>CM057450.1:1038733026-1044305526 GCA_016271365.2 Neoceratodus forsteri
AACACTACTTATTAAAGTAAACTGTGTATTGGAATATAATGAACAACCTATTCACTATTACAAGTATAGACACAATATATGCATGATATTACAACACTACTAACATATGTAACAACAACCTGAATAACATTTACAGCAACAACCTACACACCACCCACATTACAGCCCTAATGGACTCCCCAACTACAGCACCTGCAAAGAAGAAACAACAGATCTGTAAAACCAAAGTGTCCCTAACCTAAACTGCACAATCTCAGCCCCCCCCCCCCCGTCATTTACCAAACAAAGAGCCACACACCTGTAAAACAAAATGAACCTGCATAAAGAAAGTGTTCCTGAGCTTCCGTGCACAAACTCAATCTCCCAAATCACTACCAACCATTTTTTCCACTCCATCCCATGATGCTCCTTCACTACCATCCTGAAAAGGAATTAATGGAAGACATGCTGAAACTACACCTCCTTTTATAGGAAGCCACTACACTATGGAAATCTGAAAGTGCCAAAACTAATAAGAACTTAAAATACCACTATGCTGTGGAAAAAAACTAAAGGGCACACTATAGCAGGAACACAATTACACTATGGAAACACACTAACTTAAGCAAATACACTGAACGAACTGCACACAAAAACCAGCACACTTTATCTTAAAGAAAAACAGACCAATTTATTGTAGTATAGAAAACATTGGATATGTAAGTCCAAGATATTCAAGAAATTCACCATCTCGGGGTCAAACAAGCTCATAAAGGCCACTATCCCATCAGACTTGTGGCTATGTGGTTTATTTGTCCCCTGAATGGTGATATTGCCTCATATCTGACACTTACCTATCAGATATTGTGTGCGTGTGTGTCTATATATATATATTTATTTATATAGAATAAATATGTATGTACAGTATATATCTATTCATTGCAAAAAAACTCCATAAATGCATCAGTTGGGGTTCATATTACAGCGACAAAAGTATGAAAATTTGGTGTTAGGGTTCCCAACCCTAGCATCCCATCCCACCCCCCAATCCAACCCTTCCACCCCACCCCACCCCACACACACCAACAGGCATCAGGGTGTGTCTTGGGGTTGTTGACTCTAATGCTCACCCAACTCCACGTATAAGTAAGCTGAGATGGTACAGCATGGAAGAATGAAACATAGAAACATAGAGAAACATAGAAACATAGAATTTGACGGCAGATAAGGACTGCTTGGCCCACCCAGTCTGTCCATTTCCCTACCTAATGGATAAGCTGCAGATCCTAGTTAACCAGCAGCCGATTTCTTTCTACCCCCCCCCCCAGAATTGCCTTCTGACTGTCCCATGCATGCTTGAATTCAACCACTGTTTTTGACTCCACAACCTCCTCCGGAAGGTCGCTCCATGCATCCACAACCTCTCTGTGAAAAATACTTCTTACATTACCTCTGAGCCACCCCCATCTTCAAATTGTGCCCCTTGTTCTTGCACACCTCTTTTTTTGAAAGATGCTACCCTCTTGGACTTTGCTGATTCCCTTGAGGTGCTTGAAAGTTTCTATCATGTCCCCCCTCTCCCTCCTTTCCTCGAGGCTATACATATTAAGCTCCTTTAGTCTATCTTCATATGTCTTCCAGTGCAGACTACTGCACCATTTTAGTTGCCCTCCTCTGGACAGCTTCCATCCTGTCTATGTCCTTGTGGAGATTGGGTCTCCAGAACTGCACACAGTACTCCAGATGGGGTCTCACCAGCTGTCTGTACAGAGGGATAACAACTTCCTGTTTTCTACTGGTGATGCCTCTCCCTATGCATCCCAGTATCCCCCCAGCCCCTCTTACATTGCTTGCCCACCTTTAAGTCATCTGATATGACTACCTCAGGTCCCTTTCCATTTTTGTTGTTGTTAGTATCTCATCCCCCATTGTGTACTCTTCCCCTGGGTTTTTGTTTCCCAGGTGCATTACCTTGAACTTCTTAGCATTGAATCTAAGCTGCCATACATTTGACCATTCCTCTACCTTGCCAAGTCCCTTCTCATCCTTTCCACCCCACATTTGTGCATCAACTCTGTTGCAGATCTTTGTGTCATCTGCAAAGAGACATACTTTTCCTTCCAGTCCCTCTGCAATGTCACTTATAAAGACATTGAATGGGGTGAGCATTAGGGTCGACAACCCCAAAACACACACCGATGCCTGTTGGTGTGTGGAGGGTGGGGGTGGGGTGGTAGGGTTGGTTGGGGGGGTGGGATGGAGTGTTAGGGTTGGGAACCCTAACACTAAATTTCTATACTTTTTTTGCTGTAATATAAACCCTAACTGATGCATTAACAGAGTTTTTTTTGCAATTAATTTCCTTACTTTTTGAGAAAATGTTATCTTATCCATATGTGGTGGTGGGAGCACAGGGCCCCTCCCATCAGTCTATAGTGTGTTGGCTCCCATGCATACGTATTGTAATTATCCCTTATTTTCATATGGGAATGCAGGGGCTCCTATCTAACCATAAGGGTAGAGACATTGTAATTAACCCTTATCTCCATCACTCCTGACCCTGCACTCCCATGTATCCATAAGTGTACAAACATTGTAAGTAACCATCATCTCTCTGTGGAAGCATACTGCCCTCCTGGCCCTGCACTTCCATCTACCCATAAGTGTAGAGATATTGTAATTAACCCACATATCCCTGTGGGCTCTCTTTATTGTCTAATGTCATTCATATGTGGGAACAGAGGGCCCTCCCATCTATCCGTAAGTGTAGAGACATTGTAATTAACCCTCATCTCCCTGTGGGAGTGCAGGGCCCTCTTGGCCCTGCACGCCCATTACTGCATAATTGAGGGCCCTGCACTCCCATCTATCCATAAGTGTAAAGACAGAGCACAGGGCTACAGACATTCCAAGTAACCCTTGTGCTGCAAATGGCACAGCATCATGGTAACTATAGGGACACTGGAAAAAATTCCACCACAGTTTTAATCAAGGCCTGGCAATATGCATACTTGTTTAAGCTGGGTTTAGCAAAAAATCCATATCTTGAAGCGGTTTCAAGATATAGCTGCCGAAAGGTACCCCGAGCACCACAATGTTATCATATGGGAAATTTCTAAACTTCGGAATGTGATAACTATGGAACCAATGTAAATTTTATCACCAAACCAGCAAAATGCACATCTGTGGTGCAAGCCCTTTCTACTCTGTAAATTTCAGTCCATAGGTGCAAACCATTTCATTGCAGTAAAGTGACAAAGAAACAGAAATGTTTTGAAAGTAGTGTCTCAAATTGTGATACTACTTTTACAAAAGTGTCACAAATTGCAGCAATTTCCAGGTGTTTCACAAAATAGTGTCTCAATTTGTGGCACTTTCACAAAAGTAGTGTCGCAATATGCGACACTTTCACAAAAGTTTTCCTGCAGTTTGCGGCATTAAAAATAAACTGATGAAAATAAACATATTTCTGCACGCTGCAGAAAAAATAACCCCAGAATCATGTTCTTTGGGCCCCGAATAGGTAAACACAAGTGTTGGTGTTTTCCAAGGGGCAGTATTTTTTGAATTATTTTATTTTTTATGCATCGCTAACTGAAAACAAGATGGAAGCATGAAACTACTTTCCCATTTGTGAAAGCAAAAAGTGCTTTCACATAGCAAATCTAATTTTTCCCATAGGATGTAAAGGGAAACTTTAAAATTGAATAACTTTTGAACGGATTAATATTTTTTCACCAAACCTTCAAAAGGCACATCTGCAACCCAGATACCCAAACAGTTTCAGAACAGACCCCAAGTCATTTCTGAGATGCAGAATGGCAAAGACATTGCACCTAAATGGTAAGTTTCACATTTTTGACACCATGCATCTCTGCAACTGCACACTTGACTGGACCAAAACTTGCCACATCAAGAGATCTATGGTACCTGACAGCACATGCAAAACTTTATGCACATCAGTCATATGGTTGCAAAGTTATTAAAGTGCAAAATGTAGGGTTTGACATAGAAGTGACCATTGAACTCCTACTATACTGGCACTATTGTACCAGTATAATTTATTTATATAGAATAAATAATGAGTAAGGGTGGTATACAAGGATGTATTCCCATTGAGGGGGGCTAATTAGGGCTCTAAGGCCATTAAAATGACAATCTAGAAGATTGGAAACAACAGGCTTGCTCACCATATGTATTTCGGTTATAATTTATTTTTATTTAGCAAGTAATCAGGTGCAATAGGTAAGTCAGATAAATTCTGGAAACAAGCCTGGGAAGGCCCGGTCAAACAAAACAGTTTTTAATGTTGACTTTTCATAGTTTTCATAGTTTAGATGGCCATTTGGAGCAAATCATGGCCACCACTTAACTAACAAAGAACCTTGTTAGGTAAGTGGTGGCCATGATTTGTTCCGAATTGCCATCTAAACTACAAAAAGTCAACTTTAAAAAAATGTCCTCATTCATGTCTATAGAGTGCACCCTATGCTCTCCATATAGTGATTTCACAAAATGTGCTAGCATGGGGGTGAACTGGGGGCAGATCGCAGTTTGAAGAGGTACCAGGAAGTGAAAGGGATTGGCACAACTCGGCTCCACAGATCCAACTTATGATCCCTTCCCTTCCTTTCCTAAATAGGGACAACTATTAAAAAAAGAATATTTGCAGCATATGACTTCAGGCCAGGTAATGGTTCATCATGCTTTGGGGGGAGAGGGGCTGGATAGTTGCTCTTTAAGGCAAATTCTCCAATATCTGGAAGATTACAAGTGGAGTGCCCCAGAGAATGGTGCCAAGAACAGTGCTGTCCACTGTGTTTATTAATGGCCTAATTGTGGGATTCCAGTGCCAGATTGCATATTAAAGTGATTCATTTCGCAGATGACATGATACTCATGGGACAGTAGACAGCGACGAAGGGATTAACAACTTGGAGAGATATGGAAAGTGAAGAGCATTGGCCCAGAACATGACAGTTAAAATTCAACACCATAAAATTCAGGGTGATGCATACAGGCAGCAAAGATGCGCATATAGAATATAACACTAATGGAGTCACTTTTGAACCCTCAAAAGAAGAAATGAATTTAGTAGTTATAATAAACAGCGGTATGACATTGATTGAGTGATTGACTGATTCATTCATTGATAAAAAATGTATTTTTATTCAGGCACATACAGCTAGGGATAAACCCTATTTTCAGTTTTTTTTATAGTTAATGTCCTGTTAAGTTTGTTACAAACACTAAATGCTGACTATGTATATATATATATATATATATATATATATATATATAGGATATGATATGGGCTGACTTAAGATATCATTTGTATCTTCATAAGAGGTGATTGGTCTGTTGATATCTCATGAGTGGTGAAGCCTCGAGTGAGATAACAATAGACCAATGCCCTCAAATGAAGATAAAAATGATGTCTTAAGTCAGTCCATGTCATATTTGATTTATACAACAGGTATTTAGGTTAATTTTATGATATAAATGGTGAAAACCCTACAAAAGAAAAAAAGCAATGCAAACTACTTAGACTACTGTATAGTCAATCAAAAAACTACATGGCATCTCACATTTTACTTTTTGTATTGAAAGAGTTTTACCAGGAAAGGCCTAATGAGCCATAAAACTCATTCCCAGTGGTGTCTTGGGGGGGGGGGAATAAATGTTACTGGTCACTGAGCATTCTCAGAAATTTATCTTCCCATGTAAAAATAAATTTCTGAGCATGCTCAGTGTGGCCACAATGAGTGAGATAAATTTATGAACATGCTCAATAACCAGCCTCATTTATCTTGCTCATGTTGCCGAAGATAGCATGTTTATCTTGGCAAATGTATCTATCTATACATATATATATAAACATATATAGGTAACCAAGATAATACAAGAGCATTCCTTTAAATTCAATTACAAGAGTTTTTTTGAGGGCACTTCGTAACTCATGTAATGAACTTTTATTACAAATTTATAGTTGATTCCAAGGAGTAGCTACCAAGACTTGCAAGGCTGAGTCCCCATACTGGCATCTTGTTTGGGGACAGAGCAGGCCTTGACTCATAAGTCTGAGTGAATAATGATCATTATTCGGGTTTTAAAAGACTAAAAGTGTTCTGAAAGTGTGGTCATTTGTCTTTATCAATTTTTAAAGATCCCAACTAGCCATATCAGTTTCCTCTTGGCCTGGGGTTGCAGCCAATTTAAAAGTGAATACATTTTATATCTTCATTTAAATGTAAGAAAGCATATAAAAAAGCTAATAAGACACAAGGATGTATCAGACAGTGTTTAAAGGAAAACTACATGCAAGCATTATGAAACCACAGGTTGTGCATTGTATTTTTGGTTTTCTGATGGCCCCTGCATTCTGTTCCATGTGTCTGTGGCAAGGTTTTTTTCTGGTTTTATGGCCCCTGGAGGTAGCCATTAAGGTTTCTTTCATTGCCTTTGATCTGTTGGAAGTTTCCCAGAATGCTCTGGGAATGATGCGAATTAGACCCAAGTCCTTCAAAGGTGTATTGGCTCTATTATCACCTAGTGACAGCACTTAGCAAAAAAACATTGCCACACATCCAGAATAACAACAGTTGGCACATAGAAAAATCTGACTTTGGCTGGGGAGGGAGGGCAAACACTTTTCTAAAGCAGTTAACTTTCACAAGCAGTCGCAGTTAGATGTTGTGACTAGATTATAATTAGGATCCTGGGCTCTTAGTTCTAGTGTAAGGTTTAATTCAAATCATTCCCAAAGGCATTCTGGAAAAATCCCAACAGATCAAAGGCAGTGAAAGAAGCCTGAATGGCTACCCCCAGGGGCAATAAAATTGACAGGGAAAACTAAACAAAAACAAAACAAAAAAAACTTACACTGGAGCAACCTTGCTACAGATACAGGTAACAGAATGCTGTACAAATGTGAGCGCCACCCTGTCAGAGGAGGGTAGGGTCACTAGTGGGGTTCCACAGGGATGGGTTCTAGGATCTATCCTCTTTAACATATCTATCAGCTACATTTCTGATGGACTGAAAGGAAAGGTGTGCCTGTTTGCACATAACACCAAAATCGGAAACAGGGTTGACACACCAGAGGGGCAACAAAGCATGGAATCTGATCTCCAAAAGCTGGAGGAGTGGTCAAAAATCTGGCAGTTGAAATTCAGTGCCAAAAAAGGCAAAATCATGCACTTGGGAAAACATAATCCAGGGATACAGTACTTAATGGGAGGGGAGCAGCTGGAGGTTACAAGGTGAGAGAGGGACCTGGGTGTGATCATATCAGATGACCTCAAGGTCAGCAAACAATGCAAGAAAGCAGTACTAAAAACTAGTGGCATCCTTGGATGCATAGGAAGGGCATCACAAGCAGGAGGCAAGAAGTGATCATGCCACTGTATCACTCCTTGGTAAGGCCCCGCCTGGAATACTGCATCCAGTTCTGGAGGCCACACCTCAGTAGAGATGTGGACAGGCTGGAGATGGTGCAGAGAAGAGCAACAAAGATGGTGCAGGGCTTGCATCAGAAGTCGTATGAGGCAAGACTCAATGAGCTGAAACTATACTCCTTGGAGCAGTGCAGGAATCAGGGGGACATGATAGAGACATTTTAATACCTTAAAGGCAACAGCAAGGTACAGGTGCAGAACCTCTTTCAGGTAAAAGACTATAACAGGACAAGAGGGTATGAGATGCACCTTAAGGAAGGTAGGTCCAGGAGCAATATGAGGAACTTGTTCTTCACAGAGCGTGTTGTCGAACCATGGAATAGCCTGCTGGAGTGGGTGGTGGATGCAAAGACAGTGGGGGAATTCAAGCAGGCATGGGACAGGTAGTGCAGGATTCTCAAGCAGGCTGCTACAGGTTTTATGTGACAAGAGAGAGTTTTTTAAGTCGCTGACCAAATGAGTGACTAAAATACCACCCCAAGTCACTAGAGTGAGCAGCATTGGATCAACTGCCGCAAACAGTGACAGTCAATAACTTTAAGCAAACGTACCAAAAGCAAAAGGTTTTTACTCAGGGGGCTGCCCCCCACAGCCCGCTTTGCAAAGGGCAAGCCCCCTGCACTCCCCAACTTAAAGATTACCAATCCCAGGAGGGGTGGACTTAGAAAACAAAAGAGAAACCCCAGGATGACAAAAATTCTGTCCTGCACCCAGGTCCTTCTACTCCATAGGCGTTGGCTCTAGCCACTATGCCAAATGGCCAGCTTGGCAGGGTTGTTCCAAACTATTCCTCATATTTCCTTCTAGTGAGTGCAGTGAGGGCAGCTCACTGCTACATTTGCTGTAATTTACTCCTCGACATTGTTCACCACTCGCTCTTCCTACGGGTGGTATTATTGAGTCGCTCAAATTGAGCCATTCAATAATACTCACTTACATCACTGTACACCCAGCTATGTGGGGGGGGGGTCTAGGAAACCACGGGCAGAATCGGTGGATCATATGGTTCCCATCTGCCGACAACTTCTATGTTTCTATTCTAGGAATAATCAAATAGTCAAAACCCCAATACAAAATGTGTTTTTGTAATTTTTGTATGTAGTTTTCCATTAACTGGCTGAATCAGGCAATGAGAGAGTCAGTTGTGAGGAAGGAGGAACAAGCATTCCTGCATGACCTGGCTGCTACTGTGTTATTGCTACTTGGGTGCCCTCTGGTGACACTGCAGCCACAGAGCTATCCATGATTGAAGGAGGATGCCAAGCTGACTCTGCATGGTGCTCTTTGCATGCCCATGCTCTGGAGCCATCTAGAGCTGGAGTCCATGTTTGAGGCAGTCTTCATTGTAGAAATTAAATTCAGTGGGTGATTTGTCCACTGAGCTCCAAGAGGTGGGGATTTTTAAAATGTGTGGGCCACTCGAGGCTTTTTTTTCTATTTAGTATGCTTTATTTGCTGGCCATAGCTTCCCAGGCTCAGCCTCTTCTACCTGACTAATCACCCATCTTATCTGCCGTGACAAGCTGATCCCAGACTTGCCTCTGGCTGGGATGGGCAGTCAGTTGGTCTGGGACCCATGGACCTGAAGTTGGGAATTCCGGTGGGCATCCCCACCAGAGGAGCCCCCTGGCTTACCCCCCAGGGTGGGGCCACAGGACCGGGATGAGCCGTCGGAAACTTGTCTGTCCCTCACTATGCAGGGCCAAGGGGACTGGTCAGGTGTGGGGCATCATAGAGGGAGGCGACCACTGTATTTTTGGAGCGGTAGATCCCAGGGGGCAGGGATGTGCAATGACATCCTGCGTCTGCCCCGCCCCCCCCCCACAAATGATGTCACCAACCTAATGGAACCCCCAGCCTTCGTCAGAGGACCATGGTGTGCCAAACACTTTACCCCACCCTCCTCCCAGAGAAGACAGCAGTCCCTAGGACACTCAGTTCTTCTGCCCCCGACCAGCCCTCTGACATTGTGAGTCCATTCCTGAACCCGGGTTGTCGGCATCCCAGATGGATACCTGCCTCTGCACTGGTGGGCCAGGTCACTTGAGGCCTTTTAAAATAGAAATTGCAGGAAAGCTGGAATCTAACAGACTGTATAGAGGGTTAAAACCTCTACTTCCAATCCCTGCTGCCACTCAATCACAGTGTGACTTCTCTGTCTGGCATTTTGCCAGTTCAGTTTAGTTGTCAAATTTTTTTTCACCACCATTCTGTCACAAATAAAATAGCCTTATGCCATGCCTTTCCCATCATTTCTTCTCTGTCCTACCATTTTGTACTTTGCACTCCTCTCCTCCAGTAAACATTGTCAGCTTTGAAGTGTAATATTTTAAAACAAGAACAAATTTAAAACTGAAAACTAAAAGCCAAGAAGATTTACATAGATAACTTGTTCATATCTATCTTTAACTCTATTTTTTTCCCATAGAGGTTTTTATCTTCTGGGTGCATTGCAGGTGGCTTCTCAGCCCTGTCCTGGTCTCCCTCACTTGATGGCTGCCTCCCCGTCCACCAAGTCTCATGTCCCCCACAGATTTCCCCCTGTGTTGGGACCATCAAGTGGAGAGCCATCCTCCCACAAACTGGAGACCCTACATCCAGATTTGTGGGTCAATGAACCAGTGACAGTATGGGGCAAGGGCAGGCAGGCAAGGCTTCATAGAGCCTGCTATTGCCATTTTCACATGTTCTCCCCTCTGTCCCTACCTTGGTGTAAGTGCATGTACGTGGAGGTGTACACACACTACCACAGTCCCTCCCTTCATGTCGCTGAGGCTGCCCGCCACTACCTATGGGCCTTCACCAGGGGGCAGCCAAGAGCTGAGTTGGCAAGGCCCCCGGGAGAGGAGAGCTGTCCTCCAGATGCTTAATCCTCTCCCTCCCTCCCTCCCTGGCCAACTCCCAGTGACACAAGCTCATTCCCGAACCTGGGTCACTGGCATGGCGAGAGGTAAGGCACATAGTACCCCAGTCCTCTGCACCATGGGGGTCAGCCCATCTTTACCTCTGTTAATTTTTTTTTCTATTGAGATAACCTATGCATTGTATTACTGCTCAAAACATGACACAGATGTGATGTTTTGTGTCATAGGGATTAACTGTCCAGTAAATGGCATAATTTGTAGATGTCTGCCTTGTCTGCCTGAGAAAGCAAATTTTTTTTTAGTTGGTCAGATCTGCAGTCAAACCTTGCAGCACTGTGGCTATCCTGATGTGATCTTACTCAACCGCAAAAATGAAAAAAAAAAGCTTTTGTCTCACAAAAAAAAAATTCCCCTTTTTATTGTGCAGACACTATGGCTCACTGTTCCTGTGCAGTAACATGAGAACGTCTAACCTCATTGATCCTCTCTCCCACTGTTCAAGTGCAGCTTGTACCATGCGCTTCCCTTGTGAGCATGATTGCAGGAGCAAGTGCTACCGGAATAACAATACGTTCTGCATAAGACAGTTCGTGAGCTTTCTCTCACAGTGGGGCAAGCCACCAATGCTGTGCAGCAGTGTTGCATTCCCACACTCTGAAATGAACACTTGCAAGGGATAACAAAATGCAGATGAAAACCATAACCAGACACAGCAGGATGATGGCCTGCCAGACACTATTGCACCATGTACCCCCTCTTGCTGGGCCAAGCTTGTGACCCATGTCTATTGCACGTCCTGACATTATTGGCACTAACAGAGTGGTATGCCATGGATGTAAAATACGGCAGGGATGGGACGGTGATGTAGTTGGGTAGTCATCCATGTAAGGAGCTTCAGGTGGGACAGCCTGGCCAATAGGAGGTAAATAACTGTAGATTAAAACAAAAAGTATCACGTCAGCCAAGCAGGTGGGGGTCAAGGCTGGGCCTTTGGGAGTTAAAGAATCAGTGAATTAAAAAATAAAACTAAGGTGGGATTTTCATATGAATCTGTCTCAGATTTGCACACTACTGTTTGCAAAACTGGACATCCATCTAAACAGGTAGACCATATATTAGATGACCTAGCAGTTCCTTGCATCGATCCAAATTTCCTGCAAATATACATGAAAGAAGTGATGCAAATCACAACGTTTTGTCAACTTTAGATGCAGGTGGCTAGACGCAGACGCAGGTGCATTATGCACCCTTTTGAAGCCCCCCCCCATTGTGTTTACAGGCAAGCAGGGACAAGAGTTTTTTTAAGACATAGAAAGGAGGGGTTGATATGGGATTAGTTCACATTTGGCTGATTAATCTGTCATAATTCTGTAGTGTTGCGACAGCAACTTCTTTCTGTCCAAATTTTGTCTAGTAACAGACTTTGTATTCTGTTCTAGAATGTGGCTATGACATACTGAGTCTAATTGATTGGCCAGCTGTCTCAGCACCTGGATGGTGTTTAGGGGCCCTGGGTTCATTTCCTAGTTGGGTCACATCATTTCTTTCTCACAGCAATGTTTATTGAGAACCAGATAAATAGAATATGCATCTAGCTGAAGACTGCATAGATGTTTGCCGCACATAGGCTCCTGTGGGGAACTGGCAGGAAACCTCTTAACAAAAAGCCTTGTAAGTAATACACAATGGAATTTGAGGCAATGCAGATGTTGTAACAAACATATGGAAAGCATGGCCTGTGTGTTACAAACATCTGGATGAATATTAACCAAAAGTAAGGGGGACTGCCAAAACATATTTTCTGCCGGTCTTAAAACTGCTTCAATCCTGTTAAAGTTTCAAAATTCACTTTCATTCTCATATACATTTATTCTGCCTCTGTTGAGAATGCTATATTTCAAGTTATTTATCCTATTCTCTGTACCCCTTTTATATTTTAAAAGTTAATTACTTTATGCTAGTCAGTGTTAAGATGAGCATCTCATTGACCAGTGTGGTGAACTTTCTCACTGTGCTCAGAATGTAAGAGTGGTACCATCGTGGTTGCCTCCATATTGGCTGTGATGAAGCAGCTCAGTGTTTGTATCCACTGAGAAAGTTTTGACCTGCTTAAAAGAGCCATCGCCATGGAAACATAATGAGAAGATAATTGAATAGAAACCTCTCTGCCTTCCATCTTTTTTCTCATAGTGATGCCAGCAAGGTCAGAACCCTGAAGCCTTGTTATTCCTTTAAGTTCATGCAAATTTGATAAGAATACTAAAGACCCCTTTTCTGTACTGCTCCAGCCTGTTCGATAAATTATCTCGTATTCAGGGTGTAACAATTACAGTAGCAGTCCATTTTCACACTCATTATAGGACTGGACTTTCAATAATGCATACAGATATTGAACAGAATTTCTTTCCAAAGCTACAGGCAGATGCTCTGTTGTTTAGCATAAAACAAATAATGTTCCCAACCTCTGTTGTGGGTGGAGGGTGGGGAGAGGTCTGACTTACTTGTGGACTATTTTCAAAGGAGTTGCCACTGTATCAAGGAGCAGAATAGCTACTTTTATCTAGCTTGAACATTTTCAAAAGCTTTCCAAAGCTTAGCAGCAAAAATATACCAGCCTTTCAAGAAGCAGCTAACATGTTTTTATTTAAAGCAATGTGAAGGTAAAAGGGATTCACAAATTAACTTATGTAAAAACATGTTATCTACAGTATTTTGACTACAAGGACTTTTGATACTGTTCTCTACAGAAATATAAAAAAAAACTTTTCCTAGATGCAGTATTTTGTGTACTTAGATTTAGTATGTACTGACTCAGTCAGAGAATTGACAGCAGAAATGTACACAACATGACTTGACAGGGATGTTAGGCTGACACTCACACACATACACAACAAAGCTTTTGGCTTAATCATGCCTCACAACTGCACATTTAACTTCTTTGTTTTGTTTGTTTCACGCACAATGCTTGTCCCTCAGTGGAGTTTGAACCAGGCACCTAGGATAGAATACAACTCAATTAGAGGCCCACTAATGCAGCTGTATATCAGAGCACAACAAACTGAAGGCCCCACAATGGAGTCACATGGCATTTGGCTGCCATTCAGACATGCAAGGCTGGATCGCATGTGTGTCGGGGCATCATTAACTTTCAGTACCAGTTAGCTAGTCATGAATGGAGGGGTACAAATCACTCACTGCGTGTTTGCAGAGGAGCTGGTGATTTAACACAGTAAGCCGCATTGGCAGGCAAATGGAACGTGAAAGACATTTTTGTTGTTCTGTGGGATTGTTTCCAATGCACCACAAAAGCAGAGTGTCTAAAGGATAGTAATTTATTAAGAAATCTAGCAAAGTAATAAAAAAAAAGGTGAAACTGCAATTAAAACTTTTTAGGACACACCCCCCCTTGTGTTTATTTTGCCTACAGAAGTACTTGCCTTAAAGGTGATAGGATATGATTTTTACGCAGTTAACTGCCCTCCTATTTTCCTTTCCATACCAGTTATGTATTGTGATATGCTCTGACCAATTGCTGATCAACAATCTAGCTTTGGGGTATCCTCAGATCTACACAGAGTTCCATTTTCCTCACCAGCTGCTGCTCTTTCTTGTCATATTTCTAACACAGTCCATGACACCCAGCTTCTGCAGAAATCACTGCTTCATTTTCAGGAATTTTACAAGTCCAGAGTCGATAGATATGGAAGGCTACTTGCTCATATTAGCAGTGTTTGACTTCCAGAGATTTGCATTGTTCTACAGAAGAATAGAAGAACCTTGGGAACAGGGACAAAACCATTTGTTTCAAACAGGCCTGCCTCATTTAGGTCAGTCTTAGCCACAATTCCTTGCTTTTTCATCATATCACTCTTTTCATACTTTCTCCCTAAACAGAGAGGCATGAGTATATTCTTACATTTGCTTATCATGTTTCATTTGCCATTGGTGTCAGCAACAACCTTTTGAAGATTCTGACATGCTGAAATACAGTACTGTAGCAACATCATAATATAAGGTTGGGTGGGGCTTGAGGTCCATCATGTCTGTCCCCCTACCCGCTAAATAAGCAGAGATGAATAAATATGTTTTGCAAATCGGGTAGACTTGATAGACCTGTGGGCCTTTTTCTGCTGTCAATTTTGTATCACTATGTACTGATATATAAAGATTCCCCACCCACTTTACTGTCCAGGGTGCCCTGCAATTCCCTTGACAAGCAGCAATGTGGCTAGGCTTACAGTGAAGGCCTGCAATGTCTTCATGGCCACTACCTCCACTGGTAGTGTGTTCCATAGGTCCACCACCCTCTGGGAGAAAAAAGTGCCTCCTAATAATACATTAAAGTAGTAGTAGTAAAATATTTTTTTGTACAGGAAAATCACTGGAAATTCACACCATTAGGAACAGAGGTCATATTTACAAGGTGGTCCTATATGGACACAGGATCCAGTTTCAACAATTGTAATCTATCAAGACAGTCATTCTACCACAAACTCATTATGTACGTAAAGACAATACTGATACATACACTCTATTTTAGATTAATACAACAATATGCATACACTTGTAAATTATAAAAAAATATATGAATCAGTTTACAACATCTGCAAATATCAATTTGGTTAAGAGTGAACATACAGTCAGAATTACAATGCATTTTCTGTGGGGCCCATACAATATATATATTCTTGAGTTTATAGGTAAATATAGATTTAATACATTCTAAGACAAATTCAAAACACTGAAAATTACAGCCCTATAGGTATCCATACTCAGGAAAGATCAGACGATCATGAAAGTTCATCTCTATTTTAGTGTATGTTTACCTTTCACACACATATGCAACCTTCAATTCATTTTTAAGATGTGTCACAAAGAGTCTGGGGTCTTTCTTCAGTACTGTATCTTTGTTGTTTAGAGTTTCCCAATATTTCATAACTATGTAAGGGAAAGTCATTGCACCAAATGTATTCACTACCCTGGGAGATAAAAATTCATGTGCATTACTTTTCCTTAAAATGTATTTGCATTCCTTTTTATGCAATTTTTCTATTAAATAGGTGGGGTTTTCAAAATGCATTACTTTGTGTATTTAACTAGTCTGTTCTAGTCTCCTTTTGATTTCTGGGTTCAGCTATTCAAGTCTGTTATACACAGTGCAATGATGGGTTGAAAAATCACAATTTAACATGAATCCAGCTCACCTATTATAAGTCTTATCAACTTTTAATGGGGATGATTTATTTGCAAATCCATAAACATGGGCACCACATTCTATGATTGGAATTAATATTTGGTTAACAATGAATTTTCTCATCTGATGATTCAAACAAAAACTGGTTCACCAGAAGGCTCCCAATCAGCAATCAACTCTATGAACTAGCGCATCTATATGATAATCAAATTTTAAGTTGGCAACTAGCCATACTCCTAGATATTTATATGGCATATGGCCATATAGTCACCGGAATATTAGCCTGCGGACACAACGGTGTGGTCATTAAGTCGAAAAGACTTGCAGTCGCTGGTAGAGAGGTCATGGGCAAAAAGGAGCTGTTGCGACTGTTTAGTCACGACGGCAAAACGGCGACATTTTGTACCATTACAGATGGACCGTCTAAATGCAAGTAGGACTGAGTAGGGAAAGCAGGCATCAGTGCTTCAAAGGAGGGTGGTTACAGATTAAGGGCTTTGGTGAGTAACATTGCTGACAGTGTTAAAGCCAGCCATAAAGAAACTGTTGAAGATGAATAGGTACTGCATTGTTATCGACTGGCTGTGCAGTGCTGCCCGCACTAATGCTTCTATGCATTGCACACCAGAGACAAGGGGTTCCATGGGACAATTCTGTTCTCAAATACAAATATTTTTCCCCCAGACAAAAACGGGGAAATGTCAGCATTTTTTATGCAGTTTCACTACCTTCACTACAGTCCCACAGATGGCGCATCGAACCTCATGCGGAAAAGTCTCACCCGAAGTGATTGTAGGTAGTGTCAGTGACTTTTTGTCCTATTTTCTACATTTTTACACCTCGACTTTCACTAATCTCAACTTCATTTAATTTTGACAATTTGTCCGGCATCGTTAGGTCCCCGCTACCATTTGTCTGCTCCTTATTGTCCGCGACGATTTGTCCGGCGGCAATACAGCCACTCACGATTTATATTCTTTTACCTGGGTCAGTATTTTATTTTTGTTTGTTTTGTTGCAGGGCCCTTTTTGTTTACAGATACTGAATCAAACACCATTGTCTTTGATTTCTTACTGTTTAGAACTAGTTTTGAACTGGTGAACCATGTACATAGAGTGCTAAAATCATCCTGTATGTTTTTCTCCATCTTTTCCAGACTGGTGCCTCGAGTTACTAATACAGTGTCATCTGCATAGAGACTAATACTCATCCTGTTCATATATTCTGTAACTTGATTTACATAAATTAGAAACAAGGTGGGCCCCAATATTGAGCCTTGGGGAAATCCCCTACAGGTCATAGTTTTGTTTGAAAGAGTGTTCCCTGTTTGGACCTTCTGAAGTCTGTTCAATAAGTAAGCGTTAAACCATTGGCCTGTGTCTTCTGTGACTCCAATATCCAGCAGCCTCTCTCTTAGAATGGAATGATTTACTGTACTGAAGACTTTGAATAAATCCACGAACACTGCACCCACCTCCTGACCCTCATTTAGGCTGATGCAATTAAATCTACAAGGTCGGTGAGTGCAGTGTCCATGGAGTATCCCCTTCAAAAACCCATTTGCTATTTAGACAGTAAGGGATGTTTCTCCAGATGTTCTCTTAGTTGTTCTCATACTAGTCCCTCTAATATCTTGGAGATCACAGGTAAAAGCACTATTGGTTGATAATTCGAGGGGTCAGTTTTTATACCTCCCTTATAAATAGGAATTATTTTGGCTGTTTTCCAGCTTGTTGGAAACTGACCTTCGGCCAAGCTCCAGTTAAATATTTTAGTAAAATTGGGTGAAATAATATCGATGGAGTCTTTTAAAAATCTACTTTCAATTCCATCAAGGACATAGGCTTTTTTAAAGTGATTTGTCATGTTTGCCATAGCAAATGAGAGTAATAACCTGTAGGAGTTGTGAATCAATCTCCTACCATTCAAACTGCCAAAAAGTGCTGTTTTCCACGAAAAAAATGCTTTTATTTCTGTGTTCTGCTTCATTTGCATAATCCTGCCCCTTTTTTCTCAGTGCTGCAAGCCCCAACTATGACATCATGCAAGAGAAACAAAGTTTTTAAGCACTGTGTTGAAACAGAGACCTCTCTTGGTCAGTCTTGGTATTGCAGACATCCTTTTTCTTTCACAATTTGGACTCGTAGCAGAAGCTGGACACCAAAGGAAAAAAAAAGTAGTCTGACCCATAAATACACTCCTAAACTAATTATAGTCATTCAGGCCCTATAACATAAACATATAAAAGTATCTTGCTCCCATATTCTGACAGGAGCTGCCACTTCAGTCCTATCTCTTCGCCAACAGGCATTAAAAGTCAAACAACATCTACACACACTGGCAAATTATCTTTTGGCCTATCTGCATCACAAAAACAGTTTTCCAGAAACATTTCTACAGACTGTACTACTGTAAACACTACCGACATAGGAGACTGCCCTTTGATAAGAGAGACAGAAAAATCAGCTAGGTACTGTACCCATAATGCCTTGCTACATATATATATATATATATATATATATATATATATATATATATAGTAGATACATAGATGTTGACAGCAGATAAGGGCCTATGGCCCACCTAATCTGCCCATGTGCACATGTACTTACCTTCTTCAAGCTTTTCTAGAACTAGGTTATATGTCCACATATTAGGTACTATTCTGCAGTTCCCCACTTCCAAAATAAGGAACTGCACCTCTGAGTAATGAGCATTTAAGTCAACTTTATCATTTACCTGGAATTCCTTGTTGCTGTATGTAAAACATTGGCAGTTCCCTTGCATGACATCATTCTGGGGGTGTGGCCGCACACAGAAAACTGCAGGGTGGACAGAAACAAAAACATACAAAAAAATGACTGTGACATATTTTTTTACAAAACAAACTGCAGCTTCAATATTTGAAGCATGCGTGGCAATGGCATACTATGTGAAACACACATTTGCTGAATGTGACTAAATCATTTTAACATTTAGTTTTCTGATGGATTTTTTTTATCTGCTTACGAATGACTACCTTAAATCTAAAATTAGGGACATATTTTATTATGTTAGTGTTTAAAATATTTTATTTAAGTCTTGGGTGGCTGTTGGTATGACTACGTCGGGTAGAGTAACAAAATAAGTAATAAGTAGCTCAGCAGAAGACTTAGTAGATTGCAACAGTCCATTATTAATAATCTGTATCAAAGTTCTGTTATTTACCAGAGTTTCAAATGATTTAATTAATGACCAGTATTGTCGGGGGTATGTAGCTTCATTTATTTTATTTTTTATAACATTTTCATTTTGTATTTCTTACATTTTGTTTTAATCTGTTTCTGGCAGTTTTATATTTATTGCAGTCATCTGGGTACAAGGTTCTATTTGCTATTTTCCATAAGCGATTTCTGATCCAGATTTCTTTTTTTAGTTTCTCTGTAATCCCGGGGACATGGTCCTTTTTTGTAGTTATTTTTATGAAAGGAGCTACTTTATCACATATTTCCAGAAAATGTTTTGTGAATTCTTGGACAGCTAAATCCAAGGAGGGAATTAGAAATATTCTGCCCCATTTTACTTTTGCCATATGAGCTTTAAATTGGTCCTTATTGTAATTTTTAAATGACCTACTGTACTTCCATTTGTAGTATTTTCTGACTTCATTTGTCCTTACATGCAAATTCAGAGGGACTTACAGAAGCTAGAAGACTGGTCTAAGGTTTGGCTGTTGAAATTCAATGCCCAAAAAATGCAGAGTAATGCACCTAGGGAATAAGAACCTCCAGGACAGAATACTGGATGGGTGGAGTGAGTCTTAGCACTATGGCTGAGGAACGTAACCTAGGAGTTATTGTCAGTGACACCCCCAAGCAATCAAGCAAGTGCAACAAGATCTATGGTAAGGCAGGTAGAATGCTGGGGGTGTATAGGGAGAGGCACTGATAAGAGGAGGAACAAGATAATACTTCCCCTTATAGATCTTTAATGAGGTAAGCACCTGGAGTAATGTGCCCTGTTCTGGAGCCCTCACCTTGGGAAGGATAGGAGCAGGCTGGAGATGGTGCGGGCAGGGTGACAAAAAGTATTCAGGGCAAACAGGGCAAGTGTTATGAAGAGCAACTCAAGGTACTGAACATGCACTCATTGGAGACCAGAAGGGAGAGGGAAGATATGATAGAGACCTTCAAGTTCTTAAAAGAAATAAACAAGGTGAGCTGTGAGGGAATTTTTAGCTTGAATGCTAGTTCAAGGTCACAGGGCCATAAATGGAAACTGACCAGAGGGAAGTTCAGAAGGGACAGGAGGAAGTATTATTTTACAGAAAGAGTGGTGGAGTCATGGTACAGTCTGTCAGCCAAGGTAGTGGGTGCCAAAACAGTTGTTGGTATCGAGCACGGTTGGGACAGAGTGAAGGGTATAGCGGTCACGCAGGTGACAGAATCTGGAAGGAAAATAGGGGGATGGGGAGGGCTAGGACCCTGGATGGACAATAGATCCCAGGGTTAGATAGAGAACTCAGGCAGACTGAATGGACTGTTGGTCTTTTTCCTCCATCATTGCTGATGTTTCTATGATATGCCTGAATTTGGCTTCCCTGAGCTTAAAGGTGTGTCCCCACATCCTGATGGAGGATCAGCTCAAACATCTCTGTCTATTTGATCTTATCAATACTTGTGATGTGAGTATGTGGAAGACTAAGATCATGTCTCCTCTAAGCCACCTTATTCCCATGTTGAGGGCCACTAGCCTCTGAACTACTTCAATGCCATTTTTTGTATTGGGGATCCCAAAACTGCAAACAGTCATATGCACCCGTATCACCACCAGCCCCCATTTTGGAAAACTTTAAAATGTTTTGGGAAATATATTCTGGGGGAAGGTGGTGGAAAAGGATCCTTTTTCATCTTGCTCTCCCGCATACCTTTAATCTTGCGTGTACTACTGTAAATAGGTGTGACCTGACTAGGGCCATGCAGAGTGGCAGGATTAGTTCCCCTGCACTGCTTTGTCATCCACTGTTTGATGCCTCCAGCATTCTGCCGACCCATTTGACAGTGGCAGCACACTTACTGCTTGTCATGCTTTAGTCCCTTATCTATTATGACCCAAAGTTCCTTTTTTCTCCACTGCAGTAAGATGAACCCCTCTGTGTACATGTCCTATTTTGTTTTCCTCCCCAAGTGTACAGCCTTGAATTTGGCTACATTGAATCTGAGACTCCAGGAGACAGTCCAATTACCCAGATTGTTCAGGTTCTCTTGAGCTGTGTCTCTATTCTCAAGGGAGTCCACCATCCTGGCCAGCTTATAAGTCACCAGTGAACTAAATTAGACTGCTGGAGACCCAGGCTTCCACACTGTTGATAAAAATGCTGAAGTGCTGTAGCCCCAGGTTCAATCCTTGAGGGATGTGGCTGTGTGCCCCTCTCCACTTGGAGCAGTGTCATCCTCCACAGTCCTCTGCTTTCTTCCCCCAAGCAAGTTTGCAGTTCATTCTATGTATAATTAATGTTTACAGTGCTGGTATACTTTGTCCAGAAACTTGTCATGCACCTTAGTGTCAAAGGCCTTGCTGAAGCCCAGATAGACTATTTCTGTAGCCCTGTCCCTGTTTCCTGCTCCCTGGTCATCCCTTCAAAGAAATGTGATCAGGTTGGTTTGGAATGATCTACCCCTCATGAAGCCATGCTACAAGGGGGCAAGCAGCTTAGCTTCAACCAAATGCTCCATTATTCTGTCCCTGATAATGGCTCCCAGGATCTTGCCCAACACTGATATCAGGTTGACCCACCCATAGTTTGCCTGAGTTCAGCCTTGCCCTTACCAATGTGGATTTATAGGAGATGAATTACCAAAATCAAGGAAAAAAATCTATTTAAGAAAGCAAAAGAAACAGGAGACATGGATGTATGGGACAGATAGAAAAAGGAGGTCAAATGCTGTAAAGCTGAAAAAAAAATTAGCAAAAAGAGGTGAAGAATTAGAAATTGCAGAAGACTGCAAGCAAAAGGCAAAAGCCAGTCATATGTTAGTACAAAAAGGGAAGGTAGTTGGAATGTGGGACTACATAAGGAAGATAGGCAGAAAAGAAAACTAAGAATGGGAAAGACATAGAAAATATGCTTAAGTTTCTTTTCTGGTCAGTTCTTCAAGATATTGAACTTAATAGGGTTAATATATATGACCACAACATGGCACCATGGGTAGAAGAGGTAGAAGCACTGAAGCTACTAGAACATGTGAAAGCAAATATATCCCAGGGTCCAGATGGACTTCACCCAAGGACACTATCTGTTCTGGCTGAGCCAGCGGCTAGGATTTTCAGCAGATCCCTGGAAACGGGAAACACCAGAGGCTTGGAGATCATTGGTAGTGAAACCAATTCATGAAAAAGGGTAACAAGGCCAGTAAACCTGAATTACAGACCGGTGAGCTGAACATCAGTTCTGGGTAAAATCTTAGAAATATGGATAAGGGACAAACTTAATGCATTTATCAGCGACAACAATTTATGTGATCCAACACATCATGGATTTATAAAGAGAAGGCTATATCTGACGAATTTGTGAATTTTTTTGAAAGGGTGAGTATAGCTCTGGATGAGGGAAGGTCAGTGGACATAGTTTACTTGGACTTTAGTAAGGCTTTTGACACCATGCCATGTGCAGAGCTAACAGAAACCTGAATGAAATCAAAGTTAAACACCAAAGTTAAGCAGATTAATTCCTAGGTTAATAACAGAGCGCAGACTGTGTGGGTGAATGGTTTTGATTCTGACAGAGTAGATGTGACCAGTGGAGTTCCTCAGGGTTCAGTTTTTGGACTGGTATTGTTCAATATCTATATCTCCTGTACGCAAATGTCAAATGATGGGTGGGTATCAAAGTTTGCTGATGATGTTAAAATTGGTCATGTAGTAGATGTCACAAACCCACTCAGCAGGTCAGACCCTCTACTCCCAAAGTGCCAACCTCCGAGCGCAGTCTTGTGAACAGTTTAACGGAACAAGGTAACTCTCTTGTCTCTTTTGTGAGTTCGGATCAACCTTTGGTCTCAAGTCTTGGAGGGATTCAAACTGTGAACCTCTTGCTAGCGTACCCAATGTACAGGCTCAGATATTTCTGCCTTTGGGGGGCCAGATATCTTTGCCTACGGGCACCTAACCAGGTATACAGAGATGATCCCTTAAACACTTTAATAAAGACCTCAGATTTAAAATGCTTCTCTTTCCAGTTTGGTACCACCATTCGAGCTTATGCCTGCTGTCTGCTATAACCATATACTTTTCTCACAACTAAAAGAAATTCAAAGACAGACCAAGTATGCTCTAAACAGAGTTTTACTACAGTAGATAAAAATGTTTAAAACACAACAATACAGAACTGTTATATCACAAGACATACAACTCTTTTAAAAGATCAAGGTTTAAACAGTGCAACTTCCTACTTACAGTACTTAGATTTGACTCTCTTTCTAAATACTTGTTTGCAGTGCTCATCGATGTTTCTTGGTCGGAGTCTAGGTAAAAGTGTGTGACTAAAGTAAAACAGAATAATCCTTAAACAAACTGTATTTGCCAACCCCTTTTGTGTGAGGTCATCTAGCTCCTCCTCTGTCAGATTATATACAAAAAAATATATCTTATACAAAAACATGATGTCTTTTAAAGTATTACATTCTGCAACTTCAGCATAATTCATGTCCTTCAAATGACATTTCATTGATCTCATAATAAGCTTCCTCCTTCCAGGACATGAAAGCATCTTTATGATTTTGCACTTCTATGTAATAACCTGGGTTTTCCCTCCAACATCATAAAATGGATATGATTTAGCAACTATGGCTGTAATTAACTCAGACAAACAGGAGGTCCTTGATTAAGGCCTTCCATGTAACACCTAGTATCTAAAACTGTGTGTGTGATCCCACATGCTGTTTTCAGCATTTTTCCCATGGCTTTCATCTTTCAGCTGAAACCGGGGTGGGGGGGGGGATGAGTGAAGTCATTCTAAGAGCACCAGAATTTTCAGCAGAGACAACCAGTAATACATTTTATATTTAAAAAAAAAATGATACAGCACTCAGAACTGGCTGTCCACATCACAGTAGATACCAGAGAAATAATATCACAGTTGTAAGCGGAACTTGATGGATTATATAGTTGGTCAGTTATGGACAAGAATAAATTTAGCCCCAACAGATGCATTGTCACACACTTTGGCGTCAACATCCTGGGGTGAGTTACAGTAGGGGGGGAGCTATACCATGGGAATCAAGTGGTAAGAGGGATCTAAGGATTAAGGTAGTGAACAACCTTAGACATTTCAACCAGTGTGATGAGGTTGTCTCTATATGTAACAGAATACTGGCCTGCATTAAAAGAAATGTTACTAGCAGAGATCGGGAAGTGATTCTTGCTATATATATAGCACTAATGAGGCCTCATACAGAATACTGTGTGCAGTTTTGGGTACCACAAAACAAAGGTGATGCAGCAAAATAGAGAGGCTTCAGAGAAGATAACCAAAATTATTAAAGGGCTGAAAGGTGTGCAATATAATGAGAGGTTAAGTAGTTTGAGATTATTCAGTATGAAGTGAGAAGGTTAAGAGGTGACCTACTAGCAGTTTATAAAGCAACAGCTAATAGAGATATTATACAATGCTTGCACTTGGAATTTAAAAATCAAGAAAAGGAAACAAGGAGGCACAACAAGAAATTGAAAGGTAGTTATTTTAGAACAGAAAAAAACGAGGGATGGTTTACTCAGCGGGTGGCTGGGGTCGGGGATATCCTCCCAAATGCTGTGATTGAAAGTGAGAGCTTAAATATCTTTAAGAACAGACTGGATGCATATTTACTAAAGGGGGTTCAGTAGTCATAACCATTAATTATGATGGACAAGTGTGATAGGCACATGGCTCCTGTTCCCTATAATTCCTGTGTTCCTATCTTGATGATGGGGGCCACATTAGGGACTTTCCAGCCCTCCATCACCGCATCTCTCAACTGTTACCTGGTTGACTTTTTTTAAGACTCATGCTTTCATAAATGCAGGAGCCCACTACAGGACCCAGTCACTGTCCTTTACCGAGCTGTATTTTAAGGCATACATTTGATGCATTTTCTGAAATGTATATGCCTTAAAATCATTTTAAGAGTTCGAGTTTAAATATGACCACCTAAACATTACAGATACGAGCAGTCAATCCTTGTGTCTGCTGTTGTAAGGAGTTCTTTAATTAATTAGTGTCAGACACAACTCAGATCCTTTCTTCATTGAACAGTATCCCCAACATTTGCCTCAGTTTCCTATGTGATACAAGCTTGCTTCCCCTTTTTCTGTCTCAGATGACAGGACATTCCCAACAGCAGGACTGTTGTTTTTGAAACTACTTTTGTCTATTACATTTGTTTGCTACTTGATGACACACTGCAGAACTAGTTCACACCTAGCCCACACCATCAACAAAGAGCAAGACCATACTGACCAATGCTTTATAGAAAAAGGGAAAGCAGGGTACTGCCACAGAGCTGGTGGTAAGCAGGAACTTGACAGACCAATGGTCTTCTGTCCTCCCAAAATATGTATGTGTATGTATGTATGTATGTATTCATTGCAAAAAACTTCATTAATGCACCATTAGGGTTGAAGCATCAAAAGCAGGGAAATGCGACCTTAGGTTTCCCAAGCCTAATACCTCACCCCCACTGTATATGTAGGAACAGGCATGGGGGTGTGTTTTAGGGTTGTGAACCCTAATGCTCACCCCATTCCTTAAGTAAGTAAGATACTGTAAGATGGGTACAGCATAGGAGAATGGGATGAGTATTAGGGTTCACAACCCCAGAACACACCACTCGTGCCTGTTCCTGCATGCACAATTGGGGTGGGGTATTCGGCTTGGGAACCCTAAGGTCACATTTCTATGCTTTTGATGCTTTAAACCTAAAGGTGCATTAATGAAGTTTGTTGCAATCAATTTTCTTACTTTTTCATATAGTTTACTTGTATCATTATTTGCCTGTTGGGGCCCTGTGCCCCGATCCTCCATAACTGTCCTTATGTCACAGTGGGAGTGCAGGGCCCATGCTCCATGATTTTGCTTATTTTACTGTGGGAGTGCAGGGTCCTGCATACCCAGTACACCCCTCCCACCATAGATGCATGACCAAATTATTATCATAGCCATCTTCTTACCCCAGCACATGTACCTGGTAGAGAAGATTTTCAAATCCCTGCCAAAATGTAATTTTGCACAACTGCAACACCATTCCTCATCACAGGTGCGAAAACACATTTTGGGTAAGATTTGAAAAATGATAGCTATGACATAAATGAGGTCAGATAATAAGAAGGCTATGTTGAAAATCTGGGGTCAAAATATTTAAAATTTCCAAAGTTACGAGTGGGCGTACTGAAATTGCAACAAATGATCATAACTACGGCATTTTTTCATATTTTTACCCCACATTTTGAACACAGTCTTCTTATGACCCCACCTTATAATCCCCAATGTTCAAATCCATGCCAAAATGCCATTCCACTCCACAGGTACGAAAACACATTTTGGGCAGGATGTGAAAAATGACAGTTGTACTGTTCATGAGATGGTGTGAAAAAATGGCTATGTTGAAAATTTGGAGTCAAAATATTAAAAATTATCAAAGTTAGGTGTGTGCGTAGGAACAATTCAATGAATGCTCATAACTTGGCCATTTTTAGGAATTTTATCACCAGATTTTCAACATGGACATTTTAGGACCCCACATCATGAACACTGGCACTGTCATTTCATTATTCAGTCCTGAAAGGTGAAGGAAACGACAGTGACAGTGTTCATGAGGTGGAGTTCCAAAAGGCTCATGTTGAAAATCTGGTGAAAAAAATACCTAAAAATGCCAGAGGTATGAACCTAAGTTCATAACGCCATTGAAATACATTATACAGCACTTACCTTGATTCCTCAGTTTGTGGTTCTGCTTTGAAGAGTACAGACATGTCTCAGTCCACAGAAGATGACAGCGGATGACCTCCAGAGGTAAGTATAGGGTAAGGGGAGGTGGGGTGGTGGGTGCTCAGTGGGAGGGTGGGAATGGGGATGGCTGGAACACCGAAGGACTGTTTTCTTTTTTTCAGGATTAAAAATAAAAAAGATGTTGGGGGACTGTTTTCTTTCCAACAGGTTTTATGAAAAAGCATATTTGGGGATACTGGGTGTGGGCTCCCCAGTGTCCCACACTGCTGGGGGTGTGATACATGTAGCAGGACACTGGGAGTTGGCTCCCCATGGACACTGGGGGTGGGTTCCCCAGTGTCCCACACTGCTGGATTGGGGGTAAATGCATGACTTAGGACACTGGGAGTAGGCTCCCCAGTGTCCTACACTGCAGGGGGGTGATGCATATGTTGGGACACTGGGAGTGGGCTCTACAGTGTCCCACACTGCTGGGGGGATTCATGATTCAGAACACTGGGAGTGGGATCCCCAGTGTCGCACACTGCTGGGGGGGTGACACATGTAGCGGGACACTGGGAGTTGGCTAGTCAGGGACACTAGGGGTGGGCTCCCCTGTGTCCCACACTGCTGGATGGGGGGATAAATGCATGACTTGGGACACTGGGAGTGGGCTCCCCAGTGTCCTACACTGCTGGGGGTGATGCATATGTTGGGACACTGGGAGTGGGCTCTACAGTGTCCCACACTGCTGGAGGGGATTCATGATTCAGAACACTGGAAGTGGGCTCCCCAATGTCCCACACTGCTTGGGGAATACATGTCTAGGGACACTGGGATGGGCTCCCCAGTGTCCCACACTACACTGATCAGGAAGGGGGTGGAGCTTCTACTGCTGACAGATTGGGCCCCGTAATGTCAGCAACTTACAGAAGGGGCTTTGGAGCTGCAGTGATATGCATGTTTAGCCCCAAGGGGATGTTTAATGTCCGAAAATTTGTTATGTGAGAAAATAGGCTACGCAGACTGCAGAGCACACCACTGCAACACACTTGCATCGTTAAATTGGGCTCAACTGGACAACATAATTATGCACCTATTGCTCTGCCTCATGTACAAAATTCTGAATAATCACTTTCCTCACCTACAGAATCTCATGGCACGTAGGCAGCATGTCAGGACTCTCCACCCAACATCGCAACCCCTCCTTGTAGTAGCCAGAATATCCATGGCTGTTGGGCAAAGATCCTTTGCATATTGAATCACACAGTCCTAGAACAAGTTCTCCACAAGCCTACAGAGGTTTCCCTTGTGCCCCTCATTCAAGCACTCACTAAAGTTCTGTCCACACTACACTGAAAACCCCCCTCTGTAACATTACAGAGGGTCCAAACCATTACCGCAACGGTTTGTGTTTACACCTGTAGCATTACAGGAGGCATTTTCATAACCGTTGTTAAAACCACTTATGAGGTGGTTTCAACAATGGTTACAAAAATGGTTCTGCCTCTGTAATGTTACCAGCCATAGTGTAGACGTGTGAGCGTGTAGCCCCAGCATTGCCCCCAGTGCAGCATGAACTGCACTGTGGGATAGGGTGCGACCGTAATGGTCACCCATCACCCAAAATGTGGACCGGCTGTAACAGTTCCGAACCATTATCATAACAGTTCACTAGCAGTGTGGACACACTGTAAAGTTTACTGTCTATAACAGTTTGAAATCTTTACAGGGTTTTAGTGATGTAGTGTGGATGGGGCATAAGAACACACGCCTCCACAAAAAGTAACAGCAACTGCACCTATTAAAAGGGATACATTCCTAAGTACCTGGGACAGTACATCAATCCAAAATGAGCTAGCCAGTTCAGCCAACCTCAGATAAAGATATAAGTAACAGACTTTAGGGAGTAGCCACCATCCAATCTAGGCATAAAAAACAGAAGAGCATCTGATTGGATAAACTAGGCCACTCACCAAGTTTAAATCAGATTATTTTATTCTTTAAAGTCAAGCAAGAATATTGCTGTGCATCAATTCCTACATTTTGGAGAAAACCTCCTTCAGGGAATGCACACTTTAATTCTAAAAAACATTTGTAACCCCTCACCCCTGCCTTTTTAGCAAAATGACAGGTGGCATGCTGTTGAAGCTGACATCAGTACCTGGTGGGGACTGGGTTCGGGGAGGATGAGGTTACTTGGCACAGGGGGGCCTAGGTTTGGCTACTCTGCACAGGGGCACCCAAGAAAATCCGAACACAGGAAGCAATAACTGTAATGTCCAGAACCAGGAATGGGATTCTCCAGTGTGGCTTTTATTCACATCCAAGCTGAACAAACAAAGCATAGATGGGCCCCATGGGGCTACATTCCTGGTAATGCAGATTTGAGACAACAGAACACTTTATCACTATTTCCAGCCCTTAGGCTCTAAACCCACCAGGCACACAGCACGGACTTGCACGCAGCTTTAGGTACATAGCCCAACTTGTACACTACTTGGGTTTTCCCCACTGGCCTGGCTCCCCCGACCGCCACTTGATCCATGGTCCATTTGAAGAATTAACCAATTATCCTGTTGTGGCTCCCCAAACCACACTAGAGCCTTCGACTCCTAGAGGGAATTTTCCTTCCAATCCCATGTCTGGGTACTTCCCTCATCACTGGCCAAGTGCCTGAGATAAAGTAGAAATCCACAGAAGAAATCCGTAGAGGTGGACCTGGTCACTAAAGATGGGGGGCCACCCACCTCCAGCTCCCACAGCCCATACCTGGCCATTTCTCTGGAAACTGAACCATTTCTTTACTGAACTTTCAAATGTAGATTCTGGGTAGACGTCTGTCACATCTCCTCTACATATCATTTTCATCCCAACAAGCTCTGGACTTGAACCTACTTTTAATTTGCTTAGCCCATTACTCTAGGCTTCCACTATTTTAGTAGTTCAATCCCCACATTGTCACACAAGTCCCAGGGTGAAAAAACATAAGCCCTTTTAGCAAGAGCAGACACTCACCCTCACATTGCAGGTGCCCCACAGGCAACTCACAAATCTTTTTTTCCTCCCAAATAAACTCTGGAACACATAGGCAGCTTCTCCTTTACGAGCAGAACTAGGGGGTTGCCCCAGGAATCTGCAGGGAACCCTTTCCTGCCCCCATCCCGGGGGAGGGGGCCACTGAGACCTGAAAACAGCGGTCTCCACCACTTCAATTATCTTCTGTGTCTCTCTTTAAGGTGGAGACACACACCCCCTTTTAAACTAAAAGTAGCCCTCTGTCAGGGCTGAGGCTCCTAGAGCCTTCACTGAGCTGCTTTCTCAGCAAGCTCCCAACACCAACACCAACTCCACACTGAACACACTGCTGACTGACTCTGTTTAAAACTCCCAACGTTCTATGCTAACTGCCTTGCTGCAGATTCCATTGTGGCTCATGCAGCTGCGATAGTTCTATTGGTGATGTCATCCCTCAGTCTCAGCTGAGACTGAGAACAGAGTGAGACAGTGTGAAACCCATTTAACTGGAGTTTCACAAGCTGCCTTCCCTGCCTACCACTAGGTCTTACTGGGATTCTAGTAATCCCGGGTAACAAGGGGGTTACACATTACATACAAATTGTTATAAAATTAGTATTACAGTCTGTTTGCACAGCCTCTTCTAGTGCAGTAACTAAAAAGACAAGATTATCATTTCTCATACTCACACTTGACTGCTATTAGTTGTATCAAATGGTAATCACTAGGGTTTTCGCAATTTCTTTAAATCTACATAGTGTATATCAAAGAAAAATATATTGTATTCTTTCACTTTTAGTTCATATTTATACTTGTTTGTTTGGCAATAATTAAACAGGTTAAGCAGCAGTAAGTAGTGCTGGTTACAAAGTTATTTCACAGCTTCATACCACGTTTACAAAAATTTTTAATTTGTAACATTTTCTTGTAAAAAAAATAAAAATAAAATAAAAAATAAACTGGTGTTGAATACCGAACAATCACTTTATATACGTCCACTTTTTGAAAATTGTGAAATAGAGGGAAATAATGGTTACTTTAAAGTGTATATGTCAAGTCAGACTATGCCTTGGAAAATTTCTAAAATGCATAACACTTCCCCATAAGAAAACATAAAGTAAAAATAATTTGCCGCTAAGCAAATAAATCTGAAATACAATGAACCAAATAGTTTTTCCTTGTGTTACCTAAGTGCTTGCTCCTGTGTTTCACTTTTCATGTGTCTGAAATAAATAATATAGTAAAATTTGTCTTGCTTTCTCCCCAACCATATCTCTCCTAACACTTTCTTTATTGCTGTTTTATATCCTCGTGACAAATGCTCAAATAAATATATAAAGCCATAACATTTTCTATTTGATTGTCCTTACATTATACTAGCTGCCGCTGCCAGACTAACTTCTTTTTATAAGTTTTGTTCCCATGTTACATTGCACAAGAGTCTGTGTTGGTTGCTTCTTATCAATGTTTACCCATTCATAATAGCTGTTTAAAAAGACAGCTTATAGCAGAAGATTTGAACCTTTACAAGAGTGCCATGTATTCAGTTGAACAAGTGGTGAGTGCTTCATAAAAAGTTAGTACTCACTTTTACATTTTGGACCTTTTCTGCACCAAGGAGCCCCAGCTCAGTCTGCTTCTCTTTGCTAAGAGCGAGAACTCAAAATGGCAGTGCTGCTTTATAGTTGGTTATTGGTCGGGGAGGAAGCAAGAAACATTTTACTTTATTATTTATTTCATACACATACAAAGTGAAACACAGGAGCAAGCATTTAGGTATTCCAAGGAAAAACTGTTTGGTTTATTGTATTTCAAATGATTTATTTGCCTAGTGGCAAATTATTTTTACTTTATGTTTTTTTATAGGAAGGTGTTATACATTTTAGAAATTTTCCAAGGCTTGGTCTGAATTGACATATAAACTATAAGTAAGCATTATTTTCCTCTATTTCACAATTTTCAAGAAGTGAACATATATAAAGAGATTGTTCGGTATTCAACATCAGTTTATTTTTTATTTTATTTTTATTTTTTTACAAGAAAATGTTACAAATTAAAAATATTTGTAAACGTGGTATGAAGTTGTGAACTAACTTTGTAACCAGCACTATTTACTGCTGCTTAACCTGTTTAACTATTGCCAAACAAACAAGTATAAATATGAACTAAAAGTGAAAGATTGTGTGATAAATACAATATATTTTTCTTTGATATACACTATGTAGATTTAAAGAAATTGTGGAAACCCTAATGATTACCATTTGGTACAACTAATAGCAGTCAAAGTGCGAGTATGAGAAATTATAATCTTGTCTTTTTAGTTGTTGCACTAGCAGAGGCTGTGCAAACAGGCTGTAATACTAATTTTATAGCAATTTGTATGTAATGTTTTTTAGAATTATAGTGTGCATTCCCTGAAGAAGGAGGTTTTCTCTGAAATGTAGGAACTGATGCACAGCAATATTCTTGCTTGACTTTAAAGAATAAAAGAATCTGATTTAAAATTGATGAGTGGCCTAGTTTATCCAATCAGATGCTCTACAGCACATCAATCCCGCCGAAGTTGAACTAGGATACTCTCACAGCCCCCCCCAAGGCAGTCACTGATACTGCTGTAAAGATTATAAGCTCTTACCTCAAACCAGACAGCACTTCCTACAAGGGTAATTATGTAGTTAATCTCTTGCTGCACCTATTATTGTACGATGGTAACTAATGGCTTGCCCCACACTGTGTGACTGATTTTTTTCTCTCTAGTATCTCCATAAGTAAGCTGATCTAAATGTAGATCAAACCATTATTCAGCAGTGACTTCTCTAACATGTTTGCCTAGGTGTACAACAAACAATGACTTCTGTACTGTATGATGGTCTACTGTACTGTACTGTATGATGATCAATGCCATGTACTTTCATTTATGTAACCAACTCTGGGTCACCCCTGAAAAGGGGCCGTTGGTCTCAGTGGGCTTACCCGGTCAACAAAATTCAAATAAAATAAATAAACTTTTGGTAGAAGTTGCAGACAGCAAGGGTGCTAGAGAACTTAGGGGACTCCCCACATCTCTGGAAACTCAGCTCACTGTAGATGTGGCCTGTTACCTAAGGCAGCCTCCATCTTGGGAGACTCTTCTGTCCAGTCTCTCAGAATGTAAGAACATAAAAACAAGGCCTTGTGTCAGCCTGTGGGCTGAAACCCAAACAACAAGGTAATATTAAATGCATGCTGAAAATAGGAAATAGAGTTCAAATTGACTTTTTGACTATAGGTCTTCTTCTGGAATTATTTACAAAGAAAAAGCAGCACAATGAGTTGCTCAAACTCTCATTTCTCCACTGGAGGTTAACACTTGCCATGGGCACCAATACATGCACTACACATGTTGCCTCTTTACTTACCAGGAAAACAGTCTGTAGAGAAACTCTGTGAATGGTGGATTGTAGAAAGAGTTTCCAATAAGTTACTCAACCATCAGTTAGTGTAACTTGAGCATACTTTACACGTCATTTGTGGCTGTGGGACAGTATTTGTAATTCTTACTTTCAGGTATTTCCCTAAATATCTGTGGGACGACAGCTCTTGTAGGCAAACATTTCATTTACAGGCATTTTCTTTGAAACCTACAGGACAGTAACTCTCTATCCCAAACATATAACAGTTACGTGAACCTTTTTACCCTGCTAAATAGCGTTTTTTGTGTAAACAATAGTCTTTCAGTATTTTTAAGAAAATTCTCATTGCAGCTTCTTCTCCCAGACTTTCCTTCTCCCATGTAGAGGCACCTCAGAGTTAACTGACCTGCAAGAAAGCTCCCCTTTCTCTCAGATGCAAACCTCATAGGCTGGCAGTAGCCTAGAGGTTGGAGTAATGAGCTGTGAATGAGCTTGGTACATCCAGAATACCTGAGTTTGATTCCTACAGCCTCCACTTGCATACTGTGTGAGTTTGAACAAGTCACTTAACCACCTCAGTGCTCCCAGGTTGCCCCTGAAAACAGGCACTTGTGACTAGTGGACCTTACCCAGTAACCAAAGAATAAAAAAAAATACATTGTATATCCATATTGCCCAAAGGTACTTCCTGGCTGAACAACATGGTACTTTACCTCTATCCTCTGCTCGGGAACCCTGTATTAAGACCCCCTGTCACTCTCTCAGGCAGGCAAAGCATGAGAAGAGCCCAGCATGAACTCACAACAGCCTCCACCTCATGACCTGGCATGGTGCACTACGGTGTCCTTTCTGGTGAGGGAAAAAACCTATGCCACTCTAAGATCCAGGGCTTAGAGTGTGCTGCGGACCTGCGGACCCAGTGGCCCACACACCACATGGGTGCCCCGTACCAGGTCCCCTATTGGCAACCTGAATCTTTCTCGAGAACATGGACCCGAAACCTATCTCCCTATGAAATGTATGGGGTCCCTGTCTATGTCATCTCCCAGGCTAAAGCAATGGGGCCCCTACGCTAGGGAAACTTTGACCTGGCCATAGTGGTGGTGGTGGTGGTGGTGGGGGGTAATGTTACATAACATCCTGCATGTGTTCTGTATCCTTCTACTGTGGCACACTTTATTGTTATTCAATGGTGTTAAAACTATCAATATACAAGGGTTTTTGCCAGCACAAAAATAGACTGTTTTTTGTCCCAGCTGACTCTCAGGTTAACAAAATAATTGCTACATGTAGCTGTTGCACTTGTACTGAACTTTGCAGAATGTGTGATAGAAGGCTATTGTTTGCTGAGGGTCAAACTGGTCTTCAGTGTTATGTGTTGCAAGGCTAAAGGAACATCTTTTTTAATCATGTTTTCATTAATTCCTTTCCTGCACTGACTGCAGGAACTTGTTTTTCCTTTACACTGTTATGTATTTCATATGGAGGCATACATAAAAGAACTAAAATTTCTATTCATTGTGTGACTTGAATGAGAAAAAAGTGACTTTGACAATAATAGTAGACCCCTCTCTAGTGAAGAGAATGAATTGGAATGGAAGTCACATTTGTCCAGTGGTCAAATGTAAGAGGCAATAAACAGGAAAATTACACTCTTCTGAGATGCGTCGCTGGAGCCAGAGTATTACTACAGCAGTAACATAAAGAGAAAATATTGAACTTGCCAACCATAAGAATACTGAACTCTCAGGGTGACCTTGTGCTGTTTCAATGTATATGTTTCTTTATGCTTTCAGCCATGAAGTTTCCATAAATGTATTTTATCTCTTACAGTATTGCTGTAGCCGTATTGTGGTGAGTGTGGGTGCTTTCTTGTAATTGGGAGCATAAACAAGGAGAGCAGACAAGATGCTAAGATATATTGCCTGAACAGCAGAATGGCAGTACTGAGACATCACCACTGAACTGTGCTCCTGGGAGAGCCGCCCTGATAGCCCAATGGCAGTGTGTCATACTGCTGTGCTGGTGACACAGGTTCAGGAGCGGACTCAGTTTACAATTTCATGAAACAGGCCAGGCTCTGATCATTGCCAATTGGCAGTGCTTCTCAGTCAGGGTAGGTTGTGGTGGGTTCCATCACCACAGTGACCCCCTCCGGGTGGGCCATGGGAGCTTGCCTCTCACATCAGGGATGCTGTGATGCCCAAGGCTAATGCAGGCATCATTCACACCATGGGATGAATGGATGGTGGGATTTGGGATAAAAAATGGGGACAAAAGCATGTATGATGATCATCAGCAGCTTTTGGTTCTGCTTTGTGCAGATCCCTACTGGCTGGGTGGGGGGGATAGGCTGACAGGGCTGAGGGGTTGCCGACAGCACTCAGTGTGATCCTTAAAACAGGATTAAAAATATGTGTTGCTGGGGCATCCAGTGTGGTCATGGCATGACTGGCATTCCACTCACTGATACCTTTCTTTTTTGATGTACCCACTGCCTCTTTCTTGTGATGCTTCTCCCCAAGTTTTCATCTCTGCAACATGTAGAGGGACAACACCATGCTTTATGCTTGTAGGCCCTCTGACCACGAACTGTCACCACAGCTACAGCATGACTTTGACAACATCCAGCACTGGTTCTGCACAAGGCAACTCACCCTATGTGTCCAAACAATGCTGCCCATAAGCTGTGGTACCAGGCAGCAGCTGGCTAAAATCCAGTCTACCCTGGTCTTTGATACCTTCACTGACTCTCCTCAGCCCACTGATAGTTTTTTGTCAGAGAAATAATAACATATCTCCTCCTTATAGTAAAATATTTATTAGGTTGCCAGCAAGAAAGGATATACTGTCCCTTCCAGATATATTAATATGTGGGGGCTAGTTGGTGTGTTGGGAGGGGGGTTCTTTTATTGAATCCTGGTGACAGGGATTGTGGCTTGGACTAGAGTTTTGAGGGGTCAGCAACAATTATTGTGGGGGTCCTGGTTTATTGATGGACATTAGGGCTGGGTTTTTATTATAAGGAGGAGATATATTATTATTACTTGACAAAAAAATTTCAGTGGGCTTGGGGAAGGAAGTAGGTTGTGGGTTACTGGGTGGTTCAGGTGGGGAGTTAATAACATTGGAGGTTGGGAGGGCTTGCACAGAGTGGGGGAGTTGATTATTAGCTTTACGACTTCGGATTTTTGGCAACTTTATTTGAAAATCTGAAATGCTAAATTTTGGATTGTATTCGAGGTATCCAATTTTTAAACAGACATCCGAGCAACTCTAGCTTGTAGCATCAAACTGGTTCATACTGGTGGGCAATGTTATATTGTGAAGCTCCAAGGAATTCCAGTGTACTAATGTCTTCTTATCTACATGGAACTGCTTCAAGACATTACACTGCAAAGTGAGCTAGAGGGTGTCAGATCAGATTGGATACATCTAGAGGTATCTTTACCTGAGGGTTTTTAACTGAAAGAATAGCTCAGGTCATCATTCTGCATCTCAGCAATAAGATGTCTCTTAGTGGGAGTGCTCTTCAGTTCATCAACAACTGGAGGGGGCTTGACTGTCCATGCAGCATTAGTGTTGCCATTTGCAGGGCCAGTACCCCAGGATCATGAACGAGACCAGGGCATCAAGGGTCAGCTGGTAGAGGGTGATCAAATGTCCCAGAGGATGCTCTCCATACCTAGGAGGGGAGGGCAACAAGCTGTGCTGAAGCATCGCTACCTGGGTAACCACAGGGGGCAGTGCGCATGGAGTAGTTTGTGGGAGGGGTGATGCTGGCAGGCTGCATATGCTGGCATGTCTGTTTCACTGATGTCATGGGCTCCAAATACTTGGTGTGAGCAGAGTGAAGTTCAGCATTCTTAGATTCCACTGGAGGTACTGCTCACCTTCCCAACAGGTATTAGTCTATTCTGCAGGGGGTACACTGACTCTCAAAGGCACCACCATGGGGGGGTAAGCAGAGGCAGTTATGGGTGGGTAAGTGATGGAAAAGGGAACAGATGTGGCTGGCAGATGAGGGCACTGACAGTAAACAGTGGGGCTTCAGAACATTTAAAAAAATAAATGGGGGATAAAATGTGATGATGTAAATGAAAGGAGGTAGAGATGTAACAAAGTAAAATGTTGCTGGTGAAGATATGGCAAAGTGGTAAATTTTGCTTTTTGCAAAGGTTGGGTAAAGTGCCAGGAATTTTCTATCCTTATAGCTCTGGGGATTTTTAAAGGTAAAGATGTTGCAGATTGGAACCAGTCAGGTGATTTGAAACTAGCTTTCCCATTTGTGCCCTAAAACAGTTCAACATAGTATGTTTCCTCAGATGGTGGACATATGGGAACTTAGACTGATATCCTTACATATTATTTGATTCTCTCTGATAACATGCTGTCAGGGAATAAATCAGTCTGGCACCCATAAGCTCTCTCTCTTCAGTTTGATGCCCTGAAGAAGCTGTATCTAGAATTTTTTATATATTTTAATGGGAATGATGGTTTAAGACAGTCTTACAGTTTGGTGCCCCTCAGATACGATCATGTTTGATTCTCCTGAAGTCTACTGTGAGTTGGAGCAGAACATTTGCAGTGTCCAAGAAGCATCACAAGGAACCAAAGGTGGACACAAAGCAGAGAGCGAGTACAAAGGAGGGTGTTTGGTGGAGTGGTATGGATCCCTCCGGAGCACACTTCAGTGAAGACTTGTCTGTACTGCAATGGAATGCAAGTCTTGGGAAGTTACTGTATACGGACTATACAACATACTGGCCTGGCCCCATTCACTGTAGAATACCATGTCCTGTTCCAATGAAATAAATAAAATAAAAAGTTAATAGCACTAGAAAAGGTACTATAACAGGTAAAAATAAAATGTAATAGCACTAGAAAAGGTACTATGACAGCTTAAAATAAAAGATAATAGCACTAGAAAAGGTATTATGACAGGTTGAAAATAAGTAATAGCACTAGAAAAGTACTGTGACAGGTAGCTAGGTTTCTGAAGAAAATGGATAAACAGATTAGCAACACCTAACATGAATAGTCTTGAAAGAAGGAATTAAGTGGGGAGCCAATTAAAAAGAATACAGTGCTGTGGTATTGTTTGTAGTATCTTTCATGCAGCATGTATCTCAAAATGTTTTCCATCAGAAGGGATGGTACTAACCCATTTCAAATATACTATATAGATTTTAAGGATTAAAATATAAGTTATCGGGGATTCATAGAGAACAGGGCATTTTAAGACACACTTTAACTCATTACTTCAATAGAAACATAGAAACATAGAAGTTGACAGCAGATGAGGACCACAAGGCTCATCCAGTCTGCCCATTTCTTTTTCTACCTTATGAACGTGCCATCGGCATTTGCTCTGTCAATGGCTTATCTTTTCATACTTATCTGTATTGCTCCCTTATGCCTATCCCATGCCTGTTTGAAGCCCTGCACTGCATTCATATCCACCACTTCCTGAGGTAGGTCATTCCATGCATCCACTACCCTTTCTATGAAAAAGAACTTCCTCACATTGCCCCTTAATCGGCCTCCCTCTAATCTCATGATGTGTCCTCTTGTCCTGTTGTTTTATGTTTGCTTGCACGCATGCGCAAGAAACATTATGCAGCAGCTTAGGAGAGAAGCGGGTTGTGGAAGTGCGGCACTGTGGCAGCCAACAGTGGCACTGCATTTGGGGGCTTGGCACTGGTGGACCTATGCAGGCACACTGTGCTGATGACATTGGTTTCCAAAAGTGCCACCAAGTTTAAATGATTTTGCCACAGCAATGAGGGGCTGCCTTGTCATTGCAGCGTCAGCCAAATTTGCTGCAATGAGGGAGCGACCCATTATTTCAGGGTGGTACCTTGCCTGGTGTACACTCCCCTAAACATGGTGGCGGCTTATGCCACTGCCTCACAGTGCCATGAAAGACAACTGATTGGGGTGCCCAATCTCCCTGTCAGCATGACCCTGACCCAGTTCATTGGCTGATGGGGGAGTCCACTCCCTGTCGGCATAATGTAACCCCATTTGTTGTGTGCGAGGGGGTGCCCAATACCCCTCGGAATCATGCCCTCCAAACAGTCGTTCTTTGCCAATGGGGGGCCCAATCCCCATCGGCTTAAGTTCCCCCACCCCAAAAAAGGCAGGTGGCATTCTGGGAGCCCACCCCAGTGTGCTAAAGGCAAGCCTGAAAGAAAAAACCTTCCCACGATGTCTTTTTGTTTGTTTTTTCTCCCTGAAAGAAAGGAAACAGTCCCACGCCGGTCGGGTCCTCTCCTCCAACCCACACCCATCCACTGTGCACCCTACCTCCCCACACCCCCCTCACCCCATACTTACCTCTGGAGCCTGGTGTGACGATCTTCGGTTGACCGGGAACATGTCAGCACTCTTCAAAGCTGACCGCGAACTGAAGAAATGTCAGCAAGCTGTATGACGGCATAAATAGGGTTTTTTCAACTTTGGTGTATATCACAGGCATTTTTGGGAATTTTAGCACCAGATTTTCAACATGGGGTTATTGGGACCCCTCCTCATGAATTCAGCCACTGTCATGTCGTTATTCGGTCCCAAAAGGTGATTTTGCGGTCACTGCGCGGAATCATCTTTCGGGACAGATTAATGAAACAACAGTGCCAGTGTTCATGAGGTGGGCTCTCAAAAAGGCTATGTTGCAAATTTGGTGAAAAATATCCCAAAATAATCATTTTACAAGCGCACATATTGTGCCTAACGCATCAGAATCTCGCGAACTCAGGATATTTGTCTTTTCATTCCAGACTTTCAACATTGTCATTTTTCCCACTCCTCCTTATGAACAGTACAGCTGTCATTTTTCACATCCTGGCTGAAATGTGTTTTTGCACTTCTGGCGCAGAATAGCGTGGTCACTGTGGGAAATCAGTGTTCGGGACACATTAAGAAAATCACAGTGACACTGTTCATGAGTTGAGGTCCTAAAATGCCTATGTTGAAAATTTGGTGATGAAAGTCCATAAAATGACTGTGTTACGTGCATGCATTGTGCAGTTTCCACGTATGCTCGGAAGTGCGAGCATTTTTAATATTCCCACTACAAATTTTCAACATTGCCATCTCTTCACACCTCCCTATGGATGGTACAGCTCTCATTCTTCACATCCTGCCCAATCTGTGTTTTCATACATCTGGCACAGAATGGCACGGTCACTGTTGGAACTTAAAGTTCGTGACACATTAACAAAATCACACTACCACTCTTCATGAGAAGAGGTCCAAAATGCTTTCATGAGGTGGGGTCACAAAAAGGCCATGTTGAAAATTTGTAGTGCAAATACCAACAAACGTCCAGCGTGTTAGGGTTTCTAACCATAACATCCCATCCTGTGCAGACTGACAGGCATCGGGGTGTGCCTTTGGATTGCCGACTGTAATGCTCATGCCATCCCACCCCCAACCCCAGTCAGTGACAGGTATCAAGGTGTACCTTGGACTCTTCAACTCCAGAGTTCACCCCATTCTCCTATACTGCACCCATTTCAGTGTATGTCCTTATGGAATGGGGAGACTGTAAAGCCGAACACCCTAAAGCACACCTCAACACGTGTCGGTGTCTGCAGGATAGGGAGAGGTGACATGGCATAAACGTCATGGGTGATGACCCAAACACATACCCCAATGCCTGTCTGTCTCTGCAGGATGGAGGTGGGGTTGGCGTGAAGTTCAGTACTTCACTTCCATTCCTATTCTGCATCTGTCTAACTCCTGCATTTCCAGTGCTAATACCAGCAAGCAAACATTCGGCATTGACAAATGCTTGTGCTTATATTGAAACATGTTAGAATCTTTCACCTTGTTAATGCCCTTAAGATGTCTGAATGTTTCAATCATATCACCTCTCTCCCTCCTTTGCTCAAGGGTATACATATTGAGCTCTGTTAATCTGTCCTCATATGTCTTCTGATGCAGTCCCTGCACCATTTTGGTTGCCCTTCTCTGGACTGCCTCAATTTGGTTAATGTCCTTGTGAAGGTGTGGCCTCCAGTACTGCACACAGTACTCCAGATGGGGCCTAATCAGTGTCTTGTAAAGAAGGATTATTACCTCCCTCTTATGACTTGTGATACCCCTACTAATACACCCCATACACCTCAATGTCCCCATAGCTCCATTTGTGTCTGAGCCATCCATTGTTTAACCCGATACAAAATGGCCACCCTGGGCACAATGAGTTAAATAAGGTGGTGGAGTCTGTGAGTTTGCATTTAGTTGGCAGACTGTTCCAGATAGTTGGGGCAGAGTAGCTGTCAACCCTACTACCCAGAGTGCTGAAGCTGATGGCTAAAATGATAAGGAATGCAAAGGGAAGGGAGGGATGTACAATATGTAATGCAATGCAAGGCAGCTGTGGAAGATTTTGAAGAAAAGAGATATTTTTAACTCAATTTTGAGGTTGATCTGGAGCCACTGGAAGCCTAAGTAACTAAGGATATATAGTCATACTTCTGAGTACAAGTGAAACTGTGTACCAAAGATATTTGGACATGCTGGAGTCTGGAGTAGAGAGACTTCCAAGCCTGAAGTAGTTTAGAAAATAAAAAGGAATCCTTTAATTAATCAGCACCATATAATGATTTTCACGTTTCATTTTTAGACTGAAAAGCATAGCAGCTTAAGAGCAGGCCATTCAGTCCTCCTTGCCAGTGCTATTACATACGTCTAATGTACCCACTTTCTCCCATGGCACTCTTTAAATCTTAGATCTCAGCCAGTAGCAGTACATATTAATACATTTCTGGTTTATTTTTCAGAGTCTCCCTCCATAAGTCAAGCTCTGAAGACAGCTCAGTAGGTTGGTATAAATACTAATTCTTGACTCTTTAGCATTTTATGTGTACTGTATATAGGTGTCTATCTCATGTGGGCCATTTTGCCTTCATTGGGCCTTCCTGCCTAGTGCCAACACTGGATAATATGACTGACTAGACACTCCTGAAGTTTGGAGCCCAGGAGTAATGGTAGTCATCATATCATGGCCAGTCCCCGGGTTTTCTCCCTTCCCACCACCCTCAGTAAGGCCTGCTCATGCCACAGCATTGTTGCCGGTGAACCAGCAATGTCAGAGTGCTCCTTTTGCTTGATCAGAGTGGTGCTGTGCTAGGGGAGGCATTACCATCTGGAAGTGCTGCCTCCATTGCACTCCCAAGAGTCCACTACTCCAGCTCAGGGCTGGGTGTCTGGTCAATGACTGAATCTTGGCCTCCCATATAGTAACACATCATACTGCCCCTGATGCCACTAAGTATTCCCTTTACTTTTGACACTGAGTAGCATCTTTGAGATTTTATTAGGACATATGGAAAGACTGTGGTAAATCTAGGATCTGTAATAAAAACAGTTTCATGTGATAACTCTGTAAGAGATCATCTTTTCTAGGACAAAAACTATAAAGTACAATTCATTATATGACCAGTCTGTCTGTACAGTAGTATAAGATGTTACACATTCCAAACTATCATTTTTATTGCACTTACTCCCCATCACCCAGTCTCAAAGTCATAGTTTTTCTTTCATCAGTCGGGCAGTCTTTTGGTTCCTTATCCCATGGAGCGGTTGTCACTGGCCCCCATTTACTTACTGCCTATCCTCTTGTCCATGATATACCCATCCATAAGTGTGAAGTGCAACTGACAGAGCTATGTCAGCTGGAACCTCATGTAATAACATGTATAAAAAGAACCAAGCATCCCGATTGGCTAAAAGAGAAGTACAAGATTGCAATTATCTGCCCGTAATTATGCTCCTGTACTTCTTTGGCCTGTGCACCAGTTAAGCTGCAGTATCAGCTCGCGTCTCACACTGTAACCGAGTGTCAGCAATGACAGTAGGAGTCCATCACTCTCTCACTCCTGCAGTTTTGTTTCTAACTACAAATCACAGCACTGTAAACCTCCAGACTTGAACAGGCAGTTCCTTGTAACAAAACAAAGCAGAGTCAGGGAGTGTCATGTGCAGTTTTAAAGCAGCAGTGCTACCCTAACTCAGTCTCTCATGTTGCCGTGTCTCATGCTGCTCTGAAACTGTCTGCTCCGAAACCGCTATCCAGCTTCCGAAATCCTGAGCCTACTAAAGAGAACACCCCCAGTGCTGAAATAAAATGGTACCGAAGCCTAGAAAACAAAGAAACATTCAAGAAAAACGCAGTAATAAAATGTTACTTTTTCCTCCTCAAAAAGCCATGATCATGCTGTTAAATCTTATGTTGCTCTGGAACTGCGAAGTCCAAAATCGCTGTCCTGCAATAAAGTTTTTGTTGTTCCCTATAGAAAAACAGTTTTGAACAGTATTTTCCAGCTTAGAACCATAACCTTCTTTTTTATTTTGCATTTGTAGTTAGAGAAGCATGTTTTAAGTGCAATAAGACACTTTAGGGATTTGTAATTATGGGGAGTAATTGCACTTTGCTCTCTGGTGTCTATAGGCACTTGGTGCAAGCACCTCATGCCTAACAACACCCTTGACCCATGCAGTTATTCCCCCGTAATTAAACACCCTGGCATGTCTTATTGCATACTTACAGAGGCCTGAAATACACTCCTCTATTGATGCAGCAGAATAACCCATGTATGTGTGTAATGATAGGGAGAGAAGTGTATTATGACAGAATTGCTTAAGAATAATTATTTTGTGAGTTGGTTTCTTTCAAATTGAGAAATGCGGGAAGTGTGTTTTCATTTTCAGCTCTAGCATTTCGATTCGTAACTTGCTTTTATTTTGTTTTGAATATGTATAAAACAGTACATAGTGTAACAGTGCTCCCATAGCTGAACAATAACGGATGTGCACAAGGTTTATCTCATAACACAGAAACAGGATGATCTGCAATTCAAAACAAAGTACAACAGATACAGTGAGAATGCAATGAAGGACAGAACACTCTCACCACTGATAAGTCCTCAGTATATTCTTTTTACCAAAATATTCCAGAACTTGTCAATTTCATTGTACATAGGAGGCAAGAGAAATATCACTGAGAAATCAAAATTGTAGAATTTTTACAAGTAAGGTACATTCCAAGAAGCCTGATGTTGAAATGTGATTCACTGCTATCATTTCTTAAAGGGAAAGGTGACTGGAAAAAGAAAAACAAGTCCTTTTGGCAGAACCTCCGAAAGGCACAGAAGGGGTTAATGAGACAGTCTTCAAAAGGTACACAACCATTACTGTGCTGTTATATCTAATAACTGTTTATGCCGCTGTGCTGTTCACAGAGATCTGACAGAGTCAGTTGTTGTGCAGACAACTAAATGGATGAGCTCTGCTGAAAAGAATAGCTCATTTATATATAATTTAGTACAAAATGATCCTCCGAGCCAGGTGCAGTGTTACATGTCCCTTGATGTCTGAGAAAAAAATAACTGTTAACAATTGCCATGTTGTTAGTTTAAAAAAATACTTGTAATTTTTTTTACTAAATATTCTTCTTTGTTCTCCATAGCAAAATCTTCAGTAACCCATGTATTTGTGTTCTTAACCATATAGATCACAGTGATACCGTATGTTTCCATTTGTGACCAACCTGATAATTTATTTGAAACATTTAAAGGGAATCCATACAATTCCCTATATGATTATTTCAACAGTTACCATAGTTGTGCAGAAATTGATTGAAAATTATACATTTAGAAAAGGACTTTAATAAAATATTGAAAAATACTTTTTTAATGGGGATGTGGAGGCATCCATTTTGTGTACAGGAAGGGTGTTGTGATGATGTCACTGTCTCACCAGTGTTAGTGTGCAGTGCAGCAGGTGAGAACAGTTTGGCCGTGCTGTTAGAGATCCAATTATATTCTGAAGAACACCCTGGATTTTATGCTTGGCAGAGTGTAATAAAAGAATCCAGTGCTTTTCTTCATGATTTAACAGGATCCCTGTCAGTAGGAACAGTTTGTTTTAACCTGTTTCTCTGCACACTGTTAGAGCTGGTGAGGCAATGATATCATCACAGCACCCTTTTTGTCCACTAAATGGATTCCTCCACATTACAGTTCTACAAATATTTTTCTGTCCTACTGAAGGCATTTGCTTAATATAGCCCAGCAGTTTACGATACTGGATCCCCATGGTAACCTTTACAATGATTATATATGGAATTGTACAGATTCCCTTTAAAAGTGGACTGTTTCTTAAAAACTGCTAGTACATTACTAAATGAGCTGCATGCTATGTATTGCTACAGTAGCATTTGAACAATATGCCTACTAGGGATCGAACTGAACAGGGTCGTTTTCTTTGCTTTTCAGGGGATGATATCGGTTATGTGGCCAGTGAGATCACAATGAGTGATGAAGAACGGATCCAGCTGATGATGATGGTGAAAGAGAAGATGATAACCATTGAGGAGGCACTTGCCAGGGTAGGAGTCTACATAATGTACAGAGTTATTTTCACCCCCATTTTCCCCTCGTATCTCAGGCTGTCACCATATTAGTGCAGATTAGAGCAGTGCCCACCTACAGCAGTATTCAGCTATTGACAGATAAGACTACAAGGGAACAAACAGCCTCTTGCAGTTGCTGTAAGACTGAATCTTAAGCCATTCCAAATAACCGGAATTTGAACTGGTATTCTCAAAATCTGATACATCAGGATTCCTGTTTGAGATACTCTATCAGCCTTTACATTATATTTTTTAGTTTCCCCTCTGTCGAGCTCCCAGACTCCCCATCAGGCTTTGTGGTCTGCTGTTAAACCTCTTTTTGAGACACTGTGTGGCTTTGGAGTCCCCAGCACAGACAACCCCAGCAATGTGCCCTTGTGGGAATGTCCCATCCCATGGTAGGGCCTTGGCTGACAAGGCATTCTAGCTGCAGAACACAAATTCCAGGATGCAGCAATGAGGAGGGGATAGGGTGCATGCAAGCTTTGTTCTGTTGGAGGAGCACACCAAAGTTATTTTCCGAAGGTGCAGGATTTCCTCCTCTCCTCCCCTTGCAGCTACAGGTCAAGCTTGCTAGTCCCTGCTTTGGGGGGGGGAAGGGAGCAGTCAACATTGCCAGGTCACTAGCAGCATCATTGATGCTCCCAGACTCCACTGTAGGTAATGCAGACCGAACAGCAGGGACAGAATGCTCCCCTCCCCCAGAGCTCGACATTTCTACGTCCACAGTGCTCCTAAGGCACTACTTGCCTGGAGCTGAGAATCAGCTTGGATACAAAATCAGGTCTACCACAAGCCACTGGGTTAGGTTCAGTTTTTGTACTGCTAAAACATCAGATAAAAACATAAATCCAGTCTGCATGATAAATGAGCACTCCACATTGTACCTACCCCCACCCCAAATAGCTATTTTGCCAATTAATCCTTTAATGAGAAAAACATTTTTTTAGTACCCAATTAAACAAGTGCTCTGTAATTTGAAATGTACAGCACTGCTGGCTGCCAGCTGTGCAAATGTGCACTGTCACGTCTACCATTGGTCAGCAGTGCACATTTGGGTAGATGGAGGGGGTGAAAGTGCCCTTTTGAGCATTTGAAATGGTGATGGGAAGTTACATGGATGTCAGCTTACGGGCCACCTATGTAATCCACTCACATGGAGTAATTAGGTATTAGAAACATTTTTTCTCATAAAAGGACTAAGCTTTTGTGGAGTGGCATTTAAACTGTTGGTGTTCTCCTGTAACTGTTAATTACAGTACTTATATTTTTTTTGTCTAGTTCACCATTATTTTACAAGGAAAAAATACCATTAAGGCACCTCAATTCCAAGGGAGACCAGATCAAGGGGCAACAGAGAAATGTTATAATAATATGAATCGGACAGCACAAACATTAAACTGAGATACGATAAAAAAGTAGCAGTGCATAGTACCTGGAGAAATAGCTGGAAACTGATAATGTGCACGGGGTTAGCAGCAAGCACTGCATACTTTAAAAATAATTCCTTTCTTTGTTGGTACCTTACTCTGAAGTCAGCAGCCCTACACATACCCTTTCTAGGCCTGCCATTGTTAATTTCCTGGAGAAGAGGCGGGCCCAGGCAAGAAACCTCTATGCTGACCTTCCCTTGGCCCTCTCTTCTTGAGTTTTGTGCTCTATCTCTCTCTCTCACTTTTTCTTACTGGATGCCTGCTGTAAAATGTTGGCGGGGAGAGACAGATTAACATTGTGTGATGCCATATTATCAGCTAGCATATTATGTCTAATAGAGGTGTGTGTATGTATAAACAATATTCTGCAGATATTCAATGCATACTTCAGAGAATATTTGGGTATTCGTCTGTATTAGAGTATTCAGAATACATGTATTCACCCGCCTGAGCCACAATAAAAAAGTGCCCCCATCCCCTCAGCCAGCTAAGCCTTAGCACCTTCTCCCCATCAGTGTATAAATGTAATAAATGTTTATTTATTTATTAGCTTTTATTGACCAGGTAAGTACATGAGACACAAAATATACTTATTTTTAAGTAGGACCCGGGAGGTTACAAGACAAGCAAGTACAATGCAAATGCCAGGAAGAAATTACAGGACAAGCAGCACAATACAATAAATACCAGAGGAACAGATATGGGGTGGGGGAGTGAAAGAGTATTTTAATACCAGTTTTGCATGATTTACTCCCACTTTGTGATTTTAGGAATTTGTTTCCCACCCTGTTTTTTTATAGTATGTTGGTACTTATGCACAAAACTGGCAGCAGCGTTCAATGCTACTAGCCAGGGATTCACATACAGACAGACTGTCAGCAGTAGAGGTGGGGTCAGAAAACAGCATAGATATTAGTTATGTACATACAGGAGACTGTTTGAGTTGTGTACTGGATGGCACAAAAGGCAGCTGCAACATAAAATGTTCAACATAGGGTCACCGCACTACATAGCAGTGGAAAAGTGTCTCAGGACCCCTAACTGGTATCAGAGAAGGAGGATCAGTGGTTGCAGACACCCAATGAACTGTGACCTTTTATAGACATGGGTGTCCGAGGCAGGTCAGTGGATGGTATTACTACCATGTAGATGAAAATACTACTAAGTGAAAGCAGCAAGCAATAAATACTTCCCAGTCATAACAATTGTCTGGATCCCTGATAAATACGATAACTACAATAAGGGTATCCATACAGTACATGTGGCAAGGAATACAAATTAACATAGCATGATTTGCAAAGATAACTACAGAGTAAATACAATACACATATGGATTACAAGTGAGTGACAGCATTAATTAAAATTTTCCTGCAAGTCTGTGCTTAAAGCAGCAGTACAAGTTAACAAAAAAGTAAACAATTTGGTTAGCAGTAAGGATAAATCAAAATATAAATGTATCTGATTTTCCTTTTGCTTTATTTCATTCCTGAGGCAAGATGGTGGAGTTTGAAGTTCCGAAAACGTATTGGCCCTTTACCAGGTTCTCCATCATGGGTGTAAGCAGATCAGGGTGTTGTGTTGTTGGTCATTAGAAACATGTGCTGCCAACACCCAGACATATTCACCTATGTAAACTGAAAAACTTGAGAACCTAAAACTTTATCTTAGGCACTGGGACTGGTCACCCATCTTTAATGCACCTGATGTTGACACTGGCTTTGACCTTTTCATTCATGTCTTTAACACTGCTGTGACCTATTTGTGCCGTGCACAAAATCTCTAATCAAAGGCAACCCGGCATCCTGGATCTCTCATCAACTTAAGGACTGGATGCGCCACTGGGATGCTCTATGGCAGACTGCCCTTGACACTGGCAAGCCAGCAGATAGACAGCATTTTCATGAAGCTAGGAACAAATGCACTTGGGCCATTCATAAAGCCAAGGCATCCCACTACAACACTTCCTTTACATCTTCCTGGGGCATTGGCCGTAAATTCTAGGATAATATCAGAGAACTAGTGGCAAAACTAATACCCCTCCTCCCTCTCTTATTGAAGTTAATGACACCCTTGCCTCTGATCCCAAGCTCATTGCTGATGCTCTCAACCACTCTTCCTCTGACCTGAGCCATGTTTTGCCCTCCAACTTCTTTGATCCCCCTCCTGCCGACCTCCACTGTACCCCCCTTGCCGTACCCCCCTTTCGCCTAAAACCCTCTCCTCCCTTGAAGCCATACCTTACATACTGAAAGCCATTGGCAGCTCTAGGTTCAGTGGTGACTCTCTGGATCTAAAATTGCCCAAACTTACTCTCCATGAAGTGCTAGCCCCACTCACTTACATCCTCAATTGCTCACTTTGCCTAGGGGAATTCCCCTCCTGCTGGAAGGCTGCCACCATTACTTCACTCCATAAAAGTGGTGAACCCACATACACCAGTAATTATTGGCCCATTTCCATTTTACCCCCCTCCAAGGCCTTAGAGCGCATTGTATCAGATCAGATCTCAGATTACCTTTCCAAGCACAACTTCCTCTGCAAGGAACAACACGGCTTCTGCAAAGGGTACAGCACAATAACAGCACTATCAGAATACTCCTCTTTTCTCCACTCCACTGTGGACAAAGGCCACCTTGCTGGAGGAGTATATGTCGACCTGTCTAAGACCTTCGACATGGTCAGTCATGGCCTACTCCTAGCTACTCTACCTATTCTAGGTCTCTCTCAGGACACCATTTGCTTGTTCAAAGACTACCTCTCCGGCAGATCTCAACAAGTTAAGATTGGTGATGCCCTCTCCTATAGTCTGCCAGTTAGATCAAGGGTCCCCAAGGGATCCATTTGAGGCCCACTCCTCTTTAGCTGATATCTAAATGCTCTCCCCACTGTATGCTCTGGCAAGCTCCTGTTATACACAGATGACGCCGTACTCTATTCATCTAACTCTGACCCCACCCTGCTCCAGCACTCACTGCAATTGGCATTCACTGAAGCAGAACAATGGTTCACTAGCCAGAGACTAGTTCTAAACTATAAAATGCAAATGTTATGACCTTTGCCCACCACCAAAAATCCTCACAAAAATACTTGGCCCTCCATTTACAACATTCATCAGGCCCCGCTCGAACTGGTCAATGCCTTCAAATACCTGGGCATCTCTTTTGACTCCTCCCTTTCTTACCATCAGCACCTCCACCTCCTTGCACCAGCCATCAACACCAGAATCAGTCTTCTACATCACCTTAAGCACTGTCTTTATCCCTGATGCCCTCAGGATAGCAGTCTCCTCCTCTATACTATCATTGTGTCATTAAATAAAATTGGTGTTTTCAAGACCTCATTAAGAGACCACCTATGCACATCCAATGGGTGTGATTGCTTCTAAGTTGCCTTGCCTGCCTCCCCCCCTTTTTTGTGCTGTTTCCCTCACCCCCCCCCACAGACAAGGGACTACCATCCTGCATATGCATCCCCCCTCACCCCTCTTGTTCGTGGATACTCATAATGGACCCTAGCTTGCCTGTAATCAGTATTTTTAAAATGTATCTGAAAGCTCTGTATTCTTTGGCCATTATAGTATTTACCATATGCTCAGCAACTTTTATGTAATCTGTTTTTGATTATTTTGGATTTGTATTTTGTCACTGTCTATGTATGTTTGATGTGGAGCCTTTGTAAATGAGTCTCTGACTCAAAGGTTTTTTTCCAAAAACTGCTAAATAAATAAATAAAAAATCTGCATTATAAATACAGTGGGTGTAGCTAGTGTGTGACCTCTGAGGAGAAGATTTATGAAAACTGCTGAAGGCTGCCATCTTTACTGTAGATCCACGCAAATTACAAAAATTGTAATTAAACATGGTCTTAAAAATAGCTGATTGAATTTAAAATACCCCAGTGAAGAATCGAAGATTATCAAGAATACATTACTGTTAAAAAGGGTAGGATGACAACATTTTCTAGCTAACTAGTACTGCTGCTTTAAATTCCTCATCTACCCTTGCAGCATGCATCCCACCTTCCTCCCACCTCCAACAATACAGATGAAGTACCCTTCTTCTCCCCAGCCCACTAGTGCCCATACCCACCTCCTTCTGAGTAAAAAATAAACTTGTGCAAATTTAATATTGATACAAACAGTATATCATTATAGCACTTGCATGGAGTTTTTACTTCTGTAAGTAGAACAAGTTGCTCAATACCCATTCATCTGCTGGCACAGTACCTGCTTTCCAGCTCCACTCTCCAACCTCTGTATGCTGCTGTGTGCCCACTATTAGTCACACACCCTAAATCCTATTTCCTCCTCCTACACACAAATTGCAAATACCTACAGAAAGCATAACACAAATAAATAAAACCTAATGCAAATATTGTATAGATATATGGTATATGGATATAGTATTTGTATGGGTTTCTTTACTCAGAAGGCTGCCGACTAAGATGGTGAGAGGAAAGTAGTTTTGGTTGCCATCAATTGCAGGGAAATCAGATGTTTTACTGGGTGCCATGGGGGGAGAAAGGTGGGATGGGTTGCTGGAAGGCTGGGGAGGGGGTGCTTGATCTGCATTGTAGGTGGGGGGGGGACGGGTGCTTCAGTACTGGGTGTAAGGGATGCAAGCATGGAGTTGTAGAAAATGTTTACAAACACTGTCACTAGCAATTTGTTTTATATTTTTACACTGTCTGGGGGGAGGAGGGGAGGATGGATGCTAAGTGGGCTGGAGGTGGGATACTTTTAACACATTACAGGTGGCTAAGGGCATGAGGGTGGGGACAGTGTGCTTGGGGGTGGGGCTACTTTTTTCAGTTTCTATTTTTGCCTCATTTCTCCTCACCAGGCCCTACTTCCATCTACAGATGCCCTTTTGCCACAGTAGGAGTCCTCCAATGGTCCATCTCGCAACCAGCCTCTGCTTGTCATCCTTTCTGGAATCCCAACTATATTCCACAGTTTGTCCCCTATGGGTAGGACTCCCTGCTTCCCCAAGCCAGGAGGTGATATGTCAATTGATGGTTGAGGTCCCAGAGGAGGTGCTGGTGAGGCATGGGAGAAGTCAGTGGGGCCCTACTGTATTATGAGAGGTGGAGTGGCTTCATCTGCCTGGGGCTGATGATTTCTTTCCCCCCAATAAACCCACTGTCATCCCTCATCAGAGTATGGTTCTAAAGAGAGCAATCTGGCAGAATGCCTAGCACAGCCATCAGAATGGTGGGTCAGCCCTGCACTGCCTTTGGAACTCCACTGCTGGCCCCACCCTGGGAGTCTGATGCCTCCTTGTGACTCGCCAGAGTGTGTGTGTGCTGACATGTTTCTTCCCGCATGACATGCCCTCCCTCTGGGTCAACTAGGGGCTGTCATGCAGAGAAAAGAGGCACCCTCCCTCCCTAAGGTAGGAGGCATCCAAGATGTATATCAGAACTCTACATAGCTGGCTGGTATCAGATGTCCCAGGCCCAGGGCTTGACCCTGGGCCACCTGGATGGTAAGCAGTAGCGCTATTGCTGTGCTATCTGGATGGCCTCTGAGTGAGAGTATTTTAACACCAAATACATCTGCCGAATATTCCAAATCTTTGGCCAAATACAGCTTGTATTCAGAATTTGGCCAAATACAGCTAGTAATCAGCATATTCAGCAGACTGTTCGGATTCAGTGTGCATGCCTAGTCTGTAATCCTACCTCTGTAGAAAAACTACCAACAAATTAACAGAGGTGTAGAAAATACCACTGTCCATTAATAATCCCTAAACTTCTAATTTTAGACATAAGAATAGTAGGGGCCACAGATCTGCTGCTAGCATGGAGTGCTGCTACAAGTGTCCTCTGGCAAACATATTATTTGGCGTTGTCATGTGAAAGGACATAAATCTACTGCTTTGGTGCATCACACAAAACATATGGGCCTGAATGTCAGAGGGGCTTCCTGGATGGTCACCACATAGGCAAATTAGACCATCCAGCTGTGGTTTGGTTTTAAACAGTGGTCCTAGATTTATAATGGACTAGGTGACATAAAGTATACTCTCGTGGTTATTGATTCCTAGTAAAAATGAATTGCGCATGCTCCTGCAAGGAGTACAACTGTCTGAGTACAGATCTTCTAGGAATCACAACTGAAAAAAGAAGAGACTGAGCACATTATACTGTAAATATAGGGTCCGTACTTGGCCTCAAAATTCTGCTCCCTATGTTGCCCCTCTCCTCAATACATGTTATGGACATAATAATTAGATGTATATTATGATTGTTGGGCAAGGAACAGGAATTTTTCCTTGAGGTCCAGTGACTACACAAGCTGAAAGCTCCTTGGCATGTACAATGTTCATCTGTCATTCACTAAAAAGTTTTGAAAATAAGGCTGCAGATAGTTTTTTACCTCCCTTCCCCATATACATAGACTGCGAGTGTACACTTTAGGTGTCTATATGAAAATCTGCATGCTCATGTCTGACAAGAGGAGCTACAAATACAAATAGCCCCAGGCAAGCAATCTTTTGAAAACTGGACTACTTGGGTCACAGAAGCTGGATAACAATAGGTAGGGATGATGGGGTTTGTATCCTGCCGCACATCCCTTCTCTGTTACCAAGGGCAGTTCTTTACATGTAAACAGTGGTAGACAGATGGACAGTGAAGGGTGGAGACATATCGAGTGTGCAGCCCTGGGGGTGCACACTGGTACTGTACATCTCCAGGGTGGTGGCTGGTTGAGAACAAGAAAAGGGGCCTGACTTAGAAAATGTCATTGTGCCCACCCCAAGTCCATACGTGTTCATGTCGACCTACCTCCTACCCTGCTCCCTTCTCTGTCACCACTGGATACTGGGAATGTGATGTAGACAGCTGGGCACTAGGAAATGAGTTGAGCTCAACAAACTCTTAGCTTTTTATCTGAACTGAAATTCAAGGCCAGGCATTCAAGTTTAATATCTTCTTTAAGAGTAATGTTTCTCTGCTTTGCCATTTCTGACAGAAACTTAATAGCAGTGAACATTGCATTTTCCAGTTCTGATACAGTTTACTGGGGATACTAGACACATACTCTAACCACTGTGTGCCCCCCTCCCCATTCTGGTCTCATGGTTTAGATATCCCTGTTTTAGCTGACATTTCATACTGGTTTATGGCCAATTACTTTGTCCTTGGCAACCAAGCCCTCAGCCTTTCATGTTACCTCTTTCTTTCATTAGTTGAAGGAGTATGAGACACAGAGCAGACACTCAAGTACAAATGACTGTGCAGACTGGACTGATGATTCTAATCCAGCAATAGATGAGTCCTCCACCTGTAACGTGAGTACCATACATTGTGATATCTCGTAAGTGCAAAACAAGGCAGCCTACTTTTTTAAGCCAATAAGCCTATGAACAAAAAGGAATTGAAAAATATTTCTCTCTCTCTCTCTCTTTCTCTCTCACCCTCTAATTTTACAGCCACTGGTCATGTACAAAACACCACTCTAAGTGCCAGTTTCTGTTCCAACTAGGGCTGTAAGTTTTTCCAACTGAAATACTGATGAAACAGCAACCTTTAACTCTAAACTGCCACAAGCTCTTTGCGGGCTATACAGTATTAGTTAGCATTTTTCCCCTAGCATGACATCTGACGATGAGCAGAAGGGAAATGTTGTAACAATGACTTCTGCTCTGTATTCACAGTAGGGGAGGAAGGGCCTCTGCCAGATAGTGGGGCCAAGGCATGCATCCACACTAAGGGTTCAGCAAATGAGGTGGAGATTACATTTGATAGGGTAAGAAAAGAGGTAAATGGCTAAAAGCAGATAAGGTACCAGGTGTAATGGCCTACATCTGAGGGTGCTGAGGGACCTGACTTCCAAACGGGGATGACCTCTTGGTGGAGTTATTGAAAGGCTTACTACATGCTGGACTGGCGCTGAAGGACTGGAGCACTGCAGACATGGGGTGGATTTTCAAATGGTGGCGCAGGGCTTACGTCAATCCCTGCACCACAGCACTCTGAATCTGGCGGTGCACCAATGACTTTTTGCCACAATTGCATCCGATTTTGGTAAGTTGGACACAGTTGTGACAGTTTACCCAACTTACGGCAGCTTGCACCAAATTTGTGGCGCAAGCACGTAAAAAGGGTCCCAGGGATTGATGCAAGCTAGACCACAAAAAACTTGTCTAACTTGGGCAGCTGTTGCACAGGATGGAAAATCCCATTAGATTGCCGCACGCCCAGGGCACCATATCTTTGGCACACCCAGGGCTTGTGGTAGTCTGGCTGCTTTGAAAATCTGGCCTATGGTCCTGCTTCTCAAAGAAGGGGACAGGGAGGATCCGAGCAACTACAGGCCACTCAGTCTTAAATAAATTGTGTTACACTACAATTGTATGGTGTAGTTAAGGTCCCTTTAAATCATGTAGTTCCATGAGGGGAACATGGATGCTTTATACCAGCAGCAGGAAAGCCGAGCAAGGACTAAACTACAGTACATCATGCACTTCTGAAATGATTCTTACCAGCAGTGGGTGAATCATAAACAGCAACCGAATTTAGTACAAGGCTAGTAAAGATTTAAAAAATAACACACGGTGAGTCCGGCCTGTCAGTGTAATGGTAGTGCTACCTCTCTTGATGCCAGCAGCGAGTGTTCAGGAACAAGCCTAGGACATTATGGGCCAGCTGAGAGGAGAAGGAGTCACTTGCTCTGCTGCTGTATTGCTATGTGAGTGACCACAGGTAGTAGTGCAGTTAAGAGTAGCTATGTGGGAGGGAAGGATGTCAGCTGGTGTTGCACTCTGCAGGGTCACATGCATGCACAAGTGCACCAGTGCTGCTGCCATCATGTGGATGAAGGGCAGAAGACAGGGAAAACTTCGACCAAGCAAAATGATTTCTGGCCTGTCGCATGCTCCACACCAGTGACCTCGGCCCCCTCTGCTGGAATTTTATCCACACCACAGCCGAAAAGGGGAGCTCTACTGACCCCCATCATGGGGAGTAAGTCATAGGGCAAGTTGGAGTGATGGATAAGTCCCAGGAAGAGCCAAGTAACAGGGCTGGGAAGGCTGCATGAAGGGGGCCTAGTCATTGACAAAGGGGGCATGAAGAGATAAACCAAGAAAAAAAACAACACAATGTGAACCAGTATTTGTAAAGCCCTTTCTTCAGAAAACACAGGCTTATAGATTAAATGTAGTTCTCTTTTAATTCCTTGTGATCTTTATGCCTTTTGTTTAATCATCAGTTGCAAATTACAGTACATTTGCAGGAATCTATATGTAGTAACAAAACAGAAATATAAGTGCAAATAACTAACAGTTATAAGTCGTACAGCTAGTGACTAAGTGCTAGAAGAGAGGAAATGACAAGATTTCCAGGCAGGTTTGAGAGTAGTAGAGGTTGAAGCCAGTAGGCAACTAGGAGGAACCAGTACAGGAGTGGATGGATAGAGGACAGGAGCAGGATTCAGAGCTTAGAATGTCTCATCACGTGGCTTTTGTGCAAAAGTCATTCGTAATTTGTAGAGTCACCACTATAGATATGATGGGGTGGTGTGAGCATGTGTTTCTGATGACCAACAGTATAGCATCCCTCCCCCTCGTCAAGATTAGCTCTACTGTAGTAGACACAGCAAGGGTTCAAGGGTGTTTTTTTTGTGTTATCTATTTATGCACCCCTGCTAGTCGGCCATCCACTCCTTTAGACCGCCAAGGGCCCCCAGCAGACCACATCATCTCCTCCTGCCATCTGCTGCCAACCCCAATTTTCCATGCCCCAGGACACACCCGGCATATCCCACCATTGGAGGAGCCTCCCCTTCCCTGAGTAGGGGCATGCTGGGAGAGACTAGGGTTCAACCTGAATCCAGGGCATGAGTCTACAGGCACAGGCATGAGAGGGCAGTCAGCTGGGGCTTCATGACAGAAGGGACATGACAACTGTCATCTGGGCGACTGAGTGGCCATTTTTCCTGATTTTCTTCCCCCTCCCACCCCCACCCCAATGTGGCTGCACGTCTGTGGCATCCTGGCCTGATGCACTGTGGCATGTGGTCACCCAGGCCGCATAGTGCGCCACCACTATGGGTCACCAGCAGCCACTCTATAGCAATGTGAACTCTCGCCCCCCCCAACCTCCAGGAGGAGAACATCCAAACGGAGGCTCCTATCCCTCCCTGCTGGTCTCTGCTTCTGCCATCCCAAGCTTGGGTGCGAACTTGGGTTGCCAGAGTGTTGAGAGATCACCCATCGCTCAGTGCCACGGAGCTGGCCATGGGCTTTACTTATTTGTTTTGGTTACTGGTAAGTACACTGGGTAACAATAACCATGTATAGGAATGATGACCTAGACAATAAAAAAATCTGCATACATTTGATGATGTACAGTGTACTGGCACAGGTGCAAAACAACAATCCATTTAGAGAGTTTCTTGCAGGAGGGAAAGCAGATACATACAGTACAAACAGCAGTTTACAGCAGTCCAGTACATAAGATACAATGAACAATATAGAGTATGAATGGTGTGTGAACAACTGTACAGTGTTATATTAGCAGTTTTTGTGTTTATTTACAATATATTTTGATTTATAGGCATCGTGGGGCTTACATTTTCTAATGTGTGGAGGTAATGCCAAATTATTTTTTTTCCCATACTAGATTTCATCAAGGGGATCTTAAGTCAGTTTTCCTTTGAGGACCTATAATTAAAAGTAACTAGGTGGCACAAGTTGTTCTGCTAGACCTACAGGGGTACCAGAGGACAGTACAGTATAAAACAGCTTGACTATTACATTTGCGAATTTAGCTGTGATGGGCAGCCAGACTAAAGTGGAGAAAAATCAGAATGTGATACGTTCTGTTATGGGTTATTCAAGCAAACTGCCCTAACTTGTTGTAAAAGACCCTTTGACAGCTTACAAGAGAGTCGGGAGCTACACCACCAGTTATTAAACTGTGGTCCAACAATAGGACCATTGTTTGTTGCGCAATGGCAATTCTGGTGTCAGTCGTTAGACAATCTTTCATTCTGTGTAACAGTCCTAGCCTCTGGTGTATGTGTTTAGGGATGAAATCCAGGTGGGTATCGTAAGAAAAATAGACGTCTAAGTAAACACTCAGATACTTGAAACTGTCCATGGTGTATGCTAAGGATCTGTCACTTGTAGATACCTGGTACTTGTCTTTGCCTTTGTTCAGTTTAGGTTTTGACCCAGAACTTTGTTGTGCTACATCTATGTTTAAGATGAGCCAATTTATAAGTAGCCAGTTTTGCAGGACAGCCAGATCAACCGCTAATACATGATTAGTATCCTCAGCCTCTTTAGAATTATAGTATAGCACCATGTCATCCATGTATAACAGCACCGCAGGCAATGTACACACATATATTCAATTCAATTCAATTTCTTTATTTATAAAAGGCGCCTTTCCAAAACCAAGGCGCCTGTACAATAAAACCAAACATAACATGTGACATAGAGTTAATGAAAAGTGAGAACAGGGGTGGGCCTAAGTTTGAACCCAGGAGTACACCACAATGAATGGCATGGGGAGAGAATAGATCTCACTACATTTGACTATTTGTGTCTGATTTGTTAGCTAATCAGAGAACCAGTTTAAGGCAGAAAGCTCCAAGCCAAGCTCACTTAGCTTCAGGATTAGTACAGAATGGTTGACTAGGTCAAAAGACTGAGTCAGGTTCACGAACACAGTACCAGTTAAACTTCCCACCTCCATGGCATGATATATGTTGCTCAACCATTATGTTTGTTTTTTTTTTAAACTTTGTTTATTAAGGTTCATAGGCGAAGTACATGTCAGTCACATATCATCACAGTATATAATTTCTCTTCAGGGATTAAGTACAGACCACAGCCTCCTAGAGCACTGGCCCAGAGGAGAGCAAGCAACACAAGTATAGCAGCTGCCTATGATCTATTCTAAATCCACCATGCAGGTGAAACCCGAGTGCCTCCTATATGAATGCACTGAAAAAGTTGGCATGAGAGGCTCTGGTGCCTGCCCCCTGTCCCATCTTGTATCATGTATCAGGGTTCTGACCAACCATACTCCATCAAGTGTGTCAGTACAGGACTAGGAGTTATAGGAGGATGACATCAGCCATTACATCCCCCTCTAGAGGTGACCGCATTTCCTCATAAGCCTGTTGTGCACCTTGGATTGAATACTGCAGTTTTTCTAACCTCATGCATTCTAGTAGAATTGCACCATTTTGCAGTGGAGGGGGTCCCCTCCACCACACATTCTTCTTCAGTCAGTTTCTTGGCTATTATTAGGCCCAGAATCCAGAGGGGGTTGGAGTATTGTGGGTGATGTTTTCCAGAAGGAGGATACTCTAGCAAGACTGTGTCAGCCTGGGCCAGGTGAGGACCCCCCAGTATCGTTGTCAGTGTGCCGACCATCCCTCCCAAAATGGTGGATAATTTAGGGTATGGACAAGCCAGCTGGTAGAAAGAGTCCACCTACCTTACATTTTGGGCATTTGTCCGAGTATGACGGGTCAATTCTATGGGCCAGAGCAGGGATGTAGTACACCCTGTGCAAACTAATTATACTGTGTTTGTCTCATATTGTTACTTTTTCAGTAGAGCTGAACTGCTTTACTAACCATTTTCAGTCTACTTCAGATAATGACTCCATCCCCAGATCCCTTGTCCAATGGCTTCTGGTCACAGTTGTCTTGTCTACTGCACTTTTGACTAACACACATACACATTCTGCATTGGGCTGTCTTTATCAATGAGTTTCTCAAAGATTTCTTCCAGAGGGTGCTTCTCAGGGGACAGTGGTTTGCCTCCCTCTGGACCCCTAACCTGTATCTTAACTGCACGTAAGCAAAGAAGTCATGAGGAAGTAGGCTGAATTCTTGCACAAGGGTTTGGAAGGATTTTAAGGAGGCCCTCTCAAATAATTTGGAAATGAATTTCATCCCCTTTGCCCCCCTTTACATAGTATGTTGTCTGTCTACCATGAGAGGTCACTCACTTCCTTCTCGTCAGACTGTCCTTTTAATATCTGTGTATGGGAATGTGCTTATTCCATATGCAGTTACTTTGTGGTGCTCATCCAGGCCCTGGCTATAGCTCTCTTGAATGGGTCTGCAAATTTCTTCACTATACCTGTGACCAGAACTATTGTCAGTACCTCTGACAGGAAGGATGCCTGTGTCCGACCCAGTTCCATATGTACCCAGGCTGGGGTTATTTGGACCAGCTGTTTGGTATCTCTGAGAAAAGCTAGTTAGGCTTCCAAGTAATAGTTTTTAAGGTCTCAGACCCAACTCCCCTGTGGTCTTTGAAGTGTCTCTTGTCTCATCCTCACCCTTCCCCCATTCCACAAAAAAGGAGTGATGTATCCCCTAGCTGAGGTGAACATCTTATGGGGGACCCAGCAAGGGAAGACCTGGAACATGTACAAGAACTTAGGTAAAATAGCCATTTTGATTATGTTTACCCTTCCCATAACGGTTAGCAGCAGGTATTTCTATATCTCACAGTCTACTTTCACAGACTACATTATCGACTTATAGTTTAGATTCTACAATTAGGAGATTCACTTAGGGAGGATAACCCCAAGATATTTCAGTTGTGTGGCAAGTTTTAGTTGAAAGCCTGTTACCAATAGTGGTGGGCCCATTATCTTCCCCAGGGGTAGCCATACACATTGCACCAATTTATCCTGTAGCCAGAACTAGGGCTATATGGCCCAAACAGAGCTGTGAGCTCCAGCAGGGCCTTAGCAGAGTTGGACAGGTAAAGGAGAGCATCATCTGCAAAAAGCAAGATGATGTGATATTCCTCACCCATTTGAGTTTCTATGATGTTTCAGTTTGACTGTACGGCTGTATCCAAAGGCTAAATTGTTGTGACATATAGTAAAGGGGATAGAAGATACCCCTGTCTAAAAGTGCCTGTGAGGGACCTATTAATAAAGAGCTGCACCTGCGGAGATCTATACAGTGCCTCAATCCAGGAGATCAGCCGAGGCCTGATCCCAAATTTTTTGAAGATGGCAAACATGAAGGCCAATCGACCTGGTCAAAGGCCTTCTCAGTGTCCAGAGCTAGTAGACCGGATCAGACAGCCCCCGACTATGTCCACATCACATGAAGGGATCTTCTGAATTTATTTTTGGTGTTCCTGCCTTTCACAAAGTCCCCTTGTTCTTCATGGATGGTAGTGAGTAGTATTCCCTCCAATCTCCCTGCCAGGACCTTGGCCATCACCTTGTAGTCTGAGTTAAGCAGAGATATGGGCCTGTATGAGCCACACAAAGTGTGGTATTTCCCTGGTTTAGGGAGGATTATTATGGTGGCCATGTATTGCGAGAAAGGTAAAGCACCTACCTACAAGGCCTCCACCACCATGACCATCATTGGAGTCTTAAGCTGATTCTAAAACACCCATCAGGGCCTGGTGCCTTACCTCCCTGCAGGGAGCTCATTTCCTTCTGCACCTCCTCCTCAGTGATGTCCTAGTCCAGCTTCACCCTCTCTGACTGGGTGATTCAGGGTAGGAGGTCGATGAATTTCTCAGGGGAAGGGGTGTCCTCATTTACCTATGAGGAGTATAGGCCTGGTAGTAATTTATAAAGGCCTCTCCAATTTCCTTGTTATATCATGAGGTGCCCCCCCATCACCACCCTACAGCTGCAAGATTGTCCTTTCTTCCTCCCTTTCTTTACATTACCATGTCAGCAGCCACTGCCCCTTTGTCTCCCTCAAAGTACTGTTTCACTTGGCTTGCAGCATGGACCTTTCTATCCTACTGGTGGTGAGCTAGGAAAGCTGGATTTTGTCTTTTTCAGTTCTTGATACAGTTGCATGGTTGGGGTTGCCATGTGCTGCTTCTCCAGTTCCTCTACCTCCTTCAGTAGGTTATCTTCTTTTGAACCCTCCTGCTTCTTTTTAAGGAAAGCATAACTTCTCTGGGGTAGACGTTTAAAGCCTCCCACCAAACCCCATCAGGGGTGTCACTCTGTTTGTTTGTGATGGCAAACAGCTGGAGTGTTTTCTTCATCTGTTGTTTGAAGCTTAGATCCACCAACAGACAGGGCTCCAGCTGCCAATGGGAGAGGTCCCTTGTGAGAGCCCCACTGTTCAAGGAGACCAAAATGGGCATGGTTGAGATGAGTATGGAATGGCACTGGGCTTGGGCTAACTCCACATTCTACAGTAGGTGGCTAGATAGGAGCACAAGGTCAAGCCTTGTGTGGACCCTGTGGGCATGGGAATAAAAAGAGTATTCCGCTGTAGTAGGATGTAGGGCCCTCTGGGCATTCACTAGGCTACATTCTCCTGCCATGCACCACAGGGCTTCAGCAGTCTTCAGTGGGGGTTGCATAGGCAGCAATGATCTATCCACGATCTGATCCCATATTGTGTTGAAGTCTTCACCTACTGTTTGAGGAGCTGGGTATGCTGCTATTGTGAGGGCCAGGTGGTGGAAAAATTCAGGGTTGTAGTACATGGGATCATATATTGAGGCAAAGGTGTATTTGTCTCTTCCTATCTACTCTTCTACTATTGTAAATCTGCCTTGTGGATCTATGTGTGGTGAACAACAGTTACTGGCAACCCCTGTCTAAACCAGACAGCCATTCCCCTTGCTAAGGAGGTAGAACAGGAAATCACCATGGTACCCCCCCCCACCACAATTAGTTTTTTTCCACTTTCTCCATCATCATCTGGGTCATTGGGAGGAGAATCACAACTCTCCTCATTTTTTTTATGTTAGCCTACACTCTTACATTTTACCAGTCTTCAACCCATTAGTGTTCCAGTTCAGTACATTCAGTTTGTTATCCATAATGTCAAACAAAACAAACAAGTCTTGGACTGGTTTAGTCACCAACTCTTTTTATTAAATAAACATTGTTTCTGATGCCAGTTATTTTATTATTTTTGTTACTTCTTCAAGAAAATTGTCATACATCTGAAAATTAAATAATAAATAATTTATCCTATACAGAATGTTAACAGTATGACTTGCTAAATAAGTAGTTCAAAATCTTGGTGAGTGCCTTCAAATCATTTTAATCATAATAGACCAGCAAGTGTGGTGTCCAAACCAGTGTGTGTGTTGGGGGGGGGGGGGGTGACTGAAATACAATTTTACTAAGAAAGGAAGCTTGGTGGATCACAAAGTTGAGTACTTTGAACAGTAGATATGGGTTAAATGACTCAGTAGAATGGATCACATTTATGTAAAAGAGTTTTGAGACATGTATCCTCTTATAAAATCTTGCTATAGGTTAACTTTATCTTAGTAGTCAGCTTCCAAAATTGAGTTTCCAGGGTGTTACCATACATTTTTTCACTGTTTTGCAGTTGGAAGTAGAACAGTCTGTGGGATCTTGTGTTTCCCTCTTTGATATATGACTCCTTAGTCAAGTCACCACACCTTTAAGGTGTGACAGTTCCTAGGGCTCCTGGTACCTATTGTAGGTGCACAGCCTTATTCTAGCTGTTTCAGGAATTTTGCCTTTTTTTCAGACGACCAGACAGCCAACTGTATTGATCCTCTGAATGACGTCAGGCAACGTGTGACATCATCACGTGGGGCAATGCGGTGACATGGTGCACGTCATGGGCTTGTCTGGCCTATGGGAGTGTACTTCCCCTTACAAGAAGGAGAAAGAGCGATCAGTCACAGCACTACACCTGGCGTTTACAGCAATGGCAATCCTGGAACACTGGAAACTTTATGTACATGTCTCCACCTGGCGATTTGAGTATAGCAAAGGGAAAAGTTTTTCTTTGCAACAGTAAAACACTTCATTGATATATTTCTGATTAAATTATAAAAAGAGTTTCTGGGTAAGAACTGGCAGTTTGAAACTTCCATATCTTGGGAACTTTCCCAGTAGACAAGTGAAGGTAACTTTGAACTTACGGGGGTGTATAGCTATTAATGATAAAATTATGTCATAGAGTATAATAAAAGAACTCTGTTTTTTATAAGAAATAGGTGGAATATAGTAAAACCACAAAGGCATTTTTATACAAAAAGGAGTCTACAATACTTTGACTCTGCTATTAGAGGTGACAAAAATTATTTAAAAAGTGGTTTTCCTGAGCTGGCCCACTGACCCAGTGGTAGCGCTACAGTTTGCAATGCTGACAACCCAGATTCAGAAGCGAGTCTGGGTGTCAGAATGCCAGCCTGGGGGAGGAAAATCAAGCCTCCGCAGGACCACTCACCTCTGCCAAGAGGAGGGTGGGGACCAGCCCGGTGCTTGTCTAGCCCCTGGTGGAAGCTGGGTGAAAGGCAGCCCAGGCCAAGGAGGTTGGAGTTAGGGCAGACATCGGCACACAATACACAACAGTGCATGGCATGCACTACGACATCCTTGCCCGTCCACTCCTCCAGGGAGACAGGAAACAGAAAAGAAAACCGTGGCTGGCCAGATGATTGCTGTCAACTGGAATGCCTGCACCTGGCAACCTAGGCTCCCTAGGACTCCCCACCATCCTGCCATGGAGAACAAGCCATGGGGCACTGTGGGAGAAAGTAAGTCCTAGCAGAAGCCGTGTGAAAGGGCTGGGTGGAGCGACGGGAAGGAGGGCCAGCCAGGGAGGGGAAGATAAAAAAAACAAACATTTTCCTTAACAAGGATATGTGAACTCTTCCCAATTAATGAAATATATTGAATATAAATTTATATTGTTGCATAGCTTGTGAATACTGAATTGTACCCCCACAGAAGAATATAGAGTGTGGGAATTAAGTCACAGTACAGGGACTGCATATGTCTTATTTGATAATATATTTTTGCACTACGTAAATGTGACAAATAAGTTTGAACTAGTTATAAGAAGCATATTTATGAATGGTTGCTGGTCAGTTATGATTAAAATGAAGTGTATTTGGAGGGGGATGACTCCTTCCTAGTTCTGATCATAACCTGTATATCTGTTTTCTGATGTGGAGTAGTAGCTGTATTGTTAAAACTTCGATAAACCTTAAATAAAAAAGATAAATGATGAGTATTTTAAATAGAAGGCACTCACCAGTATATGGACTACTAGTCCAATCCACTTGTTAGTCCAGGATTTTGAACTACTCATTTATTAATTCGTACAGTTAACGTTCTGTATAAGACAACTTAATATTATTTATTGTTTCATTTTTAGATGTATGACAGTTTTGCTGAGGAAGTAACAATAGTTATGAAATGAACATAATAAAATAACTGGCATCAGAAACAATGTTTAATTAATAAAAGGATTTGGTGAGTGACACAGTCCAAGACTTGTTGTTTGTTGTGTTTGACATTTTCCAGATAAGGATAGTCTCTTCTGCTTAAAAAAGTCTTTCATTAAATTTAACAGGATCATTATGTTCCTGTGGCTCATTGTTCTTATCCTTAATGTGCCATGGCTAGTTAGTGATCACCTGCTGGTGTGGACCCCCGGCCCACCCCACTGCAGTTCCCCTAGTCTCTGCATGACCAAAATGTACCATGAACCAAGTTTTAACATTTTAACCTAAACCTTCAGCAGTAAAATCCTCCTAAATAAATTCCAAGGTCTCCTAGCAGAACAGGAAACACAAAAGGCTCCCAAGGTCTCATTTTCCCTCCCTCAGTACCTGCTTCCTCAGAGCAACATCCCTTCTGTCTCCAGCCTCTGAAAAGAAGCATTAGTAATGCTTAACCATAACAACAAGAAACACATCCCACTTAAGAAACAGTCACTGGCAAACAGCCAAGAAGGTCCCAGCAAGTGACTGCGGGGTGAGACACATATCTTTGCAGGAATGTCCTATGTTCAGGACCTAGTGGATTAGCTAAAGAGAGCAGTCAAACCTCAGTTCAAGAAGTCAGAGTTATTGTTTATAGCTAATGTAGCACCCTTGTAAACCAGGGCTTTAAAGATCAGGCATGCTACACAAAACAGGTGTCTCTGGTTCCTGCCATTGCCAACCATGTAGGGGGTACCCCCTGAGCCTTATTTTTTAATTTAAAACTTTGTCCCTTGTGAATTAAACCTACAGGTGTTGTTTTTTTGCCCCATTTCTCCCCCCATTCCATCTCCATGGCAAGTGGCAGCTTAAGCGAAAGGTTCAGCAGACCACAGGTGCCTGGAGGTTGTTATTCACCTTGTGGGTGGTAGTGTATTCAAGAGCCCCCATGGTCTGTTCCTTCCCCACCCAGTCGACCTAGCCTTGTGTTCATCAGTCAGTGTTTGCAAGAGGGGGTGCTGTAACACATGGAGATTGCAAGTTTTACCAGTAAAAGGATACAGCTATTGAGTTCACAGTTATTTTGCACCCTACAGTTTCACTTACAGGCTGGCTCTCAGAGAATGCTGATCTGGACCAGGAGGCTATAGCTGGACCCCCAACCAATTCCCCAAGTCCAAACCTTTACTCACTGGGCACTTACTGGTTTTAGTCCTGGTGTCCCTCAACGGGTGCGTCCAGTTCATCTCGGGCCTGAATGGCTCTCTCTTGTTGCTTGCTCTTGATCCAGAAAGGCTTATGTTGCCACCGGGATTGTGAAGGTGCGGGGCAACTTACCTTGTGGTCTAATGATGAACTGTGATGGGTATAAGTGTGTAAATTGTCATTGTCTAGTGTGGAACTGACACATAACCTTCTGCTATAGTCAGGGAGTAGCTTGAACAGGGAGTCTGAGACTTTTATTGGTCCTTTTTTCTGCACCAGCTGAAGAACTTTTGGGTGGTCATAGTACCTCAGGAATTTTATAAGAAAGTGCAGCAGGTTGTCTGTGGGATCAGGCCTGTTGCCAGGGAGTAGCGTGCCCTCTGGACCTCCAATGTGGTGTTGAATGGGAGGCTTAGTATTTCTGGGAGCCACTTTGCAAGAAACTGCAGGAGATCTCATCCTTCCACTCCCTCTGGCAGACCGACCACATGGACATTGTTCCACCGCTCTCTATTTTCATGGTCATCTGCCACCTCCTCAAAGTTTTACTTTTTTGTAGGTATCCCCCAACTTGTTCAACTCCGTAATCCTCTCTTTTTATGCTGCTTTATGGCCCTCCATTTCTTCCAGCTGCTTTGGTGGACATCTGTTGTCAACCCATATTGTTAACAGGTTTTAGTATATGATTGGGGGGGGGGGGTAAGAGTTTCAAATCCTGCTTTCATCTCGGTTTTCATTTTAAAGAGCAACAGAGATAGAGATTTGAAGGTTGGGGCTCCTGAAGGCTGATCAGCCACCACAGCTTGATATTGCTCCACTACAGGCCCATACAAATCAGGGCCCACTTTGCTGGCTCCATGAGCTACTCGTCCTCTGCGCTGTCTCTTGCTGATTTAACAGTGAGCAGAGACTGCTTCTTTTGTGATTTTGCACTCTGTGCTGTTAGGATGATAAGAGGCTTGGTGTTGAAGATGAAATTAGTGGTTTTCAAGCAGGATGCTATAGATAATGGATGAAATGACCACGGAGCTGTACTAAAATGCATCCATCTTGCTCCCCAGCTACACCATGCCCTCCTCTCAACCATCAACTTGACAACGCAGTCAAAGTACCATGTCCCGTCCTTAACCTGTATTGGCTTTTGGATGTTAGATTGCGGATGTCTTTGTTAGTCAGTAATTGTTTTTGACCTGTCCTCCCTAGTATCTTAGTCAATACAGGTAGTATGGAGATAGGCTTGTAGTTTTTGGCCTCCATAGCTGACCCACACTTGCGAATAGGAACTATATACGCTTGTTTCCAGGCGTTCTGAATTTGACCAGTCATAAGAGACAGGTTTTTTTAATAGTGGTCAGTGATTTGATTATAAGAAGGCAGTGTTTACTAATTTAGATATTATACCATTCCCTCCAGATTCCTTGTTAATTATGATTGCTTTTAGAAGCTTTATGTCCTCAGTAGCAGTTAGTGCCCCATAAAAGTTCAGCTTAGTTGGGGGGGGGGGTCACAGAGTCATTCATAGTAGGTGCACCAGCAGTGGTGGATCTAGGTGGTGGTGAAGGGTGCGCCCCCCCCCATTGTAATGTATTTGCTTGCTGCTGCTGCTGCATTTCACTTTGTTGAAGAAGTCTGACTATTTGATTGTAAGAAAATAAACATTCAAAACTATAAATTACATTAGTATTTTCTGCCAAAAATGTGTTGAAAAAGATAATAACAGACTATATAAAGGAGTAAAAAACATTTAAAAAATTGCATATCAAGTATGCTTACACCCCCAATGTAAAATCCTGGATCTGACACTGTGCACCAGGAACATGTTTAGCTGATGTAGTCACCCAGAGTGGTGAAAAAAGCTAATTAATGGCTATAAAAACTTCTGAAATGGATATGTCAGTTCAGGACAGGAATTAAGTAAAGTGAAAGGGCTTGTTGGACATCATTAACTTTTTGATTGTTCTGTCGGCTAGATTAATTCATTTTTATTTGTATTTATTTATTTATTTGCTTTTGGTAACTGGGTAAGCACACTGTTATGAGCTGTCCCATTGGCATGGGGAGATGGGAGTAGAAGCAGCAGTATTACGTACATACATACATACAGAAATTCTTGTTGCCGTATTGGGTCTTGTAACACAAGATCCACACAAACAGATGATCTGATATCTTTTATTGGACCAACAGAGCTGTTTTCTTTTATAACAACTCTGTTGGTCCAATAAAAAATGTCAAATCATCTGTTTGTGTGGATACATACTTACATAATGTCAGCAGATAAGAAGGACCAATATGATCCACCTAGTCTGCCCCGTATCACCCCAGCTACTGAGCTTCCCCTTCCCCAGCTCTTATCTGTCCCCCTTCCCCTCCCAGGATTCCCATGTGCCTATCCCATATGTGCTTGATACCCAAGACCATTTCTGCCTCCACCGCCTCTTCTGGGAGGTTGTTCCAAGCATCTACCACCCTCTCCTTGAAAAAGTACTTTCTCGTGTTACCCTTAAATTATCCATCCTCCAAGAGTTCTACTTCTAGTAATGCAGGGCAGTAACGTTTCAGTACAGAGACACTGGAATAATGAAGATGGTGAGTGTTACACAGACCCGGTCTCCCAGTTTAAATACATGCACAGTTTTGCTTCAGTGCATGTTATAAAGATATTTAAGTCCTAACAACAAGGTGGCTTTTGGTTCTCAAAGCACTTGTGTGAAATACAGTATCTCATAGCACTTCTCCATACCAATGAATGACATACTGGTCTCAAAGGGTATGTAAACATATAGTCACCATGTTATGAACCCCCTTCCCTGGCTGGGGACTAGGACCCCTCACTTTGTTACCCAGAGGTGAGGGTTCTACTAGTGAGCCATTCGATTACAATTTTTCTAACTTTATCTTTGGTATGCTGTAGTTGCACAGTTTTGAAGTACAGGTACCTGTCTAATAGTAACTCTCTGTAAAACAGAACTAATATTTTTTTTTTGTTTTGTTTCTTTGAGTCCCATGCTCTAATCATTGGTCTGCACATAGCAGCAAATCTAGACAGTTGACACTATTGTGTTCAAACCTTTTCCGCTGCTTATTGAACATAGTTGCAGTTTCAAATGTGTAATTCTTCTACTGTGCTGTGTATGTCCTTGGTTGAAATATGTCCGGTGCTGTCCTGGAATGCAGACTTTTTAAGACTGAGGTTACCAAACTATTGACTGTACTTTGTGGGGCATTCATGGAGAATGAAGAGTTAAACTCTGTTTTTTTTTTGTTTTTTGTTTTTTTGTTAGGGCTTCAGCTTGTGGCATTGCCTACAGCTCCAGCAATAGTCTAGGGTCAGGTCTCATCCCGGTTTGTATCCCGGCTTGTACAGATTCTCTGTATTTTTTCTTTCTCTTTTTCTGAAATTCCTTAGACAGTAATTAAAAGAGCTGGAGGCCAGCATGAGGTCAGATAGCCTTCGTCAGTGAAAACAGGGATTGTTTGCCATGCACAACACTCCCCTTTTTCCTTGTGGTGAACAGAAATTTTGCTTAAAGCTTATGATTTGTCCTTTTATTACAAGTTATGCAGCGAGCAACTCATCGTGGAATCAGTTGGTGAGCAGAAGCGGATAATTAAGTCCAGTTCCATCTTTTTTATGTATGTGTGCGCGTCTTTGAAACTTAACTGTAGTCCTTGGAGCCAATAAAAGTGGATTTGTAAGGGAAAACAGAAGAGAAGACATCTTGTATATGGGAGAGTAAATAGTTGCAGTTCCTCAGCTAAGTGCCGTTGCAGGTTTTAGGATAACAGAACTTACAGGGTTACTTGGAGAGTGAGCTGCCAGAAAGGTTGTTCTTAGCCAAGCCTCAGGCCTACTTCATGCCGAAACAGGTAAGGTAAATGTCATGACTGTGAAGCCATACGGTGGTGGCATGACTTCTTTTTGATGGTAACATTTCTGGGTTTTAATTTTATTCTCAGTTCAGAAAGTCTAAATTTTCAGAGCAAACTTCCAGCCTATTTATATAATAGAAATTCTTAACTGTTCCTTTTGAGTGGATTCCATCTGCTTCTGATTATAGGTTAAGTAAAATTAACTATTTTGGCAAATCGAAGTAATTCATATAGAATAGTGGGAGGAGGAGCACATATGAGTTATTAGTGGTGTCTTCAAATTAGTTTGTGGCACAGTTTGTTTTTTATAGGACAGCACTGTGGGCTCAATAGGAAACGTGGAATTAAATGCTCATGTAGCATTTGATTCACAATTCTAAAATGGAAATGTCATTCATACGGAAACTTATTCAGTGACATTTTGGGGTTAACCAGATGTTTGGAGCATAGCAAACTTTTCCTGAAACACATATTGAATTTGGGGAGATGCAATTCATGTGATGCAGATTGCAGAGTACGTTCTAGCCATTGATTGAAGTGCATTGAACATCTCAGATTTTGTAGCAGAAAATTACTTTGTGACAAATGGAAGAAGCTGCTGTGTGCAGTAGCATACCATGGCAAGGGAAGGGTCCCATCTTGATAATTAAATCCTGCATCTAGCCAGTGCAAGTTGCTGTTCTCGTATTGCTTTCTGAAGAACTGGCTAATCATTTATACTGTATAGGTAGTATCATCCTGCCAGCATTTTTAAACTGCAATGGTTAATAATTCTGTAGTTAGGCTGATAGAACACATTGCAGCTATTAAAAGGGGTCTAGGTACATTCTTGGTGGATAAAAAAGTTTAAAGATGAAACCACAGAGAGGCTAGAGGGACAGACATGACAGACAAACCATCTTCTATCCTAAAAAATGTAACACTGTATATCATAATGTATCACTTTCTGATTGACTGATTATTCAAAATAAAAATCATATAAAAAGACCTTACATTGAATGAAATTTGTTTCATCATTTTAAGAATTAACCACAGCAAGTTCATAATGTAAACTTTCTTTTTCGTTTCCGTCAATACAAAGGGGTTATGCAGAAGGTTTGAGCTGTGATGAATTTATGAGTTATTAGTTGTTTTCTGTGTTGTCTCAGAGGTCTGAGTACTTAAACTAGCTGTTGATGTGTTTTCTTGGTTACTTTTGAAGTTTTGTTTTAAAAACAAGCTTGTGCAATTGGCTTAAATCTCCCTTTTTAGAGTACTGCAGATTTGTTCAGCACATTGTTCACTTGTTCCAAATAAAGTTTTGAACATTGCCACGCCCAAGAATGGCTGCCAGGCAAGCCCCATAGGCCTCCCTCCATCCTGTTGTCAGCTGCAAGGCAAGCTGTCCCTTTAATTCAAAACGAATTTTGTGCATTGACTTGGCCAATTTGTTATGGTTTAAAAATGTGGAGCCAGCTGTCTGCAATCTGATGTAATGTTTCCTTGGAAACCAGCGATGAAACACAGGCATTCACTGCTGAATTACTGTATGCAGCAATAGCCAAAAATCATAGAAAGTTGAGCCATATGGACATTATGATGGAAAATCTGCAGTACGACCCAAAACACAGCTATTAATGTTTAGGGTAAATCAGATGGTTTAACTGTTTTCTACTTTTAGAATTCAGTTGTTCTACACTCATGGATTTCCAGCTTAGATGCCATTGATTCATTTTTTTCTATTCATGTCTCTCTCTCTCTCTCTCTCTCTCTCTCTCTCTCTCTCTATATATATATATATATATATATATATCTAGATTTAACTGACTTACAAAAGGGAAGGATGGTTCCAACAAAAGAATCCCTGGTCTGGTATTGTCTAATTAATCTCTGCTGCCGACCCTATTTTGAGCACCTTGGCCCACAGTTAAAAATATCATTCAGTACACTGAACTAAACCACCAGGGCTGGGATATTGGAAGCTAGTTAACATATGCAAAATGGGTTAGCACCTCACTAACAGTTATTAGCACCCCAACAGAAGAAGACTTGCTAAATGACCCATATTGGAATGCACAGTTAGTGAGGCTCTAACCTGTTTGCAAGCAGCACTAACTGACACCAATGTACCTATGCAAAACAGACTGCCCTGGCATATAGGTTCAATTGTATATCCTAAGGTTTGGCGAGGTGTTACATAGCCATTAGCTGCACCATTTACTGCCTCCCCAATTCTGGTCTGAGCACCACTGCACCTCCCCTTGATCACCTTTCTATCTGTTCCTAAATATTATCTGGTAGGCTAGTGGCCCCCCACCAGCCCAATTGTCCATCTATATGTTTCCTGATCTGCTCTGATAATTTAGTGTTCCCTCCACCTCATGATCATCCACCCATATGTTATTGTCATATGCTCTGGTAGTATAGTGGTCTCCCTACCCAACTGCCCAACTGCATGTTTCATCATATGTCCTGGATATCTACTGCTCCATTCACCCCAGATTGCTGGTATCGTTAAGTATCAAAATGACACCCACCCCCCCCCAGTTGCGGATCAGTAAATGCTGTCCACCCCTGTGGTGATCCTATAGCCTACCACCCCCAACCAGTGGGGCCACCACCCCCTCTGACAGTGGCTAGCACTCCCCCACCTCTCATCACCACTGCTAGCCATCATCTGCCTTTTACAGTCAATGCTTACTGTCAGTCACGATAAGCACTGACTGTGTGAGGCAAACAGAGGCTGGCAATGGTGGTCAGAGGTGGGGGAATGCCAGCCGCTGTCAGTGGGTTGGGTTGGCCTCACTGGTTAGGGATGAGGGGCCACAGGACCACCAGGGGGTGGAAAATATATACAGGTCACTGATCGGGGTGGTTATCATTTTGATTTCATTTTTAATGATATCAGTGATTGGGAGATGGGTTGACCATCATCAGTACATAGGATAAAGCATATGCATGGGCAAGATTGACAGGTGTGAAGGAATTATAGGCCAGTTTCCTTAATAAATGCAGATGCTAAAATCCTTGCCAAGATTCTGGCCTTGTGAATTGAGAAGGTGCTTCTAAGCTTAGTTCGCCCCTCACAGGTGGGATTCCTAAAGGCAGACAGACCTGAGACAATATTAGAACACTGGTGGACCTAGTCTCACTGGCACAGGAAGGACCATCTTCAGCAGTGTTGCTGGTTATGGATGCAGAGAAAGCCTTTGATTCCATCGAATGGGGCTATCTCCTTGCATTACTGGAGGCTATGGGATTTGGTAGTCATTTCATTTCATACATCAAGGCATTATACTCCACTCTCACAGCAATGGTACTGACAAATGACATGTTGACAGGAAGATTTTCCCTCAATTGAGGCACACAACAAGGTTGCTCCTAATCACCATTGCTCTTTGGATTGGCACTGGAACCTCTAGCAGTGGCCATAAGGCAAACCTCTGAAATAACAGGGATCTCAGTAGGTAACGACATCCATAAACATCTCTTATATGCAGATTATATACTCTTGACCTTGTCAGACATAAAGAGATCCCTGTCTGCTACCCTCTCTAGCTTAACATTCTTTGGCACTCTATCTGGCCTGCAAGTAAACTGGGTGAAAACAGAGCTTTTACCACTGATGGGCTGCTCTCCTCCCCTCCCTCATTGATGGATGTCCAGGTTAAGTGGGCCATGCATAAAATCTGCTATTTAGGGATGTGTATTTCCTCTACCACTGGGGATTGAGTTGCCTTAAACTTACAGCCATTGATGTCTGAGTTGCAGATAGACTTCAAAAGATGACATAAGCTGCAGCTCACTCTCCCTGGTAAGATTCAGTCAATCAATCAATCAAGCTTTATTTTACCAGGTGAAACATAACTGAGAAGAACTCATTTACAAGTTAGACCTGGACATATAGTAGACAAGGACAACAGTGCAAAAACCAACATGACAGTACAATAACAACAGAGCAAAACCAGCATAACAATATAGTTATTAATTTCACACAAGTGAGGCATAAGCTTTATATGAACAAATGTGCATGGCTGAAGAATATACATATGTACATATAAAGTGCAATTTATAACAGATATAAGAGAATCTGTAGGGAAAAGGAGGAAGGTAGGGAAGAAGGGCATGAGGACAGATACATGCCACAGAGTAAACAGGGAACAGTACTATAATACTAGTTTTAGAGGGAAAATCATTTCCTGCAGTTACAGAATTCTGTGATGGCTCAGGAGATCAGTTTTAAATGCGGACAATTCCACAGGTGAGGCTAGTCTGAGGATTTTTTGCAAATTGTTTGATAATGCAGGGAAGGAATGGCTTATAGAAGCTGCACCAAAATGAGATCTGACTCTGGGAAGAACCAGGGATATAGAAAGACTTCTCAATGTGTAGCTACTAGGGGGACAGATGGGTATACAATCAGAGATATATTGAAGAAATTTCTTTGTGATGGCTTTGTACATCCAAAGGACTGTATTTCTCTGCTGTCTGTAACAGAGTGACGTCCAGCCCACTAGTTCATATAGTGAGCAGTGATGCATAGAGTAGGGTGCACCTGTAATGCATTTTATAGCCCGGTGGTATAAGGTGTCAAGTTTGGACAGGACTGCACTAGTACCTTGGCCATACAGAATATCTGCATAATCCAGCAGTGGAAGGAATGTGGTTTAGACAAGTCTGGTTTTTGCTTCCACTGTGAGAAGGTACTTTATTCAAAAGAATAAGCTGAGTCTGTGTTTGAATTTTTTAGTGAGTTCCTCTTTATGCTTAGAGAAGGACAGTTTATTATCAATCCAGGCACCCAGATATATAAATTTTGTAACAAATTCAAGAGGTTCACCAAGGAGGGTAGTGATCAGGGGGTACATCACCCAGATTAGTGATATGCGATGACTTAGCAGAGGGAGAGAATAGCATTGCTTTTGTTTTTTGGCATTTAAAAATGGTTTTAATTTAATTGGAGCAGGTTTTTCTGGAGATGGTTGAACTCAAGTTGCAGGTCATGACATGTTATTTCTGGAGATGGCCAAGCAATATACAGTACAGTATCATCGGCAAATAAGTGTATATTAGCAGACTTTATTCCTGCATGAATATTGTTAATATACATAGTAAACAGGAGAGGGCCCAGAAAAGAACCCAGTGGAACACCTCTCAGTAGGGTTCTTATAGGAGGGATGTCTTCTTCAGCTTTTACCTTCTGAGAACCTCCAATCAGATAGCTGTCAAACCATTTGAGGGCTGTATTATCCAAGCCAAAGTTGCGGAGGATGCCCAGGAGCAAAGAGTGGTCCACCGTATCGAAAGTCTTGCTTAGATCTAGGGACAAGGCACATACATATTGCTTATTATCCAAGGCAGCTAGCCAGTCATTAGAAACTTTGGCAAGGGCAGAGATCATGCTATGGCAAGTCCTGAATCCAGATTGCACTGAGGTCAGTAGGTTGTTATAATTGAGATAGTTCCTGATTTGCTAGTTGACTAATTTCTCTAGTAGCTTAGAGAGTGCTGAAAGCAGATAGATAGGCCTATAGTTGTTAAGATCACTAGGATCACCTGCTTTAAATAGAGGAATGACATAACAGTTTTACAAATAGAAGGAAGGGTACCCTGAGCAAGAGACAAATTAAACAGGTGGGTAATGGGAACAGCCAGAGTGTGATATGCTATTTTTAAAAAATATGATTATAAGAGATCTGTGTCAGCACTTTTCCTTGTGTTGAGCTGAAGGAACAAGTCCTCTACTTGTTTTAGTGTGACAGGGCTGAAGGAGAAGGCTGTTTGACCCTCAGGAAGGGAATGGGTGACCAAATGTGAATCCTTACCAAATAATTGGTCTCGAAGGTTGTTGGCTGGAGATGAGTCGAAAGCCAGCCCTGCCGTAGCAAAATGGTTATTAAATAGATTTAGGATCTTGAGTTTGTCTGAGATAGTGGAGATTCCAGATGTGATTTTTGCAGGAAAGGAGTTTGCCGATCTTTGATCTTCTACCTCTCTTAGGGTTTTCCAAAACAGTGAAAAACATTTAGTAGAAGCATCCAGTTTGTTGTTGTAATAACTAGTTTTAGTGGCCCTGGTAATCTTTGTTCAGTGATTTCTGGCCACTCTAAATGCTGTCCAATCAGAGGAGAGTTTAGTCATCTGTGCTTTTTTCCATAGGGTATCCCTGTGGAGTAGTTCGGACTTAAGGCTGGAAGAAAACCATGGGCATGAAGTTTTTTTTGTTCGTATTTTCACAAGGGGTGCATGTCGATTTATAGTATCTAGGAGGATGTTCTGGAACAGATCATAGGCTTCATTGATGGTGGGAACAAGGTAAAAATGTTGCCAACAGGAGTGCTCCAGATTAGATAAGAAGGCATGGAGGTCAAAGTTACAATGACTCCTTTTGACAATATATCTGAGTGCGAGATTGGTTTTGGTAGGGACCTAACACATGTGATAACACAATGATCACTAAGGTCATTAAAGAAAATGCCTAAGTGAGTTATCAGGTGCAATTTTTTTACCAGTATATTATCCAGAAGTGTGCTGTTTGTAGAGTTTTTCTTGTTAGGATGTGTGGGTTTCATAATTATTTGAGTCAGTCCAAAGGCATCACAGAGTTCTTTAAGTGGCTTAGAACAAGGGGCTAGCCAGTCAAGGTTACGGTCACCCATGACTATAACTTCTGAAGGGAAGTCATCAAGTATATGGCTTAGATGATTTATTATTTTGAGCCCAGATGAAGGAGTGACTGAGATGTCAAGGTTTGAACATTGAGTGTAAGGCATTAGAACTCCTTAGGTACAGTTGTAGAGTTGATGACAGACACAGGAAATCTATCCTGTACATAGATGGCTACCCCACCCCCTCTGGCCTGCCCATTAGTTCTGAAAACTTTATAAGAGGGAATGTTAATTTCAAAAATCCTGTACAGTAGGTTTAACCAAGATTTGGTTACCACTGGTATATCTGGGGTGGCATGACTTAGCCAGTTTTGTATAGAATCAAATTTCTTTGTCAGGCTGCAGGTATTGGCATGTAGCAGGCTCTTCCCCTTTAAGTTAGTCAATTCGGATGGTGAAGAGATAGGGGCTAGTGGATCTGGATAGTGAAGATTAATAAGGGAGAGGGGAGGTGGGCAGAGGGAGACAGTGAAAAGGCAGAGACATTGAATGAACACTTTTGCTCAGTATTCACAAAAGAAGATGAGGAGGAGTTACCTAAACCAGACAATAGAAGCACTCTGGTAGGGGGGTTGACACCAGTCCATTCACAGAAGAAAGAGTCCTGAAAGAACTCCTAAAACTCAAGGTGGACAAAGCAATGGGGCCTGACAGGATTCACCCCAGAATCCTAAAAGAACTAAGGGAGGACCTAGTGACACCACTGACCACGCTTTTTAACAAATCATGGCAGGATGGGGTAGTACCTGAGGACTGGAGGAGGGCAGATGTGATTCCCCTTCACAAAAGTGGGAGCAAGGCAGTAAGCAGGAAACTACAGACCTATAAGTTTGACCTCAGTGGTAGGGAAAATGATGGAATAACTTTTGAAAGAAAGACTTGTTGAGCACCTAGAGGTCAGCGGGGCACAGGACCCAAAGCAGCATGGATTTACAGCAGGAAGGTCATGTCAGACAAATCTAATTGATTTCTTTGACTGGGTGACCAAAGTAATAGACCAGGGAGGGGCTGTGGATATGGCCTGCCTAGACTTTAGCAAGGCATTTGACACAGTCCCGCACAAAAGATTAACAATCAGGTTAGCCAGCTTGGGAGTGGGTCCCTGGGTGGTAGCCTGGGTAGCAAACTGGCTGCACAACAGGACACAGAAGGTAATAGTGAATGGAACACATTCCAAAGAAAGGGGGGGGTTACTAGTGGAGTACCTCAGGGCTCAGTACTGGGTCCAGTCCTCTTTAACATCTTTATAGGTGACATTGCAGAGGGTCTGGAGGGAAAGGTATGCCTCTTTGCAGATGACACAAAGATCTGTAACAGAGTTGATACACAAGAGGGAATAGAAAAGATAAGAAGGGACTTGGCAAGGTTGGAGGACTGGTCAGACATATGGCAACTTAGATTCAATGCAAAGAAGTGCAAAGTAATGCACCTGGGAAACAAAATCCCAGGAGAAGAGTGCGCAATAGCAGGGGAGGTACTAACAACAACAAAAATGGAAAGGGACCTGAGGGTAGTCATATCAGATGACCTAAAGGTGGGTAAGCAATGTGAAAAGTCAGTAAGAAGAACCAGAGGGATACTGGGATGCCTAGGAAGGGGCATCACAAGTAGAAAAAGGGAAGTGGTTATCCTTCTATACAGACAGTTGGTGAGACCCCATCTGGAGTACTGTGTGCAATTTTGGAGACCTCATCTATGCAAGGATATAGACAAGATGGAAGCAGTCCAGAGGAGGGCAACTAAATGGTGCGAGGCTCTGCAGCAGAAACCATATGAAGAGAGACCGAGAGAGCTTAATATGTATACCCTTGATGAAAGGGAGGGGCGGGGGACATGATAGAAACTTTCAAGTACCTCAAGGGAATCAACAAAGTCGAGGAGGTAGCATCTTTCAGAAAAAGAATGTGTAAGAACAAGGGGGCACAATTTAAAGATAGAGGGGGGATGGCTCAGGGGTAATGTGAGGATTTTTTTTCATGGAGAGAGTGGTGGATACATAGAACTGCCTTCCTGAGGAGGTTGTTGGGTCTAAAGCAGTGGGAGAATTCAAACATGCATGGGACAGACATAAGACAATTATAGTGGGGGGTTGCAGGAAGTAGGCTGTTGGTTAACTAGAATCTGCAGCTTATCCAGTAGGTAGGGAAATGGGCAGACTGAGTGGGCCAAGTGGTCCTTATCTGCCATCAAAGTCAAAGTCTATGTAATTCAATGTCACCTGTGCAGAGTAGTAAGATCAAGAACATCTTTTTTTTTTTGCATAATTTATTAGATTTTCATTATACATACAAGCATAGCTACTCATGTTCCATATACATCAATCCATTAATATTTCCTTCTCCCCTTCCCTCCCCCACCCTGTCACTTTACTCCCACCTTTGATATTTGATTCCTCCCCATAAAGAGAGAAAAAAAAATCCCCCCTCCCATTCTCATCTCTCGTAACTACCATACATTCTTCTCCTTTACAGACACCTCTAGCACATCGGTCCTATACATCCCACGACTCTAAGAATACATAAATCTCCAATTTCGGGCTCACCCTACCCCCCCCAAACATTCCCTACTCCTTTCATCCTTAATACACTACTGAACCTCCAGCCTCTTGGCACCCCAAGCCATCACCTTCAGCCCTCCAATCCTTTTACCATAATTTCCCTCTCAACCGGTGAAAGCGAGAGCATATATGGCCCCCACATTTCCCAAAACTGGTCCTCTCTGTTTTTTGTCATGTAGTATAGCTTTTCCATGCCGAGAGCCTGCAGGCACAAGTTCCCCTACTGTTGCAAGGTAGGAGCATCCCCGAGATCCATGTATTTAAAATACAGTGCCTTGCCATTGCCACCAAAACTCATACCCATCTCGGTAGGGGTCTCCACTACTCCTCCTCTGAGTCATCCACCCCCAACAACATAAAACATGGGTTCTTTTCAATCCACCTCTCCCACATTCTACCCACTTCCATGGCAACTCCCTCCCAAAATCGCTCCAGTTGTTGGCACTCCCAAAAGCAATGTATGCAGGTGCCGATTTTTCTCTTACGTCTCCTACATGGGGTGAAATCTCTGGTCAGTATTTATGTGCCAGATATGGGGGGCCAATAGATCCTATGCAGGAACTTATAATAAGACTCCTGATATTTATTACATACCAGTAGCCCCTTATGTAGCTGTAGCTACAGCTCCCACCCCTGATCGGGTATCCCCTTTTTCAGATCCCTACACCACAGTGCTCTAGTTTTACAGGCATAAGACAGTCTGTATTTCTGCGCTAACTTTGCCGCCCTACCTATAATACCCTTCGCCCCATTCCGGGTACTAAGCACTAACTGTTCCATCTCCTCTAAGGGAGAATTTCCCCCCCCCCCACCCCGGTTCTTCCCAATAGTCTTGGCATAATCACTCGCCTGAAACACACGAAACATACCTAAACCCATCCCCCCACCTACCTCCACCCTTGACCCTACTCCCCCGCCCCTTCCACAAATCCTTAACACACTTCACCCCTTCCTCTTCCCACCGCAAAAATTCAGTATTTTCCATCCCGACTATAAACTCCGGATTCCCCCTCAAGGGAAGCAGCGGCGTCTCTTCCCTTGCATTTACCCCAACCCACATTCAAAGCTGCTCCCACCCCTCCAGAACCTGAAACTACCAAAGGATTCAGATCTAGCTGATTCCTATACGCCTTCTTCCTCCGAACTTCTCAGGAAGCCTGATATCCCCCTCCTCCAAATCCAGCCACCCGCCTCTGATGGCCTATTCACCCAGTAGCCTATCAATCTGTAAAGCATGGCCAGTGCATAATTCCTTAAATCTGGAAAATTTAGGCCCCCCCATCCCCATCTGCCTGGAGCCTACGAAGGCTCACCCTGGGCCTTTTCCCATTCCATAAAAACCCCGAGAAGGCCTTATCCAATCTCTTTACATCCTTCTTATTAAGACCCTCTGGCAACATTTGCATCAAATAGAGAATTCATGGCAAAGTATTCATTTTTAAAAGATTTATTCACCCCAGCCACGACAGTGGAAGACTCCTCCACCTTCTCAACTCCTGCTCCACACTCTGTATCATCGTCCCATAATTTAATTTGTAAAGTTGACTCAGATCATGTCCAATTCGGATCCCTAAGTATGTAAATTCTGTTTTTGCCTTTTTTAACCCCCAAGCCATATCCCCGTACTCCCTTTCAGTACTGCCCCACAGCATAATTTCAGATTTGTGAATATTTATTTTATACCCGGAGAATAATGCAAACTCCTGTATCAGTTTTAACAATGGGGGGACAGATCTGGCCGGTTCCCGGACATACAGCAGCATGTCGTCTGCATATAGCGTAATTTTATGCTCTGCCCCCAATTTTCCAACTACCCCACCTATTTCCACAGAGCTCCTGATAGCTACTGCCAAAGGTTCTATCGCTACCGCGAATAACAGAGGTGAGAGGGGGCATCCCTGTCGGGTGCCCCTGTGGAGAGCGAACCTCCCAGTCAGACCTCCATTCACCAGGACCCTTGCCATCGGGGCCTCATACAAACTTTCAATCCACCCTATAAATCGTTCCCCTAAGCCAAACCTACGAAGTACACAAAATAGGTACTCCCATTCTATGCGGTCGAAGGCCTTCTCTGAGTCCATTGTGAGCACCGCTATATCTTTGCAACCCCGGGATGCCCTCCATATTACGTTGAGGAGTTTCCTCATATTATGATAAGAGTACCTTCCAGCAACAAAACCCGTCTGGTCCGGGTGCACCAGCTCCGTCAAAAACCGCTCTAGTCTCCTGGCCAAAATCTTGGCTAATATTTTAGCATCACAATTTAGCAGCGAGATCGGTCTGTATGCCGAACATTCCTATTCATCCTTCCCTGGCTTGGGGACCAAACAGATAACTGCCTCCTTAAATGAGGTCGGGAGGCCACTCCCCCCCATCTCTGCCTCAGCGAAAACCCTCTGGAGAGGTTCCACAACATGTCCCATAAGCTTTTTATAAAACTCTATGGGAAATCCATCCGGTCCACTCGCCTTTCCCTGTTTCATGCCCTGTATTGCTTACCTAATTTCCAATTGCGTGATCTCCCCATTTAGCTGATCCTGCTGCTGTTCATTCAGCCCAGGTATTGTAACTCCCTCAAGAAACCTAGCAGCCATGTCCCCTGTTCCCTCACACTCAGCTTGATACAAATGTTCATAAAACTGTTGAAACCTATTTCTTATCGTGGCCTTAACTGTGACCAACCTTCCTCCCTCTCCCTTGACCCCAGGTATATACGTACAGGTCCTTCTGCCTTTTATCAGTCTAACCATCAGAGGGCCCGATCTGTTACCCCACTCAAACATTCTACTTCTGGCTAATACACCGGCCGAGCGGGCTTCCCCCAAGAGGAAGGCATTTAAGGCTTCCCTAGCAGTTTTCAGATTCTTACCCCCTTCCTTTGATGATCTCTCTACTACCTCCCTTTCCCACCTTTTCACTTCATTCTCCAACTGTCTTCTAGTCGCTTCCCTCTTTCTTTTATATTGGGCCACATATCTAATGATGGAACCCCTAATATATGCCTTTCCAGCTTCCCAGTATACCCCAGGGGATTCCACTGACCCCTCATTCATCTCCTTATACTACTACCACTGCTGTTCAATATACTCTATAAATTCTTCACTCCTCAGTAAATACCTAGGGAATTTCCACGGCGGGTGGTCCTCCCTGCTTTCTCTCATCTCCACATCCACCCAGACCATAGCGTGGTCCGATAGCATAATGGGGCTGTGCTCGACTCTTTGTATCCTATTTAACCAAGATCTGGGTGCGTGAATATAGGCAATTCTGGTCCAGGTGTTATGCGGATTTGAGTAAAAAGTGAATCCCTTCTCCCCCAGATGTATGGTCCTCCAACAATCTATCTCATCCAGATCCAGCATCCCTTCCTGCCACCTCTTTAATTTACCTGCTCGTCTATCCCTCCCCTCCGAGTGGTCTAATTCCTCCTGCATGATCGCATTAAGGTCCCCCACCAAAATTAATCCTTTAAATTGTTCCTTCACCAGCACATCGAGGACCTCTTGATAAAAAGCTGGGCCAAATACTGAGGGGGCGTAAACGCTGCCGAGGGTAACTTTCTCCCAATACAGCTCACCCTCCACCAATATATATCTTCCTTCTCCCTTATCTACCACCACCCTTGAGCTGACAAAGGGGACTGTCTTCCCAACCAGAATCGCAACTCCTCTTTTGTGGGACTTAAAGGGGGATGCAAAGCACCTGCCCACCCACCCTCTCTCTAACTTACCATGCTCCCTACTAGTTAGATGAGTTTCTTGAAGGAGGGCTACTTGAGCACCCTGGCGATATATAGCTGTCAAAATGCTAGTTCTTTTAGCTAGAGTCGAAATCCCTTTTACATTCCAGGAGACGATCCCCAGAGTTTTACCTTTCTCCATTAGGCCTGGAGACTTTTCCCTTCACCCTACCCATTGTTATTACATTTCCCAGTAAGCCCGAATGACCGATGTTTGTAAAATCACACGTTACCCCATTGTTTTCCACAGATATCAAAAACGAGAGATATGCTCCATCTAAATTTAAAACAGAAAACCATTCTCAAAACCACCCCCAGACACCAAATTGCCCCCCTTCCCCTTCCCACCTTCCCACAGCAGAATAACCGATCCACCCCCTCTAATAGGCCATCCAGTCTCTGCCCATCCTCTCATCATTCGTAGATTGGAATGACCCACTCGACCACATGTTGCAAACGTTCCGTTCCCCATCCCCCTCCCCGCTTCCACTTGTATATGCAGAATTCGCACATTCCTATAGCAAAAAATACTCCTCAACAACAAAAGGTAAAGAACATTTAACAAACTAACTTTGGTCATGGTTATGGTCTCTATCGCTCTCACGGCTCCATTCGGTGTTATTCGGGGTTATTCCCATCAGTGTCTTTAGTGTCTTCTTTTTAAGCTTGCCGAGCCACCCCCCATCAGATTTAGCTATCCCCTTTCACCGCAGCTCTACACCTTGGGTACTTCGGGGAGCTTGTAGGGGTTGGAGGGGTGCCGACCCTGCTCTCAAAACACACACAGCATCGGCACACCCCCCCCCACTTACCCATCCTCGACACCACCTCATCCTCAGGAAGAACCAGTCCTCTTTGTTTTGACAAAAGTGTAATTCCATAGTCCCTGTGCATAGTCCCATACATCCTTCTGCCAAACTGCATCATTCTTTGGCTCATCCATCTTATTAATCCACTGCTACCAGCCGAATATCTCTCCTCGAGCCTCCACACCTCCACTTTTCCCACCATTCCGATTCTTCTCATACGAACCGCCATTATTAGAAGCTCATACCGTCCTCCTTTGAATATTCATAACTGCAAGGAGCTCCCGAGACTGAGAGACAATACCAAAGTCCAGCTTCCTGCCCCTCAAAACATGGGGGCACTGTTTCCATCAACAAGCAACCTGCAAAAACTTTTATTCTTCTCAAACTGTTTGAAATCACAACATGACTGTTTTCCGACTTCCAACCATCCTCCTCACATATCCGCTTTCACCCCGCTTTCTTCTTAAGCTCCTCCACAAACACTGTCGCTCTCTCCAACTCCCAGAATGTATATGTTGCTCCCTCATGCTTTATTTTCAGGATCGCAGGGAACAACATGAAGCATTCCACCTTCATTTCTCTTAGTTGCGCCAGCACTGGACCAAAGGCTCTGCGCTTCCTCAGGACCCTATTCGAGCAGTCCTGCATCAGAAAAAGCCTCTCTCCCTCAAATCGCAGTTCTTTCATGTTACAATAGGCCTGAAGCATCTCCTCTCTGTCCTGGTAATTGTGGAACCGGAAAATAATCTGTCTCGGGGGCTGCCTCGCCGGGGGATGCGCTGCTACAGCTCTATGAGCACGCTCTAACTTCAGCTTTCCACTTTTAAGCTTCATTCCCAGCATATTTGGTAGCTTCACTGCACAAAAATTCATGATATCGGATCCCTCTTTCCCTTCAGGAAGCCCTCTAATCCTTAAGTTTAACCGTCTCACATAATTCTCCTGGTAATCGTGTTGTTCGATTAACTCTGCCAGCTCCTTCTCAAGTTTAACCACGTGGGCAGCCATGGGATCCATCTCATCTTCCAATTTAGACACCCTCTCTTCCACCTCCGTAACTCTGCCTGCCTGTGCATTTAGTTGCTCCAACATATTTTGCAACTGGCCATCAATCTTTTGCTCCAGGCTATTCCACTTCTCCTCGAGTGCCTCCATTACTTGCTCTGAGACCTCGCGGCCTAGAAGAGCTACCTCATTTGCAGAGAGTGAAATCGGGTCTGATGTCTCTGGGGCCTTTGCTGCTGCTCTCTTCCCGTGCCCTTTAGTGGCGGATCGCTGGTTTTTCCCCGCGTATGGAAGCAGGTAGTCATCCATAATGCTTACAATACTGTTCTTCACCCTCAAAAGTCACTTTTAAGTGCAAATTCTGCCAAATTTCAAACTTTATTTAGAGCGGGGATGGGAGCTGTGGGAACCCATGTCCTCACCGTTGGCTGCTCATTAGCGCCCCCAAGAACATCTTTTTTAACACATTTAGTAACAGCCTCAGTAGTCTGATGCGCCCCCTTTTCTGATGGTGCTTAGAGAGAGTCCCTGGTTCAGAAGGGCAAGTTATTGAGGGCCCTAGAGAATCAAGAAGGATCACCCAAGTCTTGAGAGTAAGGAAGAGATGGGTATAGTTAGCGAGTAGGACTGGCAGAAAATTCTGCCTGGTGTGATGCGTAGCACACCCCCATTTCTGAAGGTTAAGAGGAAGTTCAAAACTACAGTGAAGGTTCACGCCATGAGGGCTGTCCATGTCACACTGCATATAATGAGATATATGACTGATTGTTCGGGGTTGGTGTGGAAGTTAGAGCATACCAGCAAGCTGGCAGTAGAGGAAAATATGAGGTGTCATATTCAGAATATGCTTGCTGTCAGCTCACACTGTATTCTGGTCAGATCTTGCAGGAGCCAATGGCAGACAGCTATCTTGAATGTTTTTACCAATAGGAGTCTCCCTGTGGTTGGAGGCAGGGACAAAGGGGGGGGTGTGGGACGGCAGGCCAAACATCCCCAGTTAATGCACCAGGGAGACAGCTGAAAGCCATGGAATCAGGTCCCTGGAGGGCAGTTGCTGAGATTGAGAAAAAGCCATAGGATTCCAGTCCCCGAAGGACTGTAAAAGTCAATGTGGTGGTCTGTGCCCAATCAGAGAAGGTCCATAGGTAGAAGAGCCAATAGCGACTTTCTACCATTGCTCAGTGCCCAATAGAAACTCCGGATTTGAAGGTGGGAAAGTGGCTGTACCTGGAGGCTGCGAGGCTTGCTGTTGTGCGGGCAGGGGGTGCTCAAGATGCAGCCGGCGGGGTGGCTTCTACCACTGCAGGTCACCGGCTGTTGAGGCGCATTGGGAGCCTGTTCAGGGAGGAGACTGGGAAAAGAGAAGAAGAAGAACAGAATATTTAGGGAAGGCTCAGACAAAGCAGCCGAAATCGGGGGTTGGGGTAGGAAATAAAAAACTTAGAAAGCACAGCAGTTTAGTTAGGCTTGGGGGGTGGGGTGAAAAGTTTAGCACAAAGGGGGGGTGATTATAGTTCTACCAGACAGAGAGATGGGGGTCGTTTAGACTCGGCATCAACCTGAAAGCTACAATTCAAAAATAAAATTTAGGCACCAAAAGGAAGAAAAGGGGTAATAGCCACGACCAAAAGAAAACACAAACAAAATTAAACTTAGTATCAGGGTGTTACAGATAATTTAGTGGAACCCAAAGAAACACAGGAGTGCAGCACAGTTTCCCAGGGTCTTGGTCTAGGAACTTGGCAAATGCAGCACAATTTAGACAGGCTCAAAAGCTAACTCTAGGGTGTAGCAGCATAGATTCCAAAAGGAGGATTAACTATAGACTTGAACTAATGCAGCACAATTTCAGGAAGAACTTAAATGCTATACAGTAATAAATCCATACATTTCTCAAAAGGGCTTAATCACTGTAATAGGAACAGCATCATAGACAGTACAATAAACCCCCTAACATCACACTATACTAGGATAACACATAAATGCAGAGTACACTTAAAATCTACATCTGTGTCTAAGTCCCAAGTTAGCTCCTTAGTGTGAGCATTTGGCTTATAAAAATCCCCAGTTAATGTACTAGGGGGATAGCTGAAAGCCATGGAATCAGGTCCCTGGAGGGCTGTTGCCGATGCTGAGAAAAAGCTGTAGGATTCTGATCCCCAGAGAGATGAAAAAGTCAATGGGGTGGTCCATGCCCAATCAAAGAAGGGCCGTAGGTAGAAAAGCCAGTAGTGGCTTTCTACTGTTGCTCAGTGCCCAATAGAAACTTTGGGTTTGAAGCTGGTAAAGTGGCTGTACCTGGAGGCTGTGAGGCTTGCTGTTGCTGCAGGCAGGGAGGGCTCAAGGTGCAGTTGGTAGCGCGGCTTCTACCGCTGCATGTTGTCAGCCATTAAGGCACTTCGGGAGCCCATTCAGGACAGAGCCTGGAGGCTGTGAGGCTTTCTTTTGCTGTGGCCAGGAAGGGCTCAAGGTGTGGCTGGTGGGGCGGCTTCTATTGTTGCAGGTCGCTGGCCATTGAGGCACTTCAGGAGCCTGTTCAGGGAGAGCCTGGAGGCTGTGAGACTTGCTGTTGCTGCGGGCAGTAAGGGCTTGAGGTGCGGCCAGTGGGGTGGCTTCTACTGCTGCAGGTCACCGGCTGTTGAAGCGCTTTGGGAGCCTGTTCAGGGAAGAGCCCTCAAAATGATGGCCCTCCTCAGGATCAATTACTGTACCTCTAATCTGCCTATGAAAATTTCAGCCTGCTGGTGAAATAGGATGAGCAAACTGTTCTCCTCTTTCCTTTGGGGTCAAAGCTCACCTAGACTTGGAAAAAGCACTCTCAGACCTCCTCTTGGGAAGGGAGGCTGGAATGCCCCTTGGCCATGGGTCCACAATACGGTTCAAGGAATTAGAAGTGAGCTGGTATAGATACAAAAAACTGCACATCCCCTTTGTGGCTGTAAGTTGAAGTGGCCCTGAGAGGAGATTCACCATTGCAGTTATTGCTTCACAACATCTGTCCTCCAGATGGCTCTCCCCTCCCCCCCCCGGCCATGGAATTTACAAGATCTTCCTTCCAGCAACTACAAAAACAGTCGGCTTGGTAAACATTCTCCTTAGGACTCTCCAAATCCTTATGGCAGAATCCTAAACTGTGTATTGAAAGCCACATGGCACACTGAACCCTTTGGGACAAACAAGGAATTAATAACTTGTGAGACGTCATATATCCCTCCTCAGGGGTGCTGAAGTCCTTTCAGCAGTTAACAGCAGACTTCCAACTGCCAGTTTCTGACCATTGGAGGTATCTACAATTTAGACATGCAATGTATCACTGGTTAGGTAGATCCCTCTACTACCATCCCCCACCTATCATCAAGACAGTGGACAGCTGGATCCAATGCACTTTTAAAGGAAATTGCAAAGTGTATGAACATTTTCAGGAGCTGGAGCTTCCAAACTGGGAAGCACATAGCTTAAAATGATAAGTGGACCAACAAGTGACAATAATGCCAGACACTTGGCAAAAATGATGGGAAATGGCACACCGGGGGTCATTCTAGCCCGATGGCACTGAATGACAGACAGGCTAGTTAAGATCGGCTTCAACATTCCCAATGAATACTGGAGATGCTCTCTTTCACCAGGTCATCTTGGTCATATACTTTGATCTTGTTCAGCAGTGCACCCCTTCTAGGTAGAGGTCATATGCACAACAGAGCAGATTCTGCAAATGTCACTACTCTTCTCCCCTGCACTTTGGATACTTGGTGACTACTCCATTCTCCATTCTCCATTCTCCAAGGAGCAAAGACATATCTCAAATGGCAAATTTATACACTAGTGATGGAGGCAAAGCAGCAATTGCTAATGCGGTGGCTGTCCACCATGGTACCTACAGTGGTTGGATGGTACACAGAGGTTATGCTTAAAATGTCCTACCTCCGAGTTCTATACAAAACAAGAGGCACTAATGATAAATTTGACAACATTTTGGGCTGCTTGGCTGACCAATCCAAACTTTAGACTTCATAGAGGAAAAGGATTGTGGATGAACCTAGATTCACTAGGTGAGAATGTCATTAAAGTTTAAGTCCCCCGCCACCCCTTCCTTACGTAGTTGCATATACCCCCAAACTAACCTAGGCTAATTCGCTAACTATAACAGAGTATTGTCTCTCAGTATGACTTCTATATCCCATGGGTGGGGGGGGGGACTGTAGACTAATGTTAATTACATGCTTTGAATAAGTAAACTGATTAACAGAGCATCAGTGAGAGGATTAACAAAAGGGATATGTTGCTAATTATTTTTAATAGACTTTTACTCATAGTGACATATGTGGTTATTTATGGATAAAATTAGCACAACGTAAAACCCATGTATTCAGGGCTGTTATCTTCCATGTAATCACTATATATGTCTCTAAGAGAGATTTTTCATTGCATCTGGTTATCTTAAAAGGCCTTTGTTCTAACTGTTTATCTGCATATGTATTTCTATATGTTTTCTTTATATAATTTTTAGAATTGTATATCCATGGGGTAATTTACCCCAGCCAGGATGATTTGTCTTATGTATTATGTTTACAAACATACGAACACACAGCCTGCTCACTTATGCTGCTAGCAGCCCTATTCTGCAGCTGCCCCTCCTAGCCCCCCTCTCCCTTTATCCTCCCTCTTGCCCTGTCCCAGACCCTTTTGAAGCAGCTCACTGTTTTACAGGCTACTACCTCAGCTGGTAATGCGTTCCACCCTGCCACCACCCTCTTCTTAAAAAAGTGTCTCCTTATTTCCCTCCTGAACCTTCCCCCCCTCCAATCTTTATGTTGTATGAATTGTTCTTAATTTGGAAAATTCAATAGAACATTTACATACAAAAAGAAACTTGCATCAGCAATCAGTGGGGTGGGGGAGACTACTCAACTACCAGAGACTAGGTTCAGAAAATCAACAGAGCTGTGGTGGGCGCAGTCTGAGTTTGCTCCTGTCCTATGAGGAGGCCTTTCATTTATTTTAGTTGTTTTGTTCTGGTAACTGGGTAGGTACACCAGAAAATTAAATGGCTATTTTCAGGTACAACCCAGGAGAGTACAGAACAAATGCCGAGTATTAAACACACATTTACTAAGACAAAATCCAAAAGCCCACAGTTACAGGCATAGTCAAGGAAGATACATAGCAAGAAAACTTAACAAAGTCCAATTAGTGCACAGAATTCAAAAATAGGACGAGCAGGTTCATTGAGAGGGTGACAAATTTAAGTCACACTAAATTAAGTAATGATGTGCCATTTAGGGCTGGGAGAACTCAGTGAAGTTCTGACCCTTATTAAATAAGAACCGGAACAAAGTGAAGTTCTGATTTATTAATATATATTTGAAAAAGTGCAAAAAAATGCACAAAAGTGGCCAAAGTCGGTCACATTTGACACAGAGGCCCAAAGGAAATAATTTAATGGACTATTTGTACAAAAATTAATGTAAAACTGTTAAACAAAAAGCAATCACTCACTGCTAGCCCCTTCATGGCTGGTCTGTAATGGTGGCATATCCTGCTCAGGTTGTGACATGAGTGTGCTGGGAGAGACCGAGGAGATGGAGAGAGAAACAGACAGATGCAAATACCTATATCATTAGTATTCTAACCTGTAAAAAAGCTAAGATCCCTCTAACTAACGTGATCTCCTTCTGATGACTCCCACTCAAACCCACAGGCCAGGGACAAAATTTACTGTCATGACTCGTGACTGTACACAGCACACCGACAGCACAGCAGTCCACCACCACTTCCTTCCAAGAATACCTGACTGACTCCTACAGTACAGGTACTGTTAAGTGACCAAATTCAGCAACTGTTAAGTGTGCCTCAGAAATTGAATTGGAGATGCAAATATATCTGGTGCATAGCCGCATGTAGCACAGTCCCACACTGGCGTTGGCTAATGCTTATATGTAATGTAACATGATATACTATAAAATTAATGATAATAAGGAGGAATAATGGGGAATGAATGACGATGATGAATTTGATGATGACACTTGTGTGTAGTTGTACTTTACTTGTGTTGTGGTGTAAACAGCCTGCCACAAGTCACAAAGTCAGATTTTATCCCCTTGACCACCAGCCAACAGCACAGGCCCATCAACTTGTATGTTGCATATCCGAACAGCATTTTTTAATACATGAAACTGTGAATAACTATTAACAAGTAATCATGATTGGATGGCACAAGTCAAATATTTATTTTGCCAGCCTGCTGCCCTTACCCTGTACACACAGCCACACTGAAGCCAGGAAAAAAAATTGTGATTTCTGGGACATTTGAATTTCTTGTGGACCCCCCTGCAATCTCTCTCTCTCTCTCTCTCCCCCCATGGATTGCACAAGTCAAAGATTTATTTTGCCAGCCTGCTGCCCTTGCCCTGTATGCACAGCCACACTGAAGCCAGGAAAAAACTTTCATTTGGGATTTTCTGTAACTGTAACATTTCCTTTGGGCCCCCAGTAGTCTCTTTCTCTTTCCCTCTGTCCTCTGGATCTGGGTTTGGAATGGCACAAGTCAGAGATGTTGCCAGCCTGCCCTTCCTTGCTCATGTACAGAGCTACACTGTCTAAGGCCAAGAAATGGAAAAAAAAAAAAACTTTCATTTTGGATTTTCTGTAACTAAAATTTCTCTTGGGCACCCAGTAGTCTCTCCCTCTCTCCTTCTGGATCTGGTTTTGGAATGGCACAAGTCAGAAATGTTGCCAGTCTGCCCGCCCTTGCTCATGTACACACAGCTACACTGTCTAAGGCCAAGAAATGGAAAAAAACCTTTCATTTTGGATTTTCTGTAACTAAAATTTCTCTTGGGCACCCAGTAGTCTCTCCCTCTCTCCTTCTGGATCTGGATTTGGAATGGCACAAGTCAGAAATGCTGCCAGTCTGCCCGCCCTTGCTCAAGTACACACAGCTATACTGTCTGAGGCCAAGAAAAGAAAAAAACTTTCATTTGGGATTTTCTGTAACTGTAAAATGTCTCTTGGGCCCCCAGTAGTCTCTCCCTCTCTCCTCTGGACCTAGATTTGGAATGGCACAAGTCAAAGATTTTGCCAGCCTGCCCTCCCTTGCTCATGTACACAACTACACTGTCTGAGGCCAAGAAAAGAAAAAAACTTCTCTTGGGCCCCCAGTAGTCTCTCCCTCTCTCCTCTGGATCTTTATGCCACAAGTCAAAGACTTTCCAGCCTGCCCTTGGTCATGTACACAGTCACACTGCCTGCCTTTTGCTCCCCCCTCCCCCAGCAGCACCCAGGCCACCACTGTCTCCCCGGTTTTCCTGGATTCCTCCTTTCTCCAGTCCTGATCTGTCACCCTCCCCCAACGATGAGTTTCTCTCCCCCCGCACCAGTAAATTGAGTCTTTTCTCTCTACTTTTCTCTTCCCTCCCCTCCAAAATATGTGTGTATGTGTGTGTGTGTGTGCGTATATGTATGTAAGTATGTATGTAAGTATGTAAATATATATATATAGATATTTTGTGTTTTTTTATTTGCTTATTAGCAACTTCTTCTGGCAGCTGCTGCAGCGATAAACAAGGTGCTCCTCTGGCCCATCCTTCTCTCGTCTGGGCCACGTTGAGCCCTCAGCATGGTTATATACTGTGAGTGCATCATGTGACCATCTGTTGCCTGATTGGATGCTGCTGGCTGCCTGTATATGGAGCGAGCGTGCCGAAGGCATCCCCATAGCAACAATACATACAGTGGCAGAAATGGCACTTCCACAGACCCAGAACCGGACTTCTGCAGCAAAGTCCATATTTATATAGTCCATGGACTGTGGGTTCGATCCAGGGGTCTGGATCTCCTGAGGAACAGTCCGTCCAGCCCTACTGCAAATGACCCCATAGTGCCTTGCCAGTGTTCTGGTATCATTTGCATGAGGATGAAAGGATATGGCAGATTGCTCCACAGGAGCAAGCACCATTTGTGAGTCCCTAACCCTAACTGCTGTGTTTCTCTTGTTAGACCCATATCTTCCTATTGGCCACATACTTCATGTGGGCAGTAGGTGTTTTTGGTTTGGGGGAGCGATGAGGGACAGTGCCAGGCTAATTTGGATGGTATACTGGAACGTGCCATAAGCACTCCCTATGTGGTCTGGGTGTGTTCCAATACACTAGCAGTGTGCTCCAGGCACTAATTCTCTGTTGGAGCAAACCTTTTGTGAGCGCAGTCCAGGATCTTTAAATATCCTGGCCCAGGTGGTTTACAGGAGCCAGAAAGTCAAATCACTCAACTTTAAGTTCACCAAATCAAAGCTTGCTGTCACCGTGGCTTAACACAGATTGCAGTGGTGTAGTGCCATCATCTTAAATTCCACCACACCTAGCTGGGATTTAAAGTCACGCACCAGTGCATTTCTTGAGCTTTCAGACCTTGATTCTGTATGGCAGGTGGACACGAAGTGAGGGGTTATTGCTAGTGAAAAGTGAAGACTGGATTCACAATTAGTGGGAGAATGTCAGTAGTAGTAGTAGGCATAAGAGTAGATTTAAAGAGCTGCTGATGCTTCAAAGAAGACTGAAAAACATGATATTTGGGTACAATTCAGCTTGCATTCCATATATATTCTATAGATTTCTCTTCCACATTATTTATTACAGAGGAAATCTGCATGAATAGATGATCTTCATACCTTAGAGTTCATCTGCCTCTGTAGCTTACTCCCTACTTCAAGTCATAATCCTATGTTGTGATATCACAACCTGTTGCCTTGGGAGTAACTGTGATGTCACAAGCAGTGCATTATGACCTCAGTTAGGGAGAATGCAGCAGGAATAGATGAACTCTTCAGCAGCAAAGATACTGTTTTCATGCAGATTACACCAGTAATAAATAATGGGGAGGAGGAATATAGAACTAATGTGAAGTACAAGCCAAACTGTGTCTAACTATTATGTTTTATTAAAGTTCTCCTGAAGGTGTCAGCTGGTCTTTAAAGCAGAAGTACCTTTTACAGTGAAAAAGTTTGAGCTGTCTTTTACTTATTATAGAGGTCCCTTTTTCTTCTGTCTTGTAAAATGCCATTTCCCCCATTTTGAGTCTGCTTTAATAAATGTTTTTATAATTAATGTGTATTGAAACTTTTAACATTGTTCAAAGAAAAACACAGTAAAAAGAGTATAAAGCAGATAAGAACCAAAAAGCTGGGCAGTACTCATACCATTAGAATTCCTGATTTCTCTCAGGTGTGACAAACATAATGCATACAGTTTTATTCAAATGCTACAAAGTAACAGAGTAGAAGAGGTCCAGGATAGGGAGAGTTCCACTGATGTCCTATAGAACAAACTCAGTATCTTACATACGAACATACGAATGTGCCAGCAGAAACAGACCACCCGGTCTATCTAGGCCTGCTCGAGTGTGCAGCCAACACCCCTAGTTTGCAGCGGCCCCAACCCCACTCCCTCTTGTCATCCCAGATGACAGACGATGAAGAACCCAGATGATCCAGATGACGAAGAATCCAGCATCGTCAGAATTATTCAAACGGAGAATAAGCATTATTCAGCTTGAAGGTAAATCTTTCCATACAACAGATATTGTATGCTTTTCTCCACATATCAATAGTAGGGATAGTTGTGGTCAACCACAAGTGTGTGAGAAATTTTTTGCAGCTGTTATTAATAAAAGTTTAAACCTCTTGGCCTATATTTGGTACACCTCAGGGGGTATCATTAATAAAACTAGAATACTGTAACCAGATTACTCACTCCTATTATTGCTTCTGTTTTCACCGTGGACTGCTGTCCAATAAAGGTGTATGAAGGGGCACTCACAAAAATACATGAATCTGATCTGTCTCAGCCGTCTCACAAGACCTCCAAGAATACGTCCTCTCCCAGCCCATATAATTGGCCTAGATAGCTGGTGTATGAAAGAAATGTACCTGACATTTCCATGGGAATTCCCTGAAGTAAGAAGCAGATGTAACTTTGGTTGCTGGAAGAGTAAATTTGAGCCATGTTCTATTTCTTTATTTATTTATTTTGAGATCTTGGATTAAACCTTTTGAATACATGCTCATTCCATAGGTTCCACGTTAAGAGTGATGCAACATTTGATACAATGTGTTGAATACAGTCATCAGGATACACTAATAAATGACAGTGAACACCGTAGGCATTAACTACAAGTTATAGTACTGAAAAAAACAAAGGTGATGGTACCTAAAGATGAAGGCTGGGACACAAGGAGGAAAACAGACAACAACACATAAGACATAGTACTAAGGTTTGGAGGTAGTGGGGATGTACAGACACTACAAGGGAGGATCAGCCCAAAGGCTTGCTCAAACAGATTTTTTTGGCTGTGGAGGGGAAGAAGCTGAGAAGTAGGTAGGCAAAGGGTGATCCAGGCAAGGTGTACAAAAGGTGGGGGGCAAGGAGTCAGGGGGAGAGGGAATAGGGAAGAGAGGTGGGCAGGCATCAATAAGTGCGACTCAAGGAGTGAAAAAGTGCAGGCAGGTGGGATAAACAAAGTTGAGGCAGTCAAGAGCTGTGAATTATGTAAAGCAGTCACAACTAGAACTTGTGACTAGAAGCTGTCTCAGATTCCTTTTAAAAAGAACCTAACGAGATGGCAGTGGGGATGTCCAGATGGAGAGAGCTAAGCCAGCGAGGAACATGATGTGTGAAAGAACGTTAACCCACTGATGTCCGACAGTGAGGAGTTTTGAAAATGTGACTTTCTGAGCTCTGAGTGCAGCGTCTGTTGTCACAAGGTGAGAGGAGATTTTGTACCCAAGGGGCAATAAGCCTAGGCTGACTTTTTTAGCCAGGAGACAGGATAGGTACTTGAGTCTGTCCCAGAAGTGTAGCCAATTTTCCTGGGCATAGAGATCGCAGGTGTGCGTCAGTCGGGAGGCTCCTATAACAAGTCAGCAAGCTTTATTTAAGGCAACATTTAGGCAGCGAAGGGCAGTGCCAGTCGCAGACCTGTAGATTACTAGTCCATAATCAATGAGAGATACTAGTGAGCTGTGGACAGCTAGATTAAGTGCCTTGGGTGTCAGATTGTGCTTGTGCCTTGTGTAACAAACTAAGGCTTGTGCTGATGGCCTTGGCAATATTGTCGATGTGCTGGGCGAATGACATTGTACTATTGACCGTGATCCCCAGGTATTTAAAGTGTTGCACAAGTTCAAGAGGAGAGCAAACCTCATTTGTGATGTGAAGGGGATAGGATTTTTGTCAGTTTTGGGCAGAGGAGGACACCATTGTTTTTGTCTTTTTATAGTTCATCAACAATTTGTGTTCTTTGAATCAGCTTTTGACGACTGTAAAGTTACACTGCAGGTTGTGCTGAAGTGCATTTGGGTATGAGTCATTAATGAATAAAACAGCGTTGTCAGCATAAAATAGTAGATGGCATCAGCAGGCATTTGGAAGCTGGTTTAGGAATATACTAAATAGCAGCAGACCCAAAATGCACCCTTGTGGAACACCTGATCTGACAGGTCAGCTGTCTGAAAGTGTGTTCCCAATTTTAACTTGTTGGGAACGATTCGACAGGTAACTGTTGAACCAGGCCACTGAGTCAGTAGAGAGGCCAATGCATGCTAGCTGCTTGATCAGTAAGGTATGGTTTACCGTGTCGAACGCTTTGGTTAGGTCTATGTAGACTGTGCCGACAAGGAGACCTTGATAGAGGGATTTGTGGATATAGCGTGAGAATTCAAGCTGCGCACTAGTAGTGCTGTGCCCACGTCTGAACCTGTGTTGTTGTAGGCATTGTAACTGGTACTTTTCCAAGTAATTGACCAACTGGTCAGCCACTATTCTCTCCAGGGCTTTTGAAGGGGGTGGAAGAATAGAAATGGGATGGTAGTTCCCGGCAAGAGACTGATCTCCACTCTTGAGAATAGGTGTCACAGTGGCTGCTTTCTACTTGCTAGGAAAATGTGTGAACCTTAGAGATAAGTTGAGAATAAATGTAAGTGGAGCCAGACTCTCTTCTAGTGTCAGCTCTGCAAATTTTAGGTCACGGGTGTCTGCACTGAACCTAGATTTGCCAAGAACCTTGAGGAGGTAGTTTTTTATCTCCTTGGCTATGAGAGCTTTGAAATGGAATGGAGGGTGGGGGATGGGTGAGCTCGCATTTCCTTTTGGGATATTGGTGCTAGACTGGAGGAGGAAGTCTGGGGGAATTACTCCACTCAAGTCCGTGAACGCAAAGTTAAAACAGTTTGCTGTAGTTTTTGGGTCCAGAGTAATAGTGCCATCTATGTTGAGTAAGTCAGGGGCTGGTTTGTTAGCTTTACCTGTGACTTCCTTGAGATTGTTCCAACATTTTCTGCCATCACACCATGTTTGGGAGAGAGAGCATCCTTAAAGTATTGGGTCTTTGCTGCATGAACAGCCCTGGTGCAGTTGTTCTGAGCTTTCTTATAGTTCAGTGTATCAACCTGTTTTCCAGAGGCCCGGGCTCTAAGCCATAGGTGGTCCCTGGATTTCAGCATTTCGAGCAGGTCAAAGGAGAACCACAGATTGCATGGGTCTTTGGTTTTCCTAGTTTTAAGTGGGGCATTCCTATCACAGGTAGTGTTGAAAATGCTGATGAAGTGTTCAAGGACAGTATCAACACTGCAGGTGTTATAGATTGGAGACCAGTCTTGTTGTCGAAGGTCAGCTTCTAGTAGATCAAGGTGGTCCCATTTGAGAACCCTACTTGTGATTGTTCTGGCAGGGGGTTTGGAGAACTTGTTAGACCACTGAAACAGGATGGGGGAGTGGCCACTGAGGGCATCTGGGAGAACAGTGGTCCCAGATATATGGCCCGGGCAGTAGGACAGGACCCAGTCCAATTGGGAGCTAGTTCCTGTTTTGTAATTTACCCTGGTGGGTGAATCTACCAGTTGCGTGAGGTGGATGGCGGCAGCTGCATCCTTGTAGGTGCTGGTCTGGGGGGAGAGCCAATTAGCATTGAAATCGCCAAGAAGTAGCAGTTCTGAGGTAAGATTCAGTACACCTATGCAATCCATTAGGGCATCAAAGCCTACCATAGTCTGTCTGAGTGGAATATAGACAGACAAAACTGTGAGAGATTTATTATGGCCCCTGAGGAGAATTGCTTGCCAGTGGTTGCCAGAGTTAGCCAGGGGTAGGACTTGCCCCTGGATCATGTCCGTTAGGTATGACGCACAACCACCACCATGCTTAGACAGGTGGTCATATCTGTATACTGTATGTCCAGGTATGGAAACTGAGGCATCAGGTCTCTTTGGGAAGAACCACCTCTCGACGACAGATAGTATGTTAGGGTTGTGTTGTAGTGTCCGGGCATTCAAGGTGTCCATTTTGGGGAGGAGACTGCATATATTAATCAATGCAATCGGGAGAGATCCTGTGATTTTCTTTGTGGGCGTAGTGCCATGTGGTGGACCTGGGTTAGGGTGAATGTTGCCTGAGAGTATTACTAGTATCAATGTTAGCCTGCCGAGGTAGTCTAGTAGTTGTCTATAATTACGTTTGGCTCATCTTCCCTGTGGCTGTTGAACGTAGTAGTTTTTTCTGAAGAACCTAGGTATGACAGCCAGTGGGGAAAATCAGTCTGAGTTGGATAAGGGCAGAGCTCTGTTAGGTGGTGTCTGCTTGGTCAGAGGTTTGGAGGGAAAAGTGAATTGTTGGGCAGAGGTAGTTCTGCTGTAGACACAGAGACAGTGGATCAACAGTGAGGGCTCATTGTCATTGGTCACTGATCCATGTGGGTGTTTAGAGAGGTTAGGAGGGTGAGCAGTAAGATACCATAATTTATAGACCCTATACGCAGTGCCATTTTGATTGTTTGGAGCTTAGAGGTGGTGAGTGAAAGTGGAGAAAGAAAGAACCGAATAATATAGAGAGCAGTCCTACTGAGAGAGGCAATCACAAGGATACATGTAGCAGATTGTACTGCAGCCTTTAAGTCACTTGTGTGTCACTGGTACTGCTACCTCAAGTGCAGTGCAGTGAGGGAGAGGGGTGAGAATGGGAGACTGGGTACAGGTGCCAAGCTTCAGCTGGGAGCAGCAACCATAATACTGTCCAGAGAGTTAGGCGTGCAACGAGTCCAGGTCTCTTTAAGAGGGAGTGAAAGTGGAGTCGGTATTAGGCAACATTAACCAATAGTATGACAGTAGTGAAGAATAGGGCAGTGGCCTCAAGTAGCAATGAGCATTTAATAGAGGTCAGGGCCAGGGAGGGTGGGTGAGACAAAATATTGTTACGCTAGGAGGTATACTGGCAAACTAAGCACTTCAGATTCAAAATGTGGCAGTGCCGGGCTTCAGCACCACTGAGCGAGAGTCCTATGCTTGCAAGCCCAATCCCGCTGTAGTCTCTGGGCTGTACAGCCAATCAGGACTAGCCTTCGAGGTGCCTGGACCAATTGGAGAAGCGGCTTAGAAGCCGGAAGAAGCTGGAAGCCGGGTCCCTGGTAAAGTACGCAAGCCTACCTGATCAGCAGCAAGGAGGGTGGTCTGACACTGGAGGAGTGGCCACTTGGGAGTGGGGCAGAGGCCGATTGGGAGCCGCCGTGAGCCCATTTGGGCTGCCTGATCAGCAGCAAGGAGGGCGATCTGGCGCTGGAGGAGTGGCCACTTGGGAGCGGGGCAGAGGTCAGTTGGAGCCACCGTGATCCCACTTGGACTGCCTGTGAATGAAGGAGGAGAGAGAGAGAGACATAAGTCAGGAAAGGACTGGGTGATAATCGGGGGGGGGCAGGCAGTAGGACACTTAGGAGGGGACAAGGGTTAAGATCAAGGGGCGGGCAGAAAGGGATATAAGGAGTAGAAAAATATGCGCAAATTGGCAGAGTGGTGCTAAGAGCTAACAGACAAAGAGTTTAGATCGGGGGGTGGGATAGAGACAGACAAGGCTGAAATGCAGAATATAAGGTGAGAATATCAAGGCGGGGGGTGAAGGGGAAGGTTCACTGGTGCCTAGGCTGTCTGACCCAATCAGATTGAGCTAGTCCTGAATCCAGACACTGTAGAGAAATACAGCAGAGTGTTTGTACCCCCGAAGTTTGGGCATGAAAGTGACCACATAGAAGCAAGCAGGAGATTAAGAGTCACCTTAGGATATCCTGACGTTTACAGGTTGAGGGGAAGTTAGAGCAGAGTAGGCAAGATAGAGGGCAATCTCAGTGAGACAGGCAAGAGAAGGAGAAATAAAAATAAACTAAGAACAGGCAGTCAGGGTGAACAAGTAAGCATAGAAAATCACAAAAGGCCTGTGTCCCAACCCCCTTACTAGGGCAAACGACAGTAGCTAGGAGACAGATTGATTTAAGTATAACATTAGATAGCCCAAGTTCTTGGCTAAGTACCTACGTTCAGTGTAAAATGGGAACATGAAAGATGACAATTTAGGTTATAATAAAGATAATTAATTACAGTACGCTAAGCATTGAAAATTAGGTCCAGTATAACCTCAGTTTACAGTTTAAAACTACGGACCACAGATACAGCTAAGAAATTCAGACAACAGCTCAACTTAACGTGCAGCAGAGGAATTAGGCAGTACTGGATAAAATTAAGGCTCAAGCATTCCCTCTTCAAAATATTATTAAAGGAGAAGTCCACCCAAAACTTGAAAAAATATATGTTGTGCAGAGTGTTTTAATTTGTTAGTGAAGTTCTAGTGTTTCCTTCTCTCTGACTGGTATTAGGAGTTTTTCCTAAATTAGCCTGCTAGCTTTAGGGTAGTTTTATGACCCCTGTAAATCCCCATATCAAACAGCTTAATTGTATTTCTTTGTCCTACAATGCACCTTGTTTCATGTGATGGTGATGTAGCAGAGCCCATAAATCCAGCAGAAAGCATTGCTTTACAATCAGTTCACAACAGTAGAGATGGTTATATTTTAAAATCTGTAGAATTCAGCTTGGTAACCACCCTCATCGTAAATGTCTTACTGTCCTGAAAAACTTTGCTGCTGGTAATTTTTGTGAAGCTTGTAAAGCTTCCAAGATATTTAGTTTGTTTGGCATGTGTGTGCTGAATGTTGGGTCTCTCTTACATCACTGTCACATGAGACAAGATGCACTGTGGGAACAAGAAATACAATTAAGCTGTCAAGGATGAAGATCCTCAGGGGTCATAAAACTAGTATAAAGCTAGCAGGCTAATTTAGGAAAAACTCATAATACCTGTCAGAGGGAAGGAAACACTAGAACTTCACATACAAATTAAAACACTCTGCATAACATATATTTTTTCAAGTTTTGGGTAGACTTCTCCTTTAAGCTAGGAAGTATACTGGCAAACTAGGTGCTTCAGATTCAAAATGTGGTGATGGCGGTCTTCAGCACTGCCGAGCGAGAGTCCTGTGCTCGCAAGTTCAATCCTGTTGCAGTCTCCGGGCTGTACAGCCAATCAGGACTAGCCTTGGAGGTGCACAAACCAATCGGAGAAGCAGCTTAGAAGCCGGAGGAAGCTGGAAGCCGGGTCTCTGGTAAATCAAACAAGCCTACCTGATCAGCAGCAAGGAAGGCGGTCTGGCCCTGGAGGAGCGGCTGCTTGGGAGCGGGGCAGAGGACAATTGGAGCCGCCATGAGTCCGCACATGTCAAAGAAGTGCTCAGTCCCAACTCCTCATTTCATCTCCCCAGTATATGGGACATTGATTCTAGAGATCATTCAATGAGGGCCCTATACAGCTGCCCCATCAGGTGCTGTCAAACCTCCCCTCTCTGGGTTCCAATTAATATTCTACAGAGGTGAATCTACCATCTTGGCACATGAGTGACCTTCTACTCCAAGGACTGCAAATAGGAGCAGATTTAGACATATCTCTAATGGTCTGAGAGGTTCTTCAGCTCTTGAAAGGGGACCACACCCTTCTCAACTAGTAATTGATGTACATATGGAATGTCAACCCCACTTCTTCAAGGAAGTATCGAACATACAGAGGAGGCATTCCTCATTGTAGGGGAGTGTCATCAACTACACCTGGAGCATCTTTTTTTTTGCACAGGTGCCAAATTTTCAAATTAAGAGCCGTATAAGTGGTAAACTCTGAGTGTGGTTGCAGCCCTCCCCCGGGAGCATACATGTAGTATTTAGTATTGTGTAGGTCAGTAAGTACAAATTCTGTTCTCATGCAGTGTGGCACATACACCGTAGATGAACAGAGACAAACCAGACAAATATGGGCTGCTTGCTTGAACATAAAAGAAAATATTAGATTCAGAAGTCCTACCCCTCTCCTTTCCTGCAGAAGCTGTGAGACCTGGTAACATATTTTGGGACTTCCACCTTCTAAAGCAGGAAATTAGCTTGTTCCAGTCCCCGAAGTATAACTTGTCTGGCATGATGGGAAGGGTCCAAAACACATAAAGAAGCCTAGGTAATATATTTTGCTAATGGCTTCCACTCTGTTCAAAAAAACTAGGGTGAGATGGGTCCATTTTTGTAAATCTTTCACTACTGCTATAGTTATAGGTTCATAGTTTAGCAGTTCCAGGTGGTGTAAGTTCTTTGTAATATGAGTTCTCAAATATTTGCGTGCCCCCCCCCCACCCCAACTGAGACCACCAGAAAGGAAATTGATATGTCAGGACAGAATTATAAGGGATGACTTCTGTTTTTCATCACATTCCATTTAAAACCTACTAGACCCTTGTAGGTGGAAAATACCTCCCACACCCTGGGAAAGAAGGTCTCTGGAGACAGGGGGCCCAATTCTCAAAGCTCTCGGTGCAGCACAAGGGGCTTATGCCACAATGAATGGTGCAAAGTGCCCCTTGCACTAAACGATGCTCCGGAAGCAAATCTCAAAGGCAGCCTACATCAACCATAAGCTGCCTGCCCCAAACAGGGCTTGTGCCACCCATGCACCACAAAATGGGCTGCAGCATGGCGCTAGGGATATGCATCAGCCACAAGCTCTCTATTCCCCTAAATCAGGATTCTCAAAACTGTGCCAGAGGGCAAATTTCTAAATACTGTTAAACCAGCCAGAGCTGGTCTAAGAGTACTTTGAAATATTCTCTCTGGCAGAGTTCAGCAACCTGTGGCAATATGCTGTGTCCCCCTTCCCCAGCCCTAATCCCCCGATATGATTAACTTCCCTGGTGGTCTAGTGGACCCCCTGTCCCCAATCCCCGATATTTCCAATAAATAGTCATTTCTATAATTCTGGGTGGTCTACTGGACTTCCCCTGATCCCCAAGTTTGCCCTTATATTTATATAATGAACAACCTCTTCCCTGATGGTCTAGTGGACCCCCTCCCCGATCTCCGAGTTCGCCTATATAATTATATGATGAAAAAAAACCTTCCCTGGTGGTCTAGTGGACAACCAGTCCCCCACCCCAGCAGGCAGTGCCCCACCACCCCATCTTCCCCATTTCATCCCCAGCCGGCAACTGGCACAGCCCTCCTCTCCCTACCATGGTCAGCTGCCAACTGAACTGCAAGGAATGCGTACTGTATACAGTGCGCTGTCAGTAACTGACAGCTCTGTCAATGACTGAGTGCGTACTGTATACAATATGCACTCCTTGCAGTTCAGTCGGCATCTGGCCACAGTGAGGAGAGGAGGGCTATGCTAGTCACCGACTGGGAATAGAATGGTGGGTGGAGGGTGGGCACTGCCTGCTGGGGGGTAGATGCCCACAAGACCACCAGGGAGAAGGGCTTTTCATCATATAATTATAAGGTTGAACTAGGGATCGGGGAAGGTGGTCCAGTAGCCAACCAGGGAATGGGTTGTTCATTCTATCAATATATGGGCAAGGTCAGGGAGGGGGGTCCACTAGACCACCAGGGAAGGGGTTTTTCACTATATAAATATATGGGTGAACTTATGTTCGGGGAAGGGGTCCACTAGATCACCAGGGATGGGAATTTATTTAAACAGGGGATCATGGATGAGGGGACTGATGGACACCAGGGATGGGGCATACAGTACGGGATTGGGGATATTTATTAGCCCACATTTGCCACACAGAGCATGTGGCAAACCCCCTCCTGTGCACCATGTCTTTGTCACACAGGAAAGGCTGTTGCAAGTAAGAGAACTTCGGCACTGAGACCCCTCCTGTAGCAGAATCTGGTGCAAGGTCCCTGGCACACCGGGCTTCTATGCAAGCTGCTGTTTGCCGCAGCTTGCATTGATCTAAGCCCTCTTCGAGAATCGAGCCCATAATGTTAATAGGCTCTCATCTGCGTAAAATGCAGTTTTACAGTCCCAGTATCCTAGCAGGACACCCTCCACATCAGCTGGGGCTCTGATGGAAGTTGTCAACAGCTCTATGTACACGGCGGACAGTGAAGGAGAAAGGGGACAGCCCTGTCAGGTGCCTCTCTTTAAATGAAAGGGTTCTGACAGTGTTACATTAATCCATATACAGGCTCAGGTAGAAGTATAGAGGTTTAGAGGGTTCCCACAGTCTTCTCTGGGAAGCCAAAGTGGAACTACATGACCCAAAAAAAGGCCAGAACACCCTGTCAAAAGTCTTCTCCACATTGAGGCTGGCCTGGACCAGGGGGAACGAGTGGGTGTTTGTATGATCTATTAATAAGAGCAAATACAGAACATTATAACATGTCTGTCAGTGTCACGCAAATCTCGCCTGGCCCATGTCCAGCAACAATGGGAGAAGGGTATCAAAGCGAGCTGCCCGGACCATAGTACCATAGTAAAAACTTTAGAATCCGAATTTAAAATGGACATTGATCTGTAAGGCTGGGGTTGACTGGGGTCCTTTTCAGGGTTTGGGATTATGGAGATGATCACAAATCACCATGAGGGAGGTGGGGGAGCCCTCTGCTGTTCTGACCTGAAAGCCCAGAGTACTATGGGCAAAAGAAGATCCTGACATTTACCATAACCATAGTCCTGGGCATTTTCCAGTCTTATAATTTTTGAAAACTTCTATAACCTCCTCACCAGTTATAGGGGCCTGCAAGGAGGCCACTTGGGCCTCCATCTGGCTGGGGAGATTCAGAGTGTCCAGGTAAGAATTCATCTCCTCCTGAGGTGGGGAGGGAGAAGCTGTATAGAGCTGTTGGTAACAGCCTCTGAGAAAAGGCTGACTATCAAGGGTGTGATGGACTAATTTGCCTGTGACCAGATCCCTCATTTGCATCATATAAGCTTGGGCTTTATAGGCCTGTAATCACCTTGCTAAAATGGCAGCACCACAGTCTTCCCTCTTGTATGTGTATGCTGCAGTTAAAAAGGGCCTGTTCTACCTTCACATCCCAAAGTTCCTGGATCATCTGATGGATGACCCACATTTGAGGTGCTACTTAGGTGTCCTCCTGCATATGGAATTGATGCAGTTTCCACAGGGTGTCCTGTAAGGATTTTAGTTTATTCTTTCTGGCCTTACACTGCTGTGAAGCATAGGCTATAATCTCCCCCTATAAAACCAGTTTAAAAGTGTCCCAGAGAATGCATGGATCCACTTCTGGAGTGATGTTATCAGTCAGTATCTGAGTGATGATACCGTCTAGTTTACTGATGAAGGTTTCATCGCTAAGGAGGGCCAAACTGAACCTCCAGTTTTTGGACCTAAATGGTTTACCAAGCTGCAAAGTGGCCAGCACCAGAGCATGGTCTGATAGCTGCAGGTGTTCACGACAGACTTCCTGAATGGTGTCCCCATGCTCTTTCATTATCCATAGGTAGTTTATCCTGGTGTACAAAGCCAACGTTAAGGATAGGTGAACTAGGTGCCCCCTAGGGTTCCCATTAAAAGGGGGCACCGCTTCCTGAAAATGCATTTTCATGTTTTAAAATAATTTATTTCAGGTCAATATATATGTGTGTGTGTGTGTGTGTGTGTGTGTGTGTGTGTGTGTGTGTGTGTGTAACTGTATAAATTGGTGGTAATTTGGGGGGAAGGGTTGAAGTCAGAAAGAAAGGACACTGTTGATGGTCCCTGTCCATGCCCGTGAATAAATGTCTTTTTTTTTTTTTGTTATGAAAAAAGGAAACATGTCCTTATTGGTCTGGATCTGCTGTCTGAGTGTTGCACATCTAGTAGCTAATACCATTTACAGCACATTGTGTGGCATCTGTATGTGCCTCTCCAAGCAGGCAGAGCACAGACCTAGAGTGAGGAGTCAGGCAGTCTGGTTTTGGCAGCCATCAGCAGTCTCTCATCATCACACCACACAGCACCTTGTGTAGTGAATGGAAGCATGATGAGTCTGACGGGGAGAAAAAAGTGTCTGTGTCTGACTGTTGCTTGGACTAGCTGCTGACACAAGATGCAGCTGTGTGAACTCTGAATTGAAAAAAAAAAGTAAAGTCCACGGCAGTCAGACAGACAGATGGACACTGTGTTACCTGTGCCTGGAGGACACAGACCAGAACCAGCACCCACAGAGGAGCACCAATGGTGGTCGACATGATGGGCCCTCTTGGCGGCGGGTGGTCACACTGTGTGGCAAGTCAGCAATGGCAGCTACAGCTAGGCCCTGCCACTTGACTGGGTAAAGCAGAAGGGCAGCAGATCAGCCAAGACCAAGAACACCACAATATAAGGAGGATAGGAGAGTCAGGCCAGGGTGATGAGGAGAACCAGTGATCCAGTGTCCACACCAGACACCACAAGAAAAGAAGCCAGCAGCAGTAAGAGGTGAGCAGAGTTAAATACTGTTGTGTGTGTGTGTGTGTGTGTGTGTGTGGACTGAAAGGGAGGGGAACAGAGGGAAGGGTCACAACAGTTGTCAGGTAGTGCAGTGGTGGCCTGCCTGCTTCTGAACTTAGGCTAGAGCCGGGGTCAGGTTGCTGTACAGTACTTATGCAGCAGCCATTAAGTGTACTAATAATATACACAACCATATTCCATTAGAAGAACCAGGGTTAATGAACAAGGGAAAGTTGGCCAAAACACCTGGAATAACTCCCCTATTCTTCAAAAAACAAACATGCAGGGTGACCTAATAACTTCCACCCATGCAGGCAGTTGCAGAGGGAGCCTAGAGACTTAGTGCCAGACAATGCGGCTCAGGCTTGAGGGAGGATGTTGAGTTGCTGTATTTTTGGGTGGGTGGGAGGTGGCTTTAAAAGGTTTTTCTTTGGGGGACGCCATTTGTAAGTTTGCTGAAGGGTACCGCATACCTAACTCCAGTCCTGCTGATGTTCCTATAAAATCTATACGAGTAATGTGTATACTTCTGAGCACTGGGATTTAAATGCCTCCAGGCATCATTTAAGCTTAAATGACTTACAGTAGTTTTAATCTACTGTGCTTCTGAAGGGCCAAGTTGCTAAAGTGGCAGGGAAGAGAAGCATCTTTATCACAGTTCAGCAAAATATTATTGATGAAAGACTATATGGGTCTCAATATATTTTGGCTATGGTCAAAGGTTGGTTATATAATGTACGTACTACAATGACATAGTGCCACTCAGTATCAGTGATCATTTCTTCTACATGAACGGGAAACCCCACGGGATTGAAGTCAATACCCCTCTATGTTTACCATGAACGGGAACCCCCATGGGATTAAAATCATTACCCCTCTATGTTTACCATGAACGGGAACCCCCATGGGATTAAAATCATTACCTCTCTGCAGTTACCAGAACCGTGAGAGGAGGAACTCGGGGCCACAGACCAAAACCATTCAATTTTTAAACTTTTCTCCAGGGACAGGTGTAATTCCTGGAGAGAAATGACCTCTGATTTTCCCCTTGCAGCATTTGCACTATTCAATAGCCTTTAATAAGGTCGTGGACCTCATTAATATTGTGGGAAATTAAATGTGTTGATCAAGCCATATCCTCCAGAGAGGTTGCCTGGGAAACTGTACTCAATCACCTGCGTAGCCTGTGGTGGCCTTCCCTCAGAACCTCCACCACTGACTTTGTCACCCATTTGAGAAAACTCTTCAAAGTACCAGCTCACAGTTAAAAAAAAAAAAAAAGGAATGAAAAACAAAGATAAGAATGACTTAAGACAAGGTGCCAACTGGCAACACAAAACACCAGACAAAAGCAAGAAACAGCCAACAGGGCTTAAAGTCATAGGCCCATTAAGCGTCCTTCCATGATAGGGGGTCTGCCATCATTTTGCTCATATGCACAGCTGGATGGAAAGCTTTGTGTGAGGGAGCCAAGGGAGGACCCTTGGGCTCCCAATACAGTAAATTTGGTATATAGATGTCATGAGACATCAACACAAATAGTAGGATGGGTCATAAAATGAAGTGCTCCACTAGACCAGCTGTAAAACATAAAATCATGTGAATAGCAAGATCCACTATAAAGTGACATCAGTTGCAAGACATCATAGTCCCCTCCAGTTCCCACTGAAGTTGTGGGGACCCCAGGATGCCACAGGCCTCCCACCCACACTGTGGGCTTTCAGAGCACAGAACAATTGCCGGTCCAGCCTAAAGTGTATAGATGTGAGAGACCGGGCTCCGATGACCCCCAGTATTAAAAACCCCAAATCTCTTCCTTTGGGTCATAATGAGCCCCATTGGTGATGGGTTTCAGTGACTCTTAGTCTCATAATCCAGTCCCAAGGAAGATCAGGAATGTTGAACAGCTTGGTTGGCCAAATGGGGTGAGATCTTCCGCCCAAGCACAGTGGGAGGAGGAGGGCTAAAACTGTAGGTGGTGAAACTGGCCGAGCCTGCTTGTTCAGGTAAGGAAAGTAAATGAAACAAAACAAGATGGCCTTCGCCCAGATCATCAGCCAAGGCCATATTCCAACAGGTATCCCAATAGTAAGTTGCTTTATGAGCAGGTTAACTGTCTCTGTGACCAGTGGCTTTCTCTGTCCTGCTGACCACAATTCTGTTAATGGCAGAAGGGGAAAGCAAGGACACCAGCACTAGGTGTCATCCTTCAGAAGACTTCAGTCAGGGGCCCCACCACCACAGCCTGCCCTCCCTGTCATGAACCTGAAACAGACAGAGGATTTTGTGTGAAGGGGACATATCCTCACTGAATGTGAAGCTGGACTTGGCCCCAGTGTGAAAGCAGCCAGCCAGAAGTGCATCACAGAGGACTGACCCTGCACATGCCTTTCCCAGGCCTTCCCCAGCATGGCACCCCACCACCAACCACCTCCACTGGGCTCTTGCATACTCAGCCTCCCTCCAAAAAAAAGACTGTTCAGGTGGTACTTCAGTGGTAAGCCCACTAAGGGAAGGCTTGAATTGGGACCCACTCCCTCCCTCCCCCTTACACCCACTGCCCTGAGCAACTGCCCCCCCCATACCTGTTGAAGTTAAAGGCCCAAACATCGGAGATCCATTGTAGATCTGGTAGAGAAAACACAGTAAACATAGAAACATAGACTTTGACAGCAGATAAGGACCACTTGGCCCATCCAGTCTGCCCATTTCCCTACCTACTGGATAAGCTGCAGATTCTAGTTAACCAACAGCCTACTTCCTGCCACCCCCACTACAATTGCCTTGTGTCTGTCCCATGCATGTTTGAATTCCCCCACTGTTTTAGCCCCGACAACCTCCCCAGGAAGGCAGTTCCACGCATCCACCACTCTCTTCGTGAAAAAAAATTTTCTCACATTACCTCTGAGCCGTCCCCCCTCTATCTTTAAATTGTGTCCCCTTGTTCTTACACATCTCTTTTTCTGAAAGATGCTACCCTCCTGGACTTTGTTGATTTCCTTGAGGTACTTGAACATTTCTATCATGTCCCCCTGTCCCTCCTTTCATCAAGGGCATACATATTAAGCTCTCTCGGTCTCTCTTCATATGATTTCTGATGCAGACCCTGCAGCATTTTAGTTGCCCTCCTCTGGACTGCTTCCATCCTGTCTATGTCCTTGCGTAGATGAGGTCTCCAAAACTGCACACAGTACTCCAGATGGGGTCTCATCAACTGTCTGTACAGAGGGATAACCACTTCCCTTTTTCTACTTGTGATGCCCCTTCCTATGGATCCCAGTATCCCCCTGGCTCTCCTTACTGACTTCTCACATTGCTTACCAACCTTTAGATCATCTGATATGACTACCCCCAAGTTCCGTTCCATCTCTGTTGTTGTTAGTACCTCCCCTGCTGTTGTGTACTCTTCTCCTGGGTTTTTGTTTCCCAGGTGCATTACTTTGCACTTCTTTGCATTGAATCTAAGTTGCCATATGTCTGACCATTCCTCCAACCTTGCCAAGTCTCTTCTCATCCTTTCTACCCCCTTGTGTATCAACTCTATTTACAGATCTTTGTATCATCTGCAAAGAGGCATACCTTTCCCTCCAGACCCTCTGCAATGTCACCTACAAAGATGTTAAAGAGGACTGGACCCAGTACTGAGCCCTGAGGTACTCCACTAGTGACCCCACTTTCTTGGAATGTGTTCCTCACTATTACCTTCTGTGTCCTGTTGTGCAGCCAGTTTGCACCAGGCTACCACCTGGGACCACTCCCAGGCTGGCTAACTGATTATTAATCTTTTGTGGGGACTGTGTCAAATGCCTTGCTAAAGTCTAGGTAGGCCATATCCACAGCCCCTCCTGGTCTATTACTTTGGTCACCCAGTCAAAGAAATCTATTAGATTTGTCTGACATGACCTTCCTGCTGTAAATCCATGCTGATTTGGGTCCTGTGCCCCGCTGGCCTCTAGGTACTCAACAGTTCTTTCTTTCACAAGTGATGCCATCATTTTCCCTACCACTGAGGTCAAACCTACAGTTCTGTAGTTTCCTGCTTCTGCCTTGCTCCCACTTTTGTGAAGGGGAATCACATCTGCCCTCCTCCAGTCCTCAGGTACCACCTCATCCTGCCATGATTTGTTAAAAAGCGTGGTCAGTGGTGTCGCTAGGTCCTCCCTTAGTTCTTTTAGGATTCTGGGGTGAATCCCATCAGGGCCCATTGCTTTGTCCACCTTGAGTTTTAGGAGTTCTTTCAAGACTCTTTCTTCTGTAAATGGACTAGTGTCAACCCCCCTACCCAGAGTGCTTCTATTGTCTGGTTTAGGTAACTCCTCCTCATCTTCTTTTGTGAATACTGAGCAAAAGTATTCATTCAGTATCTCTGCCTTTTCACTGTTTCCCTCTGCCCACCTCCCCTCTCCCTTATTAATCTTCACTATTCCTCCCTTAACCTTTTTATTGAAGGGCCTCATGGAAAAGTTCATCATGCATGACTTTTGAATTGCTGCAGCAAGTCCTTGATATTCTTGAGTGACTCATGGAAATGCCAGGCATGATCATCCACTGCCTTGGAGGCAAAGTCTTTGTCCAGTAAACTTGTCCGAGTCCAACTGGATGGTTGCTGGTCATGATGACTGGCACATGTGTGGTGCTGTGATCTGGGTGGTAGCTTCATCTGAATTTCCCCTGCACTCCAAATACTCTTTGACTTCCTCCATGGTATGATACAAAATATCCTCTTCTTGGAAAAGTACCTGAAGCGTTACCAGAAAGGGGATATCACAATTTTATATTGGCCTGTTTAAATGCTTGGAGGTAGGGAGCATAGGCCAGTCATTTTTGTTGTACCACTGCAGCATAATCCTTGTCCAAGTAGATTTGTGAATTGCTTTAGTATTTGGTCTGATATTGGAAAAAATTAGAATGAGGCAGCAGCACTCCTTCTAATATATTTATTCCAAGGTTCTGATCACCATTCCTGGTTGTTTTTGAACACGCTTTGTTTACTATCACTTTTCTTGTGACTAAGATGACCTAGCATACAACAGACACTACTCACTGATGTTATAGGACACGAGGTGCTCAGAAACAGCAAGGAACAAAGATGAAAACGTTGGGCTTGACATATTAAAAGGAGTGCTCCTTTTATTATTTCAGATGTAAAAAAAATATATACCAAAGCTGACTCAAAACAGAGACAAGATCATCTTACAAGACAGGAGAACATAAGCACTCCAAAATAGAATGAAATGGTAGAAGTCAGAATTTTCATCTTAACATGTGCTGCTGCTACCTGTTTATTAAGTATATTATTCATGGCCAACGTGCTGTATATCAACAACAGGTAAAGAAACAGGAACTACATTCAAAAGTAACAAACATAATAAGCATAGGGAGGTCAGGCGATTTTTGAGATAGTGAGGGGCAAGTTCTTTCTGGGATTTGTAGGTTATTAAAAGAACCTTGTAACCAGTTCACCACCTAACTGGCAGACAGCCTAGGACATAGAACGATAGCATTATATGGCCTAACTTCCAACAGAAGTTAGTAATCTCACTGCAGCATTCTGGACTAGCAGCAGGTGGTGAACCAGGTAGGCCCTTGTAGAGCACATGATAGTAGTCAAGTCTGAGGGATTGTGAAAGCTTGCACCTGAGTCGGCAGTACTGAGAAAATGATACAACCTACCAATGTTTTGCAGATGATAGAAGCAGCCCATAATTACAGAAAACACCTGTGAAACAAATACTGTCCATCAAGGACTGCCCCCAAGTTGAGAACTTCCCTTAATGTGAAATGGCCTTCTTCTGACAGGAATGTTACTATGCCCCTTTGGCTAAGGGAAAGCCATTTTCCCAGTATTTTACCCCAAAACAGTTCTGACATCAGCAGTTTCAAAGACGGAGCTGCTAAACCTTGGGAGAAATTACGATTCTCTCAAGACTTTGAAACATATGTTGTTTTCTCCTGACATGACCATAGAACAGTGGCCCTCAGATGTAAACATTGCTACAGTTAAACTTGAGTTGTTTGGTAATCTTTCTGTGAGAAGTGGGTAAAGTCATTTTGTAGAAGAATTCTGCATATTATTTAAGATGCCCTTTGAGTAGTTTTGCAAAGACATGAACAAAGGGGAATTCTGTAGTGCTATACAACACTCCACAGTTGAACAGCTATGAGAGAAAAACTTTGTAAAAAGCTGACATGCATACAAACTGTGGTTGTAGTACAAATAATTCACATCTACTAATTTTTGGAGAGGCATTCCAGTCATAAAAAAAATATATCTGTATCTATATCTGTGGCTGTGTCTATGTCTATATCTGTATCTGTATCTGTATCTATATCTATATCTATATCTATATCTATATCTATAAATAAGGGATATGCCATGGTATGACTGGAAATATCAGTGATATTTCCCCAAGTGGAGTTTGACCTTATGATGTAACAAGTGGCAGAGCCTCGAGTGATATCATAAGGTCAAACTGCATGAGGGAGAAATATCACTGATATTTCCAGTTGTACCATGACATATTTCATTTATGTAATGCCTAGTTATATGCTGGGTTTTTTTGGTATTATTTTTAGTTGTTTTCATATATATCTGAAAGCTTTTTTTCTCCACTTTGTCCTTTAAATGGCTCTCATTCTAGTAGGTAGGGAAGTCAAAATCCTGTGGTTATTGCCAGGGTATGACTGTGCTGTCACAAGCAGGGCTTATGACTTTGATTCCTGAATGAGCCCCAGTTGTAGTTGGACTGTTAGGGGCAAAGCTCCTATTTTCATGCAGGTGCACCCATTAATGATGGATGGAATGACTTTAAATTTATGTTTGCATGTATTCGCATTCTGATGATTTTCCCACTGAATAACCTTAAGTGAATCACTTGATCTCCTGTGGGTCAGCCCCCCTCTGTTCAGCTGTAAAATTTGGTAGAAGCAGGAGTCCAATGAAATGAGAGGTAGCATTATGTTTGGGCATGCGTTGGTAAATAAAATGTGAAACGGAACAGCTGGCAGTGAAAACAAATGTTTTAGATGAACATGCACTGGAACTACAAACATAATACATTAAAAGACCCATGTTTCCTTACTACAGTAGTATCAAACAGTCTGAGTCTCTAGTGGGTATTGTCCGTTAACCTACTGTAGCTGATCTACTGGTATCTCTCTTTTTTTTTTTACTTTCTTTTTATCCCTTCTCCTAGTCTGCCCTCTTTGTTCCACTCCTTCAGGCCGCTCATGTCCCCATGTCATGGATGCAGAGTCTGCCCCTAGAGTGACCCGGTGACTCCTACCTTTTTTCCTCCTCTTCCTCCATGGAGTGCCTGCATAGCGGGGTCTGCTCGTAAGTCCGTGGCTGGATGACATGGAGCAGTCGTCATCTAGGACCACAGAGGGTTGTTTTCCATTCTTCTGTTGTGATCCCCGTCCATCCCCTGAGGATGCCGGCTCAGGCAGGTTACTAACATGCACTACACCTGCCAAGTGCTAACAGATCGCCCCCCTCCTGGCCCCAGCCCCATGGAGCTGCCTTTGCCACGAGTGATCTCACTTACTGCTCAGGGACATCAGGTGCATAGGGCACCCTGGTATCCCACCCTGAAGGAGAGAGCATCCATTGGGACACTCAATCCTTCTTCCCCCTGGCGACCTGAGCTCATACCCGAACCTGGGTCGCCAGCATGGTGAGAGGTGTAGCATCCAGCGCCTCAACCCTCAGCTCCACTGGGCCAGCTTACTGGTATCTCTTGAGAGTATTTTTGTATAATTAACCTAGAGTTTTCTTCTGAGTATGTGAAAAGTCCAGTGTGGTTATATCAAAGTAGTCTGTACTTGCTGTAACTCAAAATCTCTGTCCCAACACATTGCATATTCGTAACTGATACTACATGCATAGCCTACCCCAGTATCTATTGTGGATAAAATACAGAAATACTGTACTTGTATTTGCAGCTGAAATCTCTCTGCGCCCCAAACTCTTTTTGATAGCTGTCATTTTGGAATGGGTAGGACATTTGGCCAAGGCTAATGGGAACTATAATGTTGTATGATGTAGTATTTCTCTTGCCAGACAGACCCTTCAATCTCTAACAGTCTCCTATATGACATAATGACTTCTTGGAGTCTGCCTATTTTGTAAAGGGACACCTAAACCATCTTTTTACACATTTTTTTTTAAATGACTCCATAGGCTTGTAAAGGAGGCTGTTGTTTATATTTATACTGAAACTGCATTTATTAAAGTAGGATGAATGCAGTTTCATAGCATTTGAAAATTGTAAACACGGCCTGTTCTGATTAAAAAATCCTGCATTCAGAATTCTAAAATGGCTTCTGTGATGATGTCAGTCGTGAGAGAGATATCAGCTATGCAGATGTATGCTAGCTCTATTAACCATATTCAAATACAAATAACTTTAAAATAAAAAAAAATTATAGCATGGTACTGTGAGCATGAAAGTTGTTCAGCAGAAAAATATATACAAAATGAGTGGTATTTCATTCATAGATACCTTTTAGTTTTTTTTTAAATTTGCAAAAAAAGCAGCAGAAAATTCAATTATCACTTTTTCAACAAACAAATACAAATAACTTTAAAAAGAATGATAGCATGGTACTGTGAGCACTAAAGTTGTTCAGCACAAAAATATCTACAAAATGAGTGCTGTTTCATTTATAGATACCTTTTAGTTTTTTTTTAAAACTAGCAAGAAAAGCACCAGAAAATGCTATTGTTTGTCACTTTTTCAACAAACAAATGCAAATAGTGATAGCATGGTACTGTGAGCATGGCATTTGTTCAGCACAAAAGTATCTACAAGATGAGCAGTGTTTCATTTATATATACCTGTTAGTTTTTTTATAATTAGCATAATAATTGCAGAAAATTCACTTTTTTTTCACTTTTTTGGAGGTATGGCATAAATGGACCATGTTACCTCCTTACTGGAAATATTGTTGATATTTTTTTGTTCTCTTGCCCTCCTCCAATTAACCAAACTGCAATTTGCTTTTCAGATAGCTCCCACCTCCCGCTTTCTAAATGGGGGTAGTGGGTACAAAGCTGTTGTATGCTTCATGTTTCCATTTCTGTTTTCTCCTGCTCTGTCAATGCTGCCTTGCCGTGACAATGTGAGCAACAGATTCTTGTATTCCCGCTTTACGTTATCAGGCAACGTGATCTAGAGCATGCTGCATTTCTCGTGCAGCCACCCACTGACACTTCCTTTTCTTCCTTGCATTGAGTCAGTGCACATGAAAACTGACTTCACCATATTACCCATAGCTACATCTCACTCTGCTGCTGTATTCCTTTTTTGGTTTCATTTTGTGTCATTTAGTTGTGTGCCATTTAAATTAGAATGTTACCTCTGTTTCTAGGCAAATAAGCCATGTGCCTGGTGCTGCTCAGAGCAGCCACCTACTGACTCTCCCACATCCTTAGCATGTGCTTTCTTGGCAGCATAGATGCCTTCAGCACCTGAGTGAAGACATCCACACTTCCCAGGCAGTTGATGGAACTCAGCTTTACCTCATACCTCACAAAACCACCTAATTAGCATTACCGACACCTTGTCATGTGTTATTGCTTACTTACAATTTACAATGTGATCCTTTGGGAATTTTCTATCGCACTTCCCAGGTGCAGAAGGTACTTGGCTGCGCTTTGTGCCTAACAACCCACCTGGGGCATGCAGCAATTTAGCCTTGCTGCACACCCTGCGTTGTGGTATTGATCACTTAAAATTTATAATATAATCTAATTCAAATTATATACTGCACTTCCCAGGTGGTTGAAGGCACCCAGCTGTGCCTCATGCTTTACAGTACACCTGGGGCATGCAGCAATTTAGCATTGCCACACACCCTACCATGTGTTATTGCTTACTTACAATTTACAGTGTGATCCTATAGGAATTTTATATCGCACTTCCCAGGTGACTGAAGGCACTCAACTGCGCCTCGGCCTCACAACCCACTTTGGGCATGTTGTAATTTAGCATTGCTGCACACCTTATCATGTGTTATTACTTGCTTACAATTTACAGTGTGATCCTAAGGGAATTTTGTAACACATTTCTCAGGTGGTGTGCAAGTGTGCATGTGTATCCATGGCTACAGAAGCACTGGACCATGATGATGGATGTCTCTTGTATCATATGGAAAGAGTTGTATGTCATTGGTAATGGATGTCTGTGATTGCTTGTGTTGCCTTTCCCCCTTTGGCTGCATGGGGCAGTGGGGGGGGGAATGTGGAGTTAGTGTTGAAAACCCAAACATTGCAGTTCCATACTATTGCCGCTTTAATAGTAGCTCAAACTGATGCATAAACAGAGTTTTTTTGCAAAGAATTCGTAAGGGATATGCTACCCCCCCAATGGAAATATTGTTGATACTTTTTGTTCGAGTCCCGATTAACCTGACAACATCATGAGTGGTGAAGCCACAAGTGATGTCATCAGGTCAATCAGCATGAGAAAAAGTATCAACAATATTTCCAGTAGGGGCTTAGCATAATCCATTTATGCCATATCTCCAAAAAAGTGAAACAAATTGAATTTCCTGCCATTTTTTGCTGATTATAAAAAATCTAAAAGGCATCTATAAATGAAACACCACTCATTTGGTAGATATTTTTGTACTGAACAACTTTTGTGCTCAAAGTACTATGTTTTTTAATTTTGCATTTGTTTGTTGCAAAAGGTGGAAAAATTGAGTTTTCTGCAGTTATTTTGCTAATTATAAAATATAAATGAAACACCACTCATTTTGTGGATATTTTTGTGCTGAACAATTGTCATGCTTACAGTACCATGCTATCATTTTTTTGTTTTAACGTTATTTGCATTTGTTTGCTGAAAAACTGACAATTGAATTTTCTGCTACTTTATTTGCTAATTAATAAAAAAACTAAAAGGTATCTACAAATGAAACACTACTCATTTTGTAGATATTTTTGTGCTGAACAACTTTCGTGCTCACAGTACCATGCTATAATTTTTTTATTTTAAAGTTATTCACATTTGAATATAGTTAGTAGAGCTGGAACACATCTGTTTATAAAATGGCTAAGAAGAATCCAGTAATCTTATTGGTTATTTATAGTGCAATAAAGGACAATGTTGCACTATAAATAACAAGTACCAGATGACTAGCCCAATAACAGTACTGGATGGCTCACTGATTCCATATTTAGAGATTCTGTTTACAGGTTGTAAGAAGTTCATTGCCACCATTATTTTTGAGTCCACTAAGCATATTACTTCAACTGCTTTTATTGTTCACTATTTTGAATCACACTTAAACAATGACACCCATACACAATAAATATTAATGAAATTTCTGTGGCTGTGACTGTTCCCTGGTAGACCCTCATCAAATGCGGTGTCCTCATCAGGCAGCACGCATAGCAGAGGTAATGCTGTGAACTCCCATGCCATAGAAGGGAACATGCTGCTCGCTGCACATCACTGCAACATCCGTGCTGACAATCAGGCTTACCTTGTTCGTGGAAGATCAAACAGCATGAAAAATAATTTCTTCTTTAAAAAAAAAACTTGGACGATCGGTCGCATTCCCCACATAAATCAAAACCACTCAAATTGACTTGCATTGTGTCCTACACAGAGAAATTGTAGGTTGCAGTTCAGAAACAAGTGGAGGACATTGAAGTAAGATTGCTGCACAGTCAGTACCGATAGATTTGAACTGACATTACTGTCGGTGAAACTGTGCAGCTGACAACATACTACTACAACCACTGAATTCCCAAATCCATTTTAAAAGTTGCTATACACCTCTAAAAGTTTAAACAGCAACTTCAGATGACATACTTACACTTACAGTTTTATACAGTGCTGCAATGCAGCTACATAAAAAAAACGTCCCTTACAAATGGTGTCGGAGTAATCATGCAATATTATACTATTAAAGCATTCTTACCCTCACCTAACAAAAGGACTGGATGAATGCTCTGTTTCATTTATACCTGCAGTATTTGACTATATTCATGGGCCAACCTGCCGAGGATTCAGACTGCTTCTTTAAATTGGCAGGTGTGCTACTTTTTGTACCTGCACTTTAAAACTGGAGGCACTGACCCATTTCTGTTAGTCTTTGGACCGCAGTTTAATTTTTTTTTTCTGCTTCATACTTTATTTTTATTAAATAATCTGCTTCATACTTTTCTTTTATTAAATAATTTTGTTTTCTTACTTGTACCAGTGCTGGTAGGAGGGAAGGTGATTGACAGTAAAGGTAGGTGGAAGGACTATTTTAGGTCAAATACACATGTTCATTTACATTATACAATGGCAAGAAAGAATCCTGACTTCTGATTGGTCAGTTGGCTGTCACAGCAGGGATGTTTTCCTGGCATAACATCCCTGCTGATTGTTTGTTGGATTTGGATGGAATGGATGATGATGATGATATTCTCTTTCTTTTAAGAAACAAAAATATTTTTACAGACTAACAAAAACATTCTTTAAAATTATTTTTTTTAATTATAAAATAATAAGCCATTGTATAATAGGAATAATGCCCTCCAGAGTGGGTGTTATGCTGGAATAGCATCCCTTCTTGAGTGTTGGACTCCCTCGGATGGTGGCCTCGGGCCCAACCACCCGAGGTGGGATGTTATCCCAACATAACACCCACCCTGTCAGGCATTATTCCTTTATTTTTTCATGTTCAAAAATAAGCATCCAAATAAGAAAACAACTTTTAAAAATACAGGGTCATTTTATAAGTGCAATAAGACACTCCGAGGTTGTGCATTACAGTGTGATAACCGCACTCCTGGGGTGACGGGCACTCAGCCTTCAGCCTCATGCCTAACTATGCCCCTTGGAGTGTGGTTATCACACCGTAATGCACACCCCGTCATGTCTTAATGTTTACACAGCTGGCATCTCTCTCATAATTGACATCATCACAGAAGCCATTTTAGAATTCTGAGAGTAGGATTTTTGAATCCAAAGAGGCTGTGTTTACAATTTTCAAATGCCATGAATCTGCATTTATCCTACCTTAGTAAATGCAGTTTAAATATTAATATAAACAACAGCCTCTCATTTACAAGCCTATGGAGTAATTTAAAAAAATTTGTAAAAAAGATGATTTAGATGGCATTTAACTCTTTTACAGCCCACCTAGGAAATATCTGTTGGAGGCAGTATAACCAAGCAGTGAGCCTGGAGACCCAGCAGACAGAGGTTTGAAACCTACAACCACCAATGGCATACTTTGGGATCCTAAACAGGTCACTTAACTTCCCTGTGCTCTGGGGACCCACACAGAAATGAGCCTTAGATCAGTGTGCCTTTCCTGGCCAAATATTCTACAATAAAACAAAAGTGTTGTTCATGTTCTTAGCTGCTATGTTATCCATTCACTTTTTGTGAAGCTGCTTCTTGTAATGCTGCTGCTGTTATTCCCAAACTGCTTGTTGCACAGCAATATACTTTTGTGATGAATTAAAGGGCTTAGAACCCATCTTTTCCACTTTCCTGCTGAACAGCAGTGACTATTCGCCAAGTGGTGGTCTGGCACTCATACAAACTTTACTGATGAAACGTACAGTATGTTCCCCTCTACTGTGTAACCCTCAATAAGAGAAGCTTAGAAACACAGACAATGAGGGCAGAAAAAGACCAAGAGCCCGAGTCTCAAAACTTGGTGCAAGCTGTGCCAACGGTGACTTATGCCGACTACAGGTGTGCCAGGGACCCTGCGCCTGATTCTCTATTGGGCAGGGTCCCACAGGCAAAGTCCCACAGTGTGCGGCAACTGTGGCCATGCGCCAAAAATACAGTGCATTTTGTTGAGTTGCCACAAGCTGCAGGGTGGCCTCGCACCACTCTAGGATGTCCCTAGTGGCTAGCAGTCCCCCCCAGCCCCAATCTGCCCATATATAATAAAATAATAAATTAGCTTTCCCTGGTGGTCTAGCGACCCATCCACCCTGATCCCCTAGTTATTAATATTGATCACATCCCTGGTGGTCTAGCGGACCCCCATCCCCATCCCCTTTATTAACAATGATCCCACCCCTGGTGGTCTAGTGGACCTCCCCAGCCCTGATCCCCTAGTTAATAACATTAATCACATCCCTGGTGGTCTAGTGGACCCTCCATACCCAATCCCCTATGTTAACAATGATCAGATGTCTGATGGTCTAGCGGACCCCCCCAGCCCAAAACACCTAGTTATTAATATTATTCCCATCCCTGGTGGTGTAAAGGACCTCCCAGCCCTGATCCCCCTTTTCATTAAAATAATCACATCCCTCATGGTCTAGCAGACCCCCCACCCAGCCCTGATTTGCCCCTATAATATAATAAATTATCTTTCCTGGTGGTCTAGCAGACCCCCATCCCCAATGTGCCCATATAATATAGAAATATACTTCCCTGGTGGTCTAGTGGACCCCCACCCAGCAGAGTAGTGCCCACCACCCTGCTCCCCCCATCCTGAACCCCAGCCGGCAACCAGCACAGCACTCCTCTCACCACCACGGCTGGCTGCTAACTGATCTATCAAAGAACATGTACTGTATACAGTATGTACTCCTTGACAGATCAGTACAGCTGGCTGTGGTGGTGAGAGGAGGGCTGTGCCGGTCAACTGCTGGGGTTTGGGATGGGAGGAGTGGGGTGGTGGGCACTACCTGCCAGGGTGGGGAATATATCTGTGTATTATATGGGCACATTGGGGATAGGGAGGTGGGTCCGCTAGACCACCAGGGAAAGATAATTTATTATTTTATTATATGGGCAGATTTGGGCTGGGGAGGTCCACTACACCATGAGGGACATGATTATTTTAATAAAAGGAGGATCGGGGCTGGGAGGGATCTGCTAGACCACCAAGGACATGATTAATATGAATAACTAGTGAATCAGGGCTTGGGGGAGGGACTGCTAGACCACCAGGGATAGGATCATTGTTAGTAAAGGGGATCAGATCTGGGGGGGTCCACTAGACCACCAGGGACAGGCTCATTTTTAATAAAGAGGATGGGGGAGACCAAAACACATGTTCCCACCTGCTCAGGGAGGACTCTGAGTGTGGAGCAAATGCTCTGACCCTCCCAGAGGGTGAAATTCTAAGTACCCTTAGACCAGCCCTGGCACCGGGTACTTAGAATTTTGCCCCCTGGGAGGGTTTAGAGAATCTCAACTTAGAGGATGAAGCAGCTTGCAGCTGCCGCATGCCCTCTACCACCATGCCGCAGTTCATTTGTGCTGCAAGATGGCACAAGCCCCTTTCATGCACTCAGCCTGCGGCTGACGCAGGTTGCATTTGAGAAGCACTCCCAGTGCATCTTTTGGTGCAAGGGGCACTTTGTACCAGTATCCAGTCAATATAGCGCAGGTATTATAGCGTGGTACAAAATGTATGGATAATATGGCGTTAGTGAAAACAGCTACAGGGAAAGTATAGCACAGACATAACAATGCTGTCCCTGTGTCTGTTTTCACTGTCCAAATGTGTGCTTTCTCAGCATGCTGTGTCTGTGGCTCAGAGGTTAAAATGACACATTATGGATGAGATGGCTAGTACGGCAGCACCGGGTTCAGGTCCAACTTCACCTTTTTTTAGAGGGGGGCTCCTGTGATGCCACCTCTCCGCCTCCCCTCCTGCATTTATTATAGTAAATCCCCCCTTCCCCATGCTGCTCCCCTCCCCCAGGAGTTTCATTTCATCTCATTATTCTTCCCCCCCCCAAGTTGCATCTGCCATGGACTTCCTGGGTACTCTGGCCACCCACCCAAATTTCACCCCTTCCACCACATGCACCTCCTGCAGAGTTCATTATAAATTAGAAGGGGGGGCGGTTGCAAAACCCCCGGCAAAAAATTATTTTACCAACGTCAAGTTCCTGGCGCTATTTTGGTGGTGCAGTTTTCAGCTGCGCTGTCCATGCTGTTATCCTATTTCCCTTTGCTCCTTTCCTTGTGGCTCAAGCCCCTTGTATTATTCTAGGAGCTTTGAGAATAGGGCCCCAAAGGTCCATCCAGTCTGCTCGAATTCCCTGTTTAACTCTGGTAATAATATTCTCCCTTTTGTGTCTATCTGGTCCTGCTTTTAAAGCCAGGACCATGCTAGCTTCCACTACTCTTCCACCACTTTGCTGAGTAGGCTGTTTGACATCATTCCTGCTCTATGTGAAACATTGCTACAAATTTCCTTTTTTTTTTTGTTTAATAATTCCGTTTTATCCCTGGCGCCTGATCTGACCCTATCTGCTTCCTCTCCTCCAGCCCCAACACCCCGCTGTCTCTGAGACTTACCCCATCTGACCCACTGCAGTGTCCCATGAATTACCTCCCATGGCAGAGCCTTCCAGGGCCTCCCTGCTTAATCTCTGGAGGAGTTTAGCACAGATGTGGGTCAGGTGAGCCCAGTGGGCGAGTGCGGAGCCTACAAGGAGAGGCAGGCATCATCCTGCCGACCGGGGTTTTTCCATTTTCTGTCCCCAAAAGCCCTCAGATGCTTCGTGGAGGAGCCAGTAAGACAGATGCACAGACATGTGGATGTCTTCTGCAGGGACTGTCTTCCCACTCAGAACTGCCACTCCTGCCTGTGCCACCACCCATGGTCACCAAGTTGGCAGTATCACAGCGAAGCAAGCAACCCCTCCCCTCCCCAGAGGAGGACAGCATCCATTGGGATGCTCATTCCTCCTCCCCTAGCTGATCTCCAGGTGGCCCTGGCTCATTCCTGAACCCGGGTCACTGGCATGACAGCAGGTAAGGAATAGGTGCCTCTGCCCTCCGTGCCATCAGGCTTGCTGCATACTCTTTAATTCTGCTGGCACTCACCAGCTCAGTCAGCTACGTATGCTCAGCCCTGCCTTCCCATTTTGGTAGATGGAACACCTCCATGACTAACAATGAGTAACATGAGGTAAGGACCCAGAAAAGACTCGATGGACTTAGTCATTTTCTGTTCGTTCTTTCTGGTAAGGATCCAGGACAGACCCGATGGACTTAGTCTTTTTCTGTCCTTACTTTCTGGTAAGGATCCAGGACAGACCCGATAGACTTAGTCTTTTTCTGTCCTTATTCTCGGGTAAGGACCCAGAACAGACCCAATGGACCTAGTCTTTTTCTGTTCTTACTTTCTGGTAAGGGCACAGGACAGACCCAATCGACTTAGTCTTTTTCTGTGTCTCTGCTTTCATATCTTCCCCCTGTCTTCTTTTCTGTAGGCTGAATACTGAGTAGTTTCAGGTTGGTTTGGTATGATCTTCCCCTCATAAATCCTGGCTGGGAGAAAAGTAGAACTTTGGACCCAGTCAAGTGCGCCATGATTCTGTCCTTGATAATGGCTTCTAGGAAGTTTCTCAGAAGCTCCACCAGTTTCTTTCAGCACTGAGCATTGAACAAGATGTTTCTCTGACAAATCATGTAGGGGACCACACACTGAATATGGCGTTCTGATTAGGGGGAATTGGATTCCATTACGTGTTGATCCAGTGATCTGGTCAGACTGTTGTATCATTCCATTTTAAGACATCACCTTCCTCCATGGTTCTGTTCTATTCTTACAATTCCATTCCAAGTGGCCCCCGTAGTCAGTTCAACTCAAGGTGAAATAAAACATTTTGAAAATGTTGGTCTCTTGCTCCATGGCAGAGAGTGCAACAGGGACACCTAACATCTAGATTTCCTCATCTGCTGAACCATGGTGCCTCTCATTTCCAGTCTGGTAACAGTCTGTAAAACCACCATAGTTAAATGATACATTAGGCAACTAAAGGGCCTAAGACTGAGATTAGGGTACAAATGGAAGAAATCCAGCTACTTTAATAACATATTGCCCTGCAAACTCATTATGAAATTCATCAATGGGTGCTGCTCACTCAGGAGATCAAAGTATCTTTCTGGGATTATTCTACCAATGAAGAATCCCCTGACAGTATTTTGCAGCCTCGTGGTCTGTATCCTAGAATGACCGCTTCAGCTGAGAGCTTTGAGGATTTGGGCAATTTCTTTATTGTTAAGATTATAGGGATCAAGCCAGCATTCTTCTCTGCTGGTTCTTGTTTTGAAACAGAAGTATTAGGAAACTCTGTGGTGGTTATCCAAGAAAGGTAGACAGAGCTCCAGACAATTTTATGAGAAACAAGTGCTCAAAAGTTTGACTACACTGCAACCTACTTTTTGTGTATTGGGCCTCAGAGCAAATAAGGTCCTGCTGGGGTGCTCTTAGGCTGGCTCTTAGCTACAGTGTTTACTGGGATCATTTCTGGGTGAGGAGAGTTTCAATCAGCTCAGAAACAGATGGTTCAAGTTATGCCGCTCCTGCCTGTGCCACCAACCATGGTTGCCAAGGTCCTGCACAATGTCACTGATGAAGACATTGAATAGGACTGGTCCCAGCTCTGATCCCTGTGTTACCCCACTGGTCACTCTTCCCTCTGTGGATTGACAGCCATTTGCCACCACCCTCTGTGTCCTGCCACCCAGCCAGTTACCTACTCACTGCACTACTGTCCTGCACACTCCCATATTCCCCAGTTTGTTTAATAGCCTTCTTTGTGGCACAGTGTCAAAGGCCTTGCTGAAGTCCAAATAGGCCACATCCACTGCTCTCCCCTGATCCACCTCCCTTGTCACCCAGTTGAAAAATTCAATGAGGTTGCTCTGGCATGACCTTCCCCTGGAGAAACCATGCTGCCTTGTGTCCTGTAGTCCATTGGCAACCAAATGTTCCACTGATCTCTCCTTCAGAAGTGCTTCCATGATTTTCCCTGCTACTGAGGTCAGGCTGACTGGTCTGTAGTTCTCCGCTTCCTCTTTGTTCCCACTTTTGTATAACGAGACTACATCTGCTGTCCTCCAGTCTTTGGGTACCTCCCCTGTTTCCAGTGATCAGCTAAACAGAATTGCCAGAGGTTCAGCCACCTCCTCTCTTAGTTCTTTTAGAACCCTGGGGTGCACCCATCTGGCCCTGTTGCTTTATCGACTCTTATTCCTTCCAGTTCCTTCAGGACCCTTTCACGTGTTAAGGGACTTGTGTCCATTTCTGCACCATTCCCATCCTTTATACTCCCTTCATGCCCATTACCCTCCTCTTCCTCAATAAAGACCGAGCAGAAATATCTGTTCAGTATGTCAGCTTTACTGTTGTCATCCTCTATGCAGCCTCCATTCTCCCCCTTCAGTCTCACTATCCCTCCCTTTGACCTTCTTTTTTCACTTATGTACCTGTAAAACGTTTTGTCCCTTCTACTCACTGATTTTGCGATGTACTCATCTGTCTGAGCTTTGGCTTCCCTGACTGACCTCCCTGCCTCCCTTTGCTTCTCCTTCTACTTCTGCCTATCTCCTTCTCCTTGTGTCTTTTTGTATTGCCTGAATGCAATCTTTTTGGCTTTCACTTTCTCCTCTACCTCTTTGGAAAACCATAATGGCCTCCTCTTCCTTTTTCCCTTGCTAACCTGCCTAATGCATAATTCTGTTGCTCTTGTAATCCCTGTTTTAAATATTGCCATCTCTTCTGCCACCCCTGATTCCCTCCCCATTTCCATTAATGCCTCTTTTAAGCATCTCCCCATTTTCCCAAAATCTCCCCCCCCCAAATCCAGGATATGTGTTTTTGTGCAGTTTAGTTCTACTCCTTCTGTGATTTCAAACCACAATGACCAGTGGTCACTGTTCCCCAAATGCTCCCCCACTGTTACCCCTATCACACTGTCTCTGTTTGTGAACATGAGGTCCATTATTGTCTTCTGCCTCATTGGTTCCATGACCACTTGCTTGAGGAAGGCACCTTGAAGGGAGTCCAGGATAAATCTGCTCCTGGTTGAAGCTGCTGCTGGGAGGCTCCAGTCCGCATCTGAAATATTGAAGTCTCCAGCCAGCACCACCTCACCCTTGTCTGCCATCCTTTGGATGGCTAGCATCAGCTCCCTATCTGTTTCTTCCTCCTGGGCTGGTGGTCTGTAGACCACCCCTGTGTGGATGGCTGACCCCATTTTCCTTTCCAGCTTAACCCACAGTATCTCTCACCCATTTTGTTCTTTCTCAATCTTTGTGGCCATCCTTTATGCATCCTACATATTGTTCTTTCTGATCAGCATTTAAATTACTTCACCTCTTCCCTTCACTACAACATTAACTCTTCAGCTGTATCTACTCCTAGAAAACTGAAGCACCAGTAGCTAGTGATCTTTATGGGATTCAGCTTATGCCGACTCTGGAATCCCAGGTGTTGGCTGTAGTTAGGGGCTTATTTTACCTTTATCTGATTTTTTCCCCTTTTTTAAAGGTGAAGATGTAAAAGCTGGTTGTCTCATTTAGTGAAGTGCACTTGGCAAGATCAGACACCTGTAGCTAGCTAGCTAGCTAGCTAGATAGATAGATAGATAGATAGATAGATAGATAGATAGATAGAGAGAGAGATAGATAGATAGATAGATAGATAGATAGATAGATAGATAGATAGATAGATAGATAGATAGATAGATAGGTAGATAGATAGATAGATATTTTATTTATAAATGCACCCATCTCCACAGACTATGGGCGCTGTACAAAACATCAACATACAATTAGTTAAAATCGTACACAATATACATATATATATATAAAACTAACCGGGCGCATACAATTTATCTATCCAATTAAAATCACTCTATTAATCAATGAATGCTTGCTGAAACAAAATACTAGTGAAGAATACAGTTGCTTGTCCTCCTCACTCTGGCATTCTGCAACTTATTCTTGTGGATTTTGGTAGGAAAAAAGTTCATGCATCTCCTAGTCATTTCCCACACACACACATACACTTGTATGCCATGATGCTTTTTAGCTTTTGATTGCATGCATATTTACAGAAACCACTCATATTGAAAAGTATCTGCCTTTTTCTCTTTTGTGCAGCATCTCTTTTTCAGTACTGTGTTTACCTTCTCTGTCAGTGACCAACTTACATCTGACTGTCCCCCTCCTCCGACAGCCACATCACCCACCTTCTTTAGGTTCTTACCCGACCCCTTCTCCTTGGGTTCCCCAGGTGGCAACCCAGACTGGATCAGGATGTGGTTTGAGGTAGGTGCTCAGTCTGTGGAGCAGGGCCTGCAGGGGGATGATCTCATTCTCCTTGTCAGGGTTTTCCCCACCATTTTCTCCCCAGGGTTTCCTGACTGCGCAATTACACACATGTGCGCATGGTGTTGGGCAATACATATCAATGTCTGGCAGCATCCTCTCTCTCTCTCTCTCTCTCTCTCTGTACTTCTACTGAGTGACCACCCAGCTTCTGCCAGGTGACAAGTGAACAGCAGAGGAGAAAAAGCTGTCTGACGGGATGCTCATCCTACCATCACTGAGCAGCTCCCATCAACCTGAATCTGTTCCCAAACCCTAGTCACCAGAGTAGCAAGTGGAAGCACTGCTGCAACACTAACTGGCCAGCCATTTTGCACAGATTTTAAAGATTATTGATCCATTTGGTGTGTGTGTGAGTAACTCAGCTGTGAGGTCTTGAGTTGTGACATGTCAAACAGAATGTGGTACCAACTGAAAAATGTCCCAGTCAGCTTACTCCTCCCACACAAATAGATTTGCATACCCATGATGCTTTGTGCTGTGCTTGGGGCTTTTGATTGTACTTGTATTTACAAAAATCACACAGGTTGTATCATTTTTGCATGCAGAATAATGTCCTTTCTGATCAGCATTTAAATTAATTTACTTTTTCCCCTATGACAATAAAAATACTTTAAATGTATCTGCTCTCAGTTTACAAGCAATTTATTTACACAGGCTCGCCTAGCTGAGATGCCACATCTCATTTCCAGTGGGGTCCTGCTTCTGCTTTGAGTCACTCGACATCTGTCAGTACTTTTGGTACTTTGGTTTGTAAATACTGCATAGTCTTATTTTCTGCCATCATTTATTTGTTCTTCTATAACCTACCAGTTCACTTCTAACAAGATCCTCCCAGTCCTGTCACCAATCTTCCCTAGGGCTTACCTCTCCTTGATTAGTCCCCCATCAGTTACCCCATGGTGGGGCATTCAGGGCTGACCTAAGATGCCAGTTTGGTACAGGACCTGCGGAGGGCTGATCTTCATACAACCATGTTTGAGAGTTTTCCTCTTGACTTTTCTTCCCAGGGATATGCCATGCAGTGGTGAACAAGCAGCAGATGTATGCGGAGCTGTACTGGCATCTGGCAATGTCCTCCCCCCAGCTGCATAAGTGGCTCCAACTGCACTACCACCCAGCTTCAAGTACGTGGCAGCAGAAAAGCAGAGCACGCTGTTCCTCCCTCCTTGAAAGAGGAGAGTTATTTTTCTGGATGTTCAGTCCTCCTTTCCTTGGCTATTTCTAGGCAACCAGTCTTGTTCCCGAACCCAGGTGGCTGGCATTGGGAGCAGTAGTGCTACCAGTACACTGATGGGCTGGCCGCTCTATAGCCTTATTACCTTACCTTGTATATATTTTTGCATATACTTGCTCATTATGTTATTTCTGTATTATACTATATATGTTTTGAATATGTTATTGCTGCCCTTCCTTCCATTCTGCTGTCCCCTGCCACCTGAAAACAAGACATGGCTCAGTGCGTCTTTCCCAGTAACCAATTTCTAATAAATAAAATACATTTCAGTCAAGTTTAAGTCTGTGCTGTAGCACTAAAACTGTACTGGTCAGAGTAGTTAATGATTCCTTCATTTGCAAGGAAGATCTGGTTGCAGGTGGTGGGGCTGCATGGCATGGAGGTCAGACATTCTGGACGATGTCATCCTTGGGGAGGACTGGGATTTTTCTCCCCCATTTACTCTCTGACTCCTCCCACCTCCCATGGCATGGGTTCAGCCACTTGCTGGCCTTACACATGCACAGCATGCCCCTGTGACAGGAGCGAGCTCACTGGCCCCGCCACAGGGGGCATTGTTGTGTGGAAACCCATCACTAGCCCTTCCCAGCTGAGGTGTACTGCCACACAGCAGCTACTTCAGCCTGGCCCACCTCCAAGTGTGACAGTACGAGTTCACTCCCAAACCTAGGTCACCTGTATGGCAATGCTACATGCTGCCAGTGGACAATGGGGCAGTCCGTGCCTGTCAGTTCTGTGACAAAAAAACAAAATGAATGTGGGCCATGGTGAATGGAAGTTTAGTCTTGTTGTATGTTAATACTGCCTTGGAGACCACAATTAATAGTCGTAAGAGTGCTCTGCCGTGCATTTTTAGGGTATGAGCACCACAAACCACTGCAGTATTAATACAGTATATCAGTGATCAAGGTTGAGCAATTCTGTATTCAAATTTTAAAAAGCTCCCTAAACAACCCCCTTACCAGGGCACCTGGGTTGACTTGTCCTTTACAGAGTGAGAGCATTTCATGTGCAGGGCATAGGGCGCTCTGACTGGTTGGAAGCGTTCCCTCGGTCTATAATGTCACATAGAATGCTGTGGAACTGTAAGTTCATTGTGTAGGCTGGGACAGCATTTAGTGAGACTTTATTTCCTGTACTTTATAAAAAAGTAACCTATAGATAGGAGCATTGTAATATGTGAAAAACGATGTCATGTAGTAAAATTAGGCAGGGATTTGACATAGTAAGATGCACATAAGGTACTAATAAAAGTGAAGTAATTACTCTGAAGGGGTAAAGGGCCTGCAGTGATCACTTGCTCACTTGCACTTCTGCAAAACAAAGAATTGCTAATGTTTTTCATCATACAGTAACTGGGAAAAAATACATTTTTGAGAATAGTTTAAGAGGTTGCTGAAAGTCTGAGGCTGTTGGCTGTTCTGAGGCTTAGAATAACTGGCCACAGTGATTTGTCCCATGTTTTTTTAGTTTACCAGTTTTCCAGGATGACAACTACAGTAATTTATTTTCAAATGACCCAGCATGTCTGGCTCTACAACCTTGGTTGGTAAACCATTCCAATCATTATACACTGAGGAGAAAGGAACTCCTAACATTTGCTCTAAATTTCCATTTCTCTAACTTCCATTTGTGCCCTGTGGTCCTACATTCTGAGCTGTGCTAAAAGTAATATAGCCTAAGATTAAATTACCTGCAGTATACTACGGAGTGTTTTTGTTTCCTATTAGCTCCCCATTGACCTCCTTATTTTAAGGCTGTATAGGTTAGATGTACAGCACAAGAAGGCTATGGTTCAACCCCTTCCCAAAGAAGCGTTTTCTCGATCAGGCGGTTCGCACTAAATATCAGTCAATGTCCCCCTGTCATATTTGATGAAGGTTGTTGAGACGGTGGTTGTGGTGCAGTTGACTGAGTACCTGTCAAGATGTAATATCTCTGAGCCCTTCCAGTTTGGTTTTCATCAGCACCATAGTACTGAGACTGCTTTGGTTAGGGTGTGCAAGGATCTTTTTCTTGCCATGGATCAAGGTGAGGTGTCACTTGTAATCCAACTCGATCTGTCATTGGCATTCGACATGGTAGACCACAAGGTACTTTCTGACATTCTGTGGGAATACATTCAGCTGGCTGGGGCTGTGCGTGTGTGTGTGTGTGTGTGTGTGTGTGTGTGCTTAACTATTTCTTTTTGAGTTTTCAGCTTTTTATTTTCATCAAAATGATATATACAATTCATCATATCTTACTAAAGAGAAGAAAATAATAAGTAGGCTATAACCCATAACAGGTCATGGGTGTATGGTTTCATTAATGCATGCCCTGGGTGCAGTGCGAGGCCTGAGGCCTAAGGCCAAGTACCCTCCAACCACCTGGGAAGTGCATTAATGCCCCCATACACCCATGGCCTGGAATGGGTTATTGCACTTACAAAATGGGTTATTCATTTAAAAAATAAGATAATTTTCTTTTTTTGGTTTAATTAGTAGAAATTTATGTCTCCTGCTACTTTGAAAAGTAGTTCACAACAATACATAAATATTTCATTTGTTTGATAATAAGAAAAATGGCATAAATAAGATAGTAAAATGATTTGTAAAGTGTGTTTTTAATAAAAATTAATTCTAACACTTGAGAAATTGTGTGCCTTACTTTGTGCCTCCCTTCCTCTACCCTGTCAGAGCCGGTCCTGGAAGTTTCTCTAATCTCATGTACCCAGCTAGCTATCAGGTCTAATGATTTAAAGCAGCATTGTGCAGGTACATGATAAACATTTTTGTATGGCTTTTTGAGTTAGTTACATTAAAGCAAAGGGCTGTGAAAAGGAAACCACGTATGCTACCTTTTTTAAATATGGGATTCAGTATCTTATAAATGGACTAAGATTTAAACAACTCAAAGCCACAGTTTGGTATTGCTTCCTGATTTCATATGCTGAATGAAAGTTATACAAAGCAGCATAACAGTTTCTAAAATCACGTTAGTTATCAAGTAAGTGCTACCTATTTATTTATCACAATGCTGAAGACTGCTCATTGTCTGACGCTCTCTGTGTGCTTGCGTTGGCATCAGAACGGAGATAGGTAGTGGGGAAACCAAGGTAGGTAGCGGGGGAGCCAACTGGTAGGTTTACGATCTGGGCTGCACACATGTGATAGCGGGGGAGCTGAAATAGCTTCACGAGCCACTCTGGTGATTGGGAAGGAAGATGTGAGGATTTGAAACAATGTCAGTTTAATGTTTTGAATTTAATGGGAAGCGCACATTGATTTTATGTCTTACTATGTTTCTGATGCATTTCATTCATGCCCAGTAGTCCAGTCAGATGATCATGTGGACATAGTGCATTAATCATCAGTCAGGGGACATTTCTAAGCCAATCATGTTTCTGGAATTGGCCTTGCTTTCCAAACCCATGTTAAGTAGTTATATACATGAATGTATAAATCATAAATAAAAAAATAATAGCTAATAAACAAGTCCACTAGTACGGAGATCCAAGAATAATCAAGGGAAGAAATACTACCAGTATATATAAAGTATAACCCAAGATGGGGCACTGGTGTATGGGGTCATTAATGCACACCCTGGGTGTGTTATGAGGCATGAGGCCAAAGACATTGTTAGCCTCCCTTGTTCCATTTAGAAATACTACCCTATCCATTCTGCCTGGCTACTTTTGTATTTCCCGACGGTCTTCCTTTTCTCCCTCACAGCCTCCCCCACCTCCCTTGTGAACCATAGTGGTTTCCTACCCCTCCTGGTTTACCCCACCACCCTTACACGGAGGCTAGGAGTTTCCAATATCCTATTATTAATAGATTTCTACTTCTTTTCCACCTCCTCTGCCACCCTTACCCCTTCCAATTTCTATAGCAATGCGCACCTTCATCCTGCCAAAATGTGCCCTCTTAAAGTCCAGAACTATTGTCTGTAACTGTTTTCCCTTTGTAAATCCCTTTTTGTCTATCTTCTTGCATTTCATACAAAATAGTTTGTCAGCTCCACATGATACTACACTTTTCGCTGGATAAGGCAAAATACAACTTGCTTTTATTTTGTTTAATTTTTCATTATAAGTAGCTAATTTCTTCCTCTGATGCTGGATAGCAGGGCAATGTCAGGGTAGATATGACAGTGGGTACTTTGAGAGAATAATGCACTCTTGTAGCAGGCTGTCTGCACTATGGTCTCCCTGTCAGTGTCAAAAGCTAGAACAAAAATTACGGTAAATCTCGGGGCTGAACTTATGGAAGAAGTGGCTGAAAGGGCATTGAAATATGCACTTGTAGCATTTTCTGGATGGGGGATTTTTTTTCTGTGTTGTTGTGCAGATTTTTTTTTTATTCTGGAAAGGCGAACAGTGTGCTTTAGATATGAATGGCAGATTGTCAACCGGATGTTCTAAAGCTTACACAATAAAAGTCTTTCAGAAGATCTCTCAAAGATGGGTATTCTACATACATACTGTCCAGAAGCTCAACAAGCCTTATCTCCTAATTTATTTTCTAAGGTCTCAACTTTCCATTGTAGGCTCTCATTGCTCTCATGTTCGTGGTAGCTAGGGTGTCAGTTGTTAGGAGCGTTGTTTTATTTTTTTGTGAGCGTTTATCGATTACCTCCATGTTTTCTTTAGTTTCACTCAATGTATCCCTCAACCCTTTAATCTGTTTCTCTAAACAGTCTTATTTAAGCAACCAAATATCTAATTGTTTTATCCAGGTTAAAGATATGAAAAAACAGTAGAAAATGCTCCTGAAACCTCTTTCAGATATTTGAATATTTTGTTTTAAATCATCACCACCTTTAGAGACAGCCTTAGAAACAAGAGATGTGTGCTGAGCAAAGGACTTACAGTATTTCTATTGTCAGCGCCTCCAAGCCCTTGCGGTAGCATTTGCTTGGTATCAGGTCAATATCCTCCAAGCCCTTGCAGTAGCATTTGCTTGGTATCAGGTCAGTATCCTCCAAGCCCCCCATCAACATGGGCAAGTTTTCTAGGACAGTCACCATCATTTCTGCTTCAGCTCCGAGATCCATGTCAAGGAAGTCAGATAGCTGTTGATTGTTCCCTTATCTTTTTTCAGTGGTGTATCCTTTCCTGACTCCATCTATTCTTGTGATTTCTTATTAGAATAAAGTAATTTGGGCAAAATCATACAATGATTTGTGGATAGTATTTCAAAATGAGATTATGACTTGAAAGTAACTTAGTTTAGCTGTTCATCTTAGTTCTTTCTTACAGCCTGGCCTGGACTGTGTTGACATGGTTCCAGTTTTTCGTGACAAACCGAGAGCAGTCAGTACTGATCGGATCTTAACTGTCGAGCTCATTTATTCTCGACTGTGGTGTTTCTCGGCAGTCTGTCCTTTCCCCATATATATGATGCCTTTTGGGAGATTATTAGGAAGTACAGCGATGGGTATCATTACTGTTCTGATGATATCCAGCTGTATATTTCCTTGCCACCATCTAAAAAAAATCTTGAACAATGCCTAACAGAAATAAAATACTATATAGCCTTTGACTGGCTGGCTCTAAATCAAAGTAAGACTGAGCTGTTACTGGTGGGCTGGAATTGGCAGGTTTCTACTGCAACAAGTAGCCTTTGTTTGCCTGCATGGATAATGAACTGAATCTAGGCAGTTAGAAATAGAGGTTACTCACCAGGTTACTCATATGACATACGGATGATGTAAGTAAAATAGATATTTAAATATGTTTGTATTTTTATATTTATGTAAATTATACAATGCAAATATATAATTGGAATTAACTAAGGTTAAGGGAGTAAGTAAGGGAGCTGTAGGAAGTACTCTGTAAATAACAGAACTCCAAATATAAAGTAGGCCTTTTTGGTTCTAGTCTAAGGGTACTAGGCAGATAAAGGAAAGCAAGTTATTAACAATGGTCTTGAGGTTATCATAGGATCAATATGGAGATGAGGTACAACGGGGAGGTAGCCAGTCATGGGAACTGGGGGATGCTCTTCCCCAGGGTTCTGCTCTGGTGGAGGGGGCAGTGTCCAGTCTGCAGGACTTGTATGCAGCTCCATGCTGATCTGGTAGGAGCAATAGACTGTTTTTTCCCCATTCTCCCACTCCCCAGAGGCCTACTGGCCCAGGGGCTGGAGGGTAGTGAGGAAGGGAAGGGTGGCACAGCCAGCAATGAGGGATTTGACCAATTTCACACTCTCCAGAAAGTAAATTGCTTTGCACCCCTGGAGGAGGCTCAAGTACCTTACTGTTTCCGTCGGGACTCAGAATCAATTGAGGGAAATGGTCAGGGCAACTTGGTAGTACCTGAGGGAGGTGAGCAGGAAGAAGTCAGCAATGAAAGTCTTACTGATTGGGGACTCAATGATTAGGGGAGTAAGGATGTTTGGTGGGAGAGAGAAGGTACTGAAATGGTCAGATGCCTTCCTGGTGCATCAGCCAGCCAGGATATAGATAGGATAGGGTGGATGATGGGGGGAGATGGGGTGGGATACACTTGGTACCAACAGTCTGGTGAACCAGCCTGTGGAGGCAGTGAAGCAAAACATTAAAAGGCTGGGGAACAGATTGAAGGTGCACTTGGATTCCCTGGCCTTTTCTGACATCCCTGTGTGGCATGGGAGGAATGGAAATGGTAGTGTAAGAAAGGAAGAGATTGAGGAGTTTAATGGGTGGTTGAAGGGATGGTGTCAGGAGGAGGGGTACCACTTTGTGGGGGACTGGAGGGCCTTTTGGGACAGGAGGCTCTTCATGGGTGCTGACGTTCACCTGATGGGAGAGGGGGCCAGTGTTCTGGGGCAGAGGTTTGACACCTGCACTGGACAGTTAAACTGACTGTTGGGGAGACAGTGACTAGGGGAACCACTGAGAAGGGAGAGTAGATGGGGAATGTAGCTAGGGATCCCCCTGTGAAGGGGACTAGTAGCAGCAAGGTGGGTAACAGTAATGTTGAAGTTCATATTAGGTTAGGGGAAGAGGCCAATGAGGGAGAGCTGACAAAGCCTACATTCAGCATGAAAAACCAAAAAAGGATACTAGGGAAGCATAAAGGACAAGGAATAGGAACAAAGCAAAAGAGGATCAGGAGAAAGATGGAAAGGCAAGGCAATTTTATTTATATGGCACCCAATCCCAGAGGCTCTGTGCACCTTACCTAAAAACAGCAAAATACAAATCAGCACATATCACCAGACCAATAACAGGCATTAAAAAGATGGGTTTTTAAATGCCTTTTAAATGTGTCTACCAAGGGAGTTCCTCTAACCTCCAGAGGCAGTGCATTCCAAAGCCTTGACACAGCATTCCTGAATGCATGATCTGATGAAGATTTTAAATGAGATTTCTGGATGAAGAGGAGACCCACCTCAGAAGACCAGAGGGAGTAGTTGGGAGTGTATGGTGCCCGGAGTTCTTTCAGGTAGCCCAGACCTGTCCATTCAGGACTTTGTAAGGGGTCTACCCTTATGCCAGTGGTCTGGGAAAAATCAGTGAGTTCCAGGCAATGGTGGAAGACACTGAGATGGATCTAGTAACCATCAGAGAAACCTGAGCCACAGAGAATAATGATTGGGACCTGACAGTCCCAGGCTACACCATGTTTAGACAGGATAGAGGAACAGGTAAAGGAGGAGGTGTAGCCCTATATATCAGGGAAGGCACAGAGGCAGTGAAGGATGGAAACATTAGGGGCGGTAATTGGGAAATAGAATCACTATAAGTTCCACCACTGCATCCTCAGGTAAGAAACTATTGATAGTGGTGATCTATAGACCTCCATGGCAGGAGGAAGAGAGAAATAAGGAGCTAGGGGGCAGAATTAGAAAGAGAGGTGGCAAAGAGGGAGGTGGTAGTGGTGGGAGATCTAAACCTACCTGATATTATTAATAATAATAATAATCTTTTTGTAGAGCACGTAACATGTATCAAGCGCTTTGACAATAACTAAATATATAAAATATATTAAAACCATAAATAACTAAAATTCAATTAGTAACATGCAGAATCAAATCAATATCAGCTTAAGGAGAAAGTAAGATTAAATAAATAAGTCTTCAGTGCAGATCTGAAGCTATCCACAGTCAGTCACTCCTGTACCCGATGAGGTAGAGAATTCCACAAGGTAGGGTCTACAAAAGCAAATGCTTGGGCCCGAGATGTTTTCAACTGAACCCTGTGAATCTCTAGCAATCCCTCATCAGTGGAGCGATTGGGAGAGGCGGTAGGGGTGAAGAAGCTCTTGCAGGTAGCATGGTCCTTGTCCATGTAGGGCTTTATAGGTCAGCAAGCCGACCTTGAAGGTGATCCACCATTGAACTGGCAGCCAATGCAGCTTGCGTTGATTGATTATTGATTGGGTCATTCCAGTAGCCAGGAGCTAGAGAAGTCAGGCCCTGCTGAATACATAGCAGGACTGTCTGCTGGTGCAGCTGGTTAAGGAATCCACTAGACAGGTTGCCACTCTCAACGTGGTGCTCATCAACTCAGAAGTGGTAGGAGGAGTGTGGGTAGGGGAGCTACTAGGGTCCAAAGACCCTAACTCTATGTGGTTTGACCTGGTCTTTTGGACAAGTAAGGCTTCATCAAAGGTTGAAGTCCTAGTTTTCAGAAGGGCAGACTTCAACCGGATGAGGCAGCTGATCCAGGACAAGTTAGTCAGAGTGAACAGCATCAGGGACGAGGAGGAAAGATGGGGCAATCCATCAGGTTATTCTTGAGGCAGCAGAGTCTTGCATGAGAATGGCGATCAAAAGAACAGGTACAAGGGACTAATATGGTTCTCTGGAAAGGTCAGGGAAACAGCGAGATCCATTATTGGCAGACTGGATGAACCAATGGTCTTTTTTTGTCATCATTGTCTATGTTTCTATGTTCTATGTAACCATAGTTCTACCACTGGTATTCAGCTCATATCCACATGACACACCAACTTCCTAGCAAAACTTACTCAGATTGCTGCTTCCAGCTCACAGATCTCTCATCTATCAGGGCAGAGCTGGAAGACAACACCCTCGATAGTCAGGAAGGAACCAAGCTTTGAAGATGTCCAGTGTCTGAACAAGCCCAGTGGAACTGCCCATGTGTTGATGTGAACTGAATACTAGTAGTATAACTGTGGTTACAGGTGAGTAACCTCTTTTTTGAGCGTAAAATTGCACTGGCTGTCAGGGCGATGGTGCATCACCTTTAAGACTGGTTTGGTTGACCTATCAGGCCCTGTATGGTCTGGGTCCAGGCTACCTGAAAGACCTTCTTTTTATATGTGCACTGAGTCACTCCACTAGGGCGGGTATACTGTTCATCCCACTGTCTCTTTAAAACAGTCAGGTGACAGTTTTTGCGGTAGCTGCCCCATCAATCAAGAACTCCCTTCCTGTTCACCTGAGGGAGTTCCTCTTGGTGGAGGCATTTAAAAAGGGCTGAAGTTTTATTTCTTCCAGAAAGCTTTTGCAAACAGCCTATGGACATCTAATTCTCAAGAATTTTAAAAAGACAAATAATTGCTACCATTTTGTTTCATTTACCTTTCTTTATAATGTATCGTGTTAGTAATTTTGGTGATCAGGCAAGAACGCTAGGTAATAACATGCCTGTTTTCAGGAAAGACCCAGGTATTACAGAGTACACAAATATGCTTAGTACAAACAGAGATAGGTTACATAATAGGTACAATCCAGGAAACTCAGCATATACTCCAAATAAAAACAGTGCAGATATCGTATTTGGTACAACCAATTAGAGTATACTCAATATGAAAATACAAAGCAGAGTCCTAAGTATTAGGCGGCCTAACAGCTAAGCAGATATAACTGGCAAAGAAACAACCTGGCTTATATATGAGCATGGCAGGCTGTTTGACTTAAGTAGTGTCGAAGTAACTTTGACTTAAGGTGCCAGTGGCAATGAGAGCATCTGACTTGATGAGGCGGACAGTTCCAGAAACTAGGGCTGAGTAAGAACAGGCTGCTTGGCCCACTTTAGTGGAGCACCTAGGCTCTTGAAATAAACACGATCTCACTAGAATGAAGGTTATAGAACGTTACAGGATACTTGAGCAATGTGGACAGGCAGGTGGGGGTGTTAGACCTGATCACTTTTTCCTAGGATGCATCCTATAATGTAGAAACATTTGAATGAGGGGGAAACCCAGCCCAGGGCACAATAAGTGGTGCAGTGGTAAGTAAGATAAGAAGCACCGTTACAAAGTGGCCAAAACTGTTAAACACCACATCCCATTTAGCCAAGGTACACTCCAAGGAGTTGAAATTGACTAGGACACAATGGTTAAGGCTGGGCACAAGGACATCATAGTCCAAGGTTAGACAGTCCTGTGGATTATGGCAGGATCTCTTCTTTAAAGCAAGGATTAGTTTAGCATCACTTGATTTACTGATAATGAGATAAGTATGGAAAAATCTAGGGAAGGTCCAAAATCTGGGGAAGGGTCCACAATAACTACAAGGTACTTAAAGGAGGATTCTTCCTCAAATTGGGATCCATCAAACCAGGAGACCAAGAGACTACAAGGGTCTGAGCAGAGTTTCTGTTTTGAGCCAGAGTAGGTTTTCGTTTTCCAAGAGTTCAAAGCAAGCCTGTTTAGATGCAGCCAGTTCTGGTTGCTGCCAAAGTCCACATTAATGTATTGATTTAGGGTTGCTTTGTTCCTGTTGTGGTAGTAAATTATCAGGTTTTCCTCATAGAGGAGGCTGCTGTAGTTGAACACTGGACTTGGGGGAGGTCATTACTGAGAAGGAAGAATAGCAGGGGACCTACAGTGGAACCTTGGGGAACACCAACAGAGATCTGTGTCAAATGTGAAAGAGAATTTCTGATCTTGGCCTGCTTACAACAGCCATTAAGGTAACTAGAAAACCATTTCAGAGAGGTATTAGAAACCCCTAAGGTAGAAAGTGTTTGAATTGGGTAATAATGATTTACAAGATCAAGGGCTTTCATTTGTTCTACAGATATCGCAACTATAAACATGCCATTACCCATACTGTTAGTGATGTTATTTGATAGTTTTAGAAGGACATTTTAAATCACTAATGTGATTTCAACCAATCAGTGCACTGAGTCACTGCACCTCTTATTCTGAGTACAGTGTGCTGTCATACAGAAGCACTGGAAGGGAGCACTCCACTTCAACACTAGCTGGGAGGACATCATAAAATAAAAAGACTCTTAACTCATTACAAAATTATTACAAGTCACTTAAGCTAAACTTGATTCATTTATAATAAGACAATCAGGCTGGGCCTCTGAGGGATGTCTTTTATGGTATAAGAGACTGCTCTTGTGAGGTTTGAGCAGACATAGCTGCAGATTTTCACTTTGTGGTCCTCTGGCCCAGACCTCATGCTTGGAGTCTCTTCTATGAAACCTTTTACCTTGCCTCAGCAACTGTGGTGGTGTTCAACAGAATTATTTAACCAAGTTCTGCAATAGGGCCTTTTTGCAAAGGTTTCTCCATTTTCAATAATTATTTGTTTCTTTATCATCAGATAACTGCACACAGTTGGCTATTTTCAGGCACAACCTGGAAGAGCTCAGTACAATAAAATAGTGGCAACATGATATACAAAACATGGTAACAACATCACAGTTGATAAAACTGACAGTTGCAACAAAAAGCAGAATACAAGTATAGCAACAACTGTAGTATAACCAAGAACACCCAAAGATCTAATACATAGCAAATGTGGTAGCAACCTCAATCACAAGAGGTTGGGGAGTGTGAAACAAAGAAGTACAAAAAAACACACATACTCTAGTGATGCAAAGCATCAAGGGATGTGTATGCAAATCACCATGAAAATTTAAGCTGCTTCTGCTTTAAGCAGGAAGGCATGCTGCCAAAGGGTCTCTCATATAATCTGCAAAGGCGGAGGCCAAGACTGAGAACAGAAAAGACAGACACATGTTTTATTTTACTCATGACTCATCAGTGTACCTCATATGTATCTCACCTCATGGAAAAATGAACTAACCCTTATGTCATCTTATGGTTTTGGGTCATGGTGGGCCCAAAATAAGTAAGCAATCTAAAAAGACAAAGAATATCTGCATAGAAGCACTGAGGCAGGGGTTATCCAAAAAAGGGCATTATCAGTATAGCCAGTTTTCAGAGAAATATAAAATCACACATACCCACATAATGCAAAGCATCATGGGATGTACATGCAAATCACCATGACAATTCAGGCTGGTTCTGCTTTAAGCAGGAATGCATGGTGCCAAAGGGTGATCACATAACTGGCAAAGGCTGAGAACAGAAGACACAGAGATGTGTGTTGTCTTACTCCGGACTCGTCAGTGTCCCTCTTTTGCATTTGTTTCTCACTGCAGGGGAAAATAAACCAGCCCTTATGCAGTCTTATGGGTTTGGGTCATGGTTGATCCAAAATAATGGTGTGATACAAGTTCACTCCAAAAATGGTAGCAGTAGTAAAAGATAAGTAAGTACAGGAGCAAGTACTAGATATGAGCAGAAACTCTTTAAGGACCCTGTGAAAATACAGGTGATTTTGAGCACACCGTGCAGTAGAAGGCAGAATGTTCCAATATTTGGGAGCAATAGATAAAGGAAAGCAGACCTATTCTTGTGGTGCATCAATGTTCTTGGAGTAGAGGAGAGCCCATGGATCTCACTCGGTAAGTTGCCATGGGGTAGTGCAAGTGGTCAGCTAGTGGTCGGTAGCTGCTAGTAGTCAGAAAGAAATTCAAGCAAATCCAAGTGAAAAACAGTTTTAAATTCTGCCAGTGTTTGCACGTTTTAGCACGCTCAGTTCCTGAGAAATCCATTGAATGCAGGAGCCTCTTGGGCCCTCTTGGTAGCAGGGGCATGTTTATTTTGAACTGCTAGAAAGGCAATGAAATGGGACAGAGCAGAGGAGATGCAGATGGCATTGCTGAGGTAGGAACAGTCAACTAAAGATAGGTCAGATAAAATTATTAAAGCTGACCTAGAAAAATCTTTAAAATGGACACTTCTGGGGGGACTTAGTATGGACAGCCCCCTCAACACAAAAGATGAAAGAGTGGTCACTAATAGAGTATGGAAAGATGTTTGTGCAGACAGTCCTAGCAAGTCCATTATTGAGTACCCAATCTATAAGGAAATTATGAGAAAGAGCAGCAGATGACATGGTAGGTGTATTGATAAGTTGAACAAAACTCAGTTTGCCAATGAGAGTCATAAGGTATGCTCTTACCACCTGGCCCAATATAGACTGAGATCACCTGCTAAGATAGTTTATTTATGCAAGATGGGAGGGGGGGTCAAAGATCAAGTAGTGATGTGAACCCTGCTAGGCTACCATGAGGGGGATTACAGGCACATGCAATATGTAGCTTCTTAGACTGGCCCGAAAGAAATGTAGAGTGAATAAATCCACATTGAGAGTTGAGGGGGACACCACTAGAAGACAAGATCTGTGTAGTGGAGTAATACTCCACCATGTTTGGTAGTACATCTATCACTACATAGAAAATTATAATCTAGTAATGAGCAGGCTGAGTCAGGTGTAGAAGGCCTGAGCCATGTCTCAGTAACAGCGAGGATCTCTGGATTGTAGGGAGGGACCCGGGCTTCAAGCTCAGATTTGTTTGCCATTAAGCTGCAGTCATTAGTATGAACAGCTTAATACCTTTAGGGGAGTTCCCTGTAGGATGTATAAGCAAACTTTTAGGAGTGGGCAGGCCAGGGTTGAATGCTCTGTCTACTGAGAGAGCAAGTCTGCATGTTAAGTACAACAAGAAGGGGGGAGAACCAATACAACTCAGTAAGGAGACAGGCTAGCCAAGCAACACAGACTGTGTGTGGAAAGGTAGAATGGAGTTTTTTTTATGAGAAAGAAGAGAGGAAAGAAGTAGTAGAGCAGCAGGAGAGGGAGTGAGTAAGTGAGTAAGGAGTTTGAAAAAAAAATCTGATGATGAGCAGCAAGACAGCATGGCATCAGAAGACGGAGAAAAGAAGAAAAGGAGTTAGGGAAAAATGAGAACCCAGATAGGATTGCCCCCCAGTAGTAGTATGATGGACATGAGCCCACAATGAGGAGGAAAAGGATAAATTCAGGATCTATAGAGACGATTGAAGAATGGACAGAGGCTAACAAATACAGCAAAACCTACCAGGGCAGAGAGGTAAGTTAGCGTATCAGTGGTTACATCAAGTAGAACAAAACAGCCTCAAACAGTCATGGTGTTGGGGAAGCAGAAACAAACCCTGGGAAACAGACTGATAAAGGACTGTTGACTTTTATAGGCAATGTAATAGCAATGAGACTGGTTAGCAGTAATTAAGTGTAGCCTCCCCCTCCCCACTGTCTAGGGGCCTGGTGGAAATAAAGGTGGGGGGGCGCCACTTAGAAGTTGAACCATACTCAGAAGAAGAATAAAGTTGGCACATACCTGGATGCAGCTCATGGATCCCACTGGCAGTTGCTGAGCATGGCCAGAAACCAGGGTACAGGCAGCAGGAGTTCAAAGCTGTAGGGGCAAGATGGTCACTGGCCAGTAAGTGTCACAGTTTATAGAAACAGCAGGAGGCCATACTGAAGTAAAATGTACCCATAACAAATTAATTTATTGTAGGCCAAAACAAAATCTCACAGCTCCCAGGAGCTGGGGGCATTGCTTAAGAAGGGAGAACATCAGCTTCTGTGGCACAGAGCCACGGCACCAAACTTGTGACTGAGAGGACCATGATGCTGGATCAGAGTGGGCCAGCCCCAATACCAAAAAAGGGAAACTGGGAAGAGAGGCTACTATAGTAAGCATCCCCAGAAGGGGGTTCTTACATAAGCAGAATATCATCTATGAGTTGACAGCAGTTCACATAAAGTAGGTTAACACTGCCACTAGCAATAGCGGTTGATATAAGTGACTGCAGAGAGGGAGCACAAAGGCAAACTCCAACGCTGCATGTCCCCCTACTTGCTGACTGCAGCAGTAAGTGTTTTGCAATGACACCAAGCTGCGCCTTTACTGTGATCCCCTTGCAGTAGAGCTCTTCTAACTGAGGGCCTGCCCAGCAGTCAACCCCTGCCAGCCACCTAGCTGGACCCTCTGGTCTGGTCACTAATGTACAAGGTTAATCAGTGGCTGGGGGGAAAAGTAGCAGAGGCAAGCCCCCCCGCCGATAACCCACTGGAAGCTAGGAAGGAGAGGGGGTATGATTTAGGTGTACAAGTTCCTGAGGGGAATTACCAAAGTTGACAGTGGGGAAGCTGTTCTCTAGAAATGGAAGTGCAGTGACAAGAGGGTATAGATGGAGACTAGTCAGAGGATGTTTAAGAAGGATGTTAGGAAGTTCTTCACCAAGAGGCTGGTGGATCAGTGGAACAGACTGCCAAATAAGGATATAGAGAAGGGAACTATAAATGTACTTGTGGTTGGGTGGCACAGATTCAGTGGCTTGGTGGTGCTGAAAAGTGGAGTAAGGAGGGTGACAACAATGAGGTAGGGAGGGACTGGAGAACTAAGGTGTGTTCTATGAGACAGACCCTAGTCAGCTGTAGGCCATTGTGGAAACAGGTAGAAATTCTGGGCAGACTTTTTTTTTTTATCTGTTACTGTCTACGTTTTTATGACCTTCTAGTTGCTCACTGGAGTGATCAGTGTTTTAGAATGGTGCCAGGCTACACCTTTACTGTGATTCCTTTCGGTAGAGCTCAGTTTAATTAATTATTATTATTGTCTGTCTCTGTCTTCTCTGTATGACATGGAAAGTGCCCTGAGCCTGAGGAAAAGGGCACTGAATAAATAATATTGCCTTGCCTAACTAGATTTTTAAATTAAACAATGTGCATTGGGCTCTGGCTCCTTCATCATCTGAAGTTTGCTTTCTTTCAATATAGCGGCACTGGCTCATCCCACATCTCTTAAGCATGCTGCCCCCATGTACTGGAACACCCTTCCAGTTAGTGTTAGACTAGCTACGTCAGTCCCTCAGTGTAAATCAAGGGTAAAGAATTATCTGCTACAAAAATCTATTTACATTTGTTGTTCTTAAAATGTTTTATTTTAATTATGTCTGTTCTTTATTGTTTATTGTAATGTTATTGTTTTTTATGTTATCTGCCCAGGTTGGGCTTGAAAAGGGACCTTTGGTCCAGTGCCTTTACCTGGTTAACAAAGAATAAACTAAAATAAAAATAAATGTGTATGCATGCCATGGAAGATCATTATTTCAATATTGGGCCCCAGATCTTTTTTTTTTTCATTTCCTACCCTGTGTCTTCTATGTCTAATCTCCAACCCAGAAGAAAAATATGTACAGTTTTTCAGTATTTAACCAGAGCCACTGATATCCCAGCTACTCCCCCTCCTGTGTCCATTTAATGCACTAGAACTGAATATCCCTGGAATATTCCATTTTCATTCCTATAAGGTGAATAACAAGCATTTGTATGTAATTTATATTTGAATAACCTTTACATTTTATGTATTCCAGTTCAATAGTAATGATGTCATGGTACTGTGTATGGTAAATATTACCACATTAATTTCTAAAACTTGGTATAGATTACAGTATATGCTTGTAGGGGATTCTGTTGTTTTTTTTTTATTTACTTTCCCCGTACCTCCTACTATTTCACGTCTTTTTTTAAACACATTTTACTGAGTTTTTGGCAAGAACAGTACAGGCAATATTGTACAATAAAGGATTGCCCAACAGTTAATAGCATCTAAGTAACACAGGGTAATTCAGTAGGTTCATATGTTGTGATTAACTGTGCGTCTTTTATTGTGGTTACTCCAGCAAGACGTGCCTGTACTAGTCGCTGCCATAACCCAACTGACATATAAATATTATGAAAACAAAACAGAAAATCCCAACACCCTACAAATTAATGATTTTTATACAGGTGTCTTTCCATAGTCAGTTCATTTCTATTACTACGTACCCATTTGCTATTTTACTTGGTATACCGTAGTTAGTTGTTATTAGTACTATGTTGGCAAGTCATTAAATTTTTACTTTTAACACCTGGTTATGTAGGCCACACTCTTACTAGGTCTTTTGTACATAGCTTTCAAATGATGCCCAGATATTGTCATAAATGTGCTCCCTTCCCCTGACTTGATAAATTACTCTTTCCTTTTCCATATGGTCTTTTAATGTATCCTTCCAGGTAGAGTGAAGTGGTCGATTAGCGTTTTCCCAATTGTTAAGCATTCCAAATTTGGCTACCAATACAGCCAAGAAGGTAACATTCTTTTGCCCATTTGTTAGATCTTCATGTTCATTCCAGTCATCCACCAGAACTTTTCTAATATTTAGGTTAACCTCTGACCAGAATGGTATCCCAGTATAAAAGCGCGGCAATAATAGCGAGTTAAAAATAACGAGTAATTAACAGTGAAAGTTAAATCCATGACCTACACTAAATAGTGACTCCACTGAAATGGCAAATGATATACAATTCAAAAGCCCATAATAGTGACTATTAATAACAGCTCATGCTATAATCGTGAAATAATGTAACAGAGACGATTATTAACAGTGGTCCCTTAAAAAACATACCCCGAATCATGCCATCATAGCTTCTAACTGTCTAAAAGAGGAAAAGAGGCTGACATTAATGTCAAAATAGTGACTATAATTGGGGAAAAAAAACACAATCATGAGGATTGTGATGACATTGTTTGTTTGGACGTACTTTTATTTGATTCATTCTTAAAAGTCCAGTCTCTCCTCAATTGGACGTAAATGACCAGCCAAGGCATCAGGAGCTGTACTAATGCATTGCACTACCACCTGAGAAGTTGTCTCAGTGCTAGTTCTTGCTCATTCTCTAACAGTGTCCATTAGTTTCCTGGCACCCACATCCCCCGCATCAGCAACATGTGTGTGATCCTTGCAAGTTTTCACAACCTGAGTGCATACTGTGTGGATTTGAGCTAAACGGCTGAACTTGTGCAAATCCATACAGTGTGGGTATATTTTCTCAGTGGTTTCCTTGTCCTTGCGATAAAGACATCCATGGAACAATGCTAAGGGCCTACATTTCTGGCTGGTAATTTCCTCAAAATCCATGTCTCAATGCGGTAATCTACACAAAAACTTATTGAAGATAATAAAGCATGGGTAACTTCCATTTTAAATAGCAAGGCATTATGGGGCAGAAAGAACTGGTTACCAGGTAACCAGGTATCCATAACAACACCCAGGACAACATTGAAACATGAGAACTAATCTAGCAAGGACTTCTGAGGTTATAGATTGTAGTCGACAATACCGATAACGGGATCGCTAAGATGATTACGCTATTTTGTAAAGTGCTGTAATTTTAGCTTGCGTTAGTGACACCCGCTATAAATGAAGCACTGATTTTTACATCACAATTAAGCAATCACGATTTTCACATGGAACTGACCAAAATTACTGCAACTTTGTACATTGATACATCATATGTATAATGTCCACTATTTCATGCCCACATCTAGGGCATTTACAGTCATGCTGTGTGGCAAATTTTTGGAGTCTGCCTGGAGTGTAGTAAGCCCATTGAAGTGTCACAAAGTGGATCATTTTATGCTTACTCTAGATAGGAAGCTTCCATCCCTCCTCCATGATATCAGTCCAGTCTTCTGGTGATATTTGGTCTTCGATTGCTTGTTCCCATTTTTCACTATTTTCCTCTCCTGTGTAAGGTAAGGAGGCCAAAAGATTTTAGTAGATAGAGGACATTAGTCCTTTAGTGTGGTCTGCAGTGTCACGTATTATAGCCAGAGCAGGAAGCTCCTGCGGCACAAGTGGGGGCCCCAACTGTGTTCCTAGCCAGTGCCTGATTTGTAAGTACTTGAAAACTTGTGTTTGTGGCAGGGCATGCTTTTGGGATAAGTCAGAGAAATCTAACAGTTTACTTTCCTTGTACAGGTGACTTGGAACTATTATTCCTTTGTGTTTCTGCTCTTTAAACACTGGCTCTTTTAGAAATCCTGGTAAGATGTTATTGTTCCATGGAGTTAGGACCATGTACTTTGCTTCCACCCCCTTGTATTTATGCATTTTGTGCCAATGCTTTAAAAAAGGACAATAGCTGGATTATCTCTTGCACATCTAAAGTCCCTTAGAGTAAAGTTGTACAGTAATTCTGTTAAGCATGCTTCCCTGTCCATGCCTGCTGTAGTCTAATGCCAGTTTGATTGCATTCAGGTTTGAACCAATCTTTCAGACCCATTAGCTGAGCTGCATTGTAGTAATGCTGGAAGTGGGGCCTCATTCCACCACTCTTTGGTGGTTGTGTAAGCTGCTCATATTTTATTCCAGGAGCTTTATTATTCCAGATCCAGTTAACCGTACATGCCCTAAGCTGTTTTAAGAGCTTTTTCTTGACCTTGATGAAACATACATGGAATAAATACAGAAATTTGGATAGAAGTGCCATTTTTGAACATTTGCTCTACCCAAGAGGGACAGGGCAATATGGACCACTTTTGACAAAGCTTTCTCATTTGCTTTAACAGAGGGGTTAGTTGGCTTCAAAGAGTGCGTGGTTTGTCTTTCTGTTACTCACCCCCAGATATTTAAAACCCTCTTCTGTCCAGTGGAACAGAAGAGCATCTTTGAGTTCCTCATGCAGGCTTTTATATGGAAGCATTGTGATTGTTTTGGTAAAGTTAATTTTGTACCCTGAGCTCACCCTAAAGGCTGAGAGCGTGTTTACTAGCTTAGGTAGAAGATTCCTTAGAGTTGGTGACATAAACTAGTAGGTTGTCCGCATAAAGTGCGACTTTGGCCATGACCCCTGTCAAGTCGATGCCATGAATACCTACTTATGGTTGTTTCTAGGGGCTCAAGAACAAGATAAAGCAGAAAGGGTGATAGAAGACACCCCGTCTTTTCCTCTTGGCTAGCTCAAACTGCGCTGAGATCCAGTCATTAGTTTGCACAGTGATTGTAGGCTTCTTGTAAATAGTCTGCACCCAAGATACAAACTTGGTGCCGAAGTCCATGCCACTCATTGTGTCCCAGAGGTGGTCCCACTCATTCCTATTGAATGCCATTTCAGCATTGAGTGAGACCACTACAGGGCAGTCTTCTGAATGTTGGTACCATCTAGCCAGCACCTACATTAATGTCCTAAGGATAACCTGCACCCCCTCTCATTAATAAATCCACCAACAGAGGTACTAATGCTCGAGTGGACTCAGGAGGGTGCAGCTAAGAGGTGGCAGTATATGGATAATTTAAAATTGTTGTATATTTATTGCTTATGTATGCTCATTTGCACCTGCGTGATTTCACAGATTTTAATACATGTTGTAGTTTATGTACATAATACGTTTTATATTACCTGACTCAGAATGATGACATCCCTAGCTACTGTATCAGACACTGTTGTCCTGTGTCTCACATCCCTTTTGGCAGAGGAAATTCTTTCCAAAACGCATCAAGGCGTGTTTAGCACTGGCACCTTAATACATTTCTAGCACGCTGTACATACTGTAGTTTGTGAGCTGTGGTTTTATTTTTGGTAGTGAGTGCAGGATTTTCAGCTTTTCTGCAATTGAAAAATCGCACATAAGCCACAAAGCAATCTAGAATGTTCTGCCCGCACTTTCAGAGTTCTGTTCTACATGGACTATAACTAGCTGCAACATCAGTGGTCTCTGGTGTTTCCTTCTGTATTAGGCTTACAACTTTTTGAACCACCCTCTTATGTCAGTGGTGGTGTAAACCTACTGTATGTCAAAGCTGGTGTTAATCTGATGTATGTCTGTGCTGGTGTTAACCTGCTGTATGTCTGTAGTGGTGTTAACCTGCTGTATGTCTGTGGTGGTGTTAACCTGATGTATGTCTGTTGTATTATTAACCTACTGTATGTCAGTGGGGTGTTAACCTGTTGTATATCAGTGGTAGTGTTAACCTACTGTATGTCAGTGGTTGTGTTAATCTACTTTATGTCAGTGGTGGTGTTAACCTGCTGTATGTCAGTGGTATTGCTAACCTACTGTATGTTAGTGGTGGTGTTAACCTGTTGTATGTCAATGGTGGTGTTAACCTGCTGTATGTCAGTAACAGTGTTAACCTACTGTATGTCAGTGGTGGTGTTAACCTGCTGTATGTCAGTAATGGTGTTAACCTACTGTATGTCAGTGGTGGTGTTAACCTGCTGCATGTCAGTGGAGGTGTTAACCTGCTGTATGTCAGTGGAGGTGTTAACCTGCTGTGTGTCAGTGGCAGTGTTAACCTGTTGTATGTCAGTGGTTGTGTTAACCTTCTTTATGTCACTGGTGGTGTTAACCTGCTATATGTCAGTAATGGTGTTAACCTATTGTATGTCATTGGTGGTGTTAACCTGCTGTATGTCAGTGGAGGTGTTAACCTGCTGTATGTCATTGGCAGTATTATGCTTCCGTATGTCAGTGGTGGTGTTAACCTGCTGTGTGTCAGTGGTGGTGTTAACCTACTGTATGTCAGTGGTATGTTAACCTACTGTATGTCAGTGGTTGTGTTAACCTACTTTATGTCAGTGGTGGTGTTAACCTGCTGTATGTCAGTGGTATTGCTAACCTACTGTATGTTAGTGGTGGTGTTAACCTGTTGTATGTCAGTGGAGGTGTTATCCTGCTGTATGTCAGTGGAGGTGTTAACCTGCTGTGTGTCAGTGGCGGTGTTAACCTGTTGTATGTCAGTGGTTGTGTTAACCTTCTTTATGTCACTGGTGGTGTTAACCTGCTATATGTCAGTAATGGTGTTAACCTATTGTATGTCATTGGTGGTGTTAACCTGCTGTATGTCAGTGGAGGTGTTAACCTGCTGTATGTCATTGGCAGTACTATGCTTCCGTATGTCAGTGGTGGTGTTAACCTGCTGTGTGTCAGTGGTGGTGTTAACCTGATATATGTATATTGTTGTGTTAACCTACTGTATGTCAGTGGTATGTTAACCTACTGTATGTCAGTGGTGGTGTTATCCTACTGTATGTCAGTGGTGGTGTTATCCTGCTGTATGTCAGTGGTGGTGTTAACCTGATATATGTATATTGTTGTGTTAATCTACTGTATGCCAGTGATGGTGTTAACCACTTGTGTGACAGTGGTATTGCAACCTACTGTATGTCAGTGGTGGTGTTAATCTGATGTATGTCTGTTGTGGTGTTAACCTGCTGTATGTCAGTGGTATTGCTAACCTACTGTATGCCAGTGGTGGTGTTAACCTGTTGTGTGACTGTGGTATTGCAAACCTACTGTATGTCAGTGGTGGTGCTAACCTGCTTTATGTCAGTGGTGGTGTTAACCTGCTGCATGTCTGTGATGGTGTTAAGCTTCTGTATGTCAGTGGTAGTGTTAACCTGTTGTATGTCAGTAGTGGTGTTAACCTACTGTATGTCAGTAGTGGTGTTAATCTGTTGTATGTCATTGATGGTGTTAACTTGCTGTATGTCAGTGGTGGTGTTAACCTACTCTATGTCAGTGGTGGTGTTAACCTGCTGTATGTCAGTGGTGGTGTTAACCTGTTGTATGTCAGTGGTGGTGTTAACCTGTTGTATGTCAGTGGTGGTGTTAACCTACTGTATGTCAGTGGTGGTGTTAATCTGCTGTATGTAAGTGGTGGTGATAACCTACTATATGTCAGTGGTGGTGTTAACCTGCTGTATGTCAGTGGTTGTGTTTACGTGCTGTACGTCAGTGGTGGTGTTAACATACTGTATGTCAGTGGTGGTGTTAACCTTCTCTATATCAGTGGTATGTTAACATACTGTATGTCAGTGGTGGTGTTAACCTACTGTATGTCAGTGGTGGTGTTAACTTGCTATATGTCAGTGGTGGTGTTAACCTGATATATGTCTGTTGTAGTGTTAACCTACTGTATGCCATTGGTGGTGCTAACCTGTTGTGTGACAGTGGTATTGCTAACTTACTGTATGTCAGTGCTGGTGTTAATGTGATGTATGTCTGTTGTGGTGTTAGCCTGCTGTATGTCAGTGGTGGTGTTAACCTGTTGTGTGACAGTGATATTGCTTACCTACTGTATGTAAGTGGTGGTGTTAACATGCTTTATGTCAGTTATGGTGTTAACCTGCTGTATGTCAGTGGTGGTGTTTGGCTTCTGTATGTCAGTGGTGGTGGTGTTAACCTGTTGTATGTCAGTGCTGTTGTTAACCCGCTGTATGCCAGTGGTGCTGTTAACCTACTGTTTGTCAGTGATGGTGTTAACCTGTTGTATGTCAATGGTGGTGTTAACCTTTTTGTATGTCAGTGGTGGTGTTAACCTGTTGTATGTCAGTGGTATTGCTAACCTACTGTATGAGAGTGGTGGTGTTAACCTGTTGTGTGACAGTGGTATTGCTAACCTACTGTATGTCAGTGGTGGTGTTAACCTGCTGCATATTTGTGATGATGTTAACCTACTGTATGTCAGTGGTGGTGTTAAGCTTCTGTATGTCGGTGGTGGTGTTAACCTGTTGTGTGACAGTGGTATTGCTTATCTACTGTATGTCAGTGGTGGTGTTAAGCTTCTGTATGTCAAGGGTGGTGTTAACCTGTTGTATGTCAGTGGTGGTGTTAACCTACTGTATGTCAGTGATGGTGTTAATCTATTGTATGTCAGTAGTGGTGTTGTTAACCTCCTGTATTTTAGTGCTGGTGTTAACCTGTTGTATGTCAGTGGTGGTGTTAATCCACTGTATGTAAGTGCTGATGTTAACCTAGTGTATGTCAGTGATGGTGTTAACCTAATGTATGTCAGTGGCAGTGTTAACCTGCTATATGTTAGTGGTCTTGTTAACCTGTTGTATGTCAGTAGTGGTGTTAACCTACTATATGTCAGTGGTGGTGTTAACTTGCTGTATGTCAGTAGTGGTGTTTACCTTTCATATGTCAGTGGTGGTGTTAACCTGCTGTTTGCCAGTGGTGGTGTTAAGCTGCTGTATGTAAGTGGTGGTGGTGCTATCCTGATATATGTCTGTTGTAGTGTTAACCTACTACTGCATGTCAGTGGTAGTATTAACCTGTTGTATGCCAGTGGTGGTGTTAACCTGATGTATGTCTGTTGTAGTGCTAACCTACTGTATGTCAGTGATGGTGCTAACCTGCTGTATGTCAGTTGTGGTGTTAACCTACTGTATGTCAGTGGTGGTGTTAACCTACTGTATGTCAGTGGTTGTGTTAACCTGTTATATGTCAATGGTGGTGTTCACCTGTAGTATGTCACTGGTGGTGTCAACCTACTGTATGTCAGTGGTGGTGTCAACCTGCTGTATATCAGTGGTAGTGTTAACCTACTGTTTGTCAATGATGGTGTTAACCTACTGTATGTCAGTTGTAGTGTTAACCTACTGTATGTCAGTGGTGGTTTTAACCTACTGTATTTCAGTGGTGGTGTTAGTTTGCTGTATGTCAGTGGTGGTGTTAACCTGCTGTATGTCAGTAGTGGTGTTAACTTGGTATATTTCTGTTGTAGTGTTATGCTACTGTATGTCAGTGGTGGTGTTAACCTGATATATATCTTTTGTAGTATTAACCTACTGTATGTCAGTGGTGGTGTTAACCTGTTGTATGTCATGGTGGTGTCAACCTACTGTACATCAGTGGTGGTGTTAACCTGCTGTATGTCAGTGGTGGTGTTAACTTGATATATTTCTGTTGTAGTGTTAACCCACTGTATGTCAGTAGTGGTGTTAACCTACTGTATGTCAGCGGTTGTGTTAACCTGTTGTATGTCAATGGTGGTGTTCATCTGTAGTATGTCATGGTGGTGTCAACCTACTGTATGTCAGTAGTGGTGTCAACCTGCTGTATGTCAGTGGTGTGTCAACCTACTGTTTGTCAGTAATGGTGTTAACCTACTGTATGTCAGTTGTAGTGTTAACCTACTGTATGTCAGTGGTGGTTTTAACCTACTGTATGTCAGTGGTGGTGGTGTTAATCTGCTGTATGTCAGTGGTGGCGTTAACCTGATATATGTCTTTTGTAGTGTTAACCTACTGTATGTCAGTGGTGGTGTTAACCTGTTGTATGTCAGTGCTATTGGTAACCTACTGTATGTCAGTGGTGGTGTTAACTTGGTATATTTCTGTTGCAGTGTTAACCTACTGTATGTCAGTGGTGGTGTTAACCTGATATATGTCGTTTGTAGTGTTAACCTTCTGTATGTCAGTGGTGGTATTAACCTGTTGTATGTCAGTGCTATTGGTAACCTACTGTATGTCAGTGGAGGTGTTAACTTGATATATTTCTGCTGTAGTGTTAACCTACTGTATGTCAGTGGTGGTGTTAACCTATTGTATGTCAGTGGTGGTGTTAACCTGCTGTATGTCAGTGTTGTGGTGTTAACCTATTGTATGTCAGTGGTGGTGTTAATCTGTTGTATGACAGTGGTATTGCTAATCTACTGTGTGTCAGTGGTAGTGTTAACCTGTTGTATGTCAATGGTGGTGCCAATCTGCTGTATGTCAGTGGTGGTGTTAACCTACTGTATATCAGTGGTGGTGTCGACCTGCTGTATGTCAGTGGTGGCGTTAACCTACTTATGTCAGTAGTGGTGTTAACCTACGGTATGTCAGTGATGGTGTTATCCTGCTGTATGTCAGTGGTGGTGTTAACCTGTTTTATGTCAGTGGTATTGCTAACCTACTGTATGTCAGTGGCGGTGTTAACCTATTGTATATCAGTGGTGGTGTCGACCTGCTATATGTCAGTGGTGGTGTTACCCTACTGTTTGCCTGTGATGGTGTTAGCCTACTGTATGTCAGTGGTGATGTTAACCACCTATATGTCAGTGGTGGTGTTAACCTGCTATATGTCAGTGATGGTGTTAAGCTACTGTATGTCAGTGGTAGTGTTAACCTGCTGTATGTCAGTGGTGGTGTTAACCTGCTTTATGTCAGTGGTGGTATTAACCTTATGTATGTCTGCTGTAGTGTTAACCTACTGTATGTCAGTGATGGTGTTAACCTATTGCATGTCAGTGATGGTGTTAACCTGCTGTATTTCAGTGGTGGTGGTAACCTGCTGTATGTCAGTGATGGTGTTAACCTGTTGAATGTCAGTGGTATTGCTAACGTGTTGTATGTCAGTGATGGTGTTAACCTGCTGTATGTCAGTGGTGGTGTTAACCTGCTATATGTCAGTGGTGGTGTTAACCTGTTTTATGTCAGTGGTATTGCTAATTTTCTGTATGTCAGTGGTGGTGTTAACCTGCTGTATGTCAGTGGTGGTAGCCTTGGTAAAACATTGGCTGGATAACAGGACACAGAAGGTAATTGTAAATGGAGTCCATTCTGAAGAAAGAGGGGTTACTAGTGGGGTACCACAGGGTTCAGTACTGGGTCCAGTCCTTTTTAATGTCTTTACAAGTGACATTGCAGAGGAACTGGAAGGAAAAGTATGCCTCTTTGCAGATGACACAAAGATCTGCAACAGGGTTGATACACAAGTAGGCATGGAAAGGATGAGATTGGACTAGGCAGGGTTGGAGGAATGGTCAGAAGTATGGCAGCTTGGATACAATGCAAAGAAGTGCAAAATAATGCACATGGGAAAAAAAGCACGGGGGAAGATTACACAATGGGGGGTAGTAACAGCAACAAAAATAGAAAGGGGCCTGGGAGTAATCATATCAGATGACCTTAAGGTTAGCAAGCAATGTTAGAAGGCAGTAGAGAGGGCTGTGGGGATACTGGGATTTATAGGAAGAGGCATCACCAGCAGAAAACAGGAAGTTTTTATCCTTCTGTATAGACAGTTGGTGAGACCCCTTCTAGAGTACTATGTCCAGTTCTGGAGACCCCATCTCTGCAAGAACATAGACAGGATATTGATAGTCCAGAGGAGGGCAACTAAAGTGGTACAGGGTCTGCAAGAGAAGCCATAAAAGGAGAAACTAGAGAAGCTTAATATGTATACCATTGAGCAAAGGAGGGAAAGGGGTGACATGATAGAAACTTTTAAGTACCTCAGTGGAATCAACAAAGTCCAAGAGGGTAGCATCTTTCAGAAAAAGAGATGTGCAAGAACAAGGGGACACAATTTGGAGATACAGAAGGGGTGGTTCAGGGGTAATGTGAGGAAATATTTTTTCACAGAGAGGGTGGTAGATGCATGGAACAGTCTTTCAAACAACATGAAGTCTTGCTATATTATGACAATTGCAGTTTGACCCAGTCTTCAAACTGCTCCGGAGGTGAAAGAGTTAAGTTCCATGCCAGGCATGGAATCTTGAGAGCGAGCTCGGTTGAAAACTCTGTCTGTTGTGCTTCAAACTGTAACTGTCAGATTCTTTACTCCGCCTCACTGAACAGTCGCTCCGGAGATCTCTCCTACTGCTCGGTTCATTTTGTCGGTTTTAAAGTATTTTTTCTCGGTTTTCAAACCGCATTTGTCTAAAATTAAACCGCAACCGGTCGGTTCAAGCCCTGTCTGTGGTATCATAAGTAATAGATAGGTTTACATTTTATTCTGTGTGGAACTTGTAAATGGTATTATCGGTTCGGTTTGAACCGATCAGGTTGTTGTAAAAAACTATTTTAAATAGTATTAGAAGTGCGGTTCCCGGTTCTTATCGGTTCTCAAAAAACGGATTTCATTACGGTTTTTCCACGACCCGTGACGGTCTGGAACCGATAAGGGTGTCTTCTTGGCTAAGGCCATTAACGGGCAAGTTTCTGGTTAGGCTGGCATTATGTCTGAGAAACCCAAAAGAAAACCGGCCCACTGGGTTTCAACACTGTAGTGTCTGTGGGGAAGCTTTGCTAAGGCTGACCCACACATCACATGTGTCTATTGTCTGGGTTTGATCACCTCAATACAGACTGCCAGATTTGTTTGAATTTCCTTGCAGCTACCCTGGATAAGAGAGTTGGTAGGCTCAGGGGCAGGGAGGCTAAGAAGTCCGCTGACCTGGATAGCCAGCCCGGTTCAGTTCAACCAGACCAGAGAAGTGCCCTCTGACCAGGGTGAGTCTTCCTCGGGCAAAAGGAGAGCTGACTCGGAGGAGTCAGTTCCAGCTAAAAGGACTAGGAAATCAGCAGGTGTGGAGCCAAAAAGTCTTTCTCCAACTGCTGCAGAGATAGCCAAAGCGATCAAAATTGTCCAGTCGCTTTCCCCGGTTCCGACCGAACAGGCACCATCAGGTAGGCGGTCAGTTCAGTCAGTTCCTCCGGTTCAGGAATATGATATAGAGGATTTTTATGAACCGGAGGGGGGGGGATTATGAGGAGAGTGAATGTGATTTTGAGAGTCTGGATCTGCCCATTGAACCGGACATTTCTCCAGACAGACCTATAGAAGTGTCTCCCCCCAGGCTTTCTGAGTCCCCTTCTCATTTTATTTTTTATAAGAAAGTGGCTGAAACCCTCCAACTTCCTATGGAAGAAGCTGTAGATGACCAAGAGGAGCCTGACTATGTAGAGATGGATATCCCAGAGTCTAGGAGACTGTCTATTCCTATCCACAAATCCTTCAGGAAACAGACAGTAAAAATTTTAAAAGCTCCCCATTCTATACTTCCTGTGGATAAGAAAATGGACAGGAGGTACACTTCGTCAGGCTCTGACACGGAGTTCCTCTCACAACAATGCAGCCATGTTGGGGTAGTGCACACTACAGCCTATGACAAGGCAAATATTCCTTTGGCTTCACACCCCCCTGACAAGGACTCCAGGAGGATTGATGCCATGGCAAAGAAACAGTACATGGCAGCATCTTTGGGTTTCAGACAGGCAAATTATATGGCTTATGTTGCAAGATATCAGAAATCCAGATGGGATACTGTTATGGCTCTAGCAAAGCAGGTCCCTGGCCAGCTTGCCAAGGAGCTGGAGCAGCTGGCTGCTGATGGTGTTGAGGCATCCAAGGTGCAATTCCATGCTGCAGTGGACTCTAATGATGTATCTTCGAGAGTCATGGCTACATCTGTGGCTTTTAGTAGAATGGCTTGCCTCAGGTGTACTAGCCTGTCACAGGATACTCAGGCTAGGGCCATGGATTTTCCTGTTGTTGATAACTCTCTGTTTGGGGAGCAGACAGAGAATTACATGAAGAAAATGGATGAGTATAGGACCACCTATAGGAGTGCACAGGCCAAGGAAAGGCAGGCCACTCCTCAGAGGCAGCTTTCCAGGGGCAGGCGCAGGCCTTTTCACAGGCCTTTTTCCCAAGCCCAGGCCTCCTCTTCAGCCTACGCCCAGAAGGGGTTCTTCAGAGGGAGAGGCAGACGGGGTACGAGCAGGCCTGCTCCCACCCCTCAGCCTAAAGCCCCTACCAAGCAGGCACCCTGATGGGATGGCCAGGGCTGATTCTCCATTACCTGTAGGGGGCAGGCTGGCTTACTTCGTCCAGGACTGGAAGTCTTTAACATCAGACAAGTGGGTCCTGGAAGTAGTAAGCCAGGGACTGGTTCTCAGCTTCAAAAAATTTCCAAAGATGAGAGCCAGATCCTTTCCACCTGCAAGTCCATCAGAGGCTCTCGACTTAGAAACAGAAGTTTCAAACCCTACTGGCTCTCAGAGCTGTAGAAAGGGTTCCTCCCTACACCAGGGCAAAGGATTGTACTCCAGGTACTTCCTTACCCCAAAAAAGACAGGAGAATGGCGGCCCATGCTGGATCTCAGATACCTAAACAAGCACCTTTTAAAACCAAAATTCAAAATGGTGACTCTGGGAATTATTTTACCTTGTCTAAGGCCAGGGGATTGGCTAGCGTCCCTGCACCTCAAGGATGCCTACTTCCATGTTCTCATCAGAAGCTCCCACTGAAAGTACAACAGATTCAAACTGCCCTCAGGCCATTACCAGTTCAGAGCAATGCCCTTCGGCCTCACCTCTGCCCCAAGGGTATTCACAAAATGCCTGGCAGTAGCAGTTGCTCATTTAAGAAGGCAAAAGATTGCCATCTTTCCTTACCTGGACGACTGGCTCATAGTAGGCCAGTCTCAGCCAAGTCAAACTACACCTTCAGGTTACCCAGCAGCTGCTTACATCTCTAGGTTTCCTTCTCAATCTCCCAAAAGTCAGTTCTAGAGCCTGTTCAGCTACTCACCTTCATAGGCGCAGAACTGAACACACAACAGGCCAGAGCCTTCCTTCCTCTAGAAAGAGCAAAGACCCTGGTTTCTCTGGCCTCCTCCTTCACTCTGCAGGTCTCTCGACCAGCAAGGCATTTTTTGCAGCTACTAGGGCACATGGCTGCTTCCACAGCAGTAGTGCAGGGAGCAAGATTTCAGATGAGGGACATTCAGTTCCACTTGAGAGCCTTCTGGTCTCAAAGGAGAGATCCTTTAACCAAACTGATCCCAGTAACTCAAACCCTGATCCAGGCCCTACAGTGGTGGCAGGATCAGAGCAATCTGAGACAAGGAGTTCCCTTCATCCTGCAGTCTCATTCCTTGACCCTTACTACAGATGCATCCCTCTTGGGGGGGGGGGGAGCTCACATGGGCGACCTCACCACTCAGGGGTTGTGGTCCCCTCAGGAATCTCTGCTCCACATCAATCTGTTGGAACTCAGAGCAGTTTTTCTAGCACTTCAAGCTTTTTCCATCTGTTCAGAACAAAGTGGTACAAGTCAGAACAGACAACACCACTACAATGTGGTACATCAACAAACAGGGGCACTCGGTCCTACGGCCTTGTGCACGAGCCCGATGATTTATGGTCTCTGGCTTATTCCTGAACACCTCCCTTATGGCAGTTCACCTCCCAGGCAAAGACAATGTCCTGGCAGATGCTCTCAGCAGGATTTCCCAGGGCCATCACGAATGGTCTCTGGATCCCTTATCCTGGAGGTGGTGTTTGCCAGGTGGGGCACTCCTCAGATAGATCTTTTGCAGCCCGGACAATCACCAACTTCCTCTTTTTGCTGCAGGCCCCAGTGTTGGGCTCAGTCCCTCTGGCGCCTTCCTTCTCAACTGGGAAGGGACGTTTCTCTATGTGTTTCCCCCTTTCCCTCTCCTTTTCAAGGTGCTAGTCAAGATCAGGTCTCAACCTTGCAAGATGATCCTGATTGCTCCAGATTGAGCCAGACAGCCCCGTATCCACTTCTTCTGTCCCTAGCAGTCCACCTTCCCCTGTGCCTTCCCAGGAATCACAATCTGTTAACCTGTGCCCAGGGGAGAGTTTGGTACCCGAATCTCAAATCTCTCAATCTCAAGGCCTGGCTCTTGAAGAGTTAGAGTTTGCTGACTTACACCTTTCTCAGGGTGTACTCAATGTTTTGAAGCTTGAGGAAAGCCTTCTACCAAAACTACTTATCATTCCAAATGGAAAGGTTTTCCATATGGTGCTCTAGTAGTATTTCCCCAGAGTCTGCCGGCTTGCCCACAGTTCTGGATTATATGGTGCACTTAAATGCTCTGGGTCTGAGACCAGCTACCCTAAAAGTACACCTGGCAGCAGTGTCTGCTTTCTTATCAGCAGGTAAACCCTCTTCTCTTTCAGCTCATCCGGTATTCTCCAAGTTTTTCAAGGGATTGCTTCACATCAGCCCTCCATTCAGGGATCCTGCCCCTGCATGGGATCTTAATGTTTGCATTGCCCAGCTTATGCAACCTCCTTTTGAGCCCCTGTCTTCAGCAAAGCTTAAGTACTTGACTTGGAAGACTGTGTTTTTGGTAGCCATCACTTCTGCTAGGCGCATAAGTGAACTACAAGCATTGTCAGTGGAGCCTGATTTTATCTCCTTTCATAGGGATAAAGTGGTCCTCAGGACTAATAGAAAATTCTTGCCCAAGGTGGTTTCGGATTTTCACCTGAATCAATCTATGTCTCTTCCTGTGTACTTCACTGACCATTCCTCCTCTGGTGAGAGGAGATTGCACAGTTTAGATGTCAAAAGAGCCCTTAGCTACTACATAGAGCGTACCAAGGGTCACAGGTTTGATTCTCTCCAACTGTTCCTCACTTATGGTGAGGTAGGTAAAGGAAAACCTGCCACTAAAAGATCCATTGCCAGGTGGATTGTTTCTTGTATCCAGTTTGTTATCAAAACTGGGTAGGGTTCCCCTTCAGGCCTGAGGGCTCACTCTCCAGAGGTACAGCTGCGTCCTGGCTGCTGCCAGGGACATCCCTATCATAGAGATATGTCAAGCAGCTACTTGGAAAACAGTTCACACTTTCACGACATTACTCCTTGGACATCCAGGCTAGGGTGATGCTTGATTTAACACAACTGTGCTTCCAGAGCCTATTCCTAAGTAGGTTCTGCCCTCCTCCATGGAGGTACTGCTGTGTAGTCTGCAATTGTCATAATATAGCAAGACTTCATGTTGTTTGAAGAAAAAATTACTCACCTTAGTAATGTTGTTTCTTCTAATGGAGTCTTGCTATATTATGACCTCCCACCTGCCCCTCTCAGAACCTCTGTTTTGTTTTGGGATGTGGGTGGGCAGTGCTATGTTGGCACCTAGTGTTTGCCATTTTGTTTGCTGTTGTATTTTCATTTTCTTGGTCCCCTGACTTGAGTCTTGCTTTTGGGACCAGAAAATGTGTTAGTATTTAGTAGCCAGTTGGCTAGTGTAGGTTTACAGCTTCCACACAGAACCTTAGTGAGTTTTGCTCATAAAGGTCTGACAGTTACAGTTTGAAGCACAACAGACAGAGTTTTCAACAGAGCTCGCGCTCAAGATTCCATGCCTGGCATGGAACTTAACTCTTTCACCTCCGGAGCAGTTTGAAGGCTGAGTCAAACTGCAATTGTCATAATATAGCAAGACTCCATTAGAAGAAACAACATTACTAAGGTGAGTAATTTTTTCTTCTGAGAAGGTTGTGGGGTCTAAACCTGTGGGAGAATTCAAGAATACATGGGACAGACATAAGGCAATTTTTGTGGTGGGTAGAAAGAAATAGGCTGTTGGTTAACTAGGATCTGCAGCTTATCCTGTAGGTAGGAAAATGGGCAGACTAGGTGGGCCAAGCAGTTCTTATCTGCCATCAAAGTCTATTATGTTTCTGTGTTTCTATGGTGGTGTTAATTTACTGTATGTCAGTGGTGGTGTTAACCTGTTGTGTGTCAGTGGTGGTGTTAACCTGCTGCATGTCAGTGGTGGTGTTAACCTGTTGTACATTAGTAGTGGTGTTAACCTGCTGTATTTCAGTGGTGATGTTAACCTACTGTATGTCAGTGGTGCTGTTAATTTGCTATATGTCAGTGGTGGTGTTAACCTACTGTATATCAGTGGTGGTGGTGTTAACCTGCTGTATGTCAGTGGTGGTGTTACCCTGATATATGTCTGTTGTAGTGTTAACCTACTGTATGTCAGTGGTGGTGTTAACCTGTTGTATGTCAGTGGTATTGCTAACTAACTGTATGTCAGTGGTGGTGTTAATGTGATGTATGTCTGTGGTGGTGTTAACCTGTTGTATGTCAGTGGTATTGCTAACCTACTGTATGACTGACAAAGCACATTTTCTTGACCTGGAAACATAGAAACATAGAATTTGACGGCAGATAAGGACCGCTTGGCCCCCCAGTCTGCCCATTTCCCTACCTAACGGATAAGCTGCAGATCCTAGTTAACCAGCAGCCTACTTCTTCCTACCCCCACCCCCTAGAATTGCCTTATGACTGTCCCATGCATGCTTGAATTCCACCACTGTTTTTGACTCCACAACCTCCTCCGGAAGGCCGTTCCATGCATCCACAACCCTCTCTGTGAAAAAATACTTCCTTAAATTACCTCTGAGCCGCCCCTCATCTTCAAATTGTGCCCTCTTGTTCTTGCACACCTCCTTTTTTGAAAGATGCTACCCTCTTGGACTTTGTTGATTCCCTTGAGGTACTTGAAAGTTTCTATCATGTCCCCCGTCTCCCTCCTTTCCTTGAGGCTATACATGTTAAGCTCCTTAAGTCTCTCTTCATATGTCTTCCGGTGCAGACCCTGCACCATTTTAGTTGCCCTCCTCTGGACAGCTTCCATCCTGTCAATGTCTTTGCGGAGATTGGGTCTCCAGAACTGCACGCAGTACTCCAGATGGGGTCTGACCAGCTGTCTGTACAGAGGGATAATAACTTCCAGTTTTCTACTGGTGATGCCTCTCTCTATGCATCCAAGTATCCCCCCAGCCCTCCTTGCTGCCCTCTCACATTGCTTGCCCACCTTTAGGTCATCTGATATTACTACCCCCAGGTCCCTTTCCATTTTTGTTGTTGTTAGTATCTCACCCCCCATTGTGTACTCTTCCCCTGGGTTTTTGTTTCCCAGGTGCATTACCTTGCATTTCTTAGCATTGAGTCTAAGCTGCCATACATTTGACCATTCCTCTAACCTTGCCAAGTCCCTTCTCATCCTTTCCATCCCACCTTGTGCATCAACTCTGTTGCAGATCTTTGTGTCATCTGCAAGAGACATACTTTCCTTCCAGTCCCTCTGCAATGTCGCTATAAAGACATTGAAGAGGACCAGTCCTAATACTGAACCTCGGGTATTCCACTAGTAACCCCCCTTTCTTCAGAGTGGACTCCCATTTACTATTACTCTGTCCTATTCTCCAGCCAATTCTTTACCCAGGCTGTCATCTTGGGACCCACTCCCAGGCTGGCTAACTTGTATATTAATCTTTTGTGTGGGACTGTGTCACATGCCTTGCTAAAGTCTAGGTAGGCCATGTCACAGCCCCCCTGATCTACTACTTTGGTCACCCAGTCAAAGAAATCTATCAGATTTGTTTTGCATGACCTTCCCGCTGTGAATCCATGTTGCCTTGGGTCCTGTGCCCCTCTAGCCTCTAGATACTCGACAATTCTTTCCTTCAGAAGTGATTCCATCATTTTCCCTACCACTGAGGTTAAACTAACAGGTCTGTAGTTTCCTGCTTCTGCCTTGCTCCCACTTTTGTGAAGAGGAATCACATCTGCCCTCCTCCACTCCTCGGGTACCACCCCATCCTCCCATGATTTGATGAAGAGGGTAGTCAGTGGTGTCACCAGTTCTACCCTTTGTTCTTTTAGAATGCTGAGATGAATCCCATCAGGCCCCATTCCTTTGTCCACCTTCAGTTTAAAGAGTTCTTCCAGAACCCTTTCTTCTGTAAATGGGCCGGTATCAACTTCTGTACCCAGAGTGTTTCTACTGTTTGTTTTAGGTACCCCCTCCTTCCTTTGTAAATACTGAGCAAAAATATTTGTTTAGTATCTCTGCCTTTTCACAGTCACCCTCTGCCCACCCTCTCTCCCCTTTATTAAGCCTCACTGTCCTCCCTTGGTCTTCCTTCGCTCCCTGATGTACCTATAAAAGGTTTTATCCCCCTTCTGAACTGAGTTGGCTATCTTTTCCTCGGTTTGGGCCTTTGCTGTTCTGACTGCCTTCCCAGCTTCCTTTTGCTTTAACTGATACAGTTCTCTGTCCTGCTCCTTCTGTGATTCCTTGTACTTCCTGAATGCTTTCTTTTTCTCTTGAGCCTTCACTGCTACTTCCTTTGAGAACCATAGTGGTTTCTTACATCATTTCATTTTGTTCATTTGCTTCACACAAAGGCTTGTTGCCTCTGTGATGGCAGTTTTTATTATTCCCCATTGTTCTTCCACCCCTCCTTCCTGCCCATTTGCTAGTGCATTCCTTAGGCACTCACCCATTTTGGCAAAGTCAGCCCTCCTAAAGTCCAGTACTTTTGCCTTTGTATGGCTTGACTCTATTGCGGTGTTTATTGTGAACCATACTGTTCGATGGTCGCTAGTTCCCAGATGGCTACCCACTTCTACATCTGTGATCCTCTCTTCATCTCCATTTGAGAGAACCAGGTCTAAGATTGCTCCCTCTCGAGTGGGCTCTGATACTAGTTGTCTAAGGCATGCCCCCTGTAGGGCATCTAGAGTAACCCCACTCTTTGAAGTGGCTGCTGCAACTGCACTCCAGTTAACATCTGGCATATTCAGATCACTCATCAGCAATATCTCCCCTTTTACTGCCATTCTAAGTATACTTTCTATCATTTCCTTGTCCATTTCCTCCCCCTGAGAAGGGCGTCTGTATACAGCCTCTGTGCAGATTGTGGTGTCATTGCTGGTCTCCAAATTTACCCACAGTGCTTCTTCTCCCCCCTGTTTTCCTTTTTGTTCTGTTGCTTTGATTCCTTCCCTTATGTAAAGAGCTACTTCTCCTCCTCTTTTACCCTCCCTGTCCCTCCTGTAGATAGTGTATCCTGGTATGTTTACGTCCCAGTCATGGTTTTGTGTGTACCATATTTCTGTGACTGCCACGATATCCAGATGTTCCTCCTCCATCAATTCAGGAAGCTTGTTACTCAGACTATGGGCATTGGTACTCATTGCTCTCCATTTCTTGATGGCTTTACCTTCTGTTGCAGCATCCCCCACTGACCTTTCTACCTCGGTCTTTTTCTCATTTAGTACCCTGTTTTGTAGGGAGAGGCTGGGATTTTCCTGTTGCTTATCAGTGCCTCCCCTCTTGACTAGTTTAAAAACTTGCCAATGAAGCATTTAAACTGATTTGCTCAAAAGACTTGTTCCCTTCCTGGACAGATGCAGACCATCCTGCCAGTATAGGCTGGTGTCCCTCCAGGTGGAACCTCAGTCCCCAGTGAAGCCAAACCCCTGTGCTCCACATCATTTCTTCAACCTTTCATTAAACTGCATGATGCAAAGTACCCTCACCTCACTCATGCCATTGACAGGCAGCACCTCTGAGAAGGATACTGTGTGTGCTACTTGTCTTAGGCCCCCCCAATTCTACAAAGTCCTTCTGCACTGCTCTAATCTCATGATGAGCCAAGTCATTTGTCCCTAGGTGGACAATGATGTCCAGCTCAGACTCCCATGCAGCTGTTCTCGTGATCCTGAGGATGCGCTTCCTGTCCCTCCAAGCCATGGCACCAGGCAGGCACCTTACTTCAGATTTCCCTGCTCCCCCCAGTTCTATCCCCCTAATAATTGAGTCCCCCACCAGGAGCTGCTTCCTTTCCCTATGGTGTCCTCTGCTTCCTTCCTGTGGGCCTCCCTTGTGACAGTTGTCCTCAGCCTCCTTAGTCTCCTCTGCGGGTGCATCCATAGGGGAGCTATGCTCCCCCAGAATGGTGTATGGATTGTGGAGTGGAACAACTGAGCCCTCACAAAGCAATCAGCAAAAAGCTCTGACCCACCGCTGCGATGAGTGCCTTCCTGCCAGCAAGATGCCCTACACAACAATTTGACAGAGAAAATACCCTGCTAATCGAACAGAGAAAAATCCAGACATCCAAGTCAGACAGAGGTAAACCTCCCCTGCCCCAAAACAGCCTGGTAGTTTGTGCTCTGAAAGCAGTCAGCTCCAAAATAAGTCAGCTGTGCTTTAAACTCTTCCTGCACTGAAAATCTTAAGAATTGTAACAAACGTAGCTAGATCCACCTCCCTCTGTTGCTTGAAAGACTGTCTTTTCCTGATAATTCTAAGTTCCTTATTTCACCTTTCAGTTAGACATAGCCTCCACCTGCAGAATATCTGCTACAAACCATAGACAATTGTAAGGTTCACCTCCCTCTGTTGTGAGCACAACTCGCTTTCTTACAAATCCTATGTTCAGTATTGCAGCTTCCAGCCAGAGGTAGTTTCACTTTAAGAATATTAGCTGTTAGTAGTTTTGAAAACCCCCTTCCTGATTTAAAAATGAAATTAAACACAAAACAATCCCAATGTAAGACTGTAAAGTAAGGAAAACTTCCCTCAGATGTGAGTAAGAGAGATCAGTTGTAGATTTCTAATCCAATATAGTATATCCCATGCAGCTTCTCAGTTGTTTCAAAGCACAGCCTGTTACACCACTTGAAGAGATGGGCTTCTGTCTGAAACAGGATCACACCAGTAGTTTATAGTAATTGATCAATGCTAGAATATTAATCCACCCAAAACAATTGGCTATGATGCAAGGTCTCCCTGACTAGTGAAGACAATTCCCACCACCTGAGGCTGTGTCTGTCATCAAATTACAAACTGCAGCCTTTGCTATTCAAAGTACGCAGCTACTACCAGTAAGTTATTTCCAACTATTTTATTTCCAACTATATTAATGTAAACTGTCAGAATACTAGCTGACAGTCCAGATAGCCACAAAGAAAAATCAAATATGCAGTTATTTCAACCCTTCTGAAATTGCTCACAAGATAAGTAGTTTTGAAAACCCCCTTCCTGATTTAAAAATGAAATTAAACACAAAACAATCCCAATGTAAGACTGTAAAGTAAGGAAAACTTCCCTCAGATGTAAGTAAGAGAGACAAAGCACATTTTCTTGACCTGGAAGGACACTACTTCTTTATTCAGCTGTGAGCTGTGTGAGAAATTCTATATTGCACTTAATATCTGCAACAACGTGCACTTTTGCTTAATTCTGTGGGAGGTGAAACTAACTACCCTTGGTAATTGCTTTTTGTTCACATATTTATTTAGTGTTTAACCAAGAAGGGGCTTGCAAACTCTGTTTATCTTGTTAGTAACTTCAGAAGGATTTAAATACTGCATTTGGGTAGATCCTTGGAGGTAGCTAGATTCTCTACTAGGATTTTCTGATAGTTAAACTATTTTTAAATAAATTACAGGTGGCTGAGGAGTTGAAAAAGGAGCTTGCAAACTCTGCTTATCTTGGAAGTAACTTCACAAGTGTTTGAATACTGTATTTTGGTTGTCCCTTGGGGGTAGCTGGATTGACTACTAGGATTTTGGGACAGAAACTATTTTTAAATAATTTACTGGTGCGTAGGAGTTTGTGATAGTTAAACTATTTTTAAATAAGTTACTGTGGTTAAGGAGTTGTCATAGCAAAACCTGCAGTGTGAAACAGGAAAAGACAGTCTTTCAAGCAACAGAGGGAGGTGGATCTAGGTTTATGTTTGTTTGTTACAATTCTTAAGATTTTCAGTGCAGGAAGAGTTTAAAGCACAGCTGACTTATTTTTGGGCTGACAGCTTTCAGAGCACAAACCACCAGGCCTGTTTTGGGGCTGGGGAGGTTTACCTGTGTCTGACTTGGATGTGTGGATTTTTCTTTGTTTGATTAGCAGGGTATTTTCTCTGTCAAATTGTTGTGTAGGGCATCTTGCTGACAGGAAGGCACTCATCGCAGCGGTGGGTCAGAGCTTTTAGCTGATTGTTTTGTGATGGCACAGTTTAGGCATCACCCCACCCACCCCTGGAAATAGTTCCTTTATAACTGGGGTTCTGACATAATTTCCTCAAGAGTGCAAGGTGCATATCACTGTCATATCCTCTCTAGCACACTGCACTGACAATATAAGCATACACATTATATAAAATATATATATTTCTATATAACAAACCAATCACACACACACACACACACACACACACACACACACACAAAAAAAAAATGTGGGGAGTAGTGCAATGTAATGGATGTGGGGCAGCAGTCTTCCGGAGTCTTTCTGGAGGCTGAGGTGCTGCCCTATTTGCAGACAACTCTCTGCCCTGAGGGAGAAAGTTGCCCGTCTTCAGGCCACACTGGACAGTAGTAAGAGAACCTTCCCCCAGGCCACACTGGATGGTAGGAAGGGAACCTCCTCCATCCAGGGAGCACCAGAGCCACCATCACTACCTCAGAGTTTCTGAAGAAAGCACAGCAGTTGGACCACAGTGGGCTCAGGGAGGGTGAGGATGGCAGAACAGAGGCACACCCAGTCAGTTGTTCCACACCACAATCCATAAACCATTCTGGGGGAGCATAGCTCCCCATGGATGCACCCGCAGAGGAGACTAAGGAGACTGAGGACAACTGTCACAAGGGAGGCCCACAGGAAGGAGGCAGATGACACCACAAGGAAAAGAAGCAGCTCCTGGTGGGGGACTCAATTATTAGGGATAGAACTGGGGGGAGCAGGGAAAACTGAAGTAAGGTGCCTGCCTGGTGCCATGGCTTGGAGAGACAGGAAGCGCATCCTCAGGATCACGAGAACAGCTGCACGGGAGTCTGAGCTGGACGTCATTGTCCACCTAGGGACAAATAACTTGGCTCATCATGAGATTAGAGCAGTGCAGAAGGACTTTGTAGAATTGGGGAGGGGCCTAAGACAAGTAGCATGCACAGTATCCTTCTCAGAGGTGCTGCCTGTCAATGGCATGAGTGAGGCAAGGGTACTTTGCACCATGCAGTTTAATGAATGGTTGAAAAAATGGTGTGGAGCACAGAGGCTTGGCTTCATTGGGGACTGGGGTTCCATCTGGAGGGACACCAGCCTATACTGGCAGGATGGTCTGCATCTGTCCAGGAACGGAAAAAGTCTTTTAAGCAATCGGTTTAAATGCTTTATTGGCAAGCTTTTAAACTAGTCAAGGGGGGAGGCACTGATAAGCAGCAGGAAAATTCCAGCCTCTCCCTACAAAACAGGGTACTAAATGAGAAAAAGACCGAGGTAGAAAGGTCAGTGGGGGATGCTGCAAAAGAAGGTAAAGCCATCAAAGAATGGAGAGCAATGAGTACCAATGCCCGTAGTCTGAGTAACAAGCTTCCTGAATTAGTGGCCTTGATGGAGGAGGAACATCTGGATATCATGGCAGTCACAGAAACATGGTACACACAAAACCATGACTGGGACGTAAACATACCAGGATACACTATCTACAGGAGGGACAGAGAGGGTAAAAGAGGAGGAGGAGTAGCTCTTTACATAAGGGAAGGAATCAAAGCAACAGAACAAAAGGGAAAACAGGGAGGAGAAGAAGCACTGTGGGTAAATTTGGAGACCAGCAATGGCACCACAATCCGCACAGAGGTTGTATACAGACCCCCTCTCAGAGGGAGGAAATGGACAAGGAAAAGATAGAAAGTATACTTAGAATGGCAGATAAAGGGGAGCTATTGCTGATGGGTGATCTGAATATGCCAGATGTTAACTGGAGTGCAGTTGCAGCAGCCACTTCTAAGAGTGGGGTTATTCTAGATGCCCTACAGGGGGCATGCCTTAGACAACTAGTACTGGAGCCCACTCGAGAGGGAGCAATCTTAGACCTGGTTCTCTCAAATGGAGATGAAGAGAGGATCACAGATGTAGAAGTGGGTAGCCATCTGGGAACTAGCGACCATCGAACAGTATGGTTCACAATAAACACAGCAATAGAGTCAAGCCATACAAAGGCAAAGTACTGGACTTTAGGAGGGCTGACTTTGCCAAAATGGGTTAGTGCCTAAGGAATGCACTAGCAAATGGGCAGGAAGGAGGGGTGGAAGAACAATGGGGAATAATAAAAACTGCCATCACAGAGGTAACAAGCCTTTGTGTGAAGCAAATAAACAAAACGAAATGATGTAAGAAACCACTATGGTTCTCAAAGGAAGTGGCAGTGAAGGTTCAAGAGAAAAAGAAAGCATTCAGGAAGTACAAGGAATCACAGAAGGAGCAGGACAGAGAACTGTATCAGTTAAAGCAAAAGGAAGCTGGAAGGCAGTCAGAACAGCAAAGGCCCAAACCGAGGAAAAGATAGCCAACTCAGTTAAGAAGGATAAAACCTTTTATAGGTACATCAGGGAGCGAAGGAAGACCAAGGGAGGGGTGAGGCTTAATAAAGGGAGGGAGGAGGGTGGGCAGAGGGTGACTGTGAAAAGGCAGAGATACTAAACAAATATTTTGCTCAGTATTTACAAAGGAAGTGGAGGTACCTAAAACAAACAGTAGAAACACTCTGGATACAGAAGTTGATACCAGCCCATTTACAGAAGAAAGGGTTCTGAAAGAACTCTTAAAACTGAAGGTGGACAAAGCAATGAGGCCTGATGGGATTCATCTCAGAAATTCTAAATGCAACTAAGATTGAACTAGTGACACCACTGACTACCCTCTTTAACAAATCATGGGAGGATGGGGTGATACCTAAGGACTGGAGAAGGGCAGATGTGATTCCCCTTCACAAAAGTGGGAGCAAGGCAGAAGCAGGAAACTACAGACCTGTTAGTTTAACCTCAGTGGTAGGGAAAATGATGGAATCACTTCTGAAGGAAAGAATTGTTGAGTATCTAGAGGCCAGAGGGGCACAGAACACAAGGTAGCATGGATTCACACCAGGAAGGTCATGCCAGACAAATCTGATAGATTTCTTTGACTGGGTGACCAAAATAGTAGATCAGGGAGGGGCTGTGGACATGGCCTACCTAGACTTTAGCAAGGCATTTGACACAGTCCCAGATAAAAGATTAATATACAAGATAGCCAGCATGGGAGTGGGTCCCAAGATGACAGCCTGGGTAAAGAATTGGCTGGAGAATAGGACACAGAGAGCAATAGTAAATGGAGTCCACTCTGAAGAAAGAGGGGTTACTAGTGGGGTACCGCAGGGTTCAGTATTAGGACCGGTCCTCTTCAATGTCTTTATAAGTGACATTGCAGAGGGACTGGAAGGAAAAGTATGTCTCTTTGCAGATGACACAAAGATCTGCAACAGAGTTGATACACAGGGTAGGTGGAAAGGATGAGAAGGACTTGGCAAGGTTAGAGGAATGGTCAAATGTATGGCAGCTTAGATTCAATGCTAAGAAGTGCAAGGTAATGCACCTGGGAAACAAAAACCCAAGGGAAGAGTACACAATGGGGGTGAGATACTAACAACAACAAAAATGGAAAGGGACCTGGGGGTAGTCATATCAGATGACCTAAAGGTGGGCAAGCAATGTGAGAGGGCAGCAAGGAGGGCTGGGGGGATATTGGGATGCATGCATAGGGAGAGGCATCACCAGTAGAAAACAGGAAGTTATTATCCCTCTGCACAAGTACCTCAAGGGAAACAACAAAGTCCAAGAGGGTAGCATCTTTCAAAAAAAGGGGTGTGCAAGAACAAGGGGGCACAATTTGAAGATAGAAGAGGGGACGGCTCAGAAGTAATTTAAGGAAGTATTTTTTCACAGAGAGGGTTGTGGATGCATGGAATGACCTTCCGGAGGAGGTTGTGGAGTCAAAAACAGTGGTGGAATTCAAGCATGCATGGGACAGTCATAAAGCAATTCTAGGGGGCGGGGGTAGGAAGAAGTAGGCTGCTGGTTAACTAGGATCTGCAGCTTATCCATTAGGTAGGGAAAAGGGCAGACTGGGTGGGTCAAGCAGTCCTTATCTGCCGTCAAAATCTATGTTTCTATGTTAGTGGTGGTGTTAACATGTTGTATGTCTGTGGTGGTGTTAACCTGCTGTATGTCAGTGGTGATGTTAGTGAGCTGGTGACATGATTTGGCTAGACAACTCATTTGTAAGTTGCCTGCCTGATTAGCTGTATAAACTTGAGCCGTATTTTTTTTTGATGAGATTAAATACTACAATTTTAACTCACAATGCCCCGCTCATATTGTCTGTGTTTGATATGAGTGGTCATTTCAGAGCTGCAGCCCCACTCTGAAAATCAGCTTTTTGATGATGTTAGGTATGGGTTGGGGCTGCAGATACTCTATATAGTAAATAACAGGATAGGAATAGGATCGGGGGAGGGAGCTGTCTGAATGTAGTAACGTTACCTTTTCTGGCAGTTATTTAATTCAATTCAATTTTATTTAACCAGGAATACACCATCGAGGCAGAGCTCATTTACAAAGTGGTCTTGGGGGACACAAGGATACATACAAATAATGCAACATAACAACAGGAGAGCATCAGAGAACCATAATGACAGTCACTTTAAGTGGCAGATGGCTTGCAGCATTATATGAAAATAAATTACATTGAAATAGCTAGGCGACACACTGTATAGTTATTGCAAGGTACATACAAACAGGAAACAGTACCAGCATATGATAATGTGAATTTCGAAATAGAAGCACACATATCCAGTAATATACAAACCTATAATTAACATTAAAACTGCAAGAGCTGAAAGGGGTTTATAGGTTGAGCTGAGAGGGAAGGGGATAGGACAGAAGAGTATTGAGCGAGGCACATAAGTAGTGAAGCAGATTAAAGCTGGAGGGGAGTAGGGTAGGGCAAGGAGTAGCAAGGGCAGAGCATGCATGGTCATAAGCGTAAGACAGAGCTCATAGGAAGAAGGTAAGAGCATGAAGAGGGAGAGGTAAAGTAGGAGATGGTAAGGGGATGAGGAGCATAGATGACAGAAAGAATTTGGATTACCAATAGCTAGTGGTAAGGGAAACAAAAGTGCTACGATGTTCTGGGGAAAAATGGAGAATCAAGAGTCAGAGAACTAATTAGCGTAACATTGAAATTTTTCAAGCAGAGCGGAATTATGCATGTATGAGGGTGGTTTATCACATAAATCATTTGCCCATACATGTATAAATGCCAGCAAAGATAACATTAGTACATTTAGACAGCCCTCCTCCCCAGATCCTATTCCTGTCCTATTATTTACTATATAGAGCGCCTGCGTCCCCGACTCATACCTAACGTCATCAAAGAGCTGAATTTTGGAGCGGGGCTGCAGAGCTGAGACAGCCACTTGACTCATACATGGATGGTGCAAGCCGGGATTTGTACCTTAACGTTTTAGTATTTAATCTCACCAAAAAAAACTGCAGTACACGTTTATTCCGCTAATAGGGCAGGCAACTTTCGAATGAGTTGCCCACCCCGAATCATGTCACTAGCTCTTTAACCTGCTGTATGTCAGTGGTGGTGTTACCCTACTATATGTCAGTGATGTTTATCAATCAATCAACAAATCAATTAAACATCAATCAGTTATTCTTATTTGTTTGATACAGGGTCATTTCAAACCCTACAATCATTTACAGATATTTATAAAATAAATACAAGCAGAATAAACAATGGGACTGTGTGAGTTACAGGGTGATGATTCAGTCAGTGGGTTTATGAAACATAGAATTTGATGGCAGATAAGGAGCACTTGGCCCACCCAGTCTGCCCATTTCCCTACTTAATGGTAAGCTGCATATCCTAGTTAACCAGCAGCCTACTTCTTCCTACCCCCCCCCCAAAATTTCCTTATGACTGTCCCATGCATGCTTGAATTCAACCACTGTTTTTGACTCCACAACCTCCTCTGAAGGCCGTTCCATGCATCCACAACCCTCTCTGTGGAAAAATACTTCCTTTCATTACCCCCCTCTATCTTCAAATTGTGACCCCTTGTTCTTGCACACCTCTTTTTTTGAAAGATGCTACCCTCTTGGACTTTGTTGATTCCCTTGAGGTACTTGAAAGTTTCTATCATGTCCCCCCCTCTCCCTCCTTTCCTCAAGGCTATACATATTAAGCTCCTCTAGTCTCTCTTCATATGTCTTCTGGTGCAGACCCTGCCCCATTTTAGTTGCCATCCTCTGGACAGCTTCCATCTTGTCTATGTCCTTGCGGAAATTGGGTCTCCAGAACTGCACACAGTACTCCAGATGGGGTCTCACCAGCTGCCTGTACAGAGGGATAACAACTTCCTGTTTTCTACTGGTGGTGCCTCTCCCTATGCATCCCAGTATCCCCCCAGCCCTCCTTACTGCCCTCTTATATTGCTTGCCCACCTTTAAGTCATCTGATATGACTACCCCCAGGTCCCTTTCCATTTTTGTTGTTGTTAGTATCTCACTCCCCATTGTGTACTCTTCCCCTGGGTTTTTGTTTCCCAGGTGAATTACCTTGCACTTCTTAGCATTGAATCTAAGCTGCCATACGTTTCACCATTCCTATAACCTTGCCAAGTCCCTTCTCATCCTTTCCACCCCACCTTGCTCATCAACTCTGTTGCAGATCTTTGTGTCATCTGCAAAGAGACATACTTTTCCTTCCAGTCCCTCTGCAATGTCGTTTATAAAGACATTGAAGAGGACCGGTCCTAATACTGAACCCTGCGGTACCCTGCTAGTAACCCCCCTTTCTTCAGAGTGGACTCCATTTACTATTACTCTCTGTGTCCTATTCTTCAGCCAATTCTTTACCCAGGCTATCATCTTGGGACCCACTCCCAGGCTGGCTAACTTGTATATTAATCCTTTGTGTGGGACTGAGTCGAATGCCTTGCTAAAGTCTAGGTAGGCCATGTCCACAGCCCCTCCCTGATCTACTACTTTGGTCACCCAGTCAAAGAAATCTATTAGATTCATCTGGCATGACCTTCCCGCTGTGAATCCATGCTGCCTTGGATCCTGTGCCCCTCTGGCCTCTAGGTACTCAACAATTCTTTCCTTTAGAAGTGATTCCATTATTTTCCTTATCACTGAGGTTAAACTAACAGGTCTGTAGTTTCCTGCTTCTGCCCTGCTCCCACTTTTGTGAAGGGGAATCACATCTGCCCTCCTCCAGTCCTCAGGTACCACCTCATCCTCCCACTATTTGTTAAAGAGGGTAGTCAGTGGTGTCACTAGTTCTACCCTTAGTTCTTTTAGAATTCTGGGATGAATCCCATCAGGCCCCATTGCTTTGTCCACCTTCAGTTTAAGAGTTCTTTCAGAACCCTTTCTTCTGTAAATGGGCTGGTATCCATTCTGTATCCAGAGTGTTTCTATTGTTTGTTTATGTATCTCCCCTCTTCATTTGTAAATACTGAGCAAAATATTTGTTTAGTATCTCTGCCTTTTCCGTCACCCTCTGCCTACCACCCCTTTATAAAGCCTCACTATCCGTTCCCTTGGTCTTCCTTGCTCCAGATGTACCTAAAAAGGTTTATCCCCTTCTTAACTGAGTTGGCTATCTTTTCCTTGGTTTGGGCCTTTGCTGTTCTGACTGCCTTCCTAGCTTCCTTTTGCTTTAACTGATACAATTCTTTGTCCTGCTCCTTCTGTGATTCCTTGTACTTTCTGAATGTTTTCTTTTTCTCTTGAACCTTCACTGCCACCTCCTCTGAGAACCATAGTGGTTTCTTACATTATTTTGTTTTGTTTATTTGCTTCACACAAAGGCTTGTTACCTCTGTGATGGCAGTTTTTATTATTCCCCATTGTTCTTCCACCCCTCCTTCCTGCCCATTTGCCTGTGCATTCCTTAGGCACTCACCCATTTTGGCAAAGTCAGCCCTCCTGAAGTCCAGTACTTTTGCCTTTGTGTAGGCAACTCTATTGCTGTGTTTGATTGTGAGCCATACTGTTGATGGTCTCTAGTTCCCAGATGGCTACCCACTTCTACATCTGTGATCCTCTCTCCATCTCCATTTGAGAGAACCAGGTCTAAGATTGCTCCCTCTCGAGTGGGTTCCAATACTAGTTGTCTAAGGCATGCCCCTGTAGGGCATCTAGAATAACCCCACTCTTAGAAGTGGCTGCTGCAACTGCACTCCAGTTAACATCTGGCATATTCAGATCACCCATCAGCAATAGCTCCCCTTTATCTGCCATTCTAAGTATATTTTCTATCTTTTCCTTGTCCATTTCCTCCCTCTGAGAGGGGGGGTCTGTATACAACCCCTGTGCGGATTGTGGTGCCATTGCCTGCCTTCAAATTGATCCACAGTGCTTCTTCTCCTCCCTGTTTACCCTATTGTTCTGTTGCTTTGATTCCTTCCCTTATGTAGAGAGCTACTCCTCCTCCTCCTCCCCTTTTACCCTCCCTGTCCCTCCTGTAGATAGTGTATCCTGGTATGTTTACGTCCCAGTCATGGTTCTGTTTGTACCATGTTTCTGTGACTACCACGATATCCAGATGTTCCTCCTCCATCAAGGCCACTAATTCAGGAAGCTTGTTACCCAGACTATGGGCATTGGTACTCATTGCTCTCCATTTTTTGATGGCTTTACCTTCTGTAGCAGCATCCCCCACTGGCCTTTCTACCTTGGTCTTTTTCTCATTTAGTACCCTGTTTTGTAGGGGGAGGCTGAGACTTTCCTGCTGCTTATCAGTGCCTCCCCCCTTGACTAGTTTAAAAGCTTGCCAATGAAGCATTTAAACCGATTGTCCAAAAGACTTGTTCCCTTCCTGGACAGATGCAGACCATCCTGCCAATATAGGCTGGTGTCCCTCCAGGTGGAACCCCAGTCCCCAATGAAGCTAAACCCATGTGCTCCACACCATTTTTTCAACCATTCGTTAAACTGCATGGTGCAAAATACCCTCGCCTCACCCATGCCACTGACAGGCAGCACCTCTGAGAAGGATACTGTGTGTGCTACTTGTCTTAGGCCCCTCCCCAACTCTACAAAGTCCTTCTGCTCTGCTCTAAGCTCATGATGAGCCAAGTCATTTGTCCCTAGGTGGACAATGACGTCCAGCTCAGACTCCCGTGCAACTGTTCTCGTGATGCTAAGGATGCGCTTCCAGTCCCTCCAAGCCATGGCATCAGGCAGGCACCTTACTTCAGTTTTCCCTGCTCCCCCCAGTTCTATCCCCCTAATAACTGAGTCCCCCACCAGGAGCTGCTTTCTTTCCCTGTGGTGCCTTCTGCCTCCTTCCTGAGGGCCTCCCTTGTGACAGTTGTCTGCACCCTCCTTAGTCTCCTCTGCGGGTGCATCCATAGGGGAATAGTATAATCGATGAGGCTGAAGGCCAAGTGGATTATGATGCTCCATATATCCCAAGATTCAGTTGTCACCTTGTCACTCAAACTTCCCAGTCATTTAATTTTTAATATTGTTATCATAGGAATAATCATTCAGTTAAAATAAACAAGAAATGCAGTCCAAAGTGAAAGAAAAGAGCATTTAGGAGCTGTGTTGTTTTTTCATCCCAATAGTTTCTGAGTGATACAGTGGTGCAATGTCATGTTCGGTAAGAGGTTGGGCTTTTTGCGATTGGAATTCAAGCATGCATGGGACAGTCATAAGGCAATTCTAGGGGGTTGGGGTAGGAAGAAGTAGGCTGCTGGTTAACTAGGATCTGCAGCTTATTCAATAGGTAGGGAAATGGGCAGACTGGGTGGGCCAAGCGGTCCTTATCTGCCGTCAAAATCTATGTTTCTATGTTTCTATGGTTGCCCTTCCCCAGTTTCTTCAAATGCTTTTGTTTTGCTACAAGGATTTTTTTGTGTCAGCAAAGTCTGTCTCAAGGCCATTAAATATTAAATACTGACAGTTTTTACTTGAAAGGTATTTGCCAACACTCTGTGTCATTCCCCTTATTGTGCCAGGTTCATATTCCTCTCTGTTTCCGTTTTTAGTGGCATAGATAAAGTCAGCGAGGTGCTTGTCTAAAACACTGACAACAAGTTCACGAATGGCCCAATTTTCTCCTACTTGCTCTAAGTAAGCAGTGACTGTTCTCAGATCACACTGTGTTCTCTTTGTGGTATTAGTGTTCTTTTGTTGCACTATATAAGCATACATGTATCCTCAGGGATTGGTGGAACAAAGCGTATTGCCATTTCTTCCGACGAAGTGAAAGTGAGAGTGACTGAGGTGTGATGAAGACAATGTGCAGGAAACTTATATTGAAATCTGTGCTTAGTGGTGTGAGGGTATTTTCTGTCAGTTTGTGATAATCCATTATTGGTGATTAACAGGTAGCGATAATCCATGCTTACAAATGGAGTATTGCTACCTGGCAATCACACGCCGTGGATTACCACATTTAGAAAAGTGTTGCTGAACATGGATTAATGGCCTTGGCCATACAACATAGGTAAATAAAAAATAATCTTTACTACAGAATCAAAAATGTCATGCTTGAAGTGATGGACATTAATCACATCCCAAAAGATAAGTAGGAAGGAAATACACTTGATTAAGGACAAAACCGCAATATCAAAGAATAGCTCAGAACCCTTAGCAAATCATTTGTTCCCATGTTGAATGATTTCTGTATGTCAGTGGTGTTTAACTAATAGTAGATCAGTGGTGACTGTGTTAACCTGCTCTGTGTCAGTGGTAGTCTTAACCACCAGTGAGAGGAAAGTACTGGTTAAGGAGGAACACTAAACTATGAACCAGGAGATGTCAAATGTAAGTCCCACCACAGCCACTGACTCACCATTTCATCTGGAGGAAGTCACTTGACCATCTTATGCACCACTCTTCCCATGTGTTGAACTGGATGGAGCCCGCACTCCAATAATTATAGTATGTGGTGTTGCATCTCAGCGGGGCTACAGTCAGTAAATAAACTGCATGAAAGAATATAGAAAAGTTTTCTCCTGTCAGCATTTTGCAGTCTCTAGGTAAAGGTAGTGTGATTTAAAGTGGTTTTAACAATGTATTGTTCCAAAATTTGTTTCAGTCACGAGAGCAATCAGAGGATGAAGCTGAAGAGACGGTGAAATTTAAACGGCTACACAAGCTGGTAAATTCTACCCGCAGAGTGAGAAAGAAACTAATTAAGGTGGAAGAAATGAAGAAGCCCAATGTAGAAGGTAAAGCGACCCTTTCAGCTGATGATTATAGGAAACGCTAGTGTTTTAGCTATCCTCTTCTGCTTCCCAGTAAGAAAGTCTCTAAACGTTTTGTGAGCATGCCAATAAGAATGTGCTGATGAAACCACAAGCATCTAAATCCAATGGGGTATTGCAGATGGCATGAGGTTATTATGCCTAATCCCAAAACAGTGCAGCCATGTACCGCGCTGTCAATACAGCGAATACATTGCTAGCACTCGCACAAAAAGCCAAATAGTAAGTTTGGTGAAAACGGCAGTAAAATCTTTATTTTTTGCGGGTGGCTCTGCCCCCCACACCCACACCCCGTTACGGGGGTGCTACACCCCCGAACACCCCACTATTTATATAATCAACTCTGGGGGTACAACACGGGGATGGGGAGAACCCAGGTGGGGGGAATAAAAAATAGCACACGCTGTTGAAAAGAACAGTTAAAACAAGTAGTCTGGGACTGGGTCTCGAACCCCAGTCCACAGACACAAAGTTTTCTTCCAGTGCCGTAGCTCAGCCCCCTAAGCCACAGCTGCTGTTTGGCAGAGCACTTCCCCAGCAGAGGTCTTGTCCTCTGTGTGACTCCTACCAGCCATGTGCGACAGTACAAAACTGCGATTGCAACATTTCTTCCTTGAGGTATTTTGTACCATCGCTCTGTTTCCCCGCGCTCTGTGCGGTGTGCAGTTTTGACTATGCCATATTACAGTGCATACAGCAGATTGCCCCGCTGCCTTGCCAGATAATAGTGGACATGGTATTTCCCAAAGAGTTGAACTTTGCCCCAGTTCAACACATTTAAAAAAGATGTGTTGAAATCTGAAGCACTAGAGTATCACTGAGGAACCTCCTCCCCATCGGTTACTGTTTTCACTCTATAGCACCTTTGTGAATGTTGTACTGCTGAAAACAACACTGCACATTAGTGAAGAGATACAGATCCCCAGGACTAATAAGAGACTCCTTTCCCTGGCTGCTGTCATGTTACCTGGAGACATATTGTAGCCCAGTGTTTAGAGCCCAGAGCAGTGAAGATCCTGGTTCAGGTACAACTATGGCCCCTGGCTCACTGCATGACCCTGGACACATTATTTGGAAAACTGTATTTTAGTGCTGTTGGGTATAAAATTGGGCAGCTGTAGAAGCCCACAGAAAACAAGATGTTGCATCTCTGCTGGGCTGTTCTTTATGTTTATATGCACATTTCTTGTTTCTCTTGATGGTTGTAAGAATGGAAACTGTGTTTAAGTGCTCTCAGGTGTAAAATTGGACAGCTGTAGGAAAATAAGAGGATGCATCTCTGTGGGCTGTTCCCCATGTGTATAAGCACATTTTTTGTTTCTCTTTATGGTTATGAGAATGTCTTCTCATTAGTTCTTTGAATGAGAGAACTGCAATGTGGTACTGGCTCCCAAAGAATTTGCAAGAGAGCAGTCTTGTATCATAAGACAATGATAAAAGACACATAAACCTAAATCATATTAAAGGATCTTTCTTGTTCTTGTCATAGCTTTTCCTAATGTCTGATGCAGTGACCCCATTCAGGCCTTTCTTGCCCTATCTTCCAGGATCAACATATCCCCCAGAAATCCCTCATGGATTATCCCCCATGGTGCTGCACACCAGTCAGAGAGAAATTGCATCCAGTTGCAAGGGAAGGGTCCATGTGGTGGACGTTAGCCATCATTCTGTCCCCAGCCTCTTTTTCCCTGTTCGGAGTGCCCCTGGAGCTGTCAACTTTGCACATACAGTCACAATGTCTATAGCCACATATCCCCATCACCCACCTGCCCCCACCAACCAGTGCTGTAAGCCCCTCACACATTAACAGTGTCCCTGTGGGGAAAAAAAGAATGCAAGTGTCCAAATCTCTGCCTGGCCCAGAGCAGTGTGCTGACCCTCCCCTCTCCCAGCCTGAGAGGGGTACCAGTGACAGCATGTCCCGCTCCAGCCACCATACAATCGGGGACCGGGACTTGACCTGAACTCAGATCCCTTACATGATAGTATAACATGCTATCAATGACTTATACTATCTTGCAGTTGATAATAGTAGAATACATGACCACTGAGTCACTGCGGTGGCCAATTAAATAATTTTTAAATAAAACTTTCAAATTGAAATGGCATGTTTAGCAGAAAAAAATAGAGACGCCCCAATTATAAAAATGTGGTATTTCAGTTGTACTTAAAATTTACAATTTTGGATTTGCTAGTGTGGCAAAGTAACTTATACTGGTATGTTTAGAAAACTAGTGATCCTACCTCTTACAGGAAAACTGCATGCAAACTAATCAACTTGATACAGTAGGTATGCCCCTGACTAGGGCTTTCTCACATAATTCAGATTTTTTTATGACATTTTTAATATGTTTTTAGTAGTATGTTCCTTTTTTATTTTTAGCTTTTGTTGACCAGGTAAGTGCACTAGATAAATCCTGCCTATTTTCAGGCACAACCCGGGGGAGGGGGATACAGATGAATGCCAACTGACCTTGAACCAGATTAAGTTGTTGGTGGTATTTTTATAGAACGAGGGAAATTTGGCCAGGACACCGGGGAGATTCCCCTACTCTTTTTTTGATAAGTGCCATGGGATCTTTAACATCCACCTGAACTACCACCAATCCAGGCAGATGGGACCTCGGTTTAACGTCTCATCCAAAAGACGGCACCTCAGAAGTGCAGCACCCCTCTCATGCTACACTGCAGTGTCAGTACTGGGATATTAACCCAAGTGCCAGATATGGGAACTGAACCCACAGCCCTCTGATTTCCCGGTCTCAGAGGCAAGTGTGCAACCTACTGAGCCACTGACACTGCTTAACACTTGACACTGCTTTTGTGCCATCACATCTAATCTAGAGATGCAGCCATGACCATCTCATGTTCACCATTTTTTTTCCTACTCTCATTTAGTTATTAGCACTGCTGATTAATGACAGAGGTCGGTAGCCCTAACTAGCATACTAAATAATGTTGGAATTATGCAGGAGAACCCTAGGGGACATACCTAATGGCTGGGAGGGGGGTTGATTTGTGCTGAGATTCCATTTAAAGTGGTGCACTGGTCACCAGGAAAAAAGATCCTGGGTGGCATCAGAAACACTCACGTACATGATGTTCCCCCCAAATTGTGAAATTCAAGCCATTAGCAAAACTCCATTATACAACCTTTCTGCCAAATTGGGAAATTCAAAATTATTTTGTTCTTTACAATTAAGGTTGGGTGTCAACTCCTGTGGTCAGTTAGAAAGAGCTGAGCTTGTTTCTTCTATGTTTCTACTCTTGTAAACTCAGAAGTTCTCTCATGGTTATGCACGATGATGTCATTAATTCCTGGTCACTCCTGAAAAAGGGACATATTGTCTCCATGAGCCTACCCGGTTAACAACATCTGAAAAATAAAAAAATAACAAATGTCCTCTTCACAGTCAGGAGATAGGCTGAAACTGTAATCATTAGGGACCACCCTTTTTCCCAGACTCCTCAGTCTTCAGCTTCTCTATAGTCTGGAGCACACATCCTTCTCTTGCAAGGATTGTTCACTGTTTTGTCTCAGTTATGCATTCCGAAGAATCTTTCATATGTTTGATGGGTTTTAGTGTCCTTGACTGCAAAGACCTCCCACCCATCAATATGGTACAACAGGGGAGTTTTTCACTGGGTGAGGCCCATTTTTATGTTCATAAACACCAGGTATTTATCCCTGTCAGTTCACTAACAGCTCAGAGTGTTTTAGGAGCTGAAGTCATAATCCCATGAGTGTGACGTCACTGGTTGTTGCTATGGAAATGATTGTGATGGCACAAACAGGGTTTATTACTTCAGCTCTAGAATGAACCTTAGCTGTAGATGGACTATTAAGGGACAAGCCTCCTGTTTTATTCTAAATACCCCCAGTAATGAAAAATAGAATGGCTTGAATTCAAGGTTTTCCTTCGAATGTTGTGCAATTGAAGTCAGCAGATGCCAACTGTGATTCTTTTGCTGATGAGCAAACCCCCTTCTTTAAGTGATTTGACTAAAGTTATAAAGTCAAAATATTTCAACCTTAAAATGAAGCAGACAAGCACTCAGGCAGGGTAGGTTTGTCTTTATGGAAGGCTCCAGACCGGGCTAGATGGGGTACATACCCCAGTAAAATAAGATGCGGTGCCCATGCGGCATTCCAGCAATGATACATAGAAACATAGAATTTGTCGGCAGATAAGGACCACTTGGCCCACCTAGTCCGCTCCTTTTTTCCCTGCCTATACTTTCACCACAGGCTGCATCTGATCTCCAGCTACCCCCCCCCCATTTCTTAACTAAGATTTCCTTGTGCCTGTCCCATGCATGCTTGAAGCCCACCACTGTTTTTGCCTCTACTAACTCTGCTAGAGTTTGTTCCAAGCATCCACCACTTGTTCAGTAAAGAAGTACATCCTCACATCTCTCCTAAATTTTTCTTTGTCCAGCTTCACTACATGTCCCCTTGTTCTCATGCACATTCTTCTCTGAAAAATAAATGCTGTCCTTCTGTACCTTGTTCAACCCCTTGAGGTATTTATAGGTATCTATCATCTCCCCCACCTTCCATGGTGTATACATTGAGATCCCTTAGTCTCTCCTCCTAGGGCTTCTGATGCAGCCCTTGCACCATTTTAGTTGCCCTACTCTGGATAGCCTTCACCCTGTCCATAGCTGGAAACATAGTCTGGATTTAAATCAAGTTATGTGTCCAGACACAAGCTCTCTGTACCCTGCCAGTGTCCCAGTCATCCATAATTCCTAGAGCCATCACTGTTTGTGCTATGAGACTTTACTCTCTTTTACACAGATTTTGTATGTAAAATATAAATGAAACCCAAGGGGAAGATTTCATTTCAACATAAAGACAAACCTAAAGAGCTACTGCAACCCCCAACAATATTATTCATTTTTAAAAATAACCAGCCGTTATTTTTAATACTGTGCAAAAGCACTTTTTCTTTTTCCATTTACCAATTGAAATACTTTTTACATAACAGTACTATGAGTGACGCATGGAACACTACTCTACCTGGAGGCTGCCACATGAAGTTTTCTTTGTTTTCATATTTCGTCAGCTTTGTAACCTCACTGGCTGTGACATCATAATCGGTCAAGAGCCACTCACTTTCCATCATAGAATTTAAAGGTCTAGAATTGCAGTGACTCATCTGCCATTATGTCTGCTTCTTGGATGATATTAGAGTGGCAAGTATTTTTCTATGAAAAAAAAAGATCAGGTAAAATCACACATAAAATCATGTGAGCTATGACATCAGTGAACTGCCATTGTAGCCTTTATAATTCTATGTATTATTTTAAAGGTTTTACCAGAAAATACATACTGAACTAGTAACAGCTTGTTTCCAGATGCATTCAGGGCATGTTTGTGTGAGGGAGTATGCAACACAAAAGGTGCAATGGAAAATAAAATACAATGAGGTGCAGTGTAAATTCAAAATACATTACAGTTGAGCAGTCATGATATTCAGGCAGGTGGAGCTGCACAACCAATAAAAGGTGCAAAGAGAGCACAATACAATAAGGTGCAAGTACGGCACATTTCCAGGTGTGAGCATGAGTTAAGAAGCACATTATCGACACCCAGACTATGCAAAGGTGCATGGGCAGTCAATGCAGTACAATACAATGCAGTACAAGTGCAATACAAATTGAGATGGGAACATTCATTTGGAGCAGCTCAATGGCACGCAGATTCTGGCTTATGGTGGACACAAAGTTGCTCTGGGGGGGATCACCCAACATAACAAGGAGGGGTGAGAGTGTGGGAATGCTAGGTCTGGGACCAGGTACAGTTGCAGGAGGGGATAGCAAAGTTATTAACAAGAGACTTAAGGGAGTAGGAGGAAGAGGCAGAGTGGTCATATGGGAAAGGAGGACCAGAGCTTGGTGAAACAATAGGAGAAGGTAGCTTGGCCCCCAGTAGTTTTCCTGGAGGGGAGGTAAAGGAAATGGGATGTAGTATTCCAGAGAGAATAACAGCAGGGAGAGGGAGAACATGATGATAGAAAGGTAAGGAGGAAGAGAGTCAAAGTAGAATTTGGGAGGTGAAGGAGGCACCTGGCATCAAGGGAAGGAAGAGTGAAGGAGGAGTAAAGGAGAAGTGGTGAGTATGGGGAGGGTAATCCATGGCAAAGTGGCAGAAAGAGTGAAAGAGGGGATCCAGTTTGGCAAGGGTGATCTTGAGAACTGTGCTGTAGACAATGTCACCGCAGTCAAAGATAAGGAGGATCATCTTCAAAACTAGCTCTCGGCAGGCAGGAAGTAGGATGCTGGCATTGTTCCTGTAGTGCACACCCAGTTTGGGATGAAGTTTGAGGTGGATGGCATCTATATTGAATTAGACACAGAAAATTATTGTACTATTTATAGGCAGCATGTGCAAGACTATGTCTACTGATTATATATAATACAGTCTTTCATACCTTCTGTTATCTTTTTTCTAGATATAATATCAATAGAGTGGTTATTGTTTAGATTTATGAAAAGTGGTAATCTCTCAATGTAGCTTATTTTATATTTTTAGCACCTTTGAATAGGATCCAAATGATATTCTTTTTGAGTTTGAACTTTTTTTCCCCTCCTTTTTATTTCTCATTTTTACTATATGTGCTGTAATATGATAGCTGTTACTATCTTATTTACTGAAAGTATTCCATGTAACAGTTTTTGTTTTGAAAGAAAAATCAAATAAAAAGATACTGACAAAAAAAACATGTACCCTGAGAAGTCAAGGTGATGGTCCAGCCAGACCGCGAGGTACTTAAAGGAGGAGACATCCTTAAACGCAGTACCATTTAGGTTATAGAAGGAAGCAGTACCATTGAGGTTATGGAAAGGGGGTGGGAGAGAGCCTAGCAAGCCTCTGCTGGAAGCCAAAGGTCATAGAGACCATTTTTTTCACACCGAGGGACAGCTGGTTTGATCAGAACCAATACTGGGTATTGTCAAAGCCCTGCTGGAGTTGGACAAGGTCAGCAGCAGAGGAGCCAGAGGCAAACACCACATTATCTTCTGTGTACATATGATTGGATGCAGAAGAACAGACAGCAGAGTGGTCATTCAGAAATAAGGAAAAGAGTATGGGCACAGGAGAGATCCTTGGGGACTCCTGAGCAGATGGGGAGTGGTGAGGATAAGATGTTTCCAATATGGACAGCTGAAGACCTGCCCTCCAGATAGGAGCAGAACCAACCAATTGAAAAGGCAGAAAGCCCCACTGCCTTAAGCTTGCCCTGGAGCAGGGTGTGGGGCACAGCGTTGAAAGGCTTTGGCAAAGTCGACAAAGATGGTGGAAGTGAACTGACCGTGGTCCATACAGGACAGGATGGAGTCAGTGAGCTGGGGGTGGGTGGAAGGGATAAAAGGAGGAGTCATCAAAGAAAGAGGGAGAGCTGTGAGAGAACAATGTGTTCCTGGAGCATTACCAGGGTGGGGAGGAGAGAGATAGACTGATAGTTACCACAAGAGGAAAGTTCATCCCCTTTGGGGAGGGAGATGACAGTAGCCTGTTTCCAGTTATCAGGGACAGAGGATGAGGAGAAGGGGAGGTTGAGTAGGTAGACAATAGGGATGGCAATGGCAGGAGCAGAGAGATGCAGAAGCTTTGGGTCAGGACCATCAGGACTCACACCCTTGTGGGGCTTAAGAGCTTGAAGGGCCTTGATAGAGGTGGAAGGAGTGGTAGGAGAGAAGGATAAAGTGTGAGAGGGAGGAGGTAAGGGGTGAAGGGGAGAGAAGGGAGGAGGGAAAGAGTACAGGTGGTGAAAAAGGTATTGAAAGAGGTAGCCACATTAGCTGGGTCAGTGCTGTGGGAGTTACCAACCTTGAGGACACTGGGAGAGAGGACTGGATCTAGATGGAAGGGAAAAGGGGAAGATTGCTTTCCAGAACTTGGAGGGGTAGTTAAAATTGATCTTATCTGTGTCAGTCTTCACCATTCATCACAGATGGGCACTGGCGGAGGTCAGGACCCGTGGGAGCCTTTTTTAAAGATGGTGAACCGGCCAGCCTCGGCGCGCCCTCGAGGCCGACCGACATGCGGGCGCCGAGGATTAGCTGCTAGGCCGTGTCGACTCCGCTGCCTACCAGTTCTTCATCTCCCCGCCATCGGTGTCACTCGCTGGAAGCTCTGGGGCAAGCGCTTATACTTAAATTTTAGGCCTTGAAGCCTGCGCTCTAGTCAGTCGGTCTACTAGTTCTGTGTTTGCCTCCACTCGACGTCGCCGGTAAGATCTTTCCTTATTTTACTGTTTAAGCGGCGTCGAGTCTGTTTTTGGTGTTTTTTTCTCCGTAGGTCATGTCGCGGTCGGAGGGCAAGAAATCTGAAAAGACGGGGCGGCCCCCTATGCGTGGTGCCCGTGCGGCGCAAGTACTCCATCACCGACCAACATGACGGTGTCTTTGTGCCTTGGCCGTTACGACCGTGTTCGTGCAATGCCTGCTTCTCGATGGACGCGAGGTTTTAGAACAGCACGTGTTCAAGGTCAGGCGAAGCTCCGCCAACTTCGGAGTAGGCGCGCTCGTTAGGCCAACCCGCGTTCTCTCGGCCCTTCCTCCGGGTCCCTTCCCGGTTCTACACGGACCGAGGAGGAGGGAGCCTCGGCCTCTTCTAGCCTAGCTGTGGCCGAGGCTCCTTCCGCGGCGCAGGAGGCCCGTCCCACTTCCTCCCGGGAGCGGGCGGGAGGCGCCGCTCCGGCAATCACCCCTTTGGGGGTGAAGGCTCCCCCGGTGTCGCTCCTGCTGTCTGCTGAGCCCGGGTCGATGCCGTCCTCGACGCTGTCGTTCGGTGCCGTTGGGGCCTTCGGCGCCGCTCGCGGTGCTGCGGGACCTGTCGGTGTCGACGTCGGTGCCGACCCGACTGTCAGCACCGTGGGGCTTGTCGGCGCCGTTCGTGGTGCTGACCCTGCTCGCGGTGCCGTGAAACTGCCTTTGGTGTCGCTCGCTATGTCCGCTCGGCGCGAGGTTGAGCATGGGCGCCATGGGAAACGCCGGTGTGCGTCTGTCGGTGCCGTGCGGCGGCTGCCGTTGGGACTCTCAGTGCCGCTCGCGGCGCTGATGTCGGCACCGTGGTCGGAGCTGAATCCTTCGGAGTCGTCGACGCCGCCTTGGTCCTTGGTGCCACTCACGCTGTCTCTGTCCCGGGTGCCTTCCCTGGTGCTGGTGGACCTGATGGTGCCACAGCTAGCCTTGGTCTAGGACTTCTGGCCCGAGCTGCCCTGCCACCTTCTGCTGGCACTGCTCCCGGTGCCGTGGAGTGGGCGGGGATCGCTTTGGCTCCTGGGCCCCTCAGGAAGGTGTCCCTTCCTCGACCCCCTACTATTTGGACTCTACCTCTTCGGAGTCGGAGTCCAGCTCGGAGTCGAATGGGCAGTCACACCCTTCGGGGTTGTCTGCAAGGGAGGATGAGCAGGTGGTTTCCTCTTCGGGTCTCAGCCAGCCCCCCTCTGAGGTGAGTCGGGTTCCCTCTAAGGCTAGAGTCAGTGGTACTGACCAGCGGGCTGTGGTGCGTGCCACCATCGCCTTGCAGCCTGGCCTTGAGGGGTTCCTTGACCCCTCTGCGGTGGTACCCCCTACTGTGACGTCTCTTGGTTGCCCAGCTTTGGGGTCTATCGAGAGGCCCACGGGAGGGGAGGGTCTGCTTCCGGGATTGCCCCTTCGGGGGTGGCCCTGGGTGCTGAGCTACCTAGGCTGGCCACTTCGAGGGCTAGGACCCTTTCGGGCTCCGAATGGTCGAAGGGTGTGGGTTCGGCGCGCCGGCCCTTCTCTGGGACCCACCCGGGCCCTGGACGGAGCCAGAGTGCGGACTTCCGCCCTTCCCCTTCGGGTTCCTTGAGAGGGTCCCATTCTTTCGAGGCAGGGGACCGTCCTTCTGGACTTTCATGGCCCCGGTCACCTCACTTGGGGGATTCTTCTGGGCGCAGTCTAGGCAGTACCGGAGTGGTTGTGCAGCTGTCAACTGCGGAGTCTTCCAGGACTCCTCCCGTGGGAGTCCATGGTCAGCTCCTTAGCCCTGGCAGAGGTCAGCTGATTTCTTCTCTTGGCTCTGTCCACTCCCCTCTGCCGCCTTCTCCTGCATTCCCAGGTATCCTTGGTCCTAGCGGGCCTCTCACCTGGGAACAGTTCAGAGCGGTGGCTGCTCGATTCCCTGCCTACCTTAGGGCCTTGGACAGCCAGGTTTTTCAACCTCCCCCTGAGCAGCCATCCTCCAAACCTATGGTGACCTCCAGCTCCTCATCTCCCTCTTCTGGGGGAGAGGAACCTTCTGTCCACATCTCTCCTGCTGCTGATCTCTCTGAGTATCAGCGTTTCCTCGTGAGGATGATGGAGGACCTTCACCTTTCCCCCCTTTCTGTTAGCAATCCGGAGCATGCGGCGCACGCCTTTCTAGGCGATTTTGGGATAGCCACCCTCGTGGTGCCGCCTTGGCCCACTCCTTTTCGGGAGGCGTCCATGCGTTTCTGGCAGAGACCCTTCTTCGGAGTCCCTGCCCCTAGGGACCTCTGCCAGAGGTATTGTGCTCCCCCAGAGTCTCCGGGCTCTTTGCCTCATCCGCAGTCTGGATTGACACACCTGGACACTCCTGACGGGCTTCGCGCCCTCCGTCATGACCGGCCCCCAGATCAGGACTCCTCGGATTTTGATTTCTGGGGGAGGAGGACTTTCTACTCGGCACGGTTGCTTCTGTCCATTTCTGCGCATCGGGCCCACTACGCTGCCTATAACAGGTACTTGTGGTCAGCACTAGGTCTGTTCCTAGCTGCTCTGCCTGACTCGGAGCAAACCAGGCAAGCCATTGCTCTCTCTGCATGTGGCCTGGAGCTAGCAAGGCACCAAGCAAGGGCATCTTACGATGCCAATGAGGTAGCTACCAGGGTCGTAGGGACAGCGATCTGCACCAGAAGATCGGCATGGCTTTGTCTCTCCTGGTTGTCACCCTTGGCCCGGCATAGGGTGATTTGCTCCACTCACCAGGGAACCTATCTCTTTTCCCGTAGGGTGAGACGACGTTTGTCGGGGCAAATTCCTTCCCCCTCCGGGGGGACCCCATCTCGCTCTCCCCACTCTCGGGCCTCCTCAGGCCCAGAAGGTTCCCCCCCTTAGTGTGTCACCCACTGAGGGATAAGGGACACTGTCCCTTAGGGTGCAATTAATCAACCCCCTTCGGTGGGCTTGGTACTCATCCATCTGTGATGAATAGTGAAGATTGACACAGATAAGATATTCAAATTACGTACGTACCGTAATTATGATCTTTCTGTGTATCTTCACCATTCATCATAATCCCTACCACCATCCCCCTTGGGGCTCCAGTCTCTGGATCCTCCTCCCTCCGTGCCTCACCCTCTTCTCAGTGGGGTAAAGTTGGGACACACAGGGGGGTTAGTTTTTCGCCCTAAAGGGTACATTTTGTCTGGCACTCCTTCTCTACTCACATTTTCACCCTTATAGGGTGGGAGTTGCTGTTGCCCTATTTCTCCCTCAAAAAAAAAAAAAAAGGAGGGTCTTCTCCTTCTTTCACCAAAACATCTTTAGAGAGAGAGAGAGAGAGAGAGAGAGTACTAGGTCCTTGTTTCCTGTCCTTCTCCAGTACAGCCGACTCTGCTTTCAGGGGTATTGCCAGTTATTCTGTGCCTTGAATTCTGGCAAGAGAGCTTTGCTACTCCTTGCAGTTCCTATAGTATCTGGTGATGGACAAGGGTCCTGGATCCTTGTTACCTCTCACTCTCTCTCCTAAATTTCTCTCCCCCCCCCTTCAGCTTCCAGAGATTGGGGCCCCTACCCAATCCCCTTAGTCTTACTTTTTCTATACTGTCCTCGCAGTCATTATTTCTCCTTTTAGTTCAGTTTTCTCTTCCTTTTTCTGTCCCTTGGACTTTCTTGTCCCACCCTCCATCCCTTTCTCTACCTCTCCGGCGACTCAGAACTGGTAGGCAGGCGGAGTCGACACAACCTAGCAGCTAATTCTCAGCGCCACATGTCTGATGGCGGCCTCGAGGGTGGCGCGCCCAGTCTCCCCGTGGCTCACCTATCTTTAAAAAAAAAAAAAAGAAAAAAGGCTCCCGCGGGGTCCTGACCTCTGGCCAGTACCCATCTGTGATGAATGGTGAAGATACACAGAAAGATCATAATTACGGTAAGTACGTAATTTGAATTTCTGGAGAGTGGATGCAAAACACTCAGATTTCACAAGCCGGGTGGCTTTGGTGCAAGCATTGTGAAAGGTCCAGTAATTTAATAGGCAGCAGGGGAGTTGGAGAATTTGCAGAATCTCCATGCTAGGTCTCTGGTATGAGGGCAAGCCAGCAGTTCGGTAGAGATTGGGGAGGTGGGAGTCCCATATCCTGGTTTTCCTGAGGGGGGCATGGTGGTCCCAGACAGTCATAAATTTAGTCTGGAGTGATTTAATTGTCTGCCTTTACCCAGACTGGTCACTTGTGATGTCACAAATGTGATGTTCGAAATACAATTAGGTATGTCAGTTTCCTGACATAGCACTATTCATCACGTCTAATACTATAAGGTTGTAGCTGCCACATGGGATATCTTCTGTGGTATAAGAGCTTGTGCAGTTTGGACAAGAGCACCACAAAGCATGCCTGAGCAGCTCTGCCAGCCTGAATTATGTGACATTACACCAGACAATAGGGGACAGCTCACAATGCACTGCAAAACTTAGTATAAACCACTTGAGTTAGCTACAGCCATATATAGGAAGTTTTTTCCCCACAACTTATTTACCCAGGATAGCTCAGTTAAGATGCAGCACCTTGTTTCCTTTCCAGTTGGATCCTGCTACTCATTTCTGAATCTGGGTGGACTGGAGCACTGGGAGGTTAAGTGACTTATTCAAGGTCACACAGTGAGCAACTGCACCTGAGAGCAAATTAATGAAGTCTTCTGATCTCAAAAATGCTTTAGTTCTGAATATATTTCTTCACCCCTCCACCCCCAGGGATTGCACCTTGATCCCCTCCATGCTTAACTGTGCCCTGACAGAAAGCGGGCCCCAAAGGCATAAGTGGCTTGTTTGTAACTATAAATGAGCTCTCACTCTGGCATCTTTATCGAAAGGTCATCACTGTATGCATAATACTTTGAAGTTCCATTTTTAATGAGTGTATTTCTCCTCCCTTCATGCATTTAAAATGGAACTTTCCACTTTAATGCTGCCAAGTCTGCCATGAAAGTCATTTATAATATCAGGAAAAAAAAACATATAGTTACAGACAAAAGGAAACAAATTCTTTAGAAATAAAAGTAATAGGTAACTGCATTTAAAAATTAGTAAGAGGTTCTGTCTGCTATTTTGTGGACGTACTAGCTCTTTGAGGATTGTTAATACTGTAGTATTTTGGTTCAGTACTGAGTTGCTGTTTCCCATATTTTGTTTTTTTGTTTAGAAGACAATATTTTTGATGGTACTCCTGTGCGGGACGACAGAGCTGCACTTTATTCAGGAGTAAACAAGAAGCAGTTTGACTTCGATGGCTCATCGCCAAAGCAGCGAGAAGAGGACTCCGACTCCTTGACCACATCACCATCCTCCAGCAGCCTTGATACGTGGAGTGGAAAAAAACTTGTGAAGACCCCCAGCAAGTCCGACAGCAGGGGCCTCATCAAGCCTGCAAAGAAGGGGGGGACCTTCTTTTCTCACCCGGAGGAAGAGAAGGTGCAGAAGGTTTCCCGCTCCATGACAGAAGCTGAGATGAAGAAGGGGCTGAGTCCACTGAGTCATGGGGTAAGTAGTGAAAGTATTTGCTTGTATGACAGTGGCAAGCACAAGCACCATATTTTAGTGTCCTTGGAGGAGATTCAGAATGTGAGGAAACAACTCAGACTGAAGAAAATGGATACTAATTACTCATATCCCAGAAATTTTCTTTATCAGCGCCCTAGCAGGAAAGGAGTATCCTCCACAACTTGTGACCTTCAGTTGGCTCGAGAGAAAACCAAGGGGGGAGGTTGTGGCTTTCCAAACAGGAGGCTGAAAGGGCGAACAGCTGTGAGTGAGTTCAATATTACTTATGTGGTCGAGAGGAGTCTGTATGGTCATCTGAATTTGTCCCAGCTGGTGCGGCCAGTGACTGAGCGGACTCTGAGCAAAGCAGATAAGCAGGACCTGCATCGCTGCCTGCTGGATGAGGAGGAGGCAGAGAGGAAGTGGGCTGCCACTGTGGACCGCTGTACTAAAAGGGTGCTCTTGAGAATTCACCAGAAGTCTGTGAGTTAATGGCTTGTCACCCATAGTGCCTTTCATTTCCTAAAGGTTGCAGCAAATCATGGTCTGGCTTCCACGGTGACATTTGTTTCGATTTCAGCATGTTTATCTGCCTTAGAGCAGCACACTTGTAGGGTTAGTCCATTAGAACAAAACACAGGCACTGTCCTTTAATGAAGAAAAGAAAATGTTTTGATGCTAATTAACTTTCAGAAAGTAGCTTATTACTTCATCCCCTAGTCAAAATCTTTTTACTGTGCAGTATTTGTAAAGCATGAAAAGCATGTACTTGTGCTAAGGCAGTGTTTCTCTGTGCTGCCACATTAACCCACAAGTTAGGCTGCTGTAACCAAGGCTCCTTCCAAAGAATGATATAAAATGCAGGAGATGCGCTGCTCTGTTTGAAACTAACATGAGGTTCTAAGATAGGTTTGTTGCGCATTGTGAAAGTGAACAAGAATGTTTTACAAGTTTTCCTGAAAGTACCGTGTGAGTGGAACTCTTTTTTTACCAGATCCTTTACAATATCTTCTTTTGATGAACATTTCTTTGCTGCTGAAACCTTTTGGAAACTGAAATGCCCTCGTATTTAGTGGAAGTGGTCATTGTGTCTGGTCAAACCATTGGTTTTCTACATGTATTTCATGTTTTTCTTTTAATGGAAAGATCTTGCATGGAATTTTTCAACCACACTGAATGAGTCTCATTTTGAAGTTGGTACTTTTCAGTAGAACTGCATGGCCATTCCATTGAATGACATCCATAGACTTTGATTTACAGTTTCATTTACATTACCCCTTGTGTACCTGGAAATTTGCAGGATATACATTAGAGTTGAGGCTCTCGTTGCACACTGCCTGCCATAAACAATCACAAAACAATCTTATTGCTGTTGTAAGCTGACAAATCTTTAAAAAACAAGGATGCATCATGCACAGGGAAGGAAGACATTCCTACATTCTTCTATTCGCTTGTTTTCAGTGGTAGATATGTACAGTAGCTTAGCAAAATGTAAATGCCTACAAGAGCAACTTGAAGGTTATGGAGTCAAGAAAACAGATCTCTTTGTATTTTACTAACATAATCAAACAATAGAATGGAGTCAATTAAACAATTACTGAAACAAGATTAGTACAGTAGGTTTTATACATAATCTCTTATGAAAGGTGGAATTTAGTATTTCATAAATCCTTCGGCTTCTGAATGCAAAATACAGATGGATAGGTAGGTAGGTAGATAGATAGATAGACAAATAGATAGATAGATAGATAGATAGATAGATAGATAGATAGATAGATACAGACAGGCAGGTAGAAAGACAGGCAGACAAACCTGGTGATGTTACTGCTGGTGAGGGTAGACTGTAACATGCTATAATCCTGTAATATACTATACGTTATATTGAACCTGAAGGTCATGAAATGGTGGTGTTAAAATTTATTGAAGCTTTTATGTAACTGAGCAGTGTTGTAGCCTTAGTTTAAATTTATTCAGTTATTAATTAATTTATTTATTTAGTTCAAAAGTTTTACCTGGAACGTCATACTGAGCTGGTATTAGCTCATTTCCAGATGCGTCTTGGTGGGAGGGGAAAGATAAATGAACAGAAGAAAGCCAGGTATAATGTACAAAAATATACAATAATATGGAAAATGTTACAACAAAATATAAAATAAGAAAACCCTTTCAGGAATACAATTGTCATACAGTACTTACCATACAGTAAAATTCAGATAAAGACAAAAGAACAGTAAACAGTGAGCAACAAAACAAAAGTGCATACTAAGTGCGTATAGCTAGTATTTTGTTATCCCTCTGTTGCCCAGGTAGAAGTTCTTACACCACCACAGACTAGTCTGCTTTTTAAGTGCAGGACTGACATGGCACACAACAACAGTTGCAGCCACTGCCTGTCAATATTTTCTGTTGTAGTCCATGCCGTCAGCTTGGCTCAGCAATACCTAGTTGACTAGTTCTATATCCTTTGGCTAAACGACATAGAGTTGGCTAGCTATGTCTCTTATGACTGCAAGTGTGTAGAGTTGGCTAGCTCTCTCTGTCCTAGCTGAATGGGTATAGGATTGACTTGTGCTGCCTTGCCTGGCTAAACATCTACCCTGGCTGAAAGAGTGTAGAATTGCTTGCTCAGTTTCCCCCCTGGGCGAAGAGGTGTAGAGTATGGTAACTCTGTCTTCCCTAGATGAACAGGTGTAGGATTCTCCAGCTCTGTCTGCCCTGACTGAAAAGTTGGAGGAGCTGGCATCTCTGTCTACTGTGGCTGAAAGGGTATAAAGTTAGCTAACTCCATCCACCCTGGCTGAAATGGGATAAAGTTGGCTAGCTCTATTCACCTTGGCTGAAATGGGATAAAGTTGGCTAGTTTTGTCTCTCCTGATACACAGTGTGGTAGAGTTGGCTAGCTCTGTCTACCCTAGCTTAAAGGTTATAAACCAGGCTAGTTATGTCTCCCCTGGCTTAAAGTGTGGTAGAGTTGGCTAGCTCTGTCTATCCTAGCTAAAAGGGTATAGAGTTGGGTAATTCTGTCTCTCTCTGTCCACTTTATGCAGGAGGAATGTAGCAACCACTCACTTCCATAGAGAAGAGCATGATTTAGTTGTATGACCTCACTGCAATGTATCAGCCAGAACAACTACACAAGTACTGGAGTCATTTATAAGCAGATGCAAGTGTACTTTGTGTTCACTACCTATGAGTATTTTTGGTAATTATTTGTTAGATATGGGAGCAAATAGTTTCATTTCATTTTTTTATTAATATGTTAAGATAGTATCATAACGTCCCACTACTGGGCCATGCCAGCTACTCTACTGGCAGGTCTGTCTCTAGACTCATAGTCTAGCAAAATGTTGGTGTAAAAGACAGACATACAAACACCACATGCACACACACTCCTCTCTACCTTACTTTTACCTAGTAGTGTTGTGCATAGGTCACACTCCTGATGGACATGTAGCAAAGGTCCCAAAAATGGCTGTCATTGTATAAAAGGTGCATTAAGGTTGCCAGTTCTCAAAAGCCTTGCTTAGATGGCTATGTCTTGCCATAGTAAACTTTCTGTCCATTACGCTGGTACCAGGGACACATGACTAACAATGGAACAGGTTTAAATCGGTGGTAGCTAAAATCAATTTAGATGCATTGTACAGAGGTTAAATCCTTCATGCAAGAAATTATTTTAAAAAAATTATAAAGTTGCCCTGCACTTATGATGCACGTGTGTGTGTGTGTGTGTGTGTGTGTGTATATATACACACACACACACACACACACACACGTGCACACCATAGCATTCAAGCTCACGTAGCTGGGAAATTCTGTAAGAAGTCAAAAGGTTTCCCCACCATAAAAATGATCTGCCGGAAAAACTGTGCTAGAATGATTGAAACACAAATTTATAGCTTCCTTGAGGTTGGAAGCTACAGACACTTGTCCAGGAAACCTGAACCAAACTGTCTGTAACCAAATAGAGAAATACAAGGCCTAAAACAGCTGCCACAACTAGCTGACTCAAGTTCCTTTACAACATGAATCACTGCCGTGTATGAACCTTTTCAGTGAAGTGCCATCCTGCATTCTTATGTCCATCTGCAAGCATTCATTTTAGTATTTCAACATGGGGAAGGGGTCACAACCCAGAAGTGATACTTATTAGATTTCTTGTGGTCTTCCTTCAGAGAACATGCAGCTTCGGGGGCTTTGACCTGACAACTCGTGCGGTGCACATTGGAAACAATGGGTCTGACCCAATGGTGAGTACTAGGACTGCACATTTTACAGTCTCTGAAAGTGTAAGCTGTTGCCGCACTACTTGTTTGGCTACAGATTTGTTCCCTAGAGCCAAAGGACAAGTAGTCCCATGGCTTTGAATCCAGTGTCTGATACAGTGTGAGGGACAGATAAAGGTGATTTATCTGGTGCCTTGTTAGTATCCAAGGCTCCACACACTGTAAAAGCAACACATATCCAAAACTTGTAGTGACAATTAAAACAGATACCAAAATGGTGTGTGGTAAATTAATGCAGAAATGCCTGTTCAGTTATTAAGCAATAAGGTATGTCTGAGGGTTATATTAATGGACTGTTAATCACAAACTGGGGGTGTACTGTGACATGAGGAGAAGTTGAGTGCCGCATACCGCTAGGGTGTGATTAACTGGCCATTACCGTAACCCTCAGACATACCTTATTGTTATTATAAAAAGGAAAAATGACTGTACAGATGTACCTTCTATTGTTCTGTTTTATTTTTATCCTCAGGTAGAACAACCCAACACAAGCAGTCCTTCCACCTTGACTGCAGTCTGCATTACTGTCACTTTCTTTCTCAATGACTTGATGTTGCCTAGCAACAAGCCTGATATCGAGATTGTGACCCCCACCTTTATGACTGTTGCTATGGAGTCTGGAAAAGGCGCTCTCATTGTAACCAGTTTTGTCCAAGTCTCAGTTTCATAGTAGTTTTATTTGTCATGTGTGCTGCATTTTAAAATCAGAACCTTGTAAACTGCAGACTTTTAACTAGATTATAAAAAGGGCATTATGAATTGAAGGCTCTTTGGTCACCCGCTACCCTGCTCACTTGTTCACCCAACCACCACCTTCTCCTCCTGCTCACACTCCTTCAAGATCGCTCTGTCACTTACATGGCCAGTAAATACACAATTTTAAAAACAAAGATTCTGTCTGCAATTACGGCTTCCATGCCACCCTTCCCTACTGCTGAAACTACATTTGATCTCTCCATCCCCTGCTTACTTGCTGTCTCTTCAGTCCGCCCGCCTGATCACTCACTTCCCTGCAAGCAGCACACTCTCATCTGTGGGAGCAGCAATTAGAAAACTGCCGATGTTATCCTACCACATGGTGGTCTCACTGCAAGCTGTCTTGTGGACTGAGGCACTGGCTGAAGGAGTCTTGAGAGATAGTGAAAAGCGGCCATGTATATTTAACATCTCGCAGCTTGCAGGTCCCCTGAGCTCCAAAATTAAATCAAAAAGTGTCTGAAATTGCAGCCGCTCCTCATGCCCCATGCATTCCCTCCCGTCTTGAATGCTGCTCTGAAAGATTCTGTTTGTGTCTCCCATGAAGCCCCTAAAATGCTACTGTGTAATATTTTGTTTAAATTTTTTATTTAAATAAAAAAACTATTCCAAGCGAATGCGGGTTTGCTAAAAGGTGACAGTTTTGCATTCATGGTCACCAAGATTAAATGGCGGCATGTAGGGAACAGTTTTGGATTTTGCAGTGGAATTCTTTTGAAAACTGGGACTTGTTTCAGCTGATCTAGCAACATATGAAGTGACTCTGCATGGCTCCTAATAAAAGATTAAGGTAGGGCTACTGGAACGCCAGTAGCCAATGAGAGCCCTCAATTCATAATGCTCTTTTCATAATAATTTTTAACTCTTTCTTAAACTATTTTCCAGTCTAGAGGCTGCATACAAATTCATACAGCATTGCACTGCAACCTAAACTATCCAGTGTCTCAACAGACCAGCAGAATTACTGCTAAACTGAAACGGAGAAATGTATATTTTTTTGCATTAAAATGAGAAAAAATGCTCAGTTCAGACTGAAATATTTTACAAAAAAAAAAATAAAACTGAAATCCAGTGTGTTTTGTTCTGTTATACAAAATGAGAGACTAGGATCAGCTAGACAAATGAGGTCAGATGTCAGGAGGGTGTGCACGTTTACCCCTGCAGCTGGTGCCACCTAGTGAGCCATAGTTAAACAGCTGATTCTCTAATTGCCAGAACACACAGTAGTTTCCCTGCTGTATGGCTAGTTCTGTGTGTGTGTGTTTTGCGGGGGCGACTGCCAAAAGTACTACTGACATGTTCTGTGTACATCTACCTACATTGACCATCTGCAATGTCAGCAAAGGAGAATTGTAAGCTACTAGTAATATTCATCCTGTGATGACCCCCTCCAGCCATAAAATAATTTTGATACTATTTATTTTGTAGTGCTGGGAATTCTGAATTTCTGGCAAAATAAAAAAAATGTCTTTCAACTTAAGAAAACTAATTTTTTGTCCATGTCATATACTTTAAACTGGTGGTCATTTTACTTAGTAAAGTGCAGAAACTGTTTTAAAGTGGCACAATACTAATCTTAAGGAGCCACTAAAACTGACCTTCCAGTTCAGGACAAAACAACAGTACAGCCACAGATTATTTCAGGCACCATAATGCGCTGTGAAACATTTGTTATGCAGTGAAAGCCTTGGTCAGATTCTGTGAATTTGCACTTAGATTGGACTAAGGATCCTGGTTACCAGCAGACTGTCACATGGTAGCTAGAGGGTGTAAATCACAAAGTCAGAGGGTCTGCTTCCTCTAAATAATTATGCGGGATGCCAGGACAAAGAAGTCACTGTCCCCCACCATTGAAAAAAGGTATTGTAGAGATGTGGTAGCAGGAGATAGACTGAATCATTTACTCTCCATTTCACATATGTAAATAAGGGAAGAATACCTACACAGTGCTAAATCTTGTACCCAAAAGTGGACATGAAAAAAACAAGAATGTGACATTCCTGAGAAAGCTGTAAAGTTGTGCTCTGTCCAGTTCTTGCATTTCCATTTATCAACATCATAATGCAGACAGAGATGTCAAAACATTTCCACTGTGACTTGTTAATTGTGTGACAAGGGACTTAGCTATGGAATTGCCATGACTCGGAGAGCTAAGCTGTTTGTACTGGAATGACAGACATCATCCTTTCCACAGATGACCACTGTCTTTACTCCCCAGGGCAAAGAAGGAGACTGCATTTATAGAGAAGTGAACAAGTCACCCAACCCCTCCCGCATCTCACTTGGTAAAAAAGTGAAATCAGTGAAGGAAACAATGAAGAAGAGGATGTCCAAGAAATACAGCAGTTCTCTGTCTGAGCAGGTATGGTGGCCCTACTACTGGTATCTCTGTGAAATGACTTTTTCTACATATTGCCCCATACAGCAACACAAGAATAAAGGTTGGGATTTTTATGTTTATTTGGTGGCTGATAATGGGACCTGTGTGGGTCCCCCAGGGCTAACTGAATTTGGGATATTTTCATAGGAAGCACAGGAATCAACTTTTTATTAATTCTGGCTTGTTGCCAACAATGTGGTCTTGCAATAAGTGGAGAGCAAAGTGGAGCCATGGGTGCTAGGGCAGCGCTGCTGACAAAATGTCACCTGTGTCATGTTACTCATACGGTGTGTGGAAGGCTGGACTTGTGGTATACTGCACCAAGCTTGAGTAAGAGTTTTTTTGTGGGTGGCATCGATGTGCTCAGAGAAAATGATAGCCATATGACAAACACCTGAAGTGGGAGATTTCTTCAAGTGGAGCCATCAAGTGTCTTGAAGACAGAGGTATAATGGAGTCTAGCGAGTCTCTGCTTAGTGCCAAAGGTCATGGAGTTGGGGGGGGGGTATGGGGAATGGCGTTAAGACAGAATTGGCTCAAGCTGAGCCAGTGGTGGATGTTTTCAAAGTCAGGATTGATGAGAGGGCTCAAGCTTCAGGACTGAGACACCAGAAGCATTAAATACAGTGCCATCTGTGTACATGTGAATGTGTGAGGAGACACAGACTAGAGGTTATTGAGGAAAATGGAGAACATGATTGGGCACAGGATGAAACCCTGGAGGACACCTGACTGGGTGGAGGGGGCTATAAGGCATCCCCAATCTGGACTGAATGGTGTTGATCTGATATGTAGGAGCAGAAGAAACTGACCATGAGACCAGAAAGGCCAGCACCCATGAGTTTGTCAAGGATGGCATAGGCCACAGTTTCAAAAGCCTTGGCAAGGTCAACAAAGGTGCTGAAGCGGAACTGTCCCTGATCCATTCCCTTTAGGACAGAATCAGTGAACTGTAGATGGGAAGAGACAGTTGAATGGGATTTGTGAAAACCAGACTGGAAAGGGGAAAGTCAGGAAGAATTGTTATGAAAGGAACACAGCTGGGCTGGGGAGAGGGCATTTTTTTTGCACTTTATCCAGTGCAGTGAGACGACAGATAGGATGATAATTTCCAAGGGTGGAGCCCCCCCCCCCAATTTTGTGCAGGATGAAAACATCTGTGCACTTTCAGGCATGGAAAACTGTCCCTAGTTTAAAGAAGTTGAGAACAGTAGCAATGGGGACAGCAATTATGAGATCAGGGAGGGTCAAGAGGTTAGTATCAAGCTCACATGGGTTTTGTCCCTTAGAGGGGTTGAGAGACTGCAGTGTGGCTAGGGTAGCAGTGGAGTTGATAGAGGTGAATAAAAAAAGCAGGAGTGAGAGGGAAAAGAGGAATAGGAGGTTGACGCACTTGCATACTGCGAGACCCTAAGCAAGTCACTTAACTTCCTTGTGCTCCCAGGTTGCACCCATAAACAAGCTTTCAGCTTAATGTGTCTCTCCTGGTTAAAAAGAATATATATACATTTCTGCATGTCCTGGGCTGGTAAAAGGTGTCTTGCAATCCTCTGTGTCTTGCTGAAATATTCAAATCAAGCATCCTGGAATCACAAGGGCAGCAAACAGAATCACATCAGGAAAAATGGAGGTACCACTGGTAAAAGCAATCCTATAGAAAAGACAAATAAAACTAGCACTTAACCCAGTGTAACTTCTTCATGGTACATTAAGTGCTAAGAGGACAGAAACTTTTATTTAAGCACAAGTGAAATGTTAGGCTGGTGTGGGCCTACTAGAGGTCCACCACAGTTATTCTTGGTACTCTGATTAAATAAAAAGTTTCTGTCCACTCGTCACTGGATGGGACTCTAGCCACAACCACAAAGGAACTGTGTTGGGGTGAATTCCCAGTTCGTCTTTTCAGCCTGGATTCACCCCCCTATGTCAGTAAAATCAATACTGAGTGCATTATCGGACAATCCGGATTTCCCCACAGTCATATCAACTAGCAGAATATGTTTTGTGATTTTGTTTTTAAAATCAGTAGTAGTGCAATACAGAATGAAAAATATCTGATATTACTTGTGTTTGTTATTTTTAACATTTACAAAATACTTAAAATGCTGGTTGAAGTGCAGAGTCATACATTTAAATGAAGAAAGGGAAGAAACATAGAAATACATAAATTGTCGGCAGATAAGGGCCGCTAGGCCCATCCAGTCTGCCTGTAGGCCCTATACATTGTATGTGGCCACTGATCCTACGTGATTAATGGCTTGTCATCACTCCCTCCCTCCCCTCTCAAGCTTCCCTTGTGCCTGTCCCAGGTATGCTTAAACCTCTCCACTGTGCTTGCCTCCACTACCGCCTGTGGCAGACTAATCCATGCGTTGACTACCCTTTCTGTGTAGAAAAACTTACATTACCTCTTAATCTACCCTCTTCCAATTTCATATTGTGCCCCCTAGTTCTAGTACTTTTTCTACATTGGAAAAGGTCCCCGACCTGCACCTTGTTTATGCTCTTGAGGTACTTGAAATGTTCAGTCATGTCCCCCCGCTGTCTCCTCTACTCCAGTGAGTACATATTGAGGTTCCCCCTTAGTCTGTCCTCATATGTTTTGTGGTGCAAGCCCTGCACCATCTTTGCTGCCCTTCTCTGGATAGTCTCCACTTTATCTATGTCCTTGCACAGGTGTGGCCTTCAGAACTGCATGCAGTACTCCAGGTGAGGCTTTACCAATGTTTTATACAATGGCATTACCACCTCCCGCCTCCTGCTAGTGATACCCCTGCCTATGCACCCCAGCATGCCACTGGCCCTCCCTGCTGCCTTTGTGCACTTCTTTGATACCTTAAGGTCATCAGAGATGATAACCCCTAGGTCCCTTTCCTCTTTGGTGACAGTAGCCCCCAAATCTGTAGTTCTCCCCAGGGTTTCCTCTACGCAGGTGCATTATTTTGCACTTCTTTGCATTGAACCTCAGTTGCCGCGTCTCCAACCATCTTTCAAGCTTCTCCAGGTCCCTTTCATTTTCTGCACCCCTTCTGGAGTATCCACCCTGTTGCAGATCTTGGTGTCATCTGCAAACAGGCAGACTTTTCCTTCCAGCCCCTCTGTAATGTCACTAATGAAGACATTGAACAGGACTAGTCCTAGTACTGATCCATGTGGTACCCCACTGGTCACCCTCCTACCTAGATTGTACCCCCATTTACCACCACCCTCTGTCTCCTGTCTGTTAACCAGTTCCTAACCCAGTTCACCACCTTGTCTCCCATGCCCAGACTATCCATCTTGTTAATCAGCCTTCTATGTGGGATGGTGTCGAAGGCTTTGCTGAAATCTAGGTAGGCGACATCCACCCCCCTCCCTAATTTATTTCCCTAGTCACCCAATCAAAAAAATTCTATTAGATTCATTTGACATGACCTTTCTGCTGTGAATCCATGTTGCCTCAGATCCTGAGCACCTCTGGATTCCATATGTGCCACTATCCTTTCTTTCAGCAGTGTCTCCATGATCTTTCTCACCACTGAGGTGAGGCTGCCTGGCCTGTAGTTCTTCGCCTCCTCCCTATTGCCGCTTTTGTGCAGTGGGACTACATGTGTCCTCCTCCAGTCCTCTGGAACAACACCCATGTTGAGTGATTCTGTGAACAGGGCCGCCAGAGGCGCTGCTTGTTCCCTTTGCAGCTCCTTTAATATCCTCAGGTGGATGCCGTCTGGCCCCATGGCCTTATCCACCCTCAGCTTTGTGAGTTCTTCCAGAATTCTCTCCACTGTGAAATGACTGGTGTCCACTCCCCCCCCCCACTGCCTCTGCAACCCAACTGTGGTCCTTGACCCTCCCCCTCCTTAGTGAAAACTGAGCAGAAGTATTTGTTCAGTATTTCTGCCTCCCCTCCTTACACTCCCCCTTCTCCCCCTTGAGCCTCACAATTCCCCACCCGTTTTTTCTTCTTTCACTGATGTACCTATAAAATTCCTTATCCCCTTTGTTTATAGACCGTGCTAAGCCTTCTTCTGTCTGCACTTTCACCCTGCTAACAGCCTTCCCTGCTTCCCTTAAACATTCAAGGTACACCTCCCTGTCCTCCTCCCTTTGGCTCCCCTTATAGTTCCTGAAACTCAGCCTTTTAGCCCTGACTTTGTCCCCCACCTCTTTGGAGAACAATAGTGTTTTCTTTCTTCTTTTCCCTTTGGCCACTATCCTAACGCATTGGTTTGATATCTCCACTATGGCTCTTTTCAGTTTCTCCCATTGTTCTTCCACCCCCTCTAGTACCTCTCCCTTCCCCAGGACTGCTTGTATACATCTACCCATTTCAGTGCAATCCGCCCTCCTGAAATCTATTACTCTTGCCCTTGTGTGGCTTAACTGAGTCCATGTCTCCATGCTGAACCACACCATGTGGTGGTCACTGGACCCCAGCTGTCCTTCCACCTGTATTTCTTCCACTCTGTTCCCAGTGGTCCATACCAGGTCCAGAACTGATTTGTCCCTGGTTGGCTCATGCACCAGCTGCCTGAGTCCAACCCCCTGCAGAGATTCCAGGATAGCTGTGCATCTGGTTGAAGCAGCCACCTGGGTTGCCCAGTCCACGTCCAGCATATTAAAATCCCCCAGTAGCAGGATTTCGCCTTTAGCGGCCATGTCATGTATGTTCTCCACTAGTTCCCTGTCTACTTTCTCCCTCTGTGCCGGAGGTCTGTAGATCACCCCTGTGCGTATTGCTGTTCCATTCCCTGGCTCCAGGGTGACCCACATTACCTCGGCCTCCCCCTGTCTTCCCTGAACTTCTGTAGCCTTTATAAAATTTCTGATGTACAGGGCCTCTTCCCCACCCTTTTTACCCTTCCTGTCCCTCCTGAACAGTGTATAACCTGGTACATTGACTTCCCAGCCATGATTAGCAGAGTACCATGTCTCTGTTATTGCTGCTATGTCAAGGTCTGCATCTGCCAACAAGACCTCCAGGTCTGGAACCCTATTTCCTAAGCTACAGACATTCGTTGGCATAACCTTCCATATTTTACAGTCTGCCCTCCCTCTGCTCTTGTTCTCCCTCTCCAGCATCTTCTCCCCCCACCGGTTTTCTTTCCTATGTGCTGTTGCCCCTCCTGTATCACTCATTATACATTCTTCACCTGCCTGCCCATCCCTGCCTGCTTTAGCTGTTCCTGTAGTCAATTTATGATCTTATCTGTGTCAGTCTTCACCATTCATCACTGTTGAGTACTCGGGCAGAGGCCAGGACCCCACAGGAGTTTTTTTTTTTTTTTAGGTAGGTGGAGCCGGCGCACCATCGGCGCTACCGAGGCCACCCAGACCTGCATGGCCGGTGTTGGCCTTTAGGCTGCGTCAACTCCACCTGCCTGCCAATTCTTCGTCTCCCGCCATAGAGATCACCTCGTAGGATGCTGAGAAGAAAATACTTGAAGCCTGCTCCGCAGTTTCTCGACTCCGTGATTCAATCCTTTGGTGCCAAAGTCCGTCGCTTCTTTCTGCCAGTTCTGTTTTTGCCTTACTCAACGTCGCCCGGTAAGATCTTTCCATTTTTCTATATTTCTGTGACGTCGAGTCTGTTTTTGGTGTTTTTTCCCCGTAGGTCATGTCTCGGTCGGAGGGCAAGAAAACTTCCAGGACAGGTCGGCCCCCCCATGAGACGGTGCCCATGCGTCCGAAAATATTCCGTCACCGACCAGCACGACCATTGTCTTTCATGTCTTGGCCCACCTCATGACATGGATTCATGTGATGCCTGTTTCTCCATGGACGCGGGTCTGTGAGCAATCTGGCGTGGAAAGTGGGGCAACTGACTTTAGGGGTGGTGCGCCTCATCGGGCCAAGCCACGCTCTCTCGGCCTTTCCTCTGGGTCCTGTCCTGGTTCTACATGGACCGAGGAGGAGGGAGCCTCGCCTACTAGTAGCCTAGCCATTGCCGAGGCTCCTTCTGTGGTGCAGGAGGCCCATCTTGCTCCTTTTGAGGGACGGGTGGGAGGCGCCGCCATGGCAATCACCCCTTCGGGGCGAAGGCTCCCCCAGTGTCGGACCCATGGCTCGCAAGGCCCGGGTCGGTGCCATCCTCGATGCCGTCAGTTGGTGCCGTTGCGGGCCCTGGTGCCGTTCGTGGCGCCGTGGGCCCTGATGGAGCCGTCGTCAGCACTGACTTGTCATACGGCACCATGGCTTCTGTTGGAACTTTTCACAGTGCCGATACTGCTAGCAGTGCCGTGGGAGCTGCTACGGCACTGTCTTTGTCTATGTCTCACCTCGGTGCCGTCTGCGGCGCTGAGGAGTGCTATGTCCTCATGACTCGGCACCATGGGGCCATGGGATTCCACCGTCGGTGCTGTCATTGGTGCTGCCTCTACCCTTGGTGCCATTTGTTGTGCTGTGGAGCCAGGCGGCGCCATCCTCGGCGCAGATGGTGCCGTCGGCACTGTCTCTGCCCTCGACACTGTTTGCAGTGCCGTGGAGCCAGGCGGCACCATCCTCAGTGCTGATGGTGCATCGGGGCCATCGTCTGTGCCATCTTCGTCCTCGGTGCCACGGGGCTGGATGGCGACATGGCTGGTCCCAACTCTGGAGCTCCTGTTCAGGCTGGAGCCGTGCCCCCTGTGGATTCCATTCGCAGTGCTGTAGGGGGCTCTGGCACCGGCTTGGGCGTGGCTTTGGTCTCTGGCACCCCCTTTGACAAACATGGCAGTGGGAGCCCTCCTACGGTCTGGCACAGGGCCTCGGCCCCTACCTCCTCGGAGGCGGAGTCGGGCTCGGAGTCAGACGGACAGTCTGACTCTTTGGGGTTGACTGTTGGAGTGGGCAGCCCAGTAGTGTCCTCGAGAAGCCGGAGTCAGCCCCCTTCTGAGGTGGGGTCGGTGTCTACCGAGACTGGGGTCAGAGGTGCTGACCAGCGGGCAGTGGTGCAGGCCACCATTGCTCTGCAGCCCGGTCTTGGTGGGTTCACTGACCCCTCAGCAGTGGTACCCCCACCTGTGGTGTGCCTGGATCGCTCAACTTTGGGGCCAATCAGAGCACCTATGGGAGGGGAAGGTGCTGTGCCCTGGATAGCTCTTTCTGGTGCTGCCCAGAGCTGTCAGCTACCTAGGCTGGCCCTCTTGAGGAGGAGGGCTCTTTCGGACTCCGAGGGGTTGAGGGGCATGGGGTCTACATGGTGGCCTTTTACGGGGGTCCACCCAGGCTCTGGGAGAAGCCGTAGTGCGGATCTCTGCTCTTCCTCCTCGGTCTCTTTGAGAGACCCCCCATTCTTTTGAGGTAGGGGCCCGTCCTTCTGGACCTATACAGCCCCAGTCGCCTCAAAGGGGGGGATTCTTCTGGGCGCAGCCAAGGCAGTACTGAAATGGTTGTTCAGCTGTCGGCTGTGGGGTCTTCCAGGGCACCTTCTTCCGTGGGTGCTCCCGGTCCACTCCTTAGCCCAGGTGGAGGTCAGCCAACATCTCTTCTCGGCTCTGTCCCCATTCCTCTGCCACATTCTCCTGCGCTCCCAGGCATCCTTGGTCCTAGCGGGCCTCTCTCCTGGGAACAGTTTAGAGTGGTGGCTGCTCGGTTCCCAGCTTACGTTAGGGCGATGGACAGTCAAGGTTTTCAACCTCCCCCCGAGCAGCCACCCTCTGAACAGCCGGTGCCCTCCAGCTCCTCATCCCCCTCTTCTGGTGGAGAGGAAAGTTCTGTCCACATCTCTCCAGTTGCTGATCTCACTGAGTATCAGCGCTTCCTCGTGAGGATGTTGAAGGACTTGCACCTCACCCCTGCCACTGTTAGCAATCCTGAGCGCTCGGTGTACGCTGTTCTAGGTGATTCTGGTGAGGCCACCCTTGTGGTGCCGCCCTGGCCTGCTCCCTTTTGGGAGGTGCCATTGTGTTCCTGGCATAGGTCCTTCTCTGGAGTTCCTGCCCCTAGGGATCTCAGCCAGAAGTATTGCGCCCCCCCCCCCGGAGTCTCCAGGTTCCATGCCTCATCTGCAGTCTGGATTGATGCAGTTGGATACTCCTGATGGGCTTGGCGCCCTTCACCGTGACTGTCCCCCAGATCAAGACTCCTCAGATTTTGACTTCTGGGGTAGGAGGACTTTCTACTTGGCATGGTTATTGCTTTCCATTTCTGCACATCAGGCCCACTATGCAGCCTATAACAGGTTCTTGTGGTCCAGGCTAGGTCAACTCCTAGCCCCATTGCCTGATACGAAGCAAACCAGACAAGCCATTGCACTCTCTGTGCATGTTCTGGAGCTAGCAAGGCACCAAGTGAGGGCATCCTATGATGCTAACGAGGTAGCTACCAGGGTCGTAGGGACAGCGATCTTCATTAGGCGGACGGCATGGATGCGTCTTTCCCGGTTGTCACCCTTGGCCTCGCGTAGGGTGATTAATTCTGCTCACCAGAGAACCTGTCTCCTCTCCTGTAGAGTGAGATGACACTTGTTGGGGCAACTTCCTTCTCCCTCTGGGGGGACCCTGTCTCACTCTCCCCACTCTCGGGCCTCTCCAGGCCCTGAAGGTACTCCCTCTTAGTGTGTCACCAACTGAGATCTAAGGGACTTTGTCCCTTAGGGTGTAAAAGAAAACACCCTTTGGGGGGGCTCGGCACTCACCCAACAGTGATGAATGGTGAAGATTGACACAGACAAGATATGAAAATTACGTACCTACCGTAATTATGATCTTTCTGTGTATCTTCACCATTCATCGCAATCCCACCCCCCATCCCCCTGGGGCCTCAGTCTCTGGGTCCCTCTCCCTCTCTGTGCCCATCCCTTCCCCCTCTCCTTTCTTGTCAGGAGTGGGGTAAAACAGGGGCACACTGGGGGATAATGTTCCAGTGAGAGTGGACAGCATAGGGGGCACTCCTTCTCCAGTGCTTTGGCTCTACCCCTGTGGGGTGGGAGTTGACAGTTGCCCTCCATTCTCTCCTCCTCCTCCTTGTTTCCATCCAACTTATTTCATCTTGTTTGTTACAAAAAAAATATATATATATTTTTTCCCTTTCTTTCACCAATTATCTTTCCTTGGGAGGGTGTTAATTCTCTGTACCTTGTCCTTCTTCCAGAATAGCCGACTCTGCTTATCTGGAGTGCTTTGCCAGCCATTCTGTGCCTTGAATTCTGGCAGAAAGCCTTTAGCTACTCCTTGCAGTTCCTATAAAATCTGGAGATGGACCAGAGTCTGGGATGTTTAACTCCCCCTCTAAATTCTTTACCCACCCTACCTCCCTCTTCCATTTCCAGAGATTGGGGCCCCTCCCAATCCCTTTAGTTTCTGACTTTTTCTTCCTCTTATTTATTTATTTATTTAAGAGATTTACCAGGAAGGCATGCTGAGCAGAGCACCGCTCGATTCCAGATGCGCCCTTTCTGTCCTCTCAGTCGTTATTTCTCCTTTTAGTTTATATATATTTTCCTTTTTCTGTCCCTTGGACTTCCTTGTCCCACCCTCCACTCCCTTCCTCTTACCTCTCCAGCGACTCACAAGTGGCAGGCAGGCAGAGTCAATAGTGCCTAATGGCCAACCCACAAGCACCACTCAGTGCGTTGGCCTCGAGGGCAGCTCCGATGGTGCATCGGCTCCACCTGCCTAAAAAAAAAAAAAGGTCCCGCGGGGTCCTGACCTCCAGCCGAGTACCCAACAGTGATGAATGAAGATACACAGAAAGATCATAATTACGGCAGGTACATAATTTTCATTTCCTGCATGTTCCCATTGTGGGTGAGGGGGGGGTTCCTAAGTCTCCTGACCCTCCTGGCCCCCCTCCGGCCAGTTTAAATGCTCACAATTGAAACATTTAAACTTCTCACAGAGGACCAAGGTCCCCTTCTTGGAGAGATGCAGGTCATCCTCCTTATATAAGCTCACATCTGCCCAGGTCAGGCCCCAGTCCCCTATGAAGCCAAAACCCTCCCTTCCACACCAATCCTTCAACCAGGAGTTGAAGGTATGGATGTAGAGTGCCCTAGCTTCCTGTGTGCCCTGGACAGGTAGCACCTCCGAGAATGAGACGGAGCATGCTATCTGTTTCAGGTTTCCCCTAGCTTCCTGAAATCCTCCTGGACTCTGGCTAACTCCACCCTTCTCCTGGCCAGGTCATTGATCCCCAGGTGGACAATGATATTCAGCTGCTCCCTCCTAGCTATTGCAGTAGCGATCCTATGGATCTGCTTCCCATCCCTTTGTGCAGCACTTCCTGGGAGGCACTTGGCCTCCCTCTCTCCCTTGCTAGGTGTACCTAACTACACTCCCCAGACAATAGAGTCCTCCACTAGGAGAAGCTTCCCCCTCCTCTGGGGTCCCCTGCCTCCCTTCCCTGGAAGTCCAAAATCCTTTATCCCCCCAGGCTGCCAGTTGATCTAGGAATTCAGAACTTGCATAGATATCTGTGCATAAAACATTAGTCTGCATAAAATGATGTCTGCTCAACTGTATTTTATGTTTGTGCTTGCACAAAGTGAACATATTGCTTTGATGGTTGATTTGAGAGGTGTGTCACAGTTGGTCCAAAGCAGGCTACTTTGCACTGGGTTTGACAGTACCAGATCAATCATCAGCCAGGTTGATCATGATACCATTCAGTGTCTGCTGGGTGGAAACTTTGTGACGTTCGAAGAAAAGAGCCACTGGAATCACGGGGCATCTCTCTGATTTGTTCTGCATGATGCCTCCCAGCAAACAGCTGATCAATATCATGATCAGCCTGCGCCTGCCCTCCGGCTGTAATGCAGCTGACAATCCCACTCTCTGCCAAATATCCCTCCCACCTCCCCATCGCTGTCCCTTTTTGTGCCTCTGAAATAATCCCACCATCTGCCAAGTATCCCTCCCAAGTCCCTATTTGTTTCCCATGCACATGGAAGATCCCACCCTCTGCCAAGTATCCCTCCCACCTCCCTGTTTGCTTCCACTGCCCATGGAAGATTTCACCCTCTGCCAGTATCCCTTCCCATCTCCCCATTGCTTTCCCTGCCTTGTAAATATTAATTCAACACTGGGATGCCCAGTCCACAGTGTTGGTATCTGAAATAAAGAAAACCATCCCTTGTAGTCTTTTTATATTTTTCTAACACCCTGTAGAAAAGAAAATGGTCCCTCGATGTCTGTTGCCGCCATCCCCCACCACTGTTATCCTTCATCCACCTGACCCCCCCACTGAGCACCCACTACCCCACATCCCCCTACCCTTAACTTACATACTGTACCAGACATTCACTGCCATAATCCTGTCTAGACTGCAGACACATCTTCACACTTCAACGCCATCCCAGAAATGAAACAATTAAGTACACTACGGTCAGTGAATTTCAATGCATTTTGAACTTGTACTCATAACTTGGTCATTTTTAATATTTTCCTCAACATTTTCAACATGGACTTTTTGGGACCCCATGAACAAGGTAGGTGAGATTTTTCAAATCTGGCCTTAAGGAGGACTTTGCAGTTGCTCTGCAAAATCACCTTTCAAGCTGGATTTGAAAAGTTTCACCTACCAGGTTCATGAGGTGAGGTCATAAGAAGAATGTTGAAAATCTAGATTCAGAATATTGATAAACAACAGAGTTATGAAGGTAACTTGAAATGTTTAATGTTTGTTCATAACTTTGATAATTTTCAATATTTTTGACCCCAAATTTTCAACAGTCATATTTTCATGCCACCCCATGAACTTGAAATGTGTTTTTGCATTTGTGGTGTGAAATGATGTTTCAGCCAGTATTTTATAAATGATGCTTGTCATTTTAAGAAGGAGGTGTCAAAAAGATGATACTGAAAATTTATGAAGAGACGTTGACTTTTTCAGTGTTTACTCATAACATTGCAATGTGTGCAGATTTTGGCCCCCAGTTTTCAACATAGCTCTCTTGTTACCCCGCCTCATGAACATGACTGGTGTCATTTATTAAATGTCCTCTGAAATATGTTTTTGCATTCGCTTTGTGAATTCTCCTTTCAAACAGGATTTTAAAAATGTCCATGTGCTATGATGAGGTGGGGTCAGAAGACGGTGTTGAAAATGTGTGGTCAAAATGTCCAAAAACAATAAAGTTATGAGGAAACACAGACGTTTTCAATGTTTACTCTTAACTTTGTGAGTTTTGCAAATTTTGGTCCGAAATGTGCACATAGCCCTTTTGTCACCTCACCTGATGAACACAGCAAATGTTAGTTTTCAAATCCTCTTGGAAACATGTTGTCATAATCCCCCTTTGAAACCACCTTTCAGACAGGATTTACAAAAGTCCAGCTATCTTAATCGTAACATGGGGTCATAAAAAGACTATGTTGAAAATGTGTGGTCAAAATGTGAAAAAACAACTTGTTCCAACGTTAATTCATAACTTATTTTTGCAGATTTTGGCCCTTAATGTTCAACATATCCCTTGTGTTACTCTATCTTCTGAACATGCCAGATGTCATTTTTCAAATCCCTTCTGAAATAGGCTTTCACAGTTACACTGCAAAATCACCTTTTGGATGGGATTTAAAAAATTCCACTTCTCTTGATCATAACGTCATGTCATAATAAGACTTTGTTGGAAATCTGGGGTCAAAATATGAGGAGCACACTAAAACTTATATAGTGCCTCTCAACTGGCCTATTCTGGGTAAATACAATTTAAAATTGTGTAAAAGCAAAACATCACTGAACATTAGATATTGCATCTCATCTGGTCTATACTGAGTTAATATATGCTACAAATGTGTAAAAGCAGGACCCCAGTACAGCAGAGTGCCCATTGAAATGTGCATTAATGCTGCTGTGTCCTGGGAAAAATGAATTGTAAACACTGGACCTCACTGAAAATTTTACTTGCTGCCTTTGAACTGGGCTAGCCTGGGTAAATACATTATAAAAATCGGTAAAAGCAGTGCTCCCTCAAAAACGAGATAGCACCTGACCTGTGCTACCCTGGGTAAATACAATGTAAAAACTGGGAAAAACCGGATCCCTCTGAAACCAAGACAGCATCTGAGCTGTGCTATCCTGGGTAAATGCAGTACAAAAATGTGTTAAAGCAGGGATCCACTGAAAATTAGATAGTAGGCCCGATTTCCAAATGCACATACAATGCAAGGGTCGTGCGTCATTCTATCAGCATCGATCACAATTCCTAGTCAGGTGTGCCAAATGTCGCAAGTTAGAGTAGCTCCCCCCGGTCCAACATGCACCATTTGGGAGACCCTTATATTTGGCACAAACTGACATAAATTGTGGAAACTGTTGCAGCTGTGCCCAGTGTACTAAACTTGGGTGCAGTTGCATCAACAGAGTTTGGTGCAGTTGTGCCAAACATTGGGGCAAATGCAGGACTTGATGCAAGCCCTGTGTCAACCTTTGAAAATCGGGCCCAGTGCATCTCAGCTGGGTTATCCTGAGTAACTGTACTGCAAAACTGTGTAAAAAACAGGACCCTGCAGCAGAACCCTACTGAAAAAGAGATGTTGCATCTAAAATTATCTAAGGAGGATCACACTAAAAATGAGATATCGCATCTCACCTCTGCTGTCCTGGGTAAATGTAGTATAGAACTGTTAAAATCAGGACTCCATTGCAAATGACATATTACATCTCATCTGGTCTATCTTGGGTAAATATATAGTAAAAATGTCTACAAGCAGGATCCAGTACAACAGCATGCAAGCAAACATTTGGCATTGGCAAATGCTTGTTTTTATCTGTCTCTGGCCCTTGCCCTCTCAGTTGGTTGCCATGGTTAAATTAGAAATGTTTAGGTGGAGGAACTCTCATATCTAGATTTCTAGGTGGTAGAGCTGTCATTTCTAGGTGGTGGAACTCTCCTATAGTAGTCAATGCAGAAAAATGGTAGAGGTGCTGGAACTGTCATACAGTTTTTTAAGATTTCCGGGAGCTGAGTTTGTATGGTCTTCTGCCCAATTTTAACCTCTGGCTGGTTGCTGGGATTCACTTTGTTCTCACTGAGTTCTCATCAGAACAGTGCGGCTCTGATGTCATAGCAGTCACGTTCTACCCAAGCCAGCTAGAAGTGGCACTGTAGGCATGCTGAGTAACTTGATTAAGACAATTTACACTTAGAAAAGCAAAAGGAGCAGCTGTGCAAATACTGTTCATTAATTAGAGGAGGCGGCAACTAGTTTATTCAAGGAAACAAAAATTGTTATACCATTTCTTTAAATAATGCTTTGCTGACAAAATAGAATTAACTACATCATTTCTGGGATTTGATCTGTAAAGACTTTTCTTTACATGAAGGTCTTTCCAGGGGTTTGCAGTGTCACTTTAAAAGAAATTATGCATCTTTAAAAACCGACTGGTGAGTCAGACTGAGCTTACCCTGCTTTTGTAAATGACCAGTTAGGTCATCAGTGAGTGTTCCATTATGAAGTGCTAATGAAAAAGCCCGGAACTTTTCAGTGGTAGTGTTAATCATTTCTAAAACCCAATACAGATTTGTGCCAAAAGAAATTTACTTTGACAGATGCTGACCTCTAGTGGTGCTTCACTCAAGCAACAGTGCTTCTTTAACTCTACAAGTTGATACCATATTTTGCAGTAGTAGTAAAAACCTTTATTTTTATACAGGATGTAACTGGTGGGGCTAGAAGCCCTGTTTACAAAGTTGTCCTGTTATGGTGGCATTGTTGCATAAATCTTATAAGAGGTACAGAGTTAGAATTTACACAAGTCTAAGCAAGAGCTGGACAGTACATTAAGGTAGAACAATACATTGGGTAGTATACATTTATATGTGCGTACACAATTAATGTGCATGCTTTCCTGGCGAACTGGCAATGCTTTAATTGAAAAATATGTGCATATTTCAGACATTTCTTTATATATGGCAGTTTTGAAAACACCCAGTTTAAGTATTTGTGGCCTGATATTTCATGGTGACCCACTGCTCACTTGGTTCTAGTGCAGCATGGGCCACCCATGAAATATTTAATTCTGTTCTTCTGGGGATGGAGTGAGGTCAAGCAAATGAAACTATCTTGCTGTACCACCTCTTTTGCAGCACCCAGGAGTAGGGGCTATAATCTCCCATGTGCTGGCCTGTGTGTATTTCCTGTTTAGGGATCTTGCTTGTACTAACCTTGGTCCCTTAAGGCCTTCCCAGGCTCTTGCTGTCAGTGTGGACAACACAGTATAGTTTCTCACACACAAGAACTCAAAATGGCATGATCACATTTATGTACATAGTTAGGCATTTGTGTAGCCGAGCATGACATAAGCTCAGTGTCCTGATATGTTTTTCTGTTGTTGTTGATGTCAAGGAGTCCAGTCCTGATGGGATGCCAGGTTCTCCACAGTCTACTCAACCAGACACTGACTCTCTGGATAAGCCCAAGTTAAAAGCTGGTGGATCAGTAGAAAGTCTTAGGAGCTCCTTAAGTGGACAAAGTTCAATGAGTAAGTTTCTTCTTAACCTTGTTCCCTGGAAATCAGGCACTGGAGTCATTTTAACATACATATACTATATATATTTGAGGCATTTTTAGTGGTGATAAAGACCTGAAGACCAAGCGAGGAAACTGGTCAGCATTCCTAAGTGAGAGGTGTTGAGCTACAGACGTTAAACAAGGAAATGAATAGTTTATTACAAATGTCTCATTGGGATTCCCATTGCTAGCACTAAACAGTCAGAAGGGGCCAGCCTGTGGTATAATTGCAGGTGACACAGTTTGCAACACCAGAGTCCCGGGTTCTTGTCCCAAGCCTGGTTGCTACACCACCATCTGGGGTTCTTGTCTCAAGCCTGGGGCACCATTGCTAACAGGCAGAAGGAGGAGGAGGAGGACAGAGAATGCCAGAGGAGAGAGCAGTGACTTGCTGCACTACTGCCAGCTGGGCGACCACTGGTGGAAGTGTAGCTGGGTGTGCTCAGTGTGAGGGGGGACCACAGGCATGATGCATCAGGATCTCTGGCACATGCATGCACTGTTGATTACATGTGAGAGTGATGTCAGGGGCAGAACAGTAAGTATATCAAGAAGAGTGATTATATCTCTGTACTCTTACGCACCAATTTCATGGACCAAAACAGCAAGACTGATTTATCTCCCTTGCCACCACCAACAGCCCTGCATTCTGGACAAGTGCTCCCTGTAGTGGCTATGTGGAGAGCCACTGTGGAGGGTGTATGTTCTGGAGGGGGGATATGTTTCAGGTTATGACTTCACCAAAGTGGTGCCTGGCAAGAGGCTGTCCCTACAGAGGAAGAGGTCCATATAGGTTTGATTATGGCCAAAAGGGAGCCTTTCCCCCCCCAAGGTGGAAAGCATAGAGTTTTATTTTTGTCTTCCCATCCCCCCTCCACTAATGTTGCTCAGATAGTACTTTTGTGGATCCTACCACTGTCAGATAGTGCTGATATCCTTCCTAGTATCCTACCAGAAATCCTACCAAAGACAGATGTAGGATCCAAGGTCAAATAGCGATGGATCCTAGTTAGGATCCAGGGATCCTAGGTCAGAGAGTTAGGATCCGGCATCAGATAGCAATGGAGCCTAGGTCAGATCCTGGGATCCTAGGTCAGGTAGTTAGGATCTGGCATCAGATAGCAATAGATCCTAGGTCAGATCCTGGGATCCTAGGTCAGGTAGTTAGGATCTGAGCTGGATCTGTTGCTAGGATCCACAGGATCCACAACATTTGTAGGATCCATGCACTGGATCCTAGAGGGTGGGATCCATGGTCAGATAGCACAACTATCCTACCACAGCAACTATCTGGCCAAATGGGAGGTATCTGTTGGTATCCTAGTTTCTAGGATACTATCTGAGCAACACTACCCACCACCATTATCAATAGGGTCACCAGACAATGCAAATGCCTGGCAGTCTTTGCTCTCCCTCCTCGACAGCTGAGTGCCATTAGTATTGACAGTGAAGGCAACTACTTGCCCATTCTCTTGACTTGAGGAGGAGTGCCTCCATGGCAAACAAGATTGTAAAAGGTGGGAGAGAAAAACATGTTTTTGATGAAATAGTCTGTTTTATGACACACTATGATAATTAATAAACACATATTTTATATTGTAGTGAGTTGAAGATGGAGTTTATTTGTGTAGCATGTATCAAAGATGCCTCAAAATGTCGAGCATCGGATACGTAAAACATGACTGTTAATTAAAAACTGGAAATAAATAAATGAATATTGTCTGATTCATTATTCCATAAGTACTGTACCTCTTCAAACACGGTTGTTTGTAGGCTTTTCCTAAACATTTCTAGTAGGTTGACTAGGAGTAAGTTACTGTATATGGTAGTGCATGCCAGTGGAAAAGGGCCACTACCAAGAATACTTGGTTTCCTGCTGTTTCCAGTTTAGATCTTGGGACCTCTAGTCATTCTTCTCCAAAAAGACTATGGTGGGACATAGGGAAACAGAAGGTCACAGAGGTAAGAGATAGGGCTGGGAACATGGGATCTGTGTCAGATAGGACCCCCGCCCAACCAGCCTGCCTTGACTTTAAAAATTGAAAATCAGAGTTATCAGGGATTTGACTCTGATTTGATTCAATCCATTGATCAAGTTCAGATCTTAAGGACTATATGTACACTAGGAATTTATTGGTTCCTTCCCATTGTGGCTTTCGGAAGAATCGCAATACCCCTACAGTTGTGCAGGAGGTCACTAACATTTTCCATCAAGCCTTGGACAGTGGTAGCTTGGTGGGGGCCTTATTTCCTAAATTGTCAAAGGCTTTTAACATAGAACATAGAAGTTGACAACAGATAAGAACTGGTAGGCCCATTCAGTCTGCCTGTATACCCCGCCTGCATCAGCTGCCGCTGACCCTACTTGGTCATCGGCTTTAGCTTCTCCTTCCCACCTCTAGGGTTCCCTTATGCCTATCCCATGCATGTTGGAATCCTGCCTCGGTGCTCACTCCTACCACCTTCTGGGGCAGGCTATTCCATGTATCCATCACCCTTTCTGTGAAAAAGAACTTCCTCACATTATCCCTTATCCTGCCCCCCTCCAGTCTCATACCATGCCTCCTTGTTCTTGTACCTCTCCTGTATCAAAAGATGTCTTCCACTTGCACCTTGTTTATGCCCTTAAGATAGAGGTTTCCATTGTATCTCCCCATTCCCTCCTCTCTTCCAGTGTATACACATTTCAGTCTTTTAATCTCTCTTCATGATTATTTTGTTGCAAGCCCTGTACCATCTTAGTTGCCCTTCTCTAAACCATCTCTACCCTGTCTATGTCACTATGAAGATGCAGCCTCCAGAACTGCACACAGTACTCCAGATGAGACCTTACCAGTGTTTTGTATAGTGGTATCACCACCTCCCTCCTGCTGGTGATACCTCACTTTTGGGTCATCCGAGATGATAATCCCCAAATCCCTTTCCTCCTTGGAGACTGTCAGCAACTTGCCCCCCCCCCCATCCTGTAGTTCTCCACAGGGTTTCTGCACCCCAGGTGCATGATTTTGCACTTCTTTGCATTGAACTTCAGTTGCCACACTTTGGGCCATTTTTCCAGATTTCCTAGGTGCCTCCTCTTTTTTTCCACCCCATCTGAAGTGTCTACCCTGTTGTAAATCTTGGTGTTTTGATCTTGTTAATTATAATCACCTGCTTACTAGACTCTTGAATCTCAGTTTTTCTTCTGCAACTGTTAGATGGTTTTAAAATTATTTTTCTGACAGAAGGCAATTGGTTTTACTTGGTACTGTGTTGTCCCCCTAGACTGACATTAATGCAGGTGGTCCCCAGGGTTCTATCCTATGCCCCACACTTTTTTGACATTTTTTTAAACTTGCTACCTCTTGTCATCTAGGGCTCAGACACATACATTGACATGTATGCTGATGAAACTATACCGTACAGGTCAAGATCCCTCTGAAATTGTTTCTCATCTTCAAAGGTATAAAATTGGCCATTAAATAATGGTATGTTACTGAACACTACAAAAACAAAATTTTAATTTTTTTGGTCTCAACAAAGGTTGAAACAGTTTGACTCTGCGCTGTCACCTTGTGATCTGGCAGGGGGACAAATACAGGAAGTTAAAACTTTTTGTTCTTTAGGATTTATTTTGGATCAGACCTTGATATATCAGAATCACAACCAGTCCTTGACATATCAGGATCACATAGACCATTTAATGTAATCTATATATACTCCTTTGGGAGAACTGTAGTGACTACATTGTCTGTCCAACCAGTCCAGGACAGGTTTGACCCAATCTTTACTGCTATCTGTAATTGATTATGGTTTCCCAGTTAATTTTTCAGCCACCTCATAGATGCACCAAAGACTCAAAAGTTTTATACCATTCAGTTTCTCGATTTGCTATGCCGCTCATCGTACTACTCATCACCAGGGCCACTGGAAAATTGTGCCCGCAATTTTTTTGCGGGATCCGCAATTTTCACCATTCTCCGCAAAAACTGACATGTTCCGCAATTTCTTGCAGTTTTTGAGCTTTTATAATGAATTGTGTAAAAAGTATTAACATTTTAAATAAAATACTCTCAAATATATTGACAATTTTGCATTCAGACTGGGGTTTGGCCGAAACAATGCAGTGCAAGGTAGGACAAGGGTTTTATGTGACACTGATTTCTTTTGAATCCTTGTCTTGTTTGGTTTCAAATTCCACTGGCCAAGCATAAGTACACTTAAACACTTAACATTTGTTTTGTATTGAAGCAGTCTATCAGAAAATATTTTGTTGCTACACAAACTAAAGCAAAAGATGGGAGAAAAGGTGCAAATTATCCCATTCACTTAAATAGGGTGCTAACTATGAAGCCAGGGCAAGTTTCTCTTTGTGAGCATACTCTCATTCAGACTAGTTTTGATTCAAACAGCTGAGGATTTTTTGATGGCCCTGCCGATTTTAAATTTGAATAAGCTAGTTGCTAACAGTGATCTTACTCTTAGCAACCTACCATCTAAATACTCACATGCAAAGACTACAATAAGAACCTGGCTAAAGTCTAAAAGCAAGGTTATAAAACACAAAATGTATCTGAACATTTATCTTTAAACAAAATCACTGCAGCCAGAATAAAACAAAGGTAAATTACAGGGCACCCTGACTACTGTATGATGCAGTAAAAATATATTGTTTTTTTTTTTTTTTACATTTTTTGGTTACTGCGTCAGGCCCACTAGGCACAAGTGCCTGTTTTCAAGTACAACCTAAGGAGATTAAGTGATTTGCTCAGAATCACACAGTATGCAAGTGGTAGTTGTGGGAATCAAACCCAGGTCTGCTAGATGTCGTCAACTCATTCACAGTTTGTTACTCTAACCTCTAGATTATATTGCCAGCCCCAATATCCCCCAGATTTAAAGTTTAAATATGAGATTTCAAAAATAGTGTAGGGTTCCTATGGTACAAATTATGACCATTAAACACTTTAACAACATTTTACTATAACTCAATTATTCACCACTCTGCTTATTTTTGTTCTTGTACCAAAGTGGGTAAATAGCTGACATAGCACTGTAAACAGCTGTTGATTAGGTTACATTATTCTATAGCCAGAAACAAACAAAAAAAAATGTCTGGCTTTATTTAATATTGATTTGCTGTGGCTCACTTTATAGAATCTATATAGCACTATACGAGGAAGATGCTTGTAAATTTTGAAAGATAGGCAATGCTTATGATAGCTTATCAGTTTAGTATTCTTTTTAGGAACACAAAATTTTCTTTATGTTTTAAACATATTCAGGTGTCAGCATATTCATTTAGCAATTTATACTGACTAATATATGCTGCAGAAAACATTAAAGATTTATTGAAGCACTCAGATCTATAGCTCTAACCCCCAAGCATTTCCGCAATTCTTGCAAAACGCTCCGCAAATTTGGGTAACCTTTTCCGTAGTTTTCCAGTGGCCCTGCTCATCACTGTGTTTTATACAGGAATCTGGAATGGTTTTCTTTTGAGCAGAGAATCAGTTATTACTATATTTAAAAGGCTTTACAGTTCTGCAGTACAATATTCCTTCACATCTGAAATATCCAAATGCTCACGTCAGTGCCTTACTAGAGCAGCACTACCAAATTACTTGCATTTTCCTTTTTATAAGACATCCTTAGGACAGAGATTTTTCTTGTTCCGTGTCATTGAGCTGTGGAATGCTTTGCCTAATTCATTACAATCTTCCATCTCCGTGTTTGTGTTTCAGAAACAGCTAAAACAATATTGTATGAATCTCATTTTGTCTGTGTACTGATACTGATGCTTCTTTATGTCGTATAGTTGCTGTGTCTTTTTTGATATTTTCTTTTGCTCCTTGCAAATGGGCATCTGATGCTTTTGGGGCTACCAGGTTAACACATTTTAAGTAAAAATAAATAAATCTTCCAGTTACTCGGTTCTGACCTAGTCTGGATGATGTAAGTGATATTAGCTTTCTTCCTGTTAAAATGAGAATCTGATGTAACAAAATTAAATAATTATGTTAAATTATATAATGAAAATTCTCATGGGGAGGGCTGAGGAAACCTGATTCTGTCATTTGACCTGGTCTGGATCTATACTTAGTCCAGGCTAGTCATGGCCTACTCTGTAAAATTCACCTGTTTTGGCAAAGCAGAGTACATTAGACTCTTTTGGCAAAAGACCAGAGTCAGAATCAGAACAGGATCACAGCTTGCACACCCATCAGGAAAAGAATACAGTTCATTCAGGGTTTTGTACATTAAAAATTGAGGTCTTTAAATCAATCCACTACCATATAGACAATCGGTACAGATCAGAGATAATTGATATCACATGCTCTGACATTCCAGTGGATGTGAAAAGCCTAGCTGCTGGATTTTGTATTCCTGCAGTATTATGCAAGCTATCCCTGACTACAGCTGTGATACTGCACTTCATCTTGAGGAGGGGGGACACTGTAGCTCACAAATATACCAAGACACCTTTAATGACATTGTGTCACTTCCTATCTGGACTTCAAAACAGATACCGGTTTATGTTTCTTGTCCCACTTAAATACTAGAGAACACCTGAGCTTGTCACACATCTGGCTTCCTTTATCTGACATTTCATGATACACAGGCCTTGACTTAGAGCTAGAAAGCCAGGAAACCCTATGCAGTATACAGTTACTAGAAGCCACAGGCCTGGGGATTTCCCTTGTCAAAATATCTTGTTGTTTTATGTATATTAGGTGGTCAGACAGTGAGCACCACAGATTCCTCAGCAAGCAACCGGGAGAGTGTGAAATCTGAAGATGGTGATGATGAAGAACCTCCATACAGAGGGCCTTTCTGTGGTCGAGCCAGGGTGCACACTGATTTCACACCCAGTCCTTATGACACAGATTCCCTTAAACTCAAGGTATAGTGTGACTGTGTGATGTGGTGTGTTTGATGTCATTTCTGTATTTTTGGTGAACATGCCTCATCCCAAATGGAATTTGCATTAGGTGAACAGTGGAGAGTAGCAATTGATTGTGGGTGTCAGGTTTCCTTGGATATTTCCCAAGACAGATTGTTTCCCGTGTTGGACGCCACACTTCATGCTATACTGGTGACCCAGGTTCGGGAACAAGCTCGGGCCACTGGGGGTCAGCAGGGGAGGACAGGATTTGAGCATCCGGAGGACTGCTGTCCTGTCCTGGGAGGGAGGGAGTTTTGATCCTGGGCTGTGGTGGCTTCTGGTGGTGGCTGGGAGCACAGCATGCTTATGATCCAGCAACCATGGGGATTGGCTGTGGCTGCAATCCTGTAGGCACACACAGAAGCATGCATGCCTGTGCTGGAAACATTTGCACATCCAAGCCGAGGGGGAGGGACTTAACAGAGAAAAACCCCTGCTCCTTAGGAAGGCAATGAAGGCCTCCAGGAACTGCCGCACCTACGCCCAACACTGGACTTTTCCTGGGCCATCATTCCAAGCCCTCGTCTCTCCTCTGGACCTGGCTGCTTAGATTACAGAAAGAGCACCCAGGTAAAGAATCGGGTGGTCCCATCCCAGGGGGCCCTTAGATCCAGGGGGTTGGCCGGGGTTTGGAGAGGGAGGTGGAGTGTCTCAGTATACCCCGTTGGGCCCAATGGAGGTTTCAGGTGGGTGGAAAAATGCCCAGGTTGAGAGTGACACTCCTGAGGGACCCGAGGTTGCACGTGATAAAAAGAGAATAAAAAAAAAAAAAGATCAGAAAAGCTGACAGGCATTATCTATATTTCATGCTGCAATGGGAGCACTATCAGTTCAGTGTATTGCCCTTTGGCTTGTCTTCTGTGTCACAGGTCTTTACCAAATCCTTGGCAGTAGTGGCAGCAGCCCTTCATATGGAAGGCCTTTATGTGTCCCCTACCTGGACGATTGGCTTCTGAAGGCCATGTCCAGGGACACTTTACTACATACCATTCCACGGACAAGGCAATTATTCAATGAAACACAGAGACATAGAATTTGATGGCAGATAAGGACCGCTTGGTCCACCTAGTCTGCCCATTTCCCTACCTAATGGATAAGCTGCAGATCCTAGTTAACCAACAGCCTACTTCATCCTACCCCCCACTAAAATTGCCTTATGTCTGTCTCATGCATTCTTGAATTCACCCACTGTTTTTGACTCCACGACCTCCTCAGGAAGGCTGTTCCATGCATCCACAACACTCTCTGTGAAAAAATACTTCCTCACATTACCTCTGAGCCATCCCCCTCTATCTTCAAATTGTGCCCCCTTGTTCTTGCACATCTCTTTTTCTGAAAGATGCTACCCTCTTGGACTTTGTTGATCCCTTGAGGAACTTGAAGGTTTCTATCATGTCCCCCCTCCCCGGGTATACATATTCAGCTCCTTTAGTTTCTCTTCATATGTCTTCTGGTGCAGACCCTGCACCATTTTAGTTGCCCTCCTCTAGACAGCCTCCACTCTGTCTGTGTCTTTGCGGAGATGGGGTCTCCAGAACTGCATGCAGTACTCCAGATGGGGTCTCACCAACTGTCTGTACAGAGGGATAATAACTTCCTGATTTCTACTGGTGATGCCTCTCCCTATGCATCCCAGTATCCCCCCAGCCCTCCTTACTGCCTTCCCACCTTTAGGTCATCTGATATAACTACCCTCAGGTCCCTTTCCATTTTTGTTGTTGTCAGTATCTCACCCCCCATTGTGTACTCTTCCCCTGAGTTTTTGCTTTCCAGGTGCATTACTCTGCATTTCTTAGCATTGAATCTAAGCTGCCATACATTTGACCATTCCTCCAACCTTGCCAAGTCCCTTCTCATCCTTTTCACCCCACCTTGTGTATCAGCCCTGTTGCAGATCTTTGTGTCGTCTGCACAGAAACATACTTTTCCTTCCAGTCCCTCTGCAATGTCACTTATAAAGACATTCAAAAGGACCGCACCCAGTACTGAATCCTGCATTAATGTCTTTACAAGTGACACTGCAGAGGGACTGCGGTCACAGTGAATGTGTCCAAGTTGAGTCATGACACCCTTCCAAAGACTGCAGTACATAGGAGCAGTCTTGTATACAGAGGAGGGGTGTGCTTTCTTGCCACAGGACAGGTAGATAACCTGATTGCTCAAACACAGCTGTTATATAGAAGTCACTATGTCCCTGCAAGGACCATGTTATATCTTCTTGGTCTCATGGCTGTGACCATTGTGACAGTGCCACTGGCACACTTACACATGAGGATACCACAGTGGACATGCAGAATCCAGTGGGATCGGCTAACAGATGAGTTGGACCAAAGGGACCTTGTCACATCCCTGTTGCGCAGAGCATTACTATGATGGATGAAACACAACAACCTTTTACAGGGCATTCCATTCCTTGTACCAGCTCCAGTAAATATCCTCACCATGGATGTCTTAGGCTCCGGATGGGGTGCACATCTGGGTCCCTGCCACACACAAGAGTTATGGTCCAAGGTGGAGGCCAGGCTACACATCAATGTCCTGAAAATAAGGGCTGTTCTGTACAGCCTATTGGCATTTTGGGAGTATTTACATCCAGGTCCTTCTTTAATCCAGATGGACAATGCCAGTATAATGGATTACATCATCAAACAGGGGGGTACTCATTCCTATTCCCTATGGAGGGAAGCAATGGAAGTGTGGTACTGGCTCTGTTCCATGGCCTACAACTCTTAGCTGTACATCTCCCAGCTCTCCAAAACATCTTAGCACACAGGCTAAGCAGGTCACAGTCCAAGATGCACAAATGGGAACTGCTGACCTCCGTAGTAGATGACCTCTTCGCAAGTTGTAGTTGTCCAAATTTTTATCTTTTTGTGTCCCCAAACAATGCAAGATTGCTGCATTTCTGCTTGCTCACTCCAAGGCCTGGAGTTTTCTAACAAGACATGTTGTCCCTCTCTTGGAAAGGGAAATTCCTGTACCCATTTCCTCCATTCCTCTAATACAGAGATTCTACTCAAACTGGGGATGGAAAGTGCCAATCTCATTCTCACAGCTCCATAATTGCCTCGCCAGATATGGTTTCCACTCATGTAACAACTGGCAATAGAGCCTTCAGTATCTTTACCATTGTGTCGGGGTCTGTTGTCACAGGACAAGGGGTTCCTGGTCCATCCGTACCTGAAGTCCCTACATCTGCATGCTTGGCACCTGAAAAATAGCCATGGCACATTTTGGGGTGTCCCCTAAAGTTGCTGATGTTCTGGTTGCGTTCAGAAAATGTTCTACCAGACATACTTATTCTTTGAAGTGAAAGAGGTTCATTTTGTGGGAATCTGCCAAGAATTTGGACCCATTAAAATGTCCTATAAATGCAGTGCCGGAATACTTGCTGTCCCTGTCAGACTCTGATCTACTGTATTCCTCACTTAAGGTGCATTTGGCAGCTATATCAGCTTTCCATGGCCTTATTGATGGGTGTATGGTTGCACAACTAGAGGTGTCCTGTGCTTTTCTGGGAGTTATTCTGCATAAAAAACCTTCTGTTTGTAATCCTGTCCCTCTGTGGGACTTGAATTTTGCACTTGGGAAACTGACCTTGGTTCCATTTGAGCCAGCCACAATTTGTGGCTTATGTTTTCTGTCATGGAAAATGTTATTTTTGGTTGTAGTCACTTCTGTTCAAAGGATTCCACAGCTGAAAGCTCTAACGTGTGAGCCTCCTTATTTTATTTTTCACAGAGATAGAGTTTCTTTGCATGCAAATCCTAAGTTTCCACTGAAGGTGGTATCTGAATGTACACTGAATCAAATGATGCACCTTTCTGTTTACTACCCTGAGCATGCCAATCAGAGTGAGGTGCTGCTCCATACTTTGGAAGTACATCGAATACTGAGATACTTTGTGAATCGCACCAAGGGCTGCAGAAAGTCCTCTCAGATTTTGTTTTATTTGTTCCTGGGAAAGAGGGCATCGCTGTGTCTATACAATGCCTGTACAAATGGCTGGTGCACTGTATTACTTTCTTCTATAAGAAGTACAGTAAGGAACTTCCTGGTGGGGTATGTGGTCACTTCACAAGAATTGTGGCCACTTCTGTTGCTTGTTTCAGACATGTTTCTGCTGCTGACATTTGTGCTGCTGCCACGTGGGAGCACTGTCTATACCTTCACTAAACATTATGGTCTGAACCTAGTCTTTTGTAGACGTGTTGGCTTTGGGTTTGCTGTACTGCAAGACCTCCTGTCTTGACTATATATCAGACTGTACCAGCTTCCCAGTGTCTTTTGGGACTGCTTGGGACTCATTCCAAAGGTGTGGCCTAAGGAAAGAGATATCTTGTATGAAGACAGAACAGTTATGTGCTTACTGTAACAGTAGATCTTCGAAAGAATCTCTTCCATTATGCATGCCATTGCTCCCTCCATCCCCCTTCTGCTTCAGTGAGGGTAACATCAAGTACTATGCCTGATTCTAATCCATGGCTGTTATACCCTACACCATATCTCACTTTGTGTGCTTGGTGCTGGTCTGACCTCCTGTTTCCTCATGGCTGGACATCCTCTGAGTCTAATGTCTGGTGGGGAACTGAAGAGTGGTGAGGCCACCCACATTTATATAACTGCTTACATGTGATATCATCGTGGGCAGCCCCTGCTAGCAAAAGCTTCCATGTGGTCCTAGTGCAGACATGGGTATAGTTCCAAAGGTGTGGTCTATTAGAAGAAATTCTCCAGAAGATCTACTGTTACGGTAACTATGTAATTGTTCTATAGGCATGTTGCTGGGCCTTGGTGTCTCATCTGAAGCATGGCACCTCCAACAGAACAGCTTTCCTACTATAGTGAACATGTCATCATCTGACTGGAGCTCTGGCTTTCAGTGCAGGACAGTAAGTTAGTGGTAGTGTTGGCTGATGGACCAAATGACAATATAGCCAGCAGCTAAAGGAGTTGAGCCTGTGGCCTCTAGCAACAGAGGGCCAACACACAACCAACTGCCACCTGTTTAGTTCTGCTGAAATGAGGACTCTCATCCCATCTACAGTACTGCAGCAAATTGTAGAGGTTCTATATTTATTTATTTTAATCCTAATAGTAGATTTACTTCTGCTCACATGACAACCAGTGATGCTTGTTCTAATGTCGGTGTGTGTAAACTGTAATTTGGGTTCAATATCATGGAACCAGCCAGAGCTCAGTATACAACTAAGGCTGCTGTTACTGTGCTTTTTTGTGCCAAACACAAGTAGTGGTTTAGATGGAACTATTTTAAACCTTATATACAATAGGTGCTAGCAAAACTGTTTAATTGAAAATATATTCATTTTGTTAAATTGAACAGAAATATGTCATGCAGGTTTAATGGCATCTCTGAGCATTAGTCATTGATTTGGTAGTTTAAAAATTAAAAAAAGGATGTACACTATATGAAAAATAGCACAAATTAGGGTGTCTGATTGTTCTGAAATATACAGACAGTTTCAGTGCATTGCAAAATGTGAGATGCAGCTGTCTGATTTCAACTAATATATGTGTCTATACATTTAGCACATGGATGCACCCTGAAGTGTACTATTCCTCAATAAATAGTCTTAAAAAACCATAGTTAAGGAAAAATCAGCTATCACTTCTAATGTGTCCAGTTGTGCTGACAGTCACAACGCACTCTTGGCCAATCAGATCACTAGAATTTCTTCAAATGTTTTGTAATATACTTTACAAAATATGTACTTTACAGAAAGGCGACATTATAGACATAATCAGCAAGCCTCCTATGGGAACCTGGATGGGACTGTTGAATAATAAAGTTGGTACATTCAAGTTCATCTATGTGGACGTTTTAAATGACGAAGAGAAGCCAAAACGACCCACAAGGAGAAAGCGGAAAGGAAGGCCACCAAAGCCCAAATCTGTTGAAGAACTTCTAGAACAAATTAACTTGAAGGTTAGTACTTTACTGTAGCTCACTGCAAATATCATATTAGCAGCTGTTGCATCAGCATGTGAGTTTCAGGATGCAGTACTCTTACCACAGTTTCTGTCAGTGACGTGCTGCAGAATACAGTGGGATCACAATGCAATCTGATGGCAGTTACTCCAGTTTGTCATACAGGAATGTGTGATGCACTTATCACAGAGCATTGCATCTTGACTGGCTGGGTTGTACATCAGGTCCCCAGAGGACCACAGGCAAGCATCATAAGTTTGGTGGTTAGAGCACACTACTGTGAAACTGGAGATCCTGGGTTCATAACTGATTTACTGGGTGACCTTGAGCAATCCAACTGACTTCTGTATACCTCAGTTCCCCAGCTGGGAAACTGAGTAGGAGCAATCCACCGAAAATGAAATGTTGCATCTCAGCTGGGTTACATGAGGTACAAAAATTAAAATTGCAAAGGTGAACTAGAATGCCCTACCCATTCATATAACTCTGTATTATTTATTGATTGATTTATTAAAAGTTCCATGGAGCTGGAAGGTTTATTAAGACAGAAGTCTTGTTTGTAAGAATGTTCTGATTACGGAAAACATAAGTACATTATAATAAATACACAAGATAGGATAGAACAAGAGACATTCAATGTGTGTGTGTGTGTGTGTGTGTGTGTGTGTCAGTATATATATATATATATATATATATTCATAGCAAAAAAACAATGTTAATGCAGACATTAGGGTTGAAGAACCCAACGCTCACAAAGTACAGAAACAAAAAGCATTAGGGTTTTGGGTATCTGGAGTTTTGGCAAATCAGTGGTCGGGTCTTCCTTGGGGTTGTCAGTTCTAATGACCACTCCCTCCCCCCAAGCCCATAGCCTTCTGTCCGAAGCACAAGGTAAAGCTCCAAGCCAGTGCATCATAGTCAATATAGTCTTTGGAGGTACAGAAGTATGGCTTCCCACATGTTGTTAATAAAATCAGTCATAGCTTTCTTCATACAGGGCCCTGTGGTCCTCATGTGAAGAAACAAAATGACATTTGGCCTCGTTTGCTCAGGAGAGGGGGTGGGTATTGGGGCTGACTACCCCAAGGAACATGCTACCATGGATTCACCAAGACTCCGGAGAAACAAAACCCTAAATGTTTTTAATTTCTCTGCTTTGTGCACTTTGCGTTCTTCAACCCTAATGTTTGCATTGATGCAGTACTTTGCAGTGAATTTCATTTATTTTTCTGATAATGTAGTTGTTTCCTCATTCAAAGGGACCTGCATGAAATGAAATAAACAGAACACTGAAAATATTTTTTAGTCCCACTTCACCAACCAACAAGTGGAAGTGTCAGTAGCTGCACTGTTGCACTGTACTATCCTAGCTTAGATACAGCACTAATAATAAATATTTCTTACCTGTGTCCTGAGGATCGTGGGGTGGGGATGGGCAGCTTGAAGGAGCATCCAGTCATACCTCTAAAATAAGAATAGCAAAGGGATCACAAAGGATCTGCAGATCTTTAGTAACTAACTGGGACAAGCAAAGTATTCTAAACATAAAACAATACTTATCTGATACACATGTTCAGTGTCCTCCAACACCTGGGCAGGAGTTTGTTGTGCTGTTATCTTTATTCCACCAGACCAGTAGACATAAAGTGGAAAATAGGTTAGTATGATTAATACAAATACCAATCAGCTGTGTTGGAAGGAAAAGGATTGTATTTTTCTTTTGGGGGTGGGTGGTTATAGTGGGTTGGTTGGGAGGATAGATACCAGTACCATGGCAGTGACCCAGGTTCAGGAACAGATTTGGGTCACTCATGGAGGCTAGCAGGGGGATATGGACAGGATTCAGCAGCCCTGGGCCCCCTCTTATCTGGGGGGGTGGAGCAAGTTGCCCCATTCATCGACTGCAACCAGGGCAGGATGAAGCCACCACCATTTGCACGCCCTGCAACATCGACAAGGTAACTGACTGGCAATACAGCTGACAGTCAAGGGAAGTGGATGTCCAACCCCCTCCTATCTACGTCATGGGGGAATCTGTTGGGGGGCACCAACAAGATAAATTTCTGAGATGGAGGATGATGGGGCTGGGTGGCTGATAGCAGTAGGGGTTCTGCTGTTGGTGTTGTGGGACCAGCAGTGACCCGACCTTCATCCTGCCAGGTACAGTTCCCCCATTTTTCTTGTAACCCCCCTTGACCCAATGCAGTGCATGAGCCCATCAGGCCTCGACACACATGCCAACCCCTTATGAGAGAAGGCTTTCCAGACCACCACAAGGTGCTGTCATTTTGCCACAACACTGCTCTGTCTCTCCCCAGGCTGGGGCCAGTGACACACACACCACATCACCTTTCCCCCAGCTTCAGCCCATTCAGCAGCCCACTGAGCTCACACCCAAACTCGGGTCACTGGCATGGGAAGGCAATGTGGGCCCCACTGTGCCAACAGCTGTCCTTGCAAACAATGTTACTTCATTTTTTTTTTTGAGTGACATTTTGACTCCAGATTCTCAACACAGTTTTTCATGACCCATCTTTCTGAACATGACAGATGTCATTTATAAGATACTGCACAAAATATGATTTTGTGCCACAAGTGCAAAATCACATTGTGGCCAGGATTTGAAAAAATGACAGCTGTCAGGTTCGTGAGGTGGTATGGAAAAATAGCTATGTTGAAAATTTGGGGTTAAAATATTGAAAATTACCAAAGTTATGAGCATGTTTAGAAAACTTTCAACATATCTTCATAACTTTACTGTTTTTTTAATATTTTTATCCCAAAATGTCAACATAACTGTCTTATGATCCCACCTCATGAATCCGGGAGGTGAACATTTTCAAACCCTGCCTGAAGTTGATGGGTGAGATGGGGTCTCAAAAAGGCCAAGTTGAAACTTTTGGTAAAAAAATACTAAAAAATGACCAAGTTATGGGTAGAAGTTCAGAACACACTGAAATACATTATACAGCACTTGCCGGTTTTCCTCAGTTCCCAGTCCAGCATTGAAGAGTGAAGATGTGTCTCCGTTCCAGAGAGGATTATGGCATTGGATTTCCACTCACTAAGTCTAGGACAAGGGGAGGTGTTGGGTGGTGAATGCTGAGTGGGAGAGTCGGTAGAGGTGGGGGGTGGGGATGGCAGCAGACAATGAGGGACCATTTTCTTTACTTCAGGAATGAAAAAAGAAACAATGTCATGGGACAGTTTTCTTTATTTTAGGTAATGAACCTCTGACACTGGGGATTGGATACCCCAGTGTCGGCAAGATACTTGGGGGCATCGGGGGTTGGCACCCTGGTTTCTCAGACTGGTGAAAGGGATTGGAGGGCTTGAAGCATGCTGACACCAGGGATTGGGCACACCAGTGTTGGCAGATTAACGTAGCGAGGGTGGAGGGTTGAAAATAAAACAGAAGTGGAGGAGAGAAGAACGGGCACTGGAGGTGGGCACCCTGGTGTTAGTATACATAAAAAGATACAGCCATGTAGCTGGCACCAGGAACTGAGTACCCCGGTGTGCAGTTAAAAATGTATGAGGTTGCTCAAGTGGCTAATTGCAGCTGCAACTCCTAAACAATAACAAGCTCACACACAACACGTTCAACAGAGGGAGGGCTACACACTGGTACGTAGCCCCATGTGTGCTGAATGGAAACAGCACAATGGCATATGCAGACAGAGATAGAGTAGATCAGTTTTGTAATATGACCACATGACTTAATGTGATCATAAAAATTCAGTCATCTTTAGAATGCTGATTTTTCTAAACTATGCATGATCAGAAGAAGAACTGTTTTTCGTCAATATTTTAAAAACTACTTACATTTGGCAAATAAAAACATAGAACAGAAGCACACACTTTGGGCCATCTATTAAATCAGCAAGTTTCAGGTTTCAAATCATCCTATTTTTTTTTAGTTATAAGTGATCAAAAATGGGTCTTAATTTGTGTGATTTTTATGCTTTTCTCCCCCTCTGTAACTTTGCTCCCTGTGAACTGATTGCCACAAGCTTTTCAGGATCCAGAGATCATGGCACCATCTCTGTGCTTTTCAGATTTCAAGAACACTGGTTTAACAGGGGCAAAGTTATTAAGGTGCAAACATTGGGGTTTAACATTAAAGTGCTTACTCGACCCTACTATAGAGGCACTACCATGCATGTATAATCAAAGGAAAAAAAATTAGATCCATATTAAATTTTGGCTTTAGGTCAATAGAAAGCTTGATTTGGGACATCCCTAAGAAAATATTTAATGGAGACAGAAAAAAAGCTTTAATCAAAGACACAGAGCATACCTATCATTTGCAACCTTAAAAATGCATTTACATGTGCTGTGAATAAAGCCTGCCCAGTTATTCTATTGTTTTAGTGTGGCTCCTTGGGCATTATCTGATCCATCAGTGTATTCAGAACCTGGGAGAGTGCATGAATGAAAGACATGGAATGACCAAACATGAAATGAAGATTTTTTTGCGATTTTCATGACACAATTTTCATGCTTTGCAAATGGGTCATGAGTTAAAATTTGATTGCATGTTATTTGGTCTGAATGCGAGGCAAAAATCTAAAGAAGTTTAAAGAGTTTTTCAATCACATTTAATGAAACTGTTTGTTGGAATAGTTTTATTATATTTATACAATGATAATGGGAAATATGTGCATCAGTGTACTTCATATCAGTGTGCATGCTTGGAAACTTATCAACAGGACTTATCCATGTGGCCCTGACTCCCAAGTTTTTATTAAAAAATAAACATTGTTTTTTTGCCATTTATTTTTTTAAAAGTTTCATCATGAGAGGCATACCGAGCAGAAGTGCTTGTTTCCAGATGTGTCTTGGGGGAAGGGGAGAAGGAGATACAAATAATATAGATATAGAGTTCAGATGCTTAACATGGTGGTAATATGTTACATACAGGAAGGTAGCAGAATACAAGTTAAATGATGCGGGTACGGACAAGAATACATCAAGCAATTACAATAGTATGGAGACAAGTTCAAAGTGCATTCAGAGTGTTGTGTGTTACATTCAGGCAGTCACCATTTACAAGAATAACGATACAGGTATAAGCAATTGCAATAGTACGGAGATGAGTTCAAAGTGCTTTCAGGGTGTTCTATGTTGCATTCAAGTAGTCACCGTTTAAAAGAATAACGATATAGGTGGGAACATGAGTACATTAAGTGATTACTAGGGTAAATTACAATGAGTAGAGGAAGAAACTTGAAGCGTACAGGCAGCAGAGCAATTGCATCACAGTAGAGATAGGGGACAGGGGAGGAATATGTTAAGAGTAATTACAGGAAGGGGAGATGAAATTACGGAGAGGGAGGACAGAAACGTGGGGTGAAGGCATTGCAGATGGATGGGGGAAGGGCATTCCAGAATACAGGGAAGCGATATGGGAAGGCAGCCTGGCGAGCAGTTGTAGACTGGGGGGAGAGCAAAGTTCCAATGATCAGAGTTATGAAGGGAGTAGGGGGATGGTGAGGGGAGGGAGAGAATAGAGGTGAGGTAAGAGGGGAGGGACTTGAACCAGTATTTAGCTACAAAACTAGCACAGTGGGTGAGGCAACTGTCTTCAGGAGAGGAAAAGGAGTGTGATTTCTAGAAGTCACAGTGATGAGTCCGGGGTGGACAGTCTAGAGCAAAGCAACAGAAAGAATGAAAGAAGGTATCCAGTCTGGTTAGGGAGGACTTGGGAGTGGCAATGTAGACTATGTCTTCATAGATGAAGATAGGGAGGATCATTTTCTGAACAAGATCACAGCAGGCTGGCAGGGGAATACACTCACGGTTCCTATATAGTGCACCAAGCTGGTTGTGCAATTTCTTGTGAATTTTTATTCATTTTATTTATTTAGCTTTTGTTGACTGGGTAAGTGCACTAGACAAAACTGCCCAGGGGAGGGGGATATAGATGAATGCCAACTGACCTTGAACCAGATTAAGCTTTTTGGTGGCATTTTTAGTGAAATGAGGGAAATTGGGCCAGGACACCGGGGAAATTCCCCTACTCTTTTTGAGAAGTGCCATGGCATCTTTAACATCCACCTGAACTACCGCCAATCCAGGCAGATGGGACCTCGGTTTAACGTCTCATCTGAAAGACGGCACCTAAGAAATACAGCACCCCTCTCATGCTTCACTACAGTGTCAGTACTGGGATATTAACTCAAGTGCCAGATGTGGGAACTGAACCCACAGCCCTCTAATCTCCCGGCCTCAGAGGCGAGTGTGATACCTACTGAGCCACTGACACGGCGAGTATGCTACCTACGGAGCCACTGACACCATGAATGGCATCCACATGCCCAGAAAAGTTGAGGTGTTGGTCAAGCCAGACCCCAAGATACTTGAGGTAACATACTCAATCATAGTCCCATCCAGGGAGTGGAAGGAAGGGAGGGAGGAATGTTTGCCTAGTGCCAAAGGTCATAGAGACAGTCTTCTTGGCACTGAGGAACAGATGGTTGAAGTGGCACCAGAGCTGAACTTTGTCAATGTCCAGCTAGAGACTGGTTGCCATATCAGAAGGGGAGGGGCCAGAAGTGTACAGGACAGTGTCATCCTTGTTCATGTGTATGGATGTAGAGGCACAGACAGCAGGGAGGTCATTTAAGAAAACAGATAAGTGGGAGTAGGACAGAGCCTTGTGGGACTCCAAAACTGATTGGGAGGGATAGGGAGTCATGTATCCTAACTGATTGGGTCCTACTTTCAAGGTAGGAGCAGCACCAGCTGGTGATGGAGGCTGAGAGCCCTGCTGCTGTGAGTTTATCAAGGAGGAGGGGATGGGATACTGTGTCACAGGTCTTGGCCAGGTCAACAGAGATCACAGTAGTGATAAGGCCCTGGTCAATGCTAGAGAGGATGGAGTCGGTAAGCCGAAGGAGGGAGGGAGGGAGGTAGAGGTTAAGTGGAATTTCTGAAAGCCAGACTGGAAAGGGGTGAGAAGGGAGGAGCAGTTGAGAAAAGGAGAGAGCTGGGAAAGTATTATGTGTTCCTGCAGTATTGCAAGGATGGGAGTAAAGAGATAGCACTGTAGTTACCTGGATTGGAGGGGTCACCACCTTTGGGGGGTTACGACCACGGCATGCTTCCAGGCACCAGGGACTGAAGCTAGACAGAAAGAGAGATTTAGGAGAGAGGAAATTGGGGAGGCAGTGGTGGAGGTGGAGAGATGAAGGTTGTTTACTTCTTTCACTCCTAGCTGCTCGTCTTCTTCAGGTCCTCCAGGTGGTTGTTTCATCTGCCCACCCAGCTCACTCCCATGCAGGTGTGCCTTGCTGTCATATCTTAGATTGTCCCTTTATTCAAGCTCTGGTTCTATCCCTCCTCAGAGGCCTTTATCCCAGCATAGTAACTGGAGTAGGGAGATAGAAGCACCTTGGTGTTCTGGTGCAAGGGCTGGGTGATGCACACAGTGTCATGGAAGGATGGGTGGTGTGATCACCCATGGAGACCATCATCCTGAACTCTCCCAACTGGGCTATCCAGTTTTGCTCCACAGCCCTTCCACATGGATCAGCATGCTTACAGCTGGCCTGGTGGCATGTGGTCACTTAAAGTGCCAGTGGCTCCACCCCATGCCACCACCAGGTGACACTGATACAGTGATGCTTCATCTTCCCTTCCTACCAGGAGAGCACTCAAGGGAATGTTCTGAGTGCTTTTGATGGCCTTTGCTCCTTATGTCCCAGCTATGGTGCATGAACCCAGGTCAACAGTGTGCCAGAGCAGTTAATGCTCAGCATCATGAAGCCACAAAAATAATGTTTTTGTATCAAATCTTGGAGTCCACATGATAGCCATTACTGTCTACTGTACAGTGGAAAGGAATAAGATAAATATAAAGGACAGTATACAGTTGCACCTAATACAATTCATGCATAAATGCAGTGCATTAGAAGTACCTGGGGACATACTGGAACTGTTAAAACTGCAGTATATTAGGGATGGCATCTGTGCAGCCACAGGATATGTGTTCATTTAGTCAGCTATGAAGACCACTCTTGGTCTTTGTAGTTTCCTATGTGCTGGCACAGCAACTTGGAATAGGCTGTCCACTAGCTAGAAGCCCACAGCTGGTCCCCAGCTCTCTGTGAAAGCCTTGTCCAAATCTGTCTGTGGCCAGGCCTCCAAACCCCAGTTCTGTTATAACAGTGTGGGCATAGGATCTAAGATATAAGCAGTAATGAGTTAACTTCAGCCTGTATGTTGTCATTAGTGTATATTCAGTCCTTGTATCACCCTAGATAGAAACATAGAATTTGACGGCAGATAAGGACCGCTTGGCCCACCTAGTCTGCCCATTTTCCTACCTAACAGATAAGTTGTAGATCCTAGTTAACCAACAGCTTACTTCCTCCTACCCCCCACTAGGACTGCCTTATGCCTGTCCCATGCATTCTTGAAGTCCCCCACTGTTCTTGACTCTACGACCTCCTCAGGGAGGCTGTTCCATGCATCCACAACCCTCTCAGTGAAAAAATACTTCCTCACATTACCTCTGAGCCGTCCCTCTCTAGATTCAAATTGTGCCTCCTTGTTCTTGCACATCTCTTTTTCTGGAAGATGCTACCCTCTTGGACTTTGTTAATTCCCTTGAGGTACTTGAAAGTTTCTATCATGTCCCCTCTCTCCCTTCTTTCCTCAAGGGTATACATATTAAGCTCCTTTAGTCTTTCTTCATGATGTCTTCTGGTGCAGACCCTGCACCATTTGGTGCCCTCCTCTGGACAGCCTCCACTCTGTCTATGTCTTTGCGGAGATGGGGTCTCCAGAACTGCACACAGTACTCAGATGGGGTCTCACCAACTGTCTGTACAGAGGGATAACAACTTCCTGTTTTCACTATTGATGCCTCTTCCTATGCATCCCAGTATCCCCCACCTTCCTTACTGCCTTCTCACATTGCTTGCCCACCTTTAGGTCATCTGATATAATTACCCCCAGGTCCCTTTCTATTTTTACTGTTGTCAGTATCTCACCCCCCATTGTGTACGCTTCCCTGGGTTTTTGTTTCCCATGTGCATAACCTTGCACTTCTTTGCATTGAATCTGAGCTGCCACACATTTGACCATTCCTCCAACCTAGCCAAGTCCCTTCTCATCCTTTCCACTCCATCTTGTGTATCAACCCTGTTGCAGATCTTTGTGTCATTTGCAAAGAGACATACTTTTCCTTCCAGTTCCTCTGCAATGTCTCTTATAAAGACATTAAAAAGGACCGGTCCCAGTACTGAACCCTGCGGTACCCCGCTAGTAACCCTCCTTTCTTCACTGTGTACTCCATTTACTATTACCCTTTGCGTCCTGTTGTCTAGCCAATTTTTTATCTAGGCTACCACCTTGGGACCCACTCCAAGGCTGGCTATCTTGTGTATTAATCTTTTGTGTGGGACTAAAATCTAGGTAGGCCAAGTCCACAGCCCCTCCCTGGTCTACTACTTTGGTCACCCAGTCAAAGAAATCTATTAGATTCATCTGACACGACCTTCCCATCGTGAATCCATGCTGCCTTGGGTCCTGTGCCCCACTGGCCTCTAGGTACTCAACAATTCTTTCCTTCAGAAGTGATTCCATCATTTTCCCTACCACTGAGGTCAAACTAACTGGTCTGTAGTTTCCTGCTTCTGTCCTGCTCCCACTTTTGTGAAGAGGAATCACATCTGCCCTCCTGCAGTCCTTGGGTACCACCCCATCCTCCCATGATTTGTTAAAGAGAGTAGTCACGGTGTCACTAGTTCTACCCTTAGTTCTTTTAGAATTCTTGGCTGAATCCCATCAGGCCCCATTGCTTTGTCCACCTTCAATTTTATTAGTTCTTTCAGAACCCTTTCTTCTGTAAATGGACTGGTATCGACCCCGTCTTCAGAGTGTTTCTCTTGTTTGGTTTAGGTAACTCCCCCTCCTCTTCCTTTGTGAATACTGATCAGAAATATTCGTTCAGTATCCCTGCTTTTTCACTGTCACCCTCTACCCACATTCCCTCCCCTTTATTAAGCTTCAGTATCCCTCCTTTGGTCTTTCTTGGCTCCTAATGTACCTCCGAAGGTCTTATCCCCCTTCTTAACAGAATTGGCTATCCTTTCCTCGGTTTGGGCCTTTGCTATTCTGACTGCCTTCCCAGCCTCTTTCTGCTTTAACTGATAAAGTTCTCTGTCCTGCTCCTTCTGTGTTTCCTTATATTTCCTGAATGCTGTCCTTTTCTCCTTAACCTTCCCTGCCACCTCTTTTGAGAACCATAGCGGTTTTTTCCTTCGTTGTGTTTTATTGATTTGCTTTACACAAAGGCTTGTTGCCTCTGTGATGGCTGTTTTGATCACTCCCCATTGTTCCTCCACCCCTCCTTCTTGCCTGTTTGCTAGTGCTTTTCTGAGGCACTCTTTCATTTTCCCAAAGTCAGCCCTCCTAAAGTCCAGTACTCTTGCTTTTGTATGGCTTGATTGTATGGCTGTGTTTATCGTGAACCACACTGTTTGGTGGTCACTTGTTCCCAGATGGCTACCCACTTCTAAATCTGAGATTCTTTCTCCATCCCCATTTGAGCACCAGGTGCGTGCTCCCTCTGAGGTTCAATACTACTGTCTGAGGCATGCCCCTGTAGGGCTAAGATGACCCTGTCAGGATGCCACACAAGGACTCAGTTATCTGGCATAGCAGATCCCCTCAACTATCTCCTTTCTGCATTCTAAAGCCCTCTATCATTTATATATTCTCCTGGTGGGTCTATATTGCGTTGCAGTGCATTCCTGTCTAAAGTGCCTCATCACTCCTATTTTTACTCTTTAATTATTGCTTCAGTCCCTTCCTTTACAAAACTATATATCTTGCCTCCTGTCCCTTCTGTAGGCTGTGTATCCTGGTATGTTGACATCCCAGTCATGGTTCTCTGTGTACCATGTTTCTGTGACTGCCACAATATTCAGACAACCCTCTTCTATCAAGGCCACTAGTTCAGGGAGCTTGTTACACAGACTATGGGCATTGGTACTCATCACCCTCCACTTTTTGATAGCCTTACCCCTTTTAGCCCCATTTCTGTCCTTACTGCCTTTGCCTTTTTTTACATTTAAATCTGTTCTACTCCCTAATAACTTCTGTACCTTGGTGTTTACTTCACTAATCACCATGTTTTGTGGGGGGAGGCTCAGATTTCCCTGCTTCTTTTCAGTGCCTCCCCTTGGCTAGTTTAAATGCTTGCCAATGAAGCATTAAACCTCTCACCTAGGATCCTGGTTCCCCCGGACAGATGCAGACCATCGCACCAGTATAGGTCTGCATTCCTCCAGGTGGCTCCCCAGTCCCCAGTGAAGCCAAACCCTGAGCTACACACCAGTTTTCAACCACTCATTGAACTCCTGGTGAGAGGTGCCCTAGCATCTCCCTTGCCATAGACAGGCAGCACCTCTGAGAAGGTTACCATATGCGCTACTTGTCTAAGGCCCCTTCCCAACTCTTCAAACTCTCTTGCATGCTCTGATCCCATTCCTAGCCAGGTCATTTGTCCCTAGGTGGACAATGACATCCAGCTCCCTCCCTCGTGCAGCTCCTCCCACGATCCTGAGGATTCGCTTTCTGTCCCTCCAAGCCGTGGTGCCAGGAGGCACCTTACCTCCCTCTCCCCTTCCTCCCCCATTTCTACCCCCTAATGATTGAGTCCCCCACCAGGAGTTGTTTTCTTCCCCTGTGGGGTCCCATGCCACCCTCCTGTGGGTCTCGTTTGTGAAGGTTCCCTGCATCCTCCTTGGTCTCCACTGCAGGTGCCTCCATAGAGGAACCACTATCCACCAGAAGAGCGAATGAATTGTGGAGAGGTACAGCTGGAGGGATGCAACTCTGTTCCAGCACCGTCTCCCTCCTTGAGCCCACCCTGGTCCAACCTCTCCTCTTTCTTGGCAACCTCTGAGGTAGTGGCATTGGCCCTGATGGTCCCTGGGTGGGGGAGGAGGTTTCACAAATCCTAGCCAGGTCAGCCTGGAGATGGGCAACCTCCTCTCTCAGACCAGAGAGGTGCCTGCAAATAGGGCAGCATCACAGCCTCCAGAATGTCTCCCGGAACACTGCCGCCCCACAGCCATTGCACTGTACCACTCCTATCATGTCTTATTTTGTGTCCTCTCTACTGTTTCTCTGGTTGCTTATTCTCTTCTCTCCTTACAACTCTCACCCTTCCTGTTCTGGGACAGCAACTTCCTATCTTCTTCAGTAGCCTCCTTCTTCCTTGCTCAATATCAGACCACCAGCAGCTGGGGGTGGGGGGAGAGTGAGCTACTTTTTTCCTTTAGGGTTGACAAAACCAATGTTTCTTTATGATCCTTTCCTTCCTACTGCCAAACAGGAAGTTCCTGTTGACAGTCAAATCCAGTGACTATAAAAATAAAACTGGCTTTGGGTGGGTGGGATGGAGGGCAATTAGTAAGAAAAAAGGCTAGCAACAGGAAGTTGTAATTTGACTCACCTGCTTTTATAGTGTCTAAACCATACCCCCAGGTAAGCTCTCTTTCCTCCTACTGGTTTAGCAAAGTCAGCTGATACAGTACCCTTCCCTGTACAGAACACACACTGACTTTCGTTCTTTTCTTTCTTTTTTTAACCCTAAATAAGACCCCTTCTACTTCTAATAAAGTTATCTGTCTACTTAATCTTAACAGACACTGACTCCTGCTGAGATATAAGTTTTAAATTAATAAGAAAATGTAGCTTCTTTTAGTTAGCTGCTTTCTGCTCTACAAGCAAGGCTAGCAACAGCCTATGACCTATGCCATGTACTATATATTTGTCTATCATATGATACATGTGTCACTGCTCTTGGGAAACTAATCCGATTGTCTTGTCTCTTTGGTTGCCATTGTAAATGAGCTTTGGCTCCATGGTCTGTTCGTAACTTTTATAAACATAGAAATACAAGAACAATATCGATGAACTGTTGATGGTAACAATACTTAGTTTTAAATGCGTGAGCTCACTTTAACATGTGCCACAAATGCAGGTGTCTAACTGCTTCGTAGGAGTGTACAATGCTTGACATAATATTGTCCTCTGTATCAGAAGATACTAGTGGTGTTCTATAAAGGAGACTATACCAGTTTTTAAATGTGTTTGTTTTTTTGGGGATAGTATATGATCTGCTTAGTTTTTTTTGTAAACTAAATAGATAAATAAGGGATATGCGATGGGAAGTTGTTTGATAAATGATTTATCTGCACAAGAGCAGTTTGACCTTGAGTAACCTCATGAGTGGCGTAAGCCACGAGTGATGTTCCCGAGGTCAAACTCCTTGAGTGAAGATAAATCACTTATCCAACAAGCTCCACATCACATATTTCATTCATGCAGTAGGAAGGTAGTTTTTCATGTGGTTGTTATTTGTTTTTTCTTTAGTTTGGCTTTTTTTTTTAATAAAATAGGCAGGATTATTTTGTACTTGCTATGCGTTATTAGGCTGGATAGAGCAGGCTACTATGGACTGCAATGTGGCTGCTAGGAACAGCACATCCTTAGCTTTACAGTGCAACTTCTCATTGGCTGCATACTCTGTGTGGGCGGGTGAGAGAGTTTTCTAAACATGGCGGTCATTTCTCACTTAGCGAGAGCTACAGGTTGCCAGTAGAGTTGCCTATTTACTTCTGGCTAGTCCTCTTTTTTTTTTTTTTAGATTGATTTAATTTATGTGTCTGGGGAACACTGCCTTTTTGTAAGTGTTTTTTTTTTTTTGTAGTAATGTGAGTGAGTGTCAGCAAGTGTCAGCCAGGGATGAAGGAATCAGCGCTGGTTATAGTGTGCAGGTTGGCAGTTTTAAAAAGAACATTTTTTTTTCTATTTCTATTTTTGAGGTCCATTTCAAAAGAAAAGCTGGCTGAAATCTGACAAGAGCAAGTCAGTGTGTGTGATGGCAGTCACTCGTTTGGCCATTGCCAGAGGATACCTGAAAAAAAGATTAGGTACTGCAGTGTGAGAGATAGCAAGTGGTCGGGTGGCCGTTGTTAGAGCTCAGCGGGGAAAGAATTCAGAGTGGAGTAAAAGTATATGAGAGAGCTGTGACTCTCTGGTGAGTTTGCTTACTGATGTAAATGTTTGCTAACAGTAGTAAAGAAAATAAAGGCGCAGTACTGTTTTCATGGATTTTTTGTGGAGTGGGAGTCAGAGTTGCTGAAGCCATTTCTAGAGGCAGAGGAGTGGTATCTGCCTGCAGTTCTTATTTTTTTTGGTGGGGGGGGTGTTTCGTTTGGCTGCACTTCTTATTACATAAAGAAAAAAACTTTTCTTTTTTGTGTATATATGTATGGTCAGCAGCATGTTTTGTTGCTGTGTTACGTGTTGTGGGGACCATTTGCTGGGGGAGATGCTGCAGTGCTGGTGGGAAAGTAGTGCCAGCTGGGGGAGGTTTGATTGATGGCAGGGTGTTAAATAAGCGGTGTTTAATTGACATCATGGTGTTAAATAAATGATGGTTCTATGATTTATTAAGCACCCATGAAAATGAACACATTTATTTAACTGTTTTTCCACCCACACCTATTACATAAATGACACTATCCAAACCATATAAAGCTTGGAAGGTTGACAAACTGGATCTGTTCAAGTCTAGTTTTAATAACACACCTTTCTAGGGAGTGGTTAGAAGAGCTGACACTGGTGTGATCTCACTAGTAAATGAGAGTGTTTAAAGTAAGGCAAGGTATATTATTTTATTTTATTTTATATAGCATCCTATCCTCAAGGGCTCAGAGCACTGTGCAAGTCAAAATAAAGCAAACACATTACAAACATAACACAATATAATTAGCACAAAATAAGAAATATCAATAAATATGGATATTAAAACACTGAGACAGTAGATCCCAATCAATTCTCCAAGCTAAAAGCTGACATAACAAATGATATTTCATCTCCTTTTTAAATGACTCCACCAAGGGAGAGCTCCTAAGATGACAAGGTTAGAAGTTATAAATAAGCAGGTCTGCCATTGAGAATGCCCTATTGCCCCAGTAGATTAAGATGCACCCTCAGGGTGGCCAAATAAAATTCTTCAGTGGAGCGGGGTGAACCATTGGGAGCACACAAGGATAAGAGATCTTTCAGGTTGCCTAGCTCCCGTCCTTGCAGGGCTTTGCAAATTAACACAGTGTTCACGGTGGTGTGCCGCCTAACTGGAAGCCAGTGTAGCTGCTGCAGCACAGGCGTAATATGTTCCATTGTGACTTGCTGTGGTGCTGTAAGCACTATCATGACTATGTCAGTCCCTTGAAAAGCAAAACACAGCATTTCTAAATGCTTGTGTAATGCATAATTATAAGGCACAGTTATAGCATTTCTTTTTTAAGACCAATAAATACTATGTTTCATCCCAAACTGTTTCCAATGATATTTAAGGCATTGGTCCTGATAATGGTTAGGAATGGATTAGTTTGGATGATTTGCATTGTTCATGTTACACTGAAGCTTTTTGTAATCTTGACATTTTATGTTTTAAACTACTAGTGAATAGACCTACCTTGTACTGGCAGTAAATATTTCCCAAATATTAATTTTTCCTTTTGTGTGCAGCCAAAACATTTTAATCTCTTGACTATCTGACAACTTCTTTTGTTCAAAACGTTATTAGATAAATCACACTTGGGGCTGCCTAATGGAAGGGCATTGTGCTTCCATACCAACAACCCAAGCTCAGGAGTGAGCTCTGGAGTTGGTGCTTGGGTGGCCAAGCTGGGGGAACATGCTGCCAATGGCAGCATATCCCAGCTGGGGGTTGGAAGGCAGCATGTCTGATGCTGCAGCGACTCATATTGCTTAACTGGTGAGTTTGCTGTCCCAGCAGGAGCATGCCGTGTGTGCTCATGGTCTCCCTCCATTGCTGCATGTGCCGCCAGGGGACAGGAAAGCAAAACACAGGATGAAAACTTCTGACTAAGCCAGATAAAGGTTTGTTCCCTGCAGGTCATGCACCACTGGCCATGGCACCCACCTCTACCATATCCTGGTCCCCAGACAGACTCCTGGAGGGGTTCTGCAATACAGCCCTGAAATCTCCACCTTGGGGGAAGCCATAGGGGTACAGGTTGGTACCTGGAGAAGGTGGGTGATGGGGCTCGAGTGGCTGGCTTGTAAGGGGCTGGTCAGCTTAGGAGTACAAACACTTGAATTAAAAAATAATTTACACTCAGTTGTTACTAGCTTCAAGAAAATAAAAATCATGTATTTTCCAATTAGTGAAGAAACATATATTTACTTCTCCAATCTGCAGAAGTTTTATAGTAACATTATGCTGTGATGATCAAAGTGACTTGGGGTTCATCTTGCCTGCCTCTCCAGCCACAGAGCAGTGACTATACCCAGTCTGAATATAGACACACATCCAGCTTATATGCCAGAAAGATACACCTACTCATGTTGTTTAATCCACAATGCTGTTCTCCCTCAAGTATCAGTCTAGAACTGCTTTAAAAGTCTGAACAGAGATCGTTTCCACATCCACACTGGGTTGACTTTTCCACATGGTAACCTGCCCTCTATGTGGAGTAATGCTTTCTAATATTCCCTTTATTCTGCTCCCCCCTCTCCATTTGAGGGAATGACCCCTAGTTCCGCTTGCACTCACCAGTTCAAACATCTGTTTATACTTCTTGTAAATAAAATAAATAAATACTTCACCATGTCTATCCCCTTTAGTATCCAAACACTGTGCTCTTGTCCCCACTCAGCCTTCTCTTTTCTAAGCTGAATAATCTGACTGTCCAATCTCTCCCTATATCTCTTGTGTGCAAAGTTGCTAATCAGGTTGGTGACCCTGTGCTGGACCTCCTGAATCTCTTCAATGTCCTATCTGTGTTGTTGTGACCAGAGCTGGACACAGGTCTCCAGGTGTGGTCAAACCAAGGCCTTGTCCAGAGGGGGGATCACTTCCTCTGACCTGCTCTTTACCCTCCACCTAAGACTTCCCAACATTACAGTTGCTGTCTTGACTGTGGCAGCATAGTGTCTGCCTGGCTTTAGCTTGTCTACAGTAACCCCTACTTCCTAGATTCCTTTTTCTGGTTGTCCTGTCCACTTTTGCACCACACTGGGAGCATGTATAACCCAGATTCCTTCCCCTTTTTGTAGTACCTTGTACTTTCCTACAATAAATCTAAGCCCCACTTTTTTAAGCCTACACTTTAACATGTGCAAGCCCCCCCTTCCCCATAGTGCATCTCTTTCCTCTACTGTGGCCATTTTTCTTTCAAATTTTGTGCCATCAGCAAACTTTAGTACCCTGCTGCTGACTCCCGCCTCCAGATCATTAATTATGTTGAAGAACAAACTGAGCACTGAGACCCCTGTGGTACTTCACTCAGCACATCTCCACTCTGAGTGTTGGCCATCTGCCAACATCTGCTTTCTACTGGTAAGCCAGTTTATTAGCCATCTCCTGTACACTTTGTGGACTCCATATTGTGCTACTTCCTCCAAGGGATTTCAGTGATGTACAGTATCAAAGGCCTTGCCGAAGACCAGGTGGACTACATTCACTGCCCAGCCCCTACCATAGTATCATAGTACTGTTATGGTGAAAAGAAAGAAGAGTGTATCTAGTCTGCCCTTCCTGCTGTACAACAATGACTATACCCAGTTTGATTATGGGACACATCCAGACTTAATGCTGGAATGTTACCCTACTCATGCTATGTAACCCTTAAAGAGCCCCTGACACGATCATGCAGGCAACTTGTACAGGTAGCTGCCTGCCTGTGGAGCTTTTTCAGTCAGAAATTAATATTTTTTGTGCCATGGATATTAAAATATTTAACTCATAAAGCCCAACTCGAATCTTCCTGGTATGAGCCAAGCAGCCACAGAGCACTGCAGCCCACCCAGAAAAGTAGCATAATTATGACGCAAGGTCTGGGATGGGGCTGCAGGCAGTCTCTGGAGAATTTATTGTAATCAGGTATGGGACTGCCTAAATGTACTAAGAGTATCATTGCTGGCATGTTTACATGTATTGGGCTATAGGGTTTATAACACATCTCAGTAGTCTATCAAAAAAGTCTGCATAAGAAGCATTTGCCTGTCCCCAATATACCTCATAGTGACTTTGTTTATCATATCAAAGTGCTTACCATGACAACAAACTGCAATGTTACAAACTACAATTGTGAGATCAGATGCGGGATGGGGTTTGAAAGACTTCGTGAAATACGTTCTACATTTTCTGAAATATTTAGTAGAATCAGAACAAAAGAAAGTATAAAAAAATGGAAAATAATGCAGTTAAACATAATTGTAGCTAATAGATTTAAGCTATTTATTATAGTAGAGCTGTTTTTCAAGAAATGGAGTTTCGTGTTTAGTTCTGTAAAAAAGCATATTTTGAAACCCAGGCATTCTGTTTTCACTGTGGTCATTTGGCTACAGGTTTCATGTCTTCTGATAGATTTACAAGTCAGAAACTCAGTTTCTGCCTTCTCAAACTTCACGTTATGCACCTCTGCTGTGTTTCATTCATACACAGGAGCACATGCCAACTTTTCTGTTCAACGGCTATGAGGATTTGGACACCTTCAAACTATTGGAAGAGGAAGACTTAGATGAGTTGAATATTCATAACCCAGAGCACAAAGCTGTTCTCCTCACGGCAGTGGAAATGCTACATGAATATGACAGTAAGCATTCATTTCATACCAAATTGTACTGCCTGTACATCAGACTTGGAAGCATAGAGGTTAGGCAGACGTGAGAAAAAAAATCTATTTCTGTAGAGTTCCCAGGGCACATCTTTGCCAATGAGTTGGTAACACATTGATTTAAGGGTTATTTTTTGCATTGCTGTGTTGGTTACAACTGATAAGTGTTTATTTAGAAAAGGAGTTGGCAGTGAATAGTCAACGCATTGCTCACTCATAATGTCAACTCAGTAACAGCTCATCATCAAAACACTGGGAGAGAAGTGACATGGGTACAATACAGAGATGACTGGATACTCCTTCAGCACTTCTGGATACATCCAGGTTTCATGATTTGGGGCTATAGTGGGTAATACAGTATTGTGGGCCATGCACCAGGGTAAGTTGAATTTTTATTTCCAGGGCAGAACTGTTGGTTATGAAATTAATAATAAAAAAAATCCCTCCTCTTCCCCCCCAATTTCATGCCCTGCACCCACTCGCTCCTTTCCTTCCAGAGATAGATTTGTTTCTTGATTGCTGCCTCCTGGCAGTGTGCCATGACTGAGCATCATCTTTAAAGATCAATGGCAAATATGTTTTGGTGAATTTGAGCTACAAGGATATGGAAATTTCCAGTGGAATAAAAATCATGTGAAAAAACATGGTGTCACTCATTTTTTTTCTTTTTGTTAACATTTAGGCATATTTATGACATGGACTTACTCTCAGCAAATCTTTGATGTGCTGTGTGTCTGTCGGCTATTCTTGCTATGAAGCTGTGCAAAGAACATATCACACAGGTCATGATGTGTTTTGTGGTGCTTTTTTTCATTTATTTAAATACGGTAGTGAGTGCAGGCTTGCATCATCCACTTGCCTGTGAGCCACTGTTGAGATGTCAAAATGATCAGTGGCTGAAGCATGTCTGTTTGAAATGCCATTCATGTTATTGTCGTAAAACTGACTGCTCTCACAAAAAAAAAAAAACCAAAAACAATCATCTGGCTAAAACGTGAGTGAAATTTACCTTCTTCTCTTTCATGTAGGTAAACCTCATCATTTATTTTTTCTTGCCAGTTATATTTACTTTTCTTAATTCAAACTGATACTGTCACGAGCCACTGTAATACTGTGCTGTCTCCACAGTAGAAAACTGGAGAGCCTGCCGATTCGTACCACGAGGATGCCCAGTCAGTAGCCTGTCTACTTGCAGCAATAGCGAGCAAGTAACTGCAGACAGTTGGTATATTAATGTCTGCTAGGAATTGGGCATCCAGGTAGCATGGAACAAAGAGAAAGAGTTAGACTTGGGAAAAGTTCAGCACATCCTAATTATTTATTTCACTAAATGATAAATGTTTTGGCATTTAAGCATTTTGAAAACTATTTTAGGTGTGCGTAGGAGACAGAGGATTTTTCATGTGAGTGTGGGACAAAATATGAGAGGAATGGGAGGTAGGTTAGGTGAACAAGGTGCGAGCGTAAGATTTTCAAAGCAAAGCCACATTGTGAAAAACAGTGACTGTCCTTATATCTAATATGACACTTATATTACAGCGTAACAAAATGTTAACAAAAAAACAAAACTACTCCATCTCCTGAATGAGCACATTTCTCAAGTGTGAGTGAGTCAGCAAACTCTCCACAGTTTTCTATTGTGAAGAGAGCAGAATATTACAGTGTCTTGTGAAGTATCAGTTTGAATCAAGTAAAGTAAATTTATTTATTTATTTATTTATTGAAATGTTTCACCAGGAAGGCACACTGAGCAACAAGTTGCTAGTCTCCTGGTGTGGCCTGGGGGCAGGGAACAATGGGATAGTATACAGAAGAATGTTATAATATAGGAATACAATTTGCTTACTTGCATACAATGAGAGCAGGAGGGATTACAGGTGGATAACATTGGCTAACAATGCAACAGTTAAGTATAGTAGATAAAACTGGCAAGAACAAATAAACAATGTGATTTATCCAAGTGAATGAAAACAGGGTAAGTTTTATTCACAGTTTAGACAGAGTGTCTTTTTTTATTTTTGTTGTGAGAGTAGCCAGTTTTATGCCAATACCCTGAATGGCATTTCAAACAGATGCATTTTAGCCACTGATTATTTTGACATTTCATTAATGGCTCACAGGCGTGCGGATTATGTAAGCCTCTAATCACTACTGTGTTTAAATAAATGAAAAAAAAAGGCACCCCACAACAAGTCACGATCTGTATGATGTGTTCTCTGCACAACTTCATAATGGGACAGGGCAAGAGATGTGCAGCACTCCAGCGATATGCTGAGAGTAGCTCCATGTCAGAAAGATGCCTAAATATTAAAATAAAAAGACAAAACTGAATGATAGTGTTTTTTCACACAATTTTTATTCAGAAATGTTCATATCCTTGCAGCTCAAATTCACCAAAATATATTTGCCACTGATCTTTAAATCTGTCAGTTGTGGTCACCCTTGCAGACCCCTGATCTGTAATTGGGGGGGGGGGGAGTATATGTCAAAATCTAGGCTCAGTTGTCCCTCCTCACTAATACAGGTTTTCTTGTGACTGTATTGGCATGGGGTGGAGTGATCTGTGCCATCAATGATGCAAGGTAGACCGATTGGTCAGTATGATTTTACATCACCTGCTGATTTTGCTGTAAAATTGTGTTTGAGAAGACATCTTGCTATAAAAGAGAAGTCAAATTTCCATTGGGCTGTCCTGGAGTAAGACACATTTATTTATTTATTTAGTTTTTGTTGACTGGAAAGGAGGGCTAGACAATATTGCCTATTTTCAGTGTCTTCCCAGAAAAGTGTGTGTGTGTTGTTGGGGGGGGGGGAGATGCAGATGCAAAGAGATTGAAACTGAACCAGTTTAGGCAGTTGGTGGTATATTTAGTGAATGGAAGAGATTCGGCCAAGACACCAGGGAAAATTACCCTACTTTTTTCAAGAAGTTCCATGGACTCTTTAACATCCACGACCTCAGTTTAATGTTTCATCTGAAGGCTGAACACCCCAACAGTACAGCACCCCCTAATACTGTATTCAGTTGCCAGCGTTTATGGTATGAGCCTAATCCTGGTTTGGGACTAGAACCCAGAACCTTCTGGGCCAGAGGAGGATGTGCTACCAGCTGAGCCACACTGACACCTGAATTGCTTGGATTGCTTTAATTTTATAGGTGAGGTCAACTCAACTTCAGTTTTAAAAGACTATAGATATTTCAGATGTAAACTGAATTTCACAAGATAAGCATATTATCTTGGCACCCCATCAGAAAGCAGCTTTCACAATGCTGACACTGTAACAATAGGTCTGTGCTGCAGTGAAGCTAGCAGTTCATACAGAAACCATTAACTCTTTACACAAACAGGTGACTTAAAATTATAACTAGTAAACTGTTGTACAAACAAAATACACAATGTTCTGACTTAGAATACACAGTTAATCATCACTGGTGAGGAAGCAGGTCTTTCATAACTAATGAGTGGCATATCCCTGTCCCTCACAATTTAAGACAAGTTGCATGTTTTGAGTTAAGCTATTGCATGTATCTATGTGTCTGTCTGTCTGTCTATCTGTCTATCTCTCTATCTATCTAATATAATGCATGGGTGTATCATTTCCCCATGGGACAACTGCAAGTTTATTACTGCATAAATCCATCCTAATTAACAAGTTATGACAGCTGATTAAATTATGACATCACTCAGTATTGTTCTCCTGAAAGAAAGTCATAAACTACACTTCATTTTCACTTACTACATAACTCTATGTCATCCTCCTAATTACCCACACTAATTAATCAATTATGACATAATACACTAATGAATCAATAATGACATCATCTACTGACAACTGTTTCAAGGCAAGACAATTTTATTTCTGTGACACCCTTTCCCTGGGGCTCCAAGCGCCTTACAAAGAGAAGCATAAAATACAGCAAATAACATAAAATAATAGCACATAAATTCCAACTCTTCCCCACAAATACAATGCAACATATATCTTGGCAGCTAATTAAATTAGGTCAGGCAATACACAAATTTGATAAGATGAAATTTCAAAGACCCTTTGACGGTCACCACCATACTGGCCAATCCAATGTAAGCAGGCAAAACATTCCATAATATTGAGGCAGTAACCTAAAAAGACCTGCTGCCTGAAAGCTTTAGCCTAGATTGCAGCATCAACAGAAAGTCAGTATCAGTGGAGCATAGAGGGTGGACAGAGGTAAATGGGTTCAGGAGGTCTTTTAGATGGCCAGGACCCAGATCACGTAAGGTCTCGTATACCAAAAGCATATCTTGAGGCTGACATGCCACTGCATAGACAGCAAGTGAAGTTCACGGAGCACAGGGGGATATGATCTTTACGGGAGGTCCCAACGATTAAATGGGTTGCAGTATTCTGGACCAACTGCCTACCTCAACCTAAAAAATGAATTTTCATTAAAAAAAAAAAAAAAATCTCAGGATTTTGGGTCTCCCACCACCACCTCCTACAAACATGAAATCCAAGATGTATTTAAGCCATGTTGTTTTCTGTAAACTGTCTTTGCAATGCTGAGCGAAACTTTTAAATGTTGCAGCACTTTAAACAACATTAAATCAAACATGCTCAAAGTAGCATGCTATTTTAAAACACAATTCACCTTACTCATGGTTTGTTCCCCATATTTCCCTTGTTAAAAGCTGCATTTTCTTCCTGAAGACTGAAGTGAAACAAACTGTCAAAAAAAGTAATTTTCTCTTCAAACCATATGTTCTCTGTAACACAGCCTTTGCAACATTGAATTAAATTTTTAAATATCACAGCTGTTTAAAGAACAGTACACAGAAATTCTCATCTTTTGAAAACTGCAATCTAAATAACCATTAAAAAAAAGATCTCACATGATGCTGAAGGAAGGCAACCACATACAAAAACTAAACAAAGCCATGTCCTCCTCTATCATGCCCAAGTGATGTATTTGATCTTCCCAAACCTGTGACGGAATGAACTCCTGGACTGCTGGAGAGTTTTTATTAAATCTTTAAAAACAAAGGTCAAATAAAGTCATTTTCAGACTAACCAAATGTCTGATCTCAAACGAGCCATAAAAAGAGTGATTTGCTAGAGAAACAATGCCATCTTGAAGTGGGAGTGTGCACTAATGAGGTTATAAATCCACTCACCCATTATCCTTACTGGCAGTGTTTTCTGTTTTCTCATGCACTACGCTTGTCTATCATTAAAATATATCCCTCCCTGCAATGAGAGTTTTGTGGGAATGAAGTCCTTAAATAAAATTGCATGGTGCTATTTTTCTCCTGCTTTGTGAAATGGCACATCATGGGAAATATGACCGAAGATTAGCTCAGCGTATTACTCTTAGATATGATTACATAACCTCTGCAGGCATTCTTGTCTAAGACACTGCAGAATTAAGGAAAGATGCACGGTCTGTACCCCCATGCCAGTCTGGAGCAGTTTGTTTTACTAAAGAATTTCTGAAGGTTTCAGAACCTTGGTTTCATGTATATCCACAGTTTTTGGGAGTACATTAAGTAAGCTTAAAGAGTTATGCAGTCCTGTCTTTAAACTGAGCCTCCCCCCCCACCACCACCACCGCTACTTAGCTTCTGGGTCTCATTTCTGAGGAAACCCCAACACTGCTTAAGATATAAGATAACTGAACCTTTCCTCTCCCTGTGTTTTTGTCCAGGCAATAGTGACCACTCTGGATCTCAGGAGAAGCTCCTCCTTGATGGGCAGGGACTGACTGACCACTCTCCACATGATTCCGGCTGCTACGAGAGCAGTGAAAACTTAGTGAATGGTAATGACAGCAATGAAATTCAATGACTCAAATGTGCTTTCTGCAGTCTGGCTTACCTCTTTCTGCTGCCATGCTTCATCAAGGAGATCTGCTTCATCATGCTTGGCCTTCTTTCTGTCTCTACCATTTCTTTGAACTTCATCCATTTCCTGCATATTTGAATTCAGTCCAGTTTTCAGTTTTACTTGGACAGCAAATTGAGAGTAAATGCTCTTCTTCAGTTGCATCTGGTAAAAGCATAGAAACACAACATGTATTATATCAGTCATTTCCGGTCCCCTTTTCCTAAATTTAAAATCATTTTTCTACTAAGTGTAGTTGCACTGACATAACATATGGCTAAACACTTAGCAAGGTATGAATCACATTTTGAAACATAAACCACTCAGACAGTAGATCTGTGATTAAAACATTGCACAATATGTTCAGTAGATGTAACACCAGAATTAATGAATAGTTTAGCTAGGAAACCTTTCAGCACTTCTAGTCTTTCTGTCAGATATACCTGTTATGAAAACATTCCTGGTGAAGAGACTTCAGGGGCCCTGTTCATGGGCTTTGAAAGCTTTTATATGTCAACTATTCATAGCCTTATCAAAGTATCCTCACTGCCTACCAAATTTTATTAGATCTTTTAGCTAACACGGTTTTCGCCAAAGATTCTCTAGGGGATTAAAAACAACAATTTACTACAGAACAAATTATGCTACAAATTCTGTTTCACTTGCCTATCAGAATACTTCTGCACATTCATGCTCAAATGGATTTAGGTCTTCTAGCTGTAGCAAAGAATTATAATAATTGTACAGGAAAAAGACAGCAAAAGTTGTAGGAAGGCAAAAACTACTGAGAATCCCAAATACTATTTGCATTATGCTGTAAATATCAGTAGGTATGCTGGTGGTACTGATTAAACTTTCTGTGCTTCATCTTATTGGGAATACTACCAACCTGGTTGTGAGTATTTAATAATGCTACTAGGAAGCATAAACATGTAATAAAAGTTTGATTCTTGTAAATGTAAGCAAATTACAAATAATGCTGCTATTTGATAAACATGTTATAAATGTACCACAGATGTGTCTTGTGCCAAGAAAGAGAAATCTATGTAAATAGATATTTTCAACTATGTTTTAATTTAAAAAAGTAATGTGTATATAAATTGTTTTCTGTGTAAATGTTATATTTAGTTTCTGATCCTTAAGGTGAGGTAGTCTTTTAATAATCATAGACCACAGTGCTTGTCAGTTTCAGTCAGTGGGCAGTCATTTAACAGACACGCAATACCAGATGCCAGTGAGCAGTAACACACAATAGGGTGTAGGTTGTATTGAATAATAGGTGCCAAGTGCCTTCAACCAGCAGGGGAAGTGTGTCCATTCAACACTTCCTACAGATCATGAAGTGTTAATGAACTTATAAAATGGTCAGTAAACAAAAAGAACTGAAAAGAGTGTATTCTTTTCAGAGAATGGGTTTAAGTTATTAAGTGTGTTCATGTGTAAGAATAACACAGACACCTCTAACAAGTAAAATCATATCTTGCAAGAGAATTTAGAATTATATAATGCTGCAGTTGTCACCTTAATACGGCATTCTTATCAAAATTAATAATCATTGGCACCAATTCAGCTAATAAGCACCAACAGTTACTTGTGAAGGGGTGGGGGGAATTAAGCCAATGAGCTCCAAAATTTACTTATGGTGGAAGGAGAGAGATTTCTGAATTTTTAAAAAATCTTAATTTTGTTTAAGATTGATTAATATTTGATATACCATTCAGTTTAAAAATATTGAACAATTAATAAAATATAAGGTGCTGAGGGCTCTTCATGCCACTTACCTTTGGTCCATGGTTCTCTCACCTAAAGGATGCTCAAGGCAGCATTCTTGATGAGTCCAGATGTGCCTTAGTGTACTTACATTTTTGAGTTGGTGAAATAAATGTCAAATTCAAATTCTTGTACAGAATTGTGTGATTGGCATACAAGTCTCAGAACATGCTTAACCAATCAGGGTGCAGGATGTTTTTCAGAGCCATTTTATAATAAATGAATTATCCTTTATTTATATAGCACCTTTTAAAATGCTGAATGAACCTAACAATACAATAAAAAAACAAGTTTTAAAAATGCTGTCTCCTGATTGGATTAAACACACCACATGACCCTGCATCAGCCCACAGTGACCACATGTCTGCACTTCTTTCTATTTTTCATCCCCCTCCAAAACAATTTTGGCCATTTTATAAGACAAATACTCCACTACAGTGTGTGCGGTCATGCTCTGAAATAAGGCACACTTGGGTGATTGAATGCACTTGGCCTTCAGCCTCGTGCCTCATACCGCACACCAAGCCTGTAGTGGATTATCTGTTACATATAATATGATGAGTATCCTTTGTACTTCTTTGAGCACTGGCTACTCACTTCACTTAACCAATGCTTACCATCTCCTAAAGGAGTGCTGGATGCAAGAACAACTGTAGCTCTGCTTTTCTCTTCATTCTTTGCATTTTGAGATTGCACTTTGCTTAATTATCACATTCTATCCTGGTGAAGAATGCATGCTAAAAATGTTTGCTCTTATCAAAAGTTGCCAAGTATGTTAAACAGTTTATAGTCCATACTTCTCTCATATGCAATGGGTTCTGATAGTAAATGAAATATTCCAGTGGTGACAAAGCCATCAGTATGTTCTGCAAATTAAATCTGTTTACTATTCTAAGCACCCCCATTGTATACCCTTATTATTCTGCACTTGGTTCTTCTATACCACACAAAAATAAAGCAATCTGAAATGTGTTTTTAGATTCCTTTATGATGGCATAATTCATGATAACATTCCACTTTTACTGAACATAAACAGTAGTGCTGCTTAGTATATACTGTATGTGCATTACCAGGGCACAGGTAAAGAAATCAAATGTTATGCCACAGTTTATTATCTTTCTGTGTTGTCTTGAGTGAGACATGCAGCTACTCAATATGAAATTACATTTTTGAGATGCACAGTACCATAGAAATTGTTTGCATCCAAATAAATGGCAGTCTTTTTTTAATTAAATATGGACTAATAACTGTTAAATGAAAAATCTAAAAGAAAGTGTGCAATAAAAGTCAAGACATTTAAAATAATTCTATGCAGCAGTGCTTTTTAAATGATTTCTTAACTATATTGATACATTTCAATGCATCAGTTCAGTTCGAATAATTAAATATTTAATATTCATTTTTTATAAGTGTCAATGTGTTTTAAATATGTCAGGTCAAACATGTTTTGAGAAAAAAAAACTACCTCACTTACACAAGCAGAAATTATTTAACTATTACATTTAAACAAATTAGCATACTTCATATTTCTAAATATATTATTTAGGTATTTATTTATTTATTTGCTTTACAAGGAAGTGGCTAGGCCATTTATCCCATTATTAGCCACACCTAGGGAATACAGAGAACATTAACACATGGTATATGTTAACATATATCAACACTGTATACATCTTTCACTAAATCGTCCAACAACTATAGGAATCCATTATAAATCCTGTGCTTTAACAAGAAACACTTAATTCTTCTTCTGCCTCGACCCCTTCAGCCTGCCCAGCCCTATCACCCACCATCTCCAGGGCTTACCTGAACTCGAGAGATACCCCACAGATTCCCCCCATGCCAGGGCCAGAGAGGGAGGGCTGCCCACCACCCCCTTCCCGAGCACAATACAGATAATAGAGCCAGGGCCTGTGACGGGCTGAGCATTGTTATCCTGCCTGCAGTGCTTCTGCTTTTCTCCCCACCCACCTCCCCAGATGTCAGGCATAGTCCTTGCAGACCTCATCACACTTTTGTTTTATTAGCAACTGTTTATTCTTCTCAGGGGGCTAGGGGATATACCCCACATTAGTCTGCTGGGTCCCCATAAGGATCCTGGATTTCATGCTGCTCATCAACCAAGGTTTTTTTCTGCATGTGGTTCTCCTGTGCCTCCCCCCCTTAAAGGAGGCACATGTGCAATGACCTCAGTGTGTGGTCAGGCACACTCCTGCTCCTGATATACAGACATCTGCCACCTCTGCCAATCTGGCCTCAGAACTGGTATCAGGCTCACCTACCCCTAACCGTCACTAGAGTCAGTAGTTGCCAGGTGCCAGATCCCCTCCACAGAGAAGGTGAGCAGTCCAATGGATGCTCAGCCTTCTGCCCCCCCCCAGCCGGAATGTCAACAACTCTGGGTCCACTCCTGAACCTGGGTCATTGGTGTTGCAAGCAGTAGTGCTACTGATGTGCCAGCAGGCTGGCACCTCATTGCATTTCTGATGTCCTGTGTGGGAGAGATAAGCTCCTTGATTCATCATTGACATGTCAAAGCACCTCAAAAGTCCATAGGTGTGGCAGCAACAAGGAGCATAAGTGAGGAAAAGCAACACCTCACACTTAAACGACAAAGCAAAAAGGCGGAGTAGCAATGCAAATTGCTTTTAATGGTGCAGCACACTTAGCAGCAGCAACTCGAACAAGACAGCCCCCAATGTTTCACACAGCTGCTCTTTGTCAAGGAAACCCTAAAAAGCACTTTGCATTACTACACTGCCTTTTTCCTTTGTCGTTTCAGTACAAGATATTGCTGTTTCTCCCTCTGGCCCATTGCAGATGTCACCAGAGTAGCAGAATGTAATGGCATCCCTCTCCATCCCTACCCTGGCTGGAAGTGCTGCCATTTGACAGCACTTCCATGGCCCACAGCCTGTCCAGCTGGCTCCCTGAGCCTGTTGCCATACTCTGTTTACCTCCAAGGGAGCACATAGCACTACTTACTTGGCCATCGGGCCGACCCAAACTCTTGTGCTTTTAATACATCTAGGGCCTGATATTCAAATATGTGCAAAGCATAGTGCAAAAATTCATGCTGCACCTTGCACTTGCCTGGGTGCTTGAAGATGCTATATTCAGTGGAATAGCACCCTGGCACTATTCAACTTCATATAGGGACCTGTCGGCCCAGCCCTAAGCCACTTAGTGCTGCTCTGACAGGGTTCTTGAAGTACGCCACCAGAATGGATAGCTCTGTAGCACTATTTCCAGTATTCAAAGGGACCCATGCAAATGAGCCCATTGGGCATGCAAGTCACTAAGGGGCCATTTGCATGCCCATTATGGGTGTATTTGCATGGGTAGTGAGGCAGGTTAGTGCGGCACCACCACCCCCATTCCCCAGTCCCAAACATGTATACAGATCCCTGGTGCTAGTGTAACCCCCACCTGGCTGATCGCCAGCCCATTCTTTCATAGAAATCAATCCCTGGTGATAGTGGTACCCTCCTCCCTCCAATTGCCATCTGCAGCAGAATGTATAGCATCCCTGGTGCTAGTGGTAAAGCCAGGGTTGGGATAGGGGTGGGGGGCACCACTAGCACCAGGGATATGCGTAATGAAGCTGGGGCTGGGATCGGAGGGGGGTAGGCACCACTTATACTAGGGATATCATTATTGAGGTTGGGTCTGGGATCAGAGTGGTGGAGGGCAACACTAGCACCTGGGATATCATTATTGAAGCCAGTGCTGGAATTGGAGGGAGGGAGGGAGGATTACCACTAGCACCAGGGATATTTTTTGAGTTTCAGAACAGGCCAGCAATCAGTGTGGGGGGACACTAGCATCAGAGATAATTCTTATGTACAGAATGGGCTAGTGAGCAGCGGAAGGGGGTGCCAGAGACCACAGTGGGTGGGTGAGTCTTCTGCAGTGGCCAACTGACTAGGTGGCTGCATTACCTCCAGCAGCCACTAGGGTTGCCTGGAGTTAAGCTGAGGTTTTATTCAGCAGTATTTGTGCTGTGCAAAAGGACTGCACTAAATCCTTTTGCGCAGCACAAAACCACTGAATATGGGGTTGGATGCATATTCATGGCCACACCCCTCCCCTTGCCCACATGCATACATTATGCATTGCATGGGCACTAACCCTCTTTGCCCATGAAAAGCCCCTTTTGAATATGAGGCTCCGGCGCAAACTCCGGGTTGCGCAGGTAAAGACTCATTAGTGCCTATGTAAACTTTTGAATAGTGGGCCTCTGGAGTCTGTTCCCAGACAGTACAACATTCTGTGAAAGGGTAAATAGCAAGGAAGGAATGGCCGCTTGAAAATGGATGTAGAGAGGGTGGAGCAATGGTTCAGAATTTGGCAACTGAACTGCAATGCCAAAAATCATAAAGTGCTTGATGTACATTGATAACCAAAATCTGTAGAAAGAATATTGCATCCATGGGAGCAAGATGTAGCATTGAAGGGAGGGAAGGAACCTGGCGATGATAATTGACAGTGTACAGAAAACCTCTTCCCAGTTCTGTACAGCATACTGGAAGTCGAAGAGAATGGTGAGGTGTATCAGTAGGGGTTCAAGAGTCTCAGGATGCAGGTGACACTGCCTCTGCGTAGGAGATTGGTTCCACCACACTCAGAGTACTGTGCACAATTTTTGAGCCGACATCTGAAAAGTGACAGGGAGAGAATAAACATTACAAGTGGAGGGCTATGGAAATTACCAGGGACAGTGGGGTAGATCCTATGAAGAGAGACTGGATCACCTCAATATGTACTATACATGCTGGGGAACAGGAGGGAGAGAGGGACATGATAGACACATGCAAATACTTACTGGGCTATAATAGGATGGATCCAAAGAGTTGTTCCAGCTGAAGAGCAGTACAACCACTAGAGAACACAACCTCAAGCTGGAAGGGAGAAATTCAAAAAGGACACCAGAAAGTATTGTTTCACAGAGCGGGTGGTGGACAGGTGGAACAGTCTGCATAATAATGTGAACAATGCTGGGACTCATATCAGGGTTCAAAACACAGTGGGACATTTTCAAAGGAGTTATTAGGAACAAGAGGGAAGTAGGGGGAGGTAAGACTCTGGAGAGGCAGAGTGAAACAATTTCAATTTTATTTTTTATACTGGAAAGTATGTGAGCAAAAAAGTCCAATTTCACAAATGTCCAGTAGTACAGAAATCCGATGATACAGAGAAAAAGGTAAAAATAATATTTACAAAATTTTACGGTTTACAGTAAGAACAGTGTATATGACAGGATCATCTAGATTAGAAAAAAATACAGAGCACACAACAATAGAGCCAAAATGCAGATACATATAATCTCTAAGGTAACTCAAGGGTTGGCGGACATTTGGGAGGGTTGCCTACCAGGGCAGGCACAGGTGGTGGATTGGAAGAGGTGGTCCTTGAGGGAGGAGGAGGAGGAGGAGGTGAATGAACCAGTTGAACTACAGGCTTGAAGTTCAGGGGGGTAGTTTATTGTAAAACTTAGGGCAGTGGTATGTGATGGAGTTCTGCCCATGATTGGTGCGGTAAAAAAGGGTGTCGAAGATAAGACAGGAGGACCCTCTTGTACTGCGCTTGGGAGCCGATAAGAGGAAAAGGGAGTTAATGCTGACTGGCAGCAGGTTATGGTGAACTTTGTGTAGGAAAGAGAGCATTTTAAGTTGGAACCTGCCTTCAAGGGTGAGCCAGTTGAAGGGGGCATAGAGGGTACAGTGATGCGTCATCCAGGGACGGCCAGTCACGAAGCGTGCAATATTATTGTATGTAATCCTGAATTTGGAGAAAAGGGGGGATATGTTAGGGGGAAGTAGACAGTAGAGCCATAATCAAGGAGAGGCAGGAGAAGGGACCCGGTGAGGTGTAGTCTGCAAACGGGGATAAGAACTTTCTGATTCGGCATAAGAGACCTAGCCTCATATGGATTTTCTTGATGAGGTAGGTAATATGGATATTATAGGTCAGGTGAGGGTCTAAGTACAGGCCAAGGTATTTGAATTCATAGACTTGCTCTATGATGTAACCAAGATTGTCTGAGAGGGATCAGCCCATGACTGAGGCTTTTCTTGGGTCAGAGAAGATCATAAACTTGATCTTCTTGGAGCTGAGAATCAAGTAGGGCACCAGGGCAGAGTGTATGAACCCATAGCTTGTATGAGTTCTTATTTATCTCACTATCTACTGTATGTACAGGGATGTCAAGGGGCCTCTATACTAGATAATCAGTCCTGTCTATTCATTATTTTGGTTGATACACTACAGATGGGCTGTTTCGACACTCAGAGCATGCAAGAAACAGACACTCATATACAGTGCAGAGGTTGCTTCAGAGCTCTTGTAAACACATTCTAAACCATACAATTAAAGCTGTACTTGTTAGAAAATGTGGACTATAATCAGAAGGTACTAATGGTGTTATGTATAGGAAATCAAGGCTTACTTTTCACCTTCTTTTGATGGGAACATAATTATTTTTGTAAAAAGTGGCAAATGCCTTACAAGAGAAGTCCAGACAAGTTCCAGGTTATAAAGCCATGAGTGTTTTTCATTTATACAGTGTAAGTGAGAGTCAATCCTTACAGATAAAGGGTTCATTGTAATCACTGACAAATTCTAAATGACAATGTTGGGCTCATCTGCATTTATCTCCAGTTTAGACTGGTCACAACGCAACCCTAAACCAATGGGAGAGCAGCTTGAACAGTGTCTGATGATGACATCCAATTTGCTTCTGTTGCACTCAAAACAAAGTTATGAAATCAAACATAAACAGTTACATTTTCATAAAAAGAGCAAATTTAAAAGCTTTGCCATTTAAAAGGCATAGTATACATTCGACACACAATGGTCTGACCCAGAATATGCCACATACGAGATCACTTATGAGGGGCAGGACTTACTTAACTCACTTGTGGCTCATTCGGTCATGAGTTATTGTCCTGCCCCCTCACTCATGAATATACATGGCATATTCTTACTCAGGCAGTTGCATATCCCATATTTATACATCTGTGTGATATACTTGATCTGATAATTTTTTTCTCCTACCATCTAACATCTTGACTTATGTTCAGCTAGAGGTTAGCTAGTAAAAAACACTATCCTCAACCTAATAACCAATCAGAGAGCAGCTTCCATGATACTACATGGTTGCTGTGTGCTACCTTGAAGCCACCTGCTAAGCTTAGAGAGAAACATTTACAGTAACTTGTTAGACAAACATCTAAACTTTTAAACTGATGTATACATTGAATACACAATGTGTTGCTACTTTGAGGGGCAGGACTTTGAACACTCTCTATTGACTTCACTGCTCATGAGTTATGAATTTTGCCCCTCTCTGTGGAGAAAAACTGTATCTTTTTAGTCAGTGAGTCAATTGCGTATCCCCCATCCCTCTCAAAAAAGGGTATTTATTGTGCAGGGTAAACAAAGCTAAAACATACAAAACTGTAAACAAGAAATCAGCGCAGATCCACTGACTAATAGTTTAACCTCCAGCATGCATATGATATCCTGAGGGTTGGGGAAAGCTGCCATATGCTGCAGAATAAGGAGGAAATAAATATGTTACATACAAAAATGAAATGAAAAGGTCTTTTAAAGTTTTATAAACACTGTAAGGCACTTCAGGGCCCTCACGTAAACATCAAGTTTACCTAATGCAGTGTATCCCAGAAATTAAAAGTGAGTACACAAATGATAAACTCACCCTTGTGCCATGTCCTACTGCAAGGGCCCTTGAACCCTCAAAAATGAACATGAGTGGCCCCAGTGGATTTTATCATTGGAGGGCTTGTAATATTTTAAGCAGTATAAGTGACTAGTTACACCATTTTAGACTTGATAATATCAAAACCCTAGCATATTAGCGTGACCACTTTGTTACACCCCTTTTCCTTGATACTGTTGGTAAATAAACACACCCCTGGGTGCTGTGAATTCTCTATTATAAATCATAAGCAGGGATGGATTTAAGTCAGTGCGTGGGATGTCTGATGTTTGCTCAGGGCATGTTTGCTGAGAGTTTCACCAGTAAAGGTTGTGTATTAACCCTTATTGTGCCACCAGCATGTATAAATGTCCTAAGAACATACATGTTTTAAATCTTCTGGCAGCCTAAGGGTTAATACAGGAATTACAGGCAGCAATTGAGCTTCTAAGAAAGTGGGTGGAAGTCCAAAGTGAAATCCACACTTTTGAAAACTTTATAGATAATTCATTTTCAAGTATACAGGAAGAGGCAAACAAACAGTACAATGATGATATGGGAGACAAAGGGAAAAGTTTAATAGTGGATGATATAGAGAGTTCTGAAGTTGATAAGGATGACAGTTGGTGTATGGTTCAGAGAGAAGTAAAAAGAAGGAATAGAAGACAATTATTGGGAGAGGTTCTAAATGAGCTTAGGAACTCTCTTCTACCCCCTACAGGACAAACTGTTTTGAGAACTTGGAGTCTAACTTGGGGGGGGGGGGAATCCCAGATGAATATACAGGGAGCTCACATAGAGAACAGTTAGTCAAGGGGCAATATTGGGTATGAATGGAGGACCAGGGATAAATATGACAAACAAAAGAAATAGTCACACTGAAATTCTGGTTAATAGGTGATTCAATAATACTGAAATCTGCAAAGGTAGAAAAGGAAACTGTATGGTTTCATCACTTTCCAGGGCCAAGACTAGAAATATAAATGATGGGTTAGAAGGCTTTCTTGAAGGTACCACCAAACCTATTGTAGTGATCCATGCGGGGATAAATGATATTGGAAGGACAAAGCAATTGGACATCCCGAGGGATTTTGAGAAACTGGGTAGCACACTGACAGCAAGGGGTGTAAGTTAATTGTTTTTGAAATACTGCCAGTCCTGAGGGTTGGTGTAACCAGAATAAGGGAGATTATTAATTTTAATAGCTGGTTAAAAAGATGGTGCCTGAGGGAGCGGGTCACCTTTCTGCACAACTGGCATATTTTAGCAACCCAGCACTCTTTGCAAGGGATGGGCTCCATTTAAAAAAAGGAGGATCTAGGTTGCTGGCAGTTAGGATATGGTGGATAACTAACAGGTTTTTATACTGATTCATGAGGGGCAAGGAGGAGGGGCAACACGTGATGTGTCAGATAGTAAAAGGGCAGGCAGGGTACACAACAACTCATTGAATGAAGGATGGAGATGTTTGCTGTTAAATGCAAGAAGCCTGAGGAATAGGAAGACAGAATTAGAATATGTTTTATATAGTGAACCTATCAAGGTCTTTGTGATAACAGAAACATGGTGGAACCAGGATGAGACCTGGGATACAGCCATTACAGGGTAAAGGTTTTTCAGTAAGGAACAATTAGATAGAAATGGAGGTGGAGTCGTACTGTATGTAACTAATGATCTCAAGGTGAAGGACTTGGACTGGGGGAGAGAGAGAGAGCCAACTGGAGCAAATCTGGATAAAGATTTTTCTGGAGAGAAGTAAATAAAAAATGATTTTAGGCATAATATATAGACCACCTTCACAAGAGGGAACATTAAAAAATGCTTGAATTCCTAAATTCATTAGATAGGGAAGAAAATTTGATCCTGCTGGGAGATTTTAATATGAGATCAATAGTTTGGAAATTATGGGAAGGAAACAGTAATTTTGAGGAGTTTTTGGAGAGTCTAGCCAAATTAGGACCATGGCGGTGTGTAGAGTCACCAAGAAGGGGCTCTAACACATTGGGTTTATTATTAAGTAATATGGGGGATTATATAATGGGCTGTATTACAAGGGCTCTGTTAGGTAATTGTGACCATGCCATGGTACAGTTCAATATAGGAATGAGTAAGAAAGCATTATCGGGTGTCACCAAAGTAAAATGTTTTGCTATGGCAAATTTTGAGGAAATGAGAAAGGAATTAAGGGCATGGAAATGGAGAAAAGATTTTAAAAATGTAAATCTAGAGGCCACGTGGAATATGTGTTAGGGAAAATTATATTATCTTACTGAAAAATATGTTCCAACCAAAAACAAGTGCAGAAAGGCAAATAGAACCCCGCCATGGTTTAATGACAACATTAAGAAGTAATAAAGGGGAAGGCGAAAGTTTATATCAAATCAAAGAAAACAGATTCCTGTCTTGATAAGGAGCTATAGAAGGCCAAAGTACAAGAGTGCAAAACTGCTATAAAAAAAGCCTTAAGTATAATTATGAATTGAGACTTGCTGATGGGACAAAGGACAATTACAAATCTTTTTATAAGTGCATTAACTTCTATAAAAGGAAATAGGGATCAGATAGGGCCCATGGTAGACAACAGAGATGATTTGATTATGGAAGACCAAGTGATAGCGTGGGTATTTAATGATTATTTTAACTCAGTTTTTGCCCCCAAGATAAACAATGATGTATAGTTGATGCTGTGCATGAAGAACAGATTGTACTCTTTGAATCAGACCTAGGGAAGAGACTGAAGAGCATTAATATGAACAGATCCTCTGGTCCTGATGGTGTACATCTAAAGGTTATAAAAGAAGTGGTGAAAGAAATAACTGGTCCAGTAACTAGGATCATTCAAGAGTCTCTCAATAGTGGTACTGTCAATGCTTGGAAGAAGGCCTTTGTTACTCCCATCTTTAATAAAGGAACTAGAAAGAATGTTGAAAATTATAGGCCGATAAGCCTTACGTCAGTACTGTGTAAAATCTTAGAAGGTGCTATTAAGTACATGATGGAGGATTTTACTAAGGATAAAGGACTCATAGACAAAACACAACACGGTTTTGTGAAAGGGAGATCATGTTTAACCAACTTACTCCAGTTTCATAACAATGTTAGTAAGGTATTAGATCAAGGTGAATCAGCTGACTTTGTAGTTCTTGACCTGAGCAAGACATTTGATTAAGTCCCCTATGATAAATTAGTTCAAATAGCAGCCAGTATGGGATCAAACAGTAGGACAGTGAGATGAGTGGCATCTTGGCTGGATGGTAGAAAGCAATCTGTCTATGTACATGGTCATGTTTCTGAATGGGCCAGTGTTACCAGTGGAGTTCTGCTAGGGTCTGTATTGGGACCCTGCTTGTTTAAATGATGTGACATGTATATCTGGAGTTGAAGATGTATGGATATCCAAATTCGCTGATTATATTATAGTGAGTACTGTAGTAAGGTCAAGGGAATCAGCTAAAAAATTTCAGGAGGCATTGGATAACATAATACAATGGACTGACGATCTTCAATTGGAGTTAAACAGATGCATTGGTATGCACTTGGATAGAAATAATGCTAGGTATGAATATTTTGTAAATGGGAAGATTTTGAGGGTCAGTGAAGAAGAGAAGGATCTGGGGATACATATTGCCAGTGATTTGGATTTTAAAAAGCAGTGCAATACCATAGTTAAAAGAGCTAATACAATTCTGACCAGCATCAGAAGCCATATCCAGTGTCGAAACAGGGTAATTATTCTTCCACTGTACTAGTCACTGGTAAGACCTAATCTTGAATATTGTATTCAACTGTGGTCACCTAGTGGAAGAACTAAGATAAATCTCATGGAAGGTATACAACACAGAGCTACTAGGCTAATTGTGAATGTCTGTGACCTTAGTTCCTTAGACAGACTCAAGGATTTAGGTTTATATTCCTTGGAGTATACAGAAGGCTACAGGGAGACCTGTGTTTTGTCTATAGTGCATTTTTTAGTGATGACTTATGGGAGTGCCTTTGGTTAGAATTGAAGGATATGATCTATGACACCAGATCACATTGTTTACAATTGAAAGGGGAGATATGTAGGACCAGAATTTAATTTCTTGGTTTAATCAGCGTGTCCTTAGCATTTGGAATTCCCTTCCACTTGATATTCTGGGCAGTTCTAGTTTGCAAACATTCAAGAAGAAATTAAACTTATATTAAAAATAATATTTTGGGCTATCAATTTTAGGAAAGGTGAGCCATTATGGGAGATCCTACTTGGCTCCTATTTGACCTATGTTATCTATAGATGTCATTCAGCCTATATTTTACATATGCTCTGTAATTTCTTCCCCTCTTCCTTCATTCTGAAGACAAGTGCATGACAACAGATGCTTTGGTCCCTATACTTTATCTGATCCTGCTGCTTGTCTATATCTTGGCACAAGTCTCAGCCAGCTGATAGCAATACAAAATGGGCACTCTGTGCCTGCATCATTGTGCTGCAGCCTATAACCCATACAGAATGCTGGGCACAAACTGCAGGTGGGAGGAGCCAACAGAGGCATAGTGAAGATTGCTGATCCAGATATTTGTGGATGCAAATGTGGTTTGCATCTGTTATCACATCATGTTTCTGTGATCTTGGCTGACCCTGACATGCTGAGCCTTTGTTGTGCTGCCTGGCGAAAAAAGATGCCTATGTGGAACTTTTCCAATGTTTCAGTTGCCCTGATGGTCCAGAGGTCCTCCCCTTCCTAGGGGGCAGGTGTCTTTACTCTTTGAGTCCCCAGCCTTGCCTACTGATGGATCTACTCCCGATGGTCATGTGATTATCTCTTTGAACCCAAGTGCTGCCTTCTGCCCGGGTGCTCCAGGGGTCTTCCTGTCAGTGTAGCCCCATTTCTGGTCATCAAGCCTCCAAGCTCTGGCATTAACCAAATGGAAGGAAGTTTAATGTTCAGGCCTACTGGGTCAGACATCTGATAATAGCGCTACAGACCATTTACATAGCAGTCCCTTTCCCAGCTGCATGCAGTAGCACTTGTAGGCACTCAGAAAAGGGCTGAGACCCCCACAGAGCAAGGCTCAAAGTTGGCATTAAGTGGACACATGGACGACTTAGGGCCAACCCTAGCAAGTCAGAATCAGGCCAGTGAGATTATGATCTTCTGTTTCTGGCACAAAAGTTCATTTTTTTGGTTTGTTTTTGTACAAATACCTTTAAAACTAAAGAGTGAGGAAAGAAGAATTACCTAAAATATAATAAAATTATATGCTGAATTATGTCTAAAAGTTAACATTTTCAAAGTATTTCCTGTGTAACTCTGAGGCTCTTTAAGCAATAAATATATACTGTAAATGGACCACAATTGGTTCTTAATTAAGACAGGAGTGGCACTTTTGCTGAGAAAAGTGTGTTGATTCCATAAAACAGAGGAGCATAAGATTCAAACTAGACTTTTGATTCAACTTTAAAATGGCACAAGAGATGTTCAAATACATTGGTAGCAATAAATAACTTCTTTTTAAAGAGATTTTCTGATTTCCAGCAAAAGATTTACAGTTGGCATCAGTAAAACTCAGTTACACAAAATTACTTCAAAATTAGAATTTCTTGGCATTCCAGTTTTCATCGCAATATGCATTATGCATGGAAACAGGCTCTTTGTCCCTTTGACTTCATCAGTGCCTGCTGATTTTCCTGCCCTGAAGTTACAATCTTCTACATGTGGCTTCAGAATGATTTCTGTGGTAACATGTTGTGATGTCACAGCAAAGGATCATGACTCCAAGGCAGGAACAGCGATAGGAGCAGCTGTACAGTAAGAGTCTGGGGGACTAGTTGTGCTGGCAGGTGTTCATATAACTATTAAATAGGCAATTGCCTAATTTATTATGTGTTATTAAAATACTTTATACTTTCATAATACTTGCTTTGTACAGTATGCAAGAAAACTAGTGAGTTTTCACCTTTGCTTTTCAAAGCTTCTGGTAAAAAGAATGTAATAAAATTCTGGTATTGTAATCTTGTAGCTTGCACGCTGGAGAGCTAGATTCATACCCCAAGCCAGGATTGTAGGAGTGCAGACTGACAAATAGAGTAATGGAACTAGGAAGGGAGCTAGGGAGTCTACAAACAATGAGGACAAATCAGCTGCAATGATGCATGACATCTGCCACTCATTGTCCACCTGACCTGATCCAGTGACTGCCACCAGCTCCCTCGCACATGTGTGTTTATTGTTAGCCTCACAACTGAGTGGCTTTCTTCCCATTTTTCATAGCCTGCCATCCTCCCTTACTAGCATGCACTTGCTGCAGTGTCCTGAGGGTTGAGTGGCAGCACGTGGCCACCCATACTGCTAAATGTACAACCACCATGCTGCAACCAGGAGTCACTCCAAAGTGGAGTGCACCTCTGCACTTTCCTGTGAGGGGATGTACATGCAGTTACTAGATCACCTTCGTTAGTGGCCTTTTCTGTTGCCAGCTCAGGTGCCAACCCAAGCTTGCTAGCAAGCCAGAGCGGTCCTACGCTGCATGACTTCAGGCGTGGCTGGGAGACAGTGAATGGTTTGGTGGTTGCTTAGGATGGTAGCAGTAGGGATGGGAATTGGGGGGACCGGGAGGGGTAAAATCCCATGTGGATAATAGGTCCTAGGGCAGACAGGGAATTCCAGGCAGACTTGGTGGACCTGTAGTCTTTTTCTGCCATCATTGTCTGTGTTTCTATTTTACACATACCCAGCATATCTGTCTGGGGAGGATTGAGAACTGAGGGTGAAAGTACTACTTTACTTCAAATCCCACTGTATTTAACAAAATAAAGCTTTACTTTTAGCTTTATGACTTTAATCCCATTTTTTAGGTGCAGTAAGACATGACAGGCATTCAACCTCATATCCAATGGTGTGTAGTGAAGTGGGCAAAACCCGAAAGGGTGACACCCGGAATCGCGATGAGAAAAGGGTGAAACCAAAAATGGCGACAAAGATTTCACCTCTTCCCTGAGGTGCTATGACCTCGGAGTTTGTTATATAAGTAAGGGGGTGCAAAGCCACCCACAAAAAAAAAAAAAAGAAATGCCATTTCAGGTTTCACCCAACTGGTTTCGCGATTCCGGGTTCTCTCTTACAGTTTCATGCTTATCACATAAAACCTACCCAACAACGCACTTCGGATATGTGGCAATGTAGCTCAGTGCACCCCCTGTCATTTCTTATTGCCTTCATATAAAATATGCTGTTTGGTATTGAAACCAGCAGTTTTTCATTGAAATAGTTTGGGGTCCTTTGTAGCAGAGATTTTCTATAATCACAGTACCAGAATTTTATTAAATTCTTTTTACAAGCTGTTTGAAAAGTAAAGATGAAAACTTACTAATTCTGCAATTATACATCTCCACCACTCTGTTTCTCCTTCTCACTGGTTTCCACCAATGACACCCTAAAAGCTCTGCTAGCATTTAACCCCCATAAAGACAAAAGTTCATATGGGCTTGACCCCACACTTCAGTACCTCTCTGCCCATGCCATTGCTCTCCCACTTATTTACCTCCTGAACCTCTCCATCTCACTGTGTACTGTCCCTGACACTTGGAAGCTTGCCACTGTTGTCCCTCTTCCCAAGGACAGTGATTCTTTCTGTTCCAGGTAATTACCACCCAATATCCCTTCTCTCAATTCTTGCAAAACTCCAAGAGCACCTGGTACGGGCTCAACTTACTCCATTTATTGACTCCACCTCCTTCTTCACCCCTTTCCAGTCTGGTTTTCACAAGTTACATTCCACCACGACCTCCCTGCTCTGGCTGACTAACTCCATTCTCTCTGACATGGATCAGGGCTGTATCAACTCTGCCATTTTTGTTGATCTGGCCAAAGCCTTCAACACTGTTGCCCACACCTTGCTCCTCTCCAAGCTGGCTGCAGCTGGTCTCTCTGAGAACACTGTTAGCTGGTTTTGTTCCTACCTTAAGAGTAGGTCCCAATCAGTTAGGGTAGGTAACTCCCCATCAACACTGGTGTCCCTCAAGGTTCAGTACTTGGACCAATACTCTTCTCCATATTTTTGAATGACTTACCCTCTACCTGCTCAAAAGCAGATATCCACATGTACGTGGATGATACTGTTTTATTTTCCTCAGGTACCTCCCCCTCTGATGTGGTGACCAGCCTTCAACTGACTTTCAACAATGTTTAACGTTGTTTTACTTTCCACTGTTCTAACCAACTGTTCCTTAATGCCAAAAAGATGGTCTCTATGACCTTTGGCACTAGGCAAAGGCTTGGCAGGCTTAAAGAATTGTTGAGTACCTAGAGGCCAGTGGGGCGCAGGACCCAAGGCAGCATGGGTTCACAGCGGGAAGGTCATGTCAGACAAATCTAATTGATTTCTTTGACTGGGTGATCAAAGTAGTAGACCAGGAAGGGGGCTGTGGACATGGCCTACCTAGACTTTAGCAAGGCATTTGACACAGTCCCACACAAAAGATTAATAGTCAAATTAACCAGCCTGGGAGTGGGTCCAAGGGTGGTAGCCTGAGTAAAACATTGGCTGGACAACAAGACACAGAAAGTAATTGTAAATGGAGTCCACTCTGAAGAAAGAGGGGTTACTAGTGAGGTACCGCAGGGTTCAGTACTGGGTCCAGTCCTTTTTAATGTCTTTATAAGTGACATTGCAGAGGAACTGGAAGGAAAAGTATGCCTCTTTGCAGGTAACACAAAGATCTGCAACAGGGTTGATACACAAGGAGGCGTGGAAAGGATGAGAAGAGACTTGGCAAGGTTGGAGGAATGGTCAGAAGTATGGCAGCTTGGATTCAATGCAAAGAAGTGCAAAATAATGTACCTGGGAAACAAAACCCAGGGAAGATTACACAATGGGGGTAGTAACAACAACAAAAATGGAAAGGGACCTGGGGATAATCATATCAGATGACCTTAAAGTTGGCAAGCAATGTGAGAAGGCGGTAGGGAGGGGTTGGGGATACTGTGATATATAGGGAGAGGCATCACCAGCAGAAAACAGGAAGTTGTTATCCCCCTGTACAGACAGTTGGTGAGACCCCATATGCAGTATTGCGTCCAGTTCTGGAGACCCCATCTCCACAAGGATATAGACAGGATGGAGGCAGTTCAGAGGAGGGCAAATAAAATGGTGCAGGGTCTGTAAGAGAAGCCATATGAGGAGAGACTAAAGGAGCTTAATATGTATACCCTTGAGGAAAGGAGGGAGAGGGGGGGACATGATAGAAATGTTTAAGTACCTCAGTGGAATCAACAAAGTCCAAGAGGGTAGTATCTTTCAGAAGAAGAGATGTGCAAGAACAAGGAGACATAATTTGAAGATAGAGGGGGAACGGCTTAGGGGCAATGTGAGGAAGTATTTTTTCACAGAGAGGGTGGTGGATGCATGGAACAGCCTTCCTGAGAAGGTTGTGGGGTCTAAAACTGTGAGAGAATTTAAGAATGCATGGCACAGACATAAGGCAATTTTTGTGGGGGGTAGGAAGAAATAGGCTGTTGGTTAAATAGGATCTGCAGCTTATCCTGTAGGTAGGGAAATGGGCAGACTAGGTGGGCCAAGCGGACCTTATCTGCCGCCAAAGTCTATGTTTCTATGTTACAGCCACCCCTACTTTCCACATTCTTGATGGTTCCCCATTGGAAGATGTCTCCTCCTTTAAGTACCTCAGGCTCTGGCTCGATAGGAACCTTGACATCTCTGGATATGTGGATGCTATTCAAAAAGAGCTCCATCCCAAACTCAGCACTCTTTACAGACACTGTGGCTGTACCTCCCTTCAGGCCCTCTATGGAATTGTCCAGAAGATGATACTCCTGGTTTTTGATTTTGGAGATATAGTCTACAGTGTCACCCCTAAGATCACCCTCGCCAGACTGGACACTCTGTTCAACTCCTTCTGCTGCTTTGCCCTAAATTGTCCACCACATACACACCACTGTGACCTCTACACTGCTCTCTCCTTCCAGCTTCTTGAGGCCAGATGCCTTGCTCATTGTGCTGGTTTGGCTCCCTTCCATCCTACCTTAATGTATTCCTTTCTACCCCCTTTTCTATCTCCTATTCCCTCCATAACTCCACTCATAGGACTCTTGCCATCCCTGCCTGAAGCTCCAATTCTGGTAGGGCTGCCTTTTCCTACCATTTTCCTAATCTCTGAAACTCGCTCCCCTTAGAGATCCGCTCTGCCCCTTCCACCAATTCATTGTCTTATCTTCTCCAGAAATATAGTTCTCCATCCTGCAACTGCTCCTGACCCTTACTTCCTTCACTACTTTATCCCTTTTTCTTACTATCTATCCTGATTCTCTTACCTACCCTTCCCTCCTTCGTTAATTTTCATTTCCCTTTACCCTTCCCTCCCTTCTATACTGTCTTATGTGGCTGTATGTTTTTATGTAGGTGTATGTTTTCTATATTACATATGTGTCTGTGTATGTACTAAACATACATTTATATATATTGTTATACCCTTTGTGCTCAACTTTATTTTGTATGATTTTTTTTTTACATTTTTCTATTCATGATATTTTTTACTCTGCTGTGTTTACTGTATCCCATTCTCCCCTTACCCCCAGGACACTTCTGGAAACATGCTCTTTGTGGATCATGTTGTCTTTCCTGGTGAAACATTCCAAATAAACAATAAATAAATTATACAAACCAATAATTATAAGAGTAGAAAGATGCTTGGTAACACATTAAAACACACAAATAAAAAAATCACTTGCCTATGTAATAGAGGGCAACACTTACTTTTTAACCACAGCTAGTCCTCCCATGACATCACTTCCTATCTCAACATTATATGGCAGCTCTTATGTTTTTATTTATTGCTAAATTACATATGAATATCTCTAATCTGCTAAAACCTATTGTATAGGCAAGCACAAAACTTCATTTGAATGAAATTTATATGAGCTTTCAGACTTCAAGAGACCCTGCAAACTTTACTTTCCCTTCAATTCAAGTTCACCTCTGCCTGTACTGAACTTACCAAGTGCTGTCTGGAGCTATTTTACAAACCACAGCAGCAAATTTATTGGGAAAGTCACTTGCATTTAACTGCCATAGGCTTGAGTTGGAATCTCAGCTTGTGCCTCAAATGGAAGCAGCTTTGTGGTCACAAATTAGTTCCTACTAAACATATCCCACATCATAAACACAACCATCACAAATTGTTCAAATATGCAATAATGACTGCACAGCCACGCATTTCCTGGGGATTATTGACCATCTGACTGCAGCCGGTCATCAATCCCCAGGAAATAACAGGCTACAAGATCATTATTGGGATTTTAAATCTAGTCTCATTAGTTAACAGGGGCAAACCCTTTTTAAATGAAGTTTGAAAATGTACATGCCGCTCTGAGCAGTACTGGGCATTGGTATGCCCCCCCCCCCAATACAGCGACACTTCTACAGCTACATATGTCTCTACCGACAACAGAAAAAACACACTCTCATGTGTGCGGCTCCCTGCCGACTGCAAATCGCAGTCAACATGGAGCTGGCACTGTGATGCTGGTCGGCAAATTAGTTATTGAACCAGCATCATAAAGCCCTAGGCATTTATAAGAAATTAATGCCTAGTACAGCAGCCAATCTGAGCACCTGTTTGCTTCATGAATAGTTAATTAGACTTATAATTTTCAATGACCCCTTAACTTTCACAAGTATTAACTTCATTACTTAGAAAAGATATAAAAGTCAGCAGTTGTCACAAGGCCAGTTTGTTTAGTCGGCATATAAAGCTGAAGCAACTATTATCACAAACTAACTTGTTCTATATGGACTGGTTAGACCACACCTTGAGTACTGTGTACAGTACTGGAGACCACACTTGAAGAGGGACATACAGCTCCTGGAGAGGGTACAGAGGAGGGCAACTAAGATGATACAAAGGCTAGGGGATTTGACATATGAGGACAGACTTGAGGAGCTCTGCCTGTTTTCATTGGAGGAGAGGAGAGACAGGGGGGACACGATAGAGGTCTTCAAGTACCTCAAGGGAATAAATAGGGTAAACATGGAGGGGGATCTTTAGACTAAAGCAGGGAAGTATCACTAGAGGGCATGGTTTGAAGTTGGAAGGTGGAAGGCTGAGGGGGGAAAGAGGAGGTTTTTCACTGAGAGGGTGGTGGACCCTTGGAATGCACTGCCTGGCGAGCTGGTTCAGAGATCCACAGTGGAGGGCTTCAAGAGAGGGTGGGACAGACACAGAAAGTGGATGTATCAGATGATGGCCTGTCCCAAGGGGGTGGGGATGGATGATAGGGGTTTCTGGAGCACAAGGGATGGGAGGGCCTCGGCACCCAACTAAGGATCTAAGGTTTGAGCAGACTCGATAGACCATAAGGCCTAATCTGCTGGCAAATAGTATGTTAGTATATTATGTACATATGCTATACTATATGCATTTGATGAACCCCTGACTGTCGGGCGCTTGCTGGGGGAAATGGATTGGGCATCTCTTCCAGGGAGGGAGGACTGCACTTCCTGCTGTTCTGCTGCCACCTCAGTCACCACAGGCGATGGTACAGTTGAACACACATTAGGGGGAGCCAATGCAGGTGTGCCAGCATCTAACAGTGTTAATACCCATACCCTTTAGGGAAAATACAGAAAACCCCATAAATGAGGGTGTCTTCAGCAAGGAGTGTGAAAGAGATGGGTGAAGTCTGCAAACTTCACTCTGTGAATTAATTCTCTAATTTTGCGCAATTCACAAAGCACAATTTATGGAGTGTGGATCGAATGCAAAGTGCAAAGTTTTGCCACAAAGTATAGAATTTCATGGGCCATCAAAAATGTCATGATTCAGGTGAAGTCGAACTTTCCCAGGTCTGGGAAAACTTCACCGAAGCTCTACCAAGTGCGAATTTTCGCCACTTCATGTGAACTTTGCCGGCAAAGTTATACTTCACCACATCTCTAGCCACACCTGCTTCTCCCCACAGCGACTCTGGGTCATGATCTCCTGGTTTTGGAACACCTCTGAACTGATAGCTCAACATGGCTGTTGTGGGATTCAGTACCAGCTCCTGCTGTGGTGCTTAAATGGTAGGGCCCCACCTCCAGAGTGGGTACCAAGTGGAGGTGCCACAATGCTGTGGCACTGAGCTAGAGTTATTTAGGATGGAGATACAGTTGGACAGGGTTCCATGTCCTGGAATGGAAGTCTTCTTGGCAATGTTGGAAGGAGGTTCCACTGAAGGTCACAATGTAAGGAGCATAAAATGTGCTAAAAAGATCCCAGCTTCTTGGGAAACACTAAAACAATATAATTTTAAGCATACTTCAGCTTATATGTAATAAATTAATTGAAAAAAATGTTAATGCACAAGTTAGGGTTGCAACACAAAGTGTTAAAAGTAGGGATATGTAATGTTTAATGGGCATTCGCAACCACAGTGTGGAGTAGTGGTTGTGCAACTTGTTGGTAGCCGAAGGCTAGTGGCATGATTGGATATTGACTGTCATTTGTAGTTACTTTGGCAATTCACACTGTCTGTTCCCTGAGGGACTACCACCTTGCTGGGTTACCAGAAAGGAAAAGGAACCCCCTTGAGGAGGGTTCTACCCCTAGATGTGCCATGGGAATGTGATCCCTTTGGCTAACGGTATCTTAAGAAGGAACCCAAAACAACTGGGTAGCAGGAGCTGCAAACCCAAAAGAGCAAAGTGAAGACAGTGAAAGCTGATAGCTGGTGATGGGTGGTAGCAGATTGAGTTGTGAATTCTAGAGGACACCAGGAATGTCAGGCTTGTAGGAGAAGGTGGCCACCATCCAACCCCAGTTCACAGTGGACATTTCTAATACTGAGAAAATGGTACTGGACAACTACTTTATTGCCTTTGGCACTTGGAAGAGAAAAAAACCTTAGTGGAGAAAATCTATGGGGCTACATGGCCAAGGCCACCATCCCTCCTTGCATTATTAGGATCCCTATGCTAATTTGCAATTCCAATTCACAGGAAACTTTTGGAAGGATGTGTCTTGCTCTATTCCTTTAACGGGATAAAGCTGTGGAAGTGCTGCGAGTATATCTCGAAGCAAAAGGAGGTACCTCAGGGAAGGAGGCCCCCTCCCAAAATGTGGGCTGGAGAGAGAGAGAGAGAGAGAGCAAATGCTAAAAGGCTAGTACCCAGCCTCAAGACTGTGAGGAGGCCTAACCTTGACTGGAAACAAAAGGAAGGGAATATGGAACAAGACTAGGTAGACCTTAGGCAGATGCACAGAAACTAGCTTTCAGAGGTTCTGCTGACATGATCTACATGGATAAAGGAACCCAAATGTAATTAGGGCCCTGCCCTCCAACAGCTGAAGTCTTAATACTGCACCCTGAGGTGCCAACAACCATGGTTTTTCTTGAAGATTCCCCAGGAGCGGTGGACCTTCTCACTACCTGTGGGATTACCAGGAGGTACTGTGGCAGATAAGTGCCTGTAAAAGACCCATGCCCACGACAACGGACTCACCCTCAAGATGCATACTTTGAGGGTAGTGAGGAAGCTTGACTGATCATGGGCAGTAGGAATGCGTTCGTAGAGCCTGATGGTATGATGCAGAAATAGGCTGACTGGTGAGCAGTATAACGAGGCTGACTGGTGAGCAGTATAATGAGGCTGACTGGTGAGCAGTATAACGAGGCTGACTGGCCAAATGCCCATGAGCAGTATGGTGGCCAGCAGGCTGACTGTGTGTTAGCAGTATGATGTGGCTGACAGGCAGATTCTTTGGCTGAAGATGGACTGGTATGGTAGAAGCTGACCTGAATGACAAGGTACTAAAATGTGAATGCATATTGAAGGCCATTATCTTTGAAAACACTAAGCCATGAGCACAAAAGCATGAACGGTAGTACAACCAGCTCTGTGGGAAAATGCTGAAACAGACTGAGAAGACTGGCTGGAAGGACTGAGTTAAATGGCTGCAGCTGTTAGCAGAACCAGGTGAAGTAATTGACTGCAACTCATGCAGAGGAAACTGCAGTGCTTGCACTGTAAGTGTTGGTTATGAGCAACATGTAAGTCAATGAATAGCTATCGGGTGTTTGGCTATGAGAAGCAGGTGAAACAGACTGTGAAACAGGCTTGAAATACAGCAGCATAACAGAGGCAGGACATAGATTCGAGTAGTCACACTAAAAACACATTGCAAGTAAGCATGGAGTTGAATCAATCAATCAATCAATCAATCAAAATCTTTATTTAGTCAGGCGAACATCATTGAGCGTAGCTCATTTACAAGATGGACCTGAGTGGTCATACAAATCAGAGTACAAGTATTTTTTTTTTTTTTACATGGACAAGAAAATAACATAAACAATAGTACAATGACATAAAATGATAGTAAACAAAAATTTACATATATACAAGGCACAGTAAAAATCACTTAACCTGTAAAAAGTAATATAGCAGGGATAGTATACAAATTATAGGGCCTTTATGGCTTTTATAAGAATATAGCAGCTGACTGGATAATAGAAGGAGAACTAAACAGAATGGAATAGGGAAGGGGGAATGTAGGTTGGATGGGAGATTAGGCCTTATGGAAGCAGTTGCAGAACTCTGGGAATAGGGTGGAGAATAATCTTTTGAAGGATGATAAGGGTAAGAGGGTATTTAGATTCATAGATTTTTGGAGTGAGTTCCAAGTAACTAACATAGAAACATAGAAACATAGAAGTTGACGGCAGATAAGGACCGCAAGGCCCATCCAGTCTGCCCATTTCTTTTTCTACCTTATAAATGTGCCATCGGCCTTTGCTCTGTCAGTGACCTATCTATTCATAGTCATTTGTATTGCTCCCTTATGCCTATCCCATGCCTGTTTGAAGCCCTGCACTGTATTCATAGCCACCACTTCTTGTGGTAAGCTATTCCATGCATCTACCACCCTTTCTGTGAAAAATTTCCTCACATTCCCCTTAATCGGCCTCCTCTAATCTCATGCTGTGTCCTCTTGTCCTGCAATTTTTCTTATATTTAAACATGTTAGACTCTTTCACCTTGTTTATGCCCTTAAGGTGTTTAAATGTCTCGATCATATCACCTCTCTCCCTCCTTTGCTCAAGGGTATACATATTGAGCTCCGTTAATCTGTCCTCATATGTCTTCTGATGCAGTCCCTGCACCATTTTGGTTGCCCTTCTCTGGACTGCCTCAATTTGGTTAATGTCCTTGTGAAGGTGTGGCCTCCAATACTGCACGCAGTACTCCAGATGGGGCCTAACCAATGTCTTGTACAGAGGGATTATTACCTCCCTCTTACGACTTGTGATACCCCTACTAATACACCCTAACACCCCCTAGCCTTACCTACTGCTTTAGAGGTCTGCTTGGATGATTTTAGGTCATCAGTGATGATGATGCCCAAGTCTCTTTCTTCCTTTGTGACTGCTAGCAACTCCTCCCAGCCTATAAGTGGCTTCAGGGTTTCTCTTCCCTATGTGCATGATTTTGCACTCTTTGCATTAAATCCCAGTTGCCACTCTTCTGACCATTTTGCTAGTTTATCCAGATCTCTTCTCTATTCTGCCCACCCCATCTGGATCATCTACTCTGTTGCAGATCTTGGTGTCATCTGCAAACAGACAAACCTTCACCCTCTAGTCCATCTGCGGGGTCACTAATGAAGATGTTGAATAGGACTGGCCCCAGGACTGATCCCTGAAGTACCCCACTTGTGACTTGCATCTCTTCTGACTGTATACCATTTACCACCACTCTCTGTTTTCTGCCAGTCAACCAGTTTGCCACCCAGTTGACCAACTTCTGACCCACCCCAGCCTACCTAGCTTATTTATCAATCTTCTATGTGGAACAGTGTCAAAAGCTTTGCTGAAGTCAAGGTAGGCGACATCAACTGCTCCCCCTTGGTCCACCACTCTGGTTACCCAGTCAAAGAAATCTATGAGATTAGTTTGACAGGACCTTCCTTTTGTAAACCCATGCTGTCTTGGATCCTGTGCCCCTATGGATTCCAGGTGTTGCACTATCCTTTCCTTAAGGAGTGCCTCCATAATCTTGCCCACTACTGAGGTAAGACTGACTGGTCTGTAGTTCCCCGCCTCCTCCCTGCTACCACTCTTGTGGAGCGGGATCACATGAGCCCTTCTCCAGTCTTCTGGGACCTCTCCTGTGCTCAGAGACTCACTAAACAATTCTGCTAATGGCTCTGCTAGTTCCTCCTTTAGCTCCTTAAGTACCCTGGGATGTATGCCATCAGGTCCCATTGCCTTATCCACCCTGAGCTTAGCAAGCTCTTGTAGGACCCTTTCTTTTGTGAAGGGAGTAGTGCTCACCTCCTCCCCCTGTGTCCATGATGCTGAGCTGTGGGCCCTGCCCTACCTTCTCTTCAGTAAATACTGAGCAAAAGTATCTATTTAGGATAGATGCCTTTACAGGGTCCTCCTCCTCACATGCTCCCTTTTCTCCATTAAGCTTAGAATACCCCTCTGTACTTTCTCTTTCACTAATGTATCTATAGAAAGTCTTGTCACCTTCTTTACTGTTCGTGCTAGTGTTTCCTCAGTTTGGGACTTTGCCTGCCTTACTGCCTTACCTGCTTCCCTTAGGGCAGTTTGGTATGCCTCCCTATCTTCATCCGCTGTGTTCCTTATATTTTCTGAAGGCCAGCCTTTTGGCTCTGACCTTTTCTGCTACTGTATTTGAGAACAAAGTGGTTTCCTTCTTCTTTTGCACTTCCTTTTCTGTCTAACACAATGGGATGTTGCTTCAAGTATTGTATCCTTAATGCTTGCCCACTTTGCCTGTACCTCCTCACCTGTGTTTCTTTTGCCAGGGCTAGCTTAACTCTGTTGGCCATCTTATCAAAGTCAGCTCCTCTGAAGTCCCATATTTTGCCTTGGAATGGGATGATTTAGATGTAGTAGCCAAATTGAACCATACCATGTGATGGTCACTGGACCCCAGGTGACCTTCTACCTGGAGATCTGTGATCCCTTCTTTGTTAGTCAGTACTAGATCTAGGATAGCCCTGTCTCTTGTGGGTTGCTGTACCAGTTGTTTGAGGCCTCCCCTGCAGGGAATCCACTATGAGTCTAGTTCTGGCAGATGTTCCTGCTGGTATTGACCAATCTATATCTGGCATGTTGAAGTCTCCCATTATCAGAACCTCCTTTAGCTGTCATGTTTTGTATATCTTCTAACAGTAATGTGTCTATGTCCTCCTCTGGTCTGAGGGCCTGTAGAACCCCAGTTCTTATGGCTGTCCCATTTCCTGTTTCCAGGGTGACCCACAGTTCTTCTGGCTCCTTATGTGTATTCTGAATTTCTGTAGCTTTGATATTTTCATTAACATACAGGGCACTCCTCCCCTTTTGCACCTCGGTCTCTTCTGAACAATACATAGCCAGGTACTGAAGTCTCCCAAGTGTGGTTACTGGTAAACCACGTCTCACTAATTGCTACTATGTCCAGTTTAGCCTCTGACATTATTGCCTGCAGGTCTGGGATCTTATTTCCCAGGCTGTGAGCATTTGTGTACATGATTTTCATTGGCCAGATTTTGGTGTGTTGGTTGTTGGGTGAAGTTTGGCATTACCTGGCCATCGTATGGGAGACAAACCTTTTTTCTTACCTGGTGATGCAAATGAATGGCAAACACGCTGAATTCCTGTTTGACCACTAGCTGAGGGGAGGGGTGTTCTTCCCATTCGGCGTATGGGGTGCTGCACCCTCTCCCATTGCTAGTTTAAATATTCTGAAAGACGTCAAACTTCTGCCCCAATGCACTGACTCCTCTTTAGTCAGATGCAGTCCATCAAATTTAAAGAACTTTCGCTCCCAGAACTGTTGCCAGTTCCTACAAATCTGTGTCCTTTCCTGGCACCAGTCCTTGAGCCACGTGTTTAGCTCCCCTATCTCTCCTTCTCTGACCTTCCGTCCATCTGTTCCCTTCTCCCAGACTGGCAGGATCTCAGAGAAGGAGATGCCGAGCAAATAGATGATAGTTTGTCACCCAGCTTAGTCAGGTGTTCCTTGGTCTCCACAACTGACCCGGCTGGCGAGATCATTAGTCCCTATGTGTACTAGGACATCAATGTTTTCTCCTGCTTTGTGAACAATTTTACGCGGTCAGTGTCTCTCCATGCTGATGTACCTGGAGACATCTGACCATCACCCTGGCTGGAGATGGGTATCAACTCCCGAATCATGGAGTCTCCTATGATCAGAAGTTTTGGATTTCCTTTGTGCTTGTTTAGTTTTGGTTCCTGATTTGGGTGAGTATTGTTGTGCTAGCTCCTGTGCAGTGTCCTGCTCTGCAGTGTCTTCTGCCTCTTTATTTGATTTCAGAGATAGAGGCAGATACCTGTTATAAGCGTTTATATGGTTTTGGAGGTAATGTTGGAGAGCAGAAGTGATGGGGCACCTGATTTGCTCCTCCTAACCACCTGCCAACCTCCTGGACCAACTACCCTCTCTGCGGTCGAGGTTTTTCTGTTGGATGCTGGGGAAATGGCGGGTGGTTCTTATAATGTATTTCCTCTTCAATATGAAATTTGAGGCTGCAATCTCTGCCCATGCTGCCCGGAGCTGAGACCGAAGATCTCCAAAGGCCCAGCATGTAGGACAGTGTCCTAAATCCTGTAAGACTGTCCTTCTGAAAATTGTTCCACAGTACCTGCAGTTAATGAAATCCATTCCAAATAAGTTGCTGGGTTTGTAACCTAGTCAGAGTAATTAGAAGGAAAAAAAAGGGAAAAAAAATGCAAGTAATGGTTTAATTGTGCTTTGTTTAACTTGTTATAACAAGTTAAATTACTAGTGCCCCTGTAAATGAGATCACCTTGTGGAGGCCCCACTGATCCGCCTTCCTGCTCTGCCACAGGAAATGTCACAACTGTGGTACCCTATAAAGAGTGTAGCGTGGGGTGGTTGGGGATGGGGTGGGTGGCTGGGCCCTTCCCTGCCTAAAAAGAAGAACCACGGACGAAAGAACAAGGAGGTAAGAGCAGAAACAATCAGTCAACAACAAATGGAGTAACCCTGAAAGCTTATCCTAATGTTAGATAAAACTGTAAAACCTGTAAAGCACCACCTGTAATAATTTCAGAGAAGATATACCCTGTAGAAACACTTTGCTCCAGAGAAAAATAAAGCAGTAACAGAAGATATACCTTGCAAAGACAATTTGAATCAGAAGATTACAGCAGTAATCTGTTAGCACACACCTGTAGGCACACCTTGTAATAATGCAGAAGAAGGTATACCAGCAACAACAATTTGAATCAGAGAAAAATAAAGCAATGAAATGTTAGCCACAAACAGTAGCAATCCCTGTGAGTAAAAAATCAAAACACCACCACACAGTAAATCTGCTTAGCCAAACTAAGTCTTAATCCTTCTCCCTTGCTCTGGTAAGTTTCTCTACTCTGCCTTTCAAGCAGTCTTAGAAGGAAAGAGCTCAGGTGAAGCTAGGTGCCTTGGCCAGCAAACCAAGTCTTCTACCTACAAGATATCAACTAACCTGACTTTTTAACCCTTCTTTCTGTTGGAAATTACTGACAGTTTGCCAGCTCACCCCCACATACACACCTAATCCTTTGGAAGAGCTGTGGGAGGAAAAGCAATTAGCTCCTTCAATGTGAGAAGGAGACTGAAACACCTCTGAGACAACAAACCTTTTCAACAAACAAGAATAAAATAAAACACAGTGTCAAACAGTAATTTTGCTTAGCCCAATGATAAAAAGTCCACAAAATGTAAGCTCCACCTGTAATACAGTAATTTCAGAAGATATACCTGTAAGAAACACTTTGCTCCAGAGAAAAATAAAGCAGTAACAGAAGATATACCTTGCAAAGACAATTTGAATCAGAAGATTACAGCAGTAATCTGTTAGCTCACACCTGTAGGCACACCTTGTAATAATGCAGAAGAAGGTATACCAGCAACAACAATTTGAATCAGAAAAAATAAAGCAATGAAATGTTAGCCACAAACAGTAGCAATCCCTGTGAGTAAAAAATCAAAACACCACCACACAGTAAATCTGCTTAGCCAAACTAAGTCTTAATCCTTCTCCCTTGCTCTGGTAAGTTTCTCTACTCTGCCTTTCAAGCAGTCTTAGAAGGAAAGAGCTCAGGTGAAGCTAGGTGCCTTGGCCAGCAAACCAAGTCTTCTACCTCAAGGGAGTAACTGCTAACTGCAGGCATTAGGAACCTTTAACATGATGAGTTTACTGATCCTTAAGGTGTATGGCCTAGAAGTAATTCGGGTAAAACAGTCTGTGAAATAGGAGGGGAGTTTGCCTGATAAAGCTTTGAAGATCCAGATTGCAGCATTCCTATTTCTTCTGTGTTGTAGGGATGTCCAATTAACTGCCATGTAAAGAGAGCAATGATGGGTGCTGGAGGGAAGGTCAGTAATAAATCTGATGGATCTATGATACAGGGTGTCCAGCTTATTTAAGAGTGAGAGTGAGCAATGACCATAGAGAAAGTCAGCATAATCAATGAGGGATAGAAATGATGCCTGGATTAATCTTTGTTTGGAGTCTCTGGTAAGGTAGTGTTTTATTCTGTAAAATAGGCCAAGCCTTTGTCTCAACTTTTTAGTAGCTCTTGATATGGACAGAGTAGTCAAGCTTATTATCAATCCAGACTCAAGATATTTGAATTTGTCCACAAATTCCAGCTTCTCTCAAGTAGGTGAATAATTGTGGGGTGGTGGGTGATGGGGTAATGGCAGAGCAACTCTTTGTGGCAAAGAACATAGCTTTTGCTTTTTGGCATTTAGAAGTAGTTTTTTCCAATAGATTGTGTTGTAGGATGGAGAATTCTGACTGCAACAGTTCACAGGCTTTGATAATGAGGGTTGCTGACATATAATACAGTATCATCAGCAAATAGATGAATGCTAGAGTGGGAGAGATTGGCATCAATATTATTAATATAAATGGCAAAGAGGATGGGGCCAAGAATAGAGCCTTGCGGTACACTCTTAGCAGTGGTTTAGAGTTGGATAGGTAATTTCATTTTTACAATTGTGACCTATCAGTTAGATAGCACTTAAACCAACTGAGTGAGAGAGAATCCAGGCCTAGAGAGCTAAGGGAGGTGATTAATGATTCATGATCCACTGTATCAAATGCTTTTACTCAAACCCAGGAACACAGCACAGGTACTATTCTTCTTATCCAAGGCAATCTGCCAATCATTAGTTACTTTGGCTAGGGCAGAAATGGTGCTATGCCTTGATCTAAATCCGATTCTGCTGGATTTAGGAGGTTGTTTTATCCAGATAGGCCCTTAATTGTGAATTTACTAATTTTAAAGCATCTTGGATAGTACCGGTAGGATGGAAATGGGCCTGTAATTGTTAAGGTCCATAGGATCACCTGATTTAAGTAGTGGAACTACTTGAGCTGTTTTCAAGTGGAGGAATGGATCCAGTAGCTAGGAAAGATTGACGAGATGAGTGAGGGGGCAGATAAGGTGTGTGATGCTATTTTCAGAAAGTAGGGATCCAGGAAGTCTGTACCTGCACTCTTAGAAGTATCTAAATTAGATAGGAGGTCTTCTACTTCTTTCAAGGATATTGGATTGAAGGAGAAGGTTGAAGTAACCTTTTGTCCCACAATGGTTGAAGGTTTAAAGATGATCTCAAGAGACTTGCAGGTGAGGAATCAAATGCAAGGCCAGCTGTGGAGAAGTGATCATTGAAGGTATTCAAAATTTCTTGCTTGCCCGTGATTTCTGTGTCATTTAGTAGCAGTTTGGAGGTTAAGGCAGGGGTAGAGTTTTACCCAGAATTCCTTTATAGTACCCCAAAGTCTGGATGGGTTATGTAGGAAGCATCTAATTCAGCTCTATAATAGGCAGCTTTGGCAATTCTTATTTGCTTTGTACATGAATTTCTTGCTTTTCTGAATTGAAGCCAGTCTCTGGTATCCTTTGTTTTTCTTGCCTTTTTCCAGAGTTTGTCTCTGGCTAACAAAGCTGATTTAAGATCAGCAGTGAACCAAGGACAAGATCTTACTTTAGTTCTGATACTGGTGATAGGTGCATGAATATTGAGAGCATTAGTGATGATGTCCTTTAATATCTGGAGAGCTGTTTCAACTGAGGATGTAAGATAAAAGCATAAGAATGAATAGAATGAATGAATAAGGGCAAAGAGCAGCAGGAGTGGCTGCTATAAATAGAAAGTAGAAAGTTGCAGCCAGAGGGTCAAACAAAATACTGGCCCACTGCTGCAGAAGACAAAATGCAAACAGGAGGGCCCAAAATAATCAAGAGGAAAGCAGCAACCACAAGGGTGGGGGAGTAGAGTCTTCAGCTTTAACAAAAAAAAAAAAAGAGGGATCTTCTAAATTTGGCTTAAGGAAGCTGGTTTATATGGCCCAGGAAGGGTGTATGTATGGCTGGCTGCTCCCATGCATCAAACCAAAGGCATGCCTTTTAATTAGAATAAGAAGTCATCTAAGCCTTGTTGAATCCGTGGCATTGTGTTCTTCGGGGTTTGAAAAAAATTACATAGCACAGCTCTGGGGTTCACCTACTTTCCAAGAATTGGAGTGTGCCTATTGTTTCTCCAGCTGGACTGACAACGCCACAATTAATTTTGGTCTTTTTGAGATAGATAGTACCCCATGTCTGTCATTAACTTTGTATATTGTCTGATTGTCTGCTGTGTGGCACTGCGGCACTGCCCCTGACCTGCAGGTTGCTTCAAATTGTGGTGGGGAACAACTAAGGCCATGTGCTTGCACGGTTTACTTTTTTTTGAGGAACGGAGTCATGTGCCTTTTTTTTCTCTCAAAAAGATGTGAAAAAATAGGTGTGAAAATGTGAACTGTGTATGCAGGCAGACTTAATTCTTTTCTATTTTGGCTTGCTTTTGCTCACAAAATTTGATATTTTTTTTAAGTTTTCACCAGAATTTCACTAATTAGCCATTTACCACCATTCATCACAACCACCAAAGTGACAAAATGTACATTCCACCTGAAACAGGTATGCAGACAAAACTGTGAAAACACATTTTTTTTGGGGGGGGGAGTTAAAAGCAGTCACTCATGTGATCATGAGGGAGGGTGGTAACTTGCTGATTAGTGGCATTTTGGCCTTTTTTTTTTTTTTTTACTTAGTGTTTTTTTATGTGAAAAATTAAGTCCAAAAATGTCCAAACTGATCATGTGTAGGGACTTTGTTTGTTTTCAACCTAAATATTCTTTTGCTGATATCATTTGCATATTTAATATCTTTCTCCTTATTTTCACCAATTGACTATTATATCACCCTCCCTCATGGCCACATAAGTGGCAACTTTAAAATCCCACCAGAACTGTGTTTTCAGGGTACACATTTCTGGTGGGATTTCAGAGTTACAAGTTACATGGTCATGAGAGAGTGGTAACTTGAAAATTTGTGACTTTTGGAGAGAAAACTATAAAAAAATGTAATAGTTGTACTCAAAATAAAATTATGGTTGTTGCAAAACCCCTTAAGTGTGTGTGCATGCACAGTTTTTCCAGTTTGTGGGGTAGACTACCATTGGATCTTCTTTTGTATAACAGTGGGGATTGGGTCATGGGGGGAGCCACTAGACCACCAGGGAGCTCATTTTTTTTTTATTGAGGTGGGGATCAGGGCTAAGGAGGGACCACTGGACCACCAGTGATTTCATTTACATAACATAGCTGGGGATTGGGGCTGGGAAGGGACAGCTGGATCACCAATGATCTCATTTATGTAACATGGACAGGGATCATGGCTGGAGAGTATGTTTCTGGGCTGGTGCGTATGGCCACTACAGTACCATGCAAATGAGCCCATAATGGGCATGAAAATGGCCCACTAGTGCCATGCATGCCCAATGGGCTCATCTGCATTTTTGGGTTGAATATTGCCCATAGGGACTGCAGCACTAACCAGTATGTGCTGTGCTTTAACCTTATGGGCAGTCTTCGGCCTGGTGCTCTGATAGCATGGCGCAAAACATGGTAACCATTGACTGTGTGCCATGCTACCATGGCCTGATATTCAAATGGATAGTGCAGTCAGTTCAAATTGCACTGTCCATTTGAATATGGCTCCAGAGCTGGCCAGCCCTACTTTTTCATATGGTGCCCCCATGCATGTGCTGCCGGCAGACTCTGAATATGGGGCCCTGAGTCTGTGATAAAATAAACATTGATGTATGTTGTCCATCAGTTCAGAATATGCATTCCTAAAGTGTACTGCATTTTTGAAGTACATGTTCCAGATACATGGCCGTGTGTGTGGGTGGGGGGCAAACAGGAATTCGGACATGTAGCTTAGTGGAACTCTTTGGGGCTGAGATCATACGTACGAACACACAAACATGAAAATAGGCAGCAGCGAAAGGCCTCATGGTCTGTCTAATCTGCTTGAGTTTGCAGACCTCTCAGTATCTACCAAGTGATCTGCCCCCCTGCTTTCCACTCCTCCCTCACCCTTGACATCCCCCTCCACCCAACACCCCCCCCATACAATTTTCCCTTTTACCCTAATGGAGACTAGTTCCTCTGGCAACTTATTCCACTTTGCCACCACCCAGTCAGTAAAAAAATGCCTCCTCATTTCCCCAGGCCCAGATTAATGGATGCGGGGGCCCTACTCCAAGTGATATTTTGTGGCCTGGGGGGCCCGTAAATGCCAACATCCCACTCTTCCACAGTGGTGTGTGTGTGTGTGTAAGATTTGGCAGCCCGGTGTTAGCATTTTCTGCCTAGGACACTAGGATTGCAGATTACCCTAACCTGTCACTCTCGGCATGTGCAGATCTTCTTATCCCCTGGGTTAGAATGAGTCTTAACTTCTCCCACCCCTTCAATCAAAGGTGAAGTGACTAAATCATTTAACACTTCTGCCTTAAAGGTAGCCCCCCCCCATCAAGGCTCCTACTAAACAACCAAGGCAAGGCAGTATGGGTTACAGACTCAAGAATAGGCTTGAGAGCCCGTTACCTGGGTTCAAATCCCACCAGACGCACTTATTGTGTGACCAGTGCTTCAATTGCACCCAGGTGCAAAACAAACAATAAACAAAAAAAGTAAACAAAAAAACTGGTATGAGCAAGATTCTCAGGTAAAGGAAAATGTCAACGATGCATCCCAGTTACGCTATCTTGGATATATTTTTAACCTGAGACGGCAACGCAGATCTAGTAAAAAAACAACATACCTCCTTTGGCCTGACTGATTGTGATGAGGATGTTGACTGACTGACTGTCTGACTCCAGTTCTGGTGATGATAGTCTGAGATCCTCAACTTCAACATCTTCATGTTGCAGGAGGCGGCGGCAGCGGCGACACACACGATGACTCAGCCAGGCACCATAGGAAGGAAGGACTTCTCTCAGCAGGACCAGAGGCCTGCCCGGCCCACCCAAGTTACTCCAAGAAGCAGCACAGCACTAACGCAGTCCCACAGCCCGCTGTCTCTGCTTAGTCTGCTCTGCTATGTTGTGTCTTCTTCTTCGATTGAGAAACCAGGCCCAGGGTGTCCACCGATGATGATTACTGACCGGATGCCCATCGACGACTCACTGACGTCCACAGAGCTCTCATTCTCCTCCTCATCAATGACTCCTCACTGCTGCAGTCACACACCCTGATGCAATGCGCCGCATGCACTACACTGATTCCGCCTCCTGGCAGCCAGTACCTCCTGGAGGACCTGACCTCTCATGGTAGGACATTATTGGTTGTGTGGTTGAGGACAGGGTGGATGATGGATCAGAGATGGAGGCAGAGTTGAGAGGAGGCTCACTTATGTGAGTGGGGGACTAGCCTGATGACAGCTGACTCAGTCAGAGGAGGAGGGGGGGGACCTGAGACCACTGGACCAGGGGTAGCAGGGGCTGACTCTGATGGGGGGGTGCTTTTTGGGCAATTCAGATGGTCGGCAGCCATGGCGCTGCCCAGCAAGGAAAGTGAAATTCTCTGATTAGACTAGCAAATTACAATGAGTGGGGCCCTCCTGAGATACGGGGCCCTACTCACTGGCATAATTTGCATACATGTTAATCCGGCCATGCATTTCCCTCTTGAAGAACCCACTCACCAGTTTGAGGCAGTTCCCCTAGTTATCCTGTTCCCACTAAGGTTGAATAGCTCATCTGTGTTCACATTGTTGAAACCCTTAAGGGTTTTAAAGGTTTCCATCATGTCACCACTCTCCCTTCTATCCTCCAGGGAGTACATGTTGAGATCTTTGTGTGTCTCTTCTTGTAAGGTTTGCCTTGTTGTCTCCGGATCATCTTGGCTACCCTTCTCTGCACTGTCTCCAGTAAGCTGATGTCTTTCTTTAGGTAAGGGCTCCAGTACTGCACACTGCACTCCAGATGCGGCTGAACCAGTGACCTGTACAGTGGCAGGATGACCTCTGACTTTCTGTTGGTTATTCCCCTGGTCATACCAGCCTAACATCTTATTAGCTTTGGCCACTGCTCTCTTGCAGTGTGCTGAGTGTTTCATGTCGCTTGTAATGATCATGCCCAAGTCTTTCTCTTCCATTGACTTGGTGACCTGCACAACTCCCCCCCCAGTCAATACTGGTATGTGGTCTCTATCACAGAACAACAAAGACTAGAATGACAGTCCTGTGCCTATGTGACACTGTCAGATACATTGAATCTCCCTAATACATGACATTTAATGTGGCAGCCAAACTTCCACTGTAGAGGCAAACACACACAGTGAAAGTGTGCATTCTAGGGTAACATCATCATCATCACTGATTGCACAAGGTAGAGCCATACTTTGCCATTCTAGTGCCTCTAGTTCTATGACTGGGATTGGGAGTTTAGTGAGGCAGAATAATGGCTACCAGATATTTTTTTCAAAAATGGTGTGATAGTGTATTAGTTTGGGGTCAGCCTAAGTATTGTACTAGGATGACTGTGTATTGAGCTATAGCAATGCATGGTCACGTGACAACTTTCGATCAGTGATGTTTGTGCATTTTGTTTTCCCATTTTACAAACTGACATAATTGAAAAATTCATGCTGAGATTAAATACCCACCCCAATAGAGGAGGGGAAAACACTTCCCTAAATAAACATTTCATACTTCACTGAAATATGTAGGTGGTAATTTTTCCCATGGAGAATCAGTGATGTTGAAAATGTGTAATGCCATTATAGTATATAGTGAGGGTTTGTTCTGCATGGATTTCCATGCCAGCTGAAACCTTATTGTACCACAATTCATAGGTCATGGAATGCAGTTGTACCCTTCAGTGGTACAACAAGGTTATAGCTTCTCTGAAATCTGGCAGCTGGTGCTTTTCACAGTGCTGCTGCATGCACAGCAATTGGTATAAGCTCTGAACTGAAACTGTCGACGCATTCGCCACTGCTGGTGAGGGCTGTGAAAACACTTTCATTAAAAAAAATAAATAAATAAAAACTAAACAAAAAACCTGTACACTGTGAAAATACTGGTTGGCCAACCACAAGCCCAATCAGCCTGTGCTGCCACTTCAGGCTTCTGATAACATCAGACATCCTGAGCTTTGTTCTCGAGGTCTGATGCAATCAGAACTCCTCTGTGGCAGCACACGGTGGTTATGCATGGTTGACCATCCAGTATTCTCTATGTTTTGACATCAGAAACTCATACTGCCATCATTCTGACATCAGATCAATGGTGTGATGGGCTGGAATGTTCAGACAGTTCTATTTACAAAATAAATATAACAGCTAGCAAACCATCAGTAACTAGCTTGCCATTTCATCTCGGGATTCCAGTGTCATTATAAACCACCTGATACTGTTTCCATTTAAGAGCCATAGGTGGATAGACTGCAAAATTTCAATTCTGTTTTTCAAATCTTAAAACAACATGGTTTCTGGGACTAAACATTTTCAAGGAAGACTAATTTTCTTCTTACACAGGATCCCAGTCAAACTGATTTCTGAAACCTCTGAATCATTTTGCAGCAGTAGCACTAGGTAAAAAGAAAATGTTTGTTCTGTGGTACTGAACAACTGGTTCACCTTTTGTGTTCCATCAAATGCGTTTTACCAAACAAAGGGTGGCTACTGATATAAATCTACTGTTTAGCATGTGCTGAGATTGTATAGTTATAAATTCAGCAGATTGTACAGTTATAAATTCAGCAGATTATATAGTTATAAATTCAATGGATTATACAGTTATAAATTCAGCAGATTATAACAGTTATAAATTCAGCAGATTATACAGTTATAAATTCAGCAGATTGTACAGTTATAAATTCAGCAGATTATGCAGTTATAAATTCAGTAGATTGTATAGTTATAAATTCAGCAGATTATACAGTTATAAATTCAGCAGATTGTATAGTTACAAATTCAGCAGGTTGTATAGTTATAAATTCAGCAGATTATAACAGTTATAAATTCAGCAGATTGTACAGTTATAAATTCAGCAGATTATAACAGTTATAAATTCAGCAGATTGTACAGTTATAAATTCAGCAGATTATAACAGTTATAAATTCAGCAGATTGCATAGTTATAAATTCAGCAGATTATGCAGTTATAAATTCAGCAAATTGTATAGTTATAAATTCAGTGGATTATACAGTTATAAATTCAGCAGGTTGTATAGTTATAAATTCAGCAGATTATACAGTTATAAATTCAGCAGATTGTATAGTTATAAATTCAGCAGATTATGCAGTTATAAATTCAGCAAATTGTATAGTTATAAATTCAGTGGATTATACAGTTATAAATTCAGCAGATTGTATAGTTATAAATTCAGCAGATTGTATTTATAAAGTCAGCAGATTATACAGTTATAAATTCAGCAGATTATAACAGTTATAAAATCAGCAGATTATATAGTTATAAATTCAGCAGATTATACAGTTATAAAATCATCAGATTATACAGTTATAAATTCAGCAGATTGTACAGTTATAAATTCAACAGATTGTACAGTTATAAAATCATCATATTATACAGTTATAAATTCAGCAGATTGTACAGTTATAAATTCAGCAGATTATACAGTTATAAATTCAGCAGATTATATAGTTATAAAATCATCAGATTATACAGTTATAAAATCATCAGATTATATAGTTATAAATTCAGCAGATTATACAGTTATAAATTCAGCAGATTATATAGTTATAAATTCAGCAGATTACACAGTTATAAATTCAGCAGATTGTACAGTTATAAATTCAGCAGATTGTACAGTTATAAATTCAGCAGATTGTACAGTTATAAATTCAGCAGGACAGTATGCCAGCCTGTAAAGACAACTGCAGTTTGCTTATACTGTACAGAAAACAATGAGGAAGCCCAGTCTCGCAGACTCTGCTGATCATGTTTAATGTTATGCAACCAATTAGATTTGGTGAAAAGCTAGTTTTTTATATCTTTGACTTGTGGAAACATGAAATGCATGCTGTTTGGTTTGTCAGAATGATGGGAAGGCTGCTGTTCAAAAATCAGTGATGTCTGCTGAGCAGTACTAGGTATAACCCTTTGTGTCCACCGGCCAGATTTTCAATGGCCTGAATGCCATGAGCTCCAGGTGCATGTAACTTATGACGCATGGGGCTTGTGACATTCTCTTGGCCAGCGATCGGGATTGTCTATCCCATGCGCCAATTGCAGCAAGTTATAACAACTTTTTCTGGTCTAGCTTGCGGCAATCCTGGGTACCCTTTTTACAGGGCATGCAGCAAGTATTTGGTGCAAGCTGCTGTAAACCAGGTAAACTGCTGTAACTGCACCTGACCTGCCAAAATCAGGCACAGTGGTGGCAAAAGTGTTTGGCACAGCTGCACCAAAAAATGAGTTTAATGCAGGCCTTTAGTCAAGCCCTGTGTCACAATTTGAAAATCAGCCAGGTGAGTTCTGTGGTGGTTAGAGCAAAGAGCTGTGAACCTGGTGTAGATCCCACCACAGACACCTGATGTGTGACCCCAACAAGTCACTAAACCTCTCCGGTCTTAACCTTGCCTTACTCTCTCTAATCTATCTCTGTGATGCGTAAATCTCCATCTGCACCCCATGGCAGCAACATTATCTCCCCTCCTTCAAATAGGTTGTAAAGCACTTTGGAATACATTCCATATAAAAGGTATGGTATAAAACAAAACTCCTGTCCTTCCCTTTGAATGAAGATTTGTAAATGGGATCCGAAACATATGGAGGAAAAAAGAAACATGGCATTTTTATGAACCACTGATTTAATCCCATTAAAGGAAGGAATTTTGAAACTGGAGGCTACACCATGGATCATAGCTTTTTAATGCAGAAAGGAATTTTCAATATATCTGTTTACAGAAACTGTCTAATCTGCTATATAGCTGACACTGATTTTCAGAACAATAAGGGAACACTTCTTGAACAGGTGGGCCATAAACAAACAAAGCTTTACCTAAAACTGTACCTGAAATGTACACTAGAAATAGAAAATAAAGCTATAACCAACATTTGCAAACCCAGGAATCCCTCACTTAATGGTTATACTCTAAGCATCATCTCCTAGGAGACAGATACCTGGAGACAGAACCTTATTCTACTTATTTGAATCTCGAATACTGGTTCAAAAAACTCTGCAGTAACCTTTCACTCTGGCAGTTGCAAAATGTTTTTCTCCACCTAGACAGAACGGTCACCCCGAGTCAAGCTCTGGTACTACTGGGTCTCCAGTCACATATTTATAAAAAAATATGTATTTAGTTGGTATTAGTGATTAAGTTCATCTATTAATTTTTTTAATACTCTGCATTTAGTTAGGGCACTTTTTTAACCTGTTGTTCTTCTGGCACCTGTTTTGATTCCCAGGAACTGGAGCCCAACTTATGGATACTTTTTTAATTAAAAACTGTTTTTCACATACTTTCTTCCTTTTTTAGTAAGTGGTCCTGTTTTCAAGTTATGCTTTACAAAAATTAAAGGGCCTTTACTTTCCTTTTCTGCCTTTGCCTTTGTGCCCTAATTAATCACTACCTGTACAGGAAACTGTGATTTGATTTTTGATACAGTTTTGGGGGGAGGTAAGAGATGTTGTTTATTACTGGGATCTTACTGTTTTATTATTTTTGGAATCACTTTGAATTTTTTACTAGGAGTATTTTCTAAATTGGTATATTAAAGAGATCTAGGGGATCCACAGGCTGAACTTTTTTTTTAAACTGTTTCCAGCTCCTGGCAAAGGCAGACTGCCAAAAAACTCTGTGTGAATTGCCTGGGACTGGGGCACAACTTTATTTATTGTGTGTCCTGCATTGTTTTTTGCCCCAAAAACCTTAAACAGAAGAGCACATACATTTGAAGTCATTATGGGTTCTAAGTCTGCCTCCTTGTCATTAAACTGTAATAAACAGGTTGTGAAAGAGTTCCCACTGACAGTGGAAAGCACACTTCAGAAGGGTCAGTCTCCTCATGTTCAACAGCAGCATCAAAAAATGTAAAGGCTGGCAAGAAAAAAGATAAAGTTGCTCAGCCATCTGAAAGGTATGTCCAAGATGGATTGGATATTGGGGTATCCGAAAGGGGGAACCTTGAATCCGTTGATGGCACAAATATAAATAAGAGAGCCTCTGTGCAGACACTGGAAATGGTGCCCACTAAAAAGAAATTAAAAGAAAAAAATGTCACTGCCACTCCTCCTGAACAGAGAAAGGAGCAGGCAAATAGCACAGAAAAAAATTCTCATCTAAGGACACATCAAAGATGTGGCATTTTTTCCAAGCCATCCAAACATTGAGGAATTATAATCATGTAAATGCCACCTTCCCGCCCCCCCCCCAAAAAAAAGGGCTCAGGCTCCAACCTATTGGCCTGTGGAGGAGGAGGAAGAGGAACACCATGAACAAGAGGAGGAAGGTGACCCCATTGTACCAGAGGGTACACCTGAGCAAGACTTCGGTTCTCCTGCTGAGCATAATGAAGACTATACTTCTTTCTCCTCTTTTGTCAGACGCATGTTTGATACTCTTAGCATTCTCCCCCTGGAAACTGAGGAGGATGAGGAGGATTCTGAATTTATGGATATAATGGGTATAGTACCCTCAAGGAGGTTATTAGTCCCCACATGAGTTTCTTGAGAAGGGCATATTAAAAATCATGTCTGCACCTACTTCAGCTGCAGCCATTGATAAAAATATTGAAAGAAAAGATCAGGTGGGCAAACAATAGGTGAAATTCCTGTATGTGCACCCTGATCACCACGGTATAGTCCAGGCTGCTGCTTATAAGAGAGCAAAAGTTATACTCTTGCACAGCTTCCTAAAAGGGACTCAGACAAATGCATGCTATGGCCAATAAAGTTTATACTTTGGCTTCCTGCTCATTAGGCAGGCAGATTATTCAGTATGTACTGCACAGTACCAGAAAGTGTTATGGGACACAATTCTAGCATTTACTGATAGAGCAGGTAGTGAGCTGGCACAGGACCTGGTTGCCCCAGAAAGATCGGTGCTGGATGCACCCAAGTAACACTTCCACACTGCTGTGGATACAAATTACATTGCTGCTACAGTTTTAGCTCATGCAGTGTCCTTAAGAAGATTTTCCTGAGTAAGGACTGCATTCCTTTCCCAGGATACTAAAAGACCAAAGCCATGGATTTCTCCTTTGAGTGGAAATTAAATTTTTGGTGAAAAAAAAAGGCATACCAGAAAAAAGTGGATGAATACAAAACCACTTACAAGAGTAGCAATGAGAAGGAAAATGCTTCTATCTCCTACAGGCACTACAGAAGGAGAAGCAGAGGAAGGGGTTACTTCCAAAGAGTTTATACCCTATATGCCCCTTGTGAGTATCAGTCACAAAGAGGATACTACAGGGCAGGAGCAGAAGGGGCACAAAGTATACTACTGCTGCAGCACCAGCACCCAAGCCCCAGCCAAAGCAAAACCCCCAACAGTTCTGCCCAGGTTGCCTAGCCATTGCCAGCTGGGGAAAGATTAGCTCACTACCTCCAAGAGTGGATAAACATTATCTCAGACAAGTGGGTTTGGGAGGTAGTGGGCTTAGGACTGTCTCTGCAGTTCAAAAAATTCCCAAGACTTCAGAAACACAAAACCTTTCTAGCACTCTGTCCCACAGAAAGAATGCTGCTAGAACTGGAAGTAAAAAAAAAATTCCTAGAATCAAAACCTGTAGAAAAGGTCCTTGCCTCTCAGTGGGGAAAGGAACTATTTTCAAGGTACTTCCTGCCCCATGAGAAAAATGGGGAGTGGTGACCCATTTCAGATCTCGGATATTGAAACAAACCTAGAAAGAAAGAGAAATTCAAGATGGTCACACTGAGAATAGTGGTACTGTTTTTACAGTCAGGTCACTGGCTGGGATCACTGGATATGAAAGATGACTATTTTCATACCCCAGTTAGCCTGTCACACAGAACATATCTCAAGTTCAAGCTAGGGAACTGCCAATACTGTACCAGTTCACAGCTCTCCCATTCAGCCTTACCGCAGCACCAAGAGTATTCACAAAGTGCTTGGCTGTGATGGCAGAACACCCGAGAAGGTAAGGTGTGAAGGCTTTCCCCTACCTGGATGACTGGCTAGTTTGAGGGAAAACAGAACAGGAGACAAGGCATGCTCTACAGACTGTAAAATGCACCTTATAGTCTCTTGGATTCTTGATAAACCTGCAGAAGTCCCACCTAGAACCTGTTCAAGTACTGGATGTCATGGAGAAGAGCTATGTATCCTGCAGGGGAGAGTCTTCCTACTGCAGGCCAGAGTTGCAGCTTTGATAGCAACTGCAGAGTCCTTCACAGCATTTCAGCCATGACCTACAAGGAACTTCCTGCAATTACTAGGACACATGGCCACATCCACAGCTTTGGTTCCATGGGCCAGGTTCCAAATGAGAGCTATCCAGTACCACTTAAGAGACAACTGGTCTTCAAGATGGGATCCACTCTCAAAGCTAGTGCCAGTGACAAAAGCACTAGTAGTCACTAGAGTGGAGGAAAGAGGAAAGCAACCTCAAAAAGGGCATTCCTTTTCTTCAGCAATCACCAACAAGTGTTCTTACTACAGATGCCTCACTCCTGGGATGGGGAACCTGCCTACAGGGCATCACAGTGAGTGGCACATGGAGTCAACAGAAGTCAATGGAACACATACATCTTCTGGAGCTCAGGGCAGTGCTGTTAGCAATGCAATCATTCTCCTTCAAACAAAGGGGCCAAGCTGTTCAAATCAGAACAGACAACACTACAACAATGTACTACATAAACAAGCAGGGAGGGACACAATCCTCAAAACTGTGTAGAGAAGCAGTGAGGATCTGGGACCTGGCACACACCTTAGAAGCAAACATTTATGTGGTACACTTGCCAGACAAAGACAATGTTGTGGCAAATTCCATAAGCAGGATCAGCCAGGGAAGACCACGGCTCCTTCTTTGCTGTTGAAAAGGGCTGGGTTATTTTACTAGATTATCTCATGATCCCCTCACAGGGTCCCCTCTCTTAAGAGCTACATTTTATTTCAGGTGTATTAAAACTGACAAAGAATTTAAATTGCTGTCCTTACTGAGAGAGGACACTGTTAAGGGAATGGATAATCTAGAAAATTTCTACATAAATGCAGTGCTGACATCTTGGCCCCTCCTGTAATCCACAGTTTTATCCTATGTCTTATCACAAAAACCTTCTCTTCAGACTCAAAACACTCACTAGTCATCCCTTTACACAAAGAAAAAATAGTTCCATATCATATTACTGAATACCTGGCTAATTATCAGGTTCTTTCTAATTTTCAGTCAGGTTTCAGACCAAACTACTCTACCCAAACTACACTGATTGATTTTCATGATTTTGTCTGTAGGGCTCTGAATACAGGGTGGCTTGTAGGTTCTATTTTTATGGATTTATCTAAAGCCTTTGACATGAATATGTACTCATGGCTTCTAACTCATCTATCTTCTTATGGCTATTCCAGAAACGTTATTATCTTGTTCGCATCCTATTTACATGGGAGAACTCAATCTGTTTCCTGGAATGGGCTGTTTTTCTTCTCCTCTGTCTATCTCCACTGAGGTTCCTCAAGGGTCCATACTCGGTCCTATTTTAATTAATCTTTTTATAGATCCCCTACCTTCTGTTGTGGATCATTGCACAGTCAGACTTTATGCTGACAACATGGTCCTCTCCTGTGCTCACAAAAGCCCATCTCTTCTCTCCTTGATTCTCCAGGGCAACTTAGACAAAATCATGAATTGGTCTTCTGATAATCTATTACTTTTAAACAGTAAAAATTCTCATGTTTCCATAGGATTCATAGGAAAATACAGAGCTTGATTAGACTCACGCCCATTGTGCTCGCCAAATATTGTCAAAATAACCTCCCCTTAAGTTTGTAATATTTGTCTAAATTGTTCTTAAATGCTGTCACTGAGGGACTAGCCACAACTTCTTGGGGTAGGGAGTTCCAAACTGGTACGACCCTCTATGTATACCAATTTTGTCTTTTAACTGAATTATGTCCAGTAGTTTTCAGCTGAAGTTCTTGTGATCTCAAATTATGATGCTGAATTTTTCATTCTAAGGCTAGACTTCTCCACAATGAATTGTCTATGAATGCTCAATAAAGTAGACAAAAATCTCCTCTACACCTCCTGTACTCGAGGGAAAATAAGTTTATTCCCAAAAATCTATCCCACAAGTCATGTTAGACATTCCTGTTATAGATTGAGTTGCTCTTCTCTGAACCGTCTCCAATCTATCAATTTCCTCTTTTTTGTATGGTGCCCAGACCTGGGAACAGTATTCCATCAAGGGCCTCACCAATGCACCATATAGTGGCAACAAAACCTCCCTTCCTCTACTATCTATATGTCTTAAAATGCAATTTAATGTTCCATTTGCTTTTTGTGTAACTGTAATACAGACTTATGCTGTTTGGGTCTCAACCTGCTTTTTCATCAGTAAAGTCTTCATTTTCAATCTGCCTAAATAACCACCCACTCAAGCATGTAAGTGAATTTAAATATCTTGGTCTCACTTTTCATTCCTCCTTGACCGTTAAATGACACATTGACAAAACTGTCTCAAAAGTACGTCAATGCCTGGGTTGCCTAACACATGGTAGGCACTGCTTATCAAGCTTAGTCTGCAAACATATTATTGGGCAAGCCATTCTCCATATCCTAGATTATAGTGACACTATGTATTGTCATGCCTCTGCTTCATATATCCTCTCATTAAATACTGTTTATTACTCAGTTACTTCAGTTTATCCTCAAATCAAAATAGGATGAGCACCATTGTACTTTATTGCATTAATTAAACTGGCTGTCACCCTCTTCCAGGTGCACTTTTCATTGGCTTTCCCTTATTTACAAACTGCAAACAACCAGACCCCCAATTTATTAATCTGAAGAGCTCATAGTTCCTGCCCACAGATACAGCCTCAGAGAAGTGCCTCAGCGTGGCTTTGTCTTGCCCAAGTTCCATACATACTTTGGGAAAGAATGTTTCTCCTATGCAGCTCATTTTTCTTGGAATAACCTGTCTCCCTGCTTAGAATTTTGCCTACCCGTGATATTTTTAAATACGGTTTAAAAAGATTGTTGTTTCAGAAAAAATCCATTTGTACTTGTTATTTGCGGATTTTGTGTATTTTAGTTTATGTTGTCTTGTTACCACAATGACTTGGGATGTTCTGTAAATGAGACTTGTTTCTCATAGAACTCATCCTGTATCTTAGGCAACTTTAAAAAAAAGAATGTGGCTCAGACAGACAGGTTACAGTGTTCAGAAGGTGGGGCACTCCCAAAATAGACATGTTTGTTGCTTGGGAAAATAGTCAGCGCCGGCTGGACATGAAGGTTCCTGTATGCCTTCCCACCAATTCCACTCATCCAGAAAATCCTTCTGAATCTCAGGAGGGAACCGGCAACAATGTCTCTAATAGCTCCAGACTGCACCAGACAGACCTGGTATTCGGTTCTGCTGTCCCTGTCCAGCAAGGTTCTGCTGTCCTCATCCAGCAAGTCTCCAATCAGCCTGCCACTGAGTCACAATCTGCTGACTTTATCTCAAAGCAGGATAGTATTCCCAAACCCCAAGACACTATGCCTGAAGACATGGATCACGGGGAGTTAGAATACTCTGGATTAAATCTCTGAGAGGAAGTCCTGAAGGTGCTTAGAGTTTCAAGAAAACCATCAACCAGAAAACATACTCCTCTAAACAGAAGGGATTTTTCTACTGGTGCACCCCCAGAAAAAATCCAATAGAAGCAGGGTTGTCTACAGTCCTGGAATACCTGATACACCTGCAGTCCCTAGGCTTAAGGACTACAGCACTAAAGGTGCACATAGCAGCAGTACCAGCTGACATATCAGCAGGTATGGGAATGTCACTGACCTCTCAATCCATTTTAAGATATTTTTTTAAAGACCTCAGCCACTTGTATCTACTGGTGATGGACACAGTCCCTCCATGGGATCTCAACATCTTAATTGCCCAGCTCATGGAGGCTCTATTTGAGCCTATGGACACTGTTGACATGAAGTATGTAACATGGAAAACCATATTCCTGATTGCCAATACCTCTGCTGGGAGGGTGAAGAAACTGCAAACCCTCTGCACAGAGTCAAATTGCATAATATTCCACAGGAATAAAGTAGTTCTTAGAAACAACAGGACATTTTCTATCTAAGGTGGTGTCTGAATCCACAGCCTGAAACACTTCCTGTGCTCTATCCAGAACATTCTACTCTAGGTGGCCAAAAACTGCACTCCCTTGACCTGAAAAGAGTTGTGGGTATAAACAAGAAACAGACAAAAGAGTCAGATCCAAAAACACTCAGCTTTTTGTTACCTATAGCGAGGTTGGCAAAGATAAGCTAGCAACTAAGAGGGCTATCTCTCACTGGATAGTCTCTTGCATGTTTTTGTTATTAAAGAGCTGAAAACATACCACCTAGAAGCCTAAGGGTACACTCCACACAGGTACCTCTGCCTCTGTGGCATCCACAAGTGGCATCCCACTAATGGACATTTGCAAAGCAGCTACCTGGAAATCAGTGCACACCTTCACAAAGCACTATTGTCTGGACATACAGTCCAGAAGGGATGCCAGCTTTGGAACTGCTGTTTTACATACCTTTTTTCTTAAGTAGGTTCTGGACCAAGCCTCCCAAGGTACTGCTGTATAGTCTGCTTAGAGTGTAAACATTAAGTGACGGATTCCTGGGGTTAGAAGGAAATAATACTCACTGTAGTAATGTTGTTTCTTCTCAGGGATCCCTCACTGTAGTTACCCTCTCCCAACCTGCCTCCCCTTTCAGAACCTGAAAAAAGCTTCTCACAATAATCAGTTCCTTTCATTAAAATTGTTTGGCATTACTATTGCAGTGTCTGTACAGTTGTAAAGTTTGTTTTTTCTTTACATTCTACATATTTTTTGCATTTACATGTCTGCTTCAGTTTGACTGATGTGTTTTTTTGGCAGCCTTTTAGCTAGATTCAGTAGCCATCGCTCCACTCTGGCTATAGGAGCAAATCTGGACACTCCCAGAGTGGAAGGTGGCTGCAGAATTTTTTGAACCAGTATTGTAAATCCTAATAATTAGAATAAGGTTGTGTCTCCAGGGCATCTGTCTCCTAGGAGATGATGCTTAGAGTGTACCCACAGTGAAGGATCCCTGAGAAGAAGCAACATTACTATGGTAAGTAATTTTTTCTTTGACCTAAAGGTGGTGTTCTGGGATGAAAAAGTAAGCATATTGACTAACACTGAAGAAGACATTTTGATTGGAACATTGTTCTAACTTTCTGATCTGTTTTTAGCATTCAAGGTAACACTTTTGTCCAATAGAATGGAAGCTTTGTACAGTCATCAAAATGTGATGGTTTTTGCTTATATTGTTTATGGGATAAAAGAACTATTTATGGTTGTGGAGTAACATAGTATTTAAGGTCAGAAGGAATCTAGGTCCATCAGATTCCATTGTGCCTGCTTCATACGCAGGGAGTAACAAGTATGCTGTGCAAACACGCATCGGTTCCAAAAACTACCCCAGCCACACTACTACCCATCCTTTAGTAATCAGACATTTGTCCATGATTATCCTGAAAGCCTGTACTGTCTGGCAATATCTATTGTCTCCTCTGGTAGATTGCTATATAGACTCACTATCCCCTGGGAGAAGAAGTACCTCATAATGTTGCCCCTGTATTTGCCACTGCTAAGTTTCAGTGTGGAGGTCACTAAATCAAACATCCCCATCCGTTTGCTCTTGTCAGTGCACTTGAGTATGCAGAAGACTGAGGTTACATCCACTCTCAGCCTCCTTCCCTCCAACATGATAATGTTAAGGGCCTCCAGCCTCTCCTCATTTGTTTTGACCTCAGCCCTCTTGATCATTTTGGTGGCCCAGTATTGTATCTTCTTGACTGCCTCTATGTCTTTTTTGTATTGAGGAGCCCAGAGTAGCACATGATGCATTAGGTGGGGCCTGATCAAGGCCTTGTAAAGAGGCAGAATTACTTCCCCTGCACTACAGGTCACCTCCTTTTTGATACACCCTAGCATTCTGCCAGTTCTTGTGTCAGTAGCTGCCACACTGTTTGCTATGCCTCAGCTCCTTGTGCTCTCTGGGTGCTTTTCATCCTTCACTACAGTAGGGTTAGCTCCACACAGTGCTGCTAAGAAAAAATTAAAATCTGATTGTATTTAATGTAAATAATCTGGAGTTAATTCAGGTGCTAAACTATTAGTTTTCTTCAACTCTACTCCAGTCTCTGTTCACTTAAAAGGGAAAAGTCAGCACAACGGGCCCCCACACTCAAGTGTGAGACTGGTCCTAATGTATTTTTTGTGTGCCAAAACATTTTGGTTTACTTCTTTTTACTGTAGCATAGTAGATTGTATCAGACTGATTGTGTTTAGTTCTAGGCTAACATCTTCTAGTACTACAAATCCTAGAATCCCCCGCAGCTGACATCAGAGCAGTAGGTAGCAGTGTGAGATTCAGTCACCTGCAGTGCATGTTAGAGGTTTTATAGTCTCTGATAAGATATTTGCTGGGTCTGTTTTTCACCAGGGGCTAAGAGGAGTCCTCTGTGACTGTACCTAACCCAGGGAGGACAGCATGACCAACAAACAAAAGATCAGCGCTTATATAAACTCTAACATGCACTGCAAGCTATTTAATTTCCCACTGCTTCCTATTGCTCTGATGTCAGATGTAGTGGATTCTGGTAGTTGTAGTAACAGGAGATGTCAGCCTAGAACTAAACAAAATTAGTCTGATACAATCTATTATACTACAGTAAACAGTAAGTAAACCAAAATGTTTCTGCACACAAAGTACATATTAGGGCCAGCATCCACTTGAGTGGGGAGCCCTCAGTGCTGACTGTTCCCTTTTAAAGACTGAAAAAACCCTAAATGTAGTAGTACTATTAGTCAGTATTACATGATGTTTATTCACAGTAGTTATTCATGAAATGTGTCTTATGTTGGCAACTGAATATATGTTTCAGTAAAGACATGCTATTTATGCTTAATGGACTCTGCATGTTCACTATCTAAACAGAAAAATACCCAAACTTAATTTGTTTACTTTTATTAACTGTAACAATTTCTTCTTTCTAGGAAAGAGTAGGAAGGCTTTCATGTTGTCAACAAAGTCATCCACAGACCATGACTTCAACAGCAACCAACTTGCCAACTATCCAACGTTGCCTTTAACTGAATCTGTAGAGGCACTGCAGCTTGAAGGGAAAGAAAAGAGGCTCCATAAGCACCATTTTACCAAAAGTTCTATTAAGTCTTTTAGCATAATGGGTTGGAAGAAGAACCGCCGAAGTTTACCGGCTAAAGCGTGCCGCAGCTGTGAGACTCTTGATGGTGCCTGTCCTGCAGAAGACAAGCGGAAAAGATCTCATTCTCTTGGTGACCTACAAAAGGACTTAAGTTCTGAACTGCAGGATAACAGTAAGGCATTTGACCCCTTTCCAAAAGATAAAGGGAAGAAGAAAACATTTAGTCTGAAGCTTAAAATGGCTCGGGACAGCTGTGTTGTAGCAGATATGCCTACTGAGCAAATAAAACTGGCCATTGGCCCTCAAAAACCCAAAGTGAAGGACTCATGTCATAATCCACCAGAGCCTTTAAACAGAAGTGTTGCACAAGAGCAAGCTAAGAATGACCAACCATGCATGATGTTGCAACACCCTACCAAGAAACCTCTTAGAAATAATGGACATACTAACCCTGTTTCAGAGGATTCTAATACACCAGTTGTTAGAGACACTGCAGACATTGAGCTGAAGTGTATAATTACAGAGTCAAGGCCACATTCCAAAAATCCTGCACAGCCACCACCAGTTCCTGCAAAAAAATGCAGAGAACGTCTGGCTAATGGACTTTATCCTCCACCCATGGTCATAAACAGTGGTCTTTCAAGTCCAGAAGGGCTGTCTTTGCCATTTAAAAAGCCTAGTTCCCCCACTGATTGCACAGTAATAGTCAGCCCTTCTGCAGTGGAGCAGCCCAGTACTCCTACAAATACACGGCCCCCTTGGCACGCTGATGTAACAGAGACCACTGATATTCAGCATCATGGCGTAAAGTTGGGACATGTATCAGCAAAGAAGATCTCCTGGACAAGAGGTGCTGACTTGGATATGTTAATAGAGAACAAGCTGATATCTGAAGGAATTGATCTAACCGAGGAACCTTACTCTGATAAGGTATGCAAACTCTCCATTACATGTTTCGATAATAAGTGGAAAGTTCAGTTAAGACAGACGTTTAATTTGCAGAAATGCTTAACCCTGTAAGGTTCCATTCAGAGGCTCATCTTAGAACAGATCCTTGTGGGTACATTGCAAACATGTAAAGCTGGCGAAAAAATTACTATAGCTGTTAGTGACAACATGACTCAAAAATAATGTTTCTCCTTCATAAAGCAACACTGCTGTTTCCACTAAAATGAAGAAGTAGCATTTTAAGCCAAAATACTGAACCTATTAGGAATTTGTATTAACTTACTTAAAGCCATTTAAGTTCCATGAGTGTACAGATGGTCTTATGGATTGACATGTTGTTTAAAAGGTACAGAAGGGGTGTAGATATATTCTGTATATGCCTGAGATGGGTAAGGCAAAATCGAATGCTGCCATTTAGATTCTGGTTATGGAAAACCATTCTAAAAATACCCGTGTTTGGTAAGCTCTTTTAAAAGGGAACTAAACACTGCAGGAGGTACCAAATTGTAAAAGTACATGAGAAGCTCTTTAAAATGAGATGCAGTATCTACTTTCTTGTGGCTAGAAACCTGAGATATGAGAATCTCAATCATTTGTAAATTGAACCATGGCAGCAACCATTTCATGGACTTTTGGGACAGAAAGTGATGTCATTGGGTGGGCAAGTTGTAATTAATAACATGCAGCTGGTCCCTCAGTGACATTACTTTCTGTCTCAAGAGTCAATGGAATGGCTGCTACCCTGATCCAATTTACAAGTGATTTATATATTTACATCTCAAGACTACTGACATCTACAGTTAAGTCAAGTATCTCACTTGAAAGATCTTTTCATGGGCTTTCAAAATTTGAGTGACTCCTGCAGTATTTATGTCTGTATAGGAAATAAGCCTACCGCTATTGCAGTAATCTGGAAAGAGAATGCCCTTTTTGTTTATACTGTAGATTTGCAAATTGGATTGCACACCGAGTCTGATACTTTATTTGACAATTTAACAATACACTAAAACAAAAATAGTTTCATTCATCAATGACTTGTTATGTAAATCTGCACTTCAGACTGCCTCAGTGTACAATGACAGTGCTTTGGTCCAGCTGATTAAATGGAACTGGGATGTCAGGTTGGAATTTCTATAGGGAAAATTCGGTTTGTGTGGGCCATGCTATCTACTCAAATTCACTGGCTATTGTCTGTATCTTGCTTGGTAATGTGACATATGGGTGTAGAGAGAATTACCATGTATGCCACTGTGTGCAAGATCAGTTTTGAAGGGCTAATTTTTCCCCAGTTTATGACCTACATTGTTGCCACCTATCCCAGTGCCATCAGTTACCCCTTCATCCCATTCTACAGGCTTACCTGCATCCCTCTGAACTGGAGGCCATTAGCCTCAGATACCTGTTGCTTCTCCTTTGCTATGGATTTTTCCATCCAGGTGGAGACAGCTAGCCAGGTAGGGGCAGTAGATGGAACTTTCCAGAAAGGGGAAAGGGGTGGGCTACCTGACTGTCTGAATAGCACAACTGGGTAAAGGAGCATGGCAGCATCATCCACTTGAACCACTCTACTATTTCTTCCAATCTTCTCTTCCACTGGGGCACAGCCTGTAGCAGGGGCTAAGTGGCCGTAGCGGTATGGGACCAAACACACTGACTGCATGGCATCCCTTTGCCCTATGTGGAGTGGTATATCCAGATGCCTTTAAATAAGGGGCACACAACTAGGGAGAGTGAACAGAGTGACCCTGAGCACATTCCCTAACCTCCCTGTACTTTATTCCTTGCAGCTGTTATATTTAGCAAAGGTAGGATGCCAATGAAAATAAGATGCTGCATTTCAGTGGGGCTCTCCTTGGTAAATAACCTGTAAAAAAAACAAAACAAAAGAAACAGTGGGGCTGTGGTGTACAAATTATGTTTTCCTATCTACACCACCTGGTGAGATATAGTGTACCTGGTTTTTGTTTGCATACAGCTGAATCAGTGCACACAGCTTAAGATGTGTACAGTCCAAATGTAATATTGCTTTGGCTTTAGGTGTGTGAAATGTGCTGTTTTTCTGTAATGGAATCATCCGCAATTCCAAGTATGCACTTCACCCGAATTAAAAGTATTAAAAGCTACACCCATTAATCCACTTACATAGAAACTAAACTGTAATGGAAAAACAGAAAGGGACACCAGATAAAGTAACAGTCCTTCTTCTCATTTTTCATAAAACTTGTTTACTTACTAAGGTAAATTTGTCTTGGAAACTATGGATTGTTTCTTACATTCCAAGCCTTGTTTGGTGGGAAGCTGTGATGTGTCTCTGGAGTTTTTCATGTGTTTTTATCACATTGTAGGGTATGTCTGGTCATGTTTTCCATAATGAAACCATGACATCATAGCCTTGTAGTACCATCGTTCTGATGTCAGGATGTTGTTGGACCATTGTTCTGACATGAGATTCAATCATACAATAATAGCACCTGTAAGTCAGATCTTCGTTGTGTGAAACTATCACTTTTTTTAAACTTTTTAAAATATTTTATATCTACAAATGATGACCTGTCATACACTATAAAAATAACATTTGTTCAAATAGTGCACAACAAGACTGAGTTCCCATCTGAGTTCACACCTTACCAGTCTGGCTTCCAGAAAGATCACTCCACCACCTCCTCCCTCCTTAGGCTCACTGACTCCATACTTACCAGCATGAATCAGGGACTTATCACGTCTATAATCTTTGTTGACCTAGCTAAGGCTTTTGACACTGCCTCCCATTCCCTTCAGCTTATCTATCTCTCTACTGCTGGGCTCTCAGATACTGCTACCAGCTGGTTCCATTCTTCCCTAGTTGGGAGAATACAATCTATTTGGATCTCTGACGAAACATCTCCTCCACTTCGTATAACTACAGAGGTCCCCCAAGGCTCAGTGCTTAGCCGACTGTTATTTTCTATTTTCTTAAATGACCTTCCCTCTGCCTGTCTTACCACCTCCATCCATAAGTATGCTGACGATACTGTCCTCTGTACATCTGGACCCTCCCCTGCTGATGTACCATCTAGACTTCAGGCTGATTTTGATAACGTTTGGCACTGGTTTAACTCAAATCAGCTATTCCTGAATGCCAAGAAGACAGTCACCATGATCTTCAGCACTAGCAGACACTCTCTCAACTCACATCCCCACCCTCCTTCCACACCCTTGACAGGACTTTGCTGGAGAACACCTACTCATTTCACTATCTAGGGATCTGGCTCAACCAGAACCTCCAATTCTCTGGACACATCAATGTCATCTACAAAAAGTCACATCCCAAACTGGGTGCCCTTTACAGAAACCATGGTTGCATCTTGCTGCCAGCTCGTCGAGCTCTGATCCAGAAAATGATACTCCCCATATTTGACTATGGTGATGTAGTCTACTGTGCTGCTCCCAAGTCTTTCTTAGTCAGGCTGGACACTCTGTTTCACTCCTTCTGCCATTTTGCTCTTGATAGTCCTCCACGCACCCATCATTGCAACTTCTACCAATCTCTCTCCCTCCCCTCCCAAGCTGACAGACGACATATCCACTGTAACTCCTTCCTTGCTAAATTCTGGTTTCACTCTCTCCCCTCTTACCTTTCATCCTCTATCTCTCCCACACCTCCTTCTGACCACTCCCTTTGAAACCAAGACTCACGAACCCTAAACCTTCCTCACAGATCTTCATCTGCAGGACAATCAGCTTTCTCCAACATGTCCTGAAAATGTGGAACTCCCTTCCCCAGCCTTTCTGGCACTCTGCCTCACCTAAAATCCTCTCCTCCCTCTTAAGGAAATTCCCCCCCCCCCATCTGTACTTGCGCCTAATCTAAACATACTAAATAAATACTCCCTCACATTATTTTTTGTCCCCCCCCCAGTTGCACATAAATTGTTAGCACTTATAAATGTTAAAAGTTGTCACTCTGTCCCTTTGTCCCTTGTAATCTGTCAGAGTGATTATGTTTGTTTTGTTGCTGTGTTCTCTGAGTTTTGCAGTGTTTATAACTTTGCCTGTAGCTGACTCAGTATCTCCTTGTCTTTTGATGTACACTGTATATCAAACTTTATACCCTCTGTAAAATTTTAATTAGTACATGTGTATGTTTATACCACATATGATCTTTATATCTGTTTGTATCCCTTCCCTTTATCCCTTCCCCCGTCCCCAGGACGCATCTGGAAATGTGCTTTTGCTCAGTATGCCTTTCCTGGTAAAACATTTTAAATAAATGAATAAAAAAGATGGCTGAGGTGAGCAGACCTTGATCACAGTATGTAGTAGGGTACCAAGAAATGTTCCTGCCATGAACATGCTAAGTCTTAAATAGTTTACAATATATCACATATGCTCTTGCTAGAATTAGAACCCTGCTTGCATGCTTCGTAGGTTGTGACTTAATCTCTGTGCCACATGAGTTGTAGTTGACTTCAGCTCAGAACAGTGGTGCATTCAATGTGTGTTCTGTTAGCAGGAAAAGTATCTGCTGTTCAGATCCAGGTAGGAGCACAATATTCCATATTTTCAGGAAGAGACCATGTTTGAATCCTAACAGGGACTGAAACATTTTTTCAAGAATGTTTTTCACTTGGAATTTTACTTGAGTGCTGATCCTTGGCAGGGTGGACATGGAATGGTAAATCATATTGAAAACAAATGCAGTAAGAAACAACAATTTGTGCTGGAAGAAAGTTGCCCAGTCAGGACAAGAGGTTCCTCACAGGAATAATTTGTGGTACTATTGTGCAAGGTGCAGGTCTGCTCTGTCCTCTTCATAATAGACTCGGTGAGCCATAGGAGTGAGGAGACAGTGGGATGGTAGTTACAGAAAACAAACACTTACCCTAAGGGCAAAGAAAAGTGCAGGAACCAAGGGGCAGGAAGTTGGAAAAGCATAAGTTTCTCCTTTTTTTTGGACAGTGCAGAAGAAAGATGGGGTGGTATTTTCTAAGGCAGGAAATATTCTACCCCTTTGTGGAAGGAAAGAAGTTAGGCTTGCATTGAGCCAGGTGTAGTTGGAAGGGAGGGGATAGTGCCAACACATTAGGCTATCCTGTGGCCACTAAGTTTATCCCTGCGAGAGTAACAGTTTCAACAATGTAGAGAGGATCATACGAGAGGACCAAGTAAATGAGGGAGTGATCAGTGGAGCTGGGTTGATGTGGGTGTGCTCAGATGTAAGTTGTGTGAGTCCAAAGGGTTAAAATTGTTGGGCAAACATTTTAATAGAGCAGAAGAGACAATCAGTGTTTAGGTCACCAAGGATAAGCAGCTTACCAGAAGAGGAAAAGGAAAATATAAGGTCAAGAAGAGAGTCACGTTGGTACCAAGGTGGCAGTAGACACCGCTGATGATGACTACCAGAAGGGAGGGAGGAAGAGGAAGAAAGCTTACACAAGAGTAGTTTGTGTGAGGAGGGAGCATATTGCCAAAGTATGCTGAAATAAATGAGAGTGAAACTGACATACATGGCCACATTCCTTCCCCCGCTTCCCACAGTCCTGACTATGCACTGTGTAAACAGCAAAGGAGATATCCACACCACTGATCTTACCTGTGAATTAGGACTCAGAGATAACCAGGACATCTGTCTCAAATTGCACGGTCCACATCCACAGTTGAAACTACTTAGGGACTAAGCTCTGAGCTTTAATATAGAAGACGTTCAGGCTTGAAGGGAGGGGAGAAGGGGTGTGGAGTAGGGAGCAGCATTAAGCTAAATTTCTCCCAACAGCAGAAGCAAAAGGGCAATGATGTGCATAAGGGCGTGAGACATCTTCTGGCTGTGAGGAAGGGAAGGTGGAGGGAGAGGAAGATGGATTCCCATTGAGCTTAATGGCTGAGAGTAGGAGCAGATAGATGTCTGCTGCTTAGAGGGGTGGGGATAACCAAATGGGAAAAAGGAAGAGGTGTGTTATTGTGGAGATGATGTGGGAGGAATAGAAAGGAGGGAGGAAGAGGGAAAGGAGAAAAGGCAAGATTGGGTGCCAGCATGGCTCAACAGGTAGCACACCTGCTTCCAGGCTGGAGAGTCATGGGTTCTAGTCCCACACCAGGACTGGACTCATACCATAAATGCTGGCACCCAAGTGCAGTACTGGGGGTTAGCTGTACTGTTAGGTTGTGCTGTCCTTCAGATAAGATGTTAAACTGAGGTCCTGTCTGCCTGTTCCGGTGGTTGCTCATGTGGACATCAAAGATCCCATGGTACTTCTTGAAAAAGAGTAGGGATATTATCAACATAAATATAACAAACAGAATATAAACATGCATTCTGTATCACAATATTCCATACATTTCAGGAAAACTAGGAATACAATATATTTATAAGCATATACAGAAGAAATATGAAATATATAATAAACAGTTATAAGCCAGCTTCTCTAGTGAAAATCTAAGCTCAAAAAGATTTATCCCATGCCTAACCAAACATAGAAACAGAATTTGACGGCAGATAAGGACCGCTTGGCCCACCCAGTCTGCCCATTTCCCTACCTACTGGATAAGCTGCAGATCCTAGTTAACCAGCAGCCTACTTCTTCCTACCCCCAACCCCCAGAACTGCCTTATGACTATCCCATGCATGCTTGAATTCCACCACTGATTTTGACTCCACAACCTCCTTCGGAAGGCGTTCCATGCATCCACAACCCTCTCTGTAAAAAATACTTCCTTAAATTACCTCTGAGCTGCCCCCTCTATTTTCAAATTGTGCCCTCTTGTTCTTGCACACCTCTTTTTTTGAAAGATGCTACCCTCTTGGACTTTGTTGATTCCCTTGAGGTACTTGAACGTTTCTATCATGTCCCCCCTCTCCCTTCTTTCCTCGAGGCTATACATATTAAGCTCCTTAAGTCTCTCTTCATATGTCTTCCGGTGCAGACCCTGCACCATTTTAGTTGCCCTCCTCTGGACAGCTTCCATCCTGTCAAATCAAATCCCTTCCATAGTTTCCTATAAGCACAGGCTGTCAAACAGTCATGTTCACGTGCCTTAAACAATAATAATTCATTCCTAATTCTATCAATCACTGTCATTATTCTGCAAAACTTATTTACAGCGGGTTTACCATATAGTCCATTTTATACTTGAAAAAAGTACTTTAAGAGTACTATGAACGTTAACATGCGGTATGTCCTGGAACAAAACTCTGGAACTTTCCATATCATGGCATGCAATGACCAAAAGTTTGAATATATGAACATGTAAAAAAAAAAAGATGTTCCATTGTTTCAATGTCCTCGTTACAGAAAGGCCAGAAACAAAGAGTAGTGGAATTTACCTGGTATCCTGGCCAAATTTGCCCAATTCACTAAACATTACAGCTTAATCTGATTCAATTACAATTGGTTTGCATCAGTATCCCTTCCCTGGGGTGAGGTTGAAATTAAGCAGTATTGTCTAGCCTTCCTTTCCAGGTCAACAAAAACTAAATCAATGAATAAAGATCAGAGGAAGGAGTAGAATTGTGAGAGCAGGACCAAGGGGAGACCAGGAGAGAGGGTTGGTAGGAGCTAGGTAGGTGAAAGAAGCTAGAAATAAGAGAGAGGTAAAGAGAGGGAGAAGAGATCAGGAAGTACAGAGGCAGGATAGAGCATGGAAGAGGGCACAAAAGGGAATCATAAGATGCTGCTAGCCACTGGGGAGGCATACAGTGGTGAAGGGGTGAGAGTGGATGGGCAGGCAAGTTTATAATAAATCTAAGCAGTAATCCACTACAGGGTATGCATTTCCAAAGAATTAATGCACGTCCAGGTGAATTGGAAGGCACGAGTGACGTTCAGTGCACCTGGGAAGTGCATTAATTCTCAAGAAACCCATACCCTGGAGAGGATTATTGTGCTTATAAAATGGAATCTTTTTTTTTTTTTTATGGAAAAAGGTTATTTTCCTTACATAGGTTGTTGCTAGCAGAGTTTGGTAACAAAGGCCTTGTGCCTTTGAATGAACTGCCCTTATTCTGAAGAAACCTATCCCCTGTTGTTGGTTTTGTGTTTAAAAAGTGGAAACACCTTTATTTTAATGGGAAAAGGTTTATTTTCATGTAGTTAGGTTGTTGCTAGGTAGATTAGGGCAGATAAGCTATGAACTGTGCAGTTTCTAGGTAAATAATCAATGGCCAGATGTTGTGCTTTATCCAGCAATTGTGTAGATTATTGAACCACTGATAGTAGCGCAGTGCAAAGCCATGGTGAATACAATGTAGTTTCGTTGTGTGCTTGCTGCGATGTATTAGCTATAGCTGTGCTAGGCTACTTTCATGGTGAGTTTGCTGTTAATGTAAGTTTTGTCAGTTTGTTTGCATTGTGGGGCCCCACACCTCACTTGACTTTTTGACGGTGGGGTCTGTGGGGGACCAAAGCCTCCCTACTCAGATAAACTAATAAAAAATACCATTTCCGTCGGTAGTTCAGGGTAAGCATTTTCTGTTTTCTAAAACCTCACTTATGGCTGTCGGTTATTTTTAATTGGTTTATTTGAGTTAGTGGACTCTGTCCCCTTTACACACACTCACACACACACATCCCCCTTGTCTTTTAAACATGGGGGTGTAGGGGTGAAGCCCTGCAATCCAAATAAACTAATAAAAATACATATGTCGGTATGCTATGCTAATAGCGGAGGTATGGCAGTGGTCCAATAATCTACACAATAGCCTTTTAACCAATGAAGTTGTTCAGTTTGGTCAGTTTTTTTATACCTTATTTTATAAGGTGAAATGTAGTCAAGACAAATGTAATAAAGTAGTACTAGTAAGCAAAAAAGACCCTTAACAGAGGGAATACATACATACATACAGTTAATAGCAGAACTGGTAAAGACAGGTAGTGCGAATCATGCAGGAAACGCACTAAACTAGGTACAGTGGCTAGTAAAACATTAGCTGTCAGACTTGTGAACTTACTGCCTGGCAGTAAAGGCAGGGAAGCAGTGTGGTCCTAACAAAAGGTGACTGTTTGTCAGTGTATGGGGCAAGAGAGCTATGGGCAGCATGTCATGCCAATATGCCAGCACCTTATGCTGACAATATATGACACCATCCTGCTGAGACCATCATGCTGAGGACTACAGTTCTACTATGCTATGGACTTCTTGCCTGGAGGGGTTAAAGCAGGGGCCAGCTCCCAACCTTAACTCCAAGTCTGTTAACTGGTAGCTCCCAGTTGCCCAAGCTAGGCATGTGGCTGGTGGCTGGAGATCAGTGTGGGCTGAACTTCAAAGAGCCTGAGAGCCCCCTCCCAGGCAGATCATTGGTGGCAATTTACCTCTGAAAGCACTGCTTCACTGGTGGGCAGGAGAGACCAATGGGTCCTAAAATCCATGACAGAAGTCCCACCATAGACTCAGTGCAGTCAACTGACTGGCAGCCCCTGCTGCCTGAGATGACCATATGGTCAGCTGGGGGGGGGTATGTCTGCATTTTGTTTAAAAAATGCTCTTTCCTCCCACCCTCTCCCCGATTGTTCATCTTTTTTCAGTAAGTATTCCTTTTTTTAAAATGTAGAATACTTTATTGAGATTTTGTTTAAAAGACAATACAACCAACAGTACACACAACAAAACATCAATACACACACTGTTAACAAAAACAACATTAAAACATTAACCCCTTCAACTCTCTTCCCCTCACATCCCAGGGTGACCATTGCATGAGAGAAAAAGGATAACAGAAGAAAAGAGGAGAGCCCAGGGAAAGCCAATGTACAATCCTTGTCAACGAGCAGTAGCAGACAGAATATCAAATAAGATATGTCTACTGTTAACTGCCCAAATATATAAATGTACGGGGTCATTCAATGTCTTATAATCATTTAGTCTTAGGCTGAAGCAGCCCTCTAAGACATCAGGCCCTCCACACCTTGGCCTCATTTCAAAAGCAGCAGAGTTTGCAAGGATTCCCATCTAGTTTGAAAAACATGATTATCTATTATTCAGTACTGCAATGGTTTTCTCAGCATTAAGGGCAGACAATATTTCTTTGTGCCACTCGGTGAACAAGGGAACTTCAGTGGCATAAAATTATGAGCTTTGCTGCCACCATTATAAGAGCTATATGTCCTTTCCTTGGGCCAAAAACCTGATCTCCTAATAATCCTAACAAAGAAATTTCCAGTGTGAAGGCATCTTGCAAACCTAAAAGAGGATCTAGCCTTGCTTTTATTGAGTCCAAAAAAGCTGGATTTTACTGCATTCGCTGCTAGGAAATGATAGAAGGCATCCTTAGGATGGCAGAGAAAGGGGAGATATTGCTGATGGGGGACGTGAATATTCCAGATGTTAACTGGAGCACCTTTGCTGCAGCCACATCCAAGATCAGGGCCATTCTCGATGCCCTACAGGAGGCATGCCACAGACAGCCAGTTTTGGAACCCACTCAGGAGGAAGCAATCTTAGACCTGGTACTCTCAAATGGGGATGGAGACAGGATCTCTGACCTTGCAGTGGGTAGCCATCTGGGAACAAGCAACCACCAAACAGTGTGGTTCATGATAAACTTAGCTGTAGAGTCAAGCCATACAAAAGTGAAGGTACTGGACTTCAGGAGGGCTGATTTTGTCAAAATGGGAGAGTGCCTAAGAAAAACACAAGCAAACAGGCAAGAAGGTGGGGTGGAGCAACAATGGGGAAACATCAAAACCACCATCACAGAGGCAACCAGCCTTTGTGTGATGAAAATAAATCAAAACAAAAGAAAACAACACTATGGTTCTCAAAAGAAGTGGTGGGGAAGGTTAGGGAGAAAAAAGATAGCATTTAGGAAGTATAAGGAAACACAGAAGGAGCAGGACAGAGAACAGTACCAATTAAAGCAGAAGGAAGCGGGGAAGGCAGTGAGAATAGCAGAGGCCCAAACTGAGGAAAAGATATCCAACTCGGTTAAGAAGGGGGATAAAACCTTTTATAGGTACATTAGAGAACAAAGAAAGACTAAGGCAGGGATACTGAGGCTGAATAAAGAGGAAGGTGATTGGGCAGAGAGCGACAGTGAAAAAGCAGGGATACTGAATGAATACTTCTGCTCAGTATTCACAATGGAAGAGCAGGGGGAGATACCTAATCCAGTCAATAGAAGCACTCTGGATAGGGGTTGATATTAGTCCTTTCACAGAAGAAAGGTTCTGAAAGAACTCTTAAAACTGAAGGTGGATAAAGCAATGGGGCCTGATGGGATTCACCCCAGAATTCTAAAAGAACTAAGGGAAGAACTAGTAACACCACTGACTACCCTTTTTAATAAATCATGGGAGGATAGTGTGGTACCTGAGGACTGGAGGAAGGTGGATGTGATTCCCCTTCACAAAAGTGGGAGCAAGACAGAGGCAGGAAGCTACAGACCTGTCAGTTTGACCTTAGTGATAGGAAAAATGATGCAATCACTTCTGAAGGAAAGAATTGTTGAGTACCTAGAGGTCAGTGGGGCACAGTATCCAAGGCAGCATGGATTCATAGCAGGAAGGTCATGTCAGACAAATTGATTTCTTTGGGTGACCAAAGTAGTAGACCAGGGAGAGGCTGTGGACATGGCCTACCTAGACTTTAGCAAGGCATTTGAAACAGTCCAGCACAAAAGATTAATAAACAAATTAGCCAGCCTGGGAGTGGGTCCCAGGGTGGTAACTTGGGTAAAACACTGGCTGGACAACAGGACACAGAGGGTAATAGTAAATGGAGTCCACAGTGAAGAAAGGGGGGTTACTAGTGGAGTACCGCAGGGTTCAGTACTGGGGCCGGTCCTTTTTAATGTCTTTATAAGTGACATTGCAGAGGGACTGGAAGGAAAAGTATGTCTCTTTGCAGATGACACAAAGATCTGCAACATGGTTGCTATGCAAGGTGAGGTGGAAAGGATGAAAAGGGACTTGGCAGGGTTGGAGGAATGGTCAAATGTATGGCAGTTTAGATTCAACGCAAAGAAGTGCAAAGTAATGCACCTGGGAAACAAAAACCCAGGGGAAGAGTACACAATGGAGGGTGAGATACTGACAACAACAAAAATGGAAAGTGACCTGGGAGTAGTTATATCAGATGACCTAAAGGTGGGCCAGCAATGTGAGAAGGCAGTAAGGAGGGCTGGGGGGATACTGGGATGCATAGGGAAACACATCACCAGTAGAAAACATGAAGTTATTGGCCCTCTGTACAGACAGTTGGTAAGACCACATCTGGAGTACTGTGTACAGTTCTGGAGACCCCATCTCCACAAAGACATAGACAGGGTGGAAGCTGTCCAGCGGAGGGCAACCAAAGTGGTGCAGGGTCTGCACCAGAAGACATATGAAGAAAGACTAAGATGTATAGTCTCGAGGAAAGGAGGGAGAGGAGGGACATGATAGAAACTTTCAAATACCTCAAGGGAATTAACAAAGTCCAAGAGGGTAGCATCTTTCAGAAAAAGAGACGTGCAAGAACAAGGGGGCACAATTTGAAGATAGAGGGGGAACGGCTCAAAGGTAATGTGAGGAAGTATATCTTCACAGAGAGGGTTGTAGATGCATGGAACAGCCTTCCTGAGGAGGTCTTAGAGTCAAAAACAGTGGGGGAATTCAAGAATGCATGGGACAGACATAAGGCAATTCTAGTGGAGGGTAGGAGGAAGTAGGCTGTTGGTTAACTAGGATCTGCAGCTTATCCATTAGGTAGGGAAATAGGCAGACTAGGTGGGCCAAGCAATCCTTATCTGCCATCAGATTATGTTTTTATGTTTCTATTTTGCCTGAAATCTGCTGGCAAGGCCAAAAGACTTTTTTTTTTTTTCCATTTACAATTTATTTATTTTTCCTTTTTACATCCCCTACCTGGGATCACAGTGTACACATGCATATGCGCGTGTGAAGATGCGCGCACATGCCAGGATCAGTGACCCCTTCCACCCCAACCCAGACTTGCGTCACCGCTTCTGCCACCTGCGCACCCATCGGAGCTCCTCCCGATGGGTACAGGACTACGAAGGAGCGGGCTTCCACCCCTGGAAGGGAAATCCTGCTGCAATCCTCCCCCCCTGACAGGCACCCTGGCAACCTGAGGTCATTCCCAAACCCGGGCTGCCAGCATGGCGCGAGGTGTGGTGTCCAGCGCCTCAAACCTCAGCGCCACCGGGACAGTCATTTTTTTAATTTTAATGTAAGAATCAGATGAGGATGAGATTATCATCACTGTGTATTGAACTGTAATATCTTCCTATTGCTCTGCCAGCTACTTGTAGTGGGTGGTGAAACAGTCCAGGGACTTCAGACCAACTGATCAGCAACAAGTCATGTTCTCTGTCTCTCAGACAGGAAACAGAATGCCATCTGTTGCTATAACTGTCTGTAAGAGAATAATTTTGAAATCTCTTCTGTTTTTTTAATGCTTCTGTTTCTCTGTAGAATATCTACATGATCTTAATTCAAGGGGGCTCTTGCAGCAGGTAACACCTTTAGGACTGAAGCCAGCAGGCACCAGGACCCCACAAAAAACTTCTAGCTAGCAGTATACAGTGGGGAACCATCCCCTGATGTCGGCCAGCCCCTGACCTCACATACGGTATAAAAGGGGCGGTCCCACAGCCCATCCCCAGTTCTTTTCCCAACGTTGACCTTGCAAGTCGAACCTCCACAGATGCCTTCAGCTTGTTGACTGCCATTTTGTATCACGCTTACCTGCGTTCTGTAATTTTCTTCAATTTTCTTCAATTTTCTTCAGCGATTCATCTTGCATGTCTTCTTCTCCATCTTTCTCAGTCAAGGGGGGCAATTGAAGTGTGTGTGTGGCAAGCAGATCCCTCAAAAGGATAGTTCTTTTTCTGTCTAGGCCCAGACCACAACATTGAGGTCTGCTAGCATTGTCAAGAATTTAACCAGTGCACTTGGCTCCACTGCCAGAAGACCCTCAAAGCCTTCTTGCTTACCAAAAAGCTATCCCAGATGGAGAAGGAGTTTCACCGAAAGAGTTCTTCCTCTTTCTTGGCTTCCAGAGCCTCTACCGCCTCTTCTTCTCATAAGGACAGGAAATTGAGCGGCAAACATAAGCACCAGGAGAGGCATAAGGAGAAACCCTGGTTGGACTCCTGCTCCTGGTCCCCGATCAAGTAGGTGACCTCTGTTGGGTCTTCCCCCATGGGGGGTCAGCTCCTTCCACCGCGGCTGCCCTTTCTCCCTCCGGGCTCCCAGTAGCAAAACATCTCTCCCTTGTCACTATTGCAGCAGAAGGGTCTTCGGGGGAACAGGACCTCATCCCCCACCTCTTAGCCTCTCAAGCTTAAACCCATTATCCCAGCGGGCCCTAAGCAGAGTGGCTTAGCTGGTAGGTCTTCGGGCGGCAAGCCTTTGCCTGTCACTCTCCTGGCCAGGGTTTCTGCCAAGTCCTCCCCAACATCAGGGGCTGACTCTAATACATGACACCCTCCTCCTCCAGGAAAGAGGGGCCTCCATCCTACTCGGGAGCCAGATCCCCTATCCTGGCAACTCCTCCTAGGTGGCCGCTGGTCAAATCACCAGCCTGGCCTCAGCTTAAACCAGTGCTTTTGACTCCAGATCCCTGATGTCACCTCAGGCCAACCCATCACCACCTAATCCTCCGAAGTCGCTGGCTGGGCCTGATACCCACCATTAGCCGATGCCCGAAGGCCCGATGCCCGATGAATGTTGGATCCAGTCCGTCCTACACCAGATGGTTCTGTCCCTATGGGTATGATGCCCAGTAACCTGGATCAGCCTACTCTGATGCCAGAGTCACCCCAGCCTAATACCATACGCTGGGGCCATCTAAGCCTAACCCCCCAATGCTGGACATGCCAGCCCAGCTGCCTAATGCTTCTCAGGTTTTGAATGAGCTTTTTGCAGACTGGTGGGCCTATTTCAAAGATAAAGAGGCACCTAGGGCACCCTCTAAACCTTCTCCCCAGGGGCCACTCCCAGATAAGCCTCCAGTTCTCCCACCTACCCCTCCACCAAGGGTTCCACTCCAATGCTGGATGGGGGTGATACCCCCTTCCTAAAGAACGTCCATGCAAGCATCCCCATTCACCTTCCCCCTCACTGGATTTATAGGACTTGGATTGTTACTCCTCCTCTTCAGGATGTGAGGACTCGGACCTTCCTTCAGAGCCTGATGGCAGCAAGGACACCCCTCACTCCCCACCTGATGACACATCCTTCATGGATGTAATGGGGGCACATCCAGCAGTTAAATGGCTGGAACACAGAGGAGCTGGATCCAGTGCTTCATCAGTCGGCCACCTTCTTTAGGAGGAAAGACATCCAACCCATAGTAGTCCCTACACTTGTGGAGTTATAAGGACATCAACAGAGTGGCCTGGAAGCACCCCTTTTCTATTCCGTCTATCTCTAAAAAATCAGACCAGCTTTATTGCGCTCCATGAGAGCATCCCTTCTATGTGAAACACCCAGAGGCAGACTCTGTCATAATCAGTGCTGCCCATAACTGCTCCAGGTGCCCTCAGCACCTGAGTACCCAATCTCCTGACAAAGACTACAAGCAGTTTGACCAGCTGGCCAGAAAGGTTTATTCCTCGGCCACATGTGCTATAAGGTGTCAGAATTTTCTTGCCCATATGGTGCAATACCAGAACGTCCTGTGGGACAAGGTGGTGGAAGTGGATCAAGCCATACCAGATTGCCCGGGTAAGGCAGAGTTGATGATCATTTTGAAGTCAGACTCGGACGTAGACAACCATGTCCTCTGAGCCTCTTATGATACAGTGGACTCTGAGGGTAGGGCTGTGGCCTCCAATGTCTGTATCCGGCGTTATTCTTGGTTGTGGGTGTCTGGCTTTGCTCTGGACGTGCAGTCTAAAATCATGGATGCACCTTTCAGGGGCCAGTTCTGCTTGGCAAGGATCTGCAGAATATCATAACTTGCCAGCAGGATCAGGGAAGGCTATCCAATCTGTACACACCATGTGCAAACCCCAGCCAAGAAGCATCCTAAGCAGTCCATTTGGAGGAACACCAGACAGCAACCCAGAGGACAGCAGCAGAAAGCACGTCTTAAGAGCAAAGCATCCACTCCTACTTTCAGAGGATATGCCCTCAGGCCCCAAGAACCTCTCAGACCACACTGCCCCTCCCTGGTTCCTCTACCTGACTCGTTGCCCGACCCACCCCTCCCCCAGCAGAGGCCTTAAGGGAGGCAGTGGGGAGTTGATTCTCCTTGTACATAGAAGGTTAGGATTGGATAACCACAGATCAGTGGGTCCTGCAACTCATCAAAAAGGGGCACACTCTGGAGTTCACAGAGATACTCCCAGACAACCCACTGTCCCCTCCCATTATTTTCAGGATCACAGTTCACAGTGTTCTCATCACAGAGGAGACCCAGGCCCTCCTGCAAAAGCACGCCATACAGCCAGTCCCTTTGGCACAACAGGGGAAAGGGTTTTATTCCCACTTCTTCCTGGTACCAAAGAAACTGGGGATCGGTACCCTATCCTCAACCTCAGGTGCCTGAATCAGTACATTGAGTACAAACGATTCCAGATGGTGACTCTGCTCAGTCTACTTCCTTGGATCCACAAAGCCGCATCAAAAATTTCTTGTCGACGCAACATTTCCCTGACACCATTACATCGACCGCAATTGTGGTTGGGATGGTGCCGGGAAGATAAATCTTCTTGTTTTGTGGGGGGAGCAGTCTCCTGCACCCCCCATGCAGGGGGCTGTGCCCCCTGCACCCCCTACTTGTGATTCTCAACTCCGAGACAGAGCTGAGTCGGGGATGGGGTGCAGGACCTTGGGAAAGGGTGCTGAGGTCCCAGGTGGATTTTACAACAACATGGCTATGTTGTCAGTATCGACCATGTCGCTGTAAAGTTGTCACTATAGCGATGGTATACCTACTTCCTCTACCTCATTGGGGGGATTAGTTATGCTCCCTGGACATGCAGGATGCATACCTCCACATTCTGATTTTCCAACTGCACAGGAGGTTCCTTCACTTCCAGTTCCAGGAAAGTCACTACCAGTTTCAGACTCTGCCCTTAGACCTGTCCTCGGTCCCCAGGGTTTTCACCAAATGCCTTGCAATGGAGGCTGCAGCTGTAAGGAAACAGGTAAATTATATTTTCCCTTACCTGGATGACTGACTACTAACTGCTCCCACCTGGGACTGGCTACTCCACACCATGCAGGCCACCTTTCCCCTGTTTCAGGAACTTGGGGTTACCTTAAACCTCCCCATGTCCTCTCCTTGGTCAAGCCAGTGGCTGGAATATGTAGGGGCAATTCTGGACATGGTGCTAGGCAAAGCCTTACTGCCTCATGACAGAGCAGAGCGTCTTCAGACACACACTTGGCAGATCTCCTCCTCTCATCAAGTCCCGTCTAGGTCTGTCCGAAGACTCTTGGGACACATGGCAGCTACCATCATTATAGTCCCACTGACCAGGCTATAGATGAGAATGATCCAGTGGAACCTGAGAGTTCAATGGGACCAGAATTCATGAACTAGAGCAACCTGTGTTGGTGTCGAACCCCGTGCGAGAGACAATTGCATGGTGGTTGAATTCTGCCAACCTTTCCAAAGGGGTTTGTTTGCAGAAGGACTCTCCCAGCCAGATCCTAACCACAGATGCATCAGGCCAAGGCTGGGGAGCACATCTGGGAGGCCTGGGCTCAACAAGAGCTACATCTCCACATCAGTGTCCTCGAGATGAGGGCAATTCTGTATGCCTTGCAGGCTTTCCAGACAGTCTTGCAATCCGGCCCTCTGTTGATCCAGATGGACATCATGTCAGTGGTCTTTTACATAAACAAGTTGGGGGGGCTCATTATTATCCTCTCTGCAGGGAGGTCATGAGAGTATGGTCATGGGCAGAAACCATCAGTAGGACTTGACAGCAGTCCATGTGCCAGGAGTGCAAAACACCCTGGCCACCAGCCTAAGCCAGTCTCGGTCCGGGGCTCACGAGTGGTAAATTCATCCCTCTGTGGCAGAAGACCTCTTTGACAGATGGGGACATCCAGAACTGTATCTATTTGCCTACCCATCCAATGCAAAACTACCTAGTTTTTGCTCGCTAGATCCAGGGCCTGGTGTTCTCTGGGGAGACGCGTTGTCTCTCTCCTGGACTGGGAGGTTCCTTTATCCATTTCCTCCTTTTCCTGTACTGCAGCAAGTTTTTCTCAATCTGCAGTTAGAAGGACAAGAAATTATTCTGGTGGCACCTTTCTGGCCACACCAGATTTGGTTTCTGCTGCTCCAGCAACTTGCAGTGGAGCCTCCAGTCTCCCTGACCCTCTGCTCAGACTTGCTCTCCCAGGAGCAGGGAACCCTGATACATCTGTATCTTAGATCTCTGCATCTTTGTGTGGCTCCTGCAGATCTAGCCATATCCAGGTTCAGGGTATCCCCCAGGGTAGTAGATGTCCTGGTAGCCACTAGGAAACCTTCCACTAGGGTCACCTATGCTATGAAGTTACCTGTGCTAGGCATACCTTGGGCTTTGTTTTCCAACTGGATCTGGACAACTTTGATGTCAGGTTTGATCCCATCGGTTGGTTGGATTGCCATGCCATGAAGTTTCCTACTGGGGACCTCTACATATTGCCACCCTTGTGGTGATGGTTCAGTACCACCCTAAATGAAATACTGAGCTGGAGCAGCTCAAGGTACAGAAGCACTGGGCATTTTGAGTATGGAATCAGCGTGTGGTGGGGGTGGGTGCAGAGGTTGTTGTGAGTGGCTGTAATAATGCTGTGTTGGCAGCCCTGGGCTGACTTTCACTGTTACATGTCTGCCTATGCCTTCCCATTGTAGCCTGCTGTAGTATAATGACAAGCTCCAGTGTTTGAAAACAACAGAGTGGAGGCTGCAGCATTCTTGGAAGAGTTCTGGTTTGACAGATGACAGTCTGGCTCTGAGGGCTCATGATAAAAAGTATCATAGGATAATCACTCTGACAAAGTTAGAGTTCCAGTCATTGATGATTGCATAGGTAAGCGTTGACTGGCTGAAGTCCTCTGCAGTGTGGACATATTGACTGGTTGAAGACCCTCTGTGGCCCTCAAGTGAGTTTCAGTCAGTTTGAGTAGAAGAGGTGCTCGAGGTGATATCCACACTGTACCCTACTTTAAGTCTATTTCACTCGATACTGGCTGATAACATCTCCGTAGACATCATCTGGGTTAATAATATCGCAGACAAAATAAAGCGGACCAAAACAAAGGGAACATGAAATATCACAACTGTGCAGGCATGGAGGGGGCTGCAGATGCAGCAGGTCAAGAAAGTAACACAGGACACCGCTATTATCATGTTACATGCCTTTACTCAGGAAACAGTAACCCAGGACCCCAGAAACAGACACACACTCTCACTCACATACACACACACACACACACACACACACACACCTAGCCCACCCCACCACCAAATGCACATGTTGGAGTCATAGTCCATAACCACTGGGCATGGTGACATGGGAGACATCACACCTGCAGCTGGAAGTTATATGCAATGCCCTTCAGGAAATCATAAGTGCTCCTGGCACCATAGTCCACCGCAATGGCCTGGATACGCTGGGAAGAGTCCTTGTATTTCGTCTTCCCCCTGTGGCATGGCAGGCAGTGAAACACTGTTCAGTCTTGATCTCAGTGAGATGCTGCTTACCTTTGAGGACATCAATGAAGTGCCACAGTATGGGGTGACATGCACCATTGCGTGAATTGAAGGCATGGTGCCACCCCTTCACAGAATTGATGGTACGAGCTGTCCCTGCTATGCAGAACTCATGGCAATTCCATAGGTTAGTGGGGAAAGGGGGGAAGACTTTGGACACCACCACGGATAGGCCGGCCCTCCCATGTGTCCTTGAAGTAGTCAATGACCGGTGCAAGCAGCTCGTCATGCTGCACATAGAAGTCCCATGATCGAAGTACCCCAAACACCATGCAGACATCGGAAGGAGGCACAAATGCAAGTACTGGTAGCATCTGGATGTGGAGTGCAAAGTCCTCGTCGGATACATAATGCTGCCGGATCTCGGGCACACTCTGTAGCTTCTGCCACACTGCCTGGCACAAGTGGAAGAAACAACCATGTAGGCTGGCAATAGGGAACACTGTTCCAAAGGCCTTGATTGCAGATTGCTCAAAGTCTGTCACAATGGCAGCAGAGTGAAGGTTGCCCTGCAGCCCTTGGAATTCTGTGAACACCTTGGTGTATGCAGCACCTGTCTTAGATGTCAGCAATATGTACATAGTCAGTAGGACAGCACCTTTCTTCACCCCATGCACATTATACTGCTGCAGGAACATAGGAGGGGCAGCCTTGAATGTACCATCTGCCAACCATGTGTCACACTGTGTCATGAATTGCAGGTTCTTCTGCATGGTGTAGATCAGACAGCTGTCTGCCCCACCACTGTCATGCATCAGAAATGGATCCCCAGTGAATGTCTTCCTGTACCCCTCAGGAATGGACGGACCACTCCTGCTTGTCGGTTGGGGGGGGTTTGGTTGGATGCCCTGCTGGCTCACTGCACCCGTCGCCTCAGGAGTTCCATGCTGGGCATCCTTCCACCGACAGAGGGCGTCACTGAGCTGCAGCATGCTGCAATGACCTGCTGGTGTGTCTCATGGCTGTGGACCACCCTGTCCTTGTTCTCTGCCACAGTCTCTCAGACCACAATATCTCCATGGTCAGGGATGTGGTTGTGGGTATTCAGGACCTTCACTACAGCATCTCCTTCAGTGTGCATATGTGCCTTGCACCTGTCCCTGAAGTACTCTGTACATTTCCAGTATGTCTTCATAGCACACCTCCTCTCTAGGTAGAACAGGTGGCCATCATGCCGCAGGAGGGTCTTTCCCTTCTGGTTCTTCTCATATTGCAGTGCCATGGCAAGGCACAGTCATGCACACACAGTTGCAGTCACTGGCAGCACAGGGAATGCACTGTTGTACACAGGACATGGTGTACCTGCCTGTGTACCTCCCCTATGTAGTGCCACACTAATTGGACAGATGTCACATGGGTGGATAATTGCCTGCCATGGCTGATTGGTCCCATGTGTGTCCACTTGCCATGAGCATGCTGGGACCCCTGCATGCAGTTATTCATGTCCTCCCCCCCCACGTAACTGCATTGTGTATCAGCCGCATGCGGGGGTGGGACTTGTGTGCATGCTCCTGACAGTCTTCCAGCCATCCACATCCTCTACATGTGGCCTGTTGCCGTGCATTTGCATTGTCCATCATGAAGCAGGGGCTGTAGGACATAGCGCTCTGTGCTGTGTCCATGATGATGATCCTGCTCCACAGGCATGATGTGCCTGCACGCTGCAACCTCCGCTGCATGGAAGTGCCAAAGGTATATGCCTTATTGGGGTGGGAGTGCCGGTATTGGTGGTCTTGGACTGTGGCCATCTGTGCGGGGTCAGTTCCTGTGTGTTGGTGGCCTGTGGGGTGAGGTGGGGGCACAGTTGCTGTACATGCAGTGGTGGGGCGGGCACCTGGAGTCGGCCATCGGTCTTTGTGCGGCTTTCGCTGTGCCTGCCCAGTGCTTCTTTGTCAGGGTGCCCTGTTGTCCCTGCCAGTCCTGCTGGCACCGTGCAGCTCTGGCATCACATGGTAGAGTGGTGGCCCCCGGTATTCTGCACTGCGATGTTGTGGCCTGGCGGTTTTTCCAACCATGATGTTTCGCCTGCTTTCTTTTGTACCGCTATATTATGCGGGTGTTGTTTTCAGCCAGTACCTTTCACTCGGGTCAAACCAGACTGTTGGGAGGTCCTAGGTTTGGTTGCTGCAAAGATTATTCAATGTCCCATACAGGAGGGGGAAATTCCCTGCAGCCTTGAAAAGGCAGTGGTTTGACCACTCCTTAAGAAGTCATCTCAGGACCCAGACTCTTGCAAATTGCAGGCCTGTCTCAAATCTTCCTTAGATAAGTTATTGAGAAGGTAGTGGTGGTGCAACTCACAGCTCACAAGGAGAGATTCAAGATCTATGATCCTTTCCAGTGTGGTTTCAGGCCATGGCATAGCACGGAGTCTGTGTTCATTAAAGTGTTTAATGAACTTCTCCTGATGAGAAATAAGAGGTGATCTATTGCTCCAGTCTCCCTGATGTCTCATCAGCTTTTGATACAGTGGATCATGGAGTTTTGATCGGTCTCCTGGGGCAATATGGATGGCTCACAGGGACAGCTCTGAAATGGATTGAGTCCTTCCTATTCAGTAGGTACCGGAAGGTTCAATGGGAATTTCCATGATTGGCTGTGGGGTGTCTCAGGGGTTGAGTCCATCCGCCATGCTATTTGCTGTGTACATGTTGCCTTTGAGGGAAGTCATTAGGTGGTATAGGTTGGAGTTTCACTGCTGGCGATACTCAAGAGATGTAACTGTCTTTCACACTAGACAGTAATGATGATGTCTCCATGTTAGACCAACATCTAAAACAAATCTATCTGGATAGCCTCCAGGTAGCTGAGCACAGATCCAGAAAAGGCGTTGTTATAGAAAGACTGAGTTGTAGCTGAAAGCAGTAAGCAGAGAATCACCCTCAAGTCCATCCCTGAATGATGCACTGCTGACAGCTGCAGCTAGGGTAAAGGATCTGGTGGGGGGTGGGTTATTGTGGACTGCTGAATGTCAGTTTAACATCAGGTGGTATCTGTGGTTGCAGTGGATTCTTCCAACTGAAGAATATTGCCCAGACTGAGCCCTTTGTAGTGCATCAGGAGCTGCTGGCCTTAGTTTATGCCTCTGTGACACCTAGACTTGAGTGCTGTAATGCTCTTTACCTAGCGCAGTCTAGGAAGTTGGTGTGGCACCTGCAGTTGGTGCAGAACACTGTGGCCAGGTTGATAGGAAAGGATTGCCATGTGGGGGCACTCACTTACTGGTAGCACCCCAACAAAACAAGGGAAATTAGAAGTGTGATCACTCTGTGAATGAGGAAGGGTAGAGCTTGATGTATAGGATTTGTTTATAATGCTGAAAGTCTGATTGAATTCTGTTGTTGAATTTGCTTTGTGTACTTATTGTATGCACTTTGATTTCTATTCTTGTAAATTGTGAAGCACCTTGAGTTCTAGAGATGGGGTCCTTTACAAATCAAGCTGTGTTGCCTTGCCCTCCGGGTAGGATTGTAGGGTAAGAAAAAGTTGCTACTCCCCTGTTGGATAACAGCCACCCGCTCCTCCATGTGCTGGATCTGTCTGCTTTCTACCCCATCTATCGCAATGTTCATACTCTACCTCCACCCATAGCTTATCCCCCTCCCAACTGGGAAGATGAACCAAGGTGGGGAATGGGAGGAAGTCTGAGACATCTTAAAGACTTAACTAGATGTTAGGTCAAGAGCAGTGCACATGGCAGGAACATAATTTACCAATTAAATATATAACTTGCTCAAACTCAGACTCACTTATTTGTTTCAATTAGGTTTACTTAGAATTCTGGTAGATTACAAGCAGTCTGCTAGTAAGAAGGTCTTTAATTCACTTAAACAATCTAGCGCCAGGGTAAAGAATATAGTTTGACTCAAGATGGCTATTTTGAATTAAAATTTTTAAAAAAAGATTAAAAAAAAGATAACATAAACATGTAGTGGTACATACTGTAAGACTCTAGCTATATAGTATGCATTTAATAGACTTTGGCAATTCATTTTTAACCAGTAAAAGACCTACAGGGACCTCTTAATGGGGAACAGCCACCACAAAGGATGCCACACTCAAATATTGGACTGGCCCTGATGTGCACTTTGTGGGCAAAAACATTTTGGTTTACTTACTGTTTACTGCAGTATATCAATCAATCAAAACTTTATTTATACAGCACCCCTTCCCCGGGGCTCGGAGCACTGTACAATATACACTTAACATATATAAAATTGATCATAAAACATATTTCAGAGAATGAACATATATCAATACAAATTATAATTTTCTAAAATCAATAACAGTCACTAACTTTAAAGATCTCTAATTATATCAAGCTGAAGGCTTTCTCAAACAGGAGTGTCTTGAGCCCCCTCTTAAAGGCTTCCACTGAGGGGGTGCCTCTCTAAGATAGGCCAGAAACAAATTCCACAAGATGGGTGCGTCTATGGAGAAAGCCCGATCTCCTGACAGCTGCAGCCACATCCTGGGAACCATCAGGAGGCCACCCTCGGAGGAATGAAGAGTGTGAGCTGGACAATGAGGAACCAGGAGGTCTTGCAGGTAGTCAGGTCCTCAATCGTGTAAGGCTTTATAGGTCAGTAATCCAGCCTTGAAGGCAGTCCTCCGTCTTATCAGCAGCCAGTGCAGTCCATGGAGTACTGGCATAATATGTTCAAATCTGGACACACTCATCAACAGCCTGGTCTCCATGTTCTGCATCAGCTGCAGGTGGTGGAGATTGCCTCCCAAAAGTCCCAGGTATAAGGCATTGCAGTAGTCTAACCTTGACGTGACAAAGGAATGTATTAGAGTGGTCAGGTCATCAGGTGGCATCAGGTAACGGATCTGGGCAATGTTTCTCAGATGATGAAAACTACTTTGGATGATGGCCAACACCTCAGCACCAAGTGTTACGCTGTCATCAAGATCAATGCCCAGATCCAAAACCCGAGTGGAGGGGATCAAGGATATGCCACCCAGTCTCAAACCCAGGTCATTACCCTGTACCCCTCCAGCTCACAGATCACCCAGACTCAAGTCATCCAGTCCTGGATCTCAGCCAGGCAGGTGTTAAACACGGAGACCACCATCTGGTTTCCTGGTGCACAGGATGGGTACCGATGTATATCATTGGCATAGCAATGACAACCCAAGCCATACCACTTGATAACGTCTCCAAAGGGCAACATGTACATCATGAACAAAAGAAGCGAGAGGACCAAACCCTGTGGAACTCCACAACACAGGGGCTTTGGGATGGATAGGGATAACCCCATCACCACCCCCTGCATTTGGTCCATAAGGCAGGACTTAAACCATCTGATGACATTACCAGTCAGTCCACACCAGTTCCACAGGCAGTCCAACAGCACCTCATGATTCATGGTGTCAAATGCTGCAGAGTGATCGAGAAGAACAAGAAAGGATCATTCTCCTCTAAGTCTACACCCAGACTGGAATGACTCAAAAATGGCAGAGAAAGTGAGACAAGTCTCAAGCTGACCGACCACCACTTTTTCAGAAACCTTCTCTAAAAATGTGAGGTGTGAGACAGGCCTGTAGTTGGTGAGACAGTCCAGGTCCAATGAGGGCTTCTTCAAAAGGGGTCTGACCAGGGCCTCTTTCAAGGCCACTGGGAAGACCCCACTCCTCATGGAACACCAGATGATCTCAGCAACCACAGTTCCAATCAGGTCGATACATCTGACCAAAAATCGAGTTGGACCCGGGTCTAGTTTGCTTTATTTAGGCCATAGCTTTGAGATAATCTCACTCACCTCATCCACTTCAACTGGGTCAAACTCACTCCACCCAAAAGGGGTGCCCTGCCACACTGTCGACTCGGCCCTGCAAGCCAGTTGAGTGACCCTGCAGGAGATATCGGATCTGATAGAGGACATTTTGTCAGTAAAGGATAGAGCGAACTCATCACACTTAGTGCTTAAAATAGCTCTCCCAGACGGAGACAGGCTGGGTACAACTACTTGTCTACCATACAGAAGAACTGAGCTGGTCTGTTCCTTGCTGCAGCAATCTCCCTAGACAGAAACTCCACCTTTTTGGGGGAGATTGCCCTGATAGTCACTATAATGTGACCTCAAAACCAATTTGTCCTCTATCAACCCGGCCCTCCTCTAGTGGCACTCCAACCTCCAGCCCTTAATCTTTAATTCACTGAGCTCCCCATTAAACCAAGGGGGTTTCCGGTGAGTAGATAAGGGCCATGCACAGACAGGTGTGATAGTGTTGAAGGCAGCGGAGACGGCCTTGATATAGGCTGCCACCACCCCATCCTCACCCACTGTGTGTGCAGTTTCCACACTCAATAGGTCCAGTACCACTTGTAGTCTCATTGGAGACAATCCCCATAAAGGGCGGTACCAGACCATCTCTACAGAAGAAGGGCCCTCCAGGTGACCCCAAACACAAACTTCATGGTGTTATGATCCAACCATATCATTGGATTAATCCTAAAATCTATGATATTAAGCCCCAGTGTGAACGCCAGGTCCAATGTGTGTCCATGTGAGTGGGTCGGTAAGGTAATAACCTGCAACAGGCCCAGTGCTTCCATACCTTGGAGGAGGTCATGTTCAAATGACAAGAGTCCATCATCAACCCAGGCATCGAAGTCCCCCAGAATCATCCATCTGGGGGACTCCAACACCAGGCCGACAACAAAGTCCCCGACCTCCTGCAGCAGTGGGAGATTCAATAGCCTGCAGTACATGTTAGAGCTTTTATACCCTCTGATCAATTGTTTCCTGGAACTGATTTTCTCCAGGCTCTAAGTACAGTCCTCTGTGACTGTACATAGTCCATGAAGGACAGTGGGACCAGCAAACAAAGGATCAGAGCTAATGTAAATATAACATGCATTGTAGGCTATTAAATCTTAACAATGCTGCCTACTGCTCTGATATCATCTGCAGGGGATTCTGGGATTTGTAGTAACAGAAGATGTCAGCCTACAACTAAGCAAAATCAGCCTGACACAATGTACTATACTACAGTAAACAGGAAGTAAACCAAACAGTTTTTGCAAATTAATATATGAATGCGCCAGCAGTTAAAGGCCTTACGGTCTAACTAATCTACTCAAGTGTGCACACAAAGCACATGTTGGGACACAAAGCGCGCATTGGGACCAGCTCCACACTTGAGTGTGGGAGCCTTTTGTGGTGACTGTTGACCTTTAAATCAGTTAGTTCAGTTTTTATGGTACAATTTTTTAACCCAGAGCCAGAAAACCATAGTGCCATCTGGTGCTTTTATATGGGGTGGCATGTTTAACATGTGTTTGGTACATTCTGCCTCTGCCCTCACTCTTTATTTATTCAGGGGCCAGATTTACTTTAGCTCTCAAAGGCTACTTGCAGAGGTGTCTAGAAAGGCATGGTCACCATGGGGCACAGAGGTAAATCTGCAAGCGATCAAGCAAAAGAAAACTGTGACTTTGGAGGAATCATGAAAGGAAACCCAGGACTAGTTTGCAAATACAATGTACAGTATTGTCAGTGTAATAAATACCAACACAATGCAATATTCATTTTTTGGCATACGTTTGAAACCTTCCGAGTCTCAGTTTTTATTTAATAAAAAATAATATATTGCAAGTCCAAGGACACTTTTTCAGAGGACAATTGACGCTGGCACAGCATGAGAGGAGACATTTAAAAAAATATATATAGCCGCTTGGTATCAATTGAAGAATCTTGTTAAACTTCAGATGCTTTTATAGGTGACAAAACAATGTTAAGCACTCTCATGTGTCTTTCATGCAGTGATTTTAACTTTTCTGTCAGTTTTTTATCTTTTTATTTTTTGCATTGTTCCATTTTCAGCCCCTTCTGCCGTTCAGCCCTCAGGTTGCAACTTTAAACTGTCCCTGCAGATAGAGATACTAATTATTTAAACAGGATGATTGAAACAGGATTTGGAAATGAGAAAGTACAAAATAGTAAACTGGCCTTAAAGACCATAGTTCTGTTTAAAAGCCAAAACGCTATAGGTTAAAACAAATTAAAGACACAGTTGTTCTGAGTGATCTATATTAAATGAAACACCAGGATGGCACAAATGAAAAGGTAATCTGCTCAGGAAAAAAATCTGTGTTATTTATTACCTTTGCAGCCAACATATACATTTTACTTACTGAATTTGTTTACACCATCCTATTTAAATAGCTAGTACCTACACCTATAGGGATATTTCTACAGCTCATCATACACAAATAAGACATACGGTGGGCTTTATCCAGTTTTTAATGTTGCAGATTATATACTGCTGCTTTTTTTTGTTTCTTTGCATTAATTCCTTTTCTACTTGTTGCACTTGTTTGTATGTGCTCTCTTTCATGAATTGCATATTAACTTTAAATATTTGGTATAAAAGGGACATCTTTTCCAGCTAGTCATGCCACTTGAAGATGCCTCAGAGTGAGCAAAATGCTGGGGCTTGTTGGCAGCCTCAAGCTGGTCAAAAATGCCAATAAATTTGTTTAAACTTGCAATCAGCGTTTGACATTTTGCTCTATTTGTTATTTTACAGGGTCTTATCCTGCTAGGGCCATCCTTGTGTGTTTCAGTTCCTGACTTCTGACTTTCATGGTTAGATGGCTGCATGGTCCCTCAGTGTGGCACATCTCTGCCCCTTTGCGCTTATCCTGTTATCAAAAAGTTCACCTGTTCTTTTTCAACTTGAAGCATACCACTGGATTATCATTCCCATTGCAGATATTTTTTGCTATAATTTTTCTGACTGCAATTAAAGTAGTTTAAGCAAAACTCTGCAAGTGGAATGTAATTCAATTAATTAGTAGTGTTATGTATGTAACTTTGGACAGGAACCTTGACACGTTTTTGGTACCCCTTTACATGGAGAATGACCCTTCTCAGGCTGTGCTTATATGCTTAGCGGCTTCACTTGTTTGCAGATTTTAGTAGCACCATGTGCCCCTCCAGCACAAGTGAGGGAAAGATTTTCTAAGCCATCTGAAAGTAAATGGCTGAGTGAGCTCTTGATTTACTGATACAGAACATATTAGTGCCAGAGAAAGCAATGTATCCTGTAGTTTTCTCTTATGAAGACCACAAGAAATAAAACAAGTGGGAAATGTTAATATTGGCAGTGCAAACTTTAACAGATTAGAAAGCTTGGGACAATAACAAGGTACTGGCAACCTCTGCATGGCAGAGTAGGATCCTGATGGAGCATTTCTTGTGCAGTGCATGCTTTGCTGGAAACATTAATTGGCGCTTTTCAGATCAACTGTAGATTTGATGATCAGATTGACAACTCTTTCATTCTTGCATTACTGTTATTCTAGCATGGCCGCTGTGGAATTCCTGAGTCACTATTCCAGAGATATGCTGAAGACCTTAACCAGCCTGTGAAAGAGATAGCCATCAACATGGACCAAGTCCGGGTTAAAGAGCTAAGGAAGCAACATCGTATGGCAGTGAGTAGTACACCAGAATTTTTTTTACACATTTTTATGCACTTCACCTCACCTCACACTAGAAGGATGCACCAGTCGTTTAAGCGTAGTTTTATGTTTATGGGTCTGGTTGGAGTGCCTGTTATAGATATGAGTGTCTTCTCACTTGTTCATAGGATGAGAGTACTGAAAACTGAAGGTGAGCAGTTCTGTCATCCTAGGGACACAAGAGGTGACACTCTTAAATCCATAAGAGGCACCCCAACTATACCCATAAAATTATTATAAATCATGTAACTTGTTTTTGTTTTAAAATTGCCTTTTTTCCCCTCTGAATGCTGATGGTGCAAGCAGTCAGTAAAATGCCTGTTACAGCAGCTCCACATGTGAGACTCTTGTATGGAAAGAAGAGTACCTCACACACAACTGAAGGAAGCACTGTGATTGGTCAGGAGTGTCATATGACACCCCCATGATCTATATATAGGATAGTGCATGGGGAACAGTTGACAACAGGGCTATTCTTTCACCGAGTTGGCACTATGACGACGGACTGATTACCTCGAGAGTGCAGCTCGAGAGGTAATCAGTCGTCATAGTGCCAACGAGGTGAAAGATGCCCTGTTGTCAACTGTTCCCCATGCACTTTTCTTTATAGTGTATGGTGGAACGTCGTTTTTTGGGAAAAAATCAGTTACTAGAAGGAAAAAAGAACTTTACATTTTGAACGTTTTCACCCTTGACATTTTAACTGCTTAAGAACTTTACATTGTGAACATTTTAACGCTAAACGTTAGTACTGCCGCCGACATTGCTGCTTTCACCATGTGTCCTGTCTATGGAGTGAGCCCTAACTATCAAATGCTGCTCGAGGACACAGTGTGACGTTCGCAGTACAGTAGAAAACATCATTCTGTTGCACTGAGAACGTCACTAGTGTGTGACTACAAGGTTTCGAAAACGATGGATTTCGGTGGAGAACGACGTTCCACCATACACTATAATACAATAAACACCTTATAAGGAAGCAGATTTTACTGTGCTCTGGTAGCTGAAGGAAATGTATAGTGAGAGAGCACAAGTTTCTTTTATGAAATAAATTGGCTAAAAACACACATTATTTTGAGCCTTTCTCTGCAGGTCCCCACCTATTTACTGTATTCAGGGAAATGAGTCTGCTATACTTTTGTAGATAACTGCAAAGGAGAAATTCTGAGGATCTGGATACCACTTTCAGAGGAACATCATTTAGGGGTTATCAGGGGTTGCATTTGTGACTCCTATGAATTTTTTGTGACCTCCACTTTCTGTTTGTGATCCCTGCTGCTGCCTGGCTGTTCTAGTATGGCTGCCTGGCTCATTTATTCATTTTTTTTCCCCAATCTGTCTGCCTGGCTTATCTTCTGGCCCACTTCCCCCAGCACCCAGTTTATTGTTAGCCAGTCGCATATAGATGCCTCGTCATGTGCTCTGTACTCCTGTCCCCCCCAACTGATTTGGCTCGCGTGGCATCCATGTTAACTGCAGTCATGAGCCACCTGTCAAAAGTTGTAAAGTCATGCCTGTGAGCTGTTTGCATTGTGTAAGGTGAGTGCATAAGAGAGAGTCAGTGAGCAGGGTCAGGAAAAGACTCTCAGGAAGCCATCTACGATGAAAAATAACATAATGAAAAATGATTTGCCCACAGACTGCAGAGCAGAAAGACCACTAATCAGTCAGGACAAAGAGGAGTAGAGAGAGAGAGAGAGAGTGAAGTGAAGAGAGGAGAGGAGAGGAGAGGAGAAGGTCGGAGCCTGTGGCCTGGCTTGCCACTGCCGCAGCAAGCCATCATCCAGTCATTGGACTTCATTTTTTGGTTGGGGGGAGGAGACTGGTAGTGAGCCATGGCCCACACACAGCTATCTGACCTGGGACTGGGTCTGGGTAGTAGTAGTTGGAGGAGGATCGGTAAGGTTAAGTCCTCAAGGTTGCCAGCCAAGCCAAGGTTGAAGAGGGATTCTGGAAAGAGCCCAGAGAGAGAGAGAGAGAGAGAGAGGGAGAGGAGCCATCAAGGAGGGTGAGGGCTGCAAGGGTAGAAAGATGCCAGAGAGCCAGCTGGGCCTGTAAGCTGAGATTCGAGCAGCCACGTGGTGTTTGGTGATTACATTCATACTCTGTCAAGTGAGTCTGTAGCAGGTATGGGCCAAGCAGGACTGATTGCAGGCAAGACTATTTAACGAAAAAAATTTGTGCTGAATCATGAGTTTTGGGAAACCGGTCAGAATCAGAAAAGCAGGCACATTGAACCATCATAGAAAGATCATTTGCAGGTTCAACTGGGGAGGAGGGGTCATCACAAAAAAAGAGCAGGCATCCTGTGTTCCTTCCAAGCAAATGAAATTGTGGATTGTGTAATTTATATAAAATAAAATCTTAAAGCAAAGTACAGAGACTGAAGATCATCACAGTACAACAAAGGCAAAAACATACACATGGAAGGGTGTGCAGAATATAGAAAAAATATATTCTGCTACTCCAGTAAATAATTTAAATCAGCAAAATACTGCTTTTCTTTACTCTGGATCAGTTGTCACCCTAACTTGACCTCTCGGTCAAAGGTCCTTCTGGCTAAGCAGCCTTTCTCCCACCATTTCCTTGGAACCCAGTCTTAGCCACTTTAAAACTGGCCTAAAAACCTTCCTCCTGGATTCCTCCTCATGTGATTGCTCTTAGCTCCACCTTCACATGAGGACTTGCCTGCACCGTGAGCCCTGATATCCTGTTTTCCTGGCTAGCCTCACCACCCTTGCCAGCGGGGTAGTACTTGCTCATTTAGATCTCCTAGAAGATTTCCCCTCTGGTGTCTCAATTATGGACTTGTTTATTGTATTTAGCTATTGTTTTATTTTTTATCTAAAACTTTGTACTTTGATACTACCTGACGCTGGGTCAATGACCCGAAACTGAATGTACTTTCTTTGTCACTGTCTGTATTCTAGCACTGTTTGTAGTCTTTGTATTCCTGATGTGGAGCCTTTGCAAAAGATTCCTTGACTCAAAGGGTTGTAATTCCAACTGCCTAAGAAATAAATAAATAAATAACTGAATGGTAGTTTGAATAGTATCCCATAATTGACTTGCCAGTAAGGATTATTGGCAGAACTCCCCACACACACACATACACCTTTTTTATTTACTAATGCTGCACCAGCACCACAGGGGCCACTCTTTTTGATAAGATGTGTGCAGTGTATATTAGCTGTTAGCAAGCACTGCATTCTGAAAGTGTGCTGGCAGGCAAAGGCACCCAGTTCAGCCAATATATGACTGGTATTATTTACTGCTTCTGCTCCCCGTAGCATTTTGTTTGTGTGTGTGTGTGTGTGTGTGTGTGTGTGTGTGTGTGTGTGTGTTTGGCTGAGGAGAGCTGTCTGTCAATCTCTGATTGGGGTAGTTCTGAATAATCCCATAACTGCGAATAAGGATTGGTGGTTAAACTGACACCTGCCCTTGGAGTGGGGTGCCCCAGGATGACTGTTTGCCAAGATGTGTAATATTCAGAAACTATGGTGGCAGGCAGCAGGCAAAATGCACCCACTCAGCAGTCCATTTATTACTAGTAGTATTAGTACCCTTCCCCACCCCCAACAATTTTTTTTTTCTTCTGTTTGGTATTCAAAACATTTTGAGACGGCATTACATAAGAAGAACCTATCACTAGTAAATATCTCTTAAGAGTGATAAAAGCACACTGAACGGGTATCTTCAGCTAGCTTAGTCTTAATGTTGAATTAGAAAAGTAATCTGGGATTTAAGTACATTATGTAACATTGGGCATCAACAATGACTAGTCGGTACTTTTTATCCATGGTCTTGCAACCCCCATGGTTTTGGTGAAATGACGCACCTGCCCTTTTACCATATCTCAGAATCTTTCAGCATCCAAATGTGGGACACTGTCCATCAGCATGTCAGGAAAAGGGGCAAAATTGGAGGCACACAATCAAATCTTAGTGATAACATTTCCAAACAGTATGGAAATCAGTGCTTTCATAGTCAAAGAATTTGCTTTTCTTCAAATACGACATAATTAGCCAGCCCGTCGGCACAGTGGTTGGATTTCTGCTTGCGACGCCGGCGACCCAGGTTTGGGAATGGACTCAAGTCATCGGAGGGCCGACTGGTGGAGAAGGATGGAGAGTCCACAGACAGGTCGCCTCTCCAGGGGGAGGGTGGGGATGTGAGCTAAGCACCTGCTGGCCCCTGGCAGAGGCCGGGAACACAGCAGGACATCAGGGCTCTAATTGCTGGGGGAGTGACGGATGTCGGCGTCCACCTTGACATCAAGTGGTATGTCACTCTCTAAGGGAGAAAACCAGGAAACAGCTCCCTGGCTAAGCTGGATGACGGTCTTCGGCCCCCCCCCCGCTGCCACCAGGCTTCATGACCAACCCACCTCAGCGATACCTGGAGCCAAATTGCTGCAGTGCGCTGGATGGCCCCCACTGGTGCCTTCCCTCTCGGAGGAGGGGGACCCACCCGGCAAAGGGATACACCGGGCTACCTCCAGGGGGTCACAATATGAGGTAAGGGTCAGCGTTGGGGATGGTGGGCAGATGGAAGGACCAAGGAGGCCCGAAGGAGGGGCTAACCAGGGGGAGCAGAAGAAGCAACAAAAAAAATATATATATATGAGATAATCTGTGTCTTTTTTTAGTTAACAGCCAGGAATAAATCACTGAGCCATCAGCTCATGTACAGTAATGTCATGGCAAACAATGGCATAGAGTTATAAAACAATGATCACACTTGCAGATAATAGCCAGTGCAATAAAAGTGACAAAACATTTGACCCTATCTTTTTTCCCATTTTCAATGATTTCAGGCACCTTTCAATTTCATATGGTGTTAAATATAGAATAATACATAGGTGGATTTGAATAACCAGAATTTTACATGCACCCAAGGTGTGGGATGCTACATAAACCCCAAGAGCAAAGCTTGGGGATTTATACAAGCATCCCACACCGAGGGTGTGTGTAAAATTCTGGTTCTACACACACTCACCCATGTTTTATTTTTTATAATTACTGGTAATCATTTTTAATCAGAGTGGGTTTGCATGTTTGAGAAAGTAAAAGTGGCAGTTGTTTTGGTAGCACTCGCGTCTATGTGAGCGCGAGAGTGATTAACAGCTGATGGTTACAACCACCCGGTTGTAATGCAACATAATAGCCTGGCAGTTTTAACATGATTCTAAGATCTGGCTATCCAGATATTAAAAATGATCACCAATAATTATAATGCTAATCGGTTCAATCAAAATATAAGTATTTTATACATTTTTTAATTTAGTGTTTTTCTTAAGAAAAAATATTTCTGCCACTTTTGGCTCAGAAATATCATTATAGGCCTGGAAAGGTTAAGATCATGATAATAAGAACTCATTGTGTGCAGCATAGGCAGTTCTTAGAAAAGGAGATCTGAAGAGGGAGGCAGTATATCGCAGTGGTTTAAGGCTCTGAGCTACAAATCTGCAGACCTGGGTTTGAATCCCACAGCCCCCACTTGCATACTGTGTGACCTTGAGCAAGTCACTTAACTTCCCTGTGCTCCCAAGTTGCACCTGTAAACTAGCTTTAAGCTTAGTGTGTCTCACCTGGTTAAACAATTGGGAAAAAATAGATACAGGCAATTGGGAAATAGCCATGCTAACATTTTAATTAATTGTAGCTAAAACAGCTGTTTGGAAGAACCCTTTTCATTGCACTGCTGCTTTAATACATACAATATATTTTAACAAGTATTACATGACAGATATCTATTGTAGGCCAATCAGAATACAGGAATACTGCCATTTATACCCTCACAAAGTACTACAACCACTTCCTTAGTCAATGTTCACATTTTAGCCATGCCCATGACAGTTTAGCATAATATGAGACAGGCTCATAATAGTTTACTTATATCTGGCCCACAGAAGAAAAAAAAAGGAAAAAAGTCATCAGTGACTGTCCATTTTAACTTTTAAACTCCAGGTTTCAAAAGTCCTGGTCATGTAATAGTTTAATATACTATATAGAGAATAATGCAGAGGCAACTGTGTGTTATGAATTTTTTTTACACGTCCCAGGTGTGATGCCCCACAAACCCTGAGAGCAAAACTCGAGAGGTTTATATGGATATCACACTCTGAGGATATGTAAATAAACTACATAAGAACACAGTTTCCTTACTTTTTTTTTTTTAAATAACTGGTGCAGGGACATGAGTAGAAAAAAAGAAGACGAGCAAGAAGATCCATGCGAGTCAAGTTTCCTGCTGTTGAACTATAAAATGGAAAATGAAGCGCAAATGCCCCAAAGCTTTAATAACTGGGTATGATGACATACCCGGTTATTATGGCATTTGAACACACTGATAATCAGTGTGATAAAATGGTTTAGCAGTTATTATAATAACAACTTGGTTCTGTTATTAACCATAAGGAACCCCAGCTATAATTTGCCATCATAACCAGTGGGTTATAGCAGCATTCACGTGCTAGGTTTCTCTAAGAGCCCACATGTCCACTCAAGCTGCTGCAATATACATGGTTGGAAAGTGAAAATGCCAAATGGCACTTTCAGTTCCCAGTCTGTACAGAGCACAGGCTGCAGCCTGTTCCATGGGGGTGAGGAGTGGGAGATTGTCGGGAAAAAAACAGAGCCCAGAAATAATATAAAACAAAGTCTGGGGGACTACAGTATGTAAAACTTCAATTTTACACACATCTTCAATGTGGGATGCTAACCCCTCAAGCTTCGCTCTCAGGTGTATGTAGAATCCCACACCTCAGGTGTGGATACAGTTCTCATTATACACTGTCCCCTGGCATTATTCTACATATAATTTAGCTGATAACATTCAGTTAACTGGAGTAAATTCTGAATAACCAGGTTCTGCAGTTGATTAACCCTTTTGCTGCCAGGACAATTTGCCATTACAGTGCCAGTCATTTTTGTGAAAAAATGCACATTTTTATTTTAAATGTCGAAGTCTATTGTCCTGATTTATGCAACATTTCTCAATATACACAGTTACTGAAAGCAGAGCTTAAGCATTTCAGGGCAAAAATATCTTGGTGTTAAATTTCATGAAATTTACAAAACCTGCAAGGAAACTTGACAAAAATATCATAGTTTTACAGGTAAATCAGAGATTCTGCTCTGAAAGGGTTAAAATACCATGCCTATGTTGCAGCAATGTTGCTTCAGCTCCTCAGAGATGTCCCAGTGTAAAAAATCCACAGTCCTCGATCCTGGCTTTTCAGGCTTGGCAGCTCCATGCACACACCCCCCTGGTGTCTGCTACTTGCTGGTTGTTTGGGGTCAGACTTGGGTCAGGTGTCCCCGATCACCTGACCAAACCTGCCCCATACATATTTTTTTCATGAGGCATAAGTCTCCTGTTGTGATCAGCATGATAAAAGTGAAAGCAGTTTTGTTGGTTTCACCTCTGGTTCGACAAAAAGGTGCCGATTTATGCTGTATGGCAGAGGGCCATGTGTGCGCAATCATTGTGCTGTACGGCATACATCAAAGAGTGGTGAACTGGTTAAACACCTCTGCCTTTGGCTGCAGGCATATAATCACCCACATCAGTCAGTTATTCCTTTGTATATAACAGCTAACAGAATGTTATCACTTTAATCACTTTCCAAACATAGCCACATAACATCAATGGTTTTGAGAATGCCTCATATCAAAAAAAGAAAACTTGTGAGGTATGTCACCACTAGTTCCCTCTTACTGTGCCTTTACCTCAGAGACTGTTCCAGTGGGATGGGATGCTGAATTGAACGAGAGCTATGTCTGAGCTCCCACTTTTAGTCTTATTAGGATTCCGTGTAAGTGGACACAAATGTACACCAGTCTTTTAATCAGAAGCAGTTTTGAAGTGACAGCATTTGTTTTTGTTTCCTGTATTGACGGGATTCTCTAGGGTTTTTCTTCATCCTACTTATGATCTGCACTAACTCTAAATACTACAGTGGTTAGCTTACTTTCAGATAGCATATTTTCAAAAGGACTCCTCTGTGCATAGGACTACATTCTTTTGAAAATAGCCCCCTATCTTTTCAGAAGGTTAAGTTATTTGGAACCGAGGGAGAGGGACACTTGTCACTTCATATAGCCTCTCATGGTAAGAGACTAGAAACTGCAATACCAAGTGCCATGCAACTTCAAATGCCTTTTCTAGTGCCTACAATTATTTTTATCCAGTTTCATGTTCCTCCTTGGTTTGGGAGAACTGCACTGAACCTGTATTCTTGTTTTATGTAGCAGCTGTGTTTTAAATACTGGTTCCTAATTCCGCTATTGTTCCATGTTTACTGGCTTTTAATAAATTCAGTGAATGTTTCTGATTGGCACATATGTTAAAGAGCATCTTTTCCAGTCCTTTTGACTTTCATGCATAAATTACCCCTTCTTGCATTGATTCTGAAATTGCATTTTATTTCTGTCCTTTGCAGTTAGTTTTTGCATTCTGAGCTGCTAAAAATGCAGGGAGTACCAGAGCTTCTATAGCAAGCCTGGCTGGTGTTGCTGTGGGCCCAGGGCTGTACTGCTGACATCACTATAGGGCAGATGAGTGACTCACACTGTGCAGTACAGTGCAGTCACAGCAGTTTTGCAAGGGAAAACTACCAGTACTCAATGTACATATGGGGCCCGATTCCAAGATGCCTTATGCATGTTGCAAGGCGATTTATGCCAAACCCTATAACACAAATCACACCTTGTGCCATGCGATATGCTAGTTGTGATTCCTAGTTGTGGCTTGCACCATGCCACATGTGGGTTGCGCCAAAGGTGGGCTAAGCCACTCACTGCACCCACAACCCACTGTGGCATGGTGCAAGGGTGGGTTACGGCAGCACCTGTGCCCTATTCTGAAAGGGCAGCTGCCATAGCCCAGCTACGCCATTCCAGGTCCCGCTATGGCACTGTGGGATAGACCAGAATGGAGGTGGTCTAAGAGGCATATGTCTTGGCAAAAGGATGGTCCCCCCCACAGCACCACAAAATGCAAATGGCCGTGCCCCATGGACCCTTCCAAGCCTGTGATGCCCCCCACCCCTGCATTTTGGGGTGCCACCGGGTAATTTTCTGCTGTGCCCCCCCTTGCACCTGTGCCACCCAGCTTATCCCCCCAGACCCACAGGGGATTGCAGGCATGTTTCAGGCTGGGAAGCCTCAGAGAAGCAGTCTCCTGCGGTCTCCCACTTGTGTCACCCAGGTCCACTGCACCATTCCAGTGGTGCAACCCTGCACCTGCTGCAAGTTTGAGACATAGGTGCTGGGGACCCTGCCTGTCCTGGAATAGTGTGCAGGGTTCCTTGCATAGCAGCACATGGCACAACTCGCATGTGCCTGCGAATTGCGCCATGCATTCTGGAATCAGACCCACTGTGTTCCCCTTCCCCTTGAAACCCTGTTAGCAATGCACTATGCCAAACTCCAAATGCCTTGTCAGTATGTTTTTGTAAAATTGACTTATTGTACTTCTGCCTCTATAACAAAGCAGGGATACTGAGAGAAGATAAGAGTTGCTGTCAGCACCTTTCCCAGTTATTTTGGCTTTCAAGCATAAATTACCCCTTCTTGCACTGATTCTGTAATTGCATTTCATTACTGTCCTCTTCAGTTAGTTTTTGCATTCTGAGCTGCTAAAAACTGCAGGGTGTACCAGAGCTTCTGTAGCAAGTCTGGTGTTGCTGTGGACCCAGGGCTGCACTGCTCACATTACTATGTGGCAGAGGAGTGATTCACACTTGAGTGACTCACACTCAGTACAGTAAAGTTTCAGTAGTTTTGCAAGGGAAAACTATATTACTAGGTGTACATACTGTGGTCCCTCTTCACCAAGACACCCTGTTGGCAATGCATTATGCCAAAATCCATATGCCTTGTCTGTTTTTTTTTTGTAAAACTGACTTCTGCCTCTAACAAAGCATGAAGAGTGAGCAACAATAGAGTTGCTGTCAGCCGAGACAGCCAACTGTCAGTTCATGCATCAGTGTGATTAGTGTCTATACCTTGATCATTTGAAAGCAGTAATGCCTCTTTACCCATGCCATACGGATGCTTTCTATGTCATGCTGAAGTTGGGGAGGCATGAGATGGAAGAGCAGTAAGGGATTTTCAATTGGGGTTACTGCCAGGTGGTTTACTACAGAAAGACATTGAAGGCACCAGTATGGCATGGGTAAAGAGGCATTACTGCTTTCAAATGATCAAGGTATATACTGATTATTGACTAACAGGGAAAAGATCACAGATCTCCAGGTAGAAGGTCACCTAGGAGCCACTGACTATCACATGGTATGGTTCAATTTGGCCACTAGAACTAAATCATCCCATTCCAAGGCAAAAATATGGGACTTCAGAGGAGCTGACTTTGATAAGATGGCCAACAGAGTTAAGCTAGCCCTGGCAAAAAGAAATACAGGTGAGGGGGTACAGGCAAAGTGGGCAAGCATGAAAGATGCAATACTTACAAACCTATGACATTTGCCAGCAGATAAAGACCTAGAGGTCTATCAAGTCTGCTTGAATGTGCAGCTAGCACCCCTTATTCTGCAGCTGCCCCTCCCTTCCACCCTTCCCCTTCATTGACCCTCCCCCTTGTCCTGTCCCATCCCCTTTTGAAGCAGTCCACTGTTTTACTGGATACCACTTCTGCAGGTTACGCATTCCACCCAGCCACCACCTTTTCTGCAAAAAAGTGTCTCCTCATCTCCCTCCTGAACCTTCCTCCCTCCAGTCTCATATCAAATACCACTGGTGTCCCTCCCCTTCCTTACTTTGAACAGCCCCTCTGTACCTGTCTTGTTTATTCATTTCATGTACTTAAAGGTTTCAATCATGTCCCCCTGTCCCTCCTCTCCTCCAGTGAGTACATGTTCAACTCCCTCAGCCTCCTCTCATATGATAAGTCCCCCAGCCCCTTGATCATCTTTGTCGCCCTGCGCTGCACCCCCTCCAGTAACTTAATGTCCCTCTTCAGATACAGGCACCAGTACTGCATGCAGTACTCCAGGTGTGGTCTAATTAATGACCTATACAGTGGCAGAATCACCTCCTCCCTCCTCGAGGATATGCCCCTTGCAATACAACCCAGCATTTTGTTGGCCTTTGCAGCTGCCTTCCTACATTGTGCTGAGTTGTTCATTGACCCTGTAATGAGCACCACCAGATCCTTCTCCTCCTCTGTCTGGGCTAGCTGCACTCCCCCAAGCTGGTAACTCCTCCTTGGGTTCTTCATCCCAAAATGCAGCACCTTGCACTTTTTGGCATTAAACCCCAGTTGCCAGGTGTCTGAACAGGTTTCAAGCTTTGCCAGATCATCCTGCAAACCCTGCTATCCCCCTAGGTCATCCACCACTGCTCCTACCTTGGTATCATCAGCAAACAGACTGACCTTGCTCTTGATGTCCAATGATATGTCTGCAATGAATACCCCAAACAACACTGGTCCCAACACTGAGCCCTGTGGAACACCGTTCGTCACTACCCTTGGGTGTGAGAGCTCCCCACCCACCACCACCCTCTGTTGCCTTCCCTGAAGCCAGTTCCCTACCCATCTCACCAGCTTTGCACCTGCCCCTGTGCCTACTAACTTTCTTCCCAGCCATCCATGTGGCACCAAGTTGAATGCCTTACTGAAGTCCAGATACAAGACATCCACTGCATGGCCCTTGTCCAGCTGCCTAGTTACCCAGTCATAGAACTCCACCAGGTTGGTTTGGCAGGATCTGCCCCATATGAAGCCATGCTGTCTGCTGTCCTGTAGTCCTTTGGCCTCTAGGAGGGCCACCAGCCTTTCCTTCAGGATAGTTTCCATTAGCTTACCCATGATGGATGTAAGGCTCACTGGTCTGTAGTTTCCGTTCATCCTTGGGCCACTCTTGTGGAAGGGCACCACATGAGCTCATCCTCCAGTCCTGAGGTACACACCCTGAATGTAGTGAGGCATTAAATAGGTTGCAAAGGTTCTGTAAGACATCTGCCAGCTCCTTCAGTACCCTGGGTGGATGCTATCTGGGTCTGGCACCTTATCCACCCTCAGTGCCTTCAAACCTCCCAACTCTGCCCTCCATGATTTCCCATCTGTCACCCTCCCCATTTCAGCCATTCTCCCTTGGGTGTCATCCCCCTCTTTTCTTTAGTAAATACTGTGCAGAAGTACTCATTTAGAGCTTCAGCCTTATCGCACCCTGCTTCCACCCAACCCCCCTCCTTCCTAATCCTTACTATGTGGTCCTTACAGCTCCTTTTCTCCCTGATGTACCTAAAGAAGTCCTTCTCCCCCTTCTTAATGCCTTGTGCCAGCCTGAGTTCCGTAGATGCCTTGGCTCCCCTTACTGCCCTTGTCACCTCCTTCGATTCCATCATATTCTCCTCCTGTCCTCCCTCTCCTGTTTTCTTGTACTTCCTAAAGGCAGCTCTTTTCCTCCTTACCTTTTCCATGACCTCCTTGCTCAACCAGCTCGGTTTCTTAGCCCTAGCCTTCTTGCTCTGGGCTTGCAGCAGGTTTTGGTTGCCTCCGCTATCCCCAACTTTATGAGCTCCCACCTCTGATTAGTGTCTATACTAGATTGAATTCTTGCCAGGTACCCTTTTACCACTTCCCCCATCCTCCCAAATTTGGCCCTCCTGAAGTCCAGCACTCTTGTGCCAGATTTCACTCCTTCCTTGCCCATATCCAATGTGAGCCATACTGAGTGGTGGTCACTCCCTGACTTGAAGCATCCCATTATGTTAGAAAGAAAATGAAGTGCAAAAGAAGAAGGAAACCACTCTGGTTCTCAAAAACAGTAGCAGAAAAGGTGAAAGCCAAAAGTCTGGCCTTCCGAAATGTAAGGGAATGCAGCGGGATGAAGATAGGGAGGCATACCAAACTTCCCTAAGGAAAGCAGGGAAGGCAGTAAGGCAGGCAAAGGCCCAAACCAGGGAAACACTAGCACAAACAGTAAAAGAAGGTGACAAGACTTTCTATAGATACATTATTGAAAGGAGAAAGTCCAGAGGGGGGATTGCTACGATCAAAGGGAATAAGGGGCATGTGAGGAGGAGGACCATGTAAAAGCATATATCCTAAATAGATACTTCTGCTCAGTATTTACTGAAGAGAATGTAGGGCAGGGCCCACAGCTCATCACCTTGGACACAGGAGGAGGGAGGGAGGTGTGCACTAGTCCCTTCACAAAAGAAAGGGTCCTACAAGAGCTCAATAAGCTGAGGGTGGACAAGGCAATGGGACCTAATGGCATACATCCAAGGGTACTAAAGGAGCTAAGGGTGGAACTAGCAGGAACCATTATCAGAACTGTTTAGTGAGTCTCTGAGCACAGGAGAGATCCCAGAAGACTGGAAAAGGGCTCATGTGATTCCGCTTCACAAGAGTGGTAGCAGGGATGAGGCAGGGAACTACAAACCAGCCAGTCTTAGCTCAGTAGTGGGCATGATTATGGAGGCACTCCTTAAGGAAAGGATAGTGCAACACCTGGAATCCATAAGAGCACAGGATCCAAGGTGGCATGGGTTTATAAAAGGAAGGTCCTGTCAAACTAATTTCATAGATTTCTTTGACTGGGTAACCAGAGTGGTGGGCCAAGGTGGAGCAGTTGATGTTGCCTGCCTTGACTTCAGCAAAGCTTTTGATGCTGTTCTGCATAGAAGATTGATTAATAAGCTGGGTAGGCTCGGGATGGGTCAGAAGTTGGTCAGCTAGGTGGCGTGGCAAACTGGTTAATGGACAGAAAACAGAGAGTGGTAGTAAATGGTATACAGTCAGAAGAGATGCAAGTCACAAGTGGGGTACCTCAGGGATCAGTCCTAGGGCCAGTCCTCTTCAATATCTTCATCAGTGACATTGCAGATGGACTGGAGGGTAAGGTTTGTCTGTTTGCAGATGATACCAAGATCTGCAACAGAGTAGATGATCCAGATGGGGTGGACAGAATGAGAAGAGATCTGGATAAACTAGCAAAAGGATTGGAAGACTGGCAACTGGGGTTTAATGTAAAGAAGTGCAAGATCATGCACATAGGGAAGAGAAACCCTGAAGCCACCTATAGGCTGGGAGGGAAGTTGCTGGCAGTCACAAGGGAAGAAAGAGACTTGGGCATCATCATCACCGATTACCTGAAATCATTCAAGCAGACCACTAAAGCAGTAGGTAAGGCTAGAGTGATGTTGGGGTGTATTAGTACAGGTATCACAAGTTTGAAGAGGGAGGTAATAATCCCTCTTTACAAGTCACTGGTTAGGTCCCATCTGGAGTACTGCATGCAGTACTGGAGGCCACACCTTCGCAAGCACGTTAGCCAAATTGAGGCAGTCCAGAGGAGGGCAACCAAAATGGTGCAGGGACTGCATCAGAAAACATATGAGGACAGATTAACAGAGCTCAATATGTATACCCTAGAGCAGAGGAGGAAGAGAGGTGATATGATCGAAACATTCAAACACCTTAAGGGCATTAACAAGGTGAAAGAGTCTAACATGTTTCAATACAAGAAAAATAGCAGGACAAGAGGACACAGCATGAGATTAGAGGGAGGCCAATTAAGGGGTAATATGAGGAAGTTATTTTTCACAGAAAGGGTGGTGGATGCATGGAACGTCCTACCTCAGGAAGTGGTGAATATGAATACAGTGCAATGCTTCAAACAGGCATGGGATAGGCATAAGGGAGCAATACAGATGAGTATGAATGGATAGGCCATTGACAGAGCAAAGGCTGATGACACATTCATAAGGTAGAAAAAGAAATGGGCAGACTGGATAGGCCTTGTGGTCCTTATCTGCCACCAACTTCCATGTTTCTATGTTACGATGCATAAACTGAGAGTTGACTGTCTCAGCTGACAGCAACTCAATCTTCTCTCACTCCCCATGCTTTGCTACAGAGACAGAAGTAAGTCAGTTTTACAAAAAAAAACAGACTGACAAGTGATACAGTATGGATTTTGGCAAAATGCATTGCTAACAGGGTGTCATGGTGAAGAGGGACCACAGTATGCACACCTAGTAATGTAGTTTTCCCTTGCAAAACTGCTGAAACTTCACTGTACTGCAGTGCAGTGTGAGTCACTACTCTGCCCTATAGTGATGTCAGCAGTACACCCCTGTGTCCACAGAAACACCAGGCTTGCTACAGAAGCTCTGGCACACTCTGAAGGTTTTAGCAGCTCAGAATACAAAAGCTAACTGCAAAGGACAGTAATGAAATGCAATTCCAGAATCAATGCAAAAAGGGGTCATTTATGCATGAAAGTCAAAAAGACTGGGAAAGGTGCTGACAGCAACTCTTATCTTCTCTCAATCCCCATGCTTCGTTAAAGAGATGTAAGTCAGTTTTACAAAAAATATACTGACAAGGCATGTGGATTTTGGCATAATGCATTGCTAATAGGGTGTCTTTGGGAAGGGGGAACACAGTATGTACATTGAGTACTGGTAGTTTTCCTTTGCAAAACTGCTGTTACTGCACTCTACTTCACAGTGTGAGTCACTTCTCTGCCCTATAATGATGTCATTGGGAGCTATCATTCCAGCAGCTGAAGAGCAAAAGCAAGTGCAGCAGGGCTGAAGCAGGGCTCAAAAACAAATCCAAATTATGGAAGGCAGAGTAAACCTTGGCCAAAAATAACAAATGCACACACCCTTTCAGGTCAAGTACTGCATATAATGACTACAAGCTGTAACTTTTTGGACCATCATGAAAGGTGCCCTTTAAGGGCCATTTTAGAACTGTATAATTGAATTCATGCCCTTGTTAAACACTTTGATTGTTGACACAATTCATCCATGATCTGCTACAGAACTCTGTGGCTGAAAGGGACATAAACTACATAGAACGGTTTAGAAATGGTACTTCCCACCAGAGTGTACATCAGAAACACCTACTCAGTTTATTAAATGGCCAATAAAGATAGAACAATAATAACATTGGAACCAGTATTAAAAAACTAATTTCTACAAAACAAAATTACTTGCAGGCTCAATGCCATTCTTTAAACAGCACAATGAAGGTTCCTCTGGTAGCCTATTTTTTTATTTATTTATTTCGTTTTTGTTGACTGGGTAAGGTGCACTAGGCATACATTTTCCTATTTTAGGCACGACCCAGGAGAGTACAGTGGTAGAGTATTGCAATGCACAGAGAAAAACAACAGCAAAAGCACCAGGAATTGTACAGTACACAGATTGGATGATATCAATCATTAACATAAAATACAGGGATACATACTATGTAAAAAGTATAGGGATACATGCTACGTTAAGTAGCAAATGCAACAGAGTACAAGACATTTTAGTTCCTTAAAGTGAGCTGTAAGTTTTGCAAAACACCACATAGCTACAACTCACTAGCATCACCTGGTTAATTGTCTAAACAGAAGTGTTGCATCTTACATCATGAGGAGAATGCTGCCATCCACAGCGTAACCACATTCTTCTCATGATGTAAGGTGAAAGTTGTTAACCACAGGTTAAAGAGCACACAATGTAAGAAACACTAAATGCCTACTGGTTTAGTAAAACTGTTTTGTTGTATGAATGATTAAGTGGAGCATAAATAAGATTTTAGATAACTAATGATTATTGTTGTTTTACTGTCTGTTTTGTCTTTTGACTAATATTATGTACATTAATAAAATTATTTATTTAATTTCTAGATTCCAAGTGGGGGCCTCACTGAAATCTGCAAGAAAGCAACATCTCCCGGACACGTCAGTTCTGTCTCTGGCTGGCTGACTTCCATTGGACTGCCAATGTACATTAACGCACTCACAGCAATAGGAGTGGATACTTTGGACAAAGTAGCCTCTGTGTCAGAAGCCTGCCTTCAAGAGGCTGGAGTTAGGGAGGAGCGGCATATAAGCCGGCTAATAGCAGCAGCAAGACTATTGAACCATGAAAACATAAAATTATAACACAGATGTGGCTACTTGCTGGCGACCTGCCCCGCATCCTGAATAACTCTACAAGGGGTCAGCAACCAAATTCAATAGAACTTTCTCTCCTCCCCTCCACTCCAAGAAAAAGAATCATCAAGTCTCTGAGTACAAAGGATATTCAAGTCATGGTGCAATTCAAATACCACATTGCTGGCTCATCAGTGGAACCAAGTACTCTGCTTGTTTCCTCTTTTGCTCAGTGTAGCAATTATGGGCAACAAAGGCTTTAGTTAGGCCGTAGGGCTTTGGACTTTACTTAATTTTTAGCATTAATGATTTCTGTGAATACAGAGTCTAACAATGTGCTTAGAATCTCTGGTTGCAAATATTCATGCATTTTTATAGCTGCTGTTTAGATTTCAGCTTTTTTTTGCCTTACAATAAGCTCCTAAGATGTTATCTAAGTAGCATTTGTTAAACTAATGGCAATATAACCACATATTTTGGAACTTATCCGACTGTATTGACAGTCATCTTGTAAACTCAAACTGACTTGTGTTTTTCTCTTTGCTACAGTGGCACTAAATGCTCCTGCTAATAACACATTCTGGTATTCTTAAATGTATTAAAACTTGGGTTAGTATAAAGTACAGGAACATGCCCATTTGTTCTCTCTGGTCCAGTCTTCATAGTTGACTACAACCTGCATTTAGCTCATACTAGAATACAGTATATAAAGATATTGCCATGTATATTTGTAACATGTTTTTTTCTGTTTATTTTGTTTTTAATTGTATTGTGTTTTACAGTAATCTGTTATGCTGTAGTTATGACTTCCGCAAGGTATCTTGACCATATTCATCCCATACCTCTCAACAGAGGTGCAATCACATATAAAAAGTGGAGGGGAAACAGCAGGGGAAAAGGCAGGATTTGTAAATTGGATTTCTAGTAGTGTTCAAGTCAGACAGAAAGTTTTTTTTTCTGGGGAGTTATCTCTTTTACCCCTTTTCCGTGGTTGCACCCTTATTTCTTAAATGCAGGAAAATGCAGGACATCTACACTGGACCACTAAGAGGGCCAAGGCCCTTGTGGCTCTGGGTGGATATTCTGTATATTCTAATGTAGAGAACAGTTGCAATAGCCATTGGAGTGTTTATAAAACAGCCAGTGGAAGATTCTGAGACAGAAGAGGAAACAGACCCAGTGATGCTGCCCACACAGAAGTGGGTGTCCCACATCTGAGGCACTTGTTCCACGCCCTCTTCCACTTTGGCTTGTATGAGGTTGAGAAGCAGGGCCATGTCAGTTACAAAAAACAACCACTGCATGGAGGTTTCAGTCCAGTCTCTGTGGTAATAAGTGTACAATGTAGAGAGCACCTTTAAATGTCTGAAATGTGTGCAGCTCCCAGTCACTGTGAAAGCACTCTCAGAAACCAGCAGTCCTGGTGGATGCACAGGCCAGGAATCATGTCAGCACAGGATACTTGGAATAAAGAGATACCAGACAGGGCTGGAAAGAAGTACAACTTAAAGTAATAGGGGTTTAGGGGAGAAGGCATGAATGAAACCTAACTGAACCCTTCTCATGTGCCTCCCAGGTTGCAGTCATCCTGTTATGGATGTGTTTTTATTTGAAGGATAAATTTGCTTTTTATACAGTTTCTTTTTAGATAGTTTAGAAATGAGCTGAGAAATGAGTTGTTAAACTCTAAAAGAAATAAAAAAAAAAAGTTATACAGTATTTTTGCTTCCTAGCTGCTATCTTAATCAATATAACTGGATCATCTGGCCTTTCTCTTTTTTTTAATGAAGTCACTTGGTTGACTTATGTTAAATATTATTAGGCAAGGCTATGGAACAATGGTTTTCCAAAATAGTTTGTCATTTTCCTAAAAAGTACATTGTATTTGGATTAGTCGAGACTACATATTCTAATAAAGAGTAATACCTCTTACTAAAAACCTTTCATTTGAGATATACAAATCAGTTTGTTGAACCTGGTTGGTAATATGTCTGCAACACCTAGCAATTGCCAAGCACAGGTCACAGACAGTGGATCAGGCTCAGTGGCTTGTGAAGGTTAACCTGTCCCAAGTGGGATACATGCTGTATGAAGAGTAAAGTGTTGCTTAAGCCATGGCATTTCCGTGGAATGCCATACATTCTCATCACATTCTCAAAATAAATACCTAAAGTAAAATAAACAACCCTGAAACTATTTTTTTCTCATTCAAAACTGGCAACACTTGTCATTGGCAACACCAACACCCTTATGAAACAGTGGTTTAACTTTTAGCTGAGAGACAGTGTAGGCTAATGTAAGCACTCTGATATTTAAAAACCTCATAATGCATGTAGAAATACATGCTAGCAAAGCAAAGAATATTTTAAACCTGGGCATCATGAAAAGGGTGTCAGGAATGGGCAGACAGGAACAAAACACACTTGTACTTGAAACCTTGAAACACGCAAAATGTAGTGTGAAGACGGCATCACCTGAGCACTGTGTATTACTGGACTGCAAAACAAACACAAAAAACATGGAGCTCTGGTAGTCAGTCTAACCACTTCATATTTTTGTAGCTAGAAAACACAGTAGAAAATTCATGGCTCTGGCATCCAGTTGCATATATATCACCTCATTTTTATATACTGTTGTAAAACATACAGTAATACAGTCACCAGGGTGCCCCAGCTACAGTACTGTTTACCACATTACAAAAATAGTGCACACCAAAACCAAGGAAAGAAATCCTCAACATTTATTATCATGGAGAGTGCAAAAAGGCAATGGAATAACTGAATGTCTTAACACAAAATGCTGGGGCAGGTGCTGTGTAGAAACATTAATTTATCTGGGTTTTTTAGAATTTCTATGTCAACATGCTCAGAAGATTGTTTTCCTTGGGAACATTGTAGATTGATTAGCAACAATCATGTTTGCAAGTTTAAAAGACTTCTGTTACTCCTTAACTAGCGGATATTCTCTTAATAGCCAACTCCCTTTGAAAATGGCCCAAATGCTTCAAATTCACAATAGTAATAGTGAAAAAAAAGTCCTGTTCCCCTTCAGAAGATCAAGTACTTAGAAGCTGTTCCTTGGACACCATGTATTTTATGTTTTACTGGTAGGGTGCTTGTCAACTTGAATGTAACTGGAACCAAGACATATCCTTATCATCCAAATTACTGTTGCTTGAAATAAAAAGCCTTGCAATTAGGGCTTACCATGGAACCTTATATCTTCAACTAAAAATGTTATCTTAGGGCCTTGCCCTCAGAAAAGAGTCTCCCATTTTGGAGACTATATGGTCAAATGTATATGTATGGCCGAAGTCCTTAGAAACTAGGGCACTGTAGGTTGGTAGAGCAACATGAAACAGTGTACAGTACTGATTACTCTTTAATGCTCAGAGTTAGTACTTTTTTGGGGGGGGGGCTTGGATTTTCAAATCTGTGTCAGGAATTTGAGGCATTATTTCCCCACATCCCCAACACTTGCACCAATATGTTACGCTACCTTAAGTTCTCTTGTTTGTGCAAGTGGCTTGAGTTACCACATCACACTTGACACTTGCATCAAAAAAATGATGCATGCATAACTTTTTTGATACAAAGCTGTCATAAAGCAAGAAAACTCACAAATATATCAACGACTTTGAAAACAGCATTCAAAACATTTTGGCACATTTATTTTAATACAGCGTCAATGCAAAATTAGGGAGTTGGGGCTGTGTTAAGACTTTGAAAAAATCCAGGCCTTGCTGAGACTCTAGTACTTTGACCTATGAGATCTACCTGCACAATGTAAAAAGAAAAATTAATAAAAAACAGAACAATTCACAATGGAGCCTGATGAAACCTACTCGCTAGACCTCAGGAGGGTAATCATTTTTGACTATTTGTTGCTAAAAATGTGTGCGGACTTGTGAATCAGTAAGTAGTAGCATAAAACATAAGCAGCTCTGTCAAATAAATACAGAGGATTATTCCCACACAAACAGCCTTATTAAATTTTTTTATATATATAAATGCTACTTGTAATAGCACCTGAATTAAAATGAGCAACCCAGAGGGTGTGGAGACACAGTCTCTGTACTTATCAGAGGGCTTATGTTTTTCCCTGGATCCTTCTGTTACAACAGTAAGATTACAAAAAAAAAAAAAACAATGCAGTAAACCTTCTGAAAAGGTCAGTAACAAGGCTATTGAGAGGGGAATTATCCACTCATTTAGGAGTACAACAATATTCTCACTACCAACCTTCAGAGCTGACAGTAAAGGGTGTGATGTGTCCAAGTCACAGTTGTACAACTGTACTGTTCTATTTGTATAATAATCATTTGGGTCCAAGCAAAATTTGCAATTTGATTTATCAGCCGCAGTCTTAACAACAAAAAAATCACAACTGCAAAATATGTAACAACTAACAATGTTGCACTTTCTGTATATGAAATTGATATTTAAATAACTTATTTTTCTCCATGTGCTCTTCTTACAAAACAATTGTAAGTAGCTGTATTATACCGGTAGCGATACATTCTTGCAAATTGCTTTAGCCAGAGAAAGCTGTGTAATATAAAGTATGAATGTGTACAAATTATTTTATGCTGTTTCACTTAGTAAACAATGATCCATAAAGTTTCTTTTTCTGTGTATCAAAAATTGTCTAAAATATGTTGTACTGTTCATAAGAAAAAAAAATAAATCCGTCTACTTCATCTCATTGGAATCTGTTTATATTTATAGATGCAGGATGTGGTGTGATCTACTGGTTAGAGCACTGTTTTGGAAGCTAGGAGATCACAGGTTCAAACCCCACCAGAACCAAATACTTACTGCGTGTCAAGTCAGTTGACCTCCCAGGGCTTCAGTCCACCCAGCTGTGAAAATGGGTGTATTAAGGATCCCACTGAAAATGAGATGTTGCATCTCATACTGGCTATCCTGGGCAAATAGTTATAACAAAAATACATTGAATGAACTTCAGAGAATTTACATTACGCACATGGTGTGATTTGCCCTTAGTTTTAGTCATAACAGAAGTGGTTTTACATTTCACAATTTATTTTCCAGGATAGCCTGACGGAGATGCAACATCTTGTTTTTTTCCGTGGGGTCCTTTATACTTCTTCATGTGGATTCACTGTAAATGTTCACTAGACGAAGTTTAATTTTCAGTAAAGTCCATTGATAAAAGACAGAAAAGCTGAGAATACAAGGGGTTACAATAAACTTCACATAAACAAAGTGCTTAAATATATGAAACATCCTTCTCAGCCGCTAGGGCTGGCAGCAAAAATGGGCCACCATGTTGTGCTCCAAATCCTAAAGTACCATACACAAACCATGGCTCACATAGGAGTAGGAGAGGAAAAGAAGTTCCCCTGCAACAAAAGGCAAAATCTAAATCACAGATCCAGATGTTAGAAGGTCCAAATATTTATACCTGCTAAAATGCCGGATTACAACTACGACCAGATTGTAGCATAGCTTGCACCAGGCACAGAGTGCAATGCTGTGCTGTAAGACAGTCACTTAGAGTTGTGAGTGCACAACATTCCAAGAAGCCCCCGCCCCCTTATCTTCTGGGCTCAGTGGGGCCAGTATTTCCTTCATCCATAATCCAACAGCCCAACTTCCTGGCAGTCCAGTGGAATTAATCTGCTCCCTAGAAAAGAAGTTTTCCAGCATCTAGTTTAAGTCCCTTCCCACCCCCACCTTTTCTGGTGGCCTGTAGATTAAAGCAGCTCCTTCCATTTACAGCACTGTGGCCCGTTACTGTCTGATTGTAATGAGTGGTAACCCTGTGGAGTCACAGTAGGGAGTAACCAAGCTTGTGAGGGCCACCAGTTCTTTGTAGGGTGATACTTCCGATGTTCCCACAAGGTTACAATGCTGTTTGCAACTGCATGAAAAGGGATTGTGCCCCCATTGAGCATAGCTGGATGGTGTTGCAAAGTCACCTGCAATGCCAAGTGTTCACAGCAAACACTTAGTACCATTGGCTACAACAGAGAAAGAGGTTTATGAACTTTTTAATTGTTATTATTTTTTTTATTGCCATTGTAAAATACATTAAAACTATTACTCTGAAAAGCAGTACATGAAAATTAATATTACAAGTAGTATGATAGGAAATACGTAACAAGCTTTCCAGATTGGTACAATATGTAGGTGTATCCCTCCATACCATATGTTTATACCTAGTGTTATCTCCTCCCACAAGTGTGGGGCTTACATGGCTGTCTGGCTGGCCTCCAGGACTCCAGCTGTGCAGTGGGGATCAGTAGGTATGTAAGGAGTCGCAGTCTCTTTAGCGCCTCCTGTGCCATGCAGCTTGTTCTTCACATCAAAGGCGACAGCAGCTGCCAATGGAGAACTGTTTTGGTTACCACCCCATCACAACTGAAGCACATTGCCCATCCCTGCCACCAGAAACCAGGAGGTAAAACATATTACTGGGGCCCATGGGTATTGACAACCGTGTAACCCCAGACACTCACTGACAGCCAGTGCAAAGGGTTCCCACTTAAGGAAGCTCTTAGAGCTCTTTAGGAGAGGGCAGGACAGCAGATTCCGGTGAATTTTCTGCAATCTATAGGACATTGCAGTTCGCAAGTGACAGCCTGTTGGACCAATGGGAGTTGCCCCGGACTTCTGCTATAAGACAGGGACTAGATTGTTGACTGGCAGATCTGAGAGAAAGATTTCAATGAGGTAGGACCTACTGTCTTGAGAAGAGTTTTAGCTACCTACTTCAGGCCTTCAGCCTGGATGAGAACTGTGACAGAAGCTCCTGAGTAGAGATGCAACAAAGTTTTACTACGTGGGCGGAATTGCCTCAAAATCGGCAATTTTGCCATGCATAGCATTTTGTGTAGTTTTCCCAAATAAACCATAATTTACCATTTGCGACTTTGCCTTGCTTTGGGGGTTTTAAGTGCAAATTGCACTTAAAAACCCCAAAGCAAGTAGAGGTCACAAAGGGAGAATCCCTCTCAACACCATCCCTGATCTACCCCTGGTGTCCTGTGGCCCCCCCACCCTGTCAAGTAGTACCCCCCACACTGCTCCCCCCAACCCAAATCAGAGCCGTATAAAAAATATATATTATTTTCCTGGTGTCTAGTGGCCCCCACCCTGACAGGTTGTACTCCCATCCCGCTTCCCCAACCCAGAGTCGGATCCATGTAAAATAAATTTACTTTCCCTGGTGTCTAGTGGCCCCCACCCCTGTGATGTAGTACCCCCAACCCTGCTCCCCCCACCCCTGACCAGAGCGGGCCACCAGCACATCCGTCCACTCACCTTCACGGCCAGCAGCCTGCCTGGCTCAGTTCAGTGAATGAGCATGTGGTTGTACAAGCACACGCTCATTCATTGACAAGTCGAGTAATTTTCTGAGTCCTGCTGGGGTGTACAGAAGGGGAAGGGGCTGCTCTGGTGTCTCGTGGGGGGCAGGATGGGGGAAGGGCAAGAGGGGTCCACAATGCTTTTCCACCAATCCCGCCGTCCCCGCCAGTGACCAGAGCAGCCCTCTACCCTTCTGTACAACCATGCAGGACTCTGACTTGTCAATGAATGTGCACGTGCTTGTACAAGCATGCGCTATCTATTGTGCTCAGCCTGTGGGCTGCCAGCTGTGGAGGTTAGGTGGAGGGATATACTGGTGGCCCACCTGGTCAGGGCTGGGGAGCTGGGTGGGGTATTACCTGTCAGGGTGGGGAGTAAATACTGGACACCAGGAAAAATAATATATTTTTTAATCAGATCTGACTTGGGGTTGGGGAGAGCAGTGTGGGGTACTACCTGTCAGGTTGGGGAGTTAGGGCCACTAGACACCAGGGAAAATAATATATATTTTTTATATGGATCCAACTCAGGGTTGGGGGGCGGGTTGGAGGTATTACCTGACAGAGTGGGGGTGTGGGGGACTACTAGACACCAGGGAAACAAAATAAAAGCTTTTTACACATCACAAAGTAACGTGAAGTACTCACAAAAATGGAAACTTCGCAACACTTCTGAATGCGTAGTTATTCACTTCACTACCCTTAGTACTATGACCCAAAGTTCAGATTATATGCGAAATACTATGGGTAGCAAATTTAATGCACTTTGCCCACTACTGCTCCTGAGCCTTGTGAGTAAAGGGATGGCATTTGCATGCTAGTCAACACAAGCATGATGCTGAGAGAGGCAGCATGGAACAAAGCCAGGACTGCTGGTATAAGTCTAGTAGAAGGCATTCCAGCTAGGTGTCAGGCTGTCACCAAATTGAGGGCTTGAAGCTATGATGTGTGGGTCAGTCCAGACCTTCAGCAGTCAAGGAAGAGAGGAAGAGAGGAAGAGAGACAGCTGAACTTCCAGGGAGCAGTCCAAGAAGTTAGCATCTGAGAGAGGTGCAGTAAAATGAAAGATGGAGGCCTGCTGATCCAGAGGTACCACAGGAGGTCCCAGTCGCATAGGCCAGCAACACTAGCAGTTGCTGTCCGAATAGGGAACCATGAGTATGATCAGGGTTTGCCAAGCTTCTGTGAAACTGGAATATTAATTCTGGATTTTATTCTCTGCTAGTGGGCCATCAGGTCTGGATTACAAGTGTTTCATATTTTGAATGTTCACTGGCATCTAAGCAATTGCTTGGCGTGTGAGGGGGTTGTTTATTTGAGCACATTGCTTTTTTCAACTAAAGTGTACCACTGATGGCCAACCCATGGCACCAGTCAATGAACCAACACCAGTTCAACCCTGGGTACTCAGTAAAAACTATTGAAGGAGCTACTGCAACATTTAAAAGGGAAAATCATGGTACCAGATGGGAGAGGGTATTGGCCTCTAGTACAGGAGGAACTGCTGAAATCATTCATTGATAGCAACAGTGGGGTACTGTGCCTGGCATCTCCAGAGTTGTGTGATTTAAACCCACCTAGAAGGGCATCTAAGGGGTCATTGTTTAGGCCCACATTGAACTGCATCTACAGAGGGCCATACAAACCCCATCTAGTTGAACTAACAGTTTTCTTTTCTAGGGCCAGTTGTTCATAAAGTTGTATTTTGCTGTTAAATCAGTTATCACTACCGACTGCCATAATACTGTGCATGCTATTGGGAGGAAACTATTGTATTTGTGTGTGATCTGTGAGAGGGGGACCACAGTGGCAAAGGTGGGCAGGTACAGCATTCCTGGGGCTTGTACTGGCACATCATCTGGCCCATTTAAATCTTTCTCTGGGTGGAGGCACTGTGCTATTCCTTCTTTCTGCTGCACACAAACCCACTTACTAGTGAGAGAGCAAAGAGCCCAGGAGCCAGTGCAAACAGCTATAGCAACCTGGTGGCAGTGCAAGGTAGTGGCGCCCTTGCCTCTAAGACAATTGGGAGGGATGCCCACCATACAGAGGGCATATAATAGCAGTAGTGATAAACCTAAGAACAACCACAGAGCAAAGGGATACTTTAATTCACTGAAAAAGACTTTGGCGCCATCTTTTATTGGCTATGTAATGTTATTCGTGAAAGGGATGTTGACAAAATCGATTATAAAACCTGCAGGGCAACAAATGCCTGCACAACAAACAGCAGGTACCTGTGTCAGCCAAATATAAAAGTACGAATTTAAAGGCTTTGCCTGGGTTCGAAGGGGCAGTGGGCGACACTTGCCACACATCCCCACTGCACGGTTAAAACTGCACATGTCCAAGCATCCCTCAGACGCTCAGAATTTTAGGTTGCAACTACATGATGGTTGTCCTCTCGCCCCCCCCCCACACATATTTTTCACTGTGCAGCTGCCTTTGGAGTCTGTCCTGTTGGTTTGGCTCCACTTCTTCTCCTGTGCTTCAGCCTTGGCCCCTTTCCACCTGATTTCAGGTCTGTCATATGGGCTCTGAGCCCCTGTATTCTCTGCTGGACTCTGGCATTTTATTCTCCCATGCTGTTCTCCACTCAGGACTCTAAAAAGCTCCAGACTGTGATACAGCAGGGTAGCTGCACGAAGCATTAGTCCCAAAAGGAACCATTGCCTCTTTCTCTACTGCTAAGCAACACTGAAGGAAATCACAGCAACACTTACAGATTACTCTGCTGTGGCATTTCTCTTATCAGGCTGCTCAGCTTGTCCTCAGGCTGCTCCAGGGTCCTAGTGCCCTTGCAAACTGCCTTCTGCAACTGTGCTTGTCATATTCTTTTGGCCACCTTACAGCTGTGCTCTTTCTCCAGTATTCCAGCAGTCCCTGTAACGCTGTCACTCTGACACCTGGTTCAACTTCTACAACTCAACAGCTATCCTGCTCCTGTATTTCTGTGCGAGATCAATAAGCTTATATTTTTCTTTAGACAGTTCATTATTTTATTGCCCTTTCCTTATGAAATTGGTCAGTGTGTCTCCTTTGTTTTATACATATCATTAAGACTTAGTCCATGTATTCATTCCGTCTCTATCTACGTTTCAGTTGGCATGCCGTGTCTTTAGTCAGTTATTCAACCTTGCCTTTGTTTTATTTCTACATTTGCATTCAAGTGCCCTCAGACTTCTCCATCTGCCTCCCACTACTCTCTTGCACTCTGTTCAGATGCACGCCAGCCATGATCAGCTTCCAGAGCTCCCCTGCTCTGTAAGCCAATTGTCTCGCACTGTTCCCAAGAAGTCCAAATCTTGAGGGTTGGGTCCTTCTCTCTGCCCATCACATGAGAACATCCTATGCTCCAGGGGAAAATTTAGCTATGCAAATTGACTCAGTGGCACTTCTCAATGTAGCATTTTAAACTTCAGCTACAGGAGGGAGGCTCTAAGTACTGGGTGTTCCTTTAGCTGTTCAGACAATTTCAGCAGCACTTTTGCAAGCTGTTGCTCCCTGTGGCACTTAAGGTTCACCTGGTCTCCATCTACTTCCCTTCCTCTGCCCCTTAAGTGTGAAGATAATATAACTACTCAAATTCTCTGCCCCTCAAAGGCTCAAGTCCATGCCTTGCCCCTCATGGGTTTGGCTTCTTCTCTAGGCCTCCCCTTGGTTGGAAACCAGGAGAGTGCTTTTCAGTGGTTGTTGCTCTCTTCCTCCCCAACATTGGGGGGGGGGGGCATGGGCCTACTCGTGGAACCTGCTTTAGCTGCAGAGATTAACTCATGGCACTCTCACAATATTCCCAATAGAGGGATAGTGTGAGGGGCCCTTCCTTTAAAATATTTACCCTGAATCATTTTTTTTATTTGCACTAGTCGAGACATCACAAATTCTAACTCTAGCCTGGAGGGAAGGCAACCAAGCCTTTGGATCCTCAGAGGTTTCCTCCTTCATAGAGAGTTTTTCTTTTCTCCCTGCCAAAGGTCATAAAAAGTTAGGTAGTTTCCACAGTAGCTGGAGTTGGTTGGTGGCTCTTCCAGTCGGAGTGTCAGTCTTGCTACTTCTTTCCTCTCCTAGGAAAGAATGTGCTTGTCTGTCTTCCACTGCACTTTTGGGACTTTTTTCCTATATTGCCTTTGGTTCTGGGACACCACCTGAGTAACACCACAAGGAGTTGGAATACTTCATCTGGGTTTCGCATCCTTGTGACACCCCAGTAGGGTGGTAATACCCATAGCAGGGACAGAGAGAGAGTAAGGCAAAGTTCCAGGTCCATCTTGTAAAAGAGCTCTGCTCAAGGATGTTCACCTGGATAAATAAAGATTTTGATTGATTGATTGAAGTTCACAGTTGCACAAACACAACATACTACTGTCTCACTCAGTCCTAAACCTACTCAAGAACCCGAAGACCCTAAGAACATAGTGGTAAGAGATTATCAATTAACATATGCTTATTAGCAAAGAAGATGATACAACCATTGATCCAAAACTAATTTTAAATGGTGTGATGGGATTATACTTCCATACGAAATACAATATAAAAGTTTCTTTATAGTACATATCCACATAATGCAATTATACAAAGCCTCCTATACTGTTTATACAGGACATTTACAGAACAATCCCAACATAATTTTTGTACTTTATGCTAAACAATTCCAACACAGTAAACTTTTAAGCGAGACTATCACCTAAAAATCTTTTCACCAATAGGCACCAACTGAGAGGAGGCTGTTGTGGACAGTGCCATGTCGAGACTTCATATTACCTCAGCTTAACAGCCTCATGTGGAAACAAAAATAATGAACCAACTGTGTTATATGAATACCAGCAATAATAATAGCTCCCGCAGTGAACCAGCATAGGGCAGCTGAGCTGTCCGAATATGACATGTTCCACTCCATGGTTAACCCATTCTGAATCCTTAGGGCAGATCATGTTATGCCTAACCTTCTGAGTCCAGACAGTCACCTGCACAGCTTGATTTACAGTCACTCTCCACGTGATCAGCAAGCTTCCAGCCTCTTTGGAGTCCCCAAACATAGAAACCTTGGCTGAGTATACTATTTTTAATTTGGCTGGAAGCTGCAAGCTGTGATTGATATCCATCTAATGAAGCATTGTCTAGATAGCACTGAATGCTTTCCTCCAGCTCTAGGTAGCAAATTTCAGGTCTGGGAAGAAGTGCAGTGGTGCCACATCCTCCAGAGTGAGTTTTCCATGCCTCTATGATCTTGTACCACTCTTGGCTCCCCAGTGTAATTGGTAGAAGAATGTGGGAAATATTAGGAGGGTCCTGCCTTTTCTGAGGACAGATGCGGTAGCTCATAGTACTGTAGGCAGTGGGTCCAGAGTAAGATGGTTGGTAAGTAGTGTAGAGACACATACATGTGGCTGTTCTTCCTTCATCATACCATGTAACATAGAAATATAGAATTTGACTGCACATAAGGACCACTTGGCCCACATAGTCTGCCCATTTTTTTCAGTTTATACTGTCACCACAAACCCTACCCCCTTCCTCCCTCCCTTGCTTCCAACTAAGATTCCCTTGTGGCTATCCCATGTGTTATTGGATCCTACTGTTTTTGCCCCCACCACTTCCACTGAAAGACTGTTTCAGACATTCATCACTCTCTCAGTAAAACTTCCTCATCTTTCTTTTAAATTTACTCCCTTAAACCTCATTGTATGTCCTCTTGTTCTTGTGCATCTTTTCCAATGAAAAATAGTACCTTTCTGTACCTTATTTATCTCCACGAGGTATTTATACTTCTCTATTATGTCCCCCCTCCCGCTTTTCTTTCAGGGTGTACAAATTGAGGTCCTCCAGCTTCTACCCTCATAGGGCTTCTAATGTAGCCCCTTCAACATTTTAGTTGCCCTCCTCAGGACAGCCTCCACTCTATGCCTGTCCTGAAATGTGGGCTCCAGAACTGGACACCATACTCCAGATGGGGTCTCACCAATGATCTACACAGTGGCAACACCACCACCCTCCTTCTGCTGATGATAAACCCTTCCTATGCACCCCAGCATCCCACTGGATCACCCAACTGCTTTGTTTCACTGCCTCACAGCCATGAGGTCATCACACATGATTATTACCAGGTCTCTTTCCTATTTGGTGACAGTCAATACCGCTTCTCCTATTTTGTACTGTGCTCTGGATTTCTGTGTCCTATGTGCATGATTTTGCACTTTTTCACATTGAAACCCAGTTGTCATGCCTTTGGCCACTATTTGAGTTTTCTCAGGTCTGTGCACAGTCTTTCCACCCTCTCTGGAGTGTCGATCCTATTGCAGATTATGGTGTCAGCAATGACCCTTATAAAGATATTGTTTGGGCAGGAGTAGGAGCTTCTGTTTGCTGGTAAGTTTCTGGCTGTTTGGGGGATTTCACTGGGGTTGCAGCTGCTTGTTTGGTTTTGTTTTTCCTGATTCATAAACTGTTCTACTACAAAAAGCTGATTGTTTTTCTTGCAGGACACAGGACCCAGGAGAGGGACTGTAAGGCTCAAAGGGTAGGAAGGGGTGTGCGTAGAGGGTGACCTAGAAAAAACATCAATACTGAATGAATACTTCTGTTTGATATTCATGGTAGAGGGAGAGGGACAGGGACCACAGTTAGGCAGAAGAAACACTGGGAGAAGAGAGGTAAACAACAGTCCTTTAATATAGTAAAGAGGGTCCTGGAGGAACTCACAAAATTGAGGGTGGAAAAAGTCATGTGGCCAGATGATACACACCCCAGGATACTAAAGGAATTGCAGATGGTGCTAGCAGCACTGCTGACAGCCCCGTTTAGTGAGTCGCTTGATATGGGGGTGGTTCCAGAGGACTGGAAGGGGCAAATGTAGTCCATCTCCACAAGAGTGGTAGCAGCGAGAGGGAGGAAACTATAGGTCAGTCAGCCTCACCTCAGTAGTGGGTAAGATTATGGAGGCACTGCTTAAGGAAAGGATTTGGGAGCACATGATCCAAGGCAGCATGGTTTCACAACATGAAGTTCATGTCAAACATATCTGATTAACTTTTTTGACTGGGTGACGAAGGAGGTGGATCAGGGAGGAGCAGTGATATTGCCTACTTCAATTAAGACTTTCGAGACTGTACCCCACAGAAGACTAGTGAACAAGCTACGGAGCCTGGGGTGGACCACAAAGTGGAAAACTGGGTTAGAAACTGGTTGAGGGACAGGAAGCAGAGGGTGGTAGTAAATGGGATCAAATCTGAGGAAAAGAGGGTGACCAGTGGGGTGCCTCAGGGATCAGTCCTGGGGCTAGTCCTTTTCAATGTCTTCATCAGTGACATTGTTGAAGATCTGGAGTGGAAAGTTTTCCAATTTGCAGATGATATCAAGATCTGCAACAGGGTAGACACTCCAGAGTGGGTTGAAAGAATGAGGAGGGATCTGGGAAAGCTGGAAAAATGGTCAAAGGTGTGGCAGTTGAAATTTAATGCAAAAAAAGTGCAAAATCATGCACCTGGGGCAAAGAAACCCTGCAGAGGCCTACAGAATGGGGGTGAATTGCTTACAGTCAGAGGCCGCATCTTACGAACATATGAATCCGCCAGCAGAAAAAGGCCTAGTGGTCAATAAAGTCTGCTCAGATGGGCAGCTAGCACCCTTAAAGACATAGACAGGATGGAGGCGGTCCAGATTACGGTGACCAAGATGGTGCATGGCTTGTATCAGAAAATATATGAGGACAGATTAAAAGACCTCAATATGTATTTTTTTTTGTTTGTTTGTTTGGTTTTTATTGTTCGGCAATCAAGCCATTACAATATTCTAAAAGCAAATACAGACAATTCATACAAATACACAATATAAAATCAACTGTTGCATTTGAGCATTTATTAAGTATTCATTTTCCATATGGTTCAAAATATTAATATTATACATTCAAACTCATATAGAAATCAGGATCAACATAATTTATGCAGCTTGACTTTATATTTATAGATCTCTGCAAACATTTACCTTATTAAATGCTGGTCCAGAAGCATGAAAACACAGTGTTATGAACCCTTAGGTTTTCCACAAACCTAAATGTGCTAAAGCTGGTACTCAAAACACAATTCATTCAATTAGCTAGGAAGCATTTACTGTTAGTTACCTCACCAAATCTAAATTTCAATAATTATCAGGAAAAAAATTATAATATGAAAGAGATCACAGAAATTCCAAAAGCCAGACCTGAGGCCTTTAGCATCAGTTCATTTACAAAAGTAGTTCAGCTAATTAAAGCCTTGTAAATATAAGTTGAATTCCCCCTCGGGTTTGGCAAGTAGAAGCAAATAATATTTTCCATACTCCCAGGTCCATCAGCATGGCTCCAAGAAAAGGAATCCCATTTAAGTGTGAAAAACATCAATGGACAGTCCAGTCTGTACAATAATTCAATAAACCTCCCCGAGGTCACAAATAATGCATTTTAGCAGCTCTATGAGAACTTGAGTCCAGCAATCACTTCTAATTTCACACAGAGTGAGACTCAAACAAGAGTGCCCAGTGTCATGACTTAGAACAAGATCTTTCAATAGTGAGCCATGATATACGAAACAGTAAAACTCATAAATGCTTATTACACCAGTCTGCACTCCGCAGTAGTATTCATTAACGAAGCACTGAAGCATTCAAACTCGGTACTTCTTCTCAGTAATAAATGCAAAATGTAAAATTTGGTACCTCATAATGGTCATTTCTCCTAAGGCAGCCACCACGTGTCACTGTATCAGCGTCTTATGGGAGAGTTGTCAATTTCAATTTATATCTACCTAAGAAATGCTCAGACATAATACCCAATCTTGGACTTCAAAACAGGGAGACTAAAAATTATATCTGAAAAGCCATTTTCCACTGAGGTTCGTTGTCCTCTGAAATTTCAGCCTTTTCATATTAGCTTCCATTCTGCTTTTTAAGCTGTTCTTTCTGCTTAAACCCTTTCTTGCATGCATCTGTGCAATATATTTCCAAGGGATCTCTGAACATTCCAGGCACTTTAATCACTTCATCTTGGGCGCACCTGAAATATATAATAACAAGCATTTGTCAATGCCGAATGTTTGCTTGCTGGCATTGGCAATGGTAGTGTAGAAGTTACAGTGCTGCATAATAGAAATGGCAGTGAAGTATTGAACTGAAGCCAACCCCACCACCACTCTAAGAGAGTGAGAGGCATTGGGGTGTGCCTTTGGGTCATCAGGCATAACGGCCACGCCATTTCACCACACCCTACCCTGCAGACACTGACAAGTGCCACTGTGTGCCTTGGGGTCTTTGGCCATTATGCACACCCCATTCCATCAGGAAATACGGTGAGATGGATGTGGTATAGGAGAATGGGGTGAACTTTGGGGTCGAAGAGTCCAAGGCATACCTCAATGCCTCTCACTGGCTGCAGGATATGGAATGGTATGAGCATTACAGGCAAGAATCCCAAGTCACACCCGGATGCCTGTCATTTCTCAGGGTGGGGCATTATGGTTGGAAACCCTAACACTCAGGCATTCGTTGGTATTTTCATTCCAAATTTTCAACATGTTTTTTTGTGACCCCCACCTCATGAACAGTGGCAATATCAGTTTGTTGGCCAAAAGCTGCTTATGCACAGAGACTACAGCATTTAGCACCACAGGTGCAAAAACACATTCCGAACAGGATGTGAAAAATGACAGCTGTACTGTTCATGGAGAGGTGTAAAAAATGGCAATGTTGCAAATCTGCAGTAAAAATATTAAAAAAACTGGTGAAGTCACAAGCGTGCATAGAAACTGTACAACGCACACCCGTAATGTAATTAGGTTGGGTATTTTTTACAGCAGATTGTGAACACAGGCATTCTGGGACCTCCAATCATGAACAGTGTCACTGTGATTTTCTTTATCTGTCCCGAACAATGATTTCCCACAGCGGCCATGCATCTCTGCGCTAAAAGTGTGAAAACACATTTCGGCCATGTTGTGAAAAATGACAGCTGTGCTGTTCATAAGGAAGTGTGGAAAATGCCCTGGTGAAAATCTGGACTGAAAATATTACAAAGTCATGAATTTACGAGGTGCGTGGAAACTGCACAATGCTCACTCGTAACACAGTCATTTTATGACTTTGTCACTAATCTCAACATAGCCATTTTAAGACCTCTGCTCATGAACAGTGTAACTGTGATTTTCAATCTGTCCCAACATTGCTTTTCAAGACAATCGACTGCATCATTGTGCATCACATGCGGAAACACATTTGGAGTGATGTGAAAAGGCAGCTTTGTACTGCTCATAAGGAAGTGTAAAATGGCAATGTGGAAAATCTGGAGGAAAATATAGAACATTCGCGAACTTACGATAGTCGTGAGGAACTACGCAATGCACGCCAGAAACAGTAATTTTTAGGAATTTTCACCAAATTCAACATAGCCATTTAAGACCTCTGCTCATTAACAGTGTCACTGTGATTTTCTTAATGTGTCCCATACATTGATTTCAAGATACCCGATCATGCCATTGTCGCTACATGGTGGAAACACATTTTGGGCAAGATGTGAAAATGACAGCTGTACTGCTCATAGAGAGGCAAAATGGCAATGTTGAAAATCTGGAGTGAAGATATTGAAAATTCGCAAACTTACGAGCACGCGAGTAACTACAGTAATGCACGCCTCATAAAATAAAGGCCATTTTAGGAATTTTCCACCAAATTTTCAACATAGGCTTTTTGAGAGCCCACCTTATGAACAGTGGCAGTGTCATTTCATTACTTGGTCCTGAAAGGTGATTTCACGCAGTGACTGCGAAATCACCCTTTGGGCCCGATTACCACCACGACAGTGAGAGCATTCATGAGAAGGGGTCACAAAAACCCCATGTTGAAAATTTGGTGCAAAAATTCCAAAAAATGGCTGAGATATGCAGCAAAGTTGAAAACCCTATCTATCCCATTATATGTTTTACCGGCATTTCAGTTCGCGGTCGGCTTTGAAGAGTGCAGACGTTCCCGGTCCACTGAAGATCGCCACCGGAGTCCGGAGGTAAGTATGGGGTGAGGGGGTGGGGGGCGGTGCTATGGGTGGGTGCGGGTGGGGGAGCAGAGACAGCGGAGACTGTTTTAAGTTTCAGGTATTTTTTTTATTAAATGACGACATCGGACATTTGCCACGCTGTGTGGGCTCCCAGCATGGCACAAAGATGGTTGGTGGGGGTGGAGCCGACTGGGATTGGGCACCCCGTCAGCAATAGCATCTGTTGCCACGCTGGGGTGGGCTCAGGCGTGGCACCTGTACTGGGGACAGTGGAGCCGACAGGGGATTGGGCACCCGTCGGCTATATCATGCGGCCACTCTGGGGTGGGCACCCAGTGTGGCATATGTAACTCTGCTTTGGGGGTGCAGCACAGCTGGACGGAGGATTGGGCACCCCACGGCTACACAGTGTGGAGGGGTGTACGCAGTGATGCGTGTGTGTGTGTGTGTGCAGTGTGTGTGTAGGGGAGTGCACATGAGCAGGCGATATCTTATCGCTGCTTACTGAAGCGTAGCTCCCCCTTTCAACTGTACTCCACTGCATTTTGGAAGCTGTCATAGAAAGCTCCAACAGGCATTGGAGAACTGCAGTTGCACCTGCAAACACACTGACTGAATTGGAAGAGGGCTGCCACACCTCCGAAAACTCAGATGATGGCACTATGTTTCTTGCACATGCATGCAAGCAAACATAAAAAATGCTTCTCTAACAGCAATAACTTAGATACTACATAGCATTAGCCCAGCGCCCTACCCTAGGCAATAATCAACATACCTGTTTAAAAAGAAAAAAAAATGCCTTTTTGCACTCAAGGTGTTCCACTCATTGCATGGCTCTGGCTTTGAAATGCCAGTACTCGACAAGGAAAGGAGTCCATCTCTCCCCTCCAGTCGTCTTTTTAAAATGCTCCTTCTTCTTCAGGTTTTTCTTTCCTCTGAGACGCTTCTCACAGCAGCTCAACATAATTTCAAAGTCAAACCATGTTCCAGATTAAATATTTAGACTGCCAGTCCCGAGTGCTTCTACCGCCCAAAGACACCCAAAGACTTGTTAGTCGGCCAGCATGACCGTTAGACAATGAGCCCAGTCCTGCCTCTCCAGCAGTAAGCTTTTACCACGAAAAGTTCATTTCAAGCCGTCAAAAGCCGAAATAACGTAAGTTTCATTCAGTAAATTCAAACTGAATGCGAAATAAAACCTTTTAAAGTAAAACAATCGGACGCCAGAAAACTCAGACCATAGCATAGAGTGACAGTGAGTGGAGCAGCACCACAGCCATCTTGCCACTCCACCCCCCCCCCCCAGAAACGCAGTGGTCCCTCTCACCCCTCAATATGTATATGCTTGAAGAGAGGAGGGAATGGGGGGATATGATAGAGACCTTCAAGTATCTTAAAGGCTAGAACAAAGTGTGTTGTGGGGGGGAGACATCTTTCAGTACAAGAATTGTACAAGGACAAGAGGGCAAGAATATGAGATTGGGGGGGCAGGATATGTGGAAATGTGAGAAAGTTTTCTTCATAGAGAGGGTGGTGGATGTTTGGAATAGCCTATCCCACGAAGTGGTGGATGTTAACACTGTGGGGGGATTCAAACATTTATGGGATAGACATAAGGAAACCCTAGATGTGGGGAAGAGAGGCAAAAGCCGATGACCAGGTAGGGTCAGCGGCTGCTGCTGCAGGCAGGGAATGCGGGCAGACTAGGTGGGCCTAGCGGTCCTTATCTGCCATTAACTACTATGTTACTATATCTTAATATGTTACTATGACTGTGCCCAGTACTGAGCCTGAGGCACCCCAATTGTCACCCCCCCCTTCCCATGGAGTGAACTCCATTTACCACTATCCTATGTCACCTTTCTCTTAACCAATTTCTTACCCAGTCTACTACCATGGGCCCCAACCCAAGCAATTCAGTTTCCTTATGAGTCTCCTATGTGGAACAGTGTTGAAAGCCTTACTAAAATCTAAGTAAGTCACATCCACTGTCCCACCTTGATCTGTTTCCCTGGTCACCCACTCAAAAAAATCCATCAGATTTGTCTGACATGCCCCCAACCTCCCCAAAGAATCCGTGCTGTCTCAGGTCTTGTAACCCACTGGATTCAGGATACTCCCCTATCCTTTCCTTTAGCAGTGACTCCATTAACTACTCCACCACCAATATCAGACTTACCAGATTATAGTTGCCTGCCTTCTCCCTCCTACCGCTTTTATGAAGTGAGACTTTATCTGCCCTCATCTAGTTCTCTGAAACTATCCCTGTTTCCAGTGGGTTGTTTAGTAGGGCTGCCAGAGGTGCAACCAGTACCTCCCTTTTTATTTATTTATTATTGAAATGTTTCACCAGGAGGGCACACTGAACAACAAGTTGCTTGTCTCATGGTACGACCTGGGGGGAGGGGTTACATAGGGTTGTGAAGGATGATCGGTTACAATAGTACGTGGGTAGTACAAACAATACAACGTTGTAAGATTGTGCAACAGTTGGAACACTAAGATCCCTCAGTACCCTTGGGTATACTCTGTCTGGCTCCATCTCCTTTGTAAAGGAACTTGTCTAAACTTTTCTCTCCAGTGCTCCTGCTGCCTTTATGTGGCCCATCCCCTCCTCTTCCCCTATAAAGGCTGAATTACCTTTTCAGCCACTTCCTTTGAGAACTGTAGTGGTCTCTCTTTTTCTCTTGCTATTGCTCACTTCCTTTGCATAAAGGTTTGTTGCCTTCACTATGTTTTCCCTTAACTCAAACCCCTGCTCCTCTTCCTCCTCACCCAGGTCATCCCCTCTGCTAGGTCATCTTTGAGGCATTCACCCATATTTTTTAAATCTGCCCACCTAAGGTTTAGTACCTTCATCCTTGTGTGGTTTGTGTCCACTGCCGTCAGTATGTTCAATCACACTGTATGGTAATTACCGGTCTCCAGGAGACCTCTCACCTTGACATCTGCAATATTGTCTCTGTTAATGAGCACCAGGTCCACTATTGCCCCATTATGTGTTGTCTGCCTGAGAAACACCCCTGCAGGACATCTAGAAGGTCATTGCTTCTAGCTGAAGCTGCAGCTGGGAGGCTCCAGTCTACATCTGGCAGATTAAAGTCCCCCACCAGCAGCACCTTGCCTTTTTCTGCCAATACGGCTAATGGCTTCCAGCAGTGCTTTATCCAGTTTTCTCCCTGTGTTAGAGGTCTGTAGATCATGCCAGTGTGAATAATAGCTCTGGTTCCTGTCTCCATGGTGGGCTACAGTAACTCCAGTACCTCCATTTCCCCATGGAGTCCCTGTGTTTCCATTGCTTTGATACTCTCCTGTATATACAGCACCACCCCTACTTCCTTCCTTCCCACCCTATCTTTAATGATCTGAGTAAAGCCTGGTATGGCCATGTCCCCATCGCAGTTTCCTGTGCACCATGACTCAATAATGCCAATGATATCCCGATCAGCCTTTTCCATGATGGCCTCTAGGTCCAGAATTTTATTTCCTAGACTTCTTGTGTTTGCACACATGCATTCCACACTTTATTCCTGCTCGCCTGCCACTCCTCTCTTTTCTTTTTTGCCCTGCCTTCTTTTCCTCTCTCTTTTTACAACTAATTTTCCCAACCCCTTTGTTTTCTACTATACTGCTTTTTTCTTTATTTTGCACCCTGTGGGATTTTTTTCCTTTCAAACTCTTCCTTCTCTTTGCTTCAGTCTGTTGGGTAGGGGAGCAGTTTATACCTCCTTGATTCCTCCCACCACCCTCCTCAGCTAGTTTAAATGTTCATCAAGGTAATATTTAAACCGTCCACTGAGGATTGCAGTTTCTCTTCCAGATGGATGCAGGCCATCACCACTGTATAGGTCCTCATCCTTTCAGTTTGGTACTCAGTCCCAAATGTAGCTGAACCCCTCTTCTGTACACCATTTCCTCAACCACAAGGTGAAGCTCCTGCTGTGGAGAACCCTATCCTCCCCCAGTCATAGACAGGTGGCACCTAAGTGAAAGCCACTGAGCGCGCTACCTGCCTAAGACCCCTTCCCAGCTCCCTGAAATCTCCCTGCACAATTTAGCCACATCCCTAGACAGGTCATTAGTCCCCAGGTAGAGAGTGACATCCAGTTCCTCCTCCTGTCCCACCACCCTGGCGATCCTTAGAATCTGCTTTCCATTCCTCCAAGTCATGGCATCAGGTAGGCACTTCAAGTACCTCTTTCCCTCCCTTCCTGTTCCCAAATCTACCCCCTTAACAACTGAGTCCCCCAGCAGAAGTTGCTTCTTCCTCTGCTGGGGTCCTCTACCTCCTCTATGGAGGGCCCCCACATCCTCCCTGGGCACTACTACGGGTGCCTTCTCCCAGCAATTCTGTCCCACTAGAGCAGGGAAGCAGTTCTGTAGTAACACAGGCTGAGGAATGTGCCCCGACCTGCCTCCCCCACCCTTCCAGAGCTCACCACAGTTCAACCAGCCCTTCTCCTAGGCATCCTCTGGAGCAACAGTGGTAGACTCAGTGGCCCCTAAGTGCTTGGAGGGTGAGGGTGGGGTGTTAGGGTTGGAAAACCTAACAGCATGGTTCCCTACATTTGTCGCTTCAATCTGAACCCTAACTGGTGCATCAATTACGTTGTTTTTTTTTTTTGCAAAGAATTCATATATGTTCAGTTTTACGAAGGTCATAGCCACAGCTTGTCATTGGCTTAAAAGTGCTTTCTATTATAATATATTGTTATTTATCATTGATTTACTTTATACATTTGCTTGCTCTGCCAATTGGAGAACCTTCCTTTAGCCGTAACTATGTTCCAGAATTATTTTTCTATCTACGGAAGCAGAATCGACTACATTGTTTGATCACAGTTCAGCAAATCTACTTATGCTTTTGCAGTTTTCCTTATGTTGTTTTTTTTGATAACTTTTTCTAAATTTGAAGGCAATGTAATCTGGCTACAGTACATTCTTTATACTTATGGTTTTTATTTAACAGTTAACCCTCGGTTTTTCTCCTCCTCTGCCTTTGCATCTATTCTACCTGGTGCAGCAAAATAATTATATTTTTTTGATTCCAGCAAGGGATCTTGTACTAATAAGAGGCATAGTAATACTGTGGATATAGGAGTCTAATAAAACTAAATGTAGTTGGTGCTTGCTCTGCCAGTTGGAGAACCTCCCTTTAGCTGCAACTATGCTCCAGAATTATTTTTCTCTCCATGGAAGCAGAATCGTCTACAGGGTTTGATCACAGTTCAGCAAATCTACTTATGCTTTTGCAGTTTTCCCTTTTATTAAAATAACTTTATTCTAAATTTGAAGGCAATCTAATCTGGCCGCAAGACATTCTTTATACTTATAGAGCCCCATATTCAAAAGTCCCAGGCCGCATTGCGCACAAGTGCCTGTGCCGTGCAACTGAGATGCGCCAGCACAAAATAATGGTTTATTCAGAAGATGCACCGTACGATGAGATTTCACATGTCTGGCTGAATATCCTGGACATGCGCGATTGCACAGTGGGAGCTGTGTGGCACGACAGGTGCCCTGAGACCTGTGTGGGGTATAGGGAAATACATGATAGGTGGCCACATGCATGGTGCGCAAAATTGCAATATTCAGCCAGGATATGCAAATGGCCTCATTACACATTCTGAGCCCATTCTCCACATGCGCAGCTCATTACTGGAATGTATTCAGGTCATTTGCATACCCAAGGCAGGTGCAGTTCCAGCTTTGCAGGGCTGCCCCACCACTCCACAAAGGTGAACAGGAGGTACTGTAGCCTAGCAGGCAGGTGTGATAGAATATCTGTGTGTGTGTGTGGGTGGACTGCATTGGCCTGAGTACAGTGCTTTTACCCATGACCATGTACAGGGTCAGGCTGGGGTATGGGGGCCCACCTGGACCGTGGCCACTGGGGCCCACCTGGACAGGCAACAGGGGAGGGCACAGGGTAACACAATCTGATTGTATATCACAAGAATGTGATATACAAGCTATGTTTGCAGCTTACAGTCACCTGCAATGCCCCACATACCCACTTATGATAGGAACATGGTGATAAATGCAAGGAATGTCAGTGTTCAGAAGGTGCCACCAGGACCACTCTAGGTAACCTGGTGGGCCAGTCTGACATTGGCCATGTACGTGCCCATGGTGGCCACACACCCAACATTGGAGGGGTCAGGTGTCCATGTGGCATGCCCTTGTCACCCCCAGGCCACAGGTTGTGCCACCCCTACCCCATGCTGCCTACTGTGGTGCTATGTCCACCACAGGAACACCACACTGACCCACCGCAGTGCCCCTGTGGTGGTGCCACACCACATGGTAGGCATTAGTGACATGTCTGTGGCTCCCTGTTGTGTGGGCCTAGCATGAGCATACTGCATGCACCTATGGTGTACCACCATGGGTGGGTGCCACAGGTCAGTCCCTGGCCTGTGCCATGCTGCCACTAGTATCACCAGACTACCGTGGCACTGTTGCCCCAGACATCACCAAGGGTGCATGCTATCACCAGGTGGTGCTCTGCAGGCTGCATGGGTGCAGACCATGGCCCCTGGTATGTGTGCTGCATTGTGGCTGTCTGCTCCACTGGTGTGCTGGGGGGGCACCTGATAGCACTGGCATGTGGCTGCTAGGTATCTACATCTTGGGTGCAGTGTAGGGGGGTGGCTGTCTGGGAGGTGCCAGTAGTGTCCCAGCACCTGTGGCTTTGGGTATTTCCGTCCTGGCTTGACTGTTGTGTGTGGGTGCCTGGGGTACGTCCTGGTGCACCTCCAAGGGCTGTCTCAGGATGGCCTGCCTGCAGTTTCACGACCCTCTTGTGGGTGGCTGGCAAATTTAGGCCATCCTTTTGGCTGCCTAACTTTGTGTGGCAAAGTTCTGAGATGAATATACAGATGCGCGGCATATTCATGTACACATCCCCTTTTTTTGAGCCATATACATTATTTCTGTGCGAACGTGCATTCGGAGTTGTGCGATGCATCTCTGCCTTTCCAATATCGTGCTTCCGTGCATTTTCTGAGATGCACCGCACATCTCCATTTTGGGCTGCGCATCTCCTTTGAATATGTGGGCCCTTGGTTTTTACTTGACAGTTAATCCTTGGTCTTTTTCCTCCTCTGCCTTTATATCTATTCTACCTGGTGCAGCAAAATAATAATATTTTTTTGAAGGGACCTTGTACTGATAAGTGACATAGTAATACTGTGGACTTAGGAGTCTAAATGTAGTTGATGGTAACTGTTACACTTAAGCACCATAATGTGTCCTGTGGGCCATGCAGGGCTGCTACATCTCTAGAGAGCCCCTTGTATACACCTGTTTGCTAGCTTTGTATCTGACTGGACAATTGATAGTAGATGGCCCTACACCACATGTCCACCATGTCCCACTGTGAGTTGGAGCTCAATTAAACAAAGAAAACATGGAGCACAACAAACTCTCCTCTGCTGTTAAGCTTGTAAATTTTGTTTATTGTAAATTGTATATTTGTAATTAATGCACTGAACTGTGCTTTTTAGCTACACTTGCTTTTCTTCTTCCTCTCCCCCCTTCCTCGCTCACATCTGTAAACAAAATTTTTTATTGACAGGTATAAAAGACCACACTGCAACTTCCCCAGCACTTCGAGGCTGCCTGCTGCTTCTTCTTGGGGGCAGTTAGAGGTGTTGCCTATGACATCATTTTGCGCTACCATTGCATGGCCATGTGAAAATGTTTTAAAGTCCACATGAGAAAAAAATCGATAAGTGCTAATTCATGACAACATGAATTCAATTAAACAGATATAAAAACCTTTTCTAGCTATGTGATTGAATTCATGTTGTTGTGAATTCAATTTATTTATTTTTATTTATTTATTTAGCTTTTGTTGACCGGGTAAGTGCACTAGACAAATCCTGCCTATTTTCAGGCACGACCCGGGGGGAGGGGGATACAGATGAATGGCAACTGACCTTGAACCAGATTACGCTGTTGGTGGTATTTTTTAGTGAATGAGGGAAATTTGGCCAGGACACTGGGGAAATTCTCACTCTTTTGATAAGTGCCATGGGATCTTTAACATCCACCTGAACTACCACCAATCCAGGCAGATGAGACCTCGGTTTAACGTCTCATCCGAAAGACGGCACCTCAGAAATGCAGCACCCCTCTCATGCTGCATTACAGTGTCAGTACTGGGATATTAACCCAAGTGCCAGATGTGGGAACTGAACCCACAGCCCTCTGATCTCCCAGCCTCAGAGGCGAGTGTGCTACCTACTGAGCCACTGACACTGACAATTTAAATACTGTAGATATAAAATGTTTTGTATCAATTAGATACAAAAACATTTTGGCCAGGATATTCAAAGGGGTTGCGCTCTGGTACGATATTCAAAGGGGGATGTTGTGCAGCGCACAACCATTTGCGCCAGGGCACACCAGTAATGTATGCGGCACAAGTGTGGGGGGGCATGCCCATGCATATTCGGCACATCCCGATATTCAGCCTGGGATATGCGGCGCATATGCAGGCACACACATGCCTTGCGCTGCACAGGGGGGCACAAAGATGTGCCTGAAAAAAAAGGAACAAGTCAGGGGACACCCACAAGCCAGACGCCATATTGCTGGGTGCAACACAGCAGCTGCCTGCTGTGGGTGGCCACCCGACTTCCTGAGTCACAGGCGGGGCATCGCCCCCCCCCCCACACCAGACCACAGGCTCTGTAAATATTGAAATCCCCTGGTGGTCCAGTGGACCTGCTCCTCTGCCCGATCACAGGCTTAGTAAAAATAACTGTATCCCTGGTGGTCCAGTGGACCTGCTCCCCTACCTGATCGTGGGCTTAGTAAAAATTAATGTATCCCTGGTGGCCCAGTGGACCAAATCCCAGCCCGATCGCGGGCTCTGTAAATGAAGATAATTCTTCTGGTCCAGCGGTACCCCTCCCACTCGCCCATCAGAATCACCACCCCACCCCCAGTCAGCAGCAGGCAGCAGCTCCTCACCCGCAAAGCCGCCCAGTTGTTTGACCGACAGCATAGTACGGGCTGACTCATTGGTTCATTGCATGGGCCAGTGGAGCGGCAGACCGTATTGTACTATTATAGTTCTGATATGTGAATGAAACCATTCACATATCAGGATCAGGTAGTACAGCACAGTCTGCACACCATTGGCCCATGCAGTGGACTAATGGCGTACAGCCGCATTGTACGCTGTCAGTCAGTGGCTGCCAGGCGGCTTGCAGGGAGCAGCCGCACGCTGACCGGGAGGGAGCCGGGGTCTGAGTGGGCAGGTGGGGAGGGGGGTACCGCTGACAACAGAGGATTTATCTTCACATACAGCCCGCGATTGGGCTGATTTGGTCACTGGACCACCAGGGAACAGTTACTTTTACTAAGCCCATGATCGGGCTGGGGAGCAGGTCCACTGGACCACCAGGGATACATTTATTTTTCCTAAGCCCGCGATCAGGCTGAGGAGCAGGTCCACTGGACCACCAGGGATTTTACATTTTTACAAAGCCTGCGATCGGGTGTTGGGATGAGTTGCCGCCGAGGGGCAGGGGCGTCGGTCCCCAATGGCTGCTGCTTGGCAAGGTGCCAGGCATAAGTCACCGGGGATCGGTGCACCTGCATGCAAATGGGGCCATAATGACATGCAAATGGCTCCATTTGTGCCTTGCATGCGTAATAGTCCCATTTGCATACCCACCACTGAATATCATGGTTCCTGTACCTAGCGCAACCGCACTTGCACTGGTACATCCCCCTGCTCCTCTCTTGCCACTTGCACCGGCGCAGTGCCACTGTGCCATGCGCAATGCGGGTGGCCACAGTGCCATAGTCAATGGTGCTGAGCCAATGCGCAGCACCATTGAATATCACCCAGACCACGCCCTGGCGCATCCCAGTTGCGCTGCGCCCAGGCTTGAGCCCCTGCCTGGCGCAGTCTGAATATCCGGCCCCTTGTTTAAAACAGATATTACAAGGCAATATAATGGAACAATACACAGTAGAGACAGCAAATCAACAAACTTTCAGAGTTATTGAAGCATTTATTTTGGCTGCACAGAAAATGTTTCATTTTCGTAATAAAATATATCCTAATGAATTTGAATGTTTATATAATTGCACTATTTGGAGAAATAAGTTTCTATTCATGTGGACAACTTTATAATTAATAACTAGCAAGATTTCTTTTTGAGGATTGCTTTCTATGCTGCCAAAACAAGTCCCCATGTCCATCTGAAGTTAAATATGTTAACCTGAAAACAACGTTGAATTACAAATAAGCTCCTATTCCTTAGTGGGTAAATCATCATAATATGGAATTTTCTTTTGGTTTTGTAAATTCCTTTCCACCATGACATGATCTGTTAGAACTATGTAATGCCAAAACTATAATAACATATTTGGTGGTGGGATTGTTATTAATCGTATTATCATAATAACGCTAGTTATTGATATTTACTGCTAAGATTCTAAAGGATAATATGACATCAAATTCAATCCATGATCTGGCCAAGAAACCATTATAACCTGCTACACTAGAAATATTCAAAAATGCAAGAAAACTATAAATAATTGAACCTGACAGATGTTCTGTATAGCTAATGGAATTCTTTGGTATCATAATTTAAAAGAGGCTTTTAAATCATGGACTAAATTCATATCGGAGTACCACACAGGTTTCAGAAGATAAAACAAGTGAGAATAAGAGTGAAATTCATAGAAGATGAATTCAGTCCAGTTCTTTATTCAGTCCTTGTGGTCGCAGAGTGTTCATGTTAAAGTAGCAGAGCAAAGCAGCCCACTGGCACAGTGATAGAGCTACTGCCTGCAATGCCGGTGGCCTGGATCCGGGAGTAAACCTGGGCCATTGGGGGCAGCTGGGGGAGGAGGAGGATAATGTGTCCCAGTGGGATGGTCTCCTCTTCAGGGGGAGGGAGCAATCCTGGGTCATCGGGGGCAGCTAGGGGAGGAGGATTGAGTGTCCCAGCGGAGCGCTGTCCTCCCCTGGGTCTGGGAGCAAACCTGAGCCACCTGAGGCAGCCAGAGGAGGAGGACTGAGTGTCCCAGTGGGACACTCTCCTTCTCCTCTGGGAGAGGGAGCAAGCCTGGGTCATCAGGGGCAGCTAGGGGAGGAGGATTGAGTGTCGCAGTGGGCCGCTCTCCTCCTCTGGGGGACAGAGCAAACATGGGCCATTGGGGGCAGCCGGGGGAGGAGGATTGAGTGTCCCAGTGGGACACTCTCCTCCCCTGGTTCCAGGAGCAAACCTGGGCCATCGGGGGCAGCCAGAGGAGGAGGATTGAGTGTCCCAGTAGGATGCTGTCCTTCCCTGGGTCTGGGAGCAAACCTGGGCCATCGAGGGCAGTCAGGGGAGGAGGATTGAGTATCCCAGCAGGATGCTCTCCTCCCCTGGGTCTGGGAGCAAACCTGGGCCATCGGAGGCAGCCAGGGGAGGAGGATTGAGGGTCCCAGTGGGACGCTCTCCTCCTCTGGGGGAGGGAGGGAGCAAGCCTGGGTCATTGGGGGCAGCCATGGGAAGAGGATTGAGTGCCCCAGCAGGATGCTGTCCTCCCCTCCATCTGGGAGCAAACCTGGGCCATTGAGGGCAGCCAGGTGAGTAGGATTGAGTGTCCCAGCAGGATGCTCTCCTCCTCTGGGTAGGGAGCAAGCCTGGGTCATCGGGGGCAGCCAGGGGGAGGAGGATTGAGTGTCCCAGCTGGACGCTCTCCTCCCCTAGGTCCGGGAGCAAACTTGGGCCATCAAGGGCAGCCGGGGGGGGGAGGAGGAGGATTGAGTGTCCCAGCAGGATGCTCTCCTCCTCTGTAGGAGGGAGCAAGCCTAGGTCATCAGGGGGCAGCAGGGAGAGGAGGATTGAGTGTCCCAGCAGGACGCTTTCCTCCCCTGGGTCCGGGAGCAAACCTGGGCCATCGGAGGCAGCCAGGGGAGGAGGATTGAGTGTCCCAGCGGGACTCTCTCCTCCTCTGGGGGAGGGAGGGAGGGAGGGAGCAAGCCTGGGTCATTGGGGGCAGCCAGGGGGAGGAGGATTGAGAGTCCCAGCTGGACGCTCTCCTCCCCTGGGTCTGGGAGCAAGCCTGGGTCATCGAAGGCAGCCGGGGAGGAGGATAGAGTGTCCCAGCAGGATGCTGTCCTCCCCTGGGTCCAGGAGCAAACCTGGGCCATCGGAGGCAGCCAGGGGAAGAGGATTGAGTGTCCCAGCAGGATGCTGTCCTCCCCTGGATCCGGGAGCAAACCTGGGCCATTGGGGGCAACCGGGGGAGGAGGAGGATTGAATGTCCCAGTGGGATGCTCTCCTTCTCTGGGGGAGGGAGTGTTCTCTGCTCCACCACAACACTTCCACCTGCATGCACACAGGTGGTAGTGGGACTGGAGTTGGTTGGAAGGGAGGGAAGGACATCATGATGCCAGCGTGCAGATGCCCACATAGTGCGCTCATGCATGCCTTGATGTCCTGTACATGACATCCATGGGGATCATAATGGGACAAAATTACTGCGACCCCAGCACCTCTGTGATGAAGATGGTCCCCAGTGCGATCTGGGTCTCTGCCTCACTACCATGAGCCCTACCTGATGTAACAAAATATCTTAGGTGTTCCCCCACCCTGACCCCACCTGGTGGTGAAATCACAGCTCCATGGTGGTAGGTGGCCCAGGTTGGGAGGCTGCAGGGATTGGGAGGGGCCTGGAGGTCCCAAGTCACAAGGGCTGGTGTGAGGGGGGTATAAAGCATAAGCAAACAAACAAAAAGAAAAGTAGCAGAGCAAACAAATATATCTTTTTTTCCAAAAAGCTAGCTTCTGCTACAAAATAATAAACAATATTAACATACTTTATCTGTCAAATCTACTTTACTATATACCTGCTATGCTGTGTACCAGGTGGTTTTTTTTAAATTATTTTTTCATCCTAATCTTTGCCAGGTTCACAGTGCTACGTAGAAGCACAATGTGGTGGCCGTCTTTTTTTCTTGAGAAAAAAACTAAATTAAAACATTCACAAAATCCTTAGCTTTTGCTGGAACTAGAAAATGTTACCACAAAATAAAACTGGAGGATGCCTAAAACCTTTTATAAAGAAAAAAAGTTAGGGTCCTATTTTTTGCCCAATTTTGTTGCACTGCTGCTTTAAATGTCTATCTTGACTCCTTATGAAGGAGTGAATTTAGTTTGTCTCCCACCCCCCCCATCACCTAGTTTTTGACAGTCTCAATATCAATTACTTTTAGGCTTGCTGGATTATTACTGTGATGCCTCTCAAAATGCGCACCTAGGCTGGAATCTAATTTAGTATTTCTAACATCCCCAGTGTATTCCTGGGAGGGCACCTTCAGAGGTCTTATAGTCATAAAAATGTAGAAACATAGAAATTGATGGCAGATAAGGACCGCTTGGCCCACCTAGTCTGCCCATTTTCCCTACCTACAGCAATGCTGTAGATCCTACTTGATCTCTGACATTTACCCTCTCTTTTGTGTTGCTAAGGTTCCCCTCTGCCTATCCCATGTGTTCTTTCATAAAATTGACCTGCCATCATACAGAAAGCCAGTACAAACAATGTAGAATTGGTTGTGTGTCTAGCAAGACCATGTCCGAGTGGCCATAGGGTGTGGGTACCATTGTTTTTTTTAATGAACTAAAATGTAAATCACATCCTCATCCTCATCAAGCCAGGTACCATCATGATTACCAGTAATCAATCAGAAGTGATAAGATTAAATATGTAATCCAAGAACAATTCAGTAATAAGTTCCATGGTCCGGCTAAAGTGTCCACATTGAGTTTCTTTGCTCTCAGCAGGGAGCACAAAAGTCTGTAAGTATATCAAGTTCTGAGTCTCCTTAAATCATAAAGTTCCAGGCCACAAATGGAGCTGAAAGTTTGTAAACTATGTTGCAGTATATGGGCAGTTCATTAAAAAAACAACGGTACCCACACCCTATGGCCGCTCAGATGTGGTCCTGCTAGATACACAACCAATTCTACATTCTCTGTACTAGTTTTCTGTATGATGGAAGGTCAGTTTTAAGATTCTTCTTTTGACCTATAGGGCCCTCAACAGAATGGGTTCCCTGGGAGTCATGCGATGTGCTTTGGCTGTGGACAACATGCACTTGAACTCCTTCTCAGGCAAGTTTCAAAAGCTTTTAAAAACAGGACAAATTTACATTTTCTGCATTCAAACTCACCCTACTAGTTGCTTAAGTCCAGTGGTACCATCAGTCCAATAGAAATGGACAGAGGCAACAACACCATAGATTCTACAACCTCAAACCTGGGAATCAGTCACCATTACCCTCACACCAAAAAGGCCCGAAAAGAGTGGAGGTGGACTTCATGCTATCGGTGACTGCAGTAGCTTCAGACAAAGCTGATTCTTTGGAAGAATTCTTCAAAGAATTAAGTGGCATAACATTTATGCTGGTGGACCTGTCTTCAAGGATAAAAATGATCTGCCCTGTGATGGAGGAGCTCATTCAGAGGATGGTGGACACAGGTGCCTGGGTGAGTTCTGTGGAAGACTGGGCAAAAAGAGCAAGAGCAGAGCTGGAGATCATGCAACTAACAAAAGATGGGAAAACTCAAGCACCTGAATGACCAGGGATGTAGTAGCAGGTGAAATAACCTGATAATAGTAGATCTTCCAGAGAAGGAGGAGGGCAAGGATGCCATAACTTTTGTTCAATATCTCTGCACAAAGATTCCCAGTTTGTCACCTAATGGACCCTTTAACATTATTAACAGGGCTCATCGAGCCATGCACCTGATGCCCAGGCTGGATGAGAAACTGAGACACCTAATATTCAGGCTGTTGAATTTTGGGGACAAAGTCCACATACAGAGCAAGGTATGAGAGGCTAAAGAGATCTTCTAGGAGAGCAACAAGTTATTTGTGTTTAATGACCTTAGCCAACAAGTCTTCATGAAACAAGTGGAAAACAAAGAAATTAAAAGTAAATTACATGCTGCAGAGATTTGATTCCAAGTACTATACACTGCAAAACTGGTAATCACAACAGACAACTACAAAAAGCAATTCAATTCAGCAGTAGAGACAAAGAAAGAATTACCCATCTTGTATCCAAATTTGTTTCTCCCTTGTAGGAGAGGTGCTAAAGATAATCTGTGAGAACAAGTGGATTACAAATGGGGTCTTCTTTCCTAATAGAAAAAATGGCTGGGGCAAAAGGGAGCAAATGCAGTGGACTTCATAAGGTACTACATAAAGGCTTAGATATTTGATCGAGACGTATTGGATTTTATTTGAGCCAACTGAAAGCATCAGGTGCTGGGTTATAACTTTCTTTCAGAACATGGCTTAACTTTTGTTTAAATACTGGCATCTGAGACTCCCAAGTTGTGGGAACAAAATCTTTTTCTTTGCATGCCTTTTACATTGACCTACCACATGGTGCACTGTGTAATACCACTTGTGATTTAATCTTTAAATTGAGCCACCATTTTATACATCTAGTGACTTCCAAACACCATGTAGTTACGCATGCACTAGTACAAGGCAGCATCGACACATCACAATGGCACCAGTGGACACAGAAACAACCATTACTATGGTGTAGGCTGTAGGGTCTAAGACATTTTACTTATACACATTCTTTTACACCAACTGGAGCAGTCTAATTTGTGACTAGAGTTTATGAGGTGCATGTTAAAAAAGTTGATAAATCTATGTGGGGCGGTATAATTAGAACCTCTGCTGGATCAGATTGCCAGGAGGGGGGGCCTTTAAAAGATAGGACTGTGAGTAAATTCTTCACAATGGGGACCTCTGTAGAATAAGAAAGGGAGACCCCCCTCACCACTGTGATACAGTACATCTTACTTCATTGGAGGAATCATTAACATAGTGACTGCACCAAATAGAGGCGCTCAAGTGGGCAATATGGTGGGAGGGAGGCATGAGCTGCATTTGCTATTAGCTGTATCAGAAAAAGTGATATGGTGCAAGTGGCTTGCAGTACTGCCAAAATGTTAATAGATGATGGGGAGTTGTACACAGTCCATCACAGACTGAGGTGGTAAAGAGCTAGGAATTGGAAAGTCAGATATCCTAGACAAAGTTCTATGTTAGAAACATATCTCATTACGTTATTTGTTCACTGAATTTTACTTGTTACTGTTTAATGTGGGGGGGAAAGGGACATGGAGAAATATTAAGGAACTAACATGTCATGAACTAGGTTATGGAGAGAACAAGCTGTAACTCATTATCACATTTAAATGATGGGGACTGCAAATAAACATACAGTATATCTTGAAATGTAAAGGGGACACAGTCCACTGAGAAAAGGCATTGCATCTTGAAAACTTGAAGAAAATTCAAGCCTTTGTGGCCATGATCCAGGAAACACATCTGAGGACCACCTAGCTGAAGGGTCTGCAAAAGGATGGGTGGAACAGGTTCATGAGTCAAGGGACAGCATGAAGTAAAGGGGAATTGCCATCCTGATTGCTCAATCTGAGCAATTTAAATTACAAGAAATAGCTGATGGAACAGGGAGGTGTGTTCTACTACATGGAGTAGTGGGACAGCAGGAAATCTTATTGTGATCAGTCTATGGTCTGAATGCAGACACTCCACAATTGTGTACTGCATTATTAACAATTCTGGCACAATATACCCATATATCAATTGTGCTCAGTGGCAACTGGAACTTGGTTCTGAGCCCTGACATAGACAAAACTGGGATGGGGGGGGACTAACCCCAGCTCGGCAAGAACTGAGGGAGCACATAGATACTGTGGGTTTAGTGGATCTGTGGCATATGACTCACCCCCTAAAGGGCAGCAGTACATTTCACTCCACCCCACACAACTCTTTTTCCAGAACTTAATATTTTCTGATCAGCCACAGTTGCCTACCTGGAATGAAAGAGAGTGAGCACAAAACTCAGGCACTGTCTGATGATGCTCTGATCAGCATGAAACACTGCATTGCTAGGGGACTAAATGCAGATAAACTCTGACATTTTAGCTAATCAAGGATAAAGTAATAGCTGAGAAATTTAGACAGACAATCTTGCACTTCATGGGAGGCAATCAGGGGACAGTACAAAATATGAACATGTTATGGGAAGCTGGAAAGTGCTGCATCGGGTGGAAGCCATTCGAATTGCAACAAAAAGGAACTGAGATAGGGAACAGCCTAAAAAGCTTTATTAATAGAAATATGTGTCACAGAACACAAACTAAAGACACGAACACCTGAAACAAATTTATTAAAAACTGAACACACTGCAAGTCCAGTATGCAGAACTGTTAAGGGGAAAAGCTGAACATACTGGGCAGGATTCACAAAGAAAGCCAAAAATCCTGCAGCTGCAGGAAAAAGACCTGCAGCACTGTGGAAAAGCAGTTGCGTGATATTCATAAAGAAATTTTGAGCAGGTGCGGAATTTCATAAAATCCCCGCAGCTGCAGAAATTGTGCATGTGCTGAAAATCTGCAACTGTGAATCTGCAGCTGCAGAAATAGCTTAGGAGGCACAGCAACAGTGAACCTAATTAGCTGGAACAGCAGACTTTAACAGGGCTGCCATAGAATGAAGCTGAAAGCACCCACAAAGAGACCAGCAACCAGTCCCTCAACTGGGACAACTGCAGCATCACAGGTACCAGCAATACCATGACACCACAGTGGCCAACTGTCACTGCTGGTCCTCCCTCCCTGGGGTGTTCCTGTTGCCTGCAGGGATAGCACTCACTGCAAGGTGGCCAGGCTGTATTGCCTGTGGGGCTCCGTCATGGGCTGCACTGTGTCTGGTGATTGTTGCCTGTTGCCATATCATAGCAATGTGTGCTTTTGTTGCTGTTACAGCAGCCACTGTTATACTATCTGGGATGCTATTACCTGTGCCTCACCTCCACCTGAATTGATTCCAATTGCTGGGACACTACTGCAGTTTGCTGAGGGAGAGTTACACCTCATTCCACTGTGTGTGTAACATTTTTACCGCAGCTGTGGAAAAAAACTGGTTGTGAATAGCCTTTCAGGGGCTGTGCCTTACTTATCTCACACCTTTTTTTTTCTCAGGGACTTCCGCAGCTGCACTTTTTTCCACAGCCCTTAGTGTTGTTTTCCGCAGCTGCGGAGCATTTTGTAAATAGCACCCAGTGCAAATTCCCCTTTGTTTCCATAGCTACGGCAGTTTTGGGGACTTAAGGAAGGTTTTGCACCTTCAGAAAAAGCTTTGTGAATCCAGCCCACAGGGCAAGATCCACAAAGAGAAACTTTTAAAGTTTCCCTCCGCAACTGCCGTTGTGGACTGGAATCATCCGCATCTGTGGCGATTGCAATTCACAGCTGCGGCAGTTGCGGAGGGTGCTATGGTGGGTTCTGCTGCCCATAGCAGTCTCCTGCAGCTGCAGTACTGTCTGTGGTGACAGCATCTGCAAGCTGCCGTATTCCATGGAGCCAGTTGTACTCCGGCTCCACCTATGTGAATGCCCTGTGGCTTCGCAAGTGATTTCCCACTAGCGCTGAGATTTTCCCACAGCTGCGGGTCCTTCTCCCCCTTCTGTGGATCCTACCCACCATCTTTAGGGCTAAAGTCCATTACATGAACCATGGAGAAAAGGCAGAAAGGCTATTGGCCTTAAGGCTTAAGCAACAAGAAAACCTAAGAATAATCAAAGGTATTAGAAAAGGTGCCTCTCAACCACTGACCACAGATGCTAAGGAAATTGCAAGCTGTTTTCAAGAGTTCTATTAGAAATTGTATCAAGAGAGCTGGCCCAGTGGCGCTGAGGACTGAGGTGCTGGATGCCTTTCCTCGTGCTCACCAGTGACCTGTGTTCAGGAACAAGCATGGGCTGCCGGGGGTCAGCAGGGGAGGAGAAAGATCAAGCATCCAAGGGACTGCTTTTCTTCTCCAGGGAGAGGGGGTGCCAGTGGTCAGTGTATGACTGGCCCCTAGTGGAGGCTGAGGGGCCACACACTGACACGGCAGATGGGGGCAGTGATGGGGCAGATGCCTTGAGGAGTGCATATGGCTGCGTGTGCACTTCCTCCGCCAGCGTCACTGCATGCATCATCTCTGAAGGGAGAAAATGGAGAAGGAAATCAAGTTGCTGCGGCGCATGATGGAGGGTGCCTTGCAGGTCCTGCTCCAGGCTAGCCACAGTGCTGGCCACACTGGATCCAGTCTCAGGTGGGGGTTGGGGAACCCCACCAGCACCACCAGGAGGGTAAGCCCTGGGGGTGAGGGTCAGCACCAGCTGGTGGACACCGGGGGCTGGGGCTGGGGGCTCCCTCCCAAGGTAGGCGCCGCAGCAACAAGGAGCATAAAATAGTAACAAAAAAAATAAAAAGAAACTGTATCAAGAGGAAAATGTCCACAGAAATATAAACCCACAGATAAAAGATTACATAGCTGGAGTTATACACCCTAAACTTCTAGAAGCACAGTAGCAAAGTCTAAAGGTTTACATGACTGTTTTAGAGGTTCAGAGAGCCATAGAGTCCCTTGGTTTTGACAAGGCCTCTGGCCCGGATGACTTTACACCTAATTTTTATAAGGCCTGCTGTGTGAAATTAACCTCCTTCCTGCAGTCGTATACAACCACATCTATGTAGCAGGGATACAGGTATGAGGGCTCACACAGATCATCATTTTAATCCTTATGCTGGGCAGGGACCATGCCAGGTTGAAAACTTTAGGCCTATCTCATTAATTAACTTAAACCTTAAAATGTTAGTTAAGGTGTTGGTGACCCACCTAAACAAGGTATGAAGTGGCCTGATAGGAGCTGAGCAAGTGGGATTTATGCAAAACAGGTATCAAGTGACCACTTGAGAAAATTGGAAAAATTGGCCTGATATCCCAGCGGTGTTGATTTTCCTGGATATGGAAAAAGGTGTCAACAGGGTCTGATGAGGCCATCTGTTTGAGATGTCAAAACTGTTTGTCAGACCATCTGTTTGAGGTTTTGAAAGCCTATAACACCCCTGAGATTTCATTGACTGAACAAGTCTGTTGTACCACCATCCCACAGATAGGATATATTGCAGTGGAGCATTGTCTGATCCTATAGAACTTGCCAGAGACACATGTCAGGGTTGCTTCCTGTACCCAATGTTATTTAATGTGTACCTTGAAACTTTAACCTATAGAATTAAAGCAAACCCACAAATACAGGGGATTAACATAGGACAAAAAGAGTTCAAATTGTTCACATAGGCAGATGACATTTTACTTCACCTCATCCACCCAAGGACATCCATACCAGCTATACTATAGGAGATTAACCAATTTAGCAGGATTTCTACATGCAAATTAAATATAGACAAAACCATAATCCGCCTACTGAATAGTGGATTAACAAACGTGGAGATAACTACAGTTGTCCTCACTTGGAAACCTAAGTAACATAATTATTTAGGTATTGTGGTGTCTTGAGATCCCAAAATTATAAAAATAGAACAATGTGGATGATCTCAACACCCACATTACACAAGATCTTCAAAGATGGGAGAAGCTGCCACTCTCCCTGTGGAGCAAGCTTGACATGATTAAGATGAATGTTCTCCCATGCATGCATTACCCTCTGGGCATGTTGAATATAACACTTCCCATGGCCCAGTTAAAAAAGCTTCATGGTGTATTTGCTAAATTCTTATGGAGGGCTGCTAGCTGATCATACAACAACGTATCTGCCCCCAGGTAGGTAGGAGGCTTGAAACTCCTGCAACTCTACCTATACTATTTGGCCCTAAATATTTTAGATGGAGGGGCATCCCAGCAAGAAGCTGAGCAGCAGACGTATGTGCTTCATTGATTGCACATTGAAAAGGAACTAGCAGCACAATCCAGAATTCAACTTGAAACCCTGTCATTTGCCACACCAAAAGCACTCCCAAAAATGATGTATGGCACTCTGGTCCACTTATCTATACATGCCCACCAACAACTATACAGATATTTACAAATTCATCTGACTAAAGATTGTGTCCAGCCCATCATCAGAAACCCAAATAATAATAAAAGGGGGGGCATATGCTCTGAATTTTGGACTACTTCAACTCTTTCATTAATTCCGCACATATTGCTAGGTGGTTGTTTTACCTCCTTCATTACGTTTCAAAGGAGACTCAATGTGGAGAATTCCAAAAGTTTTCATTTCTTTCAGATCACACACACTACTGCTGTAGTCTTGGGCCTGGCAACTTGAAATGTAGAAGAATGGAATAAGATGCTAGGACTATTGATGCTGGTTACTCAACCTCATGTCATCTCCAATATTTATTCCAAATTACATGATCTGAACCCATACAGGTTAATTGGTGTATGCACATATTGGACATGTGCTCTACCTGTAGAGGATGCGCCTGAGAGGTGGGGGAACGTTTGGATAGATTTAAACAAATATACTAAATTTGACAAATACAGATTAGCACAGTATACAATATTACAAAATTTATATTTCCCACCCAAAAAAGCTTTTTAAAATGGATAAGGACAATAACATATGCTCATGGTGCCAAAAGGCCTCAGAGATCTCTTACATATACTGTGGTCCTGTGATAAAGCATAGCCACTCTGTGAAAATATTAAAGGAAGCCTGGGCCCACTGCTAGGGTCTGAAGATGCATTCACACCAGAATTATGCATTGTGGGGGACTATGAAGGCAAGCTCATTGGTCAAAAGAAAATATATAGTGCCCTAATAGTCATAGCTACCAAACTATTTTAAGGCACTGGCTTGGTACTGAACTCCCCACCAGTAAAGAATGGCACCAGGAAGTACTTACAGCCGTTAATGTGTAAAGTATGATAGCCAGCATGAATAGCAGCTATCATACATATACCAGAAAGTGGGGAAACCCAACACACTTTAACGTAATTCATGGGATTACAGACACCTAAAGATATAAGACATTAGAATGTATATGTGGTAATGAAGGGGACTGGCAGATCTCATTTGAGCTAGTAATAACATATAATAATAAAAATAATAATATTTTTATTTATAAGGTGCCTTTCAATAAGTCAAGGCGCCTAACAATAAAATAAGCAATACATAAAACACTGAACATCATACTTATAAAATTCAAATAGCGGACAACATAAAATCAAACATAGGCTTGGTGCCATAAGTGTGTTTTAAGGGCCTGTTTAAATCCCTCCACAGTCGCGCACTACCGTAAGTGACGGGGTACAGAATTCCAAAGGGCAGGGGCCATGTACATAAATGCCCGGGCCCCAGAAGATTTTAAAGAAACATTTGGAATCTCTAGTAACCCCTCATCAGCTGAGTGGAGCGATCACCCGAGGCAGTAAGGAACCAGAAGCTCTTTCAGGTAGTCTGGGCCCTGTCAGTATAGGGCTTTATAAGTCAGAAGTCCGACTTTAAAGGTGATCTGCCACTGCACCGGCAGCCAATGCAGTTTGCGCAGTACCAGAGAGATATGACGAGACTGGGACATCCCCATCAATAACCGGGCTGCAGCGTTCTGCACCAGCTGCAAGCGGCAGATATCCACCTCAGGCAACCCTTAGATAAAGGAAGTTGCAGTAATCCAGATGTGAGGTCACAAAGGTGTGGACCAATGTAAGGAGGTTGCCGGATGGAGCTAGGTGCTTAACCCTGGAGATGTTCCTCAGATGGTAGCAAGAGGATTTGATGACTGCCAACACATGTGATCACAGTGTCAGCCCCTTGTCAAAAATCACCCCCAGGTTTCGCACCCATTCAGAAGTAAGGAGCTGGGAGCCCCCAAGAAAAAGTCCCAAAGGCAGACCTGCCCCCAACCCATCTATCCGGCACCCCAGGTCAACAACCAACACCTCATTTTTTTCCGAGTTCAACCTCAACCAGCTCAAATTCATCCAACCCTGGATTTCAGCGAGGCAGTTGTTAAATACCAAGAGAGCTCTACCCTGGTCGGGTGTGAAAGAAAGGTAAAGCTGGGTATCATCAGCATAGCAGTGAAACCTCAGCCCATACCTTCGTACAATGTCTCTGAGGGGAAGCATGTACACTGTGAACAACATTGGGAACAACACCGAACCCTGAGGTACCCCACATGACAGAGAGACTGGGCCAGAGGAATAAATCCCTGACACCACCCTCTGAGTTCTGCCAGTGAGGAAGGATGTAAACCATCTGAGGACTGTACCTGACAGGCCACGGATGAACATCAGGTGATTGAGAAGAACCCCATGGTCCACAGTGTCAAATGCTGATGAGAGATCTAGAAGAACCAAGATGGAATGTTTTTTACGATCCCTCACCATCAGGAGATTATTGAGCACCCGAACCAGCACCGTCTCAGTACTATGCCTCTTTCGAAAACCAGATTGGAGAGGTTCATAGATGTCATGAATGGTCAAATGGTTCTCCAGTTGTAGGGCCACTACTTTCTCAATCGCCTTCCTGATAAAGGGGAGGTTAGAGATTGGTCCGTAGTTAGCAAGGCAGTCTGGGTCCAAAGAAGCCTTCTTCAGGAGTGGTGTCACCACTGCCTCCTTCAGGGAGCTAGGAAACTCACCTGTCTCCAAGGAGCACCAGACTATCCATGCTAGGACTGGGTCAATGATATCACTACAACCCATAATTAGGGTAGTTGGTCCTGGGTCCAACCTACAGCACGTAAGGCGCATACCATGGACAATCCACCTGACCACTATGATCTCTGGCCGGCTGAAGGAACTCCAGGAGAACTGAGGGGCGTTGACCAGGCACCGATCCAGAGCATCTCCCATAGAGTGTGATGTTTGGAACTCTGCCCTGATGTCGGCCAGCTTAGCTGCGAAAAATTGAGCAAGCTCGTCACACTCTACTTGCGAAAAGGCTCTTCAAGTCTGCAGGCAGACTGGGTTGCGCAGTCTGTCTACAATTCGAAAGAGTTGAGCTGGTTAATTTTGAGCAGCCGCAATCTCCCCGGACAGTAACTCTGCCATCTTACGGGTGATTGCAGATTGATAGACTCGATAATGTTCCATCAACCTAAGGTGGTCGGCATCCAGGCCGGATTTCCACCAACAATGCTCTAACCTACGCCCTAGTCGCTGCATCTCCCTCAAGGTCCCATCAAACCAAGGGGACCAAGGGCGAAGGGAGAGAGGATGAATACTGATAGGAGCAATGACAAGAGATGATGAATTTTACAAGTTTCATATACATTAGCTTAACTAATTTGCTAATTTTCTTGATGGAATGAGTGTACATAGTTGGGGATGTATCCGTGACTGCTTCCTTGTAGTCTCTGTATGCAATATCTTTTAAAAGAAAAATAATAAAGTACTCTAGTTTTTTTTTAAACAATGGGTTCCCTGTACCTTAATGAATTTATTGCAACCTGCACCAATATCCATGAACAACACTCTACTAGTATGGGCCTTTTGGTTGTTCCAAGGTCAAGATTAAAGTCAGCTGTGGACAGAACCTTTTCTGTTTCTGCCCCTTTTCTTTGAAACAGCCTTCCCACGGATATTCAATCTGTTCCCTCAGTCCCCACTGTCAAATCTACATTAAAAACCTGACTTTTTAGACAGGCGTTTGATGGCATTTGTGGGAATCTGATTTAGTCTTATCTGTTTTCACTATAAAAGATTCCAGGCATCCTCCAGTTTTGTTTGGTGGTAAAATGTGTTAGGTTTGCCAACATTTGAGTGTTTTGTAAATGTTTTAACTTAGTTGTTTCTCAAGAGAAAAGATGGCCACCACATTTGGCTTAGAAGTAGTATTTTAGACCTGGCAAGGGCTGGGATTGTGAAAATAAATCAAAAAACTCATGGTGTGCAGCATAGGAGGTACCTAGAACAGTACTGCAGATCTGACAGGTACTGTATGCTAATATTCTTATTAATTGTAATTCACTTTTTCATTACACATCTGCTTCAATCTTGTTGACTGTTTTCTATATTTATAATGCAATGTTTTTGATTTATTGAATTTATGTGTTGATTGTATATACAGTACCTCAGTTTTAACTAGGAAGGCGTTTTTTTTTAAATAGCCATCCATCTATTAATATACCCAGCTTCAACCTGCAAAGGAAAACATTGGCATCATATAATCCCAGTTCAGGACAAGTGAATCCTTAAAGCAGCACTGAAATGAAAAATTGTTTACAGCAACTCAGAACATTATATATTCAACAGTCATGACATTATACATAATAAAATAATAGACTTGGGAACATTGTGCATAATAAATAAATAAAATACAAAGTACAAAGGTAGTTGAGCATACCAACTGTTCCTAAGTTGGCTGAAGTGTAATAATGGCATAGCATAACAGCAGTATGGTGGGAGGTGTAACAGTAATCAATGAGGGAGGGAGAGTGGCTGAGATAGCAATAGGAGCATAATGTGGTAGAATGGACTGATGGAATAGATAAAGGAGGGGGTCGTGAGAAAGTGCAAATGTTAGTGGCTACTGTAGTTGTGAGTAATGAAGTTACAGATGAGTGATTTAAAAGAGAAGAGAGGAAGCCATGCAAATGGCAATGGAGAGGATGTTCCACAATTTGGGGAGGCAGAAGGAGAACGCTGCTTGACCAGCACAGAATCTGACTGGTGCGAGGGTAAGCAACTGTGAGTCAGAGCTGTGAACGGAGTGGGAAAAGTTGGTGGGGAAGAGTAGGAGGAAGGAGAGAGAGGCAGGGAAGGAGCCTAGCCAGAATTTGGAGATGAAGGCGGTGCAGTGTGCTAGGCATCTGATCTATGGGGGGGGGGAGGCGGTATGAGTACAATGAACAGTGGTGGATTCTGAGGTGACAGACCAGGGCAAAGTAGTAGAAAGGAGAGGAAAGGGGGTTTATTCTGGCAAGGACAGATTTAGGAGTAGTGCTATACATGATGACACCATAGTCAAAGATAGATGGGATCATCTTTGTGACAATTTCTCTATGGGCAGGCAGAGGAATGCATGATTTGTTCCTGTAAAGAGCCCCGAACTTAGGGTTCAGATTTTTGTGGATGGCATTTATATGAGTAGAGAAATCTAGGTGACTGCCCATCCATACCCCGAGGTATTTGAAGGAAGGAACAACTTCAATCACAGTGCCATCGAGGGTCTGGAAAGTTGGGGGGGTGAGAGAGAGCTTGGCAAACCTCTGCCTGGTGCCATAGGCCATAGAGATTGATTTATTGTCATTAAGGTCCAGCTTGTTGGTCTAAAACCAGTTCTGGATGTTGTTGAAGTCCAGGCAGGCTGAGAGGTCTGAAGCAAAGTGGTCAGAGGCATAGAGTACTGTATTGTCAGCATGCATGTGAATGGATGCAGAGGAACAAGACAGTAGGAGGTCATTGAGCAAAATGGAGAAAAGGATGGGACCAAGAATGGAGCTTTGGGGGATGCCTGAGCAAATAGGGAAGAGAGGTGAGACAGCGTCACCTATACAGACTTCTTGGATCCTGCCTTCTAGGTAGGAGTGAAACCACTCAACTGCTGAGGGAGAGCACCTAGCTGAGGAGAGTTTACCCAGGAGGAAGGGGTGGGCAACAGTGTCCAAGGCTTTGCCAAGGTCAACAAAAATGGCAGAGATGTTAAGCCCCTGATCCATGCCAGAAAAGACTGAGTCAGTGAGCCTGAGGAGGGAGGCTGCAGTGGAATGGGTTTTCCTAAAGGCAAACTGAAAGGGGGTGAAGAAGAAGGAGTCATCAAGGAAGGGAGAGAGTTGTATGAGAATCAGTTTTCCTGAAGCTTTGCCAGGGTGGGAAGAAGGGAAATGGGATGGTAATTCCCAGTGAGTGAGGGGTCACCCCCGGAAGGGGGATGACTGTGGCTTGATTCCACAGGTCAGGGACTGTTGCAAGAGAAAGGGACTGATGGAGGAGGTAGTTAGTGTGGAGGGCTGTGGCAGGTGTGGAGAGGAACAGGGACTTGGGATCAAGTTCTTCTGGACTCCCTTCTTTATGTAGATTGTTGGCAAAGAGGGCTTTGAGGGTTGCAGAGGGGGTGGTAGGTGAGAGGACAAATTGGGAGGAGGAAAGAGGAAGTGGTAGGGGCCAGGATGAAGGAGAGATGGTGGGGAGAGGGGAAAGGGCACAAGTGGTGATGAATGAGTTGAAAGATGAGGTGACTGCTGCTAGGTCTGAAATGATGGAGTCGCCCACCTTGAGGAAAGGAGGGGGGCTTGGGGAGTACGGAATGGATTACCTTCCAGAATTTAGATGGGTGGTTTAAGTTGGTGCTGAGTGTGGGTGCAAGCAGTCAGCCTTCATAAGTCTCATTGTACTGGATCAAGCATTGTGTAGGGACTTAAATTTAGCCAGATCAGATGGGGTGCCTGAAGACTTATAGAACCTCCAGCAAGCTCACAGTCACCATGACAGGCCAGCAACTCAGCAGAGATCCAGGGGAGGTGGGAACCTTGAACCCGAGTTTTCTGCAGTGGTACATGAAAATTCCATACAGACAAGAAATATGTGTTGAAAAAATTGAGACCTGAGTTGATGTTGCTGGCAGTTATGATTGTGGACCAGTCAACTGCCAACAGGTCATCCAGTAGAGTGGTATGATCCAAGGAGCAGAAGGCATTAGTCTGGATGAATTTGGGGGAAGCTTAGGGTGGTGGATCTTGCACATGCAGTACATGATGTGGTGGTCACTGAGGGCGTTGTTGAGGGTGCCAGCATCCACAGTGCAATGGAGATGGGTAGAGATGCTCCAATCCAGGAGGGAATGGTTGAGGGTATTGGGGCTGGCCCTAGTGGGCCCAGTGATGAGCTAGGTGAGCTGGAAAAGTTTTATATTTTGGCATAGTTTGTTATGGAATGGAGAGATCCAATTGAAGTTAAAATCGCCAAAAGTAAGTTGCTCACCAGAAGCGGCATATGTATTTAATATGGTGACCAACTCAGCAATGACAGGGGCAATATGCCAGAGCAGCAGTATACTCCGGCAGTATAGATATGGATGGAAAAGTGGAGGGAGACTTTCAGGAGGAGCATCTCAGGTGGCAGGGAAGGAGGCAGCCAGCAAAGATTCAAATTATGTGCTGGAGGACAGGTAGATGGCTAAGCCACCTCCTCAGTCGGATTGGTCCTGGTAGATAATTGAGTAGCCAGGGATGGATTTGGCAGAGTCAGGGATCTTTGGGGAAAGCCATGACTCCAAGATTATAGGACATCTGGAGAAAGGTCCACCACTAGGGTTGTAGAAGGGTAAGTTTCGGGAAACAGGCTACGAATGTTGATGTGTACAAGTCTTAACCTTTTGGGGAAGGAAGTAGCTGAGGAGGGGGTGGCAGCATGGCACAAAGTAGGAAGATGATGTAAGCAGAGATACAGAATCAAAACAGTGAAGCTAGACAGAATCAATTAAACTGATTCAAAGCAAACTGATGACTTTACCCTAAATGGTATAAAGCACATCCCAGATAAGGGAGCAGCTAGACTTACAGGAATGCAACTTCAGTAACTTGCATGTAGAAAAATAGGTAGAGCAGATGGTGCAGCTCTGTATTTGTGACCCTAAGCACAAGGACAGTTGATTTACCCACCAACATGATAAATCAGCCTACCCCAGACAGAGAATACTGAGGGTAAAAGGGTAGAAGCAACAGATAAAATGATAAAAACTGGAGCAGTGCTAGGATCAGACAATAGAGACCTCTAACTGATTTCAGCCTACAAGTGAGGCAACATGTAAAGCAACACACCTAGATGTTAATGAGCTGACAACAGAAAAGAGGAAGCATGTACACACGATAAATGCAACTGGTAATGAAGCAGAGAGCATACACCCACACACCTGGGAGGTGAGATACAGCTTACACTGGAGTCCAAACAAGGAGACAGGGCCGGACCTGAGAGTACATGGATTGTAGGGATACACTTTTGGGGCAGCACTGTTGGCTAATGGGCCTGCTCACTCCACAACTAACACACACAGTGTGACACCCTTTGCACTCTGGCCCTTAGCGTTATGGTCCGCAGAATGTAGGCCTGCATAAGCAGGGATCCTGAGATGCACAGGCTGATGGCCCTACCCTCCTGCAACCCTATTGGCTACCAGCTTCTGATGACTCCAAAACTGAAGATGGCGAGTTCTGCATCTGTGGGACCAAGTATTAAGGAAAGGGACAGCAGAGATGTAAGGCCTACTTCCCTTGACCCTCTCTATGGGTAGCTAGCAACTTGAGGCAGACTTGAAAGTGCTTGGGACTGCTGCTGTGAAAAGGAACTGTGAGTTCAAGAGTTCTTGCTCATTTTGCCCTGCCCTCCTGCAACCCGATTTCCTGCCAGCTATGAAGATGACAATTTCTAAGGCTATAGGGGCGAGCATTAGGGAGAGGGAAAGCAGAGATGTAAGGTTCACCCCTCTTGACCTTGTCTGTGGGTAGCTGGTGACTGGAGGTAGACATGAGAGCAGTGGGGACTGCTGCTACAAAAAGGAGCCATGGATTCAAAAGTTCTCACTTGTTTGGCCCTGTACTCCTGCAACACGATTAGCTGCAGGTTACTGAGGGCTGCTGAACTGAAGATGTGGAGTCCGGAGGCTGTAGGGGGCAATCATTGGGAAGAAAAAGAGCAGCGATGTAAGGCTCACCCCTGTCAACCCGACTGCGGGGAGCTGGCAACTGGAGGCAGACTTGACAGCACTGGGAAATTTATTTACAAAGCACCATGAATGGTACCAAACATAGCAAAGTAGTTATACAGCAAGATCCCTGACAGGTACTCCCACTAAGGGCTCAGAGGCATCCATATTTACAATTCCAAAGCCGGTAAGCAGTGGGAACCACATTTAGCAGCCTTTCAAAATATTTACAGTTTTTACATGTTCCCACCACAGCTACAAGGGAGCTGAGGTTACCAGGGGATTTTCATGCGCACCATACAACACAGTTGTAACATAGCTTTACACCTATCTAACAACATTGAGAGGGATATAGCATCCCAGCTTGCATAGTACACAGTACCTGAGCTGGGGCACCAAACTATGAGACACTAACAGGGTTTATCGAATCTTACCCCCTTTCTCAGGTCACAATGTCACAGTGCCAGGTGGTCACATATGAGGCTTAACAGGACCCTTCAGATCTTACCCCTTGAGTCCCAATGTGATGATGCCGTCCCTCCTGTTCTCCACTTTTCAGCTCAAGTAATTGCTTCCCTTGTCCTTAAAACAGGTAAATAACAGGGAAACTTCAGTTTACTTTCTGAAATGCATGGTACTGGTCCCAATCACCACCAGGCAGCACTCCTTGAGGATGGACCATCAGCAGGCCCTCGCTATCCCCAAACTCAAACACTAACCAGGATATGGGCCTTCAGAGACCTAACCAGAGGGAGCCAGTGCCATGCCAGACCCAGGACCCTGCCACCATCTCAAGCCTGCAGGCCCTCTCCAGCCAGTCACATCCAGAGCATGGCACATTGGGGGTGTCCAAGCCCCCAAAATCCCTACAGTGGAGTCAGGACTTGAATCATAGCTGGAACCCAGGTACTTGAACCACAACTAGAGCTCTCTTCACAGGACCAGGACCCCTTTATTTGCCCTGGATGGGTGGGCAGAAAACATGATAAAATGATGGAGGCAATGAGTATAGGGTGGACAAAGACATTTTACAGCACCCTATTGCAGGGCCAGAAAAGTACCATAACAAGAAACAAGTATTTACAGTTTGAAGCAGTCTAAATCAGTTAACCCTTTGTTCTGAAGCAGGCTAAACCAATTAACCCTTTGGTGCAATGCCAAGAAAACTTATTAAAAGGATTACAGCCCCCCTATATTTATAGGTGTTGGGTGGTGTGAGTATTGTGCTGCTGTGCCAGTTATTGTCCCTTTTTTTATTAAATTGAATTTATATATACAGATGAGTGGTGCCTTTCTTTTTTAGCTTTTCCTATATTTATAGGCGGTTATAAGAATATGACCGAGACAAATTTGCTTTAAAATCCTCAGCCGCCAGTGCTATTATACACTCACAACTCTGCCAGCTCTAGAACCCCATTCTTGGTACCAGCAACCCCCTTCAAAAGATTAGGCAGGCACTGGGAGCCCATCCCCATGCCAACAAATAACAACTAACCTTTCTCCTGAAAGCAATTCCTGTACTGGGATCCCATCCTTGGTGACTGCAAAAAACTCCCAAATGGTTCCCTTCCTCCTACTCTGCCTGTTCACCTTCCCCTATCCTTATATTGGTTCATACAAAAAAAAGGAAAATCCCTTTCTGAGTTCCTCTGTTCAATTTTTAATTCAATGCAGTTTTACTGATCAACTACATGTAATGTCAATACACATGCAAATTTCAAGTGATAATACATTTTAAGAATATACATCCGCCAATTGATATGAGGCTTAGTAGACTACGTTTTCTGTGTTTACATTATCATGATTAACAAACCTAATAGAGGAACTATTATCAAATAAAACCCTTATTTTGTTTATCAGTTTAGTAATTAAAAAAAAACCTCAACAAATATAAAGTGCAATACATCAAGTAAAGTTTACCATTACTTTATTTGTAAAGCCAAAGCCTTTAATATAGTGTTTCAGCAGAGGATAATAGAATTATTATTCCACAAAGCATCCTTAGTTAATTTATTTATATGGGTTCATATTGCTGATTTTCTTTAGAAAATTCTGATCAATTTTAGTTTAGAATGTAAATAAGACACTGTAAGGTTTGGGTCTGATTACCTACATTCCCTAATAATAGTATTAGAATTTATAATCCCAATTTCCTATAAAAATAGAGAGCTTCATGAAAGAAGATTCAATGATATACACCCACACTGTAAGAATAACCTTGTGAGATTTTTTTACATCAATCATTGATATACAGCATTCTTGGAAAAGAAAAGATTAATAACAATATCAAGATCCCAGAAGTGGTTTAATGTAAATATGAGTTGCTTCAATTTTTTTTTAATCAAACTCAGAAAATGTAAAGTTTTCTGTATATTTAGCATTTTCTAATGAGAACAAGTATATAATAAGTGTGCCAGAATTTTCAGTCAAGAAAGGGTTTCCTTTCCTTAAAAAATATTGGCCAAGTGAAGATTAAATGCTTGGGGTCATCCAAAACATACATACCACAATTACAGAAGGGTGGGTGGATTCCCTCTCTTTTTTGTGCTTTTAAATAACTGATTGGAGCCATATAGTTCCAGCCTAAATCAAGTGAATAGATTCCATTTTACTTTGTACAAGATTTTTGAGACTTACAGTTCCCTACCAAAAACATTTGAATGTGTTTGTAAGCTGTATGCATTTTCAAATTATTTGTTGTGGTGATGTCCTGCTGGGCAACAAGACCTTTACATTTCAATTGTATGTGGTCCAGTATAATAAAACAAGGAGTTCTATGTATTTCAGTCAAAATAATACGAAGACCCATAGAATACAAGGAAGATTGGAAAGACTTCATATATGGAAAAACAAATCCCCTTAACAAATAGGAAGCTTGCTCCTCAAGACATTGTCTGGGCAAACGCTCTTCATGCATGATTTGTAGGTCCATTATGTGCTGTATATAATGATCCTAGACAAGACCTATGATTCTAATGTATGAAAGGAGATGCGCAGCGCATCTCTAGATGTGCTGGTGCAGCCCACAAAATGCGCTGTAGTGTGATATTCAAAGGACAGAGATGCACTGTGCATCTCCAGATGCGTTCGAGCACAAAGATAATGTACAGTATGTGATGCTTGTAGTGGGGGCATTCCCATGAATTTTTCGCATACCGGCATATTCAGTCGAAATCAGTGGTGCAAGTGCAGTGCATCTGGAAGATGTGCCACCCAAAGTTAGGCATAAAAGGTGCATGCCTAACTTTGCAGGCCACCCACAAGCAACAAGTTGAACAGCAGCAGCGACAGCCATGGATTGGGTCTGCTTCCTTAAACGAAGCTGTCATGAGTGGTGTGAGGAGATGGGGAGAACAACACCATGGCAGAGGAAGGGCCTGTAGGTGGTATGCCCAACAGAAAAGGTACTGTGCCCATGTCACATTTGAACAACTCAGTGACACTGAAATCGTTGGCCAGTACTGACTCAACAGGTCAATACTGAGACAGCTCTGTGAGCTGGTCTATGATGAACTATAGGCACCAACACGCAGGAGTCACGCAATTTCAGTGGAGACAAAGAAGACAGCAGCACTGTGCCTGCTCGCCACGGGTACCTTCCAGATACCAGTGGGTGACACCTCTAGCATCACACAGTCCACCACGTCCCATCTCTGCACACAGTTCCTCACTGCTCTGCTACCCCATGCTATGGAGTACATCATATTCCCTAGTACACAGCCAGAGTGAACAGAAACAATGCAGCACTTTCACAGAGTGGCACACCTGCTAGGCATGCTAGGGGCCACCAACTGCACCCTTGTGGCAATCAGGGCACCACCTGACACCGACAGGGACACATATGTCAACAGAAAGGGATACCACTCTGTGAACTGCCAGGTAGTGTGCAATGCTGCAGGGTGCATCACCAATGCTTGCGCTGCACACCCTGGGAGTGCACATGATGCCCACATCTGGCATCAGTTGGCCCTGTGCTGCTGGTTTGAGACTGGGAAGATACCTAGTGACCACCTAGTGGGTGAGTTGGGCAGATTACCATGCCCTCACAACACACCTATGGCCCACAACACAGTTGGCGACAGTGCGGGGGGGGGACAGTGACAGGGACACTGCACCGGCCAATGGGCATGGTGAACTGTAGAACAGGGGAGCCTGCTGGAGTGGGGCCCACAGACGGAGAGACAGGGGATGCTGGTGCACGGGGTGTGACAGGGCAGGGGTACATACACAGCAGGCACAGGTGACAGTGTATGTAGCAACACACGTCCCAAGGCCCAAACAACAGCCAGGGCAGGGCAGAGTACCACAGTCAGACAGGACAGTGGCAGGGTGGCCACACAGGCAGGGCTGCAGCTAGCAACACAGGACAGAGGGCAGGCATGCCATGCCCAAACTGGCAGTGAGCATGCAACAGATGGGGTAGCCCCACAGGTGTGACAGTGTGTGCGCAGGAGAGGAGGGTGGACTGGCAACCAAGTGGACCGACAGAGGCAGCAAACACAGGCCAGGGGGCATTGCTGGTAGGTACAGCGGATGCCTGATGGAAACTTACAGACTGCATTCCCCCCCACGGGTGACAGTGCCTACCCTCTGCGATCATGGCTGCTCACCCCCATACATCAGCCCTTGACCGAGGCCAAGGAAAGGTACAATGAGGCACACATTGCAACATGCAATATCATCGAGTGTGTGTTCGGCATGCTCAAAATGAGATTTAGATGCTAGGACAGGTCCGGTGGTGCCCTACAATACAGCCCAGAGAAGCCCGGTGGCATATTCCTGGCCTGTTGCATGCTACACAACATGGCCATTGACCACAAAATAGTTGTCCAGGCACAGGAGGGTGACAGTTCCAAGGATGAGGAACCACAGGCTGAGGGTGAGCAGCCAATCCTGCATGGGAGGGACCCACGGCTGGCCACTAGGGGTTGGTGGTACCTGCACACAATTGTTGAGGAGCACTTTGGAGACCACAGGTGAGTAACAGTGGAGGACAAAACAGGGCAGTCAGACACACACACACAGAGGGGGCGGACAAAGGATCCGCACATGTGCAGGTATGCAGTCACTGCACAGATGCTGAGGACTGCAATAAAGTGTGCAAGGGGGAAATACTGTTGCACTTGGGGGAATGGCATGGATAAGTGGGAACCTCCTAGCACACATGCACAGTGGACACACAAGGCTGCACTCACCTTGCCCATGCCACACATCACAACACCAGTGCCCACACCCATGGTCTGGATGCCACACGGACAGCTGAGACAGGCTTGCCACAGGAGCATGTGTGTGCCACTGCACGCAGCCCTGGGCAGTGACAGCTGGGTAGGTGGGCAGCAATGGCTGCAGGGTGCAATGGCAATGCCGACTGTACCCAGCAGGCATCACTGTGTGCCACTACGGCCGTCACAGACACATGGGCAGCCATGCTTAGGCAGGGTGAAATCCACTGGGGTCCCACCCACCACAAGGATTTGAATCCTCCACACTAACTTGTGTTGACCCATGCAACCATGACCGGGTGCATGTGGGGGTTTGGGTATTGAATACCAGATTGGATCCAGTGGTGTTGGGAATATGGGTGGCAGGGGACGGTGTCTGTAATACGGGGGTCACCCGACACCAAGGTGTGGAAGTGCTGTTGGCACTGGACGGGGCACGGCGGGAACTCACATCGGCATGGGGTGCCAGAGCTGCACAGCCCACCTCAATGGCCTGTGCGATCCTTCCAAGCCCTGTGGTCATGTCCGACCACAGTTGGCACATCTCGCCAAGCATCTGGGCATGCCTTGCAACCACATGCTTGCCCATGAGACCCACCTGCACCCTCAGTCCATGAATCACCTCCCTGAGTGCCACCTGGCTCTGTATGGATGCCCGCAGGAGCTGGGTGTGGTCATCCAGCCCGTCAGAAGGAGACACGTTGGGGGGGGCTGATGGGTGGGGGGGATACCGTCCTGCTGTGCCACATCCACTGCCTGAGAACACCGCATGACAGGCCACTGTTCAGCTGGGAACTGTGCATGGGCAGGCACAGTGGGCTCTGGCCCAGCCATGCCATGTGCCTGTGCAGGCCATTGCTGGTCCACACCACCCTGCTGTATGGTGGAAACAGCCCTGGGCCCCACAGCAGTGCCCTGCCCCTGGCCAACCACAGCCATTGCAGCAGCAGACAATGTGTGGAAGAGTTGGGGAGGGGGCATGTGAAGGCCTAGGACAGCCTCCACTGGGCGATGCTGTCCGTGTGGCAACAGGGACATTGGCTGGGACACTGACATGCATGTGTTCCCCCAGCTGGGTTGCATCGTCAAGATCATCATCATTCTCCTCCATGGCCGATGCAAGCACAGTGAGGTTGTCTGGCAGTTCAAGGCCGGACAGGGCGTCAAGATTAGCCAGCCCAAGAATATCCCCGAACACACGTGCGGCATCACCATCAGCAGCAGCCAAGGCTATGATGGATGTGGATGGTCTGGGGTTTGTTTACCTCCTGGCCCACCGGACGAGCCCGGGACCCTGGAGTACCCCTGAGGTGTGATGCAGCTGTAAGGCAGAATAGGAGAGCAAGGTCAGGGCAGCATGGTCATGATGCTAGTTGACAGATGGACACAGGGAGATGTGCATATGTGTCACAGGTGTGCAGGTGTTGACACACAGGCAATGGCTACCAGTGTTGCTTGTATTGCACACACACAACAGTGACGTGTGCGTTGTGAGTATACTGGGGCATGTGCACACACACACACACCAGATTGTGGTGCATGGCTACAGCGACCAGGCTGTGTACCGGCCAATGACATCCACCCCTAACAATGGCTGGGCCACAGGCACAGCAGGTAGCATGTGGGCCAACTGCCCCAGTGGCTGGCCACTGCAGTAGCCCAATATTGCCAGCAGTGTATATGCACACAGCATACATATCCCTGTTGTCAGGGTCTGTCATAGGTGGCCTGTGAACCGGACAGGCCAGTGTCTGTGGTTGTGCAGCACACCACAGGGCCAGCAGCACACTATGCCAGGGGCTGTGGAGGCCTACAGAAGGGTTGTGCACTGTTGGCATGTCTGCTTGGCACCATGGGGACACAGTGGCACAACATGCACACCCATGACAAACACATGCAGTCTTCCACATTGAATGACATATGTATACTCACAGTGCTGTGCTGGACTGCCTTCCATCTGGAAGGAAAAGACCGAGGTAGAAAGGTCAGTGGGGGATGCTGCAAAAGAAGGTAAAGCCATACAAAAATGGAGAGCAATGAGTACCAATGCCCATAGTCTGAGTAACAAGCTTCCTGAATTAGTGGCCTTGATGGAGGAGGAACATCTGGATATCGTGGCAGTCACAGAAACATGGTACACACAAAACCATGACTGGGATGTAAACATACCAGAATACACTATCTACAGGAGGGACAGGGAGGGTAAAAGAGGAGGAGGAGTAACTCTTACATAAGGGAAGAAATCAAAGCAACAGAACAAAAGGGTAAACATGGAGGAGAAGAAGCACTGTGGATAAATTTGGAGACCGGCAATGGCACCACAATCCGCACAGGGGTTGTATACAGACCCCCTTCTCAGGGGGAGGAAATGGACAAGGAAATGATAGAAAGTATACTTAGAATGGCAGAAAAAGGGGAGATATTGCAGATGGGTGATCTGAATATGCCAGATGTTAACTGGAGTGCAATTGCAGCAGCCACTTCAAAGAGTGGGGTTATTCTAGATGCCCTACAGGGGGCATGCCTTAGACAACTAGTATTGGAGCCCACTCAAGAGAGAGAAATCTTAGACCTGGTTCTCTCAAATGGAGATGAAGAGAGGATCACAGATGTAGAAGTGGGTAGCCATCTGGGAACTGGCGACCATCGAACAGTATGGTTCACAATAAACACAGCAATAGAGTCAAGCCATACAAAGGCAAAAGTACTGGACTTCAGGAGGGCTGACTTTGCCAAAATGGGTGAGTGCCTAAGGAATGCACTAGCAAATGGGCAGGAAGGAGGGTTGAAGAACAATGGGGAATAATAAAACTGCCATCACAGAGGTAACAAGCCTTTGTGTGAAGCAAATAAACAAAATGAAACGATGTAAGAAACCACTATGGTTCTCAAAGGAAGTGGCAGTGAAGGTTCAAGAGACACAGAAAGCATTCAGGAAGTATAAGGAATCACAGAAGGAGCAGGACAGAGAACTGTATCAGTTAAAGCAAAAGGAAGCTGGGAAGGCAGTCAGAACAGCAAAGGCCCGAACCGAGGAAAAGATAGCCAACTCAGTTAAGAAGGGGATAAAACCTTTATAGGTACATCAGGGAGTGAAGGAAGACCAAGGGAGGATAGTGAGGATAAATAAAGGGGAGGGAGGGTGGGCAAAGGGTGACTGTGAAAAGGCAGAGATACTAAACAAATATTTTTGCTCAGTATTTATAAAGGAAGAGGGAGGTACCCAAAACAAAAAGAAACACTCTGGATACAGAAGTTGATACCAGCCCATTTACAGAAGAAAGGGTTCTGAAAGAACTCTTAAAACTGAAGGTGGACAAAGCAATGGGGCCTGATGGGATTCGTCCCAGAATTCTGAAAGAACTAAGGGTAGAACTAGTGACACCACTGACTACCCTGTTTAACAAATCATGGGAGGATGGGGTGGTACCCGAGGACTGGAGGAGGGCAGATGTGATTCCCCTTCACAAAAGTGGGAGCAAGGCAGAAGCAGGAAACTACAGACCTGTTAGTTTAACCTCAGTGGTAGGGAAATGATGGAATCACTTGAAGGAAAGAATTGTCGAGTATCTAGAGGCCAGAGGGGCACAGGACCCAAGGCAGCATGGATTCACAGCGGAAGGTCATGCCAGACAAATCTGAAAGATTTCTTTGACTGGGTGACCAAAGTAGTAGATCAGGGAGGGGCTGTGGACATGGCCTACCTAGACTTTAGCAAGGCATTTGACACAGTCCCACATAAAAGATTAATATACACATTAGCCAGCCTGGGAGTGGGTCCCAAGATGACAGCCTGGGTAAAGAATTGGCTGGAGAATAGGACACAGAGAGTAATAGTAAATGGAGTCCACTCTGAAGAAAGGGGGGTTACTAGTGGGGTACACTTGAGGGATTTCAGTATTGGGACGGTCCTTCAATGTCTTTATAAGCGACATTGCAGAGGGACTGAAGGAAAAGTATGTCTTTGCAGATGACACAAAGATCTGCACCACAGTTGATGCACAAGGTGGGGTGGAAAGGATGAGAAGGGACTTGGCAAGGTTAGAGGAATGGTCAAATGTATGGCAGCTTAGATTCAGTGCTAAGAAGTGCAAGGTAATGCACCTGGGAAACAAAAACCCAGGGGAAGGGTACACAATGGGGGGTGAGATACTAACAACAACAAAAATGGAAAGGGACCTGGGGGTAGTCATATCAGATGACCTAAAGGTGGGAAAGCAATGTGAGAGGGCACAAGGAGGGCTGGGGTACACTGGGATGCATAGGGAGGGCATCACCAGTAGAAAACAGGAAGTTATTATCCCTCTGTACAGACAGCTGGTGAGACCCCATCTGGAGTACTGCATGCAGTTCTGGAGACCCAATTCCACAAAGACATAGACAGGATGGAAGCTGTCCAGAGGAGGACAACTAAAATGGTGCAGGGTCTGCACGGAAGACATATGAAGAGACTTAAGAGCTTAATATGTATAGCCTCGAGGAAAGAGGGAGAGGGGGACATGATAGAAACTTTCAAGTACCTCAAAGGAATCGACAAAGTCCAAGAGGGTAGCATCTTTCAAAAAAAGAGGTGTGCAAGAACAAGGGAACAATTTGAAGATGGGGAGGCTCAGAGGTAATTTGGAAGTATTTTTTCACAGAGAGGGTTGTGGATGCATGGAACGGCCTTCGAGGAGGTTGTGGAGTCAAAACAGTGGTGGAATTCAAGCATGCATGGACAGTCATAAGGCAATTCTAGGGGTGGGTAGGAAGAAGTAGGCTGCTGGTTAACTAGGATCTGCAGCTTATCCACTAGGTAAGGAAATGGGCAGACTGGGTGGGCCAAGCGGTCCTTATCTGCTGTCAAATTCTATGTTTCTATGTTTCTAAGCCACCACCATGGACACCCTCCATGGAGGTGCGGCTTCTGGAAGCTGCAAGAAGTTTCTCCCATGCAACAATGCAGGCACTGTGGGGGACCCACCCTCAGAGGCAGTCTGGGATGCCCTGATTGCAGCCAGCTGTTCCCTGGCCCTGGTGCACTCACTGTTCATGCACTTCATACATTCCTGGGGTGTACGGTTGTACACCCTCTGGGCATTGACCACATTAGCCACCTCATCCCAGCCTTTGGCACGCTCCCGCTGGGTACCGTTTTGTGGGTGAGGAGATCCTCTCACAGGCAGTATGCCTGAATAAGGGCATGCAATTCCTCCTCTGTGAAGTTTTGCCACCTCCTCTTCTTACCCTCCTCAGTTGCCATACTGGTGCCTGTGGACAGGACAATAACAAGCAGCAGCACAGGTCCAGCAGTTTTGGCAAGTGGTGCATGTCCTGCTGGATGCATTGCACCAAACACTGTAACAATTCAAATGTAAACAAACTCACCTCCAAGGCTGCAGTACCTGTCAGTCACCTGTGTGGAGGGATGGTGCAGGGCGGCCCATTTATGGCTCAGCACATGCAAATGAGGTGGGGTGCAGCCTGTAATGAGATGCTAATGAGTGGACGTGGGCAAGGATTGGGCAATGAGGCATTTGCATATCCTGGCTGAATATTGCAGATTTGCACCTGGCCCATTTCAATGCACGTAGAGCATCTATTTGGGCAGTGCATCTCCGCATAGTGCATTTCCAACGCATGCACAATAGGCTGTAACATCACTGACATGCACAGTGGCGCATGTGTGATACCATGGCCTGTGCATCATGCATACCCTACCATGTTGCTCTAATGCGCGATTGCAATGTACAGCACATGGCTGCTGCTTTGCACCATGTGGATGTCTACAGGTGCGGCATTGGCTGACCTTCACAACATGGCCGCACCACATGGCTGCGCATGCATGTGGCATGGAGGCATGACCCCATTCTCCCACCCAGCTGTTCCCTACTGCGCATGTGCGATAATGTGCAATTCTGCCGCTGTCATGCATCCCTATGTGCATTTGTGAGTCACACGGCCAACTGCATGATGGGCCTATTGTGGAAATGGTGCGAGTATGCCACAGTCCTTCCAGGGACTTCCTGTGAGCCACACTTGTTGCAGCTCTGAACAGTCGGGATGGCATGTGCTGGCAGCTCCCAGGGGACCAGGCCACATGCCCTGACCTGGGAAGATCTCAAGCTGGCCAATCTGCTGGACCTTGTTGTGCCCCTGGAGGGCAAGTTGTTTGGTGCAGAGGAGCTGTACGAGGCACGGGACCAGGTATGGTCCCACGTGGCTCGATGCCTCACCCAGAAAACAGGCATCCCGAAGACCAGAAAGCAGCACAGGCACCAGTATGGTGACCTGCGCAGGAGAGATCCAGGCAGGCTGGGCTGCCTGCATGACCAGGCCCACAGGGGGTCAGTTCCTTGCCCAGGTACTTATGCACTGTGTGCATGCTTTTCTTGCCTGCTACTGGGGGGTGTGCGGGTGTGCGACAAGGGTAGGTGACACTGTCCACATGGTTGCCATGGCCCCAGTCGTAGGTTCAGGCCCATGGTGCCATTCATGATACTGTCTGGTCCTGGGTGCAATGGTGGGCCATGGTGGTGGTGTTGCCATGTCTGTGTTGGTCCCCTTTGTGCATTTCCTGTCACAAGGCCACACATTGTGCTGCTCCATGCTGCATCACATCACTGCTGTGCCCCTGGGTTGGGGGGGCTTGTGGTCCTGCATGCTGCTCATAGTGCTTTTACCATTGTGTCCCCTTGCAGGTCAGGAGGAGCAGCACCAGGTCTAGCACCAAGCCAGCAGGTAGGCAGGTGACGGTGGGGTGGCAGGAGGGGATGGAGCCGGCTCACTGCCTGGTGTGTCATGCCGTGCTTCAGGTAAGTGTGCTGCTGGAGCTGCGTGTTGCTGTTCCATGGGTTTGGGGGGGTTACATTGTCCACAGTGGGCCATGGCCTGCTTGTTGTGCATGTCCATATGGTGCCTGCCTCACACACATGTACTGTTGCTTTGGCACCGTGTGGCAGCTCCGTTGTGTGCCTGTCTCCTGAGTGTTGGTCCTTGTCCAGTGTGTCTGTTCAGGACTGTGGGCACTCATCAGCACACACACGGGGCCACCACCAGGCCTACACATGTGGGACACACGGATGTCAGGTTCACACACTGTGGGGGACATGGCCACATGTCCCTTGGCAACATCCTGTGCGTGCACATGCTGACATTGCCTGTTCCCTCTGCCATGTCCCATGCACTGTGTGGCATTGTTGCATGGCACTTCACTGGTCTGCCATGCGCGTGGTGTTGTGATGGCCCTCTGCAGGGGCCCGGCTGACATCTGGCATTCACAGCTACTCCATCCTGGGGAAGGGAGAGAGACTGCGCCTGGGTGGGCTGTGGCACTGAGTAAGTGTTCTGTGTTTCCCTCCATAGGTCGTCAGGATGCCTGTGCTGGGTGGAGCAACACCGGAGGTGCCAGGGAAGGGTGGTGATCCATGGCCATATCATCTCCAAACAAGAGCTACTGGCCACCATATTTTACTGGCAGGGAGCACTATTGAGGTTGGCCCATGACATACTGTGGGAACTGCGGAGCAGAGGCCATCCACACATTGGGATGGGCACACAACATCCAGGGCCACTAGGCCTGTGTGGACAATGTAGCCTGTATGTATTGTAAATAGCCCCTTTATCCACACCCCATACCCAGAACCTTGCCATCCACCTTTATATTGTTTTCCCCCCTGCATATCCTATTCTCCATTCAGCTCTGCCCCACAGCCTCGTTTTATGCTGTATATACTTTTGTATTCCCTTTTGAATTGCTGTGTTGATTGTTGGTTGTTTCTGTTGTTTTGTTGTATTAAATTTGTTACATCCTGACTGCGTCTGTGGTCCTTCCTTTGCTGTTGTTGCCATCACCTGCTGTGTTGCATGGTTGGTCCACTGCCCCTTGCTTTTCACTGCCCATTTGTGTCTGTCCAGTTGCACATCCATATGCCCAGTCCCCCAGCTGTTGGCCCCACTGTGTTTGTCATGATTTCCCCTGGGCTGCCTATGGGGTGTTCATCACAGCAGCCCATTTTGTCACTTGCACTGGTCCCCTGTGCTGGTGCTGTGCCTAAATCTGCTGTTGTCCTGGTCTCCATGCTGCTGTGCTGCAATGTTTGTGGTCCTGTGTCACTGTGGTTGTGTACCCCCTGTGTGGTCTACATCCCCCTGTCTGTGTGCCGGTGTACCAGTGGCACGCTTTGCCTGTCACATCCACCCTGCTTGGCACATCAGCCCTGTTGTCACGGTGCCTGGCCAGGCCATGCTGTCCATTGGCACAGCCAGTGCTGTGGCACTTTGTCCATGCTCTTCTGTGTGCCACACCCACTGTGCCTGGCATGCCACTTGGCTGGTGGTCCATGTGTGGTGCTTCGTGCTGTACCCACAGGGACTGTGCCTGCACCCATGTTGCACTGTTCTTGTGCCGCTGTCCTCGCCTGTGCCTTGGGGTGCTGCTCTCCCTGTCTGTGCTCTTCTGCACTGCTCATTTCCCATATTCAGTCCTGCCCTGCTGCTCCACTGTCCCAGGCTGACTTGCTCCATTTCCCATATTCAATCCTGCCCTGATGCGCGGCCCATGTCCAGTTGTGCAGTGGCGCAGTGTTACAATATCCAGCCCTGTATGTGCCGGTGCATCCTCCAGCGCATCTTCTGAATATTGCATTTATTTGGAATGGCGCATCTCAGATGCACGGTGCATACACTTGTGTCATTTTCCAGGGGACTTTTGAATATGGGAGCCTCAGTTTACATCTTGGAATGTAATAAATTGTACTATTTGGAACATTTAGTTATAACAGTATAATTTATTTAAAATTATTTCAAGAAATGAATAGCCTGAAAGACAATAGATTTCAGTAACATATAGTATAGCAATTGTTATTTTTGCATTCATAGCAACTAAATATTCCTGAAGAGAACTGTATGCCCTCATAAATGATTGATACCACCTATCAAAAACTGCAGCTTAAGTCTGATATGTTTAATATTCATGTTTCAATTTGTGCTCACCAAAAAGTATACACCTAAATAATAATAAACTTTATCTAAACATGAGTAATTTCAACCTTAGTTTATATTTTTGAAGAGACCTAGCAGCAGACATTACCATGTGTGTGTTTTTTTTTTAAACTCAGTATTTTATTGGGTTTCCAGATGATGCATGCATAAAATCACAGGGACAGTATCTGTTTATCCCAATACATTTCACATGGCATTTTGGTTTACATAACATTCGGTATGCAGTTAATTTAAGTCATTTCCGCAACCTATAGAACCAGCTAGTTTACCTTTGAGCATGACCGATCCCCTTTCCTTCTCTGTTATTCATGCCTTTTCCTAGTCCCTCTAGGTTTGCTCTTACCTGGTCATTGCCTGGTCCAATCTCCCCCTCCTCTCCTTGGAGGCACCTCAGTTGCCGAAGAAAAGGACTGATCTGACCTGCTCAAGCCCATCCCATCTCACTCTGAGCATTCCATCCATAATGCATGACACACCTTACCGCCTCCTCCTCCTAGGATTCCATTTATTCATGTGTTAAACGGAGCGACCGCACTAGAGGTTGTGGATGTCGATGTGGAGAATAGCAAACATGTGAGAAAGCTGGCAACGAAGTCAGAGCTTCCACCTTCTGCACTGATATTACACAAATCAAAACAGAAAAGTCAGGGCTTCTTTTGAAACTGATTTCAACATATCACAACCTGCAAGCATCTCTGGACTGTTCAACCATCGTTCATAAGTTTGAATTATACCTCAAACTGATATTTAATAAACAGAATTTTTTTTCCAAGCCTTAACTCAACTTTGTGCTTGTCTGTTATTCACACTTTTGTTGTTTCCTTAGCTGCTTTCAACTACTGCTCTCTGTGGGTTCCCTGAGTTTTACTGCTCATATCTGAATTGGTTGCACCCCCTCTAGGGTCATCTCTCCCCCCTTCTCAATCCGGCTGCGTGTATGTCACCCACCTCTCCCAATTCTCTGTGAATATGTCCAACGTGATTCTGAGACTGGCTGTCATTTGCTCCATTTCATGCATGTGTGCCACTCTTCTCAGCCATTACACTTTCTCAGGTGCCATGGGGACCAGCCAATGAGCTGTGAGTGTCTTTAAGGCACCTAATACCATACAACCAAAGACCTCTTTTTTTCCTACCTGTAATACCCAGCACACCCACACCCAGCAGATAGTAGGTCCCTGAGTCTGGCATGTCCACCCCCAGGTCTCTGACAGCCATTCTCTGATTTGTTCCCAGTATTGTCTTGTCTTGGGGCTGGCCTGATATTATGAACAGTTATACGCGGATAACTGGGGGAATCAAATGCCGGAGCTCTGACCAAATTCCTGGCCTCAGTACAATTAAAGAAGTTGAGGGAAGATGACAGGAAAAGCTTAGAGGAACACATAAGTGGGGCAGAAATCCTCACAGCAATAAAACTGTTAAAAAGTAGCAAAGCCCCAGAGATGGACGGACACATTCTGTTTCCTTGTGCTCCCCCTTTTAGATTCGCTACCATCCCATTAATTCCTTGTTGCCTTAACTGCCATACTAATAGCTTGCCAGCTCTGTTACCTGCCTCATAGTACCTTTGTTGTGTATATCTCAGCCCTCCCTCTATTTTATTTTTCTATATTCTTTTAAGTTTATCCTGTGTTCTTGCAATTGTCTCTTGAGTTCTGGGTTAAGGGTAATCTTATGTTCAGCTACCATCTGTGTTTTATTCCTGTTTATTCTGAGGTGTCTGTTATCACACATTTCTGAGAATGCATTGAGTTTTCTCTGTAGACCCAAGAGGGAAGTTGAAATCAAGATTATGGTATCTGCATAAGCCAGAAGGGAAATCTTTCTATGAAAACTTTCAGTGAATGGAAATCCTTGTTATACATTTGTTCAATAATAGTGTTTCTATACAAATAAAACAATACTGGCACCACAATACAGCCCTTTCTCACACCTAAATTAGTTTTAATTGGGGCCATAAGGTCACCTGTTAAATTGTATTGGCCCACATGTTTTCATGAAGCCTGATCAACATGTCCAATAAATGTGTTTGTATACCATAAGCCAATAGTATAGACCAAAAGGTCTTTCTGCTTATGTTATCAAATACCTTTCTGAGGTCTATGAAACAGCAAAGCAATGTTCCGTTCTTGATTGTGACATATTTAGTAATAAGGTGAGATAAAACTTGACAGTGCTGTATCGTGGAGCGACCCCTTCTGAAGCTCTTCTGGGCTTCATCTAAGATTTTATTATCCTTTACCTATATTTCCAATCTGTTTAATAATATTCTAACAAAAATCATTTGAGTGGTATCAGTCAGACTTATTGGTGGGTACATTTGTGGATCATTAAGTCAGCCTATTTATGTATTGGGTAAATGATGTTTCTCCATCTGGATTGTGGGAAAATGGTATATTGAACCATAAAATTGTACACAGAATGTAGCAGTGGTACCCACCGTTCAGGAAAATATTTGAAAGTGACACTAGGAAATTTATCCAGACCTGGTGCCTTATTTAATTTTGTACTGGCCAATGCTTGGGGTATTTCTTCCTTTGTAATGATAATAGGTTTAGGGCCATATTCAAACTGCAATGTTATTTGAAGAGTTTTAGTTATAGGCCCAGACATTCAAACTGCGCCAAGCTGTGGCGCAAGCCCAGGCGCCAACTCATTTTAGTGTGGACTTGGCGATATTCAAAGGAGCTGCACCATGGCTCAGCATCGTTGACTATCGCACCCTGGCCACCTGCAGTGCACATGGCGCAGTGGCACTGTGCCAGCACCAGTGGTCAGAGTGGAGCATATGGATGCGCTAGTACAAGTTCCATTGCACAAGGCACAGCACCCGCGATATTCAAAAGTTGACATGCAAATGGGGCCATAATGTATCCAAGGCACACATGAGGCCATTTGCGTATCGTCTCTTCATTTTATGCAGGTGCACCAGTCCCGTGACTTGCGCCTGGCGCCTACTCTAGCAGCAGCTATTGGGGACGATGCCTCCTGCAGGCAGTGTTACTGCCACAGCCGATCACAGGCTGCAGTACAAAAGAATAATCCAATATCTGGTGTATCCAGTGGACCACCCGATCAAGGATTGTTAATAAAATAGAAATTATTATTTTTAGAACAGTGACTACGCCTGCCGACAGGGGTTTCAGTAAGAGGTCAGTATTGTTCAGGTCTGTGACTCTGTTCACACTGGTTGAAGTAGCGAATGGTCAGTTCTGTGTGGTTCATTTCGCCGATCTTCACTGCTTGCCCCCGCGGTTGCCGGGTAGCAGACCACTGCTGCCACTCCGCCGCCGCCGGACGACACCGTCTGGTAGGGCTGTAGACCCATTGGTCCACAGTGTGAGCCAATGGGCGTAGAATAGATGATACACATTCCAGATATGTGAATGGATCCTATCACATATCTGGAATGTGTAGATGGGTATGGTTGTATGCCCATTGGCTCACATCAGAACCAATGGGCATTCAGCCCTCACAGATGTTGTCAGTCAGTCAGCTGGCGGGGTGGCAGGCGGGTGTTGCTACCCGCTGACCAGGGGAGCGGGGTGGGGATCAGTGGGCGGTGGGGAGGGGGGTCCACTGACCACCAGGAATGATATGTTTCATTTAATTGTACTTCAGCCCACGATCAGGTAGACAGGTCCACTAGACCACCAGGGATATTGGATTACTATTTTATTTACTGAAGCCCGCGATCGGATGGGCAGTGGTCCACTGGACCACCAGGAATAGTATGATTTCTATTTTATTTACTGAAGCCTGCAATTGGGCAGGCATCGGTCCACTGGATCACCAGGGATTTTGGATTAATAATTTTTTTACTGATGCCCATCGGCATGGGGCCGCCACCGGGAGGTGCAGCCGAGCTCCGGGTGGCAGCTGCGGTTGTGCCCTGTAATATGGCAGCTCACCCATGGATGGCCAGCCTTTGTCTTTTTTTTTTTTTGGTGTAACTTTGTGCTGCACAGGTAGGGTTGGCGATGCATGGCTCTGCACATCCTGGGCTGAATATCGGGCTGTGCAGAGCATGCATGGGCACACCCCCCACTCGATCTTCCGCTACATTACTGATGCGTTCTGGTGTGTAGGTTTGTGCGGTGCACTTTCCCTTTTGCATATCGTGACCGCGCATTGCGGGTTGGCGATGGCGAATTGCCAGCGCCATAAGAACCCTTTTGAATATCTGACCATTAAGTTTTTCTTCTAACTCACTGTAATAAACTTGTGTGAAATGTTCTTGCCAATGTTTAGGCTAAAATATATGCATCTACTGAGACTGCATGAGTGATAGTTTCTTTGTCCACTAAAAGTCAGAACTCTTCAGAGTTTTTTTTTTATTATTTCTAATAGCATCTGTTAACTGTGACCATAATGCGGTTTGATATTTTGCTGCTCCTCTCTCAGAACATTATTATAATCTTTCCTCTTGTGATTAAGTAATGATAACTTGTATTTTTTTTTGCTAATCTAACATATTTATTTAAAGATTTGTTTCTCCTGTCTACCTCTTGAACTAAACCAATGCTATATCTTTTTCTTGAATGGTTTATTCGTATACAGTACAACAGTGATGTACGATATAGTGTTATATCTGACCAAGCATTGAGAAAATCATCTTGGTGATGGGCTCAGTGAATCCTTACTTATAAGTATTTTAATTTGGTATGACATAGTTCCCTTCCATATCTTTGATATTAGGTATTGTCTATTTAATTCTTGTTGAACAAATTATGTTAAATGATGATGGGTTAAAGTTTAAAGTTTCATAGGTTGATGACTTGTAATTTAACAATATTTGTATGGGAAACTAAGAAGATTCAAAACGTTTCAAAACTATCATATCAGCTGTATTATCTATTGCATTAATATTAGTAATGAATAGATCTATTAATGAAGTATCTTTTGAAGAATAGAAGGTACATTCGCTTTCCTTATCTTTTCCCATTCGTCCATTGATTATAATAAATTTCAGATCTGCCTGAAGTTGGTAGAGCTGAATAACATGTCAAATGCAGAGGCTGGAGGGGCCTTTTTACTGAGATTAGATCAATGATGGAGATGGGCTGCTGAGCCAGTGCTGTGTGAAGTACAGAGCCGCTCAATGCTAATGAGCTTGACAGTATTTTTTTAGCAAGTAGGCCATCTAAACCATTGGGGATTGTGATTAAAAACATCTTATTCTGAATCTAAACATCTACCTTGATTCAAAGTCTCTATCTTTCTAGATTATGTCTCAGCCCCTCTCCTTGGGTCCGCGGATGAAACAGTCCAGTTTGAACAGCACTGCCAGCATTATTATCAAAGACTGAACACTGTACAGTTTTTTTTTAGTACCTGTTCCAAACCATCTGCTTTTTTGTTACCATTGTCATTCTTATCTGGAGTATTTGAGTTAGTGTAGACCACTGAGTAGTTTCTGTGTCTGTTAAAGTCTATGGTTTAGGACATAAATATGCGTACAACCTGTTCAGAGATTAGATGAGACATATGACAACCATCTGTTTAGTTTTGTATGATCTTTGAGTGCTGAGTATGTTTGTACGTATACAGATTCTGAACGTATACAGTATATATGCCCGCAGTTTAAAAGCTTAACATTCCCATGAAGTAAGAATAAATATCTGTTGCTTAAAGCAGCAATACTAGTTAATAAAAATTACAATAGTTATTTCAAATATGCCCCATAATTAACAAAACTTGAATCCTTTGCTTTTAATTTTGTTTCATTTTTTTTATATTCTTCATTATTTCTAACAGTTCAGCACAGACCCTTACCAGTTTGCAGAGTTTCTTATTTCTCCTTAATTCTACAGGGCATCAAGAAGAATGTAATTTCATGTCATCTGATTTAAAATGTACCGTGATCAACAAAGTGCTAATATTAATAATATTTCAGCAGCTCTAAAAGAACTATAAAAAACTATTCATGGAGTAAAAGCATTGGATAATCAGCATAAACAATCAACCTCAAATGTATGCATGCACTTAGATGCTGTAGAATCTGAGGGGAAAATTTGAAAGCTGATTATCATGTAATTGTGATTTAGGGATGAACAAGCTTGATCCACTTTAGTATCATTCATATTTGAGTATAGACATTATGTGTTCTGAAAAATTCTTACATGACTAATTTGATGATAATGGAGCAGCTTGCTATAATTAGGAATGATCTTAAGACCTATAGAGAAGACATAACAGTTAATGGTACCAGATCAGATTATATACTTGCAACTTTAAAGAAAATTGCCCCAATTAGAGAAACTTCATCCATAATGGAACCCTTGAATTCAGTTAATAAAAAACAAAGCTTGCATATATTAACAGACCGGGTATGAACAGGGGATTCAAGGGACAGCAAAGAGGAAACTGTCACCCTAAGCCTGTTCTCCAGTAGTCAGCTTTTGGCCAGAGAGAAAGAAGCTGAGTAAGGCCAAGGAAGCAGCTGTTTTTCTGTAGTGAGAGACCAGCAGGGAAAAAGGAGCAAGACAGCTAATAGTGGCTGTTGTGGTGTTCTTTTTTGTTTTAGGCAGGAGACCAGTGTATTTTTCCTAGACCAGCAGAGAACAAGGAGGTAGGATAAGGCAGTTACTCTCCTTAGGGTTGGAATTGCCCTCCCACCCACACCTCCATCCACCCACTCAGAGCCGGTTCCAATCTTATAGGCACCAGGATTGATTGACAAGTTACTTCCTGTGGGAACAGGAAGGGTGGGTTCACCAGAACAAGTCAGAGGTGGGGAAGTAGTAGCTCCAAGGGGGGGGGGTAAACAGGGCACATGGGAGTTGTTAGCTGGAGGTTCAAAAATTTGAACCCTGCAATGGGGATTTAGAAATTGAGTTGGTGAGGCAAGGTTAGATAGTATACACAGGCAGTAAAAGTGAAAAGGAGATAGGTAAAAAAATGAGGGGGAGTTATTAACCTGTAAGTTCATTATTTTATTGTGGGAACTGGCAGGGGGAACAGGTAAGGTCTACATACTGGATGTAACAATGATGGGAGTGGTACAGTGCAGCAGCTGTGGGATGGCAGTCTTCAGGGAGACCTTCTGCAGACTGCGGTGCTAATCCATTTGCAGGCACCTCTCTGGGTTTAGGGAGGAGGTTACCAGACTTAAGGTCAAGTTGGCTTGGGTCAAGAGGACCAACTTCCCCACCAGGAACCACCAAGTCCACCTCCACTTCCTCAGAGGATGTCAGGAAGGAGGAACGGATGTACAACGGTTGGCTCAGGGAGGCTTATGGTGGTGGAGCATAGACACATCCCAAATCCCATACCACTATGGAACTCCTACACAGCACTGGCACTGCAGGACAGTCCCACAGAGGCACCTGAAGTAGTGGCAGGGATGGATGTGGAGGTCCTCCAGGGTGGAGACCTCAAAGGGGTAGTAGAGGACTCCAGAGCAGAATGAAGCAACTCCTGGTGAGGGACTCCATAGTCCGAGGAGTGTAGTTGGGGTCAGGTAGCAGGGTGGAAAAGGAGGTTAAGTTCCTGCTGGGAGGCATAGCTTGGAGGAATGGACAGCAGATCCAGAGGATCACTATGGTGGCAGCAGGGAGAAGGGAGCTGGATGTTATTGTCCATCTGGGGACAAATGACCTGGCTAGGGACAAGGCAGGGATAAGAAGAGTACAGAAGGTGTTCAGGGAGTTGGGAAGGGGCCTTGGGCAGGTAGCAAGCTCTGTGACATTCTCAGAAGTGCTGCCTGTCCATGGCATGGGGGAAGCTAGGGATCTCTGCACCAGAGACTTCAATGCATGGTTGAGGAACTGGTGCGGATAGATGGGTTTCAGCATCATTGGGGACTGAGTATCCACCTGGAGGGATGTGGGCCTGTACAAGGGTGATGGCTTGCATCCATCCAGGGAGGGAACTGTTGTCCTTAGTGAGTGGTTTAAATTCTTCATTGACAAGCATTTAAATTAGCCAAGGTAGGTGGAAGAACGGAGCAGGGCGAATCAAACTGACCACCCCCACAGGTTAATGTAGTCTGCACGGAGGACCCTAAGGCTGGGAAATTTCCAGTGATAATTAAACTAGGAAAAGGTAGAATGGCAGAGAAAAAGAGAAAGGGGATTAAAGGTGGGGATGGGGGATAGTGAGGGAAGGCATGAGGATAAAAGGAGGGATGACAGGAGGGGAAGTAACAAAATATGGAAGGCCATGTGTTTGAATGCTCATAGCCTGGGAAATAATAAACTGGTTCTGGTGGCCTCGATGGCAGAGGCTGACATGGACATTGTTGCTATTACCAAGACATGGTATAATGGGAACCATGATGGGGATGTAGCTATACCAGGTTCTACTCTAGTCAGGAAAGACAGGGAAGGTAAAAGGGGAGGAGGGGTAGCTCTTTACATCAGGGAGGGAATAAAAGCAACTGAGGTACAGGGACTGCATGGGGGGGAGCGGAGGCCCTGTGGGTCACCCTGGAGATGGTCAGTGGCACCACTGTTCACATGGGAGTGATCTACAGAACTCCAGCACAAGGGAAAGAGTTGGACAAGGTTCTAGTGAAATCCATCCATAAGACAGTAACCAAAGGGGAAGTGCTGCTGGTAGGTGACTTCAATCTGACAGATGTTGATTGGAGCATACCAGCTGCAGCTTCAGCCAGGAGCAGGGACATACTGGACTCCCTGCAGGGGGAATTCCTCAGGCAGAAAGTGCTAGAACCCACCCATGAGGGTGCAATTTTGGACTTGGTATTTGCCAATGGGGATAGAATTGCAGATGTCATGGTCAGTGGACACCTGGGGTCCAGTGATCACTGCATGGTATGGTTCAATATAAATACAGTGGCAGAGTCAAGCCACATGAAAGTGAAGATACCGGGCTTCAAGAGGGCAGTCTTTGCAAAGTTGGGGTATGGTCTCAGGAGAGCCTCTAGCAGGAAGGGAGGAGGAGGAGGGAAGACTGGAGGGAATTGAAGAACAGTAGGCTCATCTAAAAGGACCCATAGTGGAAGCAACAAACCTTTGCATTAGGCAAATAAACAAAGGCAAGAGAAAAGGAAAACCACTATGGGTCTCAAAGGGAGTGGCTGAGAAGATAAGAGCAGAAAAGTTGGCTTTCAGGAAGTACAAGAAAACACAGAAGGAGGAGGACAGGGTCATGAATCTGGAAAAGCAAAAGGAGGCAGGGAATGCAGTCAGGAGTGCAAAGGTAGAAGTGGAGGAAAAAATAGCCCAGGCAGTAAAGAAAGGGGACAAGACTTTTTATGGGTACATTAGTGAAAGGAGAAAGACAAGGGGTGGGATTGTAAGGCTTAAGGGGAAGAAGGGGAATTTGCAGAAGGGAATTTGGAAAAAGCAACAGTCCTGAACAAATATTTTTGTTCAGTATTCACAGAAGAGGGGGATGATAAGGGACCACAATTAAATGACTGTAGCAATAAGGGGAGGGAGGGGGACACCAGTCCATTTACAGAGGAGAGAGTTCTAAAGGACACCACTACATCCACTCTATTGCACTTATATCCAAATACTGGTTCACCTTGCTACCTCCCTACCTCTCAGAGACTCTGTTCCCAGCAAATCAGTCCCTGTACAGTCTACGGTACAGGGATTCACGGTCTTTCTCACTGCCCCAACCATTCTCCTCTACTGGCAAATCTGCTTTCTCCTACAGGCTCCCCTTCCTGTGGAACAAACTCTCCCCTCTCCTAAGAAATTCTTCCTCGCTCTACTTTATCAAACAGCAACTTCCCAAACTACCACCCCCAAATTGCTTCTGCCATTCCAGTGCCTAACCCTATGCACAACACTGAAGCAAATGAAATGGCTAACTTCACATGTAAATCCTTTTAGAGTACATTGCCATGCAATGCATCATCTGTATGAATCCTTTACTTTTGTAAATACCTTCTCATGATGCACTAATAGTGAATTGTTTATCCTGCTTGTACAATCTCAAATGTAAAATGTTATTGTGTTTTTGTACATATTGCACTGTTTATACAATCTCAGGTGTAAAATGCTTTTACCCCACTCCCCCGGGTCACACCTGGAAATGAGCTCCGGCTTGTCTGCCTTTCCCGGTTACCAAATGTTTAAATAAATAAAAACTTGCAAAACTGAAAGTGAACAAGGCAATGGGACCAGACGGGATGCAGTCTAGAATATTAAAGGAGCTCAGGGAGGTTCTGGCAGCACCACTGACAGCTTTGTTTAATGAATCGTTGGAAACAGAAGTGGTTCCAGAAGACTGGATGAGACCAGATGTAGTCCCTCTACATAAAGGTGGGAGCAGGGAGGAGGCTGGAAACTATAGACCAGTCAGCCTGACCTCAGTGGTGGGGAAAATAATAGAATCACTGCTGAAAGAAAGGATTGTGGAACATCTTGAATCCAGTGGAGCACTGGATCTGAGGCAGCATGGATTCACAGTGGGAAGGTCATGTCAAACAAATCTGATAGATTGCTTTAATTGGGTGACTAGAGAAGTGGATCATGGGGAGCAGTGGATGTGGCCTACCTGGACTTCAGCATGGCCTTCAACCCCATTTCACATAAGAGGCTTGTAAACAAGCTAGGCAGCCTGGGAATGGGTCCCAAGGTGGTAAATTGGGTTAGAAATTGGTTGAGGAACAGAACACAGAGGGTGGTGGTAAATGGAGCTCAATCCAAGGAAAGGAGGGTGACCAGCAGGGTTCCACAGGGATCAGTTCTGGGGCCAGTCCTTTTTAATGTCTTCATAAGTGACATTGCGAAGGGGCTGGAAGGAAAAGTATGCCACTTTGCAGATGACACTAAGCTCTGCAACAGGGTAGACACTGCAGGAGGGGTGGAAAAAATGAGAAGGGACCTAGGTAAACTATATGAATGATCAATAGTGTGGCAGCTAAGATTCAATGCAAAGAAGTGCAAAATCATGCATTTGGGGCACAGGAACCCAGGGGAGGCTCACATGATGAAGGGGAGATACTGATGGCCACCAAACAGGAAAAGGATCTGGGTGTAGTCATATCAGATGACCTAAAGGTGGCCAAACAATGTGCCAAAGCTGTGGGGAGAGCCTGTGGGATGCTGGGGTGCATAGGGAGAGGTATCAGCAGCAGAAGAAAGGAGGTGGTGATGCCACTGTACAAATCATTGGTGAGACCCCATCTGGAGTACTGTGTCCAGTTCTGGAGGCCACATCTCCGCATATACATAGATCGGGTAGATGCAGTTCAGAGAAGGGCAACAAAAATGGTGCAGGGTCTGCACCAAAAGTCATATGAGGAGAGACTGGAGGACTTCAATATGTATACCCTGGAAGAGGGGGGGGGGATATGATAGAGACATTCAAATATCTCAAGGGCATAAATAAGGTACAAGAGGGTAGCATCTTTCAGAAAAAGAGATGTTCTAAAACAAGGGGATATGACATGAGGCTGGAAGGGGGTAGACTAAAAGATAACATGAGAAGATATTTCTTCACAGAAAGGATGGTGGATTCATGGAACAGCCTCCCAGAGGAGGTGGTGGGGGCTAACTTACTAGGGGAATTAAGAAATGCATGGGATAGGCATAGGGGAACCCTAGTGATAAGAAAGAACATAAAGCTGGAGATCAAGTTGGGTCTTTGTTTTTTGCAGTATGTAGGGGAAATGAGCAGACTGGGTGGGCCTATCAGTCCTTATCCACCATCAATTTCTATGTTACTATGCAATTATAAATAAGTCTACAACTTTGGATATAATGGGATTGAATATTGTATGAGATGGAACAAAATAGTAGAGCTGACATGCAACCAGTTAGGGGTCTCACCCCAAAGATGAATAAACCATGAGAGAGTTCAATAACCGGGAAGAACAAATCTGACCCATTAATTGACTTGAATGATGCTAATCGACTTCCAAATGCTTGTGAGACTTTTAATTTCCAAACAGTTTTATCTCAGGAAGCTGAGGCTCAGGAAAATGCTATGTACCAGGATAAAAAAGCAGAAATAGTCTGCTTAACATGGAATGCAGTCAATCTGGAAAATAAATCTGCAGATGAGGATTGGAAGAGCTTTATTTCTAGTTTTACTGTGGTATGCTTATAAGAAACCTGGCCTTCCAAAGAGTATGATATTGAGTTTAATGGTTTTGAGTTTTTCTATAGCCCTGGGAGGAAATAAGAAAGACTGGGTAGGAAAGTGTGGGGAATTGTAGAATCAGTAAAAATTGACAAAAAAGTGAAGTATGTCAGTAAATGTGATACAACTTTTATTACAGTGAAATTAAGCTGGATTTCCACCAATAAGGATGTACTATTAACAAACTGCTACCCCCTCCCCCCCAATTCCAGATCTTATAATCTTAGCATTTGGGACAGGGTGAGGACCTATATTAGTACATATCAGGAACAGTTCCCCAAAACTAATATATTAACTTATGGCAACATGAATGCCAGGCTTAGAATTTATGGTGGTTTTGCTAATGATTCAGTGTCGAATTGGACAGAACGTACTACTGCAAAATGGCCAAAAGAATCCAGAGATAAACTGATGAATTGTAATGGTGACATTCTGGCAGACATATTAGATGAATTTGGCCTATACCCTCTTAATGGAAGACTATATGGTGATCAGGCTGGGCAGTTTACATTCTTTTCACATTGTAGTGCTTTGGTGATAGAGTATTTTCTATGGAATGGGTCTATGAAATGGTAGAGTAATCTATGGATCTCTGGTAGGGGTGGAAGTGACCACATGCCAATTATATTAGCAGCAAGCAATTGCGCCTTTTTTGACTGAGCGTTGCAAGCTGCACTTTAAAAGCCGACGAATACTATTCTTTTCTGCTGCTAAAGGCCTAGCCCACTTGAGCGCCAGCGCTTGGCTCCCCACCGCCCCCACCACTACCCTTGGTCGGCTCTCAAATTTATAGCTAGGTTTGGTCAGGTGACTGGCTGAAAATAACCTATCAGCCCACTTTTCCAGCTGTAGGTTATACAAAATCAACACTAGAGGCCGCTGATATGCACCTCAGATTCTCTACATTCAAAATGCCAGCCCTGCTAATAGCAATCCTCCTGACTTCCAGGATCTCACAGCAGGCTCAGCAACCCCCCCCCCCAGAGGCACCAAAACTATTTTTCAATAACTTTCATGCACACCAAATCCTTACCTATTATTACGAGAAGCCGTGTCCCCCAACCTCTCCCTCATAAGCCTTGGTGAGCAAGCTGGCTTTTACACTCTCACACTCAACTTAACACACACACTCACACAGGACACTCACTGTACCTCAGCTCTCCCCCCATCCAGACCCCAACCCCCACTCCCCTTGTAAGCCGCACATCAGACCCCCTCACTCTTCCCACCATTTTAGCCTGTATCACTCCCTATCTCCCTGTCCCCACCCACAATGCAAAAAGTCCTACACCCTACCAAACCCATGCACTCATCCAAACTCTGTAGGTTAGCCCTCCATGGCACGCCCTACTACTTCTTATTGTCTGGCGATATCCACCCCAACCCTGGCCTGCCCTGCACTGTGGCCCCACCTAGCAGACCAAGCGGAACCTTCTGCTGGCTACTCTTAATATATGTAGCTCAACAAAAACACACATCCCTCCAAGGCTGGATTGCCCAGCATGCCCTGACATCCTAGCCCTATCTGAGACCTGGCTCTCTGAAAGAATACCAAATGAGGCTGTCTCTCTCAGTAATTATTCCATCTTCTGGGCTGACAGGTCCAGCAAGAGAGGCAGGTGTGCAATCTATGTTAAATCCTCTCTTCATGCCACTGAAGTACAAACCCCTATACCACAATACGGTGCCCAGACACTAACAGTTAAACTTAGTCTGGGTACTAAGACCCTCCACATCACTGCGGCCTGTATCCCCCCGAGCAACCAAAAACTCGCATTTGACTCTATCCTCCACAGTATCTCCCACATACCCAACACTAGTGAAGTTATCATTATGGGAGATTTTAATGTCAACTGGTTATCCCCTGCCTCATCCAACTTCAAAGACACTGCCCTGTCTTACGATCTAACCCAACTCATCACCTCCCCCACCAGAAGGGACATTAGAACAGGGACATCCACCCTCTTAGACCTCATCTTCACCAACAGGCCACGGAACATCTCCAAAGACACTGTGCTCCCAGACGCTATCAGTGACCACTCCCCAGTGACCTGCTGGTGGTCAGGAAAATTACCCCATGCCCCCCCTTAATCACCTGGCAGAGGCGACTGATAAGAGGAGGCTTAGAGAAGCTAAAAACCCACCTATCTACCAGCAATTGGCTCCCCATCTACACCACGCAGTCTGTAGATCTGGCTCTCTCCCACTTTATAACCACTTTCAACACGGCCTGCGACATTTTCACTCCCCACTCCAAGCAAGTAGTGAAAAGCAGAACCACACCCTGGATCACCACATTACTACTTAACCAGCTCCAACATAGGGATAACCTATGGCTTAAGGCACTTGACTCCCAAAGCGTCCAGGATAGACAACTCTACCGAGAGGCCCGCAACACATGTACCTGGGCCCTAAGACAGGCGAAAGCCACTTACTACCAACATACCCTCACCACCTCCTGGGGAGATGGTAAAAAATTTTGGAACAATATAAAGGAACTCAATGGTAAATCCCGCTCACCTGCTCCCACCCAGCTTACAATAAATAGGGAGATCACCCAGGATCCTTCCTCTATCGCCGAAGCCCTCAACTCTGCCTTCTTGGACCTCTCCCATATATACCCCCTAACTACTTCCAAACGATCCCCCCTCCCCCTCCCACGGATACCTCAAGTAACAACAGTACTATACCCTTTCGGCTGAGAACCATTTCCAGCCTCAAGGCAAAACACTACATCTCTAAAGCTATTGCCAACACCCAGCACAGCAATGATTCCCTAGATCTAAAACTCATTAGGCTGACCCTGGATGTCACACCACCCCATCTCACTAAAATTCTCAACCTCTCTTTATGCCTAGGTCAGTTCCCCACAACCTGGAAGAGAGCCATAATCACTCCCATTCTGAAGAGCGGCGACCCCACCAACACAACCAACTATAGACCAATTTCGTTACCTCCTCCTCTCTCCAGGGCCCTAGAGAAAATAGTGTCGGACCAACTATCAGTACACCTGACTAAACACAACCTTCTCTGCCCGGAACAGCATGGATTCCGGTCTGGCCACAGTACCGTCACAGCTCTTACTGAGCTCACCTCATTCATCCATGAGGCCCTCGACCAAGGCTCTATAGCAGGGGCAATCTATGTGGATCTGACCAAGGCATTTGACACGGTCAGTTATGAGCTATTGCTTAATGTCCTTCCACAACTAAATGTGGTCCCAGAGGCTACTGCCTGGTTCAAGGACTACCTAACAGGCTGGTCACAGCAAGTCAGGATAAATACCACCATCTCCTCCTGTAAAACAGTTTCCTCAGGTGTCCCACAGGGGTCTATTTTTGGCCCTCTACTATTCACCCTCTTTTTAAACTCTCTCCCCAAGTCATGCAGAGGTAACCTGCTACTCTACGCTGATGACGCAGTAGTGTTTTGCAAACACCCACAGCCGTGCACTCTCCAACAAGCTCTTCAGGGTTTCTTCAGGGAGCTAGAAACCTGGTTCACTGAACACCGCCTGATCATCAACTATCAAAAAACAAAGTCCATGATCTTTGCACATCTACAAAGTACACACAGCCAGTCGGCTCTCCTAATCAAAAACAAACAAGGCACCCCACTTGAACATGTTACGTGTTTTAAATACCTGGGAATTACATTAGACACCTCCCTCTCCTACCATCATCACATACAACTTCTCTCCTCCGCTGTTAACTCTAGAGTGGGTATCCTCCACAGACTTAAACACTGCTTACCCACACAGGCCATGCAGCTTGCAGTCACCTCCTCTATCCTCTCCCTAATAGACTACAGGATAGTAATATACGGCTTCATGGACCCACCGCCTCAGAGCATCAACACCGCTTTGAATAAAGCTTGCCGCCTAGTCACCGGTGTGACAGATTAACACATACCTGTGAGCTCTATGCACTAGCTGATGGCTAAACTTCCAAGGAAGACTTAAGTACCACTTCTGCGTGCTGAGTGAAAAGATCCATCTCCTTCAGCTCCCACTGTGCGCCTCTCTCAATAGTCTGTGTTGCCCCCAGGCGTAACACTAGACTGCAGCATCCTCCTCATTCCTGGTCCCTCACTGTGAACATCTCGGCAAAGATCTTTCTGCCACTGCGTCTCTTTGGCTAAACACTCTACCCCCCAATCTCTCAGACCCTTCGCCTCCCAATTCAAAACAGCCCTCAGAGCTCAACTCCTGAGTCAGAAAAATGTGACTGTGGCTAACTTCTGCCCTACTCTGGTTTTTTCATACCCCCAATACACACGACACAGGGTCTCAATTGATCCCAAGAGTCAGTATCATTTACCTCTCTGACAATGGGTTATCTTGTATCGCTGCCTACCACTGTCACCAGTTAACAAAGCTTATGCCTGGACTGCACCTGCAGTACTGTGTTACGAATTTCTACCTGTTTATTGTGTGTTCTCTGTATTTGTTCACCCTCCACCCTCTGTAACCGACGTGGAGCCTTTGCAAAAGAGTCTGTGACTCAAAGGTTTGTAATTCCGATTATATCCAATAAATAAATAAATAAAATAAAACGAAGTGGGACTGACCCATTTGAACAACAAATACAATTCAGTAATATTATCATTAAGAGACGGTTAACATGGAACATTCATTTGGAAGCTAAAGTTGTCTCAAAGCTATTAGTCTTACTGAAAGATTTTCCTAGTAAGAGGAATTACTGTATTGCTTAGATGTTTTGGATAAAATCTTCTCACTTACTACACCACTCTTAGTTAAAGAGGTCAAGAACAGAGCAGTGAAAATAGAAGGCTGGTTCAATGCGACCTGTAAGAAAGAAAAAAGCAAATTGTTGGCAGTAGTAAGAGTTACTAAAGATAAAATTAATAAAACAAATTGTAGATACTTGAATTTTTGCAGAAAACAATATAACAGTTTTTTGGCAGCTAGAAAAGAAGGATATTACGGCAAATTATGGAGTAAAATGATGGAAGTAATAGAAGCTAATGACTGCGGAGGATTCTGGCTTTTAGTTGATAAAAAATCAACAAATTATAGTCATGTGAAAAACAATAACATATCTATAGAAACTGGATTATGTACTACAAAAGTATTTTTTTATGAGGAAAGTACTGAAATCAATAGTTCATTGATATTTCACCAGGTTGGGGGGGGTCTTGATCACTTAACACCATTTACAAGAGATGAAATTAATACTGCAGTAATTACTTTGAAACAGAAAAAAACCACCAGGCCCAGATGATATACCCACGGAGGTATGTCAGTGTCTAAGTGACATGTGGGCATACATACTGTTAAAAATTTTCAGCAAATATATATTTGAGTTAAGATTTCCAAGCTCATGTACGTGCGTGAAACAATTCCCATATATAAAAGAGGAGATGGGTCAGACCCCAGCATACAGACCCATTAGTCTGTTGGATGTACTACTAAAGATTTTCTCCAAGATCCTGCTTGCTAGGTTACAAACACAAATAGGTTTACGGGGGGGGTGGCTATCACAGTTTCAAGCAGGATTTAGGCCAAGTAGAAGCACTACAGATAATTACTTCCTCTTGCAACATCTGATAGAAAATGTCTTCTTAACATCACAGAAAATATGTGCAGACTTCATTGAATACAGTTCAGTGTTTGACAGGATTTTGCAGAATACTCTTTGGAAAATAATGTATTGGTGGGTTATACAGTCAGTATTAATTGAAATCATCAGAGAATTATATAGTGATAGATGGACCAGGGTCCAGGTAGGAACTAGGGGACAACTCTCTGGACCTTCCCTACCAATGGGGGCTGCATCCTTGCTCTTTCTCTTTGTATGTCAATGGCTTGGTTGTAAACCTTCATGACTCTCATATAGACTCTCAGAAAACTGGCAATAGAACTTGTTCAGTGTAAACATACACTGATGATTTGATCTTACTTTCTTTATTTCACTCCAGTTTACAAAAAAAAATATATACATATATATATATACATATATATATATATATATATATAAACTGTCAGTTATTTCAACAGAATTGAATTTGAAAATCAATTTTAGTAAGGTCAAAGTTATGTTTTTTGGCTCTAATAAAATTAGATACAACTGGAGAGCTGGAGGTGAGTTACTGAGTACTTTCAAAGAATATATATGCTTGGATATTATGTTTTCAGCTGGCTGTCTATGGAATAAGCATCATAAGCGTGTGGAACAAAAACCATATAAAAAAAGTTTTGGGGCCTAAAATAGTTTAATTCATTATATTTCATTTATTTGAATTTACTGGTTGGTATACTGGAATGTACATTTCTATTTCAGATACAACCTCTGGTCAGCGTAATAACAAGTAAGATAAACAATACAAGATCATATGCAATACAAATAATACAAGTCATATGGGAGTAATTCAATAGGTCTGATTCTATAAACACTAAAAGCTAAATATAATGCCCAGGTTCTGTATGATGTGGAAGTTTGGATAGATAATAAAGGTGTCCATCAGAGAAAATTGTATTTCAATTAATATGGTCATTCACTATTAATACCACTAATAGCTTAATCTGGTTCAATGTCAGTCAGCATCCATCTGTATCCCCCTCCTCAGGGACAAGGCTGAAAATAGGTAGAATTGTCTAGTCAATCTTTCCTGGTCAACAAAAACTAAATAAATGAAAAAATAAATAGTCTTGGGTGTTCCAAAAGCTGTCCCTGCTTTTTTTTTTATCAGGCCAGAGATATGATGTACAGATTTTGTGCAGTTTAGCTATAATAATAAAAATTAAGTATTGGATTTTACTGACAAGAATGAGTGAAGCAACATTACCCAAGTTATGCCTTATACAAAAAGAGCAATGGGATACTCTGGGCTGTCACAGATCTGCTTGGTTGAAACATTTAAATTTAATACTAGAAGAAAATAACCTGAAATACTTATGGAATTATTATAAGGAGAATATTATGATTAGCTTACCATGTAAGAAATTTATGAGCAATACCATCCAGAGCCTTCAGATCTGTAGGGACTTAGATTTATTGAAAAAATTATGTTATGCCTTGCCATATGTAAAAAAAAAGAAAGATTGCACACACAAATTTAGACATTTATCTTCATGTCCTTACTGATCCTACAAAGAGGAAACATTTACAAATTACAGGATGGAAACTTTTTCTAATATGGTACAATGAGCACATTTTAATTCATTAAGAACCAGAGAAATTTAAAGAATGTTTATGCAAGAGAGGTGGGAGGGATGATTTGATCCATGTATTTTTTGATTGCTGCTTCTTTGTAGAGATGGGCCTAGATATTCAAAGGGGTTGCGCCTGGCACAATCGAGTTGCACTGGTGCAACCCCAGTAATGTGCCCTGGGGTGATATTGAACCAGGGGACTTGCACAGCACAAGTTCCAATGCGCCAGGGAGCACAGTTAATGTATGCAGCTCAACTGCAGGGGATGTGCCCATGCATATGCAGCACATCCTGATATTCAGCCCGGGATGTGCGGCACATATGCTGGCACAACCCCTAGATGCGCCGCACACTGGGGCTCAAAGTTGAGCTGGGAAAAAAAGGCTCGAATCCAGGTCACCCACAGGTGGGCGGCTGTATTGCAGAGTGCAACAAAGCAACTGCCAGCTGTGGGTGCCACCCGACCACCCAGAACACTGTGCAAAGGCACCCATAATGACTCTGATGGTCTAGTGGTCCCCCTTCCCTCCCTGTAGCCCCAATCATCCAACATATAGACATAGAAATTCCCTGGTAGTCTAGTGGTCCCCACTACAAGAATATGCTCCTGGTGCCAGGTTACACACACACACACACATAACAGGTGGGGGGGAATGACACAAACATGTGCAGATGACTACAACACAGTGGGTGCAGAGAACACTCAAGAGGGGTGACAGCAATGCACACACACACACACACACACAGCAGGCCACATATGGACGGGGGGGACACAGTGTCTGTGATGGGTATGGCATGGATCAGTGTACATGCGCCAGCAGGCATGCACAGCAGACATAGGGCCACACTCATCATGCCCATGCCACACACCACAACACCGGTGGTTCTGGCCCTGGCCATGCAAGCGCACCACACAGGTATCCTACATGGGTGTTGTACTGAGGCAAGCGTGTGCCACAGCATGCTGCCTCAGGCACTGTCAGCCTGGTGTGTGGGCCACAATGGGTGCAGGTTACAGGGGTCATTGGAGCAGTCTACCCAGGCATCAGCAGGAGCCATCATGGCCACCATGGACACATGGGTGGCCACATCCTCGCCTGGTCGTGGAGTCAGCACCACTGGCCTCAGGGGGTACTGAAGCAAGACTGTGAATGGGTGCTCACTGTTGTGTCACCCCAGAGACCCAGGTTGATCCAAGGGGGTGTCAGGGATGGCTAGCCATGGTGACGGTGTCAGCAGCAATGGGTTCACCTGACGCTGTGAGCTGGGGGTGCATGAGGCACTCCTGGGGGTGTGGCTGGTACCCCGGCATCCACGTGCTGCACTGTTAACACTCACTACCTCGAGAGTGAGTGCCATCTGCTCCAGTGCAGTGGTCATGCCCACCCGCAGTAGGTGAACCTCTGCCAGCATCTGGGTGCGCCATGCAGATGACGACTCATGCTCCATGACCAGCTGCATCTGAATGCCCCTCCGCTCCACCCTGAGGGATGCCTGCCCCTCCATGGTGTCCCTCAGGAGACATGTGTAGCCCTCTACCTTGTCAGTGGGTGATGCAACAGGGGGGCAGCAACCCCAATGAGCAGGTGGGGTTCTGGTTTGTTGCGCTGCATCCACCATAGGCAGATTCCACACAGCAGGCCACTGTATGGGTGGGGACTGGGTACAGGCAACCACTTCGCAAACAGGGTCTTCCTGATCATGGTCCCCTGCCACCTGTTGTTGCTCCACAGCACCCTGCTGAACAGTGTCAGCAGTCCCTGGCACCACAGCAGCACGAGACACATGGCCACCAACATCCACCACCGTGGGCAGCTGTGGTGGCCCTGTGGGTGCACATGGGGCCACAGGACCACCAACGCCACTTTGTGCCACCTGTGCATGCAAGTGTGCCTCAGCCGGGCCGATGTTGTCCATGTTCCCCCAAATCTATGTGACATCAACATCACTGTCATCATACAACCCCTCTGTTCTGGATGCCAGCACAAGCAGGTCATCCGCAATGTTGACCCTGTCCACAGGGTCCTCATCAGCAAGACCCAGTAGGCTGATCAGCCATGTGTTACCATGGCCACCAAATATGGTACTGGCTGCAGAGGGGTTTGATGGCCCTGCACCATCCTTTGCTGCATCCAGGGCTGTGGTGGTGTTGGATGTACCTGGCATGGGCTCCACCACAGCCCCAGCTACAGTGAGCTGTGATGGTCCGGCCTCCTCCCCTGCTAGGTCATCGGGGTGTCCCCCAGATCCTGCAGCACCCTAGAGAGAGAAGGGAAACATGGTTAGTGACATGTGTCAATGGTGTGTACAGACAGAGAGCCATGCATGTGTGCCATTTGTGCACCTGACATGCCACACAGGTGAGTGCCACCCATAGGGGACACTGCCATGACCATGCCCCAGCATAGGCAGCCGTGCACTGTGGTCAGTTCAGCTACTCAGGCACATGTGTGGGACAGCACACCACTGAGTGGTGGTGCCCCATGCCCACCACCCGTGGGTACAACATCCCAAGCAACCATCCCTCACCCACCCACACAGCAGCACCTCCCCCAGGTGTTGCACAGGGGTGGCATAACGTGTGTCAGCAGCACACTGTGGACAGACAGGGATTGTACATCGACATGCGCAGTGCACACTGACACATGGACACGTAGCAAGCCAAGGTGGGGTATGTCATGGCAACCATGGCACACACACACAGACCTGCACAGTTATTGGAACATGAATACTTACAGTGCTGCAATGGACGGCCACCAGTCTGGAAGCTGCCACCCTGGAACACCCACCACTGTGGTCTGCCCCATGCTGGCTACCAGCCTTTCCTCATTCGGGGTGTAGCACGCAACCATCAGTGGCCCACCCCCTGTCACCCCACAGGGAGGTCCAGATGGTGGCCATCTTATCTTTGGCCCTCCAATCCTCGTCATGGAAGTGCATGCGACACTCCTTGGGGGTCCTGTTGTATATGCCATGGGCATACACGTGCTGGGCAACCTCCTCCCAGGCCTTGACCCTGCCCTGGCGGCTGCCACTCCAGCCAGACAGGATGCTCTGCCTAGGGAAGTAGGCCTCCAGCAGTGCCCTGTCCTTATCTGTAAAGTTAGAACATCTCTGTCCTGCAGCGTCATCCTGATTGGACATTATGGCTCCTGTGGGTGGAAATATGTAGGCATTGGCACAGTTCAGGCAATTGTGGATGTGTGCCAGCAATGTGGCAGGATGCCGCACAGTCACAGCCCCCTGGATGCCCTCAATACCCCACTGTCTGATGTTGCTGGCAAGTTGTACAGAGCAGAATGTAACCAGACCTACCTTCAAGGTTGCAATACCTGTCAGTCACCTGTGGATTGGGGAGGCATATTCAGGGGCATTTATGGCCCGGCACATGCAAATGAGGTTTGGAGCAACAGTAATGAGATGCAAAGCAGGTGAGATGCCCCTGAATTTGGCAATGAGCTGATTTGAGAGCATTGTCCTTGAATTGCATAATTGCCCCCAGCTCTTCTCAATCAGCAATGTGCAAATGGGGTGTTGAGCGCATCCCCCTACGGTGCATTCACGTGCATGCACAGTCAATCTGAGGCATATTCTGAATGTGGCACAAGTCACACGGCGCATCCCTGCACGTGCATGCTGCTTCGACAGTAGCATGCCATGCTCAGCACATTATGTGCTGTGTTAGCGTGGTTGCAGTCAGCAGCGCATGTCAGTTGACATGCGCTATTTGATCTGTGCAGTATGTTTCATGATGTGCCGATATGACACATTGGTGTGATGTTGTATTATTGTGCCACTGCAGATCACGGTGTATGTATGTGTGTATGTGCCATCCACAGTGCACTGCGAGTGGCAAAGTGTGCCATTCACAATATGGCGGTTCTGCGTGAGCCGCGACTGTGCGACCCAGGTGTGACCCCTGACCCTGGTCTCCCACCCATACTGTGAGCACTGTGCATGTGTAGTGATGCAGAATTGGTGGCCATTGAGCATTGCCATGCCGCACATCTGTGATGTGCGGACCATTGCTCGGTGGCCTATCGCGCATGTGGTACGAATAGGCCATAGCAGTTCTGCAGCTGATAGTGTGCACACCTGCTACCCCAGCACTACAAGGAACAATGCCACATGCCCAGTCAGCTGGACCTAGAGCCATGAACTGGGGGGAGGTTGAGCTGGTCAACCTGGTGGCATTGGTCATGCCACTTGAGGGGCAACGTTTCGGCACACAGGACCTTTATGAGCCACACTCTGCGGTGTGGGCAAGGGTGGCACAGGATTGGTATGTAATGCATGGGGGAGCAGAGCAGGCACTGCTATGGTGACCTGCAGCAGAGGGATCCTGACTGGCTTTGCAGCCTTCAGGACCAGGCACGCAGGGTGTGGTGCCAGGCCCAGGTAAGTCACTACAACTTACATACACTGTAGCAGGCAGTTAATTGGTTCTAGGGGGTGGTGCAGTGTGCACTGACACACACATACACACACACACACACACACACACACACACACACATGTGGCATGTCTTCTGGTGATGCTTGTGTAGTGCAGCCATGCACACCGTGTTTCAATGTGCACAACGGGGGGGGGGTTGCATTGGCACTGTAGCAGGCACATTGTGGTGTCAACAGTGGCATGGCACACATCCATCTGCACACTGACATAGTGGGCACAGTCTGGGGTGATGTATGTTACTAACCGCTGTCCAGGGTGCTGTTACATTGGGTCAGTGAGGAGGTGGGTCCATCACTGTATCACTGAGCGGGGAGTTGTTTGTACATACCTACTGTCACCTCACAATGCTCATTGCTTGTGTTTCCATTGCAGGACTGGCAGACAGGTGGAGGGCCACGGCACTGGTGGAAGCCAGGGATGCTAGGGCCACTGATGGAGGCTGAGGGTTTGGCCGTGTGGGTGCAGGTGAGTGTACGGCATATGCTTCTACTATGTGTTCATCGGGGGGGGGATTGCCCACAGTGGGCCATTGCCTGCCACATGTGCATGTCCGTGTGCTGCACATTGTACACACTCATGGTGTGTTGCCTTGGCGCTGTGTGCTAGGACCACTGTGTACATGGCTCCTGTGTGTCCGTCCACCATGTCCACGTCTGCTCAGGCCCATGTGCACACTGTGGTGCTCCATTGGTGGTTGAATGGGGCTTGCATGGTTGTGTACCCTGTTGGCATCTGCACATGCTGTGTGGGACATGGCTGAGTGCCCCTCTGTGCATCACTCTGCATGCATGCGAGGGCCTTGTGCTGTCTCAGTACCATTGCACAATCACTGTGTGGCTCTGTGTGCCAGCCTTTTGCTGGTGTGTGGTGTGCATGGCAGGCTGTCGGCCATTGCCATGGGGGCTGCCTCCATCACACTCTCATGGTTGTCAGGGGGTTGGGAGGGTCACGGTGTGGACCATGGCACTGAGTTACTGTTGTCTGTGTCACCACTGTAGGTCCACAGAGTGCGCATCGTGCTGTGTTGGGGAGGAGGAGGAGGAGGAGAGGGCAGCTGTCAATCAGGCCGGCAGGGATTGAGCTATGGAGGGCAGTATGGAGAACCATGGTGCCACTCTTCAGGAGGCAGGGGCAGTTACTGAGGGCAATAAACCTGCTTGTGTGGGCACTTCAGGCAGGGGCAGACAAGGTAGATGCAGGGCATTTTATTTTACATTCTTCAGTAAATTATTTCATATTGTTGTGTCTGTGGTCATTCATTTTATCTTGTGCTGGTGCCCTGTTGTGCTTCCTAGATTCTACAGTACCTTTGTTCCCATTTGCAAAAGTGTCCCTGTGGTAATGCACATCTATGTGCCATGTCCACCTTTCATGCATGCTACAGTGTGTGCCCTCCATGTTGCATATGGCCTGTTGGGTGGCCTTTCTTATGTGCTGGCTTGCACAGTGCCCCTGTTCTGTGTGTGGTACATGATATTTTGTTTTGGTGGTCTTCTGTTGCAGTGATGCTCCTTTTGTGGTCCACAGTGCCTGTGGGCATGTTCCTTCTGTGTGGGACATGGCCTTCAGCCTGTGTGCTATTTGTGCCTGTTCCCTTGTGTGCATCTGTGTTGCAGTTCCCATGTCCACCCCGCTGTGTTTCTGTGCACCGGAACATGCATGGCTGACTCTGCCATGCTGACCAGTGCACCTCTGCTGCTGTGCCACACCTTGACGGTCACCCCTGTGCATGGTGACTGTGCCTGTTAGTCCACTGTGTTGGGTGTGTTTCTGTGGTGCTTTCAGGTGTCACCATGTGTGCTCTGTCTGTGCACCTCATCTGTTTTGGCGGGCCACTGTCCAGCCCATTGGCCCTGTGCCCATTCACTGCTGGGCTGTTCACCAGCAACCTTTACACCACTGCAGTCTTCCCCTGTTGCTCCTGTGTCCCTTGCAGACTTGCTCCTGATTCATGGTTCTGTGGTCCATGGTGCTCCTGCACATCCTGGTTGCGCCAGGCCATCTCAGGTTGCACTATAGCACGTCTGTGATATTCACAGTGGCAATGCACAGGGTGCATTTTGTGTGCATCCTTCTGTGAATACCACTGTTTGGACACGGTGCATCTTATTTGCCCCAGCACATCTCAGATGCACCAGGGGCAACTACTTTGTGGATCCTGCCCATGGTGTTTAATGTAATGAAATTCCATTTTCAAGACTTGAAACTCCTTGATATAATTGGTAATTGCTAGTCTAATTTCTGGATTTTACTGTGATTCCACTTCCACTGTCAGACTTTGGTATTTCTATAAACATTCAGAATAAAAGAAGGATAAATATACAGTAAATTAACTAAAGCAAAATGAAAATAGTAGTGGGAAAATTTTATAGAAAAATGCAACTTCTGTAGCTTTACTGATCAGGTAGAATATGCCAAACTATGTGAAATGCTTTATTTTTATCATTGTGAAGAAAGTCCAAATTCTAGAATTTTACCAGGTTATCTGGTAAAGAACTGAAAGTGAGTTGTTGGAGGTAGAACTTTAATGGACTAATGGTCTACTTACCCCCAAAAAAAAAACAACTATATTTAAAATTTGGCCGGCATTGGCTTGATATTGTTGTGAAGAAACCCACTGCACCTTGCTGCTACCAGTGGATGTCACAAAGTGATAGTGACTGGGAGTGACAGGGAAGGAAAAATTTGTGCATTTTGGGGAGTGGATAAAGGAAGAAACCTTTGAATACTGTTATAAACTCTAGTTAAAAATGCTAAAACATATTTTGCAATAGCCCCAGAATAGCTATAATTTCAGCATCAACAAATTCCTTGCTACTGTAGTATGAGTCAATAAATGTCATGACAAAAAAGCTTCTAGAGCTAGCAGGTCAGCTTGACACTCAGTTTTAAAGAAACACCATATGCGTTCATAAGAAAAATAACCCCTCGGCTTTGCTCTTTTCCCCTCTGAGATAATCAGGTACGGAGCAAAACATTTCAAATCTGGCCCCTTTCTGCAGGATTGGAGCTTGCTCCATTTCACTCTGCCTGCTTCTCCAAAATCACTGGGAAAGAAAGTGCAGCTTGGAATGAAGGTGCTGCCTAGACCCTGTGTTTAAACCGGGGCAGCTTGTTTTAGTTCATAGCTGTGCTGAATTTCCTGGGCAGCTTGTTTTAGTTCTTAGCTGTGCTGAATTTTCAGCCTACCCTCCGATCCCCCACCTCCTTCCTTTACTAAATACACTATCTGTCCTACCCTTTCGCAATCTCTTCAAGGATTTGCCAACTGGTGACCCCCCTGAGGTATCTCATTGGCTGAGTTTTAGTTTCCCTTATCCATTTTATTATTTAGGGGTTTCTATTGGTCTCTACTTTCACTGATCTTACTCAGCTAAACTGCTGCCTGTGTTTTCAGACCAGTGCAACCTCTAGGGGCCAAACAGAAAACATCCTATTTCTCTACTTTTCTCTTGTGTTACACCACTGTCTTTCTTTTAGTTTCAATCAAATGCATCCTCCTCTTTTTGAAGCTTCTAGCTCTTGCTAGCTCACTCTTCTTAGGATAATCCCCAGTCCAGTCCTAGTCCTTTCATTCCTCATAGGCCTACCTTAATCTCTTACTTTAATGGTTAAACTGCAGAGCGACAGTGTTAAAGCATGGCTCTCCGCTATCTGGTAGTACTGCTCGCTATATCCTTAGCCCTGCTTTACATAAATAGACTCGCACTATCTATCCCTCTCCTTGACACTCGTGGTTTGTCTCCATCGATTACCTCTGAATTCTGTTTCTCAAATCTTATAGCTGAACAACATTCCAAACCGGACTGGGCGTACCTTACATTCCAGAAAGGCTGCACCTATTTTGGCATTCTGAGGCTTAGAAAACAATCTCCGAGGTTAGCTATTTCGCCGACCCTTCAAAGCTGTAAGCTCTGGTTTGTCCTCCTCTTAGCCATCCTTCTTTCAGGTGATGTTGAACTGAATCCTGGCCCCCCTGGATATTTCTTGTCAGCTGACCTATCAGCTCTCCCAAACAAAGGTCTCCTTGTTGGTCATATGATCATTAGAAGCCTCACACAGAATCATGCTGATCTGGAAGCTTGGGTGGAAGTATACAAGCCTGACATTCTTTGCCTCTCAGAAACATGGCTTAACTCATTGTCTCCTAGCAGACGCCTGTAGTCGTCAGTAAAATACACTGTTGTGTCTTGAGGACGCCTACAGAGGTCAGCTACTGACTTTCTTTGTGCCAGTGCAACGTCTGGAGATGTCACTTATATATTTTAATATATAATATAACAGAATATAATATATATTTGACTGCATAGCACTGTTGGAAAGGTAATTTTGTGCTGAACAACTTTGCCTCTGATCATTTGTGTATATCATGTATACTTTAGGAGTTATTCGCATTTGTTTATGGTATGACTTATGTTGCCTATTTTAGTGAAATTTTTTTTTTTTTGCTGTTTCAACCAGCATAGAAAAAAAATGAAATTACATATTATTTATTGCATACCACCGTTGGAAAGGTAATTTTGTGCAAAATAACTTTGCCACTCATACTTTGTATCTAGCACTTACGGTTCTTGAGCTATTAGGATTTGTTTGTGGCATGCTGACTATAGCTTGATTTTGTTTAGAAAGGCCCAGGATTCACTGTTAACAGTATACAGGAGACAAGTGGTGCAACTTCATAGAGCTCCTGTGGAGGCAATGAGTTAAACCCAAGATCCCTGACTCTACTTGTGCATTGACCAACTACTCTCTGGTCCGCAGAGACAGACCCTCATCTAAGTGTGGTAGTGGAGCTACTGTGTTTTATAAAAGCCATCTCACTGTTGAAGTCATACCAGCAATCGACACCAACTCTGCTTGTGAATCCCTGCATATGGTCATTTCCCTGGGTGCCAAGAAATTGCACATTATTTGTGCCTACAACTCACCCACTGGTGGTACTGGTGGCCTACAGGAACTGCTGAACCAAATCTCCTTGATCTCAAAACAAAATGAGATCATCATTTTGGGTGATACAAACCTTAACTGGCTGGGGTCAGCTCAAAGCTCTCTGCTCTCCATGGTACAAAGCTATAACCTGCACCAGCTACTAATGGAACCTACAAGAACAACTCCTTCCATGACCTCCTCAACCCACATTGACTGGGTGCTGGTTGACCGACTAGACCATGTACCTCTGGCCGGTATTCTAGCTGACACACTAACAGATCGTTCCCCGATTTTCTGCCTATGGAGCCTGATAGCATCTCCTTCTGCCCCACTGCTCTATGTTACTTTCACCAACTTTTTCCAACTGGATGCTGAGGCCTTTTTACTTGACATCTCCAGAATAGACTGGTCTGCCATCTATCTCGTGAGTAATGTTGAGTTAGCGTTAGGAATTTTTCTCGACAAATTTATGGCTGTCCAGCATATACATGTTCCCAGAGTAAAGTGCAGGGTTAAAGGAAAACCCACTAGATGGCTTCACAAAGAACTTCTGGCTAACCTGTGAGAGTGAGACAGGTGCTGGAAAAAGTACAAACTGTTGTGTCTTCCAGCCGATTTCCATACCTACCGAACTCTGCGTAACTCCTGCAAAAAGCAGATTCGTACTGCCAAAAGTACCTACTGTAAAGACCTGCTGCTTAGCTCTCCGGGGAACCCTAGAAAATTCTGGGCACACATAAAATCTTTCCTTGGTGTCACTCAAACAAAAGCCACTGGTGACATGATACTGAATGGGGTTCACTGCAACGACTCGAATACCATAGCTGACTCCTTCAATCACATGTTCTCAGACCTATCTCAGTACACCGCTTCCTTTGTGGCACCTCCAGCAAGTGCACAGTCTTCCTCCTTACCTGCTTCATCTATCCTTGACCCCTCAAGCAGGCGGTGCACCACACCCTTATTTCTCTTCAAGAAAGTCCTGAGGTCTGATGTCCTAAAGTTACTTCTGACCATCTCTGACACTACGAGCTCCGGCTCCGATACCCTTGAATCAAGACTTCTGAAATTAGCTGCACCGTTCATCGCCTCCCCTCTTGTAAAAATATTTACACTGTCTCTCACTTCCAGTGTGCTGCCGAACTTAAGGAAAATCGCCCATGTCACACCAGTCTATAAAAAAGAGGACCCTGCTGAGATTACCAACTACAGACCCATAGCCATCCTCTCAGTCTTAAGCAAAATTCTCGAGAAACTAGTCACAAACCAAATTACAAACTACCTTGCCAAATACAACCTTCTCTCTGGCACACAGCATGGCTTTAGAAAGGGTCATAGTACATCGACTGCGCGCATCAAAATTACAGCTGATGTGCTCTCTGATATGGATACTGGTTTGCTAATGGAAGCCGTGTTTATTGACCTCACTAAAGCCTTTGATCTTGTTGATCACCCCCTACTTCTCTCTACTCTCAGAAATCTGGATGTCTCTGTCCCTGTGGTAGAATGGTTCAGTAGCTACTTGTCTGACAGATCCCAAGTTGTGAAATTCAACTCCTATCTGCCAAAACTGTCATAAATACAGGGGTCCCTCAAGGCTGTATCCTTGGCCCCCTTCTTTTCTCACTATTTATTAATAATATAGCTGTCGGTCTGTACTCCTGCTCATCCATCCTGTATGCGGATGATCTCGTCCTTTATTCCTGCTCAGACAGTGTCTCCAACATAAATGCTTCCCTCTCTTCTGACTTTAATAACATATAATCCTGGCTAACTGCCCATAAACTTGTACTAAATGTAAAGAAAACGCAAGCCATGTTATTTGGCTCAGTCCCTAAGCTCAGGGCTTGTCAAACATCCCTGGTAGTTCTTGTGTCATGTGGGGCACACATTGAGAATGTTTCATCCCTCAAATACTTAGGAGTTCTCGTGGATCAATCACTTGATTTCAATCAACATATTCAGTCCATCAGTAAATCAGTGAATGTTAAACTAGGGGTAACCTATAAAACCAGCTATATGCTAACCCCCTCAGCCAAGCTGGCTATTGCCAAGGGTATCCTCCCTGCTCTCAGTTATGGTGTTACAATTTTTGCTTCTGCATCTAAAACTACCCTCCACAAATGGGACATAGCCTATAACAATATATGCAGATATGCCTCCTCGTCACCATGGCTCAAGCACCACTGTAATCTTTATAGTGACTTGGGCTGGCTCTCCCCTACTGAGTGCCAACAATACTACCTAGGATCTCTTGTAAACTCAGTAATTAGAAATAAAATGCTGCTCTTACTGGTGGCATTGCTTACACCCCAGTCCTCCTCCCATGGGCTCCACTCAGCTGGTAAGGAGCTACTTACCGTGCCCAGATGCCGGACATCTGTAGGCTCCAGAGCTTTCAACAATGCAGCCTCTAGGCTCTGGAACTCCTTTCCATTAACCGTTCGACAGGCCCCATCCCACATTAGTTTTAAAACTGGGCTGCGATGGTACCTGTCTTCAGCAGACCAATGTGTTTGTTTTGACTCCACCTAGTTCTGCTTTGCCTACACTAACTTTCTCTGTTAAAATCATAGCACTCTCCAGACCCTACCATATTTCCCCTCTCCCTACTTGCACTTTCTCTCATTACCTACTTTCTCTTCCTCCCTTTCAGTATCCCGCCTCTACCTACTGGATACTGCTGCACTTACTCTACCTCCTTGGGTTGCACCCTTCTTCTCTCTGTTTCATCTATTGGGTCCTAGTTGGACAGTCCTCTCTCTCTCTCTTAGCCTTTCCTTTTCTCTACACTGCTATAATCTATTCTTTCTATACCAGTTGCCATGGTTTGTACTATTGTTTTGCTTGCTTACTCAGATGTAGGTGACCCCTTTGGAGCATATAATATCTTACACTGCCATATACTGCTTTCATTGTAAATTTCCACTAGGTTTTGTACTCAAACTGGTTGGTTTCATTGCTACCTGCTACTCACCCATTATGGACTGTACAATGTTCTAATCTTTCACATGTTATTTTCTCTTTATGTATTATTTTCCACTGTTAGCTATACATGTTATTATGTAATGTTTTGCACTGATGTAATGTATTTGCCTAAGTATCTGTTGTACGCTCCTGGGTCGTGCCTGAAAATAGTCATTCTATGGCTAGTGCACTTACCCGGTTAACAAAAACTAAATACATAAATAAATAAATACATTTTTAATAGATTTCTAAAATTTCGTTTTATGATCAGTTTATAATCTACATTGCAGGGCTTACTGCTGCTAAAACTCTGAGTGTACCAGATGTAAAAAAAGCTTTTTTTCCATATTAATTTTACAAGCTATCATTGCTTGCAGCTTCACTTAACAACTGTCCACATGTGTAATTCATTATACTTATAAACAGTATGGAGAGCAAACTCTGATCAGAGCCAATTCGGCTGCTATACTACTTTAAAGGGACATTGTCCACTTAAAACAATTAAAATTATGAGTGTGCATTGGAAAATTTCAATGTATACTCATAACTTTGTTGTTTTGTAATATTTTTACTCTGGATTTTCAACATATTCTTTTCATAACCCCACTTCATGAACAAGGGTGGAGAACATTTTCAAAACCTGTCCAAAATGTGATTTTACACAGTGACAACATCATTCTGTGCCACAGGTGTGAAAACACATTTTGGTCAGGATTTGAAAAATGACAGTTACCACGTTCATGAGATGATGTAAAGAAATGGCTATGTTGAAAATTTGAGGCAAAATAATGAAAATTACCAAAGTTATGATCATGCATTGTAACATTTCAACATACGCTCATAACTTTGACATTTTTAAATATTTTCATCCCAAATTTTCAACATAGCCATCTTATGACCCCACCTGATGAACAAGATCGGTAAAAATGTTCAAATACTGCCTAAAAGGTGATTTCTCCCAGTGACCATGAAAACATCTTTCAGGCCTGATCTGCGTAATTCCACCACCATTGATCATGAGGCGGGGTCCAACAAAGGCCATGTTGAAAATCATTGGTGAAAATATGCAAAACCGCCAATGTTATGCATCAAAGTTCAGAACCCCATTGAAATACATTGAACTGCTAGTTTCTCAGACTGCAGTTTCCAGTTTGAGCAGCAAGACATGTCTTTGATCACAGAGTGGATCTTTTTCATGTGACCTGTTCAGGCGAGTGAGGGTGTGTGGGGGTTGTACTGGGGTGTGGGGTGGTGACTGCTGAGTGGGAGGTCATGGTGGGAGGGATGAGACCAGCAAGAGGCCATTTTAATTTTTACAGGTTTATGGAAAAGAAAGCATTGAGGGATGGTTTTCTTTATTACAGGTCCCATATAGGGTTGGGATTGGAGGGTGGGGGGTGCCACTAGACACCAGGGAAACATTATAGGGAATGGGGATTGGGGGCTGCTACTACACACCAAGGAAAACATTATAGCAGATGGGGTTTGGAGGGTGGGGGGTGCCACTAGACACCAGGAAAAGCATTACAACAATTGGAGGGTGAGAAGTGCCACTAGACACCAGGGAAACATTACACAAGCAGGGGGCCAGTGACTGGACAACAGATCAGACCTGGCTCTCTCTTTTTTTAATTTTTCTTTATATATTTTTGGCCAGGACAGGGGATCAGAGGGTGGGGAGCCAATAGACACCAGGGAAATGTTATATAAGTAGGGGGCAGGTGATCAGACAGTGGGGCACACACGGATCTCTCTTTTTTGGGGGGGGCTGCAACAAGGAATCAGAAGTGAACCAGAAGTCAGGAAGCAACAAAATAGTGCATCTGCAGAGTGGAGGGGTGGTGGCAAAGAAAGAAACAGCATTGGTCGCATGTGCTTCACCACCACTGGTGGAAGGACACACTCTAGGTATCCAGTCATGTGCTTCCACAGTCCTACTCTCCTAAGTCATAGTACTACATCATGCATAGCTTTTAGCTATGTGGCCATAAGGAAAAGGAACACAAAAATAATCATGGTTTTTGTTGCTAACAAAAACAGATGTTCAGATGTGCAGCTGTTAACCTGGTGATATTCCATGCCTTGTTATAAAATAAGATTACATTCAAGAAAACAGAAATCTCTATGAAATGTAATACATTATGTTAAAAAATAGAGGACATGCCGTGGGGAAATGTGTGTCTGTCTCCCTCCAGGAGAAATTAAATGCAGGTTACATTTCACTTTAGAAAAAAGGCATCTGGCTAGGAGTGACTAAAAGCAAGGGGAGGACCAAGGGAAGAAGAGGGAAGGGGCAGGCAGTCAAGCAGTGGTAGATGGAGGCACTTGGTTGAAAAGGAGGGGAAGGAATCAGAAGTGGTGAAGGGTAGCATCCCTTAATGCTAGAAGTCCAAAGAATAAGATGGACGACCTGCAGGCCATGATGGCAGAGGGAAAGGTGGATCTGGCAGCAGTCACTAAGACCTGGGCTACCCCAAACCATGACTGGGACCTCTCCATTCCTAGGTATGCCTTCTATGAATGAGACAGAGACAAAGGGAAGGGGATAGGCATGGCATTATATGCGAGGGAGGGTATTACTGCCACTAGGGAGGAAATAGAGGATGGGAAAATAGAGGCATTGTGGATGCAAATCCAAATGACAGCAGAAAGGAAACTGAGGCTGGCTGTTGTTTATAGATCACCTATTCAGGAAGAGGACAAGGACAGGGAGTTGGGTACCATGATCAGGATGGCAGCTGAAAGGGGTGAAGTGGTGGTGGTAGGGGACTTCAATTTGCCTAATGTGGATTGGAGTGTCCAGCCCACCACCTGTGTGCAGAGTCAATTGATACTAGATGCAGTCCATGATGGCATACTTTTTCTGGGGGTGACTGAGTCAAAATGGGAGGGAGCCATCCTGGACCTGGTATTAACAAATGAGGATCATGTCCCAGACTCTAAGATGGAGGAGCCATTGGGCAGCAGTGACCACTAAACAGTATGGTTTTGAGTTGACATGAGGAAGGAGACACCAAGCACAAATACAGAAGTGCTAAATTTCAGGAAGGCCAACAATGGTAGGATGGGTGAGATATTGGAGTGACACCTAGTCAGCCTTCAGGAAGATATGAGTGTGAATCAAAAGTGGATAGTGATCAGGGAAGGGATCACAGCAGCCTCTAACACCTGCTTGAAGCAGAAGTGGAAGAACTCCAAAGTCAGGAGCACAAGTTGATTTAGTAGGGAGGTGATCCAGGGAGTAAGGGCTACACGGCCTGCGTACAAGAAGCCCAAAAGGATGAAGATATGAGGGGGAATACTTGGACAAAGCTAGGGAGGCTAGAGGAGCAGTGAGGCAGACCAAGGTTAGGAAGAAGCAGCAAACTGCAGAGGGGATTAAGGAGGGAGAGAAAGCCTTCTTCAGGTATATCAGCGAAAAGTGGAAAACAAAGGTAGGCATAGTGATGTTAAAAAAGGGGAAAGGGTGAGTGGAAGGCAGTAAAGAGAAGGCAGAAGTGTTGAATGAATGCTTCTGCTCTGTCTTTACTAAGGAAAAGGATGGACCAGTGCTGCAAGGGAGGTTGGGGGGAGATGTGGCAAGGGGAACATGGTGGAGGACAGGATGACAGAAGACAGGGTTAGGAAGGGGCTCACATCCCTGGGAGGTGAACAAGTTCATGGGTCCAGACTGCAGGCACCCAAGAGTTTTGAAGAAACTGACAGCAGAACTGGTGGGCCCATTAACAGATCTGTTCAACAGATCATTAAATATGGGAATGGTACTGCAGGAATGGAGAACTATTCATGTGGTACCACTGCACAAGAGTAGGCCATGGGACAACCCTGGGAACTACAGTACCAGCCAGTCAGTCTGACCTCCATTGTAGGTAAACTGATGAAGAAAATTATGAAGGAAAGACTAGTCAGGTTCCTGGAAGAAAATGGGTTGCAAGATGACAACATGGGCTCATGTCAAGGAGATCCTGCCAAACCAACCTCATCAGCTTCTTTGATTGGGTAACGAAGGCAGCAGACAAAGGACAAGTGGCTGACATCTTGTACTTGGGTTTCAGCAAGGCTTTTGACTCAGTACCCCACAACAGATTGATCAGAAAGTTAGAGGACCTAGGGCCGGGAGACAAATTAACAAGGTGAGTGGCCAGTGATAGAACCCAAAGGCTGGTGATGGTGGTGGTGGTGGGGGTCTCAGGTACAAGAGACACAACCGGTGGGGTTCTGCAGGGGGTCAGTGCTCGGCTCAGTATAGTAGTAGTTTATTGTTTGACTTTCATAGTCTTTACAATGTCAATAAAATTATTTCAAAAAGCAGTTAAACATCACATAGTACAGTTCACAGTTCGTAATACCACATAGACTAACAGTGCAATACTAGACAAAATAGTTCCCCTAACTTGTACAATACTCCATATTAAAATATGCATTATATGCATCTCCTACTATGCGTAGAATTTATAAAAATACCTTTGAACAGTACAGCTGTCATAATCCTAATTGGAATAAAAATAATCCCTGTGTAATATATGGGAATTAGAGGTATACAATTTGACATATTCCCATGCAGCACTGGGATGCTTTCAATTGAACTAATCTTTTGTATTAGAGCATAAAAGTTTGTTACAAGACATAAAAACCTAAGTGCAATGCAACTTTAATCAGCACCACAAGATATGTATAAGGATAATAATAATTATATGTAATAATAATGATACAAACACTAAGGGACAGAGAGTTTTGAATGCAACTGTGTGGCAGTAAAAATTAGTCAGAAAACACTAAGAGCCCATTCCCTTCCAGTTCACAATACAAGCTTATCTATGCTTTTTTCCTAACTTTGATAACTGTCAGGAAGTAGTTCACTAATCTTTTTATTTTCCAATCATCCTCAGTGTGCAGAAGAATTGCTGTAAGAACAAATTTGTCCAGATCTTTCCAATTCTTGAGATGTGGGCCTAACCAATATGCCCTAGCCTTTTCTTACCAGGGATGAATCCATAGGACATGGATTAGGTCCTCCTTGCCACCAATTGAGCAAAAGCAATCTGTTCAATGGGAGCAGTTTTATTGTATCTAGATGTAAGTACATTGCTGTCAAACAGCTCATATTTACACTTGGTAAATATCCTTCTTAAAGGTGGATCATTAAGAACGTCCATATAGTATTTGAAACCAAATTTGCAATAATTTTTTGTGAACCAGAGGGAGAATCTGGATCTTGATATACTTTCTAGATCAGACTTGACTCAGTAATTATTAAGTTGATATATCTTTTGCATTTCAAACTGAGGGTTATGTTTTTCTCAAGATATCTATTCAAGATTAGCAAATCACACTTCTTCAATTTATACAAGATAACTTTGTACCAGCTTGAGTCTTTGCAGCCCAATTGAAGCCGACTCTTTTTTCCATGAAGCCTTTGTGTAGCATCCTATCTTGTGACATTCTAGACAGCTGCAGCTGACAGTTAATTTTTCTCGAATATATGACTGCATTAATATTCTCTAAGCTCAGCTTGGATCTAATATAGACCACAGGGCAGGAGTGGCCCAATCCCAATGCTGTCCACAAAAGCTTGTACACTGGTATGGTAACTTTGTCTCTATCTTTGAAATCTCAGATTTCTAACACATAAAGTAGTTGTACAAAGTACTTAGCTTTGATTGCATCAATCAAGGCTCTTATGGACAGTCCCCAATAAAAATATAATTGAACTTTCTGAGACCAAGGACCATTTTCTTCATGCTCTCAATGGTTTGGGTAACATGTTTTGAACAGGATACATTTGAGGTAAAAGTCAAGCCCAAGAATATGTAATTAGTAGTAAGTTCTTGTCTGTGATTACCAATAGTCCAATAACCTTTAGCTTTGTTTTGGCTAATGAACATAACTTGTGATTTATTTATTTTATTTATTTCAGTTTTGGTAACCAGGTAGACCCACTGAGCCCCAAAGGTCCCTTTTTCAGGGTTGACCCAGATTTAGTTATATAGAATAAACATTTAGCAGAAACATTGCATTGAAGTTACAAAGAAACATTTTAGTACAGATACAATTCACATTAGGAATACATAAACATGGATAGACAATGCTTAATACGATCACTGTAAACATTCACAATAAGACTAGTCTCCAGTCCTGGGCGGAGTTAGTGTACAACAGTGGCAGGCAGTGCATCTTCAGTAGACAGAACAGTTATGGTTGGGTAGACCTGGGTAACTATTCAAGTGCATGAACATTTGCTATTATCCAACAGGTGCTCCCGGAGCCCTTTATGGAAGACCTCCAAGGAGGTTGCTTCTTGTAGGTGGACAGGGAGCTTGTTCCAAAGCACAGGTGCAGTGTGAGTGAAGGATTTGCCACCTGCCACTGTCCTAACCCTTGCCCCATCCAGGAGACTTCTACCAGTGGTACGGAGCTGTCTACATGAGTGCTTGGAGGTCAAGAGGCCAGTAAGACTGACCGTTGGGTTGCTATTCATGAGTTTGTAGGCATTGCACAGTAAAGGGTACTGTAACCTGCCACTAAGGGATGGCCAGTTGAGGGAGGACAATACCTCACAGTGATATTGCTTTGGATGTGACATTGTGGCAAATCAAGCTATTTTATTGTATAGTGAGTGCAATCTGTTTTGCTGTTGTTTCGCAAGAAAGTGCATTATCAGAGCAGCATAGGTTAAGGTCGGTAGGAGTATGATTTGAGCTATGGTGATCCTGGTTTCAGGTACCATTTGACCATTTAGGCGATATAAAAGACCTAGTTTTTGATGGATCATTTTAGTTATCTGATCCACATGGATTTCAATGAAAACCTTGGTCCAGAGTCAGACCTAGATACTTGAAGGACCTCACTACTTCTATGGGAGAACCTAATGCAGTGCCCAGTTGTAGCAGAAGTCTTCTGTCAGGTCCAAGGGTTGGAGGCCCAAACAGAACAGCTTTTGTTTTTTTGCGATTCAGAATAAGCCTGTGATCCAGTAGCCAGCTTTCTAGGAGAGAGAAATCGAACTGCAGCTGGTGGCCCAGGTTCACAGTGCTGTCTGAGGTTCTGTAGAGCACTGCATCATCTGCATACTGTACCACAGAGCTGCATCCACAGTGGTTACTCAGGTCATCAACGAATAAAGAAAACAGGAGGGGTCCCAGGATAGAGCCTTGGGGTATGCCCTCATTTATGGGGAGTGACTCAGATGTGGTGCCTCTCCACTTAATCTGTTGATTGTGGTTAGACAAGTAATCTGTGAACCAGTTTAATGAGTGCTGGTTAGGCCCACATTGAGTAAGCTTGTCCACCAGTAGGGAGTGATCTACCAAGTCAAAGGCCTTTGTTAGATCGATGAAGACTGCTCCTGTTGGGTTGCCGTCATTGAGGGCCTTAAGAATGTCAGTGGAGAATTTGATAAAGGTGGAATCCATCCCATGTATCTGCCAGAATCCATGCTGGGTGCTAGCCAGCAGCTGGTTAGCCCCCAGGTAGTCATGGAGCTGGCAGTAGACTAGCTGTTCCTGCAGCTTGGCTAATATGCATAAGAGGGAGATTGGCCTATAGTTGCCAATGGTTCTCTGAGGTCTCCTTTGTGGATGGGCACCACAAATGCCCATTTCCACATTTTAGGAACTGCTCCTTCCACTAGTGACCTATTGATAAGCCAAGTAACTTATAAGGTTATGGCAGAAGCAGCTTCCCCGAGCAGTCTAGGGTCCAGGCCATCCAGGCCAGCGGAACCCTTAGCCTTGATGTTCTTTAGTAGTGTAAACATCTCCTTGGGCCTTATTTTCCACAAGTGAAACTGAGGGTGGGAAGGATTAAGTTTGCCAGAGCCCTGCTGCTTAGAGCTTAGCGGGGGGAGACCCATCCTGTATTGTTCCAGATCCATGAAGAACTTGTTGAAGGCAAAGGCAGCCTCCTGGCCTTCTCTGAGGGTTTGGCCATTATTGACTATTGGTCCATGGGGGGGGAGTGTACCACTGCCCTTCAACAGGGAGTTGATTTGGGCCCAGAAGGACCTTGTGTCAGATAAGTTGGACTGCTGCAGGGTCTTAACATACTCCCATTTTGCCATCTTTATTGCTTGCTTACATTTGTTTCTTAGAAACCTGTAAGCTGTCTTGTCTTCAGGTAGTGCTGACTCTCTGTACCTGACTCATGCTTTGTCCCGCATTCTCATCAGGGATTTTAGCTCTGGTGTTATCCATTTATAGCAGTGCCCCTTGACTCTAATTTTCCTTAGAGGAGCAAGTTGGTTGGCAGCTGAGATGAAGGCATTTTGGAAATATTCAAAGCTTCATCTATGGTAGGAAGAAGTCGGATAGGACTCCAGTCTATACTGTTTAGGAGTTCATGGAAGGCCTCTGCAGAAGAACTTGGAGAAATCTCTTGCTGTGAGGTTTCTTGGTGGCACTTTGGGCAGGCAGTTCTTCCAAATGCAAAATATTGGTGAGTGGTCACTTAAGGCATCTGTCAGAGTGCCAGCAGTCTTTATGCTTAGGGGGTTGGAAGCCATTACCCAATCTTGGGTGGAGTGGTTCCCTGTTCTAGCGTTATGTCTAGTGGTCACTGTGATGACCTGGGACAGTTTGGCATCCATGAGGATGGCCATCAGAGCCTACTTAGTGTCAGGGGCCCAGTTGAGGTTAAAGTCACCAAGAATTATAATCTTGGGGGGGGGTTCTGCTAGCAATTTGGCTAGTGCATCTAGTTCATGTGGAGCCACCCTAGGAGGGTTGTATATACACCCCATCATTAGGAACTAGGTGAGTCTAAGGGTAATCCTAACAAATATTGACTCACACCCAGTGCAGTCAATAGAGAGAAGGGGGGCTATTGAGGCCTCAAGGGAGTCTTTTACATAGATAAGTACACCACCCCCTTTCTTTTTCTCCCTATCTTTTCTGAAGGTGTTATAGTTTAAGAGTTCAATCTCATGGGTTAAGATGATGGGCTTTAGCCATGTTTCTGATATAGCCAAGACATCTGGTTTGTAAAGATCCACCCAGGCTTGTACCTCATGAGATTTGGGACAGATGCTGCAGACATTCATATGAGCTTGCCTTAGTCCCCTAGGAGAGACCCAATTTGAGTCATTAGGAGACCCAATGTTAAAGTTTGCCATGGGGGATCCAGGGTTGGGTTCAATGTCTCCTGCCAGGAGAATCAGTAGAACCAAGGTTAGGCTCAGTACTTTTGATGTTTTGAGAAGGGCGGTTGTAATCTTACTTTTAGAGCAGTGGAACACTAGGTAGCAGACTCTCTTCCTATTGAGTCCATGCAACACCAACAGTGAGTCCGCTGAGTGCATTGTGGGATGGGAAACTAGAAAGGGTTGTCGGTAGTCCTAGGGACCCCAGGTCATACTGCAACCATCACCCATGCACAGGAAGTGATCCACCCAACTATAAGTGCTTATATACAGAACTACCAAAATTGTGCTCCTAATGGGCATTTTGCTTTGAATATCGTGCCATCATGAAGAGTTTGCAGGGCCTGGGGGCTGCTTATTGTTAGATGTGGCATATCTACTCCATACACTTCCTAAACACTAGCAAGGTGTCAGGGGGACTCAGCTATTTGTCTTTTAGCAGGCTGCCTGTTAGGTTTAGAAATGCCCCTTTTGAATATAGCAAAATTATAATTATCAATGGAGTTTTCTTTCCCAACTCTCAAGCTAAGCAACAGATTTAAATGCAAGGTTCATTAAGTTTCTAAGCCGCTATTTGTCACTTTAAATTCATAACAACACCAGATTGCTCATAGTGGCTAAGTAATCTAACCTAGCTGGCAAAAAATCTTTAGTCACCAGACCTTGAAGCCCCAAGACTGAACAGTAGTAATACTCATTCAAAGTGCAAACTAAACCCCTGGTAGGGGAAGAAATCCTTAAGTATGGTAAGCAAATGCATACAGGCAGCAAGATATTTACAAACACAGTAGCTGAAAAAGGACAGCAAGTGGGGCTAGCTTATTATGGAAAGGCACAGCAAGAGGTGCTAGCTTAATTTGCAACGGTCCCATTCATATGATAATGCATAAAGGACTCATGAGATAAAGCTAAGTGAGACTGTTGATCAAAATGATACAGGCGAGATGGGTTGTGCCCTTTTAACTTAGTAATGGAGGCTCAGCTCCACCAATGTTAATTAGCTAGTCCCTGCATTGAATCTTCACCCTATAGGTCAGAGCCACAGTCTATTTAATGAGTAGCGGGGGTGGGAGAGGGAGGGCGGAAATTTGTTTAAAGAAATTCTGTCCCTCGGTCTAGTAGGCAGGACCCTGATTGGCACAGTACTTATGGCTGTGCGGCTCAGGTGAGCAGCTGTGGAAGGGGACCCTAGGTAGGGTCACTCTCTGAGGAACAGTTCTGGGTGCAAAAATTCATTTTCAGCCCTGGAGAGCTGGGGCTGGTCCCCAATGTCCTCCTCAAGCTCCAGTGAGCTCTCACAGTTAGCAGTAGAGATTCTATTGACAGGAAAGGCCCCACCTACCACAGTACTTCCAGTCAAAATTAGGAAGGGAGGGTAGAGCAATAGAGCATTTAATAGAGAGTGGGGGCAGAGGTGGGTTGTTGGGCCAAAAAATAACCAAAGACAAGCAGCAGCTCCTAAGAAGCTAGTACAAATTACAGAGATTAAATTCAGGACAAACAGCAACTCCTAGGGAGCTGGTACAAAATTAAGGGGATTAAATTCAGCTGTCCAGCGTGAGTGCACCAGAAAAGGTGCCAAGTTCAGAAGGGAGCTTATCCCGTACCTTCACTGCAGCAGGCTGGCTCTACTGTGGAATTCAGCAGTGATCACAGCAAGGGCCTGGGGAGGGTTAAAGCCATACATTATCCCTCAGACCCTTCACTGCAGCAGGCTGGCTCCACTGGGGAATTTGGTGGTGATCAAAGCGAGGGGGCTTGGGAGGACTGTAAAGCCATAAACTAGCCCTCAGACCTTTCACTGCAGCAGGCTGGCTCCACTGGGGAATTTGGTGGTGATCACAGTGAGGGGGCTGGGGAGGGCTAAAGCAATAAACTAGCCCTCAGACCCTTCACTGCAGTAGGCTGGATCCACTGTGGAATTCAGCAGCAATCACAGCAAGGGGACTGGGGAGGGCTAAAGCCATAAAGTAGCCCTCAGACCCTGTAAAAGAATTTAGCATAATTTATTGCTAATTTAAATTCTTTTACTTTTATATCCAACATATCTAATTTTTTTGGGAGGCCTTTTTTGGATAGAATTAATAAAATTGGATCATTAGCATGGGCCAATGCTGGGCTTAAACATTAATTTATTTGGGGGGGAATTTGATACAAGGGCCCAGATATTCAGAAGGGTTGTGCATGACGCAACACAGTTGTGCCATGCGCCCAGCCCACTGATATGCCCGACACGACGATCCAAACTGGGATTGAACCTGGCACAAATCCCGATGCACCGGAGCGCATCAGTAATGTATGAGGCGCAGGTAGGGGGGCATGCCCATGCATACTCCGCACATCCTGATATTCAGCCCGAGATGTGCTGAGCCCATGCATGTGCAACCCCTACCTGTGCTGCACACAGGTGAGCCAAAAAAAAAAGGATCAACAGATGGCCACCCACAGGTGAGCTGCCGTAGTGCAGGGCACAACCGGCAGCTGCCACCTGTGGGTGGCCCTGGCTTTAGCTGCAGCCGTGGCGGACCCCCCATGCCCGATCGCGGGCATACATAGAGCCTGAGGATAGCCCCATATCCCTGGTGGTCCAGTGGACCACTTGCAGCCCATCGCGGGCATATGTTGCGATTAAAGCAGTTCAGATCTGGTGGTTCAGGTGATCACTTGCAGCCCGATCACGGCATATGTTATGATAAAAAGCAGTCCAGTATTCTCGAGGTCCAGTGATCATAGTGCCGATCGCAGGGCAGTTGTGAAATGCTCCACACAAACAAACCCCGGTGAACCACGAGGCCTCTTCCACCACCACTGAGCCCCACCGCCTCGCCCACCGGTCAGCGGTGGTGGCAGCCCCACCCGCCTGCTGCCCCCGCCAGTTCACGATCGACATCAGAGACAGATGCCCATTGTTCACAGCATGAGCCATCGGGCGTGTAGTTGTATTTTATCAGAACGATATGTGAATGGATCCATTCACACATCTGGACCGTGTAGTACGACATGGGCCGCACGCCCGCTGGCTCATGCTGTGGACCAATGGGCGCAACCCTACCATATGGTGTCAGCCGGTGGCGGGTGGCAGGGTGAGGAGTTGCCACCCACCGCTGACTTGGGGGAGCGGGCGGTGGGGCCTAGTGGGCGGTGGGGAGGGGGTATGGCTAGTCCACCAGGGTTGTTTTGGTGTGGCATTATTTTCTACTGACATCCGCGATCAGGCTGCGAGCGGTCCACTGGACCACCAGGGATATTGGATGATTATATTCTTCTACATATGCCTGCGATTGGCCTGCAAGCGGTCCACTGGACCACCAGGGATATTGGACAATTAAATTCTTCTACATATGCCCGCAATCGGGCTGCGAGCAGTCCACTGGACCACCAGGGATATGGGACTGCTTTTATTATAACATATGCCCATGATCGGGCTGCAAATGGTCCACTAGACCACCAGGGATATGGGACTGCTTTTATTATAACATATGCCCATGATCGGGCTGCGAATGGTCCACTGGACCACCAGGGATATGGGACTGCTTTTATGATAACATATGCCCGTGATTGGGCTGCAAGCAGTCCACTGGACCACCAGAAATATTGGACGTTTATTATATTCTACATATGCCCACGATCGGGCAGTGGGGCACTTTGGCGTGATGTGCAGGGGGCTTCGGTCCCCGATGGCTGCAGCCTGGCACGGCGCCAGGTGCAAGTCACCGGGGATAGGCGCACCTGCATGCAAATGGGGCCACAATGACATGCAAATGGCCCCATTTGCACCTTGCATGCATTATGGCCCCATTTGCATGTGCACTTTTGAATATCACAGTTGTTGCACCTAGCGCAATGGAACTTGCGCTAGCACATCCCCCTGCTCCACACTAGCCACTTGCGCTGGCATAGTGCCACTGCGCTATGAACACTGCGGGTAGCCAGGGTGCGATATTCAGCAATGCTGTGCCATGGCACAGCTTCATTGAATATCACCCTGTCAACACCCCTGCACAGCCAAGTTGCGCTGCGCCCAGGCTTGCAATTGGTCAATGTATAAACAAAACAGGAGAAGGGCCAGGACACATCCCTGCCTCACTTCTCTGTTTATAGGAATAACATTAGAGAGATGACCTCTTACTCCTAGACTTCTTCAAGTCCAGGTGTCCTTATATACAGTAAGTTGCATATTTTTTTAATGAACAGAGGCTTAATACCTTGGTTTAGCATGAGTGACCACAGTATACCCCTGGAAAGTGTATCAAACGCTGAGGAAAAATAGATGAAAACTATATATAGATTCTGTTCCCTCAGGTAGACATATTTTTTCGATTAAATGACATAGGACAAAGCAATTATCCATGGTGAAATAGCCACTCCTAAAGCCATCTTGTAATTCACTGAGCTCAACTGTTTAGTTACTTTGATGCCTCAGTCTTTTCTAGTATAATTCTGGAAAAAAAAATTTCAGAGTTTATACATAATAAGCTAATAGGTCTATACATAGCTGAATCAGCTATAGTGCCCTTTTTGTGGATTGGAATTATTTCAGCTCCCCTCCAGGAAGGTGGAATATAGTCTTCCAGAATGCATTTATTATAGAAGATTGATAGAGGTTTATGCCACAATGGGATGTTACACAGTTATACTTCGGCTGGAATTTTGTCTGGTTCAGGGGCTTTCTTTGGTTTTAGAAACTTAATTGCCGTATAAACCTCTTTTCTATCAATCATGGGAAATCCACTCTTATCCTCTGCAAGACTTTCTAGGGGATTAATGTTTACAGCACCAGGATCAAAGAAAATACCCATGAAAAAGTTTACCCACTGACTTTCAGATATACGGCGAAGCCCACCAGGATGAAGCACAGTGCCACAGGTTTACTGTATGACAATAGGGATTAATTACCATTGAAATGGCATTGTTTGCTGCAATAACTCTACTGCAGAATTCTGCAGTGCTGCACTTCATCCTGGTGGGCTTCACTGTGTATGTGTCTATACTCTCTTTATAATTATTGGTGCCTCTTGCAACTAGTGACCAGAAGCCCCTTATACCGCTCTTATTTATAACCTCAAGCATCTTTTCCCACTGGGTGTGATAATACTCTAATTTTTCTTTTTCTTCAGGAAACTGTTATATTTCTTCCTTTCCAGGTTTATGGTTTAAAAAAGTTTCCCATCCTTGCTACTTTTAGAGTTTTTAATCAATACTCTTAAACAAGCTTTATATCTCTTGCAGTCTGCATCAAACCACCTGTTCTTTCTCCCATTCATTCCCTGACACGTAACCTCTTGGTATAATATTCCTCTTATTATATCAAAGAGGTGGGGACATTTCTCCCACAGGAGATATGCACTCAAGTTTCCAGGCACTTTCCAGTCATTTATTGCAAGTGATTCCCATATTATGTCCCTAATGTGTTCCTGTAAATTACAGTCCCATATTAATCTTTTGTTCATTCTAAGTCCAGTAAAAGGAACTTCTGAGCCAACTTCTGGGACCCTTTTGCAGCTAAACCTCTCAGCAGATGGTCACACTCTGATATTATAGGAATATGCAGACTACTCCATACCTTAATTTGTCTTGACCAAATTCCTAAGCCAAGCAGTGAAGTGCTCATCGATTTGATATAAGAACAATTTCCAGCAAAATCTCCTGCCAGTCTACTGTTTAATGGGTATAAATCAAATTCTGTTAAGATGTCAAAATCAGGGCTAATTCTGCTTTGTTTTGCCTTTTGTCTTTTGAGTTTCTAGGGGGCAGTGCTGGTAAAGTATTAGTGTACTCAAATACTGAATTGTCCAGTAGACCATCAAATTTGCCAATTCTGGCATTCATGTCACCCATTATCAGAATATCTTTGTCAGGGAAATTGAAATTGATATCTTGTAATAACACTCTAAGAGATTCCCACGTATTATGTTGAAAAAAACTTACAGCCTATCGGAGGCACATAGCTATTAACAATTAGAATTTGATATCCTTGTTTCTCCAAAAGAGTAATGATAACATTGTTTTTTGTAAATGAGCCAATTTTAATATAAGTAGCCAACCCCCCAGAACATCTCCCAAATTCAAGGTCCTTAGTCCCAGGCTAATGAAATACCTCATACTCAATCATTAGAATATTTCTATCTTTTCCATGCCCGGTCTCCTGAAGACATATTACATCACAAATGGACACAAACTGCCTCCAGTTGGAGTCTGCAAATTTATGATCATACCCTGTGATGTTCCATGACATAAATAAAGAGCCCTTCCCAATTCCTATATTATTTACAATCTCATTGCCCATGTAAGTGCTTTCTCTAGTTTTGCTTCCGAGAGGGAATGAAGTCAATCTCCCTAGCCTGCCAGGGCCATGAATTTGTTCGGCAGGGGGAACGAGTACTAATGCCTAGCATGCTTAACCTGTTTCTCATTAGGCTCCAAAACAGTGGGAGTCACAGACGAGACATTTGCACAAAAATCAACCAAGTAGAGTCCCTTAATATCCACAGTGTTACATATTTGGAAAATTCTGTCTGCCACTATTTATTTTTGAGTAGTATATCTATTTGGCTGCCATGTTCCCTTCACTAAGCACTCAAAATGCCATCTTTGCTCAAATGTATTTCTAAAAAATTAAGAAAAAACTGCATAGTGATCTAGTCAACCTGAGTTTCTTTTTGGTTGCCATTCGATGCATACCAAACAAATTGAGGTATACTAGTGTCTCAGAGTCCCCACTGTCAGTATTAGTTGTTCTATTATGTTTGGAAGGACATAAAGATACCCATGCTCTGTAAGGAAGCACCACTGTACTAAATATAACTGGAAATTTGGGGGACAAAGAAATACACATCTGCAATTTTAGCAGAGTCCTCTGCAATGTTCCTGACCTATTTTATATCATCATTGTAAATTTCCACATCCATATCTATTCTGATTAATTTCACAAGCTGATGTTTAAGGTCGGCCTCACAGAAATTATGCCAATTAATAGGGCCTATACCTCAAAAAGGGGAGAGAACTAGTCATATTCTCCTCAGAACAACTGGTAATTACTCCAGTGTCTGCTGCCTTGTTAGTCTCATTTGAGGCATATCCAAATTTACTCTATGTTTTTTCTCTCATCTCTAGAGCTGCTGTCAAAGAATTTTTTTTTTTTGCTTATTTAGAGGGCAAGACATTTGGAGAGATTCCCCACGCTGTTTATTTAGTAATTCAATCTCATTCTCTAATTTAGCGAGTTGCAATCTAAGCTCATCGGTAAGAACTTGTTTGTCCTGAATGAGGTTCTCACAGTTGGTACTTTTATCTTTGATAATTAACTGTACTGAAACCAGGTGATCAGAACTGTCCCGGGTGTTCAGGCTACTTTTTACTACCTCTTTTTGTGTCTGGCTTTGGTGTCCCTGTGTTTTCTTTTCCTTTTTCTACCTGGATTTACCAACCTTTTTTTAACAGATATTGAACTATCTGAAATATTAACAATGCTAAAATCAGGTCTGATTTCAGCAGATGATAAGTTAGCAGTAACAAAGGACCTTGAAGAGGATTCTTTTGTGGGTACCAAAATATCAAGTTTATTTTATTTATTTAGTTAGTTTTTGTTTACCGGGTAGGGTGTACTAGCCAATAGAATGACTATTTTCAGGCATGACCCAGGAGCAGCAACAATACATAATAGCAGCAATTCTCAGCAGTCAGCATTAGAGCAGGATACAATAATCAAGGAAGTAGAGTACATGAAATAGGGCAGCTTAACATCAAGCATAATGTACAAGTTATAAGCGGGGAAGTGCCAACATGATAGAGGTAGTGTTAAGCTTACAATGGTGTCAGATAAGGAGTTCTTCAGTGAATACCGGTAAAATGCAAGTAAGACAATCATGGTATTGTGGGCAAATAGCCACAGCAACTAGGTAGGGTCCCATGGTGAGTTCTGAAGTAAAAGGAGCATACATAAAGATTGGAAAATATAAAACAGGGAGGTAAAAGGCAAGGATGTCAGGCAGGAAGGCCGAGGATGGCTGGACAATGTAATGTCACAGATGGACAGAGTGAGTGAGCGTAAATTTGGGAGGGAAGAGATTAACTTGGTGAGGGGGGAAGGGAGCAATTAGTGGAGGCAGCAAAGATGCTGAGTTGTCTAAGGAGGATTATAACAAGCACATTGTGTACAAGTAGGAAGCAAAGCCCGATGCTTCATTTTAAATAGGTTATGAGTGGGTGTAAAGTGCAGATCAAGGGGAAGAGAATTCCAATATTTTGGAGCAGTGTGTGAGAAGGCACAAGCCCCCTTATTAGTTGTGCACCTAGGAATGTGTAGAAGTGCCCAGTTGGTCGACCTATGGCCATAGGAGGAGGCCAGGAGGGTTGGGAGGGAGGCAAGTGATTTAGGGGTGCTTGATCTCAATATGGAGTCAGTAAGGGAGCCAAGGGAGTGACACCAGAGAGTATGGGGGAGGGCCAGTTTAGATCGATATAGAGTTGGCAGTGGTGTTTGAGACGAGGGGATGCTGAGACAAAGTGACAGATATTGCTGTAAGTAGTATCCCACTTGTGCAGAGAGGTTTTGGATGCATTGACATAGGTAGCAGCGCCATAGGTGAGCGATGGTAGAAGAATGCCCCTGGCAATAGCCAGCCTAGCAGAGGGGGTCAGAGTGTAGCAAGTTCTATAGACCACCCCAAGCTTGGAGTTGACAGGCTTGTATGTGGCTAGAATATGCAGGTCCAATTCAAGGGAACCATCAAGTATGATCCCTAGGTATTTAAAGAAGCTTACAGACTCCAGTAAGGAGCCATCCAGACAGGAGATTTTGAGAAGGCACTGGCTAGTTTTGAGCTTGGCTCCAGAGCCAGATAACATAGCTTGTGTTTTACCTACATTAAGGACAAGTTTACATCTGAAGAGCCAGGACTGGATATTTTGAAAAGCAGATGAGAGATTATGGTTGATTTCAGCTATATCCTTAGCACTGGAATACAGGACCAGATCTTCCACATAGAGGAGAGACGAGCAGAAGGGGGTGTTATGGGCAAGCTGGTCAATGAAGATTGAGAAGAGCAGGGGACCCAGGATGTATTCCCAAGGAACACCTATATTGACAGAAGTTGGATCAGACAGGGTAGAGATAAATTTTACTGCTTGGATTCTGTTAGATAAATAACTAGCAAACCAGCTCACTGCTTGAGGTGAGAAGCCTAAGGAGTGGAGACTGTCGAGTAGAAAGGGGTAACCTACCAGATCAAAAGTCTTAGTAAGATCTATAAACACCGCACCAGTCATCAGTCCAGAATCCATGGAGCAGAGCATGTCATTTGTGAACTTAAGGAGGGCAGTAACAGTGCTATGCCCTTTACGGAATCCTTCCCATTAAAATCATCTAGTATTGCCCCACTAACTGCAAATGTCCTCCCTTGTGGTCTCGATGTCATTTCTAATAATAACCAGCTGCTCCATTAACAACAAATTTGCAGTATATTGATTTTTCAATGAGCTAATCAGCTCCTCACTCAGATATGATGGGAAATACTGATGGGTTGCACTTTTCTCAATACCCTTCTTCACGTTACCCTCAAGCTTATTCAAATGCTCACTTAGTTGTAAACTTTCCTCATATTTTCCTTCAATTTCCTTAAAGATCAAATGCACATATTTCATAAAAAGCTTGAATTCCCTTGAATTCACATCCCTGTGTCATTAGTGTTCCCTGAAAATAACATGCTGTTTGGTTTTGTGGTTTTCTTTAAATCATCATCCGTTAATGTGCTCTGCAGTAGCTGAAAACAGTGAAGAAACAGTGTAGATGTTTCTGTCCTTGTCAGTGAGCAATGACATCATACCTGTCCAGCCTGCTACTTCACCAGTTAAGCCCCTGATTGACTGAATAAGCTGTTGCAATTCCGAGTTAAAGCAGTCTGTAGAACTAATTGTTTTTACTCAAAGTGTATTACTAACCCATCTGGTTTGTGTTTAGAGAAATCAGCTTAAAATCATTCTGTTCTCATAAACAGTTGGTCATTTGGGGTTCAGTGCTGAACTGAAGTGGTTTGAATAAATGTCTATGAGAAATTACCGTGTCTGTATCACATATGTCAGTTTTCTGTCATCAAAACTATACATTATGTTCTGGATATATAACACAGGGTTGTTTAATGGATATAAAATAAATCTACATTCTATTAATTCATAGAAGCAGTGTGTCTTTGATGTGGCCTCAATAAATATGTTCATGTGATGACAATGTTGTTTACATGTCAGATTGACAAACCTGTGTCTGTCACACTCTGTTATTTCAGGAACATGTACGGTATGAACTCATAAAATTCAGTTCTTTGATGGTTTCTGCATGAAAATACATCATGTATGTGTATAACTAGAAATACTATATGGCATCTTGATGCCCCTGTCTCCTGCCTGAAGTTGAGGCAGCAGCTCTCTGCTTCCCCCTTTCCCCTGCCCCAAAATCCCCCTGTCTCCTGCCTCATATGAGGTAGCTGCAACCTGCTGCCCACTGTCTTCTCCACACAGTCAGAGCTGCTGCACTCTGTTGCCTCCTACACAAACAGTTTAGGCTGCCACACCATGCTACCCTCTGTCCCCCACCCTATAATACAAGATGAAAGAATTTGCATTTTCTATCTGGTAGTTTTGGGCAGTGTACTAAAGGATCTGACTCTAGTGGCAGGGAGCAGTATGGTGCAACAACTCTAATTGTGGAGGCAAGAGGCTCTATGGTGCAGCAGGACACAGGGGTGTCAGGGGACAGATGACAGCATGGTGCAGAAGCCTTAACTGTGGTGCAGGACACAGTGGGGAATCAGAGTACAACAGCCCTGACTGTGCAACAATGTGCACATGGTGCAGCAGCCTTGCCCATTTGGGGCAATGGAAGTGGGTAGCAGGGTACAGCAAAGGTCCCACCTTTGGTGGCCTGGGGCAGCATGGTGCAGCAGCCTGAACTGTGAAGGTAGTGGCCCTGGGACTCTAGGGCTTAGCAGAGCACAGCAGCCCATCTGTGGAGACAGGAAAAGTGGGCAACAGTGTGCATTGGCCCTGACTGTGGGGGTTGGGGACAGAGGGTAGTGGGGTGCAGCAGTCTCAGCAGTCTCATTGGAGGCAGTATATTAATAAAAATGGAGTTATTAATAACATGAGTGGTTTACGGGTCAGAGCTGCAAACCTGGAGACCTGTGTTTGAATCACACAGCCCCCACTTGCATGCTGTGTGACCCTGAGCAAGTCACTTAACATCCTTGTGCTCCCAGGTCATACCTGTAAACAAGCTTTCAGCTTAGTATGTCACTCCTGGTAACAAAAAAAAAGAGAGACAGGAGACTGGGGCAACAGGATGCCATATAGCATTTCTAGTTATACACATACATGATGTATTTTCTCACAGAACCCCACAAAGAACTGATGAGTTCATACAGTACATGTTTATGAAATAGCAGTGTTGCAGACACTTATGTCAATCTGACATAAAAGCAAAATTGTTCTCACATGAATCTATTTATTGAGGCTACATTAAAGACACTCTATTTCTATGAATTAATGGAATGCATTTTTATTTTATATCCATTAATCAACCCTGTGGTATATAGCCAGAATAGAATACAGAGTTTTGATGGCAGAGAACTGACATCTGTGATACAGACATGGTAATTTCTCACAGACATTCATTCATGCCATTAAAATTCAGCACTGCACCCCACATGATCAACTTTTTATTGGAACAGAAAGACAGATTTTAAGCATATCTCTAAACACAAGCCAGATGGGTTAGTAGCAAACTCTGAGTGAAAACAATTAGGAACTGCAACAGCTTATTCAATCAGTCAGAGGCTTAATTGATGAAGCAGCAGGCTGGGCAGGTATGATGTCATTGCTCACTGACAGGGACTGAAACATCTTCACTGTTTAAGTTACAGCACAGCACATTAACAGATGTTGATTTAAAGGAAACCACAAAACCAAACAAAATGCTACTTTTAGGAAACACAAATCATGATACAGGGATATGTATTCAAGTGAATTCAAGCTTTTTATGAAATAGGTGTGCATTTGACCTTTAAGACCATTAATTGTTTGTTGTAAATCCTGTAGAACCTCATTTATTTTATTTTTGGGAACCATAAAGCTCTTACTTTGATCAAGGATATTGAGAGCTATCTCAGGTCCCCTTCAGCTATTTTACCCAGGCAACAGTAACAATGGTTCTCCAAAAAGTTCTTAGAAGCTCCCTTATTAACACTGACTTCCTGCTTCTCCACATTTGCAACTAGTGAATTAGGAGAAAAAGACAAGTTGGGGAATTTTTTTTTAAGTTACTACCATCTAGTATATCAATATTAGACAAAACTGGCAGCAAGCTACTAGTTTTTAGTTTTGGAGTAGAGGTCCTATCCATATCTAATGTATTAAATAACATTAAATGATCCGTCATTTTTTCTGCCTTGTTCTACAAGAAAATTTTCTTTAATATTTTGTAGAGAATTGCTGAGTAAGGGGGAGCAATTATTCCAGTTTTTCCTTTGTTGACATGTACTAACCATAATGATGTTGCTTAATAATAGCTAATAATAATGTAAATGCCAATCGCTTAAATGGCAAAGATAATTCAACAGACTAGAAACAATTATGCAGCACAAGCATACGGAGTTACATAAAATACTATCTGCCTGACTTTCCCTTAATACCCTTTAGTGCTGATTTACTAAAAGTATTTAAATATTTAAATGGGTCAGTACTGATTAAATACAATTATAACATATACAGAATTAAGATCAATTAAAAACACAGATCTCCTAGAGTGCCAGGGCACAGAATAATTCAGAAAGTTCATAGAGGGCTGATCCTTGAAATACTATGTGCACATATTATGGCACTCAAGATCTTGCACATCTAAATACTCATCTGAGTCCCAGAACAATTCTTTGGCTTGACGTATACAAGTCTTTGAAGTGTGGCTTCGTTATTCAGTCCTGTAATAAGGAAGCTGCTAGACTGCAGCTCTTGGTAATTATTTTCAATTTAACAACAGCTGATCAAGTAGGTAGCATGGACCACTGTTTTATTCAGCTCTGAGTACCATGCAGACTGTAAGTTTTCAGGTCTTAATATAATTTCTCCCTTGCTTATTGTTCTCCACTCAGACCTGTTCTCTATTCCTGCACCTGTTGGATCCTGGCTGGATGACTGATTCACAAGAAGAAAGATACTGCACTCCAAAGAAACTCCAGTAGGCCAAAATGCAGTTAAAAACTTTTTTATTGTGGCAGCAGATCCAGAGTAGCTGACTAGAGTCCTAGCCCCAGCGCGTCAACCCTATCCAGTTCTTCATCAGGGGGCAGATCTTGTGACCTTTAAGTTTGTCCACCTTATAACATGTTTTCCAAATGGAAAATTACCATATTAAATTAATAGATTTATCACAATGGTACCATCAGTAATTACTACATTACACGTACATTTACATGTTCATTGGCAATTCATTAGTGGCATATAACAACAGCAAGCAGATTCACTTTATTCAAACATTTTTTTATGTTTTTCAGCTGAACCCAATGTTGCTAAAGGCTTTGGCTTTTTCCAACATTTGGTTTTGAAGACCAGATACTCAAAACTGAGTGGGAAGCAACACTGTATACATGTACCAATGAGCTAATGGAAGCTCTGATTAGAAAAGACACAAGACAACAGGAAAGTATAAATGAAGGAATTAAGGAGCTACAACAGCAACTAGCAAATTTCAGAGGAAGCACAGAGCCTGAGAATTTAAACAAGCACTAGAAAAAAAGAATTGACATGCATGAAAAAGACCTAAATGCAAGAAAACAAAGCAAGGTTGCCAGGAATACAGCATATTATGAAAAAGGAGAAGTGTTTGTATGGGAGAGGAGAAATAGATCCACGAGTTTGTGGCCAATCGAGATCAAGATCATGTGCAAGAGAGTCATATCAAAAACCAAATAAGAAGCAAGACTCTGGGAATAATAAGAAGGTAACCTTCCAGCAAGAACCTGAAGTATCATTGAAACCCAGCAAGAAGTGGTCTCACTCCCCTCTGGTCCAATCCCTAAAACTTTTTTAGACAACAGAGAACTGGCATTGAAAAACAAGAAAAAAGCAACAGTTAAAAAAAACACTGGAAAAAAACAAGGAGCGGAAAATGTTGAGGGTGCATTGGCTCAGAGAATATGAAGGAACATGAAGAAAACTTAGTCATCAACCTTACAGATACTGAATTTACAACAGAGCAACTTACAATTTTGAAAAAGGCTTTTCGTTCATTCCTATACTTAAACCAGATTTAACAAAAGTGGAAATTTTTAACCTGATCCAGAAAGGAAAACTAAGGCACCTTTTCTCGAAAAAAGAATTGTGAAATACAATGATGGGATTTACCGAGACCACGTTAGAAGGAAAGATCCTAGAAACCCTTGCAGAAGAGAACCAAGCAGGACCCAGTAATGGACAACTTTTGAGAACAAGAAATGCTGGTAATATCAAATGAAGAGCTAACATTGGACAGAGCAACAATACCTGGGGAAAATGAACCTGGCTACCCACTCGAGACTGAAGAAGCTATACTTGATAATATTAATTTATATGAACTATTAGAAGAAGTCAAAATAGATACAGAAAGATCAAGAGCTGTACCATGTGATCAGAGTGAGTTTAAATCTAAATCTATTTTTACTCCCATTGTTTTTAGTCCAGCCATTATTACATTTAAAAACCTGCTGCTTAGTGAAACAGAAACAATTTTACAATTAATAACAAAAATATGGGGCAGTAATTTAAGTAATGAGGAATGGATTGCCTTAAAAGAGCTAGCGCAAATGAATGGTATTGTTTTTAAAAAATCAGATAAAGGAGGAAACATTGTTTCAATAAGGGAAATAGATTATATCAGTAAAGTAATGGATTTGTTATCAGTAGAAGAAAATTACACTTAGCTCTCAAGGGACCCCACTATATTTCAGAGTGAGTTACAGGAATTTCTGAATTTGGCATTACGTTGTTGCTGGATAACACAAAAAGAAGCAGAATTCCTTAAAATAGAGCATCCCATCATTCCAACAATGCACTGTATATCCTGCATAAAACACATAAAGACCTCCAGACCCCCCACCTCCTGGGCACCCAATAATTTCAGGAATAGGGTCCCTAAGACAGAATCTGTCATTATTTATAGATGAGTTTCTCCAGCCAAAGATATTTGATCTTAAATCACATCTTAGGGACAGCCTAGATCTAATGGATAAACTTCAAGAGTTCACATGGAACAGGTGCTACACTTGGCTTACAGTAGATGTGACTAGCCTATATACCTCTATCATGCATGTAAAGGGACTTGAAGCAGTTGAACATTTCTTCCATGGCGATTCTGACATTCTCACATCACTCCTATTAAACACATTGGAATACTGCTTGACACATAATTATTTCATGTTTAACAAAGAATGTTATATCCAAAGAAGTGGCATGGCAATGGGGCAGCATTCACACCCTGATATGTGAATTTATTTATGGGGGTTATGGAAGGCAAAATTTATTTACAATTGGACAAACAGCAAGTTTGTAGATAACATCAAAATATAGCTGCACTTTATTGATGATATCGTAGTGATATGGGAAGGGACACAGAATAGCATTGGAGACTTCATGGAATACATCAATAATAACACACTTAATCTGAAATTCATAAATAACTGTGAAGAGACTTCTATTAAATACTTGGACCTAGAACTAACAGGTATCCCAGGTGAAACAGTGCAGTTTTCAGGTTACCGAAAAGAAACAGCAGCCAATATGGTACCACATGCCAGAAGTGTACACCCAAAAAGGCTATTTTCTTTCATTCCATATGATGAATTGCTTAGAATCAGAAGGAATTGTTCTAGAGATGAAACATTTTTAAAACAGGCACACAAAACTATGGAGAGGTTTAAACTTAGAGGGTACAGCACAAAAGTGTTAGAAGAAGCATTTTAAAAATGTATTAATTTAGAGAGAAAGGATCTATTGATGTCCAAAGGTGAAAGGGAAAGGGAAAGTAATGAGGGACAACCTGGAAACTCAGATCAGGTCAAAACATCACAAGTGGTGAATTTTGTGACAGAATTTAACCCACTAGCGGGGCAGTTGGGAAATGTGATACACAGACTGTGGCCCATACTTCTGACAGATTCCATCCCTAAAGGAGAATATTGAAGAAAAACCAAGGGTAACATTCGGTAAAGTGAAACATCATGGGGACAGGCTAAAACACAAAGGCATTTCATTAGGGCACAAACAAAATAAGGGGGAACTGATTGGTTAAGGAAAAAAAACAGCAATTTTTTTAAGTGTGGAATGTGTAACACCTGTAAATATGTGAAAATAGAGACACGATTTTCCACAAATAATTATTTTATTAATATTCAGCAATTTATCACATATATAATACCTTAAGTAGTTTATGCTTTTTGGTGCCCCTGTGACACACAATACATTGGAATGACCGCAAAACCCTTGAAAGTTAGGGCAAAGGACCATCTCAGAGCACTCACCAATGGGAATGAGAATAATACACTAGGGGCACACTTTTTGGAGAACCATAATTGTGACCCGGAAGGTTTTCAATATATGGGCCTAGAACATGTGCCCAGTCATGAGAGAAGAAGAGACAGGGTTAGAAAATTCTGCCAAATAGAAACAAGATTAATTGTTAAATTAGGTACTGCATCACTAATTGGAATGAACAAAGATGCAGATTTTTCTCCATATCTGTAAGAAGAATTTGGGAAATACAAGAATATAAATATGTTTTTATGTAAATATTATGTACAAAATGGATGAGACAGATTGGAGGAACATTATAGAGTTTAAGTTTATGCTCTGATTCACTACCATGACAATGTCTTAATCTCTCTTTTATATTTGTATTCCTTTTTCAGCACTACCATTACCAAGAAATCGAATCTCCTGGAAATGTTCAGTTTCCAGCAAGTCCCCTCCCTCCCAAAAAATATCATGTGTGTTGGGGCCTCCTACCAAAGTACTGGACACTTTTATCACTTTTTATCCTTGAAGGTGGCATCCCAAATCCCCTCCACTGTTCCCCCTTTATTGGGAAGGTACTTAACAATTCATGTGCTAATTTTTGACTCTATTAAAGTGAGGGTGAACCCTACTGTATTAGAATCTCCATCATCCCTTCCATTTCCTCCCCTCACCCCATACTCTTTATTTGACCTTGGTCCTGTTATTATTTGGTCTTCATTATTTGATACGTGTGGGGAACACTTCAACTTAGAATTTTGTTAATATCTTTGCTATTTGCTAAAATGTATCCAGTGTGTGTTTTGTTCAGGCAAAAACCAAAACTAACCCCCAATCGAGAATTCTCAAGCCTTATTTTATTAAACATTTATTTCATTTTCTCTCTTTCTTGTGGTTAACAGAAACATCGTTATCTTACTTTATTGAAAATCTAAACAAAACCCATAATCCCTATGTACAATGTGGTGAAGTAGCACCTCCAAAAGTAAAGAGTTTAGAGACACTAGAAAAACAGTGTCCCTGTTATGTGCACTCACCTTCAAGCCTTTAGCAACATTGGGTTCAGCTGAAAAATGTAAAAAGAAAAAATGTTTGCATAAAGTTAATCAGTTTGCTATTCTTGTATGCCACCAGTAAATTGCCAATGAACATGTAAATGTATGTATAATGAGTAATTGCTGATAGTACCATTGTGATAAATCTATTAATTTAATGTGGCAATTTGCCACTTGGAAAACATGTTATATGGTGGACAAACTCAACGGTCACTAGATCCACCCCCTGATGAAGACGCAGATAGGGTTGAACCTCTGGGGCTAGGACTGTAGTCAGCTACTCTGGATCTGCTGCCACAATAAAACGTTTTTAACTGCATTTTAGCCTACTGGAGTTTCTTTGGAGTGCAGTATCTTTCTTCTTGTATGAAACTTGGACTGGCAGCCCTTTACTAGCACCCAGTACGCTACTTGTTCTATTGATTCTATGACTTATTCAAAGTCTGGTGGCCTTCCAACTTATAGAAGTTTGTGATCACCTAAAATGAAAGATAAAAAAAAAGAATATAGAATAAAAAAGGAAATGGTAAAGGCACTTTTCAGCTCTGTGTGCCTCCTCAAAACACAGGATCAAGACCAACAGAAAAAAAGGTAGTGTTTACAAATAAGCAAGTCCAGAAATGTCTGTATTGACACCCTTGACTGGTGGATGTCTGATGTCTGATGTTGGCTGGAACTGTTATAAATTTAGTTTTTTAATCTTAATCATTTCCTTTTTTTATTTCTTCAGTGCAGTGTGTTGGTTCCACACCAAAAATGGCCCTCCACAGGGTTCACTGTCTTTCTTCACCACGGGGGCAGGCTCCTCCACTATCAGGACTCTTAGCACCTATTAATAAGTGTAAAACAAGCCTTTCAGTCTCCTGCTGTGCCTGCTCCTCCTTCTCAGCAGATCAGCGCACAGCTGCTTCATGATCCCTCAACTGGCACAGTGTTATTCAACAAGTTCGTTAATGACATTGGAGACTGCATCAAAGGGGAAAATCTGCTTCTTTGCAGATAGCACCATACCCTGTAGGAGGGTGGATGTGGATAAAGGGGTGCAGGACCTAAAAGAGGATCTAATGAAGCTGGAGAGGTGGTCTGGGCTATGGCAGATGGGGTTCAGTGCTAAAAAGTGCAAGGTCATGCACATCGGAGGAAAGAATCCGAGGGCCAAATACAGTCTGGGGGGGTCAAGGTCACAGTATTGGAGGAGGAATAGGACTTGGGGATAGCCATTACCAGTGACTTAAAGCAGGCTGCACAGTGTAGAAAGGCTGGAGCAAAGATCAACAGAATGCTGGGCTTCATTGCTAGAGTGTTCATGAGCAGGAGGAAGGTGTGTATCCTGCCACTGAAAATATCACTGGTGCAACCACATCCGGAGTACAACATGCAGTACTGGAGTCCATACCTCAGGAAGCATATCAGCCAGCTTGAGACTGTTCAGAAGAGGGCAATAAAGCTGGTTCAGGAACTGCATGATGGGGCATATGAGGACAAACTGCGAGAACCCAATATGTACTCACTCAAGGAGAGAAGGGTTATGATTGAAACCTCAAATACGTGAACGATATAAAAGATATCGATCACCATTTCCATCTTAGTGAAAACAAGACCATAGGGATGTACTGTCACAAATTTGTGAGGGGGAGGGTTCCAAGAGGAGATCAGAAAACACTTCTTTACAGAATGGTGGTGTCAGGGTGGAATGAGCTCCCATCTGAGGTAGAAAATCAGAAGACAGTAGGGGTTCAAGAAGGAGTAGAACAGGATGAAACCAAGGGACAGGATTGGAAGGGGGTGGGGTCCACTGTAATCTCTGGATCAGGGACACTGCAATTGAGCAGACTTGACTGACCAAAAGCCTTCTTCTGCTGGCTAATCTGTATGTTCATATGTTCACATCTGGGTCTTTCCAGTTGCATTTTTCTTTACAGTATTTATTAAAAACAGGTTCTGTACTGCTTTCTACTTTTATGTGATATCAGTATGAAAGATGCCAATGATGCAAGGTACAAATTATAATTCCTTTGTTTACTTAACAATGTGAAGTAGTTCATAAACTCTTATAAACTCAATAATCCTATAAATGTTTAGGACCATCATTCTAGCATACAGGTTTGGACAGAGAGCTGTGAAGAAGCTTGATACATCCAGCAGACCTGGGAACAATTTCCACAAGATCTGCTTGCATATTGTGTGGCCCTAAGCAAGTCACTTAACCTCCCTGTGCTTCATAGGGAGGCATCTGGAAATGAGCTTTGGCTCAGTGCACCTTTCCCAGCCAAACATTCTAAAAGTCAACTCACGGCCAAACAATGGTAACCAAATAAAAAAAATACATGCAACAAAAAGACTGTTGTCAGGGCTGGACAAACTACATAAAACATTGTGCAGATATGCCCTTAATTTTAAGTCATATGTACCTATACATCACTAGGACCTGAACAGCAAGGCTAAGGTTCTGTCACTTAAAAAGCAAAGCATATTGCATTGATCATTATTTGTTCGGAAACTTGTTCATAACCAAGCACACCCTTACAGAAATAATTATATGAAATGTTTTCATGCTGCACACATAAAACTACCCAATGTGATATGTATGCTGCAAGCATGATTTAGATGTTAAATTGGAACCGATTGCATGCATGTGGTATGTGTGCAGCAAGCAAGTGTGGAAAGCATTAGTTTTATGTTAAATTGGAACAGACTTTATGCATGTGGCATGTGTGCAAAAAGCAAGTGATCACTGATAACTGCACACATAAAAGTTAAGTGATTTGCTTAGGATTATACTGTATACAAGTGGGAGTTGAGATTCAAACCCAGGTCTTCAGGTCTCCAAGTCTTTTGATTTGCAGTTCAGTGCCTTTAACCACTAAGCTATACTGCCTGCACACATATGGCTCGCTTGTACAGTAATTCAATACAAATCTGCATACATCTGCATGCATGCAACATGCTTATAGTCACTGTTATACTTTTTAGTTTTCTTGTCCCCCCAATCTCAGCTATACAGCTGAACTGTAACACACATATCAGTGGAAAAATATGTAGTTCTTCCTGTCACAATCTCATTCAGCCGGTCAACCCTCTACTCCCAAAGTGCCAAACTCTGAGTGTATGATTTGTGTACAGTGAACAGACAAGGTAACCCTCTTGTCTGTTTTGTGGGTTCAAGTCACCTTAGTCTCAAGCTCTGTATGGATTCAAACTGATAACCTCTTGTTAGTGTACCCAATTATCAGGCTCAGATAATTCTGTCTTCGGGGGGGCAGATATCTTTGCCTATGGGCACCCAACCAGGTCTTTCAAATAAACCCTTAGAACTCAGTGCAAGACTTTTAAAAACTCTATCCATTTCCCGGTTTGGTATACAATAAGCCCATACACAGTGTACTTATAACCTTTAAAAGCGCCACTTAAAATAAAAAGAATTGTCAAGGCACTCCAGCAGTTTAGTTTGTAAAAAAATATCTTTACTTTAAAAATATCAGAACAGAACAATAATTACAGAACAAATTATATATATCCCAACACATACAACCTTAAAACAAACAGGAAAAAGTACAGTTCCTACAATATATACATTTAGACTAGTCTAATCTTACTCTTTTTCAGTGCTGTGATGATTCTCCCTCAGTCAGATAATATTCTCTTGTGTGTCTGTCAGGTTTGTTCAGCACTTAAACACACTTCTGAGCCGGCCTTCTCATGAGGTCACTAACTCCACCTTGGTGTATCAAATTATATGTTTTACAATACAGGGTCTCCAAATAAAATATTTTAAAAAAATATGAGGGCACTGACTTTCCTCTACACAGGTTAACTGGTCAGACCTGGTTTTTGTTCTGCTACACATACATCTCAAAAGTTTCTTTGATCTAAGTCACTGTATTCAAAGCAAAAAGTGTATTGGCCTCTTTAATCCCATCTGGCCCTTGGAATCTACACCTCAGGTCTTTCTGATGTAATTCAAGGGTTCCCCAGGAATGTATTTTGGACTTTCCAAATCCGTCTGGGTCCTCCCTGGCTCAGACATCAAACCTCTTCAATGTCCATTCTGGCCTCTCTCCGACGCTGCTCCCCACAAGTCCTTCCTGGCAAATGTGCAAGTCAAAGGATCTCCCTGAGGGCATTATGAATGGCTAATCTTATTTCCTGGGATGAAAGCAAATTGACAAGGTAATTGCACCCCAGATCTCTGCAGTTTAAAATACCTCCTGTCCTTTGAACTTATCCCTGTGGGATCTTGATGGGTCAGTTCCAGTAAGACAGCCTTTTCCTTGAACTGACCCTTCCCTTCACATATTTTATATGTAATAACAAAAATTAATACAGCACTCAAGCACTCAGAGCTGGCTGTCTACATCACACTTCCCACCCCCAATATGCACAGTTACTCACAAAACTACTTAATTACTTCTGTCTGGACTGTACTCCTACTATTTTCTTTCCATAGTTTTGAATGCTTCCATGCAAACAGACTTTAAGGGCTAAACACAAAAGTAGCAATAACTCAACACCCACCCACATGGCCAGTCCCCCCCATGCACACACACTGTAACAGGTGTGGCCATGCTGCTACAGACCTAATACACCAAGTATAGATATATGTCAAGGGTCTCTTACCAGAGTACTAGGGAGCCAGAAGCAGGAGTCTTTAAGAGATGATGTCCGTGGGTCAGAGTGCTGGAGCGAACCCCTTTGAAATGAATGGAGTTATTTTTTATTACATTTTATACATTATGATGGTGAGTTGGAGAATAATAATGGATCATCAACAGGTCTCTAGTTGAAGGTTGCATTGCACACCAGTGGAAGGTGGCCAATGTGGTTCCCATTCACAAGGGTGGCTCGTGTGATCAAATTGGCAATTATAGGCCCATCTCCCTGCTATGTACCCTTGCTAAACTGCAAGAAAGGCTAGTGTATGGGCAACTGAGAGACTACCTTGAGCTCCACCAACTCCTAGCCCCCTCACAGCATGGCTTTCGGGCAAACCATGGGACAGATGCGGCACTCATCAATCTCACAGTGGACTTATTCAGGGCATTGGATATAGGCATGTCAACAGGTGCAATCTTTATAGATCTGTATAAGGCATTTGACCTTGTGGACCACAACCTTCTTCTAATTAGGTTTCATGGCATAGGTCTTGATGCCCAGGCCCTAAACTGGTTCAAGAGCTACCTATCAGGCCAGTCCCAGTGGGTCATTTGGAAGGGAGAGCTATCTGATCCTCTTACCATCAAGGAGGGGGTGCCTCAGGGCTCAATTCTTGGCCTTGTCCTGTTTTCTGTCTTCACAAATGACCTCAACCATCTCTGCGGGGACAGCTCAGTTATTCAATACACTGATGATACAGTCATCTACTGGTCCATGTCTACCCTCCAGGACCTGGGCCCTCTCCTCGAAGGGGACCTAAATACACTTGAGGCCTGGCTTACATCTAACAGAATGGTACTAAATGCAGCAAAAACAAAAGCCTTGCTGTTTGGCCCTAGATCTCTCGGCCAGGACAGGACCAATTCCTTACAACTAACTTCCCTTGCTGGAAAGAGTATAGACATTGTAGACAACATTAAATACCTTGGGCTAACTATCGACCAAGGTCTCACCTTTAAGTCCCATATAGACCAGGTAACTAGGTCTATCCACTGCAAACTTAGCACCTTGTACCAGCTAAAAAATCAACTTATCCTGGAGGCAAGGCGAGCAATGGTCTCCAGTGTCCTCCTTCCTACATTAACGTATGCTGCCCCTGTAATTCAGGGTAGGTCAAAGCATGAGGTCAACAGGCTTCAGGTCCTGTACAACAAGGTGGTGAGGTTTGTGACACTGAGTCACCCAAGAAGCCACCCCTGCGTCTCTCTGGCCCAGCTTCAATGGCCTTCCTTTGAGGCTCGTCTTCAGTACCCCCTGCTCTGCCTTGCTTACAAACTGCAGCACCCGGTTTCCCCACCTCTCCTTACAAGAAAAATCATTCCTAAGCCTAACCCTTATATACTCAGGACCACTGATCGATCCCTACTAGCAATCCCCAGAGTCAAGACTAACATGGGAGGCAAATCCTTTGCTCACACTGCCCCTAAGCTGTGGAACACTCTCCCACCTTTAGTTCAGGAAGCCCCATCGCTGTTAAACTTTCATGCAAGTCTCAAGGCCCACCTGTCTGGGGCAAGCTCGTGCCATTGTCAGGGTATTGGATAGTCACCCCCGGTCCCACATCCTACACCAATCCCTCTCCTTTTCCCACCCAAAATGACTCCAAAAGCATGCCTCAACTCCCTCAATTGTTGCACTTATCTTCAATATATTGAAATATTACCTTTATTGTAACCTTGAATTTCATGTCTACTTTCTCTGCACCCTGTACTACGACTGTATTGTACTGTTTCTGTCTCCCGGGTCACCCCTGAAAAAGGGACCTTCAGGGCTCAGTGGGCCTACCCGGTCATCAAAGTTCAATAAATCAACAAATAAATAAATAATAATGAAGGCCTCATTTTTACTAACAAGGCCCTTGTTAGTCAAGTAGTGGCCTTCATTAATCTCCTGCTCTCCATCAATAATGTATAAAATAGTAATGAAAAAATACCACATTAATTTCAATGGTGCATGCCCTTGCAGTCTCCCTTGCCCTCTGTCTTATTGCACCTGAACGTGGGGATGTCGAGGTCAGCTTCACCGAGGGGGGGGGCATAAGCCTGACTATAATTGGGCTCCAATAGTCTGTGCATACCATACAGTGCAACTGTCCCTAAATGCAAGGGACAGCACTCATTTTACCCATGAAAATGGCTTTGGTTCTCATCCAATTCCTCATGGGAAACATGTTGCTCACACAGAGGATGTCCTGTAAATTTAGACTTTATGGCAGGGGCACCATTTCAGATTTCATTGGGGGGGGGTGAGCCAACAACCAGTGCAGGCCAGGGACTAGTTAGCCCCTAGGTGGCAATCTCTAGAATGTCTGGAACATCTCTAAAAGGTAAAATGTATTTGTTGTGACTGAAAAGTGATCTGCAAAATCAGGAAAAATTCTAATGTGTAAGATTCATCTGTCTATACACTGGATCAGTGCATCAGACTTGGGCTTAAACCCACCTAGTTACTTAGCAATTTTTTTCCTGGCTGAAGTTCTGATACCCTCCCTTAAAAATCTTTGTCCCGATTTCTCTCCCTGACTCCATTCCATTCAATACCCATCCCATATGGGTTGTGACTTGTGAAGCCACCTGAAGGTGCAGAAATATGAAAAGCGCATCAATATTTCAGTCCTTTCTCTTTTCCCAATCCCCCTGTAAAATAAATGACTTACTTTTACTTACACAGCCTTCTAGCCAGAACCTGCAGCCTGGTCCAACTTGCCACCAGCCCAGTTTTCAGTCCTCTTCTCCCCCATCCTTCTGCCAGAAGCTGGATGCTAGAACTGACCATCCCAGGTCCCCAACGTGGTCCGCATCCAAGTCACCTCACCAACCGAACCCACCCAACGTGTGTTGCTTGCTTCTTGCTTGGCTGCTACCACACTGCACTGATCAAGGTCTATGAAGGCTGTCCACACCTCTATCATTGCTGTTGTTAGGCCTAGCTTACTGAAATGGGTCGGCCTGTGCTGTTTTTTTGTGAGGCAAGCCTAGTAGAGAAAGTAGGTAGCCTTGTCTCAAGTTAGCTTCTAGCTCATGCTCTGTCCCTTTAGCCACCATGGGAGACAAAGACTCACTAAGAATAGACCAACAAAAAGATGTCACCACAACACTGCTATTGAGAGTTCACTGCTCACCGACTCCTCTAAGCTGTGGTGAGCAGTCTGTCTACTCTGTGGCAGGAAAGACCGTGTCCTACTCACATGACTCATGTGCTCTTGCTTGGCTGGAGCTCCTCCACATCACGTGTGATGGTGCTACTGCTAATTCGTGGAGAGAGTGGATACAATACAGACACAGTTGAGTCAGGAGTTCACCTGCAGCGTGAATGCACACAGGCCATTGGGGCACTTATTGTGCAAAAGATTAAATCCAAATTGAATGCCATATTTGCCACACTATAAGAACAACCTAGGCACAAATGCAGGGGGAGGGGGGCAACTGTCCCCCTCTGCCTTACCTAAATGACACCCCTGCTTTATGGCAGAAATTCATTCCTAGGTTGTAATAGCTATTCAAGTAAATACAATGGTTTCAGCTATGTTCTAAGGTACTGTATCTCCATGTTTCAGGATGTGTCCTGATCATAATGAGGGCTAGTGTCCCTCATTGTCCCTCATTTTGAGTGTCCATGTCCCTCATTTCAGTGACAAAATGTGAGGTATTTTGAATGCTTCCAAGACCCTACTCATTACAAAGAGTGCTGAGCATGGCCATAATGTATATTTCCCGTACAGAATGGCAAAGGGAAGATAAGCCAAAACAGTTAGAGAGAAACACATTTGTAGCACTAAATGTGCATAAGGGGATTTGCAAGGCCTAAAACAAAAAGGTCAGGCTTCGCAACATGGAGGCCCATCTTCGTTCATCTGGAATGGGGGATGTTGGCTGACTATATCCTAAGCATTTTTCGCATTAAGCAAACAATACTTCATAAATTAATGGAAATGTAATGACAAAACTTAAAAGCCATTAAACAACTTGCAAAAGAATCATAATTAATGAGGTTACCTAATTGTTGATGGGAAATCAATGAAGATTGCATTTTAATGGCTCTAATTGCTAGTATGAGAAATAGCAACTGATGTGTTTTTCTAGATGAGATTTGCACCAGCTTAGTTGCTGCACACATGGCAAGTGTGTAGAGTGTGAACCTAATGTGATTTTTAAATGATGTTCCCACCAGCTTACCTGCTGCACACATGCCAAGCTTGCAGCATGTGAACCTAATTTGCTTTTTAAACCTGGTTCACTTAGGTTCACTTTGTGCATGTGAACTGTATGCAAACATTGCACAATTAAGCATGTGGCATGCATTCTGCATGTACACAGCAGACTCATATTTGCCTGCATATCTGGATACAGTCTGTGACTCTTAGTTGTATCTTGTGTTTACACGATATTCTTTCTTTGAAAGTTCCAAAGTGTAAAACAACTGTTGGGGAGAAGTTACTTGGGTGCATCCTAGCGGATCTATGAAAGTCGGTCCACAATTTCGTTGTCAACCGATATTACAGTGACTCCTTTATGGCGACCTCATTTGCAGTTGGCATAAAGGGAGTTGCATCTAACTGCTTTCTTCAGGGGGCTCTGCCCTCTGCACCCCCCACTACTTTTATAATCAACTCCAAGTTGGAGTTGTTTCAGGGAAGGGGTGCATTACCCCCAGAATGCAGTCCCGGGGTCCCTCGCTGACACTATAGCGACCTGGCGCTGTTGTTGCTGTAGTGTCGTCCGCGGTAAAGTTGTCAAGGAAGCATTGGTAAACGCAACCTAGCCAATGACTTGAATGCTCTGTACAGTGACTTCAAAAACTTATGTTGATTTGTACTTCTTCAAGCTTGAGCTACAACAATTGTTTTCTGTTAGGTGTAGTGGTTTGTAAATGTATTTAAAGGATTTATGTGAACCATAACACTACTGAATGCTGCCTCTACACAGGGGCCTTTGGAATACAAGGCTTCGGCCTTTAAAAAATCTTCCTGGCCCTATAAATTTTTATAAATTCAGATTAACAAATAAAATAAAAGATGAGGATTAGGATAACAATTCTGACATAAAGGGGAATGGTCTTAGATCACTTGAACCCTTATCAGGAGATGTTGTACAGCACAACCCTTATCATCTCCCATCTTACAGATGACTCCCATTAACTGGGAGCTTGGTTTGTCAAAAATAAGCTTGTAATGACTGCAAAGAAGACCCAAACCATGCTTATTGGGTCCCCTGCCAAACTGAGAGCCTGCCCCACCCTCTGTCCATCAGATGTATTGATGGAGCCCCTCTGAAAGTGGCACCATCCTTTAAACACCTCAGAGTTACTCTTGACCAGCATCTTGGTTTTCCCCTCCATATTCTCAGTGTAAGTCAGCAAATATTAAGCTTTATCAGGCCTATCGTGTTAAACATTGTCTTATGCCCATTGCCTTTTTAGCTGTCACAAGGGGAGTCCTACTTCCTTCTCTCAACTAGTGGTTCTTATCATTTACTAATGCCTCCAAGTCTCTGCTGTCCAAATGGAAGACCACCTACGATAACATTTGCAGATTTGCTCTCTCACTGAACCGTGTGACTCATCACTGTGACCTCTATAGTTGCCTGGGCTGGCTGTCTCCCTCAAATACCCTGTGTGCTCTAGGTTGCACCACTGATAAAACAATTAGGACTGGTGCCTATGCTTCCATTGTGGCTCTGCTCAAAATCTCCCACCTGTCCTATTCCCTAAGATTTAATGATAGACCTATTCTCAGTGTCCCGAAAACATTCACTCACATGGGGTGACAAGGCTTTCAGCATCATTACACCCAAATTCTGGAACTATCTGAGTTTGTAGCTCCTTTTCCCACTTTCAGTTTAGAAGGTCCCTGTGGGTTCACCTTAAGGCCAATTCAAGATGTGACTGCACATGATCTTCTGGTGTGTACTTATGTTACATGACATCAGAGGCTTGACATCAGTCCATTATTTTTTTTCATTAGCATTACCTATACTCAACCAGCTGATATTTTTTTTTATTATTTTTGTTTAATTGTGCTTATGTTTTGTACTCCTGCCTGCCATTTTTCAGGGTTTTTTTTTTGCTTCTTCTCTGGGTTGGCATGTTAATCACCAACTCTGTATTTTATATTGTGTTTTCTATTACTGTCCCTTGATCATGTATAATTGTATTTGTTTGTCTATATAGTACTGCTTGTGTTGTAACCTCCAGGGTCATACCTAAAAATAGGTGCACTTGTGTCTAGTGTTCCAAACTGGTCAATAAAAGCTAAAAATGATAATATGACCCAAACTTCACATACGGTACATTGTGTTATGTAGGCCAGAAGAGCCATCAGTCGGTTTTCACAAACACTGTCATTTCACTAGTTTTTAAAGTCCACAGAAACTACAGTAGATACAAAGAACTGAATCCTTAAATTGGTGCAACTTCTCACTGTACCATATGGAACAGCCTGCAGTCCCTTTGCATGCTGATACTGCAGAAACCAAAATCTTCAAATATCCCAGGGCTCCATTAGCTTGTAGGAGATATTAAACAACATGAAACCCCCTAAATAACACAAGATCCCCTACATTACTCACATGAACCTCAGACTGAGATCATTTCAACTGCAGAACAGCTCAATAGTCTTAACAATTTTTACTTTGTAACAAACCTTGGGGTTCAGTGCAACTGAAGAATTTGGATCTAAGTCTAAAAACTTCCTTGTTTTAGAAGAGGGAAGTGGTTGTTACCAAATGTGGCCAACAGGGGAATGATGCCCTGTCATCATCCTCTATGGGCGAAGCTGGTAAGAAGGAGGTACAGGAAGTATATAGATAGATTGCCCTAGTAGTGCCAGGTTTGTTCTTGGAAGTGGTGCTGGGAAGTATCACATTATTAGTAAGGTGCCATTAAGCTGGCAGGGAGCATTGACACTCCAAGGGTCCTTGCTGGGGGCTCTACAATGCCGGTTCGACAAATGTTTTGTTGACTGACATTACAGCGATGGATTTATGTCAACCGCAATTTGCAGTTGACATAAATTCATCTGGAGAAACCATTGCTGTTCACTCTGCCTCATGCACCCCCCCCGAACTTAGGGATTATCAGCTCCAAGTTGGAGTTGATTTTGGGAAGGGGTGCAGGACCAGGGGAACGAATGCTGGGGTCCTGGGCAAACCTTTACAGTGAACTGTCAATGTTGTCGGCATCGATGTGTTCGCTGTAAAAGTTTCACTGAGCGGAGTGCATACCCTTGCTGGGTAGGTGCCATGATAGGTGCCAGTGAGGAGTCACTTGAGCCACCCTAGGCATGGGTGCCAGCTGAGAGGGGCTGTCTCTCCAGAACATTGTTCCTCTGTTGTCTTGGGGACAACAGAGATGTTGCACAATAGCCACAGGCTTAAATGACCATGCTCAAGCCATTGCACTAGCCTGGTGTGGCCAAGGTTTAGTAACTGTATAAGAAGACAGAAATTGGCTTTTATTTTCAGTTGTCTTTTATGTTGAATTGGTGTGAATGTCTCCTTAAATGCTAAAAAGTAAGCTACACTACACTGAGATCTGCAGGTGGCTTTCCTGGGGAACAAAAGCTGTAAAAAGATACAGAGTAACTAAAAGGCTCACTAAAACAATTCATTTAAAAGTATACATTTGCAGCAGTACTCTGTGAGAGGCCTCAACAGGTCAAGTATTACACAAACATCTTGAAAAGCAGAAAGACACTCGCAACCCAGAGCAGTGTGTTCCACATTCTCTGAGGTTTGAGAAATGTTGTGGTTTGCTAGAAAGTCCCTTAACAAAGTTATAACATTTAGTGGTTTGTCTGTATTGTAAAAAACTTACAGGTACTGTTTTTAAGGTTCCTTACCTGTTCTGCTGGGCTGCTACTAGAGAGGCAACTGGCCCCACCCTCCCCTTTTTTGTAATACTGTGGGAGGGGGCTCAGAGCATCAGGTGCAACTTGGGGGAGAGCGAATGCAAATTTGTGGTTGGTTTTGCATCTGTTAAACCCTTTTTCTTAATCTTCCTCCAAAGGTAAGAGTATAGTGGTTCACATTTAAAAGTGTAGCCTTGATATGATAATTGCTTCAGAATGTATTTATTTATTGTATTGACTAACTGTGGAGTTTGAATAAAGATTTGCATATGTAAGTGCCTTTAAGTAAGGATCACATGACTCTGTGGGAGGGCTATAAAAGGCCCCTCTTTTTGAAGTTTTGGGAGGGAGAAGAAGAAAGAGAGTGGGAAGTAAGGAAAGAGAAGGGCAGCTGGAGCGGGCATGTTGACAAGGGAAACTGCTGCTCTCCTGTTTAAAAGCTGTTTGAATCATCTACGCCTGGTATTCCAGGGATAATGTTATGCCAGCATTATCCCTAAAGAGTATGTATCCTGAGGGGAATTGGTCAGTACACTGCATTGATTGAGGTGATCCTGTCTTAAAGATACAGCCTCACTGTGTTCAGTGTACAGGTTTGTTATTTTACGAACATACAAATGTGACAGGGAGATCCGGCCACACATGAGGACAGACCTTTTCTTAAATCTGTTGCAACAGTTCTTCTATTTCTTAGCCTAATCTATCCTTTAAAATTTCTAGTCCATAAGGTTGGCCACCTATGGGTGGCCCCCTCCCCTTTCTGGACTATGCTATAGTGTCCTCTTTAATTTCCCTTTTCCCTCTCTGGCCCTGGTACAGGGAGGTTATTGTGGTGACCTCTGAGCTGATGTCAAACAACATACTATGTTCCTCATTGCTGGATTTAGTATGTAATAGCACTATGTCATAAAATACCTTGATGTATATGCCTTATGTGCATGAACCACTTAGACATTAAAAACACCATGGCACTACATGTTTTTGATAAAGGTAAAAAGTTACTAGGGGGCTGTATTATAAAAATTATATTAGCTGTGTTATTTAAAAAATTACAGATTGTTTGAGAGGCCCTTTGGCACCATGCATTCCTGCTTTAAGCTGAACAAGCCTAAAATTTAATGGTGATTTGCATATAGATCCCATTGCATTATGGAGGTGTGTGTGATATGGAGTTTCTTTGAAACTTGGCTTTATTGCCAATGCCCATTGGGGTAATCCTTGCTTCAGTGCTTCTGCACTGATTTTCTTTGTCTTTAGTTTGTTTTTGAGTTTTTCTTTATTGAGTTCCCCATCACCCAAACACACAAGACAAACAGAGGGAATAAAATAATTTTCATGAAGGAGAAGGATCAGTAGGTCAGTAGGTGTTGACTAAGTGTAGAGGAAGGACATGCATAGTCTATTGCTGCAAACTGATGTATTGAAGAAGGGATATGCCATTGTTTAAGGTTATCCTGTGTTTAAATAAACACCACACAGAGATTGTATGTTGAACTTGAAGTTCTGTGTCTGATCCATCTGTTATCCCACAACCCCTCCACAGACTTGGTGTTAGCAGTGGGATAACTTACTGGAAACATCTGGACTGGGCTAGGGGAATGTTTTCCGATGGCTATTGCCCAGATAGCCCAGGTGGATCCATGCACCAGGAGTTGCCAGAGGAGGAACCTGGAGAAGAAAGTCTGTGGAGTTCTGACCAGAACCATGGCTGACAGACTGGGAAAGAAGCTGCTGGCTGGACTGGACCTGGGAGCTCGGAGGAAGGCCAAGCATGAAGATGACGAAGAGATGCAAGGGGATGAGGAACTACCATGAGGTCGAGGCAGACCAGAGATGCAAGATGACACCCCAATGGTGGAAAACCTGATGATGCTAATATGGTGTATGAGTGGGCAATGGCTGGAGGCAAACCGACTATGTAGAGAGGCTGAACACCAGTGCCAGGTGCTTGAGAGGTCCCTGCTAGAGAGTTTGGATAAAGAATCGCATGATTTTTTGTGGGCTCAGCTGGAGGAGGGCCCCCTGACTGAGCAGGCTATTCCTTTGTTGCCTGTGTTCCCAGGATGTTACCTGTTGGAGGTTGGAGATGAAAGTATGGAACTTGAACGTGAGACCCTAGGTAAGACTGTGCCTAGTGATACTGTGCTGGGGTTAAAGACTCCAAGGAAGCAAGAAGAAGCCTATGATGCTGAAGGGACTTTTTACTGTACTGATGCAGCTAAATCTATTAACAGTATTGACTGGGGTATACTGCAGGCTAAAGATGCTAATGTTGCCAAACTCTTACAGTATTTATTTTTATTTATTTGTTTATCTTTTGTTTATCGGGTGAGCATATGAGCCAATGGCCCTTTTTCGTATGCGACCTAAGACCATTACAAATGAACAGTCAAGATGTAAAAATGTTTCAAAATTAGATACAGAACAATGCATGTGACAAACATACACACATTATACAATAAACAATTGATACAGTTGATATTTGATTAAGAAAAACAACAACATTGGAACTGACTAAAAAGATGTCTCTTTGGCTTACATTTAAAAAGATCATGGCTTATTCCTGATAAAAGTTCAATAGGAAAGTAATTACAATATTTGGGAGCTTGGATGGAAAAAGCTCGACCCATTTTTATGTTCGCTTGCGCACATGTGCAAGGAACGTTTTGGGAGAGTAGCACACTTGGAGGTGTGCCTCTCCCACCCAATGCACTGCTCCCTTGAGCAGGCGTGGCAGTCCTGCACCAATGGGTGCAGGAGCTCAGTATGACAGCGGTGTTCCTCTGCTTCAAAGGAAAGCACCGCTGCCATACTGAGCGCCACCCCCTCACTGCCACGCTGCCTCTGCGCTGGGCCACGCCCGCCTCTAAAGCTTTTGGTGCCACGCTGGGAGCCCACCCCAGCATGGCAAATGCTGTTTGCTGACGGGGTGCCCAATCCCCATCGGCTCCATGGCCCCCGCCATGCTGCTGCTGCCACGCTGGGGAGCCACACCAGTGTGGCAAACGGTGGTTTGTTTACTTACGGGGTGGCTAATCCCCTGTCGGCTCCTCGCCCTCCGTGTAGTTTGCTGGACGGGTGCCCAATCCCCGCCTGCCTCGGCCACCCCAGTCATCTTCTGCCATGCTGGGAGCCCACCCCAGTGTGGCAACATCCCACATCGTCTTTTTTATTTTTAACCTGTAAACAAAAACGTTCCTGCCGGCGTCTCCCAGGCCCCCCTCCCACAACCCGCACCCACCCACTGCGCACCCAGCCTCCACACACCCCTCACCCCATACTTACCTCCGGACTCCAGCGCAATGATCTTCGGTGGACCGGGAACACGTCTGCACTCTTCAAAGCCGACCGCGAACTGAGGAAATGCCGGTATGCTGTATAATGGGCTACATAGGGGGGGTTCAACTTTATTGCATATCTCAGTCATTTATTGGAATTTTTGCACCAAATTTTCAACATGGGGTTTTTGGGACCCCTTCTCAGGAATGATGTCACTGTTGTGGCGTTATTCAGGCCCGAAGGGTGATTTCGCTGGCACTGCGCAGTCACTGTGTGAAATCACCCTTCAGCCTCGAATAACACCATGACAGTGACATCATTCATGAGAAGGGATCCCAAAACCCCATGTTGAAAATCTGGTGCAAAAATTCCAAAAAAATACTGTTCTACGATCGTGCGTTGCGCAGTTCCTACGCAGGCTCGTAAGTTCACGAATTTTCAATATTTTCACTCCAGATTTTCAAAATTGCCATTTTATCACACCTTCTTATGAGCTGTACAGCTGTCATTTTTCACATCTCACCCAAAATGTGTTTCCGCCCATGTAGCACGCAATGGCGCAGTCGGTGTGTGAAATCAATGTATGGAACACATTAAGAAAATCACAGTGATACTGTTCATGAGCAGAGGTCTTAAAATGGCTATGTTGAAAATTTGGTGAAATAAATCCTAAAAATGACTGTTTTACAAGCGTGTGTTGTGCAGTTACTACGCACGCTCGTACGTTTGCGAATTTTCAATATTTGCACTCCAGATTTTCAACTTTACCATTTTACCACACCTCCTCATGAGCAGTACAGCTGTCATTTTTCACATCCTGCCCAAAATGTGTTTCTCTGCTCATATGGCACAATGGCGCAGTCGGTGTCTGAACTCAATGTATGGGACACATTAAGAAAATCACAGTGACACTGATCATGAGCAGAGGTCTTAAAATGGCTGTGCTGAAAATTTGGTGAAAAATTCCTAAAATGACTGTTTATGACTCTGTTGCTAGTTCCTATGCACTCCGTAAGTTTGCAAATTTTCAATATTTTCACTCCAGATTTTCAACATTGCCATTTACACACCTCCTTATGAGCAGTACAGATGTCATTTTCACATCCTGCCCAAAACATCTTTCCGCCCATGTAGTGCACAATGGCGCATGTCGGTGATGTGAAATCAATGTATGGGACACAGTAAGAAAATCACAGTGACACTGTTCATTAGCAGAGTTTTAAAATGGCAATGTTGAAAATTTGGTGAAAAAAATCCTACAAATGACTGTTTTACGAGCGTGTGTTGCACAGTTCCCACGCACGCTCGTAGGTTTGCGAATTTTCAATATTTCCACTCCAGATTTTCAACATTGCCATTTTACCACACTTCCTTATGAGCAGTACAGCTGTCATTTTTCACATCCTGCCCAAAATGTGTTTCTGCCTATGTAGCGCACAATGGGGGTAACAACAAGGTCATGCTGACAATTTATTGTGCAAATACCAGCAATCGCACAGGGCATTAGGGTAAAGCACCATACATGCCAAACACCACTGCAAATACCTGCAAGTGAACGTTCGGCATTGACAAATGCTTGTTGTTTTAGTATTGCGTTTGGACAGATTTGGGGTCACATTCAATCTTAAGACTCTACCAATTTCTCTAATCTGAAATAATGAGTAAAGAGGTGAGTTATCTTTTTGACTTAATACATTGTCAGTTACACAGCACAGGGTGTAAACTGAGTTCAATTTAGGAGAAAGGGAATGAGGGGTTTATATAATATACAATGGTGATTATACAATGGCAAGGAAAAATCCTGGACTCTGATTGGTCAGTCTTGGGCTGAACCCGTGATGTTATCCCAGTACAACATCATGGGTCTATTCTCAGCCTCATTGTGAACGTGCAGATGAGCTTTTTATGGAGCCTTTGATTGACTGTTTCATCTTCTCTTTAAAAACAAAAATATTTTTCCACACAAAAACATCTTTAAAATTATTTTTTTATTCTCTATAACAATGAGCCATTGTATAATAGCAATAATTCCCTTCAGGGTCTGTCGTTTGGGATAGACGTCAGTCGCGGATGCACTGCCTGCGGCCTCGTGCCCAACCACCTGAGGCGTGATGTTATCCCAGCATGACACACATCCTGTCGGGCATTATTGCTTAAGTGTTTTATGGCAATTTATGAACATATCTACAGACACTGTGGAATGTTGATGTAAGGTTTGCCGTTACTTGTTTAGATAAAGCGGTGAAAACAAAAGAATTATAATATAAATGAGACAATAATATGCTTTGAGCTATAGCAGTTCTAGCTTGTAATGTTAAAAAGTTCTGAAGTTTAAAAAGCACCCTGACTTTTTGATTAGCCTGTCTTGTTATATTTCCTATATGATTTCCATAAGTTAGATGAGAGTTGAAATGTATACTCTAATACTTGAAATGGTTTACCTGCTCTAAGATTTTTCCTTTATTGTACATTATAGTTAAATTTCCTGAATTTTCCAACTTTTGTTTTGAACCAGATAACATACTCTTTGTCTTTGTACTGTTTAAGGACAACTTAAGTTTTATTAACCAATTTTCAAGTTCTTGAAAGTCTTTATTTAGGTTCTGAGATATGATTTCAAGCAAACTGGAACTTTTATATAGAATTATGTCATCTGCGTATAGTAGTTTTTGGGCGCTATTCAGTTTAGCAGGAATTCTGTCAATGAATATTGTAAAGAAAAGTGGCCTTAATGTTGATCCTTGTGGAACTCCTTGTTCCAAGACCTTCCACCAGACAGGCACCACCGTACGAAACTTTCAGCTCTCTATCACTCAAATAAGTTCCTATCCAATCTAACGGTAAATTGGTTAGGCCCTTTTCTGCCAGGTTTCCAAGCAGCAGGCGGTGATCCACCAGGTGAAATGCCTTGGACAGGTCCATGAAAACAACACCAGTGAGATGTCCTCTGTCCCTATCCTCACTGATGTGATTTGTGCACCTGGCCAAGGCAGTGCCAGTGCTGTGATACTTTCTAAAGCCATGCTGCTTGGGAGCCCTTAACCCCCCCCCACAGATGTAGATAAGAAGAGAGTTGCTAATTCACAAACTTTTCAAAAATTTTACCTAGGGGGTGAAGCAGTGAAATCGGATGATAATTGCCCATGTCTTTTGGATTTTCTCCTTAGAAAATTGGTACAACTGTTTGCTTCCACTGTTTTGGAAAACATCCTGTTATTAAGGATACATTTCATATTTTTGTTAAGAGAATACTAATTTGGGAAGCTGTAAGCTTCAAAAGCCTTGGTTGAAGGTCATTAATTTCTGCATTTTTTAGTGGAATTTGGTTTAGTAACTTAAATACTTGAGAAGATTTTATTACTTCAAAATAAAAGGCCCTTCCTTTTTTCTTTTTCTTTGTTTTTTTTTTTGCAGCAATTACTTTTTTCCTTGCCAGCTGTTACATCCAGAGAGTGCCCTCAGCCCCATCCCCGACATCCACCATCCAGCACTGATCCGGCCCCAGTGCTTACCCCCCCAGCGGGGCTGGCAGGGACCCCCAATCCCTACCAGAGACCAGATTCAAGGGGCCAGTGCCGTGGCTGGCCGGGAGCGGAGCCTGCGAGGCGACCTCCATCAATCTGCTGTGACAAGTGGAGTTTCTGTTTTTCCTTCCCCTAGGGATCGGGGCGTGCAATGACACCTCGCAGTGGGCGCACTCATGTCACCACAGCGCCTCAAGTGTCTGCCCCAACTCCTTCCCTGTGCAGTGTGGCAGCTGTGACCCCTAGCCTCCACTGGGGTAACCTGGCTCTGTTAACGAACCCCCTCCCGGAGAAGAAGAGCAGTTCTTTGGATGCTCAATCCTTCCCCGTCCCTGCCGACCCCCGGTGGTCCATGCTCATTCTCGAACATGGGTCGCCAGCATTGCGTGAGGTAAGGTGACCAGCTACTCAGCCCTCAGCACCACCGGGCTGACCCAGCTCTTCCTTGTTGAGAAAAGTCCTTATCAGGACTATCCAGATCCTGTGCAGAATTATGTTGACTACAATTACTCATGTCTAGGAATTTATTTAGAAACTCATTACTTCTTTCTTGTACACTGGTTAAGTTTTTACCATCAACATAAAATTCATTAGACTGATCTTTCACTGATGGATTTGTTAGGGATTTAATAAATGACCAAAAGCTTTTTGAATTTTTTAAAGTAGCCTCCTATTGTTTTGAATAATAATTAGATTTACTTTGTCTCAATTTAAACTTACATTCATTTCTTAGTGTATGATACTTATTAAAATCATTCATACTCTTTGTTAAGTTAAATCACTTCCAAGTAAGGTCTACGTTTCATTAATTTAAACAGGCTGGTGTTATCCACTTACTCACTGTTCCTCTGACTCTTCTTGTTAATTTTGGAAAGTATTTATGGTAATTATGTAGTGTCCTACTGACTGTATAGACTGCACTATTCCTTGTAACCTGATGCTGTTGTATCTTCTTTTGAAAGTTATGTTGTGTTCTACTGTCCTATTGTATTGCTATGTCCTATGTTATCAGACGTTGTTGTATTTCTCCCGGGTCGTGCCGAAAATAGGCAGTTTCTGTCTAGTGTACTTACCCGGTAAACAAAAACTAAATAAATAAATAAATGTACCCTGTAATTTTAAAAGCTGAGTAGTAAAAAAGTCCACTGCTAAATCTACATATGATATTGCGTCTAAATAGGACCAGTCTGTTGTCCCAAGTCAAATAACAACTCCTCGCTTAGTTCCTCAGGAAACTTCCTGTAGGTGATTAAGCGAGGGGGAGTTTTAATTCATTTGCATTTCCAAGTACAATAAGTTGCCAGGTTCATTCACTCACTGTATCTGGTAGCACTCCTTTATTTTTTATATTGTATGCTGTATTTTGTATGTTAATGTCAAGAAGGGTATGTAGATTAATGGGTGGTGTGGGGGGAAAAACAATGTTGGTGGTACAAACTGAAGAAGGGTGTTCTGCACCATATGAGGCCCAATCCCCGTACGAAAAGTGTGGATGCCCAGGTAGTGGTGCCTGAGGCCTACAGACAACAGGTGATGGAGGCTGCTCACTCCAGTCCCTGTGGGCATCTGAGCCATGGCAGTGTCTTGGCTTGGCTAACTTCTTCTTATTACTGGCCTATAGAAACATAGACTTTGATGGCACCTTGTTCTTGCACATCTCTTTTTCTGAAAGATGATACCCTCTTGGACTTTGTTGATTCCCTTGAGGTACTTGAAAGCTTCTATCATGTCCCCCCCTTCCTCCTGTCCTCGAGGGTATACATATTCAGCTTCTTTAGTCTCTCTTCATATGGTTTCTGGTGCAGACCTTGCACAATTTTAGTTGCCCTCGTCCAGACTGCCTCCATCCTGTCTATGTCCTTGCGAAGATGGGGTCTTCAGAAAGTGCATGCAGTACTCCAGATGGGGTTTCACCAACTGTCTGTACAGAATGATGAAAACTTCCTGTTTTATACTGGTGATTCCTCTCCCTCTGCATCCCAGTATCCCCCAGCCTTCCTTACTGCCTTCTCACATTGCCTGCCTACCTTTAGGTCATCTGATATGACTACCCCAGGTCCCTTTATATTTTTGTTGTTGTTAGTACCTCCCTACCCTTCATTGTGTACTCTTCTCCTGGATTTTTGTTTCCCAGGTGCATTATTTTGTACTTCTTGGCATTGACTCTGAATTGCCATACTTTTGACCATTCCACCAGTCTTGTCAAGTCCCTTCTCATTCTTTCCACCCCCCTTGTGTTATCAACCCTGTTGCAGATCTTTGTGTCATCTGCAAAGAGGCATAGGTTTCCTTCCAGTCCCTCTGCAATGTCACTTATAAAGACATTAAAGAGGAGCGGCCCTAGTACTGAACCCTGCGGTACTCCGCTAGTAACCCCCCTTTCTTTGGAATGGACCCTGTTTACTATTACCCTCTGTGGCCTGTTGCCCAGCCAATCTTTTACCCAGGCTACCACTCTGGACCCACTTCTAGACTGGCTAACTTGTTTATTAATCTTTTGTGTGGGACTGTGTCAAATGCCTCGCTAAACTCTAAGTAGGCTATCTCCACAGTGCCTCCCTGGTCTATTACTTTGGTCACCCAGTCAAAGAAATCTATTAGATTCATTTGACATGACCTTCCCACTGTGAATCTATGCTGCCTTGGGTCCTGTGCCCTGCTGGCCTCTAGGTACTCAACTATTCTTTCTTTCAGAAGTGATTCCATAATTTTCCCTACCACTGAGGTCAAACTAACAGGTCTGTAGTTTCCTTCCTCTGCCTTGCTCCCACTTTTGTGAAGGGGAATCACATCTGCCTTCCTCCAGTCCTCAGGTACCACACCATCCTCCCATGATTTGTTAAAAATGGTAGTCCGTGGTGTCAGTGGCCTGGTATGTACAGGTGGCAGCCTATATTAGGACCTACCTGTGTCCAGTGTAGTGGAGGTTCCTGCTGGGAACAGAAGACATCCATTCAGCAGAGGTAATAGTTCATGGGGAGTGGGAAGAGTGTCTCAAAGGGAAGGGGTCATTATGGAGAAGAGATGGCTACATTGGAATAGGGGGAAACCTCCCACCCAGAACACATGGTACCAGATGGTAACAGTCCTTGGTACTGTTAGTTCACATATTGCTGAGATGACCACTATAAATCATGATGTTGTTAATGACTTTCCCTAAAATGAGATAGTACAGAGATTGGCACCATTTGTCTTTGTTGAGAAATGTATTACTGTCTCAGGGTAAAGAATGATGATATCCACTATGTTTATGATAGAATATTTATTGTTAATAGGGACCCTGAGATGGAACTTCTGAAGATGTGTGGGTGGAAGCTCCATCCCTTCCTGGGACAGGAAGGTGGTAAGTGGTCTGCAATAACTGCTTCCCTTTCGAGGTTGGGGATATGTGACAGGGAGATCCTGCCACTCTTGAGGACCAACCTTTTCTCAAATCTGTTACAGCATTTCTTCTATTTCTTAGCCTAATCTATCCTTTACAATTTCTAGTCCATAAGGCTGTCCACCTATGGGCAGCCCTCCCCTTTCTTGATTATGCTATAGAGTCCTCTTTAATTTTCCTTTGCCCTCTCATGTCCATTTAGAGGGAGGTTACTGTGGTGACCTCTGAGCTGATGTAAAACAATAGGCTGTGTTCCTCATTGTTGGATTTAGTATGCAATAGCACTACAGTATATCATAAAATACCTTGATGTATATGCCTTATGTGTATGAAACCTGTGAATGTTGAAAATACCATGGCACTAGGTGTTTTTGATAAAGGTAAAAAGTTACTAGGGGACTGTATTATGAAATATTAGTTAGTTGTGTTATTTAAAATGTACTGTATGTAAATTACAGATTGTTTGAGAGGCCCTTTGGCACCATGCATTCCTACTTTAAGCTGAACAAGCTTAAAATTTCATGGTGATTTGCATATAGATCTCATTGCATTATGAGGGTAAGTGGGATGTTGTGTTTCTTTGAAACTTGGTTTTATTGCCAATGCCCTTTGGGATAACCCTTGCTTCAGTGCTTCTGCACTGAGGGTCTTTGCCTTTAGCTTGTTTTTGGGTTTTTCTTTATTGGGCTCTCCATCACCCAAACACACAAGACAAGCATAGAGGATAAAATATTTTTCACTAAAGAGATAGATCAGTAGATCAGTAGGTGCTAAGTGTAGAGGGAGGACGTGCATAGTCTATTGCTGCAAACTGATGTATTGAAGAAGGGATATGCCATTGCTTAAGGTTATCCCCCTGTGTTTAAATAAACATCCACAGAGATTGTGTGTTGAACCTGAAGTTCTGTGTCTGGTCCATCTGTTATCCCACAACCTCTCCACAATGAACATATGAAAAACCCCAGCAGATACAGGCCCTAAGGTCTATCGAGTCTGCTCGAGTGTGCAGCTATCCAATTTTACTCCGTAGCTGCCCCCTCCTCTCCAGTAGTAATCCTCCCCCTGATCCTGTCCCACCCCCACTTAAAGCTGCCCACTGACCTCAACAATACCACTTCTTCTGGAAGTGTGTTCCATCCTGCCACCACCCTCTCTGTGAAGTAGTATCTTCTCTTCTCTCTCTTGAACCTACCCCCTCCAGTTTAAACTGTGTCCCCTAGTGTCTATCCCTTCTTTTAATCTAAAAATTCCCTCCATATTGATCCTGTTAATGCCCTTCATATATTTGAAGGTTTCACTCATATCCCTCTCTCTCTCTCTCTCTCTCTCTCTCTCCTTTCCTCCAGGGAGTTCATATTTAGCTCCCTTAGACTTTCCTCTTAGGATTTTTCCTCCTTTCCCTTGGTCATCCTGGTTGCTCTGCATTGAACTCCCTCCAGCAGCTTGATATCTTTCTTTAAGTAGGGACACAAGAGATGCAAACAGTACTGCAGGTTCAGTCTGACCAGTGACCTGTATAGTGGTAAGATAACCTCACACCTCCTTGGGGTGATACTCCTGGCAATACACCCCAGCATCTTATTAGCCTTAGCTGCTGCCATTCTGCACTGTGCTAAATGGTTCATTTGCCCTGTGATCAGTACCCCAAGATCCTTTTCCTTCTCTAGAGTGGCTAACTGTACCCCTCCAGTCTGTAGCAAAACTTGTGGTTTCTGGCACCCAAGTGCATAACTTTGCACTTTTTTGCATTGAAACCCTGCTGCCATGTGTCCGACCAGTGTTCAAGTTTATCCAGATCTTCTTGCAGTCCTAGCCAGCTCTGTTGTTGTTCATCACTGCAGCTATCTTTGTGTAATCTGCAAACAGGCCAATCTTATTGCTTACCCCATCTGCTATGTTGGCAATAAATATGCCAAACAGCACAGGACCCAGCACTGAGCGCTGTGGGACACCGCTTGTCCCAACCCTTTAGGATGAGAGTTCTCCCCTTACAGCAACCCTCTGCTGCCTATCTCCCAACCAGTTTTGACCCACTCCACTATCCTCTTTCCCACCCCCAGGTCCCCAGCTTACTAATCAGCCTCCCATGTGGCAATGAATCAAAGACCTTGCTGAAGTCCAAGTACAGGACATCCACTGCCTGGCTCCTTTTGATTGCCATTGTTACCCAGTCATAGAAGTCCACCAAGTTCATCTGACAGGATCTGCCAGAGACAAACCCATGTTGCCTGTTATCCTGGAGATCATTCTTCTCCAGAAATGCTACCAGCCTCTCCTTGATGATGAACTCCATGAGCTTCCCTGCGATGGAGGTGAGACTGACTGGCTTATAGTTCCCTGGCTCATCTTTGGGCCCACTTTTATGGATAGGCACCACATGTGCCATCCTCCAGTCCTGGGGCATGCAATCAGTCCGCAGAGAGGTACTGAATAGGTCTGCCTGTGGCCCTGCCAGGACCTGTGCCATCTCCTTCAGCAATCTGAGGTGTATACTGTCTGTACCTGGTGCCATGTCCACCCTCAGGGTTCTCAGACCTTCCAGCACTCTGACCTCTTTGATTACCTCCTCTGTAATCTCTACCCTCCCGTACCCTCTGCTCCCTTCCCCTGTGGGTTTGGCCCCAGTTTCTCTCTGGTAAACACAGAAGTACTCATTAAGTGCTTCCACCTGGTCCACCCGTTTCTCCTCCAACCCTCCATCCACCTTAATCCTGACAATCTGATTCTTACAGCTTCTTCTCTAATGTATCTGAAGAAATCCTTCTCCCCTTCTACTATCTCTGTGCCAGCCCAAGCTCTTTTGCTGTATTGACTGCCCTGACTGATCTGGTCACCTCTCTCAATTTCTTCACATATTCCTCCCTGTCCTCCTCTCATTTGGATCTCATGTATTTTTTGAAGGTGGCCCTTTTTTCCTTAATCCTCCCTAACATGTTTCTGCTTAACCAGCTTGGCCTCCTGGACCTGGACTTCATTCTTTGAAGCTTTGAACATGAGTTTGTGGCCTCAGCTAGCCCAAGCTTGATAATCCCCCATTTCTGGTAAGCATCCATCTTAGGTTGTATTCTGGTGAGGTGACCTTACAATACGACCCTCATCCTTTCAAAGTCTGACCACCTGAAATCAATCACCTTAGTCCTGGTGTCCTGGTGCTGTATGTCTCCTTACTCATACTAAGTGAAAACCACACTTTGTGGTGGTCGCTCCCTCCTAGGGGGTCCTCCACCCTCACCTCCTACATTCCCTCACCATTTGTTAGCACTAGGTCCTGTATGTTTCCTCCTCTGGTTGGCTCCCCTACCAGCTGTACCAGGAAGCTGTCCTGGAAAGCATCCAGGATGACCTGTTCCTTGGCATTTGTGTTTAGCTGGAGTACTCCACTGCACCCTGGCATGTTGAAGTCCCCTACTATCACGGTGTGACCCTTTACACAGACTCTCCTTAACTGCTCCCCTAGCTCCCTGTCCACCTCTTCACTTTGAGCTGGTGGTCTATACACCACTCCTAGCTTCGCCCTCCTCCTTCCGTTTGGTTCTTGTATCTGTACCCATAAGGCCTCTGCCCTGCCTTCTTCCCCCTCATCTCTGCTACAGCACACTCCTTCCTTTACATAAATACCCACCCTTCCCCCTTCTCCCGTCTTTCTGGTACAATTTGTACCCTGGGACCACTAGGTTCCAGTCCTGGTACTGGGTGGCCCATGTTTCAGTCATGGCAGCTATGTCCACCTCCCCTTCTGCCATCAGTGCCTGCAGCTCTGCAGTCTTGTTTCCCAGGTTTCTCACATTTAAGGAGACCACCCTCAAGTTCATCCCTCCCCTTTCCATGCCCATCTATAGACCTCTTCTGCTGCTCTCCTGCTTTGCTTTTGAATTCCTCCTCTTTCCTTCTGTACTGGCTTGGGGGTGACTGCTTGCCTTCCTGGCTTGGAGACTTAGCTTGTCATCCAGCCTTCTGCCCCCCACCTAGTTTAATGATATCCTGGTAACTATATACTTCCCCAGTCCCTGCTTCTCTACTCAAGTGTAGCCTGTCTGGAGCATACAGGTTCTTGTTTGCCCATGTTCCTCCCAACCCCCTACCAGCCTGTATCCCTTAGATTGACACTACTGCCCCAACCATATGTTGAACTCCTCTATCCACTGCTTCCTGACTGTGCTAGCACTGGGAACTGGGAGAACTTCTGAGAATACAACTGAACTCCAGTCCCCGCTTTCTCACATAATCTACCCAACTCCCTAAACCTCTCTTGCACCTCCTTGACTGTGGACCCAGTTAGGTCATTTGTACTCAGGTGCACAACAATCTGAGGGTTGTCCCATTCCTTCTCCATGACCTTTAAAAGAAATTGCCCCACCCTCCCTGCAGTCATGCCAGGCATGCTATCCATCCATATATGTCCCCTCCTGGGGTTTTCCCTCCCACATCTCAGTCCCTTTAGGACTGAGTCCCCCAAAACTGTGACTGTACCTCCTCCTTCTCACCCCTCTTCTGTAGGTTTTCCCCTTTTCTGGTTACAGTCTCACTCTATGTCTTCTGTACCCTGCCCCTGTTACCTCCTGCCCCCCATTTCTTCCTTTGCTCCTTCCCCACACCCCATACTCCATACCCACCAGTTGACCTATCTCCTCCTCCTCCTTGCCAACCATCATTCCCCTTAACCTCCACCCCCATCTCTCCCTGCTTGGAACACCCTCATCGCCCCCTTCCTCCTCCCCTGCTGCTTGTCCTCCTGTCTCCCCACCACTCTCACTGCCTGGAATGCCCCCATCCCCCTCCCCTACCCCTCTCTTGTTCATCCCTACCCTTTCTTGTCCCCTCTTTAACACCACCTGTCTTAGCTTCTGTGATCCTGCATGTCCCCCCTTCACCATCTTGTTCTTCCTCCTAACTATTTGTCCCATTATGTCCTCTACTCCCCTCTTCTCCTGTTTTCCCTCTGGGCTCTCCCAGCCCCTGGACCTCTAGGCTTGCAAACACTAAGAATCTATAACTCCTTTCCTTGGCCTTGCTGTTACCCCCCCATTGTTCTGCCCATCGCCTTCCCTTCCTGCCTCACCCTATGCTTTGTTTTTACTTTGCTTTTGACCATCATCCCCTTCTCTGACACTGGTTCCTTTGGTCTTGCTTATATGGCAGTACTAGCTCATTTGTTGACCCCCCACCCCCCCAAGGCTGGCTGCTAAGTCATCTCTGTACATTCTTTGGCTCCCTGGCCCAGGATGCACCCCCCTTATCCCTCCCCCTTCCCACAGCTCATTTCTCAGTCATGCAATTTCATCCCTTGGCTGCCCAAGCTGTCTACACACTAAGCACCCCCAGCCCTCCAATGCAATTCTTAGGAAGATGGCTGCTCCACAGGCATTGCAATCCACTATCCTTCCACTATCCCTTCCTGCTCCCCCCTTTGACCCCTTGATCCTGCTCCCCCCTTTGATCCTGTCTATGCCCTCCTCCTGGATGCTCCATTTCACTGGTCTTCCCACATGAGTGGGGTGTATAGCCCCCTAATACTATGTACTAGTCTTCCCACCCGAGTGTCTTCCCCTCAAGTGAATTACCTCAATTTTTTTTATTTTTTGCCTTTCTTCTTCCCTTTTCTTATAAGCCTACCTTACTTCTGTGTGATTTCAGTCTGACCTCCAAGGCCGAGCAGTAGAGAGTGTAGAGTTGTGCCCCTACAGCATAAAGCAGGACTAACCATGGGAGGGTGGGATGGGAGTGGGAGGGATTAGGGCCAGTCAGCCCCAGCTCCTCAGTCCCTTCCTGGTCACCGTCTCACCCTCCATAAGGAAAGCTGACTTCCGGATGAAATAGAATTGCAAAGTTTAAATACAGCAACACCCACACACAAGAAAAATAAATAAAATCCACTGCCCTTATTAGAGTTCCTTCTACCACCCTCCTTTGCTCAGCTGTGCCTCCGGTGCTTCCCCATTCAGTGGTCACTAACATCAGAATGTGCAGTGAACTCCAGAGACAGTTCGGCTGTGGTCTTGGTGCTTCTCCTCCTACAGCCTCTCTCCTCATTTGCCGGAATCCGTGTGGGCCACTTGCCAAAAATAGGGTCCAGCCCCCATTAACCCCACACAAACAGATCCTCACAAACAATAACTGTGGCAGATTGTTTGTGAGCTTCTCTCCCCTCCCCTCCCCCTGCTCTCCACTCAGCTGCTTTTGTCACCAGTAAAAATTCAGGCGTAATTTGTGCCTTTTATGCACCTTATCCTTTGTGTCTTGGCTCATTTTCCCCATACCTGGTCACAATGTCCTATAAATAAGAGGCGTGTTCCCTGACTGTACATATGGTGGGCAACCAAGGAGGTGCTGTACTGGTCACCATATACACCTGTGGCACCATTGATCAGGATATGGTGAGTGGGGGTGTCCCCAGTGCCATGAGAGTAGCCACTAGATGCCAGAGAAGGGTTGTTTGCACTTCTGGGCTGGCAATTATGAGAGGGACCACTACCACCAGGGATATACACTGTTATGTCTGGGCTGGGATCAGATAGAGGGCAGCACTAGCACCAGGGATTTAAACTGTTATGTCAGAGCTGGGATAGGAAGGAGGGTGGGCACCACTAGCACCAGGGATATACACTGCTACATTGGGGCTGGGATTAGAGGGAGGGAGGGTGCCAACAGTACCAGAGATATGCATTGTTATGTTGGGGCTGGGATTGGAGGGAGGGAGGAAGGAAGGGCACCATGAGCACCAGGGATAGAAACTGTTACATCTGGGCTGGAGTCAGGGGGACAGAGGGCACCTCTAGCACAAGGGATATATACACTGTTGCATCAGAGCTGGTGATCGGGGGAAGGGACACCACTAGCACCAGAGACATTATGTTCTACATAATGGGCAGGTGGTCGGCAGGGAGGGGTGCCAGGGATCACAGGGGGCGGTTGTGTTTCCCAAGTGGCCAACCAGCTTGGTGGCTGCATTACCTCTGACATCCACTAGGGTTGCCTGGAGTTAAGTTGGGGTTTTGTTAGGTGCTATTTGTGCTATGTAAAAGGACCGCATTAAACCCTTTTACACAGTACAATTACCCTGAATATTGGGTAGTGCACATATTCATGGCCATGCCTCTACCCTTGCCTGCATGCATACGTTATGTTTTGCGCAGATGCTAACCCTCTTTGCACGCACAACAGACCCTTTTGAATATGGAGGTGCAGCACAAACCACGGTTTGTGAGGGAAAACACTCATTAGCGCCCATGCAAACTTTGAATATCAGGCCCCAGATGTCTTCATAATGTGAATTTTATATATTTGATACTCTCCACCTGTGATTCCAATGGCACTGTCTAGTTTGGCAGATGCTGAGCTGCTTCCTTTTCATACTGCCATTGTGCACTGCTGTTTAAAACTAAGGCTCATCTGAAGTAACGACATCTGAGGGATTGGATGTTCTGCTCTCAAAGTTCTGTTTATTTCTGTTACAGCACTTGGACATTTCTTTTATGAGCTTCTCCTGATAAACTCAGGCCAAAGTATATTTAGAGATATATGAAGCTGAGAAAACTTTGCTTTGATAAAACTTTGCAAAGCTGGAAAACTTCACGAAGTTTGAAGTACCGACTTCACAACACTGAAGAGGTGCCACCTTTTCCCGTGAAGTTGCAATTTTGCAGGAAAAAAGTGCAACTTCACCTGACAAATATTCCAAAGTCGGCCAAATCAAATTTGGTGCTAACAATGGGAACTTCACGTAGCTTCATGAAGTTGAATTTTCACAATTTCGCGGCAACTTTGCAGATGAAATTTAATTTCGCTGCATCCCTACATATATCCTCTCTTCCAAGGTTTGTGGGGGATCATGTTCCCCATCCTTCCCGAACACCATGACTGCAGGGACTCATAACTCTTTACATCATTCTGGTATTCTGTTCTTATTTTCTGGGCCCCTTCTATTCCTTGTCTCCCTGCTCTTTCCCCATGACTTGCATGACTGTGTTTCTGTTTTTTATTTATTTAACAAGTTGGGATTAAGAACATAAGAAAGTAGCCAGCAGGACGAGACCACATGGTCTATCTTGTCTGCCCGATTTATAGCAGGGTACTGGTTTCTGAATGTTATCACTCTATGTTGGAATCCTTTGTGCTCTGGTTTGGGGAGTAGTTACTGTGCTGTCTCGAAAGCAACAACTTTTTATATTGCTATACCAATCTCTTAAGCTGCTATGAGGGGCCTTTTGGACCATAAGACCAGTTCCCTTCTTTTCTTTTGCCTCGGGTCCCTAGACATTAAAGATGCTCGACCTGTGCAAAGTGGCTAAACCAGGGGCAGGCCTTACATTAGTTATGTCTACACCGCATGTTATACTGTTTATTGCATTGCTGGACTGCTTATAGTTGTATGCAAACTGGGCTTGGGGCTTGGGAGAGAGGGGGTATTCATAGGGGATATTGATAAATCACCGATTCTACTATTCATTATGATGCCTCTGAAAATTGTTGAAAGAAGTGTATAGATGGGGCCCTTTCTTTGACTGGGCAACCCTCTGCTTCCAGGGCTACAGCCCTACTTGTTGAGAGGCTGTTTTGCCAACTCCCCCCCAATCCTTTTTTACTTCACAGTGCCCTTCAAATGTGGCCCCCATCCAATTTTAGCTCTTATTTAGCTATCATACCAAGGGCTCCAATCTGTGCTGACAGTTTTCCTTTTTTCTGATTCCTTAGTCACTTCCTGAGTTGTCTCTCAAATATGGCTCTTACTAGGAGATGGAGAGGAGGAGAGCCATTCACTGACTGAGTATCGGTTCTCATGATGTCTATAACTCCTCTCCTTCTGCTGGAACTTTATGGTCCCTGCATTCCCTTTCCCTAGAGGGCAGTTTGTTCCTCTTGAAGGCCTGAGATTTATGGATACCCAGTACATCCTCCAGCTCAAGTGCCACCCTTCCACCAGTTTGTTTAAGTTCAAGTTTAGGTTTATTGACAGGAAATACTCCATTGAGCATGCTCATTTACAAGGAGGTCCTGAAGAATACATTGGTCATACAATATAGGTACAAATACATATCAGCTATAAATATTTATAATATAGAGTACAAAGGTATTGGACATACAGAGTAGATATATAAAACATATAAGCTATAAATACATATGATACAGTATTTATAAAGCAAACAAACTGTACAATCAGCAATAGACTGCCTCATGCTAAACAAATTGCACAGTGGATAGACTGAACACAATAAATAAAGAGCGCAGTGGATAGACTGAACACAATAAACAAATAGCACAGTGGATGGATTGAACATAATAAACAAATAGCGCAGTGGATAGACTGAACACAATAAACAAATAGCACAGTGGATAAATTGAACATAATGAATAGTGCAGTGGATAGGTTGAACATAATTAGTAATAAATCAGCAATGGGGCTGGAAGATGCATGGTATCTAGCTTTCAGTCTGGGGTGGGAAGAATAGATGGTGGGGAGTACCAAGGGTAGACAGGTAGTGAACAAGTGGGACTGGTATATGAAGGAGGTGAGGGCAGGATTAGGGGATCTAGCAGGGTAGGTTAGCAGGGAGGTAGATATGTGTATAGCAGGGTAGGTAGGTAGATGGGGAGTAGGATATGGTCTATGAAAAGTGAGATCTGGGCAATGGATCTGAGTCACAACACTGAGAAGAAAAAAAAGAGACACTGGTTAATCAGAATAAGTGGTGGCCATTACTTAGTGGTGAGCGCAGGAGTCGGTCAATGTACTTTTGACTAGTCATCTGAAGCTATAGGGATTAGGGTTTGAAGCTTGAAGTTAGATTGGACTGTGTTCCATGTGACCAGGATAGCACAATATATGGCCATATCACCGAAACATGTACTGGTGCTTGGCACATCTAACGTAATGTAAGAGCTCTTCCGTAGGCAATACGGACAGGACACAAGCTGAAAGAGATTTGTTCTGTAAGGAGGGAGTTCAGACAGGAGTGCTTTGTAAAGCCAGATGAGAGAATGGGTAAGACGTCTTTTGAATAAAGAGGTCCACCCTAGTGATGCATACAGGTCGTAGTGGTGTGTACGGTGGTGGGCACTGGAAATGAAGCGAATCACCCTATAATAAAGTGTGTCTAGTTGGTGTAGCAAGGTGTCAGAGCAATGACCATAAAGTATGTCTGCATAGTCAAGGAGAAGGATGAATGTTGATTGGACTAAGTGTAGCCTGGCCTCAGTGGGAAAGAGCGATTTGTTTTCTGTAGAAAAAGCCAATTCTTTGTCGGAGTTTCTTTGTGATAGAGGCGATATGGGTACAGAAGGTTAAGTGTTGGTCTAGAACACAACCCACATATTCAATGTTGTTGACCACCTCGAGGTCATCACCAAGAGGGGTTTTTAATGGAGGGGGGCAGGAAAGTGAGTGCACTTGTTGTACAGTTGCTGACATGTAATTGGAATGGAAATACATCACTTTTGGGGTTTTTTTTGCATTTAGGAGGAGTTTTGATTGAACAAGGCTGTGTTATAGCAGATTAAATTCTGACTGGAGCTCTGCGTGGACTTTGGCTGCTGTTGGTCTGGAAAGATAGATCAATGTATCATCTGTGAACAGATGTAATTTAGCTACAGTAACATTGTCTCCAACTGAGTTGATATAAGTCATGAATAGGAAAGGTGCAAGGATTGAACCTTGAGGACCTCCTCTCGTGAGAGGGAGGAGTGGGGAAAGAGGGCCATTTGCTTTAAATTGTTGAAGTCTATTTGTTAGACAGCTATTAAACCATAGCAGCACAGAACCAGTGATACCATGGCAATCAAGCACATCGAGGAGCAAACCATGGTCAACTGTGTTGAAGGCTTTGCTTAAGTCTAAAAAGACAGCCTCTGCAACTTCTCTGTTACCCATAACAAGGAGCCATTCATTCGTGACTGATGCTAGTGCAGAGGATGTATTGTATGCTGGTCTAAAACCAGACTGAACTGGATTTATTACACTAGAATTAGCAAGGTAATCTCTGATTTGGACATTTACTAGTTTCTCAAGGAGTTTGGAGAGGAGTGGTAGGATAGATATCGGGCGATAATTATTTAGATCCATAGGGTCTCCTGATTTAAACAGTGGGTGCACCTGTGCTATTTTCCATATGTCCGGTATGGTGTTGGAGCAGACTGAAAGGTTAAATAGATGTAAGATAGGGGTGTTAGATACCTAAAACCAGTTTTAATGAAGAAGGGACTTATACCATCAGCTCCAGCTCCCTTCTTTAAGTCTAACTTGAGTAATAGATCTTCTACTTCCTTGTAATGGAAAGGGGTAAAGGAGAAGATATTCTTAGACTGAGCTGGGGATCGTTTGGATAGATTGGAGGTGAGAGCTGCAGCTTTAGAGGAGTTGAAGCCAAACCTGCAGTTGAAAAATGATCATTGACGCTGGGGAGGATATCTGATTTGTCAGATAAGGTTTTGCCTTTAAAGGAGATCTTACCAGGTAGTGAGGTGTGTGGTTTGTTACCTTCTGCCTGACTAAAGATGTTCCAGAATTTGCCGGAGTTACCCTTAGCAGAGTCAAAGGCAGACAGATAATATTTTGCTTTGGAGGCCCTGATCTTTTTGGTGCAGTTGTTGCGGCAGGCTCTGAAGTCTGCACAGTCTGAGGGGAGTTTAGTCCATCTGGCTGTAGTCCAAAGATGGTCCCTTTCCTTTAGTGCTGTCTTTAGTTCAACTGTAAACCAAGGGCAGAAGTGTTTCCTAGTTCTACATTTAATCTGATGAGCGTGCTTGTTAATAAGGTTGCTTAGTATATGATTAAAAATGGATGCTGCATTGTTGATTTGGGAAGCTAGATAGAAGTTAAACCAGATTATGTTACTGAGGTCAGTTAGATAACGGGGTAAGTTGAATTTACGAAGGCTCCTTTTCAAGTAAACATACTGGATGATTTGGCAGGTGGCTGACCTCTAATACAGGCCACAGCACAGTGGTCACTGATGTCATTGTGGAATATTGCTGTATGGGTGATCTTATGCTGTCTATTAGTAAGAATCAGGTCAATCATGGAGCCATTAGCAGAGGACTTAGGGTTAGTGTGAGTGATCTCTGTTACCAGCTGATCAAAACCTGCTTCATTGCAGAATTCTTTCAGCTACATGCTCTTGTTACTGTTTTTTTGCCAGTCGATATTTAAGTCTCCAAGTATGATGATTTTGTTTTGTTTAGTATCAGAAGTAGCGCATAGGTAGTTTAGGAGCTCCATACCTCCAGAGGGTGGCCTGTAGCAACCTATTACAGATACAGTTTCAGTGGGAGATAGGGATAGGTTTAAAGTTAAGAATTTGAACTCCTTGGGCGAGCTGGCAATAGCGATGTCAGATACTGTGAATTTTCTTTGACATTGATTGCTACACCCCCCTTCCCTTGATGGCCTATCGCTTAGGAAGAGATTGTACAAGGATAAAGATACAGCGGAGTCTGGGGTGGATTCATTCAGCCATGTCTCAGTGACCACTAGGATATCTGGGGCTGTGTGAGAGAGCCAGGTGTGGAGGAGATCTAATTTTTTCAGAAGGCTGCACACACATTGAGGTGCAAGCACTTTAAGCCTTTAGTGGCTGCGAAGTCAGATGTTGAGGCTAGTGACAGTGGGGGGCCAAGGTTTAATTCAACATTACCCGAACAGATTAGTAGCAGGATAGATGGATCAACTACATAATCTTTATTTATTTTTTTATTTACAAATAAAGATTATGTGCTTGATCCATCAATAGGATAACTTAATTTTGAATGAACTCTGGCGTTTCTGTAAGGGGAGATTGTGTGGTGTGCAAATATTGGTGTGGAAAAGGAGGGAAGGATATATGGTGTAGAAGATAAGTGTTGCCCGTATAGAATGTGGGTAGGTGGCAGTGAGTTGTAAGGCTGGTAAGATAGTGGGGAAATCTTAGAGATGGTTCATAAGGATAATATAATAATAATAATAATAGCCTTTATTTTTAATGCACCTTTCAGATGTCAAGGCGCAGTACAATTAAAACAGTTATAACAAATAAAATCATCTTATAGTCCCATAAAAATTCACAATATAATCAAAGTCTGCAGTCTTCATCACCATATGCCTTTTTCCAAAAAAAAGTTTTTAAGGCCTGTTTGAATCCCCCACGGTCATGCACTCCCTAATCCGATGGGGTAGAGAATTCCAGATGGTAGGGGCCACGAACATAAAAGCCCAGGCCCCAGCAGATTTTAAAGACACCCTCAGAATCTCCAGCAACCCCTCGTCGGATGAGCGGATGGGTCGTTCAGGGCGATAAGGATGCATGAGGCCAAGGTAGTGGAGGGAGGGTAGGGGTGAGACCCAGACGTAAGATATTTGTAGGAGATAGTTGGGTTTGAGAATGGTGCTGGATGGTGGGGATAGTAGGTATAAGAGAGTACAAAGCAAAAAACGAGTAGTCCAGGGAGCAATGGTATGATTTTATAGGGAGCGCAGTGCCTCTTGGTGCTGTGCATATGAAAATGGGTTGAGGCACAATAAGGACTGACTACGGGGGAGAGCAAGGGAGGAGAGAGGGAGTTAGTGGGGGGGGGAGTTGAGGGGGAGAAGGTGTAGTTTATAGATGCCAGGGGCGGGGTGATGGGGCAGGAGAAAGTTCAAACTACAAGTGTAGTTTAGGGGAGAGAGGAGGCTTTACAGAAGCTAGTATTAAAAGGCAGCACCAAGGCACCGAGTCAGTGAGTAAGGCAGTCCTGAAAGTAGAAGGAGTGGCCTGGAGTGTTAAGGTTGCAGGAAATACAGAGAGGTTATTACCCCTTTAAGAGAATCAAAAAGTGCCTGATTGGAGAGGGGCAGTCTCTTAGTTCAGCTGTTTGTTAGCACTGTCCTAGAGTGGTAAGGGTTGCAAGGTATTCAGGGTGAGTATTACCCTTTTAAGAGAAGTGTTACAAGTTATTCAGAGAGGGTATTACCCCTTTATGAGAAGCAAAAGTACCTGATTGGAGGAGGGGCTGTTTCTTAGCTCAGCAAAGTATATTTAATTAAGGATGTGGGTGGGGGAGCATAGGTGGGCCAAAAAAATCAGAGCAGGAGCAGTTTGGAGAGAAAATAGAGGGCAGCTGCTCAATGTTTCAATTAATTAGCAGCGTGCATCAGAGCTGTAAAGTCTTATCTGTTAACAGCCAAGAACCAAAGAATAATACATTTCACAGTTTCTTGCAGGCTAATAACAGCTTACATTTAACATTAAATTGCACTCTAAGCAGTAGTTACTAACAGCCAGCCCGGTGGCGCTGAGGGTTGAGGTGCTGGACACCACACCTTGTGCCACACCAGTGACCCGGGTTCAGCAACAAGCCCGGACCACCGAGGGTTGGCAGGGGAGAAAGAGGATTGAGCATCTAGAGGACTGCTCTCCTCTCTTGGGGAGGGGGAACCAGGGTTTGCCCGGCATTGCAGTGGCCCCCAGTGGTGACCAGAGGCACTGCACCACTCCAGGGCATGCTTAGAGGGCACGCAGAGCTGTGACAGACATCCCTGGTGTCATCGCACATTTGGGCTCTGCACAGGGGAAGGGGGAGGGAGGGCATAACCATTAGCAAGAAAAATCCCCATCATGGGGATAGGCGATGGCACCACCTCCCACAGCCACACTCCACTAGCCGGACTCTCTCTGCTCCTGGGCTGAGCCCAGTTCAGCCTGAATTGTAGATATAGCATTCTTGGGCAGATTGGGTGGTCCTACCTAGGGGGCTCAGAGCCGGGGGGGATAGCCAGGCTGGTGCCAGAAGTGGAGGAGTTTCAGGCTCGGAGGTAGAGCTGGGAACCAGTGAATGCCTGAGAGAGTTTCCTGGGTGACAGTGCTATAAAAAGAGTTTAAAAAAAAATTAAAAATAAGCAGTAGTTACTAGTCAGGGAAAAAAGGAAAACAAACTAAATGTCTGCAGTCAATCAGAAAAGTGTCCTGGAAAGACATCAGATTTCAAGACTCATGAGTTGAGCCACAGGGCATGGTAAAGTTCCTTACCTAAGGCAGCTTGCTGGTCGGTGGCTTTCAATGTGGTGTAGTCCTGGAACTGCTGGGGCAGTTCTCCTGGGAGGCGGGGGATGAGGCACCCATGCAGGGCACTCACAGCACAGCCTGGGGAGACAAAGACCAGCGGTTAATTTAGGCTGGCTGAATAAATTAAATTAAAATCACAAAGGAGCTGCACTTGAACTGTGAGCTGGGCCACAGCTTCCACAACAAAGGAGCTGGAATCACTGGGCAGGCTAGGAGTCATGCATAGAGCGGGCTCCGGGTGGGGAGAGGGTACGGCAGTAATTTAGTGTAGAAAAAAAGAAAGAAAGGGAAAAAAAAATGTTGAGCAGGGGAACCAAGAATAATAAATTCCACAATTCCTTACAGGCTGGTTACAGCTTTCTTCTAACATTAACTTGAGCTCTAAGCAGTGGATTACAAAAGTCAGGGAAAAAAGAAAAATAATCTAAAAAAGGTCTGCAGCCAAGAACCAGAGAATAGTAAATTCCACAGTTTCGTACAGTCTAAATAACAGCTTCCATTTAATGTTAAATTGCACTCAAGGAGTAAGTCTTATCTGTTAACAGCCAAGAACCAAAGAATAGTAAATTCCACAGTTTAAATCAGAGCAGGAGCAGTTTTGAGAGAAAATAGAGGGCAGCTACTCAAGATTTCAGTTAATTAGCAGGGTGCATCAGAGCTGTAAAGTCTTATCTGTTGACAGCTAAGAACCAAAGAATAGTAAATTCCATAGTTTCTTGCAGGCTAGTAACAGCTTATATTTAACATTAAATTGCACTCTAAGCAGTAGTTACTAGAGTCAAGGGAAAAAAGGAAAACAAACTAAAGGTCTGCAGCCAATCAGAAAAGTGTCCTGGAAAGGCGCCAGATTTCAAGACTCAAGAGTTGAACCTCAGGACGCGGTAAAGTTCCTTACCTAAGGTGACTTGCTGGTCAAGCAGCTTTCAATGTGGTGCAGTCCTGGAACCACCAGGGCAGTTCTTCTGGAGGCGGGGGATGAGGCGCCCATAAAGGGCACTCACAGCACTGCCTAAGGCAGCTTGCTGGTCAGACGACTTTCAATGTGATGTGGTTCTGGAACCACCAGGGCAGTTCTCCTGAAGGTGGGGGATGAGGAGCCTGTGCAGGGCACTCACAGCACAGTTGTATGCACTTGCAGCATATAGTGTGGTTGTATTTTCCTATGCCCCCGGAAGCTACACTGTATATGGTTTTTCATTTCCCCTGATACTGGGAGATGTGTTTGCCCCCTGGGAATACATTTATCTTCCTGTTGTAGTCACCATCCCCATTGCATTGGGTTTATGTATTGGATTACATATTGGAGATAGGCTTCATTTGTTTCTTAAATGTTTCAAAAGTTTGAGACTATCACTTGTATTCATATGACTTGTTCAGCAACATGTCTGGATCAAAGGGGGGAGTGCCTGGCTTGATAGCCTTTCTGGTATTGGGGGAATCCACCCTGCCCAGGAACCTTGCTGTGTCAGGTCCTGCAGGATGGGCTCCTGAAGGGGAGCGTTCTTGACCCCGGGGATGGCTCCAGTGTAATGGATGATAGTTATAGTTTCAGATATTGTTTCTCCCTTGATGGCTGTCATATTAGTATTTCTCCAATTACGGTGTTTTCCCAGAACATTAATGGTCTTAACAATTTGATCAAGTAGGCACAATATTTTCAAACCCTGTGCAGGCACGCAGTGGATTTTATCTACCCACAGAAAATGCAGCTCACCTCTTCGGAGCACCAAAAAAAAACCTGGCGTGGGGAGGTAATTACAGGGTTCATACTTCTTTCTACCACACTGGTAAGAGACAGGAACCATAATTTTTACCCCTGTCACCACACCAGTTTCCCCTCTGTAGGTTCTGTATTGATCCCTATGGCCACTTTGTTCTTTTGCAAGGTACTCTTTATAACATGGAGGTTACCTTGGCCAGCATTTACTTCCTCCCAATTCCATGATAGGGGTCTTTCAACAGTTGGACCGCCTTGAGGGTCAACTTATCTTAGAAGGCGATTTTACTGTGTTGATTGACTTGGACACATACGATCCCTCCACATATTGGGCCTCAGCCATTCAAACATATTTAAGAACAAATTTTTACAGATCTTGGGTTTGTAGACATATGGCAGAGAGTTTTCCCATTGGGCAGGCATATTCTCATTTCTCTCCTCAGCATAAAAGCTATGCTTACCTTGATTATTTTTTTCATCACCTGTGAGCATTTCTTAACCATCTTAGACTTTATTTACTCCTCCAAGATCCTTTTTTAGGATCACGAGTCTATGCTTTTTAAATTTTGGTATGGAAAGAAAATTCTTGTTCTGGAGACCTAATACACTTCTTAAAGATGACTCCTTTTGAACAATCATACAAGACTGTATTTCTGAAATTTTTTGCAGAAAATAAGGTGGAAGTGGTGACAGCTCCCTTCCTTTGGGATACTTTAAAAATGGTCCTCGGGGAGACATTGTCTTCTATACCTTGGCCAATCATTGAAGGGGTAATGAGAAGTATGACTCCCAACAGGAGCAACTTTGTACCCTGCAACAGCTATATTCACAGTGAGATTTTGTGATAGTAGATCACATTAAAGTAGTGAAGCAGGTGCTCCAAGAGTTGCTGGATGAACAGGCCCAGCAAGCTCTACATTATCTTCAGCAGTCCCACTATGAAGGATGGACTTGGGCACTTATCTACTGGCCCACAGTTTGCAGGCCTGTCAAAAGGCATCATGTGTTAACAGTCTCCAAGACCCAGTAACAGGCCATAATACCCATGACTCTGGAAAGATTCGGTTAATTCTCCAGGATTATTATCAAGACCTATATATGGAACCTACCCCAATGCTATTTTCAATTTCCTTTCTCACCTCTCAATGCCCTCTCTTTCAGAAACTCAACAAGATCTGCTAACTACCCTTATAGCCCAGGATGAATTACTATTGGCCCTGGCAATGGCTAAAACTTAGAAATACCATAGACCAGATGGATACCCTGTTGAGCATTACAAGACATTTTCTGACCATCAAACAATTCTGACAGTTGTTGACAGACAACTGACAATACTTAAACCAGAAAATGATCTGGTGTGTCCCTCTTTCTATTGCCCATTATCCATTTTATTTATTTATTTATTTAGTTGTTTATTGATTTATTGACACTTTCCCTCCTACCCCTCTGGCCAGCCCTCCTTCTCACTGATCCTCCCAGACCCTTCACCCGACTTCTCCTTGGGCTCAACTCTTCCAGGTCCCCCACAGCTTGCCCTCCATGGCAAGGTGGTGAGGAGACCCTCAACCCACTGATCAAGGGATTCAGATGTCCAGAAAATGCCTGGATCACTGGTACTACACAATGATTCCAGCACTCTGGGTCACTTCAGGTAAGCTGTTAGCTCAGTAAGTTACAGGACACAAGCTGCAGCCATCAAAATATGTTTATTTGAAAGACAGAATGCACATATCCAAGCATATGGAGGCAAGCATGTTCTGCAGTGCTTCGGCCAGACATTCTGTCTTTCAATAAACAGATTTTGATGGCTACAGCTTGTGTCCTGTAACTTACTTAACTAACAGCTTACCTGAAGTGACCCACAGTGCTGGAATTGTTGTGTAATGCTGTTTGAGGGTTAGCAACCCCCTTTCTTGAAACACCTTCAGAAGGTCTGTGTCACACTGTTTTTTTGTGTGCTTTGGTCACTGGTGCAGGGCCTATGGAGGGTCGATGATCAACCTGCCAGTCAAGGTGTTTTCTGCCTTTTTTCCCCCCTCACTTGGTGCTGCATAGCCCTCTCCATAGGGACTCTGGTGTTAGGATGTTGCTCTGGTGTGAATGTGGGTTGACACGCTCACGTAATCTGCAGTGTGGGTTGGCCCAATGGTGCTGAGAGTTGAGGTGCTGGACGCCACACCTTGCACCATGCCAGCGACCCAGGTTCAGGGACGGACTTGGGGAGCTGGGGGTTGGCAGGGGAAGGAGAGTATTGAGCGTCTGGAGGACTGCTGTCCTCTCCCTGAGAAGGGTTCCTGGGGCTGCTCAGTGTCCTCGCAACCCCCTGATGGAGATTGGGGGTACTACAGGATCACCAGCCAGAACAGTGGGGCATGGGAGTGATGCAGATGTCAGCAGGGCAGCTGTGCATGGATGTCATGGCACATCACACTCCTAGAGGGAAGCCTACAAGAGAAGGAAATCCCTGACCTTGGGGGTAGGCGATGGCACCTCCATCCATCCAGCCACACTCCATCACCGGTCGCACTCCTCTCCTGGGCCAAGCCCAACCCGGCCCACCAGATTATAGATAGAGCACCCTGCGCAGATATGGCAGCCCTACCTCGGGGGGATCGCCGAGTTGGTGCCATGTAGAAGGGGGCCTCTCAGGCACAGAGGTAGAGCTGGGAGCATTGGAGGCTGCCCAAGAACGAGTTCCTCGAAGGTTGGTGCAAAAAAATAGAAGATACAAAAAAAAAATCTGCAGTGTGACACATTCCTCCCTCCCTGTGTCCCATGCACCTACCACCTACATGTCTGCAGGTGACAGTGCTGCAGAATGAAGTAGCCTCCACAGGGGAGGAGAAGAGCATCCCCTGGAAAGCTCAATCCTCCTTCTTCTTGCCCAGTCCCCAGTGAGCTAGGCATGTTCTCAAACCTGGGTTGCCTGCATCATTAGTGGTAGCACTATTGCTGCACTGATGGGTCAGCTCCCAGTATCCATTTAAATGTGGATTACAACTTGTTCATGACAATATGGGTGACCATCTTGATCAAATCCTTCCTACTTTGATACATTCTAATTAAGTTGGCTTCACCCATTAACATCAAATTATGGACAATATCCATCAAACTCTTACACTGCAGGAATAGGTAACCCAATGGTTCATCCCTACTGCCTCTTAAGTCTGGATGCTGAAAAGGCATTCGACGGGGTGCCTTGGGGGATTTCTCTGGGGCACTCTGTCTGCCTTTCACTTCCCAAAGGACTCTTTACAGGGCTTCAAAATATCTATCAGAATCCACTAGCATATGTACATGTCAATGGCCTGTATGCCCCTCAAAATCATCTATAGTGTGGCACCTGGCAGAGTGCCTGCTCTGTCCTCTTCTGTTCACCCTTTATTTGGAACCATTGGTGATGGCCAATAGACTGCATCCTACAGTCAAAGATATACCATTGGGAGATATTGAGAACAAGCTAGTATGTGAATGACATCTTTCTTTCCCTTATAAACCAGAAGTGTCAATTCTGGAGGCATGGGATATCCAAGACCAATGTGGCTTATTAGGCGTCTTTTCCTTGAATATTCAGAAAATAGACTTGTTACTCTTGGTTTTTCAGCCTTCCTTGGATCGGTGACACTGTTTCCTTTAAAATGGAGGTGCAATAAATGTAATTATCTTGGCATTCAAATACCAAAGGATTTGGGTAGTCTGGACATTTTTAACTATGAACCCCTAATGTTAACATTAACAGATTACCTCTCTCACTGGAGCCAGTTGCCTGGCTAGAAATGGTTCCACTGAAAATCCTTTCTTGTATTTTATATCTCTTACAAACTCTCCCATTTCTTTCTTCCAATTGTTACATTACTTCCTGGAATAAATTACTTTCATAATTTGTATGGGGGGGGTGGCTGCCAACTGACAATTCACCTGTCTTTGCTACAACTCCCAGCCCAACAGGGAGATGTTAACCTTTCAAACTTGCTTGGTTATGCTTGGGCCTGTCTTCACCGCGTAGTCTACATATGCCTCCACCTAAATATCAACCCTCTTTGGAAGCAATTAGAATTTGTCCTTAATAATATACAGTTATATATATATATATATATATATATATATATATATATACACTGTATATATATATAGATATATATATATATATGTATTATAAAATGGGTAGGAAAACTGATCTCTGCTGGTTGGTTGAAACACATCACATAACCATGCGTATATCAGAGCATGACCGCACACCTGCACTTTCACTCTCCTCCAAAACAATTTTGCCATTTTATCAGATAGACAACCTACTCTAGGGTGTGCAGTCACACTCCGATATACGCACGTCTTGGGTGGCTGATGCACACCAAGGCGTGCATATATCAGAGCACAACCGCACACCTTACAGTGGGTTATCTATTACATATATATACAGTATATATATATATATATATGTATGTATGTATATATATATATATATATATATATATATATATATATATATATATATAAATATACAGTTTTCTGATATGTGGAATGGTTCCTTTTGAATACTTGCAAACTAAGTCTGGGCTTACAGGAAGGAACACTTCAAGTATATATGGATTCATACATTTCTACTCCATAAAACAGCTGAGAGATCCAAACTCCTGACCCAGCCCCCGGCTTCTCACTTAATCACTGGAGCCATCTAAGGCATCACATTGGGTCATTTGACTGGTAGTTTTTATAGGGTGTTGCAGGACCTTATAGGAGATTCTACCAAAACTATTCAGGCAAAGTGGAATCAAGAAATGGAAACTGAGGTTCCCTTTGATGCTTGGATACATCATGCTGTTCCAGCATTAACAGTCACCTCCTCCATGGTGTGGAGAGAGTTGGCATGGAAGTGTTGGTACAGATTCTTCTGGACCCCCGTGGTCCTGGTACAAGTCCTGCTCCCAGAATTCAGTAGTTGCTGGTGCTCCTGTGGAGAGGCCATGGCCACCTACTCTCACATTTTTTGGTTTTGCTCATCACTACAAGATTATTGATATGACATTGCTAAACAGTTTGGTGAATAATCCCTTCCAAAAGAACTGGTGTCAGCATCAATGGCCCTGTTGTCTATCCTTCCAATGGGTTGCTGCCAGCAGAGCCAGGCTCTAGCCTATTTTTATATCCCAGCTGTTAAAAAAAGCTATTAACTTGCCTCTGGAGGCAACAGGCTCCCCCTTCAGTAGGTAACTGGCAGCCCATAGTATCAGAAATGTATTCTATGGAACACTTAACTGCAACCATTCATGGCCGCCTGCAGCAGTTTCACACGTGGTGGCAGAGGTACATACAATGCCTGATGGCAGCCGACTCCTCCTTTGTGCATTAGACCCATTACGCTCAACTTCAGAGGGACCATTTATGTCTCTGGGACTTGCTGACACTGTTAGGGATGGCAAGACTGATGCATAGATGTTCCTCTATGAATGTGTGTACATAGTATCTTCCTTATAATGCACAATATTAGAACACTAATGCTAGGAATCACCTCTTGTAGACCTTGCATTTTGGTTTTGCTGTCTGACATGTACTACAGCATATAATTTTGTACTGTGTGTCTCAATAAACTTTTAGTTTAAAAAAACACAAAACAAAGGCTCATGGTATTCACTAACTATTAAGCTTTATTACAAATATAACATGAACATATAATGTCATTCATTATTTCATTGGTATTTACATTATATGCAATATCCCATGTAGGCATAACATGGAGGAAATTTTAGCACAGTTAGTATGAGAGTTTTTTTTTTTATTTTGTTAAGTAGAAAGTGAAATGTATTCAGTGTGGATGCCATTTATTCTGCTGTATGTTTGCATCAAGACAGGAATGGTTGCTGGATAGAGATGTTGCGAAGTTTTAGCTTACATGCGAAGTTTTGGTGGATACACAAAATCCATCTCCCAAAGCATTTTGCAAAATTGCCTTGCCAGTGGAAACTTTACCAGATGCTTTGTATTTGCTTTGGGATTTTTAAAAAACCCAAAGCAAGCCACCCCCCACTCCCAAGCCGGCAGCCCGACTTCCCTCCCTGGTGTCTAGTGGCCCACCCGCCAATCCTCAATCACACTGTTTTACTGTTTAGTGCCCTCCACCCTGCTGCCCATTGAGTCCACACACAAATTAATACAAAAATAATGTATATATATATATATATATATATATATATATATATATATAGCACCCCCACCAATCGCAGGCCTGCCCCTCCCTCAATTGCCATCCACTGGTACCCTTCCTACCCTGACCCAAGTGGCTATATCTGCCTTAATAATAAAAAATAAATTATTTAATCCCTGGTGTCTAGTGGACCCCCACCCACCTCCCTGTCAGGTAGTGACCCCCACCCAGCTCCCCCCAAACCCAACCCTGAGCGGGCCACTGGCACAACCCTCCACTCACCACCATGGCTGGCAGCCCGACTGAGTGCAATGAATGAGCACATGCTTGTACAAGCACACACTCATTCACTGACTACTCCCCTTCATCATCAGCAGTTTTTCAGGGTTGAGAAGGGCAGGGGGCTGCTATGATCACCTGCGGGGGGTTGGGATGGGGGAATGGCATTGTGGACCCTGGAGAGGTCCACAGTGCCATTTCCCCCATCCTGCCACCCCCACTGGCTACCAGAGAAGCCCCCTTCCCTTCTCTACACCCCAGAAAACTGCTGCCGATGAACTGGAGCTGTCAATGAATGAGCGCACACTTGTACAAGCATACGCTTATTCATTGAGCTCAGTCGGGCTGCTGGCCATGGAGGTGAATGGAGGGCTGTGACAGTGGCCTGCTCAGGGTCGGGTTTGGGGGGAGCAGGGTGGGGTCCACTTCCTGACAGGGTGGGGGTCCACTAGACACCAGAGATTAAATAATTTATTTTTTATTATTAAGGAGAATAGGGCCGACTGGGTCAGGGTGGGACAGGTTGATACCAGTGGATGGCAATTGGGGGCAGGGTGTGGGCCTGTGATTTGCAGGAGGGTCATTAGACACCAGGAAAGATATATATATATATATATATATTTAATTTTTATTTTTGTATGAATTTGTGTGTGAACACAATGGACGGCAGGGTGGGGGGCACTAGATAGTGAAACAGTGTGATCGGGGATAGTGGGGGGGGCACTAGTAGACACCAGGTAATTATATTTTGGAGGGGCAAGGGTAAAGTCTCTGACTGTGTGGAGTGTGGAATTTCACAGGCAAAATTCCACACTTCACCTTTGATCCTGCACTCCGTGATCTCTGGATTTCATGGATTCAGTGCAATCCATGAAATTTTCAGTGGATCAAAGTGTATGCACTTCGCACATCTCTATTGCTGGAGTATTATTTATGTATACTTTGCACTGATAAAAAAAAAATAAGGTGTATGCCAACTAGCAAAAATTGTGTTGTGAGTTTGTTTTTTTAAGTGGGATGAGCTAATCAAATACAGTCACATACCATATGAATACCAGTGAATAATTAAACTCTGTTTCATTTGCTTTGGTGCATACAATACAGCATTCACTTTATGATGACATTCTGATAATACAATTGCCACGTGTATAGTACACTTGGGTATGCCTCCTGCCACCCTAGTTGTATGACCAAATATTTTTAACTAAAAAAAAACTATCTTTGTAGTACAAATGCATACTGGATCCAGTCACTCAAATCACTGCACACATATGCACATGCCCCAATCCATAACAAAAAATATACCACCAAAAGAAATAGATTGGGCAAACATATACAAATGTGGGAAAACAAGTAAAAGAGGTATACAGATGATATTTCTCAATGTTGCTCCAAGTATTTTGAAGCACAATGATTGTGCTCAATAGCATGAATTTAGCATTGCCAAACAGTAAAGAAAATCTCTAAAAATGTTGCTTACTCAAAACAGCCACTTTGTATGCACACAGTCATGTATACTGTATGTAGAGACTCGACACCCAAATATTTCACACTCTGATTCGTACAGTGACAGTTAATTTGTAATGAATGGCAGCTGTGGTAACACATGAGGGGCACCTATAGTAATATACCTCTAACCAGAGAGATGGGTAAGTACAAATTAAAGTATGAGCATTGTCGTTAAATCCTAACTTCTATTTACAGTGGTGTGTGCTCGTTTTTCATAGATTACACTGTGACTGTTTATACATCAAGTCTCCACACTTCCTGTAGCAGCGCTGTTTGTCAGTCTATATCATAGCTCCAAACATATCATATTTGCTTATTTATATTGTATTGTGTTTGGTTTGCAATTTGAAGTACTTTAGTGTTGTTTGTAAAAGTTATTGCTTTGATCTTACTCGGTCTTTCAAAATTGCATCTAAATGCACTCCTGTGGTATGCGGGGTATAAAATATTGCTAAATTCAGGTGCTACAAATACAGGATTTCTCTAACTTGTTAGTGGTGCCAATGTGAGTTATAATGTGGCATGCTGGTTGCTCTATTTTTATATTTTACAACACTTTCATGATATGATTTTGTAAATTGTTGGTTGGCAAATGCTCTGAATAAAATTGGCACCAACATCTAACTGTAATGCTTTGTAACAGGGCTGTCACTAAAGAGCAATCTAACAAACTGTATATAATTTGTTATATTTTCCATTACTTGTGCAGGTGGATATTGTGCCATCCTCCTTTTATTTCTGCATACTTTTATTTTGGCATACATTCATATTTCAGCAAATAGCAATTTGGATCCACTAGCTCTTCAATGTGTGAATCAAAAATTCTTTAGTCAAGTGCTTTACATGCAACCAAAGAATTCTCAATTACAACCCTAAACTTGTGGTGTGAAAAGATGTTTTGGCCACTATTCTATAAATGCCACATGTCATGTTTATTAAAGGGAGTCATAAAATGGCTATCTTGAAAATTTGGGTTCAAAATAAAATAAAAACAATAAATACAAAAGTTGTGTGTAGTACCAGCCTTTACCCCAGTGCTTTGTTATACCATGCTGGTGAGCTCAGTTCAGGGTTGAGCTCAGTGACTCAACTGGATAGGCTAAGGCTGGGGGAATGGCACTATCGTGCTGCACCACCCTACGGCCTGGGTAGGGTATGGGCGGAATTGCCTGCATGGGCCCAAGTACCATATAGTGAAAACAACTCTTCTAGACATCTCTTCTCTTGGCATAGGACCCTGCACCTTTGCACCTGTGGATGCCAGACAGCCCTGTGCTTCAGATGAGAGATGGATTCTTTGCCCAGTTCGTCTGTGTCTGTGGCCACATGGAAGTGCAAGACCCAGAGATCCCCCTGCTTCGCAGTTCACCACACAGCCCCATCAATTCTTGACATCCGTTGCAGGCCATGCACTTCCCTAGATGGATGGAGTCTTCCCTTGGTGTAGGGCCCAGACGGCTCTGTGCATCTGCATCTGTTCATGAGACCTACTTGAATGAGGATATGATTTCACTATCTCAAAAAGAAAGGAAATTATTTGCAAAAAAGTGCATTAATGCACCAGATAGAGTTTGACTTAATGCCACAAAAGTAGGGAAATGTGGCATTAGGGTTCCCAACCTTAACTCCCCACCCCCAAGCACCAAACCAGAGTCTTGGGGAATCAGTGGTGGGGAATTCCTTGAGGTTGTCAACCCTAATGGCCCCTTCCCTGAGCAAAAAAGGTCAGATGTGATCTTTTGTGGGCATGCATAAAGAAAGCTACAATGGATTCTGTTGGCAACATGTGGTGAGATATACTTCTCTACCTTTGAAGAGTGTACCACTATGAGGCACTGGCTTGGAGCCGTACCTTGTGCTTCAGACAGGAAGCTATGGGCTGGGGGAAGGGTCAGCATTAGGGTTGTCAACCCCAAAGAAGACCCTGCCACTGATTCACCAAAATTCCAGAAACCCCACACCATAATATTTTTTTTCCCTTTTGCTGCTTGGGGGGTTGGATGGGAAGTTAGGGTTGGAAACCCTAATGTCACATTTTTCTATTTTTGTGGCATTAACTTGAACCCTAACTGGTGTGTTAACATGTTTTTCTTGTAAAGTATGTGTATTTATGATACCTGTGTGCTAGTGCCAGTATAGTTAGGATGACTGAGGTGCTCAATGTTAAACCCAGTGTTTGCACTTTTATAACGTTGGTGGCATTTAACAGAATAGCCCACAAATTTGTATGAGCAGTCTGTATGGCAGAGTCCCAAGGCATGAAAAGTTTTGTGCAGACAACTCTGTGACGCTGATTTTTGGAAAAGTGACGATTTTTTAACTATGCTTAATGTAGTTTTTTGTTTGCTCACATGCACAGTCTAGATAGTACAGAATTGTTTCATGAAACATTCAGGGTAGAAGCAGTCTGTTCCGAGGTAATGCCTTTAGAAAGTTTCATGAAGAAATATTAAAAGGCTCCAGAGTTATAAGTGTTTAACTGTTCTTGCTGAGCTGTTCTGAGCCTGCTTGACAGGATTTCTGGATAACCCTCTGATATGAACGATAAAAAATAATATATAAATTGTGAGGGTTTATTGATCTCAGAATTAGTAATTTATTGATCATGAGACAAAATATCATTTGTGATGGCTGCCATCTTTTTTTTGTTTGTTTCAAACTAAAAACATGAAAAATAGCTAAAATGATCTATTTTAAAAAAGAAAATGCCTGAACCTAGCTAAACGGGACCCATTTATCTAGATTCTGGTGTTTGTTTAAAAAAAAAGTCAGAAATTCCTTTTATGCGAACCCCAAAATCTAGGGCGTCCAACTTAGCGAGAGGTACCAGTCACCCACATTCTCTGTAGAACAGCTGGACTTTCTTGACATCTGCAGCCACAGATAAAGATGTACTGCTGGTTTCCACTGCTGCAGCAAACCGGCGATCTTGACATCTGTATCGCTCTCTCTGTCTCTCTCTCTCTCTTTCTCTCTCTCCATCTATCTCTCTTGTATGTGTTTCAGTCTGTCTGCCTTTCTGTCTGTCTATCTAGCTGTCTTTCTGTCTGTCTGTCTGTCTATCTATCTATCTATTCTATTGTATCTTAAGCGAATGTCTTTTTTTAAGAACCTGTAAAAAATAAAACAGTCCCTTGCCGATCTGAACACCCAGACCCCACCCACCCCACCTCGACCCCACTCAACACCCACCCCCACCACCCCCACATACCCTCATGGTCTGTGTTAGGGATACTGAAACCGAATCCCAAAACTCACGGGATCGGAGTTCAGTATCCTGACATGTACAAAACTAACAAGGAGGAAGCTGGTACCGACAGTGGTAAGGTCACAGATGCAACAAACTGCTATCTACCCCTAGTCAGGCACCACAAGAGAGGGCAGAATATGGAAGCTGGCCAAGCTACTCCCATGGCATGGAGGGCTAAGTCACTATCAGCTCGGCCAGCATGGTGTTCCAGAACTGGGTTCTGTTCCCAGGGTGAAAATGTTTGCGAGGTGCTCTTCTGCCCCCCATAACCTTTTTAACCTACTTCAAGGTCTGCTCCCCCCTCGGAGTTGGTTATTTTAGTTATGGGGGTGTGGGGTGCGAAGCCCCCTGCATTGCATGTAAAACTCTTTTGGTTTTCCGAAATTCAGTCTCCTGGAGTCAGGCTTATAGAGTCTGGGAGACCGAGTTTCAGGATTGTGTAGGTAATCCACCCTCACTCATCTGAACATGACCCACAACATAAATCCACTCTCTGATCGAAGATGCGTCTTGCTGCTGGAACTGGCAACTGTGATATGAGAAAATAAGGAAAGTCCAGTTTGATGTATTTCAAGGGGGTTTGAACTTTTATTCATAACTTTGCCATTTTTTTATGTATTTACACCAAATTTTCAACATGGCCTTTTTGGGACTCCACCACATGAACAAGGTAGGTGGAATGTTTTAAAAATCCATCCCAAAAGGGGATTTCATGGTCACTGTGTGAAATCACCTTTCAGGTGGGATTTTAAAATTTTCACTGACCTGGTTCATGAGGTATGGTCAGACTATGTCGAACATTTGGTGTAAAAATATGGTAAAATGACCAAATTAAGAGTGAATGTTGAAATAGTTCAACATTCACTCATAACTTCACTAATTTTCAATATTTTGACTCCAAACTTTCAACATAGCCATTTTTCACACCACTTCATAAAAGTGATAGGTGTAATTTTTTTAAATACTGGATGAGACGTGATTTGTACATGTGATGCAAAATGATGTTTCAGCTGGTATTCTATAAATGCCACATGTCATGTTTATAAAGGGGAGTCATAAAACTACTATCTTGAAAATCTGGGGTCAAAATAAAATAAATAAATAAAAACTAAGAAACGTTGTATCTAGTACCAGCGTTTAACCCAGCAGGTAGTACTTTGTGATCCAATGCCGGTGAGTTGAGTTCCGGGGTGAGCTCTGTGACTCAACTGGATGGGCCAAGGTTGGCAGGGATGCCACTGTCATGCAACAACACTCTCCAGCCTGGGAAGGGTAGGTGCAAGGTTGCCCATATGGGTCCAAATACCATATAGTGAAAAGAACTTTTCTCTTGGCATAAGACCCTGCATCTCTGCACCTGTGGGTGCCAGAAGGCCCTGTCTTTCATCAGAGGGATGGATTCTTTGCCCTGTCATCTATGTTTGCGACCACATGGAAGCACAAAACCAAGAGGGCCCTGCACTTCCACAGTACACCAGACAGCTGCATGAATTCTTGACATATGTTGCTGTATGGAAGTTCAGGGCCGACAGGTCCCAGTAGTTCTGTACCCAGATGGTGTCTTCTCTTGGCACAATGCCAACAGGGCCCTACACATCTACTTTTGGTCATGCAGGTCCCAAATGAACTTGCGTTATGAGGATATGATTCCACTATCTCAAAAAGAAAGGACATTCTTTGCAAAAAATTGTCTAACTACACCAGTTAGGGTTCAACTTAATTCCACAAAAGCAGGCAACTGTGGTGTTAGTGTTTTCAACACAGTTCAACAGCTGGACAGTCTATACTTGGCTTCAGTGTCGCATGGAGAATGTGAATGACCAAACTGGAGCTAATAATAACTCTATATATTGATAAGATCTATACACTTTCCAACAGCTGTTCCCCAGCTCTGATGTCAGCCTCGGGTGGTTCTAGGAGGCACACTGAGCACCACTTGTCTTGAAATGCTGGCAGGAGGGACAGCAGAATCAATCAGATAAACTTGAAATACTACAATATGCCAGAAGGTACACTTTTTATTTTAGGCAGAAAACCTAATCGGGGCTGCCCCATGCTATGGTGTGGGGGATTTGCAAGTGGACATTTCCCAATAAGTTGAACCCTAACTAGTGCATTAACACAGTTTTTTGCAAAGAATATATATAATTCCCACGTTTGAGGATTTGCCATTGAATCAGTACTGCTTAAATTTACTATTCCTAGCTCCACAGCTGTACTATTTACAGGAAAAGGTTGGCAGACTAAACAATGTACATGCACCTTGTAATTCATGGGGAATTTCAAAACACTTCTTTGGAACAACCTCTGTAATTTAACGTGAACTAGTGTTGTGTAGAACTCTTGCGTAACTCTTCTTTTGAGTCCTGAGAGGTTATTCAGGATGATTACCAAATGACTTCATATGAATAACACATATAACTAAATATAAACTCATACAAATATTATTCTACCACTTAATGTAAAGTATGACTGAATGATTAAAATAAAGTGGATTCTGCAGTTATATATCTTGGTTTGCGAAGCATTCCAGATCCCAATAATTCTCTGCCATCTGTGAACAAGGCAGACATGAAAACAAAGTTGTAATGTGCAGTAATAACAGAACATTTATAATTCTATCTTCTAAGAAACTGCATAGAAAATGGTTTAAAGATATAAATTACCTCCAGTGCATACCACTTGGTACTGCTTAAAAGAGCCTGTAAATAATTTCAAAGTTTCTCCATTTTCTTGCTTTCTTTCTTGCTTCATTCCATAATTTTTAAAGTGGGCTCTTTACTTCAGAAATCTTCTTAGATGTGATTAAGCCTGACTGCCAATGACAAGGTAACCCCCTCATACTGTAATTTAGGCACCTACTATTTGAATTGTAGCATGTCAGTATGAGTTGTGATCTCACTGCTTTCTCTGTCTTACGGGACAATCACTGTCTGGCTTCATTTTTTTAAACAGAGTACTGGCCTATAAGGAGCTTACAGGCGACCAGTGGGCAGCATGCTAAATCGGAGATTAGTGTGTAGGACTCGGCACTCAGCTCACTATTCAGCAATAGATATTGGAGCTCAGTGTATTATGTAGAACTGTTTTTTATTCCAGTTACAAAAAGAAAAAAGAAAACAGCGTGATTGCAAGCACAAAGCAGGTCTCATGAGGGAGAACCCACAGACACCCAAGGTTTCACACCCACGTCACAGGTGCTTTTTCAAGGTGTGTTGCTCCCCCTTCTGGACTCCTTTTAAAGTCCCATATTTCAAATGGGCACGTATAGCCCAGAAAACATGCTAATATGAAACAGTAATGATTAAAGTTAAAAACAAATTGCACACAGATTATCTGCTACCATATCCCATACAGCATGGCTAATATACTATCATAGCATTCTCATTTTCATAGCTACGAATTCAGATTCTTTATTAGCTTAAAACTATAACTTACAAGCCATCCCTATTTTATCTAATAAAATACCAGATCAATTCATTGGAAATACTATAATACAAGGATTACTGGTTACTTGACTAGTAACTTGAGTTACTTGAGTTACATTGACACCCTCGCACCTGTCCACGTACAACCCAAATCTTCCTACCTAAGATCCTCTTGGTTTGATGGGGAGCTCAGGGAGTTGAAGATGAAGGGTCAGAGGTTGGAGCACTGCTGGAGGAAGACCAGGCTGAAGGAGAACAAACTGGCCCTGCGTGTGCATTATAGTGCGTACCAGGGGACAATCAACCATAAGAAGGCAGAAATTCTGTCCAGTGAGATTGCTGCTGGGAGGATCCAACCAGCTGCACTTTTTCGGACTGTAGACAGGCTACTTTGTCTGGCCTGTCTACAGCTGAAAAAGGCTTTTTCCAATGCTGAATGTGAACAGTTTGCTCAGTTCTTCTCGGACAGGCTGTCCGATATCTGGCAGGGAATTCCTTCGTTCAACCAGTCCAGAGCTGACAGTGGTCACCCGAAATGTCCTGAGTGTGCTCCGCCAAGTTGGGGAGAGTTTAGACCAGTGGAGGTAAATGAAGTCATTGAGGAAGTGACCAATCTGAAACACACTTTTTGTGAACTGGGCCTGGTGCTGATGCATTTCTTGATGAGATGCATCAGTGCTGTTGGCCTAGTGTTTGCCTTGATTATCCAGTGTTCCTTGTCAGAGGGAGGCACTGTGCAGTGCTCCTGTTTTGACAAATCCTGACTATAGCAAACCCTTTGTAGTTCAGACTGATGCCTCAGACATGGGTATTGGGGCAGTATTGAGTCAGACATTCAGCCTAGGGAGAGATCACCCAATAGCATACCTGAGTAAAAAGTTACTTCCCAGGGAGCAGGCATACTCTACCATGGAAAAGGAGTGTCTTGTCATAGTGTGAGCCCTAAAGAAGTTAGAACCATACTTGTGTGGGCAGCATTTTGTGGTACAGACTGACCACAACCCCCTGGTTTGGCTGACACAGATGGGGAAAAACAATGGTAGATTGTTAAGATGGAGTCTTGCTTTGCAAAGGTATGACATGACCATTCTACGTAGGGCTGGAGCCAAAAAAATCAGAACTCAGATGGTTTTTCTCATGTCTATGAGGAGTGAACTGATTTGGGAAACTCATCCCATGCAGGGGATAGAGCCCCCAAATTCAGTCTAGGTGGGGAGGAATTGTGACACTCAGACAGCTGGTTCTGATTAATCCATGATTTTTGTAATATAAAAATGTGTTATTGAGTGTCTCTCATGAGACATGCTGAAACAGCCTGTGGAATGACCCCCCCCCCAGGTTTTAGCTACAAGATGTTACCTGGAAGGCCAGGAGACAATTACAGGCAAGAAAATGCCTAAATTAAGCATCTCCTGTTTATCTAGTTTAATTGTAGCTTGCCAGCTGACAGGATAGAAAATATCCATTTTATGATGTTCAGAGGAGGAAAACCAGGTTATGTCACACTGGTGCGAAGTTATAAATGTTCCTCAGATGTCTGTAAAAGCAGGATGTTGCTCATGGATGAAAGAAGGACTTAGAAATTAACCTTATTTAATTTACCTTCTGAGTGATGACATCCTGATTGTATAATTCTTAATAAACAGAGGAGGAGCTGGGTGACATCATGGAGAAGTCAGGCTCAAGACAGTGTTTTAATTATGCTGTGAGTGACCTGTAAAGACACACATGTTTGGACTTTCTTGACAGCATCTGTCTATCAGCACTATCAGAAGAGATACATTAGATATATGTCTAATTATCTAGTGGTAGGAATTTTGCACTTTTTTTTAACCCTTGTTCTTTTAAATGGTTGCATGTTTTTGAGATATATGGTTCTGTATTTACATTTTACATTTTTTTATCTATTTTTAAGTAGACCTCTACTTTAGAGACTACTTTGTGTGCCTTTGAAATTCTTTTTCTTGACAAGTGAAGCAAACATGGTTAAAGTTGACAGTGTACAAAGCTTACTGGTTTAACCAAACTGGGAAAAGGTAACAGTTTATTCTGAGGTCTTTCATAGAGTTTTTAAGGGTTCATTTTGTATACCTGGTTAGGTGCCTGAAGGCGAAAGATATCTTGCCCCCCAAAGAGCAGAATTATCTGAGCCTGTATAACGGGTATGCTAGCAAGAGGTTCACAGTTTGAATCCCTCCAGAACTTGAGACCAAAGTTTGATTCAAACCCACAAAACAGACAGGAGGGTTATCCTGTTCTGTTAACTGTTCATAATACTGATCTCGAAGGTTGGCACTGTGGGAGCAGAGGGCTTGACCTGCTGAGTGGGGTTGTGACACAGGGCACCCTAAATATTGTCATATTACACCAGTACTATGTGAGCTGCACTGGCTACCGGTCAGGTGGAGGATCCTTTTTAAGGTGGGTGTTCTCACCTTTAAGACCCTACACAGCCAGGGCCCTGGTTACCTGATGGGCCTTCTTACACCTGCTGTCTCGGTCCGTCCCCTCCGCTCCTCCAATAGGGACCACCTGGTGATTCCCAGGACGAGGTTAAAAATGGCCGGAGACACGGCTTTTAGTGTCACTGGCCCCGTTCTGTGGAATTCGCTACCCTTCACAGTCAGGAAGGTCCCATCCTTGAAGGTATTCAAGGCCCACCTCAAGGCCCTCCTGTTCTCCCAGGCTTTCCCCAACTTAGCTTTTCAAGTGAGATCCGTATGCAAAGGTCTTGATCTCAGTTCCCAGCCACCTGTGTTTTTAAATTTCTTAGGAAATCTTATTTTATCTTATAATTTATGGAACTTAATGTTCATTGCTATTTATTTTGATTTTGCTGTGTTTCTTATCTGTTTATTTATTTTGTACGGCACCTACAGCCTCTGAGATTGGGCATCATTTTAAATAAAAAATGCATTGCGTTGCCTTGCCTTGCCTTGTACAAGCACCAATTAGTATAGTGAGCCTCTATATCTTTGTTGGCCATCCACAAAATCCAACTTTAAAATTTCTAATTTACAGTTATTACATACTAAAAGAGGGTCCCCAGTAAGAACAACCAAAATAAAGAGACAGCTGAATTTTGTTCCATTTTACATGAGAATTTGAATTATAGCTCCTTAATTTAAATCCTTTAAAAATTATTCACAATTATTACATAATTTTCTCACATTCCACCTGGTCATTGATACCAGGCTAGAAAAGTGCACCCAAATGTCAAATCCAGAATGCTTTTCTCTTTACTAAAGCTTTTTCTATGTTACCCCATCTCAGACCCAGAGTTACAAGTTCAAGCCCAACAAAAACTGGACTATGAGCATCCCATCCCCCAGCCCCACTGATATGTTGGGTGAGAGCATATTTTCCATTTTTCTGCATAATTGTCCTTATTTATTCCCCAACTTGATCTTTCCGTCTTGTTTTTGTGCTGCCCACGTACAAAATTCCACATGTACATGACGCCAAATAAATGAAATTTTTTGTTATCGCATGTAATCTGACTGTTTATCTGGCACATTTTATTTATTTTTATTTAGTTTTTGTTTACCGGGTAGGTGCACTAGCCAGAAAGACTATTTTCAGGCACGACCCGGGAGAGTACAGAGACAAACTTATGAGAACAATGATACATAGTGCAAAGTACAGGAACAATATGATACATAGTACAATTACATATCAGCAGCAATGTGACAAAGTATTGGGGCCATTAGGCCAGAAATAAGCATTTAAGCATTTTAGTTAATGTGAGACATGATACAATCAGGTCAAATAGGAGATTGAGGAAGGAAGACAAAGTGCAGCATTAATATTTACACAAGATAATACATTAAGGTCAAATTTTCCGACCAGGTAACTGTAAGGAAATGGGGAGCAGTGGGAGCGATAGCTACCAGGCAAAGATAGATAGAGGGAGGAGCTTTGGAGAGAAGGTGGGGATGCATGATTTGATAACCTGGAAGGAAAGAGAAAATGAAAGAAATGAGGAAAGTAAAAGTTGAGAAGGAGAGTTTCACTGAACAGGGGTGGGCCCTAGGCTCCTTAGTTATAACAAGTAGAGGGCAGGATTAGAGGGTGTGGGCTAGGGTGGTTTGAAGTAGGAGCATGTGTAGGAGGAGAGGAGATAATGTTGAAGTTCTTCCTTAAAGGAGTTGTGAGATACAGATTGGCGTAGGGTTACAGGAAGTGAGTTCCAGAAATTTGGAGCATAACAGGAAAAGGCACGACCACCTTTATTTGTGCGATGTCTCGGGACGATGACAGGGATATTTGCTGTGGAGCTCAACACATAGTTTGTTTTCTGGTAGGGAAGGAGACAGGCCAGTGAGTTTGGGATACGGGCTCGGATAATGTTGTCAGTAATGGTCCCAAGCGCGTAGGACCTTTGTTCCCGTGGAGGAGGCCATCTTAGATCCGAGTATAGGAAACAGTGATGTTTGAGCTGGGGGGAGCTAGATGCAAAGTGACAGATGTTATTGTAAGTAACATCCCACTTTAAGAGACCTGAATTGCTGGCAGAGGCATACGTAGCAACCCCGTAAGCGAGAGAGGGAAGTAGTATTCCACAGGCCATAGCAAGCCTAGCAGAAGGTGTGAGCACATAGCTTGTTCAGTAAGCAATCCCTAGTTTGGAGTGAACCAGCTTACAAATAGTATGAATGTGGAGGCCAAAACTCAGGGATGGATCAAGGGTGACCCCGAGATACTTGAAAGAATTTACCACCCCAACAGAGGAGACGTCAAGGGAGGAGACATTAAAGTGTATTTGGGAGTGTTTGAGCTTGAGGCAGGAGCCAAATAACATAGCTTGGGTCTTGGCTGTGTTCAGTACTAGTTTGTGATTTACAAGCCACTGTTGTAAGAGCTGATAATCACTGGAGAGTTTAGTGTTTATGTCCTTGATGTTATTTGAACTGTAGTACAGGACAATGTCATCAGCATATAGTAAGGAGGAGATGCTGAGGAGATTTGTGGTAATACTATTTTTGAAAATAGTGAAAAGCAGGGGACCTAAGATTGACCCTTAAGGTACGCCAGTGCTGATGGTAGCCTTGTTGGAGAGAGTGGAATTGAATTTCACGTATTGAGACCTATCAGATAGATAGCTATCAAACCAGCTTACAACATTTAGCAAGAAACCTAGGGAGTTTAGAGTAGCAATGAGGATGGAGTGGTCGACAAGGTCAAAAGCCTTAGTCGTGTCAATAAAAATGGCCCCAGTGAGCCTGCCAGATTCAATAGTCCCTAAGGTGTCGGATGTGAGTTTGAGTAGTGCAGTGGTGGTACTATGACCCTTGCAGAAACCATGTTGTGCTCCAGTTAGGAGGTTGTGTTTCAATAGGAAGTCAGTGGTCTGGGTAGCAACTATTTTCTCAAGTATTTTACTGAGAACAGATAGGATGGCAATGGGGCGGTAATTCATTGGGTCAAGTGGGTTACCTTTTTTGAAAACGGGGGTAATTCTGGCCAACTTCCAAATATCCAGGACAGAACTTTGACACAGAGAGAGGGTAAAGATTTTGGCAAGGGGAGCTGCTATGTGGGTCGCAGCCATTTTTAGGAGCTTCGGTTCCAAGTTATCAGATCCAACAGCTGTATGCTCCGAGATGTTTCTTAAGTGCCGGAGAACCACATTAGTTGGGACGGACTTGAAGTGGAAAGTTGGCTTGCCGGAGTTTGTCAGTGAGATGGGATAAGATGAAGTAGGGAAAGTGGAGGTATATTGGGTGAGGTCAGCAAATTGCCTGTTAATTGCCTGTTAAAGAAGTTTGCAATAGTGAGGGGATTGTTGCAATGGGTGCCATTTAGGGTCATATCATTTGGAGTGGATGACTGGTTTGTTCCCAGGAAAAACTTAACATGAGACCAGAATTTGTTTGGGTTCTCCTGGGAGTCTATTAGCAGGTTATTACAGTATGTACTTTTTGCTTGTTTGATGTCTTTCTTACAAGCATTTCTTAATGCTCTGTATGTATTAAAGTCTCCAGGAAGACCTGTTTTCTTGTAGCGAATCCAGATTTTGTCCCTCTGTCTTAATTTAGCTAATAGGTCAGATTTTAGCCATCGCGTCTGACTGTTTCTAATCCGCCATGTAACGAGTTTACAGTGGATTTCTTGCAGTTCTAAGAATTTTTCCAGGAAGATGTTTAGCGCTGTCTGGACCTCTGATGAGCAGAAGAGAGGGGACCAGTCAATGCAAGCTACATCTAACAAGAAAGCTTGGGAGTCGAAGTTTGCAAATGCGGAAAGTAATGAAACATGTTTTCATAGGTTCAGGCCTACCTTTGCCCCAAACACAGAAAGTGGGGGAGTGGTCTGTGATGGCGTCAGATAGGATTCCTATATCTAAAATATTCTCAGGTCAGTTTGTCATGATCCAGTCCAGCAGGGTGCTAGTGTTGGAATGAGGAGCAGTTCTGGTGAGCGAGGCAATAAGTTGATGTAGGTTAAAACTCTGAAGTCTAGTCAGGGCTGTTGTGTGTATGTTACTTAAACAGTTTAGATTGATATCACCTAGTATAAGGACTTTGTTGTTACCGGAGTGAATGGCAGTCTAGTCAAGAAGCTCATCCAGTCCTTTTAGGCCATGGGTAGGTGGACTGTAAGCACAGACAACATGCAATTTTTTTGCACCATGGGTGAGGAGGGCATGAAGTGCCTCACAGTGGTTCATGCGGGCCGAGCTGATTTTAGAGAGCTGTAGGTATGTTTTGTAATAGATTGCTGTACCTCCCCCTCTCTTTGGGGTTGATCTGTCACTTCTCAGCAGATTATAAGATGGTAGAGTGCACCGTGAGTTTGGAGTGGATGGCTTCAGCCAAGTTTCAGTGAGGCATAGTATATCAGGCTTATAAAGTGCTGTCCAGGCTTCAAGTTCCATGAAATTTTACTCAAGGCTCCTAATATTATGATGTGTTATAAGTAGACCTGCAGCATTAGAGATAGGGGCGGCTGACGAGGATATGGGTCCAGGGTTTGGCTGTAAATCTCCAGAGAGTAGAAATGGCCAGTATGAGGAGGTACCACAGTTTTCGATGCAAGAAAGGAAAAAGGGAACAGATTTTCTGGGACCTAGATTTAAGGGCAAGGGCAACCAGATGAATCCAGACCTTGCTTAGGAGTAATGGTGTGGGATCATAGCATACTGCAGGTGAAACCAGTAGATTTGAGAAAGTAAAATCTTGATGTTGATTTTGTGGGGGAGCAGTTTCATCCAGGGGGACAGCGCAAATAGATAGGTGTAATAAAAGTGGGGTAGCTATGACTAGTATAAGAAGTACCCGTTTGTTAATTTTCAGCCCTGGCACTAGGAGAGGGATTCATTAGAAAAGGAGGAGGGATGTACAACGGCTGGATCTTTAAGGAGTAGGGGTGAATGTAACAGCTGGTCTGTTTACACGGGTCAAAAATAAAAATTAAGCTGATAAGGAGTAGGGATGATAGAGATGGTGAGAGCAAGGAGAGATTGGGGCAGGTCTTTGGAAGGGGAGAGGACCAGAAAACATGGGATAGAGCAAGGGATCAATCAGCAGGGGCAGCAGAGAAAACTAATTCTTGGCAAAGGGGCACTGCACAGGAAGTTAGTAGTGTATAAGGACTGAAAGTGGGCTGGGGTCAGAGAGAGAAATAGATGGAGAGCTACTTCAAATAAGTCCAGTGGTTTCTAAAGAGATGTTGGAGGAGAGGGCAAGGGTGGAAATGTCAGGAACAGTGAGAAGCTGCTTTTAGGAGCAAATAGATTTCTCAAGGCAGTAGGGAGGGGCTAAGAAGGACTGAGAGAGCGAGTAGGATTGGGGTAAGTCGTGGAGGTGGGGACAGATAGAGCATTTATAGGAGGCCTGGGAGGGGTGGTGGGGGCGGAGGAAAAACAGCTCTAGAAGTAAGGTTAGCTAGCAGCAGGGAGGTGCAGTTTGCAGAGCCGGTTTGCAGGCGTCATGAGTCAGGAGCCTCAGGATAGCTGGTCTTTCTGTCAGAACCTGCAGCACGGAGCAAAAAGGCGCACCAATCAGAAAGCCGCCGTAAGTGGGCGGCTCTTGGTGGAAAAGCGGCTGTATCTTAGTGTTTCTGTCCAGGGATTGGGACCAGGGAGGTGGCAGGGAGACAGCTTGGATCCTCAGCGATGGCGACGGCCAGAGAAATGGCCGGAGGCACCGCCGTTTACCATGAGCGCTGCTCAGAGCAGCTCGCAGAGTTCCTAGGAGGAAGAGAGAGAGAGCGCTGTGATTTAAGGGCTATGAAGAGAGAAAGGCGGGAGTGCTGGCAGCAGACTGTCAGCGGGGGGCAGGGGTACTTTAGTGGGAGACAAAAGACAGGCAAATTAGCAATGCAGAGCAGGGTAGAGAGGGGTCACAGGGGAGCAAGGTGAGGATGTGAGCAGCACAGGTTAGAGTTTTGGCTCAGGGAAGGGGGTAGGGGATGAAAGATGAAAACACAGACTGCAGGGAGGGTTTGGGAATGGAGAGTGGAGGAAACAGTGACAGCAGAAAGTAGTCAGGGGATAGGTACTCAAAGGAGGGTGAGATCAAGAGGTATCAGAAAGAGATATAGTTTAGGCAGTTTTTTTGAGAGGGCTTAAAATAATGCAGGGGCAGTTACAGAAAACAGTTTGTCTTAGGCAATCACAAGCAACATTCATTATTGCTTAAAAAATCTTTTCTTTCAGTGCCATATGGGCCGACTACACAGCGTTAATCAGTACTTGTATGGTAAACATTACATTTCTCAGTAAAAGCGCCAACAATCACTAACATGCAGAAACAACGTAATTCTACTGCAAGTGTTCAAAAAGGGGGGAAAAAACAGCTCCTAGAAGTTAGGGTTAGATAGCAGCAGTGAGATGCAGTTTGCAGAGCCGGTTTGCAGGCGCACCAATCAGGAGCCTCAGGATAGCTGGTCTATCCAATCGGGAGCACGGAGCAAAAATGCTCACCAATCAGAAAGCCGCCATAAGCGGGTGGCTCTTGGTGGAAAAGCGGCTGTACCTTAGTGTTTCTGTCCAGGGATCGGGACCAGGGAGGCAGCAGGGAGACAGCTTGGATCCTCGGCGATGGCGGTGGCAGCCAGAGAAATGCCCAGCTCAGGGAGTTCCTTAGTGTTTGTGTCTGGGGATCGGGACCAGGGAGGCGGCAGGGAGACAGCTTCGATCCTCAGTGATGGTGGTGGCCGGAGAAACGGCCGGAGGTGCCGCTGTTTACCGCGAGCGTTGCTCGGAGCAGCTTGGGGAGTTCCTTAGTGTTTCTGTCCAGGGATCAGGACCAGGGAGGCAGCAGGGAGACAGCTTGGATCCTCAGCAATGGTGGTGGTCAGAGAAATGTCCGGAGGTGCCGCCGTTTACTGCGAGCGCTGCTCAGAGCAGCTTGGGGAGTTGCCATCCCTGGTGCTTACAACAGTGGGAGTGTTGGAGACCACATTACAGTACTAACAATGGTTAATATTTTACAGTCAGGAAGTGGGGGTGAAAACTAAATGTTATTCCTATGGACAGGTGGTATGATGTGATTGAACCAGCGAGTCCCAAACACAAGACGGTACATCACAGACTTTGTTAGAAACACCAGTACCCCATAGACATTCTACTGTCATACCACTGTTGATCTCAACAGTACTGAATGTTTCTAAAGCCTGTGAATTTGATTTGGAAGAATATTATAAGAATAATAAAATACAGCATTATAACAATCTTTCAAATGCTAAAAAAAAATGCAATAAAAGCACTTTCCAATAACTTGGCATTGACAATAAAACCTGCCAACAAAGGTAGCAGTACTGTTGTTATGAACATGTCTGATTACATCAGGGAAGTAGAAAGACAACTTTCAAACAGAAGTGTTTATAAAAAATTTAGTTATGGTCAAATCTTGGACTGAAAAGATGATATATTGGTTGAGATTGCTTTTGTAAATATGTAGATTGATGACAAAGTTATGGATTTTTTACATGTCGAACATCCTCTGTGCCCAGTAATATACAGTATATTCTCCCCAAGGTCCACAAGCCATTTGTGGACCCTCCAGGGAGACCGATTATGTGAATGCTTTTATTGCTTTGTACCAATTTATTGTGTTGTTTAACTGATGTGGAACTTTACTGTCCCTGTCAATTACTGTTCTGTTGTAACAACTGTTGTTTGTTCTTAGCTGACGTGGAACTTTACTGTCCCTGTCTATTACTGTTCTGTTGTAACAACTGTTGTTTGTTCTTAACCGGCATGGAACTTTACTGTCCCTGTCTATTACTGTTCTGTTGTAACAACTGTTGTTTGTTCTTAACCGGCGTGGAACTTTACTGTCCCTGTCTATTACTCTTCTGTTGTACCAACTGTTGTTTGTCGTTAACCGGCGTGGAACTTTACTGTCCCTGTCTATTACTGTTCTGTTGTACCAACTGTTGTTTGTTCTTAACCAACATGGAACTTTACTGTCCCTGTCTATTACTGTTCTGTTGTACCAACTGTTGTTTGTTGTTAACCGGCGTGGAACTTTACTGTCCCTGTCTATTACTCTTCTGTTGTACCAGCTGTTGTTTGTTGTTAACTGCCGTGGAACTTTACTGTCCCTGTCTATTACTGTTCTGTTATACCAACTGTTATTTCTTGTTAACTAACGTGGAACTTTACTGTCCCTGTCTATTACTGTTCTGTTATACCAACTGTTGTTTGTTGTTAACTGACGTGGAACTTTATAGTCCCTATTTATTCCTATTTGTTGATGAATTCTCTGTATCTGACCTCAGGTCATACCTGTAAATAGAACTGTACTCCAGTGTACTTACCCGAATAACAAAATAAATAAATTAAACAAATACATTTCTGGACAGGGCTCACTATCTGAGCTGCTCACCCAGTATGTTGGTTGCCACATCAAACCAATTGAAATGAAGTTGAGGTCCTTTTTGCCAGACACTAGGAATGTACAGAACTTGGTGCTAGAGATCCATGTCGAGGGGGCCAGACTGCTGGTTACCCTCAACATGGAATCTCTGTACACAAACATCCCTCATGACTATGGTCTTAAAGTCTTGGATTATTTCCTGGCAAAGCAGGCAAAACAGAGAGACCACAGAGTCATTAGTAAACATGGCAAGAGTTGTACTAGAAAGTAGTGCATTCAACTTCATGAGGGACTTTTACTTACAACAGAGTGGGAGGGCAAGGGGGGCAACTTTCACCCTCAATTATGTCAATCTGGCAATGGGCAACTGAGAGGAGCATGTTATTTATGTGGACATGAATCCATTCAGACAGAAGATTGATCCCTGGAGGTGTTATATTGATGATTGTTTTATGGTATGGAAGCGGACAGCTATGGAGCTGCTAGAATGTAAAACATTTTGGAAACACAGAGTCCAGAATTCAGGTTTACTGTAAACTGAAATTCTGAAAAAATCTATTTTTTGAACCTGTGGATTAGAAACACTGAAGATAGGAATATAAGTACCAAACTCTATTGAAAAAATATATATAGAAATATCTTCCTCATGGCTGATAGCTGTCACCCCCATCCCACCATAACAAACATCCCCAAGGGACAACTAATGCATAGGAAAAGAAACTACACAGAACAAAGTGAATATGTTTGAGTGGCAGTTGATTTAGAAATCCATTTTAAGAAATGAGGTTATAGTACAGGTGTCATTAGTAAGGCAAGAATGGATGTGAATAAACTACCCAGAGAATCCCTGTTAGTGCCCAGGACTCTTGATGGAGGAAGTGTAAATAAAACTAGTTTTGTGACAGCATACTCTACTGATGCAAGGGCAGTGCAGACTATTATTTATAAAAACTGAGGAACGTGGTTATGGAATTACCGCACATTAAGTATTGTAAGAAATCTTAAGGACTTGCTGGTTCACAGCATACAACCTGTCCATAGGAAGAACACTTGGTTTCCACCCCCACTTCCTGGTTGTAAAAAAAACTAACCATTGTAAGTACTGTAATGTGAACTCCAATACACCCACTTTTTTGTGAAGGTACCATGTACCAGGTTAAGAGTCTCAATACATGTGATACGACAAATGTTATTTACTTGGCATCATGCACATGTGGAATTTTATATGTGGGGAGCACAAAAAGGAGACAGAAAGATCAAGTTGGGGAACATATGAGGACTATTGTGCAGAAAAATGGAAAATATGCTCTTGCCCAACGTATCAGTGGAGCTGCGGTAGGGGATACTCATAGTCCAGTTTTTGTTGGGCTTGAACATGTAACCCTGGGTCTGAGAGGGGGTGACATAGAAAAAGGTTTAGCAAAGAGAGAAGCATTTTGGATTTGTCAGTTGGGTACACTGTACTGGCCTAGCACCAATGACCAGGTGGAACTTGCAAAACTTCTGTAATAGCCGAGAATTATCTTTAACGGTTTTGAATTAAGTAGCTATGATTCAAATTCTCTTGATAAATGGAACAAAAGTGTGCTGTCTTTTTATTTTGGATGTTCTTATTGGTGGCCATCTTTCAGTATGTAATAGCAATACATTTGATATGTTAATGTTAGGTTTTGTGAATGGCCAATAAGATAAGCAAAAATAACTATCATCAGTGTACATTTGAAAAGATGCAGAGGAACAGACAGAGGGGAAGTCATGTAAGAAAATGAAAAAGAGAACAGGACCCAGGACAGAGCCTTGAGGGACAGCTGGACAGATAGGGAGGGGGCAGAAATGGGGTTACTTATCTGGACAGCTTGAGACCTGCCTCCAAAGAAAGAGTGAAACCAGCTGACTGCAGAGTTAGAAAGACCCAATGCTTTAAGCTTGTCCAGAAGGAGAGGATGAACCACTGTGTCAATAGCTTTAGCAAGATCAACAAAGATGGTTAACGTGATCAGGCCCTGAGCCACACAAGTGAGGGTGGAGTCAATGAGCCATAGAAGGGATGTGGATGTGGAGTAGGATTTCCTAAAATCAGACTGAAAGGGGGTGAAGAAGGAGAAGGAGGAGGAGTTAATGAAGGTAGAGAGCTGAGATAGTACAAGGTGTTCAATAGTACAGTAGTTACCATGAGAAGTGGGATCATCACCTTTAGGGATAGTAATGACAGTAGCCTGCTTCCAGACATCAGGAACAGTAGCCGATGGAAAAGAAATGTTGAGAAGCAAGGTAATAGGCAGTGCAAGAGCAGGAGCTGCAAGAAGTAAAAGTTTGTGATCAAGGCCATCAGGGATGCCATATTTATGAGGATTAAGAGCAAGCAAGTATCTGAGAGAAGCAGAGGTGGTGGTAGGGGAGAAGGAAAAAAGAGAGGTTTGAAGGAGGAGAAGGCACAGAGAGAGAAGGAGGGGGAGGGAGAGGAAGGAATGAGAGAGAGAGAGGGGGGAAGAGGTAGTAAAGAGGAAGTTAAAGGAAGCAGCAACAATAGAAGGGTCAGAGATGAGGGAGTCATCAACCTTGGAAACAGGAAAGGGAGACTGGGTCAGAGGGATGAACAGTGAATGGATAACCTTCAAGAATTTAGAAGGATGGGTAATATTGCTCTAGAGTGTGGATGCAAAATACTCAGACTTCGCAAGTCTTACAGCATTGGTACAGGCATTACACAGATGACGATAGTTTGCCAAAGCAGCCGGGGACCCAGGGATCTTAAAAGAACACCAGGAAATATCTCTAGTATGGAGGCAAGCCATAACCTCAGCTGTAATCCAAGAAGATGACAGCCCCCTACTCTAGTTTTTCTCAGAGGAGCATGATGATCCAAAACAGTCATGAATTTGGATGGACAGTATTGAAGGGCAGAATTAATATTGCTGGCTGTTGAGATCGGGGTTCAGTCAATTGCCCCTAGGTCAGTTAGGAGCGAGGACAAGTCCAGTAACCTAAAGAACTGAGATGATTAAATTTGAGGGTGGGGGGCCTATGTAAGATGTATTTTGTGCACACAGTAAACCATATAATGATCCCTGAGGGCATCAGGAAGGATTCCTACATCCACAATACAAGGGGAAGAGATGAGAGGACCCAGTCTAGCAGAGAGTGATTTGTAATCCCTCTACAAATGGGGGTTTCTGAAAAGTCTTCCTTCAGCTTGCCTAAAGGCTCACTGCCAGGCTGGTGTCCTGCATTTTAGCAGTTTAAATGTATTGCCAGAGAGTTCCTGTAGTGCCTCTGTGTACTGTCTCTTTAAGAGCTGCCTGGATTGCAGTCATAATTAATCTGGGCGGGATCTCTGTTGGAAGATGTACTTGTTTGCTGATCATTTATTAGAATAGTAATAATATTGCAGTTTGTCTAACCTGCCTTCTTTGCAGCATGGACATTTCTGTTTATCTCCACCATCTTGGTCCTGGACTGCTGAAATGGGCCAATCAGTACCTTTGGGGACTCTAAAATGGAGCCTGTCCCCAGAGGCTTTGTGGGAGCAAAATTCTGTAGGAATTGTACTTTTGGGCTTTTGGTGCCTAAATGAACCTGGAGGGGGAGCTCTTGTTGTGACTGGCAGAGGAATCAGCCAACCAAACCTTTTGGATCCTGGGGAAAGTCCCAGACTGCTTGCACTATCAGTTGAGATCTGAGTTGGGAAGTGAAGGAGTAACAGCTCAAGATGGTCAAGCAGTAATCCTGCATGGATTCAAGTGGGAGAACTGTGAAAGGGCTGAGTTTTGGCCTGCATGTCTGCTTGCTGTCCCTGAGAGGGAAAATAGAGTTGATTCGGACTGAATCTGAGTTGTGAGAACGATTTAAGCCACTGGAGTCTGACCAGACTTTAACCTGAAGAAGACCGAAGATTTGCTGAATGCGATCAGCCTGTCAGGATTCCCAGCCACCTCTGAACTCCTGGTTTGTGCAGAGACTCTGTAATTGCGGTCGGATAGCATTCTGCCTGGTACAGTAGAATTTCTTACATGTAAATGTGTTGTGTGCTGTTAGTGGGTCGTGATTTGGTTCCCCACTGTGTGCTGAACTGTGTTCCACTTGCTGGAGGCTGCATCCAGCTCCCACAGGCTGAATCTGTATTCATCTCCATTGGGCCTGGGCCTTGCCACACTGGTCCAGCCAGACTACCCGCTGCACAGAGAAAGCCATCGATGAGAGATCTGCCTGGGGATCAGCCCCCTGCTCATGCTTTGAACAGGAAGGATGCCTCGGTGATTTGTGTGGACCCTGCTTCTCCTTGTACTCCAGTTCAACCACCTGCTGTCTCAATTTCGTCCTGCCTATGTCCTGTATGGGGTATCACTGAGTAAACATCAGGGTAGCTCCCTGCAACAACAGCTAGATCTAAAGTGATGTCATTTGATTGTTTTGTTGTCTTTTCTGTCACAAATTGAGCCCTCTGGCTCTGGATTACAAATAGTGTGTGTTGTGCATGTTGCTTTATCACAGGGCCCCAACCAGCTGCGAAGCTGGCCTACCCTGGGCAATGTTCCTGGCTAGCCCACCATCTTCCTACCTGGGTACCCAGTGTGTGTGACTGTAGGGACTCTGAAGTGCATACATAACTGTCTGATTGATATAGTCTCTAAACAAATCAACCTGATTACGCCCCTCCCTTGTTCAAGTCCCCTGAATAAATCAGATCTAACTCTTTTTGCATTTAACCTGACTGTAGTTCCAGTTTGTGCCAAAAGGACTGTACTGTTGCTATTTGCTGTGCATAACCTTGTTTTACAGGGGGTGTCCAGGGTCGAGCCAGAGAAACCAGCACTGGTGGTAAGTGCAAACAGTGTGTGTAATTGCCTGGCGGATAAGAGTCATTGTGAAAGTGATTTTTGTGTATTAGTCAGGCCACTAGAAGGGAAAGAGGGGGTTACAGTGTCCCGGAGGGCTGTGTCCAGGTTAGCTTGACCACTAACAACAATGACCTCTGGGTGGAGGCATCCATTTCAGTACCCAGGCCCCTTAACCTGCAACTTGCCACTCAGGCAGGGGTAGTATCCCTTGGGATAGTGCCACCTAGGGGTTACATCTTGGAGGTACCAATGTTGGGATTTGCTTCCCCTAGTGGCCAAAATCATGAAGTATTGCCAAACATAAATTGCTACCCCAACAGAAGTGGCTGTGCATCAGTTGGTGGGTGGTGTATGGGGCAGGAGATTGACCCTCACAATGCCCTGCTTATATTGGACATTCCCTTAAGCATTAGTAAAGACACTGTGGAAGGAGTACTTTCCAAAGTTGAATGTTTAACAAATGCTGTGGTGGTAGGTCAACAGGCTGATTTGCCCCTCAAATCTGAGAATGGCAATGCCCCGCACCAGAGAAGAGGAGAAGGATGGATGAAAACCTCAGAGGCCCCACCCAACTTACTATCCATGCTACACAGGCTAGTAATCCAGAAGCAACTGCTCAAGATTTTTTGAATGCATTGAAAATGTGTATGGGAGTCCCGATTCGGATGAGGACCTGTGGGGTAGGGTCAAAAACACTCAGCAAAACCCAGTGGAGCCCTTATTCATATATGTGCCTCACCTCGAAGCAGTGCTACAGGAATGCCTAAAGAAAGCTAACATGGCCCCAGCTAAGTTAGATCAAAATAGGTTGGACCAACTTCTCAAGTCAGCCCCATTCTCTGAATTATTGCTGCTCCAACTACACCTTGCTGCTTGGTTGGATGCGCCTCCTATGTATGACGGACTGATGAAGGAAGTTCAGAGGACTGAGAGGAGGCAGCCACATGTGGGGGGGGGTACTTCTGTATCTGCTGTTGCTGCTGCCCAGATGGCAGAGGATACACATGTGAGTGATGCTCAGGGGTGAAATACAGTGTCAGTTGAACATTGGAAGGCTAGCAAGGATGCGCCTCCCTTGGGTGAGATACTGCAACAGGTCCAAGAAATAAGGGCTACCGTTTCCCTACAAGCCCATTCCAGAGATACAATGGGCCCAAACCCCTCTCAGAGCGTGTCCACTATGGGGGTGGGGGTGCACTCCCAGGCATCTTCTGTTGACAACAGCTCAAAGATTGATGAATTGACTATGGAAGTGAGAGAATTACTGAGGCATCTCCCCATGCTCACCACACACCAGACAGAGGTTGAATCACAATTTTCTGTTGGTGGTACCCCCGCCTCAGCCACCAGTGTGATACCTCGGCCAAGCCAGACTCTAGAAAGCATACTTTGTCATAATTGTGGGAAGGAGGGGCATATGAAGAAAGAATGCTGATCCCCAAAAGACTTAGAGAAGGTTGTATACAGACTTCAAGGGGAGCTCCAGAAAGCAAACCATGGCCAAGGGGTGCTGGAAATGACCGCAGTGAAGGCTCAGGAAATCCCTACTCAAACTTCTTTGTGGCTAAGTCATCCATACCGGCCCCTGGTATTATCCCCCTAGAATAGTCCCAGGTGGTGGGTCCTTCAATGGAAACTACAGTGACAGTGAACGGTGTGTCCACCTGGGCCGTGCTTGACAGTGAATTTCAAGTAACTATAGTGTTCCAAGACTGGTATCAAAAGCATCTGCCTGATGTGCCCCTACAACCCTTGGAAGGCTTACATATGTGGGGATTGAGCGAGATGTCTTACCCGTACTCAGGGTATATTTGGATCTGGTGGTCTTTCCCTACCTCAGTGGCTGGATTAGATGAACAAGTCGAGACACTTGCCTTAGTGTGTTCCCCGACCGGACTGTATGATGCAGTTCCCCTGTTAATTGGGACAAATGCCCATATGTTTGGGAGACTGGCACAACTCTGCCGTGAGAAACAAGGGCACTGGACTGGGCAGGCCCTAAGACATTGGGCTCTAATCAAAAGGGCCTATGACTTGCAACAGAAACCTGAGGAAGCAGACCAGGATGAACCTCTGGGGATCGTGTGAAAAAAGGATCCTGACTCTCTGGTACTGGCACCCAATACCCAGTGTACCATTCACTAGAAGGTATGCCTCTGAAAAGATGTAAAGAACAAAATATTAATTTTGGATGCACCAGGTGATGGAAAGTTGCCAGAAGGATTATTGGTTAAGGCCAGCATCTTGCCTACCCATGCCCTCGCCTATGCATGACGAGTGATGGTCCAGATTCAGAATGTGCCAGATAGGGAGGTCCGGGTGAACAGAGGGTGCACTCAAGTTACAGTACACTATGCAGACACTTTAGTATTACCCAGTAACAAGTGTTCTGGTGAGAATGAGAGAGTGACCCTGGACTTATTTGACTTTGGTGATTCCCAGCTGCCAGCTGAATGGAAGGCTAGAATTAGCAAGAAACTCGCCCAGAGACACCAAGTGTTTTCATTAAAAGAATGGGATGTGGGGTGTGTCCAGGGTGCAGAACATCACATATGCCTGTATGATGACTGGCCATTTTAAGAGAGATCCCGACGCCTTGCCCTAGCGGACATAGATGATGTTAGGAGACACCTGCAGGAAATGCTCGCTGCTGGTGTGATACAAGAATCAAGGAGCCCATATGCCTCTCCCATTGTGGTCATGCATAAGAAGAATTGGTCCGTGAAGATGTGTGTTGATTATTGAACTCTGAACCGGCGGACCATCCCAGATCAATACACCATGCACCATATACAAGATGCCCTGGATTGCTTGAATGGGAGCAAATGGTTCTCGGTATTGGATCTTCGCAGTAGATATTACCAGATTCTGATGGCACAGGAGGACCATGAGAAAACAGCCTTCATCTGTCCTTTGGGATTCTATGAATTCCTCAGAATGCCACAGGGGATTTTGGGCGCCTCGGCCACCTTTCAGTGACTGATGGAATGTGCGGTGGGAGATATGAACTTGCTGGACTGTCTAGTGTACCTAGATGATGTCATTGTGTTTGGACGCACATCAGAGGAGCATGAGATCAGACTGTTTAAAGTGCTGGACTGATTGGAGAACTTTGGCCTCAAGCTGTCCATTGACAAGTGCCAGTTTTTTCAAACCTCTGTGAAGTATGTGGGGCACATAGTATCTGCAGAAGGGATAGAGACTGATCCCAGTAAGGTTGAGTCGCTGACTACTTGGCCCCAGCCCCATAACTTGAAAGAACTACAGTGTTTTCTGGGATTCTGTGGCTACTACTGCAGGTTCATGAAAGACTATTCCAAGGTGATTTGCCCACTCCTGAATCTTACCCAGGGTTACCCCCCCACCAACCGTACATACAAAAAAAGGGGCTGTCAAAGAACCAGAGAAAGTGTGCTGTCACACAGGTGAACCTTTTGGGCCCCACTGGACACCCAAATGTGAAACAGCCTTCCACAAAGTCATATACCAGCTCACCCACACCCCATCCTCGCCTTTGCTGACCCCACCAAGCCCTATTTACTGCATATGAACCCTAGTCCGCAGGGCCTAGGAGCTGTGCTGTATCAAGACCATGAGGATAGTTTGAGACCAGAAACTTTCGCCAGCAGGAGTTTGACCCCATCAGAGCAAATCTATCCTGTGCACAAGCTGGAGTTCCTTGCCCTAAAATGGGCCATCGTTGACCAGTTTCATTAGTACCTCTATGGGGCAAAGATATTGGTGAAGACCGACAATAACCCATTGACCTATGTACAGACTTCAGCTAAATTAGATGCCACTGGGCACCGGTGGCTTTTTGCCTTATCAACCTATGATTATGCTGTCAAATACAGACTGGGACTGAACCATATTGATGCTGACATCCTGTCATGAAGGCCCGCTTCCAAGATTGATTGGGTCAGGCTGTCTGAACCTGACATCCGAGCACTGTGTCAAAAGTTTGACAGAGATGAACTGATGTCTGTGGATTTAGTAGATTGCTTGGGCCCTATTGATACTTGCATACCAGCTGCCTATTGCCATTTCTCTGGTCTAGATATTAGTGCACTACCTCAATTTGACAATGACATCATTCAGTGGGCTCAATCCCAAGATCCTATGATTTAGCCAGCACTTAATGCCCTGCATGCGGGGAAAGACGTGTCTAAGTTGTGTTCCCTTGACTTGCGAACTGCCCTATTGTTTAGAGAAGGCCCCAGGTTGAAGTTACACAGTCAGTTGTTATACAGAGAGACAGTGGATTGTAGTGATCAAGTAGACAAGCAGCAATTGGTCCTACTCACGGCCTTTAAACACTTGGTACTGAGGTCCCTCCACAATTACATGGGGTACCTCGGTACTGACAGGACTCTAGACATGAGCTGGACGTCATTGTCTACCTAGGAACAAATGACTTGGCTCATCATGAGATTAGAGCAGTGCAGAAGGACTTTGTAGAGTTGTGGTGGGGCTTAAGACAAGTAGCACACACGGTATCCTTCTCAGAGGTGCTGCCTGTCAGTGGCATGGGTGAGGCGAGGGTACTTTGCACCATGCAGTTTAATGAATGGTTGAAAAAATGGTGTGGAGCACAGGGGTTTGGCTTCATTGGGGACTGGGGTACCACCTGGAGGACACCAGCCTATACTGGCAGGATGGTCTGCATCTGTCCAGGAAGGAACAAGTCTTTGGGCAATCGGTTTAAATGCTTCATTGGCAAGCTTTTAAACTAGTCAAGGGGGGAGGCACTGATAAGCAGCAGGAAAATCCCAGCCTCCCCCTACAAAACAGGGTACTAAATGAGAAAAAGACCAAGGTAGAAAGGTCAGTGGGGGATGCTGCTACAGAAGGTAAAGCCATCAAAAAATGGAGAGCAATGAGTACCAATGCCCGAAGTGTGGGTAACAAGCTTCTTGAATTAGTGGCCTTGATGGAGGAGGAACGTCTGGATATCGTGGCAGTCACAGAAACATGGTACACACAGAACCATGACTGGGACGTAAACATACCAGGATACATTATCTACAGGAGGGAAAGGGAGGGTAAAAGAGGAGGAGGAGGAGTAGCTCTCTACATAAGAGAAGGAATCAAAGCAACAGAACAAAAGGGTAAACAGGGAGGAGAAGAAACACTGTGGGTCAATTTGAAGCCAGGCAATGGCACCACAATCCGTACAGGGGTTGTATACAGACCCCTCCCTCACAGGGGGAGGAAATGGACAAGGAAATGATAGAAAGTATACTTAGGATGGCAGATAAAGGGGAGATATTGCTGATGGGTGATCTGAATATGCCAGATGTTAACTGGAGTGCAGTTGCAGCAGCCACTTCTAAGAGTGGGGTTATTCTAGATGCCCTACAGGGATCATGCCTTAGACAACTAATATTGGAACCCACTCGAGAGGGAGCAATCTTAGACCTGGTCCTCTCAAATGGAGATGGAGAGGATCACAGATGTAGAAGTGGGTAGCCATCTGGGAACTAGCGACCATTGAACAGTATGGTTCACAATAAACACAGCAATAGAGTCAAGCCATACAAAGGCAAAAGTACTGGACTTCAGGAGGACTGACTTTGCCAAATGGGTGAGTGCCTAAGGAATGCACTAGCAAATGGGCAGGAAGGAGGTGGAAGAAAATGGGAATAATAAAACTGCCATCACAGAGGTAACACGCCTTGTGTGAAGCAACAAACAAAACAAAACAATGTAAGAAACCACTATGGTTCTCAAAGGAGGTGGCAGTGAAGGTTCAAGAGAAAAAGAAAGCATTCAGAAAGTACAAGGAATCACAGAAGAAGCAGGACAGAGAATAGTATCAGTTAAAGCAAAAGGAAGCTGGGAAGGCAGTCAGAACAGCAAAGGCCCAAACTGAGGAAAAGATAGCCAACTCAGTTAAGAAGGGGGATAAAACGTTTTTTAGGTACATCTGGGAGCGAAGGAAGACTAAGGGAGGGATAGTGAAGCTTAATAAAGGGGAAGGGGTGGGCAGAGAGTGACTGTGAAAAGGCAGAGATACTAAACAAATATTTTTGCTCAGTATTTACAAACGAAGAGGGGGAGGTACCTAAAACAAACAATAGAAACACTCTGGATACAGAAGTTGATGCCAGCCCATTTACAGAAGAAAGGGTTCTGAAAGAACTCTTAAAACTGAAGGTGGACAAAGCAATGGGCCTGATGGGATTCATCCCAGAATTCTAAAAGAACTAAGGGTAGAACTAGTGACACCACTGACTACCCTCTTTAACAAATCATGGGAGGATGGGGTGGTACCTGAGGACTGGAGGAGGGCAGATGTGATTCCCCTTCACAAAAGTGGGAGCAGGGCAGAAGCAGGAAACTACAGACCTGTTAGTTTAACCTCAGTGATAGGGAAAATGATGGAATCACTTCTGAAGGAAAGACTTGTCGAGTACCTAGAGGCCAGAGGGGCACAGGACCCAAGGCAACATGGATTCACAGCGAAGGTCATGCCAGATGAATCTAATAGATTTCTTTGACTGGGTGACCAAAGTAGTAGATCAGGGAGGGGCTGTGGACATGGCCTACCTAGACTTCAGCAAGGCATTTGACTCAGTCCCACACAAAAGAATAATATACAGTTAGCCAGCCTGGGAGGGTCCCAAGATGATAGCCTGGGTAAAGAATTGGCTGGAGAATAGACACAGAGGGTAATAGTAAATGGAGTCCACCCTGAAGAAAGGGGTATGAATGGGATGCCTGAGGTTCAGTATTAGACCGGTCCTCTTCAATGTGTTTGTAGCTACATTGCAGAGGGACTGGAAGGAAAAGTACGTCTCTTTGCAGATGACACAAAGATCTGCAACAGAGTTGATGCACAAGGTGGGGTGGAAAGGATGAGAAGGGACTTGGCAAGGTTAGAGGAATGGTCAAATGTATGGCAGCTTAGATCTAATGCTAAGAAGTGCAAGGTAGTGCACCTGGGAAACAAAAACCCAGGGGAAGAGTACACAGTGGGGGGTGAGATACTAACAACAACAAAAATGGAAAGGGACCTGGGGGTGATCATATCAAATGACTTAAAGGTGGGCAAGCAATGTGAGAGAGCAGTAAGGAAGGCTGGGGGGATACTGGTATGCACAGGGAGAGGCATCATCAGTAGAAAACAGGAAGTTGTTATCCCTCTGTACAGACAGCTGGTGAGACCCCATCTGGAGTACTGTGTTGAGTTCTGGAGACCCAATCTCCGCAAGGACATAGACAAGATGAAAGCTGTCCAGAGGAGGGCAACTAAAATGGTGCAGGGTCTGCACCGGAAGACATATGAAGAGAGACTAAAAGAGCTTAATATGTATAGCCTCGAGGAAAGGAGGGAGAGGGGGTACATGATAGAAACTTTCAAGTACCTCAAGGGAATCAACAAAGTCCAAGAGGGTAGCATCTTTCAAAAAAAGAGGTGTGCAAGAACAAGGGGGCACAATTTGAAGATGGGGAGGTGTCTCAGAGGTAATGTAAGGAAGGATTTTTTCACAGAGAGGGTTGTGGATGTATGGAACGGCCTTCCGGAGGAGGTTGTGGAGTCAAAAACAGTGGTTGAATTCAAGCATGCATGGGACAGCCATAAGGCAATTCTAGGGGGTTGGGGTAGAAAGAAGTAGGCTGCTGGTTAACTAGGATCTGCAACTTATCCATTAGGTAGGGAAATGGACAGACTAGGTGGGCCAAGAGGTCCTTATCTGCCGTCAAATTCTGTTTCTATGGTATGATCTCAATTCTACTGGCCCAAGATGGGGCCAATGTTGAGCACCATGTAAAGACTTGTAGTTGTTGCCTTCCAAGAAAAACCCTGCCTCAGAGGACTGCCCCCTTGTCAGTATCACTACCAGTGCTCCCATGGAACTGATCTGCATAGATTTTTTGTGCGTAGAACCTGATCAACAGACTATTGGCAATGTGCTAGTGCTTACAGATCATTTCACATGCTATGAACAAGCTTTTCCATCTAAAGATCAAAAGGTTTCTACCGCGGCCTAAGTGCTAGTGGAAAAATTCTTCGTCCACTATTGTGCCCCCCCCCGCAGATCCACTCTGACCAAGGCAGAGACTTTGAAAGTAGGCTAATCAAAGAAATTCTCTCTCTCTGTGGGGTGCGGAAGTCAAGAACCACCCCCTCTCACCCGCAGGGGAACCCTCAACCAGAACATTTTAACTGCACCCTTCTAGACATGCTGGGCACCCTCCATCCAAAAGACAGGCATAAGTGGAGCCAGCAGATTAGCACCTTGGTACACGCATACAATTGCACCAAAAATGACGCTACTGGGTTCTCCCCCTACCATCTCATGTTTGGGAGGGAGGCCCGCCTGCCAGTTGATGTCTGCATTGGGGTCTCCCCAGATGGGGTCCAAGCTGAAAACTACCTGCAGTATGTACAGAAACTGAAAGCTCAATTGAACCATGCATATCAACTGGCCCACACAATGGCTGCTAAAAGAAACCTCACCAACAAAGAGAGGCACGATAAGAAAGTAAGGGCTCAAGAGCTATGACCCGGAGACCATAAGTTATTATGCAATTTGGGACTACATGGCAAGCACAAAATTGCTGATAGGTGGCACCATCTTCCTCATATAGTAGTTGGAAAGTTGGATGATCTACCAGTGTACAAGGTACACCCAGAGAATAACTCCAAAGCTGTCAAGACCATGCACTGTAGCCACTTGCTGCCTATCGGCCAAGTTATCATTGAGGCTGAACCACCAGAAATTGATCCCCAGGGCTGGTGACTCATGCTGCTGCAAGGAGGAGACAGAGTCCATTTGCTTCAGCTGTTAAAGATTCAGAGCTCTCTCCCCAGCAGGCCTCGAATGATAGTGACTGTCAATCCACCTCTGATGAAAGTGATTGTGACAATGCCTATTACCCCTCCTATGAACTGAGTCAACTGTTTCGAGGTTACCCTATGACAAACTGTGGAGATGAAGCTGGTCCTTCAGGACTGCATAACCCCCCAGTTTCTTCTTAGGAGCCAGTGGCCCCTGAAAGTGAGGTGCAAAGCATCACATCTGAGGTCACAGACTCTGTGTTTTGTGGAATTGTGTGAATTGCCAGAAGAAGGGGCTGACAGTCCGAGTCTCCCTGGTAACACACCAGAACCTGAAGAGCAATGTGAGAGTGTTGACAACCCCCCTTCAGTGCCGTAAAAAATTGTGCCAGAACCTTCTCTAAATGAGCCACGTGTTGTGGAAACAGAGCCTACAGAGCAAGGAGCTGACAGTGCTCCCAGTTTGGACGTTCCCATCCATGCAGAGACACCCTCACGAATGACAAAAGTTCCAAAGTTAGTGCTGAAAGTATAGAGATTGTGGCTGTCCCCCCCAGAAAGACTGGCAGAGCTGTTAAGCCAGTATTGCACTTCAGTTATGATTTTCCTGGAGGCCAGTGGATTTGCCTCTCAATGTGGTTCACAAAGGTGTTTATATTTCTCAGAGTTCACTACCCAAACTGAGCTTAATGGCAAAATCCAGGTTAGTTGTTCTTCCTTCAGAACATGGTGTCCCTGTCCCATCAAGCCCCAAGTTAGCTGATAGGGAAGGGTCCCCTCTTACACTGTTTAGTGTATAAGAAGTTATTACATGAATCTGTAAAGCGGTGTTCAAAGTATTTTAATCATAGTGAAATCAGTATTACCTGTATGAAATATGTATAAGTATTGTCAGTACGGATATAGTATTGTGAAGTATGTTGAAATGTATAGTAATGTGACACGTTTATGTTAACTGATGTATCAGATAGTATTTGCATAGCATGGTAATGTCATATATGTCTCATTTATGTTGCATTTTCAATAGTGTGATGGTACAGACTTGACACGGACACCACGTTTTCTCCAGGCAGGAAGGGTGGAACCCCCCTACAAATGGGGGCTCCCGAAAAGCCTTCCTTGAGCTTTCCTAAATGCTCACTGCCGGGCTGGTGTCCTGCGTTTTAGCAGTTTAAATGTATTGCCAGATAGTTCCTGTATTGTCTCCGTGTACTGTCTCTTTAAGAGCTGCCTGGATTGCAGTCATAATTAATCTGGACGGGAGCTCTGTTAGAAGATGTACTTGTTTGCTGATCATTTATTAGAATAATAATAATATTGCAGTTTGTCTAATCTGCCTTCTTTGCAGCATGGACATTTCTGTTTATCTCCACCATCTTGGTCCTGGACTGCTGAAATGGGCCAATCAATACCTTTGGGGACTTTAAAATGGAGCCTGTCCCCAGGGGCTTTGTGGGAACAAAATTCTGTAGGAATTGTAGTTTTGGGCTTTTGGTGCCTAATTGAATCTGGAGGGGAGCCCTTGTTGTGACTGACAGAGGAATCAGCCAACCGAACTGTTTGGATCCTGGGGAAAGTCCCAGACTGCTTGCAGTTTCAGTTCAGATCTGAGTTGGGAAGTGACAGAGTAACAGCTCGAGACAGTCGAGCAGTAATCCTGCGTGGATTTGCGTAAGAGAACTATTAAAGGGCTGAGTTTTGGCCTGCCTGTCTGCCTGCTGCCCCTGAGAGGGACAATATAGTTGATTCAGACTGAATCTGAGTTGTGAGAATGATTTAAGCCACTGGACTGTGACCAGGCTTTAACCTGAAGAAGATCAAAGATTTGCTGAATGCGATTGGCCTGTCAGGATTTCCAGCCACCTCTGAATTCCCGGTTCGTGCAGAGACTCTGTAATTGCAACCAGATAGCAATCTGCCTGGTACAGTAGAATTTCTTACATGTAAATGTGCTGTGTGCTGTTAGTGGGTCGTGATTTGGTTCCCCACTGTGTGCTGAACTGTGTTCTGCTTTCTGGAGGCTGCATCCAGCTCCCACAGGCTGAATCCGTATTCGTCTCCATTGGGTCTGGGCCTTGCCACACTGGCCCAGCCAGACTACCCGCTGCACAGATAAAGCCATCGATGAGAGACTTGGTGGGTATCAGCCCCCTACTCACGCTTTGAACAGGAATGATGCCTCAGTGATTTATGTGGGTCCTGCTTCTCCTTGCGCTCCAGTTCAACCACCTGCTGTCTCGATTTCATCCTGCCTGTGTCCTGTATTGGGTATCATGAGTAAACATCAGGGTAGCTCCCTGCAACAACAGCTAAATCTAAAGTGTTGTCATCTGATTGCTTTGTTGTCTTTTCTGTCACGAACTGAGCCCTCCAGCCCCAGATTATAAATAGTGTGTGTTGTGCATGTTGCTTTCTTCTATCAAAGGGCCCCAACCAGCTGTGAAACCGTCCTACCCCGGACAGTGTTCCTGGCTAGCCCACCATCTTCCTACCTGGGTATCCAGAGTTTGTGACTGTGTAGGGACTCTGAAGTGCATGCATAACTGTCTGATTGATATAGCCTTTAAGCAAATCATCCTGATTACGCCCCTCCCTTGTTCAAGTCCCCTGAATAAATCAGATCTAACTTTTTTTGCATTTAACCTGACTGTGGTTCCAGTTTGTGCCAAAAGTACTGTACTGTTGCTATTTGCTGTGCATAACCTTGTTTTACAGGGGGTCTCCATGGTCGAGCCAGAGGAACCAGCCCTGGTGGTAAGTGCAAACAGTGTGGGTAATTGCCTGGTGAATAAGGGTCATTGTGAAAGTGATTATTGTGTATTTTTCAGGCCACTAGAAGGGAAAAGGGGGGTTACAGTGTTCCAGAGGGCTGTGCCCAGGTTAAATGAAAGACAAAGGGAGAAGCCGCGAGTCAGTCAAATCAGTCTGGTGCACACAACAAAGCAGCCAGCTTGTATTAGTACAGACAAAGACAAAAAATGTGGCACTCTGACCAGTAGATCCCACTAGATGTGAAGGCACAAAAATAGAGTGCACTATTGATAGCCTTCAAATAATTTTTATTCAAAATAAAGGTAAGACGAAGGGGAGTCACGTGATGCGCCAGGAGGAATAGCAGCTCGCCTAGGGACTCTCTCCCCTCTTCTGTGTAATTTTGATACTTTTACCACATTTCGGAGAGATTTATTTAGCCTGAAGTTAAATATAAACTTGCGATTCAACAAGTGTAAGTTTGATTTGGCCGTCGGCGAAGATGGAAGAAGCTTCCCAGGAACTCGAGGCAAAGCGCCCCCGACGCAGCTCTTCCCCATCAGACTCTCAGGATGAACTAACTCCTTCTCGGGTCTACAGCAAATTGTCTACAATAAAAGACGTGCTTTTCAAATTAATAGAAGAAGTAGCTGATTTTAAGCCTGCACTGACCCAGTTGGCTCGACGAGTTACTGATGTCGAGGCCAGTTATTTCTTCATTGGAACGGAGTTCAGAGAAGCTCGGCCCAGCTATGGTGGATTGTAAACGGGCGGTGGCTAAATTAGAAGATCGCTTAGATGACCTCGAGGGAAGAAACCGCTGCAATAACCTGGTTTTGTTGGGGCTCCCGGAGGGAGAAGAGGGCCCCAACACAATTCTTTTTTTACAAAAATTCTTGAGGAAAACAGTTGGACCCTCGCCCATCGGGCCAGAATATATTATTGAAAGGGGTCATCGGGCCTTAAGGGCTAAACCACCTCAGCAGACCCTCCCGCCTGTGATCTTCAAGCTCCTTAATTTCCTTGATCGGGAGCATATCTTGAAGGAGGCGAGAAACTACCAGCTATCCTGTGGGAGGTAGAAAGATTCACGAGTGGTCCCGATTTAACTTTAAAAATTGACTGGCGAGGTCCAAATTTTCCCCATTACGTCGAAGCTCAATGCGTAGGGTGAAACATCGCATGCTTTATCCTGTTAAGCTAGAAGTGTTGTTAAAAGATGGCACAAAGCGCTTCGATTCACCGGAGGAGGCTTTGAAAACTCTTAACAATCGGATGCCTGATTTATTTCCTAAAGGCTGAGGAGATCTGCAGTCAGGGATGTGCTTCTGTTTTTTTTTTCTTTCTCTCTGCCCTGGACTGAATCTAGTTTGGAATGTCTCAATTTCAACCTGCAAGAGACAATTTCTAGTCTACACTATAGTCGGGAGCTCCTTTATTTTTTATTTTCCAACTCCATTTCTCCCTTTCAGACTTCTATGGGGCCCTCGCTTATATGACTGTGTTATTTGAACTTGTTGATTACATTGATCCCCTTGGGAAGTGGGGGGTCATTTTGACTAAGTTGCTTTTTATCCGCTAGAGGGACCCAGAGGACTGTGAATGTACGGATTAGTTATTGTGTTGTCCGGCTTATTCCGGTCTGTTTCTTGACGGTTTCATCTTATTTTTCTTTTCAATCTCAGTCTTAATTTCTCTTCCTATTCTCTGGTTCTCGGCACACTGCCGTTTGGCATACGATTTGGAATGTAAGAGGTCTCGGAGGATTGTAGGTACTGCCGTAGCCTCGTTTGATTTATTAATGTAGGGTATGTTACAACTTGATCCCCTTATTTGTTTTTACATTAGGATTCATTGATGGGCATGTAAGTGGGTAATAGTTAATAATATGCCAACTACAGTGAGAGGAGCTTCAGTATTATTATTGCCAGTTGGTTTGAGATTCTTAAATTTTTTTCAGCTGGATAGGCTAATGGGGATCGTGATATTTTTATTTCTTAATTAATTACCGCACGAGGTTTGAGCCCTGCTTCACCACTCGCCCGTCTCATTGGGTTGGCCTTAAGGCTAAAATTTGTTTTTGGTTGCAATTTTATGCCAGCCCTCTAATTCATTTTATTGTCGTATATGGAGGCTGGTGTAGGGGGTGGGTATGCTTTATCCTAAGCCATTGTTCAGGATTATAGAGTAAAGGGGAATTTTCTTGGAGGGCCTTATAGGGTTTGCTTAATTACTGGAATGTGGTACGCAGCTTTACTTTATTATGAGGGGGGGCCTCCTTCTGAGCGTGCCATGGACCAGTGGTTTTGGAGTCGGCCGAGGGCCGGGAGGTTGGTATTTTTGGGGGTTAGGGATAGGGAAGGGGACTGCATTATAGGTTTTTTCCTTTGGGGTCTTGGTATTTGGGGGGTATTTGGGGAGGGAGTTGGCAGCTTTCCAGTTAGCTTCGCATATTTCTTTGAGCTTCGTTATGGTTAGCAACCTGAATATTATTTCTTGGCACATAAAAGGGGGGAAGATAACAAGAAAAAATACATTATTCTAAACCATTTGGCACAATACGCTCCGTCAATAGTTTTTCTTCAAGAAACTCACATGCTTCCGGATCAGCTCCATTATCTAAAGAAAAGATGGGTAGGTCAGGTTTTTGGGGCAGGGATGTCCTCAAGCAAAAGAGGGGGTAGCTATTTTAGTGGCCAAAAAAATTCCCTTTTTTCCATCAGATGTTTTCGCTGACTCTAATGGTAGATACGTAATTGTTTCTGGGAAGTTGGGGGGAATTAGTCTATTTATGGTCCAAATCAGGAATCACCCTCCTTCTTTACCCAGCTGGTGCTGGTTATAGCCCCTCTAGCAGATAGACCCATAATCTTAGGAGGAGACTGGAATCTGGTGCAGTCTAACCGTCTTGATCGTTCATGGTCTAGAGGAGTTCATCAGTCCCCGACTCAGAGGGCATTGGCTGAATTCACCTCTTCTTTGGGCCTCATGGACCCGTGGAGAACGTTAAATCCTGATACTAGAGAGTTTACCTTTTACTCCCCCCTGTTCATAAAAGCTATTCTCGAATTGACTTCTTCTTGGTTAGTCAACAAATTCTTTCCTTTATTCAAGAAGCTACTATTTTGAGTCGGGTAATTTCAGATCACTCGCCCATTGGATTTAGATGTCGACCACTGTCTGCTCCACCTAGGTCCTATTCATGGTCCTTGAACAATAGTTTGTTCAAGGATCCCAGATTGTTGAGCTGTTTTTGATCCTTTATGTCTCATTCAATTACATCTAATTGGGGATCAATTAGGGCGGTGGACCAGGCGTGGGCGGCTTTGAAGGCTACATGGACAGGTGAGTTGATCAGACTTGCATCAACTCACAAAAAGAAAACCATGCTCCTCTTATCTAACTGCTTAGAGAGGATTAAAGCCTTGGATGTTATGGGAGAGGACTTGAGATCCCTTGATCAAGAGCAAGAGTTAACTACGCTTAGGGCCTGGTACGCAAGTACCTTAAGGGAGGGGGTGGAGAATATGGCCTCTAAACTGAAGGCCTCATACATAGGGCAGGGCAGCAAAGCTGGTAAATTTCTAGCTTGGCAGTTGAAACAACGAGCTGCGGTTAAGTGCGTGGCAGCGTTGAGGCACCTGAGGACGAATAATTTGGTCTCAGATCCAGAGGGCATACTTGATATTTTTGTTGAGTTTTATAAAAACTTATATACTAGTACGCCACCCTCTTCAGAGGGAATTACCAAGATAAGGGAATTTCTGGCAAATATTTCCTTGTCTAAATTACCGGAGGAGCTTAGCCAGAGGCTGGAAGCTCCCCTCTCCTATGAGGAGATTTATGAAGCTGTGGATTCTTTAAAGTTAGTTAACCCCCGGGACCGGTGGATTTACAGCCCTTTTTTATAAGACTTTCAAAGATCTTCTGGTGCCACTGTTGCAACAACTTTATGCCTTCTGGCAGGATCATGGGATAGAGGACCCTTCCCTTTTTGAGGCAAGAATCATTTTGTTACCTAAACCTGAGAAACCATTGGATCTGGTTGGTAATTATAGACCAATCTCATTATTAAACATTGACGTTAAAATTTACGCCAAGATTTTGGATACCCGAATCAAGGCGGTGTGGCTAGGGTTAGTGAGCCCGGAACAGGCGGGATTTGTAGCTGGCCGGTCGTCAGCGGACCACTTCCGGAAATTATTTTATTTAATCTCTGCGTCTACGTGTCCAGACATGGAAGCATCTTTGGTCTCACTAGACGCAGAGAAAGCTTTTGATAGGGTGGAATGGGATTTTATGTTTCAGGTATTGTTTCATTTTGGTTTTCCAGGAAAGTTTTTGAACTATATTCGGGTCCTCTACTCATGTCCTTCAGCTGAATTCAATGCAACAACTTGATTTCAGCTGCCTTTCCCTATTAAGTAGGTATGCGCAGGATGTTCTCTCCTCCCCTATCTATTTAATTTATATCTGGAACCTTTGATCAGGGCCATTAATAAGGACAAGTTAGTTCAAGGGATTTACATAGGGAGTCTGAGTATAAGCTATCAGCTTTGCTGATGACTTATTATTGCATGTTAGAATAGTCAAGACTCTCCACATCTGTTTCAAATCATTTCAGGTTTTAGTGAAATCTGGCTATAAATTAAACAAGAGTAAAACCACGGTTTACCCATTATCCCCTTACCTTCAACAGAGCTGGTATTTATCCTTAGGCCTACAATGGCAACCCAAATCCATGTCTTATTTAGGTATCCAGATTTCAAAGGACCCAGCTGATTTAGTGGAACTAAACTTAAAGCCCTTGTTTAAAACTGTCAAGGAGGACCTGGAAAGGTGGACTAAACTTCCATTATCCTTTTGGGGGAGAATTAACACAATTAAAATGATGATTTTGCCAAGAATTTTCTACCCTCTATTCAACCTTAATGTATACCTTCCCAGGTCCTTCTTCAATCCGCTTCATAGATATTGCGCTGACTTTTTGTGGAAGGGGAAACCTCCGTGTAGGGCCTATGTGAAGCTTACTCACCAAAGGAAGGTAGGGGGCCTGCAATTGCCGGACTTCTATATTTACTATCTGGCTAGCCATGTGGCGAGAGTGGCCCTATGGATGTCAGATACAGTAACGACTTCCGTGGGATGTATGCTGGATCGGTCGATTGCTCATAGTACTAATCTTGACTTGGAATCTTATTTATATATTCCATGGTCTAAGATTCCCTTTGAAGTGAGGGATACCCCATTTGGGTGGGATATTAAGGCTCTTCATCAACTTTATTCCTTTCTGAACATCCCCTTTGCAAAAGACCTTATGCAACCTCTTTTAAGGAATCCTAACCTTCTGATCGGTAACCAGCCGATAAAGAGATGTGTAGGTAATCTCCCCTCCTAAGCCTAGGGTAGCGGATTTTGTTTTAGGGGGTTCAGCTATTTCGCCCTCTGTTTTGGTGGAGAAATTCGAGATTGAACCTAGTGATCGGTTTTGGCTGTACCAGATCCAAAGATGTATTGGTTCCCTCCTAAAGGGTAACAGAGGGAGTGAAGAGGCTGGGGAGCTTTTGAAGAAGATGAGAGACCTGATATTATCTGGAAATGGTACCTCCAAAATTTATAAATTAATTTTGGCAAAGAGGGACTCCAGAATATCCCCAATATCCTACTATTGGGAGACGAATTTATCCTTGGGCTGGTCTGAAGAGACCTGGACTAAGGTTTGGTTGGATCTATATACATATATTAAGCAAGACAGATTGAGGGGTCTTCAATTTAACATTTTGCACAATCTTTATCTCTCACCGGGCTAAACTGTCTCGGATATATAGATTTAGCTCCCCAGAGTGTAAGGATTGTGGTTGCCCTATCGGCTCCACTTATCATAAATTATGGGAGTGTCCTAAGGCAGTTAAACTTTGGGATGCGGTTAAGTCGTGGATAGGCCCATATTCAAATATTTCAGCTTATTTTAACGTTGATGTATGTATATTTGGTATGTTTGCCCAAATCTCTGTGGTTGCCCAAAAGCACCACATGGCCTTGGTTGCTTTGGTGACAAAGCTGCTCCTTCTCCGCTACTGGTGTAGTGATAAATCCCCCCTCATTTAAGGAGTGGTGGAATGAATTTCTAGCCGCTCTAAATGCGGAGAGGGCTGTAGCTAGTTTTTTCAAATCAATTGAGAAATTCAATAGACACTGGGATAGCTTTTTTCAGAGCTTGAAGGATAAATATGGCTACTAGAGGGGATAGGATGATTTTTTATAGCCATACGTGGTACGGGAGTGGGCTATTTGGTTTTACTTCTTTTCTCCCCCTGAGTAGGTCAATTATATTTAATGATCCTATACTAGACTACATCAAGACGAGACAGATTATGGTTTTTTAAGGTTCAGGTTGCTAACCTTCTTTGGTTTTCATTATGTTTTACTTGTTTCCTCTCTTCTATAATGGAATAGCTGCCTGGGTATTGGGAGGGTGGGGGGACTGGGGTGGGGTTGGGGGATTCTGGGAGGGTATCCTTCCTATTTGTTGTGAGTCATGAGATTTTACTACATTAATATTTGTAATGGGGTTTTGGTTTGGGGGTTTGGGTTTGGTTATTGTAATTGTTGTTTGTTATAAAATAAAGTTATTTGCCAAAAAAAAAATAATGGTAAGACAGGTAATATAGGTAACACGCCGTCTTGCCACCCAGCGCTTTGACTCCTCGCGAGTCTTCCTCAGGTGTGCCCAGGTTAGCTTGACCACTAACAACCCTGACCTCCGGGTGGAGGCACCCATTTCAGTACCCAGGCCCCTTAACCTGCAACTAGCCACACTGACAGGGGTAGTAGCCCTTGGGATAGCATCACCTAGGGGTTACAGATTCAAAGATTTATAGTTTAGGTGAGTAGGGTCAGAGATCAGTTGAGTCAAATGTAGTCATTTAACATTTTGAACAGTTTTATTTGTGTTGGGGGTGTGCTAATTTATATTAAAGTAACCGAGAATATAAAGCTCACCTCTGGAAGAGTTGGAACAGATAGTTGAAATAAGCCCAATAACTAAAGCAGAGGAAATACCTGGACAACAATAAACACCTGCAATAAAGATGGGGACAGAAAAAGGAAGGCGGAGTTTAAGTAGGAGCACCTTATATGAAGAGGGGGAAGAGACAGCAAGAACTGTCACAAATTGGATACTGATGGATTTGTCGGCAGCACTACTACCCCTTTGTGCGATCTTGTCTTGCTACAGTATAGCCAGGGATAGTTACAGCATAATTCTGAAGCTTAGAAGACAGCCAGATTTCAGATACTGTATAATTAGAAGATCTGGTTGAAGGTTAAGCACGATAGGCTGTAGTTGGTCAATTTTTGTGAGGCTACAGATGTTTAAATGGGCAACTCTCAAACCTCTGAGAAGTTGTAAGGCTGAGGTATTGAAGGGACCAGAATTAAGTTTGATGTCATCAGCTAGCAAAAACAACAAGGTAACAAGGAGTTAAAAGAACTAGAATGCTGCATGGAAGAGGGAGATAGGAGGGAGAACATGGGAAAGAACGGAAAGAAAGTGCCAGAGAGCTTCAAGGTGAAGCCAACAAGCAGGAAGAATTTGACACCAAGGATGCCTGGGGAAGTGAAGGGGAGAGGAAAGGGAAGAAGTGGGAAATGTAGCGGATGTAGAGGGGAAATGTCTAAAATAGGGGAGGAGAGGAAGGCAGAAGACTGTGGTAAAGAGATGAAAGGAGAGAGCAGAGTAAGAAACACCAGAGAAGTTATTAGTATGGTGGAGGAAAAAAGAAAGTGCAAAAAATATTTAAATAAAATAGGTACAAGTAAAAAGAAGAGAGACAGAAAGGTAGTGGAGGAAACTACTGTAAATGGAGAGGAAGAAGAAACCAGGGGCCAGATTCATAAAAAATTGCAAATGGCAACACAAAATTTTGCGTAGCTATTTGTGATTGCCCAGTTGTAAAAATGTGCCATCCACAGTCGGATAGCACACTACACTATCCGACTGTGAATAGGGTTAGATCACTTTGGCAATAAACCCTGTACTGCCAGTACTACCCCACTAGCACTACCCTGACCCACAGCCACATAAACAGCCCTGCAAGGGATACCGCTGGTGCGCTGTTTCCAATTCACAAACACACCTATGTAAATAAGCCTATTGAGCATGCAAGGTGTTAGGTGGCCATTTGCATGCCCATTATGGGCCCATTTACATAGGCTGCATGGATCATAGCATGGCACCCCCCACCCCTGCAGTATACAGTACACACTCAGTGAATGACAGCTCACTCCGAGCTGTCAATCAGTGTCAATGAGCACGTACTGTATACAGTATGCGCTCATTTAGAGCTCAATCGGTGGCCAGCCATGGTGGTGAGAGGAGTGCTGTGCTGGTCGCCAGATGGGTTTTGGGATGGGGGAAGTGGGGTGGCGGGTCACTACCTGCCAGGGTGGAGGGGATGGGGGTCCAATAAACCACCAATGACAGGGTTCCATTCCATTTACAGGGGATCAGGATTAGAGAGGCGGGTCCACTAGACCACCAATGAAATGTTTTACTTGCTATACAGGGGATCAGGATGGAGGTGGGTTTACACTGGAAACCAGGGGGCATTCCATTTTATATCAGATAGCGAGCGGGGCTATTAGACCACCAGGGACTCTTTTGTTATTATAAGGGGGTGGGTTCTTCGTTGGGGGGAGGGACAGCTAGACCACCAGGGATCTATCTTTGTTTTTTTTTCCGGCCTTTGTTCAGTGAGCACAGGGGGGAGGGGGAGACACTGGCCACCAGTGTTTAATCTTGTTTTTTTTGGGAGCCAGCAATTGGTGAATGGCAGGGAGGAGGGAGGGACCACTAGACCACCAGGGTTATGTGTATGTATATAATGGGATGGCAATCGGTGATCAGGGAGGGATCTCTAGACTACCAGGGACATTTTTTATTCTTATCAATGGGCCAGCGATCGGCAAACAGGGTAGGGGGTAGGGACCACTATACTACCAGGGGCATTTTTTTTATTCTTATGGGGCTGGTGATTGGTGTACAGGGGAGGGACCACTAGACCACCAGGGACTCTTATCTTACTATAATGGGATGGCAATCAGCGATCGGGGACACCACTAGACCACCACAGGGATTTATCTTTTGTTTTTTTACTTGGTCCAGCGATTGGCGGGCATGGAGTGTGTGCGCAGTGCCTCCATCAGCCACTAGGGTTGCACAGGATATCACCAGGTCTTAGTCAGCAGTATTTGTTCCATGCAGGGGGACCTGGCAAGAGGCCCTTGCATGGAGCAAATGCTTTGTGGATTGGGCAGTGACGATATTCGCATCCCCTCCCCCACATTTGCACTGAGGCCCCTTCAAAACTTTGCCCCTGGTGCAAACTCAGTTTGTGGGTACAAACTGGGCTTTTGTGAGTACCAGCTCGGCACAAATTCTGGTTTGTACCATGCAAACTGGGTTTGCAAGAGGGCAAAGTTTTGTGAATCTGGCCCTAGAAGTGCTTAACTGACAATGAAATATGAATGCCCATTATGGGCTCATTAGCATGGCTGCACCCGGCTGGATGCACCGGGCCGTCCCTGACCCTCATCACAGAAGCACAATGAAGCACCCACCCCATCCTGATTCTACTGCAGTACCCACCCCAACCCTGATCCTAGAGCGCAACAGAACATAACCCCGTGCCATTTCCATAGTGTAGGGACCTCCACCCCTGCCCCAACACCCGCTCGCTGACCCATCTGTGGACACACCAATCCCCAATTGATTTATAACTACACCCTGATCCAGTATCCATAATGTCATGGTACGCCCCTCCCAGCCCCGACCATAATAGAAATGAATGACAGTACCCTGCCAGCCCTAGTACTCCAAAGCGTTGCCCCTCCTACTTGATCCGAGATACAGGAACACAAGCCCCATTCCTTTTCCGTGAGTTTAGTGGTACCCCTCCCACCCCGATCCCCAATCACAACTCACAATGAACCCCGATCCTATTTCCATAGTAGTGGCCCCACCACCCACCCACCCACCCCATCAGGATCGGTGCCTCGACCCTGCTCCTCCCGATCCGACCATAGCCGGCGTGACTGGCTCAGCCTCACACCACCACCATGGCCCAGCTGTTATCTAAATGTCACAGCAGTGTACTGTACAAAGCTCGCACTCACTGGATGAATGCGTGCTATGTACAGTACACTGCTGTGACAGTTCATTCAGCGGCTGGCCATGGTGGTGCATGGAGGGCTGAGCCAGTCACCAGCTTGGACTGGGTCAGGAGGAGCGGGGTTGGAGGTCCAGTCCTGACAGGGTGGGGGGCCACTTTACTATGGCAATACTGGCAGGGAGATGAGCATTGGCATATGTGATGTTGGGGTTCGGGGCCGGGAGGGGTTCCAGTGGAAGTGCGATCAGGGACCGAGGATGTGTTGGTGCTGGGAGTATGCATCGAACCAAGAGTGGTGCCAGGTGGGGGTTGCGGTGTTGCTTCACACCAGGAATGGTATCTGGGGGGGCATTGTGCCAGTGATTAAGGAAGAAGGGGACCCTACACTACAGAATATGGGTGGGGTTTGGTTCATGTCTATGTCACGGTGGGGATCGGGCATGGGATGGGGCCCTACACTATGGCATGGGATGGTTCAGCGGGGGGGAGGTTAACATTCGTACCGGAGTAGTGGCTGGGAGGGGGGGTTCCAGTGGAGTGCTGGGGCAGACAGGCTGCTGTGTGCCTGCCTGCTCTTCTGCAGCCTGCCTGTGGGTGGCCAGCAGGGTTAGGCCTGATATTTATGGCCGATCTTTGTACGATACAGTCCTTTGAGCTTGCAGAGAGCATTCCCTATGAATATGCCCATAGGAATGCCCCCTCTTCTTGGGCCGCATACATTATTGTGCACCCTGGCCCATTCCCTTACAGCCGGCACATCCTGCCCATTTGAATATCGCGCTGCAGCGCATTGTTGGGTTGCACGGCACATCTCCCTTTTCCACCTAGATGTGCCATGCATCTCCTTTGAATATGGGGGCCTAGGAGAATAAAATAGTTGTCTGGCCCACAACAGCTGAATGCAAAAGGGAAAATAATAACTAACAGAACTCTACACTTGTAGAATTATCAGGCAAAGACAGAGGGAGATAATACTCTGAATCAAAGCGGAGTAGCATGGACAGCCGAATGTCTGACTCCAGGCATACTCCAAGCTGTGCATACACTACAGCCTTTAAGCAATTGAACCACAGGGAAGGAACACTAGTAATCAGGACTTAAAAAGAGAGGGTAGACTCCACTCACAGGATGAATGCCCCCCCCCCCCCAAATGGGGAGCAGGGCAGTGTGGAAAAAGTCCAACTGGAGCCCAGCAAAGAGAACAAATATCCCCAGTAGTTCACAAGAGTCGTCTGACTCTGCTGAAAGTTACAGCACATACACAAGATAAGGAACACTTGGCTCACCCAGTCTTTCCAGATGTTTCCTGCCTAGTCCATCTACGCAGACCCTAACTGGTCTCTAGTGACCATCCCTCTTCGCTGCCTATTTACTAATGTTCCCTTATCAATGGCATTCTTAAAGCCCCACATTTTTTCACTGCGGCCACTTCCAGTGGCACTATGTTTCAGGCATCTACCATCCTTTCAGTCAAATAGTCCTTTCTCATATCCCTCTTAAACTCCACACACACACACACAACTTCATTGCATGCCATCTGGTCCTGGTGCTCTTTCTCATTTGAAAGAGACTCTCCCCCTGTACCTTGTTAACCCCTGTGAGGTACTTGCAGGTCTCTATCATGTCCTCTTTCACTCTCCTCTCTTCCAGGGTGTACCTGTTGAGATCTCTTAGTCTCATCACGTATGGCTTTTGATGCAACCCCTGTACCATTTTAGTTGCCCTACTCTGGACTACCTCCATCCTGTCTATGTCCTTCATGAGGTGCAGCCTCCAGAACTGGACACAATTCTCCAGATGGGATTTCACCAGTGAACGATTACAGTGGTAACACCACCTTCCTCCTCCTGCTGGAGATACCTCTCCTCACGCACCCCAGCATTCCAATAGCCCTACCCACTGCTCTCCCACACTGCCCTGCTATTTTGAGGTAATCAGTTATGATAACCCCAAGGTCCCTTTCCTGCTTAGTGACTGTCCGTACCTACCCTCATCCTATACTCAGCTCTCCAGTTTCTATGCCCTAGGTGCATGATTTTGTACTATTTGGAGCTGAACCCCAACTGCCATACTCTTGACCACTCCTTGAGTTTCTCAAGATCCCTGTGCATGCTCTCTACTCCCTCCTGAGTGTCCACCATAATAAAGATTTTTCTATCATCTGCAAAAAGGCATACCTTCCCTTCCAGTTCTTCTGCAATGTTGTTAATGAAGACCAGTCCTGGTACTGAACCCTGCAGCACCCTGCTTGTCACTCTCCAATCATTACAGTGAGTGCCATTTACCACCACCCTCTGATACTTATCTGTTAACCAGTTTCTAACCCAATTCACTGCTTTAGATCTCACCCCAAAGCTGTTCAATTTTTAAATCATTGTGCTGTACAGGACAGTGCCAAAAGCCTTGCTAAAGTCCAGCTAGGCCATGGCCACTGCCTTCCCCTGATGTATTTCCCTGGTCACCTAGCTGAAGAAATCATTTAGATTCATCTGGCATGACCCCCTCCCTCACCTTGAATCCATGCTGCCTGTGGTCTTGCAGACCATTGGATTCCAGGTACTCTACCAGCCTTTGCTTTAGCAGGGTTTCTATTCATTTCCCCACCACCAAAGACTGTGCAGAAGTATCTGTTCAGGATGGCAGCTTTTGCTTGGTCCTCTTCTGTGCAGTCTCCCCCTGCTGCCCTCCTTATCCTCACAATCCTTCCCCTTGTTTTTCTTTTTCTCACTTAGGTGCCTGAAGAAAGTCTTATTCCCCTTTGCTACCCCTTTGGCTCTCCTTTACTCTGTGCCTTTGCTCCTCTCACTGCCTTTCCCGCTGCCCTCTGTTTTACTTGGTACACCTCCCCATCCTCCTCCCTCTGTGTTTTCTTATACCTTCGGAATGCCACTCTTTTCCTTCACTACCTTTACCATTTCCCTGGAGAACCATAATGGTCTTTTTCCTTCTGCTTTTACTCACTTCCTTCAGACAAATGCTGGTTGTCTTAATTATGCCCTCCCTTATTTTTCCCCACTGTGCCTCTGCCCCCCAGAAATTCCACCTCATTAGACACTTTCTATAGCAGCCTCCCATTTCTTTAAAATCCACCCTGCTAAAGTCCAGGACTCCTGCCCTCATGTGGTTGGCCAGTATTCCAGTCATTTTTTATCAGAATTTTCTCCGCCTCAACTTCTAACCAACCCTCATCTGGACTGGTCCCCAAGCCCCATCAACCAGCTTTCCTAGGACTTACAATGCTCCTTGGGTAGTCCTCTGTCACAGGACTGTGCAGTTGCCTGGTCACCAGTGTGGGGCCTGTGCAGGACCGGGCCTTCCTCTGGCTATGATTGGGAGGTTTCTGCCATTTTTGGCCCGAAGTCAACGATGCATGCAATGATGCGGTGTGAGCTCTGCCTCTATGGAGATATTTCTTTGCATCAAGTGGGTGGAGACCCTTCCCTGGGGTACCACTGCACTGCCACCCAAATCCTCTAGTAGACAGCAGCCAAGCAGGATGCATATACCCCTCCCAAGGGAGGAGAGCTGTCCTTGGGATGTTCCATCCTCCCTCCCCCTGGTCAACCCCTCAAGTGACCTGCATCTGTTTCTAAACCCAGAACACTGCTGCAGAGGGAGATGAGGAGCCCAGTGCCTCAGCCCTCTCTGCCACTGGGCCAGCTATTCCATTATTAATGTTAAACCATACTGTATGGTGATCACTGGCACCTAGAGGACTTCCCACTGTGAAATCTGCAGTGCTGTCGTTGCTAGTAAGCACCAGTTCAAGCAGTTTCCTATACCTTCTTTAGCTGCCAGAGAAAATCCCCTTGTAGAGAGTCAAGGATAGCCTTGCTCCTTTCTGAAGCTGCAGTTGGAAGCCTCCACTCCATGTCTGGTAGACTGAAGTCACCAATTAGCAGCACCTCCCCTTTAATTGCCATCCTGATGATGGCTTCGACAGTGCCTTATCCAACTTTTATCCTTGTGCTGGAGGTCTGTATACCATGCCTGTATAGTAACAACCCAAGAGCTTGTCTCCAGGATGATCCACAGCACCTCCAACCGTTCCTTTTCCTCTGGGTGCTTCTGTGCCTCTGTGGTCTTGATTCCCTCCCTCATATTTAGTACAACTCCTCTTCTCCTCCTCCCTGCCCTGTCTCTCCTGAACAGAGAGTAGCACACAATGACCATTTCCCAATCACAGCTGTCTGTACACCACAACTCCATTATGGCCTCTAAATCCATGCTAGCCTCTATCATGATGGCTTCCAGGTCCAGAGTTTTTTTCCCACATTCCTTGCATTGGCACACATGGCTTTCCATACCATACTCCATCCCTGCCTGTTTCCCCTTCCTTCTTGGCTTTGCAGTTTCCTGAAGGTCCCACAACCCACCTCTTCCCTTTTTACCTTCTCCATTATCTTTCTCCTTTACTTCTTTGTTCTATCCCACTTAGGAACTTATAGGTTACTATCATGTCACCCCTCTCCCTTCTGGCCTCCAGAGATCTGCATTGCTAGCCCTGAATCATTTCAGTGACTTTTCTCTGCACTGACCAACCTATTTCTCTCCTTTCTCAGGTGTGGTCTCCAGAACTAGATGTAGTATTCCAGGTAAGGCCTCACCAGTGACTTGTACTGGGCAATATCACTTCCCTTCTCCTACTGTTGTACTTCCTCCCAGTACACACCTGCATCCTTTTTGCCTTGCCTCAACACCACATGAAGCAAGAGGCGTTCACATGGTGGAACTTCCCTCTTTATATGAGTGAGTGCATGTTTGAACAGAATAAGGCACTTTTAGATGATATGCTGACTCACACCACCTGTGATGCTTCCAGAGCTTCCATGTGCTTAGCAACAGAGCAGTGGTTGGATGGCCTGTTCTTATCTTGTAGCCTTTTGCACATGCCACTTAGGCACTCAGTTGCCACACAGCATTCAGAAGCCGAGCAGTCCCACTTTGTTGTGTGCTGAGACAGGCATTGTGCAATGCACATCAGCAATTTGAAGTCGGTAATGATTCTGCTTGTGCTGTACTGATGGGACCGTTGCAATCACTACTTGGTATCAATAGTTTCCTACAATCCATCTAGGAATCCAGTCAGTATAAAGCTGCCACCTCATTAGACCCATGGTATGAATATGCCCTTCTGGCATTTCTTTGGGGGGGGGGTGGTGTGTGAGAAGTTTTGCAGAAGGTGAAGAATCCATTAAGTGAAGTGGCATATGCACAGCAACTGAAAACAAAGAATAAGCAAGGACTGAAACCAACCCCCAGAAATCACAATCCTTTGAAAATGTTTCCAAGCCTGACTCTGACCTTGACACATAAATGGAAATATTGGACACCAGCAACTACCTCTAAAGGCCATACTAATAGCATTAAACATTTTACACAAAAGGGGTAAAGCCCCTTAAATTATGGGAGCCGTAAAATTGTCAGAATGTACAATATGGTGGCTGCATACTGTACATGACTGACTCAAAGAATTTGAATGTTGATGAGGAGCCACTGTGGCAATGAAACATGACAGTTCAGGTGTAGGTGGCATTGTCTTCTGTGAAGACACATGGCATCCGCTGCCCACCACCAATAGTCAGGAGTGTTTAGTTCATCAGGGGATTTCACCAGACCTATGACGCATGAAAAAATCTGTTACTAAAACAAATGTTGAGAAGCTTCTATTCATAACAAGCATTTGTCAATGCCGAACATTCACATGCATGTATGTGCTGTGCATATGTTTTGTACTAGTAGTGCACAGATGCAGATGCAGATGCCCTGCCCCAAAGGAAGACTCTGTCCAAGGGTCCTGCAGTTGTGTGCAGTGACAGATGTGGAGAATTAATGGGGATGTCTGGTGGGCTACAGAAGCACATGGCCCTGTGGTCCCTGCACTTCCATGGGGTTGCAAATACAGATACACAGGGCAAAGAGTGTATCTGTCAGACAATGCATAAGGGACTGTGCCACCCCCATGTGGAGAGGTGCAGGACACCATGCCAAGAGGATAGTTGTCTTCACTATATAGTACCTGGGCCCATGCAGACAACCCTGCACCTTTCATTCTCTGGTTGAGTGGGGTGTCACATAACAGTGCTATTTCCCCACCCTCACCCCATCCAGCTGGGTCATTGAGCTTAACCCCAAACTCAGCTCACCAGCATTGGATCACAAAGCAGGCTGCTGGGGTGAAGACTGGCACTACACGCAAAGGTTATTAAACAATTATAATATTTGTTTCAATTTTGACCCCAACTTTTCAAGATACTCATTTTATGATTAGCCGTATAAACATGACATGTACCTTTTTATAGTATATTGGCCGAAATGTCATTTCACACCACAGGTGTGAAAGCACATCTCATCCAAGATTTAAAAAAATGACATGTGTCAGGTTAATGAGGTGGTGTGGAAAAATGGCTATGCTAAAAGTTTGGAGTCAAAATATTGAAAATTAGCAATGTTATGCGTGAACATTGAAACAGTGTAATGTTCAGTCATATCCTGGTCATTTAACCATATTTATTTTATTTTATTTATTGCAGATTTGGATTACATAACCTGTGAGCTAGAGAGCTCATTTTCAAAGGTTCCACGTCAAAAATCAAGGTGCAGAGACACTTAAAGTTACACAAGTACAGCAGTTCCTCGGTGAATCAAACAAAGTTGTACAGACAATTGTGGGTAGTACATAGGACAAAGGGGTACAATAGAACATAAAGGTGCAAGTAAGCAGCCAACATGGCATTGTCATTTTTTATTTAAGTGCTATAGGCTGGAAGAGAAACTTAGGCAAGGTAATGGAGGTTGGAGGGAGGATGTGCTGCCTGTCTGAGAGGAGGAGGAGGCTGGATATAGCAGTCACATCCACCAGACTGGGATAGGTGGTTCCAGAGTGCCACTTCGAAAAGGGGCAATTTTATTGAACTCATGAAGGGTGTCAGGGAGTTCATTTATCCATTTAGGGCCCCTATAAGCTAAGGACATTTGTGCTAGGGTGGTGTGTCTAAAGGGGACCTGGAGGGCATTTCTAGTTCTACTTCTGGTATGTTCAGTGGTTTTAGTCAGTTGGAAAGCTTCTTCAGGGTGGCAGGGGTTAGGTTTAATTCAGCTTTTTTTGCCAGCAGACATATTTGATATCTGATCCTGCTGTGTAGAGGGAGCCAGACATTTGAGAGTACAGGGTACATGTATGTGTTAGTTTGTCTGTTCCGAGGGTGAGCCTGAAAGCCTTGTTGAGTAGCAGCTTAATCCTTTTTAGTTTAGTTTAGTTTAGTTTATTAGTCTAGGAATTAATACCTTTGAGCCAGGGCTCTTTTACAAAGGTTCCACGTCACAAAGAACATTTAACAAAGTACGATACACATTACAGGTAAAACCAGACAGGAAAGTTACATCATAAATTTGCTATTAACAGTTTAAGACAGTAACGTTTTTAAGTTTCATAGAAAAACAAGCTATAACAGGTTCAAGCGAGTAGACAATTTCGAGGTTAAGGAAACTTCCAGGGAGAGGGTCATCATTTGGTGCCAAAGGAGGCTAGAGAGGAGGGAAAGGTGGTGAGCGGGAGAGTAAGTGAGAGGGGACAGGAAAAAAGGGGGGGAGTGAGTTTGGGTGGGAGACAGGAAGTAGTAGAGGTACCAGAGGGTTCATTAGTCAGGGAGGAAGAGGCCTCAGATGTGAGGATGGATATGAGGAGTAGTAGTCTTTATCTAGCACAATCACAGTTGCTAGTGGTGGTGAGGTGGGCATAGAGCATGGATTTGAATGCTTCAAGCGAGGTTGAGGATAGAGTAGGTGGACTAAGCGCATTGAACCATGTCGGGGCCCTGTATGCGAAAGATCTTTGTCCCTGTGCAGTCCGCATCTCGGAACCAGGAAAGGTTAGCGCTCAGATCTGGTGGAGGGTTGTGAGCCAGGATTCAGTCGGAGTAGGTTTTGAATATAATGGAGTCAGTCCCAAGATAGATTTTTTGGCCATTGTGCAGCTCAGATAAATAAGACGATTTGATAGGTTCAACCAGCCTGATTCATAGTACAGATCACACGTGTGGAGTCAGTCTTTGAGCCCCGTGGAGGAGCCGGCAGGCCTTATTTAGAGTGATTGAGATCGCTTAGAGCAGTGGAGGTAGCTGAGCCATAAATAATAAGGCCATAGTCAATGATTGAGATTATGGAACTCTGTATAGCTATTCTCAATGCGCTTGATTTAGAAATTAATGATTCTGAATAGTATTCCAAGCGTTGGTTACTGTTTTTGCAGTGTTGTCAATGTGGGTTGCAAAGGTGAGCCCTTGTCAAAAGTGATGCCAAGGTATTTGAAAGTATTTACTTGGTCCAGTGTAATTCCCAGAGGTTTGTATGGTGAGTGGAGTATGCCTATTTTGTTTTGGTGATCGGAGAAGAGCATGGCTTTTGTTTTATTGGTTTAGCACAAGTTTACTATCCAGGAACCACCTTTCAACACTAGAGAAAGCAAGTTGCAGGCTTTTTTCAGAGGGAGTTTGGATCCTGTGGGAAGAGAGAATTACAGCATCATCAGCGATAAGATTATTTTCTCCTGGCAGATATCTGGAAGGGAGTTAAGGAACAGGCTAAAGAGGAGCGGTCCAAGAATTGATCCCTGTGGTACACCAGAGAACTGGTTTGAAGTCGGAGAGTTCATTAGAGATTTTACAGCCTGTGACCGATTGGACAGGTAACTTTTACCCAAGCACAAGGACCTTCGCCAGGCCTAGGCTAGAAAGTAGGGAGGTAAGTAGGCCATGATGGACTGTGTCGAAGCTTTTGTAAGATCGATAAAGACTGCACCTGTTTGGCACCCTTTGTCCAGGGCTGAGTGGACTTCTCCAGAGAAATCAAGTAAGGCTGTTGTTGTACTATGTCCTTTCCTAAAGCCGTGCTGTTGATTACAGAGTAGATTGTATTTGTCCAGGTAATCAGAGAGTTGGTCTGCCACTATTCATTCAAGTGCTTTGGAGAGGGGAGGGAGTATTGATATTGGTCGATAGTTTCCTGTTGAGGTTTTGTCCCCCCCTTTGTGCACTGGCGTAACTATGGCAGATTTCCATTTGTTGGGAAATTGACTTTGGCAAAGTGACAGATTAAGAATAATTGCAAGGGGGTGAATTACTTCATCCAGGGTGAGAGACAGGATTTTTAGATCTAGCGTGTCACTACTTGTTCTGGATTTGGAGCAGGCCTTTCTTATGTACTTGTGTGCTTCGTGCACTTTGATTTTCTTGAAGTAAAATTGTGGTTTGTCATGAGGGGTGTTTTGTGATACTATGCTAGGCACAGGTAAGTCCGAGAAGAAATCTGGGGAGGACCCACTAAGGTCTGTGAATGTCTTATTAAGCGATCTGCAATAGACTTTGGTCAAGAGTGGTGGATCCATCAACTGTCATAATGGTAGGTGACATTTTGATTGTTTACCCATTATGTTTCGGATGTTGTCCCAAAAGCTATTCCATCACCCCAGGTGGATTCAAGGGCATTTTTGAAATAGGCGCCTTCATTTGCCTAATTTGTGAGGTACATCTATTTCATGCCTGCTTGTATTTTAGGTATCATGAGGTGAGCCTGTGTCTCTGGCAACTGCCCAGAGGTGGTCCCAAACCTTGAGCTCGGCAAGTAGTTTGGCAGTAATCTATGGATTTGATAGCTTTGATTTTTTACGCTTACTGGGGCGAGGCTGCATGCAGAGTTGAAAGATTTAATGAAGTATTCTAAAGCGGTGTTTAATATCAGTTGATTCAAGGATTGGCGCCCAGTCCTGTTGTAGGAGATGGGTTTTCAACTTGATAAGATTCCCATAAGGCAATACTCTGCTTGTTATAACTTTGGGGGGTGGCTTGAGAAATTTATTAGACCAGGTACAGGACACTGGGGAGTGGTCACTGAGGGAGTCAGGGAGGACTTTAATGTTTTTTATCCAGTCAGGGTGATTTGTGAGAACCCAGTCAATAAGGGTGCTTGTACCAGTTTTGTAATTTTTCCAGGTGGGGGAGGTTACCATCTGAGTCAGGTTTGCTGCTAGGATGTCATCTTTGTAAGAGCCAGTGTCAGAGGCGAGCCAGTTTATGTTGAAATCCCCGAGGAGGAGGAGCTCATTTTCAGAGGGCTGCAGACTAACAAAATCAAGTACAGACTTAATACTGGCACGGTGGTCTTTGGAGGATATAGACTGGCCACTGTGAGAACTTTGTTTTGTGCACCAAGAAGCAGTTTGGTAGGGAGGAGTTACATCTATGCATTTGTGGGGTGAAGCTGCCGCTGACAGGAGAGAGGTTGTCCTTATGTAGATAGCACAGCCCCTACCTTCTTGCTTGCCCGGTCGAGTCTGAAAAGATTGTAGCCTTCAAGCGAGACCGCATGATCCGGGTGCTGGAGATAGCCAGGTTTCCACAATGGCTAGTATATCAGGGTGTTTTGTCCAGCAAGAGTTTGAAGAGATGCCAATTTGGGAAGGAGGCTGCAGATATTTAGAGTGATAATGGAGAGACCACTACCAACTTTCCCTGTTTTTGTCGGCTTCAGTGCAACAGGACCAGGGTTTGGGTGTATCCCACCAGATATTAAAAGTAGGAGGAGCAGGAGTTTCAGTGATGCCATTCGTAGTTCATAATAGGTTGGAGTGAGTTTCTGCTTGTACTTTTTAAGATGCTTGGATTGTCTTCTGGAGTCTCAGTAGAGGGTGATCGTTAGTGAGTTATGATGATGTGGCAGTTTCCAATTAGGAAATATGGCTCTTTGCACCCAGGTATTAATTGGGTGATGTTTGTTTAAGACTTCCAGAGTAAAAGCCATGGTACAATGTTTCGGGTAGTAGTATAGAAAGGTGAGAGTAGGTGGAGGGGTAAGGTAGGTGGAGGGGGGAAGTTGGCATAAAGGGAAAAGGAGGGTGAGGGTGAGCAGGAACAGGTGGTGGGGACTAAGCCAAAGCATTTTTTAGCGAGGCAGGAGACAGCCGATAGCAGTGTGGGCTAGGCAGTCTGGGGGGGCAAGCAGCACAGGAGGGTGGTGGGCAATGGATTTAGTGGGCTAAGGTGGATAGCTAAGCACTATGGTGAAGTACAGAGAAAATGAAAAAAAAAAAAGACTAGGAGGGGTTGGTGCCAGAGGGTTTAAGAGAAGTACTATAGTACTGTTGAGATCCAGGATCACATAATATGTTAAAGTTCCTGAAAGGTGATAAACTGTGGCCTGGCATATGCAATGTAAAACTTTTGTCTATATGTTTCCTTTGTTCTTCAAAGTCCTCAGAGAGAAGTACAATACCTTGGGAGTAGGTCAGACAGTAGGCATATGCAATGTGAAATCCTTGTGTCTGTATGTTTCTTGATCTTCAAAGTCCTCAGAGACAAGTACAATACCTTTGGAAAAGGTCAGACAAAAATGTTGATTCAGTCACAAAATGTGTTAAAATTCCTTTGTTCTTTAAAGTCCACAAGTGCAGTTGCTTTAAGAGTGGTCAGATGAGAATGTTGAAAATGTTGATTCAGATTGCAGGACCCAGCATCACCATGTTTGTAAGACTAGTTGTAAGGCATATGCTTCCTTGGGGAGGCTTCAAGAAAGTTGATTTAAAATTAAAAAGCTGATACCTGATGATGGCGATTTGCAGAAATTCAGTCCAGGAGACTTTCACCAATGTTGTGTGCAAGAATGGCACAGGTATTCCCAGCAGAAAAACATGTAAATGAACAAAAACTAACCTACAGACACAGACAAGCACAAACAGCACCCCACACAGCCCCAGGAGGAGGAGCTTGCAATAGAGCTGTGTCTGTTGCAGCACTGTAAATAACCAGCCCATACTCAACTGGGGACTATGAAGTAATGAACTACTGATGGCTAACTGGAAGGCATTGTGTGTCATAAAGTTCTTGTGCCTATAAAGTACACCTAGCTTAACACTGAATGATTTGTTAACATGGTCTTTGTGAGGCGTAAAGGAGACAGTTTCATCTAGGTACACTACAAGATACTTAAATGAGCTTACTTGTTCAAGTTGCACACCGTCATGACTGTGTATTGACAGTGGGCTTGCCTTTTTTTTCGCGTGGGGTGTAGAGAACAACATACTTTTTTTATATAGTTTAGCAGTAGCTTATTTTGTTGGAACCAATGTTCTAACATTTGGAAGCTGTCTTGGAGTTCCTTATTCAGTTGGCTCAATTGTTTGCTCCTAGTAAAGATAACCGTGTTGTCAGCGTACCGCTGCAAAACAGTAGGACAGGCCTGATGCAGGGAGTTTATAAAACTCCCTGGGGCAGGGAGTTTCTGGGGGTGGTGGTGGATGTCAAGATGAACAACTCTGAGACTTGTAGGAGGGCAGCAACCAAGACCAACAGGATGCTGGGATGCATCGCTAGGGGGATCACCTCCAGAAGGATGGAAGTGATACTCCCTCTGTATAACTGCTTGGTGAGGCCGCACCTTGAGTACTGCATGCAGTTTTGGAGGCCACATTTAAAGAGGGACATTAAACTCCTGGAGAGGGTCCAGAGGAGGGCAACCAAAATGATTTGGGGCTTGGGGGACAGGACCTATGAGGAGAGGCTCAAAGAGCTAAATATGTACACATTGGAAGAGAGAAGGGACTGGGGGGACATGACAGAGGTCTTCAGGTACATGAAGAGGGTAAATAGGGGAGGAACTGTCAGGGTGCTTCGAAGGAAGGAGGAGGGAGCCACTAGAGAGCATGGGTGGAAGTTGGAGGGGGGAAGATTCAGGGGTGAAAGAAGGAGGTGCTACTTCACTGAGAGGGTGGTGGAGCCATGGAATGCGCTGCCTTGGGGGCTGGTGGAGGCAGAGATGGTGGAGGGGTTCAAGAGGGGGTGGGACAGGTACAGGAGAAGGGCTCTGGAAGCAAAATCCAATGCAGCAAGAATATCTGGAACTGGGAAGGGAAAAGCCAGAGAAGGCAAGGGGGGCGGCAAGGTCAGCCCCCAGGGTGGGGGCTGACCAAACGAGCAGACACGAAAGACCATTAGGCCTATTCTGCTGGCATTTTAGTATGTTAGTATAAATAATCTAAATAGCAAGGTGTTGAGGATTGACCCTTGAGGGACTCCGAGAGAGACCGTTCTTGGGTCAGACATTGCCCCATTTACTTTTACATGTTGAGTTCTTTGTGAGCTGTAGCTTTGAAACCATGTCACTGTTTCTGGGGACAACCCCAGGGCCAGTAGTTTGGTTATGAGAATTTGATGGTCAACAGTGTTGAAAGCCTTAGTGAGGTCTGTGAAGACATACCCCAATAGGTTACCTTTCTCCAAAGCCTCATATAAATACCTGGTAAACCGTATGAGTGCAGCCATGGTGCTGTGTGCTTTCCTGAAGCCATGTTGTTCCTGACACTGTGTGTTATATTTGTTACAGTAGTCTATTAATTGGTCTGAAACAATGCGCTCCAATGCTTTGAAGAGTGGGGGCAATATTGAAATGGGTCAATAATTTGAGTAATTAGTCCTATCACCGCTCTTATGGATTAGGGTGACAAATGCAATCTTCCATTTGTTTCTAAATTTAGCTGTCCTGAGTGTCAAGTTAAAGATCTTTGTTCTATTATTTTTTTTTATTTTAGTCTTTGGTAACCGGGTTAGGCCCACTAGGCACAAGTGCCTGTTTTCAAGGGTGACCTGGGAGCACTGAGCGGTTAAGTGACTTGCTCAGAGTCACACAGTATGCAGGTGGAAGTTGTGAGAATCAAACCCAGGTCTGGTCTGCTGGATATACCAAGCTCGTTCACACCTCATTCCTCTAACCTCTAGGCTATACTGCCAGCCCAGGATGGTAATTCGTCTAGGGTAAGGACTAGGACTTTCATGTCAGTGGTATCCCCTCCAACCCTAGTTTTGCCGAAGACCTTCTTTACATATTTCTTAACCTCTGACACTGTGACTTTCCTGAAGCAGAACTGAGGTGAGTTGGGGATAGGCTGAGTAGAACCAGCATATTTCAGCTGGGCTTCAGACTCCTGGGTGGTTAGATATTCAGGTGGTAGAATAGAGCTCAGGTCAGTGAATTCCACATTAAAAATGTCTGCTATCTCTTTAGGGCACTGGATTTTGGTATTTCCAGATATGATCATATCAGGAAAGAATTGTTGAGTACCTAGAGACCAGTGGGGCACAGGACCCAAGGCAGCATGGATTCACAGCAGGAAGATCGTGTCAGATGAATCTAATCAATTTCTTTGACTGGGTGACCAAAGTAGTAGACCAGGGAGGGGCTGTGGACATGGTCTACCTAGACTTTAGCAAGGCATTTGACACAGTCCAACACAAAAGATTAATAAACAAATTAGCCAGCCTGGGAGTGGGTCCCAGGATGGTAGTCTGGGTAAAACATCGGCTGGTCAACAGGACACAGAAGGTAATAATAAATGGAGTCCACTCTGAAGAAAGGGGGGCTACTAGTGGGGTACTACAGGGTTCAGTACTGGGTCTGGTCCTTTTTAATATTTTTATAAGTGACATTGCAGAGGGACTGGAAGGAAAAGTATGCCCCTTTGCAGATGACACAAAGATCTGCAACAGGGTTGATACACAAGGGGGTGAAAAGGATGAGAAGGGACTTGGCAAGGTTGGAGGCATGGTCAGAGGTATGGCAGCTTGGATTCAATGCAAAGAAGTGTAAAGTAGTGCACCTGGGAAACAAGAACCCAGGGGAAGAGTACACAATGGAGGGGGGTTATAACAGCAACAAAAATGGAAAGGGACCTGGGGGTAATCATATCAGATGACCTTAAAGTTAGCAAGCAATGTGAGAAGGCAGTAGTGAGGGCTGGGGGGATACTGGGATGTATAGGGAGAGGCATCACCAGTAGAAAATAGGAAGTTGTTATCCCTCTGTACAGACAGCTGGTGAGCCCTCATCTGGAGCACTGTGTTCAGTTCTGGAGACCCCATGTCCACAAGGACATAGACAGGATGGAGGAAGTCCAGAGGAGGGCAACTAAAATGGTGCAGGGTCTGCAACAGAAACCATACGAGAAGAGACTAAAGGAGCTTAATATGTAAACCCTTGGGGAAAGGAGGGAGGGGGAACATGACAAAACTTCTTTAAGTACCTCAATGGAATCAACAAAGTCCAAGAGGGTAGCATCTTTCAGAAAAAGAGATGTGCAAGAACAAGAGGACACACTCTGAAGGGGGGACGGCTCAGGGGCAATGAGGAAGTATTTTTCACAGAGAGGGTGGTGAATGCATCGGAACCACTCTTCTGAGGAGGTTGTGGGGTCTAAAACTGGGATAATTCAAGAATGCATGGGACAGACATAAGGGAATTCTTGTTGGGGGGTAAGAAGAAATAGGCTGTTGGTTAACTAGGATCTGCAGCTTATCCAGTAGGTAGGGAACTGGGCAGACTAGGTGGTCCAAGCAGACCTTATCTGCCATCAAAGTCTATGTTTCTATGTTTCTAGGGGGTGCTTTGGCTTCTTTACCAATTAGAGTTTTTAGGTTATCCCAGAACAGTTTGCCATTGCCCCATGATTTTTCTAGTTGTTCTTTATAATGTGTAGCTTTAGCCAACCTAATCTCTTTAGTGAAACATATAGAAACATAGAAATATAGAAACATCGAAACATAGACATTGACAGCAGATAAGGAAAGCTTGGCCCACCCAGTCTGCCCATTTCCTTACCTATTGGATAAGCTGCAGATCCTAGTTAACCAACAGCCTAATTCCTCCTACCCCCCACCAGAATTGCCTTATGTCTGTCCCATGCATTCTTGAATTCCCACACTGTTTTTGACCCCACGACCTCTTCAGGAAGACCATTCCATGCATCCACCACCCTGTCCATGAAAAAAATTCTTCCTCACATTGCCCCTGAGCCATCCCCCCACTATCTTCAAATTGTGCCCCCTTGTTCTTGCACATCTCTTTTTCTGAAATATGTTATCCTCTTGGACTTTGTTGATTCCCTTGAGGTACTTGAAAGTTTCTATCATGTCCCCCCTCCCTCCTTTCCTCAAGGGTATACATATTAAGCTCCTTTAGTGTCTCTTCATATGGCTTCTGGTGCAGACTCTGCACCATTTTAGTTGCCCTCCTCTGGACTGCCTCCATCCTGTCTATGTCCTTGCGGAGATGGGGTCTTCAGAACTGCATGCAGTACTCCAGATGGAGTCTCACCAACTGTCTGTACAGAGGGATAACAACCTTCTGTTTTCTACTGGTGATGCCTCTCCCTATGCATCACAGTATCCCCGCAGCCCTCCTTGCTGCCTTCTCACATTGCCAGTGCATGTGTTTCTCACTGATCTGTATTTTATGTAGTCACAGGGTTCTCCAGAAGCTTTTGCCATGTGTCAGTGGTTATTTCTAGCTTTTATAAGCTCAAGAAGTGGGCCAGTGATCCAACTGTTATTTGTTCCCTTATATTTACATGTTTTGAATGGGGCAAAAATGTTGCATGCATTAGTGAAAGTTGTTATAAAAAAGTCCAGGGCCTGGTCAGCATCCTCTACAGTATCTAGTGGTGATCAATCAGTCTGCCTGAGGTAGTGCTTGAAGGACTCTACGAGTCTCTTTCACACAGTTCTGTTCTTCAGTAATTGTGGAGGTTGTTTCTTAGTCTTGTTGGACCAGATGTACATCATGGGGGAAGTGGTCACTAAGCATGTCAGGGAGGACAGAGACATCAGTGATCTGCTCTGGGTGGCTGGATAAAACCCAGTCAATAAGTGAAGTGGTACCTTTCCAGCAATTAAATCCTGTGGCTTGTGTCACCATTTGAGTAAGGTAAAGACTGGAAATCAAGTCTTTCTGATGATTTGTGTCCTGTGCTAGCCAATTAATATTAAAGTCTCCAACCACAACTTTTTTCAAGTCTAGGTTGATTTGCTTAAAGTGTTCAGTGAAAATGTCTAAACCAATTGCTTGCTTGCCTGGAGGTATATATACTGAGGTTAACACTAATGTTTTATTTTGATTACCTAAAAGTAGTTCTAGTAATAGGAGTTGTACCTCCTTATCTACTGCACTATAGAGGAGCACTTGTCCTTTGATGAAACTGTTTAGGTATATTAGGCATCCACCTCCCCGTTTGGTTAGTCTGTCTTGCCTGAACATAGTATAACCATCAAGTATAATGAAAGCTTCGGGAATTTGGGGTGATAGCCATGTTTCCATTAGAATGATTATATCTGGCTTGGGCTGTGAGACCCAAGCCTGGAATTGAGGTAGCTTGGGTAGCAGACTACCGATATTAATGGAGACTAGCTTTAACTGTCTTAGTCTGCCACCCTTAACAATGGGTACACCAGTGGGGCCAGGTTTTCGGTGTATATTGCCTGATAAAAAGAGTAAGATGAGGATGATTTTTTTCCTTGAATTATTGTAGTGTGTAATACTGCCAATCTTTTGCAATCTATAAGTTAGTTTGCCCTGTGGAACTGGTTTAGTAATGGTGTGGGTGGTGGGACAAAAAGCCACAGGTCCTTGAAAGCGTGCCAGCTGCCAGTACCTCATATGAAACCGGGCTATATACATTGCTTTTGGAGAGTCCACAAAGGGTTCTTCTACTCTGACGGTGGCATGAATCATGTTTAGGGTGGGGGGGCTGAGGTGGTATCGGGGTGTGCCCTAAACCATTGCACTATACTGCCTCCATTTGCACACTAAATTTTCCACATAGCCTTTTTATTAGCCCATCTCATGAACCTGGTAAGTGAAAATTTTCACCATCAAAACATTATTCTGCACCATCAAAACATCATTTAGTGCCACAGGTGTGAAAACATATTTTGTCTGGGATTTGAAAAATGACAGCTGCCACATTCCTAGGGTGGTGTGAAAAAGTGGCTATGTTGAAAATTTAGGTTAAAATATTTAAAATTGCCAAAGTTATGAATGAATGAGAAAAATGTCAATGTATGCCCATAACTTTGCCATTTTTTGCACAATTTAACCCCAAATTTTCAGTATAGCCTTTCTATGACCCCACTTCATAAATGTGGGTGGTGAAAATTTTCAACCCCCCAAAAGGTAATTTTACAACGTGACTGTGAAATCACCTTTTGGGCCTGATTTGCATAGTTCCTCCACCACTAATCTTGAGATGGGGTCCCAAAACTGCCATGTTGAAAATTTGGGGCCAAAACATGTAAAAATGGCAAAGTTAGGTTTCAAAGTTCAAAAGCCCGTTGAAATAAATTGAATGCCACTTACCTTAGTTTCTCATATTGCAGTAGATGGTTCCAGCAGCAAGACATGTCTTTGATCAGAGTGTATTTTCACCCTGGGAAATGTTCAGGTGAGTGAGGGGTTGTAGGGGGTGTGTGGGGTGGCAGGTTCTGAGTGGGAGGTCAGGGGCTGGGTGGGGATGTGTGGAAGCAGATCAGCGAGGGACCATTTTCTGTTTTACATGTTAAAAAAAACATTGAAGGATGGCTTTCCTTATTTCAGGGATATTCCAGCACAGGGATTGGGCACCCAATGTCAGGCTCATTGGGGAACAGGGATGGGCAGCCAATAGGGGGTCAAGAGAAATGGTACTGGGGTAGGCACCCCTGTCCATTTATATATAAAAAACATATAAGATTGAGAAGGGCAGGTGGGTGAGCCACCTGGAGGGGACAGGGAGAAAGAAGTGGTACCATGGGGGCCCAGTCCACTTAATAGATAGATAGATAGATAGATAGATAGATAGATAGATAGATAGATAGATAGATAGATTGATTGTGGAATTATTCTGGAGCTGAGGGGGTGCTTGAAACACAAAATGGGGTGGCAGCAACATTCCAAATGCTGAAAGCCAATCAGCTGCTTGTTGGCCAGCTTCACGCAAATGAAGAACCAACCCCCTCTGATAGGAGTGGCTTTAGTCCTTTCAACTACATGAAGTTTCCACCCAGCAAGAAGCGATGGGTGTCATGACCACAGTGCATGGTCATTGATCTAGACTGCCTAGCCACTTCAAGCTTGAATTGCAATAGACTCAGCAGTGACACACCTCTGAAATGCCATTTTTTGTGAAAAAAACATTTTTGTGTGTGCACAAACAGATGTAAAAATGAGCATCCACCTAATCCCACCTAACATCATGACATCTCTGCTGCCACAGATTAAAAAAAAAGCCTGAATCAGAAGTCCTTCTTCAAATCCCATCCAGCAGTAGCAAAGTGTGTCTTCTAGTTCACAGTTCCTCTAAAAATGTGGAAATCCACTTGATTCAGTAATTACTACAGGAATGTTTAACTCATTCACACCACAAGAACTCTTCGAGACTTCCACCACTTGTGCCCTGTATACTCTTAGCACTGCATCCTGGACCTTTCTAAGCAAAATCAAGCCATAATCAGCATGCCACAAACAAATGTGAATATCTCTTGAACCGTAAGTGCTACACATAAAGTACAAGTGGCAAGGTTGCTCAGCACAACATTACCTTTCCAATGGTGCTATGCAATCAACTGTAATCAATTTGGTTTTCATTTTATACTAGCTGAAATACCAAACAACTATTTTTTTTCAGATTTTTTCAAGGTGCTTAGTTGAGGCTTGAGAGACAAATGTCAGCCATGCACACCATACCTTAAACAAATGCGAATAACTCATAAAGTATACATGATAGACACAAAGTATCAGTGTCAAAATTGTTTAGCACACAATTACCTTTCTAGCAGTGCCATGCAATCCATTGTAATCCATTTAGTTTTCATTTTATACTAGCTGAAACACCAAACAACTGTGGTTTTTTTTTTCAAATTTATTCAAGGTGCTTAGGTGAGGCTTGAGAGACAAATGTCAGCCATGCACACCATACCTTAAACAAATATGAATAACTCCTAAAGTATACATGATAGATGCAAAGTATGAACAGTAAAATTGTTCAGCACAAAATTACCTTTCTAACAGTGCTATGCAATCAAATCTAAGCAATTTGGTTTGTTTAATATTTAGGTACAAATTGTTGACTTCCTCAGATGTTTTCTGGCCTGAGAGAAAGTCAGCAGTGTACGTCTATAGGCTTTATTGGCCTGAGTGGCTATGCTTTCAGCTGCCACCTACAGGCGTATCTAGGCCTGAATCAGCTAATAGGTGTGAAGACTCCAAATTCCTTGTCACTTTGATTTCAAAACATTTTGGCACCCTCTGCAGTCTTTTCTACACCACTGAGTCTCTCTTTCACCCCTTATTCTTCATTCTCAACTTTTGTCCCCCTTAGGGTGAACAACATGCATACTTTTTCCACTCAGAATTTGAAATCATCTCCAATATCACCTTCATCTCTCTTTCCAATGCTCTTCTGACACCAAGCCTTCCTCCTGCTCCTCATTCTGCTCTCTTCTTCCTTTTTTCATGGAGGATGTTACCAGGATTGTGCACTATATAAAAAAGAAAATTTTTACCCTTGTCCCTGTGCTTTCTTCTCTGGATTTCTCATGTCTGACTACTCTTGCTTCTTATAAGGCTTTGATTATCAACCACTCCTTTACCTCTGATATGCTCCTGATGCTCTCAAATCTTCCTCTAGTTCCTCTCTACTCAGAATTATATCTTTAACCCTGCTAGTCACTCCAACTACTGTATCATACCTAATTTCCTCTTCCACGACAAATGCCTAATGAAGGTGGCTTCTTTCTCTTTTCTAACCACCTCTCTCACTATAACATTGTAAATACCTTTCATTCTGGTCACAGCATGGATAATTGTCTCATCTATGTTTTTTAATGATCCCTTCATTGCATCTGACAAAGACTCTGTTTCCCTTTGAATCCTTTTGGATCTCAGTGTAGCTTTAACACTTTTCATCTTTCTATAGTGTACTCCTTTATCATATCAAACATTATTTTGGTCTCGCTGATATGCTGTCTTGGTTCCCCTGCTACCATTTTGACTGCATTTCTTTGTCTCTGGTTCTAAATGCACCTCATCCCTATACCATCTCTTATATATGGTACCTCAGGGCACTATTCATATTCGCCTCCTCTTCTCCATCCAACTCATTTCCTCTTAACCTCCACTTTCACTTCTATGCAAAAGTCTCCCAGCTTTGAATCTTCTTTGACTTTTCCTTAACCCCCTTCCCATCTCTCCTTATCATTCTGCTTTGGCCACATTAATGTCTTCCTCTTAATGTATTTCCTACAGCTCAAGGTATCTAAGACTAAGGTTCTTCCCATGGGCATCAAGAGATATTTTAATCTCTGGTCATGTTAATGCAATCCTGAAAAAGCTGTGCCCCAAGCTCAGTGCATCATACAGGAACCACAGTAGCCTCCTGCTACCAGCCAGACGTGAACTTGTCCAGAAGATGATCCTACCTATTTTTGACTACCGTGACATAGTCTACAGTACTGCTCCCAAGTCTTCTTTATACAGATTGGACACTCTCTTTAATTTCTTGCACCACTTTTCTTTGGATATTCCACCTCTCATGCACCACTGTAACCTCTACCACTTCCTGGCCTTTCCATCATCAGAAAATCGACACCACCTCCATGGTGCAAAATTTGTGTCTAAATTTTGGTTTGGCACTCTCTCCCTCCTATCCAGCTTCTTCTCTTCTCATCCCCCCCCGATCATGCCCTTAGATCTTTTGACTCCAGCTTAATGGTAGTCCCTCGTCGTCTGACCACTGCAGGTCAGATGGCCTTCTCGCACCACTTCCCTAAACTATGGAACTCTCTCTCCCACTATGTGTTTCAGGTTTTTTGTAGTAAAGTTGACACATTTGTATTTTAATGCCTTTTTGGTGTGGTTCATTTCTCTAGGGTTTCAGGATGCTGAGTCAGTATGCCTCTAGGCTGCTGATACCATGTGAAGTGCTACTCTGCAGTGCCTGTTTGGAAGTTATATTGCTACAAGTGTTGCAATGTTGGTAACTGCATTGCTGTTTGTCAGTGTCTGCTTTACAATAAGTTTTAATAGGGGCCTTATATGTGTTAATTCCTACTAGGGGTGAAAGTGCTAGCCCTTGTAAAACAATCATTATAATTTGGAGTACAACACAGATGAGCCTGAATATAGCTCAAGTAACAGCCTGTCAATGAGAAAACAGAAAATCAGCTCTGCTCAGCTGAGTAGCCCAGTCATTCATACTTTGATGATGAATAAAATATTGAGTGAGTGAGTGAGTGATTAAGCATTGAGCTGGCTACTGCATAGAATCTCTTAGTAAGGTTTCAAAACAGCACTACCTCTCCCACCCCCATTTACAGGGTGATGAAATAATTGATTTAAAGTGCCATCTTGAGAAATCACCTCAATTGAATGATAGGTGTGAATGATCATAGCCTTTCACCACATCAGAGATATCCATTCTGCAAATCTCACATTAGTGTGCTGTGGCTTAGCATCCAGCAACCCAAGAGAAAAGGACCACAACAACAAAGCACCAAAAACAAAAATATGAATTTGTCAACTTTGTTACAAAACCTGAAACACACATAGATTTTAAAGCAATGTTTATTAAATGGTGTTGCCTGATTTACTGGAGAAAACCATTTTCACATAGGTTTTATACTTTGGAGATGCAGATCCTGTAAGCTTGCTGACTAGGAGGGCGAGACTGTGAGTTCAGGAGTTGACATCATCAGCACCTCTTCACTGAAACTGGCTTTTTTGAACAGGCAGAAGATGTAGGGTTGTAAAATGACTTATAACTTTTAAACAAAGTAACTTAGAGATCTCAGTTTTGGCATGAGGGTGATTGGGGCTTTGTTGATCCATATTCTAAAGTTATTGATGCCAATAATTTATGACCATAGTCCCTCTTTAAGACCAATCTTGGAGTATGACAGTGGTGCATTATTGCACTGTTGTTCTTCAATTTATATATAAATGATATTACTGTATTAGCAGATTAGATGACAATGATTTTCACTCTCCTAAGGTTAACCAAACTAAAATTGCATTACTTGCATGTGCAGATGATGTAGTATTGTTAACATCATTATTGGGCATACAGAAAAAATTAAATAAATGTACCACCTGTTGTGATAAAAATATTTCACTATAAATACAACAAAAACTCAATTGCTGGTATTTGGTCATAACAAAATAAACAAATAGAGGTTATATGTTAAAGATACTAACTTACAGCTTGTAGATACATATGACTATCGTGGCCTTAGGTATGCTAGTAACTGAAACAGGAATAGGCACATAACTTCCTTAAAAACTAAATTGATAAAATCAATAAGTGGAATAAAATATTTCATATGAAATTATGGTGGTTATTTCATAAAGGGTTCATTAATGGTGATAAATGCTAAAATCAAGATGACAATACTATATGCTGATGAAGTGTGGGGTTTTATAGACACACAAGTAACAGAAATTGTGTTAAATAAATTATACAGATTTCTCTTGGGACTTCCTAGTTATATATCAGCACTTATTCTCTAATTAAAACTCAAGCATAATCAGAGAAAGAATAATTATATTTATAATAGATCTTCAGCTTTTGCCAGAAAACAGACTGGTAAGAATATGTTTTAAAGAACAACTCTATTATTCCAATCAATGCTTTCAACTTCCTTATTTGAAATTCATCAAGAATAAACATTTTCAACTTCACTTGGGAAGAGTAATGACTGATGTTTTCAGAATCCCAAGTCTGCAGTTAATAGCAAATGTTAAAACAAAATGTGATGGAAGAGGGATGCCTGGATATTGTGGCAGTCACAGAAACATGGTACACAGAGAACCATGTCAACATCCCAGGGTACACAATCTACAGGAGTGACAGGGAGAGAAGAAGAGGAGAAGGAGTAGCTCTCTATGTAAGGGAAGGGATAAAAACAACAGAACTAAAGGGTAAACAGGGAGGAGAGGAGGCACTGTGGGTCACCCTGGAGAGTGGAAATGGCACCACAATCCACACAGGGGTTGTATACAGACCCTCATCTCAGGGGGAGGAAATGGACGAGGAAATGATAGAAGGCATCCTAGGGATGGCACAGAAAGGGGAGATATTGCTGATGGGGGACCTGAATATGTCAGATGTTGACTGGAGCACCTTTACTGCAGCCACATCCAAGAGTAGGGCCATTCTTGATGCCCTACAGGGGGCATGCCTCAGACAGCTAGTTTTGGAACCCACTCGGGAGAGAGCACTCTTAGACCTGGTACTCTCAAATGGGGATGGAGAGAGGATTGCTGATCTTGAAGTGGGTAGCCATATGAGAACAAGCGACCACCAAACAGTGTGGTTCATGATAAACTTAGCTGTAGAGTCAAGCTACACAAAAATGAAGGTACTGGACTTCAGGAGGGTCGATTTTGTCAAAATGGGAGAGTGCTTCAGCAAAGCACTAGCAAACAGGCAAGAAGGTGGGGTGGAGCAACAATGGGGAAACATCAAAACCTCCATCACAGAGGCAACAAGTCTATGTGTGAAGCAAGTAAACAAATCAAAATGAAAGAAAAAAACACTATGGTTCTCAAAAGAAGTGGCGGGGAAGGTAAGGGAAAAAAAGAGAGCATTCAGGAAGTATAAGGAAACAGAGAAGGAGCAAGACAGAGAACTGTACTAGTTAAAGCAGAAGGAAGTGGATAAGGCAGTCAGAATAGCAAAGGCCCAAACCAAGGAAAAGATAGCCAACTCGGTTAAGAAGGGGGATAAAACCTTTTATAGGTACATTAGGGAGCAAAGAAAGATGAAGGCAGGGATACTGAGGCTGAACAAAGAGGAAGGTGGTTGGGCAAAGAGTGACAGTGAAAAAGTAGGGATACTGAACAAATACTTCTGCTCAGTATTCACAAGGGAAAAGCAGGGGGAAATATCTAATCCAGTCAATAGAAGCACTCTGGATAGGGGGGTTGATATTAGTCCTTCACAGAAGAAAGGGTTCTGAAAGAACTCTTAAAACTGAAGGTGGATAAAGCAATGGGGCCTGATGGGATTCACCCCAGAATTTTAAAAGAACTAAGGGAAGAACTAGTAACACCACTGACTACCCTTTTTAATAAATCATGGTAGGATGGGGTGGTACCTGAGGACTGGAGGAGGGTGGATGTGATTCCCCTTCACAAAAGTGGGAGCAAGACAGAGGCAGGAAACTACAGACCTGTCAGTTTGACCTCAGTGGTAGGGAAAATGATGGAATCACTGCTGAAGGAAAGAATTGTTGAGTACCTAGAGGCCAGTAGGTCACAGGACCCAAGGCAGCATGGATTCACAGTGGGAAGGTCATGTCAGACAAATCTAATTTATTTCTTTGACTGGGTGACCAAAGCAGTAGACCTGTGAGGGGTTGTGGACATGGCCTACCTAGACTTTAGCAAGGAATTTGACACAGTCCCACACAAAAGATTAATAAACAAATTAGCCAGCCTGGGAGTGGGTCCTAGGGTGGTAGCCTGGGTAAAACACTGGTTGGACAATAGGACACAGCAGGTAATAGTAAATGGAGTCCACAGTGAAGAAAGGAGGGTTACTAGTGGGGTACCACAGGGTTCAGTACTGAGGCCGGTCCTTTTTCATTTCTTTATAAGTGACATTGCAGAGGGACTGGAAGGGGAAAGTATGTCTCTTTGCAGATGACACAAAGGTCTGCAACAGGGTTGATACACAAGGTGGGGTGGAAAGGATGAAAAGGGGCTTGGCAAGGTTGGAAGAATGGTCAAATGTATGGCAGCTTAGATTCAATGCAAAAAAGTACAAAGTAATGCACCTGGGAAACAAAAACCCAGGGGAAGAGTACACAATGGGGGGTGAGATACTGTCAACAACAAAAATGGAAAGGGACCTGGGAGTAGTCATATCAGATGACCTAAAGGTGGGCCAGCAATGTGAGAAGGCAGTAGTAGGTTTGGGGGATACTGGGATGCATAGGAGAGGCATCACCAGTAGAAAACAGGAAGTTGCTGGCCCTCTGTACAGACAGTTGGTAAGACCACATCTGGAGTACTGTGTACAATTCTGGAGACCCCATCTCCACAAAGACATAGACAGGGTGGAGGCTGTCCAGAGGAGGGCAACCAGAATAATGCAGCGTCTTCCTCAGAAGACATATGAAGAAAGACTAAAGGAACTAAAGATGTATAGCCTTCAGGAAAGGAGGGAGAGGGGGACATGATAGAAACATTCAAATACCTCAAGGGAATCAACAAAGTCCAAGAGGGTAGCATCTTTCAGAAAAAGAGATGTGCAAGGGGGCACAAATTGAAGATAGAAGGGGGAAGGCTCAGAGGTAACATGCGGAAGTATTTCTTCACAGAGAGAGTTGTAGATACATGGAATAGCCTTCCTGAGGAGGTCATAGAGTCAAAAACAGTGGGAGAATTCAAGAATGCATGGGATAGACATAAGGCAATTCTAGTGGGGGGGTAGGAGGAAGTAGGCTGTTGGTTAACTAGATCTGCAGCTTTTCCATTAGGTAGGAAAATGGGCAGACTAGGTGGGCTAAGCGGTCCTTATCTGCCATCAAATTCTATGTTTCTATGTAGGCAATTTGCATTTATGCAACCCTTGTGCCATTACACCAAGGGTTACTACCTCTGCCTGCTTCCCTGATTTCAGGCAGAGGGGCCTGGGTTTTGAAGCAAGGGGTACTGTGGTGTGCCTACCAACAGTAAAACTAAAATTTTGGTGCCTCCACCCAGAGTAATGGTTAAGTGGGTTTTTAGAAATACTGGTAAAGCCCTCTGGGAAGCTATAGCCACCCACACCCCTGACTAGTGGCCTAACACAGCAAGGTTCTCAAGTACAGTATTAATCATTTAATTCCCAGCTCATAGAGCACACTACTGATATGCTCATGGACATCACACTTACCAACAGGGGTTGGTCTTCTGGCATATATCCTGTGCCCCTATAAAGAAACAGTTTCCTGCAACAACAATGCTTTTGCACAGTATCTTTGAACAGACTCAGTAACCAGACACTGGGTAATAATATGCTCACAGCCCAACTTAACATCAAACAGTAAATCTGGTTTATTAAGGGGACTTGAACAAGGGAAGGGCATGAACTTAGAGCAATGACTGTTGTAGTACCGTAATTAAGCATTAGGCAAAAATAAGTAATGAGCATTTGACCTGTCCTTGAATCATTCAGTTTAACCAGCTGCTGGGTACCCAGAGTGGAACTAGGAGCAGGCCTGAGGCATTGCCGTGGGTAGGCTGGCGTTGCAGCTGGTTGGGGTCCTTGATGGAAGAAAGGGTGTTATTAGCAGATGAAAACACTTGCAGACAGTAAAGGTATTTGTAATCCCAGGCCGGATGGCCTGCAAACACAGTTAAAACACAACAAGAACTTATAAAGGAAATCAGATGGCACAACAGCATTTATTTGGGAGTTGCAAGGGATACCCTGATTGTACTCGCTGTACCTAGACAGATTGAGGAATGGCTAGCGACACCATGGACCTTCTGGCCTTCCAGGATGTTGGTGGGGACCGGGGCTGATACAACTCACCTTCTCTTCATGGCCTTTCCCTGTAGGTGGCCACAATCTGTGATGTGGTTCTCTGCAGGGGCTGACTTTCCAATGCTGATCTTTCACTGAGCAGTGGCTGGATCTAGTACAGGAACAATATTTTGGGGCTGAGGCTGGCATAGGCGTGGTGGTTGCAAATACATTTTTGTATGTAGTTCTACTGAACAAACTCACAGCGGTCTCCCCTTCTTAACGCATGGCAGGAGACAGTTCTTTTTACAGTTACAGGCTCCACTTTACACCAGGAGTCTCTGGAGCAATCTCCTTACTTCAGTTACTTTCACTCTGAGACAATATAGAAACAGTATCTCTTTTGTTCTGGGAAACAGGCTTCACTGAGTTGTATTTATAGCTGAAACCCCTCTCTACATCTGGGCAGTCTCTGGATTCAGAGTCACATGCAAGGAGGCAAAAACAAGCCTTTTCCCTGCAATTCCTCTCAGCCCACGATAAGGCTGTTTACTTCTCGGCGGCTCAACCTGAACTTCCAGCCTAACAGCTGCAGAAGTCTCTTCCTCTCTGCTTGTAGGCAGTCTGAGTTTCTTTCAGATCCTACAGGGAGGCAAACAGGCCTTTACCCTGCGAATGGCAGCTGCGACACACTTGCTTTCTTCAGCTTCAGAGCTCAAGCTGGAACTGAACTTCTGTTCAAACACAGTTCCTCACTAGTCCAGGATTTCTGGGTTCTGGTTGGTTACCGGTGCTGTCAATCACAGGCCGAGGACTATCATTGGTTAATTTAGGAAAGTTCACAGCTTTTCCCACAAATCACTGTAATAAAGACCCCCATGAGGATCCCTTGGTTCTGATTGGTCCAAATGCCAAGTCCTGAACCAAACATGGCTGCTCCCATAGTGGAGAAACAGATAGGCAATGTAAATGACTTATTTGCACAGTAACATAAAGGATTTAGAGATGAATATTTACAGTACTGTGAAGGACTCCATCAGTGCTAGCAAGTGACTGCTAACTGGAGCCGATTAGAGTTGTGCCTGGCTGGTCATGAGCCTTGATTTACCCGGAGTAAGCCCAGACTTTGAAACACTATATACAGCCTGAATCTCTTAAAGAGATAGCACAGTGGCATGGATCTGCACATTTACACAGGATAACGCTAGGACATCCAGGTGGTCAGCATCAGCAGAGCCCAGAGAGGCACCCAAGGTAAGCCCCCTAATTTGGTGGGGTTACACTCTCTCCTTCCTAGGAAACTTGGTGTCCATGCCAAGTCTATAATTCAAATAATTTCTATGAGGATCCTCTGATATATTCAAGTTTAGACCATGCATTACTATACACAACATTTGCCCAGACATAAAATAGGAAACTAGGTATGTACATATTAGCATGCTCTGATCTTATATGGTACCTGTTAAGCATTTAGAATAGTTTAAACATTTAGTACATAATCATGACACTTTGATGGTTAAATCTTACACTTTGTTACCAGCAGGTATTTACTCATATGAAGTGATATACTGACCTTTTCAGAGTCTTGAGCCTTAACCCATTTATAGAAATATCCTGCACTTTTCCCAACTGACCCCTTTTACTTTGTAAGGGTGACCCCTAACATATTGGGTGGATGGCTTAATTAATATTTTAGAGGATGCTGTAGACACTATTTAGGGCAAGGAACTGGTTGCAACGTACACCCCTTTATGAACTACATTCATGGGCAAATCCACAGACTTTCCTAGTGAATCATATGTGAGTCAAACAACTGGTTTTACCATTCTACCTGATCATCTAGGTGGTGGGGCATTGGCATTTGTACTTCATCATTAGCATTCGGGTTAGCTACTCCCAGCTCATTGTCCAACAATAAGACAGCTTCTTTCTTCAGGATCAGAACTGGTTATAGGTTCTTCACTTGGCACGTTACTTTGGTTTTCTGTTGCTTCAGGCTCATCTTCATCGGAACATGAATTTTAACAAAGTAAAAGCTGTCCAACACACAGTTAGCATCTTCAGGAACAGCAGTACTTTCTTGTACATGAAACAGTTCACTTAACCTACTTAGTCCAGGAACACTTTTTGGAGGACTTGCAGGCTCACTACAGGCTCTTTCTGGTTCAGGCACAATAATTTCAGATTACTCCACCAGGCAAAGGGAGTCTACTTTTTCTGAGGTTACACTTCGTACATCATTCTCTGTAGGTTCAGGAACAATAGAGAGAGCAGGATTATCAAAGGTCTCCGACCTGTTACAGTCATCACTGAAAGTAGGGTGGAAATCTCCTTGGAACAGTTGCTCTAATTTGAGAGAAGGATAATAAACAGCACCACAGTCACTGTCATTATCTTCAGAATCAACATCATTATCAATAGTAGCATTGTTGGTAGAAGGCCCTGGCTGTTGAGCAGCAGCAGGATGGTTGAGTTGCCTGTTACGAGTGGCTGATCTAGTGACATGGCCTGTTGGAGCTGCTGCTTTAGGCACCATGTCCAAAACTATTTGCCCAGTTGGTGGAAGGTGATTTTTATGGATTGTCTTTACAGCATGAGGATCTCCTTCTGGGTGCACTTTGTACACTGGTAAATCATTTAACTTGCTGACAACAATATATGAAATATGGCTCCATCGATCAGCTATTTTGTGGTTTCCTTAGAAACCCAGATTTTGCCTCGACACGCAGTCTCTTGCTTTAAGTTCTTGGGCCTTAACATGTTTGTCATGGCCAACTTTGTTGGTCAGATTTTTCTTTGCTGCCATGGTGTTTGAAAGCTGGTATGCATGATTCAGTTGAGTTTTTAAATTTTTTGACATATTGCAGGTAGGTGTCTGACTGATAGAGATGTTGCAAAATAAAATTTCACCGGCGAAACTGCAGCAAAATCGGCAATTTTGCAGCATGCAAATTTTTGTTAAATTGCAGTAAAATGGCAACATTTCACCTGCAGTTTTGCTCCCCCCACAAATGGGCATCCCCATGGTGTCTAGTGATTCCTCCCCCCCCCCCGGCTGCTCACTGGCCCAAATTTAGAAAAAAAAAATTGCCCTGGTGTCTAGTGGTTCCCCTTCCCCAAACGATCTAAATTTGGGCTGGTGAGCACCTGGGGGAGGGGGGTAGGGCACTACAAGGCACCAGGGAGGATTAATTTAACTTGGGCCAGTGATCAGCTGGGGGGGGGTTGATTAATAGTGGTGACATTGTGGAATTTTACCCATGGGTGGCAAACTTTTGCCCTCGGGCAGCGAAGTTTGCTGGTTCGTGGAGAAATTTCACATTTTGCCCAGTAAAATATTTTGCAAAATGTGTGAATTCCACAAAATATTTCACAGGGCAAAATGTTTCAGTTTCACACAACACTACTGACTGAGCACCATCAGGGGAGACTCCAAAGCATACGTCAACAAGAAGGCAAGCTTCTCAGCCAAACATGAGGTGATAGGGTGAAAAACCTGTTGCATCATTCTTAGTACAATTATAAGCATGTACAAGGGCACTGATTTGCTGGCTCCACCTTGGCTTATCTTTAGGATGCAGAGTGCCAAGCATATCAAGCAATGTTTGATTGAACCTCTCAGGTTGTGGATCTCCCCACGGATGGTAGGGGTAGTCCTGGGCTTTCTTACACCTCAGATGGATGACAACTCCTTAATGAGTCGGCTCTCAAAGTCTCGGCCTTGATCCAAATGGATTCTTTGAGGAGCACCATAGTGGACAAAGAACGTTTCCACAAGGACTTTTGCTACAGTGGTGGTCTTTTGATCTCTTGTTGGATAAGTCTGAGTATACCATGTGACGTGATCTCTTACTACCAACACATTTGCATGTTTTTTTAATCTGGCTCCAAACACAAGAAATCAATGCAGACTAGTTCCATTGGTGCACTAGTAGTTATGTTAACCAGGAGAGCTTCCCTTTGAGGTTGAGCCTTTCACTAAAGACACCTACTGCAAGTTTTAACATACTGATCAATGTCTAGACCCATCTTCAGCCAGTAGAAATGTGCACAGGTTAAATACAGCATCCTTTTGCTACCTAGGTGTCCCATGTTGTCATGCAGAGCTTTTAGCACAACATATTTGAATTTTGATTACAGTACTAGCTGCCTTCTCACAATTTTCCCCTTTACTTTCAGTCAACTCTCTGTACAGCAACTGTTCACATACAGTAGCTTAAGTTTAGGCACTTCTTGTAACAGTAAAGCAGTTTTGGGATCACTGTACCACAGTTTAGAAATGTATTTACCCTTTCTTAAAGCTTTCTTAAAGGACTGGTTTATTCATTGAGTCGTAATATTGTTCTTTCTGGATGTCAGCTGGAGTTAGCTGTGGTAACGTAATCAAGTCTAAGGCTGCAAAATTACAACAGGCTGCAGGTACACTATTATTAGGAGGCCCCAAACAATCGGACAAGCAGTTCACAGTTTCAGGATGGGGAATTTCATCTCAATCAAACTTATGGCATAGTGCTTTTATAGACTGTTCAGGAATGTGCACCCACTGTTGACTTGAGGCAGGTCTGCATGAAAGGACATCAGCATCGATATGGTTTAGGCAGGGTCGGTACTCCACTGCATAATCATATGTTGATAAAGTTAAGAGCAACCAGTGCCCAGTGGCATCTAAATTTGCAGAGGTTTGGACATAGGTCAATGGATTGTTGTCTGTTTTTACTAGGTTCTTTGCACCATACAAGTATTTGTGAAACTGCTCCATGATCACCCACTTGAGAGCGAGAAATTTTGACTTATGTACTGAGTAATTTCTCTCTGAAGAAGTCAGCCTTCAGCTTGCAAAAGCTACTGGGCACAACTCCTCGGTGTACTATCAGTAAAGCACAGCCCCTAGGCCACTCAGGCTGATGTCTGTGTGCAGCACATAAGGTTTAGACGGGTCTGCATAGGCAAGCATGAGTGCGTGAGTGAGCTGATAAATAATTTTATGGAAAGCAGTATCGCAATCTGGAGTCCATCTTTGGCCAAAGAGTTTCTGAGGTCAGAAACAGGTTTTTACAGTCTCTTTGTCAGTGCTCTTTTTGAACTTTTTCTGTGCAGGTGGGTACCCTTAGGACAAATTTCACAAAGGTCATACTACATTAGTGTAGTCTTTAATGAAACAATGGTAGTAACCACAGAAATCAAGGTATCTTTGAAGTTCCTTTAAATTGTTTGGCTTTGGCCAGCTGGTTAATGCCTCCACCTTGCTGCAGTCAGTCTGGATACCCTCAGGAGACACAATATGGCCTACATACTTTACTGAGCTTTAAAAAAACTGACATTTGTTTATTGACAGCTTTAAGCCAAATTCCTCCAGTCTATCTAGTACTTTAAACAGGCGAGTCTTATGCTCCTCCAGAGTTTTTATGACATTGTTGAGATAAACCAGACTCTCATGGAGGTTTATATCTCCCACAGCATGCTCCGTTAATCTCTGAAACATTGCAGGTGCACCCAAAATTCCTTGTGGCATGCGGAGAAATTCATAGAAGCCCAAAGGACAAATAAATGCTGTTTTCTTCCTGTCTTCTGGAGCCACTGGGATCTGATAATATCCGCTGTGCAGGTCAAGGACTGAAAACCACTTGCTCCCATTTAGACATTCCAGTACACCTTGTATGCATGATATGGTATATTGATTGGGCATTGTTCTCTTATCAAGGGCTCTGTAGTCCACACACATGCGGATGGTGCCATTCTTCTTTCTCACTACGATGACTGGGGAGGCATAAGGACCATGTGATTCCTGAATTATGCCTGCTGCTAACACCTATTACAGATGGCGCCTTAAGTCATTGATGTCAGCAGAAGCTAGAGATCTGGATCTCTTCCTAAAGGGTCTCTTTTTGTGCAGACGGATATGGTGTTCATCACCGGTAACACAACTGACATCCCACTCTTTAAGAGAATACTTTGATTCACTGAGCCAACTTCTGGCTGATTCTGTCCATCCAACTATCAGGGATGGGAGACTCCCTGAACTCAAACATGTCAGGTGATACGTCACACTCTTCTCCAGTCTGGCACTTAGATGGCAAGACAGCAGTATCCACACAGTAGACCTTGGCCAGGATGCACCCTTGGTTAACTCTGATGTCTCAGTCTGTCACATTTTAGAACTGGACCACCACTCTCCAAGCATAGGCGTGAACATGAACAGACAGCACACTGGGTTTAATCAGAAGTCCTTCAGGCAATTTTCCCTATTCTGGGGCATCAAGCATTAGTATCTTATTGGTCACAACCTTTCGCAATTGCACCTCTCCACTGACACCACACTGTGCATTCAGGGGAAGAACAATAGTTGAAGAGTCTTTTTTCCAAACAGCCCCACAAGCTCATCTCTGTCGCCCTCTGCTGGGTGCATCTGCATCTCATGAGCTCTCTGAACCATAGCATGATTATGTAGAGCTCTTCCAGACTTTTATGCTTGTCTCTCTTGGCACAATTGATCAAGATGGCTGAACATATGTGCGTTGGTACCAGTTAACTCTGAGATCCCATCATACAGGCCAGAGGAACGACATACTATGGCTAATGTCTCCACAGGATCTTCAACACCTGCTACAGAAGAAGGAAAAGACAACCAGACTTTAAGGTAGCCAAGATAAGGATGTGACTTTTCACTCAGTCCCGATATGTGAAAGCCATGGAGCAGTTTTAGTGGGTAGTTAGATAAATGCTGGTCATATCAGTCTTAGAAAATTATTGTGACTTGAGACCCACTGTCTAGTACTGCTTTAACAGGAATTCCTTCAATGTGTGTGGTAGTTTCCATGGATGGGCCTACCAACTCCAACCAGCCCAGTGGAGTATTTGCAGGAATTGCAGGAGCTCAAACAAATGGCTTTGCCACAAATGAGTTGGATTTTTTTTTCTCTCTTTGTATAATTTACTATCATTGTTTTGTGATGCCTGTAACACTTGCCTGCCACACTTTGTGTTGATGTGGAACCTTTGAAAAAGAGTCCCTGACTCAAAGGGTTGTAATTCCTAGACCTCAATAAATAAAAATAAATAAATAATTTGAGTTAGCCTGAACCTCCACTACACCCATTGGCTGTATCCCTCTGAAGCCTCTTCACCCTTTGAAGCTCCTCCCTAGTTTGTCAGCCACTTTCCGCACATCCTATGGGGATTGAAACTCTCTCTTCATATGGCCATCCTTCCCACAATGGTAGCAGAACATTCCTTCTCTAGCCTGCTTTGACTGTGGCACTACATCAGAATTGGACCTCCATTCATGGCTAGGAGGTTTTGAAGATTATGTATTTGAAGCTTGAGCAGGGGCACTGATGACAGTGAGTCCTTGTTTGGTTTCCCTTCCTCCTTGCCAAGCCTGGGGTTGCACTCTACACAAGGTATAAACAGCAGTTAAGCAATTATTCACCATCAAGGTCCAATATCACATTGGAACTGGACATAAGCATTGCTTAATAGTTCTATGCTGGGTGGTAGAAAAACAGGTTGTAGAAATACATAGTGGACCCACACCCACTAGGCCTAGTAAGTGTGGAGTCTGCACCTATGAGGCACCTTGCAATTTTTGTTTTCTTTGCCTGCAAATTGAACTATTAAATGTAATGCTTATGTCCATTTCCAGTGTGGATTATTTGGACCTTGACAGTGGATGGTGTTCAGCTGTCTTGTTTGTATCTTGTGACTTTTTGCCAGCAGCACATCATGAGTTGAGGCCCCCTTACAGTTGTTTCTTTTGGTCATTGCACACTACACCCCATCATTTCTTTTACCTGGGCGGACAATTCATTTATTTGAGTCTCTAAGCCTCCATCCACAGAGGATGCCTAGGTGTGCGCTCCCAAGCCCATCACAGATAAATTCTGATGGATATCTAAACCTTCAAGGGAATCAGTCTTGGTAGTCACACCCATTTTCAGTTCTCGTATCTCTTTAAGAATCTCTGTCAACTGCTGAGAGCCATTAACAGGCTCTTTGTGCTCTGGAAATCTCACTTCACACCTTTGAGCTTCAACTGATGGAAAACTATCAGGGGCAGGCCCCTCCCAGGGGTAGGAATTGTAGTCACCATACTAACCCAAGAATCCAGCAATCCTCCTCATTTTCTGCTTCTCATACTTCCTGCATCAAGGGAATGTAAGAAGGGGGATTAGCTTTATAGTCTTTTAGTCTCCACTTGAGATAAAGAAACTGGAATACTTGGCAGACCTCAGTATCTGATCCAGCTTGACTCGATTTAGCTCACTTGAGGCCACACCTCATCTCCTAAACACTCTTTGCAGCGCTTTCTCTAATCGGGTCAAATAAGTGGACAATGGCTCTCCTCTCTGTTGCCTAGTGGCTTTGAACCCCAACATAAGGTCCTCACCATCCTCTGGGGTACCAAAGACAGTTTCTAATGCAATAAAATACTCTTGTATGGGGGCATCAGACTTGGTGGATCTCAACGCTCTGATAGTATCCAATGCAGCTTCACCAAGACATTCAATTTTCGAGAGGGCTTCCTCAATAGAACTTTTATCAGTGCCCAGGGGTATCTCTAGTAGTAGCGGAGTGTTCTAGAGCTCAACCTCATCTCCCATACACCAACTGAGCAAATGCTGCACAGCCATTTTTTCAGTGGAATTCTCAGATCTAGAACCGGAAGCCTTCTCCATCTTAATCCCAGTGTTTATATGAAATACAGTTACAATTTGGTGTTTTGGCCACTAGAAGGCTGTAATCCCAGTGATACCTTCAACTGTGTAACCCTAGCACCATTATACCAAGGGCTACTACCCTGGCCTGCTTCTTTGATTGCAGGTTGAGAGGCCTGGGTTCAGAAACAAGGGGTACTGTGGTGAGCCTACCAAAAGTAAAACTAAAATTGTGGTGCCTCCACCCAGAGTAATGGTTAAGTGGGTTTTTAGCAATACTGGTACAGCCCTCTGAGAAGCTATAACCAGCCACGCCCCTGACTAGTGGCCTAACACAGCCAGGTTCCCAAGTACAGGATTTGACATTTAATTCCCAGCTCATAGAGCACACTGCTGGTGTGCTCATGGACATCACACTTACCAGCAAGGTTTGGTCTTCTGGCATATATCCCATGCCCCCTGTAAAGAAACAGTTTCCTGCAACAACAATGCTTTTTCATGGTATCTTTGAACAGACTCAGTAACCAGACACTGGGTAATAATATACTCATGGGCCAACTTAACACCAAACAGTAAATCTGGTTTATTAAGGGGACTTGAACAAGGGAGGGGCATGAACTTAGATTAATGACTGTTATAGTACTGTAATTAAGCATTTGGTAAAAATAAATAATGAGCATTTGATCTGTCCCTGAATCATTCAATTTAACCTGCTGCTGGGAACCCAGAGTGGAACTAGGAGCAGGCCTGAAGCATTGCTGCGGGTAGGCCGGCAGTGCAACAGGTTGTGGCCCTTGATGAAAGAAAGGGTATTTTTAGCAGATGAAAACACTTGCAGACAGTAATGGTATTTGTAATCCCAGGCTGGATGGCCTGCAAACACAGTTAAAACACAACGAGAACTTATAAAGCAAATCAGATGACACAAAAGCATTTATTTGGTTGTTGGAGGGAGCTACCCTGATTGTACTCACTGCACCCAGACAGATTGAGGAATGGCTGGCTACACCATGGACCTTCTGGCCTTCCTTGATATTGGTTGGGACCAGGGTGAACACAACGCACCTTCTCTTCATGGCCTTTCCCTGTAGGTGGCCACAACCTGCGATTTGGTTCTCCACAGGGGCTGACTCCCCAAGACTGGTCTCTTGTCAAGCAATGGCTGGATTTGATGCAGGAACAGTCATTTGGGGCCAAGGCTGGCATAGGCCCGGTGGTTGCAAATAAATTTTTTTATGTAGTTTGACTGAACAAACCCACGACTGTCTCCTCCTCCTCTTGGCGCATGGCAGGAAACAGTTCTTTTTACAGTTACAGGCCTCACTTTAGACCAGGAGTCTCTGGAGCAATCTCCTTACTTCAGTTAGTTTCACTCTATGACAATTTAGAAACAGTACCTCTTTTGCTCTGGAAAACAGGCTTCCCCGATTTGTATTTATGGCTGAAACTCCTCTCTGCTTCTGGGCAGTCTCTGGTTTGAGCGATCCTCTCAGGATTCAGAGTCCCACTCAAGGAGACAAAAACAAGCCTTTTCCCTGTGATTTCTATCAGCCCACAATCAGGCTGCTTCCTTCTCAGCGGCTCGAGCTGAACTTCCAGCCTAACAGCTGCAAGAGTCTCTTTCTCTCTGCTTGTAGGTAGTATGAGTTTCTTTCATGTCCTGCAGGGAGGCAAACAGGCCTTTGCTCTGCAAATGGCAGCTGCAACACACTTGCTCCCTTCAGCATGAGAGCTCAAGCTGGAACTGAATGTCTGTTCAAACACAGTTCCACACTTGTCTGGGATTTCTAGTTTCTGGTTGTCTACCTGTGCTGTTAACCACAGTCTGAGGGCCCTCATTGATTAATTAAGGTGCCAACAATGAAAGTTTACAGTTTTTCCCACAAATCACTGTAATAAGAACCCCATGAGGACACCTTGGTTCCGAATGGTCCAAATGCCAAGTCCCAGACCAAACATTGTGGTTCCCATAGTGAAGAAATAGATAGGCAATGTAAACAACTTAGTTGCACAATACTAGAAAGGATTTAGTGATAAATATTTACAGTACTGTGAAGGACCCCATCAGTGCTAGCAAGCAACTGCTAACTGGAGGCGACTGGAGTTGTGCCTGTTTGGTTGTGAGCCTTGATGTACTCAGAACCAGACCAGGCTATGACACACCGTATACTGACTGAATCTCTTAAAGAGATAGCGCAACAGCATGGATCTGCACACTCACACTTGATTATGCTAGGAGATTATGGTACATGGAGTTATTTTCCCTTTCTGGACATCAGCCAGGCTGTGGGCATCAGCAGAGCCCAGAGTGGCACCCAAAGTAGGCCCCCTAATTTGGGGGGGCGGGGTTACATTTATGCAAGATATTTCATGGCTACAAAATTCTTAAATTTATCACCTTTATAAGAATAACAAGAAAACTTATAACAGAGAACCCTATCTTACTCTAATTAAAGATAAAAAAGTAGAATTATTTTCCCAAGATTTAGGTTAGAGATATTTAAAAGCAACTGGCTTAACTATATACAACATAGACCAGAGGTTTATTCCCCATATTGTTATTGTAGTTGAGAAAATTATGATGATATTGAACTTTTTTTTTGTCCATTCTATACACAAAGAAGAGAAGTTTTGTTAGCAGAGGCAATCGGAGACTTATGTGGCGCCTTCCACAATTTATTCTGTCTTGTTTGTTCTTTAAAAATTACCTAGAAATGATTAAGAAAGTGATAAACTTTATTTCAGCAATTAAAATTTGGTAAACAGATTAATGAATATCCTCTGGAATGATATCAAGCAGATGTACTGGCTCAGAATTTGTATGAACATCATCAATATTAAATAGTTTAAACATGTGGTCTTGTTTATCCTAATATACAATGTTTTTTTATTTGACATTATTTACTGTTGAGGTTAGAGTGGCACCTTAGTATAGTGGAGGATATGCAAGGGAGTGAAGCACAAGTTAATTTTTTTTTTTAAGGTTAACTTTATGGGCATCTTTCTGTTAATAGGGATTATGGGTGACAACACGTTAGGAGGACATGTAGGTAACCAGACCCGCATCCTTTGATGTCCCATTTAAATTCTGATATATGTGGAATTAGCCAAAGCCCAAGCCTGAGTTCTGTCTTCTGTCCTCCCTTTTTAATTTTAAATAAATAATAAAAGTTATTGAATTACCATATTGGTTTATGCAGGAGATTAATGAATATGAATGCTCATACTAAGTACAGACACATAATAGCTTTTGTAAAGAGCACCACCTTGCTCTTATCATATGAGTGCTTTCTCTTGATGATTAGAGACTGCTCAAATATGACAGAAGATCCTGCTGGTTTAATAACATTTTAATATTACAGTGTGTAATGTAATTGTAATGATGTTTTAACTCTGTAAACTCTGTTTATAAATTATAATGGCCTTGAATGTCAATCAGTCAAAAAAAATTACCTTTATTGAGCCTCCTTTTCTTTGCATATCGCCAGTGTTTATGTCTGCATGATACTCAGATCCCACCATTTGAAATTCTGCTCCCTATATACACAGCATGGACTTAGGTATGTACCTCTTTCTATATGTTTATCTTGTCTCAGGCCTGTGCTTCCAGGGCACCAACACCAAATAGGGAGTGATAGTGCCTGTTAATACGCTGCACCCATCTTCCTCATTATCTGAGAAGTTGAGTTCTTTTTTCTGGCCATACTTGCTCTTTTTTGTAGCCTTTCTGCATCATTCATATCAGGCCAGTTCCTGTCTTCAAGATTCTGTCCTGATCCTCTAGTATGATGGATAACCAAAATATATCTCTTTATCGGATGCATTTGCTATGGTCCTGGGGTACAGATGTGAAAGTATTCTTTCATATGTGGTTATTCTTGTGCTGTCATACACACAGGGTACCTGTGCATAGACTGCCAGATATGACCATGTTCAGTGGTGTCAAGAGGCATATGTGAATGATACAGGCACATTTATGCACTGCTTTCGGGTAAGAAGTGTCACTGGATGCAGAGTTATATAATTACATGGTGGTATGTATAAGAAGTTCAAATAAGGTGATGACTATGGACAAGTTAAACAGCATGATCTAGATCAAGAGTACTGTGATGATGGCAACTAGAATGCTGGAATACAAAGGAAGGGGATCAGCTCTAGGAGATGGGCTATGATCCTTCCCCGTACAGATCTCGGATTCATCCATACTTGAGGTACAGTGTGCTGTTCTTGAGTTCACACTTCAGGAAAGACAAGGACCAGTTAGAAGCAGTGCAAAGGAAGATATCCAAAGTGACCCATGGACAACAAGGGAATTCCTACTTGGAGAGGTTAGAAGACCTTCACATGTACACTCTAGAGGCAAGAAGAGAGGGGGCTATTATATAGACATACAAGTAACTTCATGGAGTAAACCACATTAACCTATTCACACTGAGTGTAAACACAGATACCAGGACCAGGGGGAACTCAATGAAGCTGGCTGGGGGCTGGGAGAGATATAAGGAGGACATCAGAAAACATGTGTTCATGGAAAGAGTGAACAAACTGCAATGGGAAGTTGTCTGTGCAAAATCAGTGGAGAGAATAAAACATGGGTGGGACAGGCATATGGGACTTGAAAAGGCAGTAGGAAGGAGTGGAAGGGGGAGAAAGAGTGAATGGCCACTTGGGCCATCACATCTGACCTTAAGTAGTTCTGGGCAGACTGGATGGGCTATGGAGTCTTCTTCTGCCATTAATGTCTATGGGCTGGATATTCAAACTGCGCCCAAAAAGTGCGCAATAGCAGGAGCAAGCACAAGTCCATTGTGCCCATGCGCAATAGATGCGATATTCAAAAAAGGAGCAAGCCAAATTGCGCCAACAGCCAACGTCTGAATATCGCACAATTTGCGCCATAGCGCAACTAGGAAGGGGAAGCTGAGCAGATACGATGCACTATGGTGCAACAAGGGCTGCCCAGCTGAGCAGCCCAGAGACACCATAGCGCAAGCAGGGAGCCCCCCAGCAGCAGAGCAATGGAACTGCACAACCAGGGAGGGAGGTAGGTAGGGGCCCACCACCCATGCCACAGATGGGCACAGAAATACACTGCAGAACTGACAATGCATCCCCACACCCCAAGCACAGCACAACTGGGGGAGGGCTGGAATATCCACCGGCCCACGGGGACAAGCAAACAAAGCACAGCTGGGCCATGGTGCCCCAGCACACCCACCGGCAAGCTGAGACTGCCACACAAGGAGGGCGGACCACCCCATGGCACAGCAGCCCCCCCCATGCACAGCACACCCTGCACCGTGACCCCAAGACACCCCCATGAGTAGTGACCACCACTGTGGGAATCCCCATGCATACCACCTCCCCCACTGCCACACTGCAACCTCGTGTACCACAGAACCATACAAGCCAGACCCACCATGAGCCACAGCAGCCAGCACAGACACCCACAGTGGTGCGTGGAAGCATGCAGCACACTGGATGCAACACAGTGCCAGGGCAAACACACACCCATACCCACGGGGACACTAACACAGGGATGCAGTAGTGTGGCAAACAAGCCCCCAGTGTGGGCACATGAAAACTGTGCACACACAGCCTGCAGTCCTCCATGGCACAGGGGTGACACCCACCCTGTGCATGAACTGTGGCCCTGTACGCCACCAGCATATGCCTGGATCACAAGTCACAGATAGTGGTGCACAGCCCCTGCAACACACACAAGCCACAGCATGGAGGTGGGACAGCAACTGCGGAGGCCACAGTGTCATCCGAGGCAAACACGCACCACACCATTGACAGGAGGCAACCCAGCATTGTGATGGTCACAGTGGATGACCTGCAGGGACAGCCACCACTGACAAGGCAGCAGACCTTGCAGGCCACAGACATGCAAGGGTGTCAGCTGCATAGGCCAAGAACGGGTTGACAGGGGCACAATGGACACAGAGCAGGCACCATGGACCACTGCACACAGTAATGCAATGCAGAGAGAACAACACACACACCACAGATACCGACTGATAGCCACTCCCACACCAGAGACACTTCCCCATGCACACACACACATACCCATGACGGAACCACCCCAGATTCCATGCACACCACTGCAAGTAAGCACTTATAGCCAGCTGCAAATCAGAGACCACCACAGTATTCATATCAAAATAACTGTATTCAAAAAATATGACAACAACAACAACTATTTACAATTATGTACAAACATGGGGTGGAGGGACAGGAACAAGGTGGGGGTGGGTAAGGGGCAGGAGTGAACATATGGGAGAGGGAAGGCGGGGTGTGAGGGTTGGTCAAGGGGGGGAGATTGTCTGTATTCACTGGCAGCCAGCCTGGTCCTCTGCTGCCTGGGGCTGTTGCCTGGGTTGCCTCCTCCTCCTCACTCCATGCTGCTGAAGATCCCTCAGGATGGCGAGGGACTCTTGCGCCACCCGCACAAGATCCTGGATGGACTGCCGAATTTGCAGGACTATCCGCACACCTAGGACAAGGGATCAGAGTCAATGGGTGTGACTGTCCATCCCCCTGCAGCCCACCCATTATGCATGGCATACAGCCATGTGCCACGCTCCTGTGATGGTGTGCACCCACCCACAGTGACCGTGTCCACAAGACATGCCCAACCAGGCAGCAACAGCCATGTGTACCACTGCACACACCCACCGCCCATGTCCTGCACAGCACAACCAAGGCCGTACAGTAACGTGGCTATGCGGTGGGCAGGCAGTGCCACAGCCATGTGCTCAGTGTACGCATGGACCACCATTGACGCACTCCCAGACATGCAGTGCCACTGGACAGTGCTGACTGTCACATGTCGAGTGCATGGCAGTGGTGTCCATGGATGGTGGCCATGCCCTGCTTCCCACCCTGTCACACAGCATGCAATAGCAATCATGGTGTCATGGCACTCACCCTCATTGGGTTGTTGCTGGCATTGGGGTTGGCCCCTGACATGCCCCCGTGCAGCGTCCCCCACCCTCTGCTGCTGCTCCAAATACCTCCTCCGCTCGGCCATGCCTGTGGGAGACAAAAGGAGAAACACATCAGTACAAAACCAAAGCATATTCCCCTGCCCCAAGTGTGTGCCCACCCACCCAGCCAGACCCACCCATCCCATACTCTGTAAACACTGCCACAGCCAACCCTAGACCATCCCTCCCCTGTGTGCTGGACACATAAGACAGTGTTACCCATATGGACCATACAAGTGTGTAGACGTATCACCCACATGGACGAGGCACCACACCCCTCTTGGCATGCGACTGCAGGCATGCAAGTAGCTCCGGCTCCCTCCGTCTCAGGTCCCCATATACAGTGCCTGCACTGCTAGGCCATTCTCCTGTGGCCAGTGGCCGCCTCCAGGTCAGTGGCCACCTCTTGCCAGACCTGGGTCCTGGCCCTGTCCAGTGACATCTCACCAAACAGTGGGCCATAGTGTGGCTCCACAATGGCCACAAGGTTGGCCAGCTCAAGGGCCCTCCACTGAGGGGCTCTCCTGTGTGCCATCTCTAATGCTATAGTAGGCAATATGGTGCTCCACAGCACAGCAGCCCCACGTGAAAGTGCTGCGCGGTACATCGCCACCATTCCCTACCGCGCTGTCGGTACAGCGCCGCCATTCCCTATTGCGCTGTCACCAAACAGTGCGATAGAGGTGCAGCCGTGCCAGATGTATAGCGCCAAGGGGGCAAAGGTCAGGCACAGGGTCATGGGTCTCTGGCGCAAGGCCACGCACAGCGCCATCGGACGTCTATGCATCTAGCGCGATTTGTTGCCTGTGTGCCATCGCCACAGCGAACTATTGCGCAGTTGTGCCACAGTGCCATGTAGTGACCCCTCGCCATAGTGCCACTGGCACAATGGTGGCCATGCCCTGAATTGCCTACCGTGCACAGCACATCATCAGTGTGGCAGACGCCTGCGTAAGCTACCTGGGTATGCGCAATGCGGTGTACTATGCAAGCCACAGAACTGTGCCATTGGCTCAGCACGTTCAACACAATTGCGCAAAGCGCAAAAGCACAATATTCAGCCGTCATATGCAAATCATCCGATCAGCCATTCAATGGTGCAGCAGCGCGATTTGCATCTCATTAAAGTTGCTCCACACCTAATTTGAATGGATTGTGCTATAAAATTGCGACACTGGTCTGCAGTGGCCTTATTCAGTTACTGCAGTTTATTGGTGAGTTGCATGCTGTGTGGTGTTCTGGACTGTGGTATCAGGGTCTTGCTTTGTACTGCACAGTCACAGGTAACCACTGTCACCCATACAGGCTGAATAATAATGATCGAGCGAGGACTGGGTGAGGAGGACAACAATGGTGGGTGGAAGAATAGGCCCAATTTCACCAAGGCCGAGACGGCGGCACTCTTTGAGGCCTACATCGATCAGGAGCAACTGCTCAGTGGGCGGCGGGGCACCCCTCAGGCCCATGCTGCTGCATGGGAGGAGTTGGCATGTGCCGTCAACCTGCACGGCAGCCACCAGTGCTCTGTGCAGGAGTGTAAGAAGAAGATGGATACCGACAGGAGGAGGGTTAAGGAGAAGGTGGCTGCCATCAGGGCAGCTCGTGCTGCAACAGGCGGGGGCCAGCTGGAGGTGGTGCAGCTGACTCTGGCAGAGGACAGGCTCGCTGCAAGCATGCAGTGCAATGCCATTGAGGGCATTCCAGGAGGTGGCTTCCAGACAGGTGGTAGTCCATCACTGCATGTTACGTCATGGTCTGTCAGGGGGGAGGGTAGATCACATGTACTAACATGTCCTTACTTTCTGTTACAGATCCTGTGCATCTGCAGGGGTCAGCGGTGGAGGGTCTGTCCACTGCGAACAGCCATCTGGAGTTGGAGGAGAGACCATCCACCTCCGCAGGTAGCTGGCGTGCACTGCAACAGTGGGTCCGCCTGGCTGTCAACACTGATGTCGTTGAGACAGGTGTGGGGGAGGCCCTTCCTGTGTCTCAGCAGTCTGGCGTCCAAGGATGCCAACATGCTGTGGCTGTGGCACAGACCTGCACCATTGATAATGCAATGACCATTATGGGCAGTGACATGTGTGTGTCATGGAATGGACACACAGCAGGCCAGCTCACACCCATGGACCTGGCTGGTTCCGATGTGTGTGCCAACATGTCAGTACAGTCCCAGGCTGCACCTGTCAGCACCAGTGGGGCAGCACCAGTGGCTGGTCAGGTCAGTGGTACTGTTGCGACCACAGCGGAGGAACAACCGATCCCTTGGGCACAGCAGGCGGAGGGGCAGCAGCAGCAGTCACCCACTAGGACTGGGGGTTCAGGGTTCAGCGGTGGGGTCTGTGCACCACCTGTGGACTTGCCCATACCTGGTCCTGGTGAGCAGTGCCCACCCTCAAGGGGTGCTGAACATCAGGCCCTTCCATACCCTGAGGGACAGGTTGCCGAGGTGGCAGATGACCTCTTTGATGAGCACACCTGCCTACCGCAGGCATCAGTACAGCAGCAGATGCGGCTTACAACGTCCGTGGAGGCACTGTGTGTGGCTCTGGAGTGGGTCAAGGAGTGACACAGCAGGGACACCAATAGGATCCTGTCATGGATTGACCATTTGCAGGAGGATGTGACCGCTGCCATTCACAGGCAAACACAGGCATTGGTCGCTGTCATGGCCACAATGGACACACAGTCAGGTGCCCATGTGTTGCTCACACCGCGCAGTTTGCTATCCACTCCCTGTTCCCGGCGTCATGCGACACCCACCCTGTCGACGCCGGGTTCAGCTGTGGGCATCCCAAGCACTCCTGGTGCAGGTATGTTCAGTGTGCTGCAGACACCTGTGCGGGCATGGTCGCGTTCATGCAGTGGAACCCCTGGTGGACCATCGGTGCCACCCCATGAGGCCCATGCTCAGCCTGCCAGTGCTGCTGGGTCTCGGCAGGGCTGCCCACGCATCCAAGGTGGATGTGGCACTGTGCCACAAGACTGACCTGTCTCCCAGTGTGGGCACTGTCTGGTGCTGCCCTGTGTGCATTGTGTGTTTTGGTGAGCAGTGCACCGGTGGGTGCCCAGCCCTACATGCAGACACACGGTCCACCTGCACACCCTCCCGACTGCTGTCCACAGGTACATGTACATGATGATGCCTGCATTGTGCTATACACCAAAGTGCGATGGTGCCCAGCATCTGACACACATAGACAGTCAGTGGATGTGGTGGCCTGTAGACATGTGTGTTGCTAGTGTTTGTGTTCCGGCTCTGTTTTGCACCTGACCCCTGTGCACTTTGTGCCTATTGTGTGTGCATGTGTGTGTCCGTCCATGTGACGTGTTACTGTTCACCCTTCCCTGGTTGTATGTGTGTGCTTCTGTGCCCTGCCACTTCCCTTGCCGTCATGCACCCCTGGTGTGTTTCCATGTGTGTACGTGGGTTGTGCCCCAGCCACTGGTGGTTGCACATGGCCCCATGACTTCACCTGTGTTGGCTGAAGTGCTCCTCTGTGATAGTGTCCCGGTGCAGCTGGGCAGCAGGATCAGTCGGGGTCCCTCGGCCAAGGGGGGGCTGCCCATCCCCATCGTCACCGGCGTCACCGTCGTCCCCATCGCTGTCCCCCTCTTCGACCTGTATGGCTAACCCACAGTCTTTGGCCATGTTGTGCAGGATACAACAGGCCAGAAATATCCCACAGGCCTTTGAGGGGCTATACTGTAGGGCACCACCAGAGGTGTCCAGGCAACGGAAACAGGCCTTCAGCATCCCAAACACCCATTCAATGATGTTGCATGTGGTGGCATGTGCCTCATTGAAGCATTGCTGCGATGGTGTCGTGGGCCGCCAGTAGGGTGTGAGCAGCCAGGCACAGAGTGGGTATCCACTGTCACCTGTGTGGAGATAGTGGAGGTTAGTGTCTTGTTCAGGCTCAGACTACCCCAAACCCTGTGTGCCACACCCATGGCACCTCTGGCTTACCCCCCCCTTGCCCACGGTTTGTCAGTTCTACATGCATACTCACCCACTAGATGACCTGTGGGGATGTCCCCACTCTTGAATTGATGGCACAGTGCCGACTGGTACCAGATGAAGGAGTCATGTGCTCCCTCAGGGTGCATGGCACAGACATTGATGATGCACCCACTGGCATCACACACCACCTGGCAGTTGACACTGGCATATCCCTTCTGATTCATGTAGGTGGCCCCATCAGGGCCAGGTGGCATATGAATGGCCACATGGGTGCAGTCTATCACCCCTAACATGCCAGGCATACGTGCTACCCTGTGGAACTCCTGTATGTTTGCTGTGCGCTCCGCCACAGTGCTGGAGAAATGGATGTACTCCGCAGCATGTGGCAGCAGTGCGCTGAGGAATTGGGTGAGAATGCATGATGTGGCCGACTGTGTTATGCCTGTGGTGTCCCCTGTTGGTCTCCGGAAGGTACCCGTGGTGAGCAAGCACATGCAGGCTGTTACCTTTGTCTCCACTGACAGAGCATGACTCCGTCGTGTGGGTGCCTGCATCACATCACTGCACAGCTCACAGAGCCGCCTCAGTATTGCCCTGTTCAGGCGGTACTGGCCCACAATCTCGACATCTGTGTACAGCTCAAAGCTGGTGCGGGCTTGGTACTGCCTGTTGGGGGCGTACTGCCGATGGGCCCTTCCATGGCCACGTCCCCCTGCAGCATGCCTCTCACCCCCTCATTACAGCTTCCATGTGGAAGGTGGCACTGTCCATGTCCCTGGCTTGTGTCCCCCCCCAGCTGTTGTTGCTTTGTTCCCCTGCTGTCCTGACTGCTACCTCCACTGCACCGGGTACACCTACTGGCCTCTGCTCTCTGTGGCCCCACAAACCTTCCTTTGCCCCTATTCTGTGGTTTTGTTTCCCTGGCCTTCCCTCTTACTCTGTCTCTCTCCCTGCCTCATGTGGCTTCCCTGTAGCGTTCTTGCGCCTCTTCCTTGCTCCTTTTTATTTTGGCTCATTTCCGTTATGGCCCAACTTCCACCTGCTCCACTGTTGCGCATTGTGCAAGTCTTTGAACATCGCACTGCACACTTTATGCATGGTTCCACCCCCTTCAGTTGCGCATGCCTTCATTATCATTGCGCTGTTGCTCAGCATGTTTTCAGTGGTGCAACTGCCTCCTGCTGAATATCGCAGAATGGCGCATTTTCTGACTTGCGCTTGAGGAACCCTATTGTGCATTGCGCAACCCTTTTGAATATCCGGCCCTATGTGTTTATGCAAATGGTTATGTGCATTGGACTGCCACTACATACCCCCTAAATGGTATCTCTGATACCAAGGTTGGGAATCAATGGACTCCAGATAAACCTGTCTTGGCATGATCTCATTATACTTTCTATGTCTGTATATCCAGTCCAGTATTTGATGTTATCTAAGCATTTGATTATTTGCCTGTGGGTCTTTTTGTTTATTGACAAACTCCTTGGAAGGTAACCTGTAAAATCTGATGCTGGTTACTTCTCAAATTATGGACAGAGAGGGTTGTTTTCTAATTTTTAAAGTTCTACTATGCGCCATTTTTTGAATAATACCCGCAAATATTATTAGAGCAACTGTTTAATTCACAGCTTCGCAAAACATAGCACAGGGAGGACATAAACCTTCTAGCATACTTAGTGATGTACTTCATAGGACTGTACATTAATATGATATTCAAAAAGACAAATACTCTCTGAGCCTCAATTTTTCTTTTCCTAGCTTCAAATGTAACATTTTGCTAGGTTTTATTTTTGAACGTATCAAAATAGAAAATAAACATTGCAAAAAAATACAATATTTCCAACTGCACATTCAGCCATTCACTAGGCTGCCTTTTTTACCATGAACAAGCCTGTTAAATGTAATCCTGGAACTATCATTGCATTGGACTAAATATTGTACTCTTCAAGTCCCTGAACTTTCACCGAAAAGGGAAAGCAGTCCTATTAAGACACATAACAGGTAATGGCACTATCCTGGCTTTTGCTACTGTTTTAACATACAATGGTTGATGAAAATGTTTGCATTTGTCTTGTGTTGTAGCGTGTTGGTGATTTTTTAATGCTGCACTTTTATTTGGTGCTAATTTATTTATTCCAGTCACTGTTGTCTCCAACCTCCCCCTACTAGCTTCTGTTATTGGTCTGCTGTCACTGCTACTTCCTGTTAGCACTCATCTCGGAACCCAGCCACCCCTTCAGATACCACCCCCTGACTGACCATCCCATCGGGACCCATCCCCATGGTGGGGCCCTGGCAGACTGGGACTGACTCTTATATTTGGTTGGTGGAGGCTGGGGAGACAGGATGTGAACAAGGGTACTGTGATGCAAGGGAAAGGGAAAGGGGAAAGGGAAATGGAACATTGTTTAACCAGGAGTAGCAAACTAAGCCCGAAGCTAGTTTCCGGATGTGACCTGGGAGCACAAGGAAGTGAAGTGACTTGCTCAGGATCACACAGTATGCACCCAGGCAGCTACAGGATTCAAACCCAGGTCTCCAGGTCTGCAGCTCAGAGCCTTAACCCACTACGCTCTACTGCCTCCAAGGACCATGACACCAATGTCATCCACACAATGTTGTTTTTATCACCATATAGGCCCTCCCACTGCCTTCTAATGGCCAACCCATGCAGTGGTTGACCTAAGGGAGTGCCAACATTGTGTGGTCACCAGCGATGTCAAGGCTGTCAATCAAGCCCATCACAGGAGGTGCTATTACAGTAAGACAGGTAGCTCTTTCCCCCTGTATTTTGGCCTTGCTACTTTCACAGCCCCTCCACTATGCCATCGGCCTAGAGGAGGAAGTCAGGATTGTGGCAGGAACCTGGGTCTCCTGCATTGGAACGTGATGTGTTCTGCTGACACCACCGAGCTGAGCATGCTGTAATTCTGATAAATGTATCTCAGTAACGTTAACAATATGTTTCTCCATAGGTTGTAATGTAGTGAAGTAAGACATATTCTTTTCATCTCAAAATTAACTTTTTGGGGCTATGTTTATTTTTTCAGTATCGTTTTGCTACTCTAAAAATAAAAAAAACAGTTACTATATGGGGCATCAGTGTATTCACTTGGCTCCAGTTGGGTGTAATGTGTGCATGGTTTGAATGTAAAAGCAATAACATAAATGTAAAATTTCAGTTTCAGTTTTCCACTTTTTCCTGGAATGCATCAAATTACCACCTTTAAACAAACCATTTCCCTCTGCGTTGTGATTTGATTTTTACTTCTCATTCCCTAGGAAGCTTGCCTCTGGTTTGACTTGGGCTGTGTTTTTTTACTTCCTCCTCCTCCCCTAAGTCATGTGTGCTTGCATACATCTGTTGAACTAAGAGAGACCTCTGTTGTGTAACTATCAATATGAGGCATTTGCCTCTGTCAGATTCAGAACTGGCACCTGGGGAGGGGTGAAGGTAAGAAAAAACATCTAATTGGGTTCCAGTCACTAGTGCCATGATCTTCAGTTGAGAATGGTGTAGCCCTCGGAAAGAGTCTTGTTTTGCATGCACCAGCTCAGAAACAGAAATTGATGTATATGATGTTTTACACTATAATGTAAAGGTCTACTCTGCACTTTATGGAACTGGGTATTATTCAGTTTCAGTTCCAGAGCCAGGTAATTCAAAATGATATTCTTCAATTACTAGCCTCTCCTCATAGCTCCTGGTCCCCATACCCTGATCATTTTGGTGACCCTGTTTTGCACCCTACTAATCATCTTAATGTCCTTTTTCTACTGAGTGGCCCAGCACTGCACACAGTACCTCAGGTGGGTTCTGAACAGGGTGTTATAAAGTGGCAGGATTAGTTCCCATGCCTTACTGGCCACCCCCTTTTTAATGTAGCTGAGCAATCTTCTGGCCCTCTAGACAGCGGCTGTAAACTGTTTCTACAGTGGCATTCAAGCCCTATCAGTTATGACCGCCAGTCCTGTTCCTCCACCACTGGAGCTAGAGGACAGTCCCACTCACTGTGTGGAGCCTGCTTATGTTTTTTTTCCTAACTGTAGCACCTTGCATTTGACTGCATTGAGTATGAGATTCCAGGATTCCGTCCAATCACCTAGCTTATTCAGATCTTTCTGAAGTTTGTCCCTATTGTTAGTGAAGTCCACCACTCAGACCAGCCTGGTGCCATCTGCAAACACAATCAACCTGGTGGAGAATGTAGCTTCTAGGCTAATGATAAAATGTTGAACAGCAGTGCTCCACCCCAGTACTGAGTGCTGAGGAATGCACTGAGTAACTCTCTCTACTTAGAGTAGCAATGCCTGTTCACCACAACCCTCTGGTTCCTGCCCCCAAGCCAGTCAGCAGTCCACCTTGTGTATATCTCATGTATAAATAACTGGTATACTTTGCCCAGAAGCTTGTCAAGTGCCATAATGTCAAAGGCCTTGCTGAAGTCCAGACAAACTTTGTCTACAACCTTAACCCAGTATAACTCCTGGGTCACTCCCTCAAAGAAGGTGATAAGGTTACTTTGGCATGCTGAGTGGAAGCAGAAACCTTGGCCTTAACAAAGTTATCCATTACTCTGTTGTAGATAATGGCTTTTGGGACCTTGGCCAGCACTGATGTTGGTCTGATGTCAGGCTGACCATCCTGCAGTTGCTCTGATCTGATCTTGCCACTTCTTAAAGATGGGCACCCCGCAGACCACTTTCCAGTCCTCCAGCTTCATACTTGACAAGACAGACTAACGATAGATTACTGCAAGTGGCCCTACCAACTGGTACTTTAGAGCTACTATGACCATGAATGTATTCCATCCACCCTATGGGATTTTTCTGGCTTAATCTTTACTGGATAATCAGTTACTCGGGTAGATGTGATAGTCACAAGATACATCATGTTTATATTTCATGCCATCTTCTTGAAGATGGGGCCATACTGACTACTTTGCAGACCTCTAACTTTGGTTTAATGCATGAAATGAAACATACTTTATCTAGGGGCAAGAAATCTGGATCAACATACTCCCTGTGTGGTGCAACAGTGGAATGCACAGCCAAGGAAAAGGATGTGAGGAGTTGCGTGGACAGTAAACTGAAGCCAGGGGGACAATCTGTTGCTGCAGCTAAAAGAACAAACACAATGAGGGGGTGCATTCAGAGGGAGTTAAGGATCAGGACAAGTGAGATGATCACCCCTCTGTTGAAAGCCTTGGCTAGACCACTCCTAGAGTACTGTGTCCAGTTCTGGTCACCAGAGTACAAAAAGACAAAGACTCAGCTGACTTTGTCCAGCACATGGCCACCAAGCTGATTAGCAGCTTAATTAGCAAATGCTTCAAGGAAAGATTGGAGTTGCTCAAATTATTTAGCTTATAGGAGAGAAGGTTAAGAGGGCATTTTATTATTGTGTTTCAAATAATAACAGGAATAGATAGGGTTAAAAATACACAGATGTTTGAACTGGGGAATGAAGCAGAAGTAGAGAATATGCTCTGAAACAGGAGTCTTGAAGCTTCCCATTGTGTTCATCCTAACCACGTTTTCTGGCAGGCTGTTCCAGGCATCCACCACCCTTTCTGTGAAGAAGTATTTCCTCACATCCCTCTTAAACTCCCTCTCCTCAAGCTTCATGGCATGCCCCAGTGTTCTGGTGCTTCTCCTCTATTTAAGAATCTCCCCTCCTGCAGATTGCTCACCCCCATGAGGCACTTATAGGTTTCAATCTTGTCCCTCTCACTCTTCTCTCTTCTCGGGGGTACATGTTAAGCTCCTGCAGCCACTCCTCAGAGGGTGCCCTCTTACAGATTATTGGGTTACCTGCAAAGAGACACACCTTCCCTTCCCTTCCTCTGCAACTTCACTTATGAAGATGTTGAAAAGGAAAGGGCCGAGTATCAATCCCTGTGATACTCCACTGGTCACTCTCCCATCCTCTGAATAACTGCCATTTACCACCACCCTCTGCCTGTCGTCCATCCTGGTTGATACCCAGTGTAAAAGGGTGTGGCTAATGAATAACTCAGACAAGAAGAAGTAGGTTTTAAAACACAAAGAATTCTGTGTGAATTTTATTAAATTCTTAACTCAGAATAAAAATAATAAACTAAAATAAAAATCAGAAAATAATGAACTCTCCCCAAGTTTCAGTACTACCCCCACCCCACCCCCGGTAGTACTGCCACAGATTGGAATACTCAACAGTCAGTTTTCCACTATCTTCTGTGCCTTTTATCAGTTTGCTATACAACCTCACAGTACAGCTCCCAAGGCTGATCTGCTGTATGTGGATGAAAGAGGGCCTTATATACAGACCCAGGAGGTCACCTGAACTGCCCCTAAACTAATACAATGACTCACCTGCACTAATACAAACAATGAGGGATCAGGATGACACAAAACACCTTCAATGTTTTAGTTTGGTAGAACAAGATTTCTCCATCTGTATAAGCAGTTTTAAGGCTTGCATACCTAGTTACTACTTAAATGGCCTAAGCCCCTCCCACTTTACAATGACTGACAGTCTGGGACTTGAATAAATAAGCCTCAGTATGGGCAGCTGGCTTCTAAAGAGGTACAGTACAATAAAGGTCAGCACCAGGTAAGAGTGAGGCCTCCAACCTCCTGGACTCATTTTGCAAGATAGACCCATTATTTCTTGTAAGTCTTGATAAATGTTGCAACTTTAAATGCATGTGCTGCAGATCATAAATAAGGTGCTTTAAAAGACTGGAAACATACAGTATATTTATTTATTTATTATTTGCTGAGGGCTCTCAACATATCAGGCAAGTGGTATACTACTATTTAAATACTTTTAAAAATACCCCTCATCTATCCTTTTGTTTTTATCATCTGTCCATACCAAACATATGCATTCCTTATGTTCATTGCAACACAACATTCTCCTATATAAACCTTTCATTTGGTAAGGATTTTGTATGAAACTAGCCCTCTTCTCCAGGGCTTTTCATTTTAACCCTTGTCCTGTTGGCTGAAATGCCAAGTTGGCGGGGCAACATTTCATTTTGTCCTTTTCTGTTTTTGGGCCGACAGTCACCCATTGTTTTCCATTACCGGCCCTATTATGCTAATATATTGGGCTGTTTTTAGCCCTATTCATCTTTCAGAAGCAGCCTGGCAAGTGAGGGTACCTCAGGAGACATTGTCCCAGTTTCTGAACTTGGTTCTGACTTGAGAGCTGCACTGCGCGTTACTACGCAAACAGTTTTACTTTTGGAGCAGTTGTCCAACAACATTTCGCTCACTATGCACCCGAGCGGGCACTTCAATTATCCTCGCTCCTGCAGAAGCAAGAAGGTGACAGCTACAGTGGTGTCCTTTTTATTTTACACTTTGCATACTCCATAGTCATCTAGATGGCTTCTACTACATGAAGCAATACTTAGTATCGGGTCCTGAGAGGCTATAATCAGAACGGTCCGGCACACAATATAGAGGATAATGACTGGGGATTGGGTGATAACCATGCTATAATCACCTCGAGTGGTTTCTAGGGCAACATGGTAAACCTTGAGAGTGCAGCTCGAGAGGTTTACTGTAGCCCTAGCAACCACAAGAGGTGATTTCAGCGTGGTTGTCACCCGATTCCCAGCCATCATCTTTTATAGTGTATGGTCAAAAAAACACTGTTTGCATTCTGTGTATGAGAATTATGGAACTCTGGTGCATTCTTTTTTCTTATGCCACTGTTTGGAAGTTCTGAAGTGTGGTTAACAACTTTTAAAATTCTAAGCAGTGCATAACAAAGCTGTGTGACTGCTGATTATGGTGGTTAATAGGCACTTACCATACATTATAAATATTTCTTTTGTGGAGCTCATGGCAAGCAGTGGAACAGCATGGGGCTTTATTCAGGTACCATGTTAATTTACTTATGTACCCTGCTTCCCCCGTGAACCATCTACACATAGTTACTCTCAGCCAGCAGCAGGCACTCAATGTGCATAAAAGCACCCACCAGAAACTAGAAAGGGAAAAACAGAGAGGAAAGAACAGTGTGGAGATACCTCAGTAGGAGGCCTCCATACTGAAGTGGAAGCAGAAAAAAAAAAAAAGAAATGCTGGTGCAGCAGACTACAGAAGGGGAAAAGATAAGAAAGGGAAGTCCCTAGGTACATAAGGGATTGGGGGGGATCTCTTCCACCCCCTCATGCTTAAGCAGAAACCAGTATGGCAGCTAACTGGTTTCCAAGACAACCTACCCTGTTAGCTGATAGGGTAGGATTGAGCTTCCGCCCACCCTCACTTGAAAGCTCCGCCCCAGGGTTCCCTATGGTACAGTATGTACACAAGTAGAAATACCTGCTGTACACTTAAACATTCATCATCATTAACATCATAATTACCCTGGGATGTCTAAAAATCAGTCGTATTTAGCATCAACAAATACCAAACATCTTCTGGTTATACATTTTCCGCATTGGTAGAAGCCCCATATCAGAACTAAATGTCTGCATTGGTGTGTGCCTTCCTGGCCCTATGTTTTACTGTAAACCTATAGGGTTAGAGGGCAAGATACCATCGTATAATACAATTGTTCATATTCCTTCTTCTGCTGGATAAAGCACAAGGCATCGTGGTCGTTAACCAACATAAAATCAGCCCCCACAAATAGAATCTAAGGGCTTCTATTGCCCACTTAGCAGATGAACATTCTTATTCCACAGTGGAATATTTTTGCTCTCTGTCATGCAATTTTCTGGAAATATATATTACAGGGTGCTCTTCACCTACAATGGTCCAACTCAACACAGCACCTATGCCAGTCCCTGAGGCATCTGTACATACCAGGAAGGGGTGATTGAAATCAGGATATTTCAACACTGGGGAGGAACATAAAGCTGCTATGATATTCTGGAATGCTTCCTTACATTCAGGGAACCATTTCACTTTATTGCCACACTTCTTTTTTGTCAGATCAGTTAGGGGTGTGGCAATTGAGGCAAAATTTGGAATAAATAACCTGTAATAACCTGCCAGGCCCACAAAAGAATGCACATGCTTTTTTGCCGTGGGTTCTGGGCATTCTGCTACCATCTCAACTTTGCTGATTTCTGGCTTTATCAGCCCATTACCCAAAATGAACCCTAAATATCTGGTTTCCTTATGGCTAGGGTACACTTAGTGGGGTTGATGGTCATGCCTACCTTCTTGATAGAACATACCGTATAACAGCCTTTAGATAGGTCAGGAGGGTGTTCCAATCTGGACTAAATATGACTACAATGTCCAGGTATGCTGCACAAAAATTAGAGTGGGATGCCAGCACCTGGTCCTTATATCTTTGGAACATTGCAGGCTCTCCATGTAGTCCAGATGGCATGCATCATACGGAACTGCAACAATCCCACAGGCATACCAAAGGCAGTTTTTTCTTTAACAAGAGCTTCCAGGGGAATCTGCCAGTACCCCTTAATAAGGTCTAATGTGGATATGTTCATGGCATTACCAGTTCGGTCCAAAATATAATCTACCCTCGGCATTCGGTAGACACCAAATTGTGAGACCTGATTCAACTCCCTAAAATCAAAACATAACCGTATGCCTCCCTGTTTTTTAGGTACCACCACAATGGGGGAGTCCCATGCACTTGTGGATGGCTCTATGATATTCAGGTCTTGTAATTTCTGGATCTCTTTTTGTACCTCTGTTCTCACTCTCTCAGGGAGTCTATAAGGTTTCTTTCTTAAAGGGTGTGAGTCAGTATGGATGTTATGTTCTTCCCCCTTTGCTCTACCTGGTACACTGGTGAAAGTGGTGGAAAAAGAGCTTATCAGGGCCTATAGTTCCTCTCTCTGAGACGGTATCACATCAGCACAGGGACATTTACACAGCAAAGTCCACCACAGCGAGAAATCTCACCAGGTCACTGTGGTGGTTTGCTATTTGCCAACGCTGTGACTACCAGTATTTTGCCCCCCACCCTGAACCAACTCCAACTAGGAGTTGGTTATTTAGAGATGGGTGGGTACAGGGAGCAAGCCCCCAACCACAGAAAAACACTTTATTCTATTGGGAACAAGGCTGACTGTCTGCATTGTTCCCATTGCTGTGCAGGATGTCAACAACTTTGTTGTCGATATTCTGCCATGGAACCCTCTGAGACTGCTCTAGGGTGGGATTCAAGAACACCTCCTGGAGCTCTTTGACTTTCTTATCCACTATAGGCCACATCCAGGTCTGTCTCTCTCTAGTTTCAGGTATTACAAGCATTCCCATCCCTCTACCATTTTTTTCATACCATTTCTTGAGTAAACTGGCATGGTAAATCATCTTACCAGGTCTCTTATTTGGGGTTTCCACCTCGTATTTCAGAGGCCTGTTTGTCTTAACACCTGGTATGGCCCTTGCCAATTCATTAAAAGTTTGTTGGTGGAAGTGGGTAAGAGTAATAAAACTCTCTCTCCTGCCCTAAACTTTTTGTTAATGATTCCTTGGTCATACCCTTCTTTCTGTGCCACCTGGGCTTTCATACTAGTTTCATGGGCTTTTTGGGTGTATGTAACCAGCCTTTGTCTGAGTTGTTTCATATATGTGCCTATCTCGGAGTACTTCATTTCCTTCCCCTCCTCCCAACACTTTTTGACCACATCCAGGGGTCAATGTGGGTTTCTACCATACAGTAGTGAGAAGGAGAAATAGCCTGTGGATGCCTGGGGTACCTCTCTGTATACGAACAACACAAAGGGGAAGAATGTATCCCAGTCTTTGCCCTCTTCATCAACAAACTTTTTGAGCATGTGCTTCAGAGTTTGATTAAAATGCTCTGCTAGTCCATCTGTTTGGGGGTGATAGGGGGCTGTCCTAACAGCCACTATCCCCAGGAGGTGATACAACTCTTTTAGTAGGGCGGCATTAAAATTGCTCCCTCTGTCCATGAAGATCTCTTTAGGAATCCCCACTCTACCAAACAGCTTCACAAGCTCCTCTGCTATCCTCAGGGTGGTGACAGTGTGCATTGCGATTGCTTTGGGATACTTAGTTGCATAATCACATACAACACATATGAATCCTTTGCCTTTCAATCTTTTGGCCAAGGGACCCACCACATCCATGCCAATCCTTTCAAATGGGTTGGTAACCAGGGGCAAGGGCCATTAAGGGCAGTACATCTCTCTCCCCTGTCTGAGCTACCAGCTGGCACTCCTTGCATTCCTGACAGTACCTGGCAACCTCCTCATGTATCTCTGGCCAAACAAATCACTGTAAGAGTCTACCTGGGGTTCTGTCCCTCCCTGTTTGTCCTGCCCAGGGCAGATCATGGCCTAGGTAAAGCTAATCCTGTCTAAGGGGCACCATCAGTTGTTCTACTCTTTCTCCTTTATCAGGGTTGGTACAAACTCTGTATAATAACTGGTTTTGTATCACCATCCCTGGGGGACCTTGCTTTTGTTCCTTCCCCATCTACTGGAAGAAAAGGGTTAATGTACCATCTGCTTTCTGTTATTTAGACATATCAGCATTAACAAAAACAGTGGAAACAATTTCATCAGTTTGTCCCTTTTGGTCCCTATACCATTTTTGCTGCAGTCAGTTTAGTCTTCCCTGGTTCTTCAATTATCTCCCCTTTAAAGGGAAATACCTCTCCAAGGGACTGGATCTTTTTACTCTGGGCATGTGTGATTACAGCAGTAACAGTTCCTTTTTCCTGTAATAAAGATGTAAATTTTGGAAAAACATGCCCATTCACAACAAGGACCGGTAGTTTGGACACTAGACCTGCTGTCACTGCTCATGTTTGCCCCTGTAAATTCAATGTAATGGTCAATTTGGGGTATTGATGGGAGTCTCCGTGTACACATACAACATTCAAGGCAGGCTCCCTCTTTTCAGTGCTCACCAGTTCAGGCAGAATTAAAATTTGTTTACTGCCTGAGTCTATCAAACCAAGCACAGTCCTATTGTCTATCTGAACATCTGTAATGAAATACCCCGTGTTCAAGAGAGCAAGGTCCACTTTCTTTGTGGGGTAAAAATGAACAATATGCCCCAGTCCCACGCAATTTCTGCAAAGAATATCTGATGGAAAAGTTCTCCCTCCTTGCCCACCCCTGTTCTCATGTTTCCCAGGGCGTGCAGTAAAGTTTGTTTTTACCGACTGGGGTGTCTTCATGGCAGGCAGATCAGTTGCTCGGTGTCCTCCTCTCTTAAATGGTTGGTGGGCAGACAGGAAGTCCTTTGCAAAGGTATTGACCATCTTTGCAGATTCAGGGTTAAGTTCCTGAACCCACATTTGGACCTCCAGTGGCAGAATCTGTGGGAACTGTTCTACAACAAAAGTCTCGATAAGGGCTGTTACCACCCCCAGTTGGAGCCACTTTATGCACAGTTCTCTTAATCTGGTGAAAACTTCTCTGGGAGTATGATTTGATTGATATCTCAGGGCTCAAAGCCTTTTCCTGTATGTTTCAGAGCTGATGTCATAATCTTTTAATATCTCTGTTTTTACTAGGTCATAATTATCTGCAGTACGGGGGTCCATATTACTATACGCTAACTGGGCCTTCCCAGTTAGGTAGAGTGCCAGGTGTACTACCCACTGTGTCTGAGGCCACCCACAAGCTCTGGCAACTCACTGGAAGGTGATCAGATAAGTTTCAATATTGTAAGAAGTTATTTTAGTTAGTTTGATATCTTTTGGGTTAGGGTTAGACCCATCCCCACCATGTCCTTGTCCTGCCCCCAAGATCTGTAAAACTTTGAAAGTTTCTACCCACCTAATATCCTGCCCCCTGCACTCCTGTTCTCTTTCATGGTAATTGATGTCCCTCTGTCTCTTGATCACCATTTGTCGTACAGCCAGCCATCTCAGCAGGTCAAGTGATATTCTCTGGTGGTTCCTCTCTAAACCTCTTGGGGCTCTTCCTTCATCTCCATTTCCTCATCCTCAACATCCTTCTGGTGCAGTGCCTTCCTCCAGGCTCCAAGGTCCAATCCTTTATGCAATGGCTCTCCAGTCCTCTCCGTCTGGGCTCTGGTCATCATCCTGGCTTCTTATTCTTAATTCCATCTGCCATGTCTGGCTGTTATCGTGGTACCAGATCCAGTACCTGTAATTGGTCCCCCCCCCCCGAAACCTGGACAACCAGTAGACCCCATCTCTAACTCAGACAACAGTAAGTATGTTTTACAACACACAAGACTTCTGTGTGAATTTTATTAAATTCTTAACTCAGAATAAGAATAATAAACTAAAATAAAAAATCAGAAAATAATAAGCTCTCCCCTAACTTCAGTACTACCCCCTTGGCAGTACTGCCACAGAGTGGACAGTTTTCCACTATCTTCTGTACCTTTTATCAGCTTGCCATACAACCTCGCAGTACAGCTCCCAAGGCTGATCTGTTGTACAAGGAGGGCTTTATATACCGACCCAGGAGGTCAGTAAATAAGGAGGAGGCAGCTATGTCAGTGTAGCTGTAGAGATCCCAAAAGGCCATGCATGCTGCCTTATTGCGGAGGAATGAGTTCCAGCAGGTCAGCTAGAAAGCTTTATTCTGCTTATGTATGGTATGCCACTGTTGCCTTACTTTAATATTCAGTGTTGATTTAATTTTTTGCAGAAGTCTAGCTGTCTTTCCAGTCTTTCTTGTTGGCCCATTCTTGTGCTCCATTTTCCTGCCACTGCTTTGTAGCCCACAGGAGCCTGGAGTCCTGAGGTGGTGATAGGAGCCTTCCTAGTAGGGCGAGCAAACACAAACTCCATGGGAAACCTTCAGCTGGAAATTGCAGCACTGAAAGTGTGTGGTAGAAAGCACTGGAGAATCAGTGCATTTCTCATCTGTTCTGGGACCTGACTAACATTATTCTGGACTAAGTTTTATTAGGAGAGTTGTTCCCTTTTTATTTTCCCTGGCATGTTGAATGTTTTTAGGAGTACTTAGAAGTATCAAATTCTTTGTTCCTTCCTTTTAGCTGCTTCTACAATTTTATTCAAGTGTTCTAAGTATTTTTTTCTGTTACAGTACCAAATTCCGTATTAGGTGTTTGATAGGAATATTTACCCATTTTATATTCCAAGTTTTAATTTCTTTGATTTTAAAACAGTTTACTAAAGTTACATTGAAGATTTTGAATTGCTTGTATAAATCAATCGGGCCAAAGAGGTGATATGTGACACATGCGAGATTGACTTAACTGTGCACGCATTAGCGTCCCTGCACTTTCTGCATTCTTTTTTGTAAAGGTAACAGCTACAGAAGCAACCAGGCTGAACATTATTTTTCTAAACTAGAGCACTGATTCAGTTGTTCTGTTATCACTACAGAGAGCAATGGTGTTATATGTGGTTTTATTGCTCTTTGTGATCATTTAGTATTTATTTTCTGTGGGGCTGTTCAACTTAAAAGCACAAATATATTTTTTGCATGAGGTTTGCACGCCAAGTGCCACTGCCTGACTACCTGACTCCTTTGCTCACCTATGGAAACAAATTACTAAAGCACTCTATTTACAGGCTGAAATGCAGTGTGTTAGAACACTTTTTTGACTGTGGCATGTTTCTCTTTACATAATCTTCTGACAAAGAGGAGAACCTTTCTTTGCCACCATTAAAGTTAAAACACAGTTGGAGATGTAAGTAATTATATATTTTTAAATTTACAGAGATTAGTTAAATATTCTATTTTACACTTTTTCAACTTTGTGGGAGCATCTGAAAGTGTTGTGGTAAACCACATGGCCTATTAATTAAAGTAACACTCATAGCATTAGGACACTTTGCTTCAATTAATAATCTCCTCGCCTCTGAGACTTGTGATTCTGAATAGTCTCCTTATTTGTATTTTCTGGCTAGGGCTGGATTCCACAGATCAGCAAGGACTGTCTCTGCTCCAAAAATACAAACGTTTATGTTTTCAAGAGGGGAAACAGGAGCACGTTGCTCAGTTGCAGTGACTTAACTGGATAACCCTGTGAGATTCAGGAACGACAGGGAAACACTGAGTTTGCCTGGGGCAATCAAGAACAGTGGTATTTTACTGGAATTTTATAAGGATGATTTTTTTTCAAGCACTGTGACTGACTCTTTATAACAGGAGGCTGAAGAGACAGAGAATATATTCCCTGGTTCCCTGTAATTTCTTACTGCTGAATTTGCACATGTTTAAGGACATTACCTATTTAATGGCTTCTATTTTGATACTGCATCTCTTCCAGATATCTATTGTCTGAACAAGGGTTAATAATTTCACAGGACAGCTAATCTGGACATAACATTGTAGACTTCTCCTTTACATATATAGAATTGTAAAATTCTGTGTGTGTTTAATTAATTGGTCCTGTTAAGGTTCTCTTAATTGAAGCTATTATGGTGTCAACAAGGAAGAAGGTGAAGCTAGGTTTAAATACTTCTCCATTAGTAGACATGCTGCCTGATAGACGGGGAAAATAAACATAGAAACATAGAATTTGATGGCAGATAAGGACCACTTGGCCCTTCTAGTCTGCCCATTTTCCTACGCATTGGATAAGCTGCTGATCCTAGTTAACCAACAGCCTACTTCTTCCTACCCCCACCAGAATTGCCTTATGTCTGTCCCATGCATTCTTAAAATTCCCCCACTGTTTTTGACCCCACAATCTCCTCAGGAAGGCCGTTCCATGAATTTACCACCCTCTCTGTGAAAAAATACTTCCTCACATTGCCCCAGAGCCATCCCCCTCTATCTTCAAATTGTGTCCCCTTGTTCTTGCACATCTCTTTTTCTGAAAAATGCTACCCTCTTGGACTTTGTTGATTCCCTTGAGGTACTTAAAAGTTTCTATCATGTCCCCCACTCTCCCTCCTTTCCTCAAGGGTATACATATTAAGCACCTTTAGTCTCTCTTCATATGGCTTCTGTTACAGACCCTGCACCATTTTAGTTGCCCTCTTCTGGACTGCCTCCATCCTGTCTATGTCCTTGCAGAGAAGGAGTTTCCAGAGCTGCACGCAGTACTCCAGATGGGGTGTCTCCAACTGTCTGTACAGAGGGATAACAACTTCCTGTTTTCTACTGGTGATGCCTCTCCTGCCAGCCATCCTTACTGCCTTCTCACATTACTTGCTTACCTTTAGGTCATTTGATATGACAACCCCCAGGTCTCTTTCCATTTTTGTTATTGTTAATACCACCACACCCATTGTGTACTCTTCCCCTGGGTTTAAAAGAATCTAATACAGACCAAAATGACAGATCACATGTCCAGGATAAATAATCTTGAAAAAACTTCCACTTCTATAACTAGTAGTAAATCGATTATGTCTCACATATCAGGGGAAAAAAAGCTTCTTGCTTGAGTGAGAATACATATACTGATCTATCAATTGAAGCCAATTTGACCACGATTTCAGATACTGACTTGGAAAAAGCCCCTAACCTATACTTTTCAGATTCTCATAGTGCTGCAGATGGGATATCCCTGGATCTAGTAAATTCGGGAGAGTTCAGCAGCCTAGAGCATATGACATGTAATTCTGATCAAGATCAGACTGTAGATAAAAGGAACCATACTATAAAAGATAAATTACACTACGTAATGCATGACCTACAGACTACAATACAATGGTTTAAATCCTTAGAAGCTAAAGGTAACTCTCAGGGAGTTAAATCCTCTTCTATAAATCAGAGTCTTGACAAACAAGCTAGTTGGAGAGATGACATGGTTCATTTGGGCAAGCAAGTTTATCACCCCACCTCCCTTAGTAAAGGTTTGATTGACTTACTCAAACATTCATTTGCTGAAAATGTTCTTATGGAACAATTAGTGGCTAATAGAGAAGAGTTAGAGTCTATTAAAACTAATTTGTTTGTTAACCATATTAAACTGGAGGGATTAAACACCAAATTAATGAGTATTTTACCAGCTCCTGATGATACAGAGTCATTTATTCTTCACTATAACATCTCAGAGGTCAAAGAAAATGTGGACATTAGGGAGAATTTATCCACAATAATTATACCTGATTCACCAAAACAACCAAGAGATGGGAAGGAAAAAAAAGAAGAAAGAAAGTGAAAGGAGTTAATGGAAAAACTAGTGCAACCCCAGGGCAGGAAAAATTCATGTAAAGGGGATATAGGGGATTTAAATTAACACAAGATAATATCCACCAAATAGAGATAAGTAATAATCAAGACCCGGGTGTACATAATATATTTAATACTGAAATTAAATTTTCTGTAATGGAAACATCATGTAACAGTTATAAACCCTCTCAAAATAATCTGGAAGAAAAACTTGGCATTCTTGAAAGATAAATGGGAAAATTATTGAGAGACTGTGGTTGTGATATAGCTATGTTACCCTCTTCAGAAGATGAGCATAAGAAATCTGCTCCTAAAATACAAAATAATGAGGGTCCTGCCTCCTTCCAAGGAAATGAACATACACATTTTAATAATAACAGTAATACATAAAGAATAAATAAGGACAATAATATGGACAAAAAAACTAATGATACTGAGCCCTGTGCACTAATAAAGCTGATAGGTCCTCCTTTCTGGATAGAGGGTAGTAAACAGGAATTAATAAAACAACTGATTGTTCTTTTTAGAATCAATATGGGTATTAGAATTATTGAAGCTGATATTGATATTGTGGAGCTTGCCACAGATATTGAGAGAAACTGTAGCTGTAATATTTACCTCCCCTCTCCCAAACTAACTAATGCCATCTGGTATAATGGACATATTTTCAATGGATTGGGTATAATTGTGCTGTTTCCTAATAAAAACAGTTTTGTTAAAGGAACTAGTGTGGTAAACAGGGTGAAAACAGATAGTACTAGATATGAAGATTTGGAGCCAACCTGGCTGAGCACTTTTGGTATTCCTCAAATGCAGAATAAGAATGGTCAAAAATTGAAGGGAATACTCAGTAATTATTTTGGTAACATACTACAAGTACCTCTGGGGTAGAAATGGAATAATGAGAGTTTACAGACAAACACCTGGCAGTCAAATCGACAAGTTAATCAAAAATAAATATATTGCGGATAGAATATTGGAAAAGCAGACAGTTCTTGACACCATGGGTTTCTACCTAGTCAATTTGGAAGATATTACAAACTCAAAAAGTACTCAAGTTAATAGTGGAACAGATTTTATTACAAGAGTTCAGCACACATCTCTGGAGAATAAATACTTAAAAGTTAGCTGGGTATGGGAACTGACTGATAGAATATAACACTACAAATTTCCTTGGTGACTTGAGCATCTGCTCTTCTTTTGATATTTCTCAGTATAAGGATTCTTTTTCATTATTATCCTGGAATATAGCAGGATGGGGAACAAAATGTTAGATAATGAATGGATAGATTATGTCAAAAACTTTGACTCGTTACGTTTCCAGGAAACTTGGCATAAGCCAGAAGACAAGGTTTCACTGAATGGGTACCAAATTTTCCAGCATGGGGGCCAAAGAGACACAAATGTTGGCAAATATGCTGGGGGTTTGATTGTTCTTTGTAGAATTGGATCAGTATCATGTGTCAGCTAAATTTATAAAAGTAATAGCTTTATTTGTATTTGCATTCAGAATCAAAGTTAGAAATTGATAATTATTAATGGCTATGTTCCACCTTATGGCTCTAAATATTATATAAAAGACATATTGGCTACTTTAAAAGAACTGATATCTAACTGTAAGTATAGTTATCCTGATATAGAAGTTCTGCTTATAGGAGATTTTAATTTGTGTATAGGCGAATTTGATGGGCTAGTGGATAACTCTATTTTATTGTATAATATTGATCTCCTTACATTGCAAAAAAAGAGCAGCTATGGAGAAACACATAAATAAAATAGGTAGATATCTTATTGAGATTATGAAAGAGATGGATTTTTTTTCCAGTGAATGGAAGAATACTGGGTGCTCTGATGGGGAACTATACCTATTATAAAGTATGAACTAAATCCACTTTTGCTCTTGCCATGTGGTCTGGCCCCTCTCAATTCTGGCACTCTCTAACTATTCCTATTAGAGCAGACAGTGACCATGTGCCTTTAATATTGGGTACAAAAGAATTATCTAATGGGTACACATCTGTGAACACTATAGTACCTATGGAATGTAGAATGAATAAATGACTTACGTGGGACCTTACATTGGAACAAAGGATTACAGAGCAGATAACATGTTATTTGCAACCAATAGACACTTTTAACTTAATAAATTGTAATGCAGAGGAATTCTGGATTATTTTAAACACACCGTTTAAACAAATTGAGAATATCTTGTATAATCCAGTAACAAAACATGGAATAAAGATTAAAAACCAGACTCGGTTTGACCAAGAATGTGTAGTATATAAAAAGCACTTAAGGAAACAGATAAGAAAGGTCAGGGACTCTCAAGATAATTCACAGTACCTAATTTTAAAAGCAGAAAAAAAGAAACATAAAAGTGCTCCAGGAAAAAAAAAATGTTTTTTTTATAATGAAAGATGGGAACAAATGTTATAGTGCAAGTCATAGAAGGGAAGGATGACAGGGGATTTTGGTAACTAGTTGTTAAAGGAATAAAGAACTTTAAAAATAGTCTAGACTCATACATACCCAAGGTACAATGGATATAATACATTGAGCAGATCTTTTTTGATCCAGAAACAGAAGTTATAAATGTTAGTCAATACAAAACTCACAGTTTTGGTCTGATTCCTAACAAGGAGGTACATTTTGCTATTAAAATGCTCAATAACAATAAAGCTCCTGGGCCAGACAAAATACCAGCTGAAGTCTTTTTATGCAACACAAAGTCTTGGAGTATGTTGATGGCAGCATTCTATTACAGATGTATACATGAGAAATTTATTCCACACTTCTGGAGAAGGGCAGAAATTGTCCCTAGACATAAAAAAGGGAATCTGTTGGACCCATCCATATATTGTCCAACCAATTTTTTAGACACAAACCTGAACATTTTTTCCAAAATCCCATTAGACCATCTACTGATACAAATTCAAAATACGGGGGGGGGGGCTAAGTGAATTCCAAGCAGGGTTCCATCATGGATATTCTACCACAGATAACTGCTTTGTTTTAAGTCATTTAATTCACATGTACATAGTAATTAGAAGACAAAAATTATATGTCACATATATAGACCTATCAGCAGTTTTGATATGGTACATAGACTTCTTTTATGGAAAATCATGTCTGATCGGGGAATAGACCTATCCCTGGTAGCGATAATAGTTTCCCTTTGAAGTAAAAACTAGGCCAGAGTTAGAGTTGGGAGACAGGGTCAACTCTCTAAGCCTTTCAGAATAAACTGTGGAGTTAGGCAAGGATGTATCCTTGTCCCCACCCTGTTCAATATTTACATGGATTATCTCATTAGGAAGTTAGATATACTGGATTCAGATGCCCCAAAGATAGGAATAAGGTCCACCCCCATTTTAGCATATGCAGATGACATTATATTAATATTGCTTACTAGGTGTGGCTTACAAAAACAATTAGATGCTACGGAAAAATATATGCAAGAGTTAAAATTGAAAATAAATTACAATAAAACTAAAACAATGATATTCGGTTCTAACAAATGAAGAAACCAGTGGAAATTGGGCAATAATAAAATTGAATGTGTAGCACAGTACACATATTTAGGCTTAACATATACCTCTAATAATAAATGGACGCAACATCTGCAAACAATATACACCAAGGCTATAAAAACAGCTATTGGACTAAGAATATTTGATTTCTCTTATGGAGGCCATACTATAAGGCCACTTCTAACAGCCATCAAATCAAAATATTGGGCACAAATACTTTATGCTGATGAGCTGTGGGTTAGCAACAATGCAGAAGTACTTATGAGTCCAGATTATAAAATTATATGATAAACTCTGGAGCTAACACCATCTTGCCCAGCAATATATTTAAGGGCAGAACCTGGACTCTTAAATATAAACTCCAACATAGATGGGATGAAGGTTAAATTCTAGTTATGTTTAACCAGACTAAGAGATACTCAGCTACCTGTGCTGTGTTTTCAAGAACAGCTAAAATGGATTAAAAATAAGTGCGGAAATGCATGCTGGTTGCAGATATATATAATAAATTGGATAAATATGACCTGGCGGCATTAAAACTATATAATGAAAAGAATATTACTTGAAGCTTAAAATACAAAAACTATATACAAACTAAAATAAATAATTATTGAGTATAAGAGGATCTGCTTAAAATACAGCTTTCGAGGTATGCAGAATGGTATGCATTAAATAACCCGCATTTTGACTATAAATACTATTGGGATGTTTTACTGGACAAAGTACTAAGGAATGTATTTATTAAAGCAAAGCTAGAATTGTTGGAAAGCAATTTGCTTAAAGTGAGATATAATAAGCTGCCAAAAACACAGGAGCTATGTGACTGTCACACAGAGGAAAGAGAAGATATACTTCATATGCTATGGTGCTGTCCATGGTACATCAAACCAAGACAGTATTGGCTAGGTCCTTTTCTGGACAGGCCTAATTAACCTAAGATGAATTGACACTTATTTTGTTCAATACAGCAGGTGATAATATGATTACATGTGTGGCAAAATTCCCACAGACTATTATCCGAATAAGAAAAAAAAGGAGGCAAGAATAATAGTAATTCCCGTGAGTGCAAGTATACATTTTAGATTGTGCCCCTACAGGGTTGCATAAAGACCTCTGTCAAAATATAATAGTAATACAATTTTTTTTTTCACTTAGAGTTTTTTACATTTTTCTACTTTTTGTTATGTGTCACTATTCGTATTGTGTCTGTAATTTATATATTGTAAGAGTTTTTATGGTCAACAATAAAAGATTGATTGATTGATTGATTAATTGATACTGTCACCCAGGAGGTCACCTGATCTGCCCCTAAACTTATACAATGAATTACCTGCACTAATACAAACAATGGGGCATCAGGATGACACAAAACACCTTCAATGTATTAGTTTGGTAGAACAAGATTTCTCCATCTGTATAAGCAGTGTTAAGGCTTGTGTACCTAATTGCTACTTGCAGAGCCTAAGCCACTCCCACTTTACAATGACTGACAGTCTGGGACTTGAATAAATAGGCCTCAGTATGGGGCAGCTGGCTTCTAAGGAGGTACAGTACAATGAAGGTCAGCACCAGGTAAGAGTGAGGCCTTCAACCTCCTGGACTCATTTTGCTAGATTGTCCCATTATTTCTTATAAGTCTTGATAAATGTTACAACTTTAAATGCATGTGCTGCAGACCATAAATGGGGTGCTTTAAAAGACTGTAAACATACATTCCTTTTTTATTTATTATTTGCTGAGGGTTCTCAACATATCAGGCAAGGGGTATAATACTATGTTGCTTTTGAAATACTCCTTACCGATCCTTTTCTTTTTATTATCTGTCTGTACCAAACATATGCATTTCTTTTATTTATATTTGTATCAAAACAACATTCTCCTATATAAACCTTTCATTTGGAAAGGATTTTGTATGAAACCATTTCTCTTCTCCCAGGCTTTTCATTTTAACCCTTGCCCCAACTGCTGAAATGCCAAGCTGTTGGGGCGACATTTCATTTTGGCCTTTTCTGTTTTCAGGCTGATAGTCACCCATTGTTTTCCATTACCAACCCTGTTATGTTAATATTTTGGACTGTTTTTAGCCCTATTCATCTTTTAGAAGCAGCCCAGGAAGTAAGAGTACCTCGGGACACATTGTCCCAATTTCTAAGCTTGGCTCTGACTCGAGAGCCGCACTGGGCATTACTACGCAAACAATTTCAATTTTGGAGCAGCGCTCCAACAATACTTTGCTCACTATGAACCTGAGCTGGCACTTCAATTATCTTCACTCCTGCAGAGCGAGAAGGTGACAGCTACAGGGTGCCCTTTTTATTTTACACTCTGCATACCCCGTAATCATCCGGATGACTCCTACTACATAAAGTAATATTTGCTACCAGACCTGAGAGTGCGGCAAACGCTATAATCAGAACAGTCTGGTGCACAAGAGATATTTATTTTGTGGAGTTCATGGCAAGCAAGAGAACAGCAGGGTGCTTTATTTAGGTGCTATGTTAATTTACTTATGTGTGCTGCTTCCCCCGTGAACCATCTACACATAGTTACTCTCAGCCAGAACATCAGGAGGCACTCAATGTACCTAAAAGCACCCACCAGGAACTAGAAAGGGAAAAATCAGAGAGAAAAGAACAGTGTGGAGACACTTCAGTAGGAGGTGACCCTACCTATTTTATTTTTTAATTTTTTTTATTTTGTCTTTGGTAACCGGGTAAGGCCCACTAGGCAGAACTGCCTGTTTTCAGGGGCAACCTGGGAGCACTGGGCGGTTAAGTGACTTGCTCAGAGTCACACAGTATGCAAGCAGAGGCTGTGAGAATCAAACTCAGGTCTGGTCTGCTGCATATATCAAGCTTGTTCACACCTCATTCCTCTAACCTCTAGGCTATACTGCCAGCCCCAAAGTAGAAGCAGGAAAAAAGAAAGATTCAGATAGACAGAATACTGCTGCAGCAGACTACAGAAGTGAAAATGATAAGAAAGGAAAATCCCTAGGTGCGTAAAGGATTCGGGGGGGGGGGTTCTCTGCCACACGTACCCATGCTTAAGTGGAAACCAGTATGACAGCTAACTGGTTTCCAGGACAACCTACCTGTTAGCTGATAGGGTAGGATGGAGCGTCCGCCCACCCTCGCTTGAATGCTCCACCCCAGGGTCCCCTATAGTACAGTATATGCACAAGTAGAAACACCTGCTATACACTTAAACATTCATCATCATTAACATCATAATTACCCTGGGGTGTCTAAAAATCAGTCATATTTAGCACCAACAAAAAACAAATATCTTCTGGTTATACATTTTCTGCATTGGTAGAAGACCCATATAGGGACAAAAGGTTTGCATTGGTGTGTGCCTTCCCATCCCTATGTTTTACTGTAAACCTATAGGGTTGAAGGACAAGATACCATCGCATAATCCATTTGTTCTTATCCTTCATCTGCTGGATAAAGCACAAGGGATTATGGTCAGTAACCAACGTAAAATTAGCCCCCACAAATAGAATTTAAGGGCTTCTATTGCCCACTTAACAGCAAAACATTCTTGTTCCACAGTGGAATATTTTTGCTCTCTGTCATGCAATTTTCTGGGAATGTATATTACAGGGTGCTCTTCACCTGCAATGATCCGATTCAACACAGACACTATACCAGTCCCTGAGGCATATGCATGTACCTTGAAGGAGTGATTGAAATCAGGACATTTCAACACTGGGGAGGATCATAAAACTGCTTTGATTTTCTGGAAAGTTTCCCCTTATTCAGGGGACCATTTCATTTTACTGCCACACTTATTTGTCAGATTAGTAAGGGATGTGGCAATTAAGGTGAAATTTGGAATAAATTGCCTGGTATATCCACCAGATCCAAAAAAGAACGTACATGCTTCTTTGTCATTGGTACTGGGCATTCTGATACAGCCTCAGCTTTGCTGATTTCAGGCTTTATCAGCCCATTACCTCAAATGAATCCTAAATATCTGGTTTCCCTCATGGCTAGGGCACTCTTAGAGGGGTTGATGGTCATGCCTGCCTTCTTGATGGAACATATAAGAGCCTTTAGATGGGTCAGGTGGGTGTTCCAAACCGGACTAAGAATGATTACATTATCCAGGTATGTTGCACAAAAATCAGTGTGGGGTGCCAGCACCTGGTCCATATATCTTTGGAATGTTGCAGGCACTCCATGTATTCCAAATGGCATTGTACGGAATTGGAACATTCCCACAAGCTTACTAAAGGCAATTTTCTCTATAGCAGGAGCTTCCAGGGGAACCTGCCAGTACCCCTTCATAAGGTCTAATGTGGATATGTACAAGGCATTACCAATTTGGTCTAAAATATCATCTACCCTGGGCATAGGGTAGGCATCGAATTGAGAGACCTGATTCAACTCCCTAAAATCAAGACATAATCGTATGCCTCCCTCTTTTTTAGGTACCACCATGATGGGGGAACCACATGCACTTCTGGATTGTTTTATGATATTCAGGTCTTGCAATTTCTGGATCTATTTTTGCACCTCTGTCCTCACTCTCTTGGGGAGTCTATAAGATTTCTTTCTTAAATGAGGTGAGCCAGTATGAATGTTATGTTCTATCCATTTGGCTCTACCTGTTACACTGGTGAAAATGGAGGAAATACAGTTTAGCAGGGCCTGTAGTTCCTCTCTCTGAGACTGCACTAGGGTGGGATTCATGGACATCTCCTGTAGCCCTTTGACTGTTTCTAATCTGCTGTAGGCTACATCCAGATCTGTCTCTTTAGCTTCAGGTATTACAAGCATTCCCATCCCTGTACTGTTTTTTTTTTCATATCATTTCTTGAGTAAATTGGCGTGGTAAATCTTCTTACCAGGTCTCTTATCCGGGGGTTCCACCTCGTATGTCACAGGACCTGTTATGGTATGGCCCTTGCCATTTCATTAAACGTTTATTGGTGGAAGTGGTGGATAACAGTAATAGAACTCTCTCTCCTGCCCTAAACTTTTTGTTAATGGTTCCTTGGTCATAACCTTCTTTCTGTGTCACCTGGACTTTCATACTAGTTTTGTGGGTTTTTTGGGTGTATGTAACCAGCCTTTGTCTGAGTTGTATCATATATGTGGCTAACCCAGGATACCTCATTTCCTTCCCCTCCTCCCAACACTCTTTAACCATGTCCAAGAGTCCACATGGGTTTCTGCCATACAGTAGTGAGAAGAGGGAACAGCCTGTGGATGAATGGGGTACCTCTCTATTTGCAAACAACACAAAGGAGTGGAATTCATCCCAGTCTTTGCCCTCTTCATCAACAAAAGGTTTGAGCATGTGCTTCAGAGTTTGATTAAAACTCTCTGCTAGTCCATCTGTTTGGGGGTGATAGGGGGATGTCCTAACAGCCACTATCCCCAGGTGGCGATACAACTCTTTTAGTTGGGCTGCATTAAAATTGCTTCATGTGTCTGTTAGGATCTCTTTAAGATGTCCCCACACTACTAAACAGTTTCACAAGTTGCTCTGCTATCTTCGGGGTTGTGACAGTGCACATTGGAATTGCTTCGGGATACTAAGTTGCATAATCACATACAAGTATGAATCTGTTGCCTTTTGAACTTTTGGCCAAGGGTCCCACCACATCCATGCCAATCCTTTCAAAGGGGGTGGTAACAAGGGGCAAGGGCATTAAGGGCACTACATCTCTCTTCCCTGCCTGGGCTATGAGCTGGCATTCCTTGCATCCCTGACAGTACCTGACAACCTCCTCATGTATCCCTGGCCAAAAGAAGTGCTGTAACAGTCTACCTAGGGTTCTGTTCCTTGTTGAGTGTCTTGCCCAGGGCAGATTGTGGCCTAAGTAAAGCAAATCCTGTCTAAAACAAGAGGGCACCATCAGTTGTTCTACCCTTTCTCCTGTGTAAGGGTTGGTACGAACTCTGTATAATAACTGGTTTTGTATCACCATCCCTGGGGCACCTTGCTTCTGTTGCTTCCCCACCTTCTGGAAGAAAGGGGTTAATGTACCATCTGCTTTCTGTTCTTTAGACATATCAGCATTAACAAAAACAGTAGAAACACTTTCATCAGTTAGTCCCTTTTGGTCCCTATGTCATTTATGCTGCAGTCTCTTCTTGGCATTAAGGGACAATTTAGTCTTCTCTTGTTCTTCGATTATCTCCCATTTAAAAGGAAATACCTCTCCAAGGGACTGGATCTTTTTACTCTGGGCACATGTGGTTACAGCAGTAACAGCTCCTTTTTCTTGTAATAAATATGTACATTTTGGAAAATCATGCCCGATCACAACAGGGACAGGTAGTTTGGGCACTAGACCTGCTGTCACTGCTAATGTTTTCCCCTGTAAGTTCAATGTAATGGTCAATGTGGGGTATTGATGGGAGTCCCCATGTACACATACAACATTCATGGCAGGCTCCCTCTTCTCAGTGCTCACCAGTTCAGGCCAAATTAAGGTCTGTTTACTGCCTTAGTCTATTAAACCAAGCACAGCCCTATTGTCTATCTGGACATCTGTAATGAAATACCCCGTGTTCAAGAGAACAAGGTGAGCATTGTCCACTTTCTTTGTGGGGCAGAAACGAGCAATATGCCCCAGTCCTTGGCAATTTCTGCAAACAATATCTGATGGAAAAGTTCTCCCTCCTTGCCCACCCCATTCTCATGTTTCCCAGCCCATATAGTAAAGTTTGTTTTCACCAGCTCTGGTGTCTTCATGGTAGGTGGGTCAGGTGCTCGGTGTCCTCCTCTTTTAAATGGTTGGTGGGCAGATAGAAAGTCCTCTGCAAAGGTAATAGCCACCTTTGCAGACTCAGGGTTATGTTCCTTAACCCACATTTGGGCCTCCAGGGGCAGAATCTGTAGGAACTGTTCTACAACAAAAGTCTTGATAAGGGCTGTTACACTTTTCTCCTCTAGCTGGAGCCACATTATGTACAGTTTTCTTTATCTGATGAAAGGTTCTGTGGGAGTATCATTTGACTGATATCTCAGGGCTTGAAACCTTTGCCTGTATGTTTCGGAGTTTATGTCATGTCGTTTTAATATCTCTGTTTTTACTAGGTCATAATTATCTGCAGTGCAGGGATCCATATTACTATATGCAAACTGGGCATTTTCAATTAGGTAGGGTGCCAGGCATACTAGCCACTGTGTCTGAGGCCACCCACAAGCTCTGGCAGCTCACTCAAAGGGGGTCAGATATGCTTCAATATCAATAGAAGAAGTCATTTTAGTTAGCTTGATATCTTTTGGGTTAGGGTTAGACCCATTTCCATCAAGTCCATGTCCTGCCCCCAAGGTCTGTAACACTTTTAAAGTTTCTTCCCACCTCATATCCTGCCTCCTGCATGCCTGTTCTCTTTCATGGTAATCAGTGTCCCTCTGTCTCTCGATCTCAATTTGTTGCACAGCCAGCCATCTCAGCAGGTCAGAGATATTCTCTGGTGGTTCCTCTCTGACCTCTCAGGGTTCTTCCTTCATCTCCATTTCCTCATCCTCGACATCCTTCTTGGGCAGTGCCTTCCTCTGGGCTCTGAGGTTCAATCCTAGATGCAGTGGCTCTCTGGTCCTCTCTGTCTGGGCTCTGGTTGTCATTCCAGACTTCTTTTCATTGACTCCATCCACCATGTCTGGGTGTTATCCTGGTACCAGGTCTGGTACCTGTAACTGGTTTCCCCCTCTGGAACCTGGACAACCAGTAGATCCCACTACTAACACCAATTTGTAAACGAGTGTGGGTAATGGATAACTCAGGCAACAAGACATAGGTTTTAAAACACACAAGGCCTCTGTGTGAATTTAATTAAATTCTTAACTCAGAATAAAAATAATAAACTAAAATAAAAAATCAGGAAATAATGTTCTCCCCGAGCTTCAGTTCTACCCCCCCCCCCCCGGCAGTACTGCCACAGAGTGGAATACTTAACAGTCAGTTTTCCACTATCTTCTGCACCTTTCAGCAGTTTGCTATACAACCTCACAGTACTGCTTCCAAGGCTGATCTGCTCTATGTGGATAAAGGGTGCTTTATATACGGACCCAGGAGGTCACCTGATCCGCCCCTAAACTAATACAATGAATTACCTGAACTAATACAAACAATGGGGGATCAGGATGGCACAAAACACCTTCAATGTATTAGTTTGGTAGAACAAGATTTCTCCATCTGTATAAGCAGTTTTAAGGCTTGCATACCTAGTTGCTACTTAAAGGGCCTAAGCCCCTCCCACTTTACAATGACTGACAATCTGGGACTTGAATAAATAAGCCTCAGTATGGGGCTACTCGCTCCTAAAGAGGTACAGTACAATAAAGGTCAGCATCAGGTAAGAGTGAGGCCTCCAACCTCCTGGACTCATTTTGCAAGATAGCCCCATTATTTCTTATAATTTTGCTAAATGTTACAACTTTAAATGCATGTGCTGCAGACCATAAATGGGGTGCTTTAAAAGACTGTAGGCAGGAGCCGGCCCATCGGCGCAGTAGTTGGATTTCCACTTGCAACGCCGGTGACCCTGGTTCAAGAAAGGATCCGAGTCATCGGAGGGCCGGCAGGGGGGAAGAAGGATGTAACGTCCCAAGGACTGCTCTCCATCTCCAGGGGTAGGGCAGGGTGAATGTCTGGTGCTTGACAGACCCCTGGCACAGGCCGGGGGTACTGCAGTGACTGGCATTAGAGAGTGATCCAGGGGGTGGGCCAGACGCAGGACATCATTGCACGTCCCATCCCCCCAGAAACAACACACACAAAAATACTTCCTGCTGACAGCCCTAGATGACGCCTGCCTCAGCCTTGATTAGCCTCCAGGACAGGCCCTCGGATGTAGTCCTGTTGTGCGGCACTGTTAGAGAGGTCAACGCTACAACCCTACCCAGGGGGGGCAAGCCAGGGGGTTATCCGAGGGTTGCGGTCCCATATGGAGGTGGAGGCTGGGGTCTGTGACCAGGCAGAGGTACTGGGCTGTCAGCAGTGGGGGAAAAAATATACTGAATAATAAAAAAAAAAAGACTGCAAGCATATATGCCTTTTTTATTTATCATTTGCCGAGAGCTCCTTTTTTATTTATTATTTGCTGAGGGCTCTCAACATATCAGTCAATGGGTATAATACTGTGCTGCTTTTGAAATACCCTTGATCTATCCTTTTGTTTTTATTATCTGTCTGTACCAAACCTATGCATTTCTTATATTTATATCAAAACAACATTATCCTATATAAACCTTTCATTGGGTAAGGGTTTTGTATGAAACTAGCCCTCTTCTCCCAGGCTTTTCATTGTAACCCTTGTCCCAGTGGCTGAAATGCCAAGTCGTTGGGGCAACATTTCATTTTGGCCTTTTCTGTTTTCGGGCCAGCAGACTCTCATTGTTTTTCATTACCTGCCCTCTTATGTTAATATATTAGGCTGTTTTTAACCCTATTCATCTTTTAGAAGGAGCCCGGCAAGTAAGGGTACCTTGGGACACATTGTCCCAGTTTCTAAACATGGTTCTGACTGGAGAGCAGCACCAGGCATTCCTACGCAAACAGTTTCACTTTTGGAGCAGCGTTCCAACAACACTTTGCTCACTATGTACCTGAGCGTGCACTTCAATTATCTTCGCTCCTGCAGGAGTAAGAAGATGACAGCTACAGGGGGTGCCCTTTTTATTTTACACTCTGCATACCCCGTAGTCATCTGGACAACTCCTACTACATGAAGCAATACTTGCTACCGGGACCGGAGAGCACGGCAAGCGTTACAATCAGAATGGTCCAGTGCACAAGAGATATTTCTTTTGTGGAATTCATGGCAAGCAACAGAACAGCATGGGGCTTTATTCAGGTACTATGTTAATTTACTTATGTATCCTACTTCCCCCATGAGCCATCTACACATAGTTACTCTCAGCCAGAACACCAGGAGGCACTCAATATGCCTAAAAGCACCCACCAGGAACTATAAAGGGGATAAACAGAGGAGAAAGAACAGTGTGGAGATACATCAGTAGGAGGCCACCCTACTGAAGTAGAAATGAGAAAAAAAGATTCAGATAGACAGAGTGCTGCTGCAGCAGACAACAGAAGGGGGAAAGATAAGAAAGGGAAGTCCCTAGGTGCACAAAGGATTCGAGGTGGGGGGGTGGGTGTTCTCTGCCCCACCCAGCACACCACCTTCTCCCCCAGGTTACTAAGTTTCTTTATCAGCCTCCTGTGTGGAACAGTGTAAAAGGCCTTACTGAAGTCCAGATAGGCCACATCCATTGCCCTTCCCAATCCACATTCCTTGTTACTCAGTCAAAAAAATCTATGAAATTTGTTTGACGTGACCTCACCACTGTGAAGCCTTACTGTGGTGGTTCTGCAGCCCATGTGCCTCTGGGTACCCCATCAACCTCTCCTTTAGCAGGGACTCCAATAACTTCCCCACTACTGATGTGAGACTAACTGGTCTGTGATTACTGGCCTCCTTCCTGCTGCCACTCTTATGCAGAGGGACCACATCATCCCTCCTCCATTCCTCTGGAACCACCCCTGTCTCCAATGAGATGCCAAATAATGTTGCCAGAGGTGTGGCTAGCATTATGCTCAGTTTCTTTTGTACCCTTGAGTAAATCCCATTTGGCACCATTGCCTTGTTTTCCTTAAGGGCTTTCAACCCCCAGAGGACTCTCTCCCTCTCCTCTCTCTCTCTCTCTCTCTCTCTCTTCTGCAAATGGACTTAGTCTACTCCCCACTCCCTCTGTGTCTGTTAATGCATAATGGCCCATCACCCCTTCCACTGTGAAGACTTAGCAGAAGTACTGTATTTGTGTAAAACGTTTGCTTCTTCTCGGTCTTCCTCTGCACATTCCCCCCTCCTGGTCTCCTGATCTTCACTATACCACCCCTTGCCTTCCTCTTTTTGCTCACATACCTGAAGAAATTCTTATTCCCATTTGTGACCTCTTGGGCAATCCTGTCCTCAGTTTGAGCTTTTGCTGTCCTTACTCTCCTTCCTGCCTCCCTTTGCTTCACTAGATATACCTCCATGCTGGCCTCCTTTTGGGTCACCTTGTATTTTCTGAAAGCTGTTTTTTTTCTTCATCACCTTAGCCACCTCCTTCGAGAATCACAGTAGCTTCCTCTTTCTCCTCTTTCTCCTCTTGCCATTGCTTATTATCTTTCAACATCTTGCCATTGTCCTTGTTATTCCCTTTATTATATTCCTTTGTGCCTCCAACCCCCCCCCGCTATCCCCCTTCAAGGTATTTCCTGAGGCATTCTCCCATTTCTTTAAAATCTTCTCTTCTGATGTCCAAGAACCTTGCCCTAGTGTTGTTTTCCTCCTGCTCAATCTGTAAGTCAAACCACGCGGTATGATAGTCACTTGAACCTGAGTGCTACCCACTGTGATGTCTGCAGTGCTGTCCCTGTTCATCAGTACCAGATCCAGCACTGCCCCATATCTAGTGGGATTTCTAACAAGCTGCATGAGACATGCCCCTTGCATTGAGATGAGGATGACCCTGCTCCTATTTAAAGCTTCGGCATGGATGTTTCACTCCACATCCAGTAGATTAAAGTCACCCATAACCCTTTGTTTGTGATTTTGCCTATGGCCTTCCCTAAACTCTGTCCATACCCTCCCCACTGTGCTGTTGGCCTGTACTCCCCCTACACATGTAAGGGCACCTGATCATGTTTCCAAGCCAGCCCAAGGAACCTCCAGACCCTCCTTCTCCCTACTGCTACCTTGTATTTCTGTGGCCTTCATACCCTTATTTACACATAACCCCTCCCCCCTTCTCCCTGCCCTATCCTTTCTAAACATATTCTACCCAAGTATGGCAGCTCCCCAGCTGTGGTTGTCAGCTCACCATGACTCTGGCATGGCCACCAGATCCAGGTCCACCTCCACAATGATAGCCTCAAGGGCAAGACTTTTGTTTCCTGGGCTGCTTGCATTGGCACGCATGGCTCTCCAGTCCCTGTGTTCCTGTATGCCCCTGCTTTGTCTTTCCTTCCTGAGCCCATCCTTCACCCTTCTTCTTCTTCCACTGATACTGTCCTTCCCCTTTCTATCCTTCCTCTGCCCACCCTCCACAGAAATTTTCTCCACCCTAGTTCCATCTCTTAACTCTCCCATCCCTTCCTCCCTCTTAAACCTACACCCAACTATCCCTGGAGAATTAATTTGCAGTGTCAGTGGTTCAGTAGGTAGCACACTCACCTCTGAGGCTGGGAGATCAGAGGGCTGTGGGTTCAGTTCCCACATCTGGCACTTGGGTTAAAATCCCAGTACTGACACTGTAGTACAGCATGAGAGGGGTGCTGCACTTCTGAGGTGCCATCTTTCGGATGAGATGTTAAACCGAGGTCCCATCTGCCTGGATTGGTGGTAGTTCAGGTGGATGTTAAAGATCCCATGGCACTTCTCGAAAAGAGTAGGGGAAGTTTGTATTATGAAAACAACTGAAAATAAAGTATTACAAGCAGGCCCAGATTAATGGATGTGGGGGCCCTACTCCAAGTGATATTTTGTGGCCTGGGGGGCCCCTAAATGCCAACATCCTACTCTTCCACAGTGGTGTGTGTGTATGTGTAAGATTTGGCAGCCTGGTGTTAGCATTTTCTGCCTAGGACACTAGGATTGCAGATTACCCTAACCTGTCACTCTCGGCATGTGCAGATCTTCTTATCCCCTGGGTTAGAATGAGTCTTAACTTCCCCCAACCCTTCAATCAAAGGTGAAGTGACTAAATCATTTAACACTTCTGCCTTAAAGTAGCCCCCGTCAAGGCTCCTACTAAACAACCAAGGCAAGGCAGTATGGGTTACAGACTCAAGAATAGGCTTGAGAGCCCGTGACTTGGGTTCAAATCCCACCAGACGCACTTATTGTGTGACCAGTGCTTCAATTGCACCCAGGTGCAAAACAAACAATAAACAAAAAAAGTAAACAAAAAAACTGGTATGAGCAAGATTCTCAGGTAAAGGAAAATGTCAACGATGCATCCCAGTTATGCTATCTTGGATATATTGTTAACCTGAGCACGGCAACGCAGACTAGTAAAAAAACAACATACCTCCTTTGGCCTGACTGATTGTGATGAGGATGTTGACTGACTGACTGTCTGACTCCAGTCCTGGTGATGATAGTCTGAGATCCTCAACTTCAACATCTTCATGTTGCAGGAGGCGGCAGCAGCAGTGACACACACGATGACTCGACCAGGCACCATAGGAAGGAAGGACTTCTCTCAGCAGGACCAGAGGCCTGCCCGGCCCACCCAAGTTACTCCAAGAAGCAGCACAGCACTAATGCAGTCCCACAGCCCGCTGGCTCTGCTTAGTCTGCTCTGCTATGCTGTGTCTTCTTCTTCAATTGAGAAACCAGGCCCAGGGTGTCCACCGATGACGATTACTGACCGGATGCCCATCGACGACTCACTGATGTCCACAGAGCTCTCATTCTCCTCCTCATCAATGACTCCTCACTGCTGCAGTCACACACCCTGATGCAATGCGCGCATGCACTACACTGATTCCGCTCCCGGCCAGTAGCCACACCTCCGGAGGACCTGACCTCTCATGGTAGGATGTTATTGGTTGTGTGGTTGAGGACAGGGTGGATGATTGGATCAGAGATGGAGGCAGAGTTGAGAGAGGCTCACTTATGTGGAGCGGGGGACTAGCCTGATGACAGCTGACTCAGTCAGAGGATGAGGGGGACCTGAGACCACTGGACCAGGGGCAACAGGGGCTGACTCTGATGGGGGTGCTTTTTGGGCCATTCAGATGGTCGGCAGCCATGGTGCTGCCCAGTAGGGAAAGTGAAATTCTCTGATTAGACTAGTAAATTACAATGAGTGGGGCCCTCCTGAGATACGGGGCCCTACTCACTGGCGTAATTTGCATACATGTTAATCCAGCCATGATTACAAGGAACAGAAATAAAAAATAAACAGCAACAATCATGCAACAGGAAAATCAGAGTCACTAGTCCATGGCATTGATTTCCATAATGCCAACAAAGATACAAGTGGTAAAATGTTCATGTCAGAATAGTATAAATCTCTCAAATCTTGTTCAACCCTTTGAAGAATCACAGCGAGAGGCACATCTTGTTGTTGTAAAGTAAAAAGACATCGCGCTGTCCAAACATGCCATTTAACAACCACAAAAAGTAAATTCAAAGTATCAACATTCCATTTTTTCCAAGGAAGTGGAAAAGAACCATACATTAGAAGTAGTTGAAAACAATGGTTCTTGCCACCTAGTGGCCAGCAAAGTCCAGAAATCTGTTATAAAAGAACAGGAAAAAAAAAAGATGCATGATAGTTTCATCCTGCCGGTGGCATCCAGGCCTAGAACAAAGCCTTTCCTGCAATAGTTTGTGCTTATGGTTATCTTTCACTTTGATTCACTCATGGCATCCAAGCCAGTGTAAATCCCACATCTTTTGGGGGGTTCTAGGGTTGCGTAGCAGGGTGAATAGGTCATTTAAGTACTGATTAGGGCATTTAGGAAAAACTACAAGATCCGTACATACAGGATCTATGAGGTATTTATATAGGGTTTTCCTAGTAGTGGTGACCAGTATGTGGCTAGTAACATGCCATTGTTTGAGACGGAAAAAAAGTCTCGATCATAAGGAGGGACTTGTGGGATATGTTTCAGTGTTTGTAAAGTGTTCATTTGCCACTGATGAAACCAGGGACCACAGGACTTAAGGAACCAGAGTTCCCAACCCCTATCATGATTGACCAGAAGGGGCCTAATATTAGATACAAAAAAATGCTGGTATAAAAAAAAATGGGTTGAACCATAGCAAGGCCCTCCTCCCGAACAGGTAAATATGTAATGGGACATTTAATGGTGTTGAGACGGCTACCCCATAAGGCTTGGAAAAAGACACTCAGCAATCTAGTTTCAAGACTTCTGGGAGGGGGGGAACGTAGGCCAAAAAAGAAAAATAGGGAGTAGATAGTTTTTTATCATATAGATCCTCTTTTTTTTCACTTGGTTTCCAGGTGTTCCACTGGGAAACCATGGACTGGGCATGTTTCAGTTTGGGAGTCCAGTTAAGGATATCTAAGGGGCCATCCCCAAATAAAACACCTAAAATCTTAATTGGGCCATCACTAACCTTGAGGTCAATACCATCTAACCCACCTTCTAACGGGATACCCAGTCTATGGCCTATACATTTATCTAAATTAAGGGCTGCTCCAGAAACAGTCCCAAATTCTGTACAAAGTTGAACTGCTGAATGTACAGAAGCAATATCCACCACCATCTAACTCATGTCATCAACATAAGCTATTATAGAATGGGGAGTAGAGGGGAAGTGAAATAATTGTTTGTGTAGTGTTGATGGTGCGCAATAAGGGGTCCAAAAAAAGAGACATAAAAAAGTGGACTAAGCAGACAGCCCTGCCTAACCCCCCCATGTAGAGGTGTCAAAGGGCCTGTCCAACCATTAACCAAAGGGACTATAGTAGCAGATCAATAGAGTAGTTGAAGCCTAGAGAGAGTGCGGTCAGGGACTTTATAATGACGTAGAGTGTGCCATAAAAATGTGTGGTGGACTGAATCAAAGGCCTTTTGCTGATCGAGGGAGAACAGGAAACCCTGCTAAGCATTCAGATTTCCATGTTCAATTAATTCTCTGATCAAAATAATATGATCCTGTATGTTCCTCCCCAGGACATTGCTCGATTGGGCCCGTGAAATTACAAAAGGAGCCAATGTGGATAATCGGAGTGCAAAAATGTTAGTCAGAATTTTAAAATTGGTATTCAAGAGACATAAAGGCCTCCAATTGGAAAGTAATCTTTTGTCACCCTTCTTATATAAATAAAATAAGCATCCCATGTTGAAATCTAGGGGAAGATGGTCAGCATGTAGTGTATAATTATAGACTGCTACTAGTTCAGGACAGAGTGCAGCAGAAAGCATCTTATAGAGCTCATTAGGGAGGCCATCTAGGCCTGGTGTAACTCTGGGACTTAGAGCCTTAATTACCTCTTCTACCGTCCAAGCATGTATACCACTATCAATAGCTCTCAAAATGGGATCTGGGACATCAGGGATCTGAACAGGGGAAAGATAATCTATTATGCCTTCAGAAGGGGCAGTTATAGGACCAAACAACTTGCCATGTATTGGGCAGCATGATGTCGAATGTCCAAAATATTTGTAAGCTCAACCGAGTCATCATTAAAAAGCACATCAAATGTTTTACTGTCAACTCATTTTCTAATGGTAGCATATGGACAGACAATGTCACTTGGGCCAGAAGTCCCAAAACATTGTTGATGAGTAATGGAAGAAGCTTTCATGGAATGATAGTCTATCAAATAGTGTTTAAGATTACTGATTTGCACAGAAAAATCATGACCAGTCATGTGGGACAGGGTAAGGAGTTTCTGCAGATGATATCTGGTTGCATGGTAATGAAAATATAAGGATTCATGCTGTTTTTTACTAAAATGTTTACATAAATGCCGTATGCCAGATTTAGTTTCACTCTACCAATTCCAGGGGTTATCATATAGAAAGTAGACAGATTTTCTGCCCTTAATATAATTAGTTAGTTGAGACAACAACAGCGAGTCTCGTAAAAAGGATGTATTTCATTTCCAGGTACCTGGAAAGTTTCTAGTAATCGTGTGGCCCAAGAAAATGGTCAATAAATTGTGATCAGTAAATTCTGCAACTTGAATTAAAGCAGCAAAAAGCAATAAATGTGGAGAAATAAAAAGAAAATCTATACGGGTTGCTAGTGATCCCTTATGAAAAGTGGGAGTATGGAGACCTGTGAAGGACAAATAAGCATCCCGCAAATTTGCAGAACTTAACAGTTGTTTTAAAAAATTTGTATCACAAAATAATGTTGCGGTTTTAGAGGTAGAAGACTTGGCTTTGGTGGACAAACCACAGTTAAAGTCACCTCCACAGATAATATTCATAGAAGTGTATAAGTAGGGTTGTACAAGCTTTAATTATTCAATCCTGTGAGATTTAATTTGGGGAGCATATATATTAATGATCTGGAAGGGGACAGAAGAAACCATAATATCCAAAAGGAGAAGTCTACCAGGGTATAAATCCAATATTTTCACAATAGTAACATCCAGGAGACTAGACAGAATACCTAAATCCGAGCAAGGTTCTTGTCCGAAGGACCAATAAGAAGGTCCAGAGAACCAGGCTTGTTGGGCCTTATAGATTTCTGGAACGATGTGGTAAATAACATCCTGTAAAAGAATAATCCCTGCTGTTAGGTAGGACAAAAAAGAAAATACAGTGTCTCGTTTAGGTTGTTTTTTGATACTGTTAACATTAACAGTATGTACAGAAAAGGCAGAAGACATCAGAAACAGGATAGAGAGGAAACCAGATCCAACAGAACAACTAAGATTCACCTGGGTCTACCCTTCCTAGGGGTACCTTCCCTGTGTTTTAACTTTGCTTTTGCTTTCCTTTTCTGGGACCCCATATTGTCAACTGCTACCTCTGTGTATGTTGTCACTTTGGGGTGAGATGATGGGACAGAAGAAGTATCAGAGTCAGTATTGTCCTGGGGATGGCACGGTAATTCAGATCTGTTCACCTGAACAACATCGGTTGCTTTTATAGTTTTAGAGGAGGGTGAACCACCTTTTTTGGATCCTCTCGTAATTCTAGTAAAGGTCTCAGGTGGAGGGGGAGGTTTAATGGTTCTCACTGGAGTGCTAGGGGGTGAAGTGGCAGGGGCTATAGCCTGAGCTGAGTCTATGGGTAAGACTGGAAGAGGGGGGTCTACAACCAAAACGGGTGCTTCAGAGGCCAGGGTAGAGGTGGTCCCCATGTCAGTAGGAGAAGAAGCATGTGTTGTAGGGTCTACAGGTGGCGGCCGGAGTCGGGTGTGGTGTGATACAGAGGACGTGCCATTTAGCCTAGTACGTTGTGCTGCTGTAACAAGTAGTCTCTGTTCTTCCCCATCTGCTAAGGTGGGGGAATTGTGGGCAGCCCAGGTACAAGTCTGAAAAGTGTGCCCCAGGTCGTCACAAAGGATGCATTGGGGTTCATCCACACACTGGGAACCAGTATGCCCAAGGCCTCCACAGACCAAGCATTTCACCCTATCACAGATACTACTAATATGGTTAGCAGAACCACATTTTGCCTTTGGTTGTCCAGGGTAAAAAAGCACTCCTCTATCTTTACCAAGCATAAAGCTGTTTGGAAGGTGTTGAATACCAGCATCTGAAGTCCGAAGTATAACCCTCACTTTCCACCCCCCAGTCCACAAATTTTCAGAATCAAAAATAGCTTCAGGGTCAGAAAGCATAGTACATCTTTGCTTCAACCATACCGAAATATATCATTTAAACTAACACTTTCATTCCTAAATAGTATAGTAACAGTTTTCTGGGTGGGTTTAGTTAATGGGATAGCATTAAAAGAAGCCCCATAACGGAGAGGTTTTCAAGTCATGAAACTTTTTTCAAAACTTTTCTAGCCCAACTAAAGTTTTAAAGCTGATTTCAAAATGAGTTTCTGAAGAAACATGAATCAAGGCATGAATTTCAGCAGCAGTAAATTTCATGGATTCTTTCAATAAAGTACGTCCTACAAAAAAACAGTCAGGCAGTTCAAATAAACCCCTCAAATATTGCAGTTGAACTGCGTTATGTCTTTTAGCTTGTTGTACAGGAATTTGAAAACAAGATGCATACATCTTAGCAGATGAGTGAGGCGTCGATGCAGCCGGCTGAGGATGAGACCCAGGGCCCTGGGGTAGCAGGCATGGAGGCTGGTCGCATATGGCAGATGGAAGTCCAGAAGGGAAACACAAAGTTGGGTTCTGAGTCAGTAGTAATTCCGAGGGTAGCGATAGGTCCAGGCTATCGACCGGTAGGGTCGTCTGTGGGGAAGTAATGGAGGCCGGTTGCAACCATAAATGAGTTTGGATGGGGGAAGGACCAGAACGCCAAGTCCTGACCGCAGAATCCTTCTCTCACCCCGCTGCCGTAAGAGCAGAGTCAACAGACCAGTCCACAGTCTGAGGGTCCCTATTTGATGTTCAAGAAGGTGTGGAAACAATCGGTGTAGGAGCAGTAGACATACCTGAGGAAACTGAAGAGGGAGGAGCAGTCTGTGCAGGTGTCTGAAGATCAGAGGGAGCCGCTGGGGCTGGCGAGGAATGCGGAAGTGTCAAGAGCTGAGCCGAGGTGTCAGGAGCAGCATAGGTAGGCAATGAGTCAGTAGGAGAAATTACAGGCAGGGAATCAGACTGTGATTTTAGAGCCAAGAGACGTTGTCTGGTGGCCAAGTAGTGTTGCTCTGTAAGCTGGAGAAGCAAATCCACATCCTGAGAGTCCCGAGAATAAATCTCATCAGGCAAACCTGGAGCAAGTTCATTAGGTAGCATTTACACAACTGTAGCATTAGGTAAATAGTTCTGTGCTGAAGTCTTCATACATTGCTCTTCCATAATAGCAGGGAAACTATGCAATCCAGCAGAAGAAATTGTTTCAGCAGAAAAAGGCATAGAACTTCCAATAGCAGTGGTCTCTCTCAGGACAGAGACAGGGGAGGAGACCATCTCCCCTGCCTCCAGCACCTCCATGTCCATCTCCATACCTCCATAGACCGCTATCTTGGCAGCAAGGCCAGGATGTAAGGGGACCCCCACAGGAGAGTAGGGGCATTTCCCCAGTGTCCTGGCCAAATTTTCCTCATTTCACTAAAAATACCACCAACAGCTTAATCTGGTTCAAGGTCAGTTGGCATTCATCTGTATCCCCCTCTCCCGGGTCATGCCTGAAAATAGGCAGGATTTGTCTAGTGCACTTACCCAGTCAACAAAAACTAAATAAAAAAAAATGTCCTCTAAGCTATCCATCACTGTTGCTTTGTCATATTGGGGGATATTTACTGTTTTCTGTGTTTCTTCTACCACCCTCTTGGCTAGTTCAAATGTCTGTCAAAGTAGCATGCAAACCTGCTACGCAGGACTGCTGGTCCTCTCTTGGATGGATGGAGGCCATGCCATTTGTATAGGGCTCCATCCTTCCGGTTAGGACCCCAGTCCCAGTAGCCAAATCCTTACTCCTTGCACTATGTCTTCAACCAGTTGTTGAAGTGCGCAGTGTGATATGCCCTCTCCTCCCCCAGCTTTGTGGAGGTAGCACCTCAGTGAAGGTTAGTGTGCATGATACCTGTTTCAGGCCCCTCTCCAGCTCCCTAAACCTGCCCTGCACCACCCCTGGCTGCCTCTTCTCCAGGTCATTTGTCCCCAGATGGATAATGACATCCAGCTACCTCTCCTGCCCTGCTGCCCTGGCTATTTTAAGGATCCACTCCCCATCCCTACATACTGCAGTGCCGGATAGTGGCTCTACGATGCCAGTTCAACAACTTTGTTGTTGATCGACATTACAGCGATGGCTCTATGTTAACCACAATTGCGGTCGGCATTGAACTGTTCACTGTAGACCTTTTTCTTTGGGGGGCTTCGCCCCATGAACCCCACGTGCAGGGGGCTCTGCCCCCTGCACCCCCTGTAATTTAACTAATCAACTCCGAGTCGGAGTTGATTTGGGGAGGGGGGGTGCAAGACCCTGAGAAAGTAGTGTTGGATCCCCTGGTGACAGTACAGTGACCTGTCGATATCGTCTCTGTACTGTCGTTCGCAATGTGGGTGTCGACTGGCGATCGGCATATGCCGGGTAGGCACCTCACCTCCCCCTCCCTCCTGTGGGGTTCCCAAAACTATCCCCTAATGAATGAGTCTCACACCAGAAGTTGCTTTCTCTTCTGCTGGAATCTTCCTCCTCCTACCTTGGGCCTCTGCTCTGAAGGACCCCCACATCCTCCCTTGCCACTACCATAGGTACTTCGTCCTGGCAGTCCGGTCCTGTCAGAGCAGCAAAAGAGTTGTTTAGTGGCACAGGCTGATGAATGTGTTCCCTTACCCCCACCCCACCCTCCAGAGGCCACCACAGTCCAGCCAGCCCTATTTCCAGGAACCCTTTGAGGCAACAGCGATGGACTTGGAGGCCCTTGGGTAGGGGACAAGGCCTCCTGAATCCTTGCCAACTAAGCCTGGAGTCTAGAGACATCCCTCCTCAGCCCGGAGAGGCAGACACAGTTGGGGCAGCACCTCAGTCTCCAGAAGGTCTCCCTGAAGACTGCCACTCCACAGCCACTGCACTGCACCACTCCCATCATTTCCAATCTGCTCCCTCATTACCTTAAAAAGAATTTATACCCTTACCCTAGATAGAATGTTTCTTGATTTCCCTTTTTTGTGCTGATTGTATCCTGCTGTTATACCCTGGATATATGCCAGTCTGCTTCCCCTTGGGCTTTTAAGTAGACTTCTGCTTGCTTACTGCCTTTGTACCCTGACTCTAGATAGGGAGTTACTTGATTTCCTCTGGTCCCCAGAATCCTTTTGTATTACTGTCCTAGATAGGGTGTTGCAACAGTTCTCAGTTTTGGCCTACCTTTGATCTTCTACCCCTCCCAACAGTGAATGTTACACAGCAGTGAACAGGTACCTTAACTTAGTCGACCGGCAGAGTCCCCCTCTTCCTTCTTCCTTTTGCTGATGCCTGCCAATGCCTAAGATATCTATCTTACACCTGTTCCACTCTTGTTTTGTTCCACTCACATGGTGGAACATGTACTCACACACCAAATTTTTAGAAACAAACAGGGATTTATTTTTCTGGAACACAGGTCCCATAAAAAAAAATAAGGATTAGGCAAATAACAATTTGAGAAATGATTTTAGCAATAATTACAACTATCAGCACTTCCAGTGTTTTAGTGCATCACCCCAAGCGATGTGATTTTCAATGTCCAGGCCTCTTTGCAGGCATGGTATGTTAGGCCTCCCAGCACCAACACACAAGGTCTCAGCAAGGCCTACTGTACTGTAAGGCCATACCCACAGAAGCAGATTCCCACAGTTTTAATACACTTTCTATATAATTACCATACTTTTTATTTAAACAGTAGTTCTATTTAAAACTACTTGGTACCCAAGTAAACTATACACTGATAATGGCCTGATAACATGGTGCCTGGAATCTTGTGTTGGTGCGCTAAAGATATGCAGCCTTGCTTTTACCCCACCCAACAGACTTTTGGGCTAGTAGTTCTATCACAACAAATATTTTTTTTCCAAATGAGACATCCTACAGTGAAATTGTAATCAAAATGGGGAACTTTGCAACAGTAGGATTTCTGGCTTACAGGCCAGTATTCACACATCCCAGATTGATTCAGGAACAGCAGTGGCTGGTTTTGAGTAGGAGATGTCGCAGCAGTAGGTGGATGGTGCATGCAAGGCCTAGACTGGGCCTGATTGCTTGTGTAGCAGCACTCTGTCTCTCTCACCCATCAGAATGTGGCAGTATGGCAAGTTCAGTAGGGTCGAGACCAAGAAGCTAGCTTGCCTCACCCCGGTGGGCACTCACTTGATTGTAGGTACAAGTGTCTGGAGACAAGCTTCTGACCACCTCTTCCCTTGGCACACCAGACAGGGTATAATGGGAGTATTTTGAAATCTAGAAACTCAGTTCCCCGAGTTTCACCATCCCAAGTCCAGCAGACTGAAACTCGGTTGCCCGACATGTAAATTTTGCCCATGGTGGAGCTAGATATAAAAATAAGGGGGTTGCGAGGGGTAAAGCCTCCCTCATTGGTGGGTTGAGGGGAGGAAGCACCCTGAAACATAAAATACACTGTGCCATGGCATGTCAGGCTACTGTGTTTTGGTCCGTTGGACTCGGGATAGTGAAACTAGAAGGACCGGGTTTCTAGATTTCATAATATGTCCGGCAGAACCACTAGTTTCTGCCTCTGATAACAACAGGTTCTTCAGATGGTTTCAGCAGCTGTGTTCCAAAATGCAGCAACTCAAACTCTAACAGCTTTACAGGATTCACTAGCTTTTTCTGAGTTTGGATTGAACTTCAGCAATCAGATGCAAATAGGATTCTGACTATCACCATGATCTCTGGCTCTGAGGCCTGGCTAGGCCCTCATCTCTCCTCCTCAGCGCTTTTCACCCTTGCAACTGCCCGGAAAGGACTGCACTAAACTCCTCCTAAGCTGTGAAAAGGTTCAGTGCAGCACATTCCCCACTCAGTCTCAGATTAAGGATGCCAAGCACTCTGCTGTTGTTCTCCTAATATGCCAGAGTCTTTACCAGGACCTTTTGCACTCTAGTTGGCTGATCTTGGGGGTCAGAGATTAACAAGATGGCGATATCCATTTCTTTTTTTTTTCCCATAGAGCTGTTCCTCTGCTGCCACCTTCACCTGCCTTCAGGCCTGTAGCCTGGCAGCTCCCAACTCTGCCAGCCTTTCCCCTCACTATCGTACCAGTGGGGATCTACATAGAGTGGAGACAAAGAACACCAGAGTCCGTCACACACTGCAATGAAGACACATAGGGTTTCTATGCCCTCCCCCCCAGACTTGGAGCTGTGCCTGGCATGGTGGACATATGCACGTGGAGGCACCCACGTGCTCCCGGAACCAAAGCCTTCTTCCACTCTCCCGATGTAGCATCAGCTACCCAGACCTCTCCTCTGACACTCGGCCTCCACTGGGTGTCAGCCAAGAGTGAGGAAGCTTGCCTCCCCAGTCAGGGAGATAAGAGCAGTCAGCAGCAGCTTCAGTCATCTCCCAGCCCCACATTGACACCCAGTGACCCAAACTCATTCCTAAACTTGGGTTACTGGTGTGATGCGAGGTGTGGCATCCAGACGTCAACCCTCAGCTCCACTGGGCTGAATATCCATTTGTTTGTATTCAGGATACAATATGCTGCTGCTTCACACAAGTTCCTTTGCAACCTACTGCTCACTTATACTTTCAAAACACTTTAGCCAGTCAAAGTTGCAGTCCAGCTTGCAGTGATGATGTCAGCGATTCCTCCAATCTATTTTTGGGCGCAAGGGAACCCCTCTTTGTCAACGGCACACCACAAAAAAAACAACAAACTCAGTAGCAACTTACCTTCAACTGGCCACCAACACCACTTCCAGTCAGAGGAAACCGGCATCACAGGTAGATCCACTTCAAGCCTCCAGTGGCTCAGCAGGTAAGTCCCACCTTTTGGGGGGTAGCAGCTTCAACACCAAAATATGTACAATTATGCACATGGGGCACAGAAACCCAAAGGCAATGCATCAGTTGGGGGGGTTAACAACCACAAAACAGGAAAGGGATCTGGGTGTCATAATATCTGATGACCTGAAGGTAGCAAAGCAGTGTATTAAAGCAGTGGGAATGGCTAGTAGGATGCTGGAGGGGCATAAGGAGGGGTATCACCAGCAGAAAAAGGGCGTTACTTTTACCCCTGTATAGATCAACGGTGAGGCCAGACCTGGAGGACTGTGTCCAGTTCTGGAGGCCCCATCTTAGGAAGGACATACATCAGGTGGAGGCAGTACAGAGAAGGGAAATCAAAATGCTGCATGACCTGCATCAGAAGCCCTACGAGGAAAGACTCAGGGAATTAAATATGTACTCACTGGAGGAAAGGCAAGAAAGGGGAGACATGATAGAAACATTTAAATACCTCAAGAATATCAGTAAGGTACAGGAGGGTGGCATACTTCACAGAAAAAGATGCTCAAGGACAAGGGGCATGATATGGAGCTGGAAGGGGGGAGACTTAGAGGTGATGTGAGGACATATTTCTTCATGGAGGGGGTGGTGGACACCTGGAACAGCCTCCCAGCAGAGTTAGTGGGTACCAAAACAGTATCAGGTTTCAAACATGCATGGGATAGACACAAGGGGACCTTAGTAACAGGGCTGGGGGAGGCCAGAGATCAATCAGGATCTATGGTAGAACAGTACGTAGAGACTTTAGGGCAGACTTGGTGGGCCAGGAGTTCCTTTTCTGCTGACGGCTTCTATGTAAAAGCAAACCACCAGTTTTTCCAGGAATTAGCCTGAAAAGGAAAGGGTTTAATGCAACAAATCCCCATGCGGGGGGGGGGGGTATAGTCGCGTATTACCCATCCAATTCTTAGATGCCCTTCCAGGCCTGCTCTATACTGGAACCCCTTAGCTGCCCTCCAAGTTGGGGTCAAAGTCACTGTTCAGGGCTGTCAATAACTAGACCCAACTAGGCAGAGGCAAACTTAGCCCACCCCCTCACCATAACACAGTACAGTATTTGATGGTCCTGCTGTACTGGAGCTGCTACCCTCTCCCACCTTGTACCAGGGATAGATCTTAATTAATATATGGAGCTCCCTCACACATAATTCCTGGGTACCCAGGATCAAATTGCTGTAGGCCCACTGACGTTGCCACAAGTTGGCCGACACTGGTGCAGTTCAAATGTAACTGGAGCAATGGGCTCAAACATGAACCACTCCCAAAGGTCATGCAATTACTAAAAATGTTACTGAACCTCTAATACAAGGTATGTGTAGATCTTGGCCCAATGGCAAAATGCAAAGAACAATCCCCCCCAAACAATTGTTCAATTTCCTTCGGAGCAGGGTAAATCCTGACCTTAATCATGGTTCCCCAATCAGATGAATTCAGTCTTTCTCTGCAGGCTTCAGGACCTCTGATCTCCTGTGGTATCTCTTTATCAGCTGGTCTTCCTTTCTAATCTCGCTCCACAAGCTCTCATGTACTGGTGTCTCTGGATCATCCTGGAGGTTTGCCTGGCTCTCTTTTACCTCAGCTACCTCTGTTCCATATTGACACACATGTCCCAGTTTCTGATCCCTCTGGGTGGTCATAGTCTGACACATAACTGTAGTGTCTACTAATAAAACCATCACAATAGCCCTGTGTTTGCTTCTCTGCTGTATTCTCACCACTGTCACTCATACTGGCTAGCACATGAAACTTACTCTTTACCTTGCCAGATACAAGCTTAATCTTTGTCTTACAAATGCATGATCTGTGGTGGCACAGCTTAACCTCTTCCTAGAGAACAGGGCTGGTCCCTTCGAGATTTCTCACAGATCTGCCAGCCTCCGGCACAGCCTGTGCTTCTTCTGTCTGGAGGCACCAGATGGAGGCAGTGGCCCATGCTGTTTGCAGATCAGGACCTGAGCAGGCCAGTGCAAAGTATGTGCATGGGGCAGGCAAAGCAGCATGTTCATATTGTGGGTTGCATTTACACTGTGTTAATAGTCTGGGTTTGTCTGGAGGCATCAGATGGAGGCAAGGACCAAAGGAGAAGATGGAGCATCTTATCAGTGGTGGCAGGCATGGTGATAGAGTCACACAGTACTAAATGGTCTGCAATTTTAAGTTAAGCTGGGTTTAGACAGTCTGGGTTTGTCTGAAGGCATCAGATGGAGGCAGAAAATCATGTCTGGACTGGATTAAGTGTCCTGAATAAATAAATATTGAGACACTGAAAATGAAAAAGCAAGGAGAATCAGCCAGAGTAGTTGTTATGTATTAACTACTTACTTTGCTTGTTCTTCTCTTCTTGCTCTTCCTTGCCTCGGCTACTGCCTCTCAATACTCCATGTGTACCACCAGGCTTGCCCATATTTGACTTTCTTATCCCAGCGTGGATGGTTATTTGCTTGTATGTATAATTTTCAACTATCCCTGCTTGGATACCTGTTGGAAGCTGTCATGTTTTGATTGTATGCTACCTGTGACTGTTTGGAAGATTGTGTTTTGTACTCTCCCAGGTTGTGCCTGAAAATAGGCAGGGTTATTGCCTAATGTACTTACCTGGCCATCAAAAGCTAATAAAGAAATAAACTACACATTGCTGCATGTTCTTTCCCCAAAGGGTACCTGAAGTTGTAGGAAAGCATGTTGGCCACTAGAGGGAGTGCATTTCCTAGTTTTGCATGTGCTAGCTGCTTCAAAGGCTACTTCACTGCTTTGAAGCAGCAGTATGTTTTGGGATCCTTTTAAGTATTTTTAATAGATGATTATAAACTACAGTCCAATGTCATCCTTCTAAGATATTACAGTAGTGATAAATGCACGTGCAGGCACAGCAGCACAACTTAAGAAAGTGTGAAATGGGACAAAACAGAGTAATGTGAGAATTATAAAAAAATTCAACTCTGGAAGACAGGACTGTATGCACGTGTAACCCCCCTACAAATGGGGGTTCCCGAAAAGTCTTCCTTGAGCTTGCCTAAATGCTCACTGCCAGGTTGGTGTCCTGCGTTTTAGCAGTTTAAATGTATTTCCAGAGAGTGCCTGTATAGCCCCTGTGCACTGTCTCTTTAAGAGCTGCCTAGATTGCAGTTATAATTAATCTGGGAGGGGGGGCTGAGTGTTTCTGTGCTCAAGACCAGCCCGGGCTGTCAGATAATTGCCCCGTTCTGCCATCGCTAATTGCGCAGAGAGAGCTCTGTTACAAGATGTACTTGTTTGCTGAATATCTGTTAAAAATAGTAATAATTTTATTATTTATTTATTTATTTAGCTTTTGTTAACCAGGTAAGTACACTAGACAAACACATGCCTATTTTCAGGTACGACCCAGGAGAGTACAGGAGATCAAAGAACATACAGAGTACAATTTGAAGCAAGTAGGGCAGATACCCAGATGTCAGGAGAAGCATAACATACATAGTAAGATATCTCAGGTCACGACAGTAATCATAGTTAATATGCTAAGGTACAGCACCATTGACACAATGTCACCAGCAATATATATACAGATATATACAAAATTTACACATTTGCTAGATACATGAAATGAATACACTCAAGTATACTGTGCAGAGGACCAGGTTAATCAAGGAGGGTTAAGACAGTCACATACTGATGAGAGCTTCAAGTGGTTCCACAGGGAGGTGCGTAGGCCCGACTGGGGGGAGGTCCGGACCTGGACAGGAAAGGAGTTCCACAGTCTAGAGGCACATGACGAAAAGTCCCTGTCCCCCATTTTGGTACGAGTAGGAGGGACCTTAAGGATAGCAGGGCCCAGCAACCTTAGGGGGTAGGTAGCGGTGGCTGCTGGCACAAGGAGCTCTACCAGTCCAGAGGGGATGCCAGTACCCAGTACCTTACCCGTGAAACTGCCCACAACAAAATTCAAATAATTGCGCGGGGAGAGCCAGTTGAGCTTACTGTACAGATCACAGTTGTGAGTGAGACGTGGGACTCCAACAGCAAAACGGCAGATGTTATTATAGGCAACGGTCCATCTAGAGAGGTTGATCTTGGAGGTATTGGAAAACAAAAGGAGCCCATAACAGAGGGATGGTAGAAACACCCCTCTAGACAGTGCTTGGCGAGCAGCCGGAGTAAGGTTATTCTTTGCGCTATAAGCCAAACCAAATTTCCAGTTAACAGCTCTACACGCATTTTGGATATGCTGACCAAGATCGAGCTGTGGGTCAAGTGTCACCCCAAGGTATTTGACAGAATCGGTGGTGAGAACAGGAGTGCCATCAATACCAGAGATGCACATAGGAACAGAGGAGGCCTTTAACTTGGCCAGGGAACCAAACAGCATGGCCTGGGTCTTTTTGAGATTTAGGACCAGCTTATGGGATGATATCCAGGAATGGACACTCCTGAAACCCTCACTCAGTTGGTGGTTAATGACCCCAATATCTTTTGAATGAGTGAGGATAACAAGGTCATCAGCATACAGGACAGCCCTGCAGGAGGCTGCAAAGGAGAGAAGGTCGTTGATGAAGATGGAAAAAAGCAGGGGCCCAAGGAATGACCCCTGGGGGACCCCTGAGGACACAGGGGTGGTGTCCGAGAGCACCTTACTATACTTGGTCAGTTGCTGCCTTCCATGAAGGTAGTTGGAGAACCAACTCAGGGCTGGAGGGGATAAGCCCAAAGACCCAAATTGAGAGCATAGCAAGGCATGGTCAACAAGGTCAAAGGCTTTAGAGAGATCAATAAAGATGGCCCCAGAGAGTCTGCCCTGGTCCATAGCAGCCCTTATCCCAGAAGTGACAGAGACCAGTGCAGAGGTGGTGCTGTGCCCTTTTTGAAAGCCATGCTGTGAGGGAGACAGAAGCTTATGAGCCTGGATATAATCCAAGAGTTGTCCCGCCACAACTTTCTCAAGGAGCTTGCTGATATTGCAGTTTGTCTAACCTGCCTTCTTTGCAGCATGGACATTTCTGTTTATCTCCACCATCTTGGTCCTGGACTGCCAAAATGGGCAAATCAGTACCTTTGGGGACTTTAAAATGGAGCCTGTACCCAGGGATCTTGTGGGAGCAAAATTCTGTAGGAGTTGTAGTTTTGGACTTTTGGTACCTAAATGAACCTGGAAGGGCAGCCCTTGTTGTGGCTAACAGAGGAATCAGTCAACCGAACCTTTTGGATCCTGGGGAAAGTCCCGGACTGCTTGCAGTTTCAGTTCAGATCTGAGTTGGGAAGTGAAGGAGTAACAGCTCGAGATAGTCGAGCAGCAATCCTGCATGGATTCACGTGGGAGAACTGTGAAAGGGTTGAGTTTTGGCCTGCCTGTCTGCCTGCTGTCCCTGAAAGGGAAAATAGAGTTGATTCGGACGGAATCCGAGTTGTGAGAATGATTTAATGCTACTGAACTGTGACCAGGCTTGAAACCTGAAGAAGACAAAAGATTTGCTGAATGTGATCGGCCTGTCAGGACCTCCAGCCACCTCTGACCTCCCGTTTTGTGCATTTCCTGGTTTTGTATTTGCTACCTGCTTCAAAGGCTGCTTCACTGCTTTGAAGCAGCAGGATGTTTTGGGATCCTTTTAAGTGTTTTTAATAGATGATTATAAACTACAGTCCAGTGTCATCCTTCTAAGATGTTACAGTAGTGATAAATGCACGTGCAGGCACAGCAGCACAACTTGAGAAAATGTGAAATGGGACAAAACAGAGTAATGTGAGAATTATAAAGAATTCAACTCTGGAAGACAGGACTATATGCATGTGTTAACCCCCCTACAAATGGGGGTTCCCGGAAAGTCTTCCTTGAGCTTGCCTAAATGCTCACTGCCCGGTTGGTGTCCTGCGTTTTAGCAGTTTAAATGTATTTCCAGAGAGCGCTTGTATAGCCCCTGTGTACTGTCTCTTTAAGAGCTGCCTAGATTGCAGTTATAGTTAATCTGGAAGGGGGACTGAGTGTTTCTATGCTCGAGTCCTGCCTGGGCTGTCAGATAACTGCCTCATTCTGCCATCGCTAATTGCGCAGAGGGAGCTCTGTTACAAGATGTACTTGTTTGCTGAATATCTGTTAGAATAGTAATAATATTGCAGTTTGTCTAACCTGCCTTCTTTGCAGCATGGACATTTCTGTTTATCAACACCATCTTGGTCCTGGATTGCTGAAATGGGCTAATCAGTACCTTTTGGGGACTTTAAAATGGAGCCTGTCCCCAGGGGTCTTGTGGGAGCAAAATTCTGTAGGACTTGTAGTTTTGGGCTTTTGGTACCTAAATGAACCTGGAGGGGGAGCCCTTGTTGTGGCTGGTAGAGGAATCAGCCAATCGAATTTTGGATCCTGGGGAAAGTCCCAGACTGCTTGCAGTTTCAGTTCAAATCTGAGTTGGGAAGTGAAGGAGTAACAGCTCGAGATAGTCTAGCAGCAATCCTGCGTGGATTCATGTGGGAGAACTGTGAAAGGGCTGAGTTTTGGCCTGCCTGTATGCCTGCTGCCTCTGAAAGGGAAAATAGAGTTGATTCGGGCTGAATCCGAGTTGTGAGAATGATTTAATGCCACTGAGCTGTGACCAGGCTTGAAACCTGAAGAAGACCGAAGATTTGCTGAATGTGATCGGCCTGTCAGGACCTCCAGCCACCTCTGAACTCCCGGTTTGTGCAGAGACTCTGTAATTGCGACCAGATAGCAAACTACCTGGTACAGTAGAATTTCCTTACATGCAAATGTGCTGTATGCTGCTAGTGGGTCACGATTTGGTTCCCCACTGTGTGCTGGATTGTGTTCTGCTTGCTGGAAGCTGCATCCAGCCCCAACGGACTGAATCTGAATTAATCTTCATTTGGCCTAGGCGTTGCCACACTGGCCTAGCCAGACTACCTGCTACACAGAGAAATTCATCGATGAGTGACCTGCCTGGGAATCAGCCCCCTGTGCAACACTTTGAACAGGAACGACACCTCAGTGATTCTTGTGGGCCCTGCTTCTCCTGGCACTCCAGCTCAACAACCTGCAGTCTCGACTTCATCCTACCTGTGTCCTGTATTGAGTATCATAAGTAAACATCAGGGTAGCTTCCTGCAACAATAGCTAAATCTAAAGAGTTGTCATCTGATTGTCTTGTTGCCTTTTCTTTCACAAACTGAGCCCTCCGACTCCGGATTACAAATAGTGTATGCTGTGCATGTTGCTTTCTTCCATCACAGAGCCCCAATCAGCTGCGCTGCCGGCCTTCCCCGGGCAACTTTCCTGGCAAGCCCACCTCTTCCCCATCTGGGTACCCAGAGTGTGTGACTGTGTAGGGACTCTGAAGTGCATGCATGACTATTTGATTGATATAGCCTTTAAGCAAATCAACCTGATTATGCCCCTCCCTTGTTCAAGTCCCCTGAATAAATCAGATCTAACTCTTTTTGCATTTAACCTGACTGTGGTTCCAGTTTGTGCCAAAAGTACTGTACTGTTGTCATTTGCTGTGTATAACCCTGTTTTACAGGGGATCCCCAGGGTCGAGCCAGAGGAACCAGTCCTGGTGGTAAGTGCAAACAGTGTGGGTGCTTGTATGGTGAATAAGAGTCATTGCAAAAGTGATTACTGTATTTTGTTAAGGCCACTAGAAGGGAAAGAGGGGGTTACAGTGTCCCGGAGGGCTGTGCCCAGTTTAGCTTGACCACTAACAACCCTGACCTCTGGGTGGAGGCACCCATTTCAGAACCCAGGCCCTTTAACCTGCTACTAGCCATGCAGGCAGGGGTAGTAGCCCTTGGGATCGCGCCACTTAGGGGTTACATCTTGGAGGCTCACCACTGGGATTTTGTGCCTTTTAGTGGCCAGAAGTGGGAATTACCCCAGTATGTTTAGAACTGGTGACAAAATGGAGGAGCTTGCTATGCCTAAGCTCAAGATTGCCTCCCACAAGTTGTTAGTGCACCGAATGATGGGGTGGAGTGAGGCTGAGGGAATTGACCCCCGACAGGCCCTCCTGTTAATGGATGTCCCATTAGGGACCACTAATGCTGTTATTGTAGAAGCTGTGGAGCATGTTAAGTGTTTGGGGAAGGTTGAACTGAAGGGGAGGGATTCGGACCTGTTTGACCAGACCATGGTGGTTCTACTCTCCTGTAGCGCTCCCATAGATCCAGAGAAAGTACCCTCTCTTATTCTGTCAGAAGGGGCCCAGAAGGGATCGAGGATCATCCATTTGCACAGTGATCCAGCTACTCCGGGAGGGTCCCCCAGCATAGAGGGGTTCAAGGACAAGCTACTTAAGTTGTTAGCATCTGAGGGGCAATCCGCCCAAGAGTTAGAAAAGATGCTAGACCTTTCTGAAGAACTCACGCCATTGCATTCCCTGACAGTGTCTCCTGCCACCCCTAGGGTCACCCCCATGGTCACCTCCGCCATAGTAATTCCATCTGTGCACTTGGACTTTTACCGTAGGCTTAGACCTTTTTTGGGCACAGTCCCAGTGCCTGTAGGGGAGGATGACCTGAAAACATGGACAGACTATGCTAACCCCTGGTCCAGGAGTGGCAGTGCTCTGAGGGGAAGATAAGAAAAAGACTCATGGAAAGTTTGAGGGGCACTGCACTGGAGGCCATTCACTTCCTATGAGCCACTAGCCCGGAGGCTACTGAGGCTGAATACCTCTCTGCATTGGAAGGGGTTTTTGGAAGTACTGAGTCAGGGGATGATTTACTGTGGAAATTTAAATCCACCAAGCAATGGAAGAATGAGAAGTTGTCTATATTTGTTACCAGAATTGAGAGGGCTCACAGAAAAGAAGGGGTGCCTGCTAATGAACTGAATCGGGTCAGATTGGACCATATTCTCAAGTCAGCCAGGTACTCTAGTGTGATGATGCTAAAACTCAAGTTGCAAGACAGGAAGTCTAATCTTCCTGAGTATTGTCACCTCATGAAAGAGATTCGTGAAGCAGAGAATGATGAAGAGGGGTGAGAGCCCTATGTTGGGGTTGCTCGTATCTGCCAAACTCCTGAGAGAAGTGATGAGACTGAGGTGCAGCAAATGAGAGAACTGATCAAAGAACTGACAGAGTTGAGAGTCAGTCAACAAGCCGCTGAGGTGGCCAGAGATACTAACTTCTATCAGGCACCTCCTGAGTCAAGGGGTGAGGTCCCGCCTGGTGGAGTGGGGGTGCATGTTGTCTCCTCAGAAACCTGGACTGAGGGTAACCTACTGGAAGAAGTACAAGAACTGAGAGCCCTGGTGGGGGACCTACTACAAGCCACACAAACCCCCAAATTTGGTGGAAGTCCAGAGGATCAAGAACGCAAGTCACAAGTCAAAAAAGGGCCACAAGGTGCCCCTGATGTACCCAAGCAGGGAGATGGCCCGCAACCACTCAGAGACTCTAGAGAACCCAATTTTTGCTACCGCTGTGGGGAGGATGGGCACACCCGGTTCACCTGTAACTCACCGGAGAACTTGAGAAAGGTTACTATTAGGCTACTAGCCTGGCTGTGATGGAGCAATAACCGGCTGCAATGTGGAGCCGCTCAGAAGAGTTATTTGTCCAAGGCCGCTGCCAAGTCAACATCCAAGTCTGTATCACCTGAATGGTCTGAGGTGGTGGGTCCCTCAATGGAGACAACAGTGAAGGTGAATGGTGTATCCACCTAGGCTGTGCTTGACAGTGGGTTTCAAGTGACCATAGTGTTCCAAGACTGGTATCAAAAGCATCTGCGGGATGTGCCCCTACAACCCTTGGAAGGTTTACATGTGTGGGGGTTGAGCGAGAAGTCTTTTCTGTATTCAGGATATATTCAGATCTGGCTGTCTTTCCCTACCTCAGTGGCTGGAGTAGATGAACAAGTCGAGACACGTGCCTTAGTGTGTCCCCCTACCGGACTGTATAATGGGGTTCCTCTATTAATTGGGACAAATGCCCACATGTTTGGGAGACTGGCACAACTCTGTCAAGAGAAGCAAGGGCAATGGACTGAGCGGGCCTTAAGAATTCCAGCTCTGATCAAAAGGGCATATGATTTGCAACGGAAACCCAAGGAAGTAGACCAGGATAAACCTGTGGGGATCGTGTGGAAGAAGGATCCTGAATCTCTGGTACTGGCACCCAATGCTGAGTGTACCATTCATGGGGAGGTTTGCCTCCGGAAAGATGTCAAGAACAAAATATTATTGTTGGATGCACCAGGCGATGGAAAGTTGCCAGAGGGATTGTTGGTCAAACCCCATATCATGCCTGCCTGTGCCCATGCCTATGCACGACGAGTGATGGTTCAGATTCAGAATGTGTCAGATCGGGAGATCCGGGTGAACAGAGGGTGCACCATAGCTACAGTACACTGTGCAGACACTGCCATATTGCCCAGCAACAAGTACGTTGGTGAATAGAAAATCTAGAATTAGCAAAAAACTCGCCCAGAGAGACCAAGTGTTTTCATTAAAGGAATGGGACATGGAGTGTGTCCAGGGTGCAGAGCATCACATACGCCTGCATGATGACCGGCCATTTCGAGAGAGATCCCAATGCCTCACCCCAGCAGACATAGATGATGTGAGGAGACATCTACAGGAAATGCTTGCTGCTGGCGTGATACAAGAATCAAGGAGCCCATATGCCTCTCCCATTGTGGTTGTGCATAAGAAGAATGGGTCTGTGAGGATGTGTGTTGATTATCAAACCCTGAACCAGCGGACCATCCCAGATCAATACACCATGCCCTGTATACAAGATGCCCTGGATTGCTTGAGTGGGAGCAAATGGTTCTCAGTATTGGATCTTCACAGCAGATATTACCAGATTCCGATGGCCCCAGAGGACCATGAGAAAACAGCCTTCATCTCTCCTTTGGGATTCTACAAATTCCTGAGAATACCACAGGGGATTTCAGGTGCCCCAGCCACCATTCAGTGACTGATGGAACGTGCAGTGGGAGATATGAACTTGTTGGAATGTCTAGTGCATCTAGATGATGTCATTGTGTTCGGACACATATTAAAGGAGCATGAGATCCGACTGTTTAATGTTCTGGACCGATTGGAAGACTTTGGCTTCAAGCTGTCCATCAACAAGTGCCATTTTTTCAAACCTCCGTGAAGTATGTAGGGCACATAGTATCTGCAGAAGGGACAGAGACCGATCCCAGTAAGGCTGAGTCACTGACAACTTGACCACATCCCCATAGCTTGAAAGAACTACAACGTTTTCTGGGGTTCTGTGGTTACTACTGCAGGTTCATAAAAGACTATTCCAAGGTGATTCTCACACTCCTGAATCTTACCCAGGGTTACCCCTCTACCAACTGTAAATATAAAAAAGGGGCTGTCAAAGAACCTGAGAAAGTGTACTTCCGAACAGGTGAACCTTTTGGGCCCCGCTGGACACCCGAATGTGAAGCAGCCTTCCACAAAGTCATATACCAGCTCACCCACACCCCCATCCTCGCCTATGCTGACCCTACCAAGCCCTATGTGCTGCATACGGATGCTAGTCTGCAGGGCCTGGGAGCTGTGCTGTATCAAGACGATGAGGATGGTTTGAGACCAGTAGCATTCACCAGCAGGAGCTTGACCTAGTCAGAGAGAAACTATCCTGTGCACAAGCTGGAGTTCCTTGCCCTAAAATGGGCCATTGTTGACCAGTTTCATGAGTACCTCTATGAGGCAAAGATATTGGTGAAGACCGACAATATCCCATTAACCTATGTACAGACCTCAGCTATGTTAGATGCCACTGGGCACCAGTGGCTTTCCGCCTTGTCAACCTATGATTATGCAGTTGAGTATAGATCGGGACTGAACCATATTGATGCTGACACCCTGTCACAAAGGCTCACTTCCAAAAGTGATTGGATCAGGCTGTCTGAACCTGACATCCAAGCATTGTGCCAAAAGTTTGACAGAGATGAACAGATGTCTGCAGACACAGTGGACGGTTCAGTAGATTGCTTGGGCCTTCCTGATACCTACATACCAGCTGCCTATTGCCATTTCTCTGCTCTAGATATTAATGCACTACTTCAACTTGACAATGACAGTATTCAGTGGGCTCAATCCCAAGATCCTATGATTCAACACACACTTGATGCCCTGCGTGTGGGGAAAGATGCATCTAAGTTAGGTTCCTCTGACTTGTGAACTTCCCTATTGTTTAAAGGAGGCCCCAGGCTGAAGTTACTCAATCAGTTGTTATACAGAGAAACAGTGGATCATAGTGGTCAAGTAGACAAGCAACAATTGGTCCTGCCCACGGCCTTTAAACACTTGATACTGAGGTCCCTCCACAATCATAAGGGGCACTTCGGTATTGACAGGACTCTCGACCTGGTACAATCTCGATTCTACTGGCCCAAGATGGGGGCCGATGCTGAGCACCATGTAAAGACCTCTAGTCATTGCCTCCAAAGAAAAGCCCTGCCTCAGAGGGCTGTCCCCCTTGTCAATATCACTACCAGCACCCCTATGGAAGTGGTCTGCATAGATTTTTTTGTGTTTAGAACCTGATCACGGAATATTGGCAATGTGTTAGTGGTTACGGATCATTTCACATGGTATGCACAAGCTTTTCCAACTAAAGATCAAAAGACCTCTACCGTGGCCAAGGTGCTAGTGGGAAAATTCTTCAGCCACTATGGTGCCCCCCCCAGTGGATCCACTCTGACCAAGGCAGAGACTTTGAAACTAGGCTAATCAAAGAAATGCTTTCTCTGTGGGGGGTGCGGAAGTCAAGAGCCACCCCCTATCACCCACAGGGGGACCCTCAACCAGAACATTTTAACCACACCCTTCTAGACATGCTGGGCACCCTCCATCCAAAAGACAAGCAACAATGGAGCCAGTAGATTAGCACCTTGGTACATGCATACAATTGCACCAAAAATGATGCTACTGGGTTCGCCCTTACTGTCTCATGTTCGGGAGGGAGGCCCGACTGCCAGTTGATGTCTGCGTTGGGGTCTCTCCAGACAGGGTCCGGGCCAAAAACTACCTGCAGTATGTACAGAAACTGAAAGCTCAGTTGAGCCATGCATATCAACTGGCCCAGACAATGGCTGCCAAGAGAAATCTCACCAACAAAGAGAGGCACGATAAGAAAGTAAAGGCTAAAGAGCTACGGCCCAGAGACCGTGTGTTGTTACGCAATTCGGGACTACATAGCAAGCACAAAAAATACTGATAGGTGGCACCATCTTTCTCATGTTGTAGTTGGAAAGTTGGATGATCTACCAGTGTATAAGGTACGCCCAGAGAATAACTCCAAAGCTGTCAAGACCATGCACCATAACCACTTGCTGCCTATCGGACAAGTTATTATTGAAGCTGAGCCAGCAGACATTGCCTCCCCTGGGCCAGTGACTCATGCTGCTGCAAAAAAGAGACAGAGTCAACCTACCCCAGTGGTTACAGATTTAAGGTTTCCCCCACAGCAGGGCCAGAATGACAGTGACTATCAGTCTACCTCTGATGATAGTGAGTGTGACAATGCCTATTACCCCTCCTATGAATTGAGTCAGCTGTTTCGGTGTAACCCTATGACTAATTGTGGGTATGAAGCTGGACCTTCTGGACTGCCTAACCCCCCAGCTTCATCCTTGGAGCCAATGCTCCCTGAAAGTGAAGTGCAAAGTATTACATTTGAGGCTGCGGACTCCCTGTGTTTCATGGAACTGTGTGACTTGCCTGAAGAAGGGGCTGATGGTCTGAGTCTCTCTGGTGACACACCAGAACTTGAAGAACAATATGAGAGTGCTGACAGCCCCCCTTCAGTGTCACAGAGCCTAACTGTGCCAGAACCTTCTCAAAATGAGCCAGCTGGGCTCTCGTCAAAAGATAATGAGCAAAGTGTTGTGGAACCAGAGCCTACAGAGCAATGAGCTGACAGTGCTCCCAGTTTAGACATTCCCATCCATGCAGAGGCACCCCTCACAAGTGACAAAAGCTCCAAGACTAGTGCTAAAAGTACAGAGACTGTGGTTGTTCCCCCCCAGAAAGACTAGCCGAGCTGTCAAGCCAGTATTGCGCTTCAGTTATGATTCTCCCAGGAGGCAAGTGGATTTGCCTCTCAATGTGATTCACAAAGGTGTTTATGTTTCTTAGAGCTCACTACCCAAACTGAGCTTAAGGGCCAATTCCAGGTTGATTGTTCTTCCTTCTCAGTATGGTGCCCATGCCCCATCCAGCCCCGAGTTAGCTGATAGGGAAGGGCCCTCTCCTACATTGTTTACTATGCAAGAAATTATAACATGAATCAGTATTGTGATGTTACTAATATGTTAATCATAGTGAAATCAGTATTACCTGTATGAAACATATATAACTATTGTCAATATGGATGTAGTAATTTGAAGTATATTGAAATGTATAGTAATGTAATAAGCTAATGATATATATGTCTCGTTATATAGCATTGTCAATAGTGTGATGGCACAGACGTGACGCGGATGCCAAGTTTTCTCCAGGCAGGGAAGGGTGTAACCCCCCTACAAATGGGGGTTCCCGAAAAGTCTTCCTTGAGCTTGCCTAAATGCTCACTGCCAGGTTGGTGTCCTGCGTTTTAGCAGTTTAAATGTAATTCCAGAGAGTGCCTGTATAGCCCCTGTGTACTGTCTCTTTAAGAGCTGCCTAGATTGCAGTTATAATTTATCTGGGAGGAGGGCTGAGTGTTTCTATGGTGGAGTTCTGCCCAGGCTGTCAGATAATTGCCCTGTTCTGCCATTGCTAATTGCGCAGAGGGAGCTGTGTTATAAGATGTACTTGTTTGCTAAATATCTGTTAGAATAGTAATAATATTGCAGTTTGTCTAACCTGCCTTCTTTGCAGCATAGACATTTCTGTTTATCTCCACCATCTTGATCCTGGACTGCTGAAATGGGCCAATCAGTACTTTTGGGGACTTTAAAATGGAGCCTGTTCCCAGGGGTCTTGTGGGAGCAAACTTCTCTTTAAGAATTGTAGTTTTGGGCTTTTGGCACCTAAATGAACCTGGAGGGGGAACCCTTGTTGTGACTGACAGAGGAATCAGCCAACCAAACCTTTTAGATCCTGGGGAAAGTCCCAGACTACTTGCGGTTTCAGTTCAGATCTGAGTTGGGAAGTGAAGGAGTAACAGCTCGAAATAGTCAAGCAGCAATCCTGCGTGGATTCACGCGGGAGAACTGTGAAAGGGCTGAGTTTTGGCCTGCCTGTATGCCTGCTGTCCCTGAAAGGGAAAATAGAGTTGATTCACACTAAATTCCGAGTTTTGAGAATGATTTAATGCCACTGAACTGTGACCAGGCTTGAAACCTGAAGAAGACCAAAGATTTGCTGAATGTGATCGGCCTGTCAGGACCTCCAGCCAACTATGAAGTCCTGGTTTGTGCAGAGACTCTGTAATTGTGACCGGATAGCAAACTACCTGGTACAGTAGAATTTCCTTACATGCAAATGTGCTATATGCTGCTAGTGGGTCACGATTTGGTTCCCCACTGTGTGCTGGATTGTGTTCTGCTTGCTGGAAGCTGCATCCAGCCCCAACGGACTGAATCTGAATTCATCTCCATTTGGCCTGGGCCTTGCCACACTGGCCCAGCCAGACTACCTGCTACACAGAGAAAGTCATCAATGAGAGACCTGCCTGGGGATCAGCCCCCTGCGCAACGCTTTGAACAGGAACGACACCTCGGTGATTCGTGTGGGCCCTGCTTCTCCTGGCACTCCAGCTCAACAAACTGCAGTCTCGATTTCATCCTGCCTGTGTCTTGTATTGGGTATCATGAGTAAACATCAGGGTAGCTCCCTGCAACAATAGCTACATCTAAAGTGTTGTCATCTGATTGTCTTGTTGCCTTTTCTTTCATGAACCAAGTCCTTCGGCTCCAGATTATAAATAGTGTGTGTTGTGCATGTTGCTTTCTTCCATCACAGGGCCCCAACCAGCTGTGATGCCCACCTACCCCGGACAACGTTCCTGGCTAGCCCACCTCTTCCCCATCTGGGTACCCAGAGTGTGTGACTGTGTAGAGTCTCTGAAGTGCATGCATGACTATCTGATTGATATAGTCTTCAAGCAAATCAACCTGATTATGCTCCTCCCTTGTTCAAGTCCCCTGAATAAATCAGCTCTAACTCGTTTTGCATTTAACCTGACTGTGGTTCCAGTTTGTGCCAAAAGTACTGTACTGTTGCTATTTGCTGCACATAACCTTGTTTTACAGGGGGTCCCCAGGGTCGAGCCAGAGGAATCAGCCATGGTGGTAAGTGCAAACAGTGTGGGTACTTGTATGGTGAATAAGGGTAATTGCAAAAGTGATTACTGTATATTGTTCAGGCCACTAGAAGGGAAAGAGAGAGGTTACAGTGTCCCAGAGGGCTGTGCCCAGTTTAGCTTGACCACTAATAACCCTGACCTCTGGGTGGAGGCACCCTTTTCAGTACCTAGGCCCCTTAACCTGCTACTAGCCAAGCAGGAAGGGGTAGTAACCCTTGGGATAGCACCACCTAGGGGTTACACAGAACTGAATGCTTTCTTATCTAGGAATCAACCCTCACAGTCTTCTAGACTGGAGTTGTTCCTATGTGAGAATTCTTTCTCCATGATGGTTTCATACACCTCAGTAGCTGGAAATTTGCCACTACCACCAACTTCATGTTCATCATCATCACCTTTCCCAGCACCACTGTTTTTATTTGGTAGGGATGGAGAGATGATTGTGTTCTGTAGAATGTGCCCCACATTCATTTTAAGAAATGTTTGCATGCCAGCATGTTTTTGGTGAGAGATTAGTGTGCCAGTCCCTCATGATGGCACTTGCTGAATGAAGATGCACTCAACATCGAAATGAGTGTGGACAGCTCCGTTATTTTATAACTAGTGAGGACAGTGCTGGCCAGCCAATGAGCTTGCCACTCAAGTACAGCAAGGGCGCAACAGTGATACTAATATGCCTATTGTCCACCAAATACTCATCTACCATGTGTTGTGTTGCATGCAATCCTGCTGCCTCATCTGCCTCTTTCTCATCCTTTTCTTTCACATCTTCCAGTCCAACCTGGTATAACACATCCCACAGTTAATTGGTTGGGATTTTCTCTTTTCCCTTGGAGTTTTTTTTCTTCTGGTACCCCATGTAAGGTGGCGGTAGCAACACTCAGTTCTTGATGTTCACTTGTGCCTTTGATAACTGGGTTTTTAGTATCTGTGCCCCATGGACCCATCTTATTAACTGATCAAATTTTGCACCTGATCAAGGCTGCCTTCAGTGATCAATGCAAGGCCGCTTTTATAACATGGTCCAGCATGGGGGCAATTTCAAAGTCTGCAGACCACAGAATGTCAGAAATATGGTTGTTGCAATCCAACACATGGAGCATGTGTTCCATCAAGGCACAACTTCCAGACTAACTACCTGCCTCCAGCACCAGCTGTCCACTAAACAGAATCTTCCTCAGCACCCATAAAAATGGTATGGCCTGACTGATACAGGAAGTGCCCCCACTCACTGCCTGTGCTACATGCTTGAATGACCTGAGAATCTTGATCAGGCCATCCACTGATTGCCAGTGATCTATTGTAAGAGACATGAATAATCCGACACTGTCACTACTTGTATGTAGAAGCAGATATTCCAAAAGGGCTTTATGTTATTCATACAAGTGCTCTATCATGTACAGTGTCAAGTTCCATCTTGTCACAACTTCCAACTTAATACAGTGCTGAGGCAGTTTGTTCTGTCTCTGTTGGTGCTGTAGCTGGCCATGACTCTTTCTGGGATGGGCAAAGTGGTCACAGATGCAACAGGCCACAGTCAACATTGTCTTAATGTTTGGATGTTTTAGAAACTCCTGAACAACAAGATTAAGACAGTGTGCCAGGTATGGCACCCTGAGAAACCCACCATCACTGATACATTCCACTACATTGGAGCCATTATTGCTCGTGGTGAATCATGCCTTGAGTGAATGGGATGAAGCCACTCCCTCAGGTGTAATGCTAATATTTTCTGACCTGTGTGTGATCTACTGACACTGTTTATTGCTAGCGTGGCATGCTGTCAAATACTCAGTGTTGCTACCTCTGCAATTTGGCTTACTGCAGTTTTGCCCCTGCCCCAAGTCATGTACTACTTCAGGTACCTGTGCCCAACGTTCTGTAATGCACAGATTAGAGCTACCAGCTGTTTGGCCACTGGGGTCCACATAGCCATGCTAAGGTGTATGTATGGTGATGACAAATGCTGCAGAGCATGGATTACCATGTGTGACACTGTCCCATACAGTTCATGAATGGCACGCATTGAGAAATAAGTACAAGACAGAATCTGCTGTTTGGGACAGGCATGGACCATCAACTTTCAAAAACCAATATTCTCTACAAACAAAAATTGTAACAGATCAATGGCCGCATTTCAGCTGTTACTGCATTTAGCTCTTGTGAAATGACATGATTTAGTGGGTATCTTAGAGCTGCAGTGTAAGAATACAGTGAACATTTTGACCTATACTTCTTTATGCTATTTTAGTTTACCCCATCATCTTCTGACTTGTGTGATACCCTTCTTTCTCCATTTTGAGTCTGCTTTAGTACTTTGTTTCACATTTGAAATAATAAAAGGAGAGCTCCTTTTAATAGCCTAAACTATTTTGTGTATTTGGTATTTTGCTTTGTATCTATTATATTCACTGTTACTTGTTTTTTTTATTCATTGTATTTATAGTTTCAATTTTTCTTTAGGTATTGTAACTGTGACCTACTTCTGCCGATTGTTTTGTAATACTGTTTTCCCTATGTTACCTTATCCCCAGGTTGCACTTGGAAATGAGCCTCAGCTCAGTGTGCCTTTCCCAGACACCACATGTTAAATAAATAAAAAAAATATATATAATAATATGGCTCAGATCAGGTTTTTATCAGCATTTCCAGCTGTTTTTGAACACCTACTGTCCCATAAGTCAGGAAGCACTTCCTGCTGCATTCTAGTTAATTTTAGTCAAAACAAAAGTGATTTTAAACAATAAATGTACAAAAACAGGCAAGAATATTGATGAAAACCTGGTTCAAGTCATATTAAAAGGAGCGTTCCTTTTATTATGTCAGATGTGAAAAAAAAAACACTTCCACCACCCAACTCTCTTTCTCACCCTCCTCTACTTTCTCTCTCTCTCTCTCTCACTCTCCCCTTCCCTTTCCAATATTTGTGATGTTACTTTCTTGTGTGTGCCAGGTAATTTGCACTTCTGATGTTTAACCTGCATTATTATTTGCCCTGGTAATGTGTACTATTGTACGTACTGTGTATTGTTCTAGTGTTATTACTGGTAATGTGTATTATTGTATGTACAGGCCCGGATATTCAAAAGGGTTGCGCCATGAGCAACAGGGTTGCGCATGCGCAAGTCCAAAATTGTGCCATTTTGCGATATTCAGAAGGAGGCAGTTGCGCCACCGAAAACATGCTGAGCAACAGCGCAATGAAAATGAAGGCATGCGCAACCGAAGGGGGTGGATTCATGCATAAAGAGAGCAATGCGATATTCAAAGACTTGCACGATGCGCAATAGCGGCATAGCGGAAATTGCGCACTAGCGGAAATGAGCCAAAATAAAAGGCTCAAGGAACGGGCGCAAGAACGCTAAAGGCGACCAACTGGGGAGAGAGAGAGAGAGAGACAGACAGACAGACAGACAACAGACAGGCTAGGGCAGGCAAGGAAAGCGTGGGCCATAGGCTGTAGAGGCCAGCGGGGGGTGCCCGGTGCAGTGGAAGTAGCAGTGAGGACAGCGGGGGTAACACAGCAACAGCAGCCGGGGGTCAGAAGCCAGGGAGATGGACAGTGCCAGCTTCCACATGGAAGCTGTAATGAGGGGGGTGAGAATGCATGCTGCAGGGGGACGTGGCCGTGGAAGGGCCCGTCGGCGGTATGCCCCCAACAGGCAGTACCGTGCCCACATCAGCTTTGAGCTGTACACAGATGTAGAGATCGTGGGCCGGTACCGCCTGAACAGGGCAATACTGAGACGGCTCTGTGAGCTGTGCAGTGATGTGATGCAGGCACCCTCACGACGGAGTCATGCTCTGTCGGTGGAGACCAAGGTGACAGCCTGCATGTGCCTGCCACGCGGGCACCTTCCAGAGGCCGACAGGGGACACCACAGGCATCACACAGTTGGCCCGTCCGCATCCTCACCCAATTCCTCAGCGCACTGCTGCCACATGCTGCGGGTACATCCATTTCCCCAGCACCGTGGCAGAGTGTACAGCAAACATGCAGGAGTTCCACAGGGTAGCACGTATGCTGGCGTGCTTAGGGGCCTAGACTGCACCCATGTGGCCATTCGCACACCACCTGGCCCCGATGGGCTCACATATAGGAACAGAAAGGGATTCTCCAGTGTCAACTGCCAGGTGGTGTGTGATGCCACTGGGCGCATAATCAATGTCTGTGCCACACACCCTGGCGGAGCACATGATGCCTTCATATGGTATCAGTCCGCACTGTGCCATCGATTCGAGAGTGGGGACATCCCCACAGGACATCTAGTGGGTGAGTACACATGTATGGAATGCAAACTCGGGGCAAGGGGGGAATGCCACAGGTGCCATGGTAGTGGCACACAGGATATGGGCAATATGGACCTGAACATGAGACTGATCTCCACTATCTCCACACAGGTGACAGTGGATACCCACTCCGTCCCTGGCTGCTCACACTGTACCGGCCCCATGACCCCATCGCCAGCAACACTATAATGAGGCACATGTTTCCACATGCAACATCATAGAAGCGGGTGTTTGGGATGCTCAAGGCATGCTTCGATGCCTAGACACCTCCGTGGTGCCCTACAGTACAGCCCCCAAAGGCCTGTGGGATATTCCTGGCCTGTTGTATCCTGCACAACATGGCCAAAGACTATGGGATAACCGTACAGGTTAAAGAGGGACAGCGATGGGGGCCCAGTGGCGCCGGTGTTGATGGTGATAAGCAGCCCCAGGACGGTGGGACCCCGACTGATCCGGCAGGCCCAGCTGCACCGGGACACCATCACAGAGGAGCACTATGCAGAACACAGGTAAGTCAAGGGCACATGTGCAACCAACACTGTCCATGCGCAAACCACAGGCACACAGGGTAACACACCTGGGGTGCATGACGGCCAGGGGAGTGGAAGGGTCCAGGCATACAAACACACCATCAGGGAGGGGTGAGCACTCATATGGACACACACACACACACCAGGCACAGAGCGTACATGGGCACATGCACAGCACAGCAGAACCGACATTGCTAACACACAGCACCACCGACCACCCCCACCACCTGTACTGTCCAAGTACGTGTGTCAGATGCTGGGCACCCTTGCACCTTGGTGTACAGTACAATGCAGGCATCATCATGCACATGCACCTGTGGACAGCAGTTGGGAGGGTGTGCAGGTGGTCCGTGTGTTGGCGTGGTGAGCAGAGCACCCAGCAGTGCACTGCCCACCATGACACACATTGCACACATGGCAGCACCAGACAGGGCCCGCACTGGGAGACAGCTCAGTCATGTAGCACTGTCCCACGGCCACTGCGGATGTGTGGGTGGCCCTGCCATGACCCAACAGCACTGGCAGGCTGAGCAGGGGCCACATGGGGTGGCACTGTTGCACCACCAGGGGTCCCACTGCGCGAACGTGGGTGCTGTTCGCCAGGACCAGGAATTGGCGGATAAAAGGGCGGCGGACATGTGCCACCGCTTGACACTGTACCCCCAGACCTGGTGGGTGACTGCTGCTGCTGCCCCGCCAATTGCTGTGCACCAGGGTCCACTCGTTCCACCGCTGTGCTAGCAACAGTGCCAGACACCTGCACAGCCACCGGTGCTGCCCCACCGGTGCTGACAGGCACAGCCTGGGACTGTGCCAGCATGCTGGTACACAAGTTGGAACCAGAAAGGCCATGGGGCACATGCTGGCCTGCTGTGTGTCCATCATGGGACACACACCTATCACTGCCCATTGCAGTCCTTGCATCATCAATGGTGCAGTTACGTGCTACAGCCATAGTCACAGCGTGCTGGCATGCTTGCATGCCAGACAGCTGAGACACAGGCTGTGCACCCCCCCCGCACCTGAATCACCGACACCAGAGTTGGCGGCCCAGCGTGCATGCTGCTGCAGTGCCTGCTGGCTGGTGATAGAGGTGGATGGACCCTCCTCCATGTCCAGCAGGTCATCATCACTGCCTGGACCCACCACCACTGTCTCCTGAAGATGAACAGGATCTGTAGCAGAAAGAGAGTACATGTGAGTGCATGTGAACAACCTTCCCCCCAACTCCCCCCAACACCACCACCATGTCATACCGTGCAGTGATGGGCTTCCACCTGCCTGGAATCCACCTCCTGGTATGCCCTCAATAGCGCTCTGCTGCATTAATGCAACCAGTGTCTCCTCAGCCGGGGTCAGCTCCAACACCACTGGCGGGCCCCCCACCAGTGCCAGCACGTGCCGCCCTGAAGGCTGCCACCTTCTCCTTCAACCTCCTGCGGTCTGTCCCCATCTTCTTCTTGCATTCCTGCACAGAGCGCTGGTGGCTTCCGTGCAGGTTCACGGCCCAAGCTACCCCCTCCCATGCAGCCGCACGGGACTGAGGGGTGCCCCTCCATCCACTCAGTACTGGCTCCTCATCCAGGTAGGCCTGGAAGAAGGCCTCTGTCTCTGCTGGGTAAAGTTGGGCCTCCTCCTACGCCCACCGTCCTCACCCTCACCTTGGCTCTGCTGGTCATGGTGATCTGTATAGAGGCAGTGGACACCTGTCACTGTGCAGTCTACAGCATTTTCCCATGACCATTGTCCAGAACATCACACAGCATTCAACTCACCTCTCACCTGCAGTAACCGAATCTGGCCAGCAGCCCAGTATGTCGCACATTTATAGCGCAATGCATGCAAATTAGGAGTGGAGCAACTATAATGACATGCAATCGCGCCACTGCGCCTTTGAATGGCTGATCAGATGATTTGCATGTGTCGGCTGAATATCGCGAATTTTAAGCTTTCTTGTCTGGTTGAGTCGGCTGAGCCAATGGCACAGATCTGTGACTGTGTGGTACACTGCATTACGCATGCCCAGATAGCTTACGCGGGCATCTGCAGCGCTGCTGACGTGCTGTCGCGCGATCGGCAATTCAGGCCATAGCCACCATTGTGCCAGAGTGGCGCTACAGCACTGGGCACTGTAGGCGCTGTGGCACTACTGCGCAATAGTCCACTGTGGCACTTTTACGCGGCTGGTCGGTCGGCGCCAGGATGCATATCGTCAGATGGCGCTGTCAGTGGCCTGCGTCATTGCCCTTGACCTTGTGTCGACCTTTGACCCTGGCCCTGTTCAGCTGCCGCATATGCGCCCCTATTAGCTGTCTGGTGACAGCGCTATGTGAATGAGCGCTGTTTGAACAGCCGCATTGGAACCTGTGGTGGTACTATTGGCGCAACATCTCCCGTGGGGTTACGGCGCAGCGGGGCGCCATATTGCCTGCTGTAAAGTTGGTACCATGGCTCACAGAAGAGCAGTTCAGTGGAGCCCAGTCAAACTGGCCAACTTGGTGGCCCTAGTGGAGACCCACTATGGGGCACTTTATGGTGAGGCGCCCCTCACCATTGCCAGGATGAAGGTGTGGCAGCAAGTGGCCGCTGACCTGGTGGGGGTCACTGGAAGGTGCCGGTCAGCTGAGCAGTGCCGGCACCGGTACGGTGACCTCCGCCGGAGGGATCCGGAGCTTCTTGATTGGCTGCGGTCACGTGCCAGGCGGGGTGTGGTGCCTAGGCCAGGTGGGTGTACCATCTATGCCCTGCTTATTCTCTGTAGGGGTGTGAGTGTGTTTTGGTGGCTGTGCCAGGTGATGGCTCTGCCATGGTTGGCTGTGTCAGTGTGTGCAGGTGTGAGATGCATGGGTCTGGCTGTGTGGGCAGGCACTGTCACTGGGGCAGGGGGCAGTCTGCTTTGGAGTCACACTGATGTTTGTCTCAACATATGTCTCCCACAGGCTGGGATGTGAGGATGCAGGCACAGGGTGAGGAGGGCCGTGCCAGGGCCCCGGTGCCGGTGGGTGTTGCACCCCAGCAGCAGCAGCAGCAGCAGCATCAGCATCAGCGCCAGACCCAGCTGCTTGAGGAGTGTGAGTATCATTACTTCATGGATGCTATTGCATGCTGGGGGGGGCAAGACCACCAGCCATGCACAACACAACCATGCAGGAAAGGGGAGGTCATAATTCCACTATACAAGACACTAGTGAGGCCCCACCTGGAGTACAGTGTACAGTTCTGGACACCATACCTACGTAAGGACATAGACTGGGTAGAAGGTTCAGAGGAGGGAACAAAGATGGTGCATGGATTGCATCACAAGTCCGATGAAGACAGGTTGAAGGAACTGAACATGTACTCCTGGAGGAGAGGAGGGGTGAGGGGTTATGATAGAGACATACAAGTATCTTACAGGGAGGAACAGGGTGCAGGAAAACACTATTTTAAGCAAAAAGATGTTCCAGGACTAGAGGCATGGGTTGAAGTTGGAGGGAGGGACGATTCAGAGGAAACATGAGAAAAATTTCTTCAGAGCACGGTGGTGGACAAGTGGAACACCCCTGCCAGAGGAAGTGGTGGGGGCTGAAACAATCATGGGATTTCAGAATGCACGGGATAGACATAAAGGAATTCTGGAGGTCAGGGGTAAGGTGCAACAGACTTATAGGAAAACAAAGTGAACTTACAAGCTCAAATGGCCAGACTGGGTGGGCCATAGGCCCTTATCTGCCGACACTGTCTATGTATCTATGTATGTATGCATGACACAGGTGACATGCATCACTGTCCAGTATCACAGCATGTCTGTGTATGCGTCACTGGTGGTCCATGCATGCACTGGGCACATAGCTGTGTAACTGGCATCGCACCACGTTGCCACGTCACTTGACAGCCTTGTTTGTGCTGTGATGGACATGGGCAGTGTGTGTGTGTGCAGTGGTGCATAGCTGGTGCCGCCTGTTTGTGATGGCCATGTGCATGTTCACTGTGGGTGGGTGCATGCCATCACAGGTGCGGGACATTGGGCTATATGGCTTGCAGGTTGGGTGGTGTTCAGGGTTGTGGTCAGTCACAGCCATTGACTGTGTTCCCATTTTCCTAGGCCTTGAAGTTCTCTGGAGGATAGATCGAGACATTCGGGGCCTGACACAGGTGTCCCTTGAAAACCAGGCCATCCTGGTGTCCATTAGGCGACATGGCCTGCGGAGGAGGCGTCACAGGGGAGAGCGGAACCAGGCACAGGATAACCAGCCAGCTGGGCCTTAGGACACAATACCATTCCCACTTCTCCCACTTCTCCCATCCCTACCACCCTGCCTTCCCTCTCCAAGTTGTTCATCCCTACCCCTTGAACACCCCTACCTTGTACCCGTCCCCCCCCTTGTAAATAGTTGTTGTTTATTGTTTTGTTATTTACTATTTGAAATTTTAAAAATACATTTATATTTTGATATGAATACTGTGTTGGTCTCTGATTTGCAGCTGACTATGGGTGCTCGGTTGCAGTGGTGTACATGCCATCTGGAGTGGTATGGTCCTGGGGTGTGTGTGTGTGTGCGTGTGTGTGCATGGGGCGGTATCTTCGGCATGGCAGTGACTTTCTATTGGTCTTGCCGTCTGCTGCCACCCACTGCTGGGTGCACAGGGTGTGTCTGGCTTGTATGCTTCTGTGCTGCATGGGGTTGACATGTGCTGGGGGGATGCATGGTTTCCTGCAGTGCCAGTCACTGCACATGGGTGGTGTCCTGGGGTCACGGTGCAGGGTGTGCTGTGTGTACAGGGGGCTGATGTGCACTGTGGTTGTCCACCCCCTGTGTGTGGCACTCTCAGCCTGCCAGTGGTTGTGCTGGGGTGTCATGGCTCTGCTGTGCTTTGTTGGCTTGTCCCCATGGGCCAGTAGATCATCCGTCACACCCCCAGTGATGCTGTGCTTGGGGTGTGCAGGTGTCTTGTTGGTTCTGCAGTGTGTTCCTGTGCCCATGTGTGGCATGGCTGGCGGTGGGCCCCAGCCTGCCTCCCTGGATGTGCAGTTCCATTGCTCTGGGGGAGGGCTCTGCTTGCACTATGGCACCTCTGGACTGCTCAGCTGGGCTGCCCTGGTTGCGCTATAGCGCAACATTTCTGCTCAGCTTCTCCTTCCTGGTTGCGCTATGGCGCAGTTAGTGCGATATTCAGATGTTGGCTGCTTGAGCAATTTGTTCTGCTCCATGTTTGAATATTGCACCTGTTGCGCATATGCGCAATTGGTTTGTGCTTGCTCCTGCTGTTGCGCACATTTTGGGCACAGTTTGAATATCCGGGCCACTGTGTATTGTTCTAGTGTTATTACAGGTAATTAGGGCTGTGCGAATACCTTTTCCCTAATATTCGGCTGAATATTCGGTATTCGGGTCCCAGGTATTCGGTATTTGGCCAGAAAAGGTGTTTTTTTAAGGAAACTTTAAAAAAGCACTTTAACAACACCATTAATCTCCCATTAAATCTGGTGTAGCATATACACCTCAATGAGACTTCAACCACCAACGCAGAGCTCTCATTAATGCAACACAAGCTACATGTGGCACACTTGATCCACCACACCACACACATATAGCACTCTGAAAACTATATCAAGCATTGGGTCAGCACTGGAGGGTGTTCATGGTCACAAACACGGTAGCCCATGACATGGGCATCAGTGATTGAGTGCTTGCAATAACGGCAACTCAATCCTGGTGCATGTCGAAGGGGCTACTGCTGGGGAAGGGTGACCGGATGGGGGAGTGGGTGCATATAGCAACAGGACATCACTATATGTGTACATGTGTGTGGGGGCAGGGTACAGCGTGATGGAAGGGAGGGAGGGATGGCCTGGTATGGTTGGTGTAGGGCTGCCAAGCTGGCCTCATAGCGTGGTTGGTGGTTGTCAGCCTAAAGGTGCAAGGGTTTCAGGTTCAGGTCCGGGCACGCCTACATTTTTGTGTGCCCGGCCCCCAATTTTTTTTTCTCCAGATTTTGCACCCCCCCCCCGACATGCGCCCCCCTGGAGTTAAGAATTCTTTAGTAGGGGGGTGTGGGGCAATGCAAAGGGCACAGCCCACTGCATGAACAATCAAAATGTAGGTCCCTGGCACTGTTTTCCTGTGCGTTGGGGGTGTACATCACTGAAATAGATTTTCTGTGATATATACTTGCCCTGCCACCAATCGTGATTGCGCTTTCATGGTTATCACATAAATCCACAGACATGGGGTAGACGGTGCTTTGGCCATGGGCATAAGAATAGTAGTAGCAGTGGCTGCCATAGTGGTGACAGCTGAAAGGGTGGCTGCTGCATGAATGGCACCAGTGGTGGTGGGAAGCACACTGTCTGTAGTTGTAGCAGCCATAGTGATAGCAGTGGGAACACTGGTGGTGGTGGTGTCTCCTGCTTCCGGCACAAAGCATGTATGCACTAATGCCCTCCTACTACTGCACAAAAGGATGTGACAGTGAATGTGTAGATGGAACAGGTGGTGACACCAGTAATAGTAATAGTTCTGCCAGTGGTATTAGTAGTAGTAGTACTATTCCCAATGCTACAAGAACTAAAAGGCTTGCTTGCAGAGAAAAATATTTGAGACCATCTAATAAAGAGACACCTGTCTGTCATCGTCCATGTAGTCTATCTCACCACCTTCTCTGGAATTGTATTATGTATCAATAGTATACAGTGAAGCAAGACAAGATGCAATTCAATACTTTACAGTAAATGCTGTCACAAAATATTGGATGACTAGAGATTAACTGCCATTGAATTACACTGCTCCTTGCAGCATACTGCAGCACTTTGCAATAATTTTGCGGCATGGAAAATAATTGAGACTGGTGATGTCACACTGGTAACTGGAATATTTCAGGCATGTGAAATACTTGGAACTGGTCATGCCACACTGGTAACCGGAATACTTCAGGCATGGGAAATACTTGAGATGGGTGATGCCATACTGGTAACTAGAATATTTCAGTTATGTGAAATACTGGATACTGGAGATGCCATACTGGTGACTGAAATATTTCAGTCATGTGAAATACTGGAGACTGGAGATGCCATACTGGTAACTGGAATATTTCAGGCATGTGAAATACTGGAGACTGGAGATGCCGTACTGGTAACTGGAATATTTCAGGCATGTGAAATACTTGAGAATGGTGAGGCCATATAGGTAGCCAAAACATTTCAATCATGTGAAATGCTTGAGGCAAGTGATACCATACTCATAACCGTAATATTTTAGTCATGTGAAATACCTGAGACAAGTGATACCATAATCCTAACTGTAATATTTCAGTCATGTGAAATACTTGAGACTGGAAATGCCACACTGTTAACTGCCATATTTCAGGCATGGGAAACACTGAGACTGGTGATGACACACTTGTAACTGCCATATTTCAGGCATGGGAAACACTGTGACTGGAGATGACACACTTGTAACTGCTATATTTCAGGCATGGGAAACACTGTGATTGGAGATGACACACGTGTAACTGCCATATTTCAGGCATGGGAAACACTGAGACTGGTGATGCCACACTTGTAACTGCCATATTTCAGGCATGGGAAACACTGAGACTGGTGATGCCACACTTGTAACTGCCATATTTCAGGCATGGGAAACACTGAGCCTGGAGATGATACACTATTAGCTGCCATATTTATTGCACATGAAATACCTGAGACTGGTGATGCCACACTGGTTACTGGCACCTGGAAAGCTGTTAAAGGGATTGATGGAATATGGGCACGAGCAACACAGGGGATGAGAGATGTAGCAGCACCAGTTGAGGATTTTGTATTGGGAACAGCAATCAATAGGTGGGTGGCAGTTTTAGGCACTGGGAACTGCAGGGCATGCTCATTCAAAGGAATACACCATGACGGTGGAAGTAATAAAGAAAAAGGGTGCTGGTCACAGATTTGTGTTAGTATGACTTTGAATATGAATGTTAACATGTGCTTATTTGCTAACAGAACAATGATGGTTAACACAGAATGACTTGTGTATGGGTCAATGCTACAACACACAAATGTTGTATCCAGTACAAGACAATTGTTTATTGCAATTGTTAGTGGCCATATGTGTACCCAAGGTGAGGTAGATTTATTTTTATAAACACAAGTTGTTCCACATGTGCTGGATCAAGTGAGGATTGGTGAGGTTCCACCACATCCCCAGCAGTGCTGAACATGTGTTCAGACGGTAGGCTGGTAGGGGGGCAACAGATATATTTAAGGGCCAACTGTGCCAAGTGCGGAGATGCTTTCATCCTTTTTATCCAGTACTCCACTGGATTTATGGAGAATGACTCCAGAGGCTCATTGAAATAACTGTTCAGCAGATTGGGTGCCGACTGTGGCTGCTATTCTGTTCTCTTCCGCTGCTCAGCCTGTAGTGATGAGTTGAGTTCAGCCTAACAGTCACTCTCCTTCTCAAGGTTTTCCGTACTGATTTCAGTTTGTGATTCTGAGACTGGCTCATCAATAGGGTTACCTGCTGGTTTCATTGACCCAAGGATGCAGAAACTAAGTTCTGAGCACATCTGCTTCTGAATGTCTGTAACCCTGTGAGTAGGCATTATAAGGTGTAGTACCTCACACTTGAAACGTGGATGCAACATAGTGGCAAATATGTGCTTTTTATTGGAACAGAGATCAGAAAATCTAACTTCTAGTTCTGTGGTGAGGTTTTCTACAAGGGATATCACTATTCCTGGTGTCTGGTTTGGATCTTTCTCAGCATTTTCACTGAATCTCCTCATGGCTTTTTTAGGATCTGTACAGCAGGAATTACCTGACTTAGCAGCGCAGAATCAGAGCTAAGGTCATGAGTGCTCCTTTCAAATGTGGCTAAAACCTTTACCAAGCCCTCAATCACAGCCCAGTCCTGATGTCCGAGGACTCATCCATATCAGTTTCCATGCTCATCTCATGAAGGGCCCACTTTTGCTCCAGAAGCCTTTGCAGCATGTAGTAGGTAGAATTCCACCGGGTCTGTACATCCTGGATGAGATGATGCTGTGGCATTTGAAGATGCTCTTGTAGCTGATACAGACGGTTTGTGGCTTTCACAGAGTGATGGAAGTGGCTGCATATGCTTCTGGCTACTTTGACTGTGTGATCTGCCTCTGCAGTGTTTGCCAAAGCCTTTGTCACCACCAAATTTAGTGTATGAGCAAAGCAGCGTATCCCATCAAAATTGCCATCTCTAAGTGCTTTTATCATATTTGTGGCATTGTCTGTGACCACAAACCCTACCTGCAAATTGTTGCCATCAATCCATGGGCTCAACATCTCTTGCACTCAAGCACTCTTGATAGGGGGGTTGATCCCAGTCCTTTCACAGAAGAAAGGGTTCTGCAAGAACTCCTAAAACTGAAGGTGGACAAAGCAATGGGGCCTGATGGAATTCACCCCAGAATTCTAAAAGAATTAAGGGGGGAACTAGTGAAACCACTGGCAACTCTTTTTAATAAATCATGGGAGGATGGTGTGGTACCCGAGGACTGGAAGAAGGCGGACGTGATTCCCCTTCACAAAAGTGGGACCAAGACAGAGGCAGGAAACTACAGACCTGTCAGTCTGACCTCTGTGGTAGGGAAAGTGATGGAGTCACTTCTGAAGGAAAGAATAGTTGAGTACCTAGAGGCCAGTGGGGCACAGGACCCAAGGCAGCATGGGTTCACAGTGGAAAGGTCATGTCAGACGAATCTAATAGATTTCTTTGACTGGGTGACCAAAGTAGTAGACCAGGGAGGGACTGTGGACATGACCTACCTAGACTTTAGCAAGGCATTTGACACAGTCCCACACAAAAGATTAACAGTCAAATTAACCAGCCTGGGAGTGGGTCCCAGGGTGGTAGCCTGGGTTAAACATTGGCTGGACAACAGGACACAGAAGGTAATTGTAAATGGAGTCCACTCTGAAGAAAGAGGGGTTACTAGTGGGCACCGAGGGTTCAGATTGGGTCCAGTCCTTTAATGTCTTCATAAGTGACATTGCAGAGGGACTGAAGGAAAGGTATGCCTCTTTGCAGATGACACAAAGATCTGCAACAGGGTTGATACACAAGGAGGCATGGAAAGGATGAGAAGGAATTGGCAAGGTTGGAGGAATGGTCAGAAGTATGGCAGCTAGGATTCAATGCAAAGAAGTGCAAAATAATGCACCTGGGAAACAAGAACCTAGGGGAAGAATACACAATGGGGGGGGAGGTAGTAACAGCAACAAAAAAGGAAAGGGACCTGGGGGCAATCATATCAGATGACCTTAAGGTTAGCAAGCAATGTGAGAAGGCAGTAGGGAGGGCTGGGGGTATACAGGGATGCACAGGGAGAGACATCAGCAGCAGAAAACAGGAAGTTGTTATCCCTCTGTACAGACAGTTGGTGAGACCCCATCTGGAGTACTGTGTTCAGTTCTGGAGACCCCATCTCCGCAAGGACATAGACAGGATAGAGGCAGTCCAGAGGAGGGCAACTAAAATGGTGCAGGGTCTGCAAGAGAAACCATATGAGGAGAGACTAAAGGAGCTTAATATGTATACCCTTGAGGAAAGAAGGGAGAGGGGGGACATGATAGAAACTTTTAAGTACCTCAGTGGAATCAACAAAGTCCAAGAGGGTAGCATCTTTCAGAAAAAGAGACATGCAAGAACAAGGGACAAAATTTAAAGATAGAGGGGGTTCAGGGCAATGTGAGGAAGTATTATTTCACAGAGAGGGTAGTGGATGCACGGAACAGCCTTCCTGAGGAGGTTGTGGGGTCTAAAACTGTGGGAGAATTCAAGAATGCGTTGGACAGACATAAGGCAATTCTTGTGGGGGGTAGGAAGAAATAGGCTGTTGGTTAACTAGGATCTGTGGCCTATCCTGTAGGTAGGGAAATGGGCAGACTAGATGGGCCAAGCGGTCCTTATCTGCCATCAAAGTCTATGTTTCTTGCAAGAATGACAGTATGTTTATAGCCCGGTGATTCTTTTCCATAACACTGACATTTAGCAAAGCAGACCTGAAGGGAGAGGGGGAAGAGACAGAACCAGCACCAGTACCACCATCACCACCAGTGACTACCACATCTGCAACACACCAGTGTGCTATCAGTGACATATATGCATGATTTGAATACATGCTGGTCCATATGTCAGTTGTGCAGTGGAAAACTCCACCAACAGCCTGTGCTAATAGTCTTGCAACTTCTTTTCTCAAATCATGGTACATGTTGGGTACTGTAGTACATGAAAATGTTGTCCATGATGGTATATTATACCTAGGGTGCAAATGCTGCAGCAGCCTATGGAAACCTGTGTTTTCCACAATGGAAAATGACTGCAGATCCAAGGTGATCTGCTGTGCTGTAGGGTGTGACGCCTGGTATTTGGTGCGGGCATGGAAGGCTTGCATGATGGGTGTAGTCAAAGCGGTACCACATCGCATTGATTTTGACTTTGAACCCATGGTGGAGGGTATTACAATAATAGATGATTGAGCAGACTAAGGCAGAATGAGTGATGCTTCTGTACGGGAATGCACTACAAGTGGTGTAGGGGGAGTTGAGGGCACACTGTCTGTCTCAGTAATAGAATCGCTAACAATACTTTGTGCATCTACTGGACTAGTACCAGAAGAGGGACTGACAGGCACATGTTGTGGAGGGGGAGGAACAGCTGTGGATCATTGAAGTGCACTGGGATGTTTCATTCGGAGATGGTTCATCATTGATGTTGTTGTGAGATTTGAAAGGTTTTTACTACGACTTATAGTACAGTCACACACACAGCATACTGCCTTTGTTGGATCATCTTTTACAGCATTAAAGTACAGCCACATCACACTTTTCCTTGCACTGACAGTGGAAGTACAGGTCCCAATAGGGCAACCATGGGCATGTTTTGCCCCTTTCCCCTTATCAGACCTGGGTGCGTGGATGCAATTGTTCTACCCCTTTCTTTCTCCGCAACAGATGTAGTTGTAAAACTACTTTGTGTATCAGATGGAGTTGAACTTGACACAACTCTTTGAAAGGACAGGGTGGACTGTTTTTTTTTTAGGAGGAGGAGGAGGGTGACCCTGACCGGCCTGCTTGCCACGACAAGAAGTACTGCATTTTTTGGCAGCTGCACATTCACGCTTCTCACACAGATATGCCGCATATTTGGCCTTATCGCCAAATTCGCTTAGGTGGGTATCACTGTCAGATGATGTACTTAGCAAATCTTGAGGCTCTGGTAAATATTCAGAACCAGATGAATGCTCTTCTTCGGAATCCTCCACATCAGCAAAAGGAAATGTGGTGCGAGGAAACTCTCAAGGCTGAGCAACAGCACATTTTGGCAACACAATTGGTGCAGTCATTGTAACAGTCTCATGGTCAGTACTAGTCACAGTACCTAGGGTCATGGGCACAGTTGGCAAGGTAGTAGCACTGTCGACAGTAGTCCTGGTGCCAGAATTACAATCAGGAGTTACAGTCAAAGAAATTGGCATTATATTACAGCTAGTTGTAATACTGGCAGCAGTAGTCATGGTGACAGCAGAACACTCAGGACTACTAATAGAAGCAAAGGTTGTGGTGACAGTGGCTGTGCAAGGAGTACAAATAACAGTGCACACTGTTATGGCAGTGGTGGTGTCAACAGTACAAAAAGGATTTGCTCTGGTTGCTGAAATCACGGCATTGGAGGTAGTGGGGAGGAGCACACTGACAGGCGATATTGCATCTATGGGGGCAGTTGTGTGAATAGTACTACCACTGGTAGTGGGGGTGGGTTCTTGTTCTTGTATGACTGAAGATGTCAGCTGTAAAGCCCTCCTACTTTTATAAAATGATGGTGCTGCAAATGCAGTACTAGTAATAGTAGTGGCAGCAGTTGAAGTTATAGTAGTACTAGTACTACCCCCAATCTTACTGACACCAGAACCTGAAGGCTTATCAGAGGAGAAAACTATTTTAGAGCGGCGAATACAAACAGACCTTCTCTCACCCTGTTCCTCACCATTTACAACTGGTGGTGAAGATGAATTGCTTGGGCTGGACCATGCACATTTACGGGATTGATGAGACATGGTCCATAACTTACTGTGTATATTATTTGTGATTAGTGTCTTTGTTTATGTTGGTGCTTCTTACAGAAAACAACAGTAGCAACACCGCGTATGTAGCAGCTAATAAAGTCAAGCTGATACTAGAAAGGAATGGAGTCAGCAAACAACTTCTTACTTGTACGGTGTCAGTTGTGCAGTCATACAGTACAGCAATTCAAGCTTTGAAGGTGCACCAAACAACTTACAACACACAGAACCCAGTGAGTCACGCCTGACACACACACAAATACTAAAGCAGTTCACAGAAAATTTACGGTACACACTCACAGTAGTACACACAGGGGCGAAGACACAAAGAAAAAAACTCACATGCACAGGAGGCCACTCAGGTGCAGTGAGCTGTGGAGGGAAGAGTCACCTGCGACACCCTCCTTACTCAGTTGTACAGGGAACTGAGCCAAGAACCAGACTACAGTCAGCAACAATTCAATGGGCCAAGCCTGACCCAGTGAGAAAAAAATAGGCTGCTTTATATATCACAAAAAAATGCATGCAGACAACTGTGCATGCACTTGCAGGACACAGATTACAAGAACAACAATACAACGCACACACGGATGATGTATGTGCCAGGTAAGCTGCAACGCAGATAAGAGGGAGTCAGATGACAATCACACCTCACTTATGCAGGGAACCGAGCCCGGAATCTGATTACAGCAAAATACCAATTTGCTTCACAAAAGAAATACAAAATACCACAGCGGCTCTGTGTGGATTTGGAACAAAAAGCTAAGCAAGCACAGCAGTGGGGATGGGGAAGTCAGCAAAAGCTTGAGCCACTCACTGTTGCTGAGCCCAGTGACAGTTACCCACTACATGCAAAAGCCAAACTGGACTTTGTTGACAAACAAAAAATTCTGATAAGACCTAATTGGTTCTTAAGCAAAAAATCAAACCACACTGCTTCAGCTGAGCTGTGGAACTGTAAACAGTGGGGGAAGGGAGTCGCAGCACACACACAGATACACTCACTCACACACAGACTCTCCTTTTCCTTGAAACTGAGCCCAGTTTCAAGGATGAAAAACAAAACTGCAGTCAGATGCAGTCACAAGGTGAACAGATGTAAAAACTGGATCACACACAAAACATTTTTTAAACCGTTATAAAAGTTACAAGTGGTAAACTAAACAGAGCTAGCTCTCTGAGAAACAACTGTTTCCTCTCATCTACACACTCAGAGTGAAGAGATCACATGGTGTTCCTGGCTCTGAGCTCCAGAAACAGCCTCTGACTGGCCAGCGAAGTTCTGTGAGATTTTGAAATCTCACCCACCGAATAATACGTCCCAAACAGTAGCCGAATAGTGAACTACTCAGAATGTCCATCCGAATATTCGGCAAGCCTACTATTCGTGGTATTTGGGAAATACTATTCGGACCATGCACAGCCCTCCTGGTAATGTGTATTATTGTATGTACTGTGTATTGCTCTAGTGTTATTACTGGTAATGTGTATTATTGTACGTACTGTGTATTGTTCTAGTGTTATTACTGTGCTTCTACTTGTTTGTACTTATCCCTTACCCCCTTCCCCAGGACACATCTGGAAATTAGCTTCATAGCTCAGTATGGCTTTCCTGATCAATCTCTTTTAAATAAATAAATAAAGGTTATACAGGAGCAGCTACTCCCTGACATTGCGAGATGCACTGCCTCTTCTTCAGGTGATTCTTCTTCTGGTACTGAAACAGCCTGGCACCGCACCCCTATGAAATTTCTACCCTTGCTGTGGAACAACCTGGCACAACCCACAGAATCCCAACCCTAACTCAGAACTGCACAGTGTAGCACCAACACTGAGCCTGAAACAGATTGGAATTTTCTGCAGAACGTTCTTTCAGAAAAAGAGATGTGCAAGAACAATGGGACACAATTTGAAGATAGAGGGGGGACGGCTCAGGGGCAATGTGAGGAAGTATTTTTTCACAGAGAGGGTGGTGGACGCGTGGAACAGCCTTCCTGAGGAGGTTGTGGGGTCTAAAACTGTGGGAAAATTCAAGAATGCATGGGACAGACATAAGGCAATTCTTGTGGGGGGTAGCAAGAAATAGGCTGTTGGTTAACTAGGATCTGCAGCTTGTCCTGTAGGTAGGGAAATGGGCAGACTAAATGGGCCAAGCGGTCCTTATCTGCTGTCAAAGTCTATGTTTCTATGTTTCCCCTTGTCCACAGAACAGCTTACTGCTCCAATGTCCATGGAACACATACTCTGCCATGCCTACCATCACCCTTGGAATGACCTATGTGCCCCAGAAGAGCCTGCCACCCCCCCCAAGGAACACCTACACTCCTATTAAAACTGCCTGGAATTCCCAAACCTACTCTCCCCTACCAGAACACCCCTGGTCCTGAGCACCACAGAACTAACTGTAACACCCACCAACCACCCTGCCCCTGCCAGAATCCTCTCCCCCCACTTACAAGTCTGACCACCCCACCCCACCTAACCCCCCCCATTGTAACCTCCCTGCTTACCTGCTCTAACCCACCAACACAAATCTACCTGCTCCTGCTGGACTACCGTGATGCCTAACTCCCCTTGCTGGGATACTCTCCAACCTTCCTCTCCTTTCTGAAATACCACTAACCATACTGGGTGGGTCAGCTGCAGAAAGGGGGGGTCATCTGGGTAGTGGAGGTTGGTCTGGGAGCAAGGGGCATGATCCAGCTCCAGGAAGATTGGTCAGCTGGGAAAGGGAGGCTGGTCAGGGGGCCCTAGTACCATTGGAGGTAGAGTGGTCAAAAGAGGGTCAGAGGCTGTTTCAGGTGCTGGAGTGGGGATCCTGCTCCAGGAAGTGTGATACGATGGGTAGTAGAGGCTGGTCTGTGGGCTGGGGGCCTGGTCCAGGAGGCAGATGTGTGGTCAACTGGGGTGAGAGGTTGGTCTTTGTGCTGGGGTGGGGATCCAACTCCAGGAATAATGGTCACCTGGGAGGGCGAGGCTGGTCACGGGGCTTAGGACTTGGCATGCATGCAATAAGTGTCGTTATTTGAGGATCAGAGGCTGGGCTGGTTGTCCAGCTACAGGAAGAGTGGACAGCTCAATAGGGTAGCAGTGTTTAAACAGACATTTGCCAAATTACATAACTTTGATGCTGATGGATGTTGGTGTGTGTGTGTGTGTGTGTATGTGTGTGTCTAACTAAATGAGATGTTTGAGTTTGGCTACTGATTTGATTATTTCACTACCAAATTTCAGCAGCAATTCCCCCAAAAAACTACAATATTTACATTTCTAGGTTATACCATGAGGCTGGCTGGTTCAGGTGTTAGGGGACTGGTCCAGCTGGAAGAAGAGTGATCTGTGCAGGGGTCAGCGGCTGGTCTGATGGCTAGGGTGTGGGCCAGATTCAGGAAGGATGGTCCGGCAGGGTAGGGGAAGCTGGCCAAGGCCTGGAGTGGTGATCCAGCTACAAGAAAAAAAACACACGAGCAGAGCAATGCAGCTGCAGAGGAAAAGCTTTATTTTGTGCAAAATGCAACTACTCATTCCAAAGTTCAGAACACAACAGGGACTGGAAAACATGATACTTCAGCCAAACACGTGGCCTTCCTAAGAGGGTGGAGCTTCAATCTCAGGTATGTCTCTTATATATTGCAACATGTAAAGACACCTGATTTCAATTAGACTTTATGTGGAGTCAAAACAACTATGCACTGCAAGACTGCCGTGGGGAATTTGGTACTTGTTAAAACTGCACTTTTACAAATGACCTCATATTTTTAAAGAGGCGTATAACAAGAAACATACCTAAGCTTATAAAGTACCAAAAGCTGAACTAGACAAATAGTGCTCAACTATTTACAATAACAAAAAATGTGTATATAGTGTTTTAAAACACATAGCACATGAAGTATACAGTAATGAGAATCATATCATCCATTTACCAGCTTTTTCCTTTTTATGTTGGTGCACTTGTGCAGCCAACATCTTGGGACAGTGAGGATTTGGAGGCGCGGTCACTGATGGGTGAATGCAGGGCATGCACCAGTAGGTGTGTCCCACATTCTCCAATCAGCCTGCATGCCGGCGCCACACCATGCATACATAATGTGGCGAGCTCATCTAAGAAGAGGTCTGCTGCAATCTGAGCAAAGTTTGTCAGATGCAGCGGACCTTTTCTTGATGTGCTCGCCAACATTATGCACATGGCGGCACACTGGCCGACGAACTGCTGACTTTGGGGGTGCCCAATCCCCCTGTCAGTTGACCCTGTCCCCTATGAATGTGCCGATGGGGAGCCCTCCTCATCGGCATAAAGCACCTCCCCATTTGTTGATATGCAGAGGGGTGCCCAATCCCCTCGGCTCTTACCCCGCCTTTGTGTGTCGACGGGTGAGCCTACTCCTTGGCCGGCATAAAGAATCTCCCCAATTGTTTATCGCTGAGGGGGGGTACCAATTCCTCTTGGCTCATGCGCCCCACCCTTTCTTGTGTGCCAAAGGTGCCTAATCCCCGCCAGCATAAATTCCTCCCCCCTTCTGTTGTTTGTCGACAAGGGTGCCCAATCCCCTGCCGGCTACAGACACACCCCAAACAGTTACGTGGCATGCTAGGAGCCCACCCCAGTATGCCAAATCCCCTGCAAAAAAAAAACTGTCCCGCGATGTGTCAGAGTTGGGGACCACCCCTTTTTTTTGTTATATTTAGTGACATCATGAGATATTTCTTTCTCTGCCCCTTTATTCTGAAAAACCTACTGCAGTAGTGCTTATTTCTTGTCTTTTTCTACTTTCACATTTCTATCATGATGGGGTGGCCTCCCATTATGATTTCTTAATCTAACTGCCCCTCTTTATATTCCTTCCCCCTGTCTCAGTGATGTGTTTTTTTTTGTTTGTTTTGTTTTTATTTCAGTTTGAGTGATGCAGCTGTAAGAAGGCTCAGAAGCATGGGAGCCACACTGCAAAGTGCACAAGTTGTGTAATGCCTGAAAGAATCAGACAGTCTTTGAGCACAGAGGATAGTAGAGGTGCTGGAGGGAAGTACATCTACTCTGTGGCAGTGCTTCACTGTTAAGAAGTACTGAAGTTTCTCAGGTTGAGAAAAAGCCAGATGGTGCTTTATTTTTTTTTCATTTTTGAAGTGATTTATTTTGAAATTTATAATTAAATTTCACACAAGTTCTGTGTGTTCCTTAAAGAAACAGTGTGTCTGACTTATCACTTCCCACACACGCTCGCAAATTTGGTGTCAGAAGTGGGATATTCTGGTTGTCCAAGTATTCCAGGGGGAAACCAGTTTTTGTACCAGACCTGGTACAGTGATAAGTTGAGATGATGGCAACAGGCACAGATGACACAAAGAAGGGTGCAGTGACCCGGTCACAGACAGAGAAGACAGGTGAACCCCTGCATCCTGGTTTGGAGACTTCAGTAAGGTGAAAGTTACCAAAGAAACAGTCCACTAATGATGGTGAAGAAGAAGAGTGACAGCAGAGATGACCAGAGGTAGATGACAGACCTCCTGAGGGCCTTTCAGATCTGCTACACTGGTTGGCAGTTCGCCAGTTGGAAATCGAACGCCAGAGGGACATTGATGCACAGGAAAGAGAGAGAGAGCGCCGGCGCCAAGATATGAGGTGGGCAGAAACTTTACAACTAATTCAGACCATGGGGGCTGGACAGGAAAATGGGGGAAATAATAACACTAACCCCAACAATCCCCGAGACATTACACTAACTAGGATGACTGTCAATGAAGATATTGAGTCATACCTTACCACGTTTGAGAGAGTCGCTAAAGCATGTGACTAGCCTAAATCCCAATGGGTAGTGCGATTAGCCCCCAACCTCTCCGGGAAGGCCCAGTTAGCATACGGGAATATGGATCCCCGTCTTGCAGAGGACTATGACATGGTGAAACAGGAAATTCTTAAAAGATATGACATTAATGCCGAGACATATCGTTTTCGTGCCTTGAAACATTCCCCCCATGATCCTCCTCGGGAAACATATATAAGACTCAGAGAACTATGTAATAAATGGATTCAGCCAGAAGGAAAGTCTCGAACTGACATTATAGAACTTTTTGTACTGGAACAGTTTTTACAAATATTGCCAAATGAGGTCCAGATCTGGATCAAAGAACATAATCCCGAGTCCACTGAAATAGCTGTGACACTGGCTGAGGACTTTCTGACACAATGGGTTTTTTTCCTTTTTAACCTGTAAAACGGAAACGGTCCCTCGTAGTCTCCGTGCCCCTCCCCACCCACCCACCCTCTGACACCCTGCCTCCTCACACCCCTTACCCCATACTCCTCCGAGTCCGGTGTGACGATCTTGGTGGACCGGGAACACGCTTTGCACTCTTCAAAGCCAACCGTGAACTGAGGAAATGCCTATAAGCTGTATAATGGAATAAATAGGGTTTTTCCAACTTTGATGCATATCTCAGGCATTTTTACGAATTTTGGCCCCAAATTTTTAACATGGGTTTTTGGAACCCCTTCTCATGAATTCTTGCACTGTCATGACGTTATTCTGTCCCAAAAGGTGATTTCGCAATCACTGTGCAGAATCACCTTTTGGGACTGAGTAACGAAATGATAGTGCCACTGTTCATGATGGGGGCTCTCAAAAAGCCTATGTTGCAAATTTGGTGGGAAAAATCCAAAAAATGACTGTTTTACGAGCGTGCATAGCAATTGCGCAATGCACGCTTGTAAGTTAGCGAATTCACAATATTTTCATGCCAGATTCTCAACATTGGCATTTTACCACACCTTCTTGTGAACTGTACAGCTGTCATTTTTTCACATCCTGGCTGAAATGTGTTTTCACACTTCCAGCACAGAATATCACTGTCGCGGTGCGAAATCAGTGTTCAGGACACATTATGAAAATGACAATGAAACTGTTCATGAGCAGAGGTCCTAAAATGCCTGTGTTGAAAATTTGGTGACAATACTCCATAAAATAACTGTGTTACAAGCGTGTGTTGCACAGTTTGCATGCACGCTCGTACGTTCGCAAACTTATATTTTCACTCCAGATTTTCAACAATGCCATTGTTCTGCACCTCCTAATGAACAGTACAGCTGTCATTTTTCACAACCTGACCAAAATCTGTTTTCGCAGTTCTGGCGCAGAATAGCGCGGTCACTGTGGAAGGTCCATGTTTGAGACACATGATGAAAATGACAGTGACACTGTTCATTAGCAGATGTCCTAAAATGCCTATGTTGAAAATTTGGGGACAAAAGTCAATACAATAAGTGTTTTATGAGCATGCATTGCACACTTTGCACACATGCTCGTGACTTTGTGAATTTGTAATAGTTTCACTCCAGCTGTTCATCAGTGGCATTTTTCCATACCTCCTTATGAACAGTACAGCTGCCTGAAATGTGTTTTCTCACGTCCGGCACAGAATTGCACGGCTGCTGTGCGAAATCAGTTTTCAGGACAGTTTTCGGAAATGACGATGACAGTGACACTATTCATGAGCAGAGGTCCTAAAATGCCTATGTTGAAAATTTGGTGCCTAAAGTCCATACAGTGACTGTGCTGCAAGCATGCAATGCGCAGTTTCCATGCACTCTTGTAACTTCGTCAATCTGCAATATTTTCATGCCACATTTTCACCACTGGCATTTGTGCACATCTCCTTATCAACAATCCAGCTGCCATTTCTCACAGCCTGCCCAAAACGTCTTTCTGCAGCTGTGGCACACAATGGCATGCTCGCTGTGCAAAATCACCTTTTGGGATACACTAACAAAATCACAGCACTATGTGTCTCTAGCTCTGCAACTACCACTGCCAATGCCAGCACAACAACAGTCGGCATTGACAAATGCTTGTTTCTTTTTTTTTTTAACTTTGTTTTGGCACCAGAGATCGGGGCATCCCTAAGGAGTGTCCTCTCAACACCAGCCTCGACTCCCTGCCTGAAACCACCTTTAACAGGGGCACAATTGCTGGGCACTGTCTTTCAAACCAACAACCCTTGCCCCCTGTATCACCCCCCTGTGGAGGGCCCACCTCACCTACCAGGTGGCCTTTCTGTCAGTAGAGGGTCGGTTGCTGGGTTGGGTTGAGGGGCCCAGGGGAGCCTGGCTGAAGGATGGACCAGCCTCAGGATGTGGGCTGCAGCCACTGGAGCCCCCGTCGCCTCCCTGTATCCTCTGTGGTTTTTCTTGTGAGTTTCCCCCTGGAGTGCGGACATGCAATGATGCCCATGCACTGCCATGTTGGCATCCACCGCTGCCCCACCCCTCTTTGCGGTGCCACTCTCTGACAGTGCTCCCGATCTCCATCAGAGATCACTGGAGAGCAATGCAGCCCCATAGCCCACCCCAGGGAAGGGAGAGCAGTCCCTTCCCTCACCTGCCAACCCCCGATGGTCTGAGTCTGCTCCAGAACACGGGTCACCGGCATGGTGCAAGGTGTGGCATCCAGTGCCTCAACCCTAAGCACCACCAGGCTGGCCTACCAGCTTTTTCTTGTAAGTGAATTGATTGTGCCACACAATACATGTTATAAGCATAGTATCATAGCAATTATTATACAGTACATGAATTAAGCAACTTCACTAAAACTGACCACTATGTTCCCTAGATATTACAACTTATTTAAATATTAATATTACACCTTTAAGTGTGCTGCACAGTGGTTTGGATTTGTGATATTGTTATTATGATCCAAATATGTATTACAAATGCTGAAAACTACTTACTACATTCAGGTATAAATACTTTCGTGTTAATGCCCATGCAAATGAACTAAATCAATTATACACAAAGGAGTTCATTCCTTGTCACTATTAAAAAGTGGCTAGCTTTCAAAAAATATATAATAACATGTGCATAATATTGTGATAATAAATAATAACTCAGCATCAACAGTACTATGTTCCATTTTAAATCAGTTGCAAATAAGAATAGTTTGGCATATCATCAAATCTATCTGGCAATAACAAACTTGAGCGCCAATGATATTCAAATGTAATAGAGAAATAACTAAGATACTACGATATAAAGTGAGAGCATGTCAACACAACAAAATATTATTTGCACACAAAATGAGAACTGACCATAGAAACATAGAAAAAAAGACTTTGACAGCAGATAAGGACCGCTTGGCCCACCCAGTATGTCCATTTCCCTACCTATTGGATAAGCTGCAGATCCTAGTTTTACCAGCAGCCTACTTCCTCCTACCTCCCACTAGAATTGCCTTATGTCTGTCCCATGCATTCTTAAATTCTCCCACTGTTTTTGACCCCTACGACCTCCTCAGGAAAGCCGTTCCATGCATCCACCACCCTCTCTGTGAAAAAATACTTCCTCACGTTGCCCCTGAGTCGTCACCCCTCTATCTTCAAATTGTGCCCCCTTGTTCTTGCACATCTCTTTTTCTGAAAGATGCTACCCTCTTGGACTTTGTTGATTCCCTTGAGGTACTTGAAAGTTTCTATCATGTCCCTCCTTCCCTCCTTTCCTTGAGGGTATACATATAAAGCTCCTTTAGTCTCTCTTCATATGGTTTCTGGTGCAGACCATGCACCGTTTTAGTTGCCCTCCTCTGGACTGCCGTCATCATGTCTATGTCCTTGTAGAGATGAGGTCTCCAGAACTGCATGCAATATTCCTGATGGGGTCTCACCAGAGACAAGAAGGTATGTTGTAATAAGTTTGGTTTAGCAAAATACTTACTGTTCTTAAAGTCCCCAAGAAGAGAACTGCTATTTGATAAAAATGGTCTGATGTCCATTATTTTGTTCAATCCTGGATGTACAAGACAGTCCATATTGAAGATCCAATGAACTTTTAATTTAAGCAGTTTGTTAGGATGATTGCCTTCTATTCTAAGAGGGAGCACATAATCCACTCCCACAAAGTGCAGGTGACATGTCTGAATTATGAATTTTTTAAACGAAAGCAGTCATCTTCATGCTGATATACACTGACTGTACATGTTCTTAAAGTCTCTCCTTTAATTTGTGAATTGTCCTTCCTAAATAAGGAAAAAGTCATTTGCATCAAAGAATATATATATAACATATTTTGTATAACAATTAATGAACTGTTGTATTACTGTTCTTTTAGTTTCATCCCTCAGCCTCACAAAACATTTTCCCAGAATAGTATATCTACACATACTGCATCTTTTACAGTTGTAAGAACCATTTGGCAACCTTTAAAACCATTCAGGAAATACAAGCTTACATTTAACATGGCGACTGTGTGATGATATCATCAAGATTACTAGTCCTACTAAATGAAATTCTGGGCTTATTCCTCACTATGTCTGCAAAATATAATAACCTTTTAGTATATTCCAGGTCCCTTGAGCACATTGCCTAGTTCCTTTGTTATCGAGTTATATTGGGTCACAAAAGTGACCAGTCCTTCATTTAAGTTTGATACAGATTTCTGCTAAGGTGTTAGTAAATTTTTCCTATTAAGGTTTAATGCCCTGGTCAATGTCAAATTCAAATAACTCTTACTATAACCAAGATGCAGTAATCTGTTTTTCAGTTCCTCTGCTTGAACAAGGTAATCCTCCACGTGCAAACAATTATGCCAAAGACAAACAAATCGACAATAAGGTATCGATGTTATAAGATCACGGTTACTAGTACCAAGTAACATAGAATATGCAGCTGTCAATTTACAATACCCTTTGGTGATGACTTTTTTACCTGGTACACCTATAAGGTGTCATTCTATTTGCTCTGAGCAGAGGTAAGGGGAGTTTGAATATGAGGTATGTTTATTTATCTCTGAGTTTTTTTGTGTGTTTTGCTGGTAGTTTTTGAATTTAGATTAAATCTTTCTTTAACAGTTGCTGGCTTGTCTGGGGACTGTGGCTGGATGGCTTGAATTTAGCTTACATCTTTCTTTAACAGTTGCTGGCTTGTCTGGGGCTGGGGAGGTTTTTTTTCTATCTAATCTGAGCTGCGAGCAAGACAGCTGAAGGGGAGCCATAGTTGGTGGCATGGGAGGACCACAATGGCTGCATTGGCGGCTGAGGCAAGAAGGAAGGAGTTTGCCATAGTCGGTGGTGGAAATCTGCAGAGTGGCCATATCAGCGGCTGTGGAAGACATTGGTTTTTCACTCTTTCAGCAGATCAGCCAATTGGAGCCAAGGAGGCAGCAGTCAATCAACATAGGAGGTGCCAGTTTTTCATGTGCGGCCAGGCTTTAAAATCCAGGAAGCTGGTCGCACATCTCTGGAGCTGTGAACGAGAGAGCTAAAGGGGAGCTGCAGTTGGCAGCTGGGAGGACCAGAACAGCTGCATCGGCGGCTGAGGAAGGAAGGAGTTTGCTATAGTCAGTGGTGGGAATCTGCAGAGCGGCCATATTGATGGCCATGGAAGACTCCAGTTTTTCATCCCACCCACACTCCCTGGCCCCGACCTCTATTAAATACAGGAGAGAGAAGGAGTCTTCAACTGAGAGGCTTGGGGATCTGTCAAGGGGTGTCTGAAGACCCCTGAGCTGCAAAACCTCTCAAGTTTCTAGAAGCACAGTACTGGTGAAGTCTTCAGCAGGGAGGTCTCTCTGGATAGACCAAGGGGGTCTGATTGATACTTGCAAAACAAGGCTGTTACCATTTTAACTTTCTCATTGCCCTGAAACTATCCCAATCTGTTCACTGGGACCAGGAGGCTGACTAGAATTTCATAGCAGGGCTATGTCAATTAAACTATCTGGGACCTGACATAGACTGGATTAGCACTGCTACAAAAGGTGGTCCTGGGCTTAGATGAATACAGGCTAAGTATGAGGGACAACTGTGAAGGGATAATCTGCACAAGGGGCTGACTGGTCATAGTCTGGATTTGATCTGTAGCAAGGGGAGTCCTGAACCTTGATGTAAATCTGGGAAAAAGGCTGAGGGAAAACTGTGAAGGAATTATCCACATGAGGGGCCGACATTTGGGGAATTAGGTCTGCCTGAGCTTGGGGGGGGGGACGCCTGGACAAGGCAAATCCTAAACAGCTTAGGCAGGGATGACTCAGAGCTAATATTTGGGCCAATTGTTGTATGGGATACTCTTCACAAATAAACTTCATGTAAACTTGTTACAACTATATAGAGGACAAATTGAAGATCAGGCTAAGTTGTATACTATGGTAAATTGCACAACTAGACAGGGAACATATTGAAGATTGTGCCAAATTGCATATTATGGTAAATTGCACAGCTAGGTGGGACCAAATGACTGAAATAAGATGGGGGTTGCCAGGGGACATGGGTACAGGGGATGGGGATGGAAGGGATGGCAAACAGAGGCAGCTGGGGGAGGGCGGGGTAGCTCATGGGCAGGGGGAGGATGGATGCAGGATGGATGGGAGGAAAGCTGGTGGGATGTAGTGGCTGCAGGGCTGCTATGGCCATGAATATACTGTGGAGACTAGGGCACTGCCCTGTATATGCCAGGTTAATGAAACTGGAGGTAGAGTTGTGGAGACTTAGGTATGAGTTGGATAGATGGGTGAAGGGCATGGGTGCAGGGGTGAGGGTGCACACAATGCAAATTGGGAGGGATCTGAAGGAGTGGGGGGTTGGAGGGACAGTTGGAACCCCAGAAGGCCAGACCAGCCCAGGGACAAAGACAGGATGGGATGAAGGAACTAGGGGACTGGACTGGGTGGATGGTAAGGGGTGGAAGAGAGTGGGGGCCATTGGGACATTGGGAGATGGAAGGATGGGGATACAAGGACCATGGCTAGGGGGCAAACATCGCAGGGAGTGGAAGCTGGTAAGCACTTGACTGGGACGATCTTGGTTCCAAACAGGTACTCACCCCTCATCCACTGCAGGTAACAGTTTTTTACATTCCCAAAGTGCTCATCCTAAGCATGTAATTGAAAATTTACCATATGGCTAGTTAGGCAGATTAAAGTGGATTTGTTCATCAGAACATGATTATTTAAAAGCACAAAGTGAACTATTTGAGAGGTTGCGTAAGAGAGTATACACTGAATTGGTGTTAGCTAAGGTGAAAGAAAGGGCTTCATTATTGAATAGGGAGTCTTTACCTAAATACAAAGCAACAGCATCTGAAAAACCACAACTAAGTTTTGTTTCCACATACAGTCCAGCGTCCATGGATGTACATGGTATAATTAATAGAAATTGGCAAGTGCTAGGCACTGATAAAGACCTCAGAGAAACTGAGCATAATGGCCCCTTAATTTCTTTTAGAAAGGGGAACAGCTTAAAGGATCTTTTAGTGCACAGTGAATTTAAACAGAAGCAGACACCAGAACCTTAGTTTCCAACTAAGCCAAAAGGTTTTTTTTTTCCCTGCAAAAATTGCATTACATGCAAATATGCCAAACAGGGGAACACTTTTGAAAATCCAAGCAAACAGGGAATAAAAAATCAGCAAATTGACCATTTCATTACATGCACTACCACCCATGTTGTATACGCAATTTGGTGTTCTTGTGGATGTACATACATAGGTCGTACAATGAGGAAGTTAAAAGAAAGAATACAAGAACACTTTCGTGCCATTTCAAAAAATGATTTTTCACATCCAATTGCACAACATATGCAAATACATGGAGAAGGTGTGCATGAACTGAAATACGTGGGATTTGATCATAGTCCAGTTAATCATAGAGGTGGAAATAGAAATTTGATTTTGAATCGGAAAGAATCACGTTGGATTTTTTTGGTTTAGAACCTTAAAACCAAATGGTTTTAATGACATCATGGACTGGAGCCCATTCCTAATAAAAAAGGAAAACAAAGAAAAAAAATGAAAAAAACCTTTGTTTAAAAAGGTTTTACAGAGGGAAATTTCTAGAAAGAATCCTTTAGAATATTTGAGGCAACCTCCAGCCAAGTCGGCTACTTGTGTGGGCACTGTGTAAAAGGGAATTACCTTTAAATTAATTAAGGAGTGCCACTCGAGTGTTGTGAGGTGGCTAGACTGAAGGAACCCACATAATTATACAAACTAAATCAATATAGTTAATAGATTTATTGGTTGATGTGTAACACCTGTAAACATGAAGCATAAAATAGCATGTAACTTTAGTAGCCACACCCCTGATGAAGAGATCCTAGTGGTCTTGAAGTGCTGGGGCTGTTTTTTTTGTGACTCACTGGTATGTAACCCTATCAATGTATTTAATTCTTATCTGAATTTTTTCTAAGTAAAGTGGAAATTCTCTACAGCCTGGAGTGTGATTTTTCATTTACTTCAAGGTACTCACCCCTGGCAGGCTTTGTGGAGGGCAGGGGAGTCTGGACAGGGACTCAGATGAAATGGAGGGGATGGGGGAAGAGGATCAAGGGATGAGGAGGTTGGAAGTGAGCAGAGTGGCGGGGGAAGGGTGGCACAACTAGCAAAGGGTCCAGGGGAAGTCTAGAAAGGAGATCTGGGGGTATAGAGTGGCAGGAGGAAGGGGTTTTGAGGAAGGAGGAAGGATCCCAGGTAAAAGGGGACCAGAAGGAGGGACAGAGGGGAAGGTTAGTGAATTCAATGATGGAAGAGGGAATCTACGGGCACCGGAATGGCAAGAGGGGGAACAGGGAGAAAACTATGAGGTCAAGGGGGTTGCCAGCATCTTCAAGCCACCTAGGACCTCGCAGGCAGGAGATCAGGGTGTGGGGAGACAGGAGGTGAGTGGAAGAGGGGCAGCTGAGGGGAGCAGGAAATGTGAGAGGGTGGGAAAAATGGGTGGGGGAAGATGACCAGGGCTTAGGGATGGGAAGAGGAGCGATGAGGGCTGGCAATATAGTTTGGACACCAGCACCTCGGGGGAGGAGAGCAGGGGTGCAGTAAAGCAAGGGGAAATAGGAGGCGAGTGTAAGGGGGCAGATGAAGGGATCAGGAAGTGTGAAGGGTGGACAAAATGGGTTGGGGGGAGATGTCCAGGGCATAGGGATGGGAAGAGGAGCGATGAGGGCCAGCAAGGTAGTTTGGACACCAGCGCCTCTGGGAAGGAGAGCAGGGGTACAGCAAACTCAGGGGAAAGTAGGCAGGTAAGGTGCTTCTGATTGGGGATTCCATTCTAAAGGGTATCAAGTGGGAGGGCAGGAGTAGTGCAGTGTAGGTGGAATGCATGCTGGAGATGACTGGGTTGGAGGTAATCCACTACATCCCATCATGGGGAAATGAGGAAGGGACCAAGATACAAAATGTGCATCTGATATTCCACCTGGGAACAAATGACCTGGATGGCAATAGTCTCATGGAGGTACAGGCCAGATTTAAGGCACTGGTTAGATTTTGCTGGGGCCTGGGCTTCAAAACCCTAGCCTTTTCGGAGGTGATGCCAGTACCTAGAGCCAGCATGGACAGAAAGATCAGGATTATAGAGTTTAAGGATTGACTGGAAAGATGGAGTAGGCAGATGGGATATGGGATGCTGGGGAGCTGGGGATGACATGGGAGGATAACAGCTTCCACACTTTGGACAGGCTGCACCTCAGCAAAGACTGGTCAGCCATACTGAAGTACAGGCTGGAGGAATTCTTTGAGAAGGATTATAATTTAAACTGAATTGGGGGGGGGGTCTGGATTTGGAGTCATGCCACACCACGACAGAGATGGGGGACCCAAGGTCTCCCCCAGGGAAGGAATACAGAGATAGGCACTGGGAAAACAGTGGAAGGAGCGGAAAAAGTGGAAAAATGGTGGCAGGGCTTGGTGGTCAATGCTAGGAGCTTGGCAAACAAGATGGACGAGTTAATAACCATCATTGCTCAGGATGGATTGGACATTATAGTGTTAACTGAAACATGGTGGATGGAATTTCATACATGGGAGACTGTGATTCCTGGCTTCAGACTGATGAGGAAAGACAGAAAGGAATAGAAGGGGGAAGGGTGGCCTTGTACATCAGGGAAGATGCAAAAGTGACAGAGGGGCGGGAGGGCAAAGGGGGGGCCTGAGCTACTATGGGCGACAATAAACAGAAGAACGGGGGAATCAGTGAGGCTGGGAGTGGTGTACAGACCCCCCACCCATGGGGAAGAGCAAGATAGGAAGATGATGCAGGACATAGTGAGAATGGCCCATAAAGGGGAAACTTACTGGTGGGTGATCTGAATTTCCCTGTCATTGACCGGAACATCCCAGAAGCAACATTGACCAGAAGCAGGGAATTTCTGGAGGTGCTGTAGGAAGCATTCCTTCGTCAGTTGGTCAAGGAACCAACTAGGGGGAGCAACCTACTGGATGTGGTCCTAACAAACAGGGAGAGCATAGAGGATGTGGTGGTAGGGGAGGAGCTGAGTACTAGTGACCACAGAGTCATTAGGTTTAGGGTGAGGGCGGGGAAGGAAATATGCAGAACAAGTACAACAGCGCTGGACTTCAGGCAGGCAGACTTTAGTAGGATGAGAAGGTTAGTGGGGGAAGCAATGGAGGGTTTGGGGGAAGTGAATGAAGTTGAGGAACTATGGGTGGCTATTAGGGACAGGGTCAGAGAAGCCACACACACATGTGTAAGGGGGGGTGAAAAAGAGAGCAGGAAGCAGGAGGTCACTGATGTTCAACAGGGAGGTTGCAAGGGTGGTAGGGGGCATATGGAAGGCATTCAGGAAGTACAAGGGATCACAGAGGGAAGAGGATAGGGAGGCCTACAGGGAAACTGGAAAGTCAGCAAGGAAGATGATCAGGAGGGCAAAGGCTGAAATGGAGGAATGGATTGTGAAGCAGGTCAAGGGGGATAAGAATACATTCTTCAGATATGTGGGGGATAGGAGGAAGACTGGACAGGGGATCACAAGGCTCTGGGGGAGGGGGAGTCAATACAGGAAGACTGCAAGAAGGCAGAAGTACTAAACAAGTACTTCTGCTCAAATTTTATGAAGGAGGGGGAGGGTAGGGGACCGGATTTGAGGAAGAGGGGGGCGTAGGGGTGGAGACGAGTCCTTTTAGCATAGATAGAGTCAGAGAGGAGCTGGGCAAGGTGAGGGTGGACAAGGCCATGGGCCCAGAATGACTGCACCTGAGAGTTATCTAGGAACTAAGAGAGGAGTTGGCGGCCCCACTGGCTAGGCTATTCAACCTGTCCTTGGACACAGGAAGGGTGCTGGAAGACTGGGGGAGGGCTACAGTTCTGCCAATACACAGAGGGGAGCAGGGTAATGAGGGAAAACTACCATCCTATCAGCCTCACCACAATGGTGGGGAAGGTCATAGAGGTACTGGTCAGGTAAAGGGTAACACAATACCTGGAGGGAAATGGACTGCTAAACAACAACCAGCACAGGTTCACTAGGGGGAGATCCTGCCAATCCAATCTAATAGAATTCTTCGATGGGGTGACCTGGGAAATAGACTGGGGGGGCAGTGGAACTGGCCTATCTGAACTTCAGCAAGGCCTTTGACACCATTCCCCACAGAAGATTGGTCAACAAACTGGGAAGCATAGGGGTGGGGGATAAGATAACGAGATGGGTGGAAAACTGGCTAGTGGACAGGACTCAGCAGGTGGTAATAAATTGGGTGCACTCTAAGATGGGAAGGGTGACAAGCAGTGTGCCCCAGAGGTCAGTGCTGGGACCACTCCTCTTCATTATCTACATATGCAACATAACAGATGGATTGGAGGGACAGGTGGCACTCTTTGTGGATGACATGAAAATATGCAATAGGGTGGATACTGAAGGGGGGGTGGAGGACATGAGATGGGATCTGAAGGCAAAGGAGGAGTGGGGGGAGACCTGGCAGCTGAACTTTAACATTAAGAAGTGTGCTGTCATGTACCTGGGACACAAGAACCTGAGGGAAGGGTACAAAATGAGGGGGGAGGAGATCAGGACATCGGAACAGAAGAAGGACGTAGGTATAGTAGTCACCAGTGACCTTAAGGTGGGGAAACAGTGCGTTATGGTGGTGGGGAAGGCATACGGGATGCTGGCAAGTATAGGCAGGGGATTTTCCAGCAGGAGGAGGAAGGAAATCCTGGTGCCCCTATACCAGGCTATGGTGACTCCACACCTGGAATATGGAGTACAGTTCTGGAGGCCTTACTTGTGGAAAGACATAGATCTGATTGAAAGGGTGCAGAGAAGAGTGATCAAGATGGTGTGAGGGATGGAGGGCACACCATTCGAGTAGAGATGCAAAGAGCTGGGGCTGTAAAAACTGGAGACTAGAAGGGAGAGGGAGGACATGACTGAGGCCTTCAAATATGTCAAAGGGATAAATAAGCTGGGCCTGGGAAGTTTATTCCAAATGAAGGACACCATGACAAGGGGGCATGGCCTGAGACTACAGGGAGGATGCTTCAAAGGGAACGTGAGAAGGCAGTTCTTCATGGAGAGAGTGGTGGATGCCTGGAATGGGCTTCCAGATGAGGTGGTGGGGTTGAAGACAGTGATGGGATTCAAGAGGGCTTGGGATAGGTACAAAGGGTTACTGAGGATTGGGGTGGGTATCCAAGGAGGGAGACGAGTAGTTTAGCAAGGGGAAAAGGGCAGACTAGATGGACCATGGGGTCTTTTTCTGCCGTCAAGTTCTATGAGTCTATGATTCTTTGCCCAGTAACAGAGCAGTCAATCAAGTTTGTTTGGATTTTAGTTTGAATCTCTATTTAAATGTTCACTGAGGCATTGTCTGTTCATTCTACTTGCTGTGGGCAGAGGTAAGAGGAGAGTTTGAATACGAGGTGAGTTTATCTCTCAGTTTTTTTGTAAGGTTTGTTGGTAGTTTTTGAATTCAGATTAAATCTTTCTTTAACAGTTGCTGGCTTGTCTGGGGCTGGGGGAGGGGTTTCTTTGCCCAGTAACAGAGCAGCCAATGAAGTTTGCTTGGATTTTAGTTTGAATCTCTATTTAAATGTTCACGGAGGCATTGTCTGTTCATTCTACTTGCTGTGAGCATAAGTAAGAGGTAAGAGGGGAGCTTGAATATGAGGTGAGTTTATCTCTGAGTTTATTTATCTCTGAGGGGTTTCTTTTGTAAGTTTTGCTGGTGGTTTTTGAATTTAGATTAAATATTTCTTTAACATTTGTTGGTTTGTCTGGAGACTGTGGCTGGATTTCAATTTGAATCTGTAAATGTTCACTGAGGCATTGTCTGTTCATTCTACTTGCTGTGGGCAGAGGTAAGAGGGGAGTTTGAATATGAGGTGAGTTTGTCTCAGAGTTTATCTCTGAGTTTGTAAGTTTTGCTGGTGGTTTTTGAATTTAGATTAAATCTTTCTTTAACAGTTGCCGGCTTGTCTGGGGACTGTGGCTAGATTTTAGTTTGAATCTCTGTTTAAATGTTCACTGAGACATTGTCTGTTCATTCTACTTGCTGTGGGCAGAGGTAAGAGGGGAGTTTGAATATGAGGTGAGTTTGTCTCTGACAGTTCATTTATTTCTGTGTTTTTTTGTAAGTTTTGCTTGTGGTTTTTGAATTTAGATTACATCTTTCTTTAACAGTTGCTGGCTTGTCTGGGGACTGTGGCTGGATGGATTGAACCCCACCCACCCACCTCCTTCACCTGCCTTTCTTAAATACTGAAAGTCACTGCGGGTTGGGCTTGAAGGCTGTGAGGGAGGAGCATGGAGAGCTGAAAACTGCCCGTGTGAGCTAACTATTAAAGCTAATAGTCAAGTGGTAAAAAGTTTAGACACTCAGGCTTTTACTAGTTGGATTTTAAGGTTTAAATGCTTTAATGTTGACTACCAAACAGTGTGGTTCACAATAAACCCAACTGCAGACTCACACAAAAGTGAGGGTACTGGACTTTAGGAGGGATGACTTTGTCAAAATGGGAGAGTGCCTCAGAAAAGCACTAGCAAACAGGCAAGAAGAAGGGGTGGAGGAACAATGGTGAAACATCAAAACTGCCATCACGGAGGCAACAGGACTTTGTGTGAAGCAAATAAACAAATCAAAATGAAAGAAAAAAACACTATGGTTCTCAAAAGAGGTGGCTGGGAAGGATAGGGAGAAAAAGATAGCATTCAGGAAGTATAACAAAACACAGAAGGAGCAGGACAGAGAACTGTACCAGTTAAAGAAGAAGGAAGTGGGGAAGGCAGTCAGACTAGCAAAGGCCCAAACCGAGGAAAAGATAGCCAACTTGGTTAAGAAGGGGGTTAAAACTTTTACAGGTACATTAGGAGTGAAGAAGAAGAAAGACCAAGGGAGGGATTAATAAAGGGAGGGAGGGTGGGTGGGCAGAGAGGGATAGTGAAAAAGCAGGATACTGAATGAATACTTCTGCTCAGTATTCACAAAAGAAGAGGAGGAGGAGGTACCTAATCCAATCAATAGAAGCACTCTGGATAAGGTAGTTGATACCAGTCCTTTCACAGAAGAAAGGGTTCTGAAAGAACTCCTAAAACTGAAGGTGGATAAAGCAATGGGGCCAGATGGAATTCACCCCAGAATTCTAAAAGAACTAAGAGGAGAACTAGTGACACCACTGACTACCCTTTTTAACAAAACATGGGATGATGGTGTGGTACCTAAGGACTGCAGGAAGGTGGATGTGATTCCCCTTCACAAAAGTAGGAGCAAAGCAGAGGCAGGAAACTACAGACCTGTTAGCTTGACTTCTGTGGTAGGGAAAATGATTGAATCACTTCTGAAAGAAAGAATTGTTGTTTACCTAGAGGTCAGCGGGGCACAGGACTCAAGACAGCATGGATTCACAGTGGGAAAGTGATGTCAGATGAATCTAATAGATTTCTTTGACTGGGTGAGCAAAGTAGTAGACCAGGGAGGGACTGTGGACATGGCCTACCTAGACTTTAGCAAGGCATTTGACACAGTCCCACACAAAAGATTAATAAACAAATTAGCCAGACTGGGAGTGGGTCGCAGGGTGGTAGCCTGAGTAAAAAATTGGCTGGACAACAGGACGCAGAGATAATATTAAACAGAGTCCACTCCAAAGAAAGGGGGGTTACTAGGGGGGTACCACTGGGTTCAGTACTGGGTCTGGTCCTTTTTAATGTCTTTATAAGTGACATTGCAGAGGGACTAGATGGAAAAGTATGCCTCTTTGCAGATGACACAAAAATCTGCAACAGGGTTGATATACAAGGGGAGGTGGAAAGGATGAGAAGGGACTTGGCAAGGTTGGAGGAATGGTCAAAAGTATGGCAGCTTAGATTCAATGCAAAGAAGTGCAAAGTAATGCACTTGGGAAACAAAAACCCAGGGGAAGAGTACACAATGTGGGGGTATTAATAACAACAAAAATGGAAAGGGACCTGGGCGTAGTCATATTAGATGACCTAAAGGTAAGCAAGCAATGTGAGAAGGCAGTAAGGATGGCTGGGGGATACTGGGATGTACAGGAAGAGGTATCACCAGTAGAAAACAGGAAGTTGTCATTCCTCTGTACAGACAGTTGGTGAGACCCCATCTGGAGTACTACATGCGGTTCTGGAGACCCCATCTCTGCAAGGACATAGAATGGAGGCAGTCCAGAGGAGGGTAACTAAAATGGTGCAGGGTCTGCAACAGAAGCCATATGAAGAGAGACTAAAGGAGCTATTGTGCTGCAAGGGTGTTGTGACCCCTACTAGATACTTCCGGGGCAAATTCAGCACTTAGCTTACCCTGCAGCAAGTGGGTGAGCAAAGATGCTTGCTGACAATCACAAGGCAGAACCCCAGCACGATAGACATGTGATTTGTATGCAGCACATTATTTTTAAATGAAATATTGTATGTACATTTACTGAGCCCTACAGACCGTGTAGGTAGAGAGTACTGGTGCCAGCACTTGAACTAAACAGTAGCTATTTTTATTGGGAAAGTGAGCACTTGTGGGAGAGTGCTTCTGCAACTTATTGTTTTAAACAGCACAGATATACTTGAAGCATTTCTAGCACTATTGTGCTGCAAGGGTGTTGTGACCCCTACTAGATACTTCTGGGGCAAATTCAGCACTTAAACTCACCCTGCAGTGAGCAAGAGCGAGAGTGCAGGCAGGGCGCGCGATCAGCATACATGCGATCTGACATGCATGCTTGTGCGTGTTGGAGCAGGATAGATGTAGCTAGAGTAAACCATAGCAGTTTAAGGTAGGCCATAGATTCTGTGGAAGATAAAATATTGCAAGTGTAAGATACTGACTGAAAGTGCTAGAAGGAAGCATATAAAATGCATGCAAAAATCTAAAAGTCAGTACTCATACTCTTACTTGTACCTATTATAGCGTCAGTAACAAAACAAAACTATGGCTGTATTAACACTGTTAGTAGTAAAGGTGGGAAATCTATGCACAGAATGCAAAATGTACCTATTCACAGAAGTACAAATTACTGACTCACCTTTTACTTGTTTTAAATGTAAACAAAATGCTGACATGCAGGCAGAGATTTTGACATTTGATACTAGATTACAAGTGTTGGAAATAGGCCAACAACAAATGGCAAACAGAATAAACAATAAAGATGAAGAACAAATTAAACAAAATAGGCAACAAAGTTGTACTGATGGGGTAGCAGATACCGAGCAAGCCTTATGCCCAACATTATCAGTTCCCCCTTTGTTCCAAATCATTTTAGAGCAAGGTGAGTGTGGAGTAAATATAGAAACAAGTACCTCAAACAGAAAAAGAATCAGAGATGATGAAGGAGATGAAGATTCAGAAACATGGTATCAGGTCCAAAGTTGGAGACCAGCAAAAAAGGGGAGGAAAGCTAGTAAATTTCCACTCCCCATACAAAACAGCTTTGATCCACTTATGCAACTAGTTGAAGAGGAACATATACAAACCCAGACTGATTCGTCCCCCATGACATCATTATTGGATCTTAGTACATATGATGTCGCTCCTTTAATTCAGCCATTAATGCCAACTATTACTAACAATCAGACAAACTTAGTTGACAATATAGGTACAATAGGTCAACATTCTGGTTCAGAAGATACAGTAGAGGAAAACAAAGGAAATATAAACATTAATGATGAAAATCCAGAACTGCAACCAAAAGATGACATATTCATAATAGAAGATTCTATAATCAAATATACAGATAGATTTTATACTAGAGAAAATAAAGAGAATACTACAAGCTGTAGCTACAGTGGTGCCAAAATTACAGATATAACAACTATGCTTCCAGGTATTTTTCATAATACAGTGAATAATCGAACAGCCATCATACATGTGGGTACAAATGACTTTATTAGCCATGGAGTAGAGAACATAATTATAGATGTGAAATATATGATACAAACATTAAAAAACTTAAATGTGACACCAATCTTATCTGAAGTTTTACCAATCCCCAGAACAACTTATACAAAAACTAAAAAAATCAAGGTATATAATAACTGGCTACTGAAATGGTGTCTTACAAATAATATAGAATGTATAAAGTCCAGGGAACTCTTTGTAAATAGTCCTCAACTATTTGGATTTGATGGATTACATCTTAGCAGGCAAGGCTCACCACTACTGGGTTGTATTTTTCATAAGACTCTACAAAATATTCAAAGGGGAAAAAACTAGAGACAGAGGGCCAACAGATAAACATGACTAGCAAAGAACACTGTATTAAAATCAAGAAACACAAAAATAACAACAACAAAAAAACTACAAGGGTTTGTCATTTCTATCAACTAATGGAAGAAGTTTACATTGTATTAAGCTAGATGAACTAGAATTATTATTAAATGAAGAAAACATTGACATCGCTGCAGTCACAGAGACCTGGTGGGGGGGAACTCTAGTTGGAATAAAAACATCCAAGGTTACAATACCCTATTTAAGAATAGATCCAACACAAGAGGAGGAGGGGTTGCCCTATTCATAAAAAACAATATTACTTATAAATTAATTGAGTCATCTATAAATGGCCACTTAGGAATCCTGTGGGTAGAAATCTCTAGGAAAAAACAAAACAATTTGTGCATAGGAGTTTGTTATAAGCCACCAGATACAAATCTTATAGTGCATAATAACATTCTAAATGAAATCAACACTAAAGCTAACAACAGGGACTTAATATTGTTGGGAGATTTCAATCTTCCTGGAATAGATTGGACCAATAAAATAGCTACCAGTATTTATGATGAAACTTTTCTGGATATGTGTGAATCAAATGGTATGCTTCAACTAGTCACATAACCTACTAGAAATAGTAACATACTAGATCTAGTATTAACAGATATTTTGGATCAAGTTACAAACATTAGAGTTAGATCACCACTAGCAAATAGTAACCATCAGATTATAATGTTCAACACAAAAATAAATCCTAAGAAAGTTTTGGGGAAAACAACATTTAAAGATTATAACAGAGCACATTTTTCAATAATATTGGAACCATTAAAACAATGGAAATGGGAAGATGGATCAACGTCTCCAGAAGAGATCTGGACAAGGGTGAAAAATTAATTACTTGAATTAGAAACAACATATGTTCCTAATAAATCATCTTACAACAAAAAAAGGAATGATACCAATCTGGTTTACACCAAACATATCTAATTTATTGGCTCAGAAAATAAGTGCATATAGGGCACTGTCAAGAGATAACAACTGTTATAATAAATATAGATATAAAAAGATACTTAAAGAGTGTAAACATCTAATTAGGTTGGAAAAAAATTGAGTTTAAATTACCTTACATAAGAGATCGGGGGAAAAGCTTCTACTCTTATGTAAATAAAAAAAAAATTACCAAGCTGTATCGGTCCACTGAACATAGCTGTAGAAACAACTAGCAAGCCACAGGAAATGTCCAATGAATTAAACTTATATTTTTGTTCCGTATTTAATAAAACCAGTTTTTCAAATCCTAATCTAAAAAATTCAACTAATTCAGAGATATTGACAGAAATAACAAAACTGGATATTAAGAAAAAACTTGGTAGTATTAATATAAACAAGTCACCTGGACCAGATAAGCTTCTTCCTAAACTAATCAAAGAACTACCTGATTGGCTGGTAGAACCATTACATAAAATATTTAATCTTTCCTTATATTCTGGAGATATCCCAAATGACTGAAAAACTGCAACAGTTACTCCACTTTTTAAAAAGGGTAATCGAAGTACAGTAGAAAACTACAGACCAATAAGTCTAACAAGCACCTTGGGTAAAATCTTCGAGTCATTATTTAAAACCAAACTAGAAGAAGACATGAAAATTAAAAAAAAATTATTAGACAATACACAACATGGGTTTAAAAAAAAGAGATTTAGACAATTTAATATGTTGTAAGAAGTAAGGAGGGTAAAAGGAGTGACTGAGCAGCTATTATATAAGAGATGAAATTTTGAGGCTATGAGAGAAGAATTAAGTAACATCGATTGGGAGGTTGAAATGAAAGATCTTAATATGGAAATGTCTTGGGAATTTTTCAGTGAGAAAATGAAGAAGGTAATAGAGAAATTTATACCTAGGAGAAGAGTATATAATAGTAAAGGTAAAAAAGCACCCTGGTTAACAAAAAATATAATTAGATCGTGCATTAGAAAGAAAGTGTTGTATCAAAAAATGAGAAAGTTAAGTTCATCAGAATCAAAAATTAAATATAAGAATATCCAAAAAAAACTGAAGAAGGAAATTAAGAATTCAAAAAAACAGTTAGAATTCAGATTAGCGATGGACAAGACTAATAGTAAAAGCTTTTTTGCTTATATAAATGGGAAGAGAAGAGGTAATAGTATAATTGGACCACTGAATATTGAGGGGATTACAACTTCTAAATGTGAGGAGATGCTGTAAGAATTTAGTAGATGCTTTGCAGCACCTTATAAAAAGTATGTTGGGGGGTATGGAGACAGTATATGTAGGTGATAGTATGTTGGACCCCAAAAATGTTATAACAAAAGAAAGGGTGAGGAGTAGAATTATGAAGTTGAAGGTGGAAAAGGCGGCAGGTCCGGATGGGATGCTTCCTTTCTTGGTAAAGGAGTTAGCGGATATATTGGTGCCTGTTATAACTAATCTGGGACAAAAATCTTTGGAGGAAGGTGTGGTGCCGGAAATGTGGAAGCTAGCATATGTGGTACCTATATATAAGAAAGGTAGTAAAGGTGATGCAGGAAATTACAGACCTGTGAGTCTGACCTCTATTGTGGGGAAGATCATTGAGGGAATCTTGAGTGACTTTATTTTGGATTATCTAAGGAGTAAGAACTTAGAGGACACAGACCAGCATGGATTTGTGGCGAATAGGTCCTGTGAGACTAATCTGGTGTTTTTTTATGAAAATGTTAGTAAACACATTGATGAAGGTAGAAATGTGGATGTGGCATTGCTCAATTTCAGTAGGGCATTTGACACTGTACCTCATTGTAAAATAGTAGAAAAACTGATAAGGCTGGGAGTGGATTAGGCCATTGTGAGATGGGTGAAACAGTGGTTGGAAAATAGGAATCAGAGGGTTAGACTGTATGGTCATTTATCAGATCCACGGAGGGTGATGAGTGGTGTGCCACAGGAGTCAGTGTTGGGGCCTCTGTTGTTTAGAATATTTATTGGCAATTTAAGGATATCTAGTAAGAACAATATGGTTAAATTTGCTGATGATATTAAGATGGGAGGAGTAGTAGATACATTCGATGGCAGATTGAATTTTGGACAGGATCTGATGCGTATATTGGAATGGGCAAAGACCAATGGTATGACCTTTAATGAGGAAAAGTGCACTATAATGCATTTTGGGAGACAAAATGTTCAACAGTCATATATTAGGATTAAAATTAAAGATATTAGAGGGAGAGAAAGACTTGGGAGTATTTGTACAGAATGATTTAAATAGTGTAGCGCATAGTAAAAAAATTTCAAGTAGAGCTATGCAGTTGGTAAATTGCATCAGACGAGGCTTCCAATCTAGAAATGAGGAGGTCTTGATGTCTTTGTATAAGACAATGGTCAGGCCTATTATTGACTATTGTTCAGTGTTTTTTTGCCCATATCTTGTAAAGGATATAAGGGTGATGGAGAGGCCGCAGAGAGTATATACAAAGATGATAAAAGGGGAGAGGGATAGATCTTATGATGAGAGGCTGAAAAGACTGAGTTTATGGACATTAGAGAGTAGAAGAAAGAGGGGTTATTTACTATTATTGTTTAAAATTTTGAAGGATGAAGTTTTAAAGCTTGATTTGGGTTTGGAGATGGTAGAAAAAACGTACTATCTAAGGTGTCACAATAAACAATTAAGGGAAGAAAAGGTAAGAACTGAGAGAAGAAGGAATGGATTTAAGAGTAGGGCAGTTAGATGGTGGAATGGGTTGCCACAGGAGGTGGTTGATGCCGAAAATATAAGTACTTTTAAAAAAAGGTTAGATGAATTTCTTACAGAAGTTGGTGACGTAGGTCATTGCCACCGAATGGAGGGGGAGGTCTTTGTGGGCAAATGCCTTTGACTTCCTTATATTCTCCAGTATGAACTCCAGTATCATGTCTTATGAGTAATTTGGTCTTTTATGAAAAAGTTAGCAAAATGCTGGATAGCAAAATTCCTGTTGATATCATTTATCTAGACTTCTGTAAGGCCTTTGATAAAGTACCACATTCGACCTTGGTAGATAAAATGCATAAACTAGGGATAAATAGCACCCTAGTAAAATAGGTAGCCCAATGGTTATGTGGCCATACCCAAAAAGTCTATATCAGGGGTCATTATTCAAAAATGGGTCTGGGCATGAGTGGAGTGCCCCAAGGTTCGGTATTGGGTCCTGTGTTGTTTTCTATTATTATTTCAGATATGACACTTAATCTTAAAAATCATACAATAAAATGTGCAGATGGTACTAAAGTTGCAGCTAATGCAACTTTTGAAAACAGAAAGAATTTAGAACAAGATCTGGTACTATTGGAAAAATGGGCACAGGATAATAATATGACATACAATACAGATAAATGTGTCATTATGCACCTGGGAGAACACAATACAAAACATCAATATACCCTAGATGGCAAAATATTGAAATCCGTAACTACTGAATAGGACCTTGGAGTAATTATAACAATAGATTTATCTTTTGGCACCCACTGTGGACAACTTGTAAATAAAGCAAATAACTTGATTGGATGTATCAAGAGGGCTTTTGTGACAAGGAATAGAGATCGCATTGTTCCCTTATAGAGATCATGTATTAGACTCCATTTGGATTACTGCTCACCCTTATGGAATCTCTACTTAAGAAGAGATGTAAACAGAGTGGCGGGGATTCAGAGAAGGGTAACCAAAATGATTGATGGTATGAGTGATAAGAGCTATGATCAGAGTTTACTTGAATTAAATATGTATCCATTGGAGTTAAGAAGAGTAAGGGGTGACCTGTTATTCATGTACAAACTCCACAAGGATACAAATTTGATGAAAGAAATGGAAATTACCTGTAATATTAGAAACTGTAACCTGAGAAGTCATATGTACCAGCTCCCACTGACATTTCCTAAAAGAGACTTCAGACGTTACTTTTATACACAAAGGATTATCCCTATATGGAATTCCTTACCAGATCATATTGTAAATGCTAGAAATCCAGAATCTTTTAAAAATAATCTAGATTCTTACTTATTAAACAAGAGGGGATAAATACCAGCATGCTGGATATGTACCAATATGGGTCATAACCTTCTGTACATTTATTCAACCCAAGTATGAAACCCAAATATTAATATGTATACCATTGAGGAAAGGAGGGAGAGGGGGACATGATAGAAACTTTAAAATACCTCAAGGGAAGCAACAACGTCCAAGAGGGGAGCATCTTTCAGAAAAAGAGATGTGCAAGAACAAGGGGACACAATTTGAAGGTAGAGAGGGGATGGCTCATGGGCAATGTGAGGAAGTATTTTTTGACAGAGAGGGTGGTAGACACATGGAACGGCCTTCCTAAGGAGGTTGTGGGGTCAAAAACAGTGGGGGAATTCAAGAATGCATAGGACAGACATAAGGCAATTCTGGTGGGGGGTAGGAAGAAGTAGGCTGTTGGTTAACTAGGATCTGCAGCTTATCCAGTAGGTAGGGACATGGGTAGAATAGGTGGGCCAAGCGTTCCTTATCTGCTATCAAAGTCTATGTTTCTATGTTTCTATGTTGCAAGTTTGAAAGTCAAACTGACAAGTTTGGGTTAAGGAAGGGTAACTGCATATTTAAAGTTGAAAGATTAAAGTTCAAACTGACAAGGTCATGCATAAATGTGTTAACTAGAGTTACTGAGCTAGCAAGCTAGGGACCAATGGGGTAAGGAAAGACTCAGAAGCAAACTAGTAGGGTAACATATGGTATCCAGCTATTGCTGTACTGACCATGTGATAAGAACTTGAGGTTATGTTTAAGTTAAGTGTGAATAATGGAGAGAAGGAAAATGGGGCGTTATTAGGGGATCACACCGGGGGGGGGTTGAAAGGCAAGAATAAGGGTGGCTGGAGACATCGGAATAGTGGATGGAATAGTGGGCACAATGGAGTGAGGGTGGCAGGCACAGGGAGGATAGTGGGGTACAATGGTTATGAGGTTGCTGTTTGGATGAATATACTATGGAAACTGGGGGTTGTCCAGTTTGTTGCAGGCTGAGCAGACTGGAGAGGAGGTACAAGGGCTCTGAAGGAAGCTGGAGTGGTTGAGGGAGGTGGGGCTGGGGCAGGAGGTACCCCAGAGAGAAGTAGCTGGGAGAAGCAGAGGAGGAGGAACAGCAGGGCTAATTCCTGTGAGGATGTAGGGAGGGTGGAAGGGGTAAGGAGAACAGAGGGGCAGTAAGTATAGGGAAGGCTCAGGGCATGAGGAAGGAGGAGATGGGCACCACTACGGGGGTAGCAAGTAATAGGTTTACAGTGTTGGCATTGGAGGTGGTGAGAGAGGTGTCAGAGATCGGTGGTGGGTGGAGAAGTGTAGTGAAGGCCCAGTAGTCAGGAGTCAGGCTGGGAAAGAAAGAGGAGGGAAGGGGAAGAGCAGGGTAGAGGCTGAGGGAGAGGCAGAAACAGGGGGGAAGATGTAGGAGTCGCAAATAGTGCAGATAGAGGTAATAAGGAACAGGGCAGTGTGGACTCTGGAAATGTGGACAGTGAAAACAGGAGGAGAGGAGTGCGGGACAAGAACATGGGAGGTACTAGTGCTGGGGGATTCTATACTGAAAGGGGTCAGATGTGGTGGAAGGGGAGAAAGGCACAGTCGTATCTGGGTCGAGGCTATTCCAGGGTTGACCGCGGGCAGGGCGGAGCAGGCATGTCTCAAGTGCACTCAGCAGGGAAGGCAGAAACCTCCCATAGTGATGCATGTGAGTACAAACAACTTGGTGGGGGGAGATGGTAGAGGTGGTAAAGGGGAGGTTCGAGGATTTGGGTTGGCAGTATGAGGATGTGGCAGAGGTCGGTGGCATTCTCTGAGGTACTACCGGTATCATGTGCGAGTACAATGAGGAAAAAAGGATAGAGGAGTTCAATGAGTGGCTGAGGGATTGGTGCCATATCAGGGAGTGCGGATTAGTGTCAGGACTGCGGCAGGACCTGGAGCAATAGTGACCTATATGCAGGGGACAGGTTACATTTGAGCAGGGAGTGGAAGGGTGTACTAAAATGGGTAATTGAGGGGTATATATCAACAAAGGTGGATTTAAACTAGAAGGGGAGGCGGGGAGGTGGCAAGGGGACCACTGATGGGAAAAGGGTCCAGAAAGGGGAGCCTAGTGAGCTCACTCCCCAGTCATCAGTAAAGGCAGTGGGAAAGTGATGCAGAGAGGGATGGGGGGGAGAATAGGGGTAGGGAAAGGAAGGAGACAGGCTGGAGGGTGGTCTCACTGAATGCAAGAAGCCTAAGGAAAAGGACAGTGGAGTTGCAGACTCTCTTGATGGTGGAGGGGGTGGACATTGTGGCCATCATGGAAACGTGGGCCACCCAATACCAGGACTGAGATATGATGATCCCGGGGTTCAGGTTATTCAGAAAGGATATGGCTAAGGGAAATGAGGGGGGAGTGGTGATCTATGTAAGGGAGGGGATAAAGTGCATAAGGGAGGAAGGGGAGGAGGGGAGGACAGAAGCACTATGGATGCAGTTCCAGGGTGCAAAGAATACGACACTGAGGATGGGGGTAGTGCGCAGGCCACCAGCTCAGGGGAGGAACCTGGATAGGGAATTAGCTGAACAAATTGGGAAGGTCTGCAGGAAGAGAAGCACAGTGGTGGTGGTGGTGGTGGACTTCAACCTACTGGGGGTGGAGTGGGGGCACCCCATCCACCACAAGTGCAAGGGAGTGGGTCCTGTTAGAAGCATTTCAAGACAGCTTCCTGATACAGCTGGTCCAGGGGGCCGACTCAGTTAGAAAGGACTCTGGACTTTGTACTGGATAATGGGGAAGCTGTAAGAAAACTGGTAGTGGTGGAACCACTAGCTGGGAGTGATAACTTTTCGATGTGGTTCATGCTCAACATGGGGAGGGAAACAGGGCATGGGTAAATGGGTGATTGAGTTCAGGGGGGTGGACTTTAAGAAGATGGGTGAAATTTTGGGCAGACACTTGGCAGGTATGCAGCCACACATGGATGCAGACCAGAAATGGGACATCATAAAAGAAGGGCTGGTGGAGGCTACGGAGTCTTGCAGTAGAAAGAAAAGCAAGGTGGTAAGGGCAAAGAAACTCAGTTGGCTGACACAGGAGGTTATGGAAGGGGTGAGGGCCAAGAGGGCAGCATTTCAAAACTACAAGAAATTGGGGAGGGATGAAGATAAGGATACATACATGGAGAAGTCCCTGGAGGTTACCAGACTGGTCAGGGCAACCAAGGCATCCAGTGAGCTGAGATTAGTGCATGGAATCAAAAGTGGAGAAAAAGACTTCTTCCGCTACATTGGAGAGAGAAGAAGGAGCAAGAAGCAGCTGGTGAGGATTAAGAAGGATGGAGGGGGTGGATGGAGAAAGGGACAGAGCAGACAGAGGCACTGAACGAATACTTCTGCTCTGTATTCACACAGGAGAAGGGGGGCAGGTACCCCAGGCAAGGGGTGGGTGGGTAGGGGAGGAGACGACAGATGTAGGGATTACAGAGAACAGGGTACTAGATGGGTTGAGGGCATTAAGGGTGGACGAAGCACCTGGACCTTATGGCATTCACCTTAGGGTACTAAGGGAGTTGGCAGAGGTCCTGGCTGGGCCACTGGCCGACCTGTTCAATACCTCCCTGGACACGTGGTATGTACCACAGGACTGGAAAATGGCGCATGTGGTGCCCATCCACAAAAGTGGTCCAAAAGATGAACCAGGAAACTATAGGCTAGTGAGCCTCACATCAATCGTGCGAAAGCTCATGGAGACCATCCTAAAAGAGAGGCTAGTGAGCTTCTTGGAGGAAAATGGTCTCCAGGATGGTCAACAGCACGGGTTTGTAGTGGGCAGATCCTGCCAGACAAACCTTGTAGAGTATTATGACTGGGTGATGCAGGAACTGGACAAGGGCCATGCAGTGGATGTCCTGTATTTAGACTTCAGCAAGGCCTTTGATTCAATGCTGCATGGAAGGTTGGGGGGAAACTGGAATATGTGGGGGCGGGACCAAAAATGGTGAAATGGATCACAAACTGGCTAAAGGAAAGGCAGCAAAAGGTGGTGGTGGGGGGACCTCTCATCACCAAGAGCGGTGATGAGCAGGGTACCACAGGGATTGTTACTGGGACCAGTGCTGTTTGGGATTTTTTTTGCAGATATCTCACATGGGATCTGGAGCAGGATCAGTCTGTTCGCAGATGATACTAAGATGGGAGCTGTGGTTGATGATGCGGAGGGGTGGAAGGGGTTGCAGGAGGACCTGACTAAGCTGCAGGAGTGGGCAGAAACATGGCAGTTGGGGCTCAATGCCATCAAGTGCAAGGTTTTGCACTTCAGAACCAGGAACCAGGGGAGGGATTATCACTTGAATAGGGTACAGTTGGGGAGCTCCACAGAGGAGAAGGTTCTAGGAGTGATCATTACGGGGAACATGAACAACTCTGCTTAGTGCAGGAAGGTGGCAGCAAAAGCCAACAAAATGCTGGGGTGTATTGCAAGAGGGATCTCCTCCAGAAGGAGTGAGGTTATCCTGCCCCTGTATAGGTCATTGGTCAGGCCCCACCTGGAGTACTGCATGCAGTACTGGCACCCATTCCTGAAGAAGGACATCAGATTGTTTGAGGGGGTGCAGCAAAGAGCCACAAAGATGATTCAGGGATTAGACAGCAAGCCCTATAAGGACAGGCTGAGAGAGAGTTGAATATGTATTCGCTGGAGGACAGGAGGGATGGCGGGATATGATCGAGACCTTTAAGTATCTGAAGGGGATAAACAAGACCAACACAAAAGGGATTTTCCAGATGAGAAGGGGGAGGGACACGAGAAGTCATGGACTAAGACTGAAGGGGGGAAGATTCAGGAAGGAGATGAGGAAACATTTTTTCACTGAAAGAGTGGTGGACAAATGGAACACCTTACCAGATGAGATAGTGTCCTGTAAGACAATGGGCAGTTTCAAGAGGGATTGGCACAGGGTAAGGGATACTGGGAAGAGGTGGGCAGGAGGGACAGCTGCGAGATGAGGTGCTAGCTGCACACTCGAGCAGACTCGGTAGACCATGAGGCCTGTTCCTGCTGGCAATTTTGTATGTTTGTATGTTTGTAAGACATAAATCAAAAAAAATTATGGTTTCCTTATTTCAAGCGACAGTGATTTTTAGATTTGAATCATTAGTATTAATATAGTCAATAAAATTCAACTTAATAGCTTCACTCCCCTTCCACACACAGGACATCATCAATAATACAAATCCACAAGACAATGTCCTCTGTGTGAGGGTTGACATTGGAGTTCCAGATACACTTCTTTTCAAAGTAAGACTTCTGCAAATTTGTATAGCTGGTAGCCTTGCTGGCCCTGATAAATAATTCATTATTGAAGGTTAAGTAGTTGTGAAATAATATATATTCTAATAAAGCCATGATAAAATTACCTGGCATCACATCACATCGTGACACCTTTGCAAATAATAAGTTACCGCATTCAATCCATGTTTGGACCTGATCGAAGTATACAGACTTTCTATATTGATTACCATTGACATATACTCATTGCACCACATCAGATTTTCAACTTTCCCCAGGACATCCTCGGCATCTCATATATATGCTGGAGTGGTGATCACTAGCTTCTGCAAAAAATATTCAAAAAATGTACCTGACTTTTCTCTTAATGATCCCTCTCCTGCTACTAATGGATGTCCTGGGGGCAACTCCATGTTTTTAAGCAGCTTTGGAAGCACACGTATTGTTGGCATACTAGGATTTGGTACCTTTAAACAGTCATACTCTTTTTCAGTAATATCACCTTAGCCAAAAGCAGTTTCCAATAATTCCATATATTCAATATGAAATCTTGAAATCGGGTCCATACTCAGTTTGATATAAGTATTTGCATCCTCTACCAGCTTCATAACTATGCTTTCATAAAACACTTTTGATATCACCACATTATCCCCTTTATCTGCCTTTTTTAATCTCTGTATTTTTGTCATTTTTTAATCTTAAAAGAACTTGACTCTCTTTGGGGGTAATATAGTGACGAGGTGCACTATTATTATCAGGAAGAATCTGGACTCTGTACACTGGGGCAGAACAAGAACTTCATTTAATTTTTTTTTTCCTTTCGTCTGCTATTAAATTTATATCCCAATGTACACTTTGCTCTTTGTTCTGTTTGACTTGTCTTGTCTAAAACAGCTTTAAGATCTATATCATCAAATGTGCAGTCAGGGAAGTAGTACATACTTCATCAATTATTGTAGCTTTGCTAACATTATTCAAAAAACATTTTTGGATGTTTAAGCAACAAGGCACAACAGGGTGTGGGTTATTGGGGATTTACCCATGCCTTGTGTGGTGTGTCATGAGGTACAGTCGAGTGACTTAACCACGGAAGAAGTGGGTAAATCACCCAATAACTCACACCCTGGAGTGCCTTATTGTGATTATACAATGAACCCGTGTGTAAAATACATTTAAAATGTGTTTAATTATGTTTTTTATAAATGCCATTCCTCAGCTGTGGGTTATGCAGGATTTACCCATGGTCATGTGACATGTTTTGACCAATGAGGTTACAGGATTTGCACATGTAACTTCTAGGTGGTCCTATCCTAAGGGATACTACCTCTGCCTGCGTGACTAAGAGCAGGTTAAGGCGACTGGATACCAGAAACGGGTGTCTCCACCAGGAGGACAGGGTCAGTGGTAGCATAGCTGCCGTGGGTACAGCCCTCCAGGACACTGTTATGCCCTCTTTTCCCCTCCAGTGGCCTAAATGGTTCATTGAATCCACAATTGCAATTAACACCTGACAACAGATTTAACCCCACACTTATTGCACCTACCACCAGGGCGGGTTCGGCTGGCTCGGCCCTGGAGACCCCCTGTAAAATATGATTTAACACAACAACCAACAGTATTTCAATGCTAACAATGAAAAAAACAGGCATTTGGTGGCCTCAAAATGAATTATGGCATCAAAAAACTTTTGATCTGCCTAACAGAGTTATAGGTGCTCCTTCCAGGGAACAAACTTCTAAGAAACATGTATGGCTGAAGCCTCTACATACTTGAAGTGCACTCATAAATTAGCATAGCAGCTTTTCTACATTCAATGTAAAATTTTATTCAATTTCACAAAGCACACTAGTTTTTTGAATGGGGGAGCAAATACAAGACTAGCCCCCATGCATGATATGGTACACAGACTGATTTCAGAGCGCACTTGATGTAAAGCGGTATCTCAGTTCCTTATAGTAGTTTGATTTAGAACTGAAGGAGAGACTTCCAGTAGTTAGCATAGACTTGATCAGGTGAAGACGTCATACGTTGGAAACGTCAGCTGATTTTTGTGGTAATATCACGTAGGTGAGCGTCAAGGCGGCTAACGAAGGAAAAACAGCAGCGCTCAATTCAAGTCTATGCTAACTGCTAGAAGTCTCTCCTTCAGGTCATTTGGTAAAGAGACGCGGCACAGAATTTTCAAAGGATTAGGCAATTGAGCCAAGAAAATTTATCAATTGCATCTACAATATGTAAAGTATAAATTTAATTTTACTGCTGTTCTTGTTGTTCTAAATCGAACTACTATTAGGAACTGAGATAGCGCTTTACATCAAGTGCACTCTGAAATTAGTCTGTGCACCATATGATGCATGGGGGCTAGTTTTGCATTTGCTCCCCCATTCAAAAAACTAGTGTGCTTTGTGAAACTGAATAAAATTTTACAATGAATGTAGAAAAGCTGCTATGCTAATTTATGAGTGCACTTCAAGTATGTAGAGGCTTCAGCCATACATGTTTCTTAGAAGTATTTCAATGCTGTTTGTACAGAGGTACACCACAACTGGTTTCAGTACAAAAAGATTTAGATCTGATTTATTTGTGAGCATGAACAAGGAAGGGGGTGTAATCTGGTGCTTGATTCTATTACTGGTTAAATCAGGTTAAGCATGCATGCCTCTAAGAGTCCCTCTATCACAGTCACACACACTCTGGGTACCCAGTTGGAGTTACAGGCTAGCCTGAAGCGATGCCCGGGGTAGGCCGGCATTGCAGCTGTTATTGGGGCCTATAGGGAAAAGAAACACAACATGCACTTTAACCCAATATTTGTATTCTGGAGCCGGAGAGCTCAGTTCATAAAAATCAATCAAAACAATTAAATCAGATGACACTTTGTGATTTTGAACTATTTTACAGGGAGCTATCTTGATGGTTACTCATGATACCCAGACCAGGTCAGAGGATGGATGAAATGGAGACGTAAGACTGAAGTGTTGGTTTGCCAGGAGAAGCAGGGCCCACACGATTCACCGTCGTGTCATTCCTGTTCATTGGTATTGAGCAGGGAGCCAAATCCCCGGGCAGATCACTCGTCGATCAAAACTCTGCAGCATGAGCGGCAGTCAGAGCCAAGGTGTTGAGGCCCAGACCAGGTGGGAAATTTGGATATTAGTCCGGCAATGTTGCTGGATGCAGCTTCCAGCAAGCGTGACACATTCAGCAAAGTGGGGAACCACTATAAGCATTCAGCACACTATAGTAAAAGTAAGGCAATACCACAGTTCAGATGACAGTCCAGTTGCAATACACAGGATCTTCTGTACAAACCATATGCTCTGTAGTCGTGGAGAAAGTCCTGACAGGCCGATCGCACAGAAGCAAGTCTTCGGTCCTCTTCAAGCGAAATTAGTCACAATTCAGAAAGAAGGTCGCAAGTTCGGATAAAGTCCAATGTTCGGATTAAGCCTCTTCACTTTAGGAAGATGGTAGCAGGCAGGCCAGACACAGCCTTCCCGCTGATTTCCCCTGTACACTACGCAGGAGCAGCTGCTTGAATCTCTCGAACTTCTTTCACTCTCAACTCCTACTTCAGATTGACTTCTGCTGCAGGCAGTACCGGGACTTCCTAGTGATCCAAAAGATTTGGTTAGTTGATCCGTCTGTCTGTCACAGCAAAGGCTCCCCCTCCAGGTCCATTTAGGAGCTAAAATGCAAAAACTACAACTCCTACAGAAATTCACTCCCATAAGACCCCTGGGGGCAGGCTCCATTTTAGAGCCCCCAACGGCACTGATTGATGCAAACAGACAGTCCAGAACCAAGATGTTGGTACATCACAGAAATGTCCATGCTGCAAAGGTTAGACAAACTACAATATCATTATTTTCAATGAAGATACTCAGCAAACAGTTATATCTCCTATCAGAGCTTCCTCTGCACAAATAGCGATGGCAGAAAGTAGCGATAAACCTGCAGCCCGGGCAGGACTCAAGCCTAGAAACACTCGGCCCCCACCCAGATTAATTAGAAACTACAAGATAGGCAGCTCTTAAAGAGACAGGCATGGAGGCTAACTGGGCGATCACATGCAAACACTTTTAAACCTGCTAGGACACAGGACACCAGCCTGGGTGGGCATTTAGGCAAGCCCAGGAAGACAATTTAGGAACCCCCATTTGTAGGGGGGTTTCACACACACACCATTGTATAATTTAGTATATTACCATTTGTTACACTCATATTAGTATTTTCTTCTGCAAATAATATTTGTAGTTACAGCTTATGCATTAGTTTGAAAATGCCCCAAAAAATCATGAAATTGTCTATGTCAGTAGATGGGACAAAAGACCGACCCATGGCTAAGCACTTTAATCTGAGACTCAGTCAACTGTTACATAGAAACATAGAAGGTGTCAGCAGATAAGGGCCTCATGGCCCACCCAGTCTGTTCTATTATTAGACAAGTTAATTACCTTCAGATTGCTTTCTTCTTGGCTCTCAAATTGTGGGTTTCTGCACCATGACTTCTTCCTTCTCTCTTTCCTGTCCTGGTGCACTTTTATTTTCCATTTGACTCCTGCTGCTGAACAAAAAAATCCGCTTTCCATGACCTTATTTGCAGTCGGTTCATTACTGGATACTTTCTTGCTGTTATTTCTTTTATAACTTCTTCTTCTTCTGCTTTTACTTGATGTTCTGGACTCAGCTCTACCTTGACTCCTGGATGTAGCTCTCTTTTCATCTTTCTAATAATAAACAGTCCCCATTTCATAATCATTAGTGCCTCTGCCCAGTTTATCTTGTTTATGTTGGTTTAACTCATTTTCGTATTTGGATTTTTTTGTAGGTTTTTTTTTTTGAAATGTTAAAATTCACTGAGTGATCTGAATGTTTCAAGTTCAGACTCTGTTTTATCAGTTTCAACTAGCAGTTTCTGATCTTTGTTCTCATCTGCTTAAATGATGAGCTTACTTATTTCAAACTAGCCTTCATTCATTCATTGCCTCCTGCCAGGCCTCCCAACATTCAAACTCTTCAATCCCACAAGATGGTGAAGTATCCATTGTTAAGCCTCTCTCTACCCAGTTTTACTCAAGATATACATTTAACATAAGTTTGTTATACCAGACATTCAGTTCTGTAAGGTGCATCTTCTTGGTATACATCCCCGACGTTGACATGTCGACAGCGGAGTCCGCTACAGTGACAACAGTGCCACATCACTGTAGGGAACCTGCTGGCACCATGCACTGTCTGTAGGGGGTCCTGCACCACCCCAATTCAGCTCTGACTTGGAGTTGAGAGTCCTAAGTGGGAATGGTGCGGGGGGCGCAGTTCCCCACGTGGGAGGTTCGGGGGTGAAGCCCCCCAAAGAAAACACTTGTTGCTTCTGCGAACCGGCAGCTGACTGCAAAAATGCAGTCGACCTGCTGGTTTCGCTGTCGGGTCATTCAACAAATATTTTGTTGACGACCCGTCGTGGATCCCAACTTCTTTAGTTTAAAACATAGTTACTGTGCAGTATTAAAATCATCAGTGCTCTCCACTATTTCTAAGAGATTTGTTCTCATTCTGTAGCATCTTTGGCTTACCCTCATGTTCCCAAAACAAAAACATTCTGTGTCCGAGTTGCTCGCTCTGCTGTTGTCTGACGAATATTATCCCATTGGCTTGCCCATTATTATGACAATTTCAAAAGCTACATAGATACATTCTTTGTCACTTAATGGATTTACTAATCCTGGCATGGAAGATGGGTTAAGCTTTTGTGACTAAACAAGTTAAATGGCTTTAATTATATAGGTGTTTAAATACTAGAGTAACTAATTCTTTTGTAGTGAAACTGTTTATTAAATTTTCCAAAAAGACATAACAAATTAAACTTAACTTATCACACGGTATACAGTAAGAACAATTCACTGTGTATTTAAGAACATTGCAGGGTATACCTTTAAGTGAGAAGTCACCTCTGCGTCCGTTATGCAGGTGCCTTTTATTAGTCTGAGTGAGCGTCAAGGCATCTTGCACAACCTAACAAAATAAATACACACAAAGAAACACGAAATGACAACCAGGGAAGGAGAAAAGGGGGGAAAACTAAACTACAGTATATACGTGCAGGTCTCTGTAGGGTAAAGAATGTTGTAAGCTAGATCCTGATCTATACCAGATGCTGGTAGGTGTCATATGTTCTCTTTTTCACAATAACTCAACCTACCCCTGTTTTTGGAACAGCATATTTGAGATATGGAGTCCAACGAATTTCATATTCAGACACAATATGATTAGCCACATGAGAGAGATGATCTAGGGAGGCTATTTGTACCAGTGAGAACAGTAATTCTTGTATGGAGGGAATCTCTGGTGTCTGCCACTTACAAAGAATAAGTCTCTTGGCCTGCATCACCAAAAGTGCCATCCATCTATGCCCAGGTTGGGTTAGATAAGAAGTTGTAGATTTCAGACCTAGAATTAGCAGCAGAGGGGGAAAAGAGGGATTTGCTTGTGTAACACTTGGCATCCCAATGCACAGACCTTACTCCCGATTGGCTGTAACCTCTGGCATGCCCACAGACTATGATACAGGTCAGTGGGTTGCCAGTCATATCTGCAGAAAGTGCTCATGGGGATTACACAAGTAGCATGGAGTATTGCTGGGGTCCTGTGCCAGGAGTGTAATATTTTATTTTGTATCAAGGCACTTTTGGCATCCTTAAATGCCTTGTGGTCGAATCGCCAGCATTCCTTCTATTTGTCCTCTGCAATGTGCCGGTTAAGATCTTTTTCCCATTTCAATTTAGATGTGTTCAATTGGCTAGGGATAGTGTCTCTAAGAGCTGAGTAAATATGGCTAACTAGACTCTTGGAGCATGCAAGCCAGGATGGAAGTGGGGTAGGTATACCCTGGCAAGGGATATTTTTAACACAGGCCTGCAGGGCACGTCTGACCTACAAGTATCTCTAGAATTCCATAGGTGGTAGCTCCCAGCATGTCTGCAGACTCTGGAAGGAGTCAACATGACTGGATCCTGGGATATGGAGATCCTGGAGTGTTTGTATGCCTTTACCTGTCCACCCGGGCTAGTATATGGGTTGGCCCCTATTAGAAGCTTTTGATTACCCCATTTGGCTGCAAGTCTTGGAGGGGTAAGTGCACCTCCTAGTCTATGCTGCACCTTGTTCCAACCTATAAGCGAAGAGCCTATGGTAGGGTCATTTTTGGAGCATTGGGGGGGTGATTATAAATTAGCAATGGTAGTAAATGTACCTAATAGCATGCTCCATAGTTACTCATTGTGGTGTAATGCTATCCTGGGTCGGAACCAATGAAGGGTTTGTGCCAGGATGGCCACGGCCAGAGGTGCGACCACTAGAACAAAGAGGAGGGGAGGAGAGTGGGCAGCTCTGTCTGGTGTCACGTTCCAAGTTAAATGGCTTTGATAGGAGTGTGTTTGTCAATATTCTTGTAGTGGGAAAGGCACATAAGGAGTGAATCCAAGATCTATATCTAGTACCAACTCCCATATATCCTAAGACTAGATGAAAACAGTCCAACTCTAACGAATCAAACGCCTTCTCAAAGTTGATTGCTACCGCTGCAGCTGGGGTTGGGAGGGATTTTGCTACATGGATTAAGTTAATCAGCATTCTAATATGGTTGGCACTGTACCTACCGGGGACAAACCCTACCTGCGAAGGGTGTATGAGCTGTGGAAAGAGGCGGTTAAGCTGGTGGGCCAACACCTTTGTATAAATCTTGCTGTCAACATTGGTCAGTGATATTGGCCAGTAACTGGCCGGGAGGGTAGGGTCTTTCCTTTTCTTTGGGATGACCATAATGACAGCGTCACGGAGAGTGGAGGGGAACTTGTGTACTTTCTTTGCCTCAGCATATACTGGTAGCAAGACTGGGGTAATTGTTGTGGCTAGAGCATGCCAGAATTCTACTGGGAGGCCGTCGCCCCTGGAGCCTTTCCTGGGCTGAGGGACATGAGAACATGTTTTATTTCTTCTACCATTAGGGGGGTGTCTAACTGAGCAGCCTGTTGTTGGGAAAGGGTTGGTAGGTGGAGTAAATGTAAGAATTTTTGAATATCGTGGGGGTTCGCCTCTCTAGATGTGGCATACAATAATGTATAATATAATTCCATAATTTTGTTAAGTTGGTCAGGTGAGGTTTGTATGCCACCGGTGGGGTCTGTAAGGCCCACTGTGTGTTGCTCCATTTGTTGCTTCCATAGCCTGTATGCCAGGACCTACCCTACCCTACCTTCTCTCCCCCCTCCCAATATTTATGCCTGGGTCTGAGGATGGATATTTTGGCCTTGCGGGACAGTATGGAATTGATCTTTGGTCTCAATCCCAATATTTTCAGGCCTGGAGGAGTGAGGGAAGGGGTGGCTTAGGGCTTTAAAGGAGCATTCTGCCGCCTCCAGCTCTTGCTCCAGCTGTTGCAGCATTTGCTCACACTGGCATCTCTTGGCCACTAAGTAGCCTATAATTTTGCCTCTCATACAGGCTTTGAAGGCCTCCTCTGTGTTCCCTGCCAAGGTATCTTGGATGAGGTTTTCTGTAAAAAAGGTTTCAGCTTTGTGCTGGACCCAAGCAAGGAATTGTGAGTCTTTGGCAAGCAGTGGGTCCAATCTCCAGGTGGGGGAAGAGTGGCTCCGTGGTCCACAAGTTATGACTAATTGCACCCACCGGTGCATGGTAAGATAGGACCATGGGTAAAATAGAGTAATCCCTAGATCTGGGATAAAAAGTTCTCCAAATGTTCGTACGCCCTAAGTCCAACATGAGTTGTTGGTGTGCTAGGTGTCCCTTGGGATGGGTATCTGTTGTTTGGGAGCTTTTGTCGATAGATGGCTCTAATATCAAGTTCCCCCCAAAATAGTCAAAACACCCTCTTGGAGACATGGTATTCAGCGTCGGGGCTGCTTCATGAAAAAAGTCTGGATTGTCCTCACTGGGTCCATATGTATCGCCTAGCAGCAGACATCCTTCTGGTGTGTTAAATAGGACATAAACCCATCGCCCCTAAGGGGTCTTACTTGGTGCTGATATGTGTCCATTTTAATTGTTTGTGTACCAAAATGACCACCCTTCTCTCTCTCGAAGGTGCAGAGGCAGCCAACACCTGCCCTACCCATTGTTTGCACACAAGGACTTGGTCTTTACCGTTAAGTTTGGTTTCTTGTAAAAATTCTAATTGAGATTTATGTTTCTTTAAAAGGGTCCACACTTTTTTTTCATTTTATGGGCATATTCAATCCCGTGACATTCCATGTAACACATACAAGATCTGCCATAATCTAATACAAAGTGAGACCATGAATATAGGATTTTGATCCTTTGGATCGGGAGCCCGGGGACCATATGGGGATAGAGGGGTACCACCAGAAGGGGGAGAATATATCTGTCAGTAGAGCCTACCCTAGTGAGTGGTGTCTTTTCTGTGCATTGCCCCATCCCCCAAGGAGAGTGCACCTGTAGTTCTGGAACAGAAGAAAAGCATAGAGGAAGGACTGTTTGAGGATGGTTACCATAGTATAAACCAAAAGGGTGGGGGAGGGCGTGAATTCTTTTACCCCATGGTTCTAGGAGGTATCCACCCAGATATCCCTTGCTTACACCTTCTTTTAAGAGTTGTAACAATCAGATTCTTATAAGACCTGCGATTATTACCTAGACTTAGTTTCAAAACTGAAAAATAACTATATACGAGCCAACTAAATGTGTATCTTGGGAGGGCGAAAGTTAGAAAGGTCAGCAGCTCATATGAGCCTAGCAAGACCCTCTCTCATCCCTCCAGGAGTGCAGTCCACCCTTGACAGACCTGGGGGGGGAAGACCTGTTCCGAGATGACCATCTAGGCCACAGCAAAACCTAAACCTATCCCACAATCCCCTGTCACAGGAGTTTAAGGCAATATGTGTGATAATTTGGCCGGTTATACCACTATGAGAGAAAGCTTCGCCTTATAGTTGGGGAAGAGTGGGAATGCACGCATGGTCAGCTCAGTGGCAGGGACCATAGTTCCTTGTGGAGGTGCTCAGCTGTGCTTTTGTTCAGGGCAGTCATGCCCTAGATAGTGGAAGGTGCTGACCTCTATTATAGGGCTAGTTGTGTTCCCTACCATCAGTTAGGAGTAACTCTAATTCTTGATAGATTTATTTGACTGGGTGACAAAGGAATTAGATCAGAGTGGAGTGATTTCATTAAGGTTTTGACATGGTTTCACATAGGAGACTAGTAAGCAAGCTGAGTAGCTTAGGAGTGGGTCCAAAGGTGGTAAACTGGATAAGAAATTGGTCAGGAGATAGAGAACAGAGGGTGGCAGTAAACATAGTTCACTTTGTGGGGACAAAAGGGAGACCAGAAGGGTTTCTCAGGGATCAGTAATGGGACCAGTCCTCTTTAATCTTTATAACAGACATTGCAGAGGAGCTGGAAGGGAAGGTCTGCCTCTCTGTGGATGACGCTAAAATCTGCAATAGAGTAGACACTCCAAAGGGGGTGGAAAGGATGAGCAGAGACATGAGAAAACTAGAGGACTGGTCAAGGGTATGGCAGCTGGAGTTCAATGTGAAAAATGACAGAATAAAGCATTTAGGACACAGAAACCCAGGGGCAGAGTACAAAATGAGTGGAGTGGTACTAACGACTGCCAAACAGGAAAGAGAGCTAGGAGTAATCATATCTGCTGACCTAAAGGTGGCCAGACAGTGTGACAAGACAGTTGGGAGAGCTAGTGGGATGCTGGGGTGAGTAAGGGAGGGCTATCACCAGCAGAAAGAAGAAGGAGGTGGTGTTGCCTCTGTATAGATCACTGATAAGACTCTACCTAGAGTACTATGTCCAGTTCTGGAGCCCACATCTCTGGAAGGACATAGACAGAGTAGAGGCAGTCCAGAGGAGGGCAATTAAACTGGTGCAGGGCCTTCATCAAAAGCCTTAGAGCAGAGACTAAAGAACATCAAAATGTGCACCCTGGAAGAGAGGGGGAGAGTGGGATATGATAGAGACAGTTCAATATCTCACTGGAGTAAATAGGGTACAGGAGAGAAGTACTTTTGAGGAAAAAAGGTGCTCAAAAACAAAGGGACATGCTATGAAGCTGGAGGGGGGTAGTGTCAGGAGAGATGTAAGGAAGTACTTCTTCACAGAAAGAGTGGTAGATTCCTGGAACAGCCTTCCAGTAGATGTGGTGGGGGAGAAAACAGTGGTGGGACTCAAGAATGCATGGGACAGGCACAAGGGAATCATAGGGGTAAGGAAGTGCTGAGGGAGAAGGAGCTGTACATTGAGTATGGTCTGCAGTAATAATGTAAATAGGGAGCAATGAGGAAATGGGGTGGGCCAAGTGGTCCTTATCTTCCATCAAATTCCATGTTTCTATGTTTCATCGAGTAACTGCTACAAGACTCAGACTGCTAGGTTGCTTTGTAAAAAAAAGTGAACTGAGGAAAAGGGAGTCATCACAATCCTCTGGAAATACAAGCCTAACTAAAGGGGCAGACAACCCGCACGTGTGAACTGAAGCCTAAAAGAGAATGACTGCACAAAAAACACACAAGCACAGAAATGCAACTGCAGATAAAAAGTTCTATTTTTCTGCAAAATACAACTAGTCATAGTAGAGATTAGGACACAACAGGGATTAGAAAACTCCCCAGTGGCTTGGCTGAACATGTGGCGTTCCTCAGGGAGTGGAACTTTCATCTCAGGTATGACTCTTATATAGTGCAACATGTAATCACACCTGATTCAATTAAGATTTATGTGGAGTCAAAACAATTATGCACTGGAAGACTGCCACAAGGAATCTGGTGCTGGTTAAAACTGCACATTTTCAAATGACCCCGCATTTTTTTAAAGAGGCTTATAAAATGGGTCTAAAAATCAAAGAATTTTAATTGGTTAAGACCAGTCAGGTGACCATTCAATATTAGTACATAATGCATTGTCATCCTGGTGCTAAGCCACATCACAATGAGCAAATCAGTCCTCCTACAACCAGAGCTATCTTTCGTCAGTCCCCCTACAACCAGAATTGAACTTCCATCACAAACATGGCTACTACCTTTACAGAGTAAAAAAACCTTAAACTAGGCCCTAAAAATAAAACTGTTTTAAATAAAAATGAAAACAAATTAATTAAATGTTGTTTGCCTGATTATCACACATTACTTACACAAACAAATTAGAAACATTAAGTATTGTTCATAGTTTTCATTACAACTGTTTATCTGCTGACAATGAAAAATCCTCCTTCTGTCTTTGACTGCTTATTAGGGAAATCTCTTCTTCTTTCCCTGACAGTGAGATAATTGAGTCTGTGGCTCTAGAAAAGGCCTTTGCTGTGTGTGTGTACAGTATGTTAGGAGAGGAACATTCTGCCAGTGGAACTGAGCAGAATTTTGAATCCCTGTATTCCATGGCAAACATTCCATGGTAAACATTCCATATCTTGAATGTGGGGAAAGACAGGGAACAAACAGGATGGAGAAAATAGGCAATAATACTTCATAAACATAGAGCAAAAGTGGGAAACACAGTTACATAGGCAGAGGCAGATGCAAACTGCTGAAATACATTCCTGAAGTTTATAAAAGCACATGCATTTGAATCATACCAGGGTATTTTTAGGTGAAAGCTATCACCTCCACACCAAAAAAGGCAATCTGGCAGGTTTAAAGTTTTGAACACATTTCCATCAAGAAACAGTACTTGTGTTGATTTAAAATGCAAGGTAAATTTTTTTATATAAAAATGTGTGCCACACACAGTTTTCATTACTTTTTGTATTCAGAGTTGAAATGGAAGCATATTTCAATAAAAGGTCCAATTGTTATCTTTTTAAAATACTTTTTTCTTATTTCCATCCATGTTAAGTCATATATTTAAATGCCATTTTATAAGTACAATAAGACACTCCAGGGGTGTGCCATTATGGTGAAATAATTACACTTCTCAGGTGCATTTAATGGCACTCGGCTGCACCTCATGCCTAACAATGCACCTGAGGCATACGATTATTTCACCATAATGCACACACTGTCATGTCTTATTGCTTACATATAATAAAAAAATGTACCTAAACTTTTAAAGCACTTAAATCTGAACTAGACAAACAGTGTTCAACTATTTATAATATAGAGAATAGTGGCTGGGCATCCATGCACAACCTGCCTGTTGTGCCACAGAGGGGTTCTGATAACATCAGACCTTGAGAGCGAAGCTCGAGAGGTCCGATGGTATCAGAACCCCGAGGTGGCACAAAAAGGCTGGTTGTGCATGGATGCTCATCCACTATTTTATGTAGTGTATAGTGCCTTAAAAATTACTTACAGTTCTTATTTTAGCAGCCTTTTACTTTTTGTGTGCGATGCTCTATTCAGTAGTAAAGGGTGGTTTCCAGGATTGCTGAGTGGTTGCTAAGGAGGAGGCATGGCTACATGTCTAGTGCTGCTTCCTATTGGCTGGCAGGTACATTGGGAGGGTTAAAAAAAAAAAACATGGCGACCATAACGCTCGCTAAGCGAGAGGGCTGTGGAGTACGGGGGTCATTTGTTTTATTTTAATTTTGTTTTACAAGTCTAAATATCTAGTTGATCCTGCATCTTGTAAGTCTCCGATGTGACTGTCGCCCCCGGAGCATGGATCCGTCTGTTTCTGCCGCTAAGGTAAGTGATGCTCGTGGAACCTCTAGAGGTTTTCAAAACGTTGTTCTGCTGCAGTAGTGTATTATCGTGTTCCATGACCTTTTGAACTGCAGCAGAACAACATTTTGAGAACCTCCGGTTTCCATGCACAACAATGGTCCACTATAACCAGTTATAAAGTGGCAGGGTGAGCTGTGCAATGGATTGTAGTGCTCAGTTAAATGCGGCAGCACAAAATAATGGGATATTCAGAAATTGCACCAGCAAATGCAATCATGCAAACTTGACCGAATATCCCGAGTGTGTGCGATTACGCATCGGAAGATCTGCAGTGCAGCAGGCCACATTTGAATATGGAGGAACTGCACACAAAGGGCCTGGAGACAGATGCGCAAACAGTGGCTGTGGCACTCTGCATGTGTGCATGTAAGAACATGGCTGGTGCAAAAGTGTGGCAGCTCTGGGGATAGGGGAGGGCCAGTGGCACACCACAGGGACCGAAAGGACCAACACAAGGCTTGCAAGGGGCCAGCGCTATGTACCAGATAGACATGCCCAGGCATGTGCACGCCCATGCACATCACCCACAGTAGACTCACACCACCATGGACAGGGGAGCACAACAGTGCCTGTGACCCATGGCTACCAGTGATGTTGGAGGATGATGGACACTGCAGCAGATACGTCAGCACAGAAGGTTCACAGTGACACCAGGATGCAAACACAATGACATGGGGCCTGGGCAGACACACAAGGGGGCACACAACAATGGCAGTACATGGCTGATGACAGGCCAAGACATGTGCTCACGGGTATGCAGGGATGCATGCCACAGGCACTGATGTCCACACAGTGTGTGACCAGGCCACCACAGTGGGCAGGCAGTATGGAATGGGAGGATGTACATGTCACAGACCTAACATGCAACCTTGTACAGGTGAACACAGTGAAACACACAGTGATGCCCCCCCCCCCACCACAGGGACATGAAGCAGTGGGAGAAGCGAAGGCCATCAACCACCCCTTCACCTGAGGACATGCGGATGGGAGGCACATGGGTCAACCACCACTCAGAGAACCCTAGGAAATAACACACTGCACACAGCCATGTGAAATATGAAAACAGAAATATATATTTGTCAATGAAGGAAAAAACATAACAATAACAATAAATAGAAACAACAACAACAACATGAAACTCACCAATAAAAACTATTTACAACAAGATGTATAAACAAAACAGAAAATATTAAGAGGGAAGATATTGGGGTGGGTAAAACAGTGGGCATGGTTGTGATGGATTGAACTGTATACAAAGTAGGGTGGAAAGAGTGGGTGGAGGCTGGGGCAGGAAAGGGGTGGAGCTATTTACAATGGTGGACATGCCACCTCATGGGTCCACAGGGACTGGTTGTGGCACCAGTAAATGGCATAGGGTGTCCAGCTGCCGATGCATGGCCTGTATGGTGTGGGCCATGCCCTGAACACAGGACAACATGGCCCCCTGCCTCAAAAACATGGCATGGAGCATCCATGTTGCCCTCCTACCCCGCTACCCAGGCCGATGTCCTGAGGGCCTTCCATCTTCCCGGACACATCTGGCATCTCCTGCTCCCCCAAAGGAATCCTGGACATGACCTATGGGAAAAAAACAGAACAACTTGGTACAGCAGCAGCACCAATGGGGTGATATGAATGCACAGATAGCCCCCCTCCAACACCACAGAGCAATATATGGGATGTGTAGTTGTGCATGTGAGTTGTGGCAGCCACAGGCTGGGTCACAGTGCTGTATGCCACAAATATGAGAGGACATGTGAGCCAGGAAGCACAATACCTGTGTCACTGGCGGGACACCATAACAGGCTACTGCTGGACGTGCCGCCCACTGGCCACACGGTCATCAATTTTATTATATTTGCTTGCACGCATGTGCAAGAAACTTAGTGCCATTATTCGAGTTTTCGGGGGTATGGCAGCCCTCTTCCAATTCAGTTAGTGTGTTTGCAGGCGCAGCCCTAGTTCTCCAGAGAACACCTCAGCTGTCTATGACAGCAGTTGAAAATGCAGTGCCGTACAACTGAAAGGCAGAGCTCCACTTCAGTGAGCAGAGCTCCCCCCCTCCACACACACATGCACGCACATTGCGTGCTCATCCACCCCCCCCCACGCACACACTGTATGTCCGACGGGGGTGCCCAATCCCCCGTCAGCTCCAGCCAATCCCCAAAACAGCCTTCCAGCTGCCACGCTGGGAGCCCACCCCAGCATGGCAAATGTCCCACGTCGTCAGCCTTCCAGCTGCCACGCTGGGAGCCCACTCCAGCGTGGCAATAGATCGTATGGCCGACGGGGGTGCCCAATCCCCCGTCGTCTCCACAAACCCCCAAACAACCTTCCAGCTGCCATGCTGGGAGCCCTCCAGTGTGGCAAATGTCCCGCATAGTCAGCCTTCCAGCTGCCACCTAGGAGTCCACCCCAGCGTGGCAAACATCCCGCGTCGACCAAGGAAAAAAAACAACCTGTAAACAAAAAAAGTTCCCTCAGCGGTCTCCCTGCCCAACCGCACCTACCCTCTGTGCACTCTGCCTCCCCACACCCCCAACTCATCCCATACTTACCTCCGGAGCTCGGCGCGATGATCTTCGTGGACCGGGAACATGTCTGCGCTCTTCAAAGCCGACCGCGAACTGAGGAAATGCCAGTAAGTTGTGTAATGCAGTAAATAGGATTTTTTCAACTTTAATGCATAACTCGGGCATTTTTTGGAATTTTGCCAACAAATTTTCAACATGGGGTTTTTGGGACCCCTTCTTATGAATTCTTGAACTGTCATGGCGTTAATCGGGCTCAAAGGGTGATTTCGCAGTCACTGTGCGAAATTATCTTTCGGGACCGATGAATGAAATGACAGTGCCAGTGTTCATAAGGTGGGCTCTCAAAAAGCCTATGTTGCAAATTTGGTGAAAAAATTCCTGAAAATGACTGTTTTACGTGTGTGTGTTGCGCAGTTCTTACGACGCTCGTAAGTTTGTGAATTAATATTTTCACTCTGGATTTTCAACATTGCCATTTTTCCACACCTCCTTATGAGCAGTGTAGCTGTCATTTGTCATATATCACCCAAAATGTGTTTCCGCGCATGTAGCGCACAATGGCACAGTCGGTGTGCGAAATCAATGTATGGGACATATTAAGAAAATCACAGTGACACTGTTCATGAACAGAGGGCTTAAAATGGTTATGCAGAAAATTTGGTGAAAAAATTTCTAAAAATTACTGTTTTACGAGCGTGCATTGCGCAGTTCCTACACGCTGGTAAGTTCGCAAATTTTTAATATTTGCACTCCAGATTTTCAGCATTGCCATTTTATTACACTTCCTTATGAGCAGTACAGCTGCCATTTTTCACATCTCGCCCAAAATATGTTTCTGCTCATGTAGTACACAATGGTGCAGTCGGTGTGCGAAAGCAATGTTTGGAACAGATTAAGAAAATCACAGTGACACTGTTCAAGAGCAGAGGTCTTAAAATGGCTATGTTGAAAATTTGGAGACAAAAGTCCATAAAATGACTGTTATGAGTGAGCATTGCGCAGTTTCCACTCACCCTTGTAAGTTCATGAATTTGTAATATTTTCAGTCCAGATTTTCACCAGTGGCATTTTTCCACACTTCCTTATGAACAGTACAGTTGTCATTTTTCACAGCACGGCTGAAATGTGTTTTCCCACTTTCAGCGCAGAAATGTGTGGTAGCTGTGGGAAATCATTGCTCAGGACAGATAAAGAAAATTACAGTGACACTGTTCATGATCGGAGGTCCCAAAATGCCTGTGTTGACAATCTGCTGTAAAAAAAATCCCCAAACTAATTACATTACGGGTGTGCGCTGCACAGTTTCTACGCACGCTCATGACTTCACCAGTTTTTCTAATATTTTCACAGCAGATTTTCAACATTGCCATATTTTACACCTCCTCATGAACAGTACAGTTGTCATTTTTTACATCCGGTTTGAAATGTGTTTTTACACCTGTGGTGCTAAATGCCATAGTCGCTGTGCAAAACCAACTTTCCGCTAACAAATTGATATTGCCTCTGTTCATGAGGTAGGGGTCACAAAAAAGCCATGTTGAAAATTTGGAGTGAAAATACCAATGAATGCCTGAGGCGTTAGGGTTTCCGACCATAACACCCCACCCTGTAGAGAATGACAGGTATCAGGGGTGTGACTTGCGATTCCAGCCTGTAATGCTCATACCATTCCACACCCTGCAGCCAGTGAGAGACATCGAGGTGTGCCTTGGACTCTTCAGCCCGAAAGTTCACCCCATTCTTTTATACCGCACCCATCTCACCGTATTTCCTGATGGAATGGGGTGTGCATAAGGACCAAAGACCCCAAGGCACACTGTGACACTTGTCAGTGTCTGCAGGGTAGGGTGTGGTGAAATGGCGTGGCCGTTATGCCTGACGACAAAGAGGCACACCCCAATGCCCGTCAGTATCTGCAGGGTGGTGGGGTTGGCTTCAGTTCAATACTTCACTGCCATTCCTATTATTCAGCTCTGTAACTCCTACACTACCAATGCCAATGCCAGCAAGCAAACATTCGGCATTGACAAATGCTTGTTTATTTATTGTAAAATCGGAATTACAACCTTTGAGCTAAATGCTCATTTACAAAGGATCCTCATCGAACAGAGGGTGGGGGAATATCAAGTACATGGACAGTGGAGAAAAACAGAAGCAGCTAGTAGGCATTGTCAGTTACACATCATTAAATAGGCTATACAGCATTACAAATAGAACGATGGGGAGAGACAGAATGCATTGCAAAAGCCATCACTTAATTACATAATACAGAGGAAAATAGTCCTATGGTCATAGTGCGGAGAGGCACAGGGCTGTGTGTAGGATGGGCAAGAACCACAGCCACAGTACACCATCAAATGGCAGAAGTGTGTGCAGGGCAGCCACTGGTGACAGACCTATGGGAGAGGGGAGGTGTCAGCCCCTCCCCCCACAGTAGGTCATGACTGCCCACAGTGGCCCACCAATGCAGACAAGGATGGACAGCACACAGCATGGACCCATGTGGGCCAACAACACATTCCCCACAGCCCAAGAATACACCCATAATCTGGCTGCCCCAGGGATAGCTGTGCAGAGGAACATGCAGGTGTAGAATCTGGAAGCGGCATGCTACCCAACTACTGTTCAACATAGAATTGTCTTAGAAGGATGCTCCCTGTGGACCTGTGGTGGACACTTTAACGCTACAGTAGGTACATCACTTATGCTATTGACAATGCCCGGTGTATATTCCCAGTCACTAGCCCTGCTAGCCAATGGACGCATGACAAAATGATGACCAATGCAATGGAAACAACTGTGGTGCACTACCGGACCACATGTATGCACAAACAACACAGTGCAGAGGCATCCACACATGACCAAGGCACAAACATATGTCCCCACCACATAGTGGGCAGAGTGGGCCTGACACTTGTCACCGGGTACATCTTGCACAGCAGGCTGACAGGATAGACCTACAGACACTACTTATGGCAGTGGAAAATGCATAGCCTGAAGGCAGTGGCAGCAAGCATGACTGTACAGCAAAAACACCACCTGCAGAATGCTTGACAATAAGTAAACAGATGGTTGCATGTGCAGATCTCAAGCAGGGGAACAGGAAGTGGACATCACCCTCTTTGTGTGTGACAGTCAAGCAGCACAGTGACATGTTGTTGCAGGCCATATGAAGAGGCTGCCAGGCATTGGCCAATGGTGACACAAGGTCAACAGCGACATTTAGGCATGGCCACAAGCACACAGGACACATTGGCATAGTTGGGTGCTGTGGCAACACATTCCCCATTGGCTGATGCAAGAAGGCCATGCCTGTCCACCACTGCCATGGGTGTGGCAGATGCTGCACTGTGCATGGCTACACAATGTTGCACACACAGGAGGTGGCCATGGGCATAACATTATCCAGGGATATAACATCTGGACACAACATAGTAACATACCATGGTACACAAACCACAAGCCACCAGAGTATAAGGGCACAGCACCAGAACAATGTGAACCAATACAATGTGAGTGTTATAACTGGGGTGTGTGGGGGACATGTCCACTGTATGACAGCAGCATAACATGTACATATGGTGGACAACAATGGGGGCTGTGCAGGGGCACACACATTAATATGACAATACACCTGGGGGAAACGCAGTCCAGGGTGTGACAAGTGCATGGCTGGATGCTGATAGTGCAATTGGAGGTCTGCTCAGGAGTCATGACAGAATGGAGTATGCAGAGCCCCCTGAAGCTGTAAGCATTGCAGACCCGAGCCACAGCATACCTTTACCATCCCAAGGGCCAGATGGGAGGGTCACCTGGATGTGTACATGTTGCAGGTTACCGGTCACCACAGCCTGTGTGGGAGCCATATGTCCACCCCACCAGGACAAAAATGGGCAGGTGTGTAGATGGCCCCAATGCAGACCACATGTAGCATGACAGGGAGTAGACATGGGCCCCCATGGCGGACAACAGGGTGCGAAGGGCTATGATGTACAGGATGGATGTGCCATATATGCAACTGCATGATGCAAACCCACATGTGGTGATCAAAAGGCCACAGTGGATGCATCACAGTTAATGCGCATCACAGAATGGGCATGTCAATGTGAATTGCACATGCATACTCATGTTACTGTCTTCGCGGTGACACCTGTGACAAGCGCTGCTGGCTGGCTCCTCTCACATCATTAGGGACTGTCCTTTGCCTGTCTTGTCAGGCCTGTCTCCTAGCCTCTGTGTCTGCAATGTGAACACAGTGACAAAGGCACAATCAGATCCATGCATTAACACATGTCCCCCACAGTCCACCCAAATATGAAGCAGCATTGTGGATGCCTACTGTACATCCACGAGAGAATGTATGAACTCCAAACAGAGGACAGTAAACTGTGTACCTATGCATAGGCACGATATAGGGATGTACACTGCCCCCGTCCCCCATACCACCACAATACACAGACAGTACAGTGAAAGTAAAAGTTTCATGTAGTCAGCGGGTGTACCATGTAATGTATGCTGCACCCTACCTCAATCCACTGACTGTGAGCCTTGCATGTACAATACATAGGCATTGTCGTCTGAACGGTAACCAGTCAGAACAGCACTTCCTGAACAGTACGTGTAAGAAGAGCGCTATAGGAAAAGCAAAATAAGGACAGCTACAGGGGTAGAATAGCAAATGGCAATACCGCTACCCCTGTAGCTGTCACATCAGTGGGAGGGACTGGAGGAAGTGAAGAAGGGTTGGAAAAAAGTGGTGACTGGCCGAGCTGCTCCTGTGGTGGAGAAGGCTAAGGCCAGCAGCTCGGCCAGTGTGGATCTGGAGACCAGGGTTCTGTTTCTAGTCTCTGAGTTTTTATCTGTGAGACGAGTGTACATAATGTTTCTAAGCCCAGTCTCACATATCCCCCCCCCCCCAAGTTTCTAATTTTTCCCGTAATCCAACTCCCTCTTGGAGCTGATTATTTTAGAAATGGAGGGTGCAGGTGCCAGAGCCCCCCATGTCGTGGGGTGCAGGGGGGTAGAGACCACCTGCAAAAACATAATTTCTTATTTTGTTCTGTAGCTTTGGTAGCGGTCCTTGGTGTGTGTTTGGACCGCTACCACGTGGATGTGTGTACTGGGTGCTGTTTTTGCAGGGATCCTTGTTGCTGCGCTGTTCTGGACAGTGCTGTTGTTGTGTTTGCTGTTCAAACCTAGTGCCCTGTGCTCCATGTCTCATGATGACCGGTGACATAGCAGTCAACCAGGCTGAGGGTGCATCCCTATTTTGCAGCATATGTAACCAACGCACAGGATGGACGATGGTCAAAGTGGGTGTTGCCGTGTGGCCTGCAATGGATACATGGGTCAGCATATTGACGATCATATGCGTGTCCCACACCGGACTGTGTGGAACAGATGTAGATGGACATGTGACACCAATGGTAGGCCATGGCAGCAGGACAACTCTGGATGGGGGTCACTGGCATGGCCGTGTGCCTACCAAGGTGAGTGTACTGCCAATCATTGGCATGCCGTGGTCAGACACAGGACCGCATAGCTGTGGTGAGAGGGTCATTCATATGTGCCAAGGCACCTGATGGTCACCATGTCCATGACAGGCACCTACATGTGTATAGCTATACATGTCCACTGTATCATGATAGGTCGGGACACACCACAGCAGTCCTGTGCCTGTCACCACTGTGACCCCTGACCTGCAGCACATACTATGGGATGGATACATGTATGCATTGTCAACAGTGCTATGATGGTACTAGGACTGGATGCACAACACAGTGGACACCTGTTGGACACATACGTTATCATGGCACCTGAACACCCTGTTGCTGTGACATGACAACTGCTACACTGTATCATGGGATGCACAATGGGTACCCACTATGACTCACTGTGCTGTTCACCGATACATGCCTACGTACCCCAACATGCAAGGCCACAAGAAAGACTGTGATGCACAGGGACTTGTGGAGTTCTACAGTGGGACTGCTGTTCATGGTCATGCCAAGACACAGTTTGGCTATTTACCTGGTCCTGGTGTGTAGCCTGTGGCACATGGGCGGACACATGCATGGACACATACAGACAACAGAGACATGGGAATGAGTTGTGACATCACAATGCACAATGGCTATGCTGTATACCACTGTGAGAACACATTGTGGCATGGCCATGCTAAACAGCAGGGACAGCATGTGGCATATTTGTTCCATCTGTGTCTCTGACCAAGGGTGTATGCATTGGAACGGAACAACCGCAGTGGCATACCCCACATGCCTCTGTGAACCATGCAGCACCAGAATGCCATGTGTACATGTGAGGCCTGCTGTGTTATACATGTGGCCATACATGCATAGTGTGGCTGTACACATTGGTCAGAAACTTACGTCTATAGCACAGCTACTGTGCATGGTGGTGGGATTGTAAAACACTAATTACTTGTGTGTACACTATGAGGGCAGGGTGGTCAGTCCAAACCTGTGCAAGTCTGGTCATGCATTGGTTGTGAGTGCAAGCCATTCCAGAGGGACATGTACAAAGGGAGACACCACCCAGGTGTATGGTACGGGTAACATGCACCACACTTCCACAATGTCAACAGGGTTTGTATGACCACTGTACCATCACGGGTGTTGTTACACATCCATGTTACATTGCATAGCACTGTACTGAGCATATATGTGTGAATGTGCAGCAGTTACAATGATAAGAAATGGTGCAGTCCATGGCCCATATGAAGAGGTATCATGGGAGCCATGGGTGAGAGGCAGGACGGGTATGTGCGTACAGGACACAGACTGCTGTTTAGTACAAGGGGTGACTACCAGTGGCACAGCTGGTGGTACATAGCGGAACATGTGCAACTGGAAACTGCAACACACTGTACTGTACAGCCACATCTGAAGGTGTGTGTACCTACATACACATATCAGGACAGGTGCCTGTAGTGTGTGCGTGTGCCAGCACACTTGCACGGTGCACATGGGGCCTACATAGCATATCAGCCACCTATGTCATTGTTGGTTATGTATGTGCTTGTCACCACATTGTGCCACGTCCAGAGGAGATACAGGTACAATGCACATGTCCTGCAGCCTGTACACCATTGCCCATTGTGCACCATGGCATTTGACAGCACCATTCCCTGCTCAGCATGATGCCGAATGATACCACTCAACATCTTGTCAGCCTCCATAGGCAGGTGTTGCCCTCAGTACAACAGACATGGACATGTGCCACTTTACATCTGCACTACAGAGAGGGTAGGGCATGTCTGTGCCAACACAATGGACTGATATGAGGCATAGCGTTCTTTAACTGGGGATTGATAGACATAGCATGCTACATTTCACAATGGTCAGTGTTGGACACAGACACACCCCTGACAAATAACAACAACCAACATGTCACACATTCTCATGGTGTACATAGTTGGGTGTGGCACGGTGCCCTTTTCCACCATGGCATGATACCGGTCAAGGTGGGTCCTGTCCCTCCTGGTGAGGTCACCAAAATGATGGTGACACTGCTCGCCCATCCAAGGTACCCCTGTCCACCTGTTGAGCTGGTCTGCAATCTCGGCCCACACCACAGACCTGGGCTTCTCCAGTTCCTCCTGCCCAAAAAGCTGGCCCTCCCTGGGGATTACTAGGTCCACCAGGTTAGCCAGGTCAACATCTGCCTACCTCTGGGTGCGCTGGCTTGGTGCCATTCTCCTGGTTGCTCTGGTCATTCTGTTGGAGCTGCTGTTGGCATGCAAATCTAGCTATGTTCTAGAAGGCCTGACACCCATGTACGTAGCGCAATAGTGCATACTTGATTTGACATGTGTTGCTGGTGTTAGCGCCATGACTTTGCACAATAGTGTATGACAGCTGTGATACTGTGCATGCGCAATAGCATTGTGCTGCATGGCAAACTAAGGTTGTGCCCCATGCTACCGTGCATGTGCAGCAACTGCATGGCACCATATTGTGAAGTGTGCTCACTGCCACGATTCAAGCCAACCATACCATGCACTGCAAGGGGCATGTGCGGCAGACTTGAGTCATGCATGACTGATATGCATTTGTGCCTGCGTGATACAACACTGCTGTTGTTACTGAATGGTGCAGTGCATATCCTGTGCAGTGCAGTGACATACAGTATCTATCGTACAGATGCCTGTGCATGTGTGCCATGGCGTTCAGCGGAGCAAACGGAAATGCGTGATGGCAAGCCAACTGTGTGGCACACATCTGTGCAATATTCAGCCAGAATATGCAAATAGCCTCATTGCACAGTCTGTGCCCAAACAGCACATTTTGGGTCTCATTACTGGAATGTTTTCAGCTCATTTGCATGCACATTACCAGAAAAGCAGGCCAGCACACCACTCCACAAAGGTGACCAAGAGGTACTGCAGCCTTGAAGGTAGGTGTTGTATCATATTTATGTGTGGAATTCATTGTTCTGTGAAAGGGGCTTTTTTCCATTTCCATGTCATTGTAACTGGGCCTGTCTCTATATGTTTGTTCCACAAGCACCAGAATGTCAGCAGACAGACACAGACATCCGAATTTTACAAAAGATAAATTGAAGGTCCTCATCAAGGCCTATGTGCTCTGGGAGGACCTCCTCTCTAAGAAGGTGGGGACACTGTAGGTGCAGAAACAGGCCTGGAGGGAGGTAGCAGAGGCCATTAATGCCCACAGCAACTACGACCGCACTCCCCAGAAGTGCAAGAAAAGGGTCAGTGGCCTACGGGTGCAGTGCAAAGGCCTACTGGCTGAAGCCCATGCTTCACTTTAGGCCACTGGTGGCGGATCTTCCAAGCCTACAGAAATGACACTTCAGGAGGCACTCATGGCCACAACATTCAGGCAGGTGGATGTGCACAGTGTTCCTGGTAGGAGCTTTGAAACTGGGGGTCACCCATCCCAGCACTGTGAGTATACAGGTTGCATTTCATGTCTTGCCCCAATGCATGTGTCTTCCTATGTATGTGTGTTTCAAGATATCCATTATGTGTAGCACTGTGTGGCCAACCAACAACTTCCACTGTATGGTTGTGCATTCCACAGCATATGTGTGCATCCTAGCATGTCTGGCATGTGCCCTTCTCACTATGTCATGCCTGTGTGTGGTTTCACGTGGTATCCTGGTACATGCACATGCATCTACTTGTGTGCATTACAGTAATGTAAAAATGGCCATGCATCCCTATCCATGGTCTTTCCTTTTGTTTCCACAGCACCATCACATCTTGAACAGGTGGTAGTCCACAGGTACCATACGCTGCACTGTGTGGCCCCGTACCTGTGGCCACATCCGCTGCCAGTGTGGGACCCTCTGACATGTATCCACACACATTGGGGGGGATCGGATGGTGATGATAATGATACCATCTCCCTTTCAGCTGAAGCCCTCCTGACTGCTGCGGATGTGCTTGCCAGCAACACTGACAATGACAGCACAATGGTAGAAAGTGCCATCCCCCGACACTGCCTCTCATGTGCTCCAGAATGATCCCCCACATGCTGCACATGCCACCAGCAGCCATCCAGGGCCAGCCCCTGCGCAGTGGGTGGGCTAACACTTGCAGTCAGCCACTGCTCAGTTAGAGGGCAATGTGTTGCTGCCTGTAGAGGCGCAGTGGATGGGTGCTATTGTCCAGCAATGGGGAACCAGTGACCAGCCACAGCCTGACCAGCTGCAGATTCAGACAGCCCTGGCACATGCAGTAGATGCACGTGCATCATCTCCACAAGAAGGCTTGGGGCCACAACACGCTGTGGTGGTCACATGCCAGGCCCCCCTGATAGGCAGTCTCCACCCAACCCCAAACACATTGCCCCAGACAACAAGCTGTCCGAACACATGAGGCTACTGAAGGCCTCCGTGGGGAGCCAAGATGCACTTCATGATGCTGTGCAGGGGTTACGTGTGCAGATGCTCCTCCATGAGGAGCAGGCTTCTGTCTGCCATGCGGAACTCATGGGGGCTCTTCGAGTGTTCCATGAGGACATTAATGCAGGTTTCTCCGGTGGCTATATGGGAAAACACTGCAACTCTGACTGCTCATGGTGGCTGTACCACCCACTGCATACCTCACAGCAACCCCAGCACCTCCAGAATACCACACAGCACCTGCTATTTCCCTCACACCCCATCCCCATGCCTTGTATTTCCTCCTACCCCTGGCTATGGTGTTCAGTTCCCCACACCCACCTCAACAAGTAGCTGTGCACAGACAAGTGTTTCTACCCTCTCAGAGGTGCCGGCCTCACCCCAGGTGGTACAGAAATCCCTATTGAGTTCACCTGTGTCATCGGGATGAGGCCATGTTCATGTCCATGGCGGCTACATGTGCAACTCCTGAAGGGTTCAGGGCCTTTAAGGACTGCCCGTGATGCCTCCAGGTGACAGTTGGGGCTACCTCTGCCATGTATTGTCTATGGTTGTGCAATGTCTACACCCTGTACACCACACTGCCCCACCTTACAACCTCTGTGGCACTGTCACATTGTATGGATGGCATCTGGGACATGGATGTGGCCCCTGGTGTCATGGGACTGACATGGGCATGAGGAGTGCAACTGTGGCTTACCACTGTGGGTATGTGCCAATGTCTATCTCTGACCCATGCCAAGCTGCTGCCAGTACCTCTGTGCATCCTTGACAATGTTGTCCCACTTGTGGACATCTGTTCATGCCACTTTGTCACACCTGTGTGCACGACACGCTAGGTTGACCGGTATGTACTCAACATCACCGTGGGGCCCAGTGTGCACTCACATACACAGTGCCTGTGTGCACAACAGCAATGTCACACCTGGAGGCTATAATCACATTCAGGGACCAAAATGTTTGTGCACAGTGGTGTCCCTGTGCCACTGTCCCCTCAGGGCCAATCTTGGGTCCCTTCTGTCATACTGTAGATGCTCACCCTCATCTGGTGGCTCCACATCCTCTGCAATGTCATACTCTGGGACCTGAACAACTATTCCATGGTCTATGGCCATGTTGTGTAGCATACAACAGGCCAGGAATATGCCACAGACCTTGTCTGGGCTATATTGTAGGGTACCCCCGGACCTGTCCAGGCATCTGAAGTGCATCTTCAGCATGCACTCTATGATGTTTCTAGTAGCCATTTGTGCCTAATTGTACTTCTCTTCTGCTTCAGACACAGGCCACAGTATTAGGGTGAGCATCCACATCCAAAGGGGATATGCGCTGTCTCCTGTGTAGAGTAAGGTGAGATGTTAGTATACTATCTACTGTCATGACATTCGGCTCTCCACACAGACCTGTTACATTTGGTCAGCCTCGTCTGCACTTACCTTCCCACAATGTTACAGGCCCCTACTGGCTGGCACCACCCCAGTATCTTGTGCCTATTTCCCACCGTCACATTTTATCCCTCCCATGCCAGCTTTACAAGTCTGTTCGGTGTCAGTCCTTTTTAGGTCACATCACTCCCTGCCTCCCATGTGTCACATGGATGTCTGCCATTGCAACACCCCTTCTTATTGTGCTGATACCTGTACAGCCACCATCACTGCACCATGATACCATGTGGACACCTTGTTTGTGGCTGTGTTTGCAATCATGCACAAGATGGCCACTGGGTATGTCCCCAGACTCAAAGCGATGTCACAGGGGTGACTGATGCCAGATGTATGAATCGTGTGCATTCCCAGGGTACCGGGCACAGACATATGAAATGAGCCCTGTGGCATCGCACACAACCACCTGGCAGTTGATGGAGTGGTACTCTTTCCTGTCGTCATCTTTGTCACCATCAGGTGGTGCTCTGATGGCCACATGGGTGCAGTCAATGGCACCTTGCATGGCTGGTAGGTGTGCAACCCTATAAAAATTCTGCATTGTTGCTGTCTGCTCTACTGGTGTGCTAGGGAATCGAATGAACTCACTAGCATGGGGTAGCAGAGTGTTTAGGAACTGTGTGAGGAGAAGAGAGGTGACCGACTGGGTGATGCCGGTGGTGTCACCCACCGGTATCTGGAAGGTGCCTGTGGCAAGCAGGCATATCATGCTAAAAAGTCAAAATTTCAACATCAAAATCCTTTACAGTGACAGCAAACTCGGAGTCAGTAATCTAAAAGTAGGGGAGTCGCCCCCCACATGGCAGGTGCCGGGGGCAAAGCTCCCGAGAAAAAACACCCAGTGTCTGACAGGTGAAATTTTGCCTGTTGACATTGTGTCACGAAGCCACATTTTAACAGCTTTGTTGTCGATGCAGCTTGCTGGAACCCACGAGCAAGCACAGTGTTGCTGTGACCTTGGTCTCCACTGTTATAGCATGACTTCTGTGTGTGGGTGCCTAGAGCTCATCATGGAGCAGCTCACAGAGCTGTCTGAGAACAGCCCTGTTCAGATGGTACTGGTCCACGATGTTTGTGTCACTTAACTGTTTATATGTGATGCAGAACCAGTACCATCTCTGTGGGGCATACCACCTATGGGCCCTTCCACGGCCACCTTGCTGTTCCCTTAGTCTCCTCACATCAGCCATTACTGCAGCCATGGGGAACACATTCCTAGCCATTCTGCCTGCAGTTTAACAGCCTACCTCTGGGTGTCTGGCTGAGTTAGGGCTGCCCCTTTTACACCTAATTTTGTGCTGCCCAAATTTGGGTTGCATGGCACATACACTGCGTATTTCAACTGAATATACACATGCATGCCATATGCAGGTGTCCACCCCCTTTTTCTACGTGGCATACATTATATCTGTGTGATCATGCATTTGAATGTGTGCAATGCATATCCCACTTTTGAATATCGCGCCGACGCGCATTTTCTGGGATGCGCCACACATTTCCATTTTGTGCCACTCAAGTCGTGAATATGGGGGCCACAGTAATAAGAATCTTATCCATTTACCAGCTTTTTCTTATAAATGAATTTGACTGTGCTATACAACACAGGTTACAAGCACAGTATCATAATAATTAATATGTGAATTTAGCAACCTCCCTACAATTGGACATTGTGTTCCCTAGATCTTAAAACCTATTTAAATATGATATACTACACCTATAAGTGTGCTGCACAGTAGTACGTATTAGAGACATTGTTATTATGATACAAATACTGTATTTCTTCAGCTATGAGTCATGGCTTGTAATAGACTCAGCTGCTTTGAGCCACAGCTATTATAAGAGGATGGCTAATAATCGAGGGTGACTTGTAATAAATCATCCAGTTAATCTGATGTCTTTAAAAAAGCTGTCAGCTGTCACTGAATGTCAATGACTCTCAGTTTAGCTGTCAGAGCATATCAGACTTTTGGTAAGAGCAGAGTAGAGCATCTGAAATGTCAAAAAGGAAGGCATATGAACTGGGGTTTAAATTAGCTGCTGCAATGAGTGCTGAAAACCACAAGGGCTCCCATCTCAGGGGTCATTAAGCTTCACAAGCCTGCTGATGCTTTCTGGAATTCCCCCTTCAAAGCAGCATATCGGGGATGTTATGACAACTGGCTTGCAACAGAACGAGAGCCAACAGCTGCTGGAAACCCCAGAGCACCGTCCAGAGAAAAGTCATCATGGCAGGGTGCCACCAAGGAAGTCATAATAAAGTTGTTTGCAGTAATGACTTTGTCAGTAGTTTATTATAACCCAAGTTTATTTCGCTTACTAATTTTTTTTAATTTAAGCTCTGACCCAGATGTAATACCCTGTACCAGAAAGGATGACATAACATCAGGAGCTACTGAACTCCCAATCAAGGATTTCAGCACCTCACCTCTGCCTGATCCGGAGACTTCAGCACCTGTCAAGAAACAAATGGAAACAGTCAGCCTGCTACCTGAGTCAGATCTTGAATTCAACAGCAGCACAGATGTGGAGGGGGAGGGGCGATACAATTGGCAGTGAGGATGAATTATAGAAAATGTAACCAACCATGTGGTATGTCTGGTCAGCGTGGTCAGAGTGGTTGGCATGGTTGGATGAGATTAGATGTGATTACAGGAGATCAGATGAAATTGTGAAGTTATGAAGGTGATTGGTAAAATTAGTGAACTTAATCCTAATTATGAAATGGCAAGACAAATCTCAGGACCCTGGTCAGTTTGGGGCTAGACCCATGATGCTACCCCAGTGCAAGATCACAGCTCTAGTCCTGGCACACACAAGACCATATCAAATGTAAAACAAATCACTGCACATGCCACGTACAAGCTGCTCACACTTGGTATGGCCACTGTGCAGTCACATTTTTTAAACATAAATCACTCCCTCCCACTGCTATAAATTGACCCCAAAACAACAACAAATTAAAGTAATGTATACCATATAGTGCTTAAGCACATTAATTGTGCTACTTTGACATATTTGAATTAAAACAACCGAAAGTTAAATTAAGCTGTCGTCTCGATCGGCTTCATACGCTCCTGCCTGAGTGACTTCACAGTCCCCCTTTGGAAGCCAGCTTCACTAACCCCACTTGGCAGCACATAACCTCCTTAACAAAGTTTTCTGGCAGTTTCTATTGCCCAAATACATGTTGCCAGATTGTTTTGTATTTTTATTAAAAACAAAAAAAAATGTAGGTGAAAGCTGTCTGTGCAATCGGCTTCACAGCACCTACCCCACCCCAAGCTGTCCTCCCAGTTCCCACTTGAAAACCTGACACTAATCATTTTTAATGGAAAAGGCAAAACTATCTATGTGAAAGCCATCACAGCAATCAGCTTCACAATAGTCCACTGCATCTCTTCAATGTGCCACCAGAAGCCTAAGAGCATGTTTCCCTTACCATCCAACCAGCGCCACCGCTGATGTCTGCGCCAAATGGAGGAAACAGAGGGGAAAGGCAGCAACCACATTTTTGCCACAGACAAACCGGGAGGAAGGATGAGAGAAGCAAAGACAGAGAAAGACAGAGAGAGAGAGAGAGAGAGAAAGAGAAACAGATACAGAGAGATATGTGTGTATGAGGGCAAATGTAAGACAGTGAGAGACAGACAAAAACATGACCACTTACTGGTCACAAGAGAAGCTCACTGCTTTGGTGACCTGTTCAACGTGGTTCAGAAAAGGACATGGTGCTGTCTAGGGTAATCCCTAGGTACTTAAAAGTATGGACCAGATCTAGGGGGTGTTGAGGCTATTTAGTATTGTAGGCTCAAATGCTCTATGTTTGTGGTGGGGGTTGGAAAATGTCATTACTTTAGTCTTTTCGTAGTTCAGAAACAGCTTTTGTTTCAGGAACCAGTTTTCAACACTAGCGAATTTCAGCTGGAGCTGCTTTTCCAGGAGTGCAGAGTCAGTTTTGCTGGTGTAGATCACAGCACCATCTGCATATAATAAAATTCTATCTGGACATGCCAGTGGGCATCAGTTTAGGAATAGGATGAACAGCAGGAGACCTATGATGGAATCTTGTGGGACACCAGAGCACAAATCCCGACTTTCCAAGAGTACTCTATTAATCTTTACTTGTTGAACTCTGTTTGCAAGGTAGCTACTAAACCAACTTACCACGCTGTCGGAGAGCCCTGCAATGGATAGTTGGTCAAGCAGAAGTGCATGGTTAACCATGTCAAAGGCCTTGGTGAGGTTGATAAAGGTTGCACCCACCATCTGACCATGGTCAAGAGCATTATGTATATAGCTAGTGAATTCAATTAGTGCAGTAATGGTGCTGTGTGATTTTCGAAACCCATGCAGTAGAGGGCATTGAATTGTGATTATCGAGGTATTCTATGAGCTGGTCTGACACAGTATGTTCAAGGGCCTTGGGGAGGTAGATATGGGATGGTAGTTAGCCAGCGAGGTCCTGTCTCCACTTTTATGGACAGGTGTAACTACAGCTGTTTTCCATCTTTGTGGGAATTTGGCAAATCGTAGTGAAAGGCTCATGATTTGTGTCAAGGGGGTGAATACTTCATCAAGGGTGAAGGTGACGAGTTTTAGGTCAAGTGAGTGTCCACTTAACCTAGATTTCCCTAGAACCTGTAGCAGGTACTTTTTGGCTTCTTTTTTGGAAATGACTTTAAAGTGTGGGGGGGGGTCTGGTGAGAGGATGCTGCTGAGGTCAGTGAATGCTGTATTAAAAACATCCATTATTTCTTTTGGGTCTGGAGTGATAACATAATTTAAGTCCAACATGGGTGGAGAGGTTATGTTGGGTTGCCCCATCAATTCCTTAATGTTTCCCCAAACCTTTCTCCCATCCCTCCAGGAGTTGACAAGCTTGTCCTTAAAGTAATGACTTTTGGCAGTGCATATGGCATGTGTACAGGCATTCCTGGCCTTTTTATATTGCTGAAAATTGGCGTGGTTGCCGGAGGCATAGACCCAGTGCCACAGATTGTCTCTATAAGCTATTTGCTTGAAAAGGGGTGGTGTAATCCAAGAATTGTTAGCACCCTTGATCTTATATTTCTTGAAGGGGGGTGTGGATATCACAAGCTGCATTGAAGGCAGCAATGAAATAGTCTAGGGCTTGATCTACATCATCTGAAGTACAGATGGGGGTCCAATCATGTTGCCTAAGCTGGGATTTTAACAGTTCAAGCTGCCCTTTTTTTAAAAAGTGGCCAGTTATATTTTTAGCAGGGGGTTGACAACTTTGTTTGACCAGTGCCACAGAATAGGGGAGTGATCACTGATTAAGTCAGGGAGGACAGAGGTGTTCAAGATTCTCTCAAGACAGTTGGCAAGCAGCCAGTCCAGTAGCATGCTAAAGCCAGTCCGATAGCTTATTCTAGTGGGGGAATCCACCAACTGAGCAACACTGATGGAGGAGACATCATCTTTAAAAGGGACTGCATCAGGGGACAGCCAGTTTATATTAAAGTCTCCCACCATAACTACTTCAGAGTTGTGGTGGAGGTTGCTGAAGTAGTCTAAGACCCCTTTGAAACCATTAGCCTGATCATTAGGGGAATATAAATCGATACTACAGTGAGTGCCTTGTTGTGGGCTCCTAGTAGGACCTTAACCTCCAGTGCTTGGATATTATTGCCAGAGTCTGGATAGGGATTGGCATGACCCTGGAGGGTGTCCTTCAGATAAATAGCACAACCCCCAACCCTCTTGCTAAGCCTGTCCAGTCTGAAAAGTGTATACCCATCTATGGAAATTATAGTATCAGGGATCTTTGGTGTGAGCCAAGTTTCCACTAAAGAGAGAACATCAGACCTACGTTGTTTGACCGATACTTGGAGTGCATCAAAGTTGGCAAGCAAGCTACAAATATTGATGGATGCAATTGTGAGGGTACCCTGCCTTTTACTGTAGCACATTGATTGGTGCAGCGGGCCAGGGTTGGGGTGAATGTTACCTGACATTAACAGAAGCATTAATGAGATTCTTAAAGCATGAAACTTTACCACTTTGAGACTGGCTAGACATTTCCTTCTGCTAACTGTTTGTGATTTAGACTTGCAGCAGTCAATATGCAGATCATGAAGGGGAGGTAGGTAGTAAGAGTATTGATGAGTAAGCCCAGGCGGCCATTCATATGGGTGGGAAACCCTACAGCACAAGTCAGGAAGTGAGCTGAGATTACTTTGTGTATAATATACATCAGTTACTGGGAAGTTTAGATTGAATTGCAGGGCCAGGAGATATTTATTTTTATTTATTTATTGAAGGAATCAGAATTACAACCTTTGAGTTAAGAATTCCTTTGCAAAGAGTCAATGTCATATATACATTACAGACAAGATATACAGACATTGCAAGAAATGACAAGATACATAATAATAAATATACAGAGAACACACCAGAAAACATGCATTGCAAGTTCAGAGACAGTATATACAATAAGAGGCATATATGAGGACAAGTTACAGTTTAAGGGTGGAAAGGACCAACCCATGTCAAATCATTACATATCCAGTATGTACAATAACAATTACAGAAAATCAAAAGATTATAGTCACAGGCAAGGGGGAAAAGGACTAAACATAGTCACAGTTGGAGTGGGAGAGGATTTCAGCACGGAATAGGGTTTTAAATGGTCCTAGTCGCTGTTCCTGGGTGATGGCCAATGGCATTTCATTCAACCAAAGGGGGGGGGCCCTGTAATAAAAGGACTGTTGACCCAGAGATATCTTGCAGTAGGGTACAGAGAGAGGGGCTAGCAAGGAGCTCCGTGTAGACCATGGCTGAGTGGAGGGCTGAACAAGTTGGTGGAGACCTGGGGGAGAGGTGTTTAGGGAGAGCTTCCTAGCAAGGAAACAGGTCTGTTACCTGAGTCTGTCTTCAAAGTTAAGCCAGTTGGTGCATTTATAGAGCTCACAGGTGTGTGTCCAACGGTTGCATCCAGTGATTAACTGGCAGCTTTATTTAGGGAGATCATGATTCGATGCAGGGCAGTGGGGTTGTCCGTGTCATAGACAACAACCCTGTAGTCAATAAGGGAGAGTACTGATGATGTCACAGCAAGGCCTAGGGCATCAGGAGGCAGACACCCCCCTGTGCCTATATAGGACACCTAGTCTGGAATTGATAGCTGAGCTGAGCAGATTGATGTGATCACAGTACATGAGAGAGGAGTCAAGGGTGATGCCCAGGTATTTAAAAGTGGGCACAAGGGAGAGGGGGGAGCCCTGGATATTAATGATGTTGAGGGGGAAATTTTTAAGCTTATTTTGTCTGCGGATATGAGTAGCTTTGCCATGCGGCACCGATACCTGCTATGGTTGGCATGGTCAGTAGGGTGGACAGTTGAAATAATTAGGTGAGGGGCACCCATTATATGTTGTGGTGTTGGTTAGGTTTGGGGTGATGCTGTTAACAACAGGCAGAAAACAGACAAAACAGCTGTGTCTGTCCCTAGTTGGGGGGGATGGTGATCTGTGACTTTCTCTTGGGAGGCAGTAAGTAGGGATAAGCAGCCAAGATGGGTGGTCCATTAAATTTAGGAGTAACCAAAGTAAGGTGTGTATTGTTGCCGTCAGGATAGCGTGGTGGTAGAGCACTGCGTCTGCTACAAAGGATCAAGGTTTCAAAACCTGGCATGTGCTAGTGGCCACAACAGTGTGGCAACAGATAAAAATAAGTAGATGGTGCAATGAGAGCAGGAACAAGGTTTGGACCTTGGCTACTTCTGTTATGTAGTGGGGAAGGAGGAGAGAAGGGGATTGAATAGGTGCAACAGTGACTCCTAGTGGTCAGAGGAGATAGCCTGCAAATGGAAACGTGGGGACTTAGTACAGAGACTGAGACGTCATGTGATAGATCACATGACCAACCCCAGCAAATAAAGGAAAGCACTGCCCAGGGTTGGAGAGGAAGTCACCATGCAAGCGGTGATGGGCTAGCACAGCAGCAGTGTGCAGACTGAAAGTACTGGAGGGAGTCCACTACCTGTGATTTTCAGCTGCATGTTGCTCCCTTCAGCTGTGTGGAAGGTGAGGTAAATGTAGAGTGAGCAGCCTAGGAAAGGGATTAAAACAGTGCATTCAGATGAACTAATTCAGTGCAGGGATCAAGGAAACAATAAGAACAGTAGCCAAACAAGGGAAGGGGTTGCTGGATCTGTGCATGCGCAGAACAGGCAGCAGGAGAAGAGAGAAATGGCAGGGACAGAGAAAATTGGAAAACACAGAAAACCCTACAGAAATAATGGCTATAACACTACTGCTAAGGATCCTACACAGTCTGTAAATGCATAAAACAACTGCTAATGCAGGCTACATAGAGACCAGAACAAATGGAGGTACATTAATGTCTTTCATGTTATGCAATCAGAGACTGCAGTACAACACTCTAAATGGCACTAAAATAGTAATAATAAAACTATTCAGTAGCAGTGTGCCGACTGAAAACACTGGAGGGAGTCCACTACCTGTGATTTTTAGCTGCACGTCGCTCCCTTCAGCTGTGTGGGAGGTGAGGGAATTGTAGAGTGAGCAGCCTGTGATTTTTCGGCTGTACGTTGCTCCCTTCAGCTGTGTGGGAGATGAGGGAAATGTAGAGTGAGCAGCCTGTGATTTTTCAGCTGTACGTCGCTCCCTTCAGCTGTGTGGGAGGCGAGGGAAATGTAGAGTGAGCAGCCTGTGATCTTTCAGCTGTACTTTGCTCCCTTCAGCTGTGTGTGAGGTGAGGGAAATGTAGAGTGAGCAGCCTGTGATTTTCGGCTGTACGTCGCTCCCTTCAGCTGTGTGTGAGGTGAGGGAAATGTAGAGTGAGCAGCCTGTGATTTTCGGCTGCACGTCACTCCCTTCAGCTGTGTGGGAGGTGAGGGAAATACAGAGTAAGGTACACATCAGAGTATCAGTGTATTAGTGGTGGGGATCAGCAGCACTGTATGAAGGGAATGCCAGCACAGATAAAATTGACTTGATTGTAGTAGAAAGATTATATGTATTGAATAAAGTTTGATTTTGCATCCAGTAGAGTTCTGATAGAAATTAGCAGTCGTTACAATGTTGCATAGGCATCAGACTGCATAAACAATAGTGTGTACCATCAGCACAAATAAGCCACTAATACCTCTAATTAAGGTTGTAATCTGATACTCTCAATAACTAAAATAAATAAAATAATAGTAAGTGTGGCTATTATTCGAGGATGGCTTCTATTACGAAGTGACTGCCCTTGCTGCAGCACTGTTAGGGGGTAGCTTATATTGGAGGGTGGCTTCAAATTGAAGATGTATGGTATGTATTATAAATACTGAAAACTGCTTCTTGCATTCATATATAAATACTTTCACATTTATACACATGCAAATGAAGTGAATCAATTATAACCAAAGGAGTTGATTCCTCTCGCTATTAATAAGTAGCTGTCTAGCTGGGTATGGTCCAGGGCCTGGGATGGTGGTCCAGCTGCACTAAGGGTGTTTAGGAGTTCAGAAGCTAGTCCGGGGCAGGGGTAGTGGTCTGGCTGCTAGGAAGGTGGTCATCTTTGCACAGCATGTTTACTACATTTTTTCATTTGCCTAGATCAAATAAATTGATTGTTTAAATGTAAATTTATTCAGTGTTTTTGATACATAGAATCTTTTTTAACCCTCTTACTTGTGTTATCAAAGAAATCCTTTTGTATTTGAGTGACAGTGACACTGTACTATTTGTCAGCTGTAAACTGGTGATTGCCAGTTGGCAGATCCCTAACAGCTGTCAATCTACACTGCAGAACCAATAGCCATCTGACCTTTGTTACTCATGGCACGTCACTAAGCCAGCTTGCTAGGCCACACCCCCTGATGAAGAGGCAGTGCGCCTCAAAGTGCTGGGGTATCGGTTACATATTGATGTATTGTGCACCAGGCTGAATAAATGTTTCACTTTGGAAGAGTTTTGAAGTGCACTAGTAATTTTTTTAATTTTGTGATTACCCTGCCTTGCCTAGCTGCACTTCTTCCACCTGTGCAGTGCACTGCTCCCCCCTCTCCTGCCGTTGTCACAGCCTTTCCACTTCAAGTTCATTGCACTCCAGGCACTCTGCTACATCAAGTCAGTAGTTTTGCTCGGATAGTGTTTTTGCAGATCTGACTATCCTCCTTTGGATAGTGCTGGTATCTAGTGGTTGGATCCATCAGATCCAAACTCGGATAGTTGGATCCGGTGGTCGGATCCCACCTCAGGTCACTGGATTTGATGGTTGAATCCATTGGATGCCACCTTGAATAGTTTGATCTGAAGGTCAGATCCATCAGATACCTGGTGAGATCCATCGGATACTTACAGTGGATCCTAGGAGGTTGGATCCTTGGTTGGATGTCTATGCCATCCAAGGCTATCCGATATCTGACCAAAATGATGGTATCCGAATTTGTAGGATACTATCCGTGCAACACTACAAGTCAGCATTACTATTACTACTACATGCTGAAAAACTCTAATCTGAAGGAGTAGCTTGCTTTTTCTGGTGCACCTCACTGTCAATATCAGTTGACAGCATGATTAGCGATGCGATGGTTAGTCAGTCGTCCCACCCCTTGGGGACTCTTTCAATGGTGATATTACCCTTGATGATATCCAGAAAACTGTTAGTGGATCCTGGAGCTAGACCCAGTGAAGAACAAGAGTTGCAGTCAGCAACATTCAGCCAAGATTGAGGCCACACATCCTGCTTAGAGGATATAACCTGCAGGGCACAGAGAAGACAAACATTGCAGCTTGACTTCTTCTCAGCAGGTAAAGTGAAAGACTCAGAACCATTAGAACTGAAACCTTTGTTTGAGCATCTGGAGAGGTTACTCATCAGGCAGACTAATCTCTGGTATAATTATACCAGCTTGGAAGCCTACATCCATGCAAACAGAATACTGAGAGGCCTCAGAGTGGACAAAAGTTGACCAGCAGGACTTGTAAATTTTGTGCATGAGGAAGTGTGGAAGCAGGTGGCACATAACAGTGCTGTGGCCTTCATTAACATATGCATAAAAGAAGACAAATATCACTATTCTAAAGTAAAAAAAGAGGTAAAAGAGGTCCAGAAACTACTCTCCTCCTGTAAAGAATTACCTGCATTCAAAGAAAAAGAACAAAATCTTAAGAAATTTCTTGACAAGCTAGAGCAAAGAGAAAGTGACATAAGTTAGAGTGGGACAAACAAGATTATCTGTGGGGGAGGTGTTTGGTAGGGAATGTCATCCAAGCCAAAAGCCGAAACCCAGTAGAAGTGCAGACCAGTTCAAATCAAAATTTAGGGGACAGACACCAAGAGAATCAGATACCAGAAAACTGTCTCTATAGCACAAACTGGCCCAACACTGACTGAGAGTGATTGAGGAGATACTGAATCAGAGACATTAAACTCAACACTCAGTTGTCCACTGTGTTTTTAGGCTTGGGCAAAAGTGCCACAACAAGAATGATGAAGAATCAAGGCAAAAGACATGAAGAGGAAAAAGAGGTGGCAGAAAACATAAGTGCATAGCAACAGAATATTAATCAGAAAGCCAACCAAAGAGAAGCTGGATGGGAATTCCTGAACCCAACATAGAGATGTCGATAGAGAGAAGTGCAGGGGTAAATGGAGAAAGTGACAAATGCAATAAGGGCAGGGATGGGGGAAAGGGGTAAGGCCATCAAGAAATGGAGGGTAATGAATACCAACACCCATAGTCTGGGCAACAAGCTCCCTGAACTGGTGGCCTTGATGGAAGAGGGATGCCTAGATATCGTAGCAGTCACAGAAACATGGTACACAGAGAATCATGACTGGGATGTTAACATACCAGGGTACACAACCTACAGGAGAGACAGGGAGGGCAGAAGGGGGGGAGTAGCTCTCTATGTAAGGGAAGGGATAAAAGCAACTGAACAAAAGAGTAAACAAGGAGGAGAGGAGGCACTGTGGGTCATGTTCGAGACCAGAAATGGCACCACAATCCACACAGGGGTTGTATACAGACCCCCCATATCAGGGGGAGGGAATGGACAAGGATATGCTAGAAGGCATACTTAGGATGGCAGAGAAAGGGGAGATACTGTTGATGGGGGACCTTAATATGCCAGATGTTAACTGGAGCACCTTTGCTGCAGCCACATCCAAAAGCAGGGCTATTCTTGATGCCCTTCAGGTGGCATGCCTCAGACAACTAGTTTTGGAACCTACTCATGAGGGAGCAATCTTAGACCTTGTACTCTCAAATGGGGACAGTGAGAGGATCTCAGATCTAGAAGTGGGTAGCCATTTGGGAACAAATGACCACCAAACAGTGTGGTTCACGATAAACTCAGCCACAGAGTCAAGCCATACAAAAGTGAGGGTTCTGGACTTCAGGAGGGCTGACTTTGGCAAGATGGGAGAGTGCCTTAGAAAAGCACTAGCAAACAGGCTAGAAGAAGGGGTGGAGCAACAATGGGGAAATATCAAAACTGCCATCACAGAGGTAACAAGCCTTTGTGTGAAGCAAATAAATAAAACAAAATGAAAGAAAAGCCACTATGGTTCTCAAAAGAGGTGGTGGTGAAGGTTAGGGAGAAAAAGATAGCATTTAGGAAGTATAAGGTAACACAGAAGGAGCAGTACAGAGAACTATACCAGTTAAGGCAGAAGGAAGCAGAGAGGGTAGTCAGAATAGCAAAGGCACAAACTGAGGAAAAGATAGCTAACTCGGTTAAGAAGTGGGATAAAACCTTTTATAGGTATATCAGGGAGTGTAGAAAGACAAAGGGAGGGATAGTGAGGCTGAATAGAATGGATGATGGGTGGGCAGAGAGTGACAGTGAAAAAACAGGATACTGAATGAATACTTCTGTTCAGTATTCACAAAAGAGGAGGTGGGGGAGGTGCCTAATCCACTTAACAAGAAGCACTCTGGAGAGGGGGGTCAATCCCAGTCCTTTCACAGAAGAAAGGGTTCTGAAAGAACTCCTAAAACTGAAGGTGGACAAAGCAATGGGGCCAGATGGAATTCACCCCAGAATTCTAAAAGAATTAAGCAGAGAACTAGTGACACCACTGACTACCCTTTTAACAAATCATGGGAGGATGGTGTGGTACCTGAGGACTGAAAGAAGGCTGATGTGATTCCCCTTCACAAAAGTGGGACCAAGACAGAGGCAGGAAACTACAGACCTGTCAGTTTGACCTCTGTGGTAGGAAAGGATGGAATCACTTCTGAAGGAAAAGAATTGTTGAGTACCTAGAGGCCAGTGGGGCTCGGACCCAAAGCAGCATGGTTTCACGCGGGAAGGTCATGTCAGATGAATCTAATTGATTTCTTTGACTGGGTGACCAAAGTAGTAGACCAGGGAGGGGCTGTGGACATGGCCTACCTAGACTTAGCAAGACATTTGACACAGTCCCACACAAAAGATTAGTAGTTAAATTAACCAGCCTGGGAGTGGGTTCCAGGGTGGTAGCCTGGTAAAACATTGGCTGAACAACAGGACACAGAAGGTAATTGTAAATGGAGTACACTCTGAAGAAAGAGGTTACTAGTGGGGTACCTGAGGGTTCAGTACTGGGTCCAGTCCTTTTTAATGTCTTTATAAGTGACATTGCAGAGGGACTGGAAGGAAAAGTATGCCTCTTTGCAGATGACACAAAGATCTGCAACAGGGTTGATACACAAGGAGGCATGGAAAGGATGAGAAGGGACTTGGCAAGGTTAGAGGAATGGTCAAAAGTATGATAGCTTGGATTCAATGCAAAGAAGTGCAAAGTAATGCACCTGGGAAACAAAAACCCAGGGGAAGATTACGCAGTGGTGGGGGGGTAGTAACAACAACAAAAATGGAAAGGGACCTGGGGGTAATCATATTAGATGACCTTAAGGTTGGCAAGCAATGTGAGAAGGTGGTAGGGAGGGCTGGGGGGATACTGGGATAAATAGGGAGAGGTATCACCAGCAGAAAACAGGAAGTTGTTATCCCTCTGTACAGACAGTTGGTGAGACCCCATCTGGAGTACTGTGTCCAGTTCTGGAGACCGCATCTCCACAAGGACATAGACAGGATGGAGACAGTTCAGAGGAGTGCAACTAAAATGGTGCAGGGTATGCAAGAGAAGCCATGCGAGGAGAGACTAAAGGAGCTTAATATGTATACCCTTGAAGAAAGGAGGGAGAGGGGGGACATGATAGAAACATTTAAGTACCTCAGTAGAATCAGCAAAGTCCAAGAGGGTAGCATCTTTCAGAAAAAGAGATGGGCAAGAACAAAGGTACACAATCTGAAGATAGAGGGTGGATGGCTCAGGGGCAATGTGAGGAAGTATTTTTTCACAGAGAGGTGGTGGACGCATGGAACAGCCTTCCTGAGGAGGTTGTGGGGTCTAAAACTGTGTGAGAATTCAAGAATGTATGGGACAGACATAAGGCAATTTTTGTGGGGGGTAGGAAGAAACAGGCTGTTGGTTAAATAGGATCTGCAGCTTATCCTCTAGGTAGGGAAACGGGCAGACTAGGTGGGCCAAGCAGTCCTTATCTGCCGTCAAAGTCTATGTTTTTATGTTTCTGTCTAAGCACTCTCTGATGGACATACAGATGAAGGTGCTATAACATAGACTTAGTTTCATCCCATCTCTATGTGTGAACAAGTTTAACATATTTGTTGAACTCTTTAAAATTTTCAGAAAACTTAATTTAAAATTTCATTTTGTGAATATGGGAGGGGATAGTTCTGAACTACTATAAGTGTCAACTCCCTTTCTTCCACAGATTCAAGCACAGGCAACTTATCCTTCTTGATTGCTATGCTTAATCAGAATGAAGATATAGCTTATGACACATGTGGATATACTGTCTAATGGTAACCTGAACACAGAAAATCATGATGGGCAGTAGTCATGAATGAGAGGCTTAGATTATTTAAACTTAAATCTGCCTTCTTCCCTGGCACAGTTGACACAGCTATACAGCTCTTTCAAAAGGAAGTCATTTTTGAGGTGGAACAATTGCTCAGTTCCCCAGGAATGCCAAACAGAACAATCTTACACCAGCAGAACAGCAGGCACTCACTGACTAATGTCTACAAAAGACATTATAATACGCCAAGCTAATAAAGAGAAACATGTGGTGGTACTTGACAGGGATGGTTATGTGGCAGAAGCAGAAAGGCTACTGACTGATAGGGATACATATGCAAAACTTGAAAAAAATCACATGGAACAATTCAAACTGGAATTGTATGATCTGATCAATCTGATCAATAACTCTCTGGCAGAGGGTGCCATCACTCAGCAAGAATATGAATTCTTGAATTCTTGAAAGTCAGCTACCCTGTGTTAGTTACATTTTATTACCTACCAGAAAACCACAAAAGCCGGGTATCACCGCCTGATAGACCCATAGTCTCGGGCATAGGATCTCTAACTAACAACCAGAATACATTTATTGATTTCTTCTTACACCTAATTGTACACAAGTTGAGGTCATATACCTGAGAGATCACACACCTGATGGAAAAACTTAAAAAACATAAAGTGGGAGACTGACTTTTGCTGGATAGGAGTTGATGTCATGTCGCTTTATATGTGCCTCCCTCATGTTTTGGGAGTAAAAGCCACGGAATACTTTCTGAAAAGGAATAGTGGTGCCAGTGTACCACCTGTGGATTTCCTACTGAAAGGCACTGAATTCATCTTAAAGAATTTCTTTATGTTTATTTATTTGTTTATTGCATTTGTTTCACCAGGAAAGACACACTGAGCAACAAGATGCTCGTCTCCCGTTAGGCCTGGGAGGGTACACGGATATATGATAACACAGGTTATCAAGTGAACAGTTAACAGAAGCAAGTAAAAAGCAGCATAAAGATACATGATTGCATGAATATACAAGCAGCGCACATTGAATGCTTAGGATATTATAGTATCAAATAACAATTTTTGTGACAAGAAGCAGCAGACAAGGTAAATTAGCACAGTAGTAACGGCTGTAACAACAGAGGAAGTATATCACAGTTATACACAGTACATAGGGCAAAATAGGCCCAGGACATAAGTGCAAGGTTGGGGTTATATGCCAGCTTCTGTAGCAAGGCTAAGGCCGCTGGTCAGGCATTGGGGAGGGGATAGTGGGGCATGGCAGGTTCAGGGACAGGAGCAATTTGTAGTAAGGAAGTTTGCTAGGGCAGTAGACAGAGAGTAGGAAGAGGAGGAGTGCCGAATTTGCAGTGGGAGGGGCGTGCCAGAGCTTGGGTAGCCGGTGTGAGAAGGCAGCTTGACCGGCAGAGGTCTTCCGCCTAGGGACTGAAAGTTGGCGGGAATCACTGGATCTAAGATGATGGGAGGGGGTGGGGCATCTTTGAGCACAGTGGCAAGGTAAGAGGGTATGGACACGAGCCATAGGTTGGAGACAAATTTAGCACAGTGAGAGATGTGGCGGTTTTCAAGGGACGGTAGTGCCAAGGCTCGGTAGAGTTCGGAGTGGTGGGTGAGGGGGAGAGGCATCGAGAGCAAAGTGGCAGAAGGCATTATAAAGTGTGTTCAGTTTAGATAGGGTGGACTTAGGGGCTGCACTGTATACAGTGTCACAGTAGTCGATGGAGGGCAGTATCATCTTCAGGACCAGTTCACGTTGGACTCAGGGAGGGAGGCTGCTGCATTCCTATATAGTGCACTGAGCAAGGGGCGTAGTTTTTTTGAGATAGCATCGATGTGGTCAGAAAAGGAGAGATGGCTGTCAAGCCAGACCCCCAAGTAACGGAACGAAGAGACATCTTCAAGTTTTTGGCCATCCAGGGTGGCGAAGTAGGGAAGGGAGGGGAGTCTGGCTAGGCGTTGTCATGTGCCAAAGGTCATAGTGACAATTTTATTTTCATTTAGGGAGAGCTGGTGTGAGCTAAACCGTTGCTGTACCTTGTTGAAGTCAGCTTGGAGGTTTGATTGTAATACATCAGGGGTGGAGCCCGAGTAGTAGAGTATAGTATCATCTGCATACATGTGGATTAAGGAAGTAGAGCAGATGAGTGGCAGATCATTTAAGAATATAGAGAACAGAATGAGACCAAGAACCAACCCCTGTAGGACACCGGTAGTTAAGGGAAGGGGGGTGGAGATCACATTTGAGACTCTAACGGACAGAGTTCTATCAGAGAGGTATGATCTGAACCAGTCTGTGGCTGCAACAGAGAGGCATGATTCAGCGAGACTCGAGAGCAGTATGGGATGGGAGACGTGTCGAAGGCTTTTGCAAGGTTGACAAAAATGGCTGAGGTGATCAGTCCACTGTCCATGCCTGTCAGGATAGCGTCTGTAAGCCTTATCAGGGAGGAGGTGGTGGAGTGTCCCTTCCTGAAGCCAGACTGGAATGGCGTGAAGAATTTGAAGTCAGTGAGGAAGGAGGTAAGTTGGGTGAGCACAAGGTGCTCTTGTAGTTTTGCTAGGGCTGGGAGGAGGGAGATAGGGCGGTAGTTAGAGGGGGAGGTAGGGGCACCTCCTTTTGGCAGATGGATGACAATGGCATGCTTCCATGCATGGGGGATGGCAGTGGCAGCAAAGGATTGGTTTAGGAGTTTGGCAATGGAGTTGCTATAGCAGGGGTGGAGAGATATAGAAGTTTGGGGTCTAATCCATCTGGGGATCTGCCTTTTGAAGGGTTGAGAGAAAGTAATGCAACTAGGGCCTCAGTTGCAGAGATGTCTTTGAAGGAAAAAGAGCGAGTCCTAGTCTGGGTCTTTATGTCTGTAGGCGGTGTGAGAGGTGTAGCGTTGGACAGGGAAGCGAGGAGGGTGGTAACACAAGTGGAGAAGTACACATTGAACTCAGTGGCGACTGCTGTGGGCTCTGAAAGGAGAGAGTTATTAACATTTAGCATTGGAGTGGGATTGGCAGCTGGTGGGGTGAAAAGGGAATGAATGACCTTCCAGGATTTTGAGGGTTTATTTAGGTTTGACTGGAGGGAGCTGCTGAAGTACTCTGCCTTTGCAAGACAAGTGGCTCTGGTGCACTTGTTACAGAGCATGCGGTATGTGGAGAGGTGTTGTGGGAGGCATGAGGATTTATGCATTTTCCAGGCTTCGCCCCATGCGATTTGACATGCAGTCAGTTCTTAGGTGATCCAGGGTAGGTGGTTTCCTCATACTCTTGTACGACGCAGTGGGGCGTGTGTGTTCCAGACACTGAGGAATGTGTTTTTAAAGTGTAGGAAGGCATCATCAATGGAGATCGTAGGAGGGGCAGGGGCCCAGTTTGCTACTGTAGGTCATCTAATACAGGGGCTAGATTGAGGGATTTATAGGAGCGTTAGACTACAATTTTAATGGAGGATTTTGGGCGGTGGATTTTATGCACTAAGAAGGTTACATCGTGGTCGCTGAGGGAGTCAGGAAGAATACCGGCTTGTTTGACCTGGTGGGGGTGTGTGGTAAGGACCCAGTCCATGAGCGAGTGGTTACCATATTTTAGGTTAAGCCGGGTGGGCTCAGTAATGATTTGTGAGAGGTTTAGGGAGGAAATTTCAGTCCTGATTTTGTTGAGGGCAGGAGCTAGCCAATTGTGGTTAAAATCACCCATGATGTAGAGTTCTCCTGTCGTGGTTACGCAGGAGATTTGCTTGAGGAGGTCGGTGACAGCAGAAGCTGGTGTACCAGGTTGGCAGTATAACCCAGCAATGTAGATTGGTAGTGAGAAGGGAAGGACATGCTGAATTAGTATTATTTCAAGGACTTTTGCTGCGGACTTGGTCAGGACCACTGAATAGTGCACGTCTGAGTTTACGTAGATGGCTATTCCGACGCCTTTAGAGGCTCTATCCTGACGGGCCACAGTGTAGCCTGGGATAGCGACAGAGGAGTCATTGATGTTTTTGTTGAGCCAGGTTTCGGACAGGGTGAAGATATCTGGAGCATAGTGGACAGCAAGAACCTGAAGGGAGTCATGCTTGTGGACAAGGCTTCTTATATTTAGGTGCAGAAAGTGCAGGCAACATGGGAGACGGTCCCCAGAGTAAGGTGAAGAAGAGGCTGATGTTGGAGAGGGGTATGGGGGGGTAGTATTGGGGCTGGATTAGGGTGGATGTCACCTGCTGCAAGGAGCAGGAGAGCGAGAGTTAGGTAGTGAGTGAATAGCTGTATATGACTGACTGCGAGCGGTCGTCTCTTAGATTGATGGTGTGTATGAGCTGGGCATAAGGGAATAAGTTGAAAAATGACCCAAGGTAGCGATGGGTTGAAAAGAAATAGGCTGGGACATGTGGCAGAGTGTGTCCATGCTTGGGTGAAAGGGGAGGTGGACACCAGACTGGAGGGTGGGAGAGCTCAACGAGGTTTGTCAGGTTTTGGGAGGAGGGGGCATGGGAGAGGTGGGTGGCATGTTGGAAAGGAGGGAGGGAGAGAATAGGGATGAGAAGGGTCAGGTGGCCTGGTAGAAGGATCATGGTGCGGATCAGGTGCTAGGAGGACCCTGCTGCTGTGGTTACGTAGCGGGGAAGGTAGGTGCTGTAGTTACTTAGTGGAGAAGGTGTATGGCTGGGATGCGGGCGGCAGAGAAATGATAGGGACCTGTAAGGACTAGGAACCAATGGGGGAGCAGAGGGAATGAGGGTTTTAGGTAGCCAGTGATGGAGCAAGCAGTGCTGCTAGGCTTATTAGCCAATGAGGGAGCGAGTGCTGCTAGGCTTACTAACCAATGATGGAGCAAGAGGGAATGTGGGCAGACAATAGGTGTATTTAATCAGTGGAGGGGTTGGGGTGGGTGTGAGAGTCGAAGGCAGAGTGCTTGGATGGGGGGGTGCAGGAGCAAGGAAACAACAGAAGAGCTGTAAGTACTTTAAAACAGTAGTAGAAATTACAATCCAGCTAATACAGTTGAAATCCTTCTATGAGACACTTGAATTTTGCTTAGTTGCAGCTAAATCTATTTGTAAAACGTGCCAGGCAGCAAAAGCAGGGGAAAAAGTCCTGGCCATTCGGAGCGGGTTTGCTAAAAGCACCTATGTTCCAATTGGCTGTGCTGTTGCCGTACCTTCCAAGGAGCTGCAGGCGGGCATCCTGGTCTCAGTTGGCTGGGTGCCATCCGACTGTGGGGGAGCTGAAGCAGCCCTGTTCAAGGGCAGGCAGCTGGAGAGAAGAAAAATAGCAGAGGTTAAATAGCGTAGAGGCAGGACAGGTTTAGATTGAGCAATTCAGCAAGACAAAGGAGAGTGAGCCTTTTTGGCGCCAAGGCAGAGTGCTTGGATGGGGGGGGTGGGGGTGCAGGAGCAAGGAAACAACAGAAAAGTTGTAAGCACTTTAAAACAGTAGTAGAAATTACAATCCAGCTAATACAGTTGAAATCCTTCTATGAGACACTTGAATTTTGCTTAGTTGCAGCTAAATCTATTTGTAAAAAGTGACAGGTGGCAAAAGCAGGGAAAAAAGTCCTGGCCAATAGGAGCAGGTTTGCTGGAAGTGCCTGTGTTCCAATTGGCTGCATTGTCACTGTACCTTCCAAGGAGCTGCAGGTGGGCGTCCTGGTCTTCATTGACTGGGTGCCATCCGACCATGGGGGAGCTGAAGCAGCCCTGTTCAAGGGCAGGCAGCTTCCAAGGAGCTGCAGGCGGGCGTCCTGGTCTCGGTCGGCTGGGTGCCGTCTGACCGTGGGGGAACTGAAGCAAGGGCAAGGGCAGGCAGCTGCTTAATGAGGACATTTATTCTTCAGAAGTGTGGCACCACCATGGGGGCAACAATAGTCCCCTTCTTTGTTAACTTTTGTTTGGGCTGGTGGGAACAACTAACAATTTTCAGTGATGCTCAAAATTTTTTCTGTGGAAGGTGGTACACCACTATATCAACAACAACATACTGGTCATCTGGAGTTGTAGCATAGGGAGTGCAGAAAAATTTGGAGCTGAACTTAACGATAGCAATTTGAATGTACAGCTAAAATTGATAGATCAAAAATTAGCTGCCACCCCTGGAGAAACCATAACAACAGCAGAGTACCAGAAACCCATTGCAGGAAATAAAGTTCTGCACAACAACGTTCATACCCCTCCCCCCCAAATTGAGCTCATCAATTCCTTATGAGCAGTTTTTGCATGTACAGCGGAATTGTTCAGAAGTTGAATTAAAGAAACTGGCACAAGAAACGTATGCATGTTTCAAAGAAACAGGATAGACTACTGAAACACTGGATGAAGCTTTAGCAAAAGCTTTTACCCAAGATGCAGAATGCTTGGTGACACCCAAAGCTGCAGCAAGCACCATTACTATTAACCGTATTATATGCATGCTAGAATTCAGCTCAGTGGCACCCCAAATTAGAAAAAATAATTGTTATTTATTTATTTGAATTCTGGTAACTGGGTAGGCCCACTGAGATGGAATGTCCCTTTTTATGGAGCTACATGGGGGAAAAGGGTTACAAAGGGAGGAACAGTGATACAATAAATAATAGCACATGTTGAGTGTACGCAGACACTTTTACAAAAACATATATAATAAACAAAGCAAAACTTCACACAGTCAGTAAATTAGTTACATCTTCAAAACTGCCCTGGCAAGAAGAAATACAGGCCAACAGAGTTAAGCTAGCCCTGGCAAGAAGGAATACAGGTGAGGGGGTACAGGCAAAGTAGGCAAGCATTAAGGATGCAATACTTGAAGCAACATCCCAATGTGTTAGGGAGAAAAGAAAGAGCAAAAGAAGGATGAAACCACTTTGGTTCTCAAAAACAGCAGCAGAAAAGATCAGAGCCAAAAGGCTGGCCTTCAGGAAATATAAGGGAACGCAGTGGGACGAAGATAGGGAGGCATACCAAACTTCCCTAAGGGATGCAGGGAAGACAGTAAGGCAGGCAAAGGCCCAAACCGAGTAAACACTAGCATGAACCATAAACGAAGGGATCAAAATTTTGTAAAGATACATTAGTGAAAGGAGAAAGTCCAGAGGGGATATTGCTAAGATCAAAGGGGATAAGGGGGAGTGTGTGGAGGAGGGCTAGAGATATGCAGTGGAATGTGGGAGTGAAAGCAGATTCACGGAGTGCTCCATAGCCGCGTGCCCAGTGTACTTCATTATTAATGGGTAGCGTGAAGTCCATTGAAAACAATGACTTCACGTTACTCGCCTTCAAAACCACTACTCTACTAATTTAGGTGAAATACATTGAAAACAATGTACTTCTCCTCACTTCACCTTGTTTTTAAGCTCCAAAGGCGAATTTTGCAGTGATTCATGGGATTTCAGGTCACATGGGCTCTAGATTGTTCTGCACAGCCTCAGTTTGGGGTAGTGTGTGTAGGAAGCTGTAGGAGACAATCTGGTTTGAGAGCTCTCTAATTCAAACCTTCTAAAAGCTGTTAAAAAAGCCTTTTTGAGTCATTTTTTTTGCTGCAACTTTAGTTCATTGATTATAGGAAACCCTCCTGTGCTCATATCATCGAGCGTTTATTGTTTGTGTGTGTAATTTGAATGTTAATGTACAACATTCAGTCTGTGTACTGACAGTGGAAGTGTGCTTTGCAGGAGGGGTGTATCTGTGGTGTAGGTAGATTAACTTGGAGAAAAAGACAGTGCTTTCTATTTTGATGATATTTCTTGTATAACTGTGTTAATGTACACACAATAATATTTTCAATAATTCTTGCCATTTTTTTGATGATTGTTGTGGTGCAGCAGTGCATAATTTTAGTTTGTTTAAAATATGTGGTTATATTACTGAAGTTTTCAATTTGCTACGCAATACTTAGTGTGTGTGTGTGTGTGTGTGTGTGTGTATGTCAAAAAGACCTTAATTGGAAATGTCTAAATATAAATGCAAGAAGCATAGTACATAAGATTGATGAATTGACATATAAAATTACAAAAGACAAAATAAAGATACTGTATGTGCCATTACGGAAACATGGTGGGATACAGACAACCAATGGGACTGACAGATTTCAGGATACCAACTATACTGCTCCAATAGACCAGGGAAAAAGGGAGGCGGGTTTGCCATTTACATCTCAAATGATATTATAACTGAAGAATTAGAAGTCCAGAAACTTGAAGGCATTGACTAACTATGGATTATTTATTTATTGTTAATATTTTATTTATTTATTGTGATATTCAGAAAGACCTTTGAGTCAGAGACCCATTTACAAAGGTTCCACGTCACACATAAATTGAACAGGGACGGGACTTATGATACAGAAAATACAGTACATAACAAAGTAACAATTATAATAAAAAAAACAGGTTACATGTTGTTTCATGGAGGTTTAGCAGAGATTTAGGTACTTTAGCACAGCCAAGGGGAAGGAGAAAATAGAGAGACTCTGTAGGAGGCTGATTGTCATGTTATGTAAATGCATTCATTTTTTGTACATTGACCTGCTAAATAGATTTTTTGAAGGAAGGCAGTGGCAGATCAGGTATCAAGGGCAGTCACATAAATTTGACGCCTGCAGATATTCCCTTAGCTTTGATTTGTATGGGCCCAGCCTTATTTCATCAGTTATATGGATAGGGAGGGAGTTTGTCCAGGAAGGGGCCCTGAAACTGAAAGTGCGTTGGTATTGGGAGGTCCGCCATGGGAACCCATAGTAGCCACTTGCTTGTGCTACGGGTTGTTTTGCCAGGTGGAGTTTGGTGGATAATTTGGTGCAGGAGAGGTTGGGGTGAGGCCGAGTAGTACCTTTTGGTCATAAGGCAGGTGTGGTACCTGATTCTGCTATCCAGGTTTAGCCAGTTTGTGCTGCTGTAGAGGGAGCAGGAGTGAGTGAAACGATCACATCCTAGGATAGTCGGTGAGCTTTGTTGAGCACAAGCCTGAGTTTACTTAGGGTTGAGGGGCAGGCACTGTATATTAGGATGCCGTAGTCTAGCAGGGAGAGGACCGAGGAGTTTACGGTAAGCTGTAGTGCTTCAGGGGTGAGGCAGTGTTTGTGCCGGTAGAGTACACCAAGTCTGGAGCTAAGGGTGGTTGTTAGGTGTAGGATATGTTGATTAAAGCTGAGGGCAGGGTCTAGTGTGATCCCTAAGTATTTAAAGTTGTGTACTTGTTCTGGGGGGGTCTGATTTGTAGTGAGAAATTTGGGGCACAGGTTTTTGAGTGGGTTCTGAGGATTAGGGCCTCCTCTGTTGAACATGCCGCCATCACCACAGGTGTGATATATAGTCCTCCTGCTATCTCATCAAATATTGATTGACAGTTACTAGAGAGACTAGAAAAAAATGGTAGTACCTGGAAACCTAATTATTCTGGGAGATTTAAATGTACCAGGTATAGACTGGGAACATCATATAGCTGGGACTAGCCTGGAAACTGGATATCTTGATGCCTTTAGCCCTATGGGTTTGCAGCAATATGTATTCCAACCTACCAGAAATTCTAATATACTGGACCTAGTGTTAAGTAATACGGGGGAATATATTCAGCAGTGTAAAGTAATCTCACCATTGGGTTCCAGTGATCATGATATGGTCGAATTTATCATCGAGGGACAGGTTAATAGAATCCTCAGAGAAACCTTAACTAGAAATTATAACATAGCTGACTATAATAAAATAAGGAAGATTTTAGCATCTGGGATTGGAAGACAAATTTACAAAAATAAATCAGTTTCTTCAATGTGGGACATTCTTATTAAAAACTCAAACAAATCATTGATACGCATGTTCCAATAACTAAGAAATATAATAGATCAGGAGAATACCTGTCTGGATGACGAGAAAATTAAGAATCTGATTAATAAAAAAAATAGGGCCTATGCTACATTTAAAATACATGGTCAAGAGTTCATTTGGAAAAAATACAAAAACCTGCTAAAAAGGACAAAGAAATGTATTTTAAGAGCTAAGAGAAATTATGAACTGAAATTGGCTAGTAAAGTAAAGGATAAGTATAAATCCTTCTATAGCTACATTGGCTGTAAAAAGGGGGGTTTACAAGGGATAGGGCCACTAAAACAGGTGGATGGCAATCTGATTCAGGATAATGTTCAAATGGCTAATGAGTTCAACGGGTATTTCTCCTCAGTATATAATCCCAGTACCAGGAATACCAAGCAACATCTAAAATCTGTAGGTCAGCTCATATTGGATAAGAAAAATGTTGAACACAGACTACTCAGTTTAAATCCAAATAAATCCATGGGTCCAGACGAGATTCATCCTAGATTGATTAAAGAGCTGGCTGACCTATTGGCTGAACCATTAACCAGTGTATTCCAGGCCTCATTAGACCAGGGAGAAGTGGTTGATGCATGGAGGGAGGCAAATGTCACCCCTATTTTAAAAAAAGGTTCTAGATCTGAGGTGGGTAACTATCGTCCAATAAGCCTCACCTCAATATTAGGTAAAATGCTGGAAGAGATTATGAAAGAACGTATAGTGGAGGATATGCAAATTAGGGGAGATATCGATACATCACAGCATGATTTCAGTCAGGGAAGATCTTGCCAGACAAATCTTTTGGGATTCCAAGAAAATGTCAGCAGCGCACTGGATGAGGGTTACCCAGTGGATGTCATATTCCTGGATTTCTCCAAGGCATTTGATAAAGTGCCCCATGGAGAACTGGTGGACTCTTTAATTGAGCATGGCATCCAAGGCAAAATTACTACATGGATCAGCTCTTGGCTTTCAAACAGAAGACAAAGAGTAACAATAAGAGGAAGTAACTCAGGGTGGGTGGGTGGATGTGACGAGTGGTGTCCCGCAGGGGTCTGTCCTGGGACCCTGTCTTTTAATATATATATATATATATATATATATATATATATACACACATTCAATGACAACTGGAGGGGCTACCTGGGAAGCAAAATTTGCTGATGATACACGGATCGGCTCTATTATTAAAAATAGACTGGACATTGATAAAATTCAGGATTCATGAAAAAAACTACAAAATTGGGCACACACTTCAAGACTAGCATTTAATATAGATAAATACACCGTAATGCACTTTGGTAGGAACAATCTGAGGGCCACATATAGGTTAAATGAGCAAACTCTAAGAGAAGTCACTGATGAAAGAGACTTAGGAGTAAGGATCCAAAATGACCTGAAATTTAACAAACATTGTAGCCTAATTGTGAGAAAGGCAGGGAATATCTTGAGCTGCATAAGCAGACATATTGGTTCCAGGAGAAGCGAGGTTATTTTGCCACTTTATGGCTCACTGGTGCGACCTCACCTGGAGTACTGTGCCCAGTTTTGGTCACCAGGCTATAAAAACCAGATTACAGCATTGGAGAGGGTGCAGAAAAGAGCTACACGCATGAAAAAGGGAACAAAAGGGTGCAGTTACCAATCTCGTTTAAATAAATTTGAATTATATACCTTGGAATATAGGAGAATGCGTGGAGACATGTGTTTGGTTTATAAAAATCTCACAGACACTAAGTTGAGGGAATTAACAGGGCTAAAAATAAAAAATCAGCTGTACCAAACAAGAGCACATCCCTTCCAGTTGCAGATGGATAAGTATAAAACCACTAAAAGAAAACATTGGTTTAGCATTAGGGTCATGCCAATCTGGAACAAACTGCCCATGGAGGTGGTCTCTAGTCCCTCATTGCAGGTTTTTAAAAAGAACCTAGATACATTTCTTTTAGGTAAAGGTATCTTGGGGTACCGGCATAATTAAAAATAAATATGGCAAGCAGTATGGACCAAATAGGTCTTCTAGCTTTGTAATAATTTATGAACTTATGAACGTATGTGTGTGATGCGTATCATCAAATCAGACACCTTTTATTGTGCCACATAATTTCTGCAATGTGAACCTGCTATCCACTGCAGCTGTGTAATGTTTTGTACTTCTTTGTGGTATCTTTACTGGTACTTGTACAAGTGACTCTTACTGCAGCAGTGCAGTACACTGCCCCCCACCACGGCCCGCCCCAACCGGCAAAGATATTCTTTTCCAGATTTGAATTTCTGATGGTGACCACTGGTTAGGTGTTGTGCCTTTGCATCTGCATCTGTTCAGTGCCAGGCGCAATCTTAATCTGTCTGTACATTTGCATCTCTCTAGGGCCCAATCTCCATCTCTAACTTAAGTCACAGTTGTTTCTTTGGCTTCCCTTCAGAGTAATGGACAGGTTTGGTGCATAATTCAGCATGAACATTGTACTCATTAATATGTGATTTTAAGTCAGGACCATCATCAGGAGTCAATCGTGATACAAATCACGTTCTTCATCATCATGGTCACAAATGCAGTCACAAATTACGATTTACGATCACATCACGAATCACAACAGTCATTTTTTTTACTAGTTACTTGGATGTATTGTAAGCCTGTTTTGTAGTATCTCTCCATGCTTCACCACCCCACCACTGTACTCATTAATAAGTGTTTTTAAGTTAGGGAGTTGGACAGTGTCTGCAGTACATACACAGATTGGAAAGAAAACTGCACCCATGCAGTTTAGCACAGTATACTTCCACTGCTCAGAATACATACGGAAGACAACAAATAAAGGGCATAATTACATACAAGGGTCTGGGATGGTGGATGAATACATTTTATAACACAGCAAGGAAGGTGTGGGGGGGCACATGGTGTGAGGAGAAAAAAAACTAATGTGGGATCCCATGGTGATCCAGCAGCAGTTCCAGCATGGACATAATTTGCAACTGATGTCCCTCTATGTAAGAAAAATAAAATGTACAGAAAGAACAAATTAAGTAAAAAACAGTACAGACAGAAAAGACAAAAAAATGTAGCTTTTAAAAAAGCTGTTGGGTCTAAATCAAAGTTTAAATCTCCTCCTCTTTCTGATCTCAAAGTATCAGCAGTCACAAAACACACTCCTCCCTCTCTCTCTCTCTGTCTGCAGAGGGGAAAGTAAAAGTGTCTGCTTGTATGATTCACTTTCTTCCTGCCTAGCTAAAGAGCATGTGACTTACAGTACTGTAAGCCATGTGATGTGTGGGGGGCTGCCAAATCTGAAACACCAAGTGGATCACTTAGAATCATAATGAGGAACGCAAAGTCCATACAAAAACAATGACTTCGCCTTACGCCGCATTGCCATTTCCACCTTAATGCGAAGTGTAATGACTAATGCTGAGGTGAGTCACTTTGCACGCGGGGAGTAGCAAATGCAAGTGCCCACTTTTATGCTCACTTCACCGGGTGGACTTAAATTGCTGCTTCTCTAAGGAGGACCAAGGAAAAGCATCAATCCTAAATAGATACTTCTGCTCAGTATTTACTGAGGAGAAGGTAAGGCAGGGCCCACAGCTCAGCACCATGGACACAGGGGGAGGGAGGTGTGCACAAGTCCCTCCACAAAAGAAAGGGCCCCACAAGAGCTCGATCAGCTCAGGGTGGACAAGGCAATGGGACCTGATGCCATACATCCCAGGGTACTAAAGAAACTAAGGGTGGAACTAGCAAACTAGCAGAGCCATTATCAGAACTGTGTAGTGAGTCTCTGAGCACAGGAGAGGTCCCAGAAGACTGGATAAGGGCTCATGTTATCCTGCTCCACAAGAGTGGCAGCAGTGAGGAGGCAGAGAATTATAGACCAGTCAGTCTTATCTCAGTAGTGGGTAAGATTATGGAGCCATTCCTTAAGGAAAGGATAGTACAACACCTGGAATCCACAGGAGCACAGGACCCAAGACAGCATGGGTTTACAACAGGAAAGTCCTGCCAAACTAATCTTATAGATTTCTTTGACTGGGTAACCAGAGTGGTGGACCAAGGAGGTGCAGTTGATATCACCTACCTTGACTTCAGTAAATCTTTCGATACTGTTCCACATAGAAGATTAACAAGCTGGGTAGGCTCGGGTGGGTCGCAAGTTGGTCAACTGGGTGGCAAACTGGTTGGTGGGCAGAAAACAGAGAATGGTGGTAAACAGTATACAGTTAGAAGAGACGCAAGTCATAAGTGGGGTACATCAGGGATCAGTCCTGGGACCAGTACTCTTCAATATCTTCATCAGTGACATTGCAGATGGGCTAGAGGGCACGGTTTGCCTGTTTGCAGATGACACCAAGATCTGCAACAGAGTAGATGATCCAGATGGGGTGGGCAGAATGAGAAGAGATCTGGAAAACTGGCAAAATGGTCTAAAGTGTGGCAACTGGGGTTTAATGCAAAGAAGTGCAAGATCATGCACATAGAGAAGAGAAACCCTGAAGCTACCTATAGGTTGGGAGGGTAGTTGCTGGCAATCACAAGGGAAGAAAGAGACTTGGGCATCATCATCATCACAGATTACCTGAAATCATCCAAGCAGACCACTAAAGCAGTAGGTAAGGCTAGAGGGATGTTGGGGTGTATTAGTGGGGGTATCACAAGTCGTAAGAGGGAGGTAATAATCCCTCTTTACAAGACACTGGTTAGGCCCCATCTGGAGTACTGCATGCAGTACTGGAGGCCGCACTTGCACAAGAACATTAACAAAATGGAGGCAGTCCAGAGACAGGCAACCAAAATGGTGCAGGGACTGCATCAGGAAACATATGAGGACAGAGTAGCGGAGCTCAATATAGAAACATAGAAACATAGAATTTGATGGCAGATAAAGACCGCTTGGCCCACCCAGTCTGCCCATTTCCCTACCTACTGGATAAGCTGCAGATCCTAGTTAACCAGCAGCCTACTTCTTCCTACCCCCACCCCCTAGAATGGCCTTATGACTGTCCCATGCATGCTTGAATTCCACCACTGTTTTTGACTCCACAACCTCCTCTGGAAGGCCGTTCCATGCATCCACAACCCTCTCTGTGAAAAAATACTTCCTTAAATTACCTCTGAGCCACCTCCCTCTATCTTCAAATTGTGCCCCCTTGTTCTTGCACACCTCTTTTTTTGAAAGATGCTACCTTCTTGGACTTTGTTGATTCCCTTGAGGTACTTGAACGTTTCTATCATGTCCCCTCTCCTCCTTTCCTCGAGGCTATACATATTAAGCTCCTTTAGTCTCTCTTCTTATGTCTTCCGTGCAGACTCTGCACCATTTTAGTTGCCTCCTCTGGACAGCTTCCATCCTGTCTATGTCTTATGGAGATTGGGTCTCCAGAACTACATGCAGTACTCCAGATGGGGTCTCACCAGCTGTCTGTACAGAGGGATAATAACTTCCTGTTTTCTACTGGTGATGCCTCTCTATGCATCCCAGTATCCCCAGCCCTCCTTGCTGCCCTCTCACATTGCTTGCCCACCTTTAGGTCATCTGATATGACTACCCCCAGGTCCCTTTCCATTTTTGTTGTTGTTAGTATCTCACCCCCCATTGTGTACTCTTCCCCTGGGTTTTTGTTTCCCAGGTGCATTACCTTGCACTTCTTAGCATTGAATCTAAGCTGCCATACATTTGACCATTCCTCTAACCTTGCCAAGTCGCTTCTCATCCTTTCCACCCCACCCTGTGCATCAACTCTGTTGCAGATCTTTGTGTCATCTGCAGAGACATACTTTTCCTTCCAGTCCCTCTGCAATGTCGCTTATAAAGACATTGAAGAGGACTGGTCCTAATACTGAACCCTGCAGTACCCCACTAGTAACCCCCCTTTCTTCTGCGTGGACTCCATTCACTATTACTCTCTGTGTCCTATTCTCTAGCCAATTCTTTATCCAGGCTGTCATCTTGGGACCCACTCCCAGGCTGGCTAACTTGTATATTAATCTTTTGTGGACTGTGTCAAATGCCTTGCTAAACTCTAGGTAGGCCATGTCCACAGCCCTCCCTGATCTACTACTTTGGTCACCCAGTCAAAGAAATCTATCAGATTTGTCTGGCATGACCTTCCCGCTGTGAATCCATGCTGCCTAGGGTCCTGTGCCCTCTGGCCTCTAGATACTGGACAATTCTTTCCTTCAGAAGTGATTCCATCATTTTCCTACCACTGAGGTTAAACTAACAGGTCTGTAGTTTCCTGCTTCTGCCTTGCTCCCACTTTGTGAAGGGGAATCACATCTGCCCTCCTCCAGTCCTCGGTACCACCCCATCCTCCCATGATTTGTTAAAGAGGGTAGTCAGTGGTGTCACTAGTTCTACCCTTAGTTCTTTTAGAATTCTGGGATGAATCCCATCAAGCCCCACTGCTTTGTCCACCTTCAGTTTTAAGAGTTCTTTCAGAACCCTTTCTTCTGTAAATGGGCTGGTATCAACTTCTGTATCCAGAGTGTTTTTACTGTTTGTTTTAGGTACCTCCCCCTCTTCATTCGTAAATACTGAGCAAAAATATTTGTTTAGTATTTCTGCCTGTCACAGTCTCCTCTCTGCCCACCCTCCCTCCCTTTATTAAGCCTCACTATCCTCCCTTGGTCTTCTTTTGCTCCCTGATGTACCTATAAAAGGTTTTATCCCCCTTCTTAACTGAGTTGGCTATCTTTTCCTCGGTTTGGGCCTTTGCTGTTCTGACTGCCTTCCCAGCCTCCTTTTGCTTTAACTGATACAGTTCTCCGTCCTGCTCCTTCTGCTATTCCTTGTACTTTCTGAATGCTTTCTTTTTCTCTTGAACCTTCACTGCCACTTCCTTTGAGAACCATAGTGGTTTCTTACATCGTTTTGTTTATTTGCTTCACACAAAGGCTCGTTACCTCTGTGATGGCAGTTTTTATTATTCCCCATTGTTCTTCCACCCCTCCTTCCTGCCCATTTGCTAGTGCATTCCTTAGGCACTCACCCATGTATACCCTATGCCCTAGAACAAAGGAGGGAGAAAGGTGATATGATTGAAACATTCAAACATCTTAAGGGCATTAACAAGGTGAAAGAGTGTAATGTTAAACAGGAATTTGTGGTGCTAATACCCTCATAGAACATGGCTGTGATATAGCAATATCAGAGTTTTGCCAATACCAAAAGCTAGTCTAGAACTGAATTACAAGATTAAACTCCTTAATAACTGGCTATGATACTGGTGCCTCAAACAAGATATAGGATGCATAACTCATTGGGAGAAATTTGATAATAGGTCCGAACTTTATTGCTGGAATGGGTTTCACCCAAGCAGAAGGGGCAGTAACCTCATAGAGCAACAAATAAATGCATAAATCAGCAATCATTCAGACTAGTTTGGAGGGGAGAAGGACCTAATACACACCTCTCTAAACGTAGACAGTACAAATGTACAGAATAAGAAATCATTTGCTGGGGTTATTAGCTCAAACCACCCAGAGAATAACTTATCACAGTCCAACAATAATATGGGGGCACTGAAATAAGCTCCACAATCCAGTCAGTGAACTCTGAACTTAAAATCCTACTTGCCAATGCCAGGAGTCTAAAAAGTAAGATGGATGAATTAAAATACTACCTAATTACAAACAGTACAGATGTATGCAGCATAACTGAAACCTGGAACTCAAATGATGATTGATGTACTGACAAACCTGGCTATACCAAAATACTTAAAATCAGAAAACTCAAATTAGTGGATGGAATAGCTTTGTACATTGCTGAAGAATATAAGAGCTATGAAATTAAACCTCCTAATAAAGGTGAAATAAAAAGTGAAATTATCTGGGCACAACTCAAAATGAAAAACAAGAGCCTGAAAATTGGGCTGGGCTACTGGTCTCCAAGCCTAGATAAGGATGAAAATGCTATATTTATGGATGAATTAGAAAACATGGAAATTAGTAGTGATTATGTCCTAATGGGAGATTTTAATCTCCCCCATATTAACTGGTTAACTCTAGAAGGTAAGAGACAGCTAGAAAAAAGATTCTTAGATATTTCCATTGAACTACATTTAGAACAATTAATTTCAGAACCTACAAGAGGGAATAATCTACTAGACTTAATTCTTACCAATATTGAAGTTAATGGATTATCTCCACGAGTACTACCACCTTTGAGGGACAGTGACCCTAACATGGCCCAATTCAACTTTAAAAGAGATATTAGTGTAAAAAGAGATAGAACAGTAATTAAAAACTACTATAAGGCAGATTATTCCAGTATGAAACTATATCTAGCCACATGGAAATGGCAAACAGAGCTACAAAATCTAGATTTAAATGGTATCTGGGACATATTGTCAGAAAGAATTACAATCTGCATTCAGAAATGTGTTCCAGTATGACCAAAATATAATAATAATAATAATAGAAGACTCCCAGTATGGTGGAATAATCAAATAAAGAAAAATAAGAAATAAGAAAGACTTATGCAAAATATTAGAAGCAACAAACAATAACAAACTGGGTGAAATTCAAAACATTAGCAAATAAAACTAAAAACTTGATCCGTAAGGCAAAAAAAAAAAATCATGAAATTCCATTAGCAAAAACAACCAAAGATAATAAAACGCGATTTTATAATTACATAGGATCTATGAGAGGCAATCTAAATGGCGTTGGACCACTTCTCATTGAAAAAGGTGTAATAAATGATGAGACTGAAATGGCTAAAGAACTAAATAGATCATTTCTAAGTGTGTTTCAGACTAAGGAAGACATTGATATGGACCATATAAAAGATACACCTGATCCAATTATAATTTCTGAATCAGAAGTGTTAACAATGATAAAAACCATTAAACCAAATACCTCAGCTACCCAGATGGGGTACCATCAAAATGTATAATTGAATTAGCACAGGAATTAAAGGGACCACATACACTTCCTTTTAATGCCTCTAAAAAAGAGGGTAGGACTCTTCCAGTGTGGAATCTGGCAACTGTCACTCCTTTATATAAGGGTGGTGGTAGGCAGGAAGTAGGTAATTATAGACCTATCAGTTTGACGTCTGCAATAGGCAAAATATTAGGAAAACTATTACAACAGAGACTAAACTTTCACATGAAAGAAAATGGACTAGTGAATACTGTATATCTCAACATGGCTTCTTCCAGGGAAGATCCTGTCTAACGAATCTATTGAACTTTTTCGAACTGGTTAGTGAAGCACTGGACAAGGGAATGCCAGTTCATATCCTCTTTCTTGATTATGCAAAGGCATTTGATACGGTTTCATATACGGTGCTGATTGATCAACTAGTTAGACTAAAATTTCACTCATAGTTAATAAGATGGATAGTTTCCTGGATTGATCATAGAAAACAAAGAGTTAACATCAGAGATTGTGTCTCATTCTGGGATAAAGTTACGAGTGGAGTCCCCCAAGGTTCTGTCTTGGGCCCTACCCTCTTTAATATTTTTGTCTCATCAATGCAGACTTTGGGTAATGTTTGGGTAGGTAGGTAAATACACAGAAGATTGTAAAATAGGGGCTTTCGTCCACCCCCCAACAACTATAACTCTACAAAATAATTTGAATAAATTAAATGAATGGGCCAACAAAAATAAAATGACATTCAATACAGCAAAATGTAAAATAATGCACTTGGGCAAAAACAACCTAAAAATATCTTACACACTTAATAATAAAATATTAGAGACTACTAATAATGAAAAGGACCTCAAAGTTATTATAACTGATAATCTATCACATGACATGCATACCATAAAAATGGCTAAAAAAATTCACAGTATACTGGGGTATATTCTCAAACATGTAAAAAGTAGGGAACCTGAAGTCCTTATTCCTCTATACTCTAGTCTTGTGAAACCCCACTTGGAATACGATGCCTCTTTCTGTGCACCCACCTCTATAAAAGGAAAAATGATGGCAGAAAAAGTTCAAAGAAAGGCTACCAGGAAAGTGAATAATATGAAACAGCATGACTATGAAAATAGACCAAGACAATTGGGACTATACTTGATGGAGTACAGAGCCATTAGGGGGATCTATGCCTAGCTTTTAAGGCATCAAGAGACAAAGCTATATTAGAAACTATAGGACTCGTAAAACATTTTTGGATGTATAATACCAGATCACATAATTTGAAACTAAATAGTACAGTGAACAAAACTACAAAGAGATGTAGATGGTTTACTCAAAGAGTGACTATGATATAGAACCCACTACCAAGTGTCATAGTGGAAAGTGAAAACCTTGGCATGTTCAGAATAAGACTAGACAAGTATATGGGTGAGAAGAAATTCTCTTACCACCATTTAAAGACAAAATGGTGGCGAGTTCATTATAGGTCTCTGACCTCCTGAGCTTGTAACATCCTATGAATCTATGTTTCAATATAATAAAAATAGGACAAGAGGACACAGCATGAGATAAGGGGGAGGCCAATTAGGGGGTAATCTGAGGAAGTTCTTTTTCACAGAAAGGGTGGTTGATGCATGGAACAGCCATCTCAGGAGGTGGTGGATATGAATACAGTGCAGGACTTCAATCAGAGATGGGATAGACATAAGGGAGCAACACAGATGAGTATGAATAAATAGGCCAATGACAGAGTAAAGGTCTATGGCACATTCATAAGGTAGAAAAAATGGGCACATTGGATGGGCCTTGTCGTCCTTATTTGCTGTTAATGTCAATGTCTCTATGTTAAAACTGGTATAGGGATAAAAGTCAGATAACAATAACTAAGCAAAGCATATGTACAATTAGGTATAACTAAATACAGAGGCCCGGATATTCAAACTGCTCCCAAAATATGCGCAACAGCAGGAGCAAGCACAAACCAATTGCACATATGCGCAACAGGTGCGATATTCAAACATGGAGCAGAACAAATTGCGCAAGCAGCCAACATCTGAATATCGCACTAACTGCGCCATAGCACGACCAGGAAGGAGAAGCTGAGCAGAAATGTTGTGCTATAGCGCAACCAGGGCAGCCCAGCTGAGCAGTCCAGAGGTGCCATAGCAAGCAGAGCCCCAGAGCAATGGAACTGCACATCCAGGGAGGCAGGCTGGGGCCCACCACCAGCCATGCCACACATGGGCACAGGAACACTGCAGAACCAACACCACACCTGCACACCCCAAGCACAGCATCACTGGGGTGTGACGGATGATCTACTGGCCCATGGGGACAAGCCAACAAAGCACAGCAGAGCCAGACACCCCAGCACAACCACTGGCAGGCTGAGAGTGCCACACACAGGGGTTGACAACCACAGTGCACATCAGCTCCCGTCACGCAGCACACCCTGCACCGTGACCCCAGGACACCACCCATGTGCAGTGACTGGCACTGCAGGAAACCATGCATCCCCCAGCACATGTCAACCCCATGCAGCACAGAAGCATACATACAGACACACCTTGTGCACCCAGAAGTGGTGGCAGCGATGGCAAGACCAACAGAAAGTCACTGCCATGCTGGAGATACCTCCCACACACACACGCACACACGCACACACGCACACACACACACACACACACACACACACACACACACACACACACACACACACACAATACCCAGGACCATACCACCCAGATGGCATGTACACCCCTGCAACTGAGCACCCATAGCCAGCTGCAAATCAGAGACCAACACAGTATTCATATCAAAATATAAATGTATATTTAAATATCTAAATACTAAATAACCAAAACAATAACAACTATTTACAAGGGGGAAGGGTACAAGGTAGGGGTTTTCAAGGGTAGGGATGAACAACTTGGAGAGGGAAGGCAGGGTGGTAGGGATGGGAGAAGTGGGAAGGGTATCATCTGCTACGGCCCAGCCGGCTGCTCATCCTCTGCCTGGTTCCGCACCGTCCTGTGCCGCCTCCTCCGAAGGCCATGGCGCCTGATGGACTGGAGGATGGCCTGGTTCTCCATGGACACTTGTGTGAGGCCCCGAATATCCTGTTGAATCCTCCAGAGAACCTCAAGGCCTAGGAAAATGGGAACACAGTCAATGGCTGTGACTGACCACAACCCTGAACACCACCCAACCTGCAAGCCATATAGCCCAATGTCCCGCACCTGTGATGGCATGCACCCACCCACAGTGAACATGCACATGGCCATCACAAACAGGCGGCATCAGCTATGCGCACCACTGCACACACACACTGCCCATGTCCATCACAGCACAAACAAGGCTGTCAAGTAATGTGGCAATGTGGTGCGATGCCAGTTACACAGCTATGTGCCCAGTGCATGCATGGACCACCAGTGACGCATACACAGACATGCTGTGATATTGGACAGTGATGCATGTCACCTGTGTCGTGCATACATACATAGATACATAGACAGTGTTGGCAGATAAGGGCCTATGGCCCACCCAGTCTGTCCATTTGAGCTTGTAAGTTCACTTTGTTTTCCTATAAGTCTGTTGCCCCTTACCCCTGACCTCCAGAATTCCTTTATGTCTATCCCGTGCATTCTGAAATCCCGTGATTGTTTCAGCCCCCACCACTTCCTCTGGCAGGGTGTTCCACTTTTCCACCACCCGTTCTGTGAAGAAATTCTTTCTCATGTTTCCTCTGAATTGTCCTCCCTCCAACTTCAACCCATGCCCTCTAGTCCTGGAACAACTTTTTCGCTTAAAAATAGTGTTTTCCTGCACCCTGTTCCTCCCTGTAGATACTTGTATGTCTCTATCATATCCCCCTCTCTCCCTCCTCTCCAGGGAGTACATGTTCAGTTCCTTCAACCTGTCTTCATTGGACTTGTGATGCAAGCCATGCACCATCTTTGTTGCCCTCCTCTGAACCTTCTCTGCCCAGTCACGCCCTTACATAGGTATGGTCTCCAGAACTGTACACTGTACTCCAGGTGGGGCCTCACTAGTGTCTTGTATAGTGGAATTATGACCTCCCTTTCCTGCATGGTTGTGTTGTGCAGGGCTAGTGGTCTCCCAGCATGCAATAGCATCCATGAAGTAATGATACTCACACTGCCAAGCAGCTGTGTGTCTGCCGCTGCTGTGATGCTGCTGCTGCTGATGCTGCTGGGTGCAACTCCCCGCTGGCACCGCCCCTGGCACGGCCCTCCTCAACCCGGCCTGCATCCTCACATCCCGCCTGTGGAGACATATGTTGAGACAAACATCAGTGTGACTCCAAAGCAGACTGCCCCCTGCCCCAGTGAGAGTGCCTGCCCACACAGCCAGACCCATTCATCTCACAGCTGCACACACTGACACAGCCAACCATGGCAGAGCCATCACCTATGCACAGCCACCAAAACACACTCACACCCCTACAGAGAATACAGGTGCATAGATGGTACACCCACCTGGCCTAGGCACCACGCCCCGCCCCGCCTGGCATGTGACTGCAGCCTATCCAGAAGGTCCGGATCCCTCCGGCGGAGGTCACTGTATCAGTGCCGGCACTGCTCATCGAACCGGCACCGTCGGCGACCCCACAGGTCGGTGCCACTTGATGCCACACCTGTGTGCAGGCAGTGGTGAGGGCACCTCACCATAAAGTGCCCCATGTGGGCTCTACCAGGCCACCAAGTTGGCCAGTTCCATTGGCTCCAGGGAACAGCTCTTCTCTAGCCATGGTACCAACTTTACAGCAGGCAATAGCGCCCGCTGCGCCGTAACCCCACATGGAGATGTTGCGCCCAATAGACCACCACACGCTCCAATCGCTGTTCGGAACAGCACCATCACTTCATAGCGCTGTCACCAGACAGTGCAATGGGAAACGATACACATGGCAGGCGAACAGCGCCAGGGGCAAAAGTCGAACACAGAGTCATGGGCAATGGCGCGAGGCCACGCACAGCGCCATCTGACATATAGGCATCTCTTCGCGACTGACCAGCACTGTGCACCAGTGCCTGATGGACTATTGCGCAGTAGTGCCACAGCGCCATATAGTGCCCATTGCTGTGGCGCCACTGGCACAATGGTGGCCATGGCCTGAATTGCTGATTGCGCACAGCACGTCAGCAGCACGGCAGACGCCTGCGTAAGCTATCTGGGCATGCACAATGCAGTGTACCACACAGTCACAGATCTGCGCCATTGGCTCAGCTGACTCAACCATATTGCGCAAAGCGCAGATTCGTGATATTCAGCCGACACATGCAAATCATCTGATCAGCCATTCAAAGGCGCAGTGGTGCGATTTGCATGTCATTATAGTTACTCCACTCCTAATTTGCATGCATTGCGCTATAAATGTGCGACACTGGCTGCGCTGGCCAGATTCGGGTACTGAGGTGAGAGGTGAGTTGCATGCTGTGTGATGTTTGGGACAATGGTCATGGGAAAATGCTGTAGACTGCACAGTGACAGGTGTCCACTTGCCCTATACAGATCGCCATGACCAAGCAGAGACAAGGTGAGGGGGAGGACGGTGGGTGAGGAGGAGGCCCAACTTTACAGCAGCAGAGACAGCCCTCTTCCAGGCCTACCTGAATGAAGAGCCAGTACTGAGTGGACAGAGGGCACTTCTTCAGTCCCATGCGGCTGCATGGAGGGTAGCCCGGCCGTGAACCTGCACCTAAGCCACCATAGCACTCGTGCAGGAATGCAAGAAGAAGATGGGGACAGACCGCAGGAGGTTGAAGGAGAAGGTGGCAGCCTTCAGGCGGCACGTGCTGGCGTGGCGGGGCCTGCCAGTGGTGTTGGAGCTGACCCCGCTGAGGAGACACTGGATGCATCAATGCATCATAGCGCTATTGAGGGCGTACCAGGAGGTGGATTCCAGACAGGTGGAAGCCCATCACTGCACGGTATGACATGGTGGTGGTGTTGGGGGGGAGTTGTGGGGAAGGTTGTTCACATGCACTCACATGTACTTTCTTTCTGTTACAGATCCTGTTCGTCTTCAGAAGACGGTGGTGGTGGGTCCAGGCAGTGATGATGACCTGCTGGACATGGAGGAGGGTCCATCCACCTCTATCACCAGCCAGCAGGCACTGCAGCAGCATGCACGCTGGGCGTGACCATGTACGCTCTGTGCCTGGTGTGTGTGTGTGTGTGTGTCCATATGAGTGCTCACCCCTCCCTGATGGTGTATTTGTATGCCTGGACCCTTCCACTCCCCTGGTGTCGGTGATGCGGGGGGTGCCTGGTGTGTGTGTGTGTGTGTGTGTCCATATGAGTGCTCACCCCTTCCTGATGGTGTATTTGTATGCCTGGACCCTTCCACTCCCCTGGTGTCGGTGATTCGGGTGCAGGGGGTGCACAGCCTGTGTCTCAGCAGTCTGGCATGCAAGCATGCCAGCACGCTGTGACTATGGCTGTAGCACGTACCTGCACCATTGATGATGCAAGGACTGCAATGGCAGTGATAGGTGTGTCCCATGACGGAGACACAGCAGGTTAGCACGTGCCCCTGGCCTTCTGGTTCCAACTTGTGTACCAGCATGCTGGCACAGTCCCAGGCTGTGCTCTGTCAGCACCGTGGGGCAGCACCGGGTGGCTGTGCAGGTGTCTGGCACTGTTGCTAGCACAGCGGTGGAACGAGTGGACCCTTGGGCACAGCAGTTGGTGGGGCAGCAGCAGCAGTCACCCACCAGGTCTGGGGTACAGTGTCGCTGTGGCACATGTCCACCACCCTTTGATCCGCCCATTCCTGGTCCTGGCAACAGCGCCCACCTCAAGGGGTGTTGTGCATCAGGACCTTCCACACCCTGGGGACAGGATGCCGTTGGGGCAGTAGTACATTGATGAGCACACCCGCCTGCCGGGAATCAGTACAGCTGCAGAGGCGGTTGCAATGTCCATGGAGGCACTGTTCTGTGGCTGTGGAGCGCACAGCAGGGAGTGTGCTCTGGACCGCAGAGCTGGTCATATGCGGACGGATTGTGACCGCCGCCATTGACAGGCTGACCCAGGCAGTGGTCTCTGTCGTGGACACATTGGGCACAGAATCAGGTGCCCTGTACCGCACACCCCACACAGTTCACTCTCCACTCCCCGCTCTCCGGCGCTGTGCGACACCAGGCCTGTCAACGCCGGGTTCTGTTGTACATCCCAGCACCCTGCAGGCTTGTTCGCATGCTGCAGACCCCTGTGTGGGCAAGGTCGCGCTGCGGCTGAGTGGGACCCTGGTGGTGGAACAGTGCCACCCCATGTGGCCTCTGCTCAGCCTGCCAGTGCTGTTGTCCCGTGGGGCCGCCCACATCCGTGGTGGCCGTGGGACAGTGCTTCATGACTGAGCTGTCTCCCAGTGTGGGCCTGTCTGGTGCTGCATGTGTGCAATGTGTGTCGTGGCAGTGGCGTACTGCTGGGCGCTCTTGCTCACCACGCGACACACGACCACCTGCACACCCTCCCAACTGCTGGTCCACAGGTGCGTGTGCATGATGATGCCTGCATTGTACTGTACACTCAAGGTGCAAGTGGTGCCCAGCATCTGACAAACGTATCTTGGACAGTACAGGTGGTGGGGTGGTCGGTGGTGCTGTGTGTTAGCAATGTCGGTTCTGCTGTGCTGTGCATGTGCCCATGTACGCCTGTGCCTGGTGTGTGTGTGTGTCCATGAGTGCTCACCTCCCTGATGGTGTATTTGTATGCCTGGACCCTTCCACTTCCCTGGCTGCATGCACCCCTGTGTGTTACCCTGTGTGCCTGTGGTTTATGCACATGGACAGTGTTGGTTGCACATGTCCTCTGATCTCTACCTGTGTTCTGCATAGTGCTCCTTTGTGATGGTGTCCCGTGCAGCTGGGCCTGCCGGATCAGTCGGGGGTCCCACCATCCTGGGGGGGCAGCTCATCACCATCAACACTGGCGCCACTGGCGTCCCCATCGCTGTCCCCCTCTTCAACCTGTACAGCTATCCCATAGTCTTTGGCCATGTTGTGCAGGATGCAACAGGCCAGAATATCCCACAGGCCTTTGGGGCCTTTTACTGTAAGGGCACCGAGGTGTCTAGGCATCGGAAGCATGCCTTGAGCATCCCAAACACCCGCCTATGATGTTGTGCGGTGGAAACATGTGCACCTCATTATTGCATTGCTGCGATGGGGTCATGGGGCTGCACGGTGTGAGCAGCCAGGATGGAGTGGGTATCCGCTGTCACCTGTGTGGAGATAGTGGAGATCAGTCTCATGTTCAGGTCCATATTGCCTATAATCCCTGTGTAGCCACTACCATGGCACCTGTGGCATTCCCACCCTTGCCCCGAAGTTTGCATTCCATACAGGTGTACTCACCCACTAGATGTCCTGTGGGATGTCCCCACTCTCGAATTCAATGGCACAGTGCGGACTGATACCATGAAGGCATCATGTGCTCCACCAGGGTGTGTGGCACAGACATTGATTATGTGCCCAGTGGCATCACACACCACCTGGCAGTTGACACTGGAGAACTCCTTTTCTGTTCCTATATGCAGCCCATCGGGGCCAGGTGGTGTGCGAATGGCCACATGGGTGCAGTCTATGGCCCCTAGCATGCAGGCATACGTGCTACCCTTGGAACTCCTGCATGTTTGCTTGCACGCTGCCGCGCTGTGCTGGGGAAATGGATGTACTCTGCAGCATGTGGCAGCAGTGCGCTTGAGGAATTGGGTGAGGATGTGTGACGGGCTGACTGTGTGATGCCTGTGGTGTCCCCTGTTGGCTTCTGGAAGGTGCCCGTGGCAGGCACATGCAGGCTGTCACCTTGGTCTCCACCGACAGAGCGTGACTCCGTCGTGAGGGTGCCTGCATCACATCACTGCACAGCTCACAGAGCCGTCTCAGTATTGCCCTGTTCAGGCGGTACTGGCCCACGATATCTACATCTGTGTACAGCTCAAAGCTGATGCGGGCACGGTACTGCCTGTTGGGGGCATACTGCCGACGGGCCCTTCCACGACCACGTCCCCCTGCAGCATGCATTCTCACCCCCCTCATTACAGCTTCCATGTGGAAGCTGGCACTGTCCATCTCCCTGGCTTCTGACCCCCTGGCTGGTGTTGCTGTGTACACCCCGCTGCCCTCACTGCTACTTCCACTGCACGGGCACCCCCACTGGCCTCTACAATACATGGCCCCGCTTTCCTTGCGGCTAGCCTGTCTGTTGTCTGTCTGTCTGTCTCTCTCTCTCTCCCCCCCTTGGCAGCCTTGTGGCGTTCTTGCGCCGCTTCCTTGAGCCTTTTATTTTGGCTCATTTCCGCTAGTGCACAATTTCTGGCTGTGCGGCTATGATCGCGTCTTTGAATATCGTGATGCGCTCTTTTATGCATGGATCCACCCCTCTGCCGCGCATGCCTCCATTTTCATTGGCGCTGTTGCTCAGCATGTTTTCAGTGGCACATCTGCTCTTCTGAATATGGCAAATGATCTATTTTGGACTTATGACAAGAACCTAGCTATGTATGGCTAACCCTTTTGAATATCCGGGTCCGAGTATACAGGCACAGTGAGAAATTATTTACAACTGAGACCTACCAGACAATCAAAGCATGACTTGTATTTTGAAGAACTGGCCCATTTTGCAGCATTATAGATTGCCAAATCTATTTTCAGAACCACCCCGAGTCACTTATAGCCATGGCAAAAACCTTAAAGATCTGGTTACACAAAGCCATTTACTTCCCAAGGACAACACCAGACCAAATTGACTACCCTATAAGTCAGAAGGCTTTTTCACGTGTGGTAAGTGCATGGCATGTGTGCAAAGTATAAGTGGGAAGGAATTTGATTGCCCAGAACTCCAGATTCATGTCAAAATCTAAAATGTTTGCACCTGTGTCACAAATTTTGTTTTACATGTTTTGATCTAACCTTGCCCACATATTTACATGGGAAGAATTATATGCTCTGTTAAAGAGCATACACTGGAGTAGATGACAGACATTTGCAAGGTGAACTCTGGAATTGCAGTAGGTAGGCACTTCTGTGAAACCTATCGGTTAAGTCCTAACCTTGCCAAATTCATAGTTATTGAGGTTGTGCCACCACAACATAGAGGAGACAGAATGCTTGTCCTACTCCAGAAGGAGGCTAGGTGGATCTTTAAAGGCATTGCAACCCAGAGACTAAATGAAGAACGGTATTATACTTTTGTAACTGTTTATGACCTTTAGTTATCTGATAATTTTCTTTTTCAGGGATCCAGTAATCATTTTTTTGTTTCTGTTTATTTTCAGAAGTTAATTGTCTACCTCTTGATGCAATTTGTATCTTTGACCTGTGCGCATTTGAAGGTTTACGTTAGTGCATTGAAAACAAGCCCACCAAATCACGTCTCTCTTTTCTCTTATATGTGTATATCACCAGCTGTGTAAGGTATTTTTTGCCACTATTTATGCTTTTGTACTAACATAAAGATGTGTGTCTCTTTTTAAAAAGTATTGTGCAGTATTTTATGTTCTTGGCTCAGTTTTTCAACTTATTATTCTGAGCCTGCCCGCCCCCTCCCCCCAATCTTCACGTTCCCTGTGATTTAGCTCCCTCATTGTGCTTCATTTCTCATTCTTTTCACCTTTGTTTGGTGTCACTCTTTTGTCTACCATTGCCACATCAGTCTTCTCGCCCCCAATCCCACTTCACATTTCATCCTCACTTTGTATGCCATCCTTTGAGCAGCACATTTAATACATTTTTTTTCATTTGCTGAAACCAAAGAAATTGATTGCTTAAATTTAAATTTATTAAATGTTTTTGATACATGGAATCTTTCCAAACTTCTTACTTGTGTTATCAAAGAAATCCTTTTGCATTTGAGTGACAGTGCTGCTGCACTATTGGTCAGTTTTAAACTGGTGATCGATAGCTGGCAGATCCTGACAGCTCTCAATCTATACTGAAGAAACAATAGCCACCTTACTTTTGGTATTTATGACACATCACAAAGCCAGCTTGCTAGGCCAGGCCCCCTGATGAAGAGGTAACGCCGAGGTATGGGTTACGTATTTGATGTATTGTGCACTAGGCTGAATAACTTTTTCATTTTGGCAGAGCTTTGAAGTGCACTGGTATTTCTTTTTGCTTTTAGGCAGGTCAGTTTGCCAGGGGATGCTGGTCCAGAGGCTGAGTGGGTGATGAGCTGGTCAGGAGACTGGACAGGTGATAGGATGGTGCTAGGGCCTGTTCTGGGAGTCCAGGAGTTGCATGGCCTCAATTCAGGCTAAAACTGTATTAGTCCACCTATTATTTCACTTTAATAAACTAGTAAAATATTACCTATTATTCCACTTTAATAAACTAGTAAAATACAGACTGGTACAAGTTGTGCAGCTTGTGCCTGGTCTGGCTGGTTTAGATTTTATCATCCAAATTTTAATAAATCTCCTGTCTTTCTTCCAGCAGAAGACAGCTACAAACTTCACTCTTCAGTCAGGTTTGCCATAAATGTGATTGCCACACATACAGTGTTTACCATTTGAGACATACAGGTTCAATCATTTACCGAGAAAAGCATGCCAAAATAGGTCAAAGCAGCTACAAGTATGAGGGCTCACACCACAGTGAGTGGGCCCACACCACAACAAATATGTATTCAAAAGCACAGTATGGTGACTATGAGTTCACCCACAAGGCACCTTTACGCTTGCACTCAAACACACAAACACATTGTTCATGGGTGGAGTTATCCAGTGACAGATTGTAGCAGTGAGCAATGGAAGGTGAAGCTGATGCAAAGCTGGGAAGCGGCTGATGCTGGGTGATATGGTAGGGAGTGATGGTGATCTAGGAATGCTCACACACATTATGTGTCTCACTTCACTCCTGACAATTGCTCAGTTGCACATGGAAATGTACAGATTCTAAAGCAGCAATTTGTCAAGGGTCCATGGTACTGCATGATGGAGCATTGCTCTGGCATGCTGGAGACATGGGTTCATGCCCCAAGCATAGAACATTAGAAACAGAGGCCAGTCAGGAGGGATTTGGAGCATTCCTAGTATGTTTCCCTACCAGAGGGTAACTGACAAAGCTCTAATAGCAGATCTTGGTGGTGACTCTGCAGATGTGCTCCTGGCTGTGTGGCACAGCTGAGCACCCCCGCCCCAGGAGGCTGCTGCATCTTTGCATGTGGGGTAGTGGGTGGGGCATAGAAACATTAGAATTTCGTGGCAGATAAGGACTGCTTGGCCCATCCAGTCTGCCCATTTTTCCGTTTTATTACTGCAAACCATACTTGATCTAGAGCTCTTTCTCCCTCTCCCTCTGCCTTTCCACTATGATTCCCTTGTGCCTATCCCATGCATTGAACCCCCACCACTTTTTTCATCCCCAGCATCTCTGGTGGAAGGCTTTTCCAGGAGCCCACCACTCTTTCTGTGAAGTACTTCCTTGCATCTCTGCTGAATCTACCCCCCAACCTTGTAGTATGTCCTTTTATTCTCGAGTACCTTTATTTCTGAAACATACTTCCCTCCTGTACCTTATTCACCCCCATGAGGTTTTTAGATGTCTCTATCATATCCTCCCCTCTCCTCTCTCTTCCAGGGTGTATGTATTAAGGCCCTTTAGCCTCTCCTTGTAGGGCTTTTGATATAGACTCTGCACCATTTTAGTTGCCCTCTTCTGGATCACCTTCAGTTTGTCTATGTCCTTCCAGAGGTGTGGTCTCCAGAACTGGACACAGTACTCTAGATGGAGTCTTACCAGCTAACTATACAGTGGCAACACCACTTCCCTCTTTCTGCTTGTGATACCCCCCCATGCACCCCAGCATTTCACAAGTGATCCCTACTGCTTTGTTGTACTGCCTGGCCACCTTTAGGTTATCAGATATGATTACCCCATGTCTCTTTCCTGCTTGGTAATCATCAATATCATTCCACCCATTTTGTGCTCCACCACTGTGTTTCTGTGCCCTAAGTGCATTACTTTGCACTTTTTTGCAGTGAAACCCAGCTGTCATACCCTAGACCACTCATCTAGTTTTCTCAGGTCTCTGCTCATCTTTTCCACCCCCCATGAGTGTCCACTCTATTGCAGATTTTGGTGTCCTCTGCATAGAAAAAGACCTTCCCTTCCAGCTCCGCTGCAATGTCATGTATAAAGACATTAAAGAGAACCGGTTCCAGCACTGATCCTTGAGGCACCCCACTGGTCAATCTCCCTTACTCGGCGTGAACTCCTGTTACCACCACCCTCTGATGCCTATCCCCTAACCAATTTCTTATCCAGTTTACTGCCTTTGGACCCACTCCTAAGCTACCCAGCTTGCTTACTAGTCTCCTATATGGAACACGGTGTCAAAGGCCTTACTGAAATCTAGGTAGGCCATGTCCATCACTCCCTCCGATCCTATTGCTTTGTCACCCAGTCAAATAAATCTATCAGATTAAGCTGACATGACCTGCATGGCATGGGCACCATAAATGGAAGAGTTGCACTGAGCACCCCTAGAAGAAGGCTTCTTTGGCAGACCCCCCATACCACCAGACACTCAAAACGGCTGGCCCTTCCAACTTTGGCCATCATACCAACTGCAATGTCAGATCTGCCTCTGACAGAACAGTGTTACCGGAGGCCTGGAGCAAGGTCCAGCAATGCTGGGAGAGTCTTGCGGGCAGCAGAAGTGTGCCTTGAGGAGTATCCAAAGGAGCGGGTACCCAGAGAGGAAGGTGTGTAAAAAGGTAAAGAGAAAAGCAATTTACAGCACTCTCAATGGGCTGGAATCAGGAACCTAAGCCATACCACTGTTGGTACCAGCCAGACAACCACTGCCTGCCTACTGTGATATATAGTATAAAACCTTATGCCATAATGGTAGCAAGCAGTGTTAGTGCATCAGTATATCAAGCAGGTGGCAAACCATAAATATTCATGAATCTATGGAGTGTGCAGTGAAACCACAAGCCTGGTGCTACAGATGCAGTGGATGTCACTTTGGACAGGTCCAGCGGCAGTGCATTTGGCATAGAGGGACAACAGAGCTATGTGATGGGAGGGAACATGGTGGGTAACCCCCACACCCCTACATAATGTACTGTTAGCAGGGAATACCAGCATCCTGTCTGCCCTCTGCATCATTCCCATGTGTTCTGGGCATGGGGTCTTAATGTCGACCACAATAATAGTGTAGCAATCTATGCCGCAAGCAAAATGTTATGCGCCGAAATAAGGTCGGGAAAAACACCAACCTTACAAAAAAGCGCACACCATTAAAAATAATGGGACTTGCACCCCCGGACTTAAAATAATCATCTCCGGGGGGGGGGTGGACTTTGGGGATGGTGAGAAACTTGGGGGGTTCATTTTTTTTTTTTTTATTAAAAAAGTAGCAACACCAGGAGACCTGGGGGGAACCGAACTGTGGTCCTAGGTCTCCAACCCTGCCGAGTGCTGGTGCCTTAGCCACTCCACCACAGGAGCAGCTTGACCAGGCACCCCACCACATGGCAACTTGATCCCTTCACAGTCTAAGCGCACAGCGACAGGGGTAGCGGTAATTTCCTATCACTAATATACCCCTGTCGCTCTAAATGTTTCTGCACTTTACATAGCACGGTTCTTACAGCGCTATTCTTGACATGCTATATTGACCTAATACCTGTGTTGTGCAGCTGTCTCCAGGGGATTCCAGTGGTGGTGGTTTGCTGAGTCAGAAAAAATTCTGATGCCAGCAGTGCTCCCTGGGCTGCCAGTCAGCCGTTCTGCATGCTGCACTCCTGCAGATAGTGAGCATGGTAGTTATGTAAATGGAATTGGTGGTCCCCTAGTTGAAGAGCACTCACACTGCCACCCTGCATTGCATGCTGCAACTCAAGAGTGGTTCATTAGTGGTGCAAGGCAAAAGACCAATCCTGCATCAAATGAGATTTACTGGCTGGCAGTGCGTGTCATCTCTGCTGTTACACCACCAGTGGTAGATACTACAGTATATCCTGTACATGACCCTATATTGCTAAAGACAGGGTCCTACATTTTTATGCAGTAGTCCTTTTTCTCTCACATAGAAAAGGTGCTACTGGACTACAATTTATGCTGCCAGATCACATTAGGGTGCCTGTGGCAAACTGGTCTTTCCTGGAATCAGCCTGTGTCACTGTTACCAGTTTTCTCAACACTTCGGTAGCTGCCACCAATCAGCTTAGAGAATTTCTCGGGGTATTTCTAGGTCTGAATCCCTTCAGAGCCACTGCTCACACAGTACAGTGCACCTTGTTTATGGACAAATGACACACCCCTCTCTGTTACAGCTGAGAACTCCCTACTTTAGACACGAATAATGGCAACTGTAGCCTCCTCTTCGGTAGCAGAAATGCAGTTATTGTCAGTAATCAGTTAGTTGTACCCCAAAGGATTCAGTTACACAAATACGAAGTACCGTATATGAAAATAATTTTTAATACTTCAAGATATGTACACATATAATACAGGATACTACACACACACATGACTATAGGGAACAGTAATTCTACAGAAATGGAAAGAAAACTGTTTTGAACAGTAGGTTACACACAGAGAAAAACCTATCTCTGTCTCTCTCACTCTCTATCAAGGTAGTATGGCTTACCACACAAGATACTTTGTTGAATCAGGGCAGACTCATACCCTTAGATGGTAGCTTGTTCATAATCCCAAACCTGACTCTTTCAGGGTCTGCCAGACCCAATGACCCTCTAGCTGACCCCCTTGACACCCCATCCAGTATGTCACTCTGACACCACAGAGTCAACATTCTTTGTGTCTTGAGCTGGGTTGGAAAACTGGTCTAGTCTGGACTTTTGGACAAATATATTTGTTGTTTTTGTTTGTTTGTTTTTTGTCCCAAGACGTGAGCTCAACAGGAATGTTTGGTTCAGCTAGTAGCTTCCTGAGGTGAAGCATTCTTCATCACAAACTTTCTAACACCCTCACAGATTGTCCAGGGGTCCTTTCATGATAATGGAGAGCACAGGTAATAAATTACCATCAGAGCCTCTAGGTCTACTCTGATAAGAATCTGGACTTTTTTCCCAGGAATGGCCCTGCTGCTGCTACTTTCCAAGAGATACTCATATAGGAAGAACTGAATACAAATAGAAAAAATAGAACACAGTGACAGGTATCCATAGCAAATTGTTACATCCCCCCCAACGCCGGAAAAATGAAAAACAAATCTTGCTAGCTGCACTAAATAAGTTTTGTTTTTCATGTTAGCCAGCTGGCTTCACCTGCTATGGCTTCAGTTCACTCTTTGTGTGAACCCCATCATAGTTTCTCCTACTGTCTCCCCTACTAACAAAAAAAAAACAGGGGCACTAACTACTGTCTGGACAGCCCATCCCCGTTGCCCATGCAGTGACCTGGGGTGGTGCCTAATGCCCTTATTATGGGACTGCAGCACCAGGCTCCATCTTAGTAATTTTGGGTTCTGGACACTGGTCCTATGCAACCATGTAAGGGGGTTTGTTGTAATCAGTAAGAAGGGCGAACTCCCTCCCATACAGGTAGGGTTGCAACAAAGACCAGACAAATCTTAGACACTCCTCAGTCATGGTATATGCCTCTTCTCTGGGCAGCAGCTTCCTGCTCAGGTATATACACAAGTGGCTAGTCCTCTCCTAGGGGCATAAGCTGACTCAGAACCATGCCTAGCCCCTGATTAGATGCATCTATGTTCACAATGAACATAAGTGAATAGTCTGGGCTGGCAAGCCCAGGTGCCTGTAACAATGCCTCCTTCAGCTGATGGAATATGGTATCACAGGTTTTCATTCACTGAACCTTTTCCAGCATTTTCTTTCTGGTGAGAGTGAACAGGGGTCTGGCCATGCTGCTGAAATTCAGGACAAACTTATGGTAGTACCCTGCCATCCCTAGGAGGCCCATACTTTCTTCTTGGTCGTGGGCATAGCCCATCCCTAGAAGGCTTCATTTTCACTTGCTCAGGCCAGATGCACTCACTCCCCACCTGTGCCCAAGGCATGACACTTCTGCCATCCCTATCTGGCAGTTCACTGCCTTGACTGTCAGCCAAGCAGCTTCCAGTCAGCGGAGCACCTCGGTCATGTGCCTGATGTGCTCCTTCTAAGTCTGGCTATAGATGCCGATGTTATCCATGTATATTAGAGCAATGTCTCAGGCCCCATTCAGGATGCAGTCCATGAGCCATTAAAAGGTGGCCATCGCATTCTTCATCCCAAATGTCACAGGGTATTAAATAAGCTCGGAAAATTGATTAGCTGTTTTGCACATGAAAATGCTAATCAATCATGAAAATGAATAGCACTTGACTCAATTTGATTAGCAAAATTAAAAAAGCTTAAATGTGGGGGGGGCGTGGTCTGACCACCAACAAGATGGCAGCTTGAACCTAAGAGCTCTTTCTATATTGAATAACGTTGGAGCTCTGCTGTCAAGATCCTGGGACATCGTGAACCCCCTTTGCTAATTTTTGATGGGGTGACTCCCCCTTACCAGTCAACGCTATTTTGTCTCTGATTCTGACGTGATTTACCGCAGTTTGGTAGTGTCAGTTACTGTGTGGCACTCCAAGCTGTAGGCCACAAAGGCCCCATTGCTGCTGCAACTCGGTGCCTGGAATTTGCACGCTTGGAGCATTGAGACCTGCCATCTCTCTTTACGGGGAGCAAAGCCTCTGGATACCCTCTTTTGTTCTCCATGCCCTCTGCCTACCTATACAGTGACAGTATGGCCACACAAGATGATACTAACCTGGCACTCCCACCAGCTCAGCCATGCATCCAGCCTCCATCACTCGATGCATCGCTTCAGTATATAACGTAGATGTTAGAGATTGTGCTGACCCGAGTGGAAGATATTAATACCACTCTATCTGGCATGGCGGCTGATGTCAGAAACCTCCAAGACTGCGTGAATGTGGCTGAGCAAAGGGCAGAAGTATGCGAACAGCAACAATCTAAAATACTATACTGCCTGCAACTACAGGAAGAAAAACTTGCAGTACTTTGGGACAGAATCGAGGACTAAGAGAACCGAGCCACATGCAATAATCTGAGCATAAAAGGAATACCAGAAGGAGTGGAAGGGCAATCCATGGAAACATTTTTGAATGATTCCTTGTCGATTATGCTGGGAGATAGAAGGAAGGGAGCTATGAACATGGAGAGGGCACACAGAATAACTAGTCGCAGAGACAGAAAACTCTCTACACCCAGGCCCATAACTGTGTATTTTCTACGTTACACTACAAAAGAAAGAATCCTGATCGCAGCTAGGGATCTAGGGGAGGTCCGCTGGGAGGGGGCCCCATTTCCTTTTACAGAGACTTTACTCAGGAAACTGCATCTAAATGTGGAGCCTTTGGCCCTCTTAAAAAATTCCTGAATCAATTCAACTTTCAATTTAAGTTCAGAGAACTCACTAGCCTGCTTTTTATTAAAGACGGTTAGGAACTGCCGGCAGATCATCCGCTGGATATCGAGAGGTGGCTTATTAGGTTCTGGCCTGACCTCCCTGTGCCAACTACATTTCCCAGGAAGCTTTGGGAACCAAGCACAGTCAGCACTTCTAAAGGGAACCAATTTGGTGGGAACAGGAATCTGGAGGACAACATTGCAGCTGGAAGTGCAACACCAGTTGGTGGTCCTATCACATCGGGCCCTCCGGAGTATAATTGGCCACACTCTGCCTTTGTTCCTCAACTTTTGTTTAATGCTACCTCTGCCATGCCCTCACGCCCTGACTGCTGCCACTCCCCACCACCGCCAGAGGACCAGAAGTGGTACTCAGTCCTCACAAGACTCTTGCATGGCGGCCTCTCCTGTGAATGTCTCCTGGGAAGATAGAGGCTCCCCAATGCACAGACCAATCCTTCCTAACCCCTCGACATGGATACCACTGGTGCTCCTGACTGGGTGGATCTTCTGGACGCCTCCTCAGTAGAGGCTGTGGATGCTGTGACTCCCATTAGACCTGGACTCATATCCTATGCAGCAGCCGTGGCTATGGAGATTCCTGGGACTACTGACTTCTCCCCCAAGAAGAACTGGGTGTGCTGAAGGTTTCCCTGGCTAAAATGTGAACTTTTTGTGATTGTGTGGCTTATATATATATTGTTACTTGGGACTGCTATCTCCCTAAAGCGCTTATACCCTGCTACTTGCATGGGTGACGGTTTCTATATACAATGGGCATCCCGGAATGCCTGGCATTTTTTGCCTAGCATATCTAACCATATTGGCACTTATTTGCTGTGAGGGTTCTGCATAGGGCACCTTATGGGTAGCACCTAGGCCCCCTAATCATTGTTGGTTTGGATGATAAGGATTGCACCTGGGGCAGAGCTTAAGTTTGATATTAGCTCCCCCATTCATACTGTTTTGCTCCAATGTATATAGTGGGCCTTTATCATCTGGTAAGGAAGTTCCCCCCTTCTTTCCCTTCCCCTACCTAACCCACTCAATCCTCTCCCTCCTTTTCCCCTTCCAAATTTACCCATTCCTTTCCTTTTTCCTCCCCTACCCCCTTTCCCTTCCTGTGGGTTGGATGACCGACCTTGTATATGTTTTCAGCCTGGAGGTCTCAACCCTGTTGGTTACAAACACCTCCCTCTTAATAGGCTTCAAGAGCTAGTGTAGCTGAGGCTAACAATCTTTTGTTAACCTCTTTTGCCTACAGCCTTGAACCTATAGCACATTTGTGTATTGCTGTGCTATCTCTTGTTTGGGTTTAGCTGTGAGAATTGTTCTTTCTGGTTGGGGCGGTTTTTTTACTTATCTGCCCATTGGTTAAGTTCCATACAGATGCATTTGACACTGTTTGGCTCACAGTATTTGTTTTTCCCTTTATTGCAGATTGCTCTGCTTGGTGTGTATACTTTTTCTACTCTCTTGAGTTTCTCCCCCCCCAATCTGGCATCACAAGTTGGTACTTCAGATATCCAGGGCTTCACTTGGGAGACGAGCACATCCCTTCATTTGCTAATTTTTTTCCCCTTCCTGGGTCTGAGTAAGTACTATCTTTCCATTTTAATTCTCCCCCAACTGTTTATACATGGCAATGACAGGTCTCACCCCCCTCCCCCACCTTTAGTACTGGTGTCTTGGAATGTAAAGGGTTTAAACCACCTTATCAAATGAACTAAAGTACTTCAACATCTCCGGTCCCTCCATATGGATATTGCCTTCTTATACGAAACTCATCTCCTAAAGAGGGCAGTTCCCTGGTTGAGGAAACACTGGGTGGGCAACGTTTGTGCTAGTTCAGCACCAACCAAGACTAGAGGAGTAGCTATCCTGATCCAGAGGTCCTCCCCCTGGGTTGCAGAGGACTCCCGGCATGATTTGCAAGGTAGATGGGTGGCTGCCAGGCTATCCTCCCTGGAGGGGCAACTGATTCTCTGTAGCGTGTACTCCCTGAACACTGATCATGTGGATTTCTTCTCCTCGGTCAGTCAGGCCCTCTCCTCTCTCCAGCAGGGGCCACTATCCCTACCATAGTAGGTGGCGATTATAACATGGTAATTGATGTGTTCCTCGATAAGTCGGTGCACGCTTCCCAGGCCAGATCCAAAGCCAGCCTAGCCCTTCACGAGTTGCAAACAGAATGGGGTAAACCGATGTGTGGTACAGAGATAATCCCACTGGACGTGATTACACATACTGTTCCTTGGTACTCTCTACATATAGCCACATAGACTTTTTTCTAGCCAATAGGGCAGTGTCCCAGTCCATTTGTAATACTAAAACTGGGAATATTATTATCTCTGACCACGCCCGCTAATAACCTCCTATACATTGAGAGGGCAGTCTCTGACTGGCACTCGTTGGAGATGCAACCCACTGCTTCTAAAGGATGCAGATTTCCATCAGGTGATTTCCAAGCTGCAAAAGATTATTTTGCTACTAACTCACAGTGCAGCGTATCTCCGGGTACAGTCTGGGAAGCCTTCAAGGCAGTCCTTAGGGGCCGCATTATTGCTTTCTCAGCCTCCAAAAACAAAGCTCGGAAAGCTACCTTAGTCAAGTTGCAAGCTGACCTGTTGATGCTAGAGATTCGCTTTAAAGCTAACAGCTCTTCTAGGCTAGACAACTCTCTTGTACAATCCATAATGGGCCTCAAATAACAAATTAATGCCATCTTGCACCAGAAAATCTTGCTTTTGTGCTCTAAGCATGCCTACTGGGATGGAGGTGAAAAAAGTGGCCATTTGTTAGCCTTCAGGCTTCAGAAGTGACAAGCTTCCACCTGCATACATGCCCTTCGCAACAGTACATGGCCCACAGGAGATAAACGACACCATGAAGGCCTTCTATCAAGACCTCTATCAGTCCCAGTCTTCCCTCTCCTTGTCACAACTAGCACAAGAACTTGATAAATTGTTTCTCCGGTTTGCCAGGCCAGGGCTCACCCCAGCCCAAGCATCCAATTTAGACTCCCCGATCACCCCTGCTGAGCTGCAACAGGCTCTGACTCTAATGACTAAAGGGAACGCCCCAGCCATGACGGAATAACCATCGAGTTATATCAAGTATTGGCAGATTAAATAACCCAGCCCTTACTCCTGGGCCTTCAAGAAGCCCACACATCTGGCTCCTTCCCCCCGACTATGAGGGAAAACCTCATTACGCTCCTTCCGAAAAAATCCAGTGGCCCACTTGACTGTGCAAACTTTCATCCCATCTCCTTGCTTCCTGTGGATACCAAACTCTTGGCTAAGATTCTTTCCACTAGGATGCTTGAAGTGTTGCCATCCATCATACATCCTGCCCAAGTTGGCTTTATGAAGGGTCGGACAATACAAGACTGTTACTTAATTTAAAATGGATAGCCTCTCGTGCTCCCCTTCCTATGGCAGCTTTGGCCATAGATTTCACCAAAGCCTTTGATTCTGTTGAATGGCACTATAATCTTGGGGCTATACAGATTTGGCCCTGTTTTCTGTTAGTGGGTCTCTATGCTGTATAACTCTTCAGTGGCTAGAATCTTAACCAACACCACCATATCAGCACCCTTCCCTCTACATAGAGGAACCCGTTAGGGCTGCCCCCATCCCCTTTCCTTTTATTAGTAGCCTTAGATCCCCTTATATGAGCTTTTATCACCGCAAAAGAGATCTCTGGCATCAATGTGGCCGGCAAATCTTACTTGGTGGCAGCTTATGCTGACGATCTCTTGCTGACCCTTTCACAGCCGCGACAGGCATTGCCGCATGTCCTTTCCCTCCTATAGACCTTTTCAATGCTTTCTGGTCTACGGGCTAACCAAAAGAAAACAACCTTGGCCCCTTTGAATATAGCCTGCTCCAAGAGTTGCCTGCAAGGAACAGAGCTTTGCATGGGCAGCACAGAGCTTTTCTTACCTGGAAATCACCATTCCCTACAAATGGTCAGATTTATAGTCAACTCATTTTTCCCCTTTCCTGATTCCTGACTCAGCTGTCTGCTGAGATAGAGAGATGGAGGAAACTCCAGCTATCCCTACCTTGGAAAGATGCCGCAGTTCATATGCTCCTGTTGCCCCGAGTCATGTACCTTTTCAAGAATTTACAAATATGTCTCTCCCCCAAACTTTTCGCCTCCTTAGAAAGTCAGGTCTCTCATTTCCGTTGGGAGGGGAAGACTCCAAGATGGAGTAAACATAAATTGAGAGCACACTAGTCTAAAGGCGGCTTGGTTTCACCTTGGTTTCAGAGCTATCACCTGGCCTGCATGGCCGCTTCAGCCACCAAATGGTTCGTTCCCACTTCTTTACCTCCTCCACTTTGGGTACAACTGGAGGCTGATCTAGTACCGGACACCAGATTGTGCATGCTTTTACACCCCAACAGCCAACGTCCCCATACTCTTGCCCCTCTTCTGGCTGAGACTAAACAGGCTTGGCACTCACTCCTGTCTGCTTCCCACACACCTTGAGCAGCCCAGGCTCCCCCCAGGACGTATACACCTATCTGGTGTAACAAGGCGCTAGCAATTGGTGGCACTTCCATACATTGGCCTATGTGGGAATCAAGGGGACTCTGCCATGTGCAGGATCTTTGTACACCAAGCTCAAACACTCTGCTGTACTTTGAACAAATACAGAACAAGTTCCACCTCCCGAGCAGTGACTTCTGGAAATTCATCCAGCTACATAGTGTGTTGCAGGCTACTATGCCTTGTACCAGCCCTGACCCCAAATGGACTTGGCTGGCTCAGCGACATAAAGCTTCTTCCTCTGCAGACCTTATTGGTTGCTTTTACAGGACATGGCAAGATGCTTAGGCAGACCCCTCGACCCTCAGTCAGCTGAAATGGATGTCTGTACTTAATGTCCACATCTCTGAAGAGGCCTGGACCTGCTACATCCTAGAGAGCCATCACACTTACAAAGACACTAACAGCCGCTTTTTGCAACTCAAAATACGGCTGTTTTACTAGGCTCTAGTACGATTTCCCGACACTATTCTTACTGACATTAAATCTCCCGACTATAACTTCCCATATACCAGCTTCCCGCTCTGCTTATTTTACCGACGAGATTATCCCCCGGCATACTGTTTCCCCGTTTGTCATCATCCCGTAACTTGCATTCTGTCAGCTGTAATGTTAGAGCAGGAATCGTTCAGTGACAGCGAGTCAGCTTTAATGTTAGAGCTGTAATTTAGCAGTCGGGAGATACAGGAGGGTGAGGCTTCGTTTGCTCATGCAAGTCAGCTGTAATTTAGCAGTCGGGAGGAAGGGGAGGGTGAGGCTGAGTTTGGTCATGTCTGTGGTCAGTGATCGTTCAGTAACAGTGATACTGTGCAGTGTGTTTCTCTGAGCAAGTCAGCCTACTTCACAGCAATTCCACTCCACTGAATATGGATTTATTATTTTGTTTCTGAACCAGTATATTTAATTCCTTCACGTACTTATTCACTGAAAAGTCTTAGACAGCACGCCGACCGATGTAGCAGTTTCCCATCTTGTTATTAAGAAATGTAATGCAAGTGTGTGCTATCAATTACATTCTGTTCCCGGATCAAGGAGTGGCTCCAATTAGGCAATTTTATCCACAGACATTTACACTTGCATTTCCTTCAAGCTTAGTAGCTTTTGTAGAGAGCAATGGCGACACCGGCTACACCAACTGTTTGCGACGTTGAGAAATCTCAGTGAGGAAATTCCAAGCTCAGCATTAGCGGCTACCTATACGTTAAAGAGCGGAATCGTGCAGACTTATTTTACTGGTGCTGTCAACATAGAAAGTATGCAGGATGTCACGGCCGTGCATCCACGGTGCTTGTAGGTGACCAACATCAATTGCGTGGAACAACAGAACGTAACCATGCACCAGATGCAAATGATGCTCCTGTGGCAATTGCAATAGCCTCCCTGAAACACCGTGCATTGACAACCCATGACACACCTGCACAACTTATTCAAAATGAGCTTGCCCAGGTACATCCAAAAGTAAGACATAACATGCCAGGCAAGCATTCCCTGTTGCAGGTTGTTAAGCGTGCAAGAAAACAAAATAGCATGCCTGAACCTAAAACATTAGACGGAGTGTGCATCCCACAAGAATTTTCAGTGGTGAATGGCCATTCTTTCCTTGCCCACGATTCAACATGCGGTACTGAAAAAATCTTCCTTTTCACAACAAAAGCAAACATTGAGAAGCTTAGTACAGCAACTTTTTGGATCATGGATGGTACTTTCCGCACAGTCTCTTGTGTATGCGATATGTTTCATGTTGCAGTTATTGCTGCTCCTCCCATTTCTCTCAGAACAAACGGCTGTACATTTCGTCATTTCGTTATTGCTGTAGCATGTCGGGGGTTTAGCAGTTGGGGTTTAAGTATTGCCAGGAAAACAAATGACAGGATAAGTATTGACGGGACGTGATAGCAGTTGGGAAGTTGGTTGCGAGAAGCCAGTCGTTGGGGTACTATGAGTCGGGAAATCGTACGGATCCCGTTTTAGTACCATACTCCAGCTGCCTTTCATTCCCATGTCCTTTTAGGGCACTCAAATTGCTGGCGGTTTCACCAACCTGGGGCTCATCTGCTGCACATTCAATGAACTTGTACCCAAATCTCATCCTTCTGGGTAATGGTAGGCCAGGACTGTTCTAAGGTTCTCGGCTCCCAGATACCTCTATCTGACCCCAAGCTCCTGCTAGGAGACGTTACCTTTCTAACTGCACTAACCCAACCCCAGCAGCAATGGGTAGCATTGGCCCTCCTCGAAGCAAGAGACTCCTACTCATGTACTGGCGCCAACCCACCTTACCGACTCGCAACACCTGGCATGCTGCTCTTGCTAAATTGTCTCTATTAGAGCACCTGCCTTTTGCTCATCAACGTTGTATGTACCAATATCTTGCCAGATGGGAGGCTTATCTTCACTCACCCCTCTGTAACACTTCTCTCTCTCTCTCTCACTCCAATCCTCCTCACTAACCTCTATAATGTTTCCCAACGTGTACTTCCCCTATTTCTATTTACTTGCTCTCTAAATGAGTTGTATTCTGGATGCCACGTGTAGATACTCTATGTCTCTGAATATAATTTTATGTATACGCCCTATTGTAGTAATGTGAGTATTTCTAACCATGTATTGGTTTTGCAATCTGTGAGCTGTACCACTGTCCCTAAACTAAAACTAATAAAAGCATTCTATGATAAAAAAAATGCATAAATGTATAAATAAATTTTAAATATTGTAATCTAAATAAAATGTTTCATTAAAATCAACTCTGTCTTTACTCCATCTGTTTTAGTACCCCCAACACACACACACACACACACACACACACACACAACCTTCAGAACTGGTTAACTGGTGGATGCATCAGTCAGTCTGTGCAACCCCCCCCCCCCCCCCCCAATGACAGGGCCCAGAGGAGTCTAGTGAACTACAACAGCCCACTTGCCCCAATCTGCCTGATGATAACAACCAGTTCTTGGATGGTTGCTACCCACAGAAGAGTCACTGTACTGTCTCGGGCATCAGAAAAGACAGTTGGGGGGAGGGGCAGTGACACAAAATTGTAAACTGAGGCCGGACTGTATGCTGCACCAATTAGAGACCTCACATCAGAAAGGCAAGCATATAAGCAGGCAGAAAGTAAAATGTTTTCAGCTGGAAAGAATTCTTTTGAGTTAGCTGCACTTACTGCACCATCTCCTCCCCCCCCCATTCCACAACAGACTAGCTGCGCTGTCCCCTTGGTGTCAGAAAAGACAAGCTGGAGGGAGGGCCTTGAGCCCAAGCCTGAACTAATGCCTCACTTACTCTGCATCAGTATTCATTTCACACACCCCAAACCAGAGCCATACAAAAAGCAAACCTTAATCCCCAAACCAAAGGAAACCAAGAGAGAAGATGGTAACTGTTTAAGGAGACAGTGTGGTCGAAGCATTGCTGACTTCATACTGGTGGCAGCTGAAGTAAGGACCCAGTACAGACCCCTGAGCCGTCCCCTGACTTGCTGGCCAAATCACATCCTTATTAATCTTGTATTCCCGTTGTCACTTCAGCCACTGCCCACATGGGTTCTGGGTGAGCATATAGCAAGGGAATAATAGTGCAAGCAAAACCATGTGGTAAAAAGTGTGTGGCAAAACAGCTACAGGGGGAATAATAGCGCAGGAAAAAGAGCAAAGGTACTGGTAGGGAAATCCCTGTTGCTGTTGGCCGGGACGCAAGGAAGCAGAGGATAAAAGCTCTGCTGGGTGGCAGTCTTCTGAGTAGCTGCTGTGACTCAGAGGGTAGGGCCACAGGTAGTGGAGGGCAGTGGAGCGTCTGTGGACTGGGTTTGATTGTTAGTCCTGCAACACTTGTTTTTTTTTGTGTTAGGTTTTGTCTTCCCTCTCCTGACTTACCCTCTGTGTGCGACAATTCTCCCCTCCAGGTTTCTCCCCATCCCTGAGTTGCCTCCCCCGGAAGAAGTTATATTAATTTGGAGGGCTTCGGGGAGCGCGAGGGGTGGATCCCACCTCAAACAGTCAGTTTGTTTTCTTGTTTTATTTTCACGGTGGTAGTGCTCATTGTTTTTACAGAGCACTACTTTCATTTTAGCTGTTTTTGCTGCGCTGTATTTGACTGCATTGTTTTTGTCTTAGCGGCATTGACCATGTGCCCCAGCATAAGGTCAGAAATGTTCCATCACCAGCAAGAATCTTTACAAAGACAAGAGCACATTTAGGGCACACAGCACCACCCTGCAGTCTGTCCCCAAGGAATCTTGAATTAATGACAACTGCAGAGTAAGACTCAGGTGGCCATGGGGGGCAGTACAGTACTTATCAAAAGAGGTGGCTAAATTGAGGCTCTTCATGGACAAATATTAACCCTAAAGTGGCAACCATTTGAAAATAGTTTCTCCTGCACACAGCCAGGACCATCTTGTCTCTGTCTTGGTAGTACCCACCTTTTTATTTTCTTAATGTGTCTTTCCTGACAATTTGAGCACCCGTGATCCACTCCACTCCAGGACATGTGTTACCCTTGCAGTACCGCTCCTTCACACTGTCTCCAGTAGCATGGGATGAGGCCAGCCAGTCATTTCTTGAGTGGGCAGAACCTCATCAGGGACACATCCAATGAGGTGAAAGTGATGCCCATTTTTCCACTGCAGCCAGCATATATCCCTGAGAGGCAGTAATGGAGTTTTACAGAGAGGGAAAAACTTTAAGAGGCAATGTGAAATGGATTGCATTTTTTGGGATCCGTACAGCACATTGACTCGCATGACCTGTCGGGTTGCATTGCAAAGTGCGAAAAGCGGTCCTGGCCATTTAATATGTTGTGTCATTACCTTGAACTGAAATAATCCAAATAGGGTGAAGAAGGTCAACCTCTATCTGGCTTTCGGGGGTCAGAGACACCTGCCAACAGCCCTTTGTCAAGCCTATGGTGGACAGGTGAAAGGGTCCTAACCCCTCTAGAACCTCATCTGTCCTGGGTATGGGGTATGTGTCCAACTCTGCGCAGTTGTTGAGCTTGAGGTAGTTAACACAGAATCTCATGGTTCTGTTCTTTCTAGGAAATCAGTACCACTGGGGAGGCCCAGGGACTACTGGCCTCCAGGATCACTCAGAAAGCCATCATCCCTTTGCTCTTCCCCTCTATGGCATGTCTTACACCTTCTGGGACTCTGTAGTGTAGCTGTCTCAGCAGGGCTTGGGACCCTGTATCCACATGGTGCTCCACCAGCATGGTCTACATTGACTTCCCAGTGAACATTTCCATCAAATGTATGCAGCACTTCAGTCATTTCGGCAGCTTGGGCCGGTACCAGCCACTCCAAGAGGGTGACAGCATCCACTAAGGATTCTCCGATCACCTCTCTCAGGAGATCCACTGGTAGGTCTGCTTCTGTCCCCTCCTCTGGATAGCTTCACACAGCTAGGACCATCTTGTCCCTGTTTTGGTAGGGTTTCATCATGTTTATGTGCTAAACTCGCTGTTTGCACCTCCTGTCTGGTAGCTCCACCATGTAATTAATATCATTTACCCTCCTGACCACGGAGTTAAACCTCTCCCAAGCTGCCTGTAATTTGTTCTGTGAAATGGGGACAAGCACCATCACCCATTATCCTACTCTGTACTCTCCACACCTGGCTCCACAGTTGAACCATGTCCTCTGCATCTGTTGTGCAGCTGTTTGGCAGTCCTGGGCAAATCCCATGAGCTCCTTGAGCCATGACCTGAAATTCAGGGCATACTCTACAACACATTCCCTCGGGGATCAAGCGCAGCCTCCCATTTGTTCCTTACCAGATCAAGTAGGGCCCTTACACTATGGCCAAACAGGAGATCGAAGGGTGTCAACTCTGCAGACTCTTGGGGAGCTTCCTTCTATGTGGATAGTAGACGGGCTAAGTACTTGTCCCACTCTCTCACATGCTGGTCAGAAAATGCCCTTAACATGGTCTTAAGGGACCCATTGAATTGTTCGACCAGACCGTTAGTCTGGGGGTGGTATGGTGAGGCCCTGAACTGCTTTACTCACACTTCTCCCAAAGACTAGCCATCAGATCAGACATGAAGTTGGTGCCCTGGTCCAACAGAATCTCCCAGGGGAACCCACTGAGCTATCCTCTCAGCCTCAGAGGAAGACAAGGGCACTGTCTCTGGGTACCTTGTGGAGTAATTTATGACCACCTAAATGTAGAAGCAACAGAGACACACTAGGGTAGGACAGGGTGCTCAGTGATATAAAGCACAATCGGAACCAAAATTCATGGCACTCACCAAGCACAAAGCAAGTAAAAATGACCCTCCTGAGTAAGGGAGACAAATGAACAAAGCTCTGACATTTCACCTGGGCACAGGCTTTTTCAAAGATCCAAGAGGGTCATTTTTACTTGCTGCAGCTCAAAATAAATGAAGTTTTAAAAGCAGATATCCTGACCAGAACTTCAATTTTGTGCTTGGTGAGGGCCATGATTTTTGGTCCAGACCACCTGAATGTACTGCTTGCCAGTGAGACTTCAGCTGCTAAGTGTCTCCACAATGTCCGTGGCAACTCATCGAAATGGCTCTTTGATAACAGGTAGGGGAATCAAAGCTGCCTTAAGCCATGTCCCCAACCTTTCCCACCCTCTGGCACTGTGAATAAGTCCATCAGTAGTTTGCCACATCTTTAAAAACACTGGGCCAGTAAAGATTATTAGTCAGCTGCATTTTGTATGGTTGATCCCTAGGTATCATGAAAAGGGTATGTCATAGACTATGGCCAGAAGCTGCTTCCTATACTCCCTATGAACCACTATCTGCCAGAGTAGCCCTTCCTCTGGTCTTCCCTTATGAAGCCACTCATGGTACAGGAACACATTCTCCCAGAACGTCTCCCTTTCCCAAAACTCAGTCACCTTCCACACTGGTGGCTAACTCCCTTAATTTTTGGAGGGATGAGTCAGCTTGATGAGGTCTGCCTAGCTTTGCACACCCAACTTCTCCCAAAACACACTGCTGTGGGAGTGATGTCCACGGCTCGGCTCTCCTCAGTCTGTAGCTGTGGCCCAGAACTGTTTCTCCCAGCTCATTCTTCAGCTACAACTTCTCTTGTTACTGAGGTAGGGGTTTCTGTCTCTGAGTCCTCAGGAACTGGTTCCCGCACCTTGCTATGGGTAGTGACACACACAATATCTGCCCTACTATTGAAGCCATTATCTATGATTGCATCCACGAGCTTGTCTGTTAAAACATCCACCTCCCATATGCCATGGCTACCTTCCCAGTTTAGAAAGATCCGGGCCAGTGGCACTGAGTCCACAGGACCTGTCACTCCTCTAATCCTAGAAAACTGGCCCAACATGATCTGTTCCTCTTGAATCAGATCCTGCATCACCAAAGAAATGGAGGCCCCAGCGACTCTAAATCCCTGTGTTATCTTCTCATTAACACATGCACGCTGGGTGCATGTGTGCACTGGAGTTAGAGGGCACTGCTTTCTGTGTAAGTCTAACTGCTGGTAGCTTCCATGCTACCATCTCGAACTGCACTCACATTTTTTTTTACATTTTTCAGATAATCATAAGACAAATGTTCCAGTGTCTAGCAGATATAGCACCTTCCCTTTTTTGTTCAGGCACAGTCTGGGTTCTTTTAGGCTGCCCCCCCTGGGTTCCCCGAATACTGAACGCAGTTCCTCCCCCATTATGTTTGCAGTGAGAGGATGGTCAGCTGGATATGAACTGATCAAGCCCTCTCTGCTGCCTCCCTTGCAGAGCTCGCAGTTCTATCCAACAACCATATTCTTAGCTCCTTGGGTACAATTTTCAGAAACTGTTGCAGAAGAAATAAATCTTGTATTTCTTTTAGAGAGTGAGCTTTTGCAACCCCTACCCAGCCTTCTAACAAGTTACTTAGCTGGATATCTATTCCCTGGTGCCTTTCTTAACCCTATACATTTTTTCATATAGGCCTTGGGGTTAACCCAACATGCTTTAGCAAGGCATTGTCATGATCCATGCAGTCCTCAGTGTCCTTTCTGGCAAAAGCTTCTAATGCCATGCCTGTCAGCAATGGCAATACGTGATTTGCCCAAGAAGCCCTGCCCAATTCAAATTGCCCACAGATTCTCTCAAAATATCTTAAAAACAAATCAAGACCATCCCCCTCCTGAAATCTGGACAACATTTTAAAATTAATTTCAGCTTTCTGGATCAAATCCCTCACGCCATTACTCATAGTTTGTCATGATGTCCTCTGGTACAGCATCCCCATCTGTCTCTCATGCTCACGCTGCCTTTCTCGCTCCTCTCGCTCTTTCTGTTGGACTTCGCACTGGCACTCTTTCTCTTGCTTTTCATCCTTCCACAACTCCTCCTCTGCTTTCAACCTCATCTTCTGCAGATCCATCTCTGCCTTTTGCCTCTCAATTTCTGCCTTCTCCTTAACCAGGTCAAGCTCCAGCTCCAACGTTTGTACCCGGTCTGCTTACAGAGCTGCCCAAGTCAAAAGCTCTGGCTCATCTTCATTCTCTTTAGCCTCTGTCTCACAACTTTGGCTAGCAGTGACCCCTTTCTCATAGCTTTCCCGGTCACCTTTTTTTGGAGGATGATTATCAGTTCTAACCATGTTTGGCCCCCTTCATAGGCCAATTCTCTCTCTCAGCCCAGCTTCTGCAGGCATAACAGTTTGCATTTCTTATTCATTTCAGACATAATGTCCTGTATCTATCTACTCTTGCTTAATAATAAAAAACAAAACTGGTAGAATATACTGTCCCTGTTTATACTGTATATCCTGTTCTGTGACTGGACAGATAGCCTTTATACTGACAAAACTGTTTCAGATGCCACCTGATGCTATCAGTTCATGGTGAACTGGTCTTTCCCAGACTCACCCGTGCCACTGTTACCAGCTTTCTCAACACTTCAGTAGCTGCCACCATACAGCTTAAACAAGCTCTCAGGGCATTTCTAGGTCTGAATACCTTCAGATCCACTGCTTACACAGTAAGGCGCTCCTTGCTCAAGGACAAATGTCCCACCCCTCTCTGTCACAGCAGAGAACTTCTTACTTTAGACAAAATTATGGTAACTGTAACCTCCTCTTCAGTGGCAGAAATACATTTACTGTCAGTTATAATTCAGTCAGCTGTACCCCAAAGGATTCAGTGACAGAAACATGAAGTATGTGAAAATAATCATTGCTAATACTTCAATATACTGTATGTACACATGTAATACAATATACTACATGCACAGACTACAGGGAAAAGTATTTCTACAGAAATGGAAAGCAATTTATTTTGAACAGTAGGTTACACAGAAAAACCTCTCTCTCTCACACACACATACACACACACACACGTAGAATGGCTTACTACACAAGATACTTTGATGAATCAGGGCAAACTCAAGCCCTTTTTTTTCCCCTACCTTTTTCCCCGGCAGGCATTCCTCTGGAGGGCACTCCAGCCCCATCCCCGGCATCTACCAGCGGCACCAGCAATCTGGTGGGGTCATTAAATTCCCCAAAGTTCCCCAATGCAGGATAACTTTCAGTGGGCCAGTGCCATGGCTAGCCGGGAGTATAGCCTGCAAGGTGCCCTCCACCACTGTGCCATGGCCACGTCCATTTTCCTCCAGTTTTTCTCCCTGGAGCTGGGGTGTGCAATGATGCCAATGGAAGGGAGCACGCACGCATCTGTGTGCACTCCCCTCCAGTTGTCTGCCCCAACTCCACCTGAACTGCAGCACAGTGCCCTGTCCCACAGCCTCCACCAGGGGGCGAATGGATGCTGACACTGGGAATCCCCCCACCGGAGAAGGAGAGCAGTCCATCGGATGCTCAATCCTTCTCCTCCCCTGCTGACCCCCGGTGGCCCGTGCCCATTCCTGAACACAAGTCGCCAGCATGGTGTGGCATGACGTGTGGCATCCAGCACCTCAACCCTCAGCTCAAACTCAGACCCTTAGATGGCAGCCTGTTTGCAGTCTTCCCAAAGCTGGCTGTCTCTTTCAGGCTCTGCCAGACCCCATGACCCTCCAGCTGCCCCCATGACACCCCATCCAGTATGTCACTCTATCACCATAGATTCAACATTTGTTGTGTCTTGAGCTGGGTTGAAAAACTGGTCTGGTCTGGACTTTTGGACAAATGCAATTGTTTTTTTATTGTCCCAAGACCTGAGCCCAACATGAATGTTTAATTTTAGCTAGCAGCTTCCTGAGATGAAAAGATACTTTCTAAGCACCCCCATAAATTGTTCAGGGGTCTTGTCATGATAATGGACATCTCAGATAATAAACTGCCATTAGAGCCATTGTGTCTGCTCTGATAAGAATCTTGACTTTTTTCCCCAGGAATGTTCCTGTACTGTTGCTGCTACATTCCAACTGATACTCATACAGAAAGAATTGACTAACACACACACACACACACACACACACACACACACGCACACACACAGACACACAGACACACAGTTTTTTTGGACTTGCTGAAACTCAGACCTTTGGACCTGGGCCTGATTTTAAAAAGTGCAACTGGCCGGTCCAGACAGACTGCCAGACTGAGTGCAAGTTGCATGAATTCTGCCCACCCACCTGTGCCAACCATCAGAATGATTCATGTGCCAAACCTAAAGCAGCCAATGGGCAGTACTGTAAGCTACAGCCTTATGTGTGCCCACCAGCTGTGCTCTTTAATGTGCAGGCATGGCTATACCCTGATGCTCACATACAGTGCAGCCCACCAGGGTGAAGTCCAACTCTGAAGAATTCTGCAACAGAGTTACTGCTGCAAACAATGCAATTTCAATAGCAGTTAATCTCTTTTTGTCATGTAGGAAATCTGTGACACTGCACTTCATCCTGGCAGGCATCACTATTGTTCTCACACCCACACCCACACCCAAGCACCCTCATTCTGCTCACATGTGAGCGAACCAAACTATCTGGCTGATCTGATAATAAATCTTGAGCAAGGAGAAGGCAGGATAGGTGGAGCTGATGTGGAACTGGGAGGGTCAGCTTGCAGGAGAACAACTGCAATTTTGTTTTACAACATAGCATGAAAGAAAGTTATGGTTGTAATACTGTATATAGAAAAAGGTGCAGGATTATGGGCAAGCCCTTCTCTTTACTTTCTGCCAGCAGCAAAAAAGAAATGCTCAAACAGTACAAAATGTGACTTGGTCAATGGGCCCCTAACATGATATGACATACAAGTTCCAGCATTCCCTACTTCACTCATAGTCAATTGTGGGGCCCTATAAAAGGCAAGGCACTAAAAGTCTTCCTCTTCTTTGTGTAGCTAACCATTGTGGAACTCCAACAATAAACTTGTTAAATGAAGAACACCCAACACTATGTCTTGAGGTATCTTCTTAAATCATCCCTGTGTCAGTTTGTATATATTGGCTGCAACACAAAAAATGGGAGTGGTGAGGTGGGACTTTAATACTATGGGCCCAATTCTCAGTCAGGTGCACCCGATGCAAGGGAGCTGTGGCAAAGTTGTTTCACAAGTTGCAAGTTGTGGCACAACTTGCATCAAACAGGATTCCACAACATGGCCTGCATCTGGTCCAGGGATGCTGCGGCAAAACTCCCTTGCACCAGGGTTGCATCCAGTAACTCATGGCACCATGTTGCAAGGGGGCTTGCACCATGGCAGGGCTGCCACATGCCCTTTTTTGGGATTCCAGAAGCCTCACTGTGGACGCAGGAGGGGACGCCATTTGGATCAGCCAGGATGTCATCTAACCGGCTTGCACCAATGGGCCAAGGTAGGACTGGGGCCTGTAGGGGCTCACCAGGGGCAGGAAATTGTGTTGGGGGCATGGACAGGTGCTGTCAACCTGCTCCCAGAAAGTGGCACCCAGCTTGTTGGAGTTTAGGGTGGCATCGCCCCAACTGTGCACCCTGTGCCTGGACAGTACAGTGCACCACCTACCCTCCAACCTTGTTGGGAGCCCCAGACAGTGGTGTGGTATTCCCCCCTCACAATCCCAATCACCCCCAACAACAGAGAGAATTGTCTCCTGAGTGACAACACCACCCCTATCCATGATCACCTGGAATAACTGAATACAAAAGTGACAACACAGTGGGCAATCTCCCTGGTAGTCTAGTGGATCCCCACCATCCCTGACAGGCATTGTCACCCACCCTGCCCCCCAACCCATCATCCGGACCAGCTTCTATGACTGGCAAAGCCCTCTGGACAACACCATGGCCAGTCACAGAATGTGACCGCACAGACCACATAACTGTACTGTACAGATATGTACAATACAGTGCTGCGGTCTGTGCAATCACATTCTGCTGCTGGCCATGATGGTGTTCAGAGGGCTTTGCCAGCCACAGAAGTTGGTCAGGGATGGGGAAGGTGACAATGCCTGTCAGGGTGGGAAAGGCTGGGAGCCACTTGACTACCAAGGAGAGCACCCACTGTGTTGTCACTTTTGTATTACAGTATTCCAGGTGATCATGGATGGAGTGGTGCTGTCACCCGGGGGGAAATTCTCACTGCTGTTGGGGGTGTTTGGGGATCGTGGGGGGGCAGTCTGGCACCAGGAATGCGGGGGTTGGCAATAGCCTGCCATAGCAGGCATTTAATATGAGTGGAACAGGTATTCTGCAGGGGTAGTGGGATGGTGCCATGGGGGTCCACATAACCTGTGCCACAGCCTGACATCCGCTGACTCTTCCAAGGCCCTGTTCAGGGCCTGCTGCTCCTTGGGGCACACAGAGTGCCCACTGGCACTAGTAAGGTGCTGCGTCCTGCCCTGTGCCACAATCTCTCACTGCACCACTTGTCTTGATGCAGGGCTGCATGTTATGGCCAGTCCAGAAGGTTTGCCACAAGTGGCAAATTGTGGTAAACCTTCTAGAATACCACTTTGTGCCCTTGCCGCAGCTGCAGACCCCTGCTTTTCCGCAAGTTGTGCCTGATGCAAGTGGCTTCTGGAATCAGGCCTGTATCCTTGTGTTTATTAAAACCATAACTTTCTTTCAAGCTATGCTCTTGGAAAATTATGTTTTTACATTAATACAACACATGGAGGCTTTGATTACAGGCATCTTCAAAGCTTCGGATAACACTGTATTAGTAACATCATCAGTCAAAGGCTTATGGTAAAAGCTCCTAAAGACTGAATCCCCAGCCCAATTATCTGTCCTGAGGATTTCCTCTAAATAAATTCCATTCTGGAATGCCTTACTGACCATAGACGCTCTGGTGGAGTAGGCTCCAAATACCAAAAATCCATCCCAGCCTCAGCCATAGTCCACCAGATCCACCTGGCAATGGTGGTGGACATCACTGCCATTGGGAGGCTTAGGGAGAGAGAGAGGAGGACCTGGTCAAGGTCTCCTAAAAGAGGGTCTGCCTGTTGGAGATATTCCAGAGATAGTCAAACATGCACAACTTTGGATCATGATCAAAATGAGGGTATAATATTCCTTGGAAGGAAGTTTTTATCCTTCACACAGACAGGAAATGTGTCCCCTATGGGCAGTGAGATAACCAAGAGATACAGTATCTAAAGCTCTCACACCAGACACCCTCTTGATCAAGACCAAACAAAGAAGGTTAGTTAATTCCATGGATAGTTCTTTTAAAGACATTCCTGCATTCGGGTTCTAGGCTGGCAGTATAGCCTAGAGGTCAGAGGAACGAGGTGTGAATGAGCTTGATACATCAGCAGACCAGACCTGAGTTTGATTCTCACAAACTCCACTTGCATACTGTGTGACTCTGAGTAAGTCACTTAACCGCCCAGTGCTCCCAGGTTGCCCCTGAAAACAGGCACTTGTGCCTAGTGGGCCTTACTCATTTACCAAAGACTAAAATAAAAATTAAGTCCTTAAAGAAGTGAAAAACTTTAGGTCTTGACCAGCAGATAACCCTCAAAAATCTACACACCAGAGGGTGTTGTCCCACAGACTTACTATCCACTGGGTCATGGGTGGCCAAGATGGCCGATCACACCACATTTTTGCAGTTACACTTTTTTATTATTTTAAGAAATGCCAACATAAACTGGTCAGGTACATACTCTGCCAGAAAATATACATTACTCCAAAAGTTATAATGTTGAAAGATGTACAAATTGTACAACACTTAAAAGGAACAACCAAAGACATGTATGAGCAAATAAGAGTTGTAGAATGGGTTGCACATTGTCATGGAACATAACCATCACAAACAAAAACATGTGCATAGTCCTTATTTATCCCTAAATGGCTACTGAGGTAATACATTAGAATTGTAAATGTAGAGAGAAAAACTTTTGCAATGCATTGTGTCTGCCAAAACAGCATAGACCCAACCCTCGGCTTCCTGTATAAACTTTGAGTTCACACTCCCATGAGAAGATGCCCCCAGGTCTAATCTGTGGCATTCCATCTCAAGTTTGTCTATGAGTTTATTGGCTTCCTGGGGAGAATTATACCGATAGCTTTCCCCACTTCTTCAACCTGTAAATTGGCCATCCACAGTCAAGGCGAATGGGAGCCTCAGTGCTTTCAATCTGTTTTGATCCTTTCAGATTCTTTCCCTCTTCGAGGAATAAAGGCATATTATATATATATATATATATATATATGTACATACACACATCACACTAATAGTAAAAACAAGGAAAGATGCAAAAAGAGTGGAGAACTATAGACTGGTAGCGATTTTGAACGAGTATAAAATAGTAACAAAATCATAAACAATCAAATTTTGCCATAACTGGGAAAATCCATTCATCCAGATCAAGGGGCTTTATTCCCCAACAGAGCAATGCTAACAGGCATACACAATATGCAGTTTATGATGGAACATATTGAAAGAAATAAACACGATGCAATTTTCATATAATAGGACGCCTGTACAGCCTTTGATATAGTTGAATGGATATGCCATTTTCATGTATTAAATAAATGGTGCCTTCCAATACAGGTAATCATGGCTCAGAACATTATATAATACACCATAAACTAAATAAACAATAATACTTTCACAACAGAATTCAGCTTACACTGTGGGGTATGACAGGCCTACCCATTATCTTCAACACTATTTGTATTAGGTCTTGAAGTACTGTTAAACTAAATATGCATAAATGCAAATATCACAGGTGTAGGGACTCAAGGATTGGAAGCAAAATTAAAAGCACACTCAAGTGATATCTTGTCAACTTTGACCAATCCACAGGAAAGTCTGAAAGAAATAAAAAACAATTCATTGAAAATGTTTCCAAAGTATCAGGTTATAAAATAAACAAGAACAAAATCAGAATTGATAGCATTCATCAGACAATGGACAACACCTTAGCCTTCTTTAATGCAGTATATAAACCAGAAGGAATGGACTACCTAGGAATTAAAATTGCAAATTCACTTGGTAACATAAATGATTTACCTCTCCTAGAAAAAAATTGCTTGCAAACTCCACGAGTGGCAAAAGATACCTTTGTTCATTTGGGGTAAAATCCAAGCACTTAAAATGTCAATAATCCCTTTGCTGTCTTATGTGTTCCAAACTATTCTTACCCCAGTCTCAGACTCCTGGTTCAAAAGTATAACTAAACATATCAGATATGTTATCTAGAATTCTTCGGAAAAAACTTTGTTAATGCTCCAGTTAGGGTTTAAGTTATAGGGGAACTGTCATCTACAGGATTTCTTAATGTCTGAAAGACCATAAAAAGCTAATTTGAATGAGCCATTGTGTTTATCTGTGAGTCTTTGCAGTCCAGAGTCATTCATGTGTAAATCAGTGTGTAATTAAGGGCTGGGGTGGCAGACATATATTTTGGGCTCTGACAGGAAATTATGTCACAGAGGGTCTTGGTCCTCCTTTGACTCTGTGTAATCCAGCATATTAAATAGAAGATCATCTCTTCTACTAAGTGTGTTTTAAGGTGTTATTACAACACCTTCTACATTTATAATAATTATGTTGTATGTGCATTGAAACTAGTGAGTTATCACCTTTACATTTCAAACTGTTTGTAAAAATAATCCATCTTCAGGACTGCTTTAACATCTAGACTATATTGCCAGCTGATCATCAAAAACTACACATCTCAAGGCTGGCTCTATGCTGCCAACAGGTATTGGGGCCCCATATCAGGATTTCTAAACCCTGGCTGTATTTATGTCATTACAGATTTCTGGGGCTGCTACAGCACCAACTTATGTATTTTTCCATTCCATCTCTTGCAGCCTTTTCTCTTACAATTTCAGATGTGAACTCAGGTCTACAAGATGCAAATATGGCTACATGCCTACTGGCCTGGCATCATGGGGCCAGTCATGAAATGTACAGCTTTTGATTATCAGCTGGCAGTACAGCCTAGAGGTTAAAGCAAAGAGCTTTGAACAAGCTTCGTTTACCAAGCAAAATAGGTTTTGAGCAAGTGCTAAGATTCTGAAAATATTATACTCTTTCTATCCAGATTTGACCTGAAAAGAAAAAAACAATAGGACACAATTACTTGTTCATTAATTGCAAAAACACATATATAGACAACATTGTTAAAACATGTATAACCAGAAATGCATTATTAAAATACAGAATAATATATGGGTGGGTGTGTGTAACCATAATTTTACACACACCCGAGGTGTGGGATGCTACATAGACCCCAAGGGGAAAGCCCAAAGGGTTCATAAAAGCATCCCACACTGAGTGTGTGTGTGTAAAATTCTGGATTTTACACACACACACACACCCATATATTATTTTATTTAATTAATGGTGATCATTTTTTTCCCTTTCAGCACAGTACAGTTAGTGCTGCACTTCTGTCAGAGAGAGAGAGAGAGAGAGAACACACACACACACACACACATGCCTGTCTCTCCTTTTGTTTTTCTTTTGTTTGTTTTTTTTTTTTTTTTACATTACAGTGATAATGGCATTCTGAAAAGACACAGTCCATTGGTATAGCTGTATAGTGTAAGACGCACTTGAAGAGTATGAGCAGCAGGATCAACCAGATTAATTTTTTTTCATTTTCAAGGCAGGATCAACTAGTTAGATATTTAAAAATAGTTAAAATCTTACTTGTCTTAACAGTGTGTGGCAAAGCTTGAGTGCCAGTACTGGTGCTCGGTACGGAGCCGCCATGTTGGGCAAGATATTCAGCCCACCCACAGTGAAACTAGGCACCAGTTAGCTTCCTGTGGTGGCACTTGATTAACAGGTGCTGATTATAACCTCCTGGCTGTAACCAAAAATATCAACTGGGAGGTTGTAATTGGAGATAAAAGTGTCTTTATCTGTATGGAAAAAATGATCACCTAGGCCACTGTTTTTCCGTAATTCCGTGGTCATGAACGAATCACGGAATTCCCATTGGCTGCCAGAATGTAAAACTTCCTGCCAGTGACTCGCGGAACTCATGCTGCTAGTGTGAGCTTTTGGGAGTTCAGCCCTTTAAAAGCAGGTGCATAGAGCAGCTTCTCCCTGTTTGCTGGAAAACTGGAAGAAGGAGGAGAGAATGTGCTACAGTCAGAGAGAACGCTGAAAACCATGTGGTTTAGATGCCAGAGACCTCGTTACTTTTCACTGCTCTCGACCGCAACTTGTCACCCGCTGCTCTCGCTGTGCCATTAAAAAAATAAAAAGTATTTATTGCTGCCACACTCGCTGCAGCAACCATCGCAGCCACCACCCGAAGGACTTTGCCTTACCACCACAAACAGTCAGGTACTAGTCTATGCCCTGCTGTACAATATTTTGCTACCAATTTAATTCCAGGGTCTGGGGGTGGGGCAGGAGCTGGGAGGATACAACAAACTCTTTCTAGCCTGCTCTCCTAAGATAACTGATAAACTGCCCCTTGACGTTTTAAATATGCTGGGTTGAACACTTCTGTGCCATGATGGGGCTGCAGATTAAAGAGAGCCATAGAGTTAATATGTGGGGCTTTCTTATGGACTGATTAGGATGACCCACCTCAGTGACTTTCCCAGTTATAGATCCTGGTGAATGGAAGCTACTGAGTGCAGGCAGCCTTACTTGGAATGCAGTGTGAGGGCCGATTCTCACACAGTACCAGTGGCTATTTTGAATATTTTCAGTGATGACTCGGCCCCCCTACTGTACAGTATATTATCTGGGTGGTCTAATAAATCTTTCTTTTTATACTCCATAAAGTCAATTTGTAAATAGTTGTCTGACCTACCCATCTGCTTTCTCGTACTGGCATACAAACGAGAACAGACTAAGGGAAGGGAGCTAGCTGATTTGTTTACAGGAACAAGATACTATTGAGGCGACAAAAGGACCAACAGTAGTTTTGCCTTGGTATTATTTGATGTGCTCCTCAGGGATGCCCTTTAACACTTCGGTTTCACCTGCTGACCCTCGAGCTATATTGGGTCCCTTTCTTTTGCTATGTTGTCTTGTGGAACTAATTCTGAGGAAGCCCTGCCTGTTCATCGCTATGGTGAAATTTCAGGTCCTGTACCAGCTTTAGCACTTTGATTACTGCCTTGCACTTAGCCTGGATTTTGCATATATTGGAGAAGCTTCACAATAAAATGAAGTAACTAGTGTTTGTGAGGATGCATAAGCCAGCATTCTTTTTAATGTGCAGCACTGTACATATTTTGGTCTGTTGGGTGGGTACATCATTTTACTGCTTGCACAAATGCTGAACAAACCCTCCAAATGTCACTTGCAGTTGTACTGCAAGGGTTGGGACTCTTTCAAGTGCTTTCATTTCCCCTACCCACTGTAGGCATGAATTGATCTCAGAAATGTAAAGGCAAGCCCTTCCCTGTCCATAAGTAGTACAACATCTCCTACAGCTACCTATGTGTGGGTGTCAACAATTCCCAGTCCATTCTGAATTGCCCATATAATGTTCTTCCTTATATTTCTCCAGACCTGGGGGTTTTCTCTAGGGATTTTCATAGACTGAGGTACAATGCCAGAGGAGGGTGCTTTACTGGGTGCTGAGAGTGGGTCGCTGTCCATTTTTGCATATTGCTACAGTGAGAGTGTTCAGGTATAGAAGTGAGGGCTTTTTAACAGGAAGAAATCAAGTGCTGTACCAAGAAAGGGAATACAGCTATTGTAAAGTACCTCAGTGCAGTGTACCAGGGAGCTGTACACCCTTTTTAGGTACTTGGGCATATTAGCCTTTTGGTGATGTGGGGGTGTCTGAAGATTCCCAGCCAGCTACTGTGTGCCCTAGAGTGTGTGTGTGTGTGTGTGTGTGTGTGTCTGGGAGGGGGTAGAATCCCCTAGCTTGCTGTGTGCACTAGAGTAGGGGGAGTGGCATATACACTAATGTGGGCATGGTTGGGGTAAGAGTTGGTGCATCTGTAACATCAGAGGGTCTGTGTGCCCCAGAACAAGTGTGGAAAGGGGTTTAGTGCCCTTGTCTGCCTGCTGTGTGCCTCGGAGAAAGTGGGGTGAGGTGACGGGATGATGCAGCATACTAACATGGGCACGCTTGGTGGGTGAGAGTTGGCAGTGCTGCACCTCGGAGCATGTCTGAAGGGGCTGTGTTGCTTTCTGTGTGCCCCAGAGCAAGCTTGGTGAGGGGTGTTGCTGTTACAGACTCTTGCTACACATTTATGAAGCCCTTGCCTGCAAAATTGTTCTGAGGCACACAGAAATCTGCACAGGCCATCAAATTAACTGTGGGTGCTGCTATGCTGTAAAAATAAAATGTAGCTTTTAACAAGATCTAGTTTAGTCTTTTTTTCCCTTGCTCAGCTGAGAGGAAAATAAAGCAGCCTGCTACAAACTGACCCATTTGCATTTTAACCCTGCTGTACTCCTACTTGAAGTACTGCAATTTACCAGAGCTACACACCCTTTTCTGTACAGAATATGCCCATGCTATGCATTGTTTCTGTACAGTGCAGTGGTTCGATTTCCGCTTGCAATGCCAGCAACCTGGGTTCGGGAATGGACCTGGGTCGCTGGAGAGCTGGCTGGGGAAGAAGGCTTGAACATCTGATAACTGCTTGCCTTCTCCAGGAGTGGGGGTGGGGATGCAGTCTAGCATCTGCTGTCTCCCAGTGGAGACTGAGGTATAGCAGCACACTGACTGACTAGAGGGCCATGGTGGACATTGGTGTTTGGCATCATGGCACACCATGCACCAGGGAGAAAAGAGGAAAAACATCTACTCCACTTGACCAGAAGACAGTCATCTGATCCCTCTGCCACCACAAATGCCCTGGTCGGGCCCCAAAGACCACTTCAGCAGCACCAGAGGGGCCAAGAAGTTACACTGGATGGCCCCCGCCAGCACCTTTCTCCTTGGTGCAGAACCCATCTGGTGAAGTTTTACACTAGGTTACCTAGAAGGTGGCTGCCAGCTAGGATGATGGACAATAAGGGCGGTGACACAAGTGAGTGGTGGGGTGGGAACATAGATGGCCCGAAAGATAGGCTGATGGGGAGAAAAAAGGAAAGGGTGTGTAGCTCTGGTAAAGTGCAGAGCATGTGTGTGTGTGGGGGGGGGGTTATGAGGATCCCTGAGTTTGCTGTGTGCCACTGAGTTATCAGGGACATTACATGCTGGCATGGGCATGGTTGCGAGCTGGCATACAGTTTGCATAGGTGCAGCATCTCTGCTGAAAGCCCCTTGGACTTCTCAGAAAATGGCTGGCACACTGCATCCTCTAGCAAATCCAAGGAGCTGTGGCACCTGCTGTGTGCCCTAGAGTAAGTGGGGCGAGGTGATGGTGCCACAGCACACTAACTTGAGCACGTTTGGTGACTGGGTGACATTTGTCAGTGCTGCATCCCTGAGCATGTCAGAAGAGGCAGTGTTGGTTGCTGTGTACCTCAGAGCAAGTCTGAGGACAAATTGTTTTCTAGATCTTCGGGGATATCTCTTGTAGGATATCTCTCAAAAGGAACATGGCAGGCTGACATGGCAAGGCAGAGTTGCCACGGGGATTGGGAGGGGATTCCCAGCCCTCACCAGCAGAAAAAAACTTGAACCTGCCACAGCAAAGTGCAAATAAAATCACTACACCTAGGTTGACCTCAGAAGCGTAGCAGGCAGGTGTGGAGGCAGGGCCGAACTGGGCATCCAAACAAAAAGAACACTCATGAGAACTCACCGTGACCATAGATATTCGAGAGTCTCTTGCAGCTGGTCACACCCCAGAAACCACAACCATCAGGCACCAGGACCACACAGAAACCTCCCTGCCAGCAGTTCATCCGGGGCCACGCACAGCACTGTCATGAAGTCGACATCCTCCCTATGTAGCTGTGGGTGGCCCCAGATAGACTGCTAGCAAAAATGTCTCCGTGAGGTCCCAGCGCCCGATGGTTGCAGCCCCAAGTTGTGACCCATTGCAAGAGACTCTCCTGAAGATCCACTGCTAACAGTAAGTTCTTACATAAGTGTTCCCTTTTTCTGGGGGGGAGATGGAAAGCCCCTTGATCCCCACAGTAATTTTGCGCTCCACATCTGCCCATGTCTCAGAGACCAACCTACAGTAGGTGCAGTGGTTTTTCCATCCCACTGTATGCAGGCAGAAGCCCGCCGGGGAAATGTGGAAATACCCCCACTTCCCACTGCAACAATGCCTTGCTATACCTGCCCACAGTGTCTCATTTTGAGAGGACCAGGTAATCTGAGCAAGAACCCATTTTCAGACTGCAGAAAATCATGTAAAAGTGCAGCATGTTGAAAGTTCTGCACTTTTACATGATTTTCTACATTGCACCTGGAGAATGGTGACTATATGCTGCCCCCTCTCCCCCACTGCCATCACACCAGGAGGATGGTAGTCATAGGCTGCTGCTGCCATACTTGGATGATGGGAGTTGTAGAATGCTGCTGCTGTCATACCTGGATGATAGGAGTCATACATTGCTGCTGCTGCTGCCTTCACACCCAGAGGATGGGAGTCATAGGCTGCTGTTGCCTTCACACCTGAGGATGGGAGTCGTAGGCTGCTGTTGCCGTCACACCCAGAGGATGGGAGTCGCAGGCTGTTGCTGCCATCATACCTGGATGATGGGAGTTGTAGAATGCTGCTGCTGTCGTACCTGGATGATGGGAGTCATAGAATGCTGCTGCTGTCGTACCTGGATGCTGGAAGTTGTAGAATGCTGCTGCTGTCATACCTGGATGATGGGAGTCATAGATTGTTGCTGCTGCCTTCACACACGGAGGATGGGAGTTGTAGACTGCTGATGCTGCCTTCACACCTGGAGGATGGGAGTCGTAGAATGCCACTGCCTTCACACCAGAAGGATGGGAGTCAGATTGCTGCTGCTGCTGTTGTACCTGGAGGATGGGAGTTGTAGACGGTTGCTGCCATCTCACCTAGAGAATGGTGGTCGCTGGCTACTACTGCCATCCCAGGAGGATAGAAACATAGAAACATAGAAGTTGACGGCAGATAAGGACCGCAAGGCCCATCCAGTCTGCCCATTTCTTTTTCTACCTTATAAATGTGCCATCGGCCTTTGCTATGTCAGTGACCTATCTATTCATAGTCATTTGTATTGCTCCCTTATGCCTATCCCATGCCTGTTTGAAGCCCTGCACTGTATTCATAGCCACTACTTGTGGTAAGCCATTCCATGCATCTACCACCCTTTCTGTGAAAAAGAATTTCCACATTCCCCTTAATCGGCCTCCTCTAATCTCATGCTGTGTCCTCTTGTCCTGCTATTTTTCTTATATTTAAACATGTTAGACTCTTTCACCTTGTTTATGCCCTTAAGGTGTTTAAATGTCTCGATCATATCACCTCTCTCCTCCTTTGCTCAAGGGTATACATATTGAGCTCCGTTAATCTGTCCTCATATGTCTTCTGATGCAGTCCCTGCACCATTTTGGTGCCCTTCTCTGGACTGCCTCAATTTGGTTAATGTCCTTGTGAAGGTGTGGCCTCCAATACTGCACGCAGTACTCAGATGGGGCCTAACCAATGTCTTGTACAGAGGATTATTACTCCTCTTACGACTTGTGATACCCTACTAATACACCCTAACACCCCCTAGCCTTACCTACTACTTTAGAGGTCTGCTTGATGATTTCAGGTCATCAGTGATGATGATGCCCAAGTCTCTTTCTTCCTTTGTGACTGCTAGCAACCCTCCCAGCCTATAAGTGGCTTCAGGGTTTCTCTTCCCTATGTGCATGATTTTGCACTTCTTTGCATTAAATCCCAGTTGCCACTCTTCTGACCATTCTGCTAGTTTATCCAGATCTCTTCTCATTCTGCCCACCCCATCTGGATGGAAGTCGTAGGCTGCTGCTGCCATCGTACCTGGAGGATGGGAGTCATAGGCTGCTGCTGCCATCGTACCTGGAGGATGGAAGTTATAGAAAGCTGCTGCTGTCTTACCTGGAGGATGGGTGCTTTATGCGGTGGCTGCTGCCATCATAACCAGAGGATAAAAGTCATGGACTGCCCTATCCAGGGGATCTAAACTCCCATTTTGTTGAATTTTTATCTTATCATGCATATTAGTGGAACACACTACTAATAATTTTTTGTTTGGTTGTGATTTCAGTATTCATACTTTCTTCCTGCATGATGTTTGCTGCACCACTGAATAAGAGAGCCATGCTTTGCTACACCTCAGCTAAGGAGCGAGCCCTTCAGTTTAAATCTGTAGGCCTCTATGAGGATGGAGGAAAACTTTTCTGTCCATACTGCAACCATGTCCTGGACCATATCAGAAAAGATAGTCAAAGATCATCTGCTCAGCAAGAAACATGCTAGGAATAAGGAACGAGCTGCTAGTGAAGGAAGACCAGCAAGGCAGGTGACCCGGACCAGCAGTTTCAGAGCTGCAACAGAATCATCCATAGTAAGAAATGAGATGGTCATGGACACAGTTAAGGCATGGGGGGCTGCAAATATCCCATTGGAGAAGATGTATCATCCACAGCTGAGGGAATGGATGTGCAAGTATGTGAAGGGGAGTGGAGCGGTGCTAAAAGCAGACACCCTGAGGCAGCTCTAGCTATCCAAGGTAAGAGAGCAAATTGATGAAAACCTTAAAGCAGCTGTGACTGGGAAATCATTGTTTGTGATATGTGATGAGAGCACAGATGCACAGTCATGGTGCATTCTTAATGTCTTATTTGTGTTGGAAGGGGGTAAGACATATCTTGGAAACAGCACAGAAGTAGACTCTGTCAACCATTCCACAGCGGTTCAAGCTGTCTTGAAGACTGTCCAGAGTTGTAACATTGACTTTACAAATGTAGTTTGCTTTGTCAGCAACAGGCCTCGTTATATGATTAAATGTTTTAATGACGCACTTCGTGGGGTTATTGGGGACCATGTTGTGCATGTCTGTTGCTGGGCACATGTCTTGTCCCTTGTTGGGGATACATGGCTGTACCATTTCAAAAAAGTTAATGAACTGGTTTCATTGGTAAAATATGCTTTTCAGCAATCACCAAAATGCAAATGAGAATTCATCACATTTTTGGAGGATCTGGAAGCTCCGGGGGAAATGATTGCTTTGCCACCGGTTCCTGTTTTAACTAGATGTAACACATGGTTTGCAGCTATGGCATACCGTTCAACACACCTGCAATACCTGAGGGACTTTTTCAGGGTGGGTTTGAGTGATGCCACCTCAATAAATAATCTATGGGCATTACTGGATGAATGGTACGATGAGCTACAAGCACAAGTGGCATTCATTACAGATAATTCAGGTGACATTATTGCTGCGATAGAACTTTTGCAGTCAAAGAGGAAACCTCTTGCAGCATCCATGTATGACATGCTAATGTCAATTAAAAGCCGCTTTGAGGTCGACACAACTAAAAATGATGACTTTGGTGAGAAGGCAGAGCTGTACCTCTCTAAACTGAGGAATAAAGTAAGGAATGAGAACATCAAACTATTCAAAAATGCTTTCAAAGCCAGTTTGGAGAAACAGACAAGACACCTGCAGTCAAACCCATCTGTACAGTTTCTCATGGCCTGTCGAATTCTAAACCCACTCAACCTACCCAAGCTCAATAAGGACTGCTAACTGTACTTGTCCTATATCCCAATGTTCACATTACACAATAAGCATGCACTGTTAAAGGACTGGGAGATCTACATATGGCAGGATGTGCAGGAACTACCAGAGATCGAATCATTTGATCTTCACCAGTACTGGATGTCTATGTCCTCACAGGTACCAACTCTGGCAAAGGCAGCCATTCAGGCCGTCTGGGTCCCTGTTTCTGATGCAGATGTGGAGCGGCCATTTTCTGCACATGGACAAATCCTGACCGACCAACGGAGAAGCCTGACTGTGGAAAATTTTAAATTATTTTCAATGGTGCTATTTAATAAGTAGACCCAGAATCTCCCACCCTCATTAGTGTAATTGTAGTTCTGATGCACTATTGCAAAAAAAAATGGTGCTCCTCTGTGTAAAAAACTTGTAGACATGCAGTTCTAGTGCAATATTGTAGAAAACAAAGTGTTGCTCCTCTGTGCAATGACGAGGACATGTTCTGGTGCAGTATTGCAGGGAAAAAATGGTGCTCCACTGTGCAATAAAGTGCAGACGTGCAATATGTAGTATTTCTGCATTATATGTAGCTATGGGTTAGATTCTACTGTCCTTCACATAGTATGCTTTAGTTCATGTAGTCTGTGTAGCGTATTTGTCTGGATAGCGTATTTGTCGTGTAGCATGTTTGTTAACCCATGTTCAGTAGTCAATACTTGAATTGTGTTTTTTGCACATGTTTATCTTTGCAAATCTTTCTAAAATAAAACACATGAATTGCATTTTAGCTTTGAGAAGTTTTTATTATACATGTCACAGAACACATTGTCAACATTAAAACAAAGACTAGATTTTAGTGTCTATTTAGTATCGAACAGACTTCAGAATTGGTTCCTCCCTGTGAGAAAAATGTTACTGTTGCATGAGAACATTTATTTTCACCAGCTGCATTGATCTGAGAAGGGAATATTTTAATAATTATGGCAGTTTGGCCAATGGAGTTCCACAGTCATTAGCCTTGATAGCTGGTAGGTGCAAAACTTGGGTAGCTAATATAACATGCAATATGAGATTAAATGTTCTTGTTTTCTGCTGATGTGACTTAAATCTGCATAAAAACATGATAAAACACTGATAGACAAATTTATTACTTAAAATTAGTGAATAATATTAGGTTTGGGATTACCGGAAAAATCCCAGAAATTGGATTCCAAAACACAGGTAAAATCCCAGAATCCAGGATGGTCAAAACAGAATTTGCTTTTTCCAAGCACCAAAAACCAGTGGCCTTGATAAGCATCATTAATTTTTATTTATTTATTCATTGAAATGTTTCACCAGGAAGGCACACTGAACAACAAACTGCTCATCTCCCAGTGCAACCTGGGGGGGGGGGGGACAATTGGAGGTTGACTTTACATACAGTTTACATTTAACATGACTGAGAAAATACATTTAACATGACTGAGAAAACAGACATACAATTACATTTGTAGCACGACATACAGTTAAGTTTAACAAGCCTGTGGAATATATATACAATTATAATTGCATACCTGTGTGTCATAGAATATACTTTTAATGCAGCCATGGGCCAGCTCCTTGCAGGTTTTGGGTCACCATCAAGAGACAGAGGGTTCAGCAATTTATAGGCAGTGGAGGGAGAAAAATCAAGACGGACAAGGGGTGGGCAGGACAAGGCAGCTGAGGGAGTAGAGGGTTAAAAAAGGGGGGAGCAATTGACAGAGCAAGTGAGTAGCAACAGTTGTAGGGGGCATGTTAACACAGGGCTAGTGCAAGCTGGAGCAACAAAAGAGAACAAAAAGTGCACATTCCTGAGCTCTGGTGAACTAATTTATTTTTAAGTGCAGAAGGGTAGAGAGGAGGGTCATGAGGGGGGGAGGACTGGTTAGGGAAGGACGAAACATGCCTAGAGTGGGTCCCTCCAGTAAACAGAGAGCCCTGTCAGTGGCTGAAAGAGGCGATGACTTTGAATATGGGGGAAAGAGGGTGAAAGGGCAGGGGAAAATGCAGAGGAAATTATGTATAGGTAGGTGGGGGTTAAGAGTAAGGAGAAGAGAAGGAAGAGATTTGCTTAATTCTTGACCTCTCCAGGATGTGAAGAACCCAGTCAGGGGGTGGAACTAGGCAAGGTCGAGTTGAATAGAGAGAGTAGAAGGGATGGGTGAGGGAGGAAGAGAAAGGAAGGAAGAGGCTAGCCTGAAACTAAGCCTCTTCAGGATGCTGAGAACCCTGCCAAAGGGCAGAATCAGGTAAGGACAAAGTAGGGTAGAAAAGGTAGAGGGGAGGTGGGAAGGGAGGAAAAGACTTATCCAGTGCTGGACCCCTCCAGGATGCTGAGAACCCTGCCAGGGGGCAGCACTAGGTGAGGGCGAGTTGGGAAGAAGAAGTAGGGGGGATAAATGAGGGAAGGAAAAGGAGTGAGGGAAGAAGTTGTGCCTAACCTAATCCTCTCCAGGATGCTGAGAACCCTGCCAGAGGGCAGAATCACGTAAGGATAAGAGGGAAGGAAGAAAGAAGCTTGCTCTGTGCTAGGCCCCCTTCAGGATGCTGAGAACCCTGCCAGGGGGCAGATCTAATCCAGGCAAGTTGGTAATAGAGGATTTGGGGGAGGTAGTGGAAGGGCAGGGGTAGAAGTAATGGGGTAGTGGGGAGAGGAGAGGTGAGCAAGCAGGGGTGCAGCATTTGAGGATACGAGGGGGGGAGAGAGAGGCAGAGTAGGGGATAAGTGGCATGGAGAGGAGCAGGGTCATAGGAGGGCTGTTATGGAGGACTGAAGCAGGAGCAGCTAGATGAAAGAAAGTTATGTAAGGTAGAGGCTAGGGAAAAGGAGGAGGAGGAGTGTCATATTTGGGGGGGGTCCAGATTTTCAGGAAGCGATGGGTGAAGCCTGACTCGCCAATGATAGCGGTTCATTGGGGGACTGACAAAGTATGAGTGTCACTGATCTGAGTGAGTAGGAGGGGGGAGGGAGGGAGGGAAGATAGTGAGCATGAGAGGTAGGGAGGAAGTTCTCCTAGCCAGAATTTACAAACGAGTTTGGCACAATGAGCGAGGCACCTATTTGCAAGTGGGGGAAAGGACAGGACGTGGTAGAGATCGCAGTGATGAGTGCGTGAAGGAGCATCAAGTGCAAAATAGCAGAAGGAGTTAAAGAGTATTTTACTTCTTTTGATGAAGTTAAAAGTATAACAGTTTCTTACTGAAATACTTTGGATGGAATGGGATTTTCTACCGTAACAATGCCAGAATTTTATTGGATTATTTTTACTAACAGTTTGAAATGTAAAGGTGGTAACTCACTAGTTTCAATGCACATACAACACATTTATTATAAATGAAGAAAGTGTTGTAATTACAAAATTCCATTCCATGCAAATTATTTCAGTAAGAAACTGTTATACTTTTAACTTCATCAAAAGAAGTAAAATTCTCTTAATAATGCATTTCAGATTATGCATGTTTTAACAATGTTGTTCATCTATGTGTTTTGCAATTAATAAACAAGTAATTGTGTCCTATTTTTTTCTTTTCAAGTCAAATCTGGATAGAAAGAGCATAATATTTTCAGAATCATAACACATGCTCAGATTGTTTTTACTGTATTTGTCCAGGAAAGGCACACTGAGCAACAGCTTGTTCCCAGGTGTGTTGTGGGAGCACAGGGAGGCCATGATGCCAGGCCAGTAGGTACGTAGTCACATTTGCATCTTGTAGACCTAAGTTCACACCCAAAATTGTAAGAGAAAAGGCTGCAAAAGAGAAAATGGAAAAAGAAGTTGGTACCGTGGCAGCCCCAGAAATCTGTATTGACATGTTCAGCTAGCAGTATAGCCTAGAGGTTAAAGCAATTCTGAAGATGGATTATTTTTACTAAGTTTGAAATGTAAAGGTGATAACTCACCGGTTTCAATGCAAATACAAAACAATTATAGATGTAGAAAGTGCTGTAATAACACCTTAAAACACACTTAATAAAACAGTCGAATTTCTATTTAACCTGTTGGATGAAATACAGTCAAAGAGGATCAAGACCTCAGTGACATCATTTCCTGTCAATAGCCCAAAACATATTGCTGCCACCAGCCCTTAATTACAGGTTGATTTACATATGATTGACACTGGACTGCAAAGACTCACAGATAAACACAATTGCTTGTTCAAATTAGCTTTTCATGGGCTTTCGGACATTAAGAAATCCTGTAGATGACAGGTTTTCCTTTAACGCCACAAAAGTAGGTAAATGTGGCATTAGGGTTTCCAACCCTATCCTCCCAGCCCCCCAGCCCCCCCCCACACACACACAAGCAACAAAAGGAAAACACATTAGGGTTTTGGGGCTCTGCTGTCTTGGTGAATCAGTGGTGGGGCCTTCCTTAGGGTTGTCAACCCTAGTGTTCACCCCTCCCCCCCAGCATGCAGCTTCCTGTCTGAAGCAGAAGGTACTATTCCAAGCCAATGCCTCATAGTGATATACTCTTCAAAGGCAGAGAACGGTCTCACCACATGTTGACAACACAATCTGCTGTAGCTTTCTTCACATAGGGTGCTGCGGTGTGTGAATAAAGAAAGATCATATCTGACATTGTTTGTTCAGGGAACGGTGTGGGCATTAGGGATATCAACCCCAAGGAAGAACTCACAAATCACCAAGACCACGTAGACCAAACCTAATTTTTTTTCTTTTGCTGCTTGGGGGTTGGGAGTTAGGATTGGAAATCCTAAAGGCACATTACCCTACTTTTGTGGCATTAACTTAAACTCTAACTGGTGCATTAATGAAGCGTTTTGCTAAGAATTTCCTTTCTTTTTGAGATAGTGGAATCATATCCTCATTCAGGAAAGGGCCTTTGAGAATTGTGTGAACAGATGCAAACATGCAGGGCTCTTTGGGCCTTGCACCAAGGGCATACTCCATTCACCTACAGAAGTGCAGGGCCCTTGCTGGCCTCAGAGTTTTGTGCAACAATGGATGTCAAGAATTTGTGTGGCTGTCTGGTGGGCTGCGGAACCACAGAGCCCTCTGGTGTGGCCGAAGATACAGGTGTACAGGACAAAGAGTCAATCTGTCAGACAATGCACAAGGCCCTCTGCCACCTACAGGGGCAGAGATGCAGGGCCCTATGCCAAGAGAAGAGCTGTCTTCACTATATGGTATCTGTGCCTGTGCTGGCAACCCTTCAGCTTTCATTCCCTGGCTGGGGGTGGGGGTCGCATAACAGCACCATCCTCACTGCATGTAGCTGGGTCACCGAGCTTGCACCCAAACTCAGTCCACTGGCACAGAATCACAAAGTATACCCACTGGGTGAAGACTGGCACTATACACAAAGTTTCTTAATAATTATAATTTTTTTTATTTTGACCCCACATTTTCAAGATAGTTGTTTTATAACTTCCATTCTGAACATGACAAGTGGCATTTATAGTGTATTGTACGAAATATCATTTTGCACCACAAATGCAAAAACACTTCTTGCTCAGGATGAAAAATAATTACACCTGTCTTATTTGTTGAAAGATTGGAGTTAAAATATTGAAAATTAGCGAAGTTATGAGAGAATATTGAAATATTACAACATTCACTCATAACCTGGGCATTTTATCATAGTTGTAGACCAAATTTTCAGCATAGCCTTCTAACTACTTCACCTCATGAACCTAGGTGGGGAAAATTTTCAAATCCCTGCCGAAATGTCATTCCATGCCACAGGTGTGGAAACACATTTTGGCCAGGATTTGAAAAATGATAGCTGTCATGTTCATGAGGTAGTGGAAAAAATATGGTTATGCTGAAAATTTGGTGTCAAAATATTGAACATTACCAAACTTATAAGTGAGCATAGAAACATTTCTATGCATGCTAATAACTTTGTCATTTTTATGCATTTTGGGCCCACATTTTCAACATAGTCTTTTTATGACCCCACCTCATGAACAAGGGCAGTGAAAATTTGCAAATCTTGCCCAAAAGGTGATTTCACAAAGGGGTCAAGAAATCACCTATCTGGCCAGATTTGCACAATTCCATTGTCAATACTTATGTGGTGGGGTCCCAAAAAGGGCACGTTGAAAAGCATGTTGAAAATCTGGTGTAAAAATATAAATAAATGTTCAAACCTCATTGAAATACACTAAATGATATTGACCCTTATTTTCTGATATCACAGTCGCCGGTTCCAGCAGCATGACATGTTTTTGATCACAGAGTGGATGTACACCATGGGACATGTTCAGTTGAGTGAGGTTGTGTGTGGGAGTATGGGTGTGTGGGGGTGGGTGCAGAGTGGGTGGTTGGTGGGGGTCAGATCAGTGAGGAACCATTTATTTTGTTCCAGGTTTAAAAAAAAATCTGAGAGATGATTTTCTTTATTACAGGGGACATTTTTCATTCTGGCACTGGGGACTGGGCACCCCAGTGTCAGGCTACTTGTTCAGGGAATGGGGGGGCAGGTAAACTGGAGGGAAGGGGCCAAGAGAAGTGGTACCAGAGGTGGGCACCCTGGCCCACTTTCTATATCTATCTGTCTGTCTGTCTGTCTAGCTATCTCATGAAAAAAACATTGGGAAGAGCGGGGTGACCTGGAGGGGAAGGGAAGAAAGAAGCAGTACCGGGGGTATGATTAACAAATATTTTAAATAGATAGTGAAAGAGACAGCAATACAGAGACAGGGATCATGGTTTCCCTGCTTCAACTGAAGCCCATAGCAAAACTGCAGCTGTGGCTTCAGAATTCAAGAAAGTCCCGATGTTCTCATGCAGAGAATGCAGGTGAAGGGCTGCTCTCGCTAAGCTGGGTACTCCGGATACTGGGGTGCCCAGAAAAGGTATTTCTGGCCATGTTTTTAAAAAATAAACACTAGAATCTAACTAAACAGGTCCCTTCTAGCTAGGTTCAGGTGTTTGTTTTTTTAAAATGGCAGCTTGTTTATGTATTTTCCATGTTTTTAGTTCGAGGGGAAAAAAAACAAAATTTATTTTTTGGTGCTGTGAGCAGTAACTGGTGAGAAACAAAACATGGTCTTGCGGCACGGAATTTTTGGTGTTGTATCAGAACATTATCCTAAACACCCTACTGAGCATGCTCAGAACAGCAAAAACAAAAAAACCTTTACATCCTTATAACTCTAGAACCGTTTAATATTTTTTCATGAAAGCTTCCATAAGCACTACCTTGGTATAACATGCTTCTACCCTGAAAGTTTCAGAAAAAAATTATATTCTGTGTAGTTTGTAGGTGACAGCAAACTAAAAACCCATGTTAAGTATAGGGGAAAAAAATAAGACATCTACAGGAAAATGACATACGTGGATCTCAGAAATGCATGCACTGCCATCACAAAACTTTCCACATATTTAGACCTTGCCTACTAGACTATGCATGCAAAGTGTTGGCCAAGTTTGTCTAATGCAGCCAGAGCAATTAATGTGCAGTGTTAGGGGTTTAACAAAGAATATGTCACTTAATCCTAACTATACCAGTGATATCGTGCCAGTATAATAATAAACAATCGCACATTTCTTGCTCCAGATTATGCTTGTGTAAGGAGGGCTTGCTTTCTGTGACCCAGATGTTACTATTTTGCATTTAAAAGTAAAACAGTAGTGGACTGGGCCTATAAAAATAAGCTAGAACTCTTTTGGGGTAATAATTAGGAGATGGATCAACAAAATCAGCATCAATAAAAAAAACATCTGGTTCATTCCCATATCATATACCAAAGAAAAATACAATGTGATATGCAACTTAAGGTATATACCAAAAATATTTCTTCATAAAACAAAAAAATTCCTGAGTAACAATTTATGGAACAACCCAAATGTAAAATTAGTGGAAAACTGGTACTTTTTAAATCATGGCACAACTTAGTAATAAGCAGATGGCTGGACTTATAGAAAACGGTGGCCAGTCTTAATAGAAAATAGTAAAATTATGGAACAGGAGATATGTAAACAGAAGTACAAGTTCAGTCAAACTGAATTTTTCAGGTACATACAGATGAAAGCTATCTGCTCCAAGGACTTTTCAAAGTGGAAAAGGGCCCCTAGTTTAGCTAATATTGAAAATAATATTTTGAAACTGATTAATAACAAAAATAAAGGTCTTTTTGCATGGTTTATAAGTAATATGAGAAACAACGCTCAGAACATTTATGAAAAAAATAAAAAGAAATGGAGCTAAATCATGATGTTACAGAAATCCAATTGGATGGCACTAAAATCAATAACTACTAGCTGGCTCCATGGCACCGAATGAAGGGGTTTGCTTGGCATGCTGGCAACCCAGGTTTGCGTCCCGAGCCTCAGTGTCAGGAGTGAGGACTGGCAGGGAGGGGATTCAGAGTGTCCATTGGACGCTTCCCTCCTGGGGGGGGCAGGACCTCAGCACCTGGAGGTGGATTGGGTGATGTGCAAGGAGCGTGAAGCCTTGACACTCCCCCACATGTCCCCGCCTCAGGTTGCTGTCCCCATATAGGCCCAATCAGGGTGGAGTGGGAGGGCCATAAAACAGAAAAATGCCCCCCCAATCAGCTGGATGATGGCTGCCAGTCCCTGTCACCAGAAAGCCCCGGATCACCCAGACTGACCCCCGCAGCACCTGGGTCAATGAGATGTGCCAACTGGCACCTTCTCCCTCAGAAAGGGGGGACCCATCTGATGTAGGGATATATCAGGGCAGTGGATAGCAGCAGGGGTGGAGTGGTGGCAGGGTGCACCTAGGAGGCCCAAAGGAGTGGCCGGTCGGGGATGCTCTGGAGGAGCAAAAAAAAATAAAATCAGTAACTACATATAAATCAACCAGGAACAAAACAATCCAATACAAATTAATAAATAGAGCCTGTTTCACACACCCTTCAAGCTACAGAAGATGAAGGTTGCACTAGAGTGTTATTGCTGACATTGCCACATAAAAATGCAGATATAATGCACTCTTTTAGGAATGGTACAGCTGCACATAAATGGAATGGTGGCAAGAGATCATCAGAACTTTAAATAAATTAAAAATCAACATTATTCAGCTGTGGTTTGAACAAATTATATTAGATCAATTTAATTGTAGTAAATATGCATGTAAATTAAAAACAATCAAAGCTGCTACCATGGCTGGTAAAAGGCTAATATTAAAATTCTGGAAAGAAACTGACTCAGAGAAGGTTTTCCCATGGCTTAAATGGAGGCAATTATTTATGACTCAACTCTGTGATACAGAATATTTCACTTCAGAGGATACATTTTGGCACTTATAACAATTACTGATTAAAGACCAGGAAGAAGATGACTTTCTATCTGTATAAAACACACTTTAGTTCAATGTCAATTTGTATTTATTTATACATATCACTATCACTTTTTATATTTTTCTAATAACCCATGTACTGGAACATTATGAAAACGTGTATTTCTTATATGATATTGTGCTTTCTTGGACCATGTATTGATATTTTTCCTCTTTTAATAAAAAATATTTATGGAAAAAAAGAGACCACAGACAGTCTGGCAAACTGTTCAGTCAGTTGCAGCTGCAGCTAGGCACTGGCTAACATCTCACACTAGTGTCTAGACACCTCGTCATGAATGTGGAACATATGGCCCTTGGGTCTAGGACTGGTCTGACCAGCAGAGGAGGAGGAGGAGAAGAAGGAGAAGGATACGAGAGGAGTCAGAGAAGTCCAGACAATTGCTGAGGCAGAAAGCCTGATTCCAGCACAGAAGCACCTTAGACCAGCACAACTAATCTGATTACCAAGAGCAACTGACCATCTGATCAACCACCTGAGAAAGACCTGCATCTGCAGTGACAGAGAAAGAGGAAAGTTGTGAGGGATGCTTGTAATGCCAGAATCACGAGTACTCTCATGGCTTGCCCTGCAACTGGTGATTGTATGTAGTTTGACATCAAATCTCCGTATTTGGCATCAGATCAGGATCTACAAATACCTTGCTTAGAGGTTGGTATTTGAGCAATTGCATGTCCTGTGGGGCTTAGTTTAAAGTGTTTTAATTTGTTAAAAGTGCACTGCCAGCTGCAACATAAATGACCCTGCACCATTTCCATGGTTGGGTACCCAGCGAAGCACCAGGAGCTCCTTAAAAGTATTTTATGGGTTTAACATGGTATCTGTGGGGAAAGGCTAGTGCCCCCAGTATGAGTGGGCAAGAGTGACAAAATGGGTTAGATATTATACTTGCACTGTGTGGTGGGGTGAGCACTGTTGTGTGTTTGTTTATGGACTGAGCCTAGTCAGGCACCTAGTGTCAGGTGGGGTTCCAAGAGTTCACAAGTTAGATTGCTAAACAGTTTCATTTATCCCCTTGTGAATATTCCCCAATAAATATTTTATTTATTTGAGCTCAGATGGGTAAGAATATTATTAGTAGAGTATCGTTAATTGCATTTTTTGTTGAGATTTTTGTTGCACTGTTGAATTTCATGAATGGGGCAACCCTGTGGGGAGGTGGGGAAGTATTGCATCCCAGGAGGTTGTATTGCTCTGACACCAGGCCCACTTAAACTTAATCTCTGTATGGCGGTACTATGCAATTTACAGTTATCCGGAAACAACCCCCCAATCAGGAATTTAACATCCCAGGTCCAGCAGCCATATTTGAGCCCACAAGACAGTGGTAGGAACCGCAACATCTACAGTGACCCAGTTACAGATGTACAGTATGTTTCATTGCTGCTGGCCATGCTTTTTACCAGTTGTCACTGAAATGAGGGACACAAACACTAAACATGAGAAACAGTGAGGAACACTGACCCTCATAATGAGGGACACATCCTCAAATATGGAAATACAGACTCTGAACACTGTAGAAACATTGTGTTTATTTGTACAGAATTAATTTTGAGAGATAAAAGGAGAGATGTCTCTCATAATTAGAGACAGTTGAGAGACATGCATATGATGCTGGCAGTCGGAAGAGTGCTTCACTGTAATGCAAGCCTCTCTTATGTTCATGTTTATTTATGTTTATTATTATTTTGGAAGACTTCTTTGAGCCAAGGCTCTTTTACAAAGGTTCCACGTCGGGGAAACAATACAGAACATAGTGAGGACAATAACAAGTACAGTAGTTTCAAGCAGCCATAGGCTTTGTCAGGTACATTAAAGCTTTCATATGGAGTTACTGTAATATGTACAATGATTCACAGTATGTATGTTAAGTTACAGTAATTTGTGTATATTATACAAGAACATATGTACAATAAAAAACAGTTGTAATATGGTTCACTAGAATAAATTAGAAACTGCTAGGACAGATGGTAGATACCTGTAGAGGAAGCTATGGAGAGAGAATGTAGATAATAGTGGGGAAATAAAAAGGGAGGAGATAGGAGGGAGGGTAAAGTGTTATGCGATATGTGATCTCTGTGTTATAGGAGCCTATTCCAACCACAGTGTTTGCACAGAAGCTAGGAATGTTGGATAAATGGCTCACTCACCATCATCCAATCATAGTATTTTATTTTTCTACAGTCAGTACTGATATTGTTTCAACATTTCATGAGTCAACAACTTACTTAATCAGGGAGATGAAAGGGAGATGAGATAAAAATAAAGATAAAAATGGACATTGTCCACATTCATGTAGAGTAAATGCTGTGTATTGTTCTAAACAAAAATTGGCTAATAGTTATCAAATATTTATATTTTTTTAACTTGATAATGCATTATTTATGTGCACAAAAGAATTAACCTACAACATCACTAAGCATTGCTACAGGTCAATTCCTAGCTTATCTCATACATAGTTTATTTCACACCAAAAGCATAAGCTAAATCACTCAATATCTAGAGAGTTCTTGGTATTAAAACATGATAGCCTAAGTAATGCATTTACCATAATTTAATGTGGGTTATAAACTATTTTGTATGGTCTCGTATAATTATTCTTCAGATCCTTCATGGGTAGAGCTAAAAAATATTATTGAGGGATACAATGAAAAATCAAAACCGATCTTTTTTAGTTTTATTACTACAATAATTATATGTAGTAATTTATACTGGGTATGCCAGAAAAAAATATATTCCTGTCAGTATTATACCTAATGAGGTTATAGGCCCCTTAGTATCTGATTCACTAACCTAGGGACTATATGGCACTGTCAGAATCATTAATGGCATCAAATAATGAGCTAGTGGCTAGTGGGGCATTGTTAGGGCCGGGCCTTCAGGGCTAGGGTCCCCGAATGTTTTGTCTGGGGCCGCGAACGTTGTCCTGTCAATTAAGTTGTGGTGTCTCCAAAAATGGTTGGGGTGCTGTGTGTGTAGGGGAGGGGGTTACTGCACAGGTAAACAGCTCTTATGGCAGGCCAGATCCCTGCTGGTATCCACTGTCCGCTTTAGGGGAGACTCTGTTAGTTAAGTCTTGACAACATCTCAGCTGACATGCTTGATAAATGGCTGTCTGTATAAGGAGGGACTCCCAAAAAACATGCAGGTGGTCACTAATCTGCCCACAGTTTCTCCAACACTGATCAATAAATTTTCATTAGTGTTTGGTTAAAGACAGTGTTCGGAAGAAGAAAAAAACTAATAATTTTCCATCAGAATTCTCTCCATACATTGGCAGAAGCTGTGTTATGTTCCTCCTCCCATATATTTTCCCCAGCCCACATTATTGTCTCTGGAGATGCATGCAATAAGGATGCAAAGCCAGGCTTCCACAAATAGTATAGCAGGACTGGGGCTGTTGCTTGCAAGTTATAGCCAGCTCTCATTTGTGAGCAGGTTTCTATGACCCTAAAAAAATGCAGTAAAAATCTGTCTCGACTTTTTCAGATGGTGCCCAGTATTCTGAGGGGCAAGACAAAATAAAACTAGCAATCTGGTCAATATATGTATTTATAGCATTTCTATTTTCCTGAATAATGTGGGAGCAATTCTAGCTTGGTAAGTTTGAATCACCTTCACAAGGGTATAAAAATTAAGGTTATATACTTCTGTTCTTTCACTTGAAATTTGCTCTCCTAGATGCCTAATACCCTTAGATGGCCATCAATAAAATATAAGCTTCTTTAATTCTCTGTCTAACTTTCCATTAAGAAATAGGATCTCATAGTTCAGTTTTTGTTTTATGCTATGGGTAAATAAATCAGTGCCAGAGGGGCTTGTTAACTTTAAGCAAGAAGCATTACCATACGCTTCCAATAGTGTCTGTTGGTGTCTCAAGGATTTCTATGGGTTTCCCAGATATACCAGTGTTTCACTTGCATACATATATACCTTGCCCCCCCCCCCCACGTTTCACCCCTTCAACCAGATCTGTTTGTCTACTAATCTCAGCCAATAGTTCAATACTTGATTTAGGGTTGCCACTTCTCAGGTTTTGAAATTCCAGGGTTCCTATCCAATTATCCTGTTTTGTTCAGACAAAGGCATATTTTTGAGCCATTTTCAGTGCTCACGTACTCTTAAAACAGATTTTGTCACATAATTCCTTGTTTCAGCTGTAAGTTTAGGCACAGGCACAACCACTGGGGGGTATAAGGTGGACAAATTCCCATTAACTTTGAATGCCCTGCAAAATGGCCAGTGACAGTTGCATTTGCATGAAATGCTTAGTAGAGTCATGTCTCCCCAACTTTTTAGTTGTGGTGGTACTCATATTTCTAGGTTACAAACAAGTTCAGTTGTCAGTATAGCCCTTTGTAAAAGTAGTCAACCTATGAGGTGTAAAATATGTCCATTAAGATCATTAGTAGTTACTTAACCTTTCTTTACTTTAAAGCAGCACTGCAGCAAAATTTGGCAAAAAAGTCTTACCTTACCTTTTGCAACAGTAAACAGCTCCGCTATCTTCCAATTTCACTTGCTGATAACCATTTCTATCTCTACTAGAATTTATCAATTTTTAAATGTGTTGAGTTATTTTTTGCCTTAAGGAAAAAATTAGGGCAGCAGCTACTGTGTGGGACTAAACTGTGCACTGAAGTGAAGTAGAGGCTGTCTAAAAACGAGCAGCAACTGGCATGATGATTTCTTATTAGTAGTATCCCCCATGTAGAACTCAGATAATGCTGTACAGTCAGGGTTGGACTGAGGTACAGGGGGTTCACCTGAAAAATCAATAAATGAGGCTCAGGGTGAGGCATTCTTATCAATATTCCACTTACATTTAATACATTAGTTCTATGTTTGTATCTTACATTTACTTGCAGTACCCAAACAATTCCAATAAAATAGGTGACAGATGGACAATTTAGAAGATGGTCAGGTACCCAAAAGAGGGGGTCCACTTGGAAATGTCCAGGTAGCTGGGTGGGCCAGTCCTACTCTGTGTACAGCAATCTCTATACAAATGGTTGTGGTGCTGTGTGTGCTTGGGGAAGGATTAAGGACCACAGCTACTGTGTGGGATTATGTGTTATTTTGCACAAGAGAACACTAACATTTTGACACCTTCTGAGCGCCTAGGCGGCACCCAGACTCCCTTCCTACAATATCCCATGCTAGGAACACCTCTGGTGGTAATCAGTAGGGGTTGATACAAAACCTACTCACTAGTATATTTCTTTTGAAGAATGTTGTTAATAGTTATTAAATCCCTCAAAACATAGTTTTGTAACATACTATAGAGAAACACCAAGAGAATCAGTAGCTGCAAATTAAACCTTCTTCCTATTAGTGCGGAGCTCCTCCTGTGAGCCATGCCTGTATCCACTGCTTTTCTTTTACCATGCCTGTATCCACTATTTTTCTTTACTGTAACCACCTCATGATGTAACTCACAATGCCTCAAATGTTCCTTATGTCCTAGTTCATTCTTATAACTTGCATTGTTATCCCGGGTCGCCCCTGAAAAAGGGACCTTCGAGGCTCAGTGGGCCTACCCGGTCACCAAAATGTAATAAATAAATAAAGAACACGAAAACTAAACGTCAGTCTGTCTTTTCTTTAAAGCTGAGACTGCAGTTTAGCTTTGCTCTTACACATTTCAGTTCATGTTAAATAACACTAATTGTGCTAATGTGTTATATGAAAATGTCAAGTGATTACGATCCTTACCGTTTTTCAAAAAATTCCTGGTAGCACCGGGAGCCTGAATGAAACACACAGTTACTAGTTTGCAAAGGATGCAACTCGAACTGCTGTTACCCCCAGAGGTCGCTGGAGCTAGAAAGAATGTAGTACTCTCCTAAAGAACGAGAGAAGCGAGCTTTCTGCTTCCTTTAAAGCAGTCCCCACTCTGTACACGTAATTTGACACCAGTGGTACTTTAAAAAAAACCTCTGGAGAGGATGGTTTCCTAGCTTTACTTCGGAGACCGCTCCAGACGAGAAAGATTACAGCGGGAGAAAGGAACGGAGTGAAAGCAAGTCATGGAGAAAAAAGTCTCGTAAGCTTCCCCCGAGGTCTCCAATGCGCAGACGGAGCAGTTTCCTGAACTTGGAACGTGGATGGGTAACCATTCCCAGCGGGACTGTGTGAGGAGGAGATGATGAAGAATAACAACCATAATCATCACAAAAACCACCACGTTCACGGGAAAGGGAGCAAGAGCTGGCGGTCTCTGTTTTCATTCCGATTCTCCCTGAGGGGCTATGGGTTCTGTATGGGCACGCTTCTCCTCTTCTCTTTGGGCTCTGTTTTCTACCAGTTCAACGGCGGACCCCCGAACTTCCTAGTGGCGCTCCGACAGTACCTCGGTAAGGACAAGATACAATATCTCAACTTTCTGCTGCCTCGTAGGCGTTTTACCCCCCCCCCCCCCAAAAAAAAAATGTAAACATCTGTCTACTGTGCAGTGTAACGCGTCTGACAGCCGGAGCCCACCCTGTTCCAGATGTTTAACATAAGTAGCTGGAACCAGGCGGGCACCAGTACTTTTATTTGTTTGGTTCTTGTTTGCTTCACGGCCGAATACTTTTTCTGAGAAGAAAAGTGCTGACAGTTTAGTGTTGTCTTGTGTTCTCCACGAGTGGCGGCGTGGCTTGTTGATGCTGCCAGAAAAAAACACATGTCGGCCGACCCCCAGCAGGCAGCTTACATGATGTGATTATGGAGTACATCTGTCCTGTCAGCTCGGAGCTAGAGGGAGAGAACTTAGCTCATTCATGTTTACATCTCCCGTCCGTTCTAAGTCAAGTAAACATTGAAGCATACGATTTGTTGGAGAGGGAGGCAAGGATGCTTTTTTGTTTCTTTCTGTCAGTGTGATTGCAGTCGGTCCTACTCGCTGCTTACAGTAAGTGAAGCAATGGGGACATGCCACTTGAGAAGGACTTGCTTTTCAAGCACAAATGCAGGATACTTTTACAGGTTGTGAGAGTTTGACAGGAAGTGGTACAGATAATAGTCTTGATTCACTGTAACTGACTTCCCAGTGGGATATAAGTTCGACTTTAAATATTCATATTATTTTGTTAACTCAGTGGTCTGACTGAGAGAAGTGTCCCCTTTAAATGAGTGACTGGATCATCCAGTTACTAACATAGCACAAACATACAGAGATGAGTATTGAACATAACAGTGGATGGACAGTTTGTCATAAACATTTACTTGGAGAGTTTACAGACATCTGTGTCCTTTTAGTCATGTTTTAAAGGTGGCATGGTGTTCTATACTTCTGATCATACCTCTCAACTGTCCCTGATTATGAGGGCCCTACCTCATTTTACCCCTTAAAATTGCTCTGTCCCTCATTGGTCCCTCTTGGAAATGGTGCAACCCGCACTGGGAAAGTGCTGTAAATTCAGACTTTAAAGCAGCAATTCATAGTATTCTAAGATGCTAAATCAAAAATAAACTTTGTACAAGTAAACACAGTTGTGTACAGAGAGTTCTGAGCTTGTATCTCCATGTTTGAAGATGGGGTCAGTGTTCCTCCTTTGGAATGTCCAGAAATGTCGACACACACCCCATTTTGAGTGTCCAAAAATGCCCAAGTCCCTCATTTCATGGCAAAAGGTTGAGTGATATGGTTCTGAGATGTAATAGCAAGGTGCTCTAATTCTGGAGGCACTTCTGGGCCCAAAAGTTGTTTGCCCCATGGTAGTCTTTACTTGAGGAACATACTGTACATCTGGTTAATATCAGTGAGGCTGAGAATCTAGGTGCTTTTTGGAGGGCTCCAGTTGAGAAGCAAGATAGTCAGGTGTCCTGAATGTCAGCACCTTGTTTGAGCGTGCTCCAGTATTGTAGGTATCTTTATTTAGAACAACTGGATTCCTATCTAGCCTGGAGTATAACTGGCAGTTATGAGTTCATGGGTCTGCCTTCAGGGCAAACCTGTCTGCATTGTGATTGTATTTTGCAGCTTCTCTGAGCTGTGTGTTGGAGAGGTAGTAGAGTTAGGAAGGTTAGAGCTCCAAGGTGTGAACAAGGAGACCCAGCAAACCTGGGTTTGCATCCCACAGTCACTGCTTACATACTGTGTGAGCAAGTCACTTCACCTCTCTGTGCTCCTGGATCACATCTGGACATGAACTTTGGTTCAGTGTGCCTTTCAGGGTCAAACATGATAACATAAAATAAAACAAAGCTGTGAATCCCCTGGTAGCTGCACATTATCAAGATCCAGTTGCAAAATAATATGATGATTAACCCAGTGCTAGTAGAAGACAAAGGTTCTTGCCTGTAGGTCTGTACATACTGTGTCACATATGCATAGTTAATAAAAAAAACTTTGATTTAATCATTTTTAAAAGGTTGCACTCTGTAGTTTCATTTTATTAACTGGGTTTCTCAGCTTGCACTCCGGCTACTTGGTTAAAATGTCTTATAAGACAGGGCATGTCCTCTGTGATGTCTTTGTAAATAACCAAAACAGGCTCTATAGGACTGTTAACAAATTAATCTTCAGGAATTTCTTGAATGACCTCATTGGATTTTTGTGTTTGAAGGAAATTCAACTGTTATAGCAATTTGGTGAATTGCCTCTCTTAAGCCATAAGACTCAACTCCAAGCCAAGTCATACAAGTAAACAGAATTGACTTTCAAACAAAGGTAGTTATTTGGTGACATGAACTGTGCAATTTGACTGCTGAATCCTGACATGCTTAACAAAGATCAGCTTGCTGAGTAGCTGTTTAAACACGTGGTCATTGGGTCATCGGATTTGCTATGAATGGAATGATAACCGATGGCTGATGTACATATTTAAAGCAAAATCACTGAAAATAAATATAGAAATAATGAAAGCATGTTGATACTACTGATGAGAGTAGAAGTAAACAAGGATTTATAATATCAACATCACAAACCCTACACAGATAGGCTGAATGACTTAAATATGTACTCCCTGGAGGAGAGGAGGGAGAGGGGGATATGATTGAGACATTTGAGTACCTCATGGGGGAAAAAAAGGTGCAGGAAAATACTATTTTTAAAAGAAAAAGATGCTCCAGGACAGGGAGACCTAGGATGAAATTGGAGGGAGGGAGGGTCAGCAGGAATGTGAGGAAGTACTTCTTCACAGAGAGGGTGGAGGACAATTGGAACAGCCTGCCAGAAGATGTGGTGGGGGCAGAAACGATAACAGGATTTAAGGATACGTGAGATAGGCATAAGGGGATCCTGGTAGTTGAGGGAAGGGGAGACCCTAGCTCCTGGGAAGCTTGAAGAAGCACAGTTACTAGCGTTCATGGGCAGATTAGGTGGACTGAAGGCCCTTATCTGCTGACAACATCTATGTATCAAGCAAAGGAAGCTGCTGAAGCAGTAAATGTTCCTTAAAGCCCCCCCAACAGCAAAGAAGTCACACAGATGACACAGTGGAGCACGGGGGGGGGGGGCAGCAGGACTGCAGCAAAGAAATAAGCTTTGGAAAGACACTTGTCTGTGCTTGGTTGTAGTACCGCTTGATAAAGGGGCATGGCCAGTGGCTCTATGCCCCACCAAACCACAAGCAATAGCCTTTGCAATGAACTCATCTTTAAGAGAGCCTGGTCTACCTTGTATGGTGCTTTTGGATTTTTTTCCTCTATTAAGTGTATTTTCAAACATTCTGTAAGTGTGATAGGTTAAGGCAGAGATGTAAAAACCTGTATGAAATATAAATTGCAAATGAAGGTATTAATGAGCATCACTGTGTAGTTTTGATCTGTTGTAGCCTACTCACCAATCACATTGCAGTATTTGTCTGTATAGTCCTCAGAGCAAAGCCTGTTTGTTTCAGGAAAAAGATGAAGGATGGCAGACCTGTACAGTACAACATCCCCTTAATACTGTACTTGGGAGCAGGTGTTTTATGGTGTGACCCCAATCCTGGTTGGGACTAGAACTGATGACCTTCTGGCCTAGAGGCAGATATGCTACCAACTAAGCCGCACTGACTTATGCTTGGATTATACGTTTATGTAGATGTTCTTTAGTTATTGGAGAAAGGTTTTGATAACACAGCAGGCATAGTAAGGGTGTGAGCGAAGTTAGCCATTGTCAAATTCCATTTGGCCTCCTGACTTTGGATCAGCTTCAGTAGTTCAACAGAAAACACTTTGGGTGCTTGGATATGTGAACTAGTAGGACACAAATAGGAATATGTGATACCCCTTCACCACCACTCCTCTGCCTTAGTCACTTCCTGCCTTCCTCCCTCTCCCCACTGTTTTTTTTTTAAATAAAAAAAACAACTCCTGGCACTGTGCCAAGAACACATAATGAATTTTAACTTAACTTCCTTTCCCTAATTTGACCCCTTCCCCAGCCGCCACAATTATCTTACTTAAAAACTGTCCCCTATCTGACCCCTGATCCTTTATGTTGGGTGTTTTCTTAATTTTAACTGCTGGGTAAGTCACCCCTTCTGAAATGTGCCTCCTCCATTTTCCAGTAGTACTCGTATTTAATAGAGCAAGCGGGTATGTGACCAGGAGGGAGGGAACAGAGCAGTCTTCATCACTGATTTTATTTTTTCAATTTTGTGTTTTTCCCCTCCCTGCGGTCTTACCAGGATATAACCTCTGATCAAGGATATGCGCTGTTCAGGCTGTATGAGCTGTCATTGTGATGGCAAGGAGTGTTTTGCTCACCCTGATTTTCTCCCCTATTTCCCTTTCCACCTCTGTGACATGAGCGGTGCTTCCATCTGCCTTAACTTCGCAGTATTCCCACAGCAACAGGCAAGCTCCTGTGCCCAACCATAGTGGTCACTGCGGTGTCAGGACTCACTATCACCCCTCCCTGACTGAGGTGCCTGCCCAGCGGCAGCTACCTCAGCCAGGTCCATCTCTCAATGTGGTGACCCAGCTCCACTCCTGAACCCAGGTAATCTGTGCAGCAGTGCAGCACGTTGGTGGCAGGGCCATTGGGCTGGAATGTCTGCATCATTAATGATGCCAGCCAGACTGATAGATCGGTCTGCCAAGCCACATCAGTGATGCATGCTGCTACCCCTCCCTCCTGGTTGTGTGCTCGCTATCTGTATTTGGTAGTGCTACAGGAAAATGGAGCAGGCATACTGCAGGAGGGGGACTACTGAGTTAGCCAGCATTTTAAAGTAAGTGCCCCTCAAATCAAGGATAGGTCTGGGGGGTGTGGTAAGTAGCTTTTAACTATGATGGTTTTCGGGACTGGGAGTCTGGTTAGAGAGAGTGGTTAAGTTAAAAGATGCTGTAAGCTCCTGATACAGTGCCAGATGCCAGCATTTTTTTAAATTGAAAAAAAGCAATTGGGAACTACAGGGAGGGGAAAGGAAGGCAGGAAATAACCATGCTGGGAAGGAGGTGGCTACAGATCTAGCCTTAGCACCCTGGGAGGGTGTGCACAGTATGCCTTTCCTTCTCCTTCTCTCCATTTTCTTCTTTTTGGGGGCCTGACTACATCTGTGGATTTTGTTTTATGAAGTCTTCAGAAAGGGCAAGCAGTTGTTTGGTGTACTGTGTGGAAAAATAGGTCCGGCCAGCTCTAGCACCATCTTCAGACAGATAGCATGATCCAAACTGATCATGCTGTTTGAATATCAGACCCTGGTAGCATGGCCTACAGCAAGCGGTCACCATGTTTGGCACAGTGCTACCAGAGGACAGGACTGAAGACCGCCCAGAGGGGTTAAGCGCGGTACACATTGGTGAGAGCTGCAGGCCCCATGGGTGATATTCAGCCCAAACATGCAAATGAGCCCATTGGGCATGCATGGTGCTAAGGGGTCATCTGCATGCCCATTATGGGGTCATTTGCTTGTGAGCACCTAGCTTGAGTGCACAGGACCAGGTCCACCCCCCAGCCACAACCGCTGTGCATATATATATATATACATATATATATATATATACACATATGTACTTATATATATGTATTTATATATATATATATATATATACAGTATATATATATATGTATTTATATATGTATTTATAGATATACTGTATATATATTTTTATATGTGTATATATAATGATATTGGTGGTTCAGCGATGCCTCCCTGGCCCTGATCCCTTCCCTGGCAATTCTGTTATAATCCCTGGTGGTCTAGTGGTCCCTCCTTAGCCCTGATCCCTTCCCTGGTATGTTGTTTATAATCCCTGGCAGTGTAGTGATCCCTCCCTAGCCCCGATACATTTCCCGGTATTTCGGTCTTAATCCTTCGTGGTCTTCTGTGCCTCCCTAGCCTGATCCATTACCCAGTATGTCATTCATAATCCCTGGTGGTCTAGTGGTCCCTCCTTAGCCCCAATACCATCTCCAGTATTTTATTTATAATCCAGGTGGAGGGTGGGTGTAATTCCCCTTCACAAAAGTGGGAGCAAATCAGAGACAGGAAACTACAGACCTGTTAGTTTGACCTCAGTGGTAGGGAAAATGATGGAATCACTTCTGAAAGAAAGAATTGTTGAGTACCTAGAGGCCAGCGGGGCACAGGACCCAAGGCAGCATGGCTTCACAGTGGGAAGGTCATGTCAGATGAATCTAATAGATTTCTTTGGCTGGGTGACCAAAGTAGTGGACCAGGGAAGGGCTGTGGACATGGCCTACCTAGACTTTAGCAAGGCATTTGACACAGTCCCACACAAAAGACTAATAAACAAGCTAGCCTTTGAGCAGGTACAGTCTTCCAACTCTTTGGGCAGTTTATTATACCCTACTTGAAGGACATTACTTGGAAAACATTCAAACTTACATATTATGAAGATTTTTCTAAGTTCATAGTTGTCTAAGATGTTTATGTAGGGTTTTAAGTCCAAACAAATAGTTGTTTTTTTTACAAACCACTTTGAGTATGCTGTTTCTTTAATTCCCCTTTGACCTTTTGCATTCCAGGTGTTTTTAACTCTCTTAAGGATATATTATTTATATTTTAGACTGATTTCAATTCCTTTGTCTGCCCAAATTTTAAGTTTATCCAGGCTGTTCCTGTCCGATATTTTAGTCAATGTGTTGAATCAAAATTGTGTTCTATACCCAAGCTCGTGCCAATATTGTTTTTCTTTAAGCATAAGTGAGCTATTGAATCATTTGGCAATTTTAATAATCTCAGCCAGAAAAATATCTTCCTGCTATCAATAAAAGCACACAGGTTAGTTAAACCCATCTATGATGTTATATAATAGGCTGGGCAAGAATGACCCAAGCCAAAAGTTTTCCTTAGAAGTTTAAAAATTGGATTTGTTAATTTGTCAGTTGTTCTACTTTCCCAAATTTCAGCTCCATAAAGGGCCTGGGCCACAAATTTCACTCTTATTGCTGGGGGAGAAGAAGAAGAATACTTTTCCTCCATATTGATAGTTAAAACTGTCCAGTCCCCACATATCTTTCTTTAGTTTGTCAGTGACCATGTCTGTATGACTATTCCATTTACAGTTTGTATGAAAAAGCACCCCCAGATATACTGTACATATAAGGTTGCTGTTTCAATTCTGTTAGGGCCAAGTTTCCAACACCCTGTTGTTTTTGTTCTTTCTTCAAAGGTTAGTACCTTGGTCTTATTGGGATTTATACTGAGCTGTAATTCCTTTGATTTTTCATACAATACATTCATCTTCATTTTGAAGCCTTTTTTAGTAAGTGAAATTATTACTAAGTTGTCCACTTATGCTAAAATAACACAGTGTTGGTTATTAATTTTTGGGGAATCTGTGTGCAGTTGGTTGATCTCATTTAGGAGGTTATCTATATATAGGCAAATAGTGTCAGGGCTAAAACACATCCCTGATGGACCCTTTTGTTGGTAGAAAGGGGTGTTGTCAGTGTTCCGGATACTGCTGTTCTTATTGAGGCCTAAGTATTTAAATATAGATTTTAAATTATATAAACCAAGTTTTTATTAATTCCCTTTTCCAACATAAGTCACCAAAGTGTGCTTCTTGATAATGTATCGAAGGCTGCTGAATAATATATGAAAACTGTGTACAATATTTGTTTATGTAGGATAACATATTTCTCAATCAGGTGTCTTGGAATGAAAATATTATTACAGGTGGAAAAATTTTACTTTAATCCCATCTGAAGTAGGGAGATCCGACCAGTCCTCTCAATTTCTTTTGTGAGCTTTTGGAGCAACACTTTGGAAAAAATGTTTAAGTTTATGTCCAATAAGCTAAGTGGGCGGTACATGATGGGATCAGCTATATCTCCCCTTTTATGTATAGGAACTATGTATGCACCCATCCAAGTTGCAGGGACTCTTGTTTCCTTTATGCATTTATTGTTGAGAATAGTCAGGTATTTACACCATTCAGTAGTCAGGCAGAGATAAACCTCTGCTGGAATACCATCTAGCCAGGTGCCTTTTTTGTTTTGAGGGTATTGATTGCAAACATAACTTCTTCAAAAGTAAAACAAATTTGTAACATGTTATTCTAGTCCTTTGTTGGGAACACATTATCAGTCACAGGATTCCAATTTTTTTTTTTAAAAAAAAGTAATCCCTCCATTTGTCTTCTGTAATGTATGTATCTATTTTACATATGTGGTTATTCGTTCCTTTGGCTATCAAATTCCAGAATTTTGGTAATAACAGCTTTGTACATCGATTCTCATTGTCTCCTAAAATGTATTCTCTTCTTTTCTTTTATAAGCTTTTTATGTAGTTTTTTAAGCTGATTTAATTCCTTCAAAGTTTTTTGGGTTGGTCTATGTTTATATAATCTAGTTACTTTCCTGATTGCTCTTTTAGATCTCTTACAATCCAAGTCAAACCAACCATTATTATGTATTATTCCATGTCATGTTGTTACAGTGACTTCTAATCTCTCTTTTATTTTACTATAGATTTTAGTCAGATTGTCCATCAGGAATTTAAATTTACATCTTTCAAGATATTTAATATCTTCTCGTATGACTGAATCAGCAAATATTAATATGTATACTGTAATCTTGGCTCCAAATGATTCTTTTCTGTGCTCTAATTTCTGAAAATAGGATTTGGGGTAAGTGCGTATGGTCATTCTGACCTGTGGCCTTACTCAGCAGTACTACAGGGGAGTGATCACTTTCAGCTCGATTTTTAAAGTGCAGTTCTTCCCAAACCGGAGGAAGACCTAACAATAATGCAAGGTCCACTACTGACACACCTTTGACTGAAATATATGTCCATTTCCCATTTTCATCTCCATTTAATCTTCCATTTAATGAACATATACTAAAGTCTTTCATTATTTCTATTAACTTTGACCCTAAGTGATTGATCTCATGGTCTTTAGTGACCCTTGGTGCCAAGGTACCAGGATTGTTGTACTCATAATAGGAGTTCTCCACAAATCCATTGTACTTTTCTATACAGGCCTTGAGATCCCCCACTATTAGTATTCCTGTATTAAAATAGGCACTGTTATAGTCTTTTAAGAGCTTTTTTAGTTACTACCAAAAAATCTTCAATATAAAATGTTGAATTTTCTAGTGGACAGCAACAGTTTATAACCAACCACAAGACTACACTTCTCTGTTTTTACATGGTTTGCAATAATATTTTCTGCCTTTTTTATACAACTAACCTTTTTAAAGGAGCCTACTTTAAAGTATGTGGCAATACCACCAGAACATCTGCCCATTTTTTGTATGCTTTTGCCAGAAACATGGTATAATTCGTACCCATTTATATCTATATTCTCTTCTTTTTTATGCCAAGTCTCTTGCATAGCTAGAACATCACATTTTTCAATAAAGATTTTCCGATCGTGATCTGCACGTTTGTTTTTCAGGCCTGCTATATTCCAAGATAGAAGAGAGAGTCTTCATTTGCCTGATTTATCAACTACTACTCTATCATCTTCTGATATGCTATTTTCTGCAGGTAGTGGTTGTCAAGCAAAGTAACCAGCTAAGGCCTGATACCTGTTGTTTGTTCCTATTTCTCTATTTTGACTTTGTACCTTAGAGTGCAGATCATTTGTATTGGTATCCAAGATCTTAGAGTCTTCCACAAATAGACCTAGTTTATCTAAAATTTGTTCTTTTTTGCAGAATTACCTCTGCCAACTCTCTGTCTCTAATAGTTCTACTTGACTGTCAAGGCCAACCCTTCAGGTGTGCATAGCATCTTTTGTACAATTAGAAATCTGCAAAATATTAATTGAAATGTTGAGGAGGACATCAGTCAGTTTTTCTTTACTTTCGTTCTCTGTCTGTTGTAGTCTGAAAAGACTTAGTGAAACATCTTTTTTATTATCTTTTTTTCAGATATATTTTTCTTGTTAAATTTGTGTCTATTCAGGAAGCTTATATGGAAATCACACTTTTGTAGAGAAGCCCCACTCATCCAGACATAGTTAGCCACCCTGGCTGTTGCAAAATATACATCAACCAGAGTGGCACACTCCAACTGCGCCAGTCTGGCGCCTGCAATGTCCTTCTCTGGAATATCTACACCTAGTATGGTATTGATGGTCTCTTTTAACTGAAAATGCTGTAAGCCTTCATTTGTATCTAACCAATCACTTGGACCCATAATTCTAATAAACAGTCTATTCTCTCCAGCATTGGCTTCAGCCTTCTTAAGTAAGCTAGCCTGACTGTGCATAGTAGATTTCTTTATCTCATCTCTTACTTCTTTAATTTTGGAGAATCCTATTACTTTGTTTAATTGTTTATCTCAGATTCCAGGTCATGCAACCTTTTAATTAAAGTATTTGTTGTATCTTCTAGTACACTGTGTTGTGCGCTGGTTTGTACTTGAGTGTTATAAGCCTCATTAAGTCTCAGTTGGTCTCTATTCTCTATGCAAGGTTCCCCAGTTTTAATTAGAGTTGTTTTAAATGTTGTTTTGCTATTTTGAGTATCTTTTGAGTTATTAGAATCAGAAGTTTGTACAGCAGCCCATCAGCGCAGCAGGTGGATTTCCGCTTGCAATGCCAGCGACCCAGGTTTGGGAATGGACTCGGGTCACCGGAGGGCTGGCCAGGGGGAGAAGGATGGAGCATCACAAGGACTGCACTCTTTCTCTGGGGGGAGGTTTGGGACCCCATCTGGTGCTTAACGGACCCCTGGCAGAGGCCAGGTGTACCACAGCTACTGGCATGTTACAGTTCTCAGGGGTGGGGTGGACACAGGATGTCATTGCACATCCCTGCCCTCATGTAAAAATGGGGAAGGAAAAATCCCGCTGTCGGCCACCTCCGTGAAACTAGCATCTGGCTTCAATTAGCCTGTCCTGCCTGCTTTCCCAGTCAGTCATTAGGTTTGCAGCATCAGGGCCAGTGCCAGGACCCCACCCTCTGAGGGGTGAGTCAGGGGTCTCAGGGGCAGAGCACAGTACAAGAGAGGTGGAATTTGAGATACGCCATGACCGGCAGATGATCGGTGGCTGGCAGCAGGGGCAAAAAAGACTAAATTGAAGGGGGGGAAAAAAGAATCAGAAGTTTTTCTCCTCATTTTTTATTTTTATTTTTTTTGTCCTTTCTTTTTTTATTGTTTTGACTCTTCAGGGACTCACTAGATGTATAATTATTGTACTACAGTCTGGCCTTTGTATACTTGCAGCTAAGTTTTGTGGCTCCTTTCTTATGATGTCCTGATCTGTGCCTCACTGACTAGTCCCAATCTTCTCTGAACTCCATCTGTTTTAAAACCATTCCTTGCCATGTCTACTCCTAACTGTTCTATCAAGTTTTGTTGATCACTAGTTGTGCCATCAAAATTAAATTTGCAGTATATTGATTTTTTAATAATGCTATTAAGTCCTCACTTTGTGCATCTGGGATATAGCAAGGACTTCCCAAACTTGCATCTTCCATCTTTCTGTTTTTGCTACATGTACAGTTACATGCATCAGTTGTATGTCTTACTTGATTCAGATAACTTTTTAAACCATTTATAGTTTGTTGTAAATCAACATTATGCTTTCTATGTCTGTCCCCGTTCTCTAATTTTTTATTTTTTTCTTGGATAAAGGGCAAGTAATTACTATCAAATGAGAAAGATAAATTGGGAGAAGTTTCTATTTCAGCTGGTAAATGACACCCAGGTCTAGATAAAGCTAGTGAGGTCTCATTCATTATATGCCCTTTAGGTGTTTCACCAGTTGCATCTTCCTTATCTTTCTCCCTTGGGCAGTCCTTTAATTTAAAGTTTCCATGGTTGTCAGGTACTGGAGATGTTATCTTAACATCACAGGTTCTTTTCTTAGGGTTTCTTGGGGTTGAGGTTTTATTAGACAGCCCCGTGTTGTTGCCCATATGATCCATGATCTTTGTTTGTCTCAGTTTTAATGACTCTCTCTTACTAGCTTCCAAATCTATTGCCAAGGGAGAAAGATCTGGGTTAAGTTGTCTTTGTAGCCTAGTATTGACCATGGTTTAATAAAACACAAGTAGCACTTAACACAATTGTATGTTAGTAATGTATAATATATGTAATAAGTAATATTAAACTATATGTATTATAAAATGCAATACCTCAGATAAAAAGGAGGTTTTAACATAAATATCTGATGGAGTTCTGAGGCAGGAAATTGATGGGATTCAGTTAAAAATGCCCCAAAAACAGATGACCCAGTAGTATCTCAGAACAACACTATCCTTTTGCTGAGTCAAAGTAAAAATAAATGTTTTATATAGCAAGTCCTTTTATACAGAAGTCCAGTAACAGTCTTGCACAGAGTAGCTTCAGCTTTTAAATGGCCCAGCAAATCAAATAGCACAGTGATGTCCCACTTATCACAGACCTTCCATGGCTTTTAAAAATATAAACTGTCCAGTGTGGCAAATCCTTATGCACAAGCCAGGAGTTTGGCCATCAGACTTTTTACAACCATTCCTGCATCTTGTAGCTTGTGTTCCTGTATCAGTTTGTGTTATACAAGTCTTTTTATGTAGCGGTAAAGAGTACACCATACGCACAATAAGAACAGCAGCTTGAATAGCATATAGGAAATTTTCTTGTAGCCAGTGTTTTTATTTCCACCGGGTCATGGCAATAAAACTGGCAGCTTTTGTACTGGATGTATACTAGAAGTAAAAAGTAGCAGTGTCAAGTAAAGCTAGGATATAATATACATATATATATATATATATATATATATATATATATATATATATATATTCTTTAATTAAACTAATAAAAAGAAATACCGGCACTACTGTCCCAGGTGTAGCTCAATATCTGAGCGTATAAGCCTATTTCAATATGTACTACAAAGCAGTGTAAATTACTTGCTGTTAAAGTTGATGTTGTCTTAAGCACAGAACCCTAGAGGTCTTTCTATCGCAGCCAAGTTTAACAAAGCTGCATGATTCGGGTCTGAGTCGGCGGCCAGCTATTATGGGCCTCACCCATGGCTAAAATTGTTAACCGCTTTGGTAGGGAGTCCTTACAAAAATACACAACAGTGAATTAGCTGTAGCAGCGTGTAATACACAATGACTGAAAATATACAATAACCAAAAAGAAGCAACCATAGGCTACCAGCAGTTGCTAAGTCAAGGTCACACTGTTGTCAGTCACCGAGAAAAGTAAACTTGTAAGGATTAACCCTACCCGGTCACCATGTTGATGTTCAGGTGTTCTGGCATTCAGGTGTGTAAGCAGCCTCTCATGGTCCTGACACGTATGGGCCAGATTACGAGACCCCAAATCAAAGAAGGGTGTGAAATTAAAAATATAAAATAAATAGATATAATAGATAAAACAGGTAAAAAGGGAAAAAGGAAAATCAATGCTGCTGTACACCAACAAAACAAATTGTGTAAAGTGTGTAGTTAGTTTAACAAAAAGCAGATTGAAAGTTCTGATTGCAGGGTACTCTCAGACTTCCCCCTGAACAACAGGCATATAAGTAAGTTTCTGAAACAGAATGAAGTCCAGAAATACAATTTGTCATCCCGGTGAGCTTCTAAAGGGTTTCTTAAAGGGTTGGTTGCAGCACCAGTAAATTCCCTTTTTCATCCATCGCCTTTATCTTCTGCCCTCTCTCTAAGCTGTCCGATGGGCTTCTGTTGGTTGTCTCCAGCTCCAGCAACACAGGTCACCTCCATGGCTCTCCTCCTAGGGGCAAACACAGAGAGAGAGAGAGAGAGAGGACAAACAACCAGCCAGGTCGAAAAAACAGTAAGCTTATCTGGAAAGGTTACACATGTTAGGCATAGCTGGCATACCTTTTTAAAAATAAAACTAGCAGTGTAACCCTGCTTCCTGAATTTCCTTCGCAAAGACAGGAACGTGTAGTATCAATCAGCCTGCAGAAGCCTCATTTCAACCAGGATCCCAGCTCTACCATTCCGGGGACATGATCTAAGGCTACAAGGAGGAAACACATGTCAGTGCATGAGGCAGGAACAAATACTGGAATGATGTTAAGCTGTTCCAGTTTTTCCAGCATAGGCTCAGTTGTGTGTGCCCTGTACAAATCTAGAATAAGAAGGGCGCATTGTTCCTCTGGTAAGTCATTTTTTTCTTTCATAGACTGTACAAATGGCATTAGGATCTCATCAATAAACTAAATCATTGTATCAGTATTTGCCCAATGATTCTCTAAGTGAGTTATGCACCAGTTGTCAGGGAAGCTGAATGAAGGATGACAGTTGACAGTCCAGGCCTGATAGACAACCTGTGGCAGAAGAAAGATTCCATTCAATGTGCACCCCAGAACCATGGACACCTGTCTCTTGTCACCCAACCCAGTCACCTCCACTTGTTTTGTTCCGCATTCTGCCATGGTCCACTGTGATGATGTCACAAAATGTATCCCAGTTTCATTGATGTTAATCACAAATACTGCAGTGTTCAGTTCCTGACTAGCAGCCTTCACAATTCTGGAAAGGAAATTTGCTTTCATGGCATCAAAATCGGCAAGCATTTTTCTCCCTGCCTTGGTACCTTTTCTTTTACAGTACCCCATTCTATTCAGAAACTGCCATGCCCACTGCCTGGTAAAGGAAATGTCCCCCCCTCCCATTCTCAACAAAGGAGCTGATGGTTGACAGTTTTTGCAACTCCAGTTGCCGCTGCCATAACCACCCTGGCATTCACAATAGCCCCTTCCAAGTGCAGGCTTTGAATTTTTTTTTTTAACTCTGCTTCAACTGCTTCAATCAGCAGAGTCAGACATCCTCGAGGTTTCAGGGGGAGTTCTTATGGCAACTGACTGGGGTCTGGGCTAGCTCTGAGCCTTTTGAGGTAGTGTGCCTTGAATTTGTGAACTGTACTTTCATTAATAGGTTCATAGGTATCATACGAGCATTGGAGACCAAAGACCTATATATAGCTCACCATTTTTCAGTGGAAACATCTACACCTCTGAGAGCCAAAATATGCATCTCGCATTGTTTTAAACATATGCATACTTTCACTGTTAACCACGACTTGAAATAGTGAATTCCAAGTACTTATAATTCTTTGACTAACCATTTTTGTCTTTTATTTGTTTTATTAACTACACCAGCTAATGCAAATCCATGTGATCTAGTATTTTTATTATGGTGATGTTTAACCAGTGCTAAAATCTCACATAGTTCTTCACTTTTCATTGCACTTGAATATCAAACAAAGGTCTCCTCATATTCTCCTATACTGTAGTGAGTATAATTCCAAGAGCCTCAGTCTCTCAGTATAGTTTTTTTCTTTCATATTTCTTTAACAAATGGTACTTCCATGTGTAAACCCCCACCGGCCACTTGTTTAACTAGTAAGCACACCTTCCATATTTTTCTCTCTCTAGGGGAAAGAGAGGGGTGGGGGTACAAAACATAGCATTACAGACAAATGACCATTACTAAACCCAGGTCCTGAGGAGAGAACTTTTGCTAGGGGCTACGCAAGGTGAGAACCTCTGGAGGGGTACCCAGTAATTCCACACAGGAAGTAGTAACAAGAATGTCCAAAACAGGTTGGGGTTCTAGAGTGTGACTTTATTCCAAAGAATGGTACACAAAAGCAAAGGTGGACCCCCAAGGGTTTACACTTCATTGCACAAGGCAATGCAGAACAACCAAAGGTCTGTAGTAGACAAAAACTCTAAACATTCCATGTTGCATAGGACCTTGAACTCTCTTCAGCGGCAAAGCCTCCGCTGACCACACACATTTCTTCTAGTGGCACTGGCCACAACTTAGAACATTTCCCATATGGCATAGGATTTAAACCTTTGGCAATGTGGCAGCTGGCCATGAGGGAGCACACTGGTGCTCAAAATTAGCACAAACCCACACCAGGGGGTAAACTTTCTCTTTAGGCATTGGCCATGCTAAATCTGAGAGTAAACTAAAGTCCTGAACAATTTGTCAAGTCTCACTGGGGACTTCACGATTGTCAGCCAACTTTAGGAAAGGCATGAGAACAGTCTCAGACAGAACAGAACTTGGTGTATTAATCCCTTTGTCAGGGTACACCCCCAAAAGAAAACAGGCAGGTACATTTCTCCTGGGATACCCAAAGTCAGATTACTCACGGTTGTACACAAAAAGGCAGCTTTGGTGTCTGGATCTTAGTCAGGGGATTGCCCCTTGGATCCATTTTGAAGTGTTTCTCATCTCGCTGGGGATGAGAAGAAAATCAGGAACTCCTGCTAGATGATTTCCACCACTTCTACAATGCAGGCAGATGGTTCTCAGCACTAGGGTGAGAAAAAGTAGGCTCCCCTCAGAGCCCACACTGCAGCTCCTCACTCCTCCAACTACTCATTCTAATCTCTACTCACAGACTCTGACACTGACTAACTGAACATTCTAAAGTTCCCCACTCACAGCTAGCTACTGTGGCTTATGCTGCTGCAAGAGTTCTAAATGACATCACCTCTGTCCTCTCAGCTGAGATCAAGTAAACAGAGTGGAAGTAGGTGAAAATCTATTTAACTAGTTATTCACCAGCTACATTCCCTACCTAGCACTGGCACTGATGGGATTCTAGTAACCCCAGGGGACTGGGGGGGGGTTTACACATGCTTCCAGGTGTACAGTCTAACAGCACTCATAACACCAGACTCTGTGGCATGCTTACTAATCTGAAATCGGATCTTTGGGGAGCACCAAACATATTCTGACCACTGCTTCTTGCAGGGAGGCTGAATTTCATTGAGCTCCTGAGCAACACTTTCAGCAACAGTAACGGGAACATCAGCGGCTTTACTGAGACTTTCTGAGGCGAGACCTGTAATAATTGCAAACTCTGTCTCATGTTTCCTTTTTTGAGGTTTCGAATGAGATAGCCACTGCAAAAGAGACATTGCTTCAGCTTCAGGTACAGTAAGACTTCAGGTTAATGCAGGTAATGAAATGACAAGCATCTGCAGTACCTGAGGCAATGCCTCACTTTATAGTGATGCATCACTAATGCCATTGGCATTTTTAATTAGCCCATCAGCCGCTTTCCACTAAATGGTTGTTAGGTGCTGTCCACTGTATATCAGCTGATCAGCGTAGTGTAGCTGCTCACACAGCAGCAGTGGCTGTGAACTAAGGTTACCTCGAGTTTGAGTGTCAGTGTCAATGTTAGCTATGAACTCGGGTAACCTAGACATGGAAATAGTTGGGCTGTAATTCAGTAATTCTGAAATTGCAGTCAGCCTTTGCATTAACGTTTGCTTTCAGCCATTAAATTCTGTCAACTATTGTTCGGGTTTCTTGAGTTCATAGTTGACACTCAGGCTCAGCTAACTTTAAACTACTTCAGGACTGCTAGTGGTTTTATTTCAACTACTGAAGATGTATTCATGAACCACATCAGGTTCAAAATCTTTTATGGAAAGTGTGCTGCTTCACAATGACATTCCATTGTGTAAAACTGCAGCATATTACAGAATAATACAGTAAATTACTGTATAGTGCTGAATTCTGTTGGCAGTGATGTTTTATGGATGAATTCAGCCTGGCCGTCAATGTCGGATGTCGGGCGCAAACTTTGATTAGCACATTTGGTCTGTTTAACCCGGCACTGCAAAATAAATAAAAAGCTAATATTAACAGTTCTACAGTATTTATGTATGTGTTTGTAAAGGGCAAATAACATTTAATTATTTTTTTAATTTAAGGCACATTTATTTTTAGGACCTAACTGAAGGTTTTTAGTGAGTAAAGGTGGCAGCCATGTTTGTGATTTAAAACTGTGTCTGACAAGGTTCATTAATTTTGTGAGGATGAAAAGGCTTATCGCCAGGGACTTTTATAGAAACATAGAAACATAGAATTTGATGGCAGATTCTGTTGTCCAGCTAGTGTTTTACCCAGGCTACCACCCTGAGACCCACTCCCAGGCTGGCTAATTTGTTTATTAATCTTTTGTGCGGGACTGTGTCAAATGCCTTGCTAAAGTCTAGGTAGGCCATGTCCACAGCCACCTCCCTGGTCTACTACTTGGTCACCCAGTCAAAGAAATCAATTAGATTTGTTTGACATGACCTTCCTGCTGTGAATTCATGCTGCCTTGAGTCCTGTGCCCCACTGGCCTCTAGGTATTCAACAATTCTTTCCTTCGGAAGTGATTCCATCATTCTCCCTACCACTGAGGTCAAACTGACAGGTCTGTAGTTTCCTGCCTCTGTCTTGCTCCCACTTTTGTGAAGAGGAATCACATATGCCCTTCTCCAGTCCTCAGGCACCACACCATCCTCCCATGATTTATTAAAAAGAGTAGTCAGTGGTGTTGCTAGTTCTTCCCTTAGTTCTTTTAGAATTCTGGGGTGAATCCCATCAGGCCCCATTGCTTTATCCACCTTCAGTTTTAAGAGTTCTTTCAGAACCCTTTCTTCTGTGAAAGGACTAATATCAACTCCCCTATCCAGAGTGCTTCTACTGAGTGGATTAGGTCTCTCCCCCTGCTTTTCCATTGTGAATACTGAGCAGAAATATTTGTTCAGTATCCTTGCTTTTTCACTGTCACTTTCTGCCCAACCACCTTCCTCTTTATTCAGTCTCAGTATCCCTGCCTTCATCTTTCTTTGCTCCCTAATGTACCTATAAAAGGTTTTATCCCCCTTCTTAACCGAGTTGGCTATCTTTTCCTCAGCTTGGGCCTTTGCTATTCTGACTGCCTTCCCCACTTCCTTCTACTTTATCTGGTACAGTTCTCTGTCCTGCTCCTTCTGTGTTTCCTTATACTTCCTGAATGCTATATTTTTCTCCCTTACCTTCCCCGGCACTTCTTTTGAGAACCATAGTGTTTTTTTCTTTTGTTTTGATTTGTTTATTTGCTTCACACAAAGGCTTGTTGCCTCTGTGATGGCAGTTTTGATGTTTCCCCCATTGTTGCTCCACCCCACCTTCTTGCCTGTTTGCTAGTGCTTTTCTGAGGCACTCTCCCATTTTGACAAAATCAGCCCTCCTGAAGTCCAGTACCTTCACATTTGTGTGGCTTGACTCTACAGCTAAGTTTATCATGAACCATACTGTTTGGTGGTCTCTTGTTCCCAGATGGCTACCCACTTCATGATCAGAGATCCTCTCTCCTTCCCCATTTGAGAGTACCAGGTCTAAGATTGCTCCCTCCCGAGTGGGTTACAAAACTAGCTGTCTGAGGCATGCCCCCCTGTAGGGCATCGAGAATGGCCCTGCTCTTGGATGTGGCAGCAGCAAAGGTGCTCTATTTAACATCTGGCATATTCAGGTCCCTCATCAGCAATGTCTCACCTTTCTCTGCCATCCCAAGCATGTCTTCTATCATTTCCTTGTCCATTTCTTCCCCCTGAGACGGGGGCCTGTATACAACCCCTGTGTGGATTGTGGAGCCATTTCCAGTCTCCAGGGTGACCCACAGTGCCTCCTTCTCCTCCCTGTTTAGCCTTTAGTTCTGTTGCTTGATCCCTTCCCTTACATAGAGAGCCACTCCTCCTCCTCTTCTTCCCTCCCTGTTCTTCCTGTAGATTGTGTACCCTGGTATGTTGACATCCCAGTCATGGTTCTCTGTGTACCATGTTTCTGTGACTGCCACGATATCCAGGCATCCTTCTTCCATCAAGGCCACCATTTCAGGGAGCTTTTTACCTAGATTACGGGCATTGGTACTCATTACCCTCCATTTTTTTCTGCCTTTATTTCTTTTTGCCCCATCCCTGTCTTTACTGCCTTTGTCTTTTTCTCCATTTACCCCTGCCCTTATCCCTATCGACTGCTCTATCTTGGTGTAACTCCCCTACAAATCGGGGTTCCCAAAAAGTCTTCCTTGAGCTTGCCTAAATGTTCACTGCCAGGCTGGTGTCTTGCATTTTAGCAGTTTAAATGTGATTACCAGAGCCTGTATAGCCTCTGTGTACTGTCTCTTTAAGAGCTGCCTGATTGCAGCCTAAGTAATCTTGAGAGGGAGCTCTGTTGAAAGATGTAACTATTTGCTGAAAATCATTTAGAGTGATAGTGATAGTGTAGTTTGTCTAGCCTGCTTTCTTTGTAGCAAGGACTGTTTTGTTTTTTTCTCCACTATCTTGGTCCTGGACTGCAAATTGGACCAATCAGTTCTGGTGAGACCTAAAGTGTAGCTGGACTACAGGAGCTGTCTGAAGTCAAAATCTGTAGGAATTGTAGTTTTGAACTTTGTGCGCCTTTTTTGCAACTGAAGGGGGAGCTCTTGCTTTGACTGACAGCCAAATCAGCCAACCAAACCTTTTGGATCTTGGGGAAGTCCCGGCTGCTTGCAATTTTCAGTAAGTTCTGAGCTAGAAAGTGAAATGAGAAGAGCTCAAGTGTATTTTGGGCAGCAATCCTGAGTGGATTCACATGGGAAAACTGTGAAAGGGCTGAGTTTTTGGCTTGCATGTCTGCTGCTGCTCCTGAGGGGGAGAGAAGAGAATTATTTTGGACTAAATCCAAGTTTGTGTGACTAAAGTAAGCTAATGAAGTGGGCCAGGCTCAGCCTGAAGAAGACCGAAGATTTTGCTGAATACGATCGGCCTGTCAGGAGTTCCAGCTACCCCTAAGCTCCCGGTGTGTGCAGAGACTTTGCGATTGTGACCGGGGAGCGCTTTGCCTGGTATAGTAGAATTCCCGTACATGTAAATGTGCTATGAGCTACTGGTGGGTTGTGAGTTAGTTCCCCACTGTGTGAACTGTGTTCTGCTTGCTGGAAGCTGTATTCAGCCCAAAATGGACTGCATCCGAATTTGTCTCCATGCAGTCTGGGCCTTGCCAAACTGGCCCAGCCAGACTACCCACTGCACAGAGAAGCCATCGACGAGAGACTTGCCTGGGGATCAGCCCCCTGCTCCACGCTTAACAGGAATGATGCCTCTGTGACTCGTGTGGGCCCTGCTTCTCCTGGCATTCCAGATCAACCACCTGCAGTCTCGATTTTCATCCAGTCTGTGTCCAGTCTTGGGTATCGTGAGTAAATACCAAGGTAGCTCCCTGCAACAACAGCTTAATCTGAGTGTGTCATCTGCTTGTCTTGTTGTTTCATTTCCTTTACGAACAGAGCCCTCTGGCTCCGGATTACAAATATTGTGTACTTTGCATGTTGTGTTTTCCATCACAAGGCCCCAACCAGCTGCAACCCCAGGCAACAGTCCTGGCTAGCCTATCTCTTCTTCACCTGGCTACCCAGAGGTGTGACTGTGTGGGGGGACTCAAAGCGCATGCATAACTGCTTCATTGCTATAACCTTTAAGCTAATTAACCTGAGCTTGTCCCTTCCTTGTTCAAGTCCCCTGAATAAATCAGATCTAACTTTTTCTGCATGTAATCTGACTGTGGTTCCAGTTTGTGCCCAAAGTACTGTACTGTTGCTATTTGCTGTCCATAACCTTGTTTTACAGGAGGGTCCCCAGGGTCGAGCCAGAGGAACCAGCCCTGGTGGTAAGTGCAAACAGTGTGGGTACTTTTGTGGTATACCAGGGGTATTGTGAAAGTGATTATTGTACAGTGTTCAGGCCACTAGAGGAGAAAGCGGGGGGTTACAGTGTCCCGGAGGTCTGTGCCCAGGTTAACTTGACCACTACCAACCCTGACCTCCGGGTGGAGGCACCCGTTTCAGAACTCAGGCCCCTTAACCTGCTACTACCGAAGCAGGCAGGGGTAGTAGCCCTTGGGATAGCACTACCTAGGGGTTACATCTTGGAGGCTCACCGCTGGGATTAGTGTCCCCTAGTGGCCAAATTTGTGAATTGCTGTTAAAAATAAATGGCTACCCCAACAGAAGTGGCTGTACACCAGTTGGTGGGGTGGTGTACTGGGCAGGAGATCGACCCCCAAAATGCTATACTTATCCTGGATATTTCCCTTGGTACCAATAAGGACACTGTAGAGGGAGTACTTTCCAAGGTTGAATGTTTACAAAACCCTGTGGTGGTGGGTCGACAGGCTAATCTGCTCGCCCAAAGTTTCATGGCGTTAGTAGAGTGTAAGGATCCAGTAGACAGTTCCAAAGTGCCACGGACTATCACTCCCAAAGGAGCCCTCACTGCCTGGAGAGTGATAACTAAAGACAGTAAAGACCCCTGGGAGAATGAGCCCCCCACTATCTGAGACTTTTGAGGAGAAAGTTGCTAAGTGGTTGCTGGAGGAAGGGAAATTGTGGAGGACTTAAAGAAATTATTCCTGCCACCTGGAGGTGTTCCTCACCCAACACCCCTTCCTGCTGCAACACCTGTTATTGCCCCTCCTTCTGTGCCCATGCCAATGCTGGCTCCTATGTCTGTACATGCTATTAGTCACGACTCTTACCAAAGGTTGAGAATCTTCTCCGGCACCCTCCCCAACCCCCAAGGGGAGGATGATTGGGAGACCTGGATAGATTGTGTTGTCCCTTTGGTACCTGAATGGCAGTGTGTGGAGTCTGAGAAACAGAAAAGGATCATAGAAAGTTTGAGGGGTCCCGCCCTAGAGGCCATTAAATTTCTGAGGTCCACAAACCCTGATGCATCTGCTCAGAAGTACCTATATGCACTCTAAGGCAATTTTGGGAGCATTGAGTCAGGGGAGAACTTGATGTGGAAATTTCAAGGTACAAAACAATGGCCAGGGGAAAGTTTGTCTGCATATGTTACTCATCTGGAAAGAGCGCTGCAGAAGGCTTACCGAGGGGGGGGGGGGTAGCTGCCGGTGACTTAAACCATGTGAGGTTGGGGCACATACTGCAACATGCAAAGCATTCTAAATTGCAGCTCCTTCAATTAAGGCTCCCAGATAGAAGGGGTAACCCACCGGACTATTGTGACTTGACAAAAGAACTCCGGGAGGTTGAAGATGAAGAGGGGGATTGTAATTCTAGGGTGAGCACAGCCCAAGTGATCACGGCATCGGAAGGCCCTTCCGAAGTGGGGACCAATGAGGGTGTGCTGCCATGGGATGAACTGCTGAGGGAGTTCAGGGAAACAAAAAAAGTATCTTTATGAAGGCCGCTCCTGCAAATACAGGCACCGACCCTTATCCAACTGCATCTGCTATGGGGGTTGGGGTGTCCACCAAGGCGTCTCCTGCTGACAGCAGCTTGAAACTCGATGCCTTGACTATGGAAGTAAGAGAATTGACAAGATGTCTCCAAATGTTCACCACAGCAGACAGAGATGGCACCAAGGTTTTCAGTTGGTAGTACCACTGCCCCAGCTCCCAGTGTGATGCCTCGGCCACCCCAAATCCCAGAAAACATATTTTGCCCTAATTGTGGGAAGGATGGGCACATGAAGAGAGAATGCCAGTCCACAAAAGACCTAGATAAAGTTGTATACAGGCTTCAAGGAGAGCTTCGGAGAACGAATCAGCGGTCAAGGAGTGCCCAAAAGGACCACAGTGAGGGTTCAAGAAGTAGTAACTCAAATTCCTATGTGGCTAAATCACCTCACCAGGCCCCTGCTGCTGTCCCTCCAGACTGGTCCAAAATAGTGGGCCCTTCAATGGAGACTACCATGGCTGTGAATGGTATTCCTACTCGGGCTGTCCTGGACAGTGGGTCGCAAGTGACCATTGTATTTAAGGACTGGTATGACAAACACATATCTGCTGTGCCCTTACAATCCCTGGAAGGCCTACATGTCTGAGGGCTGAGCGACAGGTCTTATCCCTACCTAGGATATGTCCACCTCTGGTTGTCATTTCCTGCAGCTGTAACTGGTGTAGAGGAGCAAGTCGAGACACTGGCCTTAGTGTGTCCCACTACTGGACTGTATGATGGGGTTCCCCTGTTAATTGGGACCAATGACCACATGTCTGGGAGACTGGCACAACTCTGTCGCAAGAAACAAGGGCGACGGTCTGGGAGGGCCCTAAGAATTCCCACTCTGATCAAGGGGCCTATGATTTGCAACAGAACCCCAAGGGGTGGACCAGGATGAACTGTTGGGGTCATGTGGAAGAAGGATCCTGATTCAATGGTACTATTTCTCTGGGTGTGCAATTCAAGGGGAGGTCCGCCTCTGAAAAAATGTCAAAAACAAAATACTGATGTTGGACGCACCAGGCGATGGAAAATTGCCGGAAGGATTATTGATTAAGCCCAGCATCTTGCCAGCTCGTGCTCATGCCTATGCATGATGAGTGATGGTCCAGATTCATAATGTGTCAGATCGGGAGATCTGGGTGAACAGAGGATGCACTCTAGCTACGGTACGCTGCGCAGACACTGCAGTGTTGCCCAGCAACAAGCACCTTGGCAAGACAGATAGTGACTCCCGACTTGTTTGATTTTGGTGACTCCCCATTGCCAGCTGAATGGAAGACAAGAATTAGCCAGAAACTTGCCCAGAGAGACCAAGAGTTTCCGTTGAAGGAATGGGACGTGGGATGTGTCCATGGTGTGGAGCATCACATACGCCTGCACGATGAACGGCCATTTCGAGAGAGGTCTCGACGCCTAGCCCCTGCAGACGTAGATGACGTGAGAAGACACTTGCAGGAAATGCTCACGGCTAATGGAAAATTTCTTCATCCACTATGGTGCCCCCAGCGAATTCACTCTGATCAGGACCAGGACTTTGAGAGTCGGCTAATCAAAGAAATGCTCTCTCTATGGGGGGGGGTGCCAAAGTCAAGAACCAGCCCTTATCTCCCGAAGGGGGATCCTCAACCAGAACGCTTTGACCACACCCTACTAGACATATTAGGCACCCTCCACCCAAAAGATAAGCATAAATTGAGCCAGCAGATTAGCACCTTGGTACACGCATACAATTGCACAAAAAATGATGCTACTGGGTTCTCTCCCTACCGCCTCATGTTCGGGAGAGGGGCCTGGTTGACTGTTGATGTCTGTTTTGGGGTTTCTCCCATTGGGGTCCAAGCTGAAGATTACTTGCAATATGTACAAAAACTGAAAGCTCAATTGAACCATGCCTATCAACTGGCCCAGACAATGGCTGCCAAAAGAAATCTAGCCAACAAAGAGAGACAGGATAGAAAAGTAAAGGCTCAAGAGCTTAGGCCTGGAGACCGTGTGTTGTTGCGAAATTTAGGATTGCATGGTAAACACAAAATTGCTGATCGATGGCACCATCTTCCCCATGTCATAATTGGAAAGTTGGATGATTTGCCAGTGTACAAAGTGCGCCTAGAGAATAACTCCAAAGCTGTCAAGACCATGCACCATAGCCACTCACTACCTATTGGTCAAGTTATAATTGAGGCTGAACCCAATGAGATTGATTCCCCTGGACCAGTGACTCGTGCTGCTGCAAGAAAGAAACAGAGTCAGCCTGCCCCCATGGTTGCCGATTTAAGACTTCCCCTGTAGCAGGCCCAGAATGATAGTGACCGCCAGTCTAACTCGGATGACAGTGAGTGTGATAATGCCTATTACCCCTCATATGAACTAAGTCAGTTGTTTCATGGCAATCCTATGTTGAATTATGGGGATGAAGCTGGGCCTTCTGGACTGCCTAACGCCCTGGCATCATCCTTGGAGCCAATGCTCCCTGAAGGTGAAGTGCAAAGTATCACGTCTGAGGATGCTGAGTCTTTGTGTATTGTGGAACTGTATGATTTGCCTGAAGGAGAGGCTGATGGTATGAGTTTTTCTGGTGACATGCCAAAACTTGAGGAGCGCTATGAGAGTGCTGACAACCCCCCTTCAGTGCCAGAGTGTCTTCAAAATGAGCCAAGTGCTGTAGAAACAGAGACTACAGAGCAAGGGGCTGACACCGCTCCCAGCTTGGACATTCCCCTTCATGCAGAGGCACCCCTCACAAGTGATAAAAGCTCCAAGACCATTGCTGAAAGTACAGAGACTGTGGTTGTTAACCCCAGAAAGACTGGCTGAGCTGTCAAGCCAGTGGTGTGATTCAGTTACGATTCCCTCGGGAGGCCAGTGGATTTGCCTCTCAATGTAGTCCACAAAGGTGTTTATGTCTCTCAGAGCTCACTGCCCAAATTGAGCTTGACAGCCCATTCCAGGTTACTTGTTTTGCCCTCTCACCATGGTGCCCCTGCCCCATCCAGCCCCAAGTTAGCTGATAGGGAAGGGCCCCCTCTTGCATTGTTTAGAGTACAAGAATTTATTACATGATTCTGTATAGTAATGCTCAATTTACCTGTGTGAAATATGCATAATGTATTGTCAGAATGGAAATGATACAGAGAAGTACATTGAAATGTATAGTAAAGTGACAAGTTATGCCAATTGATGAATCAGTTAGTACTTGTATAGCATGTTAATGGTATAAATATGTTGTATATGTTGCATTTTCAATGTTATGATGGTACAGACTTGACGCAGACACCAAGTTTTCCCAGGCAGGGAAGGGTGTAACCCCCCACAAATGGGGGTTCCAAAAAAGTCTTCCTTGAGCTTGCCTAAATGCTCATTGCCAGGCTGGTGTCCTGCATTTTAGCAGTTTAAATGTGATTACCAGAGCCTGTATAGCCTCTGTGTACTGTCTCTTTAAGAGCTGCCTGATTGCAGCCTAAGTAATCTGAGAGGGAGCTCTGTTGAAAGATGTAACTATTTACTGAAAATCATTTAGAGTGATAGTGATAGTGTAGTTTGTCTAGCCTGCTTTCTTGGTAGCAAGGACTGTTTTGTTTTTTCTCCACTATCTTGGTCCTGGACTGCAAATTGGACCAATCAGTTCTGGTGGGACCTAAAGTGTAGCCGGACTACAGGAGCTGTCTGAAGTCAAAATCTGTAGGAACTGTAGTTTTGAAATTTTTGTGCCTTTTTTGCTACTGAAGGGGGAGCTCTTGCTTTGACTGAGAGCCAAATCAGCCAACCAAACCCTTTGGATCTTGGGGAAGTCCCGGGCTGCTTGCAATTTTCATTTAGTTCTGAGCTGGGAAGTGAAATGAGAAGAGCTCAAGTGTATTTTGGGCAGCAATCCTGAGTGGATTCGCATGGGAAAACTGTGAAAGGGCTGAGTTTTGGGCTTGCATGTCTGCTGCTGCTCCTGAGAGAGAGAAGAGAATTATTTTGGACTAAATCCAAGTTTGTTTGACTAAAGTAAGATAATGAAGTGGGCCAGGCTCAACCTGAAGAAGACCGAAGATTTTGCTGAATGCAATTGGCCTGTCAGGAGTTCCAGCTACCCCAAGGTCCCGGTGTGTACAGAGACTTTGAGATTGTGACCGGGGAGCGATTTACCTTGTACAGTAGAATTCCCATACATGTAAATGTGCTATGAGCTGCTAGTGGGTTGTGAGTTAGTTCCCCTCTGTGTGAACTGTGTTCTGCTTGCTGGAAGCTGTATCCAGCCCAAAATGGACTGCATCCGAATTTGTCTCCATGTGATCTGGGCCTTGCCAGAATGGCCCAGCCAGACTACCCACTGCACAGAGAAGCCATCGACGAGAGACCTGCCTGGGGATCAGCCCCCTGCTCCACGCTTGAACAGGAACGATGCCTCTGCAACTCGTATGGGCCCTGCTTCTCCTGGCATTCCAGATCAACCACCTGCAGTCTCGATTTTCGTCCAGCCTGTGTCCAGTCTTGGGTATTGTGAGTAAATACCAGGGTAGCTCCCTGCAACAACAGCTTAATCTGAGTGTGTCATCTGATTGTCTTGTTGTTTAGTTTCTTTTACGAACTGAGCCCTCTGGCTCTGGATTACAAATATTGTGTGCTGTGTATGTTGTGTTTTCCATCACAGGGCCCCAACCAGCTGCAACCCTGGGCAACAGTCCTGGCTAGCCCATCTCTTCTCCACCTGGCTACCCAGAGGTGTGACTGTGTGGGAGGACTCAAAGTGCATGCAGAACTGCTTCATTGATATAACCTTTAAGCTAATTAACCTAATTTTGCCCTTCCTTGTTCAAGTCCCCTGAATAAATCAGATCTAACTTTTTCTGCATGTAATCTGACTGTGGTTCCAGTTTGTGCCCAAAGTACTGTACTGTTGCTATTTTCTGTGCATAACCTTGTTTTACAGGGGGTCCCCAGGGTCGAGCCAGAGGAACCAGCCCTGGTGGTAAGTGCAAACAGTGTGGGTACTTGTGTGGTGTACCAGGGATATTGTGAAAGTGATTATTGTACAGTGTTGACGGGAAAGAGGGGGGTTACAGTGTCCCAGAGGTCTGTGCCCAGGTTAGCTGGACCACTACCAGCCCTGACATCTGGGTGGAGGCACCCGTTTCAGAACTCAGGCCCCTTAACCTGCTACTAGCCAAGCAGGCAGGGGTAGTAGCCCTTGGGATAGTGCCACCTAGGGGTTACATTGGTGTTTACCTCATTAACTTCCCTGATTTTTTAGGTGGAGCTAGGATTTCCCTTCTCCTTTTCAGTGCCTCCCCCCTTGGCTAGTTTAAATGATTGCCAATGAAATATTTAAACCTATCACCTAGGATCCTGGTTCCCTTCCAGGGTAGATGCAGATTATCGTGTCTGTATAGGCCTGCACCCCTCCAGGTGGAGCCCCAGTCCCCACTGAAACCAAATCCCTGAGCTCTGCACTAGTTTTTCAACCAGTCATTGAATCCCATGGTGCAGAGTACCCTAGCCTCATCCATGCCATAGACAGGTAGCACTTCTGAGAAAGTTACCGTGTGTGCTACTTGTCTAAGGCCCTCCCAACTCCACAAACTCCTGTTGCACTGCACTGATCCCATTCTCAGCCAGGTCATTCATCCCTAGGTGAATAATGACATCCAGATCACTTTATGAAGTGTGATTTTGTACTGTGATAACATTACTGTTGTAGAATGGTCACTAACCAGTCAGAAGTCAAACAAATTCCATGACCTTTTATAATTAAGCAGTAATGCATGACAGGGTGTGTGTCGTGCTGGGATAACATCTCACCAAGGATGATTGGCCCTGAGGCCACAGACCGAGTGCATCCAACCCCTGTGAAGTGAGGTTATCCTTGCACGACACACAACCTGGATGCATTATTGCTATTGCACAATGGCTCAATTGTCAAGAAAAAAATATTAAACTATACATATTTAAAACATTTTCTGTTACATTTTAGAGGCATAGGTATGCATTTTAAAAATAAAATTCTCTTAATTTTTGGCCACTAGGTGGTGCTGCTTAAGAGTTCTTTACTGCTTTGTGGCATCACCCACCTCCCCCCCGAGGAAACATTCTACCCCACTTTTTACAGGAAGCTAGCAGCATGACAGGGAGAATAATTTTTTTTTAATAAGCTGAAAAATGTTCTCATGGCTGAAAAATATTCTCATGGTTGACTGTCTAACAGATCAAGGAAAGCACCATCTGGTAAGTGGTGTGCAATCTTCTGTTTTTTTATATTTATTTATTTGAATTTTGGTAACCGGGTAGGCCCACTCTCTCTCTCTCTCTCTCTCTCTCTCGCCCTCCCTCTCTCTGTTTCTCTGTCTTTCTTGCTCCTATGCTTTCTTTCACTCAGCCTGTGCCTACACCTTAACCAGGGCAAGCTCCAACTGCACTGTTTGTATCCGGTTTGCTTGCATAGCTGCTACAGTTATAGGCTTTGGCTCATTTGCACGCTCCCTAGCCAGTCTCTCACCATTTTGGCTATCGGTGACCACTTTTGCACTACTTCTCTGGTCACTTTTCTTGAGGAGGTCTATGAGGTCAACCCATGTCTGGCCTTCCTGAAAAACCAGTCCTCTCCTTTTGCACAGCTCCTCAAGTTCTGCCATTGTGAATCTCCCATATGGCCTAGACATGGTGTTTTCTCACTATCTACTCTAACTTACAACAAAATAAAAATGGGTGTATATACAATATCCCCTTAGTATATTCTTTCATGTGACTGGACAGATAACTTTTTATTGACAATCCATTTCAAGTCCCAACTGCTGTAAACCAGTTTATCACAGACTGATTCTCTCCGAGAATTTGGTCTGCACCATGATGCCAGTATTCACAACATTTCTGATCCCTGAATGGTCACCTTGGTATGCTGCTACTACTCAGATTGACTCTTACTCAGGGTATCTTTAGGTCTGAATTTCACTAGAGCCACTGCTCACACAGTGCAGCCCCTGTTCCCACAGCACAAAAGACCCACCGCTTTAGTTACAGCTGAGAGCATATTGCTTTAGATATGGCACCTTTGTAGCCTGTCACTTCTGAATCTGAACACCAGACTTGCCAGTTTACCTCTGGTTATCTATACTTTAAAAGGCTCAGTCACAGAAAGTGTAACGTATATAAGAATAATATTTAATACTCCATGATATTTACATATGTTACAGGAGTATATGCACTAAAGACTATGAGGAATACAGTATTCTACAGAAAAGAAAAAATAATGCATTTGAAAAGATAGCAATCACAAAGAAAAAGTTCACTAAAAGCTAACTATATTTCTGAGTAGCTTACCCCAACTAGGCTGAAGTGAGTCATGTTGGAACAGAATAAACCTCAGATTCACTTGATGTCTGTGCCCCAGTCAGAACAACAAGGCATAAGGAAAAGGAAAAACTGGCACCAGATCTCTTACCCTCCACAGTTTTAGTATATCAGTCTTCTTTTTTAAATAAAGTAAAGTGATTCTCTTTGCAGTGGTGGCGTCTGGTGCTGGTTTTTGATTTTCTCTGTGTCTTGCAAGTTATGGCAGACTCAGACCTGTGATGTTACCAGTTCAGTGTCCCAGAACATTGCTGAACTCTCAGAGCAACGCAAGACAGAAATATATTTTGCAGGCCAGCCCACTGCACCCACATCATCGGACATGCCTATCTGACATCACTCCCTGGACCTTCTTTTGTTCTGGGAGGACCTTCCTCTTCCCAGAATTGGTCCATACTGGTTTTTTGGATTGTCTTTGCTTGCATTGTTCCTCCAACTTCCAGCTTATCAGGGTGCCATCTAGCTGGACCAGCCATTTGTTTATGGTCAAAACGTAGCCTCCTTAGTTGAAAAGAAGCTCAGCCCTTGATGTAAAAAAAAAAGAACCTTTACAATACAGGAACTGTTGCTGCCCCCCACCCCCCCCCAACCTGTTTGTACTCTGAGGGTGAAAGACTGCTTAAAAGGTCACTCTCAGCTAAAATACTTTATAGAGGCATAGATGAGGATAATAAAAAAAACTTTCATTATTGTCACAAGGTCTTATGGTAACTTGTACGATCTGCCACAGAATTAGCAGCAAAATACCATTACTCTAGGTAATTATGTATTAACATTTGCCCTTATGCTGTGAGCTTGTTACTGGGGCTACTCAAGGGAAGCACTGGACATTAGCAACCATCGTAGGGCTATTTTTACTTTCTGTTTTTTCTCAGATCCCTAGCAAAAAAGCCTTTGAAGCAACCCCATTTTCCATGCTTGCCTGAGACTTTATGTAATGTGAGTTAGACAATACAAATAAATATCTACATGTAAGGCAGAGACCACCACTGCTGTCATACACAGTATGGATCACTTCCCTTTCTGTCAGCCAAAGCAAGATTTACTTACTGTTTGCTACATTCATATAATTACATTATTGCTTTGGAACTTAAGGCACCACAGTTGTTAACACACACTATTCAGTCCCGATTTAGTCTGAGTTGTCCTACTCTGAGTGATCCATGGTATTCGCCACCTCAGCCTCTAGCTTCAGTACCTGCTTTCCTACCTTCTTGAGGTCTGAGAATATGTAAGTTCATCCATTTATATTAATTCTGTGCTTGTTTGGTGGCAAGAAGTTGTGCTGGATGTTCATCTCCTGGAGCTTTTGGTGTGTGTAGTAGAAGCCCTTCCAACTTTCTCATTTCGTGTAGCTATAGCATTGGCTTTCAGAGTTCCCTGAATCCTCACTGATGCAAAATTGTAACTTTTTGCCTTAAGTGTAAGAGTATATAAAATAGCTTAGGGGTAATCATTGTGCAGTCTCTGAAGGATAATCAGGTAAGCATTTTCAACCAAAAATTTATTGGTGACCAGATTCATTTGCAGCACCGGTGGTACCAAAGTCTCTAAAAAAACACCACCATATTCTCTCCCTCCATATTTTGCTGCAGCCCCAGAATTCTGATATTTCTAGCATGCTGCTGGTTTTCCCTATGTTCCATCCAAAAATAGAGACTTGCATTGTCCTTCACCATTTCTAAGGCCACAGCTAAGGCTTTAGTCTGCATATAAAAGAGCATCTCCTGCAGAGACTTTAATGGTCTCTAGCGATTCTCAAAAGTGTGAAATAGTCATTTACCATGTTCACATTTTCTAGCTGTTGCATAGACTTACACAGGGCACTGATTGAACTTTGCAGCGAGAATAGGGACACCTCGGCCCCCGCACCCTGTAATGTTAATGGGGCAGTCCCACATATGTGTAGTTTACCTTCTGCTTGTTGGTCCTCAGGCTTAAAAAGGTCCTGTTGCACTGCATTTGCTTTTGGTTTCCCAGTATTTGGCAAAAACAGAGGGCTAGTGGAGTAAGTTTAAGGTAGAAATCTGTAGTTCAACTAGACTATTAATTTTAATTTGCAAGGTTCAACAGGAGCTGCACAGAAGCATATCTGCCGAGCTGCTGTTTTTTAAATACTGGTTTTATTCCTGCTTCTTTTCCACCTTTACAGGCCATTTGGTCAGTGGGTGTTTTATTACTTTTTCATCTTCATTTCTCCTCCTGCACTACTCTAACTAGCCTCCATCTGATGGCATCCCTCATCCCCATGACCTAGCTACTCCTGGACTTTTCTGAACCTTATGGGAGGTTATGTGTTGTGCTGTGTAGTGTGTGACCTTTTGGGGTCACCATAGCTATCTTGCCAGTTGGGTTTTTCCACACATTACTCCCCATCCCGCAACTGCTCCCATGCAATGATGCATGCAGGCAAATTGTGCAAAAACACAGCATTTTGTAAGTGTCTGCATCAATCTCTCCTAGACGTGATGACCGCTGCTGTATCACCTGGCCTCTGCTAGGTTGTAACCCAGTAGTGGTATACACTGTCTCTCCTTCCTGAAAGAGAAGACCTGTCTTCATCTTCAGGTTGGCTCCTGAGCAATCCAAGTCCATTCCTGAACCTTGGTCACTGATGTGGCAGGCGGTAATGCTACCCCCATTCCAACAGGCCAGCCTAATGGGTGTTTTCTTACATACACACTGGTGGTAAGGGACCATTTTAGAACTGTACGATGTAGTGTATGTCTTTGTTAAAGAAGAATCAAATCATGCCTGTCAAGAAGGTATAAGGAAGGGATCATAGGGTCTCAATTAGCAAATGCAGCTCTCCTCCATTTTTTTCCACTCTTTTTCTTTTATTAAAGAAATATCTGATTGATCCTGCTGCCACCCCACCCTGTCTGCCCATTCTGAGTAAACAGTAGCCTGAAAGCTTCCTTGGATGATGCCAGTGACAATCTCATTTGCAGGGAATATCAAAGGCTAGAATGGCACTCCGTGACTTGTAGCTTGAGATGAGGGAGATTACAGCATTCAGTGCTGTTGACAGTACCAGTACCTGTCTTGCTCTCCAGTGATCCATGTAGAATTTTGCCAAAACTGGACCCAAGAACTCAGAACAACTTCGCTCATTTAGTGGATGAATCAGTAGGTAGTGCTTCAAGCACTCTATCTCTTCTGGATGGCAGGGTCAGAGTCTCTGGTTATAAGGACCATTTTAAAATCTACCCAATATAACCATAGCTGTAAATGGTGCAGTCCCAAGTCTAATGCTTCACATTTAATTTTTCTTTTGCAAAGTTTAAATAGTTTTCTAACTCAGACTTTCCTCAAAGGGTAAACAATGACTGCTTTCGTGCTTTTTACAGCAACAAGAGATGCCTGTTTGGCTGTGCCCATAAGTCTTAATTTTATAGCTTTGGCCAAGACCTGTAGCTGTTAAGTCCCCTTGAGAAAGTCAGACGTGCCCACATACCATGTTATAAAGAAGATCTCTTACTTGTTTTAGCCACAGAAAAGCTACATTTTCTGAAAAATGGCAAACCAAGTCTAACTGTAAGTGATTCCATGAAAGTTTTTGTTCAACCACACAAATGATTCTGGAACAACATGATACAGATCCAAATTTGGGCCTGGATCTTGGTGGATATTGTACCTGATTTGGCCTGAAGAAAACAAAAAGGCATAAACCTTGAAACAGTCAAAAGGAATCAATTATTAATGTATTTCAAGACATGAAATGGAACTCAACCGCACATTTTAAACACTTTTTAAAAGCTGGAAATTTATTTCACTTTTAAAAGACCTTTAAGTCTGCTGCTGCTGGGCTGTGCCCCCTGTAATTTTAAGTTATATTTCATTCATTTAAAGTGTGAACATTTTACAGAGAATAAATGGTACATGAGATTAAATGAAAGTAAAAAAGTATACATATACCCAATAAGATTATTTCATTTATTAGTTAAATACCAATTGAGCAAGCTCATTTACAATGGTGACCCATTCTTCATAAAATTGGGTACATCTAATAAGAAATTAGCAACAATAATCTAAGGAAAAAAATACAACAAATCACACACACACACACACACAAAATAAAAACAAAAGTGAAACACAAAGTAATAAATCACTTTAAAAATGCTGTAAAAGTAACTAAAACATAATAACTAATACATAATAAGTAAGGTGTAGATACTCAGATTATCCCATTTGTGAGAGATTCACAATTTAAACAAATCGGCATGGAGTTGAACTGAAGGTAATTTTGCATTGACTGCCTAGAAACTTGGAGGAAGCAAATTCCAGGTATACGGGACAAAATGGATAAAGGAGTAGCAGTTAATTTTTACCCTGGGTATTGATAATTCGAGGGAGTCCGATGTCCTCAGAGAACACTGGACCTCTCTAATAGTAACTCAGTTTGGAAATATGTTGTAACTGTTTCTTGTACACATTTGTGAGGAATAGAATTTTATGAAACGTTCTAGGATTCTCCGGAGAGACTCCTTATAAATGATAGTACAGTGATGAGTGTCCCTAGGATGCTCCAGTATCAATCTGGTCAATCAATCAGAGAGAACATCTGAATCATGTAATTTATCTAAACTGTAGTTATCATACAGTGTATCAACACAGTCCAAAAGTGAAAAGACTTAGGTCTGCACTACTGTTTGCCTTGTAATTGGCTCCAGTCTTTTAACCGATACAAAAGCCCTACTCTAGTCCTTACCTTCTTGATTAGTCTTTTGACGTGGATGTTTCCAGTACCATTTGGTTTCATCTCATAGCCAAGACATTTATAGTGTATGCTTCCACTTGTTGGATATTTTTGCTTTCCACTGTTTCCGTTTTCAGGTAGGGATTCTAAAGAGCCCCATAATTTTGTGGATGTACCAAACAGCATGGTGTTTGTTTTGCTGGTGTTTAATTTAAGTCATAGAAACTCAAAGTTTGAAGCCCCACAAAAAGCTGTTGGAGCTTTTCTTGCATTACCTCTAAGGAGGTGTCTGAGGCATAGACTACCATGTCACTCACATAAAGATGATAGTCTATGCCTCCAATGCTGTCACCTAGCCCAGTTAAGTATAATATGAAAAGCAAGGGACCTAGGGACTGATCACTGAGGGATCCACTCCCCCTTTAAAAAGTAAGCTTCTTGGATAGTCTGACATTTACATAGAAACATAGAAGTTGATGGCAGATAAGGACCACAAGGCCCATCCCGTCTACCCATTTTTTCTACCTTATGAATGTGCCATAGGCCTGTACTCTGTCAATGCACTATTTATTCATACTCATCTTTATTGCTCCCTTATGCCTATCCCATGCCTCTTTGAAGCCCTGCACTGTATTCATATCCACCACTTCCTGAGAAAGGCCATTCCATGAATCCACCACCCTGTCTGTGAAAAAGAACTTCCTCACATTCCGCTATAATCGGCCTCCCTTTAATCTCACGCTGTGTCCTCTTGTCCTGCTATTTTTCTTGTATTGAAACTTGTTAGACTCTTTCACCTTGTTATTGCCCTTAAGATGTTTGAATGTTTCGATCATATCACATCTCTCCCTCCTTTGCTCTAGGGTATACATATTGAGCTCCATTAATCTGTTCTCATATGTTTTCTGATGCAGTCCTTGCACCATTTTGGTTGCCCTTCTCTGGACTGTCTCCATTTTGTTAATGTCTTTGTGCAGGTGCAGCCTCCAGTACTGCATGCAGTACTCCAGATGGGGCCTAACTAGTGTCTTGTAAACAGGCATTATTACCTCCCTCTTATGACTTGCGATACCCCTACTATTACACCCCAACATCCCTCTAATCTTACCTACTGCTTTAGTGGTCTGCTTGGATGATTTCTGTTCATCTGGGATGATGATGCCCACGTCTCCTTCTTCCTTTGTGATTGCCGGCAACTCCCCTGGCAACCCATAGGTGGCTTCAGGGTTTCTCTTCCCTATGTGCATGATCTTGCACTTCTTTGCATTAAACCCCATTTGCCACTCTTCTGACCATTTTGCCAGTTTATCCAGATCTCTTCTCATTCTGCCCATCCCATCTGGATCATCTACTCTGTTGCAGAACTTGGTGTCATCTGCAAACAGACAACCCTTACCCTCCAGTCCATCTGCAATATCACTGATAAAGATATTGAAGAGGACTGGCCCCAGGACTGATCCCTGAGATACCCTCCTTGTGACTTGCATCTCTTCTGACTGTATGCCGTTTACCACCACTCTCTGTTTTCTGCCTGCCAACCAGTTCGCCACCCAGTTGACCAACTTCTGACCCACCTTGAGCCACCCAGCTTATTAATCAATCTTCTGTGAGGAACAGTATTGAAAGCTTTGCTGAATTCAAGGTAAGCGACATCAACTGCTCCCCCTTGATCCACCACTCTGGTTACCCCAGTCAAAGAAATCTATGAGATTAGTTTGACAGGACCTTCCTGTTGTAAACCCATGCTGTCTTGGATCCTGTGCTCCTATGGATTCCAGGTGCTGCACTATCCTTTAATTAAGGAGTGCCTCCATAATCTTGCCCACTACTGAGGTAAGACTGACTGGTCTGTAGTTCCCTGCTTCCTCCCTGCTACCACTTTTGTGGAGTGGGATCACATGAGTCTTTCTCCAGTCTTCTGGGACCTCTCCTGTGCTCACACTCACTAAACAGTTCTGCTAATGGCTCTGCTAGTTCCACCCCTAGCTCCTTAAGTACCCTGGGATGTATGCCATCAGGTCCCATTGCCTTGTCCACTCTGAGTTTAGCGAGCTCTTGTAGGACCCTTTCTTTTGTGAAGGAACTAGCGCACACCTCCCTCACCCCTGTGTCCATGGTGCTGAGCTATGGGCCCCACCCTACCTTCTCCTCGGTAAATGCTGAGCAGAAGTATCTATTTAGGATAGATGCTTTTCCTTGTCCTCCTCCTCACACTCCCCCTTATCCCCTTTGATCTTAGCAATACCCCCTCTGGACTTTCTCCTTTCACTAATGTATCTATAGAAAGTCTTGTCACCTTCTTTTACTGTTCGTGCTAGTGTTTCTTCAGTTTGGGCCTTTGAGTGCCTTACTGCCTTCCCTGCTTCCCTTAGGGAAGTTTGATATGCCTCTCTATTTATTAATTCATTCTAGGATTACAAATACCTTTGAGCTCCAGGCAGCTCATTTACAAAGGTTCCACGTCAGTAGGGAGGGTTACAAACAGTTGCAGGAAAACAGACAAGTCATACAGAATATTTCAGAACAAATGTACATGTGTTTACATTATAGTATAGGACAATTAAGCTTCAGTTATATACACATTAAGCAAAACCAGATGAGAGGCAGAGGGAAGAAAAGTAGACTAGGGGAAGAACCAAGAGGGAGAGGAGCAGCCAGGCAGCCTTGAAAAGTTGCAACTATGATAGGGTGGAGGAAAGAGTCTTAGAAAGGGGAGGGGGAGGGAGAAGGGAAAAGAGGAAGGGGCAAAGGCAAGGAGGAAGATGGGGGTGATAGAGGTGTCAGTGAGGGGAGGTCCAAGGAGGAGGGAGATGGGCTAGTGGAGGTCCTGAAAGGGACCTGGAAATTAGGTGGCGCAATCTCAGGAGTTTTAATTAGGAGGTGAGTTTGGAGCTTATGTTTGAACTGTCCAAGTTTAGGAAGGGTAGTTAGACTATTAGGGAGTCCATTGAACCAGGAAGGTGCTCTGCTACCAAAGACGCATTGGCGTTGCGTGGTCCGGCACCATGGGACTAGTAGGAGTTCAGTGGATGAGGTGTGCATATGTTGGGTCTTTGGAGAGTTGTGAAGCAGGCAACACAGACCCTTCAGCATGAACCTAAGTAGAATTTTTTTAGTGAGAAGGCAGGTGTGGTATTTAATTCTCCCAGATAGATTGAGCCATCCAGTCTGTTTATAGAGATCGCAGGTGTGGGTGAGGTGGGATACCCCTATTTGGAGTCTACAAGCCTTGTTTAGCGCAATAGTGAGCCTTCTGAAAGCAGTATCGGTAGCAGCTCCGTAAATGACAAAGCCATAGTCGATTACAGAGAGCACTGAACTGTGAGTCGCCAGATTGAGAGCTTCAGGTGTTAGACGCTTTCTGAGTCAATAGAGAAGACCAATTCTAGCATTGACGGCTCTGGGTACATTTTTGATGTGGGGTGTATAGGTGAGATGACTATCTAGGGTCACCCCAAGGTACTTGAAGTGCTGTATTTGTTCAAGGAGGTCATCTTGGCTATTTCTGATAGTGAGAGCATGTCCGTTGTATCTACTGTGGACAGAAGAGAACAGGACTTTTATCTTCTTGTAGTTTAGCACTAGTTTATGTTTGGAGAACCAGTGCTCGACGTCCAGGAAACCATTCCGTAAGTTGCTTTTGAGCACGTGCGGGTCAGGGTGGCTTGCAAAAATGACCGCGTCATCAGCATAGAGCAGTGTGCACAGGAGGCAGGCAGATGGTAAATTGTTAATGAAGATGCTCAATAGTAGGGGACCCAGAATTGAGCCCTGGGGTACACCAGAACGGACTGGTTTTTGGTCTGAGATAGTGTTGGAAATCTTCACGCATTGTGATCTATCTCCAAGATAGCTTGTAAACCAGGACTGTGAATCAGGGGAGAGGCCAGTTAGAGAAAGTGGATTACGGAGGAGTTGGTGATTAACCATGTCAAAGACCTTGGTTAAGTCTTTAAAGACTGCCCCCACAAGACTGCCTTGGTCAATAGATTGGTGGACAGAGCTGGTGAGTTCTTGGAGAGCAGTGGTGGTGCTGTGCCCTTTTCTAAAACCATGTTGTTGTTCACACTGTAGGGAGTATTTACCGAGGTAGTCCACTAGTTGGCAAAAATACACTCGAGTATTTTTGAAAGGGAAGGGAGGATTCATATAGGCCTATAGTTGCTATGTAGCGCACGGTCCCCAGCTTTATGAACTGGCGTAATAATGGCTGTTTTCCAAGCCTGTGGTAACTGAGATGATGACAACAGAGAGAGGTTAAGGATCTTAGTGATAGGTGGGAGTACTTCCTCAGTGGTAAGTGCGATTAGTTTGAAGTCTAGGGAGTCTCCACAATGCTGTGACTTACCCAGCACTTTGCTCAATAGTTTCCTGACTTGGGCAACAGAAACGTGTTTAAAGTAGAAAAGAGGGTGATCATTTGTCTTGTTCTCATGCTGGTGTGTAGACTTTAAGGTGGTATCATCAAAGAAATCTTGTGGTAGGACATTGTTGAGATCAGTAAAGGAATCATTGAAAGTATTTACAATTTGGAGTGGATCCAGCATGTGGGAGCCGTTGAGGTTTATCGTAGTTGGTGCCTTTTTTGGGTCTTTTCCAGTTATATCGTTAATATTTGACCAGAATTTCCTGCTATTACCCCAACTGTTGGTAAGCTGCTCCCTATGGTGATTGCTTTTCACTTTGCGGATGGCCCGAGTGCAGGAATTTCTTTAATATTTGACCAGAATTTCCTGCTGTCACCCCAACTGCTGGTAAGCTGCTCCCTATGGTGATTGCTTTTCACTTTGCGGATGGCCCAAGTGCAGGAATTTCTTGCAGCTTTATAGACTTGCCAGTCTTGAGGTTTGCCCGATGATTTAGCACAGTACCAGGGGTGGTCCCTCATTTTGATGGTAGTAAGAAGATCAGGGGTAATCCAGGGATGTACAGTGCCGCTCACCTTCCATTTTCTTGAGGGGTGCATGTACATCACAGGTGGCATTGAAAGTACTGATAAAGTGCTAATGGGCTTCATTAGTGTCAGCAGAGGAGTCCAGTAGAGATCAGTCCTGACAGCGAAGGTGCTGTTTTAGGTGCTCCAGGTGGCCACGTATAAGCACTCTGTTGAATATAGTCAGAGGCGGTGGGGATTGGAATTTGTTGGTCCAGCTACAGGTGACAGGGGAGTGGTCACTCGGAGAGTCAGGGTGCACAGTTACATTGGAGATCCAGTCAGGGCGGTTTGAGATTGCCCAGTCGAGAGTAGTGCTTGTCCCAGTTTTGTAGTTAATTCTTGTGGGTGAGCTGACAAGTTGAGAAAGATGTAGCACCGATAGTGCATCCTTTATGGGGCCTTAGGAATCGGACAGCCAGTTTATATTGAAGTCACCAAATATAATTGCCTCGGCGATGTGTTTTTGGGCCTTTACGTAATCCAAGACTTTATAAAGTCCAGTATTAGGGTCTTTGGGTGGTATATAAACTGACAGTATTGTGAGAGTCTTTTGATGTGCTCCCAGTAGTACTTTGATCCCTAATACCTGAGTGAGGCATCCAAGATCAGTCACAGGTATGGCTAGACCCTTTAGTGAGTCTTTTAGGTAGATGGCACAGCACACCACCTTGCTTGGTCAGCCTGTCCAATCTGAAAATTGTGTAACCAGGTAGGTGAACCGCAGAGTCTGGTATTTTGGGGGATAACCATGTTTCCATGACAGAGAGTATGTCAGGGTTGTTTTGTGAAACCCAAACTTTAAGGGAGTCGACTTTACACAGGAGGCTGCAGATGTTGAGAGTAGCCAGAGCAAGAGTTCCCTGTTTGTGGCAAGAAACATTTGGAGTGCATTGTGCTGGTCCTGGGTTAGGGTGGATGTTGCCTGATAGTAGAAGTGGCAGGAGGGCAAGCCTGAGGAGGTATTCTCTTCTCAGTTTAGACACCTGTTTAGCAGCCCTTTTGGAGCTATGTTGCCTTTTCATTTTCCCTTTCTTCCCCTGGTGGTGGAAGACAATGGGACCTGAGAAGGTGATGATAAGGGTAGGTTGGTAGTTAGAGATCCAGCTATCACGTTGGGGAAAGTTAAATAAGGGGGACCATGGCCCATTTACAATGTAAGAAAAATTCCCAGATGTCCAGCCAGTAGTGTAATGGAGGTATTGCCTTGGCACTCGGTTGGGGAGTAGAGTCCAACTAGGGATAGTGTTACAAGGGTGATTGTGCAAGAAGAGAATGATAAAAAGGAAGGGCAGAGTTGCAGTGGTAAGTTTGAGCATAGTGACTAGTTAAGAATTAAAAGAGAGAGAAAAAAGCAGGAACCAAGACTATGATTACTGTATAGCAGGAAATATTCGCTTTCCTTTTATATTCGCTATCTTCGCGTTTTGGAAAAATGCGCTAATATAAAAGGATTGCTAATATTTCCTGAAGCCATTCTCCTTGTATACTGCATACTGGGGGGGGGGGCAGAAACACAGTAGCAACACCAGTATTTCAAATATGTGTTTCAGCTTTATTTAAATAATATCCACAGTAAAATAAAAAGCATAGTGCAAAAAAAAAAGAAAAGAAGGGAGCCAGAGAAATGGGAGTAACACCTCGATCTGCTAAATCTGCTCAATCTTTCGGTTGCTATGCAGACAGTGGATGTGAGAAAGAAACAAAATGGAGAACAAAAACTTACGAAATACTCTAGATGGCTACACAACAATTTTACAGCACGTACCAATCGGGCCATCCTGATATTTATTGTGAGCTTCTTGAATTCTTGAACTGCATTTTAAAAGGTTACTGCTGATACTGGTTACAGGTTACTGTAGGTCAGCCTGCTGATTGCTGTGATTAACATAGAAACATAGAAACATAGACTTTGACAGCAGATAAGGACTGCTTGGCCCACCTAGTCTGCCCATTTCCCTACCTAGAGGATAAGCTGCAGATCCTATTTAACCAACAGCCTATTTCTTCCTACCCCCCACAAAAATTGCCTTATGTCTGTCCCATGCATTCTTGAATTCTCCCACAGTTTTAGACCCCACAACCTCCTCAGGAAGAATGTTCCATGTGTCCACCACCCTCTCTGTGAAAAAATACTTCCTCACATTGCCCCTGAGCCGTCCCCCTCTATCTTCAGATTGTGTCCCCTTGTCCTTGCACATCTCTTTTTCTGAAAGATGCTACCCTCTTGGACTTTGTTGATTCCACTGAGGTACTTAAATGTTTCTATCATGTCCCCCTCTCCCTCCTTTCCTCAAGGGTATACATATTAAGCTCCTTTAGTCTCCCCTCGTATGGCTTCTCTTGCAGACCCTGCACCATTTTAGTTGCCCTCCTCTGAACTGCCTCCATCCTGTCTATGTCCTTGGAGATGGGGTCTCCAGAACTGGACGCAGTACTCCAGATGGGGTCTCACCAACTGTCTGTACAGGGGGATAACAACTTCCTGTTTTCTGCTGGTGATACCTCTCCGTATATATCCCAGTATCCCCCCAGCCCTCCCTACCGCCTTCTCACATTGCTTGCCAACCTTAAGGTCATCTGTTATGATTACCCCCAGGTTCCTTTCCATTTTTGTTGTTGTTACTACCTCCCCCCCCATTGTGTAATCTTCCCCTGGGTTTTTGTTTCCCAGGTGCATTACTTTTCACTTCTTTGCATTGAATCCAAGCTGCCATACTTCTGACCATACCTCCAACCTTGCCAAGTCCCTTTTCATCTTTTCCACGCCTTGTGTATCAACCCTGTTGCAGATCTTGTGTCATCTGCAAAGAGGCATGCTTTTCCTTCCAGTCCCTCTGCAATGTCACTTATAAAGACATTAAAAAGGACAGGACCCAGTACTGAACCCTGCGGTACCCCACTAGTAACCCCCTTTCTTCAGAGTGGACTCCATTTACAATTACCTTCTGTGTCCTGTTGTTCAGCCAATGTTTTACCCAGGCTACCACCCTGGGACCCACTCCCAGGCTGGTTAATTTGACTACTAATCTTTTGTCTGGGACTGTGTCAAATGCCTTGATAAAGTCTAGGTAGGCCATGTCCACAGCCCCTCCCTGGTCTACTACTTTGGTCACCCAGTCAAAGAAACCAATTAGATTCATCTGACATGACCTTCCCGCTGTGAACCCATGCTGCCTTGGGTCCTGTGCCCCACTGGCCTCTAGGTACTCAACAATTCTTTCCTTCAGAAGTGATTCCATCACTTTTCCTACCACAGAGGTCAAACTGACAGGTCTGTAGTTTCCTGCCTCTGTCTTAGTCCCACTTTGTGAAGGGAATCACATCCGCTTCTTCCAGTCCTCGGTACCACACCATCCTCCCATGATTTGTTAAAAGGGTAGTCAGTGGTGTCACTAGTTCTCTGCTTAATTCTTTTAGAATTCTGTGGTGAATTCCATCTGGCCCCATTGCTTTGTCCACCTTCAGTTTTAGGAGTTCTTTCAGAACCCTTTCTTCTGTGAAAGGACTGGGATCGACCCTCTCCAGAGTGCTTCTGTTAATTGGATTTGCACCTCCCGCTTCCTTTTTGTGAATACTGAACGAAGTATTCATTCAGTATCCTGACTTTTCACTGTCACTCTCTGCCCACCCACCATCCATTCTATTCAGCCTCACTATCCCTCCCTTTGTCTTTCTATCCTGATATACCTATAACAGGTTTTATCCCTTCTTAACTGAGTTAGCTATCTTTCCTCAGTTTGAGCCTTTAATGCTCTAACTACCTCCCTGCTTCCTTCTGCCTTAATTGGTACAGTTCTCTGCCCTGCTCCTTCTGTGTTTTCTTATACTTCCAAATGCTATCTTTTCTCCTAACCTTCACCGCCACCTCTTTTGGGAACCATAGTGGCTTTTTCTTTTATTTTGATTTGATTATTTGCTTCACAAAGGCTTGTTGCCTCTGTGATGGCATTTTGATATTTCCCATTGTTGCTCCACCCTCCTTCTAGCCTGTTTGCTAGTGCTTTTCTAAGGCACTCCCCATCTTGCCAAAGTCAGCCCTCCTGAAGTCCAGAACCCTCACTTTTGTATGGCTTGACTCTGTAGCTGAGTTTATCGTGAACCACACTGTTTGGTGGTCACTTGTTCCCAAATGGCTACCCACTTCTAGATCTGAGATCCTCTCACTGTCCCCATTTGAGAGTACGAGGTCTAAGATTGCTCCCTCATGAGTAGGTTCCAAAACTAGCTGTCTGAGGCATGCCACCTGAAGGGCATCAAGAATGGACCTGCTTTTGGATGTGGCTGCCGCAAAAGTGCTCCAGTTAACATCTGGCATATTAAGGTCCCCCATCAACAGTATCTCCCCTTTCTCTGCCATCCTAAGTATGCCTTCTATCGTATCTTTATCCATTCCCTCCCCCTGACATGGGGGCCTATATACAACCCCTGTGCAGATTGTGGTGACATTTCCAGACTTCAAGGCTACCCACAGTGCCTCCTCTCCTCCCTGTTTACTCTTTTGTTTGGTTGCTTTTATCCCTTACCTTACATAGAGAGCTACTCCCCCCTCTCTTCTGCCCTCCCTGTCTCTCCTGTAGGTTGTGTACCCTGGTATGTTAACATCCCAGACATGGTTCTCTGTGTACCATGTTTCTGTGACTGCTACAATATCCAGGCATCCCTCTTCCATCAAGGCCACCAGTTCAGGGAGCTTGTTGCCCATACTATGGGCATTGGTACTCATTACTCTCCATTTCTTGATGGCCTTGTCTCTTTTTGCCCCATCCCTGTCCTTATTGCATTTATCACTTTCTCCATTTACCCCTTCGCTTCTCCCTATCGACATCTCTATGTTGGTGTCTACCTCACTTAGTACCCTGATATTTTGGGGGGGCTAGGATTTCCCTGCTCCTTTCCAGTGCCTCCTCCCTTGGCTAGTTTAAATGCTTGTCAATTAAGTATTTAAACCTATCACCTAGGATTCTGGTTCCCCTCCTGGATAGATGCAGACCATCATGCCAGTATAGGCCTGCATCCCTCCATGTGGACCCCCAGTCCCCAATGAAGCCAAATCCCTGAGCTCTGCACCAGTTTTTCAACCACTGATTGAATCCCATGGTGTGGAGCACTCTAGCCTCACCCATGCCATAGACAGGCAGCACGTCCGAGAAGGTTACCGTGTGTGCTATTTGGCCCCTCCCCATCTCTACAAACACTTCTTGCACTGCTCTGATCCCTTTCTTAGCCAGGTCATTTGTCCTTAGGTGGACAATGACATCCAGCTCCCTCCCCTGTGCAGCTGCTCCTGCGATCCTGAGGATTCGCTCCCTTTCCCTCAAAGCTATGGCAGCAGGCAGGCACCTTACCTCCCTCTCCCCTTCCTCCCCCAGTTCTACCTTCCTAACAATGGAGTCCCCCACCAGGAGTTGTTTCCTTCCCCTGTGGGGTCCCATGCCACCCTCCTGTGGGTCTCCTTTGTGGAGGTTCCCAGCATCCTCCTTGGTCTCCACTGTGGGTGCCTCCATAGAGGAACCACACTTTTCCAGAATGGCATAGAAATTGTGGAGAGGTACAACTGGAGGGATGCGCCTCTGTTCCACCACCCTCAGCGTCCCTGAGCCCGCTGTGGTCCAACCACTCCTCTTTCTTGGCAACCTCTGAGGCAATGGCAGTGACCCTGGTGGTCCCTGGGAAGGAGAGGAGGTCCCACAAATCCTGGCCAACTCAGCCTGGAGATGAGCAACCTCCTCCCTCAGCCCAGAGAGGTGCCTGCAGATGGAACAACACTGCATCCTCCAGAACATCTCCCGGAAGACTGCTGCTCCACAGCCACTGCACTGCACCACTCCCAACATGTCTTTTTTCTGGCCCCCTAACTGTTATTTGGAATACTTACTCCTTCCTCTGTTTGTTTAATTCTTTTTTTTTTCTTTTCTTCTCTCCCTACTTACCTACTGTCTCTGCACCCTTTTAGCTCCTGATCTTCCTGTTCTGAGACCAGAAGTTCCTATATTTCTCAGTAATCTCCTTACTTGCTCAGAGTCAGACCTCCAGCAGCTGGGGGGGGGGGAAGGAGAGCTACTGTTGCCCTTCTAGGATGGTGAGTCTTTTGTGGCTTTGTGATCACTCACTTCCTGCTCCCAAACAGGAAGTTCCTGTTGTCAGTTAAATCCTGTACCTATAAAAGTAGAACTGGTTTAGGGTGGCGGGGTGGAGGTCAGCTGCAATCACACAGTAACAAACACAGATTGCAATTAGCAGGCTGACCGCGATGCTTTGCTATTCAAGTAAAGTGCTGTGTTCAGTATTGGGACCATCCGTGAACATTTTCAGCCGCGAACAAGTTCGGCCAGCTGTTAGCACTAATATTAGCGGGCGTGAACATATTCTGGTATACAGTATTTGTCTTTTCTTACACAAGTAGGAAGCGAACCACTCCAGAGCCCTCCTGTCTACTCCAGTAGGGCACTAGGAAGTGGGTTACATCACACTCGGCTAATCCTGGTACATTCACTGAAATTTCCCGCTAAATAGAAGACTGGCAAATGAAGATGCACTCTGCAACCAGAAGAGCGAGTGTGATTTTCTTTGTTCAGGCATCTTGCTGGAAGGCTTTTAGCTCAGCTGCAGAAGACCAGGAGCAAAGCCCCAGTGCTTTGTCCTCTTCATCGGTGGAAGATCTACACCAGTATTCTGGAGCTTTCCCAGGAGGAACTGATGATCCACCATGTAAAAGGCCTTGGAAAGATCAACAGAGATGGCTCAGTAATCCTCCGTGAGTCCATTGCAGTGTTGACATCGTCCAAGACCTTTGACACAGAAATAGTGCTGTTGTGCTTACTAAAATCTGATTGATTGTGATTGTGGTGATTGCAAAGTTCTAAGTAGCCCTGAAGTTGCTTAAACACAATTGTCTTCAAGACCTTGGAAACCACGGACAATCATCAGACCAGGATTGCCCCCTTAAAAATCGGGACAACCCAGTGGCTGCCTGATGGCTCAGTGGAAGTGCTTCTTGCTTCCATACCAGCAACCCGGGTTCAGAAGTGAGCCTGGTTCTGCATGGGTCCAGCAGGCAGGCTTGGGAGTGTTCATGAGGGGAGCCCGAGCCAACTGGGAAGGGGGATGGCCCAGCTCCGATGCAGCAGCAGCCCTTTGCATCAAGCCAGGGAGCTTGCACCTTTGCAAGGGGTAGCGCATGCCCAGAGTATGCTGCTGCTGTCTAAGCCAGTAACAGCTGTACTGGCCACCTGCGGTGGTGGGAGGGACCGAGGGAGAAAAGGAGGAGGAAAACAGTGGAGCCTGGGATACAGGAAGCCCTGCTCACTTCCCACAAGCCCACACTGCCACTCTGGGATGCCTGGCCAAGATTTGCATGGGTGCTGGGGGGGGGAGAGAATGGCCCTCTCCCCTCCACCCTGCCATGAAGGGTAATCTGTGGTGACCACAGCCAGGTAAGCACTGGGGGGGGGGCTGACATCAGTGATGTGGGGGCAGGGCAGGAGCAGAAGCAACCACCCAGGTGTCCCCAAGGAGGATAATCAAATGATGAAAAAAAAAATCGGGACAATCCCATCCAGTTTCCATCATTCTCCACCAGCTAGAGACTAGTTAAACAAGAAGCTCAATGGTTTTGCTATTTGAGGGGCAGCATATTTCAACAGTTTTGGGAACAACTCATCAGGTCCACTACTTTCCCCAAAGTTTAGTGCCAACAGCTGTCCTAGCACTTCATATGCCTGGATTTCTGTAAATGACAATTTTTTTTTGCCCATACTTAGGATCTGACTTTTACTATTAACATATGCAGCAGGGTCTGCATCTTTAAAAAAGTTCTCTGACTCCATAAAGAAACTGTTAAATTCATAAGGTAGGTCACTATCCCTGATGCAGTCACCATTATCTGTACAGATCTTTATTATTTCTGGACCTTTATCTTTCCCATTTAATACTTTGATAATGGAACAAAAATTTAGGGGGTCCTATGCCACCTCTGTTATCTATCTCTGTTATCTATCTTTGAAAAAAGTTTCTTTGGTGAGCCTTATTTCTTTAACAAACAGATTTATGGCTGCCTTCCAGTGATCCCAATGACTCTTATGTTGCTGTTTTTTTTTGGTTATTTTCCACAGTTTATCTTTATCCCTTCTTAGTTTTGCCAAGAAGGGGGAGAACCAAGGTGCCAAATTGTTCTTCACCCTTCTGCTCTTAATAGGGAAATGCTTGCCATACACAACTTTGATTTCACTTAGGAAGTATGTCCAGGCATCCTCTATTTAAGGAATAACTTGGATTAAGACAAAGAACCTCAGTGCTAAAGGGCACTAGCCATAAAAGCCAAGTTTCAAACAAATATAAAAAACAGCAATTAGTTCAGCTCCCTAGTTCCCGTTTGTGTGTGAGATCTGAACCCTGTATACCCATGACATTAAAAAAGATTACCCTTGATGGAATTTACACAAAAAGTTCACAGGAGAACTCCTGACAATGCATAACTAGTGCTTTTGTTAGTATGAGCGCTGCTTGAATTAGCTTGATCACTGTTGCCATGGTAACTGGGAGTGTCATTTTCTGCCCTAACAGTCACAAAGGCTTATCAGCACCAGTCGTACTATGTTAATAAAATATTCATTTAAGTCAGCTTCTCAGAATCTTAGAAGACTTTAACGGGCTCCAAATTGCTGACACCCCTGGATAGTGTCCTGTGAACAAGGCGACCGCAATTGAGTGCCTACAAAAACGATGACTCAATTACAGCGCCTGTGTTCGGGACTACCTGGCAGGGTAATGACTGGATACCTGGAGGACGAGGTAGGGCGATGGGAAGATACGCGCGTACGCACACGCACCGGGGGAAGGGGAGAGGAAAGGCAGGAAAGGTACTGTATGTGGGAGGCGGTGTGGCAGGCAGTCCACTAGCATGGTGGGGAGGGCAATCAGTTAGGAGGTGCAGGGTTCAGGTCTGGCGAGGTGCAGTGCGTTTTGTTTTTTTTTGCTGGCAGGAGGCTTTTTATTTTCTAAGTATTTCACCCCCTTCTGACATGCACCCCCTGAAGTTGAGAATCCATTTGTAGGGCGGTGTGGGGGTGCAGCCCCTGCAATTAAAAAAATTCCCTAGATCTCGGGTGCCTTCTTGCTGTTCACTGTGAGTGTGCATCGCAGAAATTCATTTTTGGCGATGTACACTTGCCCTAATGGCAATCACAATCACTATCATGCGATCGCCATTATAACATAGAACCTCGCTGGATACCACTGCCTCTACATAAAACAAAAGGTGAGAAAGCTATGCCAACCTTAGTGTTACAGTGCTTAGTAATTAGTGCCCTGAGATCACTGTCTGTTGTCACTGTAAACAGTGTCGGACTGGTCCAACTGGATACCTGAAAATTTCCAGGTGGGCCCCCCCCCCAACAAGATAGCCTCTTACCCACCTTCCAAATTCTGAAAATGTTTCACTTATCCACTGTTGTATATTAAAGTGAGATGTTCTCATTACTGCAGAAAATATGAAGTGTACCAAATTGAAGTGTAAGGCTGATATGAATACAGCCCCCAGGGCCCCTTCGTACTGGGTCATAATGTCGTACGCTGAACAGATGTTAAACAGAAATCGTGCAACATGATTAAGACACACGGCATTCTGCCGTGTGACATTGTGACCCCATGCCAGGCCCCTTTATTTACTTTCCAGGTGGGCTCCCAATCTAAATTTCCAGGTGGGTCCCCTGCATTCCAGTCCGATCCTGACTGTAAGAGCCTTTCATTCATTCCTCTTAGGAACATAAAGAGGGGTAGAACTCCTAACACCTCATCTGTAGTGCCATTGTCAGAATAAGCACTGCACAGATTTATATGGGCTCCAAGAGCAATGGCAACTAGGAACCCGTGACAAATAAATATTTCCTGAACTTGCTCCATTTACTGTTTACATACATGGTTCAGTAGCACATAACAGCTTACTTGTGTAATCCCTCTGTCCTGGGGGCTTACCTGACTGCACCTTTGGGGCTTCCATTTCCCCCGTTTGTTTTTTTCACCTCCATTTCCTTTTCCTATTCCTGGCTGTTCCCACTGGTGGAACTCCTGTGCCTCTGTGGTTCCCTGGGTTCTCCCTCTGGCACCCACATTAGTTTTTGCAAGAATGGGGCCAGAGGAGCTAGCTTGTGGAGCTGCCACCTGTATTGGCATTTCTGTGCCAGGCGGAGCTCCATGCATGAGCACTTGCGCATTTTAGATCGGCCGCTCCACAGCCTTGGAGGTCGTCTCTCAGTGGTCCCGGTCCCTCTGGCAGGCAAGGTGGAGACTGTAGGCCTGAGTTGGACAAGAGAGACACCAGGAAAAAGAGGGGAATGGAATTGGTGACTGCTAATCACGCGAGATATGGGAATCTGCCTCATCAGCATTCATGAGGCGGCATGAATAATTCTTAAGTGTGAGCCTGCCTAGCATTGGGGAAGGATGTTTTAGCTCTAGCTGCAGGTAAAAAGAGGAAAATAAATGTTAAATTGTGCCAAGGTGCACAAAGGGAACCTACCAGTCTGTGGGGAATTAAGTGAATAAACATATTTGTGTTGGCTGCAGAGACAACTGGAAGTGGGAACTGTATAAAGTGCACTGGGGCTATGTGAGTGTTGCCTAGGGGCAATGACAAATGGCAGCAGCAGCAGCAGCAAAAGGGCTAATGTAATATGTGAAATGCTGCAGTCGCTTAACAGGGCACAGGTTTGGCTGTACTTGTGTGGAGAAACAAGTAACTAAAAGTAAGCGGTTTGGCTACACAAGGACATTGAATGTGGGACACTGTAAAATCTCTAGTGGGACTGTTTATTTGTAGCCATGTTGTTCCAGCATGTGATACCAGCTAACCAATCACCAAGCCAGGATTTCACAGGAGGATTCTGGGGCTTGTGAACAGACTCTTGGAGGAAAATACGGGGGAATTTTCTGGCACCGTTTTGTGCAACCAATGAGGCATTGAGGGAGTCTCATACATACTAATTTTGGTTAAAGACAGTGGCTCCAGCCAATGGGGAGCTGCCAAAAGCACCCAAAGGGACAGAACTCTTCGATTCTGAGGTCAGTTCTGGGGAGAGCCCCTCCACAGGGAGGAGGGCTCTTGTCCCTGTGAGAGAATGGGGCTGCAAGTCTGCGAAAGGGCTTGCCTGGAGGCTGCCAGCACTCTGTCCCCCATGGTGGGCAGTGCCTTTCCCCATCAAGAGACTAAGGAGGGGAAAGTTTGTGCAAGTGGCTTTGCTCAAAAAGGGAAAAAGCTGCAGGTCCCTGAGAAAGGATTGCTATGTTGTGAAGATGCACCATAGCGGTGAGATGAAGAGAAAGGTTGTGTCTTGAGCCTGGAATAAAGACAAAGGTTGTGTCTTGAGCCTGGATAAAGACAAGTATTTTCGTCTGCACGTCATGGTGAGGCAAATGTGATGAGAGAATTTCAAAATGGGAAAAGGCTGTGTCTGAGCCTGGAAAAAGACAACTGAGCTTGGAGTGAAGAGAGAGTTTCTTCTGTTCAGAGATGGCTAGCACCTGCATGGTGAGAAAAGAGACTTTTTATGTGTTGCTAAGAAAGAGTTGCTAAGCTTGTGTGTGCACAAGAGTGACCGCTGTGTTAAGGTTGAGAGACTGTAAAAGCAGAAGGACAAGTAGGTGCTTTTGGGATCGGGTACCTGTTGTCTGCTCCTGAGATACAACAAGAAAAAAAGACTGCTGTGGTAACCCTGGATTTTCAGAGTTTCCACACCTGGAGTCTGAGAGACAGGGAAGGTAACAGAGACTGCTTGGCTATACACCATGGCAAGTTATGAAGGAACAGAGCAAGATGATCTAAACTAGGATCCATCTGAAGCTCAGGGCCAAGTGGGGAACTTACTAACCCCCATCACGTGGGGCCTGCTGCTGGCAGGGGATCACAGGTTTATTCCCGAGTGCTAGGGCACTCTGACCTGTTAGGGAGCCGGGCCAAGGGGCCACTCCCAGGTCTGGGTCCCTTGTGGCTGGCAGGCCTTGCCATGTGCTCTGCAACAGGCCTCAATAGGCCAAAGGGGACAAATTGTGAGATCTCAATCAAGCTGAAGATTCAAGCTGCAGTTTCCTTGCCCCTTCAGGTTCATGCATCCAGCCCGGTTCTGTATCTGCTGATACCACTGACCCCAGGACTTCAGTTGTGCATGCTACCCAAGGACTGTTGCTGAAGAACCATGAGTAACAGCAGGAATTGCCCTGCACCTGGGGATATGTATATAGTTCAAATATGCCCTCTGGCATGGGAAGCCAGTAGAGAAATTAGAGAAAGGTGTAAAAAGTTAATCTAATTCAAGTAAGCATGCCAGTGCCGACCAACAGGCCAACCAGCTGCACCTCAGGCCTGCAACCTAATATCTGGGTACCTAGGGACAGAACCTGGGGCATAATTCTAAACTGGTACCAGTGAGTCTGGGTATGTATAAGAATAAAGGGTGAAATGATTGTGTGGGAAATGCCAAATCTTTAAATGCAAATTAAAAATGTTTCTGCTTGACTTCTATTCTACTTACCTCATCCTAACCCTCCTCATGTAAATAAGTTATGATGTTACTGTTTCAGAAAGAACTGACTCAGGAGCCTGATTTTGGTGAGCATATTATTACTTGAAGTTAATGATGCCAACTGTTTTAATGTGGGGAATTTGATTAAGGTAAGTCCATGCCTGGGGTAACTGTTTAGGGATGTGGTTGGTACGACATCCCAGAGGGTTGTACTGGTAGAGATCAGATCCACTAATTGTACTCTGGGTAGAGGCACCACCATTTCATTTTATTTTATTCTTGAGAAAAGGACCCTCGGTAATATCGGCTACGGAACCCAGGCACCTTAACCTGGCTAGTGGCCACCAGGCAGGAGTGTGTCACTCTCTAGGATGGTGCCAGAGAGGGGCTACACTTGCTCACTAATAAAAACAAAATTTCCCAGAGGCTCCTAATTGCTGTCTCTCCCAGTTTGCTCCCTGTTACCATGACAACCACGCTCCTGATAAATCATGTGGTACCCTTCATATCACAATCACTGCAAAGAGATTGCACTGGGACAGTGGTGCTCTAGACAACTGCAAACTCAGGAGCAAACGTGAAGTTGAGCACTCACCACCTCTACATGAATCAGGCACCAGTTTCTTTCCGGACTAGCCCTTAGTCCATTTATTATAAATACACACACATTTTAAAACATATTAAAATAACAAACTGTGCCAGTTTGTTATTTTAATATGTTTTAACACGTGTGCATTTATAATAGTTGGACTAAGCTCTAGTCCATAAAGAAACTGGAAGACTGGTGCCTGATTCATGTAGAGGTGATGAGTGCTTGACTTCAAGTTCACTCTTGATATCAGTAGCCATGATGTGACAGTATTTCTTTATTTTCAAAGTAGATGAGCTTTTTTATTGTGAACAAAAACATTCAGGAGTTTACAGTTTAAATATTGGATATGGCTTCGTATCATGCCATATTACGCCCCAGGAGGTGATTAACAGATGATTAATGTAACCCCTGGTCATACCTTATTGCTTAATAATGTTTGGCATTTCCATTTAGAAATGCAAGTAGTCTCCTGTCTTCTTAGGTAGCATCTCCCTTGAGCAAAGTGTAAATGGAGCTGATGATCAGTGTCAGCACAAAGCAAGGAGCTGGGTCATCAGGAGGAGGAGCCAAGGCTCTTTGTCTGCATAAGAGGAGGTCCAACATTATCTTTGGGGAGGCACCGATGACAGATTTCAGCAGAAGAGGAGTATCAGCGCTGGCATTGGGGGAAGAACTGTGGTTCAGCAGTTCGGCACAAGTGATTGGTTCCTTGTGAGAAGATGCACTGCCATCAGAAAAGGAGATAAAAATATGCAGTTTGACATGAGAGGAGGCTGGTTATGAGAGGAAGTGCAGAGTCACTGAGGGATGAGTGGAGAATTGGCATGAGTAGGGACTGCTTCTGTGAGAAGAGGCATGAGGATGTCCCTGGGGGAGGAGCCGAGGTGCAGCGCCTTCATGGCCATGTAAAAAAAAATGCAGTAGGAAACATGCTGAGAGACAACAATAAAAATTAAAAAAGATGGTTGAGATCGGGATGATATGGTTGTCCAAATGATAAACAAAAAGCAGAGACCGGGTGAAGGGGAGAAGGAACTGGGACCAAAAATAAAAATGTGACAGAAGAAAAATATGCTGTATAATGGCAGAAGAAAAAAGAAGGGAAGTCACTGGAACAAAATCAGAAACTCAGGAATGGGACAGCAGTGAGACAGAAAAGGAGAGAGAAATATGTCAAAAATGTAAGACCCCCTCCACACACACACACAGAAGCTGACTAGTACACATTCTGTGGATTTTCAGTCTTTAGTCCTGTGGGTGTTAGTGGCTAGAAATGGTAGTTTTGACCACATATGCACTGAATCTGGAAATGTTAATGCGCCACAAGAAATGTGAATAGGTAGGTGTACGTTTTCACAGGAAATATGCCAGCTTCACCATTATTTCTTGACCTGTTGGACCCATTTAAGAAATAGCACTGTAAGATTTTAAAGCCCCATGAATGCAACCAGTCTAGTGGGTTTTAACTGGTTTCTGAAAAAATATGGGGTGCATATACTCAGATGCTCACGTCAGTGAACGAAGCACAAATGAACCAGATGCACAGTTGTGGAGCTGCAGAATGCAAAAAAAAACATACTTTTTGCGTGTCTCTTTGCTCGTGCCCACAGCCTGCATGATTTGTCTGTTCAGTCTGAAATCTTTAGGGAAGATGCAGTCTGGGTCACCAATGTGCCTTTCGAAGATTTGGTGTAAAAATGTTAAACCGTTCAAAAATGATTCAAAAAACAAATTTCCCATTATAGTCAAAGGGGAAAAAATATATGTGTCTCACGAAAGTGTCTCAAGTACAATTTTCCTTTCACAAATGGCCATTTTACTTTCATGCTGCCGCCATATTGTTTTCAGTTAGCGAGAGAGAAAAATGCCTAGAGTTTCAATCTGGGACCCTCTAGGTAAACACTGACTGTTGGGTTTACCTAGCCGGGTCCTGAGGATGCCAGCCCTATTTGTTTTGGGGGGGGGAAACCTCCCAGAAATACCGTTTTCAAACTCAGAGCCCCAGTACTTTTGCAAATCACAGGAAAAACATCTGTGAAACTTTTGCAAATGCGAAAGTTTCGTGTTGTTTTTTGCTAAACTTTTGTGGTTTGTGAAAGAACTGTGCCAAAAAAAACTGCAAATCTTTGCCTTCCTTCAGCAACAAAATGGTAGGGTTTTTTAAGCTGAAATTTGCAGGGTGGCAAGCCCTGGTCCCACAGATGTGCCTTTTGGTAGTTTGGTGCCAAAACATTCAACTGGCCAAAGGTTACAGTGTTCTGAAGTTGAGAAATTTCCCATAGGATAACATTGTGGAGCCCTTGATGCCTTTTGGCACCTGTATCTCGAAAACAATGCGAGATACAGAGTTTTCACTACCCATAGTTTAGATCACTTTTAGGTGATCTAATTTATAGAAACAAGTTTGGAAATCATAGATTACAGCAGCAGTAGAATTGTTTTCCTACTTGCTACGGTTATGGAGATATTGGCAAATTAGTGTCACAAGGGTTCCAAAGGGTGCCTTTTCAGTGCATTTTGGTGCCCGTATCTCAGAAACCGCACAAGATATGGATTTTGTCAATTTATGTCTCATGGAGGTCTCGCTGTCATGATTACAATGGCACTGGAATTTTTTTTCTAGCTGCTACGGTTGCTGAGATATTAGCAAATTACTGTTACAAGGGTTCCTTGCCCTGTAGGGCTGCTGAATGGCTCTGTAGTTATGTGTAAGTGGCAGTACAAGGCCCGTGCTCCCACATATGCATACCATTATGCAAAACATGGGCAATATGAAGGGAGCACAGGGCCCAACTAACACATATCACTTACCAGTCACATTTCACTTTCTCAAAAAAGAAGGGAACTTCATGGCAAAAAAACTCTGTTAATGCATCAGTTAGGGTTCATAGCACTGCAACAAAAGCATGGAAATGTGGTGTTAGGGTTACCATCCCTACCTCCCCCCCCACTCCCCACCCTCCATACACCAACAGGCATTGGGGTGTGCATTGGGGTCATCAGCCTAACTCTCACTTCATTCCATGTGTAAACAAGCTGAGGTGGTGCAGTATAGAGAATCAGGTGAGAGTTAGGCACAACAACCCCAATGCACACCCCGATGCCTGTTGGTGTGTGGAGGGTGGGGGGATGGGGTAGAAAGGGTGGTAACCCTAACACTACATTTCCATGCTTTTGTCACTGTGCTTTGAACCCTAACTGATGCATTAAAGGAGTTTTTTGCATGAAAATATATATATATATATTTTTACAACAAACCTACATCACATTTTTCTTTTCAGTCTTTTTTTGTCCCTGTACCTGACAACAGAGTCTTGCTGGCCTCCGATAGCGCTGCTAATGTTCATCTGCCTGTCACACAAATGACCCACACTACGCTTAATTGCAGTGTCATCACTCCAGCTTATGACTACACTCACTTCTACCCAGATATATATCCAAATATCTGTAACTCTTGCAACCAGGATGTCAAATCTTTTTTTGTTATAAAACAAGAAAACAAAAGTGAGGATCGTGCAGTGAGACCGTGCACACTGGGCCTCTCCTGAGTGGTCACTTATTGCTTGCTGTTATTGCTGTCTTGAGCAGCTGTCGTTGCGGTCTCACACAGTCTAGACTGATTGCACTCAATAAATTAAGTAAGTAAAATAACTGGGGGGGGGACTGAATTCAAACTGGACTGGTGGGGAGGGCAGATGAGGGAATGTAACAGTATTCAAAAATTATCTTCAAGTAGTGAAACCTCTGGGGGAGGTACCATGCATCTTGTCATTCATGTCAGCCACTCACAGGGGCACCGACAGCGCAGGTGCTCAGGTGCTCAAGCACCCACAAAGCTAAACTGGGCACCTGCAAAAAACAGAAGTTTATATTCTTGTAGAATATGAACGGCCTGGTTTTAATTTATTACATTCTACAATGAGACAGTCCGGACTGAAACTTAAGTTCAGGCCCATTTGTTCCATCTTTTTTTTTTTTTTAGAAGGCAGTGGTGTGACTTTAAGAGAAGGGAGGGCATTTAGATCCAGGAAGTAGTTGGGGCGTCTGTGACACCATAGGGGGATGGACCAGCCCATGACGTTGGCACGCATGGCAGCTGAGTAACGCAGAGTGGGTTACCTCGCGCCAAAGTACCGCCATTGATTCAGCTACGACTCATGAGCCATTTTCTGCCACCGAGGAGAAAGCCAATTCACCACTGAGTGACCCATTCAAGGTTCGGAGTGCAGTAGCGTCGTGGTCGGGCGGTCCGGTTGTTGTCTGTGGGCTTTTTTGGAGTGCCCAGTCCACCGAATATTGAGGCAGGTAGGCGTGAAATTTTAGTTACTTACTGGTGATTGCGGCCTAGTGTTTGTGCAGGTTCACAATACTAGAGGACTCATTTTAAAAAAATGTAAAAGACTGCTTGCCTTTCTATGCAGTAATGAGGTCACTCCTCATAATGAGGATTTTTCTTAGTGAAGATAGAAACACCTCCTTCAAGTGAGAGAAAAATGAGTGAGCAAGTTGAACAAATGGGAATTTATACAATATTATTCTTAATGCCAGAGATTGTTTTGTGAGAGGTGAACTGTGAAGGGAATGTGCATGAGGATATGGTTTTGTATGTTGAGGGGTAGGGAGATATATATGATATTATTCTTAATACGAACAGCAAAGCCCAAAAGTTTTATGAAGGTTTAACTTTTAAAATGAACTAAATGTTGTAAACTGAGATTATAAAAAGCACAGCTGAAACCAAGTGCTTAGAGACAAGGGGTCTGATATGTATGTCAGCTTACTTAAGTGACATCAAGGTACCTGTAAATATTACTAATACTGAACTGCTTTTTTGAGGGGCACAGACACGTGCTCATTTGTGTACAAACCATGCGCTTGGCACAAGATGTTTGTCAGTTTGAGTGTCCCCGCTCTGCATATTTCTGCCTGGATGTACATATTTGGCAGCACTTTTTATTCTAATAAAGCCTTTATGAAATGTAGACAGTGTGGTATTTTGTTGGGACATATTGAATTTAAGAACCACACCTCTGGTGAGTGGAGGTGGAATTGCTAAGTATATTTGTCAATCTGAATGCAGACACTTCTCTTGGGCTAAATCCATTGGATCCAATGCATGCCATTGCTAACATATTGTTTGAAACAAGCATTGGTTCCTTACTACTGGGCTCACAAAGATCATCTGTGTAAAGTCATTTAATATACTGGCCAAGGGGCCAAAGGCAATGGCTTTTGTGCCTCCATCTTTCTTGTTTATGTAGGCCTGTGAAAACAATTCAATGTGTGTTGATCTAACTGTTAAAATAATTAAGGATGGATAGCCTTGCAGACAAAGTAGGAAAAAACTTGTGCTGTCTCGGTGCCCACAGTTCTACCTTTGCCAAAAAAGACACATGCACCCCATTTTCTGACCACTGTACAGGCCTGCACTGTCACCTTTCACTCACTGTGTATTTTTTTTTTTTGCACCTGACAAGTTGTGTGTGTTTTTGTTGGGGGCGGGGCAGGTCAAGCACATCCATCTGGTTGGCACTGGTCTGCAGTGGAGTAGTGGTGGTAGTGCATACACATTCTAAAATGTGTCAAAATACCCCCAAAAATGCACCACAAAACATAAAAGAAATTGTATAGCTTATGGGGGCCTAGGCGGCCCCCAGACCCCCTGCCTTTTATGATTCACCTGAGCAGCCACAAAATTTTTAAAAAGTTGCCACCCCTGGCCACTCACTCAATAAGACAGGTAGATTGAACAAAAACTGTCAAAACGTACAATCCATGGGCACAGCTGCAGGGGTGGGGGGGAAGTGAAGTTAAAAATGAAAAGCTAGTGTCTCTCTTCCATGGTCCTGAGTCTCGATCCATGATTGCATTCATGTTGTGCTGTCCCTCACGTTGGCAATCACAGCACTCATCCCTCCCCATGGCATGTAAAGGGGGGAGCAGCTGCACTGTCAATGTGTAAATAAATGAACTGCTTGTGGGGTTGCACTGAACTGCTACTTGGGAGGGGAGCAGAACAGCAGGCAACAAAGAGCTATAAAATAAAAGTGGAAAAATAATAAAAAATTCTCAAATACAACAGTGCCCTCTACTGGCATGTATACCAGCAGAGGGATTGCATTACAAGAAAATTGATTTTTTAAATTAATTTTTACTTATCTTTAGTAGTTTTTATATATTACAATATTTTTTTAAAATGTTACCTATAACCCATTTTCTAAGTGCAATAATACTCTCCATGGTGTGCGGTATTGGACTGTACTGGACTGTTCAGAGGCTATAAGGCCCTCTGCCTGCAGTCTCAGGCCTCATTAAACCCCAGGGCAGTCCAGTATGGCCCAATACCACTCACTCTGTTGGGTATTATTGCTTATATCATCCCCTTCCCTCCTTCAGCTACTCCAAGCAAACATACATTTGGTGCTTGAGTGGCATTTTCCAAATGTTCTGGTGGCATTTTAAAGATGATAGGAAATTATTTTTCCATCGTTAACTGCCCTTCCATGTTGCTTTCCATGGCAGTTATGTATTCTGATATGCTGTCACCAATTTTTGATGAAAAAAGCATCTAGCTTTGGGATGCCCTTAGACCAATCAATCAGTCAATCAATCAAATCTTTATTTTATTAGGCAAAACGTCATTGAGAAAAAAACTCATTTACAAGTTGGACCTGGGTCAAGACACACAACAAAAAAGCATCAACATACACAGGGCTTTAAGGCAAATTCTTACAACAGAACATGAGTTGATACAGAGTAGAAGCATCAAATACACAAGGATTTAAGGCAAATTCTTACAACAGAACATGAGTTGATACATGGTAGTAAGTGTGTACATGATATACAAGCCTAGGGAGAAACAATGTGAGCAGATAAGTACAATAAATACAAGAAATATGTAGAGCAGTAGAGAAGTAGAATGCATTGATATATACAATATGCACAAAAATATATATATATGCATTGTTGAGCAGGATGCATCAGGCAGGAAAGTAGAAGGTCGTCAGTAGGCAAGGGAAGATGGTAGAGAACAGGAAGGTAGGAGAAGAAGATACTCACCAGGACCTGAGTGCCTTGCTCAGCCTGGCAGCCCTCCATACCCTCATGCCCTCTTTACCATTATAAAGCAGATGGGGGGGCAGATGCGTGAAGGAGCCAGAGGTTCAATGCCAGAAGTAGTTGCAGTGCTCCAGGAAGGTTTGTTGAATGAGATTCTTGAAAGCAGCTATTGATACGGGAGTATCGCGCTGTAGTATATTTTGTGCAGTGTTCCAGAGGACCAGCAAGGCATGGTTAATTGCCATGCGACCAAAGCACATCTTTACTTTGAGGGTCTATAAAGTGATTCGAGGTTGGTTTCTCAACAGGTAGTTGCCAGGATTGCAGGTTGGTAGGCAGTCCTTGAAATATTGGGGCAGCTTGTTGGAGATGGCCCTGACTATCCAGAGTATAGAGTTCTTGTGTCATCTGAGGCTAAGTGAGACCCAACCTAAGCTTTTGTAAAGGGTACAGTGGTGCATATATTAGGGTGCATTAGTGATGAACCTAAGAGCCTGGTGATACAAAGTGTCAAGTTGGCAAGGGCCGCACTGGAGCTATTCCCATGCAGAAAGTTTGTGTAATCAATAAGAGGCAAGAAAGTTGTTTGCACCACCTGATTTTCCCCTCATTTGTTAATAGATGCCTGATTCTGAAGAGAATCCCAAGCCATTGTTTGAGTTTTTTGCAAATTTCCTCAATGTGGAATTTGAAAGAGAGTTTTGGATCGATCCATACCCCCAGGTATTTGAAGGAATCAACATATTCCAGTACTTTGCCAAGCAAAGTGTGAATTAGTGGGGCTGAACCCAGAACGGTGGGGTAGGAAGAGTTTGCCATAGGAGCGAAGATCATGGCCTTCATTTTTTTAGCATTTAACGGGAGTTTTGAGTAAAGGAGATTGTTCTGCAAATGATTAAATTCAGATTGGAGGTCACTGCAAGTGAGTTCCAGAGTAGGTCTGGCTACATATAACACGGTGTTGTCCGCAAAGAGGTGTATGTCAGCGGACTTGACACTAACATCTAGCTCATTAATGTAAATGGCGAACAAGAGAGGGCCTAGGATGGACCCTTGCGGTACTTCTCTGGAAAGAGTTTTGAGGGCAGAGAAATCCCCTTCCCCCACCTTAATCTGCTGGTGTCGATCAGATAGATAGTTGGAGAACCACTCTAGGGCCATGCCATGGACACCAATCTTCCTTAGCTCAACCAGAAGCAGTAAGTGGTCTACCGTGTCAAATGCTTTGCTGAGGTCAAAGAACAGCATGCACATGTAGTTTCTGTCATCCAATGCTCTCAACCAGTCATTTGTCACCTTAGCAAGTGATGAGGTGGTACTATGATGAGGGCAAAAGCCAGACTGGGAGGGTTTAATAGATCAGAATCATTGATGTACTGTCTAAGCTTGGGATTGACAACTTTTTCCAACAGCTTAGAGAGGGTGGGAAGTAATGAGATAGGGTGATAATTATTAACTGCAGCGCTGCCAGATTTAAATAGCGAGATAACATGGGCAATTTTCCAGATGGTGGGGAGGGAACCCTGTGTAAGAGACATATTGAAGAGATGGGTAATTGGAGGAGACAAGATTCGGAAACCAAGTTTAAGGAAGAAGGGCTCTGTTTGGTCTGCCCCCGCACTTTTTCTGCTATCCAAGTGGAGCAGAAGATCCTCAACCTCCTTGACTGAGATGGGGGAGAAGGAGAATGCTTTGCAAGGATGGGGGGGGGAGGCTGGACCATGCGAGCATGCGATGAATTGTTGTGAGTGTAGCCTAGTGGTAGGGGAATCATCAAAAGCAAGGTCAGTGGTGGCAAAGTGATAATTGAAGAGGCCGAGGATTTCTTGTTTGTAAATAACAACTGAGTTGCCTACAGAGATTTTTGGTGGGAGTGAGCTAGTGGTGCTGTGGCCTTGAATTTCTTTTAGGGTTTTCCAGAATTTAGCTGCCCTGTTGGAGGAGGAGGAGTTAAGTTCTGATCGGTAGTAGTTAGACTTAACGTCCTGAATCAGTCTGGTGCAACGATTTCTTGCAGCTCTGAAAGCAGCCCAGTCATTAGGTTGTTTAGTCTTCCTGGCCTTCTTCCAGAGCGAGTCTCTGAGGAGCAGCTCAGCTTTCAGCCTCTGGAAGAACCACTGGCAAGTTTTCTTATTGGATCGGGTTTTAACAAGAGGTGCGTGTTTGTTGATGGAGCTGAGAACAGTGTTTTGGAAGACTGCGAAGGCTTTATCTACCAAGGGAGCCAGGTAAAAGTCCTGCTAGTATGCATGTTCCAGGTCAAGGATGTAGGCATTGGAGTCAAAGTGACGTTTAGATCTTTTAAAGACATAGCTAGAGAAGGAGGAGGGTGGCCTAGGGTAGGTTCTCACGCAAGCTATGACATAGTGGTCATTAAGGTCATTGAAGAAGACACCAGAGTGGGATTATAGGTGAGGTTTGTTAACTAGAATAACATTGAGTAGGGTGTTTTTCTCAGGATGTTTCTTGTTGGGTCTGGTGGGCTCCATAATGAGTTGTGTCAGGCCAAAGTTGTCACATAAATCCTTGAGGGGTTGTGAAGGAGATGTGAGCCAGTCCATGTTAGGGTCTCCTACTTTCACTGTGATGCATTCAGATTCCAAAGGCACAGAGGTAGTGTTAACGACGGTGGCTGGGAATTTGTCTCAGACATAAATGGCCACATCCCCGCCCCTAGTTAACCTGTCAGTCCTGAAGATAACGTAGGAGGGGATATTGATTTTGTGGTCCAGAGTAGATGGTCTCAGCCAAGTTTCTGTTACTACAATAATATCAGGGGAGGCAATGTTGATCCAGGCCTGGAAAATGTCTAGCTTTTCTTTAACAAGCTGCAAGCATTAATATGTATCAGGGTAAGGCCCTTATAACCAGGCAGCTCAGAGGGAGCCGGACTAGGTAGTGGGGGGCCGGGGTTGAGTTTGATATTGCCTGCACAAATTAGAGATAGCAACAGGAGTTTCTTGAGGGCACTTAATAGCAGCCTAAATAAGCAAGATCTTGCCCTTTTGTGAGGGCTGTGACAACTGGGCATAGGCAGAGGGAAGTAGGTACAGCTAGGACACAGAGAAGCATAAATAGAGATCATAGAGGATACACCGTGAGGAAAGAGAGGCAAGGGGGCAGGAGAGGGGTGTATAATACCAGATGTACCACATGAGGTGGTGACAAAACTAACCCCATGGACAGGTAGGTTGGGCTGGAGAAGATAAGCTACTGATAAGAGGACATTCCTTGTGTGCCCAGTATGTGGCCCTAGTGCCAAAAGAGGCTGGGTCACCCATAAATGCCATGGAGAGATGTAGCGCACACAAGGTACAGCCTAGCAGTAGGAGAAATTGGCTCATTATGACACACAGATAGCAGATAGCACCCAGGGAACCTAGTAACTAGAGGAAGGTAGAGGGAGGTAAGAGCAGGGAGGCGAAGGTCAGAGATAGAAATCTTGTGCAACAGTATAATTCTACTGCTGTGTTAAAAAGAAATCCTATACAACAATATAAATGTACTGCTGTTTGGATAGAGAATGACAGAGTTCCACTCTCAGCTGCTACTGCTCTTTCATTTCATATTTCTAAGACATTCCATGATGTCTGTTAAACCATTCCATGCTATTCTTCTGAATGGCCTAGAATGGAGTTACTGATGTTATAGAATGTTCATGAAAAGAGAGAGAAGCAACTGCTGAGGAGAGAGGGATTCAGGGTACTTAATAGGGCAAAAAATTAGATTACTAATTTAATACAAAAAGGCCAAAACATATCAGAATATTAGATAGACATTAAAAGGGAAAAGGAGGGCATCTAGAGGTGTAAAAGCTCTTTTGTATCCCCTTTAAAAGTTTATTTTCTTGCAAAACTCTGGCAAGCACTGTCAAGTGCTTATTAACAGAATTTGTTACTGTCTTTTTATCTGCTGCTATTTAGTCCATTTTAGTTTCCTGAATGGTAACTTAATTGTTAAATCCCTCCATCTTCTTGTCCAGGTCTCCAACTGCCCAGAGGATAGCCTTCAGTGAAGGTTCTAGCTCCCTGCTCAGGTCTCTTAGTAGTTCCATCTCACTTCCACTGTTGACCAGATTCTTTGTCTTGGCCTTCTCACCATCTCCTGATTGTGCCTGTCCAGACCTTCTCATGTTTTTGTGTTCACCAAATGCAGTCCAAAGGACACATGAGGTTACTCTTTTATCAAATCACGTGCAATAAAATAGGCAAAAACATGAAAATGTATGGAAATTCTGCAGTTTGAAGCTTGGCACTTTCAAAGCTGGGGACCAAGTACTAGGACAGAAATTTAAACCCTTGGGAGAGTGCAGCATAGTGCGACAAGAATGATCACGGGTTTTAGTGATTTAAGTTATGATGAAAGGCTTGGAAACGTAAATCTATTTTCACTGGACTATAGACGGTTAAGAGGAGAACTTTGCTTTTTGGTTCACTAACAAATGATCTTTGGAAATATTTGGGGTTTAAATTAAAGGCCCATGCCTCCATAACAAGAGCACACAGCCTGCAATTAAAAGGGGAAATGTGCTCCATGAAGCAGAGAGCTGCTTGGTATGGCCAGATGGTGGCTGCAGTCTGGAATGGTCTCCCCATGGAAACAGTGGGTAGCAGGGACATAGACGAGTTTAAGAACAGACTTGATAGACATTTCTCATTCTATGCAACAGATACTCCCCTTATGTAAAAGGGGCAAGCTTCAAATAGGTCTTCTGACCTCATTAGCTCATACGAAACTATGAGAACTTGAGAGCTACTAATAATACAATTGTTCAGGCTGCCCCCCCATAATTCTTTATAATCTCATAATTACTTTGGCTGACTTACCTGCCATAGTTGTATCCAGTCTATATCTTTGGTGTATTTACCATTGTCATGTTCCCCCCCACCCCAATATCCACCAATTGTGCTAATTTTGAAACAAGAAAAAAAGATGCCTCTACATACTGGTTTACAGAAGTCAAAATTTATTAGTCAAAAATCCCAGAATTTGTTGATGTCCCTATTTAGGAAGGTAAGGGATCATAATTTTACTAGGAGGAGCCAGCTGAATGATCCCTTCCCCTTCCTTGAGTGACAGCACCACCACAGCCGTGCCTTCATGCATGGACTCTGCATCATAGAATTTTGTAGGTGCATCTTTTTAACTACTTTTTTAAGATATGTTAGGGGTCCATTTGATTGAAACCTAAGCCACCTCTCAACTAACAAGGCTGTTGAAAAATTACGACCCCCCCCCTTCCCTTTCTAATAGGGGGAAACAAAAATATTTGCTTATGTACTTACAAGTTCGGACACAGGCAAGCCAGCACGGGGGTGGTGGTGGCAGCATATTTAGTGCACCGCAGTTGGTGCTCTTCAGATTTTTTTTTTTTCATTTTGCAGAAACTGCTACTTTCAGTTTATTTGTACATTTGCAACCATCCCCCATTTGTTACAAAAATCACTGCATTTATTTAGCTTTCTCTGTAAGCCTACTTCAGTTAACACAAACAACGCTAAGTCATCTGCATAATACAGGACTGAAATTCTGTATTCTAGTATCTTTAGAGAGTGGCAGGAGGGTCCTTCAGGTTTTGTTATAAAATCATTCACTAAGGTTGAATAAAATGGTGGGGGCTAACATACAACTCTATTTTACCCCTTGGATTGACGCTACTTTTTATGATAGTTCTTTACCAGTTCCTACTCAGATTTCCAGCCACACTCTAGTGATGTCCTCTAAGGAGATCTAAAATACAGTACATCTATCAATACCAGGAGCCTGATATTCAAAACAGTGTACAGCGGAGTGCAAAACTTTGTGCTCTGACTTGCAATTGCATGAGAGACGAGGATGCTATATTCAGTCAAATCACGCACTGGTGCCATTCCATTGAATATAGGGCCATGTTGTGCTGACCTGGTGGTGCTGAGGGTTGAGGCACTGGATGGCACACCTCCCGCTACACTGGCAACCCTTGTTTGGAAATGAGCACAGGTCACCGGGGGGTTGGCTGGTGGGGGGGTGGGAGGAGCTGGAATGAGCCTCCTGGGGAGGGTTAGACACCGTTCTGACCAGTGGATAGTGTCGGGAGGGGAGGATGCTGTTAGGTGCTTGGCAGCACAGCTTCTCACCTGGACTCCGGTCCTTCACGCCATCATTCTCAAGTGTAGGGATTAAGGCCTAACAGTCATCTCCATAATTATGAAAAACCCTAGCCCCATTACCATGCCGCATGATCCCTGCAAGGGGGGGACAAAGAGTACAGGATGGTCGGTCCGCTGCCACCTAGCCCTTGTTGACAGTCAGGAATAAAATGTCCCCATAAAAAAAAAAAAAAAAAAAGAATATAAAGCCACGCTGGTGCAGCACTAAATCAAATAGCGCTGCCCTGATGTGGATTCCGATGTATGCCACCAGAGAGGATAGCGCTGTAACACTATCTGCAGTATTCAGAGAGGCCCATGCAAATGAGCCCATTTGGCATGCAAGGTGTTAAGGGGCCATTTGCATGCCCATTATGGGCTCATTTACATGGGTAGCAAGGCAGGTTAGCACAGCACCACCCCCCCAAATTGCCCAGTCCCAGACATGTTTAGATACTTATCCATTGTGCCTAGTGTTCCCCCAAACCATCGATCACCAACCTGTTAGAAGAATAAAGCCCTCCCTGATGCTAGTGGTCCCCTTCCCTTTGATCACCAGCTTGTAGTACACATTACAACCCTCCCTGGTGCTAGTGGTCGCCCTTCCCTCCAATCGTCAGCTTAATGTATACATTAGAACCCTTCCTGGTATCCAGTGGTCACCCCCCCGGCACCACCAAGCCACGGTACCGCCTGTTACAATTCCATAATGCCTGGCATCTAGCGCCCCCCCCACCATGGCACTGAACACCCCTAAGTCTCCTTACCAGTATCCTCAGTGCCACAGGTGCACATACAGTGACCAGCGCAGCCCTCCTAACACCTCCCCAGCCATTCGCCATATGTCTAGATAAGTAGCGAGCTTCTTATTTGTAGGACAGGGTGCGTCACCCTGTCCTATAAATATGAAGCATGCTCTCTGCCTGGATGTACAGTGGCTGGCTGAGGAAGTGTGAGGAGGGCTGCGCCAGTCATTGCATACACACCTGCGGCACTGAGGATACTGGTAAGGTGACTGGGACTGTTCTGTGCCATGGTGGGGGAAGGGGGCCACTAGATGCCAGGGATTATGGAATTGTGATGAGCAGTATTGTGGATTGATGGTACCGGGGTGGAGAATCACCACACGACAGGGAGGGCTCTAATGTATACAACAGGCTGGTGATCGGAGGGAGGGGAGACCAGAAACACCAGTAAGGGTTTTAATGTGTACAGTGGGCTGGTGATTGGAGGGAGTGGGACCACTAGCACCTGGGAAACTTTTATTCTTTCAATGGGCTGGCAATCGGAGGTGGGGGGGACCACTAGCACCAGGGAGGGTTTTATTTGTACACAGGATGGAGAGATGCCATGGTCCACGGGGTTGGGGAAGTGTGTTCCCCGAGCAGCAAACTGGCTGGTTGACTGCATTACCTCTGGCAGCCACTAGGGTTGCTCAGAGTAAGTCGTGTTTTGTTTGGTGGTATACGTGCTGTGCAAAAGGACCGTGCTTACCTCTTTTGTGTAGTGCAAAGCCGCTGAACATGGGTCAGCGCGGCTACTCATGGACACTCTTGCCCACCTGCATATCGTTATGTTTTATAAAAGTAACTCTCTTTGCCTGCACAAAGGCCCCTTTTGAATATGAGGATCTGACACAAACCCCAGTTTGTGCAAAGACCCATTAGCACCCATGCACACTTTTGAATACTGGGACCCATGTGTTCTAATCTGGACCATAACGTTTCCGTGGAAATTAAACTGCATGCTGTTTGAAAGGCAACGAAAACTGCAAATAACCTCATTTATTTAGCTCTTATACATGTATCTTTCAGACAAAAAAAGGCAGAGCAGTTGTCCATAGTCATGTAACCTGGTTTAAAACTGACTTGCGTCATCTCTAAAATTTGGTTTTGGATTATCTAAAGATTCAGCACATCTAATAGAAAGCAGCCAAACATTTTTTGCCAAGATGTTGATTTGAGTAATGAGTGTACAGGTTACTGGATCTGGTTTGTCTCCTTTTTTAATTTATAAATCGGGACTGCCACCAGATTCCATTTCCATACTTCCAGAAAATCGTTTTTGAGGAGTGTGGAGCTAAATACCTTGGTCAACATTTGAACCCACCAGGCAGTACCCAACAGGTACTGTTCCATCAGCATCCCATCCTTCCCTGAGGCTTTGTTCCTTCTCAGGTTCTTTAGCTAATCCAACACCATGAAGTGCAAAGTAAAAGGACTGCATATACAGGAGTTTTGTTTTTGTTCAAGTAAAAGGGAAGGGCTATCAAAACCCTAATAGGTTGCAGATGACTTGTCATAGTGTATATTATAAGTCATGGAAATGAATCACAACCATCAAAAGCCAGGAATCGTCTGCAAGAGATACCCTCTAATTCTGCACAGAGTGGTCTGTTTTGCATAGCTGCCTCTCCTGGATCAAACCAATTCACTCCGTGATCAAGGAGCAGGCATCAACTTTAAAAGAGAGCTTTGTTTTAATTAAAAAAAAACAGCAACAGCCCCAAATGTCTTAAAAATGTTTTGTGATCATTCTGTCATTATTTGTGCGTGGGAGATAAAGATGTATCAATTCCCTCCTTAGCAGGCATTAAATTTATAACCACAATACCTTTCTGGCAGACATGTGCAGTTAGATCAGAGCTTATTGGCCTAAAGTCCTGGTGTAGAATGTGTTTGCTTCTTCTTAAGTGATGTCTGTGACAAGTAAAGTCCTACCTGAACCTCATTCCTGGGTTGCAAGTGATCCAAGTTATTCTCTATGGGAGGTGCTGCATGAGTAAAGGATGGAACATCTGGAACAACTGCAGATATCCAGGTTTAGAGACACCACTGCAGAATAAAGCAGGTGCTTAAAGGGCTAAATCCCACTATTTTCCTAATAATGGTGAGTAAAATAAAAAGCTACCATGGGGATTCTGGGCAAAGAGTCAGGGCCATTCAGTCTATACCATAACAAGTCAGATTACTCAAATAATTACTCCTGCTTTGAATCTGCCCACTGACAAACTTAATTGCAAATACATTCAACAGTCATGTCACTGGCTAAATTACTGTAAATGGACTGTGGCTTTGAGAAATCACAAATAGGACTAACACACTCTTGGACCTTTCACTTGCCTCTAGGGAGGATCCCCAAGCTTTTAATTTTGGCCAGTCATAATAAGTAAGCCCTGCTCCAAATTAGCTTCAGCAAGGAAAAAAACCCCAGAAGCTGAAGCTTCTCATGGTAGATGCAAATACCAGTTACAGAACTGTCTAACCTCTCCCTAAATAAAGGGGAACTGCCATTAGTATAGGAGCTTGCAAGAGTTCTACCCTGGCATAAAGGTGGCAATAAAACACAAATCTAAATCAGTACAGAATCAGACCTATTTCTGTTCCTTTTTCTGTACCCAGCTATTAGAAACTGAATACCTACACTACCAAAATGTTCTTACCTCTGTTCAAAAACGGTTTTAGAGCAGGTCACTCCACCATCACTGCCCAGGCAAGGTAACTGATGACATCCTAACTGCTGTGGACTGGGGACAAGACACTTGGGCAATATTTTTGAATCTGTCCTAGTCCTTCCATCTGGTAAGCCATTAGTTACCATTAACAAGACTTCAAACCTTTGGCATGTGCATTCTAGCAGCAGGCAAGTTTAGGAGCAACCATTAAGGATGCACCCCTGTGTAATGACCATTGGCTACTTTTCTGAGCTGCCAGAGATCTAGCTAGGAGTGCTTCTGGGATCACTCCTGGAGTCCCCTACTTTCTCCCTGTTTGCTAGTGAACTACTAACCCATACACATGTATGCTGGTGGCACAGTCATTGACTGCAGTGCTCCTTCCCCTAGACTCCAAAAATCTTCAAGCAAATTTCTCTGATATGTAGTCATGATTTACACTGAGATCTCTGCTCTCGCTTTAGACTAAAACTTGCTCACCAGACATGTTAAAGAAGCCCTAAACAATAGGAAAGTGGATGAGGTGACTTGAGCTAGTTATCACACATCTAACAGGAACAATCCTTGACATACAGGAAGCATTTAGATCAAATCGCCACTATGGAGATAAAACACAAGACGGTTATCTACAGGACTAAATTCAGCCTGAGAGCACAAGTCGGGAAGGAAGCAATCTCACATTTCCTTTTGCCTGTCCTGGAGTATGGGGACATCATTTATCAGTACACACCACCAAGCAATATTTTTTTCTGTTTCTCTATCAGAGGTAAAATAACATTATAAATATAAAAACAAAAGTGCCATTGAACTATTTGGTGGTATGCACTGATTATAGTTAAATAATCATTGGAATTGGTTCCCATTGGCTGACCTGTTTGGCTGAACCTGTAGAATGTTTAAAAACTAAATTACTTCTGCAAAATTAGAGGTTTTGAAACAGAGTAACATGAAAGCTTGAATCAGCTAACAGCTAACGTGGCCTCATTCATAATAAACTGAATGTTTGGTCTACAAATAGATAGATTAGATAGATAAAATCTTTATTTTTATACTGGTATAAATCTGTCATTACGGTTATACAATCTTGTTTTCAAGACAGTCCTGTCAGTGCTTAAGTTACTAAGACAAAACAAAAGAATTTACAGTATACAAAACACATTTATACTTACAACATTTAATCACATCAAGTTACAAAGACTAATAATTACAAGGCTACTCATGATAACAGTTTGAAATGTAGGTGGGGGGATAATTTGTATAATCACATTCTTACTCAGAACATTAAATATTAAATGCTATGTACTAGGTTCACTAATTTATAACTATCTACAAGAACATTGGAACTTATATATCCCATTTATCTCCTGCATAAACATCTCATAAGATGACATTCGAGCTGTGTAAGGTAATACGTTTCAGGCTTTTGCTGCCTGTAAGCGCAAAGTTTTTATGCCAAATTTGTTTTTGGTCTTAAGCAATTTACATAAACAGATCTTAGAATCTTGAAAAAATTTCTATCTCTGTCAAATATTGCTTTAGTAATATAATATTCAGGGAATAAATTCTGATATTTATGTATCTATATATACAGCTGGGATATGCTCGAATTGTATGTCTCAGTCTTCCATTGCACATCCCAGTGTCATGCAGTGAAGTACAGGATCCATAGTCCAAGTGTGCAGAGTCCCACGTAGGGGCAGGTGGTGGCTCAGGGGGGGCGTTGCTCTCCATGATGCCAAGCATCTAGTAGGATACCCAGGTTAGCATACTAGTTGACCCTCTACTCCGCGTGAAGCAGGGAACCATGGGATATGGCAGCCATATCAATCCTCCATGGATTGCCTTATCCCCCATGCAAGATACTTACATTTGAACTGAATACCAGCTGGTGCCTGCAATGCCCCTAGCCCACTACGGAGGCTCTTTGAGCTAGGGGCTGGAGGACAGAATGGGTTGATCAGACTTTATGTACACAGTATGCACCATAGTCAGTGCATTGGGGCAGAAGTTTGATGTCTTTGCAGAATATTTAAACTAGCAAATGGGGAGAGGGGTGCAGCACCCCATACGTCGAATGGGAAGAACACCCCTCCCCCCTCAGCTTGTGGTCAAACAGGAATTCAGCATGTTTGCCGTTCATTTGCATCACCAGGTAAGAAAAAAGGTTTGTCTCCCCATACGATGCACAGGGTAATGCCAAACTTCACCCAACAACTAACACACCAAAATCTGGCCAATGGAAAATCATGTACACAAATGCTCACAGCCTGGAAATAAGATCCCAGACCTGCAGGCAATAATGTCAGAGGCTAAACTGGACATAGTAGCAATTAGTGAGACGTGGTTACCAGTAACCACCTGGGAGACTTCAGTACCTGGCTATGTATTGTTTAGAAGAGACGAGGGTGCAAAGGGGAGGGTGGCCCTGTATGTTAATGAAATATATCAAAGCTGAGAATTCAGAATACACATAAGGAGCCAGAAGAACTGCGGTCACCCTGGAAACAGGAAATGGGACAGCCATAAGAACTGGGGTTGTCTACAGGCCCCAGACCAGAGGGAGGACATAGACACATTACTGTTAGAAGATATACAAAACATGACAGCTAAGGGGAGGTTCTGATAATGGGAGACTTCAACATGCCGGATACAGATTGGTCAATACCAGCAGGAACATCTGCCAGAACTAGACTCATAGTGGATTCCTGCAGGGAGGGCCTCAAACAACTGGTACAGCAACCCACAAGAGACAGGGCTATCCTAGATCTAGTACTGACTAACAAAGAAGGGATCACAGATCTCCAGGTAGAAGGTCACCTGGGGGCCAGTGACCATCACATGGTATGGTTCAATTTGGCTACTACATCTAAATCATCCCATTCCAAGGCAAAAATATGGGACTTCAGAGGCTGACTTTGATAAGATGGCCAACAGAGTTAAGCTAGCCCTGGCAAAAAGAAACACAGGTGAGGAGTACAGGCAAAGTGGGCAAGCATTAAGGATGCAATACTTGAAGCAACATCCCATTGTGTTAGACAGAAAAGGAAGTGCAAAAGAAGAAGGAAACCACTTTGGTTCTCAAATACAGTAGCAGAAAGAGTCAGAGCCAAAAGTCTGGCCTTCAGGAAATATAAGGGAACACAGTGGGATGAAGATAGGAGGCATACCAAACTGCCCTAAGGGAAGCAGGGTAAGGCAGTAAGGCAGGCAAAGTCCCAAACTGAGGAAACACTAGCATGAACAGTAAAGAAGGTGACAAGACTTTCTATAGATACATTAGTGAAAGGAGAAAGTCCAGAGGGTATTGCTAAGCTTAATGGAGAAAAGGGAGCATGTGAGGAGGAGGACCCTGTAAAGGCATCTATCCTAAATAGATACTTTTGCTCAGTATTTACTGAAGAGAAGGTAGGGCACGCCCACAGCCTCAGCATCATGGACACAGGGGGAGGGAGGTGAGCACTACTCCCTTCACAAAAGAAAGGGTCCTACAAGAGCTTGCTAAGCTCAGGGTGGATAAGGCAATGGGACCTGATGGCATACATCCCAGGGTACTTAAGGAGCTAAAGGAGGAACTAGCAGAGCCATTAGCAAAATTGTTTAGTGAGTCTCTGAGCACAGGAGAGGTCCCAGAAGACTGGAGAAGGGCTCATGTGATCCCGCCTCCACAAGAGTGGGTAGCAGGAGGAGGCGGGAACTACAGACCGGTCAGTCTTACCTCAGTAGTGGGCAAGATTATGGAGGCACTCCTTAAGGAAAGGATAGTGCAACACCTGGAATCCATGGGGCACAGGATCCAAGACAGCATGGGTTTACAAAGGAAGGTCCTGTCAAACTAATCTCATAGATTTCTTTGACTGGGTAACCAGAGTGGTGGACCAAGGGGAGCAGTTGATGTCACCTACCTTGACTTCAGCAAAGCTTTGACACTGTTCCACATAGAAGATTGATAAATAAGCTGGGTAGGCTCAAGGTGGGTGAAGTTGGTCAACTGGGTGGCAAACTGGTTGACGGGCAGAAAACAGAGAGTGGTGGTAAATGGTATACAGTCAGAAGAGATGCAAGTCACAAGTGGGGTACCTCAGGGATCAGTCCTGGGGCCAGTCCTCTTCAACATCTTCATTAGTGACCTTGCAGATGGACTAGAAGGTAAGGCTTGTCTGTTTGCAGATGACACCAAGATCTGCAACAGAGTAGATGATCCAGATGGGATGGGCAGAATGAGAAGAGATCTGGATAAACTAGCAGAATGGTCAGAAGAGTGGCAGCTGGGATTTAATGCAAAGAAGTGCAAAATCATGCACATAGGGAAGAGAAACCCTGAAGCCACCTATAGGCTGGGAGGGGAGTTGCTAGCAGTCACAAAGGAAGAAAGAGACTTGGGCATCATCATCACTGATGACCTAAAATCATCCAAGCAGACCTCTAAAGCAGTAGGTAAGGCTAGGGGTGTTAGGGTGTATTAGTAGGGGTATCACAAGTCATAAGAGGAGGTAATAATCCCTCTGTACAAGACACTGGTTAGGCCCCATCTGGAGTACTCGTGCAGTATTGGAGCCCACACCTTCACAAGGACATTAACCAAATTGAGGCAGTCCAGAGAAGGGCAACAAAATGGTGCAGGGACTGCATCAGAAGACATATGAGGACAGATTAGCGGAGCTCAATATGTATACCCTTGAGCAAAGGAGGAGAGAGGTGATATGATCGAGGCATTCAAACACCTTAAGGGCATAAACAAGGTGAAAGAGTCTAACATGTTTAAATATAAGAAAAATAGCAGGACAAGAGGACACAGCATGAGATTAGAGGGAGGCCAATTAAGGGGAATGTGAGGAAATTCTTTTCACAGAAAGGGTGGTGGATGCATGGAATGGCTTACCACAAGAAGTGGTGGCTATGAATACAGTGCAGGGCTTCAAACAGGCATGGGATAGGCATAAGGGAGCAATACAAATGACTATGAATAGATAGGCCACTGACAGAGCAAAGGCCAATGGCACATTTATAAGGTAGAAAAAGAAATGGGCAGACTGGATGGGCCTTGAGGTCCTTATCTGCCGTCAACTTCTATGTTTCAATGTTTCATGTTTACAGCAATGTTTTACAGATGGTACAGTATGGGTGCACTCAGTGTAGCTATGTGCACTGTTTATGGGAATCCAGGGACATGGCAACGCACTTTAAATTATTTAAATATAAAGAGTTATTTCTTTGGTGAACACAGATTCATTTTCTTTTTATTTCAAAGAAAAAAAAATCCCATAATACTATACTCCTGAGCAGAGCTGATAGCTGTCCCTGGAAGTGAAACACACCAGCATCCTTTTTGCAATAGACCGCTGCTTAAGAATTGCAGTTGTGTGTAATTCCCTGCAATCAAGCACCATTTATCTTAAAAGAAGTACTGTTGAATGTGTCTGTAATAATCTGGGATGGGCAACAGCATCCCCACATTGTTACTGACTCAAAGCATTGGAAATCGCAGCTGGCATTGCTCATTAGAATCGGAATTGCTAGGTGCTCTGTGGAAAGGCTTAGTACCAGTGTGTGGTGTCAGCCTGCAGCAATTTTCTTTTTGGTGGCAGTACAATATATAGAGTAATTTTAAGGGGAAATATGAACGGGGGATATAAGGGATAAATGCAGTAGGAGGGACCTGTTTTTTTTTTTTCTCTCTTGCAGTTATTCAAAAGACGGAATAGGGCTTTAGATGTTGTTTACTTTAGTTTTGTATTAGTCATGTCAGTGCTGGTATGAGTCTCCCCTCCTGTTTCCTGCCACAAGACAGTGAACACTGTTAAGCATGCTGATGGCTTGTAAAGTACCAACAATCATCTAGGCACAGCTGGTTGGGGGTGTTATCTGATTACCTGAAGATGAGCTGCTAACGCACATCCTGAGGATCACGTTTTACATGCATTCTTTTATTTGGATAATTAAATCAGCAATTTTAGTAGAAGAGGAACGGAAAGTTCTGTTTGTCAGTGGTCTTGTACATTGCTTCTCACTTCAAGACTACCATTCATTCCTCTCTGGGATGAAAATTTTGTCCACTATCTGTTCTTTGCCTCTGAGAATTGCATTACACCAGGGGCTGCTGCACCAAACCTATTTCTGATCCGAGCTGATCTGCAAAGTCAGCACAAGTTTCCAGTCAGAAGATGCAGGCTCCAGCTTCAGAGCTAGCAGTTTCTGCTTCACACCCATTAGCAGTGCGCATGAGATGGAACACAGCCAGCCCAGGGGTCCTGTTCAGTCAGGCAGCCTGCTCCAGCTAGTGCACACTGCCTGCCGGAACATGGGGGCTGTGTTCAGGCTATGCACAGTGATTATGTATGGTGGTTAGAGAAGCAGTGAAGTTTAATTTCACCAGTGAATTTCCAGCAAAGTTGCAAATTTCCCATCCGTGGATCAGTTTGTGAAATTCTGGCTGTCGTTGAAAATTACGAGTTTGTTACTTCGCCTTGCTTTTTTTTTAAGTGCAAATTGCTAAAAAAAAAAAACAAGATGAATATCCCAAATCCCTGGTGTGTAGTGGCCCCCCACCCCTCCTTATTGCCAGCCCCCCATCGCTGGCCAGTTGGGCACAATGTAAAGAAATATCTATTTTTTTTTTAAATTGAGTCCCTGGTGGTTCCCCCCCCACCCCGAAGCTGATCACGGGCCACAGTTTTTTTGTATTATTTATTTTAGGTGCCCTACTCTGCAGCTCCCCTGTGAGCAACTCCTTCAGAGCGCCATTGCCCACCACACCCCCACCTCAGCCCCATACCACCATTCTCCCAACCCTGCTATGCACCTTGCCTACAGTAACCCAACCTTTCCCTGTGTCAGGAAGGTCCCTCTCCTCCGAGGGGGAAGCACCGCTAGGCAATCCACGTATCCACTGCAAGCTGCCGCAGGGACAGTCCGGGCTCGTCTGCGGCTTTTGTGGTGGTGCAGGCCAGGCGCTCGTCATCCGGCCGGCAGGGAGCCCATTTTCCTGTGTTCTTGTCCTGCCCTCATCTAGCTGTAAGGATGGCATCCTGGGGTGGAGACATGCAGGAGGATGTGTCCAGGCCCCACACTCTCTGCGCTCGTCCACCAATCCACCTGCATGAGCCCCAGGCTTGTCTCACCCTCCCTCAGGAGGGAAGCATCCAGTGGACACTTATGCAACCCCTCCCTGCCAGTGTCCACTGCTGGAACCCGGGTTTGGGGTGCAAACCTGGGTTGCCAACGTGCCGAGCAAACTCGTTGACTTGGCGCCACGGAGCAGGCCTACAGGCCACAGTTTAAATAAAGAAACTCACCCCAGGCCCCCACATACACCTGCCAATCTGGCCAGTCATCCACAATGTAAAAATATAAAATACATTTTTGTAACTTCAATCCCTGGTGTCTAGTGGACCCCCATCCTTCCCACCACACCACACCCCATTCCCCCCATCCTGATCCCATCCCAACTGGGCCACCGGCACAGCTCTCCATGGCCAGCAGCCTGATGGAGCTCTTAATGGGTGAGCACGTGCTTGTACAAGTACACACTCATTCATTGACAGCTCGCAGTCATTTTAAGGAGTTTTTCAGGAGGCTAGAGAATGAGAGGGAGCTGCTTTGGTCACAGGCGGGAGGAGGCGGGGTCCACATACCGTTCCCCCCCCCCATTCCACATCCCCCCTCTGGTGACCAAGGGCCCCTCCCATTCTCTAGCTCCTGAAAAATCCTTAAAATGACCACCAGTTGTCAATGAATGAGCGATGCTTGTACAAGCATGTGCTCATTCATTAATAGCTTAGTCAGGCTGCCGACCATGGAGGTGAGTGGAGGGCTGTGTCGTTGGCCCAGTCGGGGTGGGATCAGGATGGGGGAAGCAGGGTGATGTGGTTGGACTTGTGGGGCACTCCCTGACGGGGTTGGGGGTCCACTAGACAACAGGGACTGAAGTTACAGAAAAGTATTTTATATTTTTACATTGTGGCCAACTGGCCAGCAATCGACAGGTATGTGTGGGGCCTGAGGTGAATTTCTTTATTTAAACTGTGGCCCGCGATCAGTGGGTGGGGGAGCAACCACCAGGGATTTAATTTAAAAAAAATATATATATATTTTGTTACATTGAGGCTGACTGGCCTGGCCAGCGATGGGGGGGGGAGGTGGCTGGCAATCAGTGTGGGGGGAGACCACTAGGCAGCAAGGATTTATATTTGTTGGGTAAGTTTGTGTGAGAAGCGTGGTATTTCTCCCCTTGAAATTCCACACTTCGCATTTAAGCTGCGAATTTCACGGGTTGTGCTTCGCGTACTGAGCACAATCCATAACATTTTTGCCCCACCTGTTGCGTAAACATAAACCAAAATATGTGCTGCCACATCACACCAACAATAGCCCCCCCACACCCTGTTTGCCATGTCTGCGTTCGAGTAATCAGTTTCTTTCTGTAATCCTCCTGCCTTTGTTGTTCTGCCTGCCTGGTAAGTTGTTCTTGTTTGTGTGTGTGACTGGACATAGCAGTGCCCCCCAGCGAATAACAAAGGCGGAAGGGCTCAACGTGACACAGACACAATGTGACTCGTAATGTCCTTGCTTTCCTCTTTTTGTTGCCCCGCCTAATTTTTTTTTACTGTACTTTTCTGAGTACAGTGCATATGCCTGACGACACCCCTGCATCCTAAATGGTTTAGCGCCTTTGCTTTTGTGAGCCACGTTCAGGGGTGTTTTGCATGCCATTATGTGTTCATTTGTAGCCTCACAAAATGGTGCCATGCACAAATACGCAGAGGCATTTTGCAGAGCCATTGCCACCTATGATTGCTGTATCCTTGTTATGGAAAAAAAGATATATAAATTCACCGGTGTCTATTGTCTCCCCACCCACCATTTACTGGTCTTAGCTGCCATTAAGGGGGACAGTCAGCAGTAAGAGCCCCACACTCAAGTGTGGGGCTGGTCCCAGTTTGCATTTTGTGTGCAGATTTTATCAGACTGATTCTGCTGACTTGCAAGATTCTTTTGTTTGCAGATCTGCTGCCCTCCCTGGGCTACATAGTCATACAGGACTGCACCTAGCTCAGGGAGAATGGTGGGACTGGCAAAAATCGGATCTGATCTTATAAAATCTCTAACATGCTTTGCAGGCTGTTGAATCTCCCACTGCTGCAACCTTGTTCTGATGTTAGCTAAATGGGGTTCTGGGATTTGTAGTCATAAAAAAAATTGCAGCTTGGAAGTCAGCAGATTCTGTCTGATACTATTTACTATACTGCAGTAAACAGTAAGTGAAAAAAAAAACTGCTGGTTGCCATCTCAGGACATGTTAGTTGCTACTTGTCATACTGAAAACTGGCAAGCTGGGTGCCAATGGGGGTGGTATTGTGGGTGCTGAGTTGGGTGATCCAGGGGAAGAGGTGTTTTATGGCTATTTGGGGGGGGGTGCGTGGGATCCATTAGACTACTAGGGACAGATGAGTTTTTACTATGCCTCAATTCCTGCTCAGTTAGGTGATGGGGGGTGCAGCACTTGCCTTTCACTGAAAGATGGTATGAGAGCTTGGACTGGAGATTGGGGAGAGACAAAATCAGGGATCGACAGTTCATCTGTCAGCCCACTACCTGGCCTTCAGCCAGAGGGAGAGGTTTATTGTACACCACTGTGCACTATGATAAGAGTAGGGATTTGAAATCCTTAAGCAGCACTGCAACTGTGGCTGTTTAAGTCTTTCAAACCTATGAGTATACAACTGCAACCTGTATGGAAGAGGGAACCACTGTTCACATGGGCATAGTAGTATATTCTGTACCTGCGTACTGTCTGCTTGGTGTCATGTACTGGAGGGCCACTGAAAATGATCAAGTCCAATTGCTTGAGCCTGGTTAGCACATCACTAACATGTTTGCCATTCCACTAACCTTCAGAAAATGTTCTTGATGAAACAAAGGATAGTGCTGCTACCAGAGTGTTGGTGTGACTATGAGTGTATGCAGTGTATAGGTGGTTTGTTGTAGTGGTTAGAGTACAGACTTGAGAACCAAGAGATCCAGGTTCAAATCCCACCAGAGGCATTGACTCACAGTGAGACCTTGAGCAAGTCATTTGGCCTTCCTATGCTTCAGTCCTCTCGGCTATAAAAACAAAAGGAGTAAAAGCAGAACCCCACTGAAAATTAGATGTTGCATCTTAGTTGGGCTATTCTGGATAAATAAATGTTAAAATACATTTAAAAAGGGCATTCTGCCAGTGCAGTGGTAGCTCTACCTGTTGTGATGCCAACAACCTTGGGTTTAGAAGCAAACTCAGGATTTCAGATGACCGGCCAGGGGGAGGAGGATCGAGCATTTGTAGACCTGCTCATCTCATCCCGGGGGTCGGGGGTGGACACAGCCCAGTACTGGCCCCTAGTGGAAGCTGTGGGAAAGGCAGTGTGGGCCAACACATTGGGGGTGTAGGGGGGAGTAGCATGCATCGATGATGTCATGCAGGAGTGCATCATGACACCATTGCACACCTTGCCTTCCAGAGGACAGTACAAGGAGAAAAAGCTGGTGACAGGATGGCACTGAGCACCTGCATGCGCTGCACCCAGCCAGCTGAGCATGCAGCTGGAGCTAGATCCATTACATGGTGGAAGTTGGGGAGCCCTGCTGACCCCACCAGGGGGGCAAGCCCTGGGGGGGGAATAGCAGCAAAAGTCCCAGTGGGCATCTGGGTGACGGGGCTAGGGCACTTGGCAGATGGTGGCTGAACGGAAAAGGAGAAAATAATATTAATAAAAAAAAAATACATAAAAAAAATGTATGTATATGTCTGAATTTTGTTTTCTGAGGGCTTCATACAGCAACCTGATACACACCCTTCAGTAGACCCCGGAGTCAGTTGAAAAAATTATTATGACTGACTTACCATACATTATGACTGATTTTTTCAACTAGTTTGAAATTTCTGACTTCAACTAACCGAAGAAAATCCAACCAATTTTTTCAACTTTCACCATTGTTGAATTTTATTTTGTAGTAGTTTGTCGTACTTTTTAAACTTCGTATCTTTTTTTATTAAAATGTTGACTATAAAAGTTAATAAAATGTATGGAAAAGCCCCCCAAAATCAATGGGGCACGCACACACACAGCCTTCACCTTTTGACATCACAAAATGGGTCTGCATGTGCCTACATATGGGCATGTTGGTGGGTTAATGTCGGGAAGCAACTCCGTTTTTAGTATTTGGGATTTAGCAGTATTATAACATCATAAATGGTCAGAAAAAAATGGAATTCTTTATGCACCTCAGCTCTGGGGCAGGTGAGGTATTGCATACGTTGGAGGGAGCAGCAACGAGGCAGCAGCAGCTAAGAAGCTGTCTGCTCTTTAAAATGCAAATACTAGGTGCAGTGAAACAAATCTACACACAGTAGGGACCCACTAAAGCACAATAACCAGTCAAAACAACAACAAAATATACTAAGTTCCTGAAAGTAACAAGTTGAAGCAGGGCAGTAAAACAGTATACGGTATAGAAAAATAAGCAGCAGTAATACTAGCTACTTAGAAAAAGAACTGTGAGTCTAAAATACAGTATAGGTAGGGTATCTTAAACACAGCACAGAAGCTAGATGGTACCCTTTTGCAAACAGAGCTAACCATCAATATATGTTGGTTTACTAGTAGTCGTAGAATCTGTGAGACTAAAAACAGTTTATGGGAGGACCCCTAGAAATACCTCCTGCATGGTATACTGGTATGCTACCCTTACGGTGACACCAACCCAGCAAAATACATACCTGTCGGCAAAATCAGCACTTTGCCAACAGGTCGCTGTGTTGGTGTGCCTGAGACAGGGGCATGCTGTCTCCCAGTCCTGCAGCCCCGCCCCAAATAAACTCTGACTGGAGTTGGGAATCCCAATGATGGGGGGTTGGGGGCAGAGCCCTCTGCATGGGAGGTTGGGGGGCTAAGAGCCCTGATTAAAAAAACAGGATCAGGAGACACACAGGAATCATGTAGACCACAACCTGCGGTTGACTTGATTCCCGTCAGTGTAATGCCGATCGACATAATGAATGTCGAATCGGAATGGTACAGCCAGGTATACCAGAACTGAGATGTATCCATAGCTTAAATTTAAAGCTAAAAAAATTCATGCATGTTAAAAAAAACATTTTCTGACACAGTTTCTGAACTTGTTTTGGCTTTCAGCATGTATACTAATATGTTTTTTAAAATTTTATTCATCTTGCTGTGAGGACTTTAATATTTAATCTATCTGATTCCTACAGTGGCAATCAAGAAACATGTTGTCCTTTGGACCCAACCAACCATGCTCCATGCTCCGGCCTTCTATGGGTCCGGGAACTCACCAACCAACCACCTGCACTTGGCCTGCTCCATGACCTCATGGGGAGTCTGACTTATTCACAATGCCACCACAGTCAGAGAAAGTCCAGCCAAGTCACCAGCAGTAGAGCGATGATGATCGATCACCTTGGCTTTTCAAATTCGGCCCCTGTGCTTCTAAGCCCTCAACCAGCCAGCCCAGCACGCAGCAGACACACAGACAGACTGAGTAGTCTGTGAGGGACCATTCTCCCCCTTCCTACTGTGCACTGCCCAGCCCTGATGGGCCTTCATACACATACAATACAGTATCTTGCTCACTGTAGTAGCCTGTTACCAGTTCGGTCAGGTGTTGGGTGATGATTCGGCGGCGGGTGGCTCCGTGGCTCAGGCTGCCACTGCTGCTCTTCTCGGTGGTGGTGCCGGTGTTTTTTAGAGCTGTGTGCTCCCTCCTCCCAACCCGCACAGTCGGTCCCCAACCCAGACCCACATCCCCACTCTGGCACTCTACACAGCAGAACTAGTGCACCTACCACTCCTCCTCTTTGACAGCTCTGAAAACCTGACCGAGGCTGAGTGACAGTCACCCAACGGGCCCGGCCGATAGGGTCACGGGCTGATCCCGACCATGACCAGACCACTGACTTGTTGCCTTCACACGACTGCTGCTTGACTTTGCTGGACTACTGACTGGGACCTGCACAGTCACACACTAGTCTCTCTCTCCGGGCACCAGACACATCAGGACAGTGGACACAGTAAACTTATTTTTAAATTAATGGCCAAACAACCAAACTTCAGAAAAACTTCATGCAGAAAAACACTGCTCACTCTGTTGCCCACACACCAACACAGGTGCCTCTTCTCCCAATAGTCTTCTCTCTGACCTAGGCACTCCCTCCCCACCACCTCATGCAGCCAGTCACAGACATTCTCAAGCTCCTGGCTCCTCCTTCTATCTGTCCTAATTGGTGGATGTTTTATGTCCAGGAGCCAGGGGTGCATTTTATTGGCTGTAAGTCTCGGTGCTTTTAGTTTAGGACTCTTAGATATTCACGGCCCCCCAGCCCCCTCCTCCCCTGGAAAGAAAAAAAGAGAAAACACACTGCAGTGCACCCCCAAAACAAACCTGGATGGGTCATGGAATCGTCAACTTCAGTGGATTTCAACTTCACTGTTTTATGACTGCAATCCAATGCAATTACAACTGATTGCAACTGCACTGAATTGCAACTGACTATTTCAACTGCCGATGACTGCTCCGGGGTCTACCCTTCAGTGGTACTTATGGGGAATTTTGGGGGGTGTATCTGCTGGCTGCCATGCAAATGTTTCCAATTTGTGGCACATAAACATTGTTTGTCTTCCTTACACATTAGGCAAGGATCCTGGAAAAGAATGGCAGAGGAGACCCCAAATCCCTAATTTCCAAGGTCCACAGGCCACCCAGCCACATTTATTTCGAATACAGTGCTGTATGCAGGCTGTCACAGAGCAGTTTGACCTACACAGATAAGGATCTGTGGGCTGTGGGTCCATGGTGGAAGTTGCTGACATTGTTTTTTTCTTAGGCAGTATCCCAATAATGATGTATCATCTGTACTTTCCTGTTTTTCTGGTTCACACACAGGTCTGCCTTCAGAAAACAAAATTCAGATCTCAGATGAAAGAAAAAACATTGAAACAAACTGTTTCCTTTCCTAGTTCAAATTTTTGAACTTTTGGGGCTGAGCAGTCCAGTGGTTAGATCCCAGCTCTGGAACCAAATAAATCTGGATCAGATCCCACCAGAGCCACTTAATCACTGTCCGAGTCTGAGCAAGTCACATGTGCTTCTGTCCCTCCCGCTTGTAATACAGGGCAGAAGCTGGACCCTACTGAAAACAAGATGTAGGACCATCGCTGGATTGTCTAAGAGAAATAAATTAGAAAAAAGCAAAAATCCTAAACAAAACAAGCTGTTCAGGATTCAATAACAGCAGGGGGAGAACCCAGATTCTACAAGAAAGCTGCAGCAGAGAAATACATAGTAGTAAGGAAACCGGAGCAATATCGCGGGATTACACATCCTCCATTTTGTTGCTAGGTAACCATCTAAAAAAGCAATATAATGAGTAATGTGGAATGGCGCAAGTTGAAAGTCTGCAAAATTAATGTTGCATTGGCTGGCTCAGTGGTGCTGTGGGGGCGAGGCACTGAGTACCACACCACCCACTGCACTGGTAATCTGGGTTCGGGAATGCATGGGGGTCACTCGAGGACTGGCAGATGAGGAAGGACTGAGCATCCCAAGAACAGCTCTGTTCCCTTGGGCGAGGGTGGTACCTGAATCCCGCTCAATGGCTGCCACCTTGAAGAAGATGGGGTGGCATCGCAATAGGATGCAAGGGAAAGGGAGCCCTCCCACAGGATGCCTGGCGGAGTCTCCATAGAGCCGGAGCAGGCACACTATCATTGTGCATGTTGAGGGCCCTAGGAGATAAAAATGGCAGAAAAAAAAACATGTGACTGCTGCCGAATGGCAGCCTGTTACCAGCAGGATCCACGCTGGTGACTGGGTACCTCCAACTATCCTGTGGCAGAGGACAGACCTGAGCACAAAGGTAAGACCCAGATGTTGGGTGATGGGGGTGGGGGATCTGTCCAGATAGGGGCAGGTCAAGCAAAAAAGGAGATAAACTACTAATTAAAAAAAAAATTAATGCTGCAGCATCCCTAAATACAAGCAGTTTTTTTTTTTTTTTGAGGTCTGAGTCTGTAAAAGAAAAAGATACTGTTAGCCGATGGAGCTTGCCAATACTGTATCTGGGCAAAACTGTGAACGTTATCTCCTTACATTATTGGTAGTTGAGCAGCAAAAGTACAACATTCCCATTTTGATAGGAGCAAATTTCAGATTCTAGTGCTGGAACTCTTAATCTGTCACATTGCAGAAACTCTTTATAGAAAATTAATGGTGAGTTTCTGCTGCTTGGGTATGGTTTGCTAAGACCAGCATATGTAAGACAAAAAAACTATTTAATGTATTTATATTATAAAATCGCTGGTAATGGAGGCAACACAAAAAAAAAATCCTTTTTTTTGTCTGGTTAGAGAAGAGCGAAGCCTGTGAAGGGTTTCCTCTGTCAGGTGAGAAGCCATGTCACTATTTTGATAGGATTGCAGATGGAATGTGTAATGATTTTGTTTGTGGTCTAGTCTGATCGGCCTGGCCTTGTAGAGACTGGCTGCATGCCCAGCAAGGAATGTTCATGAGACCATTGGATAGCGTTTCCACTTTCTGTAAGTTTCGTGACTTCACTGTTTCATATTTTGTAGTTAAATACAGAACTTCGGAAGCTCTAGCTCTGGAGATTCTGAGTGTTGGCTGTAGATTTTGCCAACTCTGTGGTTTCTGCCCACACCCACAACATACAGTCTGCTTTCAGTTTTTTTTACAGTGACTCACAGTTGCAGTAAAACATTGGACAATAATATACTAAACCTTTTTAATCAATTATTGTAATAAAAGCCTTTAATATAATCCATAATCATATAAAAATTGTTCATCTCTGTTTCAACATGCATTTTTTCTTAAATATTTTTAGACCTATACACTTTTTATGTGATGCTGTGTAGTTCTGTCTGGTGTGGGGGTACACAGTACACATCCCGACATCTGTTTGCCAGTTTGAAGACATAACATGAGAAGCAGATTGTCCAAATCACCCTGTGTTTAGAACCTAAGAACGTAAGAGTTTGCCCGGCAGAAGAAAACTGTGAGGTCCATCTAAAAATGGACTGCAAGTATAGGGCTTATGGGCAGACTGGATGGGCCTAGCTGTCCTTATCTGCTGACTACTTCTATGTGTCTATGTTTCTATCTAGTCTGCCTGAAATGTCTACCTCAGAGCCCCCCATCTACTGCTCTTGTTGAGGTGACTACATTGACTGTCCCATTCCCGTTTGAATTCTCTGACAGTCCTCGCCGCCACCACCTCAGGTGGCAGGCTGTTCCAAGGGTCCACAACCCTCTATGTGAAAAAGTACTTCCTAACATTGGCTTTGAATTTACCATCAACCAGGCGTAAGTTGTGCCCTCTTGTACGCACAGTCCTATTTTCCTGAAAGAGATAACCAGTATGTACTGCGTTTATCCTTTAAACGTATTTAATGTTTTAGTCATCTCTCCTCTGTTTCTTCTCTGCTCTAGGGAGAATAGATTTAACTGGCTGAGCCTATTTTTTTTAAGGTTCATGGTGTAGTCCCTGCACCATCTTGGTGGGTCTCCACTGGGTGGACTCCAGACAATCTATGTCCTTTTTTAGGTGTGGCCTCCAGAACTGCACACAGTACTCCAAGTGAGGCCTCACCAAGGACCTACAGAGTGGGATGATTACCTCGCGCTTTCTGCTAGTAATACCCCTACCTATGCATCCTAGGATGCCACTTGCCTTAGTGCTACTTTTTCGCATTGCTTGCCTATCTTTAAATTGTCCAATATCATAACTCCTAGATTACATTCTGTCTTTGTCTTTTCCAATTGCTGCCCTTCCAGGATATAGTTATTTCCTGGGTTCCTCTTACCCAAGTGCAGTACCTTACACTTTTTGTTGTTGAATTTCAGCTGCCAGTTCTTGGACGATTCCTCCAGCTTTCTTAGATCTGCTCCATTCCTTGGACCCCTTCCTGTGTGTCCACCCTGTTGCAGAGCTTTGTATCATCTGTGAACAGGCAGACTTTTCCTTTCAGTCCTTTAGCGATGTTGCTGATGAATGTGTTGAAAAGGATTGGGCCAAGCACTGATCCCTGTGGAACCCCACTGGTTACTCTCACCTCCTGCGTCAAGGTGCCATTTACTATAACTCTCTGAGTCCTGTCCTGTAGCCAGCTTTTTATCCAGTTCACCACTTTCTGACCTACACCTGTTTGTTCCAATTTATTTACTAGCCTTCTGTGTGGAACTGTATCAAAGGCTTTGCTAAAATCCAGATATACCATGTCCACAGCCACACCTTAGTCCACTGCTCTTGTAATGCAGTCGAAGAATTTTATCATATTTGTTTGGCATGAGCATCCGGCCGTGAAGCCAAGCTGCTTTGGGTCAAGTTTTCCAATTTTTTAAGATACTCCACTACCCTTTCTTTAAGCAATATATCCATTACTTTACCCACCACTGAGGTCAGGCTGACTGGGCAGTAATTTCCTGCTACCTCCTTGCTACCACTCTTGTGCAGTGGCACAACTGTGGCCCTTCTCCAGTCCTAAGGCACTATGCCATCTAGCAGTGACTTGTTAAATAGTTCGGCTAGTGGGGCTGCAAGTTCCTCCTGCAGTTACTACAGAACTCTTGGATGTATTCCATCTGGCCCCTTTGCCTTGTCCACCTTTAATTTAGACAGCTCCTCAAGAACCCTTTCTTTTGTAAAGAGGCTGGTGTCTACTCCCCTGTTGTGGAGATGTGCCTTGGCTAATGCTGGACCATTATCTTTGTCTTCATGGGTGAAGACCGAGCAGAAGAATTCATTGAGTACTTCCACCTTGTCTTTGTCATTCTCCACCAGTTGTCCCTCTTTAGTTGCTAACCTGGTTATTCCTCCCTTACACTTTCTTTTTTCCCATATATAATGAAAGCATGTTTTGTCCCCCCTCTTCACTCCCTGCGCTATTCTTTCTTCCATCTGGGCCTTAGCTACCCTACTTGTTTTTCCTCCTTTCTTGAGTTTAATCCTGTATTCTTCTCATCTGTCCTTCTCAGATTTGGTCTCCTTGTACTTTCTGTAAGCTTTTGTCATCTCTAATTATAGTCAACACCTCTTTGGAAAACCAAAGTGGGTTCTTTGATTTTCTGTATTTATTTGTTTAGTGCAGGAGTTCTCACACTTTGTCATAGTGAGCCTCCCCCAAGCCTTGGAAAAGATCTTGAGCCTCCCCCTAATATAGAAATAATTTTGGGCCTCCCCATAGTTAGAACAACTATCATACTTTGCACATTACAGGAAGAATACAATGAAGTGCATGTGAGTAGTTGAGTTTATTCTCATTTTATTGAACTTATTATTCTCTCTTTCTATAACTCCCCTCCTCAGGTCAGCGTACTCACTCCACACGTCTGACTTTTGGACTTTATTTACCCCTTGTTACAATACCTCCATGAGTCAGATTGCTTTCTTTGTCAGTTTTACCCTGCTCTTAAACACCTTCTCAGGGACCATTTGCTCCCTCCTGTTCTTGCTCCTAGTATCTCTATGCTTAGCCTTTGTATTTGTGCTTTTCTGCAGCCAGTATAATGGGTCAGTTGTTACCTTGTTCCTATTCATTTGCATTATTTTGAATTTTGTTTTGCACAGTTTCCAAGAATTGTATTTTCCCCATGTTATACCAGGAAACAAGTGTTTGTTGAGCATCTCTTTCCTGGTAACCATTTTGTACATAAATTCATGCCATTATTCACTTTCACTTTGCTGCATCCTTTCATACGAAGCATCCAAAACTTGACATTAAAATATAGTACGTTTTAAGGCCTGCTTGAGCCTCCCCTGGAACAGGTTGGGGTCTCCCCTGGGAGGCTGGCCTCACCATTTGAGAAACCCTGGTTTAGCGCATTGTGCCGTGACTATAGTTATAACGTTTTTCAGTTTTATCCAGGTGTCTTCCACATTCCCTCTGGCATCGGTTACCAGCAGTTCTTTAATACTTACCCTCATTCTTAGGAAATTTGCTTTTCTGAAATCGAGCACCCTGAGTTTGGTGTGACAAGGGTTCTCTGTGTTGTTAATCGAGAGCCAGAGTGACCTGTGGTAGCTGGTGCCCAGGTTGATCCCCACTTGCATGTCTGACACCCTGACACTGTTTGTGAGTACCAGGTCGAGAATAGCAGATTCCCAAGTGGGTGACTCTACCAACTGATTAAGTCTCATCCCCCATAGTGTGATGAGGAATTCTCTACTCCTCTCTGAGGAGGCAGTGAAGATGGACCATTCTACATCTGGTAGATTGAAGTCCCCAGCCAGTAGTAACTCGCCTTTGTTGGCCATTCTCAATATGTTTTCCAGGAGGTCTTTATCCTTCGAAGTCTCCTGGGTAGGGGGTCTGCAGATAACTTCTACCCAGATAGGGTTCCTGTTACCAGCTCCCAAAGTGATCCATACAGCTTCGGCATCACTGTGCAGTCCCTGGATTTGAGTTGCATTGATCCCATCTCTGATATACATAGCCACCCCCCCACCCACATTTCTTTCCCTTGCAGCCTCTCCTGAAGAGAGTGTATCCAGGGATAGCAATGTCAAAGATGCGGTTCTCTGTGAACCAAGTCTCCCTGATAGTGATCCAGTCAAGGTGGGCCTTGGCATCATGGCAGTGATGTCTGGGATTTTGTTTGGAAGGCTACAAGCATTAATGCGCATTGTCTTCAATCCCTGGTTAGTCCTGCTTGCTGCACGATTACTCTGTTTTCATTTTGTGTCCTTAGTGCACTTTCTGTTTCTAGTGTGTTTGGAACATCTTTGTGGAATTCCCCAACCTTCGAGTGTGGTGATTGTGATATAGTGTCCTGGTGCCATCAGCATGTTTGATGATGGGGGAGGGGCATCAGCTGGTTCATAGGATGCAGCTGTTGCTGGTGCCCCTTCCCCTCCTACCAGTTTAAACGACTGACGAAGACATTGAATTTTTGATCGAGAGCGTATGTCCCCTCCTTTGTAAGCTGCAGGCCATCAAACTTAAAGAACTCCCTTTCCCAGAAGTTCTGCCAGTTCCTGATGTAGCCATGCCCCTTATCCTGACACCAGTTTTTTTTTTTTTTTTTTTTATTTATTATGCTTTTTTGCCCCACGATGGAGGACCTGGCACCTCAGCCTGGTCATGGACCCCTGCCTCCACCTCCACATTAGACCGCAACCCCTTGGATACCCTCTGGCTTGTCTCCCAGGGTGGGGTGCGACGCTGCCCCAGTACAGTGCTTCAAACTGGGACTAGGTCCGAGGGTCGGTCCTGGAGGTTGATGAAGGCCAGGGCAGGCTTCATCTAGGGTCATCTGTGGGATAATTTTTTTGTAGGCTGTATGTGGGGGCGGGAATGTGTATTGATGTCCAGCATCCGTTCTGCCCCTCTGAGTTACTTTGAATGCTGGTTGCTGCTGTACCTCTGGCCTCTGCCAGGGGTCCGTCAAGCATTGGACATTTGCCCAGCCCTGCCCCGGAGAGAGATCAGTCCCTAGGATGCTTGATCCTTCTCCCCCAGCTAGCCTCCAGCGACCTGGGTCTGTTCCCGAACCTGGGTCGCCCGGTGTACATAAGGAAATCCAACAGCTGCACCGCTGCAAGGGCGCTTGATACCAGTTTTAAGCCCGGTATTAAGCTCGCAGATGTCCCCTTCTCTGATCTTCTGCCTGCTGGTGCTCCTTTCCCACACAGGCAGAATCGCTGAGAAGGAGATGCTGGATGAAAGGGAAGTTAGTTTTTCACTGAGTTTTGTTAGATTTTGCTTAGCCTCCTCCACAGATCGACTAGCTAGATCATTTGTGCCAGTATGGATCAGAATGTGCGTGTCCTGCTTCGTGTTGCTCACAATGCCCTTGATGCAGTCTGTCCCTCCATGTCGATGTTCCTGAGAGGCATCTTACCGCAATCTTTGATTGGCCAGTTTGGTGGATGTGAGATTCTACTCCCCGAATCATAGAGTCTCCTATTATTAATACATGCTTTTTTTCATCTTTGGTGAACTTTGATTTGGTTAGTGTCTCCATTCGATGTTTATGGTCCTCTTTCACTGGATTGCCTGCCTCAGCAGTAGGTATGGATTCCAGTGGGGAGAACCTATTTGATCCTTGAATAGGTTTTGGGGTCACCGTGGCACTGCTCTTTGGCTTAGCTTTGCTGTTTCTAACCAACTGCCATCTCCCTTGGTCTGCTAGTTCTCTGGGGGAGTGGCATTGGTAGTAGGTGGGCAAAGTTTAAGCCTTCTTTTAAGCCTTGTTTTTCAAATGTTCTGTTTTTGTCCTTTGCTTAGAATCTTTTCCGGGTATACAGTGGAGCCCACCAGGATGCGATGCAGTATCACAGACAGATTCAGAAATGACAAAAGAGATTAACTGCCACTGAAATTGCACTGTTTCCAGCAGCAGTGCTTCAGTATTCTTTGTTGTATCCTGGCGGACGCCACTGCACCAAACACAAGTCCCAGAAATAATCAGATAGTTTAATTAATAGGTAAAGCAGCATTTCTGGATAATTACAATTTATAAAGGCAGACAGCTAATGCACCCATTTCTTGTTGGTCAGACTAACACCCTTTTTACCCTGTGTATTTCTCTGTCTCCTGCCCTAACTTGGATTACTGCAGCTGCTCCTTGACCTTGCTACTGATACCAGTGCTGTAAGGTGTGTTGGAGTGCTGTGTAGCCCACTGCTTACCTCTCTAGGAGTCGAACATCTCTCACTTCCACAACACATCCAGACCCCCATCCCAGGGTGGGAAACCTGAGTCCGCTCTTGAACCCAGGTCTGTCTCCCAGATGGCAGTGTGAAGCTCTACCACTGGAATGCTCATAAGGGACATGCAGTTTAAACTGTTGATTGGTACCATGTAGTGAACTTTGTAGTGAGTTCTCCAGCAGTTTCTTTTTTTTTTTTTTTTGCCTTTCAGCTTTTTCTCTGTCTCCATCAGTATTTCCAGTCCTCAGGCCCTTCTTTTTTTTTCTTGAAACTCATCTTTATTAAAATGAAGGAAGCAAATGTATCCAAAATGCTTTACAAATAACTTACAGTATTAAAAGTAGTGATATTAAAGATTCTATCCGTATACACTAACCTGAAACAGCGTTATTTGTCTTACGTTGACTTGCTTGAATTGGTCAAACCTAACCTTGGCAGTGGTCTTTAAATGACATCCTAGGCTGTTCTTGTTCTGCTGACAGTCCTACAGCCCCTTTCACTGTTAACCTGACAGGCTGCATCCAAGTGGGGTCAATGCAATGTCATAGCCCTGGGAATCGAGAGCTGTCATTAAGATTGCAGGGAGATTTTACCTCCTCCCACCACCACTTTCTCCCCAAACCTATGTCTCCTGATGCCTTATCATGGCCTGTGTGATCTTTTTGACCACCAGTCTCCATTGTGGCTGGTGGGTGAACCCTACAGGGCCTAACCACAGCAGTCACTGGTGCCATGGAAACAGAGTTCCTCCTCCCTGACCAATTGAGAACACGCTGTCACTGGCAGCATTCCCTGATCTTGTCTGCCTACTTGCCAACATCCCTGGCTCACTTGTGTACTTGGGGCATCAGCATGGCAGCATAACACACCACCTGTGGGCCAATGGGGGGGGCCTTCTGTGGCAGTTCTACTAGTTGGTTACTGGCGGAATACTGGTTACACATCCGCTCAGAACACTGCTTCATTGTTTCCACTCTTTAAAAACTGATAGTGAGAAATTATGTTGACAAAACTGAAACATTTAAGAGGCACTGGATTTGCTTCTTGTGCTCTGCTGGTTTTATTCCCTGTCACATGGTGAATGCACACTGCAGTTGCGGAGAGCTAGTCTATCTTTAGAGTACCAGTTTTAACTCTCATCAGTTTTTGGGAATTTGTTTTCTGCTGCTAGCATGCGGCATGCTGTGGCACAATTATACTAACTATATCAATCATTAGATCCCTCTAGGTGCACTGGGGTTACCTATTATTGGCAGACTTCTCTCTCTTTGACTTGGGAGGCATTGGTTCCGACAGAAATCTGGATAGATTACTATAGACTAGTATAACAAGAACATTATAGGCAAATACAATTTAACATTTTGCATAACCTATACTTTACTCCTACTCGATTGTACAGACTGGGCCAATCGGAGCATGCTCATTGTCTCAGGTGTAATATAGCAGATAGTACACTCTTGCATATTTTATGGCAATATAAGAAGTTGGTACCATTTTAGACAACTATCAAAACCCGGTTAGACCCTACATTTGGTCTGGCCAATTTATTTACTCTTGAAATATGTTTATTGGGATGGCTTCTGGATATCCCCATTTCTTACCAATGGAATTACATTGCTCTTATATCAACTGCAGCTAAAACGGTTATTCTCCGCCATTGGTTAGATGACCATCTACCAACCTGGTCAGAATGGCATAGAGAACTCCTTAGCACCCTTACCTTAGAGTGACGTATAGTGAATACTCAACATAAGAGAATCACTTTTTTTGAAAAATGGGGGCTCTTGCATGCTTGGTTATTAGCGTTATAGCCTGTGAATGTTGTAATCAATGCATGGGTCGCCCTGCTTAGTTTTATCAGCGTAGTTGAGATGGCTTTAGTTATCTCTGTACAAACCTACTCTGTCATTGGCTAAGCAGCTGGGGAGGGGAGAGGGAGAGGACTGTTTTTTTTGTTATATTGTATGTAACTTGATTTTTGTCTTCATTTGATTGTTTTTTTTTGTGTTGTCTTTATTGAAAACAAAGTAAAGTATATTTAATACAAAAAAAAAAGAGTACCAGTTCTAAATAAAGTCATTTATAAAATGGTGTTGGAAACCACACAAACATGATTGGCTGAAACATGTCACATAGCTGTGCATTAAAATGCTTCACAAAATGGGTAGCAAAGATGTTGCATCCTGATTGGCTGAGAGGTGCATTTGGTCATGTCCTTGTCAGTGCATATTGTGCCAATTCGTACCTCATCAAGCAAGCAAAATGCAATGCAGCAAAAGAGTCATGCCTTGCAGAAAGTTTAAAAAAAAAAAAAACTTTCTGGCAGCCATGTTGGTAAGGTAAAATACGTGCTAATACTCATTAGTTGCCATAACCCATGAAATACAATTTCCTACCCATTTTAATAAATACCCATCCCCACACCATGTTTAAAAAAGTATAACTTCCAGAACAATTATTTACCAGCATTAACTAACCTGCTGTAATGTTTTTTTCTCAGTTTTGCTCACCAACCCTGTCATCCTAGGATGCTAAATTTCAGTCCAGCTTCAGGTTCCAACTTCCCACCTCCCCACCACGCCCACCTCCCGTCCGGCACCCACACCATGTTTGCCAGTCAAACTACAAACAAACATGAAAAACTATAAACCAAGTGCAGTCTGAGAAGAGTATATATATATATATATATATATATATATATAATACAGTATATATATATATTTTTTATTTTAAAACTAAACTGTTTCTCTGTGACGTACGAGCAACCTGATCTGTGACAGCACTGCAGCTGGGAGCAGCTCAGTCATACAACAGTGCTGCAATCAGGAAACTGCTTGCTCTTAGCTGTAGTAGCTGCTCACTCACCTACTTAGTCAGTCCCCCGAAAATCAAAAGACCCGCGCACATTAAAAAAGCGTCAGTGCAAGTGACCTGACCGCTCGCTTCACGCTTGTCAGCCACACAAATTCAAATTGGACTGCTGGCAGAAATAAAACGGATGGATCCAATCCTGCACACCCTTTAAAAAAAAGTGGACTCAGTTAGTCACTAGCTTTTTACTCTCTCACTCACTAAATAAAACACCTACCAGCAAACCATATTTCATTTCATCTGGCCTGCAAAATATATTAACGGGAGGGGGGTTGAACCGAAAAGAAAAAGAATGAAGAGCATAAGCTTACTCTGCAGTAGATTCTCAAGAACAGCATAGCCCTTTTTTTTAATTCTGCCTAGCACCCTCTACTGGAATTGATACACCACTATACAATAGATGCACAAAGCAGTTTAACAGTATGGACTAAGCTAGCAATAAGTAAGCAATAACCCAGGACAGTGTGTGTGGGTAGTGGGGATTAATCAACACCCCAGGTGCGTTGTGAGGCATGAGGGTGCAGCCCAAGTGCCCTCACAGCACCTGGGGTGTTGATTAATCCCCAATACCCACACACCCTGGAGTGGGTTATTGTGCTTATAACATGGGGTATGTTTAAACAACAAAAAAATAGCCGAAAGGTGTTTTTCTGCTGTTTAAAGACCAAAAAAGCTACTGTATCCTGCTACCTTGGAAAAGAGTCCTTAAAAAAAACACAATATCCCTTTAATTATGCACACAGAAATGAGACAGATGCAGTATTAACATGATCTGTAATATTTCTGATCATGACGTCCTCTGCTACCATGCACATGCTGTAATATTCTCTTCCCCCACCGCCACAGACACACACATACACACGCTCCTCCGATCCACTATACTGCAGGATACTGCATTGTCAAGCATCAAGGCACTGTCACACACTGTCTCGGAGCATGGCACTCACCCTACGGAAATGGGACACATCACCAGCTGTGAGGTCGCTTTGGCTGTCCCTGGTTACTCTCCTACAGATTGATCGTGGTACGAGAGATGGAGGGGGAAAAATGCAGGAACGGGCATGCTGCAGAGACATGGTGATGGGTGGGAGCACAGAATGCCACACCATGGGAGCTGCTCACAGAGGGAAACACAGACAGGAGCCTGGAATGGGGATGGAGGGGAGCAATATTGGAGGAGCGAATTGCGGGGGAAGGTCCAGGGCTGAAGCACAGCATGTCACCCCAGGGAAGCTGCTCGTCCTATGGGAACGGGACATGTCAGTGGCTCTGACATCTCTTTTGCTGCTCCTTGCTATGGTCCCATGGATTGATTGCGGTGCGAGAGGGGAAGGTGGAAAAATGCAGAAATGGGCATGCTGCGGAGACTTGGTACAGGTCAGAATCACTGTATGTCACGCCGGGGAAGCTGCTCACAGACGAAAACAAGAGCCAGGAGTGAGGCATGGGTATGGTGGGGAGCAGTGTTGCAGGAGTGATTTGTAGGGGAAGGTACAGGGTGGAAGCTCAGCATGTCATGCCAGGGAAGCTGCTCCTACAGGGTGAGAGAGACAAGAGCCAGGAATGGGTATGGTGCTGACTAATTTAACACACTGCCTAACACGTGATAACTGTAGCAGTTCCGTTCATTGGCAGTTCTGGCAGTCCTTAACGCTCGCTACCACACATTGCTACAAATGGCTGCTTTTATACTTTTTCCTTCACACCACATCCTGCAAATCCAGTACATTCACTTATCCCTAGGACCTACTCACATCACTTGTAAAAATATCTTACATTAACGTACGCTCACGTGGCATGATTCAGCCACTCACATTTTGTATTACACTAACTACATGTTATAAAACACAGTAGACAGTGCTTTTTAATTTTTATTGACTGATAACAGCACATCCAGGTGTGCTGAACCTCTTACCTTATGGTGCACCTGAGGCATGCCATGATCAATCAATAAACCACACCTCGTCATGTCTTATTCCTTACTTAACATACACCCTCTTGTGTGTCATTTCTCACTACTAATGAATGATGCCCGTGAGCAATAACTGTTTGTCTAATTTATCTTAGTTACTCAAGTTTAAAACAGAATGGTGCGTGTTATTTGTCTAGAACAAAAACATTTATGTTTGTATGTAAATGTTTTTAGAAAAGCACACTAAGCCAAATCTCATTTTCAGGCTCATTCGGGGTGGAAGTATAGAAGGACAGAAAACACGGTATTGGTGCAGAAGCATGGCAAGTGATAAGTGTATAAGACAAAGCAAAATACACAGTTGCTAATGAAATGGCCTCAAAACGGGGGTCAAACAGCTGCTCCATTGCAACCACTCACTTAGCAGCTATACACAAAGGGCTGACCTAGTTACTGAGGGGAGGAGTTCCCATAGGAACTGTATCAGTATATAAGTTACGCATTCCAGATAGTAGTTTATGCAAACAGGGTTTGTGGACACTAACACCTATTTAATGAGATCCACAGATTTCTCTGCATCTCACAATGCCTGTCCCATTGCGCTGTGCCATGCGTAAAAGTTGATTGTACCTTGTGCTATGGCCATTGTCATCTTCCCGCTCACCTGACCCATACCTTTATTCCTGTGTAACCCCCCTGCAAATGGGGGTTCCCAAAAGACTTCCAGGAGCTTGCTTGAATGCTCCAAGCCTGAATGGTGTTTGGCGTTTAAGCCATTTATCAATGAGTGTTTTTAGAACCTCTGGTACTGTCTCTTTAAGAGCTGTCTGCTTGCAGACATAATTAGTTTGTATGGGGGACTGTGTGTTTCTTTGATTGAGTACCACTCAAGCTGCTGCCAATTCACTCCATTTTTGCAGTCACTAGGAGTGCAAAGGGAACCTATCTGAAAGATGTAACTGTTTGCCAGAAATCATTTACAGTAATAATGAAATTACAGTTTGTCTAACCTGCTTTCTTTTGCAGTCAGAACAGTGTCTGCCTAGTTCCCCATTCTGGTTTTGAACTGCTGAACTGGACCAATCAGTGTGGGGTAAGCTAGCTCTAAAATGGTGCCTTGGACGAATCAGAACTTGGACTCATAATCTGAGCCAGCCACAAGAGGATTGTATGGGCAGTGACTCTGGGAGATGTAGTTTAGACTTCAGTGCCTTTTTGGACCAACAGCAGCAGTCTATTGTGAGTGACAGCCAATCCAGTCAAGAACTGGGAGGAACTCAAAGGAAGTGCCCGGTTTTGTCGGTTGGAGTTTCAGTTGAGCTTTGGCAGTGAAGAAGGAGCCCTTTTTCAGTGTGCAGTTTTAGTCAAAAAGCGTGTGTAAGGCCCAGAGTTCGGTCTGCAGCTTATGTAACTGCTTGTTAGGACTGAATCCATCCTGTGAAAAGAATCAAAGGATCTCTGAAGAGTAGAAACCAGGCTCACCCTGTAGAAGACTGGAGGAATTGCTGAAAATTGCAGTCGGTCTGTCAGGAACTGAATCTGCTGTGTGTTCTCCCGGGTATTGTGCAGTAATTGCGATCGGGATACAGATGCAGCCTGCCTGGTATAGTGCTTTCTTTTATATAAATGTGTGAAGAGGTTTGTGTACCTCAAGTGAGCCCTGCTGACATTGAAGGACCCTATCTTATTAGGAGGTCGTGAGTACTAATTCAGGGTCGCTCCCTGTTGAATTGCCACATTAAATCCAAATGGAATTACTGTACTGCTGACTGTTTAATTCTCCTTTTCTCTGTGTGAAAGGGCCCTACCAGCTGCCACGGTTTGGACTAGTCACTAGGGCTTGGGTACCCAGGGACAGTAACTGATAGGGATAGGCCTGTGCACAGAGCCATAGGTAGATTATTAGAGTGATAAGCTAATTAACCTGATTTCCCCCTGTCCTTGTTATATCCCCTAAATAAATCAGAGCTGCTTGTTTCAGCAAAGTTATACTGCCTGAGGTATTTGTCTATGTTAAAGTACTGTACTGTGATTGTTGCACTGTATCTCATTTCACAAGAGGTCCCAGTCGGAACCAATCCTGGGGTAAGTGTATACTGTGAAGGTAATTCTGATATATTGTGTGGGCCACTAGTGGGAAGAAAGGGGGGTTGCAGTGTCCCAGAGGGCTGTGACCAAGTTAGTTTAACTATTGTAAACCCTGACCTCTGGGTGGAGGCACCTGCCATTGGATCCAGGCCCCTCAACCTGTTAGTGGCAAATCAGGCAGGGGTAGTAGCCCCTGGGATAGCGCCATCTAGGGGTTACACCTGCTTGACAGCTGATGTGCTTCTGACCTTTTCTGGCCCTGCTGCTGGTCGTGTGGTCCTATATCCACTGCCCAGCCTGAATAAAGTCCCTGGCATCCAATGTAACCCCCTAGCCCTGTTTCCCGGTGTACATGGCCTTTTAGTATGGTCCCTCACTGATCTTTGTACCTTTACTGCTCCAAACATTCTAGTCACATTTTAGTGACAACTTTACCACTTGCCTGCAATAGTTCAGCAGGCAGGGGGTGTCCTAAATATATGAACAGAATTACCAGGATTGCGATATTTTGTTTATGATGAGAGCCATTTGTATAATGCATCCCATCTTTCTTCACACTGTCTCTGTAAGGGTATGGTGTACGACCCCCTTTAAACCAAGTTCAAGGGGTCACACTCAAGGTAGTGGTGCAAAATTGTTGGCATAATAATTTTGGGGCTGCCCCTTTTGGCTAAGAAAGGAGCCTGAAATTTTCAAGCTCTTGTGTGGAACTGTGTGAAAATAGCCTATTTTGACATGCTCCCAAGCTTCCCATCATGCTTTGCTGTTAAACCTACTTCATAGTATGCATATCAGGATACCGTCAAGCCCCCATTAGGATTTGAATCATTGCTACTTAAAAAAACATTCAAAGACTAATTAATTAGTCATAATGCCAGCACACACTCTCATGGCTGCTGTACTGGGCATTAATCCCTTAGAAATGCCCCGTACATGAGCTGGCCTGGTGGTGTAGGGGCTAAGGCATTGAACGCCTTACCTCCTGCCACATCGGTGACCTGCGTTTGAGAGCAAGCACGGATTGCTGGGGGTCAGAAGGATGGGAGAGGATTGAGCGTCCCAGGGACTTTCTCCTTTCCCGGAGAGGGGTGGCAAGTTTTCTTGGCCTTTGACTGCCACTGGTAGAGGCCTGGTGGTAGTGCAGGTCACAAGCAGCTCGATGGGCAGGGCACAGACCTGTAGTGTACACACAATTCCACAAACATGTCCTGCTGTGATGCCACAACAGGGGACAGTGAGAAAATGGAAATGGGGATCTGAGAGCAGAACAAAGCCCTGCGCATGTCCCTGGACCCGCACCACCCGGACACCTGGAGCCATCTGGATTGTGTACTGGGGGGGAGGACTGCCCTTCCCCATCCATTCCTGCCGGGGAGGGGGAGTAATCTGTGGGGGATTTGCTCCAAAGTAAGTCTGGGGGAGGTGGGTGCTGGTTGCGGGGAGGTGGGGACAGGAGCTGAAAGAGCTAGCCCAAGGAGTAAAAAGCTGTAAAGAAATATCCGGTACCGCTCAGAGCGATGGATACATATGTTGTGTCTTTTTTTTTTTTTGTAACTAGCTCGATTAGACTTATAATCACAATAATGCCCTTACAATCAGGCATTTCCATAACACCCCCTTTCTGCCCCCTGAAATTTATCTAGGGATCCTGATGGTAACCGGGGGGGGTTTACAAACCAAAAACTTTCCAGAGAAGGGCAAGGTCAGCAGATCTAAAGAAAAAACAAGGCCCTACCTCAACTGCAGGTCTAGCAGTGTAGTGCAGATTGTAACACTCCCATGGGCTTTAGCTTACCATCAGCTGCAACTTCAGGCTTGTCCAGGGAGGACAAAGCTAGAAATATGGCTTCTTTAAAGGAAGGAAACAGTTCATTCAATAATCCCAGCACACACTATGTGGAAAAAAAAAACCAAAGAAGGAAATGTAATTTTGTTCCTCATTTTAAAAATGAATAAATATATAAATAGAGTGCACAGCTCAATGGAGCCAGGAGACAGAACAGGCGTAGGGCATGAGATAAGAGGTACTGAACAGTACCAGGCTGATACAAATGCTTACAAAACAGGCCTAGAATATTAGACAAGGTGCAGACTCCATGCAGATACCCAGAGCTGAAGTAAAGCTCAGGACCTTAGAAGGTACGAAACATGTCCAAAACCAGTACCTGAGGAGTGCCTTACTCCCCAACCGAAGTAACTGATACCGGGGATGTGGCCTTAAATCCATACCGTGGCTGCCCTGAGAAACTTTGCCTGAGAACCAACCAGTTTGTAGCCCTCTTTCCCATGAAACAGGATGCCAGCTTGAACTACAGTATGTAAGACATGGCTTCATTCCTTCAGTTACACTCTCCCCTACATTCCTTGTGGATCTAACATGGGCTCTGCCCCAGACATGGGTACAGCAGGCCAGATCAAGTGAATCCCAGAATGCAGACCACCCAGCTCATCTCAACAGTTGCCACGCTGGAAAAATCACCTCCTCAGAATTGCCACCTCCAAGGGGCCCTGCATTTGCCCTGACACCATCACGACAGCCCCATGCCATGTCTTTCTATTTTTTGGAACACTAGGTCTCCCGAACGCAGTCATGGTGGGCTTACCTCCAGCTGCTGTCCTTCCTGCTGCTGAGCTCCCAGGACCCCAGTCCCCAGTGGTCACCATACTCCTGACACCCTCCCCATGGGAAAATAAAAGGATAACCCACGTAGCCATCGACGCTAGCAGAGTTGGTACCTCCTGGGCCGGGGGTTTGAGACCCCAGCCCAACTTGTCCTACACGCAGCCTGCTGGCTCTCCCCCTTGCAGGGAACCCTCCCCCTTTTAAACCTGGGCAGGGAGCAATGCCCTCCCTGAGGGCTGAACACAGGATGCTCAAAACAAGAGCCTAACCAACAGTGGAGAAAGCAGCACAGTAAGCTAGCCCCGAGAGGGGTGCCTTATACCCATGCTGGGATTAATGTCCTTTGGCTGTACCTCAGCCTATCAACCCCCTCCTCAGCTGAGTATTAATCTTTAGTAAATGCCTGGTTGTTCAGGCATTATTGTAATTGTATGATTTCTTACCTTCTGCCGAATTTAATGACGTACCTCATTTTGTTGTTTCTCTTTCCTTTTTTATTAATAAAAGTGAAAAACTGGCTGTGCACCATATTAGTGTCACCACGCAAAAAACATCGTGGTTACAGACCTTGATCTACTCCTACTGTACCCTTCCTGAAACATGAGACCCCTCCCTCCCTCCCCAAACCCACATAGAGGGTAGCACTACTGCATCTTTCATGTCTGAACTGTATGTGGGCACTCCTAAAGCTCATGGGGACACAGTAAGGTGAGATTGAGACTGGCAATAAAGGATGATCTGTCAGCACAATGGTAGAATGACGGCTCACAAGACTGGTGATCTGAGTTAGGGAACAACCTTGGGGCATCAGAGGGCTGACACGGGGAAGAAGATTCAACATCCCATAGGACAATCTTCTCTTTCAGGGAGAGCTGTAGTCTCCCCTGCAGCAGTGCTACCTGGGTGACCACTGGTAGCAGTGCAGCATAGATTCAGAAGGAAGGATGAATGTGGGCTGCCCAAGCTCCATGATAGCATGCTATGTGTGTTTGATGTTTGGAATGCCTCATGGGGCAGTATCCTTGCGTGTTGGGGAGGGGATAGAGGAACCCCCCAGCAGTGCACAGGATGACAGGGTATGCTTGGCCCTTGGCTTAGGTGACTGTCCACCCCACACCATGGAGCTCCTTACTATAGAAGGACCATTACATTATTAATAATAATAATAATAAGTTTATCTCGCAAATGTGCCTTTCAGATATCAAGGCGCTTTACAAAAGAATTAAAAAAGATAGTAAAACAATAACTACAGTATAAAACAAGTAAAATACAACATTGTTCATTTACTAAGTACATTCAAAGGCCTGGTACCATAAGTAAGTTTTCAACGCTTGCTTAAAGCCTCCCACCGTCGTGCAGTCCCGCAGCCGACGTGGTAGAGAATTCCAGAGGGTAGGGGCAGCGTACATAAATGCACGCACCCCAGATGACTTCAGAAACACCCTCTGGATCTCTAGCAACCCCTCGCCGGCTGAACACAGCTGTCACTCAGGGCGATAGGGAATCAGAAGCTCTTTCAAGTAGTCAGGGCCAAGTCCGTGTAAGGCTTTGTAGGTTGGTAAACCAACCTTAAAAGTGATCCGCCACTGAATCAGCAGCCAGTGCAGACTGCACAGAATAGGGGTAATATGAGATGTTCAAGAAACCCCCGTCAACAAGTGTGCTGCTGCATTCTGCACTAGCTACAAGCGGCGGATATCAACCCCAGAAAGCCCTAAGTATAGGGAGTTGCAGTAATCAAGGAGCGAGGTCACAAAGGTGTGGAAAAGTGCAGGCAGGTCTCTGGACGGAACAAGGTGCTTGATCCTGGCGATGTTCCTAAGATGGTAAAAGGAAGACTTGATGACTGCTGACACCTGAGTTCGTAAGGTCAGCCCATCATCATGCACCACCCCCACGTCCCGCACCTGTTCAGAGGTAAAGATCTGGGTGCCCCCTAGATAAATTCCAGAGGGCTGACCAGTCCTCAGCCCCTATATCCAGCGACCCGGCTCCACCACCATTACCTCTGTCTTTCCCGCGTTCAACTTTAGCCAGCTCAAATTCATCCAGTTCTGGATTTCCACAAGGCAGTTGTTAAATACCAAGAGAGCACTCTCCTGGTCGGGTGCAAAAGACAGGTAGAGCTGGGTATCATCAGCATAGCAGTGAAACCTCAGTTCATGCCATCTTACAATGTCTCTGAGGGGCAGCATATACACTGCAACAACATGGGAGAAAGCACTGAGGCCTGAGGTACCTCACAAGATAGAAAGAATGGGCCCGAGGAAAAAACCCAGACACCACTCTCTGGGTTCTGCCAGTGAAAAAAGATGTAAACCACCTGAGAACCGTATGTGTCAGGCCACAGATGGATATCAGATGCCCAAGCAATACCCCATGGTCCACAGTGTCAAAAGCTGAGGAAAGATCAAGGACCACCAGAATGGAATGGCTTCTCTGATCTCTCGCCATCAGGAGATCATTGAGCACTCAAACCAGCGCAGTCTCAGTACTATGCCTCTTCTGAAACCAGACTGCCACTACTTTCTCAATAACCTTCCCTATAAAAGGGAGGTTAGAGATTGGTCTGTAGTTAGCCAGAGAGTTAGGGTCCAAAGAAGCTTTCTTTAGGAGGGGTGTTACCACCACCTCCTTCAGGGAGCTTGGGAACTCACCCAAATCAAGGGAGCACTGGACTTTCTGAACCAGGATCAGGCCAATGATGTCACAACATCCCATAATCAGGGAGGTTGGACCCAGATCCAAACTACAGCATGTAGGGCACATACTCTGGACAATCCGCATGACAGCAACAAACTCCAGCAGGTCAAAGGAACTCCAGGAAACACAAGGTGAGGCAACCAAGCTTTGATCAACTGTATCCCCCATAGAGCGAGTCGCGAGGAACTCTGATCTGATGTCAGCCACCTTATTCTCAAAGAATCAAGCAAGCTCATCACACTCCTCTTGCGAAAAAGGTCTTCAGAACTGTAGACAGGTTGGGTTGCACAACCTGTCCACAGTCCGGAAGAGCTGAGCTGGTCAGTTCTGAGTGGCAACAATCTCCCTGGACAGGAATTCTGCCTTCTTATGGGAGATCGCTGATTGGTAGGTCTGATAGTGCTCTACCAATCTAAGGTGGTCGACCTCCAGGTCAAATTTCTGCCGATGTTGCTCTAACCTACGTCCAAGTCGCTGCAACTCCCTCAAGGACCCATCAAACCATGGGGCCCGAGGGCGAAGGGGGAGAGGATGAACACAGACAGGAGCAATCAGGTCCATGGCTGCAGAAATGGCCTTATTATAGGCCAACACCAAGGCCTCAGGACTCGTGCTAGCCACAGGAAACTCCGAGAAGTCAATCACCGCCGCCAGGCCTTCGGAGCTCACCTCCCGTAAAGGGTGCTAACTGACCATCTCCACAGGGGGAGGCCTACGAAGGGGGCACAAAAGTTGACTCTCATGGTGTAATAATCGGACCATCCGATGGGTTCCACCCCCACTTCGGAGGCCTCCATCCCCAGGAGGAAAACCAAGTCAAGAGAGTGACCGTGCTGATGGGTGGCAGAAGTAGCAATCTGTGTAAGGCCCAGTGATGTCATCAACTGGAGGAAGTGCTGTCCAATTTGTGAGAGTTTGTCATTGACCCAGGCATTAAAGTCACCCAGAACCATCAATCTGGGTGACTCCAGCGTCATGTCGATGATGAAATCCACTGCTTCCTGCAGGAATTGATTCTTGTCCCCTGGTGGATGGTAGATAAGAGCTATCCTGCAACCCACACCTGCCACCATGGTACACTTAAAAGTTTCAGCCTCCTCATCTGGTACACTTGAAAGGCTCAAATCAGTCCTAAAACAGACCACTACTCCCCCCCCCTGCACTCCAGTCTCGAGCTGTGAATCACTGAATACCCAGCTGGAGTTGCAGCTTCCAATATGGGGCCAGCATTTTCATCCAGCCAGGTCTCGGTGATGCAAGTTAGATCAGTAGTCCCAACAAGATCTGCAATAATTGCAGTCTAGTTCTTAACCAAGCTGGCATTGCATAACACCGCTCGAGTTGGATGGTTTCGGGGCTGCCCCGGCTGCTTGCCAACCAAAAATGATGGTGCCCTTGTGTATGGCGACCAGACATGCCATACCATGTTCCAGGCTCCATTTTGCCCCAGGGCATCTTGTAGACCTAACTATCCCAATGTGAGAGCCCCGCTCATTCGTCCTATGATGTCCGAGCCCCCTGCCACCCCCTCCCCACGAGCAATACCCAGCACCCGACAGAGCTGGTAAGTTGACGGCATCAATGGAGGGGGATAAAAAGGATGGAGGGAATGGAGGGCAGAGGACGAATAGCGCATGACCAAAGAGGAAGGCTTACACATCCTACAAGCTAAACATAGGCAAATTACACAATACCCAGGTACCTAATCCAAAGAACCACAACAGAACAAATAATAAAATTCAAAACCCTCTCCCAGAACAGATAAAATACTATAAAATTATAACCTACACCTACACAGAAAGATACCCTAACCCAAAGTTCAGCACATGAAAAAACATAAACCAAGAAAGAAATAATAAATCAACCAAATAATGATAAAAACTGCTGCAAACTCCTCTCACTGGAATGCGGCACACAGAATGAAACCCCCAACCCCACTCCAGACATGTGGTTGCCTGCTGCTCTGGCCTGCCCTATTTACCTTCTGCTGTGTGGCTGTGGGTATCCCTATTGTTTTGTCCCTTTACTTATGCAGGCCTCCAAGTGCCCATTCCTGCGCATGCTGTGTTTCTGTTTGTTCAGCCATTCACTAGCCCCTTCCAGTTCCTCCTGTCTGCTCCGATGTTCCTATCCATAGCCCGCTCGTGCTGTATGCCCTTGCTTTTCATTGCTTTGTCTTCATTCTCTTTCCTTGGGTAACTGCTGCTCTGCTCTCTGTCTTGTCCTGGGTTTTGACAGGGCTTAACTGCTGTTCCGCTTTAGGGTTGTTATTCCTTCTCCACCTACCTGAACAGATCAGGCCTCACTGCCACATTTCTGTAGGCCTGGCTTCAGCTGCCCTGCTGCCTCAACTCCCACTTGCTGCCATCACCTCTGGCTGTAGAAGGAGGCTGTTCTGTTTGTTTTTCTTGCTTATGTCTTCTATTGTATGGCACCTCCAATCCTGCTTCATTTGGGGGTGCATACTGGGGCTGGCTCTCCCTCCTCTTCCAGGCTCTCCCTGGCTATGGCTCTAGCAGACCATGGCTAGGGCAGTGTTCTGCCTCTACACTTTTGGGTCTTCCTGCTGCACATTCGGTTCAGGCATATGTCCTTCTTTTGCTCTGCAAGGGTTCAGTACCCTTTTGCTTTTGCACTGCTCTCCTCTGCCACCATGTCTCCCTGGCCAAGCAGTTGCTTTGAATGAGCTTCACTCAGGGAGTTCCCTGGGCTTGTGCTTCCTAACTCCCACCAGTCTGCCCAGATGACTGTCCTGTTGTGTCCTTGGGGCTTACTGTTACCCTTACAATCTACCATTCATGCTGTACCTACTACTTTCAGGCAAACACCTCAGTAACCATCAATGGGCACATGCCTCAGTGTCATATGGCACAAGTCCGTTTAACAACTGGGCATATGCTCACTCTTTGCCCCCAAGGACCCAGTATGCTTTCAATTCCCATAACAGTATGCTTGCACCTTCTATGGCTTTGTAGCTTGCTAACAATAAATGATCTCATCACAAGATTGGTTCCATTTGTCAAATGAACTTTGGCAGGAGAGTTTTGCACTGCCATGCCTGAAGCAGTTGTCTTCAGTTTTCTCCATTTCCTTGGGATGTTGCTAACCCAAATGTTCCTTTGTATAGCAGCCAGTATGCTCTCAGAGGATAGCCTTCTGCTCCTCTGTGGGCTGGAAGTCCTGCAGGTCGGAAGGAGAAGCTCATATGATCCATAGTTTCCCGCAGCATTTTGCAGGGCTCCTTAATGTTGAGTCAGTAGTGAAGGGATGGTGGCCTAAAGCCTTGGATCCCAAGAGGTTTACTCCACAGGGATTTTTCCTCTCCTCCATGCTGGTGGTTATGAAATTAGGTAGGTTGATTTGTGTTAGTCTTAATTCTGCCAGATGGATTGGAACTCTGATGGTGGCTACTCTTCCTATCACAGGTCATTTACCATTGTAGTCTTCCCTCTCTCCTTAGCAGAAGTTGATGTTCTGACAATTCTATACCTGTCTTTGGGTACTACTCTTCGAGCTTCTTCCTTAAGGTACCTGTAGACAAGGAACCTGCTATCCTGAGGCACCTCTAGGGGCGGAACCCTCCTCAAGAGTGTTTCTGTGCCTCTGTTGCCTTGGTGACAGTTCCTTGTTGACAGAAAGCCTTAAAGGCCACACAGACAACAACCACTCACACAGTTGCATAAGCACCATGTCACGTCCTACAAGCACAAGAGTTCAAGCATTCAACTGAACTAGCCACTCCATACCTAGTTGCTCACAGAAATGGTGAAGTGCGAGGCCAGACTTGGGGTTCAGTGGGGCAGCAGTCTAAACTCGCCATGCCCCCCACCGAGTGCTTCTTATGGGCACATGCCCCAAGCTTCCTTGGGATGCTTGTTTTTGTGCTCCCACCATCTTTCCCTCCCTCCCTCTCTGGCAGCTGGCCTAGTTCCTTCAGGGCTTCTTTTCTAAGGTATCTTTAGCAAAGGACCAGCTGTCCTATGGTATCTCTAGGGATGGAACCCTGCTCAAGAGGGTTCATATGCCTCCAGTACCCCAAAAAGGTGGTAGTTCCTTGAAAACAGAAAGCCTGAAAGGCCACATCGATAACAACCTATTCATACAGTTATGTAAGCACCATGTTACATCCCACAAGCAGAACCGTCCAAGCAATCAGCTGTGGGACGTGACTAGGTACTCCATACCTAGTTGCCTGCTGAGCAATGCATATTGCTGGCATTTGAATGAGGCATCAAAAAAGGGGATCCTTCAGATTAAAATTAAATGTGTAGTACATAACTAAATCCCAATGATCTGCGGACTCTTTTTCCTTTTTCCAGTTTACTGTATTACAAAAAATGTGCCTGGGTGGCCTCAAACATGTGACTATTCCTCAGTTAGATTGTTAATGATTTTATAGTTTCAGGAACCTACAAATAGTTAAGAAAGTACTAGCAGGTTCTAAAAATGCCTGTAGGAGTTAGTATAACTTGGGGTTGGAGTTGATGAGCAGTTTTTTTTGGAAAACTGTTATAGCTGAACCCACTTAGATTAATTAACCTTTGCAAAATCCCCTCTAGTTGATGACATTTACATTGTTCAGTCTGATAAACTGAGGCCTGACTTTATAGTGAAATTGTCCATATACCTGAGACCTTCCTTTATTGTTACACTGTTCATATGTAACCCCCCTACAAATGGGGGTTCCCGAAAAGTCTTCCTTGAGCTTGCTTAAATGCTCACGGCCGGCTGGTGTCCTGCGTTTTAGTAGTTTAAATGTATTGCCAGAGAGTTCCTGTATAGCCTCTGTGTACTGTCTCTTTAAGAGCTGCCTGATTTGCTGTCATAATTAATCTGAGAGTGAGCTCTGTTAGAAGATGTACTTGTTTGCTGATCATTTGTTAGAGCAGTAATAATATTGCAGTTTATTCTAACCTGCCTTCTTTGCAGCATGGACAGTTCTGTTTGTTTCTATCATCTTGGTCCTGAACTGCAGAATGGGTCAATCGGTACATTTGGGACTCTAAAATGGAGCTTCCCTACTGGGGCTTGGTGAGGCCAAAACTTGTAGGAATTGTAGTTTTGGGCTTTTGGCACCTAAAATATCTTAACCTTTTGGATCTTGGGGAAAGTTCCACACTACTTGCACTTTCAGTTAGATCTGAGTTGGGAAGTGAAGAAGTAACAGCTCGAGATAGTTCGAGCAGCAATCCATAGTGGATTCGTGTGGGAGAACTGTGGAAAGGCCTGAGTTTGGCCTGTATGCCTGCCTACTCTTCCTGAGAGGGAACTTGTGCTTTTTTTGGACTGAATCTGAATTTGGAAAGCGAATTAAGCTACCGAATTGTGACCAGGCTTTAACCTGAAGAAGACTGCAGATTTGCTGACTGCGATCAGCCTGTCAGGACTTCCAGCTACCTCTGAACTCTCGGATTGTGCAGAGACTCTGTAATTGCAACCAGAGAGCCATTTGCCTGGTACAGTGGAGTTTTCTTACATATGAATGTGCTGTGTGCTTACAGTGGGTCGTGATTTGGTTACCCACTGTGTATCTGAACTGTGTTTTGCTTGCTGGAGGCTGTATCCTGCTCCTTGGACTGAATCTATATACATTTCTGTTTGCCTGGGTCTTGCTACACTGGCCCAGCTAGAATACCTGCTATACAGAGAAAGTCATCGACAAGAGACTGGCCTGGGAATCAGCCCCCTGCTCAACGCCTTGAACAGGAATGACGCTTCGGTGATTCATGTGGGCCCTGCTTCTCTAAACACTCCAGCTCATCAGCCTGCAGTCTCAAATTCACCCTGCCTGTGTCTGTTATTGGGTATCATGAGTAAACATCAGGGTAGCTTCCTGCAACAGCAGCTAAATCTAAAAGTGTTGTCATCTGATTGTCTTGTTGCCTTTTCTTTCATGAACTGAGCTCTCCGGCTCCGGATTACAACTAGTGTGTGTTGTGCATGTTGCTTTCTTCCATCACAGGGCCCCAACCAGTTGCAATGTTCCTGGCTAGCCCACCAGTTTCCTACCTGGGTACCCAGAGTGTGTGACTGTGTAGTGACTCTGAACTGCATGCATAACTGTCTGATTAATATAGCTTTTAACAAATCAACCTGATTATACCCCTCCCTTGTTCAAGTCCCCTGAATAAATCAGATTTAACTTTATTTACATTTAACCTGACTGTGGTTCCAGCTTGTGCCAGAAGTATTGTACTGCTGCTATTTGCTGTGCATAACCTTGTTTTACAGGGGGTCCCCAGGGTCAAGCTGGAGGAACCAGCCCTGGTGGTAAGTGCAAACAGTGTGGGTCATTGTTTAGTGTTGGGGGAGGAGGAGGAGGAGGTTGCTGGATGCCAGTGAGTGTGAGGGGTGTACTGATTGTATGGGGCCGGGGTGGTGGGGGTTGGAATATGGGATTATTCAGTGTTGGGGCTGGGGCAGGGGAAGGAGTTTCTTACAGTAAACCTTATTTACAGAATGTCAATGGGACCCTGGAGGGACTGGGGTCTACTGGGCAAGGGGAGGGGCCACTGGACATCAGGGATATTACCTTTACTGTGATTCTGGAGTCAGGTGAGGAAGGGGTGACATGAGTCACATGACTCAGAGCATGGAATATTTGGAATTGAGATAGAATCATTAGAAACAGAATAACTCAGTAGAAAAGGACCACTTGAACAACCCAGTCTGTCCAGATGTTCCCTGCCTAGTCCTACGTAGACCCTAACTGGCCTCCAGCAACCATCCCTCCTCCCTGCCTATTTAAAAATATTCCCCTATGTCTATCCCATGCATGCATGAAGCCCCCTACTGTTTTTGCCTCCACCGCTTCACTTGGAAATTGTTCCATGCATCTACCACCTGTTCAGTGAAGTACTACTTCCTTGGGCCAGCCCACTGGTGCAGCGGTAAGGTTACTGCTCATGGCGCCAGTGACCCGGGTTCGGGAAAGGACTCGGGCGGCTGCAAGGCTGGCTGGGGGGAGGAGGATTGAGTGCCCACAGGCTGCTCTCCTACTCCAGGGAGGGTGGGTTGCATGTCCCGCCACTCTACTGCCACCTGGGTGACCATGAGTGGAGGGGCAGCAGGACAGCATGAAGCGGGTGGGAGGACATCGGCCAGGAGCTGGAGCGCTTGCATGTTTTGACGTACTCTGCCTCTTGGCTCCCCTAGCATGCACCGACATCCTGAGGGGTAGCACCAGAACAAAGTAAAAAGCCCTGTTGATGCTGGCATAGAAGGGATCCAGCTCCCAGACACCATAACCCGGCTCTCGTGGGGAGCTGTTCAGACCGCCTGACACTCACTACAATGGACTGGAAGGGGAAGTCCCGGGATCAACCTCCTCCCCACCCAGGGGGTAGGCCGAGGCAGCATGGGGGTAAGGTCTGGCGGCCCTCCGAAAGGTACTGGTGGTGGGCAGAGAGAGCATTGGATACCTGGAAGAGAGTGGCTTCCGTGGAGAGAAGGGGGCATAAACAGACAATATTAAAAAAAAAAAAAAAAAAAAAAGTACTACTTCCTCAGATCTCTCTTAGATTCCCCTTCCCTCCAGCTTTATCACATGCTCCCTGACGTACGAGAATGTCCTGCAGAAAACACTGCAACAGCAAGTTATAGTCAGTGAGTGGTATGACTCTAAGGCATAACAGGAGATGTGAAAAGCTAATGCAGTCAGCTGGCCCAGTGGTGTGGAGGGTTAAGGTGCTCAGTGCCTTACCTCCTGCCACACCAGTGACCTGGGTTCAGAAACGGACTCTGGTCATTCAGGGGCTGGCTGGGGGAGGGAGGATTGAGCATCCCAAGGATGGTTCTCCTCCTCCTCCTCCTCCTCCTCCTCACCTAAGGAGGAGAACCATCCCAAGGATGGTTCTCCTCCTTAGGTGAGGGGGTTTGTGTGACCTGCTGCTTATCTGCCACCTGGAGGTGTCCAGGTGGTAGCATAGTCGGGATGCACAAGTTGACAAGACAGTCATGGGCATTTGAGGATGTCCCTGCAGAGGCGGAGCTAGTCTGTCACACCATTGTATGTGTGCAGCTTAGGGGGAAACAACATTGGAGGAAAAAAACTCTGGCTGCAGGATGACGTCTGGGCTTTTGCAGGCCCCACACCAACAAACAGACACCCTGCTGAAAGTTCTGCAAGCAGAGGTTGCCAGGCAAGAAGGTAAGTCCTGGGGAAGTTGGGTGATAGGGCTGGGGGGATTAGACAGAAGGAGCAGGCCAGAAGTGACAAGGGGGATAAAATACTGATGGAAAAAAAAAGTAATGCAGTCATTTCCGGAATCAAAACATAGCCATAACATATCAGAATAGTGGATACTAAAACAGAAGATACCAGTGGATGTTTTAAGATATTTAAAGGAAAAGTGCACAAATCCTCTCACTCTTTCTGGTCAATAGCTGTGCACCTGATTAAGGTTTTAAGACATGAAATTCACTTTTTCATGACTTTTACATGGCTCAGAGGCTGTTTTCAAGTCTGCTCCGAAGCTTCCAATGTAAATAGTAGCTGTTGCTCTCTCACAGGCACCAAACGCTTTCCACTCTCTGCTGATATGCCCCGCTGGTCAGTGGCAGAGTTTGATGGGCATATCAGCAGAGAGTGGGCACAGGAAGCATGCGATGCCTGTGAGATGGCAGCAGCACTATTTACATTGGAAGTTTAAGTAAGTGGTCTTAAGTTTAAAACGGTCACAGAGCCAAGCAAGGTTAATGAAAACATTAATTGCATGCCTTATAACCTCAGTCAAGGTACAGTCATTGGCAGGGAAGGGCTAGAGGATTTTTGCATGCACAGATTTAGCAGCTCAGCCCATGCTGATTCACAAACTTTAATGAGCCTTGCTATGAAGTGCCCAGCTACCCAATGTCAAGGTAGTCCACCCATCAGCTGGGTCCATATTCTAAAATGTAATTGCCTTAATTGGCTTCTTTTATATAAGTTACAGTCCCCGAAAAACCTAAACGATATGTGCACTTGTCATTTAAAATGGTTTCCTATCTCCTTGAAGAATCTGACAAATGGAATCACTGATTTTTTTTAAGGCAGCAGTGCGGTGAAGTTGGGCAAAAAATGTTACCCTACCTTTTTATAAATGTAACATATTCTGGACATCCTACAGTTTCATTTGATGGAAACTGTTCAGTTCTACCAGAACGTAGGAATTTTATTAATGATTTAAATTACTGTTTTCTTTAGGAAAAATGAGCAACTTCAACTGGCTTAGAAATAGCTTTGTGAAACTGAGAAATGGTTACGATAAAAACATATAGTAAACAGGTTAGAAATCACCTTAAAAAGCCGATATAACATGGTAATATTTTTATTAATAGAAGCTGAAAACTATGTTTTTAAAAAAAGGTTTTCTTCGTTGCACCGCTGCTTTAACTGAACGAGCTCTGAGACAGGCATTTTACAACAATCTGAATGCATGGAGTTTGCTTTGGTTTAGCTACCACCAGGCCCCATTTTCATAAGATTTTCACCCTATGCATAATGACTCTTTTGGAAATTGGAGAAGGAACTTATTTCAGCACAGCTCAGGCATAGCCACAATGAAGCTTAGGTTGCTTGGACCTTGTTTTTCATGTTTTATTCCATCTTAAAAATAGAGTCCCTAAAACAGTCTTCAAAGGAAGTGTCTTGCAGTGGTGTAGTATAAAGTTGTGAATGCCACACTAGCCACAGGCAGAGGCCTGAGTGTATTCACAGACCTAAATTGACCCCCCACCCACAGTCGCACAAAACAAGTAGTTTTCAACATAACAGTGAAAAACAGAGTATGGTGTCAGCATGTGAGCAGCAAATAATACAAAATGGTTAGAGTAAGTATATACTGTGCACAGAAAATAATTACTAGGTCTCAGTTTTAATATACACGTAACCATGTTTTAAATATCCATTACAACTGTCTGTGTGTAATCAAGCACTGTCAATGCACAGCTGTCAAAGTGAGCAGCACAAACTCTGTGGGAGGTGGGCAAGGCCCACGCTCTCACTCACTCCTCACTCACTCACTCACTCACTCACTCACTCACTGACTCACATGTTCTCACTGGGCAAGAATGCAGTGGTAGACCCGCACTTCTTTGTGCAAAGTCGGTCATTGTCCTCCTTCCAACTGATGCAAGCCTCCCCAACTGAATGGGGTGACAGCAACTTTCAGTCAGTGGGGCCAGCAATTCTAATAAATAAAAGATGGGTGGGTGCGTGAGTGTAATCCAGAATTTTATACACACCCTTGGTGTGTGATGCTTTATAATCCCCTTGACCTTTGCTGTTGGGGTTTGTGTGGCATCCCGCATCTCTGGTGTGTATATACACTTCTGGTTGCACCCACCCATGTATTTTTCTCTATATAGTCAACATTGTAACCATATGACTTCTTTAGGAATTATCTAAAAAGCAAAAAAACATAAACTATGCTTATAGTTTTCTTTATAGTTAACTCCTCAAGGAAATCTGTGTTCAAGCCATCTCATTAGCATTTCATTTAACTTTCAGTTTTCCTTAGGTTTTACGGCACCTCTGGTACAGGTTTTGTGAAATCCAAGACAAAGGTTGAAGTAAATGATTCTAGAGAGACTTGAAACATGCATAGTAAGCTGTAGGGCTGCCAGTAGCAGGGATCAGATGTTGTTAGTGAACATTCAGCTCTTTGATGAAAACAGCTGTTGCTTTCTGACTGCAGTGACTGGAGCTGATGCCACTCTGTAACGATACAGTACTACAGTTCTTAAAGAGCTGCTTGGACATGGAACCTGAAATACATGGCCAACAACTAAGCTTGAATTTTCAGTGTTTTAGACACAGGGCTTGTTTCACTGCAAATGGGCCGTAATGTTTCTGTGCAATTTTGTTTTTTTTATTTGCTTTCTATTTCTTCCCCCACCATGGCCCTGGTCGGCCCTTGTCCAGCTGCCATCCTTCACCTTCGTTCCTTCAGGCCCTCACCCCTGTAACCCCCACTACATACCCCCCCATAATAGGGCAACGGGGACCCCCACCCATCAACTGGATTCAGTTTGGGGTGTTATCTCTGGAGCGAACTGTGAGACAGCCATCAAGCAATGACCAGCCACAAGGGTCTTTTCTCAGTCCCTCCCCCCTGCGAGAGCCATCATGCAGTGATGCCTGCGGCGGACACACGCATGCACTCGCACACGGCCCCACCAAGCATCTGCCGTGCTCCTGCCCCACTTGTCTTACAGCAGCAAAGCACCGAGCCCCAGCCTCTGCCAGGGTTCAGGCATGTGCCGACTGAAGGTTATTCCCCGGAGATGGAGAGCTGTCCATCGGATGCTTGATCCATCTCCTCCTCACCAACTCCCAGCAGCCCGTGCTTGTTCCTGAACATGGGTCACCGATGTGGCATGAGGTGTGGCATCCAGCGCTTCAACCATCAGTACTACCTGGCTAGGTTTGTGTGCAATTTTTAACATTTTCACGCATTTGTGACATGTTATAACAGAAAAATGAAGTGTCATTTTTTTGATGTATTCATCATTTTTGATGTGTAACTTGCAGCACATACGACATGAAGATAGACCACATTTTATGTGGTCAAACAGTCATGTTACAAGTAGCGCAGGTGGGGTAAAATCATACTGCAGTTCTTTGAAAATCCCACCGCTGAACTTTAAACATAACAGGCTCAGTGGGGACATTGGACTTGTGACACAATGTGGAGAATGTTTAACACCTGTATTAATGCTTAGGGCTTATACAGTTATACCGATTGCTGTGCACTCATCTAATTTCCAGTTTAACCTTTCCTTTGTATTCCACCTCTCCTGTGTTATTGGCATTTCAGTTTATAGCCATTACCAAATCCTGTGTTCCTGTCATAAAACCTTTGACATTCTCTTCTATTAACACCTCAGTGCCTTTAAAGCCTTACTATACTGCCTGTCTCATATGAATACCATAGCACTTTACTCACCTGGTTCCTCTGTATTGTTTACCCCCCCACTAATACTGCTCATCTTACCTTAACTATCCTGTCATAAATCAATTTGAAACAATGTATCTTTAGTTATAAATTTAGCTTTTTTTGTTTAGAATGATGTTGCATCTAATGAAGGGACTTGTGTGGCTCCGAAAGATTGGGTATGCCATCTTTATAAAACAGGAAGGGAAAATCCTGCATCCTGATTGGTCCTTAGCTGTGCATTAGAAGTGTCTAATATGCAGCTAAAAATAAGTGCTGACAACCTAAATGTAGGATGTAAAAGAAATCCTTGAGCCAGCGTCACTAATTAGAATGTTAAAAAATTTAACTGCCTCCATTTTTTTCATCCAGTTAGCTAGACTGTCAGAGCCAAATTCCCTTGTTTTAGGAACACTTGCTGTAGTCTTTCCAGCCCAATAAAATGGAACTGATATTCTCTGTTTTTTTTCACTGTTGTGTGAGATCTATTCTGCTGTAGCCATCCCTCCCTCCCTCACTCCATCAGTTCTGCATCGATCCCTCCACTCCCTGGCCCCATCAACAGTCATTACACTCTACCCTTCCAAAAAAAAAAATAAGCAGTTTCATACTGGACAAAAGACATTGCAGATCAGCAGCTTGTGATTTTGTAGGTGTTTTTTTTTTTCTTCCATCTGTTTTTTAATAACAGCTCCCCTCTGCCATGATCTGGCAGCCTTCCTCCTGCCCACTCAGCCAATTATCAATGAGGAAAATCACATGAAAACAGGATCTTTGTTGTTTAGAGTTTTTCTGGCTCTACAACACATTCCCTGTGTGAAGTTATACTCCTCTGTTGTGGTGTTAGTCTGTTGCCGTGGGACTAATTGTAATGTCAAAACAGAGGAATAATTACACCAAGCAGGGAATAGGGAATAAGTGCTGATGAACTCCCAAGGAACAGAAATCGTTTTTTCGTGTATGACCTGAGTAATAAATAATAGAGAATGATTACTAAGCTAATTTGAAATATGAGCTGAACTGTGTCCAAATATTGTTTTTCAAGTTCTCCTGGAGGCGTCCACTACCCTTTGAAGTGTTTTTAAACAACTAGCTGGGGGTCAGGTATTAACTAAGTGTCAAGCATGAAGCATTAACTAGGGGTCAAGCGTGTTAGTATTTGTGCAACCCAATCAAGAAGTAGCATTGATTTGGGGGGTGAATACATACACTTTTTTCCTGCCAGAGGAAGAACTCTAGTATCAGGTTGTGGGAGAGTGGGGGGAAAAGTGGCAGATGCCAATGAGCCCAAAGTATTTCAATGAGGAAATGTAGATGTCTTTCTTCTTCAAAAGAAATATACACTTTCAATAACGTAATGCAGCTTTTATATGTAAAACTAGCAAAAAGAGCCATTACAGGGCCACAGGTGTTCTGAGTTCAAGTTAAATCTACAAAAATGTAAACGCTCAGGCATTCCCCAACCATTTGGTAAAGAACTGGTGCTGCACCAACAACTTTGGAATAAAAGAACAGGGCTGGGAGTTTCAGTTGAGAGGACTCCGGTGCATCTCTCAGAACTGAGCTGTGCCTGCGTCCTCCGAGATGTGCTAAAACATCCCAGTGCTGTTTTCAGACGTTTTGTTGTATTTACAACAATTGTCGCAGTCTGTGGCAGATTATATAAAACAATGGCACATGTGCCACTTTTCTTGTTGCCAGTGGGACCCAAAGTGTAGCAAATCATGACACGTGCACTCATCACTTGTGGGCTAAGGTTGCTGAGATGCAGCAAAAATATGTCACATCTTGGTAGCTTAGTTTTGAAAATCCCGTAGGTCTCAAAAATTAGTGTTTGTACTGTGGGCAAACAGTATGATCCAGTAAAATGCTGACCATAGTCCAGAATCACCTGACATTTCACTTGCATTAGCTTTCTTCTGAGGTTACATGGGCCCGAAGTAATTGAATTTTTATAGCAGGCCTTTGAAACAGTACAGAGTATTGGCAGTAGGTAATTCCTGAATGAGCAATTAACAAGTGCAAGTTACAGACAGGTGCAAATGTGCACTCAATATATACAAGGATATAAAAACAATAAATAAGCAGTAATAAAGCATAAAACTTGTGTGAAAAAGGAATCCCTGCAACTAACAGCCACGTTATCTTGCTTAACAGTAGCTAGTAGGATAGAAACTGTTAGCCTAAGGCAAAATCTTATTGATAAAGGAACCTGACAGGGATATTCTGCCTCTTGAAAATGTTTTGGATATATATGTTTGATATAGGAATTCAAAATTAAAGTGTACATGAAGGTAAAGTGAACATGGACGTAGAGTGTGTAACTCCAAAGAGTGTAGATCCACCCTGGTGAGGAACAAACATATGTAAAACCTGTACATACAGTATGTGAAAAATTAGCCGGTCCAGTGGCGCTGAGGGTTGAGGCACTGGATGCCACACCTCATGTCATGCCGGTGACCTGGGTTCAGGAACGACCTCGGGTCATCAGGGTGCCAGCACGAGGGGGGGTTTAGGGGGAACAGGATCGAGTGCCTACTGGCAGCTCTCCTCTCCTGGGGTGGTTGCCGCCCCCCCCCCCGTAGTTCCACTGCCACCATGTGGAGGTACAGTGGCAGCGCAGGAAGGAGGGGGCAGCAAGTCAGGAGGGTGACTCGGAACACAGCGTGCACATGCACATCCGGAACTGGGGGTGCGCAAAAACAGGAAAAAATACATAATGAAAAAGAAATGTGAAAAATTAATAAAATCTTACCCCCAAAAAATGAAATGAAAAGAAACTGCTGTGCTCTGTTCCTGATTAGTCACATTTTCAGACTATCAAAGTAAATGCTGTGTAAAAGAACAACACTTCCATGACAAATTGATCCCTACAGTTAATAATCAAATTTAGTTTAACAACAGCTAATAGTTTAGGAAATAGAAACACAGGAAATGTCAACAGATAAAGGCTTATCAGCATATCTGTTCTGCTTAGGGCAGCCTAGTTTTGGGACTCTACCTCTGTCAGTCCTCATTTCTTCCCCTCTCTTCCCCAATTTTCCCCATACACATCTTTTCCATGTACCTTTCCCACCTTCTTTTGAACCCCCTACTGTCTTGGCACAGAAGACCTCAACCAGAAATTAGTATCAGTCTCCCACTACTCTTTCAGTAAAAAAGTACTGACATCATTTTCTCCCTCTGCCAACTTCATGGAGTTCCTCCTTTGTGCCCCTTATGCCTGTGTCACCACTCACTGTGAACAATTCACTTCCATCCAACTTGTTTTTCCTGTGGAGATACTTGAATGTCTTAATCCTGCCTCCCCTCTCTGTCCTCCAGTGTGTATATGTTGAGATCTCCTAAGTATACATCAAAAGGGCTTCTTTGTTGTCTCTGTATCATTTTGGGTCCCCTTCTCCATTCTGCCTTCAGCCCATCTCTGTCCTTCCTCAACTGTGGGCTCCAAAATTGCCCACAGTACTCAAAGTGCAGTTGAACAAGGGATATGTATCTCTATATAGCAGCAGTATTACCTCACAAACAAAAGGTCACCCAAACAAACAGTGTGTCTGGGTCAAAGGACTTTAGAACGAGTAAGGCAAAAAGACCCCGCACCTGTTCCCCCCACCAGAAATTCACTTCACTTCACTTATGGAGGTAAAATCATCAAGTTTATTTATGACAATATTTTAAAAGTGCACATCTATGCAGGAACCATTAAAATCCCCATAGGGACCACAGAGAACTCCCTGACGCTGTTTTGCACCCCTGTGCGTGCTTTTCAAGGGTAAAATATTGTCATAAATAAACTTGATTATTTTACCTCCATAAGTGGAGTGAAGTGAATTACATGAGGTGAGAATAGGTGCAGCGTCTTTTTGCAGTATTACTTCACTTTTTTCTGCTAGTGATCCCCCTCCTGATGCATACTATCATCCAGTTCATCTTTCCCACTGCCCTATTACATTGTACAGATGCTATACAAGTTCTCCATGGCTAGCACCATCAGGTCACTTTCCTGCATTGTGTTCCCCACCACCACCCCATCCATCTTGTATTCCATTCTTGGGTCCTTAGTCCTTATGCGCTGCATGGTCAACTCTGCCTGTTTGACTTATCTGAGTGGCTGTTTCTGTTTGTCTGTGTCAGTAGTTTATTTTTTGTAGATTTTCATGTTTTTCTGCTTGGAGTAACTACGCAGTTCTTGCACTCATCTGTGAAAGTCTCTTGGATTGAATTTCTGCAAAAGGTCACCTCCAGGTATCAGCAGTTTAATTTTAAATCTACTTTTTTAGAAGTCATCCCAAGCAAAACCAAGTCTAGTAACTATAGACCATTTTACACAGAGCCTACCATATAGTGTTGTCCTTTGAATTGACTCACTCCACTCTTTCTGCACCAATTTCTTTTCTGTTTACATTCTGCAGCTCTGCAACACTCTATTGGCTCTTTCAGTGTTTTTACAATTTTCTGGGCAGCCAAGAGCACCAAAGCTGCTTGTGGAGTCTGGATCGATGTGAGTTCCACCAAATGAATACTTAGTGGCGCAAAACAGCAAAATCACATTGAGTACCCAGGAAACCAGGGAACATGTGGAGACCAAATGCTCACTTCTACTGTGGTGCAGCTTGCCTTTACATTGCATTGAGGGTAGCATTCTAATTGCTCTGCATCACTCACAATAGTGCAGAGTGGATCATGTAGAAGGCCCAAAGTCTGAGAAACTCTGATTCTGGGTCCTGCATTGAATCCACATTTTCATCTGACCTGCTTCTAAAGGAACTGTACTTGTCTCTGAGGGCTATTCACAACCGTCTTGGAGAACAAAGGGAAGATACTGACAAGGGTTTTTCACCTCCTGCATATGCCCCAGGCCATAGTTCAACATCTTCATGAATTTAACACATTCTGTTACTATGATCTTGGTTACTTGGTGTGTTATGACGCAAAAAGGCATGATCCCATCATAAGTGTTTCCCACTCCTAGTAGAAGTCTCAGTCAATGTTAGTCCCATCGCATTGGAGGCATCTGTCTAATTTGTTTTTGAAGTTTGAAGAATATTTTGAATGGACCACCTCATCATGGAGCAGATTCCAAGTCCTAACAGCTCTTATTGTAAAGAAATTGTCTTTTACATGTGTTGGTCTTTTGGATGTGTAGCTGCTTATTATGGCTTCTGAGATTGACATTTCTATTCATGAACTTAAATCCACATTGCTCTGATAGGTCCCTATTGTTGAGAATTTTATAAAACTGTAACATGCCTCCCTGGTTCTTGTATCCTCAAGACTTACTAAGCCTGTCCGTTGTAGTCTTGTTTCTTAGGGTAGGTGACTTCAGTGAGGAACTTTATTTTTTTGCTGTTCTCTGCACTGACTCCAATAGTTTTTTTATCCTTAATGTAATGAGAACTCCAAAAAGGAGAACTGAAGACCAAATATGGCCTGATGTAGGTTCAATACAGAGGAATGATAAAGGATTGGTTTCTGTTAACGAATGTTTCATTTTACTCAGTTTAATATTGAGTTTGCTGTCTGCTCAACATACTTACATTGATCCCTGGATGTGAGACTAGAACTATGTTTACTATGATTCTCAGGTCTCTTTCTTTGTTTGAGGATTTGAGCACTTGGTTATTTAGATGGTATGACTATTTAGGAATATTTATACTGAAATGCAAGACTACACATTTATCCTGATTCAGTGTCATTTTGTTATCTGTACACCGTTGTTCAATATTTTGGAGGTCACTGCAAATAGTTTGGCACTTTTCTATAGGTCTACCTCACCCCTCCAGTTTACTGTCATCAGCAAATTTTGTAATGGTGTTTTTTATGTTTGTGTTAATATCTTGACTAAAAATGTTAAAGAGTGTGTAGGTCCTAGGACCCCACTAGTAACCTCCTCTGGTCTGGGCAGACTGCCCCTAATCCTTACTCTCTGTGTTCTAGACTCCAGCCAGTTATGGATCCATTTAACGATCAAGGGATTAATTCCTAGTCTAGATAATTTCCCAATTAGTTCTTTATGCAGTACTTTGTCAAATGCCTTGCCGAAGCCCAGCAAGATGATGTCCACTGGCTTGTTATTATCTATACTACTACTGACTGAGTTGTAAAATGTGATCACATTAGTTGTACAAGCTCGATTAATGGTAAAACCATGCTGGTAGGTGTGAACAATGCCTAGGTTAATGATTTCAGTTTCTATTTTGCCTTTGACCAGTCTTTCTAATACTTTGCAACAAACCGATATAAAACTGATTGGCCTGTAATTAGTGACTTGGCTTTTTGGTCCCTTTGTATGAATTGGGATAACAGTTGATGTTTTCTAGTCATCCGGTATGACTCCTGTTTCCACAAATTTATTAAAGAGCGGTTGACACCTTCAGGAGAACTTTGAAAAACATAATACTTAGACACAGTTCAGCTTGGATTTTACATTACTTCTGCATTTCTCCTCCGCATTAGTTTTTATTGAGGTCATTTGCATACAAACAGGATCTCTGCCCCTTTGGAGTTCATCTATTCCTGTTGCTTTCTCCCTACCTAAGGTCATAATGCAGTTCTTGTGGCATCACAGTTACTCCCATGGCAACAGATTATGATGTCACAACAGAGGATTGTGACTTAAAGTAAGGAGTAAGCTGTAGAGGAAGATGAACTCTAAAGGAATTGGAAGGAATAAAGATCATATATATTCATGCACATTCCCTCAGTAATAAATAATGAGGAAGAGAATTATATGGAATATAAATGTAATGCAAGCAGAAGTGTACCCAATTATTATGTTCTTTAAAGTTTGATTTGAGGCGTCAGTAGCTTTTTAAATAGTATAGTCAGGGGTAGGGAAATAACCTCTATTGTTTCCAGTAACAATTTTGGACTGATGTTATCTGGTCCTGGTGATGTATTTAGTTTTAGTAGTTTAACAGAGGCCATAACTTCGTCATTTGTAAATATAATGGATTCTGCATGCCTATCGGTTATTAGTTCATCTATCTGATTTTGTTTTGTTAAAGACTGAACAACAATATTCATTGAAAACCTGAGATAATTCTGTCATCTGTTATTATATTGCCATTATGGGTTATTGATTCCAATTGTTTAGGAGCATTTTTGTGTATATTGATATAGGAATATAATTATTTCAAATTATATTTAGTGTGAGCTAATTTCATTTAAGTTTCACTTTTTTTTCGAATTTAATAAGTTTCTTTCATTTGAGTAGTTCTCCTTTGTATTTATTATATGCATGTAGGGTATTGCACCTTCTTAGATACGAAAATGCCTTCCTTTTTTAACCATTTGTTTTTTAACCTGTTTTGTGAGCCATGCCAGTATCTTTCCTGTATTGATTTTTACCACTTTGATAGGTGCATACAGTTGTATACATTTCTCAATTGCAGCTTTTATAGTAGAGCAGCATGTTTACTGGCAACAGTTTGCTGGACCTCAAAAAGTTACCCATTCCTTTTCATTCTTGAACTCTTATGCCAGCCAGAGGAGGCAGCTAATGGCTGGGCACACTGCCATACCTCTACTGACTCCATTGTTGCAAAACACAACCAAGGTAACAAGAACTGACATGGTACACTTTGCTTGCTTTGTCATTTGTTGCACTAAGTATACTGAGTACTGCAGTAACCTGAGGTAGGGTTAGTCTCTCTGCTAATGAATTTAAATTGTATGATGTAAATGTATCACTGCTTGACACTCATAAGCTGTATCATAAGCTGAGCTCCTTTTATATTACGCTCAACTGTTTAGATTGGATCTAACTCACCCGTCTGCCATTGTTGCACCTAATCTGCCCATGCTTGTTGCTGTGTGTCTCTAGTAGCTGTTTGCTTTGTTACATAGAAACATAGAATCTGTTGGCAGATAAAAGACCATACGGCCCACCTAGTCGGTCCATTTTCCTACTCGCTGCTGCAGCCCCAGATCTTATTTGATCTGTGGCTGTCCTGCTCTGCACATCTCCAGGGTATCCTTATGTCTATCCCATGCACTCTTGAACCCCCATATTGTTTTCATCCCCACCACTTCTGCTGGAAGGCTGTTTCATGGCCCCACCACCCTTTCAGTTAAAAAGTACTTCCTAACATTACCCCTGAGCCTTCCACCCTTCAGCCTCATATCATGCCCCCTTGTTCTTGTGCAGAGTTTTCTCTGAAACATGCTCTCCACCTGTACCCTGTTTATTTCCCTAAGGTACTTGAAAATCTCTATCATATCTCCCCTCTCCTTTCTTTCCTCCAGTGAATAGATATTAAGGTCCTTAAGTCTTTCCTCATGGAGTTTCTGCTGCAGTCCATGTACCATCTTCATTGCCCTTCTCTGGACTATCCCTATTTTGTCAATGTCCTTCTGGAGATGTGGTCTGCAGAACTGGGCACAATACTCTAGCTGACACCTCACCAGTGATCTGTACAGTGGCATCCCCACCTCTTTCCTCCTGCTTGTTATGCCCCTTCCTATGCACCCCAACATTCTGTTTGCTCTCCCCACTGCCTTTTCACATTGTTTGGCCACCTTCAGGTCTTCAGATATGATAACCCCCAGGTCTCTCACCTGACTTGTGGTGGGCAGAATTTCCCCACCCATCCTGTACTCCTCCCTTGGATTCCTGTGACCCAGCTGCATAATTTTACACTTTTTAGCATTGAAGCTCAACTGCCAGACACCCGACCACTCCTCTAATAGACTTAGGTCCTTTCTCATTTTTTCCACCCCCTCCGGTGTGTCCACTGTACTGCAGATCTTGGTGTCATCTGCAAAGAGGCACACCTTTCCCTCCAGGTGCTCTGCAATGATCACTAATGAAGACATTGAATAGGACTGGCTGCAGCACCGACCCCTGTGGCACCCTGCTGGTCACCTCCCTCTCCTCAGATTTCATGCCATTTATCACCACCCTCTGAGTCCTGTCCCTTAGCTAGTTCTTAACCTACTTTACCACCACAGGACCTACTCCCAGGCTCCCCAATTTATTTAGCAATTTCCTATGCGGGACAGTGTCGAAGGCCTTGCTGAAATCCAGGTAGGCGACATCCACTGCCCCTTCCTAAGATTCATCTGACAGGACCTTCCTGCTGAGAATCCATGCTGCCTTGGATCCTGTGTCCCACTATCCTCCAGAAACTTCACAATCCTCTCCTTAAGTAAGGACTCCATTAGTTTCCCCATTACTGAGGTCAGGCTTACAGGCCTGTGCTTGCCTGCCCCCTCTCTGCTTCCACTCTTGTGAAGTGGGACCACATCTGCCTTCCTCCAGTCCTCAGGTACCTCCCCCATCTCTAGTGATGCACTGAAAAGGGCAGCCAGTGGTTCTGCCAGCACTTCCCTGAGTTCCTTTAGTACTCTGGGGTGGATTCCATCTGGCCCCATTGCCTTATCTGCTACCCCCCCCAAGTTCTTCTAGGACTCTTTCCACCATGAATGGGATGGTATCTCCTCCTCCCTCCCTGAATACCCCTCTTAATGAGTCGTGGTCTCTCACCCTCCCCTTCCCTGGTGAATACTGAGCAAAAGTACTTGTTCAGTATCTCAGGCGTTTCTGGGTCATCTGCCACACTTTCTCTTCCTTCCTTTTTCAGCCTAACAATCCCATTTCTGGTCTTTTTCATCTCACTAATGTATCTGAAAAAGGTCTTATCCCACTCCTTCTCCCTCCCCAAACCATCCTCATCAGCTGGCAAATCTGCTTTCTCCTACTGTCTCCCCTACCTATGGAATCAGCTTCCTCAGCCCCTCAGAAACTCACCCTCGCACAACTCCATTAAATCTCAACTTCGTCAACTCCCCAACTGTAACTTCAACTAGTCTGCCTTTGGCCAAATGAACACAGCTGAAACTTCAAAACCTCTGAGAAAGTAATACTTTGTATTATTGTAGTCATATAACTGATTGTAAATAACTGTATATATACAACTGAATATAAATAACTCCTTTGTACAAAATTATGTGATTGCATGTAATATTCTCATGTATCTGTTCTATGCATGTATACTGTTTGTAACTCCTCCCCCTCACCCCCGGGCCGCACCTGGAAACGAGCCTCAGCTCGGTGTGCTTTCCCCAGTTATCAAATGTTTAAATGAATAAATGAAAAATACCTTCCTCTGTCTGTGTTTTAGCCCTTCTAATTATTTTCCCAGATCCCTTTTGCTTCTCCAGATATTGTTCTCTGTCCTCATCCTTCTGTGTTTCCTTGTATCTTCTGAAGGCTTTTTTCTTTTCCCTTAGTTTCTCGGCCACTACCTTTGAGAACCATAATGGCCTTTTCTTTCTTTTACTCTTGCTATAATTTTTGACACAGTGACCTGTTACTTCTGTTATGACTCTCTTGAGTCTAAATCACTATTTTTCCACATCTCCCCCTGTATCTTCTGCTGCTAGGGCTCTTTAGAGATTTCTACCCATCTCTTTAAAGTTAGCCTTCCTGAAGTCTCTGACCTTCATTCTTATATGACTTGCCTCCTCTACTGTAGTTTTCTTAAACCATACTGTTCTGCCCACCTCCACATCTGTGATCCTGTTCCCTTTGGTCAGGACCAAATCCAGTATAGCCTCTTCGCAGATTGGTTCTGCTACAAGCTGTCTTAAGTTTGCCCCATTCGGGGCAGTCATGAAGTCCCTGCCCCTTGTTGTACTTGCAGTCTAAGTGCTCCAGTCTACCTCAGGCAGGTTGAAGTCACCCATTAGTAGCAGTTTTCCTTTGGCTGCCATTTTGTGGATGGTTTCCCACAAGAGCTTCATCTGATTCCTTCCCCTGTGCCGGAGGCCTGTAAATCGCTCCAGTGCGAATGGCTGTCCTTTTTCCCACCTCCAAGGTGACCCACAGTGCCTCTGCTCCTTCTTGTAACCCTTGAGCCTCTGTTACTTTAATCCCCTCCTTCAGATACATAGCTACCCCCCTTCACCCTTCCCTATCCTTCCTAAAACATGTGAATCCTGGTATGACAATATCCTAGTCATGTTTCCTTGTGTGCCATGTTTCTGTAATAGCTACTATGTCCAGTTTTGCATCTTCCATTAATGCCATTAGGTCTGGGATTTTGTTCCCTGACTGCAGGCATTTGTGCACATTAATTTCCAGCTTGTGCACCCACCCCCCTTTTCCCTTTTTTTGGCCCTGTGACATTTTTGGGTTCCATCTTCTGTCCTCCCCAAAATTGTATCGGGTTTGGAAGTGCCCTTGCACTAACTGGATTCTCCCTTATTTCAGATATGTTATGTGAGGATGTGGTGGGGGGCTACCTTTATCCCTCTGACTGCTTTTGCTTCCCCCTTGGATAGTTTAAATGCTCATGGCGGAAGCATTTGAACTTTGTTAGTTTAATCTGCTGTATGCTCTGCTGGCTAATTTATGTCTCCTCTGTGAGCATACTATGTTTGCTTATTAGGTTAACTATACTACAACTGGTTTACCTGCGTCTGCAGCGCAAGTATGCTAAGTTTGCTTTGTTAGGTTAACTGCACTATGTTCAGCTGTATAACTTATGTCTGTACTGCAATCGATTTTAAATTTGCATTTTCCACACCTCATTCATACCACTATCTGCATCTCATTATTGTGGATTTGTTATGATAGAAACATAGAAACCTAGAATTTGACAGCAAATAAGGATTGCTTGGCCCACCTAGTCTGCTCATTTTCCCTACCTGTTTCATATAATGTACACTGCACTATTGGTTAGCCTGCATTCCCTAACTAATGCTTTATTAATACCTTCCTAAATACCCACACTAGCACCTATCTGGGTCACACCTTTTTGAAGGAACCAGGACATTAAATCACCACAGCTGCTGAGATGCCACTCCTCTGTGTTATTAATTTCTATCTAAGCATTTGCTTATTACACATCCCAGTCTCTGCCCCACCCCTCCAGCAGTGGGAGCCCTTCAGTTACATACTCTGCATTAGCCACTAGGTTAGGTGCATCCCCAGCCTCCAGCTGTCGCTGGCCAACCTCCCATTCTGGGCAATGCACCAACCCCCCAGTAATGGCAACCATGGAGCACTGTCTCTTTGGCCCCATACTCACATTTTGCAACCTGAAGGACATTATCAAAGGCATAAGGCCTAACCAAAGGACGGCTCCCAACAGGAAACAGAGCAAATCAAGAGCCATGTACTCCCTGGCAGCCATGCAAAATGTTACCATCTATATCCTACTGTTACTGAGCACCATTCAACCCTACCCTGTCCCGGTACCTTCTGACACTGCTCCACCCTTACAAAGCTCCTACAGAGGATTTGTTGACTTCCTGCATATCAACATCTGTGGCCTGCTTGCCAAGTTTTGAGAATTTGAAGCTTTAATACTCACCCAAATCCCTGAAGTGGTAGTGGTAACAAAACCCTGATGACTACAAGGATTTTGAACAGTGAGGTAGCACTTCCCTCTTACACTCTTCTTAGACATGACCATGCAGGTAAGTGGGGAGGAGTATGTCTTCTGTACATCAAGGATCACCTACAGGCCTCTCTGCTCACTACTAAGGACGCTGACCCATCCTGTGAGTTCTTAGCAGCTGACACTGGACTCGGTCATGGAAGCAAGAACCTAATAGTGGCTGTCACCCACATTCCCAATAACTCTGGTCTAAACTCCTTTCTAGATTACATCAGTTGCCTGAACTGATTCCATGAAAAGCCCATCCTAGGCAATTTTAACATCAAGTGGCTTTCACCACATGCCAGTCGGTACAAAAACAAACTGACTGACCTGTACCTCAACCAGATGGTCAAGTCCCCTACTCGTGTCAACTGCAAAAAATCAACAAAAACACTCATTGACTAGATCCTGCTTCCCACCCTGAAAGGCTTTCTCATGTAGAGGTACTACCAGATTTGATTAGTGATCACTCTCCTATCTACTACTCCTGGTCTGTCAGAAAGCTGAGACCTCCTCCAAAGTTCTTCTGCACCCACTGCCTAAAGGGAGAGAGACTTACTGTTCTTCAAAACCACCTTTGTAACACTGATTGGCAATACCTGGAATGCATTCCTAACATCAACCTTGCCTTTGACTTCTTCTCACAGACATTCCAAACTGCATGTGACCACTTTGGTCAACTAAGAAAGAAGAGAATCAGGTGAGACACTAATTACTGGCTCACCCTGGAATTCCTCTCTCTTCAAAGAGTGGGACAAATTGTGGGCCTCATACAAGAATCAGGCTCCTGCCAGGCTCAACAGAAGTACAAAGAGCTGAGAAACTGGTGTACATCTGCCCATTCTTAAATCCAAAAGTGAATTCTGAAAAATTCAGTCCTTGAATTTGGTAACAATTCCAGAAGTCTATGAGAATCTGTCAACAAAGTCCTAGGACAGAAAAAACACTTCATCCCCAATATCCTTAATGTCAATGGAGAGAATACCACCGACCCTCAAGCCATTGCTGAGGCATTTAACTCTTTCTTTGCGAATGAGGGCAAAGACCTTCCCACGGGCATCCAGCCTACCACACCTGTCTCCCATAGTCTCCCAGTCTCCTCCAGCACAAATAGGCCCAAATTCGGTTTTAAGTAGGTAAGCACCAATACAGTTAAAAAAAATTTGCTAAGCTCAGCAACCACTGCAAGAACTCAACTCGGCTCTTTGGACATGAAAATACTTAAAATGGCCATTGAGGGACTGGTTCTACAGATTCAAAAAATATTCAGCTTTTCCATCCAATTTGACTCCCTCTCCAATGTATGGAAACAAGCCAACACAGGCCCAGTCTTTAAATCAGGTGACTGCGTGGTCGTATTTAAAATAGGTCACTCTCTGTCTTGTTCTTGTTCTCCAAAGGCCTTAGAACAGATTGTCAGCAGACAACTGATATCCTATTCAGAAAATTGCACAGCGTGACAAGTGACCTAATTAAGCTATCTGAAGAACTCCACAAGGTCCTAGACAATGAAGAATACATTGGCACAGCCTTTCTTGATCTCTTCAAGGTCTTTGACTTAGTTAGCCATGACCTCCTAATTATAAAGCTCTTGGAGTTGGGCCAGTCAGACTAGGTCACAGTGTGTTTCTCTGACTACTTAGCCCACAACTCTCAAAAAGGCTAAATGTGGAGAGGCAATCTCCAGCTTGCAATCTCTAACTACTGGAGTCCCACAAGGCTCAATCCTGGGCCCCCTGCTATTCACTCTGTTCATCAGCAAGGTCCCAGAAGTTTGTGTTCACTCCAAAGCATTACTATATGCCGATGACACAGTCATCTTCACCTCACACCGCAACCTGGAGACACTGAAATGCAACCTATAGTCTGACTTTGGCAAGGTCTATGACTGGTTCACATCTAACAGGCTAGTCATTAACACCAAGAAAACCAAATCTCTTCTGGTCGGAAGCACCCATGCCCTGAAGAGTAGCCCTGAGCTGCACATCACAACACCAGCTGGGGACCCCACCCCACTGAACGGGTCCAGCACATGAAGTACCTGTGTGTCCAACTTGACACAACCCTGTCCTTCACATCTATGCTGACTCCCTGATCAAAGATCTCCATCAGCTCCTTGAATACAGAAACAAGCACAACATCACTCCTGAAATAACAAATCTCCTAGTATCCAGCCTCATCATCTTGGGGATTGACAATGGTGCAGTCATCTACTCTTCAGCTAGTAATACCGTACTCAGAAGATGCTCAGTAGCATTCATTCGAGCCTGCAGATTTGCATTAGCATGAAACCAGACTCTCTCCTCTGTGACTGATACCTCTTCATCAACTTGCTGCATTTCCACTTCCAAAGTTAACTTCAACAAATCCCTTCTATACAAGAGAACACTTCTTGGTCAAATGCTGCCAGGTGTCTGCAATCTCTTCTCGCTGATCATGAACAAACATGAAACTCAATCGATGTGGCATCAAAACTCCTCCTGCCCTTCAGAAAAACTACTCTTGGCCAATGCTTCTTCACTGTTAGAGCAGTCAAAGCCTGGAACTCCCCACCCACAGCCACGACCACTCTTCCCCGCTGCTCCCCCTTTCAGACCAAGTCACTACCCACCTTTTCCAGAAATTGCACTATATGTGTACCTAGACAGTGTCTGCTAGTTGCATTAGCCTGCACCCTTGTTGATGCCTCCTGCAGTTGTGGAAATCTGTTGTTAACTCACTGTTCCTTATAATATGATAATTCTTGTTATATCTGCTGTTTATTGTGTTGGTATGGTGATTATTGTATTGGTCTGCTACAGAATGTAGCTTGTTCTGCTGTTGTGTGTACCTTGATAGACTTGGACACCATTGAAAAAGGGCTCTTGAGCTAAAGGTCCTCCGAACACAATAACCTATTACAGTAGTCCCTTGTTATAACAAATCTCTTTATGTTAATGAAAATATCAAAGCTACAGAAATTCAGAATACACATAAGGAGCCAGAAGAACTGTGGGTCACCCTGGAAACAGGAAATGGGACAGCCATAAGAACTGGGGTTGTCTACAGGCCCCCAGACCAGAGGGAGGACATAGACACATTACTGTTAGAAGATATACAAAACATGACAGCTAAAGGGGAGGTTCTGATAATGGGAGACTTCAACATGCGGATACAGATTGGTCAATACCAGCAGGAGCGTCTGCCAGAACTAGACTCATAGTGGATTCCCCTGCAGGGGAGGGCCTCAAACAACTGGTACAGCAACCCACAAGAGACAGGGCTATCCTAGATCTAGTACTGACCAACAAAGAAGGGATCACAGATCTCCAGGTAGAAGGTCACCTGGGGCCAGTGACCATCACATGGTATGGTTCAATTTGGCTACTACATCTAAATCATCCCATTCCAAGGCAAAAATATGGGACTTCAGAGGAGCTGACTTTGATAAGATGGCCAACAGAGTTAAGCTAGCCCTGGCAAAAAGAAACACAGGTGAGGGTACAGGCAAAGTGGGCAAGCATTAAGGATGCAATACTTGAAGCAACATCCCATTGTGTTAGACAGAAAAGGAAGTGCAAAGAAAGAAAACCACTTTGGTTCTCAAATACAGTAGCAGAAAGGTCAGAGCCAAAAGGCTGGCCTTCAGGAAATATAAGGGAACACAGCGGGATGAAGATAGGAGGCATACCAAACTGCCCTAAGGGAAGCAGGTGAGCAGTAAGGCAGGCAAAGTCCCAAACTGAGGAAACACTAGCACGAACAGTAAAAGAAGGTGACAAGACTTTCTATAGATACATTAGTGAAAGGAGAAAGTCCAGAGGGGTATTGCTAAGCTTAATGGAGAAAAGGGAGCATGTGAGGAGGAGGACCCTGTAAAGGCATCTATCCTAAATAGATACTTTGCTCAGTATTTACTGAAGAGAAGGTAGGGCAGGGCCCACAGCTCAGCATCATGGACACAGGGGGGAGGGAGGTGAGCACTACTCCCTTCACAAAAGAAAGGGTCCTACAAGTGCTTGCTAAGCTCAGGGTGGATAAGGCAATGGGACCTGATGGCATACATCCCAGGGTACTTAAGGAGCTAAAGGAGGAACTAGCAGAGCCATTAGCAGAATTGTTTAGTGAGTCTCTGAGCACAGGAGAGGTCCCAGAAGACTGGAGAAGGGCTCATGTGATCCGCTCCACAAGAGTGGTAGCAGGGAGGGGAGGAACTACTGGACCGGTCAGTCTTACCTCAGTAGTGGGCAAGATTATGGAGGCACTCCTTAAGGAAAGGATAGTGCAACACCTGGAATCCATAGGGCACAGGATCCAAGACAGCATGGGTTTACAAAAGGAAGGTCCTGTCAAACTAATCTCATAGATTTCTTTGACTGGGTAACCAGAGTGGTGGACCAAGGGGGGGCAGTTGGTGTCGCCTACCTTGACTTCAGCAAAGCTTTTGACACTGTTCCACATAGAAGATTGATAAATAAGCTGGGTAGGCTCGGGGTGGGTCAGAAGTTGGTCAACTGGGTGGCAAACTGGTTGACGGGCAGAAAACAGAGAGTGGTGGTAAATGGTATACAGTCAGAAGAGATGCAAGTCACAAGTGGGGTACCTCAGGGATCAGTCCTGGGGCCAGTCCTCTTCAACATCTTCATTAGTGACCTTGCAGATGGACTAGAGGTAAGGCTTGTCTGTTTGCAGATGACACCAAGATCTGCAACAGAGTAGATGATCCAGATGGGGTGGGCAGAATGAGAAGAGATCTGGATAAACTAGCAGAATGGTCAGAAGAGTGGCAACTGGGATTTAATGCAAAGAAGTGCAAAATCATGCACATAGGGAAGAGAAACCCTGAAGCCACCTATAGGCTGGGAGGGAGTTGCTAGCAGTCACAAAGGAAGAAAGAGACTTGGGCATCATCATCACTGATGACCTAAAATCATCCAACAGACCTCTAAAGCAGTAGGTAAGGCTAGGGGGTGTTAGGGTGTATTAGTAGGGGTATCACAAGTCGTAAGAGGGAGGTAATAATCCTCTGTACAAGACACTGGTTAGGCCCCATCTGGAGTACTGCGTGCAGTATTGAGGCCACACCTTCACAAGGACATTAACCAAATTGAGGCAGTCAGAGAAGGGCAGCAAAATGGTGCAGGGACTGCATCAGAAAACATATGAGGACAGATTAATAGAGCTCAATATGTATACCCTTGAGCAAAGGAGGAGAGAGGTGATATGATCGAGGCATTCAAACACCTTAAGGGCATAAACAAGGTGAAAGAGTCTAACATGTTTAAATATAAGAAAAATAGCAGGACAAGAGGACACAGCATGAGATTAGAGGGAGGCCGATTAAGGGGGAATGTGAGGAAATTCTTTTTCACAGAAAGGGTGGTGGATGCATGGAATGGCTTACCACAAGAAGTGGTGGCTATGAATACAGTGCAGGGCTTCAAACAGGCATGGGATAGGCATAAGGGAGCAATACAAATGTCTATGAATAGATAGGCCACTGACAGAGCAAAGGCCGATGGCACATTTATAAGGTAGAAAAAGAAATGGGCAGACTGGATGGGCCTTGTGGTCCTTATCTGCCGTCAACTTCTATGTTTCTATGTTATGTTTCTATGATGAATCCCGGTTATAATGAACAACTGCAATGGCTCCCATTGTTTTCAGCTTAATCTGCTAACAGGCATTAATGGGTGTTAAATGGTTAGCTAGAAGACAATGGGCATCATCACAGCTGTCACCTACTGACAGTATTGTTTCAGTATTGTCCTTCCCTGTTCTCGTCAGAGTTATGCATCCCATCCTGCTGCTTGCATGTGGCTTTCTATGCATGGATGGTCTGAATGGAGAGGTGCAGTCTGAGCGGAATGGCTTTACATTTCCTTCTGCTGCATATTGCTGGCAGAAACTAATTTAGTTTTTACCCACAAATGGTCCTCTGTAGCCCTTTCTGATTTTGAAAAAGGGTGCATCAGGCTAGTTCAGTGGCTTAGTTGTTTGAAAGATAGAAAGGGATTTTGCTACAAACTGTACTCTGATCCCTGTCATGCTCCAAGTCTGCATGGACCGTCTCAGCGGAGAGGAGAGAAGCGGCTTTACTTTTTCTTTTGCCAGCACAGTGCCAGCAGCAACTAACTCTTCTCCTGTCATTTTGCCACAGTCTGGTCTCTGGTCCCTGTCCCTGCTGTATTTAAAAAAAATAAAACTGGCAGCTGTACTGTATTAAATGTAGTCTCTCGTTATAATGAACCCTTGCTATAACGAAACATATAGGATGACCCCAGAGGTGTTCATTATAATGAGGGACTACTGTAACTAAATAACTAACTAACTAAGCATTCCCTTCAGTTTTTCACATTACATTTCAGGTGTCCCACACTCGACTACCTCTTCAGTCTTTCCAGATCCTGCTTCGTGGCTGCTCCCCATCTTCGGTGTCCACTCTACCACAGAAATGGTTTCATCTGCAAAGGAGCATATATTTCCCTTGACCCATCCCCCTTTGTGATAACTACTGTATGTTAAGAGGACAGGTCCTAAAACTGATCCCTGGGACATCCTGCTTGTGATATGCTCCATTTAGGTCTACCCTCTAGGTCCTTCCAACAGTCAATTTTTTAACCACTGCATTATCTTATCCTGTACCCCCAGGCCGTCCAGTTGTTTTACCAACCCCCCCACGTGGGATGGAGTCAAGGCTTTGCTGAAATCTAGATACAGAGTGTCTACTGCCTGCCCTTGTGACCTTTGTCACCCAATCAAAGAATTCCATATGGTTTGTCTGGCATAACCAGTTCTGTTATACATCGTTCCTCATTATTAAAATGATCAAAATACATTGTAATATGGTATGAAAAGGGACCCTGTATTTCAAGAAGATCTAAAGCGTCCTATTTTACAAGTTCAAACTGCCTTCCAAAGTATCAGAATATCACCAGAAAGTGCTTTGAAAGTTCTAATCTTCAGATGTAATCAGACAAAAAGAACAGTACTTAGCATTTCTCTTTAAGATAAATGTGGATAGTAAGGAAATTCTATCAGCCAAATTATACATTTTTAGTTAAAAATGCATTAGTGGGAAAGACACCCTGATCCTAGGCTAGATTCTCGGTGCATCTGGGGAAGGGTACATGGAAGAGTATATCACATACTGTAGATAAAAACAAAACAGTATAAATACAGTGCAAAGTTAGAACATGTGGAAGACAATACAAATCTTTTTTAATTTTTATTTAGTATCCTTTTTGGCACCACTGCCCCTATCACTCAGCTCCCAGCTTCCCTGGTCCCTGCCACCCCCCTCCGGACTTACCTCTAGCTGGCATTACCCAGGGCAGGGCAGCCAAATAGGTGCTCCACCAACCGAGACTACCATTTTGTTGTCCGGTAGGCCAGCATCTGCCAGTGTTCCTCCCTGGCTTCCCCACCCCCGCCCCCGGAGGGGCCACGGTGTTGGGCCATTCCCAATGGAAGACTGAACTCGGTCACCAGTTGAGGGTCATGGCAGGTGCAGCATGACATCAAAAACAGTGGGTGAATTCAAGAATACATAGGACAGACATAAGGCAATTCTAGTGGGAGATAGGAGGAAGTAGGCTGTTGGTTAACTAGGATCTGCAGCTTATCCAATAGGTAAAGAAATGGGCAGACTGGGTGAGCCAAGCGGTCCTTATCTGCTGTCAAAGTCTATGTTTCTATGTTCATATATAAGCGGGGTGTCATCAGTGAGGCTGCCATTTTTCATACGTGTGTCCCCGGGAGGTGTGACTTGCAATGGCAAAAGGTGCCAGAGCACTGATGTCTGACAGTGCTCCCCATTGGCTCAGCATTGGTTGCTGCTTCCCCGGTATCTGCCAGGGGTTGATCAAGCACCAAGTGCTAACCACCCCTCCCCAGAGGAGGAGGAAGCAGTCCATGGGATGCTCAGTCCTCCTCCCTTCGGTCAGCACTCCAACTCCTTCGGTCTGTTCACAAACCCAGGGCATTGGTGTCGCAGACAGAAGCCCAACTACTCCGCCAGCAGGCCAGCCAGACAATACGAATCTAAAACATGAACAACAACAACTGAACCATGGTACATAATGACAACTTACATGATAAACAAGGCACAAAATAACTAGAGTGATACTGGATGGCCAGAGAAGTATGTAACCCAGCAACCCCTAAAATGAGCATTGGGTGGCCAGAGAGGAACTAACAGGAATGACAGAGCTTGGGTATAGATTGTTCCAGAGGGAAGGAAGGTGGTTGGAGAAGGCAGTTTGTGCCACAGTAGGTTTTCAGTGAGGGAGAGCAAAAGTTCGCGTCAACAGATTGGAGCTGATGGATGGGAGAGAGAGGAAGGGAAGAGAAGAGTGGATAGATATGGAGAGAGGGAGAAGAACCATAATTTGGAGAGAAAAGATGAGCAGTAAGAGAGGTGCCTGGACGTAAGTGGAGGGAGTGAGAAGTTAGCATGGCTTGAGCAGTGGAGGGTGAGGGAAGGAGAGTTAGGAACAAAGTAGCAGAAAGCATGAAAAAGATGGCTTATTCTATCAAGGAAGGAATTCAGGACAGTCCTTTATTTATTTATTTCATAGGTTTTACCGGGGAAAACACACTGAGCTGAACTAACAGCTCATTTCCAGATGTGTCCTGGGGGTAGGGTATAAGGGAGAAAGACATGCAACAAAATATTGAAGTTGAACAGGTAACTGGCAGAGGCAAACTTATACTGAGCTAAAAAGAAGGTATGCACTATATACAAGCAGTAGAGCAATATGTATGCAATGACAAGCTACATATCGAGTTATAAGTACGCGTTAGAGCTAGCAGTTCATAGGGGATCAACTGTAATGCAAGCAGTCCCCAGCAAGGCAGACAGGTAGTCATATTTCAGTAACTAAGGGTAATACTTGGGCAAGGTATAGCAATTTTGAGGAGCAGGGTAGAGAGGTATGGGACTGGAGAATAGGGAAAGGGGAAAGGGGCAGTAGGGGAGATGAATAGGAAGAGGAAGAGCAGAGGGAAGGGAGAATCGGGGACATGGAAACATAGAAACTGACAGCAGATAAAGACCGCAAGGCCCATCCAGTCTGCCCATTTCTTTTTCTACCTTATGAATGTGCCATCGACCTTTGCTCTGTCAATGACCTATCTAGTCATACTCATCTGTAGTGCTCCCTTATGCCTTTCCCTTGCCTGTTTGAAGCCCTGCACTGTATTCATATCTACCACTTCCTGAGGTAGGCCGTTCCATGCATCTACCACCCTATCTGTGAAAAAGAACTTCCCCACAGTACCCCTTAATCGGCCTCCATCTAATCTCATGCTGTGTCTTCTTGTCCGGCTATTCTTCTTTTATCGAAATATGTTAGATTTTTTCACCTTGTTAATGCCCTTAAGGTGTTTGAATGTTTCGATTATATCACCTCTCTCCCTCCTTTGCTCTAGGGTATACATATTGGGCTCCATTACTCTATCCTCATAAGTTTTATGATGCAGTTCCTGCACCATTTTGGTTGCTCTTCTCTGGACTGCCTCAGTTTGGTTAATGTCCTTGTGAAGGTGTGGCCTTCAGTACTGCACGCAGTACTCCAGATGGGGCCTAACCAGTGTCTTGTAAAGAGGGATTATTACCACCCTCTTCCGACTTGTGATGCCCCTACTAATACACCCCAACATCTCCCTAACCTTACCTACTGCTTTAGTGGTCTGTTTGGATGATTTCAGGTAATCGGTGATGATGATGATCCCCAAGTATCTTTCTTCCCTTGTGACTGCCAGCAACTCCCCTCCCAGCCTATAGGTGGCTTCAGGGTTTCTCTTCCCTATGTGCATGATCTTGCACTTCTTTGCATTAAACCCCAGTTGCCACTCTTTCAACCGTTTTGCTAGTTTATCCAGATCTCTTCTCATTCTGCCCACCCCATCTGGATCATCTACTCTGTTGCAGATCTTGGTGTCATCTGCAAACAGACAGACCTTACCCTCCAGTCCATCTGCAATGTCACTGATGAAGATATTGAAGAGGACTGGCCCCAGGGACTGATCCCTGAGGTACCCCATTTGTGACTTGCATCTTTTCTGACTGTATACCATTTACCACCACTCTCTGTTTTCTGCCCGCCAACCAGTTTGCCACGCAGGTGACCAACTTCTGACCCACCTCGAGCCTACCCAGCTTATGAATCAATCTTCTATGTGGCACAGTATCGAAAGCTTTGCTGAAGTCAAGGTAGGCAAATCAACTGCTCCCCTTTGGTCCACCATTCCAGTTACCCAGTCAAAGAAATCTATGAGATTAGTTTGACAGGACCTTCCTTTTTTGTAAACTCATGCTGTCTTGGATCCTGTGCTCCTATGGATTCCAGATGTTGCACTATCCTTTCCTTAAGGAGTGCGTCCATATTCTTGCCCACCACTGAGGTAAGACTGACTGGTCTGTAGTTCCCTGCCTCCTGCCTGCTACCATTCTTGTGGAGCGGGATCACATGAGCCCTTCTCCAGTCTTCCAGGACTCTCCTATGCTCAGAGACTCACTAAACAGTTCTGATAATGGCTCTGCTAGTTCCACCCTTAGCTCCTTTAGTACCCTGGGGTGTATGCCGTCCGGTCCCATTGCCTTGTCCACCCTGAGCTTATCGAGCTCTTGTAGGACACATTCTTTTGTGAAGGGACTAGTGCACACCTCCCTCCCCCCCCTGTGTCCATGGTGCTGACCTGTGGGCCCTGCCCTTCCTTCTCTTCAGTAATCTGGGTATTGCATACATGATATTAGCTTTATGGGAATCGAAAAAGTATCTGTTAACCCTTGAGGTGGTAATTTTGAAAAAAAAGTAGGGCAGCGTGAAAGCTTTTGGATATATTATTATCTTGGAGCTAGAAATGATGGGGAGCTAAATGAAAAATTTAGATTTGTCAGCCTTTCTAACTAAACTATGAATGTGGTGGGTATGATAGAAATTTAGAGTTATGGACTCTATATAAAATCCTGATTTTTTGGTATAAGGATATCCCACACTTTGGACCCTATTGGTGCTGAGTTTGCTTTAGTAGTTGCCATTAATAGCATATAATGGCATGATGTGATGTATTCCCTTTTTGAAATACGTATTAAACAAGTGCTGATTTGAGATGAAGCCTGATTATATTAGCAGCCAATTATAAATGGAATGAATACATATGATCTATTTCAGTATTGTATATCTATTTAACCACATCTATGTCTAGAATTGGATTTTGGATGCTATTTAAATGTGTAGTATAATATGTATTATACAATGGCAAGAACAAATGTTGCATCCCCATTGGTCAGTCTGGCACTGGAGCCGTGATGTTATACTGGCATAACATCATGGCTCTAGTGCCAGCACATTGATGACCGCATGTCAGTTTAAAAAAAACATTGCTTCGCTGCCTAAGAGCAGCTTCCCTGGTCTCCACTTTGCCAGCTACCGTTGTCATCGCAAAACTGGAAACCCACCATAACACCTACCATCACCCCACAACAAACAGCACAAAGAAACACCCACAGCCATCACAAATAACACAATAAACACAAGCATCAAAATCTCCTGTTTTCAGTTTTTAAAACAGGACATGGGACACATATACAGAGCGGCGGCTAAGTGAGAGAATGAGAAACAGCTTTCAAACAGTCAGCAGCGGCTCCCACTCAACTCACTTCAACAAAACACTTTCCTCTTGTTCTCCTTAAAACAAGAACTTCACCACCAAAAATACCCAAAACAATATACAGCCTGTCCTACCTTAATACAGCAATCCTCTGAAGCGCAGGCGAGTGCCTTAATAACTGAGTGTGTGTGTGGGGGGCTGCCTTCTACAATGCATAGCACTGCAGGAATTATACCAAAAAAAGGTAACCCCCAATGAGCTATGCTAATATGGAACCCTTATTCATAAAAGAGACAGCAGTAGCAAAGATTGCTAACAGGAGCACAAAGCCACAACAAAATAGGACAACTCCACCTACTGACTAAACAAAGAAACTGCACTATTTTGCATAATGTAATCCTACCCAATACAAAAAATGACAAAAAAAATCTACTTTTAATATATTTTTTATCTTTTTGTTTCTTTGTTTTACAATTAAGCCATTGTATAATAGGAATAATGTACTCCAGGGTGTGTGTCGTGCTGGGATAACGTCACTTCTGGGGTGATTAATCACACTCGGCCTGCGGCCTGGTGCCTAATCACCCCAGGCGTGGCGTTATCAACCTGTTTCCTTCATCATATTCCTTTATTTCTTTATGTATATGTTTGATGATTAAAGAATAGTAAATTTAACAAGATTTTAAAGATAGAACTATGTAATAGATTGTTATGGGTTTCACCTACTACACAATTGAAGTGAATTTTTGGTGTTGGTTATCATAGTTAAGTAATTCAAGTAAATAATGCAACACATGCCAAATTTTAATGATCTGCAATGGTGCTGAGTATAAATATAACGGATGAAAATGTAGAAATTAACTCTGATGAAGCTGGGCGTTGTCCTTGTGAAACATTAGTTCTTTTTGTTATATGGCACTGTTTTTAAATAAATGGTTTAAATTAAGGACCAAGGATTTTGTCTGTTTTTCTTGGTGGGTGCTTTAATTATCTATTTTGTATCATTGTCATTTTATCAGCACCACCAAATTTATCTGGGTGCTCTGCGTTCATTGTTTTTTTCCTCTGTATGGTCAGCTGGACACAGCATCAGAGGAGACAGACCTAGGAGTCATCATTAGTGACTCCCTTAATCAAATCAGCAATATAACAAAGTCTTCAGCAAGGCTAACAGGATGCTGGAGTGCATTAGGAGGGGGTTCAACATTAGGAAACATGAGGTACTGTTATCTCTGTATATGTCTCTGATGAGGCCACACCTGTGCCCAGTTCTGGAGTCCCCACCTGAAGAAGGACAGGGACGTGCTAGAGACGGTATGACAATACAATGCAAGGTGACCATTATAATTTAGGGCCAAGAGGGTAGATCCTAGGAGAATCGGCTAAAGGCTCTGAACATGTATTCACTCAAAACCAGATGAAAGAAGGGGGACATGATAGAGACCTTCATGTTCCTAATGGGAATAAATGAGGTGAACTTTTAAGAGCTATTTACTAGGAACAGAGAAGGTGTGACATGAGGTCATGAGTGGAGGTTAATGGGGGGAAGATTTGAAAAGGATGCAAGGAAGTATTATTTTACAGAAAGAGTGGTTGAGCCATGGAATGGTCTACTGGCAGAGGTAGTGGGTGCAAAAACCATAAATCACTTCAAACATGGCTTGGATGGAGCGAAGGGTGTAGTAGTAACTCAGAGGGATGAGGGAGCTAGAAACACAGAGAACAATAGCAAGAGTGGGGTAAGTGAAGACTCCACAGGGACAACAGGTATGACAGAATAACATGGGCAGACTGGATGAACTGCTGGTCTTTCTCTGCTGTCATCATCAATGTTTCTTTCTTTCTATACTATAGAATAGAGGCAGCTGCCAAGGACACCTCAATGTTAAAGGTCTTGATTTGGGGGAAATTTCTGGTGTATTAAAATAATTTTTCATATTTGTTAAAATTAAGTCAAAGCAAGCGTTTCACTTAGTTTGGGGGCTGGCAGTATAGCCTAGAGGTTAAAGTAATGAGCTGCAAATGAGCTTGGTACATGCAGCAGACAGACCTGGGTTTGATTCCCACAACCTCCACTTGGGTATGCCAATTGGATAGCGATGCCAACGCAGCAAAATACCTCGCTGTCTGCAAAATTGACACTTTGCCGACAGCTCACTGTGTTGGTGCACCCGAGACAAGAGCACACTGTCTCCCGGTCCTACACCCCCTCCCTGAGTCAACTCCAACTGGAGTTGACAATCTATAGTATGAGGGTTGCAGGGGCAGAGCCCTAGCATGGGGTTCAGGGGCTAAGCCCCGATAGAAAAACAGGACTGGGGTGGGTGGGTTTGGGTATCATTGGCAGGTAGGGGTGGGTGGGGGATGGGATGGATTTAACTGTGGGGGGGTAGGGAGGAAGGAAGGCTTTACTGCAGTAACCATGGGTGTAAGATTGCAGGTATTATGTATCCTGTGTGCTGAGCTGAATACATTAAGTCTAACTACCATTACTGGATGACTAAAGAAATAACTTTTGTGACTTGGAAAATTAAGGGGATCAGGAAAAAGCACAAACAGTATCAGGCTCTTAAACATTTAAGCTTACTACGTTCTCAGATAACTTTTCTACAGGAAATCCATTTATTAGAAGTAGAAGCTTCACAATTAAGGAGTCTACAGGTGGGTCTGGTTTACAATGCCCAGGGATCTACGAATAGCCGTGTGGTCATGCTCATGATTAATAGGGGTATTACCTTTGTTTCTACACAGGTTATAAAAGACCCTGAGGGAAGGTTTATCCTTGTTAAAGGTACTCTCTGGTCTGTTCCATTATTACTTGGCAGTATCTATGGCCCTAACATAGATGATTCAGGATTTTTTATGAGACTTACATCTGCTATTCTCCCAATGCTTCCCATCAGGATTATTTTAGGGTGGATTTTAATCAAGTACTTGATTCTAATTTGGATAGGTCAGGTAGAGGTTTGGGAGGGGTCACTCAGGGGCAGAAGGCTTTTAAAGACCTATTGGACCAATGCGGGCTCTGCGATGTCTGGCACATCTTGCATCCTGATTCTAGGGAGTTTACCTTCAGGTCAATGGCGCACGGCTCGCAGTCCTGCATTGATTACATATTTATTTCTCAGTTCCTATTACCTGGGGTTAAGACTTCATTGATTCAACCTGGCCCAATCTCCGACCACTCACTAGTATTATGTAAATTGGTATTTCTTAATTTACCTAACAGGGAAACCAGATGGAACCTTAATGAGCAACTTCTCAAAGATGTCAAATAATGCAAACTTATAAGGGAGAAAATTGAATCCTTTTTTTCATCTAACCCTTTAGATAGTGCAAAGCGGATATTTGTGGGGGCCTTAAGGCCTTCATGAAGGATCCTTATCAGCATGGCGGTGGGCAGGAAAGGGCACAGGAGAAGAATTAATATCTTTATTATCTCAAATTAGATCACTTGAAAATAATTTCTCGATTAATCCTCTGGCGAGGATAGGAGGAAACTCTTAGTGTTGAAAGATAGATATTTGGAGTTACTCGAGACAAAGCAGAATTAGCTATTATTAGTACAAGAGCTAGCTACACGGACCGGGGAGAAAAGGCAGGATGCCTACTGGCACTGCGTATTAAGCAACAAGAATCAGTGAGATTTATCCCTCCTATTAGGGCAATGGCTGATGGATCCTTAAAAGTATCTCCCACTGAAATAGTCCAAGAATTTGCCCATTACTATACAAATTTGTACAGTGACGTGGAGCAGCCCCCTTGCCCTGGGAGTACGCAGAGCTATCTGAAGGACTCCCACTTGCCCTCTCTTTCTCTGACCGACACAAGGATTTTCTGGTTACTCCTATTTCTCAGGAAGAAATTGCCGGGGTTATTAGCGAGTTGCCGGCAGACAAGGTCCCAGGCCCCGATGGATTTTCACCTTTATTTTACAACATTTTTTGGGACCTTTTATTACCAGTACTTTGCCATTTATTTCAACATATTTTAGCTGGGGCGGAGGCCGATTCTCACCTTTTTGAGGCCTTGTTTGTTCTTCTCCCCAAACCAGATAAAGACCCTGAGCTTGTTCAGAGTTACAGACCTATCTCACTTTTAAATCAGGATATTAAAATTCTGTCAAAGATATTAGCTAATAGGTTAACGGTAGTTCTTCCTGAGTTGATAGGTACAAACCAGGTAGGATTTATGAAAGGGCGTTCATCTTCTGACCACTTGCGTACCTTATCACATGTCTTCTCGGCTACCAGGGATGCCGAGTTCCCCGCAGGACTGGTCTCCCTGGATGCCGAGAAGGCATTTGATCGAGTGAAATGGAACGTTCTGTTCCGAGTTATGGATGCTTTTCAATTTCCTTCTCTGTTTATTTCCTGGATTGCCACACTTTATAAAAACCCTACCACAAGAATCTCTGGGAATGGGGCTTTCTCTAAGCCCTCTTCACTCCATTCAACTAGGCAGGGTTGTCCCTTATCTCCTTTGTTATTTAACTTATATTTGGAACCTCTCATTCAAAATATCCTCAATAATGTTTCTATACAGGGTATTAGAGTTGGGTGACATGAAATCAAAGTCACGGCATACGCGGATGACTTGCTAATACATTTATCTCACCCTGTATCCTCTGCTCCGGCTTTGCTAAGGGAAATAACAAGATTTAGTGACCTGTCTAATTACAAACTGAACACTAGCAAATACCTTATTTTTCCCATTAAACCATAAAGTTTTCAAAAATGACATTAGTCCCTTGGGTTTATGCTGGACTTTCAGGTCATTTAAATATTTGGGTATTAAGCTTTCTCGTAACCCTCTAACATGGTTTAAGGGCAATCTGGATTCCCTCTTGCAGTTGATAGCTCACGACCTCGAGAGGTGGTCCAAACTTCCCATTTCATTATGGGGCTGGATCAACATAATTAAGATGAACACATTTCCTAGAATTTTCTATCCATTATCTCTTCTCAACACTTTTATTCCTTTACTCTGGTTTAAAAAGACACATGGCATATTCACCAGATTTATCTAGGCCGACAGATATCCTCGGTTGGCTTATCATAAACTGGCAGCCCCAAAACTGGAGGGGGGTTTACGAATTCCCCATCTGGCTATATATTACTGGGCTAGTCACTTAGCAAAATGTCTGAGATCTGTATCCCCCGGCCCAGAAAAAGAGCAACCAGTTTGGCTTAGAATTGAACTGGATGCAATCAAGTCCAAGAATCTGGACCCCCTTACATTATTTTTTCTTAAATTCCCCCAGGTACGTATGACCGAGAAGTACCCCATAATATCAACTTCTTTAAAGGTTTAGTTACAAATGTGTTCATTTTTGCAATATTCTCCTCACCGGGACCTGGCCCAGTCTATCTGGAATTCCCCTTCTTTCACCATGAACAAGAACCAGATTTCCTGTCAATGGTTGTTCCAATTGGGAGACGGGAAGCTTCTTTCTCTTACGGATGAGGAGGGGCATTGGTTATCAGTGGGAGATATTATTAAGAAATTTCTCATTCCGGTTTCCTCTCATCTCAAAGTTATACAATTAAGGCATTTACTTGTAATTAATTTCGGTAATACTCCCCCCTCCCAGACCATCACTTCCCTGATACCTGAGGTTTCCTCACTTTCCGGATCTTCAGGTGTAATATCTAAATTATATCAGGTTTTGTTTCATAAAAAATACGGGGGTCCCTTTGGACCTACAAGATTCTGGAATAATTTCTTCCCTCAGCACTGTTTGGATTGGCAATCTCTATGGAGATCATGTCATAAACATATTTCTCAAGATAGACTGCGTCTCATGCAATATCATATTTTACATAACTTATATTACACCCTGGTTAAATTACAGAAGTGGGGTTATCTGAATTCTAAAATATGCAATAAATGTTTGGAGGAAGAAGGAACACTTCTCCACATATTCTGATTCTGTCCTAAAATCTCCCCCTTATGGGATTTAATTAAGACTTCCCTGGATCCTCTGCTGGGCCTTCAGGAGTACTTTACTCCTGAGATTTGTCTATTAGGGGACTTATCCTCTATTAGAGTTAAAGTAAGAAAGTTTCACATTTCTATGATTGCCTTATCAGCTAAGAAGCTCATTTTACGCCACTGGAAAGATAAGTCCTCTCCTTCTGTCCAGGAATGGGTAAAAGATATGTTGTCCAATCTACATACAGAAAAAGCGATCGCCAGTCTTCACAATAGACTGGCAGTTTATACCAAAATCTGGGATCCCCTTCACTCTCTAATTTCTCTGCCTCAGGTCTAAGTATATCTCAGGCTGCACTGTCATGCAAGACCTTAAGTACAGTGCTTGGCATTCGGGGGGCATTAGGTTGGGTTACTGCAGTAAGGGGAGGGAAGGGTGGGTCAGGAAGTTATCCCTTTACATTGTATCGGAATGTCAATGTCACTGTCACTTGAACTGCCTTTTATTGTGGAAAATGTACCAATAAACTTTAAATTGGAAAAAAAAAAGAAAAGAAAAGCAGGACTTGGAAGCCTGTGGGATTTATGTCTACCGCAACTTGCAGTCGACATAAATCCCATCGCTGTGATGCCAGTCGACAAAAGTGTTGTCGAATCGCCATCATAGAGCCCTCCACTTGCATACTGTGTGACTCTGAGCAAGTCACTTAACCACCCCATTGTTCCCAGGTCACTCATGAAAATAGGTACATGTGCCTAGTGGGCCTTACCTGGTTACCAAAGAATAAAATAAATTAAAAAAAAGTCGGTTGACACATTACTTGAACTAATCCATGCAAGTTTTCAGAGGCCTTTGTAGGTACTTTATTAAAATCTCCAGTTATAGCAATTCTGGTACTTAGGTATCTAGATACAACTTTATCCAGATTCTTACTTATGCTGTTCACATACTACTGTTTGTTCTTCTTTTGGGGGTATAGTATAGCTCCCCTACTATCAGTGGGTTGAATGCTTTGGGTAAATAGGTCAAATTAAATTTGTAGCCAAAGGCTTTCATGTTTAGCATCTTCAAGTTCTTTAATTCTGATTAAAGGAATTTCATCTCTGAGTAAACATGTCACCGCCACCACCTACACTACCCCCTTCTCTGTCTCTATGACTAATCTGATATCCTACAACCAAAACCACAGTATAGGACCAGCCACACTTCAAAAAATCATCAAAGTTAATCCCATTCTTTTTTATTCGAATTAGATCCTCATATACCCAACATTTCACCTGCAGGGCTTTCTCAGGGGAAAGGTTCCAGTCATCACTCTGAATCATTTCTCTGGTATCTGATCTTCCATTTTTTTATTTTGTCCTGAAGTCTATTTGTGTTCCTGTTCATCACCTTTGGTCATATTTTTCTCTCATTTTAGTTCCCAGTAGTAGCAACTGTCTGGTATGGCAGTCAGGGTGAACTAAAACAAGAGGAAAATATGACCTAAGGTGATGAACAGAAATGCTAAAAGACTTCAGGGCCAACTTGAACAAGCATTTGTCAATGCCGAATGTTGTCTTGCTAGTGTTGGCGTTGGTAGTGCAGGAGTTCGAGAGATGCATAATAGGAATGGGAATGAGGTATGGAACCGACGTCAACCCCACCCCACCCTGTAGAGACTGACAGGCATTCAGGTGTGCCTTTGGGTCGTCGACCATAACGCTCATGCCATTTTACTTCACCCTGCCCTGCAGACTCTGACAAGTGTTGTGTTGTGCCTTGGGGTCATCTGGTCTTACGCTCATCCCATTCCACAAGGAAGTATGTTGAGATGGGTGCAGTATAGGAGAATGGGGTGAACTTTGGGGCCGAAGAGTCCAAGGTGCACCTTGATGCCTCTCAGTGACTGCAGGGTGGGGGTGAAATGGCGTGAGCATTACAGTCGACAATTCAAAGGCACACCCCTGATGCCTGTCAGTCTGTACAGGGTGGGATGTTATGGTTAGAAACCCTAATGCCCTGGGCATTTGTTGATATTTGCACTCCAAATTTTCAACATGGCCTTTTTGTGACCCCACCTCATGAAAGCATTTGAGACCTCTGCTCATGAACAGTGGCACTGTGATTTTGTTAATCTGTCCCAAATGTTGATTTCCCACAGCGACTGTGCCATTCTGCGCCAGATGTGCAAAAACACAGTTTGGGCAGGATGTGAAAAATTACAGCTGTACCATTGTAAGGAGGTGTGAAGAGACGGCAATGTTGAAAATCTGGAGTGAAAATATTAAAAAATCTTGAAGTTACGAGTGTGCATGGAAACTGCAATGCACGTTCGTAACATAATCATTTTGTGGAATTTTGTCACCAAATTTTCAACATAGGCATTTGGGACATCCACTCATGAAAAGTGTCACTGTGATTTTCTTAATCTGTCCTGAACATTGATGTCCCACAGCAACTGTGCCATTCTGTGCTGGATGTGTGAAAACACATTTCAGGCAGGATGTGGAAAATGACAGCTGTACTATTCATAAGAAAGTGTGAAAAAATGGCAATGTTGAAAATCTGGAGTAAAAATATTAAAAATTCTCAAACTTACGAGCGTACATGGAAGCTACACAACACATGCTCATAACACATTCATTTTTTGTAATTTTTTCACCAAATTTGCAACATAGGCTTTTTGGGAGCCCACCTCATGAACAGTGACACTGTTGTTTTGTTAATCAGTCCCAAAAGGTGATTCCATGCAGTGACTGCGAAATCACCTTTCAGGATGGAATAATGGCATGACAGTGTCTGAATTCATGAGGTGGGGTCCCAAGAACTCCATGTTGAAAATTTGGTGCCAAAAGTCACAAAAATGGCTGAGCTATCCAGCTAAGTTGAAACCCCCGCCCCTTGATGTCTTTATACAGCTTACCAGCATTTCTTCAGTTCGCGGTTGGCTTTGAAGAGTGCAGACGTGTTCCCACTCCACCAAAGATCACCACACCGGGCTCCAGAGGTACTGTAAGTATGGGGTGAGGGGGGTGCGGGGAGATGGGGTGCACTGAGGGTGGGTTCAGGTTGGGGGAAGGGAACCAATGGCGGGGGACTGTTTTCTCTTTTACAGGTAAAAAAAAAATCACAGGAAGGTTTTTGTTTTTCAGGTTTGTTGTGCCACACTGGAAGGGGGACTGAAGACGATGGGGACTGCCCCCCCCCGTCAGCACAGAAAACATGTCTGTGTTTGGGGGGGGGGTGCATGATGCTGAGGGGGATTGGGCACCCCCTCAGCACATAAATTAAATACATAAGGGGACATTATGTTGATGGGGATTGGGCTCCCCCATCAGCAAATGAACTCGGGAGAGGCATGCCGACAGGGGGATTGGGCACCCCCGATGTCGGCTTGTTGGGGACTGTAAGAGGCAGACGGCGACAGCTGCCACCATGTTTATTGAAATGTTACACCAGGCAAGGCACACCTTGCAATGAGGGAGAGCGCCCTCATTGCAGCAGTGAAATAGTTTCAGGTTGGTGGCACGCTTTCGCACTGCTGTTATAGCCTGCTGTTTCATTTGTGCCACAGGGCCCAGCCTGAAAAAGCAGTGGTGCCATTGGCCACAACATGACCGCACCTCCAAAACCTGCTATTCCAAGCTACCACAGTATGTTGCTTGTGCGTGCGCAAGACAACATAAAAAGGGAAGACCAGATACTAGAGAAATGATTAGTGATATCTGGATCCTTTTCCCTGAGGAAGCCTTATGGATGAAATGATAGGTATGTGAGGATCTGATATGAATAAAAAAGAATTGGATTAACTTTGTCAATTTTTTGAAGTGTACCTAGTCACATACTGTGCTTGTTTGAACTTTTGCCTTCTGGCAACCAACACAACACATCAGTGACATTTTGGGAAAAGGGACACGCCCGGTACTGTACTTTTAATCTGTTATCCTGTAACATTTATTACATATGAACATACAAAATTGCCAGCAGAAACAGGTCTCATGGTCTATCGAGTCTGCCCGAGTGTGCAGCTAGCACCTCATCTCGCAGCTGCCCCTCCCACCCCTCTCTTCCCAGTATCCCTTCCCCTTCCCCTGTCCCATCCCCTCTTAAAACTACCCACCATCTTACAGGACACTATCTCATCTGGTAAGATGTTCCATTTGTCCACCACTCTTTCAGTGAAAAAAATTTCTTCTCGTCTCCCTCCTGAATCTCCCACCCGCCCCCGCCAATCTCAGTCAATGTCGTCTCGTGTCTCTTTCCCATCGCATCTGGAAAATTCCTTCTGTGCTGGTCTTGTTCATTCCTTCCTCCAGTACATTATTTGTGAACCAGGTTTCTACTAGAGCTGTAAAATCTACTTATTCAAGCTTAGAAATAATGCTAAGTTCACTGAATTCTATCACTAATGATCACATATTGAGATTTTAAAAAGTTGGGAGTTTATTTTTTAGACATTGCAATCCTTGTTTAACAAGGCATGACCTTTGGTTCCTTATAACTGTCCATATCTGCTTTATTCTATCTCCCTGTCTTTCAGTTTTGACATTTCTTGTCTTTCCAAAAGCCCTGCACCTTCTTTGTGTACTCTTTTGTTTTATGATTCCTAAATATCTCCAGTAATTCTTTTGCTTTATATCGTGGAGTCACACTTTGCAGAATAATATCTCATCAGTCTGAGGATCTTAAAAAAATATCTGTCCTTGTATTCATAGTTTTGTTAATTTTTCAAATTAATAAAACACTTCACCATTTTAGACATTTCCACAGAAACAAAATAAAAAGAAAAAAAACATTCGCCAATGTATTGTCTTCAGCAGGAGATGAGGTAGGTTTAGATGTTACCAAAATGTCCCAATGTAGCCAAGAAAGAACACTAAACTGACCACAAACAGGGCTTCTGGTTCACAAAGATCTGCAACAGAGTTGATGCACAAGGTGGGGTGGAAAGGATGAGAAGGGACTTGGCAAGGTTAGAGGAATGGTCAGATGTATGGCAGCTTAGATTCAGTGCTAAGAAGTGCAAGGTAATGCACCTGGGAAACAAAAACCCAGGGGAAGAGTATACAATGGAGGGTGAGATACTAACAACAACAAAAATGGAAAGGGACCTGGGAGTAGTCATATCAGATGACCTAAAGGTGGGCAAGCAATGTGAGAGGGCAGTAAGGAGGGCTGGGGGGATACTGGGATGCATAGGGAGAGGCATCGCCAGTAGAAAACAGGAAGTTGTTATCCCTCTGTACAGACAGCTGGTGCGACCCCATCTGGAGTACTGTGTGCAGTTCTGGAGACCCAGTCTCCGCAAAGACATAGACAGGATGGAAGCTGTCCAAAGGAGGGCAACTAAAATGGTGCATGGTCTGCATCACAAGACATATAAAGAGAGTCATGAGGAGCTTAATATGTATAGCCTCGAGGAAAGGAGGGAGAGGGGGGACATGATAGAAACTTTCAAGTACCTCAAGGGAATCAACAAAGTCCAAGAGGGTAGCATCTTTCAGAAAAAGAGGTGTGCAAGAACAAGGGGGCACAATTTGAAGATAATGGGGGCGGCGGCTCAGAGGTAATGTGAGGAAGTATTTTTTCCCAGAGAGGGTTGTGGATACATGGAACGGCCTTCCGGAGGAGGTTGTGGAGTCAAAAACAGTGGTGGAATTCAAGCATGCATGGGACAGTCATGAGGCAATTCTAGGGGATGGGGGTAGGAAAAAGTAGGCTGCTGGTTAACTAGGATCTGCAGCTTATCCATTAGGTAGGGAAATGGGCAGACTCGGTGGGCCAAGTGGTCCTTATCTGCCATCAAATTCTATGTTTCTATATAAAAAGAGTCATACTATGTTTAAAAAGTGAGAAGCCCCCTTCTATTTGTAATCAGTCTGACCGTATTAAGAGTGGCTCACAGAAAATCTAGACATATCATTCACCACTGATGGTGTGTGTGTGTGTGGGGGGGGGTAAAATGGGAGTGAATGCACCACCCCCTTTTCTGAAACCACACTTGCCACTGGAGAGATTCTCTTATTCAGAACCAAGAAGACAGGGACTGAAAAATTGCTGGGGAAATCCCCAAAAAGTAACAGAAGAGCATTACTCCCTTTGTAAACATTTGTGTCACCTCCCAACAATGTAAGACCACAACCCCACTGTTTGGCAGTGCAAACCACCCCACAGCTTGTAGTCTTCACAAAGTCAAACAAAGAAAAATTGGCAGCCTTCCTATTTCACTGCATCACAGCCCCCAGAGGAGGGGGAACCACATCCTCCCAAATGTAACCTCTGTATACTCATCTAAGTAGTCAAAATTAGGTTGTAACCCTTAGGCTGCCGACAGAATTAGAACGTATAGGAATTTTGGACTGATATATCAGTCCGAGGCCCTGCTCAACATCTGAATGTTCAGCACATAGACATTGAAAAATCTATTCCTGCTTTCTTCTCCAAAAGTGGAATCTTTTTTCAGCAAACTGATCTTCTCAGAATCAAGTTTAGGAGGGTTAACTAGGCACTTCTGAAATTAAAGAGGCACTGTCAACCTGTTTTTCATCATATTATTTCTAGCTGAAACCTTACATTTTATGGTTGTTTGCCCTCTCTAAAATTCACTGATGTTGCTGTTTGTTTTATCTGTCTCCTTGCTTAGTAGAACTGAAATGCATGGCAATGTATATTTATAAACAACCTTGTTTTTGTTTACAATCCTGGTTCTGTTCTTACTGCATGCTTCCTGAGCATTAGAAACACACTCAAACAGTGCAGTCACTCATAAGGCAGTAGCCTCCTAAACTTCCACTGCATCGTGAGGGGGCTAGGCTGTTTTGTGGGTGTTCCCAAGTCCAGGAAAGATGTATTTGCAGTTGATCAAGTAATGTAAACAAACCTGTTTTGGTGTGGTAACACCAGTACGTTGAGCAGTTTGTTTTTTACTTTTTTAAAGAAAATAAGAGTCAGAATCAAACTACCAGCTACACCAACAATGATTACAGAATTTTAGCAATCATAAAATATGTTTTTTTAAACTAGGGACACTTTGAGACCTAAGGGGGTTGACAGTGTCCCTTTAACTCCTTTTCCAGAATGTATTTTGAATCTCCAGACAGTCTGGATTGAACTGGTTAAAAAAATGGAGAGCTAATGTATAATACAACAGGAAACCTGATGGAAGTGCTAATCTGGGGTATTTTACGTGCTATTTTTGATAGCCTTAAGATCCAGGGTACGGGGGAAGGGGTGAGTATCTTAAGGTGCAGACAATTAATGCTGCCACTCCAAACATCTTCAGATCCATTCCAGATGAGTGGGTTAACACAGATGCCTGTTATTACATTACCACTGGCAACCACTGAAACCCTGACACCACTTGAACATCTCAGAGGCCACTTAAAAATGGAGAGCTAAACAAATGCTCATGTCATCAAACCTCTAATGTTGCTGTCTCTCCACTGCTGCTCCGCATCTTGTAGGCCGCTCAAAACTGGAAAGCCAGAAATGGGCATTCACTTTTAAAATATTGTTAGTGGCAGAGGGGTTGAAATATGTGGTATGAATGCAGATTCTTTTAAACAAGCTCAACCTAACACTAAACAGGAAAGTCAACAAAACAAAAGGTACAACAGAGAATACTGTATAAACTAGAAAAAGCACAGACACTAGAATGCAAAGGTAAGGTCCTGTTATAAACAAGCATTTGCCAATGCCAAATGTTTGCTTGCTTGCATTTGCTGTGTAGTTGTTGTAATAGTGACATTGCCATGCTTGGGAAATGATGATGTTCACTCACAGAATTGTGATTGGGCAAGGACTTCAAAGTAGAAAGGAAGAAAAAGGCAGAAAGTGGGCAACATTGGTGATGAAATTCAGTATTAAATGATGGTGTGATAGGTGAAGAAGGGGCACACCCCCCAAAAGCCCTCTCTCATTTCAGACTATTACTAATTTACTGACATGTTTTGCAAGTGAACATAATCAGCCTGAATCCAAAGATAAGGGTCTGCATGCTAAGCCTTGTTTATTTATGTTGTAATTACCAAAATGCTTAAATGTTAGTGTTCAAAACACAGGTAAGCAGAGTAACACAGCTCCTTATCTAAACTGATGAATGAGTGTAGAAACATGTTAGAACATCTGTTTTACTTTCTTTTTATCACAGTCTGAGAATACAGTAATGCCATGAGCTTCAAGCACTGTATCATGGGTGTATAAATATTATGGGTTGTACAACATTTCTGCAATTCCTTGAGAAACAAAGCACTAAACAGAAACATATACAAAAGATGTAAACAGTAGCACATATGAGGAATGAAAAGAAGGGGTAAGGTTTCAAGTAGGAATTAGGAAGTCGCACAAGAAAATTCACCACCTTGCATTTTCCGTCCTTGTAATTTGGCAAAGACTTCAAAGGGAAAATTGAGGAGAAAGGTAGCAGGTGGGCAGAATTAGGGGGAAATTGGGGGAAGATTCAGTATTCTAAAACTGTGATTGGTGAAGGAGGGGCACGCCCCAAAAGGTTTCTCACAGTTCAGTCTGATACCAATATGTTTGCGTGCTTTGCAAGCTAACATAACAATCATTTGTTAATGCCAAATGTTCGTCATGTACACTGGTGTCATTGGGGGGGGTGTTATGAACATGCATTGATGGGGGTACTGTGAAGAAATGGCTATATTGGAAATTTGAGGTCAAAATATTGAAAATTACCAAAGTAATGACCCTGCTTTTGCAAATTTCAATGCATGTTCATAACTTCTTTGCTCTTTCATATATTTACACCAAATTGTAAACATAACCTTCTTAATACCCTACCTCATGAACAATGATGAAGAAACTTTTGTTCTCCTGCCCGAAAGGTGATTTTGCACAGCAACTGCAAAATCACCTTCCCAGACAGATTTATCTAACATCAGTTGCATTGTTCATTAGGTTGGGTCCCCAAAAATGTATGTTGAAAATTTGGGGCAAAAATATTTAAAAATGGCCAAATGATGCCACTATGTTAAAAATCCCATTGAAATACATTGACACTGAAACCCTTCCTGAACTATGTTTTGACAAGCTGTCATATTTTGGACAGCATTTGAATATAGTAGCTCGGGTAATAAGAAGGCTAAGTTGAAACTATGGGGTGCATCGCTGGCTCGGTGATGTTAAGGGTTGAGGTGCTGCATGCCACACCTTGTGCCATGCCGGTGACCCATGTTCGGGAATGAGCATGGGCTGCTGAGGATTGGCAGGGGAGGAGAAGGATCAAGCGCCCCAGGACAGCTCTCCTTCTCCAGGGAGAGGGGAGACCAATTTTCAGTCCATGTTTGGCACCTAGTGGTGGCTGGCACACCAGCACTACAGACAGCAGGTCAGAGGCAGGGTAGAAGCTTGATGGGGTGCATGCACAGGAGTGTGCATGGCACCATCCCCGGCATCCTTACATACTCTGCCCCTGAAGGGGAGAAACCAGGAGGAAAAAAGCTCATGGTGGATGATGGACGGAGCTCGCAGGTCCCACCCTGAAGAGTGTCACAGTGCCGACCCCGGTACTGGATCTGGTCCTGTTGGGGTGGGACCCCTGCTAACCCTGCCAGGGGGGTAAGCCCAGGGGGTAGCTGGTAGGCATCGGCTGGTGGAAGTTGGGGGATGTGGCTAGGGATCCCTCCAGATAGAGTGGGCCGTGGAGCAGGAGTACAAATAATTAAAAAAAAAAAGTGGCATGCAAATATTTAAGATTTCCACAATTACTAGCATGCATACTGAAATTGTAACAACTGGCCATAACTTTGTAATTTTTTCATATTTTGACCCCAAATGTTGAACGTAGTCTTCTTATCACCCCACCTTGGCATTCCACACCACAGGAGTGAAAACACATTATGGACAGGATGTGAAAAATGACAGCTGTACTGCTCATGAGGAGTTGTGATAAAAAGGCTTTATTGAAAATTTGGTGTGAAAATATTGAAAATTACCTAAGTTACACACATGCCTAGAAAATATTGAACAACCAAGTGTAGCTCAGCCATTTTTTGGAGTCGTTTCAATAAATTTTCAACATGGCCTTTTTGGGATCCCACCTCATGAAGCGTGCCACTGTAATTTTGTTCACTTATCCTGAAAAGTGTTTTTGCACAGTGACCATGCCATTCTGTGCCACTTGTGCTAAAACATGCTTTGAGTAGGATGAGAGAAATTATAATTACACTGTTCATAAGGATGCGTGAAAAATGGCAGTGTTGAAAATCTGGAGTGAAAATATAAAAAATTGGCGAAGTTACTAGCGTGCGTAGAAACTGCACAACACACGCTCTTAATGAGGTCATTGTTTGGAATTTTTTTGGGACCCCTCCTCACAAACAATGGCACTGTCATTTCATTAATCAGTCTTGAAAGGTGATTCCACGCTGCATTTGTGTAATCACCTTTTGGGACCAAGTAACGAAATATCAATGGCAATGTTCATGAGGAGGGGTCCCAAGAACTCCATGTTGAAAATGTGGGGCCAAAATTCCTAAAGATGGCTGAGATATCAACCTAAGTTGAAACCCCCCATTGACTCCCATTATACACGCTTACCCTTAATTCTTCAGTTTGATGGTCGGGTTTGAAGAGTGCAGACATGTTCGGTCCAGAAGATAGCCGCACCAACCTCAGGAGGTAAGTATGGGGTAGGGGGTTAAGGGAGGTGGGAGGGTGGGGATGTGGGAGGGGACTAGCGAGATGACGATGGACCATTTTCTTTTTTAAAGGGACCGTTTTCTTTATTTATAGGTTAACATTTTTTTTACACACTTGGGCACACTGGGGTGGGCTCCCAGTGTGCCACATGAGTTGGGGGGGATACATAAAGCCAACACGGGGGTTGAGCACCCCGATGTCAGCAGTGAAAGTGGCTTGGGGGAGAGACAGATCTGACATTGGGATTGGGCATCCCGGTGTTGGAAAGCTAAAAACAAATAACTTGGCACACTGGGATGGGCTCCCAGTGTGCCACAGTAGTGGGGAGGGGGAGACATGCCGATTCGGGGATTGGGCACCCCAGTGTCAGCACGGGAACAGGTACAGGAGGGTGTGGGGTGTATAGCACACAGTGGGAGGGAGCTGGAGGGTTTTATTTTCTTCTGGGGGCTGCCTGCATATCTCTTGCTAGATTCCATCGGCACAGGATGGAGGAGTTAGGTTGAAACTTAATTTTATTCTGTAAAAACCTCAATACAGAAATGATTGCATAGTAGGACCACATCACAGTGGCAAGCTGTTTCTGTTGTTCCGCCATCCCTGGCCAATATTAAACTATTTCACCTACAGGTACAGTTACATTGCTAACTTCACAGGATGACTTTTATTTGAAACTGCATAGGTGGCCTTTTATTTGGCAGTTTGGCTGCTGGGTTACTGCTGGGGATCGTCTTCTTCGCATGTGCTCTCCTACTGCTATAATACTGCACACTGCTGCCTGTAGTTTTTTTTTTGGGGGGGGGAGCGGGAGGACCAAGGAGGAACGGAGAAGACAGAGAGACAGAAAGAAAGAGAGAGAGACAGACACATTCAGAAGTGTGATGTTGACGTAAGAACATGTCATACAGAACTTAAGGCACTTTACAACAGCCCTCAGCTGATGACAGGGAATGGGCATTATGTAAATATCAAAGGATGAGCCACATCACTACTGGTTTGGCTCTGTCCTTTGAAATCTTTGCCAGCTTGCCTACTGATTTTATTTATTTATTTAACTTTAGGATTACAACCTTTGAGTCAGGGACTCATTTACAAAGACTCTGCGTCAGAAAAAACAAACATAAACACTTAATACATATAGTCATAGAATGACAGCTAAAGGTTAGAGTTTTTTCAGTTATACAATATTGCAGAATCAAGATCAGCTATACATTGCATTGAACATGTTACAGAGAGCTGTATTTTATGGTTTTCAAGAGAACAATAAGTTTGCTGATAGAGGGAGGAAGAGAGTAACAGGTTTGATATTTACAGCAATGTAGAGAATTAGACAGATATCTTGTGAGTGCAGCCGAAGGAGGCATTGTTAATAGGTAATGTTTGGTAGCCCTATCGGTAGCAGCTCAGTGGCGGGGTGGTCCCGTAAGATGATAGATAGATGACCCAGCACTAGCTATTACATTGGCAGCGCCATGAAGTGAGAATATGCTGTTTGAGGGCTGACTTGAAAGGTCCTAATTTGGAAGAGGAGGAGATGTTGGAGGGTAGTTCGTTGTACCAGGCTGGGGCCCTGTGTGGGAATGACGTTTGGGCTAAGGAGATTCTAACCCTCGGAATGGACCACACCTGTTGGTTGGGGGTAAGCCCCAGGTGTATTTTCTTTGTGAGGAGACATATTTGATAGAATAGCCTTTCATCAAGGGTGAGGAGATCTGTCAGGGCATATAGGGTACAAGAATGGGTATGCTTGTCTTCCCCGGAGAGGAGTCTGCATGCTTTGTTTATGGCCAGGTGGATTTTGTTAAGGGCTGTGTGGTCCGCAGTTGAGTAGATACTGAGCCCATAATTGACTAGGGAAGGACTAAGGAGGTGACAGCCAGATTAAGGGCTTCCAGAGTAGGCAATCCTTGTGCCGATACAATAGGCCTATACAAACATTTATGGCTGATGATAGAGTATCAATGTGTGAATGAAAGGAGAGGCTGGAATCAAATGTAAGGCCCAAGTATTTATAGGTATGGACTTGCTCAAGAGGAAGGAGAGAGTGGGGGAGGATTGTTAGCTGCGCATACTTGGCCTTATTCTGTCGGTGGGCAAAGAGCATAGTCTTTGTCTTTTTTACATTGACCACAAGTCTTTGGTCTATGAACCAGTTTTCAATCTGGTTAAATGCATCATCCACATAGAGTAGTAGGTTGACAGAGTACGAATTGGGCAAGATGTTTAGGTAGATGCTGAATAATAGAGGGCCAAGGAACTGGGGAAACCCTGGGGAATCCCAGATCTGACTGGCAGGGTGGTTGAGAGGGTGTTGTTTATTTTGACACATTGTGAGTGATCTAGCTGTGAGGTAACTAGTAAACCAGGAGACGGGTCCTTGGGACAGACCTATGTGGCTGAGTGTGCTTAAGAGTAAGCGGTTGGAGACTGTATCAAAGGCCTTAGACAGGTCAATGAAGACAGCTCCAGCTAGATGTTTTCTATCCAGGACAGAGTGAATAAAGTTAGAGAACTCAATGAGAGCCATAGTTGTACTGTGCCCAGATCTGGAGCCATGTGGTTCCCTATAAAGTAGGTTATGAGCAAGCAGGTACTCAGTAAGTTGGGTGGCTATAACTTTTTTGAGGGCTTTCAAGAGTGGTGGGAGAATGGATATGGGATGGTAGTTATTGGGGGAGGTGCTATCACCACTCTTTAGTATTGGGGTGACTGTGGCAGATTTCCATGCTGCGGGGAACTGCCCCAGACTTAGGCAGTGGTTAATGAGGTCAGTCAGTGGGGAGAGAACTGTATCTAGTACTAGATGTAGGATTTTCATATCAAACGAATCTTTGCAATAGCAAGAGCCACTGAGTGCTTTAATGACATAGGGCCTTGCCTCATTCGTAGAGATCACCCTGAGATGGAAGGGGGATGCTGGGTGTTAGGGGGCTGGGTTGCAGGAGTGGGGTCGAAGAAGTTATTTTGGAGTACTGCACTAAGGTCAGAGAATGATGAGTTGTGGCAGTTGGCGATGGCCAGCAGGTCGGTGGTAGGGACATTGTTGACAGTTAGTGGGGTAGGGGGGCGGGATTTGCCATTGAGTTCCTTGATATTGTCCCAGAACAACCGAGCATTCTACAAGGAGGAGGTAAGGGTCATTTTGTAGTAGCCCAATTTGGCCTGTTTTATGGCCCAAGTGCATCTGTTATGAGCTGATTTATAGGCTTGCCTGTTCCCCTGCATGCCGGATGCGACTGCTTTATGCCAGAGATCATCTCTGTGCTTTAACTGTTGGAGCAGTGTAGGCATGACCCAGGGGGCATTACGTTTCTTGGATTGCACTTTTGCTAGTGGGGCATAGGTGTCACATGCTTTATTAAAAGAACAGGTGAAATAATCAAGGGCTTCATCTATAGTAGGTGCCCAGGATATGGGGGACCAGTCCCATTGAGTTAAGTATTTTCTTAGTTTTGTGAGGCCTCCGGGTTGGAGATGATGCTGGGCAATATAGTATGGTTTGGGTTTCTGCTGAAGACACGACCAGGAAAAGAGGATGGGTGAGCGATCACTTAGGGAGTCTGGAAGAACCACCAGGTCAGAGATTCTGTGGGGATGGTTGGTGAGGAGAAGGTTGATCAGGGTGCTAGAGCCATTAGTGGGGTTCACCCTGGTAGGTTGGCTAACCAGCTGGGTCAGGTCCAGTGCAGTGAAGGTGTCCTTGGTGTGGGAAGCCGAACTGACAAGCCAGTTCACTCTAAAGTCTCCAACTGTGATGTGTTCTGTTTTGGGGGAAGCCAGAGATGTGGTTAACAAGGGATTGTACAGTAGGAGCTTGGTTTCTTGGGGGGACATATGCAACAGTAAGACTTACATGGGCTCTGGAGGGATCTAGAGTAAGTTTTAATGATAAGGCTTGGGCACCATGGTCTAATAGAGGTACTGGAAGGGCATGGCATATCATGGAGTCACTGATGTACACAGCACACCCCCCACCACGTTTGCCCAGTCTGTCGGCTCTGTGAAGGGTGAAGCCAGGGAGGGCGACCAAAGAGTCAGGTGATTTTTTGGAGAGCCAGGTTTCTGTGAGGGCTAGCATATCTGGCTGATGTTGCAGTATCCAGCAATGGAGACCTGCTCTCTTTTCGGTTAAGCTGCAAATGTTCATTGCAACTATTCTAAGCCTGTGGTGTGATAAGCTAGGGCTGGGCGAGACAGGATATGGGTTAGGATGAATATTTCCTGAAATTAGTAGGAGTATGGCAAAGACTCTGAGGAGAGCAAAAGATCATTGCCTTATTGCCAAGGATAGCTGCCGCCAAATTATAGTGTGGGTAGTACATGGCATGGCCAGGGTGATAAGGGTTGGAAAGAATAGGAATGTGATCCGGCATGGAGGTTGATGGTGGTGCATGACTGCAGGGAGATATATGGGGGGGGATGGGGATGCATGACAGGCAGTGGCAGTGTGGGTGGCATTTAGTGATAGTTCGTGGGAGTGGGAGGTGTGGGAAGAAGACCCTTGAGGGGAGGGCTAAGGGGTCCAAGAAGTAGGATAGTAAGAGCAATCAGTAGGAGCCTGGGTGGTCCGTGTGACAATGAGTGCCCAGCAAGTGGCAATAAGGGGGCAGTGGCCCAGTGTCGGTATAAGGGGGGCAGTCTGATACCCATAATTGTGAGGCACTTTACAACAGCCCTCAGATTTGCCTGTCACAGACCTGCCCCTTAAACAGAGCTCTCCAGTGGATGCACCCCCCTCACACCCCTCTATAGCAACTCTCATATCAACAAATTTGTCTGCGCTTGCTCACAAGACAAACTTAAAAAGGGATATTCACAGGGCTGCTCTGTGTCTGTAGCACTCAAGAGAAGGCTACATTCACTAGTGCTATCTTGGTATTAGGAATGATTGTGTGCAGTGAAGTTTGTCATGGGGTTTTTGTAAGTCATGGATTCTATGATATTTAGCATTCCTTTAAAACCATAAGTGAGTGCGATTTACTTCTTTCACAAAACTGTAGAATGAAGGTAGATTTAATTTTGTCTTCATGATATTTGACTTTAGTTTCATACCAAGTTGTACTTCTTTTTAGTGTTATCACTATATTTCTGAAGAATGTGCATCTGCTCACATATTCTCATGTAAACATTTTTTTCAGTTTGTTGAGACAGAGATGTGAGACCCTGAAATGAATAAACAGCAAAACATACAAATGATCATCTGTGTTACTGTCTTGATATTGCTGTTTCACATATGTTGCATTAAAATTCCCAAGGCAGCAATGTACAATGTAATAACATTACTATAACTCTCCCATGACCTTAATAAAATATGACCCAATGCCAAAATGATATATTTAATGAATGAAAGTGTGTTTTTTTTTTCAAATAGACCCACTTATTTAGGTCTTGTCTAGTATTGTATCATTTATTAAATGTTTTAGGTGTAGTACTCTGTAAACTGTTGTGGCACACTAAGGTATGCATGTTTTGTATATTGTATGTCAGCCACGGCTGAACGAGGGTTATTTTATCCAGTCTAGTTCCTGGTAAAAATTAATGAGAAAAACCTGAAAAAAAATCTTCTGTAGATGCTGTATGGTAGAGCAATGCATAGTTCTTCATACATCTCAGAATGAGTGTACCATATTTAGATCATATGTCACAGTTTTTTTAAATGGTTGTAGAGAATGTTCGTGCTTGTGAATAGTGCCAGATCTTTGCACATTTTAAAGATTAGCATCACACACTGTCCTGTTTGGAGATATAATGCAGCTAGCAATTTTGGGGAGCTGAGAACAGCTTAGTCAGTAGTACACCCTTATGACCAATTGCCTTCAGTTTTTCATAATCTTTTCAGGCTGCAGACTGTTGCCCCCTTCTGCAATTTAGTATTTTAACAGAAACACGTTGAACTAGACTAAATGGATCCCTCACATCTCATGTGCTTTGTGACATGTACAGGTTTGCATCTTTAGAGCAGACTAGCCTGTGCAGTAAGATTTGTCACTGAGGAAATCTTGCAAATTTGGAAAGAAAGATTCCCCTCAAATTGAAATAGTATTTCTGTCCAAGTGCAGCCCTGATGGGTGATGGCCTAGTCAAGTGACATCATATCTGCTTGCCATGAAGGGTATCTAGGTTCCAGTCCTGGGCCCCTATCATAGTCCAGACAGTACAGGGTCTTCAAACAACATGAAGTCTTGTTATATTATGAGAGTTGCAGTATGACTGCAGGTTAGAACTGCTCCGGAGGTGAAATAGTTAACTTTCCATGCAAGCATGGAACTTACAGCTCGAGCTCGGTTGAAAACTCTGTCTGTTGTGCTTCAAACGCAAACTGTCAGATTCTTTACTCCGCCTCACTGAACAGTCGCTCCGGAGATTTCTCCTTCTGCTTGGTTCATTTTGTCAGTTTAAAAGTATTATTTTTTGGTTTTTAGCCGAAATTAAACCGCAACTGGTTGGTTCAAGCTCTGTCTGTGGTAATGTAAGTAATAGATAGGTTTTACATTTACTTTTTCTGTGTGGAACTTGTAATTCTTTATCGGTTCGGTTTGAACCAATCAGGTTGTATTTAAAATCTACTAGTCCTTTTTTAGAGTGCAGTTCCCGGTTCTTATAGGTTCTAAAAAAAACCAGATTTCATTACGGTTTTTTCCACGACCCGTGACACGATTGGGAACCGATAAGGGTGTCTTGCTTGGTGAATTGCCATAAACGGGCAAGTTGGTTAGGCTGGCATTATGTCTGAGAAACCCAAAAAACTGGACCCACTGGGTTTCAACACTGTAGTGTTTGTGGGGAAGCTTTTGCTAAGGCTGACCCACACACCACATGTGTCTATTGTCTGGGGTTTGACCACCTCAATTCAGACTGCCAGATTTGTCACAATTTCCCTGCTGCCACCATAGATAAGAGAGTTGGTAGGCTCAGGGAAAGGGAGGCCAAAAAGTCTGCTGACCTGGATGGCCAGCCCGGTTCTGTGCCAACTGAACCGGAGGGAGTGCCCTCTGACCAGGGCGATACTTCCTCGAGCAAACGAAGAGCCGGTTCTGAGGAGCCGGTTCCAGCAAAAAGGACTAGAAAGTCAGCTAGTGTAGATCCAAAAGTTCTCTTCCCAACTGCTGAGGAAATAGCTAAAGCAATTCAAATTGTCCAGTCTCTCTCTCCTGTTCCGACCAAACCGACACCTTCAGGTAAGTGTTCGGTTCGGCCGGTTCCACCGGTTCAAGATTATGATTTTGAGGATTTTTATGAACCGGGGGAAGGGGAAGAGGAATATGAGGAGAGTGAATATGGTTTTGAAGATCTGGATGTGCCCATTGATCCGGACATCTCTCCAGATAGAACCCTAGGGGTTTCTCCTCCAAGGCTTTCTGAGTCCCCTTCTCATTTCATGTTTTATAAAAAAGTTGCTGAAACTCTCCAGCTCCCTGTTGAGGAAGCTGTTGATGACCAAGAGGAGCCAGACTATGTAGAAATGATGGATATTCCAGAGTCTAGGAGACTGTCTATTCCTTTGCATAAATCTTTTCGGAAACAGACAGTAAAAGTTTTAAAAACTCCTCACACTATACCTCCTGTGGATAAAAGGATGGACAAGAGGTATACCTTATGAGGCTCTGACACCGATTTCCTCACTCAACAATGCAGCCATGTGGGGGTAGTGCAGGCTGCAGCCTGTGACAAGGCTAATATTCCCCTAGCTTCACCTAAGAAGGACTCCAGGAAGATTGATGCTATGGCAAAGAAACAGTACATGGCAGCATCTTTGGGACTCAGACAAGCAAATTGTATGGCTTATGCTGCTAGGTACCAGAAATCCAGATGGGATACTGTGCTGGCCCTAGCGAAACAAGTCCCTGACCAGCTTGCCAGGGAGCTGGAACAGATGGCTATGGATGGTATTGAGGCATCCAAGGTGCAATTTCATGCTGCAGTGGACTCTAATGATGTTTCGTCAAGAGTCATGGCTACATCTGTGGCACTTCGCAGGATGGCTTGGCTCAGATGTACTACCCTGTCTCAGGATACCCAGTCTAAGGCCATGGATTTTCCTGTTGTGGGAAATTCTCTATTTGGGAGCAAACAGAGAATTACATGAAGAAAATGGATGAATATGGACCACCTATAGGAGTGCACAGGCCAGGAAAGGCATGCCACTCCTCAAAAGCAGCTTCCTAGAGGCAGGGCAGGCCTTTCATAGGCCTTTGGCCAAGCCCAAGCCTCCTCCACCTATGCTCAGAGGGGGTTCTTTAGAGGGAGAGACAGACGGGGTACAAGCAGGTCTGCTTCCACCCCTCAGCCCAAAGCCCCTGCCAAGCAGGCACCCTGATGGGATTGCCAGGGCCGATTCTCCTCTACCTGTAGGGGGCAGGCTGGCTTACTTTGTCCAGGACTGGAAGTCTTTAACATCAGACAAGTGGGTCCTGGAAGTAGTAAGCCAGGGACTGGTTCTCAGCTTCAAAAAATTTTCAAAGCTGAGAACCAGATCTTTTCCACCTGCAACTCCATCAGAGGCACTCGCCCTAGAGGCAGAGGTCTCTACCTCCTGGCTCTCAGAGCTGTGGAAAGGGTTCCTCCCTACACCATGGCAAAGTTTGTACTCCAGGTACTTCCTTACCCCAAAAAGACAGGAGAATGGCTGCCCATCCTGGATCTCAGATATTTAAACAAGCACCTTTTAAAGCCAAAGTTCAAAATGGTGACTCTGGGAATTATCCTACCCTCTCTAAGGCCAGGGGACTGGCTAGCTTCCCTGGACCTCAAGGATGCCTACTTCCATATTCCCATCAGAAGCTCCCATTGAAAGTACCTCAGGTTCAAGCTGCCCTCAGGTCACTACCAGTTCAGAGCAATGCCCTTCGGCCTCACTTCTGCCCCAAGGGTATTCACCAAATGCCTGGCTGTAGCAGTTGCCTACCTAAGAAGGCAAAAGATTGCCATCTTTCCTTACCTGGACGATTGGCTCTTAGTAGGCCAGTCCCCAGACCAGGTCAATTTACACCTTCAGATAACGCAGCAACTGCTTACCTCTCTAGGTTTCCTTCTGAATCTCTCAAAGTCAGTTCTAGAGCCGGTCCAGCTTCTTACCTTCATAGGCACAGAACTGAACACACAGGAAGCCAGGGCCTTCCTCCCCCTGGACAGGGCAAAGATCCTAGTCTCCCTGGCCTCCTCATTTACCCCTGCAGGTCTCCGGCCAGCAAGGCATTTTCTGCAGCTCCTAGGACACATGGCTGCTTCCACAGCAGTTGTGCAAGGAGCAAGATTTCAGATGAGGGACATCCAGTTCCATTTGAGAGCTTTTGGTCTCAAAGAAAGGATCCTCTTACCAAGTTGATCCCAGTAACTGAACCCTGATCCAAGCCCTGCAGTGGTGGCAGGATCAGAGCAACCTGAGACAAGGGGTTCCTTTTGTCACTCAGTCTCATTCTCTAATCCTTACTACAGATGCGTCCTTCTTGGGCTGGGGAGCTCACATTGGCTACCTCACCACCCAGGGTCTGTGGTCTCCCCAGGAATCTCTGCTCCACATCAACCTGTTGGAGCTCAGAGCAGTTTTTCTAGCACTTCAAGCTTTTTCCAAATGTGTTCAGAACAAGAGTATTCGGGTCAGAACAGACAACACCACTATAATGTGGTACATCAACAAGCAAGGGGGCACTCGGTCTATGGCCTTGTGCACCGAGGCGATGAAGTTGTGGTCTCTGGCTTACTCCCTGGACACCTCCCTTACGGCAGTTCACCTCCCAGGCAAGGACAATGTCCTGGCAGATGCTCTCAGCAGGATTTCCCAAGGTCACCACGAATGGTCACTGGATCCCCTGGTCTTGGGAGTAGTATTTGCCAGATGGGGCACCCCGCAGATAGATCTTTTTGCAGCCCCAGACAATCACCAACTTCTTCTTTTTTGCTGCAGGCCCCCAGTGTTGGGCTCACTCCCACTGGATGCCTTAGCCCTCAGTTGGGAGGGGAATTTCTCTATGCCTTCCCTCCCTTTCCTCTCCTGTTCAAAGTGCTAGTCAAAATCAGATCCCAATCATGCACAGTCATTCTGATAGCTCCGGATTGGGCCAGACAGCCCTGGTATCCGCTCCTGCTGTCCTTAGCAGTCCATCCTCCCCTGTCCCTTCCCAGGAATCACAATCTATTAACCTGTGCCCAGGGAAGGGTCTGGTACCAGATCTCAAATCTCAATCTCAAGGCTTGGTTCTTGAAGAGTTAGAGTTTGCTGATTACACTTTCTCAAGGTGTAATGGATATATTGAAGGCATAAGGAAGCCTTCCACCAGGGCTACTTACAATTCCAAATGGAAAAGGTTTTCCATATGGTGCTTGGAAAAGCATATTTCCCCAGTCTCTGCTGATCGACCCACAGTCCTGGATTATATGGTCCACCTGAATTCTTTGGGGCTGAAACCAGCTACCCTGAAGGTACACTTGGCAGCTGTGTCTGCTTTTGTTTCAGCAGGTAAATCCTCTTCCCTTTCAGCTCATCCTGTATTTTCCAAGTTTTTTAAGGGGTTGTTTCACATCAACCCTCCATTCAGGGATCCTGCCCCTGCCTGGGATCTTAATGTTTGCATTGCTCAGCTTATGCAACCCCCCTTTGAGCCCTTGTCTTCAGCTGAGCTCAAGTACTTGACTTGGAAAACTGTGTTTTTGGTAGCCATCACCTCTGCCAGACGCATAAGTGAATTACAAGCGTTGTCAGTGGAGCAGGAGTTTATCTCTTTTCACAGAGATAAGGTGGTCCTTCAGACTAACTGAAAGTTCCTGCCTAAGGTGGTTTCAGATTTCCACCTTAATCATTCTATTTCACTTCCAGTGTACTTCATTGACTACTCCTCCTCTGGGGAGAGGATGCTGCACAGCCTAGATGTGAAGAGAGCCCTTAGTTACTACATTGAGCGTACCAAGGGTCATAGGTTTGACTCCCTTCAACTGTTCCTCACCTCTGGCGAAGTTGGTAAGGGAAGCCAGCCACTAAAAGATCCATTGCCAGGTGGATTGTCTCTTGTATCCAATTCTGCTATGAGAAGTTGGGTAAAGTTCCCCCCTCAGGCCTGAGGGCTCACTCTACCAGTGGTATAGCTGCTTCTCTAGCTGCTGCCAGAGACATTCCTATTCTAGAAATATGTCAAGTAGCTACCTGGAAAACAGTTCACACTTTTACCAAGCATTACTCCCTGGACATCCAGGCTAGGAGTGATGCTCGGTTTGGCACAGCCATGCTTCAGAGGCTATTTCCTAGGTAGGTTCTGTCCCTCCTCCATGGGAGTACTGCTGTGTAGTCTGCAATTGTCATAATATAGCAAGACTTCATGTTGTTTGAAGTAAAAATTACTCACCTTAGTAATGTTGTTTCTTCTAATGGAGTCTTGCTATATTATGACCTCCCTCCCTGCCTGCCCCTCTCAGAACCTCTGTTTTGGGGATGTGAGTGGGCAGTACAGGGTTGGCACTTTGTTGATGCCCACCTTGTTGTTTTTCACCTACCTTTTTGGGTGAATTGGTGTTGTGTTTTTGCATTTTTGGGTCTCCTGACTTGAATCTTTGTTTTAAGCCAAAAATGAGTGTTTATGTTAGTAGCCAGTTGGCTAGTGTAGGTTTACAGCTTCCACACAGAACCTTAGTGAGTTTTAGCTCATAAAGATCTGACAGTTTGCTTTTGAAGCACAACAGACAGAGTTTTCAACCGCGCTCACGCTCTAAGTTCCATGCCTGCATGGAAAGTTAACTATTTCACCTCCGGAGCAGTTCTAACCTGCGGTCATACTGCAATTGTCATAATATAGCAAGACTCCATTAGAAGAAACAACATAACTAAGGTGAGTGATTTTTTCTTACACTGGCACCAGATTATTGGCCAAATGCTGGTAGATGTTTTATTCAGCTAGTATAATGTCTCTATCACAAGGCCTCATGCATATATTGGAGGCGGTATCAATGTAATAAGTTTACCTGCTGGGCCCATGAATTGTCCATGGGGATAGTAAATTTCTTTATCCCTAGCCCTGCCAGCTAGCAGCTAAAAAAGAGTATAATCCCCAGAGGGTGCAGAAGGCCTCTGTGTTACGCTGTACAACTGCTCTTCGGTACCTGGGGGAGTGGGAAAGGAGCTGCACATGATTCAACTGTAAGCTGCACTGCTGACATTTAGTGGGGTGTTTTCATGGAACACGTGGCAGCTTATACTCTGCCTGCCAGCTCATGTAAACTGTAGGCCATTTGAAAGACTTCCTTGCCTGACTACCAGCTCAACCTGGCTCCACCATGGGAGTTCCCTCTGCCCAAGGGAGCCCTACCATGCAGAGTAGGCTGTGGTAGCAAATGATGCAGTGACATGGGGTGATTTTCAGAGGTCCTACTATAGAGAAGAAGGAGGCTGCACAGGAAGATGTCATAAGGGGGAGACACTGGGACTTTGGGGAGGAGATAAAATGTAAATACTGTAACAATATGAAAAAAAGACGTCTGTGTAACAGTTATTAAAATTATCCAGTGGTGGGAGCAAATGTGCATGGGGAATAAAGCAATTATATATATATATATATATATATATATATATAGCCAGTTAACAGTTTTGCCTAGCTGTTAATTTCCACACACAGTCTCACACACACACACACACACACACACACACGCACTCTGCAGTGCCTGCTATATTGGAGTCATTCAGACTTATTATTACATGCATACATAGTTACCAGCAGATTAAGCCTAATGGTCTATTATGTCTGCCTGAACAAAGTTCACTGGTAAGGTACAGTAGCTGCTCGAACTCCATTTTTTAACCTATCACTCCCATACTCCCCATCCCGCATACCCCTGCTGTTCTCCTTTCCTCCAACTTGAACCATGCCCCTGTATCTGTCCCAGCCTCTCTTGAAACCTCCTATAGTTTCAGTTTTTTATCAGCTCATATGGAAGCGCATTTCAGGGTGTCACCACCCTCTCCGTGAAATAAAAGTCCCCTCACCTCCCCTCTGTACTGTCCCCCTACCAGTTCAAGACTATGGCCTCTTGTAGTCCCCTCCCCTTTCACTTTGATCAGTATTTGATATTCCTGGAGTAAAGCTAATTTGTCATACAAAGTAGAGTTTACAGAAATGACAGGAAACTCCAAACCACAAAGTCCTCACAGTAAGACAGACTTCTCGCAGAAAACATATTTGGCTGCTTTTTGCCATATAATTTGTTTTAAAAAACTGGTATCTGATTGTAGATATCTACTTCACTTGATAGACATAAATGAAAAACAGAGTTGTGTTCTCAGATTAACTTTGCTGGCTTCTATTTCTGCTTATTCATGGCTTCCTCCTAGTATAAACATCATTTGAAGTTTTTTTCAATGCCACATTATAAAATGGACTGTGAGAATAAAATATGTTTTAAGGTTACAGAAATTCTAAAACAGTTGATGTTAATGACTAAGAAAACTTTCATCCCATAGTCCTAAAAATGCAAACAGAACCATGTACACTTGTTTTTTTTTTTTTTCAAAAGCGTCCATAGCATTATTGGTATTTTATTTATTTAGAAATTGATGAGTGTGACAGACACACTGAGCCAAGACTTGTTCCCAGCCAGCATACTTGTCAAACCTTTCTGGATCTTGTTGATTGTCACAAGCATTAAATGAAAATGTCTGCGGCAAGGCCCAGAAAGGATTGAGAAGTAGGCTAGCAGCCACAAACCAAAATTTAGAATGGATCTGAAATGACAACAGATTTATTGAAAAGTTTATTCCAACACCAGTGCATATGAAAACATAAAAGGATAATAAGGACTACATGCCTTGACAATGTGGCACGCAGTCATAGAGCACTGGTTGTTTTTCTTTGCGGCCAGAAACAAATAAATGTACATGTCTTGTGACTTTTCTTTTTTTTATCTTGGTATTTCTTCCCCGTCCTGGCTGGTCCCCCTTCACCCTATCCACTGTCCCCCCCAGCGCCGTTCCCCAATGATCAGACCCCCCCCCTTGAGCCCCCATGACTCACTCTTCATGACAGGGTGGTGGGGAACGTCTCAACCCACCCAACATGGATCCAGCCAGGGAGGTGCCTTCTTGGGGGCGGCGCCTGCAAGGGACAGCTTCATGCCGCACAGCTAGGACTTTTTCCTCTTTTCTCCTCTTAGGAAGTGGGGTGTGCAATGATGCCGATGGAGAGAGTGCGTATGCATCCACATGTGCTCCTCTAGGCATCTACCCCATCTCCTCCCCTTACTGCAGCATCGGTGCACTGCCAGCCACCGTCAGGGGCCAGTGGAACACCGACTGCTGGTGCTTACCCCTCTCGGAGAAGGAGAACAGTCCCTCGGGTGCTCAATCCTTCTCCTCCCCCACTGACCCTGGTGGCCCGTGCTCGCTCCCAAACACAGATTGTCAGCATAGCATGAGGTAAGGCGTCCAATGCCTTAGCCCTCAGCACCACCAGGCTGGCTGGTCTTGTGAGTTTTCAATATTATTCGGGGAAAATCCATTGAGCAGAATGTTCATTTACATAGGCGACCCAGTGGAGTACTTAATCCAAGTTGTTACAGACAAGATAAGACAATTTAAAATATGTTACCTAACACACACATACAAAATGATCTGTTGATAACATTATCAAGCTGTATTAAAAATTGTATTACACAGTAATCATTAAGACACAAAATACAATATAACTCCACATATGTATAGAGCAGATTAAAAACGGTAACATGATAGAAAGGGAAGGAAAGGGGGAAAATGTGAAGGGAAACAAGAAGAAGACAGGGAGCCAGACTAATGGAGAAATATTTATAATCAAAGTTCCCTCCTTTCACATCTTTATCTTGCACATCAATATGTGTACATACAGACTTAGACTACAAATATCACACGTTCATGAGTGCTGTGGTTCTTTACACATGCCTAACTGTATTGGTTTGTGCAAGTAAATAACTATGTGAGCCTTGTATCACAGGAACATGTAAGTAACCACTGTACCTATCTTTCTTGATCTCAGTAAGGCCTTCCACATGGTGGACCACAACATATTGATTCAAAAGTTGGGAAAAACAGGACTGTGCCCTGCCCCTCTGCAGTGGTTCATCAACTGCATAACTGGACCAGTACAGCGGATAAAAGCAGACGGTCTCTACTCCAACTGTACTCCCCTCCTCAAGGGTGTCCCCCAAGGCTCAGTGCTAGGCCCACTCCTCTTCATTCTATATATCAGTGATATAGGTTAGATCATCACGGGTGCCAGTTTACACTTTTACATGAACGACACGCCCTATGCATATCTAGGTCTAACATCAGTACCATCTGCTCTCACCTCCAAAAGGCATTTAACAATTTGCAGCTCAACCTTTTCCACTCCAAACTGTTATAAAATTCCTCCAAAACTAAGGTCACATTCATCACTTCACCGTCACATACAACATGTCACCACAACATGCATCAGTTTCAGTCATCACTACTTTATTAGGGGACACACTAGAAGTAGCAGAAACATATAAATATCTAGGAGTATGGATTGACAATAAGCTATCCTTCATATACACAGAGTCAGATTGTTTTTTTTCTTTAGAAATAAGCGTTGTTTCCCATGTGACACCCGCAAGCACCCGGTAAAGGCCACCTTCCTTCTGACTGTAGACTATGCAGACCTAATTTACTCCCACTGCTCAGCCACCCATTTCACCAAACTAGACATACTCTATCACAGAGCACTCAGATTCATCCCAGAATCAGGACCGAGGACCCACCACTGCGTTCTGTACACCACAGTTGGCTGGACCTCCTTTACAACTGGGAGACTGCTGACTCTGTGTACCTGTGCTTACAAGGTACTCCTAAATGATCTCTCAAGCTATATCACTGAGCTGTTCCATATATTGCACAGCAACTATTCCCTTAGAAGGAGTAATTACATACTTCCAGACATCCCTAAACATGCTACATAGGCAGGAAAATCTACAGTCAGATGCTTTATCCCAACTATATGGAACTCAGTGCAAACCTCACTAAAACTCACCGCACAGGGCAGATCTAGCACCTCTAAAATCCTCACTGAAAAATTATACACTGAGGCTTGTTCATGTGGCTAAGCTACACTTTGCAAACCCTTGATGTCATATGTGGGTTATCAATTATACTGGATAGTTACACATTGTGATTCTGACAACTGTTTGAGCCTATTTCTATTTTGTGTGCCTAGCTATACTCTGTCTACTTTATATCTATATATAACTGTCAGAGTTTTAATTCTTGTAATCTTACTTCAATTGTGTAAAAATTTCATGTGCCTTGTATATGTAAGCAATAACCCACGATGGGATATGGGGTTATGGGGATTTAAAGCATGGCTGGGTGCGTTTGGCCTCGTATCCTCACAGTACCCAGTTGTACATTAAATTTCCATAACTCCATACCTTGGAGTGGGTTATTGCACTTATAACAGGAGATATCTTTAAACAAGGCAAAACTCCACAGAAAGGGGATTTCCCCTGTTTAAATAGCCACAAAGGTACCGTATCCTGACACCTTGCAAAATAGTACCCCACAATCTATGCATACCTCAGCTATGTGATGCACATACAAATGTCACAACTACAGTACTGAGATGATCTGTGAGATTTGTTGTGCATAATATAGTTTGTTACACTGCTAATGTGGTTGCCTTTCCTGCCCCCCAACAACTAATGTTGATAACACTTATGGTATGAACAGAAGATGCTACAAAAAACATATTAGTAGCCTCTGATGTGGGTGACTGAATGTTGGCGACTGGTCATAAGGGCGACTGCACAATGGTGCTGACAGTGTGGGTGACCTTGGATTTCACCTCTTTCCCCGAGTTGCACCCCCCCCAGAGTAGGAATCCTAATTAAGGGGAGTGTGGGGGGCAAAGCCCCCCGCATTAAATAACATACTGTTTTTCAGTCGCCCTTGTGTTTGTGTGTCCTTATGACCAGTCGCTGACATTCACTTGCCCTTGTCACATAGAACCACAGTATTTCAATGATTTGTGGCATTTGTTGCTCATAACATACATTGTCATACCTTAACATGCTGTTCTGTCATTCTGTCATCTCCCCCCCACTCCCAGTGCTGCTGGGTTCCTGTCTCATGCCCCCCCCCACACACACATACAGAAAAGGTCACTGGTAATGCAGCTGGGCGGAGTGCTGTTTGCAGGGACAGTCACTGTAGCTGTTCTCCCGGGTGCAGTATGAGAAGTGTGCTAATAGGTCTATGTGTGTTGGATGACACTGTGCTGTGCCCCGCCCCCAAAAAAACATGCAGAGACCACAGCTGCCCAACACACACAGACAGAAACACAGATGACTCACTTCTCCAGCACCGATGTCCCGGTCCCTACACTGTGTTATTGTATCCATCTCTGTTGGCATGGGTGGCTGAGCTGGCCACTCCTGCTCTGTGTGTTGGCTGGGGCACTCCCGGTCACAGACTCTCTCATGCTCTCTCTCTTCCTGGCAGGTCTCCTTGAGAACAGTACTTATGGGCCGGCAACGGCAGCTGCAGGATGCTTGCTCGCTCAGTCTGTCTGTCTGTCATGCTTGTGCTACCCCTCCGCCATACCTCATTTCCACTACAGACAGTCATAGCGCCCATTCACTTTTGCTGCATCTTCTCCAAAGAGAGACCGAGAGAGAACAACAAGTTGGTGTCTCTCTCTCTCTCTCTCTCTCTCTCTGTCATATCACTTTATCTGCTGGCTGCACTGGGGATGGGTAAGGGAAGGAGACAAAAACATTTTCCACTTGGGAATGACAGCATTGCAGTCATTAAGGTACAGTGACTGGCTGTCAACAGTGCAGGGCTCGATGTGCATAACAGAGACATGGGTTAGCTGAAAGCATTACATGAGGGCCATTACACAGTATGTTGCCTGCTGCAGCTCTCTCACTGCATTACATCCTTTAATGGCTGCTGGTGTCCCCTGGCTTTCTCAGTTCAGGAACAAGAGCTGACAGCCCTTGCCCTGAGTCCCTCCATGGAACCGTGCATTAAAAAAGGAATTTAATGCATGGCCACACAGTGGGACTTCACCAATGGGGTTGCACGCGTTTAGCTACCCATGTTATAACTCTGATCATTGTACCATCACTGCTTAACACTGCATGCTGTCCTACCCAGGACCTCCTTGTAAATGAGCTTGCCCAATGGAGCTTTTTACTGGTGAAATAAATAAGTACAAATACAATAGGTCACGACGGTGTTAGCATTGTGGTGATATTATCACATCCTTCTTGTAACAAGAGTGTATTTTTTATGTTATACCGTTTGCATAATATCAGCCCTGAGGCTTGGCCCTGAAGATAGAACTTTAGAATGCTAATGTTCAAATTCTGTAATGTGATCATGTTCCACCTGACCTCACAGTGGCAGATTTATTTCTCCGCTGAAGAACTCTGCCATCCCAGAGTCCTGATTCAGTCCTGTGACCAAGCCTTCTTAGTTTTAATTATAGTTTCATTTCTTATTTTATTTTTTTGTAAAGTAGTCTTAGTTTTATTCAATTATAGCAGCGTTTACCAGCTGTCTTGTGTTCCTGGAAACATTAGAACCATGGTCTGAAATGGTTCCCAGTTCCAGACTGAACAAAAAGAAATGTTTAATTGGGCTTTATTTTTAAAATGGTTCTACTTTTTTTCAACTCCTCAAACAATTTATTTTATTAATTTTTAATAGCAAATTTAGCACTACTTTTTATTTTACATCTGCATTAAGTAAGGTTGAAAACAAGCATTTGTCAATGCTGAACATTTGATCCTTGGTAAACATTTTTTTTTTAAATTTTGCCCCCAACTTTTGAAGATTCTTGTTTTAGGATTTGCCTCACAGACATGACATGTACTATTTATAATATATTGGCCGAAATGTCATTTTTTACCAGTGGTGCAAAAACGCATCATGTCCAGGATTTTGAAAATGACACGTCACATTTATGAGGTTTTGTGGAAATATGGCTATTTTTGAAAGTTTGGAGTTAAAATATTGAAAATTAGTGAAGTTATGAGTGAACTTTGAAGTAGTGTAACATTCAATCATAACCTGGGCATTTTACCATAATTGTGCACCAGATTTTCAGCATAGCCTTCTTATTACCCTACCTAATGGACCCAGTAGGTGAAGATTTTCAAATTTGTGCCAAAATGTCATTCCATGCCACCAAAGCATTATTCTGTGCCACCGGTACGAAAACACATTTTGGCCAGGATTTGAAAAATGACAGGTATCACATTCAGGAGGTGCTGTGAAGACATGGCTATGTTTACAATTTGGGGTTAAAATATTGAAAATTACCAAAGTTACAAGCCTGCATTTGAAAAGTTAAATGTATGCGCATAACTTTGCTGTTTTTTAATATTTTTGCCTCAAAATTTTCAACATAGCCTTCTTATAACCCAACCTCATTAAGAAGTACAGAGAAAATGTTAACTCCTGCCCAAAGGGTGATTTCACGTACCAACTGTGAAATCACCTTTCAGGATACGAAAACACATTTTGGCCAGGATTTGAAAAATGACAGCTATCACCTTCACGAGGTGCTATGAAGAAATGGCTATGTTGAAAAGTTGGGGTCAAAATATTGAAAATTACCAAAGTTACGAGCCTGTGTTTGCAAATTTCAATGGAGGCTCATAATTTTCGTTTGTTTAATATTCGTATGCTAAATTTTCAACATAGCCTTCTTATAACCCCACTTTATGAACCTGCCTGAAAGGTGACTTCGCGCAGTGACTGCAAAACCACATTTTGGGACAGATTTGCATAATTTCACGATAATTGTTCATGAGGAAGGGGGCCCAGAAAAGGCATGTTGAAAATTTGGGGCAAAAATATTCAAAAATGGCCAAGCTATGACACTAAGTTCAAATGCCTACTGAAATACATTGACCCTCATACCTGATTTCCTCAGTTCGTGGTCCAGCATTGAAGAGTGAAAACATGTCTGTGGTCCAGAAAAGATTACTCGTCAGACCCCAGGTGGGGTGGTGGGTGCTGAGTGGGAGGGTTGCGTGGGGTGGAGGGTGCTGAGTGGGAGGGTTGGGTGGGGTGGAATAACTGTGCAACAGACATCAATGTACAGTTTCTTTTTTTTTTCCAGGGTTTTTATAAAAAAAAGATGAGGGATGGTTTTCTGTATTTCCGGTGAAGGGATTGGGCACCCCCAGTGTCAGTACTGTTTGTGGGTGTGGGTGGGGGTGGTTAGTGAGAGAGGGTCCAGTGGGGTGAGAGTTACAGAAGGGCCAGAAACAGACATTAATGGATGGTTTTGTTGTGGGCTATGTACTAATAATAAAAAAAAAAATATGAGGTGGCAACAGTGGGGGATTGGGAACCCCCAGTGTCAGTGTTATGTTTAGAGCGGGTGCTGAAAGGGAGGGTCGGGTAAGGGGGACAGTTACAAGGGCACCAGCAACAGATATCGACAAACGGTTTTCTTTGTTGTAGGCTATATATAATAAAATTAAAAAAACTACAAAGTGGCGACATGGGGGAATTGGGCACCCCCAGTGTCAGTGTTGTTTGTTGGGGGGTGCTGAGAGGGAGGGTCAGGTGGGGGAAGTGTTAACAGGGCACCAGCAACAGACCTCCATGGATGGTTTTCTTTGTTGCCAGCTATATGTAATAGAATTTAAAAATAAACTACGAAGTGATGACACTGTTGGGCATCCCCAGTGTCAGTTTTGTTTGTTGTGGGTTTGTTGGGTGCTGAGAGGCAGGGTCAGGTAGGGGGAGAGTTAACAGGGCACAAGCAACAGACATCGATGGACAGTTTTGGGGAGGGGAGTTACCAGCCAGTACATGGAAGCAGAGTAAGCTGGAATCAGCTTGCATGTAAAGGTGGTGAGTGACAGGCTCCTGATGTTGAAAGTTGCTCGGCTGTTTGCTGACGTGGCTTCATGCAAATCAAAGGACCAAAGCCCTGTCTTATTGGAGTGGCTTCAGTCCTTTGAAGTACATTAAGTTTTTGCCCAGCAAGCAGCAAATGGTGTCACGACCACAGTGTGTGGCTACTGGTATAGACTGCCGAGCCCCTGCTATTGAGAAATGCAATGGGTTCAGCCATGACACACCTCCAAAATCCCTGTGCACTCATCACAAAATGTTTAGTGCGCAGGCGCGTCAAATGTTATAAATACACTGTGTCACAGTGTGGGCCTGAGTTACCTGAAAAAGCCCCTCTGTCCATATACACCTGGCTGCCCTCTCTACTCTTCCAAAGTGGGCCTCCTCATGGTTCTCCTGGATCTCACTTGAAGTTATCTGAGGATCGGGCATTTGTAATGGCAGTGCCCTTATTGTAGGAATCGATTGCCATGCCATCTTAGGGAGGCCTCATTGATTGAGAGTTACAAGATGGGTCTGAAACTCCATGACCTTTTTCATAGTGGTTATTCTGTAGGAAATGCTGAGCTGATTGTTTATTTGTATTTGGCTTCTCTAGGTTATTTATTACATATATATATCCATTATCATGACGATGGGATTTTGCTGCTGTAATTTGTAAGGCATCCTGAGCCTGTGTGATAGAGCGCTAAAGAAATACAATTTTACCACTACTGCAATAACAGGTAAAGGGATATACTGGGTAACAATGAAAACATGTTTCTGTAACAGAGTATTCATTTGAAACATTTGCAGAGATTAAACAAGAATTGTAGATCAAAGACATAAATCTGGACATAGTAACCAAAATTCACAGCTTCAGAGATCTGTGTAGTGAGGGCCATAAATGAGCTATTGAAAAACTTGAATGAGGAGCAACCAGCTTTGGAGAAGAATTTAGGTTCATTAAGCAACACCAAATTGTCAAAATAAAACTGGTGTTGAGCAGATTTAAATAAAATGAGGTGAGTTCGGGATGAGGGATCTTTTTCTACAGTGATTTTGTAGCAGTGATTCCATCCAGTGAAGGAGTCTTTGGTTCGCTAGGGATGGCCAGCCCACAAAGTTGTAAGGCTGTAAACAGTACAGGGGTGAGTATGATAATGTTTAGAAAGAAAGAGAGCTGACACAAGTTATTTTTTTTTATTTTGGTGCTAAACAAGACCTATTGCCTATAAAGTAAAAAAAAAAAGTGCAGCTTCATCTTTAGCATTGAGGCAAGGGACTAAGGGAGTTAATATGATGTTAAAATGTAAATGTGCTATCTTGATATTTCCCAGGTATTAATAGCATGAGACAGGATCAAGCTAGACACCCTTAGTTGTTGAAAGAGGAGGCTTGGGAGAGCCTGTGATGCAATGATTACTGTTGGAGAATAGCATCCATTGTGTTTTTTTAGCATTGAGTAGCAAATGAAAATTCAGCAGGGTACTCTCTATCCTGGGAAAGTCAGACTTAAGGTGGGAGATAACATTTGTGACAGATTTGGAACAGGAGTAAAGAATAGTGTCATTAGCACAGAGCAGAATTAGTGACGAGTCATACATTCTCAGAGGCACTCCTATTATCTGGGGTGAGTTTAGGCCGGTGAGCATGGCGGAGGTGTGCAAGGCGATTTTAAAAGCTGCAGCACACATACTGTGAACTGGACCTAGACCTGACCCATCTCTTAATGGAATGTGTTGAGTTCATTGGTCCAGTGTTCACTGAGATTATCCAGAGTTCACTTTCAGAGCGACTTTTCCCCAGTGCCCTGAAAGAGTTGCTGATGAGGGCCCCCCTAAAGAAACCATCTCTTGACCCTGACATCTTGGTGAATTATAGACCAATCTCTAACCTCTCATTTTTGGATAAGGTTATCGAGAATGTAGTGGCTTTGCTGCTCGTGGCACACCTTATGGCCTATGACATCTATGAGCCATTCCAGTCTGGGTTTAGGTCCAGGCATAGCACCAAGATGGCATTAGTCAGGGTGCAGAATGATCTCCTCAGGGTGAAAGATAGAGGGGGACTTGTCAAGACTCATTTTCCTTGATCTCTTCTCAGCGTTTGACACTGTGGACCACATAGTGTTGCTGGATCACCTAAGGGAGCTCTGTGGACTCACTGGTACTGTCAACAACTGGTTTGAGTCCTTTCTCACAGGAAGGATGCAGAAGATAGTGATGGGGAATTTCTCTTCCTGCCTGAAGCCCCTGCCTTGTGGAATTCCCCAGGTCTTGATCCTGTCATCTGTGTTGTTTGCAGCGTACATGCTTTCCCTGGGTGAAATCATTAGACGATATAGCTTGGGTTTTCATTGTTACACAGATGACACCCAGTGGTACATTTAATTTACTCCCAGGATGAGTGACACCATGAAGGTGCTTAAATGTCTGGCCAAGATCCAGGACTGAATGTCTTCTAGCTGGCTGAGACTCAACCCTGACAAGACAGAGGTGCTAGTGATTGAGTCTGGTTGCCATCGGGATGTAGGGGCTACTGGGATGGGAACAGAATTATTTATTGTCCCTATTCCTTTGACTGCATCTACTAAGGTGACAAATCTGGGCATCATCCTTGATGATGGATTGACACTTGAAGCTCAGGTGTTGTCTGTTGTTCAGAGTGGTTTTTACCTCCTTAAGAATGTCACCCGGATCAAAACCTTAATTCCGCCTGACAACCTGCCTTCACTGGTTCACACTTTTGTAAGGTTCAGACTTGACTACTGCAGTGCTGTCTACCTCAGTTTCTGTGGAGGGTTTTTCCATCACCTGAAGATGGTGCAGAACATAGCAGACAGGTTGCTGGAGAGCCTTCTAAGGTCTTGTCACATGACCCCCATCCTGCGTGACTTGCACTGGCTGCTGGTGAGAATGGAGAATCATCTTCAAGGTGAGCGTGCTCACCTATAAGGCCCTATACGAACTGGGCCCCTGGCTGTCTGAGTGATCTCCTGACTCTGGTCCACCCTAAGTGCTCACTCTGGTTCTCCACTGAAGGCCTCCTAGTGGTTCCCTTGCCCCGGCTGAACATTCAAAGTGGCAGGAGTGGCTCTGTGGAACTCACCTCCAAGAGCCTTGAGAGAGACCCCATCGGCAGAGGTGTTCAAGCAGGGTCTGAAGGCACATCCTTTTAGAGAGGCATTCGGGAACTGTTTCTGAGCCTTAGAACATAGCAGATTGCTGAATTGGTTATTTTTAATCAGGATTTTTTCTGGTATTTTTGTTATTTATTATCACTTTTATTGATGTATGCTGTTGTACTGATGTGTGATTTTATGGTCAACATTGACAGTGTCAATACTTTCACGAGCTGAGGAATGCAGCTGGGTGCACTTTATGGACATATGAAAGTTGCCAGCAGAATAAGACTTAGTGGTCTTCTGAGTCTGCTCATATTGCAGAGTCCCAAGTGGCAGCTAAGGATTCTGCCACACCTCCCCATCTGATTCCACCCTCCCCTCTGGCCATTCCTCTGTTGGCCCTGACCTTACCTTTTACCCTGTCTTATCCCCTTATTAAGCCTTCCACGGTTTCTTGTGATGCCACTTCTTTAGGGAGCCCAATTCACCCTGCAATCACCCTCTCCATGAAGAAATGCCTCCTCAACTCCCTCCTGAACTTTCCCATCCTCCAGTTTGAAGCAACGTCCCCTTGTGTTTTTTCTCCACTGAGCCTGAAGAGGCCATGTCCACCTTGTTAATGCCTGTCAAATATTTAAATATCTCAGTCATGCCCCACCCCCATCTTCCTGGAAGTACATGTTTAGGGCATCCATCCTTTCCTCATATGTTCTACCCTCCTCTGGACTGCCTTCAACAGGTTAATGTCCTTCTTCAGGTAGGCAGCCCCAGGAGGCAATTTATCTCTCGCATTATCCTGCTCAACACTAAAAAATCACTTTACATCACTAGCAAGCACCAGCAACTTCTCTTGTTCCTCCTGCTTCTCTCTGGTTCTGTTCATCCCAACCCTGCCCCCCACTGCCCATAAATGCCAATATCCTTACACATCCCTCAAAGGACACACACACAATCAGAATAACCCATCTGAACATCCAGAGCCCACTAGTCAAGCAATCCTGCTTTGGTTCCTGGCTCACCACTAATGAATTCAATATCATAGCCCTTACTGAAACCTGGCTCACTGACAAAATTCCCACCTGTGAACTTTCCTTTGAAGGCTACTCTGTAATTAGAAGGGACAGGATTGGCAAATGGGAGTGTGTGTGGTGGTAGCTGCCTATTCTATAGCTCAGAACACCTCACATTCTCCGAACCTGACTCCCAGCTTGACATCCCTACCCTTGAGTCACTCTCCATTAACCTTATCCTAGGGCAGTCTAAAATTATCACTCTAACTGTGCCATACCTGTTCCCATGCACCCTTAACATAGAACTGGAAGTACTCATTGATCTAAAAACTAACTCCCCTGCTGTCACAAGTGGATATTACTTGGTGACTTCAATATGAATTGTCAGTCCAGTCAATCCAATGTTGCCAAAGAAGCCCTTGCTTGGCTTGGAATGCATCAGGTTATCAGGGATACTACCTGTACGAACTACAGAACTGGCTATGAACCCACTCTTGATTGGATCATAGTTACTAACCCTGCCCGAGTGGTTGATGCTGGGGTTCACCTGACTCCATTAGTGACCACTGTGCCACTTTCTGTAATTGGTCAAGGGCCAAAAGAAGGAGCCTAGGTTCATTCTTTACAGACAACTTTAAAAACTTAACCTCAATGACTTCTCTAAAGCCATTCTGGCCGCAGACTGGTCCTTCACCAACTACATCCTAGACATAGACATTGCTGTTCGAATCCTTTAGCAAAACCTTTCTATCCATCTGTGATGACTTACTCCCACTCCAAAAGCTCAGGGTGAAAGGCCACACTAACAATTGGATCACTTCTGATGTACAAAAGCTCATGTGGAAAAGAGACAAAGCATGGACCAACTAAACTTCCAAACCTTCTACAGGAATACAAAGCCCTACGAAATAAATGCAAATCCAAGATCAAAGCTGCAAAAACAAACATCCTCAGGGACAAACAACTGGGTGCTAAGGGCAACTCTAAACACACCTGGAGAAAACTCAACAATCTACTAGGCAGAGGTCACACTGCCGAACAAATATCCCTCAATAAAGATGGAAGCCTAATAAGTGAACCAAGCAAGATAGCCAATCTTTTCAACACTTACTTCCGGTGACCTTGACATATACAAACCAAATAACATGCAGCTTATTGACACTAGCCTACCCACTACATCCCCTGTCTCCCCTCTGCACAAACAACCCTTACCCTTCCCCCCAAATTCTACTTCAAATATCTTTCCCCTGCTAATGTAGTCACCTACCTAAAAAAGAATGACCCGAAGTCCAGTCTGGGCCCTAATGACATTGAGTACTGCATCCTGAAGCTTGTCCATGTTCCTATCACCCTCCCCCTAACCAGCATCCTCAACCACTCACTCTGCACTGAGGTATTTCCCAGTAAATGGAAAAGCACCACTATAAAACCACTCCACAAATCTGGCTCCAGAAATGATGTTTGTAACTATAGGCCTATCTCCCTCCTTGCGCCCCTATCCAAAATTATCGAAAAAAAAATCATCCTTAATCAAACCATAAACTTCCTAGATACACACAAACTTCTAACAGACTCACGTCATGGGTTCTGAACTGGTCACAATACAAGAACCGCCCTAGTAAGGCTTGCTAATTTCATTAAAAAGGCCAGTGATGAAGGTTTCTACAACGGCTTAGTGTTTGTAGACCTAACAAAGGCCTTCAACCTTGTTTATCATAAAATTCTCCTCCACACCTAATCTGGCCTAAATTTCTCTGCTGAAGTGATAACATGGTTTGAAAATTTCCTCAGTAATCTGACGCACAGGACTACAATAGTAGGCCAATACTCCGAAATTCATCACATCAAATATGGAGTTCCCCAGGATTCCATCTGTGGACCTCTCCTATTCTGTCTTGTAGTCAACCCCTTTCCTGATATCTGTTCATCCACGGAGCTCATCCTCTATGCAGATGACATGGTCCTCTTTTGCAAGGATAAGAACTATACTATTCAAAGGGGCACAGGGAGAGGCACAGGCAGAAGTGGAGATAGTCAGCAGTCTGCATCAGCTCCCCTAGCTTAGGCAAAGCCCAGACCCTGATAAATATCACCATAGACACCTTGCCAGTGAGAGGGCCCCTTTCTTATGACCTTGAAAACTGGGAAATGATGATCACTTACCTGTGAGTCTTGGCAGTAAGGTATGGCTTTAAAACCCTTACATTTGTACAGGTTCCAAAGTTAAATTCAGAGTGATCACAGCTCAGTTACCCTGCAGTGCCCTCTTTAAAAATCTCCTGGACACCAATTGCATTGACATATGAAGTTGCTGAATTCACACCCAGACATATTACAAGACTGAATTTCTCTTGTAAGCGTTGCATGTACTATCTCATACTAGCTAAGTATTATGACTGCATTATCTTTTTCATTCCGTGCTGCACATCTTCTCTAGACCCTTGTTGTGATGTATATTGTAACCTGTATGTTCTCCTTTGAAAATTATGATGATTTTGTTACTTTCCTCTAATGTACCTTTCTGAATTTTATGATGTTTTGCTGTCCTAACAAGGACCTCCTTGTAAATGAGAATCGATCACTGGAGCCTTGTTGTGGTAAAATAAAATAAAAATACAATTGAGGGAACATAATTGTCTACTGACTTGGAGGGTTTTGTTAAATGTTTTGAAGAAGTTTCCCGTTTACCAGCTAGGATAGGGTTTCTTCTCCAGGTGCAGTACTTTCTCATTGCAGGAAAAATGGCAGACCATTTAGAACCTAAAGCTCCTGAACAGACATCTGAAAAAATGGGGATGTTCAGAATACAAACATACATAAATACATACAGTACATACATACATAATTGTGCCAGCAGAAAAAGACCATTGCGGTCTGTCACGTCTGCTCAAGTTGGCAGACCCCTAGACATCTACTGAGGGAAGAGCTCCCCCCTCATTATCCAGTCCTTCCTCCCCGTCCATGCTCTTTTTCCTCTCCATGCTCCCCAATCCTACAAGTAACCTTCCCCTTTACTCTGTTCCAGCCTCACTTGAAGTTGTCCACAGTCTTTCGGGTGACAGCTTCCTCCAGCAACTCATTCCATTTCACAACCACCCTTTTCATGAGAAAGTATCTCCTCATTTCCCTCTTGAATCTTCCTCCAACTAGCATGAGGCAGTGCCTCACAGTGGTCCTGTTTGCATTAAGGTTGAAGAGATCCTCGTAGCTTACTTTGTTTAATCCTCTAAGGTGCTTAAAGGTTTCCATCATATCACCCCTCTCTCTCTTCTATCCTCCAGAGAGTTCATGTTGAGATCTCTGAGTCTCTCCTCATGGTCTGCCTTGCTGTCCCTGGATCATCTTGGTTGCCCTTTGCCGGACAGTTTCCAGCAGGTTGATATCTTTCTTTAGGTAAGGGCACCACTGCTGCGCACTGTACTCATGATGTGGCCAAACCAGTGATCTGCACAGTGGCAGGACGGCCTCCACTTTTCTGGTGGTTATACCCCTGCTATACAGCCTAGCATCTGATTTGCTTTGGCTGCTACTCTCCTGCAGTGTACTGAATGCTTTAGGTCACTAATGATGATCACACACAAGTCCTTCTCCTCTTCTAACGTGGTAACTTGTTCACCTCCCAGCCAGTATTTGGCCTCTGGTTCTTCGCCCCGAAGTGCATTACCTTACAATTTTTGGTGTTCAATTCCAGTGGCCAAATACTTGACCCCCTCTCCAATTTGGCCAGGTCTTCTCTAATGTCTTGTCTCTCCTCTTCCATGTCCACTCTCCCACAGAGCTTTGTGTTGACCGCAAACAGGCATATCTTACCTTTTAGCCTGTCTGCAATGTTGCTGATAAAGATGTTAAATAACACTGGACCAAGCACAGAGTCCTGTGGAACCCCATTAGTGACTTGTCCAGCCTCCAAGAACCCCTCTCTACCATTACCCTCTGACTTCTATCCTGCAGCCAGTTTCTAATCCACATAACCAATTTTGCCCTACCCCCAAGTCCTCCAGCTTCCTGATTAATCTCCTGTGGGGAACACAGTCAAAGGCCTTACTGAAATCCAGATACAGGATGTCCACTGCTTGGCCCTGCCCACTGGTTACCCAGTCAAACAAAATCCATCAAGTTGCTCTGGCAGGACCGCCCTGACACAAACCCATGCTGCCTGTTGTTTTGGAGCCCATTGTCTTCCAGAAATCTTACTGGTCTTTCTTCCAGTGTAGCCTGGATGCCATGTTCCAACAGGCTACTACTTCTGCCTGCTGCCCACAATACAGGTTGAGAGGCCTGGGCTCTGGCTTTGATGTAGCTAGGGTTCTTTCCTGTAGATATAAACAGCACAGTGCCTCCACCCAGAGTAAAATTATAAGTGGGTCTGGATATTTTAGCAGTACAACTGGGTTGCTGTACCTACCCACCTTTTCATGCAGTTACCTCACACCTGGATTTACATTAACCAAACCCACTATTTTAATAACTTGCATTTATTGACTTGAGCTAATAATATGCTCACACGGAGTACAAATAATATGCTCATGACACAATTTTGTAAAAATGTTTAAACAAAAATTTATTTATAAAGGGGAAGAGTTAGGAAAAGGTAATTGGAGGTAGAGGTTAAACAACATTTGAATTTTGGCATTTGCTAATTGTCAATATTAAACCATAATTTTACAGGTAACTTTAAGCCATTTCCCAATGCCCGGCGCCCACCAGCCTTCTGATAGATTCAGGTTAAGCTTTCTAACTAGCTAGATGTTTATACTTTGTAACACTCCGAACTCCCAGCTGGTACCAGTCCCCAGTCCAGATAAGAACCCCGCAATTCTATCCCTGGGCACCCAGTACTAAATGTTGCAGGCCTGATATTGTTGCAGCTGGTTGACCAGTGTTGGCACACTTAAACCAAATGAAATTCAACCCATTTTATGGGTGCATTTACTACTTGCAGAACTTGATACTTTAAACAGGCAAGTGAATTTAGAACCTTCGCAGCAATATGATTTTACTTCTGAACTTGGCAGAAACTTGAAGGTAATTATTTACCATCCCTCTAATGCAGAGTGATGCTTATTTTACTCACTGTTATGCAGTCAGTCTCTTGCAAATAGAGCCAGACTTGTAGGTGATAAATCTGAGTTAGACACAATTAGTAGAACTTGACTTGGCTGAGCTGATGAGGCAAGGGTTTGCAGCATGCCCCCCCTGTTTCTTGCAGCAGGCTCTTGCAGCTTTGCAGGTTGGTAACTTCTCTCAACTTTTTCTAGTAGTGGGCATCTTCTTAATAGGGAAGTCACATCTGGAACAGACCAGCACAGGGACCTGGGCTGGCATGCCTCAGACCCCCACATCTAGGCATGACCCCTCTGGGGGAGGCACAATGGCAGTGCCTAGCTGGTGACTTTTCTCACCTTACAGGTGCTCACTAGAACTGAAGACGGTCTGTCTTCTGACTTCTGGCAATAATCTCTGGAGATTAAGGCAGGTCTCCCAACCAGACTGGATGCGTCTCACATTGTAGCAAATACACTTTACTCTTTAGCTTCCATAACGCTGAAACACAGGCACGCTGTTCTTCTTGGCTGACATGGCTCTGCAGCCCCAAGCAGGACATTAAACTTTTCACAGGCAGTCACTGGTGAGCTCCTTTCTCCAGGAAGACTCTCATACCATCTCTAGAAAACTGCACCATCAAAAGGGTATTCATCATACAGATGCTCACCTTATTCTGGCACTGAGTCAACACCAGATAACAGACAAGAACGAGCACCTCCTGGAACTAGTGGCTATTTGGCCCCCCGGTCATTCCTCCAGCGCCTTAGGTCCATTCCTGAACCAGGGGCGGCGGCTTTGAAGGCAGAAACCCTACCGCTACACTGGTGGGCTGGCAGAAAGTATTTAAGATTCAGAATAGGGCATGTTCAGTTTCACTGCAAAGCAATGCTCTTTGGTCTGACCACAGCGCCAGCCCTCATGTGGATGCAGTGCACTGATGGCCCATCTGATGCATTACATAGAAACATAGAATTTGATGACAGATAAGGACTGCTTGGCCCACCCAGTCTGCCCATTTCCATACCTGATGGATAAGCTGTAGATTCTAGTTAATCAACAGCTTACTTCATCCTGCCCCCCACTAGAATTGCCTTATGCCTGTCGCATGCATTCTTGAATTCCACCACTGTTCCTGACTCCAGAACCTCCTCAGGAAGGCTGTTCTATACATCCACAACTCTCTGTGTGAAAAAATACTTTCTAATATTACCTCTGAGCTGTTCCCCCTCTATCTTCAAATTGTGCCCCCTTGTTCTTGCACATCTTTTCTTCTGAAAGATATTACCCTCTTGTACCTTGTTAATTCTAGTCTTGATCTAGCTTAAAGGTTAGCTGTGCCTGCTTACAGCAAGCGTTGTCTGTGCCTGATATGAATGGCGATGCATCTGTAAAAAGATTAAGCTGTAAAATTAAGGATTCAATCAGAATGGCATATGATTTGATGAGATCTTTGAGGGGGCCAAGCTTCCACATGTCCACCATGATGCTAAGCTCGGCCATACCCCCGGATAGTAGCAGTGTTAAATACACAGTTAGGTATTTCATTTAGCTGAAAAGTCTTTGTAGCAATTAGCCAAATACCATTATCTTACCAGTAGCATGGATATATGTCATTTTCAGTTCATCAATTCATTTATTTTTAAAAGTTTGTTTCATTTATTGATCATCCTGATAGACAGTTCAGTAAAATGCCCATTTTTTCAAATGTGATGGGCATTTGCAAAAGAATAAAATTCACATGAAAATACAATGCAGTATAAATTACATGTGCAGTCAGACAAATACTCATTGAATTAATTATACAAATACAGTAATCTTCATTTAACAACAAAATAATGTGCAGATGATTTAAAGACCTTCATGGATCAACAACATTTTATTAGGATGTCGCCATGAGGCAAAGCAGACTTCTTTTAAGAATGAGACTGGGACGAAGAAATGATAAATTCAAGTAGTACATTCAACTACTATTAACATATAATTCTTAGCAATTATTACATTGTCAGTTATTCCTATGATTTACTCAGAGTAGAGCAGCTGAGATTAACACCATGTTTTCAGTGGGGTCCTGTTTCTGTTGATACAGTATCTGTAGGATTTTGAATATGAACTCTACAGTATATTACCATTTCAAAGGTGGTGATACAGAATCCTTGGTACTACTGTTGAGAAAAGCAGGCCAATCAAAACTAGCAGCTTACTTTTAAACAGTATTGTCCATGTTCAAACTGGCAGCTTTCTTGAAAACACTAATAATAAACAGTGAAATAAAAACCACACAGGGCACAATATAACTCAGTTCTGAATGTGGTCAAATAAACATGAAGCCGTTAAAGCATTTTAGCTATAAATTTCCTGTTGGTAGATTCAGCTGTGATAATGGACTTTCAGTTAGTATCTGTGATTAGCCACGTACATGAAAGATGCAGGCGTGTGATGTATGCCCAGGTACATTTCTGTGACTGAGAATGATCATTTTCAAGATGGCTCTTTTCTTTGTGCTGTACCCTTTCCTTTGCGCTGTAGAAAAAGATACCTTAAAAAGGGTGGACTTCTCTTGATGGAATACCACTAGAATCTTTCGCATACTTGAACCCAGTTAGGTCTCCAGCAAAACATTCACAGTTAACATCATCTGAGCTCAGTTACAAAAAAGTCCTCACAATTTGACTCTCTGGACATCCATTTTTTATTACTGAAGACACTTGCATGGGAATGGGATCTTTACCTTTCAGACCTCATGTGTTACAACTACTTTTTCTAGCTTAAAGTCACTATCCTCTACTTGCAGCACCAGAATCGTTTCCATGTCAAGAAGTTGTGATGTCACAGCAGAGGATTATGCCTTCAAGTGTGAAAGGCAGCAGGAACAGATGCATTGTAAGGAGTAATTAACATGTTTTCCTGCAAATATCCTTAGAAGTACGTAAGAAAGGAATGACTTGAAACTCAAGACATTTCGGAATGTTATGAAATTTGAGTGCTGCTGATTTCATCTGTCAGTGATTTGCAGGAAACTGAAAAAGAAAATCCCTTTAAGGAGTTATTTTCCCACCTTTGTCAAAGGATCATGCAAAGTTTGAGTTGGTATATGCACAGGATCAACTTCATAAGGATACATGCATCAGTATATACAGTAATGTATGTCAGTACACTTGTAACCATTATGTTATGGTTAAAAGTGTATTGATGTATACTGAAATGTACAAACTGTACTGACTAGAGGAAACCACATAGATGTGGCTCCATATATGACAAGACAAAAAATTAAGTTTCCAACCCTAACAGTTCAAATGTTAGCCTTTTTTTTTTTAAAAGAAATTATCCCTAGAATGGGTTCACTTTGAAAGTGTTTAGGATAGAATTTATTTTTTATTTTTTTCCAAATTAAACTTTGAAGTCTGGGCCACAAAGATAAATGTTATTGATACAATTTTGAATTATTATTTATAAATATGATTGATAATTTTAAAGATGTTTAAAAAATGTATTGATAATATTTTTAAATGATCAATAATTCACCCATCCTGGTGGTGCACTGCAACAAGTAGGAGAACTGGGAAACAAATACCAATGTTGCCTGTTGGAGGGGTCCCGGGCACGATGCGGAGGCATCAAGCACTTACCCTGGAGGCAAGGAACTGGGTAGCCCATTGCATCAGCACCTCATATGGCTTAAGAAGTGGTGGTTTTCAAGTTATATGTGACCATGTGATGTTGGCAACCCACTCTCACTCAAATTATGGTGCCATGGGTGCCAGAAGGCTGATGTGTTGGTGGTCGGAGGGCCTTACTGGGCTGCTGAATACCAATGCCCCCTGTTTCACTCCACTGACTACGGTTGCTTCTCAGTTGTCAGCTGCATACTGCTTGGTTGTTGGGGCCCCACCATGAGTGGCGAGCCATTGAAGAACTGAGAGGATGGAGCAGGTGTAGCTTGGAGAGTGCAGCAGTACATAAGCATGCGCAAGAGGTAACTGGGGAAACAGGTAGCTGGAGGGAGAGTGCCAGGGATGTGCCAGGTATGCAAGGGATGGTGCTACTTCTCTTCCAAAACAGCTTATGGCCCTTCTAAACTTACAAGACAACTGCACTGAATCTGTCAGTCATTTTTTCCCTGTCTATGCTGTTTTTTTAAAAATACCTGTTCCCATTCTTTATTTCTCAGTCTTTACTGGTCTTTTGGGAAGATCAGAGAGTGTTTATACATACTGGTGAGAAGGTCAGTTTTAAAACTGTATGATACAGTTTATGGCCCTTCCAGCCACAAAGGTTTTGTAGCACACAATCTAAGCTTAGCAAGTGCAAGCTGCCTCTTAAATTCTAAAATGATACTGTTCCCACAGCAAGTAAATTGGAAGAAGCTATGGAATTTACTAAAGGGCCAGTAAAGAGTGAACCAGAATTTAAAAGCAGTTTCTGCAGAAAATTCAAGCATGCCAGTTAAATGCAGTTCTCCCTGAGGAACACTGATAAATGGGGCCATTCCTAGCCAGTGAAAAGATCTTGAAATGAGGCACTGGGCTTGCCTGTAGTAGGCAGCGGTCCAAATATATCTCTGACTAGCCTGTCCTATGTTGATGCTACATGGCCCTAATTTTATGGAACCTTGTGATGTCATGCATGTTGACTCTGTGCCTATCTACAGTGTAGTTATGCTAAGCTTCCTGACGCATAACAACACTAGATTCAAAAAATGTTTGCAAATAAGCAATGACCCACGACAGGGTGTGCTGTTACTGGGGATTAACGCACAACTGGGTGTGTTGTAAGGCACAAGGTCGCAGGCCAAGTGTCCTCGCAGCAACTGGGTGTACATTAATCCCCAATAATGCACACCCTGGAGTGGGTTATTGTGCTTATAACATGGGATACGCAAACAATAAAAAAAAATGGCAAAATGTTTTTTTCCCGCTTAAAATACCAAAACCAATAATGTATCCTGCCACCTTGTAAAATAGTTCCTAACAAAAAAACACACATATCCTGCTACTTATGCACATACAAATGCGACAGATGCACTACTGACATCATCTGTCACATTTGTTTTTAAGAACATCCTGTGCAATCATGCCTAACACAGGCCACTCAACACCCCCCCACCAAAAAAAACCACACATGCTGTCTGTGTGTCTCTTTCTCTTTCAATCAGTACAAGTTTGTGTTATACATGTGATCTGCAGTAGAATGGAAATCAGGACATAACTCAAATCTGTTGCTGGTATTTTTTGATAATTCAGATTCCATGTCTCTCTCTCTCTCTCTCTCTCTCTCTATCTCTCTGTCTTTCACTTCAAGCACGCTGTGCGAGTGACAGAGACACAGACAGAGTGAGAGAGAGAGGTGTTCTGTGAGAGTGACACAGCAAGAGAGAAAGAGTCACACACAGTGAGCACAATATCCTGCTGCAAGTTGTAAATCAGAAGTTGTGTCATGTGCTTGCCCTCTGTCACTGAAACACCAGACAACCGACAGTCATGGCATGTAAACTGGCAGGCATATGCACTTGGCAGGTAGGGAGTGCTAGTGCAGCATTCCGGCTGCCATAATTGGTAAGTGTGCGCCCCCCCAATTCCCAGAGATAGATAGGCACCATGGATAAGTAAGAGTGCGACTGGGACTGAAGGTTCCTGTTTTCTACTTGTCTCCTCGGAAAATCTTCAGTTACAAATTTACTCCATCACATCTGTTTGCCACCTTTCTGCCTCTGAAGGGCAGCCTCAAACAGCTTCTAACTACCCCGTCTCACCTGTAAACACTGCTGTTCCCCTACTGCCTTTTGTTTTCCTCTTGTACATTATTACCCCTGTAAATATTATGTATATAGTATATACCTGTTAGTTTTGTGCGTTTATGACTGTAAATACGATGTATATATTATGCATTATTTTGACTTTGTAATAGCTTATCTGTTTTTTTCCAACTGTGGATACATATTCAATGTATTTTTGGACTTTGTAAGCGTTTACATGTTATTTCCAACACTGTGACAGGACATTTGTGAAAATGGGCATTTTTGCTCACATACCCTCCAGTATACAAATAAAATTGATTGACTGAAGGTTCAAGTGATGACAAGCAGCCAACCGGTGTCAGTGGCAACTGTGTGCCACCCCCCCCACACACACAGACAGTGAGCATAACTGGGAGCAGCATCATCTGTGTTGCTGTCCTCTGCTACCTTACCAGCACATGGGAGTGAGAGTAAAGGCACCGGAGTGTTACGAGAGAGAGAGAGAGCGATGGGGCAGGTTCCCCAACTCAGGTGCCTTGCTACAGCATGGACACTCCCCTTCCATTGCAATAGTAGGAGCCATCCCCAGTTTTGCCAAGTCATGAGTATTCTTATGTGTTACTGGAATGGCATCAGGTGTTACTCGAGTCACTAACTTCAGTTTATTGCTGTCACTATCTTGGTCTGCACAGTGACACACACAGTGAACAGAGAGGAGCGCAAACCAGGCAGAGGCATAGCTACAAGGATGCAGGGGGTGCAGTGACACCCGGGCCCATGAGGTTTGAGGGGCCCAAATCATAATTTTGATGTTTATTCAAAACTGGGGAGGGGCCCTGTAACATCACCTTGCACCCAGGCCCTTTGGGAATTTGCTACACTACTGAAACTAGGGGCTCGCTGCTCATTGTATTGCATAGGTCTGCTTAATGGAACAGAAGTCTGGGGTAATTGTTGCATGGTTCTGAGTAATGGGACTACTAGCGTATAGTGCATGGATCTGGTTAATGAAGCAGTCATCGAGAGGTAATAATTGCAGGGGTCTGAGTAATGAGGTTATAGGATTATAGATAACATGGATTGCATTGCATTCATAGGATCACGAGGAGGAGTCCTTCTGACACAATTGTTGCATGTATCTGGTTGTGTGGAGAAAGACAGAGTGAGAAAGTGACAGAGAGACACATACATGTCCCGGTCCAGTTGCTTAGTGTGCCGACTGTCAGCACCTGTATATATCTCTCTGTCTCTCTCTCTGCCACCTCTGACTCTGTTTCTCTGTCCCACACACACACACACACACACACACACACACACACACACATGGCTGACAGACAAGGCATGGGAGGGTGGAGATAGTACGAGGAACAGTAGAAAATCCGTGGGGTGGGTGGGTGGTATGACGTCGTAGACCTGCAGCTCTTGTTTGGGGACTATACTGTTACAAAGGCAACTCTGTCTTGTACAGTAATAGTGGGAGTTGCTTAGCGAGGATTGCAAATGGCAGCCTTTGCAAAATTATTTTCCCCTACACAAGTGCAGGTCTGCCCAGGGATCTCCCTTAGAGCCACCTCTCAGCTACTGTGCTGTTAACATGCATTAATGCACAGTCATGTGGTGCTGTTCATCCAATCACTTGCTGACTTCCCCCTGCCCCATGTTATAAGTAAGCAATAACCCACGACGGTGTGCTGTTATTGGGGATTAACGCACACCCGGGTGTGTTGTGAGGCATGAGACCACATGTTATAATGCAGTGTATAGTGTAGACTTAGACAAAGATATCTCTGCCCTGCTGCCTGCTGCAAGTAACTGCAGTACCTTGTGTACAATGGCTTTCCATAGGCTTCCAGACCATGAGGAACACTGTTTGTAAATGTTCTCCATGAAATGGCTAGTGGATTTCCTGCCAGTGCAGGCAGTGTTGGAATTACAGGGGAGTTTGCCAGGGTTCGGCCTCCCTAGCTCTGAAGTAAGCCCTGGTAGCTCACGCATCACTGCCATTGACTTATAATTGGAATATTGGGCTTAGTTTAAAGATAGCACCATTATGGATTCCCCTAGCTCCCAAAGCTCATAAAGTGTCATTCCAACACTGAGTGCAGGTTTCAGTGTTTTCTTTTTAAGACCCTCTCATGAACTGGTGGAGATATCATGGGATGACTTTGCTACTTGTCAGTGGTTTGGATAGGTTGGATAACCACAGCTGCAATGAGCTGTGTGATGTTTAATCTTAAGCAGTCAAAATTTAATCTAAGGTGCCAAAGGCTTCTTATTTGCTGAGCAGAGTCTGCTCAGATCTATATGGTACCACAGTTCATTGCGATATACAGATGAAGCCACTTAATCAAGACATGGTTAATGGGGACATTCGGTTAATTAGGATGATTCCCTGGTAACCAATTAGTGTCCCATTGTTTTCAGTTAGTAGTTCTGATGCTTAACAAGGACAGTGGTTTGGTTAATTGGGACAGTTTTGGTGGTTGGAGGTGTTTTTTTGCAGACTGTGTAATATCACCGTTTCGTAGTTCTGGTGTCAGCAGCACTGTGAGGTTTGTGCGTGGAACATCCTGCAGTGAATGGAGGGAAAGATTTGTAGTAAGACCTGATCTAATGACCATCAGAGCAAAACTTTGGACTTTTTTCAGAGCTGTCAAGCTCGCCAGTGAAATATCTTTTAAGATACTGTGCTGTACAGATACTGTATAGCAGGCTGAATTAGCATCCATTCTATTTAGCATGCGTCAACCTTCTATACATATTAGTGTATTATACAGCAGTTTGTAGTGGAGTACCGTGCTGTTGATTGAGTTCTGCATTACTTCGCTCCTATTAATCTATCCACTAATAAGGTTTAAACTGCTGTTGTTACATTTTATTATGCTACCTGTTTTTGTTTTTGTAAAAACAGCTTCTTCTTATAATAGGGATGACTGCTTAATAGGGATGAATTTCAGTCCACACTGCCATCCCTGTTAAGAGACTTCATCTCTACTGGAGTTTTATTGTAGTGGGCCAGATAGACCTGTAAGAAACACAGTCTGAAAATCTATTTTTGCATAATTGGAAGAAGTATAGAGACATTATGCCAAGTGTAGTAATATGCAGAGTCCAAAAACTGCTGTCAGCATTCTGTTCCTGCTGAAGGTTCACTTAGAAGCACTGCAAATGCAGTTAAAATAGTCCAGTCTAGATGTTCTGAATATATGGATATCACTGCATCAGACTGTGAAGGCATAGGGATCAAGCATGTGACATTCTGAATATGTTTGGTAAAAAGGGGTTGTAACTATGCTGGTTATTATTAATGTGTCCTTCAAGTGCAGGGTAAACTAAGGTTTACAGCCACTAGCTAGTAGAGCTAGGTGTTGGCTGTGAAAATTGACAGGCTAAGATGCTTTCCACTGGCCCAGCCAGACTACTTTAGTGAAATGTTACTACCATCAGTTCAAGCTGGCAGTATAGCCTAGAGGTTAGAGTAGCAAGCTGTGAATGAGCTTGGTACATCCAGCAGACTAGACCTGGGTTTGATTCTCACAACCTCGACTTGCATACTGTGTGACTCTGAGCAAGTCACTTAACCGTCCAGTGCTCCCCGAAAACAGACACTTGTGCCTAGTGGGCCTTACCCAGTTACCAAACATTAAAATAAAAAAAAAATAAAAAGCTAGCAGGGCTAATGAAAAGAAAAATTAACTTGCCCAGTACAGAATTTACCAGTATTTGGCTAGTGGGCCAGTGCCTATTTAATACCTTGCAAAGTGTAAACTAGGATTGAAAAATAGTACACACATGTTATTGCTTGTCCAGGAATTCTACCACTGAACTATTTGTCATATACTGAACTGTCTGTCATAAGATAGCACAAGCAAAGAAAATATTTCCGTTTTCTCTGGATTTACCTGTAGGTAATTCAGTCTCATCTACAGTATGTCTGTATTTCATTATACATTTATTTGCATTTGTGTTTCCCTATTGTCTTTACTTCTCTCTAATGATTTTTTTTTTTGTAGTGTGGTAGTTTCATACATTATTTAATTTCAAAAACGATACTATAAAACCACATAATTGTGAATTTTGACCTTTACAGTGCAGGTTATGAACTAGTACTTCCGTCGTCTCTGATTTTTCTACCACTTTGTTACTAGTTCCTGTGTTTAAGAAAAGAGGAAACTGCATACATTCACTGTAAGGGAACAGAGTTCAACATGAATGTGTCTAAGGGAAGGCACAAAACAAAAAAACACATTGACACCACAATGTGACCTACAGTAGGTTGAGAATAGAGTGTAGAACAAAGCACAGGTTCAGCATGAGTGCCAAAAGCCAGTGTCACAGCAATTCTTGGTACCAGCTGTAGAGTTTTGGGATGCTGTTTACTGCATTGAGACAAATCAATGATACAGAAACTAGATATCTTGTTTCACAAACTTTGGAGATCTATTCTGGCCTGCACGTACAGATCATATCATCACTTTTGATGGCTAGCTAAGGCACCTGAGTGGCAAAATCATTGTAGGTACTCCCATATCTACAAAGTCCATTATTGGCCTTGCACATTTATTTATTTATTTAAAAGTTTTACCAGGAAGGCATACCGAACGGAATAATGCTCGATTCCAGATGCGTCCTGGGGGAAGGGGGCAGTGGAGAAGTATGCAATAGAGATTTATACAGATCTTATACAGGTATAGCAGCTAAGCACATCCAAGAGTAGGATTAGGATTTGCTACATATTAAACAGCTGAGGGTCTTCTCCAGGCTTTTTCGGTTATACAGTGGGTCATCAGTGTGCCCTTCATTCATGGGTTTTCCCTCTGGTGCAGATGGCAGTCCCCAGCTTCTGTCTACGTGGGCAGGAGCTTCAGGTACACTTGTGTCCTGACTTGGGGGGGGGATGAAAAGTAGCTGTAGCACAACTGCCCCCTGGTGATGTAGTAGTGGCTCTGGACATGCACACAGGATGTCTCAGCCTGGATTGGTTTGGATTAGTCTTTCTTAAGGGCAGGGAAGCGGCAGTCTATAACCTGGAAAAAACTCTTTCCTAGTGCACACAAGGGCTTTTTGGTGACTCCTCATGTCCTCCTGCATTAGACTTGATGGATTCTTGCCCCTCGTTGGACTTGTTGTAGGGGCAAGCCTCAGGCATCTCCTGATGTACACGAGGTGAGTAGTATGCCAGGAGACAGATAAAGAGGTAGGGAATAGCAGCACCTGAACTTAGAAGAGAAGTACATAAATACATTAAAAGGGATATAAAATGACTTAACTCAAAATATGCAGTTTGTCTTCATAAGTGTGGGGGCAAGATCATAATTCGCAGTCATGGGTGAGTTATGAAGACCCTTTTCTCTAAGAAGTAAGGATAAACTGTGAGGCATGCCTATTTATATTTAATATAAGTTGCAAAAAGCTTCATTAATGCTCCAGTTAGGATCAACGTGACAAAGGTTGGGAAATAAGGCATTAGAGTTTCCCTAACATTCCACCCTCCCAAACCAGGCAGAAGAGCAGGTGTGGGGTGTGCTTTGGGCTTCTCAAGCCTAATTTTCACCCTGACTTTATCTGTAAATAAGGTCAGATACGTAAACCTTATGAGAGGGACAGTTTTCTTTTCTTTTTTTTCAGGTTAAAACAAACCCCCCCAAAAAAGACGGGGGGGGGATGGTTTTCTTCTTTACAGTTTAAAACTAAATAAATATTTCAGGACACTGGGAGTTGGCTCCACCAGTGTCCCACATTGCTGATGGGAGGGCTTCTAATGCCAACACAGGGATTGGGCCCCACAATGTCGGCATAGAAAACAAGGGACTGCGGGGGGGGGCATCTAACACCAGGGGTGGGCACCCTGGTGTTAGATTTAATAAATAAATAAAATATGGTAATCAGAGGGTGGGAGGTACCACTAGATACCAGAGAAAGATATGGGAGGAGGGGGTGCCACTATATACCAGGGATAGGGAACAGGGATTGGTGGGTAGGAGGTGCCACTAGATACCAGGGAATAGGGTGACTCACAGATGAGACTGCAGCTGGCAGCATGAGTTTCAGCTGCTGCTGCAGAAGTCAAGAAAATCCTGCTGTTCTCATGCAGAGAACGTGGGTGGAGTGGTCCTCTCGCTAAACTGGGCACCCGGGATTTCGGGTGCCCAGAAAAAGTATTTCTGTGGCTAACTGTGAAAAACAAACACCAGAATCTAGCAAAATAGGACCCGTTTAGCTAGGTTCTGGAGTGTGTTTTGTAAAAAATAATATTTTTATGTATTTTCCATGCTTTTTAGTTGGTGAAAAAAAAAACAAGATGGCAGCTTGCGAAAAAGGATTTGTTCCTCATGAAAAAGGAATGGATCTCGTGAGAATGATTCCTTTTTCCAGAGATCAAATCCTTTGTCAAACTTTTTACCTCTGTCCTGAAAATGAACTTCCCATAGGAAATAATGGGAATTGAAAAACTGAAACACTTTGCAACAGGTTAATATTTTTGCATGAAACACATACTGGCAGTTTTGTTACCCAAGTTCTTTCTACCATAAAAAAAATCACACCAAAATTCCACACCATCTGGGCGCAAGGCCATGAGGAAAAAATTGCAAGAAGTGGTGACGTTTTCCTTTTTTCTCTGTCTGGATTTCAGAATTTACACATCCAACTGGAATGAAACTTGCCATGTCTAGAGATCTACCCCACAGGACAATGGAAACCAAATTTTGTGCAAATGCATTGATTGGTTGCAACGTTATTAAAGTGCAAAATTTGAGGTTTAGCATTAAACGGGTTACTCAACCCTAACTATAGGGGCATGACTGTTTACATCACCTAATAGCCAATCAAAATATAGAAAAGGCCATCAACAACATACCTCTTATCCTGCACACAGTGTCACCTCATGCTGGCCGATGAAAATGTTCATTCAGCCAGTCTCCAGCCATCACAGTAAGTTACACTAATTCAATCTGCTGCCTTCTCCCAAAGCCCTAGTCAGCCATTCACTTCTTAACCATACAAAAAAACTCCATCTCAGATTCCAGATACACAGAAAATATATTTTTTAAATACTTTGTTTTCTCTAGTCTAGGTTTGTCCTTTTAGCAACAGTCAGTGTCACTTGCATGCATAGTCCCTACTAAACCATTTTGTAAGATGACAAGTGTGTGTGGGGGGGGACATACCTATAACATTGCAGATACCAGTGTTGCTGTCTATGTTTTAATTTATCATGATTTATAGTAAGTTAATAGGGCCTCTGAGGGATGTCTCTCATTGTATAAGAGAGAGATCCAGAAGTAAATGATTTGATTCCTTTTACTGGACCAACATACATGTAACAATTGTATAAGAGAGTCATCTTATGAGGTTGGCAGGCAGCCAGAACCACTCAACCTTGCTTCATGGTCCTCTCATCCAACCTGCATGATATGACTCTCTTACACAATAAGAGACAGCCCTTGGAGGTCCTAGTAACATACAGTATATATGCTGCACTGTACATGACACACAGTGATAACATTTAACTTTTACAATGGCATTTGATATGACAGTGTAACTGTTTGTTAGAGAACAGCTGCTTGTGTGAGTGCATCACAGGCCTTTGTGATGTCATCAAGCATTGTGCTAGCTGTTCTTTCACTGGTTTGGGCATTCCATTATGACCTACAAAAGTGGACCTATACCTTCAGGGTAATCGGCATAATGATATATGCCCATACGTACAGTTAGTGTGTCTCTCTTATGGTTATAGGTGTACATTCTCGGGTTCTTTGGGTGAGAGAACTGTGAAGTGAAGCTGACCAGCTCTGGCACACAGATGACTTCAGAAGAAACTCTTATAAGCATAAAAGAAACCAGAACTGTAACCACAAACATAATACAAATCATGGTAAAGACCTTTGTTTATAAAGAATGTGGAATTTAATATCAAAATTATTTACTTTGCAGAATGTTAAGAGGAACTCCTTTGTGGGAAATTGACTGTGCCAACTGAATTTAGAACTTCATAATTTTAGAACTATATGCATGAGACACCCTCTTGTGTATAATACATATTGTCTGGGGAGACAGTATAGCATTGTGATTAAGAGCACTGACCTGCAGACCTGGAGAAATGGGTTTGAATCCCACAGCCTCCACTTGCATACTGCGTGACAATGAGCAAGTCACTCAACTTCCCTGTGCTCTTAGGGCACACCTGGAAGCAAAACTCAACTTAGTGTGTCTTTCTTGGCCAAAAATGGTAAAAAAAAAAAGAAAAGGCATCAAGTCCATTGTTACAGTTGTAAGAGTGATTGCACACACATTCTTAGGGCATGAGAACCACAAATTGAAGGTTACCAATATTAATATATAGCTCAATCAATAACATATTTAATCTTTAAAATGCCTTCCCTAAGCATGCCCATTTCCAGGGCAGCTGTGTGTGACACACAAAAACAAAAGAAAAACTACATGCTGCCAGTCCATGCACTATTCCGTGCAGCAGTATGCAAAGGCAGATGGGCTCAAGGACAAAATAAAACTACTGCATATTGGGAATGAGTGAAAAAGCATCAGTCTTCATTAAACGTAACTGCATAGTAAGGAAAGGCATCCCACAGCGAATTAAGCAACGAGCCTCAGCACTTTGTGGTCCTCTGCCTCTTTCTCCCGAAGCTATGCATGGGATCCAATCCACAACCCAACCTTAAGAATAAAATTGAACAGATACATAGTTAAAGAGATATACACTTTTAAAGGTACAAATATTAATAAAGTGCATATTCTTGTGTTATGTGTGATTCTGGGATGGTCACATAACCCAAGTCATTAAAATTGTAAAGACAGTTGTAAAAGTGGCTCTGCATATTACAAGCAAGCATACTCTATTTACTCACATGTTTGTAACTGGGTATAAGATTCAAGCAAATTTACAGTGATAAAGAAAAAATAATGAATTCATCATCACCTTAAGTATTTCTTAGTGCATTTACCAGCAATTGCTTAAAAACACGAAATCTAGAGAAAAGGTGTTTCAGAAAAAAGTGAAGGACTGAACAAAACTTTGTAGAGGAAAGCTGATAAATGGTAACAGGTTAAGCAGATGAGAGGAATGATGAAATGGGGAGATCTGCAAAATAGGTAAAGGGGGGAGGTAATCACAAGCACACAATAGGAATTAAATAATTTATATGAGCGCAAATAAGAGCAAACGTACAACTGCAGTCAATCGATACAGTAAGGATTTGTCTTGTAAAAATACTGCAAATCAGAACAAGATGCCCCAAAAAGAAACAGCATTAATAAATTCATTATGGACAGTATCATGATGTTAAGAAATACATATTTTGATGTCTTTTAATCACATGCTGCCCAAGTATATTGTAAACAGGCACATCATAGAAAAATTGACAGATTCAAATTGTTGTTCATTCCATTAGGTCTCAGACACTGTATTCTGAAAACCCGTTTGGATTCTTTCTGCAGTTAACAACTGCACTCTCTCCTCTCCTCTGGGCAGGGTTGGTACATGTTCCCGGATACATTTTAAACCCTTTGGATTCATGTTATGTCAGTCTTTAAAATGAGAACCCACTGAAGAATGTGCATATTTCCATTCATGATATCCTGGATGTGTTCTTGTATTCTGTATGTATAGGCCTATATTGACCGACACCTACACAATGTTTTTTGCTCTGCTGACCATCGTAACTGTAATTATGAATTTTACTGTATTGTATTAACGTCCAGGACCACTTTGAAAATGAGCTTGCTCAGTGGTGTTTATGCCTGGTTAAATAAAGTTGATTGATTGATTCTGTCATGTAAAGTTCTAATAATTCTACCCACATATAGTTTTGGAAAACTACAGACTAAAATATAAACAACAAATGTTTTAGAACAATTCAAAAGTTATCTGGGGTTTATTTGTCTGTCCAATATAAGGTGATTATCTCTGCCTCTTTTTCAGCTATTCCCGTTCCATCTCGCCTCACTCACTTAACCTTTTACCATTTATCAGCTTTCTTCTCTGTATAGGCTCACTGCATAGTTTACAATGGGATACTATTTATCAATATGCAGTACATTTAATAAAAGTTTATACTTTTACACCAGTTCCCAACAAGCAGCGGTTTTGATTTGTTCTTGTGCTTGAGACACTTTCAACAGAGTAAGAGTGTCTCTCATACACAGAGAAAAGGAGTGCTCCGATTGGTTGGGAGTGCTCCCTCGCTCTAAAATGGTTATAAGAGTACCTGTAATGTTTAGAAATTAACAATCCTGATTGACTAAGCATGATGTCATGATTAATAATAAAAACAATGTTTATTTCTTAACTGCCTTACATAAGTATTTAAGTGAGGTACCGCAAAGTAGAGTAAAATACAAAAAAACGATAAAAGCAATCATGCACTGTCAAAAGAATGATGTAAAGATGTTTAAATTTGCAGTTTAATGGTCCAATGTCAGGGTAGGAAGGAAGGTCCAATGTTGAGGGAGGAGGGAAGGACCTTTGGGAAATTTTCCAAAGATGAGGGCTGTAGACTGAAAAGGCTCTGGCGCCATGTGTTACAAGTATGGTGGATGATACAACAACGGGATTGGGAGTGGTAGAGGCAGTGTGGTGATGCCAAGCTGCTGAAGGTTCGGATAGCAGCTTTCTCGATAGATGCAAGTCCATTTTGACATTTGTTGACCATGAGGAGTATTTTACGCTGCTTCACAGGTTACGAGTGAAGGTCAGCCAGGATTGGGGTAATATGGTCAGATTTTTAATTTTTTTTTTTTAAACTTTCAGTTGATTCTATACTTAACTGGTTACCTGTGCAGCTTGTGTAGTGCTAGTATGCTAGACTGACCTCCAAATGGAACTCATGAACCGTGCTGCAAGACTGCTCCATTAGTTGCAAATTTAGAATCTAGCTACCAGGTATGCCCTTATAGAGTGCATTACAATAGTTAGTGTGTTGGGAAACAAATGCCTGCACCAACATTCTGAGAGCTCTCTCAGCTCTAGGAAGGGGAATAGCCTTGCAATATTTTTAATGTAATGAAAGCACCTCATGACTATGGACTACATCTGGGATTCTGGGGCTAAGTCTTTCATCAAGGGCTACACCCAAGTTCTTAACCACCTTCAAAGTCTCCAGCAGTGCAACATCGAAGGTGGGCAACCTAAAGCTGCTGAACATCAGAGACCTGTCAATCCAAGCCTACACATAGCAATTCTTTATTACTTGGGTTTAGAACTAACCAGTTTAGAGGCCATTCAGTCTTTTGTTTCCTCCAGGCACTGTTTGAGAAGTAATATTGAGCACTTACCCTGTCCTTTGCCAGGCTTGAAAGACAGTTACAGATGGGTTTGTTTTGCACATTTGTATTATAATTGTATGTTATTTACGATACACTTTTAATGTTATGTTTATCCCATTGCTGCCATACTTTTGCACTCACTCTCTACTGGCTACTGTATTTATTGTAGTTTGAGTTGTAATGCTGCTTTCTTTCATTACTTTATTTTGTTGATTGTATTGACTGACAAGAACTGCTGCTCCCGACACATCTGGAAATGAGCAGTTCCTAGCTCAGTCTGTTCTTTTCTGGTAAAACTTGTGAAATAAAAAAAAATCATCAACATAACAGTGATACCCAGTGCTATATTGTGTTATGATCTCCTTTAGTGGCATCATATACATGTTAAACAGAACTGGGGAGAGGACCAGCCCCTGACGAACACTGTAATTGAGAGTAATCGGGCAGGACAGGAAGGGGCTGTATCACTGACAGTTTTGAAACTTATCCAACCTTTACCTGCCTAGGGTCTGGGAGGTCTCATTTTCATCTTCTATACCCAAGATTTCCAGATGTCAGTGCATCCCCCTAATTTCATGTTTAAGATTCAATTCATGGGGGCACTATTGAGCACTCTTGCCAAATAGACATGCTTCACCTAGTCTCTGCAGATTCCTACCTGTTAATTATAAAAATAATTAAAATATTTTCACTATTTGAAGTTTTGAGCTGCAGAAATCCATAGAGCACATCAAGGCAAACATAACAGTACCGAATTCAGACACGGGCTGGACGGCTAAGGGAGGAGCGAGCAGATCCAAAAATGTACAGCCTACAGAGCAGCAGACCCTGATGGCCCCCGGCAGATCCTCCGAACCAACTACACCACCATGGAATTCATTGGCCTTATCTATGATGGCCATCGATGGGAAAGTTGAGGAAATCCTTCACCAGATGGGGGAACAGGACCTGAAAATGGAATCGGTGATTAAAACAGCCTCTCAGGCAGAGACACAAGCAATGAAAGCCATTAACGTGACCACTAAGCTGGTACAAGAGAACAACCATCTTAGGTACTGAATGGAAGCCATTGAAAATGCTCAGTGAGCAGTGAATTTAAGACTTGTTGGTCTGCCGGAAGGTAGTGAAGGTTCAGATCTGGCATCTTTTCTTCAAAACTGGTTACCCAATGCATTGGGCTTAGTGACAGGGAACATGCCAGCCCCACAAAATATTAAGACCTATCGAATCTCACCTTGAGCTGCCTCAATGCAGTCTGATCTTCCAAGGGCCATACTGATTATCACTATGGGGATAGCAATTTGGGACACATATCTGCAAGCAGCCAAGGAGCTGCAGAGCTTTAAATTTGCTGGGATAACTCTGCATCTCTTCCCCGGACCTTTCTTTCACTACCCGCTCAAGGAGGAAGAAATTTTACACTGTGAGGGTTTGCCTTCAGAGCTTCGGAATTGTGCATTCACTTCTAATGCCTGCTCATCTACGCATACATCATGGAGGGCATACACTACCGGTCAAAAGTTTTAGAACACCCCCATTTTTCCAGTTTTTATTGAAATTTAAGCAATTCAAGTCCAGTGAATAACCTGAAATGGTACAAAGGTAAGTGGTAAACTGCTAGAGGTTAAAAAAAAAAGTTTAGGTTAGCAAAAACTGCTTTAGAGAAATTGCAAAGAAAGCCAAGGTGTCAGTGAGTACAGTTTCCTACACCATCAAAAGGCACTTGGAAACTGGAGGGGAAACTCTGACAGGAAGAGGTCTGGCAGACCCAAAGCCACAACAGAATCAGAAGACAAGTTTCTGAGAGTCAACAGTTTGCATGATAGGCGGCTTACAGGACAACAGCACAGAGTGACTGGCACCCTGAACAAAATGGGCTACCACAGCATTTTGCAGTGCCATGCAATACCCTCTGGTCTACACCTAGTTGGTCAGAGGTTCATCCTACAGCAAGATAATGACCCAAAACATACCTCCAGGCTATGTCAGAACTACCTTCGAGGAAAAGAACAAGATGGTAGGCTTCAAATCATGGAATGGCTAGCACAGTCTCCCAGACTTAAACCCCATCGAGCTGCTTTGGGATGAACTGGACAGAAGGGTGAAAGCAAAGCAACCTACAAGTGCAACACATTTGTGGGAACTTCTGCAACAGTGTTGGGAAGAACTTCCCGAACAATATTTGATGTCCATTGCAGGAAGAGTGCCACGAGTGTGTTCGGAGGTTACAGTATATCTGCAAAAGGTGGCTACTTTGATGAGTCAAAAATTTAGATTAAATTTTGTTAAATGATTCTATGATTTCTTTTTTATCTTCAATTGTTTATTTGTTCTATGCTTTAATTTCAGAGTACATTGAGACATTAACCTGCATAAATTTCAATAAAAACTGGAAAAATGGGGGTGTTCTAAAACTTTTGACCGATAGTGTACATATATTTTCACAAACTCGCAGGAGGCTGGCAAGAAGGTGAAGATCTTCGAGTGCAAATTCTCTGCCGTTCGTTCACCAAAAGAAGATGAATCGGAGGAGGACACTTGAATAGAACTCAGTAAAAACTTTTCTTCAACCTAAATTATGAAGATGCCAGTTTAGAATTAGAGATTGCTTTAGCCATAGAATGTCAGATGGTGGTAACCTCATGGCAGCCCCTATACGCAGCAAAATTACATATGTCTGATAAAGTTAGTTTGAGTTTAAGGGTGTGCTGTACAAGTTAAAGTCGACTTAAGCTGAATAAGAATGCTTATTAATGTTTTCAGCTTTATTTTTGGTGATATTTACCATATAAATGGCAAGTTAAGTTCTCAGTTAAAAACAGATTCATTGCAATGGTTACTCAAGGTCTTCTCGAAGTTCAGACATGGATATACTGCATAGTTATAGTTATGTTGCTAGCTTTGTTCTTAAGGTTGCATATTTCTAACTAATATAAAAAAAAGAGAATGAACAACATTCTCTATACAGAAGTGGGGATATGTTGAGGGTAGGGGAGCACTAATCATTTTTATATGTATGTCACATGTTTGGTATGGGATCACATCAGCCTAATGGTTGAGCATAAAAAATGATGGGCTTTAACATTACAGTTTGGTCACCTCACTGTTGCAAGTGTAGATATCTAGGTTGTATTTCTGTACCATTAATGTTGGAATACCCCCATATTCTTATGCTGCCTATTAAGGCTATGTATGCTAATATCCATTGAATGGCTCCTTGAACTATAGATTGTGTGCCTAGTAGGAGGTATAAACTGTATGATGTTGTTTTATTTTTAAAACAATAAAATATAAGTAAAACAAATTCAATTCATCGTCAAAACTAGGAAATACAACCAGGTGTAAATGTGACAGTTAATGAGATAGTGGTCTTATGGGCCGTGTTGTGCTTTTAGTCTCCATCTAGACAGATGTGTCTTCATCAGTGCTCCTGATCACTTGGGCACGCAGTAGTAATAAAGTGACTTAATAGCCATGAAACATTGCCCCCATTGGTCAGGTATTTGGGTAAAATAAAACAAATAATCTCAATCGAGTTTTGCCTAGTGGCGTGACATCAGACTTTATTTATTCTTGAGTAGTAATCTACTTACCATTTTTTTTTTTACATAATATGAGTAAAATCTAGATTGGGCAAGGACTCAGAAGAGCACCACTCTTGCACAGTGCACCAGCAGTGCCACAGAAGCTTGCTTCTCCAGGTTTTTAGCATTTCCATGTGATGCAATAAATATTTGCACTCATGAACTGTTCTTTAAAAAGGCTGTTTCTTTTCAAACAGTTTGTAAAACAAGCAGGTACTCTTCATATCTGGAACATCAGGATTTGTTTTTTTGAAGACCTCCAGAGTATCACAAATGTAAGCCTTTATCTTGAGTCAGGACATGCTTGCAGAGGGTAAGTCTTTGGCATGGTAGAAATGACTGTGGTGAGGGAGCACATTACCATAGTATGAGAGCCAATAACTCTACTGCCTTTAGGATTTAGATATATTGTGGGATTTTTTTACTATTAGGCTTGTAGGAATTTGCAGTGGGGGTATTGCAGTAAAATATTTTCTAAATTAAACTGAGAGTTTACATGTACATATAACTAAACCTGTGTAGTGATACTCACAAACCAGTTGCACTCTGGGGAAATGAGCAAAGGCTCCACTAGACCAACGTTTGCGCCTGAGACTTCAGGAATTGGCCATGTTTAATCATTGTTTCCAGCCACATGTACATTTCTCCTGAGTCTGTATTCCTGTAGTTACCCACGGGGAGGTATCTAGGTAGCTGTGAGAGGAAAATTCATTATCCACTCAGCAGAGATTTACTTACAGTAGTTCGGGGAGGCATAGTTTTTACATATTAAAGTGGTGTTAGTCAAGTACAGGTAAATATTTTGGATCCTGCGTAATTCCCTGAGGTATAGCCAGCTGTCGATCTTCTCTTCAGCTCATCTGCTCATACTAATTGCATCAGTACCATATGTTCAATGTGTCAGCCTTGAACAAGTAGCTGCGGAAAGGCAGTGTCATGACTTTCAGTGAATTGTGCTTGGAAGTGGGGCTACTGAAAGCAGACTTCCTCCTGCACAGCGGTGCTGCTGATAACTCAGAAAACACACATAAGCATGCCAGCATAAGTGCTTCCTTGTGAAGTCACACCAAACTGGAAGACACATAACAGCCTGCACACAGAAAAAGAATAAAGTACAATGCAATTTATGGACAGAAACACTAAACTACATACTGTAGAGTAATGGGTGTTTGGCAAACTCGACGCTTCACCGGGATTGCTAGAAGCCTGTTACCCTTTGCAGTTTGGTGTTTCTGTCAGTAAATTATGTTGTAGATTATTCTTTTTATGTGCCAGCTTTTGCGTTCTCCAGTTAACAGATTAAAGCTTGGCTTATTTTGAGAAGGAGAGAACAGCCTACTGAGTGGCACACATTAGAACTGACTGGGACCAACATTTCAGTGTACACAATTAATTTGTTGCGATGTGCTGTGCATCTTTCTCTTTGAAGGAAAACTATTGAAGGCTAGGTTAAAAGCTGCTCATAGAGTTCAAAATATATGCAGAGTTTTTTTATTTTTTTTTCGTAATTTATATTTAATCCCAACCTCGAACCCTTGCACTATACCTGATGAACCACCACAGCGCAAGTTCAGAGGGACAACCATGGAGCTGTGGTTTACTCTAAGGTGGGGACAGACTGGAAGCAGGCAGCCAGGCCCCTCAAGCCACCCCTCCCAGTTCCGTACCTTAGTTCTCATCAGGGTCCTCACTCTTGAGCCGCTTCAGCTGGTGGTGAGGGCTTACCTAGCCCTCTAGTCAGTGTCGTGCCGGGCTGGGGCATTTTCAGGTGTAGGCCCCCCCCCCCGAGACTTGGCATGCACTTTGATGTAAAGGCTAATGCCAGCATCCGACCTGCCCCACCCCTCTGTACAGTTTGGGCATGCCGAACCTCCAGCTGCCACTAGAGGTCAGACATGCACCGAGCTAAGGTTCCCCTCTCCCCTTGGAGAAGAGCAGTCCATGGGATGCTCAGCCTTCTCCCCCCCCCCGGCCGGCCTTCCGGCAACAAGAGTTCGGTCCTGAACCCGGGTCGTCGGTGTCATGAACGGTAGCGCTACCACTACGCCAATTGGCCAGCCTATATGCAGAGTTTTGGTTGCTATCTAGAACTCTGTGGGCTTCTTGAGTTGCCCTGCAGAAAAATATTGTATAAGATAGGAAGGAACCTGTTAATCAGCACCCTGCTAATGGAAAGCAACTCACAAAACTGAAAGTGGACAAAGCAATGGGACCGGATGGGATACATCCTAGAACAGGGGTTCTCAAATGGTGAGGCCAGCCTCCCTTGGGAGGCCCCAACCTGTTCCGGGGGAGGATCAAGCAAGTCTGAAAAAGTCCTGTATTTAAATTTAGATTTTTATATATTTTGTGTGAAGAGATGAAGCAAACTGAAGGAGGATAATAGTAGCTGAATTTAGTGTATTTATTTACTAATAGATGACAAGGGAAGGTGAATGAGCCAAGGTTCATCTCAGGTGTACCCCGGGAAGGGTAAGGAGTGACTACATTTCAAAAGGTAACTGCAAAACAAATATACAGTGAGCAATAGTGCAAATAAATATGAACAATAAACTAATAATGAGTGGTGGCAATTGATCAATTTGTAGACTGATGGCAGAATGGTTTCAGGAGGAGCAGGGGGAGGATGGAAGTATAAGGAATCTGGGTGGGGTTCGACAAGGAGGATCAGGGATAAGGGGTGGGGGTTAGTGTTAGTAAATGCCAGGAGCTTGGGAAACAAGTTGCCAGAGTTCCAGGCCATGCTGGTCGGGGTGGATGGCGGCAGTCACGGAAACGTGGGCCAACAAAAACCATGACTGGGACCTAAATGTACGGGGGTACACTATGCTTAGGAAGGATAGAAAGGAGGGCAGAGGGGGTGGAGTGGCTATGTTCATTAGAGATGACATAGAAATTGCTATAGTAGAAGAGGCAGAGGGAAACGTGGAGGCCTTATGGGTCACCTTACGATCCCCAGCAGGAGATAAGGTCAAGCTGGGAGTAGCATATAGGCCCCCCGGGATGAGTGATGTTCTAGAGGATGGTTTGCTGGACAACATCATTGCCCAGTGTGGTCCAAAAGGGGAAGGAGTGGTGTTGATGGGGGACCTTAATATGCCAGGTACAAACTGGGGAACCATGTCCTCTAAGGTGGCCAAGGAGCAGAGGCTGCTGGATGGCTTCCAGGACGTGTTCTTAACACAGCATGTGATGGAGCCCACAAGGGAGGGGCATGTCCTGGATGTGGTTCTGGCAGATGGGGATCTGGTAAGGGACATGGTTGTACAGGACCCCCTGACTGGGAGTGACCACAATACTGTCTGGTTTCAAATAAGCATTGGGGGAGTGGGGGTGAGATCTAGGACACTGACAGTGGACTTCAGGAGGGCAGACTTTATGGGCATGGGAAATATTCTCAAGGATCACTTGAAGGGGATTACCTCAACGACAAGTGTGGAAAGGAGATGGGAGGTCATAAAACGGGGACTTCATGAGGCAGTCAGGATCTGCGCTAAGTTGAAACGTAAGGGAGCAAGGTCACATAAACCATGCTGGTGGTCCAGTGAGGTCCAGGTAGCAGTCAGAGAAAAGAAGGTGGCTTACAAAAATATAAAACAACAAGAGGGATAGGGATAAGGAAATGTACCAGCTTGCATCTAGAAAAGTCACCTGTATGGTGAGAGCAAAGTCCAGTAAAACAACGGCTGGCGACAGAGGATACATGGAGGGAAAAGGGTTCTTCGGTACATTGGGGAGTGGAGAAAAACTAAGGGCCATCTCAGCAGATTGAGATCAGAAGGAGGGTGGGTGGAAGAGGCGAGGGACCGGGCAGAGGTATTTAACATTGCTCCTCTGTGTTCACTAGGGAGGGATGGGATATCTACAAAGCAAGGCACAAAGGGATAGAAGCGGCAGGAGTGGGATCAGGAAACAGAAATGGAGCAAAAGGGATGGAAAGTTACCCCAGGGTGTCATATCTGGATAAGGATAAAAGACCAGTAAGGTGGAGGGACGGATGATGCCATCCCCCAAAGGGTGGTTTGCCCTCAAGGCCCTAAAGAAAGACAAATCTCCTGGGCGGATGGCATTCATCCGAGAGTACTATGGAATTGGCGGACATACTGGCTGCACCTGGCGGAGCTTTTCAGCAGGTCACTTGAGACAGGGAGGGTACCTAGGGATTGGCGAGAGGCACATGTGGTACCAATCCATAAAGGGGGTCAGGAAGTACCAGGTAACTATAGACCCATCAGTTTAACCTCGTGGTGGAAAATTAATGGAGAGTATACTAAAGGAACGATTGGGGGTGTACTTGGAGGAGGTGGGAGGTCTGGATAGTCGGCAACATGGGTTTGTGCCAGGTAGATCATGTCAAACCAACCTTGTGGAGTTCTATGAATGGGTAACATCAGAACTGGACAGGGGTAAGCCTGTGGATGTATTATTCTTGGACTTCAGCAAGGCGTTTGACTCTGTCCCCCACAATGGTCTGGTGGAGAAACTGATGGGGTTAGGAGTAGGCCCTTTGATGGTCATATGGATTGAAAACTGGATAGCTGGACGCACTCAGAGAGTAGTGGTCTGTGGGGAGCTCTCGAACCCTACAGAGGTTGGTAGTGGGGTACCACAGGGCTCAGTCCTGGGTCCAATCCTGTTTAATGCATACATATCGGACATCAGGGATGGTATAGGGTGTGAAATGAGTCTCTTCACGGATGACTCCAAGATGGGAGCAGTAGTTGAGGGAGAAGAGGGAGGTTGGCCTGCAAGGACCTGGACACCCTGAAAGCTGGGCTCACACATGGAAATTAAATTTCAATATCACCAAGTGCAAGGTGTTGCATCTTGGTGGGAAACCCTAAACACAGGTACACCCTGGGAGGGGCTGGAAGCCTCAACAGGGAAAAAGACCTAGGGTCATGGTGGATTCATGTATGAATAACTCTGAGCAGTGCAGGAGGCAGCTAGCAAGGCAAACAGGATGTTGGGATGCATCGTAGGGGATCACCTCTAGGAGCAAGGAAGTGATTCTGCCGCTGTACAATGGACTGGTTAGACCTCACCTTGAGTACTGTGTACAGTACTGGAGACCACACTTGAAGAGGGACATACAGCTCCTGGAGAGGTACAGAGGAGGGCAACAAAGATGATACGAGGGCTTGGGATTTGACTTACGGACAGACTTGAGGAGCTCTGCCTGTTTTCATTGGAGGAGAGGAGAGACAGGGGGACATGATTGAGGTCTTCAAGGTACCTCAAGGGAATAAATAGGGCAAACATGGAGGATCTTTAGACTAAAGCAGGGAGGCATCACCAGAGGGCATGGTTTGAAGTTGGAAGGTGGAAGGTGAGGGAAAAGAGGAGGAGGTTTTTCACTGACAGGGTGGTGGACCCTGGAATGCTCTGCCTGGTGAGCTGGTTCAGAGATCCACAGTGGAGGGCTTTAAGAGAGGTGGGACAGACACAGAAAGTGGATGTATCAGATGATAGCCTGTCCCGGGGTGGGGATGGATGACAGGGGTTTCTGGAGCACAAGGGATGGGAGGGTCTCGGCACCCAACTAAGGATCTAGGTTCAAGCAGACTCGATAGACCATAAGGCCTAATCTGCTGGCAAATAGTATGTTAGTATGTTAGAATAGCCCAAATACAAGGGTTGAGCATAGAAGTGCTAAGAGCACTAGCAGGAAGAAGCAAAGTAATCCTAGAGAAGTTGCTTAGGAGCAGGGAAGGAGGTGGAGAGGCAAAGTATGTAGGAAGGTTATTTCATATAGAGAGGAAACAGAGAAAGTAGTCTGACCCATAAAGGTTCTGCAACAAGGGGTAACAATGGTTCAAGAATGAAAATGGCAGAGCAAGTAGGCTGGCCTGTAGGGGGGGTTTACAATAAGCTGAATAATAATATTTATTTTATTTGTTATTCAGATAACACCTTTGAGCACAGGAGCTCTTTTTCGAAGGTTTCACATCAGTATAAGACAAAGAACTGAATGTGAGTCAAGTACTAAAAGGGGTTTCAATATATTCATGGTGTACTGCGCAAAGTACATTATGTTATTTTTCTTTGGGGAAGCCCAAGATTATTTCAGTTTTTAAGGGAGGCTCAAAATCTTTTCCATGGATTTGGGAAGGCTCACTGTGACAAAGTCTAAGAACTATTGTCCTAGAATATTAAGGGAACTATGGGAAGTGCTGGCAGCCCTGTTCAATGAATCACTTGATACAGAAATGGTTCCAGGAGACTGGAGGAGGGCTAGTGACATCTCTCTTTACAAAAGTGGGATTAAGGAGGATGCTGAAAACTATAGACTAGTTAGCTTCAACTCAACAGTAGGGAAAATTATGGAATCACTACTTAAGGAAAGGATTGTGGAACACCTTGAATCCAGTGGAGAACAGGATCCGAGACAACATGGATTCACAGTGGGAAGGTCATGTCAAACAAATCTAATTGATTTATTTGACTGGGTGACTAGGGAAGTGAATCAGGGTGGACTGGTAGACGTGGACTACCAGGATTTCAGTAAGGCCTTCAATACCATTCCACATAGAAGACCTGTGAATAAGCTGGGCAGCCTAGGAGTAGGTCACAGGGTGGTAAACTGGGTTAGGAGCTGGTCGAATGCTAGAAGACAGAGGGGGGTGGTGGTCTAAATGGAGCTTAATCTGAGGAAAGGAGAGAAACCAGTGGGGTGCCACAGGGATCGGCTCTGGAGCCAGTCCTGTTTAATGTCTTCATCAGTAGCATTGTGGAGGGGCTTGAACAGAAGGTGTGCCTCTTTGCAGATGATGCTAAGATCTGCAACAGGATGAACACTCTCTGGGAGGGGTGGAAAAAATGAGGAGGGACCTAGGTAAACTGAAGGAGTCGTCTAGAGTGTGGCAGCTGAGATTCAATGTGAAAAAGTGCAAAATCATGCATTTGGGGAGCAAGAACTCAGGGGAGGATTACATGATGGGGGGAGATACTGACTGTAACCAAGTAGGAAAGGGATTTGGGGGTAACCATATCTGATGACCTAAAGGCAGCCAAACAATGTGCCAAGGCCATGGGGAGAGCCAGTGGGATGTTGGGGTACATAGGGAGAGGTATGGTATCACCAGCAAAAGAAAGGTGGTGATACCACCATACAGATCAGTGGCGAGGCCTCATTTGGAGTACTGTGTTCAGTTCTGGAGGCTGCATCTCCATAAGGACATAGACAGGGTGGAGGCAGTTCAAAGAAGGGCAATGAAGATGGTGCAGGACTTGCACCAAAAGTCATATGAGGAGAGACTGGGAGACCTCAATATGTATACCCTGGGGGAGCAGAGAGACAGAGGAGCTATGATAGTAACCTACAAATATCTAAAGGGCATAAATAGGGTACCAGAGGTAGCATTTTTCAGAAAAGGAGATGTTTAGGAATGAGGGGGCATGACATGAGGTTGGAAGGGGTAGACTAGGGGGTAACACGAGGAAGTATTTCTTCATGGAAAGGATGGTGGATACATGGGATAGACTCACAGCATAGGTGGTGGGGGCAAACAAAGTGGGGGAATTCAAAAATGCATGGGAGAGGCATTAGGGAACCCCAGCCATAGGAACGAGAAGGCAAACCTGGAGATCAAGTAGGGTCTGCGGTTTTTTCAGTAGGTAGGGAAAATGGGCAGACTAGATGGGTCTAATGGTCCTTATGTGCCATCAGTTTCCATGTTTCTATGGTTGAGGAACAAACTCCTCATAAAACTATCCACCTGGGCACCAGTGGCTAATTAGTACTAAACAGTGCCTACAGTTGAGGACTTCAGTATTTGTAACTGTCACTTCAAGGGTTTAGAAAGTTGTTTAGAGCATGTTTGTCCTTGGGCACTACTGCACACTAGACATAACATTCAGAAAGCTGTCAAAGGTGAGGGGCGAGAGTTAGAACTACAAAGAAACTGCAAGCAAGGTTTAGCACAGAACGTGGAAGATTGGGGAGTTGAGTGTTGGAAGAGGAGGGGTAAGTCATAGACAAAAAAAGTCTATTTATAAACGGTTATATCTTCATAATCCTTCACCTTTCTTGTAAAATCTGATGTGTAGCTCTGTCTGACTAATCCAGCCCTGCAATCGGATTTAGTTATTTAACCCCTCCAAAAAAAGAGGCTTTCCTTTGGCTCTTTCCAGAGCACTGCTGTCACCTTCTCCTGCACTGCTCCTTCACCCTGGTCCCAGTCTAAACTGGAGCTGTGGAACTCAGGCTGATCTGGACACTGTCATTTGTTCTGCGGGCTTGTTTGGAACCCTTCTTACTGTAGCCAGTCCGCCAACACCTCTGTTCGCTCAACTAGCCCCTAGACTGCCTTCAGGGTCGAGAAGCACACAGCAAGAAGGTTGCTCAGTTTCAAGCAGCTCTCAAGGCTGCACAAAGTGCAAAACCACTTCTTCACTGGCAATATGAACTTTAAAGGCTAGTTCAGCTCTGCAAATGACTGAGTCAGTGCATCCTGTCCCTATGAAACTGACACCTATTTGGAGCTCAGCTCTGCCAAACAGCTGTGAATTGCAAGCTGGCTTAGGAATTGTATGAATGCTTTTCCTCGGAACTGAATGCCACTGAAAGTCAAGGGTTTAGTGTAATGAATAATGCATGAGATGATGGCCACTCATATTTAATCCCTGGTTTTCTGCACAAGGGAGCTATATGCAAATAGAGCAGATTTGTCTGAAACAAAACTTCTGAGAAGAGGAGAGAGTTTGCAAATAGCTCTCACTTGCTATTGATGTCTGACTGAAAAGTTTGTCCAATACATACTTGAGACCCCTGGAAAAGTGGATTGATGTAAATTCAGCTAAAATGCCAAGCCTGAGCTCTAGCACTGAATTAGAGCAGGGGTTATCTTGAAAGCTACTCTGCATCTGGGAATGTGGTGAACCAGTGCCTTCTACTGCTGTTAAGATTGTGTCCTGACAGGGGATCGAACCAGCTGAGATCCTGAGTGACTGCCTGCCTGTCAGGGTGGGTGAAGGCAAGTCCTCATATGGGGTGAAGAGGATTATGGTTGTCTGGAGCATTGTAGCCCATATCACTTGCCACTGGTAGTGCGTTGGGTCCACCAAACCTGTAACCTGATTACAGAACAGAGCTCCCAACATCAAGAGTCATGACGACCCACACTCTTCTCCACCAGGAGTGCACTGGTTCCACCACACCTGTATGCAACCTACAGAAAAGACCATCCAGCTATCATCTTCTTAAGCAGGTGAGACGTCCCCATGGAAGCAGCACCAGCCTGTCATCTAAAGGTCATGAGTACTGGGTTTACCTACAGGACTTATCATTTCTATTGCTTAGCTTTGTGGGCATTCCTGCGTGATCTTAGAATCAAGCCACAGCTACAACTTACAGCCTGGAATAACTGTTTTTCTGTCCATCCAGTTGTGCAATTTTTCAGTTAGCAGCTACAGCCACCGTGATAAAACTGCTTAACTGAACAAATAGTACTGTATCTCGAGCTATCTCTAAAAAAGTTCAAGAATGAAAAGATTTACTCTCCTCAGGAATCAAGTTACAGAAGGCAAGGGCTGCCACCGCAAAAGCCCCATCACTTGTGGATCCGCAGAGGATGGCACCTGCATAAACCCCTGCACCATAGATTTCACCACTCTTGCAGGAAAGCAGGGGGGTCAGCAGTTTGCAGGGCTTTATATATTAGCAGAGGAACTTTTCTACTCAACTCTCCAGCTGCCTGGCAGATAGCAGCCCAGAGCATAGAAGGAGGGGGACAAATGTTGTGACCTTCCAGTAGACATCAGAAGCCTTATTACAGAATTCTGGACTACCTACAGGTAGCACAGATGAGCACCCAGTAAGCCCTTATTGACTATTGCAGCAGTTCAGTCTGGAAGAATTGAATGCCTGCACTAGGCTATGAAGATCTGCAGCTTTAAAAAAAGGGTGCAACCTGCCAATGTTTTTTCAGATGAGAGAAGTACCCCCTTTCTTCAGAAGATACCTGTGAAACAAATGACAACTGTACACTTCCCTGTCAGCCTTCAGCTCAGCACCTTCAGAAACTGGGAGTTTCAGGTTACCTTTCAAGGCCAATAGCTATTGATCACTTTCAACCAAGTGCAGCTTGATTGTCTCCAGAACTAGTCTTTTCCATGGAGATTCACTTATGGGTCTAGGCCAGAGGAGCTAGGACCCTGCGGGAGAAAATCTTTTAGCCGGGGGAAGAAAAGGCTTCTGGCTATGGCACCTGTGCAATACCACATGGTACCATGTGCCTGCCAACAACTTTTGCCAGCTACTTCACCTACCTCAGTACTATTCTTCCTGATGTTGAGTGCGCATCATGGGAGCGAATCCATCACTTCAGTTCACAAACGTTTATCATGACTTTTCCTTATTACTTTTTTTATGCCTGATTCGATGAAGAAAAAGGTTACAAAATAGGACCCCATTTTTGTCAGTGTCCCAACAAAAAAATCAGTTAGTTCCAATGACAAGCACCAACTCTAGTTTGCCTGCCTTGGACCCAACTATGAGATGGATTCTTGTGAAGCCTGCTTAGGCATGGACCACCTCTCACTAGAGATTTGCATGTTGAAGTTGGGTCATCTGACCCCTACCTCTGGAGGCAGGCATCAGTCCAGGAGGTCAAAAATCAGCACACTGGGCTCTTCCCTGGGTCCCTTTGTGTCCTATATGGCTGTCTAAGGAAGGTGGTTCTTTACCCCTCCACCACGCTGGTGGCCCATATGCCAGTGTGGCAGCATCAAGAAGACAGTTGACCCTCCGGGAGGTCTCCTGTTAATTTGCCACAGTATGCATGCCCTAAATGGCTAACATCCTGAAGTTTGGGGTTGGGCATTTGGTCCTGTCCACTCCTGTGAACTCCTAAAAACTGACTTAGGGCGTCACCTGTATGTTGTCTCCATTCATGGTGACAGGTCTGCAGATGGCTCTGTCAGTGGCGCCAGACCTACCTCTGACACCATTCTGGGATTTTAGAATTTAAGATTCTGAATTAGTACACACTGTAGATCCTGAAGGTAACAAGGCATGGGCTTTTTTTTTTTAAAACAGGCAGTGTTGGCACATTTAGCAAGGCTTCTAGTGCCACGAAGTCAGTCTTTAGCTTATTCTCCCTACATGCCAGCGCAGGGCCACTGCAAGAGAAAACTGCATTGTTGACCAACATATGTACATTACTTTGTACACATGTGTAGGGAATCTTGTTAACAAAGATGCCTATGATATCTGCTTATTTACAGTGATAGCAGGGAAACATGTTACAGAATATCCAGACAAACAATGATATGTCACAGGAAAATTCCATTCTTTTCAGTTGGATTTCCTGGGATATTTCACAGTATATCCAGATATAAAGTGCATCTTGTCTCTTGCAAACACCGTAGGTGCTCAAGTTCGGAAAGTGCAAAGCCAAGCACAACCTTCTGCAAGCACCCCTCTATGTAATGCCTGAGCAATGATATCATAAAATGGACTAATCGCAACCTTCTCAATTTCCTGAGGAGAAGCTGAAGACTGACCAGGCCAAGATTTGGTCTAGTCAAAATAGGCTGCTGCTTTGATGTGACCTCTCCCCGCAGCCTTGGATATATCACTTGTAACCTTGAGTGCTTCTTCAGTGGAATACTTGGGACAAAAGGCTGACTGGATAGGGGTTAGGAGTTTGCTTTGCAACTGGTGGCCTGTGACTTGCACATGGACCACTCTCTTCTGAAATGTTTCAGTGCTCTCCACGTGAGGGGGGGGATTTAAAAACTTTTTAAGTGGTTGTGGGATTTGAACTCTGGTCTTCAGGTTCGCAGCTCTGCACTCTGACCACTTGGTCAAACTGCCTCCCAAATTACCAAATTTAGCTAAAGTGACCAGAAACTAGATGGACCTACAGTTACAGTAACCTTGCTGTGCATCCTTAACATAATTGAAAGTAGATTTTTAAAAAAGAAAATGACCCACTGGAATGGATCTGGTGAAGCATGGCTATGCCTACAGTATTTTCAACTGGGGGATGGGTGGATGTTGTTGGAAATTTCCCCACCACCACCCCGTGCATAATGCAAGATGCTTTCAGGCTGTGTTTTCTCAGAGTTCCAGTTTAATGTATAAGCAACTTGTCTCCAAAAATAAAGTCCCGGAGCAGACCTACTAGGCACAGCCCATAAATGTTGGGAGGCAGAAACTCTGTGATGGCGGGTAAGGAATGGAAAACAAAACTGGCAGCACTGTCTGCTACACTCTGTTGATGAAGTCACTTCATCCACTTCAGAAAAGTCTCGCTTAAAGCCAGGTCCCACTGAAAGGATTTCGTTCATGCAGACAATTCCACTCGTTCCTTTTCCAGGCCCTGGTGTTTTCTTTTAGCCCAGAAGGTATGCAGGAATGTGAGCCTGAGCAGTGACCCTGGTCTACCACTGCTATATCGTGTTGATTTTTTTTTTTTTTTTAGTTTCAGGAAATCTTAAGTTGCATTCAAATGTTATGTTCCTTTGCAGAGTCCGGAATTTCTTTTTCATACCAAACCTTGTTTTAAGGAGTGTAGCACAATTTGGTGGGTCATCACACTGGTATACTGTTGCTGAGCCTGTGGTGTGAAGGATCCAAGGATTTCAAACCTTGGCACTGCTAATCCAGCCAGAATCAAAGTTTGGGATGTTTGCAGCTAGTGGATGAATGTCAGCTCACCAGTCAGAGTGTAGTGCTTACTGGTGGGTGGTTAGCTAAGGGAGATGAACGAGCAGAGAGGAACCCACTGTAGAGGGAGGAAAATGTGCTTTGCTACTTTCTGACAAGTACGTACTGTACTACTTCAGACATCGCTGACTCTTGAGTACTGCCTGTGAGGATGTCTCTGGAAGTGGTGCAGCCTTGTCGCTTCCTGTGGGTGGCACTGTTGGCACCATTTCAAAGACTACCTGAGGACCACCAACAGTGGACGGCTTTGTAGGTAAATGTCATAACATGATAACTATCTTCTAAGCTTCATAACATATGAAATTACACAGAACAGTTAAACAAACCCATAAGGTCATTTAACATACAGTTAGACTTTGATCATATAGTTGGGCGTGGCTGTATCCTCAGTTGCTTTTTTCCCAACATAGTGGCCCACTAAGAGAAGGGCATTCAGTGTCACAGTCTTATGTGGTTTTCAGTGAGATTATAGTCCTGTATCAAAGTGCTCATGGGAAAAACACAGACACTTTGCTGCAAATGTTCAAACAACACAAGATATACAAATAGAAGGGGTAAATTAATCAGTACGCCCACAGAGTGGAAGATGTTTTGGGGGAGCTATATGTTTCCAAAGCTGTACGGCAGATAGTAGCACCAGAACTAGCAAGCAGAAAGTGTTATTCATTTTTAAAAGTATAGCCGGTTGCTACTTTCTATTTTGGATATATTTTTCTTTTTCCTTCTGCTCACTATAAGGTTTTCTACCAGGTAGTATTAGGTGTGATGTAAAGAGCAGTATCTTATCTAGAAGCTAACGTATCTAGTTCTGTTCCTCTTCATATCTAATCAGCATTGTAACCTCAGTCATTGTGACATCACAACTAAGCAATCTGGCAGCAGTCGATTGGCTGTTCTTCGTCAATTGTGATGTCTCAGACAGCAAAGTCATTGGGCTGAAGGGATGAATAAATATGTTATGTTAACTTCTATGTCCATGAAGGTTGTATATACCGCAATAATGTTATGTGATGCATGTATGTTCCCACGTGAATACTTGGAATGTATATATTGCACCTACCATTTATTTGTAAGTTGCTTTTACCTTTGCACATTTGGTATTCTGCACCTTTAATCTATGTATGTATAACTGTCCTTGACAACAACAGGTCCACCTTGTAAATGAGCTTGCTCAACGGTGATCGCCTGGATAAATAAAGATTTGAATGAGGAGAAATCATTGTTCCACACATCACACCAAGATTCTCAGTTAGAACATATTCTAATTAGTAAAAGGGAAATAAAAAGTAGTTCAGGTATGAAAAACAATAATTTTCTACTTTTAAAAATTAATATTAATTTCAGACAGTACACCAGCACTGTACAGCAGCAGTACAGTGAAGTGGGGGAAACATTTTGACATTGCCTTTTTCACTATAAAAGATTCCAGACTTATTTTAGTTTTATTTGGTAGCAAAGTTCCCCCAAACTTTGAATATTAAATGTTTTAATTTTGATTCTTCTCAAGAAAAAAAGATAGCTGCCAACTTTTAGCTTAAAAATCGCATTGTAGACCTGGCAAGGGCTAGGATCAAGAAAATAATAAAAAAATCATGGTGCGCAGCATAGGAGGTATATAGAAAAGTACATTTGACAAGTATGCTAATATTTTTATTTAACTTTAGCTGAAACTAGCATTTTGAAAAAAAACATTTTCATTGCACTGCTGCTTTCAAATGACACTGTCAACCCCGGTTGCACACGCGGACACTTACTGTGTTTAATTGTTTGAAATTGGTTATTTTTGTCACACTGCCTGTCTGCAGTGGTAACTGGATTTTGGAGCTTACTACTGTACCTTACAAATGTGCATTTACTGTCTAGTAGTAACGCAGACAGATGGGCGGTTTCATTCACAACCTGAATGGACTGCACCTTTTAATTTCATGTGTGTTAGGATGTCTTGATGTCCCTAGCGAGCCTGCGAAAATAAGAATTATAAATATCATGCATGGGATCGCTCAGACTTTGAGAATGGTTTCTAAATACTTTGGACACAATGGTTTTTAGGGCTGGCATAGGTGCTGCCATTGATTTTAGAGGGAAGGTTGATATGACCGAACTTAAAAGTGAGGACTTTTATGAGGTGGTGGGTACGGAGATATTGTTGTTCATGATGGGTAGGATAAGATGGAGGGGGAGGTGTTGTGGCATTACATGTGAAGGAGGAGATGCTTGCCTAGGAGATCCAGGATGATAGCAGGGCTAAAGAGACTGTGGCAGTCCAGGTACAAGCCATAATGGTAGAGGAGAAATTAGGATAGGAGTGGTCTACAGGCCTCCAGCACAGAAGAAGGAGATAGGCAATGAGCTGGAGTATGAGAGTAACAGGATGGCAGAGCTAGGGCAGGTTTTGATATTGCGGCACTTCAGTCTGTTGGAGGTGGACTGGAGCATACGAATTGCAGCAAGCTCAAGAAACTAGGTCTTAGTGAACAGAATGCAGCAGGCATTCTGGAGCCAAAAGATCATGGAACCCACTCAGGGAAGGGCTGCATTAGACCTTGTCCTTATAAACAGGGGTAGCATAGGGGAAGTAATAGTGAGGGAATCACAGGGACCAAGCGATCATAGAACAGCGTGGACTGACATCAAGGTTAAGGTCGAGATGGCAACTTTCTGTTCCTATCAGTCTCTCAATCAATCAATCAATCAAAATCTTTATTTAACCAGGTGAAACACCATTGAGCAAAGCTCATTTTTGAGATGGGCCTGGACAAAATACATAACAATACATAGAATTGGGTTACACACACAAGGGGTTTATAACACAACAGGGATCCAATTATAAAATGAGACAAAAACTATATGCAGTGTACAATATACAGAATGAGTAAGAGTAACAATACCTAGAAATCAGTATTTACAAAATATACATGGAGCAATCCTGGATGCATAAAGTGAGTAAGAATAAGGTATGAGTGGGGAAAAGGGGCATAAGACGGTGCATGCATATGAAGGGGCAGGGGGGTGCCCATGAGAAGGCCTCTGGTTGCTGGGGATAGGTGGCAACAGTCAGAGAGAGAGAGAGAGAGTAAAACACAGGGCACCAAAATTGCAGGTGGTGGAGGAGGAGGACGTGCAAGGGAAAGGAATATTGGCAGTAACCAGGAGGACACAGAGTGGGAGACTCCATTATCTGGACAGATAGAACAGTCAGAGAGGGTAGTTGCAGGGCTCCAACATAGCAGGTGGGGGTGGGTGGGAGAACATGGAAAGGAATGAAAGCTAAAGCCAGGGGGGACAGAGAAGTAGACTCTAATGTCTAGAGAGGAGCAAAAAAATCAGGGGAAACAGTTACAGGATTCCTTTACTCTCACAACTAGAAACACAAAAACAGAATTTGATAGTCAAAGAACGAAGGTCCATTGAGTCTGTTCTTACTACATTACCTCACCCCACCAAACTACTGTACTAGTGGATTGTTACTGTCCTCCCCTACTCTCCCCCCCACCTCTCAAACCTGTGTTGCCCCCCCTTGGAGACTATGAGTCCCCTTGTCCTGTCTCAACCATGTTTACACCCATTAAGGGTAACTGCCCCCACCATTTCCACCAGCAGTCTGTTCCATGGTTTCACCACCCTCTAAGTGAAGTAGAACTTCCACAGGTTTCTCTTGAACTTGCCCCCACACCAACCTCCAGTCTTGCCCCTTAGTGACTGCCTTCCTGTTCTGTACAACACTAATCACCTTGTTTATCCCCCTGAGAAACTTGTATGTTGTAGTCAAGTCTTCCTGCTCCTGCCTGGCCTCCAGTGAGTACACATTTAGGGCCTAGAGCCAATCCTCACAGGATCTGCCCTGCTGGATCTGATGCCCCTTCACTGTACTGACTCTAGTCCGTCAGTGTCTTTCCTTCAATCAGTGTTGTGTGTCCCTAGAGGGTGCTGTTGTTGTAACTTCTCAACACCATGGAATTGTATAATTGCTGCATCTCAAATCTAGATGGTGCAGCACACAGATGTCATTTCACATACTGTGGGTAACTGCTGCATCTCAGTGGGACTATCCCGCATCAGTGAATTGTGTAAAAAAAAAAAAAAAGTCAACAAAGAGTTCCATTAGAAGGAAACAAACCCATAGATAATACACACAGCATAGAAAGATCTTTACTTTTTTATTTAATGATTTCAGCACATTTTTCATCATACAACTGGCTGCAGCAAACAGCAGTGGGAGGCTGGCAACTGCAGTTAGAAGTTGGGTATGACATATTTTAATAGCTAAGTGAATAAATTCAGCCCAAAGCTACAAAAAGCTTCACTGTCTGGCTCATTGGTAAGCCCTTCCCCCTCCAGATGTTTCTTTTATTGTATAATTTCTAAACTTTCTGGTGGGTCTGGTTTTGCTAGAAATATGTTTTCCCTTGAGTGCTACTCTAAAGAATCACATATTTTTGCAGCTTTCCTTTCACTTGGATCTGAGAGGTCTTTAAGGCCGTCCAAAAACATTTCCCCTAGGAAACTGGTGGACAGGTTACTCAAAGATTTCCTTCACAGTTAGCAATTAAACTGGGCCAGTCTGTCAGCCAGTGACTGTGTGCTGCAGTAATCCAGTGAACATGGCTAGTAAAAAAGTGCTGATTGCTTGTAATAGCTGTAACCAACAGAATGCCTTATTAGCAAGTATTGCCAGCCATTGAGGTTTAATGTTACCCCTTTGTTCCTTGCGCTTATGTCTAAGTATTGAATGTTCTGTTTTATTGCTCTAATTAAAGAAGACTCCTGTTTATTTATGATTTAGATATTTCTGACATATTTTTCATATATTACATCAATTACATCAAGTATGCCGATAAGAGATCAGTCATTTTTATGTTTGCTTGTGCACATGTGCTCTGTGCATGTACAAGAAACATCTTGGGTCAGTACGACATTTTAGAGGTGTGTGAGTGCCTGCCCAATGCAGCTGATGCTTTACAGGGCTAATCTCTTAGGTACCAATGCATTGGCCAGCTGTCTATGACAGCAGTTTGAGAGAAGCAGTCTTCACTTGAAAGAAAAGTGCTGCTCCAATCAGGGATGGTTACAAGTGGACACTTTATGAGGCTCGTCCCTCAGACACCAATGAATCGGTGAGCTGTCTATGACAGCAGTTTGAGACAGAGGACCGCACTTGAAAGAAATCTGCCACTGAAATGAGGGACAGTTTCCTCACTGTAGGCAGTGGGACCTTCCCCTCCCTCGCAACCAGGTACACAGACATACATTCTCTCTGTTGGCAGCAGCTGACAAGACTCTGGCCATGTGCATTAAAGTGCACAGTAATGCGTATGGCTGGAGCTACGGTTCTTGTTGGCCCCTGCCACCAAGCATCTTGTTTATTTGGTGTGCCTTTCCTGGTGAACCATTTCAATAAATAAATAATTGAGCTGCAGCACAGCTTTCCACATTGGTGGCTCCTGCCATCCACCACACACTCCCCAGAAAGACGAAATTGGGGTGTCCAATCTCCATGTCAGCATGTGTCCCTCCTCCCTCCCATTAATGTGACATACTGGGAGCCCACCCCAGTGTGCCAAAATATTTTTTTTATGTTTCTGACACCAGGATGCCCACTCCCGGTGTCAGATGACCCCCCCACCTGCTTGAATATTTCAAGTGCTGATATTGGGGTGCCCAGTCCCCATGTCGGCATGCCCCCCCACACACACACACACACTATTGTGGCACACTGGGAGCCTACCCCAGTGTGCCTAACTATTTTTGGTAACCTGTAAAATAAAGGAAACTATCCCTAAAGTCTTTATTTTCCCCTGTAAAAAGAAAATGGTCCCTTGCCAACTCCCCATTCCCTCCCCACCCCGCCCTCCTTCTGCAGACCCACCTCCCCTGCACCCCTCATTACCCCATACTTACCTCTGGAGGTCAGGAGCAGTGATCTTTTATGGACTGGGACACGTCTGCACTTTTCAAAGCTGACTGGCAAGCTGAAGAAATGACAGTAAACTGTATAATGGGAGTCAATGGTGGGTTTAAACTTAGGCTGATATCTCAGCCATTTTTAGGAATTTTGGCCCAAAATTTTCAACATGGGGTTCTTGGGACACCACCTCATCAACACTGCCACTGTAATTTGGTTACTCTGTCCCAAAAGGTGATTTTGAGGTTGCTGCACAGAATCACCTTTGGGGACTGATTAAAGAAACGACAGTGCCACTGTTCATGAGGTGGGGTCCCAAAAAACCCATGTTGCAAATTTGTTAAAAAAGTTCCAAAAAATGACTGTGTTACGAGCGTGCATTGCACAGTTTCTACACATGCTCATAACTTCGCCAATGTTTAATATTTTCACTCCAGATTTTCAACAGTCATTTTTTTCACACTTCCTTATGAACAGTACAGCTGTCATTCACATCCTGCCTGAAATGTGTTTTCACACCTGTGGTGCAGAATGGCGTGGTCGCTGTGGGAAATCAACTTTCGGGACAGATTAACAAAATCACAGTGACACTGTTTATGAGGCGAGGTCCCAAAATGCCATGTTTAAAATTTGTCAAAAATTCCAAAAAATGATTGCGTTACAGGTGTGCCTTGTGCAGTTTCTACACACGCTCTTAACTTCACCAATTGTTCATATTTTCACTCCAGATTTTCAGTATTGCCATTTTTTTCACACTTCCTCATGAACAGTACAGCTGTCATTTTTCACATCCTGCCCAAAATGTATTTTCGCACCTGTGGTGCTAAATGGCACAGTCGCTGTATGAAATCACCTTTTGGGATTGAGTAATGAAATGATAGTACCACTGTTCATGAGATGGGGTCCCAAAAAGCCCATGTTGAACATTTGGAGTGAAAATACCAACAAACGCCAGGGTGTTAGGGTTTCCAACTGTAACGCCTCCCCCTGTAGAGACTGACAGGAATTGGGGATGTGACTTGGGGTCAATGGCCATAATGCTCACACCATTCCAGCTCCACTACCACCCTGCAGCCAGTGACAAGCATTGAGGTGTGCCTTGGGGTCTTTGGCACAAACGTTCACCTCATTCTCCTTTATTGCACCCATCTCAGCTTATTTCCTTATGGAATGGGGCGAGCGTAAGGGCCAAAGACTCCAAGGCACACTGCAACACCTGTCAGTGTCTGTAGGGTGGAGTAAGGTGGAATGGCATGAGCATTATGGCTGACAGCCCAAAGGCACACCCCCAAACACCTGTCAGTCTCTGCAGCATGGGGGCAGGGGTTGGCATTAGTTTAATACTTCACTGTCATTCCTATTATGCATCTCTCTAACTCCTGCACTACTAATGCCAATACCAGCAAGCAAACATTCGGCATTGACACATGCTTGTTTCTGTTGTAACACATATCTAGATTTTGAGGCTCTGACACAAGCTTGTGAAGTTTCCAGCAAGCCTCCATTTACCTGCAAATGAGGAACTTGTAATACAACCCCCCTCATCCATTGGTGTCACTGGAACAGCAGCTCAAATGGTAGCATAAGGTTTTCAGTGCTTCCTGTCTGTATTTTATTTTAAGTTTTCTATAGCTTAAGACAGTCCTGTCACACCACTCGCGCAGTGTGTAGTCATACTAGTAGACTTTATTTGTGCATAGCAAATAATGAATCAAAAATTATTTCTTTGTGTTGCTCACCTCTCACTGTAAATCAGTCGTAACATGTGGGGGGGGAGAAGTAGTCTGAATGCCTCCTTTACACAGATGACACACATCCTCCTTTCAGCAGCTGAAAGAATGGAGTGCTAGATCACTTAGTTTAAAAAGTGCATTTTTGTACATTTCAAATGCTCCTTAAACTACAATTGCTGACTGGAAATACCAAGAGGGGGATGAATTTGACATGTGCGGAGTGAGGTAAGCAAATACACAGCACAACAAATGCAAGACTTCTCCTTTAATAGCAGAATTCAAGGAACCTCTAACCTTCCATGTTTTCAAGCCAAGGCTTAGGCTGTTGAGTCTGTTCTGCCATCTCACAGCGAGCTGTTGATTGTACTCATCAGAATATTTAATTAGTTAAACATTGTAGCCAGGAGAATGCTATCTGTGCAGCTGTTAAGTACTGACTCTGCTGCTGTATCAGTCCTCCCAGGATTCTCTTGAGACATGGGTGTTTTGCGTAAATGAGATTAGCCTGGTGTCTAAAAAGCTAAATAAATGTCATCAGTGCTCAGTCACTTCAAAATGTAGCACACTTGCCTCTGGGGCCGAAAAATCAATCCAGGGAAGCAACACTGACAGCAGCAGTAGTAACTCTACAGCATGAGATATTGAACAACATGTAAAACAACATATCATGGTGCAGCTTTCATTGTTAATTTACGTAAGGAATGACTCCTGGTAGGGTACATGTCCATGCTGCTATAAGCTGGGCTAAGAGGTACTGAGCAGAACCAAGGCCCCTCAGCCAACTGGGAAGGGATCCACGATGTGTGTTTCTCAAAATATTTGTCGAACGCCCCATCAGCGAAACTGGCAGGTCGATCGCATTCTGCAGTCGGTTGCCGGTTCCTTGTGGTTGTATGTGTTTTTTTAAGGGGGCTTTACCCCCCTCACCCCTCACACAGGGAACTGCACCCCTGCACCCTCCCACTTTAGGCTTATCAACTCTGAGTCGGAGCTGATTTGGGGGGGTGCAGGACCCCTGACAGACAGCGCCAGGTTCCAGTGGGTTCCCTACAGCAGCATGCCACCGTAGTCGCTGCAGGGGACTTCGCTGATGAACTGTCGCTGTCGGGCAGGTGGGTAAACCCCTGGGAAGTATGGTTATTATGGTGTTACCACCCACCCAGAGTGGGACATACCAATTGAAACTGTAAAAGGGGTGAAAGTGTTGCAAGAGGCTGGTCTGTCAGCACAGCAACAATGGCGGCAGCAACATTACAGCTCACAGTGTTGGTGATCTGGGTTTACATTGCAAATCTGGGATATCCAGAGGGTTGGCAAAAGGAGAATTGACTATCTCAGAGGACGCTTTCCTCTTCAGGGGAAGGATGGCAGTGCAGCCCTCTGTGATACTGCCACCTAGATGACCACAGGTGACATTGCAGTTGGGATGCACTTTTGGAAAAGGGTGATGTTTTCTGACTCATGTACATACCTGTTTGTTCTTGTGGGCAGGGATTTGGAGAGCAAATGGAGAAATTACCTTCCACAATAGATGAAGCCACGCCACCTAGTTAGAGTTCACAGATCTCAGAGTCCTCCCCTCTCCATTCCTAATATAGATCCTCCTTAAGGGTCCATGATAAGGCATTAGGTATAACTAGTAGTAGTTACATGTTTTTTGTAATGTCAAGGCTCGACTACTGTAGCGCTCTATACTTCAGGGTCAAGGGAGAGATTCTCTGTCACCTGCAATTGGTGCGGAATGCAGCAGCCAGGTTGCTGTTGGGCCTTCCAAGGTCCTGCCATGTGACCCTTGTCCTGCGAGACCTACACTGGCTGCCGGTTAGATGGAGAATCACCTTCAAGGTGGGCTTGCTCACCTATAAGGTAGGTACATAGATAGGTAGCATCTATTTATATGGCACCTTACATAAAAACAAGCAGGGTGATGCAAGTAAAATAAATTTTTAAATTTATAAATAAATGTACATTTTATAAGACCCTATACGGTTTGGATCCTGCTTGAGTGACCTCCTGATTCCTGTCTGCCCTGTGTGCTCACTCCACTTCTCCACTGAGTGCGCTCACTCCACTTCTCCACTGAGGGCCTCCTAGTAGTTCCCAGGGCCAGGCTGAAAACCTCAGGAAATCATGCATTTGAGGTGGCTGGCCCAGTCCTTTGAAACTCACTCCAAAGATCCTTGAGAGAGGCTCCATCGGTGGAGGCATTCAAGCGGGATCTGAATGCACATCTGTTCAGAGAAGCCTTAAGGAACCAGTTATAGCCTAGATTTGTACTGCAGAACTTGTATTGTACTGAGATTTTATTTTATGAAGTTTTGTTGTGATCTGCTTATTAGCATTTGTTTTATTGTGTTTGTTTATTGCACCTTTACCTTGTTGTACAGCACCTAGAGCCTTCGTGATTGGATGCTGAAGAAATAAACTTTTACTTACTTACTTACATTTAGATGCCTGTACCTGTTATCTTGTTCAGACAGCTATGGAAAAAGCAACATTCCTCTCTCAGCTCTTATCTCTGAAGATTATCTTTTGAAAATGTCATTCCTTTGGCCCAGGTGGGTCAGTGGTGTCCTTGATGATTAAAATGTAATCCATTCTAAACCCCATGTAAACTCAGGATCCAAAATACCAGTGGTCCTGAATCCAGGACCTGTTAGTATTTTGTCCAGACCACTGACTATACATTCTTACTGGTCTGATTGGGCAATGATGATTGAAGAATCATAATAACTGAAGTCTGATCACTAATCCCCAGACAGTTAAGTCACTGGGGGAATTCACATTAGTCTGTGCCAGTAATTTTTTCTATATGCTGGTCCAAGAGCAGTTATCTGTGGGACACATTTTTAACTTGAGCATTAAAGCCACTGCAGTGCAAAAAGAGGTCACGGCAATTTGCTCTAATTTGTTTTAGACCAACTGAAGAATGGACATCTTCAGAAAAACAGTGGTTTCATGTCTGAATAATTTACTATAATTTTCAAATGGTGCTTTTTCATTTTTTGTGTACCTTAAATATAGCTACCCCTTATACTGTTCCTAAACCTTTGCATCCTCCACTGCCTTTTAAATGTGCTCACATCAAGACTCACTCATGTCCTCTTTCATAACCTGCAGTAGGAGCAGGCAGGATCTGAGACTGACAAGAGTCACTTTAAAGGGGCACTGTCAGCTTCACCCCTCCGTTTTTATTAATCTCCCGCCGATGTGCCTTTTAGCACACACCTATAAAGTAGCACTGCAGAACTAACCTATGTACAGATACCCGATTTATAAATATTTAGTGGTTGTCCTTCCCTCTGGCTGTCCATAATGGCCTGACACGACATAACCCCGATAAAGATGCGCACCAGGACGGTAGCGGTCACAAAGTAGCATTTATGCCAATCCTGCTTTAAGAACACACTGCCCATATAAACTACGTGTAAACTGCTCTAGTAATTTAAAATTAAAACCAAGCCCAGCGTATTCGCAATTCACTTTTTAAAACTGATGCGAAATCCCATGCATGCTTGCAATAAAGATGTGTGAGATCCCGCGCATGCAAGGTCATGCCACCCTTGCGTAATGGCGGGTTCCCCGACATCGTTTAAAAATAAAATGACCATGCAAACTCGGTTTCTTCCGAATTACTAGAAACAATTTGCGCATAGACGATTACATGGGAAGCATATTCTTAAAGCCAGCTTGGCATAAAATGCAACTTTGTGACCGAGCTTGGTCCTCGGACGCGTCCTCAATGGGATTATGCTTCCGGTGTCAGTGGAGTTTTGGAGGACTCGAAGAAAAGACGAACTTCACTAAATACTCATATGTAAGGTATTTGTGCTGAATTTCTAAGTCCATGGGGTTATTTTACAGTGATAATTACTTAGGTGTGTGCCAAAAGGCACACTGCACAGAGATTAATGAAAACAGACTGATAAAGCTGACAGAGTCCTTTTAAAGGGCAGCAGGGTCAGAGACCGAAAAGCAATTTAGCACACTGCCACCACTGCCATCTCTTTTCCTGCAAGAAAGTACTAAGTACAATATTTTAAATAGAAAGGCCTACAGCATTAGAAATGGGAGAAATTAAAGAGCAAATAGCTACTAAAATAAAAAGTTAAAAACTATTATATTTATGAGTATGCTATACTTCAGTTTTTCCATGTTATTTTTCATTTTTCTGTTATTTGTCTACAAAATATTTCAGATAATGCAGCATATGTGACACTGTGCCTTTTAAAAAGACTTTGACTTTCCTCAACAGATTTCATAGTAGTTGCTGTATTTGTGACATCTCAGTCTCTATGAGGTCAGCTTGGGACAGCCACGTTTTTTTTTTTTTTTTATTAGCCTTCTTAGACAGGCTAATGAGATGCGTCATAAACCCTGAAAAGGAAAAAAGGAAAGAAAATATATTCTTAAAGGGGCACTGTCAACTTTTTGCTAACTTTTTTGTAAAAAGGTACCTGTAGCCATCTATATGCCTTAAGATGGCAATTTATGATCCCCGATTGCAATAAAGGGTGTAGCAAATAGGCTCTGAACTGCTTCCTTTTTCCATGAAAGCTAACAAAGCAAATGCTGAACCTTTCTGTAATTTTATTCATAGGAGTCAAAACCAGAAGGACTGGTCAATAATACCCTCTTTGCATCCCAAGAACAATACAACTTCACAGGCTCTGGGCTGGTATGTGGGTGTCTTAGGGAACAATGCATGACATTTGTATTTACCCATGCATGGCAACAACCACTGTCATGAGATACAAAAGTTGTATTTATTGTGCCAAATGAGGCAACAAACATGGTCCTGGTGTACATTTGTATATTGTCCGGCTACACCAAGGGGGGGGGGGTAGCTCACCATAACAAGGGGAGGTGGGGTAGCAGTGAATCCACTTGGTGTGCAGATCTGAAATCCCTGACTACACCCGTTACACAGGACAGATTTTATAAGTACAGTATCAGCTAACTGCATAGTTACATAAGATATATTCAATTAATAGTGCATAAAATGTTCTTAACTCATCCATGCATGGGTTTGAAGGTGTTTCGGCTCTGTGTTGTTATGTGAACATGCCAGAGGCTGCAGCAGCCAGGGTTAAGGTCAGGTCGACAACAGTAGTAAATATAATGAATAAGTAAGCAATAAGACACAATGGGGTGTGCATTGAACAGAACTGATTGTACACTCAGGGGCATAGTGATGTACAAGGCTGTAAGCTCAGTGCCTTCAGTCCCTAGAAGTGCAGTCAGATCTGTTCAATGCACACCTCCAGTGTGTTTTATTGTGCTTATAAAATGGGCTACATTATTTTTTACTTTTTAATGTTACAAAAATGATCTACAGTATATATTTATAAAAAAAATCAATATTATTAGAATTTGTGATAAAATACTCTTTCCGCTAGGTAGAAAATGATGTCCTCTTGCTTTTGTAGTTCACTATGATTTCAAATTGTTCCCAGGCAGTAGCTCCCCCCCCCCCACTCTGTGTTTTGGCCTGTAGGAGTCACTGGTATTTGTTGTCAGCCTGGGATGGGACAGTGAGAAGCTGTTCAGGATCATGCAATGTGAAAACTTTTTTTTTTAAGGAATGTACGAGCACTGCTGGGAGATGTACAGGAGGGTGTGGCCCCTCCCTTTCCTTTGACCAAGGGAATCGGGTTACTCGCCGAGAGAAAGTACTTCTGTCCCCCAGGCCACATCTTGCCTAGGAGAAGTGAGCCTGTCAGCATCAAAATAGGGGAAAAAAGTAACACAGAAGCAGTCCAAGGGGATTTTAGATTAAGAACTGTGGCGGGCAGTAGAGCAATTGGCAGCGGAGACAGTGGGAGAAGGCATGCTGCGGAAGCAGCACCACAATTATTGTATGATACATCAGGACCAGTCAGTAAATTTTTCTTTTTTCATTTAACTGTTATATGTGCAAGGCTACTGTTTACTATTAAGAAAAAGACATACATATGTTTACTAGAGTGCTTTACTCAACAGTCGTTTCATTGCTAATGGGAAAAAATGACGGCATTTTATGAACATCAGTGTTCTAGTGGCACAGTGATACTGCGTTCCTGCTTTTTAGAAGTCATGTTTACCTGTGCATTGAATGGATTCAGTGCACTCGTAACAACCTATCAGAATGTAGGAATTTTCCTTCCCACTTTATAAAATATAATAAATTGCTAAAGTATTGTTAACAGGGACCATAAATTGCCATCTCAAGGCATATATATATATATATATATATACGGCTGTTGGTACCTTATTAATCTGTGCAAAAAAATGCCGTAAGCAGCTGACAGTGTCCCTTTAAGTAAATTAGCATAGATGAAAGATTATTTTTTTTATCAAAGTACACTTTGAAGTGCTGAGTTCCTCTTCAAGGTTAATCACAATTGGAAGACTTCCTCAATAAGGCTATCAAAATAATGGCAGGATCAAGGGCAGATTTCCATACCCTACGATGCTCTGCTGCTTCAAAGCAAAGGATAGCTGACTGTGTGGTGTGCTGCGCTTCAGCTGATTTTTTGTTAAATGTGTGATTTAACCTCATGTAGCAAGCCACCAGGTGTTTCCACATGCAGTAGCTGAATTTGGCAAAGTGGAATAAGAGTAGGGATGCATAATCAAGAAAATATCAGTGGTTGTATACTCGCTTTAGTCGTTTCAGTTTATTGAGTTATATTGTGTTCAGTATTAGAAAGTCATTTTATGAGCTTGCAGGGGCTCTCTCTTTAAACAGAGCTCCCTCCTGCTGCTAGTAAATACCATCAGTGTATAAGCTGCCGCAAGCCAGAGCATTTTGCTAAACATTTCTGGATTAAAGGTAAAATAATGTTGCTCAAGTAGCCAAAACGCTTTGGCAGTTTCATAGGCTACAGATCAATATTTTAAGGGCTGTATCCATGGTTTGTTAGGGTAGGGGGTGACTTGCACCCTGTCCCCCACCAAGCACTGTTTAAAGTACATGCTACTTTCTTTTCTTTTCTGGTTTTCTGTCCATTGCTGCAGCTGCCTCAAAGCTTCTGCTGGGCTGCATGCTGCTTCTTTGCTGCATTTTTGGAGTGTTTCTGCCTAGAGTTTTTTTTCAGCTGCTGTTCTTCATTTTGTCTGCATCTGTACTTCCTACTCCCTGCCTTTTCCCACTTACATTTTGCCAGGCTTGAGTGTCTGAATGCTTCCTCCTGGTGTCTGTCTGTTGCGCTGCATGGCAGTCACTGGTGGTTATGGCTGATGCCACAAGGAGTTCTACTTTTTGGCTGAAATGTGCTCCTCCTTTTTCTACTGCTCAGCAGCCACCCGGTGTATACTGCTGTGGCAATTCCTGGTTATCCCATGTTGAGCTCCCTCTCCTGCATGGCTACTGACTGCTGGGTCCATCTGTCCTGCTCAGTTGGAGCCAATTGGTCACTGCCTGCTGCTGCTTCTTTCTACAGAGTCTGACAGTTGCTGCTGTTTATGGTGTTGTCCTGTTCTGTCTAGTCGCCTGGTCTTCTGCTTGCTCCAGCTGCTCAGCTACCTAGTTGTTTGTTTATTTGTTTGTTTTATTGACTGGGAATGGAGGGCTAGACAATGCTGCCTATTTTCTGCCTTGTTCAGTGGGGGGATGTACAGATGGAAACCAGCTGAAATTGAACCAGATTCATCTGTTGGTAGTATTTTAGTGAATGGGAAAAATTTGACCAGGACACGGGGTAAAGACCCCTACTTTTGACTGTTGAGGGAGCTCTGCTCCATGCGGTCAGCAGGATGGCTGACCTCAGTGTTACTGTGGAAATGGTAGGTGATAATGTGGTATGTATTTTCCTGGGGTTTCCATATAGTTAAACTTACCGGCAAACGATGGTTGCACAGCTGCGCAGTCCTTCTGGTATGTAGAGGTGGGGAGATCCCGCTGGCTCTTGCATGCTGACAGGGAAACTGGCCAGTGTGTCTAAACATTTTTTGTTTGGTTTTTCTTTTTGTTATTGTATTTTGTTTAAAGGCAGTGAGTAGAGGAAGAGACTTCTTTACTTTGTTTTTAATAAAAAAAAATCAACCAACCGCCGACTGCAAGGGGCATTGCTCCTGGGAACTTCATATACTAAAGGAAAACTGGCAACTGGCGCATGCGTGGTCCAAGGGAAACCTAGTGTGTGTTTGCCATTATAGCCAGCTAGTTATAATGGAAAAGTATAACCAGGTTTCCCTATGGGAAAAACTACATAAGAGTAATTATAATAGGGTTACATACAAAATACAACAATTATTAAAATCATAATAAATTATACAATCTCACAGTCATATAAATTTGATCTTTCACACTTAATTGCAATTATAAATCCATTCATTTGCACTAAGGACAATTCTTTGCCTTTAATGTCAGATATCTCTCTTGTGCCTGCATTGCTGGTTGAGGGCCCAGTCTGGAAAAGGGCCAACTGGCCTCCAGTCTCATGCTTTTTCCCTGGGACTGAGTCTCCAAGTCTTCCAGCCTGTAATTCATTACCTTCTCATCCTATTTTGCCTGTGCCTGTACCTGCCCCTGCCTCTGAACCTGTTTTTGCAGCTTTGTCTGATATATCTCCACTACTAGGGAAAGTTTACACTCAGTCTCGGACTACTCTAAAGCCTATTATTTTGACTACTACACCTGGTACTTCTGCTTCTTTTCATTGTGAGGTTACCTGAGCTTCTGTTTCCCATCAGTGCCAGGGTACTTTGGAGTCAGCTTTCCTTTGCAGTAATGACCAATAGGTGCATACATTGGACTTTCAATTGTCTACTTCAGTTCCTTTAACTATGGAGCTTTCTGGGGCCTCACAATCCCCAGCTTCCATTGACTTTCACCCTGCGGGACATGCCAGTACCTCTTTGTTTCCCTCCCGCTTGACTGGGTTAAGGTAGGATCTGTTCCCGGGATAGAAAAGGTGGTTGGGCTTCTCCCTTCTACTTACATAGTTCAGCCCTCAACTTCCTGGGTGGATATGATGGATTTGGCTGATGTTCCCTTGGGTCTTCCAGTGAACATTTCTCTTCAGATGGCCCAGACCCCTCCCCCCTGAGGGGCAGTGTCAGTTGCTGCCTACGGATATTCTTCCAGAGCTCTATGTCCCAGCCCCGGCTCTCAGGCCCACACCAGAGAAGCCCCCATTTCATGTGGCAGACTTATTTTCGAACCTTGGAGACTCAGAGAAGCGGTGGAATGCTGTCTGTCTCAAATTCAAAGGGGATTGGAGGAGCCCCCTGAGTGTATCTTTGTAGCCCACAAGCTGCTGAAGGATTCTTTGGGATTTCTGGTGGCTGATATTTTTGCGCCATTTCACAACTCTGGCAACACACAGTTTGATGTTAGTTTCTGAACTACCCAACTATTGGACCATTTCTGGGTGAAGTTCCATACTGTCAAGATGTCCACCTTGTGGTTACCTTTCATTGCCATTCCCCTGACTAAACCCTCCATTAAGACTGTTATGGTGCTTTTTAAAAATGAGGGGGTACATATCTCGGATATTCTGCATTGGGTGAATGAGCAGGCTGATGTGATTGACTACCCACAGCCCATACTGGACACCGAGATGGACTGGAGGATGGAAGATCAGGATGACAGGGTGACGCTTCAACCATCATCCTCTGGGATTCAGCATCTTCCCAGCAGCTTTTACATTGGGAGGGACAGAGGCTTTTGTTCTATGCCAGCCAACCCAGAACATGTCATTGGTGTGGCTGTTTGTCCCACCTTAGTATTGCCTGTGACACCCTCATGTGCGAAGTGTGTTTGGGCATCGGGCACTCCAGCCATTACTGTACCAACCCAGTCCGATGTAACCTTTGCGATGAGCTGGGGCACTCCTTCTGTTCTTGTCCTTGGGCTGTCCACAATAAAGGCGCCTATTATGACCAGGAAAATATGATGGAGGAGGCTCGGAAATCTCAAGCAGCTGTGGAGTTGGCTACTGATCTTGTGTTACCTTCTGACAACACTCAGCCCCCCTCTGAGTTCTGTCCCCTGACATCTTGCTGGCAACTACATCCCCTCTTCCTGTTTCCTTAGTGCTTCAACAGGTGGAACCAGTTATTTCTAGGATCCACCAGCCCTTACCCACCAGTACCGAGGAGGCCTTCCCGATGACTTGCAGTGGTCTGGCTCCAGCACCTGTGCCAAACTTCTCCCCTGAACCTGCACCCCCAGAAATGCCCCCTCCAGCTTCACCTTTGGATGGCCTTACAGCGGTAGCTGGGAAAAGGAGGAGCCCTCGCCTCACCTCAAAAAGCCAAGGTGTTGCATAAGGACACTATGACTTCTCAAAATAGATATTCTGCCCTGAAGAAACAGGTTGCAGAGGTTGAGGAGGACTGTAATACTTCCTTGATTCACTCTTCCCAAAAGGAACTTTTGGACATGAAGGTTGACATTGGTGATGTGTGACTTGCCCAGAGAAAAACTCTGAAGAAATGGCCATGAAGACTGGGTCATTTTATTGACTAACTATATGTTTTTGTTTCCTCTCTTTTCATTTTAGGGAAGTCTACCACTGCTGGACTGGTACTGAGGGTGCTTACACTCAATGTGAACCATGTTAAGAACTTTCGGAGACAACTGACTACTTTTGCTGCAATAAGTACCTCTGGGACCCATATCATTTTTCTTCAAGACACCAGGCTTAATACCATAGCCTCAGTTCATCAGGCACAAAAGGCCTGGCCCTGGAGACCTTCAATCTATGTCCATGGCAGAGAAACCCTGTTCAGGGGTGGCAGTATTATTCCATTCCCTTGCCCTTCATATTGTGCAGGCTATGGATGTGGAACTGGGGTAGTTACTGTTCTTATATGTCCTTATTCAGAAACAGCCCCTTCGTTTGGGAGTGGTGTATGCCCCCCAAATGAAAGCTTTCAAGTTGCTTTGTTTATTACTTCACAACCTGATTTGTTTACTGCTAAATTTATGATTATTGGAGGTGATTTCAACTGCCCCTTGGCATTACAAGAAAAAACTGGTAATACTCAGAAACTTTCTCGCACCAGATGTTAACCTTGACCGGTCTTCGGGATGCTTACAGATGTTTGCACCATCAAGGGGGTCATACATACTACAGGGGTATTCTTTCCACGAGGATTGATTTTCTCTTTGTTTCCCCTAGCAGTATGGTGCTGGTAGTCCGAACAGTAGCTGCGGCCACCTCGGACCAATCAGAGGTCCAGGCCACTTTGGGTCTGAGTGTGAGTCAGTCCGTTGGGAGAGGTTATTGGAAACTTAACAGTTCCTTATTGGATGACCCTTCTGTGGTTTCTGAGTGTAAGGAACTTTTTAAGGCTCATGGGTCGGTGATCCCTTGTTATGATTATTTAGTGGACTGGTGGGAGGATATGAAAGCTGCTTTCTGGAAACTTTTTCCATCAGCTGGAATGGCTAAGGGATGCTCAGAATACTATAATTATTTACAGCTCTGTTCTCTGTTATTTCATGTCCTGTCCTTACAAACAACTGAACGGACTTCTTGTAAGTCACAGACTGACCACTTGAAAACTGATGTGCCTAAATATTTGTATGATAGGGCCCGATCTTTGCACTTGGTGCAACGGTTTGGGGGCCCTGGGGCAAAAAAAAGACTTGGGGATCTTTCATCATTGTCAAGAGGGAGTTCATTCTAAACTCCTTGCTTCTGTCAGGAATGACACTGGGACTGTATATGCTGGTATGGCTAGTATCCATGACACTGTTGAAGATTATTTGAAGAATGGTTTTGGCACTCCCTTTCCAATGAGTGGTTCACTTAGTAACTTTATAGGCCCCCTTTGCAGGATCAGGTGATGGGATGACTGGCAATGGCCCTTGTCCCCTGTTCAGGTATCAGCGGTGGTCCAGGTGATTAGATCTCTTCAATCCAAAATGGTCCCTGGACCAGATGGCCTTGGGCCTGAGTTTTATGTCTTTTTTTTAGATCTTCTTTCTGTCATTTTCCAGGAGGTGTTTAATAATATGCTAACCTTACTGCATGCTCCCTATGAAATGTTTCAAGCAATTTTGATTTTGTTGTATAAGAACGATAGGGCTGATTTGAGCAATTGGAGGCATATTTCCCTTCTAAACACTGATTTGAAGATCATTGCAAAGATCTTGGTGCAGCGGCTTTGTCCCATTGCGGCTAAAATTATCTTGCCATGTCAGTCTTGCTCTATTCCAAGGAGGCAGATCAATGACTATCTGATTTGGCTCCAGAAGGTCATCACTAGAGGCAACATGGACATGACCCATGGGTTTCTGGTCTCTTTGGACCAGGAGAAAGCTTTTGAAAAGGTCTTTCATGATTTTCTTTTCCAAGACTTGGCTTTTCATGGGCTTTCCCATTCTTTCATTGCATGGCTGTGTTTTTGTACCGGGGGTCCATTTTTTCCCTTTGGTGAATGGGTACCTGGAAAATGGTATTCCAGTTTTATGCTGGGTGCAACAGGGATACCCCTTAAGCACCCTTCTTTATGTTTTCAGTATCAATATTTTAGTGAGGAGTATTTCTGTTTCTCCCCTCATTCAGGTCATTCAACCTATGACCCATGCTGAGCTTGCTAAGATGAGTGTCTATGCAAATGACATTGTTCTTTTTTTAGCAGGTGAAGCCTCTTGGGACACCTCTTGAGACCTGTTGGACAGATTTTCTGTTATGTCAGGGGCACGGATTAATGTTTCTAAAAACAAGACACTAGGTCTCAGCCAGAAGGTAGAGCTTGGGCTGACATGCTTGGGCTCCATTACCCTGGTCGATATGGACATCTAAATTTTGGGGATTTGGGCATGGTAACATGGCTCGGAATAATTGGGAGTGGACAATACAAAACAGTGAACGGCTTATTGCCCTTGGTCCTCCATGACCATTTCCAAATGGAAAAGGGTCAGTTTGATTAAAACATTATTAGTGCCTCTTTTTTTGTATGGAAGTTGTTTTTTTCCCTGATGAGTGAATTGGAGATACAGTTGTATAGTTTGTTTTTTTGTGCCCTACGGGGCAGTAGCTTAATCTAGTGAAAAGGCATTTTACTTATCTCCCTGTTAATCAAGGAGGTCTGCATATGGCTAATCCTGTAATTTCTTTGTATTCCACTTTTTTTTCACTTACCTTCTGGTCCTGTTTGATAGGGGAGGTGATTGACTGAAATGACTGGGTTAAGGAGTGGTTGGACCTGATTTTTTTCAACCTGGGAACAGGGTACATGGATGGCATACGCAGCATGGAAAGTCCTCAGGCAGCCAGATTATATATGCCAAGCAATGCAAAGACTAAGATAATGGTGGTTGATCCTCGCCCTTCTTACTACCACTTCATGGAAGGGGTTGTATCTTCATGTTTTGCAGAGTTTTTTCTCAGAACCATTAGTTTTCCCCATGGGCACCCCCGGACCCCTTCCCTTACTCTGAGACAATTAATGGACCCCAGACTCCCGGTACAGGTGTGGGATACTGTTTGGCTTTCCAGTCATGGTCACCTGGGGGTTCGTATTACCCATAAACATACGCAACTTATTGACCACTATTGCCCTAGAGATGTTTGCAATAGTCTTGTGGAAACCCAGTCGCATTTGTTTTTTGGTTACCCCTATGTTTCCTCCTTCTGGGGGTTTCTTGCCATTTGGGTCCATTGTCCCACCTTTGCTTGCATTACTTATGAAGTCCTAGTTTGGGGCATTTATACTGGATCTTGGAGTGGGTTTTACCCTAGTACTTTGAATGTGCTGTGTGGCCTTTTGAAGTACTACATTTGGCAGGCCTGGTGCAGGTGGGTAATCCACCAGCAGTACTGGCCCCATCTACAGTTGTTTACTTGTCTGAAGTATCATTTCTTCCTGGAGTATCACGCAGATTACAGATGGTTTCCTCAGAGGCAGTTTCGGCTGATGTGGAAATGCTGTGCCGGTTGGTGCTTTGATCCCCCTGAATGGTTTTCTTCCTTTCTGTACCGTTTGTTTTATTTCTGATATATTGCTGCCAGTTTATTGAGTTTCTTTTTAGTTTTTGTATGAGATTTATGACTGCAATAAAAACTCCTCTACTCTTGCAGTAGGGCGAGCTCTGGTCCACAGAGCCAACATAGGAGATGTGGAGGATGCAGATGCGAGGGAAGGTGTTGTAGGGGGACCCCTTTTATGTGTTTCAACCCCTGAACCAGCATTGGACTCTTCAAGCCAGGCAAGTGCTACAGAAGGTATAGCAAATGCCTCAGCATCAACAGCACTATCAGCATTAGACAAACGAGTCTATCAAACCTTGCATATAGAGATGATGGATATACAGGTAATACAAATGTCTGCAGTTGCAGCAAGTAATGAGGACCTGGCTAGCTTGGAAGGGACTTTATCAGAATATGAGGAGTCACTATTATAAACAGTTGTACAAAAGCACAAACCACTAGTGATAGTAAGTAACTAAATAAGTAAGTAAAAGTTTATTTCTTAGGCGCCCAATCCCCGGTGCTCTGGGTGCCGTACATAAAATCATGAATATAGTTACAGTTGAATCACAGACACATTCTGTAAAATTCAAGCAATTTTTTTTTTCAAGTACAGTTTAAAATACATCAGCTGGGTAGGCTAAATAAAAAAATGAATCTTTAGGTCCCTCCTGAACACTTCCACTGTAGGGACCTCCCTCAAGGATCTTGGAAGCAAGTTCCAGAGGACCAGGCCTGCCACCCTGAATGAGCGATCACCCAAGGTTTTCAGCCAGGTCCTTGGAACTGCCAGGAGGCCCTGGGTGGAGGAACGGAGGGAGTGAGCCAGAATGGCAGGAGTGAGGCAGTCAGACAGGTAGCCAAGGCCCAGTCTGTATAGGGCCTTATGGGTGAGCAAGTCCACCTTAAGGAGAACTTGGCACCTGGGAAGAACTGGTAACACGAGAGCCAATTCTGCCTCCTGCTCAGGACCAGGTATATATTTTTTTGCCTTCCTACCTTCCACCATAACTCCAATTTTTTTCACAAGACCTGGTGGTCATGCCTACTTCTTCCATGTCCCCAATCCTATCCTGTAAATCCTTAGACCTCAAAAAGGTCATTCTGACTCCTCTACTGAATCCTGGTGCTCAGCCTCTACGTTAGCTGCAGCTGACTGGATTCTGACTTCAGATGGCAACAGCTGAGTCTCTCCAGGTCCAATGTCAGTGGCTGAAATTATTACGGAGGCTGAATAACAAAATTATTCTACCATCTGGAATTCAGCCTTTTCCTGTGACAAGACTAACTCTGCAGGTCAAAAGGATATTGATAAAACAGCTGGAACGCTAGACTCTGACAACTTTGTGCCAAAATCGGCAAATATTTTACACACTTCTGAATGGATTTTGGAACCATTGCAGACATGCACAGGTACCGTCTCAAAAATGTATTTAAATATTCCACTTAAAAAACAGACTTTGAATACATATAACATAGAATAAATTAATGGAAAAACTTTAAACACTCCAGTGGAGCCTCGTTTTGAGAACATACCTGACTTAGCAGAAACTGAGCTACAGATGCTACCTACTGCAGTATCTACCTCAGTACAACAAAGTGCTAATAGTAAAGGTTTGCCTGCATAGTCTCTTTCAGAAAATATACCTGAGATCCTGAGAATGGCTGGCTTATTTAAATGGGTGTGGGAACCTGCACAAAGACTTAATGCGATTCACTTAAAATTTACTGGGGATGCTGAGGTGTTCCCTGATAGGAAATGTGTAATACATCAGTTATTGAAAGACATTATGGGGATCTCTGCTAGTGAGCATTTTGCTTTTATACATGTAAGAGGGGAGTCAACTTATGATGTGAGCTTTAAGAATGTGCAAACACTGGAAAATGTTTGGCAGACGTATAGTGTGTTAAAAGACACTGCTTTGTGGAAACAGTTTTTACCTATTTCTTTGACTAAATCCACTGCAAAAACTCTTACATTACGTTTTAGATGTGAGGGAGTGAATATAGCAGATGTGCAATACTGGCTTAGTCAATGGGTAAGATTTTAGAATGTCTAGTTCCGATTCTAGATGACGACTTTATATGGATGGGCAGGTGGAAAGTGAAAGTATACTTAACAAACCAGTTCTGGAATAAGTCCTTTACCTGGTAGCTTCTACATTGATAGGAATAGAGGGTTATGCTTCTACCCAGGGCAACCAAAAACATGTTAGAAGTGTGGTTCCAGAACTCATTTGAGTTTGGTCTGTGACAAACCATGATGTAATTTATATTTAGAATATGGGCATATCAACATAGGTTGTCTGAACCCCTTCAGATATAACCTTTGTGAAGACGTAGGACACTCTTATCGACAGTGCCCCTGGGCAGTACATACTAGAACTGAGCAGGGCCTGTAGGCTTAGGAAGATCTTATTACTGCATCTCAGAATGAAGCCCATCAAGCCCAGAAGTCAAGACCTCCTATTTTGACACTAGAACACACTGAGCTGGACCAGTGGTGCTGAGGGTTGAGGCGCTGGATGCCACACCTCGCACCACACTGATGACCCAGGTTCGGGAACGAGCTCGGGTCATCGGGGGTTGGCCGGGGGAGATGGGCTGGAGCGTCCGGTGACAGCTCACCTTCTCCAGGGGGAGGGGGGACTTCCAACCTGGCAAGCGGCGACCCCTGGTGGAGGCTGGGGAAAGCGACAGCAAGCTGGAGTCTCAGGGGTATGATTGGTTGCCAGCGTAGGCTGGCAGCCAATCAGTCTTGGGGGCTGCTCCTTCATGGAAGATGGGGGGGGGATGTTGCGGATGCTGGCAGATGCCTTGAGGCATGGGCATGTAGCGTCCCATAAGGAACATGGGAAAAAACCCTCAGAGCTGGGATGATGGAGCGCCGAGCCAGGTCCCGATGTGCCAGCACCTGCCTGTGACCTAGGACCCTGATGAGATTTCAAGATTCAGGGAGTCACCCCGACCCTGACTCCGCCCGGGGGGGGGGTCTGTGGCTAGATGGAGGGACCGGAGGTTGCAAGGTAAGGCACTGGCAGGTGCAGGCTTAATGGGCTACTCCTGAAGGATGCAGCTCTGTGGAGCAGTAGGAGGGGAAAATAGAAATTACAAAAAAAAAAAGAACACACTGGGCAGGTCATAACCTCCCTTTCATATCAAGAATCCCACTCGACTCAGCCACAATCGAGTCCACCTACAACATCAGGAACTACCACAGGTGTTGCTCTCACTTCAGATGGCACTTCCACAAAAAGCTTAGTAGAGGGATCAGGTAGGAAATCAAGTAAAGTGATGCCTTCCCCCTCTTTACCATTAGAAAACCCAATGATTGAAGGACAAAACACAAAAAAGGTAGACCTAGAAAAAAATTGAATCTGCTGAAGGCGAAATACCAATTATAACTAGGAATTGTTTTAAAGTGTTATTAAAAAGAAAGAAGTGGAGTGATACTGAAGAAGAAGATAAAGATTCTGATGCTTCCTTAATCATTTCAGTAGCCTCTACTGATTCAGAAACGTCAAAAGGAAAAAAGGCTAGAGGCAGAGCTAAGACGCATGATAAACCAGATGGTTAAGTAAGTCAAATGAGACTTCCTTTAAACTTATTAACAATTAATGTTAGTAGTATTAAGTCTTATAAGAAAAAACGTGCAACTTTCCAAATTCAAAAAGACTTACCTTATAACATTATTCAAGACACTCGTATTGAAATCAATTTTGAGGTGTATCAGGCCAAACGATTATGGACTGGAGGAGTCTTATTTTGGTCACAAGGGGAGGACATATGGAATGGGGTAGCTATACTGTTAAAAGGAGCAGATTTTTCAGTGGAAAAAGTTATGGAAATTGCACCAGGAAGATCTCTTTTATTGGATTTAATATATGATTTCTGTCTCGTATCAACTTATAAATATTTATGTACCCCAACGTACTGCCCGAGGATTGAACTATTTAGAGCAATGCAACCCTTCTTACATATGAATAGGGCCATCATTTTGGGAGGTGGGGGTTAATTATGACTTATCTCCAGCAGAGAGAGGGTATAAGACAACAAAGCTTTTTAGTGACTTGTCTTGCTTAAAGGAAAATATTAATACAGCCAACCTCCAGGATGGTTACTTTGCAGTTCACCATAAAGGGGCTAAGACTTTTTTCAAAGACACTGTAGTTACTAGAATTGACTATTTTTTTTTTTAAATAACCTGGTTCTTAATAAAGCTTACACCATTCCCTTCAAAATCTCAGACCATCTAGCAGTAGCCTGTTTTTGTACCTTACACAATTCTTTTGTTCAGCAAAATAGCTCTCGTTGGAAGCTAAACAATAGTTTATTATCAGATCCACAAATTTTGGATCAGTAAGGACACCTGTTTAGAGCTAGAGTGTCTGCCCTAGATGCCTAACTTTCAGTAATGGAATGGTGGCTAGATACAAAAACAGATTTCAAGGAGTTTTTCATTAAACAAGCTACTGTGAAAAGGAGAGGGTCTTATTTTCATTATATAAAATTATGGCAAAAACTCCAATCACTGATTTCTATAGCTTATGAAACAAAACAAAACCCTGAGTCCAAAATTAGAACTCTTAAAGAAGAACTGTCCCAATTTCAATATAATAGAGCAGCTACCCTAAAACTAGAAGCACACTGTGGCACACAAGGCCGTAAATCTGCACTAGACATCTTTAAAAGTTGTGCTGAATCACATGTAGATGAACTGTTTGTTAGACATAGATAACAATCAGATATACTGTATACAAATCCAGACACAATTATAGACATTCCCCAAAAGTATTTACAAAGCATGTTTGGAGTGACATCAAATGAAGTTTGGATGATAACTTTTTTGCTAGAGTTGGATATACCTTTTATCTCTATGTATTTAAGAACAAATTGATAAATATAACTGAAAAGGAAATTCAGGAGGCTACTAGATCACTACACAATAATTCTGTTCCAGGCCAGGATGGCCTTACAGCGGAATTCTACAAAACATGTACGTCACAGTTAACCCCTATATTAACAATATTTTTTAATAATATAATTCAGTATGATCAGCTGTCTATAGAACTTATCCAAGCCATCATGATTTTACTTTTTAAGAAAGGAGAAAAAAGTTATCTAAAAAACTGGAGACCTATTAGTTTATTACATGTAGACTGCAACATCTTTACATAGAGGATAATGACTGGGGATCGGGTGATAACCAAGCTATAATCACCTCGAGTGGTTGCTAGGGCAACATGGTTAACCTCGAGAGCACTGCTTGAGAGGTTTACTGTAACCCTAGCAACCACGAGAGGTGATTTCAGCGTGGTTGTCACCTGATCCCCAGCCATCATCTTTTATAGTGTATGGTCAAAAAAACACTGTTTGCATTCTATGTGTGAGAATTATGGAACTCTGGTGCATTCTTTTGTGCTATGCCACTGTTTGGAAGTTCCAAAGTGTGGTTAACAACTTTTACAATTCTAAACAGTGCATAACAAAGCTGTGTGACTGCTGATTATGGTGGTTAATAGGCACTTACCATACATTATAAGTATATTAACAAGAAGACTTGCAGGGTTAGCTGAAGTAATGATATCCTCTGTGCAAACTTGTACAATTCCAAAAAGATCTATATTTCACAATCTGTTATTTTTTAGAGAGCTGATCGAAAAAAGGGAAACAGACTCCGCACTCAGGATTCCCCTTATCTGTTGATCAAGAGAAGGTGTTTGATAATGTGAGTCATGAATTTATATATAGAATCTTACAAAGCTATGGAATACCAGAGAAATTTATTTCTTGAATTAAACTGATTTATGCAAATGCATATATTTTACCATCTATTAATGGTAGAACAGGTATTCATTTTCAAACAAAAAAAAAGGGTGAGACCATGATGTCCCCTCAGTTCATTACTGTACATTTTTTTCCAGAGATCCATTTATTAGAAAAATATAACAAAATCCAAATATTCCTGGGATTCCGATCTCAAAACAACAGCTGACTTCTAACATTTGCACTTATGTGGATGATATTTGTTTATGTGTTCAAGATGAATCGGCTGGTCCAGAGGTAGTGAAAACTATCTCAGCTTATGAGAATGTTTCAGCAGCAAAGCTGAATTATGACAAAAGTCAAGGTTTACAAATTGCCCCTATTAGACAGGACTCAGCCATCAGTAATTTTGCAAACATCTCAATAAAATAAGACCCAATTAAGATTTTAGGGGTTACTTTTGGCACACAAGATGATACCAAAACCAACTGGGAATTGGCAGTGTGTATAGCCTTGACGGTTGTTCAACAATGGAAATGAAAACTTTTGACTAAGAGGAAAAGAGTTTTCTTAGAACACTCTTATTACCAAAGTTCCTATATGTAGCACATACTGTATATACCCAATACCATTTGCCTTGGAAGTACAGATATTGAATATTTTTTTTCAAGGCCTATGGGGTAGCTGATTGAACCCAATAAAAATAAATTATACATATCATGATTACAGTCAAGGAGATATCTGAATGGTTAATCATATCATCTTTTTTCATAGTGTGTACATTTATTGTAATTTCTACAGTAAATTAAAAAGAAATAGATCCCCTTGGTGTATCATTACAGACAAATGATTCCTCCTGCTGAAGGCCAAATGGAATCAGGGAACCCTTTCAGTATCAGTCATTACCAGAATTCAGAACGTACCTTCCTATGTAAAACCTTGTTTAACTAAGTTAAGATAGTGGCAGGTCACACAAGAATATATAACATAAAACACTAGGAAACAATTTTATTACAGCATTTTGCAAGATAGATTTTATTCTGCCCCACAATTTCCCATTTGTGCAGCACATTAAATAGAGGAAGTCTACCAACAACTGATTGACAAAAGAATCCTATTCAGATGTGGGACGTCTGTTGTTAGCATGTCATTGCAAATTAGGTGTTAGATATTCTTTAAAACACAAATCCATAGAAGAAAGAATGTGTCCCCAAGATACATGCAAACACATTCTAGAAATGCTGGAACATTTTTTCTTCTTGTGTCCCTTTTTTCAGCAGTTATAGCACAAATTTGAGCAAATGTGGGGGAATAGTCAGATGAGTCTGATTACATATGAGATACTGCTATTTGGAACATATCCCACTAGACTTCAGAACTACCATGCCAATACTCTTAGAATGATTTTTGCAGCTTGTACATTTTATTTGTGGCGGGCTAGATGTGCTCTTCTACTACAACAGAAAGAATTTTCAAGTAGGTATGTTTTACATCAAATCAGAATACATAGATACATAGATATATAGACAGTGTCGGCAGATAAGGGCCTATGGCCCACCCAGTCTGCCCATTTGAGCTTGTAAGTTCAGTTTGTTTTCCTAGAAGTCTGTTGCCCCTTACCCCTGACCTCCAGAATTCCTTTATGTCTATCCCATGCATTCTTAAATCCTGTGATTGTTTCAGCCCCCACCACTTCCTCTGGCAGGGTGTTCCACTTGTCCACCACCCGTTCTGTGAAGAAATTCTTTCTCATGTTTCCTCTGAATTGTCCTCCTCAACTTCATCCCATGCCCTCTAGTCCTGGAACATCTTTTTCGCTTAAAATAGTGTTTTCCTGCACCCTGTTCCTCCCTGTAAGATACTTGTATGTCTCTATCATATCCCTCTCTCCTCCTCTCCTCCAGGAGTACATGTTCAGTTCCTTCAACCTGTCTTCATAGGACTTGTGATGCAATCCATGCACCATCTTTGTTGACCTCCTCTGAACCTTCTCTACCCTGTCTATGTCCTTATGTGAGTATGGTCTCCCAGAACTGTACACTGTACTCCAGGTGGGGCCACACTAGTGTCTTGTATAGCGGAATTATGACCTCCTTTTCCTGCTGGTGATGCCCTGCCTATACATCCCAGCATCCTATTTGCTTTACCTGCTGCCTTGTCACACTGTTTCCCTACCTTGAGGTCATCAGAGATGACAACCCCAAGATCCCTTTCCTGCTTGGTGCATGCTATATCCTCACCCCCAACTGATATATTGTGCCAGGGTTTTGTGCCCCATATGCATTATCTTGCACTTCTTTGCATTGAATTTCAACTGCCAAACCCTGACCATTCTTCAAGTTTCTGTAGGTCACTTCTCATTCTGTCTACACCCTCTGGTGTGTCTACTCTGTTACAGAGCTTTGTGTCATCAGTGAACAGTGAAATTCTGCCTTCTAGGTCCTCTGCCAATGTCACTGATGAAGATGTTGAATAGGACCGGTCCCAGCACTGATCCCTGTGGTACCCCACTGGTCACTCTTCCCTCTGTGGAGTGACAGCCATTTACCACCACCCTCTGTGTCCTGCCACCCAGCCAGTTACCTACCCACCAACTACTGTCCTGCCTACACCCATATTCCCCAGTTTGTGTAATAGTCTTCTATGTGGCACAGTGTCAAAGGCCTTGCTGAAGTCCAGATAGGCCATGTCCACTGCCCTCCCCTGATCCACCTCCCTGGTCACCCAGTCAAAAAATTCAACGAGGTTGGTCTGACATGATCTCCCCCTGGTGAAACCATGCTGCCTTGGGTCCTGTAGTCCATTAACAACTAGATGTTCCACCAATCTCTCCTTCAGTAGTGCTTCCATGATCTTCCCCACTACCGAGGTGAGGCTGACTGGTCTGTAGTTCCCTGCTTCCTCTTTGTTCCCACTTTTGTATAATGGGACTACATCTGCTGTCCTCCAGTCTTTGGGTACCTCCCCTGTTTCCAGTGATCGGCTAAACAGGATAGCCAGAGGTTCAGCCACCACCTCTCTTAGTTCTTTAAAGACCCTGGGGTGCACCCCATCTGGCCCCATTGCTTTATCAACTCTTATTACTTCCAGTTCCTTCAGGACCCTTTCTCCTATAAAGGGACTTGTGTCCATTTCTGCACCATTCTCACCCCTTGTACTCCCTTCAGACCCATTATCCTCCTCTTCCTCAGTAAAGACTGAGCAGAAATACCTGTTCAATATGTCAGCTTTACTGTTGTCATCCTCCACGCGCCCCATCCTCCCCCTTCAGTCTCACTATCCCTCCCTTTGTCTTTCTTTTTTCACTTATGTACCCGTAAAAGGTTTTGTCCCCTCTACCCACTGATTTTGCAATGTGTTCTTCTGTCTGAGCTTTGGCTTCCCTTACTGACCTCCCTGCCTCCCTTTGCTTCTCCTGGTACTTCTCCCTATCCCCTTCTGCCTGTGTCTTTTTGTATTGCCTGAATGCAATCTTTTGGCTTTCACTTTCTTTGCTACCTCTTTGGGAAAACCATAACGGTCTCCTCTTCATTTCCTCTTGCTAACCTGCTTAATGCATAATTCTGTTGTTCTTGTAATCCCCATTTTAAATACTGCCCACTGTTCCTCAACCCCTGATTCCTGTCCCATTCCCTTAATGCCTCTTTCAAGTATCTCCCCATTTCCCAAAGTCTGCACCCTAAAATCCAGGATACGTGTTTTGAGTGGTTTGATTCTGCTCTTCTGTGATTTCAAACCACAATGACTGGTGAGTCACTGTTTCCCAGGTGCTCCCACTGTTACACCCCATCACTGTCCCTGTTTGTGAGGACAGGTCCAGTATTGCCTTCTGCCAAGTTGGTCACTGACCAGTTGCTTGAGAGAAGGCACCCTGAAGGGAGTCAGGATAAATCTGCTCCTAGTTGATGCTGCTGCTGGGATGCTCCAGTCCACGTCTGGAATATTGAAGTCTCCACCAGTACTACCTCACCCTTGTCTGCCATCCTTTGGATGGCTAGCATCAACTCCCTATCTGTTTCTTCCTCCTGGGCTGGTGGTCTATAGACCACACCTGTGCGGATGGCTGTCCCCATTTTCCTTTCCAAACTTAACCCACAGTATCTCTCCCCCATTTTGTTCCTCCTGGATCTCTGTGGCCCTTATGTCATTTTTCACATACAGTGCCACTCCTCCTCCCTTCCAGCCTGCTCTGTCTCTTCTGAATATGTTGTAACCAGGTATGGCCATCTCCCAGTCGTGGTTATCATTACACCAGGTTTCAGTGATGGCCACAATGTCCAGGTCTGACTGTACCATGACAGCCTCCAGATCTTCCATCTTGTTGCTAAGGCTCCTGGCATTTGCACACATGGCTTTCCATGATTTGACCTCCCTAGACTGTTTCACTGTTCTACTCCAGCCCCTTCCTTGGTTGTCATGTATCCCTGGTTCTCCTTGCTGTCTGCCCTTCTGCTGAATTTTGCCCCTTTCTGCTTATCCACCTCTTGGGCACTAATCTCCATCTTTTGCACACTGCTTTGCAGAGATAGCCACTCCTCTGGTTCACTGGTTCCACTGCTAGCTGTGGGGGGGGAGCAAGTAGGTATCATCCTTGCTGGCCTGCCACCCCGCTTTGCTAGTTTAAATGCTTGTCAGTGTAGCATTTAAACTTAGCATTGAGTGCTTGGATTCCCCTCCAGGATGGATGCAGGCCGTCAGGCTTGAACAAACCTCCATCCCTCCAGGTGGGTCCCCAGTCACCAATGAAACCAAACCCTTCCTCACAGCACCAGTTCTTCAACCATGAGTTAAAGTTCCTGGTGCATGCACTCCTATGCTTTGCTTTGAATGTCTTTGAAAAAACGGCGTGCATTTGAAACCTGCAAGGTGGCATCACGATTGTTTCAAGCATATTGGAAAAATTTTATTACTTTTCTACATTAACTAGTATTATTGCATAGGTGGCCATCTTTAGTTTAGTTTTAGGAAATATTAGTATCATTGTTGCATTGTTTGAATTATTATCTTTGTTTTGGAAAGATTAATAGTGTATGGAAGGAGTTATTGTATGGTGTTGTGTGTCAATAACATTCTGTAATAAAAAATTCCTCTACTCTCGAAGTAGGGAGCAACACTGGCTGTCTTGCCAAGATGGCAGACTTGAAGGATGATGGGGCAGCAGCCCTAGGTGTGGGGAAGCAAGCCTCTTCCCCAGTACCTCTCTTACTGTGGCTTTCCCTGCTGCAGATTTGCCTGATGCAGAACTACCTACTGATCTTTCTGGACTGCCTAGTGACTATTCAACATTGACACTGGCCTGTGAATTGGAATCATCAGACCTTTGTCTTGTAACTTCTGGAAGCAGAACAATGTTTGCAAAATGACTTGGACAAAAATAAATTGCATATACTTGTCTTGATTGCTGAGGAGGAAGCTACCTTTCATAAAGAACAGGACAAGCTTCAGTCCCATCGTACTTCACCTTCCTCACATGAAGTATTTCTACCGCTGCTTAATATTTCACAGAATACTGTTAGGCTGAATGACACAGTGGCATCAAAGGAGCTGCCACTGCAACCCTGCACTGTGGAATTTGACAGCCCCAACGCTCCTGTGATACAAGTTGCAGCACTTTTTGATGCTTCGCAACTTCCAGACAGGACTGTCCTAGACAATCATTACTCTGATCCATGTTCCTTTTCCTTGCCTGCTGACAATATGTGAGTTTGGGATTTGCAATTAGCCCATTATCACTTCTGTTTTGCCCCTACTGCTCTGGATCATGATGTGGAACTTCCAAGACCATGGCATTCACCCGAGCACTGACCTCAAAAGTCTCTCAGCACCTCTGTGGGTATGTGCCAAGTTTCAGCTAGATGCTACACTCTGGATTACCCTCCTGGTGACTAGAATATGGATAAGACTTTGAGCGGAGCCGGCTGGTGTAATGCTGACAGTGGTCACAGGCGCCCACATTCTCTAGCTACTCCTTCACTCTCTTCAGTGGCTCCTGGTAAGCACCTTCCTGTTTCTTTACTGGCTGACAATGTGTGCTCATTACATGCTGTGTCTAGTGGAATTATTGTTCCTGCTGCTCCTACTCTCTCTGGGGATCTTGCACCCCCCCCCAAACTCAGACTGTGCAGCTTGAACTTGGTAGCCCACAGGATGGGTGGTTCCCTGATGTTGCTGATTCTATAGACATTCTTCCCCCTGATTCTTTCTCAGTGACCTCTTTACTCTATAATATTGACTTTCCCAGTACACAGAACTTGATAACGTCTACTGGCAATGTTACCGCTCCCTCATGGGTGACCTCTATAGTGGATGTCTTGAATGATATTACATCAGATGTTATTGCTAAGGATGCATCCTCCTTGCTAAATGAAAACCAGACTAGTAGATCTTGGGCTGATAGGGCAGAACAGGAGGAACTGTCTGCCAGTTCATGGCCTGTGGGAGACCAGCCCTGCAGGATTCAACCTCGAAGTGGAAAAGTTTTAGGAAAGCAAAGATTTTTCAGAACTCTCCTGTGCCTGCTCAGTGAAGAAATGCAGTGCGTCTTCTGCATAAAGGGGGTCTTGAACTTTCTCCTGATAGAGCCTGCATTGGGAAAGCCCTATTAAAAGAGTCAAGCAGTATGTTTCAAATGAAATTTATGCCTTAATTCACTCTTCTAGTGACATGTACTTTGACCTCCATTTTAAAACTGCAGCTAACCTTGATCGTTTTTGGTCTCAGTATACTACCTTGCAAACCACTATGGATGCCATTCCTGGTGATCCCATTGACGAAACCATTGTTACAGACTGTTACTGTTCTCATAATGAATGAAGGTGTCAACATCTATGATGTCAGATATTGGTTAGCATAACATTGTGATGTCATTGTTGACCCTGCTCCAATAATGGATACAGAACAGCTGTGAACAGGAATTGGAGGTTTAAAGTCAAAGTGAGGCATGGTCCTGTGGGTTTACAACACTTCCCCAGTGCTTTCTATCTGGACAGAGATCGGGGACAGTGTTATCTGGGCCAGCTGAAAACATGTTTTAAATGGGGATCCAAAAACCATTAAAGTAACATTTGTGACAAGGTCCACTGTAGCCTGTGTTTTGAGTTTGGGCACATTAGTACAACATGCACTAACATCTTTCATTGTAATCTCTGTGAGGAAGTCAAGTCATTCCTATAAGACCTGTCAGTGGGCTACACACAACTGTGATGACAGGCCCTTTCATGACTTAGTTCTGTATATGACCCAAAAGGTCCCAATTCAACAAAAGCAGCAAGACTTGACCCGTCCTTTGGTTCACCGGGTAAAAGCATCTACAGCAGTTCTTGCAGTAGCGGGGGAGGACAAATCAGAACCCCTCACCCCCACACAAACCTCTGTTCTTTTTTTAGACCCTGGCCTGCCTACCACTTTTTCAATGCAGCAGTCTGACCCTGCTACCTCTGTAGTACACATGGCTACCAGTGTATTGAAACAGAAGGAGGATGAGATTATGCCCCCCCCAGACATAACACTGGTTAATAGAAAAAGAACCTGCAGCAACTCAAATCTAAACCTAAACTACCATGACCAGATGCACTGGCTTCGAGGGTTCCTTTGGAAAATAGTTTTTTTTCTCTTGGAACAAGAGCAGCTTGACTCTGCAGACAGTCCCAAACAAGTATGCACTCCAACACAAGAACCAAGGATCCAATTTATTGTATTCAAAAAATGCTTTGTTTTATTTTAACATATCAAAATTCAAATGGCCTCTGGCCAGTCAGACAAAACCATCTAGCCCCAGTGCTTTGCCACTAATGTAAGGCTTAGTCAAGGGGCCCCCTGATGAAGCCTAACATTAGAGGTGAAGAGTGTACCAGTTTGGGACTGTTGATTGATTAGGGCTAGCCACCCCTAGCATGCTCCTCTGCTCCCGTTTTTCACTTGAGCACAGGTACTGTGTGGACTTGACTCTGGAGACAGTTTGGACTTAGAATCTTCCACTTTGCTGACTTCTCCATAGCCACTGTCTACTGATACTGAGGAGGACATAAATGCACCAAAGACAACCAAAAATCAAAGACAAAAAAGGAAAATGATCACTAGAAGTAACAACAAGTCAGGCTGTGGGACTTGATTAATGTCAGGAAGGCAAGCCAGACTGTGAGACTTGATTGATTCCAGAACGGCTGCCCTTTTCCTTTTTCAAACTTAAATGAAGACTCCTTTCAGATGTTCTCAAGTGACCTACTCTGCTGTAAGGGGAACCTCTGGCCATCTGATTACCAGCCTAGATGGCCAACCAAGTGGAGGAAGGTGAAGGTTCAGCAGATGTAGGGGAGTGGACCTCCTCACCTGCAACCTGTATACCTAAGTCCCATCATGAAATGAAGGTGATGGAAGCTGAGGGAACGGACACAGATAATGGACATAATTGCGGAGTCCAGTGAAGTGAAAATAGTACAGAGTGCCATGGAAGTAGAGAAGCTGCTGCTAGCTGAAGAAGAAGAAGAAGAGAAACTGAAAAGAGGATTAGAAGAATGAAAAAAAAAAATTACTTCAGTTGGTTGCTAAAGAAGTAGCCAGATTTGTCAGGGAAATGCAAAAAACTGTATGTTGGCATTAAAGCTTCTTCTGTCCTTGAGAAACTGTTGACAGCTTCTGACAGCACTGTCACTGCTATTGAAACTAAGAATATAGACAGTGGTGAAGGAATTTCAGTGGAGCCGCAAACTGAGATAACTGACAAACAGATGTTGGCATGCTGTTAAAAAGCTCTGCTGTGCAAATATTTGCTGTTTCTGTGGCTGTGACAACTGGAAAAAATGACTGTGTATTGGCAAATCCTGTGGAAAACTGGCAAAAGGACAATGCGACTGCTTGCATGGTAAAGACTCCACAACAGGCTGTTGGTAATGCATTACTGATGGAAGCACTGTTCGCAGTCCCAAGTATTGGCAGTCTGAGGAAGAAAGCTTTGCAGAAAAGGTCCAGTAGAGCACTGAAATTGTCCAGAAAGGCAACAAGTGAAACACTTATCCTAAGATGTGGGTGATCAGCTGGGCAAAATCAACAAGAGATGCATAGAGCTGACAGGTCAGTGAAGTCAGTGTGTGAAGGAGCTAGCTGAATACAGGCATCTGATGGGAAAATCTAGTTACCCGTTCCAATTTCTAGTGGTCCTTTGGCACCTTCTGTAAGTTCGATTAATAACAATACCGAAACAATAAATATGTGTGATGCCGCACTTTCCCCAATGATAATAATGAGAACTCTGCATTGAATATACACAATAATAAGACTGCTAAGTCTTTGCAAGATGTACAGTCCGCAGCTGAGTTGCCCTTACCTGCTCAAGATGAAAGTGAATAACGAGCAAGAAATCAGCAGGCTAGAACTGCTTCTTCTTCTTCCCAGCCTAAAAATGAAAAATGGAACAGTAGTGTAGCTATATGGTCTGCAGAAACTGTGGACTGAGAAACAGAATGCTCTCAACAGCATGAGCAGCTCGCTGAAAGGCCACAATATTTTCACCTGGCTGACTTATTTGCAGGCAAAGGGGGGATCCTGCACAGTGCAGAAATGCTGCTAGACTGTCCTATGTTAGGAATTTGGAACTTCCTTCTGACAGGGCTTATGTTTTTTAAACATTATTGAAAGAATCTGTGTCTTTTTTTTATCAGAGCAATGTGCCGTGATATATGTTTCAGGTGAAACGACTTGTTAATGTGAGTTTTAAAACAATAAAATCCTTAGATAGATGTTGGGCAAAGTATGAACAATTGAAAAATATAACTCTGTGGTTGCCTTTTATGGCTATCCTGCTGTCAGAACCAGCAATACAAATCATAACCATGCTGTTTTGTAATGAAGCAGTTAATGTTGCTGATACACTATACTGGCTGAAACAAAGTTGTGAGATATTAGACCTGCCTAGCCCCGTTATTGATTCTGAACAAGTATGGTTGGGGGGGGGGATCAGGGTTAAATTGAGACAGATTAATACTAGGATTTGTCATCTTCCTGGCAGCTTTTTTTTAGGTCATGACAGAAGGACATGTTTTTATCCCAGTCAACCTCAGACATGTTATAAATGTGGGCCCTGATTGCAATTTGCTTGTGACATGGAGAGGTGTAATAACTGTTTTTAATATGGGCATATGAGTTGATACTGTTCAAACCAATGTAAATGCAATTTGTGTGAGGAGAGAGGACATACTTACAGATAATATCCCTGCACTGCCCATAACAAATGGGGGAAGGGGGTTTAACTAGGATGATTTGATTGGCAAAGGCCAAACACAAGGAGCTACTTGGGCTTCTGCTAAGAGGTTTCAGGATGCAGCAGTGAGTAGTTCCAGTCAGAATCCTACTTCTTCCTCTCAAACCCCAGCAATACCAGAAAAGGTGTTGCCTTCCCAAGGACTCTCAGAAGTGAAGATTGCAGGGGAGCAGGACTCCACTACAGAAGTTAGACCCCAGCTTGAGGTATCTGTGGCACCTTCAACAGATACTGCAATTGAGACCCCCTCTGTTACACAACTAAATTTGAGTAAGTAAGTGTCATATTCAGAAATGCAGCTGCCTTTACCACCTACTGAGCAAAAGATGGAAATTGTAATATTTAGGAAAAGGGGCAGATGTAATAAAATCTAGAATAAACCCATTAAACCTGTATCAATACCAGTATTAACCAAGTCTGTACGATTCACAGCCAGGAAAAATTGGGGGGATATGGAAGAAGAGTATTCAGAAGTATTGTCAATAACCTCTTCTGATAGGGATCAGTCATCCGAGTGTGAAGATGCAGGGAGTGAAACATCAATGGCAATGAAAATTCAGATGAAAACAAGGTCTCAGAAAAATGTTTCAAAGGTAGGATAACCTCCCCCTTCAATTTGAGAAAATGTCTTGTGGCTTCTTAACATCCCCTGTGACTTTAAATGTCAATAGTTTGAAAGCGCATAAAAAAAGATTAACAGCTATGGCCATACTAGAAACCTTCCCAGGTAATGTAATGTTCATCCAAGATACCAGAATTAAATCTCTATTTAAGGTATCATTTGCAAGGAAATTATGGACAAAGGGGCCGTCGTACTGGTCAGTGGGAGTGGACAAGTGTGATGGAGTGAGTTTACTATTCTGTATCAAAAATATTAAGGTATTAAAACTGGTGGACATTAAATCTGAGAGTGCTTCATTACTCAAATATACAGTATAAGCACCACAAAAAAAAGCTGTTAGAGTGGCATTATTTAAAGAAGTGAGGCCTTATTTGCATACAAATAAACTGTTAATACTAGAGGGTTATTTCAACTATTATCTTTCTTTACAGGATAAGAGGAAAGAGGTTGGCAAATTATATAATGATTCTTTATATTTAAAGGAAATGATTACTACTGCTGGTTTGCAAGATAGTTTGGGGGAAATACGTCTAGAGTTAGTTTTACAAAAGGTACTTTAGCTATGAGAATAGCCTTTTTATTTGTATTCTCAGGCCTGAAAATTAGTGCATCTAAAAGGACTGTGGTGGAATTCTGGTGATGAAGATGTGAAAGAAGCTTCCCTGTACTGCTCCGGTTCTTATCCATCATTTTTCTCACTTTTGAGCTGCTAAAAGTAATTCATCTTCAACTTTTTTTCTGTAAACCAGTGTGGAGTGGGCTATAGATTACCAAGGAGCTGTTACCATATATTATAAAGTGGACAGCAAGATGAAAAATGCTCCTCTAAAGCATACCCCTCCACCCACACCAGACTGTTCTGGCGGCTCTAAACGATCGAAGCAGACACAAGGTAGAATGGCAAGGCAAGGCAAAGTAAGTTTTATTTAAAAGATGTCCAATCCCAGAGGCTTTGGGCACCATACAAAAATAAAAACACAACATCAGTAGGAATACAGTAATACAACAATAAATAATAAATATCAAAAAAATAAATTAGAAAAACAACTAACTAAAGAAAACAAAAACTCAGAAATAATTCTATATGGCGGTCAGGCAAAAGATGTTATACATCATAATAAGGGAACACTTGAGCTAACAGGAAGGCCTTGAGGCAGGCCTTAAATACCTCAACTGAAGGGGCCTCCCTTAACAAATGGTGGAAGTTAGTTCCACAGGACGGGGTCAGCTACACTAAAAGCTCTGTCACTGGCTACAGCCTTGTCGTAGGAATCGCCAGGAGGCCCCTAAAGGAGGAACGTAGGGAGTGGACTGAGATGGCCGGTGTAAGAAGGTCTGCCAGGTAGCCAGGGCCAAATCCATATAGGGCCTTAAAGGTGAGCAAACCCACCTTAAAGAGGATCCTCCACCTGACTGGCAGCCAGTGCAATTCCCGTAGCAACAGAGTGATGTGACAGTACTTGGACTGCACCATCAGCAGCCTGGCAGCTGCGTTTTGCACCAGCTGAAGCTGATGGAGGGTATCCCCAGACACCCTGAGGTAGAGTACATTACAGTAATCAAGCCTCAACATCACAAAGGCATGTACCAAAGTTGGGAGTTCCAGTGGCAGAACTAGGGACCTAACCCTAGTGATATTGCTGAGGTGTTTAAAGCTGACATGAACAGCGGCCGACACCTGAACCTCAAGTGTCAGCCCACTATCCAGAATAACACCCAGGTTCTGCACCCTAGAGGAGGCCTTCAATGGTACAGATCCCAGAAATAATCCTGTTTCTGCACCCAAGACCAACCTATCACGCCTTCTTTTTGACTCTACAACTATTACCTCCATCTTATCGGGGTTCAGTTGCAACCAGCTGGAGGCCATCCAGTCATTGATTTCAGCAAGGCAATTATTTAGCCCGTTCACTGCATTGGATGTTCCAGGGGCAAAGGAAAGGTATAGCTGGGTATCATCAGCATAGCAATGAAAACCCAAGCCCTGCTTCCTAGTGAGCTTCCCGGGGTAGCATGTACATGGCGAACAACATTGGTGACAGGACCAATGCTTGAGGAACTCCACAAGACAGAGGACTAGGGGTGGAGGAGAAATTCTCCATCACTACCCTTTCCTCCTGTTTGTGAGATAGAACTCAAATCAGCAGATGACCATGCCGGTGAGTCCACAAAATTCCCTCAGGTGGTCAAGTAACACACAATGGTCCACCGTGTCAAGAGCTGAGAAAAGATTGAGAAGAATAAGAATTGTCCCCTCCCCTCGATCTCTCGCCCTGAGAAGGTCATTGTGCGCCCGAATTAATGCAGTTTCAGTTCTATGCCTCACCTGAAACCCAGACTGGAAAGGCTCATATAGATCATAGGCCAAAAGGTGCTCCTCAATCTGAATCGCCACAATCTTCTCCACGACCTTACCCAAAAAAGGGAGGTTGGAGATGGCACGGTAATTTGCCTTGATGTCAGGGTCCAACGATGGTGTTTTCAGAAGGGGTCTCACCAGTGCCTCCTTCAAGGCATCAGGGAAAATCCCTTCCAACAAGGAACACCAGACAATCAAGCAAACACTGGGCCAATGAAGTCAGCGCATCCCATCAAGAAATGCGTCGCCACTGGGTCCAGTTCACAATATGTGTGCCTCAGCTTGGAAGCAACCCCAATGACCTCAGCCACCTCCACTGGTCTAAACTTGCCCCAACCAGATGCAGTGCTTTCTGGATTGTGATTACTGTCTGCCATAGCATGTCTCACTGGCAGAATTCTGTGCTGTATGCTGGACACTCTACCGAGAAGAACTGAGCAAACTCCTCACACAACTCATTTGAAAAAGTCTTTTTCAGCTGCAGACAGGCTGGGTTTAGCAACCTGTTTACAGTCTGAAAAAGCAGAGTTGAGCAGTTCCTCCTGGCAGCAATCTCCCTGGACAGGAATTCTGCCTTCTTACAGTTGATTGCCCCCTGGTACTCACAATAGTGAGCATGCAGGGTCAGCTTGTCCACATCCAGCCCGGTCATCTGCCAGCACCACTCTTACCTCCAACCCACAGTGTTCATCATGTTAACCTCCCCATCAAAGTAATGGGACCTCAAGTGAGAAGACTTGGCTCATACATGGACTGGCATGAGGGAGTCAAGCTCGGCACACATCGCTGTATTATAAGCAGCGACTGGAGTGGACACCCCCCCATGCATGCATTGCCCACACTAGATAGATCAGCCACTGCCAGAAAACCCTCCTGGGTCAAACCCCTCAAAGGGCAGCAGCTAACCATCTCAGCAGGGGGAGGGCTCTAGATGGGGTTCCTGAATAAGAACTCTACCATGCAATGATTAGACCAAGTGACTCAATTAGTCTTGAGATAATTTATCTCAAGCCCCAGTGAGAAAACCGGGTCCAAAATGTGGCCACCATGATGGATCATGGAAGAAACTTCTTGCAACAGGCCCAGCAATGACATAGCCTGGAAGAGGTTGTAACTAAGCACAGATTATTTGTCACTGGCCCAAATGTTGAAATCCCCCAGAATTAAACATCTGGGGGCGTCCAATATTTTGCCGATGACAAAATTGGCCACCTCCTGCAGGAATTCTCCTGCCGCCCAGAGGGGTGGTAAATTAGGAGAATCCTGAAACCTGTGCCCAGACCCCCACGAATGACCACACATTCAAATGAACACGGCCTTCCCACTGGGTGCACAGTGAAGCCCAGCTCAGATCTAAAACAGATGGCCACACCCCCAACTTTGCATTCCACTCTCAGGCAGTGCATTACAGAGCACCCAGGGGGGATGGCGGTCGCTAGAACTGGGCCAGCATCATCTCCCAGCCAGGTCTCTGTGATGCAAGCCAGATCAACTGTAGAAATCAAGTCTGCTGTGATTGCAGTCTTGTTTCCGATTGATCTGGCATTACAAAGCACTGCTCTCAGTGGATTGGTGAACAATGTAGCTCCTCTGACTACCTGCCCATGCGGACTGGTGGGAACCCTGGAGACGGGCACCAGACATGTCTGGCCTCTTTCTTGGACCTGATGAACCCCAGGGTGCCTTCTGCACCTGAGCGGCCCTATCCTACCCCCCCAACAGGCATGCTCAATGTGCCCCACCATGCCTGATCAATGCCGCCCCTCCTAATTCTGACCTCCTGATGGTGACTTACAGGTGTGATGAACACAGGGAGGCCGGCAAAGAGCCTCAGATCGAACATCTGGGATACCTCGTACATGATCCTAGACCGCCCCAGGCCTCCATACCTCCTCAAACACATCCTGACCTGCAGCAATGTTCCACAACCACAGCAAACCTCACTATGTTACACAGACACCCCCACACATACACACTAATACAAGTCTTCCTAACCAACCACACTACACAAACACACAATTACCTAAAAAAACAACACTTGCCCAGCAACTCACAAAGAACCCCACCCCAAAAAACAGGAGACAGTTAGGCATATAGCAGCAGTTCAGTTCTCCAGGACAGCATCCTGTAAGACTTTGAGTAATAACCCTACAAGACAGGGTATGTAACACAGAAGGATGAATAATCCAAAATTTGTCCAAAACAGTGTTCCAGAGCTCAGTCTACAGAAACGTCAGGGCCCTCTCACAACCCTAATTCTATGCTGGGCAGGAAACAACTGTTGCCAATATAGCCCACAAGAAAGTGCAGAATCCTAAAGACTCAGGGCCACTCTCACTCACCCCAGTCAGTCAGAATCATGCAAAAGTTACCTCCTTGTCAAGAACACCACTGGCCACCTAAACAAAACTCCTCCAGAAAACAGCGATGACGAAGATGATGGCTGCTTCATCTGGAAACACTCAACTCACAGAAGAAAAATTTTTTATGGAGCTTGCTCATTTGAAATATGTGATTGCATTACTAGTGGAGGACACAAAAGTGATTAGAAGTACCATAGAAGGCATCAACAGGAGACTTGGAGACACCAACAGTAGAATCTCATCTCTACAAGACTGGAGGGGAATAATGGAACCAGAGACTTCTGCTCTCCAACACAAAACAGCCAAACTAGAAGCAAAACTGAAGACTTGGATTGAAGGTTGAGGAGGAATAACATAGTTATCTACGGTTTGCAGACCATTTGGAAGGTTCTGACTCGATACACTTTGCCCAGGTTTTAATGGAAAATAGAGCGGGCCCTCAGTAAATGGACCTAAATATGTTATTGAACAGGCCCACAGGGCTCTGGGTCTGTTGCAAGAGGTAGAGAGGTTAGGGGGCAGGAGCAGACTTGGAAGTAATGAGCGCAATATAACCATGGATTCTGTGCAAGTACTTCATCATGTTTTAAATGTTCTATTAGCAGCTTTATAATAGCCAGCAGAGCACTGGCCAGATCTTTTTAGTAAATGAACGTCGCCCCCAGCCCCATTTTGAAATGTAGAGGACTTGAGACTACACATGAGTATTTGGAATAAAACCTTCTTCTCTGCAGTGTACCTAAAAGTTAATTAAAGCCCCTGATGATTTTCCATAAGCTGCAGGAATCTGAAGAACGTGCGCTCACTCCCTCCTCATCCTTTTGAGAATAGGGACTGAAGGTTGTGGCTGTCTGGTATTAAAGAAGGCGTTTGAGAATGATGGAGTGGTTATTTTTGGAAGTTTGACTGTGCTTTTATGAGAAAAGCCAGCTCCTGTTCAAATAAAGTGGTTTTGCTGAGTAGGAGTTATAATAAGTGGATAAAGTAACTGGTATCTGTGGAGTACTGTCCCCTGATGAGGGCCAGTGAGTAAATCAGTTTTTCAACCATAGCTCTTCAACAAGATAAAGCAGCAACTGTTCAGTGTGTGTTATTTTGATTTCTGTTATCACTTGTGTGGTGTTCACACAATTGTTGCATCCACTGTTTCCTAGTTTGTTGTATTTTTGTATGCTAAAACTGTATGTTAATTGCTTTTCTCACTTTTGTCATCTCCTCGGATGTACCTGAAAATAGGTATATACTTGTTTAGTGTGCTTACCTAGTCAAAAAGTAAATATTAAAGACATCTAAAGAGAAACAAAACAAACATTTTTTCACAGAGCTTTGTATACTTATTTTATAGTAGTATTTATTTCTGTATGATCACACTGCCTTCCCCAGATTGTTAACTTTTAAATTTTGGTAGATCTGACTGAGTGGTTGCTAGAAAGCATGTTATGTGGTTTTATAGTCAGAAGCATTGTTTGACCAATGATACCAGGTCTGTAATCACCCTGCCCCAGAAATACATTTATAAATTAGTATGTAAACTCCTTCAGTCATAGCAAAGACTTACAGGATAAGTGAGCAGGTAGTAGTAGTAGTAGCAGTAGTACTACCACCAAGAGCCTGATAAAAGCACTCTGGAGATAAGGCTTTCTCGGTGGTGGCCCAGTTACTGTGTTAGGAACTGTTTACCATTCTATCTTAGAACTTTGCCTTCGGAGGCATTTAAAAAGGGGTTCTATCATCTGTTTACACAAGTGTTCAGCACTTTTTATGTTGGCTGCTCTTGTGCAAAGCCAATGTTTTGTGGTAGTACCAGATTTGGGGTGTCACTGCCGAGCCTATAGCCGTTTACAAAACCAGGGGCTTGGCCCTGTACACCAATAACACTTGGTGTGGTCCTGACACAGCTCACTGCTGGGTGGGCTGAAGGTCATGCACTTCAAAGGACCAAAGCCACTCCAATCAGAGAGGGCTTCATCCTTTCATTTACATGAAACCATTCAGGAAACAGCTGAGCAGTTTCCAACTTCACCAGCATGTCTGTAAAAAAGAAAACAGTCCATCGCTGTCTGTTGATCGCCCTCTGGTAACTGCCCCCCCCCACACACACACACCGACCCTCCCTCTCAGCATCTGCCACCCAACATAACACTGACACTGGGGTTTCAGTTCCCCAGTGTCCCACATAACCCCTCCCCAAACATAACACTGACACTAAGCTCCAATCCCCAGTGTTGTTCCTCGTAGTTTTTTTTTTATTCCTGTTACAAAGAAAACCATCCATCGATGTCAATTGCAGGAGCCCTGGGTCATAAGTGTTTTTCCATCCCACCTGACTCTCCCTTTCAACACTGCCCACCCCCCAGTGAATGTTAAAGTGACACTGGGGTACCCAATCCCCAGTGTCATCACCTGAAAAATAAAAATCATCTCTTGTCATACTTTGTTTTTCCCCCCTTTTCCCCCTGTAAAACAGAAAACTGTCCATCGTTGTCCATTGTGCCGTTACCCCGTCCCACCCGCAAGTCCTTGCTTATGCAGCAGTGTTCCAACACTGTAACCTTCTCCGGACTGCACAGACACGTCTTTGTTCTTCAAAGGCCAACCACGAACTAAGGAAATCTGGTATGCATCTGGTACAGCAACCAACGTTCGGCATTGACAAATGCTTGTTTATATATATTTCTTTTATTATTGTTCTGTATGTTGCCCTGAGCCCCTGGAATAGGGCGCAATTAAATAAAATTGCCTTGCTTTGCCATCATGTCTGTTTAGACACATGGCTGCTTGATTACATACTAAACACAGAAACATAGACTTTGAGAGCAGATAAGGATCTCTTGGTCCATCTAATCTGCCCATTTCCCTACCTATTGGATAAGCTGCAGATCCTAGTCAACCAGCAGCCTACTTCCTCCTTACCCCCCCTCCTACCAACCACTATAATTGCCTTATGTCAGTCCCATGCATTCTTGAAGTCCCCCACTGTTTTTGACCCCACGACCTCCTCAGGAAGGCTGTTCCATGCATCCACTACCCTCTCCATGAAAAAATGCTTCCTCACATTGCCCCTGAGCCGTCCCACCTTTAACTTTTAAATTGTGCCCCCTGTTCTTGCGCACCTCTTTCAAATACGCTACCCTCTTGGGCATATGAGATTGTTGAGTGCGTAGAAGGTTTCTATCATGTCCCCCCTCTCCTTTCCTCAACAATATACATATTAAGCTCTTTTAGTCTCTCTTCCTATGGCTTCTGGTGCAGACCCTGCACCATTTTGGTTGCCCTCCTTTGGACTGCCTCTATCCTGTCTATGTCCAAATTAGCTGATATAACATATTTAACAGCCACACTTCAGATACACATTTTTCTTGTTTTTAAACTTAAAATAGATTTCATAATAGTGGTAAGGTGATTCCAGAGGGTAGGGTTAGTATTGATCATTATAAAATGGGTAAAGAATGTCCTGCCATCTGATAGGCTGAGAGCACTTTCTAGGCATACTTTTTTAAACTAGTCAACACCCCCCAAAAATGTATGAGGTGTCCAGTACACTTTTTACCCACCATATCCCTCTGTCAGCTTCACAGAACTTTTACAGCTGAGTTGGTAACCATATCTTCCTGTTCGATGTCCGCTGCCCTACCTGACCCTCAGCCAACTAAATGGGTCTGATTCTGTATTTCTTACCACTCCTCATTTGGTGACCACACATTGTTTGCAGTTGTGGCAGTTCAGTGCTAAGCTGATCATCTTTTTTGTTCTTTTAAGATTGCACAAAATTTGCGCGCATGTAGTTCCCACTCTGTACATAAGGCAACAGTGGGAGACAAAATAAGCATCTCAGCTAATTATTTTTGTGCTACAGTCAGTAAAAAAAAAATGATTTTTTTCAGTTTGGCAGAGCTGTTTTAAAAGGAACCTTCCACTACCTAACTTACAAAGATGTTTTTTCCAAGTTGCCCGGCTTCACTGACTTTTAGCAACAAGAGTGTATTTGTGTTGTCATACAAGTTGCAGAATCTCAGCCATGAGGTATTGCCTGTGATATACTATAGGACTTTAGAATGTCAAAGTTGAAACTCCGCAGTGTGGTCACACTCCATCCTGCTGACATTCCAAGGGAAAACTTATTTCTTCACCAAAGAGATCAGTCACCTGTTCCATTCCTTGTGGCTAAGTGTTCTTAGTTTTGACTAGTGTTTTATTATTTTGTAAAACGTTTTTGAGTTTATTCGATATTCTGTGTCAGAACAGCTTAGTTTTATTTATTTTTTTCATTTTTTAACTGGTTCCATTTCTGTTCCTAGAACCAGGAGAACCGTGTCTTTCCCCGGTTCAGATTCCGTGTTCCAGAGAAAATACATTTTGTTTAAACTGGACTTTATTTTTTAATTTTTATTCTTTTTTTTTTTCTCCAATGCATCCCCGAAAAGGAATTTTTATGGTGCTTCCTGTCAAATTGGCAAGACAGGCCAAAAAATATACCAGGGCTTACAGGATTTAAACAGCATTGGGGCAGTTCAGCTAGCTTCAGTGTATGTTATATATATATATATATATATATATATATATATATGTGTGTGTGTGTGTAACAAAAATCTTCAGTAGAATGGCTGGGAATTTGGGGCTGTCTAAGCCCCCAGAAACTTTATAATTTTTGAAGTGTTTTTGTACCTTTTTTGATCTTTCACAGTATTTTTCACAGAAATAACATATGTAAAGAATTGATCCTGGAATAATTAAATTAAGCTCATTGCCTTGAGTAGTGCTTTGCAGCACATTTCTGCTTACCATATACGGTCTTGAATTATTTCATTGTCAAAAGTCATGGTGATAAATATATATTCAGAAAACATTGGGCTTTAATATTTGTTAAGAATTTTGGCTTTGCGGTCTGACAACGTCTCCTCTCTGTGGGCAACATCTGTTCATTGTGGGCCGGATGCTGGACTGCGTACATCTGCTGTGTAAAAAGAGGGATGTTCCTTATAATAAGAGACAGTTGAGAGAAATGGATAAATGTTGTGATCACACAAGCCTTTGGCCATATGCATAAAATGACATAATGAAGCATAACTCTCCTGTCTCGGATTTTCAGGGACATACTTCATGGGTGACAGTATAGCCAGGCACACAACTCAACCTTAAATTTCACATCACTGGCTTTGAAATGCAGGGAAAATTACCAGACTATGTTGCACTTTCTTATTATAAAGAACAATTGGAAAGGCTTTGCCTTGAGTTCAGTGGCCAAGCAGCCAGCCACTCCCACTTCCTTAGCTATATAAGCAGTTCCTCTCAGCCTCATTGTGAAGCTTTTTTTTTTGCAGCCAAAGGCTCTGTCAGTTTGTCCTCTGAGCTGGTTGGGCCTACTTGGCTGGCTGGGACCTGAGCCCCCCCGCCCCGGCTGCTCCTGCTTGCCTCTGTTGGGCTTCTGTGTTTGTTTTCCTGCTTCTGGTTTGTATTTTGCCTTCAGCTGTGTGCGTTTCTGTTTTGTTCCCTATTTTCTGTGTTCGTGTGTCTTTGGTTTTGCCTTTTGGGGGGGGCTTTGTTTCTATGCTCCTAGCATACTGCTGCTCTGAGCTCATACTACTTGCTTTCAGTTGCTTACAACTGCAGCCACTGCTACTGTTTACTCCAATTACTATTGTACCCAGTGCTTGTGTTTTTTACACTGTTGCTCACCACTCTCAAACTACTGCAATGCAGCTGCAATCATTATCTGTGTGTTTCTGCTCCACCATAGCTGCTCCATGTTGCATTGTCAATTGTTTTCACCTGATGCAGGTTTACTCTGACCCTAGCTATGCTGTTCATTCATGCTCTCATTCTACTTGCAGCTTCATTGCACTGCCTGGCTACACCTGCTTTCAGAGCATTGTGTCTCCATGTTTTATTGCAGTTTTACAACTCAGTGTACTCCATACAGCTGTTGCTTCTATATTTACGTAACATGTTCTACTCTGAGGTCAGACAAAAAAGCTCCCACTGAGGCTGTTAACGTACCTTTAAAATCTGCATGTGGTTCTCGGCCTTCCATCACTTCCTTGTTTGACCGACGGCAGGGACTGGGAGGTGTTTGGGGAGTTGTGGCCCCATGTGGCTACTTATTTCTGTTCTGAATCCTGCCTTTGCCACCGAAAATCCTCAGAGTATTTGTCACCTTGATTTGGCTTTTAAATGCTGGCTGGCTTGCCCCACTATTCAGTGCTGTTTCATTGCTACTGCATTATGCAGACCTGCATGCAGGTCCACTTATTATTACTCTGTTTACTGACCCATGTACAGGTCCATGCTTGCTTACTTACTCATTGCTTATGCAACTCATTGCTTTATGCCTACCGCTATTCCTCAGCTTCAGCCTCTGGGATTCTGCTGCACTCCATTCTGCATTCGACTTGCAGGATGACACCGTACTGTATGCCTCCGGCCCCTCCACTGGGGACGTGTCTGCTGCTCTCCAACAGGACTTTGATGCCATACAGAATTGGCTCAGGTCCAATAAACTGTTACTAAATACAAAGAAAACCGTCTCCCTAACCTTCGGCACACAACCTCGACTCTCCTGCCTAGCTGTTCCCCCCTGCCTTCCATACCCTGGATGGGTCCCCCCTTGAGTCTTGCACCTCCTTTAGATACCTGGGAGTATGGCTTGACCAACACCTTGATTTCTCCACTCACATTGACTCACTACACAAAAAACTGCACCCCAAACTGGGTGCACTTTATTGCAACAAAGGGTGCATGCCCACCACAGTCCGGAGGGAAATAGTGCATAAAATTATTCCCCCAATCTTTCACTACGGTGAAATGGTTTACGGCTTAGCACCCTTATCCACCTTGGCCAGCCTGGACACCCTCTTTCACTCCTTCTGTTGCTTCATCCTGGAATGCCCCCCACGACCCATCACTGTGACCTATACAGCTCCCTAGCACTACACTCGCTCACATCCCGTCGACAGATACACTGCACCAATGTCATAGCTAAATTCTGGACAAATTCCCCCCCCCTCCACTTCACCTCCGCCTTATCGGTACAACCCTCCCCAGTCTACTTACTCAGAAGCTCCACCTCCAGGGTTCTCCAAGTCCCATTCATGCACACATCAAAGGGCCAATCCGCCTTCAAATATCATTTGCCCAAACTTTGGAATGATCTTCCTGCTGGTATCAGGCTCACCTCCACCCCAAGACTCCTTCAACGGCTCCTCTATGACCATTTCTCTGACATATGCAACTGCTACCATCAACCCAGATCTACAACCATGGGCCTCTGACAGTACCCCAACATTCTGACTCCTCCAGCAGTTTACTCAGGCATGGTAATTTTTTTCTTCCAAGCTTCTGACTTTGCCTCATCTCCTTTACCAGATCGCACACTACCAAATGTACCCACAAGTTCCATGCCTTGCCTATGCACCGTACCTTTATTTTAAAACTTGGTAAATACCGGTGCATCTAAATGTTTCCTGCCATTATAAACACTCAGCAAAATGACCATGTACCTGCATGTTCTCTGCCTGTTTATACTCTGTTCCTAGGACTAAACCTTGTAATATCTGATGAACCTAATACAAGCCCAGCTTCGTAACTACTTTGTACCTATGTTATTATTCCTGTATGTACTTGTCCTGGTTGTATTTTTCTGTAACTCCCCAGGCCACATCTGGAAACAAGTGGTCCCCCGCTCAGTAATCCTGCCTGGTAAATCTCTTAAATAAATAAATAAATAAGGTCGCAGCACACCAGTGCTCAATCAGCTTGTCAGCTTCAGCTCTCAATCTATTTCTGGGGCATGCCAGCCATTCTCTATTGGTGCAGGGTTCCTGCAGTCGATGGTCTCACTCTGCATTTAGTGCGGATCATTAAGCGTGTCCAACTTGGGGCAGGATCCTTCTCACCTGGCCCATAGCTGGGATTGTCCTCGCCTCAGGCTCGGCTTTAGCTGCCTGCTACGTGACAGCAGCTCCTAGTGTAGCATTTAAGACTAGTGGTGAAGGGTGGTTACTATGATCTCCTTTGGCTCTAGTGTTCCACTGTAACCATTGTCCATTGGCTTTAGTGGATTCCCTAGCAAGGCACCTTCACCGCATTCTCCCTACATCTGCCTCTGGTTCACCTGGTTTGATTTTAGAGTGGGTAGGCCAGGTGAGTGCCTCAGCAGATGTTGCTCTCCTCCTCCACCTTGGTTGCACGTATTGTTGCAGAGTTTTCTAGCAATCTTCCACGGTGGTCCCGCTAGAGGGTTTGAGTGAAAGCCTTCCTCCAAATTGGAATATTTTCCACCTCCCCTTAATTGGGTTTTCCAAATTGCAGCTGCAGAGCCATCACTAAATAAAATATCCCAAGCCTAGAGGGAAGGTGACCTAGGACTTGAATCCCCAGAGATTTCCTCCTCATTGTTTTTTTTTCTCTTCTCTGTTGCCTCAGATCATAACTGTTAGTTAGCATAGTTGTGTCCCCTAGTTTCTTTAGGTAGGTTCCTCTATTTAATGGAGGTGGATGGTGTCCCTACTGTTCCCTCTCTCCTTACAGGATCCCCTCATTCTCAACGCAAACCTGTTTCATGCTATGCAATCCTGGGCATTTCATTCCGTTATCAAACCGAGCATCTCATTATGTTGTCAAACTGTCTATGATTCTTTACTACTACGTTACAGCTACTGCCCCTACGTCACAGTTATTGCTTGCTCATATGGTTCATATCACCTCATTCTTTTGAGATGCATGTATTACATTCCTTGGGGATTCCTAAGGTACCTTTAGCCATGGGAATCATCCTGTGGCATCTCAAGGGGTGGAACTCTCTCAGCGGGTTCTTTGCTTTTCGTACCCCTACAGAGTGGTAATTCCTCTGGAATAGAGAGTGCAAACAGCCAAAACCAACTAACACAGTTACACAAGCATAACACTATACTGGCTGCATAGGACAGTGAATTTGTTTTTTAAGAATACTGAAACCCATATGTTTAGGATTCATGATTGTTTTAACAATTTTTTCGGTTTGTCTAGAAATAGCTCTGACATTATGAGAAGTATTAGTAAATGTTTGAGGAACAGTGGTAAATTTGAGTGTAAAATTCATGTCAATTGATAAGTATGTAGCCTGAATGTTAGAGCAGTGAGCTCTGAATGGGCTTGTTACATCCAGTAGACCTGGATTTGATTCCCACAACCTCCACTTGCATAGCTCGTGAACTGAGCAAGTCACTTAACCATCCTGTGCTCCCATGACACACCTTAAAATGAGCTTTGGTTCATTATTAATTCTTATTTATGTAGCTGTTTTGGGGGTTTGGGGCTGCTTTTGTGCCCAGAACCACCCTGCAACCTTGCGGTCATTTTGTTTCCATATAAAAAAGTCAGATTCGGACTAAATAATGGGATAACTTTGGTAAAAAAACATATTTACAAATCCTGACTGTGCCCCTATTTCTGTGCTAAACATTGTAAAATAAAAAGGGTGTGTAGGAATGCATATGCTATGTAGTCCACGTTGTACAAATTTGATTTTTGGGATCAACATTTTCTCCAACCACATCACACCATTATAACCACCAACCACTATCCAGCATCTGGACCAGCCTCCACCCCAGCTGACAACTTTCACTGCAGCTGGACCTTCCCCACAGCCCCCCCCCAAAAAAAAAAAACATACCTACAACTGTGAAACAACCACAGAGCTTCCTCCCTCCCCATCCAACCACATGTCTTGTACCTGGTCCACACAAATGCTTTTACACACAATCCCCTCTGCAGCAGTTGACTGATATTGCCCAAATTACCCTTGTACCCAATGAGACCAGCAATGCCAGAATGAGTGTTTTTATAGTAGGTGAGTAGAAAATGAGTTGGTGAGCTTTGACAACAATGTCTCAGGGCAGATGCATTTCTTAATGCTTACTCCCTCCCTGCCTCTCTTTTCATTTCAAGATCTCTAAATTCTAAAATCCAATCACAGGTGGTCAGTGAGCTTGATCAGCATAAGCTGATCAGTGGAAGAGGAAAGGGTGGCGAGAACAAGGGTGGTGAAAGGACAAGAAAATGGACAATGACATTAGGAAAGTAATCACAAGCCGGTCCAGTTTAATGACAAGCTCAGATTGCCAGGGATTGACGGAGGGGGAGGGGGAAGGGGGACTGGGGAAGGATCAAAGAGACACCTAGCAGCTATCCTCTGCCGGATTTGGGAGCATTCCCTGGCTTTTGGCTGCCACTGGTTGGAGGTCCGGTAGTAGTGCCAATGCCTGGGGACTGGCTGCATGGGTGGTGCAGGGCTGGCAGTTCCAGAGTGCATGCATGTCTCTGTGTGTGTGCAGGGCTGGCAGTTCAAGAGCACATGCATGTCTCTGTGTGTATGCAGGGCTGGCAGTTCCAGAGCACGTGCATGTCTCTGTATGTATGCGCGTCCATGTTTGCTTGAGCTCTGCAACAAAAATCAGGAGGAAAATGGATGCGGGAATTGGGCTAGTGAGGCCCTGCCTGAGGCACCATGGTCTGCCCTACCGCTCCGGTATGAGGGTGGAGAAGGTGGAATGAGTGAAGAAGGTAAATGGCTGACCAGCGGTGCATGGGGACAGGGCTGAAAGGCCCCTGGTTCTGCCCAGAAGGATAAAAATCTCTGTGGGGAAAAAAAGAAATAAATCTCAAGCAGCCCAACTCCATCAATGCTTTTTTTTAACAAACTGTCCCACCAGATACCACACACAATAGCCAAAGAGCAGCAGAAGCTTTAAACATTTAATGGGCATATGTAAAAGCATCAGTTTAAAAAAGTTGAGAACTGTCTTGATTTTCAGAATTTTTTACATTTTTTGGGAGGACACCACAGTGGAAACAGTAAGCTTATAGATGCACATACAATGACTGCAGAAACTCTAGGCAGTATTTACTCACATTAAAACTGGGTTGTCGGTGTCTATCCTGCATTTCTGGTCACCCTACCCATGCTGACCACGGTCATCATTTACAGGCTGCTGCCACGCCGGTTACTTGCAAAATGGTGATTGGCCTCAATGAACATAATCTGCCTCAAGAGGAAAATGGGGGATGAGAGAGGGGCTTCCCCTGTCACCCTGAAGCGGCACCAACACATATATTTTAGCAAACAAACTGCTAATCAACTACAGGTACCCACCAATAACCACTATATTCGGGCCCTTTGGCAGTGGGTCAGATGGAGTTGTTTGCTGCAGTAGCCCCACCAAATTTCTGGACTGAACACATTATAGGCAGAGATGCAGTGAATTTAAAATCTGGCAGCGAAGTGAACACAAAGTGGACACTTCGCGTTGGCACTTCGCTACGTGGCATGCCCTATAGAAGAGACACACTTCACCTTGTTATTATTACTTCACATTGTCATTCTGCCTTAAATGTGAAGTAAGGTGGAGTGACAACAATATTGCATCCCACCCACGCAGTTACCAGAATTAATGTGCATCCTCAAAGTGCTACTGTCTTGTGTCCAGAAAACTCCCCAGTGCTGACGAAGTGAAATGAGAGCGTAACAAGAAACGCAGTCTCCCAGAATTAATGTCGCACTCAGTCATGCGTGCAGTGGTCACACACACAGTTACCAGAATTAATGTGCATCCTCAAAGTGCTACTGTCTTGTTTCCAGAAAACTCTCCAGCGCTGAGGAAGTGAAATGAGAGCGTAACAAGAAATGCAAAGTCTCCCAGAATTAATGTCGCACTCAGTCATGCACACACACACACACAGTTACCAGAATTAATGTGCATCCTCAAAGTGCTACCGTCTTCTGTCCAGAAAACTCCCCAGTGCTGAGGAAGTGAAATGAGAGCGTAACAAGAAATGCAAAGTCTCCCAGAATTAATGTCGCACTCAGTCATGCGTGCAGTGGTCACACACACAGTTACCAGAATTAATGTGCATCTTCAAAGTGCTACTGTCTTGTGTCCAGAAAACTCCTCAGTGCTGATGAAGTGAAATGAGAGCGTAACAAGAAATGCAAAGTCTCCCAGAATTAATGTCGCACTCAGTCATGCGTGCAGTGGTCACACACACAGTTACCAGAATTAATGTGCATCTTCAAAGTGCTACTGTCTTGTGTCCAGAAAACTCCTCAGTGCTGATGAAGTGAAATGAGAGCGTAACAAGAAATGCAAAGTCTCCCAGAATTAATGTCGCACTCAGTCATGTGTGCAGTGGTCACACACAGAGTCACCATAATTAATGTGCATCCCCAAAATGCTACTGTCTTGCTTGTGTCCAGAAAATTCCCCTGTGCTGACAAAGTGAAATGAGAGTGTAACAAGAAATGAAGTTTCCCAGAATTAATGGTGCACTGCAAATGCACAGACAGATTAAGATTGTGCTGCACACTTAAGGGATGAATATGAAAAGGCACAACAACGCCTAACCAGTGCTCACAAGTCACAGATCCAAATCTAGAAAGGAATACATTTTGCCAATTTGGGGATTAGTGCATGGCAGTAACAATCCGCTACCAGTAAAGATACCACAAAACAGTATAAAAAATTCATGCAGATGCGGTGGATAGCAGGTTCACACTGCTGCAATTACTCTGTGGCACAATAGAAGGTGTCTGATTTAATGGCACGGATTGCACACACACTACATGTAATGCGCAGCAAATTGAAAACCTTTAGTAATATAACCAAATGTTTTAAACAAACAAATTATACACTGCTGCACCACAACAATCAACAAAAAATGTCAAGAATGACTGAAAATATTAGTGTGTACATTAACACAGTTATACAAGAAAAATATAACCAAAACAGAAAGACTGCCTTTTTCTCCCAGTTACTGTACCTGCACCACAAATACACCCCTCCCTGAAAACATACTTCACAGTACACAGACTGACTGTTCTAAATTAATGTTCAAAATCCACACACAACAATAAACACTCGATGATATGAGCACAGAAGGGTTTCCTACAGTCAATGTACTAAATTTTGAGCAAAGAAATGACTCAAAAAGGCATTTTAAACAGCTTTTACAGGTTTTGAATTGCAGAACTATGAGAGCAAACTGTCTCCAGCTACCACTACACACACACTACCCAGGCCAGAACTGAGGCTGTGCAGAACAATCTAGAGCCCATGTAACCTGCAATCCCATGAATCACTGCAGAATTTCATTTGGAGCTCAATTACAAGACAAAGTGAGGCGAATTACATTGATTTCAATCTACTTCACCTTGAAATTGGTGTGGAAGTGGTTTGGGGAAGGCAGAATAACGCAAAGTCATTGGTTTCAATGGACTTTGCATTCCTCATTATGAAGCAAAGTACTCTGCTTCACATTGTGCAGTACTTTGAGGATTCCACGTTACTCCGTGAATCACTTCACAGAGCGAATTGGGACCACTTCGCCCACCACTGCTTACAGTACTGTAACTCACATGCTGTACAGGAAGGAATGCGAATGCTTATGGCTGTACTTCCCTGATGAGCTGAGCCTGTATCATAAAACTCTCCAATTTAAAAACTCTTATTAATGAGTACAGTGGTGGGGTGGTGAAGCCTTTAGAGATACTATAAAACAGGTTTATAATACATCCAAGTAACTAGTAAAAAAATTAATGTTGTAATTCGTGATGTGATCGTGAATCGTGATTTGTGACTGCATTTGTGACCGTGATGATGAAGAATATGATTCAGTGTCAACGGTGTGAGATAACCAATATGGAACTGTATTGGGAACACAAATGCCTGTGGCTGTACTTCCCTGATGAGCTGTAGAGCAAAATTCCTCAACTTAAAAACACTTGTTAATGAGTACAATGGTGGGGCGGTGGAGCCTGAAGAGATACTACAAAACAGGCTTACAATACATCCAAGTAACTAGTAAAAAAATTAATGTTGTGATTCGTGACGTGATCGTAAATCATGATTTGTGACTGCATTTGTGACCGTGATGATGAAGAACGTGATTTATATCACGAGTGACTCGTGACTTACTGGTCAATGGTCCTGACTTAAAAATGCATATTAATGAGTACAATGTTCATGCAGAATTCTGCACCATGCCAGTTTAGTACTCTGAAGGGAAGCCAAAGAAACAACTGTGACTTAAGTTACAGATGGAGATTGGGCCCTAAAGAGATGCAAATGCACAGACAGATTAAGATTACACTGCACACTGAAGACATGCAGACGCAAAGGCACAACACCTAACCAGTGCTCACCATCAGAAATTCAAATCTGGAAAAAGAATACACTTTGCCTGTTGGGGCAGGGGCGTGGGGGTGGGGTGGCAATGAACTACACTGCTGCAGTAATAGTCACTAGTACTAGCACCAGTACCAATAAAGATACCACAAAGAAGTACAAAAATCACACAGCTGCAGTGAATAGCAGGTTCACATTGCTGAAATTACTATGTGACACAATAAAATGTGTCAGATTTGATGACACGCATCACACACATACTCACACACACACACACACACACACTAAGTAATGCATAGCAAATTGAAAATGTCAGTAATATAACCATGTATTTTAAACAAACTAAAATTATGCACTGTTGCACCACAACAATCAGCAAAAAAAGGCAAGAATTATTTTAAAATATTACTGTGTGTACATTAACACAGCTATACAAGAAAAATATCACCAAAACAGAAAGAACTGTCTTTTTTCCAAGTTAATCTATCTACACCACAGATACGCCCCTTCCCAAAGCACAATTCCGCTGTCTCTCAGTACACAGACTGAATCTCATACATTAACACTCAAAATCCATACACAAACAATAAGCGCTCGATGATATGAGCACAGGAGGGTTTCTTACAATCGATGAACTAAAGTTTCAGCAAAAAAAATTACTCAAAAGGGCTTTTTTAATAGCTTTTACTGGGTTTGAATCACAGAGAGCTCTCATAGCAGACTGTCTCCTAAAGCTTCCTACACACGCTACCCCGAACCGAGGCTATGCAGAACAATCTAGAGCCCATGTGACCTGAAATTCCATGAATCACTTCAAAATTCACCTTTGGAGCTTAAAAACAAGGCGAAATGAAGTGAAGTACATTGTTTCAATGTACTTCACCTTAAGAATTGGTGGAGTAGTGGTTTGGGAAGGTGGAGTAATAGAAAGTCATTGTTTTCAATGAACTTCCCATTACCCATTATAACACAAAGTACTCCATTTTGCATTGCAGAGCACTCCGCAAATTCGTCCGCTTCATGATTCACTTCGCGGAGTGAATTGGGGCCACTTCACCCATCTCTAATTATAGGTCACAAACATTACAGAATCAACAAGCCACACAAATGAGCTCCTGTTACAGCCAGCCATGCCCTAAGCGTAGAACACACTGCATGGAAGGGGTGAAGATTAGGGCTTAAAATAATAATTGTAAGTCCCAAGACCACATGAAGCCACTGACTACATACACATACACACACACAAATAAAAAAAAAAAGACAGCTGATATTAGGTAGCAAGCACAAATCGGAACAATTCTGAATTAATAGGTAGCAGTGGCAGTACAGATCATCATACTGTTGTGGAAAACATGATTTGACAGTTTTCCTCAGTCTCTTAGCCTAGGATCTGACTCTTTGATTACCCACAAAAAAAATAAAGATATTAGGCAGCAAAAGCAAACTGGTATCGCTCTGGATTAATACACAGCAGTGGTAGTGCGTATCATGTTGTGGAACACTGCATGATTTGATAATTACCTCAGGCACTCAGTATCAGGCACTTCGATTACCAACAAAGAAAAAAAACAGATATTTATCTGTAAAAGCAAGCTGGAACAACTCTGAATTAACAGGCAGCAGTGGCAGCACAGCCATAGTGTTGTAGAAGTAGAAAATGACAGGATGTGAGTATTTACCTTAGTCACTCAGGATCTGGCACTTTGATTATCCACAAATAAAAGAAATAATAGTGGCTCCGATTTGTGTTTGCTGCCTAATATCATTTTTTCTATATGTGTGTGAGAGTGTGTGTGTGTAGTCTGTGGTTTCATGTGGCCTTAGGGCTTACTAAGATTACCCGCAAATAAAAAAAAATCTATTAGGCAGCAAATGCAAATTGGAACCACACCACTCTTAATTAATAGGCAGCAGAACAGATCATACTGTTGTCAATAAAGGCAAAATTTGACCATTAATTTATTGCTTCTGTCACTCAGGATTTGGTAGTTCTATTACTATGACCTACCGACTGACTCAACTTGACTACCAGTATGTCATGTTCCCGTGCTAAATAGTGGCTCCTGTGTGCTGATATTTCATTGGCTTGATGAAAGAATTTGTTTATCAGTTCTGCAGAGGCCTGACTTTGATGCAGAGCCAGAGCCAGAACTTGAAGAGCCTCTGTCAGTGCCATTGCCAGGATTGCTGCCCTGGGAAAAGGACTGCAGTATCTCGAGAAGGAAGCCATATGTGAGGTGCTGCTTCAGTTATAGCACCTGATCATGCTAGCCAAGAAAAAACATGTAAAAAAACTAATTAGTCCATTTAACACTGGACTTATTTTTAAAGAAACAAAACAGCATGTGACATGCTTTTAACTTGGTTTTCAGTTATATATTTTTTAAAAGAATTAAACCATTTTTACTAGATAAAGTATTTTAGAAACTGGCAATATGAATGTTTCTTTTTTCATTCACTATATCCACTACAGGTGTCAACAAAGATAGCAAACCCCTGCTATAACTAACCATGTGGCTGGATCTGAATGCATTCATTATAACGAGGGAGGACTGTATTAACAAACTATAAACAGCAACAAGAAAAAACATGCACTTCCAAGGAGTTTTCCAAGTGATTTATTTAAATTAAATATGAGGAGATAGCTCGAAAACACTGACCAGCAGCCCCAGAGCTTCGACTATTAGGTCTACCTCAGGGGGCGTGGATAGTAGTATTACAGACATCTGTGTAAATAGTTATACTTAAAGCAACAGTAACCATTCATACAAATGTCAATAGTGCTCATATAAAACAAAGTGACTGAAAAGTAAAATACACAGGTCTGTAAATGAGGGCTTTCTGTGCTTACAATTCTCTTCATAAACTTGTAGTGATACATGTAATTCATAACCATATATTCATGTATTCATATATATAATAAATTAAGCAGAGGATGACAGAAACATATCCTGAAACAGCCCTAAGGTTCCTTGCTGATAAACCCAGCATCAAATCCTACTCATATTCCACTTTATCAGGTAAAGAAATTTGCATATATAAATACCAGTTCCACCAAATTCTGACTAGTGCCTAAGAATCCACATTGGGTGTTTTGGTGGTTGGTTTTAAATAAACTGTGGTGGGGGGAAGATAGGAATGGGATGAAGAACAGCTCCTAGGAAATATGACAGTTTTTCAATGACAAGTAGCAAATAAAGGGCCAAATATGGGACTAATCATAAAATTGATCAAAAAACCCTAAATCAATCTCTAAAATAAAACTAGACATACCATACACACATGTGTGTATTAATGTCACAGAATAAATCTGATTTCCCATACTACAGAATAGCTGATAATTTAATCATAACTGATGCCTATTAAAGATGAATGAACATCTAATTATATCTGAATACTGAAGGTAGAACAGTTACTAAGAACATAAGCATATAATTCCAAAACCAGAACCAGAATTCATAATTTGTAATTCATAAATCAGAGCTTCACTGATCCTTAAAGTCCCAAATAATATTAGAAGTTCATAGGATAACATGGGGTGGGGGGTGGGGGCAAAGACTTAGCCATGATCAGCTTCTAGCCTCATATTCCAGTCCAGTTAATGACATCTCAAAGACTGTGGGTTCAGTGGGACTAACCAGTTGTGGCTGTAAACAGAAAAATAAGACTAGAGAAATAAATAAACGTCATAGTAATAATAAGGTTGTATGCATTTAAACATCTATAAATCTGTAACTCCTAGATAAATTCACAGCAAAGGATGGTCCAGTATTGCAGAAATTCCAAATATAACAAACATAAATCATACCCGCTATTATCACTATATATAGTTGGGCATGAGGACAAAAAGGAAAAGAATAGAATCGTCACATTGAAACAATAGATGTATGTAATATTTACACGTGAATATAGCTCTAATTTCTTTTCTTTTAAGTAAGGTAGGCAGCCAGTTTCTTTATTAATGCCATATGGATTTAAGGCATGAAGAATGGCAATCCAGTGACTTTCTTTCTTCAGAAGGATATTAACTCTGTCCCTGCCCATAAAGGGAGGTGGTACATGCTCCAAAGCAATAAATTTCAGCCCCCTTGGGTTTGGATTGTATGCTGCCGCAAAATGAGCCCCAATGGCATTAGCATCATTTTGTTGTAGATAGCATGACTGTGCTCCTGGATTCTTGCTTTTAGTAATCTGGTAGTCCTCCCTACATATTGCAAGCCACATGGGCACCAAGCACTGTACAATACAAGTGTGCTTCTGCAAGTTAAAAATTGATTGTTACATTCACATCATGTTGCAAAGGTTGAATATAATATTGCCTTCTGATGCATAGTGACATATGTCATATAAGTTAGCCACCAACCATGAGCACCCTTGGCCCATTTGTCGGAGCGCGCTCATTTCTGTGGAACTAAACAACAGCAATGAAAATGGGTGACAAACACAGTGGACCAGATCGTTGAGTTGCTATCATGAAAGCGAGCGACATGCGGGTGGGACCGAGGAAATGGGTTGATGAGAGCGTGTTGATGGTTCATGAAAGAGTGAGCGAGAAAACAGCTCATTTACATTAAGCCTGCATAAGGTAATGTGTCTGCCCATTGTTCCTTTCTGTGTGTATAATAACTGGTGAACCCCTATAATGACTGGATATCCAGTCTTGACATAACACCGTAATAACCTGCTGAATTCCATAATAACTCGATAGCAGGTTATTATGGCATTTTCCTTCTCACACTCTCACTTCACTGAAGAGCTAAAGAAAGCACACTATATTTGTGTGAGCACAGTGGCCACTGAGGGACATGCTCACTTGCACAAATATAGTTTACAGTTTTTCACTCTGAAACCACGCACCAGTTATTATAAAGAATAATGCCTGCGCAAAGTTTGTTTTATGAGGGTTTTTCATACACCCTCAGTGTGTGATATCTCATAAACCCCTTGAGCTTCTCTGTCTGGGTTTTATGGATTGTCACACACCTGCAGTATGTGAAAAATCCTCATAACGCACACCTGCATGGGTTTATTCTCCATATAGTACTTTGCTTCCCCATTACATTTAGTTGTGGTCAGGTGAGAGAGAGGTGGAGGGAGAGAGAGAGAGAATTCACAGAGACTGATGAGGTTACCAACCAGGCCGGAGGGCAAGCAAGCCGATGGGGGGGGGAGGTGGGGGGTGGCAGGCACATTATTAAGAATCAGTGACAGAGAAATTAATAACAGAAAAAAAATCAGAAGAAGTAAATATTGTAAACTGGGTTTAAAAAATGGTGACACTTAATTGGCTAAGAGCTTTCTTTACCTGTGCTGTTATTTCAGCACAAAAGCACTGGATAATAATCCAACAGACTCTTCACAACAAAATCAGTACTAACCACACATCCCTGATTCTCATTGTAAGCATGTCTGCCACCTTTACTTGCTAAAAACCTTCAACCAGGCCCTAAAAATAAAACTGCCTTAAATTAAAGAAAAAAAATAAATATATAAAATTAAATGTTATTTGCCCTCATACCCATCTTACACGCACACATACATAAAAAAAATGATGTGCTGCAGTATTTACAGTTTTAATTTCTGGTGTTCTTTGCTGACCATGAGAAATCCCCCTCCTGTCCTCACATAATTACCAGGTAAATCTCTGCTGTTTGCTACAGATAAAATGGTTCCATGTCAAAATTGTGATACTGGAATGGCGACCCCTGAATAGAGTGCAAGTCCCACAGTGTGATGACTTTCAAAAAACGTTTCTTGTGGGGCGCTTCACCCCCTGCACTCTCCCTTCTGGGGGTCTTTTCCCCCACACCCCCTTAGTTATTATACTAACTCCAAGGAGGGGCATACCTAGGGGATGAGAGAACTGCCAGTTGCCCGAAAGTGTCTGTGCTGTGGTTTGGTCACCTGATTCACGGGTCGCCATTCTGCAGTAGCCATTTTGATGGGCTACTGATAAAACAGAAGCCCTGGTTCCATCTGAGCCCTTCTGTTGTGTGATTGTGGGGATGATCATTCTGCCAGTAGACAGAGCAGAGATATAAATTTGTGAATTCCACCAGTGGTAACATTCCATCTATTGAATATAGGAAAGACAGAAAAGAAACAAGGTGGGAAAAAGGGAGGAAATAATATAAAGAAAAAGAAAGGTGAGAACACAGGTAAATGAGGGAGGATTAGGGAACATAAAGTGTTTACGGACTAATTTAAACAAAAATGTATTTTGCTGTGCCTAATATTTGAACCTGAGATGACATGCCAAGATTAGAACCTTTTAAGAACCTATGGGTTCAGTTTCTAATTTAGAACTAGAACACCCATCTGTCCTGAGTATTAGGTATTCTAAATACTCAATAAAATACTTTTTGTGTTCATACATTTCAAACAGAGGAGTCATCAGTCTGGAAAACAATCTAATTATTGGGATGTGTATTCTAATATGAAACCTATATGAGAATGTGCTGCTCATATGCGGATGTGCCAGACCACAGCACATGGACTTATGGCTCTTGGCTTTTGCATTTTGATTGGCATCCAGTGTTTCTCTTTCTTTTCTGCATGTGCAGTGAGACAACAGTATTGTGCTGAGAGAGCAGTCTTTTTTTTTAGTTTTTTTTTCCTCTTCTCAGTATCTATCTCTATTCTTTTTTTCCACTCCTACACACAAAGGAGTTCGAGTTCTAAAGAAGATCAGAACCCTAGAACTATTTTCAAAGTTTTAGACCAGAGCCAGTACCCAGAACTTCAGAGGGTTCTGACAGCCCTACTCCAGGATGTTCTTTGTGCTGGGATAATGGCGCTTCTTGGTTGGTTGGCACTGAGAAAACTCAAAACTATCTGGGTAGTTGGGAGTTTCTAGAGTAGGAGTAAGAAACTGGACTGAGAACTGAAGTGGGCTTTAGGACCCTCAATGAAATGTATGTTTAGGTTATTTACTGTGAGAAAGGGGTTAGTACTAGGCAGAGGCCCTGAAGGAATAGTGGTTTGAAAAGTTGAACTAAGGAGGTGAGGCACTAAACAGCTCTTCAGAACTTGGATGGGTCTGTACCAGAGGCAAAAAATTTATTTCTGAAACAGATGGCCTTAGCTTTTCTTATGGCTTTGGCACAGTAGTTACAAAGTCTAGTGACAGCCATTCTATTAGAAAGTGACCCAGCAGCCTTGTATCCCTGAGGCAAAAGTAATCAATAAAGTCACAGGAGATCCCAGGAATGTGGGAGCCCTCCTGACATGATGTTTTAGGGGGGCATTCACATCACAGAGTTGAAAGTGCCATGGAAGTGATACAAGGGTCTCAGCAGGATTCAGCTGGGAGCCTATCAGGTCCCACAGAAAGGCATCAGGCTGAATGTCCCAGCAGCAAAGAACCATGAGTATATGGGGTGGGGCCATAGTGGATTTAACTTTCCTAACACAAAAAGTCATACAGTGATTTATGAAGATGTCTGGATGTGTACCAACAGAAAATAACTATGAGAATGGGAAACTAGCACCCAATCAAGGGGGCTGTAGTTCAATGACTGAGTGGGATGGGTTGGGGTAGAGGTCAGTTGGGACAGAGTTAGGGCTTAAATTTTGCTATACAGGGTAATGATTGAGACTATTTACATGTGAGGCAGACTAATTTGCACTGAAATTACCTAGGAGAAGGTGTTCAAAAATAGCCAAGGTAGAGCCATTTAGCACTTTTTGGATTAACCCAGAAATATGATGGGGTGATTTCCCTGGTGTACAGTAAATCCAAGTGATAAATACGGGAGTGGAATGGGATAGTACAGTCTACCAGTTAGGATCTCATGGGATTTAGGGATAGACTCCTGGAAAAAGGGGAGTCTTTTTTTTTTATTCTTTGGAAACTGGGTAACGCCCACTAGGCATAAGTGCTTGTTTCAGGGGAGACCCAGGAGCACAGGAGTGCAAGTGACTTGTTCAGAGTCACACAGTACGCAGATGAAGGCTGAGGGAATCAAACCCAGGTTTGCTGGATGTACCAAGCTCATTCATGGCTTGTTACTCCAACCTCTAGGCTATACTGCCAGCCCCATTTAGATGGGAGCAGCATAAATAAGAACCCTGCCTCCACATGTCAGAGCTGTTTTACTGCACCCAGATCTTGATTAGGTTGAATTTGGGTAGGAGGCTCTGAACATAAGTATGAAACAAACTGAGCTTCTTGGGTAGGTTGGAGAGCCCAGTTCTAGAGGGGGACAGGAGAAATAGCGCCTGGGTTTGTTTCAGTATCTCCTCCGAGAAGCAGAAATGGTAGTAGTAAAGCTGGACTCGTAAGAGAGTAGGGTAGGGAGTTATATCAGCTGAGTACAGCATGTTGTTCGAGTGCATCATGTTTACCAGTTAGCTGGGTAGGTTGTAGTACTACAGGGGATGGCAGAAGACAGTAGTGAACAATAAAATGTGAAACAAACGGTGAACAAGGCAAATACAACTTACAATGACTCAAGAATGAAATTTTGGGCTCAGTATTGTTAAATAGAATGGGATGGGTGAAGACATCAACAGATCGTTAGGCAGATCAGCAGATCAACCTCAAATGTAGAACCCAGTATTGTTAGAAAGAAAGGGAAGGGTAAAGAAACAACTGTTGACATACTGCTAGGCAGATCAAACTGTAGAAATAGCAGGTATGGCTATATAGACAGAGAAAATATGTGTACTCATAGAATTTATGTGGGATGCAATAAGACCCAGTAAATTGTCTAGGGTTTTATGTTATTAGCTCAGGAAATATGTCCCATAGATAGAGCAGGACTCTTATGCTCCTGCCATTGTGATCTGGCCTGCTTATGTGGACAGGGCTTAGATGACAAAGGGGTGATCCCGCCTTCAGTGCAGCAACAGGGTGGGTTGCATGTTCCCAGCACCAGGGTGGTATGAAGTTTGGAAATGCTGGCTGGTGAGGGAGTCCTTTCCTTGCAGGCTTCCTTATAACACCACTGCAGATGAATGGCATCTCCTGTCATAAACCCAAACTTTTTTTTTAAATTAAAGTTTATTCAACAGTACAACTCACAACACAAACACATCAACACAGTTGACAAGTCCCTTCTCCTCGACTCGACTCACTCATGGCAGCTGGCATATCTCCCTCCGACACAAACTGGTTCAAGGCCTACCTTCTTGGCAGAACCCAGTCAGTTAAGATCACTTCCCCTCCCCTCCCGATTAGTACTGGAGTCCCCCAGGGCTCGGTATTAGGGCTCCTCCTATTCTCCATCTTCTTAAATGACTTTCCCTCTGTTTGCTTCCCATCCTCCGTTATACATATGTATGCTGATGATACAGTCCTGTATGCATCTGGCTCCTGTCCTGATGAGGTTACAACTAGCTTACAGCAAGACTTCGACAAGGTTCAGCTCTGGTTTGCTAACTATCAACTTTTCCTCAACGCCAAGAAGACTGTCTCCATGACCTTTGGCACAAGGCAGGGACTCTCTAGGCTTCCCTCCCTACCCACTTTCCACACCCTTGATCGGACTTTACTTGAGGACACATCCTCCTTCAGGTACTTAGGTGTTTGGTTGGATCAACACCTAAACTTCTCTGGACATATTGACGCCATCCAGAAAAAACTGCACCCCAGGCTTGGGGCCCTGTTAAGGAACCGTAGTTGCATCCCTCCTATGACTAGGCATGAATTTGTTCAGAAGATGATACTGCCTATTTTCGACTACTATGATGTAGTCTATAATGCTGCCACTAATTCCTCCCTGGCCAGACTGGTCACCTTCTTCAATTCCTTCGGCCGCTTTGAACTGGATGCCCTTCCTCGCACCCATCACTGTGATCTTTATCGTGCCCTGTCCTTCCCCTCTCTTACAAATAGGCGACTCTCCCACTGTGCTACATTCATCTCCAAGCACTGGTTGGGTGAGCTGCTTTACTACACACCTCCTCCTTTATAACACCCCCCACCCTCCCATTCCTTTAGATCAACTGACTCCCGTACCCTGGTTGTCCCTCACAGATCCACCCAAATTGGTCAATCCAGTTACTCTCACCACCTCCCAAAAATTTGGAATTCCCTCCCCCCTCAAACCTGGCACTCCTCCTCCGCCTACTCCATCAGCTCTGCCCTCAATAATTACCTTGTACCTAGCTGCTCCTACCATGTCCCTCCCTAATTCCCTCCTCTGAGCCCTCTCTCACAGAATGTAAAAGACCCCGAATGCTCTCTATGGATCCCTCTCCTACCCCCCCCAAGGAGCTTATATCTCTGATCTACTCCCTTCCCCCACCATCCTAAAGGGGTCTGTCTGGGACATTGCCTTATCCTCTTCTCTATGGTCCCACCAGTCCTCTTGCAGGGTTCCGCATATCCTGAGGGGGTCTTCAGAGACACGACTGTTCCCCCTTCCCCACCTCACCCCTCCTCCCTCCCCTTTCCCCTTTTCTTTCATGTAAGCACTTGTTTACTTATTAACCTGGCACTTATTATTGGCCACTCTTTCTGCATGTTATGCGCAGCACTGTTGTAACACTGTAACACCTGCCTTACAACTGTATGCTAATGTTGCTCTTGTAACTTGAATGTTTATTGTCTCACTCCTATTGTATCCCTTCCCCTCAGGTCGCACCAGGAGACGAGCAACTTGTTGCTCAGTGTGCCTTCCTGGTGAAACATTTCAACAAATAAATAAATTAAAAAAGTGCATACACTATACCATACAATACCACTAAAAATTGCAATATGCAGTAAGCAAAAAGTACACCAAACAGAGCATGCATAACATGCTGTTACAACAAGAAACAGCAGAAAAAAAACTACATGTGTGGGGGATAATTAATTCTACATATACACCAAAGCAGAACAAGGTAACTTCTCAAAACCTGCATGAATCAACTAATGTTGAGGTCAGGGGACAAAAGATCAAACAGTATAAGGATCATAACTAAATCAGTCCATAACTTAGAGGGAACCCCCTCATATAAAGTGGGCCCCTCAAGGTGAAAGAGCCAGGATATCGAGAACATTCTGAACCCTCAATCTCCACCAAAAAATAAAGGAAAGGAAGCCAGCGACTTTTGAACCGCTCTAATTGTAACCTCAGTTGGACCATCACCTGCTCCATAATTTGTATTCTATAACAGTTCTTAAACCATAGATCCATAGTAGGAAGAGCAGGAGTTAGCCATAACAGAGTAAGTACTTTATTCGCCACTGCCACTAAAATATAAAATAAGTATTTCTTCCCCTTCTATACAAGATCCAGAGGGGGAAATATCCCCAAAATCCAAATCTGTGTATGGTAGGGTAATGATATTCCCCAAATCTGACCTGCAGTGAAAGCCACCCACTCCTGAAAATTCTGTATCAGAGGGCACTCCCCAAAAATATGAACATAAGTCCCTCTCATACCACACCTCCTCCAACGTAAATCTGACAAGTGAAGCCCAAAATGCTTAGTAATTGCTGGAGTACAAAAATATCGTAGTACCGTCTGCCAACAAAATTCCCGCCAGGACGGGGAAGCTGTCGTATAATGCACCCCTGTCCAAACTGTGACCCACTCCCTTTCCTGAAGAGACAAGCCTAGCTCATGTTCCCTCATATTAACACAAGTTAACTGATCTGACTGCAGATTACAGAGCTTACTGTAAATAGTAGAAATTTTTGGGAGGCAGTGGGCCTGGGCGGACGTAGAAATTAAAAGTGTCCTCAAGGGATTATCCATCCTCCGAAGAGCTTTCTGTTGGGGCCAGTCCTGCAAAAATCCAAACTTTTACTGCCCGGATGTCTTCTGGTTCACCAAGGCAGGTGCTGAAAATCATAGAGTGGTTCCTCCTTCAGTGCAACAAGTTGATTGGAGCCGTGACTTGACACTGGCGCAACACTGCTGATGCACCGAGTCATGGCTTCACTTTTGCAAATGCTGATTTAGAGGTTTCTAGTGCTCATTTCCAATGAAGAGTCACTGTACCAAATTAAGGATAACATCTGCTATATGGCCAGATATTTTTCTAATGGAGGTCCAAAAATGCAAATGCCAAGCAACTGTCAGTTTTTGGTAGATCGGGGGCTGTGTTGGGTAGTAGCACACCTGTACAGCAGGAGTGTGCTGAGGCATTCAGTGGAGAAAACTGGGGCTGCAGGTTTCTCTTTTTAAGGTTGGTTTGCAATGTTGAAGTGGGGCGAAATGAGGGATGGGGCAGGCTTCAGGGATTGTTTTGCAGTTGGTTCACTTACTAAGGATGGAAAAGCGAATGGCACCCACTCAGCATTAGTGTCAATACCCTGCCACAGTTTTGCTTGCACATCAAATGATGTATTGGCATCCTTGGTGCTGCTTGGCTCAGAGTGTGTGCAGATAGGGGATAGCACAAATGAACAGAACAACAATAATGGAATACAATAAAATGCACTATATTGAGCTATGCTACAAAAAAAGACAACACACAACTAGTAAAGGTATTTTTTAGTGTTTGTTTTAGTTAGACTTTTTAGTCATTTTTTTAATTTGACAGAACAAGTCATATACTGCACATGATCTTTGATAAAAGACCCCTTTGCTGGTATTCCTTATTAGACTAGATTATGCCTTTGTCGCATGACTTTCTAATGAAACATTAAAATCTTTTAATCTCTGCTGTACCAGGAAGTAAGGAATTACTTCTTTTGGCCCACTGCTTAAAGACTGCTACCTGTATTTGGAGCCTAAGAACCCTAGTTTGATTGAAAGGGTTGTCTGCTTCAGTTTTTTGGGCAGCTTTATCAGTCCGTGGCACAACAAGGGTTAAAGCAAATCTTATAAGGAGAGAATGGAAAGTCACTGTCACTGTCACTTAGTCTAACTGAAATTTGTCCAAATCTTTGAGAAACCTAAATAAAGGTTCATTTTCCAGCAACTGTGTATCAGCCCTCCCTTTATACAACTGTTCGTATTTTGTACATTTATGTGTTATCTTAAGGTGCTATGCAAAAACTATAGAAGGACAATAAACTGACTATTAAATGAAACTGTATATGATGCTATTTATTAACAATAGTATTAGTAATTTTATTCATGAGAATGGGACACTTTTGAGTCAGGAATTCCTTTACAGTGGTTTCCAATAAACAGAATCTGGTTACAACTTGGAGAGGTCCAGTTTATTCATTACAGCTTGAATACAAACAGATTCACAGCAATATTCAGTGTTTCATTTAAACCTCCCATGAGGTGACGCGCTCATAACCCACTGCCACACAGCAACAGGTTACAGTTTCCTTCCACTGTGTATCTCACTTTGAAGGATGGATACCCACATTTAAGCATACGCTGCAAGTCAGTATGGTGTATAGTTGCTCACACCATTGGGTCTCTGGACTTGCTTGTGTACAACAGGGCCTAGGCTGCTAGCAGTGTAGATTTTGCCCCTTCTGTATCAGGCCAAATGTGGTGGGGAGGCATGGGCTGGGTGAAAGTCAATAGGTAGGTTATATACATTTTGTGAATGTTTTTATGCTGCTCTTGACATGTGACTTTTTGTATATAATTTTGGGAGGAGTAAATGCCAAAAAGTGCAAAATCAGGCACCTGGGGCATAGGAACCCAGGAGCTTCGTACAGAATGCGGGGGGAAGGGGTAATTACAGTCAGTAAGTAGAGTTATCATATCTGATTAACTTTAAGTGGCAGGGCAATGTGACAAAGCAGTGGGCTGGCCAGTAGGATGCTGTGATGAATAGGGAGAGGTATCTCCAGCAGGAGGAGGGAGGTAGTGTTGCTACTGTATCGCTCATAGTTGAGACCCCATCTGGAGTATTGTATCCCATTCTGGAGGCTGCACCAAAGAATGGACACAAACAGGCTGGAGGCAGTCCATTAAAATGGAGCATGGATTGCATCAAAAGCCCTATGAGGAGAGACTGAGCAATCTCAACATGTACATCCTAAAAGAAAGGAGAGCAAGAGGAGACATGATAGAGACCTACAAGTACCTAACAGGGTGCAGGAAGGCAATTCTGTTTCAAATAAGAAAAGGTACCAGGACCAAAGGGTGTGCAGCAAAATGGTGGTGGTTGGGGGGGACTTTAAAGGAAAGCTACAATGTCAAATCTTGTATATTTTATTTATTTACTTGTCAACAAACAGCTCTTTTCCTGTAGCTGTAGGGGATATACACATCTGCTTTAGTTTTTCACTATTCATGCTTGTCCCCTGTAACTATCCTGGGGGTCTGCATTTTATGGTTCTTGAAATCTCATTGTCCATAACAGCTGCATTAGCATATGAGAACATATCACAGCACCCATTTATACCATGTATCTATATGCTGAAAGTGCAAATATCCTGAAAAAAACTCTCTGGAAAGGCACAAACTGAATGTAGTTTAAGGAAAAACCCCTGCAATACAACTCAGACAGTTTGCAAAGTGAACTGGAGGTAAATATGATATTTCACACCTTGCTGCAACTTGTTTTGTTGAACTCTAAGCAGGCATACTGTTGAGTCTAAAGGGTGCTGACACATAATGTTCTCGTATGTTAATTTATCTCTTAGGGACAATGAGATTTCAACAACCAGAAAATGGAGACCCCCATGATAGTTACAGGGACTAGTATGAACAATGAAAAGAAAATAAAGAAATTAGATATATCCCTAACAGCTACACGAAAAGAGTTGTCTATTGACATGGAAACAAATAAAATTTACAAGATATGAGGGTGTAGTTTTCCTTTGAGGGATGTGAGGAAGCACTACTTCACTGAAAGTATTATAAATACCTGGAACAGACTGCCACCAGAAGTGGTGGAAGCAAAAACAGTAGGGGCTTCAAGCATGTATGGAATAGGCAAAGGGAAATATTAGTAAACAGGTAGGAAGGAGGGAGGGTCACCAGAGACCACTTAAGGTGTGCAGAGATAGACTTGGCAGGGACCGGGACTATCTGGGCATGCTGTGTAGGTCAAGTGGTCCTTTTATGCCAACAAATTCTATGTTTGCATGTTTCTATGATGGTGAAAGCCTAAGTAATCAGATACACCTTTGAGTCAGGGATTCCTTTTAAATGGTTTCCAATAACAGCAGAATCTGGTTACAACTTGGAGAGGTCCAGTTTATGCATTACAGTTTGAATACAAACAGACTCACAGCACATAGTGTATGCACCCTACGTGCTATAGTTTGGACCCGGGCCCAACCTCCCTGATTATGGGTTGCTGTGACATGATCGGCCCGGTCCTGGCATGGATAGTCTGGTGCTCCTTTGAGTCGGGGGAGTTCCCTAGCTCCCTGAAGGAGGCGGTGGTGACACCCCTCCTAAAGAAAGCTTCTCTGGACCCAAACTGCCTTGCTAACTACAGACCTATCTCTAACATCCCCTTTGTCGGGAAGGTGATTGAGAAGGTAGTGGCTTTACAACTGGAGAACCATTTGACCATCCATGACATCTACAAACCTCTCCAATCTGGTTTTAGAAAGAGGCATAGTACCGAGACTGCGCTGGTTTGGGTGCTCAATGATCTCCTGATAGTGAGAGATCAGAAAAGCCGTTCCATCTTAGTTCTTCTTGATCTCTCCTCAGCGTTTGACATTGTGGACCATGGGGTGCAGCTTGAGCACCAGAGGTTCATCTGTGGCCTGTCTGGTACAGTCCTCAGGTGGTTTAAGTCCTTCCTCACTGGCAGAACTCAGAGGGTGGTATCGGGGGATTTATTTCTCCAGCCTCTTCTCTCTGTCATGTGGAGTCCCTCAGGGTTCAGTATTGTCCACTATGTTGTTCACGGTGTACATGCTGCCCCTCGGAGACATTATAAGATAATATGGTCTGAGGTTTCACTGCTATGCTGATGATACCCAGCTCTACCTGTCTTTTGCACCCGACCAGGATAGAGCACTCTTGGTATTTAATAACTGCCTCACTGAAATCCAGGATTGGATGAATTCCAGCTGGCTGAAGTTGAACTCGGAAAAGACTGAGGTGATGGTCGTGGATCTGGGTTGCCGGACTGAGGGGTCGGGGGCTGGTCAGCCTATGGGGCTCTTCCTGGGGGGCTCCCAGCTTGTCTCTGAATGGGTGCGGGACCTGGGGGTGAATCTTGATGATGGGCTGACACTGCAATCTCAGGTGTCAGCAGTCTTCAAGTCTTTCTTTTACTATCTGAGGAACATCACCAGGGTCAAGCACCTAGTTCTGTCCTGTGATCTTTCCACTCTGGTCCACGCCTTCATGACCCTGCATCTTGATTATTGCAACTCCCTCTACCTAGGGCTATGGGAGGTTGATATCCGCTGCTTGCAACTGGTGCAGAACGCAGCAGCCCGGTTGCTAATGGGGACCCCTTGGACGTGTCACATCACACCGGTGCTGCGGGAACTGCACTGGCTGCCAATTTAGTGGCGATCACTTTCAAAGTCGGACTCTTGAATTACAAAGCCCTACATGGACTGGGCCCGGACGGCCTGAAATAACTTCTGTCCCCCTACTGCCCTGAGTGATCACTCAGCTCATCTGACAAGGAGTTGCTAGAGACTCCAAGGGTATCCTTAAAATCATCGTGGGCCTGTGCATTTGTGTATGTGGCTCCAGCCCTTTGGAATGCTCTACCCCGTCAGCTACAGGAGTGCGCGACCGTGGGGGCTTTCAAGCAGGCCCTGAAAACTTACCTGTGGCACCAAGCCTACTCCGATTGATTTTATAGTATCTCCTGAATTTCTATTGATTATCTGTATTTACACTGTGTTTTAACTTCATCTATTTGTATTTTTTATATTAAAGTGCCTTGATAACTTTTAAAGGTGCTGGATAAACAAAGTTATTATTATTAATATATTTAGTGTTTCACTTAAACCCCACATGAGAAGCAGTGCTCATAACCCACTGCCACTCAGCAACAGGTTACAGTTTCCTTCCACTATGTAATGCACTTTGACGGTTGGACACCCACATGTAAGCATACACTGCAGGTCAGTATGATGTATAGTCACCCACACCATTGGGTCTCTGGACTTGCTTATGTACAACAGGGCCTAGCCTGCTGGCTGTGTAGATTGTACCCCTTGCGTAACGGGCCAAATGTAGTGGAAAGGCATTGGCTGGGTGAAGATCAATAGGCTGGTTATGTATGTTCTCTGAATGTTTATGCTCTTTTTTTATATGTGATTTTTTTTTTTTTTTTTTGTGGGGGGAGAATACCAAAAAGTGTAAAAATCATGCACCTAGAGCTTAGAAACCCAGGAGCTGAGTATAGAATGGGGGGGGGGGATACTGACAGTAACTAAGTAAAAAAGGGACCTTGGGGTTATCATATCTTATTGCCTTAAAGTGGTAGGGCAGTGTGACAAAGAGGTGAGCAATGCGAGTGGGATGCTGCGATGCATAGGGAGAGGTATCTCCTGCTGGAGGAGGGAGGTGGTGTTGCTGCTGTATCATTCGTTGGTGAGACCCCCACCTGAAATATTGTGTCCAATTCTGGAGGACGACCTTCAGATAGGGCATAAACAGGGTGGAGGCAGTCCAGAGGAGGGCAACTAAAATGGTGTATGGATTGCACCAAAAGCCCTACTAGGAGAGACTGAGTACTCAGCATATACACTTCAGATGAGAAGACAGTGAGAGAGGACATGATAGAGACCTACAAGTACCTAATGGGTAAATTGTGCAAGAAGGGAATTCTCTTTCAGATGAGAAAGAGCACCAGGACCAGGGGATATGCGAAGAAGCTGGGGGGATAAAGAGGGATGTGAGGAAGGACTACTTCACTGAAAGAGTGGTAGACACCTGGAACAAACTGCCAGTGGAAGTGGTGGAAGCAAGAACAGTAGGGGTCTTCAGGCATGCATGGGATTGACATAAGGGAATATTAGTAAATAGGCAGGGAGGGTCACCGGGGACCACTTAGGGTCTGTGGAGGTGGTTCTATGTTATAATAGCAAAAATAAAATAGCAATCATCATTATAGTGAGTATATAATGGTGACCGCATAATGAGGGACTGTACAAAATGCAGAAAGTAAAAATAGCGATCACTGCATTGACGCACTGCTACATTAACAGTGCACAGTGCAAATGTCGAAACTGAAAATAGCGTAGCTACAGTGCTACATTTTGAACTGTGCATTTATGCATGAATACATGACTTGGGCACATTGCAAATGCTGATACTCATTTAGGTTTTCTTATTTTCAGTAAAACTTTACTTACAGTACTTTGTGTGGCGTGTGGTGATTCAAATCTCGCCTTCCTCCTGTACTTACTTGGCAATCAGCTGATCCCAACACTCCCTCTGCACATACACAAATACCAGGATCTACTGTATGTTACTAGGTTACTACAAAGTTGCCGAGTGAAGGGGAAATTCCCATTTTGTTTGCGTTAAATACTGACCAGATGAATAAATACATTTGATTTCTGGCTTTGGCCATTTTTTCTATATTATTTAAAGTCACTATTTTCATGTCTTATATTCTGCAAAGCATTGGCTTTTGGCAGTTTTATTTTATAACGTTAAGTCGCTATTTGGACACAGGTTAATGGCAAGTAGGTTGGTTGATTGCTAGGTACACGGTTGTTGCTAGGTAACGAGGTTGAGAGCTGAAAGTTGTGTTTGGGAGTAAGCAGTTTATTTTTTGCTGTTTCTGAAGAAGCTAGCCGGTAAGTGTGTAATGTGCTGAACTACTGTGGCGGTTTGTTTCAGTTTGTAATCTTTGCTGTGGTGCAAGTGAGGTGTTTGCTGGATTACATTTGAAACATTTTAAGAAATTTAAACTGAGTACTTGGTGAGCATTGTTGGTGCGGTTAGTTGATCGTGATTTCAAGTGTCACTGTTTTTGCACATAGAGATCCGCTAATACAACCAAGCGCTGTTATTTACTAGTCTCCAATTCAGTTTTCGCTATAATTGATGCGCAATTTTTTATTCACGATTGTTGCATCGTGATTATGGTGGAATACTGTGTAGACAGACCAGGCAGGAACCATCTGGACAGGCTGGCTGGGTGAAGCAGTTCTTTTCTGCCGAGTAATTATATGTATGTTTCTATGATGGTGAAAGTCTAAGTAAATAAAGGACTGAACTGTGTTGTTATAGGATATGGAAACAGTGGCTGTGGCATTCTTGGGTTGGTGGGTGAGAGAGAGAAGGCAGAATGAGTTTATAGTTTTTGAACTTTTCAAGTGTTATTACTTGTAACAATCTAACCAACAAGAAACAGATTCAGATATACAGTGTCATCTTGTTTTAGTTGCAGCAGTGTTGTGTGGGCTAAGTTGTAATGATAGCAGCAGTACAACCTTATGTCGTGTGGGAGACAAAATTCATTCAAATAACTCTCAACAGATGAATCAGGTACAGCAATCACTTTACAGACCGGCATCTGGGTTTTCCATATATTAGTGCAGGACCATAATTCTGGACATCACTCATACACTCAGTAGGGGTCCCAGCTCATTCAGATAATTTTCAGATGATTCTTTGGGACTCTACTCAGCAATGCCCCCCACCCAAACCATCGCATCACAGGCTGTTAGTGCATCTAGAGCCAGATGTCTAAAATATTCATTCTCTTCAAGAGCTAGTGGAGCCAAAACAGGCAGACAGGAAACTATTACACATTTTCAGAAGTAGTCAGTTGTAACTTCTTATTTCTGAAGTATTTTTAATTTTCCTTTTTCCCATTAGAGAGTCTTCTGTGAGGTAATATTGTACTGAATGTGTGGAACAGCTCTCAGCCTGGCAGCTGACATAGCTTTCTCTTCTTCCCACCCCCCACCCCACTTCAGTATCAGCATTGTGATCCCACTGACTGTGACATCACAGGCGACTGATCTGGCAGCCACCATGTGTCTGTTCCTAAGCAGCAGTGGTGTCATTGTCAGCGCAGTCACAATGCTGATGATGTAGTTGGGGTTAATAGAAACAGACATCACACCTACTAAAATTAGGTAAACAATCTTCTAATTAACCAAAGGGAAAAGAAAAAGTACCTCAGATATAAAAGATAATGGTTGACTGCTTTTAAAAACTGATATTAGTTTTAGGCAGTACACTAGCTCTTTAAATGTGCTATACGCTACAAATGATATCTAGGTTTGTCCGCACAACTGTTTTGAGGGTTAGTCCCAATCCTGTGCTCCTCTACATCCTGTGGTATGTGATCCTGCCCATTGATGTGGGAATATACCCTGTGGTGTGGGAACCCAGCCCAGCAGTTAGGCAAATTGGGGCTTTTGTAGGTTTTGCCATGAACCTCATCATCATCATCTTTTTTTTTTTTTTACTTACATTATATTATTTTGAAAATAAAACAAGAAGTTTTACTACTCATGCCAGACATCTTCACACATTGCAGGATGCATTCGACGTACATCTGTTTAACAGATACAGTGGTAATATAGATGTATAAATATCTGATGGCCCATAAAAATGGGCTTTTGCTCATGGATTTACCAGATTTTAAATAAATAAACCAACTAACCAACAAATGAGGATTTTTGGGGGGAGCCTAGCCTGTCGTATTGCACTAGTTTTTTAAACATAAAGGTTCAACCCCATCATCACCTTAACAAAGTTTCTGGGACAGCTCAGAGGTAATGTGAGGAAGTAGTTCTTCACAGAGAGGGATGTAGATGCATGGAATGGCCTTCCTGAGGAGGTTGTAGAGTCAAAAACAGTGAGGGAATTCAAGAATGCATGGGACAGACATAAGGCAATTCTTGTGGGGGTAGGAGGAAGTAGGCTGTTGGTTAACTAGGATCTTCAGCTTATCCGTTAGGTATGGAAATGGGCAGACTCAGTGGGCCAAGCATTCCTTATCTGCCGTCAAATTCTGTTTCTATGTTTCTATAATTTCTGTTGTAGGTAGGGAGAGCTTCCCCATCAGCCTTGATGTGTCATTGCCATGCTACCTGTGTCAAAAAACACAGAACAATAGTTTACTGTGCAGTGTAATTTTGTCAGTTGCTGTGATCTGGTATTTCAGGATGACCTGAGACATATACAAATACTGTCTGTAAAGTTTTGCATTTAAAGACTCCCTGACCCCATGGAGAACAAGTAAAGTTTCAATATTTCAGATTGCAATTCTTCTCTCTCTTTTTTTTTTTATTACTATGGACATTTGCATGAAAGTGGTATTTTTGTCCCTCAGACTTCATCTGCTCCTGTGGCTTGTCTTCAAGTAAAATGCCAATCAACGGTGACATCATAATTATTCCACAACAACTAAATAAGGATTGACATCAAGTGTAGAGAATCATCTGAGCAGACGAATTTGATGGCACAGAGACACTGCTAGGAAGTGTTCCGAGTAATAAGCAAAGCAGGGTAGAGAATCACAGTAACGTATGAAATAAACTCTGAATTGTATCTAAATATTGCAGGTTTCAAAGTGGGCATGGGCTTTTTGCTCAGAAAAGTGCCTGTGTATACCTTTGCCATGGTATGCATAACAAGATGCTTCGTAATCATTTTCAAGTACGAGTTACTATAGAAACTGCAGTGGTAAGCAGCAGTGTAGCAATGGTGTCATTTATGTGCCTTTTTGCATTTTCTTGTCATCCCCATCTCTGCCCCAGTATTAAACTGGAATACCCAAACCCTGTGATCCTACTGTGAGTTCAATGCTTCCCGGCTACTGCAATTCAAAAGCAGTTAGACAGCTTTAAAGGGACACTGTCAATCCCCTTATGCCTCAGAGTGGCTCTAATTCGAAAAAAAAATCGTGTTAGGATTTGCCATATTCTGTAGAGATTGCTGATATAGCTGGCAGATTGATTTTAATTCTTTTTTTCCTTTTAAAAGTGAAAAACAGACTGACCATCATACTGCCGTTATCAAATGTGTGTGTTTACATTTCTTAATCACCTTCCACTGCATGTTTCCTGGACTTGGGAACCCCCAACACAGTCTTGCCACATGCCATTGACATACTGTAGTAGAAGGAGAGGAGTCTATTGCATTGTGAGTGGCTGCAATGTTTACGGTTGTTTCTAATGTCCAGGAAGTATGCAGTAAGAGTAGATCAAGGATTTGTAACAAAACAAGGTGGGGTATAGCTTCACCATTAGCATGCGTCTCAATTCTACTAAGAAAGGAAGAAGATATAACAACTAGCAACATCAATGAATTTTAGAGAAAGTAAGCTATCATAAAATTTGTGTTTTCAAGTAGAAGAAATATTATACAAAAAGGGTTGACAGAGTCCCTTTAACAGCCAAGTGACAGTACCAAGTGTTATGCGGAGATAGAACAGTGAACCCTTACTGCTGTGTTTTTGTAACTGTAGGCAGTGCCACAGCCCTGCCTCCTATCTGTCTCGTCCTGCTATCTGAGCAGCTTTGGTGGCTGGGTTTCTTCCCTGAAGCCCCCTACAGTCAGAAACTACCCTCTTGTGTCTTACCAAGACTTCACCTCATTCCCTCCCTCACTCACACTGTCTGACTCAAAACACATCCCCTCTCCTAAGGCAATACCTGTGTCTGAGGCCTGCCTCTTGATCTAATGAGGGAATGCTCTGTTTGTTCAATAATGTTTCTTTTCATACTGTAGAATCTGCAGTGTGGAATCTTTTGTACTATGGTTTGAATGGCCAATCATACAGTTGCAGCCAGTGACAAGTCACAGTATATCCAAAAATTCTGCAGTGTATCTAGTTATACTGCAGCTTGTCACTGACTGCACCTGGATTGTTGAGTTCTAGCTATCTATAGTGCAATAGGTGCCTCCTTTTATAAATTGCTGTGTTGTACAGTATTGCCTATTCATGCCAGGCCCACAGACAATCATGTAAAGCATTTGGGGATACAGCTGGTAGGGATGACAGTATTCATAGTAATGCTTGTATTGTGTTTTGCATGTCTGTTCAATCCTACTGCCAAACTCTCACTGTTTTTCAGGTGATATCGCTCAATGCAAAATGCTATTTTATTTTGTCAATAGTAATTATGTATTTCATCCTCTTAATATGTCAGCACTGCACTGTACTCATCCAACACTGTTAAAAACTGCTGGGGCACTGTTAGCTGAAGCTGAAATCCTGGGCATGCTCACCAACGGCGCGCTCTTGCGCACGCATGGGATCTTTTTGAATGCCTCTCTAGTGCATGCCCAGGATTTCAGCTTCGATTTAAAACATTTACTGTGACCACCGCAGTGCTCGCAAAAGGGAGATGCCAGCAGATTTTATTACAACATAAGGACTGGATTATCCTTCTTTACTGCTGATATGTGAAAAAAAATCACACTTTTTGACCGCGCTCCTGGCAGACCCGCATTTCCGAACTGGATGTGCTTCCGGGACACGGGTCAATTACTGTCAGACCAACTGAAAAGGTATTTCAGCCGAAAATGCAAAAAACGGTAAAAAGACTTTTCTTTCTTACACATAGGGGCATTCTACAGTGAATCTGTAATAGGTATGTGCCAGGAGGCACGTTTTTCACATCTGGCTAAAAATGAAGGGGCAAAGCTGACAGTGCCCCTTTAAATGCCTCAGCCAGATTTTTCAAATCTGTGTGGGTAATCCCTCTGGATATAAATGTTGCACTGCAAAATCCAACGTCATGAGAAAAATACTTCTACACTGGTTTGAGGTGGTTGTGTTTGTGCCCCCATACAGAGCTGACAGGTACCGAGAGTCACTCGTTTAAAATGGCTCAGGAAGGATTATGCCAAGAGACCTTTATTATGGAGCATTGGCTGCTAGCAGCCTCTGCCCTTGTGATGAAAGGGCTTTTGTATTCATCATCCATGGTTTTCATTGCTTTGGCAGTCAGGGATAACACAGCTGATTCTATTTTGTTAGGTTTGGCTGGCAGAGGGCTTCCTCTTCACAGCTTGACATCTGGATATGCTCACATGACACAGTGCAAATGATTTCAAACTTGCATAGACCTTGCTGCTAGTACAGAACACAGAGTTATTATACTGTACCTTGTTAAATTTCTCTATTGACAGTGAATGAGGCTTGAGGAACCAGTTCAAAATGGATGTACAAGAATTGCCCTGTACTCTGTGATGCTTCCCATCATTTGTACCATGCGGGAAGTGTGGAGTTTACTCATGTGGTACCACGGCAGTCTTAAGCTCTTCATTTGCTTTTAGTGAGTAAAGGAAAACCATGCACATTCACATTCGTGTGCTCACCCCGTGCCTTCAGCCACTGTGACGTGACTATATCCTATGATATGCCACTCATAGGAGTGTATTACTGCAATTACAAAAATGCTCACACATGTTGATATATGGCTGATTTTTTTTATTATTATTTTCCATTCTTTTCCCCTTGCCCCAACCCTGGCACTGTCACCCAGCTACCTTACCTGCTACTGCAACTTCGCTCTTGTGGCTCCCCATGGAGCCTTGGCTTACCCTCCAGGTGGGACACGGTGGGAGGGAGGCTGCCCCAAAACCTCCTCCCCCAGAGGCATCTGATCTTCGTCGGTGCCCTGAGAGGTACTCCAGTCTTGCTGGTAGGTGAGGAACCTCCTATGAGTCCTCACGCCAGTGTCACATCAGGGAGAGACATATTTTTGCTGTACACCCCCCCCGAGCGCGATGTGCCATGTGATGCCACGGCTATATACTGGCGTCTGTATAGCTACCCCAATGGTTGGCACCAGGGCTACAGTACCTCTGGTTGATGCAGAGGCCAGGCCACCCTCAGGACAAGGAACCCCCCTTACCCTGGAGGTGCTGAGTAGTCCGACAGATGCTCAGGCTACCTCCCCCCTGCTGGCCCTCTGGCACCCAGATCTGCTTCTCAACCCAGGTTGCCAGTATCACAAGTGAAAATCCAACCGCTGTGCCAATGGGCCAGATATATGGCTGATCTTGATAATAAATTCTGACTTTTGATAATATGGGATACCATCATAGGTCAGGCATTGCTTCGGCCAAACAACTTTCAGGATTTCTCCTACCCATTTTATAATCCACTGATATCTAATCTGGTAAATGTAGCACCTGGTTTGATGCAACTCTCCCTTGTATAGCACTTTGGAATATGTTTCTGTTAAAACTGCTATATCTTTAAATATTATAACAAGATATGACATAATATGGGGTCCATATCTCCGGTTTATCATTACCAGTCTAACTCTCACTAGGCATATTACTGTAATAGCAAAGACCTACTATGCCCACCATGAGCTGACCTTGCTGGTATGTATAATCTGACTAGTAGTTTAACAAATCTCTCTGCATCTGCCTCTTCAACTGGAGCTAAATTCATGTATATCAACACCACCTGTAGCAAACTACCAATACATGATACAACTTTTGATGTCAAAGTATGTTACATACCCTATCTGTATATGAGTCTGCAGTATTGAAAGTATAAACCATAATAATGTTAGATCTATATAATTTTCTGTATCTCTTATATGACATGTTTGTATTGTTGGAAAATAAACCATTTAATAAATACTAAAAAGATTAACTGTAAAAGCTGCCATATAAAATTGGTCAAGGTGGCTACCAGAAGTAGTGCTGTCTCATTGGACAAACCAAGTAACCTGCCATACCTATCAGTACTCATATACACACAATGCTGCAGTTTTGTAAGCCAAGATGTCTAATACCAGGACATTTTATAAGTGCAGTAACACACTCCAGGGTGCTGTGGAGCACTCAGCCTATGGCTTTGTGCTTTAGTGCACACCATGGGGAGTACTTGTATTCCCAATGGAAAGCACACGCTTCTGCCATGTGTTATTGCCCAGGTATACGATAAATGTCAATCTTTCAGAGTTATTCTTATTTTTTTTAATTCTGTTGAAGTCATTGTCATTTTACTATAATTTGAAAATGATGTCAAATAAAATAAGGATGCAAGTCATGTGCTCAACTGAAGGGAGAGACTTGCATAGAAACTCACCATATGGTAGGCAGTGGATATAAATACTGTAAAACATTGATTTGTGATTCTTTTCAGCACTGAAAACTATAAATAGAACAAAATGTATTTATTTACTGAAACATATTTTACCAGGTAAACAAACAGAGCCCAGGAGACTTGTTTCCATTTTTCACCCGGAAAGGGGGGGGGGGGGATTTTCATAGGGAAGATTACATTTACACGTGCATGTACAGATACAGTACAAAGCCATTACAAGTTTTGGACCCTGCAGTCCACTCCTGTATCTGTTTTCTCAGACAGATGATTTGTTTGTTTCTATGCTGGTTCAATCAAAACTGAAACAACTTTAATAGATAAATAAATAAATGTATAGCACAACTTGCAATTACAGAGATCACTGCTCAAGCAAGGTACTGAAATATACATTGCTACAGTGCTGAAAAAACATTACATTTGATCAGGAAAGGGCATTTTGCATGCAGAAAAACTGTCTCAAAAAAACCTAATTTGGGCATTTTAGAACTGAAATATCCAAGACAGGCAAACCCTGAAATAAAAGGAAAAATGTTGTGCTCTGAGTACTTCTGTAGGGAACTGAGTGCTCCTAAAATGTGACAGACTATTTAAATAGAGTCTTGCTTTTATCCACAGATTATGTATAGAAATGTATCAGAAATACAAACATACCACTTCTCAGAATACAGTTCCTGCCAGGCATATTTTAAATATGCCTGGCAGGGGCTGAACTGCACTGAGAAGTGGTCTGTTTGTGTTTCTGGTATGTTCCTATGTTGCAGGATTATGCAACACACTTGAGAAAGGATTTTGTGTGGATTTAAGGAAAGACCTGAGGCCTGCTAACTATGTGAGCCCATAGCTTAATGTTTAGAGCACTGGAGCAGCATGCCAGGGGTCTGAGGTTCAATTCCCAGTGGGCCACACTTTTCCTTTCTCATTTCCATCCTTGGTATAGAAAGACAGAAACCTAAAATTTGATGGCAGATAAGGACCACTTGGCCCATCCAGTCTGCCCATTTTTCCCTACCTACAGTAAAGCACACCCTATTTTATCTCCAGCCCATTCACACCCCCTTTCCTTTCCCCACCCCAAGATACCCTTATGTCTATCCCATGCATTCCTGAAACCCACCATTGTTTTCACTCCACCACCTCTGCTGGAAGGCTGTTCCAGGAATGTCAGTGAAGTACTTTCTTACATCCCTCCTGAATCTACCCCCTCTAGATTCACAGCATGTCCCCTTGTTCTTGAGAGCCTTTTTTTCTGAAACATACTTCTCTCCTGTACCTTATATACCCTCATGAGATATTTAGAGGTCTGTCTTGTATCCCCCCTCACCCTCTTCTCTTCTACGGTCTACATATTGAGGTCCTTTAGTCTCTCCTCACAGGGCTTTTGATAAAGACCGCTCACCATTTTAGTAGCCCTCCACTGGACCACCTCCACGCTGTCTATGTCCTTCCAGAAATGTGGCCTGGAGAACTGGACATAGTCTCTAGGTGGAGTCTTACCAGTGATCTATGCAGAGGCAACATCTCCTCCCTCTTTCTGCTGGTGATAACCCTCCCTGTATACCCCAGCATCCCACTAGCTGTCCCACCTGCCTTGTTGCACTTCCTGGCCACCTTTATGTCTTCAGATATGATTACCCCCAGGTCTCTTTCCTACTTGGTGATCATCAGTAACCACTCCACACTTTTTGTGCTCCGCCCCCTGGGTTTCTGTGCCCCAAGTACATTATTTTGCATTTTTTTGACATTAAAACCCAGCTGCCTTGCCTTTGACCACTTCTCAAGTTTTCTCAGGTCTCTGCTCATCCTTTCCACTCCCCCAGGAGTGCCCACCCATTGCAGATTTTATTGTCATCCACAAAGAGGCAGAACTTCCCTTCCAGCTCCTCTGCAGTGTCGCTTCTAAAAATACTACAGAGGACCAGTCCTAGCACTGATGCCTGAGGCACCCCACTGGTCATGCTCCTTTCTTTGGATTGAACTCTGTTTGCCATCACCCTCTGCCACCTATCCCCTAACCAATTTCTTACCTAGTTTACCACCTTTGGACCCACTCCTAGGCTACCCAGTTTACTTACTAGTCTCCTATGAGGAATGGTGTCACAAACCTTACTGAAATCTAGGTAGACCACATCTACTATTCCAATCTGATGTAGTTCCTTGGTCACTCAGTCAAGGAAATCAATCAGATTTATTTGACAAGACCTCCTCATCCCCGTAAATCCATACTCTCTCAGGCCCTGTAACCCTCTGGATTCAAGATATTCCACAATTCAAACCCCAGGAATCCCTCATTATGCTAACACATACAGCTAGCCTGATGTTGTGAGCTGCCCCGGAGTGTGTGAAATGGAATTTCAAATGCAATTTAAACCTCTGCCCTCTAGGTGGTGCAACGTTCTGCAGCCTAATGTCAGATCCTTTTCTCCACCTGCATTAGCAAGTCGCCGTGAAGAGCTCTCTTCAAGCAACCCGCTTGAGGAAGAAAAGTCACTTCTCGTGTTAAGTTTTCTGTTTATTTTTCTTATTATTTTGTTACTCTGCCCTCTTAGTTTTATTAAGTGCTACTGTTTTTTTGGTTTTTTTTTTCATTTTTTTGGTTTTTATTAATTTATTTCAAGTTCTCTGGTACCTCAGCAGTCCCTGGGAACTGGAGAACACCTTCACTTTAGCTCTTTTTATTTAAATAATCATTTCTGTGGTAAAACAGTATTTAAAACATCGTCTTCACTATTTAAATTCTTGTGGTGCCAATTTAATTGCTTTCCATCTTGGCTCCACAGTCAAAGAACTGAGATGACCTTTTTTCTCACTGCAGGGAGTTTTTCCTGTGAAAAAAGGGCATTGTTCTGGGTTTTCTTCCTTTAGCTCATATGATTGGCATTTCAAACAGGCCAAAAAGAGAACAGGACCTACAGGCTTTAAAAATTGTGTTAGATGTTTCCATCTCTTGGCCAAGGCAGATGGCCATGAGTTGTGTGTTAGATGCCTTGGTCCCATCCACTTTTTCTCAAACTGTAAAATCTGCTGCAGCAGATTTCGTTCAAAAACAGTTAAAAAGAGAACAAAAAAACTGGAAGAAATGATAGCCTCTCAGTCTACCTCTGGGCCAACAAAATAATCAAAAGAGGGTCCATCCGCCTGCATTGTCTGCTAAATCCTCTAAGGACCATTCAGATAAACCCACTGAAAAACAAAAAAAGTCCTCTGTGCTGGTTCCAGATTTGGTTCCTGCAAAAAAGAAGCAGAAAGAGAAACATGTCACTGTTCCTCCAGCTGAAGAAGCAACGGAGATGCCAGTGGACAAAGCAAAAATGCCCTCTCGGGAGGACATGACAAAGGCTTGGCAATTCTTCCAGGTGTTTCAAGCCATAAGCCCTTATGAGCCTATCAGTTCCTCCCCAACCCCTGTCCCCCCCCCCGATTCCAGGGGACCAGGGTAAGGATTTTGACTATGAGGAGGAAGACAAGGAAGGGTAACCACCATATGATTCCCCTGACCTAGAGTTTAGTTTCCCACCCTGAGGACCAGAGTATTATTCCTCACACTATAATTTTGTCAGGCAAATGGTACAGACCCTTGCCCTCTCCACACAGGATCCTGAAGAGGAAGAGGAGGAGGAGGAAGCCCATGTTTTGGATATGATGGGGTTGACCTCCACTAAAAGGTTGCTCTTACCAGTGCATAAGTCACTTAAAAAGGCAATGTGCAAGTTATTACAGACTCCCGCTTCCCTTCCAGGAACTGACAAAAAAATTGAAAATAAGTACCAGCTAGATAAGCACAAGGTTGAGTACCTAGTCTGTTCACACTCAGACCATGAGGGGTAATCCAAGATGCAGCTTGTGATAAGGCCATGATTCCCCTTTCCTCCCAGCCTCCAGATAAAGACTCCATAAAGCTAGACAGTATGGGTAAGAAGACGTACATGGCTGCCTCCCTGCTTCTGAGATAGGTAGTGTACAGTACATTGTGCCCAATACCAGAAGTCCCTTTGGAATTTGTTATTTGCCCTGTGTGATGACCTCCAAGGAGACCAGGTGCATGAATTGGCAGACACTGCAAGGACTGCCCTGGATGGCACTAAGTATCAGTTCCTTATGGCAGTAGATGCCAATGATACTGCTTCCAGGGTGATAGCTCATGCTGTCTCTCTTAGGAGATTTGTTTGGCTCAGAACAACTAACTTGTCCCAGGACACTGAGGTGAAAGCCATGGACTTCCCCATGAAAATAACTCCCTCTTTGGTAACAAAACAGAGGCATACATGAAAAAAGTGGAGGAGTACAAAACCACTTACAAAAGCAGTAGTGAGAAGGAGAGATCCTCTAGTAGTAATTTCTTTTATTTGTTGACTGTTATAGTCTTTTACAAAAACATTAGACAGACATAATAAAAAAAAAACAGTCTGTGTACAAAAAGATAAAACCACATAGATAGGTTATACAGACATATATCTATAAATACAAAATTTGCATAAATCCCTGTGCAAAAATACTTCAGATTGTATTATTCTTAAGTACAGTCTATCTGTTTCATTAAGATCTAGTCGCATTATCATAGTTTAAGAGAGGCCAAGGTTTGGTAAGGATAATAATAAGTGCAAATGTAATATGATGAAATTCCATTAGGTCTCTATTCCTTTTATTTTATTTTTCCTAATTTTCACTGTAATTGAAAGATAAGTAGCAACCCTGAGGATAGTCCATTCATCTTCAGTAAGCATAACTATTGATGTTAGATTTGTTGATTCTGGTGTATTTAAAAAAAGGGTTCAACCAAAAATCTCTGACTTTAAAATACCAGGAACAATACCATAAAATGTGTATCAGATCCTCAATGCCTCCATGCTGACATAGACAATTTTCTTCAGTCGTATGTTTACTGTACCTCACTCTTAAAAGGTTACTGTCTGAGAGCTCTAGTTTGGCTCGTAGGAATATTTTACGAAGCAGAGGGTCTTGGAGAACATCTAGATAATATTTGTATCTAAATATACATATATTATTAGTGTACCATTTTGAGTATTTTGTTAGAGGAATTTTGTCAAGCTCAGACTTACACCAGAAATTAGTGATCTTACAGCTGATATACTTTTTGTATTGAGTACTAATGCTAATATTTTTTCCGTCTAACATTAAAAATGTTAAAATGAAAAATAAGATCATATTTATCCATAGTTTGGTACAGATCAGTTAACCAGCTTCTGATATTACATCCAAGACTAATCCATTTTTGCTTTTCCATCAAACAGATTTTTGGAAATCTATTTGAGGACAGTTTTGTTAAATTAATCCAATAATTAATACTTCTAGAATCAAAATTAGCCTCAATGTTAACCGGACCAAGTCTCATTTTTAAATATAGGGCTGGGCATGATGGAGAAACCCCAAAGGCACTTCTTAGAAGTCTATAGACTGGTTTAAGTAATTGATCTAATTTTTTTATTTTCCATATTTCTGCAGCATCTAATAATTGAGAAAAAATGTTTGCCTTTATTGCTTTGAGTGGATAAATGGAAAGACCTGCATACAAATAATTGAATTTACAAAGTCCAAGAGAAGATTTTTTGTCAGTTTTATGAGTTTATTTTTATGATTTACCCAGTTTCCTGAAGATGAAAAGTTACTCCTAGATGGAAGCACCAAGTTTGGTCGACAGTGACAATGCCGACCTCCCCCACAGCGATGGCACAATACCGATGCAGATATTGTGCCATTTGTTTTAAAGGTGTTTTCTGTGGGGGGGCTGTGCTCCCCGCGCCCCCCAGACTTTAGGATTCCAACTCCAGGTTGGAGATGGTCCAGGGAAGGGGCGGAACACTTGGGGAAGGCGAAACACTGAAAAAGGACCATTACCGCGAATGTCACCATAATGGTCTCTTTTCCTGTTTCGCCATCGGGGTGTCGACCTAAAGGGATGCACCGCTCCTAGATATATGTAAGATTTTACATTTTCTAATTTATGGTCTTCAATATTCCATTGAGTTTTGGAATTGTTACTTCCAAAGATCATTGTTTTTGTTTTGGAATAACTGATTTTTAATTTTAAGTTATTAACTTGTAATAAACATACTAACATGCCAGCAGAATAGGTCTAACGTTCTTTCATGTTTGCTCATTTGGTCAGCCCCACCCTGGGAGCTGAGCTTGCTGCCCCCCCTTGTCCTCTCTGGTTTCTCCCTTCCCAGTCCCAGATATTCTTGCTGCACAGGACTTTGCTTCCAGAATCCTTCCCCTGTACCTGTCCCACCCCCTCTTGAACCCCTCCAGTGTCTCTGCCTCCACCAGCCCCCTGGGCAGCACATTCCATGGCTCCACCACCCTTTCAGTGAAGTAGCACCTCCTCCTTTCTCCCCTGAATGTCCCCCAGCTTCCACCCATGCCCTCTAGTTGCCTCCCCTTCCTTCGAGCACCCTGACTGCTCCCCCTATTTACCCCTTCATGTACCTGAAGACCTCTATCATGTCCCCCTGGTCCCTTCTCTCTTCCAATGTGTACATATTTAGCTCTTCGAGCCTCTCCCCAAAGGTCCTGTCCCCCAAGCCCCAGATCATTTTGGTTGCCCTCCTCTGGACCCTTCCAGGAGTTCGATGTTCCTCTTTAAGTGTGGCCTCCAAAACTGCATGCAGTACTCAAGGTGTGGCCTCACCAAGCAGTTATACAGAGAAGGTATCACTTCCCTTCTTCTGGAGGTGATCCCCCTAGCGATGCATCCCAGCATCCTGTTGGCCTTGGCCGCTGCCCTCCTACAAGTCTCAGAGTTGTTCATCTTGACATCCACCGCCACCCTCAGGTCCCTCTCAGCCATTGAGACTTGTAGCATTTCCCTCCCCAGGGTGTACACTTGGCCTGGGTTTCTGGCTTCCAGGTGCAGTACCTTGCATTTCCCTGCATTGAACCTCAGCTTCCACTTTCTAGACCACCTTTCCAGAGCCTCCAGGTCCTCCTGTAGGGCCACACTCCCCTCCTCCCCATCCTCCACTGCCCCCAGTTTTGAGTCATCTGCAAAGAGACTCATCTCACTCCTGATACCCTTCCTTATGTCAGAGACATAGGCGTTGAACAGGAGGGGCCCAAGGACTGATCTCTGAGGGACCCCACTAATGACCCTCCTTGGGGATGAGACTATCCCACCAACCACGTCCGGTCCTGGAGCCAATTTCGTATCCACCTGATCATCTGGTTCCCCACCCCCATGTCTCCCAGGTTATGCAACAGGCCCCCATGAGGAACAGAGTCAAACACCTTGCTGAAGTCAGGAAAGAGGACGTCCACTGGTCTACCCAGGTCTAAGGCACTTGTCACCCAGTCATAGAACTCCACAAGGTTTGTCTGACATGATTTTCCTGGGACGAATCCATGCTGCCTATCATCCAGGCACCCTGACTTTTCCAGGTCCCCCCCTAGTCTCTCCTTGACAATGCCCTCCATCATCTTGCCCACCACCGATGTCAGGCTGACAGGCCTGTAGTTCCCTGCCACCTCCCTTGATCCCCCCTTGTAGACAGGCACTATATGCACCACCTTCCAGTCCTGGGGCACCCACCCTGTCCTCAGAGAGATGCTGAAAAGCTCCTACAGGGGTTTTGCCAGGACATCCGCCAGTTCCTTCAGCACTCTGGGATGTAATTTATCTGGCCCCAGTGCTTTCTCTGTCTTAAGGGACCTGAGGGCTTCCCTTACTCTCTCTGCCATGATTTCCACCTCTGCTACCTCATCCCTGCTTTGCCTTCCTCCTGCCAGTGATGCCCCCCAGACCCGCCGATCGGTAAGGGTCCCTGCCTCTCAGTTTCACCATCTCCCCATGTGATGCAGTCCCCATTTTCCTTCATGACAACTGAGGTGAAGTACTCATTTAGTACCTCAGCCTGCTCCCCCAGGTCTTGTGCCCATCCCTCCCCTGTTTTAATCCTGCTAATCTGCCCCTTCACCCTCTGCTTTTCCCCAATGTATCTAAAGAACCCTTTGTTCCCTCTCCTAATTTCCCTGGCCAGGTTCTGCTTCTTCCTTGCCTTAGCCACTCTCACCACCCTAGTGGCCCTTCTGGCCATCAGCTCATACTCCCCTAGATCTCTTTCGCTCCCTAACCTCTTGAAATGCCTATAAGCCACCTTCTTTCCCCTCACCACCTCCTGAACCTCCCTGGTCTACCAGCAGGGTTTACGGGCCCTACGGCATTGTTGTCTTACTCTTGTACAGGTGCTGGTAGCATCCTGCACCCCCTCCTGATGATTTCCCACCTACTGTCAGTGTTCATATCTGGCCCAATCCCATCCAACTGCTTCTTAAGGATCCTTCCCATTTCCTTGAAATCCACCCCCCTGAAGTCAGTTACCTCCGTCTTTGTGCAGCCTTCTGCCTCTCCTAGGTCCAGGCAGAATCAGACCGTGGCATGGTCACTCCCCGATAGCGGATCCCTTACCTCCAGACCCCCCAATCTGGTCACTGTCTGCCAGGACCACATCCAGTATCTGCGCCTCCCTGGTTGGTTCCCCCACCTGCTGAGTTAGGAACAAATCCTGAAAGACATCCATGACCTCTGTTCCCTGGCCACTGAGGATGTCATAGTGTCCCAGTCTGTTCCTGGCATGTTTAAGTCCCCCAACACCACCACCCTTCCCCTGCCCAAACTGCAGTGTCTCCCCACATCTGCCCCAGACTCTCCTCCAGCTCCTCCATCAATGTGGGCAGTCTATACACTGCTCCTATTTTTACTCTCTTGCCCCCCCTTGTTATCAAGGTGACCCAAATCGCCTCCATAGTTCCCTCCACCTCCTCCACTCCTCCTATAGCAATGCAGTTTTTGACTATTATTGCTACCCCTCCTCCCCTTCCCTCCCCCTATCCTTCCTGAACATGGTGTAAGCCTCCAGGTTCAGGTCCCAGTCGTGCTCTGCGGTGGCCCAGGTCTCAGTGACTGCTGCCACATTCACCTCTCCCTCAGTTAGCGTCACCTGGAGCACAGGCATTTTATTGCCCAAGCTCCTGGCATTTAGCAGAACTACCTTTCCACCCTTTCCATATACTTCCATTTCCCCTGCTCATGTTCTCATGGGGATTCCATCTTCCCTCGGTCAGCACCTTACCAGTCGGCCTTTTCCCGCATTCCTCCAGCTCCCCAGAGGGGTGGAGACAGATTCCCTCCTTTATCAGACCCTCCTCGACAGCCTTTACTCCCATCCCTCCCCTTTCACAAGTTTAAACCCCACCTTTCACCATCAAGCTTTTTTGAAGTCCTTTTCTGGATAAAGAAATAAGGATTAAATCATCCTTATGAGCAAGTGTTGCACATCTAATGTCCACAATTTTAGGAGACTCGGATTCCAGACTTTCTAGTTCTTTTAATAAAGGGTCAACGTAAAGACTAAAGAGTGTTGGGGCCAGGACACAGCTCTCTCTGACTCCTTTACTTTGAATGTAGCAGATGTAAGTCCTTCGTGATTTAATCTGGTATGTGCCCATGTGTCACTACATATGATTGCAATAATTTTAATCAATTTAGGGTCAATGCCTCATTCAAACATACTGTCCCAGAGAATTTCTCTTGAGACAGTATCAAAGGCTGCCGAAACGTCAATAAAACAAGCATATGATTTTGTTTTTCTAGGGTATATATATTTCTATATTAAATGCTGTAGTATAAAGCATTTATTGATAGTGGAATATCCTTTCCTGAATCCGGTTTGAATTTCCAGGAATCCACCTGTCTTTTGTAGTTGAGTTAATGGATACTCTAATAAAATTTTGAGAAAATTTTGGAATTTATGTCTAATAAACTAATGGGTCTGTATATGGTGGGATCCTGGAGATCACCCTTTCTATGAATAGGGATGATTATGGAACCTTTCCAGGAATCAGGAATAAAGTTATTATTGATGCATTGAGTATAAAAAGCAACCTGAGGTTTACAGCAATCTTTAACTAAAAGTATATAAATTTCAGCAGGTGTCATGTCAGGTCCAGATGCCTTTCTTGATTTAAATGATTGTATAGAAAAAAATACTTCTTTGGGTGTTATAACCAGTCTACCATTGTTATCGTCAAAAGATGACACTAATAAGGTTTGGAGAGCTCTGGGTCGAAAAATATTTCAGTGAAATATTGCAACCACTGATTTTCTGTTTATACAAGTATCCAACTTAAATTTATGATCATAGGTGCCCTTGGCAATGAGTTGCTAAAAGCACTTGTCATCCTTTTCATTAATTACTTTGAGCATCTTATTCCATTGTTCTTGATGAAATGTCCTTTTTTTATTTTTTAGAAAAAGGTTATACTGTTTCCTTTCTAAATTCAGTTGTCTAAGACTGCTTCTATTTTTGGTTTCTTTTACACATTTCACTAACTTTTTAAATTGGATTTATCTATTTTACAGTCATTATCAATCCAACCTTGGTCTGTCTTACCTATATTCATATCACTTATACACTTAATATAAATTATTTTTTGCAATTGATAAAATTTCCATTATATCATCCCACACAAACTGAGGAGAAAGTACAGTAATCAAACAAGACTGTTTAGGTTCCAAAAGAGATTTAATAAGCTCCATTATGTGATCCTCTAAGTTAAATTTACAAATTAATTTCTTGTTTCCTCTAATTTCACCATTCTGAATTTGGGGTGCCATTATTAGATTTTGTTGACAGTGAAAACCCTTCAAAATAAGAGGAAGGGGATCACTTTCAGCTCTTGGAGTAATGTATAAACTGTTCCAGGTCTCTATAGAACCAGATCAGGACCTCTGCTTCCTATAGGCCTCACAGAAGGGGAGGTAGAAGTAGCAGCTACTACCCATGAGCCTTCTACCCCAATCCCATGTCTTATGACTAGCCTTAGGTGAGAGGTTACCTTAAGGGCAGGAGAGCTTCGAGGCTTCCAGGAGGGCTGACCAAGCCTTATCCTCACATATGTTTCCATCCACCTGCCAGAGCAGGAGGTCAGAAAGCTGTTGTGGACAAAAGCAGCAGAAACAGTTCCTCCTTCACAGCAGGGACAGGGCCTTTATTCAAGCTGCTTCCTCACACACACAAAAAAATGGGGAATGGCAACCCATTCTGGATCTTAGATTTCTGAACAGACATCTGAAAAAGGACAAATTCGAGATGGTCCCCCTGTCCACAGTGATTCCTTCCCTTGCAGCAGGGAGACTGGCTGGGATCCTGGACTTGAGGGATGCGTATTTTCACATCTCAATCAGGCCCAGTCACAAATAGTACCTGTGGTTCATGCCACCTTCTGGTCACTACCAATTCACAGCCCTTCCCTTCGGCCTGTCATCCACTTCCAGAATGTTTACAAAGTGCTTGACTGTAGTGGCAGCACATCTCAGAAGACAGGGAGTGACATGATTTCCTGATCTAGATGACTGGCTAGTTGTAGGAAAGTCACACCAACAGTTCAAGGACTCTCTCCACTTGACTCAGAGCACTCTAGAGGGACTGGGGTTCCTCATAAATGTGCAAACATCTCAGACAGAACTGGTACAGGTATTAGAGTTCATAGGAGCAGAGCTGGATGCCCTCCTGGGCAAAGCATTCCTGCCCCAGGAAGGGTATTAAATCTGGTAGAACTGGCAAACTTTTTATCATAGGTCAATCCAAGTCAGCAAGGCACTTTCTACAGATTCTAAGGCATATGGCCTCTACTACAGCTGTAGTTCCAGGGGCAAGATTTCAGATAATGAACATCCAGTACCACTTGCGGGCTCATTGGTCCCAAAAGCAATACCCTAGGTCTAGGCTGGTATACATGACAGACACTCTGCTATAGACATGGATTGGTGGAAAGAAAGGGACAACCTGAGGGAAGGCATACCCTTTCAGGTAAAGGCCCTGGCAGTTGTCGACACAACAGATGCTTCCATGTTGGGCTGGGGTGCCCACCTGGGAGACTTAACAGTAAATGGGGTGTGGTCCTCTCGGGAGTCCAGAGAGCACATCAGCCTTCTGGAGCTGAGGGCATTCCTTCTTGCTCTTCAGTTATTTGCCACCCAGGTGAAGGGTCAGTCAATCTAGGTCAGGACAGACAATACTACCACCACGTAGTACATCAACAAGTGGGGAGGCACAAAGTCCTTGAAGCTGTGCACAGAAGCCATGAAGCTCTGGAGTCTAGCTTACTCACTGGATGTGCAGTTATCAGCAATCCACCTCCCAGGGAAGGACAGTGTTCTGGCAGATTCCCTCAGCAGGATCAGCCACTCTCATCATGAGTGATCTCTAAATGAATAAGTGCTGTCCACCATCTTTAGGAGATGGGGCATGTCATACGCCCCTGGTCCCAAAGACTGGGGCAGCCCAGTAGGACCTCCTGTTTGCAGAGAGGATCTCCCTATTCAGGAACTCGTGAGCAGGAGTAAGGGTTTCAGGAAGACTTACCACCAAACCTTCCTTTTCCCAGTGGGAGGGTGGATTCTGTAGTTTCGATTTCCCTTGACTCTGCACTACTTTCAATATTTGAATTCCACCATGGCCGCTGGCTACATCTTGCCTAGGTAGTTTTATACAATAGCTGAGCAGTTCTATCTTTTTAGGCACACAGACTTTTCAGAACCCTTCTGTTTAAAATGTTAAATCACACAATCAGACCCCCAGGGAGAGCTGATAAGAAAACCATAAAAGTTTACTTAAAATAAAAGCTATACAGAAAAGTCTACATTTTGGAAGAACTTTGAAATGCAGACAATAACAAAAGTAAAACTGGATGGTTCACAGAAAACACTAGATGTAAACTGTACCTTGTTTTGATGTTAAAGTTCAGACAAAATTTCAAATGTCCTTGTAGAGATGACAGTTCATTAGGCAATAGAATTTGTAGCAAGTCCTTGATCCAAGTCTCAGGATGTCCTTTTAAAAGTCCCCAGGTGCGCCTTGGTGAAAAAAAGTCTTGGTTTTTCAAAATTCTGACTTAAACTCAGAATTTTCTGTTCAGTATGTGAAGAATCTAATTCCCATACACTCAGGTCTGGTTTTAGAGATTTTTCCAGACCTACACATATACTTCTGGTCTACAAGTATATGCCAGCTGGAGCAGATGATCTGACCCCCCAGCTAAAATGTTTATCAACTGCCCTGAGTTCAAAATGTGTGTCCTATACATACAGGCTGGTCATCTTCAAGCCACACCTACAGTGTGATGGGGTACAACAGTGTACCTTTCCCTGAAGGTGTCACTATGGTTCCATGTCAATCTCAGTGACATATGGTCCCTGCATTTGGCTTAACCCCCTGACCCCTAGGTCATTACATTACCTTTCCCTGTCATGGAAAGCCACCGTGGGATGTCTTATGTCTTCCTGGGGCCATATACCTGTCTCCCTTATCTTGAAACATAACAGGTCCACACTAGCCTTTATATAAATAAGCATTAATTTTGTAGTTACCCATTAAAGGGACAGTGTCTTAATTCTAAAGTACATTACATCATATACAATATGAACCCACATAAATGGATATCTGCCTATCATGCGACAGGGCACACTGGAGGCAGACCTGTTTGCTTCCAAAGACAATTTCTAGCTCTCTCTCTTTTGCTGCAGGCCTCCAGCAGTGGGTACAGTGCTCATGGGGGCTCTGTTCCTGGACTGGTTAGGGAGGTTTCCATATGCCTTCCCTCCATTTCCTGTACTGTTCTGAGTCCTCCTGAAGCTGAGGAGCAAACCTGCAGCCATAATTCTGATCATCCTGTACTGGGCCAAACAGCCTTGGTACTCCTTACTCCTGGCTCTATCCTCCAAAAACAGCCCATTTGTCTCCCCTGAGATGCAACTGACTGACCACGTCCCAGGGCACAGTAGCCTTTCTGAACCTCAAGTCCCTGTGCCTCAAAGCCTGGTTCTTGAGGAGTTAACATACTCTATCATTTCTCTAACCAAGCCCTCCAAGTACTTAAAGTGTCCAGGAAACCTGCTACTTGGAAAATGTATGCTTCCAAATGGAAGATGTTTTCTCTATGGTGTGCTCCCAAGCAGCCTAATCCCCTTCAAGCAAGTCTGCCCACACTTTTGGACTACCTGGTGCACCTGCAAGCCTTAGGCCTCAGGCTTGCTTCCCTCAAGGTCCACTTATCAGCTGTTTCTGCCTATGCATCAGCGGGCAAGCAAAAAACAGTAGCAGTCTCTCACCTTGTTTTCAAAAGGTTCTTTAAGGGCCTGCTGCATCTGTATTTCCCTGTTAGGGAACCTGTCACTCCCTGGGACCTGAATGTCTGTATGGCCAAGCTCATGGAGCCTCCTTTTGAGCCTATGGCCACTGCAGACTTAAAATATGTCACTTGGAAGGTAGTCTTCCTGGTAGCCATCGCTTTGGCCAGAAGGATGGGTGAGATGCAAGTCCTCTGCACTGATCCTCACTACATCATCTTCCATAGGGATAAGGTGATCCTTAGGACTAACAGGAAGTTCTTCCCAAAGCTGTGTCTGAGTTTCACCTGAATCAGTCCATTACTCTTCCAGTATTCTTCACAGAACAGTCCTGTTCTAGGGAGAGGATGCTACACAGCCTGAATGTCGAGAGGTCCCTTAACTTCTACATAGAGCACACTAAGGGCCAGAGGTCTTCCCACACTCACCTGTTTTCACATATGGTGAAGTAGGAAAGGGCAGTCCAGCCTCCAAGAGAACTGTTGCCTGCCAGATTGTTTCCTGCATCCAATTCTGTTGCTCAAAAGCTGGCAAACAGCCACCTCAAGGCCTGAGGATGCACACTACTCATGGCACTGCTGCCTCGGTGGCAGCTGCAAGGGATGTCCGCTTGCTAGAAATCTGTAAAGCAGCTACATGGAAAACAGTTCACACCTTTACAAAGCACTGTTGCCTGGATATACAATCCAGATCAGATGCGGGGTTTGGCACTGCTGTACCGCAGAACCTTTTTTCCTAAGGAGGTTCTGTACCCAGCCTCCCAAGATACTGCTTTGTAGTCTGCATATGTTAAGCATAATAAGGGATTCCTGGGGTTTGAAGAAAACATTACTTACCACAGTAATGTTGTTTCTTCCTGTGGCTCCCTCATTATGCTTAAATCTCACATCCTACCGTCCCTTCCAGAACCAGGAAAAGGTTCTACAAAATTTAGTTTTAACTCTTATACTTAACTGCTTGAGCATTACTTGTTCATTCACAAATTCTTTTAAAGGGAAACGTCCATGTCCCGTCTGGCCCCACCTGTTTGTAAAGTGGGGCCCGATTAGCAAATATACAAATAGTGGTAAATGTGGCACTTACAGTATAGTATTTTATTTAAATCCATATCTGGTTGATCCTGCACCCTCCCTGCTTGCATTTTAAGTGCAGACACCCTCTCCGTCATGCCCAGAAGCACCCATGGCTGTCCCCATGATGACGTGACAGGCGGGGAGAAGCTGGGGTGTCTCCATAGGCTTACAATAGCTCAGGACTGCTAAACAGCTCCGGTTTGGAGCCTCTGTAGCTCCGTGACATAAGAAGACCAGGTACAGAGAGCTGGTGTGCTTGTTAGTCTGTTCCTGGTCTCAGTATTGCAAGAATACTGACAGACTCCAAACCGGAGCTATTTGAAGCTACCGCAATACAGAGTATATGTATTGCGGTAGCTTCGGTTGAGGAATATGCCTCCGACCCACCACCCCTGCCCTTCCAGAGCCCAACTTAGTCCAGCCATTCCTCCTCCCTGGCATCCTGTGAGATAACAGTGGCAAACTTGGTGACCTCTGGGTGGGGGAAAAGGTCCCCCGAATCCTAACCAATCGGCCTGGAGTCCAGCAATCTCCTCCATCAACCCAGAGAGGTGCATGCAGAAGGGACAGAACCTCAGTCTCCAGAAGGTCTTTGACAACTGCTGCCTTGCAGCCACTGCACTGCACCATTCCTAGCATTCCCAGCTTCTGTACTCCCTGTGTTACCCGGAAATACTTTAGTACCCTTACCCCTGATAGGGTGTTTCTAGTTTTCGTTTTTTTTTTTTGTTGTTGTTGCTATTTGTGTTCACCTGTATCTTGTTTAAATCCATTTATACTCTTACCCCAGGCCAGTTAGTTAACACCCCTTCCCTGAACTACAGGACTAGACACAGTTTTTATAATATGGACCCTAAAAGTGGGCTACTAGGGATGGTCTGACATTTACCCTTCACTCATAATAAATACCCAATTCAACAAGTTTCACCACAACTTACCCCACCTATACTGTCTCAAAAAAAAGCCCTTTTGGTCCCTTCTGTGGCAAATGTAGGCAGACTCTGCCTAACTCTCAGACCCAAGGTATGGAACAGTAATATATATGTAGTCCAGTATTCTCTTTCTGGGCCTTAATGCACTGGAGTACGTCACCATACACTTTAAATAAAGGGCACTGGATATGAAGACAGTGCAGGCCTTCAAGGTAAGCACCTGGACAGATTTTTGCTTACAGTGCCAAGGGGATTACGGGCATCCTGCAAAGTAGAGTGGGTAGGGAATCCTCATGAATTAGTATGTTTGCAAAGAATAATTTTTAATTTTTTTGCCAAGTGCTTATGAAGCAAGGAGAATGATTGATTGATTTGATTAAAAGTTTATTTTTTCACAGGAAATTCATTTGTTAGGACAAAGTCCCGTTTACAACAAAGTCCTGCATATAGATTCTAATACAATTACCAATTGACAATTGACATTTAACATAACTAATACAAACAAACATAATCACACTCTACATACATACATTATTTAAAACACATACATAAAAAATATAAACTATTAAACAATTCATTTTTAAATTAAAAAAAAATCTAAATTTGTTTTCTGTGATTCAGTCAAACCATTCCGACTTAATGCTACTGTATTCTGGAGCATGCTATCCCCTAGTCTATTAAAGCTTCTATACATTGGGATATTGCTTAATGGATTCCTAGTCTTTATATATGATTCGCTATATATCTTTCTTTTTAATTGCTTATACAAAGGATGGTTATACTTTTTGTGAATTATCTTATGACATATAGTAAGCCAGAGATAGTTTCTTTTTGCTTCAGGTTGAAGCCAATTTAACTTATTATAAATTATACAATGATGCTCATTTTTAATACTTCCAGAAGCAAATTTACCTATCCTATAATATATTTGATTAACCAAATTTAAAGCTGTTTTAGTCGAATTCGTGTAAATTATAGAACCATACTCCAATATGGGTAACAGCATCTGTTTTGCCAATTGCTCCTTTGCCACCAAAGGTAAAGCTCCCGAAACTCTTCTAAGGGTCCCTAATCTTTTATTCACTTTCTTTAGCTGAACTGATATATGATTTACATATGTCATTCTAACATCTACTTGAAACCCTAAGTATCTGTATGTTAATACATTTTCAATCTTTGTACCATCTTGTAAATGTAATTGTGGTTTGGGCTCTTTTCCTCTATATGAACCAATCGAAAACAACATAGTTTGTGTTTTTTTAGCATTCAAAAGAAGACCAGATTTACTGAACCATTTTTGCATTTGTAACAAATCACTTTGAAGCGAATCCATCATACCTGTGAGACTGTCAGCAGACGCCACTAAAACAGTGTCATCTGTGTATAGTCTCATCTCACTATATTTAATTTCATGAACCAAATTATTAACATAAATATTAAATAATAATGGGCTCAAAATCGAGCCCTGGGGAACACCTCTCTCTAGTTTCACAGGGGCCGACATCATTATGCCACGTTGAACACATTGATATCTATTTGTCAAATATGACTCAAGCCATTTTAATATTTGGCCCTTAATCCCTATGGCCCTTAACCTAGTCAAAAGCAAATCATATTGAACTAAATCAAAAGCCTTACTGAGATCCACAAACACTGCCCCTGTGTACTTTCCTTGGTTCATAGATGTAGCAACCAGGTCACTAAATTCTAACAGGGCAGTGTTTGTGGATATCCCCTTTCTAAAACCATGTTGTTCATCTACTATTACAGTATTTGTATCTAAATAATTATTTACCTGTTCATAGACTTTACATTCCAAGATTTTAGATAAAATTGGCAAAAGGGCTATTGGCCTATAATTTGAAGGAATAGTTTGATCCCCAGACTTATAAATGGGAATAATTTTCCCCATCTTCCAAATTTCATGATCAGAATGGGTGTAATGGCCCTAGTGTTCTTGCTGAGCATAAATTACTATGTTATTTATGATACTGTCTTGTCTGGAGGATCCATCTGAGACAGAGAGAGAGAGAGAAGCGTGAGAGAGAGAGAGAAAGAGAGAAAGAGAGAGAGAGAGAGAGAGAGATACACATACCATAACACATGCAAGCACACAAACACACACACACACACACACACACATTATTTCTCAGTTTTATCTAGAGTACGTTGTGGAGATAAAGATTAGTGGTTATGTGGCTGAAGGCAATCAAACAAACTGCTGTTTTTTAAGATTTCAGATAAAACCAGCATTCTTCAGCCTCAGTTAGATAGAGATATATCCTGAATAACTAGATGTACTAGTTCTTATATTTAAAAAAAAATGTTATGAAATAAAATAAATACTCACGCTACAACAAAACGGTGGGATCAAGACAATGGGTAGTTAACCATAACATTTTTGTTTCATACTGAGCACCTCTGATGAAGCTCATTATGGAGCGAAAACATTAAGATTTTCTACCTGTTGTCTTGATCCCACCGTTTTGCTGTAGTGTGCATATTTATTGTATTTAAGAAAATCTTTTGAAATATAAGAACTAGTACATCTAGTTATTCAGGATATATCCCTATCTCACTTAGGTTGAAGGGTGCCAGTTTTATCTTAAGGTGCATTTACACATACCATAATGGTGCGCATCCATCTTCACCTCTCGCTCACTACTCCACCAACGCCACTCGTGACCGCCATTCACACGGAAGGGCTGTGCACCATTACAGCATGGCAGACAGTACATCTGGGGCCATATATTCAAAACTTAGCCCTGGCACTTAGGAGTGTTTGCCCGTACTAAATGGGTTTTGCACCCGATTCGTGGATGGGGTCAATATTCAGACACCCCCACAGCGCGGGCAAAGCCTGTTAGCACCCGAGCACTAAGTTATTACTGTGCCCATACAAATGAGGGGGTTCTTCCCTACATATGGGTGCAGCAGGAAATTGAGAGGTGTGTACGGGCAGTAAATGCCACCTGAACAAGTGCAAGTTACTGCGTTTGCATTCCCCTACTTAACAGGGTGTATTGCCATGGTGGTGGGCAGTGGTACCTGAGCTGGCCATTTTCCCTGCACCCCCAAATCTGACCCATTGTAGCAATGGTGCCCTGGTGTCTACTGGCACCCCCCCAACCTCCAGTCACCCATCCCAGTAAATGTTAGTGTTTCCCTGGTGTCTAGTGGCAGCCTCCACCCTCCAGTCACCTGTTGCCATGTTATAACAGATGTCCATGTTTTCTAGTGGCACCCCTGACACTCTGATCACCCATCCTGGTACCTGGTGAAGTTTCCCTGGTGTCCGGTGGCCCCCCCACCCACTGATCATCTGTCCTTGAATACAACTTGTATTCTCTTATGTCTGGCAGCCCCTCCCCACCACCCACACTGAACACAGTGCCCTACTCCCCCATACCTATTTGGCCAGTGCCACGTGAGGGATCCGATACAGTGTCCAGCACAGCCTTTCTCTCACCACCTTGGCCGTTCACCATATGGAATGACAGGGCATGAGTGTACTGTCTACAATGTAGGGAGCACACGAGACAGTATGCATGCTCCCTACACTATAGACAGTATGCTCACTTGCAGCCATTCCATATGGTGGCCAGCTGAGGTTGTGGGAAGAGGGTTGTACTGGTCAACATGTCGGTTCCCCCTTGTGGCACCAGCCAAATAGGTATGGGGGCAGGGTGTTATGCTCAGTGCAGACAGTGGGGGGTGCTAGACATGACTGCATATGTGATGTATTTAAGAACGGGAGAACAGTGGGCAGGGGGTGCCACTGATACCAGGGAAGCTTCACCATGTAACAGGACAGGTGATGGAGGGGTGGGGGGTGCCACCAGACACCAGGGACATCTAGTATAACATGGCTGTAGGTGATCCAAGGCTGTGGGTTGCCACTAGAAACCAGGGAAACCAATATTATTACCAGAATGGAGATTGAAGGTTGGGGCATGACACTAAACAGCAGGGAAGAACCAAACATTTACCAGGATGGGCGATGGGATGGATGGAGGGTGTCACTAGACACCAGGGACAAACATACGCATGGAGCTGCAATTGGAGGGTGAGGGGTGACACTAGACACCAGGGAAAATGCAAACATTTAACAGGACAGGCCATCAGACAGGTGTGGGTGGGGTGCCATTAGCTACCAGGGTAAACAGTATAATAACAGAGACTGGGATCTGAGGGCATGTGGTGCCACTGGACACCAGGGACTCTTGAATATTATGAGAAAGGGTAATCGGGTGGAGGAGGCAGTTGCCACCATGCCTGATGTGGCTGGTGGCCATAGGTGCAATGCAAACCTGCCACAGCTTCCCATGCAAATGAGACCATAATTGGCATGCAAATGGACCCTTAGTGCCTTGCATGCCCAGTGGGCTCAACTGCACGTTATGGAGTGACTATCAAGCTGTGGCTCCCGGTGCTATCACGTCTGGAGGTGCAGTTCCCTACAGTTCCCTATTGGCTGCATACAGCCCGGATCCATGTTGAGGCAGTGCTACTCAACTTAGCATTGCACGGACATGGCCCTATATTCAGTTGGATAATGCCAGTGCACTATCCAACTGAACATAGCAACCTCTGAGTCAGGCTCAAGAGCAAGCGCGATACAAACCTTTGCACTGCGCTGTTGCCCATATTTGAATATCAGACCCCTGGTGTTTTACAGAGCATGCCAGCTGGGGCTGGGAGGTTTAGCAGTGTCAGTGGCTCAGCAGGTTGCACACTCTCCTCTGAAGCCAGGGGACCAGAAGGCTGTGGGTTCTATCCCCACACCAGGCACTTGGGTTAAATCCTAATACTGACACTGTAGTGCAGCATAAGGGGGGTGCTGCATTCCTGAGGTGCCGTCTTTCAGATGAGATGTTAAACCGAGATCCCATCTGCCTGTTCTGGTGGTAGTTCAGGTGGCTGTTAAAGATCCCATGGCACTTCTTGAAAAAAGTTGGGGAGCTAAATTTCACCCATACACTAAAAATACCACCAACAGCTAATCTGGTTCAAGGTCATTTGGCATTCATCTGTATCCCCTTCCCCCAGGTCATGCTTGAAAATAGGCAGAATTTGTCTAGTGCACTTACCCGGTCAACAAACCCTAAATTAAATAAAATAAAAAGATAGGACTGGCACTTCAGTTTAATTGATAAAAAGTGCATAGAACTTGTAGCCTGTGCAAAATAAAGTGGGGGTCTCTAGCTCCTTTGGACCCATAGCCGCCATATGGCATCGGAACCATCCATTGCTGAGCCCGACCCAAAATGGCCACCGGGAGGGAATGAGCTAGTGTTAATAAGTCCTGGAATAGTTTACTTCTGTGCAAAGAAAAGTTAATTGAACTTACAGCCTGTGCAAAATTACAAAGTGAGCAAAATGAAGCCTTCGGAATGAGTTGGTATGGTTGAGGTACAAATGTATGCCATTTAGCAATGCTCTTTAGAGCTTAGCTGTGTAATGTAAGCACCATGCCATGTAAAATCTGCAGCAAGAGAAATATGCAGAAATAAAAGGTGTGGGGTATCATGGGGTGGCACCACTGCAGACAGAGCAGCGTGTTTACATGCTAGCAAAAAAATGCCTGCACTGATAAACAATCCCAGCAGAACACCAGTCCACAACGGAGCCACCTACAACAGTCAACAGGCTATTTACATGGCCTAATTTGCACTGGTGCAACTCATCTGCACTGCTTACGACTAGAGGTATATGATGTTGAGAAAACTGCTTCAAAAAAGCTTCACAAAACTGGCAAACTTCTCGAAGTTCTAAGTGCTGACTTCGCAACAGCAAAGTGGCACTTCTGCCTGCAAAGTGACTAAACTTTGCCAATGATGTTACAGCTTTGTGGGGAAAAAGTGCCACTTCACCTGAAAAATGTTGCAAAGTCGGAGAAGTTGGAATTTGATGCTGACAATGGGAATTTCACGAAGCTTCACAAAGTCGAATTTTCACAACTTTGTGGCAACTTTCCCGATGAAGCATAACTCCGAGCACCCGTACCTGCAGTGGTGCAGTGGTGCAGGTCGGGCCATGTAAACATGCCTGTTGTATTCCAGAATGACCTGGCACCTCGTAAGTCTCTGAAGCTACCCTACTTCTTTGGTATGTTGTGTTTTAATATGTGTACTTCTCCTTATTATGATGTTACTTCTCTTTTTGGGGAGGGCAGGATCAGCTCCAGTCCGACTATTCCCATAACCAGAACTCCATGATCAGTTTACCAGCCAAACTGATCAAGAATCATTTCACTGTAAGAATACTTTACTTCAAGAGCTGTTCACTCCAGCACTTACCTCCCATTGGTGAGCATTTACTATTTAGCACCTACACCACCATGGATCACCACGGTGGTGAAATTAAAGGTTAAGGAAAATTAATGGGAATCAAGATTAAAACATAGATTTCCTGGTTCACAATCCTGTGCCCAAACTAAAATGCTATGCTGTGTTAGCTGTTTATTTGCAAGCTTGCTGATAGACATATCTCTGATACAAACTGATTCTAAACTGGTAAACTGATTTTAGAGCAGTGGTAGAGGGAACTGTCTATCTGCAGTATCTACAGAAGAAAGGGTCCTGAAAGCACTCCTAAAACTCAAGGTGGACAAAGCAATGGGGACTGATGGGATTCATCCCAGAATTCTAAAAGTACTAAGGGGAGACCTAGTGACGCCACTGACTACCCTTTTTAACAAATCATGGGAGGATGGTGTGGTATCTGAGGATTGGAGGAGGGCAGATGTGATTCCCCTTCACAAAAGTGGGAGCAAGGCAGAGGCAGGAAACTACAGACCTGTTAGTTTGACCTCAGTGGTAGGGGAAAATGATGGAATCACTTGTGAAAGAAAGAATTGTTGAGTACATAGGAGCCAGCAGGGCACAGGACCCAAGGCAGCATGGATTCACAGCAGGAAGGTCATGTCAGACAAATCTAATAGATTTCTTTGACTGGGTGACCAAAGTAGTAGACCACAGAGGGGCTGTGGATATGGCCTACCTAGACTTAGCAAGGCATTTGACACAGTCCCACACAAAAGATTAATAAACAAATTAGCCAGCCTGGGAGTGGGTCCCAGGGTGTTAGCCTTAGTAACAAATTGGCTGGACAACAGGACACAGAGGGTAATAGTAAACGGAGTCCACTCTGAAGAAAGGGGGGTTACTAGTGGGGTACCGCAGGGTTCAGTACTGAGCCAAGTCCTCTTTATTGTCTTTATAGGAGACATTGCGGAGGGGCTGGAAGGAAAAGTATGCCTCTTTGCAGATGACACAAAGATCTGCAGCAGGGTTGATACACAAGGTGGTGTTGGAAAGGATGAGAAGGGAGTTGGCATGGTTGGAGGAATGGTCAAAATTATGGCAGTTTAGATTCAATGCAAAGAAGTGCAAAGTAATGCACCTAGGAAACAAAAACCCAGAGGAAGAGTACACAATAGGAGGAGGGTACTAACAACAACAAAAATGGAAAGGGACCTGAGAGTAGTCACATCAGACGACCTTAAGGTAAGTAAGCAATGTGAGAAGGCAGTAAGGCGGGCTGGGGTGATACTGGGATACATAGGGAAAGGCATCACCAGTAGAAAACAGGAAGTTGGTATCCCTCTGTACAGACAATTGGTGAGACCCCATCTGGATTATTGCATGTAGTTTTGGAGACCCCATCTCTGCAAGGACATAGGATGGAGGAAGTCAAGAGGAGGGAAAATAAAATGGCGCAATGTCTGCAACAGAAGCCATATGAAGAGAGACTAAAAGAGCTTAATATGTATACCCTTGAGGAAAGGAGGGCAAGGGGGGACATGATAGAAACTTTCAAATACCTCAAGGGAATCAACAAAGTCCAAGAGGGGAGCAGCTTTCAGAAAAAGAGATATGTAAGAACAAGGGGCACAATTTGAAGATAGAGGGGGATGGCTCAGGGGCAACGTGAGGAAATACTGTTTCACAGAGAGGGTAGTGGACACATGGAACCACCTTCCTGAGGAGGTTGTGGGGTCAAAAACAATGGGGGAATTAAAGAATGCATGGGAAGATATAAGGCTGTACAGCACAGGAACTTTTTCACTTCAAGAAGGGCTGTAGGACCAGGGGACATGACCTCAGGCTGCAAAGAGAGAGGTTCTCTACCAACACCAGGAAGTTTTTCTTCACAGAAAGATGGTGGATGCCTGGAACAGCCTGCCCCAAGAGGTTGTGGGGTCAACACTGTGGGGGGGATTCAAGAATGCTTGGGATAGACACAAGGGAACCCTGACTACAAAGGCAGCTAGAGTGTCAAAATAGGTTTAAAACAAATAGGCAGACTAGATGGACCTAGCGGTCTCCTTCTGCTGTCAACTTCTATGTTTCTATGTTTCTAAGGCAATTATAGTGGAAGGGGGGTAGGAGGAAGCAGGGTGTTGGTTAATTAGAATCTGCAGCTTATCCAGTAGGTAGGGAAATGGGCAGACTAGGTGGACCAAGCAGTCCTTATCTGCCGTCAAAGTCTATGTTTCTGTGCAATCTGTAACCCTCTTTGACCATCTACTCAGTTTTCTCCCATGCATGATAACTGCTTCTAATAGATTGGGAGTGCCACCTTCCTTCACTTTCATTGTGGCCCAAACAACCCTTAGCTGTATGAGTTGAGACAAGGGAGAGGGAAGAGCAGCCCCAGAGGAATAGGGCACAGTGGCCTGGTAGACTAGGAGACATAGTGGCATTATCCTACCAAGGCACTCCCCCTGCTTTCCTCTGAGCTCCTCATACTTTTACCACTGCACAGTAGTGGCAGGGATGTGTGGTAGGAAGCTTTTGTGTGTGCATGTGGCCCCAACCCTTTCAAGCATTTCCCAGATGCACTGATAATGTTTTTCATATTTGTATTGGTACATAAAACATAGAATTTTTCAGCAGAAAAGGACCACTTGAGACTGGACCAGTGGTGCTGAGGGCTGAGGTGTGGATGCCACACCTTGCTTTCTGCTGGTGAACCATGTTCAGGAACACATGCCGAACACCGGGGGTCAGCCAGAGAGGGGGAGGGAGAGGAGCGAGCATCCAAAGAGACTGGCTTGCCTACAGCTGCTAGCTTTCTCCCTGCTGCTGCTGTTATGTAGAGGGACCATGTCTGCTCTCCTCCAGTCCTCCAGAACCACACCTGTTTCCAGTGAGCTGTTGAATAAGGCCATCAGTGGGGCAACTAACACCTCCCGGAGTTACTTTAGTACCCTTGGATGTATCTTGTCTGGTCACATAGCCTTGTCCACTGTTAGAGCTGCAAGTCCCTTTAGGACTCTTTCCTCTGAAAATAGATTTGTGTCCACCTCCCTCTGCTTTGTTCCTGCTGCTAGTCAGTCCCACCTCCCTCCACTGTGAAGACTGAGCAGAAGTACAGTACCTGTTCAGGATATCTGCTTTTCCTTGATCCTCTTCTCCCCCTATCGTCTTCCTTATCCTCACTATTCATCCCCTTGCTTGCCTCTTCTCACTTACGTACCTGAAGAAAGTCTCATCTTCTTTAGCTACCCCCTTTGGCTACCCTTTCCTCTATCTACATCTTTGCTTCACTCACTGCCTTTTCTGCTGCTCTCTGTTTTACTTGGTATACATTCCTGTATTCCTCCCTCTGTGTTTTCTGATACCTCCTAAGTGCCACCCTTTTGCCACCACCATCTTGGCCACTTCCCTAGAGAACTATAATGGTCTCTTTTTCCTCCTACTTTTACTCACTTCCTTCACACAGCGGTTGATAGCCATAATTATGCCATCCTTATTTTTCCCCATAGTGCTTCTACCTTCCCAGGCAATCCCCACTACAAGGCAGTTTCTGAGGCAGTCTCCCATTCCTTCAAAACCCGCCTAAACTGTAAGAGGCCAAATCACCATTGTTTCTGTAACAGTTGTAAGAGAACTGATCAGGGTTTGAGTGTAGCTAGTACCCTGACTATTGAGTGAATACAAACACAGAGATGGGAGTCTTGGGCTGAAATTAAGATTCAATCACAAATTAGGTGAATCTGACAGTCTCAGCAAAACTCTGCTGCTGTTAGGCATAGAAACAGACAGTGATAGCATAAAAATGCCAATGGTCCATCCAGTCTGCCCGTAGTTCTCTTTCAAACCCCAGGACCTTATTTCCGTACAGGGTACTAGCCCTCACTATCCACCCCCTGTTCCCCTCCCTACTACCACCCTGAGGAACCACTATACCCTTCACTCTGTCCCAGCCATGTTTGAAACCATTTATGGTTTTGGCACCCATCACCTCAGCTGGCAGACTGTTCCACAGTTTCACCACCCTTTCTGTAAAATAACTTCCTCATATCCTTCTTGAATCACTCTCCCATCAGTTTCCACTTGTGTCCCTGTGTCCTTGAACTGTTGCTCAATGCCAAATAGTTCCTAGTAGTTCACCTTGTTGATCCCTTTTAGAAACTTGAAGATCTCTATCATATCACTCCTCTCTCATCTGGTCTCCAGCAAGTGCATGTTCAGTGCCTTCAGTCGATCCTCATAAGACCTGCCCTGCTGACTGAATAATCCTGGTAACCCTTTGTTGCACTGTCTCTAGTCTGGCCTTATCTGTCTTGAGGTGAAGAGTCCAGAACTGGGTGCAGTACTCCAGGTGCGGCCTCACCAATGATCTATAAGGAGGCACAGTAGTAATCCTCTTTTCTACTGTGGATACCCCCTCCTGATACATCTAAGCATCCTATTTGCTTAACCATAGACCTTATTGCACTGGCTTGACTGTTTAAGGGAGTAACTAGTGATGACTCCTAGGTCCCTTTCTTATGCCTTAATGCTGAGATATACCCCTCTCATCCAGTACTCTGTCTTGGGATTCTTGTTTCATAGGTGCATCACTGCACTTTCTGGCATTGAATTTCAACTGATAAATCTTAGACTACCTGTCTAGTTGTTGCAGGTCACTCTGCCTCTTCTTAATTCCCTGGTCACTGACTAATCTCCCACAGAATGTAGTGTCATCTGCAAAGAGACACATCTTGCCAAGGATTCCTTCTCCACTGTTGCTGATGAACACATTGAAGAGGACAGAACCCAGGACTAATCCATGTGCCACCCCTCTCATGACCTCCCTCTCTTCTGATTTGACACCATTTATCACAACCCTCTGCAGCCTTTCCTTTAACCAATTTCCTTCCCATATTACTATGTCCCTTGCCACACCCAGATCCTTCATCATCTTTAGCAATCTCCTGCGAGGCACTGAGATGAAAGCCTTGGTGAAGTTAGAGTAAATCCATGGCATGACTCCTATCTAATTCCTTTATCACCCTGTCAAGGAAAGCTATCTGGTTGGTCTGACAAGACCTCCCTGCCGGGAACCCATGCTATTTAAGTTCTCCCCTTCTCACGTGACTAGACAAACTATGACCAATGTTTTCAACAACCCATTTTATCACACCACTCTGGTGCAAAACTCTATCACCTACAGCTGGTCTAAGCTCTAAAACCAGCTACCCCCTCACTTCTGGCAAGTACCTCCACCACTGCCTTTCAGAGCTCTCTCAAAAGCCACTTTCTCTCTAAACTCACCTGCAACTGCTCTCCCTCCACTAGTGAAAAGTAATGTCAGCTCCCACTAGCCTGGACCTTGCCAGGGCTCTCCCTGCTCACCTCCTGCGGCAGCTTCCCCGGTGGTCACAAGCTGCCCTGCTTTACATATAACTTTATATTATGTCATACTCCTGCTCGTTCAGTCTGCAAGGTGGCTCAACCTTCTGCACCCTTACATTTATTTTATCGGTATTATAACGAATGGCTTGACCTATGTGTTCCATACCAAGTCTAGTAATGGACCAAGTATAGTAATGTATGATAAGGTCTCTGCTTGCAAGATGTCTCAACCTCTGCACTCGTAGGCTTATATCTTATTTTATTTGTGTACGTGTGAATTTTTGACCTGGTTATCCAAATCAAGTGTCACTGATGTCTCCCTGTATATATTATTAAGTTTCTATATTTGTACATGTATCTTTTATTTTAAACTGACTGTTCGAAAACTGGACATTTATGAAAACGGGCAATTTTGCTACATACAGTACCTTTCCAGTATAAAATAAATACACATGAAGCTTGAAATTTGGTTACTATCCTGGAGTATGCTCCTCTCCAGGTAGTCCACAAGGTCCTCTTTCACCAGTGACTCCATCAGTTTACCCACAACGGAGGTAAGACTGACAGATCTGTAGTTCTCTGATTGCCCCTTGCCCCCCCCCCATGGAGCACAACTACTGTACATCTGCTACCCTCAGTCTTTTGGAACTGTTCTCATCTGTAATGAGCTGTTGAATAGCCCTGGTAGGGGTTCAGCCAGTTCCTTGAGTACCCTTAGATGTATCCCATCAGGCCCCAGGGCTTTATCTTTATGGCAGCTAGTCTTTTCCAAACTCTTTCTCTGGTAAATAATGGCTGCGTCATCTTGGGAACCCCATTTATGGGTGCCATGGTGCTACTCTCTGGCAAGGGCTCACTATCTTCCCTTGTGAAGACAGAGCAAAAGTAATCATTAAGGACAACTGGCTTTTTGTACATCCTCCTTATTACCCTACCTCCATTAGATAGCCTAACATTTCTTTCTTTTTTCCCTTATATACCTGTAGAACTACTGTTCCCAACCCTTGACCTCCTCTGCAATATGCAGCTGATTGTCTGCTTTTGACTCCCTAATCGCTTTCTGTACTTCCTTAGTTCTCAATTGGCATTCTATCCATTCTTCCTTCCCCTACATTTCCTTGTATCTGGCGAAGACCTTTTGTCTGACCTTCACTGCTTCCTGGACCCTTTCTGAGAACCATACTGGTCTATTATGCCTGTTTCTTTTGGTTACCATTCTCATGTATAACTTAGATGCCTAGAGAATGGCCCCCTTAATTGGCCCCTCTCTCCTCCACATGCCCAATGCTGTCTACCCTGACTAACGTGTCCAGACCAACTCCCTCATCTTGTTGAAGTCTATCCTTCTGAAATCAAGGATCTCCACCCTTGATTGGGGCTTTCCAGTCCCAAGGATCAGCTCAAACCAAATAGATTTATGGTCACCAGACCATAGTGGCTCCCCTACCCACACATCTTCTACCATCTCTCAGGTGGTGAGCACCACATCAAGAATGACAGCCTGCCTGGTGGGTTCCTTAACCAACCACCAGCAGACATTCCTGGGATGTTCTCAGCAAGGGCAGCCTGACTGCTGGTGCTCCTGGTAGCCGGAATGTCCCAATCAATGTTTGGCAGGTTCAGATCACCCACCACCACCCACTGACACTCCCTCTTTGCCACTCCCCTTCCTAGCTCTTTCCCAAGCTCCTTATCCCTCTTTTCCCCTTATCCTGGTTGTCTGTAGATCACCCACAACTGTAGGTTCTTGCTTGATCCTGCTGTGAGTTGCACCAACAGTGACTCTGTCTCGACTCTGCAACTGTGTTCCCCATTGCTTCCCCTGATGTTTTCATCTTCCACAGCCTTGATGCCTTCCCTGATGTATAGGGCTATGCCCCCCTTACCTTTCCCTCTGTCCTTTCTCAACACAGAAACATAGAAACATAGACTTTGACGGAAGATAAGGACCACTTGGCCCACCTAGTCTGCCCATTTTCCTACCTACAGGATAAGCTGCAGATCCTAGTTAACCAACAGCCTATTTCTTCCTACCCCCACAAGAATTGCCTTATGTATGTCCCATGCATTCTTGAATTCTCCCACAGTTTTAGACCCCACAACCTCCTCAGGAAGGCTGTTCCATGCATCCACCACCCTCTCTATGAAAAAATACTTCCTCACATTACCCCTGAGCCATCCCACGTCTATCTTCAAATTGTGTCCCCTTGTTCTTGCACATCTTGTTTTCTGAAAGGTGCTACCCTCTTAGACTTTGTTGATTCCACTGAGGTACTTAAAAGTTTCTATCATGTCCCCCTTTCCTCAAGGGTATACATATTAAGCTCCTTTAGTCTCTCCTCGTATGGCTTCTCTTGCAGACCCTGCACCATTTTAGTTGCCCTCCTCTGGACTGCCTCCATCCTGTCTATGTCCTTGTGGAGATGGGGTCTCCAGAACTGGACGCAATACTCCAGATGGGGTCTCACCAACTGTCTGTAGAGAGGGAACAACTTCATGTTTTCTGCTGGTGATGCTTCTCCCTATACATCCCAGTATCCCCCAGCCCTCCCTACTGCCTTCTCACATTGCTTGCTAACTTTAAGGTCATCTGATATGATTACCTCCAGGACCCTTTCCATTTTTGTTGTTGTTACTACCCCCCCCCAATTGTGTAATCTTCCCCTGGGTTTTTGTTTCCCAGGTACATTATTTTGCACTTATTTGCATTGAATCCAAGCTGCCATACTTCTGACCATTCCTCCAACCTTGCCAAGTCCCTTCAACATTGTGTAACCAGGGACTGTCAGGTCTCACATGTTATTTTCTGAGGCCCAAGTTTCTGTGATGGCTAGAAGGCCCATTTCAGTGGCAGCCATTATTGCCTGGAGCTCACTAATTTTATTACCTGGACTCCTGGTGATAAGGAAGACTCCCTTCCATCTAACATCTGATCCCTTTTTACTTTTTACTTTTCTTTCACTGTCATTCTTCCCTAGTCTCCTTAACTTCTTGTTTTTCACGTTGATTGCTGGCTTTGTGAGTCCTCCCTCCTTGGTCGCTTCCCCTAGCCTGATTAGAACCTCAGATTCATTTTTACCCACTGTGTTGCAACAAATCCTGAATTAGGGGGAGTACTAGCTAGATTTCCTTTCCACTCTCCTATTACCATGGTTCTTATAGCCCTGCAGTCAGTTTAATTGTCCAATGAAGACTTTGAACTTCTGCCCAAGTGAATTGACCCTTCTCTTTTCATTACCCTTGAAGAGCTTTCTGTCCCTGAAATACCCCCAGTCCCCCACAAAGTGGTATCCCATCTCCTACACTTTGTGAGTAATGAAAATTATGAAGTAAATTATGAAAACCACCTGGAAAGTGACGGTGAGCTTCTGCATTGTTCCTATTGTGATCTGATGTGTGTTTGACATTGGGACAAAACACTAAGGAAGGATGGGACCACCCACAATATATAGGCTATGCCGATGTATGTTGATGTGGGCGACCCCAGCTAGAAAAGGTGTCTGGCTGGTCCTAATGCCGATGGCTTACAGTTTCAATGGTGTGGCTCAATGGAAGGAGAAGTCCTTGAAGAAGATGTACTTTACAGAATTAGTGGTGGGCACTTGAAAAAGACTGCCAATTCATGAGATATCAGTGGATACTGTAACAACCACCAAGCTCAGACTAGGCAAATACTTTGAAGAAAAATGGAGATAGGGTATTTCCACTGAACTGGTGGGAGTGAGGAACTCGATGGTTCAATGACCTTCTTTCTTCTGAATATACATATATGTACATATCTTCAAAAACCACATAACCAGGCACTCACCCACCACTGGAATAGATGCTGACGCTGCAGTATTATTACAAAAACATTTTATTTAAAGTCAAAACTGCCTTATGCATTTCTGGTCACCATGACCCTTTCTCAAAGGCTGAATTATATTTGGAAAAAAAAACACTAATAAGTACACTTAATCATGATGAAGTCGCAATTACAGGTTATCCATGAGCCAATAAAATTCACAGTATAGTTAAAGCACTTAATCAGTGAACACAGAACAAAAGTTATTCAAGGACCACAGAATTAATTGAACAAGTGGCATGAGGAAAAAGAGCTTTAAAAAAACTGAAACAGCTGTATAAAATTGAGAAAAAAGATACCCAATCTAAATGTCTTATATTTTCATAATGCAGACATATACAAACACACAGTACAAATCATAAAACTCATAATATTAATGAAAAAAACGTTTTAAATACAAGAAAAAGAAAATTTCTTATTACCCCAATCAGAAATTTCATACAGTTACAGGGGTAAAGAAACAAATATAACTCAAAACATGACATTGTGATTCACTGGCATCCAAGAACTAAATACCTGACACATTTTTTAATGCTACCATAATAAGCTCTTATAAGAAGCTTTGTACATGCTCTCTTTTTAAATAGAAGGGGCTTCAACATCTATGTATCAAACATGGTTTTATGTCGAAGCCCCAATTCAAATCTGGATTTGTATGTGCCTGGATTAACAAAAGCCAAAAGGTTTCTGTTCGAAAAATAAAATTTCTAAAGTTTCCACCTCTTGGATTGGGGCATACTTTTTCTATTGCTAAATATTTAAAACTGTGTTTGCCATTTTCACACTGATTTGCCACAACATGAGCTGCTGTGGCATATGTCACATCTTTGTTTGTTATTTCCCTTTGATGTTCACCAACTCTTATTTTAAAACTTCTCTCTGTTTTCCCCACATAAAATGCCCCACAAATAGAAATTGCCAAGTAAATCGCACCTGTTGTATTACAGCTAATTTTCCTAATTATAACTACTTTCTTGTTATTCTGTGAAGAAAACATTTTACTAGTAGAGATAACATTACAATACATACAGTTCTGGCATCTAAAACACCCCACAGGTCTATTTAACCATGTCTGTTGTTCCTTTCCATCAATAAAATTACTGTGTAGTAAATTATCTTTAAGGCTCATGGCATTTTTGTAAGAGAATCTTGGCAATTGTAATAATACTGCAGCGTCAGCATCTATTTTAGTGGTGATGAGTGCCTGATTATGTAGTTTTTGAAGCTCTGAAGTTTATCAAGCTCACCCCCTTCTTTGTGCAAGCCCTTGTGTGTTCTCTCATATATGTACATATTCAAGAGACTGTCTCAGAGCCCATAAACATAGAACACCTCTGAAAGATCCTCAGACACAGATCTTTCTAGATGCATATGTTGACTACCCATGCACCTATATTATCCCTAGACTGTATCAGGCAATCAAGGAGCTGTCAACTAACTCCATAGTTTATGTTAAAATTATGGGAGGAAGAGATAGGAGAGTAGCTTGCTGATCTACAAAAGCCTCCATCTGGCAACCCAACCACCTGACAACCAACTCCTACATTTGGAGGGAATTTGGTTAGAAGTTTGCATCGTTTTTTTCTTTTTTTTTAAACACGTATTTAGGCTAAGTCTCCCTTATTCTCTTAGCAAATGGTTGGCACCACTGCAGAGAAACCTGTGTGATGTGGACTCATACCCATACTTTGGGGTAACTGTCTGCCTTTGTTTTCTGTTTGAACATCCTTTTCAGAGAAGTTCATTAGATGATTAGGTAAGGTTGTCCTAGCATGATGTGCTTCTTCATTTTGATGCTTTTCCCAAAGCTGTCAGTTACTAGAGAACACCTTGTAGGTATGCTCTGGATTGTAGTAAATAGCACAGGCACAAGAAGGTGGTTATATGCCAATCCACCAACAGTCTCAGTTGTAGCAGATGGAAAAGTCAGAATGTACCCAAACTCAGATGGCAAGGGTTTGCAACATATGGACTGTGTGGGTTCTTTATGTTGTTCCATGGTTATCAGACATGCCCAGTATCATGGCTCACCAGTCAGACCATGATTTAACAAAGTTTTAGCCCTCATTTCAAAGAAACAGACACTTTCCTGAGTTCAGCTTTCTTTCTACTACTAGAAAGTGCATTTAGCTGGACTCAGGTATGGCACTCTGTGAATAAGCCTTCCAGCACGTCAGTGCCATTTACAAATGTGACCATGCTTTGGGATCGGCACACTGTCAATACTTTCGAGTCACCTGGGTTTCTCTTCTAACTAAAATTAGAAAAAATTATAATTTTTATGGTGCCTTCTTTTCTGCTATCTTTCATATTCCACAAGACAACTACTATGGGCAGTGAAGTCATGTTTTGAGTGCAGCCCAAAAGGGTAAGTAAAGGGCAAACAACATTACTTTAATACTCTGACAGTAAAATCACTGATGGAGTGGTCTTGTCTTGAGAAATGTTCTTATATCAGTGTATTCTCATCTTTGCGGGTAATGGTGACTCTGTGGTGATTCATTTTCATTTTAAACTTCTGTCCAGTTTCACCAATATGGCAGCCATCCTCACATATTGTATTTTCTATCATATACGTAAATATACTACATTGATGGAAGAACAGGGACATGAGTTTTGGATTTAAAATGTTTTTCTATTGCGATTGACAGATGTTTCAGAAGAGAGGTGTGTGCATACCATAGTTTGCAGTGAGGTGTTTGCATGGTTTCGTACCTTTGTCGCCTAGCAGGACCTCTGTGGGAAGTTTGTTTCATACCAGTTTCTGCTTCAGGTGTGGGAAATATATTTTTAGAGCCTCATCTTCAAACAATGTGGCTATAAATATTTTTATTTTTTCATAGTTTTTCCTGTTCCAGATTGCATGTTACTACCAGAGGTATGCATTCAGATGGTCTCCTTGGATTGTATTCTAGTAGTTTTCTCTGGGTGTCCGAAATGTGGACTGAATATTCCTGTCAATGGTGTTGTATTTATATCCCTTCTGCTTGAAGGGTTGTTTCAGTGCGCCAAGATGTATGTCTGTCTGTGTCTCCTTGGTTTGTACAAATGCTATGGTACCAGATGGCCTGACTGTGTGTTACGGATATTTTGGTGTGTGAAGGATGGAAGCTTGAGCTGTGAAAGTAACTGCCTCTGACTGTAGGCTCCCTGTGCAAAAATATTTGCAGTGTTTCATTTTTTAGTGTGACTGTGGTAGCCAGGATTCCAAGAAGTGCACAGACTGAATAATTTAGCTGGAATGTTATCGGATGATGGAATTTATTGAAGTTGTCAGGAAATTGTTCTTCCTCTCCAGCTGTCCACATAATACAGATGTCATCAGTATATCAGTCATATTTTAATAGTTTGAGGTGTTGTGCATTGAAGAATTGTTCTTCTAGATCTGCCATGAAGAGATTTGTATACCGTGGTGTCATCCTATTGCCCATCGCTATCCCCATATTTCGAAGGTAGCTCTCAGTACTAAAGCTGAAGTAATTGTAAGGATGTATTCAATATGTTTAGATATCACTTCTAGTGAATATTTGCTATCTGTGGTTTAATTTTGTAAGTATTCATGTATTTGTTTTGTTCTTTTACATTAAATAGACTGAAATTTTACAGTGCCCAGTTGTCAGGAGTTCAAACAAGGCAGCAGTCGATAAACCTGTCATTATGACTTTGAAGGTAATTTTACATAAGCCTATACAAATAATCAGAGTGCATGTCACTCATTTCTGAATCCCACTGTAACTTTCAAATCATCCTCAGTCCCCGGATTAACAAACTGCTATTGCTTTACCAACAAATGTGTTTGTGTTCAAATGTGTAAGCTCATAGTTGGCTTCATTATGGGGCGAGAGGTCTTACTGTAGTACTGTAGCGCTTGAGGTAATGGCATTAGTCATTTCCTTTTGGAAATGTTTTAATTATGTGTGTATGTAATTAGGCAGTAATACACAATGGGGTTTGGTATATAAATAGAATAATAGATAGGTGAGTGTGTATTACAAGGGAGTAATACCATAGAGAGGCTCTGGGGACAAGAAAACCTTGAGAGTGAAGCTCGAGAGGTTCCCTTGTCCCCAGAACCTTGAGATGGTATTACTCCTGAGTGATACACACTCACCTATTTTTTATTGTTTGTAATATATGGAGCCGATTTTTAAATCCTGTGGCTCTTTGTTTCTGGCGTGCTGTGAGGCCGGCTGGCTGCCGCACTGAATACTCATCTCAGTCACTCTGTGTCAACCCCCCCCCCCGACACACACACACACACACACACTCTCTCTCTCTCTTGTGTTTGTTTTTGAGTGCCTGCTGTGATTTTGTTTGGTAGGGAGTCCTACCTTTTAGTTGTTGTCAGGGGTCTGTGAATGCAGGATCAACCAGATAGTTTGGTAAAATAAATTAAAAAACAAAATCGGCAGACAAGCATAGGGTATGATTTTCTCTCACTAAGTAAGAGATGGCTGCCATGTTATTAGAACTGTTCTGCCTGCCCACAAACTAACAGCGGCCAATCACAAGGCGCGGCTTGGAGAAATGTCACAATGCATGTCGAAGATGTGGACTTGGGGACCATAGCAATAGGTTTACAGTCGGAGAGTCTTGCATTTGCACTCTTCAGTTTTTCTGATAATACTATCATTCAGAGCTCTGAATTATGGTATTACAGGCTCTGAATGATAGTATTACCAGTTTCCATCGATGCTATTATCACTTCCTAGTGACAGTATTATAGAACATTTTTGTATGCTTTAATGTACTGTTAAAATTGCTTTTCCATTTATTACAACAGAATATTGCCGTGCCTCAGATACATTGTGAGGTTAAGTGCCTTTCAACCACATATGAAGTGATAGTATCCCGTAATTTAATTTTTTCATTTTTTGCGTAAGATTTTTACACGCCAGGATAACTTTATTTAGGCACAGCACTCATTATACAAGGTAGCACGTCAAGTCGTCGAGAGGAAATACAGCGTGGTCAGAAACAGCGCAGACAAAGCAGTGAAGTCAAAACCACGCATGCAGAATACAGACAGGGATTTAAGAAAATGGAAGTTGCAAAATTTCACTGGAGTAGTGGTCCATGGCGGTGTGGTGTTGTGAAAGTAAATAACACTTTCCTCAAAATTCTCGCTAGTATTCTGTATGCACATTTGTGCTTTCACAGTTTTTACCACATTGTTTGTACTGTGCTGGATTTCCTCTAGCTGACTTGTCGTGGAGCCATTATACAAGAGAGTCCTTGGGGACATCACAGCAGCAGAGATGTTACAAATTAATGTTGCATAGCTCATGTCAAATATCCTCAATAAATACAAATGTAAACATACCATACATACATACAAAATATGTCAATCAACTTGGTAAGAAATAATAAACAAGTGAAAACGTGTAAAAATTAGTAGAGTTGAACAGATCAGTGGTAGAGAAGTGTGACGAATAAGTCAGATTAGCAGGTGAAGGGACTGAGATATCTGTGCATAACCTGCTTGAGGGTGTTGATAGTACTTGAGTCTGTTAAGGTGTCACTCAGCGAACTTCAGCTGATTGGTATGATAACTGCAAAGGCTTTATCTTCGAAGGATTTGTGCAACCTAGGGATAACTGGATCTAAACTTTTATGTAGGAGTTGGTTTCATTAGTAGATTGCTGAGATTTTAGGGATACAGTTCATGTATACACTTGTAGTTATGGGAGACTCACTTGAGTTCCCTTCTACTACTGGATGGAAGAATGTTTAATCTGCCATACAGCACACATTCATGTGTTAATCTGTGATGCTGCAGATGCTGTCAAAAACCACATCAGTCTTGTGCAATGCTCTGGGGCTAGCCGACCTATTCGACTTCACTCCCATATTGAAGAGTGGGCAGGAGTGACTTGATGTATTGGGCCCTATGTAATTATATACCTGATGCCAGAATTTAGTCAGGTAAATATGAATGAGATTGGATTTTGACAGTTATTGTAGAAGCAGATGAGATTCCATACAGTATATCCATTAGAGAGGAGTAGCCCTCTCACACCTTTTAGTGCATGATCCTGTCTGCATTTGTAGAGGGTCAAACCACCTGTCAACTGGGCTGCCCAGTAGTACAGTTCTATATAAGTGAGGCCCATACTACCTCTCTGATATGGTTGAGACAGAGTATTTAAGTTGATGCAGGATGTTTGTTCCACCATATCCATGAACTCAACACTACCCTCAAGATTTAAAAAAAAAAACAACTGGGGGAATAAAAATGGGTAGTATCTAGAATTAGTATAGAAGTGTGAACAGTGCCACTGATTTTTAATAAGATTTTCACTTCCAGGAGGGATAAAGGCAGGGTTTTCCATATCTCCAAATCTAGTTTTATTTCCCTAAACAGGGAATGGAAGTTTGCTCCACACAAGCCTGTTGTTCACGATTTAATATTTTTGCCACCTCAAAACATCTTATAATTTATACATTTTGTATGGGTGGACTCTCGTAACACATTCCCCAACTTTCACTAAAGATTGGCTTGTGGCTCAGGCATGGATAAAAAATATACATGTGGCTTGGGCATGGCTGAAAATGGGCCTGTGGCTTTGCTGAAAATGTGCCTGTGGCTCAGGCATGGCTGAAAGGAGGCCTGAGACTCAACCTACCTACCTACCCGGTTTAACCCATGCTGTGCCATGGGTGGGTACATTAGTCCAGAATTCCTGTCTGTTCTAATTCTGTCAGCTGCCTAAGGGCTAACAAAAGAAAATAAATGGAATACACAAAGGAAACCTCTGTCAATGGTATGTCCAGTTTAGGAATTAGTTATTCTGCCCATTGAGAAGGAAGGTGGGAGATCTTCCTCCACCAAAAAGACCTTAACAGTGTCATATAGGGACCCTAGCATTGCAGGGGCATTTTTTTAATACAGGTCAGTTGGGAGCTGAATTAGGACCGCACAAAGTCCGGAGAAGTAAACACAACAAAGTAAAAGTCTTAACCTATTTTTCAACAGTTCACCAATATCAACTAGAATAGATCTTATATATGCCTGAAAGGAGATAAACAGGGAAGTGACTCTTATCTGACCATACTCCTTTTGCACATCTTACTGGATTTTCAAATAGATTAAATTGACACCCAAATATGGAGGCTAAACACATTATTACTAAACAAGTTGTATTTTACAGATCAATTTCAGAAGGATAAAAATAATATTTACAGTAAATATAAACAAGGGGTCGACTGACTCTCAGTGGATCCGATGGGATTCTCTGAAGGCCGTCATTTGAGGCTAGGCAAGTGAATTCATTGGAAAACTTTAAAAAAGAGGGAGGAAGGGAAAGAAAGAGATATCAGAGATTCAGAACATGAAAACTGTGAATTGCAAAAGCTGAAAATGATACTCCTAAACATGGTCAAACCTGCCAATCTATAGGAAAATGACAAATACACTCATGGAACATAATGAAATACAGTGTATCCCAAATGGCAGAAAAAGCACTCTCATGGAACATAATGAAATACAGTGTATCCCAAATGGCAGAAAAAGCACTCTCCTTTCAGAAAGCAAAGAACTACAGATAAAGTAACAAATGTGGGAAGCTGATGGTTCCATGCCAGAATGGTGACCGTGGATGGGCGATGGCAGCAACGGAGCAAACAGAACCCCACAGGCGGGAACAGCACAGGGGCCACCGCGGCAACTGTCAAAATAGTGAATTCAGGATTTAAAAAAAATGCTTTCCCCCACCATCTTCACCAAACACACTGACTCACAACAGAGAGGTCACCAAAAAACGGGAACAGTGGGCACTGTCACAGCCAGCTGTGAAATGCCAGCATGGCCGACACAGCACAGGGAACAAACAGTGACCCCACATGTGGCAGGTCACACAGGCTGCCACGGGGTATGGGTGTGGGGGGACGTGATCTGCTGCCATTGGGTACGGGTGCAGGGGGACTTGATCTACTGCCATGAGGTATGGGTGTGGGGGTACATGATCTGCAGCCCAGGGGTACGTGGGCAGTGTGCAATACCAGTCAGCAGCAATGGAACAACAGTGCAGCATTGTGGATTGTCTGACTAAACCTGCAGCTAGAAATTGTAAGCCAGCCCACGCAGATAGTCGGCAGTGCTCCACACTCTGTACTCCCCCATGAGTGCCTCTATGCACCAGGTCAGATCCCTCTACCTCTTCTTTTTGGCAACATAACCTTACTGGGACATGAGCTGCTCCATCCTGATGTTGCTGAGGCACTGCTCCTTACATAGGCAATCAAGGAAGCACCAAACGTTGAATCCCTGGTGCCAGCCCTCCACAGTCTTGTTCGTCTGTGGCAAGCCAGCATGGGTAGCCTCATACATGTTCTAGGCAGCCACCTGGAACAGTGGGCACCTCCTATCCTTCCACCCAACAGGGCGCCCAATCCATGTGTCTTCAACATAGTCCAGGACAGGCTGTAGGAGCTCCTCCTTCTCCTTGTAGAAGTCAAGGTCCTGGAGCTCCCCATACACATCAGCAACAGTGCTTACCAGGACGAATGCCAGGGTAAGCAGCATTCAAAGCTGCAAGGCGAATTCCTTGTTGGTGGCATATTGTGCTTGCACTTTGGGGGTCTGCTGGACATGCCAGCAGACGGCCTGGCAAAAGTGACAAAAAGCGCACGCAGATCTCGACTTCCTCGAAAACCACAGCAAAGACCCTCCAGGCAACCCCCTCGAAATCCATGAAACAGTTCTGGGCTTGCAGCCCCCCACCAGCCACCACACCTCTGTGAACACATGGTTATATGCCTGCTCCTTCCGTGAGCACATGAGTATATAGACTGCGGGCATGACCACCTCCAACCACATCCTGTGCATGGTATATAGCTGCCCGAATAGTGGTGGTGTGAGCGGAAGGTGCCATCAAGGAACCAATCCTCTCAGCCCTCCAGGAAATGCAATAACCATTGGGTGGAAAACAGTAGCACCCGGTCCCCTGCAGTCCCACTGTCTTGGAGGAGGAAGGGAACCCCCGTCCTGGTCTCTGTGTACTCCGGCAGTATATGGCATTCCACCATGGTGGCAGGACAGCCTGTCACTGCCTGCAGCACTTGCTGGACTGTCCATTTCATTAGTGGGATGGCCGGCAGCCAGGTGGCAACTGCATCCGTCACCCCACCAGTGCACTGCACCAGCACCTGTAAGGTGCTTTCCAGACTTTTTTGTGCCCAGTCCCTGACATTACTGAGCACACTCCAGACACCGATATCCCCTGTGTCAGGCACATGGTTATGTGGGTGCACAGTGTACACACCATGGTCCGCCTTTGTGTGGACCCTTCCAGGGCACTTGTACCTAGGGTGCTGCGCACAGCACCAATAAACCTTTCCCCTCACCTCTTTGTCCCTGCAGAATAGGAAGCCGGAGTGTGAGAGGAGTGGTCTCCCTTTCTGGCTGTTTAGGAATGACACTGTGTCAATTTCCATTAATCGTCATCCTTGTGAGATGGCCATTGTTCCGCATTGCAGACCTTTAGCCTTGCTTGGTCCAGTCAGGTGATGCAGCACCTGTCATGTATGTTTGAATTGCCCCCCCCCCCAGCAGCCACTGGTAACAAAATATCCACACTGTTGCATGCATGGGATCCTATAGCAATGGTGCAGGGTTGGCGGCTTGCATGCATTGCTGGGAGTGTGTGGCACCAGTTGACGGAGCATGTCAAGGATGACAGGAGGGTGTGTACCAGTGTGATAGGGCACCATACCTGCAAGTGGCTGTATTGTGTTGATGCTGATGTTGGGTCCGTGTGGTCCCAGTGAGGTGCGTTCTGCGCTTGGGGGGTGCTGTAGTAGCCGGGATTCTAACCCTCAGCATACTGTCCCCGTCCACAACCCTTTGGTCTGTGCACTGTCTAACGGCCCATGCTACGATGTTGGCATGCAGGACTGACCATCGTAATACCCCAAAGGGCACTCAGCTCTGTACTGCTGGGGTTGACATTGTGGTTGGGTGGGTGGGTGGGCACATGTGCGGAGCACTATTTCTAGGGTCATCCACTTCACAGTAGCCCATATGCCCTCTCGCTGTATTGCCCAGTCACCCAGTTGCCATTGTGCCAAGTCGCTGTTTTGATGGGATGTGTGAGATCCATTGTGCTCTTTGTGTAGCCCTGTCATTGTTGTGCGGTAGTTGACCTGACAGTCGGCATTTTACACATGCTCACTTACCATGAGCAGTCTTTCTTTAGCTCACATCACTGGATACTGAAGTTGCTTGTACAGTAATTTAGTTTAAAAAAAAAAAGCACAAAGACACATACGGGCACAAGAGCTACTATTATTAATTAATTAATCAAGTGCAAAAGAGTTACATGCAAAAACATACTGAGCTGAAAAAGCATGTTTCCATATGCATCTGGGGGAGGGGGAATAAGGAAAGTACATCAGTAAGTGACAGCAGTCGGTTACACAAATCAGAAACGAAGTTCAACAGTTAAGCAGCAACAAAATGAACAAGATGATCTTGGTAGAGCATCTGAAGAGCAACAAATAATACAAGTGAAAATTGGAACACAACTGGAGTGTGAACAGGCAGTGCTAGGTACGTTAATTACTATACAAGGGCTTTGTCAACAATCAAAGGGAAAATAATAGTAATGTGTTGGCTGCTTCAAACAACTGTATACAAATGGGGAGGAAAACGTCAAAACTACTGGAAGGGGAACAAAATCATTGAGCAATACACATTCAGCCACCCAAGCTTAAAGAGGAAGACAGGCAAATATTGGAGGTGCCAATAACAAAACAGGAGATACTGATGACTGTGAGGCTGTTGACATCAGAGGAGGCACCAGGCCCTGACCAGCTGTTTGTTGCAAGATCACTGTAGCCAATTAATTAAGTTGGAATGGTCTTGTGGAAGACTAGTTCATTAAAAGATCTAGAACCATGTTAGAATCCTCAACCAGAGGGTGGGATCTTGTACTTGAAATAGAAGTAGCAGCATGCCTTTGAAAGAATTTAGTATTATCAAAATTTGGTGCATATACATTTAGAATATTCATAGGGTTGTTGTACAATTGTCCTCTAAGGTGAGGCTACCTCCCCGATTGATCCTGCTTGCATTCTAGCATTCTGAATGGGAACTTTTTGCATAAAAGTATTGCAACCCCTATAGAGTGTGTAGAGAAGGAGGAAAAAAAGACCTGCCCCCCCCCCCAGTCCCTCCATAAAACCCTATGCTCTAATTCTGATGTTTTTTGTAGGGGGCAATTTCTACATTTTCTGTTGTAAGTTATGGCATGTGAGAACACATTTTCATTTAATAGGGTGGTTCACTCCCTTTACTTATTCATGTATGTATGTATTTATGTATTTATTTTATTTATTAATTTTGTTAACAAGGTAGGCCCACTGGGACATTAGGTATCCCTTTTTCAGGGGTGACCTGGAATTAATGACATATAACAGTCAAGGCAGTACAGTGTCCAAATACACGTTCAGATAACAGTTGGGCATGACAGTCAAAATGCATGATCAGTGAAGTAATACATATGGCCAAACACGGGGTATGAATACATGACACGTAGTAATACCAATCTTTGACTACACAAGGTAGGCAAACATAGATCAGTAGGGTATCAATATGAACCAGAGTAGGCAAGCAAAGTAAATTATAATAACACAAGTGTCATTGATTATAGGAGCAGAGGCTGCACTCCAACAGGACAACTTTGAGCCATTTCTGAAACACACCAAGTAAAGAGCAGTCCTGAAAGATAGAAGGTAGAGAGAGCATTCCAGACATAAGGTGCTGAGGTGGCAAAGGAGCTCTTTTCTACACAGGATGTAACCCTAGGTACCTCGGATAGGGTGTTACTGGAGGAATGCAGGACCCTCCAAGAGGATTTAATTTTTAGGATGCTGTGTAGGCTGGGGGGGGGGGCAGAGGGGAAGGAACCTTGATAAGCTTAAAGGGAAACACCAGAAAAGGCACAGCTTCACCCAGGAACTACAAAAATTCCTGATTAGTGCTTTCAGGCAGTAACATTTAAAAAAAAAAATGACTCTTATAGCTAATTCGATTACCTCTCATTTGGAACCATTCCAGACTATGTCCAACAAATCTAGGCCTTACAATGCATGCCTCAATTATTTACCAGTACAATTTGGAATGTCTTTAACATGAAAAGGATGACAGCAACTGTAACGTAAATTTTGCAGAGAACAGGATAACATATACAAAACTAAAAAAGGATATGTGTGTTCTTTAATACTGTAGAACACCTACTAGTATCTTCCAGCTGTGAATGCTATATATTTATAATCTTACATAATACCAGTATAACAACTCTATACTTATTCACTGTCCATAAATATGTACCGGGTTGCTGTGGATCTTGTGGTTACTACCCATGCCTTGTAAGCTTGAACAAAGTTGATGAGCCTGGGTCAATAAACTCCTGATTGGGGGGGGTGTCATATCCAAGGTTTACATTAACTGCACAGTGCCACACACACAGAAAGGTTTAAGTGGGCTTGGTGTCAGTATGGTGCAACCCACTTAGATACGTTACCTACCCCCTTCCTGACGGTGACAACCCACCTGAAAACAAATTCAGTGCAGTAAAAGTTACCCCAATGAGCATACAAAATATACTCAATAATAAACAATATGCTTTCAGACAGGCATACAAACAACAAAAGAACAAAACTTTATTAAGAGACTGCAACACCAAAAATGGCAAAAGAGGAGTTAGGTAAGACATGAGGTACATATGCAATCTGGTTGCTCTTTAGTGCCCTTCTATGCCCAGTCTACATACATTGGTACTGCTTTTCCATGCCCTCCTAGGCGCAACCAAAAAATAATTGTAACTAAGTGCCCTTCTAGGCTCAGCTCTCTAACAAGGTCCACTCCCACACCACATTGCACAGTAAAATACTTGCTGTACTGGGGATGCTACCCTCTCTCCTCTTGTACCACCATACATCCCTTAGTTACTACTATGGGGTTCCTTGGGTTCCTGGTACTTTACTGGGTACCCAGCCATGGAAATGGTTTACGCCTGATGATGTTGCATGTGGTTGGCTGACGGTGGTGCACTTAATTAAAGAGCAGCTGACTCCAGTTATGACACTGAGCAGGCAACCCATAACATGGAGTTGCCTGCATTAGGAACAATCCTAGCTATAGTTTGCCTTTTTTGTGCAGTAGTAAAGAAGTTATTACCCCATAACACCTAGCTCGTAACTTCCATGCATGAGCCGGGCGATCACCAAGCGCTGCAGCCCCGCCCCAGAAAACAGCATAATTGTGATGTGATGTTGGGAATGGGGCTGCAGGTGCTCTATGGACAGTGTAATGGAATCGAGGGAGGGGGCTGCCTAAACGTAACTAGATTATCTTTGCTGGCAGGGATACATGTATGGAGCTATAATATATGTTATATTGTAGCCCCATGGGGGGGGTGCAAATATTTTTTAGCAATATAATATATGCCAACAGTACTCAATCACCTGCATACTGATATACATTTGCACTTTCAATATTTCTTGTTATTACTTCTTTCATATACTGTATCAGACTAACATCTGTAGCTGATAAAATACTTGAGAGTATAGTTAGAGACACAATAAATAACATTATCACAACAAATAACAAATCAAATCAGACAAAAGTGGCATGTTGACGAGATGCAAGCAGGTTTAAATTGTAAGGAAAGTCAGTATAGATGAGCAAGTACATTAAACATAACTATATACAAGTGGGTATACAAGTAGGTGTGTATATGTAGTTTTTACTTTGTAGATGAATAGAAATGGACTAAAGAAAAACTGCATTCTTTTCAGTGAGGCCATATGATAAGGATATGCTATGTCATGTAATTATTAACTATTATTGGTTTGAAATAAATACTTGCACATAATATTTTCAAAGTACTGTAGGTTGGCACAGTAGTAAGATACCATTAGCAAGCTAATTATAGCTTAAGTAAAATTGTGATAATTTATTTGGTTCACCTACATAGAAACATAGAAATTGTCGGCAGATAAGGACAGCTAGGCTCAATGTAGTCTGCCCGTAGGCCCTATACATTGTATGTGGCCACTGACCCTATGTGATCAATGGCTTTTCATCCCTCCCTCCCCTCGTGCCTGTCCCAGGCATGCATAAACCCCTCCATTGTGCTTGCCCCCACTACCTCCTGTGGCAGACTATTTCAAGCATCAACTACCCTTTCTGTGTTGAAAAACTTTCTCACATTACCTCTTAATCTACCCCTTCCAATTTCATATTGTGCCCCCTTGTTCTAGTACTTTTTCTACATTGGAAAAGGTCCCCCAACTGCACCATATTTATGCCCTTGAGATATTTGAAAGTTTCAGTCATGTCCCCCTGCTGTCTCCTCTCCTGTCCTCTCCTCCAGTGAGTACATATTGAGATCACTTAGTCTCTCCTCATATGTTTTGTGGTGCAAGCCCTACACCATCTTTGGTGCCCTTCTCTGGATAGTCTCCACCTTATCTATGTCCTTGCACAGATGTGACCTCCAGAACTGCATGCAGTTCTCCAGGTGAGGCTTTGCCAATGTTTTATACAATGGCATCACCACCTCCTGCCTCCTGCTAGTGCTAGTGGTACCCCTGCCTATGCACCCCAGCATGCCACTGGCCCTTCCTGCTGCCTTTGTTCACTGCTTTGATACCTTAAGATCATCAGAGATGATAACCCCTAGGTCTCTTTCCTCTTTGGTGACAGTCAGTCTCCCCCTCAACCTGTAGCTCTCCCCAGGGTTCCCGCTACCCAGGTGCATTATTTTGCACTTCTTTACATTGAACCTCAGTTGTCACATCTCTGATCATCTTTCAAGCTTCTCCAGGTCCCTCTTCATTTTCAACACCCCTTCTGGAGTATCCACCCTGTTGTAAATCTTGGTGTCATCTGCAAACAGGCAGACTTTTCCTTCTAGCCCCTCTGCAATGTCACTAATGAAGACATTGAACAGGACTGGTTCTAGTACTGATCCCTGTGATACCACCCCCCTCCCCACATTGTACCCCATTTACCACCACCCTCTGTCTCCTGTCTGTTAACCAGTTCCTAACCCAGTTCACTACCTTGTCTCCCTTGCTCAGACTACCCATCTTGTCAATCGGTCTTCTATGTGGGATGGTGTAGAAGGCTTTGCTGAAATCTAGGTAGGCGACGTCTACCACCCCTCCCTGATTTAGTTCTCTAGTCACCCAATCAAAAAAATCTATTAGATTCATTTGACATGACCTTCCAGCTGTGAATCTGTGTTGCCTCAGATCCTAAGCACCTCTGGATTCCATATGTGCCACTATCTTTTCTTTCAGCAGTGTCTCCCTGATCTTTCCCACCACTGAGGTGAGGCTGACTGACTGCAGTTTCCCGCCTCCTCCCTACTGCTGCTTTTGTGCAGTGAGACTACATGTGCCCTCCTCCAGTCCTCTGGAATGACACCCGTGTTGAGTGACTCTGTGAATGGGGCCATCAGAGGCGCTGCTAGTTCCCCTCGCAATTCCTTTAATATCCTTGGGTGGATGCCATCTGGCCCCATGGCCTTATCCACTTTCAGCTTTGTGAGTTCTTCCAGAACTCTCTCCACTGTGAATGGACTGGTGTCCACCTCTCCCCCCCATTGCCTCTGCATCCCAACAGTGGTCTTTGACCCTTCCCATCCTTAGTGAATACTGAGCAGAAGCATTTGTTCAGTATTTCTGCCTTGTCCAGAGCCCCCTCATTACACTCTTTCCCTTCTCCCCTTTGAGCCTCATAATCCCCCCTTCCCCGGTTTTTCTTCTTTCACTGATGTACCTATAAAATGCCTTGGTTTGTTATCTCCACTATGGCTCCTTTCAGTTTTTCCCATTGTTCTTCCACCCCCTTTATTACCTCTCCCCTCCCCAGAACTACTTTTATACAGTACATGTACCAATTTCAGTGAAATCTGCCCTCCTGAAATCTAATACTCTTACCCTTGTATGGCTTATTTGAGTCCATGTCTTCTTGCTGAAGCACGCCATGTGGTGGTCACTGGTCCCCAGTTGCCCTTCCTCCTGTATTTCTTTGACTCTTCCAATTGGTCAATACCAGGTCCAGAATTGACTTGACCCTGGTTGGCTCATGCCCCAGCTGCCCGAGTCCAACCCCCTGCATGGATTCAAGGATGGCTGTACTTCTGGTTGAATCAGCCATCTGGGTGGTCCAATCCACGTCCAGCATGTTGAAATCCCCCAGTAGCAGGATTCTGCCTTTAGCTGCCATGTCATGTATGTTCTCCACTAGTTCCCTGTCTGCTTCCTCCCTCTGTGCCAGAGGTCTGTAGATCATCCCTGTGCATATTGCTCTTCCATTCCCTGGCTCCAGGGTGACCCACATTACCTTAGCCTCCCCCTGGCTTTCCTGAACTTCTGTAGCCTTTATTCCATGTCTGATGTACAGGGCCACTCCCCCAACCTTTTTACCCTCCCTGCCCCTCCTGAACAGTGTATAGCCTGGTACATTGACTTCCCAGCCATGATTAGCAGAGTACCATGTCTCTGTTATTGCTGCTATGTCAGGGTCTGCATCTGCCAACAAGACCTCCAAGTCTGGAACCTTATTTCCTAGGCTATGGGCATTCGTTAGCATGACCTTCCATGTTTTACAGTCTGCCCTCCCTCTACTCTTGTTCTCCCTCTCCAGCGTCTTCCCCCCAACCCGGTTTCCTTTCCTATGTTCAATGGAGGGGGAAGCTACTCCTAGTGGGGGACTCAATTGTCTGGGGAATGGAGTAAGAGTCACCAAGCAGGGGAGAGAGGGTGTTCAAGTGACTCCCAGGAAGTGCTGCGTGGAGGGATGGGAAGCGGATCCACAGGATTACTATAGCAATAGCTAGGAGGGAGCAGCTGGATGTCATTGTCTACCTGGGGACCAATGACCTGGCCAGGAGAAGGGTGGAGTTAGCCAGAATCCAGGAAGATTTCAGGAAGCTGGATGGAAACCTGAAACAGATAGCATGCACCATCTCATTCTTGGAGGTGCTATCTATCCAGGGCACAGGGAAAGCTAGAGCACTCCACATCCGTACCTTCAACTCCTGGTTGTAGGGTTGGTGTGGAAGGGAGGGTTTTGACTTCATAGGGGACTGGGGTCTGACCTGGGCATGAAGTATAACAAAGAGGCAGCCAAATTGTGGTGCTCTATAGCATTTCATATAGTGAAGAGAACAGACATAGTGAAATCTGTATAACTATTAGGAATTGTATTTATAGTTATGAATCGTTTATTTTTTTTTTATTTGAATAGTTACTGTGAGCCCTGAAGAAGGGGATTCTATTCCTCAAAACATTGGCTAGGTTGCTGATAATGTAGTACTGACACTGTTAGGAAAAATAAAAATATTCTTGATAAACGGATGTGTAGTGAGTGAGTCCAAATATGCTGTACTGTACTTTGCAGTATTTTCACATGTTTTTTATTACGTACTTTTCACTTTTCTCTTGTGCACTTTTTTCCCCTCTCCTGTATCTCCTTTTCTCCCTCCCTGAACTCCTGGGACACACCAGGAAATTAGCCTTGGCTCATGGTGCCTTTCCTGGTCAACAGTTTTCAAATTAAGATCTGTATAAGCAATGTAATTTTAGTTTGTTATTGTGTGTCATTCATGTCAGTTTGTCAGGTGTGGTTGTGAATCGGCTTTTAATTGAAACTGAGTAAACATCATGGATGGACAACTTCTAAAAGTAAAATAAATAAGTATATCTTTATTTTTGGCCAACATGGCTGTTTATGGGTAGATATGAGCTGGGTGCAGGGTGTTTTTTTTTTAAACTTAAAAATATATGGAAGATAAATGTTTGTGTGGCAAGTGGGTTGGTGGGCGCGAGGGGGGAACATTGTGAAAAAACATTACTTACAGCTGGTACAAGTTTTTAAATCCTGTATAATGTCTGCTGCTGGTATTTTTATTACTGTGTTTTGTGTCCTGTTTTCTGTTGTTGGTTGTTTGTATGATTTGCATGTCTAGTTGTATGGCGTTATTATTTTTTATTTACACTTTATTCCCCTGCTACTGGTTGTGGTTGTGCAACACATTGCTGTCTTTTGGGACGCCCCTGCCTGCACATTGACAGTCAATGCACTTGGCCATGCTCCTTCCACTGCTGACTGTGATCCCCACAGCAATGCCCTGTGGGTAACCCTCTCCCCACTGCAGGGCTGGGCTCAATGAACACTGCGTTGTCTGGGGAGGCATATGTGTTCTGCATGAGGGCATGGGGGCAAAACCAAGCAAGGTGACATGGTGAATAGGGGCTAGCTGTCATTTGGCTGCCAGGGTGGATTTTCTTCCCCTCAGATACTCACCCACCACCTTGATTTCACACATCAGCCTGCCCACTTGTGCTAGCCTTGGGGGGGGGGGCAGTGTTGTGTAGACATCCACAATGTCACGGCCTCCCATAGGCCTCCAGAGGTGCTGCAGGAGTGGGTGGACTCAGCCCTCTCTCCAATGGCTTGAACATGCTGCCTCTGGACAGTACCCAGCGCTCCAGTGGTCCAAGGTGTGGTGTCCAATCATGCAGTGAACCAAGGTCTCCCACATCGGAGTGTAACATGATCAACTGGCACTACTGATTTAGACAAGAATTGTTATCATTAAAAAAGATGTGTGTGTCATGGGGTGGAGCTAGCAGCCCGGGCGTCCAGATGTGTTTTACACAGCTCCCACATGGAAAACCCTTTAAACTTATAAAAAAATATTTTCTTAGTGTTTGGATTGCGCTAAAAACTTTTGTTTAAAGAAGACTGCTTCTGCTTCTGCACTCGGTGCTACTTTGAGTGCAAAGTGACAATGGGAAAATCAAAAAACACTCAGAGCAGCTTGTAGGATTTTTTTAAGCCTAAAAATTCAGGTAAAAAATGTTGGGAAGGCAGCAGAGCTACCAAGTAAAACTTCTGAAGTTACACTGGTCTCTCTACAAAAGACAGTGTAAAAGATGCATAAGTCAGTGGAACTTTTAAATAATAAATTTGATTCATTTTCCCAGCATTTACAAACTGTGGAACAGCATGTTGAGGCGCATGGAGTGGAGACTGAAGTGGCGACGAGTTCTGCAAGTTGGGCACTTGCTACTTCTTCAGGCCTGATCACTGAGAATAAACTACTGCATACTCGTTTGGAGCACTCTAAAAATCTATTAAGCGAAAGGAATGTCTACATTAATGGACTTACTGAAGGATTTGAAGTCTCTGAGCCAATGCCAACCATCCTTGCCTGGTTGTAGGAGGCTCTTGGAATCAACCTGACAGTAATGAAGTTGGAGAAATGTTATTATAGAACTCCTCACAAAGGACTTGATCCCATCACTTCTCACACCCTACTACTGCAATTTGTGTCAGTGCTTCGTAGAGGTAAAGTATTGTCTGCAGCTCGCAGGACAAAAAATCTTGAGGTGGATGGCAGAAAAATAGAAATGTACCCTGATTTAAGTTTCAGTACCAGGCAGCGATAAAAGAGATTTGACAGGGGCAAAAGCAAATTAAGGGAATATAACATACCTTTTAGTTCCGTCTGTCCTGCCAAACTTCAGGTGCCATATAAAGGGCAAACTTATATCTATTCGGACCCAAAAGATTTGGACAAACTGCTGGCCAGAACTGAAAGCAAGCTGCAGAGAACACAGGCTTCGGACTCCAATTCTTGAAAGAATTCTGTTTGGATGTCAGATCTGAACTTCGTCAGTACTGGCTGAAGGAAATTGCGATACCTTTTCCATATTGGCTTGGATCTGGCATTGTTACCCCTATGAAAATGTCTTTGATATTGTGAGATTTTGAGCTGTTATTAACTTTCATAATTTTGAAATTGACATACTCGTTTGGAGATTTGGAGTGCTAAACTGTGCCATTCCTGTACTTAAGTTGGCGCCATAGGTCACACGGGCGTATCCATTGCTGGGGAAAAAACTTTATGGAGTCAACTCTTATTTTCCATATGACTTTCAAATAGGGTTTGATATTTGATGAACACTATTTTCCTAGTTCGCACCTCACCCATTGCAGGTTTGAGTTTGATTGCTAATGAATAAGCATTGGTGTTATTTGTTATAATGTTAGAAACACTTTTTTTTGAGCCATAGCTATAGGCGGGGTGGAACCCTTTTACTTTGCCCCTGCTAGGTTATTTCTGTGTTGGGCATTATATAGAGGATAATGAATACCTTCCTACTGGTAACAAACATGTTGGATCATCAAGAGGTTACCATGGTGACCTCATGAACCTCAAAAGCGCAGCTTGAGAGGTTCACTCGCCACTGGCAACCTCGAGATGATCCAACACATTTGTTACCAACAGGGAAAGGATTCATTATCTTTTATAGTGTATGATGCCCCACCAGTAGTAAAACATACATTAATAAGCACATGGAGACAAAATAAAGTGCCAGTAATTTTTTTTTTTTACTTACGATGCCAGCAATGAACAGCAAGCAGTACACGAGGAGTCATGGATTTTAAAAAGTTGATTACTCAAATCAGCTATTAAATTTAAAATAGAAACAACAACTTGTGGCAGTTAAAATAAATAATGTCCATAATTGCTATCAGGAAGAGTAACTGTCTGTTTAGCACTCTCGCGATCTTCATCCTGCATGCCTTGAGAAAAAACAAAACGTTAAGCCAAAGGTTAAAGGGCAGAGCTCGGCATATTCGCAACATTCAAAACGGATGGAATTACCTTAGTCAGAGTCTGCGTCTTCTGGGTTTCTTTTTCTTGTATCTGACGGGTCCATGACAATTCGCTCCCGACATTTCGATCTGTGACAACTGGCTCCCAACAACTCACTCTAGCAATAACTGGCTCTCATGACATCTCATCCCTGACAATTCACTCCCTAAGCCAGTTGTCACGGAGTGAAATGAAATCAGGAGCCACCCCCAGTTTCTGCCATCTGCTTCTTGCTGTTGTGTCTCCCTCCCTCAGTCATTCCTCCCTTGGCTTTTTTCTCAGTTTGCACTCTCCTCTATCCTCGTGCTCCCTGGTACCTCCTTTGGAATTTTCTTTTTTCCCCTGTGTCTCTTCTGTAGCACCTCCTTGTGCCAGTTCTGTGCGGCCAGCATGCTGCTTGCCTCCTTGCTCCCCTGGTCTGTTTCCAGCAACTGCAGTCTATGTTCTCCTCAGCTGTAAATAAACCATAAGTATTCTGGCTACACAGGCACCACAAAGCAGAAGTTGCTGTTTACAACTGCACTGTACGGCTTCTGCTAATGGACACACTTGTTCCCAATACTACTGCTGATGAGCATACACTTCCTGATTTCACTACCTGATTAAAAAAAAAACATCTGGTCTGCTGCTATGTTTGGAATGTTTAATGTTTTTACATTTTTGTAAGCAGCAGCGAGAGCAAACAGTCGCGGGAGCGAGACTTGGACTGTCCAGGTTTAAGTGTTTTTCATTAATCTGCTGCCTTTCACTGCATTTAATGTAATCCTGCATCATTACACTAACCAGTATGAATCCTGCAACCCTACACCACACTGTTGAAACACGTTGTTATAGTTTTGTAATCGGTAGAGGGCGCGAGTAGTCGTGGGAGCCAAATGTTGTAAGAGTGAGTCGTTGAGAGAATTGTTGGGAGCTGGTTTTCTGGGAGTGAAATATCAGGAGCGAGTTGTGTTCCCATATCGGACAGGTAGTTATAATTATTCATTGTGAAAGCCAGTTGGAAGATGCAGTTGTAACTGAGCATTTCAGGCAAGACGTTTGGCAAGATTACTTTAGGGGGGACATTGTGGGATAGGATGTCATGCAGATCACTGTTTTTTTTAGTTTTCTTTGGTGTGTTCAAGAATAAATTTTTCTCGATTGGACAAAACTTTTGAGAACACAGCAACTGCCATAATATCCACATTTGCTGTCACTAATTAGTATGACCGCGAAGGTAACTAACGGGCAACTGACAGCTTCTGTTTCAGCACAGATGAATGCAAAACAAAGCACGAGGAGCAGTTCTGTGTTGTTATGCTGCAGTAGCTACTTAGCTACTGCAGCATAACCAAGAAAATGACGTCCCTGATTCAGTATAACAACGCTGGGAGAATGATGGATTTCTATGTATAATAACATTCCATCATACACTGCAATAGTGTTTCTTTTCACCACTATTTTAATTATTAGCTACCCCACTGGTGGTGCAATGGGGGGGCCTGCGCGGTCTTTTAGTACCGCAGAATGTAAATTGTTTTGGGTGCTAAATTTACTTTTTAATTCAGGCTCTATCCCACTGGCTGTAAAAGCTCCTTTTTTCTAACTCTGTATGTGAACTGAGTGATCAAATGCTTTTTGATCGTGGGATCCCCCCAAGGTTGTAACATTGGGTTAGTGACCTTGTATTCTATTTTAACTGTTTGTATCAGATGCATTACCTGTTATATCACCTCCTTGTATGATGATACTGTGCAATGTACTAAATCATAAATAAAAAGTACAAAAAAAAAGATGTATGCAGTAATATTACTGTATAAATATGTTTGGTTTTGTTGATTTTTCCCCAAGCCACATGGACATACCACATTGATGAATTGTGCATTTCAGTACATTTCTTGAATTACTAATAGGATTGACTGTACATGTCTATAGCAATAAACTATGAGTGCAAACTACCTATTTTCTCCAGCCACTGTGCGATAGAAAGAATGAAACTACATTTTATGTCAGTATCCATCCAGCTAAACTCTGTTGCCTTTCACGGTGCTCCTTAGCTGCTGATTTTGTTACGGATACTGTGTCAGCTACAGTAGCTCAAGAACCACTTTTCATCCAGTTGGTATGTCAGAATATATTCCAATCTAGCTAGCTTGGCTATGAAAATATAAAAAAGCACAGATTAATGTTATGGGTTTAAAATATTTATGTGTGTGCCTTCCAAGAATTTTTGTGGGAATGCCTCCGAATAGATTAGGATAAAATGTAATCTTATGTCTTGGAAAGGAAAACTTACTTCTTCACATTTTTTCTGTCTGTTTTAACATGCTTTAAAAACAACTCCAACTATGAATGCACAGAGAGGGAACTCTATATTGTCATACAGCATATAGTTGAGCATTGTTCTATATAGAATTCCATCCCTATCAAAATACTGTTGTACCACAGTTCAGAGGACATGGAATGTGGTTGCACCCTTCTGTGGCACAACAACATTCTGAAACATCTAAAGACTGCACAAGTCAGTTTCATTCTGAAAGCAAAAGAACCACCGCATGCACATTTCATATAATACTATAAACTTAAAAAATACAGGATGAACAACTTTATGTACAACCACTGTGTTCTGCCAGTTGGGGGTTCTGATTCCCACTCACCCCCCAAGCTTTGCTGTTGAGGTCAGAGGGAATCAGAACCTCTCTGTAGCAGAACACAAAAGTTTTGCATAGTTGCCCATCCAGTATTCTGTATATAGTGAGAGAAAACAAACCCACTAGAAACAATAGCCAACCACTGTGCATCAGTCATTTTTTTGGAAATGGCAAGCTGCTTACACATCCTAAGAGGAAGAGCACCTAAAGGCAAAGCACTGGGGCAAAAAACTCTCACAACTGGCTGGCTGACTCTTGTGCCGTGCTGGGCTGGGCAGCAGTGACTGTATACCAGATTAATCGACGAACCCTGAACAGTAAAACACACCCTTCTGCGGTTTGCTGTTTTCAGCCTTTGTTGACTATTTGTGCAAGGCCCAGTGAACCTAACAGCTCTGTCTAATGGCGACTGAGCGGGCAGGCCCATTAGCATGGCAGTAGCACTACTGTCCGTGATGCTGGAAACCCGGGTATGGGCGTGAGCCCAGGTTGTCACAGGCCGGGTGAGGAGAGGAGGATTTGGACACCGGGGTGGATACGCTCCTCCTCTGGAAAGGGAGGGTTATAGTACTCATGGCAGTGCCACCGCCTGGGTAACTGCAGCTGGTAGCACAGTGGCGGGGAGAGATTGAGTGGGTAGATGTTGACCAGGCTGACAGTCGGCATGCCGCTGTGTGCACTTCAGCCTGAACCCCATGCATGCCAGGGTGCTGGGGGTGGGGAACAGAAACACAGGAAAATGGGCCTGAGCATGGCAGATGAGCCCCAGAACATCTGCTGATGACACTCAGAAATTCAGAGTATGTCCCCTATTACTCCATCACCACAGGGGGTGGGGGTGGGTTTGGGTGTAAGCTTATGCTGCATGAAGGACAGGTGCTAGCTGGTAGGGTTCAGAGCTGTGCCGTGGGAGTTCCTAAGGGAAGGAGTATGTAAGCAGTAAGACATGACAGGGTGTGCATCATAGAGATATAATCACATGCTTCAGGTGCACTGTTAGGCATGAGGTGCAGCCGAGTACTATTAAATGCACTGAGATGTGTAACTATATCATCATAATGTCACACTCTGGAGTGTGTTATTGCACTTATAAAATGGTATTTAAATATGTAATTGAAAATGAAACTAAATAAAAAGAAATTATTTTAAAATGGTAAAAAAAGGACCTTTCATTGAAATATGTTTTCAACTCTGAAGACATGAAATAGTCCATATTCTTGCAACTGGTGGGATAGCTAAAACAGTAAAAGACAATAACAGCCACGTGTGGCATGTATTTTTATAAGGGAAAAAAATTACTTGTTACCATATTAGCATTTCAAATCAATACAGGTACAGCATTTTTTGGGGGAAATGTGTTCAAAACATTTGAACCTGCCAGGTTTTGTGTGTGTGTGTGTGTGGGGGGGACATTAATTATTCAAATTTATGAGCTTTAATGAACTTCAGGAATATATTTAAGCAGTTTGGGTCTGTCTCTGCCCATGTAACTGTTTTTTCCTTGTCTTCTCTGTTTGCTTATATCATATTATTTCCTCCTTTCCTCATCTTGTTTCTTCTCTTTTCTCTGTCTTTCCCCACATTCAGCATATGGAATTACTACCATGGAATACAGGGATTCAAAATTCTGCACAATTCCATTGGCAGAATGTTCCTCTTCCAGCATACTGTACACACACACACACACACACACACATACACAAAACAAAAGGTCTCATGTGGAGCCAGAGCCCCAGTTTTATCCTTGTCAGGGTAAACAGCAGAGGGTTCCCTGAAATGCAGGTAAAGACAGGGGGACTGATTCACAAAGCACCCCATAATGGCCAAAGGATCTTGTGCAACAAGGAACAGTGAAAGATGTGGCTTGCGCCAAAAGATGTCCCAAGAGCAATTCACAAATGCAGCCTGTGAAGCGCTGTACTGTATACAGTATGCACTCATAGATTGACAGCTGGCATGTACTGTATACAGTACAGTGCTCCATAACAGCTCAGTCAGCACACAGCTATGGTGGAGAGCAGAGGGCTGTGCCAGGCACCGGCTATGGGATGGGATGGGGGGAGCGGGGTGGTGGAGCATGGCCTGTCAGGGTGGGGGTCCACTAGACAACCACAGAAAGATATCTGTTTATTTTTATGGGCAGTTCGGGTCTGGGAGTGGGGTCCTCCAGACCACCAGGAATGTGATTTTTCATTCAGTAAATGAGACTGAGCAGTTCGCTAGACCACCAGGAACATGATTTTTTTTTCAGTCAATGGGGATTGGGGTGGGAGGTCTGCTAGACCATCAGAGACCTATGCTTTTTTTTTAATAAATAGTGGATCAGGGATGGGGAGTTCTGCTAGACCACTAGGGGTGTGATTTTTTCAGTAAATGGGGATTGGGGCAGGGGGGGTCTGCCAGACTACTAGGGACTGCTCCCCATGGTTCTATTGCCTCATGGCCACCCTGCAGCTTCCGGCATACCTTCCAGATTTGCCATCTATGTGGCGCAGGGCCACATTTGCCACAAGCCACAGGACTTTGCCACTGGGACCCTACCCAATAGTGAATTGGGTGCAGGGTCCTTGGTGCACCATTGATCAGTGCAAGCTGCCTTTGTGAATCGAGCCCAGGAAGTACATTTTTCATTGTCAGCAAAGAAACACTAGTAATGAAAATTATGAACAGTACTTGATGTTTCTAATTTGTTTAGGAACATTTAATTAATTCTTCTTTCTTATTTAAGGTAATTTTATTTTTAGGGCCTAGTTGCTGCTTTCCAGCTGGCTGGCCACCTAGTGGTTAGGCGTGTGGTCTGCACCTTTCCCTGCAAGCCAGGGACAGAGGAGGGGCTGGAGAGGCAGGGGCTGCATGCTACCAGGGCAGCTCTCCCAGAGTGAGGGACGGGAAATGAAACAACAATCCCCCATCTCCTTTCCATGCTTCACGGAAGGGCCAAAGGAATGGCCCCTGTAGGGAATTATGACTGTGTTTGAGGTTAATAAAGTTGATATCCCAAACTTTTAGGACCCTTCTGCTGAGACAGTGACCCATTTTTAGGCTCGAGAATGGTTATCAACTTGCCAGTACACAGCCTACAGCCCATTTGGCCTTCAGTAAAATTTGAACTTTAAACCAGTCTGTTGGTTGCAGGAGGCCCTGCTGCTGAATGCAGAGTGTAAACACAGGAGTATAATTGGAACTTTCTTTTCTGAATAAAAAGTATACACATGTGAAAAAAACCTAAGTCAGTGTTTTTCTGCAGCGGCAGGAAACATGACTGGTTTCCTATCCCCTAGAGATTAGAACACTAAATCATGAACTCATTGAAACTGTTGCAGTAGTTAAGTATTTGCGCGTGACCTTAGATATTGCCCTGTCTTTCACAGTCCATAGAGATTTGTTGTTCAGGGCTGTTCAGTTTCCTTCAGGTCAGATATATCACATCGTGAGACAAGAAAGTTATAGCCACTCAGAGTTTACTCCATTCACTAATTGACTACAGTTTAGTGGTCTACTGGGCTGCAAATGACACAGCACTACAGTATGTAGGGTCAGGGTGTTGCTTATATCTGTTTGCCATTTCTATTAAAGTCTAAAAGGCAAACCCATCACTGAACTGTAAAGTAATCTAACTCCACTTTCCTCAGATTATCGTATAAAACATTTTATGGGGATGACTATTTGTAATCTTGTTTTTGGTATGCAGATCCCAGTTTTCAAACTACAAGTTTTAATTTTTCATCTTCAGCAGTTTGTACTAGATCCAGTTAAGCTGTTCTTCCTAAAGTCCCCTAATTAAAACTATATAGGGTCAGAGATTGTCTAAATCTACAGCTGCTAAACATCGGAATGTGCTGCCTCCAGCTTTCTATAAGTGTGAATCTTTGCCACTTTTTAAAAAATGTTTGAGGAGTTTTTCATGTGATCAAGCTTCCTGAATATGTGATTCATACTGCTGCTGGCTGTTCATGTCGTATGATTGTTGTGCTTACTGTTTTGGGTCACCCTTGAAAATGGACACTAGTTGATCTTGGATCAGTCAGCAAATATATTAAATAGAAATGAAACTGCCATGATTTCATCACAAACATGCTAAATCACGGGTCTGGGAGAGTGTAATTGGGCATTTGTAGGACATGCCTATTGCATGCACCAACACCAGCATCTGTTGCTGCAATACCCATATGCATTACGTGGGCAGTTGTATGATTTTTGAAGCCATTATCCAGTTATTCAGTGTTTTCAAAACCTTTTATTTATGATGGTTTCATATGTACAATGGAGAAAACATTCTCATGCATGTGACAGGTTGTCATGTCACTGAAAAAATAATATTACTGTGGGTTAGTCTGAGTCATACTTTTGTTCAGTACAGCTTTAGGAGAGAAAGATGCATTCAGAATAGTAATTGAATTTAGAAGCGCTTAGACAGCCAATGCCTATGCTTGCAGCTAAACATCAGATGTATTAATTAATGAATAGCAACATCTTTGGTCCTAGAAACAGAACATCATGAGACGAGGAATCTCGGGCACCTCCATCACTCCCAGAGCCTACAAATTTGCAGCACAGATATAGTAGGAGAAAACAGCAATCTGCCATTAGAACAATATTGTGTACTACCCATGGCTAACCTGCTAGGTGGTTTGCTGAAAAATAAATTCAGATCAAAATTTTCTAAGGCCTTTACATCAGGTTTCATTATTAAACCTTCTGTAGCCTTTAAGTTCAGTGGGACCCTACAGGGCAAATTCCTCTGGTGCAGTTTAACTAAAAAACAGTGTCAGGTGACAGGCAAGAAAGAAAGCTTCAGTTCCCTCACTCCCTCCCCTTCCTGAAACTGCCCACTGCTGCATTTTGCAGGCTAAATGTATAGTTTGACTCACAAAGTGCCATTATAAGATCACCAAATACTGCCAGGAAGGATTCAAAATAAAAAAAAAGAACTAGTGGCTACCAGTTACAAACTCTGCAAATTACCCTAATTAGTACAATCAACCAGGAAACATTCACTTTGAAAGAACTAAGTGTAATAATCCAGGTAGTGTTCAGAAAATATAGGTTTCCATACTGTATGTTTAAATGAAAAACTGCAGCAAAAGCCTCACAGTAACACTCTCCTCTGTGTGGTATCAGTTTCATTTGGTATAACTCATTCGGATTTTATTTAGAAACATACAGTGGATACAAAAGGCCCCTGCACACGTAGCGATCTGTATCGCAATGAGCGATACAGATCAACTGCAACATTACTTTTTTATGTGTACAAGAGATTTGTTCCGAAACAGAAATGAATTGTCACCGATTCCGTGATCCCTGCCTTTGTGGGTTATTTCAGTCTTGTGCCATTACATTCCGCCATATACTTGCGCTGTTCTATTCTATTCAGTCTGATGACAGCCGCTCGAGAGAGAATGCACAGCAGGCAGGGTTCTGGGGAATGAAACCCCAAATGATTTCCACAAAATTCAGTAAAAATTTTAAGTTGAATGCAGAATTTTTTGGGGGAGGAATGTCTCTAACAAATTATTTTGAAAGCATACGGACATTAGTCCCCGTGGAGTTCCATTTGTTAATTTATTTGGAGTCTGGCATACTGTACATACAGTAATGAATATAACTGCATGGGGATTACTTGTCTGATGTTTCAACAGAATTCATTTGGGGAAATTCTTCCAAAATGAATTCTGCATTTTTATAACTTTTGGGTTCATTCCAGTTAAAAAAAATAGAGGTTTCATTTCATAAAGTGTGTCACACACACCTCCCCGACTTCAGCAAGCATTTCACAACACAGAAAGCCACTGAAGCGATACAGGGCAGTGTGTGAAAAAGGGCACTCAAAGTGAGACAGAAGTGAGCAGAGCAGAGTACATTACGAAATGAGCGCTACCAGTAAGCTCCATGTAAAAAGCCTATAGATACTGTTGGCAGATAAAGGCCCTGCAGCCCTTGCAGTCTGCCTATTGCAATCATCCACCTCTTCTAAGCTCCTGACCTTGACCCCCTCTGATTGTGCTCTTCCTTGACATGCTCATCTTAGCCCCAGCACCATTCAGATCTGTAAAAACATAAAACATGTTCTCTACTTTAAACTGAAGCCAGGCAGGGAGCAGTAAGCTGGAATGCAGTTCCAGCTTTGCACTTTACAGTGCCAAAACTGTTACACTTTTGTCTGGTGGCATATGATGAAACAGAAAAAGAACAGTGCCTTTGAACATTTCATGACTGCCAAACCCTTCTTTTGTGCCGCCTTAACAATAGTCTTGGGTAGCTACCGGTGCCCTGAGACCATCAATATTGTGTGCAGCTCTTGCTCTGCTATGCATCTCCATCTGGGTGCAATCCGGTATGCATTTTGTAGTTGTAAATTAAAGTCTTCTGGCAAGTGTGGCCATCATCATTTCTCCTTGTGTTTAGCTGCAGCTGAAGCATGGCCTCTGTTCAATTGGAGGTCCCTCCACATGGCTGCAAAAAGTTTTGTTGTACTCCAATTATTTTATAGCCCCAGAATTTCAGTGTCAGTCTGTCAAGACATAGTCGTGCTCCACAATGATGAAAAATAAAAGTCCACAGTAGCAATTAAACGATAAAATAAATAGTAGAAAAAGGTTCCTAAGTTGGAGCACTGAAGGAACTTGTTGTTCAGTTGCGCTGCAGGCTTGCACACCCCACCCATTTATTAGTTTTAACATTTCTTCTATGATTGAAAACAATGAGCAGGATTTTCGAATGGTGGCGCAAGGGCTTGCGTCCAGCCCTGCACCATGGGACTTAAACTTCGGCGATGCACCAAGCCCCTGTGCCACAACTGTGACTGATTTTCCAATATCGGGTGCAGTTGTGACATTTTCCCTGCTTTCCGGCAGCTTGTACCACTTATCTGGCACACGCACTGATACTTTGTCCCCCCATGAGTGGTGCATGCTAGACCACAAAATTGTGGTCTAAGGTGCGACGCCGGGTGCAAGGGATGGAAAATCCTGAATGCTGGCTGGTGAATGCCACAAGCCCCGTGTGCCATATGTTCGGTGCACCGAGGGCTTGCGGCAGTATTGGACATTAGAAAATCTGACCCAGTGACTTGTGGAAACTAAAGTTAACAAAACAAAGTCACATTGAAGTTGCATTTGGTTACATTTTGGTACAATTGCTTCTCATGTCCATTGCTGATGAAATGATGAGGAACTGTTGGCTTACTGGTGTAGTCTGCCTGGTTCAGTCGTTGCAGCAAAGGCCTGTGTGTAAACACTTTGGCCGAGAAGAAACCCGAGGGCTATGTTCTGTAGCCAAAGCTGGTTCAGTGTTTGCTTGACTCGAACCTCCGTGTTACCTTCCCTCTCCAGAATGATGGTTATTTTAATAGAATGCAGGACGGCTGATAGCCAAGATAGAACGACCTCTTATCTGAATAAGTACAAGGGTGGAATCAGATGAATAAGTAAAGCATAGCATTTTGCTTCTTAGACTCCAAGTCCCGCTGATCAGTTTCAACCAAATGGCCTATGCATTTATACAATGCAGTTATATGCACGCTGATCTTTAAATAAAGATCTGTTAATCAACGTCTAAGCATACTTCATAACCTTTCAGCATTTACCTACATAGCACTGGCCTTTAAAATGCAGAGCAAATGGCCAGAATGCATAGCACTTCCCTAACTGAAAGAATAATAAGCTTACAAACAGTGGGCATTGTATGTTTCATGTTAAGAAATGCATCTATCATGTTAGTTTAAGGATTAATAGCTTATATGTCCACAAATCACTCATGGAAGTTTTCTGCATTTCTGCAGGAACTAGGGGGCATGCCCTCAAATGGGGGAACAGAATATGGGGTACATTAGAAAGCATTACTTCACACTGAGGGTGGTTAACATGTGGGATAGTCTACCCATTGAGGTTGTGGAAACTAAAGTAGCACTTATAAAACAGCATACTCAAGCTAGGCTCCACTGTAACAAGATTTTCCAACTCAGCTGGGTTATCCTGGGTAAATAAATTAAAAAAAAAGCACTGTTGACCTTTCAAAGCAGCACTAGACAGATACCTGTAGGAGAAGGGCATTGAGGGTTATACAGCATGAGTAGAGGTTGCATTCCAGCTGATAAGTTTGGATGTGTGTCGATACTCCAGTTTTGTGCAGTCCATGCCGTGCACCAGGAGGGGCAGTCAATACAGGCTCAAGAGGTTTGAAGCTTCTAAACCACCGCTGTAGTTCTAACTAGGGATCTAAGTATCCAGTTCCAGGTATCTAGTGAGGGTTATAAAATGGATGATTTCAGTCCAGCATTCTGATTAGACAGAATACTTCAGTGTTGCCTCTAAACAGCTCCACACCTCCGCTCTTACACTGTTTCTCGTGGCTGTTTGTTGTAACATCTAAAGCTATGGCATGTGATGTTGCATGTGCAATTTCAATTTAATGTTCTACCACCTTTTCTTCAGGATCTCTAAGATAATGCAGATCCTTGTTTTCTAGTAATAGGATCTTGCTTTTCTGATGTGGCAGCGAGTGTACAGTAAGTCAAACGCAGGGATCTATGCCAACGGTTCTCAAACTTTGTCATAGTGAGCCTCCCCTAAGCCATGGAAAAGATCTTGAGCCTCCCCAAAAATACTGAAATATTTTTGGGCCTCCCCATAGAAAAAATAGCCTACTTTTCACAGTACATCAGGAATAAACTGAAACCTCTTTGCATAGCTGGCACTCATGTTATTAAGCTTCTTGTAACCTCCCCCCAACAGGACAACCTACTTGCTCCAATATTTTGACTCTCGAACCATTGTTACCCCTTACTGCCATACTTTCATGGGTCAGACTGCTTTTTCTGTTTCCCCTCTATCTGAAATAACTTCCTGATGACCTCTGCCTCTCCCCCTCTCACCCTGCTCTTAAGCAACTTTTCAGGAAGCATTTTGCTCCCTCCTGCTCTTATTCCTAGTACCGATATGGTTAACTCTTGTATTTGGGCAGTTCTGCTGCCAGTCTAATTGACCAATTGTTCCTCACATTGTTAGTTCATTGTTCTTAATTTGTTTGCACTTTCATTCATTTTGTATTGCTTGAATGTTTTGCAGTTACATTTTGAATTGTATTCTCTCACAACCCTTCCCTGGGTACACCTGAAATAAGCCATGGCTCAGTGTACAGTACCTTCCCTGGTCACAGACTTGTGAATAAATACATAAATTCACCTATTATTATCCTCTTTCAGTTTGCCTTATCCCTTCACACAAAATCTATAAAGTTCAAAATTGAAATATAATACTTTTTCAAGACTTGCTTGAGCCTCCCCTGAAACAGGTTGGGGCCTCCCCAGGGAGGCTGGCCTCACCATTTGAGAACCCCTGAATTCTATGCCATTAAAATGTTTAAAACAATCGTATGATTTTATTAGAAACTGAGTTCACTAGGAAATTGAGTTTGTATGAATGGATGCTGTTTCTCCAAATTTTTATGTCATGGTTGAAAGCCATGCAAACCACAAAAAATATTATTAGGAGCAGGATAGGAAAAGTCCTTTGTGGGCAGTAGTATCAGAGAAAATCTGACCAGGAAAGTTGGGTGGTCACCTCACCACCCATTCTACTCCTACACAAAGAATGGGCAAGCATTGGTTAAAGCCAACAATGTTTGTTCATGTTTTCAGCTTTTTAGTAGGTTTTCTAGGTTGTGGAGAAAGTGTTAAAAAAACACGAAGAATCACACAGCTGCCCTGATGGCCCAGCTGCATCCCAAATTAGGGAACGAGATTGGGACGCCACATTGGGAAGAGGTGAGATTGCAATCGGGCATGGATAACATTGGGCTTTGGTGCCACTGCAAGTCCTGCGGTAGGTTAAGGAGACTTGCTCCCTCTACAGAACATTGCTACTTGCAGTTGAGGACATCCAGTGGGCAATGCCCATGCCAGGGCATGAGGGAGAATTCAAGGAGAAAAATGGAGAAACACACCATGACCATCTAAATGATGGATTGGGCGCCAAGGATTTCCCTGGGGCCTAGTGCCAGCTGACAGTGGATCCTAGTTCACAAAGTGAGCAAAAACCCCAGATAGGTAACCGGTCTCAGGGTAGAATATGGTATAGCAGGGCAGACTGGATAGATCAGTGGTCTTTTTCTGCCAACATTGTCTATATTTCTATGTAGTGGCATGCTTCAGGAGGGAGGACAGCCCTCCCTCTGAAGCCCCTGCTGCAGACAGGAGAACATTTGGAGACTTAGGAGACTGAGGGACCTGGAGAGGATGTGGGTTAATGAACCTGAACAGGGGATCAGGGTAGATCTCCGATGAACATGGCCAGGAAGAAAAGGCTGCATTGAACAAAAAAGACTCAAGCTTGCCTACATAAATGCATGTTCACACGGAAAGGTACACACACATTTGATCTCTTACATACAACCCACACTTGCACAGATGCATGCTTATACCGAAAGATGCATGCTTGCACAAACAGATATTGCACTGTGAGATGCAGGGTCGTATTCTGACATGTGGCTGCATGTATTACTGGCACACAGAGACCGTGTACACAGACACAGACATGCTCAGACCCATAGACTCATGCTTACAGAGATGCATGCCCCCACACACATACTCGCACACAAAATCTGACACTCACGCACACAGACTCACACTCACAGAGATGCACACCTACACACACACACTTGCACATTATGAGGGGTTTGTAACCAGGCTGTCCCCCGGAACTAGGGCTGATAGAATTTGTTGCTGAGGAGTCTGCCTTTGTGACCTTTGTACTAAAGTTTAAGGTGGAGAGAAAGACTCAAGACTCTAAAGTTTCAAGTAAATTATTTAATTTTGCCTAAAATTTTTTTATGTTTGCCACCATTAAATATTGCCAATGTTTTGTGGCCTTATATACCACTTCTTTCCAGACTCTCTGAATGTTATCACCACGTGATTCAAAATTAAAGATTGATACCTTGTTAACCCTAGTCTGTTCCAGCTTGTAAATGCTTTATCTGTTCTTGGAGGGAGAAACTCCAGGTCCCCCCAGTATGGTAGAAAGTGGACCTACTTCATTTGGGGAGCCAATGATTCCTCTGGCCTTGACCAGGGTTCTTACCGTATGTTTTGTCCATGGTTAGTTATTTCTCTAATTAGTTGAGGTGTTATTGTGGCATGAGGGAGTGTGAATAGTGGGATATTAGTAAGCTGTTGGTCCTCAACCTCTCTCCAACCTGTGTCTGAATGCTGTTTTAACCATGTTATTAATGGACCCAGTTGTGCTGCTACATAGTATAGTTTGAGATCTGGCATAGCCAGGCCGCCTTGTTCCCTTGGACGTGTTAAAATTCTTTTCCTCACTCTGTGTCTGCCATTCGACCAAATGAACGAAATGGTGTGTTTCTGTACCTGCATCCTCTGGGATCTATGTAGACAAGGCCTGGAAAAGAAACAAGAACCGGGGGAGGATGTTCATCTTAAGAGTGGCAGTTCTGCCACCCATAGATAGAGGTAGTAAGGACCATCTTTTTAAATCTGTCTTGATTTCTGTGAACAGCTTTTCATAATTTAATTTAAATAGAGTGTTTAGGATGGCTGATATCTGTATACCTAAGTATCTCACCTTATTCTGTGTTTCCCACCTGAATGGAAACCCATGCACTTGTTGTTTGTTTTACTGGGAAAAGCTCCATTGAGCAAAGGTCATTTACAAGTAGGTCCTGGTTAGGACAGTACAGTACAACACAACACATTACAGTACAGTATAGTACACTAGAAATCAACAGCGGCAATAAGTGTGCAGTGTGTAGAAGTAATATAAATTACCATAGTATATTTTCAAGTAGATTATAATAAAAGTACAGTTACAGAAACTAGAAAATACAAAATTCAAAAAATATTCACATCAAGCATTAGTAGTGAGTACTAGCAAATATTAGCAGAACCATTACCAGAACTGTTTAGTGAGTCTCTGAGCATAGGGGAGGTCCCAGAAGACTGGAGAAGGGCTCATGTGATCCCGCTCCACAAGAGTGGTAGCAGGGAGGAGGCAGGGAACTACAGACCAGTCAGTCTTACCTCAGTAGTGGGCAAGATTATGGAGGCACTCCTTAAGGAAAGGATAGTGCAACACCTGGAATCCATAGGGGCACAAGATCCAAGACAGCATGGGTTTACAAAAGGAAGGTCCTGTCAAACTAATCTCATAGATTTCTTTGACTGGGTAACCAGAGTGGTGGACCAAGGGGAGCAGTTGATGTCACCTACCTTGACTTCAGCAAAGCTTTTGATACTGTTCCACATAGAAGATTGATAAATAAGCTGGGTAGGCTAAAGGTGGGTCAGAAGTTGGTCAACTGGGTGGCAAACTGGTTGATGGGCAGAAAACAGAGGTGGTGGTAAATGGTATACAGTCAGAAGAGATGCAAGTCACAAGTGGGGTACCTCAGGGATCAGTCCTGGGGCCAGTCCTCTTCAACATCTTCATTAGTGACCTTGCAGATGGACTAGAGGGTAAGGCTTGTCTGTTTGCAGATGACACCAAGATCTGCAACAGAGTAGATGATCCAGATGGGGTGGGCAGAATGAGAAGAGATCTGGATAAACTAGCAAAATGGTCAGAAGAGCGGCAACTGGGATTTAATGCAAAAGTGCAAGATCATGCACATAGGAAGAGAAACCCTGAAGCCACCTATAGGCTGAGAGGGGAGTTGCTAGCAGTCACAAAGGAAGAAAGAGACTTGGACATCATCATCATTGATGACCTGAAATCATCAAGCAGACCTCTAAAGCAGTAGGTAAGGCTAGGGGGGTGTTAGGGTGTATTAGTAGGGTATCACAAGTTGTAGAGGAAGGTAATAATCCCTCTTTACAAGACACTGGTTAGGCCCCATCTGGAATACTCATGCAGTATTGGAGGCCACACCTTCACAAGGACATTAACCAAATTGAGGCAGTCCAGAGAAGGGCAACCAAAATGGTGCAGGGACTGCATTAGAAGACGTATGAGGACAGATTAACAGAGCTCAATATGTATACCCTTGAGCAAAGGAGGGAGAGAGAGAGGTGATATGATCGAGGCATTCAAACACCTTAAGGGCATTAACAAGGTGAAATAGTCTAACATGTTTAAATATACAGTGGTGTGAAAAAGTATTTGCCCCCTTCCTGATTTTCTCTATTATTGCATATTTGTCACACTGGATGTTTTCAGGTCTTTAGACAAAATGTAATATTAGATAAAGGGAACCTGAGTGAACAAATAACACTTGTTTGTTTTTTTTGTTTCACTTATTTAACGAAAAAAAGTTAACCAACACCAATTGGCACTGTGTGAAAAAGTAATTGCCCCCTTACACTTAATAACTGGTTACGCCAGATTTAGCTGCAATGACTGCAACCAAACACTTCCTATAATTCAATATCAGTCTTTCACATAGCTGTGGAGGAATTTTAACCCACTCTTCCTCGTAGAACTGCTTTAATTCAATAACATTTGGTAGGTTTTCGAGCATGAACTGCTCGTTTCAGGTCCTGCCACAGCATCTCTATCGGATTTGAGTCTGGACTTTGACTAGGCCACTCCAAAACTTTAATTTTACTTCTTTTCGCCATTCTGATGTGGACTTGCTTTTGTGTTTGGATCATTGTCTTGCTGCATGACCTAACTACGCTTCAGCTTCAGCTGATGGAAGGATGACTGGACATTCTCCTTAAGAATTTTCTGGTACAGAGCAGAATTCATGGTTCCTTTAATTATGGCAAGTCATCCAGGTCCTTAGGCAGAAAGCATCCCACACCATCACACTACCACCACCATGTTTGACTGTTGGTATGGTGTCTTACTGTGGAATGCTGTGTTTGCTTTACGCTGAGACATTATGGGATCCATGTTGTCCAAAAGTTCCACTTTGGACTCATCTGTCCATAGAACATTTTCCCAAAAGGCTTGTGGATCATCCAGGTGCTTCTTGGCAAATGAGAGATGAGCATTTATGTTCTTCTTGGTTAGCAGTGGTTTCCGCCTTGCTACTCTCACATGAAGCCATTTTGCCCAGTCTCTTTCTGATTGTGGAGTCATGAACACTGACCTTAGCTGAGGCAAGAGAAGCCTGCAGTTCTTTGGATGTTGTTTTAGGATCCTTTGAGACTTCTTGGACGATTTTTATACTGCACCCTTGGAGTAATTTTGGCAGGCCGCCCACTCCTGGGAAGGTTCACTACTGTTCCAAGTGTTCTCCATTTGGAGATTATGGCTCTCACTGTGGTTCGATGGAGTCCCAGAGCCTTAGAAATAGCTTTGTAACCCTTTCCAGACTGATAGGGCAACAAAATGTTTTCTGATCTTTTCAGGAACTTCCTTTGATCATGGCATAATGTGCTTGTTGAATCTTTGTCCTGACAATGTGACTCTGATGGTAAGGGCCAAAATAAGTGAGGTTTATATTGAGCAGGGCTGGCTGTAATCAAGCCTGGCTGTGTTCAATCAGCTGACTCTAATTATCCCTTTAATTGGGTTGATTTAACTAGGGGCAATTACTTTTTCACACAGTGCCAGTTGGTGTTGGTTAACTTTTTCATTAAATAAATGAAATAAGTAAAAAAAAAGTGTTATTTGTCCACTCAGGTTCCCTTTATCTAATATTATATTTTGTCTAAAGACCTGAAAACATCCAATGTGACAAATATGCAATAATAGAGAAAATCAGGAAGGGGGCAAATACTTTTCACTACTGTAAGAAAAATAGCAGGACAAGAGGACACAGCATGAGATTAGAGGGGGGCCGATTAAGGGGGAATGTGAGGAAATTCTTTTTCACAGGAAGGGTGGTGGATGCATGGAATGGCCAACCTCAAGAAGTGGTGGCTATGAATACAGTGCAGGGCTTCAAACAGGCATGGGATAGGCATAAGGGAGCAATACAAATGAGTATGAATAGATAGGCCACTGACAGAGCAAAGGCCGATGGCACATTTATAAGGTAGAAAAAGAAATGGGCAGACTGGATGGGCCTTGCGGTCCTTATCTGCTGTCAACTTCTATGTTTCTATGTTTCTATTAGGAGCAAATACAGTTGCCAGTATAATAGGGGTTCATCATAGATTTGAAGTTGCTTAAGCTTGCGATAGAGTTTAGCTTTAAAGAAGCCTGCAGTTTGTTCCACTAAGTTGGGACTAGCCACCTGAAGGCCATTTCCCATAGCTGGTTGCAAATCTTGGAGTTTCAAGCAAAATATGATTGCATACTCTCAGATTATACAGACTGGAGGCTCTATGTAACAGCTCAGTGATATATCGGGGTACTTCACGCCTAACAGAGTTATAGGTCCACATATAAAGATTTTTGAGGAGCATAGCAGAGAGTGCGGGCCACCCAACATGTATAGAGGGTGCAGTGATGGATTCTAGCAGACAGCCCAGTAATGAATCTAAGTGCCCTATGATACAGGACATCCAGTTTTGCAAGTTGGGTTTGGTTGCATATACTACTGTATCATCTGCATAGCAGTGCAATTTCACATCTCCAAAATCATCACCCAGATCATTAGTGTAATAGTGAACAAGAGTGGTCTAAGGACAGATCCTTGTGGGATGTCTTTGGATATTTGGGAGCAGGACAGCATACCTTCAGAATTCAGCTGCTGGTGCCTACCCATAAGGTAATGTTTGAACCAGGGTAAGGTATGCCATCTAGTACCAATATGAAACAATGTATTAAGCAGTGTTTGATAGTCCACTACAGTGTACCAAAAGCTTTGCTGAAATCTAGGAAAGTGGCAGCTGTTACACGTTTTTGATCAAGAGAGGTGAGCCAATCATCAGTCACTTTGATAAGTGCTGTAACAGTGTTATGTAATGGCCTGAAACCTGACTGGGAAGGTGTGAATAAATTATGGCTGGATAGGTGCTCTCGAGATTGTACATTAACTATTTGTTCCAGGACCTTAGCAAGGACAGGCAGTATCAATACAAGTCTATAATTACTAGCTTTGTACTTATCTCCATTTTTGTAGTGGGGGATTATATATGAGCTGTTTCCATAATGTGGGGATTTCCTGACTGGTTTGGGATAGATTTATTAGATGTATTATGGGTACTGCTGACACTAGGGCCTCTGCTCTTAGAAAAAACAGTTCCAGGTCATCTACCCCAGGACCCTTTTTGGTGTCAAGTGTAAGTGTCATTTTCACTAGGGTCTGCATGATTCATGATTCATTTATTCATTCATTCATTCATTCATGCATTAATTTCAAAAGTTTTATCAGGAAAGATATACTGAGCTGGTAAAGTTGGGGAAGAGGAGAGTACAGTGCAGTTACAAAATACAGTGTTTAGAAAATGCAGTGCTCTGTAAACAAGTACAACAAAATGAGCAATTCACAACAAAATGCAATACAAGTGCAGCCGAAGAACAATATGCAAAATATGCAGTGTGCAGCAATGCAGTACTAACAAGGGATGGGCTAGTGGACAAAAACTGGGGGAGGGTTATACTAATGAATGAGCAGGGTGGAGGGGAGTGGACAAAAGCCCAGGACCCAGTGTCAGAGGCATCTGCAGGAGTGAGTAATCAAATCACAGAGGATAGATTTTAGAGCATTATATCTGACTGCAGCTGGAAGATGGAGGTAAGGAGTTATTGGGAACACAGAGCACCAGGGAGGGAAACAGAAATAGGTAACGGGGCAGACAGGATTAAGGGAGATAGCAGACAAATGGAGATGGGGTTGTGGGGGACATGGAGCAGGGGGTTGCAAAACATTATAGACACATTCATACAGGTGGGGACACATACACCCATGCCTGCTATCACACAAAAAAAGAGGTAAACACAAAGAATTCTTTCAGCATCTCAACCATCGCTCTTGGTTCTCTCACCTGGTTCCTCCCTCTCCTTTTCATTGTTTTCAGAGACCCAATCCCTCCTTCACCTTCATCCTTCCATTTATTAATCTATACTCCCAGTGCACTCAGTGATCATGTTATGAAAAGTTTAGCATAAAAGCAGCTGAACCCTTTTTGTATTTCTTTTTTATTGTATTTTCTATAATATATAGACACAGATAAGACATGACAGTACATTCTGTTTACAGCTACATATAGTCCACTTATAAAATCTTTTGTATAACTGGTAAGGTGAGCATTTCCATTTGTCTTTGGCCTCCCCGCCCCCAGACCAGGTGTTTCATACATTCAGGGACTAAAGTCCAAGACCACCTCCATTTGGTGGATAATCCATCCTTGCCACTTAACTTGCAATTGTTGTTCCTTGTCATTCATCTTAGCAAATAGGCTTTCCATTTTGTAAATGTTCACTAGTAATCCTCTCCAGTCCTACATCATGGGGACCTTCAGGGTCATCCACCATCTTGTAATAGCTTTTTTAGCAGCTAATATGTAAACTGAGAGTAATGTTCTAGTCCAGGGTCGGGAGTGGTCTGGGTATATGTTTAATAGAAACATTTTTTATTTTATTTATTTATTAAATTCTCGGATTACAAATGCCTTTGAGCAGAAACTGCTCGTTTACAAAGGTTCCACGTCAAAGGATGAGGGTCAACATACATACAGAGGTAGTAAAAGAATGCACAATAAACAACCAAAACAACTAAAAGAAAAAATAAAGATACTCAGTTATAACATACTTTGAGATAATATTCATATATCGAGCAGCTTAGGTAGGCAGCTGGCTGTGGTAACAATAAGAGGGCACCATAAGGCAGTCAGTGGCCGATGCGGCGGAGAGAAGTTGGCAGGCTAATGGGCCACTGTCCGATGGTGGTGGAAAATGTCTTGTACCAGTGGAGATGTGAAGCAGGAAAGGAGTCACAAGGAAGGCCCGTGCCAGAGGGAATGAGACTGGGAAAGGGCGGGCTGTGAGACATGAGTGAGCTGGGAGGTGTTTAGAGAGATCTCTGTTCAGAGGAGCAGTCACATTGAGTGGTAGAGGTGAGGTAAAGTTTGAGATTCCTTTTGAAGGGTCCAAGTGTAGTAAAGGAAAGTGCTTCTTTATTGAAGGAATTGAACCATTGAGTGGCTCTATAGATAAAGGACCACTGACCCATGGAGGTATGACATCTGGGAACCTGAAAGGTTAGAGATTGGGCACCTCGTGTTTGTTGAGTGCCACTGTAGGTAGTAAGGAGTGAGCTAACACAAGGTGGCATGAGACCGAGGAGAATCTTTTTGGTAAGTAAGCAGGTCTGGTATTGTATTCTGCTGCATAGGGGTAGCCAGCTGGCCTGTGCATAGAGGTCACAGGTGTGAGTTTGTCAGGCCACACCCATTAGTAGTCTACAGGCTTTGTTGAGAGAAACTGAGATCCTGCGGAGGGCACTTGTTGAGGCAGAGCCATAGATGGCAAGGCCATAGTTAATGATAGAGGTGACAGAGCTGTAGATGGCTAGTTTAAGGGCATCCGCAGGCATACTGTACAGTGCTTGTGTTTGTGTAGTAGTCCAATCCATATATTGTCGGTCTTGGCAACAGTGTCAATATGCCGAGTGTAGGAGAGGGTACTATCCAGGGTAATACCAAGGTACTTGAACTCCTTGACATGTTTGAGTGGGTTCCCAGCATGGCTCCTGATGGTGAGGGACAGAGAGTTGTGCCTGCTCTGTTGGTTACAGAAGGACATGGCTTTAGCCTTGCTGTGGTTCAGGACAAGTTTATGAGAATTGAACCAGTCTTCGATGCGCTTGAAGTCGAACTGCAGCTGGGATTCAAGGACTGTAATGTCATGGTGGCTGGAAAACAGGACTGCATCATCTGCGTATAGTAATATTTTTTGGTGGCAGGCACTGGGGAGATTGTTGATGAAGAGGGAGAAGAGTAGAGGGCCCAGAATAGATCTCTGGGGGACTCTGGAGCTGATCAGTTTCTCATCCGAAGAGATCCCTGCAATCCTTACATGTTGGATCTGATTATCAAGGTAGCTGGTGAACCATGGAAGGGCATTGCTGGAGATCCCAAAAGAGGACAGTTGCTTGAGCAGTAGGGGGTGGTTAACTGTGTTCAATGCCTTGGTAAGGTCTATAAATTCTGCCCCTCCACAATTCCCTTTGTCAAGCGTGGCATGGATGAAGGTTGTAAATTCCAGTAGTGCAGTGGTGGTGCTGTGCCCTTTTCTGAAGCCATGCTGCTCTGGGCACTGCACATTGTACTTATCCAGGAATTCAACTAGTTGGTCCGACACTATTCTCTCCAGCACTTTAGACAGTGGGGGGAGGAGTGAGATAGATCTGTAATTGGTGTGCAGCGTCCTATCTCCGCTTTTGTGAACCATTGTGACAGTGGCTTTCTTCCAGAGAGAGGGGAAATGGCCCAATCTAAGCGAGAGATTGAAAATCTTTGTAAGTGGTTCTAAGATTTCATCGAGGACTTGTGCCAGCAGTTTCAGGTCAAGGGAGTCACCACTTTACCGTTGTTTGCCGATGGCCTTTTGAATGAATTTTCTAGCTACTTGTGGTGGGACCTCCTTAAAAAAAACAACTTTGGGGTTGTAGGTTCTAGTTGGGGCGTAACTTGGGAGGAGCTGGAGGGGAGATAGTCAAAAAAATTTGGTGGAAGGACACTGTTCAGGTTTGTAAATGCATTATTAAAAGTGCTGGTGATGGTACCTAGGTCGAGTGTAGGAGTGCCATGAAGGTTGAGCATAGTGGGTGGTGCTTTAGGATCTTTGCCTGTGAGTTCTTTCATATTGTACCAGAATTTGTTTCCCTGGCCCCAAGAGTTGGTCAGAGCCTCTTTGTAATAGCTGCATTTAGCATTCTGTATTTTTTGAGTGCAATCATTTCTGGCTGCTTTGTATAATTGTATGTTTACTTGCGTCGGAGTTGCACGAGCACAATGCCAGAGGTGGCTCTGTGCTTGAGCAGAGTTAAAAGGTCAGTAGTAACCCAGGGGTTGGTCTGTCCTTTGACCTTCATCTTTTTCACCGGTGCATAGATGTCACAGGCTTCATTGAAATGTTTGATAAATAAGTCCAGAGCTTTGTTGGTGTCACTGAGGGAGTCAAGCACTGCCCAGTTCAGCCTGGTTAGATGAGATTTTAACAGCTGGAGATGCCCTTGTTTGATAACCCTGGCATAGATAGGCTATTTCTACAGTGAGTTCAACAGATTCCCCTATACAGTCTGATATGTCTTTTTGTAAGTACATCCAGAAAGGCTTGAGGATAGGACATTCCCACATAATATGACCCAAGTCAGTTACAGAGCACCCACAACCCCTCCAGATATTCCCATAGCTTGCCAGCATATACGTAATGAGCCTTGCAGGTGATCTAAAATATTTGTATTGGCATTTCCATGAGAATTCCCTCCACACACTTACAGAGGTAATCTGTACCACTGCCAGCACTGTTTCTGCCCATTGCTCCCTAGGAACCTCCAAACCGAGGTCCATGTTCCAGCTCTGCCAAACTGAGTCAGTAGACTCCCGGGTTAAGTCCCTTAAAATTTTGTACAGGGACCCTATTAAGTGATCCCAGTGATTCCCCTGAATATGATCCATGTACAGTTTGAGGGGGGGGGGGTTGTCAGACATGTAATCTTAGCCTTGATCACTCTACTCCTGAGAATGGAATTTCTGACTTAAAAATATCTGAACAGATCAGACCTTGGGAGGTTGTATCTAAGCGTGAGCTCTGCAAATGTCAGGACACCAGAGTGCCCAAGAAACTGAAATATGTGCTTCAGTCCTAAAATGGCATCTGGCAAAGGTCAGATCTGATTTAGATGGAAGAAAAAGTTCTTCTTCTGGAAGAATTTTGCAATATTCATATGTGGAGAGGAAGGCTTTCGATTTTCTGAGTCCAAACCATATTTTTAGGGCCTGCACGGTTATAGTGGAAAAATTTCTCAGGGGTAATGTTTGCCTTGGGGAGGAGAAAAGTATATTTTTATATGTCATGTAGATCATTTAGGTGGAACTCTAATGTCTTCCATTGAGCTTCATAGCTGTGGGACAACCACAACACGTGGAGGCACAAAAATGCAGCTTTTGCATACAGCCTCAGGTCTGGCAGATTTGTTCCACCTTGTTTTAGTGACTGTTTTAAAAGGCTCAGCCTTATTCTAGGGCAGGCATGTCCTGAAATAAATCCAGATATCATGTTATCCCAGGACCTGAAGAGGAACGCGGATGGGAAAAAGAGGATATTCTGGAATAAATATAATAGACGGGGAAGGACATTCATATGGATTATTTCTACTCTTCAGAAAAGTGTTAATGTTAGCTTCCCCCATTTCTTTAAGTCCCCTTGAACTGCCCCCATTACTGGTTCATAATTCACAATTTCCATGACCCCCAAGTCTAAAGGAATATGGGCTCCCAGATATTTTATTTTGGTAGATCTCCCTTTTAGAGGCAAAGCTTGTTTTAAACAAATGGGAGGAAAGTAGTTATATAGGAGCACTGTGGTTTTATTGATGTTTAATTTAAAGCCTGCCAGTTTCTCAGATTGTGTTAATATTTTCCACACTGCTAGTATTGATTGGATCGGAGACAAGAGAGACAGAAGAAGATCATCGACAAACAAACTGAGCCTGTATTCCTTCTGATGGAAGGGGACACCCTCAAGATTCGGGGCTGATCTCAGGGCAACTGCCAGGGGCTCAATGTAAATGGCAAAAAGAAGTGGGGAAAGTGGACAGCCCTGGCAGGTGTCCTGGTGAAGTGGAAAAAGGGGAGGAAATGATTGATTGATTGATTGATTAAAAGTTTATTTTTTCACAGGAAATATCATTTGTTAGGACAAAGTCCCGTTTACAACAAAGTCCTGCATGTAGATTCTAATACAATTACCAATTAACAATTGACATTTAACATAACTAATACAAACAAACATAATCACACTGTACATACATACATTATTTAAAACACATACATAAAAAATACAAACTATTAAACAATTCTTTTTTAAATTTAAAAAAATCTAAATTTGTTTTCTGTGATTCAGTCAAACCATTCCAACTTTGTGCTACACTATTCTGGAGCATACTGTCCCCTAATCTATTAATGCTTCTATACATTGGGATATTGCTTAATGGATTCCTAGTCTTTATATGTGATTCGTTATTTATCTTTCTTTTTAATTGCTTATACAAAGGATGGTTATAATTTTTGTGAATTATCTTATGGCATATAGTAAGCCAGAGATAGTTTCTTTTTGCTTCAGGTTGAAGCCAATTTAACTTATTATAAATTATACAATGATGCTCATTTTTAATACTTCTGAAAGCAAATTTACCTATCCTATAATATATTTGATTAACCAAATTTAAAGCAGTTTTAGTCAAATTCATGTAAATTATAGAACCATACTCCAATATGGGTAACAGCATCTGTTTTGCCAATCGCTCCTTTGCCACCAAGGTAAAGCTCCCTAACTCTTCTAAGGGCCCTAATCTTTTATTCACTTTCTTTACCTGAACTGATATATGATTTACATATGTCATCCTAACATCTACTTGAAACCTAAGTATCTGTATGTTAATACATTTTCAATCTTTGTACCATCTTGTAAATGTAATTGTGGTTTGGGCTCTTTTCCTCTATGTGAACCAATCGAAAACAACATAGTTTGTGTTTTTTAGGATTCAAAAGAAGACCAGATTTACTGAACCATTTTGCATTTGTAACAAATCACTTTGAAGCGAATCCATCATACCTGAGACTGTCAGCAGGCGCCACTAAAACAGTGTCGTCTGCAGTCTCACCTCCTCTATTTAATTTCATGAACCAAATTATTAACATAAATATTAAATAATAATGGGCCCAAAATCGAGCCCTGGGGAACACCTCTTTCTAGTTTCCCAAGGGCCGACATCATTATGCCACATTGAACACATTGATATCTATTTGTCAAATATGACTCATGCCATTTTAATATTTGGCCCTTAATCCCTATGGCCCTTAACCTAATCAAAGGCAAATCATATTGAACTAAATCAAAAGCCTTACTGAGATCCACAAACACTGCCCCAGTGTACTTTCCTTGGTTCATAGATGTAGCAACCAGGTCATTAAATTCCAACAGGGCAGTGTTTGTGGATCTCCCCTTTCTAAAACCATGTTGTTCATCTACTATTACAGTATTTGTATCTAAATAATTATTTACCTGTTCATAGACTTTATGTTCCAAGATTTTAGATAGAATTTGCAAAAGGGCCATTGGCCTATAATTTGAAGGAATAGCTCGATCCCCAGACTTATAAATGGGAATAATTTTCCCCATCTTCCAAATTTCAGGAACAGTAGAAGTATTCAAACTCCAATTAAACAAATAGGTCACAATAGGGGCTATTACATGTGATCCCAATTTTAAATATTGGGCCTCAATCCCATCAATACCTCCTAATTTACTTTTATTTAAATTTTGTAGCTCTTTCAGTATATCCCTCTCTTTTAAAATTTCAAACTTAAATATTCCTGCATGGTCTACCAGCGTGTCTGATACAGTAGAAAAATCCATTCCATTCACATTTAAATCTGGCAACTTTAAGTCCGGTAATTCCAAAAAATACATATTAAAAATATTCGCTATAACCTTTGTATCAGTCACTAGTTTTTCATCTTGTACCAAAGTAGGACTTATGGAGTCTTTATTTGGGGATTTCAGCTCTGTTATAAGCTTCCAAAACTGCTTAGGGTCAGAGGAATTATTTATTTTATTCTGATAATATTTATTCTTTATGTTTTAATTATATTTTACACTTATTCCTCCAAAACTTGAAGTATTCAATCTGCTTCTTTCTTTGTTTTACTCGCCTTTTTCCATATTCTATCTCTAATCCTTAAATATTTTTTTATCTTATCGGTGATCCATGGGGCTTCTTTATTCCTTTTAATTTTTCTTATTAATGGGGCATGGTACTGTATTACATTCAAAAACATGTCATTAAACTCTTGAATAGCCAGTTCTATGTCTGGTATCAAATAAATTCTATCCCAGTGGGTTTGCCCTAGATGATTTACAAAGGATTGCTCATTAAACCCTTTAAAATCTCTGCTCCAATAAATAGTTGATTGTTGAGTAATGTACTGTTGTAACTCAATAGTACAAGTAATAGGATTATGATCCCCCAAATTTAAAGGTAATACTTCCCAGGTTTTTACTATGTCCTGGGATGTAAAAAATAAATCTAAAAGAGAACTGTAAGTTCCATTTTTTGTGTTTCTTGTGGATTTTTGTATTATTTGGTTCAAACCCAGAATTGAAAAATTACTCTCCAATTTCCTCCCTCTAGTCTGAAACCAATCTGCATTGAAGTCACCTGTTAAAACTACTTGTTTGTCCTTTATTGTTTCTAAAATTACCTCTGCTAGTACATCAAATGATTTACTTTTTGTTTTAGGGGGTGCATAAAACACTCCTACCACTAATTTTATCGTAATTAACTCAATAATAAGACAATCAATTCCTTCCTTATTCATACTTAACAATACTTTATAGGGGCCAGGAGTATTCTTAATAAACAACATCCCCCCTTCCGTTTTACCTCTATCTGCACGTTCTATAGAAAATCCTGAAAGCTGAATTTCTTCCTGCATTATACCATGTTTCTGATACTGCTAATAAATCATACTCAGTTTTAGTTGCCCATACCCTATACTTGTCCATTTTATGGACTATGCTTCTAACGTTCTCATGAACCATCCAAAGCTGCTTAATTTTTTTATAATTAGGGCCCGGATTTAACTCAATATCCCCACTTTGAATTAACAGCATTAAACATAACATATTTGTGCTTCCTGTTACTTTTAACCCACAAAAACCATGCTTAACACAAGAACTGTTTTGATAATATCGGGATTCATTTGTAAAGCGATTCCTTCTCTGAATGAATCCATCTTCACAATTAAATCGAACATTTCTCATAAAGTACATACCTGATAACTTCATCATATTACCTCTAACTTCTTTGTCTTCAAAGGTACTCATGATTATTAATCCCCATACAAACCAACCCCCCAAACATATATACAAAACAGACCCCATAATAAAGCTTCTTACTGCCAAACAAGTTAAAACAATTTCTCTACCGAGTGGCGCTCAAGGCCATCACGCGAGCTTGGCGCCACAGCTGCTTATGCCTGATCGGGCGTGGAGGCTTTATAGCACTGGAGCCCCTAGTCTATTCAATCACTGACCCCTCATGCAGAATGACAGAGTTTCAGGTGCAGTTCATTCAAACCCAGAGTAAAAGCAGGCACTCAATTAGCAGCAATAGTAAAAAGTACAGCTTGTAACAAGCATTTAATTCAAGCAAAGCAGTTCTCCCAAAGAATGTCCTGACTGGATATTATACTGGCGTTTTATGCAGCTCTCACCTGCCGCCTTCTTGTTGGTCTTACACAGTCACTGGGCACTTTCGGGCGGGGATCGGCAAGAGGCTTTATAGCGCTGGAGCTCCTAGTTCATTCAATCACTGACCCCCTCATGCAGAATGACAGAGTTTCAGGTGCCACCATTGGTTCATACATAAGCATTGGTTGTGGCATAGATGAACTTAAGCCACTTAAATAAAGTCTCTGGGAACTAAAGGCCTGCAACATGTCCCAGAGAAAAGTCCAGGACACCCTGTCAAATGCTTTTTCAGCATCTAAACTGAGAAAGGCTTCTGGAATCTTTCTTTTTTGGATATATTCTATTAACAGTAAGGGTTTTTCTTATGTTATCAGTCGTGTTTTTTTTTTTATGAAACCCACCTGATCAGAGTGGATTATGGTCAGCAAGATGTGTTCCATTCTCGCCGCCCAAATGGCCATATAAATTTTGTAGTCGTTATTTAATAAAAAAATGGGGCAATAGGATGGCGGTTCAGTTTTATTTTTTGGGGGGTTTAGGTATGGCTGTAATGGCGTAGTCCCATGATGGTGGCGGGGGAGAACCTCCTGCTATTTCTCTGTATAAATAGTGCATTTTAAGAATTAATTCCACTTGGAAGCATTTATATCATTCACTAATGAAACCGTGCAGGCCTAGGCATCAGTTAATAGTTTGATTCTTAAAGGCTGTAGCTATTTCCTCTATTCTAATAGGGGCTGCTAACTGCTGAACATGAGTTTCCGACGGAGCTGGGAATTTCAATTGCCCTAAAAAGCTTTGCCTCAGTTCAGGGGTAGCCAGGCCTTCTGCCTTGTAGAAGGTTTGATAATAATTAGCAAATCCTGGCATATTTCTTCCTCCCTATAGATGGTTCGGCCCATGTGAGGGTTCCTAATTTTAAGTATGGTAGCCATTTTTCTGTGGGCTCATAGTTTGCATGCCAGCCTTTGCATACCCTTAGCCCCTCCCTCGTAGTCTGCTAATTTTCAATAGATCAGCGAGTGTCTATCTAACTGAACCTTCTTTTGTCTTCCTGCAGTACCCTCACAGAATGCCAGACTGGCACCCACCCTTGCCCTGGTACAATTCTTGCGATTATCAAAGTAGCAAAGTATTAAGGCAATAGATCACACACATCATCTGTATTCATTGATCTGACTAAACCATATAATGTGGTGGATCATGATATTCCTTCATTTTTATTACATTTCGTTTTTATTTTAGCATGAAACTCATTGAGCAATGCTTACCCACTTCAAAAAACAATACATGTTACACATATAAACATTGTAAAAGATAGAACATTTTCAATAAAAAATATTTACATAATATTGATGCAAGCAGCTCTGGCACATAATGAAATCTGCAATTATACTGAATAATTAAGAGTGACAGTTTGACAAAGTAACATGATGCCATTTTTCCCACCTTGAGATAGATGGAAATTTGAGGTCCAGACTGTGAAAACAAGGTTGCAGTGACTTCCATACAGTAGATACAAGGTTACTAAAAAAGTGGGTAGGCCTTACAGTTTTAAGTCCTGTAACTTCTAATTTAAGAAAGTGTGATTTACATAATGATGGATCAGTTTGATGAATTGATGTACGTTCTGTCAAGTAACCTGGTAGCTGCCTCAGAACACATTTATATGAAAAAGTCATCCTGTGAAGCATTTTTTTCTATCCACCAGAGATGTCCATTCCAACCTCTGACCAAGGAGGCAGTGATGAGTATCCCCTGGACAGTTCAAGATCAGTCTAGCCAGTCAGTGATATAAGACATCCAATTTATGAAGTCTGTCTGCTGAGGCATGTTTGTAAATGAAATCAGCAAAATCATACAGTGGGAAAATATTGACTTGAACAATGTTCTAGACTGTCTCTGAATCCAGGCTACCCCTATTTCTGTAGAGAAGCCCACCCCGGTTCCAGTTTTACCCAATAGGTTGTCCATGTGTTTATTTCCCATACCAGAAGCATCTATCCAGTAGCCAGGATATTTGTATGTTTCAACAATTTCAATCTTTGACCCATTTTCTGCTTGAATTACAATGTCAAGGAAGTTTTTAAGTTTGGTCTGCTGTCCAAAAATCATCTGCTTAGTTTTAGTGGCATGTAGACTCAGTTTTGATTTTTTAAAGAATGCCTGGAGTTCAGTAAAACTCCTTTGTGAGTTTGTTGGAATAGAGTCAGCTGATTTACTAGCTGAGCATACAACAGAGTGGTCTGCATACAAATGGTAATTCACATCGCCACAGATACCAAAACCCTTTAAGTAAATCAAAAATAATAATGACTCCAAAACTGAACCTTGGGGACTCCCTCTCAATTTCAAGAGACCCTAATTCTAGGCTGTTTAAACCACCACATGTCTGCCTTATTTATACCCATTTGGGACAATCTGTACAGTAGAATGCAGTGGTCAGTTGTATCGAAGGCCCTGGACAGGTCAACAAAGATGGCTCCAGTTAATTGCCCTGAGTCTGTAGCTTTGTTGACATCATCCAAGACCATCAATATGGCAGCCACAGTTCTGTGTTTCTTTGGGAAACCATACTGAAATCTGTCCAGTGCTTCATGTCCCACAATGCACCCCAGGTGTGCATTAAATGCCTATAAACCCACACCCTGTTGTGGGTTATTGCTTACTTATCTAGAGCTGGGTCCCTGTCTCTCCTCGGTCCCCCAGGGTGTGAGCCTTGCTCTCTTCATCTCTGGGGGGAAAGAACTGAGGAGGGAGCGGGGCCACCTACACCTATATAGGATTGGTGATATCAGCTGACGTCAACGGTGTGGGCGGCCCCAGTTGTACCGCTAAAAATCGTCCATGTGGATTCCCATTCACTGACGGTGAAGTTCCTATGGCGGTACCTGATGACTGAGATTCCCTCAAAGATCTACTATTATGTAAGTTCTTATGTAACTGTTCTTTTCTAATATTTCTATAATTGCCCCAATCTTTACATAAATGTGATATGGGGGATACTTGACAGGCCTTGTTTTTTTCCCTTTTTAATTTTGAAAGAGAAGCAGTGTACTATGGGGCTGAAGAATGTTTTATATTTTTTTATTTAAAGGGGAGATGTTTGTCTAGCATTTTTAAGAATTCCAAGGTAAATAAGACCCCACCACAAAAGGATCTCAGGGATTAACCATAGCCTATACCAGTTTATTTTTTCAAGATCTGTAATATATGCAAAATAATACAAAAATGTAAAATATCTAAATTTCACATATTTTGGAGGGACTTTAAGCTTGTCTCTTCCACGAATACAGTATACCATATTATGGTTAATGTATAAAGCTGCTGACACCCTGGATTCCTTATAATTAAAAAGGAGTTTGTATATATTAAGTCTGGTAAGGTAGAAACCTCAGGATTCTTTATATTGGTATGTGTAGGATCAGTAATTAGTTGATCCAGGCAAGCTGAAGTGCAAAACTTCTGGCACATTTTGATCAGTCTAGATTTGACCAATCCAAGTTGAAATCACTGACCACAAGGAATTTGTGTGAGACTGAGTAGTGCAATAAAGTAGCTGCAAAATCTGAAAAAGCTCGGATCCTTAAGTTAAGGGGGCCTATAACCACCCACCAATAGAGTAAGTTTTCCAGACAGCAGTCTAGTCTCTAGTGCTAAGTATTCACAGGTTGACTTAATATATACTGACTGGATCTGTCTAGGAGAAAATCTTTCCTGGGAGTAAGCTAACATCCCTACCCTCTGTTTAGTCCTGTCAGACCTGAATATGTCATATCCCTGGATTGCAATAGCTGAATCCTTAATTTTGCTGTTTAACTAAGTGTCACTAATGACCAGAAAGTCAAGCTTACATTGAACAATGAAATCCCTAATGAATTCAAGTTTTGGAACTTAGCTTCTGACATTTGCATGGATTAACAGCAGTCCTTTTCAAAATTTAAGATAAGTTAGCAACAGGCCTGGGTTCGCACTAACATCCCTACTACTTAACAGTTTTAAACAAATTAATGCTGGAAGCAGCCTTCTAGTACTTCTGTAAGTTGTAACCTGTAATTTATTTAACTGTAGATAACAACCCTTGCCAAAAACCCATCCCACCCCCTTAGTGGTAGCACACCCACGAAACAGTAAGATGGGCCAGTTTAACAATACTTCCCTTGCTTATAATAATTAATCAAAACAAAGACATTCCTCTGAGTCAAAAAAGCAAAGGAATAGTTCTACCGTTTGCTCTAGTGGACTCAGAACTGTGAATGGTTGTAAAAATTGTTTTCCCATCTGTTACTCCTCATTTCTGTGTACCCCCTAAAAAAAAACAATGAATAATTAACAGGGAAAATATACCCATTTTCCTTGTCAATTCTTCCCCTTTCAATAATTAAAAGACTAAAATGTTCAGTTCCCAATAAATCCAGTTAAAAATACAATATTCTATTTGCTGGACTGCAATAATTTCATCTATTCCCATCCCACTTCATTTTGGACAATCCAAGACAGTAACTGCCCTAACTTTTCAATGTATTATCACAGAGAATTATCTCTGTAGACCACAATGAATAGAAATACAGTTGCATATTATATCAATAAAAATACCTTGTTAAAAATTGACAGAGCTGCGTTACAAATAAGAAACAGATTTTCAAGTAGCAAGTTTTGAAATATTGGCAACTGGTATAAGAGTGTTGCAGAGTTTGTATGAGGCACTAGATTACATAGGGAGTCAGTACTAGCTCAGTAAATATTACAGTATGCCAGCACTTTCAAAACAGCTAGCGCTATTCAAAAACTGCAGCAGTCAAATTTTACAATATGCCAGCACATCATAAGGTGGCAGCAGCAATATCTGAATTTACAGCAGTTCACAGGTAATGTTTAAGGTAATGCAAAGTGCAAAGACATATAGACAGTCAATACTCACTCGCACCGTATGATGTTAAACGAGTCAACACAGCAAGAATTATTTCAGTCAGTGGTTGAAGAGTTCAACTGTATTTATTCACAATGTTGACCTCAAATTTGAATACTGTGTCAGTAGACAAAGCGCGGGAATGGCTTTGATTATAAAGTTGGAATTACAACCAGGGCTGGATTTACACTTATGTAAAGTACACCTGTGTGTAGGGACCCTTTTCTTAGCTGTAGTAGCCTGTTTTGTGTGCATACAGGGAGAGCATTGAATTTTTTTGGCTGGTTGGCAGGGGAGCATCTGGATGGACTTAGCAAGCTCATCACTCCACCAGAGAGTAGGGACCATCCCCCATTGTCTGCCCGAACTGCCTACCCACCTGCACTGCCCTGTAAGGTCACATTTGGAGCAAACAGCCAGTGAAAGCAGTGAATGACTTGGGGGCTGTGCACAGTGAACAGATTAGTGGCTGCTAGCATTTGGCACCATTGACCTGACACTCTATGGCACTGTCCACACTACACTGGATCCACCCCCCTCTGTAACGTTATAGGGGGTCCAAACCATTACTGCAATGGTTTGCATTTACATCTGTAACGTTACAGGAGGCATTTCCATAACCACTCATGAGGTGGTTTCAACAATGGTTACAGAACTGGATCCACCGCTGTACCATTACTGGCTGTGGTGTGGACGAGTGAGAGCGGTCCCCTGCAGTGCCCATAGTGCAGCGCGAGCTGCATTGTGGGATCGGGTGCCGCCGTAATGGTCACCTGGCTCCCACAGTGTGGACCAGCAGTACTACTCCCATATTGGACACTGCCACAGTGTGGACACACTGTACCGCTCATAATGGTTTGTATCAGTTACTGGGTTGGAGTGGTGTAGTGTGGACAGGGCCTATGTCAGAGTCTCATCAGCATGGTGGTCTGGTAAGTCTGCATGTGTGTGTCAAGCGATGAGGAGGTTGGATCAGGTTGGTCTGGTCAGAGGACTCAGAGCAGTCAGCTGCAATTGGGAGACTGATAAGAGAATTAGTCGGGGGCCAGGCTTGGAAAATACAAGCAGCAGAGTCGATGAGCAACCCTGCCCACAGCCACTAGTGCCAGAGGTGAGAGGCTGGAGACACAGTCAATGCAAATTCAATTCAATTCAATTTTATTTTTACCAGGACAAGACACCATTGAGCAGGCTCATTTACAAGTTGGTCCTGGGAGGATGCAACATAAGGGATTATGCAAAACAGCATTTCATACAAGGGAAATACATTTTTAACAATACAGGAATAATTGTACTTCTGAAAAAAGCTAAAAACCTGATTCTAGTATTCTCAATGGGGAAACAATACAGGGTGATTATACATCTGATAAGACTAACATCAAAGTTCTTTATTCACAGTATGGGAACAATATGATAGTCTTACTGGATTGTGAGGCCGGGAAGTTAGTGAAAAACAAGATGGAGGGTGGGGAAAAGGTGTTCAAAAGTGATTTGGAACCTGGGTAAGGAAGTGGTGTTCAGGAGGATTACAGGTATAGGGAAAATCAAGAAGTAACAGGATGGGTATGCTAAGGATAGATTTTTAGGGGTGTGAATGAACAAGGCATGTACAATTAGGAAAGTCTATAAGGGTTGAGCAAGTCAATGAGTAAATAGCAAGGTGGGTAAGGTAGTAATGTGGGGAGAGATGGAAACTCATGGGGATTCTGGAACTGATGGCAATTGGTGGAGACAACTACAGTAGTGTCTACAAACAGCTAAGGGAGTACAACAAGTGCTGATAAGCAGTGCAAAGGGGTTTGTAAGAATTAAGGTGGAGACTAGGCATAGCAATTACAACTTTCCTTCAGTGATTGTCTAAGCGCAGTTTTGAAAGCATTCATCCCAACAATATGAACAAGTTTAAGGATATTTTCAGTATATTCCAGAGGGTGGGGAGGGCATGGCTTAGGGATGAAGATGAGGAGCCATAGCGAGTATGGATTCTGGGTATATCTAGCATGATATATGAGTATCTTCTGAGCAGGTAAACTCCTGAGGTGTATTTAAAAAAGGTCATCAATGTAGGAGGGCAGCTTGTTAGTAAAAGCTCTGTAGACCCAGAGAGAAAGGCACTTTTTAGTCTTCTAGTGCTAAGTGAAGTCCAACCTAATTGTGCATTGACGGAGCAGTGGTGAGTATTAAATGGAGCTCCAGTGATGAATTTTAATGCTCTGTGGTACAGAGTATCCAGTTTGGCTAGAGCAGTGGTGGAACAATGGCTATAAATAAAATCAGCATAGTTAACGAGGGAGAGAAATGTGGTCTGTACAAGTCTTATTTTGGTCTCGTAGTTAAGCAGGTGCCCAATTCTGAAGAAGAGGCCTAGCCTTTGTCATAGCTTTTTGGAGAGTTCCTCTGTATGTGTAGTGAACTATTTAAATTTTTTTTTTAGTCTTTGGTAACCGGGTGAGGCCCACTAGGCACACGTGCCTGTTTTTAGGGGCAACCTAGGAGCACTGGGCAGTTAAGTGACTTGCTCAGAGTCATACAGTATGCAAGTGAAGGTTGTGAGAATCAAACTCAGGTCTGTTCTGCTGGATGTATCAAGCTTGTTCACATCACATTCCTCTAACCTCTAGGCTATATAGCCTACAAATGAGCCAGAAGCCCAAGTATTTGAATTTCTCCACTACTTCTAGTGGTTCCTCCAAGAGGGTCTAGATCTGGAGTTTAGTATCAGTGGAACTAGTACTATTAGGTTTGACTTGAGGAGATATGAATATAATTTTTTTTTTTTTAGCATTGAGCATTAACTTTAGTTGCAAGAGGTTTTGTTGCAACAGGTTGAACTCCTGCTGCAGCTCTATACACACAAGCTCAAGGGTAGGCCTAGCAACATAGCAAACTGTATCATCTGCAAAAAGATGAACACTTGCTATACTGATTTTGCCGTAATATCATTGATATAGATTACGTATAATAATGGCCCCAGTATTTACCCCGAGGAATGCCTGTTTGTAATGTTTTAAGTGGGGAGAGATCACCTTTGGCTTTGACCTGCTGTTTTCTACCTATCAGATTGCAAGTGAACTATTTCAGAGCCTTGTCATCCAGACCAGTATCTCACAACATTAGTAATAATAACTCATGGTCTATGGTATTGAATGCCTTGCTGAAGTCCAAAAAGAGTGATGTGGTTTTTAGAATCTAATGCAACATGCCAGTCATTTGTTACCTTTGCCAGTGCCGATATTGTACTGTGTTTAGGTCTGAATCTGTATTGGAGTGGGTTTAGCATGTCTGTGATTTCTAGATGTTCTCTTAATTGCACATTAGCTACTTTTTCAAGTAATTTAGAAAGTTTTGGTAGTAAGGATATAGGCCGGTAGTTGTTAAGATCAGTTGAATTACCAGATTAAAAAAGTGGAATAACGTGCAATTTTCCACTCAGTGGGGAGAGTCCCTTGGGAAAGAGACACGTTAAAGAGATGGGCAATGGGAGATGTCAAGGATTAGTGACCTAGCTTTAGGAAGAAAGGTTCAATAAGAGTTGCTCCTGCACTTTTTGTGTGCCCAGCGTTATTAAGAGGTCCTCAACCTGCTTAAAGATTATTGGACTAAAACTAAACTTGGCAGATTGTTCGGTGGCCTTTGGCGGAGGGCATGGCAAGTCTTTGTTGCTGGGGCTACATGAGAAGCTTGCTTGCTGGAGAGGCATCAAAAACTAACTCAACAGTGGCAAAATGGTTATTTAGTTGCTCTGAGATACATTGTTTACTAGTATAGGTGTTGTCACTGGAGATAATCTTGGAAGGTAGTGATGATGAGGTGCTGTGCCCTTCAATATCCCTTAGGATTTGCCAAAATTTGGCTGCATCTTTTTTGGATGATTATAGTGCAGATTCAAAGTATTTGTTTTTTTTGGGGCCTTATAAGCTTTGTGCATTGGTTTCTAGCGGTTCTAAAAGCCGCCCCAGTCTGTTGTGAGTTTTGTTTTGTGAGCCCTTTTCCACAGGGCAGCTCTGCCATGTAATGCTGGCTTTAGTTCACTACTAAACCAGGAGCATGTCCTTTTCCTTGTTCTGATTTTTACTAGAGGTGCATGTTTGTCAATCACCTTCAGAACAAGGCTGTGGAACAGGTTGTAGGCCTCTGCGATTGTGGGTGCTATGTAGAAATCTTGCCATCGAATTTTGCTTAAGTCTGTGAGGAAGTCAGTGCAACTGAATTTGTGGTGGCTCCTCGTGGGCTTGGGTAAGGACCTGACACAGGCTATAGCCCTATGATCACTTATATCATTGTGGAATACCCCCAGTGTGTGCGATTTTTGTGGGGTTTACTTACCTAGATTAGGTCAAGAATGGTACTGTGCACAGGAGTTTTAATGTTAGGGCGAGTGATGTTGGTAATAATTTGTGTAAGGCCACAGCAGTCACAAAGATCTTTGAAGGGTTTTGAGCAAGGGGAGCGCCAGTCAAGGTTAATGTCTCCCATTATGATTTACTCTGAACTATGGGTATCCAGCAATTTGTGGAGATGGGTTAGTAACCCCAGGCCTCCTGGGGGTGGTCTGCAACAGCCAGTGAGTAGTATAGCCTCATCGGGTGGTTAGGAGATTTTTAAGGTAGCGCTTTCGAACTCATTAGGGGCAGTGGACTGGATATGTCAATTACTACTTCTAAAAGTTTATCCATGACATAGATTGCCCCCCCTCCCCCCTGGTGAGTCTATCTGCCTAAAACACATTGTATAAGGGGATATTTATGTTATGGCCAGGGGATGAAGCTCTTAACAAGGATTCTATAATAACTAACTTATCAGGTTTAGTGTGGCAGATCCAAGCCTGAATCATGTTAAGTTTTTTGAACAAGCAGCAGGCATTAATATGTAGAAAACAGAGACCTTTGAGATGTGGTAGGATGGAGGGTGCCGTAATAGGGGATGGGGGACCAGGGTTTAGTTTGACATTTCCAGAGCAAAGTAATAGTAAGAGTAGTAGTTTCTTAAGTTCATTTATCAGTACTGTGTGAAGCATTAGCTGTCTTCATTTGGTAGGTTTTGGGGTGAGGGTGGATGTGTATTGAACGGCACATTGGTAAAGAAGTGAAGATGCGTAGATTGCCACATGAGCAGGGAGTAGCAGGGGACCATACGTGATGAGTGATGCTATGGGATGCAGGGTAATCACAGGGGTTTCTAGATAGTCTATGCCAGGGAAGCATCTGTACTGTGCAGTAGCTAATATACTTGTGCTGTTAATAGGAAGTTTCCCTAATTTGGAAGGTCCATCAGTAAAATAGAAGCTGCTCAGTAAGATGAGACAGTGTATTAATGTATACCACTTATTGTGTAGCTCCATGTTGTGATGGAGATCCTGCCACTCTTGAGGATCAACCTTCCTTAAATCTGTTGCAACTGTTCTTCTGTTTCTTAGCCTAATCTATCCTTAACAATTTCCAGTCCATAAGGCTGGCCACCCCTCCCCTTTCTTGACTATGCTATAGTGTCCTCTTTAATTTTCCTTTTCCCTCTCAGGTCCTTGTACAGGGAGGTTATTGTGGTGACCTCCAAGCTTATGTAAAACAACAGGCTGTGTTTATTGTTGCTGGATTTAGTGTGTAATAGTACTATGTCATAAAATACCTTGATGTATATATCTTATGTTTATGAAACCTGTAAATGTTGAAAATACCATGGCACTAGGTGTTTTTCATAAATGTAAAAAGTACTAGGTGACTATATTATAGAAATTAAGTTGGTTGTGTTGTTAAATTCATGTAAATTGGTACCATGCATTCCTGCTGTAAACTGAGCCAATCTGAAATGTCATGATGCTTTGCATATATTCCATGATGCTTTGCATATATTCCATGATGCTTTGCATTACGGAAATATGTATGATGTTGTGTTTCTTTGAAACTTGGCTTACTGTCAATGCCCTTTGGGGTAACCCTTGTTTCAGTGCTTCTGCACTGAGGTTCTTTGTAGCTTGTTTTGGTTTTTTGCTTTTTGAGGCCCCACCACCCAAGCAAACAAGGCAGCCATAGGGATGAAGGGTTTTCACTGAAAAGTTTAACTCAGTAGATGCTGACAGGTGCAGAGGAAGGACACACACATAGTCTGTTGCTGCTGACTAATGTATTGAAGAAGGAATATGCCATTGCTGTAGGTTATACCTCTGGATTTTGAATAAACATCACACAGAGATTGTGTGTTGAAATGAAAGCTCGGTGTCTGATCCATCTGTTATCCCTCAATCCCTCCACACATGTCCCTTGCTGCCCAACTCAGGTTGTGTTTCAGATGCTGGACATGGCTGACAGTAGCACAAAGAGGTCAGAGGGTCAGTTGAGAAAACTTTCCCAACAAAAATAGAGAACTAGCAGAAATGGATAGCTCTGGATTAGCACAGGCTTAGAGCGAGGATGGAGCCCTCTGCTTGTTAGTGCATATAAAGTGCTAATGGAAAATCAGGTACTGGGTGGAGGGAGTAGGAGGGTCAAGAGCATAATTATGTAATGGGTCAAAATAGGGCAAGGGGGGTTAGCTCAGTAACAGGGCATTCAGACAGCCACCAGGTACTGTGTGGGGAGGGGTCTGGGAATAAAACGAGACATGGCTAAAATAAGGTATAAGGAGCTGAAAAAGACAAAAGTGAGGCTGATGGGAGGCCGAATAGGTGAGGGGGTGAGAGGGGTCTGTGCGACATGATGCATTCAGTGAGTGACAGTGAGTATGGGCAGCGGTCCATGCTTATGTGTGTTGGGGCCAGAGGGGAAGAAGGATGGGGCCTTGTCTTGGGCCAGGGGATTCACATCTCCCCAGATGTTTTTGGATGTGCAGTGCAGCCCAAAGCATTTGCTATATATTGAAAGAACAGGTCAGATTCCTTTTTGAATGTGGCTGTGGGGAACTAATATTATGGACTGATATTTTGCTGTTAATTAGGAATGAGTTCAGATTATTACAGTGTTTGAAATATAGTCACTGAATGACTGAAATGAAAACCGAAGTGACTGGAAATGTCTCAGAATTTCTGTAATGGGCATGGAAGTCTGAAATACTGAGAGTCATTACTGTTAAGCTACTGTATCTCTTGGTAAGATCTGTGAATATCTTATAAGACTATATTTTTTGGCACATATCTTCTTGTTTGATTCAGATCTTGCTAAGGTAATTAAAATTGAAATGTGGAAATATTTAAATGATAACCTCATTTTAGTATGTTGGTAAGTGATGCATTTAAATTATCATAATTTAGAATGCCAGGCATATATTTAGTTTTGTTCATATAACCATGGAGTCTAACCTTCCCTGGGTGTAATATAATATTTTGACATACTACTAATATAAATGTTTTTCTAAATGTTTAGACTGTACCCGTTCTTTAGGAAGGGATGTTTAAAACATGAAGCGTTGATGGTAAAGTACTGTAGCAGATATGCAAATGTTGAAGAATAAGTACTACATTTTAAATATGATTGGTGAGTGGGTAAGCCCTGTTTCTACATAGTCTGCATATTAAATAACCAATATTTTTTCTTGGCTGATATACCTACAGGTTTACCACTGGCATTCAGCATACTCAGACGAGCATAAAACGAGACATGGCTAAAATGAGGTGTCAGTGTCAGTGGCTCAGTAGGTAGCACACTCGCCTCTGAGGCCGGGAGATCAGAGGGCTGTGGGTTCAGTTCCCACATCTGGCACTTGGGTTAATATCCCAGTACTGACACTGTAATGCAGCATGAGAGGGGTGCTGCATTTCTGAGGTGCCGTCTTTCGGATGAGACGTTAAACCGAGGTCCCATCTGCCTGGACTGGTGGTAGTTCAGGTGGATGTTAAAGGTCCATGGCACTTATCGAAAAGAGTAGGGGAATTTCCCCGGTGTCCTGGCCAAATTTCCCTCATTCACTAAAAAAAAATACCACCAACAGCTTAATCTGGTTCAAGGTCAGTTGGCATTCATCTGTATTCCACTCCCCCGGGTCGTGCCTGAAAATAGGCAGAATTTGTCTAGTGCACTTACCCGGTCAACAAAAGCTAAATTAATAAATACTGTACTTTGTTGTCTCTGCATCAGTTTCCCCTTTCTTTGTCTTTTTTTTTCTTTTTTAAGTTTGGTGATACTGTATCAATATTTTTAAGCCTGGGATAAGGCTAGATGGGTCTGGTAAAAGCAGTTGTCCTCTCTTGGTGCATTTGGTAGGATATAGGTAAAAACTGGACCACCAAACAGAATTGGCCCAGATCAATAATAGCAGGACCAGGCACAAGTTGTGTGATTTTTGCTGGGTTATCTGGCTTTTATCAGTCTGCTCTGATTTTGTTCTGGTGGTCCAGTTTTCATGAAGTCCCAAGTGTGGGTGAAAACTGGACTGCTGAAGCAAACCAGACCAGATTAGTAAAAGCAAGACCAGTCCGTGCAGACCAGCCAGTCCAGCTTCTTCTGATCTGGTCTGGTCCAGACAGTCCGGTTTTCATCAAGTTCCTATTAGGGTGTCAGGATAGGTGAGGTAAGGTCATTACCTGCAACTGTACAGTTCATTTTAAACTTTTTTCATTCTACAGTATTTTGGGGCTTTATTGTTTTATTTCCTATAGTTTAATTACATGTAAATTATAACCAGCATATTGCAGTGAAAGTTGTATTTTTTTTTCCAGAAAGGTCAATTCAGGGGTGATTAGATTAGCCACAACAACGAAGTTTCAGCTTTGGCTTAATCATTGAATGTTGCTTTTGTAGTGACCTGCTTATGAGGTTGATTTCTTAGAACTTATCCTTTTAGAGTAAATTTAAGCATCTTAATGTATTGTTGGGGGATGCACAACTGCACCACCTTGAGGTTAGAATCACGCAGAGCCAGGAGGGGGCCCATGGATACTGCTGTGCATAGGGCCCATGACCATGTAAATCCAGCCCTGCTCGCAACAATACTTCTGAAGGCTGGAGCTTGAGCAGATCATTACTTAAACACTGAAAAAGAATTACTATTTGTTCTATTTTTAACCAAAGACTTTTTCTGACTGGCACTGTGCCACTTGTGCTCATGCTGCAAGGCGGCATTGAGCTTTTAAGACTGTAAGCCCTGCCCCCTCAAGCTTCCGCTCAGATACCGGCTCACCCCTGAGCCCCCTTATCAGCTGAACAGAGATATTTTCAGGCATATTCTAGTATGCAGACTGGATCAAACTGGCTTTGGTGCTACTCTAGTTGGAATCTTGCTTCCTTCAGCTTTGAATTAATTGCAGTGTGACTTCATCAGCACCCAAGAAGCTTTTGCCAGATTTTGCCTGCTGTTAAACGCCAACACAGCCATGCTAATGAAACACAGAAACATAGACTTTGATGGCAGATAAGGACCACTTGGCCCACCCAGTCTGCCCATTTCCCTACCTATTGGATAAGCTGCAGATTCTAGTTAACCAACAGCCTACTTCCTGCAACCCCCCACTATAATTGCCTTATGTCTGTCCTATGCATGTTTAAATTCCCCCACTGTTTTAGACCCCACAACCTCTCCAGGAAGGTGGTTCCATGCGCCCACCACTCTTTCCGTGAAAAAGAATTTCTCTCACATTACCCTCGAGCTGTCCCCTCAAATTTAAATTGTGCCCCCTTGTTCTTACACATCTCTTTTTCTGAAAGATGCTACTCTCCTGGACTTTGTTGATTCCCTTGAGGTACTTAAAAATTTCTATCATGCCCCCCCGTCCCTCCTTTCATCAAGGGTATACATATTAAGCTCTCTCAGTTTCTCTTCATATGGGTTCTGCTGCAGATCCTGCACCATTTTAGTTGCCCTCCTCTGGACTGCTTCCATCCTGTCTATGTCCTTGTGTAGATGAGGTCTCCAAAAGTGCACACAGTACTCCAGATGGGGTCTCACCAACTGTCTGTATAGAGGGATAAACACTTCCCTTTTTCTACTTGTGATGCCCCTTCCTATGCATCCCAGTATCCCCCGGCTCTCCTTACTGACTTTTCACATTGCTTACCCACCTTTAGGTCATCTGATACGACTACCCCCAGGTCCCTTTCCATTTTTGTTGTCGTTAGTACCTCCCCTGATATTGTTACTCTTCTCCTGGGTTTTTCTTTCCCAGGTGCATTACTTTGCACTTCTTTGCATTGAATCTAAGTTGCCATATGTCTGACCATTCCTCCAACCTTGCCAAGTCCCTTCTCATCTTTTCTACCCCGTCTTGTGCATCAACTCTGTTACAGATCTTTGTGTCATCTGTAAATAGGCATACCTTTCCCTCTAGACCCTCTGCAATGTCACCTACTGTATAAAGATGTTAAAAAAGACTGGACCCAGTACTGAGCCCTGAGGTACACCACTAGTAACCCCCATTCTTTTGGAATGTGTTCCATTCTCTATTACCTTCTGTGTCTTGTTGTGCAGCCAGTTTGCTACCAGGCTTCACCCCCTGGGACCCACTCCCAGGCTGTGGCTAACTTGATTATTAATCTTTTGTGCGGGACTGTGTCAAATGCCTTGCTAAAGTCTAGGTAGGCCATATCCACAGCCCCTCCCTGGTCTATTACTTTGGTCACCCAGTCAAAGAAATCAATTAGATTCATCTGACATGACCTTCCCGCTGTAAATCCATGCTGCTTTGGGTCCTGTGCCTCGCTGGCCTCTAGTTACTCAACAATTCTATCTTTCAGAAGTGATTCCATCACTTTCCCTACCACTGAGGTCAAACTTACAGGTCTGTAGTTTCCTGCTTCTGCCTTGCTCCCATTTTTGTGAAGGGGAATCACATCTGCCCTCCTCCAGTCCTCAGGTACCATCCCATCCTGCCATGATTTGTTAAAAAGCGTGGTCAGTGGTGTCACTAGGTCCTCCCTTAGTTCTTTGAGGATTCTGGGGTGAATCCCATCAGGCCCCATTGCTTTGTCCACCTTGAATTTTAGGAGTTCTTTCAGGACTCCTTCTTCTATGAATGGACTGGTGTCAACCCCCTACCCAGAGTGCTTCTATTGTCTGGTTTCGGTAACTCCTTCTCATCTTCTTTTGTGAATACTGAGCAAAAGTATTCATTCAGTATCTCTGCCTTTTCACTGTCTCCCTCTGCCCACCTCCCTTCTCCTTTATTAGCCTTCACTATCCCCCCCTTAACCTTTCTATGCTCCCTAATGTACCTATAAAAGGTGTTATCCCCCTTCTTAACTGAGTTGGCTTTTTTACCTCGGTTTGAACCTTTGCTATTCTGACTGCCTTCCCCCACTTCTTTCTGCTTTAATTGATACAGTTCCCTGTCGTGCTCCTTCTGTGATTCCTTATACTTTTTGAATGCAGCCTTTTTCTCCTTAACATTCCCTGCCACCTCTTTTGAGAACCATAGTGGTGTTTTACTCCGCTTTTTCTTTATTTGTTTCACACAAAGGCTTATTGCCTCTATGATGGCAGTTTTGATTTTTCTTCATTGTTCTTCCACCCCTCCTTTTTGGCCATTTGCTAGTGCATTCTTCAGGTATTCACCCATTTTCCCAAAGTCAGCCCTTCCAAAGTCCAGTATCCTTGTTTTGTATGGTTTATCTCCATGGTTGTGCTCATTGTGAAGCACACTGTGCAGTGGTTCTTGTTCCCAGATGTCTCCTGACTTCTAAATTTGTGATCCTCTCTCCATTTGAGAGTACCAGGTCTAGTACTACTCCCTCTTGAGTGGGTTCCAACACTAGCTGTCTAAGGCCTGCCCCCTGCAGGGCATTGAGAATGACCCTGCTCTTGGATGTGGCTGCAGTACATGTCATCCATTTAACATCTGGCATATTCAGGTCCCCCATCAACAGTATCTCCTCTTTTTCAGCCATTTTGAGAATGTCCTCTATCATTTTCTTGTCCATTTCCTCCCCTTGAGATGGGGGTCTGTATACAACCCCTGTGCGGATTGTGATGCCATTCCCTGTCTCCAAGGTGACCCAGAGTGCCTCTTGTACTCTCCTTTTACTTTTTAGTTCTGTAGCTTTGATCCCTTCCCTTATGTATAGAGCTACTCCACTTCCTCTTTTACCTGTCCTGTCCCTTCTGCAGATTGTGTACCCTGGTATGTTGACATCCCAGTCATGGTTCTTTGTGTACCATGTTTCCATGACTGCCACAATTTCCAATTGTTCATCTTCCATCAGGGCTACTAGCTCAGGAAGCTTGTTTCCCAGACTACGGGCATTGGTACTCATTGCCCTCCATTTAATGTTGGCTTTATCCTTTTTTCCCCCCATCTCTGCTCTTATTTCCCTTGTCTATTTTTCTATTTACCCCTGTCCAATTTTTTGTTGAGCGCTGTACCTCAGTGTTTACCTTACTACCTGCCATGTTTTGTCAGGAGAGGCTTGAAATTTCCTGCCTTTTATCAGCACCTCCCCCCTTGGCTAGTTTAAAAGATTGCCAAGGAAGCATTTAAACCTGTCACCTAGGAACTTGGTTCCCTTCGTGGACAGATGCAGACCATCAAGCTAGTATAGACCTTTATCTCTCCAGATGGACCCCCAGTCCCCAATGAAGCCAAAGCCCTGTGCTCTGCACCAGTTTTGCAACCATTCATTAAACTGCATGGTGTGCAGTACCCTAGCCTCACTCCTGCCATGGACTGGCAGCACCTCTGAGAAGGTTACCATGCTTGCTACCCATCTGAGGCCCCTCCCCAACTCCATAAATTCATTCTGCACTGCACTGATCCCATGCCTAGCTAGGTAATTTGTCCCAAGGTGGACAATGATATCTAGTTCCCTGTCCTGTGATGCTGCTTCTGCAATCCTGAGGATTCACTTCCTGTCCTTCCAAGCCATAGCACCAGGCAGGCACCTTACTTCCTTCTCCTCTCCCTTCCCCAGTTTTACCCCCCTAACAATTGAGTCCCCTATCAGAAGCTGTTTCCTTCCTCCCCTGTGGTGTCCCTTGTCACCCTTTTGTGGGTCTCCCTTGTGGATGTCCTCAGCATTCTTCTGGGTCTCCACTGAGGGTGCCATCATAGAGGAGCCTTGCTCTGCCAGAATGGCATATGATTTGTGTAGAGGTACAACTAGGGGGCTTTGCCTCTGGTCCACCACCCGCACCCTCACAGAACCAACTGTGGTCCAACTGCTCTTCATACATGGCAACCTCTGAGGCAGTGGTTGTGGCAGTGGTACTCTTTGGGTGGGGGAGGCCTCCTTAGTCCTTGCTAGTTCAGCCTGGAGGTGGGCAACCTCCTCCCTCAGAGCTGACAGTTGCCAGCAAATAGGACAGTAATGCAGTTTCCAGAATGTCTCCCAGAAAACTGCTGCCCCACAGCCAGTGCATTGCACCACTCCCTACATATCCCTCTCCTTATAATATACAATATGTAATATACATATATATATATATATATATATATATATATATATATATATATATATTTTTTTTAATTTGTGGTGTGTACCTACCCTTTATGCACTGTGCTGGGTTATTAAGAATATGACAGTTCTGCCCCAAGACCTGTTGAGGAAGTGATGTCAGAACTTTGGCTATAAAGGAAATGCCACACCTGGGGGGGGTGGGGAAGGGTGGATGGGTAGTCCACAGCCACCGGTGACTGTTAGAAACAATCAAATACACAATGGCTCCACCACCCTGGTGAGAACTGCCCTTTATAGTAATTCAACTAACATCACAATTTACTAGACCACTGCTCCTACGCAAACCACTCTACTGAGTCCAGGGATACAAATGAACTCACTCCTCAGCCAGCAGGACACTTTTTAAAATGTTGCAAAAATATCCTTCCAAATCCTAGGTCTCAATCCCAGAAATCAAGCAAATTCAGTTGTATCTCACTCCCTCAGGTTATAAAATTACTACACTTTTAATGGAATCTTGCAATTCTCTGCTTAATGCCAATAAGGGAAAAAAATGTGAAACTTTTTGTAGAAAGCATAGCTCCCCTTCTTAACAAGTTCCCAACAATATTATGCCTTACCAGGTCCTTAATGGAGTTATAGTTTGTTCTTTGCAGTGTAGCAAGGTTCTCAGCTTCCAACAGACAAATCAAAGTCAGTCTGACTGGCTTCTAACTGTGAAGGATGCCTAAGACAGCACAGAGATGAAACCCCACCCGGAGCCAATAAATTGACTAGTGACACTTCTGATGTAAGCAGGCCTTTCAATGTAGGAACTCTTCTATGTCTGATTCCAATACACAAAACCTTTCAGTGAAACCAGGGATAAAACTTAACCTCTCAGCCAGAAGGACACTTAAAATGTTGCAAAAATATCCTTCCAAATCCTAGGTCTCAACCCCAGCAATCAAGCAAATTCAGTTGTATCTCACTCCCACTGGTTATAAAATTACTACACTTTTAATGGAATCCTGCAATTCTCTGCTTAATGCCAATAAGAAAAAAAAATGAAACTTTTTGTAGAAAGCATAGCTCTCCTTCTTAACAAGTCCCCAACAATATTATGCCTTACCAGGTTCCCAGGTCCTAAATGGAGTTATAGTTTGTTCTTTGCAGTGTAGCAAGGTTCTCTGCTTCCAACTGACAAATCAAAGTCAGTCTGACTGGCTTCTAACTGCTTTTGGATGTGGCTGCAGCAAAGGTGCTCTTGAGTATTCCTGCCTTGTGTCTACTACTCTCACGTTTTTGTTTTTGTGTTCCACAATTCCCCGTTTCTTTCACAGCAGAGCAGCAGGATGTTATTTGGATCTTCTTGGTCACCTAGTCTGATTTCCAGAGTGGCACGGAAGTGTGTTTCCTAGTCTGCTTTGTCTGTGTCATATTGCTAGCTTTGTTCATTTGTGAGCCTTCTTGTTCTTCCTCCTGCAAAGGAACCTGCTGACTGTTTGCTATACTGTATAATCCTAAATGATAACATTTAGTTTGCTAGAGAACATGAAGCAACTAGACAATGTTGGGGATTAAATGCCCAAGGCAGAAGCCAGACATTACAAATGTACTCCAGCAGGTCGAATAGTGTTACTATATTACATGACTGTGACAAACAAAATTATAAAAAAAAAAAAAAAAACTAAAACCAAACATTAATGTTAAATTGATTAAAAAAAAGAATAGCTTAATACAAGCATGTATAATGGGTGTGTTTTTATGTGAATATCTATCTGAGGAGTGGCCAAACAGAATAACTGATATGGGGTGTGAAGTTTGTGAGGTAATACATTGTGTTTTCTTCTCAGTTCAGATAATAATAGATGCCTGCCATAAAATGTTTTGAACTCCTACAGATCTCTCTCCCTCTGTCTCATTGAGGTACCATCATTAAGAAGGCTGTGCTTATGTCACAATCTTTAATCCTGAAAAATTGCGGAGCAAAAACTTCTGTATTTAACAAATAAAATGGTGCTGGTGTTTCACAAACTGTAAAACTGTACATACACACACACACACACACACACACACACACACACACTGGCTGATCTCAGTATCAGTACTGTATGTTCTGCTGTTGTGCTAAAGATTGTATGCATACATACTTCATGTTATTCCAGAGTGGACGGCTTTACAGGAAGCTGACTAAGGGGCTGGATCACTGTCAGGAAACAATCTTGCACAATCTAGAAAAAGAAAGGTAAAACGTCAGAACAATATGTCATTCAACTGTGGCAAATATTCCTATTATTTTCCTTACATTGTTAACAGAACATACATTGCATCCAGATCTTGCTGTACTAATGTTTATACATATGTCAGTGGGTAAGAAACTGACACATCTGCTGCAGCTTTAGACACTATCAGTACTACAATTTACAATTCAGTTTCATTTTCACTTTATGCTGCTGCGTACCGTAGAAGCAGATAAACAGAGTACCATGCAACTTCTTTGGTCCTGTAACTGAGGTAAGGGCTCTGTTTAGAAAAATGAAGATGTTTATTAAAAATGATTCAGCATTATTTTCATCAGGTATTTTCAGTATGAGCCCGCAAAAAGAGTGGATGTCTGTTTTTATTCATTGTAGGTCTTTGTGTGATAATTCTTATTTTCCTAAAGTGCCTATCTTCCTAAGCACTTTTGGAAACTGCATTGTGAAACCTGCACAGTCTATATTTCAGCACCCACCATACTACAGTATGTTACCATAATTATGAACACATTTGACCTACACTGTTTTAATTTCTAGAAATTGTGCTTTCTATCAGTGACACTTTTTCACCAGAAAATGTGAAAATCAGGCAACTTTGGAGGTCATGATAGGGAAATAAAAATTGTTTAGCGAGTGAAGTCAAATTTGAAAACTCCAGCTTGTGTCCCTCTGGCCCCTTAGGCGTTTCCTCCTTGTGTCAAAATGACTTCCATTATATATTGCCAAAGTATATATCTTTTCAGGCATCTGTCACATTTGTGGGTAGGACTTGGTGTTTTCTGCCATTAAGGCCCTATGTCTCACCACCACATTCCCATAATACCCTTTCCAGTCCCTTAATAGACCCCCTTTGGGAACTCTTACCTCCCAGACCATAAATGATGGACCCCTCCAGCCCTACATTTTAGCTGCTCTTTTTAACGGTATATTACATTTGGGAGAACATATGGTATTTGGAAGGTAAAGGAGTCCTAGAAGCCACTGCCATGAAAGTTAAACAAAAAATAACATTGTTTTAATTTGGGATCTGTGGCTCCTGAACCCTATAGGATTCCACCCATGCTCAAGGGAATTTCCCCTTGAAGTAGCTCCATTAGCTAGTTTATTATGTTTTACAATGTGTTGTTTAAACCTGGTGCCATCAATGCCCGTCTCTTAGCAGTGTGACCTGTAATTTGTATTCCAAGCCCTTTCCTAGTCACCTTTGGGCCCTCTTATCACCCAGATCCTAAATGCTAGACACGTCAACCCTACATTGTTTGAAAGCTTATTAGTTGTCTTTTCTAACAATGCACACTATGGCATCTATGAAAAAAAAAAACGTCTTTGGCAGTTGAGAGGTCATGGAAACTAGCATGTTAAAAACTGTTACTTAATTTTTAGATTTAGCATCCCCTGTCCCCTTGGAGATTCCAGCCTTTGTTTAAACTGACTTCAATGAAAGTAGCCATTACCTGAAGTTGCTGGCTGTATAAGGGGGTAATCTGGAGTGGTACCCACCCAGCTGTGAAGGAGGATTCCAGTCGGGGCTTGCCAAGATGGGATCTGTGTCTATGATCAAGGAGTAGTTGGCTGAAAGCCGAAGGATGATCTGATGGGATCGGCACTGGGAACAAAATGTGTGACTATATATATATATATGTGTGTATATATATAAATTAAGCTATTTTGCCCCTGCACTGACATCTATGCTACCATTCAGGCCTGGTACCAGTTACCTCCCAGCCTGACCACCACTCCTCCCATCATCGGATCCAATGGGGATTTTCACAGGTAGGGCCAGAGACTGCCAGCAGCCATTATTCAGACAGTTTGGTGCACATGTTTTTCTCATTCCCTCCTCCTCCTCCTCCAACCACCCAGTTGTTTTGTGTAAGGCTATCAGACATACTGGAAGTACTGTACAGCTAAACAGAGTTATATAACAATGTAATACTTTTATGGGCATGGATATAGTTTGCTATCCACACTCTGGCAGTTCCACTGGAATAGCTGATTCACCAGACATCTTTAAGCTAAGCTTCTCCCACCACCCAGGTGGTACATCCCCCGACTTTTCTTCCTGACATCGGATCCTTATTTCTGCTGAAAGAACAGGTCACGTCCTTCACAGCTCTCGTTTAGCATCCCAGTGCACCGTAAGTGAACCTTATTGAAGTTTTTCTAACTTTAGCGTTTTCTTTCCTTGGTTCCTTCAACTCCATAGTGTCACCAAAGATAGAGCAATGGAAGCCCTGGTTCAAATTTTGTGGTCAGTGATGGCAGAAGATGTCAGTCACTGACCTGCATGACTTTATATGTACTGCCTGGGCAGGCAGCACAATGTGGCTGGGTGTGGTCTCTGTCTATCCATGCTTCTTGAGTACTTTGGGGACAAGAGGTTCCAGGTCTCTGTGGGTTGGCCTTTGAAACAAGTTCTGAAGGACTGCCCTAAGGGCTGCAAGAAGAACTCTGCTGCAGCTGTGTCTTCCCAGCAGCTTGCGATTCTCAAAGCAGAAGTGGTGGCTGCTGCAGTGGGCACCTTTTCGATCTTGGCACTGTTCCCAGCTAGGGCCAGTGTTGGAGGGTCTTTCAGTGGAGGCTTCCAGGATATGTGTTTGGACCTCCAGACCCTGCGGTAGAGCCCTGCCCACAATGGTTCCAGACATCAGCGCCGCTGGTGCCGATCATGAGACTGGGAGCCATTGAGGTCCTCCCAGTCCCTCAACTCTCCTGACTGCTTGACTGTGGTCAAGAATCTTTCAGTCAAGTGAAATGTCGAGGGCTCTTCGATACCCCCATCCAACATGTTTCCTTTGACTCTGGTCGAGCAGGTCATGGAGATTTTCCTCAATCCTGTAGACTGGCTGTCTGATGAGGTGAAAGAGTCAATCTTGCAGACCCTGGTGCTACCTGGAAGTCAGCACACACCTTCATTTCCCACTACTGCATTAACCTTGAGTCTCACCGGGATGCTGGTTTTGGGACCTTGGTTCTCCAGTCTCTGTTCACTAAGTAGGGATGCACACCTTGCCCCTTCTTCCCAGGGAACTGCTAGGAATCTGCCAGTATGTGAATAGTGAACTATATCTACACCCCTAGAAAAATAGGTTATTCACCTGTAACTGTAGTTCTAAGAGTGGTATATAGTTCAAATTCACACAACTTGCCCAGCCTCCCCTGGCAAGTGGCAAATGGATTCTTAGTTCCAGCATGCAAGATATGGCGTCATGGGGCACAGTTGGGGGAGGATATATTGCCAGGGTGGTGGGAAAGAGCTTATCTTAAAGACGTCTGGTAAATCAGCTATTCCAGTGGAACTGCCAGAGTGTGGATGTGAACAATATACTACTCCTAGAACTACAGTTACAGGTGAATAACCTATTTTTGAGGAGATGAGAGATGGGTCAAGGCTGTGGAGTTGAGAGGTGGATCTCTGCTGATTTCCTTTGCCATTTTGGGGTCAAGAGTGGTGGACATACATGGACTTTCGGGGGGGTCCTCTAGATACCCAAGGAGATAGCATTATTACCTAACACCAATGGGGACTAGATGCTGGAAAAGGGTCCACTAACCTTCCAGCTATAATTCACTGATTACAGGCACAGGGATTGGGTGAGGGAAGAGGTATTACCTGGTGTGGAGGGTTCTATACATATTTAGAAAATGGTCTTGAAAAATAAAGCATTGTGATTGGCTGAGAGCCATAGTCAGGCATGCATTTATTTTTCAATAGACGCCCACTAAATAACAAGTTCTAACCTGGCACCATTCACTGAAAGACTGGTATCCTTGTGCCAGTTCCAATTTTAAAAGTAAGTGTCTGTCCTCTTTTACCCGATTGCTAAGCGAGACGTAAGCAGAGAGAGCCCCACCACATGCATACTTAGAGGCAAACACAACAGTGCCCACAACAACACTGCCATTCTTTTTTGTTTCTTTTTTTTTAAATTAAACATTATATACTTAATAATTGTCTGCTGCCTGCTCATGGTACATTTCCGCACCCACCCCCTTCCCCGTCCCATCAGCTATCCTTGGCTCACTTTCTTCCAATATTATAACTTCACTTTAGATACACACAAGGAAGAACAACACAGTACAGAAGTCCACTACCATCCTTTATTCAAAAAATTACAGACAACATGATTTTCCCTGGTTGCTGCATGTTTCTGGCAACCGTGTCTCTGCTACCAGCCTGCTCTTTCCCGCTACTGACATTACTGTTTTACTTTCGGTTTTCCCCATAGCCAGCAGTACCTTCTGGATGACAAACCACCTCCAGAAGTCCGGTCTGTTCCACGTGGTCAGCATCACTCCACCCACAGGGAACAGACCGATGCCAGCATACAACAAAAAAAAAGGAAAAAATGTAACAGTCTGTAAGCTCTGCATGTTGGGTAGAGTGGGAAACAATCAGCAGTTACTTGAAACACATCACGATCTCTGCCTCTGTGTGTGTGTGTGTGAGGGGGGGTAACCATAACAACCACTTCTGTACACATCTATGGTGGCTCCTCTATAGCAAAAGTCCCTCGCTCAAAAAAAAAAAAAAAGAGGAGGAACTATTTTATTACAAAACTTATTTTAAACCAATTTTAATTTTTTTTTTTTTTTATTAAACTATTCTTTTTTTTTACAGTGCTCATTTTCTAAGCGCAACAATACCCTCTAGGGTGAGTGGTATTGGGAAATACCGGACCTTCCATGGGCAATAAGACCCTCCACCTGTGGTGTCAGGTCTCATTATGCCCCTGGGCAGTCCAGTATTTCCCAATACTGCCCACCCTGTCTGGTATTATTGCTTACACATCGACATTGACACCAGTGCTGTTGTTGCAGGTGGGGCACTCTGCATACTCCTAGGAACGTCTGCTTGTGCCTCACTAGTTAATGCAGCATAATAGTATGCAAATGAACTCTTAGCACCTTGTATGGGCTAAGAAGCCATTTGCATTGAAACTTTACAATACTGTGCTTAGTGCCAAAGCACCAACAGGTTTTGGGGGCCCTAACTGTCTTTGCTGGTTGAATACTTCTATATGCGATATAGGCACATACCTCTTTGTGGTCAGCAGAGGGTTATGCTTTATACTAAGTGCTCCTATTAGTGCCTCAATTAGGGCTGTGCTCTTGGGGCTATATTCTAACAGATTTAGGATACACACACTGTTCTCCGAGCTTGGTCCAATGTTGCACATTTAAGGCCTAATGCTAATTTTCTCTCAGGACAGAAGGATAAAAACACTGGGGTCTATTCACTATACCTACACAGCATATATACACGGTGCGTAGGCTCCCCTAAGATGGACAGCTGTGCATTCCTGTGGCATTCATGGGAGGGGCATGGACCCTTTCTGCTCTTGATCACCTGTCCATCTGCAACTCTGTGTACATGGACTGTGTGGGTGAGTAACTAGGGCAGTGCAGCACACCATGCCATGCACTATGGCACAGAATGCTGGCGGGGGGGCACAGGCTATGCTGGCAGGGACCCCGCTGTAGCTGCTACATGCCCCCTCTGTTCTGCCATGGCTGCCAAGGAGAGACCAGCTACACATCTAATCGTGCTTCCCCAGCCCACTGGACAAGCAGGGATGACTGGGGGCAGCTGCCAGGGCATTTTCCTGTTCTGTGTCTTTTCCCGGACCCGCCATGTTTCACAATCCTCTGCTCTGTGCAGAGCAGTAGATCCAATTTGCAGGTAGGGCAGGCATCCATTTGGATACCCACCTGTGTCCACCAGTCTGCCCCCTCGAGCTGGAACAGTTCCTTGTGCAGAAAGACATTGCTGGATACAGTATTTAATTCATTGGGAAAGAAAAGACCACAAAGAACATTCATTATAGCAACATTAGTATGCCTGAGGACCCTGGAATTCTACAGTTCCATAGGTGTGGAATTTTCTGCAGAACTTTAATCATACTGCAACATATATATAGAGCCACAACATTAAGTGCTCTTCTTGATTTGTAATTCAAATACTGTGTAGTTTTCCCATAGTGCCTGGGTCCCTTCCCCTCCGTGTTTGTCCTGAAATCCCCATGCTTAGTATTTGATGTCACTGATGAAAGCACATAATATTTCAGCCAATGGTAGGACTGTTTTCTGCCCCAGACATGAATCATTTATGCCTCAAGAATGAACAAACGCTGCTGCAGAAGCCTAGGAGCCTTGTCCCAGAAATTAGAACTGGAAGGCTGCAGAGAATGAAGTGCCCTAAGTATACTAGGGCCAATGATTTTCCACTTTAAGTGGAAAATACCTGCTAAAAAATGGAATTTGTCATTTTAAAACCAGCACTTAGGCGTTAATTTTGACACACACACACACACACACACACACACACACACTCACCATTTTGAAACAAATTGTTGTTAAAACCCTGCTTATTTGCCCACAGCTTGGGGGAAATGGAAAAAAAAACTGATTTTAATATTTTGCCAAATGGAACTGGTCATTTCTGGAAAGGAAAATCATTGGATCTAGTATGCCAGGGAGAATCAGGCAGGACACTTGTCCTAGAGTTTTTAAAGGTTTCAGCCACTAGCGGTTTAGCCCTCCACAGTGCCAGAGTCCATCCATTCTAGTAGCAGCACTTTTCATTTAACAGTTGCTATAGGGGTTTCCCGTGGTATTGAATGCTGCATCTGTCTGGATGGCAGGAGGCAAACACGATGAGTCCATGGCTGTTTCTTCTTACCATTTCCTACATTCCTAGTGCACTGTTTTTCTGTTTTTAGAACTGAGCTGCTCTCTTTTGGAACTTTATTGTAACATAATTTTTAATAATTTTCGTTTTTTGTTTTACAGTTTAAATAAATTCCCGGTACCACATTCTATGTTCATAGTATACAGAGAGTACTCAGTATAGGTGGGCGGAGGTTTTTTTTAAATATATGTACTGTCATATTTTTCCGTCGTAATTCAGTATTGCTTTTCTTTCATCAACTAAATGTTTGCAGTATTAGCAAGACCCTCCCTGTCGAATGCGGTTTCTTCACTGTGCCACAGCCTTATCTTTCATATAAAATACAAGATAAAATTCATTTATTACACTTACTACAAAAACTGGCAACGTTCCACATGACTTAGTGAAAAGCATTATAGAAGAAGTATTTATTTTAAATGCAGTTATGCACATCTATTACAGAAGACTAAAGTGTACTGGATAAATAAGCACCAAAGCCTGCTTTTCTTCTCCACCCAATATATTTTACCATACTACTTTCAGACAGTTCTGATGACGGAAGCTATTGTCACTCTGATCTTAACAGCTACTGAAATGAGTTACTAGACATTGAATCAATTTTATACAGAAGCAGATTTGTGTTTTTATTAAAAAAATAAACCAGAACGCTAATTAGGAGATATTGTTCATATTGCAGGACGGTTCTCCAGTTTAATGAGTATACTCAACCAGAATGTGGAATAATGCTTGTGCAACTTGTTGGTAGATGAAGACTAGTTGTATGGTAAGATGCTGACTGACATCTGTAGTTACTTTGACCATTCACACTCTATGTCCCTTGAGGGACTACCACCCTGTTGGGGGTACCAGGAAGGCAAGGGAACCCTCTTGAGGAGATTCCACCCTTAGAAGTGCAATGGGAGTCCTTTGGCTAAAGGTACCTTAGAAAGGAGCCCAAGGAGAGAAGCAAGTTGCTGCAGGAGGGGTGGATGGTTGGAGCAAAGAAATGGAGCTTTTGAATGAGTCTGGAGGAAGCTGGTATATACAGCCCAGAAAGAGGATGTGTCAGGTTGCCCCCACTCCACAGACCTCAGATTTAGCCTTTTATTTAGTTTTTTCATTTACTGTATTTATTTTAACTTAATTTTTTTCCCCTTGCTTCTTAGCTTGCCTCAGGCTGTCTTCGGACCACACGGAGCCCCAACTCCAGCACTTCACCTTCTTTTTTTTTAATTAAATAAACTTTATTAAATTTTCAACAGTACAGAAATACATAACAATAATCATCTTCATAAACTTGGATACAGGTTTAATGTCAGTTGCAGAACACAACGATCCCACCCCAGACCCCCACTACCCCCAACCAGTCCAACATGCCAAACCACCCTGCCCTTCTGCAGACAGTGAAAAGAAAAAGAAAAAAGGGCTTGTGTCAACCAACAAAAAGTTGTATCATCAAATCAATGCTGTAGGAAATGGCGACAACAATCATCCAAAAAATATTACCAAAATCAGAAAGTTTTCTGAATAACTACTGGGAAGAGAGGGATAATAATGTAAGCAGAGGTTCCCAATATGAACGAAAATGATGCATTAGACGATGCAATGAGACTATATGATTTTATACCATTAAAGTGGAAAGAATTTCTTGATGCCATTAATTGCAGGTGGGAGCAGAAACCTCCCACCAGTGCCTAAGTATCACTAGCTTTATGACAATACTGATAAGGGCTATGTGCATTTTTTAATCCTGGGTATGCCATGGGGATATATGCCCACTAAACAAGTATCTGGAGTGAACAACTCTGATAATCCCAGCATAGGATCCAAAGAGCATTGAATGGATTCCCATAAGGAAGCAACGGGAGGGCAATCCCATATCATGTGTTGTAGGGTGCTGTCTTCCCACCCACAGCATGTGCAACAAGCATGGGGGGCTTTCCCCATCCTATGCACTTTCACAGGTGTACTATATAAATTGTGCAGGATATGGAATTATGCAAGGCAAAGGTGATCCTGTTTGAGAAATATGTGTAGGTGACGCCACGTCTTCTGCCAAAACTGCATCGCTAGGAAGAGAAAGGGCTTGTTGCCAATAAAAACAGATACCAGTTAAAGTGTTCGGGTCTAGGGATTGGAAGAGTTTATAAATCTTAGAAACAACATGGTCTTGAGAGTCCAGCGCCACTTCACCTTCCTTCCTTCTGCTGTTCCCCCAGAGTATCACCTCTCCATGGTGGTGGTCTTTGGTCTGTCATAGATTTCTCAGAAAGGCCATCTTTTGTGTACAGGGAGCCAGCCTATGTCAACGGGTACCGGGTCTGTGAGCTCCATGAGGCCATCACTCTGCATTGGCTGAAGTTTTTTCCATTTTCTGGCACCACCACTCCTCCCCCTGGGATGTGCATGCTAAAGCCAGTGGAAACCAAGGTGTCTGTTCAGCTCAGTAAATTGCATCCCTCTCTGCCCCTGCACATGCTCCAGCATGCACTGCTACCTGTGGTCACCCAGGTGGCAGTCGCACAGAGGTGGTGGATCCCCTCTCCCGTCCACAGAGGCTAGCATCTGTGGTATGCTCAATCCACCCTCCCTGGCCAGCCCTCTGATGACTCGGGCTTGTTCCTGAACCCAGGTCACTGGAATCATGAATGGTAGTATTACCGCTGTGCTGGCAGACCGGCTTTGGCTTAACCTGTTAATATAATGGGTGTATGCAACCACCCTGTGGAGTAATGCTTGTGCAACATGTGGGTAGCCAATGGCTGGTTATATGGTGGGATGTTGACTGACACATGTAGTTACTTTGGTCATTTACACTCTGTCCTCTGAAGGATTACCACTCTATCAGGCAGAGGAACCCTCCCGAGGAGGGTTCCACCCCTAGAGGGCTGCAGGAACATGATTCCTTTAGCAGAAGGTACCTTAGAAAGGAGCCTAAAAGAACTGCACAGCAGGAACTGCAAACACAGAAGAGCAATATGATGACAGAGACAGCTGATAGCTGGTGATGAGTGATGTCAGACTGAGGCGTGACTTCCACAGGAGAGAGGGAATGGCAGGATTGTAGGAGAAGTTGGGCCAACACTTGACCCCAACTCAGTGGAAATTCTAATACTGGGTAAATGGTACCAGAAAACTACTTTATGGCCTTTGACACTGACTCCACGTCAACTCCGCAAAGGGAAATACCACACGGCAAAAACAGTGAGGTGAAAACCGCTGAAGTCCAAACCGCACATGAAGAATCCTACTGAGAATTTGTGTGTAAGTGTGATTTACTATTCCAACATGACCACTCCAGTGAAATGTGCCACTTACCTGTTTTTTCATCCTCGGCTGTATTCTTCATGTGCGGTTTGGACATTAGCAGTTTTCACTGCACAGTTTCTGACCATGTGGTAATTCCCTTTGCCGAGTTGATATGCTACCTTTGGCACTTAGCAGAAAAAAAAAATCCCAGTGAAGCAAATTTCTAAAGATCCATGGCCTTGGCTGCCATCCCTTCTGGCAGTGGGTACTATTAGTAGGATCACTGTGCTAATTTTGAATTCCAATTCAGGGGGAACTTATGGTATGGAGGGAGAGAGGCACAGACTCAGGGTGCAGGGTGGTGTCCCTAAATTCAAGAAGCCTTGATAACAAGATGAATGACGTGCAGGCAATGTTGACAGAGAAGAGGGTGGATATTGCAGCAGTCACAGAAACTTGGGCTACACCAAACCACGACTGGGACCTCTCAGTCCCTAGGTACAGTATAAGCTGTACAGAAGGGACAGGGGAGTAGTGAAAGGGGGGGAGGTAGCAGTATATGTTAGGGAAGGAATAGCACGTTTGAGGGAAGAGGCAGAAGAGGGGAAGGCAGAGGTGCTTTGGGTGCAGTTGCAAGGTACTAGGGGAAAGGAGGTAAGGAGGGGGGTTACAGATTGCCTAACCAGGAAGAGTATTGGGCTAGAGAATTAAAGTCCTTAATCAGGGTGGCTGCAGGCAAAGGTGAGGTGGTAATTACTGGGGACTTTAACCTACTCAAGGTGGATTGAAAGATCCCTGGAACAACCTACACCAGAAGTCAAGTAATCTTGGATGCAGTGCAGAGTGGATTCCTGACCCAAGGTGACATGGTACCCACTAGGGAAGGGGCAATCCTTGATCTGGTACCGACGAATGGGGGCCACGTCCAGAACATCTAGGCCGAGAAGCCCTTGGGAGGGAGTGACCACTGCATGGTGTGGTTCAGGTTGGACTTGGGGAAGGAGAAAGTAAACTCAAAGACCAAGGTCCTAGACTTCAAAAGGGTGGACTTCAGAATGATGGGGGAGCTGTTAAAGGGTCAAGTTCAAGTTTATTACCGGAAAACTCCACTGAGCAAACTCATTCACAAGGAGGTCCTGGGGCACGGTTACAACAAATACACAATACATACAGGTAATAACATAATGCATTAAGGGCAGACTAGGTCCTACAAGATACATAGGTCAACAAACAGGAGATAAAAATAGTACAAGTTTAAAAATGGCAGTGTAGCAAGAGGAAACAAAGGAGGTGTGGAGAAGGCTGGAGAAGGAATTTAAAAACAGTTACAGGTATCCTTTATTTTTGAAGCCACTAGTCTTTTGAAGAAATTCACTGAGACTACACTCGATAGTTTCAGAGTAGATTGTAGCTGGTTCCAAATAGGTGGTAGGGCACTTGCGATGGCTCGAGTCCTAGGTACGTTGAGTAGGATAAAATCTGATTTCCTGAGGGAATAAGAGCTGTGGGCGGTACGGATGACAGCTATTAAATAACTTGGTAGTTTATTCAGGAGATGTTTTAAGGTCCAAATGCCAGCATGAAGCATGCGTCTAATGGTGAGTGATGTCCAGCCAACAGCTGCGTACAGCTCACAGTGGTAGGTTCGGTGTGGGTAGTTTGTAATGAAGCGCAAGGCACGATGATAGAGAATGTTCAGTTTGTTTAGGTTGGTAATTGCTGAGGAAGTGTAGATTATGTCCCCATAATCAAGTAAATGGAGGAAGATGGTCTGAACAAGCCTGAGTCTGGTTTCCAGGGGAAAGAGGGATCTATTTCAGAAGAAGAAGCCTAGTCTAGCTTTTAGTTTTCTGGATAGGTCATCAATGTGCTCGTTAGAGGAGAGCTTGTTATCTAACCAGAAGCTGAGATATTTAAATTTAGAGATAACTTCAAGCGGTTCACCTAGGGAGGTAACAATGAAATCTTTAGGCTGGACGGTAAGGGTGATGGAGAAAGTATGGCCTTAGTTTTTTTGGTGTTTTATGAGAAGTTTGATATTGATAAGATTTGTTTCTAGCTGTGCGAAATCGGCTTGGAGTATGTCCCTGACTTCCGGTATTGTAGGGCCGGATGTATACAAGACTGTATCATCTGCAAAGAAATGCAAGGTTGACCTGGTTATTTGTGAATCAAGGTTGCTGATGTACAAGGAGAAGAGTATAGGGCCTAAGATGGAGCCTTGCGGGACTCCCCTGGTAACTGGTAAGGAGGCAGAGAACAGCCCACCTGCTTTGACTTTCTGCATCCTTCCTGTTAGGTAACTGGAAAACCACTGGGGAGTAACTGGGGTAGCACCTATATTGGTAAGGCTGTTCACAATTAGGTTGTGGGCAATGATGTCAAATGCCTTGCTTAGTTCTAAGAATACTGCACCCTTGATTTTTTTAGCGTCCTTAGCTGAGATCCAGTTGTTGGTGACTTTGGTCAATGCAGTAATGGTACTATGATTAGAGTGAAAGCCTGATTGGGCTGGATTGAGGAGAGACTAGATTTCAAGATGGTTCTTCAACTGTATATAAATCAACTTTTTGAAGACTTTTGAAAGGATAGGCAGGGTTGAGATCGGTCTGTAATTATTTAAGTCACACAGGTCACCTGATTTAAATAGGGGTATGATATGAGCAGATTTCCAGCATGATGGAACTACAGCAGATGAAATAGAGAGGTTGAATATATGAAGAATGGGGGAAGTAAGATAGCGGTAGCCGACTTTTAGGAAAAATGGTTCAAGGCCATCGTCTCCAGCTCTTTTTGTGGTATCTAACTTGAAGAGTGAATCCTTGACTTCTTTGAAGCTGAGGGGGAGCAATTGGAAAGGATGGGCTGTAGCTTTCGGAACAGTGATAGGACTATCATGGATGCTAGTACGAGATGCGTATGGTGAGGCGTTGAAGGCTAGACCAGCTGTGATGAAGTGAGAATTTAGTTCTTCAAGGATTTGGTGATTGCTTTCAATAACTGTGCCATTTATGTGAATCTTAGCTGGGATGGAGGGAGGTGCCGGCCATCCTTCGATAGTCTTAATGGTCCTCCAGATTTTCTTTGAATTTCCTTTGGCTTGTTCCAAAGTGGAAATGTAATAGTTTGCTTTGGTAGAACAAATGCGTTTTACGCAGGCATTCCTAGCTGCTCTAAATGCCTGCCAATCTGCCGGATTCTTAGTTCTTCTTGCTAGAGCCCAGAGTTTATCTCGGTTTGTAAGTGCGGTCTTGAGCTCCAGTGTAAACCAAGGGTGGGAGACCTTATGCTGCATGCACCTTTAAAGGGGGCATGCTTGTTAGCCAAGGTGATGAGGTTTCCATTTAGGGTAGAGACAGCCTCGTCGACTGTTTTAGAGAGGTACAGATCTTGCCATTTGACCTTGCTAAGGTTGGTCAAATAACTCCAGGTATTGAATTTACGAAAGGATCTCTTGGTTATGAACTTGGGCAGGTGGCAAGCTTTGGTTTGAGATCTTGTACAGACTACAGCTCTATGATCACTCATATCATTGTGAAAAACAGCTGATTGCAGTATTTTCTGGGAATGGGTGGTAAGTATGACATCAATGAGAGAACTATTGGCAATATTGGTGGTGTTAATCCTAGTGGATTCACTAATTATCTGGACAAGACCCAGTTCATCACAAAGAGATTTCAGGCTATGCGATTTGCATGTGAGCCAATCCATATTGAAGTCCCCAAGTATCAGTGTTTCTGTATTGGCAGTCGTGACTAAGGATATTAGGATGATAAGGATTTCAGTACCACCAGTTGGAGGTCTGTAGCCACCAATTACCATGATACTTTCCTTGGAAGGAAGGTGGAGCTTCAGAGATAAGAATTCATATTCCTTTGATTTTGATTTGCAGTAATGTCACAAATAGTGAATTTGGATTAGCGTATACTCACACCCCTCCCCCATTCCTATCTGCCCTATATATATTATAGTTCAGGAGAGTTACTTGCTGGTCCGTAATAGTTTTTTTGAGCCAGGATTCATTAATAATGATGAGGTCAGGCTCAGTGTGTGCGGCCCAGACTTGTAAGAGGTCATTTTTTTTTGACAAACTTAAGATGTTGACCAACATGAATTTGAGGCCGGGAGCAGATGCAAATTTGGTAGGCGAGGTGAACATTGACAAAGGGCCTGGGTTTAGTTCTACATTAGCTGAGCAGAGAAGCAGCAGGAGCAATAGTTTCTTTAGGGCTGCTGTAATGGATCTGGATGCTTTTTTAATTTGTGACCGGCTGTCAGTAGTGGTTAGGGATGCCATTTTAGTGCTATTATGGGACAGTCTAATGTGGCAGTTTATAGATAGGAGGGATAATGCTCTAAGTGACATGTGAGAAGGGAGTATTAAAAGCAGGTGAGAGGAGAGTGGGTTGTAAATAAAGGGAGGGGGGCATTAGGTAAGTGTCAGTACAATGAAAGGGGGCAGTGTATATAGCAGTAAGACATTCTGGGACAGGTTTCAAACCTAGGGCTACGTCGTGGTAGAATACAGTTAGGATGCTGGTGAGCGACAATGAAATGACAATAGGTAGATGGGCCATGGTTCCAGGAGAGCAGGCTAGTGCAGAGGAATGAGGGTAGGGTGCCTAGAAAGAGGGTGGTTTGTAACATGGTCTATGCCTTTACCGTGAACGAATAGGGTGAGGCAGCTCTTTAGGGGGCAGAGCTATGGAGTATTTAACAGAGGCCTGGGTGGGGTGGGGTGGAGAGAATAAGCCCAGCATAGACTAAGCCCAGGGCAGAGATATGCAGCGCCGAGTGGCTGAACCAATCGGGGCTTGCTTTGGAAAAGTGCCTGCGTTGCGATTGGCTGGCTTTGGCCCGTACCTTGTAGCTTGTAGGATCCGAGGATCATGGTGTGGTCAGCAGCTGCTGGATTGCCATCTGACCGGGGGGTGGAACTCTGGCTGTGGAGTGTGGGCTAGCCCTGTTCAGGGGCTGCTGCTGGGGAGAAGAGAAGGGAGTAATTTAAGGACAACTGGTCACCTGGCTGGCCTCAGTGAAGGGATGGGGGAGGATAAAAAGTGGTCCATTATCAAGGAAGGAACAGCGGCAGGCACAAATGAGTGTGTCGAGCTAAATGGGAAAAACCTGAGAGCTGAGCATCCAGCTGGTTGGCCATGAGTTAGCCCAGGCAGTCAGGGACAAAAGGACCATCTACAGGAAGTTCCAGAGGACCCAGAGGGATGAGAAAAGGGAGGAGTATTGGAGTAAAGCCAAAGAGGTAGCGGAAAGCAGCCTGGTTGGCCAAGGCCAAGAAGAAACTGCAGCTAGCATAAAGGACTAAAAAAGGGTGAAATGCTTTTTTTTAATTATTATAGAAAAAAGGCTACTATGGCTACAGAGAGGGGAGAGGTGGGAGGAAGACAGTGGGGGCAAGGCAGAGTTATTAAAACAAATACTTCTGTTCAATCTTTACAAAAAAGAGGGCTGGCCTGGCACCATGGTGGTGGTGGTGGGGGGGAGATAGATGAAATGATCAGTGACGACAGGGTGAAGAAAGTTTTGTTGTCCCTCAGAATAGATCGAACCCCTAGGCCCAGATGGTATCCATCCATGAGGGCTGAGGAAACTGATGAAGGAACTGGCAGGCCCCCTGATGGACCTGTTCAATAATTCACTTGAGTCAGGTGTTGTGCCAAAGGACTGGAGAATGACGCATGTATCGCTTCATAAAAGTGGACCTAGGGAAGACCTGGGCAACTACAAACCAGTCAGGCTGACTTCAGTGTTCTGCATATATGTATATAGCAAAGCATTATCATTCACCCATTTTACAGGAAGGTTGTTATGGATAGCTTGAAAGCAGTTTAACAGCAAAAAGACCTGGAAGCTTTATCAGCATATAAATTTAACACATAGTACATTGCTCAAAAAAACTAGTAGATATGAACCATATACTGGGACATTATTAAGTTACCAAACCTACCGAAAACAAACACTAAATTCAGATTACAGGCCTTCCACTCAGATGTCTTGAAAACACATTTTGAGCAAAAAAAGGGGGCAGAGGAAAATTCATTTTGCAGCTGCAGGTTAGGTATTGTGGAAGACTGTACATGTTGTAATTTGTTTTCCAAAATATGTCTCTGAAAGGAAAAAATGATTAGGCCTCTTCTTTGCCAATTTCGTGGATCCCCCTTTTAAGTAATTAACATTTCTCTTTTCTGCAGAAGACCCAGCATTAGCCATTTTTGGATGAAATTATTAAACAAAAAAAATATGGAAATACTGAGATAATATATTTCCTGTACACTTACAGTTTCACTTATTTTCCAACTACATTGGTCTATTTACCTTCTCAAATGCATGATTTTGTTCAACTCATCATTCTAACTTGGTCAAGATTAGTTTATTGGTTAGATTTTTTTTTTGTAAACAATTATATTAAGATGAATGGTCATTATTTTAACAAACCAAGGGACACCTCTCCTACGGATTTAAGAGTTCCTGTTTAGTTGACAGGATTACATGTTGCAAGTGCACCATTTTCTAATGACTACATTTCTGCTGCTGCCCCAGGGATATTTTATAGGCTAGAACATTAGTTCTCACACTTTTTATAGTGAGACTTCCACAAGCCACGAGAAAGATTTTGAGCCTCCCTCAAATTTGGCAATAATTTTGGGCCTCCCCACAGAAAAAAATATCATACGGAAACTGTGACACTGCACTTCATCCTGGTGGGCTTCACTGTACTTTGCACAGCACACCAGCAATAAAGTGAGACTAATAAAGTTGACTGAGTATGTTCTCTTTTTATCCAACTTATTATTCTCCCCCCAACCCCTTACCACAGGTGATCCTTGTCAGTCCACTTTTCTGACTCTCTGACCCTTGTTACTTTGTTTCCCATCCTAGCAGTCTTCATCTCTCTCCCTCTCTTACCCTGTTGTTAAGAAACTTCTGTACCCTTACCCTAAGTCACACCTGAAAACAAGTGTTGGCTCAGTGTGCCTTTCCCAGTCACCAATTTACATATAAACACCTATGGCAGAAACAAGTCTTGACTCGGTGTGTCTTTCCCAGTCACCAATTTACACGTAAATGGACAGCTACTGTAGTAAGCTTTGACTCAGTGTGGTTTAGCCAGTCACCAATTTATATATACTGTAAATACATACTCAGAAACAATATTTGGCTCAGTGGGCCATTTCTGATCACCAATTTGTGCATAAGTAAATAAAGCCACCTGCCATTATCCATATTTAATGTGCTTCATCCCTTCAAACAAAATGTCCAAAACCTTATACTGCACATTCTCAGACTTGGCTGAGTCTCCCCTTGAACAGTTTGGGGCCTCCCTTGGGAGGCTGGTCTCACCATTTCAGAACCACTGGTCTAGAATATATTCTGGCCCTGGTTTAGAAATAGCCATTTGACGTCCCTGAGGTATTATGTCTTTCTTTAGGAATTGATTTGGGATTACTGGGATTTTTTGCTTTTCTTGGTTTACATGCTATGTAGATAGCATTTACTAATACAATTTCACCTTCACAGACCTGTTAAGAATTGAAATGATTGACTGTATAGGTCTTAGATAGTACTGCTAATCTTTTTTGTATTTAAATGATGTCGACAAATGTTGTTTTTAATGTCTCATCTGAACTGTACTTTTTGGATATTGCCTGAATATTTAAAAGTATGCACTGTAATTATATTTTTGGTACTTTTTGAAGTGTTTTAATATGTTTTGAAATTGTGACTACTCTGATTTTTATGAATTTGCATTGGCTGTATATCCAGTGAATAAAACCTATTACTGACTAACACTGGAGCAGTAGACAAGGGCCAATCAGTCAATATCCTACACTTGGACTTCAGCAAGACCATTGACTGTGCCCCTTGGGAGATTCATCAGAAAACTGGAGGATCTGGGAGTAGAAGAGAGACTCACTTGATGGGTAGCCAGCTGGCTGAAAGACAGGACCCCAGAGCGTGGTGGAGGGATGAAGCTCTCAGGTTCTAGGGACATAATCAACGAGGTCCCACATGGCTCAGTGATTAGGCTGGTGATGTCAATGTTTAATGATAATGGAGAAGGTATAAAGGGCAAGATTTGCTGTTTGCAGATGGCACCGAGCTCTGTAGGCAGGTAGATAGAGCAGGATACAACAGAAGGGATACAGGACCTAAAGGAGGACCTGGCCAAGCTTGAGAGGTGGTCAGGAATATGGCTTCTCAGTTCAATGTGAAGAAGTGCGAGGACATACACATCGAAGCCTAGAACCCAAAGACAGAGTACAGCCTGGGAGGGGTCCTGGAAACCAAATCCAAGGAAGAGAATGATCTGGGAGTGATGACAACTAGTGACCTGAAGCACTTCTCTCACTGCAAGAAAGCAGCGGCAGATATCAACAGAATGCTGGGCTGCATTGCATGGGGCATCAGTAGCAGATGGGATGAAGTCATATTGCCACTATAGAGATCATTGGTGTGGCTGCACCTGGATAATAGTGTGCAGTACTGGTGTCCCACCTGAAGAATGACATTAACCTGCTAGAGGTGGTCAGAGGAGGGTGACAATGATGGTTAAAGCTCAGCAGGGTGGGGCACACAAGGAGATGCTGAAGGACCTGAACATGTATTCCCTGTAGGAGAAGAGGAGGAGGGCATATGACTGAAACCTTTAATTATTTGAAGGTGAGCAAAAAGAGCCTGTTCAGCCTCAGTGGCAATAAAACTACAAGGGTACAGTATCATAAACTGGATGGGGAGATTCAGGAGAGAGTTTAGGAGACATTTCTTCATGGATAGGATGGTTGCAAGGTGAAATGAGCTCCCGTAGGAGGTGGTTTCACTAGGGACAGTGGTGGGCTTCAAAAGAGGGTGGGACAAGGTAATAGCTAGGGTTAGGGCCAAAATGGGAGTGGATGGAAAGGGAAGGTGGCAGTTGGGAGGGGGCAGGGTCCTTAGTTGCCACTTGGGACTCCACAATACAAGCAGATCTGACAGACTGCTAGGCCTTCTTGTCATTTTTCTTATAATTGTGTGTTCATAGGGATACCTCTTGGTGCATCCCTCTAATAGGACAATATTGTAGGAGTGCCATGAATAGATCTTGAAGTCAAAGGAGGTATATCAGGGAAGGATGCCCCCTAAAACATGAGCTGAGGAGAGAGCAGCTGCTGAAAGGCTAGCAGCCAGCCTCAAGATTGTGGGAAGGCCTAACCTTGACTGGAAACTGAGGGTTATATGGAATGAGACTAGGTGGACCTGCGGCAGACAGAGGGAGAATAGTTTTCGGAGGTACTGTTAATGTGGTCTGTAAAGCTAAAGGAACCCATATGGGCTTAGGACCCTACACTCTGGCAGACAAAGTCTTAGATACTACACTGTAAGGTGCTACTGACTTTGGGTCTGCACAGTTGAAGCCTCCCCTGGAGTATTGGACCTCATGAAAATTCCCTGAAGTTCATTACTGTTTAACAGTTCATGAAATGTTATAATTCATAAATAATGCATACAAACAGTACAGTTCACAGGAATTTATGAATTATAGCCATACATCCGAATTATTGATGAACAATCATGAATACTACACTAAACCATTGATATGTTCCACAAGGTGGAGACAGCAGTGGAATGTGCATTAGAAAGCATGAAGCTTTTAAAGCATATAGAAAAACACAGACCTCATTTGGGAGTATTATGGCATACCAAAATGCTGACTCCTGGTACCCAGGAGCCTGAAAATTATAGCCCAACAGGCAGTATCCTGACAGTTTGGAATTGCCTGCAGTGGCGTTGGTAATCATAAATAAGGGGTGTGGGGGGGGAGCCCCCCAAAATGCAGAAAAAAACACTGCTGAGGGCAATTCCAGACTGTCGGGATATCGACTGTCGGGCTATAATTTTCGGGCTCCTGGGTGTCAGGATTCAGCATTTCGGTATGCCATAGTAAATCCCCTCATTTCTATGGAAAAAATATAAACAAATTGAAAAAAAAAATGCAAGAAGGAAATTAGAGCAGCAAAAATCAATACAGAATTAATCTTGGCAAAGAATGCTGCAAAAATAATGGTAAGGCTTTTATAGGTACTTTAAGACCCTTAAAAAACCTAAATGCAATGTGGGCCCTCTAGTATGCGATAAGTCTACCATTAGTGAAGTAAATAAAATGGCAGACTTTATTAACAAACATTTCTGTAGCATACAGTATATGGTAAAAAAACACAAATCACCCACAATACTTGACATATGCTCTAGTGAACGTACAATGATGTCTGAAGAAGAGATCAGTAATAGGAATAAAAACATTAAAGCAGACTGTTCAGCAGGCCCTGACATGATAATGGAAAGTATGATTTAACTCATGACAAAATATCTCCTATATCCACTCAAGTTGCTCTTTGAAAACAGCCTAAATACAGGTGAAGTCCCGAGTAATTGGAGGATGGCTAATGTAACAGCACAATTTAAAAAAGGTGACAAACAGAATGTGGGAAACTACTGCCCAGTTAGCCTAACTTCTGTTATTTGTAAACTCCTAGAGGGTATTATAAAAGATAAAATCATCCCCTCCTTAGGAAATACTGATAGTTTGGGATATTCAAAGGGGTTGCACAGGTGCAACCCCGTATTGCACCCTGGCAGGATATTGAGGAGGCTGCCTGGCACGGTACAAATCCCGATGCACTGGGGTGCAATGTAGTTGTATGCAGCACAGATGTGGGGGCATGCCCATGCAAATGCGGCACATCCAGATATTCAGCCTGGGATATGTGGCGCATATGCCAGTGCAGCCTGCATTGCACCTCATAGGGGGGGCTCAAAATTGAGCCTGCAAAACAGTGGAACAACTCCCGGCCACCCACAGGTGGGCTGCTGTATTGCAGGGCACAACACAGCAGCTGCCAGCTCTGGGTGGCCGCCTGCCCACCGAGAACACCGTCATGAAGCACCCACATAACCCTGGTAGTCTAGTGGTATCCCCCCACCCTCCTGTGTCCCCAATCAGTGGTTACAGTAGATTAATTTAAGCCCTGGTAGTCTAGTGGTACTCTCCTCCTTTCCGTGTCCCCGATCAATGGTAAACGTAGATTTAATTCAGCCTTGATAGTCTAGTGGTACCCCCCTTCCTCCCATTGCCACGATTGCGGTATGGTGCCGTAAACACTTCCCTGATGATCCAGTGGCACCCCACCCTCCCACCCACACAGAACCCCATGGCCATCCACTTCCCCCATCATCCGGGTGGCTGCAGCCACCGCGATACCGCCTGGCCTCTACCGCATGATAGGTACAGTATGGACCGTGAAGCCCATTGGCGCATCACCGCTGAATATCGCCTTCGGTCCTGGCCCCAGCGCGAGCTCCAGTTGGAGTTCAACTCAGGTCAGTATGCCACTGCCCGGTGCAGTCTGAATATCTGGGCCATAATGAGCAATGTGGGTTTACTAATGGCAGATCCTGTGTCACTATTCTTCTGCATTTTTATGAAACAATCAGCAACCAGTTAGACAGGAAAACTCCATGTGACGTTATCTTTTTAGATTTTAGCAAGGCATTTGATCTTGTTCCACACAATGGTGATGAATGGGTGTCCTTCTCAGGAGGGAGACGTTTCTAGTGAGGTCCCTCAGGGGTCAGTTCTTGGACCATTTATTTTTTATGTTTTTATAGTCGATCTAACTCAAGGTTTGAATTGTTGGTCAGTTAAGTATGCTTATGAAACAAAAATAGGAGGCACCTGTGCAACACAAAAAGAAATGACCAGACTACAAGAAAATCTCAACATGATCACTGACTGGGCTGCCATGTGGGGAATGTGATTTAATTTGAAGAAATATAGAATTATGCATTTGGGTTTTAATAATGATAAATGTGTCTACTATTTTTGTGGGAAGCAGTTGATGGTAACAACACTTGAAAAAGATCTAGGGGTCTGCTATATAACCAATAGTTTTTTGCTGTACAAGACAGACAAATTAGATAATTAGTAAGGCTAACAAAATTGTTTGGACTATTTAAAACAATATAAAGTTCAGAGCTCCAGAGGTACTGGTACCCTTATACAGATCATATGTCCACCCCTGCTTGGACTACTGTTCTCAGTTCTGGTGCCTACACAAGAGAAATGATATTAATCAAATAGAAAGGGTGCAAAGGAAATGAACTAAGCAAGTGGAAGGACTGAAAGACTTCGGTTATAGAGACAGATTAAGTATATTAAACTTTATGTCACTTGAAATAAGAAGACTAAGGAGTGATCTGCTTCTTATGTGGGACATAATTAATGATCCTTATCTGTTTAATGAGATGAGCTTTGAATTCAAACAGGAGAATGTAGAAACCAGAAGTCATCTGCTTCAATTACATTGCATTAAATACAATATTATTAGAAAAAAATGTTATTTCTCTTAGAGAGTGGTGAATCCATGGAACACACTCCCCCTCGACATAATACTTAGCAAAAGTAAGGCCATCTTTAACCATAAGCTGGACGCTTGGATTTGGGAAAATGGAGATGAGCGTTGTTATGGATTATAAGATGGGAGCCATTCATGTCAATCTTGCCTCTCACTCCCTGTTTACCTCAGTATGAACCTCAGTATAAGGCTTACCTCTTTTGGAATCTTATAAACTGAGCAGTGGTTTTAATTGGAATGAAACTGAACTTGAAATTATAATAGAAAGCACTTAAAAATGACCCACATTGTTTTCAGTAGAACACGTCTCGCTCTCATTTTCCTGAATTATCACAACTCATCTGAGCATGGAGATGGCTCAGCACACCAGGAAAATGGAAGGAACTGGGCAGCCAGTGCCACAGAGTAAAATTAGAAACGTTTCCCTATCTAAACTGCAAAACAGAAAAACTACAGTATTTACCACCTAAAGAGGAAAGCTTTATGTAGAGTCTTCTGTTTAAGCACCAAAGTAAATTCCCTTTAAGCTGAGAATTGGGTACTGAGCTACTGTCTGGTGAATGACAGCTGCTGCTCATACAGTAGGGTCTTGTCACTATATAGATGCATGATGCTTCCAAATTAACTCTATGTACTGTAGGTATCTGGTGCCATGGATGCTAACTGGGTGCCACCTTTATGATCATCTTCTGGATACTTTGGCAGAAAATGCCCTCCAAGTGCCATTGTTGCAGTGATTCTCTGGCTGCTTTGATACTGGGTGCTCTCTGGGGCCTGTTCCATGGTTGCTTTCAGGATGGGGTCAGCCATGTACCCTAGCCATCACTAACCAATCATGTTACTGTAGGAGGAAGTCATCATTCATTCACCTACTTGTACTGAAGACAAGCACAAGCTGCTGCACTACAGGACCACATTTGATTCAGCTCTCACCCACCTAATGGTACTTGTTCAGTTGGGGGGTTCTGGGGTGGGTGCATGACTGAATTTGTGGTGTGGGACTGTGGCTTGTACCAGGGTGGGGAGGGCTCCTGATTTAGTGGGTGGGATGCTTTTCATAATGAACTGCCTGTGGACAGAGTGGATGCTATAGTAAAAGAGGAGAAGGAATTCTGTGTTATTTTTTAGTAGCCTTACAGTATGTGATCTAATGTGCTTGGAGGAGGTTGGGACTCATGGGGTGGCTTGGGTGCATTGTTTTACTACATTTACAGGGTGGGTTGTTATCAAGGGGTTAAGGATAGTCAGATGTTAGGATATCTGAATTAGGGGTTTGCTAATACCTTATCCTGAATATTCATCAGAATATTTTATTTGGACCCCCAACTATTTGGGTATTCGGTATTCATATTAGTTATTTGTTTTTAAAACAAAGATAAAGAAACAGACCACCCTCTTCCCCAGCCCATATCCTTTCAAATATACAAGCCCCCCATCCCTACATCCCCCCACCCTCAGAACCCCAATCCCACCCTATTTCCCTCCAGCACACACAATTTGATAAAAAAAAAAAAACTCTAATGAGGTAAGTACTCAGTATTTATTGACATATTTTAAAAAAATAACTTTTCTCCAGGTTGTTAGAGCTAGTCACTGGGCCACCCCCTCCTCACCACAGTTGTTTTATGTCTGCTACCCCTTCCTGTTTTTTTCCAAATACACTGAATCAAAAAAAAACAGATCCTGGCACTGTACAGTTCTTTAAAGTTGGGGGTCCCTCCCTGATCTGTGATGCTAAAGAGCAAACACAGCACTAATGCAGTACTCAGGCAGAGCTACAGGGCTCTCTTGGGTGTACACTTGAAATTATATTTCTCCACTTTTAAATCACATAGTCATCTATATTGTTTTAGGTTTAGTATCAAAAAAGTGCTGTTCAGATTTTTATTTATAATTACCACATAAAGGTTCAGGATTTCAATGTAATAAATAACAATACTCAAATACATTAATAAGCATACAGAGTTGTCATTAACATCAACAAGTTGGAAATTGATTAAAATGGTTTAAATTGCACTAACCTGTGCTTTTTGTATTTATTGTATATATGGTGTTCACTGCATTATTTTGTACTTTTTGAAAATCATTCTGTATTTTATTGTATCTATTGCTATGCGGTCACCTCTGTACCCTTGTTACATTTTCTCCAACTTCCCCTCCCAACAAACAACACAACAGTGCTAGACTTCAGGGGTGCAGACTTCGATAAGCTGAGAAGTAAAGTGAGGGAGGGGATGGTAGGCTTGGAGCTGATAAACGATGTGGTGGAGTTATGGGGAGCGATTAGGGACCAGGTGAGCAAGGCCACGCAAATGTATATTAGGAGGGTTAAGAAGGGTACAAGATGTAGGAGACCACTCAGGTTCACTAGGGAAATGGCGAGAGTGGTCAGAGGAAGGAGGAGGGCTTTCAGGGAATACAAGAGAACACAGAAGGAAGAGGACAGAAAGGCTTATGGGGGAAGAGGAGGCTAGCGAGGAAGGTAATAAGAAGGGCAAAGGCCAGCACAGAGGAAAGAATAGCTTAACGGGCAAGGAGAGGAGACAAAACATTCTTTAAATATGTGGGTGAAAGGAGGAAGACTGAACGGGGATCACAAGGCTGAGGGGTGAGGGAGGGAAACCATTGGAAGAGCACTGGGATAAAGCAGAGGAACTAAATACTGTAGGTACTTTCGCTCTGTATTTACAAAGGAGGGGGAGGGCAGGGGCAGAATTAAGGAGGAGGGGAAGGGGGCACAGAGGTGGATCTGAGTCCTTTCAGTATAGAGAGGAACTATGTAGGATGAAGGTGGATAAGGCCATGGGACCAGACAGGTTGCATCTGAGAGTGATCCGGGAACTGAGAGAGGAGTTGGCTGCTCCACTGGCGAGGCTGTTCAACCTCTCTCTGGACTCGGGAAGGGTGCCAGAGGACTGGAGGAGGGCGACCGTGATACCGATATACAAGGGGGAAGCAGGGAGTTGAAGGAAAGCTACCACCCAGTCAGCCTCACTGCAGTGGTGGAGAAGGTCATGGAGGCACTCATTAGGGAGAGGATGGCAGAGTATGTGAAGGAGAATAGGATGCTGGATGACAAACAACATGGGTTTACAAAAGGGAAGTCATACCAGTCCAGTTTAATTGAGTTCTTTGACTGGGTGACACAGGTAATTGACCAGGTGGGGCATTGGATGTGGTCTATCTGGATTTCAGCAAGACCTTCGACACTGTACCCCACAGAAGGCTAGTCAACAAACTAGAAAGTATGGGTGTGGGGGACAAAATAGCTAGGTGGGTAGGAAACTGGTTAGCAGACAGAAGCCAGAGAGTGGTAGTGAATGGGGTGTACTCCAGGATAAGGTGGGTAATGAGTGGTGTACCCCAGGGGTCAGTGCTGGGATCCCTCCATTTCAATATCTACATCAGAGATATAGCGGAGGGGCTGAAGGGTCGCGTGGCCCTCTTTGCAGATGATACGAAAATCTGCAATAGGGTGGACTCCGCATAAGGTGTCAAGGGCATGAGGCAGGATCTGAGAGCACTGGAAGGGTGGGCAGAGACCTGGCAACTACAATTCAATATCAAAAAGTGTGCGGTCATGCACCTGGGGCTAAGGAACCTGAAGGTAGTGTACACCCTCTGGAGAGAGGAAGTCAGAGTTGCAGAGCAGAAGAGGTATCTGGGGATAATAGTGTCTAGTGACCTCAAGGTGGGCAATCAGTGTAGCAGGACAATGGGAAGAGCGTATGGGATGCTGACGTGTATAGGTAGGGGAGTCACTAGCAGAAGGAGGGAGGTCCTGTGCCCCTATACCAATCCATGGTGAGACCACATGTCGTGTATGGAGTCCAGTTTTGGAGGCAATTCCTGCGTAAAGACTTAGCTATGATTGAAAGGGTTCAGAGAGGAGCGACCAAGATGATGCAGGGTATGAAGGACAAATCGTATGAACAGAGATGTAGGGAACTGGGGCTATACACACTGGAGACTAGAAGGGAGAGAGGGGACATGATAGAGACCTTTGTATACGTCAAAGGGATAAACAGAGCATGCTCAGGGGGGTCTATTTCACAGGAAGGATGGTACTAAAACTAGGGGGCATGGCTTGAGACTGCAGGGGGAAACTACAGAGGCAATGTGAGGGGATGGTTCTTCACTGAGAGGGTGGTGGAAGCATGGAACAGGCTTCCAGAAGAGGTGGTGGGGACTGAAACAGTGTCTGATTTCAAGAGAGCATGGGATAGGCACATGGGTTGCAGGGCGATGGGATGGGTGCTTTCAGTGGGAGGAGGGAGAAATAACGGGGGTAAGGGGGCAGATTGGATGGGCCAAGGGGTCCTTTTCTGCCAACAAGTTCTATGATTCTATGATTCTCCCCGGGTCGCACCTGGAAATGAGCTCCGGCTCAGTGTGCCTTTCCTGGTTACCACAATTTTAAATAAATATATAAACTGACCTAGTTCAAACAGGATTTTTTAAATAAGTTCTTTAATGTTCAAAAATGTTCATCATCTGGTTGGTTCACAACAGTTCATAAAAGCCCATCATGACCTGATGGTTCCTTGAAGTTCATGAAATGCTCATACAGTAACTTCATGAACTGAGATAATGAACACTTTGTGGAATTTGACAGGTGTTCAGGAAATGTTCAGGAACATTCATTACGGTTCATGAAGTGATAAACTACCTCTCGGCTTGGTGGCCTTTCTTGTCTCCCAGGATCTTCAGGAGTGGTTAGTCTCGGAGTTAGAGGCACACAGTACTATGCTTACAATAAAATTCCAGATGTGTCATCCACCACAGTTAGGAAACAATGAAACTTGTGATTAGAGGGCCGAGCATATCTTAATCCTCCAGGGTGCAAGAGGAATGCACTCGTGGCCTGCAGGAGAAAGAGGCCAAGTTGCAGACATTAGAGAAGGCAGATTTGACATACAGTTCAGGAAATGACCCCTTCGGCAGCAAATTGAGAAGACCAAAGCAGAAACTGAGTCCATTTTAAAACATAAAGCTGAGCATGCCCTGTTTAAATTAAGTCAGAAGTATTGGGAGCGTGACTCACACTCCAGGAAAAAGAGCTATTGGCACCCCCACTTTAGAAACTACCACTGGGCTGCCCAAATAGCAGATCTCAGAGACTGGTACAAGCTGTAGTGTCAGAACAACCTGTAGAGATGTTATGTGTACAAAGAAGTACTGGAAGGTGGGAGAGTGATCCTGGATGTTACTGGTGCAAAGACGGCAGGCTAGGAAATTGACTTTTCTATTCCAGTTGTAATTCCTGCTCAGGGTACTACAGTTACCTCCTCCTCAGATATTAATGCATTATTTCACACTTATTACCAGACATTATATTTGTTGGGCACTGACTCAGGTAGACCAATATTGAGGCATTTTATGCAGCTGTTGTCCTTCCTCAGGAGATGCAGGAGATGAATTCAGCCTTGTTGCAGATGATAATCACTAAGGAGGTAGAAGCTGTTATTAAAACGTTAACCTGGGGCAAGTCACATGGTTTGGATGGGTTTCCTAGTGAGTTTTAACCTACTTATGCCTCTGTCCTTGCTCCACATCTGTCTAATGTTATAATGAGGCCGGGGTATGTGATTGCCTTCCACCAGCTTTTTAGCAGGCTCTGCTTTTCTAAATCCCCAAGCAGGTAAGGTTAGTGGTCTTTGCTTGCATTTTTGCATTGTTTCCCTAAACAATGTGGATGCAAAGATTTTTACTAGGGTTGTCAGAACCCTCTGAAGTTCTGGATTCTAGTTCTAGTCTAGAACTTTTGAAAAAGTTCTAGGGTTCTAATCTTTTTTAGAACTTTTTAGAACTCGAACCCTATTTTTTAATTGTGCCGCCAGTAATGAAGATATTGATAAAATACATGTGAAGGAAAAACTGTTCAGTATAAGGGGGGAGAGAAATTATCATGTGTGACATTGATAGGAATACAACTAGGTTTATCTATGGTTTCTTCTGTTTGCTAGAGGCAGCAACTTACGTAACAGGCCTAGACTCATTGTGGGACAGGAGTGTGCCAAGAGGCAGACTGCACAGATTTGCTTCAAAACTTTGTGGGAAAGCTGACAGTGTCCCTTTAAGAGATGATCTGGTGTAAGTTAAACATTTGGATACACATGCCTCTGGTGATGTAAATGAGTCCTTAAATGTTTGTGAAGTACAGGTACACTGAATTACTTGACTAGGGTGACCACAATTGGATTATTGCACTTCTAAAATGGCTTGTTAAAATGTTGATATTAGAAGCTGTTAGAGCTGACAGAATAAAAAAAAAACTGAACTGCAGTTTTTATCAGGGGCATTTAGGAAGCAAGATGTTTCAACACTTCAGTGAGCACTGATGTCAGGCTTCGTCGGGCTTTTTGTCTGTGTTGGGGAAGTGTAGGTGGAGCAGCCTTGCAAATGTTAACACCAGCTGCAATTAACAACTAGGAAACATAGAAACATAGAAACATAGAAACATAGAAACAGAGAACATAGAAACATAGAAACATAGAAACATAGAATTTGACGGCAGATAAGGACCGCTTGGCCCACCCAGTCTGCCCATTTCCCTACCTACTGGATAAGCTGCAGATCCTAGTTAACCAGCAGCCTACTTCTTTCTACCCCCACCCCCCAGAATTGCCTTATGACTATCCCATGCATGCTTGAATTCCACCACTGATTTTGACTCCACAACCTCCTGGAAGGCCATTCCATGCATCCACAACCCTCTCTGTGAAAATACTTCCTTAAATTACCTCTGAGCACTCCCTCTATCTTCAAATTGTGCCTCTTGTTCTTGCACACCTCTTTTTGAAAGATGCTACCTCTTGGACTTTGTTGATTCCCTTGAGGTACTTGAAAGTTTCTATCATGTCCCCTCTCCCTCCTTTCCTCGAGGCTATACATATTAAGCTCCTTAAGTCTCTCTTCATATGTCTTCCGGTGCAGACCCTGCACCATTTTAGTTGCCCTCCTCTGGACAGCTTCCATCCTGTCTATGTCTTTGTGGAGATTGGGTCTCCAGAACCGCACACAGTACTCCAGATGGGGTCTCACCAGCTGTCTGTACAGAGGGATAATAACTTCCTGTTTTCTACTGGTGATGCCTCTCCCTATGCATCCCAGTATCCCCCCAGCCCTCCTTGCTGCCCTCTCACATTGCTTGCCCACCTTTAGGTCATCTGATATGACTACCCCCAGGTCCCTTTCCATTTTTGTTGTTGTTAGTATCTCACCCCCCATTGTGTACTCTTCCCCTGGGTTTTTGTTTCCCAGGTGCATTACCTTGCACTTCTTAGCATTGAATCTAAGCTGCCATACATTTGACCATTCCTCTAACCTTGCCAAGTCCTTCTCATCCTTTCCACCCCACCCTGTGCATCAATTCTGTTGCAGATCTTAGTGTCATCTGCAAAGAGACATATTTTTCCTTCCAGTCCTTCTGCACGTAAAGACATTGAAGAGGACTGGTCCTAATACTGAACCCTCGGGTACCCGCTAGTAACCCTCCTTTCTTCTGAGGGACTCCATTTACTATTACCTCTGTGTCCTATTCTCCAGCCAATTCTTTACCCAGGCTGTCATCTTGGGACCCACTCCCAGGCTGGCTAACTTATATATTAATGTTTTGTGTGGGACTGTGTCAAATGCCTTGCTAAAATCTAGGTAGGCCATGTCCACAGCCCTCCCTGATCTACTACTTTGGTCACCCAGTCAAAGAAATCTATCAGATTCGTCTGGCATGACCTTCCCGCTGTGAATCCATGCTGCCTAGGGTCTTGTGCCCTCTGGCCTCTAGATACTGGACAATTCTTTCCTTTAGAAGTGATTCCATCATTTTCCCTACTGAGGTTAAACTAACAGGTCTATAGTTTCCTGCTTCTGCCTTGCTCCCACTTTGTGAAGGGAATCACATCTGCCCTCCTCCAGTCCTCGGGTACCACCCATCCTCCCATGATTTGTTAAAGAGGGTAGTCAGTGGTGTCACTAGTTCTACCCTTAGTTCTTTTAGAATTCTGGGATGAATCCCATCAGGCCCCATTGCTTTGTCCACCTTCAGTTTTAAGAGTTCTTTCAGAACCCTTTCTTCTGTAAATGGGCTGGTATCAACTTCTGTATCCAGAGTGTTACTACTGTTTGTTTTATGTACCTCCCCCTCTTCCTTTGTAAATACTGAGCAAAAATATTTGTTTATATTAGGAGCATAAGAGCAAATGGCTGAGTGTTTTTTTTTTTCCTTCTTTCTTTTTACTGATAATATAAACCAAGTCAGGAAAACAGTAAGGCTAAATGAAGTATCAATATAGCAGTAGCAGACATGAGCATGGGGGTGGGGGGATAAAATCAGAGGTAGACATTGCTGGCAGTATAGCCTAGAGGTTAGAGTAATGTAATGAGCTGTGAATGAGCTTAGTACATCCAGTAGACTTACATGGATTTGATTCCCACAACCTCCACTTGCATACTGTGTGATGCTGAGCAAGTCACTTAACCTCCCGAGTAATCCAGGGTCACCCCTGAAAACAGGCACCTGTGCCTAGTGGGCCTTACCCTGTTACCAAAGATTAGCATGAAATAAATAGACATCTGCTAATAAAAGTATACAGGACAAGCAACAGACCTGAGGAATGCAGCATTTTTTTTTCATGTGAACTCTGATCTGAATAGCTTCTGATATCAATGAAGGACGGGCATTAAACATGTAGCCCAAGACAGCCTCAAAGATATATGGCATGCTCTGTACTTCAAAATGGTTTTGCAGAGGAAGGTGAGCTGTGCAAGAGAAGCAGCGAAGGTCTGAACATCTTGTTGCACAATAAACTTGGCTTGCACAGCTAAGGTTCTTCTGCAAAACCATTCTGAAGTACAGAGCATGCAGTACATCTTTGAGGCTGTCTTGGGCTTACATGTTTATTGTCTCATTAGATGACATTGCCCCTTGCATTTTTTGTTTTTTTTTACAACTGAATCTCTGCAACTTTGCTTAAAAATGTAACGGTCTCCCATATCTGTGCTGCTATCTGACCATCGGTGACAAAACCATTCTGAAGTTTAGAGTACATACAGTGTATCTTCCAGGCTGTCTTGGGCTGACCTGTTTAATGTCTTTCATTGGATCACATTGCCCCTTGCATTTTTTTTTTTTTTTTTACAGTTGAATCTCTACAACTTTGCTTGAAAAAAAAATTTAAATAAATAAAACAGTTGCTAGTCTCCAGTAACTGGTGCTGCTATCTGACCAGTGGTGACAGGCTCCCATACTGCAGCAGACTAGTTTAAAGGGGCCACTGTCAGCTTTACCCCTCGTTTTTGCTTTCATTATAGACAACAAGTGCAAGCCGTCATCTGGTAATATAAAGTGCTGGCTTTGTTTTCTTTTGTTCATTTCATAGTCACATACAGTGTGTTTAACACTGCTTTAGTTATACCATTAAAAATGGACTTAATTTTTGTTACAATTGACTTGCTCGGTATATAGAACACAGGAGAATGTGACTTGTTAGATGCCTATAAACCGGTTTTCTCATTATCCTAATAAAGTTCTACCAACCCTCCTAGCAAATGGTCTAAATAAACTTAACTTGGTTAGTGAAGTGTAACTGGATACTAATTATTCTAATCTGTATATTAACAGCTAGGTGTTAACACAGTGATGGTCTGCTAAATCCTGCCGACAATAGCTCAAATAACTAGTGTAACACTAAGTACACTTAAAATTTTATTTGTATGTGCCAAAATGTGTCACCTTGTCTTGCTGAAATGGCAGAACCCAACCTGCGCTAACCAAGTTAAGTTTTTGTTTTCTTTAATTAATAGTGCATGTGTTTTTTGTCCCCCATTTTATTTAGAACATTTGCTAGGAGGGTTGATAGAATTTTATGAGGATGGTCAGAAAGCTGGTTTATGGGACTCTAATAAGTATCATATTTGATTGTGCTTATCATGTAAAACAAGAGGTAAAGAGAGGCGTATGAACAGTGAGAAGACCGGAAACTAGATGCCAGACAAGTGGGATTACAGTGTGGATATTAAACCAGGAAACACACAAAAAAAGCAGGTATGAGAGAAGTTGAAAGGGTAATATTTCAGCTTGCTTTCATATCCTGGACAACAACAGTTGCACTGCAGGTGAGGAAAATGTCTGTATCCACATGACATGAAAACAAACCAAATTGTTACAGGACCAAATAATAGATGTTTCATGTATGTGCAGGATTACAAAAAAAAAAAAAGAATACAATAAACAGAAGATTATCAAAGACTGGGGAAAGGAGTGCAATAAGGGCAGAAAATATAAATGAAAACATTTTGGGCTTTTTAGAGTGGGACCAAGATGTTACTCCCAAGGCAGAACTCACTAAACTAAATGAATGAACATTTTATTACTGCACTACATGCCTTTGAATGTTTTTTTTCTGTGTTATTTAAATGTTTAGGATTTTAATGGGTTATACTGTAGCACTTTAAAAACTTTCTAAAATTTTTAAACACTGCTGTAACTTAATAAAAACAAGCAGGTGACATCTGAGGTCTTTCCCAACCTTTTTATAAGCAATTTACCACACCTCATTACTCCTGGAGAAGAAGGTGATTAGCACCACTTAACACTTTTCAGTAGTCTCTTTTGCTACAAGGAGATGGATTCCTGATTCACCTGGTGTGTGTTCTCGTTATAAAATAGCACCCTGACTCACTGCTGTTTACTTAAAGTGGAAAAGCTGCATCACAAGTTTCGTTCTGTGGAAGAAAAGCAAAATTTGATAGAAAAAGCTGAGAGCTCAGCAGAAGTGATAAAGAACTGGATGGAAATTCAATTGATATAGTGATGGTATTAAGACAGAAAGGTGATGGTGCTTATGAAAATCATGACATGCAGATTTGAAACTGTCTCCATGTCTGATGCTGACAGTTGTCTGTTTCCCCTAATCAATGACTGGCACCCTAATGCAGCAGTCATTCAGCAGTTCCCAGGTAGGGGAATAAAGTACAAACAGTATTTCAGCTCATTGCTGCGGCAGGCAATAGAACTGGGTTTGGGGTAAACAGCTGCTGACTATGCACATTTGCAGTAGCGTCACAGACTTATATATATATGTGATACACCTGTCATGGTAAACACCATGCAGCAACCACTATGCCATAGTCCCAGATTTAACCCGGTGCTGTTCCGTCTCTTTGGAGAATCCCACCCCCACCACAAACAACAAAATCCCATGGACTATGGTCCCAGAAAACTTTATTAGCTTTGGATCATCTTTCCTTATCTCTGCAGACCCATTATATATGCTGATACTGGAGGTACGCAAATGAAACATTGCATCCACCTATGAAGACATGACAAGCAGAGGGCAGTATGCAAAGCATATCTGATGACCAATGTCTTAAAACTGTGTACAATTAACGCAATTGTACTATGTTCATTAACTGTGGAGTGCTTTCAGGTAACTAGTCTAACATCAAGCTAGCAAAATAAATGCATTATTCTGGGTGTGGTTCTTTATATTCTTGGGCCAGATGCTAAATGATTGTTAAAAGAAATACTCGGGAAAGGTAGCACAAATGAGAAAATAGGGTGCAGCTGACAGACTTTGTAGTTTCACTCAGCCAGTGAACAGATCCTAACAGGGACCAGACTGAATAACAGTGATCATTTGAAGGACTCTTGCAAGAATAATTGTTTGAGTCAGAATACAAAACCTGTGCAGATGCATGGGTGTGCGAAGTGCTAATGGGTGTAATGCAGTTCAGTCAGATTAACATAAACATATTGTTTTTTAACCAATAAACCAGATACAACCTGCACTTGATGTAACTGTGCTACGTAGAGTACAACACTTTACCTATTACTAGACATTGGGCCATGTGTAGGGTGTTCGCAACGCAAACTCCCGACCTTTTATCTGGTTCAGTCCTACTTTTTATCCTTTTGTTTATTGTGTCTAGAAGTGTGATGGTAAAAAAGGGGAACATATTTTAAATCCACCAATCGCATTTATGAGTGTGATGACCCCGAACCTTGCAGCAAAATCTCCTTAGAGGAATGGTTTCTCCTCAATGATACTTATGTGTCCAAAACACAAAGTAGGAAAAATAATAGTCACAAAAAAATAAAAATAAAATTAAGATCACAGGGTGGGTAATGTGTTTGGCAGTCGGGTAGATAACTGCAAAATTCAACACTATAAAACTCGAATGAGATTAAAAACATATGGGGCAATTAGAAGATACCAATATGATAACCTACATTTGAGGATCGAACATTTCCAAAGTGGTAAGGGAAACATACACGGGACATGAGCCTTTACTGTGACTGCTCTGTGCAACTGGAAAGGGGCAACAGCAAAAAGACCGTGATCAGAGTATAGAAAAATGAGACCCAGGGCACATTAGTAATCATACATAAGTAAAAAAAAAAAAGATGTATACAAGGAAAACAGAGATAGACAGCACAGCAAAGAACTAACAGCGATGGATGTAATGACACCACATACATGAAGAACTACTATACTTGCTAACCCAGAGGCAATCTCCAGTTAACTCCTTTGTTGTGAAACTTACATAGGGCCAATCACAAAACGCTGCTGCTGCTGGAATGCAACCTTGGATACCGTGACCACTGAAGCCCTAGAGTGACAGTTCAACCACGGAATGTTATGCTCTTGCAGATCGCAGGATGCTGAGCAGACAGCAGACAATGAGAGAGAGAGAGAGAAGGAATTCTGTGCTCGCTGTCTGTGCTGCATATCGGGGAGGTTGTGTGTATCTCGCTCTGTCCGAGAGGGGAAACCGTGACAAGTTCAGGGGACAGTGGGACACTGCAGGATGCTGAGCAGGCAGCTGCTGACTCTCTCTCTCTCATCGTTGGGAGTCGGGACCCCCCCCCACCGAGCTGGTGCTGGGAAGGAGAAGTAAAAGAAAAAGTAAGCTGTTGCCTGCTTCAGTACCAATGATTCGAACCCTTTTGCGAAGCATCTAGTGTTCGAGTTCTAAATTAGAACTCGAACACCAGGGTTCGAGGAGGGTTCAAATCTTTCTCGAACTAGTTCTGACAACACTAATTTTTACCAAGGTTTTTTTCTCTCATATGGAGGGACTCATGGGGGGAGTTGTCTGCCCAGATCATGTAAGCTTTGTACCAGGGCAGGTAGGTACCGATAATGTTAGTTCAATGTTGAACCTGGTTTGGGAGGCCCAGTCTCAGCGATTGTCACTGGCACACTGTTGTTAGATGCGAAGAGGACGTTCAACAGGGTAGAGGGTAATTTTTTTTGATGCATGGCAGAAGTTCAGATCTGCCCAAGCATTCATTGACTTAGTCTGGATTCTGTATCAGGCCCCTACAGTACAGTTCTGAACTACTCGATGATTTCCTCCCAGTTCCCTTGATGCGTTGTATAAGGCAGGGCTGCCCCATTTTACCGTTTTGTTTCTTCTTGCTGTTGAGCTTTTGGCTTAGGAAATCCTTGCAGCTACATCTTTTCTTGGGGCTCCAGGTTGGGCACATTGTCATAAAATATTGTTTTTTGCAGAAAGGGTGATCAAATTTGGCAGAATCCAGTCTGTGTACATCTGTCAGATTATTTGAAATTCCAATTCTGACTCCAGTTCCAATTCGGGAAAGGGTCAGAATCACCGGATTCTGAGCAGGAATCGGAATTTCTGCTTCTGTGACTCCTAAACCCCACCTCCTCCTCCACCTAGCTGCACCCAAGAAAACCAATGCCCTGCTCAGTGTGCCCTTACTGTCTTGTGCGTTACTCCTTCCCCCACATGTGTCCTAGATTACCCATTCACCCCCAACCCTTCTCTTATCTGGAGTCAGCGTGCTGCACTGGTGGCAAACTACATGGAAAGTCAGTCTCTTTCTTCTTCACTATCCTGTTAGAAGTCCTCAGGACTGAAAAATAGTATTCTTCTTCTCTGCAAACCACAGAAGAGTCTAGACTCAGAACAGACCCCTCCTCCCTCATCCAAGACTCTGACCCCCCCCAAACCACACATAACTATACCTGAGAGAATCTGCCAGATGACCCCATCACATTTCTTGCTGCCAGTACATTAGTACCCTAGCCCTGTCCCTTTTGTGTCTGTCCATGTCCTGCAGTCCATGACTGCACTCCACTTAGCGTTGTGTGACACCATCCCCCTGGCCTGGCCCGCCCTTACTAAGCCACCCGCAGTGCTGCTCAGTTGGACCATGGTGAACATGTCACTGGCTCTTTCCCCCATACTGACTTTGAATGATGGTGAGTCAAGTCTACCTGCCTGAGCATAAGCAACTCAGACTAGCAGACTGGTAAAAAACATAAAACTCTGGGAAAATGGGTATGCCAGATGTTGTAACCAGGGAGCATCTTGCATGACTACCCTACGGTATTATTTTGGTAGGCCAGAGCAGCTACAAGACTTACAGCTTTCCCTTCTCAGGTCACACTTGGGTATAGGGCCAGGAGTAGATGTCGGTGGTGGGGGGGTAGCTTGCTGCCCGAGTCCATAGGAGCAATGAAGTGAAACAGACTATCAGATGGATGAAGTCAGTATTTAGCATGTTATCATCAGGAGCTGGGATGGGGGAAATCCAACTCAGGGGAAGGGGTATCCAACTGGGTCCAGACTGGTGGGAGGGGATGTTTTTTGTGACATCATGGGCTAGGGGCATGAGTAATCTGTGAGAAATGTCAGTTGGTTGGTTGCTTATTGGGGGGGCACTAATTGAGATGAGTGGTCACTCAGTGGATGGACAGAGGAGTATCTCCACTGTGATCTTGGAGTCTGGACTCCAGCAGGACCCATGGAGGTGTGTCTTGTATGTGAGGAGATTGAAACAGGAGTTAGAGAAGCTTGTAGCAAAGATGAAAAAGAGCAGAAGGGTAAGGTGGGTGGGTTTACTGGGTGGGGGAGAGGTTAAGCTTATTGCCAGATTTGGAATCTGATTTCAATTTTGATCCTGAAATCTGGCTCTGAAACACCATTTACAGAATTAGGAATTTCAGAGTCCAAATCTGAAAATCCTAATTCTGGATTTCTGACCGGAATACAGTTAAATACGATTCCGGGTTCTGAAATCTGATCTTGCAGAGTTTGCAGATAATCTTTCCTTGCTTCTGGCTGACCTCCCATGCTTGTTGGAATATTTCCACTGAATTATTATGCAGTAGGTGCAGTTGACGGGTTGTAAGTAAAATGTGAAAAAGTCACAGCTAATGCCCTTAAATTTGACCTGTATCCCTGCTTTGACCTAACAGTATCCTTACCAATGGTGTTCTGCAGGGGTACAATGTCTGGGCATCTGGGTTTGAAGCATTGTGTCAAATACCATACCTTGCGAGGACATTTAAATTTCCTCCTAGAGGTTCTGAAACCAGATGTTAAGAAATTAGGGGGGAAGGGGATCTCTCATACTTTCAATATGAGGAAAAATCAGTTCTTTGAAACTTCTATTGCAAATCTCAGAGATGTTTTACAAAACACTTGAAACCCACCTATTGAGATGTGTTTGATGTAACTGCCATAGTACCTGGGAGGTTTTAGACAGACTTGAAGCAAGTCATGATGTCTGTCATCAGTGAAGTCTTGGGTTGTTATGGGTGCTTTCCAGCAGTCTCATTGACACTGCGGGTGGATTTGGAATGTTCCCAATCTACGGTCCCTTATCCTTCTGGTTTGATGTTCCCTAATTAGCCTCTGCCTGTGAATGCTTCCCTGTGCACAAAGTCTTTGAGGCATACCTGGAACATTGAGGATTGTAGTACAGAACTGACACCTCAGGCATCCATATTACCTTTAAGGTCTGTTTTGGGGAAACCCCATGCTAATGATAGGGGACTCTCCAATAAAATGGTGTACTTTGTGCACTGTGAAAGTGGTTACAGTTTGGGATCTTGTGGACCAAGTTGTGGACCACGACTCAGGAGAACGCTGTTCCTTCTTTTACCTGCAGACATGGTAACACTTGCCTACTTGTGATTTTTGGCAGTACCTTCAGCTTCAGTGTGCCTTTTGGGGCTGGCTACAACAAAGAAGATAATATATGGGCAACCATGAACAACAAGGTTGCATTTCCATTGAGGAGTAAGATGACATCATAGACCTCAAGATCAAAGCTTGAGAGGTCTCCATGATGTCATCTCACCCAAGATGGAAAATCAGCCTTGTTGTATATGGTTGCCCATACATTATTTGGTATAGTATATGTTTGTTAAACAGTAAGGCATGGCCAAGAGATGGATTAACAGTCTATTATACAATGGCAAGGAAATTCTGTGCACACTGATTGATCAGTGGATGCCTGGAACAGTGAGGTTATTTCACAATAACATCACTGTATAAATTCCAGGCACCCGGATGACCGCATAACACAGTGAGAAATGATGGCACGGCTACATCGTTCCCAGTGTTTCCCCTGAACCGAGTGGTTTCACTGAACCGTGCAGACTGTAACTGCTGGTCAGTCACTTCAATGACACTGTGAAAACTACATTCAGGCATTTGCAAAAATAGTTTACACCCCTCTCTCACTTGCAATATAATTTAAATACAATCTGCAGAAGTACATGAAAGCCATGGCTCCAAATGACTTTTCCATCACCTGGTAGACATCACAACTGTGACAGCGCATGCACGTTTCAGCGCCACACTGCACAGCAACTCGGCCACAGACATATCCTCCAGTTCCTGCCATGCCACTCACCTTGTTTCTCTAGTAGACATCAATATTAAACAGTTAAAAAAAATGATACAGGCAGCTCCTTTTTGTTCCTGTCTGCCCATGGTCCCGACCCAGTTTAACTCAATATGACTGCACTGAATTGTTCTGTCAGTTTGTTCATTCGGGTTTGTCACTTCATTGGAAAAACAAAAAAACGAAAGACCAACTTCAGTATAAATGCAGACTCCCTCTGTAAACTCTGCATCTGTGTAACAGAAGTGGGAAACAGCACCAGAACAAGGGGGCACACAGGGTCAAAAACACACAAACACAGTCACTAAGAGAGACCTAAAAGGGAGTACACACAACCATTTAGGGGCAGAGCCACCTGCTGGGCAAGACAGAAACTATGGACTTTTTTTCAATAGGTATGCTTCCCCTAACAAAAACGTAAAAAAAAAAAAAAATAGTATTTTAAACATATTTTCACATTTTTTTCTTCTTAAAACAAAAAAAGCCATTGCATAATAGCAATAAGGCACTCCAGGGAGTGTGTTATTGTGTAATAACATCACTTCTTGGGCATTTAACATACTCAGCCTGCGGCCTTGTGCTTCAACCACCCAAGGCATGACGTTATTACACAATAACACACATCCTGTCATGTCTTATTGCTTAATAATTAATGGGTTCCATTTTTTTACAATGGAAAAAAACATGTATTAAATACCGTAATACCTGAGTAGGTGTTACGGCATTCATCACAAACTTCTTCAATAGCAAGCCAATAACAAGAGGCAGAAACAGAAAGTGAGCACAAGCTTCAGTGTCCGCTTTCCGACACAAATAACTCACCTCCTCAGTTGCATTTGCTCTGCATGAAACTGTCTCTGCCACGGGCAAATAACCTAATCTTCATTCTGATTACCAGATCAATAATAAAATATTAATGTTCAAGCACAGTTCTCTTTTTCTCAGACAAATAAAGCGTTCATCTCCACAAAGTAATATTCCAGTTCTTTTTTAAAGTCAAGTCTCAACAAAAAAAAAAAAGTCACCCTTTAATTATATAAAACAAAATATGAGGTGCAATGTGTTTCACTCAAATTTAACACAAACCCTCATTGTTGGATGGCTATCATAAACCCTCTCGGGCTTCGTCCTCGGGGTTTATGTGCCATCCAACAACTCAGGTGTGTGTTAAATTCTTGTAACACACTGCACCATGTACTTTATCCTATATATTATAACATGAGGTTGGGAACAGCAGACATCCAATTGGTGTAGTAGCATCAGGTGACTGTGCATTAATCACTTGTATACACACAGTTGCTGTGAAATATCCTTTGGCAAGATCCTGTGTCAGAATCCAGACTTGTTGCCTACTCAGCCAAAGTGAAACAGTGCAGCAGCCATTGAAACTGGCACACATGAGCAGCAGAAAATCTGCAGAAGTGCATCAGAGACAGATTGAGTGTTACTGTCCCCCCTTCCGTTGCCTGTCAATGCAGCTCTGACTGTTTGTCTTTGATGGTGTAGCTCATGTGCATGTACAGAGAGCACCCCCCCCAACCAATATTTGCTCCTGGTGCTATCTTTTCACACAGTCAGCCCCCGCCCCACCCCAAGGATGTCTTCCCTGTCCTGTCCCTTGTGTGGAGTACAGCTCGTCTCATAGTGGATGTCCACAGAACGAAGCCCCCCTTCCCCACAGTGCAGCTTGTTGCCCTGCTGGCACAGTGGCCAGTGGATGCACAGGCCTTCAGTCCCCTCGCCACAGTCATGTCCCCCGCCCACCACCCTAGAGCGCAATACTGTTTTGTCAATTGTGGCAATGTACCGTCTGTGTGTGTCTCTCTGTCTGTGCAGTAATTAGAAAGCACATTTGTGGTGCAGTGTCTTCTGTGAGAGGAAGTGAGAGACAGCAATAGAAATACATGCTAGGATGAGGAGGTTGGTGCAATCCACTCTTGAGGCATACATTCAGACTTTTTCCTGTCTCCGGTCCAGTTTGTTGTGTGACAGGGAGCGAGAGACACAGCAACCGAGAGCCACAGAGATTCAGGGGAGCAAGAGAGAGAGAGAGAGAGAGAGAGAGAGAGAGAGCAATACCCCAATCCCTCCCCCCATCTCAACGTGCTTGACCATGTGGGGAGGGAGAAAGAGACATGGTGTAGACACAGTGCAATGCATTGGCAGTTGCTGTCACTGAAAAGCAATGGGTCACTGTAGTTATATTGCAGGTTATTACTACCTTTGAAGTGCTGGCAGTTGCTTTCACTTCAAGGCAATGTGTCAGAGTAGTTCTATGGCAGCTCATTGGTACTTGCATATCGAGGTAGGTTTTGTTTGAGCATGCAATAAATGGGAACTACTTTCTAAGGTTGCAGGATACAGTGTTCAAAACTGTAATTTCCAGCCTTAAAAACTGTATTTGTCTCTATTATTTAGCTTTAAAGAATGCCCCATGTTATAAGCGCAATAACCCACACCAGAATATGGGGATTAATCAACACCCCAGGTGCTGTGAGGGTACTCAGCTTGCGGTTTCATGCCTCACAACTCACCCAGGGTGTTGATTAATCCCCAATAACCCCATACCCTGTAGTGGGTTATTGCTGACTTAATCACCCCCTTGGGAATAATGTGGCACAAGATGCAGCCAATAGCCATATTGTCCTTAGGGGGCAATTAGTTGACTGTTAATCAAACTCCTGGGAGTGCCTTATTGCTATTATAAAAAACGTATTTAAAAACGAAAGTGTTAGGACTGCACCTTTTGAATGTTTTCCTCACTAAAAGGGAGAACTTTAATAAAACAGTTTGTCCAGCAGCTGTTTGCGAATGCTGGTTCAGAATCAGAATTCATCAGCGTAGTCATTCACCAGTGCTAGAGGATGGAATGCTTACAGAAAGAATTCATGCATCATGGTGATCAGGCTGTATATGACAGTGTAACAGAGATTAATGTAAGGCTGTCGGAATGCTTACAGCCAATCAGGATGGAACATTTCTTAGACCCTTTTTATAATTTCAATTAAAGCAGCAGTGCAATAATCTGGGGGAAATTTTGACCTGTACTTTTTTATGCTATTTTAGATTGCCACTCACCTCCTGACTTGTATGATACCCTTCTTTTCACAATTTGATTCTGCTTTAGCACTTTTTTTCATGTCTGAAATAATAAAAGTAGCACTCCTTTTAATACGGCTTGGACCAGGTTTTCATCAATATTTACAGCTGTTTTTGAACAACTATTGTTCTGTAAGGTCAGAGAGCTCTTTCCACTGCCTAATAGTCAATTTTAGTCACACAGAAGTGATATATAAACAATTGATGGACAAAAACAGCTGAAAATACTGATGAAGACCTGATTCACGCCGTATTAAAAGGAGTGCCCCTTTTAGTAATTCAGCCATTAAAAAAGTACTAAAGCAGACTCAAATTGTGGAAAGAAGGGTATTATACAAGTCAGGAGGTAAGTGGCAATCTAAAATGGCATAAAAAAAAATATAGGTCAACATTTTCACCAGATTGTTGCACTGCTTTTTACCTTCATTCAGCAGCAACAACAGGATAAGATTAAACACATGTAATGCAATTTAAGTAATACTGTAGTTACATGAGCTGGTAACATTTCTATATTGTAGCAGTTCATATTTTAATAAAACAGTTCACATGGGGTGTTTTCGGCATTGCTGATATGAGGAATCTGTAGTCTAGGTAAATATAAAGACTGTTACTAGACATGGGAGTCTATGCTGGTGTACCACAGAAGGAAGAAAGAAAGAAAGAAAGATAGGTAGATGCATACATACTTTATTTCTGTAGTGCCCCCTTCTGGAGACACTGAGCACTTCACAGTTCACAAATTAAAACACAACAAACTGAACAATCAATTCACTAACAATCCAGTTGGAGCAAACAGCAATATACATAAAACTATCTATCCATACAATAAGCAGTAATCCAATTATTTATCCATTAAAAGCCTGGTTAAATTAAAAAGTTTTCCTCCTGCAGTTGTTTAGGCAAAGAGTTCCACAGGGTAGGCACTGCCACTGAAAACGCTTGATCACCAGAATGTCGCAACCTAACCCTGGGAACACTAAGGAGGCAACCCTTGGTGGAACAGAGAGCCCAGGATGGACGATGGGGCACAAGGAGATCTTGCAGGTAGACTGGTTCTCTTTCATGTAGGGCCCTATAGGTCAGTAATCAGACCTTGAAGGCAATCCTCCACCTAACTGGTAGCCAGTGCAGTTCATGGAGAACAGGCGTAATATGATCACATCTTCACACGCCTGTCAATAATCTTGCCGCCACATTCTGCACCAGCTGCAGTCAGTGGAGATTGCCTTCAGATAGCCCTAGGTACAGGGCATTACAGTAATCCAGCCTGGACGTGATGAAAGCATGTACGAGTGAGGTCTGGTCCTTAGGTGGTAACAGGTTCTGGATCCGGGCAATGTTTCTCAGATGGTAAACTCCCCTTTTAATGACGGCTGACACCTGAGCATCAAATGTCAGGCCGCCGTCGAGGATCACGCCCAGATCCTTCACCTGTATGGACGAGATCAGTGGTACCCCCCCCCCCAGTACAAGACCAGGGGAATCCCACAAACTCCCCTCCCCATGACGATGACCTGGATCCACCACCAGCACCTCAGTCTTGTCTGGGTTGAGTCTTAACCAGTTATGAGTCATCCAAGTCTGGATCTTTGCCAGGTAGTTGTTGAATATGGTGTCCGCTATCTGGTTACCCAGTGCACAGGACAAGTACAGCTGCGTATCATCTGCATAGCAGTGAAAACCCAGCCCATACCACCTGATAATGTCTCCCAATGGCAGCAAGTACACCGTAAACAACAAGTGCGACAAGACTGATCCCAGCGGAACTCCACAAGTCAGAGGCTTCGGGTTAGATGAGGCTAACCCCATTACCACCCCCTGCACTCTGCCTGCCAAGTGTGACCTGAACCATTTGATGACAATACCAGATAAGCCACACCAGTACCGCTGTCGGTCAAGCAGCACCTTGTGGTCTTTGGTGTTGAACGTTGCTGAGAGATCCAGGAGGATCAGGATGGTATGCTCTCCCCTGTCTCTCACCATCAGAAAATTATTAAGTACCTTCACCAAGGCGGTCTCCATTCTATGTCCAGCCCTGAACCCAGACTGGAAAATCTCATAGGTGGAGGAGGAGGCAAGTTGCTCCTTGAGCTGGATGGCCACCACTTTTTCTACAACCTTTTCTAAGAATGGGAGGTTAGAAACTGGTCTGTAGTTGCCGAGATAGTCCAGGTTCAATGAGGGTTTCTTTAATACAAGTCTAACTAGGGCCTCTTTCAGGGCCAATGGGAAAACCCCACTCCTTAAGGAACTCTGAACGATCTCAGCCGCCACAGATCCAGTCAGGTCCAAACATCTGACCAAAGTTGGGTTGGACCTGGGTCTAGATCACAATGTGTTGGTCGCAGCCTCAAGACAACTTCCACAACCTCCTCCACCTCAACAGGGGCAAACTCAGCCCACATAGGAGGAGTGCTCTGGCATGTCTCATGGTGAAACCTGCAGTCCATATGAGTGATACTGGAAGAGATCTTAGCTCTGATAGAGGACACTTTGTCAGCAAAAAACAGAGCAAACTCTTCGCACCTTGTACTTGAACCTGCTCCTCCTACACAGAGACAGGCTAGATGTAGTAGCCCATCTACCGTGTGGAAGAGCTAAGCCAGTCTGTTCCTTGCTGCAGCAATCTCCCTTGACAAAAAATCTGCCTTCTTTCAGGAAATTGCCCCCTGACAGTCCTTATAATGGGACCTCAGGGCCATTTTGTCCTCCATCAGGTCAGACCCCATCCAACCTCTGACCCTTAATCTTTAACTCCCTGAGCTCCCCATCAAACCAGGGGAGTCTCCGGTGAGTAGATAGGCGTCCGACATGAACAGGTGCGATTGAATCAAAGGCCGCAGTGATGGCTCCATTGTAGGCCGCCACTACCTCCTCATTTCCAATCGCACACACAGCCTCCACACTTGATATGTCCAGCACTGCCCGTAGTCCTGTTGGGGACAATCCCGGTAAAGGGTGGTACTGGACCATCTCCACAGAAGCAGGGCCTTCAAGGGGGAACCCTAACCTGAACCCCGCAGCGCTATGATCCGACCAAACTACAAGATGTACTCTAAGGTCAGTGACCTCAAGGCCTAATGAAAACACTAAGTCCAGTGTGTGGCAGCACAAGTGGGTCACTGAGGTAATGTTTTGCACCAGGCCCAGCGCCTCCATGCTCCTATGGAGATCATACCTAAATAACGAGAGCCTGTCATTGACCCAGGCATTGAAGTCCACCATAATTAACCATCTTGGGGGACTCCAGCACCAGGCCAGTGACAAGCTCTCCAGTCTCCCTTAAAAATTCACCCCCTGGACCTGGGGAGTGATAGAGCAGGAGGATCCTGTAACCCGTGCCATGTCCCCCCCCCCCGCACAGCAACACACTCAAAAGACTCAGTGGGACACATAGGTAGCAGCATGAGGCCCAGGCCAGCTTTAAAACAAATGGCTACCCCCCCACCTCTGTGATCCTTCCTTGGGGTGAGTATCATGAAGAACCTGGCAGACACCACCGCCTCCAAAATGGGAGCCACATTTTCATCCAGCCAGATCTCCATGATGCAAGCCAGGTCTACCAAGGTAATAAAGTCTGCCATTATGAGCTAGCCCAGTGGCGCTGAGGGTTGAGGCTTTGGATGCCACACCTCGCGCCATGCCGGTGATCCAGGTTCGGGAATGAGCCCAGGCTGCCGGGGGTCGGCAGGGGAGAGAGAGGATCGAGCATCCGGAGGACTGCTCTCCTCTCTCAGGGGGAGGGGGATCCAGGCTCCTGCCTGGCACCTCAGTGGCCCCTGGTGGCAACCAGAGGCACTGCAATGCACAGGGCTTAGCTAGAGGGGAGGCTGAGCTACGGTAGGCGTGCCTGGCACCATTGCATGACCAAGCTCCACTGGGGGAGGGATGGAGGGGAAGGAAGCAATGCAGCCAAGAAAACCCCCGCTCCTGGAGACAGGCGACGGCACTGCCCCCTCGACCACACTCCACTAGCCGGACCCACCCAGCTCCTGGGCCGAGCCCAGCCTGGCCTGAATTACAAGATAGAGTGCCCTGGATGGATAGGGCGGCCCCACCTTGGGAGGGCTCAGAGCCGAGGGGATAGCCAGGCTGGTGCCAGGAGCTGGAGGGTTTCAGGCTCAGAGGTAGAGCCAAGGGAGTGCAGATGGCCGAGAGAGTTCTCTGGGGCCCAGCGGAGCCAGAAAAAGAATGTAAAAAAAAAAAAAAAAATCTGCCATTATGGCAGTCTTGTTCCTCATTGACCTGGCATTGCATAACACAACCCAAGTAGGATGAGAGGAGACTGCTGGATCAACTGTCTGCCCACTTATCTCAGTGGAGCCCTTGGGTATGGGCACCAGACAGGCAGGACCCCTCTCTAGTACCCATTTCACCCCAGGGCATCTCCTTGGTCACACCACTCAAAACCGTGACTCCCCAGCAGCCACTTGGACCAACCCCAGACCCCTTTTTGAGCAATTCCTAATGCCCGACACCTCCTATAAGTCTCTACAGAAAGTGGCAGGAGCTTGAAGGGGTGAGGGCCGCCGAGTAGCTGCACCTTACCAGGCTCTGTCCCAGGCAATATGTATTTCAACTCAAATTTAAAACCCACACAATCACACTCTTATTTCCAAATTAACCACACACCACTCAGCCCTACACTCCCAAAACAATCTCTCCACCCACTCCTATCTCAGACGACTTCATAATATCTCCAACAACCCCACCACCCTCTTAAAAAACTAATCAATTCTATATCCTTTGGGGGCAGAAAACAAAGTCTGTGAGGCAATCTCTGGAAACCTAATTCAGCCCTTGCATATTTCAGTACAGGCAAAGGCAAAAGTTTCCATCCTCTCTCACAGAAAAGAAACAATCAGTTGCTCTGTACTTTTATCCAGTATGAGTTCACATGAGAAACAATTTGCCACAGTCCAGAAGCCAGGCTAAAAGGACCCACAGATCTCCAGCAATCCAGGCTCTCACCACTGTCTGTCCCAGAGTCTTTGCAGGCCTGATGTAACCGTAGCCACGTAACTGGAGCTCGGTCCAGTAAAGTTGCTCACCGCCAACTTTAGTGAGCCCAAGTCATACAAACGGGTCACTCAGATGAAAGTCTGAAATGGCAGTTCTTTCCACAGTACAGTACTTTCACCCCCTACCCAGCTCTCACCTTCAGTATGGAGCAGCCTTCCACTGTAGCCACAACTGAGAAGCCCGACCACTGTCAGCAATCCCTTCAAGTCGCAGGGGACTCTCACTACCCCAGCAACCAAAAGAAGTCCGAGTTATTTCCAGCAAGCCGGGCAGCACTTAGAACTAACATCGCTACTTGGGTCACCCTTCGGATTACAGTTCTCCTCTTCCCCTACTGGGAAACCAAGGTCACACTGTCTCCAGCTGGCTGCACAGTTAAGGGCAATTTCAGAGCAGCTATGCCACCCCAACCACTTCCAGGTCAGTAGATTTTCCTCCTTTTCTCCTCCTCATGCTTGCAACCAGATGCGATACCAAACACCTGTTGACGGCTCCTGTACTCGGATCTCAGTGGCCACCCAGCAGCCAGTTGACGTTTCACTCCAGCCCATACAGCACAGCACTTAGAACCTCAGTCATTGGCCATCTAAAAGATGAAAAAGACTGCTGAACCCATCACTCTTCAGAGCTCCAAGACCAAGCAGTCAGGATTATTGGCATCTTGCCACTACAGCACTCCTCCACACCAATTCGAATCAGGTACAGGTACGCCCCACAGACTTCTTTTTCTGGGTAAAAAATAACAAATCTAAGCTCCTCACTCTAACTCACTGATAGCCCCTCATTACTCTCCCACACCTAAACTCAACGAACTAAAAACATATCTAAAAATGTACAATAAAACAAGTTAAAATTGCCGGTAATGTTCCCCCCCTTGTTACAAGCATCTCAGTGTGGCCACCATGTTCTCTATGTATCCAGGATATCGGTAGCGACAGTGTAACTGTGGTACAACAGCACTCTGACATCACTACAGTGGAACAACTGTGATGAAACAACATTTGAGAATAAATGGATTTCCATACTCAACAGCACTGAACCATATACTGTAAGGATATGTTGTGTCTCCATGTGTTTGATTGGTGAGTAGGCACCTTGATGACACTGAAAGGTGCCACCAGTAAGTTTATTAAAGAAATCCCTTCAGGACCCAGATCCAGTAGGCCCCCGAGAGCCCTAGAAAAGGGAGCCAGGAGTGGATATTTTGATTCATGAATGGTGGTGTGGCCCATGGTCTGTAGGGCCAATACGGAGTTGCATGCTAATACACTACAGTATAAGATTTTACCTTAATCTATCTGACACAATTGCTGCTTTACTGTAGGAGATGCCTTCTGCATAGTCATTGTCATCAAACTTTGACTCATGTTCTCTAGACATGCCCTGACTTGGCACTACATAGGGACAGGGTTTGGGAGACATGTTTAGCAGTTTGCCCACCCCCATTAGTCCAGGACCCTTAGATAAGAATCTTGGAACTGTTTCCACCTGCTTTACTTATGATGCCTTCACAAAGGTCCATGCACTGTCCACATAGAAGATTTTTCTTCACCAGTGGTGTGAACCAGAACGTCCATCTCTGTTAGGGTGGGCTAAGCCTCTTAGCCCTACAACTAGATATAAAACAGTGGTGGGAGCTGCTTCTGGCGATATCTGCTTTTATGACCAAATGTGGGGGCCATACCTTCCCAGATTTCATATGGTACCCTTCCTACTACTACCTGTATTGCCCCACAACTGCTGACTATGTTCCGGAGCCCAGAAGTACTAGTGCTCTGCTGGTTAAGTATTTGAGTCCATCTCTGTTTTCATGGAGGCTCTCCCTGTTGGTGTTGCAAGCATTATGAATACCCTTCCCTATTATTACACATTATTTCTCCACTCTCATATCCCCTTTTTTTAAAGTATAAGTTCTGTAATACCTCTGTGAGTGACTACATTACTAAGAAATTGGATTTTGAGCCCATGGGTCACCCCTCTAATAGGCCTCTCTTTGAGCTGCACCCTAGAGGTGAATGGTTCCTTGATAGGCTTTACATGGGTACTGCACTAAGATACAGGTGTCAAGGGATGTGTCAGAAGTCAATTTCTAATCAATGTTGCTCTTTTTGTATTTGCATGTAATGGTACCACAGCAGGAATATATTTTTAGTTTTTCTCTGTTATTAGTGTTTTACTGTTTTATATACAAAGAGTACTTTGTATGCTAGCACTCATTTATACCTTGAGACAGCTTGATCTCTCCCATGTGCTCAGCCTATACTTGTGTACTGTTAATGATGTATTACATGCATCTTTAGGAGCTAAGCTGTTTATGTGCGGTGCAGTACATTTGTAATGATGCATATGGAAAACCAGTACAAGTTATATGACAAAACAAATTTCACAAATTACCAGTCCCAACCATTTGGAGGAGTGGTAAACATGTTATTATAATGTGATATAGGCATTACACTCACTGAGTCATACAATGGCCAAACCATTACAAGTAAAAAGCTGCTAACAGACGAGGCTTGTTTAGCTGAGAGTCCCTTAATTACACAATTTCACATTTATGACAAAAATACCTGTGTAAATAACATATGCAAAAATCTATATAGAAAGAAAGGAGATCACAGACAGAGTGAAAGGGGGGAAACCAGAAAGGTAAGACTGGGTACCTGAAAAAACACTGATATTTCTCTCCCGCCATTCAATAGCTATCTATGAAACATGCAATTTATAGTATCCAACCTGAGTACATTATCCCTAAGAGGACTGCAGTCAAACCAGGTGAAAACCAAGAGGGACAGGCCTGTAACCAAAGTATACAGTCAAATAAAATAAAAAAATAAATAAATAATGAGCATCATCATTATCTAGAAAAAGAATAAAAAGTGTATTAGAACCAAATTATATCGTAGTTTCTATCCTAAGCAGCTCAAGACTACATTTGCATATTTACAAGGTCAGACATTCTAAGACAAACATGTTTTTTTTCTAAGTAGTGGAATCCTATTTGCATTTTTCTGGAAAAATACGTATTTTAATCAGTCTATAAAAATGGGTTCCGGTTGAGTGTCTCATTCAGACATACAAGTTGAAGACTAAGGTAAAAATCTACCTACTCTCACACTTGAGTAGCACATTAGTTTTGTTCCCTCCTCTACAGTGGGCAGCTATGTGGTCTTTTCCTACCAATTTAAAAAAATCTGGGATCTGGAAAGCACACAACCAGGGGCATATCCATTTGCTTCTTAAGTATAGAATGAATATACTCCTGGTCCTAAGCAGCACAGACACTGGGCAGAACTTTGTGGACTGGTGGGAGGAAAGACAAGAAAAATGCAAAGATCTAATAGGAAGATGACATAAAGCGGTGTGAGTACTGTATGAAGTTCAGATGAAACAGAATCTAAACATATGATAAATTATACATCACAAAATAGTTCTGAATTGGACAAATGAATATATAGCGTGTCAATGCAATGTACTATAGCAATTCAGAAGTGCAAAGGGGTAGTACTACATGTTGCTCTCATCCCCCACCCCAGTATCTTATATGTACTACTTGATTTTACCATTTTTAAAAACAACCTAATAAAAAAAAAAAAAAGAAGACGAAACATGTTCCTGGATGTATATTTTCAAAAGTATCATCATTCTGCCAATATAGAATGTTGAACAAGTGCACCAGGGTGCTCACACAGTGAAAGATCTTTAACTTCCATCTGCACAGCTATCAAAAATGGGCAGAAGGGACCTTGGTTCAGTGTCTCATGCAAAAAGATGGCATCACCAACAATGCAGTGCCCCTTAGTGTAGCGCTTTTGTAACAGTGATAGTTCTTAGCAGAAGTGTCTCGCTCAAGATGTGAACCCGCAACCTTCTGGTCTACTTCACCCAGTGGCAAGAATGCTACCAGCTAAGCCACATACATGAAAAACTGAGGTGGGTCCTTGAATGCCACCCTAAAGAGCTGAAATTAAAGCATCAGTGCAATGAAAAATGTTATTCCCAAAATCTAGTTTCAGCTATGATTAATATATATACATATATATATATATATATATATATATATATATATATATATAACACCCATCAGATCTGTGTCTCTGTGTACCTCCTATGCTGTGCACCATGAGTCTTTTTTTCTGTTCTTGATCCTAGCCCCTGCCGTGTCTACAGTGATATTTCTTTTTTTTTTTCAATTATCTGTTTATGTCTTTTTCCCGGTTTCTCCCCCGGCCTCACATCCTTGGTGGAGCGTGCACATGTGGAGGCATGCACACATCATGCACTGTGGGAGGCCCCACCATACCAGTTGTCCATAGCGACCTGCGCCTCCACCAGACCTCCACCCAGTGACGGCGGGACTGCGGTTGGGCAACCTTCCCTCCCAAGAGAGGAGAGCAGCCGTGAGGCCACTTAATCCTGCTCCCACCACCTCCCCATGCTGACATCCAATGACCCGAGGTCGTTTCCAAACCCAGGTAGCATGAGATATGGCATCCAGCACCTCAACTCTCCGCCCCACCAGGCCAGCGTACAGTGCTTTTTCTAAGCCAAATGTGGCTGTCATCTTTTTTTCTTGAGAGGAAACTGAAGTAAAATATTTTTAAAATACTTAAACAGTGATGGAATTAGAAAATTATACAACCAACCTGCCTGCCACCCTACCATCCACCGACTGACACCTCGGTAGGCTGCCAGCCTATTGTTCACAGCATGAGCCATCGGGCGCAGAAGCTCTCTAATATACTACATTACAGATATGTGATTCATTCACATATCTGTAATGTGTAGAAGGAGCTGCATCGCTCATTGGCTCACGCTGGAACCAATGGGCGGCAGCCCTACGAGGTGTCAGTCAGGCGGTGGGCGGCAGGCGGTGGTGCTGCCCCCACCGCTGACCGGGGAGCGGGCGTGGGGCCCAGGGTGGGTGGGGGTACCCTAGACCACCAGGGTAATAGGAGGTTTTTTTTTTTTACAGATGCCTGCGATCGGGCAGAGTGCGGTCCACTGGACCAACAGGGATATAGGACTGTTTTTTCTTTTTGTAACAGATGCCCGCGATCGGGTAGAGTGCGGTCCACTGGACCACCAGGGATATAGGACCAGTTTATTCATACAGATGCCCTCGATCAGGCACATAGCAGTCCACTGGACCACCAGGGTTATAGGAAGATATTTTATTTTTACAGATGCCCGTGATCAGGCTCATGTCGGTCCACTGGACCACCAGGGTTATCGGAAGATTTTTTATTTTTACACAGATGCCCGCGATCGGACTGCAGGAGTGTCGGTCCCTGGCTGGCCTGGCTGGTGGGCGCTAGCGGTCGTCAGATCGGTGCACCCTGCATGCAAATACATAATGACATGTAAATGGCCCCATGTGTGCCTTGCATAAATTATGGTCCCATTTGCATGTCAATGTTTGAATATAGCTGATGCTGTGAATGGCGCAATGGCATTTGCACTAGCGCATCTCCATGATCCACTCTGGCCACTTGCGCTGGCGCAGTGCCACTGTGCCATGCACACTGGGGGTGGCCAGGGTTCGATATTCAAAGCTGCTGAGCCATGGCACAGCTCTGTTGAATATCGCCCAGGCCACACCCCTGCGCAGCCAAGTTGAGCAGCGCCCAAGCTTGCGCCACAGCCTGGTGCAATTTGAATATCTGGGCCTACATTTATTGTTAAAAGAAGGGATCTGTTTTCAGTATTTGCTGTATTGCCAGATGAAATCCATGACATCTAAAATCCCCAATTAATAGACAAGAAATAAATGAAGACCAAAGTGCAATTGGCCCCCTTTCACCATGTTTTATATCCTAATTACATTATGGATATAGTTATATGTACTATAATATTTGGGAATGAGAATTTTAAATTTAACATTTTAGTAGTAGACTGAGTATTTTGGTCTGTGTATGAATATAACTAGGACTTTAGTGATTATAATTCTGGCAAAAAGGAATGTAAGAATTACTCTGCTTATTTGCCTAATGTTGGTCTAATTTTAAGTATATATATATAGATATACAAATATATATATATATATATATATATATATATATATATATATATAGTTTATACTCCTTCATCTGCAGCTGCCTCCTTCTGACCGACCCCCCCCCAAGCCCTGTCACCCTGGAATTACCGGGATTTATCTTCCTGTCCAGTCTAGGTCTGGAGCCTGCAAACTTGCAGTGGGTCGGGCGTCATCCTGCAGCTGGAGTAATTTTCCACCATCTTTCTCCCGTTCTCCTGCTGGGGCGCACACAGCATACGTTCATGCGTGGAGGTGCGTGCACGTCAACAGAAGTCCCGCAGCACCCTCCCTTCCGCTGGTGCCCTCAGACCCGCACTACCCACTGGCCTTCACCTGGGGCAGTCATTTGGCATGAGTGACAATCCTCCCTCCCCGGGAGAGGAGAACTTTCCTCCACACACTCGATCCTCTCCCTCCCCTGGTGGCCCGCTCTCATTCCCGAACACGGGTCACCAGCGATGTGCAAGGTGTGGCATCCAGCACCTCAACCCTCAGCACCACTGGGCCAGCTTATTGTTGGTCTGGTTTTTGTCATTGTAAATAATTTGTAATTTTGCACCTCCCACTGGTATTTTGGTGGGAAGTTTTATCTCTCCTTTCAGTTAGGTGTTTGGTATATATTTGGAGTGTGTTGCTGTAAATCAGACCCTATAGACAGTGTTCTTTTACACATGCCTGTATTTTTGAGGAAGCTCCCTTCCCCAAGCAGGAGTGTTAATGACCAGATCCTCTTGTGGTGTCCTCCTAGCTGGTGGGACCCAGCACTTCCCTTGCTTGTACTGGCTGTTTGTTTGTTTTTTCATTTACTGCTTAAAGAAATAATAAACGTGATCTGTGGTACAGCTTGGATACACAGCCTGGCAAGTTTTATTTAATGCACCCAGTGCACAACTCCAACTACCGGGAGGTGAGTGCACCTCCTTTTGTAACCCTGCATTTAAACATATGCATGTGCTTATTGGTATGACTGCTTTTTAGGTAAGAAAACTGGTAGCATACAACTGACCAGACATTATAGTTCCATCATTCTCAAAATGTAATAATTCAGTATGATCATTCACATTTATTCATGCCGAAGGCATTGTAGGTCATGTAACATTCACAGTGCAAGGAGAGTGTCACAGTCATTTTAAAACTGGAATATCATGGACACTAGAAGCTATTTGGCACCCTTCAGACTTCTTTGAAAAACAACTGGTCAGCAATTGTTAACCCTTGCCACAGTGTGGGGTTTATCTTTTGGTTATAGAAGCAAGTGACAATTACTGTATTATAATGCTTATTTTGTTTTATCAGGACCACTTCCCTTGAGTAACCCTTTTATGTGCAAACATTGGGCGCAAAGTGGCCAGTAATTAATAAAGCGTCAAAGTCAAGCAGCCGTGATTGAGCGATGATCCTGATTCTTGTGCTTTTGGAGTCATGGTCTCCAGTCATTACAGATTTACATAGGGTGTTAGTGAAGACCCCCCCCCACCCTTAAAAAAAGAACTGAACAATATAGTTCATTTATCATTTTTTATCAGTTTCCTCTTAAACACCAGACCAGAGGCAGTAGCTGCAGCAGTGAGGATCGATGTAAATGTATGCTTTTTCAAAGAGAATGGTCCTTCAAGTGGGCTGAAGAAATGTTCTGCTGCATTATCTGCTTAGGGGCTAGAGGGAACAGTGGGTGGGGACAATATATGGATGGGGGAGTTGAAGGATTACATTAGGTGTCTTATATGGACAAGAGGGAGTTGAAGGGTGACATTGGGGGTTCTAACAGGCCCGTCAGTGGTAGCATGTCTGAAAGGTGCCAGATAGCTACCACTGTCTGTGATTCTCCATCCCTGCGTGATGGCAAATTGGAGGGACTCAGGTTGAGACTTCATAATTGTCAGCCTAGATGCAATTGCAATGCAGCAGCAGCAGCAGCAGCAGCAGCAGCAGCAGGCTATATTGTTCTTTTTTTTTTTTGACAGAATGAATTCCTAACATAGATGTTCTTGAATTAGTGATCACCATGAAAAGTTCTGAATAAGAACTTCTAGACCTGTTTCTCTGCCCAGTATCAATGTACAGTACACATGTGATGCTAGTAGCCACTAGTCACAGGTTCAAACCTGAGCAGAGCTGCTGGCCCTTCTGCCCACAGCGCCAGTGACCCAGAGTCAGTAATGAGCCTAGGATGTCAGTGGCCAGCCAGTTTAAAGCACTGAGGGTTCCAGAAGATATTCACATCCTCTGGAGAGGGTGGGCAGCAGACTATTGCCACCCTGGCTGACCACAGGTGAAAGTGCAGGTGCAACCTGGGAGCACAAAAGAAAGTTAGGTGACTTGTTGAAGGTCACACAGTATGAAAGTGGAGGCTGTGGGATTCAAACCCAGGTCTCCACGTTTACAGCTCAGTGCCCTAAAGCACAGCTGTATATTGCCTCCAAAGGGCTAGCCAGAGACAGAGGGATGACAAACAAGTGGAAAATCTCAGAGCAGCAGGATAAAACCTATGTTCCTGGGCCCCGCTGCCCAACAGGCTGCTTCCTTTCCACATAAGCTAAACTTGCGAGGGATAGTCGCCCTCCCCAATGAAATTTGCCATACAGCTGGAGTGAGTCTGTGGCCCACCAGGAAGGAAGAATAAGTACTTGGAAAGGAGTTGAATGGGCTGTGAGGTTTTAGCTGTAAAGGGACAGCACCAGTGAAGAGGAACAAAGAAAGTACTAAAAAAAAAAAACATCAGCAGAGCCAAACATTTACGATTGACCATGGCCAAATCACTTAAAACTCCCAATGCTCCAGTTCTCCCAGCTGTAGAAATGGATAGCAGACGACTCCACTGGAAATGAGATATTGCATCTCAGCTGGGCTGTCCTGGGTAAACACATTTTAAAATAAAAATCATAAATAAACATAAAGGATATTTGGGACACCAGTCTAGAAATGGTTTGTACACTGCAGTGAACGAGAACTGCTCTGAGTAAAATGAAGTTAGCAACAATGTGGTGAAGGCCTTGATAGTAACATTGTAACTGAGGTGGGTGGGGTGGGAGGGAGGGGAAGACAGCTGTCAATGAGAGTGAAAGCTGCTAGGCTGAATGATGGAAGTCATGGAGAAGGAGAGAGAGAGAGAGGTACAGCGAGATGGAGAGAGAGAGAGTGAGAGAGAAAGAGAGAACATACGAACATGCGAAATTTGCCAGCAGATAAAGACCTAGAGGTCTATCAAGTCTGCTCAAATGTGCATCTAGCACCCCTTATTCTGCAGCTGCCCCTCCCTTCCACCCTTCCCCTTCATTAACCCTCCCCCTTGTCCTGTCCCACCCCCTTTTGAAGCAGTCCACTGCTCTACTGGATACCACTTTTGCAGGTAACGCATTCACCCAGCCACCACCCTCTCTGTTAAAAAGTGTCTCCTCATCTCCTCCTGAACCTTCCTCCCTCCAGTCTCATATCATGGCCCCTGGTGTCCCTCCCCTCTCTTACTTTGAACAGCCCCTCTGTACCAGTCTTGTTTATTCCTTTCATGTATTTAAAGGTTTCAATCATGTCACCCCTGTCCCTCCTCTCCTCCAGTGAGTACATGCTCAGAGAGGTGCTCTCCTCATCCCCAGTAGGACTCAAACATGAGATGAAAATCTATTGTAAGCTATTTATCTTTTTCCTGAAAACTCCTGTAGTATAAACAGCAGTGGGACATTATTTTTAGGCATTGAGACTTTCATAACTCAAGATATGGATCTTGTTCTCCAGCTTTTGGGAAAATGATGATATGTGATCTACAGAAACAACGTTTCCATCGACTGTTATAGCTTCCCACTTGGTTGTTGGGAGAACAGTGTTTAGAATTCATAACGACAGCACCAGTGCAATGTGCTGCATTTAGACTCAAGCAGTTGAACCCGTAACAGGTAACTCTAATTAAAGTGAAGTAAAACTGGTATGGTATATATAGGACATAACATGGTTTAAATGTGCACTTGTAATTTATGTACAGATTACCTGTTAGGTCAAACCACACAGCACCCTCATGACTTTTGGGCTCTGCTTCACCCCACCACACATGAGTGATGTGGTCTGACCGGTTCCACAATAATAAACTGCATAAGTACAGTCAGTCTGTTGCATCTGACCCTATATCTGCAAGCATATATTATTTTCCACCTACATGAGCGCATAAAAGCACATCAAAGAAGAATCCTCCTTTGTGGGTGTCCCAGGCTCAGAAATGTTTGTTGCATCTACTTTCACTTAATACCCATAAAGTAAATATAATCGAAAACCACAAAATAGGCTTCATTATTTAACTTGCAGGAGGTGGGCTGTAACAAAAAGTGACTGCGTCTCATCGGGTTTATGCTAGATGTAGACATAGTGGGCATACTTGTGGAATATAGGAAGTCAGACTTTGAGAGTGCAGACAGACCAATGTTTTGGTGTAATAATATCCTACTTAAGGATAGTGCTGGAGTCTAGAGTGAAAAATGGGTGTGATAGGCTTAGACTCCCCTTCGTTTCTTCATGAGTACAGGGTAGCAATTTGTTTATTATTTTAAGATATCAACATTCCAAACAGGTGTCCTCCTCACTTGGTTCTGATTTCGGTCATAGAACAATTTTAGTTCAGGGATCTCAGCCCATTTCAGTCAGACCCCCAGATGTTAAAACCCCATATAGAACACTGTGAACAGTTCTGGGCACCACATACTTAAAAGGATATAGACAATCTGGGAAAGGTACAGAGCACATCAACAAAAATGACTGATAGAATGGAGGGGCTAGACTAGGAGAGCAGTCTGCTCAGAACGTTGGAACTCTTCCTTCTGGAGAAAAGAATACTAAGTTGGGTATAACTGTCTGCGTATTGGTGCAACAAATCATACCAAAAGAGCACTGCAAGTGACTGAACCAGATGGAAGAAAAGAAGACAAAACTTGCTGATGAGAGGGGAAGTCAAGAAAAGATATTAAAAATGATTTCACATAGTATGTGGTGGGTTCTTGGAACAGATTACCATCAAGAACATAAGACTTCGATAGCAAAGCAGTTTTCAAGTCAGAACTAGATACGTACCTGGAAGAAAACAATATAATGACTATATTACTTGGGTAACCCCTGTTACCCATCAATTTCCATTTTCTGGGAAACCCCATTACCCACTCCAGTTATATAACTGCAGTGGATAACAGATGAGTGAAATGTCAATTAACGCACTGCTATTCGCTGAAGTGATTTTTCTTCACTGAATAACGGTGTGTTACTTGACATGTTAGTCATCCATTACCCACTGCAGCTATGTCACACACTCTGTTACCCACCTGCCAAACCAAATTGTTATGTGTTGATGGCCTTCATGTGTGAAGCAAGAGTGTCTACGATGCTGGGGTCATATCCTCCTCTCACCAGTCTTTCTCTCCTAGGAGCCAGACAACGAATTGGAGTGTCTGTGGGTTGACATATTGGGCATTGTGACAGGATGTCTGGTCTGTTCAGAAGATGCCCTAGCTGGTCTGTTGCTATCAGTAGCAGTGACCTAAACTACGAGCAGCATGGCCAGTATGAAAAAGTGTTGCTCTTAGGACACACATACAGGCATTTAGTTAGATCTACTTAAGAAAAGAAGAAAAACACATGTTTGAAGAGGTAACACAGACTCCTTTGCAAATAACTCTTGTCCACCAGCACAGACAGAAGCAATGCACCTGGGTCCAGCAGCACAGAGCGGCAGAGAAAACATAGACCTGAACTACCAAACAGAATTGGATACTATAAGAAATGTTCTAGGTAAAACCTGGAGTGTAATCTTTTTAATAAAAGCTGTGTTTCAGTGATCTCATGCACTCTGTTTTCTGAATATATTTCCTCCTAACCTTGAAGTATAACCTGTTAGAAAATGGGCATTTTATTTGAAGGCATCTGATAGGCTAGTACCCAGTCCACAGGGGTACATAGATGCCCACCAAATAAAAAGTCCCATGCCAAATCTGCCTCATGCCCAGAAGTACCCTTGTGCCCCACCTGCTTTCTAATTGGCTGAAGCACTGGGCCCACAATTTCAAACTGCTGCCATGTTTTTCTTAATCACTTAGTCAGACCCATCATAAAGGCCATATGCAAAATACCCCAACTCATTCATTTGGCATTCCCTGCACAACAAAAAGTACATATATTTAGTTTCCTATTTTTAGCTCCCTTATGGAGCAACTAACATACGCTGTGAGATCGGCTCCATAACACCTACACGCGTCCCAACCCCCTTGCTCCACACATTAACGTACAATAGCCCCCCCCCGTGAACTCCACTAAAAATATACAGACTGTTCCCTGTCAGCCAGTGATAAATACTTCTCAGAGAGAGTGAAAAACTCAGTCTTTTCCCGTAACACCAAAAAGAAAAAAAAGCCGAAACTAGTAGCGCTAAGACATTGCGTGCTTAGTGCTTCTCCCACACAGCCCAGCTCACGCTCACTGCACTCCCTTTGTCCCAAAAGTCAAAAACAACAAAAACATAATACTTTTCTTAAATACACTTCACTTTCCTGAACTGTAGAGTGCAGTACGATCGCACTCCGTTTCTCACACAGCAAATATCCACTGCAGAGTGCTCCACTTCCCACCACAGAGAGAGATGCCCTACCCGATTCTGACAAGTCAACCACTGTCAGGAGGAACAGCATACAAGTGGATAGGATTTGTTGTACAAGTAAAATGGAGCAGGATACGGGCTCAGACATTCCTGTAAACGAAATAAGGCGGGGGTGGGGGGCAAGAACTCAACAGAAGTACCCACAGAAGAAATAAAAAGTGTCACAACGCTGCAGTCACAGAGATTCCTGTGTGCCTTCTACAGCAGTGCCCTCTACTGGCAGGTGTGCCAAGCAGAGAAGGCAACTGTTACAATCATGGACAGGGACTACTTTTCTGTAAAATGTTTTTTTTTTTGTATTTTTTAATTTTTTGTTTTTATTTTTTACCTATTTTTTAACTACTAAAAAAAATTAACTGGATGCCCATTTTCTAAGCACAATAACCACCTCCAGGGTAGGCTGTATGGGTAATACCAGACCTTTGCCCTCCGCTTGCTGTGTCGGGCCTCATCACACCCCTGGGCTGTCCGGTATTGCCCAATACTGCCTACCCGCTTGAGTATTATTGCTTGCTTAGATAGGTGCCAGTGAAGAACAAGGTGGTAATTTCATTGAGCGAAGCTGTGGTCAGGATAGACCACTTGGCCAAGTGGCTTATCCTGCTCCTAGCTTCACTCAAAATTACTAGCTTGTTCTTTACTGGCACACAGTACTTCCAATTTGATTACACATTATCCCTGTAACTCCAGGGCAATTCTCCTGTGTTTTCCTGTAGATTACAATATTTCCAATGGAAGCCAAATTGCTCCATTTTCCTATATAACCAATGGAAGTCTATGGGAAGCATTTTCTGAAGCTTGCAAGAGAAGAGAGGAGTGGGACAGGCCAGAAGTTGCTGGGGGAGTAGAGGGCACCCCTGAGTACAGAGGCTGAACCTTCACAATCTTCCAGGACTGAGGGTCAGCACTGAGGGAAAAGGAGAGGTTCAGAAGATGAGAGAGTGGAGAGGCAATGGCAAGAGCTGAGATGCAGAGATATGTGGGGTTCAGCCCATCAGGACTGGATTTAGCAGGGTTAGGAGAGATAAAAGTGAGGAAGATTTCCTGAGGGGAGACAGGAGGGAAGTGGAAAGCCCTCAGGTGAGTGGGTCCGAGGAGAGGCAGCAGAGGATAGTGGGAGAGGAACCAGGAGACAGAGGAGAGGGGAATGCACAGGTGGTAAAGAATTAACTAAAAAGACCAGCAATGGAGGGAGGGTCATGGACCAGTATGCCATTCACCAGGAGTCCTGGTGGAGTGGACTAGGTGGGAGGGTCAAAGGGGAGTGGATAACCTTCCAGAACTTTGCTGGAGAACTAAGGTTGGACTGGAGGTTGGATTTGAAGTAGGGGGCTTAGCAGTGCAGACGACCATCGTGTAGGAGTTCCAGACTGGCCTGTAAGTTAAGAGGTCAGACAGGGAATGGGAAAATGTGAAGTGTGCCGAAGCCTGGTCCTGGGACTTGCACAAGTCAATAAGGCCATTTGTGATCCATGGGCGGTGGGATCTTTTGACCCAGACTTCGGGGGGGGGGGGTTGCTTGTCCCAGGTGTGATTAAATTTGGCAGAAAAAAGGGAGAGGGCCGTTTTAGTGTCCAAGGCAGAATAAAGAGACCAGATCATTTAGGAGTGCACAAGAGTGACAGTTGGAGTAGTCCCTGCCTTCAAACACTTGGGTGTGTGGCTGGATAGTAAGCTTGACTTATTTGCCCACATTGATGCCATCCATGCCAAGCTCCACCCTAAAGTTGGTATCTTGTGCTGCAACAAGGACTGCCTTTCAACCCAAGTCAACCGGGAGCTAGTCACCAAAATGATTCTCCTGCTCTTCGACTATGCGGATGTGGTCTGTAGCACCACCCAATCCTTTTCCATTGCTACCAACTCACCTTCTCATACTCATTACTGCTCCCTCAACTCTTCCCTCTCCGTCCTCCCTTTCCCTTCACATCACCAGTCCCACTGTGCCTCCTGGCTCCTTCATATCTAATACTGGTTTGGGTCCCTTCTCTCCAACCTGTCCTCACTCCTCACTCCTCTCCTCATCCCCTCCTCCTCTTCTTCCTCCTCCTACCATCCCCTTTCCAGGGATCCACATACCTTTTCCATTCCCCACCCTTCTCTGCTGGGCAAGCTGCCTTCTTCTACCACTTCCCCTCCCTGTGGAATCTGCTTTCCTCCTCCATCCACCTTTCCTCCTCCTCCTCACTCATGGCCCTTAGATAGCAGCTAAGGCACCTCCCATGTCCCACCTATCCCTTACAGGAAACCCAGGATTAAATCATCTTGTAGGCTAAGCTCGCCACTCACAAGTATGCAGTAAGACATGACAGGGTGTGCATTTGACAGTTCTAACGCATTGCCAGGAATGTAGTAAGGCATGAGGCCGCGGGCTCAGTGCCTTCATCCCCTGCCTGTGCATTAGAACTGCCTAATGCACACCCCTGGAGTTTCTCATTGCACTTATAAAATTGGATCCTGTATTTTACATTAACATTACAAATAAAATTAAGACATTAAAAGTTAGATCTTTGATTTTACAGTCCTTCCACCAGTATAGGTCAATGCATTTTTGTTTGACCTTAGAACTTTTGTCCTGAGTAGGCTTCCTTAGTTGTAGATTCTGTAGTTTTTAACTGCTGTTCATTTAGGAGGGACAGAGATGGAGGGAGTATGAAGAGAGAGTGCTGGCAATTGTTTTTTTCTATATATAAAAAAGGTTTACTGTTAATGGAGAGACAGTTTTTTTGTTCTCTACTCCCCCCCCCCCCCAACTGTCACAGTATCAGGACTGGAGGGCAGCAGTTTGAGCTGGAACACAGTATCAAGATTGGAGAATGGCTAACAAAGAAATGAAGGGTTAGTGCTGGCAAGTGCTCTTCTTTGTCAAAACACAAACAAATAAAAAAGAAATGGTCCTGTGAGTTGGTTTTGGAGCAACTCTGCTTCCCCCAAGAAGTACCAGTGCAACTGACCGAGTGGGTGCTGCAGGGGAGACAGATGCAGCCCTCAAATAAGTAAGCAATAAGACATGACAGGATGGACATGGAACAGATTTTACCACACAGCCAGGGCCCGGGGCGTAAGTAGGCATGAGGCCTTGGCCGAGTGCCTTTAGCCCCTGGCGTGTGGTAAAATCTGTTCCATAACACACCTGGAGGTCTCATTGCACTTATAAAGAGAATAACCAATAGGCTTGTGTCTACTACCAGGGAGTAATAGCATCGAGAGGTTCTGGACACATGAACCTCGAGAGCGAAGCTCAAGAGGTTCCAGTGTGTCCAGAAACTCAAGATGCCTTTACTCCCTGGCAATGGACACACAAACCTATCGGATATTTTTTTTAAATATATGGATCCGATTTTCTCGGATGAAAAACAGGCGCCCAACTAGTTTACTTAAACACTTGATACGGGCCCCCCAAAGTCTAGCCTGCACACAGCTTGCTGGAGAGGAGACAGAAAAAGTGTACTGTGCACTGAGGAGTCGCTCGCTCTCACTCTTACCTTGAGTGGCGACTTCAATTCAACGGTATGAAGACTGAATGGAGGATCTACCAGCTAGTGTAGTCAATGTTGTTTTTAATAAAAAAACAGAAAAATACTGCTCGTTTCCATGAACGGACATTTCTCTCGCCATGTTTTTAAATTTCTTCAGCCCACCCACAAAGGAAAAGCGACCAATCAGAAGGCACGCTTTAAATTATGTGGAGTGGCAGACTTGCAGTTGCGCTGTTGAGTTTAAGTGATAATACTATCGTTCGGGTCCCAACGATACTATTACGGGACCCGAACGATAGTATTATCACTCCTGAAGTGTGCTATTATCACTCTGGGAGTGACAGTTTTATCAAGTTTTTTTTGGATGCTTTAGTAGCATATTAAATCACAAATCCATATATTAAAATGGGCTACTTTATTTAAAAATCTTTTTTTTATGTTAAAAAGCCATTTAGATATGAATACACTGAAATGACTAAGTGTATTTATAGCAAATTAGTCCTTCCACCTTTGTGTTCAGTAATCGAGGCAGTATGGCGCAGTGGGTTAAGACTCTGAGCTGCAAATCTGGAGACCTGGGTTTGAATCCCACAGCTCCCTAGGTGCATACTGTGTGACCCTGAGCAAGTCACTTAACTTTCTTGTGCTCCTAGGTTGCACCTGCAAGCAAGCTTTCAGCTTAGTGTGTCTCAATTGGTAAAAAAATTGTTTTAGGACAGTTGTCCTCCATTATGATCCATACTTGAACTTTCCCAGCCCAGCTGTCCGATTGTACAGCCCTCTGCTCAGCTCTGATAATTCACTCAGCTGCCCATATGCACAACAGAGACAGAGTGTGAGAGAGAGAGAGAGAAGTGTTTTCATTTCTGCACAACAGAGAGGGTGTGAGACAGTGAAGTGTTTTCTTTTTTTTTTGAAGCTTGAGTGAGCGGTACCAGAGTTTCCCTGATCAGACGGCAAGCACTTGATGAACTGCGTTGGGGAGAGTGACAGCTGCTGACAGGGCACTGCAGGCAGACATTGGATCCGGTAACAGACACTTTTCTGTTACAATGTTGGCTCTTGCAGTAGGAGAGGTGGTTAAATCGTGGGGCCAGCAGGACAATGACAGACAGAGAAATCGGAATGTTAGCAAGGGAAAGGAAGATGGCGGAGTTTAAAATGCCAAAGTTCTAAAGGCTCCTGATGTCTCGGTGAAATGCAGTCTTGCTTCTTTGAACTTTTTATTGTCTGTGCATGAAACACATTTCATGCATAAGCAATAACCAATCAGGAAGCTGGATTTTCATTCCCCATTTTATAAATCTAAGCAAGGGATGGGGCATCAGGCAGGGAGAATGTATTGCTGTAGCAGAGCTGTGACTAGAAAGTAGGTACCATAGTTAAAATAAAGTGAATGAAAGTAGTGGAGCTGCCCAGTTCTGTCAAGGGCAGCTTGTGAGGATTGTGAGCGGGACAAGCGGGACTCGGAGTCAAAGTGAATGAGTGGCTAACTGGCCTTCAGGCAGTTGGGGAAGATTTCAGCAAAGAATACAGTTAATTTAAACAAAAAACAAAACAAAAGAGAATGCATTTGTTAAAAAGAAGGAATTTAGTTTGTAATTTCTTTAATTTGTGTTCAGTGTTTTGACATGCAGTTAATGTGTGTTAGGGAATTGGGCCATAAGATAGCCTCGCTGTGTGAAGTTTTTTTTTTTATTCTATGTTGGTAGCTTAAGGATTTAGACATTTCTAATGCACACCTAATAGCCAATAAGGGCACAGGATTTTCCCTTCCCATTTTGTAACACAAGGTAATGGCCAGTCTAGGTGTGTGTGTGGGGGGGAAGGGGGTACAGTATGTAAGTGAATGCCTTCTTTATACACAGATGGTGTAGCTTGTGGCTAAATGCAGAAAACCTCCCAGAAATGTTCGACTGCATGGTGTGTTTTCAGTGAACAACAGTATTGTTTCAGCTATGGTATGTTTATCTTTTGGAGGGGAGCAGGTACAGTAGCTGACATAAAATAGGGTTACACTTTAAGCGACAGTTTCAATGTAACTGCTGGGTAAGTAATCATCAATTACATGCAGCAGAGGTAATTACAATGTACTGACACAGTTGTTGTCTGTAACTGCATTGCAGTTACAGTGTAGTTATGCTGTAACTACAGTGTAGTTAAGGAAACTTAAAGTGTTACCTAAAATAGGATGTAATGACACCTGGGGGACTCCTAAGAGGTATGGTGAATACAACAACTAAAAATAAGGTTTCAAGCTGACCAGCAAATATGACTGTTTTTAATCTCTCCATAAAATGTAGATAGTGATTATTCATGAATCGGGTAGTTCTTTTTTCAGCTGTGATAATCTGTTTCTTTGGAGAGAGGTTACTTATCTCCATTCACTGGTCCACAGACTCCCAGTTTATGCCCTCTAAAAATTGTCATGTCAGTTTTGGTTTCTGTCCTGTCAACTTCCGCTCTCTGGATAGCAAAAGTACTCAAGGGTGTGTGCGAGTCCCAATTTTCAAGTCAGTAGAAGATTTGATTTCAATTGTGAGACTGGTTGGAGAAGATGGGGGAATAACAGAACACTTTATCAGTGAGAATTGCTGAACTAGTGATTCTTTCTGGTTAATAATGAATTATGATGTCAGTACCTTGCAATCCTTTGTATTTTAATTACCTAAAATAGGCCAGTTGAGATGGGTCAGTGGACAGCATGTGACTCATTCAGGCTTGCACTGTGAGTAGATGGCTCTGGTGGGATTTGAACCTGCTTGTCTTATGCTCTGTCAGGTCACATTTCCTTCTTTAGATGCCACATGTCAGTTGTAGAGCCATGATTGACTAGTAATATCCAATTCATTGTTCAGAGATGCAGGGCTCCTGTTATGTGTCTCACTTGTGAAGAACCACATACAATAACTCAACTTCTTTCAAGCCCACCCCCACCCCCATGTTGTTATTTCTTTTTTTTCTTCTTCTTCTCCTTCAAAGACTGTACTATGACTGCACTTGTGGTTATACAGAATGTGTTTCTATGGAAACCTGAGTAAAGGAAAACACCTTAGCTAAAAACTCCAATGGAAGTGAACTTGTTTATTAGATTAAGTATAATATATTTTTCAGAAAGATCTTTGATTTCAATATGTGTTTGCTCTAAACCATTTTAAAGTTATAAAGTCACTGTGGTTTCCTGTAGGCAAGTCTCATAAGATGACGATTGCTACCTTGTTGGACGAGAGCCAGAATTATTTTAAAATCCTGAGAAGAGTGGGTGGATAACCGAGTTTCCGTCACCATGTAGATGACTGCAGTGTTTCTTATTTCAGGGCTTCTCAGCTAACTGAGTCAGCTTGTTCACTGTGAAACCCGGTTTTGCTCATGCATTCAGACTAATTAAAGGAAAACTACACCCAAAACTTGAAAAAATATATGCTGTGGAGGGTGTTTTAATTTGTATGTGAAGTTCTAGTGTTTCCTTCCCTCTGACTGGTATTAGGAGTTTTTTCCTAAATTAGCCTGCTAGCTTTAGGGTAGTTTTACAACCCCTGGAGATCTCCATATCAAATAGGTTTATTGCATTTCTTTGTCCTACAATGCACCTTGTTTCATGTAATGGTGATGTAGCAGAGCCCATAAATCCAGCAGAAAGCACTGCATTACAATCAGTTCACAAGAATAGAGATGGCTATATTTTAAAATCTGTAGAATTCAGCTTGGTGACCACCCTCATCCTAAATGTTTTACTGTCCTGAAAAACTTTGCTGCTGGTAATTTTTGTGCAGCTTGTAAAGCTTCCAAGATATTTAGTTTGTTTGGCATGTGTGTGCTGAATGTTGGGTCTCTCTTACATCACAGTCACGTGAGACAAGATGCACTGTGGGAACAAGAAATAGAATTACACTATCAAGTATGAAGATCCTCAGGGGTCGTAAAACTAGCATAAAGCTAGCAAGCTAATTAGGGAAAACTCCTAATACCAGTCAGAAAGAAGGAAACACTAGAACTTCACATCAAATTAAAACACTCTGCACAACATATATTTTTTCAAGTTTTGGGTGTAGTTTTCCTTTAACCTGCCTTTGGAAGATGGAGGGCTGACTTGTTTTAGAACCTATGAGTTTTGTTTCACAATTTATTTACCCAGAATAGTGCAACTGAGATGAAAAAAATCTCATTTTCAACAGGGACATCTTTTTTTTTTAAATTGGGTACATTTTTATTGATTTATATACTGATTCTACCATATATTACAGCTGGGAGAACAAAAGCATACGGAGGCCAGACTGATTTGCTCAGGGTCGCACACTGGGCTAATGGTTGTTGGGGCTTTGAACCTTTTTCACAGTCAAGGGATCTGACCAGTAGACCAGAGAGTCATCCTAACTTTGTAGTTAAAGTCTAGTGCTTATCCCATTTAATCAGTAGGCCATTTTTTGCTTACTTGAACGTTTTTTTTAAGCCTAGGACAACTGACACCATGTGGCTGACAGTAGTCAAATACAGTAGTAACTAGCCTGTATTGAGTACTGCATAAAATAGAATTTGTTTTATATACAGTACCTTTCATACACATTGTATCTCAAAGCACTTTACAAAGCAATACTTTAGATACTGCTAATGATATTACTTCATGCAGACAAACATGACAGCTGGTATTTGCCCAGCAACATTCATGAAATACAGCTATTGGCAAATGGAGATCTTGTCTTGTTGAGAAAAGGTATGTAGGCCAGAATGGGGGAATACACTCTACTGTTTTTGAATAGTGTCAGGGGATCTCTCATTTCCACTTGGACAATTACCAGTACTAGCTGAAAGGAATTTAGCTAAAGATCTCACCAAAACATGACATCTTTAATAATGTTGCCCTCTACCAGTCTCCCTCCACAATCGCTCAAAAATGTACTGTAGTGTCAACAGTGCACATGCTGAAAGGAAAGGAATTATTTTTTTTTTAATTCAAACTCTTTATTTTCACTAGAAATGTGTTAGTTCTACATAACACCTTTCATGCACCATTCCAAAGTACTTTATAACCTATGAACAGTTGCAGCAGACATTCGATGAGAAGAGCTCAGAAGATCTACTTGCCCAGAGGCACACCATAAGTACTATTGTCCCTGTGAGTACAGTGAATCAAAGTCCCTGTGTGGAAGGAAAGCATATGATTAGGTACAGACAGATATTTTAAAGCAGCAAAATTTATTGGCGAAACACTTTCTTTTTTAGCAAATTTGGTTTGCATGTTACAGTACCACAAACAATAAAATCAACATACAGTATGCACACCATGTTCTCTGCAGTTAATTGAAATCCTGAAACAAAATATAGGGCTCAATATTCAAAACCTAGCACCAGGGCAAAATTAGCTCTGAAAAGTGTGCAAAATTAGCCCGGAATCATTTGCACACTATGTTCAAAGAAATAGCCCTGGGGCTAAATCAGTTGAATATAGCATGCAAAAGAAGCCGCACAAACAGGGCCGAGAGTGTAGTGCAGAAACAGCCTGGCAAACAAGATAGCCCTGAATATAGCAACTGAGAAGGGCCAACTGCAGCAGCAGCCCAGTGCACACAGAGGTGGAGTAAGGCAGAGTTGCAGAAGGTGGCAAATGTGTGTTGGTGATAGCGATGAAGTATTGCACAACTGTAAACAACATTGCAGGCCAAACACAGCAGAACTGTGCTATGGGTTTGACAGGTTAGCCGTGTGCAAACACATTAGTCTGGCACTAACACTTTTACCCCAGGCTAACACATTGACCTGGGTCTAGATTTTGTTATATTCAAGGCTCCCATGCAAATAAGCCTACTTAGGCAATCCTTGTGCAAACAGCCACGTTAGCATCTCATCTTGCCCTGCTTTGCATACATTACCATGTAGTTTGCACGGTGCTGTTGCATGGTGTACACAGCTCCACCTGTATGTCAGACTGGAACTACAGATCAGTAGCCTCAAGCTGGGTTGTGCACACAGCTCCTCCTGTATGTCAGACCCGAGCAACAGGTCCATAGCTGTAGGCAACATTTGTACACAACAGCAGAGAATACCACAGTAATGTATAAGTGTTGTATCCTGTTATCCAGTTATAACAGCAATAAAGGGCTGTGCACAGCGGTTGATGTGGGAGCATGATGTTCTGCAATACCTTACTATGCTCTGATTCAGGCAGGATGGGTAGATGGGCAGCAATCATTTCATTTTATTCTTATTTTATATAGGATAGGCATGTGAGCAAAATGCCCGTTTTCACAAGTGTCCAGTTGGAGAAAAAACAACAGTGGGAATATACAGAGCATCAACATATACAGAAGTACGTTAATACATGGGTGGGAATATGTACAAGAAAAACAGAGCAAACACATTGTGGAGGTACACTTATACATGGGTGGATATATACACACAATTACAGGGAATAAACTTTTACAGTAGTACACTACATCAGTGGGGGGTGTCGAACCTGGTTGAGGAGTACAATTTTTGTACAAGGAGAACACTAGAATGCCAATGTGGAAACAGTAGACTATTCAAAGTGTGTGGAACAAGTGGGACAGGTATTAGAATCAAGTACAGAGTACATAGATACATAGACAGTGTCGGCAGATAAGGGCCTATGGCCCACCCAGTCTGCCCATTTGAGCTTGTAAGTTCAGTTTGTTTTCCTAGAAGTCTGTTGCCCTTTACCCCTGACCTCCAGAATTCCTTTATGTCCATCCCATGCATTCTTAAATCCCGTGATTGTTTCAGCCCCCACCACTTCCTCTGGCAGGGTGTTCCACTTGTCCACCACCCGTTCTGTGAAGAAATTCTTTCTCATGTTTCCTCTGAATCGTCCTCCCTCCAACTTCATTCCATGCCCTCTAGTCCTGGAACATCTTTTTCGCTTAAAAATAGTGTTTTCCTGCACCCTGTTCCTCCCTGTAAGATACTTGTATGTCTCTATCATATCCCCTCTCTCCCTCCTCTCCTCCAGGGAGTACATGTTCAGTTCCTTCAACCTGTCTTCATAGGACTTGTGATGCAATCCATGCACCATCTTTGTTGCCTCCTCTGAACCTTCTCTACCCAGTCTATGTCCTTACGTAGGTATGGTCTCCAGAACTGTACACTGTACTCCAGGTGGGGCCTCACTAGTGTCTTGTATAGCGGAATTATGACCTCCCTTTTCCTGCTGGTGATGCCCCTGCCTATACATCCCAGCATCCTATTTGCTTTACCTGCTACCTTGTCACACTGTTTCCCTACCTTGAGGTCATCAGAGATGATAACCCCAAGATCCCTTTCCTGCTTGGTGCATGCTATATCCTCACCCCCAACTGATATATTGTGCCAGGGTTTTTGTGCCCCATATGCATTATCTTGCACTTCTTTGCATTGAATTTCAACTGCCAAACCCCTGACCATTCTTCAAGTTTCTGCAGGTCGCTTCTCATTCTGTCTACACCCTCTGGTGTGTCTACTCTGTTACAGAGCTTTGTGTCATCAGTGAACAGTGAAATTCTGCCTTCTAGGTCCTGTGCCATGTCACTGATGAAGATGTTGAATAGGACCGGGTCCCAGCACTGATCCCTGTGGTACCCCACTGGTCACTCTTCCCTCTGTGGAGTGACAGCCATTTACCACCACCCTCTGTGTCCTGCCACCCAGCCAGTTACCTACCCACCACACTACTGTCCTGCCCACACCCATATGGTAGTGCAATGGTAAGCAATGTTTGTGATATAAGGGACAGTGTGCACTCACACTGCTGTCCCCCCCTATAAACCCCATAGATACCACTAGTTGTACAGAATAGAATGTATAAATATGTGTGTACTGCTTACAGTCAACCATATGAGGTGATGGCCGGCCAAGTAGGGGGGCCCCATGATGTCATTAATCCTGCTGGGGGGCCCACAAATCCCGCAAGCAGGGCCAGCACCCAGCCCTGAGCCCCAACACAATATGTACTTTGAAATACATTTGACATATGCTGGTTCCATTATACAATGGCACAAAGGCAGGACTTCATACCTTGACAAGGAATAAGATAATGTACAGAGGGAGGGGGGGTAGCCCAGCGATCAAAAAGAAGATATGAGACCTGGTTCCATCTGAGTATTGGAAGGTACAGATCTACTCTCTAATATGTATGTGATAGCAGTATAGATAATAGAACACTGGGTTAATCCTTAACAGACCCCATGATGTTCACCCTCTCCATATTGAACCCCCCTATTGGTCCACCCCTCATGACTTACACAATGGCTACTTCGACAGGAAGACTTCGCAATAGGTCGGATGTGCACCTCAAGTACTAACCTACTTACGTTATCTATTTGGTGATGATAGATGTTAGATGGCTGCATGTTAGGCATGACTGGTATTGTAACTGTTTCCACTGTATGATAGGAAGACCCATATATTTTATAATCAGTATGCAATACATATATACAGTCCGAAACAGATGCTTCATCTACTGTTACAGCCATAGTTATGTCTGTTGATGTACAATGTCTTTACAGTGTTGAATACACATAAGGGTACACTACAAGGAGATACATTTTCCCTGGTAGTCTAGTGGCCCACCCAACCCCAATCACCCATGCCAGACACTGTATGTTTTTAATTCACCCCGATTTCCCTTGTAGTCTAGTGGCCTCCCAGCCCGGATCACTGATCCCCTACAGTGTATGTTTTTAATTAACCCCAATTCCCCTGGTAGTCTAGTGGCCCCCAGCCCTGATCACCAACACATGACCCAGCGTGTAATCCCAATGTCCCAATGGTCCACTGCCCCCCCGCCCCTGATCTCCCATACAAAATTGTGCATTATCCCTGGTGGTCCTCTGGACCGCACCTGTCCCAATCCCCTGTATATCGCAATCCCAAAATATCTGGTGGTCTAGTGGACCCCCCATCCCCTGCAGTGCCTACCACCCTGCTCCCACCATCCCATAACCGAGAGGGCAACTGGCTCAGCCCACTGCTCACCTCCATAGCCAGCCATTGACTGAGCTCTGAATGAGTGCATACTCTATAGTACGCACTCCTTCAGAGCTCAGTTGGTGGCTGGCCACGGAGGTAAGCGGTGGGCTGAGCCAGTCACCGGTTCAGTCATGGTATGGGGGAGGCAGGGACGTACGCACTGCAGAGGGTGGGAGTCCACTAGACCACCAGGTATTTGGGGGTTGCGATATATGGGGGATTGGTGCAGGTGCGGTTCACTGGACCACCAGGGATAATTCACCATTTCATATGGGAGATTGGGGCAGGAGGGATGGCACTGGACTACCAGGACATCAGGATTATACATATGGACATTTGTTGGGGATCGGTGGTCAGGGCTGGGGGGGGCCACTAGACTACCAGATATTGGTGTTATTTAAAAGCATACTGTGTTGGGAATTGGTGGTTGGGACTTGGGGGGGCACTGGACTACAAGGGTATTGGTGTTATTTAAAAGCATACTGTGTCGAGGGTCGGCGATGGGGGTTGGGGGGGCCACTACACTGCCAGGGATATTGGAGTTATTTAAAAGCATACTGTGTCAGGGATCGGTGATCAGGGCAGGGTGGGGCCAACAGACTACCAGCGATATTGGAATTATTTACACACATACTGTGTTGGAGATTGGGGATAGGGAGCTCCACATCGCCATGTTGCCTGGGGTTACCGCATGCTTTTCAGCGATGATATTTTGTGCCATGCTAAAGGTTGCACAAATGCCTGTAGTGCAGCACTGTTATGTGGAGTATCCCGGTGTGCTGATATTCATGTCTCCACCCCTCAGTCGGTCCCCTGCATACATCATTTTTTAGTGCCGGTGCTATCATGTTGTGCCAGTGCTATCTACACTTTTGAATATTGCAGCCGGGTGCAAATGTGGCACCATTGCAGTGTAATGGGTTGCGCACAGCACAATGGTTTGAATATCTGGCCCCATAGTTTTAAAGATTTCTTCTGGGGCCAGATATTCGAACAGTTAGTGCTGTACTAACTGGTTTAGTGTTATGGGAGCCTGAGAAAGCATCTGTTATGGCACGAAACGTAGGGGTTTGCTTGATGGATGCCCTGCTATGCACTGTTAAACCTTTTGTATGTTGTTTGCTACAGTGCTGAAAATGGACAAAATTCATGGTGGAACCCTCCAGCTTTCATGTAAGAATGAACATAGCTGACAGGGGTCTGGGGATACACTTCCTAATTATATGTTGCATTTTAGCATATTACTTGTTCAGTTTTATGTCTTGTAGTGGATAAATATCAGGCAAGAGCTTTTCTTCTCCATTTTACTCCTGAAACTGAGTCAGGCTATAATTTTACTCCTGGAATCGAGTTTCCCCCAGTCCACCCACCCCCATTTTACCACTGGTGTGCTGTGATATTTTATGAGAATAGAATAAAGAGAGCTGTGTCACATCTACAGATTGGTGGGTGAGTGCTGTGATACCTTTCCTTCTACTGTACTTTGCTGCACTAACTGTGCCTTGAGTGCTGAGCATACAGTTACTGCGCTGGGTGCCATATCAAAGGCACAGTCAGTACGGCACTGGGCGCACCTGTGGATCGTGGGGCCTGCATACATAAGTGTGCACTGGTATTTTATTTTTCAGATGGTTTTGAAATTGCTAACACATTGCTTGTGCAGCGCTGTTTAACACTTCCAAAACCCAAGTTTTACAAAAGCATACAGTGGTCCATGAACCCTACCCCCGAGCAGGTATCTCTGGTCCTGTTAGTGAAAAAAAAAGAAAAGCTATGGTAGGGTCTCCCCTTATCACCCAATCTCTGTGCCAGTTTGAAATAGAATATTATTCTCTGGTAGTCTAGTGGACCCTCTTCCTCACATAGTACTTGGTGCCCCCGTCTTAACAGTAACCTATCCTGTTTCCAATGGCAACCTCCCGTGTCCTCGATCCCCCACCCAATCAATTTCTGGCAATGGCAAGTGGCACATACCCACCACTTACATTCACCACTAGATGCCCTCTGCTGCTTGCAAGTACTTGTATCACTGTGCACCTGTACTGAAACATATAATTTGTCAGCAGAAAAGGACCAGTAGGACCATCTAGTATTCACTATTTTTCTCTGCCTATTACTACACCCTGGACCCTGTTTAGTTGCCGGTGTCCTCCCTCCCTCCCTTCTCCCTTTCTTCTGAATATTATGCCCATGATCCTATCCCATGCATACATGAAGCTCCCCACTATCTTTGCTCCCACCACCTCTTATGGCAGGCGGTTTCAGGTGTCCACCACCTTTTCTGTGAAGAAGTACTTCCTCACAGCCCTTTCAAGCTTCCTCCCTCAATCTTCATTGCACGCACCCGAATTCTGTTGTTCCTCCTATTCTGAAAAAGGCTCCCCTCCTGCACTTTGTTCACCCCCGCGAGGTAGTTATAGGTCCCAATCATGCCCCCTCTCCTCTCCTCTCCTCTCCTCTCCTCTCCTCTCCTCTCCTTCAGGAAGTACCTATTGAGCTCCTGCATGCTCTTCTCATATGGTTTCTCATGCAACCCCACAACTTCCACCCTGTCAGTGTCCTTGCAGAGATGTGGCCTCCAGAAATAGACACACTGCTCTAGGTAGGGTCTCACTAGTCATTGATACAGTGGAAACACTACCTTCCTTTTCCTGCTAGGAATCCCCCTCCATGTGCACCCCAGCATCTGGCTAGCCACGCCTACTGCCTTGTTGTACTGCCCTGCCACCTTGAGATCATTAGATATGATTACCTCAAGGTCCCTTTCTTGCTTGGGGACTGTTAAGTATCTTCCCGCATTCTTATACACAGCTCCTGGGATTCCCCACCCCAGGTGCATAACTTTAAACTTTTTGGCATTGAAAGAAACCCAGCTGCCACACCCTGGATCACTTCTCTAGTTTCCCAAGATCCCTTTGTATTTTTTCCTGCTCTCCTGAGTGTCCACCTTGTTACAGAGATCCTTGTGTCCTCTGCAAAGAGACACACCCTTCCCTCCAGTTCCTCAGCATTGTCACTTATGAAGACATTAACGAGGACCTGTCCAAGTACTTATTCCTGTGGCACGATAGTTACTCTCCTGTCCCCCCAAGTGTCTATCATTTAGCATGACCCTCTGCCTCCTAGCGTTCGGCCAGATTGATGTCCAGCTTACCACATTCTCGCCAACCCCCAGATCGCTACATTTCTTTACTAGCCTCCTGTGTGGCACAGTGTTAAAAGCCTTACTGAAATCCAGGTAGGCCACATCTACTTCCCTCCCCTCATCCACCTTTCTAGTCACCCAATCAAAGAAATCTATGAGATCTGTTTGACATGACCTCCCCCCTATGAAGCCATGCTGTCAGTGGCCCTGCAGCCCGTTTGCCTTGAGTAGTAGTAGTCATTTTATTTATCAGGTGCCCTTCCCAGGATGCACAGAGTGCCATACAAGAATAGACATGCAAAATAAAGTACAATAAATAAACAAACAGGATAACAAACAGCATAAAAACTACTTAAAAATACAAACTTCCCTTCATAATAGTTTGAAATAGCACAGCAGCTGCATCATAGGGAGTATCCAAGGACTATTTTTAGTCCTCAAAAGCCTTTCCAAACAGATATGTCTTTAACCCCCTTTTGAAGGCCTCCTCCAAGGGGATGAGGCCTCCCTCATTGCTCTGGGTAAAGTGTTCCAAATCACAGGGCCTGCTACCAGGTACTCCATCAGCCTCTCCACCAGCAGGGTCTCCATTAATTTCCCCACCACTGATGTGAGACAGACCGGTCTGTAGCCTCCTCCCTACTGCTGTTCTTGTGCAGAGGGAGTACATCGGCCCTCCTCCAGCCCTCTGGAACTATCTCCATCTCCAGTGAGGTGCTGAATAATTCAAATCACACATTCGGCTACTCGCGTTTTAAAAGTGGCCATAAACTCCCAATACTAGGGAAGTTCAATCAAATACAATTTTATTTCACAATTGTGGTAGCACCCCACCTCTCGTACCATCAACATTTCAAGCTTTCTTGCTTTTTATCAAAACCTGAATAGTGTTGCCAAAGGGGCAGCTAGCACTGTGTTCAGTTCTTTTAGAACCCTTGGTGAATCCCATCTGGCCCCATTGCCCTGTTTTCCTTTAGGGCTTCTGATTCCCCTTCAAACTCTGTCCTCTGAAAACAGACTTGTGTCTACTCCCCCCCTCTCCCAGTGCCTGCTAATACATGCTGGTCCAGTTTCCCTTTCCACTGTGAAAATCAACCAGAAATTACCTGCAGCATGTTTTGATCTTCTTCTGCACAGCTCCCCCACTGTCCTGATCCTTGCCATCTCACTTCTTGCTTTCCTCTTTTCACTTACATACTGAAGAAAGTTGTATCCCCTTTTTTGACTTCCTTGGTGATCCTCTCCTCTGTTTGTGCCTTAGCTGCCCTTACCCTCCTTTCTGCCTCCCTTTCTTTATTTAGATAGACCTCCCTTTCCCCCTCCATTTGGGTCTCCTTGTACTTTCTAAAAGCTGTTTTTTCTCCCTTACTGCTTTTGCCACCTCCTTTGAGAACCACAGTGGTCTCTTCCTCCTCCTACCCTTGCTCATTTCCTTCAAACAACTTGCTGTTACCTTAGTTATTCCCTCCTTGATCTTTTTCCAGGGGGCCTCCATGCTCCCCCTCCCCCCGGCCATCCTTCTCCTTCAAGGTATTTACAGAACAGTCTCCTATTACTTTAAAATCTGCACTCCTGAAGTCTGGAGCCTTCATCCCCTAGTGTGTTTTTTTTTCCTACACAATCCATATGTCAACCCACACTGTGCAGTGATTGCTTATACCGAGGGGACTACCCTCTGTGATGTCTGCAATGCTGTCCCTGTTTGTAAGTACCAGGTCCACACTATCCCATCTTTAATGGGTTCTGTAATTAGCTGTCTGAGAATTTCCCCCTCTGGGGAGCTGAGGATAACCCTGCTTCTTCTTGTAGTTGTTACCAGAATGCTTCAGTCTATACCCAGTAGATTAAAGTCACCCAAAATCAATACCTTCCCTTTGCTTGCTATTCTGCCAGTGGTTACCCCCAAACTTTGTCTAACTCCCCTTTTGTGTTGGTAGTCTGTGCATCACCCCCATGCAGAAAAAGGCCTAGGACCCTGTCTCTAAGCTGATCACAAGAACCTCCAGACCTCCCATACTCCCCTGGTGTCCTTGTATCTCCGTGGCCCTTATACTGTACCTTCCTCACATATAAAACAACCCCCTTACATCCCTGTCCTTCTGGAACATACATACATACAAACATGTGAATATGCCAGCAGATAAAGGCCTTATGGGCTGTCTTGTCTGCTCGAGTGTGCAGGTCCCCCTCCATGTCTACAGTGGGACCTGCCCTCCTCCCCAAATCCCCCTTGACCCCCCTCAGTTCCCATCTGGCAAACTTCCCCTGCATTCTTTCCCATCCTGTCTTGAAACTATTCACCATTTTCAGGGAGACTACCATCTTTGGCAACTCATTCCACTTGGTTACTACTCTTCCAGTGACTCATCTTTCTCTCTCTCTCTCTCTCTCTCTCTTGAATCTCCCCCCTACCAGCTTTAGGCTAAGCCTATGCCCCCTAGTGAACTTCTTCCCACCAAAACCGAAAAGGTCCTCCGTATTCACCCTATTAATACCTTTTTGAAGGTCTCGATCATATCCCCCTTCTCCCTTCTGTCTTCAAGGGAGTACATATTGAGTACCTTGAGCCTCTCTTCATAGGTGTTGCCCTGCTGGTCCTGGATCATCTTGGTCGTCCTTCTCTGGACTGTCTCCAGCAAGTTGACATCATTCTTAAAATAAGGGCAGCAACACTGCACAGTGTACACTAGGTGTGATCTTACCAGTGTCCTGTAAAGTGGTAGTATGTTCTCCGCCTTCCTGCTGGTAATCTCCCTGGCTATGCAGCCCAGCATCCAGTTTGTGTTTGCTACTGCTCTCCTGCATTGTGCCAAGTGCTTCAGGTCAATCTTGGTGATAACCCCCAGGTCCTTTTACTCCTCAGTATTGCTGACTTGCACACCACTCAACCAGTATTTTAGCTCTGGGCTCTTTACCCCAAGTGCAGAACTTCGCACTTTTTTGTGTTGAACCCCAGTTGCCAACTGCCAGACCATTTCTCTAACCTAGCCAGGTTTTCCATTAGTTCTTGTCTCTACTGTTCTGTGTCAATCCTCCCACAGAGCTTTGTGTCGTCCTCGAACAAGCAGATTTACCTTTGATTCCATCTGCTATGTCACTAATGAAGATGTTAACACCAGACCATGTACCAAGCATTGTGGGACCCCACTTGTCACCGGCCTAGCTTCTGAGAATTCCCCCTAACCACAACCTTTTGGCTTCTGTCCTTCAACCAGTTTTTAACTCATCTAGCAAACTTGGCCTCTCCCCCACATATTCCAGCTTCCTGACCAGTCTACTATGAGGTACAGAGTCAAAGGCCTTGCTGAAGCCTAGATACAGGACATCAACCACTTGGCTCCTGTCCAGTTTCTTGGTCACCCATTCGAAAAAGGCAATCGGATTACACTGGCATGACCTCCCTGATACAAACCCATGTTGCTTCTCATCTTGCAGCCCAATTTCCTCGAGAAAGCCCATTAGTCTTTCCTTCAGGATATTCTCCATCAGTTTCTCTACTATTGAAGTCTGACCAACTGGCCGGTGATTCCTTGGTTCATCGCTTGGACAGCTTTTATGGAGTGGCACCATATGTGCATTTCTACAGTCCCAAGGCACACTTCCAGACTCCAGAGAAGTGTTAGGTGTTGAACAGGTGTGCTAGTGGGCCCGCCAGCAACTCTACCAGTTCTCTTAGGACCCTCGGGTACACTCTGTCTGGCCCTGGTGATTTGTCCACCTTCAGGACCTTTAGGCCCTTATGCACCCAGATCACCACTATTACATAATTGGTGACTTCCCCCATCCCCATCCTCACTCCTCTTCCCCCTTGTGACACTAGTCTGTCCTTCTCTGTAGTGAAAATGGAGCAGAAGTACTTGTTAAGCACTTCTGCTTTTTCTTCACTTTCTTCTGCCCACCCTCCTCCTTTTTTAATCTGACAATCTCACTTTTAACATCCATCTTCTCTCTTATGTATTTGAAGAAGGCCTTCTTACCTTTTTACTCCCTGTGCCAGCCATACTTCACTTGCAGTCATTGCCTGTCTAACCGCACTGCTCACCACCCTTGATTTAGCACTGTAGCCCTCCATATCCTCCTCTTTCTGAGTATGTTTGTACTTCCTGAAGGCTACCTTCTTTTCCCTTATAGTATGTTCCAGTTCCTTTCTGAACCAGCTGGACTTTTTGGCCTTAGATTTCTTTCTTCTGTTTTTGACACATTCACTAATGTCCTCCATTAGTCCCTCCCTTATTATGGACATGGTGTATCCTGGAATGGCCACATCCCAGCTTTGGTTGTTGGTGCACCACGACTGTCTTGTGGCCACCAAATCTAGGTCCACTTCCCCAATGGTTGCTTCAAGAGCAGTAATTTTATTTCCTAGGCTTCTTACTTTGGCACACATGGTTTTCCACTCCTTTTGTCCCTCCCTTCCCCTGCTTTGCCCTCCCTTCCTGATACCATCCTTAGCCCTTCTCTTGTCCCTGGTACTGTCCTTCCTTTTTTCAGTGTCCCTTTTCTTAGGCTTAGATCCACCTTCCAACTGTTCATCCTTCCCTCCCCCTTGTCTCATCTCCCCTCTATCCCTTGGGACTTTTTTCCCCTTGGGCTTCTGCTCTCTGCTGCTCCAGTTACTGGGGTGCATTCAGTGCCTCCCTCATTTTTTCTGCCTCCTCCGCTTGACTAGTTTAAATGCCCATCGGAGTAGCATTTGTATAATAGCACAGTACTTGTGGGACAGCTATTGAAAATAACGTATGAGCTGTGATTTTCAGTAAACCTTCAGCAAGCACTTTATTGCTTTAAACTGTATAACTATACAAGTACTTGTAAATGGCACATTGTGGCTTGCTGTGGAGATGAGTGTTGGTATATGCTGATTGGTGTCATGGGGACAGGGCCAGGTGGGGGGTTGAGGTTATGAGAGGAGTGCCACTAGACATTAGATAGGCTCCTGTTATGATGAGGGAGGGCACTGGATACAAGGTAAGGGAATGGAATCCACAAGACTACTTGGGCATATGATATATTTCAAACTGGCATGGAAATCTGGGTGGGAGGGGGGTCAACTAGGGAATAATGTCATATTTCAGACTGGCAGATGGATCAGGTCAGCAGGAAGTCCACCAGCCTATGAAGGCATACTATTATATTTGAAACTAGCACTAGCATGGAGATTGGGAATGGAGGCAGAACCTAGTGTGACATGTTAATATTGTTACCATTAATTGCACCAGAGAATCCTGGTGGGAGGGGGACTGCAGAACCACACATCACAGGAGGAAGATTCCTCCACACAATCCAAGCAGCAACTGCTTGTACCTTGCTAGTTAATGAGGCCACACAGGGATGTGCAGGACCTATCAATACAGTCTATGAGCTAAGAGATTATTTTCATGGGAACTTTTGAATATAACAAGTTAGTGCAAAAGTGTAACAGGTTTTGAGGTCCATACCTGCTTTTGTGCATTGACAGCTTCTATGTGCAGTATAAACTCCTACCTCTCAGTGGTCAGCAGGGGGTTTAACTTAGTGCTGAGTGCACTTGTTAGTGCCTTATTTAGGGCTGCGTGCTCTCTAGGGAGCTATGTTCAAACGTGTTTAGAGCATTTATACTGTGCTCGGAACCTAAAAAAAAAGAAAGACACACTAGGGAGGGGTGCTAATGATACAAATAAACTTAAAAAACATACATTCGGGTTCTTGCCACCTCCATAAGAGAAGCACTTTACTCCATAGCTTGTTATAATGCAAGCATGTGCAAAACCTTATTAGTGCCAGATATAAAATGCTAAAAAGCACCTGATGTGTTTTGAGAGATCTCCATTATCAAAGACATAGGCATTTTGTTTTGTGTTCAGAACATGTTTGATTATAGCAAATGTAGGGTGAGATGCTGATTTACATTCAGGATAGGGAGTTTGCGCAGTGCAAACCCAGACTTTTGAATATGGGGCCCTGATCTCTTGCCAGCATCCCCATCTTTGTAAAATCAAGCATGCCTGTGTGGTAAATGTTTACCAATAAATGTGCCAGTACCGTCCAGACTCACTCAAAAGTATGACTCAAGTATGTAAAGTGAAAGGGCAGTAACTTCAGTGGGAAAGATTTATATGCAAAATAAATGACAGAAACAGTTGGAGAAATGTCTAAAGAAATTAAAAAAATGCTGACGGATGAAACTAAGGATATCAGGAATACAACCTGAATGCCATAAATTGTAGGATAACCTTTCTGGCAGAAAACAAAGTCTGCTTGTTTTAGTGGTATTGAAAGAGTAACTGGGTCAGCAGGCAACTATTTGAATTCTGATGATTAAGTGGGCCTACTGAGACAAACATGCCCCTTTTCAGGGGCAACCCATAGTTAATTACAGTCAGTATACATGCAGCAGTAGATATTGCACATAAATCCATTAGAAAGAAACCATTGCACTGATCCATTATACATATATTATAGAATATTGCACATAGATTCAAGAATCAGGTTGAAGTTGCACTGGTCAATTTACAAACATGAGGTTAATTACAAACAGAGGCATAAGCAATACAATATGTTTACGGCCTTCATGAGAGAGAACATTGAAAATTACATAAGTTTATTCCTCCAGTGAGGGCAGCAGGTGCCTGCAGACCTAGTAGGTTTAGGTAAGTAATTGTAGCATCAGCAGTTGCACCTACATTGGTTCCCCACTGAGAAGTATGCCTTGAGCTCATTTTTAAAGAATGTAAGTGTAGAACAGTTCAGTATCTGACTCGGGGGATTGTTCCACAGGGATGGGGCAGTGAAAGAGAAGGATCACCTGCCAGCTGGTGAGGTTGCCTGTGGGATTTCCAGTAATGGACTAGAAGTGGAGCGTAGGTATCTCACATGCTGTTTGGCCTTGAGGATGCCCGCGGGGCTAGGTGGGGTAGGGACTTTGGACAACTTGAAGGCTAGACAGAGCATTGAGAACTTCACACGTGTTCCAAGTGTCGGCCATTCCAGGGCAGCGAGCACATCACAGTCATAATCCCTGGGGAAGGCTCCAGCCACAAAGCACTCCACCTTGTTACACAAGCAGTTAAGCCTGTTTTGCTCAGTGACACATCGAGATTGTAAAGTGGGGGTTCTGTAGAGGAGTATTGTCACAAGCATGCTGTTTGTTATGGCTAGGTGACTATCCTTAGACAGGTAGGGGAAGAGCCTGTACGGGAGACCAAGTTTCTCATGTAGTGCTTTAGACACAGAGTCCACATGGGTATTGAAAGTCAAATCATGATCAAGCATTACTCCGCAGTATTTCAATGAACTCACCATTTCCAGGTGACTGCCTCCCATGGTAGACAACTTGAGTAGATTCTGCCTCTCCACGCCTAGCCTCCTGAGGCCAAAAAGCCACTAAGTATGGAGTAACTACTGGTGGTGATTACTGAAGTTGCTACTGCTTGTGCAGAGTAGTATGGATCTTGTGCAACTGAAGTGGATGAGGTTACTCAGAACTGTTGGTAGCTCGGTACTGTTGGTGAGGAGATTGTTGGCAGAAGTCAGAGGAACCCTTGGCTGAAGGTACTTTAAGGAAGATGCCCAGAAGGAGAGAGGTGAGCCACCAGAGGAGAGGAGGATAGTGATTGCAAAGAAACAAGTGTCTTGAGGGACGCTTGGGCATGCACACTTATATAACACTTGGTTGGGGCATGGCAAGCATCACCCACTGCCCAATCAAACCTGAGGCATTGTCTTGTAATTCATGGGTAGAGTGGGCAACTAAGTATGGAGTAAACACTGGTGAGGATTTCTGTGGTAGCTACTATAGTGGATCCTGGTGCAGTGTACAGTAGTATGGTACTTGTGCAACTTAAGTGAATGGGGTTATGGAGTACTGTCAGTAACTCAGTATTGTTGGTTAGGAGAGTATTGGCAGAAGTCGGAGAACTGAGGTAGCTGGCAAGATACTGAATGTGTGGCCTTTCACATTTTCTGTTCCCAAGGAACTACCACTATTCGGGGTATCTGTGGCATACATACCCTCTTGAGGAGGGTTCCATCCCTAGAGGTGCTGCAGGACCACAAGTCCCTGACTAATGGTATCTTAGGAAAAATGCACAAACTGAGATGAAGGTTTTGGTAGAACTGCTGGGACATCATTTTTTACTATACAGAGAGCAGACCAGAGCACTGAACACTAGAGAGGAATGGAGGAGCATATACCCATTCCTAACTCACCTAGCCTAATGAATTAACTAAAGACATTATCTAATAACTTCTATGACCTTCACCATGGAGAAAAGGGGAAAACCACCTCGTGGAGGAAACCTCGGGGATCAAGGCTTTAGGTTGCCATCCCTGAAGGCTTAACAAAAAGTATTAATCCCCGGACAGAAACTTGAACTGTGACGTGCTGCTGTGAAGAGCAAAAGTAAGTGAGCTTCTCCTTCTGTCTTTCTGAGAGTTCCACCTCCACAAAGGTAAATTGAGCATGGTCCCACAACCAAAGGAGTCCTCTGATGTAGAGGCTCCACCCCACTGTAGAGATCTGTGAATCTTGTGAAGAAGGGGCAACCACCACAGAGGAGATCTTGGGTATGATAATCGGGGGGCAGGACTGGTGGGATCAAGGAGATGCCTGGGAAGGGCATGGAATCAGGATAGGGGACTGCCAAACCTTGTTCCCCTCCCCAAGGCCCTGCCAAATGTCAATGAGCAGGTAGTAGTCTGACCTGACAGCATTACTCCTCCCTTTCTGGACATTCTTTGTAACGCAAAATCACAGAGGAATAAGACGGCAGTGATGAAGGGCTTCATCGCTGATTCCTCAGCTCTGACCTTGTTTGTATCATGACAGTCTGGCTGAGCAATGACTCTGGACCTATTCTGGGGGCATCTGTCCTACATGGTTTTCCTGTGGTATATTTCCCAGGCAGGGTGGCCTTCTGCTTTAGATCCATGCTGGGATTCACTGCACTCCCCATGAGAACTTTCAGGTCCTTCAAATGTGTGATGGCTAGGTATGGTTCAAGTGTCAGTGGCAGAATCATTCTCATCTACCATCCCCCGGGGAGGGGGGGTGAGTTTCTGCAGGAGTGGGTGGACTTCATTGCTGAACAGGAGTTGGACACCCCAGTCTGTTAGTTCTGGGGGATTTCAATGCCTGGGTCAATGATGAATCCTCACACTTTGCTCTGGAGCTCCTTCAATTGATGTCTTCAGTGGGACTGTCACAGACTTTTACCTCTGAAACGCATCAGCATGGTCACACACAGGATCTGATCTTCTCATCAGGACTTGACATTTGCATGCTCCATGTTGATCTGGTCACTTGGCCAGATCGTCATGCAGTATCATTCCAGTGTTGGGTCCACTGTATAAATACCCCCTGTGTGGAGACTATCCAGTGCTTGCCCAAACATAATTTGGAGCCTTGCAAACTCCAGGGGGCACGGGATGTCTTAGGTACCTTGCTGGTATATGCCTGGGGTCTGGAGGTGGCTGTGGAGCACTATAACCTGCTTACAATACTCTAGACTCCTTGCACCTTTCCATGTTCATCCCTTGACCTCCCGTCATAGTTCACCATGGTATTGTGCTGAACTGCACCAATTGAAGACTAAGAGATAGAGGTTGGAACATTCCTTGAGGAGGTCCAGGTCTATGGAGGACAGATTGGTGCTGAAAATTCACTATGCTGAATATCAGCAGGCAGTTGACCTGAAAAAGGCAGCATTCCTGCCATGGTCCATTGCTGCAGGGAAAAATTGCTCAGCTCAGTGCTTCTAAACTGTAGACAAGATGCCGAAGCTTCCCTGTCTGCAGTCTGTTAGAACATTTTCTGCAGAAATGTGCAAGGAGTTTGGACTATTTCTTTCTAACTAGGTGTTTACTATTAGATCCAGTATCTCCTTTGGGGGTCTAGTCTGGGACAGCAGTGGTCGTACATTTGGTGATGTAGATCTGCCTGCATGGGACAATTTTTGAGCTATTTCTAAGGCTGAGGTATTCCGAGTGGTTTCCAGTTTGCGCCCTACCAGCTGTATGCTGGACCTGGGACCTACATGGCTGATTCTCAGCTGTGCTGAGTTCCTGGGCCCAGTGTTCAAGCAGATCGATAATCAGTTCCTGAGGGAGGGTGTATTCCCAGTGGCCCTAAAAAAAGCCATGGTTAGACCCTTCTGAAGAAGCCATCCTTGGGCCCTAACGCTATAGCAAACTAAAGGTCTGTATCTAACCTTCTCTTTCTTTTTGGGGAAGGTTATTGAGAAGGTGGTAGCAGAGCAGCTGACAGACCACCTGGAGTCTTTCTATTTATGAACCTTTCCAGTCAGGTTTTCGGCCCCAGCATGTCACTAAGTCTTCTCTCGTTAGGGTAACCGACGACCTCCTCCTTGCGAGGAGTCAAGGGCAATGTTCTGTTTTGGTGCTGTTGGACCTATCATCAGCATTTGACACAGTTGCTTATGGGTGCTTCTGGATCACCTGAGGGACTATGTGAGCCTCACTGGTGCAGTTATGCACTGGTTTGAGTCTTAGGTAACCAGAAGAAACACAGCAGGTTGCCCTGAGTAATTTTACCTCGGGGGGGGGGGGCTATATGCTGTCCTATGGAGTTCCACAAGGTTCAATCCTTGTATCCTTTTGTTTTCTGTGTACATGCTGCCACTAGGGGGAGATCATCAGACATTACAGAGTTGGGTTTCACTGCTATGTAGATGACAAGTTAGCTGTACCTGTCTTGTCCCACTGATATTGATGTTGCGGCCTTGTTGCTGAGTCAGTGTTTGTCTCACATCAGTGAATGGATGGCCTCAAATTGGTTATGTCACAACCCAGGTAAGACAGTGGTCATGTTTTTTTTGGTATATAAATGTTTTATTTATTAAAGCCACAAAAATACAGCTATAAAATCACAAAATGTTTCTTACTAGCAAGTGAACAATACAGCTTTAGAACACTAACTGTCCCACAATGTCAATGCCAAAACAGAAAAAGAGGCAACCACAACAAACTAGGACATCCACCGTACCTTTGAATAAAACCCGAAAAGTAGTCCAAATATATTTTATATTAAGGAATCTATAGCTAAATCCCCACAGTTGCTATCTAACATGGCCAGCCATGTATCCCAACCCTTAAAAAACAGAACATAGCTTTCCTCCTCCAATACATCACCTTGTGAAAGGTGGCCATTTTGGAGACAGCCTGTCTCCAACTAAAAACTGGAGACAGAGGTCATGGTGATCAAGTTGGGTCACTGGGACATGGCTACCAGGGATGGCATGGCTCTATCAGCATTGGGAGGCTGACCTCTCATGGCTACCATTGCTGTGAAGAACCTGGGAGTCATTTTGGACTGCAGATTGACGTTTGAACAGCAGGTGTCCTCTGTGATCTGATCTGGAATATCGCCAGGATCAAGTCATATCTTGCTCAGGATGACCTAGCAATGATCATTCATGCATTCGTCGCCTCACGGTTGGACTATTACAGTGCTCTTTAACTAGGGTTATTTGGAGGTTTGATGTGATACCTGCAGCTGGTCCAGAATGCTGCAGCCTGGATGATTGTGGGCTCCTTACAGAGCAAGCATATCATGCCAGTTCTGTGTGCGCTGCACTGTCTGCCTACATGGTGGTGCATCACCTTCAAGATCTGCTTGTTAACTTACAAAACCCTTCGTGGGCTGGGTCCCAAGTACTTAAAAGACCTTGTGCTCCCCTGTCACTCAATTTGCCCTCTCTGCTCCACCAGTATGGGCCTGCTCATTGTCCCTTCATCCAGGTTGAATGGGGACAGAGTCTTTGGACTGGCTGCACCACTGCTATGGAATTCGCTTCCTATGTATATCCATGTGGCCAAAAATGGTATAGGCATTTAAAGCCTCTTTGAAGACTTAACTACTTCAACAGGTAATTCACTGATTATTGATTGATTCTGCCTCTACTTGTTTTAAGCATATTTAATATTACTGTTTGATTTTGTGTTTAACCCTGTACAGTGCTTAGAGCCTTTTTTAGTCTCCATGCTTTATAAATAAACTTTATCTTGCCTTGCCTCTGAGGTGCATGAGGGCTGACCTCTGATACTCACCTGTGAACAAGGCTCACAGATACAAGAAGAAACTGAGCCCTTGAGGGATCGGTTGTTGCAGTACGAATTAAACCATAGTGGGAAAGAGTGCACTGACCCCTTGAGGAACTGTTGTTGGGGCATGTGCCCGATTGTTAGAGGGGCAAGAAACCATTTGTCATTGAGGGTGTGTGCCTAACTGAGCAGGCATTTGCCTGAGAGTTGAAGGTAAAGAAGGAATGGTAGCTATGTTAAACAAGGCATGGTTGGTAGGAGTAAGCTGAGCTCTGAGAAAAGGAGTAGACAGACACCAGGGCAGAATGGTGGGAAGGATGAGGAGCAGTGGATTGAAGGCCCATGGCTGCAGCTGAGAGGATTCTGGAGAGCTGCAGGCAGTGCCTAGGAGGGTTGCATGGAGTCAAGAGCAGGGTTTGGCTGAACATTCCAGCAAGGAGGAGACCCAGCCCCAGCAGACCCCCCCCCCAGAAAAGCAGGAGTGGGGGTCCAGCAGGGGCAGTCACAGGCAGGGAGTCAGCAGAAGCAGAAGAAGAACCCCTCCCCAGCAGACACCCAAGATGAGAGGCAGCAGATGGATAGGGACCAGTGTGGGCAACAATGGCAAGCAGGAGTGGAGGCAGGGCAGCATGGTAGTAGCCACCAGGGCACAGCAGCAAAAAAAAAGCACAGGACCAAGCAAGAAGAATTGGAACTATGGCACAGAACCAGTGAGTAGTCACTAGCACAGGACAAAAATGCCACAAAATGAGTAGGCAAGGCCAGCAGGAACCAAGGAGTAGGGAGCAGGTGTGAGAGAACTGTACACTACTGGCAGGAGTGACAACCAGTGTCATATCCAAGTGGGGATGAGGAAGCAGCCAGGGCCAAGCAGAAGAAACCGACAGGATGAATGTCAGAATGCAGTGAGCCATAGCCATGTGGAAACTTGATAGGCAGAGGAAGGGCAGGGCAGCAGAACCCAAATCTACTTGGCTGCAGCAAAGAACTGAATGTCTGAAGCTTTCTTGAGGCATGCACGCTTAATAGTGCTTGGTAGGGGTCATGATGATTGTCTTGTACCGCCTGACCAAACACTAGGCATAGTTTTGCAATGTTAAGGAACACTCAGGCAGGTTAAATATGGAGACAGAAAGATTATGTGTGAGAGAGAAACACACACACTAAGAGGTGACTGTGAGATTCCGGGTTCAGAGCTCTGTGCTCTAACCACTACGCTACACTGACTAACCCTTGACATTATGTGTAACAGGTAACAGCAATATGGTCTGAGCCACACTAATTTATTTACTGAATTTTGTTGACCCGGTAGGCCCACTGGGACTAGAAGTCCCTTTTCCAGGGGCGACTGGGGGGATACAGATGGTAAGCAACTGAAATTGAACCAGATTAAGCTGTTGGTGGTATTTTCTTTTTTTAGTGAATGATGGAAATTTGGCCAGGATACTGGGGAAATCCCCTACTCTTTTCGGTAAGTGCCATGGCATCTTTAACATCTACCTGAACTACCACCAATTCAATCCAGGCAGATGGGACCTCAGTTTAATGTTTCATCCGAAAGAGAGTACCTCAGAAGTGCAGCACCCACCTCATGCTGCACTACAGTGTCAGTATTGGGGATATTAACCCAAGTGCCAGATGTGGGAACTGAACCCACAGCCCTCTGATCTCCCGGCCTCATAGGGGAGTGTGCTACCTTCTGAGCCACTGACACTGACCAATAATTGAAAAGTCTGACACTGAGCAATAGTAGCTTTCTTTGCAACATCCTTAGTCTGCTGAATGACTAACAGTTGTATGCTGTGGATATTAAAGATGTCAGATTGGCTAATTTAGTGGTTAGTCATAAACTGTAAATCCTTCACTATTTACATGCATCAGAATGCCATACTGCACTAATAATGCCTACACACTTATTCTGTATATCAGGGGTATGTTTACATGCGTTCACTTACTGATTTGTAAATATGTCTTTGGGGGAGATTGGCCGCAGACCTAGTCCACTTGCCAGTGCTTCTGATAACAAAACCACATAAAATGTTTCATAGTAGCCAGTAAATGTTAGACTACTTGAACTTTAACAGGGGACTGGCCAAGTGTACTTGTCTTGAGTCATAAGTTTGGCTTGGCAGTGTGGTTGATTAGATAGGTCCCTGAACTGTGGAACATGAAATCCAGATGTGAATCCCACCACAGCCAGGGTCTGACTTTATGACATTTAGCATGTTCCCTGACCTCCTGGTGCTTCAGTCCTGCCAGCTGTGAACTGGTATAGAAGCGGGACCCCACGGCAGGTGAGCTATTGCACATGTCATGTCATTTCTGTGGGTACACTTGCATTTATTTCATTCATGGTGCTCTGTTTAGAAAGCACACAATGATGGGGCATCACCAGCCTGGACAGAAACACTTGCCTCATCATCTTAATGCAGTGTGCATTCTGATCAAGGTACAGCCATTCCAGTCAGTGGCAGAGGGGTAGAATGGGTTCAAAGTCCCCACCCCCAAGGACTAACCCTGCTGCAGGCTCTCAACAGCATAATGTCATCACTGGTCACCCCTTTCGTATTTTGCACCTCTGGGAGAAGAAGGTATACTCAGCATTAGAGTAAGATGGTCTTGTAGCCATCTCATTCTGTGTAGACTTGTTTACTCCACAGGGCAGCTCTCTGCACACCATACAGCAAATAAATCTTTTAAGATTTTGCTGACAAAGCTTGGGAAACAGTATAGCCTAGCGATTGGACCACAGAACTGTAACCCCCATGAGGCTGCTATACCTTTATGACTCCCTTGTGCTTACACACCAAAGACATCAGTAGTCACCAATAGAGTGAGACGTCAGTGTATTTAACCAGACCAGGAACCACTGGTTTGTTACACCGACTGAACCGGCTGTGTGATTGCACCTGTGTAGGACTGGTTTGGGTGTGGAATAGAGTTTTAATCACTGAGTTTGTGTGAATCAGGGAAAACTACTTTTGGAGTACAATTTGGCAGCTGTTTTCACCATCGCTGCCCACAGAATGGCATGGTAATAGGATTTGAGGGTGACTGACCCATCAGTCAGGTGACTCTACTCAAGGAGGGAGCTACAAAAGCTCTTGGACTTGTGAGGGACCTAATTAAAGGTATCTTTGTAACCACCAATTGCTTGGACAGACCTCATGACTGCTTGACTATAATTGACAGCTTGAACTAGCAAAATATATATTTTTTTATTTTAATTTTAAATGTGTTAACTGGGTAAGTCCCTCAGGGCATCAAATGCCCATTTTACTTGGGGGACATGAAAGGCATAACAATTACATAACAAAAAAAATACCAACATGCCTTATTTTTTTTTTTCACCAATTATTTTACCAGGTGAGAGACACTAAGCTGAAAGCTTGTTTGCAGGTGCAACCTGGGAGCACGAGGAAGTTAAGTGACTTGTTCAGGGTCACACAGTATGCAAGTGGGGGCTCTGGGATCCAAACCCAGGTCTCCAGATTTGCAGCTCAGAGCCTTAAACCACTGCGCCATACTGCCTCCTCAAATGATCATTTGATCAACATGATCAAAGTACATTAATTAAAACATTTATAAATTGAGTTATCTATGCAGTATTGTTTCATTTTATTTTTGAATGATTCGTAAGTCCTAGACCAATGAATGTCAGTCAGCAAGTCACAAGTTCAGTCTCTGATGACTTTATACAGAAATGAATGTTGGGCTAAAACAGCTCTATAAAAAGGAAGCTTCTATTTTGATGCTGTGGATGAATGTATAACATGAGAAATCCCATGAAACTGTGAAGAATCTTTAAAAAAAGATAACAAGCCATGTAAAAATCACCAAAAGGAAATCAAACAAAGATAAAAACAGTGAGCATTAAATGAAAAATAAATTCAACACAGAATGCAAATTGCAATGATGTGTGTACCTGGAACAGTTCAGAACAAATCTGCAAGCATTAATATGAAATTATGACTCTGTTCAAAGCTGTTTCAGTAGCAGAAGAGTACACTGGTAAACCATAATCAATAACCAAAAACATAAACGACTGAAGAACAAACGTTTTACACTTGAAGGAAAGAATCACACATTCTGTATAGATGAACGTGTCTGCTGTTTACAGTTTCAATTATAAAATCAATATGGACATTGTAAGATAAAAATTGATCTGAATAAAAACCCAAATACTTAAAATAATCTACCATTTCGACCTTAATACTCCATTCATTCCTTATAACATTTGAAGGAATAGACAAAACCTTTAGTTTACTACCAAATGTCATAAACTTGGTCTTAGAAACATTAAGTAACAAACCATTTCTTTGCAACCATGTTTGAACCAAAATAAAGTCTAATTGTAATGTAGAAATCAAAGGTTCTGTTTGTTTTCCTTTGAAAAATAAAACAATGTCATCATCATAAAACAAAATATGTGACTTAAAATCCCTAAATGATAAGTTATTTAAGAAATACTAAACAGCAAAGGGCTAAGAATTGAGCCTTGTGGCACTTAAATATCAATTGTGACCAAAGATAATAAAAATAATTCATTAATTAAAACGTTTTGTTTTCTATTAATCTAATAATTCTCAAATCAACTTAAAACAGTTTCAGTACATGCCAAGTCCCTGAGTTTGGCAAGCAGGCAAGCCTGGGGGACCAAATCAAAGACCTAGATATATAAGAAGAATGGCAGCTGCCATACAGTATCTCCACTGTTCAGGACCTAAGGAAGATTGTGGCCAGTTCAACCAGAGCAGTAAGTGTACTGTCCTCCTTACGAAAACCATATCAACAAGAAGATAGGATGCTAATTTTTTAATTTTTTATTTATTTATTGAGAATAGGAGTTTAACCCTATGAGTCACAGACTCTTTTGCAAAGGCTCCTCGTCAGTTAGCACAGAAATAACAGTAACACATGATGATGATGTGAACATACAAACATAGAGTAGGTTAACTGAGCAAATGTCATCTTATAGGGCAGAGGCAGCCCAGCGTCTGATGAAGAGCAGGTTGATACAGTGTGCTTCAAGTATGCCTTGGTCCAGTCAAAGACCACCATCCCAAGGGCCTTGGATAGTGGTGAGAAGAGCGGGATTGGTCTATATTTCTTTTACCAAAGTTCTTTGGTCAGATTTAAAGATTGGCATTACAGTCACCTGCTTCCACATCTAAGGGGACTGTACCTGTTTGCAATGCAAAATTAACAAAGTACATAAGGGAAAAGCCATCAAATTCATAACTTGGAAAACTGCTTAAGGTCAATACCATCATCACCATTCCATGCTTTAGGTTCATTTTATTTAAAGTGATTTATGGAAGTTCCACAAATGCCTTTTTCACATAGTATGTCATTGACAGCCATGCTTCAGATGTTGAAGCTGCAGTTTGTTTTGTAAAAAAAAAATCTGTCATAGTCATTGTCTATGATATTTTTTCAGCGTTTTGTTTCTGGCTGCCCCCCCCACCCCAGTTTTCTTTGAATGCTAGCTTTTAGTCATGCCCTTAGAATGATGTCATGCAAGGGAGCCATCACTCACTCACTCTCACTGGCTGCACAGTCTATTGAAGAGTTGCATTTTGGTAATGGTTACAGCAGTATAAGAGCTAACATGCTGATTTTGATGCAGCAGCAAGGAACTCTGGGTAGATTGTAAAGTTGAAGTAAATGTTTCTTACTCAGTAGTGCAGCCTTCTATTTTGGTAGTGGTGACTGCAGTATAACACTTAGTACGTAAATGAACATAGCAATGCATTGTGGGTACAATAGGAAGTTGTTTTACATTGTCGTTTCTATGAGGTGCAGTCTCCTATTGCTTGAATGGCTGTAAGTAGTTCAGGAGTGTAATTATGGGTCAGTAATTACATGGTTCTGAGCTGCTTTCAGCCAATCAAATCACTAGAATATTTCTACACATTATAACGCTAGATACAGCTATAGTCCAATCCCATTTATCTGAACTTCATGGGGCACAAAGATTGTGTTTGGATAAACAGGGGGTCGGTTATGAGAGAGAGCAATAAGGAGACTGAGTATCAGCCAGTAACAAAACTTTATTCAAACTTAATCAATGTACTGCATTTAGATGTGCAAAACAAACACAACTGTTAGTTGATGCAGGGCTAAAAACAGAATACTGTAGATACGCATTGAGGTACTGTGTGTGTGTGAAAAGAAATAAGTAATTGTTTTTTTAATCCTGCTGTCGCACTGTTTGCACACAGCCTGACTCTTCATATTGCGGAACAGCATGACTTGAACAGCATCACAGTCAGGCTGTGATTCGATATACAGTATGCATTTCTTAAGCATTTCTACGGTCTCACCATATGTGAGAACAATGACAGGCATTGTCGTATCGTTCTTCTCATCTTCTGATTCTTGCTCTGGTTCCTCTGGCTGTGTCACCATTTCTACAATAGTATCCTCTGAAAGAATTTCATGTCCTTGATCATCCTCGTCACGTGTGACCCACTTTGGTATCTCTTTCTCAGTTGGTTGATCAGGGAGTGATGCTGCCAGTGATGTCAACTCTAACAAATCTGTTTGAACAGACAGAGCATCTTCATTGTCAGGAGTGAGCGGGGACTACTCCTACTCTCTCTTCATTTTTATTCCAGATTTTTGTCAGGATTTGTGAATGCTCTCCACCCGGACACGATGCCAGGCTTCAGCAGCCATATAGGCAACACCTTTTTTTTTTTTTCAATTTATAGTTTATTAAGATTTTTACAATACAGAGAACAGATCTATGATGCACATAGGTTCAACATTATACAAGTCGAGAGATGCAAGATCTGTCCTCCACCCTACCCCCCCCGCCAACTTCCCATACCCCCTTTCCCACCCCCACAGACAGGTTTGAGATAATCACCCTAGTTTGGGTTTGGAGTGTCAGTACTTACAGGTTGCAAAGAATTGAGGGATTGCATGGAACCCCATATCCTATAGAATTTCTTAAATCTGTTGTGCAGACTAGCAATAGATTTTTCTGTTTGGAGGTTTGCTAGGAGCTCTTGAAGCCACTCAGTGTAAATGATTTCCACACTATCCTTCCAATGTTTCAAAACTAGTTTCTTGATTGACATGGAAATCAGTGCCATGTGATATTTGCGGTTCAGTACAGGAATGGTTGAGAAATCTCCCAGCAGGCAAATGTCAGCTGTGAACAAATCAGTTAGACCCAGAAGAGGGACTGTCCATTGTTTAATGAATGCCCACCGGGGGGCAACTTTGGGGCACGACCAGAAGATATGAAGCAAATCCCCCTCATCTTGTTGACATCTGGTGCAAGATGGAGATACTATAACACCAAGTTTAGTTAGTTTTTGAGGGGAATAGTAAAGATCATGTAGAATTTGAAATTGCATGAGCCGGAGTCTATCTTGAATGATGAATTTGTGACAAGCTTGCCATAGGTAGGACCAAGTAAAGGTCTTATCAGGGAAGAGAGAGGACCAGTAGTTTGTTGGGCCAAAGATATCTGGGAAACTCCAGTCATATAGTACGGTGTAGATTTTGGAAACAGCATGCGGGAAGCCTGCTAGTGGACCTAGTTCCCTCCAGAAGGTGAAATCAGGGGGTTGCGGTGGAGTAACATCAAAGACTGAAACAAGGAGATGGCACAATTGAAATACCTTGAAAAAGCTAGAGGTTGGGATATTTGGTTTGCTCTGGATCTCTGGAGAGGAAAACCAAGTTCTGTGTTCCGAAATAAAGAAGTTGAGAGAGCTGTTTCCTATTTGCGTTAACCATCCTGACGAGAGTAATGTGCCCCCTCTTCTCATATTGGGGTTGCCCTTCAGGGGCTGAGACAAGTCATGAATATGATTATACTTAAGGAATGCACACAGCTGGGAATGAATATGGAGAGATACTGCTATGGGCATACCCTTTATCTGAGAAGGGAAGGAACTGATTTTAGTGTACAGAAGTGCAGCAGGTGAGATCCCATGAGCCATTATTAGTTCTAATTCGATTTTGAGCCAGACAGGTAGAAAGGGGAGGGAAAAGCTAGGGTCTTCTGCTGATAACCATTGCAGATATTTATTCACCTGACTTGCCCAACAGTAGCAGCCTACATGTGGCAGACAAAGTCCTCCTCTAATTTTGGGGGCGGATAGTTTGTGACCATATAGACAGCATCTTTTAAAGTGATTGCCTTTAGTATGCTGTTCAAGGGTAAGTTCTCATTGTCCACTGCAAGGACTGTCTGGAACAATTTTTTTCGATAGCCTCGTTTAAAAATCTCCATCACACTTTGATCACAGGGCTGGAGTTTTGAAGTCATGTTGGTAGGCAGAAACATGACACGAATTGTGACACCCCATGTCCGGACTGCAGGAATGTCTGGATGGGCTGGTGAGTTGTCTACCAAGAGAACTGCTTTCTGAGGAAGACCTCAGGATCTTGGGTAAACATAGACATGAGGAATAAACTCATCCACAAACCAATTTTTGAAAATGGTGGCATCCATTCACAAGCTCCTCTGAGACACGTACTGTACAGGCAGTGTTGACTTGTTTAGGTGTTTAAAACACATTGGCTCTCTGGACTTTCTGATTAGAAGGAATTTCAATTTATGTCCCATAGCATTGACATGTCCCAAAATGGTCATTTCCTTTTTTTGTTTCTTATAGCCAGGTGTATCGTGTTCAGAGCCATGGGTGAGTGTTCGGTCTGGGAGACATCTCCAGAACAGACTGGTCTTGTCTACGTTAAAATCTGCTCTGGCACAAGTCCCCCTGTCTCGATTGTACTCAGCAGCATATCAGTGAATGGTGAAATGTCCTGGTCAGCTGTACTGAGCTGCTCCCTACACAGTTTGAGCTGCTGTATACCATGACCTTTTTTTAAAATGATTCAGCCAGCCTTCACTAGCTACAAAAGGCTCAGGGTTTTCAAGTCTGGCATGGAATTGGAGATCCTTCTCCTTTAGCAGATGACCAGATATCAGGATACCTTTTTCCCTCTCTTGGCAGAACCAAAAGTAGATTGTAATATCCCTTTGGTCATCGTTGCAAGTTTGCATGTTCTTGTGGTCTGACACTCTGGCAGCTGTTTCCATTTTCATTGAGAAGTCCCGCAACTTCTCTTTTGCTGTTTTAAGATCACTTATTATAGATTTTCCTACTCCGTATTCTCTGGCAAACACAATAGCAAGCTCACCATTTTCCAAATGATCTAGAATATGAAACTTCTCAGACAAGGTGAGCACAACTCTTTTCCTTTTCATTGCCATGCTAGCACTACCAACACCTTCAGCAGCTCAAAGCTTCTCACAATTTATTTATTTATTGAAGAGAATCGGAATTAAAATCCTTTGAGTCAGAGACTCCTTTGCAAAGGCTCCACATCAGAAAAAAGATAAACAGAAACATAACATTAATAGTACAATACATAGGTCATACAACACAGGGATATATACATTGATAGGTTGCAGCATCAGGGATCTTAAAGTAGATCCTGGGTCATAGTTATGTAAATGTGGCAGGTTGCAGTTTTGGAGGATCATTAAATGAGCCCTGAGTTATAGTTTATATACAGTGGACTTGAGGATCTGGGAAACTAATCATGAGATACAGCAGAGCATTGTCTCCCTTTCTTGTGGGCTTCCTCACTGCACTAGAGCTACAGTCTATTTAAAATATGCCTCCTTTTGAGATTCAGAAAGGGAGGTGAAATAGTAATTACAGTCACAGGCTGCGGAGTCAAGGAGGAGGGTCTTGAGACCTGCTTTAAATTGGCCAAGACTGAGGACCAGGGAGATGGAGAACGGTAGGTAGTTTACAAGACTATGCTTAGGACTTTGCTTGGCACATTTAAGTAAGGAGGTGCTAATGGGCACAAAAGCAGTAATTGATTACTGCCAGCCGGATATTCAGACTGCAAAACAGAAGGTGCAAATTGATGCAATTACAGTGGGGGACAGCTCGCAGGTTCGCTAGATAGGAAGGGTCGGATAAGAGGAGGTCAGATAAATGGGGTTGGACTGTGCTTACAAACAATGTAAAGAGTCAGCTAAAAACTGACAGTGTCCCTTTAATATACCTTTGTTGCCCTTGCATGATGTAAAGGTTGAGAGTTTCAGCACTGAGAAAAAAAGGGGCAGGGTTATGCAAATGAAATGAAGCACAGAAACAAAAGAATGTGTACATGGAAAACAGTACTTTTTGGCTGTTTGAATGGTAGGAGTCTGGTTCACAACTCTTACAGGTTACTACACCCATTTGCTATGGCAACCTTCCATAAATCACATAAAGTAATCAGACATTTCCTCAATTAATATATATTTAAATACAAATTTACTATTCCAATATCTAGATGCATTAGTGTTCAAAAATAAAAAAAACTTTCAGTCTTTGGGGCTAAATTACTAGCATTACAAAACTAAAATTCAACTTAGCTGCTATTTCCTTTAACAAATATATATATATATATATATATATATATATATATATTATAAAAATCTTCATTAGCAGTATGTACTGAAGTGATGGTAGCTGATTTAGACTTTGCCAGTAACTCATTCAGGTTTCTTTATTACTATTATTTTCCTCAGACTGTTTAAGTAAAAATCTGATTTAACTTTCCGCACCTGTCCTTTACCCTTGTTTCATAGTCTTTCATACTCCAGCAAATTAGTAACTGTTTTTCCTTTTTATGTCTCTTCCAAGCCTTATTTCTGCTATGCATCAGCTGAATCAATTCAGAGGAGATCCAGCTCTGGGCCGTATCCCACCCTCACCCTTAACTTTCTCATCGGGGCTACTTTGTCACAAATTGCAGTAAATTCACAAAATATGTAATCTACCATCGAATCGATTTCTGGAACACAATACAAAGAAAAGACCAGTCAATAGAAGAAACTAAATTATGAAATAGCTACAGATTCCACGATGAACATCGGGGCTGTTCTGAACTCAAGGCAGTCTGCATGTGTCTGCTGAACAGAGCGGGGGCTGAGTGCTGTTCAGCAAGACAGCTTACACTGCAGAGACAAACTGCATATCTGTGGTGAGATGCAAAATAGTGTATGAACTGGTTGTTAGCTGGTGTTTGCTGAGCTTTGAATGAGTTGTTTGAATACTTTCAGTTGAAAGCCACGTTCTACAGCTTACGGCAAAAACAGCTAGTTGACAATTCATTGCAGTCACATCAACAGAACTGGTAATAAGCTGACTGCACAGTAAGTTTAATGTGTTTTGTATTGTAACAGCATACTGAGTAGCACACAAATTCAAAGCTGAAAGCTGCAGCTTGTAAGAGATTTTTGCTTGCACCACAGCCAGAGCCAAAGACTGTGACGGAATCCGACTGATCAGCACCACTGCCAGGTGCTGGTTATTGCCAAAACTGTTGGACTGGATGCCAGGACCTGCTGGGTTGGATGGATTCGCTGAGATGTCCACAGGAGGAGCTGTGCTGTGAGCCAGCGAGACTCACTGATTGCTGGCACCAGAAGAGGCCTGATCTGCATCAGCAGGAAAGCTACAGCCCTGCAACACCAAAGCCATTACAGATAAAAACAAACGAGAGAGACAGAGAGTGAAAGTGACACCAGTCAGCTGCAGACTGTCCCATCACTCCTGCACAGAGAGGGAGATCACCAGAATCAGGAAATTAATGTAAAGTCAGGGACTTCCCTGTAATTTGCAACCCGTGAAACAGTCAGAAAGCATTAATTGGACTTGCCCACCTAGACTGGAGTTACAGATACTTCAGTTACAAGTGAAAGGCATTTGGTTTTGGGGTTTATTTCACAAAGCGTTGCTAATCAGTTTATTTACTTTAAGTGCACCACCACTGACCAACTAGGCTGGGCCCATGTGAGCACGGAGACAAGTGGAGGGATACTATACTGCACTATCTGATTGCTGCTAAGCACACCCCTTTTTCACCGTTTAGGGCCTGGAGTTGATCCTAAATAATTTCCTTGTTCTGTTGTTTGGAGCTCCTGGTTTGAGTACCACTTCCATTATGGTGGGGGCTGTCACTGCTTTGTATTGGTCCAGGGGCGTGGTAATTTAATGGGAAGGTGAGTAGCTACTGCATTACAGGGGGTTGTAACTTGCACCAAGCCCACTTTATCCATTTCTTTAGACAGAGACATTACCCTATTTCTATCTTAACATCAGAGACCCCCCACCCCCAACAGTGTACATTTCTCAGCCAACAATTCTAAATAAATAATACATAGACAGATAAATGAATGGTTTATGAGTTACCTGTATGTGTGTTTTTTTTAAGTAATGTTAGCATCAATCAACCTACTGATTATGGCCTTTGTACTATTAATTTGTTATATATAGCTTAAAAATGAAAACATAATGGTGAAATATTCCCATGCTTCAGATAAATTGCTTTCCTAGTCATGTCTGATAAATAGTTTCTCAGAGCGAAATTAGTGTGTGTGTGTGTGTGTGTATGTGTGTATTTTCAAGTAAAAGCAGTGCTTTTTCCTTTGTTCTCCTTCAGCTCAGCAGTGTGAACTACTCTGGTGGCACATAACACATGGATCAGAACAGGGATCAGATCCCAGGAAAACAAGAGCAAATCTTTCCGTGAACCTACCCAGAAATGCAGCTCTAGCTTTTTATGTAACCCTTACAGGAAACAGGGCAGCAATACAGAAGCAGGTCAAAGACCTTCAGGGAAATAACCACCAGAAACAGAGCAGGAAATACACATGATTATGATCAGCCTTTTCTTCTGAACTGGCCCTAATCTGCAACAGGTTCATTGCTGTTCAGAGGCTGCCTTGCTCTGCTAGTGTTTTCAGTTCTTACAGTTGGCCCGGTGCGGAGGCTGTACAAGAAGGGTCTTTGTTCCCAGATATCTTCTGTTTGAATAACTGCCCTGAATGAGGATGCAAGTGAATATCAGGCAGTGTTTCATTTCCACGTGGAATAGATATGGGCTGCGATTTTACTGCTTCTTTAAAGGGCTCATATTCAGCAACAAGAATGAATGGGGAACAGTGTGACTTGCATGCCGTAATTGCCATTTGGAGGGGATTCCAATCTGAGCTTTTTAATTTTTTTTTATTATATGTTCATGCAGAATAGCCCAGCTGAGATGCAACTTCTCATTTTACCGGGCGCAAATGTGGAAACTGGCAGCTCGGTTCAGTTTTAATTCAAACCCCTGTCTTTGGTTTAGCTTCAATGGTTCAGCTAAAGCACTTCGGGTCTGTGGTTTGGGGGTTTAGCAGGCTGCAAAGAGGGGAAAGTGGCACCTCTTAACCACCCCTCACTCACCTCAGTCATTCCCAACCTCTTCCACCCTCCCTTGCTCCTCCAATCAGATTAAAAAATGACCCTCAGTCTGCATTTGGCACAGTGCTTGGAGAAGGATTTTTTTTTAAATATAAAACAAATATATGGGGAAGGAGGATCAGAAAGGTGCAAAATGACCGGGGTGGGTGGAGAGATGCTCATGGTATTAGCTCTGACTACCTGGGAAGAGTGAAAGTGTTTTTTAATTAACTGACCATAGGTCAGTTCTTGGGCACAGTGGTAGCAGTATGGCTTGTGACACAAGCAATCCAGGTTTGGCAGCAAGCCTGGATCATTGGGGCTTGTGTGTGTGGGGGGTGGCTTCAGTGTTCTGGAGGACATTCCCCTCCTCTGGAGGAGGGAGGGTAGTTGACTTCAGTACAGCTCTGCCACCTGGGTGACCACAGCTGATAGTGCAAACTGTGGCACACAGAGTGAGGGGATGCAGACAGTGACACACTCAGCATGCTTGCTTACATAAGAGCTTCAACATGCCTAATGTCAGTGTCCTACAGGGAGATGATTGGTATAACCACAGCCAGCAGCACAGTAATGGTTCGACCCCTCACAGGCTCTGGCAACATGGCCCTCCCTCAACTGATGATCCATTTCTGCGGCAGGCTTGCCACCCCTGTTAGGGGAAAAATGTGGGGAAGTGAGGGTTCAACTGGGAAGTCCATGGGCAGCAGGTTGATGGAGCTGGGGAAGGGGTCAGACCTGAAGGGGGCATGGCCGGTAGATGAGGCGGCAAAGAGATTAACAAAATAAAAAATTAAATGGCCAAAGGTTGATGTGATCCTGAAGTGGCCTAAAAGTTCAGATGGAATGAATTGAAGGTAAAAGTGGTAAATTTCAGCAGATTCACCTAATTCAAATTTGGCATCAGCTCACCCTTCATTCAGCAGTAAACTGTTGATCTATACTTGATCACAATATAGCACCCAGGCCTGTAGATCTTAAAACAGAGCTATTAATTGCTCCATCAATAGAGCAATACTACAAACACTCCCGCGGCAGCTCTCCGGCTCATACGTCACACTTGGGACAGCCGTGGGAGGTTGTGGGATGCACTTCTAGTGGCGCTCTGTTCATTATGCCAGTGGGAGGGATGGCAGAATCAACCAGATAAAGGACAAAGTAATAAGCAGCCACAAAGGTAAACATTATACTAGCATGTGAAACAGCTAAACCGGGGCCACCCCACATTGAGGTGTGGGGCTTTTGCACATAGACGTATTCGTTTCACAGGTTTTGAAAATGTTTTATAGCTGATAATTCTTATGCATTTTGGTCTTAATTCCAAGTCCAGATACTACAACATAACGGCCCAAACAACAAGTTAACAAGAACAATGGGGGTCCCTTTTGAAGAACTTCTCCCAGGAATAGAATGGAATGGAAAGGAAAGGGGGGTCTTAAATAACCACAGCCTTCAGTATTGGAATTATACTTCATGAGCTTTGGGAGCTAGGGGGGGCCCATAAGGGCTCTTTCTTTAAATTGAGCTTTCCCTTCCCATTATAAGTAATACCAATGATGCATGCACTACCGGGGCTCACTTCAGAGCTGGGGGCGAGCCCTGGCAAGCCCCCCTGTAATTACAACACTGACAGCCTTTCTCCACAGTCACTGTGTATTGAAAGGGAAGGGTTTCTTTTTGGACAGAAAATTAAATTTGGGCTCAGAGAACTGAATAAAATTCAAATCAGCTTGAACCTCCTGAGTTGCTTTGAACTTTGAGTTTTGAACAGATGTTTGCACATACTGCAACATTTCTCAACAGATTAGCCTAAAGGTTGGAGTAACGAGCTGTGAATGAGCATGGTACATCCAGCAGACAGACATGGGTTTGATCCCCACAACCTCCACTTACTGTGTGACTCTGAGCAAGTCACTTAATCTCTCCAGTGCTCCCAGGTCACCCCTGAAAGCAGGCACTTGTGCCTAGTGGGCCTTACCCGGTTACCAAATAATTAGTTTTGAGCACATTTTTAAAAACAGTTCAAATAATCTGGCGATCCATGATCCATCCAAAGTCTTTGTAGCTTTGAACATTCAGAAGTTTGTGCAGCTCTCCTTTGTACTTGGTTAATATAATGCATGTAACTCAGATGGTACCAGGATGATCTGCATTGTCAGTTGTCAGAAACTGTTTCCCCCATTGCTTAAGAGAAAATTCCCCAGCATCCCATGACTTAGAATTTTAAAGCTTCCGTGGTTACTGTAGCACATAGAGAAATAAAACGGACCTATTCTGAAAAAAGGTGTGTCATTTAAGTTCGCTTGTCTTTATAAGTGACACTGCAGAAGAGCTGGTAGGGAAGGTATGCCTCTTTGCAGATTACACCAAAATCTGCAATAGGGTGGATTCTTCAGAGGGGGTGGAGAGACTGAGTAGGGACCTGAGAAAACTTCAGGAGTACAATGCGTAAAAAAAAGCAAAATCATGCATCTAGGGCACAGAAAATCAGAGGCAGAGTATAATACGGGGAAGAGGTACTGATGGTCACCAAACAGGAAAGAGACCTGTTAGTAATCGTATCTGATGACCTCAAGGTGGTGAGGCAATGCGACAAGGCAGTAGGTAGGACAAGTGGGATGCTGTGGTGCATAGGGAGGGGTATTACCAGCAGAAGTAGGGAAGTGATGTTGCAGCTGTATAGCTCACTGGTGAGACCCCACTTGGAGTATTGTGTCCAGTTTTGGAGACAAGATCCGTAGAGGCTGTCCAGAGGAAGACAACTAAAATGGTGCAGGGGTTGCATTAGAAGCCCTGCGAGGAGAGACTGAAGGGATATCAATGTGTACACCCTGGAAGAGAGGAGAAAGAGAGGAGGAAGAGTGGGGGGACATGATAGAGACCTGATAATACCTCACATGGTGAACAAGGTACAGGAGGGGAGTATTTTTTGGAGAACAATGTGCAGGAGAACAAGGGAGCATGAAATGAAGCTGGAAGGGGGAAATATAGGAGGGGTGTGAGGAAGTAATTCTTTACTGAAAGAGCAGTGGATGCCTGAAACTCTCCCAGTAGTGGTAGTGGATGTGAAAACAGTGGTGGGTATCAAGCATGCATGGGAGAGGCACAAGGGAATCTTAGTTTGGAAGTAGGGTGGGGGAGGTAGCCGGAGATCAGGTAGAGTTTGCAGAGACAGTATAGGTAGGGAATACTGGGCACACGGGGTAGGCTAAGCAGTTCTTAATTGCCAGCAAATTCTGTGTTTCCATATTTCTATGCTACTGCATTCTCAGCACTGAGAAGGCAGCTGGTGGGGCTTCAGTTCCACACCAGGGAATCGGGGTCATACGTGGGTGGAGGGGGGGGACTGCCCTGTTAGAGGTGCCGTCTTTCAAGATCCAGTAGTTATCAGAGGTCTCTTCGACCCTTATCTGGTGGTTGTTTAGGTGGAAGGTAACAATAATTTTGAACTATTTACATGGGTCGGGGCTTATCACTAATATTCTGTGCAGCAATTTATTCTATTGTATCATCAACAATTGGAGCTTATAATGAGCAGCATATTTGAAAACGTAGCACTGTGCTAACATTCTTTGAGCTGCGCTAACTGTGCTTTGTGTGGCTGACAATCAGTCAGCATGCCTTTGCATGCTATATTGCAAGGCACAGTTAGCGTGGCACAAAGGCATAAGTGTGAGAGTGCTAATGAACACCAAGCATGTGTGCAAAAGGCAGTTTGTGCCATGCATACAGGGCACACTGGTAACTTTTTGGAAGCAATAACAGGCTGTCACCACAGCACAAGATAACACTTCCAAAAACTTGTTTTAAGGTTGCACAGGCATTGCAGCACTTCCCCACCACCATCCCCTTACTGCAGTTCCCTGGAATCCCTGGTCTCCCTCACCTCATCCCTAGTAACGAAATCTCTGGCTTCCAGTGGCACCCTCCACCCTCACCTGATCCCTGTTAAATGAATCCCTGGATCCATATGACACCCCCTTACTTTTCCTGATACTTTATAATGGAATCCATGCTGTTGCATGGCCCCCAATCACCTCAACCTGATTCCCTGGTATTAGTATTTTCTGGCAGCCCCTTTGGTACCCGTAGATAATAATGATGGTGTCCGGGGGCTCCCACACCTGGTTCCTGTATCCAGACTCCCTGGTGTCTGATAGTACCGATTCCCTCTAAACCCCCATCCTGGAGATGGTGGCCTGCACGTACTCTTCTCTCACATTCACAGCCTAGAGTATGCAACTACAGTACTTCTGCACAGATGGGTGTAACAATAGAGTACTTGCAAACATCTTGTAGAAACAAACTTTTGAAAAGACATTGTAATTGTCTAGTATGCTTATCTGGTCAATAAAAATTAATAAACAAAAAGTGTAATGGACTGCAGTAGCAGTGAACAGTAAACGAGTTATATACTCATTTTTTTATCACGGGTCCCGGAGCAGTCCCCAGTGCATTGCAATGGGACAGCTACAAAACACATCCTGACTTTGATCCCAGTATGAACCGGTGAGTGACACAGACCAGCCCTAACTAGTGATCCAGAGTGAAAAAAGTCATAGAACACAAGGTAGAATCACTGCAGCAGAAGGCCAAGTGCTTTAATGTACAGCAAAGATTCATTTCTTGCCTGAGAGCAACTGTCTACAATCATTGCACCCTCAAAAACAGCCAATTACTGTCTTTTGGTATGTCCTCTCCCTTTTGTTTGAAATTAAACCTACAGCTGGATGCCCAAGTTTAGTTCTGGTCAACAAGTATTTCTGATAGTGCTCAGTGTGTTGCTCAGCAGTGCAAATAAATTCATAGAGAGGATGAAATGTCCAGTTGCATCGTTTCCAAGCACTAGTACACAATACAGAAATACTGTGTTGATACTGTGTGAGCCAATTAGCTAAGAAAAAATTCCAGTATTAAAAAAAACGTCTATTAGATGAATTGTGAAAAACATGGTATTGACTGGCTCATATGTAGATGACTTATAAAGACGTGTAAGGGTTGTTACACTGCAACCCCCTGAAAAGAAGCTGCTTTATTGAGTTAGCCCTCCATGTAAAGAGTAAGCTGTTCATTTTCATGCTCAACTATGACTCAACGAGCATAGCACAGGGGCTCTTTAGGTGATGTCAGGATACAGTATGAAAGCTGCTCTCCCACTGCTGAAATGTCCAAATAGCAAGGCAAGTCATTCAGGAACTAATCTGTTATGATTTTTGAAACTGAATAGATTAGTTCAAAAAAGAATAACAGGATTTATTGTTATTTAATGTTTAAGGCTTGTCCAATAGAGGATATCCTATGGCTAACCTTGTGACATGTTAGTAACATAGACTTTGATGGCAGATAAGGACCGCTTGGCCCACCCAGATTGCCCATTTCCCTACCTATTGGATAAGCTGCAGATTCTAGTTAACCAACAGCCTACTTCCTCCTACCCGCCATTAGAGTTGCCTTATGTCTGTCCCATGCATTCTTGAATTCCCCCACTGTTTTTGACCCATGACCTCCTCAGGAAGGCCGTTCCATGCGTCCACTATCCTCTTCGTGAAAAAAAACTTCCTCATATTGCTCCTGAGTCGTACCCCTCTATTTTCAAATTGTGTCCCCTTGTTCTTGCACATCTCTTTTTCTGACAAATGCTACTCACTTGGGCTTTATTGATTCCCTTGAGGTACAGTACTTGAAAGTTTCTATCATGTCCCTCCTTTCTCGAGGGTATACACATTAAGCTCCTTTTGTCTTTCTTCATATGTCTTCTGGTGCAGACCCTGCACCATTTTGGTTGCCCTTCTCTGGACAGCTCCACTCTGTCTAAGTATTTGAGGAACTGCACACAGTACTCCAGATGGGGTCTCACCAACTGTCTGTACAGAGAGATAACAACTTCCTGTTTTCTACCAGTGATGCCTCTCTTTATGCATCCCAGTATCCCCCCACCCCTCCTTACTGCCTTGTCATATTACTTGCCTACCTTTACGTCATCTGATATGACTATCCACTAGGTCCCTTTTCATTTTTGTTGTTGTTAGTCCCCCCACCCCATTGTGTACTCTTCCCCTGGGTTTTTGTTTCCCAGGTGCATTACTTTGCGCTTCTTTGCATTGACTCTAAGCTGCCACACTTTTGACCATTCCTTCAACCTTGTCAAGGTCCTTTTCATCCTTTACACCCCTCCCCCCCATGTATCAACCCTGTTGCATATCTTTGTGTTGTCTGCAAAGAGGCATACTTTTCCTTTCAGTCCCTCTGCAATGTCACCTATAAAGACATAAAAGAGAACCAGTCCCAGTACTAAACCCTGTGGTTCCCCGCTAGTAACCCCCCTTTCTTTGGAGTGAACTCAGCTTACTATTATTCTCTGCGTCCTGTTGTCCAGCCAATTTTTTACCCAAGCTACTGACTTGGGACCCACTCCCAGGCTGGCTAACGTGTTTATTAATCTATTGTGTGGGACTGTGTCAAATGCCTTGCTAAGGTCTAGGTAGGCCATGTCACAGCCCTTCCCTGGTCTACTACTTTGGTCACCTAGTCAAAGAAATCTATTAGATACGTTAAATATGACCTTCTTGCTGTGAATTCATGCTGCCTTGGGTCCTGTGGTCTGCTGCCCTCTAGGTACTCAACATTTCTTTCTTTCAGAAGTGATTCCATCATTTTTCCTACTACTGAGGTCAAACTAACAGGTCTGTAGTTTCCTGCCTTTGCCTTGCTCCCACTTTTGTAAAGGGGAATCACATCTTCCTGTCTCCAGTCCTCAGGTACTCCATCCTCCTATGATTTGTTAAAAATGTTAGTCAGTGGTGTAACTAGTTCTCCCCTTAGTTCTTTTAGAATTCTGGAGTAAATCCCATCAGGTCCCATTGCTTTGTCCACCTTCAGTTTAGTAGTTCTTTCAGCACCTTTTCCTCTGTGAATGGACTGGTATTGACCCCCCTATCCAGAGTGCTTCCATTGTTTGGTTTAGGTACCTCCCCCCCAACCCCTTCGTTTGAATACTGAGCAAAAGTATTCATTTAGTATATCTTCCTTTTCACTGTCACCCTCTATCCACTCCCCTCTTCTCCCATTTGTTAAGTCTCACTATCCCTCCCTTGGTCTTTCTTCGCTCCCTAATGTACCTATGAAAGTTTTTATTCCCCTTCTTAACCGAATTGGCTATCTTTTCCTCAGTTTTGGCCTTTGCTATTTTGATTGCCTTCCTGCCTCCTTCTGCTTCAACTGATACAGTTCTCTTTTCTGCTCCTTCTGTGATTCCTTATACTTTCTGAATACTATCTTTTTCTCCTTGACCTTCCCCACCACCTCTTTTGAGAACCATAGCATTTTTTCCTTTGTTTTGTTTTGTTTCTTTGCTTCGCACAAAGGTTTGTTGCCTCTGTGCTGGCAGTTTTGATGTTTCCCCACTGTTCCTCCATCCCTCCTTCTTGCCTGTTTCCTAGTGCTTTTCTGAGGCACTCTCCCATTTTGCCAAAGTCAGCCCTCCTAAAGTCCATTACCCTCACTTTTTTATGGCTTGACTTTACTGCTGTGTTTATCGTGAACCACATTGGTGGTCGCTTGCTCCCAGGTGGCTACCCACTTCTGAATCTGAGATCTTCTCCCCATCCCTGTTTGAGAGTAGCAGGTCTAAGATTGCTCCCCCCTGAGTGGGTTCCAATACTAGCTGTCTGAGCCATGCCCCCTGTAGGGTATCGAGAATGACCCTGCTCTTGGATGTGGCTGCAGCAAAGGTGGTCCAGTTAACATCTGGCATACTCAGGTCACCATCAACAATATCTCCCCTTTATCTGTTATTCTAAGGATGCCTTCTCTCATTTCCTTGTCCATTTCCTTCCCCTGAGATGGGGGTCTGTATACAACCCCTCTGTGGATTGTGGTGCCATTTCCTGTCTCTAGGGTGACCCATAGTGCCTTCTCCCCTCCCTGTTTACCCTTTAGACCCATTTCTTTGATCCCACCCCTCACATAGAGAGCTCCTCCTCCACCTCCTCTTTACCTTCCTGTCCCTCCTATAGATTGTGAACCCTGGTATGTTGATGTCCCAGTCTTGGTTCTCTGTGTACCATGTTTCTGTGACTGCCGCGATATCCAGGCATCCCTCTTCCATCAGGGCTACTAGTTCGGGGAGCTTGTTACCCAGACTACAGGCATTGGTACTCATTGCCCTTCATTTCTTGATGGCCTTACCCCTTTTAGCCCCATGCCTGTCCTTACTGCCTTTGCTTTTTTCTCCATTTACCCTGTCTTCCTCCCTATCGACTTCTCTACCTTTGTGTTTACCTTGCTAACTACCCTGTTTTGTTGAGGGAGCTGGGATTTCCCTACTCCTTTTCAGTGCCTACCCCTTGGCTAGTTTAAATGCTTGCCAATGAAGCATTTAAATCTATCACCGAAGATCCTGGTTCCCCACCTGGACAGATGCAGACCAATGCACCAGTATAGGTCTGTATCCCTCCAGGTGGACCCCCAGTCCCCAATGAAGCCAAAACTCTGAGCTCTGCACCAGTTTTTCCACCATTCATTGAATCCCATGGTGCAGAATACCCTAGCCTCACTCGTGCCATAGACAGGCATCTCCTCTGAGAAGATTACTGTGCATGCTACTTGTCTAAGTCCCCTCCCCAACTCCATAAACTCCTCCTGCACTGCTCCTATCCCATTCCCAGCCAGGCCATTTGTCCCTAGGTGGACAATAATGTCCAGCTAACTGTCCAGTGCTGCTGCTCCTGTGATCCTGAGGATTCCCTTTCTGTCCCTCCAAGCCATGGCACCGGGCATGCACCTTACCTCCCTCTCCCCTCCCTCCCCCAGTTCTAACCCCCTAATGACTGAGTCCCCCACCAGGAATCATTTCCTTCCCCTGTGGGGTCCCATGCCACCTTCCTGTGGGTATCCTTTGTGGAAGTTCCCAGCAACCTCCTTGATCTCCACTGCGGGTGGTTCCATAGAGGAACCACGCTCTGCCAGAATGGCGTACAAATTGTGGAGAGGTACAACTGGAGGGATGCACCGCTGTTCCATCACCCTCACCCTCCCTGAGCCCACCGTAGTCCAACCGCTTCACTTTCTTGGCAACCTCTGAGGCAGTGGCAGTGGCCCTGGTGGTCCTTGGGTGGGGGAGGAGGTTTCCTGAATCCTCGCCAGGGCTGCCTGGAAACGGGCAACCTCCTCCCTCAGACCAGAGAGGTGTCTGCAAATAGGACAGCATCACAGCCTCCAGAACATCTCCCAGAAGACTGACACCCCACAGCTAGTGCATTGCAGCATTCTTCACATGTCTCTCTCCCTTCCTGTTTAATATTTTATTTTTGTTAGTGTTTGTGAGTGTGTGCATGCATTTACTCCCTACACAGCATGCTATTAACTTCTCTACCTTTGTGTTTCCCTCACTATCTACCCTGTTTTGTGGGGCGTCTGGGATTTCTTTACTTTCAGTGTATCACCCCCTTGGCTAGTTTAAATGCTAGCCAATAAGTGATCTTATGAGTGCATTAGGAAGTCTAATGCAAAGAAGTGGCTATTAACCAGAATATCAGAAAGGCAGCCTTATAATATATGCTTTTTTTTCTTCATTTAACTGTTTTTCACCCAAGCTGCTACCTACTCCTGACTTATTGGGTCTTTGCACTGCTGGCGACTCCTCAGCTTTGTTTGCCACTCCCCCCACCATGAGGGTCCATGCGCAGTGGGCTTAAAGGTTGCTAGTAACCATCCTTTAGATGGCTCAGTGCACGTATCCCCGTTTTCCTGCAATCCAGAGTCCTTACTTCACCCCATGCTGTAAGCAGTGTCTCTTTCAGCCTTGCATGCACATAGTGCCCCTGCATCGAGAGCACGTTCCCTGGCCCAACCACAGCGATAACAGAAAAGAAATAAAAATGGTGCACATACCATACTGGACAGACTTAATGTTGAATTAGGAACCAAATCACCATGGCCAAACACCCACTGTGGGGATTTTATTGCTGATTAAACACTGGAGTCTATTTAATATGGTTGCGCAACATTTTTCTTTCTTTTCTGTTAGTCTGCCCTAAATGGTAGCACCTTTATAGGAGGTCAGAGTGTATGGTCTTCACTGTGTGTGTGTATATATATGTCCTGCCACAGGCTGCTACGCCAGAACCAGCTTCCAACCCTACCCGACTGAGGTGCACTGCCACTTGGCAGCTACCTCTGGCCTGCCTCCTGATGCTGTGACTCAAGTCTGTTCTGAACCTTGGTGATCTGCATGACAGTGCAATGCCCTGCCGCTGGGCCATCGAGGTGGCCCCATATATATTTATGTTTTTATGAATTTATAAAATATATGCTTTTTTAAATTTTTTTTATTTTTTGTGATTACCTTTATCTTGTATTTTGTCTCCATTTACATAGAAACATAGAAACATAGAAGTTGATGGCAGATAAGGACCGCAAGGCCCATCCAGTCTGCCCATTTCTTTTTCTACCTTATAAATGTGCCATCGGCCTTTGCTCTGTCAGTGACCTATCTATTCATAGTCATTTGTATGCTCCCTATCACTATCCCATGCCTGTTTGAGCCCTGCACTGTATTCATAGCCACCACTTCTGTGGTAAGCCATTCCATGCATCTACCACCCTTTCTGTGAAAAGAATTTCCTCACATTCCCCTTAATCGGCCTCCTCTAATCTCATGCGTGTCCTCTTGTCCTGCTATTTTTCTTATATTTAAACATGTTAGACTCTTTCACCTTGTTTATGCCCTTAAGGTGTTTAAATGTCTCGATCATATCACCCTCTCCCTCCTTTGCCAAGGGTATACATATTGAGCTCCGTTAATCTGTCCTCATATGTCTTCTGATGCAGTCCCTGCACCATTTTGGTTGCCCTTCTGGACTGCCTCAATTTGGTTAATGTCCTTGTGAAGGTGTGGCCTCCAATACTGCACGAGTACTCCAGATGGGGCTCTAACCAATGTCTTGTACAGAGGATTATTACCTCCTCACGACTTGTGATACCCCTACTAATACACCCTAACACCCCCTAGCCTTACCTACTGCTTTAGAGGTCTGCTTGGATGATTTTAGGTCATCAGTGATGATGATGCCCAAGTCTCTTTCTTCCTCTGTGACTGCTAGCAACTCCCTCCAGCCTATAAGTGGCTTCAGGTTTCTCTTCCCTATGTGCATGATTTTGCACTTCTTTGCATTAAATCCAGTTGCCACTCTTCTGACCATTCTGCTAGTTTATCCAGATCTCTTCTCATTCTGCCCACCCCATCTGGATCATCTACTCTGTTGCAGATCTTGGTGTCATCTGCAAACAGACAAGCCTTACCCTCTAGTCCATCTCAGAGGTCACTAATGAAGATGTTGAATAGGACTGGCCCCAGGACTGATCCCTGAGGTACCCCACTTGTGACTTGCATCTCTTCTGACTGTGTACCATTTACCACCACTCTGTTTTCTGCCAGTCAACCAGTTTGCCACCCAGTTGACCAATTTCTGACCCACCCCGAGCCTACCTAGCTTATTTATCAATCTTCTATGTGGAACAGTGTCAAAGCTTTGCTGAAGTCAAGGTAGGCAACATCAACTGCTCCTCTTGGTCCACCACTCTGGTTACCCAGTCAAAGAAATCTATGAGATTAGTTTGACAGGACCTTCCTTTTGTAAACCCATGCTGTCTTGGATCCTGTGCCCCTATGGATTCCAGATGTTGCACTATCCTTTCCTTAAGGAGTGCCCATAATCTTGCCCACTACTGAGGTAAGACTGACCGGTTTGTAGTTCCCGCCTCTCCCTGCTACCACTCTTGTGGAGTGGGATCACATGAGCCCTTCTCCAGTCTTCTGGGACCTCTCCTGTGCTCAGAGACTCACTAAACAATTCTGCTAATGGCTCTGCTAGTTCCTCCTTTAGCTCCTTAAGTACCCTGGGATGTATGCCATCAGGTCCCATTGCCTTATCCACCCTGAGCTTAGCAAGCTCTTGTAGGACCCTTTCTTTTGTGAAGGGGTAGTGCTCACTCCTCCCACTGTGTCCATGATGCTGAGCTGTGGGCCCTGCCTACCTTCTCTTCAGTAAATACTGAGCAAAAGTATCTATTTAGGATAGATGCCTTTACAGGTCCTCCCTCCTCACATGCTCCCTTTCTCCATTAAGCTTAGCACACCTCTGGACTTTCTCCTTTCACTAATGTATCTATAGAAAGTCTTGTCACCTTCTTTACTGTTCGTGCTAGTGTTTCCTCAGTTTGGGACTTTGCCTGCCTTACTGCCTTACCTGCTTCCCTTAGGGCAGTTTGGTATGCCTCCCTATCTTCATCCCGCTGTGTTCCTTATATTTTCTGAAGGCCAGCCTTTGGCTCTGACCTTTTCTGCTACTGTATTTGAGAACCAAAGTGGTTTCCTTCTTCTTTTGCACTTCCTTTCTGTCTAACACAATGGGATGTTGCTTCAAGTATTGTATCCTTACTGCTTGCCCACTTTGCCTGTGTACCTCCTCACCTGTGTTTCTTTTTCAGGGCTAGCTTAACTCTGTTGGCCATCTTATCAAAGTCAGCTCTCTGAAGTCCCATATTTTTGCTTTGGAATGGGATGATTTAGATGTAGTAGCCAAATTGAACCATACCATGTGATGGTCACTGGCCCCAGGTGACCTTCTACCTGGAGATCTGTGATCCCTTCTTTGTTAGTCAGTACTAGATCTAGGATAGCCCTGTCTCTTGTGGGTTGCTGTACCAGTTGTTTGAGGCCCTCCTGCAGGGAATCCACTATGAGTCTAGTTCTGGCAGATGTTCCTGCTGGTATTGACCAATCTGTATCTGGCATGTTGAAGTCTCCCATTATCAGAACCTCCCTTTAGCTGTCATGTTTTGTATATCTTCTAACAGTAATGTGTCTATGTCCTCCCTCTGGTCTGGGGCCTGTAGACAACCCCAGTTCTTATGGCTGTCCCATTTCCTGTTTCCAGGGTGACCCACAGTTCTTCTGGCTCCTTATGTGTATTCTGAATTTCTGTAGCTTTGATATTTTCATTAACATACAGGGCCACCCTCCCCCTTTTGCACCTCGGTCTCTTCTGAACAATACATAGCCAGGTACTGAAGTCTCCCTAAGGTGGTTACTGGTAAACCACGTCTCACTAATTGCTACTATGTCCAGTTTAGCCTCTGACATTATTGCCTGCAGGTCTGGGATCTTATTTCCCAGGCTGTGAGCATTTGTGTACATGATTTTCCATTGGCCAGATTTTGGTGTGTTAGTTGTTGGGTGAAGTTTGGCATTACCCCTGTGCATCATATGGGGAGACAAACCTTTTTCTTACCTGGTGATGCAAATGAACGGCAAACACGCTGAATTCCTGTTTGACCACTAGCTGAGGGGAGGTGTTCTTCCCATTCACGATGAGGTGCTGCACCCTCTCCCATTTGCTAGTTTAAATATTCTGCAAAGACGCCAAACTTCTGCCCCAATGCACTGACCTCTTTAGTCAGATGCAGTCCATCAAATTTAAAGAACTTTCACCCCAGAACTGTTACCAGTTCCCTACAAATCTGTGTCCTTTTCCTGGCACCAGTCCTTGAGCCAATGTGTTTAGCTCCCCATCTCCCCTTCTTGACCTTCCGTCCATCTGCTCCCTTCTCCCAGACTGGCAGGATCTCAGAGAAGGAGATGCTGGACAAATAGATGATAGTTTGTCACCCAGCCTAGTCATGTGTTCCTTGGTCTCCACAACTGACCGGGTTGGCTAGATCATTAGTCCCTTATGTACTAGGACATCAATGTTTTCTCCTGCTTTGTGAACAATTTAGTAATGCGGTCAGTGTCTCTCCATGCTGATGTACCTGGAGACATCTGACCATCACCCTGGCTGGAGATGGGTATCAACTCCCGAATCATGAGTCTCCTATGATCAGAAGTTTTTGGATTTCCTTTGTGCTTGTTTAGTTTTGGTTCCTGATTTGGGTGAGTATTGTTGTGCTAGCTCCTGTGCCGCAGTGTCCTGCTCTGCAGTGTCTTCTGCCTCTTTATTTGATTTCAGAGATAGAGGCAGATACCTGTTTGTAGTGTTTATATGGTTTTGGAGGTAATGTTGGAGAGCAGAGAGTGATGGGGCACCTGATTTGCTCCTCCTAACCACCTGCCAACCTCCTGGACCAACTACCCTCTGCGGTCAAGGTTTTTCTGTTGGATGCTGGGGAAATGGTGGGTGGTTCTTATAATGTATTTCCTCTTCAATATGAAATTTGAGGCGTGCAATCTCTGCCCATGCTGCCTGGAGCTGAGACCTAAGATCTCCAAAGGCCCAGCATGTAGGACAGTGTCCTAAATCTTGTAAGACTGTCCTTCTGAAAATTGTTCCACAGTACCTGCAGTTAATGAAATCCATTCCAAATAAGTTGCTGGGTTTGTAACCTAATCAGAGTAATTAGAAGGAAAAAAATGCAAGTAATGGTTTAATTGTGCTTTGTTTAACTTGTTATAACAAGTTAAATTACTAGTGCCCTGTAAATGAGATCACCTTGTGGAGGCCCCACTGATCCGCCCTTCCTGCTCTGCCACAGGAAATGTCACAACTGTGGTACTCTATAAAAGGAGTGTAGGCGTGGGGTGGTGGCTGGCCCTTCCCTGCCTAAAAAGAAGAACCCGGACAAAAGAACAAGGAGGTAGGCAGAAACAATCAGTCAACAACAAATGCAGTAACCTGAAAGCTTATCCTAATGTTAGATAAAACTGTAAAACCTGTAAAGCACCACCTGTAATAATTTCAGAGAAGATATACCCTGTGAGAAACACTTTGCTCCAGAGAAAAATAAAGCAGTAACAGAAGATATACCTTTTGCAAAGACAATTTGAATCAGAAGATTACAGCAGTAATCTGTTAGCACACACCTGTAGGCACACCTTGTAATAATGCAGAAGAAGGTATACCAGCAACAACAATTTGAATCAGAGAAAAATAAAGCAATGAAATGTTAGCAACAAACAGTAGCAATCCCTGTGAGTGAAAAATAAAACACCACCACACAGTAAATCTGCTTAGCCAAACTAAGTCTTAATCCTTCTCCTTGTTCTGGTAAGTTTCTCTACTCTGCCTTTCAAGCAGTCTTAGAAGGAAAGAGCTCAGGTGAAGCTAGGTGCCTTGGCCAGCAAACCAAGTCTTCACCTCCAAGATATCAACTAACCTGACTTTTTAACCCTTCTTTCTGTTGGAAATTACGACAGTTTGCCAGCTCCACCCCCACATACACACCTAATCCTTTGGAAGAGCTGTGGGAGGAAAAGCAATTAGCTCCTTCAATGTGAGAAGGAGACTGAAACACCTCTGAGACAACAAACCTTTTCAACAAACAAGAATAAAATAAAACACAGTGTCAAACAGTAATTTGCTTAGCCCAATGATAAAAAGTCACAAAATGTAAGCTCCACCTGCAATACAGTAATTTCAGAGAAGATATACCCTGTGAGAAACACTTTGCTCCAGAGAAAATAAAGCAGTAACAGAAGATATACCTTGTAAAGACAATTTGAATCAGAAGATTACAGCAGTAATCTGTTAGCACACACCTGTAGGCACACCTTGTAATAATGCAGAAGAAGGTATACCAGCAACAACAATTTGAATCAGAGAAAAAATAAAGCAATGAAATGTTAGCAACAAACAGTAGCAATCCCTGTGAGTAAAAAATAAAAACACCACCACACAGTAAATCTGCTTAGCCAAACTAAGTCTTAATCCTTCTCCCTTGCTCTGGTAAGTTTCTCTACTCTGCCTTTCAAGCAGTCTTAGAAGGAAAGGCTCAGGTGAAGCTAGGTGCCTTGGCCAGCAAACCAAGTCTTCTACCTCCTTCTCTACCCTGACGATTGGTGCTGCCTTGGCCACACCCTTTCCTTGTCTTCAGGGAAGGCGAGTGAGTGGCTGACTTCACAGCTGACACCAACGCTGCATCTTGGTTGGCAAGCAGGAGTTCCTGAATGGTGAATAGCCATGTCTTCCCTCCCTGAAATTTGAGTGGCTTACCCTCCCATGACTTGTCTGGGTTTCCGCCCCTTGCCAGCCCGAGTCTGAGATTCCAGGGCACCCTTACAAACCCAAGTCCATCAGAGGGAAGAACAGGAAGAACAGCATGTTGTGGTTGTACAGGACGAATGGGTGGGCCTGCGAGAATTATGACTTTGTTTTAAAAGTATTACGTGCAGTTTGTAGCTAGGTAATAATAACATCTTCTGTCTGATTAGTTTTGAATAATGTTTTGAAAGAGTTTGAATGCAGTACAGCTGGAATACAGCCAATTTTTATTGTTGATGTAATGTACTGGCAAGTGTATTCCAGATTTTGGGATTCCGAGATACACAGGAAAGTGGTGGATAAGAAAATAAACACGTGCGCCTACTCATTTTGAGAAAAGAATATATTTATATGATAAAGAACCTCTGTGCACAAACACTGAGGCAAGGGTTACCCCAAAGGACATTTGGCTGGGAAGCCAAGTTTCAAGAAAATACAAAATCACACATGCCCCCACAATGCAAAGCATCATGGGCTGTATATGCAAATCACCACAGAATGTTATGCTGGTCCAACTTTAAGCAGAATTGCATGGTGCCAAAAGGCCTCTCACACAGTTTGCAAAGGGTGCTAACAGAAGACATAGACACGTGTTTCATCCTACCAGGACTCATCAGTATGCCTCGTCTGTTTGACACCCTAGTGGAATGGACCAGCTACCCTTAAGGCAGAGTGCCTTGGATATATTGTGGTGAACCCATTAAAATTAAAAACTATTTAAAAGACAAAGAACCTCTGTGCGCAAACACTGAGGCAAGGGTTACCCCAAAGGGCATTTGGCTGGGAAGCCAAGTTTCAAGAAAATACAAAATCACACATGCCCACACAATGCAAAGCATCATGGGCTGCATATGCAAATCACCACAGAATGTTATGCTGGTCCAACTTTAAGCAGAATTGCATGGTGTAGAAAGGCCTCTCACACAGTTTGCAAAGGGTGCTAACAGAAGACATAGACACGTGTTTCGTCCTACCAGGAATCATCAGTATGCCTCATCTGTTTGACACCCCAGTGGAATGGACCAGCTACCCTTAAGGCAGAGTGCCTTGGATTTGCATATGCAGCCCATGATGCTTTGCATTGTGGGGGCATGTGTGATTTTGTATTTTTGAAACTTGGCTTCCCAGCCAAATGCCCTTTGGGTAACCCTTGCCTCAGTGTTTGCACAGAGGTTCTTTTGTCTTTAAATAGTTTTTATTTTAATGGGTTCACCACAATATATCCAAGGCACTCTGCCTTAAGGGTAGCTGGTCCATTCCACTGGGGTGTCAAACAGACGAGGCATACTGATGAGTTCTGGTAGGATGAAACATGCGTCTATGTCTTCTGTTAGCACCCTTTGCAAACTGTGTGAGAGGCCTTTTGGCACCATGCAATTCTGCTTAAAGTTGGACCTGCATAACATTCTGTGGTGATTTGCATATGCAGCCCATGATGCTTTGCATTGCGGGGGCACGTGTGATTTTGTATTTTATTTATATGATGACTATGACTATAAAAATTGCTCAATATGCTGGCCCAGTGGCACTGAGGGTTGAGGCACTGGACGCCACACCTCGTACCACACCAGCGACTTGGGTTTGGGAACAAGCCTGGTTCATCAGGGGGTCAGCGGGAGGGGGGTCAGGAGCTGGATTGAGCACCAAAAGACAGTTCTCCCAGGTGGGGACCCAGTCGCTCCAGCTGCAGAGCTGCCCCCAGGGTGGAAGCCTGAGGGTAATGCAGCTAGAGAGCGGCTAGAACAGGGAGGGTGCTGAAGATTGCTGTATACACATGCCTCCACATGTGTCCGGGCAACCGTGGCCGTGGGAGAGGAGAAAACATGGAAAAAATGGAGCTGGCAGGCTCCCTGAGGGCCCCGGAATCTAGATGTTCGATTCCGGGTGGGGTGGGGTTGGAGTCAGCGCCCTGTGCCCTCATCGCTGCCATGGGGGGGGCAACCCATGGGGAACCTGCTGGGAGGGCTGAGTGTAAGAAGATGGGGAACAGAAAATGAGTCCGAGGGAGGGGCCATAGGCACCTGCCAGTCCCAGGAAGAAGGAGAATAAAAAAACCTTGCTAAAAATTGTCCAGTGTATGAATTTATAACATGAGAAGGAAGAATGAGAGGGATGAAAAAATATTTTTATTCTGCCCTTTTATTTCCATGTGGGGAAGTAACATTTTATTCTCCCTTGGAACTTGTTTATTCTCCCTTAGAACCCTGGTGTTTACACTTGTGCTGCTGCACATTATTTTTAGTTTATAGTTTGACCTTTATGGACATCACTTATGACTCCAACACTCAAGAAGTCAATCAAGGTCAAAACATAAAAATACATCTTTTATTTGAAGGCAGCCCATGACATACCCTATATTTATACAATAGGAGTGGGAAAAACATGTCAGCAAATGAACATTGTTATTTCTGAGCGGCATACAGCATATATACAATAGTGGGATAAAATAGAGTGTTCCAACATTGTACTTCAGTATTTAGAACACAGGACAGAAGGAAGGCCAATACTGCTACCTTCTGAATCTTAGTGGAAGACCCCCCCACCCTATAAACAACTTCATGTACCTTAGCCTATGGCTGGACTACAGGATCAAAAGTATGATAAACATGCAGCCAACCCTCCTCTTAACAGTCACCTTTAACTTCTGGTTCTAATCTGGGTCTCTGATGCACCTGTCCTGCACATTTTCTTGGAACCGGAACAATTAATAATGCATAGAAGAAATCAGTTGCAGGTGTAACCCCTAGATGGCGCTATCCCTAGGGCTACTACCCCTGCCTGCTTGGCTAGTAGCAGGTTAAGGGGCCTGAGTTCTGAAATGGGTGCCTCCATCCGGAGGTCAGGGTTGGTGGTGGTCAAGCTAACCTGATCACAGCCCTCCGGGACACTGTAACCCCCCCTTCCCCTCTAGTGGCCTGAACACTGTACAATAATCACTTTCACAATACCCCTGGCTTGACCCTGGGGACCCCCTGTAAAACAAGGTTATGCACAGAAAATAGGGACAGTACAGTACTTTGACCACAAACTGGAACCACAGTCAGATTACATGCAGAAAAAGTTAGATCTGATTTATTCAGGGGACTTGAACAAGGGAAGGGCAAAATCAGGTTAATTAGCTTAAAGGTTATATCAAGCAAACAGTTATGCATGCACTTTGAGTCCCCCCACAAAGTCACACTTCTGGGTACCCTGGTGGAGAAGAGATGGACTAGCTAGGACTGTTGCCCAGGGTTGCAGCTGGTTGGGGCCCTGTGATGGAAAACATAACATGCACAGTACACAATATTTGTAATCCGGAGCCAGAGGGCTCAGTTTGTAAAGGAAATGAAACAACAAGACAATCAGATGACACACTCCGATTAAGCTGTGGTTGCAGGGAACTAATCTGGTATTTACTCACGATACCAAAAACTGGACACAGGCTGGACAAAAATCGAGACTGCAGGTGGTTGATCTGGAATGCCAGGAGAAGCAGGGCCCACACGAGTCACTGAGGTGTCGTTCCTGTTCAAGCATGGAGCAGGGACTGATCCCCAGGCAGATCTCTCATTGATGGCTTCTCTGTGCAGTGGGCAGTCTGGCTGGGCCAGTCCGGCAAGGCCCAGACCACATGGAGACAAACTCGGATGCAGTCCGTTTTGGACTGGACACAGCTTCCAGCAAGCAGAACACAGTTCACACAGTGGCGAACTAACTCACAACCCACTAGCAGCTCATAGCACATTGACGTGTATGGGAATTCTACTGTACCAGGCAAAGCACTCCCTGGTCACAATCGCAAAGTCTCTGCACACACCAGGAGCCTAAGGGTAGCTGGAACTCCTGACAGGCTGATCGCACCCAGGAAAATCTTTGGTCCTCTTCAGGTTGAGCCTGGCCCACTTCAGTAGCCCACTTTAGTCACACAAACTTGGATTTAGTCCAAAATAATTCTTTTCTCTCCCACTCAGGAGCAGCTGGCAGACATGCAAGCCAAAAACTCAGCCCCTTTGCAGTTTTCCCATGCGAATTCACTCAGGATTGCTGCCCAAAATACACTTGAGTTCTTCTCATTTCACTTCCCAGCTCAGAACTAATTGAAAACCGCGAGCAGCCCGGGACTTCCCCAAGGTCCAAAAGATTTGGTTGGCTGATTTGGCTGTCAGTCAAAGCAAGAGTGATAATGCTCTGATGTCAGCTGCAGGGGATTCTGGGATTTGTAGTAACAGAAGATGTCAGTCTAGAATTAAGCAAAATTAATCTGACACAACCTACTACACTACAGTAAACAGTAAGTAAACCAAAATGTTTTTGCAGGCAGAGTGCACATTGGGACCAGCCCCACACTTGAGCGTAGGGGTCCTTGATGGTGACTGTTCCTCTTTAAACTCCAGCTGAGTTGTTTCTTTGTGGAGAATAACATTGCTGGATAGAGCATTTCATTCTTCGTGCATGGAGGGTCATGTGAAACACACCTTATAGCAGCATATGTGCCCAGGAATAAATCGCAAATCATCTGGCCTCAGATTCTCAGTGGTTTCCAGCACTCCATATCACCCACGTCCATAACATTTACTGAGTTTCACTTCCCATTTAACAGTGGCTATAGGGACTTCACATGATACTGAATGCTGCAGCTGCCTGGAGGCAAATCAGGAATGTGACGGAGCAATGGTCTTCTTTTAATCTAGCATTGCACTTTCTAAATTGCTTGCACTGAGGTCTTCCAGCAATGCTGGGACTGCAGCAACTTTGTCAGACCCTTATGTAGAGATCTAAAAAATACTGTTTAAATGCACTGTTGCTGAAACAGCCAAATGCGACATATGTAGTGCTATTGTTTTCAAAAGGCTTCATTTCCTGTTTCCTAGGAATTACAGAAACTATACATAGTAAGAAGCTCTGAAGTGACCTAATAATGAGGATGTTAATAAAGATGACTTTTTTTCAGATTGAAAGCCTACTTTCTTTTTTAATCACACACACACACACACACACACACACACACACACACACACACACACACACACTCCACACATACACTGGCAATAGTGCAAACTTTTCTTTTGCCCACGTTGATAGCAAGAATGCTAGATCCCTTTGAATTCATTTGCATTGCCATCATCCATGGATACGCACTTCTCCTGCAGTGGCACCTGTCCTTTAGTGCTACGGTACCAGTTACTGTGGACTTCACTGGCAGCACTAGGAAGTCAGCAGTCTAGAAGAACACCAAAGGACATAGTTCCATAGTAATATGACTGCAGAGAAGAGAGATAGATATATAAAGAAAATGTCTGAACCTTGGTGCTCAGTTACACACTCATACTAAACTGTGGCGTTTTGATGGCTGGGTGAGGCAGATGCAACAGAAAGTTCTTTCACAAACAGACCAGAGTAGTTTCAGAGATGCAGCTCTATATATATATATATATATATATCCAGCTGGTAACTGTTTTCTGTGGGTTTAAGTGTTTTGTTTGTGTGCGTGTGGGTTTCCTCTGAAGTAGAAATGTACACAGTGTAAAAAAGGAAAGGTTAAGGTTTAGTATATTAGTGTTTTGTGACAAAGGCTAACTTTGTATGAAAGTGTAATTGAAGTTGTTAGGCAAGAAGAGACTGGGGTATCTTATAACCTCAACAGTTTTAAGCGATGAATCATTATATGCATTCAACTTAACTGAACCTTGCCTTTTGGTGTCAGGCTTGTGAAAATAATGGAGTGATTTTCTAAAAGTGTATGTGCTGGGTATTTTGGGACATTATCGTCAGTAGCTTAGTTAGTAGCATTCTTACATCTGGACCTGCGAGATTGGATAGTCACAGTTTTAAGTCTCAAACAAGGCAGTTGGACTCATGACCAACAGGGACACTGCAGAGGGAGGGGGATGTTAGATGTGCTATCTGAGATCAATAGTAGCACCTGGCACTTACTGAAACTGAAGAGGAGTTCTCCTGGGTGTCCTGGCCAACATTGTAGTATATGGTAACTTACCCTAGTAACAGTGTAGAATGGTTTAGTCCACATCCCCTGCAATTTTGGGCTAATGGTATGTCTTGGGTAGAGACTGGGTTTTAGAAAGTGCATGAGCAGATTGTAGTAGTGGTTCTGCTGAGGCCTGCTGATTATGGGGTCCAGTCTTTCCTAAAACCAGCAATCTGGTAAGAAGCAACTAAAGTGAAATATTATAAACATATCCAATGCAGTAACATAGATTCTAATTAGGCTTGGTGGATCTGTTCGCTCCCTGCAGAAATCATGTTTCATATGAGTGTCTCAGGGACACAGTTATGAGGTCATGAAAGGGGTGGTATCCAAGATGCTCCCCAAATTTGGTGCTAGTCCTACTTGCCATATTACAGTTATGCCTGGAAAACAGAGAACAGCTATGTTTTCCTAACTGAGTATACATGTGCAGTACTTCTAGAAACACAGAATTTGTTGGCAGAAAAGGACTGCTTGGCCCACACATTCTGCCCAGATGGTCCCTGCCTAGTTTGAATCTAGAGACCGAAACTGGTCTCCGGAGACCCTCCCCCCTCCCTTCCTCTATATTAATATTACCCTATGTCTATCTCACCCATGCTTGAGGCCCCCCCACTGTTTTTGCATTCACCTCTTCTACTGGCAGTTTGTCCCTGGCATCTACACATGTCTAATATCGGACTTGGTTTTTAACACAGTCTTTATCACAGTGGATGTGTATGGCAGATAATGGCTGGCAGCAGTGGCAGGTGGTGGGTAACTGCCAGTCACCATCTGTGGGCTGTGGGGGCAGGTGGGGCAGTTGCTAACATATGGGTATCAGGAGTCCACTTGACTACCAGGGTAAATCAGTGCATATTACTCGGCGCTTGATGGTAAATAACACTACGGTAGGATAACCAGTACTGGGCGCGTGATGGTAAATAACACTACGGTGGGATAACCAGTACTGGGCACGTGATGGTAAATAACACTATGGTCGGATAACCAGTACTGGGCATGGGGGAGCACTGGACTTGAGGGGTATGCTCAGTAAGGAGCACTGTTACTTACTACTATGTTACCAGTTGCCCCTGTTGCTCATTCACTGCCCAGTGTCCATCACTGCTATGGACATTCCTCGCAATGTTAGATCAGTGTCTTTACTGGCTGACATCACTGTTATGTTCTACTGCCAAGTTCTCCATTGGGATGCCACTATTCACTCAATACATCCATAACCTTGGAGGCTTGATTGTGTCATTGCAAGAGGACCACAGGACTGTATACCCAGGCAGGTAGTAATCTGTAGATGGAGACTGTCTGCTGTTGTTTAGTTGTGTCCTGGCACTATTTTTTCCTGTGGGGGGGCTCATCACTGTGTGTGCGTAGATACGACCAGGTTTATGGAGGCATTAACTAGCATAACACTAGGTTTCATCCATCAGGTACAGTATGTCCCTTCATCAGGCACACTAGCAACCTCCAAACACCGGCACCATTGCATAGCTTCCCTTGTGCTGTGGGGGGAAGGGAGAGTTCTGGGCAGACTGGGTAGGCCAAGTGGTGCTTTTCTGATGACAAATTCTCTGTTTCTAGGTTACTATAAGCCATCAGAATAACAGCTGCAGGTTTTGTACCAATTTTCTCTCTGCCCTTCCACCTTCTTTGTGGTTCCACTGACGATGCATGACCCGCACTGCTCCTATGGAGGACAGTGAGCACCTTGGCCCTCCATGGGGGTCATTGCAGTAGCAGAATATGGTGCCACTCTCTCCCAAACAGGAACCACTGCCCCTAGCAACACCCCTGACCCTGAGGTTGCATGACCACAAGTAGCCTGGGATTACTTCCGGCCTGGACAATGCAAGAGCAATATCTGAAAGCAGACATATTTGTTAGCAGAAAAACATATCATCAGATAGTTTTTTTCAGTAACTGTATTTCTGGCAAAAACATAAAGCTATCCATGTTTCCTCTAATTATATTTCATCCCAGAACTTAGATATGGGGGGGTTAAAGTTTTTAAGAGTCATTGCTCTCTTGCCATGCTCATTATGGATACATTAACGATTTAGGCTACATTAAACAGACTCGATGGTCCAGGAAGGTCCTTTTCTGCCGTCACATGTCTATGAATCTATTTTGGTGTGATGCAATATGATTCCAGTAAGTAAGGTCGAAACATAACCTCAAGGGAAGGGATTTTTAACAATTGTCGTCGGCAGCCGTCTTTGATGACTTGAGTCATTCATTATAGAATTAGTCATAAAAGCTGTTTTAAAAACATCTTACACAAATGAAAAAATGTGCTAATGATAAATCTTAATTAGATCAGAAATATATTATTACTACAAAACTTCAGGAAGAACTTTTTTTGCCAGCCGACAAATACTACTGCTTTAAGTAGCATTTGGTCCTGATGCTACAGCTATGTCGCACCCCCTCTAATTTGACGTGGGCTTTTCTCTTCTTAGAACCTACACGTGAAAACGCTGATAGGAAAGCAATGTAGGCAGAGGGGTACTACATCTCTGGGAAGTTCTTAAGCAAAAAGTACAGTGCATCCTGCCCCATAGGCTTCTTTGTTCTTAGTTTAGCATCTTAAAAAAAAACAAATGCATCAGAAACTAATTTTGGCCAAGTTTATCAGCCACTTGGCTGCTGGACATGTCAAGCATGAGAACATCAGAAGCATTTCTGGCAGATGCTTTTCAAGTCGGTTCACAAAGTTTGTAGCTAGGGGCCATAACAGGGTGTTTAAATGAATAGTTTCATTGTTGATGTCCAATATGCAGGCCAGTATACTGCATAACTGATAATGCTGACACTCACCCTAGAGAGCAGAACGGAAACTTCTATCTTGTTGACATTGTAGTGGTAACTTTTTAAGTGTAAGTGCTGCATCAGTCCCTTCTAGAGGTAGCAACAAAATAAGATGAAATGCCATTTCAACGTTACTTTCTGTTTTCTTTATATTCACTACTCTGTCTGATGTAAAGCAAAAACAAATTGAAAATGTCAAGTGATGGTACTTGGGTTACTGAAATTTTGACCAGAAAAGCTGATGCACAGTACAGTACTATAGTTAAGCAATAAGGCATGACAAGGTGTGTGTTATCATGTAATAATGTCACTCCTGGGGTGGGTTGAACACGAGACGAAGCCCAGTGCTTCAACCACCCCAGGAGTGATGTTATTTAAGCAATAATCACCCTTGACACGGGTGCCTCCGCTGCTGCAAGCAGCCGGGCGGACCCCTTCTGTCCACCAGCTGCCTTTCTCACTGTACTGCCTGCCGATCACCAGATCGAAGCTTCACCCTTGACACAGGTGCCTCCGCTGCTGCAAGCAGCCAGGTGGATCCCTTCTGTCCACTGGCTGCCTTCCTCGCTGTACTGCCCGCTGATCACCAGCCCAAAGCTTCACCCTTGACATGGGTGCCTCCACTGCTGCAAGCAGCTGGGCAGACCCCTTCTGTCCACCGGCTGCCTTCCTCACTGTACTACCCACCGGTCACCAGACCGAAGCTTCACCCTTGACACGGGTGTCTCTGCTGCTGCAAGCAGCCGGGCGGACCCCTTCTGTCCACCGGCTGCCTTCCTCGCTGTACTGCCCGCCGATCACCAGACTGAAGCTTCACCCTTGACACGGGTGCCTCCACTGCTGCAAGCAGCGGGGCGGACCCCTTCTGTCCACCGGCTGCCTTCCTCACTGTACTGCCCACCGATCACCAGACTGAAGCTTCACCCTTGACACGGGTGCCTCCACTGCTGCAAGCAGCCGGGTGGACCCCTCCTGTCCACCGACTGCCTTCCTCGCTGTACTGCCCGACGATCACCAGACCGAAGGTATGCTGCAGAAACTGGACGTCCAGAACCATCGACTCTGCCTGCTGATGGGCTGCTGCAGTTCTTTAATTCTTTGCTACTGCTGTTTCCTCTGCACCTTAAGCTAATGTTATATTCTGATTGTGGTACTTGTTAAGTCTCTCAAAATTGTCTTGTAAATCCTAACTTAAATGTGAACCTAAGCCTGTTTACAGCCATTTTGCACTCCAAGGGTGGTTTGAAGTGCAAGTTCATTTGGGCTGCAGGTTTGTAGATTGTAAAACATTACAGCTCTCTTTGTTTTAAGGTCCAGTGGTAAGCTACCCTGGATCAGAAACTAAGTTTATAGTGATACAGTTTTTTCTGTTTAGACCAGATTCCATTTGGGTCACAGTTGTAAGCTTTGCCCTGCAAATAATTCAATTTCCCTTTCACTTTCTGTTCTTCTGTCTCCCTGCTGCTTGAATTTTTGCGCCCACCCTCCCATCCCACTCCAGCCTTTATCAAATAGTCTCCCCCCCAGCACCACCCCTAGCAATGTTCATCCTCCCCCTCACTAATATTGCAACTCCTCTTAAAGATACAGAGCGCAGCTATTAGTTCTAACACTTGTCCTGTCTTCCCTTTATAGACATCTTCCTATTTTCACCATCTGCTTGCCTATCAGCTTTGCTTAGCTTCTGCTCTGCTATCTACTGTGCAGCTCCATACCTGGGCTACCTCCCTTGCTACCCCAAGTAATTTTTAAGTTGCTTTGGTACCTCCTGCCCTAGCTAATAACATCCTATCTTAACCTACATTTTATATCTTAAAATAGATCCACTGTGCCTGATCGTGTTCCCAGTGAGTGGCGTGGCTAATCCTGCCAGCTGCCCATACCTCCATCCTCCTGACAAACAGGACACCTTCAAATCCGGTTAAGTGTCCGGGCTGCTCTGGGGTAGCACTGTGCGGGTTTGATAGGTGGCCACCTGCTGCCACCCTCCTCTAATTGGACTGCTGCTATCTGCTGGGCCACTGTTTGATCCTGCCTTTTCTCTATCAGATTATCAGTCTCTGGGCTTCGGCGACCTCTGCTTTGCATTGACTTTTGCCAAACATTACTGCTATCTGTCTAGTCTCCTATTGGTTCCTTATAAAATTCAACCACTAGAGATGCCTTCTAACATGTCTTGAATAGGTCTTCTTTTCCTCACTGTAATCTTTACCACAAGTAGAGCCTCCGGCAGGTCTGCTTTCCTAATTAACCTTTGCAGAGCTTTACTTTCTGCTTCTCTGATCCACTTCTTCTAAATAATTACTACATTAGCAGGAAACACTTCGTTATTTTTGCTCTATCTCTAATTTCGGCCAAGGGTTAAAATGGTGTAACACGGTCACCCTTGGCAGTCTTAATTTTACACACACTATCTCTTTATCCCTAAGAGCTAATCCTCTGTCTCAGTATACCACTAGCCTTCCTACCCAAGTCAAATAGTAACACTATGGCAAAGTATAGTCTGCTATGGGAACTCTTGTCATTTGTCCTTTTACTCAGCCTGGACACTGCCACATGGGCTCTCCCATGTAACCAAATGGCAAAAGACTCCTCAGAGGCTTACCGCAACTATAGCTTCTCTAACTTGATTGCAGAGATAAAGCCTGATCTTCAACCTAACCCTATCCTCCTTGTTAGAGGCAGCATCTATTACCCTCTACATGCCAGGAGGAAGCTGCCATGGAGGTGTGCTTTCACCCTAACCTGCCACTGTGCAAGGCTTTGGTTCCTAGCCTTGATCATTATTCTGCTATCTGGGGACGTCAAACTAAATCCAGGTCCACCTACCTGTTTCTTTTCCCCAAATGAGTTATATGGCATGTCCAAGAAATGATTATTAATTGCCCATATCAATATCAGAAGTCTTTCCTGTTACCATGCGGAACTCGAGGCCTGGGTGAAACTCTACAGTCCTGATGTACTCTGTCTCACAGAAACTTGGCTAAAACCCGGTATACCTGATGACGTATGCTCCTTGCCTAACTATTCCCTGTTCCAGCGGGATAGATTCTTATCCAAGCGTGGAGGTGGAGTTGCCCTATTCTTCAAAAAACACCTTAACATCTCTATTGTCCCGGCATCAGCCTCTCCCACAGTGTACAAATTCATGCAGGCAACTATTATATTGGGGGGAAAAGAAGCTTAGTATTAACTGTGCCTATAATCCCCATGCTGGGGGAATAGTAGGTCTTCAAGAACTCCTTGACATCACCTCCCAGACTGTAAATCATAATGAGGCTGTCATCTTAGGTGATCTTAACCTCAGTTGGTTAGGGTCAGCTCAAATATCCTTGCAATCACTCACGCTTAGTTATAATTTTAACCAGTTGATCTCTGAAGCAACTAGAGCCACGTCATCCCATCAAACGGGTACACTCCTAGACTGGGTGATGGTTAACCATATGGAACATGTGTTGAAAGCAGGAATCCTTGCAGATGCACTAACAGACCACTCACCCACTTTTTGTATCCTATCTATGGTTGTGCCTCCATCTCCTCCATCAAGACTAATCACGTTTACAAATCTAGCTCATATTGACCAGGATGCATTTCTCTATGATGTCTCCAATATCGACTGAGCAGGTATCTATCAAACAAAGAATGTGGAGGTTGCTCTACAGATATTCACAAATGAATTTCTTACCATTTGATATAAACATGCCCCCAAGACTACTAGAAGGGTCAGAGGAAAACAGATGCAGTGGCTGCATAAAGACCTCCTTGCTAATCTTTGCCATAGAGACAAGTTCTGGATTCGCTACAAACAACTGGCTTACAGTCAGATCTTACTGTCTATCGTGAAATAAGGAACAGATGCAAGAGACAAGTTAGAGCTGCTAAAAGCAAATACTGCAAGGACCTTCTACAAAAGTTCAGCCTCTGACCCGAGGAAATTCTGGGCCCATGTCAAAACATTTCTGGGTACTTTGCAGTCGGTCACTCCTGATGAAATGATCATAAATGGGGCACATTGTAATGACCCTAGGACCATCTCAAACAGTTTTAACAATCTTTTCTCTGATCTGTCACACTATACCTTGGCTTTACAATTTAGTGGATCGCACTCCAATCTACCTACTACACTACCATCAGACAACCATACTGCCCTATCGTATGATGCTCCTCCAGCACCACCATTCTATTTCAAGGCTATATCAAGAGCGGAAGTTCTGAAATTACTGAGATCCATATCTGCCAATACCAGCTCTGGTTTTGACTCACTGGAACCTCGTCTTCTTAAGCTGGCTGCTCCACTCATTGCCTCTCCGATTGCCAGAATCTACACTTTATCCCTTATCCATAGCACTGTGCCGGACATGTGGAAATCTGCAAGAGTTATGCCTGTCTTTAAAAAACATGACCCAAAGGACATGCCCAATTACAGACCTATAGCAATTCTCTCTGTCCTTAGCAAGATCCTAGAGAAAATAGTTGCATCACAGACCATTGACTACCTTACACGCTACAATCTCCTCTCAGACACCCAGCATGGTTTCAGATAAGGTCATAGCACCACCACGGCACTTAATCAACTAACTACTGATATTCTGTCCAACATGGATTCTGGAAAACTCACAGGTGCCAACTTCATTGACCTCACTAAGGCTTTCAACCTTGTAGACCATCCCCTGCTTCTCGCCACTCTCCATAAATTCCATTTCTCTACCCCTGTTGTGGACTGGTTCTGTAGCTACCTGTCAAACAGGTTGCAAGCTGTCAAATTTAACTCCTCCCTGTCTAGCACATCTACTATCAACCTTGGGGTTCCCCAGGGCTCTATCCTTGGGCCCCTTCTGTGCTCAGTTTTTATCAACAAGGCAGCTAAGGTCCTGGAATCTTGCTCAGCTATTCTCTACGCTGATGACCTGATCATCTATACTAATTCTTCTAGTATTGCCTGCATAAGCACATCACTTACTTCAGACTTTAATAAGGTCTTAGACTGGCTACTAGACCGTAAGCTTGTACTAAATGAAAAGAAAACGAAAGCCATGCTCCTAGGTTCTGCACTGAAGATTAAGGCCTGTTCTAGTTTGCATGTGGTTCTTCACCCAAGAGGATTTCCACTTGAAAATGTTATTTCCTTCAAGTACCTTGGGATCCTGTTAGACCAGTCCCTGGATTTTAATCTTCACATTCAGTCCTCGTGCAAAGCTGTAAACTCGAAACTGGGAGTAGCTTACAAAACGAGCTACATGCTTACACCCTCAGCCAAATTAGCAATTACCCAAGGTATACTGCTCCCAACCCTTACTTATGGTGCCTCTATTCTTACCTCTGCCCAAAAAACCTCCCTACTAAAATGGGACGTAACGTATAACAATATATGCCTATTTGCCTCTTCGTCACCTCGACTCAAACATCACTGCCTTCTTTATAAGGATCTGAATTGGCTCTCACCCTCTGCCAGTAGACAATACTACCTTGGATCATTAATGGACTCGATCATCTGGGAAAAAAACCATCCCAGCTGGCGGCGTTGCTGGTCCCTCAACCATCTTCCCATGGCCTGTGATCAGCTGACAAATCCTTGCTCTATGTTCCGAGATGTTGGACGACTAAAGGCACAGGGCCTTTCCAATTCTCTGCTTCCAGGCTATGGAATGCTCTTCCACTCAACCTCCAGCTGTCTCAGTCTCACTTTGGATTTAAAAGTGAATATCGTCATTATCTATCCTTAGCTGATGCCTTTACATGCTTTGACCCAACCTGAAGCTCCTGAGACTTACCAGTAATGTCACCCCTGCTCTGATCCAGCTCCAAGACTGTCTCCTCTTCCCCTCCCCATATTTTTCCTTCTCTTTGTAAATAACTTCTTGAATACTAGCTCTCTTCCTTCTCGAACCTTGTTGCTGACCATCCGCTGTTGTTTTGCCAATTACCTCCCCTGATCTTCCTTCTGTCAGTCTTTCTTGTTATGTTTCAACATTCCTCACATTTTTCTCTATATAACCTTGCTCTCTTATTAACCCTTTTACTCCACAGGTCGAGTCCATGGTTTCTGTACTTATGATATATCTTACTGCCATTATCTGTATAATGCTTGCCATTATTTTTTGTTGTTCCTACCCATTGTATTTTTGTAGCACTGCTTTGATACACCAGATGGAGTGGAAAGGATGAGAAGGGACTTGGCAAGGTTGGAGGAATGGTCAAATGTATGGCAGCTCAGATTCAATGCAAAGAAGTGCAAGGTAATGCACATGGGAAACAAAAACCCAGGTCAAGAGTACACAATGGGGGGTGAGATATTGACAACAGTAAAAATGGAAAGGGATCTGGGGGTAATTATATCAGATGACCTAAAGGTGGGCAAGCAATGTGAGAAGGCAGTAAGGAAGGCTGGGGGGTATTGGGATGCATAGGGAGAGGCATCAATAGTAGAAAACAGGAAGTTGTTATCCCTCTGTACAGACAGTTGGTGCAACCCCATCTGGAGTACTGTGTGCAGTTCTGGAGACCCCATCTCCGCAAAGACATAGACAGAGTGGAGGCTGTCCAGAGGAGGGCAACCAAAATGGTGCAAGGTCTGCACCAGAAGACATACGAAGAAAGACTAAAGAAGCTTAATATGTATACCCTTGAGGAAAGGAAGGAGAGAGGGGACGATAGAAACTTTCAAGTACCTCAAGGGAATCAACAAAGTCCAAGAGGGTGGCATCTTTCAGAAAAAGAGATATGCAAGAACAAGAGGGCACAATTTGAAGATAGAGGGGGGACGGCTCAGAGGTAATGTGAGGAAGTATTTTTTCACAGAGAGGGTTGTGGATGCATGGAACAGCCTCCCTGAGGAGGTTGTGGAGTCAAGAACAGTGGGGGAGTTCAAGAATGCATGGGACAGACATAAGGCAGTCCTAGTAGGGGGCAGGAGGAAGTAAGCTGTTGGTTAATTAGGATCTGCAGCTTGTCTGTTAGGTAGGAAAATGGGCAGACTAGGTGGGCCAAGCAGTCCTTATCTGCCGTCACATTCTATGTTTCTATGTTTCTATGCTGTACTGTTCCTCTATTTGTATTATTGTACCCATGTTGCTGTTGTTCAACTGTTCTCTTTTTGTTGTACTCTCCCGGGTCATGCCTGAAAATAGTCATTTTATGGCTAGTGCACCTACCCAGTTAACAAAAACTAAATAAATAAATAAATAAAATTAAGCAATAATGCACGATACGGTGTGGTATATCATGGGATATCGTCACGCCTCGGGTGGTTGGGCATGGGGCCTCAGGCCGAGTGCATCCAATAACCAGAGAAGTGACGATATCCCATGATATACCACACCCTGGAGTGCATTATTGCTATTATGAAGTGGCTTTAAAGTTTTAGTAGAAAAAAATAAGAAATAAACTTTTAAAACATTTTAAAAATGTCTTTTATTGGGTGTTGGAAGGATATGTTTTCAGAAACTAGGTCCTGAGGGGCTCTGAGCAGCAGGTGGCGCTGTTGTAGGTAGAGTTTTTGGAACTCTTGTTGTACTCTGCCAGCACTGCTCCGAGTTTTGAAATGTTTTTTTTTTTTTGACTACTTGGACTGATGTGGGAGTTGGTGAAGATCTGTGTGGATTTATTTTGGGGTTTTTTGGGTAAAATTCCTGTCTGCTGAGCATCGCAGTCTGAATGGGAGGAATGCAGGTAGGCATCTTCATTGTTTTAGTTGTGCTAATGGGGAAGTAGCGAGCGTAGCTGTTGAAAGGGGAGAGCAACAGAATGGGTAAAAATGCTCATGGAGGGTTGTTTCTGCTGAGTCACCCTGGTTGTGTCTTTTTTACTTGCTTTCTTTACTGCTTTTAAATGGGGACTCAGAACATAAGCCGCAGTTTCAGTTTGCCGTTAGGAAGAGCAGTTGCAGTCTGCAGCGCGCAGGGGTTACAGTTGTTGGAGGTTACAGAGTCTGTATTTGTAGGCTAGTGGTGGGACATGGTCCAATTGTGTACCAGTGTTGGCAGCAAATAGATTGGGGCAACCATTTATAGTGCCTTTTGTTGCATTTTGCATGCTGCTTTTGAAATTACGAGTGGCAGCGTGTGAGGAAGAGCTGATGCGAGCAAGCATTACTTCAGTGCGGCTGTATTTGTTGTGAGGAGACTGGTGACCGGAGGTTTCCTGAAGCCATGATAATGTAGCCCAATATCATCACTGCTTCAAAAACCTCTCAGCCAATCAGCTTCCTCCATTTACAATCTCCAGTTCATAATACATGATAACACACACCTTGGAATGCCTTATTGCAATTATACAATGGCTCAATGTTACACAAAATAAAAAAAAAATGTAAATGTTTTGGGGGGAGGGGGCGCTGTTGAGCAGCTATCTGGCAAGACGTGCGAAGAGACAGCTCTTCACATCCTGTGACTTAAAACTGTAAAACGTACTCAACAAGTGGGATAAAAATGAACAAAAGCTGCAGATATGAACAGATACAAGTCTCCTGAGTCCATAGATACCAAACTTTACTCATGGGTCGAACCCAGAAAGTGGCTGGAAGTGGAGCAAAAAACTCACTGGTGGTACCAGACCAGGCTGCAACTACCTCGATGACATCAGGAGTGGAGCCCCCCTTGGAAAGCACTTCAATCAGCTAGTCAAGCCATCGGCTTGAAGGTAGAGTCAATACTCCAGCATTTTGTGGAGCACGATGCCCAAATTGAGTCTGTTTCCAATACCGTGACAATGGCAGAGAAATCAGCAACTCAGGCTTTAGCCATGACCTCTAAACTCATTCAAGAGAATGCCCAGTTATGCCACAGACTGGAGGCGATAGAGAAGTCCAACTGAGCCTCACATGTTCGTATTATAGGGCTTCCAGAGGGGACCGAAGGGGCTGAGCTTATAATATTTCTTAAATCCTGGCTTCCAGAGGTGCTGAACTTACCAGCGGACCTGCTAGCTGATCATCTGCGGAAAGCCTTCAGAATCACCCCTCAAGCTGCTGGTCCACGTGGGGATACGCCGAGAGTGATTCTCCTGATCACGGCTAATTCAACGATTCAGGACATGATTTTACAAGCTGCAAGATCAGCGGATGGGCTATCCTTTGAAAGGGCAACGAGTCACCTGTTTCCAAACCTGTCTTTTGCTACCCGCACCAGAAGAAAAAAATTTGATGCAGTTTAGGCCCAGCTTAGAGGCCTGGGGGTTTCTCACTCTCTCCTGATGCCCGCCAGGCTCCGAATCCACTATGATGGGCGCACATTTCAATTTAGCAACCCGGCTAAAGCTGGGAAAAAGGAGGAAGCCATAGCTCGGGAGTTCCAGGCCTCGGAGGGGCAATGAGCTGAAGACTCAGAAGAGGAGACCTGATGTGGACTGTTACACCTTGTTTGAACTTAGTATAATTTAAATTTATCACGTCTAGTCAAATGAGTGAAAACGGACTGTTTCTGGGCTGTTTGGTTTCATTTAATGGACATTTCCTGGCTAAGAGACTATTAGTTTTAACAAAAAGTAAACGACTTGGAACTAGATATCCAGATTGTTCTGTTTAATTCTTTGATCCCTTGTTGTAGATCAAATATCGAGGAGATGTATAGGCAGTTTTCTTAGGCGCTCACTATGTTAAGGTAACCATTTTGGACTTGGAGACATATCAACACTGGTTGCTGAGTTTATAATATTTTAACATGACACATTTTGGAATTGTGCCCCAAAAGCCTTAGATGGCTGTAGCTATTTAGTTTTCTTTAATCTGAAGATGCCTATTTAGTCTTTCCCCCCTCTGCCTAATGCAGCTGTGTATAGGTTTCCAGTTCTGATGTATATTGGATGTATCTATACTATTTTTATTCTTCTTGATGCCTTACAGACAACTGTACTATATGTAATTGCCTTTGTCAAAAGTAATAAACATAAAGTTAAAAAAAAGATGTTTTTAGTCGATTTTTAATGAGGCAGTATATCTTTGTTTCGTAAGAGAAAAGCAAATTCCCTAGTGGCAAATCAATGCAGTGATGTTATTGTGTAATAACATCACTGCCTCAGGCATACACTAACCAGTCAGAGTACAGGATTCTTTCTTGCCATTGTGTCATGGCAGACAGTCACTTCATGGAGTTTCTTCCTCCCCTAGTAAGAATATCCTGGACCAGATCTACACCCTACCATCTTTTTCCCTGGGACACAGTTGTTCCCGCAGCAAGATCATCCCAGGCCAAAATCGCTCCCAAGTGTCTTTCTCCTTGGAATAGAGTTACTTTACTAGTAAGTCTATCCCAAGACAAACTTGTTCCCCATCTCATTTTATTTTTGGTTTACCTAAAAGTTTTTGGTAGCCACATGGGGGCTTCTTATTGCCACTTGTACGCTGACGATACCATTTGGTATCATTCAGGTACAACAGTCTTAGAAGTCCAATAAACACTACAGGAAAGTTTTGATTGTCTGCAGTCTTTCTTTGTAAAATCTAAGTTAAAACTTAATTCCTCCAAAACCAAATGTATGTTGTTTGGGTCAACTATCAAATTAAAAGAGGATTTGGATTTGGAAATTGTTGATTGCAAAGGGATGAGACTAGAGTCTGTTAAACATTGCAAATAGTTGGGGTTTTGGTTGGATAACTCTGGGTCAGGAAATACGCATGTTGATAATTTAATTCCTCTAGTTAGTAAATGGGTGGGCTTCCTGTATAGGAAAAAGAATTGGTTTGATCCAGAAACAACAAGTTCTATAATTAAAGTCCAATTGTTGCCTTTAATAGGCTATGGTGGTGTTCTATATTCTGGTGCTGCTAATGATTGACTATCTAAGCTGGATGTTCTTGTTAATCGACTAGCAAGATCGGCCTCTCACTGTCTACACTGTGGGGTATCACAGGATTTGGTGCTGTCCCCCATGTTATTTGCGGTGTACATGCTTCCATTGGGGGACATTATAAGACAGTATGGGTTAAAGTTTCATTGCTATGCCGATGATTCTCAACTCTTTATGTCTTTTGTGCCCAAACAGGAGTCTGAGTCAAGTACATTGTTCAACAACTGCCTCCTGGAGACACAGAACTGGATGAGTACCAATTGGCTGAGGTTGAATCCGGGAAAAACAGAGGTATTGGTGGTGGAACTGGGGATGAGGATGTCAGGTTCATGGGCGGGAAAACCTTCAGGTTTATTTCTGGGGGAGACCCCGCTTATGGCATCTGGCCAGGTACGTAACCTTGGTGTTATATTTGACAAGGGCCTGACCCTGAGGGCACAGGTGTTGGCCGTAGTCAAATCATCCTTTTTCCATCTAAGGAATATAGCACGGGTGAAACACCTGGTTCCATCAGAGGATCTTCCTACCCTGGTCCGTGTCTTTGTTGCCAGTTATTTTGATTACTGCAATGCCCTTTATCTAGGGCTGCCAGGAGTGGATATTCGCCACTTGCAGCTGGTGCAAAATGCGGCAACTAGGTTGTTGACTGGAAGCCCAAGGTCCAACCATATAACACCTGTGCTTCGTGAGTTGCACTGGCTGCAGTACAGTGGCGGATCACTTTCAAGGTCATGTTGATGACCTATAAAGCCCTACATGGGTTGGGACCCCACTACCTGGAAGAACTCCTGACTTCTTACTGCCCTCCACTCCCTCAATCCTCTGGCGAGGTGCTAGGAATTCCCAGGGTAACCTTAAAACATCCGTGGGAGCGTTTGCCTTTATGGCTCTACCCTGTGGAATTCTGTACCTTGCCAGATACGAAATAGCCTGACTGTGGAGGGCTTTAAAAAAGCCATAAAAACCTTCCTTTTTAATGAAGCATTTCATTAATGTAAATTTATTGAAGCTGTTATATATAAAATGTTATTTATTATTGTGGTTTTACTGCTGCTTATGTAATTTTGTAAAGGTGCCCTGAGCTTGGGAAGGGCGCCTTATAGAAATAAATTTGACTTACTTACTACTACTTACTTAATTGTCCCAAATTTACTCACCATTGTGAGGTATATGAAAGACTGGGGTGGCTTTTCTTAAATAGTAGAAGAACTATTCATAAACAGTTATTTGCCTACAAATTTATTTATTTAGCTTTTGTTAACCAGGTAAGTACACTAGACAAGACAATTTGCCTATTTTCAGGTACAACCAGGGAGAGTACAGGAAATTACATACTTACACACTTGGGACAACATGGTACATAATTAGGTTGGGTTTGGTCCCTTCTTACTTAAGGGAAAAAATTTGTTTTAGAGAAGTAGGACTTTCCTTGCAAAAATCAGGAGAAATAGAAATGGTAGTCCCTTTAGCAAAAAAAAGCGCTCCCAATTCCTCTTTAGCTATTATATACTGTACCAAAATGCTAGAATGGTTTGCCTCCAGAATATAGACAAAAGAAAGGTAGGCCCCTGTCAGTTTTACGATTAAGAAAATATTTGTATACTTCACAGAAACTTTGTAATTGTCATTAATGATGTCTATTATTGGATGTATTTATTTTTATATTTAGTTTTATATGTAAGTATTTTTGTAAGGACACCATTGTGAATGAGTTTTTACTCAATGGTTTTACCTTGAACAAACAAACGAACAGGCCAAAAGGACTCCCATCTTTCTCCTTGGAACACAGTTACTTCCTCAGTAAAACTGTCCCAAGATAAACCTTAATATATTAACTTATTCCAACAAGTGCGGGGTACCAACCTCATTATAGTACATTACTCTCATGAACAGTAGGATACAGTGACAACGGGACTAGATTAACCATAGGGCAGAAGGGGCAATTGCCCTGGGCACCCTAGTTTGAGGGGCCACTGATTTCCTCTTTTTTTTTTTTTCTTCTTCCCTGACCACTATACTTTTCCACTAAACCTGGGGGGGGGGGGGTCGATCACCCGTGGCCACAGGTGTTGCAGACCATTTGACCCACCGCCTACCTCAACCTTCCAAACAGCTCAGGCATTTTTGTTTCCCCACAAACTTCTCTCTGCAGCAGTGCTAGCCAATGAAATGGCTCCATATGAGGTCTGTTAATGATTTGCATCCCTCCCCACACCCTGACCAGAACTTTTATGTCCCCCCTGCCCTCAGGTGGTCCGTGCATCATGCACTGTGCTGTATTTCACTGCGTAGTGTTCCCGTCATGTCCCACTCACCTGAAGTCACGCCCGAATAATAAAAAATGGCACCATGCTCCACCACGCAGACTCATTCCCTCAGACAGCCGCGAATCCATCCTCCTGTCATCGACAGTAGAGAAAGAAAATGCGCCTGCAGCTGTGGCCTGTCATTAGGCCCACTGTCTGGCCTGCCAGTGACCATCATGTCAGCTCTGTCTAGTCCGATGACTCGGGTCTTGAGGTCCAGTCGGAAAACATTTAATTTAATAACCCTCCCCAAAAAAAATAAACTGAAGCGGCAACAGCAGATGAATTATCATCAGCCAGGCTCAAGGCAATGCAGAACAGAATGCGCCCACTGCTGCCTCATGTCTGAGAGACTGAGAGAGCCAGTCATTGAGTTACAGTAGTAGGAGCCACCAGCGAGGAGCTTGAGCAGTATTTCCCTTCTTTTTTCTTCTATCAGGTGAAAAAATAATAATAATGCTCCTGATGAACAACTGACTATGACTGAATGTGACTATTTCTGTTTGTGTGTTAGTAACACAAGTGTTAGTTACTTAAAAAAATCCTAAATAAAATGATGCGAGAAGAGGATCATACTGGATGGCATACAGTATCCTCTTTTCAAGTGTACATGATTCTCTTCTCACTTCATTTAATTTAGAATACTAATAGTAAAAGGGGGTGGGAGAAATTCAGGCTCTCTCATTGCACCAGCCAGCTTCCTTTCACTTCTTCCCTGACCCCAGTGCTTTGTTTGTGATCATGCCACCAGTCAGTGAAGTTTTGAGGGCAAGCAGCAAAAAGTTACTCAGGTCTTACTGTCTTGCTGTGGTCAGTACTGTGTGACCCCAGCAAACATTCACAGCAGCTACAGCAGGTTTGTATCTGGGTTATCTACCTTGTCCCTCACAGCACCCACCACTACCTACTGCCTGAAACACCAGGTACACCAGCCCACTGATCCAAGGATGGCTAACACATTTAAATGACAGACTGTTCAGAATGGGCGAGAGAAAGAGCAGTAGGGGCTTATTCAGCAACATTTCAACAGCAAACTGCAGTCCTTGCTAGTTGATAGACAGGAGTACTGAAACGCCGAAGGAAGCTGAATCAGATGTATTTGAGGCATCAGACTGGTGTCCTGGGTGGGAGGTAGATATGGTACTGCTAGAAACTTTTAAGGATAGTGATCTGTTATTTTTTATGCAGTATGTGAAGTATTTAATATCTTCCATTGTCCTAATCAGAAGATCTGTACCTGATATTTTTGAATGCGGTAAGGAGTAAGGTTTGTCTCTTTGAACAGCATCTACAATATTTGATAACTTCTTGACCCAAATCATTGATATGTGCTAGGGTCCTGGGAATGTGGATAATTTCAATATTTAGAACACTGTTATTGACCCAGCCTCCCTCCCAGAAACCCCTGCTGCCTCACATGCTGCAGACCGTGCTCATCTGGATACACTACCAACCTTTTCTTTAGTATGGTCTCCATGAGTTTACACATGACAAAGGCCAGACTTACTGATCTGTAATTCCCTGGGGGAGGTCGTCCTTGGGACCACTCTTATGGAGGTCAGGATTGTCCACCACACACTCACAGGGCCAGCTACTATCTATTCAGGTTGCAGCAGTGAGATGTTGGTGTGGAGGGACCAGTAACACATGGTTTTGCTTGGGTGCTGACACTCAGAGTGAATGTACTCCAGCCATCCAACATCAAACAATAATCTTCTTTTTCCACCCCAAGAATGGCATTTAGAGTAGCAGGAAACCCCTCCAAATGCATTTTAAGGCATCAAAAATTGCTCAGCTTTCGGGGGCCTAGGCGGCCCCTGAACCCCCAGCTTATTGGTAAGTCACAGGAGTCCCCACAATTCAAAATTGCCCAGGGCACCACAGCTTGTTAATCCAGCCCTGAGTGACAGCAATAAGACATAGACAATCTGGCTTTACAATAATTAAACCCATAATGCTGGCCCCATCCAGTTCAACAGTGAGGGTGGGGCATGACACCAAGTATGTGATTTGGTACCTGAGGCTGGTGCTTTCTCTATAATAGCTGTGTGGGAAAGGGGTACATCTACAGGGGGTTTGTTTATTCAGCCATAACCATCCCCTACTTAGCCCATCTCCTAACTTCACTGCTTTCTCCTCCATTACTGAATGGACCCCACCTCTGTGGAGACAAAGGTGGGATCAAGCTGCATTACATAGAGAATCCTTGTATTCCACAATGAGGTGAAAATGTCCATCCAGACATTCAACTCAAAAGTAATTCTGATTCTTTCCATGCTATATATATCATTCACCATCTTCTCCCATCATTTTGGTAATTCTGGCACCTGTGCCGAGAGCAATTTCCTGGTAATGCACTTCTGTGTAGCCACCAACATAATACCTAAGAAATATTTCAGGTGCCTTTCCTGGAGGAATTTAAGATATTGAAACAGCAGAAAGATTTTAGTGATAAGGGTAATCCCAACATATAGTACCTCGGACATCGCTGCCTGCACTTTCCCAGTGAAGTCTGTTAGGTTAGGGGAGACCCACATAATGTGTCTGTGAGTTGTCCTATTACTCCAACAGGCTGCACTGCTCCCTGTCTCATACCTGGCTGTGACTACAGGTGTCCTAAAAAAAAAATTATAAAATGCTTCCAAGCATACTGCAGCCATATGTGTGATGAGGTTACTCTGCCTGCTTCCCTGCAGCCTCTCTTCCAGTCCTAGCTAAAATAATGCCTTATCTGCAGGTATTTTTAAAAAAGTTCCTGCGAACAAGGGCATACTCACTTTGTAGTTCACTGAAGGACTTCAGCTGCTGGCCTGCCTTGTATTGCACAACATAGACCAGGCTGAAGTTACACCAGAAGCAGAATAGGGGATCTGTCTTGGAATGAGTGAAGTCCTGCTCTGAAGCCAGGGGACACATGCATATAAAGGGTCAGGGAGGATACAGACCTCTCCATATTTTCCCAACACAGTGTATCCATGGGTTACATGGTTGTTGCTTCCGGTCTAATTGGTTGGAACCAAAAAGGTAAGATGCTCATTCCCAGAAGGGAAGCATGTCCCTCTCCATCTCCAACCACTGTGGGCCTAGACCCTCAGTGTTCCATAAAAAACATGGTTTAAAGTTGTGCCCCTGCATGATATTCCTGAAAGTCTGGCAATGCAAGTCCCTCTCTAGCCCATGGCAGTATCGGGGTCTGATCAGGGTGGTGGCCTGGCTAAAATATTGGCTGGAAAACAGGACACAGAGGGTAATAGTAAACGGAGTCCACTCCAAAGAAAGGAGCATTACTAGCGGGGTACCACAGGATTCAGTACTGTGGCTGGTCCTCTTTAATGTCTTTATAAGTGACATTGCGGAGGGACTGGAAGGAAAAGTATGCCTCTTTGCAGATGACACAAAGATCTGCAACAGGGTTGATACACAAAGTGAGTGGAAAGGATAAGAAGGGACTTGGCAAGGTTGGAGGAATAGTCAGAAGTATGGCAGCTTAGATTCAAAACAAAGAAGTGCAAAGTAACGCACCTGGGAAACACCCAGGGGAAGAGTGCACTATGGAGGGGGTTACGAACAACAGCAGAAATGGAAAGGGACCTGGGGGGTAGTCATATCAGATGACCTAAAGGTAGGCAAACAATGTAAAAAGGCAGTAAGGAGAGCTGGGGGGTATTGGGATGCATAGGGAGAGGCATCATCAATAGAAAACAGTAAGTTGTCATCCCTCTGTACAGACAGTTGGTGAGACCCCAACTGGAGTACTGCATGCAGTTCTGGAGACCCCATCTCTGCAAGGACATAGACAGGATGGAGGCAGTCCAGATGAGGGCAACTAAAATGGTGCAGGGACACACCAGAAGACATACAAAGAGAGACTAAAGGAGCTTAATATACATACCCTTGAGGAAAGAAGGGAGAGGGGGGACATGATAGAAACTTTCAAGTACCTCAAGGGAATCAACAAAGTCCAAAAGGGTAGCATCTTTCAGAAAAAAGAGATGTGTAAGAAGAAGGGGGCACAATTTGAAGATAGAAGGAGTGCAGCTCAGGGGCAATGTGAGGAAGTATTTTTTCATGGAGAAGGGTGGTGGACGCATGGAACGGCCTTCCTGAGAAGGTCGTAGGGTCAAAAACAGTGTGAGAATTCAATAATGCATGGGACAGACATAAAGCAATTCTTGTGGGGGGTAGGAAGAAGTAGGCTGTTGGACAACTAGGATCTGCAGCTTATCCTGTAGCTAGGGAAATGGGCAGACTAGGTGGGCCAAGCGGTCCTTATCTGCCGCCAAAGTCTATGTTTCTGTGTTTCTGAAAATAGACTCAAGGACACTTACCAGCCCAGATAAATCTAGATATGGCTAGCTGCCATTTTCTCCAGTCTATTTCTGGAAGCACTATGGGTACATTCTGAAAGAGGTACAGGCAATGAGGAAGACCTACCACCCGGACGTTTCTACTTGATGTACCAGACTCAATGGTAGGTTATGCCATTGTTGGAAATCAGCCATGATTTGAGTGGATAAGGATTTGATGTTTACCTCATAGAGTCTGTCCAAATTCAATGAGAGCTTAATTCCCAAATATTTAAGCTCCTGAAAATTCCATTTCAAGGAGAACCTGCGCTTCAGGGGTCCTGCAGGGGCCCAATACAGAGGCAAGCCCCCCATCTTCATTGTGTTTAATTTATAGTCTGAGACCCTACTAAATACTTCCAGAATGTGGAAAACCTCAGGTAAGGTGGCATCCTGATCCGGCAAGTAAAGCAATACATCATCCACATAAATCATCAGACAGTGTTCTCTACCCCTTTAACATTATTTCAGAGATAGTCAGGTACTCTCTGATAGCTTGGGCAATGGGTTTGTAAACAACAAACAATAGGGGTGATGAGGGACATCCCTGATGGGTGCCCCTGCCAAGCCTGAAGGACTGGGACACATTTCCATTTACTTTCACAAAGGCTTGTAGTGCAGTGTACACACTGCTGAGTAGATCAATGATTTCGGCTGGGAAGCCAAATTTATAGACGGTGTCAAACAGATGGGGCCAAAAAACTCTAGCAAATGCTTTTTCAGCACTGAAACTGACCAGTAGAAAGGAGGTGTTTGTGATATGTACATGATGAGGGATGTGAAGTGTACGACGCATGTTGTCTCCCATCTGTCAGGTTCATACAAATCGTGTCTGATCAGAGTGGATCAGGATCGGAAGCAAAAGTTCCAATCTTTGGACAAGCACCATCATGAATAATTTATAATTAGCACTGAGCACTGATATCAGTCAATATATGCCTGCCATTCAGAGGGATCCTTCCCCAGTTTGGGGATGACAGAGACTGTAGCATATTGCCAAGTATGGGGATTGCACCTCCTTCTCATACTTCATTACAGGCTCTCATTAGCTGGGGCACCAGTAATTTCCTCAGAACCATGTCAAATTTTAACACATAGCCAGCCAGTCCCAGGGCCTTCTGCTTATGTGATATGTGAATGGCCCACTCAAGTTCTGTAGCTTGAGTCAGTCTAATCAGGTTTTCTACCCGTTCTGGCATAAGATGTGGAAAGTTGATGGGGGAGGGGGGAGAGAAAGTCCTCTGTTGCTTCCACATCATGTGGCCTTTCTGGGCTGTATGACAAGGTACAGTATTGATGGAAGGCCTCTGCCTTCTTTTCGGCAAGTGATGTTGGATACTGTATGTAGGTGTTTCAGTTGGGCAGTTCTGGCCTTAACATTTTGCCTGCATATCTGATGTGCCAGAACTCTAGTTGCTCTGGGGGACTACCTCATAATATCTATGGTGCAAATACCTCTGGGCTAGCTCTGTTTTTTCACGTTAATAGTTTATCTATTTCCTTCCTAGTTTTGCCCGGCTGCAACTTGACCAATCCATCAACTTGCATGTGCACAAGTTGCAGGAAATGCAGAGCATCCTATAGGTCAGTCAGCCTCACCAAGAGAAACGTCTTCCCTATCTCAGGCCAAAATTACTCCCCAGTATATGTACCCTTAAAATAAAAATTAACTCAGCATAACCTTTGTATCCCTACTATAATTTTACCCCCCCCCCCAACACACACACACATATACACTTGGGAAGAAAGCTCAACATTTCTTAGAAATGATGTTCAAACTCATGAACATAAAAGAGGCTTTTTGTAAGAATCAAAGCAACAATTGATCCAAAATAACCTTACTCCAAATTTTTTACAGGAATCAAAACAACTTTTGATGAAAAACATCTGTACTGCAAATTGTTTAATAAGAACCACATCAGCAGTAGTCTAAACACTAATGAAAACAAGGTGAAAGATAGTAGGGAGTGAGTGAGGCTCCCACACATTTTGTGTACCTGGACATTAATGAGCATTCCAGTGAAGCTGAATTTGCCCCAAGGCTCAGTCCTCCGACCCATCTTATTCTCAATTTTTCTGAAGGCCCTCCTAAATGCCTGTGACTCCTCATACATTCATACTTCTATACCCTACGAATTGTTAACCTATGGGGCGATAGTGGAGAGTATTGGACCAGCGCTACACTAGTAGCGTAAAACGTTTGTAATTACAGTGCGTCGTTGTGCTTACTGTTGATGTTGTTGTGTCAGTTTGTTGGAGTGAAGGGGCTTTGCCCCCCACATCCCCCTTGTTTTTTTTTTTAACAGGGGTTTTTGGGACTGAAGCCCACCAACTCAAATAAACTAGAACAAATAACCCAACGACTGATTTAAGACAGTAGCTTTACTTGCTCCCAAGCTAATAGCGTAGGTCCATTGATGGTCCGATACACTCCACTGTGTCCACCTATGGAACAAACTACTAACATATATTGTAATTAATAAAACAAAAACAGAATTTAAGAGCAGACTGGACAAATACATCTTATCTGGTGGAAAACATAATTACTATGCTGAGTGAGGTATTCTGGAGCATCTGTGGGCAATTTGCCTTCTGGCTCCTCATGCATCCTTAGTATATGTATGCTAGTGACACTGTTCTTTGCCAGTGGTTCCTCTGCTCTGATGTGGCTGTGCAAGTCCAATGGGACTCTCTGTTTCTGTGCCAGCTTTCCCTGAGTGCCAACAAGACAATCTCCATGACCCTTAACCCAGGCAGTGTCTGGTTCATATCCAGAACATCCTCTCCACCGCCCTTCAAAACCCTGGATGACTCCCAGATGGAGACTGTTTCCTCCTTTAAATAATGTCTGCTTGTCTGGCTTCACAGTAATCTCAGCTTCTCTTGATATGATACTAGGGTTTCTTGAAATCCAGTCAACACAGTCAGATTTGTCAGATTCCAACCTGTTTTAAGAATTTAAGATTTTTAGAATTAAAGACCGAAAATCCTAAATCCTAAAAACAAATCATCTCAGACTCCAAAACTCAATTTTGACTGCAAGTGAGAAGTGCAAACCTGTACGTCTTGTGTGTTGGGATTTTTTGGATTTCAGATTTTGAAACAGAGCTTCCAAAATCCTAAAAGTTTCTGTCAGAAGAGATTTTGGCAAATTTAAGCATTCTTAATTGATATCATCCACAAAAAACGTCACTCTCTGCTTGGCAGGCTATCCAGGAAAAAGGCTGTATCCCTCCTCCCTGCCCAGAGGGAGCGTTCTGTGAAAATGTTCCTGTTGGCCTATGACTGTGGGAATGTTGTGTATATCACTGCCCCTAAACCCAGCCTGAACCACCACTTCCACTCCTTCTGTCACTTTGCCCTTGACTGCCCTCCCACACTCATCACTGCTCCCTCAATACTTCCCCCTTCTGTCATCTCTCTTGATGGTTAGCACTTTTCTTACTTTGCCTCCCCATCCTAAAATTCTGGTTTGTCTCCTTATCTTCTAACTCAGTTTCCCACTGTTCTGCCCCCCCCCCCATCCTCTGATGTCCTCTTCTCCACTCTACCCCAGTAGGGAGGCCGTATAGCCTAGGGGTTAGCATTCCAAGCAGTGAACCTTGATCTTGGTAGATCTGGATTTGAATCTCTCAACTGCCACTTGCATACTGTGTGACCCCGAGCAAGTCATTTAAACTCCTTGTGCTCCTGGGATGGTGAGGGCACGCCTCGAAACGAGATTTGGCTCCGTTTGCCTTTCCTGGCCTAAATTTCAAAAGTGAAAATAATAAATAAATTCTAATATCACAGCAGGGCAAGCTGCTTTTTTCTACAGGCATCATAACCTTTTGCCTAGCCTCCCCTTCTCTATCTGCTGATGTCCTACCACCACTAACATCCCTACACCATAGCCATACATCTTATTTCTGTTCTTGCCCCTGATGCCCGCTATACTCCTCCTTATCACACTCATCTCCCTCCTCCTTTCACCAATCCCCTTTTTATGTTTGCTTGCGCATGCACAAGAAATATTTCGGCACAGCCTAGGAGAGAAGCGGGGTTTTGGAGGTGCGGCACTGTGGGGTCCAGTGGCCCCAGTGCCTTTTGAGGCTTGGCTCGCTTTCCCCAATGGGGTGGCATGCTGCTGCTGACACTAGTTCAGCCAGTGTGCCACCACCTTGAAATGTTTTTGCTGCTGCAATCAGGGGCCACCTCGTCATTGCAGCGTCAGCCATTCCACTGCAATGAGGGAGTGACCCGTCATTGTAGGGTGGTACCTTGGCCTCCGCATGCCCCTGACCCAGTTCATTTGCCAACAGGGAGCCAAGTCCCAATTGGCATAATGTCTCCACCCCCAAGTTTCTGTTGCATGCTGAGGGGGTGCCCATTCCCACTCGGCATCATGCACCCCTTCCCGGAAACAGTCTTCCTTTGCCCTATCCCTGTCAGCTTCAGTCCCCCCTTCCCAGTTTAATTTGCCGATGGGGGAGCCCACTCCCCATTGGCATAATGCGCCCCCCAATTTGTTCCCTGCTGAGGGGGATATCCAATCCCCCGTCAGCTACAGCCTCCCCCAAAACACTCAGGTGATGTGCTGGGAGCCCACCCCAGTGTGCCAAATGTCCCTTAGAAAAAAAACAGTCCCGTAATGTTTTTTTTTTCTTAACCCTGTAAAACAGAAAACGGTCCCACACTGAGTCCATGGCCCCTCCCCCAACCCACACCCACCCTCTGCGCACCCTGCCTCCCCAAACACCCCTCAACCCATAATTTCCTCCGGAGCCCAGCACGACGATCTTCAATGGACTGGGAACACATCTGCACTCTTCAAAGCTGACCACGAACTAAAGAAATGCCTGTAAGCTATATAATGGCATAACTAGTTTTTTTAACTTTGGTGCGTATCTCAGGCATTTTTTGGAATTTTGGCACCAGATTTTCAACATGCGGTTATTGGGACCCCTTCTCGTGAATTCAGCCACTGTCATGGAGTTGTTCGGTCCTAAAAGGTGATTTCATGGTTACTACGCAGAATCACCTTTCTGAACTGATTAACGAAACAACAGTGCCAGTGTTCATGAGGTGGGTTCTCAACAGCCTAAGTTGCAAATCTGGAGGAAAAAAAATCCCAAAGATGACTGCTTTACAAGCATGTGTTGTGCAGTTTCCATGCATGCTCATAACTTCGCAAATTTGCAATATTTTCACTCCAGATTTTCAACATTGGCTTTTTTCACACCTCCTTATGAACAGTACAGCTGTCATTTTCCACATCCTGGCTGAATTGTATTTTTGCAGTTCCAGCGTAGAATAGCGCTGTCGCTGTGGGAAATCAGTGTTCGGAACACATTAAGAAAATCATAGTGACACTGTTCATGAGCAGATGACCTAAAATGCCTATGTAGAAAATTTGGTGACAAAAGTCCATAAAATGACTGTGTTACAAGCGTGTTGTTGTGCAGTTTCCACGTATGCTCGGAAGTGCACAAATTTATATTATAATTCCAGATTTTCAACACTGGCATTTTGCCACACCTCCTTATGAACAGTATAGCTGTCATTTTTCATATCCTGCCCTAAATATGTGTTTGCACATCTGGCACACAATGGTTGGCAAACAGCAGTTGCTGTGGGAAATGAATGTTTCGGACAGCTTAAGAAAATCATAGTGACAGTGTTCCTGAGCAGAGGTCACAAAATGTCTATGTTGAAAATTTGGTGAAATAATTCCACTAAATGACTGCAGTACAGACATGTGTTGCGCAGTTTCCATGTATGCTCGGAACTTCGAATATTTTTAATATTTTCACTACAGATTTTCAACATTGCCATCTCTTCACACCTCCCTATGGATGGTACAGCTGTCATTCTTCACATCCTGCCTCATCTGTGGTTTTCGCACATCTGGCGCAGAATGGCACGGTTGCTGTGGGAACTCGAAGTTTGGGACACATTAACAAAACCACACTGCCACTGTTCATGAGAAGAGGTCCCAAATGTTTTCATGAGGTGGAGGTCACAAAAAGGCCATGTTGAAAATTTGTAGTGCAAATACCAACTCACGCATGGGGCCTTAGGTTTCTAACCATAACGTCCCACCCTGTACAGACTGCCAGGCATCAGAGGTGTAACTTTGGATCACCGGCTGTAATGCTCATGCCATTCCAACCCCCACCCTGAAGCCAGTGACAGGCATCGAGGTGTGCCTTGCACTTTTCAGCCCCAGACTTCACCCCATTCTCCTGTACTGCACCCATTTTAGCATACGTCCTAATGAAATGGGGTGACTGTGAAGCCGAACACCCCAAGGCACACCTCAACACTTGTCGGTGTCTACAGGATAGGGTGAGGTGAAATGCCATAAGCATTATGGGCAATAACCCACAGGCACACCCCAATACCTGTCCATCTCTGCAGGGTTGTGGTGGGATTGGCATGAGTTCAGTACTTCACTGCCACTCCTATTCTGCATCTGTCTAACTCCTCCACATCCAATGCTAATATCAGCAAGCAAACATTCAGCACTGACAAATGCTTGTTCCTTTTCTCCTGCTTCTTTCTGGCCCCCAACTTCCCCAGTGTAGTTTACAGCACTGACTGCTATCTCCCCACTTTGCAGATGTATACCTCACTGCAGTATAATTCTGTCCCTGTGTATCTGTCCGTTTGCTGTTGGATGCCTTTGCTGTTCAGATTTATCTATGGTTTGCATACAGTATTTATTATACTATTTAGTTGTAATCCTAGATTTCAATAAAATAAAAAATAAAATAAAATAATGTTTTTCACTAGTTTGTTAGTATTGTTTACTTTTCTTCTGTACTCCTTCCCCCAGGACACCTCTGAAAATGAGCTATTCCCAGCTCAGTAGACCTTTCCAGGTAAAACTTTTAAATAAATGCATTCCCTGGGGATGAGCTAGGTGAGGAACTTTACCTTAGGGAGGGATATTGGCTTGACCTTGTATATTCTTACTGGGGGAGAAATTCCTGAGAATAATAATCTACCACTGCACCATGACATGGGTGACAAGTGAACAGTATGTCAGGGGTACACCCCTTTTAGGGCACATGCTCCTCCGACAACACTAAGCATGCAAAGGGCTTCTTGATGGCTTAGAAGAACTTGCTGACAGAATGCCATTAATGTTTTTTATATTTATACTTTATTCTCTACCTCTAAGCTGCTTGCCCTACTTGGCAGAGAGGCAGGTAAGTCCCCCCCCCGCCACTGCTAGGCAGTGTATTAGTCCCATCTCCAATCAACAACAGGGACCAAGACTACAGAAGAGGGACTGCTTCTGATGCAGGTTAGGCAGATTTAACACCCCCAGTTTTCACCTGTTGGCTAACTCCTCCCTCATGGTTCTGTACAGTGCCACACTGTGGACATGCCAGCATGCAGCAGCCTCTGCAACCCAAGGTAGAAATCCACAGCCCAGCACAGGGGTCACTTGGTGTTCTGGTGCAATGCTGACTCTCCCTGGTCAAGAAAATGCTGCCATTGGCAGCACCCCCTTGACCTGGCTGCCACATCTTGCCATCTCCAGAGCCCTCTCCCAAATCTGTCTCACAGGCATGGTAGTGCAATGTGCCGCTGATAGGCCTGGAGGAGGTCCATATGTAAGCAATAATACATGACCGGAAGTGCAGTAATGCTAATTTATCAGATGTCCCAGGTTGGTTGTGAGGCACGAGGAGCAGCTGAGTGCCTTCAACCACCTGGGAAGTGTGGTAATTTGTAAGCAATAACCTACCACATGGTATGGAGTTATGGGGGATTTAATGGACATGGGTTCATAATGTCGCAGTTAAAACCGTGCATATCAAGAATGCCATGTACAAATCAGCGTGTGGCAAAATAACGTTAGCAGAACACGCTGACCAGAAAAGAACAGCGCACAATTGCGGGGGGCTCAACCCTGTCCCGTGATGTGGGAAGGTTTTCCCCCAGACTCCTTGGACTTATTATAATCTACTCCTGGAGATTGTGGACTTCGGGGAATGAAGCAACCACAGATTGGGGCAAACTTGTGTTTGCTGCACAAAAAAAGCAGCATTACAGCGGGACTTGGGGAGAATCTAACCACAGCCCCAGGTCCTCGACACCGGAGGCAGGTGTTCTAGCCACCCCACCAAGGGAGCAGCTCAGCAAGGCACTGCCCTAGCAGTGTCCTTCACTGTCCTGCATGGAAGCATACAGCAACAGGGGTAGTGGTTCTTACCGCACGCTGTACAAACCTCTGTCGCTGTATAGCCATTCACTCTATTCCATGCACAGTTTAATCCATGCTATAGTGGCATGGTACCAATTTAATGCACAGGTGGGTGTGTTGTGGAACACGAGGCTGTAGTCCAAGTGTCCTCACAGTACCCCAGTCGTGCATTAAATCCCCATAACCCCATATCCTGGAGTACGTTATTGCATTTATAACATGGGCTATGTAAAAGCCATAAAAAAACAACTAAAAGGGATTTTCCAACTGTTTAAAGCCCAAAAAAGGTACTGTATCCTTCCACCTTGCAAAGTAATCCCTAACAAAAAATGCACAGTACTAGGGATGTGGGTATGTTGTTCAAGTCACACTTACTGGCAGGTTCCTTGCTGCTTTAAATCTTGCTGGAAGGTCTTCAAGCTGGCTCCTCCCACCCACCCGGGTGGTAAAACTCTCGGCTCAGCCCCATGGTGCCAGATCTTCCTTACCACTTTGAAGCTCAGGTTCCCTCCTTAGCGCTGTGCATTTTAGGCCTGGATCCACACTCTTCAGTCGATCCGAAACTCATTCTTAAATTTAAAACACTTCGGTCTTATGCTTCCCTCATGGCTGCGATGGACAAATTGACTCCCGGATTTCGTCGGTGCCCCTGTGGGCAGAAGATGTCTCAGACTGATCCGCACTCCACATGCGTTTATTGCCTTGGACTAGGCCACGACTCACATGCTTGTGAGCTGTGCAAATCCTTTTTGGCTTCGGTCTTGGAGGACCGCGCTGCCCGATTGCTGTTGGGGCGACCCAAGAAACGTTATCCTCTGGTCAAGTTGAAGGAGGCCCTTTGGGCAGTGTCCACAGCTGCGGGCTTGGCTGAACAGCTGGAGCAGATGATTGCCCTTGAGGAAGAGGTGGCCCAGGCCGCATCATCATCATCATCCTCGGTCATGGCATTTATCCTGCTCTCCTTGGGCTCCTTCTACAGAGCTTCTTTCAAGGAGTTTTGCCAATCCCTCTCCACCGAGGGAGAAGGGCCTTCGGGGCATTCCTCTCATTCCAAAAAGGACTCTAAGGGTTAATCCCACTGTTGACGTTCATGGGATCAGGAGAGGTTCCCTTCCCTGGATAGTCAACACTCGACTTCGGTCCTGGTTGCGGCTAAGGCCGCTGGCTTCACGGTGTCCCCGTCAGGTCAGCTGGCCGAGACAGCCGTCAATGCAGTCGAGATTTTTCTTGACCCGTCAGACGGTTTGTCAACTGGAGAAGCCGACAGCCCTTCTTCACCAGTTCCTCCAGTAGAAACTGAGGACTTGCCTGTGCTTCTTGTGCTGGAGTCCCTGGTTAAGGTCCCTGAACCGAGGGAGGAGCGGGTTTCCCCTGCCCCTCTCAGACCCACCCTCGGAATCTCTGAAGGTCTCGGTCTTGGTCTCTGACCTCTTCCAGGTCCAACCGGTCCCACCGACATTGGCGGTATTGGTCTCGGCACCATGGAAAGCGGTGGCGCCACTCATCCTCGTCATCCTCTTTGGAGGATGGGCTGTGGCACAAGTTGCGTCACCGCTATGAGGATCTAATGTGGCAGCAGCTCTTATTGTCTGGGAACAAGCCAACTCCGTCGCCTTCTCCAGCCATTAAGTGGCTGTCACCGGAGCGGCCGAAACAACCCCTCGTAGTAGTTGAGGGACCGAAGCCGGCACTGGTTGTTTGGCTGAAACCAGCTGTGCCACCCATTGTGGTGGAACCTCCGCCTCCACAACCTAAAACTGGGGCCCCGACCACAGATTCTCGGTCGGGTCAGGGCTTGCCCCATTGGTTGTCGGTCACCCTCACTCCCGATCGACCTCGGCAGGTGGAGGGTGGCTCAGGCGCTCGGCAGCTGTTCGCAAACTCCTCTGAGTCTGACGACAACTCCTCCTTGTTCTCCAGGCCACTTGACCTGGAGGCCACTGGGGGTCAGTTGGTGGACGAGAGCCCATTCTCGTTCCTTGGAATGCTTCGACTCATCTCAGAGTCCACTGGGATGAAGCTCAAACCCGTTTCAAAATGGGCCAAGTATCCCCTCATGGTGCTACTGGACCAAGGGGATTCCCCTAAGGAGGCCTTCCCGGTGGCCAAAGCCATTGTTGGCCTGGCCCTGGAGCTATGGCAGCAGCTAGCTTCTTGTCCAGCACCTTCGGCCAGGATGGCTCAGAAGTACGTTGTTCCCACCGGTTCACTCTCCGGCTTCTCGGAGCACCCCTCTGTGGAGGGGCTAGTGACCGACAGCATTTTCCAGCATTCTGGGAATGCTTGTGATGTGGACAAGCCACCCGATAAGGAGTCCAAGAAATTGGACTACTCCAGGCGGAAAGTCTATGCTGCTTCCTCCCTAGGTCTTCATCAGGCTAGCTCGGCTGTCCTGATAGCACACTTTTCACACACCCTTTTGGGCTCCCTGGATGAGGTGATTCCTCATCTCCTGGCTGACCCTCAAATGATGGTCAAGCAGGTGTGGGATCAGGGAAGGGCAGTGGCCAAACAGCAGCTCCAAACTTCCTTGGACATTGCTGACTCATGTGCCCAGTCAGTAGCGGCTGCAGTGGCCATGCATCGCAGAGCTTGGCTGCGGATCACCACCTTTACTGTGGATACCCAGCACAAGCTGGCAGACGTTCCTTTTTTGGGTACCGACTTGTTTGGTCCCAGGGTGGAGGGTCATCTGCAATGGGTTGAGAAGTCCAATGCCACCTTGGATTCGGTCACGTTTGCACAGAAGGACAAAGGCCGCCAGCAGCAACATAAGCCCTTTCATCCTTCAGCCCCTGCGGCACGTCCGGCCCAGCAACACAAGCATCAGGGCCAGCAGGCTCACACTTGGCATCCCAAAGCCAAGCCTGCTGCTTCCTCCAGCAGGAATCTGGGAGGGAAAGGTCCAGGTGGCTCCTTGGCCAGCCCTTCCTTCAAGCCTGCCCAGTGACGGGTTGAGGGGTGTCACCCCCAACCTCGTCACTCCTCCCCGGGTTCCCCCTGTGGGGGACGGCTCCGCCACTTCCTTTCCGCCTGGTCCATTATCACCATGGACCACTGGGTGTTGGAAGTGGTAGGCAGGGGTCTGCCTCTGGAATTCGAGCAGTCCCCACCCTATCAAGCCATCGCCCCATGGTACGAGGGGCTACGGGTTCTGCAGCCTCTCTGTCAGCTTGTCGAGCCGACATTGCCCTGCTCCTCCAGAAGGAGGTGATCAGGGAGGTGGTGGACCCTCCTCCAGACCCAGGGTTTGAATCCAGGTACTTCCTGGTCCCAAAACGGATGGGGGGCTGGCACCCCATTCCATTCTCAATCTACATGACCCGAACAAGTTCCTAAGGTCTCACACCTTCAGGATGGTCACTTTGACTCAGATCATTCCATCCTTGGAACGAGGCATGTGGTTCTGTTCTCTGGACCTTCAGGATGCGTTCTTTCGCATCCCAATTCGTCCGTCCCACCAGCGATTCCTCCACTTCAGGGCAGAGGGATCCCTTTACGAATTCTAGGCCATGCCCTTCAGCCTCTCTCCAGCTCCCAGGGTCTTCACCAAATGCATGGCAATGGCGACAGCATTCCTGCGGCACCGAAGGGTCCGGGTGTGCCCTTACCTGGATGACTGGCTGTTTGCAGCCCCCTCCAGATTGGAGGTGGAGCAGTCCAGACATCTGGTCCTCCAGGTCTGCCCTCAGATTGGCCTCCTCATCAACGAGGCCATATCGGAACTCGTGCCATCGCAGGTGATTCAGTTCATTGGGGCAGAGCTTGACTCTCTTTGAGTCAGAGCATGGCTCCCAGCGGACAGGGCTGAGGTCCTTTCCTCCTTTGCCAAATCATTTCTGGTTGGGCAAGTGTGCCCTGCTCGGGACTTCCTGCACCTTCTGGGCCTCATGGTGGCCTGCACCAGCGTGGTCCATTGGGCTCGCTGGTACATGTGTCCCCTGCAATGGGGGCCGGCCCACCAATGGTCACAGCGTTTGGTCCTCTGGACCAGCCAGTGACAGCGACCCAGGAGATGTGGAGCAGCCTCCAGTGGTGGCTCGTTCCAGCTCATCTGCAGGAGTGTATCCCGTTTTTCCGCCCAGAGCTGATGGTCACACTGACAACCGACGCCTCTCTGATGAGTTGGGGTGCCCATCTGGGGGAGCTCAGAGCCCACGGCCTCTGGTCCCCTCAGGAGTCTCGATGCCACATCAACCTGCTGGAGCTTAGAGCGGTCCAACTAGCCCTCATTGCCTTCGCTCCATTTGTATGGGGTCAAGTGTTCCAGGTCCAGATGGACAACACCACGACCATGTACTACCTAAACCATCAGGGTGGGATGCACTCCTTGCCTCTGTGCAAGGAGGCTCTCCACACTTGGGCTCTCAAGAGCAAACTAGAGGCGTAACTCCTAGCCATCCATGTGGCAGGAGCCTGCAACACTTTGGCCGATGCCCTCAGCCGGATAGGTGCTGCATCTCACGAGTGGTCTCTCCTGCCGGAGGTAGCACAAGATCTGTTCTCCCACTGGGGCACTCCTCAGGTGGACCTGTTTGCCTCCAGGGAGAATGTGAAGCGGAGTCTGTTTCATGCCCGCCCCCCCTCAGCAGGGCTCGCTGCAGGGGGATGCCTTCTCGAGGCCGTGGACTCCAGGCCTCTTCTACGCCTTCCCTCCACTTCCCTTGATCCACAAGGTGCTTCTCAAGGCGAAGAGGGACAAGCTGCAGGTGATTCTGGTAGCCCCAGACTGGCCCTGCCAGTTCTGGTATCCAGATCTCCTCAGCCTCAGCTCCAGGCTTCCGAGGCAGCTTCCAGCCCACCTGGACCTGATCTCAGTCAACAAGGGGAAGGTACTCCACCCGGACCTTCAATCCCTGCACTTGACAGCCTGGTTCCTGAGTGGCTAGAGTTCCAGGCCTTGCGTTCTTTCTGATGAGGTCCTCAATGTTGTTGAGGCATCCCGTAAGGAGTCAACCAGAAAATGCTATGCCTTCAAATGGAAGAGATTCTCCATTTGGTGTCAGGATAAGGGGTTGGACCCTTCCTTCTGTTCCTTGGCTAGCATCCTGGACTACCTGTGTTCCCTTTCTCAGCTAGAGCTTCAGTCGACGACCCTTAAGGTGCACCTGGCAGTCATCTCTGCTTACCAGGCGCGGGCTGGGAAGCAGTCGGTGGCACAGGAGAAGGTGGTCATGCGCTTTTTCAAAGGCCATAATCACATATACCCTCCAGTGTGAGAACCTCCACCTCCATGGGCTCTACTGCTGGTATTGGCTAAGCTCATGGGCAAGCCATTCAAACCGATGCACAGGTGTGACATCTCTCACCTGTTGTGGAAGACCATCTTCTTGGTGGCTATCACGTCAGCCAGAAGGATGGAAGAGCTCCAGGAGCTTTCCATTGAGTCTCCTTATCTGGTCTTCTACAGGGACAAGGTCATCCTGTGCCCCCACCCAAAATTCCTTCCGAGGGTGGTGTTGGAGTTTCACCTTAACTAGGTGTTGACTCTGCCGGTGTTCTACCGCAATCACACCTCGGAGGCCGAATATAGGCTCCATACTTTGGACCCTAGAAGAGCGCTGTCTTATTATAAGGAGCAGACAGCTGAAGTTTGGGGAGAGGTTCACCAGCTATTTGTCACCTACGCTGAAGTTCCACCTGGCAGACCTGCAGCCAAGCGGACAATAGGCAGGTGGGTCACCTCCTGCATAGATCTCTGCTGTAGGTTGGTGGGCATGGAGCCTCCCAAAGGGGTAAGAGCTCATTCTACCTGCCATACTGCTGCTTCGGTGGCTGCTTCCAGAGATGTCCCTATCCAGGAAATCTGCAGGGCTGCTACCTGGAAGTCAGCACACACCTTCATTACTCACTACCACATCGACCTTGAGTCACGCCAGGATGCTGATTTTGGGACCTCGGTTCTCCAGTCCTTATTTCCCAAGTAGGGGGTGCACGCCTTGCCTCCCTCCTCCTGGAGAGTTGCTAGGAGTCTGCCAGTAAGTGTGGATTGAACAACATATCCACATCCCTAGAAATACAGGTTACTCACCTGTAACAGGAGTTCTAGGAGTGGTATGTGTTCATCCACACAACCCACCTGACCTCCCCGGCTTCGACGTGCAACCTGGCTTCCAGCGGCCTAGATCTGGCATCATGGGGCGGAGCCGAGAGTTTTACCACCCGGTTGGGTGGGAGGAGCCAGCTTGAAGACCTTCCAGCAAGATTTAAAGTGGCGAGGAACCTACCAGTAAGTGTGGAGGAACAACATACACCACTCCTAGAACTCCTGTTACAGGTGAGTAACCTGTATTTCTTTGCTATTATGCACATAGAAATATCACACGTACAGTACTGCCATGATCTGTGACATTTCTTGTGCATAATATCCTCTGTTACTGTGCTTAGATTTCATTGCCCCCCCCACACACACATGCACATGTGTTACAATACCCACCTTAATACATCATTTAGATCAAATAAATATGAGATGGTACAGATGCAAAACAGTGGGCAAGAGAACACTCACCTGACAGACAGTAACTATCACAAATATACAGTTACAGAAAAGGAATCCACCTGTCCTTTCACGCACTAATTTAAACATCACTGATTCAGACATACAGTAGGAGTGGAAAAAACAGAGTCAGAAGCGACAGTTGACAGGTGTGAAGCTGATCACCTTAGACATATTTCCTGACACAGCAAAACATCAGGGGAGAAATGGCACACACACACAACAGAGGGCAAGGCAGTATTCCACCCGTCAGGTAGTCGCTATGACCAATGTATATTTTCAGCAAACAAACAAACAAAAAAGACACCTTTCCATTTACGCATTAATTAAACACCAGGCATTCAGACTTGAGAGTGCCAAACAACAACACAAGGCATAAGAGAGAGATCTGAGAGAGAGATGCAGCAGAAATACTTCATCAGATGAAATGTGCTCTGTCTCTCTCCCCATTGGTGTGGCAGTCAGGCTTGTGAAACATGAGCTCACTGACACAAACTATTGCTGTGACGAAGGCACAGGACAGATGTGCATGTCCTTCATTCTCCTCACTCAGACTTGCTGCTTTTTGCACATCTGTTTCACAGACAACTACAATGCAATCTTAGCTCCTTAATGGGGGTGAGGGGGCCACAGTCAGCACACAGCAGTTCATGCTCTCTCTCTCTCTCTGTACAGTGGCTCACGAGTCGCGACTCAATCTGGACTGTCCTGCACATGCACTTGCTCTCTCCACCCACAGCACTGCCTCCTGCTCACACTCTCAACAACACTGCTGCACAACTGTTACTTGTGACATACCAGTAAACTTGCATGGAGAGACAATCACTCTCGGAAGTCTGTAGTCTTTGTCCCCATCTCTCTCCGCGACCTCTCGCTGTGTCTCTCTCATCACTACCTTTCACGGCTCACTCTGTTGGTCGGGGGGGGGGTGCACACTATGAATGTGTAGCACACCGAGCAAAATCATTGGCACTGTCTGCCACTACATGGGGAGAATCAGGCATGTCACCTGCCCAACAGTGCATTAGACTGCTTTTGTGTCTTCTGTCTCCCAAGTACATGCTACCTCTTTCTGTCTTGCTGTCGCTCACCAATGCCTGTAGCTGCTCACACTGTGGGGGGGAGGACAACCACACTGAAGCACTCGCCACTACCTTTTGCGGCTTGCTGCATTGGTGTTTGGGGGGGTACACCAGGAACTTGTAGCACATTGGGCAAAATCATCGGCACTGTCTGCCATCACATGGGGGGATCGAGGGGGATCGGGGATGTCACCTGCCCAACAGCGCATTACACTGCGCTTGTCTCTCTCTGTCTCCCAAGTATGTGCCACCTCTTTCTCTCTCACTGTCTCTCACCAACGCCTGTGGTTGCTCACACTGTTTGGGGGGGGGGGTCACAACCACACTGAAGCAGTGGGGATACACTGGGACCAGAGGTAAAGGTACAATTACATACACACACGGTAATTCACTGTTTCTCTCTCTCTCTCTCTCTCTCTCTGTCTCTCTCACACACATTGTGTACAGCACAACAGCTCCCGATCTTACCCTCTCTCTATCTCACTTACCTGCCTCTGTCCTGCTTTGCAATGTCTTGAGCTGCAGATCTGGAGACCTGGGATTGAATCCCACATCGGCCCTACTGCTCACTAGTCTTGCATATGCTGCTGTCCATCTACTGCTCTGTCTCTAGGGGCGTTGTTGCCCCTGGTATGTTGATTACTGCCTTTACCATGCTGTTTATCGTCCTCCCGCTTGTAATGTAATCCTTGGTGCTTTTGTATTACCCTGCTTGTCTGTTGCTCTTGATTAAACCATGTACCTGTTTTACCTGATGTACTTGAATGTACCTTTGTAATCTCCCAGGTCACACCTGAAAATGATCACCTGGTGTCTAGTGTGCTTACCTGGTAAACAAAAGCAAATAAATAAATGGTGCATACTGTCTGATCCTGAGCAAGTCACTTAACTTCCTTGTGCTCCCAGGTCGCATCTGGAAACGAGCTTTGGCTTAGTGTGCTACTGCTGGTTAAACAATATTCCCTTCTCTTTTACTTTCTGTTGCTGGTACACATACGACCCAGAGGTCCCAGTGTTTGTGCCTGTCTGTTACTTGTCTACAGCTTTTACTGGCTCCCTTCATTTTACTGAAAAGAAGGTTCAGGACAGAACCGGAGTCCCGATTACTTATATGGGGTGTGTAATGGCTACCACTTAGCTTTTCTTCAGACTTTAAAGAAGAAGAGCAAGTGGTGGATCTCCAGAGTCCCTCCACACAACCGAGGATTAATGCTAACTTAATCCATGGGCATGCAGAGGGACTCCACCAATGGTATCTCGTGTTTTCTCTACCCATGTTATAAATGGCATTACTGCATACCCTGGAGTGTCTTGTTGCACTTATACAATGGTTTTCAGAGTCATGCCTGGTCATGTGACCAGTTTTGACCCATCAGATTGCTTGATTCAAGCCACTTTATAATTAGTTTTATTTTAACTGAATTGTGCATGGTCTGAAGTAAAACTGTATCACTAATGTAGCTCTTCCCTTTTTAGTCTGATTTGTTCTTCGGTTTCATTTCCGTATGTCCATGGGACTCTTTTTGTTTCTTTTCTCTTTTTGTTCATCAGTTTGATTGTTTTCATGTATTTTTGATTGACTTATTTACTTGTCTCTTCTGTTAATTGTTTGTATCCTAGTGTATACTATTGAAAGAGTTAGCATGGTATTAACACTGTCTGGGCTGTGCTAATTGTGCTTTGTGTTTTGGACAGGGTGCTGGTGCAGCAGATATCATATCTGTAGACACTGTCAGTATAGTCCAAAAGTGTTAGCACGTGAGCACTAAATGACACCAGGTGCACATGCTAATGAGGGGCGGTGGCATGCAAACAGGTGAGGAGGATGCACTGGTATATTTTAATTGGTTTTGAAAGTGCCAGCAGGCTGCCAGAGTAGTGCTAGTTAATGCTTCCCAAACCCTACCTTTTTTTAATGCACACTGTGTGCAGCAAGCCCGCTCCCCATCCTACGATCAGTGATCCCTGGCTCTAGTAACACCCCTTCCACTCCCTCTCCAGGTACAGATATTCCTGTATTATTGTAGCCACCCATCTGTTAATACAAGTAATGTGAGGTATTTCTGCACTCCCATTCCTTTGTGCCTGGTAGCCTTACAGGACTACAGGCATTTAGAGCCCCCCCCTTCTTGTGTCAACATCACTTGTCTCTGGCAGCCCCCCAACCCCTCTGTAGCACCCAACACTCCCTTACTGATCCCTAAATGACTCTGTTTGTGTGCTGAAAAGCCCCCTCCTGGTCCCGGCATGTCTTTGATTGTAATTTAAAAAGCCTCCGTCCCAGTGCAGTCCCGGTATATTTTCAGTTGTAATCTGAAAAGCCCCCTTCTCCCCTTCTGGTCCAACTGCCAAGATACCTGGTGACTGGTGTCCCCCCTCTTCCTGAGACATCAACCCATCTCCCCGGTGATGGCACCTGGAACAATCCTCCACTCCCCCACTCATGGAGCTCTGTGATTATTGAAAGATGTCCTGCAAATACTGTATTGCTGTATATACTAGTGTAGCAGTTAGGGTTGCCACCTTTGGATGAGGTGAAAACTGGGTACTAAACCACACCCCAAACTCCTCCCCTGGCCCCACCCCTTTTTATAATTAATGAGAATACTGGTCCTCCTCCATAGCCATTCATAATGTCAGAGAAGACTTTAATAGTGATATGAAATGATTTTTATTCTGGTTTTTTTTTCATTTTTTTATTCTTTTGTAACAAGGTAAGGCCCATTGGATACAAGGCCCATTTTTTTATTTATTTAGTCATTCAGAAGACACCTTTGAGCACAGATGCTCACTTACAAAGGTTCCACTTCAAGGATAATAAGGGAGATTAACACAGACTTAAACTATAGACAAAACAAGTCCTGCAGCTCCAGTGGAGCATCAGCGTAGAAGACGATATGAGTATATACCGGTAGGTACAATCACAGACAGGTAACTGTGGCTCCAAGGAGTCACAGTCAACAATAAGGAATGAAAGCCCTGGCTACTGACATGGCACAGTGTGAGCTCCTGGTCAAAGTATGGAGAACAGTGTATTAGTGACAGAGTTATTGTAGCAGGAGCATTTGCAGCTAACAATGAGTTCTTTTCTCAGTGTCTTCTTGAGTTGGGCAGTTTTGGGGAGTTCTATCAGGCTTTCAGGTAGTTCATTCAGCTGGTGAGATGCCCTTACTGCAAAGGAACTCCTGCCTACCCAGGCTTGTTTTACAGAAGGGTATTTCTAGAGCATTCCTAGCATTTCAAGTGCTACCTGTGTCAGCACCTTGTCACAATGGCCTCCTGTGAATGTTTCTCAGAACTAAACTTACTCTCCTTCCCTCTAATTCCCCCCAAGTCACTCCCACCTTTACCCCACACTATCTCCTATCTCCTCCCTTTTTATTTCCCCACTATTATCTACATTCTCTCCCCATAACTTCCTCTACATGTATCTACAAATCTCTCCTAGCAGTTTCTAATTTATTCTAGTGAACCATATTAGAACTGTTTTTTATTGTACATATGTTCTTGAATAATATACACAAATTACTGTAACTTAACATACATACTGTGAATCAAAGTACATATTACAGTAATTCCATATGAAAGCTTTAATGTACCCGACAAATAGAGTTGCCACCTTTGGATGAGGCAAAAACCGGATCCTAAGCTCCGACCCAGCCCCATCCCTTTTCATGACTCATCATGCACTGTTCCTCCAATAAAAGACAACGCTTAAAGTAGCAGTTAAATAAAAATGTTAAGATACTGTACTGTGCCTATTAAAGTTATTTTCTTAGGTTCTTCTTAATTATTTATTTACTTATTTATTGGCGTTGGTTTACAATACAGAGATAAAAGAAATCTCATTTACAGATATGATCTGGGGGGAGACAAGGGAAATACTGCAAATAGCATACAACAGTACACATACTTTTTATCTTTTTCTGCCTCCATTTCCTGTTCTTGTCCACAGTACTATTTCAAAGCCAAATAAGTGACCATACTTTTTTCTTGGGGAAAAAAAATAATTTAAAACATTTAAAAATTTATAAATTCTGTTACAGATTAAAATGTTTGCCAGCAAATGAAAGTGGAGGACAACTGTCTCTGTTACTGTTAAAAAAGGTGGGGGCAGCTGTGCTGCTATGTCACTTTAAGATGCGGTGAAAAGATTAGGTTAAGTAAGTGCTGATGGTGTTAATGGCCATACTTTTCACCTCCCAGGATGACTGCATTCACAAACAAAAGGCTACATTGACAACAGAATTTGTTTGTAACCTGGACATGTAGCTGAAACAATGAGTGATATGACAAAATGTGTTTCAAAAGTATGCGAGCACTCAAAATGGCTCAAAAACCTGACCAGCACAGATCAAAACCAGGTTACCTGATAGGGACCCTGAAAACCTGATCACCAGGTAAAAAACCTGACAGGTGGCAACCCTACCGACAAAGCCTATGGGCAGCTTGAAACTACTGTACTTGTTATTGTCCTCACTATGTTCTATATTATTCCCCAGCGTGGAACCTTTGTAAAAGAGCCTTGGCTTTCAAAGGTGTCTTCTGAAATAATAATAAACTAAACTAATAAACTATACTTCTAGTGGCATATTGGTTGTTAACTGAGTTGAACAGGTTGTGAATAGCCAGAGGGGCTAACTGTGCTTTTTTTGTGAGCAGGCAGGTTTGGTATCTTATTCTGTCCTATAGAAGAAACTAAGTGGACAGGATGTAAAGGGAGCAGCTATGTGTAAGGTTGTCCACCCCTAGAGCAAAGTGACAGGCCTTGTTGAGCACTAGCCTAACTCTGCTGAGTACAGAGTCATTTGCCGCAGTGTAGACTGGGAGATCGTAGTCTAGAATAGGTAGGATTGAACTGGATACTACAAGACGCCTGGTTTCAGTAATAAAATTCAGGTGATTCTTTAACAGTGTTCCTTACTTTCAGTAAGCGAGACTAACAATATCATCTGAGCTGAGTGAAAGATAAAGAGTCATCCAGGGGAACACCTAGGTATTTGAAGGAGTCAACTTGTTCTAAACTAACTCCTTTTCCATTAAGGATGACAAGGGGAGAGACCTTTTTTTCCCCCATTGCGGACCCTAAAATAACATGGTCTTTGTTTTTTGTAGTTTAAGACCAGTTTGCTTGACGTGAACCATTTCTCTAGGGAAGCAGACTTGTCTTGGAGAACAGTACACAGTTTTGTTTAGTGTGGACTTCTGGTGTATATAACAGCATTGTTAGCATACAGGAGCACCTTGGATGTCTGGCAGGCTTCCTGTAGGCTGTTTATGAACAGGCTAAAAAAGGAGGGGGCCAAGTATTGAGCCTTGAGGCACTCCTACTGAAATGCTTTTAACATCTGAGAGATTGACATCTATTTTTTCCCGCTGTGGGCTGTCAGATTGCTGCTGTATCCTGGGAGAGGCCAAGTGAGAGGAGCTTGTCCAGCAACAGCTTATGGATGACATGATCAAAAACTTTGGTCAAGTCAGTGTAGATGGCTTCCACAAGGTGACCGCCATCAAGGACCTCATGCAGGAAGTTAGTGTACTCTATTAGGGTGGTGCTGGTGCTGTGGTGCTTCCTAAAATTGTGTTTCCGGGTGCACCGAACATTATACTTATTTAGGGATGACCTCAGAGCACAGAGAGGTTAAGTAACCTTGCTCAGGGTCACACAGTATGCAAGTGGAGGCTGTGGGAATAAAAACCAAGGTCGTTCACAGTTCATTGCTCTAACCTCTGCTAAACACCCTCCCTTTTTCCTTTCCATGTCAGTCATGCATTCTGATATTCTTTAACCCATTGTTGATAAACTAATCATCTATATTTACGTTACCCTCAGGTTTGCATTGTGTTCCCTTTACCACAGTAGCTACTGCTATTTCTTTTCATATTTCTTAGATATTCCACAACGTTAGACACATCATTCCATGCTATGCATCTAAATGGCCAGTAATGGTGTAACTAATATCATGGAATGTCCAGGTGGTATGTAAGGACTCAAATGGGAGAGATCCATGTATACGTGACAAAGGCAATAACATCAATTAATTTAACAAAAATGGATCTAAAATATATCTGATTATATGACAAACAAAAAGGAACACAGGAGAGCATACACGGGTATAAAAACAGTTTCCTATTGCTGCAGTTAAAGACCATACTTAAAATTTAGAATGGAAAAGACTAGGTTGATTTACTGCTAATGGTCGTAATAGCCATACTTAACACCTCACAGACTCACTGGTTTTACAAAGATCTGTGTGATATCAGAACTTCTCTGTAACCTAGAAATGTAGCCAAATAGTGAATGATTTGATACAGTCAGCTTTAAGAGTATGTAATCACCCCAAATGGCCCAAAAACCTGACTACATTGAGCAAAACCAGATGACCGGATAAGGACCCTAAAAACTGATTATCTGTTCTAAAACTGGACAGGTGGCAACACCAGTAGCAATCCAGTACTTGTATGCAGCAGCCAGCAGCCTGCTGTAGAGCTTAGTGGAGACTTGCACCAGTTGCCTTCACCAGAGCAAGGGGTCTGGCTCTTAGGGGCACTGGATATCAGGGATCTTTGCACTAGGGGAAAGAGGACTTTTTAAATTACATTTGAGTGATACCAAGACTAAGAAGGGGGACTTTCCAGATTACAGTCCCCTCTGGGTCACCATAACATGGCCCTCCCACATCAGCTCAGGTCAGAATACGAAAATGAAAGGGAAACTAACATGTAGGATTAAAATAATCAGTATTGTTACCAGTGGAAATCTGCTTTACATAAGCCATTGACCAAACCCATAACACTTTTAGGTCCAGAATTATAACCCATTCAGTTGCCCCTCCCTTTATAGCTGCAGGCATCCATTTTCTAAATCACAGGTACAGGAAATGACATCACATCAGGGGAAACACATATAACTGATACATTTTTTAACCAAGAGAGGCACACTAAGCTGAAGCTTGATTCCAGGTGTGACCTGAGAGCACAAGAAAATTAAGCAAAGTGCTCAGGATCACGCAGCAATGCAAGTGGGGACTTCTGGGATTCAAACCCAGGTCTCTAGGTTTGCAGCTCAAAGCCTACCTGTGAGTACGGGCAGGTAGGCAGGTGGTCTGTGTTAACTGAAGCCATGCTGTTATGCAGTGTTATAGATCCCTACATAATCTATAACATTGCATTACAGCTGTTCTGCAATGCAGTAGGCAACCCTCTGAGTGCTGCCCCTCAGAATGAACTGGATAATTCGCCTCATCTGGTTTCAGCAAGGTCCCTCACTCTCACTATAACAATAAGACTGCTTTTTACTGTAAGAGCAGCCTTAAAAGGTGGATGCCAATTAAAATACGATGCATGGTGATGCTATACTCATGTCGCCTTCTGTTTCAAAGAAGTACTACTGTACAGGTACTGTCAGCAAGTGTCTTCAGTTGACATCCCTAATCAAGGGGTATGACAGTGTAACTTATTGTGGTTGAATGGAAGTAGCATGAATCGATATCTTCTTTGCACATTGCAGTTTCATATTTTGTTCTGAACTGTTACAGTGTAGGCTGTGTCTTTTTGGTAGCAATAAGAACACTCTCTTCTTCAAGTCTACTTTTTCTCTTTATCCTTATTCAGCTACAGAGTCCTTTTGTCTGCCTTGGGCTAAAGAATCCTTGAAATCCTTGTTTCGCCCTTGTTTTGTTCAGCTAGATGTTTCCTAGCATGATCTATTGAGAGGATGAATGCCTGAGTGGTAACCTGACCTGGTGGAGGTTCTCTTCTAACTAAGCTGCAGGGTAGTCACTTTTGGTGTGGAATTTGCTTGAGTCCTGTGGGTTCAGTCTCACCAACTAAACTCCATCTGGTACAATAGATGCCAGTGAAATGCGTAGCTTCCTGCCACTAGGGGGCAGTTTCCAAACATAACATTAGTTAAAATTATATGGTTCAGTTTAGAGCTTTGCAAAACAAATACTATTCAGGACAAATACACACAAATACTGTGCTTTTTACAAATACAATATCACACTTAAATACTTATGTTAGACCACATACAGTTGTATTAGCTCTGAGCTAAGGCACGGCTACTACTGCTCATTACATGAATACATAGTTTATTAATAAGAGGAAATCAGAAAGGCAGAACTCGAAGATCCAACATAAAACATTCAGGAGAGCTTAAAAAATTGCTGTTCAAAATTTATTAGTGCTGGCGAGAGAATGCTGACATACTGCCCTGTTATTTAATAAATCTACATATTTTATTGATACCTCTCAAACCCTTGGCCTTGTGTCTTTATTAACAAACAGAAACAAGGCTAAAATGTAAAAAACATGTTTTTTTTTACCACCACTGGGTAAACAAATACAAATACCAGAAACACAAATAATATAACTGTCATAAATCAGCCCTATGCACAGCCCCACTGTCTCCCCAACAGTCACGTAAAGAAATTTGTGATGTCCTGCACATAAGTATTTACTGTACTGTATTGTACTAGTGCACCACTGACAGACCATTACAAATTGTACCTCAGATAGCATAGGACACAGAAAACAGCAAATACCAAAGTGTTAAGAACAAGCTGGTTCACACACCTGGCAGGTGCTGTGACATTATTTGGCACAGAAGCAAAACTCGAGTGCCTCAGTGATGTCACAGCACCCATGAGGTGTGTGAATCTGTGGGTTCTCCCCACTCTGGATGTTCTTTATTTTGTATAATACTAAAGTTAGCATGATTTTAAACTTGTTTGTCAATATGAATTCTATAGAAACCTTTAAGTACATGAGGGGTTTAAATTCAGTACCCTACGCTGAACTATTCACTAAGGCTCCCAACTCAAACATGAGGAGGCATGGATGGAATCTGAGGGGTGGGAGTTTCAGGAGGGATCTTAGGAAGCATTATTTCTTAGAAGGTATTGTGGAGCCATGGAACAAACTACCTGCGGAAGTGGTTGGAGCTAGGACCATATAAGCATTCAAAAGGGGTTGGGATAAGGAGTACGTTAGAATCAAATCTGCAGTGGAATCTACCAGCTAGGACCCAGGACCACCTAGGATCTCAGGATCTCAAGGGCAGACTTGATGGACCTTTGGTCTCCTTCTGTCTTCGCCTTTCTATGTTTCTAAGAGGGGTAAACAAAAGTAATTAGAAAGGTGACATTTTTTTCCTTTGTGTAATAGCGTTGTTTACTACTTCAGACAGTGTTTCTGAGCAAGACATTTTAAAACCTAAAATGCATTTGGATTGAACCCGTAGCTCTGATTAGCACAGCTGTGACTGCAGCTGAGCTTGCACTGAATATTGTGAATGTTCTGAACAAATTGCTCTCAATAAATGTTGAGAGCAACTTTTTTCAGGTCACAGAAAAAACATATAGAATAATTATCCCCCCTCCCCATTGAGAATAAGCAGCTTCTAAAAACTGAGTTTGATCGGTGACATCAGAGGCACAAGACCACAGCTGTAGTGTCTTTCAGATGTCAACAATCTTAACGAGGTGTTGAGAACTGTGAGCTTTCAACAAAGTGGAGTTTACTATCACTTATAATACAATGTCAGACTATTATACAATGCCGTGCTTAAGACACAGTGTTATTGGAGTGACTGTTTTAAACTGTCGATTTTGAATTGGCATGCACTTGGGGAAAACTCCGCTTGCTTGTATGTGACTCTGCATAGCGTGACTCGATTTTGATTCGTAGGGAAATCAAACCTTGTTCTTCGTGTTCTGAAATGTTCAGAACAACAGGTTTTGTATTCCAAAATATGAAGAGCAAGGTTTGAAAAACATTGGTAAAACAGGCTTGGAGTGTATATGCTTTGTATACGGGAGTTCAGTAGCGTTCCAGCAAGGCAATCTCTTTCATGCAGCCTGATTCTTCCTTGGCTTTTGGCCACATATCTCAACGCCATAGTGTAAATGACTGTGTACAGTGTCCTGCACACAATTTGTTGAGAATATTTACTAGTTTTATATTGTAAGTACATTGGGGTACAGCTATGCAAACAATCAAGTCCTCCAAATCTTTGTAGCAGTAACTGCTTTGTCCTAATTTCATCTTATTTTATTGTATTTAAAACCTGCAGCACTAGGATAGCCTTCTTTTATGGCACCACCTAGTTTTCAAGAGGGTCCTCAGCCACGATGAGCCTGTGCTGAATTTGCATTTGGTGAAAAGTACTGAAATTCAGCTTTTTCACCTTCAGTTCAGGGCAACCCTTTTGCAAATTGATAAAAATAATTCTAGCCCTGTCTAGGTGGCCAGGAATAGTCCCATGGCCATGTCCGCCACTTCTACCCTCCATCCCTCCCCTGTTTCCCAAACTAGTATTTGCAAAAAATAATAATAATAATGATAATACTAACACTGGCTCCAGGCATTGTGCCAACCCAGGAGCCTGCATTTTTTAAACAGTATTGGAAATGGGGAAGGTGGGGAGGGAAGGAAAGGATTGATGTGATGGAGATGTGTCACATACCACTACTTGTAGCATGCTAGACCCCAATACCAACAACTTGAAATGTTTTAACCAAAGTATTGAAGCTAAACTAAAGTTGGGGGGGGGAGAGGGGGCGCAATTGAAGTGGAACCAGATTTGCTAGTGGTAAACTCCTCTCACTCTTAGCCTTAGGGTGGCACTTCAAACAGCAGCAGCATTTAAAACAGCAGTAGATGTAGGACATTTTACATAAATTGCTTAGCTTACATAAGTAAGTGCAGTTCGTTACACAGCTACTGTACAGTAGTTAGACATGTCAAAACAAGTGGTGCAGCAGGCCTTCTTTGACAACTAAGATCTAATTGCTGGCTAAACAAACTCAACTTTTCTCTATGTTTAAAAAATATAGACTGGTCAGTAATGGCATTTTTCTGAATAACAGTATTTTCAATTAACTGATTTAACAGTCGGTCTCGGTAAACTCCAGACTGAGCCAGGCTGTCAGCTGGGAAATAATGTACTGGCCTGGGTCAGTTTGTCTCCTTTGAGTTCTAAGAAACCTTTCTGTCTAAATCAGGAGGGTCTTGGATTAGTACCTTCCAATTACATTTTGACCCCTCTCTGTATGTGACTGATGGACCTCTTTAACCTTTCAACCCATTACGCATACCTGCATTCCAGCCCTGGCACCACCCAACAGTGCAGGGGAGGGGCTGTCTCACATATTCGTCATCATGTGTGTAACTCACTATCACCTCTGAGTCGGCAGGTCATGAGCTGATGTCCCACATTGAGAACCCAGGCTGATATCCAAAGCTGACAGGGTTTTAAATAATTGATTAGCACTTTTTCTTGGGGCAATACTAACCGTACAGAAAGCATTTACATAGGTTTTCTAGAAGTGTTATGTTTGTAAACACAGTGAGGCAAGTGCTATGCATGTTCACAATGTTTTAGAACTTTTATAAGCAAAACGCTAATCAATTTTTAGAGTTAAATAAAACCCTGGCTGATACAGCATCACTCAGGGGTTCTGCCCTGTTGCAATTGAGACCCTTTGGATGAGATGTCCAGTCAAGATCCCCTTTACCCATGTTATTAGGTATTCAGGTAAAAGTTCCATTACCAGCATGGTGTTCTGGCTAGCATTAGGGTTACCACCTTTTAAGAAGCCCAAAGTGGGACATTTCTTACTGAAACACAATTTTTCGCAGGACAAAATGTCAGCTCGACCAATACAACAGACATATTTTCACTAAATAAGCAGAATTAAGACTAAGTGTTGTAGTTTTTCAGTTGTTTCTGGTGTTTCTTATCATTTTATGGTATTTTAATAAAGGTATTATAGTTTTTTGCAACATTTAGAGGAAAGTAAGAAAATATTTTTTCTACTATAATGTCAGGACAAGTAGTATTTTTCATGTTTTTTTGCAGGACACAGCTGCCCAGATCAGGACTGTCCTGCGAAAATAGGGACAGGTGGTAACCCTAGCCAGCATTTCTCCTGTCTGTATAATTCTTTCTAATGTAGTTGCAATGACTGTGTGGAGAAACATTGCTGAGTGTATAAAGCATGTTGTATTAGTTTATACTGTATTCATTTACTGCACTACCAGTATCTTACTGATTATATTTGTAAAACAATTTTGAGATACCTGGGAGCTGATCCACAAAGATGTTCAGGATATGTATGAAATGAGAGTATCTTGACTATGGCACTGCAACCCCACTGCCCTCCTGCACTGGATGGCATTCTCAGCCCCTGGCCTCCACACACTGCTAGAGCGGAGCTGCACAGTGAGTCGGGGGAAGACAGGGGTTAGTGGAGGAGGTCCGGACCTTGGAGATGTCCATGCGACTCGATGAATGGATCCCCTGCCTGCACACCAGAGCTGGGCATGTCAGGGTACAGCAGTTTTCTGTGATTGCTATATCCCCACCAAAAATATATAACGTCAAGAAAAAAAATATTTTTATTATGAAAATAGTACCTATTTTGGGCTAGGCTCTCTTGATTAAAAATCGGGCCCTTTCAAGTGAAATGACAGGGAAACAACATGAAAAACATTGAAACACATCCATACTCTTACTAAAATGGCATCCTCTTCAGGCTTTGTACCTGTACCTGCCTGACTACATAGACTTATTTACACATTGCAATATAGAATTTGTCAGCAGAAAAGGACTGCTTGACCCTCCCAGCCTACTCAAATGGTCCCTGCCTAGTCTGTCTCTGCAGACCCTAACTGGTCTCTGGTGATGCTTCATCTTTCCTGCCTAGTTACTAATATTCCACAATATCTATCCCACGCATGTTTGAAGCCCCCTACTGTTTTCACCCCCACCCCTTCCACTAGCAGTCTATTCCAGGCATCCACCACTCTTTCAGTGAAGTAGTACTTTCTCACATCCCTCCTAAACTCTCCCCCATCTTCATTGTGTACCCTCATTAGAAAGAGACTCCCCTCCTGCACCCTGTTCACCCCTGTGAGGTACTTATAAGTCTCTATCATGTCCCCTCTTGCTCTTGTCTCTTCCAAGGTGGACATGCCGAGTTCCCTCAGTCTGTACTCATGGGGCTTTTAGTGCAGCCCCTGAACATATTGCTACAATATGTGTAACTAATGCTGCAGTTGTCCCCAGGACCCCCTTGTAAATGAGATGCTGCATCCCAAGCAGCTTGTAATTGATTGTGTTGATGATGTATTTTTTTTCTATCTGTTTATAGGGGTTTCACAAAATTAATAAAATGTTAAATGAAATATGCAGGCATTGCTGTTTTCCATTTTGTGCTAGACAGTGCTCAGCATGACTTGATATTGTAGTACAGCTAACTTTTGAGAACACAGGTGCTCCCATTGTCAGTGCTCCTGCTGTTGTACAGTTGGCCAGCAGGTGTCAGCAATGCCAGTTTGTGAGTGCACCTCTCTCACTCACATCAACACTCCAGTTGGATGTGAAAAAATATCTCACAAGCAGCTTTATTTATTTATTGAGTTTTTTTTATTCTGTTTTTTTGCCCCTCACCTGCTGTTCTTCCATGGGCTCCTTACTTTGGCTGCATCACTCTGCACTGCTTGTTTACCTCCCAAAGCTTTCCACTGCCCTTAGGTCAGACTTCTGTAGCTTGCACCATCCCATAGGGAAAGCCCCCTCATGATAGGCCTACTCTAGGAAGGCCCCTGTGCTGGTGGGGGTAGAGTCGGGTAGAAACACTGGTGTAGTTGCATGGGGCTGGTAGCGGCGCCATTCCCCAGTCAGGAAATCTGTTCCTCCCACCTCACAGTCATTTTTCCTGCCACTCCCATAATGACAGCCTGTGGGGGAAAGGACATTACATGGTCACCAGTTATGTCCCACATCAAATTATTTTTCACCACAGCAGTCACTGTTGCACTGGAAGCTCTGTAGCCATCCTGTGTCTAGGTTGTAGCCTGCATGCTTTAATCCCTCGTAATCAGGAACAACAAGATTCGAAAGAATCTGCCATGATAGCACTTGCAATAGAGGGTAAAGAAATGAGGAAAACTGGACTCCTAAATTTGAATTACATTTTTTAATGTCATTAAATTTGTAGTCACTGACTTGAACAGTGGAGCAAGCACCTGGTCACATGCAAGGCACTATGGAAGCACTTGTAGAAAATATGAGCAGAATGGTGAGCCAGGCAGGTAATCTGCTGGTAAGTGCTTGCACTCCTAGTTGCAGTCAGTCATCCTTTAGCCATTCACAAGTTCTATTGCACCCATCGTAACTACTTCCTCCTTCTGAATGGCATGTAAACCCTTCTTGAAGCCTTTTCTTGCTTCCCCCCTGCATAAAACTTGGTTGGTTCTTGGCTTCCCTGTTGAGACAGGGGTTAAATGTAGGCCTATTTGGAAAATAAATATATTTTAGATGTATTTATAAAGGTATATAAATATATTTTAGATGTATTTATAAAGGTATATTTCAAATATATGTTTGATTACATTTTAAAATATATTTTCATCATATGTCTGAAGTATATGCAAAATATCTCAAATTGGCCGATTTGAAATGTCTGAGTTATTTGCCGAATATATGTGAAAAATATTTTTTATATATATCATAAATATATTTCCATGATATATTTATTATAGGTGCATGATATATGATTTATATATTTGCTTATATATCTTAGATATATAATAGATACAGTTCTTTATGTAGTTGACAAATCTCTAAAATATTTTTAAAATATATGCATTGTAAACAAATATCTTAAAATACCCAAATAAAAAATTCATCTTTATTCAGAAAAACATCTGCTTACATCCATTAAAAAAAGAATAGTTCTACTCCATACAATAATTCCTGAATTACCACTTATGGTATCCATAAGACAATAATTTCTCATGAGTAGAATAACCTCTGGGATATGGAGCATGAACTAAAAAAGAAAAGAAAGATAGGAAAAAAGGAGCATTGAAAACTGCTCTATTAAACTACTAACCCATTGCACTCCGAGGCCCAGATATTCGAAAGGGTTGCACATGGCGCAACAGTGTGCGCCATCGCAACCACAATGCGCCCGGCATGATATTCAAAGGGAAAATACGGCACCAATCCGATGTGCCGGAGGCGCATCAGTAATGTATGTAGGTGCAGGTGGGGCGTGCCCATGGCGCCTCTACATGGCCCAATATTCAGCCTGATGTGCGGAGCCATGCATGCGCAACCCCTACCTGTGCCAGCACAAAGTTGATCCCCCCAAAAAAAGGAACAATGGATGGCCACCCACAGGTGAGCTGCCACATTGCAGGGCGCAACACGGCAGCTGCCTCCTGTGGGTGGCCACCCGAGCTCCGGCTGCACCTGGCGGCACCCCCCCCATGCCCAATCACGGGCATTTGTAAAATAAAAGAAACCTTATATCCCTGGTGGTCCAGTGGACCGCTGTCTGCCCAATCGCGGGCATTTGTAATAAAAAACAGAATTATGTCCAATATCCTGGTGGTCTGGCGGTACTCCCTCCCACCGCACCGTGCCTCTACCGCCCGCTCCCCACCGGTCAGCGGTGCGGCAGCACCACCCGCCTGCCACCCGCGGCCGCCCGACCGACACTGTTGGTGGGCTGTACGCCCATTGGCTCACGGACCACGGGCATACAGTCCACTTCACGGTGTCTGCGGAGGCGGGCGGCAGGCGAGTGTGGTGCTGCCGACCACCAGTTGACCGGGTGGGGAGCGGGGTGGTGGGGCACAGTGGGTGAGGGGAGTACTGCTAGACCACCAGGTATATAGGTATATGAAATATATCTCAGAATATACATCTCTAATATATTGAAAATAAATGTTTGCTAATATACACTAATTGTAGAAATTGCAGAATAAATTACGGTTGCATAAAAGTATAATCATTTTTCATTAGAGAGTCCATAAAAACGTTAAAAAGTAAAACAAAATATTATCTTTGATAATATAACAAAATACATACATTTAGTTTATTAATGCCAAATATAAGACATATCTCACTGAATTCTGCAAATATCTAAAATATAACTGGAAAAATGTACATATAACTGAAATATGTGATATATTTAGGCATATTCATACATAGTCTACATACTAACAAAATATAGTTATTTTCCATATAGGTATAATTTAAAACTATATTATTAATGAATTTTTGTATTTTTTATATATTTAGCATCTTACAAGGGAAAGCAAAAATGAAAAAGTAGACTACGTTATGAATGTATTTTTGTGGTTTTTTTTTTTAAATAAATTTAGCATCTTATAAGGGAAAGCAAAAATGAAAAGGTATAAGTAACTCAGAATATATGTGTTGGATAGATTCAAAATATATGTTTGCCTAAAATGCAAAATATGTAAAAACTGCAATAATGTGTATGCACAAATAAGTATTTTTGATTTTATGCATGGACATGACATTAAAAGAACAGAAACCTCTGGCACAGTGGAAAGATTCACTGCTGCGACACCGGTGACCCAGGTTCGGGAACTGACTTGGGTGTTGGAGGGCTAGCCGGGGGAGAGAGGGCTGGAGTGTCTGATGACTGCTTGCCTTCTGCCGGGAGGGGGGTAGAAGACTGGCACCTACTGACCCCTGGCAAAGGCCGGGGAAACAGCAGTGCATCTGGTCCCACTGCTTAGGGGAGCATGGTAGACCCTGGTGTCTGCCTTGCGTCCTGCATGTCACGCTTCTGCAGGGAGAAAAAAGGAGGAAAATGGTGCACTGGCTGGTCAGGTGACGGTCTCCTGGACCCTCATCACCGGAGCTCCCAAACCACAAATAGCTACTTCAGCAGCACCCAGGACCATTGGTTGGCTGGTAAGACTCATTCACTCTGAAACAAAGGGACCTACCCGATGAATCGATACATCAGGGTACCCTGCATGGCTGGGTTGTATGGCAGTGGGTGGTTGGGAGTAGCCCAGGATGAGAATAGATCCTTAAAGAGGCCCAAAGGAATGATCAGCCAGTGTGCAGGAGGACAGTAAAAAAAAAAAAAAGAACAGAAACCTAAATTTTGAAATAGTATAGCAAAAAATATATTTCAAATATATATATCAAATATGTTTCTCAAATATGATGCATCTTGGATCATTGTGTAATATTTAGAATATACAGTATCTCAAAATATATCTGAACAGTCTGAATATATCTGACATATGTTTTAAACATATTTGGAAATGTAAGTATATATTTCAGATATTAAAACAAATATAGATCTTTTCCATATGGGGGAATGGTCCCAGTCACCAATTGAGGTTGAGATGCATCATCTACCCATGGAGTTCCTTTTCCGCTTTGACTCCTCCCATCTTTTTTATCTGTTTTCCCCTTGCTCTGGCCCATCCCTTTCTGCCAGCTCCCGCCAACCCCATCTTCTACCTTCTCTGGGTACTCATCCCATCCTCCTAGTTCTCCATGACAGGGGTTCCTCAAACCACTTCAGAGTTCATGCTTAGTGGAATAGGGTGCATGATCCAAGGTTGGGATCGGGGTGAGATGATTTCATCCAGTGTTGGCCAGGGATTTTTCCAGTTTTCTAATTATCTTCTAGGGTTGGTACGGACAAGGACCTGGCATGACACGCTTGTCCTTATGTCATGCAGATTCCCCACCCCAGAGTGACTCCTACTTTCACCTCAGCTTGTGGTCACCCACATGGTCTTAGCATAACATAGTAAACCATCCTCCTCCTCCCTCCTCCCTCCCTCCCTCCCTCCCGGAGACAAGTGTCTGCTGGAAAGCTTGATCATTCTCCCCTTGCAGCTGGTTTCAGACTTTCCAGGCTCATTCTGAACCCTGGTTGTGAGCGGTACCCCTATTACTGTGCCAGTGTGCCAATCATGACTCCTCTCCTCACTTCTCTACCTGGGGTGGACCCCAAAATCCTTGCCCATGCACTGCCACATTTAGCATACTTTGGCTGCCCTGCCATTACCATTCCCTCTGGACATCTGGGGAAGGGCACTGCTGCAGTAAAGGCTCCTACCTGGCCTTTCCTGCAGGTCCAATGAGATACTTGATCATCCTGCACTTGTCCTTTATGTCTTTCTTGGCTGGAGACCTGAATCAAGAATGCTAATATAGCAAGTGGCACCCCAGCTGCTGTGCTGTTAGGCTGCCAGTAACAGACTTTGGTATCACTATGTTTACCAAGCTAATTTGGGGAACCCACCAGAACAGTACTTTAACATCAGATAAAAAACCCTCCTCCTTGTGTCCCGATATCGATAGGGGCATAAGGAAGCAAGGAGGAGGTGTCTTTTATCTGCGTTGAATCTTTAATATTTTTTTTTTATTTTAGTCTTTGGTAACCAGGTAAGGCCCACTAGGCACAAGTGCCTGTTTTCAGGGGTGACCTGGGAGTACTGGGCAGTTAAATGACTTGTTCAGAGTCACACAGTATGCAAGTGGACATTGTGAGAATCAAACCCAGGTCTGGTCTGCTGGATGTATCAATCTTATTCACAGTTCATTACTCTAACCTCTAGGCTATACTGCCAGCCCATGTATCCTATGTGCAGCTTTGGTGCCATGCTTTGAGGAGAGGCATTGTGACTAGCTGTTTGTAAGTACTGTGGCTAATTATGCTGTGGAACTGCTTACACTTTTTGAGCAGCCTTTTGAACTGACAACCCACCTAAGCAACTTATCCTTGGCATAAGTGTGACTGCATCAGAGGAGTACAACTTAGCCCCGTGTGGGAAAACATTTTGAGATGTATAATTATAGCAGATCAGAATGTGTTTGATTGCATCAGCTCTCGGCGAAAGGTTATGGTTCAACAACCCTGATAGTTGAGTGGAGACAGTGGTGATACATGTGGCAAGTAGGTGCCCCTCACCCCAAAAAACAAGTGTTTAGCGCTGCATCTTTCTTTTTTTGCCTGGTTTGTCATCAGTCCCCTTGAGAGTAATTCTGGGCCCCAGGAAAAGTTCAGACTCTGGGGCCACTATGTAGCAGCATGCCAGGCAACCTGGGGCCCCCCTTTGGTGCCTGGCCCCAGGAATTATCCCTTGCTCCCCCCACCCTCTCAAGGGCCCTGTTTGTCATTGAGCCTAAGAAGACATATGGTCCTGCTAGCATACTGTAGCTGCAGACAGATGGCATCTCTCTCACTCACTGACACAGGGCTTCGTTAACAATGTCAGTGAAACAGGAATAGACATTGAAACAAAACTCTGAACATTGTTTGGGTGGGTGTTTGCAGAGTGCTCGTTCTGCTTTCAGACTAACTCTTTCTTGACTAACTGCAGCCATTTTATGCAGTGCACCAAATGGGTATATGGCATGTGAAGAGACATGTCTGAAATTTGTGTGAACTTTGCATGCACGTATACACGCGAGACACGCTGGTAGTTTTTCATTCACAACAGACTGAATGGTAGAGTGGCTGAAATAAGAAAAGAGGTCTTCTGTGGGTTTCCAAGAACAACGAGAACTGGCTCTATAACACAGTGCTAACACTTGCTTAGAACAGTTCAGTGAAAGTTGATGTTTTGCGTAAAAGGCTGTGGAAAATTCTGACACATAAAGTCACCTCCTTCCTGCTCCCTAAAACTTCTGTTTAAATACAGAATACGTCTTGAATGCACAGATATGCAGATGCAGATGTATTTGATTCAGAGATTGGTGTTGGATTTGCCCTTGCACTTTGACTTGATTCACATTTCATGTTTGTTTGGAGTGATGTATGACTTAGACCAAGTTCCACATGAGGACAGGCCCAGATTGTTGGAGTTAGTTAATATACCCCCAGTCAGAAAAGGGCCTGGGAATGAAGTGGGACAAGGCAGGACAAGAATGGCTGAGGGAACAAAGTGCCATTTAAAAAAAGGAAGCCTTTGGGAAGGTGAGGTGGTGTAGTACTTTGAGCTCTGAACTGAAAAATATGAAATAGCATATTTGTATCCCACCATAGCCACTGACTGCTCATGCAACCTTGAGCAAGTCATATGACCTCCCTGTGCTTCATTTCACCCAACTGTACAATTTGGTATAAGTAGGACTTCGTTGCAAATGAGACATTGTTTTTCCAATAGACTATTTTTATTTTTTTATTTATTTATTTATTTATTGAGCATATCGGAATTAAAACCTTTGAATCAGAGACTCCTTTAGAAAGGCTCCACATCAGTTACAATCAATCAGATAGCAATACAATCCTTTGGTGTACAGAGAGGGTTACAGTTTGGCACAACACAATAAATGAGGCACAACATTAACAGACAGCACAAAATATCTGGCGTGTACACGGTCCAAGGATTGACAGTGATGTAGGATGAGAATGCATTATCGGGGAAAGAAGGTGAGAGGAGGAGGCATAGCTGGGTGGGAGGAGACTTAGGATAGCACTTGGGCAGGCATCCCGGAAGGCTAGTAGCAGTCACAGACATTAGTGGAATGGAGATGTTCCCTGAGGAGAGATTTGAAATGGCCTAGCTTATTTTCAGCAGCTAAGGTACAGGGAAGTGCGTTCATACAGAGTGGGGCTCTATAGCTGAAAGATCTCCAGCAGAGGGAGGTTCTGCACTGGGGAATCAGGAAGGGGGACTTAGAGGAATTGCGGGTGGTTTTTAGCACAGGTGCAGGTTGTAGGAGGGAAGAGAGACCGGGGGAGGTGGGATCCCAGAGGAGATCTTTTTGGGAAGGAGGCAAGTTTGATACTTAAGCCTACCATCAAAATTGAGCCAGTTAGAGAGACTGTAAAGGAAGCAGGGGTGTGTGATTCGGTCGCAGCCTACGACTAGGCGGCAGGCTTTGTTAAGGGATACTCTTATTCTGTGGAGGGAGGAATTGTCAGCTCCCTTGTGTAACTGTATTATAAAACAAGTTTTTAAAAAAAAATTTTTAATATTTTTACTTTTGGGGAAACTACAAAATATATCTGCCCACCCTGAGACAAAACAAACTACAGTCATCAGTTTATATTGCTTTGCAAGACACCAGTGCTGTTTTGTTTATCTGAGCAGGGCCTGAGATGAATAGGAACAGAAGCAGCATGTGGGAATGGAAATTGAGTGCTGCTTTAGGTGACCCAGGTGTGAGCTCCAGCCCAAGAATAGGAGGTGCACCCCCCCCAGACGGTCGTGAGGGCCAGGAAGCTGAAGCCCACCCTCTAGCAGAAGCAAGACGGCACTGAGCTCCAGCCCAGGAATCAGAGGTGCCCCCCTAGGACGGTCATGAGGGCCAGAAAGCTGAAGACCTCCCTCCAGCAGAAGCAAGACTGCACTGAGCTCCAGCCCAGGAATTAGAGGCACGCACCCCACCCCCTGGGACGGTCGTGAGGCCAGGAAGCTGAAGCCCTCCCTCCAGCAGAAGCAAGACTGCACTGAGCTCCAGCCCAGGAATCAGAGGTGTGCCCCCCCGGACGGTCGTGAGGGCCAGGAAGCTGAAGCCCTCCCTCCAGCAGAAGCAAGGTTCGATCTCCCGGACAACCTGGACAGCGCCAGCTCCATGCTGCTTCGGCCAACTAAAGTGCTGCTGGTTGCAAGTGCAGAGGAGTGTTTGACACCTTTTTCTTTTTCAAACCAGGCAACTATAATTTGTTGGCGTATGTACCGATTACTACTGTAGCAATCTATGGGGTTTTTCTGCTCCTAAAGCAGTCGCCTTAAGGGGGTACACCGGGAATCTAGCTGGTAAATTAAATAGACAAAAAGAAAAAAATATATATTTATATACATTTTAAATGTACTCAGTTAGTAATACCCTGAGTAATTTGTTAGTGGGGTTTCTGTTCCTGCATTAAGGGGATAGGTTTACTGAAGAGAGCATTAAGGTGCTTAGCTGGGAGGGTTTCAGTCAGTGCCTGAATATTTCTTTATGTTTGTCTCAGTAGTCCCCCCTTCCCCATCAGAGCCAATACATCCCGGCTGCTGTAACTGCAGTCCTCCCCCCAGTCATTACTTAGCAGCCCTCCCCTTTCTGCACACCTCCTCCCCTGCCTGTACCTGGTTTAACTTTCTCTCCTCTCCGCAGACTGCACTGAGCTCCAGCCCAGGAATCGGAGGCGCGCCCCCCCCCCGGATGGCCATGAGGGCCAGGAAGCTGAAGCCCTCCCTCCAGCAGAAGCAAGGTACGATCTCCCGGACAACCCGGACAGCGCCAACTCCACACTGCTTCAGCCGACTAAAGTGCTGCTGGTTGCAAGTGCAGAGGAGCCCCGCCGACGCTTTGCATCAGCTACCCCACCACCCCTGCCACCACCCTTGGCAGACTCCTACTCTTATAGCGTAGGTCACATGAGCTTTTCAGCCTGTCAGCTGCCACCGCTTAAGTTCACTGTCGCTGGGCAGCCTGGTCTGCTACAAGGCGCTTTCTCAGCCTATATTCTTGGGCTGACTGATGAGGGGTACTGATTATTACGAGGATCTTTCTCCAGCCCTGATCCTGGGCTATCTGAAGTAGGAGTGCAGCCTGGATTGCTCTTCCCTGACTGATCCCAATGTGTTCAAGCCCTCAGGGACAACACACCCTAGGCTCCAACTTTATTTTGGCTGGCAAAAGCAGACTGGGATTTGATCCTCGCCCATCCTAGTGTCCAAGCCTAAAAGCTCTCAGGGCAATATAGCCACCACCGTCAAAGCTACACTCTGGTGGAAGTGTCAACTCACACCCAAATACCACCAATATGGGAATGAAGGATCAAAATCCCAAACTTCTACCTGACACTGCATGGTCACATTACTGGAAACCATGGGTCCCTTGGCTCTCCCTTAGCCTCACCCACTGCAGTGTTCATGTGTTGGTTCTCTTGTACATTGCAGTATTAATATGGGTAGATGCTGCACTTCACAACAGCTCTAACCCACCTGGGAGACACCCGGGCCACCACCTACCGCACCTGACAATCTGTTCTGAAACCTCTATCATGGACACAATGATATCGATGCATGGCCTAATGAATAAGGGGGTCTGGTACCACATCCTAGCTGGGGTGACTAAAAGGTGCTGACCTTTGCCCCACAAGCTCATGAAGGGGGTCCTCCGCCTCACTGTACTTGCTCTTTTACTAAGCTCAGGAGATGTCCAACCCAATCCTGGGCCCATCATTTCTAATACAACTCTAGGGTTCCCCACGGACCCCACATGGCATCTCACCAGAGGACTGAGAATTGCCCACATGAATGTCTGCAACCTGTGACCCAAGATCCATGAGGTCCAGACCTGGGTAGAATTATATAAGCTGGATGTGCTGGCAATTTTGTAATCTTGGCTGAAGCCCCACATCCTCCAACATGAAGTGGAGCTGGCCAATTACGACACCTTCCAACAGGACAGACTCGGTAAAAAAGGAGGGGGCATTCTAATTTATGTGAACTCCTCCCTGGAGGCCACCACATCCCCTGTCGACATACAAAGCTCCTTAGGACTGGAATCCCTCTTCATCAAAGTCATACTGGGCCAGGCAAAACACATAACTATTGGTTGCATCTATGATCCCCCAACTGGTGGCAGCGCAGCACTCCAGAACCTAGCTCGGTCCCTCGCAGAGTTCCCACCTGCAGAGCTCCTGGTCCTAGGGGACTTCAGTCTGAGGTGGGACCCCACCAGTGAGTAAAACCACAGGGCCTCGCTCCTAGAAGCTAATCTGACACAAGTCATAACTGAAGTCACCAGGCTAAACCTAAAGACAGGGAACCACTCCACCACTGACTGCATCCTAGTCTCTAACCCTGCTAACATCCAAGCAGCGGGCATGATGTCCGATGCCCTGAGTGACCACTCCCCCCACTTTCTGCATCTGGAAGAACAGGTCACCCAGGATTCCCCCAGGACTCATAGTGGCAAGGGACTTCTCTGGCTTCTCTCTGGAGGCCTTCCAGAGCTCATTAAGAAATGTAGACTGGGCACCACTAAGTCTACTAGGGAGTATTGACGAAGCGGCACGGTACTTCCAACACACCTTCTCTGTGGCCGCCAATCTCCATGCCCTTGTAAAGAAAAGACATGCAAAAGGGCAATGCCACAGATGGATTTCATGGGAACTGAAATCCCTAATGATTAGAAGAGACAAGGCCTAGAAAAAGGCCAGGTGCTCAACTAGTTCAGCAGACCTAGCTGACTATAGGTCCCCGAGGAACAAGTGCAAGAAAGCCTCAAAATCCACTAAAAAGGACTATATCAAAACTCTCCAGTGGGATACCTTGGCAGACCCCAAGTCCTTCTGGACATGTATCAACTCCCTATTAAAAGGCTCAAACAAACCTCAGTCTGGTAACATAACCCACAATGGCACAACCCTAAACGGTGGTGGAGAGGCCGCTGCAGCCTTCAACAGCTTCTTCGCTAACCTGGGCACTTTCAGAAGCAACCACCCGCACAGTCTCCTAAGTCCACCTGTCGCCGAAACACAGGACCCTCTGACTCCCCACTTCCACCTAAGGATTGTAAGAGTCAAAGATGTGCTACCCCTCCTACAATCCCTAAAACCCATGGGATCTCCAGGACCTGATGGACTGGATTCACAACTGCTCAAAGCTGCTGCCCCCGCTATAGCCCTACCCCTCACCACTTTAATAAATAGATCCCTCTTGGAGGGAACTGTCCCCAAAATATGGAAACAGGCCCACATGGTCCCAATCCATAAGGGTGGTTCCAGAGACGATATTGGCCACAACAGACCCATCTCCATTCTCTGCCACCTGGCAAAGATCCAGGAGCAGCTGGTTTATGGCCAGCTGCGGGACTACCTGGAAGGCAACCAGCTTCTGGCACCAGCACAGCATGGTTTCCTCCACAAGCACGGGACAGACACTGGCCTCATCAGGCTCACCTCTGACGTCCTAGCTGCCTTGGATAAAGGCATCCCCACGAGGGCTGTCTTCATAGACCTAACTAAGGCATTTGAACTGGTCGACCACCCTCTCTTGCTATCCAAGCTGAGCACATTTCAACTGGACCAACACTCTCTGAATTGGTTCCGTAATTACCTAACTAACTGACCTCAACAGGTCAAGTGGAGAGGTGCTACCTCTGACCCGCTACCATGAAATGAAGGGGTGTCTCAAGGCTCCATCCTTGGCCTGCTTCTGTTCTCCCTGTTCGCTAATGACATCCACCTACACTGTTGGGGCAGCTCTGTGATGCAGTACACCGACGATGCTGTACTCTACAGGATGGAACCACGCCAGGATGTCCTGGGACCCCCTGCTCCAATCTGACTTCTCCCAGGCTGAAGAGTGGCTGATTGAGAATCGCCTGGTCCTCAACCCTAGCAAGACCAAAGCTCTCCTGTTTGGCCCTAAATCCCTGGGTCCCTCCCAGGAACATCTTCTGCCTTTGGTCACCACATCAGGTGCCACTATCAAAGTGGCCCAATCCATCAAATACCTGGGTCTTACACTGGACCAGGGACTCATACTGAAGACTCACGTTGACCTGGTGACAAAGAATATCCACCAAAAACTAGGGCTGCTCTACCGACTTAGTGCAAATATGATACCTGAAACAAGACTGGCAATAGCCCAGAGTGTCCTCCTACCAACCCTTACCTAACGCAGCCCCTATCCTACTCGGGATAGCAAAACTCAAATAAGGCCGACTACAGACACTGTACCACAAAGTCGCCCTATTCACCACAAGTGCCCACCCAAGGACCCACCACTGCAAAGCTCTTGCCGGCCTCAAATGGCCCTCACTGAACTTTAGGCTACGGTATCTCCTGTTAAGTTAGGCTTATAAGCTCCTCTCTGCTGATCCTCCTGCAGTGCTAATTGGACTACTCGCCCCAAAGCGGCCCAGCCGGCCCTTCCGGACCACGGGTAAAACACTGCTAGAACTTCCCAGGTCCAGATCTGCAGCGGGCAACAAATTCTTTGCTCACATAGCTCCCACATTGTGGAACAAACTCCCGAGTCAACTGCAAGCCCCCATCACTAATAACCTTTCAAGTGAGCTCTTTTACCACGGAAACTAAGCTCCCTGCACCTGTCCTGTAGATTAGCCTAAATATGCCCCCTGTTGTATGTCCAGGGAATGTCTAATCTGACACATACTTGCCACCCTTGAGCTGGTGTCCCATTTCTGTAAATAGTCGCTGTCTCCTCTGTCAGTTTGTTAGCTATACTGTAACCTGTCCTCTGTTGTCCTGCACTGATCGGGGTGCTGCTGCAATAGCTCTACCTATTCTAACTAACTGCTGCCTCTGTCGTAATGTCGAAAGTTACCCTTTTTCAGTGATTACTGTACCTCGTCTAAATATTCTGTGTGTTCTGTACAGCAATGTATGCTTAGCTTGTACCTGCACTGCTCTATGTAACCACTGTGTATGCTTGGATTGTACCCGCTCTGCTTTATGTAACTAACTCCAGGTCGCTCCTCAAAAAGGGATCTCCGGGGCCCAGCGGGCTTAGCCGGTTAACAAAATGTAATAAATAAAATAAATAGATAGCTAAGTACTGTGTAGTTCTATGTCAATTAACATTGGAATCACAGAACTGAGACCTGATCTGAGTCTCTATAATCTCTGGAAGTCTGGATGTACTTTGAGTGATTTCATAATTTATTTCTAAAGTTAGCCCATAAGGGCCTGGTTTAAAAAAAACAAGTTCTTTGACTTGCTTCAGACACTGGTACTTGGAATGCAGTATAAGAGCTTGTCATCTAAATGTACTTTGCACAGTGCAGTTAAAAATGACCCCTATCAGGAAGACAACATGGTATAGTGGTTAGAGCATTGGTCTTTGAACTAAAAACTGTCTCATAGAACAGAAGGAGAGGTTCCAGAAGACTGGAGAAGGGCTCATGTGATTCTGCTCCACAAGAGTGGTAGCAAGGAGGAGGCAGGGAACTACAGACCAGTCAGTCTTACCTCAGTAGTGGGCAGGATTATGGAGGCACTCCTTAAGGAAAGGATAGTGCAACACCTGGAATCCATAGGAGCACAGGATCCAAGACAGCATGGGTTTACACAAGGAAGGTCCTGTCAAACTAATCTCATAGATTTCTTTGACTGGGTAACCAGAGTGGTGGACCAGGGAGAGCAGTTGATATCGCCTACCTTGACTTCAACAAAGCTTTCGATACTGTTCCACATAGAATATTAATTAATAAGCTGGGTAGGCTCGGGGTGGATCAGAAGTTGGTCAACTGGGTGGCAAACTGGTTGATGGGCAGAAAGCAGAGAGTAGTGGTAAACGGTATACAGTCAGAAGAGATGCAAGTCCCAAGTGCGGTACCTCAGGGATCAGTGCTGGGGCCAGTCCTCTTCAATATCTTCATCAGTGACATTGCAGATGGACTGGAGGTAAGGTTTATCTGTTTGCAGATGACATTAAGACAAGCAACAGAGTAGATGATCCAAATGGGGTGGGCAGAATGAGAAGAGATCTGGATAAACTGGCAAAATGGTCAGAAGAGTGGCAACTGTGGTTTAATGCAAAGAAGCGCAAGATCATGCACATAGGGAAGAAAACCTGAAGCCACATATAGGCTGGGAGGGGAGTTGCTGGCGGTCACAAGGGAAGAAAGAGACTTGGGCATCATCATCACTGATGACCTGAAATCATCGAAGCAGACCACTAAAGCTGTAGGTAAGGCTAGGGGGATGTTGGGGTGTATTAGTAGTGGTATCACAAGTCAGAAGAGGGAGGTAATAATCCCTCTTTACAAGACACTGGTTAGGCCCCATCTGGAGTACTGCATGCAGTTCTGGAGGCCACACCTTCACAAGGAAACTAACCAAATTGAGGCAGTCCAGAGAAGGGCAACCAAAATGGTGCAGGGACTGCATCAGAAAACATATGAGGACAGATTAACGGAGCTCAATATGTTTACCCTAGAGCAAAGGAGGAAGAGAGATGATATGATCGAAACATTCAAACACCTTAAGAGCATTAACAAGGTGAAAGAGTCTAACATGTTTCAATATAAAAAAGAAAATAGCAGAACAAGAGGACACAACATGAGATTAGAGGAAGACCAATTAAGGGGTAATGTGAGGAAGTTCTTCTTCACAGAAAGAGTGGTGGATGCATGGAATGGCCTACCTCAGGAAGTGGTGAAAAGGAATACAGTGCAGTGCTTCAAAGAGGCATGGGATAGGCATAACTGGGAGCAATACAGATGAGTATGAATAGATAGGCCATTGACAGAACAAAGGCTGATGGCACATTTATAAGATAGAAAAGAAATGGGCAGACTGGACGGGCCTTGCGGTCCTTATCTGCCATCAGTTTCTATGTTTCAGTTTTGTGCGAACTTTGGTTCCCTCTGTTTATTAAAACAAACTAACAAATAAAAAAAAATCCCTTTTTTTTGTAACATATCTTCTCCTGAGTGAAGCTAGGTGGTTCTGTGAAGTAGTTGGGGGAGGTCGGGTAAAGATAGATGCTCATTCCCATAGCGTGGTGACTACAACAGCCCCCTTCCCGACTTTCTGCTCTTCTTTGGTACTCTACTTTTGGGTGGCTACAGCCACCCATCCGACCCCTCCCCCTAACAGTTATGAATGTGGTGCAGGAGATGGCACTGTCAGACTGGCGTTAAAAGTGCCATTTCTGCTCTTGGTAATTGATGATAGCTGCAAGTTGTCGGCAGTGCAGCTTAAAGTGTGGCGGCAGGTTGTGACTCAGTCAACGATTGGTTAAACTGGTTGGGCCGGGCCATGGTGGATGTAGAGAGAGGACCACAGCAGACTCAGAACAGCAGGGGGAAGAGATTACCAGAATGGAGGCACAATGCAAAATCATCCTCCAACTCTCCATGTAAGCCACCAATAAATAAAACACCTGAAATTGGGTGGGGGTCATATTTCTTTCTGTAGGGGCTTGCTTAGGCAGCTAGTGGTGGACTGAAACAAGGGCTGGGGGTGCTTCCCACCCATGCTTCCTCTCCCCAAACTAGCTTAAGAATGACTTATACCTGGATTTCTCAAGAGGGTTGCTTAGCAATGTGCGCTTTTTGAGCCCAAATAAATGCTCTTAAAGGAGAACTGCCAGCAGAGATGAAGCCCCGATCGCTGCACAGATCGGGACTTCACCGCTCTGGTCCCCCCCTGCAGGCACCCTATTAAATGAATATTTTTCTTTTCCATCATCACTGGTAAAAATTGCTAACTCCCCTGGTGTGCCTGGCATTTTATTAATGGCCACCATTGTTATTGTGTGATCTCACTGATATCAGGCACTCATGACGTTGCCATGCCCCTTCCGTAATAATGGCCTTATGTACAAAGATTTTACTAAGTTGGTATCTCTAATGCTCGGTCCAGTTTTTACAGAATTTGCCTAAATCCCATGGGTATACCTGTCTTAAAGGTCTTCAGGTCGACCTCTGACCTAACAATTTTGTTGTCACTGACCCTAATTCCTGGACTGACTTGGATCCTCATAATGTTAGTAAGTACCAGGTCCAGCAGAGCCCCCTCCTTTGCTGGGTCTAGGATCAGCTATACTAGGAACAGCTCCTGGCATACTTCCACCAGAAACTGATTCCTTGTACTTGCCACAGCTGGGACTTTCCAGTCCAAGTCTGGCATGTTCCCCTTCTATTACTACTTCCTCAACTGTTGTTCAACTCTCAGCTTCTCACCTAGTTCTCTATCTGCCCCCTGATCTTGTCCTTATGGTCTGTAGACCACTCCAATCCTTGTTTGTTTCCCATTTCCTGTTACTATTAGCACACATAGAGACTCTAACCTTCCCAAGTCTCCCAGGTTATCCACCTCTGTTATTTATTTTGTAACCCCCTCCCTTGCTGCCCCATCTAGGGGCATACTTAAAATCTTGCAGATGGTCTGGGCAGAAAAGTAGGAGCACTCCCAAAGTGCTAACATATGAGACATTTACATTTGCTGGACCAGGGAAAATAGATGGTCCCTACCCAAAAACCCCGGAACCCAGATCCCTGCAATCTCCTGACATATGAAGATCTGGTAAGCCAAGCCTTCCTTTTACTTCTGTTTTCACGGGGTCCCCTTTACGCTGGCTGTGATTGTCCCCACTGACACTGGTGTGGAAGAGCGAGCTGCCCTTACCACCTGGACCCCGGGGCAATTGGCCCATGCCCACAAGGCATCCAGGAATTTTCCTGACAACCCAGGCCCCAACCCCTTTTTCCAATGGCTGGCTCTAAATGTCCTAGGCTGAAGCCCCTGTTACCCTGATTGCTTGCCTCTGCCTCAGCCCTCCATGGCCCCCTTTTTCTCCGGGGTTGTACTGTTGTCACCATCTCCTACGGGGAGTCCATGCCAGGCCCACATCCCTTGCTATGACTCCTGGGCTTGCGTTAAGCCAGCAGCATGGGGACCACCCTCCAAGGCCTACCACTTCTGTGGGTTCACAGCCCGCCCGGCCTTTAACTGGACCGGCACCCCAGGATCTGTCCCTCCAAACAGGCCCCTTGAACAGGTGAAAGACCCCACAGCTCCCTCGACCACCCAGGCTGCCCTGCCACACCGGGTATGGGGGGAATCTCTGCCACCAGTTCCCTTCCTAAGAGGGCCCTGCCACAGCCCTCCCAGCCCTGGCAACATGGGAAAACACCAATGGGCTTCCTAAAAGGCTCCTACATCTATCAACCGGGCTTGCTAAAGCCTCCCAAATGCCCTAGCCCCACTCAATGCAAAACCTGGCTACCTGGTCCCTACCAGAACTCCATACCCCTACTCCTCATTGGCCCTGGCGAGTAACCATCCTGACTGCACTTCACTTTGGGGGTGGGGTCCCCACTGGCCCTCCTGGACTGCCGAGCTCCCTCACCTGCCCACCTATCCTGGTCCCAGTTCTACTCTCCAGCCTCCCCCCTCCAGCCCCAGGCTGGGATGGAAAGGCCCAAATACTTCCTGTCAGCTCCATTTTATACCCTATCTGTTGCCCTCTGCTGCCCCCTTGAGGCGTCCAGAGAACTATCCCCCAGAGCACTAAACCCATTTCCTATCTATGGGGGGAGAGGGTTTAGGGGGAAAGGGGAGCCTAAAAAATGAGGGAATATAAGCCTCACTTTTACAGGGGGCTTACACTCTTCCCCCACCCAGGAAATCATTCCCTCTTGGGAATGATGGCAAGGGTCCAGTGATGGTGCACTCCCATTAGGCCACGTATGCACATTTCCCAGCCTGTTGGAAATCAAACTCATCATGTCTGGCCACTAGACACCACCCAACCTTCCTACCTAGCCCAAAACTATTTCCTAAAACCTAATTCCTAAACCCTACCTGCGCCAGTAGATAAATCTAAAGTGCTAGTCACAACCATCATGATTCGTTTTTTTTAAAAAGTAACAGCAATCACTTTTTCATAATGATTATACATTTCCCAAAAATATTATTTTTCCTTAAGCTTTATGCTAAATATTAGTGAAGTAGCAGACAGTCCCTTTAGATACCTCCCACCAAAATTTTAAAATAAGTTTCTCTGTGTACAAAACCCCAGACTATTCTCTCACACACACACACACACACACACACACACACACACACACACACACACACACACACACACATTCTTACACCAATCTCTCAGAAACATATTTTATCATAATATATAAAACAATAACTATAAAAATGTTCGGTTTAAGAGCTTGATCAAAAAAGAGTTACCACATCAGCTCCATAGAGCAATTGTCCTGGTGCAGTCCACAAGTTTTTTAATCCCAGGGGCCTAAGTTGCAGGTCCCCTACCTGGAGGGAAATAATATGCTGGATCTGGCTTGGTGATCACCACTCCAAACAAATGTCAGTCCAAGATGTAATACTTTGTCCGAGTCCCAGTTAAGTCCTGGACCATAGCAAAGTGTTTGAAAATGGTTACTTCTGACTAAGTCCCTGTATGGCACATCGACCGTGCCCTTTGGAATAACTCCTGAGATGGGGTACTTCCTCCACCTGGGTGGTTCTTCAGCCTTTCCAGTTGTTCTTTAAAAATCCAGTCCTCCCTCATCTCTTCAATAATGTCCCAAATCCTTTCTGGCATGTATGGATAGTTCAAGTTTGGATATTCTACCCTCAACCTCCTGCGAACCCACCTTTTGGCCTGGTTCCATTCGGGCAGGTCCCTCACGCTGGTTCTCCTTGCTTGACCTCATGGTAGCCATATCTCCTGTAGATATTTCAAATTCAGTGGGTCACTGGGATTTAACTTGTCCATTTGGGTCTGGAGGGTCTTGTGCCAGACCGGGAGCTGCGGGGTGGCATCTTTAAATAACTGGGCAGTGGTATGGCCTAGGGATTGCCCTAACCACTATGTGGTTCTGGAACTGGAACTGGCTGTCAACACATTTCTCCTCATTCAGCTCCCTTTGGTCTTGAGGATCACCAACCTGTTCACTAGCTGCACCTGGTGCAGGTACAGACTCAGGGCCACTCTCCATAGATCTGGTTTTGCTCTTGGCCCCTGAGGCAGGCTCCAATTTGCTGGATGATTTCTGTGAGCTAACGCCGGATGGGGGCTGCGGTGAGGGTTCCCCGGGCCCTGGAGGATCCCCAACCAGTTCTCTGAGGCCCCTGCCCCTCCCTCTACCAGTGGGATAGCCAGTAGCAGGTGGTGGAGAGCTGGACAGACATCTGTGCTCTCCGTCACCTCTGTCTTTTCCTGGTACTCCTGCACCCTCCTTCTCCACAGCCTCCATTATCATGTCTGGGGATTCTCTTTGGGTCTCATCCACCTGGACATGTATGCTTTCTCCCAGGGACAGTCTTTCAAACCCCTCCAAATCTCTACTGACTGGTGACCATGGGATGAATAAGCTGGCAGTGAAACTGGGAGCATGCATCCCGCTACATGACATTGGCGCTCTACCTATACAGTAGAGGCATATGGGCAGCCTGGTTACCGCTTCTCCCACAAATCCACACATCACACAATGTTCATGTCTCTTGCATTGTCCAATAGCCTTCCAAAGCCGAGAAAGAAGTGAGGCCGGAACTGTAGTCAGGGGTTCCTCCTGAGGGGTTGCTTCAGGCCTCCCTGCACCTCCCCCTGCTACTACTTGTTGCCAATCCACTGGGATGCCTGCGCTTGCTTTTCCTTCCCTCTCAGTCCTACAGTTACTTGGAGCCCAACAATTCTTTGCTCCAAAATAATGCAGCCCCAGTTCACTTGCCTGCTTCTCCAAGAATGTGCTCCCACAGCGATCGCTTTTGCTCTGCTCTTGCTATTGCTATTTGCCTTTTCTGCTTTACTACTGTTCCTGGTCTCTCTCCCTCAGCTCACTCGCTCTGATCCCCAAGATGGTGCTTCCTTGTGCAGCTGCTATAGCTCCTTTTGCCCATCCTCCAATCAGGACCTCTTCTGAGGGTCACGTGACCAGTCAGTCACACGTGCACACCACACCAGCAGGCCAGGCCTAATGCCTGCTCCAGGCCTACCCCAGAGCAATTTTAAAGTATGCAACAGGGCCCAACCAGGCCAGGAAGCCTATACACCCCTAACTGCAAGGCTCGGGGTCCAGTGGTGATTTCCATGGTTCAGGGAACATCCCAGATGAGTAGCCCCCACAGTGTAACCCTCCTTGCTGCCCCATCTAGGTGCATACTTAAAATTTCGCAGATGGTCCGGGCAGAAAGAAAGGAGCACTCCCAAAGCACTAACATATGAGACATTTGCATTTACTGGACCAGGGAAAATAGATAGTCCCTACCTGATGCTGTCTTCAAGCTGCTGCATTACCTCCTATTTTCAACAACAGATCCACTCCCTGAACCTACCAACCAGACCGGGACCCCCCTCTCTCTCTGGGAGGTCCCGCAAAGCCCCGGAAGCCCCAGAGGCTGGATTCTTCCACCTGGAATACAAACTCATGGCAAATTAATTAGACAGCAAAATGAAGAGGGAAACAAAAGATTTAATTTCATTAAAACTCCTTCTCTACAATCAAATAAAGCACAAACCACTGCTTTCTCCCCAAATGACTTTGTCATCTGCATGGCAAATGATTCCAGCTATAAAGGGGTCACCATTCCTTTACAGCGACTACTTAATCAGCTCCATGGAGCTATAACTTTTTACACGATATACCTGGACTTCTCAAACAGCAGAACCACAGTATCAGCAGACACTAGAAGGAGTCTTTTTCCTACCCTTCCTGTCTCAGGTGTTTTACCCAGAAACCCTGAAACCCAGATCCCTGCAATCTCCTGGCATATGAAGATCTGGTAAGCCAAGCCTTCCTTTTACTTCTGTTTTCACGGGGTCCCCTTTACGCTGGCTGTGATTGTCCCCACTGACACTGGTGTGGAAGAGCGAGCTGCCCTTCCCACCTGGACCCCGGGGCAATTGGCCCATGCCCATGAGGCATCCAGGAATTTTCCTGACGACCCAGGCCCTGACCCCTTTTCCAATGGCTGTCTCTAAATGTCCTAGGCTGAGGCCCCTGTTACCCTGATCACTTGCCTCTGCTTCAGCCCTTCATGGCCCCCTTTTTCTCTTGGGTTGTACTGCTGTCACCACCTCCTACATGGAGTCCCTGCCAGGTCCATATCCCTTGCTACGGCTCCTGGGCTTGTGTTAAGCCAGCAGCATGGGGACCACCCTCCAAGGCCTACCACATCTGTAGGTCCACAGCCCATCCTGCCTTTAACTGGACCGGCACCCCAGGTTCTGTCCCTCCAAACAGGCCCCTTGAACAGGTGAAAGGCCCCCCAACCCCCTTGACCACCCAGGCCGCCCTACCATACTGGGTACGAGGGGAACCTCTGCCACCAGTTCCTCTCCTGAGAGGGCCCTGCCACAGCCCTCCTAGCCCTAGCAACCTGAGAAAACACCAGTGGGCTTCCTAAAAGGCTCCTACATCTATCGGCTGAGCTTGCTAAAGCCTCCCTAATACATTAGCCCCACTTGATGCAAAATCTGGCTACCTGGTCCCAACCAGAGCTCCATATCCCCACTCCTCTTCGGCCCTGGTACATAACTGTCCTGACTGCACTTTACTTTGGGGGGGTCCCCACTGGCCATCTTGCACCACTAAGCTCCCTCACTTGCCCACCTATCCTGGTCCTGGTTCTACTCCCCCCCCCCCCAGCCCCAGGCCTAATGCCCTGGCTGGAAAGGCCCAGATACTTCCTGTCAGCTTCCTTTTATATCCCATCTGCTGCCTTCTGCTGCCCCCTTGAGGCATCCAGAGAAGTATCCCCAGAGCACTAAACCCATTTCTAGCTCGGGGCTGCCTAAAACATGTGGGAATGTAAGCCCTGCTTTTACAGGGGGCTTACAATTTATTTATTGAATTTTTTTGACAGGTAGGGCCACTGATACCAAGAATCCCTTTTTCAGGTGTGACACTGGATTAAATACGTGTAAAGGGACATCATGGCAAAAAGAATCCAAGATACAATATGCAGAGATGATTGACAACAATAGCAACAATAATAGAATCACATGATTTAATAAAATATATCATGGGGAAAACATATAGAGTTAGGGGGCTCAATTTTTAGAGGCTGATGCAGGGCTTGTGTCCAGCACTGTGTCAAAGCCCTTTTTGGTGCCGCTGCACCAAACTCCTTTGCCACAACTGCACCCGATTTTATATTGTCGGACACAGTTGCAACAGTTTCCTCAGTCTACTAGCAGCTTGTGCCAAATGTTTGGCACAAGCCTCATAAAAAGGGTCTCCCAAATGATACAAGTTATTAATGACCAGGAAAATGCTGGTCTAACTTGCAGCATGTGGCGCTCGGGATTGAAAATCCTGATCGCTGGCTGAGAGAATGCTGCAAGCCCCGTGCGCCAAATAATCGGTGCACCAGGGGCTTGTGGCATTCTTGGAACTTTGGAAATCAAGCCCAGGGTTTAAGAGCATAGTGCAGCAGGAACATTTAGTTGGGTAGCAGTAATTTAGTGGAGTGCAAAGTTACAAAACAGATTGGTACTGTTTAACAGTTACAGGTACAAAGACAACTCTCCAGGAGGAAAGTCTTCAGCCCTTTTTTAAAGCCACCAAGTGGAACAGTTAAGGAGAGCTACAGGAGGGCATTCCACTGGGAGGGGGAAGAGAAGGCAAAGGATCTCCTGCCCACATAAGACCTTGTTCTCGGTATATCAAGCAGGGTATTAAAGATGAATGGAATGTCCTTCCTGGAGTTTTGACAGCCAAAACATCACGGGGTGGTGGGGGTTAGCACCTCTAACTAGTTTGAATGTGAGGCAGAGATGGGGTAGCTGAATCCCCCTTCAAAGGGGGGCCAGTTCAAGGAGTGGAGGACATCACAATGGTGCACCCTTGAGAGGACACCAGCAGCAACCTGACCAATTCTGTTGTAGAGAAACATTAACCTGTTTAGTTCAGAGCACCTTAGGGACTGCAGAATTAGTGCACCGTATAGTAAAACTGGGAGCAATGTACTACTACAGTGGCAAAGGAAGCTGAGAATCCTTAGAAAGATGGTTATTTAGGCGATACAGTAACCCAGTTTTCTTGTGCAGGGACTTAGAGATGTGAACAATGTGGTAATTAAATGAGACATCCTGGTCTAAGTACACTCCAAAATATTTACTGAAGCTATCACCTCAGTTGGGACACCAGTGTATGTAGCAATTTGTAACAAGTGTTGACTTGAAGTAGCAGGATGCTTGGGGCCGAACAGTATAGCTTTAGTTTTCTTTGTGTTTAGGATTGGTTTGTTAGTGGTGAACCAGTTTTCAAGTTCCTAGAAATCAGTAGCTAGTAGACTACTGATCTGCACTACCTCATCGGAACATCTGTACAGCATGGCATCATCCACGTACTTTATAGTATATTAGCGCCACCACAGTTACTGGGCAAAGTCATTAATAAATAAGAAAGACAACAAAGGGCCCAGAATGGAACCTTAGGGTACACTGTTTGTTAAGGGCTTCTGCATAGATTGAACACCTTTCCACTTGACCTGTTGGGTGGGAACTATTAGCCAGGTAATTGGAGAACCACTGACAGGACAGACTGTCGAGACCGAGGTGTTGCAGTTTAACGAACAGGAGGCTGTGATCCACCAAGTCAAAGGCTTTGGTAAGTCTGTAAATACAGCATCTGTAGATAGTCCTTTATCAATAGCTCCAAGTACGTCTGTCAACAGCCTTACCAATGTGGTGTATGTGCCATGATTTTCCCTAGAGCTGTACAGCTTGTTAGTGAGCAGCTGAGGCTGTTCCAAGTAGTCTTGTGTCTGATTGTAAACTAAATTTTCAAGGATGTTGGACAGTGAACAAAGCAAAGATGCAGCGCGGTAGTTTTCTATTGGTTTCCTAGGACCCCCACTTTGTGTACTTGGACTACAAGGGCCACTTCCCAGCTTTCAGGGACTCTACCTGCAATTAAAGATTTATTAAGCAGCATAGCGACAGGGAAGGTGATGACAAGAGTGGCTATCTTAAGGAGCTTTGGCTCAAGTTTGTCAAAACCAGCAGAGCCTTTGTCCCTTAGCTGTTTTAGGAAGGAGGTAGCACCTCTTGTTGTCTTATGGAAATGGAACTCTGGGTACTCAATCAGTCAATCAAAATTTTATTTGTAGAGCGCCCCTTCCCAGGGGCTCGGAGCACTGTACAATATATTACACACGTATAATAGATCACAAATTATTTACAAAACATTATTCACATACATATTTCAGAGCATATCTCCCATCCCCCACCCCAACAAAATCATCTACTAAAATTCAGTATTCTTTATTAGTAGCAACTATTAGCCCTAAAATACAAAATTATATAAGGCTATATGCTTGTTCAAACAGGAGTGTCGTAAGCCCCCTCTTAAAGGTTTCCACCAAGGTGGCCTCGCTAAGATGTAGCAGTAATGAATTCCACAGTACGGGTGCAGCCACTGAGAAAGACTGGTCACCTGACAGCTGCAACCTCATCCTGGGAATAGTCAGGAGGCCACTCTCAGAGGAATGAAAGGTGCGAGACAGACAGTGAGGAACCAGGAGATCTTGCAGATAGTCAGGTCCTTGACCGTGTAGGGCTTTGTAGGTCAACAAATCTAGCTAGAAGGCAGTCCTCCACCTTATTGGCAACCAGTGCAGCCCACAGAGAACCAGTGTAATATGTTCAAATCTGGAGTCACCCATCAGTAACCTGGTTGCCGTGTTCTGTACCAGCTGCAAATGGTGGAAGTTTCCTCCCAAAAGCCCCAGGTATAAAGATTGCAGTAGTCTAGTCTTGATGTCACAAAGACATGTATTACGGTGGTCAGGTCATCAGGCAGAATCAGGACACAGATCAGGGCAATGTTTCTCAGATGGTAAAAGCCACTTTGGACAATGGCTGACAGTTGAGCATCAAGTGTCAAGCGGTCATCAAGAACAACACTTAGATCCCTAACGCAAGCAGAGGGGATCAAGGATAAGCCACCCAGGTTTAAACCTAGGTTGCTACCCTGTACCCCTCCACCTTGCTGATGACACGGCTCCACCACCAATACCTCCATCTTGTCTGGATTGGGTTGTAACCAGTTCCGTGCCCATCATGACCATCTGCACTCTGTCCGTGAGGTTAAGACTTAAACCAGCTGATGATGTTGTTGGACAATCTACACCAGTTTCTCAGGCGTACTGACTCTGATATACGGACTGAGCGGGGGAGTGGGTGAAGGCCTGGGGGCAGGGGGTTTTAAATCTGTTTAGAGCTGCAAAAAAGTTATTAAAGGCATTTGCAGTAGCCACAGGGTCTTAGAATGTAATGCCATCAGCTACAATATCACAATCTACTGAGCTGGTGTGACCTTTTAGAAGTGCATTAATTTGTGCCCCGAACAGCTTAAGATCAGACATGTTTTTAGACTTCATGTGCCATAGGTACTTCTTTATGGCAATTTGTAGATCCCTTTTACATGCATTTCTGAGAGCACTGTGTATGCTGACTTTATTCCTTCCATTCCATAAAGTGCTACACTACCACCTTATCCTTTATCCACTTCTTTCTGAACAAGGGAGTATCCCAGTATGGACATGTCCCACTATTGGCTCTAGGTTGCCCACGTCACTGTGACAGTCACCAGGTTGAGGTTACCTTCTGCAACCAGCACTTGTTGCTGTGGCATTTTATTGCCCACACTCCTTCCATTGGTGCACATCATTCTCCAGCGACTGGTCCCATCCCTCCCCTTACTTTTGTCCGCAGGTTTCATTAAATCTAGTCTATTATTTGGTGGGGGGAGGCCTGCAAGGCTCCCTGCGTTGTGTCATTTGTAGTGTTCCTTGGCAAACTGACATTCCCCCACTTACCTGCTTTAAATTAGCTGTTGTGTAGTGTGTCCATCTTGCTCCCAGCAACCTCCTACCCTACTTGTTGGGTTGCAAGCTGCCTTTTTTGAACAGCCTTCTACCCCTCTAGGTTGGGCCCTAGTCCCTGAGGAACTGAAATCCTTTCTCCCTGGCAGTGCTTCAGATAAGGTGAGTACCGGTCTATTTTACTCATCAATGTTTAACAAATACTCTTTAAAAATGTTTTTTATGAATATCAGTGCTCATCCCAAACCTTCTAAATACCCCATAGATACTTCAAAAGGAGCTGTTTTTCCAAGTTTAAAGCACTTTCACTCATCAAGGTAATATTTTACTCACCTAGTATCAAAAATGGTGAGTACGTTACTCTTGAAAGCCAACGTTATCTGGAGTGTTGCTGTCTGGTCCATCCCTTTAGCCAACTGTTGGATTTGTTGGAACACAAGAAGCTGTTCCCTCCCATTCAGGCTTGGCTGTGGTAGTACCTCAGAGAAGGCTACCACTTCTTCTCTTTCCTTAACTACCTTCCCCAGAGCATGAAAGTCTGCCTTTACGTGTTCCATGCTCCCCTTGCTCAGATCATTCATGCCCTTATGCACAATTAGATCTGGCCCTTCTCACCTTCTCCTGTGTGTTTCACCGCCCACCCTGGCAATGATTCTGTCTGCTGTCACTCTAGGGAAACAGGAGACCACCTCTTTATGACTGGATGTGAGACCCAACTCCCTTCCAGTGCCCTTTACAGCTGAGTCTCCCACTGTGTGTACTTTCCCCTTGCCCTCTTTTGGCTGCCCCCTCTCCTGGCATGGTCTGTGGCAATGCCTACCTGTTGGTCTTGCTGGTTCCATCTTCCCTTTTGAGAGTCAGTTGGGGTTCCTCTGGTCATAATAGTGTGAACCTATTACTTGCACATAGCCCTGGTTCCACAGACTTTACTTTCTCACCCTTCCTTCTGCACTTCCTCCCTCAACCACTCATCAGCCTCTGTTTCTGGCTTGTGTGGACCTTGGAGGTGGCTGCTATAGTGTCACCCTGTGGTGCCCAATGGCTGCAGCTCTCAAGTGGCATATATCAGCCCTTGTGGCTTCCAGTTCTGCCCCATGGTCTGGAACCTTCTACAAATAAGACAGTGGCTGAACCCCCCAAAGCACCCTTTAGTTTGCCACCAACCCACGCACTCCCTCACCCCATATCCCACCAAATTGCTCCCCCTGCATCCTTATGTAATTGTAGGTCTGTAATGTATATTTAGGTTTGGGATTTACTGTTTAGATTACTGTTTAATCCCCCTCTGTTGCACATCTTTTCTACAATGTACTTTTTTTGTAGCTTAGATAGGATTTTTTGTTTAAAACAAAATGCTGCTGTTACCTATGGTTTGCCCATACAGATTGCCTGCCCTGCCTTCTCCTTTGGTCCTGCCACCAACATTTCCCTCCAGTGTTACGTCTGTGGTTACCGTCCTCCTCCTCCTCCTCCTATGCCAGATATGTTTTAGTGCTTCTTTTGCTTTACCTGAACCAATAGACTTAGTAAAAATAATCTTATGACTCCTTAACTGTGTTTTCTCATGTATGTTCTTTATGTAGCTCTATACACTAACAAAATCAGCTTTTCCAGATGCACCCAACCTTTCCCAAAAACATATTCCAGTGTAGATGTCTTGTCTCTGCCCACTCTGAACTTGAGACCTTGGCACTCTGGCAAATATAAATCGCCATGTGAACTAGAGGCCCACCTCTGTATGAAAGGCACAAAAATCACATTAATAACATGCTGCCCGCATGGGAAGTAAAACAAATATTTGTTCCTACCACTTTCAGTTTACATTTGGAACTGGCGTTTGATTCTAAAGTCAACCTCTGCTTCACACCTAATGTGTTGGCTGCAGCGCGTATCTTAATTACTTACCACAGGTGCTGTATTATTTATTCCATTTGGAAAATATTTTATTTTCCTGTTGGATGATCCTGTAAACAAATACTCCTCATGCTACAGCCTAGAACACCCTGAATCTGAAGTCACTGATGGAATTAGCCCCTCAGAGATTCAAGAATCCTGAAGCTTTTGTATCCAATGTCCTGTGAACAATCCCCTAGTAACAAGACTAAGCACAGACGAAGTACAGTTTGGGCTGCCTGTACATTTAATTCATGGGAGTGGGGGTAAGAAACTAGCAACTGGCACAGTGGAGCATTATTTAGCTCCTAGATGCATTGCAGGCAGTGTGATTTCTCGCAGCTGGCTTCCATCAGTGATGTCACCAGTAGGGTGTGTGTGTGTGTGTTTCCATATAAAAATAAAAGATTTCTAAGGGCTGCTGCTAATACAGAACAAGTGGCAGGTAATAAGGACATTTGTAGTAGCCTCGTATATTAAGAAAAGAAGGGTAGTGGATTGGACCACAAATAGTAGACTTTGCTGAGTTGATGGACTGCAGGAAGCCATGAGAGTTATCATTAAGCACTTATCGTGTATGGGATAATGGGAACTGCTGAGAAAAGTGCAAGTTTTTTGAAAGCTAAGGGTGCTGTTTAGTGTAATCTTGTACAGTGTACATCTACTTGTAACATATGTACGTTCCTGAGCTCTGTTTCATTAAGTTTTAACAAAGTATATTTATATGTTAAATTTTTATGACTCTAGATCATTTGAAAATAGGTACTTGCCTGAAAGATCTTTTCAGCAATAAAAACGAAACTAAATTTGAATCAACTTGCACAACTGGTATTTAGCTTTAAATCAATTAAAAATATGTTTCTTATTCATCTTTGTGGGCAAGCACTAGCTAAGTATGTGAAATGTGGAGTGAGTTGTTTGTCATTTGATAGGACACCACACAAATCCTTGTGTACAAAATAAATAAGCTGGGACTGGGTGGTAATTTACTGAGGTGGATAACCAACTGATTGAACAATAAAAGCCAGAGAGAAATGGCCCACCTTTCAACCTGTCAGTACTGCAGTGTACATCACTGGGCTTTGAAATATGGATCAAGAGCCAAACTAACCTTCTATTTTTTTCAGTCAAGCTTTTTCTTCCAAACCGAACAGTAGCATTGTTTATCGTTCTGAGCATAAAAACAGTCTGAAGAAATTAGGCAGATTGCAATATCGCTTAGCCAGATTTGTATTGCATTTGATTGGTCCATATTCAATGTATCATCATTGATCAATGCATCTTCAGTTAAACACACAAACCAAGCAGCACTCTCAGAACACAAACGAAAGAAACCAAGTCAGTAAAGTTCAACAGCCGGAGTCTGCGGCTACTACCCAGCGCTTCGAGTCCAAGACGTGACTCTTTGTCAGGGGGTGTGTCCTGAATGCTGGCCCGGTGGTATGTATTCAGAATTATTTAAAGTGACAGTATAAAAAGTTATAACAAAAAATAATACTTTTCTTTTTTCAGTTTGCCAAAAGCATTCATGCACAAAATCAGTACAGGCGCAATCTTCTTCTATTGCAAATACTCCCAAAATTAACAAAATTCATTAAGAGACAAAAAGCATATCTGTTCGTAAATAATTCAGTTATATAAATATATGTTATTACATGCAAAATAGGCTAATAATATTTATATAACAGCAGCACCAGAGACAAAGAATTAGTTGAATGGATACAGGCCAAATAGTCCCCAATGCTAATAGTAATAATGGGTGGGAAGAAAAGATGGGGGGGGGGGAGGAAAGGAAAAGTAATAATTTCAAAGAAAAACTGTAACATCTAAACTGTCATTAAGACCCATGAGAAATAGAGCTTGCATAGTATAAATCCATCTTTGTTCAAGTTTTAATAGTTTATTTAACCTGTCACCACCTCTTATACTTTCTTTGATATGATCTACACCCATGTATTTAAATTCATTAATATCTTTATTATGGCATCTTTCAAAGTGGATGCCAATAGGGGTATTAAGTTTAGGTTTATGTATGGTTCTCACATGCTTTTGCATGCGTTCTCTGAGTGTTCTTTTTATCCTTCCTACATAAATGAGAGGACAAGTACATTGTACAATATATATGACATATACTGTGGAACAATTAATAAAATGTAGAATTTCTGTTTTTTGTTTTCTTTATATGGATGTAGAAAAACAGGTCCCTTTTGGCAAAATTTACAAATGTTGCAATGCCCATAACGAAAACAGCCAGAAGGCTTCTTCAGTTAGATTGAACTTCCCTGGAGATCAGGAGGGAGAGACTCTTGTGTAGCTTTTTATTTAAATGTGTGAAGGGTCTCGCTCCCCCATATTTTTTGGAAAAATTAACTCCAGTATCTTCTATATATTCTCTATGTGAGGTTACAGGAAGAGGTCTAAAAATTCCTAGGACAAGAACAAGATATGGACAAATGTGCTTTATTTATATTGCTACTACTACTACTTGAAACTCTCTCCCCCAAAAATTTTGAAACATGGCAACACATCACAAGTTTAAGAAATCGCTTTTAGAATGGAATCCTTTTCCATGTCATTGTTATTAATTTTAATGTTTTATGAATTATATTCTTGCTATTTACATAACTTTATGTATATTATGTGTATATACAGGACGGCCCTGAAAACAGGCTTTGCCTAGTGCCTTATCCTATTTAAATATAAACTTCAAACTCCATCTGAGGAGCCAGACCCCTCAGCCTCAGACCACCCAGATGGCAACCATCTCACCCAGGACTTACTGGCTTTTATTCCCATGGATTTCCCCCTGTGGTGGGGCCAGGAGGGGGGAAGGCCACCCCTTCTGGTGTCCACATCCAGATAGCCTTACCCTGGTGATGGCATGGGACCTGTAGTGGACTGGGCATCATTCTGCCTGACCCCAACATTTTCTTCTGACAGTTTTCTCCCCAGCCACCTCCCCAGATGTCAGGCACAGTCCATAACCAGTCTTATCATGCTACTGATGTCCCCTGTGCCTCCGTAGCCCATGGCCTGCCCTATCCACCTCCCAAGTTTGCTCCTGAATCCAGGGCATGGGTGCAACCTACTTGCTGGCCCTGTGAAGAGCAGTCTTTATTTCAGTAACAACACCAGAGGCTTGATTTTTAGAAGTCCTTTGAGGTCAGCTCATCAAGCTAAAACAGATGCTGGAATTGTGTCTTTGCCATTGGATGCACCTTTTCCTAATTTCCCAACCTCCACAGATTATACTACAGTTGGAAGTCTTTGTAGCAGCCTGTACATGCTACACTAATTTAAACTTTGTCTAGCATATCTCTCAGATGCAGAGGTTGAAAATGCTATTTTCCTAATCAAGTCCTGTGATGTCTGAAATTGGACAACAAAGGGAATTGCACTCACAAATTTGCTTTGAAAATCTGAACCTGTATGTTCAGAAGTAAACTGCTGGTAACCATCAAAACAAGGACGCAATAATGATTATAATTACAACAGGGTTTTTTTTTGTTCTTTTTGTCAAACAGTTTACTGAGGTTTTAAAATGAAAGAAATGCTCATTACATAACAATGCACTGATCAGTAATATGCACTGAGATAACTAATCATAGTTGTAAAGGGGTTCAAAGAATTATGCTTCACCTTAAGAAGTGAGTATTCAAAGAGAAACTACACCTAGTCATATCAGTCTCTCCAGATAATCATAGTGCATGACATTCTTTTGGAATTCCCAACTCATCCCAGGGTGTCATGTCATTTTACAAATGGATGAGAATAAACAGGCTCCCCAAATCTAGTAATAGTCTACCAATTTCACCAGTGATAAATAGCCGAGCTGCTCCCGGTCTGAAATGACTCCCAGGGCTAATTTTCACTCTACCCAGAGAGGGATTGTAATAGCTCTCCATTTAAGGAGAAGGTGCATTTGAACTTCAACACCAATTTCCATTAATCTATTAGTATGAGATGTGTTAAGAAGCTGGATGTAGAGGTGTTCCCCAGAATAAAGAGTGTGCCAGAGAAAGGTGGAGGGGTCCCACTACCTCCTGGCATGTACTGCATACCCCCTGACAAAATGGGAGAGTCACTGGACATGACTACAAGATGTATAAAAGTGGCTGCCCATTGCCATCACACCTCTGGCATCTATCATGATCTAGAACCCCCAGATAACATAGAACCAAAGAGGTTCATGGATACCGATTGAGAATTTTTTACTATATGAACCAGCCCCTGTTTGCTCTGCATTCCTGGTGTGCCCTTCTTTAACAAGCCACCCATGACCCCTCTAATAGGGTTACACCTAGTTTATGTTTACAAACCATTTTATGATTCAAGCAGCTGCCAGGGGAAAGCATCACACACTGCTGAGCAGATGTGGGTATCCTCCCCATATTTAAGCAGAGATAGGAAAGAAGAGATGAAATTACCATTTAAGGAAGCAGTACATAGTCTAATGTTAGGTGAACTTGAAGGAGGCTGCACAGCTATAATATTTTGAAACATCTTAGGGTGGCAGTTGAAATCTCATCTGTAGAGAGTAAAAGGAGTTCAAGCATCTCCACCCCAGAACTTGAGTTGTGGAGGCCATGCATCCTTGAAATTATGGAAAAGGCACCAGATGCACATAGTAATTTCCACATAGTGAGGGTCCTCACCATTCACCTGGACTGGCAAACAACTACTGTATGTGTGATGGCACAGGGTGTCCTTTACACTTACTGAAAGTCTTCTACATGTACCCCCCTGGGGGGAGCTCTGTGATGCATAGAAGCTCAGCCCTATGTACCCACATAAGGGTTCATAGGGCTTCATGAATTGATTGAGCCCTGTTTTTCCCTTTAGGTACAAACTGAGGTAGGCTTGCACTGACACCAGACTGACTTGTATCCAATCTTTGGAAATTGGTCTGGACAAAGTCCGTCTGTGTCACAACAATGGAAAACTGATGGAAAAATAAGGGGATAGAGGGGGTCCCTATAGGGGGCACTGAATTTAAACTCACCTTATATGGGGATGACAGTTTGTTGATGCAATTGTCCCCCAAAGCTTCACTGGCATCAGTTTGGAAGGATATGTAAATTTTTGAATAATTGGATAGATTTGAGTTAAATGTCCAAAAAGGGTTCTCTGTCTTCATCATAATCCCTCCCAAGATACTAAACCTTATTTGAATTTTTCATTTTAGTGGCACTGATACCCTATTAAATATTTGGGCATTTGCTTTCCCCAAATTTAGATAACCTTGAATTAGTAAACAGTTTTTATTTATTTATTTTTTATTTATTTGTTCTAGGATTACAAATACCTTTGAGCCGAGGCTCTTTTACAAAGGTTTCACGTCATTGATACAATTGAGACAAACATAAGCAAAGATAACAGTTTATAAAATTAAAAAACAAAAACAAAACACATAGTCTTGTAGAGGAAAAAAGAACAATAAGGTGAAACTTTGGGGAGGGGAAAGGGAAAGGAGGAGGGTGAAATGAGGGAGACTAAGTGGATGGGAGAAAAGGGGAGGTGGGTGGAATAGAGAGAGAAGAGGTGGAAGGCAGGTAAGAATAGAGGTAGTGCAGCCAGGTGGCATTTGTCATGGGCCAGCAGAGGTGAAGATGGGGGGTGCTGGCAAAGTGCAGGAGTAGATGTGGATCCAAAAGGGCATCTTCAACTATGGAACCAAAAAACATGTTTAGCCACAACAGTCACAGAGGTTGGAGGCAGTGAATGTTAGGTGAGCTGAGTCTTAAAAGTGCTGAGCAATAGTGAGGATGGGATGTCACTGGGAAGATCATTGTACCAACTAGTGGCCCAGTAAGCAAAGGATCTTTGGCCTTGTGTTGTGCGGCAATGCGGGATTTGCAGAAGCTGAGGTTTCGATCCCCTGGTATGGCGGGTGTGGATTCTCGGTTGTATGAGGGCACAGACTCCAGGGGGGGCAAGGCCCAGCAAGATTTTCTTAGTAGTAATACAAGTTTGGTGTTTTATTCGATTGGCAAGATTCAACCATCCAGTTTGAGAATAGAGGTCACAGGTGTGAGTTAGGTGTTGGGAGCCAGTGGCAAGTCGACAGGCCTTGTTGAGGGTGGTGGATACACGTTTGAGTGCGGTGGTTGTAGCAGAGCCATAAATGATAATGCCATAATCAGTGGTGGATGTGATGGAGCTTTGGACAGTGACAGTGAGGGTTTCGTGTGTCAGGTGTTTCCTATGACAGAATAGCAGGCCTAGCCGGGAGTTAGCGGCTTTGACGACATGTCGATGTGGGCAGTGTAGGAGAAGCGAGGGTCAAGGGTGATCCTGAGGTATTTAAAGTTTTTGACCTGTTCCGGTGCAGCACCTTGTCTGGTGATAATGGAGAGTTGTAAGTGCTTATGTTTATTATGGGAGCTTCTGAAGATCATGGCCTTGTTTTTTTTTTTTGACTAAGGATCAGTTTGTGCTTTGTGAACCAATTCTCAACCGAAGAGAAGCCGAGTTGGACATTTTCTTGCAATTTCTTTGGGTCCTGGTGTGTGGCAAGGATTACTGCATCATCAGCATACAGGGTGATATGTTCAGTGCAGGAGTCCGGTAGGGTGTTAGGGAACAGGCTGAAGAGTAGGGGGCCCAGTATTGAACCCTGGGGGACTCCAGAGAGGACAGGTTTGGAATCAGAGTGCACATCACCAATTTTTACATGCTGGGAGCGGTTTTCAGGATAGCTTTTGAACCAAGAGATTGAATCATTGGAGAGACCAGCATTTTTTAGTTGGCTCAGCAGGAAGGAGGGAGTGATGGACAGTGTCGAAGGCTTTGGTCAGGTCGATGAAAATAGCACCAGTTAGTTGTCCATTGTTGAGGGAGCTGTGAATGGAGCCGGTGAATTCGAGTAAGGCAGAGGCTGTACTATGACCTTTTCTAAAGCCATGTTGCTGTTTACAGAGAATATTATAATTGTCCAGATGCTCGGTAAGCTGGTCTGCTACTATACGTTCCAGTGCCTTCGCTAGGGGAGGCAGAATGGAGATAGGGCGGAAGTTTGCATGGTCAGTCTTATCACCACATTTGTGATTCTGGGTAACAGCGGCCATTTTCCATTTGTCCGGGAATTGGCTAAGGGAAAGAGAGAGATTAAAGATCTTGGTGAGGAGCCCAAGTACCTCGTCAAGCGTTACGGCCAGTAGCTTGAGGTCAAGAGTGTCATTGCTTGTTCTAGATTTGCTGATGGCTTTGGCAACATAGTTTCAGACTTGATGTTTCTTTAGTGCTTTAAAGTAGAAAGGTGGGTGACAGGCGTGGGTGGAGGAGTTGAGGGGTGGGAGTTGACGCATCTTGGAAGAAGCCAGAGGGGAGAACACTGCTAAGGTCAGTGAAAGCGATGTTAAAAGTGTTCGCAATAGTTTTAGGGTCGAGTGTAGTGTGCCCATTTATGTTGAGTATGTTCTGCGAAGATATTAACTGCTTCCAGTGACATCTTTAATGTTTTTCCAGAAATCCCTCCCATTTCCCCAGGAGTTAGTGAGGGCATTTTATAGTAGTCGATTTCTGTTGCGAATGGATTTGGTGCAGTCATTCTACCGTTTATAATTCTGGATGTCAAGTTGCTTACTGGAGTTTCTAGCCAGTTCCCAGAGGTGGTCCCTGGATTTAAGTTTTTTTAGGAGGTCTCCTGACAGCCAAGGGTTACTGAGAGATTTAACTTTATGCTTTTTGAGGGGGGCAAATTTATTACAGGCTTCATCGAAAATGTAAATAAATTGCTCCAGTGCAGTATTAGTATCTGTTGCCTTGAAGATGGGGACCAGTCCTGCAGATGGAGGTGCAATTTGAGGTGGGGTAGTTGACCACGGGGTAGGACTCTGCTGGTGATGATCTTTGGAGGGGGGCTTATAGAATTTGTTTGACGAGGTACAGCTGATGGGAGAGTGGTCACTGAGTGAGTCAGGGAGGACTGAGGTTTTCGTGATCCGAGAGGGCTGATTGGTTAGAATCCAGTCGAGTAGGGTGCAGGTCCCAGTTCTGTAGTTCTTTCTGGTTGCATAGTCAACCTTTTGAGTCAGGTTAGCTGATATAATGGAGTCCTTAAATGACCCACCCTCAGCTGAGAGCCAATTAATGTTAACTAATAAATTGGCAGCAGACCTGGAAATAATGGATCCCTCTCCCCTTTTTTTCCCCCTAGAATTGATACCATATGACTGGAAAACTGGCTGAAGGACAGAACCCAGAGGGTGATTGTGGGGGGAGAGTTATCTGACACCAGAGAGGTCATCAGTGGGGTTCCGCAGGGCTTGGTGATGGGGCCGGTGTTGTTCAATGTCTTCATCAATGACATTGGGGATGGCATTAAGGGCTGACTGTGCCTATTCACAGACAACACCAAGCTCTGCAGGAGAGTGGACATAGCTGAAGGGATACAGGACCTACAAGATGATCTGGAAAAGCTGTGGAGGTGGTCCAGAATCTGGCAGCTTGGCATCAATGTCAAGAAATGCAAATGTATGCACATTGGAGCCAAGAATCCCAGAATGGAGTACTGTACTACCTGGGCGGAGTCCAGATATGTCCATCAGAGGAGGAGGAGGAGAGGGACCTGGGAGTGATGATCACTAGTGTCCTGAAGCACTCCACCCAGTGCAAGAAAGCAGCAGCAAGGGTAAACAAGATGCTGGGATGCATAGCCAGAGGGATCAGTAGTAAGAGAGAGGCGGTTATACTGCCCTTGTGCAAGTCACAGGTGAGGCCACATCTAGAGTATGGAGTTCAGTACTGGTAACCACACATCAAAAAAAAGACATTAACCTGCTGGAGAAGGTCCAGAAGAGGGCTACTAGGATGATAGTGAGTCAGCAGGGTAGGGCATACGAGGAGAAGTTGAGGTCACTGAACATGTACTCCCTGGAAGACAGACTAGAGAGGGTTACATGGTTGAGACCTTCAGGTACTTGAAAAGGATAAATAAGGTTGATAAGAAAGATCTCTTTAAGCTAAGTGGCAACCATAACATGAGAAGGCACAGTCCTAAGCTGGAGGGGTGGAGGTTTAGGAGGGAGGTCAGGAAGTATTTCTTAATGGTGAGGGTGGTGGACACTTGGAATGTGCTGCTGGAAGAGGTGGTCTTGTTGAAGATGATGGGCAGCTTCAAGAGGGGCTAGGGTAGGCATAGAGGAATGTAAGGATCATGGGTAGGGAGGATGGAAAGGTTGGGAGGAGTGGAAGGGGCAGGGTAAGTAACTCAAGCTGTGGACCCTGCTGTACCAGCACACTAAATAGACCAAAATGGCCTTCTTCTGCTGGTTTCTTCATATGTTTGTTTATTCATATACTGTATGTATGAACATATTTTCCTGACCCACTGTTTGTTTCAAGCTATTCTGCCCAGCCCTATATATTTTAAATCATGGAACAGAATGGTGTAGAGATTTCTCTGGGGTTGGTAAACAACCCCAAATTAAAATGGCAACGTTACAGTTACCTGGAAGCAAAGGATGACATAATATGACACATTTTAATTGATATTGCTTGGCTGCCTACCTTTGTATTTTGTGCCTTTGTATTTTGCCCTTATGCATTGCCTGGTGGAAACACACTGACTTCCACATTAAAAATCTGTACAATTTAGACTGTTACCTCTTCCCAGTCCCACCAGGTAGCTGACACCCACCTAGATTTTCCAGCTATATAGCAGTTATGTTTAGGCAGTGTAACAGGCATTTCAAGCTCCCACAACTTTGACACTTTTTCTTCCAAAGCCAGGCTTTGGCTTATGACATGTTCTTTACACCAGTACATTTCATAGATGGGCCAGATTGTGCCTTTGATATATTTACCAATCTCTGGAAGTGCTGGTTAAATTTGGCATTACCTTCTGAGAACATTTCACATATCTACAGATATGTACCTATGTACTACATGAGGGATACAAACTATCCTGGATCCCACACCCAATGCCCAAACTAGCTTCTATTATATTAAATACAGTGAATGAGCACAAAGAGGTTTCTTGGTTGGGAATCTTTATAAGGGACTGCTGGAGCTGGAACCTATATCACACAAGGGATCCCAGATAATTGGAACTTAGACATGCAAACCAATAGCCCATATGATCAGTGGTTAAAATGTGCATTGCTTGCTGTAAAAATTACGCCATCAATTGGGTGGCAGAAACTTGCCTAGGAATGTAGGGCTAGATTTTTCCTTACCCTGGGCATACAGGCAAAGTACATGGGGGTTTCTCATGGTACATGCTGGAGACAATGGTGATCCATGTCTGAGCAGACATGGAGTGGGTTCTAAAGTAGTAAGATAGGTAAAGAGCTGGCTGTGGAATAGGAGCCAGATGGTGTTAGTAAATGGTGTCCACTCTGGGGAAGGCAAAGTGACCAGTGGTGTACCACAAGGGTCAGTACTAGGCCCTGTCCTCTTCATTAGTAACATTGCGGAAGGACTGGAAGGGAAGGTATGCCTGTTTGCACATGACAGAAAAATCTGCAACAGAGTAAACACTCCGGGGGGGGTTTGTGAAAAGAATGAGGGAACATCTAAATAAGCTGGAAGAATGGTCACAATTTTGGCAGTTAGGCTTCAATACAAAAAAGTGCAAAATCATGCACTTGGGGCACAGAAACCCAGTGGCTCAGTACTGACTAGGAGCCATGAATCAGGAAAGGGACCTGGGGTAATCATTTCTGATTACCTGAAGGTGGCCAAACAGTATGACAAGGCAGTGAGTGAAGCTAGCAGATTGCTAGGGTGACTAGGCAGGGGTATCATCAGCAGAAAGAGGGAGGTAATAATACCCTTGTATAGATCATTGGTGAGACCACACCTCTACTGTGGCCAGTTCTGGAGGTCCCACCTCTGTAAGGACATAGACATGTTGGAGGTGGTACAAAGGAGGGCAACCAAAATGGTGCAGGGCCTACATCAGAAGCCCTATGAGGAAAGACTCAGGGAATTGAATATGTACTCCCTAGAAGTAAGAAGAGAAATGGGAGACATGACAGAAACATACAAATATCTCACAGGTAAGAACAAGGCACAGGAAGGGAACATTTTCCATAGAAAGAGAAGCTTAAGGGCAAGGGGTCATTCTATAAAACTTGGGGGGGGCTTAGGGGAAATGTGAGGAAGTTCTTCTTCACTGAAAGGGTTGTGGATGTTTGGAAATGTCTACCAGCTGAAGCAGCAGAGGCTAAAATGTTCACGGGTTTCAAGAATGCATAGGACAGACACAAGGGGATCCCAGAATTAAACAAGTGAGGGAGGGAACCAAGGACCAAGTAGGGTTTGAGATGGCTCAGTAGAAAGATAAAATAGGGCAGACTTGGTGGGCCAGTAGGTCCTTATCTGTTGACAACTTCTGCATTTCTATGTTTTTGTGTTAGCCTCTACCATATTTTTTGGGAATATCCAGTGTTGCAGTCTTACTGATATAGTACAGAACAGGAAATAATACAGCTATTCCCAGAATATCCCATAGATAATGCCAAGTTAGTACCATTATCAATCCATACGGATAGGATTTGCTGTGGTGACCAGTTGATTTACATATTGTTATTAGCTGCAAAACAAACTGTTACTCATCTGTGGCTACAGAATTGGCCACCAACACTGGGACACAAGAGAGCCACTGTGAATAACATTTACAGTGTGCAGAAGCTAACCGATAAATGTGTAGCCATTACTCCAGTTTTCAGGCCCGATGGCAGATGTGGGTAGTGTATATAATGAACTGTGGTGACCCTTTTCTCCCATATGACTTACACGGGACTTCCAACCCTGCTTCCTATGGACTTTAGTCTCCCCAGGACACTGGGGACTAATGGGGGCTTGTCACTACTATTAGAGAGCTCTGTAACAGTCTCTTTCTCAGATTCTACTCAGTTTATGTAAATTCCCACATACTCTGCATTTGTTCTTGTTGACCTGTATTGTTACAAATGGTACTATGTTGTATGTCCTGTGCCTTTACTAGAAAAAAATAAACTTCAATAAATATTAAGTATATAAAAAAGAAATCTAATGGAAAGGATGTAAGAGAACAATGAATTCCCAGTCCAGATGCAGGTGAGATCAGCTTGTGTCTACCTTGGGAAAATTCTCCACATCCATAGGATCTAAGGCAGTATCTAAGTACAGTACAGGGGATAAATAAGAGTTGAATAGTAAGCGAGAATGAGACTACCATATGTTTTGTTTAAGTTAAAATAGACTATTGCATTGTGTCAGTATAAAAAAAAAACTCAAAAATGTCAAACATTGTTTTCCGATGCACATTCAGCTTAAAAACGGGTGTAAGTTTACTTTTCTTTTTCTTGCCAGGAAATTCTACTTATCTGGATGATCATGGGCGTCCACCTCCTAAAGTAAGTGCTTTCTTAATGTTACCCTTTCGTTTACTTAAGATTCATGGTCTGTTACCAAGTCTTCAGAATTACAGGATACAAAATGTGTCTCTGTGATCAGTTTGCAGAGGTTTATAGATACATTATTCTGTAGAAAAGAATAATCCTCACATTTTCCTTTTTCAGTTTTATTTGCACCACAAAACCCCTAATATACAACCATTTATGTGCAAATTCAGTTGAACGTCAAAATAAATATAGGCAATGTATTTATGTAGCTAATGCCGTTCTGTTCTACAGTTTGTGCCACTTTTGTAATGATAAATTTTAGGTCCACATAACTGCTGAGGGTTAAACAGCAATGTCTTGATATAGTTTGTGTACTCTCGCTAAATAAATTCTGAAGATGATTTGGTACTGTCTTGTACTCCAATTAGGAATTGGTAGACTGATGCTGTACCATGATGTGTATACTTATATAATAGTGACATTTTTCCCAGACTGTTATGTACTTACATAATAATGAAAATGCTCCCAAAGTTTTAAAAAATCTGTTTTAGATGATACTGTATGTTCTATGGCTGTACGAGTACCTTCCTACGAATACTTATGAGGTAGATGTACTTGCCACCCCGAAATACTCAGGGTCTCTCTATTTGTTATATAGCCAAAACAAGTTAAAAAATGTTTAAAAAAAATCTACTCCCCCTCTTAGGTGCACTGCAGGCTATCAGCTGACTAACAGATTGGGAAAACAGCGGGTTAGGGAGGGGGAGACACTGAGCAGCCCGTCTATTAATTACTATTGCCCCTTTCCAGCATGGGTGGAGTAAGTAACTTGCTAGCAATGACTATTTAGAGTCAAGCTGGAGGAAGGACATTACAGTAGATAACCATGAATCTTGGTGGACACTGTGGTCGGATGTGTTTTCATAAAATCCATTCTCTTTTTGGTAGGACAGGGCAGTTGTAAAGCAGGAGATGACTGGGGGTATCCATGGGACTAGCCCTGACAACCTGTGGATAACTTGAGAGGGTTTTTTTCATAGTTTTTAAACTTTTTCTATATTTCAAGTTATGAATACTCTGAATAGTGGAAAATACATGGTATAACATACAGAATGCTCCGTTGTTCATAATACGCAGGAATTACAGTAATATTCATTACTCACATGCCCCTGATACTGTATGTGCTGCTACTAATTTACGTCATATACTTGATAGGATAGGGCTGTGACTGTCTTCTTGGGAATAAGACTTATAATAGTTCTACATTAGTATATGACTTCATCTAAGCTCTGCGGTGTTTACAGAAAAAAAAATATATAGTCCTGGCCACCTGGGGAAGGGTAAAATAAAAAAAAGTGTTAATTTGGCCAAATACCATAGTACTAGAAAATGAATAGCTAAGTATCTGTGTTCCAAGTATGAATTACTACATGACTAGTATTTCATTCCCACATTTCTTCACACGGTCTAGGCAAGTTAATGGTGTCTGTTTTTTATTTGATTACATTAACCTTCAGGTTTCTGTTTTAAATATACGCCATGGCTTTGGCCTGATACTGAGAGCAGCATTCTTTTCGTCTTGCTCTGTAGTCTATATGAAGTGGGGTTGGTCTCTGTGGTTATTACAAATTAACTAAAAATAGTTTGCTGCTCTAAATTTGGATAACTTAGACAAAGAGTTGAGCCAAATACTGTTAGTGTCATAGAAACATAGAAACATAGAATTTGACGGCAGATAAGGACCGCTTGGCCCACCCAGTCTGCCCATTTTCCTACCTAATGGCTAAGCTGCAGATCCTAGTTAATCAGCAGCCTACTTCTTCCTACCCCCACCCCCTAGAATTGCTTTATGACTGTCCCATGCATGCTTGAATTCCACCACTGTTTTTGACTCCACAACCTCCTCCTCCAGCCGTTCCATGCATCCACAACCCTCTCTGTTAAAAAATACTTCCTTAAATTACCTCTGATCTGCCCCCCCCATCTTCAAATTGTGCTCCCTTGTTCTTGCACACCTCTTTTTTTGAAAGATGCTACCCTCTTGGACTTTGTTGAATCCCTTGAGGTACTTGAAAGCTTCTATCATGTTCCCCCTCTCCCTCTTTTCCTCAAAGCTCCTTTAGTGTCTCTTCATATGTCTTCCGGTGCAGACCCTGCACCATTTTAGTTGCCCTCCTCTGGACAGCTTCCATCCTGTCTATGTCTTTGCGGAGACTGGCTCTCCAAAACTGCACGCAGTACTCCAGATGGGGTCTCACCAGCTGTCTGTATAGAGGGATAATAACTTCCTGTTTTCTACTGGTGATGCCTCTCCCTATGCATCCCAGTATCCCCCAACCCTCCTTGCTGCCCTCTCCATTGCTTGCCCACCTTTAGGTCATCTGATATGACTACCCCAGGTCCCTTTCCATTTTTTGTTGTTAGTATCTCACCCCCATTGTGTACTCTTCCCTGGGTTTTGTTTCCTAGGTGCATTACCTTGCACTTCTTAGCATTGAATCTAAGCTGCCATACATTTGACCATTCCTCTAACCTTGCCAAGTCCCTTCTCATCCTTTCCACCCCACCTTGTGCATCAACTCTGTTTCAGATCTTTGTGTCATCTGCAAAGAGACATACTTTTCCTTCCAGCCCCTCTGCAATGTAAGCTTATAAAGACATTGAAGAGGACTTCCAGTCCTAATACTGAACCCTGCGGTACCCCACTAGTAACCCCCCTTTCTTCAGAGTGGACTCCATTTACTATTACTCTCTGTGTCCTATTCTCCAGCCAATTCTTTACCCAGGCTGTCATCTTGGGACCCACTCCCAGGCTGGCTAACTTGTATATTAATCTTTTGTGTGGGACTGTGTCAAGTGTCTTGGGTTTTACTTTATTTCTAGGCAGTTTCAGCAACATTTAACTTGACACTGGATATAATTAATCATTTGACCACATTTCTTTTGTCTCTGTGTTTGCAGCTAGGGTTATTTATGCAAGAGAAAGAAATAAATGTATTTATTTATTGAGATGTTGGATTAACACCTTTGAGCAGAAAGATCTTTCATAGGTCCCACATGCAGTATAACACAAACAAGAATACAGATACAGGTATGTTCCACAGATACAGATGCAGCAAGAAATAGTTGAAAACTGTCTCCAGGCATAAATTCTAACAATAGTTATGCAATCTAAGCATATACAGGGTGCAGAGTCAAAACAAAGGCTAACGTTTCACTAGGTAACGGTAACATAACATGAGGATGCTTGTTTAAACAGGAGTATTGTACAACTAACAACACAGGCAGATAATTGGATTGTGCCTGAGTCAAAGAAAGAAGGAAGGTCTCGTACCAGTAGAGAGGGACAGGGGAGGGAGAAGGCAATCAGAGGTGAGGGGTAGGATGGGGATAGATCGGAGGGAAAGGGAAGAATAGCTATGTAGTCAAAGTGGAATAAAAGGGGAGGAGGGTGGGGGGAAGGAGTGGTGCAGGAGAGTAGGGAGGATAAGGTGGTGTAGGTAGTGGGGTGATGATGAAGGTGTATTATGGTGGTAGGGAGAAAAGAGGTATGGAATGATGGAGGGCAAAAAGAGAAGAGGAGGTGGAGTGAGGTAGGAGGGAAAATAAATAATTTAGGCAGGGGTAGAAAGCCCATGAAAATGTTAACTTGACCAGAAGCCCAAGAAATGGACATGAAATGTAACATTTTACTAATCAATAGAGATCACAGAGACTGCAAATGGTAGGAGCAAGGTAAAGGCAAATTAATGGTAGCAGTCACAGGTTGCCAGTGAGATTAGATGCTGCCAGAGTTTTTTCTTAAAGGAGCCCAGCAAAGAAGCACTGGTTATTCAGGAGGCAGGGAGTTGTAACATTGAGGAGCTCTGTATGCGAATGCATGTTGTCCAAAGGTGGTGTGGCATCATGGGATTCTGAAAGCCTGTTTGCCAGAGCTTTTGGTACTGCATGGGTTACGTGCAGGGGAAAGAAGGGCCATTACATCAGGGGGTAGCAGTCCCAAGGTGACTTTTTTTGCAAGCAGGCATGATTGATATTTGAGCCTGCTGTCAAATTGTAACCAGCTAACCTGGACATAAAGATCGCAGGTGTGTGTCTAGCGTATGGCACCAGTAAGAAGGCGGCATGCTTCATTTAAGGCCATTTTGATATGTTGGAGGGCAGTGTCTGTAGCCGCACCATAAATGACAATACCATAGTCCGTGAGAGAGACCACAGAACTGTGGATGGCCGTGTTCAGTGCTTCTGGAGTGAGATTATGTTTGTTCCTGTATAGAACTCCTAAACACTGGTTAATAGCTTTGGCTGTTTGGTCAATGTGCTGAGTGAAAGACAGGGTAGAGTCAATAGTTATACCCAGGTACTTGAAATGGTGAACCAGTTCAAGGGGGAGCCAGTGTCATTAATGATGGTAAGTGGGAAGGTTTTGTGTCTGCTTTGGGAGGTCAAAAACAACATTGTCTTTGTCTTGTTATAATTAAGGATGAGCTTATTATCCCAAAATCACTTCTCTGCAGATGTAAAGGATTGCTGAAGTTGGTCCTGGAGAAGGTGAGGGTCCATGTTGCTGGTAAAAAGTATAGCGTCATCAGCATTTAGAAGTATGTGGTGGCAGCAAGCTCCTGGTAGTGAATTGAGGTAGATGCTAAAAAACAATGTACCCAAGATAGATCCCTGTGGGACTCCAGAGTGTACAGGCCTACTATCGGATAGAGCGTTACCAATTTTTACCTGCTATGTTCAGCTACTTAAGTAGCTGGAGAATCAGCTTGTAGTGTTGGAGGAAAGACCAATGGAGGAGAGTTGTCTGATGAGGAGATAGTGGTTGACAGTGTCAAAGGCCTTGGTAAGGTCTGTGAAAGTTGTCCCTACCAAGAGCCCTTGTTCCAGAAAGTTATTGATAAAGCCTGTAAACTCCAAGAACACAGTGATGGTACTGTGCCCACAACTGAACCCATGCTGTTGGGGACATTGGAGTTGGTAGTTATCCAGATACTCTATGAGTTGGTCGGCCACGATGCACTCCAGAGCCTTAGAGATCAGGGGAAAAATAGAGATCGGGCAGTAATTTCCTTGCAGTGCTTGGTTGCCATTCTTGTGCCCACTGCTGATTTTCAAAGATATGAAAATTGTGACTGAGAGAGTGACAGGTTGATTATTTTGGTAAGAGGTGTGAGGATTTCCTCAAGGGTAAGGGCAACAAATGTTAAGTCCAAGGAGTCCCCACTGAATCTAGCTTTCCCTAGTACCTTCTTAAGATAACATCTGCCTTCATTTATAGACACTGCTTTGAAGTATAAATGGTAGGTGTCTTGGGGTGGGTTCTGGACTGCAGTGTTCATACCTGAGGGGGTAACCATGAAGTGGTCAGGGGAAGAATATTTCTAAGGTCTGTAAATGCTTTGTTGAAAGCGTTCGCGATGGCTTTTGGGTCCACGGTAAGGGTGCCATCGATGTTCAGCATGTTCGGGGTAGTTTTGGGTTCTTTACCAGTGATGTCTTGGATGTTCTTCCAGAATGTCCTGCTATCGTTCCAGGAGGTGGAAAGGGCTTCTTTGGAATACTGGCTTTTAGCAGAATGGATAGCACAGGTACACTCATTTCTCACTGCGTTGTACCTCTGTAGGTTAGCTTGTGTCTCCAGCACTCGAGAGATGTGCCAGAGGTGATCCCTGTGTTTTAGTAGATCAAGAAGAGCAGGGGTGATCCAGGGATTATGGGTTCCCTTGATTTTTGTAGTTTTGAAGAGGATATCTATGCTTATTGCAGGTTGCATTAAAGAGGTCAATGAAGAGTTCCAATGTAGTGTCGATGTTGCTGGCTGTATATACATTAGACCAACTGGTGATCCTCAGGTCAGCTTTCAGTAGCTCGAGGTGTCCTGGAGTGAGGATCTGCCTAGTGACAGTTCTGGCAGGGGGCTTGTGGTAGTTATTGGACCAGTAAAACTTGACAGGGGAGTGATCACTGATACAGTCAGGTAGGACAGAGGTGTCCTTGATATTATCCGGCTGGTTAGATAGCACCCAGTCCAGTAAGGTATTGGTCCCAGTTTTGTAGTGCCTCTTGGTTGGGGCTTCTACAAGCTGGGAAGGGTGGCTAGCAGATAATGCATCCTTGGCATCAGTGGTGTTAGGGGAGAGCCAGTTTATATTAAAATCTCCAAACATCAGAAATTCTTAGTGAAGGCTCATCCCTCTTAAGGTATTTATGAATGACACAAAGCCAGGTTTGGTGTGCCTTGGAGGGATGTAAACAAAAAGCACGGTGAGTGTTTTGTTGTGTGCACCGAGAAGCAACTTAACGGCCAGCATTTGGATTAAATCACCATAACCACTGGCGGGGATCCCCAGGCCCTGCAAAGTGTCTCTTATATAGGTCACACATCCACCACCACACTGAGAAAGGCTATCACACCTAAATACTGTATAGCCAGAAAGTAGGATTGCTGCGTCAGGGAGATTAAAAGTTAGCCAGGTTTCTACTACCAAGACTACATCTGGATTATGTCTGCCAGTCCCTACTTGTAGTCTGTCAAGTTTTGGAAGAAGGCTACAAATGTTTAGTGATGCCACTGTTAGACCACCAATATTTCTTGGTGAGTAGTTTGAGCAGTGGGGAGGTCCAGGATTAGGATGTATATTGCCCAAGAGCAATAAAAGCAACACTATTAGTCTTTTCAGGTATTTCTTAAATAGTTTTTTGGAGCGGGTGTGTAACCTGCGGTTAGTATGGCATCCTTTTCCTGCTTAAAGGAAATTTGGTAGAAGATTGCCAAGGTGTCATGCCAGTGGGGTGACAGAGCCGGGACCCATCGGCATAGAGTGAGCCCCCATGTAGCTTACGTGTGAAGGAGGTCAGATTTGGGGGGGGTTATAGTACTATAGGTATCAGTCATGGCACTGGTTGCTCCCAAGGGGGCAAGTAGACATATGCCTGCAATTAGGAGTCGTAAGAGTGCGAACATGGCCAATATGGCAGTTCCACAAGGTATGAGAATAGTTGGGTAAAACATGTTTGACTGGCATACCAGGGAAGGAGAGGAGGATAGGATGACAGTTCCTTTGAGATAGCAGCCCTGCTAACTTCGGGCCTTAGAGGCAAAATACATGTAGTTGATTTAAAATTAAAATGATGATGGCAAATTACATCCATAGGAAGTGATGAACTGTTGAGATCCAACATCACATAATGTGTTAAAATTCCTGAAAGGTGATAAACTATGGCTTGGACATATGGAAGATGTGAAATCCTTTTGTCTGTATGTTGCCTTTGTTCTTCAGCATCCTCAGAGACAAGTACAGTTCCTTTAGGAGTAGATCAGATGAAAATGTTGATTCAATTGCAGGAATCAGCATCACCAAGTTTGTCAGACTTATTTGCCAGACTTATTTTTTCCTTAGGATGGCTTCCAAAAAGTTGATTTAAAATGAAAAAGCTGGTGATACCTGAAGGAAATGATGAGCTGCTGAGGTCCAGCATCACAGAATGTGTTAACATTTCTGAAAGATGATAAACTATGGCCTGGGCATATGCAAGATGTGAAATCCTTTTGTCTGCATGTTTCCTTTGTTCTTCAAAGTCCACAAGTACACCTCCTTTAGGCGTAGGTCAGAAGAAAATGTTGTTTCAGTTGCAGGACCCAACATGCCTTACTAGAGGTCCTTGTTCTTCTGTCATACAATGGAACACAAAAATTCCCATGAAGCAGAGTTAATATTTTTAGCCATTATAAAGAAGCATTTGTTTTCTTCAAGTAAAGTTAAAATTTAATTACAAATAAAACAAAATGGCTTTGTAAACTTGAATGATATAGTTTCCAGTGGAGTCTGGAGATAAGTGTGGGTGTCTGGAGTCTGTCACACTTCCCACAGTTGCACATCTGCTACCTTTCAGATGATACAAAAAGAGAGAGATTGAATTCTGGCTAGGGATCTTACTTGAACTAGGATTAGCACTCAAGTATCCACTCTTTTGACATGTCCCAAATCAAATGTTTCTTGCTATATTTTATTGACAACACAATACGAAAGAACAAATGTATGGATAATGAAATGGGATGAACAGAAGACCTGGAGCACTTTGAATAGGGGGAATTATGGAGACCATTCTCCAGGTGGTGGTGACCATTCTTTAGATGCAAACCAGAGGGATGGCGAACAAGAGTCCCAACTTCCTGGATATGGGAGAACAGGATTTAGGAAGTGACGTACACTGACAGCATATCACTAAGACTGTGTTGTGATAAAACTGAAATAAATGTTAGCAACTTGCTGCTGCCTTATGGTTCATAAATTTCCACTTAACAGTAATAACTCCAATTTGATTCTCAGCCGATTCTTTCCCTGGTGGTGTTTTCCATGTGTATACATCTTACTTTGGGAGATCATTAGAAAATAATGTTGTGTTTTGTTGCTATCCAGCTGATATTTAGTTGTTCGTTTCCTGTGCATCTGGCCAGGGTCTGTCCATGCTGATGCTTGAACACTGCCTGTCTGAAAACCGCAACTGAATGACCTCCAGCTGGCTGGCATTGAATATAAGAAAAACAAAACAGCTGTTTGTGGGGCTTGGTTTGTCAGGTTACTGCACTTAGGTTCAAATTCAGGCTCCCAGTTATTAATGAGGAGTAGCTTGAGGCTGAGAGGGTAGCTGGTAGTCTGGAAGTTGTCCTTGGTAAAATGTTAAGTAGTAGTAGTAACCTTTTTATTTATACAGGCAAAAACCAATTTTGACAAGCAAAATAGTTTACACCATGGGTCTTATTCAAGGCCTGTTTTCAAGGTAGTCCTGTAGTTGGTATTTGATTACAGAGATATTTCTAGGAAGTTCCAAATGTTATCAAAATACAAAATACACAAACATACATAAATACGGATACATGGTTATGCTCTTTTTTGCTCTTAACAACTACATGCTAACTTTTCAGTCTATTGTCAGCTGTGGTCAAGGATTGCTTATTGTGCCATTTTGTTTACTGTCAACGTTCTTTTGCCATTTCCACAGCTGATTGTATGGTAATTTACTGTTTTGAAATTTATTTGTAAAGCAGCAGTGCATGATAGCAGTGACAATTGTGACCGGTACATTTTAATTCTATATTAGATTACCCATTATCTCCTGACTTGTATGATACCCTTCTTTCCTCATTTTGAGTCCACTTCAGTACTTTTTCACATTTTAAATAATAAAAGGAGTGTTCCTTTTAATATGGCTCGGGACAGACTTTCATCACTATTGTTTGCAGTTTTTGAAGTGCTACTGATCTGTAAGGTCAGGGAGCATTGGCTGCATGCTAGTTCATCTTAGTCAGAACGTAAGTGATTTTTAAACAATTCATGTATAAAAACAGCTGAGAATACTGATGAAAACCTGATCTAAGCTATAGTAAAAGGAATGTCTCTTTTTATTGTTTCAAATATGAAAAAAAGTGCTAAAGCAGACTCAGACTGGGGAAAGAGCGGTATGATACAAGTCAGGAGATAAGAGGCAATCTAAAATAGAATGAAACAGTATAGGTCAAACTTATTGCTGCTATCATGCATTGCTGCTTTAAGTGATGTAACTGTTAAATTGTATATTTTGATATGCTTATTTTTCTATATTATTATAATATTCATACACTGTACTTTGTTCTCTTCTCTTCTCCTCTCCTCTCTACCTCCCCCGTCACATCTGGAAACAAGCTGCTATCAGTTCAGTATGACTTTCCTGGCATAATCTTATAAATAAATATGTACAGAAAATAGATAGATAGATAGATAGATAGATAGATAGATAGATAGATAGATAGATAGATAGATATATCTTAGTGGCCAGAAACACCATGCGTAGCTTATGCAGAATGTGGCAACAAGGCTTCCGACTGTGTTTGTAAGACAGAACATGTCCTCCCTCTTTAATTTATAGGTCTAGGCTGTCTGCCTGTAAGGCAGTGGATAGATTACAGGGTTCTTTTGTTAACCTTTTGGGCCCTGAATAACTTGGGCCACTCCTCTGTTTGTAAGATCCTGATTCCCTAAGCACCCTGGAGAATGACCCACTACGAAGGCCAGTGGATGACTGTTTCCCCTCCTTCTAATTAAAATATGCAGACAATGGAGCTTTCTCAATTGCTGCCCATACCCTTTGAAACAGCTTTCCAAAAAAGATCTGTCTGACCACCTCACTGCTAAGCATTCAGTCTTAACCTTTTTTCAGTTGTTTTTATTGTTTAAGCTGCTGTGCCCATCTTTTTCCCAATCTGTTTCTAGTCCCGTTTTCTATAGCTTCCTGGTGCGCTGAGCCCTAGAAAGGCGCCATCTATAAATAAACCATTACAGGTACTACTACAGTTCAGTACAGACACAGAACCAGTGTGTATGCCTCTAAGCAAATAGTGAATTTAAAGTACAGTATTCTTTACAACCACCAAAGCAAAACTGCACTCGTTTTGGATGACATCAGTGTTTCTTTAATGAGTCATTGTGAATTCTTTAAAAAGTGCCATGATAACAGTTGATTTCAAGCCCACTTGAGTTATAGGTTAGACAGAAAAAACTTAACATTGTGTAAGCTACATTATGTCATGTAATTCAATTACAGATTAATTATAAAGGGTTTTTGATAACATGATTACCACTGGGAGTCTTCTGGTAAGCTGATGTTGAATGGAACTGTGAAGCTAAGGGGAAAATAAGTGGTACACTGTGCCTTACAATGGTGCTCTAGTAGTCAGAGATATGCAGTTGTTGTTGACATTTTGCTAACTTCCCAATACCTGATTTATGCTACCATTTCAGTGTCAGTGGCTCAGCAGGTTGCACACGCACCTCTGTTGGCAGAAGATTGGAAGGTTGTGGGTTCTAACCCCATACCATGAACTTTGGTTAAATCCCAGTACTGACACTGCAGTGCAGCATGAGGTGAGAGCTGCACTCCTGAGATGCCGTCTTTCAGATGAAATGTTAAACCAAGGTCCTGTTGCCTGTTCTGGTGGTTGTTCAGGTGGACATTAAAGATTCCATGGCACATCTTGAAGTGGGAGAATTTTATTGGAAAATAAAATCAAAACAGCAGTGAAAAATACAGATACAAAATTCAGGGCATACATATCATACACCTGCATGAAACTCGGAACTTTATAGATCAGAAACAAAACCCTAAAAGAAAAAGGAAAAAAGAAAGGAAAAGCAACTGTTCAATATTGCAATCCTGAGGCCATGAAAACAGGGCTTCCTATAGTACATCCCAGACATGATGCCACCTTACAGCCAGGTTACATTATTCAAGGCCCAAGAAAAGAAAGAGCGGGGTAAAGTTCTGAACTCCTGCTCCTTCACCAACTGAATCTCATAAGTTACCTGTTGGATCAAAGCCTGCAGCAATTTTATTGTTGCAAAACCACTTCACATCTATTTTGTCACTAAGCAAAAGCATACTGTCAAGCCATGTGTTCCAAGCAGGACCGAGGTGCCTGAGCACTAAAGTCTTATAAGGGAGATTCCCAAATTGAGTGGTCCTCCAAAACTGAGCCAGGCAGTGCCAGAACTTATTCTGATATATGAACACTTGTGGAACAGGTGAGCCATTGTCTCCACATGATTCATGAACGTAGGTCTAGTATGTAGCTGTTCAGCTAGGCTTCTGTACTTTTGAGTTCCCTTATCATTTAAATGACCATGTGCTGTCATCCAGACCACATCCCACACTTTGGCTGCAATACACATGTCACTGAGCTGCCGGGCGATGGTTTAGGCTGCAACACCATGAACATTAGAAAACATAGGAGTCTGCAGAAAAAAGTCAGTAAAAATGAGATTATAAATGTGTTTTCTAGAGTTCTCTTGTAACTTTTGGGGAGTTGCTTCCCATAGTTTTTGCTTTCTGAAATAGTCTAAAATGTGAGAAGTCATCAGTTTATTGGGATTTCTTACAGCCTGTAAAATATTAGAATTCCATTTTTCAAGGAGAAGGAGGCAGGCTTCTTGTAACTGAGGGACCCAAAGAGCCAGAAGATAGCCTCCTATTGTTTTTATATTAAAAAACAAAAATGATACTATAAAAGAAAGTGATAGGGTTTAGCATCCCCAGCCCCCCTCACTGATTGACCGATATATATAGCACCTTTTATGGGTTTTAAACCAACGGTCCCACTCTACTCTAAAGAAAACACTACACAGTTTTGTTTTGAAAGAGGCCAGAGGGGGATAAACATACCTTTAAAATGAAAAGGTTGGTATAAGGGAGATTTTAACCATATAATTTCATTTTTTCTTAGTAATAGGCCAAGACTTCCATTTTCTGATGTGTTTTGCAGCAGATGCCAACTTATTCTCTCAATTGAGATAGGCCATATTCCCTAATCCAGATGTTACCCCAATACTTGGAAGGGTTCAAACAGTAGCTTAATGCCAGCTACCTGAGCTCCATATGGGAAGTTAGAGCCTCCTAGATACATGCACTTACGTTTACCTAGATTAATAACTGAACCAGAGAATTCTCTAAAGTTTTGAAATTGCTGTATCGCAGGCTATCCAGCCTGGTCATCCTGTAGATGGAAGCAGATGTTGTCCACATAAACTACAAACTTTATTGGCAACTGACCCTGAGTAGATGCCATACACTTAATGTCTACCTGCTGCTCCAACACCTGGTCAGACTTGGCAGGGGTCCCCTAATCAGCCATTCACCCGGGGGTGACTGAAGCACATGCATAGTGAAATGAAAGCCATGAGACAAACCTGTCTAGAGTGCCATACGTCTGTAAAATGGAAAACATGTATTTGTGTGAGACCACGTTGAAAGTCTTCTCCTGTCAAAGGAGAGGAGAAGACCGTCCAACAGAATAGCAGTGTCAATATTATAAGCCTCTATCACTTCTCTGAACAGTACAATCCCATCCTGGATACATCTGTCAGGGATGGACCAGATCAGCCCAGTTGCTGCTTGTGCCCTTTTCTCGAAGTTTTCATAACAATATGTTGCAGATGATACCTTTTATTGGACTAACAGAATTATTTCTGTTAGTCCAATAAAAGGTATCACCTACAATATATTTGTTGTTTTTTTTCTCTACATTGTTGACTGGACTAACATAGCTACCACATCTTTTTTTTCATAAGAATCTCCAAATCACTATTCAAGATATTGAGAGGTTGCCAATTTCCAATCTGTGTCTTGTCCCCTTTTTTGTGAATATAATTCAAAATCCCATGCAATATATAGTGCCCTGGGCTCTTGCTACCCAAAAGAGAGTTAAAGACTTCTACCACCTCATGCAGTATCTCCTCAAAATGCAAAGCAATGCATAGAGTTCTAGAGTAGGCCATCGCAGGCTGACGCCATTCCCAATTTCAGGGATTTCACGACAGTCATAAATGCAGGTCCTGTCTATTTTAGCTTGCAATTTGTTGCATAGATTTGTAACAAATTCCTTTCACCTCTCCAAACTCCCACTGGCTGTACCAAAGGTACAAGAAACATGATCCTTTATATATGCAGTCAAACTAGCTTTAGTGGAATGAATGATTTCCTGCTCATCTGTGAAATGTGACATAATCTGCTTTTAACCTTGTCTGCACAATCCTCAAATGGATTTGTATGCCTTAGATCCTTGAGCACCAAATTTTCATTCCTGAATTAGAGAATCCAGCCTATTATATTGATATTTGCACATTTCTGCTTTTAAATTTTTGATTTGTTAGGAGTACTCTTTAGTTTGTTTCAAAAGAGACAATAGGTTGTGGAAGTGATGACATAACCCCCAAGTACTTGAGGTTCTGTTTCTGGCCTAGCTTCCTAACACATAGCCGAAAAAAAAGGCCTTTAACTCCTGTGCTTTCTCACCAGTTGACTGGATCATCAAATATTATTATCAGAGATTTTGGTGCCATTAACAATTCCTTCAGTTTATTTTAACGTTGTGGTCCAATAACAAAGAAGCATTATGCCTCCAAATGCCTGCTCCAGATGAAAGAGTTATCCCAGTCCCAAGAACAGCGCTAAATGCTTTACGGTCAGATTTTTCTACCAGGATAGTGGCTGCAGCCTGAACAGACAACCAGGGAGACAAGAATCAGAGGTCAGTGTGTGAGGAGATGGCCCTTTAAAAAATGTCTGCCTCCTCCACACCCTCTCACACAAGCCACATCAACTAGGCCTGCATAAGAAAACAAGTGAGCTAGAAAGGGCATATCACCGAAAATCTTCTGAGTCTTTGCTCCTCTATCAAAACAAGGCTACCCGTAACCAAAATCTCCCAAGAAATGTCTGAATTGCCCTGAAAAGATTTACCCTTTCCACCTTCATTTATGAGCAATATGAATTAATAAGATGCAACTTAAGGCCCTTATACTATACATGAAGCGCAAGTACTCTTCCTGGTAACAGGTCGACCAACTTAGCAACTGTTTCCTCATACAAGTCAAAGAGGATCACCAGTCCAGTGCTGTATTCCTCTCCAACTGATCAGTAAAACAGGACTCATGCCAGTCTCTGGACTTTATTCCATATAGAGAATGCAGTCCAGTGTCCTGAAAAAATATAATATAGTCAAGCCCACTTAATAGTATACCACTTGGCTGGCCTGATGGTGCTGAGGGTTGAGGTGCTGGATGCCACACCTCGCACCACCCTGGCAACCCAGGTTCAGGAATGACCCGAGTTGTTGGAGATCGGCAGAGAAGGAGGGTGAGGAGCAGGATTGAGCTGCTGCAAGGCAGTTCTTCTCCCGTGGGGAGGGATAAAGGGTTTCCCCAGCCCTTGGCTGTGACCTGGTAGAAGACAGATGGCAGTTCGGGCAACGTGGAGCCCAGCGATAGCCAGGGGTGGAGCGGAAGGGGCCGAGCTGGTAAGCGGAGTGCATGTGCACCTCCATGCGCATGCACTTCTGTGTCTGCCGGGGTCCTGGGATCTTCTGGGAGAAAACCAGAAAAAAAAATGCAAAAAGCACTAATTTAAAAAAAAAATAGCATACCACTTAAAAGAAAATCCCACATAAACGAATGATTTTTCCATTCCTCTATTCCTTTCCTATGTAGTCCATTATATGAGGCTTGTTTAAATGCATTTAGGGAGCCTGTATAAACACATACTTTTCTAGTGCTGTTCAAGTGCTTTTCAACCCCCTCTCCCTTCGCATGCTGCTCTCAGGCAGATGTCAATTATGTGCTGATTATTGAGTGATTAAATCTAATCAGCTGCTTATCACCTACTACTGTATTAATCCTAATTCCAGCCTTTTTGTAATACAGTAGTTCAAACACTATTCCCGTACTGACATACCAACACAAAATAATGTTCCATCCCCCTGATCTTCATCCCTTATCTTTCCCTGGTGTCCAGTGGCACCCCCCACCTTCCAATCCCCGATCTTCATCCCTTATCTTACCCTGGTGTCTAGTGGCACCCCACCCTCCATTCCCCATCCCTTATCTTACCCTGGTGTCTGGTAGCACCCCCGATCCCAGTCTTTATCCCATATCACCGTGGTGTCGGTAGCACCCCCTGCCCTTCGATCTCCGATCCTCATCCCTTATCTTTCTCTGGTGTCTAGTGGCACCCTTCCACCCTCGGTGAAGCACTAATACAGCAAGATGGCTTAGCCGCAAAACCCACTTAAATACATAATCAGCTGATGTCCAAAGGCTATGCATTTAAGTGGGTTTGATTGTATTATGTCCCAGATCCTATAAGGTAGCTACCATGGTTATTAATTTCCTTTGGCTGAGGATACTGGTAACATTGAGAGAAAGGATCTGAAAGGGCAACAGTCAGCACAAAGAACCCCCACGCCCAAGGGTGGGGCTGGTCGTAATGTACACTTTGCATACAAAATATTTTGGTTTACTTACTGTTTATCGTAGTACAGTAGATTGTAGCAGACTATCACTTAGTTCTAGGCTGAAATTTTTTTTTTTGGCATAAGTTAAACTTCGATATAAATGATCAGGTTAACATATAGCACCAATCGTAGACATTAAGTATCAGGCTCCATAAGATTTCTTTACCATGGCCAAAATGTTTTGCTATAATTATATCATTACATTGCACGTACAGTGCAGTCACATGATCCGATTGGTGCGTGGCTCAGAAAACTCTTGCTGATTGTGGGAAAATGAATAAACTTGCCAAAAACATATAAAGCCATATATTTTAAGGTAACTTATCTCAGTATTCAGAAGCAGTCCCTGTTGGCTACAGATATACAGAAGGGTTTTGGGAATGGTGAAAGCAGCTGAAACCCTGTTTAGATATCCTTGAATGACTGTGAAATACGAGGAGGGACACTCTAAATTCTTGTCAGAAGGGGAGGCTGTTTTATCATGGAAACTTTTTTCTTGTCACTACTGGTACTGTTTGTCCCTCCTCAGGCACTGAGGACCTCCCAGCCCAGAGTGCCAACACCTATCATTCATCAGGCCACAGTGGCCCTTTTCCTTCAGTTTCACTTATCTCTTCCTCCTCCTACCTCACCAGTGGCACCGTGCCATGCCTGCTGGTGGCTTTGAGGAGCACAGCCTTCCCTTGAAGAAGGATGGTGGACCCTCCATATGCTGTTATAGGGGCCACTGTCTCCGTGGAAAGTGGCATCACCCTCCCTCAGTCAGAGAAGTGCTTATAGAGATGGGTTATTTGTACTGTGTGTCAACAGGTTGTAGCTTCCTGTTTAAGTTACAACCTGAGTAACTAGGTGTCAAATTTGCCCCCACTGAAGTTTGACTAGAGAGGAATTAGAGAGATTCATGAATTGGGTTTTGCAGCAGTTCAGGTGTGAAGTCTTTGAGGCGTGAATTTAGGACTGAGTTAAGACAAAGTCAAGACGTGGTCAGAATAGGGCAATATGGTGAAGGTAGAGGTTGGAGGTTTTACAGATGCGAGTACTGCGCAAGACGAAACTTAGTTTGGTGTTAATGTAAATTCCTAGATGTCTGACAGGGTGAGTGCAGGTGAAGGTACAAATGGCAGACTTGCTCGAGGTTTGGTGGGGCAGCAGTTGAACTTGCCATGCTCCCCCCACTGAGCGCTATAAGAGTATGCCTGCTTTCAAGTGTCCTCTTGATGCTTGTTTCATTGCTGGCATCAGCCACGCAGCTGCTGGCTCTCCTGCCCATCCTCCTTTTCCATTCTTACCTATTTCCTACATGGCTGATGCTTGTGGTGTCCCACTTTTCACTGCTTTCTTGCATTCTTTCTGCTCCCTCTGCTGCCCGGCTTTAGCTTGTGGATTTTGTTATGGTGTAACCCCCCCACAAATGGGAGTTCCCGAAAAGTCTTCCTTGAGCTTGCCCAAATGCTCACTGCCAGGTTGGTGTCCTGCATTTTAGCAGTTTAAATGTGATTGCCAGAGAGTGCCTGTCTAGCCTCTGTGCACTGTCTCTTTAAGAACTGCCTGGATTGCAGTCATAAGTAATCTGAGAGGGAGCTCTGTTGAAAGATGTAACTATTTGCTGAAAATCATTTAGAGTGATAATGATAAAGTAGTTTGTCTAACCTGCCTTCTTTGCAGCAAGGACTGTCTTGTTTATCCCCACCATTTGGCCCGGGACTGTGAATTGGACCAATCAGTACTAGTGGGACCTTAAATGAAGCCTGACTACAGGAGCTGTCTGGAGTCAAAATCTGTAGGAATTGTAGTGTTGGGCTTTTGGCGCCTTTTTGTAACTGAAGGGGGAGCTCTTGCTTTGACTGACAGCAGAATCAGCCAACTGAACCTTGTGGATTTGAGGGAAAGCCCCTGAGCTGTCTGCTGGCAAGCCAGATCTAAGTTGAAACCTGTAGGAGCAACAGCTCAGTAGAGTCTCGAGCAACCGTCTGTGTAGTTTTTCGCACGGGAGAACAGTGGAAAGGCCTGATTCCTGGCCTGCATGTATGCCTACTGCTCTGAGAGGGAGAAAGAATTATTTCAGACTGAATCTGAGTGTGTATGATTGAAGTAAGCTACTGAAATGGGACCAGCCTCAACCTGAGGAGGACCGAAGATTGTGCTGAATGCGATCGGCCTGCCAGAAATCCCATTCACTTCAGAACTTCTGACTTGTGAAGAGAACAGTGTGATTGGGACCAAAGAAGAATTGCCTGATACTGTAGAATCCTTTGCATATAAATGTGCTGTGTATTGAAAGTGGGTCTTGATTTGTTTACCCACTGTGTGAACTGTGTCCTGCTTGCTGGTAGCTGTATCCAGCTAAAACGGACTGAATCTACGGTTAACTCCATGCGGCTGGGCCTTGCAATGAGGGCCCTGCCAGACTACTCTACTGCACAGAGAAAAGCCATTGATGACAGACCTGCCTGGGGATCAGTCCCCTGCTCCATGCTGGAATGGGAACAACGCCTCGGTGAAATCATGTGGGCTCTGCGTCTTCTGGCAATCCAGACCAACCACCAGCTGTCTCGAATTTCGTCCATCCTATGTCCAGTCTTGGGTACCGTGAGTAACTATCAGGGTAGCTCCCTGCACCTACAATATAATCTAAGTGTGTCATCTGATTTCTTGGTTATTTCTCTTTATTCAAGAACTGAGCCATCAGGCTCCGGATTACAAATAGTGTGTTGTGCATGTTGTTTTTCCATCACAGGGCCCCAACCAGCTGTGACACCGGCCTACCCCGGGCAACAATCCTGGCTAGCCCATCTGCCTGCTACCTGGGTACCCAGAGTGTGTGACTGTGTGGGGGGTTCTGAACTGCATGCATAACTGTTTGATTAATGTAGCTTGTAAGCCAATCATCCTGATTACGCCACTTCCTTTTTCACGTCCCCTGAATAAATCAGATCTTACTTTTTCTGCATTTAAACTGACTGTGGTTCCAGTTTGTGTTAAAAGTACTGTACTGTTGCATTCTGCTCTGTTTAACCTTGTTTTACAGGGGGTCCCCAGGGTCAAATCAGAGGAGCCAGCCCTGGCAGTAAGTGCAACCAGTGTGGGTACTTGCAAAGTGTATCATGGGTATTGTGAAAGTGATTATTGTGTACTGTTTTGGCCACTAGTGGGGAATGAGGGGGGGTTACAGTGTCCCAAAGGGCTGTTCCCAGGCTAGATTGACCACGACCAACCCTGACCTTTGGGTGGAGGCACCCGTTACAGAACCTAGGCCCCTTAACCTGTTATTAGCCAAGCAGGCAGGGGTAGTAGCCCTTGGGATAGCACCACCTAGGGGTTACAGTTGTGCTTCTTGGCCGTCTGGCTGCTGTGACTGCCTGTCTGCTGCTCTCCACTGACAGGCTCTGGATGGAGATCTTGCTCTGGCCTCTTGGGGCCTTGCACCCCTGCTGTTCCACGCCTGCTGTTGGGCCTCCTGTTGGGACGTAGTGCTTTGGCTCTGCTGTGTGACTTCATGTCTGGTTGTTGGGACCTTGCTCCCCTCCTTTTTGGTGACCAGCCCTTCTGCCTGCCCCTTTTGGCCTCAGTCCCACTTCTTGCTGGGCCATGCAATGCCCTGGGTCTTGGCACCCTCTGTTTTCTCTGGGCTGCTCCACAGGGGGGGGCTGTTCTGCTGTTGTCCCACTTGCCTTTCACGGCTCTCACTTGGGCTGCCTTATGGGGAGGGGCTGTCTTGTGCCCTCATGCTCTGTTGCCTCTGGCTGTGGCCCCCCTGACTGCTATTGTGGGGGCCTTTCCTCTTCCCTGCCTACTCCATTCTCATTGCTACTCCTGCTGCTTCCTTTTTGGGGGCTTCCTGAGGGCCTTCAGTCTTTTCCTGCTGCCACTCCTTGCCTGCACAGCTGTTGCTGTGGTCATCCTCCAATCTGTTGTTTTTTTTTGCCTAGCTTCCTGCTTTCCCTCAACCTCCATGTGTCTCCTATGCTATGTTCCTCATCACCCACCAGTCTGGCAGTGGTCTACACACTTGGGCCCCTGCCCCAATGACCACCAGGCCTTTGCCCCATCTACTTCCAGGCTCATGCTCTAATGCCACTGGGTTAACGCCACAACAACCACTGGGCGTATGCCCGTATGACAATTGGGTTCTCACCCCACGACTACCAGGTTCACATCCCAATGACTGTTGGGCTTTGCCACAAAGATAACCTTAGAATTCTGTATGCATCACCCCTTCTGGTATCGTACTGCAACTAACCAGTGGGTGCACAGGTTGGGCATTCCTCCATGGCAGAGTTCAGCTCCTGGTGTAGACTTATCTTCCTTATTGTGGGTGCCCAGCCTCCTTCCTCCAAGGATCCGGCCTTTTCTCTGGGTCACTTTACTCATACAGTATCAGCTCTGTGACACCTTCGAGGATAATCATCCCATTAGACAGTGGAGTGAGTTTCTACTTCCTCCACTGTATGCCAGTTCCCCCTGTTCCTTCCTCAATTACAGAAAAACTCAAGTCATTTGAATTGCCTAGTTTTCCTTATCTTCTTCACATCTGGTTTTTAGTGTTTCCTATTATGTCTAAACTTAGAAGACAATTTTGTTACCTTTGTTTTACCAGGAGATACACACTAAGCTGAAAGCTTGTTTACAGGTGTAACCTGGGAGCACAAGGAAGTTAAGTGACTTGCTCAGGGTTACACAGTATGCAAGTGGGGGCTGTGGGATTCAAACCTAGGTCTCCAGGTTTGCAGCTCAGAGCCTTAAACCACTGAGCTATACTGCCTCCTTGTATGACCTGGAGGGATAGTGACCTGAAACCTTGGATCCCCAGAGATTTCCTCCAGAGTGGGTTTTTCCTCTGCTCTGTGCAGAAGGTCATAACTATTAGATAGGTAGCTTTGCATTCATAGTTCGTCCATTGGTGGAGTTAGGATTTGGATGGTGGCTCCTTCCTTTGGTACAGCTGTGGCCTTCCCTTGCTCTGTATTGGTATGATGCCCCAACAGTTTTCTATGTCTATGGCTCTGAGTTTTTGGGCATCTCCTCTATGGTATGTTCAGCAAAGCGACCTTGCTCCTGCTGCACCTATAGGCGTGGAACCCTCCTCCAAAGGGTTCCATGCCGCAGTACCACAAAAGGGTGGTAGTTCCTCTGGAACAGAGAACGTGAAACACCACACATACATCCAACCACATCCTCTTTCATAGCAGCACAAGCACTACCATCTGTCCACTGGACTAGTGAAAAGGCAGGCTTGTTTGAGGTTCAAAGCATCAGGGGATGTCATTGCCTCCTACTGAGTGTTATAAGAGTGTGCCCATTTTCTAGTGTCCTCTGACTGCCACCATCCACCCCCTTCTCCTCTGGTGGCTCACCTTTTTTTTTGTGTGGGTATCTTCCCTATGGTACCTTCAGGCAAGGGACCTTACTCCTGCAGCACCTCTAGGGGTGGAACCCTCCTCAAGAGGGTTCCATGCCATTTTACCCCAAAAGGGTGGTAATTTCTTTGGAACAGAGAGCTGAAAAGCCACACACAAATCCAACCACATCCGCATCCATAGTAGCTCAAACACTACCATGTTGCACAAGTATCCTACACACATTGTTTAAACAATTTTTATTGAAAAGATGCAGAATACAGCAACGACAAGACACTGAAGTATAGTGTGAAACATAGAAAACAAAATTACATACAAGTTTGACATGTTCAACGTTATGCTACATTTTCATTTTCTCTTTACAATTCAGCTAAGAAGGGCACAACTTACAACTGACTAACACACAGAAACTTCCTAAAAACAAACCAGTCATCATATAGGGAAGAATTATAATCAAAGGCAGGTGTAAAATTATACATTTTCAAGAAGAGGGCCATTGTGTAGGAAAACATGCAGAGTCACATGTTCTCCAAATTGAGAAAGTTGCCCCAAATGCTGTGGAATCTATTGAGCTTGTGACTGGCTAGGTAGATTAACTTTTCATACTCAGCCAGCTTAGATAGTGCAGAAAACCATTTTGCCAGCATTGGGGAAGAAGGAGATCTCCATTTAAGAAGTATCTGCCATTTGGCTTCTAAACCCACAGAAAGGGGCCAGATCTTTTGGGCGCTGCCTAAGGAGCTTGAGGGTATCCAGAACACGGGGTTGCGTGGGATGCTGTGGCACGTAACATTTTTGCAGAAGGTGATGACTTGCATCCAAAACTGCTGGAGGAGAGGACGTGACCATAGAATATGGGATAACATGCCCACATCTTGCTGGCGTCACCAACAGTGGTCTGTAAACATCAAACCCATTTTGCGCAATATTGCTGTGGTGCGGTATCACCTATGATAGATTTTCTTCTAAACCAATTGATACTGTATATCCCCGAAGCCCAAATGGGCTGTCTTGATCATCAGAGTCCCGTTGTCATCCGTAAAGCTGCCAACCATCCCGATTTTCCTGGAACAGTCCCGGTTTTAGGTGCATGTCCCAGTGTCCCCACAGTTTTAGCAAATTTTAAGAAATGTCCTGTTTTTTAGTATTTGTCTCAGGCCATGCTGCACTGCTGAGTACTGACAGTTTTGCTGCTGGCTGTGGATTTGCTCGAGCCGAACAGAATTGAATTTCTTCACACACACCCATGTCTATGTCATTGCCCAGTAACCGTAAACATGAAAATGCCACTGGGTAGTGGGCAAGCACGGTTCAGCTAGGTCAGGGAGGAGCTGGAGCACTAGGAGCAACCACTGACTGTACAGCTTACTTGGGCTGTGGGTGCACTCTTCCTCTCCTTGACTTCCTGTGACACATGACCAGAGGCAGAGGGCAAGCATGGTTGGAGAGGATGGCTGTGCCTGGATGTAGTAGCGAGCTGTGTCTGGGTATCAGTGAGTCAGTGAGCACACCAACAGAGCAGCAAGCAAGCGACGAGTGTGGTTGTCGGGTCCAGTGGTGGGACCGGGTTGGTCTGGGGCTGTAAAGTCTTCTGCACAACAGCAGCCAAGACTCTGAAGTGTTAAAAGAGCAAGACAATGAGCCCAAGGTCTGTGGAGGCCATGACCTGGGGAGTTGAAAGTAGATGGAGTGGAGTCGCCCAGTCAGAGCAGGAACAGAGTCACAGCATGTCCTCTCTGGAGCTAACTTACTTGTTAAACTTGGAGGTGAGTGTGTCTGTGACTGTGAGCCTGAACCAGCCAGTGGGGAGGTTGAGAGAGAGGGAGAGGGCAGGGGCAGGTGGGCCGGAGTATTCTCTTTCAGGGAGGAGGCTGTGGTGGAGCCTAGGTCAAGGAGCTTGCTTCTGATCTGATCATCCAAGGTGACAGCACAGTAAACAAACCTAGCCATGGATGGTGGCGGCAGTGAGAAAAGTTCCCAGCTCTGTGTGTAGGAATACTTAAGTTAATACTGAAGTTACTAGCTAGGCTAGCGGTAAGAAAAAAAAGGCAGCTACTGTTTTTACAGTAAGACAGTGTCTCTGTCTCTAGAAGAAAAAAAAAAGAGTAATTAATTATTTATTTCCCAATAATGGCATGTCCCAGTTTTAGGCTTCCGGGAAGTTGGTAGCCTTATTCATCCGAGATAGCTACCTTCAACTCTGTCTCTCAAGCAGTTTGTTGTTGCTTGAGGAGAGGGCAGTGTGATTATAACAGGAAGTCATATATTCTTCCTCTGAGGTGACAGGGGTTTGACATGCAGAGGGAAATATTTCTTGCTACTTTAGTAAGCTGCATCTGTATACCATTGTAACAGTGAGGCTGTTACAGCGACACCAACCCATGCTGGGTGCAATGGAAGGTGAAGTCCCTCCCTATTGGATGAGGGGCCTTCCAGGTGTCAGTAAGATGGTACTCTTCTGCCCGACGTTTGAGGGCTCTTCTAGACTTCATGTGGGTCAAGAAATGGCTCCTCAGATTATCCAGAAGTGGATCTCACAATTCATTAAAGATCCCTCCATAAGGAGGAGGGCTGAGGGAGACCAAACTCTGCAAATACTAATAGCCCAGAATCCGGGATTTTTACCTGGGTTGGAGGATCCAGGGTTCCACTTGTGGCAGGAGAGGGGAGTACAATGTCAGGGGGATTTGTATATTAAAACAGGATTGTATTCATTTGTGGATATACAGAGAGGGTTGGGGATACCACAATCCCATTTCTTTTGCTTCCTCCAGATCCATACATTTAGTAGAGGATTAAATAGGGAGCATGTGGAGAGTTCTAAATTGGCAGAGATAGACCAGGTAGTATACAGAGAGCAGAAAAAAGAAAAGGGTTTAATAGGCTGGGTGGCAAGGCAGGACAGGCAATTCTTCCCGACCTTGTCTGGAAAAGAGAGGCAATAATGAGAATCGGATTTGGGACAAGCATTTAGTGATCAAAACTGGTGTATGGTAAGAAGCTCCCATATGGGAATAATAATTTGTAATAAATGTAAAGAATCTCAATGTAAATTTTTACATAGATTATACTGCCCACCAAGTGTGGTGCATAAATTCCATCCGGAGATCTCGCCCTTATGTGGGAGGTGTGTGTGTGTGTGTGTGTGTGTGTGTGTGTGTGCACGTGAAACTTATTATCACTACTTCTGGGGGTGCCCTAAATTACAACCCTTTTGGTGGGGGATAGCACAAGAATTGTCAAATATCTGGGACAAGCCAGTTGCCAATACCTTGCTATCACTTCTGTTTGGGGTCGACGATGGGGAGGAGGAGCAGTGGATCCTATACCCCAGGTGGCATGGACCAATGGAAAAACATGATACTGCACATGTTAACTATAGACCACTTTACTTATGTATTGAAAGGGAAGCTAGAGAGATTTCTGTCAGACTGGGGGAAATTTTTAGATTCGCTACCCCTAATGGAAGCTCAGGTTTTAAGGATGGGAGGCCGGTTATTCATAAGTAACTCAAAAGAATGTTCTGGAAGCCTGGAGATGAAATATATTCTTGGAAATACATATAATACCCATGGTCTGGATATATATAATACTGTATATAGAATAAATTATGGGTCGCTGTGTGTGTAATGAGAAGTTTACATACACCCGAGGGGTTAGATGCTACATAAACCCTGAGAGCGAAGCTCAAGGGGTTTATGAATAGCATCTAACCCTGAGGGGGTGTGTCAACTTCGAGTTTACACACATCAACCCATATTTTATTTTATATAATTGTTGGTTTTACCTTTTTTCGCCTCAGCAATTTTATAAAATAAAGAGATATTGCCAGCTGCCACGGTCCGGTTTCAGCGCGGTCCGCAGGTGCCCTTATTTATTTAAATATTTTTGTAGTTCTTTGTATGACATCGGCAGCCTATAGTTACGTTTTTTTTTTCTCTCTGTAGTAGCAGTTTGTTTAGCTTGGAATTGACTTACCGCCGAGTTCGAGAGTGGTGGCTCAGTCTCCTAGGGAATAAACCATGGCAGCCAGCTGTCCAAAGGAAGGGCTGAGGCAGGCATATGTGCAGAGTGATGGAAGCCATGCACGTGTTTGCCGTAATGAACAGTCCTTCATTATGGCAAATTATGCCACGGTTTCCCTGGGGGAAAAAAGGGAAACCACTTGTTATATATTCATTATGCAGTCTGAGAAACAACATGGTCTGGATAAAGAAAAGGATTACACTTGAACTCAAAAAAGGTAGTAGTTGCATTTTTTAGAACGTACTGTTACATGGTTAATATTCTGAATATGTTTGATTTTTTTTACTATTTTTTCTTCTTTTAAAAATATTTTGTATAAATTCAACACCTCCTGTGGGAGAATATGATGCTGTTATTGGTTTCAGATATGACCAGGAGAACTGTGAATATACTGATATCTGTTAATGTTTTTTTTTTTAACTTAATAAAAATATAATGCAAAAAAAAAAAGTCCCTCCAAAAAGTAACTTGTCCTCAGGCAGAAGCATGTTAGCAAGTGTCTGTGTTGCTTCAGGAAGAAAAGCATCTGAATCTTGGTTGAGGCCATAAATATTAGGGAAGGGCATGTACTAAAATACCCGACCTTCAAGACTACCTGCCGGTACCTCTAAAGTACCCTATAAATACCTGGATGAAAACCGAGTAGTTGGGGTTGGGTTGGGTAGTTACTACCCAACTCATTCTACTATCCAATTACCCACCCCTGACTATAACAAAAATCATGTGAAAGATAGTTTTTTGGGACTGTTACACTGTTTGTTAGGTGCTCCAAACCATTATACCCATGACAGGGCATTGCTGAGGCAGGTATGAGAGGCGCAGCTGCTCTTAGTGAGCCTGATACTGTTTCCAAAAATGATATCCATGGTGGGCATTGCTGAGGCAGGTATGAGAGGCACAGCTGCTCTGATTTAGCCTGTTGCTGTTTCCAAAAATGATACCCATGGCGGCCATTACAGGGACGTATGAGAGGTGCAGCTGCTGTGAGTGAGCCTACTGCTGTTTCCAAACATCATACCCATGGTGGGCATGGCTGAGGTAGGTACAAGAGGCGCAGCTGCTTTAATTGAGCCTGATGCTGTTTCCAAAAATTATACCCATGGCGAGCATTGCTGAGGCAGGTACAAGAGGCGCAGCTGCTTTAATTGAGCCTGATGCTGTTCCAAAAATTATACCCATGGCGAGCATTGCTGAGGCAGGTACAAGAGGTGCAGCTGATTTTTAGTGAGCTTGCTGCGGTGTCCAAAAATTATACCCATGGCAGGCATTGCTGAGGCAGGTACAAGAGGCGCAGCTGATTTTTAGTGAGCTTGCTGCGGTGTCCAAAAATTATACCCATGGTAGACATTGTTGAGGCAGGTATGAGAGGTGCAGCTGCTCTTAGCGAGCTTGCTGCTGTTTCCAAAAATTATACCCATGGCAGGCATTGCTGAGGGAGGTATGAGAGGTGCAGCTGCTTTAATTGAGCCTGATGCTGTTTCCAAAAATTATACCCATGGCAGGCATTGCTGAGGGAGGTATGAGAGGTGCAGCTGCTCTGAGTGAGGCTGCTGTTGTTTCCAGAAATTATACCCATGGTGGGCATCAAAGTTACATAATATAGGTGGAAGGGAAAGGGGAAATTGTTTAACCAGGAAAGGCACACTAAGCCAAAGATTGTTTCCAGGTGGAACCTGGGAGCACAAGGAAATTAAGTGACTTGCTCAGAGTCACACAGTGTGCAAGTGGGGGCTGTGAAATTTAAACCCGGTCTCCAGGTTTGTAGCTCAGAGCCCTAAACCACTGCACTATACTGCCTCCTTGAGACCAATATAAAACAGATGTTTTACAAAGGAAAACTAAGAGTAGTGTGGCACATGTGACTGGCACGGTGGCAATGGTGATGGTTTTATTTGTTTCCTACACAACCTAGTCATCATATTCAAGTATCACTGTTTGCAGGCTGATGTCATGTTCCAGGTCAGAACAGCCTAATTCAGAGTTTGGAACAACTGGGAAATTGTCAGCATTCATTCTGAAAAGTGTAAGCTGTTCCACATTCACAGGACTTAGCAGTGTTCTGTGGTCGGTAACTATTCCTGCAGCTGCACTAGATATGCGTTCTGAATATACACTTGAAAGTGGATAACTGAGGTACATTACTGCAAGATTTGCTAGATCTGGCCATATTGTTCTCTTTTGCTTCCAGCAGAGTAATGGATCTTCCTCGAGACCAACCACAGTATGGACTGCAAAGTACTCCAGGATCATTGTGCTGCGTGAAATGGTTACCAGTCTGGCAGATGAACCAGCTGCACTTTCTTTACAGTATACTAGTCCTTGTTGTTGAAGGCAGCTCAGAAGTGAGTTGTCTTTCTGATACTGAACATAGAATGCCCAAGAAGTAGCTGTAGATGTCCTTTCCTTCACTGATGACACTGGTGGATTATGAAGAATTGATAGATGTGATGTTGTCTGCACCACAGGTGCACTCTGATGGTTCAGCAGGGTTTTATTGCTGTACATCAGCTAATGGTGTTGGTGGTGCAATGTCACATTTGGTTAGCAGAAGATCTCTCCAGTACTCAATGTCTTCCCTGCAGGAAGGATGGCTTCAATGTTCCATTTAAAGCTGGAATCTGGCAATGTAGCCAACACATAGGTGTCATTCTTAAACATGACATTTATTTTCTGATCTGTCAACAGTCTGAGACTCAAGTCATCTGCCAGCATAACAGCGGTGGTGTCTTCTTTTGACTGAAAGTCTTTACATCATCAAGAAAAATGTGAAGAAATCTTATTTGAGGAAGAATTTGACTCAGAGTTGCACTGTCTGCACTGACATCACATGTGACAGCCTCATATGGCTCTCGTAAGTTGACCAATGATTCAAGTAGAGTCCAGTTGCTGGAACTGAGCATAATGTCTACTTCACTTATTTGATTCTGCATGGTGTAGTCATGCACAGCTTATTTTCTGTTCAAGAAGCCTTTCCAACATGTAAAATGCTGAATTCCAGCTGTTTGGAACTTCCTGTTTTAATGTATGCAATGGTAAGTTATTGGACCTCTGCAGCCCCTTCAGGATTTTTTGTGGTTTCATAGAGTGGCTGACATGTCAACATAGTTTCCAAGCAAGACCTAACAGGTTATCAACATTTCTTTTTCCATTTAAGAAACTATGGATGAGAAAATGTAAACAATGTGCAAAACAAGGTATGTGTTGGTAGTTGCCATCTCAAGCAGCTTTGACTGTTGGCACCATTATCTGACACTATAAACCCTAGAGATAAGGATAAATAAACCATTTCTGGATGTGATTTTGCAGCTACCGAAAAATATTCACAGTAGCTTGGTTTTCCTCAAAAGTGGTGATACATAATACAGCCTGCTTCATACTGCTTATAGTAGAGCGAGGAGTATTACTTTCTGACTGAAAACTTGCCCAATGAGCTGTAACAGTCATGTGATCAATTGTTTGGTTGCTGGTCCATATATCTGTGGTTACAGTAGCAACCATAGACATGGTCAGATATTTCCTAAAATTTCTGTGATATCTCTGGAGAAATTTCCTGCCTGACTGCAGCACCACTATGGGTCACCAGAAAGAATCTCTTTAGATATAACATCTGGAAATATCTGACCATATTATGGCTACAACTGCCTGCTTCACTTGCGAGAGTTTCAGCTGCTTAATGACTGCAGTACACACCAAGTCATACAACTGTGGAACAGCCTTTTTTCAAGAAATTTGTTCGACAGGGAATGGTGTGCCGTGGCTCAAACTGGTTCATGAACTTGAGGAAACCATTTTGAGCAGCAAAAGGGAGTTGACAATCAGCCAACACCTCTGCAGTGACCCTATTTTAACAGCTGGCGTGTTGGATGCTTGTGGATAAATGTTGATGACCTCACAACACTTTCTTTTAATGTTAGTTGATGAGAATCACAAGATAGTTTTAATTTTGAGGGGACTGTCTTTTTCACCCCTTTCTCACATGGAGTACTACTTTGGGATTTTGCAGTACTTGATGGAGTCAGAATAAAACAATCTATGTTTGTCTGGGAAGACTGCAAGGACACATTAAGTGATTCATTGTCAGTTCCTGCTTCCAGCTCATCGTCACTATGGTCACTGCCACCACCACCTCCACCACCTCCACTACCATCCATACCAACCACACTGTCCTTTGCCCTGCCCCACTCAACTGGGTCTTTTGCCTTTGCAAATCGTATCATTAGTTATCTTCCAAAATTTCCCGCTTTGCCACCATGGCTGATGCTATTTTTGCACAGACTGCATACAGCTCGAGAGTTGTTTGCAGGGCCAATATAAAATAAATTCACACTAAAGATTTCCCTTTTGTGCCTTGAACCACTGTGCCTGGCACTATTTCCTGTACAGTCAAGTGACCTGAAAGAAACTCCACACTGCCATTTCCTTGTTGACTTGACTTATTCTCATTTGTGCTCATCTTTTTATTCTTACATTTAGCATATTATTTTTTTTCTGTACTTGCCTGTCATGCCTTACAGCTGCATCCTCTCCTACCTTATTGCCACAAAGATTCAGAAGAACTAGAAGTGCCATCATCATCATATGGGACATAGCCTGGGCTATCCCATTCCCAGTCCATTCTATCACCACCGTCTTTATCAGCATTCGCTGCCTCAGCATCTGAGTTTATATTTGAGGAGGATGCCTCCTTGCATGCTGCTCCAGCAGCTGGAAGTATTCTGGCACATGTGACAAAACGTTCAGTAACTCTAGTCAGTTATTTCTGAAACTCTACTATCATTTTATTGCTAACATGTTTTTTTTGGTTCAGGAAGACATTTAGTACCAGTTCTGGTGATGGTACTATTATTGTCGCTATGTTCTTATTTAATGCTATGATTCATATTGTTCGCATTAACAGTTGTACGTGCAGCAACACTGTAATTCTTTTAGTAGACTTAGACTGGGAAATACGAGACACAGCAGACACAGCTGTGAATGGAATGGATATTGTTTCACTAACTGTTGCAGAGACAGACAGTGTAAGACTATGTCACAGACAGTAATAAATGGCAGGGCTTGGGGCACCTAACAGACAGTGTAATACAACTTAAATGGCTTTCACTATGCTTCAGAGAGACACACAGAGTAGCTAATGTCACAGACAGGGCTCAGGGCATCTATCAGACAGCATAATACAGCATAAATGGCTTTTACTATGCTGCAGAGACACACAACTATGTCATAGTAATAAAATGACAGGGCTATGGACACCTAACACAAACAGTGTACATTGACAGCCTAGATGGCTTTCACTTAAAACATATTTATTTAATATGGCCTTTCCAGACGATTTTAATTAATTTACACATCTGTATATATATTCTTATTTTTATGTTTTATTGTAGTTTACCTGTAAATTGCCTTGGTTTTAGAAAGGCACTATATGAATAAAGATTTGCTTTGCTTTGCTTTGCACTATGCTGCAGAAGCACAAACCATCTGACAGTGCCTCCCCCCTTGCTCCTTCTCTCCCCAATACCACACCATCGGATGATCCCCCAATTCTACCCTCCCTCCTGAGATCGTTTCAGTCCCCAAACCCTTTGCTGCTTTGTGGAGGTTTTAGTTTTGTTGTTTTATTTTTGTTTTTGTTTTTTTTTTAGTTTTCATTGTGCTTTGACAAAAATTCAGAGCAAGTGCCCGATTCCTTTACACTCTGGCTGCTATCTGTACAATGGGCTCACAGCAGACGGAGCACAGACACCACTGACCAGTCACATTGTCAGCTCGGTATCATGTGTTCTTAATTCTGCTGTGAGCTCATGAAGGACCCCACAGGTTGCCCTTTCATGCCTGTTCCCAGCCTGAAAAGAGTCCCTGGACCTCTTAGGCTGCCTATAATGCCTGTTTTAAAAAAAATACCAGTTACCCGACCTGTGAAGTACGCTGTTATGTCAGGTAGGGTAGTAAACTGCCCAAACTACCCTACCCGGCCAAAAATTGCTGATACTCGACCTACCCAATTAAGCTACCCAATGGGTAGCCTATCCCTTGTAAATATTGCCTAGTATTACTGCTTGGGAGTTAAGGAGCACCCTAGTCAGGATCCATCTGCCATCCTTGGAGATCTCACATTGGAGGACTTGGGCTTTAAGTTTTTTGTGGAATAAGATGGCTACCCTTCTGAGTTTTGCAGAGTATGAGTTCCCCACTACCAGCTCCACCCATAACCTAGTCAATTTCTGAGTCTCAGCAGGGAGCAGTAGTTTTTTGCAGTACAGCAATGTCACATTTCCCTTTTTTGAGATGTGCTAGTACCTGCTTCTGTTTAACTGGGGAGTTTAATTCCTGGACATTCTAGGAGATTACCTAGTAAGACTTGTACAAAGAACCCATTGTTGCCAATGAGGGGAGAATGGTAAATGAGGGTATCACTCATGGTGGAATTCAAAGAAGCTAAGACCACTCACTGAAGTAAAGTGCACAAGGAGCATCTGACTAGCCCCATAAAAGAGGGAAGAAGACCCGGACCCTGGAAGTAGGCACTTGTAGGGCTGTGTCCAGCTAAGGGCACTCTTATTGTTAAAAAGGTGTAAAGATCACCTTGGGAAAACTAAACCAGCTATCCAAACTGGTGCCACACAGTATACAAAGGAGTGCATTGGTAACAATGCAGTAGTTAAGAATCACCGCAAAAGAAATGATACACATAACATGTTACAGGAGTAAGCTAACCATAACGTGCTTTGAGAACCAGGACAAAAGTCCACAACCTCAGAAGGAGAGGTTAACAGTACAGTATCCATGGAAAAGGAGTTCTTTCTACAACAGTGGCTGTTAGACTCTAAGCTGGCCAGGTCATAAACTGGATGACCAATGGGCAGGAAAAGCTCCCCTTGGGTTGGGGAAAGATTATACATTTAAACTGATCCATTTACCACAGGAAGAACACATAAAGTGTACATTTAACTTGTAATGGATTAAAGTACCTGTGGGTCTGCAAACATGATTGTGAAAGGAGGGGTAGCAGCATGGTATCTGTTCAAACCCTTAACTACCAGTGGGCTAAAAAGGCAACAATGTTGTGAAGTAGGGGAAAGAGCTAATAAGGCAGTTGACTGGGGAAGGGGGAATCTGTTACTGTCGTGGTTGCTAGTCCACATGATCAAATGCTAGCCCAAGCAGACTAGCAGCTGCCTTGAAGTTTGTGTGGGGGCACGGGGGTAATCCTAGTGCTGCAGAGTGAGGCTACTTCCTCAGTGCCCTGTGATGCATCTCAGGCTTTGCGGCTTGAACTTCTAATCCTTAAAGAGCATTCCTGCAAGACATTTGTCCCAGGGCTGGCAAAATCCACCCTGACTCACTCATAGAAGGTAATGCACTGTCCACCCCACTACATTACTGCGTGTATGGACAAGGGCATTGTATATTGTGTCTGCCTCCCTGTATTTTTCTTGCTTGGAATTATATCCCATGGAAGTTTGATTCTGAGGGGCAAATCTTCACTTGATATTGCTGCAGATAACAGTGCAATCCATCTCACATCACAGGTGTCAGCATCTATACCTGCCTCATGTGGACAAGGATCTGGCACAGAGGCAGGAAAGGGAACATTGTTTAACCATGAGTAGCACACTAAGCCGAAGCTTGTTTCCAGATCCTACCTGGAAGCACAAGGAAGTTAAGTGATTTGATCAGGATCACACAGTATGCACCTAGATGACTGTGGAATTCAAACCCAGGCCTCCAGATCTGCAGCTCAGAACCTTAACCCACTGTGCTATACTGCCTCCTTTCCACATGCCATAATGCACAGCAATACAGTGGGCTGTAAATAATCTGCACACAGCTGTGTGCATTGCTATAACATCTCCCCTGCAGCAACTAGACTGTTGGCATCTTATGCATGCTGCCATGCTGCTGGACCATGAAAGGCTACAGTGGGATGCCATGTAACTGCCACACACAACAAGGACACCCAGGGAACCCTGAGCCCCTTAAAGCTACAACAGAAAAGGTATGGTGATGCTTGCTGCCATCTGTCCCATTGAGCACCACCCACACACACTAGCAACAAACCAACTCAATGATGCAAAGGATATATGAATGATAATGGGGAGGGAAAGGAGTCACTATGATTTGATCTGTACTGAAGTTATCCCCAACAGTGCACTCTATAGGGAGGGAGGGAAGAAGATATCGCTACTACCTCCCTCCCTCCCCCGGTCTGTAGACATACCCTGTACCTCCTTGTGGGATTCATTGAGGACAATGGTGAGGGAGGTGTGACAATAAAGGGATGATTAGAGGAATAGTATCCTCGAGGAACTGGAAGTGCTAGTTTGTAGTTTTCACCTTGGGGGAGGACAGCTATCCCTGATGCACCATTTGCAAAGCATAGTGTTGCTGGTAAGAAAAGGAGCAATTCCTTGGACAATCCCAGGGGAATTGGCAGACAAGAGGTGGTCGGGGAATGGCCTCTCTCTCGAGCCTTATAACTACTGTGGTCAGGGCAGAGATTCAGTGTCTCAGCTGATCCTGTAGGAACCTGGAAACTTTTGGCAGTCAAAGTTGTATTGCTCCTCTCCATTACAGCTGATATCTCAGGAGCTGGGAGAAGAAAAAAGAAAGGCAGGCAAAGCAGATAGGGCTTGTGGAGAGGAAAAGGGCACAGATGCTTATGGGACGAGGGTCCTTTAGTAAAAATGGATGCACTATCTGGATATTTATAAGGTAAGGAGGAAAGTGGGGAAGGCACCACATATCAATAGCAAGCACCACTTCACAAGACAGGATTGCTTCAGCATCCCACATATATTACCAACTTAACTGTAACTGAATATACAAGAGGTTATAAGCCATGTTCACTGGATAGTAGTTGATGAGAGGCTGACCACCAGATAGTTCAGGTATTTGGTTTGGGTGGTTGGCCAGCTGCTGCGGAGTTCTGCATATGGGTGACAGACCCCTCAACAGTGTTCTCATGTGGTTGAGCAATGTCCACCCAGGATCTCCCTGCTTGCATTGGTGCCAGAGATGATAAAGGCTCAGTCATTTGTGGCACTGGAGCAGTCTGGTCACAGCTGCAGCACAGGCAAGGCAGAGCAATACGTTCTAGTGGGGAGTCCATTGAGGAAGAGTATCGGCCAGATGCCCTGGACCCCAGCTATGACTATGATGTGGCTAGCTATGCAGTTCATACAGCAACTGCCCAGGTAATGTTTTCCTTCTGCTGCTCCCACTCCTCCATTGCCATTAATCAGGCAGTGCCATGCTGGTTGATGGCTTAGGCGAGTATATTGATGTGTCTACTTCTTGCTGTGCACTCTCTACTCCTCCTGCTGTCCTGAAGGTGGGAGTTCAAGACTTGGATGAGGCTCTTTGCACTGTTGTACTCCACTTTCTGTGCACAAATCTGGCAGACTCTGTGGGGTCACAACAATCATGTTACGGACTGTTTCTCTCACTTTTGAAGGTGGCTGGATAGGTTATTTTGTATTGGACCCCTGGCACCTGCAGGGCTGTGCAAACATCAGTAAAAGCAGCCATTTATTTATTGAGCTTGGCTGAATAATTCTGGTACAGCAAGATACTGTGGCCATGCCATATCAAGGACCCTTTTTCCCTCACCAGGTAGAGCAATCGTTCTTTGTCAGAGTACTGCAAAATCATTGCCAGACTAGGGCAAGGCTTTTCCCTCACTTTGGGATGGGGGCTAGGGTGTGGTGTGCCATTTGGATATCCAAGGGGTAGTTGCTAAGTCCCAGGACTGTAGACAATTGGTGCTGTACAAAGTTATTAAGATTTTTGCCCTCTACACCCTCTGGGACACTGATAATTTGTAAATTGTTGCAGTGACCTTGGCACTCCAAGTTGTCTATTGTGTGGCTTGGTGGTGCAGTGTCACTCTTCAGGATGTGGACCTCTGTGTCTCTGTGCTCCCCCCTTGATGTACAGTTGTCTGAGGGTGGTTTTCAAGTCGAAGACTGTGATGGACATCTGTTCCATTGTGTCCTCCATGGTGTGGATTGATTGTTTAACCCCAGAGACTTCTGCCAGGATCTGTTCAACCATCATTTTAACAGCAGGATTGACTGCCCCACTCATAGCTGTCATGATCTTTGCCATCCCTGCAGCTGAACGAACATCAGTGATTCTGAGGGAAAAATCATCGAAGACCCACAAGTGATATAAAGTGTATATTGGAACGCTGTTACCACTAAAAAACAGCACATTTCAAAGCCTTGTTATGCTTCACCATGGACGTCATGCATGCTGTAATGCTGCAGTAGCTACGTACTCACTGCAGCATAACAAAATCGAACGGCAAGACTCGTGTGCACCATGCCACCTTGAACTCACAAAAATCAAACAGCACTGTCAGTTGGCAGAGGTCCCAGCATAAGCCGCAGAGAGAAAGGAACATAAAATTAAATGCAGGTTTGGTAACAGTGTTCCAGTATACACTATAAAAAACTATGGATGGATTTCCATCAGTAACGGTGCTGATTAGTGCATCCTGCGGTTTCCAAGGCAACCCGAATCTCTTGAGCTTCGCTGTCGAGGTTACATCAGTCGCCTCAGAAACTGCTTGATGTGCTAACAGCTCTGTTACCGATGGAAACCAATCCGTAATTCTCTATATTATTCATTTCAGTGAAACACCATGAAACAAAAACTAGTGGAAAAAATGGTAAACTTTACAGTTTGGAAAAATGTTTGTTGATCTAGTGTGAGTCCAAGGTGAGGATCTAAATGAGCAGGCAGCCATCTTGGTCACAGCCAAACTGGAAGGCTTGTTTTTTGCATCTGATATATTTATGCTGTGCACTGGACCAGTGAACCTGTTATGCTGATGAAGAGAGTTACTGTATTTGTCAGCCTATCTGCATTTCTTGGGCTCTGACGAGTTAGGGTAATGGCACTTTCTGCTGTATTTTCCTTATCAGACTAATGCTGAAACAGAGCTAGGAGCCTGCTATGTCCTTAGCAAATAGTTTCTAATCTGTCTTTTTCAGAATTATTTTTTTTCACTGTTTAAATGCCTTCCTGTTTTCTTTTCATGTTAGCCTGTATTGTGACATACTCTGAACAGTGTTTGATAATTTGCTGATCTAGCTCTGTAGTGCCCTCAAATCTACACTGTGTTTCCTTCTCCTCAACAGCCACTGTTTAGGGTTACCACCTTTTCAGAAGCCCAAAGTGGGACATTTCTTACTGAAACTGGATTTTTCGCAGGACAATATGCCATCTCGACTAATGCAACAGACATGTTTTCTCTAAATAATCAGAATTAAGACTAAGTGTTGCAGTTTTTTAGTTGTTTCTTGTGTTTTTATTATTTTAAGGTATTTTAGTTAAGGTATTATAGTTTTTTTGCAACATTTAGAGGAAAATCTGAAAATATTTTCTCTACTGTAATGTCATGACATTTAATATTTTTCATGTTTTTCTGCAGGACACAGCTGCCCAAATTAGGACTGTCCTGAGAAAATAGGGACAGGTGGTAACCCTACCACTGTTCTTTCTTTTAAGGTTTTCAAAACATGCATTTATTTATTTATTTGTTTTTGATAACCTAAAAAGTGCACTAGACATCAGAAATGCCTATTGTTGGGCACATCCCAGGAGAGAACAAAGCAAATGCAGGCAAACATGACAAAGGTAGTATACATAAAATACAGGCAACTTACAAATGGTAAAGAACATATGCAGACACCTGGAGTCAGGTGCTATCATTATATCCAAAGTATAAGTAGAGATGGCAGTTTTACACAGTACATATTTTTTTATTTATTGAAGAATTCAGAAAGACCTTTGAGTCAAAGACTCATTTACAAAGGGTCCACGTCAGATATAAAAAGTACAAAGACAACATAATTACAGATTACAGTACATTAGTACAGGCATAGGAGTACATAGGTGTTCAGTAAGTGGTTATCAGACAAGGATAACAGAAGTTTCAGTACTTTAGCACAGCCGTATATTTGAAGATGGTTCTGTAGTAGACTGATGGTCATACAGTAGTATCAGAGCATTCAGGCAAGAGGACCTAACGATTCAGTTTAATGAAAATAACAGTCATAATTAGGTATGTGCTGACCAGGGGTCTGGGGAGGGGGGATGTGAGGGGACATAGTCAGGGTAAACTGGTGAAATGGTGTTAGCAGGACCAGCCTGGTGGTGTGGAGGGCTGAGACATTGAATGCTGTCCTGCCACACCAGCGACCCGTGTTCAAGACCGAGCATGGGTTACTGGGGGTCAGCTGGGTGGGGGAGGATCAAGTGTGCCACAGTTCTCCACTCCTGGGGTGGGAGGGCATGTCGGCACTGCTGCAAGACCTGGAGGTCTGGTGGTAGTGCGAGACAGGACTTGCAAGTAAAAAAAGGGAGCTGCAGGATTCTGTGATGTATGTGGAGTGGGGCAGGTGTATATGGTGCAGGCTGCAGCACAGCATTTCCCATACTTATTTTATAAATTAGTACATTTGCACAACATACATTTTAGTCCCTGGGGTTACCACTCAAATGTTAGGTGTGATTTCGGTTCAGTTAGCAGCAACACTTGAAAGTTCTGCCTGTGTGCTGGCCGGCTGCTAAGATCTTGGGAGCTCTGTTTGAAAGAAATATATATATATATATATATATTTTTAAATCAATAAACCACATCAGCAGCTTAACTTAGCCCCTGTGAAGTCCATGAAAAAACACGTTCAAGTGAAGCACTCCACTTATCTGCAGTTATCAGGAGTCCAAAAATATTGATGTTTAAATATTTCCTCTGTTAAACCAGGGACTAGCCATTTTATGAAATGCTGAGACAGAAAGTAGCGATAGAGTTTGAAGCTATACTTAACAATATGCAGCTGGCCTAATTGTGCCATCTCTTTTTGTCTCCAGGTTATAAGACATTGCCATTCCCTTGATTTACTGTAAGATGAAAGACTTTGACTGTGATGTCTCTAGATTACTATAGCTACAGAGAAACCTGGTGCACTGCCATACTCAGATGTAGTTGCAAGCACACACCGCGGTGCTTTCCTGCAAACATCTGTACTGGCAAGTTGCATTGCACCTCTGTCATAGTATGTGCCCTGCTCTGTGAATAGAGCTTTTTGGGTGGCACTACAATGGTGCTGGTGCAAAGCATCACATTGCGCCTCTCTCACTGGTGACCCGGAATTGGTCTCCTGTATGTCTGATACTGTATAGGATATTGGAGCATAACACAGTTTAAGTACAATTTTATTAAGGCAGAGCTACAGTACAATACAACAAAAATTGTAGTAACTTAATATGATGGTTTGTTTTGTCTACATTTGAGTTATAGCAGTCAGATTCTCTCTGAACTGTAAACTGTTCCCGCTGTCTCTGTCTCTGCCTCCCCAGCCCGGCTCGGTCTCAGCTGTAAACTGTACTACAAGCGTCTATAAATCACTACTAATGCTCAGTGGGAAAACTCATTTTGTTAATTTTATTAACTGTCCTGGCACAGGTGAGACAGGAAACTTCAAGTCAAACATGTAAAGATTAGGTAAAGCTAAGGATGGAGGCAGCAGTTTAAACTGAAGCCACGCTCCAATAGTAGCTGCCCTCCAACAGAAGCTGCAGCTATAAACGGAAGATTTTAATATAAACTGTGGTTATAAACGGAAGATTTAAATATAAACTGTGGTTATAAACGGAAGATTTTAATATAAACTGCGGCTATAAATGGAAGATTTTTAATATAAACTGTGGCTATAAATGGAAGATTTTAATAGAAATCACGCTTTTGTTAGAAGATGTACAGTATTTAGACCACTATTAAAGAAATTGTGCTGAAAGATAATTCAACCAATTGTCACTTATGATGTCACAAAGCCTTGGAACCTACTCTCCTGCAGCTGAGATAGGTAGTGTTTACCCACAGAAATGAGATGCAGCATCTTCAGGGATGCCCGTGAGTCCACAGAGAGAAAAAAAAGCATCTGTCATTTAGCTTTAGCAGTCTGGATTATTTTGTTAAAACAGAACAGTTACATTTGCCAAGTCCCTGTAAATATAACTGATGCTTTCTGGGCTTCAGACTGAAAATTTATGTCATTGTTGAATAAGGGGATTGGCTGTTCTAAGACCTTCCCAGATGTCTCCTTCCTTACGCCACATACCTTGTTTTGTTTTAAACATTTTTTATTGGTCTTAATCTTACATAGTCAAAAAGGAAGGTTTGGACTGTACATCTTTTTTGGTAATTAAAGTTTATTGAACAGGTTCTTGACAGGCAAGACAAACAGAACAAACACCCTGCATACATCACATGCACAATAACTGTGGCAGGAACCATTACACGTGGCACTAATAAATGTAAAGACTTATCATCAAATTATTAAAAGGTTAAAACATAATACAGCACATCTGTGATGTCAGTCAGTTAGTTGGTAGCAGGGGCCTTCCCCATAATTCACACTGTCTTCTGTTATAACCACAAAAATTTATAAATCGTATACAACTGTATACAAAGAAAAGACCTGCTGAGAACATATCACAGCTGTATATCACCAATGCGTGTGCTATACAGTACTGTACTCTGAAAAAGGAGCAATAATTGAGTTTCACACTCACTCCATTCTCTGTTGAGGCTGCATGTTGTGAGCCACGAGCTGACTTCCCTGACCTCAACAGTTCAATAATCTCCTGGAGCCATTCAGGATATGTGGAGGAGTATTTGTCAAGCCAAACTTCTAAAACAAGTCCCCCCCCCCACCATAGATGTTAGAGATATTGCATATCTGCTTACAGGGGCATGAAAATGGAGAAAATATCTCTCCAAACTTTGTTTTGAAAACAATCAGGGTTTAAATGTTGCCTGATCAATTCTCAGAAAGAGGCAACAACTCATAAGGTGAAGGAACAATCCCTTTGGGTATTGACACATGCAACTCTACTGTGGGGATACAACTACATTTTTGAAGGCTCTTAGGGGTATACTATAAATGATAACACATGTTTCAGAACTCCTGTACTATGATTGATTAAAAACGGTCATGAACAGTGAAATTATCAGAGCATGACCTATAGTAAAGAACTTTTTAGCACCTGAGGAATATCTTTTCTATTATTGTTTTTAATCATTTAAAACAACAAAATCAAGACAGCTGGCTAGCACAGTGGTGGCACTACTGCTTGCCATCCAGCAGATTTAGGTTCATGTCCTAAACCTGGGACATTTGATGCTGACGGGCGATGCAGAGTTCTGGCATCTGTCTTAGAGGCCTCCTGCCTCGGTGGGAGGGGAGGGCACCTCGTTCCACTGCATGACGGCACCCTGGTAGCCCAGGGGATAGCATGCCATGCAGGAAGGAATACACAAACCCTCTGGAGTGGCCTTACATTGGCAGATAGTCGCTTACCTGGTGAGTGATAGAGGGTCATCACCAGGGCAAGCGTGGGACTGCCAGGGGAATTCCAAAGGTACAGTGGGGCTCACCTATCCTTCCGACAATTAATAAATGGTAGGTGAGGTCACTCGTTAAGACCACACCATGGGGGAGGGATAAGGGTGGGGCCTTAGTGGGATAAAAGTCCCCAGCAGCCCCCAGGCAGATGAAGCCCACTTGTATCCCCACAAAACATTAAGACCCAGCTAACTCCTACTGCACCTCATTGACTCATCTCACCAGACTTAGACCATCAAATGCAAATTGTCCTCCTGGCTTGGGGAACAGGATTGGGGTCTCACCCTCATGGGATATGCTGTGGCCTACAGGGGACAAGCTGTAGGTTACAGTCAGAGAATCCAGTGTGGGATGTTGAGCAAAGGCTGGTGGTGGGTTTGAACCTTGGAGGACATGTATAGCAAGTAGAATGGCTTGGGCAGATGGAAAAAGGATCTGTAGGCAGGCAGCAGGAAATAAGGGCAAGAATAGTAAGTAAAAAAAAAAGGCATAATATAGCTCAATTTTTAATCACAAAAGCACGCTTGAGGATTTTAGGTTGTACTGTCATAAACCCACTCATGCATGATTGAAACCACTCAGCATCACCTCATGGTTCCCACACACCTGTTTTGTGGGTTTATAGGAGCACGACCCACACAATCTTGTGTATTAGTGCTCCCTTGTTAAATATTCAAAACTGAAGAATCCTGAATCATTTATTGTGACTGACTTAAAAATATAATCATATTTTCTTTTGGCAGAAGAATTATACACACAAAGAACAATGAGTCATCTTGACAATGATTTAAAATGACTTTATCCAAATACTTGTTAATTAAATCCACAACAACATACTTCTGAGGAGGGAATAAAGTAAGTGTACTTAGAGTAGTACTACCTAGTACAGCATTTCATCCTGTTCTGAAACAAGAAAGCGAAAATGATAAAAGAAAGCAAGCAAGTAAACAAATAAGAAAGTTTCATTTAATTGGGCTCCAGTGCTAGGTTTCTATAAATGTATAAGGCGATAAAAGCGACGGGAGCTACCTGATCGCCTTTTTAGCAACCCACTTTCACACACAATGGAATTAGATGGAGAGGATAAGGGCTTTTAGATCTGTGTAGTTTGACTTCTAATAAACAAAATAAAGAATCAAAAGGTTCTTGACTATAGCTCACAAACCTTGTTCGTTAAAGAAGAGCTGACACAATCTAAAATCTCAGGCAGGCAACTCATGTCAAAGAGTTGCCTGTCCAAGAAGTCAATTTAGTTGTTTTTTTAGTTCTTCTGTCCACAAATAAGTTAAATATTTACCTCAGTATACTTGACTCATAACTTCCGTGTGCAAGCCAAGCAGCTAAACACGACTGCAGCCTTGCTCCTATAACAAACTTTTTGATGAAGCCAAGTAGGGAATGGGGCTGCATGGGCTAAATATACAAGTTAATACGATCAATGGTGTCTGTCTAAACATGCGTATAGTATCTTTGCTGGCAGTTATACATGTGTAGGGCTAAAATATATTATAGCCCTACACATGTAGAACTAGCAGCAATGATACTATGTACAACTTCTAGTACACTCTTTTGTGGTAATACCTTTTATTAGACTAACTGAATAATTTTTGCACAAGCTAGAGACCTCCCAGATCCCTTCGTTAGGTGCAGAGAAAACTATCAGAATATGCACCGTCACTAGCAGGAACATCTTTACTTTCTGAAAGATTGTCTTTTTGTTCATCATCAAATCTAGATGAGATACGACTATGTGGATCTTGAACAGTTTTCCTGTTGATAAAGCCTGTGGAAATTCTTTTATGATAAGCAAACCACTGACAAGCAAACCATCAACAATACATGGTCAAATATATTGACACCTTTAGACACCATGTAAATTCAGAAATCTTAAGAAAATGGACAAAAACTGCAGTATAATCTGAGCCCACTGGAAAGAAGGGCAATTCAAGATCTAAAGGAAACTGACAGTATCACCATCAAACCTGCTGACAAAGGAGAGGCAGTTGTAATCATGAACAGTACACAATACACAACAGAAGCAGAAAAGCAACTGTCAGATACAAACTTTTACATGCTGTTACAGGGGGATCCCTCACACCAAACAGATAGTAGGCAGCTAACAGAATTCTAAGCAGGGCTACTACAGGGCAGACTAGATGGACCAAAAGGTCCCCTTCTGCTGTCACTTTCTATAAACAGAAAATTTCAGAAGGGAGCTCCTTTCTTTGATTGAGAAATATCCACTGTCAAATCACAGCTAATTGGTTTAATTCCTCAGAATCCATGAACAGGAATATTTTATATACTCCTAGAGATACATAAACCAGGAATTCCAGGACAGACAATAATCTCAGGTATTGGCACTCTTAACAAACAAATATCGGGCTGGGTGGAGGGCGTCCTCAAACCACTGGAACAAAGAACTCCAGATTTTATCCTGGACACAAATGACTACCTAAACAGACTTCACAAATTTAATGCACTCCCTACCAGCTCATTTTTAGGCACAATAGATATAGAGTCTCTTTACACCAATATACAACACTTGGATGGACTAAACGCATGCAAAACATAACTACAAAGGGACACAGACAACTAGGCAGTTACAGATGTAGTTTTGAAACTCATTGACTTCATACTGAAATATAACTACTTTACCTACAACAACAAACTACAGAAAACCAGCACAGCTATGGCCACAAGAATGGCACCCCAATATGCCATCTTCTTCATGTCTGTATTAGAGGAGATTCCTATCACAGCACAGAACAAAACCATTGATCCACTACCATTTTATTGATTCCATTTTTCATTTCTGTACAGAGAGTGAGAACAAACTACATAAGTTCCACAGAGCCTTCAATAATTTTCATCCCTCGATCAATCTGAAAATGGAGTACTCCCAGCATAAAATCAGCTTTCTGGACATCACAATTGAACTGCATCAGGGCAAAATAAAAACATCAATAAACAGAAAACTACCATATCATTTCAGCTACCTACACCATTCTAATACATATGCAAATTACACAAAAAGAGCAATTGTCTACAACCAACGTATATGCACGGATGAGTCAAACAGGGACAACATTTCAGAAATATTATGAGGAGCCTTCACAAGCAAAAACTACCCCGAGATTGCACAATCTAGACAAATACTACGAGAACAGCTGCAAGCATACAACAAGGAAAAACAGGAAAAGGCACACCACTGGTTGTAACGTACACCCCACCAATCAGACCACTACAGAAATAATCAGAGGATTGCAACCAGTCCACAGTCACAGAACAGTCACAGTGGTGACAGACAGTCTGCTATATTCAGTGGATCACTTATACCATACAGACAAACATTGAATCTGGGGTGGAACACTGGTCAGGAATAACACCCCCATAATTCAAATGGATACACAAGGAACAAGACCGTGCACAAAGCTGAGATGCAAACATGAAGCATGATTGACATGTGACTATGTCTACTCTCCATTGACAAAGAGGAATACAAAATAAAAGGGTCTTTCTTATGCAACACTAACAATTTGACTTACCTATTAAGATGCCAAAAATGTCCACATGGCTGTTGCTATATGTGGGTGAAATGGAACAAACATTCTGTAAACGCTTGAATGGACACAGATCCATTATTAAACACCCGGACAACCAGACACCAGTGGCCAAACATTTCTTCCAGAGCAACTGTTCTCTGAAGGATCTTAAAGTGGAAGTTTTGATAGGAATCCTCAAAGATAGTCATACAAGACTTCCTGGGAAGCAAAATTTATGAAGCTTTTTTGAACAGCGACACATGGTCTGAACATAAATTTAGGCTTCTTGGCACATTACTGGTCCCAAAATAGGTTTCCCCAGTTTCCTCTGCAGCTCTATGTCCTACCATTTAGAATTTATAATATTTATTTATTTTTAAATCATCTTCTCTTATTGGGCCATATTGACTTAAAGGGGCCACCTATTCAGATACAGAGTAATTACCTTTCTTAACTGGCAACATTACACATCCTACCTACTTAATGGAACTTAAAATGGATCCTTTTTTATCACTTTGACGTATTATACTGTAGATCGAGGGAGCACTCCTGACCAATCAGAGCACTCCTTTCCCCTGCGCGTGAGGCACTTTTATTCTGTGAAGAGCGTCTCACGCGCAGATGCCCTGGAAATGGGAACGTTGTGGGAAGTTTAAAAAAAATATATATTAAATATATCATTGATCGCTCTCAATCAATAATATACTGTAGAATAGACAGTATATGTGTTTCTTTTTATTTTTCTATGTTTGCTGAAGCGAGCATTTGCGCAAAGTAAAAAGAACAGTTAAAATTCAACACTGGTAAGCACTGGTAAATGCGTGACAACAGGACCCCTCATCTATTTTTGGCAGAATGCACAACCATGCTGTGTGTATAGTTTTAGAGCAACCCCCCACAGTAACTGCTTGCATGCTCGCATTGTTTTACTTACAGCGTTCTTGACACTCCCACGCTAGCACTCGGTGTCTTTTTGTACCCCTCGTTTTCTTTTTTTTTCCTCACCCCCCTGCCTTATTGCTACACCAACAGCAAAAGCAAAACAAATGGAACAAATCTGCAGTGTACATGGTTGCTAAGAGATCACCTAGCCACGTGATTCTCCTCTGCCTGACTCCATTCACATTCACATACAGACTACTACAGCAACCGCTTAAAGTGGCATACAGTATTTAAGTTTATTAAAGATAGAAATCAAGAGAGAAATCAACAGAAGTAAAAGAAATAAAAATAAAAGATTGTGCATCCAGATGCTTCTTCATTCTTTGTCATCCGATTTCGTGGTGAGGTATTGGTACCTAAAAAAAAAAGTTGTTACTGTTTAAGCTCCAATGTTTGTACGCTTTTAAATAGCAAATGGTGATTACTGTACCTGTTCAGTCCAAGCTGAGGTGCAGATGGTCGTTCAAACATTCTGTGTGGGTGTCAGCAATACCTGCTTGCACAAACCCCCTCTTGCAGTCCTCCGTTCTAAGGGCAACGCTGTTGTGGGATGTCACTAGCCACTGAACATATAGTGACTTAATGTTGCTCATCCGTAAATCCATATTCACTTCAGACGAAGCAACACCTTTGTCCATCTGCTCCAATAGCAGACCAGAGTACCAGGCAGTAAACTGAGCCTTCATTTTATCCTTAAACAGCTTGTTCATGGTTAGATCTAATGGCTGCAGTAGGTCAGTGCAGCTAGGGGGTATAACTACAGGAATGATGCACTCCTGATCAAGCTTAGCTAGGCTGTCTGTGGTGCTGTGTGCCTTAAAGAGGACGGAAAAAATTTCTAACTGGCAGCTGTTTATAAAGTTCTTATTCTCAGAAATGATATGCATTCACCTAAATTATCCATGTTTAACTGTACCTGAATAAAAAGTGATATAAAAAGCTGTATTTTGCATTGTCTTGTTTTTATGGACAGCATTATGTTACAGTTCTCTTCATGGAACCAATAATTTGGAGTTTTAACCATGTCATGGTTTGTGCACAGAACTCTAAACAGGGTTCTGATAGGTCAACAGCTTATAACTAGCTTTCTGTACACAAATCATGACATAGTAAAAACTCCACATAAGTGATTCCATGAAGTGAACTGTAACAGAATGCTGCCCATAAAAACACAACAATGTAAACTACAGTTTTATCTATCACTTTGTATTCAGGTACAGTTAAGTATGTATACTTTAGGAGAATGTATATGGTTTCTGAGAGTAAGAACTGTATAAACAGCTGCCAGTTAGCACAAATTTCCTGTCCCCTTTAAACAAATCAAGAATAAGGAGTGTCCTCTGTTCAGGTGGCAGGTCCAGCTTTAGTTTTACAAACTTGATGTACAGTTTCAAAACTGAGTCTACATACTCTATTATTGTCGCTTGATTTGCCTAGCGATTAATGCTCTGGGTGACATGACAGCTTGCAGGAAAACGGAATGTAGGGTGACAACCATGTGTTTTCCCCTGATAGATGACCTGTGGTGGCAGCAGGTAACCAGCCAAGGTACACCCCATAGTCAGAGAAACCTGCCTTTTGTCACCCATACCAATAACTTCGACCTGCTTGGACCCCATTTCTGCCATTGTCCAGTGCAAACAGGGAACAAGATTTACCCCAGTCTCATCTATCTTGATAACAAGCTCCTTTGGTTTGAGCCCGTTACCGCAGGCAGTTCTGATATTGAATCAAAAATGATGCCTTGAGTTCAGGGAAGTCACTAGGTGTTTTCCTGCCTGCCTTTGTCCCTTTCCTTCGGCAGTACCCCATACGATTCAAGAATGTCCAAGCCCACTGCTTGCTGATCACCATAGGTCCACCTGCCTCTACCAGCTGCTGAGGGTTGTTGGACTTTACAATGCCTCTAGCAACTGCAATGACCACTCTGGTATTGACAACTGCTCCCTCTGACCTCAGGCTATGATGATCTTTTTCAATTTGGTCTCTACATCCATGAGTAGCAGTGGTGGTCCGTCTCAAGGTTTAGTGGGTAGCTGTGGCACTAGGTCGGTCGGGTCAGGGACTGCTTTCAATTTGTACAAGTAATCAGATTTGAATTTCCTGACAGTGCTCTTGTTTACCTCAATACCATACTTTAAGTGAAAAAAATGAACAGCTTTCATTATGCCGTTTTGCACAGAGTATTTGCTAGCCTTAAACCTCTGCTCCGCTGTATAGACGTTGTATGTGGAGCGTCTTTTTCTGCAGGGGGGACTGGCACTGCAACTCACTGGCCACACTCTCAGCAGTGGGAATGGACACAGAGGCAGATGCAGCAAGATTGTCTGCAGTAAGGTCATCAATGGAGGTAAAAGGCCTTTTCTGTGGCTTTACTCGGTCCAGCCACTTCAGCAGTGACATCGCTAATCACTTTAGTATGCAGCGTAGTAACAAAACTAACAGAGCAGAATGCTAGCTGCATAGAGACAGATGAAGACAAAAAAAATGGCCAGTTTAAATGTACTACCAGTACATTAAGTGCACAGCTAGAGCAAACTGACTTTGTTCAGTTGATTGCAGAAAGGGCAGATGTAATTTAAGTACCTGTGACTATTACAGATTGCAAGCTCATTTACAGTTCTTGAACTGCAGTAGCTGTGGTTGTTACAGATTGACAGCTCTTTACAGCTCATTATAGTGCTTGAACTGCAGTAACCTCTAGCACCTCAACTAATTAGTGACTGAAAAAGTTGCATGATCCAGTTAAGGAAAGCAGGCTACATTAAGAGAGCAGTGAGTTTTTTTTTTTTTTTTTAGAACATACCCATCTTTGTACTTGCTGGTGGATCATGAAAATTGAAATACCACATAGTTGTCTCAGCGGCTTTAGTGCTAAATTTAATTGATGTGATTTTTGTCTATTCTACGTATTAATACATCCCCCGTCACCACTTGTTGATGAAAATGAGTGGTTTCATTTGCCTTCAGCATGAGACAGAACAGCTCAGCTTCACTTCGCTGTTCTCGCTCAGCTGAAGGCGCGTGAAACCACTTGCTTTCACAAACGAGTGGCTTCAGGAGATGTATAAACTTGGCTTCCTGGCCAGTGCCCCTTGGGGTAACCATTGCCTCAGTGCTTGCACACAGAAGTTCTTTGTCTTTTAACTTGTTTTTTGGTTTAATTGGGTTCACCACAACATAACCGAGACAGACCATCTTAGGGTAGCTGGTTCATTCCACTGGGGTGTCAAACAGATGAGGCACACTGATGAGTCCTGGTAGGATGAAACACGTGTCTATGTCTTCTGTTGGCACCCTTTGCAGATTGTGTGAGAGGCCTTTTGGCACCATGCATTTCTGCTTAAAGCTGAACCAGCATAATATTCTGTGGTGATTTGCATATGCAGCCCATGATGCTTTGCATTATTGGGGCATGTGTGATTTTGTATTTCTTTATAACTTGGCTTCCTGGCCAATGTCTTTTGGGGTAGCCATTGCCTCAGTGCTTGCGCACAGAGGTTCTTTGTGAATTAACACATAGCTCACCATCTGCATGCCTAATCTTTCACCTTTTAATTACATGAGGCATATGTCCTAGTTGTCACCTGTATTATATTAAATTGCTTCCTGTAGACCCCTTTGTTAAACAATCTGGGATTCACAAACTTTTGTGTATATTATGAAATGCTGGTTATTTTTCTCTACCCCCGATTAAGGGACCTAGGAGGGCTAGAAAGCTTGTATAAAAATTCATCAGTTAGTCTAATAAAAGGTATTACCACAAAAAAGTGTACTAGATTTTCCTGAGACTAACATGGTACTACAAACCTGCAACATATATGTACCTTTAGGCAGCTCCCCTCCCTGATCCTGTTAATATGGTACAGTATGTACATAGAGTGCCTGCTACCCCATCCCCTACTTCTCGCCATCAAAAAAACGTATTTTAGGAGTGAGGCTACTGTGCTGTTCAGCTGCTCGGCTCGTATACGGATGTGACGAGCCAAGCATATAAAAATAAATGCCGGTATTTAATTTACAGTGTTTGTGGACAGCAAAGTTACAAGTATTGCTAAATCAGCTCCTCGTGCAGGCAGTTCTTTGGTATGAGTTGCCAGTCTGGAATGGGTCAGCTGCTCTTCAAAAACATCCTTCAGAATGCAGTCATGGAAGCATTTGTTTTTGAAACCAGCTTATCTGTAAGGATGTAAATTTGATTTGCGATGTCTACCTGTGATACATTTTATTACTTTGCAGTATGGGAATTTCTGACCTTAGTCAGAGACATTTGCTTTGCTATTCATGTTCCATCTTCTGTTTACCCTTAATTCTTTTACAGATGTTTTTTGGTTTTCCAGAAATGTCAGTTCTGTGGTTTTTCCAGAGAACAAAAGTTAACTAAAGCAATTCATGAAAAACTGCAGTTTACAGTACTCTGAGCCAGTAGTAGAAATGGAGGGAAACCCGGGGGAACATGCTTCTGGGAGTGCAATTAAAAGTCTGGCTCAGTTCCAGGAACAAAATAGGGGAGGACTGCTCCTCTGTAAAATGTAGCTTCCTAAAGCATAAAACTAAGTGTAAACATACAACGTATAATTAAAAAGTGTAGAGCCAGATCCAGATGTTGGGTCATTTTAATCCTATATCAGAAGTGGTGGGTTCCCCCAGTGATTTTGTTCCATTTCCAATACTGCTCTGAACGCTTTATAAAATAAAATTTATTGCAGGACCATTACTTTAAGATTCTTTAGTCATGCAGAGTTATAATAGAGTGTATGCTAGCAGTTTCCTGCTGTTGGTTGGTATGATGTGGGTAAAATAATAACCCAGATTACTTGCAACAATCTGAGAGCTGTGGGTTTTGGTAAAAATACGAATGGAGTTGAATGCTATAGATCTCCTAAGGGTGGCACCGAACTTCTACTCCATTTAAACAATTTTTTTCAGCTCCCACAACAATGGAACTTTCATCCTTGGTGATCTAAATCTGGACTGGCTCACTGCTAAATCAGCTGACCTTGAACAGATTAGTGATGAGCTTGGTTTAACCCAGCTCGCAAGTGAACCCACAAGACCTAACCCTAAAAACCCTGCCAGCTCGTCAATTCTAGATAACATACTAACAAACAGGCCACAGACAACTACTCATGCTGCAGTCTTTGACAATGATATTAGTGCTCACAATGCTGTTACCTGTATCAGGGGCCTAAAGAAAGCTAGGTCCCATCCTAAATTTGCACAGAAAAGGTGTTTTACCCATTCCTGTAAGTCCGACTTCCTATGAGACCTAACAGCTATCAATTGACACAATTTCCACCTATCCCCATCAGTGCATATGACTACTGAAATTTTTAAAGAATGCTTCTGTGTGTTATCAACAGGCATGCACATCTACTTACATATACAGTAGAGTACAATAAAATTGTCTGTGGTTCTATAGGAAGCTGAAGATGGCACTAAGAGACAGGGACAAACATTGAATCAGTGCTAGGAACACTAAATTGACTCTTAATGGGGCTATCTTTAGGCAAAAATGGAATCACTGCACCAAGCTAATCTGGACCACCAAAGTTAATTTACCTGAACAGAAGAGAACAAAAATGACTCTTATAAATTCTGGAAATCAGTAAAATCCTTGGAATGCCTCACCATTGCCAAAACAACTTTTAAGCAGTAACAAGGTTATCAATGGTCAGTAACAAAATTATCAATATGAACATATGAAGAAGCCAACAGAAGAAGGCCATTTGGTTGATCAAGTCTGCTTGTATTGCAAGGTCCACAGCTTAAGCTAATGTCCCTGCCCTTCCTCCCCACTCCTCCAATCCTCTCTACCCATGATCCTTACCTTCCCCCATGCCTATTCCATCCTCTCTTAAAGCTGCCTACTGTCTTCAATGAGATGACCTCTTCCAACAGCGCATTCAAAGTGTCCACTACCCTCTCTGTGAAGAAGTGCTTCCTGACCTCCCTCCTAAACCTCCCACCCTCCGGCTTAAGAGTGTGCCCCCTTATGTTATGGTTGCCACTCAGCTTAAAGAGACTCTCCTTATAAACCTTATTTATTCCTTTCAAGTACTTGAAGGTCCCAATCATGTCCCCTCTCTCTCTCTCTCCTGTCTTCCAGGGAGTACATGTTCAATGCCCTCAATCTCTCCTCGTATGCCTTACCCTGCTGAGTTGCTGTCATCTTTGTAGTCATCCTCTGGACCTTCTCCAGCAGGTTAATGTCCTTTTTGAGGTGTGGGCACCAGTACTGAATGCCATACTCTAGATGTGGCCTTACCAGTGACCTGTAGAAGGGCAATATAACCTCCTCTCTCCTACTACTGATCCCCCAAGATATACATCCCAGCATCTTGTTTGCCTTTGCTGCTGCTTTCTTGCACTGAAAAACAAAGTATCCTTGAAGAGCTAAACACCCACTTTGCCTCAGTGGGACTGGTCCTTGACAACTCTCCTGGAACCTCCTATCCTCTTACCAGCATAACACAGTCATAGAGTGTGGGCTATACTAATGCTCCTTCCACTTTAATCAAATATTTTGCAAATAGATTGAACAGCTCCTCTTAATGTTAGGTATCAAAAATGCTGGGGCTGATAATTCAGACCCTTTTTTCCTCAAATTAGGATGCTCCATGCTGTGGCTGAGACAGAGAGCAGCCACCAGCTTCCTTATAGCAAGGAGGTGATTTAATAGAGTACACTGAATTGAATTCTTAATGTTGGGGCATGTGTAAGTAAGTAGAAGTCAGTGTTTTGGTTATCTGTTTTTGGGGTTAACTTTTCTTAGTGTAACTTTTATTTGCCATGGAGGTAATCTTGCTGGGAGAATATTTGCAGTCATTTGTGATTAGACCTGCTACTTAAACTCTGTGAAATAGGTGTCTAAAAAGAAGGAAGGAAGGAAGGCACTCACCTGGGTGGTGGGTCAGAGTTGTAGTTGATTGTTTCTGGAGGGCAAAGCTTAGTCCCACCCACCCTGCCCCTCACCCCACCCACCCCAAGCGGATCATTTCTTTATATCAGGGGTTCTAACATCACTTCCCCAAAAGTTCGGAGGACATACACCTGTTTATATCCTTAAAGGCACAGCACACTGAATAGAGGGTACACACACTTACATGTTTGCACACACTAAAAAAAAAAAGAAAACATCTTAAGCAGGAAGGGAGACAGACATGTGGGGAGTAGTGCAATGCACTGCCTGTGGAGTGGCAGTCTTCCAGGAGATGTTCTAGAGGCTGCATTGCTGCCCTATTTGCAAGTACCTCTCTGGTCTGAGGGAGGAGATTGCCCATCTCCATGCTGACCTGGTGAAGATATGGGAAACCTCTTAACCCACCCAGGAACCACCCAGGTCATGACCACTGCCTCAGAGGTTGCCAAGAAAGAGGAGCAGTTGGATCATTGTGGGCTCAGGGGGGGTGAGGGTGGTCTAACAGAGGCACACCCCTCCAGTTATGCCTCTTCACAATTCATTCACCATTCTGGTGGAGCATGGTTCCTCTATGGAGGCACCCACAGTGGAGACCAAGGAGGATGTTGGTAACCTCCACAAAGGAGACCCATGGGAGGGTGGCACGGGACCCCACAGTGGAAGGAAACAACTCCTGATGGGGGACTTAATCAGGGGGAGGTAGAATGGGGGAGGGAAGGGAGAGGGAGGTAAGGTGACTGCTCGACACCATGGCTTGGAGGGACAGGAAGCGAATCCTCAGGATCGTGGGAGAGCTGCATGGGGGAGAGAGCTGGATGTCATTGTCCACCTAGGGACAAATGACCTGGCTGGGAATGGGATCAGAGCAGGGCAACAGGAGTTTGTGGAGTTGGGAAGGGGACTTAGACAAGTGGCACATATGGTAACTTTCTCAGAAGAGCTACCTGTCTATGGCATGGGTAAGGCTAGGGTACACTGCACCATGGGATTCAATGACTGGTTGAAAAGCAGGTGCGGAGCTCAGGGATTTGGCTTCATTGGGGACTGGGGGTCTGCTTGGAGGGATACAGGCCTATACTGGCATGATGGTCTGCATCTGTCCTGGAGGGGGACCAGGATCCTAGGTGATAGGTTTAAAAGTTTCATTGGTAAGCATTTAAACTAGCCAAGGGGGAGGCACTGAAGAGAAGCAGGGAAATCCTAGCCCCCTCCACACAAAACAGGGTAGTTGATGAAGTAGACACAAAGGTAGGTAAGTTGATAGGGAGCAGGACAGGAGTAAATCCAGAAAAAGGCAGAGTCAGTAAGGACAGAGATGGGCCTGAAAGGGGTAAGGCCATCAAAAAATGGAGGGTGATGAGTACCAATGCCCATAGTGTGGGTAACAAGCTACCTGAACTATTGGCCTTGATGGAAGAGGGATGCCTGGATATCGTGGCAGTCACAGAAATATGGAACACAGAGAACCATGACTGGGATGTCAACATACCAGGGTACACAATCTACAGGAGGGACAGGGCGGGTGAAAAGGAGGAGCTCTCTACATAAGGTAAGGAATCAAAGCAAGAGAACTAAAGGGTAAACAGGTAGGGGAGGAGGCACTGTGGGTCACCCTGGAGACAGGAAATGACACCACAATCTGCACAGGGTTGTTTACAGACCCACATCTCAGGGGAGGCAATGGACAAGGAAATGATAGAAGGATCCTTAGAATGGCAGAAAAAGGAGATATATTGTTGATGGGGGCCTGAATATGCAGATGTTAACTGGAGCACATTTACTGCAGCCACATCCAAGAGCAGGGTCATTCTCAATGTCCTACAGGGGGCATGCCTCAGACAACTAGTGTTGGAACCCACTCGAGAGGGAGCAATCTTAGACCTGGTACTCTCAAACATGGATGGAGAGAGGATCTCAGATTTAGAAGTGGGTAGCCATCTGGGAACAAGTGATCACCAAACAGTGTGATTCACAATAAACACAGCTGTAGAGTCGAGCCATACAAAAGCAAGGGTGTTGAGCTTTAGGAGGGCTGACTTTGGCAAAATTGGAGAGTGCCTCAGAAAAGCATGAGCAAACAGGCAAGAAAGAAGGGTGGAAGAACAATGAGGAAAAATCAAAACTGCCATCACAGAGGCAACAAGCCTTTGTCTAAAGCAAATCAACAAAATAAAATGAAGGAAAAAGCCACTATGGTTCTCAAAAGAGGTGGCAGGGAAGGTTAAGGAGAAAAGGATAGCATGCAGGAAATATAAGGAAACACAGAAGGAGCAGGACAGAGAACTATATCAGTTGAAGCAGAAGGAGGCAGGGAAGGCAGTCAGAATAGCAAAGGCCCAAACTGAGGAAAAGATAGCCAACTCTGTTAAGAAGGGGGATAAAACCTTTTATAGGTACATTAGGGAGCAAAGAAAGACCAAGGGAGGGATACTGAGGCTTAATGAAGGGGAAGGAATGTCTGCAGAGGGTGACAGTGAAAAAGCAGGGATACTGAACGAATACTTCTGCTCACTATTCACAAAAGAAGAGGAGGGGGAAGTACCTAAACAAAACAGCAGAAACACTCTGGATAGGGATAGCCAGACCATTCACAAAAGAAAGGGTTCTGAAAGAACTCTTAAAATTGAAGGTGAACAAAGCAATGAGGCCTGAAGGGGTTCACCCAAGAATTCTAAAAGAATTAAGGGTAGAACTAGTGACAACACTGACTACCCTATTTACCAAATCATGAGAGGATGTGGTGGTACCTGAGGACTGGAGGAGGGTGGATGTGATCCCGCTTCACAAAAGTGGGAGCAAGGCAGAGGCAGGGAACTAAAGACCTGTTAGTTTGACCTCAGTGGTAGGGAAAATGATGGCATCACTTCTGAAGGAAAGAATTGTTAAGCACATAGAGGCCAGTGGGGCGCAGGACCCAAGGCAGCATGGACTCACAGTGGGAAGGTCTTGTCAGATGAATCTAATAGATTTCTTTAACTGGATGACCAAAGTAGTAGACCAGGGAGGGGTTGTGAACATGGCCTACCTAGATTTTAGCAAGGCATTTGACACAGTCCCACACAAAAGATTAACATATATGTTAGCCAGCCTTGGAGTGAGTTCCAAGGTGGTAGCCTGGGTTAAAAATTGGCTGGACATCAGGACCCAGAGGGTAATAGTAAACAGAGTCCACTCTAAAGAAAGGAGAGTTACTAGTGTGGTACCGCAGGGTTCAGTACTGGACTGGTCCTCTTTAATGTCTTTATAAGTGACATTGCAGAGGTACTGGAAGGAAAAGCATGTCTCTCTGCAGACGACACAAAGATCTGCAACAGGGTCGATACACAAGGTGGGGTGGAAAGGATGTGAAGGGACTAGGCAAGGTTGGAGGAATGGTCAAATGTATAGCAACTTAGAGTCAATGCAATGAAGTGCAAAGTAATGCACCTGGGAAACAAAAACCCAGGGGAAGAGTGCACAATGGAGGGTGAGATACTAACAACAACAAAAATGGAAAGGGACCTGGGGGTAGTCATATCGGATGATCTAAAGGTGTTCAAGCAATGTGAGAAGGCAGTAAAGATGGCTGGGGGGATACTGAGATGCACAGGGAGAGGCATCACCAGTAGAAAACAGGAAGTTGTTATCCCTCTGTACAGACAGTTGGTGAGACCCCATCTGGAGTACTGCATGCAGTTCTGGAGACCCCATCTTCACAAGAACATAAACAGGATGGAGGCTGTCCAGAGTAGGGCAACTAAAATGGTGCAGGGTCTGCACCAGAAGACATATGAAGAAAGACTAAAGGATCTTAAGATGTATTCCCTTGAGGAAAGGAGGGAGAGGGGGGACATGATAGAAACTTTCAAGTACCTCAAGGGAATCAAAAAAGTCCAAGAGGGTAGCATCTCTCAGAAAAAGAGATGTGCAAGAACAAGGGGGCACAATTTGAAGATAGAGGTGGGACGGCTCAGAGGTAATGTGAGGAAGTATTTTTTCACACAGATGGTTGTGAATACATGGAATGGCCTTCCTGAGGTGGTCGTGGAGTCAAAAACAGTGGGGAATTCAAGAATGCCTAGGACAGACATAAGGCAATTTTAGTGGGGGGTAGGAGGAAGTAGGCTGTTGGTTAACTAGGATCTGCAGCTTATCCATTAGGTAGGGAAATGGGCAGACTAGGTGGGCCAAGCGGTCCTTATCTGCCATCAAATTTTATGTTTCTATTCTCACTGACCCCATCATCCAGCTCTTCAATTTTTTGCTTACACATAATGCCCTACCTGTACTGTGGAAAATGGCACATATTCCCTTATTTAAATTAGGAGATTATAGAAACCTTAATAACCATAAGACTGTTTCTGTACTTCTTGTTCTTGAAAACTATTGGAAAAATCTGTAAATGAGTAGCTGCGTGAATACCTTGACCAATTTAACATCATCACTCCCCTACAATCAGGCTTCAGATCCAAACATAGTATGACCACTGCTCCACCCAGGGTAACCAGGGTAACCGATGGCTGGCTCAACACACTGCACATTCATTGGTGCCATTTTTCTAGACCTCAGCAAAATTGTCCATACTGTCAATCACACCATATTACTGCAGAAGCTCTCGGGTGTAGGTTTTAGGTCATTCTCCATGCCCTGGTTCTCCAGTTATTTATTTGGACACCAGCAGCAGATAAAAATAGAAGGCCTCTCCTCCTGCATTTTCTTTTGCAACAGAGTCCCCAAGGGACAGTCCTAAGTGTTTGGTAGTAATGCATTACAAGTAACTCGCTACTGTAATAAATTACATTCCGTCGTAACACACAGTAGTTACTGATTACTTATAAGAAAATGCAATATTGTGAAGTTATTTGCTAGTTTTTCTTATAAGTACTGCATTACTGTAACATGTCGTACTACATATTACCTTGTGGGGGACTGCAGTATCAGCGGCTGGGTGTGAAGAGCAGAGAATCGCGGTCACTTGACTCTTGGATTTTTTTTCAGTGTTTTTCTGCCCAAGTCCCACTTTCCCAAAAATTCTGTCTCTGAAATTTGTACTCATGGACTGTCATGTGTTAAGGTTTTGATTTGCTATGGCTGGTACTGGTGGAAATTTAGTACGGATGAGGGACAAACAGGCCAGTATTTTGGTTGGCTGCTGCTGTGTGTGCACCCGCCTTTGACAACAGCTTTGTTGCTCTGCTTGTCACTCAGAAGAGGAGTCTGGGACTGTCAGTTGCATGCTATGTGAGTTGTTCAGTAAGTCTGGTGCTGTTTTGAGAGACTGTGAAATGTGTAGACTGGTCAGGCCAGCATGGTTGCGACAGTCAAGGCAGATGGCACAGCAGTTCAATTACTGAGAATAATCCAGCAACAAAACTTAAGTTACACTACCGGGGCAGGCCCGTAGTGTGATGTGAGATAGATTTGAATTTGGAAGAGAACAGGGAAGGCAGGGTCAAAGGACTGGGCATGCAGCAGTAATTCGCCACAAATCATGCTGCTGCAGCAATGAGGCAGTCATTCAGGAAGGGAGTGGAGAGGGGGAAGGCAGCCCTGAGCCCATCACGCGGACTGGGGCTGGGGAAGGTGTAGGCTCCATCCTGCTGCAATCTTGATTGGTTGCCAATGCCAGACAAGTCGGGCAAATCGGGCCCAATTATGAATGTGAAAAAAATGGAGGCTAGTGGCCATTACCATGCATGCACAACCACTGTGGTCTGCGGTCAGGCCTGAGTCCACTACTACCACCATCACCAACAGCCACAACCACCCACAACCAGAAGGTACTTGCTCACTATTTGCAGATCCACTGAAGGAGTTGGAGGACTGAGGAGGAGGTCAATGTTCTCAGCCAAGCAGCAGTCAGCAGCACTACCTTTACCTACCTATCAAAAAAAAACACCTAAAACGTAAGTACAATTGCAATTAATTTTAATTTTAATTTTAATTTTTGAGACTGCTTGGGTAGGGTGGTGCCTTGGGGAGGGGATGGGGGTCATCGGGCCAGTTTTACTCCTCGGCATAGCAGCATGCCCATGTGGGGGGTTGGAGCCAGTGCCTCTGTTGTTGAGGTGGGGGTCAAAGCTATGAACCTGGAGGGACAGGCCTGGCCCAGATTGTGTCCTGGGTGGGCCTCAGAGCTGTGAACCTGGAGGTCACTGTGTTGTTGGGGGGACTCTGAGCTTGGAGGCCTCTGTGTTGTTGGAGGACTGTGAACCTGGAGACCTGTGTTGTTGTGGGGGGTGGGATGCTGTGAACCTGGAGCCAGAACAGAGGCCTGTGTTGTTGTTGTTGGGGGCAAAGTTGTGATCCTGGAGCTAGAGTGGAGGCCTTTTTGTGTGGGGGGGCAAAGCTGTGAACCTGGAGGTCTGTGTTGTTGGGGGACTGCGAACCTGGAGATGAAGCGGAGGCCAGTGTTGTCGGGGGGGAAAGCTGTGAACATGGAGCTGGAGCAGAGGCCTGTGATGTTGGAGGGGGGCACAGCTGTGAATCTGGTGGCTTGTTTTATTTTGGGGTACAAAGCTGTGGACCTGGAGAGGCCAAGAATATGGTTTGCAGAAGAGAGCCAGACATCACTCAGTCTTCACTGCTGCATTTGCAACTGGCCAACTATAATGCTGCAGCTCTTCATGCTTACTCTTCTGCCTGCTACCTCACCTGTCACTACAGTTGCAGGTGCAGGGGCACTGCTAGCACATTAGTAGGTGCCGTTTGCCATGTATGCTTATTACTGATGAACTGGGGAGGATTCTCAGTGCCGTGTGTGCTGAGGTGTGAGCAGGAGCCCGGGGCTCGTGGTCTGTGTGTGGGCTCTGTTGTATGTTTGAGCTTCAGTCACAACAGGTGTCTGTAGCAGTGCACCTGGCATTGTGTACTGTAGCACATTTGTTTTATGCCACAGTGGGGGGGGGGTGGACAGGAGGTGGGCACAGCAGTCTCTGCCTGGGTTTTCATGGGGGGGGAGGATGAGTGTTCTCCAACTGGGATGCAACAACTGCTCCTCACACCATTTATAAATTCCTTTTTTTTTATCGCTGGAGTCTGGACCTGGTGCATTCCATGTCACATGATATGTGAAGCTGATGATGACTAGAACTGGAGTCAGGGGACCATACCAAGCATCTGACAGCCACAGAACAACAGTAGGGAGAGACTAGTGGGTGAGACAGGGCCGAACATCACATTTTAATGAGTGTTTATCACTGCCGAGTAGTCATGATGTTTGTAATGATGATGACCCTGATATGATATGCCATGATGACAGTGACAGTAAATTGGTTTTCTCAGTTGTTCCGCACTCCACTACTAGCATACTATTAAAATTGATGGGTTTTTTTCTTTGGAAACTAGTTTTTCATCCACTTGGAGCTTTGTTGCATGATGCCCCCACCTTTCTCTGCCTGGGTACTGTGCCAGATTGTCTAACTCCAGGCCATCACAGACTTCTTTTTCCACTTAACGTGCCTGCTTCAAGATCCCCAAGGTGGATTCTACCTGGACCAGTGGTGGTGGTGGTGGAGGAAAGCAGTGGGAGGATCCCTCCCACAAGGGCCCCCCATGACCTCACCCTAAAACACTCTGAAGTGGAGGAGAAACAGAGAGCCTCTAGCAGTTTGGTGGATCATTCTGCCATCAGGATTGTTTTCCACTCTGTACTGTGTTCCTTCTCTTGTGTCTTTCCTTCCCTGTCGGGGAGGCCCTAGGAGTGGGCTAACATGGGTGTCTTGGAATGGATGGTGTATGTGGTGTAGCTGTTAGATGGCCTAGGGGTACAGCAAGCTGGACTATTTTGTCCTCCTGACCACTGTTGAACACCTCTACTTTTTTTAAACTTTCAGCCAAATTGTATTATTTCAGTTACGACAGAATAGAAATGTGGATGTGGTGCAGTGTGTTGATCAGCGCCTATGTGCACTGGCATTTGTTCTTGTTGTTCCTTTACAGGAACAGTTCATCGTACCACTGACAGAGAGCTACAGAGACAGCAGGAAGAAGGATTCATTAGACATAAGCCAAGAAAAAAGATAAGTTCATCACAAGGAAGGACTATAGACCTAGGTGGCCAGCAGAAGACAGCCAAACTGACTTTGAGCAGTATATGACTGTGCAAGCATAGTAGGAGCACTAACTTATAATGTGAATTTGTCCAAAAAATTGTCTACCATCAGCAGAATCAGCTGAGCAAGTCAGACAGCAGAACAGAGGGAGGAAGGAAGCAAGCATTTATGTAGACGCCACAACAGGCCAGATGGCCCAGGCCAGTAAAAACAATCAAATGTTTTATTGATTGTTTTACATTTGTTACTTTTGCAATACAGGAAGAACATTTTGACTTTTAAATTCGAATCATACATCTTGTTGAAAACTACTTTTCTGAATGTGTAGTTTAATATTATATTCTCGAAGGTTTTTAGACTGAGGAAGGAATGGGATTACAGTATGTACACAGTAGCACAGCCTAATGTGTCTTCTTCATGTTTCTGACTGCCAGTGGCACCACAGCATTCCAGTACAGCACTTTGATTGGCTGTAAAGTGGCAGGTGCTGTAGTAGTTCTGCCTGCAGCTAGTAGTGTATGATTCGGAATTATTTTCAGTTTTGTGACAGACAGTGCACTCTGCACATCATATGACCTATCATCATTATCAATAAACTCAACAAGTACACAGTTTAAATTGTAACTATCATCAGCCAAGCCAATGTCTAAGTGATGATTGTATGTTCAATGCAAAAGCAGTTTTGCTTCATTATTGCTATTTTCAGTTGTAATAGTTCAGCTTCTACAAATACTAACTATGCAGCCCTACTATGCCATTTAATGGTCTGATATACTATAGTTTTACAGTGTCTGTGTCAGTGAGCAATGTGTCGCCTTGTCCATAAATCAACGCCCTCACTCCAGTCACACAAAATGTGTTAAAGGAGGGTTGCATCAGAAGTCTTGAAACTTGAGCTTACATAGATAATACACATTTGTGGTACATGAGATTACTGTGAACAATAGATACATTATAGTATTTGTATCTTGAAGTTGTTTTCAGAGAACAAACACTCCAAAATCTGACAAAAGAGAAACGTGAACCAGGCTGTATTGTAATGTAACCAGTTTAATCTGCAAAATACGGTACTACAAACATTTTTTTATAAGAGTGCAACAAAATTACATGTTCCTTATCTAACATGACTGAACAAGAAAAAGAAACAGTAGACACTGAAGTTGTTTATCTTGAAACTTCTCAGGTTGGATCATCTTCATCTTCTTCTTCCACCACCACCTCCTCCTTGCCACATCCTGAGTCACAATGACTGCCAGAGTGTGTCAGTTTTTTGGTGAGTTCTTTACTGTCAAATCTGAAAAGAGCCAAAATATTTCAGTTCATTGTAAACTCTGTATGCTTAAGGTGAAGCTTTTGCCAACATCCAAAAATAATATGTCAAACTTGAAAAAACATATGGAATGTATCCATCCTGCATCACTGGAAAAATTCAAAAAGCTAATTACTCAATTCAGCAACAAAAATTATATTTCTGCCATAGCCATCATTTCTCAGAAAAGAATAAGGAAGAAGAAGAAGAAGAAGAGGAAGAGGTGAAAGATGATTTGTCTAGCTGAAGAAGCAGTGGTACTTAATTATCATCCTCATCATTTGTCAAGATGAAGAAATGTTTTTTCCAACAACTGTTACTGGATTCTACTAAGAATTCACTAATTAGTCAATGTCCCAGGTCTTTTGCCTGATTGGTGATCATCAATACCTCCCCCCCTCCCAATATTATAAACCACTTCTGGGTTTCTGTGCCTTAGGTGCATGGTTTTGCACTTTTTAGCATTGAAACCCAGCAGCCATACCCTTGGCCACTCCTCGAGTTTTTGCAGGTCTTCAGATGCTGCATACAAGAAGATCTACCATAGCACTATTGCAAAATGCTCAGTTGTTTGGAACAAAGTTCACTGAAGTTCACAAGCAAGTGAAGTTATTTCAGACAAAACTGGTACCAAGCTGATTATCCTCAATGACACAATGTGGATTTCTTACTGTCAAGATATAGAAAATAATAAGATCCATTGTAAAAAAAGCTGAAGATCATCTACATAACATCTGCAATGAACTGGACCTCAGAAGGTTTAGAGTAGCAGAAATCCCTTTTGTAGTGGAGTACCGAGAAGTAATGCAGCCTCTTGCAAACTCATTGGATATTCTTCAAGCTGAAATAAAATGCTGGATAGAATATCTTCTTCCAACATTAGTGGCATTAAAGAAGAAATTGTTTGATATGAGACCTGGATTTCATTACGCATCTTGTCTTTTTGATGCAATTGTCAAAGTTATGGACACTTGGTTTGGTACTAGTTTTGAGCGGGAGGAGTTGATCCTGTCCAGTGTTATATTACCAAAATTTTATGTTCAATAGATTTCCAATGAGGAGGAAGCATGTGCAACCAAAACCATGCTCTAAAATTAATTGCTGTCACATTAAGAAGATATAGCTCGAGGACCACCTTGAGGATGATGATGATAATGTCTTCAAATTTAATAAAAATCAGCAACCAACCTGTCGTGGAATTCTTAATTAGCTGGAGATGTACCTAAAAGACATAAATAAAAATATTGAAACTCTTCACACATTTCTGAAATAAAGAAAATGTTCCTGCATTACAGTACTGCAGTACCATCTAGTGCATCTGTTGAAAGAGTACTCCACATTGGTGGACAGGCTGTTACAGCTAGAAGAAATCGACATGGTGATGAAAACTTTGAATTGCAGCTACTTTTTAAGTTGCACCACAACATACTGGGAATAGTACTTATTTTGTATTTATTCTTCCCCTACAGAATGAGTTTATCACCATATTAAAAAGTAAAATACCCCTGTGCTACTCTCTGCCATTCACAGCTTCGCTAAGCAACCCAAGACTAGTCTACTACCTACCACCAACCACTCTGGCAGTCATCATTTTACAGTGAAATGGCTGATTAATGTTTATCCTCATCCTGATCATTCTCATAACTGAGCTCATCAGACACAGTCATCAGGTTGTCATTATCATCATCATCAACGTCATCAACAGTCATCATTATCATCACCAATCATCATCCTAATTGACAACCACCATCCGTGTTCTTCATGACTGCATGTAAGGATTGGTTGGAAGGAATTCTCTGATAGGAGGCACTTCAAATGTAGCAGGGGCCAGTGGTGACAATGTGACACACTGCACACTACCACAGTGACTGGCGTAGTTGAAGCAAATTCAGGAACTTCACTACGGTAGCATGGCAAAGTTCCCAAGTTCCCAGCCACTGTGTGATTGGGTTTTGTGGAGAAAATTTCTGTTTTAAAAAAAAAAACTAACCTGCGGGCCATCAAGTGGCAATGCCATTGCCATCATTACTGATTCATTAACGATTATTGAATTGATGATGATAAATCAGTCTAATGTACTTGCTAGCAGTATCAGTAACAGTAGCAGTCAGGCAACAGCACATTGATTAGCATGGAATCAGCCTCAGCTGACCCTGTAAGTACTGTAGCCATTAGCTCATCTTCATTGCCAGTTCATTCTTGGAATGCCTGGTTGGTAGCTACTGCACATGATGTGAGGGAATAGATGGGTTTTGCTGAAAAAGACTTGGTGAAGGTTTTTATTTTAATTTTTTTATATATATTCACTGCCATTTGGGGAAAAAATGGTATTACTTTGCTAGGCAAGGAAGGTCATACACGCTCACATTGTTTTTGCAGTGGAACACACAGTCAGCAGCACTAAGAGCAAACCCCAGGAGTTGCCTAAGAGTCATTGCACTTTGTGAGCAAAAACATTTTTTTACCTACCCTTTACTGCAGGATGTGTCAGACTGATTATGCTGACTTGCAAGCTGACATTTTCAAATTTTTCTGTAACTACAAATCTTAAGATCACCTGCTGCAGGCGTAGCTAGCTACCGATAATGGCAGACGTGTGTTAGCTGGCTCCTCTGGTATAGAGTTAAAAATCACCTAAAAAGCTGTCTTTTTGCTTATTTTCATTTTGCAAACTCACCAACCTTGATTCTATGTGTCCACGGCATTTATTAAACATAAAAATCGCCAAGGGAAAATTCAATTAGAGACTGCAAAACCGACGCAATCGGGGGAGCTAAGTGAGGCATCTATGGCATCGCAGGCCACAGATATGGAGGGATCATGCAGCTCAGAGGGGCCAGAGCAGAGGGTGAGCAATTGGGAGGACACAATAGTTGGGGTCTCGACGGACAGGAATGCAATGAAAGCCACACTGGAGGAGCTTATGGCCAAGATCGACGACCAGGAAAACAGATCTAGGCGCTCAAACCTACACATAAGTGGTCTCCCAGAGGGCATGGAGGGCCGAGATGTGGTATGGGACCTGCAGAAGTGGTTAGTGGTGCAGCTGGGCCTTCCAGGTGAGTATCAGGAGTTTGAAATTGAATGCGCACATCGAGTGGGACGACCTCCTAAACCTGAGGAAAGAGCTAGGCATTGTCTAATTAAATATCTACGTTTCCCAGATAAATAGAAAATGTTACAGAAAGCCAAACAAAAAGGTCCGATTCAATATGAGAATGCCAAGGTTTACATCTACCAAGATTTCAGCAAGGAATTACAAGGAAAAAGGCAGAGCTTCTCCCAAATCAAATCCAAATTACACAATCTTGGATGGTCCTTTGCCTTTCGCTACCCAGCCCGCTTGCAAATCAATCATCTGGGTCAGGTCCCTTGTTTCTTTCTTTGCTCTAAAGAAGCTGAAAGGTGGATTGCTGAGGAGGATACCAGGCGAGAAAGGGCCCAGTCAGCAGGTACTTAATAATGCTTATCATATGTTAGTTGGTGTTTGGTTGTATTCCTCTGGGGCTATTATTTCCTTTGGCGTATTTACCTGTGCTGCTGCTCTTCTAACAGCTTCTGCTTGCAGCACAATTTGCTGAGGGGCCACCAGGGCACTACAGATGGATTGCATCTTTATGGGCTGGTAGCCATCATTACTGTTGTTCCTCTGGCTCCTTGTTTGCCCGACTGTGTCTGGGGACATGGGTATCGATGGGTTGGCTCGTAAATGCCTTATTATTTTACTTCTACTTTTCTGCCAGAAGAATTGGCAACGTATTCAGTTGAAATGTGATCTGAATAGATTTGTTGGACATATCAACTGCTATGTTCCCTTCTGGCCATGATTACATTACCCACTTCATAGGGTATATAAAAAGGCATGTAAATGTTAACTTGGACTATTCATTAAGCATATACAGCTTGACTTTAATATATGTTGGTTTTCAGAATGCCCCATTGCTAACTACAATGGAAACTTTAGTATCTGCCAATTGGTGTTTGGGGGTACTTGCGGGCTTGTTTTTGTTCGCAAGCTGGGGTGGGGTACCAGGGCTGGAATTGTGTAGTGGGTAGGACTTTGGGTGGAGTGGAGGGGTAGTGAATTGTGTAGTATTCGGGTATGAGGGGAGAGGGGAGGTTGGGGTTTCTGGGGGGTTCAGTTGGTCACTGCCTATACATCTGGAAATGGAGAGGTAACTGGATCCTACTTCGGAGGGTTATATATTTCTGTCCCATACTCTCTGCAAGGTGTGCTGTGGGTGCTCTGTAATTTCTTTTGGTGGTGCTGCAAATGGGGGAGGGATTTGGGGGATTGGGGAAAGGGGGGATGGGAGGAGGGGAACATTTTGGGGTTTGGTTGTTCTTTAAATGTTAAAATTGTTGGTTCAGGATGTGCTTGTGTTACTGCTAGGATGGGCAATGTAATATTTAAATACCACTTATGGGTTCTGATATTAAGATAGTCACATGGAACATAAATGGGCTCAAAACAATTCTCAAACATAGGAAAATTCTGGCTGAGGTCCGCCGGATGAAAGGACATATACTATTGTTGTAGGAAACACATTTCTCAGTTGGGGAGGCATGCAGGACTGCTGCTTTTATGGGTGGCTCATGGGTTTTCTCCTCGTTCTCATCTAAGGCAAGGGGCACCTCGATCTGGCTGCCTAGGGGTAGCCCTGCTGAGTTAGTAGACTCTTTTGTGGATCCAGCGGGGTGATATGCTCTTGCAAAACTTTGAGTTCCTGGGGGTGATACCTTATTGTTTGGGTCTGTCTACGCTCCCAACATTGAGGATCCAGGTTTTTTTCAAAAACCGGCAGTGGATATGGCAAGATGGGAGGGTTCATGGGTAATCGGTGGGGATTTTAACTGTGTGTTAGACACAGTGCTGGACCATTCTAAACCCTCTGTGGTGCCCATGTCTCGGAACGCTAAGGCTCTAGAGTGGGCGCAGGAAGAACTGGGTCTCACAGATGCATGGCACCACTTCCACCCCACAGATAGAGAGTAAGTTTTTTCTCTCACTCTCATCAGTCCTATGCTAGGATAGACAGAATAATAATTTCATCTCCTTTGCTATCTGGGGTGAGAGAGGTAAAATATCTCCCCATGCTGATATCTGACCATGCCCCCCATTCCTTGTCTCTCCACTTTACGGGAACCACTGTCTCCCCACGTACCTGGAGGCTGGACCCCCTTCTCTTGAAGGACCCTAAGTATGTCGAGCAGATGAGGGGTAGCATACAAGAGTTTCTGATTCATAATATTAAGGGGGAGACATCTCATGGCATTAGGTGGGAAGCCTTAAAGGCCTATATCAGGGGCCAGACTATTTCTTATGCATTCCATCATAAGAAAGAGGATGACAGGGAGATGTTCTTCCTCAGAATCAAGATCTCCGCTTGTAAGACTGCCCATAAGAGTAAACCATCGAAAGAACTATTCAACATAATCCAACGCTTAAAATACAAATTTAGTGTATTAAATATTGCTAAATTAGAGCGTTCAATATTATTAGCTAATGCAGATGCTTATTTTGATGGAGATCATGGGCGCAAGTTTTTGGCATGGCAAATCAAACTTAGAGAAGCAGAGAGAAGGGTGGGAGAGATTGCAGACGTGGGGGGAGAATAGCATATGACATGGATAGTATTGGCAAAGCGTTTTTGTAGTTCGATAAGGAATTGTATACATCAGAATGTTGTCCTTCAGAAGGGGGATAGAGCGCAATTGATTGCTAATCTGGGGGCTTACAGTTAGTTAATCAAATAAAGTATTTGGGGATCCAATTGTCAGCTTCAATAGATCGCTTATATGCCTTAAATTATAGGCCGCTGTTGTCCACAATATAGGAGGATTGTGAATGTTGGGCCACCCTCCCCATTTCTCTCCTGGGCAGGGTGAGTACTATAAAGATGATGATATTACCAATATGCCTGTATCTATATCAGTCTCTTCCTATTAGAGTCCCACAGAATCATTTCAGGTGCCTGTATGCAATATTACACAGATTTTTATGGAGGGGAGGTGGGGCACGAATTTGTAGGGCCACACTGTTTCAGCCCCCTGGCAAAGGTGGTGTGGGGTTGCCGGATTTTGGGCCTACTATTGGGCTGCTCAATTAGCTTTCATTCCACAGGGGGTGTGGGAAGGATACACTGGCCTGGATGAAACTGGAGGAGGAGATGCTACCAGGTAGTTTTAAAAATGGCTTGTTGAGTAGTAGTCTCATCCCCCTGGCTCCCCAGACTGAGAGCATGCTTTTAAACCCTTTCACTTCTAATACATTGGAGATTTGCAAGTGAGTACACCAGCATATAGGCTGGTGTGAGGGTCTCTCACCATATGTAAGTTTGATTGGTGTTGTGAAAATGAGGGTCCCTTACTCACTGCAGCTTATTCAGAGACTATGGCACTGGAATAGAGTGGATCTCTCGTATGTTGCTCAGCTATATGAGAGAGGACTATCTGCAAGTTTCAGAATCTTCAAGATAGATGGGGCTCCAAGCAGGAGATTTTTTTATATATCTCCTAATGAGGCAGATCTGTGGCACCACCCTCTCTGCTGATGTAAGCTGGGCATCCCCATCACCCTTTGAGGAGGAACTGTACAGGCCACAGCCTGGAGGTAAGCCTCTTTCGTCCTTCTGCCACACTATATTGGGGAGAAATGTGGAAGCACCACATGGGAGCAGGTTGAGATGGGCAGAGGACCTTTTACTGGACATTGACAAACATATGTGGAAATTGGCTTGCTCTCTTTATGAACACAGTTCTTACAGCAATAAGCTGAGATAGATGCAACTTAATTTTCTTCACAGGTAAAGCTACCAACAGTCCCTATTTTCCCAGGACAGTCACTATTTTAGGCAGCATGTCCCAGTGTCCCCACAAGTTTTGCAAAATATCACTTTTGTCCCTTTTTTTGCTTACTTGTCCCAGTTTCATCCCCCCTTTTTTTTTTTGCTGACTGCTAATCCGTGAGTGACAGTTATTTCAGCACCACTGTGGTGCTGCTCAGGCTGGACAGCAGTTTACAACTTCAACTCCTGCACCTGTGTTGCACTGCAAGCATGTCAGTGGGAGCACAGTAAAGCATGTTCCTTCCTGTTAGATTAGACTGGGTAGTAATGCAAACAAGCACATGAGGACGTCTGCCTGCCAGCAGCTAAGAGGAACTCCAGACAGAGAAGCGATCAGCAGCAGGGAACTAAGGTACCCAAACCTGATCAGCCCTAGGGAATGTGTGAACACAATCTGGTGTGGTGGTGGGAGTCACTGAAGTGAAGTTTGCTCAGCAAATGAGGTGAGTGTGAGCAGGTTGGATGGGACTGTCAGGAGAGCAATACATGCAGCTCGAATGTCTGATCACAATTTAACACAGGTTTGCTTGTAATGAACTTTTTGTACATCATAATTTGGAACTTGCTGCAGCAGAATGATGCATTGTTGTAATCTGAATGTTTGCTACTGGTGTTACTGTGGGTTGGCATGGCCAGAGCAAGCAGCAAAATGTAATTGATTGTGCGTAGCGTTGTCTGCGGTGGAGCCCATGGAAGTGACACGGTGGGGGGGGGGTCATGGTCTGGAAGGACTGTCCCAGTTTTAGGCCTCGGAAAGTTGGCAGCTTTATTCACAGGGCATATATTACCCCTGTAAAGTTGCACTCCGAGCATAGCTCCAGATCTAGTATGTGCCCCAAATGTAATACTGAAATTGGTGATTTCCTTCATATGACCTTAACATGTGCTAAAATTGCTCCATTCTGGCATAGTATACATAAAATAATGTTGCACACTCTTGGTTATGCACCCTCTAAATCCCCTGTGGAACTCCTACTGGGGACTGATCCTAAGCACCCCAATAGATCCCTGAGTAACCGACTATGGAATATAGCCTCACTAAATGCTAGGTGGACTATTACTCAGGTTTGGATGTCCCCCCGTTTCCCCCCCACCATCAGTGAGCAGATGGTCATACAATCTGCTTTCTGGTATGGTAATTGAAAAAGCACGAGTGGGGGCTATGGCTTGATGCATAAATTCCGGGAGATGTGGGGACCCTTAACCAGGGCTGTTGAGAAGGGAAGGTTTCCTACATAGCCAATTGTCCTTTTTATGGGTACTGCTATGTAAATGTTTCAATAGTGACTGCAGCTTATTATGTTTAGGCAACATATTTTCATACACTGATTGTTGACTCTCCTACTTGATTTCAGTTGTTGCTCAATATACCCTCTGTTTGTAAGAGGAATTCATTGTTGCTCACCAGATTATTACTGTCAGTGTATAACTATATTAATGATAGATTCAGTTTTATTGCACACTTACCCATAACTAAGAAAGTTTATTTATTTTATTTTATTGGTATGCTGGGGGGTGAGAGTGTGCTGGAGACCGTTGTCTTCTGTCTACTGATGATTATTTGAGCCTGTATATAATTTTTTCTTCAGAATGTATTTGTACTTGTGTGTCCTGAACCACTCAATAAACTATTTTTGAAAAAAAAAAAAATATTACCTGCTACAGCTGACATCAGAGAAGGTCTGTAGCAGACAGCAGTGGGGGATCCAAATGGCCTGCACTCCTACAGTGCATGTTAAATTAAGAGTTAGAGGTTAGAGGTTTTACAAGCTGCCTCCAAATCCTGATGACATTTGCCAGTCAGTGCTGCTGTTTTCCTGGAAGTTGGGGCTTGGTACAGTGTTTGAGACTGTACTGAGCCCAGAGGACTGTGGGAGGAACCAGTAAACAAATGATCAAAACTTAAAAAAGGCTCTAACATGCACTGTGAGGCACTCAGAGGCTGCAAACAAGGGTAAGGCTTACAGGCAGATTGGATGGGCCCTGCGGTTCTTATCTGCTGACAGTTTCCATGTTTCAGTGTTTTCATGTTTCTATATGCAGGTTAAGCTAATGAATTTGCCATTGCTGCAGATCTGATCCTACATCTGATCATATCAGCTGTGGCATAGGAACTTAAGATTTATATTTACCTAAAATGTTAGCTTGCAAGTCAGCAGAAAACAATCTGCTGCAGTAAATAATCAGTACAATAAAAATGTTTTTTCACACAGACTGCCAGCTGAGACAAGTCACAGCCCAAACACTTGTATGTGGGTCCCTTGGTTCTGACTGGTCCTTCCTCTTTACTTGCCACTAGGCGCCAGGACGATGTGAGGTGGCACCTTCACTGGAGAAGTGATTCCGTAGTCTCCCTGCCTGGTGAACTGCCTGACCACTTCACCAGGCAGGGATGATTTACACACACACACGCACACACACACTAGCCAAAGTTTATGGCTATTTCTTGTGACAAATCATTTGTTAATCCACAAACAAAGCACTTAAAGTGGTAAGCTTACTATTCATTCAGCGCTGTTTTTTTCAGAGTGCACAGTTGCACTCAGCTGTGCTGTTTGCAAATGCAAATCTTCTTTATTTTGACATTTGTCAAAGGACGAACTTATTAGTTGAAATAAAAATGTAAAGTTTATAGTTGATATTATAAAAAATACAATATGAGATATGTAATACATACGTAGTATAGACTTTGAGAGTACAGAACTTTGAATACTGTACTACAGTTATAGACTGGTGCCGTCTGTTAGTACCATAAATAAAAGGGGAACAATCTATCAGCACTAAGCCCCATACCGACCCAAGTCTGAAGCTCGTTCCAATTTGCACTGCGTAAAAAAAAAAAAAAAATATATATGTATATTTTTTTTCCTAAGTATTAGCGTGTGTTTACATGTTTACTACAGTATGGTAGATTGTTATTAGACTGATTCTACTGACTTTCAAGCTGATATTTTCTGTAACCGAAACACCCTAAATGCCCTGCAGCAGAGGGAGATTCAGTAGCCAGCAGTGTTACAGAGGACAGTACTTCGCCCCAGGAGAACAGCGGGAGGGACAAATGTCTGGTCAGAGTTTGCAAAAGCTCTAATATGCACTGCTGGCTGTTGAATCTCCCCCTGCTGCATTCCTCCCCTGATCTCAGCTGCATGGGATTTAGGCATTTGCAGTTGCAGAAAACATCAGCTTACAAATCAGCATTACTTTTTATAAGTATCCTACCCAACATTGACAGTCCTGGGTCCTCTGCTCTTTATGATTTATACAAATGACCTCAGGGCCAATATAGAAGAGCAAAATTTCATTTTTATGCCAGTAATACTGCACTGTATATCTCCAGGCCCACCATAGCCTGAATTTCTATCTGCATTTAACACACTGTAGTATATTTCATTTCAAACCATTGCTAAATTACCCCCTGCTCAAAAAATCTTGCTTTTTACTCTGTAAAAGGAATTTTATCATCCTCAAATGCATCTTCTTTCTCCATCTCCACACTAATTAAGCAATAATGCCCGACAGGGTGTGTGTCATGCTGGGATAACGTCACGCCTCAGGTGGTTGGGCACGAGGACGCTGGCCGAGTGCGTCCAACGACTGAGGCGTGACGTTATCCCAAATGACACACACCCGGGAGGGCATTATTGCTATTATACAATGGCTCATTGTTATACAGAATAAAATAATCATTTTAAAGATGTGTTTGTGTGGAAAAATATTTTTTTTTTTTTAAGAGAAGATGAAACAATCAAGCAGAAAAAAATCAAGCATACAATCATCTCCAGGTTCACAGTGAGGTTGAGACTAGACCCGTGATGTTGTACTGGGATTACATCACGGGTCCAGCCCAAGACTGACCAATCAGAGTCCAGGATTTTTTCTTGCCATTGTATAATGGAGGATCATGTAGAATTGGTGAATAACTACAAATATTTGTGTCTATGGATATCTTTTGTGACAGGATTGGTGAGGTATACCCTTGCCCCTCTGAAGCAGGATCCAAGTATGTGCCCTGTTGGTAGTGCCAGGCATGCAGGGGTCCATTCTTCATGCTACCCTGGATTTTTCTGACCCTGGAACATCGACATACAGTGACACTGAGGGTCCATTGACATCCCACACCTTTCTGGGCCTCCTGTTTGCCTTTAACACCCAGCCTTTACTAGGTGTCAGGCACACTGCAGGAGGCATGACCCATCCACCCCGAGAGAGGAGAGAAGTCCCTCAGGCACTCAATCCTCTCACCCCTGGTCATCCCCTGGCAACGTGCGTTTGCTTCCGAACATGGGTCAATGGTGTAGCAAGCAGTAGCCTTATCACTCCACTATTGGAAAGGCTAGTATATTTCTTGCTGATTCATTAGTCATTAGATTCATCAGAATAAATTGCAGTAATGCTCAAGTAAAATCTTGAGTCAGCCTGGCTAACACCAACTAACCTGCCCCTGGATTGTTGCTATTAGGTTATAGCAATTTTGTGCAGCCGTGTGGCTCTCCCTAGGCTAATGAGCATGGAACCATACTGAAGCTAGACAGTAAAACTTGAAATAATATTTTGATCAATAAGCTTTCTTCAGGAATGATTGGTGGAGAAAAATATGAGCTGCAGACTGCAACATGAGGTTTTCTGTATATAAGGAATTCAAGACAGTAGTGCGTGACAGAATTTTCTGAACAGAATCTCATGTACTGTAGTCTCTGTGGAACCCTGTGTCAGACCAGGTGGCAACAACAGGCTCATAGTCTAGAGTTGCTTGACTGCTAAAAGTCTGGGGAGGCCAAAGTTCCACAAATTTCGTCAGATTGGAATAACAATTGACTCAGCTGCTTTCTGCATCTGCCAAGGTTTTTTGGCCTGGCGACCCTCATGCTTATGTGTATTGCATAATTTATTTTTATTTAAGCTTTTAGTAATTGGATTGGATCACTAGACAGAAAGCCTATTTACATGCTCGACCTGTACATTACATTTAGCATATACAATGCAGAAACATACATAATTAATGTTTGACAGTTTTACATTGGCTCAGTAACAAGAACATGTACAGGTTTGTAACAGGCATTTTCTAAAGTTGGTTTTAAATCATACAGTCATAGGCAACTCTTTAATAGGAGTTGATAACTGGTACCAAAGATAGGTGGTACATTTTTTCCACTAATATTTTATGAGATTCTGGGTACCCATAACAGAACTTTATCAGAACAGAACAGAAGGTGGTCGAGAGGGCCACCAAGAGTCCTGCCCTCGCCCCAATTCAGAACCGGAACGGAAGCGGAGACTGCTGCAGAAGGTGGTCGAGAGGGCCATCGAGAGTCCTAGCCTCCCCCTAATTCAGAACCATAATGGAAGCGGAGACTGCTGCAGAAGGTGGTTAAGAGGGCCATTGAGAGTCCTACCCTTCCCCCAATTCAGAACCGTAACGGAAGCGGAGACTGCTGCAGAAGGTGGTCGAGAGGGCCATCGAGAGTCCTGCCTTCCCCCTAATTCAGAACTGGAACTGAAGCAGAGACTGCTGCAGGTACAGAATGCCGAAATTACTGAGCCCAGGTGGCTGTTTGCTGCTGGCAGAAGCCAAGTGTGTGGGACCCCGCCGGCGCTATGTGCCGGCTGCCCCACCACACCCACTACCACCCTTGGTGAGCACCACCTTTAATAGGCTGTGTCCCGTGTGTGAAAATTACCAATCAGCTCATTTCCTCATCTGAAGGTTATTCTAACTCAACACTAGTGGCCGCTACATCACTTCCCCAGCTACCTTAACCCAATTTCTCATCATGCTGCCTCTGTCAATCACTTTACTGAGTCTACTCTTCCCCCTAATGGCCCTCCCACCTGCCACCTACCCAGAAGTGCCATTTTCCCCTGCAACAGGCTTCACTGGGGCAACTCCCTCCTCACGCTACCTATTTCCTTAGCCCATCCCCACATGCCAATTCAATAAATTGGAACATAGGAGCTGCCATCCTGCCACTCTCTTTCCATGTGGGGCTGCCAGTACTACACCCATTGTCTCAAAAAAACCTCCACTAACCCCAAAACAGCTAACAACCACCCACAAGGTGAAATGGGCATTGCTCGTAGTAAAACAGATAATACCTCTTCTGCTACTCCTCGCAGGGGATGTCGAATCAAATCCTGGTCCACCTGCACCCACCAACAACATCACCCACTCTACCCCCCAATTACCACGAGGACTTAAGATTATGCACCTTAACATATGCAGCCTTCTGAATAAACTCACCTCCCTCCAACCGTATATTCTCTCCCTACACCCTGATATACTTATCATCACTGAAACTTGGCTGAAACTCCATAACTTGGATGCCAAAGTATCCATCCCTGGCCATTCTGTCACTTGACATGACAGCCCGGGGAAAAAGAAGGGTGGGGGCATCACCGTGTTCATCTCCACCAAGCTTAAATTCGCACCAGTACAACTCCCCACTTCACAGCATCCTATAGACTCCCTCCTACTCAAATTATCACTCCCTCACTCTATTCCATTATACATAGCAGGGTCCTACTACTCTCCGGACACCCTCCTGCACGCCATACTAGAACACCTAGGCACCCTAAAATCGCTCGCTCATGGGGGTGAACTACACATCCTTGGGGATTTCAACGTCAACTGGCTCGGTAATTCTAACGCTAAGCTCAAAAACCAGGTGACTACACTAAACCTAACCCAACAAATCACCAAACCCACTCGCTTAAATCATAAATCCCTCAACCACTCCCTCCTTGATTGGGCCCTCACCACACACCCCCATCGTGTGCTAGAAGCAGGTACCTTACCCGATTCCCTAAGTGACCATCACATGATTTACATAGTAAGGAAAATATACAAACCTCATGCGCCACCCCCACAAATATTATTTACCAGGCCTTACAAATCTCTTAACCTTGCTGCACTCCTAACCGACCTGTCAAATACTGATTGGTCAGCCATCCAGTATGCCTCCTCCATTTACTCGGTCCTGGAATTCTTCAGATCCAAATTCCTTGCAATCTGTGACTACTATGCACCACTCAGTAGAGCCCGTGTTAGGGGGCCACACCTACCATGGGTTAACGCCAACATTATCAAAAAACTCCATGCAAGGGATATGGCCTGGAAAGCCTACAAGGCAGCCGGCACACAGGTAGCCCTGCAATACTACCGCACACTCTGCAATGTTTGCACAAGGAAAATTCGGCAGGCCAAAGCAAATTACTTTAAGGTCTCTTTCCAGTCAAACCTAAATCACCCAGCAAATTTCTGGAAGTCAATGAAATCACTGCTCTCTCACCCTTCCTAGCCACCCACCCCAGCCCTATATGTTGAAGGCTCCATGGTCACTGACTCAGGCGAAGTGGCCTCTGCTTTCAACACATTCTTTGCTAACTGTGCCTAATCCCTCCTATCCACAATCATGCACACCCCTATGACCCAACAACCACCTCCGCCACCCCCACCCCTGGCCTCCCGCTTCTTGTTTCGCCTGGTCACACCAGCCGAAATACTGACAGCCCTATGCTCCCTCAATCCTACCAAAGGTAAATGCCCCTCCGGCCTTGACTCCAGGATGCTTTAGCTAGCTGCCCCAGCCATCGCCACCCCTCTGGCTGCCCTCTATAACCTCTCCTTTTCTCTCGCCAAAATCCCGTCAAAAAGGAAACTTGCCACAGTCATCCCTCTTCCTAAAGGTGGCGACCCCTCTTTGCCAGGAATTACCACCCTATCTCCCTTGTCCCTATCCTAGCCAGAGTCCAGGAACGGCTTGCTCTCTCCCAACTATCTCCCTTCCTCGACTCCTCCTTCCTCTCACAATACCAGTCTGGCTTCCGAAAATCTCACTCCACAATCACCTCCCTACTTAGGCTAACTAACGACATTCTCACTGGCATGGACAATGGGCATGTCACCTCAGCTATTTTCATTGACCTAGCAAAAGCGTTTGACACAGTCCCCCACTCACTACTGTTATCCAAACTCACCCTCGCCAGGCTCGCAGGAGAGGCCACCATCTGGTTCTACTCCTACCTGGAAGGGAGGCAACAAGCAGTTAGAATTGGATCACACACCTCTGTCTCACTTCCTGTCAAAATAGGTGTGCCACAAGGCTCTGTTCTAGGCCTGCTACTCTCCTCTGTCTTTCTAAATTACCTACCCTCTATGCGCCCTCACTCGTCTATACACATGTATGCAAACAACACAGTGCTATACGCCTCAGGGCCCTCTCCAGATGAAGTGTCAGCCAGACTCCAGGAGGACTTTAATGCAATCCAGCTCTGGTTCCACTCTAACCAGCTATTTCTCAACCCAAGTAAGATGGTCTCACTCACCTTCAGGACCAGGCAAAGGCTCTCCAGGGTCCCCACATCTCCCACATTCCACACTTTAGATGGGACCCTCCTGGAGACCCGCACCTCGTTCAGATACCTCGGGGTCTGGCTCGATCAACACCTCGATGTCTCTGCCCACATTGACGCTATCCACAAAAAACTTCACCCACAACTGGGAGCCCTCTGTCGGCACAAAGATTGCATTCCCCTGCCTGCCCGCAAAGAAATTGTACAGAAAATGATACTCCCGCTGTTTGATTATGGGGACATTGTTTACAACACGGCCCCCAAGTCCACTCTAGCCAGGCTGGACCCCCTCTTCCATTCTTTCTGCCGCTTTGCCCTAGATCGCCCACTCACTACTCATCATTGTGACCTCTACAAGTCCTTAGAACTACCTTCCCTACAGGATCGGAGAATGGCACATTGTGCTAGGCTAACAGCTAAATTCTGGACCCAGTCCCTCCACTGTACCTTGCAACTACCCTAGTTTCCCAAACTCCTTCTATGTATGCCCTCTGTAGCACCGACTCCAGACTCCTCTCTCTCCCATGGCCATCCTCTGCCAAAGGCCAGCATGCCTTCAGATACTGTATACTTTATGCATGGAACTCCCTTCCTGCAGTGATCAGACACTTCACCTCCACTCAGCTTCTCAGCCTCCTCCTCAAACAGCATTTCACCACTGCATGCACATGCAACGAGACCATAAGGCAGCGGAGTACTTGAATGCCTGCATGTTGTCTGCTAGCTTGTTTCTACCGTTAACAATCCTCTTTTGCTGAGGCGCTTAGTCCCACCGTGGGTTCCTCACTTTCAGCCAAGACTTGTCATACTCCCATCGCCAGGAGGCAGGCGATCTTGTATAATGTTTTCCTCAAAACCGTGTACTGTTTCATCATCATGTAATGTACGTCTGAGTACTGTCTTTTCAATCTCCCCCTTCCCCAGGACGCATCTGGAATCGAGCGTTGCACCGCTCAGTATGCCTTCCTGGTTAAACATTTTAATAAATAAATAAATTTGATGGCAAACCGTAACTGCTTGTAGAGAAATTTAACAGTTCATACATAGTTGTCATTTAACATTGATTCTTGTAATTTTCTTCCACTTTCTCCCAGAATGCACCTGGAAATGAGTTATTTATAGCTCTTTGTAACTTTCCTGGCAAAACCTTTTAAATAAAGAAATGCTTCAACTTGCCTGGGTATTACTTGTGTTGGCACAATTACCTGGCTTGTAGGGTATGAATACCTATTATCTGGAACAAACTGAAGAGGAAAAGAGCACGTGATAACAACTGGGAGCACTTCACCTTGATAATGAAGGCATTAGTATTGGTTTTAACAAGCTCCAAGAGAAGTGTAGTATGTGCTTCTAAGTGTCATTGATAGTAGTAGTAGTAGTAGGTTTATTTATTTGGGGCCCTGCTCGATGGCTCAGGGTGCCTTACAAAACACAAATATAGCAGCAAAACATTACATACGTGTACCAAAATGCATAGCCTGCCTGGTGGGCTACACCCTCCCCTCCCCTGTGAATCTCTTCCTACTCCCTTCCCTGCACCTCCCTTGCTTCCCCTCTTGGACTAAGCCTCTCTGGCTGCTACCTCCCCCTACTGCTCTCCTGCTTCCCTACCTCAACAAAGCTCTCTTTGGCTACTACCCTCTCATGAACCAGCACTTAGCAATTATGTCTGTGTGCCTATATATATTTTATTTTTCTGTTTTTTGTATCCAAAGACCACTGTTTATGTATTGTACTGTTGTACTGTTGTGTTTTGCGTCTGTTTGACATGGAACCTTTGTAAAAGAGCCATCTTGGCTCAAATGTATTAATCTGCATCTGAAATAAATACCAGTGGGGACTTAGGAGTTCCAAAGCCAGCCCCTGACCCCTAGACACTGATTGACTCCATCCTCTTTAACGCTTACAACTCTTAAGGCAAAAGACAGTAATGTGGGCCTCTTCAGCAGTGATGAACTGTGTGAAAAGGGGGTCTTCGGTGCCAACATTGGTGAACAGAAGCATAAAACTCCTTTCTGAGCAGAAGCCTTTCTAAATTGCCAGGTGGAAGATGGTCCAGGACCCATAGCTTTAAACCCTGGAACTACAAAGCCCGCAGAACAGTACACAAGTTTACACTGAGGTCTCATACACTGAGACATTACCATTGCATGCTGCTTTGTGGCATGCTGCCAACACATTTGTCAGTAGCTTGAAAATGTGGTCTGACACGCTTCAAAAGAGAAGGCATAATACCTACACATTGCACAGACTGATACTGCTAATGCAGATGACAACAGGAATACTTTTGAACTACTAGAATTTTTCTCTAAAATATTTGTCAGGCCTTGTTTAAAGAAGATAGAGATTTTATCATAATCAGATAATTCTCAGCAGCAATTTAGAATTAAATGAACGGTAGCTAAAACATTGACCAATTCAGCATTGCTTTAATGATTTTTCTTGGTAAGAGATGTTTTTATTCCTTGTCTCTTTATCATGTATACAAATATTTACCGTAGATTAAAAAAAGTCCCATCCAGACTGGCTAGGGACAGGGCTGGGATAGTGCAGGGGGAGTTCAGGGAGCTGGGGAGGGGTCTTAGACAGGTTGGTCACATACTGGCTTTCGCTGAGGGACTGCCAGTCTATGACAGGGGGAGGAGAGGGATTTCTGCACCAGGAGTTTCAACTCATAGCTGAAGGAATGGTGCAGAGAGGAGGGGTTCGGCTGCACCTGGCACTGGGGACCCACCTGAGAGGACAAGGGCCATTACTGGGGTGATGGCCTGCATCCATCCAGGAAGAGAACTGCAGTCCTTAGTGGATGGTTTAAATATTGGTTCAGTGAACATTTAAACTAGGCGGGGGAGTGGTGGAAGGAATCAGAAAGGCAGAATCTGCCCCCCCCCCATGGGCTGAAGTAGAGAGAAAGAAGAATCTGAGGGGAGGGGAATCCTTCAGGGTGCAAATTAATAAAGCAAGAAGGGTGGTAGCGCCAAAGGGGGAAGGGACCAGGAGCATTAAAAAGAGAAGGGGAAAGGAGGAAGGGCATAAAGGAAAAAAGGTGGGCGACAAGCAGAGTAGGAACAAAATCTGGAAGGCCACGTGTATGAATGCTAGAAGTCAAGGAAATAAGACTACGGACCTAGAGCCCATCATGGCATAGGCCAACCTGGATCTTCTGGCTATTACCGAGTCATGGTGCACTAAAAACCATGACTGGGACATGGCCATATCAGGCTATACTCTGTTAAGAAGGGACTGGGTAGGAAGGAAAGGAGGAGGTGTGATGCTTTATGTGAGGGAAAGCATAAAAGTGATGGAGGTACAGGGAATACAGGGGGAGTCAGAGGTACTGCAGGTCACCCTGAAGATGGGAAATGGAGCCACTGTTTGCACTGGAGTGATCTACAGATCTTCAGCACAGAATGAAGAATTAGATAAGGTACTGGTGGAAGCTGTTGACAAGTTGTCAGAAAAGAGGGAGATGCTGGTGGTGGGGGACTTCAACCTAAAAGATGTAGATTGGAGCCTCCCAGCAGCAGCTTCCGCCACTAGCAGGGACATCTTGAACTCTCTGCAGGGGGTGTTAGGCAACTAGTCAGTGAACCCACTCATGATGAAGCATTACTGGATCTGGTACTCACTAACAGGAACAGTATTGCAGATGTCAAGGTGAGAGGCTACCTGGGGACCAGAGATCACCGTACGGTGTGGTTTAATATAATGATGGTTGAGGAATCAAACCGCACGGGGGTGAGGATCCTGGACTTTAGAAGGACAGATCTTATAAAGATGAGTGAATGACTCAGGGATGACCTGGCCAGGGGTGGGTGATGGCCTGGATGGGGTGGAGCTAAAAGGGAGCATAGTAAAGGCAACAAACCTTTGCATCAAACAAGTGAGCAAAAGCAAGAGGAAAAAGAGGCCGCTATACTTCTCAAAAGAGGTGGCTGAAAAGTTAAAGGCTAAAAGGATAGCATTCAGAAGGTATAAGGAGACACGGATGGGGGGGCTATATTAGAGGAAACAGAAGGAAGCAGGGAAAGCAGTAATGCACAAACTGAAGAGAGAATAACCCAGCTGATAATGAAAGGGAGCAAGACATTTTTTAGGTGTGTAGGTGAAAAGATAAAGATCAGGGGTGGGACGGTAAGGTTAAAAAGGAAAGGGGGACTGTGCAGAGGAGGACCAGGAAAAGGCAGACATCCTGAACAAATAATTTTGTTCAGTGTTCACAGACAAAGGAGAAGGTGAAGGGCCACAAAGTAACAAAAGGTTTAGAGGAAGGGAAGTGGACACTAGTCCTTTTTTGGAGGCGAGAGTCCTAAAGAGACTTATTATTCTGAAGAAACATAGAAACATAGACTTTGATGGCAGATAAGGACCACTTGGCCTACCAAGTCTGCCCATTTCCTTACCTATTGGATGAGCTGCAGATTCTAGTTAACCAACAGCCTACTTCCTGCAACCCCCCCACTATAATTGCCTTATGCCTGTCCCATGCATGTTTGAATTCTCCCACTGTTTTAGACCCCACAACCTCTCCAGGAAGGCAGTTCCATGCGTTCACCACTGTCTCCGTGAAAAAAATGTCCTCACATTACCCCGAGCCATCCCCTCCTCTATCTTTAAATTGTGCCCCCTTGTTCTTACACATCTCTTTTTCTGAAAGATGCTATCCTCCTGCACTTTGTTGATTCCCTTGAGGTACTTAAAAGTTTCTAGCATGTCCCTCCTGTTCCTCCTTTCATCAAGGGTATACATATTAAGCTCTCTCAGTCTCTCTTCATATGGTTTCTGATGTAGACCCTGCACCATTTTGGTTGCCCTCCTCTGGACTGCTTCCATCCTGTCTATGTCCTTGCGAAGATGAGGTGTCCAAAAACTTCACACAGTACTCCAGATGGGGTACCACCAACTGTCTGTACAGAGGGATCACCACTTCCCTTTTTCTACTTGTGATGCCCCTCCATATGCACCGCAGTATCCCCCTGGCTCTCCTTACCGACTTCTCACATTGCTTACCCACCTTTAGGTCATCTGCTATGGCTACCCCCAGGTCCCTTTCCATTATTGTTGTTGCTAGTACCTACCCTGCTATTGTGTACTCTCCTCCTGGATTTTTATTTCCCAGATGCATTACTTTGCACTTCTTTGCATTGAATCTAAGTTGCCATATGTCTGACCATTCCTCCAACCTAGCCAAGTCCCTTCTCATCCTTTCTACCCCCCCTTGTGTATCAACTCTGTTACAGATCTTTGTGTCATCTGTAAAGAGGCATACCTTTCCTTCCAGACCCTCTGCAATGTCACCTATAAAGACGTTAAAGAGGACTGGAACCAGTACTGAGCCCTGAGGTACTCCACTAGTAGCTCCCCTTTCTTCGGAATGTGTTCCATTCACTATTACCCTCTGTGTTCTGTTGTGCAGCCAGTTTGCTACCCAGGCTACCACCCTGGGACCCACTCCCAAGCTGGCTAACTTGATTATTGATCTTTTGTGCGGGACTGTGTCAAATGCCTTGCTAAAGTCTAGGTAGGCCATATCCACAGCCCCTCCCTGGTCTATTACTTTGGTCACCCAGTCAAAGAAATTGATTAGATTCGTCTGACATGACCTTCCTGCTGTGAATCCATGCTGCTTTGGGTCCTGTGCCCCGCTGGCCTCTAGGTACTCAACAATTCTTTCTTTCAGAAGTGATTCCATCATTTTCCCCACCACTGAGGTCAAACTAACAGGTCTGTAGTTTCCTGCTTCTGCCTTGCTCCCACTTTTGTGAAGGGGAATCACATCTGCCCTCCTCCAGTCCTCAGGTACCGCCCCATCCTCCCATGATTTGTTAAAAAGTGTGGTCAGTGGTGTCACTAGGTCCTCCCTTAGTTCTTTTAGGATTCTAGGGTGAATCCCGTCAAACCCATTGCTTTGTCCACCTTGAGTTTTAGGAGTTCTTTCAGGACTCTTTCTTCTGTAAATGGACTGGTGTCAAACCCCCTACCCAGAGTGCTTCTATTGTCTGGTTTAGGTAACTCCTCCTCATCTTCTTTTGTGAATACTGAGCAAAAGTATTCATTCAGTAACTCTGCCTTTTCACTGTCTCCCTCTGCCCACCTCCCCTATCCCTTATTAATCTTCACTATTCCTCCCTTAACCATTCTATGCTCCCTAATGTACCTATACAAGGTTTTATTCTTTCTGCTTTAATTGGTACAGTTCCCTGTCGTGCTCCTTCTGTGATGCCTTATACTTTTTGAATGCAGCCTTTTTCTCCTTAACCTTCCCTGCCACCTCTTTTGAGAACCATAGTGGTTTTTTACTCTGCTTTGTTTTCTTTATCTGTTTCACACAAAGGCTTGTTGCCTGTATGATGGCAGTTTTGATTTTTCTCTATTGTTCTTCCACCCCTCCTTTTTGGCCATTTGCTAGTGTATTCCTTAGGTATTCACCCATTTTGCCAAAGTCAGCCCTTCTAAAGTCCAGTATGCTTGTTTTTGTATGGCTTGTCTCCATGGTTGTGCTTATTGTGAAGCACACTGTGCAGTGGTCGCTTGTTCCCAGATGTCTACTGACTTCTAAATTTGTGATCCTCTCTCCATTTGAGAGTACCAGGTCTAGTATTGCTTCCTCCTGAGTGGGTTCCAACACTAGCTGTCTAAGGCCTGCCCCCCTGCAGGGCATCGAGAATGACCCTGCTCTTGGATGTGGCTGCAGTACATGTCATCCAGTTAACATCTGGCATATTCAGGTCCCCCATCAACAATATCTCCCCTTTTTCAGCCATTTTGAGAATGTCCTCTATCATTTTCTTGTCCATTTCCTCCCGTTGAGATGGGGGTCTCTATACAACCCGTGTGAGGATTGTGATGCCATTCCCTGTCTCCAAGGTGACCCAGAGTGCCTCTTGTCCTCCCCCTTTACTCTTTAGTTCTGTAACTTTGATCCCTTCCCTTATGTATAGAGCTACTCCACCTCCTCTTTTCCCCTCCCTGTCCCTTCTGTAGACTGTGTACCCCGGTATGTTGACATCCCAGTCATGGTTCCCCGTGTACCATGTTTCTGTGACTGCCACAATATCGAAGTGTTCATCTTCCATCAAGGCTACTAGCTCAGGAAGCTTTTTTCCCAGACTACGGGCATTGGTACTCATTGCCCTCCATTTAATGTTGGCTTTATCCTTTTTCCCCATGCCTGCTCTTTTTGCCCTTGTCTATTTTTCCATTTACCCCTGTCCTGCCCTCTGTTGAGCACTGTACCTCAGTGTTTACCTTACTACCCGTCATGTTTTGTGGGGGGAGGCTTGAAATTTCCTGCCTCTTATTAGCACCTCCCCCATGGCTAGTTTAAAAGCTTGCCAAGGAAGCATTTAAACCTGTCACTTAGGATCTTGGTTCCCTTCATGGACAGATGCAGACCATCGTGCCAGTATAAACCTTCATCTCTCCAGGTATACCCCCAGTCCCCAATGAAGCCAAAGGCCTGTGCTCTGCACCAGTTTTGCAACCATTCATTAAACTGCATCGTGTGTAGTACCCTAGCCTCACCCCTGCCATGGACTGGCAGCACCTCTGAGAAGGTAACTGTGCTTGCTACCTGTCTGAGGCCCTCCCCAACTCCACAATTTCATCCTGCACTGCACTGATCCCATGCCTAGCTAGGGTCATTTGTCCCAAGGTGGACAATGATATCTAGTTCCCTCTCCTGTGATGCTGCTTCTGCAATCCTGAGGATTCACTTCTTGTCCCTCCAAGCCATGGAGCCAGGCAGACACCTTCCTTCCCTCTCCTCTCCCTTCCCCAGGTCTACCCCTCTAACAATTGAGTCCCCTATCAGAAGCTGTTTCCTTCCCCTCTGGTGTCCCTTGCCACCCTTCTGTGGGTCTCCCTTGTGGGTGTCCTCAGCATTCTTCTTGGTCTTCACTGAGGGTGCCATCATAGAGGAACCTTGCTCTGCCAGACTGGCATATGGTTTGTGTAGTGGTACAACTAGGGGGCTTCACCTCTGTTCCACCACCCGTACCCTCCCAGAACCCACTGTGGTCCAACTGCTCTTCATACTTGGCAGCCTTTGTGCAGTGGTGCTCTTTGGGGTACTAGTCCTTGCCAGTTCAGCCTGGAGGTGGCAACCTCCTCCCTCAGAGCTGACAGTTGCTTGCAGACAGGAGCAACGCAGTTTCCAGAATGTCTCCCGAAAACTGCTGCCCCACAGCCAGTGCATTGCACCACTCCCCACATGTTCCTCTCCTTATAATATACAATATGTAATATATATATATATAAATATATATATATATATATTTTTTTTCTTCCTTTTTGTGGTGTATTCTTACCCTTTATGCACTGTGCTGGGTTATTAAGAATATGACAGTTCTGCCCAAGACCTGTTGAGAGTGATGTCAGAACCTTGGCTATAAAGGAAACATCACGCCTGGGGGTGGGTGTGGGAAAGGGGTGGGTAGTCCGCAAGCACTGGTGACTGTTAGAAACAATCAAATACACCACTGCTCCACCACCCTGGTGAGTACTGCCCTTTATAGTAATTCAGCTAACCTCCAGTAACTGATTTGTCAACTATTTAAAAGTAATTTGATGCAAACTGTTATAGAATACTAGTAGACAGTCCAGTGACCCACAAAGGAAAATCAAATATGCAGTTATTTCAACCCTTCTGAAGTTGCTCACAAGATAAGTAGTTTTGAAAACCCCCTTCCTGATTTAAAAACGAAAATAATTAAACACAAAGCAATACCAATGTAAAACTGTAAAGTAAGGAAAACTTCTCTCAGATGTAAGTAAGAGAGATCTGTTGCAGATTTCTAGTCCAATATAGTATATCCCATGCAGCTTCTCCGTTGTTTCAAAGCACACCCTGTTACACCACTTGAAGAGATGGGCTTCTGTCTGAAACAGGATCACACCAGTAGTTTATAGTAATTGATCAATGCTGGAATGCTCCTCCACCCAAAACAATTGGCTATGATGCAAGGTCTCCCTTACTAGTGAAGACAATCCCCCCCCACCCGAGGCTGTGTCTGGCATCAAATTACAAATTGCAGCCTTTGCTATTCAAAGTACACAGCCACTGCCAGTAAATTATTTCCAAATATATTGATGCAAACTGTCACAGAATACTAGTAGACAGTCCAGTTACCCACAAAGGAAAATCAAATGTGCAGTTATTTCAACCCTTCTGAAGTTGACCTGGGTTCGAAAGTGAATCCGGTGTTTTGGAGGGCCAGCTGGGATGAGGAGGACCAAGCATATGTAGGACTGCTCTCCTCCTCCTCCATGGGAGAGGGTGGGCAGAGCTAAAGCTACCAAATTTCTGAGGCCGAAAACTGGGATGGTCCATCCTGACCATGCTCCCCCACCATGTCACTCCCAAGGGCACTGCTGCAGACAATGCTGTGCACAGTCAGTTACATTTTGCTGCTTGCTCTGGCCATGCCACCCCACAGTAACACCAGTAACAAACATTAAAACAATACATCGTTCTGCTGCAGCAAGTTCCAAATCATGATGTACAGAAAGTTCATTAGAAGCAAACCTACATTAAATTGTGATCAGACATTCAAGCTGCATGTATTGCTCCTCCTGACAGTCCCATCCAACCCATTTATACTCACCTCATATGCTGAGTAAACTTCACGTCACTGACTCCCACCACCACACCAGATTGTTTTCACACACTTCTCTACAGCTGATCAGGTTCAGGTACCTTAGTTCCCTGCTGCCAGTCTCTTCTCTGTCTGGAGTCCCTCTCAGCTGCTGTCAGGCAGACATCAACATGTGCCTGTTTGCACTACTACCCAGTAATCTAACAGGAAGGAACATGCTCTACTGGACTCCCACTGACCAGCTTGCAGTGCAACACAGGCGCAGGGGTCGAAGTTACAAACTGCTGTCCAGCCTGAACAGTGCCAAAGTGGTGCTGAAATAATTGTCACTCACGGATTAGCAGTCAGCAAAAAAAAAAAAAGGGACAAAACTGGGACAAGTAAGCAACAACTGGGACAAAAGTGACATTTTGCAAAACTTGTGGGGACACTGGGACATGCTGTCTAAAATAGGGACTGTCCTGGGAAAATAGGGACTGTTGGTAGCTGTAGGCAGAGCCCAATGCTTGTCTGGTCCCTGGCAGAAGCTGGAGGAAAGGCAGTCTGGGCCAGGAAGGTCTGGAGGTGTGGCAGACATCAGTGCAGGTCATGCAGGAGCATGTGGCATGCACCATGACGTCATTGCACACCATGTCTTCTGGGGGACGAAAAGCAGAAAGTCCAGTGACATGAGGATGACGAGCACCTGCAGGCCCCTCTCCTGACCAGCTGGTTCTATTGGCCTGAATTGGATGCATTCTGCAGTGGGGCTTGAGGAACCCTGCCTACTCTGGGGGGGGCAAGTTCTGGGGGAAGATATCCCGCAGGTAAGACCTGGCAGACATCTGGGTGGTAGTGCTGACCAGGAGGAGGGGAGAAAATAAAAAAGGAGTGGTTCTGGAGAACTAGAGGAGGGCCTGTGTATTACAACTACACAAAGGTGGTAGCAGGGAGGAGGCTGGCAATTATGGGCCAGGTAGCCTGACATCAGTGGTGAGAAAGATTATGGAATCTCTGCTGAAGGAGAGGTTTGCGGAATATCTTGAATCCAGTGGGTTGCAAGACCCAAGGCAGCATGGTTTCACAGAGGAGAGGTCATGTCAAACAAATCTGATAGAGTTCTTTGATTGGGAGACCAAGGAAGTAGATTAAGGAGGAGCAGTGGACATGGTCTACCCAGATTTTAGTAAGGCTTTTGACACTGTTCCACATAGGAGACTAGTAAGCAGGCTGGGTAGCTTAGGAGAGGGCCCAAAGGTGGTAAACTGGATAAGAAATTAGTTAGGGAATAGATGGCAGAGGTTGATGGTAAACCGAGTTCACTCCGAGGAAGGGACAGTGACCAGTGGGGTGCCTGAGGGATCAGTGCTGGAACCTGTTCTCAATGTCTTTATAAGTGATGTTGCAGAGGCACTAGAAGGGAAGGTCTTCCTCCTTATGGGTGACACCAAAATCTGCAATAGGGTGGACACACCAAGGAGGTGGGGGGGTGGAAAGGATGAACAGAGATCTGAGAAGACTAGAGGCATGACCAATGGTAAAGCAGCTGGGTTTCAATGTGAAAAAGTGTAAAATAATGCACTTAGGGCCCAGAAAACCCAGGGGTGAAGTACAAAATGAGTAGAGTGACACTAATGACTTCAAAGCAGGAAAGAGACCTAATGATATGAACATATAATATTATGGCAGATAAGGACCGCTTGGCCCAACCAGTCTGCCTATTTTTCCCTACCTACATTATTAATGCAGATCTACAACTCTCTCCCTCCTCCCTTCCTTTTCACCATGATTCCCTTGTGCCTATCCCATGCATTCTTGAATCCCACCACTGTTTTTGCCCCCACCACCTACTCTGGAAGGCTGTTGTAGGAGTCCACTGCTCTTTCTGTGAAGAAGTGCTTCCTCACAGCACTCATGAAAATACCCCCCTCTAGTTTCGTAGCATGTCCCCCAGTTCCTGAGCAACTTTTCTTCTGAAAAATACTTCCCGGCTGTACCTTATTCACCCCCGTGAGGTGTTTAAAGGTCTCAGTCATATCCCCTCCCCACTCTCCCTCCTCTCTTCCAAGGTCTACGTATTGAGGGCCTTCGACACCGTCCCACATAGAAGGCTGATTAACAAGATAAGTAGTCTGGGCATGGGAGATAAAGTGGTAGACTGGGTTAGAAACTGGTTAACAGACAGGAGACAGAGGGTGGTGGTAAATGGGGTACATTCTGGGGGAGAGAGGGATGACCAGTGGGGTACCACAGGGATCAGTACTAGGACCAGTCCTGTTCAATGTCTTCATTAGTGACATTGCAGAGGGGCTGGAAAGAAAGGTCTGCCTGTTTGCAGAAGACACCAAGATCTGCAACAGGGTGGATACTATAGAAGGGGTGCAGAAAATGAAGAGGAATCTGGAGAAGCTTGAAAGATGGTTGGAGGTGTGGCAACTGAGGTTCAATGCAAAGAAGTGCAAAATAATACACCTAGGTAGAGGGAACTCTGGGGAGAGCAACAGGTTGGGGGGAGCTGACTGTCACCAAAGAGGAATGGGACCTAGGGGTTATCATCTCTGATGACCTTAAGGTATCAATGCAGCACACAAAAGTGGCAGGGAGGGTCAGTGGCATGCTGGGGTGCATAGGCAGGGGTATTGCTAGCAGGAGGTGGGAGGTGGTGATGCCATTGTATAAAATATTGGTAAGGCCTCACCTGGAGTACTGCATGCAGTTCGGGAGGGCACACCTGTGCAAGGACATAGATAAGGTGGAGATTATTCAGAGAAGGGCAACAAAAGATGATGCAAGGCTTACACCACAAAACATGTGAGGAGAGACTAAGGGACCTCAATATGTACTCACTGGAGGAGAGAAGACACCTGGAGGACGTGATTGAAACTTTCAAGTACCGCAAGGGCATAAACAAGGTACAGGTGGGGGACCTTTTCCAATGTAGAAAAACTACCAGAACAAGGGGGCACAATATGACATTGGAAGGGGGTAGATTAAGAGGTAATGTGAGGAAGTTTTTCTACACAGAAAGGGTAGTCGACACTTGGAATAGTCTGCCACAGGAGGTAGTGGGGGCAAGCACAATGGAGGGGTTTAAGCATGCCTGGGACAGGCACAAGAGAAGCTTGAGATGGGAGGGAGTAATGAAAAGCCATTGATTACAAAGGGTCAGTGGCCACATAAAATGTATAGGGCCTACAGGCAGACTGGATGGGCCTAGTGGTCCTTATCTGTTGACAATTTATATGTTTCTCCTTGTAGGGCTTTTAATATAGACCCTGCACCTTTTTAGTTGCCCTTCTCTGGACTACCTCCCCTCTGTCTATGTGCTTCTGGAGATGTGGTCTCCAGATCGCCACACAGTGCTCTAGGTGGGGTCTTATCAGTGATTTATACAGAAGCAACACAATCTCCCATTTTCTGCTGGTGATATCCCTCCCTATGCACTCCAGCATCTCTCTCTCTCTTCCTCCCGACTGTCTTGTTGCACTGCCTGGCCACCTTTTGGTCATCCGATATGATTTCCACCAGATCTCTTTCCTGCTTGGTTGTCATCAATACCACTCCATCAATTTTGTACTGTGCCCCTTGGTTACTTACCCTAAGTGTATTATTTTGCACTTTTTCACATTGAAAACAAACTAGCTGCTATACCCTTGATTACTCCTCTAGTTTGCTGAGTTTACCACCTTTTAACACAATCTGAAGCTGCCCAGCTTGCTTACTAGCTCCCTGTGTGGAATGGTGGTAAAAGTCTTACCGAAGTCTAGGTAGGCCATGTCCAGTGCTCCATCCTAATCTAATTTGTTTGTCACCCAGTCAAAGAAATCTATCAGATTCATTTGACATGACCTTCTCTCTGTGAACCCATGCTGCCACAAGTCTTGTTGGATCAAGATATTCCACAATCCTTTCCTTCAGCAGTAATTCCATTAACTTTCCCACCACCGATGTCAAGCTGACTGGCCTATAATTTCCAGCCTCCTCCCTGCTACCACTTTTGTGACGTGGGAGTACCATTTGCCCTTCTCCAGTCCTTTGAAACCATTCCTGTCTCCAGTGAGCTGTTAAATAGAATTGTCAGTCATACTAGTAGGTCAGACTGGTTTCTGCTCTGCAAGCAGGAATCATTCATTGCCGTGCTGCAAATCCTCCTTATTCCGGCATAAAGAAGATCTCATTAGGTGTTATAGCATAGAGAGTCCACTCACTTGGTTAGCAGTTGTAATTTGCATAAAGCCAAAAAGTAAAGAACATGTCCAACATCAAGTCAATTTTTTCCCATGAAAACCACACTTCGATGTGCTTACGCAACCAAATAGATGATATGAGATGATGCTTGTGTAACTTGATTTGCTTTGTGGCTTTCCACCTCTCTATCTGTGGGATATACTACCCTGTAGGTGTACGATGCAAGGAACCCTAGAGGAGGGTTCCCCCCCAACAGGTGCCGTGGAAATGAATGTGTCGGCTAAAGGTAGGTTAGGAAGAAGTCCACGGGTAAGAGAGACGAGCTCCTGGAAGAGGAGGGGTGAATGGTGGGCAACGAAAAATTAATCCTAGCGAGGCTCAGGATGTATGACCTTTTAAGCCCGATGGGGGAGTGATGTTGTTGCTCTGCCCATCAAACCTCGGGCTTAAAGCCCTCCCATTCAATGTGCTTATGCAACTGGATGACATGATATGAGATGAAGCTTGTGTAACTTGATTTGTCTTGTGGCTTTCCACCTCTCTATCCATGGGATACACCACCCTGTAGGGGTTACAACGCAAGGAACCCTAGAGGAGGATTCCCCCCTACAGGTGCCATGGGAATGAATGTGTCGGCTAAAGGTAGGTTAGGAAGAAGCCCAAAAAGAATACCCAAAGATGTCGAGCTTTGAACAGGCGAGGATGATGAATGAATTCTGGGAAGATAAGGACTGACTGCCTAAGGAGAGAGGGGAAAGCTGGGGCCACCATCTGCCTCCATCCAACAGCAGAACCTAACTAACTAACCTGAAGAAAGCACTAACTCTAACTAATATTATGACCATTGGCACGGAGGAAAGGAAAAACACCCTTTAAGGAGGAAACCTCTGGGGATCTGAGGCCTAGGTCACCTTCCCTCCAGGCTGATGACATTTTATTTGAGGACATATGTCAGTAAAGAGAATGGTTCATTAACGAGGGATATAAGTAGGGAGGATGATGACAGGGTAGGTAAAAAATCCAAAGAAGCACAGATTAAAGAAGGAACATGAGGAAGCAGGAACCCAAGGAGGGTATGATCGAGTAGTCAATGGGAGAGAGTAGATCCATTTAGAAGTTTGAAGAGCAAGGGGTATCCAGATGTGTTCACGAGGAGATTCCATATGTGCTGATTAGGAGACCGAGGATAATGCATACTGGCTTGATTGAGCAATGTGAGTGAGCAGACACTGAGGTTGAAGAGGCATGCTTGATTATGCGATGTGAATGATTAGACCCTGAACGATTAGACCCTGAGGTTGTAGTCGATGGGGTAGCATAGGATTCAATGATAGGAATGTCTGAGTAGGCGATATAAATAGATAAACCTTGAGGCAATGCTGATTGAATGATGACTGGAGTGAAGAACACGATATATTCAGCAGGAGGGCTGCGGGTTGATAAGGTGGCATAGGAGTCATGATAGGTACACCCAAAAGAAATATCGACAGCAGGCCAAGAGTGGAGTGAATCTTGGATGGCCAGTACGGAATCAGAAGAGGAGACAGGAATGGTTCAATGATAATGATGACTGCCACGGGAGTGCATCAGTTCAACATGAGAAGATCGGGGAAAAGGACACTGGAAATGAACTTGAACGATGCTGGAGAGCAGCCAGCTGGCCCATAGTAAAGGACGACAGACAGGAAGGCATGGCCAGGAGTGGAGATAGAGCTGAAACGAGGTGACTGAGGAAGATGAATGTGGATGAAGATGATGGCTGCAGGAGCACAGTAGGTAGATTAGGTAGCATGAGACCTAATGGGAGGTAGCCCAAAGGAATATTGAGTGCAGGCCAGAAGGAAATAGCCAAGGCATACAGATTGAGCAATTGAAATAAATGAGCCGATCGAGGTGAGGTATTGGGGATCAGCACGTCCTCGACTGGAGATCGATTTGAGGTCATGTGAATGAGAGTAGACAGGAATGAACTTGAATAGAGCGATGCAATCAATTACGCTCTGCGAAAGGAGGTAGACTTTGAGGCCAAGAAGGCATGAGAATCCTTGATGGCTGGTACAACATAATAAGCTGGGAAGGATGACCGGAGTCATGAACCTGATACATGCTGCAGGAGGGCCATGGGTCGAGGTGGTGGCATATGATTAATGACAAGTATGCCCAAAAGAAATATCGATTGCAGGACAGAAGGAGGCAGCTGAGGCATACTGATCGAGGGATAGAAAGAGAAGAGCAGGTCGAGGCGGGGTATCAGAGAGCGAAATCAGATGAGGTATGAAAAGGAGGGAAGCAGGTTGAGGTGAGGTTTCTTGGACCAAGAGAGCCAAGGTCAAGCAGGAGATGTGATGGAATAGACTCATGTAGAGGCGGATGAGTGAAAGATAGAAGCCAGGGCAGGAGAAGCCACAAGGATAGTGAAGGCGTTTAAATGGTATCAGGTGGGATCCGAATTATACACGGCATGGTTAAGGTATGTCAATCAGGAGACAAGCACATAGTATGGATGGTGAGGAGTAATAGGAGTAACAAAAAGAACTGGAACAGACAGGGGAAGCATAGGAAACAGAATGTACAAACTGCCACCATGGGCAAGAAACATAGAAGGTACCTAGCAATGTAGCGACACCGAAACAGGGAGACAAGAATGGCATGGATATGGCATAGCGTGCCAGCAGAGGGGAGCATGGTGCGATAGGGAGCCAACCTGGGAGCATGAGCACAGAATGCCCTGTGATGAGAACGAACTGCGAGGAAGAGCAGAAGATATGCTCCCTTGGCGGCAGCTGCAACGTGTGGCCCACTCCCATGGGCGGAGCTCAGAAAATGTGAAAAAGGGGCAAGCTGGTGGTAGCAGGAGAGAGAGACAGAATGTAGTGAGGCACTGAAAGACCTGCTGGAAAGTGCGAGTGAAGCCTATGAGGAGTGAATTACGTTGACATGTGCCGAGCGGGAGCCAGGTTGTTTTCCTCACAGGAGACCTCTCAACAGACTGCACAGTGTTCAGTGTTTCAGTGGTTCATTCCAAGCGGTGCATGAGTATTGTGAGCTGGTGGCAGCTAAAGAAGCGGGTCAGACAGGGAAACCGGGGGTAAAGCTAGAGGAAGGCACGGGGGGATGGAGGGACCCAGAGGACAGGCCGGGAAGAGAAAAAGCCAGCAGGTCATGGACTATGGAGGAGGAGAGCACAGCTCACTTCAGAAATGAAAACAGCAGCGGTGGGGAAAAACAGAGGAAAAATACAAAACTGAGAAGGCAGGTAGGAAAAAAATCAAACTAGTGCTTACCGAGGATGATAGAAGCTGGTAGGCAGAAGAGATGGCCAGATGGAGGGTACCGGCAGAAGCCAGAAGGGTGTGGGGGGGTTCTGAATGGCCACCCAGCTAAGTGCTTGGAAGCTGAAAACATGGAGCAGAGCACGGCATAACACAACCCAATCCAAGGTATGAAAGGCAATAGAAAACAGAATATGAAGCACAACACAGCAGAACAGGATGCTTGATGCTACACAGGAGCTCAGGGAAAACAAAACGAAATCAAGTGTCCGATTCAAAGCAACGAAAAATGAATTCTGGCAAGGTCCAGGATGTGTGACCTTTTAAGCCTGATGGGGAAGTGACATTGTTGCTCTGCCCATTGAACCTCGGGCATAAAGCCCTCCCAATATCAACCCTAACGTTGCGCCGATAGAGTTTGTTTAGGGGAGTGTTTTTACTGCTGTCATCATTTAGCTATCAGTTTCTTACATGTAATAATTTATTTATCACACAAATAAAAAGGCTGCCTACTTTTATGGCTCTTTTTTTTACATCCTTTCACTTCTGAGGGCCCAAGGGCAAGGCCTCACAGAACATGTATTATAAAGCACCATGTTGGTCTTTTTGCAGAGATCCCCAACCTACTAGTATACCAACGTGGGTGCGGTCAAAATGTTTTAGTTGTGTGGCCACCCTGATGGGCCAGGTCCAGGAGGAGCAAAGCAGGGTGGGTGCCGTGTAGTGTAATAAGCCTGTGACTGAAAAACTTCCCTGCTGTCTCAATGACGGCTCCTAGAACCTGAACTGGGTATATCCCATTCCCTGACTGATTACAGGGCAGGGAAGATCCCCATTTGTTCTGAGGGTACATCCCTATCTGATTATATATACCTGGTGGACAACAAGAGGGGAAAATAATAGATTAAAAAAAATAAAACAAAAAACAATGTTTTGGTTTCTTAAAATGAAAATAAAGCGACAGGCAGTACCGTCAGTACTGCTAACTACTCTGATGAATCAAGTTTCCAAATGGACCATGGTCAGTCAGGGGCCAGCCGGGGGAGAGGTGACTGAGTATCTTGCGAATAGCTCTTGTCTCGGGAAGTGGGACCACAGACAATGTCCCCCTGTGGGACTGCTGCGGTGCCGTAGCATAAGCTGGGTGCCGGGTGGCAGCTGAGCAAAGTGTGTGTGTGTGTGTGTGTGGGAAAAAAGAATATGAAATGAAAGGATCTTAAAAGAGCAATATAGGCAGCCTTTTTTATTTGTGAGGTAAATAACTGCAAGCAAGAAATGGATAGCAAAATTATGAAAGCAGCAAAAGCAGTCCTCTAAACAAGCCTCATCTGTGAATCTTTGGGGCGATGTGGGAACTGGGATGCAAGAAGATTTTGGGAATGTTGTTTTTGTAGGCTTTATGCAAAGAGGAGTGGTGAGTGGTGCACTGTGTAGTGCGTCCAGTTTCACAACCTCATTGTTATGAAGTTTTACCATGAAAAGCAAGTTATTAGCACCCACTGGGTTGTGATTTACCTCGGGGCTATTATAGTTGTATTTTTGTTTAGCATCCTTGCTGCTTTTAAGGTACTTGATAATAACATGCATTAAAACAAGAAGAAGAGACGTTATGTCTGATTCAGAAAAAGTTAATATATGTAATTATATTATAAAAAGGTGCATGCATTAAATACTGCAGGAAGGAAGCAGGGGGAAGACATGCAGGTTAAGTTTATGAAGAAAAACAGGCCACAAAAGCAGACTTGAGAGACTATGTTTCTATTTTCATTGGGTTACCTCATATGTGTACCCAAGTAATGGAAAGTTAAGCTTGATGAAGCCAAGCTGTTGGATGTGTCCAGGGTCTAGTGCTGAACAATGAGGCTCAACAACATCACCAGCTGTGCTAAACTTCCTTGTGAATGGTACACTCATGCTAAACATCCTCGCGAATGGCACACTGGGGGGGGGGCAACTGATGCATCTCACAGCCAGTTGCACCAAGTGAGAGGATCAGTGCATCTTCTGTGCCCAGTAGCCTAATGGAGCAATCTGAAATGGCTCAAGAGACTCCACAAAATAGCTGTTCAAGGTGTTTCCCCCAATGTCACACTCCTGTAAACCCACCTGTATGCAAGTTTTACTTGTTTTAGATAGTGACTAGCTTTCTGATCAGATAGTAGACAGTCTTCTTTTTTAGAAATTTTTGTATATGGAATATGATTGTATGACAGCATGAATAATGGATACAAATTGTACTTGTTATTTTTATGTTGGCTTGTGCTTGCGTGCCAGCCAACATCTTGTGATAGTAGCAGATTTGGAGGCGCGGTCACTGTTGGGCGAATGCAGGGCACACATCAGTAGGTGCGTCCCTCATTCCCCAATGAGCCAGGAGCAGGCGCTGACATCATGCATCCCTAATGTGGCCACCAGATCTAAGAAAAGGTACACGGCAATGAGAGCAAAGCTCTCATGCAGCAGGACCACAACACGCCTTCCGACGTGCACGCAACATGGCGGCAGTGACTGCCGCCACCTGTTACAATGCCGACAGGGGAGCCCACTCCCTGTCGGCATGATGACCCTTCCTCCCATTTAAAATGTATGCTGAGGGGGTGCCCAATCCCCCTCGGCATCATGCACCTCCCCAACAGTCTTTCTTTGCCAACAAGAGGCCCAATCCCCATTGGCTTTAATCCCCCTTCCCCGTTTATTTTGCCAACGGGGGAGCGCCTACTTCCCGTCAGCATAATGTCACCCCCCTGCTTTGGTTGTGTGCTGACAGGGTGCCTAATCCTGTTGGCTACAGCATTCCCCAAAAACAGTTAGGTGGCACGCTGGGGCCCACCCCAGCGTGCCAAATCTTTAAAAGAAAAACTGTCCTGCAATGTTTTTTTAAAACCTGTAAAACATAAAATGGTCCTCGGGTCTCCCTGTCCCCACCCCAACCCCGACCACCCTCTGTGCACCCTGCATCCCCACCCCCACCACATACTTACCTACAGAGTCCGGTGCGATGATCTTCATTGGACCGGGAACACGTCTGCACTCTTCAAAGCCGACCGCGAACTGAAGAAATGCTGGTAAGTTGTATAATGGCATAAATAGGGGGTTTTCAACTTTGATGCATACCTCATCCATTATTGTGAATTGTGGCACCAAATTTTTAACATGGGGTTATTGGGACCCCTCCTCATGAATTCAAGCATTGTGATGGCATTATTCGGTCCCGAAAGGTGATTTTGCATTCACTGCGTGGAATCACCTTTTGGGACTGATTAATGAAATGACAGTGCCACTGTTCACGAGGGAGGCTCTCAAAAAGCCTGTGTTGCAAATTTGGTTGGAAAATTAAAAAATGGTTGTTTTACTGAGGCGCATGCAATGCAGCTTCCATGCACCGTAACATCGCGAATTTGTAATATTTTCACTCCAGATTTTCAAAATTGGAATTTTTACACACCTCCTTATGAACAGTACAGATGTCATTTTACATATCCTGGCCAAAATGTGTTTTTGCATGTCTGGCACAGAATAGCGAGGTCGCTGTGTGAAATCAGTTTTCGGGACAGTTTGAGGAAATGACGGTGACACTGTTCATGAGCAGAAGTCCTAAAATGCCTATTTTGAAAATTTGGTGAGGAAATTCCATAAAATGACTGTGTTGCAAGTGTGTGTTGCGCAGTTTCCATGCACCCTTGTAACTTCGAAATTTGCAATATTTTCATGCCAGATTTTCAACACTGGCATTTTTTCACACCTCCTTATGAACAGTACAGCTGTCATTTTTCACATCCTGCCCTAAATGTGTTTTCATACCTGTGGCACACAATGGCATGGTCACTGTGCAAAATCAACATTTCAGACAAATTAACAAAATCACAGTGCCACTGTTCATGAGGGGAGGTCCCAAAATGCCTATGTTAAAAATGTGGTTTAAAAAATCTCAAAAATAATTGGGTTACGGATGTGTGTTGCGCAGTTTCTATGCATGCTCATGACCACCAATTTTTCATATTTTCACTCCAGATTTTCAACATTGCCATTTTTTTACATCTCCTCATGAACAATGCAGTTGTCATTTTACACATACTGCCCAAAATGTGTTTTCATCCCTGTGTCGCCAAATGGCATAGGCGCTGTGCAAAACCACCTTTTAGCTAGCAAACTGATAGTGCCGCTTTTCATATTGTGGTCTCCCAAAAAGCCCATGTTGAAAATTTGGAGTGAAAATACCAACACACGCCTACAGTGTTAGGGTTTCCAACTGTAGCACCCCACCCTGTAGAGACTGACAGGCGTCAGGGGTGTGACTTGGGATCATCGGCTGTAATGCTTATGCCATTCCACCCCCATCCCCACCCTGCAGCCAGTGACAGGCAACTGTGTGCCTTCGCCACAAAGTTCACCCCATTCTCCTATACTGCACCCACCTCAGCTTATTTCCTTATGGAATGGGGTAAGTATAACACCAAAACACACCACAACTCTTGTCAGTGTCTACAGGGTAGGGTGAGGTAAAATGGCATGAGCGTTAAAGCTGACGACCCAAAGGCACACCCCAATGCCTGTTGGTCTCTACAGGGTGGGGGTGGGGTTGGCGTCACTTTAATACTTCACTACCATTCCTATAATGCATCTCTAACTCCGGCACTACCAGTGCCAATGCCAGCAAGACAACATTCTGCATTGACAAATGCTTGTTTATAAATATATTGTTATATGTGTAACGGCTCACAGGGCATTGTTGAAAATGGGTTATCAACCCAACAGTATGTATCCTGTATAAAAATTAAATTTTATCACATCACACTCCATTGCCACGTGAAGAAGTGCACACTTCTGTTCTAGCAATCTAGATGGTATCAGGTATGATGAAATCTGGTACTGACAACCAGTATCAACCAATTTTGGAACAGACCAAGGTGTGCTGCACTTCTCTTAGTTGATTAGTCACCTTTATAGAGAACGATGAAAATGAGTGTGCTGTGGAAATAGTCTTGTTAGCCTCAGTATTGTAATGTAGTGCAGAAGTGATCACAAGATTCAAGATGTGGGAAAAACAACTTTCTGTGGCATTGTCAGTGCCACCAGCACCATTGCCTGCATCATCACCATGAGATGGATCTGATGGAACCACAGGGACATACCCTAACACATTTAAAACCTGGGGATATTTTACCTTTAAGTGGTTCATTATGGAGATAGTTGTTAAGTTTGCCAGAGATTCCCCCCCTGCTGATAGTCGTACTCGTGACACCTCTAATGCAGCTAATGTCACCAGTTGTGCCACCACCACTCTTTTGATCCCCACTAGCCTTTCTTGTTTGGATCTGAGTCTGCAGGTTTTTCCCCTGGCACCACTGGTACAGCTGCAGCTGCTCTGCTTGGCTGTTCAGGTTGAGATGGAGCCTGATGAACAAAGTGCTGAAGGGCAGCTTGAGCAGGTTTTTTTTAGAGGGAGGAGCTATATCCTTTTCTCTCCTGTCACTGTGACCTTGAGAGGTTGAGTTTTTTTGGCCACCTGACTTTCCTGCTTTACGGCTTTTAAGTTACTCTCCATACTCTGCCTCATCATCAAAGCTGCTTACGTTAGCCTCCTCAGATGATGTATCAGTGGACAAATCTCCTAGTGGAAAGTACTGAGACCTAGATAGTGTACCTTCTCCTCATCTGCAATGACAAGGTCTACAGTACTGGAGATGGGCCAAAAAACAAGCGGTGTCACAATAGGTGTAGACACAGTACTGGAAATACTTGGGCAGCTGGCTGTGACCACAGTGGTAGTAGTGGCCGATGTCACTGTACCAGTGCTGATGGTCGCCATGGTTACAGTGGCAGGTGTGGTCTAAGTCACAGTGGCAGGAGTGGTCTGGGTTCCAGTAGCAGGAATGGTCTGGGTCACAGTGGCGGAAATGATCTGCATCACAGTGGCAGAATGGTCTGAGTAACAGTGGCAGGAGTGGTCTGGGTCACAGTGGCGGGAATGACCTGCATCACAGTGGCAGAATGGTCTGAGTAACAGTGGCAGGAGTGGTCTGGGTCACAGTGGCAGGAGTTGCTGGCAGGGCCACTGTTGCAGCAGAAGTTGGGATGCTAGTAGTTGCAGTCGATGGGTAGTGGATCAGAGCAGTGGTGACTGTTAAGGAGGATATCCTCATCCTGGTGGTACTGGTGGCAGTGGCAAGGGATGAAGAAGACACATTCTTATTGATACCAGTTGCAGTTAATGACAATGTCCTCCTAGCAGTATTACTAATGCTTTGAATGATACTTATACCGTTTTTGCTGGTGTCAGCTGACACCATATTGGTGCTGGTGGGGACTGTAGGCTTTGATGGGGTAAAGGATGCCACATTGTCCTCTGTGTATTAAAAGGCATCTGGCAGAGCCTGCTTTTAGGGCTTTGCTTAGATTGTCCCCCCCTCCTCCCAGGAAACTCTTGGAATATAACAGAATGCGGAGGACTGAAGGCAGTATGGTATCAGGGAGAGGCATTTTCCAGTTTCTCTGAGGGAGTCTGTTCTTTCTGTGTCATATTAGCATACCACAGTCATGGAGTAATCACAGTCTGATTATACAGTGAGCAAAATTCTGAGGGTGATCATACTACATCATACACTGCATCTCTTTCCTGCATGTTTGCCTTGTTATAGGTGCCTCTGTTGTCCTCAATGTGTGCTGGAGTGCCTAGCAAACTCACTGAGGGAGTATAATTTTGTACCTGGTCTGACACAATTTGTACAATATTACGACCCATTTTTTTTTCTTAGCCCCGGTGCTGGTCTTTCTTGTTGTCATCTATTTACCAATAATGTTTGTCACTTATACTGTGTATTGTATTTCCCAATGATGTTCCTGCTACTTTTTGTGTACTATTCTATTCTTCATTTTATGTTTTTTTTTTTTTATTGTGACCCCACTGTTGCTTTTAGTATGTTACTGCTTGTTGATGTTGCTGTAAGTCTGTAATTCTTCCACTTCTGTCTGAAGACAGGCATATATGTGGCTAGTGTATATTCACTGGTATCAAAAAAATAAAACAAATGCCTTCACTAAGTTGAAGATAACACATGAGATATGGCATTATCCATTTTAGTGAGGATGTAATTAGTTAGTCTTAGCAGAGAGGTGGTAGTGGAGAGGGCTGAATGGAAACCACATTGGTTGTTGGAAACGCAACAAGTCCTGGTATGGAAACTAGACCGCTGATTTGCAACCAGCCTCATAAGGACTTTACAGAACTCTGGGAGAAGAGAAATTGGGCTTTATTTACCAGGAAAGTTTGTAGGGCAACCTTTTAGTGTGGGATAATGACCGCATGTTTCCAAAGGGAGGAGGAAAATAAACCCCGAGGAGAGGGAGCAGTTGAAAACAGGGGCTAAGAGATCAGCTATGGGGGATGCTCCCTGTTTTAAGAATTTGGGAAGGATATCGTCCAACCCTGGATGCAAGTTGAGGTTTATGCAAGAAAGCTCACATAGAACCTCAGAGGGAATAATGTATGAGAAAACAAAATCTGTTCTATTTGATAAATGGTTCTGAGTCCGGAGTTTAGAATTTGAGCCAACAGGGGAAGGAGGATAAAGCAATTTAGGGCCTTCAACAAAGTCAGTGCATAGTGTGTTGGCAACAGTATCAAGGTCAGAACAGATGGCTGAGTTAACTAGGAGTTTAGGAAAGCCAGATAAGAGATGAGTGGGCTGAAAAAGGGGGTTTCCTGTATTTCAGAATCATAGTTAGTTTTGGCTTTTTGAGTGGTGCAAGTACACTGGTTTCCTGCTCTGTAAGTGAGTCTTTCCATGGGGTCGCCTGAAGCCTTATGCATAGACAAGGCAGCATCCCGTTAGGTGAAAACATTCAGTGAGATCAGAGGAGACCCAGGGAAGATGGTTGGCAGCATTCCCTAGAGATTTGAGTAACGAGCTGTGATGAGCTTGGTACATCTAGCAAACATGGGTTTGATTCCCACAACTTCCAATTGCATACTCTGTGACTGAGCAAGTCACTTAATCTCCTCAGAGCTCCTGAGTCACCCCTGAAACAAGGCACCTGTGACTAGTGGGCCTTACCTGGGTTGCTAAAATGACCAGGGAAAGTATCAAAAGAGACAACATTGTGGGGGTGGAAAGACAGAATCACGTTTATGAGAGCATGATTGAAGAGTGGCATTTATTTTGGAATGGCAGGAAACAGATGTAGGGTATAGCTAATTTAGATTTAGATAACCAAACATTACGTGCTCATATTTTGACACGTTGAGCATATCAAGATGATTGGAAATATTTTCAACTACTGAATCATCACATTTACCAGGGGAGCAGTAGATTGCAATAATGAGCAATGATTAAATCTACTGCAGTATGATGAGGAACTACCTAACAATAATAAAATACAAAAATAAACCTAGGGAGTGGAAGAGGAATCACATAGTAGTACATAAAGCTAAATAAAATAACTTGCCACAGTACAGAAGAGGGATGTCACAGTAAACTACAGTAGGTGGAGAGCTAAACTACCACCAGAAGAAAAACAGGTTTGGCAGCATTCAGAAGCAAACTACACATTAAATAACTTAAGAAATGAAATTAATACACAACAGGGAAACGTGCTCTAGTAAATGCCTGAGTCCACGGCACTAACCCCAGCACTTCGGGTTTTCTTGTGACCCTTCATCAGGGAGTGTGGCCATGGATTCTGTGTCATAACAGCGAAAGCCTAAAGGCGATCGACGTTATGCAGAAGTCAAGAGTGCACAGCAAAAGGGTACCGGGGACTTAGTTTTTTAATGTTTTTTGCTGGGGTCTTTTCTCCCCGTAACCCCCCTACTAAAGAATTCTCAACTACAGGGGGGTGCATGTCGGGAGTGTGTGAAAACTTTGAAAAAAAAAAGGCTTGGGCTGGGCGCAACAGAAACGCAACAGTGCCTGGACCCAAACCCAGTACCCTGCCGACCAACGCTGGCAACCCACCCACCACACTATGGAGTCAGCTCGGCAACCCACTGCAGCACCACCCCTCACATCCCTCACTGTGCGTGCCTGCTTCCACCCCCCATGTGTACATATAGCGACATCCTGCAGCTATAGTTGCCAACACCCCATCCGGCTGTCCTACCCTCCCGTAGTCGTCCCTGAAATGAGCTGGGGAGTGAGTCACTGTTATTGTAGATGTCCAGTCCCCAGTGCTCTTATCATGGGATACCATGGCCAGAGGTGCACAGGCTTCTGTTTTACTCAGAAAATTTAAAGTGACACACACAAATATATCTCTAAGTTTCAAACATTCCACAGTGCTCACTCAGCACGTAGTAAGACACAACACTTTAAATGAAAAAGTAAAAAAGACGTTTCATTCACTACCCTATTCGTAGTAAGACTAAAAATTACTAAGTTAACATTCTTCACTGACATGATCTCCTGGAAACTGCATAGAAATGTAACTGGCACCTACAGAAGTAGGGGATGGAAGGGAGAAGAAGGAAAAATGGAAAAAGAAAGAAAAGGGGAAGGGGAGGGAAAGAAAGAATGAGTAGTGAGAGGGCTGATGCTTTAAAACACATGGTAACTTTAACCTGTGCAGCATAAAGACTCACAGAGTAAGATATTACATTTTCATTTATATACAACAAGCTACTCATCTGCAACAATACACAGATAAAAGTGTGAACAACACCAAATTACTAAACACAAAAGAAAAGAAATAAGAAAAAGGGGCCAAGTAAGGGATGACTGGGAAGGGGGGGGGGGAGACAAAAAAGTGTACACAGTAAATACATCAGGAAAAAATGCAATTCATGAAAAAAAAAGGAATGATATCTAAGCTGTCATTAAGGCCATTAGGAATCAAAGCTTTTAACAAATAGATCCATTTTGCTTCACATCTGGACAGCCTCCCTACTCTATCTCCCCTTCTGGGGATCACTTTAATGTTCTCAATGCCCATACATCCAAAATCTGCAGTGTTCTTGTTATGAAACTCTGCAAAATGTACACCAACTGGTGTATTTAGTTCTGGTCTCATAATGGCACGTGTATGCTCGTGCATCCTTTCTTTCAAAGTGCATTTTGTTCTTCCAATATAAAGTATGGGACATGTACATTTTACAATATCTATTATATAACTGGTTAAGCAGTTAATGAAATAAGTGATGTTAAGCTACTTTTGGTCAAGGGGATTGAAAAAACCTCACCCTTGATGCAAAAATGGCATATATTGCACCAACCACAGCGGAAGCTACCTATGGGTTTAGGTGACATCCAATTTGGTCTCAGGTCTATAGGTTCCTTTTCATAGTGGCTCCATGTGAAATGATCACCTTTGTTTCTCTCCCTTCTGTATGTAATTCTGGGCTTCTCATCCATTGCTGAACTTAAAAGGGGGTCTCCTTTCAAGATATGCCAATGTTTCAATACAATATCAGAAACGTGTGAAACCTTGTTGAATTCGGATCACAAATGTGACTAGCTGTTTACCATTCTTGTTTTTTGGTCTTGGGACTAGCAATTCATTTCTGTTTAGATTCCTAGCTCTGTCAGTCAATCAATCAATCAATCAATCAAAATCTTTATTTAGCCAGGGAACACCATTGAGCAAGCTCATTTTCGAGATGACCTGGGCAAGACACATGAACAATATATAAAGAGTAATACCAACTTACAGAGTCATTACATAGAATAGGGATTACACACAATAGATTAATAACAGCACTGGAGTACGTTTATAAAAAAAGACAGAAAGCTAAATACCATGTGCTATAGAACTTGTGCTACAAAAGATACAGAGTAAACCTATACAACCACATATACAGAGTTTTCATGGAGCAGGCTTGGATTCAGTTATTGAGTACCTAATGCAAGGAGGAGCATGGGTGAGGAAGGGGGAGGAACCCTGGAATGAGAGCTTAAGTGCAGGGGTGCCAGAGGGGCTTTACAGCACCAGGGGCAGGTGGCAATGGTTATAAAGCTAGGTGCAATACACCAGGAACAGGGGCCGAGGGTGATGTGCCAGGAAGTGTAATATTAGTAGATGCCAGGATGACTCAGAGAGGGAGACTCCAACTTAGACTGGGTGGATCTATCAGGTAGGGTACAAATAGACACAGACATACTGAGTAGTAGGGCAGGAGTACTTGGAATGGAATGCTCCTGACAGGGCTAGAAACTGAATCGGGGGGGGGGGGGCGTTGGGAGGCTGTGACATCAGGGGAAGCAGTTACAGGATTCCTTGAATGAATGAGAATATAGTGCTTTGAAGGCTGATAGTTTGATTGGGAATGCCAGTCACAAGGTTTTTAGCAGGTTGTTCCATAGTGCGGGTAGAGCGTGATTAATGACAGACCTACCAAAGCGTGACTTGAACTTAGGTACTGCAAGCGAAATGTAAGTAGAACTCCTTAGGGCATACTTACCTACTGCATTTAGAGGAAGACAGTCTGAGATATAGTGGGGCAGTAATTTAGTAGTAGCCCTGTAGAGGGCTGCATTTCTCAGTCTTCTGTACCCGAGGGAGGAACAACCTACTGCAGCATAGAGGGAGCAGTGATGAGTAGAATAAGGAAGTCCAGTAATGAATTTCAGAGCTTTATGGTATAGCGTGTCGAGTTTGGCCAGAGCAGTGGCAGTGCTTTGGCTCAAGCAAAGGCCTGATCAACAGTTAGCTCAGAGTATCCCCTATGCAGTAATTGATCTTTAAAGTCACCACCCTGCTTTTCAAATCACAAATATTGGAGCAGTATCTCCTGAGTCTCACAAATTGACCATAGGGGACCCCTCATGCAACATGCTTTGGATGGACACTCTTCGTATAGACCAGCGTGTTTCCTGTAAACTGAAGAAGTGATCCCTTGACCCTCAAACCCCTCTAAAGTAAGGTCTAAAAAATCAGTGCTAGTCAGATCCACAGAGTAAGCACATTTCAAGTCCAAGTCATTCATATTCAAAAGTTCAACAAAATTTGAGGCTGATGCTACATCCCCTCTCCAAACCACTAGCAAATTATTGATAAACCTGCCCCAGAAAACAATCTGGGGCAGGAATGGATTCCTATTTTCCAAAAAAAACATGTTTTTGTCCCACCATGCCATAAATAAATTGGCGTAAGATGGCGCCATTGTGGTAGCCATGGCAGTACCTCTCATCTGAATGTAATATTTATGGTCAAACATAAAGTAGTTGCTATTTAGCATCAAATTAATAGCCTCTAAAATGAAGTTGTGTGGAAAATGCAATGCTTTGCTGTTGTTGTTTAAGGGATACTCTACTGCTGTTAACCCCAAATCATATCTGATGCATGTATATAAGCTTGCCACATCAGTAGTGATCCATACATACTCCACGGACCAGACCAAGTCCCTCAGTTTGAAAAGGACATCCCCAGAATCACAAATATATGACCGCTGGTCAACTACCAACTGTTTCAAAAAATAGTCTACAAAAACAGACAGCTTTTCATTGAGAGAGCCATTACTCAAGATAATGGGGTATCCTGGGGGGTTGGTCTGATCCTTATGGATCTTTGGTAAAATGTAGATAGTAGGAACTGTGGGATGTTCAACCCTCATGTATTGTTCTTCTTTCTTGGTTATATACCCTTCCAACACAGACTCATGCAAAAACAGATAAATTTTAGTTTTAAAACATATTTGTTGGATTTTCTTTCAGCCTCCTGTAGTCACCCAGCTGTCTTTAGATTTCTGCTTCAGATTTTTGTTTGTCCATTACTATGACTTTGCCTCTCATATCTGCTTTTTTATTTCAATATCTTTCATTTGTTTTAATTTTTCCAAAGCTTTTTGCTCTTCTTTTGTAAGATTCTGTTTCTGTGGGGGCCCTTTAGATGAAAATAACTGTTCAAAATCTTGTAAACTTCCACCACTTAACACAAAGAACAATGAACAAAACCATAAATAATACTCTCAAGCAGGTATCTCAGAAGGGCTCTGTTGCAGGGTGCAGAAAAAGAGGTATAAACTTGGGATAGCTTAACGGTTCGATGGTTGACTCCTAAGCAGATGCTCCCAAGAATCACTTCATTATGCTATGGACTGCTGGGCTACCTGAATCTTAATAAAGCTGGAGCCAAGGAGGGAATACAGGAAGTACCACATCAAACCCTCATCCGGATTGGCTAGAGTGTTGCCTCCCAGTTCCCTTAAAATACCATGATGGCTAGGTCACCGATAGAGTGGCCTGGGCTTCAGAAATGGTCCCCGGCTGGTGTGTACATTTTCCTGTCTGTGAGTAGTTGTAATTCTGTGAAGGTTCATTCTTGTTTTGAATTTTTTTCTCATTTCACCAACATAGTATTATATGGTAGCAGCCACCCTTACATTTCTTGCACTGTATCATGTATACCCTGTCACTGAAAGAAAAGGAATATACTTTAAAGGTGTTGAATGGTTTCCCCAATTATAGTAAAAAGAGACAGTCGAATTGTACTGTATGTAAATAACACCACGTAGATCACTCTTACGGTTGTAAGAGGGGTGTTATGCACATTCATAGGGTATGAGAACTACACGCTGAAGATGTGCAGTTCTGTTTCCCAAAGAATGTACTGTAAGTGAAACCACTCTTACAACTGCAAAACATAGAAACAGAAACATAGAAATTGTCGGCAGATAAGGACTGCTAGGCCCATCTAATCTGCCCGTAGGCCCTATACATTCTATGTGGCCACTGATCCTATGTGATCAACGACTTGTCATCACTCCCTCCCCTCTCAGGCTTCCCTGGTGCCTGTCTCAAGCATGCTTAAACCCCTCCACTGTGCTTGCCCCCACTACCTCCTGTGGCAGACTATTCCATGTGTCGACTACCCTTTCTGTGTACAAAAATTTCCTCACATTACCTCTTAATCCACCCACCTCCATTTTCATATTGTGCCCCCTTGTTCTAGTACTTTTCCTACTTTGGAAAAGCTCCCCTGCCTGCACCTTGTTTATGCCCTTATGGTACTTGAAAGTTTCAATCATACCCCCCCCACCCCGCTGTCTCCTCTCCTCCAGTGAGTACATATTGAAGTCTTTTAGTCTCTCTTTATATGTTTCGTGGTGTAAGCCCTGCACCATCTTTGTTGCCCTTCTCTGGATAGTCTCCACCTTATCTATGTCCTTGTGCAGGTGTGGTCTCCAGAACTGCACGCAGTACCCAAGGTGAGGTCTTACCAGTGTTTTATACAATGGCATCACCACCTCCCACCTCCTGCTAGTGATACTTCTGCCTATGCACCCCAGCATACCACTGGCCCTCCCTGCTGCCTTTGTACACTGCTTTGATACCTTAAGGTCATCAGAGATGATAACCCCTAGGTCCCTTTCCTCCTTGGTGACAATCAGCTCCTCTCCCCCCCAACCTGTAGCTCTCCCCAGGGTTCCCTCTACCCAGGTGCATTATTTCGCACTTCTTTACATTAAACCTCAGTTGCCACATCTCTGACCATCTTTCAAGCTTCTCCAGATCCCTCTTCATTTTCTGCACCCCTTCTGGAGTATCCACACCATTGCAGATCTTGGTGTCATCTGCAAACAGGCATACCTTTCCTTCCAGCACTTCTGCAATTTCACTAATGAAGACATTGAACAGGACTGGTCCTAGTACTGATCCCTGAGGCACCCCACTGGTCACCCCCTCTCCCCAGATTGTACCCCATTTGCCACCACCCTCTGTCTACTGTCTGTTAACCAGTTCCTAACCCAGTTCACCACCTTGTCTCCCATGCCCAGACTACTCAGCTATTTAATCAGCCTTCTACGTGGGACAGTGTCGAAGGCTTTGCTGAAATCCAGGTAGGTGAAGTCTGCTTCCTCTCCCTGATTAAGTTCCCTTGTCACCCAATCAAAAAAAACTATTAGATTCGTTTGACATGACCTTCCTGCTGTGAATCCGTGTTGCCTCAGATCCTGCGCACCACTGGATTCCAAATGTGTCACTATCCTTTCTTTCAACAATGTCTCCATGATCTTTCCCACTACTGAAGTGAGGCTGACTAGCCTGTAGTTCCCCGCCTCCTCCCTACTGCAGCTTTTGTGCAGTGGGACTACATGTGCCCTCCTCCAGTCCTCTGAAATGACACCCGTGTTGAGTGACTCTGTGAACAGGGCTGCCAAAAGTAGTCTCAGTGGAAGTACTGTATTAATATATTATTGATCAAGGTTGATTAATAAGTTATTAAAAATCTAAACATTTTTCCCCAAATCACCCCATTTCCAGGGCAGCTGCATGTGACACCCTCTTTACAGAACATGAGTTTACCATGCTCAGGGGACCAGAGTACACTGATGGATCGAGAGTGCTCCCTTGATCTTATTTAGGTTCTTGAGTTCCAGGAAGGAGTGAGTCTGAAGACTGAATTTGTTTAATCATTGATGTGTAGTCACTCATTGCATTTTAGAGTATTTTTTTCCACAGAGATTTTTGTCCTCTGGCTGGCCTGCTCCCTTTGGATGGGATCCCCAGCCCCAATGGACTGGATCACCAACCCCAGCACCTGCTACCTCCAGGAAATACTCTAACTCAAAAAGTTGTGCCCCCCCATCGCAGTAGGGGCTCTTCTCTTCCAGGGTCTCGGATCATAAAGGAGATAGGAGTCATGTCAGCAGTACGGGGTCGGCAGGGGGCCAGGCTTCCTCCTGCCATTTTCAAGCACTTTCTCCTCCACTTTCCTCCTTGCCCTACTTTCCTCTACCTCCCCAGGCATGGGCATAGCCTTAGTTGGCCACACACACACACACACACACACACACACACACACAGCATGTCCTCTGCTACAGGATCAAGCTTTCTGACCCAGCTGCATGGGTGCTATTGTGGTGGTGGAACACACCACTAGCCCTCCCCCTCCCCAGTTGAGATGCACTGCCACATGGCAGCTTGCCCAAACCTGGCCTACCCCCAAGGGGATGCTGTGAGTCCTCTCCTGAACTTGGGTTATCCCTATGGCAGTGGGACCTGCTACCAATGAGCCATCGGGGCAAGCCTAATTTTACAGCATCTCATCAGGAAAATAGAATTGTATGATAATGAAATAGTAGCATGCTAAGGCTAACAGTTTTATCTCTATCTTTATCTGCATCAAGGTACTACCATTCCCAAGTGAAGTAGTTTACAATCGAGTTGGAAAATGTGGGAGTCGCACTATTGTCCTGCTCTTGAGGATGCTTTCAGAAAGTCATGGGTTCAATTTTGTGGCTTCAGATATTCACAACAAAACAAGATTAACCAAATATGAACAGGTAAGCTCTCTGAACCTTCATCTTGTTGCTGTCTCTTTTAGCAGTATTCTGATTACAGTGGAAACCTCTAAAATAAATAACTTGTAGAAAAGGGAAGGCTTCTTAATCTTCTGTGGTAATTGTAGGAGAAAGGATTAGAAAAGGACTTACAACCTTGAAAATAGACAAGGCTCCAGGGCCAGATAGGATGCCCCATAGGCGCTCAGGGAATTACAATCAGAACTGGCTAAATCCCTAGCAGGGTTTTTCAGTGGCTTACTGCAGTCAGAGGTGATTCTGAGAGATTGGAGGATAGCATATATGGTGCCACTCCCTGAAGAAGGGGCTATGGAGCAACCAGGTAACTACAGGCCTGTCAGTCTTACCTCCATTGTGGGTCAGCTGGTAGAGACATTGATCAAGGAGGGCTTAGTGAACTACCTAGAGAGAAAAAGCTCCAGGATAGGAAACAACACAGGTTTCAGGCAGGGAGATCTTGTCAGACCAACTGGATGGTATTCTTTGATTGGGAAATCGAGGCAGTGGATAAGGGACAAGTAGTGGATTTACTGTACTTCAGCTTCAACAAGGCATTCAGCTTGGTGCCACGCAGCAGGCTGCTGAAGAAGTTAGAGGATCTAGGTGCTTTGAATGACCTAGTTAGATGGGTAGGTAGTTGGTTATTAGAGGGGAGAGAGTGGTGATAAACAGAGTCACTTCGGGGGAGAGGGAGGTCACAGATGTGGTGTCGCAGGGGCAGTCCTGGGTTCAGTCATTTTAATATGTTCATCAGCAACATAATGTAGGAGAAGAAATACAGGACAAGATGTGTCTTTGCAGATGACACTAAGCTCTGTGGCAGAGTGGACAGGGAGGAGGGGGTAAAGGATTTACAGAGGGACCTGCAAAGGTTAGGGATGTAGTCCAAAGTGTGGCAGTTGAATTTCAGTGCCAAAAAGTGCAAAGTGATGCACCCCAGGATGGAATATTGGATCGGATGGGGTTAAGCTGGGCACTGCTTCTAAAGAAAGGGACCAGTGAGTCATCATAAGTGACTTTGTAAAAGTTTAGCTATGTAACAAGGCCTACAGTAAGTTCATCAGAATGTTGGAGTGTATTTTGAGGGGTTTCGATAGCAGGAGGAAGTAGGTAATACTGCCTCTATATAGATTACTGGTGAAGTCCCATCTGGAATACTTTGCCCAGTTCTGGAGTCCCCGCCTAAGAAAGAGAAAGACAGGCTGGAGACAATGCAGTGTAGGGTAACCAAAATGATCCAGGGCCAACGGGGTAGATCCTACCATGTTTGGCTTTGGGCACTGAACGTATACTTGTTGGAGGACAGAAGGGAGAGGGGTGACATAACAGAGACCTTCAAGTTCCTGAAATGGACAAACAAGGTACACTGTGAGGAACTCTTCAGCAGGAATAATGAGTCAAAATCACGGGGACATGAGTAGAAGCTGGTGGGAGGAGATTCAGAAGGCATGTGAGAACATTTTATTTCACACAGAGAGTGGTTCAGCCTTGGAACAGCCTGCAGGAAGAGGCAGTGGGCACAAAAGCTGTATTATGGGCAAACTGGATGGATCAACTGTTGATCTCCCTGCACATGCATCCCAACATCCTGTTGGCCTTGTTCACTGGCTGTTAACATTGAGCAGGTTGTTTTAGGTTATCAGATATAATAACCCCAGATCCCTCTCTTCTTTGGTCTGCTGCACCTTTACTCCATACTGTATTCCATTCCTGGGTTCTTTACGCCTATTTGATTGACATTTCATTTTTTCACATTGAACCTCAGTTGTCATACCCTGGACCACCTCTCCATCCTTTCTGAATCCTCCTTCATTACCCTTATTTCTTCCTCAATGTCCACTTTGCCACAGATTTTTTTTTGTCACCTGTGAAAAGGCAAGTCTTGGCATGAATATCTTCACTTTTGTCATAAATGAAAATGTTGCAAAGCTCTGTACCCAGGACTGAACCACGTGACACCCCACCAGTGACCGCCCTCACCTCCTAAAAATTCTCTGTTGAGCACCACGATCTGTCCTCTGCCCTCCAGCCAGTTTCTAATCCATGTAGTTTGTTTCTCCCATACGCTCAGGTCAGCCATTTTCTTAAATAGCTATGTGGGATGGAGTCGAGCTTGTGTTGTGTTTGTTTATTTATTTATTTATTGAAATGTTTCACCAGGAAGGTACACTGAGCGACAAGTCACTCATCTCCCAGTATGAGCTGGGGGGAAAGGGTACAATAGGAGTGAAACATTAAACATTCAAGTTACAAGATCCACATTAACATACAGTTCTAAGGCAGGTATTACAAGCAGTGGTACAACAATGTTGCACATAATAGGTAGAAAGAGTGGACAATAATAAGTGCTGGGTTAATAAGTATACAAGTGCTTACGTGAAAGAAAAGAAAAGGAGGGCGGTGAGAGGGGGAAGGAGAGGGAGAGGTAAGGTGGGGGGAAGGGGAAGAGTCATGTTCAAGTTACATTCAAGTTAAAAGATCAACATTAGCATACAGTTGTAAGGCAGGTGTTACAAACAGTGTTGAAACAGAGTTGTGCATAATATGTAGGAAAAGTGAACAATAATAAGTGCCAGGTTAGTAAGTAAACAAGTGCTTATGTGAAAGAAAAGGGGGGAAAGGATAGGGAGAGGTAAGTCATTTGGTGTCCCTTACATTCTGTGAGAGATCAAGGGCAGCCAGTAAGGGGGAACAATTTGGGGGAAGGGGAGGAGAGCTAGAAATTTGGGGGGGTGAGGGTGCATAGGGTAAAATGAATGTGACAGTAGAGGGGTAGGGTTTATCCAGGGCTTATAGGAGGGAATTAGGGAGGGTCATGGCAGGAACAGCTAGGCATAAGGTAATTTTTGAGGACAGAGCTGATGGAGTAGACGGAGGATGAGTGCTGAATTTGAGGGGGAGTGCATTCCAAATTTTTGGGAAGAGGGGAGAGTAAGTGGATTGGCCGATTAGGGTGGATCTGCGGGGGACTACCAGGGTGTGGGTGTTGGTTGATCTAACGGAATGGGAGGATGGGGGGTTGTTATAAAGGAGGAGGTTAGGTAAGAAGGGAACTCGCACAACCAGTGCTTGGAGGTGAATTTAGCACAGTGGGAGAGTCGCCTATTTGTAAGAGAGGAGAAGGATAGGGCACAATAAAAATCACAATGGTGGGTGTGAGGGGGAGCATCCGGGGTAAAGTGGCAGAAGGAATTGAAGAGGGTGTCCAGTCTGGCCAGGGAGGACTTAGGGGCAGCACCATAGACTATGTCACAGTAGTCGAAAACAGGCAGTATCATCTTCTGAACAAGTTCTCGCCTAGCCATAGGAGGGATGCAACTAGGGTTCCTGAACAGGCACCAAGCTTGCTGCACAGTTTTTTCTGGATGGCATCAATATGTCCAGAGAAGTTTAGGTGTTGGTCCAACCAAACACCTAAGTACCTGAAGGAGGATGTGTCCTCAAGTAACGTCCCAACAAGGGTGTGGAAAGTTGGTAGGGAAGGAAGCCTAGAGAGTCTCTACCTTGTGCCAAAGGTCATGGAGACAGTCTTCTTGGGACTGAGGAAAAGTTGATGGTTAGCAAACCAGAGCTGAACCTTGTCAAAGTCTCACTGTAAGCTGGTTGTAACCTCAGCAGGACAGAAGCCAGATGAGTACAGGACTGTATCATCGGCATACATATGTATAGTGGTGGAGGGGTAGCAAGCAGAGGGAAGGTCATTTAAGAAGATGGAGAATAGGAGGGGCCCTAATACAGAGCCCTGGTGGACACCAATGCTAATTGGGAGGGGAGGTGAAATGGTATCCAAGATTTTAACTGATTGGGTTCTGCCAATAAGGTAGGTCTTGAACCAGTTTGTGGCAGAGGGAGCTAGGCCAACTGCTGGGAGTTGTGTCGTTGGCTATCTCATCAGGGTTGATGATGATGACTGCCTTGGAGGAGGTCAAGTTAGTTGGTTAAGTTGTGTGTTCACATGTGACTGATGAGCCTGATGCATGCTGTGCATGTATGTCCACATACAGGGCATGTAAAGCCCAGTGCAGCTGCTGCTTGATGTTGAAAAGCAGCTTTCCTTGCTTTTCTGTTCTCTTCGGCTGCCATCATACATCAGCTTTCAAATGTTGTGGCTCCATCGTGAACAATGGATCTCCATAGTGATCTGTCTTGAGCCATTACCTCCAGTCATTGATGTTGATGTTCCATTTGTGCAGTGGGTGTTTTAGTGTGTCCCTGTAGCACTTCCTCTGTCCACCCATGGGGTGTTGTTCACCAAACTTCAGCTCTCCATAAAGGATAAGTTTCATCAGCCTTGTGTTATCTATATGATGCACATGACCTGTCTATCTAAGTTGAGCTTTTTTTTTTAAATCTGCTGGCTTCTATGATCTGTCCGCTGTCCCTGCCACGTCATCCCATCCCCTGAGACTTACCTACTGCCTTCACCGGAGTGCACCCTGAACTACCCCCAAGGTGGGGCTATTGGGGAGCCTCCTCCACTACTCCCCAAATGGTGCCATGTAGTGATCTGGTGGCAGAGTTCCTCAGAAAGCTGCATGGGGCTTGGTGGGAGGGGGGTGGCGATGTCCTCCATGTCTTAGCCAGTCATTTCCCCCAGTTGTTGGGAGGTGTGGCGTGCAGTGACATTGAGGTGCATATTCTCTTACATCTGGCACACCTCTGCTGCAAGCCTCAGCTGCGACACCCCAGGCCTTCGCCAGGGGTACATCAAGCACTGAGTGCTACCCCACCCTTCCCCAGAGGAGGAGAGCAGTCCGTCAGATGCTAGATCTTCTTCCTCTCAGCTGGCCCTCTGACTTCTCAGGCTCACATCTGAACCCGGGTTGTTGGCATCACAGACAGAAATTCCAGTGCTGCACCGGTGGGTCAGAATCTAAGTTGAGCCTTGATAAGGTGCACTTCAAGATTGATTGTTTGAGCACACTGCAAGACTTTGGTGTTGGTGACTTTGTCCTTCCATTTAATGCAGAGAATTTTTCTTAAATAACACATGTGGAAAGACTCGCACTTCATTACATCACATCTATAGGGTGTTTAGGTCTCACAGCCATATAGAAGCACAGTCAGTACGACAGCCTGCAATACTTTGAGTTTTATGGACAGTTTGAGACCATGCTCACTCCAGACTCTGTTGTGTAAATGGCCAAAGTTGATACTGGCTTTATGAATGCAAGTGACTGTCTCCTTATTTATGAGTGCATCATTAGACAAGATGCAGCCAAGATACATAAAAGATGGTACATCCTTCAATTTGACACCTTTGATACTGATGTTGGTCTCAGCAGCTGAAGTCGTATCATTTAGCGGTATCTGGTGCATAACCTCTGCCTTGCTGAGGTTGATCGACAGGCCAAACACTGTTGTTACTGCAGAAAAGTGATAAGACATTTCCTGGATGTCACTCTCTGTGTGCGCGAATAAAGCACAGTCATCAGCATAAAGAAGTTCTTCAGTTAGTGCTTCTACTACCGGGGTACTCGCTTGTAGCCAGCGCAGATTGAATAGTTTGCCTGATGTGCAGAAACAAATGTAGATCCCAGCCTGAGTTTTTGACATGGTTTCCTTAAGTACAGCAGCATAGAAAAGGATGAACAGGAGAGGCACCAGAATGCATTACTGCTGTAAGCCATTTGCTGTTGCAAAAGAGTCTGAAAGTCTACCAGCCACTGACACACTTCCTCACATGCCATTGTGGAATGCTCTCACTATATTGACAGATTTGGTTGGACATTCTAGTTTTGTAAGCAAAGCCCAGAGTGCGCTTTTGTTCACGGAATCAAAAGGTTTAGTAAGGTTGAAGAAAACAGCATACAGATGTGTGTTTTGCTGTCAACTCTTTTCTTGGATTTGGCTTGCCATGAAAATGCAGTCTGGGTCATTCCTCAACTAGTCCTAAATCCTGCCTGTGACTCTAAGAGATTGATAGCAGTGATGTTCTTAACCAATCTGTTAAGAGAATTCTAGCCAGAATTCTCCATGCAATTGCCAGGAGCGAGATGCCACGATAATTGTTGCAGTCAGACCGATCTCCTTTCTTCTTGTAGATACAGGTGATCTGAGCATCCTTGATGTCCTGTGGCAATGTTTCAGTGTTCCATATGCACTTGAACAGCGAGCAACGCCTGCTCACCAGGTCCAGTTCAGCGACTTTGTAAATTTCTGGGGTTATTCCATCTGGACCAGGCACCTTCACTGTCTGGCATATCGCTTTGCTGATCTCAGAAGGATCTGGAGGATTGTCCATTTCATTGCAACTCTTGCTTGTGGCAGATTATCAATGATGCCAGGTTGTACAGTTGATGGTCGATTAAGCAGTGTGTTAAAATGTTTTCGCCCGTCGCTGAAGAATGGAGTCCACATCTGTCAACAGCTGCTTGCCATTTGCACTCCTTAGTAGTGCTATAGTTACATATTTAGGGCCAAAAACATATTTTAATGCACCGTAAAAGCTTCTGCTATCATGTTTATGTAACACCCCCCCCCCAAATGGGGTTTACCTTTCTGAATCTCAGGGTGTTCTCCCACTACCGCTAGCATCCCCATTTCTTCACGGCACCTTCTGCCACTTAGCCCATGTCCCCCAAGTGTTTCCCCGGTGTTGGTTAGCCCCGCGGGGCTTGGAAAGTCTATTTGCGAGTGATTGACATGTTTGCTTGGGACGCCACTCGCACCACTGAGAGAATGCACTATTCATCTGACCACCAGTTGCGGTCTAAAGTCGGGAGGTGTTTCTGTGGTTCCTGGTGCCGGGTTAAGTTAGAAGGCACCGGGGACACAACAAGAGGAAGAGAAAGATATTTTAAATAAATAAATAGGCAGACACCATAAGCGCTGCCTCTGGGGCACCAGTGTTAAGGGGCAAAGGTCAGGGCAAGGGATGCCTACTGAATATTAATGAGCCTACAGTTGTGTTCTGGGAGTAGTGTGTTATGGGAGCCGCGACTCCCCCGAGGGTACATTTTACTGAGTTAAAGGTGTACATTGATAAGAGAGAACTGTTGGGGCTACAAGGCTGTGGGACTGTAATTTAATAAAAGTAAAACTGCTGGCTGCACCAGAACTTTAATCTTGGGGACAGTGAATAGACTTCAGTAAATACTGTATGCAGCCACCATCCTTGTGTCTAACTGCCAATTGGGAGCCAGCATTTAACAAAGGGAATCATGGGACATAGCCAGAGACTTATGGGGAATTATCTGGGACAAAATCTGGGTGCCAAAAAGCAAGCCAATTAACAGATGGGGACTGTTCAGGACAGTTTTGGCAGCCTTTAGGATCTCTGGATCTAAACCCCATATAAAAGGGGGGTAATTGCTCAAATAGATCAGATCTGCCCAGGAGTTGAGTGTGTGTGACTCTGGGGAGCTACCCAGCTCTCAGAGGTTAGGCCTGTTAGGCCTAGACTTTTTTTGACTGTCAATCCGTGGGTCCGAGGTGTCCAGTCGGCCCATGCTGGGATTGCAGCAGCAGGGGATTCATGCAGCAGTCAAGATGGAAGTAAGAATCAGCCTGCAAGCTGGCTGGAAAGACCAGAGAAGGACAAGCCTTACATATAAATGTGCATAGTTTTCCGAACTATTGTGCAGCCGGCCAGTTCGAGACATTCCGGTTTGCATGTTCGACCAGTCTTGAATCAGTTAAGCGTCGGCTGTCTGCTTCTACATCCCGAGATCAGCATTTTGATGAGGACCACGAGGAAACCTTCCCCATGCTTCACAAAATATCTGCACAGGTCTCATGTCGTCGGATCATCTTCAGAGTCTGGGTAGCATAAGTAATTTCAGGGTAGCTCCCTGCAACAACAGCCACAAATCATTGTCTACCATCTAATTTTCTTGTTTTGGATTTATTGCAACAGACTGAGCCATCAGGCTCCTGATTACAAATATTTGGGTTGTGTGCCTGTTAACTGCTTTTCCTTTCTTAGGGCCCCAACAACAGCTGCAGCGCCGGCCTACCCGGGGCAATGCTTCAGGCTAGCCTGTTTAACATGCTGGGTACCCAGGGTAGTGGGACAGTGTCAAAGGGACTTACAGTGCATGTTGAATCAATCTGTATCAAATCAGAAGTGCCAATCATTTTTGCTAGATTCATGCCCCACCCTTGTTCACTTCCCCTAAATAAACCAGATTGTTGGCTTCACGTTAACCTGGCTAGTGTGTACCTTATTGGTTGGGTTATAGCTTTATTACTGTATTGTTGCACACTGGTCTTATTTTCTAGGGGGTCTCCAGGGCAGCTGCAGAAGATCCAGCCCTGGTGGTAAGTGCAAGGCGTGTGAGCTTATCCTTTCTGTCATTTGGTAAATTTGAATGTTCTATTGCTAAACTGTCTAGGCCACTAGAAGGGTTGGTGGGTGGTTATTGCATCCCGTAGGGCTATACCAAAGCAGCTACGCTACCCCAGTACCATTCCTGCAGGTGGAGACACCCGTTCACTGAACTCAGGCCCCTCAACCTGTGCAAAGTCATGCAGGCAGGGGTAGTAGCCCATGGGATAGCACCACCTAGGGGTTACGTTTATTAGCAAACTGCTAGAGCTGATCAGGTTTCTTGATCCACCAGCTGTTCTGAATCCTTCTTAGCTAGACTTGTGCTGTTCAATATAACTTGATGATAGTGGCGTGTTTTGCATCTGATTTTGGGTCTGCCAGCCATGCAGCATATGCAGTATTTTTCTTGGCCAGCAGATCTGCAATCTCAGCATCATTTTTATCAAACCAGTCTTGGTGGCATCACTTTGTGAACCCAAATATCTTTCCTATGGAATGCAGCATATCGTCTCTGAGTGCTTACCAGTGAGATTCAACATCTTGAAATGTCTGATTGATGTCCAGAAGTGACTGGGTGAGCTCTTGACTCAGTTCATTTTGTAGAGCTTGATTTCCTTGGAGTATTCTGACATTGAAACGCTTTGGAAGGCTTGATTTAATTTTGATGACTTTTGGCTTAATGACAATAGACAGCTTGGTCTGAATAGGTCTGTGGTCAGTCCAGCATTCAGCACCTCACATGGCTCTTGTAATTCGGACATCATACAGGTCTCACCTTCTTGTGATTACATAGTCAAGCAGGTGCCAGTGACAAGATCAGAGATACATCCAAGATGTTTTGTGCTTGTCTCGGAGATGGAACAATGTGTTCGTGGTAATGAGTTGATGGGCTGCACATGTGGTGAGCAAGAGCATGCCACTGCTGTTGTGTTTTCCAATGCCATGATTGCCAATTACTCCTTTCCAGGCAATGTGGTCACTTCCCACACAAGCATTAAAGTCACCGAGTAGAAAGAGCTTGTCATCTGTTGGTATGGCTGCCAGTAGCTTGTTCAGTTCTGCACAGAAGGTCTCAATGACTATTGTGTCATTTGTCATTGTGGACACATAGACACTAACAAGTGTTGCATATCTGCCATTGTCTAGTTGTAACCTCAAGGACATGATTCTGTCGTTGATGCCAGTTGGTTGGCCTTGGAGGGCCTTGGAGGCATGTTCTGACTGCAAAGCTGATGCAAGATTCTTTCTTGTTAGTGTGTGGCTTGTCTTTCCAGTAGAAGGTGTAACCACCAGTGTTTTCTACCAACTCTCGGAGTCGAACACCTTACTAATGTCCAGGTACAATAGATCCACAGCCTGGGCACTGTCACCAACCTTTTCTACCCAGTTGAAGAAGTCAGTCTGGTTTGTCTGGCAAGATCTTCCTGCCACAAACCCATGCTACCTACTCTTCTTTAACATATTTATCTCCAGGGACTCCACCAGCCTTTCCTTAATATTGGATTCTGGTATCTTACCCACTGTTGAGGTCAAGTTGACCAGCTGGTAACAGAAACATAAAATCTGTTGGCAGATAAGGACCATACGGCCCACCTAGGCTACCCATTTTGCTACTCACTGCTGCAGCCCCAGATCCTATTTGATCAGTGGCTGTCCTGCTCTGCACATCTCCAGAGTACCCTTATGTCTGTCCCATGCACTCTTGAACCCCCGTATTGTTTTCACCCCCACCACTTCTGCTGGAAGACTGTTCCACAGCTCCACCACCCTTTCAGTGAAAAAGTACTTTGTAACATTACCCCTGAGCCTTCCACCCTTCAGCTTCATATCATGCCCCCTTGTTCTTGTGCAGAGTTTTCTCTGAAATATGCTTTCAACCTGTACCTTGTTTATTCCCCTAAGGTACTTGAAAGTCTCTATTATATCTCCCCTCTCCATTCTTTCATCCACTGAATAGATATTAAGGTCCTTAAATCTTTCCTTGTAGGGCTTCTGGTGCAGACCATGTACCATCTTCGTTGCCCTTCTCTGGACTGTCTCTATTTTGTCAATGTCCTTCCGGTGATGTGAGCTCCAGAACTGGACACAGTACTCCAGCTGAGGCCTCAGCAGTGATCTGTACAGTCGCATCACCACTTCTTTCCCCCTACTTGTTATTCCCTCCCTGTGTGCCCCAACATTCTGTTTGCTGTCCTCAGTGCCTTTTCACACTGTTTGCTCACCTTTAGGTCATCAGATATGATACCCCCCAGGTCTCTTTCCTGACTTGTGGTGGCTAGAATTTCCTCACCCATTCTGTACTCCTCCCTTAGATTCCTGTGACCCAGGTGCACGATCTTGCACTTTTTAGCATTGAAACTCAACTGCCAGACACCCAACTACTCCTCTAATAGGCTTAGATCCTTTCTCATTTTTCCATCCCCTCTGGTGTGTCCACTGTGTTGCAGATCTTGGTATCACCTGCGAAGAGGCACACCTTTCCCTTCAAATGCTCTGCAGTGTCGTTAATTGAATAGGAATGGCCCCAGCACCGTCCCCTGTGGCACCCCGCTGGTCACCTCCCTGTCCTCAGATTTCATACCATTTACCATCACACTCTGACTCCTGTCCCTTAGCTAGTTCCCAACCCACTTTACAACTGTAGGACCCACTCCCAGGCTCCCCAGTTTATTTAGTAATCCTCTGTGTGGGACGGTGCCGAAGACCTCACTGAAATCCAGGTAGGCCACATCCACCACCTCTCTCTGATCTACCACCCTGGTTACCCAGTCAAATAAATCTATAAGATTTGTCTGCCAGGAGCTTCCCACTGAGAATCCATGCTGCCTTGGATCCTGTGCCCCGCTATCCTCCAGAAACTTCACAATCCTCTCCTTAAGTAAGGACTCCATTAGTTTCCCCACTGCTGAGGTCAGGCTTACAGGCCTGTAATTGCTTGCTTCCTCTCTACTTCCGCTCCTGTGGAGAGGGACCACATCTGCCCTTCTCCAGTCCTCAGGTACTTCCCCTGTATTTAGCGATGCATTGATCCCATCTGGCCCCATTGTCATATCTGCTTCTTGTCTCTAGTGCTCTTCAGACTCTTTCCAATTATAAGTGGGCTTAGTGTCTACCTCCTCCTTCCCTTCCCTGGTGAATACTGAGCAAAAGTACTTGTTCAATATCTCAGCCTTTTCTAGGTCATCCTTCACCCTTTCTCCTCCATCTTTCTTCAGCCTAATGATCCCATTTCTGGTCTTTTTCCTCTCACTAATGTATCTGAAGGTCTTATCACTTTTCTTAATAGCCTGGGCTATACCTTCCTCTGTCTGTGCTTTAGCCCTTCTAATTTTTTCCCGATTCCCTCTTCTTCTCCAGATATTGTTTTCTGTCCTCATCCTTTTGTGTTTCCTTGTATCTTCTGAAGGCTCTTTTCTTTTCCTTTAATTTCTTGGCCATTACCTCCGAGAACCACAATGGCCTTTTCTTTCTTTTACTCTTGCTAAGCATTTTGACACAGTGACCTGTTACTTCTTTTATGACTCTCTTGAGTGTAGACCACTGTTTTTCCACATCTCCCCCAGTACCTTCTGCTGCTAGGGCTCTTTTAAGATTTATACCCATCTCCTTAATGTTATCCTTCCTGAAATCTAGGACCTTTATCCTTGTATGGCTTGCCTCCTCCACTGTGATTACCTTAAACCATTCTGCCCTGTACCAAGGGGACTGCCCACCTCCACATCTGTGATCCTGTCCCCGTTGGTCAGGACCAAATCAAATATAGCCTCCTCCTGGGTTGGTTCTGCTACAAGCTGCCTTAAGTTTGCCCCATTCAGCGCAGTCATGAAGTCTCTGCCCTTTGTTGTACTCGGAGTCTGAGTGCTCCAATCTACCTCGGGCAGGTTGAAGCCAACCATTAGTAACAGTTCCCCTTTGGCTGCCATTTTATGGATGGTTTCCACAAGGGCTTCATCTGATTCCTCCCCCTGTGCTGGAGGCCTGTAAATCACTCCAGTGCGAATGACTATCCTTTTTCCAACCTCCAGAGTGACCCACAGTGCCTCTATTCCTTTGTGTAACCCTTGAGCCTCTGTTGCTTTAATCCCCTTCTTCACATACATAGCTACTCCACCTTCCCTTCTCCCTTTTCTTTCCTTCCTAAAAAGTGTGTATCCTGCTATGGCTAAATCCCAGTCATGAGTCCCGTGTACCATGTTCCTGTAATAGCTACTATGTCCAGGTTTGCGTCTTCCATTAATGCCATTAGGTGGGGATTTTGTTCCCCAGACTGTAGGCATTTGTGCATATTACATTCCATCTCCTTTGCCCTTTTTTCGGCCCTGTGATGTTTTTGAGTTCCATTTTTGTCCTCCCCACAATTGTGTCTAATTTATTTATCAGGTTTGATAGTGCCCATGTACATTTTTAGATTTTGTTGACCGGGTAAGTGCACTAGACAAATTCTGTCTATTTTCAGGCACGACCCAAGGGAGGGGAATACAGATGAATGCCAACTGGTCTTGAACCAGATTAAGCTGTTGGTGGTATTTTTAGTGAATGGGGGGAAAATTTGGCCAGGGCACTGGGGAAATTCCCCTACTGTGTCTGTAGGAGGTGCTGCAATTGGTGCTGGCGGGCCAGTCTTCCTTGAGATGATAGAAGTGCAAGACGTCTGCAGAGCTGACGAGAGGGCCTTCTCCTCAGTCTTGGGTAAATCAGAGGCCTTACCTATGGATGTGGATGAAGAAATTGCAGTACATCAAGATGAATCTCCTGCTGTGGCCATCACGTTGACGGATGTGCCACCCGATATGGCGACGTGCGAAGTAGGGTGTAATGAGGAGGATCTGGATGGCTTCTCTACCAATGCTCTTGTAAAGATGTTTTTTTCAGTGGACAAGCGGTCCTCTGTGAGAGGGAACCTCATTGAAATGGCACTGAGATGCTGAGGGACGGCTTTTGTAGTCGACCAGGAGGCCCGCCTTGATTTGGGCTCGGGTGACGCCAAGGCGGACTTCAGTACCGTGGATGGCACTACTGGATGTGACAAACTGGCTAATACTGCTACAGGAGGCTCTCCGGAGCCACAGGTACTTGTTTCTTATTCAGAATTGGCTCTGGATGGGAACAAAAGGGAGCGGGATACTCTTGATGTGAGTGAAACTGCTATGAGACACAGCATGGCTGGGGAGATGATACGGGCAGAACAAACAGTGTGTTTGGATTCTGCTGAAGGGAGGAGGGTGTTGGAAGGCCTCGCAAAGCTTCCACAGGCAGTATTTTTTTCTATTGAGGTGTCAGCTAGTAGCCCCAGAAAACTGCAGCTGCTGCCAAAATTCTTGCCAACAAATGAAAAAGGATAAAATAACCCCTTAAAGGAATGTGCAAACTGTAGTCATATTTCCTACAGTTTCCCCAGTTAATAACTCTGACCCTGTGTCTGCATCTCCTGTGTGGGTGCAGGACGCTCTTATAGGGTCAGGTTGGTCACAAACCAAAGGAGGATGGGTTACCAACCTCCCACCCCAGCAGAGTGGGACAATTGCTATTATTAACCTTGCTCCCTCACCAGGACCTGTGTCTAGTGAGGCAGGGCCTGTGTCACTCCCACCAGGTTAGATCGTGCGGACTGATGGGTGTGCATCTTCATACCAGACTGCTCCTCCTCCTCCTGTACTGTTGCATGATATTATGGATTTGGAAGGAGAACATGCTGAGGTTCCTACAAAGGCACTACCACAGGTGGCATTGACCCCCAGTTCTGAGCGGCCACAGCTTGCTGGGCCTGACATTAATTCTAGTTTAGAATAACCGGAGGAAGCCAATAAAAAGACTCACCAGGTTGCCTCTTCATGGGAAGGTGGTCAAAGGACTAATGTACGGCAAAACAATGTTAAAGAACATCTGTTACCTGAAACTGTAAAATTTGTCTCATAGCCTGCATCACGCAGAAATGCTGTGCGCCTCTGATATAGGGGGAATATGGAGGATATTCCAGATTGTTTGTTCATTGGGAAAGCTCTTTTAAAGACCAGTATGAAATACTTTGCTTATGAAATATATGTACTGATTCACATGCTGGGGGATGCCTACTATAAGATTAGCTTCAAGCACCCTGCTGGTCTAGAGAGGTTTTGGAAACAGTACTTGTTACTGAAGAACACCGCCCTGTGGAGACCTTTTGTTGCCATTCCCCTGATAGACCCCTCTTTTAAGCGAATTACTGTACTGTTTCGGAATGAAGGGGTGAACATGGCAGACATTACCTGCTGGTTGAAACAACATTGTACTGTCTTGGGATATCCTGAGCCTATACTTGACGAAGAACACCTATGGACAGGTGGTTGGAGATACAAGGTTACTCTGAAACAGGAGAATGGAGTATCCAAGCACCTACCTGTCTTTTTTTGGAGATGAGATAGGGGAGGTTTTGTTTTATGCAGGGCAGCCCCGTGCATGTTATCGGTGTGGTGACATAGGTCACTTAAGCAGTGTCTGTACCACTTTGAAATGTGGGTTCTGTGGGGAATTGGGACATGTTAGTGTCCACTTTCCTAGCCCTGTAAACTGTAATTTGCATGATGAAATAGGTCATGTTTTCCATGCCTGTCTGTGGGCATCCCACGACAGCTTGGATACTGCGGTGAGAGCCGAGCAGTATGTGCATGTGGTCACTGCACAGAAGGAGCACGTGAAAATGGCTGACTTCATGTCACAAATTTCGGCTCCAAAAGCCCCATCCCTGTCCCAGCCCTCTTTAATACCTGACACAAGGGTACAGCATGAATCTTTTTGTTGTTGCACCACAGCCTCTGTGTACTACTCTGAATCTGGTGGTGATTCAACTTTCAGCTGAAACACCAGTAGACCCCCAAAAAACACACACTCTGAAGAAAGTGTCATTCAACCCCCATGGAGGAGGCTTGATCACAACTAGTTCTGGTAGTGGCTCCTGTTATGCTTCCCCCGGCACCTATGGAGGAACCTCCTTTTTAGAGAGTGACCCATTCAAGATCTCTGGTACATATTCCAGCTCCTATAACAAAAGGCCTTGAAACGGAACCTGTATCCACCCAGAATTTCTACGAAATGCTTATGGATAATGAATCCATAGATTCAGAAGGTGGTTCAGAAGTCTCCTCTGTTGTCTCTTCACAGCAGGAGGTAGTGGGAGACATGTTATTGGTTGAGAAGGTTAAGACAAAAAATGGAAAAAAAGAAAATGATATGATTTTCTCTAGATAACTTGCAATGTTGGTGTCTCTTTTTTTCCATCTGATGTTACCTCTACAGCTTTTAACTTTAAATGTGAATAGCATTAACTCAAGAGAGAAATGTCTTGTTACCTTTGCAAAACTGGCCATGGAGCAGGGCAACATTATATTTTTACAATACACCAGATTGCACACGCTCACACACATAGATCAAGCCAAGGCGGATTGGCGATGGGGATCTTCGGTTTGATCGGTGGGTGAGGAGGAGTGCTCAGGCTTAGGTTCTTTGTTCAGGGCGTAGAGTTTCAAACTTTGAGGGTTCTTGATGTTTTTCCAGGTAGGGCGCTTGTAATGGATGTGGTAATATAGGGTCCACTTATCGCTTGGTAAATATCTATGCTTCACAAGTAAAGGCAGATAGGATGGCTCTATTACAGCGCATTGAACCCCACCTTAACTCTTCTAAGATGATTCTTTGGGGTGGGGATTTTAACTGTGGTTATCTGAAAGGGACTGGGGTAGGAAGCCAGGGAAAATGTACTGCGACACGAATCTGCTGCACGAGATTTTGAATAGAAACAACCTTGTAGACATATATAATCTATTAGCTATTCCAACTACTTATACATTCTACAAGGGTAAACTTTCCACCAGAATTGACTTCTGTTTTTTATCCAAAAGAATGCATGAGGTTTCTACTAGAGTGGTTCCTTTTGAGACTTCCGACCACTTTGCTGTAGAGATTTCACTGGGAATGAAACAGGAGACAACCATTGGAAGGGTTACTGGAAGCTGAACTCCTCCCTCTTACAGTCTGATTTATTCAGACATGACACCCTGTTCATTTTAGAATTAAAGACATGAAATTCGATTCCTTTATGACAGTCCTGTAGAATGGTGGGAGGACACAAAATTTGATCTGAAGGAACTGTTTGTCAAACTCTCCATGAAAGTAGCAAAGGAGCAATACCTGGCCTATCTTGGCCTACGGGCCAAGTTTTTAAAACTGGTGACTTTAATGAATAAATTGGGGTGGGCTGTTCTAATAACATTTCTGAGGTAAAAAAACAAATGTATGTGTATCATAGGAATCAAGAAAAACATGGCTTTTCATCAGAAATTTACTACCCAGGGTATCAGAAGGGAGGTAAACCCCTTTGATACACATCTGGACAGAGTGGAAAAGAGGGTTATGACAGCCCTAAAGGACTCGGCTGGGGTTATAGTCATGGAACTTCCCTCTATGCAGCAGGTGGTACAGCAGTATATTGCTGAGAGATTTCAGGTAGGTGGAGACAAGGGCTCGGAAAGTCTTCTAGGTACAATTGAGTTACCTCAGATCTCACAGGATGTTGTGACTCAACCTTTGTTACCCATTACAGAAGTTGAGATTAGGATGGCAATAGGGAGCCTCTCACTGAACACCTCACCTGGTAGTGACGGAATCACAAATGAATTTTACAAATTCTTTTGCGACCAGTTAGCTCCACTTTTAACAGCAGTTTTTCAGGCCATTGTGATTGAAAATATGCTCGGCCATAGCATGACAGATGAGATTATGTTCTTTTTGTACAAAAAGGCTGACTGTACAGACATCCATCATTGGACACCACTTAGTCTTTTAATGACAGACTATAAGCTACTCGCAAAAATCCTGACTGTTCGTCTATCTAAGGTAGCGAAAGAAGTTATCTGTGAAGCGTAGACATGTGCCATACCTGAGGGAAACATCACTCAGAACCTTGTTATTAGAGAAATTGTGGAACAAGGGATGCAGATGAATTTGGATGGATATCTTTTTTCTGTGGATCAGGAAACAGCGTTTGATGCTTTAAAACAGAACTGTCTTTGGGACTGCCTTGCTTCCTAGGGTATTCCAATTGGTTCTGTAGCCCTGATTCAATTATTGTATGATGAAGCTCAAGTATGACCTTTGATTAATGGTCATCTTGGTGTTCCTATGCACATTACGAGTGGGTTGTGGCAGGGGTGTTCCCTTAGCCCTTTGTTGTATGTTTTCGGTCTGGACCCTTAGCTGCGGTGTATAAGTATACATGATCAAATTTCCCCAATTCAACATCAGTCCGTGATCACTATGGCAAAAATGACTGCTTATGCAGACAACTGCACTATATTGGTAAAAGATCTTTCATTTGGCAGGCAGGCCCTCCAGGTTTTTGCACACCATTCAGTTACTAGTGTTAAAATCAACACAACGAAAAGTCAAGGAATGGCATTGGGAAGGGCAAAAATAGATCCAGATTTTGAAATACCTGTACACTCAGAAAGCATAAAAGTGTTGGGAGTTTTGTTTTGGTTCACAGGCAGCAGTACAAAGCAACTGGGATGCTGTCTATGATGATGCACAAATGAAAATTCAGAAGTGGAAATTGTGGAAGATGACGAGGAAGAAAAAAGTGTTTTTGTCAGTCATAGATACTTCCACTTTTTTTGTATCTTTCACATGTATTCCCACTCCCCTTTATGATGCATACCAAAGTGATGGATTTATTTTTTTCTTTAATATGGGGTAATCACTTGAACCCGGTGAAGAGAAGCCACACCTATCAGGCCTGGAACGATCGTGGTTTAAACATGGTGCAACCTTTGGTTTTTCTTTTTGGGAATTTTTTTTTTCACTAATATTAAACCTCTTTTGCTAGGACAGTCGGGGGTGGGTTTTTCAGTTATGTCGTTTTGGGAACAGGGTTTTCTTATGGGCTGGGGGAAAGGAAAATGACATAGAGATTAATTCTGGCTTCCATTGCCAGTGCAAACTTGTCTAAAGCACATTAGGTTGTGGAAGCTGGAATTGAAGTGGGTTGTTACAGTGTCAAAGAAACAGTTGTATAGAATGGTAGTAGATAGATGCTACCTGGAAGATCCGGTTTTTAAGGTTAATCCTACTGTTAATGCTTCCCTTTTACTGGGATGCATGTTAGATGCCAAGATACCACAGAAAATACAGGATACGATGTGGATCTGTGGGCATGACAAATTAAATGTTCATGGTAATCGTAAGCACAAACAACTACAAGACCGATTGTGTGACTTTGTGGGTTGTCATGATAAGGTAGAGACTATGGAACACCTCTTTTTTGAGTATGCTTTTATACAGGGTTTTTGGTCCAATTTGGATGCCTTTTGAAATACCACCAGGTTTGCAACCATGACTTATGACATACTAGTTTATGGCCAACTTATTGTACCTTGGTTCTGTTGGCTTAAAGCACTGTTTTTGTTATTTTAGCATGTTTAAAATGGGCTATCTGGCGTGCACTGTGTCAGGGAGTTTTACAAATATGCTTGTTACAGTGGATGATGTTTTTTCAATGCTCAAGCAGAATTAGACACAATGTATCAGATTGAAGGTACTCGTTGGGGGGCTCAGTTTTGTGCCCACCTCTGGAAAGGCGTTGATTGGGTGGGATACGTTTCCTCTCAGTAAGTATTTTGTCTTTGTTTTTGTACATAAAGTGTAATGGTTTTCCTACTTCTATGCATAGTTATTTCTTGGGATGCTTTTTTTTTTTTTCATTATCTGTGTTGTATCATACCTTTGTTCTTGATTTGAGTGTTAATAAAAATTTCCCCTACTGTTTTTTGAGAAGTGCCATGGGATCTTTAACATCCACCTGACCTACCACCAAAACAGGCAGATGGGACCTTGATTTAACATCTCATCCAAAAGATGACACCTCAGGAGTGCAGCACCCCCTCATGCTGCACTACAGTATCAGTATTGGGATTTAACCCAAGTGTCTGGTATGGGGATAGAACTCACAGCCTTCTGATCTCCCAGCCTCAGATACGAGCATGCTACCTGCTGAGCCACTGACACTGCAATTCTTCCTTATTCAGATATGTTTTATGGTTGGAGGGGGCCACTTTTATCCCCCTGACTGCTTTTGCCTCCCTCCCTCCTTAGCTAACTTAAATGCTCATGGAGGAAGCATTTGAACTTTTCAGTGAGTATTTATTTATTTAGCTTTTGTTAACCAGGTAAGCACACTAGACAGTCAAATGCCTATTTTCAGGTGTGACCTGGGAGTTTACAAGGAGATTACAGGCAAAAGCAGATATTATAGGATTTCAGAGAAAGATAGTAGTCAGGCGCAGCATGACTTAATAGGAAGGCATGTACAAGAACATAACATACCAAATTAGCAGTCAAGGGTTGAGCACAACATAGCAAGGTAACATCTGACAGCCATGAACAGTAATAATTAACTAATAACATAAACACACCAACTCGAGGCAGTGACAAGGCAAGACCATAAAGTGCAGCACAGTGCGGGAAAGGGGGTTAATACCTTATGTACAATGACAGGACAAGGTGAGTTTCAGGAAGCTCCAAAGGGAGTTTATGAAGCAGGTATGGGAGGGGGAGGTATGAATATGGGAAGGGAGGGAGTTCCATAGTCTGGGTGCACAGATGGCGAAAGCTTGATCTCCATTATGGGTATAGGTTTTGGGAACTTGGAATACTTGCGAGCCACTAGGCCTTAACAGATAGGAGGGGTTAGCAGGCTTGAATAGCTCGGCTAGTACAAGGGGGTGGCAGTTCTGATGACATTGTCAATGAAATTGCCCAAAACAAAGGTTCAGTGGTTTCAGGGGCGAGCCACTCAAGTTTGTTTTATAGCTCGCAGTGGTGGGTGAGACAGGGGGCAGAGAAAGCAAAGCGGCATATATCATTATAAGCAACATCCCATTTAGCTAGACAGGTTTTTGGGGCTTGTGCAAAGGAGACCAGCCCACAGCAGAGCGTGGGTTTTAGAACCCCCTTTGCCATGGCATGGCGTGCAGCTGGAGTGAGGCAGCTTTTGGCTGTGTAAGCCAAGTCCAGTTTGCTGTTAGCAACCTTGCAGACATTGCATATGTGCAGGGAGAAGTTGAGCTGAGGATCAAGGGTAACCTCCAGGTATTTAAGGGAGTCGGCAACCTGCACAGGGGATCCATCAGTCCCAGTGATTCTCAGTGGTGCAGAACCTGCTTTGGATTTGGCCTGGGATCCAAAGAGCATTGCCTGGATTTTTTTTTTAGATTGATGGCTAGCTTATGGGCCTTTAGCCAGGATTGTATGAGGTCAAAGTCAGCACTGAGCTGGGAATTGAGGACACTGATGTCTGGGAAGCTGGTCAGGATCACAAGGTCATCTGCATATAGGATGGAACAACCATGAGCTGGGACCAGGGCAAATCATTGACAAAAAAAGGAAAAAATAATAGGCCCTAGAACAGGCCCTTGGAGAACTCCAGAATTAACAGGCATGTGCTCCAAGAGGGCCTTGTTAAATTTAATGAGTTGCTACCTTCAAAACAGGTAGTTGGTGAACCAGGCTAGGACAGGGGAAGAGAGGCCAAGGGACTGGAGTGTAGAAAACAAGAGAGAGTGGTCAACCAGATTGAAGACTTTTGAGAGATCAATGAAGATAGCCCTGGTCAACTTGCCTTGATCAATAGCAGTCCTTATTTTGGAGGTGGTCTTGGCCAGGGCAGTAGAGGTGCTATGTCCCTTATGGAAGCCATGTTGCGCCGGGGTAAGAAGGTCATAGCTTTGGATGTAATTTGTGAGCTGAGTCGCAATAACTTTTTCAAGCAGTTTGCTAATAGCAGAAAGGATACCAATAGGGCGGTAGTTAGCAAGGTTTTTTGGGTCACCTTGTATGAATACAAGGACAACCCTAGCCATTTTCCATATGTCAGGGATGATCCCAGGAATAATAAATGTATTAAAGATGTGAGAGATGAGCAGGGAAAGAAAAGGGGCCCTGAGGCAGATAAGTTTGGGCTCTGTGCTGTTGTGGCCAGCGCCAGTGTGGGGAGAGAGGCCAGCAAGGAGTCTCCGAGTTTCACTGACAGAGACGGCCTTGAAGTAGAAAGGTGGCCTGGGGGGGTAGTCCCAGACTGAGGATAGCAGGAGGGGCTCGGTTCACTAGGATCAGGGAACTGTGAGATACAGGCAGACAGGTCTGAGAAATTGAAATTAAAGGCGTTGGCAGTAGTCACAGTGTTGTTACAGTTTACCCCTCCAGTGATCATGTCAGCGATATAGGCTCTGGAGGAGCCACTAACAATTGTCTTGATATTCTGCCAGAAACTTGTTGGGTCCCTAGTCGAAGATAACAGGGTGGATTTACAAAATTCGCTGTTTCCAGAGCAGCTGGCTTTTTTGCAGGTGTTTCTAAGTTGCCTGTATTCTTGGACTATAAACATATCATGGGGGGCCTTAAATGTAGCCCAGCATTTGTCCCTTAACTTCATGAGAGAAAATAAGCCACCTTGTAGCCATTTAGTGATGATGCCCCTCACTCTCCTCTCTGTAAAAGGGGTATTTTATCTTGCAGGGATGAAAATATTGAGAGAAAGTTATCAAGGGCAGCTGAGGTGTCACTTCAGGCTAAGACCAGGGACCAGTCTGTATGTTTCAGGTCAGCATGGTAGGTTTCAATGCTGAATTTGGAGAAGTCCCTCATTTGGATCACCTTGCAGGGAATTTTAGGTGGGAAGACTCTCCAGACACAGTAGGTGGGGGAATGATCGGAGATAAAGTCTGGAAGAATACCAGATAAGGAAATCCACTCTGGCCTATAGGACAGTATCCAGTCGAGGAGGGTGCCTTTCCCCTGGAGGAGGAAAGCCTAGTTGGCTCAGCAATAAGTTGGGAGAGAGTAAGGCCCATCAACAGAGGTTCATATTGCTTGGTGTTGCTACCAACACAGTTTAGGTTGAAGCTACCAAACACTAATAATTCATTGGAATGCACCTTAGAACGTATGCTGTCAAGAAGGTAGAAGAGTCTTTGCACACCATTTTGGGGGGGTTATAGGTAAAAACTAGGTGCAATTTCTTTGTGTTACCCAGTAAAAGTAGGGCATGGAGGAATTCACAGCTAGGGGATGGAGGAGACAGATGAGATATGACTGACATGTTAAGATGAGTCTTATAAAAGAGCAGCAGGCCACCCTCTCTTTTTTTCCCCAGCACTATCCTGCCTAATTATATTGTACCCCAGGAAGGCATACACAGAGTCAGGGGTGGCAGGTTTCAGCCACATCTCCATGACCCCCGGGTATGTCAGGGCTGTAGTGAGCAACCCAGGCCGTAAGCTCAGTGAGATTAGACAGGAGGCTGCGGGCATTCTGATGGGCAATTTTTATGCCCTTTGTAGTTAGCCATGGTGGGGTTGCAGACTGGAAGGAAGGCAAGGTAACAGCAGAATAAAGGGAGGCAAGGCAGTATACTTTGTTTCTTGCTGGACTTAGGCTTGACGATGGAGCATTTGAACAGGTGGGTAGTATATGAAAGAGTCTTGGGTTTCAGTCCCCAGATAGGACATTGACACAACTGCTTAGCAGCTAACAGGTTAGAGAAGGTAAAGTCATCCTCAGATGGGTAGAGTTTTGGTTTCAGGTGGGCCACAGGGAGGGGAAGAGCAGCCGCTAAGAGTAGCAATACAAGCTGGGAGGCAGTGATACATGCTAAATAAGGCCACACTGTAGCCTTGAGGCCTGCAACAGCAGGACAACTGCTCTGGAATGACATTCTGGTGACCTACACAGGGGCAGGAGTGACCAAGTGGGAATTATTAGAGCACAAAACAATAGCCCTCTGTAGTTTAGTAGCTTAGTAAGGAGAGAAAGATTAGCACATACTCAGCACAGAATTCTAAGGAACCATGTTACTCTAAAACTGGGCCACCTACGACAGTAGGAGCCTTGGCACATAATTATCTTATTGCTCCTGGCTCACTGAATGCAAAACACTAGGTGGATCATAGACAAGGATGGATCACAACAGGGCAGGATTTAAAGGAATACCCCTACTTAGGCTGGTCCCTCCTGTAGTGTAATACAGGAGCAGAGTGAGTGCAGCCCCTAACTGACTAAAATACCACCTCTGGAAATCATTATAGGGAATGCAGTACACTCAGACATGATGTAGTACAGTGTCACAAGTTCCAGTAGAGCTGCCTGGGGGCACAGCTATCCACCAATCATGACCCACAGGGTGGATTAATATCCCTTTCAAGTTGTAGCAGAGGCGGGGGAGTGTGGACGGGAGAAAAAGGCACAGCTCTGGTCCAAGTTAAGGTGTGTCTAGCTCTGTGGAGTTTCCAACCCCCCCAGTGCAGTCCTTGATTGTAGTGTGAGCTCCGCGGAGCTCTGGTTCAGAAATACAGTAGGGAGTTTAAAGTTAAATTTCAGCTCCGATGAGCTGCAGGAAACTCCAGCGATGTCCTCTCAGAGCTCCAATGAGGTCTTTCAGCTGCAGTGAGTGAAGCAAATGGCCCTTTAAGTAAGGCAGCAGGACCAGGGAGCTTGGTGCCTTTTTTTTGAATTTATAAAAAAGTACGACTCCGGTCCAAGTAAAGCTGGGTTTAGCTCCGTGACGCTTCCAACCCATCCGGCACAGTCCTTGATCATAGTGTGAGCTCCAATGAGCTGCAGGAAAATCTAGCGATGTCCTCTCAAAGCTCTGATGAGCTCTTTCATCTGCAGTGAGTGAAGAATATGGTCCTTTAAGTAGGTCAGCAGCATTTGCCCCCCCTCCGGAAAGATTTAGGCCATCTGGTGAATGCAGTCCTTCATCCCTGCAGGTGAGATCCCAGACCCCAATGAAGCCATACTCTTCCTTTCCACACCATTTCTTTAGCCATGTGTTAAATTCCATGGTGCGGATGTCTTGACCCTCTCCCTTGCCATGGAGAGGTAGAACCTCTGAGAAGGTAACAGAGTGTGCTACTTGCCCAAGTCACTGCCCCAGTTCCCTAAATTTCTCCTGCACTTTTCCTAAGTCTGTCCCCTTACCTGCCAGGTCATTTGTCCCCATGTGGACAATGATATCCAGCCCCCTCCTTGCCACCACTCTAGTAATCCCTAGAATCTGTCTTCCCTCCTTCCAAACTGTGGCACCAGGCAGGCACACCACCTCCCTCTCCCCATTGCTGCCCACTCCCAGCACTATCCCTCTAATGATGGAGTCTCCGAACAGGATTTCCTTCCTCTTCCTGTGCATTCTCCTTTCCTTTGCCCTTGGGGCTCCATCATGGGTGACCCGTTCATCCCTTAGTGTCCAATTGTGGAGATGCAGTGTGATCGTCCTGCTCTGTCAAGGTGGTGTATGAGTTTTGAAGTGGCACTGGCTGGGGCATATGCCTCCATCCCACCTCCCTCACCCTCCCTGAGCCCACTGTAGTCCATCCATCCCTCCTTACTGGCATCCTCTGAGGGAGTGGTGGCAGACATGGTGGTCCCTATGTGGAGAGAAGGTTGCCCAGATCCTTGCTAACTCTGCTCGGAGTCCTGCAACCTCCACCCTCAACACACAGAGGTACCTGCATATAGAGCAGCACCGCAGTGCCCAGAATGTCCACATGAACACTGCTGTCCCGTAACCACTGCATTGCACGATGCCCATAATTTTCCACTTTGATAGTTTAGGCCGGTGGTAGAGGTTGCTGAGGTAATCTTGAAGTGGTTGCCCACATTTTGTGAACTGGACCCAGGCCCGACATGTCTCTTAATGGAATGTGTTGAGTCCGTTGGTCCAGTGTTCGCCAAGATCATCCAGTGTTCACTTTTGGAGGGATTTTTCCTGATGCCTTGAAAGAGGTGCTGGTGAAGTCCCTCCTGAAGAAACCATCTCTCGACCCTGATGTCTTGGTGAAGTTTTGACCAATCTCCAATCTCCCATTTTTGGGTAATGTTGTTGAGAAAGTGGTGGCTCTGCAGCTCGAGGTACATCTTACAGCTTATGACATCTACAAGTCATTCCAATCAGAATTTAGGTCAAGGCATAGCATCGAAATGGTGTAAGGGTGTAAAATTATCTCCTCAGGGCAAGAGATAGAGGAGACTGGTCAGTACTCATTCTCCTCTATCTTTCCTCAGCTTTCGGCACTGTGGACCACATAGTGCTGCTGGATCACCTCACGGAGCTCTGCGGACTCACGGTACTGTCATCAACTGGTTTGAATCTTTTCTCACAGGCAAGATGCAGAGGGTAGTGATGGGGAATTTCTCTTCCTGCCCAAAGCCCCTGCTGTGTAGAGTTCCCAAAGGCTCGATCCTGTCACCTGTGTTGTTTGCAGTGTATATACTTCCCCTGGGTAAGATTATTAGATGATACAGCTTGGGTTTCCACTGTTACACAGATGACACCCAGCTGTGTATGTCTTTGCTCCCAGGATGGGTGACACTGTGGAGGGGCTTAATAAATGCCTGGCCGAGATCCAAGACTGGATGTCTTCTAACTGGCTAAGATTCAGCCCTGACAACATGGAGATACTAGTGAAAAAGCATGGTTGCCAGCGTGATGTGGTTGCTGCTGGGATGGGAACAGGTTTATTCCATAGCCCTACCCTGTTGACAACTTCTACTAAGGTGAAGAATCTGGGCATCATCCTTGACAATGGACTGACACTTGAGGCTCAAGTGTCATCCATTGTCCAGAGTGGTTTTTACCACTTAAGGAATGTCGCCCAGATCAAAGCCTTAATTCCGCCTAGCGACCTGCCCTCACTGGTGCATGCTTTTGTTTCATTGAGGCTCGATTACTGTAACATTCTATACTTTGGGGTCAGTGGAGGAATTCTCTGTTTCTTGGCAGTTGGTGCAGAACGCAGTGGCCAGTTTACTGATGGGCCTTCCGAGGTCCTGCCATGTGACCCCAGTCCTGTGTGACCTGTACTGGCTACTGGTGAGGTGGAGAACCACCTTCAAGGTGGGCTTGCTCACCTATAAGGCCCTATATGGTTTGACTACTGGCTAACTGAGTGACCTCCTGACTTCTATCCGCCCTGTGCGCTCACTCCGCTTCTCCACTGAGGGCATCTTAGAGATTCCAAGGGCCCAGCTGAAACCCTCAGGAGATCATGCATTTGAGGTGGCTGGCCCGACCCTTTGGAACTCGCTCCCAAGGTCATTGAGGGAGGCTCTGTCAGTGGAGGCATTTAAGTGGAGTCCTAAGGCACATCTGTTCAGAGAGGCATTTGGGACCCAGTTATAGCCTTAGATTGGTACTGCTGAACTGTTATTTTATTGGTTGGGATTTATTTTATTGGGATTTTATTTATAGAGTTCTGTTTTGACCTGTCATTATCTATTTATTGCTAGTTGTTGTACTGCTTATTGCACCTCTTTCTATTTGTACAGTGCCCAGAGCCTCCAAGATTGAGCACTAAAGAAATAAACATTTGCTTACTTACTTACTATAATGTTAGCTGTAAAGTTCTTAGTTCAGGGCTAGTTTGGCAACATCTCAAAGCATAAAAAAGGACTAACCACTCCAGACAAAAATGTTTTTTCAGCATTTCTTCAAAATGTAGCATGGGCTGGGGCACCCAAATCCAAGCCTAATGTTTTGCCCCCTTGGGCTTCCTTAGGGCATTAGGGCCTCCTAATGCATCCTATCTCTGACTTTTTACTTTTGTTCCTGTTTGCCCAGTTTCAAACAAACATCTTTTTTTGTATTTCCAAGGTTGTTGTTGATCAAAATATTTCTTATGTGGATATTCTGTCCATTGCTAATCCATGAAACTTTTTTCCAGTTAAATCTTTCAGTGAGTTTTTTTAACTGCTAACACTTCCTGTGTGTTGCGGTTTGTCTTACCAAAGTCCTTTCTCACATTTCTCCTTGGTGATAGGGATGTCTCTACAGACCATCTGGACCCGGGAAGTTGTCTACCTTTAAGCAACCTAGCTACTGAATTACCCTCTCCTTCGCTATAGCTCCCATATCCATACCCCAACCCCTCTCCTGCTTGAGCCTGATCCCACATTGTGAAAATGTCCCATTCTCCTTCACTGTAAAGACAGATCAAAAATTCTTATTCAGTTGATCTGCTTTACCCTCATCATATTCCTCCCACCCCCTTCCTTTTCAGCCTGACAATCCTTGTTTTTTTGTTTCTTCTTGATGTAACAAAAGAAAGTTTTGTCCCCCTTTCTCCCTTCCCCAGCTCTATTTCCTATATAGCTGTATTAAGCTCCGCTTCCACTATCTCCTTCCTCACTATCCTGTTTGCCTTCTTCAGGTTTTTAAGCACGCCTGCCTACTCATCTGTTTGGTTGGCTTTACAGCGTCTGAAGGCCACCCTCTTCTCCCTCACTGCCTCTCCTATCTCCCTTATATACCATATAGGCTTCCTTTTCTTCTTGTTCTTCCCCACCTTCCTTATGCAGGGGTTAGTGACCTCTTCTGACCCCTCCCTTATTGTAGCCTGTTTGCAGTCTTCTACTGTCAGCTTCACCTTCTCTAAACTACCACTGTGCACTTCCTGCATCCTGCCAAAATCAGCTCTTCCGAAATTCAGTAGCATGTTCTTATAATCGGTGTGTTGGTCACTGATTCCCAGTGGTTCCTGTGTAGTAAGCTCCCTGATAGCCTCACTGTCTGCAAGGACCAGGTCTAGGATTGCTCCCTCCCTCACTGGTTCTCCAACACACTGTGCCAGGAATCCATCCTGGAATGCCTGCACCAGCCCCTGGCGCTTGATACTGCTGGGTCACTCCAATCCACGTTTGACATGCTGATGTCCCCCACCAGCATCACTTCACCCTGGACCGTGGCCATCCTGTACCTCTTACTCCAGTACCCAGTACTCTGCCTCTTAATATGGTGGCCTGTAAGCCACCTCAACACTGATGAGCATTCCCCCACCTAGGGACAGTTCAACCCAAAGGGTCTCAGTGGTGGTGCTTCCTTTCAGGTCCTTATCTTTTGTATCTTTGATGCCTTTCCTGGCATAAAACTTTACCTTCCCACTTTATCTTCTGTTCTGTCCTTCCTGTAAAGGGTGTAGCCAGGAATTAAGAGTTCTCCATCATGTTGCCTGCTTGTCCAGGTTTCTGTCATGGCTACCAAGTTCAACAGAGGCTCAGCTACCAGCACCTAGAGGTAGCACATTTTATTCCATGGGCATCTGGCATTCATATACACACACACATACACACATATATACACGTCCCTTCAGAAAGTCTATTGGCCTTCCCTTTCTAAAGTGTTTCTCATCTTCGGCTACTAACCCACATGATCCCCTTGCTTGCTGCCTACTCTGCCCTCTTTAGGGTACTATGTATTCCAACCCTAGATCCTTGCACTTCTGCTGCCCTGGCTCCTGCTCTAGCATTGATAGTCCCTTCCCATTTCCCCCTGGTCTCACCCCCTCTCTTCCATTTCCAGTCTCAGTGTCACTCCTTTCACTTTGTTTAACTTCACCCTGTTTGGGTCTTGTCCATGTCAGAGGAGGCCAGTTTGGACCTCTTGTTGTGTAGGTGTGCATAGCATATTCTACACTGCCTCCCTTATATAGTTTAACTGTGTCATGATGCGAGTTGCTAACTTCTGCTCTAACATTCTGTTGTCCTCCTTGTTGGGGTGCAGCCCATCCCTCTTATTCAGTTGTCCTCCCGTCCAAAAATGGCCCTAGTCCCTCAGATACACAAATCCCCTCCTTCTTGCACCATCCCTTTAGACACTAAATTGAAAATCCTGTGCTGCTGCTTCTGTTCCTCATGTCGCCTCAGTAGGACCTCAAAGAAGGTTACTGAACTTGCGCTCTCTTTAAGAGTCCTGTTTAGAGTGCAGAAACTCTGCTGAGCTTTTTCATCTCCCCCTAGCCAGGGCATTTGTGCCTACATGTATCACATCTGACTTCCCTACCTTCTCCACTTCAGATTTCAGTCTAGTTGTCATTTCCACAGCCCACAGTGAACTACAGAGTCCTAATTTCTGAATCTGTGGAACACACCATTAGCTCCATCTGCCTCATAACAGAGTCCTTACTACTGTTACCTTATTAGCCCCCATGTTCCCCAAATGGGGCTCCCATTCTGTCCTGGCTCACCTTTTGATGATAGTGCCTCCCTCTTGATAATACCACCCCAGCCTTCTCTGTGCATGGCTCAGGCTGAACTTGTTTTTTTCCAGAGGCAGAAACTGGTTCATGGTGGGTACCACCCTTGCCTGTCCTCCCCACCCCTACTCACCCCCCCCACTACTGTCAAGCCTCCCTGCTGGATCAAGGACTCCTTTGGGGGAGTGGCTCATGTTGTAATCCTATTGCCTAGTCATCCCTGGCTTTTAAGTAGAGTATCCTAGCTCTTTCTGCCTGTAGCTCGAACATGAGGGTGTGGAGCTTCCAACAGCTAAGCTACCAGCCATGTCCCAGAGCACCCTCCAAACAACAAATCCTCCACAGCCCCTACATACCACCCATTCCCCAAAGCAGTGCCCCCTGCATTCTATTATTGCTGTCTACCCCTGGTGTAGCCTGGTACAGTTATTTCTGCACTGTTTCTGAGGTTCATTGTATGTAGTTTTACCACCACCTCTCCTGGGTAAAGCATTCATTTGAGTTTTTAAATGCAGTCTTCATGTATGTGTGTGCTTGTAACAGTTAACATTTATATTAGGGATAGTACATAAAGAAGACAAAAAAGGTGAGTAGAAATGGAGTCAATAGTACAACTGTAAAGGAACTTTAGGTATAGAACTATATCTTTGAGATTAAAACTTTTTTTATTCTCAATTTTTTTATTCACTTTTTGCACCTCCTTACCCCTGTTCCATTCAAGCTAAGGTCTAGACTGTCCTCTTACCTCCTTCTCTGGTTTTCTGTGATTCTCTACCTTCTGGTGAGGCCCATGGGAGAACCTATGCTCCAGTGTGGGGACACAGGTTTGCAGTAGACCAGGATGCTCATACATAGCTGGGAGGTAGTTTTCCTCATCCAAGTTCCTCCCTTGGGAAAGTGACAGAGGTGGAGTTCTAGTGCATCAGGGATCTGCCGATGCCCAGTTCACCCCATCTCCACCAGTCTTATACTGTACAACTAATCTGGTTCAAGGTCAGTTGGCATTCATCTGTATCCCCCTCCCCCGGGTTGTGCCTGAAAATAGGCAGGATTTGTCTAGTGCACTTACCCGGTCAACAAAAACTAAATAAATAAATAAATAATGCCACCTACTGCCTGTCTGTGCTGCTTGCAACACCACCGGCTGCCTCTTCTTATTTAAGATTTTTTTTAATTTAACGGTTATATAGAAATGTAGAATTTGACAGCAGAAGGAGACCGAAGGTCCATCAAGTCTGCCCATGCTATGCTTCTTCACCCCAGTGATCTAAAGTGCTGGTGGGCTGTTACCCACTTCCCCATTCCCGCAACTATCCTTACCCCCCCCCAATTAATAGTGGGATTACTAGTAAGTGTCTTAAAGTAATTTTGAATTTAAAATTGCTTCCAAGAACTCCTATTCCATATACATAAATAATCCTAACATGGACATGGGGATGTGGAGGGAATCAAAATGTACTGGTGATACCGAACTAGGAAGCATGGAAAACTGCTGGGAAGCATGCAAGAAGCTACAGAAGGATATATACTAGGCGAGTTGTGTGAGTTGCAGGCAAGTGACTGATGCAGTTTAGTGCAGAAACACACTAAGTAATATATTTTGGTAACAAACATTGAGAATGGCAATATCCTGTAGATAAATAAAAAAAAAATCTAGCTGTGTAGATACATGCGAAGCAACTGCACAGGACCAACCAGGTTTAGGCTGAGGGACATTGAATACAAAAGCAACAAAGTTATGGTGAAGCTGTGTACATCATTGGCCCCACAGCTGGAATATGGTATATAGTTTGCAGCTTCTCATTTTTTTTTTTTTTTACTCCTACCTCTTAGGCAGCTCACCCTAGCTGGGGGGGGGGCAAACTTCCAGCCCCATCCTGCCTTCCCTGTCTCTTATCCCTGCCACCTCTTACCAGGGACCTACAACTCTGTGATGGACCTACTGGGGAGGGGTGGCCCTACCTTTTTCCCTACTGGACAGCACAGTTCTGGGTGGTGTGTTGGGCATTCAACTTCACAGGGCCTGAGCGGGCATGGCATTTTGCTGCAACTCTTTGTGACATACCCAATTTCTTCCTCCCCACCAGATGATAGGTTGATGGCTTTGTGGTGAGCGCACACACAGAGCATGCCCTTCATGCCCTGCCTGAGCGCTAGATGCACTGCCACCTTTGGTAGTGCAGGGAATGCTGGCACCCTCCCATCTGGGAGGAAAAGAGCATTCTGTGGGATGTTCAATCAGCCCCTGATGACTAACACTTGTTCCCATACTTAGGTTGCTGGTATCGTGAGCAGTAGTGCTAACAGGTCAATGTGACTCCTCATTTTAAGAATAATATTATAGCCCTGGGAAATGGGAAACACAGATTTTTATTTGCTTGTAATATATTTTACCAGATAAGCCAACAGAGTCCTGTTGGTGTCATTTCCAGCTGTGACTTAGGGGATAGGGAGCAGGGACCAACTAGGAGATAAAATATAGGCAATGCAAGGAAGGCAGAGGAATAAACAGTCAATACACAGTCATAATTAAATTCTGTTCCAAGTCGCTGTATAGTGGATGAACAGTAACTGCCATGGAGTGGTACAGAGCGGTCTAGCTACAGGCCTTAAAGGGGCCAGTGGTAGTGCTTCACACATATTCCTCAAAGTCATAATTACAGACAAAACAAATCAATGTATTGTGGTTATGAACACAACAAATACCAAGGGATGATACAAGAGGGGGGTCTATTTACATGGCCCTAGAGAGGCAGAATGGCAGCTTTACAGAGCTGCCTCATTCCCAAGTAGGGCAAGTTAGAGCATACTATAATGCCATATGTAGTAAAATATTGGGCAGAAATCCATCTCTGAGAGCAAGGCCAGATCTGAAATGAATCCCAAGACTAGACCAGTATACTAAGATACCCCAAAATAAGGATCATTAGCCACCATGTGGGCAGTAGGGAAGTCAAATGGGCCTCAAAGTACTCCTTGAGCAAGACCTTCAAAGACTGGAAACTGGAGATTTACTAGAATAACACACTGGGATGAGGGGTTAAGATATAAGGAATTAAAGGATAAACTATAGTTATAAAATGTGTATGAAAATCTCCTTATTTTTATTGGCCAACATATATATTTATATATGCCCCATACATGTATAAATGCCTGTAAAGATAACATCAGTACATTTAGGCAGTCCCCCTTCCCCGACCCCTACAGTAGCTCCATAGAGTGCCTGCAGTCCCGTTCCCTACTACATGTCATCATGATACTTTTTTTAGGAGTGGGGCTGCAGTGCCTGGTCATCGCTAGGCTCGTATTAGGAATTTATGAGCTGAGCTTTCTGAGGTAAAATACTTTTTATTCACTGGATAAAAAAATAATCTTATAGCTAAAATAGGTTCTATGGCAGGCAACTACATGGTATGAGTTGCCTGCCTGGTTCATAGGACCGTGTCAACTGCTCTTTCAGGACATCAATTCATCCAATCATTTTATTACATTCTCAAGTCAAGATTAGGGTTTTTGGAGTTTTTAAAATATTTTGCTTACCTACTTGACTCACATTGATAAAAAATAAGTTGATTGGGGGAAGTACTATATTATCGGTCATCATGTTCAGTACTTACTATACATGTGCTTTTTACACCTAGGCATATCTGCAATCTGAATATCATGTTCACTGCTGAAAAGAGACCTCACGGAAAAACAGATTTTAAAACTGCTTCGATTGCCAATTTTATTATAGTTCCACACTAATTACAAAACTAATGATAAAAATTGCAATTTTTAAAAATGGTTAAATGGCTAAACCATATTGCAGCAGAGTAGTTAAGGATGTTGGGAGTACATACAGTAGCTGCTAAGTAATAGTACAGCGAAAGGGTTCCCTGACAACATAAAGTTCAAATTCTAAAATGTATACTGTTTAAAAAAAACAAAGATTGAGTACCTGATCCAAATTGTCTTTTTAATTGACTTTCACAAGGGTGCAGTTGCAGCTACTATAAATCTTCTGACTGAGGTTGCCCTCTAATACAAGCAGCCCACTAATGGAAACTGCACTAAAGAAAACCAAGTATTTTTAATAGAAGTCACCCTCTATTAGAAGCCACAGTTTGTATTAGAAGGCTGCCTTCGGTCTGCCGTGTGTGGTCTGGTGTCTTTTTGTGAAATAAGATATACTCTGCCTGGTCCCATTAACATAAGCAATAATGAAACACTTTTTGCTTGTGTCTGGTGTCTTTTATTATTAAAGTTGTAGGTTGTTGCATGTTCTCCCCTGCTCACGCTCAACTGTAAACTGTACTACTGTAAATCATTACTAATCCTCAGTGGGAAAACTAACTTTGTTAATTTTATTAGCATTCCTGGCACAGCCATGGCAGGGAAACTTTAATCAAACATGTAAAGGATTAGGTGAAGCTAATGATGGAGGGTAGCACTTTAAATAGAAGCTTCCCTCCAATAGGAGCTGCCCTCCAATAGGAGCTGCCCTCCAATAGAAGCCATGGCTATAAATGAAAGATTTTTTTTAGAAGCCAGAGCTATAAATTGAAGATTTTATTAGAAGCCACAGCTATAAATGAAAGATTATATTAGAAGCCACTGCTATAAATGGAAGATTTTATAAGAAGCCATGGCTATAAATGGAAGATTTTGTAGTAGAACATATACAGTATAGGATCTGCAGAGCTGCAACTTGGCAGACAGATTCTTTTACATATGAAGTGAAAGCAACTTTTAGCTGTTTTTTTTTTTTTTTTTGACAGTGTGGGAGCTACACAGGGCTGATATCCTTTATTGCATCTGGAGTGGGCTTTCTTCCTCATCCACATAGTTGATTGATCATTTGTGACTGATGTCTGGTACAAATCACTTGATGTCAAAATATTTCCTTAAACCTTTGCAATACTAGGCTTATTAACACTGTCTTTGGCTGTTCCTTACTGAGCAGTACATGCAACAGCTTGCAAGAAGCTAGTTGCGTCAATTCTGTGTATTTTTCCACAATCTGTAGAATTCTCTTACAGTAACTTGTATGCTAGCCTTCCTACAGGGATGATGAGATGCCAGCAGAGAGGAAAGAGAGAGAGAGAGAGAGAGAGACCACCTCTTCACTGCAGGCATTTACAAATTTTAACAAATGTTGACAACATGTTCAAAATTCCAGCCCAAGCTAAAGGCTGCTGCCTGGGTGAATAGACTGCCCTGGGTTTCTTGGGTCTTTCAAGTCCTTGAATTGGGTTATGAGTTACTCCTTTTGAAGAGATAATGGCCTAAAGATTTTGTTGGTTCCATTTGGGCTTACTGTATAATGGTTGCATGTCAAGTTTTGTTAAAATCAGCTAAAGCAGGCAGATGATTTATTGCCGCTGGTCACCTACAGCAGAAGCTTTAGAAAAGCATAGGCAGATCAAGGGCCTAACCAAGGGAAATCAACAGTAAGCAAATAAAAAAAATAAGGAATTTGTTGCAAGATTTTTGCTGGCTGTACTTACTGAGGCGACCCTGTGGAGGACTCGGCAAATGGCATTAAAGCTAGGACAGTTATGCAGTGAGCTTTAAGTGGTATACACAATAGTGCAGAAGCAAGATGGAAGTACATGTGTGCTGTGCAGTACAGTACACAGGTAAAGTTAGACATGTTTCCTGTGACTTTTAAAACAATTTCTAATTCTGCCTGGACTTGTTTACGTGTTCTGTTTCTGTATTTTAGATTCTTTGTTTTTACTGCAGGATGTTAACAGTGTAACTGTAATGTTTTATTTTTCTCTGTATTTTTTTAATGCTTCATTCGGTGCTCTGAGGCTTCTGGGAAGGATGCTATACAAATAAACCTGGACTGGAGTGACTGAAATTTTGTTTTATATAGCATTAGTCACACAAATGTATCAGAAAACAAGATGAGCATTAGAAGACACTGCATCTGTAACGAGAACCAGCTAAAACTGTTATTCAAAGTCTGGTCATCTCTAAGCTCATTAATTGTAATAGTGTCCTGACTGGTGTGCCTTCATCCACTGTTTCTCCCCTTCTGCCTATATATAATATTATTACTTGCACAATTACGGCGGCACACTGCTATGACAATGTGAAGCCATTGTTTAAAAAAAAAAATTACATGGCATCCTGCTAACCTTAGGCTTAAGTTTTAAATCCTGGTGCTGACATATGTGTTCCTTAAAGGGAGCTCACCTGTTTATTATTTTTTGTTTCAAACATTTGATTGACATTTTCCTTTAACAGTACAGTAATGCACAAAACAGTGTTATTAATTCTATAGGCCATACCGCAAATGATTTTCATTATGTAACTTAACCTAAGAAACATTTCATCCTAACATATGTAAAATAATATACCAAATATGTTTACAGCTTTAAGGAATAAAAAAACAAAAACAAACAAAAAAAAAAAGTTCAGCCCATATTAGAATTTATCAAGCCTATGAACTGTAATTTAAACCATTTAAATATAATTAAACAATCACTAAACTAAAAACAGTAGTACTCTTTCTGTGCTAAGAAAATTATCTAAACTGCTTTGGGGAATGCAACAATAGTATGAATATATACTTAGTTATCTGTCCATGATATTTATAATTTCTTTGACATTGACTTTGACACACTGTGTCCTTCTGCATGCAGCAACACAAGCAGTGTTTTAAACATTATTGTACAATGGCAAAAAAGAATGCTGGCCTGTGATTGGTCAGTCTGAGCCCGTGATGTTATCCCAGCATAACATCACGGATCTAGTATCAGCACACACATGACTAAATCACACACCAAAAAATCATTACATGTTCTGTGTTCAAGAAAAGTAAAACCGCTGTCTGCCACTGCCTTTACACAACTGCCTCACTGTATTCACATTCCCCGGATGGCAAGCATCCTTTTTTGTCTTATTTGTACCTTAAGTACTTTTCCCACCCATAACACACATCATTGTTCTGTCTGCCCCCGACACAATTCACAAGGAGAAGATTTTAGAAACTTAAAAAAAAAAAAATCGCTGTAACTGAAATAGGCTTCCCCATCCTTGCCAGCATGATCCTGTGAGCATGTGTGCACCACAGCACTCACTTACCAGTCGTCTCATCACCAGTAGAAACAGCGGTGCTTCTTGCTCTCTTACTTTTAAAAGTCAGATTTGTTTATACAAACTTCAACAAAGCTGTAACTGAAATTGGCTTTCTCTCTCCGTGCCAGCATGACATGTCATTTTTTTCTCACAGTACAATCTGTAAATCTTCAAACTACCGGGAGAAGAGACCCAAGGGGCTTGGGGGAGGAGAAACAACCACAAACTGATGAGTGACCACGGTGAGTGGGAAAAATCTCCACTCCTCAGGTCTGCTACCTCACACACTGGCAACTTTTTCCTGTTGACAATCTGTGACCCTCACTCCCAGCCAAATCCAATACTGACTGCGATAATCACTCATTTCCTCAAACATGCACTTCAGCTGACATCTACTTTCAGTGACTACCATTTAAACTGTTACTAAAATGCAACTTTGCTTCAGGGAGGGGGTGTAATGAAAAGCCAGTCAAGGTGGGGTAGGGACAAACGAAAGACACACAGTAAGAGCAACACAGATGTGAGACTAGGGAAGGCATTTTGGAGCAGCAGCCCCACCTAAACGACAAAATAGTAGATCTGTACTATTTTTTTCCTATGTATACGTACCCATTAAAAAAAACTACTACAAATCTACTTTTAAATGTATTTTTTATATAGAATAACATATGGAGTGGTGTGTGTAACAAGAAGTTTACACACACCCGAGGGTTTTACGTCGTCATCTAGCAGAGGGTGTGTGTAAACCCGAGTTCTACGCCACCCCATGTTTTATTTTATATAATTGATGACTATGATTTTTCCACAGTAATTATATAAAATAAACGGCCTCAGTAGCTGTGCCCCAATCCTGACTCGGTTCATGGTCAGAAGCGGCCACTGAAGACACATAATATTTTTTTCTTAAACAGTAGCCTACTTTTAGCCCTGAGTTCTTGTATTCATTTTTTGGACTTACTGCCCAGTCAGAGTTTACTGTGTGATCTCCAGCAGTAAGCCAAGGTCTCGGATTACCAGGAAGAGCAGAGCCGCATCAGGCACATGCGAAGTGGTAGGGAAACCCGGCGCGTGTTTGTCGTTATAAACGCTCCTTTATAACGGCAAATGATGCCATGGGTTTCCAATGGAAAAAAATTATAGCCATTAATTATAATATTTTTATGGCTTTTCACACAAATGAGCCATTGTATACTAGGAATAATGCACTCCAGGGTGTGTGTTGTGCTGGGATAACATCACTTCTTGGGTGTTGGATGCACTCGACCTGTGGCATCATGCCCAACCACCCATGGCATCACGTTATCCCAGCACAACACACACCCTGTCATGCATTATTCCTTTATTTTCACCTGTTTGTTGTCTTCCACAGATTTTACAATTGGAAGATATTGAACATGAAATGAAGAATTTTTCAATGTTTAGTCTGTCACTGAATTATGATTATAGACATAAGTGGGAACTTATTTATTTGGTGTGAATGTACTCCAAAAATCTGAAAATGTTTAAATTAAAAAAAAAAAATGCCATGTAAATATATGACTAATTGAAATACAAATATTTGCCAACTGTATCCATATTACTCTTTAATGACACTGCCCTGACGCCAAGCTTTCATTTAAAAACATTTGTTTTTAGCCCTGGTGGCTCCAAGGTTAGAAGACTGAAAAAGGCTAACTTTGGAAATAGTGAATATCAATTAATAAGCATTCAGCGTAATCTACAAAAAACAAAGCAAAAAAAAAAAACTAATATCACAGAAAAATAAAACAAGTGAAAAGAAATGGCAGAAGTTCAGAAGAAATAGTGGGGACTATAAATCAAATCAGGTGTTTGTCCAGGAACATTCACACTATTTGCCCACTAAAGGGAGAGCAGTTTAAATCACGCCAAAGGAAATGGAGTTACCACTCACTCACTATCTGGAGACAAAGAAGGACAAAAATAATAAGCCAGGCAATACTACATAGAACAAGAGATCTGCCACTTTTTTCCCCACATGACTAGCACAAACAAAAGAAAGGGACAAAAACCTACCAAAAAGGGAGGAAGACAAGGAGAGGGAAGTGAGTTGGAAGAAAGGACAGACAATCTTGGAATCTCAGGAACCAAACAAATAGGTCCTGAACATATCAAGCGTAACACTTACTGATATCCAGTATAAAGTCATCAGCAGAGGTTTGAATTGTGTGCCTTGTTCAAAAGTTAATGAATTCCAGGTGTATGTGGACATTAGAAAAATCTTCAGAAAACTGTACTTGAAGAAATTTTATTTTAATAAACCAACAATATGTTATTCAAACACCATGGTCCCAGCAGAGGAGGAGGCTAATATTACACAACTAACACAGATGAAAACAACAACAAATGCACAAGACATGCAGAATGAAATAGTCACAGATCCTAATTTACAGACACTATTAACTTTGTTTCATGAAAATATAATATCTGAACTGGAAGAGGATGGCATACTAACAATACAACAACAGATCCTTTTCGTCCAGCGGTTCCAGTAGGGGGGTCGCGAGGGCAAAACGTTTCCAGCCCTCCCCAACCCCAGCCAACCACGCTGCCAGGTAAAAGCTCCGACTGCAACGATCAATGAAACTAAGCTAATAGCGTTGAGGGACTGTGGCTACATAGCTTAAAATGCTGCGGGACAGAGCTTTAAGAAAGACTCACCCATCGGGCGAACGCCACTGCCCGGGACGAAGCCAGAACGCTTGAGCTCAGCTGTGCTGCCCAGGAGCTCCATGCAGGACTGGCCCCACTGGCTTCGCTGGCTGCCCCACCACCATCCCCACCACCCATGGTCATCACCGCCTCTTATAACTAAGATCACATGGTGCACGAAAACCAATCAGTCCACTTTACCATTTGCAGGCTATACATTCTGACCACTAGAGGTCTCTCAGCTTTAATCTGCCTGCTTCATCTATCCTTTTTAGCCCCAAGAGTGATAATCTGAGCCTGTCTTCATCATATTGATTTGAAGTCAAGTATCCATTCAATTGCCCTGTCCCCTGGTCTCTGCTAATACTAACAACCTATTCTTCTGGGTACCCTCTGGCCAGACTACCCCCAGACCTGTCTCCCAGGCGGAACCCCTATTTGCCCACTAAAGTTTAAGCTTCCTGTTAGCCATCGCCTGGCTAAGACGACCACTCTCTTGCTGCAGCCGGCTACCTTGCCTCACCACTTGGGAACTACTCTGCTGTGGTCACCTCGTGCGCTCCTACTGCCCAACCAAGCAGTGACCATGGCACCTCTGGCACTGGCAGGTAACATAACCAGCAGTAAAGGTTCTCAGCACACTTTATACCCTTTCAAGCCCCCCACAGACTGGTGATCTGCTAAAGGCCTCAGAATTGCACACCTCAATATCCAGAGCATCCTACAAAACCTAGCAGAACGCGCAGCCTGGGCAGCCCACTACAAGCCAGACATACTGTGTATTACGGAAACATGGCTGAAACCTAGCATACCCGACTCCGCTGTGCCCTCCCGGATTATAGCCTCATGCGGTGTGACAGGGCGGGCAGTAAACGGGGCGGGGGCATGCTCCTTTACTTTCAAGTGCACCTAAATGTTTCCGCTGTACCTCACGAACCTCACGAACCTCCGGTATGTGAGTTCCTCCACTCACTCCTCCTCCTCCTTGGAAACACGAAAAAGGTGCACATTGTTTGTGCCTACAACCCTCCAAGGGTGGGGTCCAAGGGCTCTCCGCCCTACTTGACCTCCTTAAAGCAAAGGTGGGCTCAAGCAAGTTACTTATCCTGGGGACCTAAACCTCAACTGGCTGGGGCCAAATACCAGTGTATTTGAACCTCTTCTGTCGGGCCTTGCACTTAGCCAGATCATTACAGGGCCCACCAGGACCTCCTCTCGGGGGGACAAAGGCTCACTTATTGACTGGGTCCTTTGCAACTGATTAGACAGAATTGTTCACTCGGGAACTCTCCCCGATGCCATCTCGGACCACTCGCCAATCTACTGCATATGGGGCTCCTCCTCGCACAAAGTGCCCTGCAGGGTGATACAGATGAGGGACTTCTCCAAGCTCACTCTAAAGGATTTCCTCAATGACCTCCACTGCACAGACTGGTCTGGGATCACGGCTACTAGCGACCCCGTTGCAGCCCTAGATCAGTTCCTAGCCGTCTTTGCACCACTGCAAAACAGGCATGCACCCCTCACTAAAAGGAGAGTGAGGGGCACGGTCACTAAGTGGCTACATGGGGGATCTTCTCCCTCATGAAGCTGATAGACAAATGGTGGGTGAAATATAAAATCTCATGCAACATTAATGATCTCATCGAATACCAGCGGCTCAGAAACTCCTGCAAGAGTGTCATACGCGCTGCTAAGAGCGAATTCTGAAAATCCGCCCTGCTTGCTACAGCCTATAACCCCCGGCATTTCTGGCAAAACGTCAAAAACCTGGTCAGTGGATCTACAAAGGAAATGACCCCCGGCGTCAATATTGGGGGGTCTAACTGCAATAATCCCCACACTATTGCCTCTGCTTTCAACGTCATGTTCGCTAACCTGACCGCCTTGTCGTCGTCCCGACCCGCTGCACCTACACAGACTGATGGGCTCCCCCCCCGGCATCCTTTCTACCTCAAAAGAGTCTCAGTTGGGGAGACCAAGGCACTCCTAGCTGGGCTCTCCCATCACATGGGCGCTGGTCACAACAGCCTCGAGCCCAAACTGCTGAGCTTGGGGGCCCCTCTCCTCGCTAGGCCAGTCGCCCACATATTTAATGCCTCACTTATCTCGGGGATCATACCTGACATTTGGAAAGTTGCCAAGATAGTCCCTGTGCACAAGCAAGGAGACCCCAAGGATATGAAAAATGACCGCCCCATCGCCATACTCTCGGCAGTAAGTAAGCTCCTAGAAAAGGCTGTTGCCTCTCAACTCTCCCACTACCTTCAGGAGTATGCAGTTCTCTCCCCAGCCCAGCATGGCTTTAGGAAGTGGTATAGCACATCAACAGTGCTTGCTGTAGTTACCTCGGAGATCCGGACAGCCACTGACCAAGGCAAACTGACCAGAGCAATCTCCATGGACCTCTCTAAGGCCTTCAATCGTGTTGACCACTCCATCCTCCATTCCACTCTACAGTCCATTGGATTCTCCAACCGAGCCCTTGCATGGTTCTCTGACTACCTTGGGGGAAGGCAGCAATATTCTTGCTTCAACTGCGCCCTCTCTGCCCTTTCTCCTGTCACCCTCGGGGTTCCCCAGGCATCCGTCCTCGGACCCATTCTGTTTTCCCTGTACATCAATGGGCTGCCTTCCGCTGCTACCCATGGGCACATAACCCTATAAACAGATGGCCTTGTCTTATTGTACAGTTCTCCGGACATGTCTAGCATAAACACGTGCCTGAACTTTGACTTCTGTAGTATCCAGAACTGGCTGGTGGATCACAAGCTCACCACCAACCTGGATAAGACCCTGGCCGTGCTCTTCAGGTTTTCAGCCAAAACCAATGCCTGCCCCACACCCCTAAAGATTTATGGGGCTAATGGCACCCCCCTGCTGGTCCCTGTTGCCATGAAGTACCTAGGCGTTACCCTCGATCCGCAGCTGGATCTTACAGTGCACCTTAGAAATGTCTGTATGGCCACTAACGGGAAGCTTGGACTTGTATACAGGGCTAAAGATTGCCTCACCCCAGCTGCTCGTCTCGCCATAGCCAGGGCGATACTCCTGCCCACACTCTGCTACGGGCTTGTAGCCTTTGCCCCGGTCCCGAACTCTAGCCTAGCTAAGTGGGATATGGCATACAACAACATCTGCCGCTTTGCCTCTCCGCTCCTCGCCTCACACATTGTTGTGAGCTATACTCCAGGCTGGAATGGCTCCTCCTGGAAAAACACAGTGCGTTTGTCCTGGGCAACTTTGTTGACAACATAGTCAGAACATCCACTCCTCCTGCACTAGCCCTGCCCCTCAAGCATGACACCCTTGCCTACAACCTACGATCCGGCACTACTCAGGTCCACCTGGTTCCTAAGACCCACACTCTCACTGGCGACCGGGCCTTCTCAGCCTGCGTGCCTAGGCTGTGGAACTCCCTTCCTGCACTTGTACGTGCATCTCCCTCCCATCACTGCTTCAAAACCTCATTCTGGAACTTCTTCAGATCCGCAGCTACCTGTCTTTGTGCTTCATAGCTCCAGAAATGTCCCCTCCCCCTCCAGATACTCTAGGGTGACTGTGGGTTGGTTCACTGCCCGTGGCTAATCTATGATGGTTACCTGCATTATTGCACTTAAGCCCTCCTGGGGCGGGGGGGGCGACCCTGGCTAGCACTTCCCACCTATAGCTGCTCATGGAGGGTAACGCTTCTAAAGATAGGCGCCACGTAAAGGTCATGTATTTTGTTGTACCCTGTCATGGGTGTTTTCTGGTGCTCCTCCCTCCCTACTGCTGATTTATAACTTGTTTGCTGTATACCTTACCTTACTATGTTACCCTGGTTACCGATTTTTATCTTGTTTGCTGTATACCTTACCTTGCATGTTTTCCTGGTGCTTACCACCTCACTACTGCCGATTTATATCTTGCTTGCTGTATACCTTACCATACTATGTAATGACATGGTACCTTATTGCTGTTCCACTCACTTGCACGTGGACCTGATTGTACCCTGTCCCTGTATTGTGTCTCCTATGTACTCTGTAACCTCCCGGTCGCACCTGAAAATAGGCACATGCTGTCTAGTGTGCTAACCTGGTTAACAAAAGCAAATAAATAAATAAATATGGACATGAGTTTGGTACAAAATGCTAGAAAAACAGATTTCAAAACCACCTTCAACTCTCCTGCATGTGGATCACCACCACTACAAACATGCCAAATTCTAGTGTTGATTGAAACTGATACTCTTGTGAAGTTAGAATCGCATAGACACATGCAGAATCTAACACAAGAGAAACAAAGTTCCTTGATGGAACTGAATTGAAGCCTGCAGACAAAGTTGGCTTCATTGTGGTAATGGACAAGCACAAATATTCCGCAGAAATTTATAGACAGTTATCAAATGAGCTCAACTACAGAGCACTCTCAACGGATCCCACACTTACCTTGAAAAGAAGAATCAATAACTTCCTATGTGAATTCTGCAGTTTAAATTGGTATTCAAAATTGGAAAGGGACGAAATATTAACACATTACCCCATGATCCCTACCGTGTATGTTCTTTCTAAAATCCAACAAGAGTAAACACCCTCCCCCCAACACCCAATTGTGTCAAGTCAGGGGTCCCTTATGGAAAAAAAATATCTGTCTTCATGTATTTTTTTTCTACAGAAATTGGTATTATCATTCACTCTTACATAAAAGGTACCACAGACTTTTTGTCAAAATTGGAGGGGGTTCTTTGGTCCAAGGTATACCATTGTGGATAACTATTGACGTGACATCAATCACAGGAACACGAAGTGGCTCTTCAAACAATTTTTCAAACAGTTCAACATTTCCAAACAACAAGTATGGATAATGCAGCAGGTGCACCTTGCCAGGGTATGAAGTAAGCATTAAGCCACGATGAAGGTGGCATCTAATGCTGGATTGATGCATGGTTGGGAGGGTTGTGGCCGGGCCAGGGGCGAGGGCAACAACTGCCCAACCATGCATCAATCGCATTAGATGCCACCGACGGAGTGGCTTAATGCGCTTGTAACGTGGCCACGCGACGAGAGAGTCACCAGGAGTCGGTTTCGTGTCGGTAGAACTAGATAAGACGGGGAGTCAGTGTGCTGAGCAAACTTTTACACTGCACTTACAGATCGTGTAACAAGATGGCATTACGATGCTGATGTGGTGAAAGCAGTCTGTACCTCTAATGATAGCAAACAGTGCGCCTCACATGCTCGTCCAGAAGCTGTCCCGATGTACGTGGCTATTTCTGTTATACCACCCGTTGGAGGTCTCCGGTGGACGCCTCCCTCGCCGCTGTGTGCGCGTGCTCACAGTCAACATGCAGGTCGGTCACCTGCTACCTCGTGAGACTCCTCCGACCATACCCCACTTGCCTGCATGCTGTCTCTTTATCAGGTTGTCTTATCTATCCCTCCTGTACGCGCCTGCTATTCCCCCCTTCCGTCTGCCTCTAGATCGCCTCACTCTTCGTCTCCCACGCTACCCTCTCTAACACTTGCTCCCCACCTATGCCCAGTGCTGCTAAGCTGGGGGTCTGGCTGCTGTCAGTACTACCTCAGCGGGCACGGCATATACCCTGGGTTAATACCCGCTCCGATTTGGGTCCGTTGATGCTGTTCCGCCTATCGCTGCTGCCGATTTCCAGTGTGTGATTTATGCCATGTTACAAGCAAATTCCAAACACACTCCACCAGGCAGAAAAGAGGACAGCAATCCACAAAATCCTTGTGATATAAAAACTCCAATTTTATTAGAAATTCAGCAGCAAATGAAAAAAGGAATACATTCATTCATCAACTGATGAAATTCACAGTAGATGTGTGACAGTTGAGAGGTATGGTTCAACCTATTGTGTTCCTTCCTTGTAGTCCGTTTATTTTTGCCATGTTATAAATAAGGTTAGTAGTAACTTTGTAACAGTACAATAGAGCAGCAATATATTAATACATGTGGTCCCAATAACACAGCAAGTACATTAACAGAGGTGGTCCCAGAATAGGACACAATACAGTACTTACTGTATATACAACAATGCAACAGTACAATAATGCTGCAAATACATTAATATAGGTGGTCCCAGAACAGCAAGTACATTAATACAGGCAGTCCCAGAACAGGAGACAATAAAGTACATATATACAAATTGAGATTGCAAATAGTGCAATAAACAATACAGTGACGACAAGTACATATCAGATGAAAGAGAGATTTAGGATCACTTTACACATGTACTAGTCCCAAGTGATGAAACAGATACATGAACATTAAAGAAGAGGAGCAGAGAAGGGGAGATGGTGAGACAGACTAGCGAGGGGTGTCTGCTTGGCAAGTAGGTGCAAATGTGAAGTGGAGAGGGAAGGGGTAGAGCAAGAAGGGGAGGGTGGGGTGGGGGGTAGGAGTGGTGCAATGTCGAGGTGGGCTGGTAGGAGGGAATTGAGAATTATATTCCCAATCTGATCAGCTTCATGAAACAATTGTGTAACAAACATAAGCTCAGATGTTACATTTAGATTGCCATTTGTTTCTTTATTTGTTAGCAACAACCTATCAGTGTGTTTTGCAAAACTGTAAGCATTGGCCCCTACCTGTTGGTTACATTTGTGGTTTTGAAATCTCCATTTCATAGCATCACTGCATACTTCATAATCAATGTCCAGTGAGCAAGTACGACATGCCCTCAGAAATTGTCCTTTTGGGATATTATTCATCAATGATTTGGGATGTAACTATCAGCTTGTAAAACAGTATTCCATGCTCTGGGTTTTCTGTACATTTCGCATTGTTTAAAAATCAGAAGATCCAATAAATTAATTTTAATATTGTCCAAATCTACTGTAAATGTCAGATGTCTATTTGTAGAATATATTTAGTGAATAAATTGAGATCATGTTCAGATCCTCTCCAGATTAAAAAAGCAGTCATCTATATATCGTTTCCATGTAATGATGTCAAAAAATTGATTATTCCTTTTACAGATAAAGATCTTTTCCCACTCACCCACATACAAATTAACAAGATTAGGAGTCAACATGGTGCCCATACTGGTCCCTTTATTCTGTGTATAGTATTTGTTATTAAAAATAAAAAAAATAATTCATATACTGTAAATAGTATGCTCTCTGTGAATGACAGCTGCTGTCTTTCATGGAGCACATATAATTTTCATTATGCACTCATACAGAGCTCAGTCAGTGGCTGGTTGTGGTGGCGGGAGGTGGGCAGCATCAGTCGCCAGCTGGGTGGGGGCAGGGTGGTAGGGCACAGCCGGGTGGGGGGATGGGTCCACTAGACCTCCAGGGCTACATTGGGATGCAGCCCATATAATTAACAGTACCATGATTATTTATTTACTGAAAAGAATCAGAATTACAATCCTTTGAGTCATAGACTTGTTTGCAAAGGCTCCACGTCAATGAAAGTAAAAATGGAGAGTAAAAAAAAAAAATACAAGAATAAGATATATACAGGTATCACAAGTACACAAGTAACTTGTTATAATACAAGGACCGAAAGTCCAGGTTATAGCTTATATTGTGGATTACATCAACTGGGAGCATAGAGAAGTTCCCTGGTCAGTGCTAATACAGGATACAGCTTCATAGGATCTTGGAGGACCCAGAGTTGCATTAGCAGAACAGTGGGGGGGGGACATAGGATGGGGCTGGCATCATACTAACCATTTGCTACAGGATAATTTACTGGGATGGAGTAGGCTACTGTGTAAAGTTATGTCGGGGATCGGGGTGGGGGGCTACTTCTTAATTGTTTCGGAGATTGGGGCTGGGTGAGAGGGGTACTAGATTATATTTGCATAGACTGGGGCTGGGGGGGTGCTTGAGCCCTGTTAGAGGGAATTGCGGCAGCCTGCGGCACCCTGTTCTGGTGCACCTTCCCTTTGGCACTCTGCTTGGGTTGCTGCAAGTTGCAGGACATAGCTGCTGGGACCCTGCCTGATAGAGAGTCAGGTGAAGGGTCCCCAGCGCATCAGCATTTGGTGCAAGTCACCTATGTCATGAATTGCGCCATGCCTTTGAGAATTGAGCCCCTCATTTTTATGTAGTTTAGGGAGAAGATACACAGCCAGTTTCCTGGATTCATTCACAATTAGATAGGCAACTTCTTTATCTGTGATCCATTGATCATTCAAAACCTCATAAACAAGTATTTGGATTCATTTGTTAATTTGTGGAGTGGGATCTCGAGTGAGTCTTGAATAGAAATGACCACCCTCGAGCTGTCTATTGGCTTCAGTACTTATTTTCAATCTAGCATGAACTCTTTGTCTTCTAAACAAAAAGATGGAGGTTTTTGAATCCTCAGTCCATGTGGGATCCATTTGTATCGCCAATACTGGAACAATAAAATAGCATGCATTTGAAATGTAGTATAGTTTTTCTTCAAATCTTCCAAAGTATAAGCTTCATTAGAGGAACTGGGACTACTGTTTTCATTAAACAGTTCTTGTATTTGGGCCAATGAAAATGCAATACGCTCTCCTTCTTCATCTGGTATGCTTAAAACATTTGTGTTAGCTGTAGCTGCCGCCATACTTGGAGTTCACTTAAAATTGTGTTTGTACCCAAAGAACACTAAAACAACAATCACAGGAACAAGAAGTGGCTCTCCAAACAGTTCAAATTTTGTTTCCAGACAACAAGTATGGATAATGCAGTGGGTGTACCTTACCAGGGTATGAAGCAAATTCCAAACACACTCCACCAGGCAGAAAAGAGGTCAGCACTCCACAAAATCTTTGTGATATAAAAACTCCAATTTTATTATGAATTACCGTTCTTTGCTCACCTGAGTCTCCTACAACAAATAAAAACTTTTTGTATGTTTAATAAGGTTCTTTAGTATAGTAGTGTGTATTTTAAAAGTTCACTGCTGCTATGGGCACCACCATGTTGCCCTCCTATGCCAACCTATTTTTGGGTTGGTGGGAGGATGCCATGGTGATTAGCCATGACAAAAACTCATATCTGCCACAGATTATTTTCTGGGGCAGATATACTGACTATATTATCACCATTTGGAAAAGGGACCAGGCTAGACCAGACAATTTTGTCAAATTCTTGAGCAAGAATAATTTGAACTTGGGTTTTATAGCCAACGTGCATCCAAGAGCAGTAACGTTTCAGGACCTTTGCCTGGTTTCAGGAAGTGATATTAAGATTCATACAAAAACATATAGTAAATCAGCAGTGGGCATAACTGCCTCAGGCACAACATGCACACCTAAATGATACCATGCAGGCAGTACCATACATACATTTTGTCAGTATACGACCTACCTGCTCAGATTTGAGTTCTTTTGAGGTCCAGCATGATGAATTGATAGAAACGTTTCTTAACAAGGGCTATACAAAGAAATGTTAAAGGATGTTAGAAATAGAGTTTGTTGTTTGGACCACACATCCCTTTTACAGCCACGGACATGAAGCAATGATGCCTTTAAAAGCATTACTTTAGTGACTGAATATAACTGTGTAGCTACACAAGTTTCCACAACAGTTCACAAATTGTTGGATGTGCAGAAGGGGGCACTGCCCTTTTTGCAGTAGCTATTAACTGGCCCTAGATAACATGTTGTAGAGGCCAAAACATAGTGGACCAGGTTACAAATTCACATTCCAGAGTCTGACCATCCACAGTCACATTAATTGGTTACCTGCACTACTGACAGGATGTTACTATTGTGGCTCATGCAATATCTGCAGTTATTGCAGCATCAGGAAAACATGTATCCATTCAAGCACAGCAAAAATATCACTATCAATGAATTCATTGTCTCTTCAACAGATGTTGTTTATACAATCCACTGTTCTTTCTCAATGATATATGTTAGTCGTACTACAAGACTACTAAAAAATATGTATACATGAGCATATATACATTCTATAGCAGAATAACTGAATACACCTATAGGTATTCACTTTGCCAGACCCCACAATAGGAGCACAAGCACTTTCAGGTTTATGGGGTTACAGCCTGTGTTGGTCCACCATAGTGGAGGGACAAGGTTGAGATCCTGTTGCAAAAAGAGTTGAAGTGAATCTATACCTTAAGAGCTCCATCACTGAATGAACTAAATTATGGTATTGACATGATGCCCTTTGTTGGATTTATCAGGTATAATTTTTTCAATTAAAAAAATATTATCCACTAATTCATTCTGCTTTGTACCTCCATTTATTTTTAGGTCCCATTGCAGCTGCTTTTGAGGATTATTTGTATGACAAATGCAAAATTTCAGATTGTATCTTGGAGGGAGGCTTGGATTTGCTTCTATAAAGATTCCCAGATTATGCTATCCTATCTCTCTGCTAGCTTGCTGTTCTATTATTATGAATTTATAACAGCATGTTTGTATATCTTTGTTATTTCCTTATTTGTCACTTAATATTTCCAATTTTTCACTCCTTGCACCCCACTTCTCTCAGTCTGCTGTCTGTGCTGTTTTCGTAATTTGAGCTCACAGGCTCTTTTCTTAGCATAGGTACCTTAGCATAGAGTTTCCTCCTATAGCACTTATACCATCAGCTTGGAATCTTTTACTTGATAAGAAGTATGAAAGTATATCTTTGTCCTTGTAGGTAAAAGTAGATAGTTGCTAGTCAGGAACTCCTTTTTTGTATCCAATTTTTGTAATTGTATTTTTATCCTGTTTTCACTAGCGGGGAATCATATTTTCTCATTTTTTGCATATTTTGCACTTTGTTTATGGGATGGTGTTTTATGACATAGTGTTCATGTACTAGGTAATTAGAGTATGCACCTTTAAACCTGCAAGAGTGTGTACCTTTAAACCTGCAATATAAATGTTTGCTTAGTACCTGTATGCTGCACCCACTGATCAAGGGTCATGTATATACCAGAAGCACTGGGGTTTAGTACCATGCTTTTGCTGTTTGATCCTAATAATCAATGTGTTTCTTCTGCAGTATGCCTTGAAATTTTTACATTACATTCAGGTAGGTGTGCAGCTTTTCTTGTGCAGTGATTGCATCTAATAGCTTGTACCTGTCGCCCCAGAACTGTACACACAAATCCTAGATTTGCCCCCTCATAAGGTGCATGTCACTGTCATATTCTCTCTAGCACACTGCACTGACAATATAAGCATACACATTGTATATTATAAATATATATTTCTATATTACAAACCAATCACACACACAAAAAAAAAAACAAATGTGGGGAGTAGTGCAATGTAATGGCTGTGGGGCAGCAGTCTTCCGGGAGTCTTTCTGGAGGCTGAGATGCTGCCCTATTTGTAGACAACTCTCTGCCCTGAGGAAGGAAGTGCCCTGCCTTCAGGCCACACTGACAGTAGTACGGGACCTTCCCCAGGCCACACTGGACAGTAGGAAGGAACCTCCCATCCAGGGAGCACCACAGCCACCACCACTACCCTCAGAGTTGCTAAGAAAACACAGCAGTTGGACCACAGTGGGCTCAGGAAGGGTGAGGATGGTGGAACGGAGGCACACCAGTCAGTTGTTCCACTCCACAATCCATACACCATTCTGGGGGAGCATAGCTCCCCTATGGATGCACCTACAGAGGAGGCTAAGGAGGCTGAGGACAGCTGTCACAAGGGAGGCCCACAGGAAGGAGGCAGAGGACACCACAAGGAAAGGAAGCAGCTCCTGGTGGGGGACTCAATTATTAGGGGGATAGAACTGGGAGGAGCTGGGAAAACTGAAGTAAGGTGCCTGCCTGGTGCCATGGCTTGAGGGACAGGAAGCGATCCCTCAGGATCACGACAACAGCTGCAAGGATTCTGAGCTGGACGAATTGTCCACCTAGGAACAAATGACTTGGCTCATCATGAGGTTAGAGCAGTGCAGGAGGACATTGCAGAGTTGGGGAGGCCTAAGACAAGTAGCACACAGTATCCTTCCCTCAGAGGTGCTGCCTGTCAAAGGCATGGGTGAGGCGAGGGTAATTGGCACCATGCAGTTTAATGAATGGTTGAAAAATGGTGCGGAGCACATAGGGTTTGGCTTCATTGGGGACTGGGGTTCCACCTGGAGGGACACCAGCCTATACTGGCAGGATGGTCTGCATCTGTCCAGGAAGGGAACAAGTCTTTGAGCAATCGGTTTAAATGCTTCATTGGCAAGCTTTTAAACTAGTCAAGGGGAGGCACTGACAAGCAGCAGAAAATCCCAGCCTCTCCTACAAAACAGGGTACTAAATGAGAAAAGACCAATGTAGAACGGGTCAGTGGGGATGCTGCAACAGAAGGTAAAGCCATCAAAAAATGGAGAGCAATGAGTACCAATGCCCGTAGTCTAGGTAACAAGCTTCCTGAATTAGTGGCCTTGATGGAGGAGGAACATCTGGATATCGTGGCAGTCACAGAAACATGGTACACACAAAACCATGACTGGGACATAAACATGCCAGGATACACTATCTACAGGAGGGACAGGGAGGGTAAAAGAGGAGGAGGAGTAGTTCTTTACATAAAGGAAGGAATAAAAGCAACAGAACAAAAGGGTAAACAGGGAGGAGAAGAAACACTGTGGGTAAATTTGGAGACAGGCAATGGCACCACAATCCGCACAAGGGTTAGATACAGACCTCTCTCAGGGGAGGAAATGGACAAGGAAATGATAGAAAGTATACTTAGAATGGCAGAAAAGGGGATACTGCTGATGGGTGATCTGAATATGCCAGATGTTAACTGGAGTGCAGTTGCAGCTGCCACTCAAGAGTGCAGTTTTCTAGATGCCTCACAGGGGCAGTGCCTTAGACAACTAGTACTGGAGCCCACTCGAGAGGAGCAATATTAGACTTTGTACTTCAAATGGAGATGGAGAGAGGATCACAGATGTAGAAGTGGTAGCCATCTGGGAACTAGCACCATCGAACAGTATGGTTCACAAAACACAGTAATAGAGTCAAGCCATACAAAGACAAAAGTACTGGACTTTAGGGAGGGCTGACTTTGCTATAATGGGTGAGTGCCTAAGGAATGCACTAGCAAATGGGCAGGAAGGAGGAGTGGAAGAACAATGGGGAATAATAAAAACTGCCATCACAGAGGTAACAAGCCTTTGTGTGAAGCAAATAAACAAAACAAGACGATGTAAGAAACCACTATGGTTCACAAAGGAAGGTGGCAGTGAAGGTTCAAGAGAAAAAGAAAGCATTCAGGAAGTACAAGGAATCGCAGAAGGAGCAGGACAGAGAACTGTATCAGTTAAAGCAAAAGGAGGCTGGGAAGGCAGTCAGAACAGGAAAGGCCCAAACCGAGGAAAAGATAGCCAACTCAGTTAAGAAGGGGATAAAACCTTTATAGGTACATCAGGGAGCGAAGGAAGACCAAGGGAGGGATAGTGAGGCTTAATAAAGGGAGGGAGGGTGGGCAGCGGAGACTGGAAAGGGCAGAGATACTAAACAAATATTTTTGCTCAGTATTTATGAAGGAAGAGGGGAGATACATAAAACAAACAGTGGTAACACTCTGGATACAGAAGTTGATACCGCCCATTTACAGAAGAAAGGGTTCTGAAAGAACTCTTTAAAACTGAAGGTGGACAAAGCAAGGGGGCCTGATGGGATTCATCCCAGAATTCTAAAAGAACTAAGGGTAGAACTAGTGACACCACTGACTACCCTTTTAACAAATCATGGGAGGATGGGTGGTACCCGAGGACTGGAGGAGGGCAGATGTGATTCCCCTTCACAAAAGTGGGAGCACGGCAGAAGCAGGAAACTATAGACCTGTTAGTTTAACCTCAGTGATAGGGAAAATGATGGAATCACTTCTAAAGGAAAGAATTGTCGAGTATGTAGAGGCCAGAGGGGCACAGGACCCTAGGCAGCATGGATTCACAGCGGGAAGGTCATGCCAGAAGAATCTGATAGATTTCTTTGACTGGGTGACCAAAGTAGTAGATCAGGGAGGGGCTGTGGACATGGCCTACCTAGACTTTTAGCAAAGCATTTGACACAGTCCCACACAAAAGATTAATATACAAGTTAGCCAGCCTGGGAGTGGGTCCCAAGATGATAGCCTGGAAAGAATTGGCTGGAGAATAGGACACAGAGAGTTATAGTAAATGGAGTCCACCAGAAGAAAGGAGGGTTACTAGTGGATACCGCAGTGTTCAGTATTAGACTGTCCTCTTCAATGTCTTTATAAGAGACATTGCAGAAGGACTGGAGGGAAAGTGATGTCTCTTTGCAGATGACACTAAGATCTGCAACAGAGTTGATGCACAGGGTGGGGTGGAAAGGATGAGAAGGGACTTGGCAAGGTTAGAGGAATGGTCAAATGTATGGCAGCTTAGATTCAATGCTAAGAAGTGCAGGTAATGCACCTGGGAAACAAAACCCAGGGAAGAGTACACAATGGGGGTGAGATACTAACAACAACAAGAATGGAAAGGACCTGGGGGTAGTCATATCAGATGACCTAAAGATGGGCAAGCAATGTGAGAGGGCAGCAAGGAGGGCTGGGAGGATACTGGGATGCATAGGGAGAGGCATCACCAGTAGAAAACAGGAAGTTATTATCCCTCTGTACAGACAGCTGGTGAGACCCCATCTGGAGTACTGTGTGCAGTTCTGGAGACCCAATCTCCGCAAAGACATAGACAGAATGGAAGCTGTCCAGAGGAGGGCAACTAAAATGGTGCAGGGTCTGCACTGGAAGTCGTATGAAGAGAGACTTATGGAGCTTAATATGTATAGCCTCGAGGAAAGGAGGGAGAGGGGGGACATGATAGAAACTTTCAAGTGCCTCAAGGGAATCAACAAAGTCCAAGAGGGTAGCATCTTTCAAAAAAAGAGGTGTGCAAGAACAAGAGGGCACGATTTGAAGATAGAGGGGGGGCGGCTCAGAGGTAATTTAAGGAAGTATTTTTTCACAGAGAGGGTTGTGGATGCATGGAATGGCCTTCCGGAGGAGGTTGTGGAGTCAAAATCAGTGGTGGAATTCAAGCATGCATGGGATAGTCATAAGGCAATTCTGGGGGGTTGGGGTAGGAAGAAGTAGGCTGCTGGTTAACTAGGATCTGCAGCTTATCCAGTAGGTAGGGAAATGGGCAGACTGGGTGGGCCAAGCGGTCCTTATCTGCCATCAAATTCTATGTTTCTATGTTCTATGTTTCTATGTTTCATTCATACCCAATTACTGTCACACTTTGAAAGCCTATGAAATGCTCTTTCAACATGATATTTGGCTCGTCTGAGGCTGAACGCAGTCCTGGGCTCTTGACGACTGAGCCTGCTCAGTATTAAGACTATATTGCAGCCATTTTTATAACAGGGTTTTAAATAATTGATTAGCAGTTTTTTTCTTGGGACGATACTAACTGCACAGAAAGTATTTATAGAGATTTTCTAGAAGTGATGTGTTTGTTAAACACAGTGAGGTAAGAGCTATGCATTTTCACAAAGTTTTAGCAGTTTTATGAGCAAAATGCTAATCAATTTTTAGAGTTAAATAAAACCCTGTATAACATGTTGATGTCATTGAAGAACAAGACCTGCCTAATTACACTGAGTCAAGCACAGCTTGCTCCTTCATGACATCACAGTGTTGTACAAGTGGTTGCAGTGTAGCATTAATATTGAACAAGGTCAGTCATCTCTACCTCTTGAGTGCTTCCAGCTACAGGCAAGCCCAATACATCATATGAAAGTTTTTTGTGGGCTTTCAAACTCTGTCAGCCACTGCACATGAATGTTTCCTTTAGGATAAGATAACTTTTTAAATAATCTAAGGGTGATACTTTAGTATTTGTGAGGGAAGATTAGTACTAGGTACACAATGTATTTTTTAAATATTAATTATTGATTAATTATTTTTGATTAAAAAAAATGTGCACACATAAATCCTTCAGCAGTGTTTTTCTGTAAAATCTAAGAGCAAGATGAATATTTTAAAAAGTTTTTTGAAATATTCAAATATTCATGAGGTAATAGAGTCTTCATGCTGCTCAATGGTTTTGAAAATCTGTGTGCTACATGATGGTTTTGAAAATCTGCATGCTGCTCCTTGGTTCTCAAAATCTACACTCTGCATAATACTTTTTGCTAAACATTTGCACAAAAATCCTTCATGAATGTTTTCAATATCGGGACTAGGTCAATACGGCACCAGCAAAATGGCATGGTGAAAAACCATGCCATGCGGGCACCAGAAATCGGGCATGGTGAAAAACGTGCTAATAAAAATAAACCATATCCAAAGCTGTGCACATTGTTATGACAGTGCAGTTTTTGACTGCTCTGTTTTGCATGTGCCATATTGACTGGATACCTTCAAAATCTACGTGCTGCATGATGGTTTTGAAAATCTATGTGCTGTACAAAGGTTTTGAAAATCTATGTGCTGTACAAAGGTTTTGAAAATCTATGTGCTGTACAAATGTTTTGAAAATCTATGTGCTGTACAAAGGTTTTGAAAATCTATGTGCTGTACACAGGTTTTGAAAATCTATATGCTAGACAAAGGTTTTGAAAATCTATGTGCTGTACAAAGGTTTTGAAAATCTATATGCTGTACAAAGGTTTTGAAAATCTATGTGCTGTACAAAGGTTTTGAAAATCTATATGCTAGACAAAGGTTTTGAAAATCTATGTGCTATACAAAGATTTTGAAAATCTATGTGCTATACAAAGGTTTTGAAAAGCTATGTGCTGTATAAAGGTTTTGAAAATCTATGTGCTTTACAAAGGTTTTGAAAATCTATATGCTATATGATGGCTTTTAATCTCTCTGTGCTGCATAGCAGTTTTCAAAATCTGAATGCCACTTGATGATTTTCAAAACCTACATGTTGCACAAAGATTTTCCTTTTGAAAAACTGATGTGTTGTGTGAATATTTTTATGTAGCATTAAAGTTCTGCATGAACAAACACTTTAATGTAAGGTACTGTAACTGAATACTGTAATATTTTCCAATTTGTGAGGGAGAGATATAACAAGACCCACAATGGGCACGCTACAAGACTAGGCCTGGCACTAGTCAGAAACCTGGCTCAAGTTGAATGCAAGGCCACATAGTTCTATGCAAGGGGTGGATCAAGTCGGAGGGTGCAGGGGATCATGGGATATGGCAGTCCATGGAAGGATTACCATGTCTTTCTCAGCAGAAGTGCTTTGATTTCAGTCTGGAAACATTGTATCCTTCATCATCTTCCTTTCCCCAGTCTTCTGTAGCATGGAGGAGGGCTGAAGTCCATGGCTGTGGGGTGACATCAGTACATCTGGACACCTGTCAGGGGTGAGTCACACCTGTGACAGCAGCCCTCTGCCTGGCCTAATGGTCTACCCAACCCTGATCTGGAAGAGCATAAATGCTATAATACATGTCACACTCTGCCTCCCCAATGCTGGCATGCCCATTCTTTGCCCTATGCCCTGTTAAATCTTGCAGTTACATGGGTATAGGCACAGACTGTAAGGAGTCATAAGGAGAGGAGAGAGTAAGCATACAGAGAAACAGGAGAGGGGACACAAAATAAGATATGATAGGAGTGGTGCAGTACAATGGCTGTGGGGCGGCAGTGTTCCGGGAGACATTCTGGAGGCTGCGATGCTGCCCTATTTGCAGGCACCTCTCTGGTCTGAGGGAGGAGGTTGTCCGTCTCCAGACTGACCTGGCTAGGATTTGTGAAACCTCCTCCCCCACCCAGGGACCACCAGGGCCAATGCCACTACCTCAGAGGTTGCCAAGAAAGAGGAGAGGCTGGACCAGGGTGGGCTCAGGGAGGGAGAGGGTGGTGGAACAGAGTTACATCCCTCCAGCTGTACCTCTCCACAATTCATTCACTGTTCTGGTGGATTGTGGTTCCTCTACGGAGGCATCTGCAGGGGAGACCAAGGAGGATGCTGGGAACCTTCACAAAGGAGACCCACAGGAGGGTGGCATGAGACCCCACAGGGGAAGGAAACAACTCCTGGTGGGGGACTCAATCATTAGGGGGGTAGAAATGGGGGAGGAAGGGGAGAGGGAGGTAAGGTGCCTGCCTGGCGCCACGGCTTGGAGGGACAGGAAGCGAATCCTCAGAATCGTGGGAGCAGCCACACGAGGGAGGGAGCTGGATGTTATTCTCCACCTAGGAACAAATGACCTGGCTAGGAATGGGATCAGACCAGTGCAAGAGGAGTTTGTAGAGTTGGGGAGGGGCCTTAGACAAGTAGCACATACAGTAACCTTCTCAGAGGTGCTGCCTGTCTATGGCAAGGGTGATGCTAGGGTACTCCTCACCAGGGAATTCAATGAATGTTTGAAAAACTGGTGTGGAGCTCAGGGTTTTGGCTTCATTGGGGACTGGGGAGCCACCTGGAGGGATGCAGACCTATACTGGCGCGATGGTCTGCATCTGTCCGGAGGGGGAGAGCCAGCATCCTATGTGAGAGGTTTAAATGCTTCATTGACAAGCATTTAAACTAGCCAAGGGGGGAGGCACTGAAAAGGAGCAGGGAAACCACAGCCTCCCCCAACAAACAACAGTAATTAGTGAGGTAAACACCAAGGTAGAGAAGTCATTAGGGAGCAGGACAGAAGTAAATGTAAAAAAAGGGAAAGGCAGTAAGGACAGGAATGGGGCTAAAAGGGGTAAGGCCATCAAAAAGTGGAGGGTGATGAGTACCAATGCCCGTAGTCTGTGTAACAAGCTCCCTGAACTAGTGGCCTTGATGGAAGAGGGTTGCCTGGATATTGTGGCAGTCACAGAAACATGGTACACAGAGAACCATGACTGGGATGTCAACATACCAGGATACACAATCTACAGGAGGGGCAGGGAGGGTAAAAGAGGAGGAGGAGTAGCTCTTTATGTAAAGGAAGGAATCAAAGCAACAGAACTAAAGAGTAAGCAGGGAGCAGATGAGACACTCTGGGTCACCCTGGAGAAAGGAAATGGCACCACAATCCGCATGGGGGTTATATACAGACCCCCATCTCAGGGGGAGGGAATGGACAAGGAAATGATAGAAGGCTTCCTTAGAATGGCAGAAAAAGGGGAGATATTGTTGATGGGGGACCTGAATATGCCAGATGTTAACTGGAGCACCTTGCTGCAGACACATCCAAGAGCAGGGCATTCTTGATGCCCTACAGGGGCATGCCTCAGACAGCTAGTACTGGAACCCACTCGGAGGAGCAATCTTAGACTTGGTACTCTCAAATGGGATGGAGAAAGAATCTCAGATTTAGAAGTGGTAGCTATCTGGGAACAAGTGACCACCAAACAGTGTGGTTCACGATAAACACAGCCATACAATCAAGCCACACAAAAGCAAGAGTATTGGACTTTAGGAGGGCTGACTTTGGGAAAATGAGAGAGTGCCTCAGAAAAGCACTAGCAAACAGGCAAGAAGGAAGGGTGGAGGAACAATGGAGAGTAATCAAAACAGCCATCACAGAGGCAACAAGCCTTTGTGTAAAGCAAATCAACAAAACACAACGAAGGAAAAAAACACTATAGTTCTCAAAAGAGGTGGCAGGGAAGGTTAAGGAGAAAAGAATAGCGTTCAGGAAATATAAGGAAACATAGAAGGAGAAGGACAGAGAACTTTATCAGTTAAAGCAGAAAGAGGCTGGGAAGGCAGTCACAATAGCAAAGGCCCAAACCAAGGAAAGGATAGCCAACTCTGTTAAGAAGGGTGATAAGACCTTTTATAGGTACATTAGGGAGCGAAGAAAGACCAAAGGAGGAATACTGAGGCTTAATAAAGGGGAGGTAATGTGGGTAGAGGGTGACAATGAAAAAGCAGGGATACTGAACGAATATTTCTGCTCAGTATTCACAAAGGAAGAGGAGGGGGAGGTACCTAAACTAAACAAGAGAAACTCTCTGAAGATGAGGGTCAATACCAGTCCATTTACAGAAGAAAGGGTTCTGAAAGAACTAATAAAATTGAAGGTGGACAAAGCAATGGGGCCTGATGGGATTCACCCAAGAATTCTGAAAGAACTAAGGGTAGAACTAATGACACCGCTGACTACTCTCTTTAACAAATCATGGGAGGATGGGGTGGTACCTGAGGACTGGAGGAGGGCGGATGTGATTCCTCTTCACAAAAGTGGGAGCAGGACAGAGGCAGAAAACTACAGACCAGTTAGTCTGACCTCAGTGGTAGGTAAAATGATGGAATCACTTCTGAAGGAAAGAATTGTTGAGCACATAGAGGCTAGTGGGGCACAGGACCCAAGGCAGCGTGGATTCACAATAGGAAGGTCATGTCAGACGAATTTAATAGATTTCTTTGACTGGGTGACCAAAGTAGTAGACCACGGAGGGGCTGTAGACATGGCTTACCTAGATTTTAGCAAGGCATTTGATACAGTCCCACACAAAAGATTAATACACAAGTTAGCCAGCCCTGGAGTGGGTCCCAAGGTGGTAGCCTGGATAAAAAATTGGCTATGCAACAGGACGCAAAGGGTAATAGTAAATGGAGTCCACAGTAAAGAAAGGAGGGTTACTAGCGGGGTACTGCAGGATTCAGTACTGGGACCGGTCCTTTTAATGTCTTTATAAGTGACATTGCAGAGGAACTGGAAGGAAAAGTATGTCTCTTTGCAGATGACACAAAGATCTGCAACAGGGTTGATACACCAGATGGAGTGGAAAGGATGAGAAGGACTTGGCAAGGTTGGAGGAATGGTCAAATGTATGGCAGCTCAGATTCAATGCAAAGAAGTGCAAGAGTAATCCTGGAAACAAAACCCAGGCCAAGAGTACACAATGGGGGTGAGATACTGACAACAGTAAAATGGAAAGGGACCTGGGGGTAATTATATCAGATGACCTAAAGGTGGGCAAGCAATGTGAAGGCAGTAAGGAAGGCTGGGGGATATTGGGATGCATAGGGAGAGGCATCAATAGTAGAAAACAGGAAGTTGTTATCCTCTGTACAGACAGTTGGTGAGACCCCATCTGAGTACTGTGTGCAGTTCTGGAGACCCATCTCCACAAAGACATAGACAGAGTGGAGGCTGTCCAGAGGAGGGCAACAAAATGGTGCAGGGTCTGCACCAGAAGACATATGAAGAAAGACTAAAGGAGCTTAATATGTATACCCTTGAGGAAAGGAGGGAGAGAGGGACATGATAGAAACTTTCAAGTACCTCAAGGGAATCAACAAAGTCCAAGAGGGTGGCATCTTTCAGAAAAAGAGATGTGCAAGAACAAGGGGGCACAATTTGAAGATAGAGGGGGGACAGCTCAGAGGTAATGTGATGAAGTATTTTTTCACAGAGAGGGTTGTGGATGCATGGAACAGCCTCCCCTGAGGAGGTCATGGAGTCAAGAACAGTGGGGGAATTCAAGAATGCATGGGACAGACATGGGGATCACATGATGAGCTGAAGCCAATCAGACGCTTCCAGTGCTACTCCAAAGCCCCGTTTCCAATATTTGGCATTTAAAACTTCAAAACCAGCTTTTTTTTAACGGGAACAGTTGAAGCTGATTTGAGAACTCCTGAGGGCTTGTTTTAAAGGGACCCCCTGAAAGATTTGTGTGAAAAGGAAGCGAGGCAGTGTTACAGCTAGTGTGTGTTTGGCTGCAATACTAGGCCGAAGTGAAGCACGGAGATGAAAGTTGAAGCCGGCGAGCCCTTGGCAGCGAGAACCCCCGCTACCAAACAGCCAAAACCCCAGTCTCCCACGCCAAACGACCAGGAGGAGGAATCGGGGAAGGAAGGGGAGTTCCTATTCAACCAATGCAGACATACAGGAGATTAAGGCAATGCTACAAGGGTTAGTTACAGATTTTGCAGCAATGAAGCCAGTGCTGCATTCATTCGCACAAAGATTGGGGGATGCAGAGGCTCGAATCTCTTCGCAAGAAAGGAAAACATTGGTGATAGAACAAGAAATGGTGGCAGTTAGAAGGCAGGTTAAAAAGCTGGAAGATCGGCTTGAGGATCAGGAGTCAAGAAACAGACATAATAACTTAATTGTTGCAGGGCTACCAGAGAGGGCTGAAGGGCAAGACTGTGTGACATTTATGCCGGATCTCCTGCTTAAGCTGCTGGGTCTTACACTCTATGGTGAGGCGTACAACCTCAAGAGAGCTCATTGGGCCCTAAGGGAGATGCCTCCTCCCGGAGCTAGGCCCCAAGTGATAATTATGCGTTTCCTCAATTACAAGGAGAAGGCATATGTGTTAGCTACTGCCAGACAAAAGAAGTCTCTCCAGTGGAATGGCGCATCGCTTTGGCTATTTCAAGACTACACACCCACGATTAGAGAAAAGCAGAAAGAGTATGTGGAGATCAAGAAAAAGCTTTATTTGGCTGGAATAAAGTTTGTCTACAATATCCTGCGACTCTGGTGGTGCGGCTGCAGTCAGGGGAGAGGAAGTTCCTGAATGCAAAAGAAGCTCTTGAGGGGTTATGGCTGGAGCTCCCCAATTTATTCAAGTCGACGACTTGACAGTGTTTTGAAGATCAAGGGACTGTGTTTATTCAAGAGACTGAGACTGGAGAAATGAATACGAACTTAAGGCTTAAGAAGTCTGCATGTTGTTTGACTCTTCAGCTCATGATTATATAATTTTCTCTTCCCTTCCCCCTCCCCCCCTTTTTTTTTTTGAGAAATGGGGTGGGGTGGGGCAGTAGGGAGAGGGAAGAAGAGGGAGGGGTAACTGTGGGAAAGTATTGGAAGAGGAAATACCCTAAAGAGGTTAAGACTGAGGCATCAGTGTAGGGGGAAGAGAAAGCGAGACTAAAAGGTGAAATGTACATTGGGATCACTCCTTTGTAGCTGAGGATTAGTTAGAAGTGAAGGGAGGAGCTACCTGGTTGATGTTTTTTTTTAAATGAAGCGGATGTAAAGATGGGGCACTTTATGGGATTATCTTTGGGTCTGTACAAGAAGGTTTCCACCACTCGTGGGGTGATTATCATCTGTATGGTCTTTAAGGGTAATAACTCTAAAAGCAGTGAGGCGACACGGCAGCCCCTTAAGTATAGGGAGTAGGTGGCGAGTTGTATTGCACTTGATGGGGCAGTTTCGAGGGTGTAGTTAGAAGATGGAAATCAGGACCTGGGAATCTTTAATGGCCCCTTAAAGTTGCAGAAATGTCCCAACATAATGTATTAGGTAGGGACGGGAAGCATTTTTGCAACTGAGGGGGGTAGGATATCTCATATAGGAGGGGCTGTTTAGGATAGGTAGAAATACCGGCTTAGAAAAGACAAGTCTGCAGATAACAATGGCGGTTGGGGGTTCGGGGCAAGGTCTTGAAGTTATGTAGATGAGGAGGGGCGAGGAGTAGCACAGGAATGGGTTCATCCATGACTCGATTTTTGGTAGGTGGACGATCTATGGATCGGGGATTGTGGGGAGGGGTGGGGGGATGGGAAAGAGACAGAGTCGGGTATAGGGAATCGGGTGGAGGCAGACCTGGGACAAAGGAAAAGAGCGTTTTTTTTTAAAATGGTGGTTAGTCTGATGTCAAATATCAAAATAATTTTGTGGAATGTTAAGGGACTCGGGGTAGTCGTAAGAAAATGTTGATTCTAAGGCATATTGAGTTACTAGGGGTTCATGTCACTGCTCTACAGGAGACGCACTTGTTGACGGAGGAACTGAATGGGCTTAAGAGATGATGGGTTGGACAGGTATATGGGACAGGTAAGGAAAGGGCCTCAGGAGGGGTGGTGATATTAATAAGGAAATCCTGCCCGTTTGAGGTGCTTCACGTTAATGCAAGGGAGGATAGTAGAAGGATATATGTCTCAGGCATTTTGTTGGGTAAAGCAATATCGGTGGCTTCTATTTATGGCCCAACACCTGCGGATCCTGGGTTCTTTGCCTCTATTGAGCGGGACATTGAGGATCTTTCATCACCCCTAATAATCATGGCAGGGGATTGGAATACCTGCCTTAATAATTATGAAGATAGAAGCCCATCATCTAAAGGGCCCTTATCCAAAGCTCAGATTGCTCTGAATAGGTTATTAGAGGTGACGGCACTGGTAGACCCAGCTAGGATATACTCGAAAGGGGGTATGTCTATGACCTTTAATTCTGCAGTTCACAAAAGTTATTCTCGTATCGATTTTTTTCTGGTAAATAGGAAGGTGTTGGAAGAAATTAAAGAAATAAAAATGGGGGGTAGAGTTTACTCAGATCACTCTCCCATTCAATTGGTGTGGGAACCCAAACCTGCTCCTCCCAGACCACTCAGGTGGAGGCTAAATGAGCTCTGGTTGGCGGAGCCTTTAGTGCGAGACAGACTGGAGGAGACATTATTGGATATTATCCAGCATCAAATACCCACATTGCAAAACCAAAAGCTGGCGTGGCCCACTTGTAAGGTTCTATATGCAGTAGCTGCCCAAAGATTAGCTGCTCAAAGAAGCAGGAGAGGAGAGTGAGAGAGGAATTTATTTTGGGGGCAATTGCTTCAGTGTCATCCTGGGAGGGCTCCTCAGCTGAGATTGATGTAGAGCTTAAGAGTTTATGAGGAGAGCTGGGCAGCATTGCCAATAGTAAGATAGAGTATTAGAGAGGATTGATGCTAGATACCTGATGCAGGGAGATGTCCCTGGGCAGTTGCTGGCAGCTCGGGTTAGGGAGTGGGAGGCAAGTAGAACGGTTACCTCCATTCAATATGGGGGGGGAGCTTTTAACTGACTCACAAGAGATGGCGGAGGCCTTCGCCTCGTATCTGGAAGGGATATACCAGGCTGGAGACCTAGCTGAGCAAAAAGAAATTGAAAGCTTTTTAGAGGGGATTCCCTTACCAATCTTAGACCCAGGACAGGCCCAGAAATTAGCGGCCCCAATAAGGGCATCGGAGATTTTGGAAATGGTGCAGTTGCTTCCTGCTGGTAAAACTCCGGGACCAGATGGTCTCTCTACTAAATTTTATCAGGCACATATACAGACCATTTTACCTTTGCTCCAAGAATTATTCAGAGATATTATGCAGGAAGGGATACCTCACCCTCCATTATATCAGGCGTATATCACTTTGATTCCTAAACCGGATAAGCCTAGGGATGTCTCTGGAAATTATAGGCCTATAGCCTATTGAACCAGGATATTAAGATTCTTACAAGAATTATAGCAAATAGAATTTTGCAAATCGCCTCTAGCCTAATTAGTCAGGAACAGGTGGGATTTATGCCAGGGAGGGGGGCACATGATGCTCTTAGAAAATTGCATCACATATTAAGCTTTGCGTCTGACTCCCAATTACCTTTAGAGTTGATATCATTAGATGCGGAGAAGGCCTTTGACAGGGTCTCCCATCCCTTCCTTTTTGCTACAATGGAGAGGATGGGATTCCCGTAGGGTCTCCTTAGGGATATTAGGAATCTATACGCAGCGCCAATGGCTAGGGTGCTTTGCAATGGCTATCTTTCGTGCAAGATACACTTGGAGAATGGGACTCAGCAGGGCTGCCCCCTTTCCCCAATACTTTTTAACATTTACTTGGAGCCGCTTTTGAGGGCTATTAATAAGGATGCAAAGATAAAAGGAATCAAGATAAAGGGGAAAGAGATTAAATTTTCAGTTTTCGAGGATGATATACTGTTGCACTCGGAGGATCCAGCTTTGAGTTTTAAGAGGGTGATAAAAGTAATAGAGCTTTTTTCCAGGGTCTGCAATTATAAGTTGAATCTGAGTAAGACTCAGATCCTCCCCTTGATGCCGCATGTTACTAAGATTGAATTTATGCCCTTGCAAATACAATGGAGGATAGACAAAATTAAATATCTAGGTATCTGGAATACGGTGGATTTGGAGGCAGGGGCGGAAATAAATATGGAGGGAATCATATCGGCTCTTAAAGGGGATGTATTAAGGTGGAGTAAATTGCCCATAAATTTCATGGCTCGATTGTGCCTTATTAAGATGAATATATTACCCCGCTTGTTGTATCCGGCATATTTAGCTCCATATAGTATTCCCCGAAAATGGTTTAATATAATTAGAACCCTAATTTCCAGTTTCTTACGGAAGGATAGGCCTCCTAGATTAAAGCATAATAGTTTGTGTTTATCGTATGAAGGGGGAGGGGTTTCTCTTCCTGACCTACAACAAATATATTATGTGGCAGGCCAGCTAGGTTTGCTGAGCCAATGGGTCAAAGAGCTTGAGGCGGAGAGATATAGCCCAACTTGGCTCCAGTTGGAGAAACAAACATTAAGAGATTTAAATCTCGCCCTGGTGGTGATGATGTATGCTAATATTGGGAAAAGTTTTAAGATAGGGTCTGGGAATCCAATTGTGAAAATGGTAAGGGTGTGGTGGTCCTTTCTTTCTTTCCCCGTCCCAGAGGAAGAGCCAAATGAGGGCAGGAGATCAACCCGTGGTGGGTAACCCTAACTTAGTAATTGGGAATCGGGTGGTTAACTGGTGGTGGGCTAATCAGATGCAGGGTTTGACACTAAAAGAAACCATTCAGGATGACAGGGTGGTCTTACCAGCAAGCTGTGAGGGAATGGCTTTTTTCTTAAGAAGTGTCAAATTAAGCATAGGATAGAAGGGGCACTGAGAAAGCTAGGGGGTGTTACGGACAAGTGTTTCTCCTGGGGGATGCTCCAGGAGGTTGATTCAAGAGCGCATCCTCTGTCACAAATTTATAAAATATTGCTGGAGTTCTTTAGCCCGAGTACTGCTAGAAGAGTCATATATTGGGATAAAGTGATGGTTCCTTGGAACCTAGATTGGGAAAATATTTGGAAAGGCGGCAAGTACAATGTCGTTCCAAAATATAGAAGTATGCAATTTTTCATTGTATCTAATCTGTTTTTTACCCCTGTGAAACTGTATGAGAGAAACCTGAGATGGACGGACCTGTGTTTCAGATGTGAGGGGGGGAAAAGGTGATTTAATGCATGTGATATGGGGATGTAGCAAAATATCACCCCGTGGGGGGAAATTAAAAGACCTTTGGACCCAATGTTGGATTACTCCAAATACATAACACTAGAGATTTGTGTTCTGGGCGATTTTTCTCAAATTTTGGCAGTCATTCCTAGATATCACCTCTCCTTGATGACGGCAGTAGTTAAAGCCTTCCTATTAAAGCATTGGAAAGATGATTCCGTATATACCTATGGTCAATGGGTAAAGGATTTATTGGGGATGTTGGTCAGAATAAAGAGACATCTGTATATGGAGGGGAGAGGGGAGCTACTGTATATGTCAAAAGATGGGTGGTATTAGATGCAGTTTATACTCTCCAGATCACAAATGGGTAAACACAGGCTGTCTGTCAGACGGGGTATAGCGGATGACTACTATCATGGTTAAGAACTTGATACTTTTGGTTACAATTTGGGTCTTTGTGGAAATGTTTGTGATGTATATCTGCGGACCAATGTAGGTCACGGGGGGTCTGCTGTTTTTTGGGTGGGAATGGGGGACTCACTCTCTTTTCCAGGGGATGTACATAGGTGGGCTGTACATAGTTTGCACTGTCAGTTTGAGGCGGTGCAACCTGACTTCGCCAGGCAGTTGTATGTTTGTTGGTTTGTTTGTCTTTTTGTCTTCTTCTTTTTGGAAAATGAATAAAGAATTATTAAAAAAAAAAAAAAGAATGCATGGGACAGACATAAGGCAGTCCTAGTGGGGGGTAGGAAGAAGTAAGCTGTTGATTAATTAGGATCTGCAGCTTATCTGTTAGGTAGGAAAATGGGCAGACTAGTTGGGCCAAGTGGTCCTTATCTGCCGTCAAATTCTATGTTTCTATGTGACTGTCCCCATCCAGGATACATGGCAGGGATGGCTGTTCTTTCTTCAGCTGGTGTCCCTTGTATACCTGGGATGAGCACATCCTGTCTCTATACACTATGTACCATGATGCATAAGGCCATGCAGCATAGGGCTGAATGTGTGTTTTTTTTTTTTGAAGTTAGACGATGACCAAAAAAATAAAACATGACCTGCATTTTGTACTTCTATTAAAGTCATACTTGAATAAAATAGTACTTATGTCTCATGTGCTGCTTTGTGCAGCTCTTGTACGTCTTTCACATACAAAGTAATGAGTTATGTGCTGGCCCTGAACTGGGCCAAGCCTCCTGACAGAGCGTTGATGAACCCGAAGTGCTGAGGCTAATGTGGTGCTAGTTATATTGGCTAATAAAGCTTCAAACATTTACCTAAGTACTTTGTTTTTTGACCTTATCTCTCTCTTGGTGTGCGAGGTTGCTGGACTGCTGATCCTGAGCAGCCCTACACATTCGGCTTTTTACAGGCCAGAAAGGATCCTATGAAAAGTATTTGAAGCGTCACGTTCTGCTTTGTGCGCGGTTTTAAAGGCCTTGTGCAAAGGAAGTTACCACTATAATTTCTTAAAAAGTAAATAAACTCATAAAAGAAAACTACATTAATGCTTACTTGGGTTGCTACCACACAAAACTCAAACTCCACAAAGGTTGGAAGTGACCCATTTTAGGTGTCAAGGCAGTGCCCACAAAGTCTAAAAATGTGATTTTATGCGTGTTAATATAATGTCCACAAAGTCTGAAAATGTGCTATTAAAGTTGTTATGCTTAGCTCACTTACATACCTCTACAGCTTCCCCCACCCTTGTGACTGAAGGCCCAGCTACTGTACAAGTATCAGACCATGCACCAATGCTCTGGTACCTCATACAGGGCCAACATATTCTAAATTTGTAAACGGCAGACACGTAATCTAAATTTGTAAACTGCAAACCTAATACCCATCCTCCTTCTTTGCCCTCATCACCAAGTAGGTGTACAGGTTCTCACTCATCCAGTAACTGCCAAGCATCATGTAACATCCCCCTCACCCAGCAGTGGATGCGGTCTTTTTGTTCAGGGAAGTTGCAGCATGATATACTAGACCTCTTGGTACACTATTTTACCCTCCCCTCCCAGTGAATAGACGAACATCTGCCATGGGGGGGCGCGTGCAGGGGGCTGTATGATGCTTAGTAGTCACTGAGTGAGTAAAAGAGGACCTGCGTCCAGCATTGTAACATGAAGCTAACAAATACAATCATCTAAAGGTGACTGTTGTGGCCCGAGGGCATTTTAGTCAGGTCCATGGGTTAAGCTGGGGTTTGGTTTGCTCAGTGGGAAGACATGAGTGAGTGATTGTTTCCTACTGTATTTCTAATAATGAGAATCAGGCTGAGGTTTAACTGGAAAGTGAGGAGCTGTGGGTGGGTGAAAGAAACATATTAACAGGCAAATACAGGTCCTAGTGAACAACTTAGAGGAAATGTCATGTAAAGAACCTAAGGGCATATCTGCCTCCAGCTTTCCTGAAGAACATTACCACTTTGTTATTCACAGGTACCCATACATTCTGTACATGATGTCTAGAACAGTCAGGTAGGGATTCTCTAATTAGAAAAGGGAAAAAGAAAAATAACTGGCTATTTTTAAGAACTAATAGTTTAACCAACTTGAGTGCTTTGATGACTGTGTTTGGCTGCAGCTGCATTTATTTGACTCAGATAAACCCAAGCAGAAATTAAAATGAGAGTGACTGCATTAGTAATTCTTATCTTCAAATGCTTTATAATCTTAGAAAAATGAAACTTTAGCAGATAGTGGGAAACTTATTCTTGCGTGGTCAGACCAACCTAACTTATTTTCTCCTTGACAACTTTCATATTTTTCCATGGGGAAGCAAACATTGTTTTACAAGTTTCAAAACAAGTTCTGTTTTGCTGTAAATGAAGGAAGATTCAGCACTGCATTGATTTGTAGTAAATGATCGGTGTATGCTGCTGTAGAATTTTCATTTCATCACTGAATGCTGGAGTCAGTGCACAATCTAGAATAACTGTGGCCTTTTGTCATCATATTATATGTCAGAGCTGCTTAAAGACGGCATCTTTGTTAAACTTGCCTAGAGAGGGGGGTGGTGGTTTAAGGGTCAGTAAAGGGGCTGCATGAGAGGAAAACATCACTTCACTTATTCCATTTGTTTGTATTGCCGCTGACCTCCATGCCACATCCGCTCCCAACTGGAGGCGAAGTAACACAGAAATATAGGCAGAAGAAGGCCTTGCAGTCTATGCAGTCTGCCTTTTGCCTCGTGAAGTTGTGCATTCTGTCTCAGGGATAGCACTGACCACTCCCCCCTTGCCTGCCCTCTTAGATCCCTTGACCAGTCTTTTGTGCCTGTCTGACCACCACCTTAAGCTCTCTACTATTTTTTCACTAACCAGTCTGTCAGGTGTCTTGTTCTGCCCCTCCTCCACCCTCTCTTGAAGTAGTATTTCCTCATGTCCCTTGTTTGACCCCCCCATTACCACCACCAGGTTCTTACTATTCCCACTGGTATTTGTATTGCTGCTGGTTGTAAACAGCCCTCTGGAGCCCAGTTTGTTACCACTCTGCATTTATTTACCTCCTCCTTCTGTAGTCCTGTAGTCCCCACCCCCAAGCACTCTGTACTGCAGCCCCTTTTTGTTGTCTGCTGAACATTTCACCATTGCTTTTGCCTGTCAGAGAAGTGAGATAGCAAAGATATATAGTTTTAGGTGTGTGTGTGTGTGTGGGGGGGGGGTGTGCTGCATTGTGTACTGCAGTATATTCCCCTCACCCATTCTGAGCTGCTGTAAAGCTGAAGCCAACGGTATTAAATTAATGAAACTCTTCCTCTGAAGGTTTGGTTGTTTCACACAAATGTAAAGTTCTAGTTAGGAGAAGAAAAATGGGCAAACTTATGTAATTTTATGTAATTACTCATGTAATTTTGTGTCCCACTGCTTTAACAGTTAGTGATACATGCTTAATGTCACTGCTGTTATTATAATTAACCTACTCCACAACTTATCGCTAATGCCATTTACCTACCTGCCCATAGGTAACATCTGCTGTGTTGCCCATTCTGTGTTGCCATTCTCCTTGCTGCACTATTCTATAATGCCATTCTATCGGTTGTGAATTATATAATGCCAGTCTACCTGCTGCACAATTCTATGATGTCATTCTCTTTGCTACAGTATTCTATAATGCCATTATACCTGCTGCACTATTCTATAATTCCATTCTACTTACTGCACTATTCAATAAGACCATTCTATGTGTTGCAGTACTCTGTAATGGAATTCTACCTGCTGTGTTATTCTGTAATGCCATACCATTCTACCTGGTGCACTATTCTATAATATCATTCTCCTTGCTGCACTGTTCTATAATGCCATTCTACCTGCTGCACTATTCTATAATGCCATTCTCATTGCTGCACTGTTCTATAATGCCATTCTACCTGCTGCACTGTTCTACAATGCCATTTTACCTTATTCACAGTTCTATAATGCCATTCTCCTTGCTGCACTATTCTATAATACCATTCTACCTGCTGCGTTACTCTTTAATGACATTCTACCTGGTGTAGAATTCTATGATGCCATTCCACCTGCTGTACTATTCTATAATGCCATTCTACCTGCTGAATTATTCTATAATGCCATTCTACCTGGTGCACTATTCTATAATGCCATTCTATCTGCTGCACTATTCTATAATGAAATTCTACCTGCTGCATTAATCTATAATGACATTCTACATGTTGCAGAATTCATTCTATAATGCCATTCTATCTGCTGTGTTATTCTAAAATGCCATTCTACCTGCTGGGATATTTTATAATACCATTCTACCTGGTGCACTATTCTATAATGCCATTCTGCGTGCTGCATTATTCTATGATGCCATTCTACCTGCTACATTATTCTATAATGCCATTCTGCCTGGTATAGTACTCTAACATCCCATTCTATCTGTTGCACTATTCTATAATGCCATTTTACCTGCTGCATTATTCTATAATGCCATTCTACCTGGTCTATAATGCCATTCCATAGCTGTTGCCAGGGGGGGGGGTTCTTCTGGTTCGAAAGAACCCCCCCTTTTGAAACTCCTCCTTTATTTTCATTATTTGTAAAAAAAAAAAAAAGTTTCATCATTTCTGTTTATTTTTTTACTGTTACAGAGTGCTAATGCACACATGATGAACCTCAGCACTTTCTCTCTGCATGTACCCCCTCCCTCCTTCTGCTGCCAATCAGCTCCCTCAGTACAAGTAAGATGACTGGAGCTGCTTTGTGAGTCTTTCTCTGCACCCTCCCCTTATGACTGGCTGGCCAATTGGAGCTCACATCAGCATCGTGAATGTGACCTCAATACAGCACGGCCACTGCCTACAATTCACACTGTCAGCTAGCACTGGAGGAAGATGGAGCATGGTGGCAGGCTCAGAGATTACGTCACCAGGAGAGCAAACAAGAAGTAGAGGACCTCTGCTTATAATATTATCAGTCACAGGCAGGTAAATTTTGCTGGCCACTATTGCCGAAAATGTGTCCCTTAATAACTGTATATTAAGGGATAGACTGTGCAGTTGGGCAAGAGAGCTTTTCAGGTGGCAGGCTGAAAATGTAGAAATAAATTATTTAAATCCCCCTCTATGCAAAAAACAAAGTTGTCATGTTTCATATGCCTGTTTTAACTTTTCATAAGTAAAACAAAAAGGGTACCGCAGTGGAAAGGCAATGCAAGTGTTTGGAAGGGTCTGGCTGGGATCTGCACTGCCACCTCATTAATTGTGCTGTTCAGAGAGGTCTTCACTGTGGTCCCATTTTCATGGACATTCAGTACCACTGTGGTCTGTGTCATCTGTGCCAGATGCCGTTAAATCAAATAAGTTGTGATATGTTTTCTCCAGATGACCATGTGCCAGTAGATTGACATTTGTTGCTACAGTTCACTGTTTTGAACATACCCACTGTACTTTTGGAAGCATGGTGGGGTTGGGGGTTGGGGGTAGGCATTTAGGAGATGGTAATTTTGCACTGAAAATCCCCGTCGCTGTCAAATTACCTTTCCCTTCACTCCCTTTGTCATACCTACCACACTGGAGAATGGAGTGAGGGCAACAATTGTAGTACTCAATATTTAACTAAGACTTATGTTACAGATTTTTTTCCAAGCAGGGTGCCTGGAATAGAAGTATAGAAATATAGACAAAGACAGCAGAAAAAGACCAGAGGTCCATGCAGTCTGCCCAAGTTCCCTATAATCCCTGGAACCTACAATTTCTCCGGGGTACTAACCCTCCCTGTCCTCTTTCTAGTCACCTACTTGGTCCTGTTGCCTCCGGTAACCACTATTCCCTTCATTATGTCCCAGCCCTGCTTGAATCCTCTGACTGTTTTTACACCCACCATTTCAGCTGACACACTGTTCCAAAGTCCCACCACCTTTTCCATAAAGTAATAATTACTCACATCTCTCCTGAACCTACCTCCTGTTAATTTCCATTAGTGTACATGTGACCATGAATTAGTACTCAGGCTAAATAGTACCCCATAGTTCACTTTAATTCATTTCAGGAACTTGAAGATCTCTATCATATCTCCTCTCTCCCTTCTGGTCCCCAGTGAGTACATATTTATTGCCTTGAGGCACTCCTCATAGGATTTGCCCTGCTGTCCCTGAATCATTTGTTACTCTGTGCTGAACTGTCTCCAACCTATACTTATCCTTTCTGAGGTGAGGACTCCAGAACTGGGCACAGTACTCTAGGCGAGGCTTCACCAGGGATCTGTAGATGGGAAGTATTACCTCCTTTCTTCTGCTATCAATACCCCTACCAATCATACCTCTTAACCTTTCTTCACCAAAATGTGTGGCACGATGTGTGACAAACGAGCAAAATGTGTGACATATCGTCTAACATGGCACTGCAAGCTGAGAACACTATAGTGATCAGTGCAATAATGTTCATAATGTTTTTATATAACTAAGCATAATAGATTATTATGAATTTCTGCTTTAACATCTCAGTGGGGAATTGGAATATCACATTCCCCATGATGGACAAAGGGTTTCTGAGAGGTAAAATGAGTGACGTACCTCATAACATGTGACAGTTGAGAGGTGTGCTACTAATACATCCCAGCATCCTGCTAGCCTTGCTATAGGCCATGTTGCACTGACTCAATTACTTAAATGGTATATTGAGTTGTGGATGGTGGGGGTAGCAACAAGGAGTAGAGAGAGTTCAGATATGAGTTATTTAGACTTAAAATAAGCCATAAAAGTGCACCACTGAGCATACCATAGCCCATGGTTTCTGGGGCCTATCAGACCCAGACCCCTGCCCTAGTAGCAAGTCAGCACTGCATTAAGTTAGTAGTGTACAACACCCAGCCAGAACCAGCTGCAGACTCTGTATTGAGGTTCAGTGCATTAGCATTTGCTCTCTCTATATATATCTAGCTATATAGCTACATATGTAATGGATAACCTACTCTAAAGTGTGCAGTCGCGCTCTGATATACGCATGTCTTGGTGTGCATTGTTAAGCATGAGTCCGCAGGCCGGGTGCATCAACCACCCAAGGCGTGTGTATATCAGAGTGCGAACGCGCATCCTAGTGTGGGTTATCTATCTTATAAAATGGAAAAATTGTTTTGGAGGGGGGTAAAAGTGCAGGTGTGCAGTTGCGCTCTGATAGATGCATGGTCATGTGATGAGTTTTATACAATCAGAATGTTGGATTTGTTATTTACTTTGCTTCCTATTTTATAAATACACATGCACACACAATCTGAGCTACCCAGATAGTAATAATTATCCTTAGAGCAGGAGGTGGAGGGGAGCTCACAGATGAGTTGTTCTGGTTTAAAATAATCTACAAAATTAGCCACAGAGTATCTAGTACCCCAAAGCTTCTGAGGCCAAGCAGCCCCCAGACCCCTTTCCTACACACCAGTAGATACAGCTGCAGATATTAAAACTCATAACATAATATATCTGAGACAATGTCTTAGGTATATTACATTAAGAGCATCTTGCTGCCCTCCGGTACTGAATACATATGTAGTCACCCTGCAGCCAGCCAGATAATAATTTTGTTTAGAGCAAGAAGTGTAGGAGATCTCAGATATGACTTCTTTAGCTTCAAAACAAGCCACAAAATGCACCACAGAACAATTCTAGGATTCCATGGCTTCCAGGGTACTAATGGCCCTAAGACTCACAGCTTTTTTTTAAAAGTTGCAGACTGCATAAAAAGAACCCCCCTTGTGAAAATCCTGGCAACGGCCCTGCATTCTACCTGCTGCACTATTCTATAATGCCATTCTGTCTGGTACACTATTATATAATGCCACTCTACCCACTGCACTATTGTATAATATCATTCTACCTGTTGTACTATTCTATAATGCCATTCTACCCGGTTCACTATTTTATAATGCCATTCTCCTTGCTGCACTATTCTATAATACCATTCTACCCGTTGTGTTATTCTTTAATGACATACTACCTGGTGCAGTATTCTACAATACCATTCTTCCTGATGTCTTCTTCTATGTCACACTCCTTGGCTGCAGCATTCTATGATTTCATACTACTTGCTGCCCTCTTCTACAGTGTCATTCTCCCAGTTGTTCCATCTTATAATTCTGTTCCCCTGCTGTCCCATTTATAGATACATAGAGGGGAGTTGGAAGAAGAAAATTCATTGCCTGTCATGTTTGCCTGTAATACTACCTGTGCTGCAGGTTTGGTTGTGCCTAGGCTGACTGCCCATTTGTAATTTATTCTCTCCTCCCTACTCGCCCCCTTTCCCTTTCTTAGTTTTCTCCAACCCCATATACTTGTCCCATAATCTCTTGAACCCGTTACTGTCTTGGCACTCCCTTGGTAACCTGTTCCACTTGTCCACCACCCTTTCTGTGAAGAAGTACTTCCTTATGTCTATCTTGAACCTACACCTCAGTTTATACTAATGTCCCCTAGTTGCTAACACTCAATGTGCTTAAACAGGTCATGACCCTGCCCTGTGTATTCCTTTTAGATTTTTAAGGGTTTCTGTAATCCCCCCATACCTCTCAATTGTCACACATTATGAGGTATGTCACTCATTTTACCTTTAAGAAATCCTCTATCTCACATGGCACAGGTAACATTCCATACTGCCCACTGAAACTTCAATGCAGAAATTCATAATAATCTATGATACTCAGTTATCTGCAAACATGACTTACACAAGTGCTTAGATTTAGACTGTGTTCTGAGCTTGCAATGTCATTTTTGATGATGTGTCACACATTTTGCCCATTTGTCACATGTACTGTCACACATCTGAGTGATGAAAGGTTGAGAGGTATGCCCCCCCCCCCTTCTGGCCACATGCAAGCACATAATCAGGCTGGCCAGATACCCTTCATAACTTGCTTCTGGGCTGATTTTATGGGGTCTTTATTCTTATACAGGTGTGGGTTCCTGAACTGGACACAGTACCCCAGGTGGGGCTCACCAGTGACCTGTAGAGCAACAACAGTGTCTTTCTTTCTCCTGCTTTTGAACCCTGACCCTTAAAATTCCAACATTCTGTTTGCCTAGTCCCAGTACTGCTCTCCATTGTTTACTACTTGTGGCCTCCCTGACCTCAAAATGTTCCCTACCTACAATCACCTCCGGGTCCCTCCACCTAGCCTATTTGTTACCCACCTTGGTAATTTTGCTTCCAGCTCTAAGACTCCCAGCTTCTTGATAAGCCATCAATGGGGTACCAAGTGGAAGACCTTACTGAACTCTAGATAAAGCACACTGACTTCCTAGTCCTTGTCCACTGCTTTTGTTACAGAGTTAATGAACTTAATCACAGTTTGGCATGACTTTTTCTTTATGAAGCTTATAGCCTCCTGTCTTTCAGCCCATTTGTTTCAAGAAACTCCACTGGAAACTACTTTGTAATAGTCTCCAGGAGTTTTACCACTATAGGTGTCAAGCTAAGTGGCTTATAGTTTCCTGGATCCTCCCTGCGGTAGCCCATCAATATGGCAACTGTGGAACGGCAACCCGTGAAGAGGGCGACGTAACCACAATGCCGACACTTTCTGGTGACTGGCGGTTCTCCTCATCCCCAAGGTATGCCCCTCTCGGACTTAGTATCCTAAATAAAAGGGGTGTGGGGGCAAAGCCCCTCATGAAGGGGGAGTGGGGGGCAAAGCCCACCTTAAAAAAGACTTTGATCATTGTCATCGCACTGTGGGTTTTGTGCCCTCTTCATAGGTCGCCGTCCTGCAGTCATCATTATGACATGGAACCCTCCCTGCTCTCACTCTTGTGGAGGGGGATAACGTCTGCCCACCTCAAATACATTGGGACTACTACAGTCTCCAGGTAGTGGTTGAATGAGACCATCAAGGGCCCATGTTCCTGTCCCAATTCCCTCAGCACTCAGAGGTGTGTAACTCTCCTTGCCCTGGAGACTCATTCACCCCAAGTGCTCTTTTTTCCATTTAGTACTGATACTCTAATGTTGGTCCCAAGTTCTGCTCCTTCTTAGTCACCTCCCATAGACTACCTACTGTGGTTGGGGAGTGGGCCACTTGCCTCTACCATAAACACTGAGCAATGATATTCATTGAGCATGTCCACTTGCTTCCCATCCCTTGCTATACATACAGTACATTTCCTGATTTTAGCCTCGCAATACCCTCCTTGGTGTCCCTCTTCTCTCTGATATACTGTAGCTAAAGAAGTCCTTTTTCTTTTCTTTTACCCCCTCAGCTATCTTTAATTCCATCTCTGCTTTTGCCCTCCTTACAATTCTGCTCGGCTCCTGTATTTTCTACAACTACACTTGTTACCTTCAGATTTTATTTATTTGTTTTTTTTGACCGGGTAAGTGCACTAGACAAATTCTGCCTATTTTCAGGCATGACCCGGGGAGGGGGATACAGATGAATGCCAGCTGACCTTGAACCAGATTAAGCTGTTGGTGACATTTTTAGTGAATGGTTGATCCCCTTGTATATTCTTTTTTTGAACTTTAATATGCTTTACTAAGTTTTCAAAGATACAAAACAACCAACATATAAACAACAACAATACAACAAATACAACACACAAACCCACCCCACAACCCCTCCTATCCCCAGCCCTCAGAGGTTGAAAGGCAAAAGTAAAACAGTCCATTCAATATATGCAAGTAATTTAGGGCTCAAAGTACAAGGGACTGTCACTAAATAAAGCCAGATAAGTAGGGAACAGGGAATGGGGCAACGAAGGGTCCAATCTCTTCAAAGAGAAGTACCAGAGGAGCTATACCCATATCCCAAATTGAACTCTGTGCCCTGTATTAACATGTCTGTTCAAGCCTTAGATTATATAACAACTTATTGAGCCATTCAGAATAGGTAATCTCCAACTGATCTTTCCAGTGGTGAAGTACCACCATTTTCACCAAAATGGAGATCATAGCCAAATAATACCTCTGTTCTTTGACTGACTCCCCCGAATAGTCTCCCACCAAGCAAATTTCAGGAGTAAAATACTCATCCAGCCCCAAAAGGGGATTTGCTCGTTGTTTAATCATTTCCCAGAGAGAGGCAACTTTTGGGCAATCCCACATCACACGCAAAAGGGATCCATCCACCTGGCCACACCTTGAACACAAAGATAAAGGTAGTTTCCCTATCTTAAGACAGATGGACAGGTATAAAATATATATTATGCAGAATGTAAGACTGAGTAAGGCGCAGCTTATCATTGATCACATAACAATATAGATCGATCCAGATGTGATCCCAATCGAGATTAGAGGTGGGAAATAAGGAAGATCAGTGGCTAGAATAGCCCAAAATCTCTGGGAAAAGTTTAGGGTATAACACAGATACTGTCTGGGAGATTGAGTGGGGTTACCATGCTAGAGTTTTGAGTAATTGAAGAAATTCCCCGAGTCACGTGATGGCAGCCTAAGCAGCAGCAGCGCTTCTTCACCGCTTCGCTCTCCTCCGGCAAACAAACCCGATAAAGTCTCAATCCAAAGGTGAACTTCGACTATACAGATAATTTTTACCTGCTGGAGCCATCAGACAATCCTCTGTCTATGTTGAAATGGATGTATTTATGAAGAAGGCTCCCCTGCGGTATTCCCCTCCTCCAACCCCTGAAAAAAACAAGGCCACCAAGCGGGCCAAACAGCTAGCCTCTGTCTCACCTAAAACATCAACTGTGCAGGTGGCTCTCACAGAGGAAGTTTCTCAAATTTATGCAGCCTTTGCAGACAACAAAATCAATCATGTCTACAGACCTTCAACAAATAAAGGATTCTGTGGCATCGCTGCAGGTTCAGGTAGGAGATACAGAGGCCAGAATCATATGGATTGAAAAGAAGCAGGAGAAAGTTGGCCGGGAGTCCACTAATATCAACAGACATCTAAAGAAGTTGGAAGAAAAACTAGAGGACTTAGAAGGGCGCAGTAGGCGCAATAACCTTTTGGTTATAGGTCTGCCTGAGAAAGAAGAGGGTAATTCCCCTTATTCAATTCTTACAGAAGTTTTGTGAGAAAATTGCTGGACCTTCCCCAAATGGGGCGACCTACATAATTGAGAGGGCCCACCGTGCCTTGCACCCACCTCCACCACCGGACTCTCCGCCTCATCCTCTCATATTCAAATTAATCAATTTTTGGATAAACAGAATATCTTAGCCAAGGTTCGAGAATTACAAGAGGTCCAGTGAGAGGGTCGAAGAATTCGTATCACCCAAGACCTCCCACACTCGGTACGCATTAAAAGGCAGGCGCTTCATTCTACGGTGTCAAAGTTAATTGCAGTGGGGAGACCCTTTCGTGTAAAATATCCAGTGATTCTGCAAGTGAAGCACGGGGATCAATGGCTGGCATATGAGACCCCCGAGCAAGCAACTCAAGAATTAAAAACTCTGCTTCCAGATTTGTTCAAGTGACCTGGCTCTTCTGGCCTTGTTTGAGCACACCTGAATGATTGGGCCTGATGGGATTAGTCTCATTTGGCTTCAAGACAAAGGTTTACCTCAGTTTCTTCCAATAGACTGGGACTTTTTAAAGAAGCTCAGTAGAACACTTTAATGAACATCACTCCAGGAGTGCATCATCGATCGACCAACTCTGTCCAGGGTTTTTTTTTGGGGGGGGGATTCATGCAGTGTTTCTGAGCCTTTGTTCTGTTAAAATATCTGATTCCTTTTCCTGTATAGACATGTTTATAATTTTTTGTCTTGCATTTGTTATAAGGACATTTTTATTTTATGATGCAAATGCCTAGATCATTTTCTTTTTTCAACCCCAATTAGGGGTCCCCTTTTTGTTAACTTACCCACTACTTCAGTCTATCAGTTAATTTAGTACTAAATGCATTTGGCTTCACTATTCCCACTTGTTTGATACTCTCTAGTTTTTGGTTACTTAACTTAAATGAAGACTTGTGGGTTGTCACCATATTATAAAATAAGAGTGCTTATGATTTTATTAGGAGAAACTTAATTATGGTTCATGAACATCTTTCTCCTACCTAATGTTTTTTATGTTTGCCAAACAGAACGTACTATCTGTTTTCTCATCAATTTTGTTCCTCATTTGAGATTGCATTTGCTAGGGAGCATTATGACTGGACTAAGGCTGTTGTATACTTTATTAATGTTCATGTTATCTTTAATGAAATGACTTTTGGACTATGTTGTTTGCTGGGGGGGGCAGGAGGGTTAAGGAGTTGTATCTCGCTTGCTTAGATGCTGTATTTAAACATCACCTGGTGGTGTTATAGTGTTAGTGTGGTTGTTAAGAACTGGGGGAGTTTATTTAGTATGATAAGGGATAAGTTTTTTGTGTTAATTTGTTATGGGTGGGTGTGGGGAGGGCAGGGGCTTCGAAGGTTTTGGGCTCATACTTATCCAATTGTTTATGGAGTTAAAGAGGGATGCCAAGTGTTTTAATGTCCATCTGATTGGATCTCTTATAGGGTTACCATGGAATCTTTCACATATACCCCTATTTCAGAAGCTTGTGGATATAATACTATGGGAGGTCCTTTAAATTTTGTGAGCTGGAATCTTAAGGGGGCCCAGGAAAGGTGCAAGAGGCAAATGATATTATGGCACTTGTCCTAGCTTAACTCAGGGTTTGCATGCCTGCAAGAGACCCACCTCCAGAGGGAGGATACTCCTCTCTTGCGAAGACACTGGGTGGGGCAAGCTTTTGGCTCTGGGATCTCCACTTATCATGGAGACGTGGCAATTTTAGTGGCAAAAATGGTCCCATTCCAGTTAATACAGGAAAGTTGGGATCCTGAAGGTCGATGCTTTTTTATATACACAGCTTACTGGAATCATATCCGGTTCTATTAGGGTCGGTATATGGTCCAAATATTGATTCTCCACACTTCTTCATGCATTTATTAAATTTAATTTCTACTAACTTTCCAAAGCTAATAATGCTGGGTGATGACTGGAATATTACTCCTCATATAAAACTAGACAGGTCAAATAATAAGAGGGGGGGTCTTTCCCTGGCACAAAGAGCACTGCATGATCTCATGAATCGGGTGGGCCTCTTAGATATTTGGAGAATTTTAAATCCAGAAGAAAGACATATACCTTTCTTTCTCATCCCCACAGTTCATATTCCAGGATAGGTTATTTTTTAATTAGTACTTATGCTCTCACAGGTGTATTAGACTTGACTATTCATGCAAGAGTTCTGTCTGATCATTCCCCTGTTAGCCTAACATATTTGCTGGGATCAGGTGTTAAGCGGGACTTTATGTGGAGGTTGAATACCCAACTTCTTCGGACTCCAACTACTTTAAAAAGTATTAAAGATTTTATCTCCTCCTTTCTAGTTGCCAATAGGGGATCAGTAGACAGAATTTACCTGATGTGGGTAGCATTGAAATGCTCCTTAAGAGGAGAGTGTATTTGCATGGCTGTGACTCTGTCATGCCAATATAAGGTGAAAGTAGATTCCCTTCTTTATTCTATCCAAACGCTAGAGGAGGTTCTTTGCTCGACCTCTTCTAGTGTAGAGTGGGTCAGGTTACACAAACTTCAAGCCCAATACACAGATATGATGGCACAGAGAGCAGAGCATTCTCTCCACCGTACAAAGCTTTGGTATCTTGAATCTGGTGAAAGGGCTGGCAAACTGCTCACTATTAGAATCAAGCAGGTAGAAACTACAAGGTTTATCTCAAGTCTTTGTGTTTCCCGAGAGGGTTTGGTTATTACTGACCCAAAAGAGATAGCCAAAGTTTTTGGAGCATTTTATCAGCACCTGTACTCTGTGGACCCCCAAGAGAGGCCATCAAAAATAGACATCTCCCAATATCTCAATTCCATAATTTTTCCACAAAGCTCTTCTATGGAGGTGGCCTCACCTAGTGGCTGCATTAATGTCGAGGAAATACAGCTGGCCATAAATCAACTCCCCTTGGATAAATCTCCCGTCCCAGATGGCTTACCTAATAATTTATATAAATCCTGCTGCTCTATCTTGGCCCCAGTATTGGAAGAGGTATATCATTTCTGGTTTGATAATGGCCTCTCAGAGAATAGTTTCCTGGAAGCGCTTATAATTCTTATAGCAAAACCTGGGAAGGACCCTTTATATCTGGAGAACTACTGCCCTATATCTTTACTTAATTCTGACCTTAAAATCCTAGCAAAGATTCTGGCAAATAGGTTGGCCCCTATTATTAATGGACTTATTAGTAATGAACAGGTTGGGTTTATGGCAGGTATGTCCTCAGGGGACCACATGTGGAAACTGTTACATCTTATCTCAGCATCCAGGGACTCAGAAGCTCCAGCAGTGGTTATATCCCCGGATGCCAAGAAAGCTTTCAACTGTGTCTCCTGGGACTTCCTTTTTCCCACCTTAACACACTTTGGTTTTCCAGATGACTATCTCAGGTGGGTCCGTCTACTATACACCTCACCAACAGCCCGAGTCTGGGGCAATGGTAAGCCCTGTACCTCATTTCTGCTTTCCCGGGGCACCAGGCAAGGATGTCCCCTGTTGCTGTTTTTATTTAATTTGTACCTCGAGCCCTTGATCCATAGATTGTTGACCTCCCAGGATGTTTTGGGTATTAAATTAGGGGATTACCGATACGCTCTTTCGGCGTATGCAGATGACCTACTCCTCCTTGTTGAAAACCCTCAAATTACTATCCCGGCCCTTTTAAGGGAAATTAAAGCCTTCTCTAAATTGCCTATTATAAATTAAACTGTTCAAGGACTCAAATTTTCCCATTAAATTATACAATCTCTAAGGCTGACCTGCCAGTATACGCCTTTTATTGGCAGCCAAACTCCATTACATATATAGGTATCAAAATATCAAGGGATCTAACAACAATGATTAGAGAAAACCTGTCGACTTTGTTGAACACATTGACATTAGATATGGATAGGTGGGCAGCCCTTCCCCTCTCTCTTTGGGGAAGAATTGGTATTTTAAAAATGAACATCCTTCCTCGCATCTTATATCCCATGGGTATATTAGGTTGCTCCCTTCCTAAGGCCTGGTTTATCAGCCTTCAGAAAATACTTAATAAATTCTTATGGAAAGGGAAAAGGGTCAGATGGGCTTACTTTAAGTGAACTGCCCTCAAGGTCTGGGGCAGTCTTGCTGTCCCTTCCTTTTTTACCTATTGTAGTGCCCAACATTTAACTAAGTTGGCTTTTTGGGCCCCAAGAATCACTCCTGCCAACCCACCAGAATACACTCCTTAATGGTTGAGACTGGAGGAGCAACTAGCTGCAAAATATTCACGTTCTTTAGCTGCCCTTTTATATGCAGCACCAGCATGTATCCCCAAACCAATCCGGAAGACCCCAACTGGATGGTCCCTAAAAGCACTCAAACAGACACAAAGCCATCTTTCTTTGAGGTGGCACTTGTCTTTGGCTCAACCTGTCATTGGTAACCCCAATATTAGAATTGGTAATAATCCCATTAGGGTCTCATTTTGTGATACATTGTGTACCTGTAAACTCTCTGATTTTATTAATAATGAGAGAATGGTCCCCTTTTTGCAATTCCAAGCATGTCACAAGGTTCCAGATACCCGCACATTTAAGTTCATACAAACTAGAGAAGCTATTTCATCATTTATGAGAAGCATACCTATACTACCCCCTCCCTGGGTTGAATTATTAGAAACTGTAGTGGTAGCGAAGCAACCTCACTCTGTCTCTATGGTACATAAACACTTACAGTCATTGGACTCTCAGTTACACTCAGGGATCTGTTATTATTGGACCCAAGAATTAGTATTATCTGATAATAAAAACACCTGGAGGAAACTCTGGCAGAACGATTATCGGTTCATTAAACAACATGGGCTCTGATTGATTCAATATAATATTATACATAATTTGTACATGTTATGGACTTGCCCAATAGTTAAAATATTTTGGTGTTCTATTAAAAGATCCTGAGACCCCTTGCTAGGGATAGATACCTTATTTTCTCCTGAGGCCCGTTTAGTGAATCTTTTCCCCCGTGACACTCCTAAAATTAGGAAAGCGCACCTGGCTTTGGTGGCCTCGACCACAAAGCTGATCATCATGCGGCATTGGAAAGATGGAACACTTCCACCAGTTATAGAATGGTATAGAGAAGTGCTTCTAGCTCTCCAATTAGAGAGACATATTGCATCCACGCGGTATTGGATCGATCTCTTCCTCAACACACGGGGCCCCCTTGAAGCTTTTCTATCTATATGGAACCCCTAATAGTTGGCTCCAAAGGTTCCCCCAAGGGTTAGACAACTTCAGTGCTCCTTGAACAAATAATACTTGGCATAGGGTAGGGGTGAGTTGGGGAGGTGGATGGGTGATTGATAAGCATATTTTATTTAAGTATTGTGACCACATTATTTGTTGTACTCTTTTTATTGTAAAATGCAGTCTGTTCTGCTTGGATGATATATACACCTTGTACTACTGACTATCTGAAATATAATAAAGTACATTGAATTAAAAAAAAAAAGAAAGAAATTCCACTTGATTGTTGGTCCAAGATGCCATACCAAATCGGCTAATCAACAGATGCCGAAGTTGGTAAACCTTAAATACAGACATATGCAGCAAATTGAGACTCTCTAACAGTTCCTGACTAGTAAGAATTTGACCACCTGAAAGAAGGTCCAAGACCCTCTTCCCTTCCAGTGAGGGCATCCCCCCCAGAAGACAACATGTGACCTCCTAGCCAAAAATTAAGGTTATGGCACAGCAGTTGGGATACATCCGTGACATTATCATAATGCAACGCTCTACACAATTGGGAATGAATCTTCAAAGAAGTAAAGGTAACCGATTTTTGAAGTTGTACTGGAAGTTGTTTGGGCAGGATAAAATATAAACTGTCTGGGGATAGACCAGCTTCTGTAATCTGTAACCACACTGTTTTAAGCCACAAAGGAACATACAGGGAGTTACCTTGCAAGGTAGCCGAGGCAGGCCATCTAGCATATTTGGCCCCTTGTATCTTCTAATATGCAGCCCTATGTATCCAGACTGTTTCTCTCACATCTTCAGAGAACCAGTGGCTTCATATGTTTGTTGATTTTGCTTTGCTTGCTTCAAACAGGTTTTAGTCAACACCAGGAGACTATCTTTAATGAGATCTAAAATTTGCTGCAGTTCCTCAACCTTGCCACCACCCTCAGCTTGTGTCAGAGGTCCTCCCCTATTCTCCTAAAATTCTGTATTGTAATTCTCCCTGCTACCCCATTCTATACTGACATTCTCACTGCTGCTCATTTCTGTATTGTCATTCTCACTTCTACCCATTTCTGTATTGTCATTCTCATTGCTACCCCATTCTGTTGTCATTCTCACTGCTGCCCATTTCTGTATTGTCATTCTCCCTGCTGCCTATTCTATAATGCCATTCTCACTGCTGACCATTTCTGTATTGTCATTCTCCCTGCAGCCCATTCTATAATGCCATTCTCACTGCTGCCCATTTCTGTATTGTCATTCTCCCTGCTGCCCATTCTATGATGCCATTCTCACTGCTGCCCATTCTGTATTGTCATTCTCCCTGCTGCCCATTCTATAATGTCATTCACACTGCTGCCCATTCTGCATTGTCTCCCTGTTGTCCCATTTTATAATGCCATCCTCCCTGCTGCCCCATTCTGTATTTTCATTCTCCTGCTGTCCCATTCTTTAATGCCATTCTCCCAGCTGCCCCATTCTGTAATCATTCTCCTTGCTGGCTGTTCTTTAATGCCATTCTCAGTGCTGCCCCATTCTGTATTGCCATTCGCACTGCTGCCCATTTCTGTATTGTCATTCTCCCGCCTGCCTATTCTATAATGCCATCCACACTGCTGCCCCATTCTATAATGCCATTCTCACTGCTGCTCCATTCTATAGTTATTGTCCCTGCTGACCATTCTATAATGTCATTCTCCCGCCTGCCCCATTCTGTATTATCGTTCTCACTTCTACCCATTTCTGTACTGTCATTCTCCCTGCTGCCCATTCTATAATTCCATTCTCACTGCTGCCCATTCTGCATTGTCTCCCTGTTGTCCCATTCTATAATGCCATTCTCACTGCTGCCCCATTCTGTATTGTCGTTCTCACTTCTGCCCATTTTTGTATTGTCATTGTCTCTGCTTCCCATTTTATAATGCCATCCTCCCTGCTGCCCCATTCTGTATTTTCATTCTCCTGCTGTCCCATTCTTTAATGCCATTCTCCCAGCTGCCTCATTCTGTAATCATTCTTCTCACTGTCTGTTCTTTAATGCCATTCTCAGTGCTGCCCCATTCTGTATTGCCATTCGCACTGCTGCCCGTTTCTGTATTGTCATTCTCCCTGCGGTCCCATTCTATAATGCCATTCTCACTGCTGCTCTATTCTATAGTCATTGTCCCTGCTGACCATTCTATAATGCCATTCTCCCGCCTGCCCCATTCTGTATTGTCATTCTCACTTCTACCCATTTCTGTACTGTCATTCTCCCTGCTGCCCATTCTATAATGCCATTCTCACTGCTGCCCATTTCTGTATTGTCTTTCTCCCTGCTGCCCATTCCATAATGCCATTCGCACTGCTGCCCATTCTGCATTGTCTCCTTGTTGTCCCATTCTATAATGCCATTCTCACTGCTGCCCCATTCTGTATTGTCGTTCTCACTTCTGCCCATTTCTGTATTGTCATTCTCCCTGCTGCCCCATTCTATAATGCCATTCTCACTACTATTCCATTCTATAGTCATTGTCCCTGCTGTTCATTCTATAATGCCATTCTCCCTGCTGCCCCATTCTGTATTTTCATTCTCCCCGTTGTCCCATTCTTTAATGCCATTCTCACTGCTGCCCCGTTCTGTATTGTCATCCCCACTACTGCCCATTTTTGTATTGTCATTCTCATTCTCACTGCTACCCCGTTTTGTATTGTCATTCCCACTGCTGCCCATTTCTGTATTGTCATTCTAATTCTCACTGCTGCCCATTTCTGTATTGTCATTCTCATTCTCACTGTTGCCCAATTCTGTATTGTCATTCTCACTGCTGGCACATTCTATAATGTCATTCTCTCTGCTGCCCATTTCTGTTTTGTCTTTCTCACTGCTGCCTCATTCTATAATGTCATTCTCACTGAGGCCCATTTCTGTGTTGTCATTCTCCTTTCTGCCCATTCTAAAATACCATTCTCACTGCTGCCCATTCTATACTGTCATTCTCCCTGCTGCCCATTCCATAATGCCATTCGCACTGCTGCCCACTCTGTATTGTCTCCCTGTTGTCCCATTCTATATTGTCATTATTACTGCTGCCACATTCTGTATTGTTGATCTCATTTCTGCCCATTTCTGTGTTGTCATTCTCTCTGCTGCACATTCTATAATGCCATTCACACTGCTGCCCATTGCTATATTTTCATTCTCTCTGCTGCCCCATTCTGTAATGCCATTCTCACTGCTACTGCATTCTATAGTCATTGTCCCTGCTGCTCGTTGTATAATGCCATTCTCCCTGCTGCCCCATTCTGTATTTTCAGTCTCCCTGCTGTCCCATTCTTTAATGCCATTCTCCCAGCTGCCCCATTCTGTAGTCATTCTCCCTGCTGCCCATTCTATAATGCCATTGTCACTGCTGCCCCATTCTGTATTGCCATTCTCTCTGCTGCCTATTTCTGTATTGTCATTCTGACTGCTGCCCATTTCTGTATTGTCATTCTCACTGCTACCCCATTCTGTTATGTCATTCTCACTGTTGCCCATTTCCGTATTGTCATTCTCACGGCAGCCCCATTCTATAATGCCATTCACACTGCTCCCCATTTCTGTACTGTCATTCTCCCTGCTGCCCATTTTATATTGCCATTCTCACTGCTGCCCCATTCTGTATTGTTATTCTCACTTCTGCCCATTTCTGAATTGTCATTCTCACTGCTGCCCATTCTATAATGCCATTGTAACTTCTGCCCATTTCTGTATTGTCATTCTCCCTGCTGCTCATTCCATAATGCCATTCGCACTGCTGCCCATTCTGCATTGTCTCCCTGTTGTCCCATTCTATAATGCCATTCTCACTGCTGCCCCATTCTGTATTGTCATTCTCACTGCTGCCCATTTCTGTATTGTCATTCTCACTGCTGCCCCATTCTATAATGTCATTCTCACTGCTGCCCATTCTGTATTGTCATTCTCACTGCTGCCCATTTCTGTATTGTCATTTTCACTGCTGCCCCATTCTATAATGTCATTCTCACTGCTGCCCATTTCTGTATTGTCATTCTCACTGCTGCCCATTTTTGTATTGCCATTCTCACTGCTGCCCCATTCTATAATGTCATTCTCACTGCTGCCCATTTCTGTATTGTCATTTTCACTGCTGCCCGTTTCTAATGTCATTCTCACTGCTGCCCATTTTTGTATTGTCATTCTCTCTGCTGCCCATTCCAAAATGCCATTCACACTGCTGCCCATTTCTGTACTGTCATTCTCCCTGCTGCCCCATTCTATAATGCCATTCTCACTGCTATTCTCACTGCTGCTCCACTCTATAGTCATTGTCCCTGCTGTTTGTTCTATAATGCCATTCTCCCTGCTGCCCCATTCTGTATTTTCATTCTCCCTGTTGTCCCATTCTTTAGTGCCATTCTCCCAGCTACCCCATTCTGTAGTCATTCTCCCTGCTGCCCATTCTATAATGCCATTCTCACTGCTGCCCCGTTCTGTATTGTCATTCTCACTGCTGCCCATTTTTGTATTGTCATTCTCACTGCTGCCCCATTCTATAATGTCATTCTCACTGCTGCCCATTTTTGTATTGTCATTCTCCCTGCAGCCCATTCTATAATGCCATTCTCTGCTGCCCATTTCTGTATTGTCATTCTCCCTGCTGCCCATTCTATAATGCCATTCTCACTGCTGCCCATTCTGTATTGTCATTCTCCCTGCTGCCCATTCTATAATGTCATTCACACTGCTGCCCATTCTGCATTGTCTCCCTGTTGTCCCATTTTATAATGCCATCCTCCCTGCTGTCTCCCATTCTGTAGTTTCATTCTCCTGCTGTCCCATTCTTTAATGCCATTCTCCCAGCTGCCCCATTCTGTAAATCATTCTCCTTTGTTGGCTGTTCTTTAATGCCATTCTCAGTGCTGCCCCATTCTGTATTGCCATTCTAGATCGTTGCCCATTTCTGTATTGTCATTCTCCGCCTGCCTATTCTATGCAATGCCATTCACACTGCTGCCCCATTCTATAATGCCATTCTCACTGCTGCTCCATTCTATAGTTATTGTCCCTGCTGACCATTCTATAATGTCATTCTCCCGGCTGCCCCGTTCTGTATTGTCGTTCTCACTTCTACCCATTTCTGTACTGTCATTCTCCCTGCTGCCAATTCTATAATTCCATTCTCACTGCTGCCCATTCTGCATTGTCTCCCTGTTGTCCCATTCTATAATGCCATTCTCACTGCTGCCCCATTCTGTATTGTCGTTTCTCATTTCTGCCCATTTTGTATTGTCATTGTCTCTGCTGCCCATTTTATAATGCCCCATCCTCCCCTGCTGCCCCATTCTGTATTTCATTCTCCTGCTGTCCCATTCTTTAATGCCATTCTCCCAGCTGCCCCATTCTGTAATCATTCTTCTCACTGTCTGTTCTTTAATGCCATTCTCAGTGCTGCCCCATTCTGTATTGCCATTTGCACTGCTGCCCGTTTCTGTATTGTCATTCTCCCTGCTGCCCCATTGTATAATGCCATTCTCACTGCTGCTCCATTCTATAGTCATTGTCCCTGCTGACCAGTCTATAATGCCATTCTCCCGCCTGCCCCATTCTGTATTGTCATTCTCACTTCTACCCATTTCTGTACTGTCATTCTCCCTGCTGCCCATTCTATAATGCCATTCTCACTGCTGCCCTTTCTCTATTGTCGTTCTCACTTCTGCCCATTTCTGTATTGTCATTCTCCCTGCTGCCCCATTCTATAATGCCATTCTCACTACTATTCCATTCTATAGTCATTGTCCCTGCTGTTCATTCTATAATGCCATTCTCCCTGCTGCCCCATTCTGTATTTTCATTCTCCCCGTTGTCCCATTCTTTAATGCCATTCTCACTGCTGCCCCGTTCTGTATTGTCATCCCCACTACTGCCCATTTTTGTATTGTCATTCTCATTCTCACTGCTACCCCGTTTTGTATTGTCATTCCCACTGCTGCTGCATTTCATTGTCATTCTCATTCCTCACTGCTGCCCATTTCTGTATTGTCATTCTCATTCTCACTGCTGCCCAATTCTGTATTGTCATTCTCACTGCTGGCACATTCTATAATGTCATTCTCGCTGCTGCCCATTTCTGTTTTGTCTTTCTCACTGCTGCCTCATTCTATAATGTCATTCTCACTGAGGCCCATTTCTGTGTTGTCATTCTCCTTTCTGCCCATTCTAAAATACCATTCTCACTGCTGCCCATTCTATACTGTCATTCTCCCTGCTGCCCATTCCATAATGCCATTCGCACTGCTGCCCACTCTGTATTGTCTCCCTGTTGTCCCATTCTATATTGTCATTATTACTGCTGCCACATTCTGTATTGTTGATCTCATTTCTGCCCATTTCTGTGTTGTCATTCTCTCTGCTGCACATTCTATAATGCCATTCACACTGCTGCCCATTGCTATATTTTCATTCTCTCTGCTGCCCCATTCTGTAATGCCATTCTCACTGCTACTGCATTCTATAGTCATTGTCCCTGCTGCTCGCTGTATAATGCCATTCTCCCTGCTGCCCCATTCTGAATTTTCAGTCTCCCTGCTGTCCCATTCTTTAATGCCATTCTCCCAGCTGCCCTTATCTGTAATCATTCTCCCTGCTGCCCATTCTATAATGCCATTGTCACTGCTGCCCTATTCCCTGTATTGCCATTCTCTGCTGCCTATTTCTGTTTGTCATTCTGACTGCTGCCCATTTCTGTATTGTCATTCTCACTGCTACCCCATTCTGTTATGTCATTCTCACTGCTGTCCATTTTCGTATTGTCATTCTCACTGCAGCCCCATTCTATAATGCCATTCACACTAATTGCCCATTTCTGTATCATTCTCCTGCGCCTATTCGATAATGCCATTCTTGCTGCTGCCCATTCTGTATTGTCTCCTTGTCCCTCTACAATACCATTCTCCTGCTGACCCATTCTGTATTGTTGTTCTCACTTCTGCCCTGTTCTATATTGTCATTCTGTTGCTGCACATTCTATAATGCCATTCACACTACTGCCCATTTTTGTATTTTCATTCCTGCTGTCCCATTCTATAATGCCATTCTCACTGTATTCTCGCTGCTGCTCCACTCTGTCATTGTCCTGCTGTTCATTTATAATGCCATTCTCCTCTGCCCGTTCTGTATTTTCATTCTCCCTGTTGTCCCATTCTTCAATGCCATTCTCCCAACTATCCCACTCTGTGTCATTCTCCCTGCCCATTCTATATGCCATTCTCACCTGCTGCCCTGTTCTGTATTGTCTCACTGCCATTCTGTGTTAACATTCTCACTGCTGCCCATTTCTGTATTGTCATTCTCACTGCTGCCTTTCTGTGTGTCATTCTCACTGCTGCCCATTTCTGTATTGTCATTCTCACTGCTGCCCATTTCTGTATTGTCATTCTCACTGCTGCTCCATTCTATAATGTCATTCTCACTGCTGCCCATTTCTGTATTGTCATTCTCACTGCTGCCCATTTCTGTGTTGTCATTTCACTGCTGCCCATTCTATAATGTGATTCACTGCTGCTCCATTTCTATATTGTCATTCTCACTGCTGCCATTCTATAATGTCATCTCTCACTGCTGCCCATTTCTATAATGTCATTCTCACTGATGCCCCATTCTAGTATTGTCATTCTCCTGCTGCCCCATTCTATAATGTCATTCTCACTGCTGCTCATTTCTATAATGTCATTATCCTGCTGCCCCATTCTATAATGCCATTCTCACTGCTGCCCATTCTGTAATGTCATTCTCACTGCTGCCCATTCTATAATGTCCATTCTCCTGCTGCCCACTCTGTAATGTCATTCTCACTGCTGCCCATTCTATAATGTCATTCTCACTGCCGCACCCTTCTGTATTGTCATTCTCTGCTGCCCCATTCTGATGTCATTCTCACTGCTGCCAATTTCTGTATTGTCATTCTCACTGCTGCCCATTTCTGTTGTCATTCTCACTGCTTGCCCATTCTGTTATGTCATTCTACTGCTGCCCATTTCTGTGTCATTTTACTGCTGCCCATTTCTATAATGTCATTCTACTGCTGCCCATTTCTGTAATGTCATTCTCACTGCTGCCCATTTCTATAATGTCATTCTCACTGCTGCCCATTTCTATATTGTCATTCTCACTGCTGCCCCATTCTATAATGTCATTCTCACTGCTGCCCATTTCTGTATTGTCATTCTCACTGCTGCCCCATTCTATAATGTCATTCTCACTGCTGCCCATTTCTGTATTGTCATTCTCACTGCTGCCCATTTCTGTATTGTCATTCTCACTGATGCCCCATTCGATAATGCCATTCTCACTGCTGCTCCATTCTCTGTATTGTCTCTCTGCTGCCCCATTCTATAATGTCATTCTCACTGCTGCCCATTTCTGTATTGTCATTCTCACTGCTGCCCCATTCTATAATGTCATTCTCACTGCTGCCCATTTCTGTATTGTCATTCTCACTGCTGCCCATTTCTGTATTGTCATTTTCACTGCTGCCCCATTGTATAATGTCATTCTTACTGCTGCCCATTTTTGTATTGTCATTCTCTCTGCTGCCCATTCCAAAATGCCATTCACACTGCTGCCCATTTCTGTACTGTCATTGTCCCTGCTGTTCGTTCTATAATGCCATTCTCCCTGCTGCCCCATTCTGTATTTTCATTCTCCCTGTTGTCCCATTCTTTAATGCCATTCTCCCAGCTACCCCATTCTGTAGTCATTCTCCCTGCTGCCCATTCTATAATGCCATTCTCACTGCTGCCCCGTTCTGTATTGTCATTCTCACTGCTGCCCATTTTTGTATTGTCATTCTCACTGCTGCCCCATTCTATAATGTCATTCTCACTGCTGCCCATTTTTGTATTGTCATTCTCACTGATGCCCCATTCTATAATGTCATTCTCACTGCTGCCCATTTCTGTATTGTCATTCTCACTGCTGCCCATTTCTGTATTGTCATTTTCACTGCTGCCCCGTTCTGTAATGTGATTCTAACTGCTGCATTTCTGTATTGTCATTCTCACTGCTGCCCATTCCCATAATGTCATTCTCACTGTTGCCCATTTCTGTATTGTCATTCTCACTGCAGCCCCATTCTATAATGCCTTTCTCACTGCTTCCCATTTCTGTTGTGTCATTCTCACTGCTGCCCATTTCTGTATTGTCATTCTCCCTGCTGTCCATTCTATATTGCCATTCTCACTGCTGCCCCATTTTGAATTGTTAGTCTCACTTCTGCCCATTTCTGTATTGTCATTCTCACTGCTGCCCATTCTATAATGCCATTCTCACTGCTGCCCATTTCTGTATTATCATTCTCCCTGCCACCTATTCGATAATGCCATTCTCACTGCTGCCCATTCTGTATTGTCTCCCTTTTGTCCCATTCTATAATGCCATTCTCACTGCTGACCCATTCTGTATTGTTGTTCTCACTTCTGCCCTGTTCTATATTGTCATTCTATTTGCTGCACATTCTATAATGCCATTCACACTACTGCCCATTTTTGTATTTTCATTCACCCTGCTGTCCCATTCTATAATGCCATTCTCACTGCTATTCTCGCTGCTGCTCCACTCTATAGTCATTGTCCCTGCTGTTCATTCTATAATGCCATTCTCCCTGCTGGCCCATTCTGTATTTTCATTCTCCCTGTTGTCCCATTCTTTAATGCCATTCTCCCAGCTATCCCACTCTGTAGTCATTCTCCCTGCTGCCCATTCTATAATGCCATTCTCACTGCTGCCCTGTTCTGTATTGTCATTCTCACTGCTGCCCATTTCTGTATTGTCATTCTCACTGCTGCCCTATTCTATAATGTAATTCTCACTGCTGCCCATTTCTGTATTGTCATTCTCACTGCTGCCCATTTCTGTATTGTCATTTTCACTGCTGCTCCATTCTATAACGTCATTTTCACTGCTGCCCATTTCTGTATTGTCATTCTCACTGCTGCCCATTTCTGTATTGTCATTTTCACTGCTGCCCCATTCTATAATGTGATTCTAACTGCTGCATTTCTGTATTGTCATTCTCACTGCTGCCCCATTCTATAATGTCATCCTCACTGCTGCCCATTTCTGTATTGTCATTCTCCCTGATGCCCCATTCTATAATGCCATTCTCACTGCTGCTCCATTCTATAGTCATTGTCCCTGCTGTTCATTCTATAATGCCATTATCCCTGCTGCCCCATTCTGTATTTTCATTCTCCCTGCTGCCCATTCTATAATGCCATTCTCACTGCTGCCCCGTTCTGTATTGTCATTCTCACTGCTGCCCCACTCTATAATGTCATTCTCACTGCTGCCCCATTCTATAATGTCATTCTAACTGCTGCATTTCTGTATTGTCATTCTCACTGCTGCCCCATTCTATGATGTCATTCTCACTGCTGCCAATTTCTGTATTGTCATTCTGACTGCTGCCCATTTCTGTATTGTCATTCTCACTGCTACCCCATTCTGTTATATCATTCTCACTGTTGCCCATTTCTGTATTGTCATTTTCACTGCTGCCCCATTCTATAATGTCATTCTAACTGCTGCATTTCTGTATTGTCATTCTCACTGCTGCCCCATTCTATAATGTCATTCTCACTGCTGCCCATTTCTGTATTGTCATTCTCACTGCTGCCCCATTCTTTAATGTCATTCTCACTGCTGCCCATTTTTGTATTGTCATTCTCACTGATGCCCCATTCTATAATGTCATTTTCACTGCTGCCCATTTCTGTATTGTCATTCTCACTGCTGCCCATTTCTGTATTGTCATTTTCACTGCTGCCCCGTTCTGTAATGTGATTCTAACTGCTGCATTTCTGTATTGTCATTCTCACTGCTGCCCCATTCCATAATGTCATTCTCACTGTTGCCCATTTCTGTATTGTCATTCTCACTGCAGCCCCATTCTATAATGCCTTTCTCACTGCTTCCCATTTCTGTATTGTCATTCTCACTGCTGCCCATTTCTGTATTGTCATTCTCCCTGCTGTCCATTCTATATTGCCATTCTCACTGCTGCCCCATTTTGTATTGTTAGTCTCACTTCTGCCCATTTCTGTATTGTCATTCTCACTGCTGCCCATTCTATAATGCCATTCTCACTGCTGCCCATTTCTGTATTATCATTCTCCCTGCCGCCTATTCGATAATGCCATTCTCACTGCTGCCCATTCTGTATTGTCTCCCTTTTGTCCCATTCTATAATGCCATTCTCACTGCTGACCCATTCTGTATTGTTGTTCTCACTTCTGCCCTGTTCTATATTGTCATTCTATTTGCTGCACATTCTATAATGCCATTCACACTACTGCCCATTTTTGTATTTTCATTCACCCTGCTGTCCCATTCTATAATGCCATTCTCACACTGCTATTCTCGCTGCTGCTCCACTCTATAGTCATTGTCCCTGCTGTTCATTCTATAATGCCATTCTCCCTGCTGCCCCATTCTGTATTTTCATTCTCCCTGTTGTCCCATTCTTTAATGCCATTCTCCCAGCTATCCCACTCTGTAGTCATTCTCCCTGCTGCCCATTCTATAATGCCATTCTCACTGCTGCCCTGTTCTGTATTGTCATTCTCACTGCTGCCCATTTCTGTATTGTCATTCTCACTGCTGCCCTATTCTATAATGTAATTCTCACTGCTGCCCATTTCTGTATTGTCATTCTCACTGCTGCCCATTTCTGTATTGTCATTTTCACTGCTGCTCCATTCTATAACGCCTCCCCTCACTGCTGCCCATTTCTGTATTGTCATTCTCACTGCCGCTCATTTCTGTATTGTCATTTTCACTGCTGCCCCATTCTATAATGTGATTCTAACTGCTGCATTTCTGTATTGTCATTCTCACTGCTGCCCATTCTATAATGTCATCCTCACTGCTGCCCATTTCTGTATTGTCATTCTCCTGATGCCCCATTCTATAATGCCATTCTCACTGCTGCTCCATTCTATAGTCATTGTCCCTGCTGTTCATTCTATAATGCCATTATCCTGCTGCCCCATTCTGTATTTTCATTCTCCTGCTGCCCATTCTATAATGCCATTCTCACTGCTGCCCCGTTCTGTATTGTCATTCTCACTGCTGCCCCACTCTATAATGTCATTCTCACTGCTGCCCCATTCTATAATGTCATTCTAACTGCTGCATTTCTGTATTGTCATTCTCACTGCTGCCCCATTCTATGATGTCATTCTCACTGCTGCCAATTTCTGTATTGTCATTCTGACTGCTGCCCATTTCTGTATTGTCATTCTCACTGCTACCCCATTCTGTTATGTCATTCTCACTGTTGCCCATTTCTGTATTGTCATTTTCACTGCTGCCCCATTCTATAATGTCATTCTAACTGCTGCATTTCTGTATTGTCATTCTCACTGCTGCCCCATTCTATAATGTCATTCTCACTGCTGCCCATTTCTGTGTTGTCATTCTCACTGCTGCCCCATTCTATTGTGCCATTCTCACTGCTGCCCATTTCTGTATTATCATTCTCACTGCTGCCCCATTCTATAATGCCATTCTCACTGTTGCCCCATTCTGTATTGTCGTTCTCACTTCTGACATTTTCTATATTGTCATTCTGTTTGCTGCACATTCTATAATGCCATTTACACTGCTGCCCCATTCTATAATACCATTCTCTCTGCTGCTCCACTCTATAGTCATTGTCCCTGCTTCCCATTCTATAATGCTATTCTCCTGGCTGCCCATTCTATAATGCCATTTTTCCTGCAGCCCCATTCTGTATTTTCATTCTCCCTGTTGTGCCATTCTATGATGCCATTCTCACTGCTGCCCATTTCTGTATTTTCATTCTCCTTCCTTTCCCATTCTGCAATGCCAATCTCATTCCTGCTCCATTCTTTAGCCATTGTCCCCGCTGCCCATTCTGTAATGCCATTCTCCCTGCTGCCCATTGTATACTGCCATTATCCCTGCTGCCCCATTCTGTATTTTCATCCTCCCTGCTACCCATTCTATAATGCCATTATTCCTGCTGCCCCATTCTGTATTTTCATTCTCCCTGCTGCCCATTCTATAATGCCATTCACACTGCTGCCCATTTGTGCATTTTCATTCTCACTGCTTTCCCATTCTTTAATACCCTTCTCACTACTGCTGTATTCTACAGTCATTGTCCCTGCGGCCCATTCTATAATGCCATTCACCCTGCTGCCCCATTCTGTATTTTCATTCTCCCTGCTGTCCTATTCTTTAATGCCTTTTTCCCAGTTGCCCCTTTCTGTAGTCATTCTCTCTGCTGCCCATTCTATAATGCCATTCTCACTGCTGCCCCATTCTGTATTTTCATTCTCCCTGCTGCCCCATTCTATAATGCCATTCTCACTACTGCCTCATTCTGTATTTTCATTCTCCCTGCTGCCCATTCTATGCCATTCTCACAGCTGCCCATTCTGTATTGTCATTGTCCCTGCTGCCCATTCTATAATGTCATTCTCACTGCTGCCCCATTCTATGTTGTCATTCTCCTTGCTGTCCCATTCTATAATGTCATTCTCCCTGCTGCCCCATTCTGCATTTTGATTCCTCCTGCTTTCCTGTTCTATAATGCCATTCTCAGCACTGTTCCATTCTATAGTCATTGTCCCTGTTGCCCATTCTATATTGCCATTCTCCCTGCTGCCCATTCTATAATGCCATTCTCCCTGCTGCCCCATTCTATAATGCCATTCTCGCTGCTATTCCATTCTATAGTCATTGTCCCTGCTGTTCATTCTATAATGCCATTCTCCCTGCTGCCCCATTCTGTATTTTCATTCTCCCTACTGTCCCATTCTATAATGCCATTCTCTGAGTGGCACTATTTTATAATTTCATTCTCCGATGCTGCTTATTCTATAATAGCATTCTATCTGCTGCACCATTCTTCAGTGCTACTATGCTAGTGCCATTCTCCCTGTTGCTACATTCTGTAATTCCACTTGCCCTGTTGCCCCATTTTATAATGTAATTCTCCCTGTTGCAACATTCTACAATGCCATTATCCCTACCGCTCCATTCTGTAATGCTATTCTCCCTGCTGTAGCATTCTATGTCATTCTGCCAGTTTCACCATTCTATAATACCATTCTTTTTGCTTCACTGTTTTTAATGCTATTCCATTTGCTGCACAATTATGTAATGCCATTCTTCATGCTGCCACATTCTCCAGTCCTGTTTACCCTGTAGCCCATTCTATAATGCCATTTTCCCTGCTGTACTATTCTAAAATTCCATTCTTCCTGCTGCTCTATTCAATAATGGCATTCTTTCTGATGCGTCAATTTGTAGTGCTGTTCCTTCACCTGCACCATTCTGCAAAGCCATTGTTTCTGATATTCCATTTGCAATCATGCTCTCTCTGCTGCATATTTCATAATGCCATTCTCTCTGCTGCACCATTCTGCAATACCATTTATTTATTAGCTTTTGTTGACCAGGTAGGTGCATTTTGCAAAATCCCTGCCTATTTTCAAGCACAACCTGGGAGAGTACAGTATACAGTTTTACAAAAAAATAAAACAGGACAATGGTAAGGTACAAAGCAGTAAATAATATGAAAACCCATTGATATCCTCACAGGGATAGTAGGGGAATCAGAAACATATGTTTAGTGGTAGCCAGCCACGCAGGGATGGAAGGCAGGAGGGATGGGAAACAAGACAAAGCAATCAATTATTACAGTGACAATCAGTAAGCTAGCCTATAGAAGGCAGTAGGGGAGGGGAAGGGTTAGGTACATTCACAGGAATCAAGTACAAGTAGGTGGGATAAAAGTGCAGATTTGAAGGAGGAGTGAGAGGAAGAGCATTTAAGACGGGGGTAGGGAATTCCAGAATTTGAGAACAAAGTGAGCAAAAGCTTGCTCCCCCATTTTTGTAGAACAGTACAGGACAGAGAGTGAAGAGGAGTTAGAGGATCTCAGAAGGCATGAGTGAGACACTGGGGTGAGCATCGCCCCAGTGCTGTCTGGGTGGGGGTTGGGGGTTGGGACATGGAGTTCGTGAAGCAGCCCAGAGTGTATAAGTGTATAAGTGCATATTCTTGGGGGACAACCAGTGGAGGGAGGAGTACAGTGGACAGTGATGAGTCAGTCGAGGGGCCGACACAGTGAATCAGCAAATGTTATTATAGGCAGTATCCCACTTATGGAGAATACCAGCATTTGAGTGGGAAAAGATGGGGAGGGCATACAGAAGCCTAGGAAGCAAGACTCCTCTGGCCACCAACATCCTAGCAGCAGGGGTTAGGGAGTGACACACTTGGTAAGCGGCACCAATCTTAATGTTTACAGATCTACAAACCTCATTTAAATGAGAAGAGAAATCAAGAGCAGGATTGAGTGTCACTCCGAGGTACTCTATGGAGTCAGTGGACTGGATAACAGACCCATCATGGCAGTGCACACAAAGCTTAGGGGTCACAGCATGAACTTTTCTTGCAGACCCAAAGAGCATCGCCTGTGTCTTAGGTAGATTGAGGATCAGTGAGCTGGATTGGAGCCAGGATTGAGTTACTTGGAATGCCGATGATAGGTGAACATTAAGGTCAGCTACAGAGCGAGTGGCCGAGTAGAGCACCAAGTCATCAGCATACATGATGGAGTTGCAGTTGGCGAAGGCAGAGGGGAAATCATTGACAAAAATGGAAAAAAGCAAGGGTCCAAGAATGGATCCTCGTGGGACGCCACAGGAGAAGGGAGCCGGAAATGAGAGGACTTTATTGAAGGAGACTGATTGGGAACGGTTTGAGAGGTAGCTACTGATCCAAGATAAGGTGGGACCAGAGGCACCAATAGACTGCATTTTGTATACGAACAGAGGGTGATTAACCAGATCAAAGGCTTTTGTGAGGTCAATGAACATTGCCCCGGTAAGTAGGCCAGCATCCATGTCAGACTTAACCTCACTAGGGAGCAGGGTGAGTGCTGTTGTGGTACTGTGCCCAGCCCGGAAACCGCATTGAGCTGGAGACTGAAGAATGAAGTTTGATAAATGGGCAGAGATCTGGTGATGAATAAGTTTTTCCAACGTCTTACAGAGGGTAGGCAGAAGCGTGATGGGGTGATAATTGGACAGGATTTGAGGATCTCCTTTCTTGAAGACCAGAATGATCCTGGCAGATTTCCAGGCCAAAGGCACTGTGGAGGTGTTAATAGACAAATTAAAAAGCCGAGTAACCCTGTTGTCCCTGTCTATGCAAGTCTCCCTGCTGCCTGGCTGTTTAATTCCATTCACCTTGCTGCCTCAGTATGTAATATCATTCTCCCTACTGTAAAATTCTATAATGTTACTCCCTCTACTGCCCATTCTGTAAAGGAGGCAGTATAGCACAGAGGTTTAGGGCTGTGAGCTGCAAACCTGGAAACCTGGGTTTGAATCCCACAGCCCCCACTTGCATACTGTATGACCCTGAGCAAGTCACTTACCTTCCTTGTGCTCCCAGGTAACACCTGGAAACAAGTTTCAGCTCAGTGTGCCTTTCCTGGTTAAACAATTTTCCCCTTTCCCCTTCCCCCTGTAATGCCATTCTCTGTGCTGCCCCATTTGTAATTCCATTCTCACTGCTGCCCCATTCTGTAATATTACTCCCTATTCTGCCTACATCTGTAATGTTACTCCCTTTACTGCTCCATTCAGTAATGTTACTTCCTCTCTTGCCCCATTCTGTAATGTTATTCCCTCTGCTGCCCCATTCAATAATGCTTGTGATGTCCCATTTGCAATCCTAGTTTCTGCTGCCCCATTCTGCAATGTTATTCCCTCTGCTGACCTATTTTGTGATAATACTCTACTCCCTCTGCTGCCCCATTCTGTAATGTTACTCCCTCTATTGCCCCATTCTATTATGTTACTCCCTGCTGCCTGGCTCTTTAATTCCATTCACCTTGCTGCCCCGGTCTGTAATATCACCGACCTAGTTGATTTAATATCAACACCTTTGAACAACAAAAGGGAGGTGGGTGTGGTGTTCATGGATTTATCCAAAGCATTTGACACAGTAGATCATGAGATAATGGCTAAGAGGCCACTGGAAATGGGGGTGGCGGAAGGTACATGCAAATGGTTTAACTCTCATTTGAGAGGAGGATCACAACAGGTTTTGTTAGGGACTACAATTTCAAACAAAATGTTGAAACTAAGGGGAATTTCCCAAGGTTCAATTTTGGGACCAACTCTGTTTTTGATTTATGTGAACCAAGTTTCAGAATTTATGGAAAAATCTAAAAGTAGACTTTATGCTGATGATACAGTACTAGTTCCCAGTGGTGTAGATTTAAAAGAGATGTAATACAACCTTCAACAGGGGGGGACCTGGATAAGTCAGGGTGCCTGGACGATAGACAGCATGGATTCATCCCGGGGAAATCGTGTCAGACAAACCTGGTGGAGTTCTATGACTGGATGACAGGTGCCTTGGCCCTGGGTAGACCAGTGGATGTCCTCTTTCTAGACTTCAGCAAGGCATTTGACTCTGTTCCTCATGTGGGCCTGTTGGATAAACTAGGAGAAATGGGGGTTGGAAACCAGATGATCCGATGGATAGGAAATTGGCTCCAGGACCGGACCCAGAGGGTCGTAGTTGGTGGGATAGTCTCTTCCCCAAGGAGGGTCATTAGTGGAGTCCCACAGGGATCAGTCCTTGGGCCCCTTCTGTTCAACGCCTACGTATCTGACATAAGGACAGGAATCAGGAGTGAGATGAGTCTCTTTGCAGATGACTCTAAACTGGGGGTGGTGGTGGATGGGGAGGAGGGGAGGGTGGCCCCTGCAGGGGACCTTGAGGCTCTGGAAAGATGGTCTAGAAAGTGGAAGCTGAGGTTTAATGCAGGGAAAATGCAAGGTACCCCACCCTGGGGCCAGAAACCCAGGCCAAGTGTGTACACCCTGGGGAATACTACAAGTCTCAATGGCTGAGAGGGACCTGGGGGTGGTGGTGGATGTCAAGATGAACAACTCTGAGACTTGTAGGAGGGCAGCAGCCAAGGCCAGCAGGTTGCTGGGATGCATCGCTAGGGGGATCACCTCCAGAAGGAGGGAAGTGATACTCCCTCTGTATAACTGCTTGGTGAGGCCGCACCTGGAGTGCTGCGTGCAGTTTTGGAGGCCGCACTTAAAGAGGGATATTAACCTCCTGGAGAGGGGTCCCAGGAGGGAGGGCAACCAAAATGATTTGGGGCTGGGGACAGGACCTATGAGGAGGGCTGCAAGAGCTAAATATGTACACTTTGGAAGAGAGAAGGGACCGGGGGACATGATAGAGGTCTTCAGGTACATGAAGAGGGTAAATAGGGGAGGAACAGTGAGGGTGCTTCAAGGAAGGAGGAGGGGGCCACTAGAGGGCATGGGTGAAGCTGGAGGGGGAAGATTCAGGGAGAAAGGAGGAGGTGCTACTCACTGAGAGGGTGGTAGAGCCATGGAATGCACTACCTAGGGGCTGGTGGAGGCAGAGACAGTGGAGGGTTCAAGAGATGGGACAGGTACAGGAAGGTTCAGGAAAAATCAATGCAGCAAGAATAACTGGAACTGGGAAGGAGGCTTGAGAAGGTGAGGGGGACAGCAAGGTCAGCACCCAGGGTGGGGGCTGACCAAACGAGCAGACACGAAAGACCATTAGGCCTATTCTGCTGGCATTTTAGTATGTTAGTATGTTAGTATGATTTCCATATTTTGTGGGAATGGTTCACAAACTCAAAACTAGTGCTAAACAGCAAAAAATCAAAAACTATGGTGTTTGGAATATCTACAAATAAAACAGAAAGGAAAGTGAGCATAAAAACAACTAAAGGAGATCAGTTAGACCAGGTTAAGGAATACAAATATCTGGGTTTATGGATAGATAATGGCCTGAAGTTTGAATATCACAAAGAAGAAGTGATTAGGAAAATTGACTCTAGATTAGGGGTCTTTAAACTTATGGGGTTTTGTATAAACTGAGGGAAATTATGCAAATCAACTGTTCATCCCAATCATGGATTATGGTGATCATAGTTATGGGTTTTTGAAAACAAAATCATTAAATAAAGTGAACAAATTATATAAAAGGTTAGCAAGGTTTGTGCTTAAGTGTGATTTTCATACACAACACTAAACTATGTACAATTTATTGGGGTGGTGGGACTTGGAAAGAAAAAGAAATATAAAGTGGATATCTCAAATTTAAAAAAACATTTTATATAAATTCTCCTAAATATTTAAAGGAAAAATTACATTTAAAAGAACATAAATACAGGTTACATAATGATATTACAGATAACTTTATATTTTCCAGTAAATCAAACAGGTTTAGAGACATCACCTTTCCATACTTGGTGAGAAAATATTGGGACACACTAACTATACAGGATAAAAAACTGGAAATGAATCCTAAACAATTCCAAGAACATTTTAAAGAAGGATTTAAAACTCAGTGTTTACGAGTTCATAGGGCACATAGGAATATAAGTTATATGGGTTCTGATGCCATTAAATTTGCTTAAAAACTATTATTTGAGTAAATAAGAAATTAAGTTGTAAAGTTCAACTTTTGGCGTGTTTTGTAAAATCTGCACATCCAGTGCTTGTGTGTATTGTAATAGTTGTATCTTTCAATACCTGTAAAATTTTTATACCAGTTATTTCTTATGAAAACTATGTAAACAGGTCTACCTTGAAAACAGGCCCTTCGGGTCCTAATGGTGTGTTTTGTCATCTACCTGTATCAAAATAAAGCTTTTACTACTATGATATTCTGTAATGTTACACTCTCTGGTGCACCATTCTGTAATGTAGCTCTCTCTGCAGCCCCATTCTGTAATGTTGCTCCCTCTGCTGCCCATTCTGTAATGTTACTCCCTGCTGCCTGGCTCTTTAATTCCAGTCACCTTGCTGCCCCAGTTTGTAATATCATTCTTCTTACAATGATATTCTATAATGTTACTCCCTCTGCTGCTCCATTCTTTAATGTTACTTCCTCTGGTGCACCATTCTGTAATAGTCGTCTCTCTAGTGCACCATTCTTTTTTTTTTCAAACTCTATTTTTTGCCCCTACCTTACCACCGAACTCTCTCCAGTGGCCTCTGGAACCATGGGCTCTACCTCCCTACATGGCTCAGCTAACCCATTGGCTCCTCTCCAGCTCCGGGCATTCCCTGGGTCTACCCTCTGGGGAAAGGCCGCCCCCACCCAGGGCGCTCTTTCTGTAAGTATCAAGACACTGGGCCGGGGTGGGGACACAGCGGAGGGGGCAGAGTCCATTTCTGGGAGTGTGGACCACAGAGGTAGATGCCTTCACCTATCAGCGGAGGAGGGTGCTTTTTGCGTGCTTAGTTATGCACCCTGTGGAGCCTAGCTATCAAGGCAATGTACTGCCACGGCTCCATTCCCCTGGCATATGCTACAATGCTATTTTTGGCAACCTCCAGCCTCCACCAGAGGTCGCTCCTTGAGTGGTCATCTCCCCAACCCTCCCCTGGGAAGAGAGAGCTGTCCATTGGATGCTCAATCTCTTCTCCCCCTGCCAATCCCTCAGCAGTCTGGGCTGTTTTCCAAACCCGGGTCACTGGCATAGCGAAAGGTGTGTCATCCAGCGCCCCAACCCTCAGCACCACTGGGCCGAATTCTGGTGCACCATTCTGTAATGTTAATCCCTCTGGTGCACCATTCTGCAATGATACTCCATCTGGTGCACTACTCTGTAGTGTTACTCCCTGTTGCACCATTCTGTAATGCCATTTTCTGTAATGTTCAATTTGAAATCCCATTCACCTTGCTGCCCCATTCTGCATTACTATTCTCTATCCTGGCTCATTCTGTAATGATACTCCCTGTGCTGCACAATTCTGTGATGCCATTCTAACAACAGGAATTAGAACAGACAACAAAGCAAAGTTCAGTACACACCTCCAATGGCTATAACAATCTCAGGACCTGGTGCATCCCCTTCCAAATGAGAGACAAAACTCAGTGCTGTAGAGGTCGATATAACCACAGCCTGGTATAGAACCGGGCACTCAACACGATGGACTATTCACACTCTTGTGCTTTCTTGCATCAGTTTATTTTTGTCTTTTTCTCATTTGGCCTTAAAAATATACGGGTAGCCTTTTTTACTTAATTGCATTCCCACCAAAGATTTTATACATCTCTAAAAAATCTTGCTGCACTGTGTCCACAAGTGAAGTGGAGCTAGATAATACTAGACCATTACCTCTAGCCCTTGTGTCAACATGCTGATGTTTCAGTCATGTGACCTTCATCAGAGCAGCAGCTTGAGGGTTGAGCAGCTCCTTATATAGCGATGCATTCACACTTGCGAGAGAGATTGTTAAATGCCCTGACACCCATTATGGTGCAAGAAAGAGCTAACTTTGAAGTGCTAAATGAAAAGTGCTAGTTGAATTAAAGTGTTCATTCATTTTCCAAGCTCAAAAATGCTGTGAAATTTACAATATAAAGTGCTATGTACATCCATATTACATTATTTAAAAAACAATTGATACACTGAAGGGGGTTGAAGGAGAGGGAGAGGGGAAGGGTAATACGAACAGGCCGACAGAAGGGAAGAGAGAAAGAAACAACACAACTAGCAGCACACTATAGGGAGAAGTGACAAAGGGGCTGAGGATTGGGAGAAGGGGCAGGGAAGGAAAAGAGGGATGAATTGTTCAGTCAGTTCAGTGTCCCATCATATCTTCTTTTATTCCAGGAAACTCTGCCAGTTGATGTCTTCATTAAGTCCTTTTGGCTGCAGAGCATCCAGCTTGTGGATCCTGAAAGTCTTGCACTGTAAAAGCCTTTTGATGAACTCTCCACTTGTTTCTGACATTTACACTTTTTCTATTCCATAAAATCTAAGGCATGTACAAGAACCACGTTTCACATCCTTGTAGTGCTTGACCATTGCATAGGACATATTTTTATTCCCATACTGCAGCTTTGTGCTCTCCTATCCTTATTTTCAGAGCTCTTTTTGCTTGCCCTACGTACACTAAACTCCATGGGCATAGTAACACATATACAGTACCATGCCTATGCTTACAGCTTATGATGGACTGTATCTTGAACTTTTGTTCTGTTCTATCTCTATGGTACAGTGTTACTAGTGTACACAGTTACCACACCTGTAGCTGCCCTTCAGTGTTGGTGGCAACAATGCCAGTCTCTCCTATCTTTCTTTGTAAAAACTGTGAACAGAACTTCCAGTGATGTCATGGACCAAATGGTAGCTTGAAGTCAAAAGTGTATTATTATTATTATTATTACACAGTGGAATGACGACTAGAGGCAAAGGCAGCACAAATTAAAACATTAAAGGAGCTCCATGTTATGGATCACCTGCAGAAAGCAGCCTCCATGAGGCGGTATGACCCATCTCCCTCTATAGCAGTTGAATGCAGTGGATCTGATGGAAAGGTGTTGGTGTCCATCCACTCACATCTTCTCACCTAATTAAAGAAGATAGCTGTGACTATCATGCAAATCAATGGGCAGCTCTCAAACATTTAGAAGGATATAGTCAATGTGGAAAAACCCATCACAGCAGTTGAGTCCCAGGTCAGTGCCTCATGCATGAAACTACGACCAAAGACAGTCTGCTGGTATATCTGCTAAAAAGAGACAAAGAGACTGTCCTAAAATTGGATGACTTGGAGGCCAGGGGCCAGTGAGAGAATTTTTGGGGTGCATTGTGTTCAAGAGGGAACCAAGAATAAGCATAACTCCATGGCTTTCTTTCTACAGCAGTTGCTGAAAGACCAGGCTCTTTCTATGTCAAGAGCCCACCTCCAAAATAAAACAACTCTGGACCCCACTCCATTGTAGCCCAAATGTTCCTCTATCATAGCAAGGATGCAGTGCTTAAGGCATCCTGGAGCAAAAAAGAGAAGTCCAATTTTGGAACCACAGAATTTTCTTGGACCAGGACTACACCTCCTGTACTCAGCAGCAATGGAGGGAAGCCAGGGCAGCCCTTAAGCCACTGAAGGACAAAGGTATCTCTGCCCGTATCCTCTATCCAGCCCAGCTGGCAACAGCACTAGAGGAAAAAATAATTTGTAATGCCTAACAGATCAAACTAGGAAAAAAGAACAGGTCTGATAGGCCTCACTCACAACAGGACTGGTGAATGAAGATGTGAGCAGGCTTCTCCAGACCATTGCAACACAACACTTGCCTTCTTTGCTAAACCAGAAAGATGCATCTCAGTCTCTCAATCAAAGCTTGCCTCAGGACACTCAGGTAGCAGCTTGGACCCAAATCTTAGATCCTGGTCACCTTGCTTTTACTGAGTTTACCTACTATACAACTATAATATGGTGGACTCTGGATTTAAGTTGTGATGTTAATATGGGACTTTACTAACTGGACAACTGTTTATACCTTTCTACTGTTCTAAGATGTTTGCCTGTTCACTGACTCCTGTTTACCCAATGACTAGTAGTTAATCATGCAGTGACTCTGGTAACTTTGGTCTGCACTGCTCTGTGTCCACCCCTGGCCTCTTCGGGGGGGGGGGAGGCAGTCTGTTTCTGGTCTATGACTCCAAGACCTGGTATACCATGTGAGTATAGGTCTCTGGTGAGGGGATGGGGGGCTTTGAGCTTGGTTCTTCTGGTGCAGTGTGGATGGCGTTCCAGTTTCCTTTGAGATGGCTTACTGGGAAGGGGGTTTGTTTGAGTTGGGGGGCACTAGCCCTCACTCATCATTGAGCCTTTTCCCTGCAGTGCCAGGCTGCTACCTTCTTCAGCTGAGGAGCCTCACATTTGTGCCCATGAGGCAAACTAGATTTGTTCTATAATGTGGAGTGGGGAATGGATCTGGTTCCAGAGTCGGGGAAGAGTGGGTGTCTCAGTGCACCCCTGGATGTCTAGCTCCTTACTTTCTTGTCCCACCCCCTCCTTCTGGTGGTGCAGGGTGGTGTATCCCTCTGGGGGCAGCAGATGCTAGGCTGCTAGCCACCTTTCTGGATATATCCCTAAGCATGACACTGTGGGACAGGCCCATAGCAGTCTGCACAGAGATTTGATTGGAATTTTGGAGAACACCTTTTAGTTGGGAACATGAAAGTACTGAAGGTCAGCTTGGCCAAGTGAGAGGTCCAGCTTCTCCCTCTCACTTTGTCAGTGGTTCCCTGCTTTGCCCCCATCATATGCTGCCTTCTTTGCCCAGCAAGGCACTTGTGCTATGGCTTATGGACCCCGTCTCATAATGGAGGTGACTGTATACCTGTTGTGTTATGTTTGGTGAACACTGCCATGGGGGTTCGAATAAGAGTTTTGCTTGTTGGCACATTGCTGAGGTTTAATTACTATACTGTTCCCCTCGATATAGGTTGCACAGCAGTCATGGGGCTGCAGTGTGGGTCTAGTGACAGAGAGCAGACTGTAAAATGGTAGACAGGGCATTTTTGGAGGCGGCTGCCCCTTTGCAAGGGTGATCTGGCCTCACAGACTCCTTTGGGGGAAGGGCTGTTGTAGCACAGTCCTCCAATATTCTGTGTATAGGATACATCAAATATGCACAAGGATGACCTTTATGCAAGGAGACAGGCACCTGTACAAAGGACTGCCTCTGTCTATAGGCATGGCGATAAACTGCGTGATGTGGGTGCTTTACATCTGCCAACCTATTACCTCTGTTCTGGTGGTTCTTGGTGAGGATTTCTTATCTCACAAGATTACAACATATGGCTTGGGGCCTTGAAAGACATCCCTTATTGCTGCCCAAGGGAGTGGTGTGACTGGCTAATGCTGTTTTAGCTCCCTCCTCATTTTCCTCTTCCACCTTGACACTGTATTGTGTTCAGTTACTGTTATTTTAGTAGCCAGTCATGTATACTCATACTTATTGAGTGTGCTTTGTTGTTGTTTAAATAGCCCTGTTGGATTATGGTTCTCATGTTTTTTTTCTTTTCCTGCTGCTGCAGAATATTAATTGGACCATGGTAAAATCAACCTGCTCTTCAACCCTCTGATAGTTATCTGATTCTGGATGTGCCTTCTAGCCAGACTTGCATGAAGTAGGTCAGGGCCTTCTTGGTGTCCATGGGTTTGCTGTTCTGGGCCCCACTGTTGTTGCCCCGGGTCTCTTTTCAGGTTCATGGCATACAGGGTGGGTGGGCAATCTGGTGGTAAAAGTGGCTGAATCCTTCCCCCTCCTTATGGCACACCTAAATATTTTTATACAGTGTGAAAGGGCCTAATACACCCATCAGGATGGCCAAACATTTAGCTTAACTCGAAGTTGGATGCAGACATCAGATTACTTTAAGAGACCCACCTCTACCCTGTAGAACATACCAAAATATGAAGTGACTGGGTGGAACAGGTGTTTTTCTCCTGTCTTCTTACTGCAAAGCGTGCTGGGGTGGCAATATTGGTGAAATGTGGCCTCTCAGTCCAAGTACTTAGCAATACCTGTGATGAGCAGAGAAGTCTAGTTTAATTTACTTTGACCCATCAAGGCACTCAGTTTAATTTGGGGAATGCATGTGCCCCCAGAGATAACTCCTCTTCATTTGCCCAAGATATCTCAAAGCACTTAGCGTCATGACCCCTGGACCGATTATACTGGGAAGTGACTTTAATTGTGTCCTCTCCCTCCTCTAGGAATGCTCTTAAGGTAGTATGTCCATGATCAACATGGCAGCTAGAGCCCTGAACTGGATCACCTCAGAAGTAGACCACGTAGATAAATTGTGCCAGTTGCATAAAGGAGAGAAGGAATTTACTTGTTATTCACACCCAAACCAATCCTACTCCTGATGGAATCAATTTTATATTACTTGTATGGCCAGGCATAGACTAGCTGCCTGTACAATAGAAACAATGTCCTTGTCTGACCATGCTCCTGTATCCTTATTATTGCAAACTGATGATGAGCCTTTGAGGCACACTTGGAGGTTTTACACCTCTTTTCTTAACAATGAGATTTTTGTCTCCAAAACTGACGAAAATATTGCAAACTACCTCTCTTATTAAATGCTGGCAAATAGGTAGCCATCAAATATGTCTGGGACGGCCTTAAGGTGGTCACCCACAGAGTGATCATCTCATATGCTGCTTTTTAAAAGAAGCAGAGAATGGCTTGACTCCTTGAACTTAGGGTCAAAATTGCAGAATTATAAATTTTACGTAAGTAGAAGGGAGAATGGTGAATCCTTAAGGACCTGAAGCTAGCCAGAGCAGAATACTGGGATCTGTTAACATTTCAAGTGGAGGGGCAATTACAGTACTTGGGCCAGAGATATGACGAACATGGTGATAGGCTGGATGCCTACTGGCTAGCTGGCTACACAAACAAGAAGCGATTAGATCTGTGAGTGAAATCAGATCCTGTGGGCAGCATGGTAAACAGCACACTACCCCTTCCAAGATTGCCCAGGCCTTCCAAAAAATTTACGAGAAACATGAAAATTAACCAGGGGTGGGTACCTCAGATACCATCTGGCAGTCTCTACAGAAGATTAGGCTGGCTGCCTACTTTTTCTGAAAAGGAATGTACCACTCTAGATGCCCCCTTTAAGGCAGCAGAGCGATTATGTGTTATTAAAGAGACCAAGATAGGAAACGCCCCAGGCCCAGATGGCTATGGAGGAGACTTTTATAAAAACTTTGCCCCTGAGCGTGCCTTAGTTCTAGTAGAGGTTTTTAGTGCTGCTCTACAGGACCCTTTTATGCCTGACTCTTGTTAGGAAGTACAGCTCTCTGTGGTCCATAAGAAGGGAAAGTACTCCACAAATTGTGGTAGTTACAGACCAATTGTGCTTCTCAATCAGGATATCAAGCATTTTGCAAAAATCTTGGCCCCAGATTGCAAAATGTGATTCAGAAATTGATACACCATGATGAAACTGGGTTAATCTCTAACAGAAATATGAAGGATAATGTCTGAAAGCTGTTGAGTGTCCTCACAGCTGTGACGGGGGGCCCCTGGGGCAGCAATTAGTGATAGCAGTGGAAGCTGAGAAGGTTTTCAACAGGATGAAGTGGGCTTTCTTGCAAGCTAGCCTTAGTAAAATGCAGTTGGTGGACCAGTTCTGAGGCTGGGTAGTGGGCCTATAGTCAGAGCCACCAGTATCGGTAGAAGCGACTTGAACCTTATCAGAAGCCTTCAAGATTTTTTTGTTTTGTTTATTTTTTGCTCCTCCCAAGCCATCGACCGGCCACTTCTTTGGACCACCTAGGCCCCCACCCTGCCACCATGTCCTTTAGCTATCTGTCACCCTGTTATTTCTGCAACCCGGGTAACCTGACATATCCCTTCATCAGGAGAGCCCCTCCCCCATGGAGGGTCACTGGGAGAGGAGAGTCACCCAAGGGCATTCCAGTTGTAGCCTGGGTGCACAGGGGTCAGCACGGACACTTCCGGGTTTTGTGGTAAACGGGGACTGGCCACCATTATTCAGTTGTCTGAGCAGCTACTTTTCCTGTTTCTCCCAGCCCCCCGCCCCACCTCTCATGAAGTGGTCTGGCTGCGACAGCATCCTGGGGAACGGAGCGCCCAGCAGTGAGTTGAGGCCACACGCTGCCAAGAATACCAGCCACTAGAAACCAGCAGGAGCCATCAAACAGTGGTCCAGGACCCCCCTCGGGAGGAAAGCATCCAGTGGACACTATAAACTCCCTCCCTGCCAGACTCTGCTTCTGATGTCCAGGCTCGGGGCACAAACCCGGATCACCAGCATGCCAAGTGAACACCCGTTGCTCAGCGCCACAGAGCTAGCACCTTCAAGATTTATAGAGGCACCAAGCAAGGCTGCCTGCTTTCCATTTTCCTCTTTGCAGTTAGTATAGAGCCATTGGCTGAAGCAATCCATAACCATTTAGACACTGAGAGAGTGAGAGTGAGTGGACAAGATGTCTGAATTTCACTTTATGCCAATGACACCCTGTTGTTTTTAAATAACCCCACCAGATCCTTTCTGCATCTCTGGACCCTGTTACAGAAATATTGTAAAGCATCAGGTTTCCGGATTAACACCACTAAATTAGAAGTACTGTGGCTAAACATGCAACTAATGCTGGAAATGAAAGCATTAATCCCTTTACACTGGCCCTCTAAACCAATTAGAAATTTTGGTGTTCAGATCTCTACAAAACCTCATGATTTCTTTAAAAATAATTTGGAGTCCCTGTGCTCCCAAGTAGCATAGGACATTACATGGTGGGATCTTCTACCCCCTCACTGTGGGCGATTGGGGAGACAATCAGAATGAATAATTTGCCATGATTTTTCTTTATGTTCCTTATGCTCCCTATAGTAATTAAAAAGCCTTTTTCTGGAAGATACAGAATCTGCTATCTAGGATCATCTGGGGAGATTGGAGGCCAAGACACACGTAGGTAGTGGTGACTGCTACGAAACAATATGGTGAAACGGGCATCCAGGACACATCCCAGTATTATACAGCGGTGTAGCTGACTTCCTTGATATCCTACCTCTCAACAGGGAAGGACCAAACAGGTTGGAAATATATTGAAAATCTGGCCTACCCCAGCTACCAACTAGCAATCCTACCAGCCTTGACACTCCCACTCGAGGATATCCAGGTCTAAAAGAATCTATGGGTGCAAGGGACCTTACAAGGGTGGAGGAACTATTTAAGGTATCAAGCCATGGGAATACCCTGTGCAGCCTCCATCCTGATTGTACACTGTCCAGATTTCCTGCCAGAATGAATTGATGCCACTATTACACCTGGCAAACAAAGAGGTTAATAACACAAAGGCTGCTATTCCAAAGAGAGATGCTGTGAGATTTCCACTCTCTACAGACAGAACTTCATCTAAGAAAAAAGATTTGCAGATTCAGGCTGGAATTCAGGGTTTAGCACTGCATGACCAAGTAACTAACACCCAAAACCCCTTATATCAGTTCCTGAAAAATATGGCTGGGCAAGGCCAACCTAAAAGATTGGCGTTATAGGTTGTATCTAGGTTGGGCTCTGTGGAACAGGCAGATCCTCTAGCATATCTGCTCCAGATGGTAGGAAGAGTTGCAGCACCTTCTTAATGAACAACAACGGGGTAGGATCTGGAGTGAAACATAGAACTACTGTTAGTAATGACCATGAGAGTTTAAGTGAAAGACAGCAACCTGTTGCTTCTGTACCCCTGTGATTACCAAGCAATTTAACCCTGTCAGCTCATATAATTGCTGAAGGGGTTGCAGTAGTGTAGGAAATCGGCTCCACAATTTCTGGTCATGACCAAGCTTTTCCTTATATATAAGTTTCTGACGCTATTCACAAGATTTTGGGAGACCCTGGTCTATTGACTGTCCCACAGCTCCTGTTAAGGCTCCCCGAAAGGGATCTTTATTCCACATAAGAGATATTTGTTTAGGATCTTCTCTGCAGCCTTTGCTAAGACAATAACATGCAAATGGTTGACACCTTCCCCTGCCTAGCTCCCAGACTGGCTGGGGCATTGCAAAATAATTCTTAGTATGGAAATAATTACTCATGATTTCTGGTTACAGGCAGACCTTTTCAAAGTCAGGTGGCTCCACACACTGGGGGAAACATTTGGCCCATTTTCACTGCTTGTTTCTCAAATTCCATTTTTGTTGAACAATTTCTCTGGACTCTTAGCATTTGGTCTGTTGGTACTATATGTTGTTGACAATTGAACTTTGGTGGCAGGTATCATGGTGTAGATATGTATTTCCATCCATACGTTTTCTGAATATAGTTGTGCCCAGACTCCCCTGCTGGTTTTTGCTGATATGCACATCTATATGCACATATAGTCCACGCTTTCTTTGCTTTTTGTACAGGTTAATTTGATGTTCCAATCGCAGTTATTTATATATTCCAAGAAGCTAGTTAGTCTGTCTTCCAGACCATTCCACAGAACAAGTACATCATCTGTATAATGTTTCCGGAGCTGTATGTGCTGTAGAAATAGATTTCTGTTTCTGTTGAACAAATATTTCTCCTCCTGTAGTCTGATGCACAGGTTTGCTAGACTTGGCACAAGAGTAGTTCCCATTGCCGTACATGGTTTTGCTGGAACTCTTCCCCTTTAAATATGAAGTAGTTACTCAATAACACCATCTCCAGTAGACTTATATTAATTTCTGTATGTAGCACAACATTTTTTGGTCTTTTATCGAGATAGTATTGTACAGTTTTCACACTGCCATTGTGAGGTATGTTGCCGTACAAACTTTTCACATCTAAAATCAGTAATATAGTTTCTGACTCACAAACTATATCCTTTGTAAACATCAATACATCTCTAGTGTCCTGTACATAGAAACATAGAATTTTATGGCAGACAAGGACTGCTTGGCCCACACATTCTGCCCATTTTTCCCCTAATAAACTGGGTGGACCATTGGCTGACAAATAGGACCCAACAAGTAAAAACCAATGGACTTTTGTCAGACCTTGGTCAGGTGACTTGTGGAGTTCCGCAAGGTTCCGTTCTTGGACCTATCTTGTTCAATGTATTTATCTCTGATGTGCAGACCAGTTCTAAGACTCACTTATCAAAATTCGCTGACTATACCAAATTGGGAGGTAAGGTGGACACACTGGATAACAGGAATCAATTACGTACAGACTTGCATAAAATTGAGCAATGGGCAATAACAAATGGTATGGAGTTCAATATTAACAAATGTACCATACTTCACCTTGGCAGTAATAACCCATGTCAATCCTATAAATTAAACAATATAATACTTAAGGTAACTAACTGTGAAAAATATCTCGGGATTATTGTCAACAATAAACTGTCCTCTGGAGACCACTGTAACAAACTAGCTAAACACTCCAAATGGCTACTCAGAAGAATAAATCACACTTTTGTGACTAAACTTGAAATTACATTATTCCCCTGTACAGAACATGTGTTAGACCATATTCAGACTATGGGTCACCCTTTTGGAGCCCATATCTGAAGAAAGATATAGCAACTATTGAGGGCATCCAGAGGAGAGCAACATGGATGATACCTCACTTACCACAATTACCATATGATGATAGGTTAAAGAAATTAAAACTTAATTCCTTGGAAACAAGGCAGCTAAGGGGTGATCTCCTGTTCCTTTATAAAACATTAGAAAATCAGATCCTTATGCAACAATAAAGGAATAATGCACAACAGGGTGTGTGTCATGCTGGGATAACGCCACGCCTGGGGTGATTAGGCACAAGCCGCAGGCTGAGTGCAACTAATCACCCCAGAAGTGGTGTTATCCCAGCACAACACACCATAGAGTGCATTATTCCTATTCTACAATGGCTCATTGTTATAAAAATAAAAATAAAAATGTAAAACATTTTTTCAGTAAATTTTTAGTGTGGCAATATATATTTGTTTTTGAAGGGGAGATGTGAGAAATCAATGGCATCCTCAATGGCATGCTCAATGGCATCCTCAATGGCATGCTCAACTGCATCCTCAATGGTATCCTCAATGGCATCCTCTATGGCATGCTCAATGGCATCCTCAATTACATCCTCAATGGCACCCTCAGTGGTATCCTCAGTGGCATCCTCAATGGTATCCTCAATGGCATCCTCAGTGGCATTCTCAATGGCATCCTCAATTACATCCTCAATGGTATCCTCAATGGCATCCTCAGTGGTATCCTCAATGGCATGCTCAATGGCATCCTCAATGGTATCCTCAGTGGTATCCTCAATGGCATCCTCAATGGTATCCTCAATGGCATCCTCAATGGCATGCTCAGTGGCATCCTCAATTGTATCCTCAATGGCATGCTCAATGGCATGCTCAATGGTATCCTCAATGGTATCCTCAATGGCATCGTCAATGGCATGCTCAATGGCATCCTCAATGGCATGCTCAATGGCATCCTCAATGGCATGCTCAATGGCATCCTCAATGGCATGCTCAATGGCATCCATGAGATCAATTACCCATGGCGTTGTGCTGGGATAATGCCATTGGTCCAGTCCCAAACTGACCAATCACAGTCCAAGATTCTTTGTTGCCATTGTGTAATGTGGAATTAATTATACAACAAGAAAACTAGTCTCTAAATTACATTCCAAACCACTTGCCATCCCCAAGGCAAAGACCAATAAGAGACTACATTACTTTACACTAAGGGCCCCAAGAATATGGAATAAGTTATCTGGTGACCTTGTTAATAGTCCTAATTTTGATATATTTAAAACTAAATTAGATCTTTGGTTAGGTACTAATACCTAATAATGATCCACAACATTGTGGGTGGCACTCTCGATGGGCGTTCTGCCTTCTTGTGCCCCATACTACCAAGTAATACCTACTGTATACTGTCACTGCCGACCCTACTTGATTTTCGGCTCCCTCACCCTCCTTGCTTCTCACTGCTTCCCACTAAGATTCCCTTGTGCCTGTCCCATGCATGCTTGAAGCCCACCACTGTTTTCTCCCCCACCACATCTGCTGGAAGACTGTTCCAGGCATCCACCACTCTGAGTGAAGAAGTGCTTCCTCACATATCTCTTGAATTTACCCCCTTCAAGCTTCACTGCTTTTCCTCTGAAAAATACTTCCCTCCTGTACCTCATTTAACCCTGTGAGGTATTTATAGGTCTCTAACATATCCCCATCCTTTCTTCTGGGGTATACATATTGATGTCCTTTAGTCCCCCCTCATAAGGCCTCTGATGCAGACACTGTACTATTTTAGTTATCCTCCTCTGAACTGCCTCCACTCTATGTCCTTCCTGACATGTGGTCTCCAGAACTGGACATAGTACTCCAGGTTGGGCCCCACCAGTGATATATACAGTAGCAACATCACCTCCCTCCCTCCCTCCTTCCTTCTGCTGGTGATACCCCTCCATATACAGCCCAACATCCCACTGGTCCTACCCACTGCCTTGTCTCACTACCTCACCACCTTGAGGTCATTGTACATGATTACTCCCCAGGTCCTTATCCTGTTTGGTAACGGTCAGTACCTCTTCTCCCATTTTGTATTCCGCCCCTGGGTTTCTGTGCCTAATGTGTATGATTTTGCACTTTTTTGCATTGAAACCCAGCTGCCATGCCCCCGACTACTCCTTGAGTTTTCTCAGGTTTCTGCACACTCTTTCCACCCTCTTTGGAGTATCTACCCTGTTACACATTTGGTGTCATCCACAAAGAGGCAGACCTTCCTTTCCCACTCATCTGCAATGTCACTTATAAAGACATTAAAGGAAAACTACACCCAGAACTTGAAAAATATATGCTGTGCAGAGTGTTTTAATTTGTATGTGAAGTTCTAGTGTTTCCTTTCCTCTGACTAGTATTAGGAGTTTTTCCTAAATTAGCCTGCTAGCTTTAGGGTAGTTTTATGACCCCTGGAGATCTCCATATCAAATAGCTTTATTGCATTTCTTTGTCCTGCAATGCACCTTGTTTCATGTGATGGTGATGTAGCAGATCCCATAAATCCAGCAGAAAGCATTGCATTACAATCAGTTCACAACAATAGAGATGGTTATATTTTAAAATCTGTAGAATTCAGCTTGGTGACCACCCTCATCCGAAAGGTTTTACTGTCCTGAAAAATTTTGCTGCTGGTAATTTTTGTGCAGCTTGTAAAACTTCCAAGATATTTAGTTTGTTTGGCATGTGTGTGCCGAATGTTGGGTCTCTCTTACATCACAATCACACATGAGACAAGATGCACTGTGGGAACAAGAAATACAATTACGCTATCAGGTATGAAGATCCCCAGGGGTAGTAAAACTAGCATAAAGCTAGCAGCCTAATTTGGGAAAAACTCCTCATACCAGTCAGAGGGAAGGAAACACTAGAACTTCACATACAAATTAAAACACTCTTCACAACATATATTTTTTCAAGTTTTGGATGTAGTTTTCCTTTAAAGAGGACTAATCCCAGTACTGATCCCTGTGGCACCCAGCTGATCACCCACCTTTCGCCAGAGTCACCCTCTGTTATATATCGCTTAACCAATTTATTACCCAGTTTACCATGTTTAAACCCACCCCTGAGCTACCCTGTTTCCTTATGAGCCTCCTGTGTGGAACAGTATCAAAAGCCTTACTGAAATCTAAATAGTCCACATCCACTGTGCCATCCTGATCTACCTGTATTTCCTGGTCACCCAGTCAAAGAACTCTATCAGATTTGTCTGATGTGACCTTCCCCCTGTGAATCCATGCTGCCTTGGGTCTCTATAGAAACAAAGAATTTGATGGCACTTGGACCGCTTGGCCCACCCAGTCTGCCCATTTCCCTACCTGATGGATAAGCTGCAGATTCTAGATAATCAACAGCTTACTTCCTCCTACCCCCCACTAGAATTGCCTTATGCCTGTCCCATGCATTCTTGAATTCTCCCACTGTTCCTGACTTCACAACCTCCTCTGGAAGGCTGTTCCATGCATCCACATCCCTCTCTGTGAAAAAATACTTTCTAACATTACCTCTGAGCCGTCCCCCCTCTATCTTCAAATTGTGCCCCCTTGTTCTTGCACATCTCTTCTTCTGAAAGATGCTACCCTCTTGTACTTTGTTAACTCCCTTGAGATACTTGAAAGTTTCTAGCATGTCCTCCCTCTCACTCCTTTCCTCAAAGGTATACATATTAAGCTGCTTTAGTCTCTCCTTGTATGTCTTCTGGTGCAGACCCTGCACCATTTTAGTTACCCTCCTCTGAACAGCTTCCACTCTGTCTATGTCTTTGCAGAGATGGGGTCTCCAGAATTGCATGCAGTACTCCAGATGGGGTCTCACCAACTGTCTGTACAGAAGGATAACAACTTCCTGTTTTCTACTGTTGATGCCTCTCCCTATGCATCCCAGTATTCCCCCAGCCCTCCTTACTGCCTTCTCACATTGCTTGCCCACCTTTAGGTCATCTGATATAATTACTCCTAGGTCTCTTTCTATTTTTGTTGTTGTTATTAACTCACCCCCCATTGTGTACTCTTCTCCTGAGTTTTTGTTTCCCAGATGCATTACCTTGCACTTCTTTGCATTGAATCTGAGCTGCCACATATTTGACCATTCCTCCAACCTTGCCAAGTCCCTTTTCATCCTTTCCACCCCACCTTGTGTATCAACCCTGTTGCAGATCTTTGTGTCATCTGCAAAGAGACATACCTTTCCTTCCAGGTGCTCTCCAGTGTCACATATAAAGACATGAAAGAGGACCGGTACCAGTACAGAACCCTGCGGTACCCCGCTAGTTACCCTCCTTTCTTCACTGTGGACTCTGTTTACTATTACCCTTTGCATCCTGTTGTCCAGACAGTTTTTTATCCAGGCTACCACCTTGGGACCCACTCCAAGGCTGGCTAACTTGCATATTAATCTTTTGTGTGAGACTGTGTCAAATGCCTTGCTAAAATCTAGGTAGGCCACATCTAACCTATGAATTAAGGATACTCCACAATCCTTTCCTTTAGCAGTGACTCCACTAGCTTCCTGACCACTGATGTCAGGATATAGTACTGGCATTTGGCACATGCGAACCATGCGGCTGCTTGAAGGGCCAGCACAGCCAGGGTGCTCAGCATCCACAAGCTTTCACTTCCTGGTTTCAGATGCCAAAGGGCATCTGATGTCATGCAAGCAGCACCAAGAGCCAATTGAATGTGCTTATCCAAGCTGGTATGTGCTGATGCGCCAAGTTTAAAAAAACCAACTTGCAGCTGTTTTCCTGCAGTCAGCACAAGTAATTGTGAGATTCTGCCCCCCCCCAGGTCCGTCTCCACAGGATGGAAGGAGACCCCCCTGGCCCTAGCCTGCCTCATAGTCCCAGGATGCTTCCAGAGTGCTGGACACATTTTGGAGCTTGAGACTGTGTTCCATCCTGACAATGAGAAGAGAGCACCTGTCTGACTGATGGTGACTTGACAGTAGGAGTGCTTGTCCGAGGAGCGCAACATGTTCTTTGACCCTGACCACAATACCCAGGTGCAAAAGCGCACTAAAAGAGCCTGTACCCAACTTAACTGTAAATTCACATTTTTAATGGAAAGAAACAGCAGCAGGCAGCTGCAGTGTGAATTAGAGCCAGGACCCGCATCCCTTATTTATCAGCTGTCCTTGTGGCCTACTAACTACTGTGGTGAGTGATGTTAGTTAAGCAATACTGCAGACAAGTGTTTCTGATCAAATAATGTTTTTTATGTAACCCCTAGGTGGCACTATCCCAAGGGCTACTACCTCTGCCTGCTTGGCTAGTAGCAGGTTAAGAGGCCTGAGTTCTGAAACAGGTGCCTCCACCCGGAGGTCAGGGTTGGTAGTGGTCAAGCTAACCTGGGCACAGCCCTCTGGGACACTGCAACCGCACCCCTCTTTCCTTACTAATGGCTGTAACAATACACAATAATCACTTTCACAATACCCCTGATACACCACACAAGTACCTACACTGTTTGCACTTATCACCAGGGTTTTCCTCTGGTCTAGCCCTGGGGACCCCCTGTAAAACAAGGTTATACACAGCAAATAACAGCAGTACAGTACTCTTGCACAAACTGGAACCACAGTCAGGGTAAATGCAAAAAAGAGTTAGATCTGATTTATTTAAGGGACTTGAATAAGGGAGGGGCGTAATCAGGTTAATTTGCTTAAAGGCTCTATCAATCAAACAGTTATGCATGCACTTCAGGGTCCATAAACAGTCACACACTCTGGGTACCCAGATGGAGAAGGGTGGGCTAGCCAAGAACATTGCAGCTGGTTGGGGCCCTGTGATGGAAGAAAACAACATGCACAACACTCACTATTTGTAATTCGGAGCAGGAGGGCTCAGTTTGTGAAAAGAAAACAGCAAGACAGTCAGATGACACACTTTTAGATTAGGCTACTGTTGCAGGGAGCTACCCTGATATTTACTCACAACACCCAAGACTGGACACAGGCGGGATGAAAATCGAAACAGCAGGTGGTTGATCTGGAGTGCCAGGAGAAGCAGGCCCCACACGATTCACAGAGGTGTCATTCCTGTTCAAGCATGGAGCAGGGGGCTGATCCTCAGGCAGGTCTCTCATCGGTGGCTTTCTCTGTGCAGTGAGGTAGTCTGGCAGGGCCAGCATGGCATGGCCCAGGCTGAATGGAGATGAACGCAGACACAGTCCGATTTGGCTGGATAAAGCTTCCAGCAAGCAAAACACAGTTCACACAGTGGGGAACCAAATCATGACCCACTTTCAATACACAGCACATTTACATGTAAAGGATCCTATGGTACCAGGAAGCAGAACACAGTTCACACAGTGGGGGACCAAATCACGACCCACTTTCAGTACACAGGACATTTACATGTAAAGGATTCTACGGTACCAGCAAGCAGAACACAGTTCACACAGAGGGGAACCAAATCATGACCCACTTTCAATGAACAGCACATTTACATGTAAGGAAATTCTACTGTACCAGGCAAACCGCTCTCCGGTCATGATCGCAAAGTCTCTACACAAACTGGGGATTCAAACGCAGGTATAAATCCTGACAGGCCGATCACAATCAGCAAAATCTTCGGTCTTCTTCAGGTATGAGCCTGGTAAAAAATCCGTGGCTTACTCCGTTCTCACAAACTTGGATTTAGTCCGAAATAATTCTCTTCTCTCCCTCTCAGGGGCAGCAGGCAGACATGCAGGCCACAACTCAGGCCTTTCCACAGTTCTCTCACACGAAACTACTCAGATGGCTGCTTGACTGTCTGAAGTTGTTGCTTCTTCAGCTGCCAACTTAGATCTGATCTAACTGCCAGCAAGCCTGGGACTTTCCCTAGAATCCCAAAGTTTCAGTAGGCTGATCTGTCTGTCAGTCACAACAAAGGCTCCCCCTTAAGGTGGAAAAAGGTGCCAAAAGCTCAAAACTACAGTTCCTACAGATTTTGACTCCAGACAACGCCTGTAGTCCAGCTCCATTTTAGGTCCCACTACAACTGATTGGTCCAATTTGCAGTCCCGGGCCAGATGGTGGGGATAAACAAGACAGTTCTTGCTGCAAAGAAGGCAGGTTAGACAAACTACATTATCATTATAACTCTAATAGGTTTTCAGCAAACAGTTACATCTTCTAACAGAGCTTCCTCTGCACAATAGGTGATGGCAGAAACGGAGCAATTACAGGCAGCCCAGCGGGACTCGAGCATGGCAACACTCAGCCCCCTCCCAGATTAATCACCACTGCAAATCTAGGCAGCCCTTAAAGAGGCAGTACACAGGTACACTCTGGCAATAACGTTTAACTGCTAAAACGCAGGACACCAGCCTGGCAGTGAGCATTTAGGCAAGCTCGAGGAAGACTTTTCGGGAACCCCCGTTTGTAGGGGGGTTACATTTATTAAAAAAATTATCTACTATGCTCAGTATATGGTTTGTTTACCTGTACCAGATAGCTGATCATTCACCATTTAGGTTTGTTTCACATGCCTTTTACTTTGGAAGGCAAGTACTGTTGGACTGTTCCTTTTGTTTTATTATGTGTGGTTCATAGCTCAGTGCTTATGTAACATACTGTAGCTGGATGATATAGATGGTTGGATACAGAGGCCAGCTGTTAAGCAGACAATGGTTGCTAGGTAGCAGTAGTATGGACTGATTTGTGCTTAGGTACGTCAGCATGAACATGATCAAGTCAATGATTATAGTACGTATGAATCGGTTAGTACGAGCAATGAACTTGGATGGTTGAACTGAGAATCATTTGTTATTATTTGATAGTTTTGGCCTTTCTCTGTATCCCACCTGAAGGGAGGAAGCTTTGTCTAGTATTATGAGACCCCCAAAAGAAATTGATATCAACAATTATTCTGTATCCAACTAATGAAGGAGTCGAGCAGGAATACACCCTAATAATATGAGTAGATGATCACCTCCTCCAACTCCGGAGAGTGTGATCAGTAGCACACAGGAGAGGAAAAAAACCCTTGGGGGGGGAAACCTCTGAGGACCCATGGCTACTGATCTGCCGGTCCTTCTAGGCATACTAAAGGAGAGTAATCCTAATAATCTAATCGGCTAATCTGAACTCCGAATGTAGAAGCCAGTCCAGAGAAACGGAGAACTGCAGACGTATTGAAGTATAACATGTGAGGCAAATAGAGCAAGTGTCCATCCAGTAAACCCAAGTTCGAGAGTTCATGAGCAGGCCGGAATGAAATGGAGTGGCGTCCGTGGTTGAAATGAACGTGAAGCGAAGAGTTGCAGGTGGTGAAGCACTCCAGCTGGAGAGGATAACTTTGCAGAGGAGATCCAGGAAGCAAGGCCCAGCATCCACGTCAGAAAGAGAATTGTTGAGTGAAGTTCAGCATGGCAAGGTTAGCAATGAATGCTGTGGTGATGAAGCACAAGAGCTTGCACATGCCACTCAATAGGGAGGATGGAGCAATAGGAACTTCCAATCCAGAGGGTGAAGCAAGCAGTAACTAGGTAGAGAATGTAGTGAATATGTATAAGTAGGACAAATGAATTTCCAGCTTGCGAGGAGCGCAGCAGGTGTAGTTGCGAGTTAGTCGTAATGACCTCTAGGCCCAGGAAGGGCGAAGTAGGTAGTACGAGCAAGTAGTATAAATAAGTGAACCTGTATGTAGGTCAGTTGATGGAGTAAATGAAGCTGCAGAAGCAGACATATTAGCAGGAAGTAGCATTGCAAGATGAGGTACATAAGAAGGCAAAGAGCGTGAAGAATGGTACAAGCAAGGGGCTCAGAGAGCTTTGTGGATCCAATAGGTTGCATAACAATGTTGACATCTACGGTTCAAGCCAGGATGATGCCGTAGCTAGAACTGACTTGTGAAGAATATCCAGACAAGTCCTGAATAGAGCATAGGAGTCTCAGATGGAAATAACTGAAGAGGTTGAGTCAAATGAAGTAGCGTTTTCACAGGGTTCGAGAAGCGGTAGAGCATGCATCAGGATAGTGAAGGTCTTCAGATGAAGCTCAGCTAAGTGTCCTGTAAAGAGTGAAGCAGCAGTAATTCCACACGGCTGAAGTGCAGGGCAAGTATCCAAGAATAGATGAGGAATGAAGAAATGTCCAGATGCGAAACCAGTAAAGAAGTTTGCAGCTGGCCGACACAGCAGCAGGTAAGCATATAGTAGAATGTGTGAATCTCCACACCCCATGCTGGGTGAGGCAGAAGTAGAGCAGAAGTAAGTAAACCTCCAAGCCCGAGGGGCGAAGGCAGGTCGTAGAAGCAGGCAATCAGTAGATAAATCTCCCAGCCCGATGGGTGAAGGAAGGTCGTAGAAGCAGGTGAGTAGTAGGGAAAACTCCCAGCCTGATGGGCAAAGGCAGGTTGCAAAAGCAGGCGAGAAGTAGGTAAACCCCCCAGCCCGATGGGCGAAGGCAGGACAAGAAGCAGGCGATTATGGCGCAGTAATATATATGAAGAAAGTACCTCCAGTCCGGAAGGGCATGAGTCTGACTAAATGCGATGGCTGAAGTCCGGCCCAGCGGGTGAGGCAGGTTGCAGAGCAGTGGTAGATAATGCAATGGAAACGTCGAACTGCATGCAATGCAGAGGGTCATGACCTGGTAGGTAGAGATCACATTAAATACGTAAACATAGGTTAAATGGATACCAACTCATAAGAAGCACAGTAGATTGTAATGGCAGGGTAGTCATGAGCCCTGCAAGGGCGAAGCAGGTAATATGAGCAAGTAAGGTAAAGAAGTGAATCTGTACATAAGTTGTAGTAATAAGCAAGCTGCATGATGCAGACGAGTGGCAAGGAAGCAGGGCAAAGCTTCCAAAGAATAGATGATGAGTGTTGAAACATCAAATTGTGAATCCATAGTAAGGAGCATCTTGGCCGGCTGCCACGGCAGCAGGTAGGCGTATAGTAGAATAAGCGAATCTTAAGGCCCCGAGCTGGTGAGGCGGGTGGAGTAGAAGTAGTGTACCCTTGGCCTGAAGGGCAAAGCAGGTCATAGAAGTAGGTAAATATGGTGCAACTGGACCCCATGAAAGTCAACCGATAATGTGAGGAAGGTGGCAGCTAGACCCACGTAAGCTAGCAAGCACAGATGGACCCCTTATAGGTCAGTCGGTAAGGTAAGGTAAGAAGAGTAGTAGCTAGCCTCACGTAATATAGCATGAGCAGCCGGACCACAGGTAAGTCAGCTGGTAAGGTGAGTAGAGAGTGACAGCTAACCTCACGAAGGCTAGCGTGCACAGCTGGACCCCACGAAGGTCAGCTGGTAGGTAGATAGAGAGTGGCAGCCTAACTCGTAAGGTTAGCACATGCAGCTAGATCCCATGTAGATCAGCTGGTGAGAGAAGCGAAGAGGTACTTAGACTCCGAAGGGAAGACATCCTGGGGTGTCCAATCGAGATGGAGAAGCTGTTGTCTGCGAGAAGGATCCGGAGCAGAGCGCTGAATGCAATAATGGGCGCATGGCTAAAACACAAATAGTGGAGTTGCAGAGTACATAGCATGTAAAGGAAGTTGGATGTGTCGCTGAGCATTTCCAATGACTCGGAGATACGATTACGTAGAGGGCTTGGCACGGAGGATGAGAAGGAAGGTCCATCATGATGAAGTCGTAATTATAGAATGTCCAGAAATAGCCAAGCATGATGAACATCTTGCTGGAAGGAATGTGTTCCAAATACATGCAGCAAGGCAGCAGAAAGGTTTTGGCAGGTTAAAAGGGGCTGTAGGGTAATGGTAGTAGGCAAGGGGTGGTCAGGCCGTGCAGTAGACACTCAGACTCAGCGGAAGCCAAAGACAGTGATGGAGAAAGGCATTGCCTGTAAGCACTCCTAGAGAACTGCTGAAAAGGGAGACGGTAAGGCAGATTAGTTTGGCACTGCATCTGTTTTTGCTACGAATAGGAGACTCGTGTGAGCTTGCATTTCATGTAGCTCCTGAAAATCCTGAGTCAGCAAGAGTGAATGAATAGCAGAATAAACAGTCTCTGGAGGGGGGAATAGTAATCACCAATGAGTATAGCGAGGTACGGTAAGAGTAAGGAAAAATGACGAGCAGGTTGATCAAGGTCCGGCATGTAGTCCCGCCGCAATATACACCCTTGAATTTAAAAGAAATGCATGCCCTGAGTCCAGACATTGAAGCATGGGGGCCAGTAAGTCGATGGGAGCTTGATAGTACATACGGACTGGTAATCTGGGTGGAAACCATGCCTGCATGTGTACGCTGCGTAGAGCGAAGCGTGAGTCCCAAGGCACAGGCAGTTTGCAGAATTAGCAGATTCAGATGCATGACAGCAATGGTGGAGTTAAAGAATGAGTCCTGTTCTGCCAGAAGCAGAATGGAGTTGAGTTCGAGTTCGGGCACAGCAAGGAGGAGGAGCAAATCGGTGCAAGGAATGGAGATCTGGAACTGCGTCCAGTGAGGCAGGTATGACTCGGTGATAGCACGGCAACGGCTGCCGAAGGCAGCAGCAGGGAGGAAGAATAGAGAAGCAGGAGGCAGTCAAGGAGAAGGCAGGAAGGGAAGGAAGCAGGCGAGAGACAGAATGAGGAATCCCAAAAGCGATGAAGGAGGTGGGGGCAACAAAACAGAAAAATGGACAAACAAGCCGGGAGGCACGGGAGTGGGAGGGGGCAGAACAGAGGAAAAGGCAGCCGAGCATGAGCAACACCACCACTAAGCAGAAGCGGGAGTCTGCTGCTTGGATTAAATAGGATGTGGGGGAGCAGCTCTTCCCCCACGTAACCACGGGCTTGCGCTTTCAATTATGAAACAGTAATTGCAGATTGTACATACAAAGAACAGAAACCTGGCTAATTTGCACACAGTAATTATCTCATAATAAAACAAGGACTTTTTGCAAACTTTCCAGTGCTTTTCTTATCCCCAGTTGCTGTGCCTGCACCTGAAATGTATTCCTTCTGACTCAGAAGGATTTATGTGGTGTGAGACTTGATACGATGTACTACTGTCCTTGGCTTCAGGCTTTATTAATTTAGCATATTATGCTTCTTGCTGCTGTCCATATAATTATGTTTTTCTATGTAGTCCTTGCTGTGATTTTTTATTTTTTTAATAACTTGGATTGTTGGCTGGCTGCACTGTATGTGTTTGTGCTTGGCTTTAATTTGTGAATTTTATTCAGCATTAGTGGAGGACTATGGACCAGTGTAAAACTAGCGTAGCACAGAGGTAGGCTATGCTAATTATACTACTTGGGGTTAGTTGGGCTTGTGAAATTTGTTTTATCAATTTGTTTCATTTGGGTGGATGCCCCCCCTTCCTCCATGTTTGTCGGATTTAACACAGGGAGTGTGGCATTGGGGGAGCAAAGCCCCAACTCAAATTCAATTGTTAACAAAAAAATCATTAAGTCTCTGGACTACTCCAACTAACTCTAAGCATACCGTATTGCCTACATTGGTGGGAGAGTGTACCAAAAAGTGGGGAGTCAGAATTACATAGAACACCTCATCCCAGAGGTACTGTTCAGTTCAATGTCTGACCCTTCGGCTACAAAAATGACTGGTCGCCTGACCCCCTGGCTCTGCGGCCTGTGTAGGCTAGTTATGTTGATCCGCAGTCCTTTACTACTGCCTTTTATTCATGGTTCTGGCATGATTCACAGTCTATGAAAAGATAGATATTTAGAGGAGACGGACAACCCTATGCTGCTGTAAGTAGATAATAGGCTTATAATACGGTGAATGTCATGCATTTGAATAGATGCAAAAATTGTGATGCTGCACCATACATCAAGTAAAAAATGGTGTCCCTGATTTTGAGTATTTTTCCCTGATTTTAATGGGCAGTGTCCCTTATCTGGGGCCTGGCAGGTTGAGATGTATGTTGGAGGGTCGTAGTGTCATGCCGCCACTGTTTTTTTTAATTGTTGGAGTCTGGCCTGGCCTGTACAGACAGCTGGTGAGACCCCATCTGGAGTACTGTGTGCAGTTCTGGAGACCCAATCTCCGCAAAGACATAGACAGGATGGAAGCTGTCCAGAGGAGGGCAACTAAAATGGTGCAGGGTCTGCACCGGAAGTCGTATGAAGAGAGACTTAAGGAGCTTAATATGTATAGCCTCGAGGAAAGGAGGGAGAGGGGGGACATGATAGAAACTTTCTAAGTACCTCAAGGGAATCAACAAAGTCCAAGAGGGTAGCATCTTTCAAAAAAAGAGGTGTGCAAGAACAAGAGGGCACAATTTGAAGATAGAGGGGGGCGGCTCAGAGGTAATTTAAGGAAGTATTTTTTTCACAGAGAGGGTTGTGGATGCATGGAACGGCCTTCCGGAGGAGGTTGTGGAGTCAAAATCAGTGGGTGGAATTCAAGCATGCATGGGATAGTCATAAGGCAATTCTGGGGGGTGGGGGTAGGAAGAAGTAGGCTGCTGGTTAACTAGGATCTGCAGCTTATCCAGTAGGTAGGGAAATGGGCAGACTGGGTGGGCGAAGCGGTCCTTATCTGCCGTCAAATTCTATGTTTCTATGTTTCTATTCGAGACAACAGCGAGGATGTGATGTGTAATCTTTGTTATGCGCCATCACTGAAGAAAGCTTGAGTGCTACCAAGGGAGGAGAGAGACTGTGCCCTTGCCCAGCCGTTGACTGAGATAAGCCGCTTGACTTCTAACATGGGGTGAGACCTCCCAAGAACCTCCAAAACTGCTTACAGTATTGTATTTATTTATTTATTTAAAAGTTGGTGACCAGAAGAGGCACACTGCGCCATGGCTTGTTTCCAGGTGTGACTCGGGGGGACAAGGAAGAGGAATATGTGCTTAATGAAAATGCAGCCAGTCTTCCAAACATACCATTCACACCAACAGACTGGCTTAAGATTATAAAGCATGCATTTTTTTTTTACATTAATGTTAAATTAAGTACAAAGCACACTGCTTTGTGTAAGCATAACTGGGCTGGGCCATTCAAAAGGGGAAAGGTATATGTGTAAATTATGCTTGTTGATGGAGTGGCTTAATACGGACTGCTGCTTTAGGCTAGTACTAGCAAATGTCTGACTCATTTGCTGAGTACATGTGTAGCTCTCTGTCTTGGTAGATTATCTGTTAAAAAAACAGGAAATTGTTAGTCTCTGCCCTTGAGCCAAAACTGTGTGAAACACAAAGAAAAGAAGACGGTTAAAATAAACTGTACCGTTTAAAGTCATTCAAAGCAATAATAACAGAGACAGTGTATTTTTGGACAGCTTCCCAGTTGCTGACAAGTAAATGAGATGTGCGATAGAGTCCAGTCCCCAGCCCTGATATTACCTGGAAGTACTGGACTTTGCACTCCATTCTGTTTTTATTTCTTGTACAATCAGTGCACTACTGCAGAAGTGTTACAGTTTTCCCATTACCAACACAACACACAGTTACAAGGAGCGAGGGTGCAATAACAGGGCATACAGGATGTCCCCAGTCAGCCATCACAATTTACAGCTATGCAAAGAGGTACCAAGCTGTGATAAGTAGTGGAGTCCCCCTATGCCAGTGTTCCTCAGCCTTACTATGAAAATGCATTACTACAGATGTAAGGAGGCACAGCCTAACATGGCGGAGTATGACAGGCACAGGGGTTGGCTCATGGCATAGTGCCAGTGGCATGGTGCTGTGCCATGCACACAGCACTGGCCCCTAGCACCACAAGCTTCCTCTAACCACCCTATGCTCATACCTTAAGACAGCTTTGTGTGCCTGCTGAGTGGAAATGAGTGGGACAAGGATGAATGTGGGGGGGGGAGCAGAAGAGTGCAAGGGTGAAGGGGGCACCGCAGGTTTGTTCTCTTGGGGTACCATCAAGTCTAACACCGGCCATGTCAGGATGATTGGCCTATAGTTGCCAACCTCATCCGTGCTACCACCTTTGTGAAGCAGGACTACATCTGCCCTCCTCCAGTTCTCTGACGCCACACCTGTTTTCAGTGAGTTGTTAAAAAGGACTGTCAGAGGTGCAGCCATTACCTCCCTGAGCTCATAGACTTTGAAACATAGACTTTGTCAGCAGATAAGGACCACTTGGCCCACCTAGTCTGCCCATTTCCCTACCTACTGGATAAGCTGCAGATCATAGTTAACCAACAACCTATTTCTTCCTACCCCAACAAGAATTGCCTTATGTCTGTCCAATGCATTCTTGAAACCTCAGGAAGGCTGTTCCATGCATCTACCACCCTCTCTGTGAAAAAATACTTCCTCACATTATCCCTGAGCCATCCCTCCCTCTGTCTTCCTATTGTGTCCTTTTGTTCTTGCACATCTGTTTTTCTGAAAGATGCTACACACTTGGACTTTGTTGATCCCACTGAGGTACTTAAAAGTTTCTATCATGTCTCTCCTCTCCCTCCTTTCCTCAATGGTATACATATTAAGCTCCTTTAATCTCTCCTCATATGGCTTCTCTTGCAGACCCAGCACCATTTTAGTTGCTCTCCTCTGGACTGCCTCCATCCTGTCTATGTCCTTGCGGAGTTGGGGTCTCCAGAACTGAATGCAGTACTCCAGATGGGGTCTCATCAACTGTCTGTACAGAGGGATAACAACTTCCTGTTTTCTGCTGGTGATGCCTCTGCCTATACATCCCACTATCCCCCCAGCCCCCCCCTACTGCCTTCTCACATTGCTTGCCAACCTTAAGGTCATCTGATAAGATTACCCCAGGCTCCTTTCCATTTTGTTGTTGTTACCCCTCCCCATTGTGTACTCTTCCCTGGGTTTTGTTTCCAGGTGCATTATTTTGCACTTCTTTGCATTGAATCCAAGCTGCCATACTTCAAACCATTCCTCCAACCTTGCCAAGTCCCTTCTCATCCTTTCCATGCCTTCTTGTGTATCAACCCTTTTGCAGATCTTTGTGTCATCTGCAAAGAGGCATACTTTCCTTCCAGTCCCTTTGCAATGTCACTTATAAAGACATTAAAAAGAACTGGACCCAGTACTGAACCCTGCAGTACCCCACTAGTAACCCCCCTTTCTTTAGAGTGGGCTCCGTTTACTATTACCTTCTGTGTCCTGTTGTCCAGTCAGTGTTTTGCCCAGGCTACCACCATGGGACCCACTCCCAGGCTGGCTAATTTGTTTATTAATCTTTTGTGTGGGACTGTGTCAAATGCCTTGCTAAAGTCTAGGTAGGCCATGTCCACAGCCCCTCCCTGGTCTACTACTTTGGTCACCCAGTCAAAGAAATCGATTAGATTCATCTGACATGACCTTCCTGCTGTGAACCCATGCTGCCTTGGGTACTGTGCCCCACTGGCCTCTAGGTGCTCAACAGTTCTTTCCTTCAGAAGTGATTCCATCACTTTCCCTACCACAGAGGTCAAACTGACAGGTCTGTAGTTTCCTGCCTCTGTCTTGCTCCCACTTCTGTGAAGGGGAATCACATGCACCGTCCTCCAGTCCTCGGGTACCAAACCATCCTCCCATGATTTGTTAAAAAGGATAGTCAGTGGTGTCACTAGTTCTTCCCCTAATTCTTTTAGAATTCTGGGGTGAATCCCGTCAGGCTCCTTTGCTTTGTCCACCTTCAGTTTTAGGAGTTCTTTCCGAACCCTTTCTTCTGTGAAATGACTGGGATTGACCCCCCATCCAGAGTGCTTCTGTTAATTGGATTAGGTACCTCCCCCTCCTCCTCTTTTGTGAATACTGAGCAGAAGTATTCATTCAGTATCTCTGCTTTTTCACTGTCCCTCTCTGCCCACCCACCATCCATTCTATTCAGCCTCACTATCCCTCCCTTTGTCTTTCTACATTCCCTATTGTACCTATAAAAAGTTTATCCCCCTTCTTAACCGAGTTAGCTATCTTTTCCTCAGTTTGGGCCTTTGCTATTCTGTCTGCATTCCCTGCTTCCTACTGCCTTAACTTCTACAGTTCTCTGTCCTGCTCCTTCTGTGTTTCCTTAAACTTCCTAAATGCTATCTCTTTCTCCGTAACCTTCCCCGCCACCTCTTTTGAAAACCATAGTGGCTTTTTCTTTTGTTTTGATTTGTTTATTTGCTTCACACTAAGGCTTGTTGCCTCTGTGATGGCAGTTTTGATGTGTCCCCATTGTTGCTCCAGCCCTCCTTCTTGCCTGTTTGCTAGTGCTTTTCTCAGGCACTCTCCCATCTTGCCAAAGTCAACCCTCCTGAAGTCCAGTACCCTCACTTTTTTATGGCTTGACTTTGCAGCCGAGTTTATCGTGAACCACACTGTTTGGTGGTCAGTTGTTCCCAGATGGCTACCCACTTACTTCTAGATCTGAGATCCTTTCATTGTCCCCATTTGAGAGTACAAGGTCTAAGACTGCTCTCTCCTGAGTGGGTTCCAACACTAACCGTCTGAGGCATGCCCCCTGTAGGGCATCGAGAACGGCCCTGCTCCTGGATGTGGCTGCAGCAAAGGTGCTCCATTTAACATCTGGCATATTCAGGCCCCTTATCAACAGCATCTTCCCTTTCTCTGCCATCCTAAAGATGCCTTTTATCATATCCTTGTTCATTCCCTCCCCCTGAGATGTGTGTCAGCTCCCTCAGTATCCTTGGATGTACCCTCCTATCCCCATTGTTTTGTTCACTTTCAGATTTGCAAGTCATTTCAGGACTCTCTTCTCTGTAAATGAAATCTTTCTTTGAGGATATCTCTTGCAGCAGGTCACAAATCTAGGAACATTCAGCCACAGGCTCCAAATCCAGTTGGAAGATTTCATCAGCAGTTGACCTGGGACTACCCACAATGACATCACATGCTGTGCTGTTGGGTATATAAGCATGGGTGGTCCCAGATCCTCCTCAGTTCTTTTCCTGCTGCTGACCTGCATGCTATACCTCCCCAAGGAGTAAAGCCATAGTCGACAAACTACTTCACTGAAGTTACTTAATTTGTTAGCCATGACCAGTGCATCACGTCTATAACTTATTGATGTCTTTCTTGGACTCACTATTTAGTCTCTGCACCTCTGGACAAAAGCTTACAATTGAGGAGCTACACGAGGTTTGCATGCATTGCCTTGGACCCTCACATGACACCTGTGCTTGCACATTGTGCAGAAGATTTAATAAACCTACTAAATGATGATGCCTTCAAACACTAAGGGAGCACTTGATGGAGCAAAACAGCTCCCTCCTTGAGCAGGAACTCAAATCAGAATCATCCCACACCTCATTGTCATCCTTCTCCAGTTCCCACTTCCCACACCTCATTGTCATTCTCTTCTAGTTCCTACTTCCCACCATTCTAAAAGGGAACATTCATCGATGGATAAAGCTGATCGCAGGGAGAAGGGTAAGCACTCCCTTGAGTGGAAAAAGCACCACTCTCCATCAATGACTTCTCTGCTTAATACTGTCTCCCAGGCACTTCTAAATACAAGAGCCATTCTTTCAGCTCTGTCAACAGGCCTTGCCCAATCTTCTAGACCTCCGTCGATGACTGCAGGCCCATCTGCTTCGCAGGGCCTGTCAACGGCTCACTCGTCAATGACACCACTGGGAACACCAATAATTCAATTCCCTCTGTTGCCTCTGCCATCTCGGGGAACTTTATACAACCCCCCTGCAGGCCATACTTGGTTGATGACCATGACCCCAGCAGATGGGTATTATCCCAGGGGTCAGGATTTCTTGCCCCCCTCGACAATGGCTTCATTGTCAATGAGCCATTTTATGGATGTGCATTTGGTGCCTCAGCCACCACCAATTCTGTCAGTTATCCTAATAAGGCCTACTAATACCACATCTTCAATGACCATGCAACCTCAAATGACAATGATCAATATTCTTTCTCAGAAGGCCAACACCACTACAAGCATACCTTCTACAGTCCCACCTCCAGCCCCACCAAGGTGTCCTTCCACTTCCTTCACCACCAGTGCCTCCTCAGTTTCCCCTGCTCTTTCCCCAGACATTGACGTGGAAGTGGAACAGTAGGATCAGGAGTGGGATCAAGAATATGAAGAAGAGGAAGAAGAAGAAATGGATGAAGTTACTGCATCCTCAGCATCTACTGCTTCTTTGCTGGGAGAAGAGAAAACTCCATACCTCCCTTGCTTGTCTCCTATTGATTCCAGTTTCACTGACATCATGCAACATCTCAAAAAAACATTTGGTTTTGAGGAAACCAAACAGGACACCTCTAGGTGAAAACTGGCCCACTACTTGGGACTATTTGGCATCCCCCCCGGAGAATCCCACCTCTAATGGAGGCCTATGAAGATGCCATTCTGACAGCATGGCACCAACTGTACAATATTCCCTCAGCACCTAGAAAAGCTGACAGCAAATATCAGGCACCATCAGGACACCATATTTCGCTGCACCTCCACAGGCAGACTCTGTGGTTATCAATGCAGCCCATGACAGGTCAGTATGACCTAAGCACTTAAGTACTCTCCCCCAGACAAAGACTCTAGGAAATTGGATGCTATTGGCAAACAAATGTTCTTCTCTTTTACCCTTACCTTGTGATTCTAGAATTACACGGGCCACCTCACCTTCATAAGTATCAAGAAGAACTTTGGAAGGCGGCCCAGGCTTCCACACAACCTGTGCCAGATATTGCATCCAAACAGGAATTGATGAAAACATTAAAGACTGCAGCAGCAGGTGGCTGCCACTTGCTGTAGGCAGCATATGATGCCATTGATGCCACAGCTTGGGCATCCACTACTGGCATGTTTGAAGAGACACTCATAGCTGTGGGTCTCCAGATTTGCACCGGATGGGCAACAATCCATATTTAATGCTCCCTTTAAGGGTCACAAACTCTTTGGGGCCATTACTCAAGATATATTGACATCCTTGCAGCTGTCAGGATGCACCTTGAAATATGTGTACTCTGTGTACCATACCCAACTGAAACCATTCTACAAAGGCCCATTTCGGAAGTCCAGCACTAAACAGAAACCCACCTCCAAGCTGCCCACCAAGTGAAAAGCCACCATCTCCCTGCTGGAACCTACACCCGCCACCAAGTCCACCCACCCAGCCCCTGCAATCCCTCCCCAGGGACCTGCCACAGCATGAGGGTTCCCCAGAGCCCATGGTCCTAGGGCCCCAACCCATGGAGGTAGTGGGAAGATTCTCCCTGTATCTTCCGGGATGGCAGTCAATAACAACCGATGCCTGGGTGCTCCAACTAATAGAGTTTGGACACACATTAAACCTGACATGTGCACCCCCCCAACATGTCACCAAAACACAATTCCTTGACAATGCTTTTGGCTGCCATTATTGTAATCTTACTTGTCTTTTTGTTTTTCTTTGTAAGTTCCATTGTAATAATCACGTTATGTTTTGTACCTTATTGTCCTTATTGCCTTGACGTGGAACCTTTGTAAAAGAGCCCTCGGCTCAAATGTGTCATCTGAAACACAAATAAATAAATAAATAAAACCACCTACCCAACGGATCACAAGGCACTTTTACAAACAGAGCTCCAAGCACTGTTAAACAAAAAACCAATAGAATCAGTCCCTCCTCACTAGGAGGGTCACAGCTTCTACTTCCACGTCTTCCTCATCCCAAAAGTGAAGGGAGACCTCAGGCTCATTCTAGACCTCCAGCAATAAAATGTTTTCATACAACACAAGAAATTCAGAATGGTTACCCTACCAACCCTACTTCCCTTCCTGAACAAGGGAGACTGTCTCTGCTCTCTAGACATGAAGGATGCATACCTTCATATAATGATACATCCAGCTCATAGAAAATATCTTTGCTTCTCTTTCAAGCACCACCACTATCAGTTTTGTGTACTTCCTTTTGGGCTGTCTTCGGCCCCACAGGTGTTCATGAAGTGCCTGGCAGTGTTGGCAGTGGCCTCACGAAGGGCAGGGCACTATTTCTTCCCTTACCTTGATGGCTAGCTCCTGAAAGCCTCATTGAAACACCAACTAGCAGCAACCATCTCCCAAACACTTGCACTGTTTTCTTCTCTGGGCATAACTGTCAGTATTTCAAAGTCCAAGATTAATTTCTGTCATTGTCTCCAGTACATTGGGGCCATACTGGATGCATCCATAGGCTCTGCATTCTTGCCTCGGGATTGGGTGGAGAAGCTCATCAACCTGGCATCCCACCATCAGCAACAGCAGGTATATCTCCGCCTGTTGCTATCTCAGGTTACTGGCCCACATGGCAGCAGCAATACCGACGGTACCCTACACCCATTTGCATATGCACATCTTGCAATGGACTCAGCGAGTACAGAGGGACCAGAAGACAGACGATCTGGACAAAGACATTATGGTCTCAACCCCAGTGAGACAAGTTCTCCAGCGGTGGATGAATTTAGACCATTTGTTGGAGGAGGGGCCCTTTCATATTCTCAGTTCACAATAAACCTTGTCCACAGATGAATCTTCACAGGGCTGGGAAGTCCATCTAGACACCATGTGGGGACCCAAGGTACATGGCATCCCGTGGAGACTCATCTCCACATCAACATTCTGGAAATATGTGTGGTTCTCTAGGCTTTACAAGCCTTTCAAGATCTGCTACTGTGGGCCAACCTTCTGGTACAGACGGACAACAATACAGCGGTCCATTGTCTGAACAAACAGGGGAACACCCACTCTTATCCACTATGCAGGGAAGCAATGAGAGTCTGGTACTGGGCGATAGAACATGGATTACACCTCACTGTGATACATGTCCCAGGAAATACGAACATACTAGTGAATGCTCACAGTCGCTCTAAAACCTGCACACATGTCAGTTGCTGAAGATCTCTTACTGCTGGGGACACACCCAGAGCTAGACCTATTTGCCTCCCAGCACAACACAAAATTGCCACATTGCTGCTCGCTAGAGCCCGGACCTGGAGTTGTCTGGCTAGACATGTTATCACTCTCCTGGACAAGAAGATTTATTTACATCTTCCCTCCATTACCACTTATACAAAGAGTGCTACTCAAATTGCTCCAGGATCATGCAACCATGATCCTCAAAGACCCTCTCTGGCCTCGTCAGGTATGGTTCCCCTGCTACAAGTTAACAGTCCAAGATCCCATGCCCATCCCCATCTCTCTAACCCTACTCAAACAAGCTCAGAGAACCTTAGTACACTCCAACCTCCACTCACTTCATCTGCATGCATGGCTCCTGAGAATGTAACTCTAGCGAGATTCCATGTCTCGCTCAAGGTTGTGGAAGTCCTGCGATCAACCCGAAAACCATCAATCAGGGCCATGTATTCAATGAAGTGGAAATGTTTCGCCTTGTTGGGAGCTGACCAAGGGTGGACCCATAGACCTGCTCTCCGCAACAAATCCTTGACTACCTGCTGTCGCTCTCAGATGCCAGTTTAAAGTATTCCTCCCTGAAGGTACACTTATCGGTGATCTCTGCCTTCCACATCCCAGTTGCTGACCACCCCTGACCCAATTAGAGGTCATGAAGATCTTCTTAAGAGGTGTACTACATCTTAAGCCACTGGTGAGAAACCTCCTACCTCTGTGGGATCTAAACTTTGTATTGGAGAAACATACGCTGCCTCCTATCGAGCCTGCAGCTACTGTACCTGTAAGCTGCGTTACCTATCATGGAAAACCTTATTCCTAGTGGCAATCGCATCTGCAAGATGCATCTCTGAATTACAGGTGCTAATGTGTAAGCAGCCTTACTTAGTCTTTCATAAAGACAGGGTTTCTTTATGCACAAACCCTCACTTTCTTTCTAAGGTGGTTTCAGAGTTCACTCTAAACCAATCAATCCAACTATCAGTGTATTACATGGAGCATGCCAACCCAGGGGAAGCATTGCTCCACACCTTGGATGTACATAGAATATTGGAATACTGTCTCTCTTGTACCAAGGATACGCACAAGCCAGTGCAGCTTTTTGTTTCCTTAGCCCCAGGTAAGGAGGGTAATCCTGTTTCTAAGCAGTGCCTGTCCAGATAGCTGGCCAACTGCTTTCTGTTTTGTTACAAAATGTATAGCAAAGAATTCCCTAGTGTGGTAAAACCTGATACCATACAGGGGATGACTACTTCAGTAGCTTGCTATAAAGGAGTTTCAGTTGCTGAGAGTTGCGAAGTGGATACCTGGACAAAAGTCTATACTTTTACCAAACATTACAGCCTGGACATACTTTCCAAAAGACGGGCCAACTTTGGCCATGCACCTCTGCAGTGTCTCTTATCATGAGTCCACCATCCTTCTCCTCCCAACTGCTAGGGACTCGTTCCTAGATGTGTGACCTACTACAAGAGATATCCTCGAAAAAGATAGTACAGTTACATGGGTACCTACCATAACAGTAGATCTTTGAGAGAATCTCTTGCAGCAGGTCAAGCGGTCCATCCCCTCCCTCCGTCCCTCCTTCCCCCTTACCACATACTGGAAACTCCTGCTCTGGGGGGAGACTAGCTCCTGCTCCCATGGATGCAGGGTGTTTTTACTTCCTCCTCAGTTCCCCTTGGATACCAACCATGGGGTTTGAGTGGCACTCAGTCACTGACAGAAAAAGAACGGAGGAGGATCTGAGACCGCCCATGCTTATATACTTTACAGCACAGCATATGATGTTATTGTGGGCGGTTCCAGGTCAACTGCTGGCGAAATCCTTGATTCAGTGCCTGCATCTGAATTTTCCTAGATGTGTGACCTGCTGCAAGAGATTCTCTCGAAGCTCTACATACAGTAGGTACCCACGTAACTGTACTTTGTGCCTACCCCCCTCCAGTGCCCCTGTTGCTTTTATGCAGCCCATTCTCTTTCCCTGTGAAGACAGGACAAAAGTATTTGTTCAGGATATCTGCCTTTTCCTGATCCTCCTGAGCACAGTCCTCACCTGCCCTTCTTAATCTCACAATCCTGCTCCAAGTCTTCCTCTTTTCACCACCTCTTGGGCTATACTTTCCTCAGTTTGTGCCTTTGCACTCCTTACTACTTTTCCTGCCTTCATCTGCCTTTCCTGGTACACCTCCCTGTCCTGTTCCTTCTGCATCTCTTTATACCTCCTGAAAGCTACCCATTCAGCCTTTACCTTTTCAACCACTTCCTTTGAGAACCATAGTGGTCACTTTTTCCTCTTGTTTTTGCTCACTTCCTTTGCACAGAGGTTTGTTGCCTTTACTATGCTTTCCCTTAGCTTAGCCCACTGTTTCTCCACCCCACCCACATCATCCCCTCACCTGCTAGGTTATCCCTGAGGCATTCACCCATTTTTTTTTAATCTGCCCTCCTGAAGTCCAGAACCCTCATCCTTGTGTGGCTTGCTTCCACTGCTGTCCTTATGTTGAACCACACTGTACAGTGAGCACTGGTCCACAGGTGACCTCCCACCTTGATGTCTGCAATACTGTCTCTGTTTATTGAGCACCAGATCTAGCATTGCCCCATCATGAGTGGGCTCCCTGACTAGTTGCCTGAGAAACACCCCCTGCAGGGAGTCCAGGATGTCCCTGCCTGTAGCTTAAACTGCAGCTGAGAGGTTCCAATCTATGTTTGGCAGATTGAAGTCCCCAGCTAGAAGCACTTCCCCTTTTCCTACCATTATACCTATAGCTTCCACCTGTGCCTTATCTAAATTCTCCCCCTATGCTGGAGATCTGTCGAATATGCCAGTACAAATGATGGCTCTGTTTCTCATTTCCATGGTAACCTACAGTACATCCAACACCTCCATTCCCCCATGGATTCGCTGTTTCTTTGTTGCTTTGATACCTCCCTTACATACAGCACTAGCCCTCCTTCTTTCTTCCTCACTTTCTCCTTTCTGAACTGAGTGTGGCCTGGTATAGTCATGTCCCAGTCATGGTTTCCTGTGCACCACGACTCAGTAATAGTCACAATATCCAGGTCTGCCTCCCAGTCGTGGTTTCCTGTACACTATGACTCAGTAATAGTCACAATATCCAGGTCTGCCTCCCAGTCGTGGTTTCCTGTGCACCATGACTCAGTAATAGTCACAATATCCAGGTCTGCCTCCCAGTTGTGGTTTCCTGTGCACCACGACTCAGTAATAGTCACAATATTCAGGTCTGCCTCCCAGTCGTGGTTTCCTGTGCACCATGACTCAGTAATAGTCACAATATCCAGGTCTGCCTCCCAGTCGTGGTTTCCTGTACTACCCGACTCAGTAATAGTCCACAATATCCAGGTCTGCCTCCCAGTCGTGGTTTCCTGTGCACCACGACTCAGTAATAGTCACAATATCCAGGTCTGCCTCCCAGTCGTGGTTTCCTGTGCACCACGACTCAGTAATAGTCACAATATCCAGGTCTGCCTCCCAGTCGTGGTTTCCTGTGCACCACGACTCAGTAATAGTCACAATATCCAGGTCTGCCTCCACCATGATGGCCTCTAGGTCCAGAATTTATTTCCTAGACTTTTTGCATTTGTAAATGTGTCTTTCCACATAAAGTGGTCTTTTTGTACTCATGGCTTTGAAAACTCATCCACATATTTGGAAACATTTCCATGATGGCCCCCTTGGAGGACACAATAGGTTTGCCATCAGTGTATGTGGTTTTTGTGGAGTTTTGAAGGTAAATATATGGTCGGTTTTATTGGGTTTTCACTTGTCATAAAATTTATATAGTGTATAGTAGAGCATTGTTCTGTATAGAATTCCATCCCTTTGAAAATGCTGTTGTACAACAGTTCAAAGGTAATGGGATGTAATGATACCCTTCTGTGGTACAATAGCATTCTGAAACCCCTAGAGACTGCACAAGTCAGTTTCACCCTCAAAGTGAAAGCACCATCATCCTCACATTTCACATAATACTGTGCACTTTAAAAAATACAGGATGAGAACTTTATGCACAACCAGTCTGTTCTGCCACTTCGGGGTTCTGATTCCCCTGGAACTCTCTAGCTTCGCTCTCGAGGTAGGAAGGAATCAGAACCCCTCTGTGGCAGATCACACTGCTTGTGCATAGTTGCCCATCCAGCATTTTCTATGCCTTTCTCAGTTATCCGTTTGTTTCCAGATGCATTTTTAGGTGTGTGTGTGTGTCGAGCCTTTTCTTATTCTCATTAGTTGGATCATACTTTAGCCGTTTGCCTTGCAGAGGTATTTTTCCTTTTCCAATACTACAGCTGCCCCACCCTTGACAGCAGGTCATATTAGTAGGCTGTCATCCTCTGCTAATTTGTTCAATGCCAGTCTTTCTTTCCAGTTCATATTTGATTTGTGTCTGTTTTCAGTTTTTTCTAAGTACCTAGTTATTTCTTATTCCACCAAATTCCAATATGTGTTGACTGCTGCTGTACATTATGTGAGGATGTTGGTAGAACTAAGTTTGATTTCTTCTTACACTGTGGTGTTTCTCTTACTAATACTTGATCTGTCTCTGTAGTCTCTTCACATACATAGAAATGCCTGCACCAGACTAATTTGGTCTGAAAAAGCTAGATATTACCAAACTGAACTAGAAAACAACAAAAACAACTCTGCCAAATTTTGGAATATTCTTAAGGAGGTCGAAGGTCAGACATCCGATTCATCCCTCCCAACCAAAATTGTGTCCGCAGGTAATACCTACACAGAAAAAGCTGCTATATTAGAACAGTTCAACAAACACTTTGCTACTGCAGGGCTCGCCTTTGACACCTCTCCCATCAACAATTTCAATCCTCCAGGGGATGCTACTGCTAATCGTACTACTAATCTTGACCCAAACCGACCGCATCCTGCCAACTTCAGCTTTCTAACAGTTACCTTTAAACAAGTTGAGGGCCTCCTCCTGTCCCTGGATATCAAAAAGAGTGCTGGTGCAGACAATATTGAACCTTACTTTCTAAAACTCGGCCACTGCTATTTAACCGGCCCCATCACCCACTTATTGAACATCTCCCTCAAACAGGGTGAGCTACCTGTGTTGTGGAAAACTGCACACATCCTACCTACCCTTATTCAAATGTGGGGACCCAAGTGATCTGAACAATTATTGGCCTATCTCTATTCTATCCGTCCTCTCGCAACTACTCAAAAAAATTGTCAACGCCCAGATCAGAGAACACCTTGACTCAAATAACTTGCTAAATCTGGTTCAGTCTGGCTTCAGAGCCAACATAGCACCATTTCAGCCCTAGCAAAAGTATCCACTTATTGGTAAATTGCTCTGGATTTCAAGAAGTATGTAGCTGCCCTATTCCTGGATCTTAGCAAGGCCTTCGATACTGCGGATCATAACATCTTACTTACTGCTCTGGGTAATATCAGTTTCGATAGCTCTGCCATCAGATGGTTCACCAGCTACCTAACCAACAGGTTTCAGCAAGTCAAAGCTATAGGCGATTTGTCCCCACAAAAATTCCTCTTACGAGATGTTCCACAAGGCTCCCTACTGGGTCCAATCCTCTTTGCAATCTACATCAACAACCTGGACTTGCACCTGCGCACAGCCAATGTGCACTTATTTGCAGATGACACAGTACTCTATACCACTAACTCTTCCTTGGACTTGACCCACATGAACCTTCAGCAAGACTTCATCACTCTCCAATATAACCTCATCAAACATAAGCTTCTCCTCAACGCCAAAAAGACTAAAACCATAATCCTGTCGCCAAAGTCTGCCTTTGTGTCTACACATACCCCCCAGATTCTAACGCTGCTAGACAAACCCCTAGAGACAGTTGATACTTTTAAATACCTAGGGTTCTGGCTAGATAATAAGCTCAACTTCCTGTGCCACCTACATGAAATCTCGAAGAAACTAAGGCAGTGATTAAGCCTTTTTTATCACCTTAAATATCTGCTTACCCTAGAAGCCAGGAAGAGGCTAATGCAATCCACATTTCTACCTGTACTGGACTATGCTGACCTCCTCTACAGTCATTGCCCTACTACGACGCTCAACAAGCTTGACACCCTTTACCACCGGGCCTTAAGATTTATCCTTAACCTACCTCGTCGCACTCATCACTGTCTACTATACCTGGAGCTGGGATGGCCCTCACTCTCAACCAGGAGAAAAAGAAACGCTCTCCTTTGGATGTTTAGAGCGCTGTCCAATAATCTCCCTACATACATCTCAAGCTTCTTTGTACGTGCCAAGGGATCTTATGGATTAAGGTGCTTCTCCATGATTTGTTTCCAGAACCCTAGAGTGAAAACAACCCTTGGCCTGACAGCAATGAATTTTTCTCTGCCATCACTGTGGAATTCTGTGCAAAAATCTGTAAAGCTTTCCATGCTCCCTAGCATCTTCACATTCAAAACACTGATATGGGACCTGTTGAAGGATACATGCAGTTGCTTTAGATGACTCTTTTACCTCAATTACTGGTCCCTTCTGCAAACCTTACACTCCAACTGTTGCCCCTTCTCTCCTAGCAAGGGATCCCCAGCACTTATTCCTTTCCCCCCTAAACTTAGCCTAACTTCCCTTTTTCCCCTTCCTGGCATTCTCCCGTTCCCCTTCTCCTCCCTTATCTGCTCCTTCCCCTCTCCCCTGCTTCTAGTATAAAGATACTAGCCTCTAAATTAGTGGTAACAGCTAGGATGGTAATCTTTACTTTCTTGTAAATCATGTTGGAAACTGTGTATGTATCTATATTGGACCTTATGTATATGCCTCCCCTGGCATACACCTGTTCACTATCACCACATTACTGACTACCATATCTGTATTATGTCATGTTTTTGTTTTTACCTTTCACTTACGGAAAGCAGGCGGGCGGTGACCGACAGGCCGACCAGGGAACCAGGAGGCCGGGAGAAGCAGGCAGAAAGCCGGCACAGCCCTCGAGCACCCAGAGACTGGAGGGGCTCCGAGCCTCCAGCGGGCGGGCGGCGACCGACATGCCGACCAGGGAACCAGGAGGCCGGGAGAAGCAGGCAGAAAGCTGGCACAGCCTCGAGCACCCAGGACCGGAGGGCTCGAGCCGCCAGCGGCGGGCGGCGACCCCACATGCCGACCAGGGAAACCAGGAGGCCGGGAGAACAGGGCAGAGTCGCACAGCCCTCGAGCACCCAGAGACTGGAGGGCTCCGAGCCGCCAGCGGGCGGGCAGCGACCGACAGGCCGACCAGGGAATCAGGAGGCCGGGAGAAGCAGGCAGAAAGGTACGGGTAAAGCCGCAAACCAATCGGAAGGCGACCGCTAACTCTGCCTGCCTCTGATTGGTGCGCCTTTCCCATAGACTTTAGCTGGACTTTGCAACACCATTTCTGGCCGGGATTACTGCTCTTCTGTTTAATTGTTAATTTTGCCTAAAAAGAGCTGTTTTACTTTTTAATGTGCCCTACTTGAGAGCTGTTTTGATATCTAGTTAGCCTGTGATTTACAGCCTTTTGTGATTTTGTGTGGGCTAGGCGGCATTGGCCCTACCACACCCTCCAGTCTTTGTAGTGTAAATTCAAGCTTTTGGCACCTTGCAGATTGCTGCAATAAGTGCCTTTCTCACTGCCTTCTCCTCTGTCCCCTACTTTCCAGCCCAGCACAGCCTCGAGCACCCAGAGACCGGAGGCTCCCGAGCCACCAGCAGGCGGGCGGCAACCGACAGGCTGACTAGGGAACCAGAGGTCGAGAAGAGAAGAAAGGTACGGTAAAGCTGCAAAATTTTGCCCACCCTCTCCCCCTTTTGGTTGTTTGTTTTATACACCTTTTCCCGCCAATTCTTAATCCACGCCCATAACTAAATTCTCTTATTCTCTACATTAACCCCTACCTTCCCTCCACAATGCTACTTTGCTTCCTTTTGCTGCTGAGCCTCTCATCTTCCCCGATCCCAAAAATCAAATATGATATACCCCATGCCATGGCGACTAAGGCGGTGAATATGGCCTGTCCACCCCTGCAATCTCCAGTGGACACCCACCAATTCCATAAATATATACTGCCATTTTTGCACTGTAACCCTTGGGGTATCCCACAAAAAGGCTCTCTATCGTTTCAACACTCCTCAAGTGCCCTGCACCCATATTGGCATTACATTAACCCCTATGCCTGTCCATCAGATTGTTACTTTATGATAAAACCCACACCCATATAACAGGACCTTCACCCACTACATATTGATCCCAACTAAGAAGAGGAAATGCTCTGATTACTCCCTATCCCTATAAGCGTGTGCCCTCCTCAAACTAATCTTCTTCCTTCTGCTCTGTATTGGTACTATTGAAATCAATCCTGGCCCCACAGAAAGTTTTTTAACCCCATCTGATTTAGCCTCCATAAATGGCCTAAGTTTTCTTCACTTCAATGCCTGCAGCCTCTAAAAGTTCTCTTAATACAGGCCTGGGTTGCACATACCCTACCTGACTTCCTGGTTATCTCTGAAACTTGGCTCAGATCTACAACAAAAGATAGCGAAATAAACCTTCCCAATTACCAGCTCTTCAGGTCAGACCGCCTTCCAGGGGCGTGTGGGTGGCCATCTATGTCAAAGAAACCATCTCTGCATCCTGCCTCATTAATACATCCAACCAAAGGAATTTGAATGCTTATCAATCAAAATAACCCTTCCTAACATGTCTTCCTTTAAATTGATTGGCTGCTATAGGCCCCTCTGCAGGCCTCAAACTCCTATCCCACCTAGGAACCATACTCAATCTAGGCCCTGAAGACACCATCATCCTAGGTGACCTGAATTTAAACTGGTTATCTAATGCATCTGCACCCTAGTAACCTTCTGTGACACCTATGGATTCACTCAATTAATCAAAGATCCAACAAGGATTAACCTAAAAATATTATCAACAGTTCACTCCTGGATATCATGATGGTAAACAAGCCTCACTTATATTCTCATGCTGGAGTGCTATCCAGTGACATAAGTGATCATTGTCCCATAGCTGGCATAAGATCTACACTCAAGCCATCCAATCCTGCAAAATTTCTCCAAAGAAGGTCAAAAAAGAATTTCAACATCTCAGGATATCTCCATGATTTGTGCCATACAACGCACTGGCAAGATTTCTACCTCACAACCTCAGTTGAGACAGCTCTTCAGATCCTAAGGGATATTATCACAAGTGCCCTCAATATACATGCACCACTCACCAGTGTCAGAACCAAAGTAAAATCTTGTCGTTGGTTCACTGCTGACCTTAAATCAGCTTTGATAGCCAGAGACAAACTCTGGAAAAAGGCAAGAAAAACAAAGGATCCTAGAGACTGGCTTCAATTCAGAAAAGCAAGAAATTCATGCACAAAACAAATAAGATATGCCAAAGCTGCCTTCTATAGAGCTGAATTGGATGCCTCCTATAATAACCCATCCAGGTTCTGGGGTACCATAAAGGGAATCCTAGGTCAAAATTCTACCCCTGCCTTACCCTCCAAACTGCTCCTAAGTGACATAGAAATCACTGACAAGCAAGAAATCTTAAATGCCTTCAATGACCATTTCACTACAGCTGGCCTAGCCTTTGACTCTTCACCTGCAAATCTCTTGAGATCATCATTAAACCTTCAATCTACTGTGGGCCAAAAAGGCTGCCTCTACATTCTCCTTCAACCAATATCCTTAAAAGAAGTAGATGACCTCCTATCCAATTTAGACACAACTAAGAGTGCAGGTGCAGACTCTCTGGATCCCTACTTTAAAGTAGCACTGCACGCCTTAGCTGCCCCCCACTCACCTCTTCAATCTTTCCTAGCCACTGGTTCCATCCCCCTATATGGAAGACAGCTCAAGTAGTTCCACTACTTAAATCAGGTGATCCCATGGACCTTAACAACTACAGGCCCATTTCCATCTTACCGGTACTGTCCAAGATGCTTGAAAAATTAGTAAACTTTCAGTTAAGGGCCTACCTTGACACCAACAATCTCCTAAATCCAGCACAATCTGGGTTTAGATCAATGCACAGCACCATCTCTGCCCTAGCCAAAGTCACTAACGATTGGCAGACTGCCTTGGATAAAAGAATAGTACCTGTGCTGTGTTCCTGGATTTGAGTAAAGCATTTGATACAGTGGATCATGAATCATTAATCTCTCTCTTAGCTCTGTAGGCCTTGATTCACTTCTCTCAATTGGTTCAGGTGCTATCTCTCTGGAAGGTTACAACTGGTAAAAATGAAAGTTACCTATCTACCTCTAAAGCACTACTAAGGGTGTACCGTGGCTTCTATCCTGGGCCCCATCCTCTTTGCCATTTATATCAATAACATTGACTCCAACCTCTCTCAATCTAACATTCACCTTTTTGCAGATGATACTGTACTATTTGTCAGTAATCCCTCACCATCAAAAAGCCTGTGAACTGTTACAGTTAGAATTCTCCATCCTACAACACAACCTGTTGGAAAAAACTACTTCTAAATGCCAAAAACAAAAAGCTATGTTCTTTGCCACCAAGAATTGCTCTTCCACTACCCCATCATTCACCACCCACAATTATCCACCTTATTTGGAGAAAATCTTGGAATTTGTGGATAAATTCAAATATCTTGGAGTCTGGATTGACAATAAGCTTGACTACTCTGTCCACGTTGAAGAGCTCCTAAAAAGTTAAGGCAAAGACTTGGCCTATTTTACAGAATAAAACACTACCTTACCAGAGACTCCAAACAAAGATTAATCCAGGCATCATTCCTATCCCTCATTGATTATGCTGATTTCCTCACGCCACTGCTCCTCTCCTCTTAAATAAACTGGACACCCTGTATCATAGAGCCATTAGATTTATTACAGACCTTCCCTCCAGCACCCATCATTGCTCTCTTTACAAAGCAGTCAATTGGACATCCCTACAGCACAGAAGAAAAAGAATGCTGCAATCTGGATCTATAAAGCTTTATCAGACAAACTCCCTCCTACATCTCAGACTGTTTCACCGAATCACATCCAGGCCATACACCTTAAGGATCAATAAGCTCATTATGCTAAAGATTCCCAATACCTGCACCGGTTTGGGAGGGCTGCTATCAGCTATTCCTAGCATTTATCTGGAACTCACTCCAAAAATCTATGAATCTGAATACCCTCTTACCCTTATCATCCTTCAAAAATTATACACCACCTTATTCCCAGAACTGTGCAACTGCTTCCATAAGGCCTAGTCTCCCACCCAACCCCACCCTCCCTTCTGTAATCCACTATGTTAGTTTCCATTCTTCTACCCTGTCAGTTATCCCATTTAGTGTATAAAAGCCTACAGAAGCCTTACTATCTGAATATTAGCCCTCCTATATCGAATGTCCTCTATTTTACAGGTTTTAAGTTATTGTTACTGTGCCTTGTATATCTGTAAATTTTGTATATATCTCTCATCTAATTGATTGTATTAATGTTATTTTATTTCCATGTCTTTGTACAAAACTTGTATCCTTCTTTGTATGACCACTCAGGTCCATCTTGTAAATGAGCTATGCTCAATGATGTTCGCCTGAATAAATAAAGATTTTGATTGATTGATTGATTGATTACTGTATTCTCTGTATTATATCGAATTTATGTCCAGGACTGCCTTGAAAATTAGCTTGCTGAATGGTGTTATATGCCTGGTTAAATAAAGTTGATTGATTGATTGATTTGCAGTGTCATATGTCTGGGTGTCATTGCCACTGTCTGATTTTGTTGATTCTGTTGGTTTTGGGGGGACTCGAGCAAAGAAAGTTTTTGGTGTATTTGTGTGAAGAATTTGTATAGATCAGTTCTTAGTTTGAAGGTATTAACCAATGTTGTGGGTACAAATCTCAACCCTTCTCACAGTGCTCCTGTTTCTTCCTCTATTAGTTGTCTGTGCACTTGATTCACTAAGGATTGTAATTCCGATATCTTTCAATAAATAAATAAATAAATGAAATAACTCTAGCTTTGGGACCTCGGGGACATCTGTGGTCCCTTTGTAGTGTAGCTGTTTTGCCTCCCACCATTTCCTGTTTTTTGTGTCCATTTCTCCCCCGTCCTCTTCCTCGACCTCTGTTGTTCCCATTGCTTGTTCTTCCTCAGGCATTCTCTGACAAATGACCTCCAGTTTGATTTCCATTTCCCTCTGAGCCTTCATCTGTTTTACTAACTGATGTCATTAAATTGTCTGTATTTAGTCCTGTATTTATGAATCTGAATGGCTCTCTACATTTTTCTAGATTTTCCCACTTGCACACGGTCCCCTCTTAATAGTCTTTGTTGTCCCATTCATTTCTTTTAAATTTTTATATGCCCTTACCTCATTTTGTAATTTTTAAAGGTTGCTTTCTATTTTTTTCTAGTGCTATCTCTCTGACATGTGTGTCTAAATTTGCTGTGGCTGTGTTTTGTATTTCTATTACCTCTGTAGACTGTTTTTCATAGTCTTTCCTCATTTTCTGTATTATTTTCATATTTTTGATATTTATTTATTTCACCAGGAAAAGATTCCATTGAGCAAGCTCTTTTACAAGAAGGTGCTGAGTAGGACAGCATACATAAGTCAGGCAACAGCAAAACATACAGAAATACTGTTATAAGAGAACTAAATTGCAATAATAGTAAAAGAATAGTGTAATACAATTTGTAAAAGTAATACCCACAGGATCAAACAACCAGGAGGTATTCTTAGTGTGTAAACGCTATGTGAGCAGAGACCAATATGGAGAGGACAGTAGCATAAGTAAGTAATAAGCCACAACAGGGTGTGCATTATAGGATTTTAATGCATGTCCCTGGGGTGTATAAGGCATGAGGCCGAATGCCGGGTGTCCTTACACCCCTGGGAAATGCATTATGAATCCTATGGTGCACACCCTGGAGGGGCATATTACACTTATAAAATGGCTCTAAGTAGGTTTTTTTGGGGTAGAAAATGAGATTTGGTACCTGACCATGCGTTTATGAAGATTTATAAAATGGGCAAAACATTTCCTGAACTGTGATTGGCTGATAGCCTCTTTCAGCTGTGTCCTTATCAGGACATATCTTTACAACCGGCACTACTGGTGCCAACCAAAATGCAGCACATGGTAAAATCAGTATGTGCCACTGCTCTCCTGCTGCAGCTCCTCAGCTAGCATCGGACAGAATAGCTGCAGCAGGAGAGCGGTGGCAGCAACAGAGAAAAAAGGAAAACACCAGTCACTGTAGCCAAGGTTCCCCATTCCTGCACAAACTCCAAACTTGTAATCATTTGAGTATCTTACTCTTCTAGTTAGTGCCCATTCATTCCGTCGCAGCTCCAGTTCTCACACCTGCTGCTGAAAACTGCCCAGTACACACTGACCATTTGTTCGATCTCTGGAATCCACCCCCCCACCACCACCACCATCACTTCCTCCTGTCCTTTAAATGCAAGCTGCAACAACAGACAAATCCCTATCACAAACTGCAGCACATTACTGCCAAACACTTTATTTATGTACTTCAGTTCAAGTCCAGTGACTCTTATGGTTTGAAAAATGCAAAACAGGAAACCAGTCTGTATGGCGGTGGCTGCTGGGGGACACGCTCGCTCCCAGTCAAGCCAGCTACACAGCGCAAATGAAAGTGATTAAACATTGAAATAAAGATTAAAAAAAACTAAAAGGATACCCAAAAAATAATTTGTATACTGGGGGTTGGGGACAAGAAACATCATGCTAACTACAACTGCCCATTCCAAGACAATGACAAGAACTACTTTTTTTTTGTAGTCATGTGATCAGATTTCTTTACTATTTTTACGTACATTTTTGAATTACCTACTTTAGTGGGGGGCCCATTTTATAAGCAGTATAAGACACTCCGAGGTGTGGTTTATGGCCTGATAAGAGCTCTTCCCAGGTGCTAAAGGCATCATTTCACTCCTGAGTCATGCTCTTATTAGGCCATAAATCACACCTCGTCATGTCTTATTCCTTACTTAATGCACGGTCAGGTGATGTCTCTTGGCCAATGACATTTCTAGATTTTTTTCTTGCTATTTTATTAGCAAAATTAGATCACTGGAACATTCATTTTATATCTATTCCCACATGGTAATGAACTCAGTATCATCTACTCCAAATGATGCAGGGTTTTCTACCCATAACCCTCTAGGTAATTTTTTCCCTTCAATAATGAAACAGTGACATGGTATGGAAATGTAGTCTTAGCTGTTTCTTTTTTTATATTTTCTAAAGTGTGTAAGGCCACTCTTGTTGCAGCTTCTCCCACAGCATTTCTAAAAAGTTCTTCAAATTCAGCTGCAGTAAATGCAGTCTGTCCTCCTTGCTCATCGCTAATTGAGAGGTCATTTAAATTATTAGCAACCGCCACCTTTCTGGGCCTATATACAGATCAGAGCTACCGACAATGGAGTTATCCCTCTTGCATGCACTCCTTAGAACATAAACCAAAGCAAGCAAAGGTCAGTGTTCACCTCCAGTGGAGAAAACAATGTCAGGGTTTCATGTATCTGTTCCAAATGAGGGACAAAAATTAAGATTGTAGCAGTTGACATTAACCCCACCTGGTATGGAACTAGCACTTGACAAGAAAAACTACATACACTCTTGTGCTTTCCTGCATCAATTTATTTTTGTCGTTTTCTCATTCGGATCCCTAAACAATCAATCTTTTTTACTCAATTGCATTCTCACCAAAGTTTTTATACATCCCTAAATAATCTTGCTGGACTTTGTTTACAAGCAAAGTGGAGCTAGATCAATGTTAGACAATCATCTCTTGCCCTTGTGTCACCATGCTGATGTTTCAGTCAGGTGACCTTCATCAGAGCAGCAGCTTGAGGGTTGAGCAGCTCCTTATATAGCGATGCATTCACACTTGCGAGACAGATTGTTAAATGGCCTGACACCCATTATGGTGCAAGAAAGTGCTAACTTTGAAGTGCTTAATAAAATGTGCTAATTGCAGTAAAGTGCTAGTTAATTTTCCAAGTGCACAAATGCTGTGCAAGATATATAAAGTGCTATGTACATTAACATTGCACCATGTAAAAAGCAATCGATCCACGGAGTGGGGGGAGGGGGTTGAAGGAAGGGGGAATGGGAAGGTAATACAAATGGCCTGACAAAAAGGAAGAGGGAAAGAAACAACACAACTAAGCGTCACAACATAGGTAGAAGTGAGAAAGAGGCTGGGGGGTTTGGGAAGGGGAAAAGAGGGATACATTTGTTCCATTCAATCAGTGCCATTCTAACAACATGAATTAGAATAGCCCTGTCAAAAGTGTGCATCATCTCCTGCTGACGCGTGATGCCCTGGAACTTGGAACATTTTTCAAAGGATGCTCTAGGCACGATGCTGGTCTCGGGCCTCCCAACATTCCAACCCCAGATATTTACTTTCCGCTTAAGAGAGGGGTCACCTCAAACCATTGTTCCTATCAATTTAATGTTTTGTCACTATTATACTGGCGTGGTAGCACCAGAATAGTTAGGGATGAGCGACAGGTTCTCTGTTATACCCCTAACTTTGCAATTTAATAGCTTTGGCAACATTTGACAAAATTAGCCGAAGTTGTGCACGGATTGTCTAGCAGGCAATGTCTAAATATCTGGAAAGTTTTGTGATGGCAGCTTGTGCGGTTTCTGATATCTGCAGATGTCATTTTTCTGTAGAAGTCTAAATATTTTTTCCTATACTTAACATGGGTGTTTGGCTTTGCTCTCACATACAGCCTATATGGAATGGATTTTTTTCCAGAACTTTCAGGATAGATGTATGCTGTGAGAAGGTAGTGCCTTTGAAGGTTTTATGAAAAAATATCAAACGGTTCTACAATTATAAGGATTTAAAATGTTTTTTTTTCTGTTCTGAGCATGCTCAGTAAAGTTTGTTCGATAACATTCTGCTTTAGCATGAAAAACTGTGCGCTGCAAGACCATTTTTGGTTTCTCAACACTTGCTTTTCATGGTGCAGAATTTTTTTTTTTGTGCTGTGAGAGCCACTGTCTTGTTTTGTCCCCTCGAACTAAAAAGCTAAACAAAACCCCGTTTAGCTAGATTCTGCTTTTTTTTAAAGTTAATCTGTTTTACTCCTCCTCCACAGACAGTGCAGGCTATCCTTCTCACCAACCTCCCCCCTCCCAGCCCCATCACCTGACATCGCAGGGATTTACTTCAATCCTGGTACTTCCCCCACAGCTTACCCCTTGTGGCGGGGGTCGGCGGCTTACCACTGACGAAAAGGATCTGATTTTCCAGAAGAGAGCCCTGTAGCCCAGTTCAGAGCCAGTGAGGGGTCGGTGTCATCCTGTGCTACACCTGACCATTTTTATTTACTTTTTTCCCCCTGGAGAAATGGACATGCAATGCCATCCTGACATACCCACGCATGTTTCCATGCATGGGACATCGCAGGCTGCCATTCCTCTATTTCACAAGTTGCGATCCTTGGCTGCTAGAGGCTAGACGTGTGTCAGGATCTGCATCCCTACCTCCTCCAGAGGAGGAGAGCAGTCCACCAGACGCTCAATCCTCCAGTCCCCGGTCAACCCCCAGTGGCCTGAGTCCATTCCTGACTCCGGGTTGCCAGTGTGGTGGCTGGTGAGACACAGTGCCTCAGCCTTCCACACCACCAGGCCAGCTTTGTTTTTTAAAATAATGGACAGAAATACCTTTTATGGGCATCTGAAAATCTAGGGTGCTCAGCTTAGCAAGAAGAGCCATTCACCCATGTTCTCTGTATGAGAATAGCAGGAGTTTCTTGAATTGTGAAGCTGCAGCTGGAGTCATGCTGCTGGCTTCCATGAGAGCAGCAAGCCAGTGATCTCCTTATAGTTCCCTGGTGCTGGTACTCTGTGGATACTAAGAAGGTACGCATACATCTTTGCAAAATTGAGGAAAAGAGGGTGATTTCTGCCAAGCAATTTGCAGATGCATGCCTAAGTGCTTTGAAAATTAAAGATGCTTTTTGGGCGTTGGCTGTCTGATCACAACCCTTGATGTACTAATAAAGGGGAGGAGACCTGGGAGCAGGGCTGATGGATTTCACCCCTGGTTCATCTGGCTGTCCCTCCCCTGCCTATTTTTGTCCAGTGCCATGTTTTAAATAAGTTTCCCTGCCGCCAAAATGATCTGAACAGTTCTAAGTTGCACTAGAGGATTTGACTGTATAGCCCCAACCCATTTTTCTGGGCAACTAGTTCAGAGCTCACCATTAGCCACTCCCAAGCCCAATCTTGTGCAAGGACCCAGTGTGGGTGTAGTGTTGATCTTGCTACAGCACCTCAGCTCATCTGTAGTTGGTGCTACCATGCAGCTGGGGAAAGGACTGGGAGATAAATCAGCACTGGCTTCAACACCTTTGGCAGGTCTGATCCACATTCGGGTTAACAGTGCACCTTCATCCACCTTCCTCATCCAGGTTGTTTGCAGCCCCGGTTTGTAGCCTACTCAAGTGGGCCGGCTTGACAGTTTCCCACTTTCTGAGCCTCCTTTCTTCAATGATGCTCCAGGATACCTATTTCAACCCTGAACTCTTGGCCTGAACTTTAACCAGGTAATAGCATTGTGTGGGTAAAGCATAACTGGCTAGGTAATGGACCAGAACCAGGGAGTCAGGACCACAGCAATGCTTATGTCTGGGGACTAGGAGTAAAGGACCAAGCCAAGAGCCAGGCCCAATGGACTAATACACTTGTCACTAATTTTGAATGTCTGTTTATTTAAATTTCAGATTAACACCTGTGAGCCAGAGGCTCTTTTACAAAGGTTCCACATCATGGTACATAGACGGGTTAGGAAAAATGGACATTCAGGCATGGTTACATTAGACGGGTAAAAAAAGGTAACTTAATATATTCACAGGAATTAAAAGAGATGTTAGAACTAGAGTAAAAATGGAACAAATGACAATAATGGAGAACAACAGAACTCATGTTATACATGAGATGAGTGCAGCCAATAGGCCTTGTCAAAAAGACATTGAAAATAGGATTGGCAAACTATACACCAGCATTGGACAATGTATGCCAGGACTGGAGACTAGGAAAGCTAGTCCTGATTAAGGAGGAAGTAGAGCAGCAGTAGGGTAAAAGTTCTAACCTAAGAGTGAGGGAAAAAGAGAGCTGCCAAGAGGCACTGTTATGGTGAGTTGTGAAGGTTGCTGAGTAGGAGGGGATTGGGTGAGAGAGGGATAGAGTAGAGAGGAAGGAAGTGGAAGCGGAACCAGTGTTGGTGAACGGAAGGGGTGGGGACTTAAGTCAAGGAGACATTGGAAGAAAAAAATATGAGAAGGAGGAGGTGGTGCATGGGGAAAAGGGGAGGTGACAGAGAGTAAGAGGGAAGGGGTAAAGATGGAGCAAGGGAAGGGGGAAGTAAGAAGAGGTGGGGAACCTAGTCTTAGATGAAGGCATAAAGTGGGAGCGGCCTCCACAGGATCTTAAGTGAAACAGTCACAAGTGGCATGAGCCACAAGTAGCTGACATAATTTGCATTTCAATGGGCTGAGAGTGGCTGTGTTTGCGACCCTCACAGTGCAGTGAGTTAAACAACTCTGGGTCTCTGACTGCAACGACCGCTGGCCTTGCGAAGTGCGACAGTGGGGGACTTGGAGGGTTGTATTACCAGAGATTCTGGTATGGCAGGTGCTGCTGAATGGACATAGAAGCTTCTGTACCCCAGAGGGCATGAGACCAAGGAAAGCCTTTTTTTGCTACAAGGCAGGTTTGGTAAGAGATCCTTCCCTGCTACTGGAGCCAGTTTTCCTGTTCATAGAGGTCACAGGTCTGCATACGGTGAGCAGCCCCAGTAAGTAGTCTGCATGCCTTGTTCAGAGCAATAGAGATATGCCATAAGGCAGTGACAGTGTCAGCTCCATAGATAACAAGCCCATAGTCTATGATGGAGACAATTGTGCTTTATATTGCTAGATTAATGGCTTCAGGAGTCAGGCAGCGCTTATATTTGTACAGAAGGCCAATGTGGGTATTCACAGATTTGGCAACATTGTCAATATGATTAGAAAAAGAAAGCGTGCTGTCCCAAAGTCACACCAAGGTACTTGAACATTTGCGTCTGTTCAGGAGTGACGCCTGAGCAGTTTCTGACTGTCAGCTGTTTGGTTTTATGTTTACTGTGCGAGCCATGGAATAACATAATTTTAGTTTTTTGTACTTGAGCACTAGCTTCTGCGAGATGAATCAGGCCTCTAAATCTGCAAAACTTTTCTGAAGCTAGTACTCCAGGAGGGAGGGAGGGATCAGGGTTCTTTGAGAAAATTACTGCATCATCTGCATACAAGAGAATAGGTGCAGGGCAGGAGGCAGGGAGTTTGTTCAGGAAAATGCTGTAAAGCAGCGGCCCCAAAATTGACCTTTGGGGGATGCCTGACCAGGCAGGTTGCTTAGTTGAGAGGACATCTCCAATCCTCACCTGTTGTGAGCAGTCAGAGATAGCTGTTAAACCATCTTAAGGTGTCATTTGATAGCCCTAACTCTGCTTGCTGTTCAATTAGTAATGGATGATTGACCATATCAAAAGCCTTGGTAAGGTCAATATTGGTGGCACCAAAGAGTTGTCCTTGGTCAAGTGCATGGTGGATGTAGCCCATAAATTTAAGAAGTGCAGTGGTGGTACTATGTCCTTTTTGAAAGCCATGCTGCTAAGGACATTGCAGGTTGTATTTTTCCATATACTCTACCAGTTGGTCAGCTACGGTATACCATGTACAAGGCGACTGCGACTGAGCGATTACAAAAAGGGTGATTCAATCACGGTGCCTGTGTCTATTCCCCTTTTTCTGTATGTTATTCTTGTATGTGCACTGTTGTTTGTCCTACATGGATTGGCCACCCATGTATTTATTGTATGGCGTTGTGTCTGTCTCCCCCCCCCTTCATCTTGGCACACCTGACAGGTTAGAAGGTATTAGGAAAATCCCCTTATAAACCTGGGAGCTTAAAAAACATATGCTGCCCTAAGGTGGTTAAATATAGTTTGCATTGTGATAGGGCGACTTCCTTGAAGAAGAGAATCTATTAAGCAGCTATATTCTTTTACAAGCCGCTTCAAGTAAAGTATGTGATAGTTAAAACACCCTCAGTACCTGTGAAAAACAAATTGCTGTGCTTCTGGTTGAAAGCTAGCTGTTTTAAAATGCTCCTGTTCAACTGTGGCATTTTTCTTCATAAATGTGCGCACACGCGATAGCAGGAGCTGCTCAGGCAGTGCGCACATTGTGAAGGCTTTCAAAAGCATGACTTTTCAATGCTGAGCTCCTGAATTAAAAAGGAACTTGTTAAGCCTACTGAAACCCTCCTAGATACATTTCTTAAGTCTCAAACTCAAACAGCCACTGTGTACACTGTTAAATAAAAGTATATTGAAGGACTTTTGGAACAGAAAGAATTAAAAGCTTACCTTAAACAGACCACAAGTGCCTTTGTGCAATACCCTCTGCAACTAGAGCTCTTTTAGAGCTGGCCGGCCACCCATAGAAGAGCCATATTTATGCTCAGCCTGTTGGTGGGAGGGACGATTAGAGTGTTTACCCCTAGAATTAACTAAAATAATGAATTAAAATGAGATTTGCTGAATTAATACAATGAAATTGAACAAATTATAAAGTTGTTAAACAAAGGTTAAATTATGTTATGTAACCCCAGTTGATTGACAGATGACTTGAACCAATCCAGGGCATTTCTCAAGGTATATCTGTGGATGTTTAACTCTATGTAGTCAGATGCAGTTGGAGTGCTGAAGCAGCAACATCCAGAGGAACTAGTGCTTACTAGTTGTTTTGTTTTCCTAGAGTGTGCTATCGCTGAAACTAAGCTACTTAAGTTCTTATTTGATTTGTTAATTTTATTTTATTATTTTGACCAAACAAGTCTGCTTATTTTTGTTCCTGTGTAATAAAAGAAGTTATTTTTGCAAGACTACAACTTGGCTTATGCGTCCATCTGTACCCACTTGAAAATTTGACATAGTGCAGGGCAATTTGAAATAATAGAAGTAAATGTGATCTAGAAATCCGGGTAGAAATCACTTATGCACCATCAGGGATAGGAATTGGGCATGACCAGCACTAAGAAACCTGCATCTTTCAGAAGTTGGAATAAGTCATGAGCTGTGTAGGGCCTGTGTGTGTGTGCAGGAGCTGGAGGATATGCACACACTTCTAATAACATTCTGCCAGGAATTATTTCTTGAACCCAAAAAGGGAGACTAAAAAGTGTTCTTCTTATGTGATGCAATCCATTATGTGGCCTTGACTTGCCTTACACCGCGGTATCTGTCTCTCATGTTCATATCAGCTTGCTCCCGATCTCGATGCTGCCTAAATCTGCCTGCTCCCTTCTGGTGTGATAAAATTAAAATGCATTCTACTCAGACAGCTGTCAGTTGACTAACTCTTACTATTAAATTGTGAATTCAACTGAGTACTGCTGCTCCCGGTCCTGACGTTGCCTTACACTGATATCTGTTCTCTTCTGTTCGTGCAGCCTGCTCCCAGTGCTGATGCTGCCTTAATCCATCTGCTCCCTGCTGGTGTGATAAAATTAAAATGCATGCTATACGCTGGCAGTTGTCAGTTGACTAACTTGTGCTGTTGAGTTTTATCCTCCCATCTGCCTGCATGTCTGCATACCTTTGTACCCCTTGTGTTCCTTGTGAAGAGATTTGTTACATTCGTCCATGGAACTTGTCAAGGCAGATGGTAACCAAACACTTACACACCTCTCTCCTGTTAATGCTACTTGTTACCTATCCCTTCCCTGCCCAATACATTAATTCAACTGAGTACCGCTGTGCCCAGTCCCAATGTTGCCTTTTCATGCAGCCTGCTCATGGTCCCAGTGCTGCCCAAATTGACCTGCTCCAAAATAATTAACTGGAGAAATTTGCAGCAAGACATTTTAATAAAATGCACAATAACAAACTTAAGACTGTATTTTCAAGGTTAATGAGATGGCTACAGAAAAGAAACTTGCAAGGCTGATTTAAATATTGCTCTTGACACGGACAGGCTTCTTACAACATTGGTTTATAGTGAAAAGGGCACATTATGACCATGGTTTTCTGTTTAAAAATAAATAAGCTGTAAGCACTTGTTGATTGGCAGCAAAAGAAAGAGAACCAAAATGTTGATAAAGGGAATGAGAAAGCTACATAAACTTGAAACTTGCTTTGGATGATAATTGATATAAATGTTGACAATCAGAAAATTTAACAAAGAGCCATTAGTCGTAAATTGAGCCACAGTTTTAAGATCAAAATATGGCCAGAAGGCAGGAGTAATAGGTCATCCTGTGATCTTGGTGTTAGGGTTACTAATTATGGGTTGAGAAATATCCACAATCAGAGTGCAATAATAAACACAATTGCTTATGTATCCACACTGAGGTGGCCATAGCAGTATCAAAAAGCAGCCGCAGAAGTTTTTTGGGGGTAAGCGTAAAAGATCTTGAATATTAATTTGAGCCTGTCTACAATGAAAGTGCTCAATATCGAACCAAAGCGGGGTGTACATAGAATAATTATCCTCCAAACTGTCATTGTACCATTGAAAATAATGGGTACTGTGAATTGCCAGATAATATAAATAAAAATTAGGAAGTCTAAGCTCACCTGACTCTCTGGGGACAGTAAGCCTATGAAAAGCTGTTCTAGGAGGTTTTCCACCCCAAAGAAAACACATTAATATATGTTACAATTGGGTGAACCATAATTGAAGGATAACTGGGTTGTCATAGTAAGAGGATAAAGCATCTAAGGCAGTATATTCATCTTAATGATGTTGACACGGTCCCAGAGAGAGAGGGGAAGTTGTGACCATCCAGTGAGATCTTGAATAAGAAGATCTAAAACTGAGTCCAGATTATATTGACACATTTTAATAGAAGAGGTGCTTAAATATAGCCCCAAATATTTTAGTTTATCAGGGACCCACTTCAAAACTAATTGAGTCACCTCATCATGAGATACCAAAGCATTTAATGGCATACCTCTGTTTTATCCAAATTTAATTTGTAGTTAGAGATTTGGCCAAATTGATGAATAACTTTGAGGGCCGTAGTCAGTGAAGTAAAAGGACTAGTGAGATGCAGTAATATATCATTGGCATATACTGATAATTTGTACTGTGTCTGGCCTATAAAAATACCCTGAATCTGGGAGGAGGTGTTAATTTTTTGAATTAGGAGTTCCAAAAACAAGTTAAACAATGAAGGAGACATAAGGCATCCTTGTCTGGTGCCCCATCGAATATGTATCAACAGTATCCTCCTTGAAATAACACGGTATTTATGTGGCTCCAACATGAAGAAAATTAGAGCCTTGATTAAACTGATATACTACTCTTCTATAGTTGTTTTGTGTGTTCTGTGGTTGACTATGCAGTATAATTGTATTGGGCTAACCAGTTTTTTTATGTTAAACTGGCATTAACATTTAAGACCTATTGTTTTGCTCACTCTAATGTGGATTTGAAACTAAAACTGCTGATATCTGAGATATAAAATAAGAGCTGCATAAGAAAACAGGGCATGCTATTGACTGCTGTAATCACAGGGCCAAATTCACAAAGGGCTGCGAATGCTGGAAGCCCTGGGTGCACCAAACATATGGTACATGGGGCTTGCGGCATGCACCTGGCCGGCGATCAGGATTCTCAATCCCGTGCGCCAACTGTCACAAGTTGAAACAGCTTTTTCTGGTCTAGCTTGCAGCAATCTTGGGTACCCTTTTTTGGGGGGCAAGCAGCCATAAATTGGGAAATGTGTCTTAAATGCACCCGATCTTCTTGAATCGGGTGCAGTGCGCAGCAAAGTTATTTGGGCGATAGTGGAGAATAACGGGTGTCCGATACTTGCATAACGTAAGGCTTTTGTGAATACAGCATGGCTTTTGCTTGCTGTTAATTTTGGTTTCAGTTTGTTTGAATTGGGGGACTTTGCCCCCCCCCCACACACCTCCCCTTGTTTTTTTTTAACTCCACTCAAATAACCTAATACAAATACTAACACAAAATAACCAAAAGGTAGTTTAGAGATAGTAGCGTAACTGGAACTCTATGCTAATAGCGTAGGTCCAGCATTCTCCACCATCACTGCTGTTTGTGCAACTGTGCCACCAAATAGGTTTGATGCAGAGCTTGAAACAAGCCCTGTGTTGCCCTTTGTGAATCCAGCCCACCGCATTTAGGTCATTTTAACTGAGACGGGTTCTATCGTTAAGACGATTGACCTGTACAGTTCTGTTAAAATTTAGGATATAAAAAGTCTGTAAGAGTGTTCTTTATGTCTTATTACACATAAAAACATTTGTTTGCATGAGCTGGTGTTCTTCTTAATTTATCGTTCCAGTTCTCTATTAAATTTGGAATGGTGTAACAAAATGAGCTGCAAAGCCTCCCTGCTTTGTGTATTAGATGTGCACCAGAGCACAACATTAAAACAAGTGCTGAGTGCATCTTACAGTATTACTTGTTAGATATTTGTAAATTTTTGTAAAGACATTATTATATCTGTGCTGTCCTGTTGTTTCAGGATTATTATGATGCCACTTTGATACTCTTCCATAGATGAATGCTAAAGAAATAGAGAGCAGCAAATAACAAAGGCAGGCTCCATGTCTTGCAAGACTTAATTTATTATTTTAACCCTCTTCAGCTAAACACAAAACAGAATCCTCTTTTCTTTTTGTTTTGAAGGGGATTCTAAGGACTGAAGGCACTAAACTGCATATAAACATAGAAAATGATGGCAGAAGGAGACCAAGGGTCCATCAAGTCTGCCCATGAGTTTCAAAGACCTTCTATGGGTCCCAGGACCTAGCCCCCCCCTTCTGACTGTCCCACCCCAGCTTGAATGCTGTCACATTCCTTGCTTCCACCACCTCAGTAGGCAGCCAATTCCAAGGATCCACAACCCTCTCCCAAAAGTAGTACTTCCCTTGATCATTCTTGAAACTCCCCAGTTTCCATTCATGACCTCTCATAGTTGAGTTGTGGACCCTATTGAAAAGCTTTGAGTATGGTACCTTATTTATGCCTCTCAGGAACTTGGTCTCGATCATATCCCCCCTCTCCCTCTTAGTATCTAGTGAGTACATATCTAGTTCTTTCAGGCACAACTCATATGGAAGCCCTTGGAGGCCCTGCATCATCTTGGTCACCATTCTCTGCACTACTTCCAGCCTATCCATGTCTCTCCTTAGGTATGGACCACAATACTGAGCACAGTACTCTATGGGGGGGTCTCACCAGTGACCTACAGAGTGGGAGGATCACTTCCCTATCCCTGTTGTCAAAATCTCCCCCGTACACCCCAGCATTTTGCTGGCCTTGCTGTAAGCTCTGTTGCATTGACTGGACTGCTTAAGGGTGTCACATATGCTGACCCCTAGGTCTCTTTCTTCTTGTGAGGTATCAATTTTGACTCCACTGAGCCAATAGTTCATCCTTGGATTCCCCCTTGCCTAGATGCATCACCTTACACTTCTTCGCGTTGAACCTCAGCTGCCAGATATTAGACCACCTTTCCAGCTTCTGCAGGTAATTTTTTAGGTCCCCAACTGCCTCCTTGTTATTGACCCTGCTGCCTAGCTTAGCATCATCCGCGAAGAGTACAAGCGTGCCCTGGATGCCTACGCCAATGTCGCTAATGAACATATTAAACAGGACCAGGCCTAGGACTGACCCTTGGAGCACTCCATTGGTGACCTCCCCCTCTTCTAACTTCATTCCATTTACTACCACACTCTGCCTTCTGTCCCGTAGCCAATTTCCTACCCACCTGACTATGCTCTTGGCCATTTCTAGGTCCTCCAACTTCTTCACCAGGTGGTTGTGTGGCACTGAGCATGTGCATGCTTAAGATGCCTGCATATACTGTACTTAAAAGTCATCTATTATTGAGCAAAGTCCATAACAATTGAAATGTGTGGATTAGAAGATGCATTCGAGGCAGCTTTTGGTGCCAGTCAATCTGGGGGTAAAATATATTGCCTGTAGGCACACAATGGAGCCGTGATGTCCTTCTCTCAGTTTGGCTAACCTTACAGCAGCACTTCTCAGAAACTATAAAGGGAGTAGCGGCAGAAGCCCTCCCACCACCACCACCTGGGTTCAGTTCCCCTCCTTTATATGCATTGTAGGCCCTTTTCCACTATATAATAAAGTCAAGCTTTCAGCGAAGCTTCTGTGTGATATGCAATACAGATACTGATAAGACAAAAATGAATAAGTGGATTGATGATGTGCAGATAGTGTGATTTGGATGAAGTGCACATTATATACAGTACCTCCATTCAGGTGCAGAAACTGAGGTCTGGGAATAGTCTGCCACTGATATCTAAATATGAGACATATCTATCCTATTCTTGACTTGATGATTCATTCATTCATTCATTCATTCATTCATTCATTCATTCAATCTGTCTGTCTATCTGTCTATCTATCTATCTATCTATCTATCTATCTATGTACTGAAATAACAAAGGGCATTGTAAATAACTACTTTTAATTCTGTTATTTTTTTTTTAAATTCACGTGACAGAACTTACATCTACAGTGTTACCAAAAGGCAACAGCTGTTTTTGATGTTGTGACTGTGGAGCTCAGTGAAAAAGCTGTCATTCGGAACCGTGGACAAAAACTATATAAAAATGTAAAAAAAGGAAAATTAAACAAAGAGACAACATTAGTAATAGACATTTTTATTGAATTATGCATAGGAAACTCACATCTAAGCTCAGTCAGCATCACTGTGTTAATTACTGCTCCACCTGACTTTTAGGAGACTTTTAGGAGACTTAAATTACGTTTTGCTGAGAACAAGTTCCAAATGTTCTGTGCAACATTCAGGGCCAGCTGCTGACAGATCATGAAACTACCAGTACCACAATGTGATAATATTAAAGTTGAGCCGATGCCTTACATTGTATTATACTACACCTTGGTAAAGGAAAACTCTTTCTACTGCTACTGTATGTTTCCCTGCTTCCACTTCTCTGAAATGTTTGTAGCTAGTCAAACCTGGACAACATCTGGATCAATCATCCTTCAATACATGTATTTGTGTAACACTTTCATACTGAACAAATGTCATCATTATTCTACGTTTCAGAATACTCCATTTACATGCCAGCTCACGATTCATTCCTAAGGCTGTGCATTGAAGTTAAGCAGAAAAGACAGCTGAGCCACTAGATGTTACGTAGTTTTTAAGATTTTGAGTGCAATGACAGTAATGAAAGAGGCTTGTTCTTCATATTAAAACTACATAATCAGTTCGGTGTTAAGAAAATGTCATTAAACGAAGATTGTACAAATACTTCTGTATCACCATGGGTGTTTTGTTTCAACCCTTGTATATTAAAAAAAATACATCTAAAATACTGTTTACACTCTTTTTATACTAATTAAATTTCTGGTATACTGTAAACCTGAACAGCCAAAGCAGGAAATGGTTGGATAAACTGGAACATATTTGTTAAACATGTGTCCTTGTGTTGATGTGAAACAACTTCTCATCCAGTCGATGTAATTGTTAAGATCACTTTCCAAAAGAAACCTTCCAAAGGATGCTAAAGTTAAAGGCCACTGATTTTCACTAAACAAACAAACAAAAAAAGAAAACAGGAGACAGATCCATTTGTTGATATCAACTGGCCCAGCAATTTCCCATCTTCACATACATTGGCCTATCATAGCTGCCAGATATTTAAACAAGATTTTATGAATTATTCAATATCAGACCATAATGAACCCGAACTGACCATTCAAAAGCAGCTAAATACATCCATGATCTCCCCACTAGGTTCTAATAATGCTGTCACTCTGGAACATTATTAATCATGAAATAAAATAGATGAGGTTCTTGAAAAATAAATGTATAATTGATTACAGGGTAACCAAAGAAGCTATTATTCTTGTTTTGTGTAGCAGTACTGTTTGTGCACATTTCTGAGAGAAACTTTAAGCCCTAAATGCTTGTCTTTCAACTATATTTCAGATGACTTGCCTTATAAATAGTATGAATAAACACAGTATGACTCTATTTTGAACTGGATATCAGTGAGTCAGCTGGATGATCCGAGGCTGAGGGGATGACACTGCCATGTGGCATAACCACCAGCCTGGGATGGAAAGGTGCAGGATTGCTTGCAATGGCCCAAGTACCATATAGTGAAGAAAAATCTTCTCTTGGCATAGAGCCCTGCATCTCTGTACCCATGGTTACCAGAGGGTCCTGCACTTCAGCAGATGGACTCTTTGCCCTGTATGTTTGCATTTGTAGCCACATGGAAGCACAGGGCCCAGAGAGCCCTGCCCTTCTGTAGCACACCAGACAACTCCACAAATTCTTGACATTCATTGCCACATGGAAGTGCACAGACAAACTCTTCCCTTGGTGCAGGACCCTGTGCATCAGCATTTTTTCATGCACATCCACTTCAGTCATGACATTTATGTCATCTGGAAACCATTGTAGGTTGTTTGTCTTACCTGGTGATGGCTGTCTATGGCTGCTTGTGTGGTCTTGTCCTTTTGCTGCTTGGGGGGTGAGGGTGGGGAGTTAGGGTTGGAAATCTAACACATTTCTCTACTTTTGTTGTGTTAGATTGAACCCTAACTGCTGCATTAACAATTGCTGTACCCATCCCACATAGTAGCATTCCTGGCAGTCTAGGTGCCACCCACCGCCAATCGCTGTACCTATCCAGTGTAGTAATATCCATGGAAGTCTAATGGTCGACAAGGTGTACCAATGCACTTATAGTAGTACAGTATGCTGTCATTCATGGACAGCACAGTCAGCAGGCATCCATGGTGGCATGCGGGTGAGTTGACCTGCCTGCCGGCCTTCAGCCCATGCCAGGATGGGAGGAGCAGGGTGGGCTGGGGTGCCTGAGTGGGTGGGGGGTCCACTGGACCACCAGGGATATTTCAGCAGGAACTATCACAATGTGATTGGGTCAGGGCAGGGAGGGGGTACCACTATACCACCAGGGCTATCTATGGGGCTGTTCCTTCATGTTTGGGGCTATGGGTGGGGAGAGGGTACCACTATACTACCAGGGATATCTATGGGGCTGTTCCTTCATGTTTGGGGCTATGGGCAGGGAGGGGGATACCACTGTACCACCAGGGCTATCTATGGGTGTTCAACTGCAAGATCGGGGATGCGGGCAGTGAGGGGGATGCACTGGACTACCAGGGCTGTTTCCAGAGTGTGTTACTGTACATCAGGGAGTCAGGCAGGGGGGGACCACTGGACCTCCAGGGATACTTTGGGGTCTGCACCTCTCAAGATCTGCGGCGGGTTGGAGTGCAGGTGGGTTGGGGTCCACTGGAACACCAGGGATGCCTAGTGGTAATAGTGCCTCTACAGGGATACAGGCAGGGTGGGGCGGGGAATGGACTGCCGGGGTAGGCAGGCTACCATGCTGCTGTCTGCAGTAGGGAAACCTGCCTGTGGGTGGACACCCACATAAGTCTACTTGTTGTAGACTTATCTTTTGGAGGTGCATCTCCGAACTTGCTCTGGAGACATGCCTCCAAGCTGGGTTGTGAATAGGGCTGTGCCCCATATGCATGGGCACGCCCCCCTGCACAACCCCTCAAGATGCCCCACATAACATTATGGGTGGTGTGCAGCACAACTGCGATGCACCAGTGCATCCCTGCCCTTCCAAAATCACGCTAGTGTGCAAGTCGGTGATGTGCCGGGTGCATCACTTTTGTGAATCCTGCCCCATGTCTTCTTCTGCTGGCAGTATTCAAAGGTTCATATTATTACCCACTCTGCTCCTCTTGTGAACACCCCCTCACCTGAGGATCCAAGGATAAAAGAAAGACTATAGAACTTCTTAAAATTTTATCAACTTAGAAATCCTTAAAATTACAGTTTTTGGAAGAGACCAAGCAGAGAATGAATTGTACATTTAACATTATGATTCTATTGTAAATATAATGTAAAATTGAAACTTGTAATCCGAGATTGAATAAATAAAATAAATAAATAAAACAAATATTTATTTATTTAGTTTTTGTTGACCAGGTAAGTGCACTAGACAAATCCTGCCTATTTTCAGGCACGACCGAGGATACAGATGAATGCCAACTGACCTTGAACCAGATTAAGCGGTTGGTGGTATTTTTTTTTTTTAGTGAATAAGGGAAATTTGGCCAGGGCACCGGGGAAATTCCCCTACTCTTTTCGATAAGTGCCATGGGATCTTTAACATCCACTTAAACTACCACCAATCCAGGCAGATGGGACCTCGGTTTAACGTCTCAACCGAAAGGCGGCACCTCAGAAGTGCAGCACCCCTCTCATGCTGCACTACAGTGTCAGTACTGGGATATTAACTCAAGTGCCAGATGTGGGAACTGAACCCACAGCCCTCTGATCTCCTGGCCTCAGAGGAGAGTGTGCTACCTACTGAGCCACTGACACTGGATAATATATATTATAAGAAGATATTTCAAAAAAGAAATAATAAGTAACAACTGGCTACTATTAAAAATTGATAACATTTTCAGCTGACCTGGTGGCATGGAAGGCTTAGACACTGCAAGTGCCTTTCCTCCTGCTATGTTGGTGACCTGTGCTCAGGAAAAAGCATGGTTTGCCAGGGGTTGGCGGGGGTGGGAGAAGATCAAGCACCTGAAAAGGCTGTTCTCCTCTCATGGGGAGGGGTGTTCGCATGCTGTGCCAAATGACTGCTACCTGGTGGAGGCCAAGTGGCAGTGCAGGACGAGGAGGGAAGAAGAAGGGAGGGCTGCAGGACTGTGTGGTGTGTGCATGCCTCCACATGTGCATGTTCATGAGTGCGTCCCATAGTGGAGAAACGGAGAAAATACTGAGGGGAAAAAGGTGGTAGGACAGGTGAAAATGAAGCCTGCCCACTGATAGCCACCTGCTGTATCACCGGAACCACTGGGGCTGAAGACAGGATGTGTGTACTGTACTTCGGGCGGGGGGGTGATGCCCCTCCTCCTGGCCCCACCATGGGGCAAATCTGGGGGTACTCAGGCTTGCAGATGAGTTCTGAGGAGGCTGTAGGAGGGTTCAGTGGAACAGAGTTGAGGGGAGCCCAGCCTGTCCTGGGCAGGAGGACAAATGACTGGTGAAAAGAAACAAAAGAAAACTGGTAACATTTTTGGTCTAGTGTTTGTGGCACTACTGATTTTTTAACCTCCCTGTGGCTAACTTGTTGTGCCCCTCTCACGTTTTTTTCTTTCCTTAACATCCCAGCATCATTTATTATCTTCTAATGCTTTTATAGACTAAGTCTGCAAAAGCATGGGAAGATTTTGGGATTATCTGGACAGGAAAGAGGATTTTATGGAAATTGTTTAGACCATTTAAAAAAAAAATCAGACCATTATTATTTATTTTGACCCAAATCTGAACCACAGATCTAAAAATGCTGAAAACGTGTTTTTTTTTCTTTTGTTTGTAAAAGGTCTTTCTAGCCAGCCCATCAGCACGGCAGTAGACATATCACTTGCGACAATGATGGCCTGTCTTTGGGAATGAGCATGGGTCATTGGGAAGGCAATTGATGGAGGGAGGGAGGGTTGAGAATCCATGGGGCTACTCTCCTCCTTCCAGATAGAAGGATCCTGTGTCTTACCATGTGACTGCCTCTTGACACAGAGCAGGTGGTAATGCAGGTGGAGCAGCAACGGGGGCAGGGTTATCGACGGATACTGGCAGGCAAGCACGCCAGTGTGTACGTACATGCATGACATTACATGCCAATATCCTGGGGAAGGAAAAACACTGGTGCAAAATACCCCAGTTCAGTCTGACACCCCCCCACCAGCACTGCACAACCAACATGGCAGGCCATCTACCACCATGTGTGGTCCCGGGTAAATGGTGGATAACCGATAAGTACAGAAGAAGGTGGGGGATGGGGAGGGAGTGCCGTAGGGACCAGAGGGCATAGGGAGTGAAACAAAGACTGGGAAAAACGTCTTTGTATTGGTGCACTGCAAGTCTATAATTACTATATTGCTATACTGTAAGCATAGGTGCATTATATTTATATACTGAAACTACCGTCTGTCAGTATTAGGAGGCAGTGCGGTCTAGCAGTTACAGTACCAGTTTAGGAACCATGAGTGGATTGGTTCATACTTTACTAGAGCCAAAATACTCACTGTGTGACCATGGGCAAGTTCCTTAACCCTACCAGTGCTGCAGTCTGCCCAGCTGTAGAAATGGATAAAAGTGGGACTCCACTGAAAATGAGATACTACATCATAGCTGGGCTATCCTGGGTAAATAGATTGTAAACTTAAAAAAAAAATTAAAATATAATTGAAATACATTATGAGTATACCAGTGTAGTACAAGTGAATTTCCAGTATGTTTGTTTGGTTTTAATTAACCGAGAGGCACACTTAGCCATAGGCCTAATTTCAAGCTCAACCCAAATACAAATAAACAGTACAATATGAAATTAAAACCAGTGGGGAAAAAAAGCCTTAAAAATGTTCAAAATATTTACTTTTCAACAGCAAACTCAACTACAGTATGCAGTATATGACAAGAAAAACAAACAGATTAAACTAGCTAATCAGACACAATTACAGGCTGATGAGTTAAAGAGATATTTTTTCTTTTTATGTTTGCTTTATAACAGTACTGAGCAGGGTCATTTTAGCATCAGTAGACAATGTATTCCATGAAATGAGGGGTTAATAGGAAAGGATTTTTGTCGCATTCGACTAGAGAAACAGTCTTCTTTATGAAAGTTCTTATCAATAAAATGAAGGGTTTGTGCTACGAGTCATGTTTGGAAATGTGTGGTTGAACATTTTGGGAACTGGTTGTGTATCACATTATATTTCAAGTACCCGATTTTGTAGGATCACCTGGATTGTCTATTGATATATCAAATGTGTATTGATATGTTTCTATAGTGAGATGACTCAAAGCTTTCATTTAAACAAAATTAAGTTTATGGCCCTAATGGCTTCAAAGTTAGCCCATTCTACACGTATTCTACGAAAAGGCTGACTTTGGAACCATAAGGACTAGGAAGTTAGAGTCCGGTCCCCATATCCAGCCCCTAAACTAGTCCCTACACCCTTTGGTTTATAAGGGAAAGGGTGGGAGCATCACACAATTTGAGAAAGTTAAAACAGCCCCCATACTCCTCTGATCATAAGGGTGATGGTGAGAGCAGCAAACAATTTCAAATAGAAATTAAACCAGTCCCACACCCCTTGGCATAAGAAAATAAACCTGACTGACATTTCTCATGTTAGTTAACTCAAAGTAAGTGTTCTCCTTTGGATGGTGTTGATAAATCCCCACTACCAGCACTGTACCACAGTGCACAGTCACCTAATCCCAACCGCCTTTTCTTACTGTCTTCATCCTATTCACAGCCTAATTCATTTCTCACGGGGAAACACACTCAGCCAGCTCTGGTGCTGCTGCATTCAGGAGAAAAACAAATATGCAGCGGGCACAAGAAAATAAATGGAGACGTATCATTTATTAACTGCAGTTAAATGGCTAGTAGGATGTCTAACAACACAGCACTTCAAACCATGCTGGCTCTTCATCCAGGTACTCGCTACTGTTGATTGGCTGACACTGTGGAAAATGATGAACATGTTCTGCTTCTTATCCAGCCCAAAGAAGGTCAGTTCTGTCTGCAAACAATTCATAATATGCAGGCTTCTTATGGCTTTACAAATAAATGAAGCCACTCTGGAAGGTCAGTTTCTGCATATTTATTGCTTCTAAAAAATACCCCGATGTTTTGTCCTTTTGTATAGGGCTTTTTCTAGGGGATTTTATTTCAGTGTTCTACAAATCAATATAACAAAAATGTATTTAATCCTTCTTTTTGTAGTTTCATCTACATAAAGTCACTTGTTTAAACTGAACACCATAAACAGCAGAAACAGAGAAAGTGACGGCAGAAAAAGACCAAAGGTCCATCCAGTTTGCCCAAGTTCTCTATTTAGCCCTGGCGCCTACTGTTCCTTCAGAATCCTAGCCCTCCCCCACCCCTCCATTCTCTTCCCCAGTTCCAATGCCCTGAGCAACCAATACACCTTTCATTCTGTCCCAGCCATGCTTAAAACCACTAATGGTGTTTGCACTCACCACCTCGGCTGGCAGCCTATTCCACGGCACCATCATCCTTCTGTAAATAGGATTTTTCAGTCAGCCCAGTAGAACAGAGGGTTGAGGAGCTTCAGGCACCTTACCTCTCCTATGCTGGCAACCCAAATTTGTGAACAAGCTAAGGCCGCCGGAGGTTGTCTGGGAGGGAGGGCTGTTGGGGAGGGGGAGGGCTGGGAGAGGATTGAACAGCTGCTTGGTAGCTCTACTCTCCTGGATTGGGGAGGTGCGTTTTCCCAGCTCTTGACTGCCATCAAGTGGAGGGCTTGATGGTAGCATTGAGCAAATGGGGGGCTAGTGCTAGGCTGGGTCTGGAGTGCATGTGTGATTGTGTTGCTGAGGCCCCAGGAGAAAAGTGGAGAAAACCAGGGAAAAACACCATGTCTTCCCGTCGCCATATATGACAGCCCTTGGGACTCTTGGGTCCCACACCATATATATCCCTACTGGTACAATGGCAGAGGGAGTGGCAGAAGGGACTGGGAGTCCCCGAGTCCAGGCCAAACAAAAGTTGAAAAGTGGCGACGGAGGGAAAAAAAAACTGGATTAAAAAAAAAAGAGTACTTCTTCACGTCCCTGCTGAACCTCCCTCCTGTTAGCTTCCATTCAAGACAAAGTGACCATGAGCTGGTATTCAGGTTAAATAGTTATGCAGATAGATACATAGAATGTGACGGCGGACAATTGCATCCTTCCCCCTCCCAAGATCCTTCTTAATCCACATCACAATCTCTGCTCCTCCTACCCTACCCCTACAATTCTCTTGTGCCTATCCCAGGTATTTTTGAATCCAGTTACTGTTTTCATCTGCACTACCTCCTCTGGAAGGCTATTCCAGGCATCCATCACCTTTTCTGTGAAAAAGTATTTCCTCAAATCCCTCCTGAATTTACTCCCCTCCAGCTTCATATCATGCCCTCTTGTTAGCAAACACCTTTTTCTGTGAAAAATATTCTTCTCCTGTACCTTATTAACCCCTTTAAGTTATTTAAAAGTTTCTATCAAATCCCCCCTCTCCCACCTCTGCTCCAGGGTGTACATATTTAGCTCCTTTAGTCTTTCCTCATAGGGTTTTTCCTGTAGTCCCTGCACCATTTTGGTAGCCCTCCTCTGGACTGCCTCCACTTTGTCTGTGTCCTTTCTGAGGTGTGGTCTCCAAAACTGTACACAGTGCTCATGGTGGGGTCTTACCAGCAGTTTATATAGGGGCAGAATCACCTCTCTGTTCCTACTGGAAATAGCCCTGCCTATGCACCCCAGCATCCCCCTAGCATTTCCGATTACTTTATCACACTGCCTCGCCACTATTAGCTCATCCAATATGATTACCCCAGGTCTCTTTCCTTTTTGGTCTTTGTCAGTTTCACACCACCCATCTTGTACTCTGCTTCTGAGTTCCTATGGCCTAGATGCATTATTTTGTATGTTTTTTGCATTAAAACCCAGCTGCCATACCCTTGACCACTCTTCCAGTCTCTTTAGATTCCTACACATTCTATTCACCCCCCCCCCAGGTATGTCCACTCTGTTACAGATCTTGGTGTCATCTGCAAAGAGGCAGTCTTTCCCTTCCAGTTCTTCTGTATGTTGCTTATAAAGATATTGAAGAGGACCAGTCCCAATACTGATCCCTGAGGTATCCCACTGGTCACCCTCCCTTCCTTGGTGCACACTTCATTCACCACTACTCGCTGTATCATTTCCGCTAACCAGTTTCTTATCCGGGTCACCACCTTATTATTAACCTTAAGTTACCCAGCTTGCTTACTAATCACGTGTGTGGAACAGTGTTGAAAGCCTTGCTGAAATCCAGATAAGCCACGTCCACTGCACCTCCCCTGATCTAGCACCCTGGTCACCCAGTCAGAGAAGTAATCAGATTTGTTTGGCATGACCTTCCTTCTGTGAAACCATGCTGCCTTGCATCCTGCAATCTGTTTGGAACAAGATATTCCATAATCCTTTCCTCCAGTAGTGTTTCCATCAACTTACCCACCACTGATGTCAGACTAACAAGTCTATAGTTGCTCACCTCTTCCCTGCTACTACTTTTGTGAAGTGGGACTACATTTGCCCTTCTACGGTCCTCTGGAACCACACCAGACTCCAGTGATCTGTTAAAAAGGTCTGTCAGAGGTGCTGCTAGCACCTTCCTAAGTTCCCTTGGATGTATCTCATCTGGCTCCATAGCTTCGTCTACCTTCAGGTTGTCAAGTGCTTTCTGGAATCTCCCCACTGAAAATGGGCTACTGTCTATTTCCCACCCCTCAAAACATCTGGTGCCTTTTTGTGGTCCCTCTCACTCCCTTTCTACCATGAAGACTGCGCAACAGTATTTAAGTGTTTACATTTTCTTGATCCTCCTTCGTAAGCCCCCTTAACTGTACAATTCCCCACTTGTCTTCCCTTTTTTTGCTAACATACCTATAAACTATCATGTCCCCTTTTGATACTCCCTGAGCTATTCTTTCCTCAGTTTGCGCTTTTGTTCTCCTTACCGCTTTGCTTGCCTCTCTGGTTTTTTGTTGTTAAGCTTCCGAAGAAGGACTTGTTGGTCCGAAAGCTAAAGCTATTTGTTTCTTTTTGTAGCATCCTTGTTGGTCCAATAAAAGGTATCAAACCATTTGTTCTGGATCTGTTTTTTATTGAAACACTTCCCTATCCTCTTCTTTCTAGGTCTCCTTGTACTTTCTAAATGCTATTGATTTAGCCTTTACCTTTTCTGCTACCTCTTTCGAGAACCATAGTGGTCTCCTCATTCTTTTACTTTTGCTTACCTGCTTAAGACAGAGGTTTATTGCCTTCACTATGCCCTCTTTCAGTCTACCCTATTTTTCTTTTACCCCCCAGGTCCTCACCCCCTGTCAGTTCTTTCATGAGACATTCACACATCTTAGTAAATTCAGCCCTTCTGAAGTCCAGGACCCTCACCTATGTACAGTTGGATTCTGCAGTTGTTCTAATGTTGAACCACACTATATGATGATCACCGGTCCCCAGATGGCTCCCTACCCTGATGTCTGCAACACTGTCCCTGTTAGTAAGAACTAGGTTCAGTACTTGCCCCATCATGAGTGGGTTCCTTGACCAATTGCCAAGAAATGCCCCCCTGCAGAGTCTCCAGAATGTCTGTGCTTCTCGCTGTTACTGCAGCAGGGAGGCTCCAAGCTACATCTGGCAGACTGAAGTCCCCTACCTGTAACACCTCCCCCTTTTCTGCCATTTTGCTAATTTCTTCTAGCATTACCTTATCTAAGTCTTCTCCTTCCTCCAGAGGCCTGTAGATTACACTTGTCTGAATATTGGCTCTTTTCTCCGCACTCAAGGGTAACCCGTAGCAACTGTTCCCCTCTGGTTCTCTGTATTTCTGTTGCTTTTATGCCATCCTTCACATAAAGCGACACTTCCCCTCCTTTCCTTCTTACCCTGTTCCTTCTGAATAACATGTACCCTTGTATAACCATGTCCCAGTCATGGTTTTCAGTACACCATGACTTGCTAATGGCCACAATATCCAGGTTAGCCTCTGCCATGATGGCCTTTAGGTCTGGGATCTTATTTCCCAAACTCCTAGCATTAGCACACATGGCCTTCCAGATTTTGTTGGCTCCTTACTTGCTGCCTCCCCCTTTTTCCTTTCATCTTCCCTTACTCCCTCTTTTGCTAATTGAAAATGCAAATTTTCGTGTATTTTGCATATAAAAGCTTCAGACTGTGCCTTTTTTCCACTCCAGGTTTTTTGTTTGTTTGTTTTGTTTTTAATGCACAATTTGGACAAATTACACATTTTTTTTACCATTTTCTTGAAAATTGTGTGAAAGTGCAGTCAGTAATTTGCACAATTTCCCTGCCATAATTGAAATTTGGCACAGCACTACTATGTGCAGGAAGTACAGTACATGAACCGTAAGCTGCAGTACACCTAACAGTTGTTTTTCAAAGTTTCCCACGATACGGACGTCAAAGACTATTTAGATATTAGAGTTCTTGTTTATTATTTCATGTGCCACCTGTTTTTTGATTTACTGGTCTTCTTCATATTTGGATCTATGTAACTTTTTAAAAACAATAAATGTTTTACTGTGGGAGGCCACCTTCCACAGAGTTCATCTAGCAGTGCCTCTGGATTTGTCTGTCTGTGTACCAACTTCCATGTTCCTCCTCAAAAAGGCAACCACTGTCAGAATCCTGTCCTTTCTGCGAAGTGTTTTAGATCCAGGAATTCAGTGTGGCATACTACAAAAATCTGAAATCCCAACCAGGTTCACAGTGCTGGAATTTTAACAACTGCTGGCCATGGCAAGGATCATAAATAAAGAACAGGACATGGGGAGGAACCCAATTTTTTTAGATTCTCAAACGTCCCACTAACATAGCTCTGTTATGATGGGAATAATTGGCGTATTTTTTCCCCACTACAGGTGGTTTGTATGGGTGCCAGAACATTAGAAAAGTAGTTGGGAGTGGCAGAAGTTCAAAAAGGCACAGGGTTAAAAAGGCAGTTTTTTGTAAACTAATCTTATACACAGAAAAGCTGTTTTATCATATTTTTAATACAAAACACAAGAGACATACTGTATCATAGTTGCCTACCTGTACCCCCCCTTGAAAGGGGGCTTATCTGGACTGCTGTTGCCACCCTCCCAAGGCTCCCAATTGCTGCTGCCACCCTCCTGAATGCTGCCAAGCACTGTGTTAAAGCTGAAACTGCCAGCTCAGTCTAGCTTGATCACACATGTGAAGTGGAGAGAGAGAGAGAGAGAGAGAAAGATGGGCTGCAAGGATAGTTTCTGCACCTCCAGGGCCCAGTGCTGCACTGGCTGATCTCACATTTCTTCAATCCCAGTCCCCCGGTTCTGTGAGAGAGGACCAGGAAACATAATCAGGACACCTTTCTTTTTTCCTTTGATTCATCGGTACCATGAGAACAACAGTTGCCATTTCAAGAGCAGAAGCATGCTGCAAAAGAGGTTCCTCACTAGCACTCACTGCTTCACCTGACCCAGTCCAGTGATGCACTCCTCTGACCCTGCTGGCCACCACCAACTCAACTGGACATCAGCCCAGGATGGACAGCAACAAACCCTAGGACTAGCACACAATAAGAGGGCACAGAATAAAATAAAACACAGCTGTTTGGAGTCAAGACTCCATCAGTACATGGCCATCACACTGCCCCTTGGCCTGGCCAGTCATCTAGTCAGAGGGTTAGAAAGCCCTAGCAACAGCAGCAGTGTACTGTTGGGGAGCATGATGTTGGAGGGAGTGGAGAGAATCTATAGAGACCCGAGAGAACTTGAGGAGTAGACAAGGGTTTGGCAGCTAGGTTTCGGTGTGGAAAATGTGCAAAATCATGTAGCTAGGTCACAGAAACCCAGAGTCTGAGTATAAAATGGTGGAAGGTATTGACAGCCACTCAATAGGAAAGGGACCACGAGGTAATCATATTAGAGATGCTAAGGCAGTGTGACAAGACAGTAGGTAGGGCCTGCTGGGGTGCATAGGAAGGGGTATCACCAGCAGAAGGAGAGAGGTGGTGTTGCCATTGTATAGATTGTTCCTGAGACCTCTCCTGGAGCAGTGTGTCCAGTTCTGGAGTCCACATCTCTGAAAGGACATAGACAGGGTAGAGGCTGTCCAGAGAAGGCCATCTAAAATAGTACAGGAGTTGCATCAAAAACCATATGAGAAGAGACTGCAGGATCTTAATATGTACACCCTGGAAGACAGGTGGGGGTGTGTGACACTGGTCCATTTTTTATGCAGAGAGTGTTAAAAGCAAGGACATATTTTTCTCCTGTACTATTCTGCCACTTGTCTATCTCTTTCCTGTCTGATTGCACAATCAAATTTTCCTTGTGGCACCTAGAAATTGGCCACTCCGATGGTCAAATAATTCCTCATTATCTCCCATCTTTCACTTGCTGTTTCTAGTTATCCTACACATCTTAATTTTTTTATTGTTATTGATTATAATAAAATGCCACTTGCAAATGTTGTAACTTCTCCTGGTTTGCCTGTGCTTTCTGACCTATGCTTCTGTGACAGTTGGTGTTTGGAGTGGAATTCATGCTGTGCATACTCTGAGCCATGAGTTTTGTGAGTGGGTACTAGACCTGGTACCAGGGAAGCATAGAAGAAAGGTATGGATCCTGTAGCAGCAAGCCCAGAAGTGATTACCAGAAGAATGGCAGCCAAACTAGAAGCAGAAACAAAAGTCCAAACCGAGACTATACAGCCAGCATCAGTTATGTAAGAAGAGCAGGCAAGGTCAGTACCTGAAAACATGTCTGCCTTCTTCAAATGGTGGGCTGCACAACAAAGAGAGACTGAAAAATTGAAAAGAGAAGAGAAATGGAAGAGGAGGAGAAGGGAAAGGGTAGGGAAGAGAAGGGAAAGGGTAGGGAAGGGAAGAGAAGAGAAGAGAAGAGAAGAGAAGAGAAGAGAAGAGATGGGATGCAGTGATAGGAGCAACATAGAAGAGATGCACTGACAGGAGCAGCGACAGCTAGATGCCTTGCAAGCTATCACACCTGGAGGATATGGTACAGGTTGTGCAGATCAACAAAACACAAACTTAAAAGACATAAAACATACAAAGCTGTGATCCTCAGATAATATTGAAGCATACTGTACCTGACAACTTCTGAAAAGATAGCCTGAGCCTACCAGTGGCCAAAACAATGGTCAGTCAGTCTGGTACCATATCTGACAGGTAAATCCCAACTTGCCTACAGCAATATGGGCACTATACAGTCAGAAAATTATGACATTGTGAAAAGAAAAATCTTTAAAAGGTATGACATCTCAAGAGAGACCCACAAGAAGAGATTCTAGTCCCTGAAGTACATGTCAGTTGACAACCCTCAAGAAGCCTTCACCTGCTCAGAGAACTCTACATTAAAGGAAAACTGTATGTTAAAATCAGGAAATTATATGTATTACTACCAGTTCTGAGTTCTCACTTCGTCCTAGTGTTTTGTTTCTGCCTAGGCTGTGAGAGGAGTGTTTTTCTAATTTTCCCTGGGTGTTTTATGATCTCTGGGGGCTGCCATTTAGGTTTGTTTTAGTGCATCTTATCCAAGTTAGTCTTCCCACAGCGCCTTTTGGTTTGATGTCTAATAGCCCCTACAGCAGGCCAGTGTCTTGTTACAGTGTCTTGCTTAGCCACAGCAGAGAAAGAACACTGTAGCCAGGATTCACACTGCTAGTCTTTGTGTTTAATAATGATATGTTTCCTAAATATTGGTACCTTATCCAGCTGTGTTCTGCTTAGGGAAGAGAGAGTGTGTGTGTGTCACAGTGAATCTCGAAGTACTGTTAGCCCAGCTTTTGACAGATCTAAATGTATGCAGTATAACAAATTGAGTGATGTGCATGCAAGCATTGTAGTTCAGACACACACAAATGCAGCAAAATGGTTTTGCTGTAAAGTTTGTTTAGCTGGGTGGAACATAGGGGTTTCATCGGTGGTGTGCATAGAATATGTGATTTTTTGGAGGTTGGCAACTCAAACTGACATCTCAGCCTGTCTCATTACATTCCAGTCCCCACTAATAACATCTGGATCCTGTACAATGTAAAATGCCATTGCACAATATACTACAGAAAGTTACATGTTTAAACACACACACACACACACACACACACACACACACACCCCTAAGCAGAAAACAGCTGGATAAGGTACCAATATTTAAGAAACTTATCATACTTACCCAGAGTCTAGCAATGTGAATCCTGGCTGCAGTGTTCTTTCTCTGCTGTGGCTATAAGACACTGTAACAATACACACTGGCCTGCTGTGGGGGCTATTAGACATCAAACCAAAGGGCACTCTGGGAAGACTATCCTGGACAAGATGCAATAAAACAAACCTGAATGGCAGCCCCTAGAGGTCATAAAAAAACAGGGAAAGTTGGAAAAAACTCATCTCACAGCCTAGGCAGAAACAAAACACTGGGATGAAGTAAGAACTCAAAACTGTTAGTAATACATATATTTTCCTGTTTTTAACATGCAGTTTTCCTTTAAATGGCTCCAACCAGAGGGCAAAACAGGCTCACAGATCATCAACATGTTTGCAGTGGAGCAATTCATCAACATCCTTCCCACAGATGTGCAGCTTTCGGTAAAAAAACACAGACCAGAAAGTGGGGGAGAAAGGCAATTTCTTTGACTGTGGATTGTCAGATGGGCAGACAGACAGAAACCACAGCAGCAAAGAAACAGCAAAGGATCAGTAAGACCCTCTTTTTCCTGATTTAACTCCAGATCAGATAAGAACTCTGATGGGGTAATACATCTGCACTCAAAGACTTCATTTGCTATAACTGTAATAAGTCATGCTATGTTGCAAGAAACTGCCATAAAAATAAGGAGGGTAACACTGGAGCAAATTTGTCCTTAGCAAATTGGGGCAAATAAACAGATGCCAAGTTGGGGGATAAGACTGTGAAGGGACATAGATACAGGAAACTGACAGACCCTGATGCATGCTGAAGTTCTGAGAAAAGACTGTGCAAAAGGACAAGGTACTGGGTTCATATGCATCCACAGAGACACTTAATACTATCGTACCACCCAAGTGACTTTGAACATTAATGGAGTATTGCACCAAATGAAAGTGGGGGTAGTACCAAAATTACCTGTAACTGTGATTATTGAAAATGAATTTCCAGGATTTGCTAAGTTAATCACAGAGGGAGTAAATTCTGCTGTTTCAGCAGGTGTGATATCAAGAGCACAGGCAAAAAAGTTAAAAGATGTTGGGGACTCTTTTCCTTTTGTTGACTTTGATTCAGACTCCAGCTCCAAGATCCAAAAATCCAGGAAAGAAAGAAGATGCCTGAAAAATAATTTGCAACAAAAGACTGATGGACTTAAAGGGCCAACATATAAAAATGGTGAAGCTAAACTGATAACTGATTGTGATTTTGTTTCTGAGCAAACCAACCATATTTCTCTCCAAGATTATTTTAAGCAGCTGGGGGTAAAACAAAAACAGGGTGAACCAATGTTTAAAAAACAAAAACAGGGTGAACCAATGTTTACAAAATGTAATGGGTTACTGCACAGAGCTTAGGTTAATCCTCAGACGCAGGAACAGATAGAACAATTGGTCATACCAAAGAAGTACAGAACTGAGTTGTTACAGAAATCACATGATCATCCTATGGCTTGTCACTCGGGGAGGGACAGCACACTTGCCAGATTATTGTACAGATCTCACTGGTCTGGGATTCTTGAAGATGTTGCTACCTATTGCAGTTCTTGTGCTGAATGTCAGAAAGTAGCCCTAGTTACTAAAAAAGACAAGGTACCCCTACTGCCACTATCCATGATGGATGTGCCTTTTGAGAAAACTGCAGTGGATGTGGTTGTCCCCTTAGACAAAAGTAAAAGGGGTATTCAATTCATTTTGGTAGTATGTGACTATGCTACTCAATACCCAGGGGCAATTTGAATGTGTACCATCACAGTCCAAAAAGTGGCAGCAGAGCTTGCCAAAATGTTCAGTAGGGTGGGATACTTAAAGAGATTATTTCTGATCAGGGTAGTAATTGTGGTGCTGCATTACTGAAGGAGCTGCTCTAACTACTAGGTATCACTGCCATAAGAACCCCCCCATCACCCTCAGACAGATGGTCTTGTCAGCGTGGCTCAGTTGGTAGCACATCCGCCTCTGGACCAGAAGGTTGTGGGTTCTTGTCCCACACCGGGATTGGACTTGCACCTAAAAATCGCTGGCATCCGAGTACAGTATTGGGGGGCGCTGTACTGCTGTGGTGTGCCATCCTTCAAATGAGATGTTAAACCGAGGTCCCTTCTTCCCATCCTGGTGTTGTCCTGGTGGGCGTCCAGGTGGAAGTAAAAGAACCCAGGGCACTCTTCACAAAGAGTAGGGAACATTCCCAGTGTCCTGGCCAGTATTCCCCTTCCCATAAACTGGTTCATGCAATTATCCAGGCTGTGTGTGGGTGATGATGTGCGATATGGCCGCCACCACACATTCAGTCACTTCACTACCAGTCTAGCATTGCTTGTAAAGTGCTTTGGATCTATGAAAAGTGCTATATAAATGCTGATTCTTCTTCTTCTTCTTGAGCATTTTAATCAAACTCTAAAATGCATGTTAAAAAGGTTTGTAAAAGCTCAAGGGAAAGATTGGGACCAATATTTACCTTATCTGCTTTTTCCTTAAAGAGCAGTGCCACAAGCATCAACAGGTTTTTCACCCTTTGAAATGTTGTTTGGTAGACAACCTAGAGGGCCACTAGATGTAATAAAAGAGACATGGGAAGATAACCCCACTCAGAAATAATCTATTATGTATCTTATATGTGTGGACTGAGAAAGAAACTGGCAAAATATGTTGAAATTGTCTACAGAAATCAGGAAGAAGCCCCAAAACAGCAGAAGGTGTATTTTGACCAAGGGGTAAAAGAAAAAATGTTGAGCCAGGTGTAAAGGTCCTGTTACTGTTACCCACCAAAGAAAACAAACTATTAATGAAGTAGCAAGGGCCTTATAAAGTGCTTAGATGTAGTGGTACAGTTAACTATGAGACTAAGACCCCTGACAGGAAAAATCCTACTAAGAAATACCATGCTAACCTCCTGAAGAAAAGGGTTGAAAAAACATCAATGTTTGCCTTGTTAGTCTTACCAGAAACTGCTAAAGAAGATACTGATATAGCGTATGACAGCCTAGAACAAATGTAACTTCTGATTCTGTAAAGGTGAATGTTTTCTTACCCACAGAACAAACAACAGAAATTAGTAACTTGGTAAAGACATTTAGAAGTACTTTTACCACAGTGACAGGGTGAGGAAAAGGGGTCAAGCACGTAGTAGTGACAGAGAATGCTCACCCTATCAGACAAAAGATGTATAGATTACCAAAACAGCTAAGAGCAGACATGATTAAGGAATTACAAAAAATGGAGGGGGTTGGATATCATTGAACAATCAAGAAGTGCTTGGTCATCACCAAAGGTGATTCTAAATAAAAAAGAAAGGAGTATAACAATCTGCTTTGATTTTAGGAAACTTAATCAAGTTTCTATGTTTGACAGCTATCCTATGCCCAGGGTAGATGATTTAGTGGACAGACTGGGAAGTGCCACGTACATTAGTACCCTCTATCTCACCAAGGGTTACTAGCAAATTCCCCTAGCAACAGAATCCCTAGACAAAATTGCATTTTCCATTTTAGTTGGATTCTATCAGTTCACCACCATGCCATTTGGTTTACATGGTGCACCTGCTACAGTCTAGCAGTATATGGATGTAGGATGTAGGAGGGTGGATGTGATTCTCCATCACAAAAGTGGGAGCAAGACAGAGGCAGGAAACTACAGACCTGTCAGTTTGACCTCAGTGGTAGGGGAAAATGACGGAATCACTTCTGAAGGAAAGAATTGTTGAGTACCTAGAGGCCAGTGGGGCACAGGGCCCAAGGCAGCATGGAGTCCCAGCAGGAAGGTCATGTCAGACAAATCTAATTGATTTCTTTGACTGGATGACCAAAGTAGTAGACCAGGGAGGGGCTATGGACAAGGACTACCTAGGTTTTAGCAAGGCATTTGACACAGTCCTGCACAAAAGATTAATAAACAAATTAGACAGCCTGAGAGTGGGTCCCAAAGTGGTAGCCTGGGTAAAACACTGGCTGGACAACAGGACACAGCGGGTAATAGTAAATGGAGTCCACAGTGAAGAAAGGGGGGTTACTAGTGGGGTACTGCAGGGTGCAGTACTGGGGCAGTCCTTTTTAATGTCTTTATAAGTGACATTGCAGAGGGACTAGAAGGGAAAAATATGTCTTTTTGCAGATGACACAAAGATCTGCAACAGGGTTGATACACAAGATGGGGTGGAAAGGATGAAAAGGGACTTGGCAAGGTTGGAGGAGTGGTCAAATGTATGGCAGCTTAGATTCAATGCAAAGAAGTGCAAAGTAATGCACCTGGGAAACAAAAACCCAGGAGAAGAGTACACAATGGGGGGTGAGATACTGACAACAAAAAAAATGGAAAGGGACCTGGGGGTAGTCATATCAGATGACCTAAAGATGGGCCAGCAATGTGAGAAGGCAGTAAGGAGGGCTGGGAGGATACTGGGAGAGGCATCACCAATAGAAAACAGGAAGTTATTGGCCTGCTGTACAGACAGTTAGTAACACCCCATCTGGAGTACTGCATGCAGCTCTGGAGACCCCATCTTCACAGGGACATAGACAGAATAGAGGCTGTCCAGAGGAGGGCAACTAAAATGGTGCAGGGTCGGCACCAGAAGACATACGAGGAGAGACTAAAGGAGCTTAAGATGTATAGCCTTGAGGAAAGGAGGGAGAAGGGGGACATGATAGAAACTTTCAAATACCTCAAGGGAATCAACAAGGTCCAAGAGGGTAGCATCTTTCAGAAAAATAGATGTGCAAGAACAAGGGGGCACAATTTAAAGATGGGGGGCTCAGAGGTAATGTGAGGAAGTATTTCTTCACAGAGAGGGTTGTAGATGCATGGAACAGCCTTTCTGAGGAGGTCGTGGATTCAAAAACAGTGGGGGAATTCAACAATGCAGGGGGCAGACATAAAGCAATTCTAGTGGAGGTAGGAGGAAGTAGGCTGTTGGTTAACTAGGATCTGCAGCTTATACATTGGGTAGGGAAATGGGCAGACTGGGTGGGCCAAGCGGTCCTTATCTGCCATCAAATTCTATGTTTCTATGTTTCTATGATTCTATTCTAGTCCCTCAGACTGGTTATTGTGCTGCTTACCTGGATGATGTCTTGGTGTACAGTCCAGACTGGAAAAGCCACCTGGAACACCTACGAGCAGTTATCCAATCTATCAAAAATGCAGGTCTGACCATTAATGCTACCAAGTGTACATTAGGCATGTAGGAAACCAGATATTTGTGTTGCATTTTGGGAAATGGAGAGGTAAAGCCAGAGATTTCCAAGACAGATGCTGTAACTTACAGTCCTGTCCCTAGAACAAAGAAACATGTCAGGTCATTTTTTTTGTCTGGCTGGTTACTACAAAATATTTGTTCCCAAACTTCCCCTCACTGAAATCACAAAAATAAAACAGTACCCAAATAATGTGAAATGGTCCCCTGAGTGTGATGAAGCTTTTCGGACCATCAAGGCTGTATTATGTTCAGCCCCCATTTTAAGAAGTCCAGACTCTGAGAAACAATTTCTGTTACAGACAGATCCATCAAAGGTAGACCTAGGTGAAATTCTGAGTCAGAATATAAATGGGAAGAATGTCTTATTCTGTATATCAGTACAACATTGCATGAAACAGAGGAAACATTCTTCACTATAGAAAAAGAATGCCTTGCTGCAAAATGGGCAATGGAGTCCCTTAAGTTTTATTTGCTAGGGGCTGACTTTGTACTTATAACAGATAACAATCCTCTATGTTGGCTTAATCAAATGAAGGATAAAAATTCCAGAATCACAAATTGGTACCTAGCACTACAGCCAGTTAAATTTAAAGTGATGCACAAATCTGGAAAAAGAGAATGTCAGTGCTGATTCTCTGTCAAGATAGGGTTCAGAAATTGAGAATTCAGAAGGCTGAAAAAATGTGTGCTTAACTGAAATGTTTGCTGTAAATGGTGTTATGGAAAGGGATACTGCATATGCAAAGAACTGTTAATGTTGTAAGGTAATGTTAAAACAGAGAAAGATGGTTTTGGAAACCTGTTTTTTTTTAAAGAAAATTAAAAAAAAACCAGGTTCCCTCTTAAAGAAGGGTGTGTTTGACAGAGTTGGGTTAAGACCCTGACCCGTTTGTTATGCAGAGAGTGTTAAAAGCAATAATCTGTTTTTCTCCTCTTCTATTCTGCTACCGGTCTGTCTCTTTCCTGTCTGATTGTGCAATCAGACTTTCCTTGTGGCACCTAGGAATTGGCCAATCCGATGGTCCACAATTTCCCCATTATCTCCCATTCTTCATTTGCTGTTTCTATTCTTTCTTTCTTTCTTTCTTTCTTTCTTTCTTTCTTTCTTTCTTTCTTTCTTTCTTTCTTTCTTTCTTTCTTTGCTTCTATGTGGTTAGGGATATATTTGTGAATCTTTATGTGAAACTGGGATCCCTTGGTTTGCAAATGTATATAGTTACATTGTTGAAATGATTACAGACAGCTACTTGGGTTTGTTAGAGAAGTTAGTTTAGAACATGGTGGCTGACCTTGAGAAACCTTTTGACCTTTCACAAGCTTGTTAACAGAATTGTCAGCAGGAAATCAGTCATGGGACAGGATATCTTAATTGGTTACACCTGTTAAGAAGACTAATGTATTCCAGGCTGGTCACAGGGAGGTTAATGAGATATAAGGCTTGTTGCATTTTGTGAGAAAAAAAAAGGAGATGAAACTTACAAGAACAGGATGCAGAGGTTAAACAGCCAGGCAAAGACATCTCACATAAAGAGAGCAGTTTTTAGTCTAGATAGATAGAAAGAGACTGAGATTTTAGTGAGTGACTCCGAGGAATGATTTTTGTTTGTACCGCTTTTGTGAAGCGCTGTTCTGTACTTCTTTATTTGTTTTTATTTTATTGTTATTGATAATAAAATACTACTTGTGAATTTTATAACTTCTTCTAGTTTGCTTATGCTTCCTGACCTATGTCTTTAAAACAGTGGGACATGATAGAGATGTATACATACCTCACTGGCATGAAAAGGTACTGGAGGGGAATATTCTGCAGAAGAGCAGGTGCACGAGAACAAGGGAGCATGTAATGAAGCTGGATGGGGGGACATTTTGGAGGGATGTGAGGAAGTACTTCTTTACTGAAAGAGCATCGGATGTCTGGAACAGTCTTCCAACAGATGTGGTGGGGGGAAAAAACAGTCTGGGCATCAAGCATGCATGAAATAAGCACAGACACATCTTGGTAGGAAAGTGGGGGTGCAGCCGGAGATCAGGTAGGGTCTGTGGGGACAGTACAGGCAGGGAAAATGGGCAGACTGTGTGGGACAAGCAGTCCTTATCTGACAACCAATTCTATATTTCTATGTTTCTGTGATACCACCTAGCCTCCTCTAGGTGGTGTTCGTGGTGGGAGACAGAGCTACCTACCCAACCTAATGGAGGTTAGCCATCCTGGGGATGCTGAGTCCTTTCTCCCCTGGCTGGTCCCCAGCCACACGGGTTTGTTCACAAACTTGGTCACTGGTGTTGCGAGCAGTAGCCCAACTGGTGCACTGATGGGCTGCAGCTTTTACTTTCTGTACCATGTGCTCAGATTTCCAGCATTCACACTCTCCCCCCCCACATACACACACACATTTGGCTTCTAATCTTTATTCTGTTTGCTTAAATCACTAACGATCCCCGATCCCAACCCAGCTGCCTGCCTCAGTTTTCTCATAGCTCCTAAACCCCACAGCAGCACCAACAAATTACACCACCATATTCTCTCTTCTTTGCAACAAACACCACCATTCAAAGTACACAAATAGAAGGTTACCTACTGTCACAAGCTCAGCCAAAGTTAAACATAGTGCCCCGTACTTAAAAGAGCCACTAACTGATGAGCTGAAGAACTATTTTACAAAAGAAACATAATTTAAAACCTGTTTTCATTTTTGTTTTTAAATGTCTAAATTTATTTTTTTTGGCAACTCAGCACATTTTCTAAGCACCATAAGACACTCCAGGGTGGTGATATTGGGGGATACTCACACTTTTAGGGGCTGTAACGTCCTTGCGTTTGGCATCAGACCTTATTACACCTCTGGGCATGTGAGTATCCCCTGATGCTACCCACCTGTCATGACTTATTGCTTTTATATTGTACTCACAAATGCAGAAACTCCTCAGACCACCAACACGTTCTGCAGGAGGACAAGCACTAAGTACAGATAAAGAGTGTCAATATTTTATTCCTATGATAAGACCTTCAAAATGGTCACAGGCAGTCACTTAGAATAGGAATAATTTTGCATGAAACACCTTATTGAACCATTGGCTATTCAAAACAGGTATTGTGTTGAAAAAAGTTTACTTCTGAATTTCTCATGTAATGGCGAGGATAAATGTGTTCAGTAAATATTCCTTATCAAACACTGTAAAAATAGCTGGCCTGCTGGCTCAAGCTGTAATGATACCACTTGCAACGCAGATGACCGAGGTTCAGTAATGAGCTCGGAGCATTGGAGGGTCATCTGGGAGAGGAAGATTGAGCACCCAACAGATAGCTCTCCTTCTGCATGGTGGATGGCCTGCAGTACTCAGCAATAGTCTGACATGCAGTGTTGACTGGGGCTCAGTGAGCCAGAAACCACAAGAGAAGGGGATTGGAGGGTATGCTGACATTGGTTCATGAGGCGTAGGAGCATGTCCAGTGTCACCAGGATGTCATTGCACATCTTGTCCATGCGGGGGGGGGGACATACAAGCTTAAAACCCCTCAATTGCAGCACAGCATGACACTCCTGGACTGGCTCCATCTCAGCTCTGAAAAGATGCCAAGCCAATTTGCAGATGGGGTCAAATTGTAGATATCAGTATCTCCTCTCAGGGAGCTCCACTGTAAGGGGAAGGCCACCCACCCGAGCAACATCCAGGTAGATTGCCAGAGGCAGTTGGAGATTGTGGGCTCGATTCTCAAAGGAGTTTGAATGCCACAAGCCCAATGTGTGCTGAACACATGGCACATGGGGCTTCTGGCACTCCCTGACTGGCATTCAGGATTCTCGATCCTGTGCACTACATCCAGTGAGTTAGACCAGCTTGCTGATCCAGCCCACTGTGGTCCCCTCCAGTGTAACCTAAAATAAAGAAAACCATCCTTCAATCCCTACCCCCCCCTTCTTAATTTTCTGACAGTGGAGTGCCCAATCCCTGCTGCCGGCTTCTACACCTCCACCCTGCTCATTTTCATTGTGCGACACTGGTGACCCCACCCAGGTACCACAAAACATAACACTGACACTGGGGTGCCTTATTGTCGATACCTGAAATAAAGAAAACCGTACCTCATATTACTTTCTGTTTATTTTTATACACTGTGTAAAAAAGAAAAACATCTATTAATATCTGTTACTGCCACCACCGTTATCTTCCCCCCCAACCCACCAACTCAGCACCCATTCAGTTTCTGACACCGGGGTGCCCAATCCCTAGTGCTGGCTGCTACCTTCCACCCCAACCATTTTCACTGTACAATACCAGGGAACTTACCCCTGGTGCCACCAAACATAACACCGACACTAGGGTACCCAATACCCAATGTCAGTACCTCAAATAAAGAAAACTGTCCCTCATAGACATTATTTATTTTTATAAACCCTCTAAAAAGAAAATCATCCATCAATATCTGTTGCCTCCACTGCCATTACCCTTCCACTCAGCACCCAACAACCCACACCTTCCCATCCCTTACTTACCTACCAGGGGTCCATCACTGTACTCCTCTCTGGACCGGAGACACGTCTTCACTCAACACCAGACCAGAAACTGAGGAGATCAGGTATGCACTTCAATGTATTTCACTAGGTTTTTAACTTATCATCATAACATTTTTTAATATTTTTTCCCCAGATTTTCAACATGGCCTTTTTGGGACCCCACCTCATGAACAATGGCAGTAAAATTTTGCAAGTCCATCCTGAAAGGAGATTTCACAGTCGCTGTGCAAAATAACTTTTCAGGGAGAATTTGAACATTTTCTCCACCCTTGTTCATGAGGTCTGGTCATAAGAAGGCTATGTTGAAAATGTGGGGTAAAAATATTAAACAACAACAAAGTTATGAGCATACATTAACATTTTTCAATACATGCTCATAACTTCAGTAATTTTCAATATTTTCATCCCAAAATTTGAACATAGCCAATTTTTTTTCACACCACCTCGTGAATGTGACACCTGTCTTTTTTCAGATCCTAGTCACAATGTGTTTTCACACTTGTGGCATGAAATCACCTCTCAGGCAGGATTTGAAAATTTTCTCCATCCTTGTTCATGAGGTATGGTCATAAGAAGCTTATGTGGGATCATAAGAAGGCTATGTTGAAAAATTAGGGTAAAAATATTACAAAACAACAAAGTTATAAGCATACATTGAGATTTTTCAATGCACACTTGTAACTTTGGTAATTTTCAATATGTTCTCCCAAAATTTTCAACATAGAATTTTTTTTCAATCCACCTCATGAATGTGACAGCTGTCATTTTTCAAATCCTGGCCAAAATGTGTTTTTGCACTTGTGGCATGAAATCACCTTTCAGGCAGGATTTGAAAATGTTTTCCATCCTTGCTCATGAGGTGGGGTCATCAGAAGACTGAGTGGGGTCACGAGAAGGCTATGTTGAAAATGTGGGGTAAAAATATTAAAAACAACAAAGTTATGTGCATATGTTGAAATATTTCAATGCACACTCATAACTGTGGTGGTTTTCAGCATACCCATTTTTTCACACCACCTCATTAATGTGACAGCAGTCATTTTTCAAATCCTGACCAAACTGTGTTTTCGCACTTGTGGTGTGAAATCATCTTTCAGGTAGGATTTGAAAATCTTCTCCACCCTTGTTCAACAGTTGAGGTCATAAAAAAGACTATTTTGAAAATTTGGGGTAAAATATTAAAAAAACAACAAAGAGTTGAGTGTATGTTGAACTTTTCCAACACACACTCATAACATTGGTAATTTTCAATATTTTCACCCCAGATTTTCAACATAGCCATTTTTTCACACCACCTGGTGCATGTGACAGATGTCATTTTTCAAATCGTGGCCAAAATGTGTTTTCACACTTATGACATAAAATGATGTTTTTGCCACTATTTTATAAATTACACCTTTCATGTTCAGATGGAGTGGTCACAAAAAGACTAAGCTGAAAATCTGGGGTCAAAATGTGAAAAAACAACTAAGTTAGAAGAAACATTGAGTTGTTCCAATGTTTACTCATTAATTTATTTCTGCAGATTTTGGCCTCTAGGTCCTGATATTCAAAACTTTGGCTGCACCCTATTTGTCTGGGAGCTAGAGTGCAATATTCAATGGAGCAGTTGTGTGAACTAAAAGGGTTAGCATGCATGCAAAAAATAAGGTATGTGAGGGGGCAAAGGGAGGGGTGGGGTCAGGAATATCTGCACAGTGCAACATTCAGCACATTTGCGCTGTACAAAAGAGTTAGCACTGACCACTTTGTGTAGCACAAATACCACTGAGATGAAGCCTGACTTACTCCGGACAATCCTAGTGGCTGCCAGAGGAACTGCAAATAACAACCAAGTTGGTGGTTGGTGGTTGGGGGAGCATACCTACCCCTTGGTGTCTAATGGTTCCCCACCCTCCTATTGTTGTCCTGTATAAAGTATAGCATTTCCCTGGTGCCTATTGGTCCCCCACCCTCCGAGCACTGTCCCTTGTAAAGTAAATTGTGTCCCTGGTGTCTAGTGGACCCTCCACCCTTCAATCATTGTCCTTTAAGAATTAAAACATTTCCCTGGCATCCAGTGGTTCCCCCGCCCTCTGATCGCTGTACCCAGTAATAGTACATCATATCCATGGTTTCCAGTGCTCCCCCCACCCGCCAATCACCATCCTGCATAGTTTACTATGTTTCTGTGGTGGCTAGTGGTCCCCCCATCCTCCAATTGCCAGCCCGTATATTTTACTATGTTTCCCTGGTGGCCAGTCACCGGCCCCATAACATGAAGTATTTTCCCTGGTGGCCAGTGGTTCCTTTCTGTCCTCCATGCCCCGTCATGGGTGAAAGTACAAACTGCCCTGGTGCCTAGTGGTCCTTTTCACCCTATGATCACCAGACCTGTAATATTGCAGTTTTTCCCTGGCATCTAGTGGCACCCCCCACTCACTGATCCCTGTCCCTGTTTGAACGTCAGCTGTCCCTGGTGTCCAGCTCCCTCCCACCACTGCTGTCATTGTGCACCCATACTGCCAACTGCCTTACTGGTCTTGCCAGTACTGCAGGAATCCACTGACAGAGACCGGCAGAGTCCACCTTACACCTCCTCATCTGTCTGCTGTATGGAAGGAGAGGGAGTGTGCATCCTATATCCTGTATAGGGTGTGCATCCTCTGTACTGTACAGGGAGTGCAGGCCTGTGTACTGTACAAGGAGCATGTGCCCCTTGTGCAGTACACAGGCCATGCACTTCCTGTACAGTACCGAGGACGTGCTCCCAGTACAGGACATAAGCGTGCACTCCCTGTCCTTCCATATGGCATCCAGCGGAGGAGGTATGAGGTGGGCTGTGCCAGTCACCACTCAACACTCACCATAGTGGATTCTGGCAGCACTGGTGAGACTAGTAAGGGGGGCATTGGAGGGTGGGTACACAATGCCAGCAGTGGGGGAGGGGGTCACTAGACACCAGGAATAGCTGACATTTGTTCAGGGATGGGGAATAGTGTCTAGGGGGTACATAGAAACATAGAATTTGATGGTGGATAAGGACTATTTGTCCCACCTAGTCTGCACATTTCCCTACCTAATGGATAAGCTGCAGATCCTAGTTAACCAACAGCCAACTTCCTCCTACCCCCACTAGAACTGCCTTAAGTCTGTCCCCTGCATTCTTGAATTCCCCCACTGTTTTTGACTCCACTATCTCCTCAGAAAGGCTGTTCCATGTATCCACAACCCTCTCCATGAAAAATACTTCCTCACATTACCTATGAGCCATCCCCCATCTATTTTTAAATTGTGCCCCCTTGTTCTTGCACATCTCTTTTCCTGAAAGATGCTATCCTCTTGGACTTTGTTGATTCCCTTGAGGAATTTTAAAGTTTCTATCATGTCCCCCCCCTTTCCTCGAGGCTATACATCTTAAGCTCCTTTAGTCTCTCCTCGTATGTCTTCTGGTGCTGACCCTGCACCATTTTAGGTGCCCTCATCTGGACAGCCTCTATTCTGTCTATGTCCTTGTGAAGATGGGGTCTCCAGAACTGTATGCAGTACTCCAGATGGGGTGTCACCAACTGTCTGTATGGAGGGATAACAACTTCCTGTTTTCTACTGGTGATGCCTCTCCCTATGCATCCCAGTATCCTGCCAGCCCTCCTTGCTGCCCTCTCACATTGCTTGCCCACCTTAAGGTTATCTGATATGACTACCCCAGGTCCCTTTCCATTTTTGTTGTTGTTAGTATCTCACCCCGCATTGTGTACTCTTCCCCTGGGTTTTTGTTTCCCAGGTGCATTACTTTGCACTTCTTTGCTTTCAATCTAAGCTGCCATACATTTAACCATTCCTCCAATCTTGCCAAGTCCCTTTCCATCGTTTCCACCCCACCTTCTGTATTGACTCTGTTGCAAATCTTTGTGTCGTCTGCAAAGAGACATACTTTTCCATCCAGTCCCTCTGCAATGTTACTTATAAAGACATTAAAGAGGACCGGTCCCAGTACTGAACCCTGCGGTACTAAGCTAGTAACCCCCCTTTCTTCAGAGTGAACTCCGTTTACTATTACCCTCTGCGTCCTGTTGTCCAGCCAATGTTTCACCCAGACTACCATTTTGGGACCCACTCCAAGGCTGGCTAACTTGTATATTAATCTTTTGTGTGGGACTGTTTCAAATGCCTTGATAAAGTCTAGGTAGGCCATGTCCACAGCCCCTCCCTGGTCTACTACTTTGGTCACCCAGTCAAAGAAATCTATTAGATTCGTCTGACATGACCTTCCCGCTGGGAGTCCATGCTGCTTAGGGTCCTGTGCCCCACTGGCCTCTAGGAACTTAACAATTCTTTCTTTCTTTCAGAAGTGATTCCATCATTTTCCCTACCACAGAGGTCAGACTGACAGGTCTGTAGTTTCCTGCCTCTGCCTTGCTCTCACTTTTGTGAAGGGGAATCACAGCCACCCTCCTCCAGTCCTCAGGTACCACACCATCCTCTCATGATTTGTTAAAAAGGGTAGTCATTGGTGTCACTAGTTCTACCCTTAGTTCTTTTAGAATTCTTGGGTGAATCCCGTCAGGTCCCATTGCTTTGTCCACCTTCAGTTTTAAGAATTCTTTCAGAACCCTTTCTTCTGTGAATTGACTGGTATAGACCTGCCTATCCAGAGTGCTTCTATTCTTTGATTTAGGTACCTCCCCCTCCTCTTCTTTTGTGAATACTGAGCAGAAGTCTTCGTTCAGTATCCCTGCTTTTCACTGTCCCCCTCTACCCACTTCTCTTTATTAAGCCTCACTATCCCTCACTTGGTCTTTCTTCGCTCCCTAATGTACCTATAAAAGGTTTTATCCCCCTTCTTAACGGAGTTGACTATCTTTTCCTCAGTTGGGGGTGTCACTAGAGGACAGGAAATGGTTGCATTATTACAGGTATAACGATCGTAGGGTGGGAGGGAACTCTAGGCACCAGGGCAGTTTGTATATTCACCAGTGATGGAGCATGGAGAATGATGGGGAACCACTGGCCAACAGGGAATATACATAAGCAATAAGACACAACAGGGTGTGCATGGAACATATTTTACCACATGGCCAGGGGCCCTTGGGTGTGGTAAAAATATGTTCCATGCACACACCTGGAGTGTCATATTGCACTTATAAAATGGGCTGCTATATTTATTTAAATTTGTACAGTTAGAAAAATGTTGCTTATATATAGAAAAAAAATTTAATGCTGCTAATCCATCATAAAATAGTCCTTCCACGGCACTGTGTTAATATTCATGAGGTCATTTGCATTTGACACCAGGTTGCTACGTGATAGGCAGCATTTTTTTTACTATAGACAGCACAATGGCAATGACGGGAGTGGATGCTCGACATTTGCCAGCTGCATGTGTTTTGGAATGATCAGTGAGGCTCCTGGTACAATTTTGCTATTTCTGCAGCCAGAGCAAGACAAGAAGCACTAGGCATAAAGCGTGATCTGAACTTTCCCCCTCTAGTCTAAAATCCCGAGATCAAGTTGTTGTGATGGCAGATCTAAATTTCTGACTAATTACTGCCTGACAAGTCCCAGCTGAAATAAAAATATTAATAGTAACCAGCAAATGACTCTACCTAGTAGGACCATTTGATAGTAGGATCATTTGATGTACTGAAGGGAGACAGAGAGAATCAAGTGAGTGGTTTACAACAGCGGGTCATCAGCCTTGCCTTGCTGGGAGTAGGACCATTTAACATACTGAAGGGAGACAGAGAATGAAATGAGAGGCTTAAATTAGCGGGCTGGGAGCCTTGCCTTGCTGTGAGCAACTGGGAAGCGGGGCAGCAGCAGAGGCAGCACAAATCCTGAAACAGCTCATACATACATGCATGGGCATCAGACCTGGGGGCAACTAACAAGAATGTGCATTTCTGTGAGAGAAATTCAACACCCACAAAGAAGAGAGAGAGAGAGAGAGAGAGAGAGAGAGAGAGACAAAATGTCCATGGTGCACCATTGGGACCAATCAGTTCAAGCCTGCATTCATTATCCCAAATGGGTAGACTGAATAATCCAACTCTGTTTTCCTTGCGCTTGTCAAATACAAAGATGGCAGACAGTAAAAATGCCAAAGTTCCATGTCTTATGGATATTGGCCTTTTTACTGCCAGACCCTTTTTTTACCCTTGCATGGAACATATTTCATACATGGGTAACTAGCCAATCACATAGCTGGATTTAGCCTACCCATTTTATAATTCATGTTATGAGATGGGAGGGACCACTGGATGCCAGGGAATATAATTCATGTTACAGGATGGGATTAGAGGTGAGGGGGGAGGCACTGGGCACCAGGGAATATAATTAATGTTACAGGGCCAGGGATCAGTGACCAGGAGGACCACTGGGTACCAGGGACTACTTGTATGGTTATGGGAATGGTGATTGGAGGGTGGGGAGAGACACCAGTGGACACCAGGGGAAACACAGTAAACTACATGGGATGGTGATCAAATGATGGGGACCCCTGGACACCAGGGAAATGTTTTGTTTTCTACATGACAGCAATCGGAGGGTGGGGGGTCCACTAGGCACCAGAGGCATGATTTACTTTATACAGGATGGCAATCAGCAAGCGGGGTGGGACCACTAGGCATGAGGGAAAGGTTGTACATGTATGGGGCTGGCGATTGGAGGGTGGGGGGGACCACTAGGCACTAGGGCTTAACTGTACATTTGCTGGGATGGTGATCAGAGGATGGGGATTGCAACTAGATGTAAGGGATTACTTGCTTTCTACAGGTGTTGGCAGTTGGGGTATGGGCAGAGCCGGTAGCGGGGGTGCAAACCTGCTGCTGCTTCCCATGCAGATGTGCCCATAGTGGGCATGCAAATGGCCCTTTAGTGCCTTGCATGCTGAATGGGCTCATTTGCATGGGACTGTCTGAAGATAGCACCCATAGCTCCTGGTGCTATCAGGTCTTGTAGTGCTGTTCCCTGCACTGGTGGGATCCATGTTGGTGCAGTGCTGCTTGGCTTAGCACTGTGCTGACATGCCCCTATATTCAGTTGGATAGTGATGGTGTGCTAGCAACCGAATATAGCATCTTCAGGGTCGTGGGCAATGGGCAAGTGCAGAGCAAAACTTTGCACTCTGCTTTGCCCATTTTTGAATATCAGGCACCTAATGTTTGACAAATACCTTGTGTTACTCCATCTCCTGAACATGACAATGGCAAGTCATTTTTCAGATCCCCTCTGAAACTTGTTTTCATAGTCACGCTGCGAAATCACCTTTCAGATGGCATTTAGAAAAAATTCCATCTGTCTTGATCGTAACATCAGGTCACAAAAAGACTGTTGGAAATTTGGGGTCAAAATGTGGGAGCCCACTGAAAATGAGATGTTGCCTCTCAGCTGGCCTATTTTGGGTAAATGTCATCTAAAAATGTGTAAAAGCAAGACACCACTGAAAATGAAATATTGCATCTCTTCTGGTCGATCCTGGGTAAATGTATAGCACAAATGTGTACAAACAAGACCCAGTACAACAGCAATGCAATCGGAGAACATTCAGCATTCACAAATGCTTGTTTTAAAATACCATTGTGATTGCCAGAAGCTAAAGTGTAAAATGACTACACTGGCTTACTCAAACAGATATAGCACATGATGACATTTTGGGATTACCCTTACTCATACCACGAAAACCACAGGAAATAGCAGCCTTTAAAAGTACCCAAAGTGACATGTGCAAACAATACAAAGATGAACTTAGTGCAAGATGGTCATGAAGTGTCAAAGAAGAACCCACAGGTAATACATAGGAAAATACAATATATACACAGAGAACACACAAATAGTATTCCACTTAGTTATGAAACTCAGTTAAAACCATTCCATTACTTAATTCATGATCAAACAAGACAGCCATTTGATACAAATTCTGCAAAGAGAGGTCATAGGAATTCACATATCGTGTAGCAAATGATTATATTGAAAACATACAGTAAATGCCCAAATGTTTTTTGTGACATAAAAAATACAGTACTCATCAATGTCTCCTGCCTCAGGACAGCCTCCAAAAACAGTTTTTATTTATTTATACAAAAAATGTGTAAAAATGTTTTTGCAGAGTTCAAGGAAAGCCTTGCTATAGGAACAGACAGCATCTCTTCAAGATTGTGATCGCTGCATCACACTACAAACAAATAGGCCAAAAAAACACTTGCAGGGTGAGGTACAGAAAAAATATTATAGCATGAAGCAACTAAATCAGTGGCAAAACAGAGATTCATCCGAAATGCAGCTATAACTAAGGCAGTGATCCAGGTCCTGGCAGATTAGACCACCTATATAACCTCATAGAGATTTACTCATGTCTGAAAAATATCCTAACAGTGGAAAAATAGATCTCACTGGAATTGTGGAGCAGTCAAAAAAGGACACTTGATTCATGAAAAATAAGAAACATGTTAGTCTTATAAAAGGGAGCTTGATACCTAAATAAAAAAATGACCAACTTGATAAATGTCAGAGAAACCGGTGAAAAAAATGAAGTTAACACAGCAAAACAATGAAAAAGTCTATACATAAGGCTGAACCATAAAGTCATGATTTAGACCATGTGGGATCTGGGTTTTCAGGGTATGAATCCAAAAGGTCCCTCTCTTTAGTAGTTGGCTGATAATATTTCCTCCACAAATCCACATGTGGACACATTCAAGCCCCATGTATTTAACGTCTGAGAAAGAACTATGATTGTTGTCCATCATATGCTTAGCAATTGCATATGTTGCATTGTTTGACCTTATGATGGACAAGTGTTCTCCAATGCATGTTTTAAGCATTCTTTTTGTTTGTCCTATGCATTGTTGTCACCTGCCAGGCCACCACAACAGCTGGCATGCTTGCCACTAACCCCCTCTTCAGTCTAGCCATGACCACTAGACAGACTGGACTGGCAATGCAGTCCCAACCTACTGGATGCAGATTACATGACTATGCACCTCCTGCACCTGTTGAGAAAGTCAGACAACAGCTTGATATAGCACTTCAGGGACACGTGTATACCAGAGCACCATGTTCCAACAGGCAGCAGCATGACACAGTACAGCTGGTAGCCCATTCTCCATGTCACATGAGCTACACATGTAACAGGGGTTGCCCCAGTACAACATTGGCTGTAGTCAGCGCAGGCAACAGACCATCCTTGCACAGTGTCATGGTTGTAGTTGCACAGCACCACTGTGCAATAGCCAAATCTAGACCTGGTGCTGATGCACTGACTGCTGCCCAGCTCACAACCCACCTGTCCGAAGAACTCATGGGTCCGGCTTAAGGCAATTTTTGTGGGGGGTATGAAGAAATAGGCTGTTGGTTAAATAGGATCTACAGCTTATCCTGTAGGTAAGGAAATGGGCAGACTAGGTGGGCCAAGCGGTTCTTATCTTCCTTCAAAATCAATGTTTCTGTGTTCTATGTTTCTATGTATGATGGCATCACCCCATCTCAGTATTCTACTGGCACCCAGTGCTACATCTTCCATGATGCATGGTCTGTAACATACAGGTTCCCCCGGAGCACTTCTGTATGGGATGGGCCACCCTATGGCACCCTGCCCTGTCAGTCTGTACCCGATACTGCCATGAGTTCAGCCAGTGTTGGCAGCCATCTGAGGTTTCTGTGGTACTGGCCATCCCTTGTTGTCATTGCTGCATGGCACCGACTGCACGTGCCACTGAACCTGTCAGATGGTGAAACCTCTCCCGCAGCACTGCATGCTTGCTTGCTGGCCTCAGCAACAGTGTTCAGGTTGCCCATGGCTAGAACAGCAGATTATATCTGGATATGAACTCAGGGGCCTGAAGAGTCATCCATGTGCACCCCTGTCCAAGGTATGTCACTGGATACTAGATGACATGACAGGAAAGTCAGGACAGTCGGTTGCTGTGGTACACACGGCAGTGGTGGGATTGCCCTGGGCATCAGCAGTATATGCCTCATAACACCCATATCACAGCCTGTCGAGGACAGTGGGCTTTGTACCCCCACCACTGCTTGTTATATCCCCCCCGCCCAAGCATGTTACCCTCAGTAATGTTCAGCTGCATTCTGTGTCGGCGTTTCCTGGGACACTGCATTACCCTGCTTCACCACGCTGCAGGACCCAAACCTCAGCTTTTCCTGGGACACTCCAGTACAATGCTCCGCCATGCTGCAGGACTCAAACCTTGGCTTTCCCTGAGACACTCCATTGCCATGCTTCACCATGCTGCAGGATCCAAACCTTTGAAGTTTTGGTAATGCCTGCCTGCCGTGGGGACTGTTGACTGATGCAGTGGCCATTAGACCAGCCTTGGCACATGCCAGGTACCGCTGGTGCCACAAGCACTGTTTGAAAAATGGAAATGATGCAAGGTGTGGTGCAGTGTGCCCTCTGCGTCATGTCTGTTTGGTGCAAGCACCTTTCATCATTCCCATTTCCTTTGAAAATTGACCCCATGTTGTCTCCCATCATGCAGCCTGTTGTCTTCAAGGAACCTAACTTGCCATTCCTTCAGAATTGTCTCCATTATTTTACCTACAATGGAGGTCAGACTGACCGGACTATAGTTCCCAGGGTCATCCCTAGGCCCACTCTTGTGCAGCAGTGCCACGTGAATGGATCTGCATTCTTGTGGTACAGTCTCTGTGTCTAGTGAACTGTTGAACAGATCCACTAGCAGACCCTACAATTCCCCCACCAGTTATTTCAAAACTTGGGTGCATGCCATCTGGACCTGGGGACTTGTTCATCTTCAGCGACATAACCCACTTCCTAATCCTGTCTTCTGTTATCCCATCCTCAACCATGACCCCTCTCCATCCATCCATCCCCCTTTCTTCTCTTGCAGTACTGGTCCATACTTTATTTTAGTAAAGACTGAGCAGAAGTATTCATTCAGCACCTTTGCCTCCTTTTTGCTGCCTTCTACCCCAATCCCACTTTTTAGCACTTCAGTGGGTGGAGCCCTGCAGACTTCTTGCTATGAGAAAAGGACCCACATTCCTTGCATTCCTTGTGAATGAACCACATGTTGGAGTGACAACACAGTTGTCTTTGCATCTGTGAAGCACCCTCTATAAGCAGTTATAACATGGGTTGGGAAAAACAAGCCATGCTATTGGTGGAGCAACTCTGCATGCCTGTGGATTAATCCATGGTTCCACAGAGTGACTCTGGACATACGGTGCTAGGTCTCCTTCTCTGTAGAGCAAGAAGAAGTCTGATGGCAGCCATCTATAATCCCCAGCAGCATTTTTCCTTGCCAAAGTTCTGGTCTGGGCAAGAGCGAGACAGAGAGAGCAAGCAGTACAGCACCGTGCACACAGAGAGAGAGAGAGAGAGAGAGACCCTTTCCTCACCATAGTACAGACACAGGGAGAAGCTCTCCGCCTCCACCCCATGAGCTTCTTTTCCAGTGTTCTGCCGGGAGAGACAGAGAAAGAGGGAGACAGAGATCGAGCAGTTGAATCCTGCGGCAGTGTCCTGTGTCTTCCCACTGTCTGTGTTCGGATTTGTGTTGCACTGCAGCTTGGGAGACACAGGGAGAAGCTGCCCATCCCCCACCCCAACCAGACTCTTTTCCAGTGTCAGTCCATGTAAGCTGTGGGGAGAGAGAAAGATGAGACACAGCAAGAAGCAGCAGTGTCGTGTATCTTGCTGCAGTGTGCGGTCCAATGTGTGTTGCAGCACAGTTTCTGGCTCTGTCCCTGTAGCATAACTAGAGATCAAGAGTTTGATCCATGACAGTCACAACGATCAGCATTGTCTTCCATGGAGCATGAGTGAGAGAGAGAGAGAGAGAGAGAGAATGAGACAGGGACTGCAATGGGAACATGGAGCCGCATTTGGAGGGGGGAGAGAGAGACAATGCTGAGAGAGAGCAACATTGTAGGAACTGAAGCGCAGCTAGTTGGCAGACACAAAATTAATCTTGAGAAAGTGGTGTGACCTACTGTCAGTGTCTTGAGTTGTTGTGTTGCTGTGGGTGATGTGCTGAGAGTTGTGGAGGTTACTTGTTTCCGGAGGTGCAGACACACAGTATTAAGCAAAGTTGCTGCTATCTCATATCTCTCTCTCTCTTTGTAAAGCATACAGTGATCACTTTTCTTGAGTTCGACACTGTGCAGGAGAGAGATGGGGCAAGAAAGAGAGAGAGGCAGAGCAACACACAGTCCATCCAGTCAGTGCGTGCTTCATTATGTAGGAAGGGAGAGACAGACGCACACGCTGTAGCCAGAGACTGACAGGTAGGACCATGGAATGTGGTGTCAGTGTAAAATAGTCAATGAAAAAAAAAACACCTGACCTTCCCTCTCAGCACCCACCACCCCACTCCCCCCTCCCAGAAATGTAACAGTAGCACCACTCCCCTTCCAGAAACATAACAATGGCACTGAGGGTGCCCAATCCCTCAGTGCAGAAATCCTGGTTTGTTTCTTTTTTTAACCTGTAACACTGATCCTCACCAAACCCTCCCATTCAGCACCCACCACCCCACACCCCCTGAAGCCCTTACTTACCGATCGGGCTATCCAAAGCCATCATCCTCTCTGGACCGCAGATACATCTTAACTCTTCAAAGCCAGACCGCGAACTGAGGAAACAGATATGTAGCTCAATGTATTTCAATGGAGTTTTGAACTTAGTGCCATAACTTGGGCATTTTTGTATATTTTTCCCCAAAATTTTCAGTATGCCTTCTTTGGGACCCCATCTCATGAACAAAGGCACTGACATTAGGTAGATCTGTCCTGAAAGATGATTTTGCAGTCTTTGCACAAAATCACCTTTCAGGCAGGAGCTGAAATTTTCTTTGCACTTGTTTATGAGGTGGGGCCATAAGAAGGCTATGTTGAAAATTTGGTATAGAAATATTTAAAAACAACAAAATTATAAGCCTATGTTGAATTTTGTGAATGCAGGCTCGTAGCTTTTGGTAATTTTCAATATTTTTCCCCCACATTCACAACATAGCCATATCTTTACAGCACCCAGTGAGTGTGACAGTATCATTTTTCAAATCCTGGCAAAAATGTTTTTTTATATCCTGAAAGATGATTTCACGGTCCCTACACAAAATCACCTTTCGGGCAGGAGTTGCCTACATTGACTTCCGTGAACGCAGGCTCATAACTTTGGTAACTTTCAATGTTTTTACCCCAAATTTACAACTTAGTCATATCTTTATAGCACGTCATAAATGTGGCAGCTGTCAGTTTTTAAATCCTGGCCAAAATGCTTTTTTTTACATCCTGAAAGGAGACATTGGAGACACACCTCAAAGCGAGAGAAGACTATGTGCACTAGTGTTTGAGGAGAAGGTGCTAGTAGCAGGGCTGCACAGCTAGTTTTAAAATTATAAAAGGTATGCTAACTGTCCTCTTTCTGCTGGTTTAGTTTTAGTCTCCTGTTCCCATTTTTCCTTCTGCAGAGAAAGTTGTTGCCGGTTGGTACAGGCCCGAGCAGCGCAGAGGAGAGAGAGGCCAGTTAGATGGCCAGGGCAGGAGAGGAGATCTGCGGTGTTTGTCCAAGAGCTCCGAGAGGTAGAGGAGCGGCCAAGTGAAATTGTAAACTAAGAAGGGTGAAGAGAGAAATCAATCGGCTTTGCGTTCAGATCATTGTAGGCTGGAAGACAACTTTTGTATTGCACATTTGAACTCAAGCGAGCTTTTTTTGCATTTTTAAACTATAATCTGTTTTTTCTTCTTTGAATCTGAATTGTTTTTTATGTTTGTATACCTAGATATGTGTTGTGTAGTGTGGGGAGTTTTCTTTTTTTGACCATATGAGTATACGATTTTATATTTTCCATTACCCTGTTTCTCTTTTGTGTTTTGGTACTTTGGTATTCAGAATCTCATTTTGTGCGTGAGCAGTTTGCTTTTTTTTATTTTTGTTGAAAGCACTACTTGGACTAAATTTTCATGCCTCAGGCTCATGTAATACAGGTGTGACCAGGTGTACTTAACATGCTCCCCTGAGTCTGAGAGCTCAGAATTATCCAAGACACCACAGAGTGCAGCGGGTCTGCTGAAAAAGAGCCCGGAGGGAGAATATTACAGCACTTTTGTTTTTAGAATCTAATGGCTGCTGCTATATTTTTGGTAAAATTCCAGCAAGCAAGCAAGTAAATAGACAGATACTTGTTCAGCTGCTGTTCTGATTTGGCCTGGTCATTTATAAGACTGAGGAAGCTGTTGGGAGCTTGTTGCTGTATCTCCAGGAGCCCAGCATTATAAATGTGGTGACAAGTCATGCTAGCACATCTACAAATTAGTAATAAGTAGCAAAAGAGATTCTAAGAGATATTAAAGTAATACAATCTTACAGAGTTTTTTTTAGACTAATTTATGTACCTTTGGAGCAGTTTGTCCAATTGTGTCTTTTTTGTGTTTAAGCCCGCTGATATTGTGGTTGCAATCTTAAGAAAATTAAGTGTTTTACATAGATACATAGATACATAGACAGTGTCGGCAAATAAGGGCCTATGGCCCAACCAGTCTGCCCACTTGAGCTTGTAAGTTCAGTTTACATTTTCCTAGAAGTCTGTTGCCCCTTACCCCTGACCTCCAGAATTCCTTTACGTCTATCCCATGCATTCTTAAATCCCGTGATTGTTTCAGCCCCCACCACTTCCTCTGGCAGGGTGTTCCACTTGTCCACCACCCGTTCTGTGAAGAAATTCTTCCTCATGTTTCCTCTGAATCGTCCCTCCTCCAACTTCATCCCATGACCTCTAGTCCTGGAACATCTTTTCATTTAAAAATAGTGTATTCTCACCCTGTTCCTCCTGTAAGATACTTGTATGTCTCTTCATATCCTCTCTCCCTCCTCTCCTCCAGGAGTACATGTTCAGTTCCTTCAATCTGTCTTCATAGGACTTGTGATGCAATCCATGCACCATCTTTGTTGCCCTCCTCTGAACCTTCTCTACCCTGTCTATGTCCTTACGTAGGTATGGTCTCCAGAACTGTACACTGTACTCCAGGTGGGGCCTCATTAGTGTCTTATATAGCGGAATTATGACCTCCCTTTTCCTGCTGGTGATGCCCCTGCCTATACATCCCAGCATCCTATTTGCTTTACCTGCTGCTTTGTCACACTGTTTCCCTACCTTGAGGTCATCAGAGATGATAACCCCAAAATCCCTTTCCTGCTTGGTGCATGCTATATCCTCACCCCCCAACTGATATATTGTGCCAGGGTTTTTGTGCCCCATATGCATTATCTTGCACTTCCTTGCATTGAATTTCAACTGCCAAACCCCTGACCATTCTTCAAGTTTCTGCAGGTCCCTTCTCATTCTGTCTACACCCTCTGGTGTGTCTACTCTGTTACAGAGCTTTGTGTCATCAGCGAACAGTGAAATTCTGCCTTCTAGGTCCTGCGCAATGTCACCGATGAAGATGTTGAATAGGACCGGTCCCAGCACTGATCCCTGTGGTACCCCACTGGTCACTCTTCCCTCTGTGGAGTGACAGCCATTTACCACCACCCTCTGTGTCCTGCCACCCAGCCAGTTACCTACCCACCACACTACTGTCCTGCCACACCCATATTCCCCAGTTTGTGTAATAGTCTCCTATGTGGCACAGTTTCAAAGGCCTTGCTGAAGTCCAGATAGGCCATGTCCACTGCCCTCCCCTGATCCACCTCCCTAGTCACCCAATCAAAAAATTCAGCGAGATTGGTCTAACATGACCTCCCCCTGGTGAAACCAAGCTGCCTTGGGTCCTGTAGTCCATTGACAACCAGATGTTCCACCACTTTTTTACACTTTTTTAATTGTATTTTTAGTTGCAAGTGAAACAAAGGTATCCTGTGCATTTTAAAATTAGGAAAAAAGTTACAATTTGTCTCGTTCCCCCTTCTTGTAGTGAGTGAAAATTAAAGAGAAGCAGACTTTAACACGGGCCATCAGTGAAGCTTTTATGAGCTGCAAGGTCCTGTTTGGCACTGTTGACCTGAGACTGTTTTCGTTTGCTTTAAGTTCACTGAAGAGGGACTGAAGGCCTGAAGTGGAACCCTAGTTCTTTTCAAAGATTCACAGAGGCCTTAAGTTTTGTGTCATGGACTACAAGAAATACAAGGATCACAAGAATCCCAGGTCTGTTATTGTGACCACTGTGACTTTTCTGTGACTTTGCTGCACATTTATATGCATACTTGCACATTCTAAAAGCTGTTGAGGAGTGCTAAGGGTCCTGACCACTCTTATCAGAGGGACTGTGCATTTTTGCAGTGCCTATTGAATTCCATTTCTCCTCTTTTGTAAAGTTGTGGTGTTAGTAAAGAGGCAAGGATAAGAAAATTGAGCAATTTGTATTTGGCACATATTTTATATATCTTGTACTGTATAAGTTCCTTTGTACATTTCTTTTTCCTATAGTTGCTTATAAAGATTATATTACATCTTTGTTGCTACCCTGTAATAGGCTTTCTGATATCTGAGCTTGTGCAAAAATGGTACATACTGGAAGTGGGAAAGGCAATCCCCCATCAGGTTTAGCTGTAGGGGAGATTTCACAGCAAGTGATTGCTTTGCTAGAGACTCAGGAAAGTTCTTTGGGTGCCCTATCTTAGGATATATTCAAAAAGCTGGTGGGGCTCAGTAAAAACAAAAGAAAAATAACTCTAAGAAAAAGAAAATGGTTCAGGAAAAGAGAACTGATCTATTGGGGGAAAAATGTCTTACCCCCTTGAATATTTCAGGAGGAAAAAACGCTTAAAATCACAGACTTGTGGGTTGATAGGAGGAAGGACCAAAGGGACCAACATATCTGCTGTCCACTCCAGTTCAGGTTCCGGTTATCAGATTAGATCAGTCAGTAGGCCCTGGTGACATTTTAGATGATTCTAGATCTGATAAATCCAGATAGACTGCAGAAATAATCTCTTACGATCAATATGAGTGGGAAATATTCACACAGACTGAGTAATGAGGGGGATACTATTAATGAGGATTCTGATCACCCTGCATTAGTATTTTTCCCTCCCTCCCTCCTCTTCTGAACATTTCTGCTTGGATGGTCTTACATCGCCTAGGGCTATTCCTAGGTGAATAAACAGGCCCCAGGACAGAAATGTGCTGCAACTTAGATTCGGCAGCAGATCTCTGCCACCGAACATTCTGAGAATATCAGTGATAATCTTGAGTTAAGGGCAATAATACAGGAGATGAGTGAAACTACTGAAGGTTTGAAAAGGCTAGAGTCATCCCACAAAGAAGTGAAAGAGCGAGTGAATGATTTCGGGGCAGAAGATGTTACCCGAAGAAACTCTGTGAGGGCTATGCATGAGGTGAATGCAATTTTAGACGAGCAGCTGTGCCCAGATATGGTGAACATGGTAGCTAGCTCGACTATTTCTAAACAGACACTTGAGATTCTAAAATATAGATATACTGCTGATGTTGTAATACTTGAAAACATCATAGTAGTAAAAGACGAGATCTGCAATTTAAGAGCAGATGTCTTCTATAACAGAACACTAGTGGAAAGAGTCTTGGATAATGGTAGTGGTAAACATCAATATTCAAGGTTGACTGGAGATGAAACTTTGATCTTGGGCAAAGCCACCAAAGAGGTCCAGGTTCAACTCCCTTTACCTTTTGATAAGGACAAGATATGTTTATGCTACATGAGGAACCCAGATGCAGGTCACCCTAGTAGCAGGGAGTCTCCTGGATAAACTGTTTATAAGTACCCTAAATCAAAGAGAACTAAAGCTAAAAATTTGAAGAGGTCCTCCAGAAAGTCTTGTCTTGGTGAAACCACTAAACAAATATCTGGTATTGCTCAAGAGGTCCTTGTAATTCACGAGACACAGGAAGTTATTAGCCAAGGGACACAAGGCATCTTACAGGAAGAAAAGTCTTGTTTAAACTTCACAAATTGAGTTAAAATGTCTTATGAAGAAATCTTGAGTGAAGAATCCCAGGCAGTATATTGGGGGGGGGAAGGGACTGAGATTACTGACAATCCACCTACCAGCAATATTCACCAGGAGGGGAAAAAAGGAATCTATTGCCAGGGAATATCCCACTAATACTGAATTTATGATTGAGGTGCAGGGTGTTCCTATGTTGGAAAAAGAAACAGATGAGCTACTCCTCTCTAGGGTGTTAGAATTTTTTGGGCTGCAGTGCCCTACTATAAATGATGAGGTAGCTGCGGTTAGGTCTTTAAACCCAGAATATAAGAATACAGTATTATTCTATTGCTTGTCTATGAATACAGCATATTCTATCTTAGAGAAAATTCCATCTTTGGCTAAAAAGGGACAAGCAATCCTCATTTCCTGTGTTGGTTCCAAAGTGTGCAACCATGGTCCCTCTGAGTAAGGAGCTAACTGAACAGCTTAATTCATTCCCTAAGGGGGACTATCTCTGAGGAAGAGGAAAGAGAGGAATACATGGAAGTACAGAGAAACATCCTTGGGTAATTAATGAGCATGTCTCTAATTAGAGTAAATCATGGTTATGCAGGACTATAACTGTGTTTGGATGGAAAGCTGCAGAGAATGATTCCTATAGGAATGTTAGGGAAGATCTGCTCTTCTTTTTGGATAGAGCTCTAGGTGTCCACATTACACAAAACATGGTGGACTCCATAAAGTTATATGAAGACCCTGGTGCTTCGTCGCAGGTAGACATCACATTTAAAAACCCTAACACAGCTAGTAAATTGCTTTCTTTAGTAGGCAAGTTGGATAGTTTGGGAATACACATAGTCGATACACTGGAAATGGGGGAAGTTTCCCCCAGGGTGAATCAAGCAAAAGATAGTGTAAGTATTACCAGTGGAAGACAGTCCATTAATTGATTTTGAAAAACTATCTGACCCCAACCCTTTTACACCACTGTTAATAATTGACTCAGCTTGACAATTGCAGCTATTAAATAAGTCTAGGAAAATAATGTTGGAATCCCAGCCTTCAGCTGAGTTGAGAGAAATAATGATTGGACTGGACCCCCTCTCTATTCTTTTGTGGAATATTGAGGGTGTCCATCTTAAGATAACTGATCCTGAGGTCTTGGGATTTTTGGAGACCTTTGACATTATCAGACTACAAGAAATATGGTGTATGGATAACACCATGCTTAAATTGGTGGGGTTCTCTGTTTTCATCTTGCCGGCAATTAGGGATTAAAAGTTTGGCAGATTTAAAAGGGGTTTCCTATTTTTTATTAAAACACAGCTGAATTTTGGGATTTCTAAAATCTCTACCAACTTGGGGGACATTTTAGCACTGTTGATTAACAAATGGTCATAGAAAATTATTTTGTGTAACATCTGTTTTCCTCCAAGAAATAAGGCTAGTGATGCTGTCGATCCCTATATCCAGGACCTGAAAATAATGCTTGATGGCTTAGCTGACATTAATATAATTTGCCCTATAGTTATCATGGGTGATTTTAATTCTAGAATATCTCCCCATTCTTTGGAATGTACTCATACTGATCTGATTTTCCCCTACCTTTAATTAATCCAAATATCATATACAAAAGGAGCTCTCAGGATGTAAAAAACAATCATAGAGGCAGGGAACTTTTGGTGGGTCTCGCCAGCAGAAATTACTGTCTCTTAAATGGGAGAATACAAGGAGATTTATCAGGGGCTCTAACTTTTAAAGGCACCATGGGTGCCTTTACTCCTGACCTAATTTGGACCAACCTGGAAGCATTGAAGTTGGTTCAAAAGTTAGAGGTCAAAGATAGGTTGGAATCTGCCCATCTCCCTATTGTACTTAGTCTAAAGTGTCCATTTAGAACCCCTAGGAAGGAGATTCTTCTGGAAGAAAATCTAGAGATTATTAATGAAAGGAGAATCAAATGGGGGCAAATTCATCAAGCAAATTATTGAGGGAATCTTGAGTACAGGAGAATTAAGTGATATACATGAATCCATTTTTGATAAAAGTAAAATTTTTAATATATTGGAGATCTGGGAAGTAGCCCACATATTGTTAAGACCTTGGTGCAAAAAGATATCCTCTGTTAAGCCTACATTTAAAAAAAATCTTGGTTTAATAGAGAATGTTTGTGGGCTAAGAATATATTTGGAAAAAAGTTAAGGCAACATAAGAATAAAAGAAATAAAACAACAATGGATTATAAATGGCTGAAGTCAGAAAGAGAAAAATATAGAAAACCCCTTGAAAGAGAAAGGAGAAAGAAAGACATATACTCAGGGTGTTTGGGAAAAACATAGGCGGGCAGTATTGTATAGGGAGGGCAGGAGATTTTAGAAAATCGCTGCCCAAGTATAGAACAGATATTCTAACAAAATCAAAGCTTTCATTGCTCCTGAAGTCTAGATTTCTTATTTTTCAGACCTTTATTATTTATTTATTTATTTAGTTTTTGTTGACCGGGTAAGTGCACTAGGCAGATTCTGCCTATTTTCAGGGACGACCCAGGGGGAGGGGGATACAGACAAAATTCCAATTGACCTTGAACCGGAGTAAGCTGTTGGTGGTATTTTTTTTAGTGAATGAGGGAAATTCACAAGAGAAGAAGGAAATGCCAGGTGACCACAAACAACTGGGAGAAATAATCTATCAAAGGCCAGTTCTGATCACCGAAGATGAAATCCGTTAGGTGCTGAATTTACTTAAGACAAATAAAGCACCAGGTCCAGATGGAATTTTGGGTGATCTGTATAAAGCCTTCCCAGGTTGGTGGACTCCTTTCCTCCTTTTTTTACTCAACGGGTTGGTACAGGGGTTGGAATACCCCCCCCCCCCAGTTAGGCTGGCAGTACCATTTTCCCAATTTTTTTAAAAAGAGGATCCCAATAATCCTAAAATGTATAGGCCTATTAGCCTAATAGATGTGTCCCAAAAAGTTTTTTCCAGAATAATCTTGAGCAGATTGCTTGCATGGGCTGAAGAGAATTCAGTGCTGAATGAGGCACAGAATGGGTTTCAGCACCTGATTTGGAAGTACACCAGCTTATGCAGACGACTTGGTGTTGCTGTCTACTTCAGCTTTTGGCCTTAAAAGGAAATTAGTCCTTTTTGAATCTGTTTGTGTGCAAGGGAAGTTGAAAATTAATTACAGTAAGACCAATATTGTAGAGTTTGGTGATCAAACCAAGAATCTGGTAAGTTTTAAGATCAATTGCACCCATATAGGCACTGCTAAGTGCTACGACTATTTAAGGGTACGATTTGCCCATAGCTTATCCTGGACTAAACATCTAGAGACTATTTGAAATAAAATGGGATCCTCAGTAAATGCTTTAATAATCTTTAATAATAAAATGGGAATATCATCAGTTAAAGGAATCCTGAGAGTCACTAGTGCTAAAATAAGAACAAGCATGCTTTATGCTTCTGAAATATGGGGACACACTGAGGCCAAAGGCCTAGAAACAATCTTAAATAAACTCTGCAGACATATTTTAATGTCACCAGAGGGGAACCCTAATTGTATTTGACTGTGCTAATTTACCTTGTCCGCTGCTTCTTGTCACAAAAATTGTTATTTGATACTATAATATCCTAAGCATTCAATGTGCGCTGCTTGTATATTCATGCTGTCGTGTATCCTTATGCGCTTTTTATTTGCTTCTGTTAACTGTTTACTTGATAACCTCGTGTTATCATATCGTATACCCAGGTCGCACCGGGAGACGAGCATCTTGTTGCACAGTGTGCCTTTCCTGGTGAAACAATTGCAATAAATAAATGAAACAAAATAAATTCTTGCACTGGAATTAGGACAACATTCTTTGTCTTCTCTTATACAAGAACGCCAAATCCTTTTTCTGCTTAAACTTTTTCTTTTGCCTGAACATAGATTCCCTAGAATGTGTCTAGAGGAAGGCATTAAACTAGCAAGTATGGGATATGTGCACCCTTTTATCCAGCTTATTAAGGAAGTAATAATGCCTGCTGGGCTGGGATATCTCCTATATAAAACCTACATTAGACCCTTTGAGGAAGTTAGGCTGGATGTTAAACTGAGACTTAGTGATTTGGATAAAAAAACATTGTTTTGTCCAACTTTCTAGGATTAAACTTCATGACTTCTATAAAAAATGTAAAGTTTCATGGGGTTTGGAGCCTAATCTTTCTCTTTTAACTTGTCCTAAACTCAAGAGAATGTATACGAGACTAAGAACCGAAAGCTATGATGCCCAATTCATATATTTCAGACAAAGGAGAAAGGGGATACTCTCTCCTTTCTGCAATTGTGGATTTGGGGCCATTGATGACTTAAAACATGTGGTTCTGTTGTCCCCCTATATGCATCTGCTTGAAGGAATTGGTTGGGTGGATTGTTAGGGGGATCTCTGTCTCCCTCCTGCTGATCTTGTAGAATATCTGTTTAAAGCTAATGATAAAATTACGATAGAGATTCTTGCAAACTTTTTACTGTCAACACATCTGTAATGCATAGGTTTGCACTGTATTCCAATACATGAAATCTTTTGTAATCTCCATAGAGGCCTTATCTTAGCACATTTACATATTCTAATGTTAGTGATCAATTGTAACTGATAGTTATATGTGCACGGCCTTCATCCGATTTGTTTTTATTCATCTTTATGTGTTGTATGTATGGTGGAGCTGATTTCAGTATACTGTAACTGCTATACACTGAAAAATAAATTTGTACTTGACTTGACATCCTGAAAGGTGATTTTACAGTCCCTGCGCGAAATCACATTTTGGACAGGAGTTGAAAATTGTCTCTGCCCTTGTTCATAAGGCGGGGTCATAAGAAGGCTATGTTCTCAATTTGGTGTAAAAATATATAAAAAAAAAGGTATGAGACTATATTGAATTTTGAAAATGCAGGCTAGTAGGTTTAGTTATAGTCAATATTTTTACCCAAAATTTTCAATATAGCCATTTGTTTACAGCACCTAATGAACGTGTCAGCTGTCATTTTTCGGCCCCTGCCCAAAATGTGTTTTTGCATCATGAAAGTTGATTTTGCATTCATTGTGCAAAATCACCTTCGGGTCAGGAGCTGAATATTTTCTCTGCCCTTCTTCATGAGGCGGGGTCATATTAAGGCTATGTTGAAAATTTGGTGTACAAATATTACAAAACAACAAATTTACGTGCCTGTGTTACATTTTGCTAATGCAGACATGTACCTTTGGTAATTTTCAATATTTTTTACCCCATATTCCTCCCATGCAGCCCTATTGGCTCTGGTCAAAGTTTGTTTAGCTTTACTATGCCTACCTTTGTGTCCCTCTTTTCTCTGATTACCTGAAGAAGGATTTTTCTCCCTCCTTAATATCCTCTGCAGTTTGCAGCAGCATTTTGGGCTTGGCCTCCTTGACTGCCTTTCGTGCCTTGCTCGCTGTGCTCCCCCTCATCCTCATCCTTTTGGGACTTCCTGTATTTACTATTCATGACTCTTACCTCACTGCCTGACTCACCTCCCTACTGAACCAGGCTGGTCTCCTTATCACTGCCCACTTTTGATCCACACTCATATCTTCCTCAAAGCTAGCTGGGTGTCCCCTCAATATCCCATCTATCTTACCATATTCAGCCTTCCTGAAATCTAGCACTTTTGTCTTCATGCTTGGTGTTTCCTTCCCCATGTCAACTCAGAACCACACTGTCCAGTGGTTACTGTTCCCCAAGGGCTTCTCCACCACAATGTCTTGGACCTGATCCCCATTTGTTAATACCAGGTCCAGGATGGCTCCCTCTCATGTTGGCTCAGTCACCCCCTGAACCAGAAACCCATCCTGGACTGCATACAGTATCAGTTGGCTCCAGGCACAGGTGGTGGATGGGACACTCCAGTCTACCTAGCCAAACTGAAGTCCCGCATCACCACCACCACTTTGCCCCTTTTGGCTGCCATCCTGATCATGGTAGCCAACTCCCAATCTTTGTCCTCATCCTGAGCAGCTGCGTGATGGGGGGGCTAGCTGCACACTATAGCAGACAGTAGACAATGGGGCCGGTTTCTGCTGGCAATCTCGTATGTTCGTATGTTTGTATGATTAGATAGCACATAAACTACATCCAGCTTTAATTTTCTTCCTGCTGTCTTTTGGATTTGTACCCACAATGCCTCTATTCTTCCATCCCCTATTTCTTCCCTGGTGGCAGTAATGCCATACCTGGTATATAGTGCCAACCCTCCCCCTTCTCTTTCTCCCTGTCCCTTCTATAGGGAGCATACCCTAGTGCCACTTGCCCCCTCAGGCAGTGGTCACAATCCAGCCATAGCACCTCTATGGTGCAAGGAGCCTGATCCACCTACCCCCCAAAGAGACAGTATACTGTAACTGCTACACGTTGAAAAATAAATTTGTACTTGACTTGACATCCTTGCCCCCTCGGCAGCAGTCACGATCCAGCCATAGCACCTCTACAGTGCAAGTAGCCTGATCCACCTACCCCCCAAAGAGACAGATAAGGTGCCACTTGCCCCCTCGGGCAGCGGTCACGATCCAGCCATAGCACCTCTACGGTGCAAGGAGCCTGATCCACCTACCCCCCAAAGAGATAGATAAGGTACGATGCTTGAAAAATTGCCAACATTTCTCTGGGCTGTGTGAATGCTGAACCGGATCTTCACTTGCAATTTGCTGTTTTGAATTTCAGCGCCTTCTCAGGGTAGTGCTATTGGCTCCACCTCTGTGTAGAGCTCCCTGATTGGCTGGTCTCACTCACCTCAGACAGGAGCACCCGAGACGTGTGGCTTAATGTAAGCCTGTATCCCTGTACTTGGCTTCTAATTTATATATTTTAATTTAGCCTGTTCTGCTCAGCTGTGTAAAGTAACTTACCATTCCCCCCCCGCTGCAGTTTCTCTCCTACTGTATGTGCACTGATTCAGTGCTAGCTCTGCAAACTTCCTCTTGATTTTTTGTCCCACCCCCTCCCCCTCCCAGGCCTCCTTTAAATGCACACAGTCTCCGCCCACTCCTATCAGATGTTTCAATTTATTGGTTATATACTGTCAACAACTGCAATTCCTCCCATCCCCTTTTTACAACTAAGCCTTCTAGCAGCTTTATCTCATTCTGTCTTGCTGAGGCATACCATTTCGGTACTTTAGGTTTGCTTATTGCTGACTAGCATATCCTGTCTTGCTGACTAGCATATCCTGTCTTGCTAAGGCACTGTTTTACTTGAAAATTGTACTACAAATTACTGAACTGTGACTGATTTGCCAAAAAACTGTGTTTATTGTCTAAAATGTTCCCAGCAACCAAGTGTTACAGCCCCTTCTTGACTTTGTAGCTCTCTCCAGACTGCAAGGTGCCAAGGAAATCGCTGGCTTTTCAGTTGCTAATTGAGCTGTTTTCACTCAGACTGCTAGCCTTTGTGTTGCCCCGCTATTAATTCCAGCTCCTTTCTCCTTTCTCTAGCCGAGAACCCGCTAGGGATCCCAGCTCAGACACCTTCCGCGCGGACTGCGGACACCGGGCAGTCGGCGCTTCCGAGGCTGCTGCCCGAGACCTCCTCATCGGACTCCACCGCTTGAGAGGTATGGCAAAGCTGCAATTTTTCACCCACATGCTCATCCCCCCTCCTGTGTGCTATTATATAGACCCGTTAGCACTGCCCACTCCCATCCATGATGAATCTTCTGCCTTCTCTTTCTTACTAAAACAATTTTTTACTACCAGGTTTCCACCAGGGGAATCCTGCAACCAGCAGCCGGCAAGCTACCCTTGTTATCAAAATTCCCTCATTTACCCAACAACTGCAATTATGGCAGCCTCGTGGCAATTCCTCCTCCTGACTGCACTGTGTATCATACCCCTTAGTGGCTTATTATCTGAAAAATTTGAGACTGGGGGTACACCACATCCTCATCTTGAAGACTGCTCGCCCAATCTGACTCTACACATCACATATTATGCCAAGGCTTCTTGCCAACTGATCCAGGTGGACTACCTTCCTCGAAGAGCAACTATTGCAGGTTTGTTTACACCTCCTTCCTTATCTCTAATTAATTCAAGTTACTCCCACTGGCATTACACAGCCAGAGTATTAGTCTCAGTGTCCTTAGGCTTGCATAAATTAAAAAACAAAGCTTGGCACCCTGGTTCCTCCTCCATACCAAGCCGGAAAAAGCCTCAAGCTCATTGCCTTTCACTTGAATCCCTGAAATAATTGCTACTCCTCCTCTTACTCTGCTCTGGCAATGTCGAGCTTAATCCAGGACCCATAAATAAACTTACTGTACCTCCCCTTCTGAGTCACTATCTCTTAAAGGTATTAGTTTTATGCACATTAACGTGTGCAGCCTGCTGAAAAAATTCACCCTTATCCAGGCTTGGACCACCCATACAATGCCAGATGTGCTTGTTATCTCAGAATCCTGGCTACGGCCCTCTACGCCAAATAGCGTGATTAATATACCTAACTTCCAGATCTTTATATGTGATAGGCAATCCAGAGGAGGTGGGGTCACCATCTATACCAAAGATAGATTTGTGGCATCAACACTTAATTCTTACTCACTGGTAGTGGGATTTGAGTGCCTGGACATAAAAATTGACCTATCCACATCATTAGCACTCCGAGTCATAGGATGCTATAGACCACCATCTGCCGGTACTCAGCTCTTGTCCTATCTTACAACTATCTTGGACACTAGCCTCCTGGAAACAATTATCCTCGGGGATCTAAACTACGATTGGATGTCAGAAGCCAGTCACCCGCTTAAATCTTTCTGCGACTCCCTTGGTTTCACCCTACTCAACGAAGAGCCCACCCATATCAACAAAAAGAATACAGCCAAAAGTACACTTCTGGATGTTCTGCTTGTGAATAAACCCCATTCCTTCTCCCACGCTGGAACCTTTGATGCAGATATTAGTGACCATTGCCTAATAGCTGGAGTTTGGGCAGCCAACAAAGTGCCAACTACGGCCAAATTCTCCACCAAAAGGTCAACCAGGTCATTCGACCCAAAGCATACCTACTTGACCTAAAAAACTCCCCCTTGTGGCAGAGTTTTTACCTTGCTAAAACAGTGGAAACTGCATATTCTATACTATATGAAATCATTACCTACGCCATGAATCTACATGCGCCTCTGTCAAAAATATGCATAAAGGTTAGGAAATGCCATTGGTTCATACAAGATCTCAAGGCTTCACTACTGTCCAGGGATAAACTCTGGAAAACTGCCCGGAAATCCAAAAAAAAGGAAGATTAGCGCCTCTTTAGAACAGCCAGAAATCGCTGCACCAAACTGATTAGGGAAGCTAAAGCCTGCTATTACCAAGCAGAACTAGATACTGCAGCCAATTGTCCCTCCAAATTCTGGTCCACAATCAAGGAACTGGCTGGAGCCATGTCACAAAACATGCTCCCCTACAAAAATTACCTCTGACAATACAGTAATCAATGACAAAAAAGAGATACTGCAGGCATTCAACACGCACTTCGCCACAGCAGGCTTAGCCTTTGATAACTCGCCTGCATGTAGCCTGCGCACCCAACTTGGCATGACCCCACCAAACGTTGGCTCTGTTAGTCAACATTTCTCATTCTCATTGGTTTCCCTCAAGGAAGTGGAAGACTTGATTCTCCACCTGGATACTAAGAAAAGTGCCGGAGCAGATGCACTTGAACCATACTTCCTAAAGATAGCATGCCACGATTGGCAGTGCCTATTACTCATTTATTCAACCTGTCCCTAACACAAGGTACCTCCCTCAAATATGGAAGATCGCACCACGTTGTCCCGCTGTTTAAATCTGGAGACCCTTGCGACCTTAATAACTATAGGCCAATTTCTCTCCTACCCACACTCTCGGAGCTACTGGAGAAAATAGTAAATGGCCAACTAAGATCCTTCATCGACAGAGAAAAATTACTAAACCCCCTTCAATCCGGATTCAGAGCCAACCACAGTACAGTCTTGGCATTAGCTAAAGTAACCAACAACTGGCAACTAGAGTTGGAGCATAAAAAGTCAGTATGTGCTGTGTTTCTTGACCTCAGCAAAGCATTCGACACAGTCGACCACGACCTGCTCCTTGACTCGCCAAAAACACTAGGACTGGATGCTACTTCTCTAAACTGGTACTCTGAATATCTGACAGACAGATACCAGCAGGTGAAAGTGGATGGCAAACTATCTGCCCTAAAACTCTTTCAAAGAGGTGTCCCTCAGGGATCCATATTAGGTCCCCTCCTCTTCGCAGTGTATATCAACAACATTGATGAAGGAATCAAGGATGATGCAAGTATTCACTTATTCACGGATGACACAGTGCTGTACCTGAGTCGTCCCACACCAAAAGAAGCTTGTACTGACCTACAAAAAGATTTCAACCTCCTGCAACTCCAACTAATCAATAAAAAACTGCTATTAAATGCTAAGAAAACTAAAGCCATGTTATTTTCCCCCGCAAACTACACAAGCGCTACTGACTCCCTCCCCCCAATAACCACGATGGTGGGAGAGTGCTTAGAGTACGATCCGAAATTCAGATATCTTGGGGTCTGGATTGACTGTAAACTCTCCTTCACTGACCACCTGGAAGACTTGCTGAAAAAATTAAGGCAAAGACTTGGCCTTTTTTACAGGATAAGAAGGCGTCTTACAGCAGGCGGCAAAGCGATAGTCCAAGCCGTTCCTGTCCTTAATTGACTACGCAGACTTCATATACAGTAGCTGTGCGGCTTCCTATCTTGGAAAATTGGATCGCTCTACCACAGAGCTATCACTTCATCACTGACCTCCTTCTCTACCCATCATTGTGCACTATATGCGCCACGGGCTGGACCTCACTTTACTATAGGCGCAACTTTAATGCAGCACTCTGGACACTTAGAGCCCTCAGTGGCAAACTCCCTCATTACATCGTCGACTGTCTGCCTCCAATTGTGCCCAGGAATTATTCCCTTAGAAGCTGCTCACAACTCCTACTAAATATACCCAGGGCACTCACACAAATCGGGAGAGCTGCCTTTGGATTCTCACTCCCATCAATATGGAATAAAACCCAAAAAATACTTAAGCTGAAAACCCCAGTAAGTACCCTTTTGTTCAAAAGGCTTTACTGTGATGGCATTACAGAAATTTGCAACTGCTTTACTAGACAGTAACTAACCTCCCTCCCTCAAACGGGGCCCCCCCAGCTGAAATGTGTGCCTCTGCCTCTAGCATGCCCACCAACAGATTCACAGGATTTATTGCCGAACTCCCATATCTTATTCTTTGACGCTCTGAACAGCTACAGCCTGATTCTAGCACATGCTACTGCACTTGGGGATAATTATCGTCTTTTGCCCCAAAAAATATTCGGTCCCTCATCCATCCAACACCTCCCTCTGCCCCAACCTCCAGGACCCTTCCAGTTATGCCCCTGCTACTATATTCCTCCTCTTGCACTTAGTACAACGGCAGCTTTTCTCCTCCATTTGTAGCCGTGTTTTGGGGCAAAAATCGCTTCGTCGCCTTTTGTATGGTCCTCCGCCCTCCCAGTCCCTCACTCTGCTCTAACAATTGGGTCCTCTTCACTTGCGCCCCTATTCCCCACCTCTCCGTACATTATGCGCTTGATATCTTCTATCTGGTATGCCTACCCTCTCCCTAACATTTCCCACTACAAAATGCACAGTTTTTGGGCTTGGATCCAGCACAAGTTCATTATCCATGACTCCTTGTAGTTCTATGTTCAATGTATATTACCTGTAAATGTGCATTTTTATTATAATAGCAGCTATTTTTACTGTTTTTACTATTGTAACTTGTCTTTCTATATTATTACTGTAGGACCGCAGGTCCACCTTGTAAATGAGCTTGCTCAATGGTGCCCACCTGGATAAATAAAGATATTGATTGATTGATTGATTGATTGATTGATTGATACCCTGGAAAGCAGAGGTTCCAGTCATGGTTCAGTGTAGCCCATGTCTCAGTGACTACCACAAGATCCACCTTTCCCTCTGCTATCAAGTCATCCATTTTGTTCACAAGACTGCTAGCGTTAAGAGATGCTACCCTCCATTGTTTCTGATTCCTTTCCCTCCTTTTTGACCTAGTGCTTCCCAACCCTTCTGCTTTGTTGCCTGCCCCTCCTCTCCCTTCTCTTCCTTTGGTCCTCTCTCTCTTGCATTCAGTCACCCCTAGCCCCTTTCTAGTCCTACCACTCTCCCCTGTACTGTCCCACCCTGTCTTTTTATTTGAGGGGGTTGATCACCCCCTCTGTCAGAAACCCTAATTCAAGCCCCCAACTGTTCTCCCTTTGCCCTCCCCTTTCTGACCGCTCTGTTTTTTCTACTGGGGGGCCCTGTCTGCCCCCTCTTCAAGTAACCCTAGGTGCTGTGACCCTTGCTGCTTTCCCTTTCAATTTAAATTCAAGCTCTTGTTTATATATTCACCAGTCTGTTTCCCAAGCAGCTCGGTTCCTCTCCTGCTTAGGTGTAACCTATCCGGTGCTTGGAAGGTTTTATCATCCCAGTCCCCTTCCCAAGTTCCCTACATATCTAAATCCCTCCTTCCCACACCTTTCCCTCAGCCAGCCATTAAACTCTTCTATCCTTTGTTTCTGAGTTCTGCTGCCTCTAGCATTGGCAGCACTTCTGAGAAACCTACCAACCTAGCCTCCCACCAACAGACCTGCCCCACCACTCTGAACCTCTCCTGCAGTGTCTGTACCTCACATCCAGCTAGGTCACTGGTACCTAGGTGGACAACCACATATGGCTTCCCCCATCCACTCTGTGAGTGGGCCTACTGTTAGGCCTGTACACTCCGTATACCTTGCTGTCCTGCCCTGCTCCTAGCCCATGTATTCCTCTTCACTGTTGAATCCCCTATTACTATGACTTTATCACTACCCTTCCCTTCCCTTTCCTACCCCTCTCCATTCTGGAAACACTGTTTCCTGTTCCACCCATCCTATTGCCCCCTCTTCCTGCTGCCTTTCTGCTGCCCTTTCCCCTCAGCCGCTATCTGGCTATCATCCTTCTCCCTTTTCATCTACTCCCCCTGCCTCCCCAGCTCCAGTTCAATCCTGTCCTCCCTATCTCTTCACCTCCTCCTCCTCCTCTGTATTCCCCTAAGAGTACCCCCTTGTCCTCCTCTTGCCCTTATCTCACCCCTTCCCCTATTGTCCCACTGCAACCTCTCCCAAAACCCTACTACAAACCAGCTGCCCATTCTTCATCTGTGTCCCTCCTAGGTCCCCCACTCCGCTGCAGTACTCAGTGGTTTGAAGTGATTCCTTACTGATACTACCATGGGTGCTCCCACCCCTTCATTCTCATGCTGAGCCTATCATTTCCTTCCCACGGTCCTCCATCCCACCTTCCTAGACTTCTCCTTCCTCTGTGGCAGTGGGTCCCAGCATAACTGGACCCCAGACCCCCATGCCCTCCCTCTGTTGCTTGATCCTACCCTTGGACAGGCCAGCTCTCTCTTCTCCCTGCCAGAATTCCCAACTCCTTCCTTAGCAGCTGCACCCTCAGCCATTAAAGAATCTAGCCTTCTACATACTTGGCAGCCCCCTACCTCCCACAGTGTTCCCAGGAACAGTACCACTCCACACCCACTACAGCACACCATCCTCCCTCTTCCTTCCTGCATGCTTCAGCATTTTTGTCCTACCGCTACCCCACCTACCTCTGCAGGCCTACACTGGGTAAGGCGTAGTTTCAAACAATACACCAGTCTGCCTCTGCAGGCCTACCCCAGATAGGGGGTGGATCCAAACAGTCCACCCACCTGCCTTCACAGCAGACAGAGATTAGCTCCAATCAGTACACCCACCTGGCTTCACAGGTCAACCCCAGATAGGGAGTAGCTCCAATCTTTATACCTTCTTGTTTCCGCAGGCCTGCCTCAGATAGGGAGTGGTTCCAAACTGTCCACCCATCTGCCTTCACAGGACTACTGCAGACAGAGATTAGCTCCAATCAGTACACCCACCTGGCTTCACAGGTCTAACCCAAATAGGGAGTAGCTCCAGTCTTTACACCCTCTTGTTTCCGCAGGCCTACCTCAGATAGGGGGTGGTTCCAAATTGTCCCCCCACGTGCCTTCACAAGCCTACTGCAGATAGAGATTAGCTCCAATCAGTACACTCAACCTGTCTTCTTAGGGTCTAGCCCAGATGGGGAGTAGCTCCAAATATCGTCCTAACATGTCTCCTTAGTCCTACATGGTTTGGGTCTATTTGCCTACCAGTAACTCCAGACCCCACTTCTTGCTCTAGCCCCTACCTATTTTTTTATTGTTTCTACCAGAAACTCCATCCCTCTTCCTCCGCTAGCCTCTGTCAACTCATCTGGTCTCTGTTGTGCAGAATCATCTGCAGGCCTGCAGTCTTCCCTGTGGAAGTCCTACAGGAGTCCCTTAGTAAAATGCCACACTCCTGCTTTACGGCATTCAGTCTTCAGGGCTGCTCACGCTCCAGGATTGCTGAGAACTCTGGGTAAGTTATAGGAGGACTGCAACCATGCTATTTGTCACCTGCAGTCACGTGACCTGAGTTGGCCTCTTTGCTAGGTCCTCCTGACCTGCCCTCACCAGGCTGCCACCCACTCCCCCCCCCTTCACAACCCACAAATCAGCAGTAATTCACAGCAGCATTTGTATTTGTTCCAGACTCATAATTTTTTTAATACCGTTGATTGTTGTTGTTTTTTTCCAACAATGTACACTATCCCCAACAAGTTCAGTCCTTGTTACCTGTTCCATGACTCTGCTCAGCCGCTGCACTGTGCAGTAAATTCAAATCCTCCATCCTTTTTAAACAAGATGACTGCAGCCACTCTATTCATCGGCTGCAGTCATGTGACCAGTCAGCATCCTTGCTTGGCCCTCCCGACCCACCCTCACCACGCTGCATCCTGCTTCCCTCTCTGCCATAACCCACAAATAAGCAATAATTCACAGCAGCATTTGTATTTCTTCAAATTTCCTCATTTTTTTTATACTATTTTTAATTGCTTTTTTCAACAAAGCAGACTCCCCTCAACAAGCTCAGTCCCCGTTATCTCCCTCCTTGAGGCCCTGTCAGTGCCTCAGCTCGGGAGTTACACTTACAAAATGGAAATATATTGATAAAACAAAGAAATAAAGGCAGAAACAACAGAAACCACTGTCCTCCTTAGGCTAAGTACACTCACAAAGGACTGTACTTACTAGCACCAGAAGAATGGGGGGTGCAGCAAACATCTGATCAGAGCTTATGAAAGCACTAACGTGCACTGCAGACTATTGAATCTCTCACTGCTGCAGCCTGTCTCTGATGTCAGCTACAGGGGATTCTGGGATTTGTAGTTATAGAAAATGTCAACAAGTCAGAAGAATCAGTCTGATACAATCTACTATACTGCAGTAAACACAATAGTAAGTTAAAAAAAAAAAGTTTCTGCACACAAAGTGCAAATTGGGACCAGACCCTCACATAGGTGAGGGGCTCTTAGTGCTGACTGTTCCCCTTTAAACTAAAGTAAAACTATTCCCTTTAAAACTCCTGGGATCTAACACTGTTCTTTGGGGTCATATGGTTATTGTGGTAATCATAATTAGCTTTACAGTAAAAATCACGGGCATGCAAAGAACATTAAAGTCAGTATTTTGCAGAGAATATTTTCACATGATTGGGATTAACTGACAGAATCCTAAATTCACTAGTGTAGCATACTGTACATGCATATAATTATATTAAAAAATAATAAGTACTAGCCCAGTGGTATGATGGAAGTGCTACTGCCTCCACGTCAGTGACCCAGGATCGGAAGCAGTCTCAGGTTGCTGGGGAGGATTGAGCATCCAGTGTGCGTCAAAAGGAAAAAGCACTCCAAGACAGACCTTTTTTCCTTGGCATAGCCAAGGGAACAAAGTTTTACTGACTTGGAGTGCTTTTTTTCCTTTTAATGCATTTTGGGTGAACTCTTATTAATCACATCCAGATTCATGGTAGCTTGTTCCTGTTTCAGCAATTCTGTTCAGCATTTAGTGGACTGCTCTCCCCTCCTGGGGAGGGAGAGCAAGTTGACTCCACTGAATGACTGCCACAAGGTAAAGGCCTGGTGTCAGTGCGGGATTGAAACAGCTCTAAAGAAGGGAACTGTGAGACTCTGTGGAGCGTGCGTGCCTACACATGTACACGCTGACATTAACACCCCACCTAGGTTTGGGAGAAAAATGTGAGAATAAAGGAAGGTGAGGCAGGCATCTATGATGCTTTGCATGCTGCCCCCCCACTCACCTCACCACCATCACTGGAACCCTGCCAGCCCAGCAATGGATATGTGACTCAAGGAAGAAGACGTCCCTCCCTTCCTCTCATGGTCCCACTATGGAGGGAGGGAGCAATCAGTGGAGCAACATGGGATTGGCCAATTAAATTTTGGGAAGGTGGTCATCAGAGGGGAGATGGTGGGGACAGGGCTGAGTGGAGCTCTGCCTGCCTCAGCCCAGTAGCAGAAAAAATGTTAATTGGAAAACAAAATAAGTACTGGGTAAGCACTGGAAGGTCACAAAGTGTGACTTTTTACTAAAGGTGAAATGGCTTGTAGTCTGTATATGTTGGAGGTGACAGATTGCCCAAGCTTTAAAAGGGTTGCCTCTGGAAACAGTGTCTCTGCAGAGGGCAGAATGAGTGAAACCAGAAGCAGGACAAGAACTGACACTATGTATCACATCAGAGAACTTCAGACATAGCCATAAATCCTCTTCAGGGATCTCTCTTTCATCAGGTCACACCTATCGAACATAGCTGTTAGGCACCAGGATCCCACGTAAGCTTCTTTCTGCAGCAGTTTAGGGGCCACCTATGTCAACGTCAGTCTCTGATGTCACACACCCTATATAAGCACTGGTGGCCCCACTCCCTCCTCAGTTCTTTCCTGTTGTCAACCATTAGCGCACAGACTCTGCAGAAGCTTTGTCACTTAGTTCGACTGCCAATTTACTTACCCTTTTCTTTTACTTACCTTTGAATCACTTTAGGTCAAAGTGTTTCTTTCATCCTTTGTATGTCGATAATGAATCCTTTGTCAATTCTTTCCTGTCACTATGGAAAGAAGATTCTTCAACTGAGGAACACAAACTCTGTGTCTGCTGTCTTGGGCCTAGTCACAACGTTCTTGCCTGTGAGTCCTGCCTGAAGTTCAGCCTGACTGTCCAACGTTGACACAAGAAAACCCTGCAGAAATTCCTCATGGAGCAACAGGCAGCCAGTGTAGAGCAGGGGTCTTCCGGAGTGCCCCCCAGTCGCTGGCATCTTCTTTGGGCTCTCAGTCCACCAAGGCTGGGACAAATCCTTGGGGGATGACAATCTCAACAGGACATGGATCAGCCCAAGGACCATTCCCCCTGTCAGCGATCCCAGTTCCTATTGGATTCCTCCTCTTCTCCTGGGATCACTCCATTGACTTCTACGGCATCTGTGCCTCATCTCATTCAGGCCTCTGTTTAATCAGACCCCCCATGGAGGACTCTTCTCCCAGCTGTCATAGGGCTGTAGAGGGGAGTTCGGCCTCTGGATCATCATCCTCTGCCCCACCGTCAAGTCCTCTTGAACCTGGGGGTCCTCAGGTGCTGGACCCAACCGCTTATGGTTTCCATTACTGCAACAATTGTCTGTGGAACCTCTGGTTCCCCTGCCTCTCTTCCAGGAGCTGCTGACTCAGGCTTAGGAGACCCTGGTCCACCCAGGCCTCAAGTCCCTCCACCTGCATGCATGGCTCCAGAGGGCATAACCATTGCTCAGTTTGGGGTGTCTCAGAAGGTGACTGATGTCCTGGTGGCTGCCAGAATTAGTTTCATCTCAGCTGGGTGATCCTTGCTCACACTCAGTCTTATGAATAAAATAATACTAACAGCAATACTATTGTACCAAGCTGGTGTGAGAGGGGCACTGTTTAGCAAAGTTGCAGATGTTCATTCTGTGACAGCTTGTTTATTAGAAAACCATGCATTTTCTCTAAATATGTGCTTGAAAATTGTGGACCTGATGCAAGTTCATTGTCAGAAGAAACAAGTCCTAACGTACCATAAGCCGGTAAATGGTAATCCTTATAGCTAGCACTACATCAACTTGGGAGACTTCTGAAATACTCATTCAAATCTGTACATGATTTGATTTCAGATGTAGGGCCAGTGATTTTCAGTTTTCATAAATGGCCAGTTCTGTTTGATAAAATCTTAAAATCTGTTTCCCCCCCCACATATAAAGTTAACTAGCAGGTTTTTACAATCATTTGGCTCAAAACTGAGGTTTTTTCACAAAAAGCTGGTATAAAATAGGTTTGTTTGCATCATGAAGTTGTACCAATAGAGTTTTATCATGACAAATTAACTCCCTATTGCTGGTTAAAAAATGCCAAATTCCATATTTTTCCATTTTATTGTGTTCAAAAGGAAAAATCATTGGCCCTACTGTTCTATTATGCTCTACACATTTTCAACAGACCTGCTACATTTTGTAATTTATGTTAAAATGACAGATAAAAAAGTTACCAAGCCAGGGCGCAGTCGAGACTTGAGTATAATAAACTGGGGGATCGATATTGACATGCAAATCCCATTTTCATGTCACCCCCCCACATACAAGTGAGTGGATCACCACAAGACCAAGAAAACAAAACTGCTGCGGCCAATTACAGCACAGACAAAACTTCAACAGCAACGATGGCACGTGACTGATACAGTGCGAGGTAAGGACAGTGCAAAGAGGGTGATTTACTGTCTGGGAGGGAGAAAGTCCAGGGATTTACTATTCTAAACTATAGGAGGAAGAAAGGCGGGGGAGATTTACTATTCTGAACTCTGGGAGTGAGAAAGTCGAGGGGGGGCCAATGTGACTGACTGCATATCAGCGTGAGTGAAAAGAGCTACATGTACAGCGCCATAATATCCCTACGCTCTTCTGTACATGCAGCTGTTTTCACTCATGCTATTTCCACAGTGCACATTTCACTGCAGATCATTTCAATGCTATGTTGACGGTATCCCCAAATGAGCTATGTATCTCAAATGCTGCAAAATACTCTTTTTATAAGTACATTGGAATTTGCATTTTAAATTTTTGCCCACTGCCATGCAATGTTGTCTCTCTGTGGTACTGTATATGTAGACTTTTAGTTTTTTTTTTTTTTTTTGTTTAATCTAGTTTCCAGAGCATCAAGTAGTAAATGTAAAGAGTGTGGGAATTTGGTGGCCTAGTGGTTATGGCATTCATGTGTCACTGATGGAGGCTCTTAGAATACATCACAGGTGACATGGTATCTGGTGGTATGAGCTACTGTAGATCTGAGTAAGTCCTTTTTCTACCATAAGATTCCTCACTGAATTTATCCTGGTCTACTCCCTCACCTGAATGAAAACAAAAAAAAATCACTGTCTGGACATTTTGCCAACTGAACTCCAACCAGCTTAGCAACCCTACCCTTTTGTGAAACATGCCTTCTTGGACCACCAGTTAACCTCTTCTTTGCCTACCTCTCCACCCTTAATGGGGTTTAACTGCATGCATTAACCATAGAGCTGCCTTCAGCGACCAGGAATCTACAATTGGGTTAGTTGCTGTCCAGCAACATAATGTTCATATCAACCCACAGTGTTTAGAGCTGTAGCTACAGGCCAGGTCATCCGATCTATCCCATTATGGATAGACTGGTGGGGGAAGCTGAAGAAGGGGTTTACTGGTAGTCTGTGGTGACATGATTCAATGTTGTCTGGACAAATTTAAACCCTGTTCCCTTCCAATGCATCAGAGTTACATGAACAATCCCCCCACTACCCAGTACCAACCCCCACCCTCACCCTAAGTTTTGCTTTTGGTCCCCCACACCGTTTGACAGAGTCAGATGCCTCAATAAAACCAATCCCAGACCAAGCATTTTTCCTGATGGTTTGGATTACCGTATCCTTGAACTTGTTAGTATCCCCATTGCAGTCATCCTCACCAACATTTCCAACCACTACCTGCCCACAGGGGTTTTCCCCAGCATCTGGAAAAATGCTACTATCAGACCCCTCCACAAATCGGGCTCTAAAAATGACATCAGCAACTACAGACCCACCTCAATCCTTGCCTCACTCTCCAAAATTATTGAGAAAATTGTCCTTGACCAGACCACCTGTTTTCTCAACAAATACAGCATCTGGAAAAATGCTATCCAGCTCCCAGCATGGCTTTAGGACCCATCAGAACACTGAGACTGCTTTGGACAACTTTACCCATGATATTTATAAGGCCACTGATGATGGCCTGTACACTGGTACTATTTTCGTAGACCTCACCAAAGCATTCAACCTTGTCGATCCTGGCATTCTCCTCAAAACTCTTGCCAAACTGAACTTTTCCAATAATGTGGTCAACTGGGTCCACAACTATCTCAACCACAGGACACATGAAACCTTGAGTGTGGATCACCTCTCGATGTCTGTCATATTAAATACGGTGTCCCACAAGGCTCCATATTGGGCCCCCTACTGTTCTCCCTTTTCATGAATTCCCTCCCAGGCATATGCACTTCCACCAAGCTCATGCTCTATGTGGATGACACAGCCCTTTACTGCAGCGATAAAAACCCCTCTGCTCTTTGCCAAAAATGTCAATCTAATTTCAGTAAACTCCACTCATGGTTTTCCTCACATGGCCTTGTTCTCAATGCCAAAAAAAACAAATCCATGGTTTTCTCAGGTATCGGGAAAAGCACTGACTTTGACTTCACCCTCGCAGACAATGATGGAAACCTGATTGAAAGAGTCTCCAAATTCAGATATCTCAGCATCTTTCTTGACAGCCACCTAACTTTTGATAGACACATAAATCTCCTTATCAATAAAGTACATCAGAGATGTGGGATGTTGTACTGCATCAGACAATTCCTCACTCCAGACTCCAGGGCCTGACTTGCTAGCAGTCTCCTGCTCCTCCTCCTGGACTATGGGTCCCTAGTCTACTCCCCCGGCCCCCCAAAAAAACTTTGACAGACTAAAATCCACCTACCACAGCATCTTCCAGTTTGTCACTGGTCTCCCCAGAATGACTCGCCATTGCACCCTCTATAAATCAGCTAATTGGCTCTCTCTTGAGGACAGGTTCAACAGCAAATCCTGCACCTTCCTCTTCAAATCCCATAAGGGTCTCCTCCCCGACAGTACTGCCTCCCTCTCTCCCGGGCCTGCACACTCTCGCATCCCCAGACACTCCTCCAGCAGTTCATTTGCAACCTCACTATACTGCACCTCCCACAGAAAACATCACTTGCCTACAGGGGCACAAAATCTTCAATGCTCTGCCTCACTCTCTCACCCAATGCCCATCCGTTGCTGTTTTCAGAAACACCATAACAAACCTCCTTCTCAACAACTGTTTATGCAACTGCCCTTAATCTTTACCTTACCCTCTCTCCAATTCATGTCTCTCCCCATAATTTTCCCTGTTCTTGCAATAAGCCTACCCCACCAAGTCTTTGAAGGCATGGGGTCATATTGTCACAAACAAATACAGCGCAGCAATTAATGCCGTAAGCAAAATGGCATGCACCGAAATAATGTTGGTAAAAACACCGACTGCAACACAGAAAGCGCACACCATTAAAAATAATGGGACATTCTGTTTTTTGCAGAGGGCTTCATCCCCACACCCCGGACTTAAAATGACAAATTCCAAGGTGGTGTGGAATTCGGGGATGGGGAGAAACTCGAGAGGGGGGAAAATTCAATTTTCTAACAAAAAAAAAAAGTTGCAACATCAGGAGACCTGGAAGGAACCGAACCATGGTCCCAGGTCTCCAACCCTGCTGTGTGCTGGTGCTTTAACCACTCCACCACAGGAGCAGCTTGACCAGGCACCAGACACACAGCAACTTGATCCCTTCCAAGTATCAGCACAGAGTGACAGGGGTAGCGGTAATTCCTTACCGCTATTATACCGCTGTCGCTCTAAATGCTTTCCCGCTTCACATAGCATGGTTCTTGCTGCACTCTTCTTGAAGCACTATATTGGCCTGGTACTGGCTTTGTAAATAATTTCATTACTACTTCAACGATTTGTACATTATACTATGATTTGTGCACAATTCCTTGTAAATTTAAATGCTGCCCCTCAATCTATTTTGTATATAATTACTCCAATGTACTGTTTGTATTTATGCTTTTGTATGCTCTTGTAATTGTCTTGTTTCTTCTTGATTCTGATAGACTGGACGCGTGTGAAAATGGGCAGTTTGCTTACATGCCTTTCCACTGTAAAATAAAAATGAATTGAAATATCAGGGAAGTGTCTGCTAAGCTGGATGGAGGGTTTGTGTGACAGGATAATCAGGTTATGATCTTTTTTAACCTGTGGAGGGGGCTTTGGATGGAGTCTGCTTTTGTGAAAATTACACAACATTTGTAATATTGCACCAGATTTCCAAGGAGGCAGAAAGTAACAATTCAGTCCAGCTCTACTTTCAGTTTCTAGCTACCTACTGTAGACTTAATTCATATCCACACTTAGGCAGTCACCCACAGAGCATGCTCATTCACCAAAAACAGCCTTCAAGCTTGATTCCTCCTACCACCCAGTCATGTTGCCCCCTGGCTCAGCACCCACTTCTCTCGGATTTTTCTTCTTGTCGAAAGAATAGATTTCCTCATTCACAGCTCCTGCTTGTGAATTTGGATTCTGCAAAATTTGCAGGCTTTTTCAAAAAATTATTCAAAGATTTTCATTCTCCTATCGCTCCATCATGTATATCTTGACTCCATCAGATGTGACCATGGAAGAGAAGAGAAAGCTAGGAATGAAAAGGAGTTGGCTTGCAGGTTCACTATGTCTGTCACCAATGGCCATGATGTCTTCATTTACTGTTTGGGAATCTCCATGATGTGGACCACTAGCAGTGGTGCCAGGCTATGCATGTCCAGGTGATATAGGATCATTGAATGTGGGTGCTAAAGGTGAGGTTGAGGATGACATGTAGGTCAACTACCATGATGTGTTGGACTGTGAGGCAATGGAAAATGATGGTAAACCCCAGATATTCAAGGATGTCATAGATTTGGATCTGCTGATGGTTGATGAGGAGTCAGCAGTGGATAATCCTGTCTTTTGTGAGGGTGACAAGAGATTTTGTCGATTTCTGTCATCTCATCACTGGTTTAAACATGATTCAACTACCACGTACCACAGGCACAAAAAATAAAAGCACCAGTCATGAGAGAATTGTTGCTTGAGGCACCACTTACATTCTACCCTTATGGAGGATCACAGAAGTAGTTGCCTTATATGCAGGTTTACCTGCCTGTGGAGCCTGTCAGTCTTCCACCAGAGATTCTGTCAGGACAGATATAGACCTAAATGTCAGCTGATCTGTCAGCTATACCATTGGGCCTGGGAAGTAATGATTAAGAAGAATCCTCTCTCACATGGATCCTGGTGCTGAAGACAGCCCTACCTAAGTTGGCAAGGACTGGCTTGGGTGAGCTTACAATTAAACCTCCACCACCAGTTTAGCCATAAACACTCAATCCAACCCTGTTACTGCTGCCAATCTGCTCAGCACCGATCTATTCCCCAGTGGGCAAGTTAATACTGGAGGAACCAGCACCACACAGACTGGACCATAGCCATTCAAGACTAAAGTTATAGTCTGGCACGCGATCTCGCTCTTGACACCACCACCAGCAACACTGACAGTGATCAGCAACTAGCTCCTCATCCTCATCATTGGACTTCTGCTATCAGTGGTGAGCCTATTGCTGGTGAGATAAGGCCACTTGGCAGCAATGGGCCTGTGAGGCATATACCCATGGTTGAAGTCAACTGATGACATTAGTAGGGTCAGTCAGGCCATGGCTGCCCCTCACTATGCTGACTCTTGTCATGCACTCAATGGCATTACTGGTTAGTGCATCAGTGGCCCATTTCAGTCCAGTCACCACCACCACAACTTAGGGTGGAGGTACTGACCAATGATTCCAGGCCAGGACAGAACTACCAAATGTCTTTTCAATGGTGGTTACCATGACTAAATGGGTGTGCTCTTCACTGCATCAGTGTCCAGTGCTGCTGTACCCAGACTCAAACAAACCATTGTTTCACTCAGCACACCCCACTGCAAAATAATGGCCTTCTGACTAAGAGGCCTGCCTCAGGGGATCATTCCCCCTTCACCTTATTATTGAACAGAATATCCTTGTCTCTGGACACTCCTCTGGAGAAGGTCCAGAAAAGGGAAACCTATTCACTAATTGACATTCTAGAGAGAGAGAGATTCCTTATCTGAGTTGGCTTTCCCATATCTCCTGCCATGCTGGGTCCCAAACTCAGCATCTGGGTGCACCCAACTTCTTACCTGCCCCACCTGGTAGTATGGATCATAAGTATGAGGTCCTCATTTGGGACTCTGTGGGTTTACAGAGCAACTGTCCCAGGAAGGTATGCTAGTGGATACTGTTTTCCATAAGTCCATGAAGCAGAGAAAGACAGGGATAAGCTTCTAGACAAGGAGTCAATGAGAAAGGACCACTTCAGCCACAAAATGTGTGCAACATCATCCATGGGCATTTGTTAGACCAGTTATGCAGCCGTGATGTCTAGATATAGTCAGGAGTTGTTAGAATGGCTCTGACCTGTGACTTCAGTTGGAAGATAGCCAGCAGGACCTGATATACATCTGAGATGTGATTTTCTGTTGCCAGGCAGCAGCTACAGGTGGCCCTTTATTCTGCTAATATGTTGGCCAGAGCCATGGCAGTGGCAGTATCCTTTCAGCACCAGGTTTGCCTGGGCCTCTCGCCCTTTACAGAAGAAATTCAGCAGATGGTGTCAGATTTTCCTTTTGTGGGAAAGGATCTGTTTAGACTGGAGGTCAAGGGGCCCCTGACTAGCATTCAGAAATCAAATGTTACCCTAGACTTTTGTTACTTCAGTCATTCATGCTAAACAAATATTAAACGGTGCACACAGAGGGGGTGGTTCATTTCTTGGCAGATAAGGCTGGGAGCTGCCACAGCAGCAAAAGAGGCAACAATATCAACAGTACTGTCCAGCCTAGTCATTTAACCCCATGAACTGTGGACAAGACCCATGTAAGGGTGATGGGGATGTTGGTGCCTTGGTTACCAGGCCTCCAGGTCTACCTCCAAAGCCAGAAAGTGATGGGATGAATGTCCCCATCCCCTCCCTGCTATAGTCTCTAAAGAAGCTCCAGTTGGAAGCCAACTCTCCCATTTCCTCCCACAGTGGTCTGTTGTTATCTTGGACAGACTGATCCTGGAGGTTGTAGGTGTACCCTTACCTCCATGACAAACTTCTCATTGGCAGTTTGTTGCAGGATGTGGAGTGGCCAGGGATCTGGCCATCCAGACTTTCCAGCAGCTGGGTCTTCTTATCAATCTGGCCAATCAGAGCTGACTCTAAAGCAAGTTATTGTGTTTATTAAGATGGAACTTGACTTGCTGAGAGTAGAGTGTACCTTCCTCTGAATAGGCTCAGGATCTGTCATCCTTTGCTCAATCATTTTGGACTGGGCAATCATGCCTTGTGCGTGATTTTCTTCAGCTCCTCGAATGTATGTCATCTACTATGGTGATGGCCCATTGGTCTGCTGGTGCATGAGTGCTATCAAGAGAAAACTAGGCTACCAGTGATCCCAGATGCGCTAATCACTGGACCTACCAGGTCAGTGACCCAGCAAATGCTGGGTGTCATCTGGTGGCAGCTGTCCCTGCCAGACCTCTTGAAGGAGATTCCTTTGCCCAACCTGGGCCGGGGTGGGGAGGGGTGGGTGGGGTTAGGGAGAAAATATGCAAGACCGTAGGGCGCATAGAATTTAGTCACCAAGTGAGTTAAGACTAGATGTCAGTCTGCTGGCATCTCCATGCTGTACGCTAGGACTGTCAGAGTTTGCCTCACTGTTCATGTGCCAGGTTGTCTAGGTCAACACAGTGTTGCACCTGTACAAACATTTCAACATGCACTACTTCTCTCTTCATCAGAAGGCACTGCAGATGTGGTCCTTGGCTTACTCCCTGCACGCAGACCTCATGGTGGTCCATTTAGGAGGAGGGAGGGAGGGAGCAACCAACTTTTGGATGCCCTCAGTTATGAGGGTCAACCATCACACAAGTGGTCACTTCACCTCAGGTTGTGTCCCAGATGTTCTCAGTTTCAGGAATGTTGTTAGTGGACCTGTTTTCTTCCAGGGAGAAAAGGAAGCTGTGGTTGTTTTGTGCCTGTTCTCCTCAGCAGGGTTCCTTGCCAAGAGACACATTTGCCCTGGCCTGGACAAGAAATGTCTTGAATGCCTTCCCTCTGTTTTCCTTGATCCACAAGGTGGTCAGGTGGCCCATATGGTCAGGAAGGACCAGGCATCCCTGATTTTGATAGCTCTATATTGGCCTCACCAGTTCTGGTACCAAGATTTCCTCAGCCTTAGAAGCAGGCCTTTGTGGCTGCTTCCACTTCACCTGAACCTGCACATGAGGTCTGAGGGGATGGTCAGGCATGTGGACTTGCAGTCCAAACACCTGAATGCATAGTTCGAGTTACTTGAGTTCCAGGCCCTGGATCTTTCCCCATGGTTCTGGATGTGTCTTGGAAGGAGCTGACTCACAAAAACTATGGTTTAAGGCAAAAAGATTCTCATGCTAATGTTATAAGAAGGATCTGTCTATCTCTACTTTCCTGATGGATGCAGTACATTCTGAACCACCTCTGGAGCTGTCCCATTCACGGCTGCGTGTTTCTGTACACTACTCAAAAGTTCAACTTGCTGCCATCCTTACTGCTGGTGCTGACCTAGCATAATGGCAAGTCATTTGAGTCTATGGACAAGTATCATCTGTAACATACGGAAGACCACGTTTTTGGTCACCATCGCTTCAGCCATATAATGAGTGAACTGCAAGTGCTGTCTGTGGAGTCACTATATCTGGTTTTCCAGATGCACAGGGTTGTCCCATTCAACCTGCAAAATTCCTGCCTGAGGTTGTTTGTGAACCAAATAGGAACAAAGGGCTGTGTATACCAAATTATCTGAGTGCAAGCAATATAGGCTGGCTGGCCCACCTCAGAATAACAGAAACACTGCTGCACTCAGAAATCTCTATGAAAAAGACAAACTGCTTTAAATGAAGATAAAAGGCTCACTTAATTTGCGCAGTACTGTGCTATGAAGGTAGCAGGCCAGACAACTCCACAGCACTTCAGCTTGTGCTGAACCTTCTTTAGGGGGAGCGTTGAATGTTCACATGATCCTTTAAATACCCTAGGTTTATACAATGTGACAAACCAGTATCCAGTAAGATGAATAACTGATGCAGAACCATGCCCTTAAATGTTCAAGTTAACTAAATTCGATTCACATTAATGAATTACAACCAAAATAATTATTATATACAACTTGCCAATATAATTTAATCAATATATACATGGCTATGGTCTTAAAATGAGATGAAAAGGTAGGGGGTAATGAAGGGGGGAAGGAGGGTGGAATGGGGTACATGGACAGAAGAGAAGACTGCAAAATGGTGAAGTGAAAGGAGGAAGGGAGAAATGTGGGTCAGGAAAATGGGAGAAAGTTTAGTAAAAACAGTGAAAGGGAGGACAGAAGGAATCAAGATATGAGAAAAACAATGCAGACCTGAAAATTATTACAGTTAATATATATATGACTGTAAAAGAGGGAGGGGAGTTGAGGAGTTCTGTTACATAATAAACTCTGTTAATTTACAAATTATTAGAAGAATAATACACATGGTTTGGGAGAGAGATTTTTTATTTTTAATTACTATTTGTGCTTTGATCCCCAACCACAGCCCCCATTATCCCGAATCCCCAGCCTCATAACCCCGCCATCCCCAGGGCTTACCTGCTTCAGTAACCCTGTGGTGTAGCCCCTATGGTGACACTGCTTGGTGGGGGAGTTTCCTCTGTGGTGACTAAATTTATGATCATAGTAGATGCAGATCAGCACATATGGGGCCTGCAGAATGCCAGAGTCATTCTGCATCCCTGGGTGTTTTTCCAGCATGTTTCCTCCTTCCCCAAAAGTCAGCAGTGTGAACATGAGCATGCAGCCATGCAGTGGGCAGGCATATGTGCAGAGCCAGCTGACTCCCCTAGCCACCTGCTGGCTGTGCATGTACAGCACCTTCTCTGCTACCACAATAGGCAGCTGTGGGGTTGCTCAGGCAACCACCCATAGAAACATAAAATTTGATGGCAGACAAGGATGCTTGGTCCATCTAGTCTGCCCATTTTTCCCTGGACCTTTTTTGATCTGTGGCTCACTCTCCTTCCCCCCTTCCTTTCTACTAAGATTCCCTTATGCTTACCCCATGCATTCTTGTACCCCACCACTGTTTTCACTCCCACCACCTCTGCTGGAAGGCTGCTTCAGGAATCCACCATTCTTTCTGTGAAGAAGTACTTTATCACATCTCTCTTGAATCTACCCCGCCTCCATCTTCATTACATGTCCCCTTGTTCTTGAGCACCTTTTTTTCTGAAACATATTTCTCTCCCATACCTTATTTACCCCATGAAGTATTTAAAGGTCTCTATTATATCCCCCCATCTCCCTCATTTCTTTGTGGGTGTAAATGCTGAGATCCTTTAGTCTTTCCTCATACGGCTTTTGATGCACACTCTGCCATCCTCTGGACTGTCACCACTCAGTCTATGTTCTTCCAGAGATGTAGTCTTCAGAACTGGACATAGTACTCTAGGTGAGGTCTCTCACCAGTGATCTATACAGAGGCAACACAGCCTCCCTCTTTCTGCTGGTGATACCCTCGCTATGCACCCCAGCATCCCACTAGCCATCGCAACTGCCTTGTCGCACTGTCTGGCCAACGTTAGGTCATCAGATATGATTAACCCCAGGCTTCTTTTCTGTTTGGTGGTCATCAGTGTCACTCCAGACATTTTGTGTTCTGCCCTTGGATTTCTGTGCCCCAAAGCACATTATTGAAACTCAGCTGCCATACCCTTGACCACTCCTCAAGTTTTCTCAGGTCCCTGCTTATTCTTTCCACCCCTCTACCAGAATATCCACCCTATTGCACATTTTGGCATCATCCACAGAGAGGCAGACCTTCCCTTCCAGCTGCTTTGCAATGTCACTTCTAAAAACATCAAAGAGGACTGGTCCCAGCACCAAATGCTGAGACACCCACTAGTCACCCTTCCTTCCATGGAGTGAATTCCATTTACCACCACCCTCTGTCACCTATCCCCTAACCAGTTTCTCATCCAGTTTACCACCTTTGGACCTACTTCTAAGCTACCCAGCTTGCTTACTAGTCTTCTATGTGGAACAGTGTTAAAAGCCTTACTGAAATCTAGGTAGGCCATGTCCACTGCACCACCCTGATCTGATTCCTCGATCACCCAGTCAGAGAAATCTAACAGATTAGTTTGACATGACCTCCACCCCACCCCATGGATCCATGCCCCCTCGGGTTTTTTAACCCATTAGATTCAAGATATTCCACAATCATTTCCTTCAGCAGTGATTCCTACCACCCAATCATGTGGTCTTCCTGCTCTGCACTCGCTGCTTTCCTATCAGCATGCTGAAACCCATTATCAAAAGCAAACCTTGCCAGAGAGCTTGGGGGAGGGGTCATGTGGAAGTGTACTGAATTCTAGAAGTAGAACTATGATTACAAGTAAGTAGCCTATTCTTCCTTTCCATGGTAAAGGAGCCCACATCACCCAATCACCATATCCAATCCAACATGATTTCCTACATCTGTCACTCATGGTTCAAAAGAGACCACAAACAGCATTGAGATGCAGTATGTTAGCAGAGACAGCAACCTCCCTCTCACCCCAGTATCTTATTAGCAATACACAGGTGGCATGGGTTTTCAGTAACATCAAAGCATTACCTAAAATGAACACTAAAGTCATTACTGTGATTTTTCTTTTTTTTAAGAATATAAGTGTTTAATAGAACAACAAACAAAGAAAAGCTGATCTGACAATATCAGAAAAATCAAACCAATCTACATTTTGAAAGTGTTATCCTTTTTTTTTTTAAACAGGAAACATTGATAAGAAATATTAGCACAACTGAGCAACCATACCTGTTCACACGGCATGTTCACTTTCTAAACTTCTCAAGGTAAGAAACCACATACAGCATTTCATTTTCCAGTTATTACTATATATACAGTACTTGCATGCCATGCCCAGTGTGAAATATTTTTACTCTCCCATTATCCCTTAAGTAATGTCTGTTCTCTGAGTGCAATCCTGTTTGCTGCTCTAAGTCTCACCAAAACAACTCAAAGGGTAAAAAGACTTTTGTATCACACTCACCTGTAATGTTTTTCTTACGTACCCCTTCAGTGTGACCCAGTCTGAAAGGTCACAGTGCTCAGTTTGTGAATGTGTAGCTATAAACTGTTAGCCAGCACATAATAAAAGTAGGGCACAATCTTCCAGAAAAAGAAGTCTGTTGTGTCGCTGTGTATTTTATCATTTATTTGGTATTTGATTGAAAGACACAGTCCATAAGGTTCATTTATTTTCAGGAGGGTCCTGGGAATGGGGAGCATTATGCACTCACCATCTTGTTACCAATACTGTATTTTAAAAAATGGACTAATAATAAATCAAGATGTAACAAGATTAAAACTCTTTTGGGGACTATTTCTTTAAAGCACAAAGTGAATGATCCTGTGTAACTCCTTCTCTGCTCAATCCTGCAGGGCTAGTATGTTGTGTGTAAGGGTGACCAGGGATCACTCAAAAGCCATTCTTATTGCAGTCATTCACTGGCGAAAAGGCACCAGGAGGCATGTAGTTGTCCACCAAGTGATCCTACAAAGTCTTCACTCATAAGCCCAGGTCCTTGACTGCTAGATGTTGTTCATCATGTGGCACCATTCTTTCCTGGTTGAAAGGAATTTATTTTGGTAATTAAAATTGTTATTGAATTTCTTACAGACAAGCAGAAAACAAAAACACCAAAAAAACAGTAAAAACAACAAACCAATAAAGAAAATATAACCTTAAAATAAACTTCAGGGTACAGTGAAGGGAATTTCTTAAATACTTTCCAGTGATACAGCTCCTTACTGCAATGGCCACAATAGAAAGTAGATGCTGTATTTCTGTACTTCAGTCAGTTTATCTTGTAGAAATGCTCCCAGTTTTGATCCTGTTATTGACTGTCTCTTTCAATTCTTTCAAAACTCCATGGGTTGGATTTTCAGCAGTACAAGATTGCTGCAAGAATGAGATGCGCCAACGATATAGCACACTGGGCTTGCAGTAATTTAACAGGATTTTCTATCCTGTGCAGCAGTTGACGCGAGATAGACCAGCTTGCTTGCATCAATCCCAGGGACCTTTTTTATGGAGCTTATGTCTGAGATTTGGCACTAGCTGCCGTAAAGTGGGAAAACTGTTGCAACTGCGTCCAGTCTATAAAATTGGGTGCAGTGGCAGCAAACGGCATTGTCATAGCAGTGATTTCAAAGTCTTGACACAAGCCCTGCATCACCCTTTGAAAATCTGACCCCATATATCCTCCACCAGCTACTCCCAGGATTTCCACCCTTACTACAAGGCCAAAGTCTGTGTGTACGGTCAGCTTTCTCCATGTCACAGTCTCTCCAGACTTTCCCTGAAGCTGAATTCATTTTATCATTTTTCTTAATAACCAGTGTTTTTAAATATCTAGGATGTCTGTGTCAAAAAATGAATATTAATTCCCGAATCCCATGAATAGTAAACTATACAGTGTCTGACAGAACAACACGTGTTACAGATTCCTGCACATGAACACAAGGTGCAGCATCATTAAAGGAAGTGTGCATTTCTAATCTTATCGTGGAGCTCCCACCCAGAGGGGCACACACAGTGGACAAGATATACATATTTATAATTACTGATTAGCTTATTTAATAACTGAGTTGGCAGCACCATCAAATGTCATATTATCTGACTTTTGCCATAATAACTGGACAGATTTTATGGAATAGCTGTTAATCAAACCCATTCACGTAAAGAAAACACTTTTCCCTTATTTGCTTTTAAGTCATGTAAACAAAGCAACATGTCTAATAGTTACACACTACATAGCTTCTGCTTTCAGTAGAAAAAGCCTTAAACAAACAATTGTGATAAGTTTGTGATGTGCCATATTAGAAAAAAAATATTTCTTAGTTGGCATAGTTTTCTTTTTGTTGTGTACTTTGGGGTGTGCACCCCATTTTTAGTTACATTTTCAGAATGTGGCCCCCACCCCAAATAGATTTGCAACTGTATTGTTTTGTCAAACAGACTTTTTACAAAATGTGTGAATTTTTGTGTGTACACAGTGGGTGGGATATTCAGACTGCACCAGGCTGTGGCGCAAGCCTGGGCGCAGCGCAACTGGGATGCGCAGGGGCGTTGACAGGGTGATATTCAACAGAGCTGCACCATGGCACAGCATCACTGAATATCGCACCCTGGCCACTTGCAGTGCACATGGCACAGTGACACTACACCAGCGCAAGTGGCCAGAGTGGAGCAGGGGGATGCGCTAGCACAAGTGCCGTTGCACTAGGTGCAACAACCGCGATATTCAAAAGTGCACATGCAAATGGGGCCATAATGCATGCAAGGCGCAGATGGGGCCATTTGCATGTCATTATCTTCATTGCATGCAGGTGCACGATCCGGCGACTTGCACTGGCGCCCTGCCAGGCTGCAGCCTTCGAGGGACCAGCGCCCCTGCACAACAGCAACATGCTTTGACGCTGATCACAGGCATATGTATAGATTATGGCGTCCCTTATCGCTTGTGGTCCAGTGGACGCTTCGCAGCCCGATCGCGGGCATAATAAAATAATAGTCTTATGTCCTGGTGGTCACTGGACTGCTCGCAGCCCGATCATGGGCATATGTCATAAAAAAATAGTTCTGTATCCCTGGTGGTCAGTGGACCACTTGCAGCCTGATCATGGCGTCAGTAATGAATTATGACAAACCAATCCATGCCTGGTGGTCAGCGGTACCCCCTCCCCACCCGCCCACTGGGCCCCACCGCCTCCCCGGTCAGTGGCGGCGGCAGCTCCCACCCTTGCCACCCCACCGCCGCTGACTGACTCCGTATGGTAGGGCTGTATACTGCCATGGTCCTGGCGTGAGCCAATGGGCATGCAACTATACATTCTAAACCAGATATGTGGATGGATCCATTCACATTTCTGGACTTATAATGCGATGCGGGCTGCACACCCATTGGCTCACGCTGGGACCAATGGGCGACAGCCCCAATGTATGGAGTCAATGGCAGGTGGTGGGCGGCAAGTGGTGGGTTGCTGCCCGCCACTGACCAGGAGGGGCTGGGCGTGTGTGGCTCAGTGGGCGGGTGGGGAGGGGGTACTGTCGACCACCAGGATGGATTGGTTTGTCATAATTTATTACTGACACCTGCGATCAGGCTGCGAGCAGTCCACTGGACCACCAGGGATATAGGACTATTATTTAATTACATATGCCCACGATCAGGCTGCAAGCAGTCCACTGGAACACCAGGGATATAGGACTATTATTTAATTACATATGCCCATGATCGGGCTGTGAGCAGTCCACTGGACCACCAGGGCTATAGGACTATTATTTTATTACATATGCCCACGATTGGGCTGCAAGCGGTCCACTGGACCACCAGGGATATAGAACCATTATTGCAATACTAATGCCAGCATTTGGGCATGGGGGGCGCCACCACAAAGGTGCCACCGGAGCTCGGGTGGCCACCCACAGCTGGAAGCTGCTGTGTTGTGCCCTGCAGTATGGCAGCTCACCTGTGGGTGGCCAGCTCTTGCTCCTTTTTTTTTGGATCAAGTGTGTGCAGCGCAAGTAGGGGTTGCGCCTGCATGAGCTCAGCCATCCTGGGCTGAATATCGGGATGTCTTGAACATGCATGGGCTTGCCCCCCACTTGCACCACATACATTACTATACGCTGCCCGCACATCAGGATTTGTGCCAGGCACATTCCCTTTTGAATACCGCGCCAGGAGCAAGATTAGTGGGTTGCGTATGGTGCAACTATGTTGTACCATGCACAACCCTTCTGAATATCCCACCCAGTATGTTCATTGTTAAAGACCGAAATGGCAAAGTGAATTGATTCTTCAAACTCATACCCTTTGAACATTGTAAATAGCAAACAATTACAGCATTTAAATACTGTTTAAAATCCCATTTGATTGATACTACAATATGTAATTGTTTTAAACAGTCTGTATTTATATCTATTATATTTGACAATGTATTGTTATACCGTATACACTGTTGATTGTGTATTATTCACTGTCTGACTGGGTCACCTTCGAAAACAAACATTTTTGCCTAAAGGTCTTTCCCTAAGTAATAAGTGAAAACTGAAACATTCACAATTCTTTTCCTGCTACTTTTGCATCTCCAGTTAAAAAACAAAATAAAAAAACAGCAATTATATAAATTAAACTATGGGATGTTGATATTGATACCATCACAAACCACTTGTGCTTCACATCCATGGTTTATGTGGTATCATACACTGTGTAAAAAGGCTCATTATGTACAACACCCCATATATTATTCCATATATTTTTTTTTTAAATGTTTATTGAGGTTCTGCAAGTTACATTTTCAAACTTAATCCAATTTATATAAATATTTGTCAGCAACATTTTCACTGACTTACAATTACAACAGTTATACACTGCAATTCACTTTGGAGTACTATGACACAATCTAAGAAAAATACGGTAAACATTCTAAGCAGCAGTTTGCAAGGGAATATACTTAGATTCGGCAGCCTTCTCAGCTCTACACCCCTGAACCCAATTAGCCGTAATAATCCCCCAGTGCTCTCAAGGGGGTCTGAGAGTGTAACATCTCTGGTTAATGGTAACTTGGTAAAAAAAATATATTTTTAACAAGAAGCAGAATGGTGGCATTCATATATCTTAAATCTGATTAGAGACTGCTGTAAGCAAAGGTTCCCAGGTATCAATAAAGTATTGCCCCTGCCCTAGCCTATTGCATCAAAGTGATAATTTTCCAGTTGCATGCAAAGAGACATATTATTCAGCCAGTGTGTAATCATAGGAGGTGTAGTGCTCAACCAGTGCTGTGCTACTGCTTTCCTAGCATTTATAAGGGCTGTATCCCATAATCTGCAACTGGTTGTCCTGTTTAACACCATGGGCCCGGACTCATCAATCCCCACCATAAGTTCCGATGGAGAGCAGGGCAGCTTGCACTTAAGGATTCACTCCATTACCCTATGCATCTCTTTCCAGAATGGAGATACTTTACTTCACACCAATGCCATATGTAAAAAGTCACCATTCTCAACCAAACACTTTGGACACACTGGACTGATGGACGTTTTATGACCATGGAGCTACAGAGGAATATAATAGGTTCTGTACAAAAAATTGTATTGGATCCTGTGTAGCCTATTGGAGCTTCAGCGTGTGTAAACATGAATAATAGCCCTCTCCTATATTTTTTTGTATATAGACAATTTTATTTAATAAACAGCAACAGAAGACAATGCAAACAGTACCACAATGTCCAGATTAGAAGAAATCAAACAGCCTTAACATGTACAACTCCAATTATAACATATTACTAGAAATACAACAAACTCGCGTAACATACACTTTAGCCCTCTCTTATATTTGAGAGTCTAGAGTTATATCCAGCTCCTCACTCCATCTGGATTGTGCCTTAAGTGGTGGGTTGGGTGCAGCACCCAGAAACAGCCTGTACAGAGCAGTTAGGTGCTTAGTCCCGGTTGGGGCGACATAATATTTCCTCTATGGGTGAATGACTCTATGGGGAAACAATTACCTGATTCATAAGAAAGCAGAGTGCAATGAGAACTCCTGTTTAATATGTGTGAAGGATTTAAGTATACCAACCTCATACATATCACCCATATACTGTAATTGAATCCGTGCTTTCTCCACCTCAGCCGAATTTGGTGCATAGGTACATTATATCCACCCATTTTTTTTTTGCAAACAGGTACCAATCCAGCTCTCAGGGAAACTTCCCTCGGGTGACCAATAAATTTATGAGTGCCTAGCCAGACTCTGCCAAGTTATAACGTATATGGGTTAACTTTCCTTAGCACTTTCTCTTCATTAAGATTGGGGGGTAAATATCCCCTGAGTAAGCCCACACTGTCAACTTCCCGTTCCAGTAGAAGCCAGTCAGCGATAGTGGTTTGATTTTCCTCAGCCAGAAGAGCCAGCTGAGCTGCCCAGCAGAAAACTGTCATGTGTGGCAAGGCTAAGCCACCTCTTTTAATGAAATTTGTAAGTGCAATATATTCCTGGAAATCCTGGCCTTCTTACCACCCCAGAGAAATGTGTTTATAACTGAATTAAGCTCTCGAAAGAATTTGCCCAGGACTCTAATTGGCAGGTTCTGAAACAAAGACATTTATGGAGGATATTCATCTTGATAGTATTAATGCGCCCGAATAAGATGAGGGGGTAACCCACACCATTTCTCACAATCCTGCCGGATTGAGCATAGGAGTTTGCCATAATTCTCATGCTACAGACCTGCCCAGATCTGGAAATTAGAATGTCCAGATATTTCAACTTATTTACAACTTTAATACCCAATTGCATTGTTCTCAAGGTGTACATGGGATCCCGGTCCCACCAGCATGATCTCACTCTTTACCCAGTTAATTTTGTGGCTGGAGATCTTCCCATACTCACAGAGTAGATGATATAGCCTTGAAAGTTTTTTTTTTCAGAATTATTAAGGTAGAGTATGAGATCATCAGAAAACAGAGAGGCTTTGAGATGTTCTTCCCCAGGCTGGAATCCCTAGATATCCTGCTCTGCACAGATTGCTCCTTCAAGGGGTTCTACAGTTAAAACATAAAGAAGTGAAGACAGTGGACATACCTGTCGAGCTCCCCTGGTTGATAAAAAATGTTTCGACACTGTAGAATTAACTGCTACCTGTCCTGCTGGGTTATTATACAGGGTAGCTAGCCATCTCTGCATATTACTGCCCAAGCCAAATCTTTTAATGGTGGCAAACATAAAACCCCACTCCACATGGTCAATGGCCTTCTCAGCACTTTGGACCCGGGTGAGTTTCCTAGCTCCCTGAAGGAGGGGATGGTGACACCCCTCCTGAAGAAAGCTTCTTTAGACCCGGAGAACCTAGCAAACTACAGGCCTATCTCTAACCTTCCTTTTGTGGGGAAGGTTGCTGAGAGAAAGTTGTGGCAGCTCAACTGGAGAACCATTTAACCATTCATGATTTATATGAACCTCTCCAATTGGGGTTTTGTAAGAGGCATAGCACTGAGACTGCTCTGGTTTGGGTGCTCAATGATCTCCTGATGGCGAGAGATCAGAGACACTATTCCATCTTGGTTCTCCTTGATTTATCTTCAGCTTTTGACACTGTGGATCATGGGATTCTGCTTGAGCATTTGAGGTCCATTTGTGGGCTGTCGGGTTCAGTTCTCAGATGATTTACATCTTTTCTCGCTGGTAGAATGCAGAGAGTTGTCTCGGATGTTTTTTCTTCCAGGGCTTTCTCTCTGCCTTGTGGGGTACCTTAGGGCTCGGTGCTGTCTCCCATGTTATTCGCAGTGTATATGCTGCCCCTCGGAGACATTGTAAGACGGTATGGGCTGAGGTTTCACTGCTATGCTGATGATACTCAGCTCTACCTGTCTTTTGCCCCCAACAAGATTAGTGCTATCTCGGTACTGAACAGCTGCCTCATAGAAATCCAAGATTGGATGAGCACCAGCGGTTTAAAGTTGAACCCAGGTAAGACTGAGGTTTTGGTAGTGGACCCGGGTCATAGGTCAGAGGGGCTGAGGACTAATCTCCCCTCTGGTTTAATCCTGGGGAGGGGGGGGCCCAGGTTCTTACCTCTGAATGGGTGTGTAACCTAGGAGTGGTGCTTGACGATGGCCTGACCCTTCATCATCAGGTGTCGGCAGTCATCAAGCTGGCCTTTTACCATCTTAGGCACATTGCTAGGATTAGGCACCTTGTTCCGTCCAGCAACCTCCCTGTTTTGGTTCACGCCTTTGTGACATCGCACCTTGATTACTGCAACTCCCTTTACTTAGGGCTTCCTGGGGTTGATATCTGCCACTTGCAGCTAGTGCAGAATGCTGCAGCATGTTTGTTGACTGGGGCATCTACAAGAATGCATATTACCCCCATGCTGCACAATCTACACTGGCTGTCTATTCAGTGGCGGATCACCTTTAAGGTAGATCTATTGACTTACAAAGCCCTACACGGACAGCGTCCTGATTACTTGAAAGAGCTCCTGGTTCTTTACATCCCTCTGCGACAGCTCCACTTGACTGACGAGGGGTTGCTGGAGATTCCGAGGGTAAGTTTAAAGTCATCTGGTGCATGTGCCTTTGGGTTTATAGCACCTACCCTCTGGAATTCTCTGCCTCATCAGTTTCAGGAGTGCAGGACAGTGGAGTGTTTCAGGCGGGCACTGAAGACCTTTTTGTGGGGAAAAGCTTACTGTGTTTTCTTGATTTTATCTGTATTTATTGTGCTTTGTTTTTATTCGACTGTACAGTGCCTTGATATGTGAAAGGCACTATATCAAATACATTTATTATTTATTATTATTATTATTAAAGACTATCAGACTGTTGATGTACACAATTAGCATAAACAGTAGCAGTGTGGTCCAATCGATTTGAGTCAGCAGATCAGATATTTACATTTACAATGATAAGTTCAGACAGCCAATAAACTAGCAAGTTTTAACTTAAATGAGTGTGCAACTTAATCATAATGGATGCCTGTAAATCGACTGGCATTCAAGGGCTTCTCTTAGTCTCTGGGTCCATAATCACTCACCTGGCACTACTGCTGTATTAACTTTAAAGAGCTGCTGATGCCACAAAGAAAACTTTGAAAAACATAATATTTAGGTACAATTCATCTTGCATTCCATATGTATCCAATAGACGTCTCTTCCCCATTGTTCATTACTGAGAAATTTGCATGGAAACATGCTCTATATCCCTTAGAGGTCATCTGCCTCTTTTGCTTACTCCCTTCTTCATGTCATAGTCTTCTGTTGTGACATCACAATCTGTTGCCATGGGAGTAATTGTGACATCACTAGAAGAGCTTTATGACCTCAGGTAGGGGAAAAAGCAATAGGAATAGATTAACTCTTTAGGAGTAAAGATCCCATTTTCATGCAAATAGCCTTAGTAATAAATAATGGGGATGAGAAATACAGAACTAATGTGAAATACAAACTGAACTGCATCTTAATAATATGTTTTGTTAAAGTTGTCCTAATGGTATTAGCTGCTCTTTAAACATCGCCTCCTTACTTGCATCTTGAGGCAATGTTTTAACTGGCATGCTGCATTTCTCTAACTGTGGTGCGACCTTCCAGGGCATTCATGGGCACGGACAAACTCTTCTGCTGCTTGCAGTTTTGTAAAAAATCTGAGTGGTTGTCCTGGGCACATTATTTTTAGTTTTGTTAGCTACATCATAGAGTACGTAAGGAATACTTGGCTCCCGAAAACTTCTGTCTCAGAGTTTGGAGTTCTTTGCTGAAATCCGGAAAGACAAAAACCTTGCTTCCTTGCACTTCTAAGGGACCACAAACTCTGGTAGTATGAAGTACCTTTTCTTTATCTGGGTACCTCAAAAATTTAATAAGGTAGTGTCTGGGTCTGTCTCACTGATTCAGTTTTGGACCAGTCCGATGTGCCCTCTGTAATTCAAAGTCTGCAGCTTCCTGGCCTAATTAAAGCTTGTCAGCCAACCATTTCAGAACTGTTCTACCACCCTCTTTAGCTTCAAAATTCTCGGCGAGGCCAATTATGCCAATATTTGTTTGGCACCCTCTATTTTCCTGGTCATCAGCCTTTTCCTTTAATTTTTGCACTTGTTCCATGAGTGTTTCGTGGTCTCTGAACAAATCGGATACCAAGTCCTCTAATTCTCCAAGCCAGGTTTCAAGTTCTCCAAGCCATTGAGTGTGTGAAGCCATAGTTTCAGCAAGCCCTGTTACCACCGTCTGGATGTGGGTAACCTGGGCTGTCAAATTGTCAAAGCCAGTCCTCACTTCTTGTTGCAAATTAACTAGTAGATTCGCGACTGATTGCAGTGCAATATCTGTCTCTTTGTCCTTGTTGTTTCCCACCTCTGATGCTGTGCTTCTCGCTCTAGTGAGATAGCAGGTATCTGTCGCTTAGGAAATAAGCTTGTTCACTGGCTCAAAATCAATTGTTGACTGTTTTTTTGTTGATTTTTCTGTTGCCATTTGGATTTCAAGATGATTTTCATGTTAGTGAATTCCAGGTCTGAGTTTTAGATGGGTAGTTCACAGTTTTTGTTCAGTGCCCTCAGGAGCCTCTCTAAAGTCTGTCCACCATTGCTGGCTGCTAAGCCTCACCCCCTATTCCATATAACATTGGAGTGGCAGCAGCCACTAAGGCAGTTACTTAACACTGGCTGAGGAACAATGCTCCAACCATGGGGGAGTGGGTGTACAACTTTCAGAAGATTAAAAGTATGGACAGCATTACAGCAGTGATGCAACTTGTTAAGGAGAAGTTTAATGCTTGGTGGTTGCCTTTTTTTACATTTTTTGAAAGAATGTAAAGGTTCAGAAATACTAGATCAGCTACTGAATACAGATTGGTAATGGCTTATGGTTTAGGGGAGGGGGACATAACTGCGAGCGGTTTATGGTCCTATAGTTCCAGATAGTTTGGATACCAGTCCATGGTTAGGGCTGGAGCTATGTTTGGTATAATTTTTTTCACAGGTGGGAAAGATACATGACTTTAAAGTCAAATGATGGCTTACCTGGGCATGTTTGGTATCAACTAGGGACCTGGTTTATGACATGCAGCTCTCTCAAATCTCATAAGTAAATACAACCAGAGAAACTGTGAGATTTATGCCTTCTGTCACATGGGACTTTAGTTTTTTTGAACTATAGCCTGTAAGTGCTATCTACTGCCAGGTAAACTGCAAGGTACTATTTAGCATAAGTAGCGGATCAAGAACATGGGGGCACAAGTGGAAACTGATGGGGGGGGAGATTCAAGAGGGAAGTGAGAAAGTTTTATTTTACAGAAAGGGTGGTGGAGCCGTGGGACAATCTGCCAGGTGTTGTGGCGGGAGCCAAGCCTGTCAGTGACTTGAAACACAGCTGGGACAGAGTGAAGGGCTTTGTTGTTGCTCAGGGTGACAGCGGTAGGGTGGGGAGCATGTGGGTGGATAGTGTGGGTTAGAACCCTGTATGGACAATGGGTCCTGGGTTTGTTAGGGTTTATGGGCAGACTGGATGGACCAGTGATCTTTTTCTAATGTCACTGTCTATGTTTCTGTGTTTCTATGTTTGTCTGTGGTGTCAAATGTTTCTCATGTATCAATAAATAATGAAGTTTACAACAAAAAAAACCGTGCAGCCCTGTGCACAACCAGTGCATAGTAAGCTGCAGGAGTGGGTAGTCAGTCAACTGTCCTCCTAAATGATTACAGACAGATGGACCTGGGCTTGGAAATCGGAAAACAAAAAGAATTGCACATGACACTGAGTCAGGCAGGATTACGATAGCTTTGCCTACTGTAGAACCTTGGAAGCTGTGCTGAGGATTCTTCCCCATGCCCAGTGTATAGCATTGGTGTATTCACTGCATCTCCGTCAGGTCATACTGTACATGCAGTCCAGGTCCTATAGCATTGGCCATGGCCAGATTTGAGGAGATAGTGCAGTAATGTAGTCACTGTGATGGATCCCAGATGACAGAAGGAGTAGCTGATGGGCTAGTAACAGGCACAAGGGATGCATAAAAGCATGTACACCCTATGAATGGGCCATGGAGGTGGGAAATTAAACAGCCTTTTCCACTTTTTTAACAACATGAATGTGAATCTGCATTATTATTTATACAGTCATCATGGACAGCACATGGACCCTTTGAACATTCAAAGAATGGCTTCACATTGTACTGGCTACTTTATCCCAGGATCCCCAATGACAGACCCTTTTTCCATTAAAGAAAATGGATGCTCTGGATCCAGCCCCTGGTCCTCTAGCTAAGGTGTCTTTACTTTAAATTAAATATTGTTATTTTCCATTATGAAATGGGTCGTGAGAATGCTGGCCTACAGATCCTTTCAGCTGGGCTGTTATTCCAGCACAAGGGCCAGCTAAAAGTAGCCAAACAAAAATATGTTTAAAAGATGCATCCAACTTATGAAAAAGGATCGCCAACTGGTTGCTCAGTGTGCATTATGGTAGGCTAATGGCCCTTTTCAGGTGGTGGAAGCACTCGGCTTCACCTCTTGCTTCAACCCAACCGAGGTGGGCCGTTAATAATGCACCCCGCCTTGCCTTATTGCTTAAGTAGTTTACAGTTATCAGGTCCCTCACTCTGTGTTTTTGTGGTTAAAAAGTAAATTGTTTTTACTGGTTCCCAGTCGGTTCCAAGGAACTGCGATATCAGTTCTTTATCAGTTCCTTCCCTCGGTTCCTGGTTTCTGCAATTTGACATTTTATTTTTTTATTAGAAGTAGTGATATTTCCACATAATTTTATGTACCAAAACTTTCCTGCTTAATAAAAGTGACATTTTTATTTTGGATTATGACAGGTAGACCTAAGAAAAGAAAAGAAAAGAAAAGGCCCCATGGGATTTAAACATTGTATTTTTGTGGCTTTTGGGTAGCAAACAGCAGCATGTCACTCATTCTGTTTTAACTGTCTGGGCTATGGTCACAGCTTTCTAAATTATGATCATCATAAAAAGATCTGACACAAAACAAAAAAGAAAATAAGAGAAAGTCTCAGTCTTCTCCAGTTTCAATCTCTGCCTCACTTGTGTGTTCACTTGTAGAACAGGCTGTGATCACTTTTGAAACGGAGAAAGGGCCATCTGAAGTTATGACTTCTAAGGAGCAAGCAGTTTCTTCCAGAAGCCATGGGGACAAGAGGTTAGCTTTGTCCTTAACTCAGGAACCCCTCTCGCCCACGGCCGATATCATTGGACTTCCGCTGAAGCCCTGCACCTCTGGAGAGTGATGCCCCCCCCCATCAAGCAGCCAGTCAGGAACCCTGCATTCTTCTGGCACCACCTTCTAGCTGTGATAACTTGCTGCCTGTACTTTAAAAGTGCAGCTGTGCACTGTTTCCCAAACCCAGTTCCTGCCAAGCCATGGGGACAAGAGGTTGGCTTTGTCCATAACTCAGGACCCCCCATTGCCCACTGCTGACACCACCGGACCCCTACCGAAGCCCTGCATCTCTGGAGAGTGACACCCTCACCGAGGAGCCAGCTGGGGACCCTGCAGTCTTCTGGCTCCAATTTTAAAGTGCCACAACCTGCTATCTGGACTTTAAAAGTGCGACTGTGTGCTGTTTCCAAGCCTCATTCTTACTGCAACCTGTGGGGCTGACATGTTGACTTTGTTCTTCACTTGGGAAACCTCTCACCAACTGCCGATGCCACTGAACATCTGCTGAAGCCCTGCACCTCTGGAGAGCGATGCCCCCAACTGAGCAGCCAGTAGGGGACCATGCATTCTTCTGGCACCAGTTTTAAATTGTCTCAACTTGCTACCTTGACTTTAAAAGTGTGGCTTTGCACTGTTTTCTGAACCCAATTCCTGCTGCAAGACATGGGGATGAGAGGCTGGCTTTGCCCTTAAATTGGCACCCCCTCTCACCCACCACTGATGTCACCAGACCCGCTGCTGAAGTCTTGCACCTCTGGAAAGTTACACCCCCCATGAGCAGCTAGTCGGGGATCCTGCATTCTACTGGTGCCAATTCTAAACTGCCACAACTTGCTGCCTGGACTTTAAAAGTGTGGCCCTATACTATTTCCCAAACCTGATTCCTGCAAAAAGCTGTGGGGACAAGAGGTTGGCTTTGTCCTTAACCCAGGACCCCCTCTCACCCACTGCCAATGCCACCGGACCTCTGCGAAAGCCCTGTACCTCTGGAGACCCCCCCACCGAGCAGCCAGTCAGGGACACTGTATTCTTCTGGCACAAATATTAAACTGCCACAATTTTTTGCCTGGATTTTAAAAATGCAGCCGTCTGCTGTTCCCAAACCTGATTCTTGCTGCAAGCCATAGGGGTGAGAGATTTGCCTTGTCCTAAACTTGGGATCCCTCTCTCCTACCACCAATGCCACTGGACCTCCACCGGAGCCCTGCTCCTCTGGAGAGTGACACCCCCCCCAACCAAGCAACCAGACAGGAACCCTGTATTCTTCTGGTGACAGTTTTAAACTGATGCATCTTGCTGCCTGGACTTTAAATGCACAGTCATGGGCTATTTCCCAAATCTGATTCCTGAAGCAAGTCATGGGGGTGAAGGGTTTGCTTTGTCCTTAACTCGAGATCCCCTCTCACCCACGACTGATGCCACCAGTCCTCAACCAAAGCCCTGCACCTCTAGAGAGTGATGCTTCTCCACTGAGCAGCCAATCTGGGACCCTGCATTCTTCTGGCACCAATTTTAAGCTGTGAAACATGCTGCCTGGACTTTAAATGCATGTCCATGCACTGTTTCCTGAACCCAATTCCTCCTGCAAACCATGGGAACAAGAGGTTGGCTTTGTCTAGAACTCAGGGCCCCCTCTTTCCCACCACTCAAACCACTGGACCTCAACCAAAGCCCTGCATCTCTGGAGGGTGATCCTCTCCCCCCCCACAGAGCAGCCATTTGGGACCCTGCATTCTTTTGGCACCAATTTTAAAGTGCTGCATCCTGCTGCCTGGACTTTAAATGCACTGCTGTGTGCTGTTTTCTAAACCCAATTCCTGCTGCAAGCCATGTGGACAAGAGGTTGGCTTTGTCCTTAACTTGGGACCCCATCACACCCACAGCCGATGCCACTGGACCTCCACTGAAGCCCTGCACCTCTAGAGAATGATGCTCCCCTCCGACACACACACACACACACACACCAAACAGCCAGTCAGGGACACTTCATTTTTCTGGCGCCAATCTTAAACTGCCGCAACTTGTTGCATGGACATTAAAAGCATGGTGGTGCTTTGTCCTTAATTCAGGACACCCCCCTCACCCACCGCCAGTGTTGCTGGACCTCCACTAAAGCCCTGCACGTCTGGAGATGTTAGGCACCTCCCTACCCTGCATTCTTCTGGCGCCACTTTAAAACTGCCGCAACCTGCTGCCTTGACTTTAAAAGTACAGCTGTGCACAGTTTTCTGAACCTGATTCCTGCTGCAAGCCATGGGGGTGAGAGATTGGCCTTGTCCCTAACTTAGGACCCCCCTCTCACCCCCTACCAATGCTGCCAGACATCCACTGAAGTGCTGCTCCTCTGGAGAGTGATGCCCCTCCAAGCAGCCAGTCGGGGACTCTACATTCTTCTGGCAGTAATTATAAACTGCTGCAACTTACTGCCTGCACTTTAAAAGTGAGGCCCTGCATTGTTTCCTAAACCTGATTCCTGCCGCATGCTGTGGGGATGAGAGGTTGGCTTTGTCTTTAACTCAGGATCCCCTCTTGCCCACTGCTGATGCCACCAGACCTCCGTCAAAGCCCTGCACCTTTGGAGTTTGACACCCCCAGCACCACCATCGAGCAGCCAGTCGGGGACACTGCATTCTTCTGACACAAATTCTAATCTGACACAACTTGCTGCCTGGATATTAAAAGCATGACCATTCACTGTTTTCTGAACCTGATTCCTGCTGCAAGCCATGGTGGTGAGAGGTTGGTGGCTTTGTCCTTAACTCAGCCCTCCTCTCCCTCACCATCGGTGCCACCAGACCTCTGCCAAAGCACTGCACCTCTGGAGAGTGACACCCCTGCCGAGCAGCCAGCCAGGGACATTGCATTCTTCTGGCACAAATTTTAAACTACTTCAACTTGCTGCCTGGACTTTAAAAGTGCAGCCATCCACTGTTTCCTGAAACCGATCCCTACCACAAGACATGGGGATAAGAGGTTGGCTTTGTTCTTACCTCATGACCCCCTCTTTCCCACCCCCGATGCCACCAGACCTCTGCCAAAGCCCTGCTCCTCTGGAGAGTGATGCTGCCCCCATTGAGCAGCCAATTAGGGACTCTGCATTCTTCTGGCACTAGTTTTAAACTGCTGCAGCTCCCTACCTGGATTTCAAAAGTGCGGATGTGTGCTGTTTCTTGAATCCAGTTACTGACACAAGCTGTGGGAGTGAGGGGTTGGCTTTGTCCTTAACTCGGGACCCCCTCTCTCCCACCACTGATGCCACCAGACCTCTGCTGAAGCCCTGCATCTCTGGAGACTGATGCCTTCCACTGAACAGTAAATTCAGGATCCTGCATTCTTCTGGCACCAATTTTATACTGTTGCAACTTGCTGCCTGAACTTGCATCTGTGTGCTGTTTCCTGAACCTGATTCCTGCCGCAAGCCATGAGGACAAGACGTTGACTTTGTCCATAGTTCAGGACCCCCCTTCCCCACTGCTGACACCACTGGACCTCTATCAAAGCCCTGCACCTCTGGAGAGTGATGCCCCCCACCAAGCAGCCAGTCGGGGACCCTGCATTCTTCTGGTGCCAATTTTAAAGTGCCGCATCCTGATGCCTGGACTTTAAAAGTATGGCTGTGTGCTGTTTCCCGAACCCAATTCCTGCTTCAAGCCATGTGGACAACAGGTTGGCTTTGTCCTTAACATGGGACCCCCTCTCAACCACCGCAAGCACCACTGGACCTCAGCTGAAGCCCTGCACCTCTGGAGAGTGATGCTCCCCCCAACCAAACAGCCAATCAGGGACCCTGCATTTTTCTGGCACCAATTTTAAACTGCCACTACTTGCTGCTTAGACTTTAAAAGCATAGCGGTGAGATATTTCCTGAACTTGATTCCTGCAGCAAGCCATGAGGACAAGATTGGCTTTGTCCTTGACGGGGGACCCGCTCTCACCCACCACCGATGCTGCTGGACCTTTGCTGAAGCCCTGCACCTCTGGAGAGTCATGCCCCCCCAATGAGCAGCCAGTAGGGACCCTGCATTATTCTGGCACCAATTGTAAGCTGCCACAACTAGCTGCCTGGATTTTAAAAGCATGGTCATGCACTTTTCTGAACCCCATTTCTTTTGCAAGGTATGTGCATAAGAGGTTGCCTTTGTTCTTAACTCGGGACCTCCTCTCACCGAAGTCCAATACCTCTGGAGAATTACACACTCCGCACGCACCCCATGAGCAGCCAGTCTGGGACCCTGCATTCTTCTGGTGCCAATTTTAAACTGCCACAACTTGCTCCCAGACTTTAAAAGTGCAGCCCTGTGGTGTTTCTTGCACCTGATTCATGCCGCAAGCTATGGGGGTGAGAGGCTGGCCTTGTCCTTAACTCAGGACCCCCTCAAACCCATTGCTTGTGCCACCAGACCTCCACCAAAGCCTTGCACCTCTATAGAGTGATGCCCCTTCCCCAATGAGTAGCCAATCAGGAACTCTGCATTCTTCCGGCACAAATTTTAAACTGCTCGCACTTGCTGCCTGGAATTTAAATGCATGGCTGTGCACTGTTACCCAAACCCAGTTCCTGCTTCAAACCATGGGGGAGAGAGGTTGGCTTTGTCTTAACTCAGGACCCCCTCTCACCCACTGCCAATGCCACTGGACCTCCTCCGAAGTTCTGCACCTCTGGAGAGTGATTGCCCCCCCAACCACACCGGGCAGCCAAGCAGGGATCCTGCATTCTTCTGGTGCCAGTTTTAAACTGCTGCAACTTGCTTCCTGGACTTTAAAAGTGCAGCCCTGCATTGTTTCCTGCACCTGATTCCTGCTGCAAGCTGTGGGGATGAGAGGTTGGCTTGTCCTTAACTTAGGACCCCCTCTCACCCACTGCACCTCCGCCAAAGCCCTGTACCTCTACAGAGTGATGCTCCTACACTGAGCAATCAATCAGGGACACTGCATTTTTCTGGTGTAAATTTTAAACTGCCTGCAACTTGCTTCCTGGACGTCAAAAGCACAGCCAGCCACTGTTTCCCTAACCCGATTCCTGATGCAAGCCGTGGGGTCGAAGGGTTGTTTTTGTCCTTAACTCTGGATCTCCTCTCACCCACTGCCAATGCCACTGGACCTCCGCTGAAGCCCTGCACCTCTGGAGAGTGATGCCTCCCTACTGAGCAGCCAATCTGGGACCCTGCATTCTTCTGGCACCAGTTCTAAACTGTTGCAACTTGCTACCTGGACCTTACAAGTGTGGCTGTGTCCTGTTTCCTGAACCTGATTCCTGGTGGAAGCTGTGGGGACAAGAAGTTGGCTTTGCGCTTAACTCGGGACCCCCTCTCACTTGTCGCTGATGCCACTGGACCTCCACTGAAGCCCTGCACCTCTGGAGAGTGATGCCTCCCCATTGAGGAGCTAATCCGGGACTCTGCATTCCTCTGGCATCAATTGTAAACTGTTGTAGATTGCTGCCTGGACTTTAAAAGTGCAGCTGTGCACTGTTTTCTGACTCTGCTTCCTATGACAAGCCATGAGGATAAGAGGTTGGCTTTGTCCTTAACTCAAGACCCCCTTTGCCCACCATGAATATCACCAGGTCTCTGCCCAAGCCCTATACCTCTGGATAGTGACATGGTGACCCCCCCCCACACTGAGCAGCCAGTCGCTCCCCTGCTCCTCCCTTTCATAACCGTATCTGTGCTAGTGGTCTGGAGCACTGAGGGTCACAGTGCAAAGGGTGTGACACTTTGGTTGTCAGCTGTGGGAGTCAGCCAGCGATGCTACCCAAAATAGTGAAACCAACAATTAGCACCAACAAAAAGGCTGCCTTCCTGATAACACTCATGAGAGTAAAATCGATGCAAGTGGTCTTTACTGCAATCTCTGGCTAGCATGTATATTTGCTAAAACAGGTCCAACCAGCACTGTTTTATTCTAATTCAAGTAGGTATATTGGTACTATGATTATACAAAGACAATAACTTGTTCTGTGGAACGAATGTGTATCTGCTAAAACCGGTACTACCAGCACTGTTTTAGTTATTCTCACAAGTAGCTCTACTGGTACTGACATTGTACAAAAGGACAATAGCCTGTTATGTGTAGCTAATGTGTAACAGCTATAACCGATACATCCAGCGCGGTGTTATCTCTTTTTTTTTTTTTTTTTAATAGTAGCTGTATTATACCAATTTGCCAAGCTGGTATAAATTGTTATTATTTCTTGCTACAGAATAACTATATCCTTGTTCTTGGTACCAGTCATTGTGGTCATAACCAGAGCATCAACTTTCCTCAAGTCATACATCCATACAACAAGATATGAGTATTATCCATACTATTATTGCTTACAGTGACCCCCAAAAAAAATATGGCCCAATGCCCTGTATCATCATACATTTGCATGCAACTAGGACACAGCTAATTTTATATGAGAGTGAATACCTATGGCCCCCCAAGTGTTGCAGATTGGTGGAACAATTAATGATCCCCGCCCCCTCTCTTATGTACCACATTTATGTTACTGTTAAAGCCACATAATCCCACCAACCCCAGGACTGAGTCATCTGTGCTAATCACCCAGCTGTACTGGTCAAAATGTAATAAAAAGCTCCTAGGAATTTATAGTACCCACATGAAACACACCATCATCTTGCTCCTAATCTGCTTTTGTAATGTGGAACTCAGTTCAGGTCTCGTAGATTCATACCTTACCCCTTTCACTTTTGCTAAACTACCCGGATTAAAGTTTGCAATTATCAGTGTCCACAGCCTAAAAAACAAAATTGATAGTGTAACTATGGATAAGCCTAATCAACCCAGATAGCCTGTTGATCACTGAAACCTGGCTGAGTAAGTCAACAGGCTACAGTGTTATAGTGATCCCTGGCTACAACTTATATTAGCAGGATAGAACCACTAGAGGTGGTGGCATATTTCAATATGCCAGACAAAAGTTCACCTCCGCTATTATCAACATTCTGTCACAACCACATGAATTTGGAATGCCTGGAGGTCTCACTAGCCTTATCCCAAAATGAGTCCATAAATATTATTGACTTCTACAGGCTCCCCCTGTGGTGGTTAATCAGTCATCTGACAAGCTTCCTAAGCTCTCACAGTAATGAGACAATAATACTAGGAAACTTTAAATAAGACTGGCTTGTATCAAAGTCCAATGACCTTAAGTTGCTATGTGATGACTTTGGCCTCATGCAAGTGGTTCCTGAACCCACCAGACCCAATCCAAGGAATCCTTCCCACTCCTCACTGCTAGACTTGATAATTACCAATACACAACCACAGCTGTTTTTGGCAATGAGTGTAGTGACCATAATGTGGTAGCCTGTGTCAGAGGAAACTGCAAATAGCCCATAGTATCCTCCAAACATTATAAAAGAAAGCGCTCCCATTTCACTGTGGCTAGCTACAGTATTTCCGGGATCTGGCAAACATCAACTGGCAATACTTTTACCTTGCCCCCTCTCTGCACAAAGAGGTAGATATATTTAACCAACAAATCCTAACCATAATAAATCTGCACACTTCGCTAAATAAACATACTGTTAAGAAAAAGATCTGTCCCTGGTTCACTAAGGAATTAAAACAGATGTTGAAAGACAGGAATATGCTATGGGCTATGGCCAGAAAAATGAAATCAACTCAGGATTAGATGGTGTCTAGACAAGAAAGGAACTGTTGTACCAAATTAATCCATACTGTCAATTCAAACTACTACCTAAGCATCCTAGAATCTAATAACAATGACCCTTCAATATTCTGGCAGACAATCAAGTCCCTTGAAGTAGGAGCAGCTCCTTCTACACTAGGGGGCAAGCCAGAGGCTGAGGGCAAAAACATTTCTGGCAAACAACAAATACTGGAAGCACTTAATGCTCACTTTTGTCTGCTTGGGCTGCTTTTGAATTGTCACCTGCTGTTGCAATCCCACTAAGAAGCATAAAACAACCACACCAAAGTCTAACACTCAGCCACCCTACTATTTTCAGGCCATCACATGCAAACAGGTGGAAGATATGTTACTTGCACTTGACACCAAAACAGGTCTTGAGGCATACAATCTGGAACCATTTTTTCTGAGAGCAGGGGCCCCAATGTTAGCAATACCTATAATACACCTATTCATTTTTTTCCTAACCAGTCAGGAAATCCCAACATTATGGAAAACTGCCCGTCTAATCCCGCTCTATGAAAACAGAGATGAGTACAAGGGTAGAAATTATAGCCCTATGTCGATTCTGCCTGTCCTTGCTAAGGTCCTGGAAAAAATAGTCAGCATACAGGTTCAGGATTTCGAGATTACCTATCCAACCATAATTTACTCACACCTTCCCAGTCTGGATTAAGGCCCCTACATAGCATTGCTACTGCACTTATCAAAGTGACTGATAATTAGCTCACCTCCCTCTTGATCAAAAACTTGTAATAGCTGCCATTTTCCTAGATCTCAGCAAAGCTTTTGATACAATGGACGATCAAGTACCGCTAAATAAATTGCCTCATATTGGTACCGGACAGCATGCCTTACTCTAGTTCAAAAATTACTTTATGGGTAGACAACAAAAGCTGAAATCTGAAGGCATGCTGTCCTCTGCTTTCAAATGTCCAAAGGCATCCCACAAGATGTGTCCTTAGACCACTCTTGTTCACTATTTACACTAATGATCTGGGTAATGATATCGGAGATGTAAAATTACAGTTACACAGATGATACAGTAGTATATAGCAGCCAAAACCAACTTGAAGGAAGCTATACTGAGCTTTCAGACTGACTTCAATGCTCTCCAGCTGAAACTATGCCCCTCCAAACTCCTCCTTAACACTGAAAAAACAAAATATATTATTTTTGGCCCTAACAATAAATGGGCAACAGACCCTTCCACCCCTGACATACTTACACTACTAGGTGAGAGGCTGGGAATAGTAGAAATAGTAGAAACTTTCAAATACCTATGAATATGGCTAGATAATAAACTCTCTTTCAACTGCCATATTGGCAATCTATGTAAGAAACTGAGGACAAGGCTGGGTTTTTACCATAGAAATAAATTCAACTTATCCCTAGAAGCCCTCTGCTTGACTGTGGAAACTTCATTTGTTATAGAGTTGCTGCTGCTGGACAACTTGCAAAACTGGACTTTCTGTATCATAGGGCACTTAGATTCATTACTGGGATGCCTGCAAGATCCCATTGCTGCACCCTGTAAACATCTTTTGGCTGGCCCTCCCTCACTGCTAGGTACCACAAAAACCTTTATGCGTGGACCTGTTAGGCATGAAGTACCCCAATATATCGCAGAGCTGTTACATAGAGCATAGAGTCTATACAGTGTGATAGTATGCAGTCATATTTTACTTGAAATGCCAAGATTTGCAACCAGTTATGGGAAAATGGCCTTCAGGTGGCTAGCCCCAACTTACTGGAACAAACGGCAAGCCTGTTTAAAACTAAACTATATTATCCTTGGCACCTTCAAATCCTTGACTGACAACTGTTGTACTGACAACTGTACTTGCTCCTAATATTTGCTAGTACTTACCACTGCTAATGCTTGCTGTGAATGTTTTTTAACATTTTTATTTACCTATTTTATTGTCTGGTATACCCAGAATAATGTTTAAGATGAAGTGCATAATGTAATATTTACATTGATTGCTTAATGGTGGTGCCACAATGCTTTTAAAATTGTGTTTATTCCTTTCTTCACTGTAGCCCAGTTTTCTTGCTTTGTGGAGTGTGGGAAAGCTGGAACATGCAACCAGCTTTGCCCGTGTGTGTGCTTTAGGAAGACTGTACTAATGTTATGTTAGTCTGTGATTGTGCAGTGTCTGGTAAACTCAGAACATTTTTGGGTTTGGTAGCTGGGGCTTTCCATGTCCAGTAGCATGGGAGGAGGGGGCTGTCATGGGGGAATCTGGGTGGCTTGGATTTTGGTGGTCAATAGGTACTAAGGTCTTCTAGATCAGTCCTAGCATTACAGATTTGGAGCACAGAGATGGTGGCTTGAGTAGTTTACAATGTTGAATATCCATGTTACTAATGTGGAGAAATATATTTTGGGTTGCTGGTCCTGTTTAATAGGGCATCCCACCAAAGTAATCATTGGTCAGCTATGTATTTTGTTGTGAACATGATAGCTATTTAAACAAACTCTGGCCAAAGCCGCTATGGCTGCAGCTGAGGTCATGGAGGAACATGGCACTTTCCGCCGTGTCCAAGTTGGCCACCAGAGTTCTCTGCACATGCACAATGACTCACACATGCACACTGAACTCCAGCGGCATGGTGGCACAGTCCGCCATGTCCAAGATGGCCACTAGATTTCTCTGTGCATGCACTGACTTGCACATACGCACTGGACTCCAGTGGCCATCACGGACATGGCAGACTGTGCTACCATGCTGTCGGAGTTCAGTGCACATGCACAAGTCATCATGCATGTACAGAGAACTCCAGCAGCCATCTTGGACACAGCAGACAGTACTGTGTTCCACTGATGGACCAATGGACAAAATAGTGCAGTGGATGCAGAGTGATTGCCATTCATCTCCACAATTTAAAAGTCTGTTCAGTATCCAGCAAGCTCCCTTTTCTCTACTGTGTTAGCAAGATGTCTGCAGGGTTATGCCCACTGCAGCCATGGTAATGCAGGGAGGCTTGCAATAAAGACCCTTGAGTTCAGTTATCTGATGTTTTTTTTCCATGATTACAGTAACTATGGTATTGACTGCAGCTAGCTCTGTGTTTTTCTTGAACTCAGGATGTATTTGCTTGCTGATACCCTCACCATGATGTAACTACTATATTGGTGCAGAATTCACCCAACCTTAATAATTAAACCCAATGTTACTTTTATCTTGTATGAACTGTTCTAGTGCTCATTCTTCTCATGTATTTGATAAAATGCATTAAAGAAAATTACAAAAGAAAACCTAACATTGCATTTCCTTACTTTTTGTGCTTTAATAATAAACAGTAAATTGGGCATTTATGTAGTCTATTTCAGTTAATGTTCCTTCATTTTAAGATAGTTAGCCATCCTCATTTGCTTTCTGTATACAAAGAAGATGCCCTAATGTGTATGACCCAGAACCTGTAGCTTGCTTTTGCATATGGCTCTGTGGGCTGTGTGCAAAGCAGCTGAACATCTTTGCACAGCCAAAGACTTTAGCTTGTTTTACATGTAGCACTGCAATGCAGGTACTCCATCAGGCAAGATCCTTGATCTGTAGCTTGCTTAGTTCATAGTGGGCCATACAGAAAGCAAATAAACCATTGGGCAAGGTGCCGGCCTGTAGCTTTCTTTGTGCATGGCTCTGTGGGTCATATGCGAAGCAGCTGACCCATCAGCATGGCCCTAAATCTGTAGCTTGTTTTGCATGTCCTGCAAAGCCATCTGTATGTTTACCACATTTTTGATTAAGTCTCAAGAAACAAGTTATGTTTTACAAAAACACGTTTATGAGTCATGAAAGCAGGCCCTGTATGTGTGACACACAACAACTTATTTTCAATAATATTTTGGCATTTTGTCTTCAAAACAACACTTGAAGAAACACCCTTACACCATAATCTGTCAGCCAAACAAGTTTGAGTTACTCTCTCATTGTATTTTTGTTTTATTTTTAGATGTACAAACATTTCACTTTTTTCCCACTTTTGTCATTAAGGCACAGGAAAGTGGAAGTTGCAGCTTGTGAAAAAGCATTTGAGAACCACCAAAACAGGACCTATGTTCCTGATATTTAACAACCTGTTTTCATTAATATTTTAAATAATATTTTACTGAAAACCAACTCTTGAAGAAGCACCCTTATACCATATTCTGTTGACCACATACGTCTGAGACATAACCTCCCAGATTTATTTTGCTTTTGATGTTCAGATATTTCCTTTTCTTTCCCCACTTTCATGACCACTAAGACTCACAAAAATGGCACTCCTAACTCATGAAAACAAACAAATCAAGAAAACAGGACCTTTCGCTTTCACAAAACAAATTCTTATGCAAAATTTCTGAAAAACTGAACGGTGCATGCACAAAAATAGAATTTAATTTTCTTTATCATTTAAATTCTACATGTTATGTTTCAAAACCACATAGTGAAGAAACATCCTTGGGCCAAACTGATTAACCTGAAAGTTCCAGGTTTTACCTTTGAGCCTTTTATTTAGCTATTGGTAAGCAAAAAAAAGACTTAAAAACAATTATTTTTTCACATTTTCAACCTTCTTGAACATTTGAACAAGCTGACCATTGCCACATTTTCTAGATCCAGAGATCCTGGGCCCAAGAACTCACATGCCACATTTCAGATTAGTCTGTCCAAGGGTGCCCACTGTATTGCAGTACAAAATCAGGATTTAATGTAGTCAACCCTAAAAATTGTGATGTGGTTCATGAATGGGACTTTTTCCTATAGGGTCCGTAAGCTGTTATTTTCCTATATACCATGTCAATTAAAGCCATATACCATGGGAAAGAACAAACAAAAGTATATACCACCCCACTTAGCAGTATGTACCCATAGTACATGAAACACTGTGGTACCACACTAATTCCAACGAATTACCTCATCAATTAAACAATCAACGCATCAATTAACATCTCTACCAAACCAATTACACCTATTTCCACACACAATAAGCAAGTGACACATTTAAAAGACTCCCAGACCTACAAAATCATAGTGGTGTTAAACAGTAAGAAGTCTCAAGTAATGCCCTTCTTCTTGATACCATTGGTGGGGTGGGGGGGGACACAAAATTACAAACGGTTACAAAGGATGGTATAGAACTAGCCAGAGTTTCTGAATATAAATACCTAGGTATCCGGGTAGATAAAAATCTAAGTTCTGATCACTACATTGAAATGGTGACCAAAAATGTTAATTGCATACATGGTTGTAGTTTTGATCATCACATTGAAATAGTGGCCAAAAAAGTTGCGTCCAAGCTTGGGGCATTTAGATGCATGACCTGCTGTATAAAAAAAAAATTGAGATATACAATTGTAACACAACTTCTAATTCCAATTTTAGATTATGGGTGCTTTGCAAATTGTTCAACCTTGAGGAAAGTAGAAGTCACATATAATAAATTAAATTTATACTTTGTTGCGACTACAGAACTCATCAGTGTTCAATGTATACTGAGCTGGATTGGCTTACAATTGAAAATAGAAGAAAATTGATTTGGGCTGGCTTAGCAAATATCTTAAACCAAAATAAACTGGTGAACTTAATTGAGAAATTAGAAATATAGAATAAAGGATGGGGAAGTGTGTGATATGAGAATTTAATGCACACCTGAGGTGTGGGATGCTACATAAACCCCAAGGGCGAAGGCCGAGGGCTCTACTAAAGCATCCCACACAGAGGGTGTGTATTAAATTCTCATATACACACTTTTTCATCTTTTAGTAATTTTTCTCCAGCCCGACTTATGTGACCATGTGCCACAGACACACACACACACACACACACACACACACACACACACACACACACAGTCTCTCTCTTCCTGTCCCTCTCTCATTTGTTCTTTGTTTCTTTGTACTCATTTTTTTTCTTTTTTTCTTTACATTTACAGTTAGTTGTCCTGATCATGCTAGCACTGCGAGTCAAGCCATGGCCCCATTCCTGAAGTGGTTGAAGAGCAGGATCAACCAGATAGAGGTTTTTTTTTAAATGTGGATGGCAGGATCAACCAGATACTGTTAAAAAAAATAAAAATAAGTAGAGTTGAAGCTTGTTGTGGGAGCTCCTCAGTAAGCAAGAGACCGAGCCGCCATGTTTGCGAGAGTCTTCAGCCCACCCACACGCAGAACAAAAGCCAGTGAGGGAGCAGCAAGGTATGAGTGACAGGGCGTGTGAATGCCGTAATAACACATGGGTTATTATGGAAATATCAACTTGATCAGTCCATAGAGAAAAATTACTGACCAGTAATTATAAACACCTAAATACAATTTAAGATGTAATAAGCAGGGTGAATATGTCATGTATACCAAGTAACAAATATGGGCAAATGGTGTTCTTGCAAGCCATTGCAAATCTCTGGAATGATATTGACCCAACTATTAAACTATTGGTACCTAAACCCAAGGCATTTAACACAGCAGTGTAGCAGGAATTGAGAACATGTTCCAATTGCATAAGATGAAATATAAGTAAGATCCTATACTTGCACATGATTCTATAGTAGTTGTATCAGTGTTATGTGTTACACACTTGTATGTGTGTAAGTTATATATAATTTTGTACTGTACATAACTATATATAATATTTGCACTTAATTGAAACTGCACAAACAGGACCACCTTGTAAATAGGGTAGAACTGCTGTAATGGTGTTATTTTGTGACCAACTTTTTACCTGTATAAAAATAAAAATTTCCACTACTACATCCAGACAAAAACAAAAATAAATATAAACTACAACCTCAAAGTAACCTAAAAATTCCTGGATCTCTCCCTAAACAGTGTTGTATGTCAAAGTACCAGCTCTCTTCTGAGACACCAGTCCCTCCACACTGCTGCCTCAGTGTCTCCTCAAAGCTCTTCTCTGGCAAGGGCTAGGCCGTCTATGCTGATGCCTCCCAGACTGCAGAAACCACACTGCTTACACTTTGTTTCTGACTACAGACTGCAGCCACTCCCAATCCCAATCCCACAAAAGACATCACTCAAAAGATGCTCCCGATCGCAGACTCGAGACGCTCCTACCCACCATACCACTGCCGCTCATAACCACATGTGCCATGATGCTCCTGACTGCAGACACCATGCTGAACCAAGGGTGGACCACAGCAGCTACACCTGCATTTATAAGAGTATCCTATACTACAGAAACTCAAAACGTACAAAACTCCAAAACCAGCAAAAACACCGCTACACTACAAACAAGCATTTGTCAATGCCGAACATTCACTTGCAGATATTTGCAGCACTGTTTGGGACTTATGGCACTGAGTTCAAACCCCATTGAAATACACTGTGCCACATACTTGTTTCTTCAGTTTGTGATCTTTGAAGTGATGAACTTTGAAAAGTGAAGACTACGGCGCTGGATGTTCCGGTGGGTAAGTAAGGGTTTGCAGAGGGGCTGAGTGGATGGGTTGGGGAGATAACGCTGCAACAGAAAATGATGGATGGTTTCCTTATTTTGAGGTGTAAAAAAAAAAAAGATGAAGGATTCCCGGTCACAACACTGGGGGATTGGGCACCCCCAGTGTCATTGTAAAAAGAAGGTGCACTGCGGCTAATGTAGCTGGCACAGTTGCTTGCTTCTCACTGTGCACACTGGCTTCCCTGATGTGCAGGTTTGAAAGTGTACACAGTGAATGCCACTACTAATCACACTCCTGCCCTGCACCCCCATTACTGCTTCCTTGTTCTGTATAATAAATAGTGGCTCACACAACCAACCCCACCATAAACTTTGAACCCCCCCGCCCCACCTGTAGGGTGCCCTGCCCCTTGCGTTTAACCCCTTTTCTGGTTAACACAACACACTCAGGTGGCTTGGTTAACACCCAGAGGACTGAATACTGCTCTCTGCTGCACTACATCTAAATGGAGTCCAGGACAATAATCATGATATAGTTGAATGAAAAAAAAAATTATGACTGCAAGTCTCCCTCTCAAAGGATATTTCTTCATTAAGTTTTTTGTTTCACTTTTGAGCCCCTGTGGGTTCCACAGCAGCAGTGGCATAGCTGACAGAGCATACACATCGAGGCAAGACACACAGACCCTGCTGTGGGAGGGTACGCTGACTCGCACAGTGGTGGGGGTATAAGGAAAGGCTCGTGATGTGAGGTAACTGAGTCATGAGCCCCACCTATTTCACGTGGCATCACTTGGACCTTTTTTTACCCCTCCTTCCCCACCAGAAAGACATATTTCACTCACACTCACAAGCAAAGGAAGAATCGCTCCACACCAGAGCCAGGCCAGCTGCTGGGCTGTGATCATCCAATCTGTTACAAATATCGAATACCTGGTGCCCAGGGCAACAGCAGCTCTCTCTCTCATCCCCCCATGCCTTTCAGCAGTAGTGCCTACATTGGGCACTAGTGGCGGCAGCAACACTCCCCAACACCTACCTGTGAGTATTCCAGCTGTGCCCTGCTCTCTGTAAAGTGACTAGCAGTGACACCAGCTGAGCTCTCCGTAAAGTGACAAGCAGTGACAGCTGAGTCGAGTAAAAACTGCTAACAGTAGCCTACTCAACGTAGCTCAACTTTTTATTTCGGGAGCTGGACTCCTCATAGTTTTGAATGCATCTTAACTGTGATTTGTTTTATTGTTAGTGTTATTGAGTTAGCATGCTTAAGAAAGGCTTTTCGGGTTCTGCTATGGCGTCTATGGTTACTTCTGTTGCAGAGACGTGAATAATTGAAAAGGGAGGGGATGGGCTATATATATCATGTTGAGTGCACTTAACATCTGTCTCTACAGCTGCCTACGCTTTCAGTAGATACATAGATGGTCCTCTCAGTTCCGGAGACAGACTAATTGTGCCAGCTTGAGAGCCTTAATTGTTTCGGGAATGGTGCAGAAAACTGTGGAGAAAGAGCAACAAGAACTGAAACTCCAGCCATGCACATTATTGTCAACTGCAATGCGCGTGGCCAGAGTTACAGCTACAGAAAGAAATGAAATGCTCCCATTGCAGCGGTTCATTTCTTTCAAGTCGAGGATGCGCCACATCAGCAGAGCTGAAAATGAGTCATGACCAGAGAGGCTTGTCATTGGTGTGCACTGCCAAAACCATTGCAGTTTTAGATGTAATTGACTTGGTAGTGACACACCTCTCATTTCCCCTATTGTTCCAAGATGTTCCTTGCACAAGCGCACAAGCAAATGAAAGAAAAGAAAAGAAAAATAAAATGGTCATGGTTTCACCCCTGTTCCTAAAGGGAACAAATAAATATTTTATTTTATTTTTTTTGCTTAAATACAGTGGCAGTGGTGTGTGAAATACCTGTTGCAGCAAACTGGTCACACTGCACTCTGTATGGGTTCGCTCAGATTGACAGCACATAATAAAGATTAAGACTGCTGTACCTTCAACTTTCTAGTCTGTCTGTCCTAGCTTGTGCAGCCACAGAAGCTCACTTGATGACAGACTACTGAAGGGGTTTCAAAGTCATTGTGCTATATTGTGCTCTTTGTCTTCCCCTACAGATTAACAAAAGTAGTTGAAAAAATACTGCATGCCCTGTCATAAGGCTTGGGTTTGACTGCGGCGCTTTGCCAATCGTCATGTAAGTTTGTTACTCCAGATAGGTAGAATGCTTGACTCACCTGCTGGTAGCAGCCGTTCCTCCCTTTAACCTGCACCAACTTTCCACCCCTTCCCTGTGAGCACCTGCTACGCCCCCACCCACTCAGTTTCTGTCTGGCTCACTGGGCCAGGGTTAGTTTTCCACATTCCCAACAGAGGAGTGCCAATCACGACTACTGCCCTACTGGGTGCTTAGAGTTTCACCAGAGGAAAGACAGGGACAGGAGCAGTATAGGATAGACCAGTGGTGAATTGGGTGGCCATATTGTACCAGGGAAGTGCAGTAGACAGAGGAGGCTCCGAGCAGTCAGCAGTGATTTGTCCCGATCAGAGTCTGTGTAGCAGGGGTACTTAGCAAGCCCACGAGACAGGTAAAGCAACAATGGCGGCGGCGGCAGCAAGTGTCCTGGTATAGTAGCGAGCTTTCGCTTTGCTTAAGCGAGAGTGGGTGTGAGTGTGATGTGAGGGGAGCTGGGGAAGAAGTTGCTGCTCCTGCACTTGTTCTTTTGTTTGTAGGAAGCAGCAATCTGACAACAGATGGTGCATTCGCAGCTGCAGGGATTAGGGACTCAGCCAGGCTGTGGCGGAGTCGGCGAGCTGAAGGTGAAGCCAGCGATGTTTTTTAATGGAAAGGGGTGTGGATACATGATACAGGGGAGAAAAATAAATATAAGTGCTTGACTTGTGGAATGGCTGTTCTTGGTGCTTTTGTATGGTTTATTACTTGGTGGTGAAGTGTGGTAATTTCTTTGCTGAGAATTTGTTTTGTACGATCTTCGGCATTGTGTTTTTAATGACAGCCAGGGATGGTGCAGCAAACTGTGGAGACAGAGTGACATGAACTGAAACTCCGGCTGTGCACATTAGTGTTAACTGCAATGTGCATGGGCAGAGTTACTACTACAGAAAGACATGAAGCACTCCCATTGGTGCGGTTCATTTCTTTCAAGTCGAGGACATGCCACGTCAGCAGAGCTGAAAATGAGTCATGACCAGAGAGGCTGGTCATTGGTGTGCACTGCCAAAATTATTGCAGTTTCAGCTGTAATTGGCTTGGCAGTGACACATCTCTCATTTCCCCTGTTGTCCCAAGATGTTCCTTGCACAAGCGCGCAAGCGAATGCAAAAAAAAAAAAAGAAAATAAAAAATATATGCATGAAAGTAACTACTCATATCTTGTTGTCTTATTTGATATACAGTCATAACTAATATATAAGTACCGTCTCGTAAACCAGTTGCTACAACATTGATCTGAATGGTCACCACTACCCCCATAAGCATGATCAGGAACCTTGCCTGAGTAATTTGCTGTTTTTTGTGTGGTTGTACAGGAGTGGGGATTGGTAAAGTCGGTCTATAACCATTTTGTAATGTATTCTTTTTTATTCCTGATCAGTCATGCACCCAGGTTATGTATTATCAAGCAGCTTTCAACAGTGTTTAGAAACCACCAAATTAGACAGGCATGGTTCCTGATCATGCCGAGCAGTGTAAAGTGGTGGTGCAAAGTGTACATACCATTCAGAGCAATATTATAGCAATTGGTATAGGAGATGGTACTTATAGATTAGGTAAGAATACATAACAAATAAGTCAAGATATCAGTAATTAAACTGGTACAATAAATTGTAGTAGTTAGGGTGCAGAGTTCATTGTTCAGTCACAAACATAGGCTGTAAGCGGGTGACTGTCATCAGGGTTACAACTTGCATAATTAAAATACACATATGGATTTTATGTTTGATACTTAGTCAACACAGAATTCTCATCCCATACATGGTAGTACAAACAAAAAAAAAATTAAAAAGAAAGCAAGATCTCTAACATAACACGTGGTTGTTTAAACAACAGTGGCTGATACACAGTCCCTTTTAATTATCATCAGTTCTGTTCAAACCTCTTTCGTAAACATAAGGACATGACAGAGGGGAAGAAGAAAGAAAATAAAGAATTTTTTCAGACAGCTATTGGGAAATCTCTCTCTCTCCCCCTTCCCTCTCACACTCTCTCCTCTCCTCTCTCTCTCTCACCCTCCCTCTCGGTCACTCTCTCTCTCTGTCTCTCTGGTTGTAGACAGACAAAAAATATTTAACACTGCTCTCTGGACAGCAGTCAAATATCCCTCCATTCCATTCCCCCGGGTGTGCTTCAGGGATTAAAGAACTGTGAAGGATGGCGCTGCTTGCATTTCTGAAGAGGGGAGGTTGGGGATACTCGGGCACGACAATTAGTTATAAACATGCCTGACCCAACTGCGTGACATGGAAGCGGGAGACGGCTCCCACTACGGACTTGCCGAGGATGTCACCGGTGAAAGTGCCATCAGTACTCTCTCTAGCACTCCCAGTTTTTTACACAGTGCTCCTATGTTTCCTGGGATCATGCCTTGCAGTGTTTTACCTTTGGAGGAACAACCCAACATGCAAACTTTTGCATAGTGTGCGCTTTACTGTGTGAAACTATTAAGGATGTACTTACCGTATGCCCCTTCAAGTGCAGGAATTCGTACATCGATTGGAGGCAAGTAGGCTCAGGCAGCACTGACAGGGATGGGGATAAGAAATTTGCACTGGGACTCTGAGACACTTAGCAGTGCTGTTTGGGAGTCGTGGGGCTTCCAGGGGACAGGGGGAGGAATTAGAGAGTGAGCAGTGAGACGGAGGTGTCTGGTTGGTCTTGTTAGCCTCCGATAGTACCTGTCTAACTTTCCCTAGCACATGATTAGTATTCTCTGCAAGAGGTTGCAGAAACTTTTGTGTAGGCTGCTTGTCTGTGAAGTGCTAATGATTGCTGACTGCTCTGGTGTGCTGCTTTCTGGGGTGCTCTGCTCTGTGTCAGTTGTCTCTCTCTCTCTCTCTCTCTCTCTCTCTCTTTCTTTCTCTCTATCTCTACTTTTGCCATTGTTCAGTGCACCCTCATTAGTTATCAGTATGCACTTGTAAGGGGTTGTACTGGGACATGCTGCTGGCTGACAAAACAAGGGTTTCGGGGGATGGGGGTGAGCGGGTATAAGCGGGGATTAACTGGTGGCTGTGACACTGGGCAGTCAGTCCCTGGAGGTCCATGGTGTGCGTGGGCCGGAAGGGACTGAGTGAGTATAGCCTTAATTGTTTTGGGAATGATGCAGCAAACCATGGAGACAGAGCGACAAGAACCGAAACTCTGGCCTTGTGCATTATTGTCAACTGTAATACGCATGGCCAGGGTTACAGATGCAGAAAGAAATGAAGCGCTCCCATTGGAGCAGTTCATTTCTTTCAAGTCGAGGACACGACACATCAGCAGAGCTGAAAATGAGTCATGACCAGAGAGGCTGGGCATTGGTGTGCACTGCCAAAACCACTGCAGTTTCAGCTCTAATTGGTTTGGCAGTGACACACCTCTCATTTTCCCTATTGTCCCCAGATGTTCCTTGCACAAGTGAATGCAAAAAACAGTATGGAAAAAATGCCAGTAGAATCTGGAAGTGATCACAGATTTGATCAAAAGATAAAAACAATTGTCCTGATGTACAGTATTATATAAAATGAACAACTGGTAAGTGTGCAATGGGGAAATATACATGTCTCGGGTTCCTGATGATGAGGTTATAATACCACTAAACCTCCGAGCTTCTTGAATTATTACGTCATTAACAGTAGCACAGCAGATTCCCAGAGGGCCTGGGTGCAAGGGTATGTTATAGGGCCCCCATGGTTTTTAATAGACATCAAAATTATGATTTGGGCCCCTCAAACCTTGTGGGCCCGGGTGCAACTGCACCCCCTACACCCTTGTAGCTACGCCCCTGATCATTAGGGCCCCTTGATCTGTATATTTTTCCATATGCCACATTTATTGTACCCATTTTTTTAACATTATACAGATGCTGTAGTGCCTACATGTTAGGGCTGTTAGTCTTTGTGTTAGAATGGGTTACTGACAGCTTGTATCTCGGTGACCTAAGATCCCAGAACTACAAAGTTTAGTGTACTTCTTCCCAGTCCTAGAGATTAATGTTTTGGCAAGTTTGGTGACAATCAGTTTGGTGGTTTATAAGTTATTAATATGTGAAATTATGTAAAATTCCCAGAATTCAGTCATTTTATTGTACATGGCTATGGCCAAAACTAGATCGATTTAAATTATGAACCTACAGGTTCAGTGAATTTCGTCCCAGAATGATCTTTTTATGGTTTAGAGACCATCCAATCTGTAGTTTATAAGTTATAAGGTTTAAGATGTTTAAAACTGGGAGGCAGTTATCATAGGTCAGAAGAAATAGCTGAACAATTGCAAAAAAATGTTTCTTTCATGGCTAGAGTCTGTCATGAAAGAATAAAAAAAACCAAAACTGATTTGTTTTCTGTCACCTACTGAAAAAACACTGCTTACCAAAGACCCCTTCCCCTCCTGACTCATACCAAGACAAAACACCGGCAGTGAGTGCTGAATCCAGTACTCCGGTACCCCTCTTCCCATCCAATCTATAATTATATAAAACACCAGCGGGGGTGCCTAATCTCACTGCCAGTACCCCCTCAGTCCTGGCCACCCTAGTTGTATTATAATACCTCAATGGCAGGTGCACAATTCTGTTGCAGGTACCCCCTTCCCTCCCGGTTGCACAATCAATGTATTTATCCAGCGGTGGGTGCCTAGTCCTGCTACCAGTGCCTTCCTTCCTGGACCCCTCATAAATGGTTTTGCAGCAGCAGTGGCCCAGTTCTGCTGCCAGTGCCCCTCTCCCGTCAGGACATTCACAAACCCCCACCTCACCCACCCTCTGGCACCCATGCCATGCTCCTCCTCCTCCCCCACAGCACCAACACCCTAGCATATGGTTACAGGTCCCATGGTGAGCAACCCTCCCTCCAGCATGGCTGGTCACCATCTTCTCCACTGCCCACCATCACTTTTTTTTTTATAAATTCTTTCTTTATGCCCCCTTCTTGCCGCAATACTCCCTTTCTTCAGGAGACTCCTATGGCCTTGTGCATCCCCACTCATCTATCCAGACACTGGTACAGTCCATCCCCCCATGGAGCCGTGGTTATACCCCCCAGGTGGGTATGGGGTAGGACCTCCTTCCACCCCAATGTGTCTACGTTTCATCGGGGTTGCTGTCACTGGTGTTGGTCGGGGCATTGGGGATCAAGGCCTAGCGCTCCATCTACAGAGAGCACTGCAGGGTTTTTCCTTCATTTGTAGTCCCTCCTACAGGATGATGGCACACTTGGAGAGCCTAGGGGCGGAGCACATCCTGACGTGCGAATACTCCGGCTCCCGGCCAACGTCCCCCCTCCCTTCTTTCTGCTGTCCCACTGCACCTCCACCCATGGTCACCCAGGTGGCAGTAGAGTGGCAGGACAAGCAGCCTACCCTCCCAGAGGAGGAGAGCGGTCTCTGGGCACTCAATCCTCCTCCCCCCGGCCGGCTCTCCAGCCGCCCGAGTCCGTTCCCAAACCCGGATCGCTGACACTGCGAGTGGTAGCCCTATCACTGTGACGGCAGGCCGGCATATCACTTCTTGTTTTAATGACAGCCCCCAACCAGTACCTGCAGTCTGGTCCCTCATTGTAGATCCTCAGTGTCCTTCAACAAGATTCCTCAATGTCCCTCAGTGCGCACCTCTTCCTGCAATGATAAAAAAGGGGGAACATTTTCTACGTCTCGAAATGTGTGTACTGCTCATGTTCTTGGCCTTAGAAATGTTTTCACTTTTTTACTTTTCTTCATATCTTGGCCAATTTGGGCCATTTTAGCTCATGTTTTCAGGCTGGCCAAGTAGCCACCCTACCTCACGACCATAAAAAGGGACCTTTTAAATCCAACCCAAAATGGGTTTAACAAACCCAAAACACATTTTGGTTTAGATTTGTTAGGTCCTGCTTATATGGTTTTGACGTGGAGTGGCAACTTGGCCAGCCTAGAAACGTAAGCTCGAAATGGCTTCCATTGACCAAGATATGAGTAAACGTAAAAAAATACAAATAAAAAACACATTTCTAACTGCATGCACAGTATGCACATTTCTGGCCTCAGAAAAAAACAGAAAAATTGTTGTGAAACATTTTGTGAGTCCAACACAAAAAAAAAAAAACATGATAATTGTCATGAAGGTTTTTCTAAATCTAACACAAACAAAATATTTAAAGCACCAAAATGGTCATGAAAAATGTACTTTCATGCATAATTAGCATCCTGTTCCTTTGGGCCCTGAGTAAAGCTAGTTATGACTCAGCTCATGTTTCTCACGGGTCCTAAAGGCCTTGCACATCTGCTTTACACTGGGCCCAAAGAGCCCTGCATGAAGCAAGTTGGACTGTGGCCCTGCTAAGCCCTGTATGAAGCAAGTTGGGACTCTACTTTCTCAAAAAAGTATGGGAATTCATTAAAATAAACTAGGTTAATGCATCATTAGTGTTTCATGGCCACAAAAGGAGGGCAAAATTGTATTAGGGTCTTTTCAACCCTAACAGCTATCCCTTTACCCAGCTCTAGCTTCGTCACCCAAGGGCAAGCTATAGGTCTGTGGCCATGCCACTCTGGTCTGCTGTTTCAAGCTACATGTCTGGAACCTTGTGCAAAGAAGGTTATGAGTAATTTCCTGTTTTGCAGACCCTTCACAAATGAAGTTATGCTAGATATTGTGCTTTGCACAGGGCCCTGCACAAAGAAAGTGACAAGTTATGATCTGCTTCATGCAGGGCACTGCACAAAGAAAGTTATGACTGATCTTGTGCTTCAAGAAAGTTAGGAGCAGTCTCCTGTTTCACACAGGGCCTGCAGGGCCTTGTGTGAACAAAGTTTTGACTAGGCTCATGCTTCATGCAAGGCCCTGCAGGAAGAAAGTGTGAGTGATATTATGTTTCAAGAAAGTTAGGAGTAATCTTTTGATTTGCACAGGGCCTTGTGCAAATGAAGTTTTGACTAGTCTTGTGCTTTGTGCAGGGCCAGAAGGGCCCTTTGTAAAGAAAGGTATGACTGATCTACAGGCTCAATGTGGAGTAGCAGACTTGTGGGGCACAGACACAGACCTGTAGCTTGAAGCAACAGACTCATGGGGCATGGCCCTGGACCTATAGCTTGGCCTTTGGTCATGAGGCTAGGGGTTGGGGGAAGGGGATGGGTGTTATGGTTGGAAAACCAATAATGGTACATGTCCCTCTTTTTGTGACCAAGGAACCCTAATGATATATTAACATAGTTTTTTGCAGTGAATATAGGCTGACTCAAAATATGCAATTTATCTTCACTTGTGATGTAGACAGGACTGTAGCTCATGAGTAGCAAAGTCACAAGCGAGTTATGAAAGTCCGACACCCTCACAAGTTATGATGAACTGCATATTTTGAGTCAGACCATTGCATACTCGATTTATACAACATCAGTTTACTTGTCACAGTGTTTAAATTTACTGATTCTCTTTAGTTTCAACTGCAGGCTTCAGTGTTGAACATGGCAATTGTGATGTTATCAACAATGTGAAAGCTAATTTTTGATTGGTTCGTTATACATTGTGATGTATCGAGCAGGGCAAGATAGCACCTGTGACATATCCAACTCACAAGATAACATGTGAGTTGGGTATAAGATATAACTTTTTACATTGTCATGTTTATCTTACTGGTGTGTGTGTGTGTGTGTGTGTGTGTGTGTGTGTGTGTACATATGTATAGGCAGATAGATAGATAGATAGATAGATAGATAGATAGATAGATAGACAGACAGACAGACAGACAGATAGATAGATAAACTTAAGTAAAATCAATCTAGGGTTTGCCTTCAGATCCATGTGCTTGGGGCCAAGGGCTCTGTACACTCATGTCATGGTGAGGTTGAGGGAAGGTAGGAGCTGCAGTATTGTCATTAAAAGCTGAGTAACAAATTAAATCATGATGGTGACTTTAGCTTCTGCTCCCTCTGGCACACCAGTTGAAGCGTGGTACAAATCCCTTTCCCTTCAGTACCATCCAGTTTCTCTATTAAACCTCTTTCTGTTTTGAGACAGTGAAGTAGCAGTCTCGCTGCTATTTCTGCATTGTCCGTCAGCCCTGTCATCCTGGATTCCACCTCCACCATTCACTTTTTACAACTTTGTTGATGTCCTACTGAGTTTTGGTGACCAGCGTTTCATTTTTTAACTGTGGTGGCAATTGATCTGAGCATGCATAGGGCTGGCAATATAGCCCAGAGGTTAGAGTAATGAGCTGTGAATTAGCTTGTTACATCCTGCAGACCTGGGTTCCACAAGCTCCACTTGCATACTGTGTGACTCTGAGCAAGTCACTTAACCTCCCCAGTGCCTCCGGGTCACCCCTGCAAATGGGCATTATGCCTAGTGGACCATACCCAGTTGCCAAATAAAAAAAAGGCTGAGTGTGCATCCACTGGCAGCGTGTCTTTCATGTCAGGGTCCACCTTATTGACAAAGAGGCCTGGTGAGTGACTCCTGCTCTGTGATGGCATGCTGTGGTGTCCCTCCTCCTGCATCACTTCTTTTAGTTTTTAAACAGGGCTACCGTTGCTGTCTGTCTCCCTGGCATTTCTCTTTCATTTTCAATGTACTGTGCCACTTTATATCCTAGGAAGTTTCTAGATTAAAACTATGGGACATGGTGCTCCTGTCTTAGGCTGTTGTCAGCTTCACGGGTGTCAATCGAAGTTGGTCAATACTTTTAATGGAAAAAAACCTCTGGATTGACACTACCAACCTTTTTGTTTAGAAGTGAGTGCATCTGGCAACTTCAGGTTTCAAATCACAGACACTTTTTAATTATGAGTTAGCAAAGAAATGTCATAAAATCCACACTTTTTTGACTCTTTTCATGGCCAGTTTCAACTCATGACCACAGTTTCAACTTATGACCACAGCTCGTAACCACATCTCATGGCCACAGCTCATGGAGACATACTGTAACTACTTGTGACAACACTGTCCAAGTGACACATGAAGAATCCTTATTATTCAAGATATATAGTGATAAAAGACATAGTGATAGTGAGCAGATATGTGGTTGTGAATGTGTTATTGTGATACAAAGCTGTTGTTGTTGTGAGTCCCTGGCTGCTAACAAAGTATGTATTACATACAGAATAATGCCTGGAGGACTGTGTATAATGAGAACTTTATACACGCCCGAGGTGAGGGATGCTGCATAAACTCCAAGATCAAAGCTTGAGGAGTTTAAAATAGTATGCCACACTGAGAGTGTGTATAAAATTTGAGTTTTACACAGTGTCCTAGGATTTGTTTTATATAATTACTGGGTTACAATCCCCCTTTCAGTAACCCATCAAAATGGTGACTGAACTTGAGCGACTCAGATATGAGCAACTCAAGTTCAGCCCTCATTATGTAAGCTACCCTAAAAGGGTAGCAATGGGCGAACAGCAAGGTGACTGGAAACACAGGATGGGGAACGGAAGAGGAGGGAAGGTATGTGGGAGGTAGTGTGGTAAGAGGCTGCTGAGTTGGCCATGTGGTGTGGTGATGAGGATGGCTGCCTACAGCGGGGAGGGTATAGGGTTCAGTGCTGGGGAGGAGCACAATATTTTGTGTTTTTGTGTGTGGTACTTTTTTTTTTTTTTTTTACAAGGTTCTCCCCTCCCGACATACCCTCTGGAGTTGAGAATCTTTTTAAAGGGAGGTGCGGAAGCCTCCCAGAGGGGTGCAGGGGTGCAAGCCCTGAATAATAACATATAAATCACTTGTTTTCACCGGTGTTGCCTTGCAGGGAGTGTACATCGTTGTTTTGGGTTTTTCGGCGATGTACACTCGCTGTAATGGAGATCGTTATTTGGTGATCGCCATTGTGACATGGAACCCCTTTTCCCACCTACATGGAGCTGGTCACAACCTAAGCTCCCAGCCAATATGGAGCTCAAGCCACAGCATGAGCTTCAAGCCAGCTGGCACTTGAAAGTACCATCTGGCACTTTCATTTTCCAACCACGTATGTTGCGGCACCTTGAATGTGTACGTCGGCTGTTAGGGAAACACAGCATGTGAATGCTGTTATAATCAACTGGTTTTAACAGCAAACCATAACTAGGTTTCCCTATGGAGCCTAGTTGTTTTTGTATTTTTCATAAATTAACATGTTGCTGTTGAGATAATACTCAAAGGGACACATTTGGGGCTGAAATTAAATGTACCTAACAACATCAGGCTTCAAATCACAGCCATTTTTATGTCTTGCACATGCGAAAGCGACATCTTGTGGTAGTAGTAGCACAGTGAGAGGTGTATCAGTGTTGGTGAATGCAGGGCATGCTTTAGTAGGTGTGTCCTTCATTCCCCAATTAGCCAGCATGCTAGTGCTATTGCAAAAATTATGTGAAGTGCCACCAACTTGAAAGAAATGTGCCACTGCAATCAGAGACAAGCTTGTCATGCAGCAACAGAGATGACATGCCTCCTGTATGTGTCTTTCCTGGTGAAACATTTAAATAAACTTGGCGGCGACACATAATCCCAAACAAAGCCAACATCAGGGGTGCAATCCCCATGTCAGCATTCCCCCCCCACATTGTGTGGCACACTGGGAGCCCAACCCATTGTGCCACCGCTCACACAAAGCCGACCATGTCGGCATGTTCCTCCCCCCACCCCAATTGTGTGGCACACTGGGAGCCCACCCCAGTGTGCCCAACAAAGCATCACATAATGTCCATTTTTTTTTTGTTTAAGTGAAAAAAAGAAAATGGTCCCTCATTGTCCTCGGCGTCCCACTCACCCAAACCCACCATGTCGGCATGTTCCTCCCCCACTCACCCCCATTGTGTGGCACACTGGGAGCCCACCCCAGTGTGCCCAACAAAGATGTGTCCTTATTTTTGTCTTTATCAGGTTTTGAGTGGAGAACACTCATTCACACTTTGCAGTTAACTCATTGCCAGGAGTATTTCCACTAACTCTAGAATTTGAGCAATCTGGGGAAGTTTTTCCTTCAGCAGTCTTGTATACACCTGCAGATAGGGTTTGTCAACTGCAGATTTCAGCAGTGTCTTAAATGCAGCGTATTCTGATGTAATATTTTCCTGCTGCTCTTCTGTGAAAATATTAAAGTATGCTGCTGTAACCCCTCTGCAAATGGGGGTTCCCAAAAGACTTCCAGGAGCTTGCTTGAATGCTCCAAGCCTGAATGGTGTTTGGCGTTTAAGCCATTTATCAGTGAGTGTTTTTAGAACCTCTGGTACTGTCTCTTTAAGAGCTGTCTGCTTGCAGACATAATTAGTTTATATGGGGGGACTGTGTGTTTTTTGATTGAGTACCACCGAGCTGCTGCCAATTCACTTCATTTTGCAGTCACTAGGAGTGCAAAGGAACCTATCTGAAAGATGTAACTGTTTGCCAGAAATTATTTAGAGTAATAATGAAATTACAGTTTGTCTAACCTGCTTTTTTGCAGTCAGAACTGTGTCTGCTAGTTCCCATTCTAGTTTTGAACTGCTGAACTGGACCAATCAGTGTGGGTAAGCTAGCTCTAAAATGGTGCCTTGGACGAATCAGAACTTGACTCATAATCTGAGCCAGCCACAAGAGGATTGTATGGGCAGTGACTCTGGGAGATGTAGTTTAGACTTCAGTGCCTTTTGGACCAACAGCAGCAGTCTATTGTGAGTGACAGCCAATCCAGTCAAGAACTGGGAGGAACTCAAAGGGAAGTGCCCGGTTTTGTCGGTTGGAGTTTCAGTTGAGCTTTGGCAGTGAAGAAGGAAGGAGCCCTGTGCTTTTCATAGTGTGCAGTTTAGTCAAAAACGTGTGTAAGGCCCAGAGTTCCGGGTCTGCAGCTTGTGAGGACTGAATCTGTCCTGTGAAAAGAATCAAAGGATCTCTGAAGAGTAGAAACCAGGCTCACCCTGTAGAAGACTGGAGGAATTGATGAAAATTGCACTCGGTCTGTCAGGAACTGAATCTGCTGTGTGTTCTCCTGGGTATTGTGCAGTAATTGCGATCGGGATACAGGTGTAGCCTGCCTGGTATAGTGCTTTCTTTTATATGGATGTGTGAAGAGGTTTGTGTACCTCAAGTGAGCCCTGCTGACATTGAAGGACCCTATCTTATTTGGAGGTCGTGAGTACTAATTCAGGTCGCCCCTGTTGAATTGCCACATTAAATCCAAATGGAATTACTGTACTGCTGACTGTTTAATTCTCCTTTCTCTGTGAAAGGGCCCCTACCAGCTGCCACGGTTTGACTAGCCACTAGGGCTTGGGTACCCAGGGACAGTAACTGATAGGGATAGGCCTGTGCACAGAGCCAAGGTAGATTATTAGAGTGATAAGCTAATTAACCTGATTTCCCCTGTCCTTGTTATATCCCCTAAATAAATCAGAGCTGCTTGTTTCAGCAAAGTTATACTGCCTGAGGTATTTGTCTATGTTAAAGTACTGTACTGTGATTGTTGCACTGTATCTCATTTCACAGGAGGTCCCAGTGCCGGAACCAGACCTGGGGTAAGTGTATACTGTGAAGGTAATTCTGATATATTGTGTGGGCCACTAGTGGGAAGAAAGGGGGTTGCAGTGTCCCAGAGGGCTGTGACCAGTTAGTTTATTGCAACCCTGACCTCTGGGTGAGGCACCCGCCATTTGATCCAGGCCCCTCAACCTGTTAGTGGCAAATCAGGCAGGGGTAGTAGCCCCTGGGATAGCGCCATCTAGGGGTTACACTGCTAAATTAGCCACTTCATTAGTCCCAAACTCCGCAAGTTGTTCTCTTGGTAGATCGAACTGTTTAAAATCTAGACATGTGAACCATTTCAGAGACCCCTCTGAGAAATTTTGAAATCTTACATTGATATAATCTATTGCTGCATCAACTAAAGTGTGCAGTTGTGTATCTGCCCCAAAATTTGTTTCAGGGCAGTTGCCTCTAAATGTAAAGGGGACAGTCTTCTCAACTCCCTTCTTTGAAATTACAACATCCATAAATCTGTCCTGAGGTTTGTAATGATCTAGGAAAGCCTTCATGTATTTCCCTGGCTTTGATTTTGGTTTTGTCTTCTCTTTTCTTGGACATATTTCCTGTCTTTACTTATTTTATCTTCCACCACCACCTCATCAGGCGCTAAATTGCGTTTCTTTGGAAGTGACACAGGGGCTACAGGCTCAGCTAAGGCCTCACTGCTTAAATCAGCTGTTCTATCAAGTACCACAGATGCAGATGCACTTCCAGACTTTTAATTACTTTCATCTGATTCTTTGGAAGAACTAGTAGTTTGTGTATTAGAAGAACTTGAGGATGCTGCTGACCAGCGAGATAAACAAGCATTTGTCAATGCCGAATGTTTGCTTGCTGGCATTGGCATTGGTAGTATAGAAGTTACAGAGCTGCATAATAGGAATGGCAGCAAAGTATTTAACTAAAACCAACCCCACCACCACCCTGCAGAGAGTGACAGGCATTGGGGTGTGCCTTTGGGTTGTCAGGCATAACGACCGCGCCATTTCACCACACCCTACCCTGCAGACACTGACAAGTGTCACGGTGTGCCTTGGGGTCTTTGGCCCTTATGCACACCCCATTTCATCAGGAAATATGGTGAGATGGGTGCGGTATAGGAGAATGGGGTGAAGTTTGGGCCTGAAGAGTCCGAGGCACACCTTGATGCCTCTCACTGGCTGCAGGGTGTGGGTGGGGGTGGAATGGTATGAGCATGACAGGCAAGAATCCCCAGTCACACCCTTGATGCCTGTCATTCTCTCTACAGGAATTGGGGTATGGTCAGGCTCTAATGCCTCAGGGTTGTTGGTATTTTCTACCCAAATTTCAACATGTTTTTTTCTGACCCCACCTCATGAATAGTGACAATATCAGTTTGTTAGCCAAAACTGCTTTTTGCATAGCTACTATGGCATTTGGCACCACAGGTGCAAAAACACATTCCGAACAGGATGTGAAAAATGACAGTGGTACTGTTCATGGGAGGTGTAAAAAATGGCAATGTTGAAAATCTGCTGTGAAAATCTTAAAAAAACTGGTGAAGTCACGAGCGTGTGTAGAAACTGTGCAACGCACACCCGTAATGTAACTAGTCTGGGGATTTTTTTACAGCAGATTGTTAACACAGGCATTTTGGGACCTCCGATCATGAACAGTGTCAGTGTGATTTTCTTTATCTGTCCGAACAATGATTTCCACAGCGACCACGCATTTCTGTGCTGAAAGTGTGAAAACACATTTCGCCATGTTGTGGAAAATGACAGCTGTACTGTTCATAAGGAAGTGTGGAAAAATGCCACTGGTGAAAATCTGGACTGAAAATATTACAAATTCATGAACTTACGAGGGTGCGAGGAAACTGCACAATGCTCACTCGTAGCACAGTCATTTTATGGAGTTTTGTCACCAAATTTTCAACATAGCCATTTTAAGATCTCTGCTCATGACCAGTGTCACTGTGATTTTCTTAATCTGTCCCAGATGTTGTTTTTGCACATCGACTGTACCATTGTGCGCTACATGTGCGGAAACACATTTTGGGTGAGATGTGAAAATGGTAGCTGTAATTGCTCATAAGGAAGTGCGTAAATGGCACTGTTGAAAATCTGGTGTGCAAATATTACAAATTCGCAACTTGCTAGAAGGCATGAGGAACTGCACAATGTGCGCCCTAAAATAGTCATTTTTGGGAATTTTTCACTAAATTTTCAACATAGCCATTTTAACACCTCTGCTCATGACCAGTGTCACTGTGACTTTCTTCGCGTGTCCATGCTTGATTTTACCGATAGCATGCATTTATTAGCTACATGGATGAGAAACCGCGTTGTGAAGTGAGATGTGAAAAATGACAACTGTACTGCTCATAAGGAGGTGTGGTAAAATGGCAATGTTGAAAATCTGGAGTGAAATATTGAAAATTTATGAACTTACGAGCATGCATAGGAACTCTGCAACGCACGTCAGAAACAACAGTCATTTTAGAATTTTTCACCAAATTTTCAACATAGCCATTTTAAGACCTCTGCTCATGAACAGTGTCACTGTGATTTTCTTAATGTGTCCTGTATATTGATTTCACACACCAACTTCGCCATTGTGCACTACATGGGCGAAAACAATTTTGGGTGAGATATGAAAAATGACAGCTGTACTGCTCATAAGAAGGTGTGGTAAAATGGCAATGTTGAAAATCTGGAGTGAAAATATTGAAAATTAGCGAACTTACGAGCATGTGTAGGAACTGCGCAACGCACGCTCGTAAAACAGTCATTTTTAGGAATTTTTCCACCAAATTTTCAAAATAGGATTTTTGAGAGCCCACCTCATGAACACTGGCAGTGTCATTTCATTAATCATTCCGGAAAGGTGATTTCACGCAATGGCTGCGAAATCACCCTTCGGGGCTGAGTAACGCCATGACAGTGACAGCATTCATGAGAAGGGGTCCCAAAAACCCCATGTTGAAAATTTGGTGCAAAAATTCCAAAAAATGCCTGAGATATGCAATAAAGTTGAAAAAACCCTATCTATCCCATTATACAGCTTACCGGCATTTCCTCAGTTTGTGGTCGGCTTTGAAGAGTGCAGGCGTGTTTCCAGTCCACGGAGTCGTCGGCGCCGAGCTCGGAGGTAGTATGGGGTGAGGGTGTGGGAGGCAGGGTGCACAGTGGGTGGGTCGCGGTTGTGGAGGGGGCAGGAGAAGCGCCGAGGGACAGTTTTATTTCCAGGTTTTTTTTAAAGACAGCAGGATATTTGCCACCTGGGGTGGCTCCCAGCGTGGCAGAAGGACGGTTGGGGTATGGAGCCGAAGGGGATTTGGCACCCTGTCGCCATGGCATCTGTTGCCCGCTGGGGTGGGCTCCAGCGTGGCACCGTACTGGGGGAGGGGAGACATAGGAGATGACGGGGATTGGGCACCCTGCTGGTTATACGATGTAGCCACACTGGGGTGGGCACCCAGTAGAGCATGAAACTGTGTTTCGGGAGGGCAGCACAGCTGACGGGGATTGGGCATCCCCGTCGGCTATACAGTGTGTGCGTTGGGGGGGGCAGCACGGAGCATATGTGTGTGTGTGTGTGTGTGTGTGTGTGTGTGTGTGTGTGTGTAGGGGAGCGCCCATGAGCAGGCGATATCTGATTGCTGCTCACTGAAGCATAGCTCCTCCTTTCAACTGTATGCCACTGCATTTTGGAGCTGTCATAGACAGCTCCAGCAGGCATTGGAGAACTGCGGCCGCGCCTGCAAACACACTGACTGAATTGGAAGAGGGCTGACACACTTCCCAAAACTCCGATGATGGCACTATGTTTCTTGCACATGCGTGCAAGCAAACATAAAGAGTCTGTTGCTTACTTTTCTGCATATTAAATGTCTCAGTGTCTGGCTCAGCTCTAGTGTTTTCTGTTTAGTTCTTGCTTACTTTTTTTGTGATGATAACATTTTATTCAAGTCACTGGGAGGTGTGTGTGTGTGTGTGTGTGTGTTTTTCCTACTAGTGGTAGACAATGGGAGGATGAGGGAGAACAATTCTAGTCACGTCATGCACAACAGCACACACAGTTTGGTAGAGTACACTTCTCTACTTATGTTCTATAAAATCTTTTTTTTTGTGTAATCCCTAGGTGGCACTATCCCAAGGGCTACTACCCCTGCCTGTATGGCTAGTGACAGATTAAGGGGCCTAGGTCCAGTGATGGGTGCTTCCACCCAGAGGTCAGGGTTGGTAGTGGCTAAACTAGCTTGAGCACAGCCCTCTGGGACACTGTGACCCCCCTTTGTTCCCACTAGTGGCCCACACAGTACACGGGAGTTACCTTCCCAGTACCCCACATATGCACACTTTTTACACATACAGTACCACTTACCCTCAGGACTGATTCTGCAGCACATCCCTGAGGACCCCCTGTAAAACAAGGTTAGGTAATGTACACAACCGCAATGCAATGCTGGCACTATATGTATTGACACCACAGACAGATTATAATTCAACAACAACAAATCTGATTTATTTAGGGGCAGTATTAAGGAAGGGGGCAAATCAGGTTGATTGGCAGTAGACACACAAATCACAATACTGTGCATGCAATTTAGGGTCCAAATGTCACACTCTCTGGGTACCCAGGATGGGGGGGGGGGCTAGCCAGGTCCATTGCTCAGGGTTGGCCGGCTGGTGCAGATGGATGGGGCCCTGCAAGGAGAAAGTACATGCACCACACACAATTGTAATCCAGAGCCGGATGGCTCAGTCCACAGAAAGAAAACACAAAGCAATCAGTTGACACACACTGATTAAATAAGAGGTGCAGGGAGCTACCCTGATTTGTACTCACGATTCCCAGAGCTGAGAACAGGATGGAGAATGTTCGTTCTGGATTGCCAGACGAGCAGGGTATGGAGACAAGGCCCTCGTGACAGGGCCCAACTGCATTTGAAAACAGGAGGATTCAGTCCGAATCAAGCTGGGTTCTGCTTCCAGCTTCAGCACACACTTCACAGTACAGGGGAAATAAGATTGTGATTCCCCACAAGCACCAAGCACATTCATATGTAAAGGAAATTACTATACCAGGCAGGCTGCTCCTCAATCCCAATTGCAAAACACTGCAAAAAACCCAGGAGCACTCGCAGCAGCTTCAGTCCCTGACAGGCTGATCGCACTTCAGCAAAATCTTCGGTCTTCTACAGGTTAAGCCTGGTTCCCAGACTTCTGCTTCTTCTTCCTCCTCCAAAAGCTCGGATTCAGTCCGAGTTAAAAGTACTAACAGCTGCAGACCGACTTGGGGGCCTACACTCGCGCTTCCCGTGTGAACTACACGCCACAACAGCACAGAACTCCTTCTCCTTTCACAGTCACCTCGCATCTGGCTTGCCAGAAACAGTTCAGGGCATTTCCTTCAGACCCACACAAGTTTGGTTGGTTGATTCAGCTGTCAATCACTGCAGGGCTCCCTCTGTTGGTGCAAAAAGGCGCCAAGGTCCAAACTACATTTCCCAGAGGCACCTGCCATACAGCCCCCTCTTAGAGCAAGCTCCAGATGAGAGTCCAAGTTCTGATTCGCCCACAGCAGGCTCCATTTTAAAGACCCCCCCACACTGATTGGTCCAATTCAGTAGTTCAGGTCCAAAATGGAGGGGCCAAACAGAAAGAGTTCAAACTGCAAGGAAGGCAGGTTAGACAAACTGCATTTTTACTGACACTCTAAATAACTTTTGGCAAACAGTTACATCTTTCAATTAGGCTCTCTCTGCGCCCTTAGCGACTGCAGAAATGGAGCGATTAGACAGCAGCTCGAGCGGGACTCGAGCAGGGAAACACACAGTCCCACCCATACAAACTAATTATGTCTGCAAGCAGACAGCTCTTAAAGAGACAGTACGCAGAGGCTCTAAAAGCACTCGCTACGGTGCCATTCAAGCGGCTTAAATGTCGAACACCATCCAGACTTGGAGCATTTAGCAAGCTCCTGGAGGACTTTTGGGAACCCCCATTTGTATAGCTTATTTTTTTTTATTTTATGACTTTTTCAAGCCAGCTGGCCAGACAGAATACTGGGCAGCTCACCCCTTTCCCACACAACACCTCTAGCCCAAGAGCCCACCACACACACACACACAGTTAGGCTTAGTTTGTTCTTGCTTATTTTATTTTCTGTAAAATCTTTTTTTTTTTTTTTAATAGCTTATTTCTTTATGTGACTTTTTTAAGCCAGCCAGCCACAGGACACTGGGCAGTTCACCCCTTTCCCACATGACACCTCAGGCTCTAGCCAAAGAGCCCACCACAGTCACACAGTTAGGCTTCATTCTGTCTTATTTCATTTTCTGTAAAATCTTTTTTTTTTTAATAGCTTATTTTTTTTGTGTGTGACTTTTTCAAGCCAGCCAGCCACAGGACACTGGGCAGTTCACCACTTTCCTACACGACACCTCTAGCACAAGAGCCCACCACACACACAGTCAGGCTTCGTTCTGTCTTATTTTATTTTCTGTAAAATCTTTTTTTTTATAGCTTTTTTTTTTTTTTTATGTGACTTTTTCAAGCCAGCTGGCCACACGACACTGGGCAGTTCACGGTTCACCCCTTTTCTACATGGCACCGCTATCCCAAGAGCCCACCACAGTCACACAGTTAGGCTTCTTTCTGTTTTTTTTTTTATTTTCTGTAAAATCTTTTTTTAATAGCTTATTTTTTTTTATATGACTTTTTCAAGCCAGACAGCCACAGGACACTGAGCAGTTCACCCCTTTCCCACACGACACCTCTAACCCAAGAGCCCACCACACACAGTCACAACAGAGTTAGGCTTCTCTCTTATTTTCTGTAAAATCTTTTTTTGTTGTTGTTTAATAGCTTTCACACTGATTTATAAGTGTGATAAATCACAAGGAAGCCGGCCACAGGACACCGGGCAGGTCACCCCGACCCCACCCCAGGTTGACGCTCACTCCAGCACACAATCTGCTCACAGGCTCCCACTGCTGCTACCCAGCAGTCCCATGCTCAGTTGGGCTTCTGTTTTATTTTCTTTACGTTTTCTTTTTTCTCCTAGCTTTCTTTTTTTTTGGGGTGGGGGTGTTTCACAAGTCCACCACAGCAGTCAGGAGTGGACTGGACAGTGGATAGATACTGGGTGGGCAACAAATTAATCAACCCCTTTTTTCAATCCTTTCACACTCTCCTCGTCTTTCTCCCAACAACAGCCCCACACAGTTAGGCAGGGCTTCTGACTGTTGTTGTAATATATTTTTTTAATCTGTTCTTTTTTACAAGCTAGTACTGTCTGTACTAGTAGTCCTGTACTTGTCTACTAGGCTAGCTGCTGTCTTTTTTAGTTCTTTTACAAGCCAGCCACAGGATACTTCAGGACTGGTAGACAGTGACACCTCCCTTCACTCCTTTCACTTCTCCTCCTCTCCCAACACCAACAAGCAGCAGCCTTCACAAAGGCTGTTTTTTATGCTCTTGAAAATCTTTTTTAGTTGTTTAATTTTATGGTATGTTTTTTTTAATCTGCCCCGGTTGCTGAAAAGGCATCCTGCAAATTGCTTTGCCCTGGCTGTTCAGTTATCTGGTCGTCGACTGACCAAGTTGGCAAAGCAAACCCCTCCCCTAAAACTGTGTGCAGCAGGAGACAAAAACGGTCTTCTTCTCCTCCCTGTTTATTTTGCTCTGCTCCTCGCTGTTCTTTTTTTTTTCTGCCACCAGTACTAGAAAAAAGATGGGAGCAGCTCATCTCCCATAGCTCAATTAGTTTGCCTTGAGTCCTGAACAATCAGACTACACTAGTACAAGATGAGTTCGTCTCTCTCCGTCTCCACTCTCTAGCTCTGCTCTATCACTAATGGTGCTCTCACAGCCTCTCGCACAGTATCTCCTCCTCCTCTCCCCCCATCTGTGCTATACCACCTCCCACCCCTACTACCTTCTGTGCCAATACCAGGACTGACAGGGTACTTTCCCAGTTTCAACTTGCTCACTCACCTGTCAGTCCTGGTTCCTCTAAAGATGCTCTGGTCTGTGATGGGTGGAGAGTGATTTGGAGGGACGGTCGATGTCGTCCCACTCCATCGCTACTGTGCGCTCCTGTGCTGTGCTCACTTCTGCTTGGTGGCTCCCTCACCCAGCTCCCGTCTCCCACATGACTACATTATTGTTTAACATGTGACCTGCCCCTCACTGACTAAACTCCTCAATGGGCAGTGGCACCTAGTGGACACTTGTGTGTACAGGCAGTCAGGCACTCCAGGCAGGTAGGAAAACCAAAGGGGGAAAAAAAATGAATGCCCTGAGCTGATTGTCCATGGACAAGTGAGGACTGCAAATCTACTTGTCCGAATGACAGATCTTGTAGCCCGGGATGTTGAGCTATGGGATTTGTCAAACCCTGGTTACAGGCGTGCATTGCTCAGTTTCTATGCACGCTCGTGACTTCACCAATTTTTTATATTTTCACTTTAGATTTTCAACACTGTCATTTTTTTACACCTCCTTGTGAACTGTACAGCTGTCATTTTTCACACCCTGCCTGAATGTGTTTTCGCACCTGTGGCGCCGAATGGCGCACTTGCTGTGCAAAATCACCTTTCGCTTAACAAGCTGATAGTGTCGCTGTTCATGAGGTGGGATCACAAAAAGCCCATGTTGAAAATTTGGAGTGAAAATACCAACAAACGCCTGGGGCATTATGGTTTGCAACCGAACGCCCCACCCTGTAGAGACTGACAGGCATCGGGGTGTGACTTGGGATTGTTGGCTGTAATGCTTATGCCTCTCAAACCCCACCCCCACCCTGCAGCCAGTGACAGGCATCGAGGTGTGCCTTGACTCTTCAGCCCCAAAGTTCACTCCATTCTCCTATATTGCACCCATCTCAGCATATTTCCTTATGAAATGGGTTGAGCGTAACGCCAGAAGACCCCCAAGGCACACCGCAATACTTGTCAGTGTCTGCAGGGTAGGGTGAGGTGAAATGGCGTGAGTGTTATGGCCGATGACCCAAAGGCACACCCCAATGCCTGCCAGTCTCTGCAGGATGTAGATGGCATCAGTTCAATACTTCACTGCCATTCCTATTATGCATCTGTAATTCCTGCACTAGCAGTACCAATGCCAGCAAGACAACATTTGGCATTGACAAATGCTTGTTTTATTATGAGTGAAAAAGAAATATCGTAAAATACATGCTTTCACAAATCTTTTCATGACCTCAGTTTTGACTCATGACCACAGAACTACTTACAACAACATCATTGTTGCAGTGACACATGAAAATCTCTTATCTCAAAAGCCCAGTTCAAAATCTACTGTGCATGCTCAAAATGTGAATTTTATTTTCTTTATAACTTTTATTTCAAACACTTTTTCATCAAAAAACACTAAAAATGGAGACCCTTGTTTCAGAATGTAATGAACCTGAAAGTTTCTGGTTTTAGATCTCAATTTTTTGTTGTTATAGGTGAGTAAATAAATGCCTTAAAATATATATTTTGTTTTTAACACTCTAGAACTTTAAAATTACTGAACATGTTATCAGATTTTCAATGCTTGGAAATCCTTGCACAATTATGGTGCAGAGGGGTTTGACATAGAAGTGCCTACTTAGCCCTAACTATAGTGTTACGCACCACATTTACACTATTATAGTGGTCAGCAGTGGCATAGATTATGGGGGGTAGATGGGTGCCCTCCCGAGCAAAGAGACTGGGACTTTTGTGATTGTGATTCCATTTTGTTTCTTTTGCTCTGAGTCCTTTGACTGGACCTGGGGGACTGAAAAGAGATTCAGCGGGGGGTTGGGGGAGGGTACTCTGAGGACAGAGGATTGGCTGTGCTTTTTTTATTTAATATAAGAAATTGTCCCGAATATCCTAGTTTCCGATTGGCTACAAGCATGTGGTAACCATAACAATGTCGGTGCTGGGAAATAACAGAGTAGAAGAGAGAGGAGAGGAGATGGAGAGTCATGCAGGACCCATGCCGCGAGGGAGGAACAGGACTTGCTGAATTGGAGAGCCAGAGCAGAGAGAGAGAGAGAGAGAGATTCCTGACCTGATGTGAAGTAAGTCCTGAATTGATTGAAAAAAAAAAATCTCTCTCAGTCAGTTGGGAGGGGTTGGGCCGTGATGTGGGCTGTGGCCTTTTGTTAAGGTATGATGTTTGTTACTTATGGTCACAATGGCAGTTTTTGGTATTGAAATCTCTGGTTGAGTGACTCTGAGACGGGTCCTGTGTTTGTCCTGCTGCTGATATATCTACAATTAAAATAGGAAAAAACAAAACGTGGGGCAGTGGTGGATGGGTTCCAAAAACTTTGAGAAGGAGTCATTCACGACTACTTGGTTTTGGTTGTTAATGTTATGTTTCTGCTAGTTGTCTTTGTCTCTATCTAAGGCTTCAGTTCTAGCTTATATCTTTGGTAGTTCAGTTCTGTTTTTGTTTGGTAGTGTGGGTACACTACTTTCAAATTAACATGACTGACTCTGTCCTCTCTGACTCGGTGACTGGGCCTGGGGAGTTGTTAGATGTTTTTGTGCTTTGCTTCGCACTGCAGTTCGACTTCACAGCCATTCGCCTGGGCCAGGTCCCATTTCCCTTCTTTCTTGGCCTGAGGCTTGAGTTTATTTTAAGCTGCAGGGCAGGCTGAGGCTCCAGAGTCCAGCGCCCCAGCCTGCCCAGGCCGAGGCCCACCAGCCCAGCAAACTAAAAACTAGTAGTGTGTTTTGTTTATTGTCTGGTCAGGTGGTTGGTTGCCAGAACGTACTGGAATCTGGAATTGTCTGGAAGGGAGAGGGAGGGATTAGGGAAGCATACAGGCAGCAGCTGCCAGCAGCCCAGCAGCAGGGTAAGAATTAGAAAGGCAGTGGCAAATAAATCAAGTCAATCCAGGTGGCTGGCCAGGGGATGATTGGGAATGGGATCTGACGAAGAGGCTGGCGTACTACTACTTATGGTTGGGGGTTGGGGGGTCATCGCATGTGTGTGTGTGTGTCCAGGTAGCAGGGCAGGCACTGACTGATCCCGACCAAAACAGAAAGGAAACTTGACTAGTTTAACAAACTGTAAATGTAAAGGATATCTCATCAATGTATGTATGTACATTATTTGTGCAGGCCCAGTGGCTCATGATGACTGGCAATAATTTAGTTTGAAAATGAATTATGAAATTATTAATAAATATTAATATGGTCATGACTTGGTGGGAGAGATTGGGACTAAGGAAGCCAAGCCAGGCAAACAGGGAAAGGGTAAACATGGGGGGAAGGGGCTAGACTGCATGTGTGTCTGACTCTGCCACCATTTTCTGTGTCTGCTGTGGTTTTGAAGTATCACTGCTTGATTGCCGGTGGTTATATACAGTTACAACAACAGGGTTTTGATTGGCAAATATTTTATTAAAGTGGTAGTGCTTGCTCGCTCCATTACTTATGTGGAATTGTGGATCATTAGCTGGTGCGGTGGTGGTCAATTGTAATTTGTAAATTAAATGTATAATAGCTAGTCCACCATTTGAAGTGCAGCATTGTAGTCCTAATTATTTTAGCATAGTTCCTCAGTGTGAGTCCAAGGCTCCAATCTTTAACAGTTCCAGACTCAAGTCCATCAGTCCATGGTGGGTGGGTGGGATGATGAGGTGGTTCAGAGTCTGACTCTGTATAGTGCCACTTGCATGAGAGTCCTGAAATAAATTAAGGATGCAATTGTACCTTGTGTACATATAGTATCTGGCTGTGCTGGCTACCAATGTGTTTTTATTACGTTTTTGTTGACTGTGAAAGGAGGACTAGACAATTCTGCCTATTTTAAGCCTGCCCTCGTGCCTAGGGGCTGGTGAGGGGGAAATCATATAGTTGCTAACTGACATTGAACCACATTAAGCTGTTTCTATTATTTACTGTTTCTGCACAGTATTCCTTTCTGTTGTATGTGGTGATGTTTGGTTTGGGGCACTACTTTGGGCATAGTCTTGGTTATTGGCAGACAGTACTGTCAGCTTTCTTTATTTTCCCCACATAGCATGCTGCTCGCACTTGTGCAGGATTTGCTGACACAAGCAGGGCTTTTTGCATCCCTTTTGCAGCAGGTTTTATGCAGATGGATAGCAGTTATCCTCCTTTAAGGAAGGATTCTCATCCATCATCCTCCACACAGCAGTGCAGATGGCTGGCTGCCACAGTGGCACTCTCCAGCCTCTTCTGCAAGTCACCATGAAAGCTGCTAGTATGGCTGTGGGCTGAGATATTTTTTTTGGGGGGGGCAGTCATGGCTGTCCGAATGTTGGCTCCAAGTGGAAGGGCCAGGGGCTTTCAGAAGTGGCAAGCTAGACTAGTCTGATTGTGTAAATGAGTAAGTTCCCCTTCCAGCATTATCAGCAAACTTTAAAAAATATGCGTGAGGTGTAAAATTACACCTAGAATAAACCAGAACACATCTTATATACCCTATGGGTTCTGGGGGCCTGGGTGGCCCCCAGACCCCTAGCCTCTTCACTGTCATGATATGCAAAAACCAGGACTTTTTAAATACTTTGCCCCCCCCCCCGTAAAAAACAAAACTACACCCCTGGTGGCCAGGTAGCACCACTATAGTTAGGGTTGATTAGGCTGTTTAATGTTAAACCCCTAACTTTGCAGTTTAATAGCTTCACCTCCATTCAGTGGAATTACATGAACTTTTGCATGCATGGTCTTGGGGGAAGTTCTCTTGATTTGGCAAGTTTCATCCTGGTCAGATGTCTGGATTCCGAGATCCGGACAGTGCAAAAAGCAGAAAAATTGGGATTTTTTTGCAGTTGTTTACCCTTAACTACAGCCCAGATGGTTTGAAATTCTGTTCTGAAATTTTCAGGATAGAAGGGTTTTGCCTTAGAGTGGTGTATTTCTTTAGTTTTGTGTAAAAATATTAATCTGTTCCAGAGTTATAAGGATTTAAAATTTTGGTTCTGAACATGCTCAGGAGGGTCTTTTAGATGGTTCATACAAAAGAAATTCTTCTTTTGTGAGTCTCACGAAAGAAGATTTCTGTCTCATGAAAGAAGAATCTCAGCTTATGAAATAAGATGGTGGACTTTTTTTTCCATTCTTCTTTTATGAGCCAAGAGTCATCTTTTGTGACTTCTTTCATGATTATGAAAGATGAAGGTCGGCTCACAAAAGAACAGGGGGGACTTTATTTTTTTTTTACAGATCTTTCATGTGGTCAAATGAAAGAACCATTGTTCTTTCGTGTGATCTCATGAAAGAACTGTCCATGGACCTTCTATCTGTCTGTTTGCCTGCCTGTCTGTTTATCCATCCATGCATGCATTCATCCATTTATCTATCTATCTATCTATCTATCTGTATATCTATCTATCTATCTATATGGGATATACAATGGTGAGTTGTTAGATAAATGATTTATCTACACAAATGCTGTTTGACTTTGGGTAGCCTCACGAGTGGTGTAAGCTATAAGTGAGGTGTCCAAGGTCAAACCACACAAGTGTAGATAAATCATTTATCTGACAGCTCAAAATTGTATATTTCAAGTATGTAATAAGGGATGCTTTCTGTCAGTAAAAGAACATTTGCTGTTGACTGTTTTTTTTTTTTTAAGTTCTGTGCCTTTTTTATGTTGACTCGCGCGTGTGTGCCAGCCAACATCTTGCAGCAGTAGCAGATTTGGAGGTGCGGTCACTGTGGGCGAATGCAGGGCACACATCAGTAGGTGCATCCCTCATGCCTCAATAAGCCAGCATGCAGGTGCTGACACCAGCAATATGTAAAGTGGTCATCACATCTAAGAAAAGTGCTGCTGCAATGAGAGGCAAGCTCGTCATGCAGCAGCACAATAATACGCCTCCCAATGTGGCCTTCCTGATGAAATATTCCAATAAACATGGTGGCAGTGACTGACGCCACCTGCCACAATGCCGACTTCAGGGGTGCCCAATCCCCCTGTCTGCATGCCCCAACCCAGTTCATATGCCGATGGGGAGCCCACTCCCCGTCGGCATAATGCCCCCCTCCCATTTTAATTGTGTGCTGAGGGGGTGCCCAATCCCCCTCGGCATCATGCGCCCCCCTCCCAACAGTCTTTCTTTGCCAATGGGGGGCCCAGGCCTCATCAGCTTCGGTCCCTCCATTCCAAGTTCGATTTGCAGATGGGGGAGCCCACTCCCTGTCGGCATAATGTCTCCCCCATTTGTTGTGTGCCGAGGGGGGTGCACAATCCCTCTTGGCTCTTGCTCCCCCCACTCGGTGTGTGCCAACAGGGGTGCCCAATCCCCTGTTGGCTACAGTCCCGCCAAAACACCCAGGTGGCACATTGGGAGCCCACCCCAGCATGCCAAATGTCCCTGTGAAAAAAAAGAAAAAAAAACCTTCCCGTGATGTTTTTCTTTTTTTAAAACCTGTAAAACAGAAAACGGTCCCTCGTTGAGTCCAGTGGCCCCTTCCCCAACCTGCACCCACCCTCTGTGCACCCTGTTTCCCCACTCCCCACCCCATATGTACCTCTGGAGCATGGCGCAATGATCTTTGGTGGACTGGGAACACGTCTGCATTCTTCAAAGCCAATCACAAACTGAAGAAATGCCGGTAAGCTGTATAATGGCATAAACAGGGTTTTTTTTCAACTTTGGTGCATATCTCAGGCATTTTTTGGAATTTTGGCACTGAATTTTCAACATGGGGTTATTGGGACCCCTCCTCATGAATTCAGTCACTGTCGTGGGGTTATTCAGTCCTGAAAGGTGATTTCATGGTCACTGCATAGAATCACCTTTTCAGACCGATTAATGAAATGACAGTGCCACTGTGCATGAAGTGGGCTCTCAAAAAGCCTATGTTGCAAATTTGGTGAAAAAAATCCAAAAAAATTGCTGTTTTATGAGCATGCGTTGCGCAGTTTCCACGCACGCTCGTAACTTCGTGAATTTGTAATATTTTCACTCCAGATTTTCAACATTGGCATTTTTCCACACCTCTTTGTGAACAGTACAGCTGTCATTGTATATATCCTGGCCAAAATGTGTGTTCGCGCTTCCGGCACAGAATAGCGCAGTCGCTGTGGGAAATCAGTTTTTAGGGACAGATTAAGAAAATGACAGTGACACTGTTCATGAGCAGAGCTCCTAAAATGCCTATGTTGAAAATTTGGTGATGAAAGTCCATAAAATGACTGTGTTACAAGCAGGCATCGCGCAGTTTCCACGCACCCTTGTAACTTCACAAATTTGCAATATTTTCATGTCAGATTTTCAACACTGGCATGTTTCACCTCTCATTATGAACAGTACAGCTGTCATTTTTCACATCCTGCCTGAAATGAGTTTTCACACCTGTGGTGCACAGTGGCGTAGTCGTTGTGGAAAATCAATAGTTGGGACAGATCAACAAAATCACAGTGCCACTGTTCATGAGGGGAGGTCCCAAAATGCCTATGCTGAAAATGTGGTTAAAAAAATCCCAAAAATAATTGGGTTACGGATGTGCATTGCGCAGTTTCTATGCATGCTCATGATTTCAATTTGTCATATTTTCACTCCAGATTTTCAGCGTTGCCATTTTTTTTACACCTCCTCATAAACAATACAGTTGTCATTTTTCACATCCTGCCCAAAATGTGTTTTCATACCTGTGGCGCCAAATGACACAGTCACTGTGCGAAATCACCTTTCAACTAACAAACTGATAGTGCCGCTCTTCATGAGGCGGTCACAAAAAGACCATGTTGAAAATTTGGAGTGAAAATACCAACAAACGCCTATGGCATTAGGGTTTCCAACTGTAGCACCCCACCCTGCAGAGACTGACAGGTGTCAGGGGTGTGACTTGGGATCATTGGCTGTAATGCTCATGCCATTCCACCCCCATCCCCACCCTGCAGCCAGTGACAGGCATTGAGGTGTGCCTTGGAGTGCTCAGCCCCAAAATTCACCCCATTCTCCTATACTGCACCCATCTCAGCATATTTTCTTATGGAATGGGGTAAGTATAAGGCCCAAAGATCCCAAAGCACACCACGACACTTGTCAGTGTCTACAGGGTAGGGTGAGGTAAAATGGCATGAGTGTTATAGCTGATTTACCAAAGGCACACCCTAATGCCTGCCAGTCTCTGCAGGGTGGGTGGTTGGTGTCAGTTCAGTACTTCACTGCCATTCATATTATGCATCTCTAACTCCTGCACTACCAATGCCAATGCCAGCTAGACAACATTCGGCATTAACAAATGCTTGTGTTAACATTCCTAGTATAGGTCTGCCTAGCATAGTGGTTGCTATTAGATGAAACACTACTCATTTTGTAGATATTTTTGTGCTGAACAACTATTGTGCTCAAAGTACCATGCTACCATTTTTTGTTTTAAAGTTACTTGTGGTTGCTTGTTGCAAAAAGTGAAAAAAAAAAAAGAATTTTCTGCTGTTTTTTGCTAATTATAAAAAAACTAAGAGGTAATATCTATAAATGAAACACCATTAATTTTGTATGTCAGTAATGGTCTTAAAAGGATTTAAAAAAATACACAACAGAGACGGACTTTTGAAATTAAGCTTATTTTACTTCTTAATATGACAGCAGATGGCATGAATATGAATTTGGGTTTCATGACCCCTTACCCCATGTAAACTTACTCAGATTTTTACTTGATAGAATGGACATTTAACAGGACTTCAGTGTGTTGTTGGTTTATTGGTTTGTTTATGTTTTCATTGAGTCCTTTTTACTGGTTATCAATATATTGGTTTCTCACCTGATATACTTTTGTGTGTTGGGGGGGGTGGGAGAGGTTGGGTTGTTTTGGGTGAGTATGTATTGGGGAGTATGCTTTGTGTGTAGGGGATTTTTGTTTTTGGGAGGTTGAAGAAGGTTTTTTTGTTGCTTTTTTTGGGGAGGGTGCTGTGGGGGGAGGGGTTGGGGTTGTGCTTACATTTGTAGGTAGGCTTATATTTAGGTACATGTCATAGTAATGCTACAGGGTGTTAGGACTCTTGGCTCACATATATACTTAATATACACTTCTTTTCTTGTTATCTTTTCCCGGGGGGGGTAATTTCATGAGTATTTTAAACAGATTCTTAAGACTGTTTCTGCTCATATAGTTAATTTATTATATACTGACTCATTATTGAACTTTGAACATTTTAAGTTGCATGAACTCATTTTTTAGGTAGTCCTCGAGAGATTTATTTTTTTATTATTTTTTTATTTGGCAATAATACTGACAATATTATTTTGTTATAATATTGTTATAATATGGTAGGTTTTAATGTTTATGGAGTGTGTTAATATCTCCAGATTAGTTGAATTCTGTATGAATGTTTTAAACAGTTGTTCATACAAGGTACATTTTTCTTATTCCCCTCTTATTTCCACACATATATTTCTGTCATATAGTTTTTAATCATACAATACTATCAAGTTTTAACTTGAACATTTGTGGTATTAATTTAAAGGTCCTGCTTTTAATTTTGAATGCATTCTGCTAACACACACATTCATTAATAATGTCAGTGACAGGCTTTGCTAGCTTGAGTGTTCAGTTTATTTATGGGTTTGTCTGTGAAAGGATCCTCAGTAAAAGCAAGCTAAAAGGGATGCTATTCATTCCAATGAAATTTGTGATTTTTTTGAAAAAGGTACTTTTAACCAGTGAAAATTTGTTCTGTTTTTTTCTGTATGATCTGGGTGTTAATAGATTGTGACTCTCTGAACAATTGTCATAAGTCTCTGAGGAAGGACTTGGTTGGTCCAAAAGCTTAGACACTGTTTTCTTTTTGTAACATCTATGTTGGCCCATTAAAAGGTATCAAATCATTTGCTTCTGGATCTGTTCTTACAAGGACCAATACGGCAACTAATCTATTTCTGTATATCACTCATTTTGTAGATATTTTTGTGCTGAACATATTTTGTGCTTACAGAACCATGCTTTCATTTTTTGTTTTAAAGTTATTTGCATTTGTTTGTCAAAAAAGTGAAATAAATTGAATTATCTGTTTTTTTTTTGCTATTATAAAAAACTAAAAGGTATCTATAAATGAAACATCACTCATTTTGTAGATATTTTTGTGCTGAACAACTTTGATGCTTACAGTACCATGCTATCATTTTTCATTTTAAAGTTATTTGCATTTGAATGTGGGGGACATGATGTCACTACTATGTAGATAAATGGTAATGGCATCACTAGTGTGTAGATAAATGTTTTTTATTCAATGGCTGTCAAGATAAATGGATTTATTCAAGGGATTTTAAGTGCACATCTATTGCATAAATCTATCTATCTATCTAGCTATGTGTTTTTTTTTGTGTATGGTCGTTTGGTCCCCAGACATAATGTCGCAGTCAAGAAAATGTGGACATTATGTTGTGGGGACAAATTGGAACTGTACATTTTGTCAATGACAAGATTAGTTTTAGAATGCAATGTCACCACACATAATGCGCACCGGACAACTTGTCGCTAGGATGACTGCAGCTTCATAACTCTAGCATAGCTACAAATTCTGACCAGAAGCATCCCGGCACTGTGGGTTATTTAGCCAGCCTATCCTACAAATTCTGGCACTCTCCTGTGCTCCCTTCAGAGGCTATGCAATCTGGGGATATGCATCCCCAAAAAACTCTAGCACAGCTAAATGGCTCTGCAGGTAATTTAGTTAGCCTAGCATACAAATTCTGACCTGAAGCTTTCTGTCACTCTCCTATGCTCCCTTCAGAGTCTATGCAAGCTGGGGATATGGATTGGGCTAATTATGTTAAAGAGGATCTGGTAGCCTCTCTGCTGCCCGATCGACTGCTCTCACCACTACGGCTACATTCTGTAGTTAAATATTCACACCTACCCAGTTCTGTTCTTGCAGATTCTAACAGTATATGGACTTTGGGGAACTGCTTCTGACTTGGCCTCATGGACTTGGTGCTCATTCATTGCTCATTTAAAGAGTACAGAAACTGTGCTAATGTAGATGAAGCTTATCTTATTAATTGGGCACAAATTGGTTAAAATTGTGGATTGTTGGGGATCAAGTCATTAAAGAGAGCAGGGGGAGTATGGGACAGAAAGTTGCACTGTGCAGCAGGTCATGTAGTCACCGGTATTTGATCGTGGTGAAACAATTTGTCCGTTACTGTTTTACCGGCTACTGCATGTAATTTAGACTTTTTGTCTGCAATATTTAGACCGCGGCAAATTATGCAGTGATGAAATGACCATATGCCCTTTTTTTATATACAGTTAAGTAGACTTGGGTGCCTGCCCCCGGTACCACTTCTGTTTCCCCCTCCCCTTCCCTCCAGGTCATCCACCCCCATGCTGTTATCTTTTTTTAACAATATGCAGATAGGGTTTCCCACCCTGGTACTGCTTCTCTTGCTTTCCCGCCCTTCCAGGTCACACACCCGCCTTCTAAATACATGTGGTGGAACTGGGTTGCCCACTCGTCATGCCGCTGAACATCACAAAACCATCCCTCATTTATGCTTTTATTTTTTTCCCTTAAAAAAAGTCCATTAGTGATCTGCCCCCAATCTTGCAAAAAAGAAAATGGCCCTTAGCCAATCTGACCCACCCACCCATTAAATATAGCTCATGGCACCAGGATCCCCACACTCTGTGCCATCGAAGATCCTCCCAACACTGGGAGCCCAATCCCAGTGTTGGCTTCTGTCCTGCTACAATAAAATAAACTGTCTCTCGTTGATCTTTTCATTTTTTTCTTAACTAACAAAAAAAAGCCCTTTGGTGATCTGACCCCCCCACCACATCCCCACCTGTCTGTCTGTATCTATCTATAGAATAATGTCACATGGTGTGATTTGGGGGTGCTGCTGATCTCTGTGATGTTTTAAAGCCTTTGTTATTAAAGTCTTTTTTAACTGGACCTAGCAAGAGGTCTTTTGTGTGGTAAGCCATGTAGCTCGACTTCCAGTTTCCTCTATCTATAGAATAAGTAGATCGGGGTGCCCACCACCAGTACCCTTTATCCTGCCCCTCACCCCTCCAGGTTGTCTTTCCCCTTGTTAAGTATGGCAGCACCAGGGTGCCCACCCCCAGTGCTGCCAGAGATCCTCTCAACACTGGGGTGCCCAGTCCCCAGTGCTGGCTTCTGTTCCCCTATAATAAAGAAAACTGTCCCTCAATCATTTTTTTTAATGTGTAAAAAAGAAAATGGTCCACGGCAATCTGATACCCCCCACCTACCCCACCCCAGCCACCCACTCAGCAACCTACACACCCCCTTATACACCCTCACTCACCTGAACAGGTCCCACGATGTAGATCCACTCTCCAAATGAAGACCCATCTTGCTGCTGGAACTGGTGACTGCCATATGAGAACATAATGTAAGTGTGGTTTAATGTATTTCAGTGGGGTTTTGAACTTTGATTCATAACTTTGCTTAACCCAAAATTTTCAACATGCCTTTTTGGCACCCCACCTTATGACTAACGGTGGTGGAATTATGCAAATCTGGCCCTAAAGGCAATTTCTAGGTTACTTGGTGACATCCCCTTTTAAGAAGATTTGAAAATGTTCACTGCTCTTGTTCATGAGGTGGGGTCATAAGAAGGCTACATTAAAAATTTGGAGTCAAAATATGTAAAAATGGCAAAGTTATGAACGCATGTTGAATATTTTGTATGCTCGCTCATAACTTTGATAATTTTAAATATTCTGACCCAAAATTTTCAACATAGCCATTTTTTTACACCACCTCATGAACGTGATAGCTGTTGTTTTCAAATCCTGGCCAAAATGTGTTTTTGCACCTGTGGCGTGAAATGACGTTTTGACGGAGATTTGAACATTTTTACCTTCTGGTTCATGAGGTGAGATAAAAAGAAGGCTATGCTGCAAATCTGGTGTACAAATATGGTAAAACTCCAGGTTATGAGTGAACATTGCAGTATTCTATCGCTCACTTATAACTTTGCTAATTTTCAATATTTTGACTCCAAATGTTCAACATAGCCATTTTTCCACACTACCTCATAAACGTGACAGGTATCATTTTTAAATCCTGGATGAGACATGTTTTCACACTTCTGGTATGAAATAACATTTTGACCAGTATACTATAAACGCTACATGTCATGTTTATAAGGGGGGATCATAAAACAACTGTCGTGAAATTTTGGGGTCAACATAATAATAATAAATATATATAGAGAGAGAGAGAGAGAATAAATGATAGCAAAGTGTTGTATATGAGGAAATAATACTATCCAGGGGTTGAACAAGCCATAAAGCCATGAGCCCGGAGGGTGAATGGCCTTTATGAGCTTATTCAACCCTGAGATGGTATCATTTCCTCACATAATGTAGGACTTTGACATCTTCTATTTTATATAAAATAAATAAGGTTGGACACTTTTTGCTGTGTCTTATGTGTTTCCATAGTGTAGTAGTATCTGTTATGTTAGTTCTGAGAGACAGCATTGCTTGGCCAGTGTGTATTGGGAGCAGTTTAAATGGCTGAAGAGCTGCACACTTGAGCAGACTAGATAGACCATAAGGCCTGCATCTGCTGGCAATTTTGGGCAGGATTCACAAAGAAAGCCAAAAATCCTGCAGCTGCGGGAAAAAAGCCTGCAGCACTGCGGAAACGCAGTTGTGTGATATTCATAAAGAAATTTTGAGCAGGTGTGTAATTTCGTGAAATCCCTGCAGCTGCGAAATTTCAGCAGCTGCGGAAATTGTGCACGTGGTGAAAATCCGCAAATGCGGATCCGCAGCTCCAGAAATAGCTTAGGTGGCATAGCAACAGGTGAACTTAATTAGCTGGAACAGCAGACTTTAACAGGGCTGCCATAGAATGAAGCTGAAAGCACCTACAAAGAGACCAGCAATCAGTCCCTCAAATGGGACCACTGCAGCATCACAGGTACCAGCAATACCATGGCACCACAGTGGCCAACTGTTACTGCTGGTCCCCTCTCCCTGGGGTGTTTCTGTTGCCTGCAGGGGTAGCACTCACTGCAGGCTGGCCAGGCTCTACTGCCTATGGGGCTCCATCATGGGCTGCATTGTGTCTGGTGGTTGTTGTTGCCTGTTGCCATATCATGGCAATGTGTGCTTTTGTTGCTGTTACAGCAGCCACAGTTATACTATCTGGGATGCTATTACCTGTGCCTCACCTCCACCTTAATTGATTTAAGTTGCTGGGGCACTACTGCAGTTTGCTGAGGGCGAGTTACACCTCATTGCACTGTGTGTAACATTTTTTCCGCACCTGTGGAAAAACACTGGTTGTGAATAGCCTTTCAGGTGCTGTGCCTTACTTATCTCAGACCTTTTTTCCTCAGGGACTTTCGCAGCTGCACTTTTTTCCACAGTCCTTAGTGTTGTTTCTCTGCAACTGCAGAGGGTTTTGTGAATAGCACTCAGTGCAAGTTCCCCTTTGTTTCCATAGCTACGGCAGATTTGGGGACTTAGGGAAGGTTTTACACTTTCAGAAAGCTTTGTGAATCCAGCCCTTTGTATATTCATGTGTTCATAGGTAATGTGTTCTTCAGGTGTTCATGATACTTTAATTCAGTGTAATTAGCTACTTGGGATCATAATACCCTAATTGGCAGCCAATTAAAAATCATAATACCCTAATTGGTGGTCAATTTAAGTCATAATACCCTAATTGGCAGCTAGTTGAAGTCACAATACCCTAATTGATAGGTAGTTGAGGTTATAAATCCTAATAGGTGGCTAACTGGGGTCATAAATCCTAATAGGCAGCTAGTTATCCTACTTGGCTGCCATCACATATGGGGAAATAAATGATGGCTTTTTCAATTGGGAAACGGGCCGAACCATGTAATATACCTATATACTGTAGATATATGTCATTGTTAAGAAACATTGTGTGTAGTGCCAGTCTTGACACCAGGGGGTATGCTTTGTGATCCCGTGCTAATGAGCTGAGTTCGGGGGTGAGCTCAGTGACCCAGCTGGATGGGGGAGGAGGGTGGGGGGATGCTGCTGTTATGTGACCCCCCCATCTAGGGAATGCAAGCTGCAGGGTTGTCTGCATGGGCCTGTGTACCATATAGTGAAGAAAACTGTCCTCATTGACTCTTAGCGAGTTCACTTTTTACACATTCAGTCTTTTTCTTTCAGATCTTGTTGCCTCTTTAGATCTGAAAGAACAAATGAATGAGTATAGAAGTGAAATGTAAAAGTGAATGAGGGACATGTCTCCTATGTATGGTACCCAACTTAGCTGACTTTACTTCACTTACATTCCAACTGAGGATGTGCCAGACCCTGCACTTCTGTAGGCAGACAGAGTCTTCCAATGGTACAGGGCCCAAATGGCTCTGTGCATCTGCACCTGTTCTGCTTCAATGAGGATACAATTCCACTATCTCAAAAACTAAGGAAATTCTTTGCAAAAAAAGCACCAGCTATGGTAACTTAATGCCACAAAATTAGGGGAATGTGGCATTAGGGTTTCCAACCCTAACTCCCCAATCCCACCCCCCAAGCAGCAAAATGAACAAAAAAACTTTAAGGTTTTCGGTCTCTGGAGTCTTGGTGGCAAACCCTATGCCCACCCGTTCCCTGAGTAAACAGTGTGACCCATGATGAGGGCCCTGCATGAAAAAGCTACAATAAATTGTGTTGGCACCCAACAGCAAAGATACTTCTTTTCCTTTGAAGAGTGTATCACTGTGAGGCACTGGCTTGGAGTTGTACCTTGTGCTTCAGACTGGAGGCTACGGGCTGGGGGGGAGAGGGGAGCATTAGGGTTGACAACCCCAAGGAAGACCCCACCACTGATTTGCCAAGGCTCCAGAGACCCTAAACCCTAATGTTTTTTCCTTTTGTTGCTTGAGGGGTGGGGTGGTGAGTTAGGGTTGGAAACCCCAACACCACATTTTCCTACTTTTGTGGTGTTAAGTTACCCTAACTGGTGCATTAACAAAGTTTTTGTTTTGTTTTGCAGAGAATATGTATATATATATATATATATATATATATATATATATATATATATATATATATATATATATATATATATAATACATGGTCCTCATCTCCATAGAAAAAGCCATCATATATTTCCCCATATATGATGGTAGCCAATTAGCATATGATGCCAATTAGCTAATTACACTCTATTAATGTGTTATTAACACCTTAATTACACATAATGCCTAACAAGCACTATGTCTATCTATACTAGCTATATGCAGATAGCTAGATGCATACTGTACATATATACATACTAGCACTATATTAATGTGTTATTAACACCTTAATAACACATTACTACCCAACACACTACAAACCACCAACCAGTATAACACAGCGGTTTAAGGCTCTGAACTGCAAACCTGGAGACCTGGGTTTGAATCCCACAGCCCCCACTTCAATCAATCAATCAAACTTTATTTAACCAGGCAAGTTTACATCGTTGAGCCTGCTCATTTTCAAGATGGTCCTGGACACATAGGATGAATGAGGTTACATTACACAACAGTTCATAATACAGTGTACAGAATTACAGAGTGATACAGGATATACCAACAATAAAAGCTGTAATAAAACATGTATAACAAGGACAAAAACACATATTTAGAATGCGGCATATACAGGTGGTAGTCTGTAGAATACAAAGGGAGGAGAGGATGGAGGGACATGGTGGGGGGAGTATGAAGGGAGGGAGACAGACAAAAATGGGGAGAAGGAAGAGGGCAGTCAACTTAGTGAGGCACCCCTGGGGAGTTACCACAGGGAAGGAGGGAGGAAAAAGGGGGGGGGTTGCCATAAAATATTCCTGGCCGACAGGGGGAATAAGAAGGCCAGAGAGGTCCAGAAGATAGGGGACTGCCCAGTCTGGGGGTAGTGCTTACCTGAAGCAGTCACACACTGTTTTCAGATGAGCAATTTTCTGAAAATATAGGGGCTAGGCAGAAGGGATAGTTTAAGTACTTTTTGCAAGTTATTCCAGAGTGCTGGTAGAAAAGAGCTAATGACAGATGAGCCAAAACGTGTCCTTGTCCATGGTAGTTTAAAGAGGAGTTTCTTAGTGCATAGCCACCTTTTGAGGGTTCAAACAGGTCACAGATATAGGGGGGGAGTTTATTAGACAAAGCCCGGTAAAACCATATAAGGGTGTTAATTTGCCTCCTCATGGAGAGGGATGGCCAGTCTAATGCATGATACAACAAGCAGTGGTGAGTCTGCAATGGTGAGCCTAGAGCAAATCTCAAAGCACGATGATAAGAGTGTATCAGGCCTTTGGAGTGCATACTGGGGGCAATGACTGCACAGGAAGTCGGCGTAGTCAGTCAGGGGAAGGAAGGTTGTTTGAACCAACCACTTTCTAGCTTCCAGGGTAAGTAGGTGTCCTATACGGTAAAATATACCGAGGTGTTGCCTTAGCTTTTTTGTTAGCTCTTTTAAATGAGCACCAAAGTTGACTTTGTTGTCCAGCCAGACTCCCAGGTATTTAAATTTATCCACTAACTCTAACTGTTCACCAAGGAGAGTGGTAATCTGAGAGATTCCAGGAGTTCCACTATTGAGGGAGCGGGGTGGAGAGATATGGCTTTTGTTTTTTTGGCATTTAATAAAAGCTTCAGATTTAGTAGATTATGTTGGAGAATGTTAAAATCCAGCTGCAGCTCCTTGTGAGGAAGGCCTAGAGAGGGTCTGGTTGTGTAAAGGACTGTGTCATCTGTGAAGAGGTGAACGTTTCCTGCAAGCAGTCCAGAATCAATACGGTTGATATAAAGAGTGAAGAGGATAGGCCCCAGGATCGAACCTTGCGGAACACCACGGGGAAGTATTTTTAAAGGGGGAGAGTTCACTTTGAACTTTAACTTGCTGTTTACGATTTGTGAGGTAGGAATGAAACCACTTAACCACGGGTGGGGGATAGACCAAGGCTAACCAGAATATCGAGTAAAATGGAGTGACCAACCGTGTCAAATGCTTTGCTGAGGTCAAAGAAGAGCGCATAGATGTGGTGCTTACAGTCCAGGGCTTTTAGCCAGTCATTTGACACTTTGGCCAGGGCCAATATTGTGCTGTGATTAGGTCTGAAACCAGATTGGACTGGGTTTAGGATGTTTTTGTGATCCATGTACTCCCTTAATTGTAAGTTTACAATTTTTTCAAGTAACTTGGATAAAACAGGAAGCAGCGAGATAGGCCTATAATTATTCAAGTCTGTGAGATCTCCAGATTTGAACAGCGGGATAACATGCACGATTTTCCAGCTAGGCAGCAATTCACCTTGGAATAGTGAGCTATCAATTAGGTGGTCAATTGGTGCTGTCAGATAACAGTAGCCTGCTTTTAGGAAGAAGGGTTCTAATGAGTCAGCGCCAGTACTATTTTTAGTATCCACTTGAATACTGTGTGACCCTGAGCAAGTCACTTAACTTACTTGTGCTCCCAGTTCACACCTGTAAACAAGCTTTCAGCTTAGTGTGTCTCTCCTGGTAAAATAACAAATTAAAAAAAATAACACATGTAACAAGCCTCTTAACACAAGTAACAAACCCCTTAATGACACATGTAACACGCCCAGTAATAACACATGTAACATCCACCCTACCCCCAACACTATGGTAAAGCATAAGACACAGCAAAAAATGTCCAACCTAATGCATTAAATAAAATAAAAGATGCTAAAGTCTGGAATACTCATGAAATAATATCATCTCAGGGTTGAACAAGGGCTCTTGGCTTTATGGGTTGATTAACCACTTGATGGTGTTATTTCCTTGTATACTACACTTTGCCGTCATTTATTCTCTCTATATATACACATATACATATACAGTATACCCACATATACACATACAGAGATATGTAATAGATAATCCACTACAGGGCATGCGGTCATGCTCTGATATACGCATGCCTTGGTGTGCATTCAACCACCCAAGGTGTATACATATTAGAGCATGACTGCACGCCCTCTGGTGGATTATCTATTTATAAAATGGCTAGAAATGTTTTTTGGAGGGCATAAAGTAGTCTTGTCTGGCAGAAATGACAGTTTTATTTAGAAGATCTGGTAGATCCTGCCATAATTTTGATAGGTAAAAAGTGATTTTAAAAAAGTTGATCCTGCCATTTTCACAATGTTTGAGGTGTAATGAATTTTGACTTTCGTCTTCCAGTGTTGCATGACTGAGTGGTGTTCACCATGGGAAGAAAATGCTGCCAAAGGAGAGCAAGTGAGTTGGCGGCTTCTGAAGTAGCAACATTCACGCTTGCGTCTGTTCTTCTGATACCACTGACTCTCTAACTTTCCTCGCTGTACACTCGGTGGCTTTTTAACAGAAAAGTAACTAAACTCAGCTTAAAACCATGTGCCTCACATGCTTTTGAACAAAATCTTCCTCAGTGTAAACCATTGGCAGCATTTTCTTACCACAATGAACACCACTCGGTCACAGTACACTGGAAGACGAAAGTCAAAGTCATTACATCTCAAACAGTGTAAAAATGGCAGAATCAACCAGATAACTATTTGCAGTGTGGGACAGCTACACAGAATGATTTACTTGTTTATGGTTGTGGCAGCCTGTGTGTGCCAGGTGTGGTGTGTGCACGTGTGTGTGTGTGTTAGCCTGCATGTGCCAGGTGTGGGGTGATCTCGATGCTAGTGAGAAGGTTCTGAGGGATGGAAAGTAGTGCAGGCATGCGGCCGTAGTGGGACACATGAGGTTGTTGTGGGATAGTGCATGGTCATGTGGTGTGTTTTATTTAATTAGGGAAGACGATTTTCACATATTTTTCCTACCCATTTTAAAATATTATTATGAAATGGGTCTAAAGAATGCTGAATCCTAATTGGCTGAGAGCTACTTTCATCTGAGCCATTATGCCAGCACAACAGCTTGACTGAAAGAAGCCCCCACACAATCAAGACTTTGCACTCCAACTGTAGTAATCTGCCTGTCATTTGGCCAAAATGCCCACAAGTGACAAGGTGGCACATGGTAATAGACAATACAATGAGGCACATCAGGACAGGTTTAAAAAAAAATAATAACTTTTTATCATAGTCACGAACACACACACACACACACACACACACATATATGCACACATTTATTTTCCTGGGGGAGGCTACCCCCATACCTCAGTGTTTCTTCAACCTCTAAAATACCAATGAGAAATTAATTGATGTACTGGTTTATATCTCGCACTGCATGCCTACAGCATGAGTTGTTGTGTGGATGAATCATGAAGTGTCACAACCCTGGCCCACAGGGCACTACAGCATTAATGAACACCTCAGACATCCTGAACACTGATAAAGTAACATTTGTACATTGTGTAACCCCTCTGCAAATGGGGGTTCCCAAAAGACTTCCAGGAGCTTGCTTGAATGCTCCAAGCCTGAATGGTGTTTGGCATTTAAGCCATTTATCAGTGAGTGTTTTTAGAGCCTCTGTTACTGTCTCTTTAAGAGCTGTCTGCTGGCAGACATAATTAGTTTATATGGGGGGACTGTGTGTTTCTCTGTTTGAGTACCACTCGAACTGCTGCCAATTCACTCCATTTTTGCAGTCACTAGGAGTGCAAAGGAACCTATCTGAAAGATGTAACTGTTTGCCAGAAACCATTTAGAGTGATAATGAAATTACAGTTTGTCTAACCTGCTTTCTTTTGCAGTCAGAACTGTGTTTGCCTAGTTCCCCATTCTAGTTTTGAACTGCTGAACTGGACCAATCAGTGTGGGTAAGCTAGCTCTAAAATGGTGCCTTGGACGAATCAGAACTTGGACTCATAATCTGAGCCAGCCACAAGAGGATTGTATGGGCAGTGACTCTGGGAGATGTAGTTTAGACTTCAGTGCCTTTTGGACCAACAGCAGCAGTCTATTGTGAGTGACAGCCAATCCAGTCAAGAACTGGGAGAACTCAAAGGAAGTGCCGGTTTTGTCGGTTGGAGTTTCAGTTGAGCTTTGGCAGTGAAGAAGGAAGGAGCCCTGTGCTTTTCAGTGTGCAGTTTTAGTCAAAAAGCGTGTAAGGCCCAGAGTTCGGTCTGCAGCTTGTATAACTGCTTGTTGGGACTGAATCCGTCCTGTGAAAAGAATCAAGGATATCTGAAGAGTAGAAACCAGGCTCACCCTGTAGAAGACTGGAGGAATTGCTGAAAATTGCACTCGGTCTGTCAGGAACTGAATCTGCTGTGTTCTCCCGGGTATTGTGCAGTAATTGCGATCGGGATACAGATGCAGCCTGCCTGGTATAAGTCTTTCTTTTATATAAATGTGAAGAGGCTTGTGTACCTCAAGTGAGCCCTGCTGACATTGAAGGACCCTATCTTATTTGGAGGTCGTGAGTACTAATTCAAGTCGCTCCCTGTTGAATTGCCACATTAAATTCAAATGGAATTACTGTACTGCTGACTGTTTAATTCTCCTTTTCTCTGTGTGAAAGGGCCCCTACCAGCTGTCACGGTTTGGACTAGCCACTAGGGCTTGGGTACCCAGGGACAGTAACTGATAGGGATAGGCCTGTGCACAGAGCCATAGAGAGATTATTAGAGTGATAAGCTAATTAACCTGATTTCCCCTGTCCTTGTTATATCCCCTAAATAAATCAGAGCTGCTTGTTTCAGCAAAGTTATACTGCCTGAGGTATTTGTCTATGTTAAAGTACTGTACTGTGATTGTTGCACTGTATCTCATTTCACAGGAGGTTCCAGTGCGGAACCAGTCCTGGGGGTAAGTGTATACTGTGAAGGTAATTCTGATATATTGTGTGGGCCACTAGTGGGATGAAGGGGTTGCAGTGTCCCAGAGGGCTGTGACCAAGTTAGTTTAACTATTGCAAACCCTGACCTCTGGGTGGAGGCACCGCCATTGGATCCAGGCCCCTCAACCTGTTAGTGGCAAATCAGGCAGGGGTAGTAGCCCCTGGGATGGCGCCATCTAGGGGTTACATCTTGGAGGCTCACCGCTGGGATTGTGTGTCCTCTAGTGGCCATATTCACGAACCACTGTTAAGAAAAAATGGGTACCCGACAGAAGTGGCTGTGCACCGGCTGGTGGAGTGGTGTACAGGGAGGAGATCAACCCCAAAATGCTATGCTTATCCTGGACATCCCCTGGTATCAATCACGGAAACTGTGCAGGAGTACTTTCAAGGTGGAAGGTTTACAAAACCCTGTGTGGTGGGTCGGCATGCTAATCTGCTCACCCACACTTTCCTGGCCCTAGTAGAGTTTAAGGATCCCATAGATAGCTCCAAAGTGCCACAGACCATTACCCCAGAGGGAGCCCTCACTGCTTGGAGAGTGATAACTAAGGACAGTAAAGACCGGGGAATCAGCCCCCACCACTATCTGGAACTTTGAGGAGAATTTGCTGAATGGTTGCTGGGAGGGAAAACTGTGGAGGACTTGAAGAAACTATTCTTGCCACCTGGGGTGTTCCTCCCCAACACCCTCTCCTGCTCCAGAGCCCATAATGGTGGCTGAACCAATGCAGACTCCTATTTCTGCACCTGCCATTAGTCACGACTCTTACCGAAGGTTGAGGATCTTCTCTGCACCCTCCCACCCCCAAGGGAGGATGACTGGGAGACCTGGATAGACTATGTTGCCCCCAAGTGCTAGAATGGCAATGCTCGGGGAAGAACGAAAGAGGTTGGTGAGAGCCTCGAGGTCTGCCCTGGCTACCATCCGTGCTAAGCAGGCCAGTAACCCTGAGCGACTGCACAGGCCTATCTTGAGGCCTTGGAGAATGTGTATGGGAGCCCAGATTCTGATGAGGACCTATGGTGGAGAGTAAAATGCACAACAGTACCAAGGGGAGTTGTTGTCTGTGTATGTCTCTCGGCTGGAAAAATTGTTGCAAGAATGCCTCAGAAAGGGTAGTTTGCCAGCGATTGAACTGGACCGAACCAGACTGGACAGAATCCTTAAGTCTGCCCCCTTCTCAGAACTGCTGTTGCTTCAGTTACGCCTGGCAAATCGACTGGAATCCCCACCCTCCTATGATGAGTTAATGAGAGAAATTCGAGGAGTTGAGAAAAGGCGACCTCGGGAGGTACCTGCACCAACAGCTGTGGCTACGACCCAAGTGACTGAGGGTGACCCATCAAGTGAAGTTCAGGGGCAGAGGTTGACAGTCAATGAGTGCTCTGACAAGGAAAAAGATATGCCACAATGGGGCGAACTGTTGAGAGAGATCCGAATTCAAAAACAGTCCCTTTATGAAGGCCACGCCTGCAAGTACAGAGCCTGACCTATATCCGACTGCATCTGCTATGGGGTGGAGTACCACCCATGTATCTCCTGCTGATAACAGCTCCAAACTCAATTCCTTGACCATGGAAGTGGAGAAACTGACTGAGATGTCTCCAAATGCTTATCACGCCGCAGACAGAGATGGCACCCAGATTTCCAGTTAATGTACCCCTGCCCTGGCTCCCAGTGTGGCGCCGGCCAGCTCAAACTCCAGAAAGTATGTTTTGCTATAATTGTGGGAAAGATGGACATGAAAAGGAAATGCCAGTCCCAAAAGACACTGACAAAGTTGCATATAGGCTACAAGGAGAGCTTGAGGAAGAAATCAGTGGTTAAGAGGTGCACGTGATCCCAGTGAGGGCACCAAAATGCTAATTCCGTCCTTTTGTGGCAAGGTCAGTTGCCCAGGCCCCCCTACCGCCTCTCCAGACTGGTCCAGAATAGTGGGTCCCTCCATGGAGACCACTGTAAAGGTGAATGGAGTGTCTACAAGAGCTGTATTAGACAGTGGCTCCCAAGTGACAATTATGTTCCAGGATTGGTATCAGAAGCATTTGTCAGACGTACCCTTACAACCATTAGAAGGACTGCATGTATGGGGGTTAAGTGAGAAGGCCTACCCCTATTCTGGGTATATCCGAATTTGGCTGTCTTTCCCACTTCCATGGCTGGGTGGCCGAACAAGTAGAGACCCTAGCCTTAGTGTGTCCCCCACTGGACTGTATGATGGTGTCCCTTTGTTGATTGGAACAAATGCTCATATGTTGGAAGGCTGGCACAGTTGTGTTATGAAAAACAGGGGTCAAAGACTAGTAGAGCTTTAAGAGTTCGGCTTTAATTAAGAAGGTCTATGAGGCACAGAGATGCTGAAAAAACAGAACCAGAGGAACCGGTCGGGAATTGTATGGACGAAAGGATCCTGAGTCTCTGATCCTGGCCAAATGCCCAGTGTACACTTACAGAGAGGTCCAGTATCAGAAAGGATGTTAAGAATAAAATATTAATGTTGGATGCACCAAGCGATGGAAAATTGCCAGAGGGACTGCTGGTCAAGCCTAGTATTTTGCCGCTAGAGCCCATGCTTATGCCAGAAGGGTAATGGTCCAAGTTCATAATGTGTCTGAAAGAGACATTCGAGTAAACAGAGGTTGCATCCTGGCTAATGTGCATTGTGCAGACACTGCAGTGCTACCCAGCAGCAGAGTTCAAGGAAGAATGACAGAGTAACGCCTACTTGTTTGATTTTGGCGACTCCCGCTGCCAGCTGAATGGAAAGTGAGGATCAGTGAGAAGCTTGCCCAGAGAGCCAGGTGTTTTCTTTAAAGGAATGGGATGTAGGATGCGTGCAAGGGCTGAGCACAATATCCGGCTGCATGACGAAGAACCATTCGTGAGAAGTCTCGACGCCTGGCACCTGCTGACATAGATGATGTGAGGGCAGCATCTGCAAGAGATGTTAGCTGCAGGTGTAATACAAGAATCCAGAAGCCCTTATGCTTCCCCATTGTGGTAGTGAGGAAAAAGAATGGAACAGTAAGGATGTGTGTGGATTATCGCACCTTAAACCGGCGGACTATCCCTGATCAGTACACAATGCCCCGCATTCAGGATGCTTTGGACTGCCTAAACGGGAGCAAGTGGTTCTCTGTGCTGGATCTCCGCAGTGGGTACTACCAGATCCCGATGGCCCCAGAGGACCGTGAGAAGGCGGCCTTTATCTGTCTGCTTGGCTTCTATGAATTCATGAGGATGCCTCAAAGGATTTCAGGTGCCCCAGCCACTTTCAACGATTGATGGGCGTGCAGTGGGGACATGAACTTACTAGAGTGCCTGGTATACCTAGATGATGTTATTGTGTTTGGCAGCTCACTGGAGGAACATGAGAGCAGATTATTTAAGGTATTGGACCGACTGGAGGACTTTGGCCTTAAACTGTCCATTGATAAGTGTCAATTCTTTCAAACATCAGTAAAGTATGTGGGACACATAGTATCCACCGAGGGAATAGAGACCGACCAAGTAAAGTTGAGGCCTTGACCACCTGGCCAGCCCAAAATCAAAAAGAACTGCAAAAGATTCCTGGGATTCTGTGGTTATTATCGGCGCTTCATCAAGGACTATTCAAGAGTGATCCGCCTTTACTTAACCTTACTCAGGGTATCCCCAACCCACAAAAATACCAAAAGTCAGCGTCCCTCAAGACTGAAAGAGTGTATTTTCATCCAGTGAAGTATTTGGGGCCGCTGGACCTCTGATTGTGAGACTGCTTTTCATGAGATCATATATAAACTTACCCATGCTCCAGTGCTGGCCTATGCCGATCCAAAAACCTTCGTCCTGCACTGATGCTAGCTTGCAAGGGTTGGGGGCTGTGTTGTACCAAGAGCACGAAATGGCCTGAGACCAGTGGCCTTTGCCAGTGAAGCCTGACCCCATCCCAAAAGAACTATCCTGTACATAAGTTAGAGTTCCTAGCTTTGAAGTGGGCTATTGTTGACCAATTCCATGAGTACTTGTATGGGGCTAAAATACTAGTAAACTGACAATAATCCTTTGACCTATCTGCAGACCTCAGCTAGTTGGATGCCACTGGCCATAGGTGGCTTTCTGCATTATCTACATATGAATATGCTCGAATACCGAGCAGGTCTGAACCACATAGATGCTGATGCTCTCTCCGCGAGGCCTGTTCCCCAGAATGATTGGGTCCGATTAGCAGAACCTGACATTCGCACTCTGCCGGAAGTTTGACAGGGAGGAACAAATGTCCACGGGGCATGATGGACTGCATGGTGGATTGCTTGGGACCTCTGAGAATTGCATACCTGCTGCTTATTGCCACTTTTCTGCAATAGACATTGGTGCACTGCCTCAGCTGGACAATGACAGTATTGACGGGCTCAATCGCGATCCCATGATCAAAGCAGCTTTGAAGCCCTCTATGCAGGAAAAGATGTGTCCAAATTACGCTCCACTGATTTGAGAACTGCACTGTTATACAAAGAAGGTCCTAAGTTGAAACTGATCAATAAACTGTTATACAGAGAAACAGTAGACAGAGGGGACAAGTAGACAAACAACAACTAGTGCTGCCCACTGCCTTCGAGACTCAGTACTGAGGTCCTTGCACAACCACATGGGGCACCTTGGTATAGACAGAACACTTGACTTGGTGAGATCCAGATTCTATTGGCCTAAGATGGTGGCTGATGTGGAGCAACACATTCGAACTTGTAGTACGCTGCTTACAGAGGAAGCTTTGCCCCAGAGGGCTGCCCCTTGTTAACATCACCACCAGTGCACCCATGGAGCTGGTCTGTATTGATTTTCTGAGTTTGAGTCAGATCAAAGAAATATCAGTAATGTGCTGGTGGTCACTGACCATTTCACGAGATATGCCCAAGCTTTCCCACCAAAGACCAGAAAGCATCCACTGTGGCCAAAGTACTTGTAGAAAACTTTTGTTCACTATGGAGCTCCACAAAGAATCCATTCTGATCAAGGGAGAGACTTTGAGAGTCGCTCATCAAAGATATGCTTTCTCTGTGGGGAGTGCGAAAGTCCAGAACCACTCCTTACCTACCCAGGGGACCCACAGCCTGAACGTTTCAACCGCACTTTGCTAGATATGCTAGGCACCTGCACCCAAAGGACAAGCCTAGATGGAGCCAACAAATTAGCACCCTGGTACATGCTTATAACTGCACCAAAAGTGATGCCACTGGATTCTCCCCTACCGCCTGATGTTTGGAAGCTCGACTACCAGTAGATGTGTGTTTTGGGTCTCTCCTGATGGGGTTCAAGCTGACAACTATTTACAGTATGTGCAAAGTTAAAGGCCCAGCTAACTCATGCGTACCAACTGGCTCAAACCATGGCTGCCAAAAAATCTGGCCAACAAAGAAAGGTATGATAAAAGGTGAAAGCACAGGAACTCCAGGAGGGAGATCGGTATTGCTAAGAAATCTGGGACTGCATGGCAAGCACAAGATTGCTAACAGATGGCACCATCTCCCTCACATTGTAGTGGGCAAACTAGATGATCTGCCAGTGTACAAAGTAAGGCCTGAGAATAATTCAAAAGATGTAAAAACAATGCATAGAAATCATTTACTGCCCATTGGACAAATCTTAATTGAGTCTGAGCCCCTAGAAGATGCCCCCTCTGGACCAGTGACTAGAGCTGCTGCTAAGAAAAGATCAAGAAAGTCTGCACCTACAGAAGCAAAGTTAAAGTGTTCCCCTCCACAAGTCCCAGTTGAGCATGACTGTCAGTCCATATCGGAAGAAAGTGAGAGTGACTTTGAATACTATCCTTCTTACGAACTGAGTCAATTGTTTTGGGGCAATCCCCTAGTCAATACTGGAGATGAAGCTGGGCCTTCTGGACTGTCTAAGCCCCAGCTTCATCCCTGGAGCAATGCTCCCAGAAAGTGAAGTGCAAAGCATCAGATCAGATGAAATGGAATCATTGTGCATGGTTGAACTGTTTGAGCTTTCAGGGGAGGAAAATGATAGATTGGGGCAGACTGGTGATACACCTGAACAAGAAGAGTATTTTGAGTGCCCTGACAGTCCACTGCCAGTGTCCGAAAGCTCTCCATGCGAGCCAAATGTTGTGGACTCAGAAACTGTAACTCCTGGAGCTGAAAGTGCCCCAAGTTCTAGCCTCTCTACCCCCATGGAGACTCCTGACAAGTGAGGACAATGCTGAAAATGAGGCTCAGGTGCAGAGACTATAACAGTTCCCCTAGAAAGACTGGTCGAGCTGTAAAGCCTGTGGTGCACCTCAGTTATGATTCCCTTGGGAGGCCTGTGAATTTGCCTCTCAATGTTGTCCATAAAGGAGTGTATGTGTCCCCGAGCTCATTGCCCAAACTGAGCGTCAGTGCTAACTCCAAGTTACTTGTGTTGCCCTCTAAGTATGGTGCCCTTGTCCCGTCCAGCCCCAAGGTAACTGATAGGGAAGGGCCCCCTCTCTTCAGGTTTCATGTACAAGAGGTAATAACTTGAGTTATGGTACAATGTGTATGTAATACTGTGTAAAGAGTGACGTACTGCAATGTTTCAGAAATGTGTTCTTGGTAAAATTATATATTGACTGATGATTACATGTGCGAGCCTAATGCAAATGTATGAGGTTGCAGTTGAAACTTATGGAATTGCTTGCCTTGACGGCGTCAAGCTTTCCCAGGCCAGGAAGGTGTAACCCCTCTGCAAATGGGGGTTCCCAAAGACTTCCAGGAGCTTGCTTGAATGCTCCAAGCCTGAATGGTGTTTGGCATTTAAGCCATTTATCAGTGAGTGTTTTTAGAGCCTCTGTTACTGTCTCTTTAAGAGCTGTCTGCTTGCAGACATAATTAGTTTATATGGGGGGACTGTGTGTTTCTCTGTTTGAGTACCACTCGAACTGCTTCCAATTCACTCCATTTTTGCAGTCACTAGGAGTGCAAAGGGAACCTATCTGAAAGATGTAACTGTTTGCCAGAAACCATTTAGAGTGATAATGAAATTACAGTTTGTCTAACCTGCTTTCTTTTGCAGTCAGAACTGTGTTTGCCTAGTTCCCCATTCTAGTTTTGAACTGCTGAACTGGACCAATCAGTGTGGGGTAAGCTAGCTCTAAAATGGTGCCTTGGACAAATCAGAACTTGGACTCATAATCTGAGCCAGCCACAAGAGGATTGTATGGGCAGTGACTCTGGGAGATGTAGTTTAGACTTCAGTGCCTTTTGGACCAACAGCAGCAGTCTATTGTGAGTGACAGCCAATCCAGTCAAGAACTGGGAGGAACTCAAAGGAAGTGCCGGTTTTGTCGGTTGGAGTTTCAGTTGAGCTTTGGCAGTGAAGAAGGAAGGAGCCCTGTGCTTTTTCAGTGTGCAGTTTTAGTCAAAAAACGTGTGTAAGGCCCAGAGTTCCGGTCTGCAGCTTGTATAACTGCTTGTTAGGACTGAATCCGTCCTGTGAAAAGAATCAAAGGATATCTGAAGAGTAGAAACCAGGCTCACCCTGTAGAAGACTGGAGGAATTGCTGAAAATTGCACTCGGTCTGTCAGGAACTGAATCTGCTGTGTGTTCTCCCGGGTATTGTGCAGTAATTGCGATCGGGATACAGATGCAGCCTGCCTGGTATAGTGCTTTCTTTTATATAAATGTGTGAAGAGGCTTGTGTACCTCAAGTGAGCCCTGCTGACATTGAAGGACCCTATCTTATTTGGAGGTCGTGAGTACTAATTCAGGGTCGCTCCCTGTTGAATTGCCACATTAAATCCAAATGGAATTACTGTACCGCTGACTGTTTAATTCTCCTTTTCTCTGTGCGAAAGGGCCCCTACCAGCTGCCACGGTTTGACTAGCCACTAGGGCTTGGGTACCCAGGGACAGTAACTGATAGGGATAGGCCTGTGCACAGAGCCATAGGTAGATTATTAGAGTGATAAGCTAATTAACCTGATTTCCCCTGTCCTTGTTATATCCCCTAAATAAATCAGAGCTGCTTGTTTCAGCAAAGTTATACTGCCTGAGGTATTTGTCTATGTTAAAGTACTGTACTGTGATTGTTGCACTGTATCTCATTTCTCAGGAGGTTCCAGTGCCGGAACCAGTCCTGGGGGTAAGTGTATACTGTGAAGGTAATTCTGATATATTGTGTGGGCCACTAGTGGGAAGAAAGGGGGGTTGCAGTGTCCCAGAGGGCTGTGACCAAGTTAGTTTAACTATTGCAAACCCTGACCTCTGGGTGGAGGCACCCGCCATTGGATCCAGGCCCCTCAACCTGTTAGTGGCAAATCAGGCAGGGGTAGTAGCCCCTGGGATAGCGCCATCTAGGGGTTACAATTGTAACATCAGGAGCATGTCCCCAAAAAATGATCTGTTAAGCATTGCGTTAATTTGCATAAACCTGATTTTCCGGTAATTTTGGAGGCTTGGGTAACCTCGAAGACTTACTGTACAACAAATTGATCTCAATAGGGAGCAATAATATTTGATGTAAGGACAGGAATTGAAGGGGAGGTGGTTTATTGATTTATGCTAACTCTGATTATAGCATAAACCAGCTGTCATGCCCGGACTCAAATAACAGTAGTGAACTGCTAGCATTAACAATAGTTTCTAAAAATGTAAATTCTGTTGTAAAGTACTAATTTGGATTTTGTCTTAGGCATTAACAGGAGATCAGGCTCAGAGGGACATTACACTCCTAGAGAGGGTCCAAAGGAGGGCAACCAAAATGATCTGGGGCCTGGGGGAGAGGACCTATGAGGAGATGCTCAAGGAGCTCGACATGTACATCTTGGAAGAGAGAAGAGACAGGGGGGACATGATAGAGATCTTTAAGTACATGAAAGGGATCAATAAAGGAGGCTCAGTCAGGGTGCTCCAAAGGAAGGAGGGTGGGGCAACAAGAGGTCATGGGTGCAAGCTGGAAGGGGGCAGGCTCAGACGGGAGAGGAGGAGATGTTATTTCACTGAAAGGGTGGTGGAGCCATTGAATGCACTGCCTAGGGAGCTGGTAGAGGCAGAGACTGTGGACGGGTTTAAAAGGGGATGGGACAGATGCAGGGGAGGGTAAATCTGACCAGGCCCAATACAGGTGGAACATCTGGGACTAGGGACAGTATAACCCAAGGGGGAAGGTGGGACACCAAAATTGGCCCTCAGTGTGGGTGCTGAAAATCGAGCAGACTCGAGAGACCGTTAGGCCTATTCTGCTGGCATTTTAGTATGTTAGTATGTAACCTTAGGGGGTTAGAGGTTTCAGCAGGCAGGAGTAGCGATGCTTGAGGCACTGTTTGTGCAAAATATTATAAATGACACCACCCAGGGTAAGGTTACTTAGGACAAGTGGGGGGGGGCCCTACAAGTTTTGAGTACAAGCTACTGTGGTGAGTATGTTAGTTAGTGGCCAGGGCAAAGTGACAGATCCCTTTATATGCCACATCCCATTCTTGAAGAATAGTTTTGGAGGTTGAAAAGAAAAGAGACATCCCATTGCAGGCATTGGGGGGTGAGACTATGACTAAACATTGAAAGAGAGCTGCAGTCTATAATTAGTTGCCCTACAGGCAGAGGCCACATGAATCGAGAAGTCTAGTGATTGATCAAGAGAGACACCCAGGTAAGTTGAATGAAGAGATTGAGATCAAGGATGTTCCATTATCACAAATAACCGAGAGTATAGTTGGACAGGTTTTTATTCTGGGTGGTGAACCAAAAAACACGACCTGTGACTTGGTAGTCTTCAGAAGAAGCTTGTTGGAATTTAACCATTTGTTGGATAGCTAGGAGATCCGATGACAGATGTCCATTATCAACAGTGCCATGGAACTCATAAAAAGACCAAGTCGTCAGCATAGAAGATGGGTGTTCTATATGAGAGACATTGGTGAATGGAATTAATGTGGAGTGAGAAGAGGAGAGACCAAAGAATGGATCCTTGTGAGACCCCAAATGTGACAGATGCTGGTTCTGACAGGGAGGATCTAAATGTAATGCCCTGGTATCTGTTTACCAGATAACTTTTAAACCAGGGGAGTGCTGTGGATGAAATGTCCAGGTCACTGAGTTTCTCACACAGCAGAGGATGGTCGACCAAATCAAAGGCCTTTGTGAGCTCAATGAATACCCCATCTGTTAGCTCACCTCTGTCCATAGCAATGCTAACATTAGCAAGGACACTCTCTTTAACTCCTTCTGCTGCTTTGATCTCAACCCCCTTCCCGCTCCCACCACTGTGAACCCTATCACTCTCTAACCTTCCTTCCACTATCTCACAGACGCATCTCACACTGTGCCAAAGTAACCTCCAAATTCTGGTTCAGAGTGCTCCCCTCCTATCTCTCATCCTCTCTCTCCACTCCACCTCCCCTCACCCACTCTTTCAGATCTAATAATGCCTGCACCTTGACGGTCCCTCGCCACTCCACCCTCATCGGTCAGACTGGTTTCGCCCATCGCTTCCTTAAAATCTGGAATTCCCTTCCTCCCTCCTGAAATACGACACTCCTCCTCCAACTACTCCCTTACCTCTTCCCTACACAATTACCTCTCCCTCAGCTGTTCCTACTTTAACCCTCCCTAATACATATCCCCAGTTTCTGCCTTCCTACCCTGACCTCCCTCCGGCAGGGTTCTCAACATCCTGAAGGGGGAATCAGGAAATGGCTACCCCTTCTCCTCATATTCAATTCTTGCCTCTCCCCCTCTCTTCTCCACCTGCCCTTCTGGGTCACCCGTGTGCACAACCTACCCTGTCCTTTTTACTCCAACAGCACTTGCTTACTACCTTGAGCCTGCTCCTGGTACACTCATGCACTATACTGGTTCTGTTGCATTATAACTGTTTTGTACGTTTATATGTTCTTTTGTATGATTTTGGACATGTATTGTAATTTATCCAATGTTCCACTACTGTTTATTGTATAATACCTTGTGTTCCAACTGTTGCATAATCTTACAATGTTGAATTGTTTGTACTACCCACATACTATTGTAACTGATCATCCTTCACAATCCTATGTAACCCCTTCCCCCCAGGTCGCACCATGAGATAAGCAACTTGTTGTTCAGTGTGCCCTCCTGGTGAAACATTTCAATAAATAATAAAAATGAATAATGTGGATGGTGAGCAACAAAAAGGCAGTGGTAGAGCTGCAGTTTTTCTGGAAGCCATGTTGTGCAGGAGAAAGTAAGTTATAGGTGGTGAGATATTCAGTGAATTGAGAAGAAACCATCTTTTCAGGTATCTTGTTCAGCACGGGGAGGATAGCTATAGGTCTTTAGTTGCTAATATTTTTAATATTACCCGTTCTGAACACATGTACAACATGCAACATCTTCCATATGTCGGGCATGGTACGGGAGGTAAGAGACAAATTATAGATTCTTGTGATCAGTGCAGCAAGTTTAGAGGCAGCAACATGGAGTAATTTGGGCTCGATTCCATCGGAGTTGCACATTTAGTTACTGGAATTTGCATAAGATGTTTATGCACATCTGAGATCTTGACAGCTTTAAAATAGAAAGGGGGGTATTGCAGCTGGCCAAGGTCAGAGGTAGAGAGGAAGTAGAATTTGTGTGGAGGGGAAAGGACCCAGTAAAGGCTGAGAGGTCCATGAAGCATTTGTTAAAGGTGTTTGCTATTGTCTCAGCATTATTACAATTGGCTCTATTTGTATCTAAGTCCAAGGGCATGAAATTGCAAGCTGACCCAGGGTTTGTTTTATACATCTCCAGAACCAATGTGGATTACCAGCCGTGGAATCAAAAAGTGGTTTACCGTGCCAAATTTTATTGCGTCGAATGGTCCCTTTACACCAATTTCTGACAGCTCTGTATTTTCCTAGTCAGAGGCAGCCTTGGCGGCTTTAAATGTACAGCAGCCACCATCCCTCGCTTTAAATAAAGAGCTAGTGTGCTGTCTGAAATCAATATTAGTTTTTTAAAGCAGTCAACCATAATCTTTTATATCTGAGGTACTTTTTCTTTTCCTTTTGGTTAATTAGAAGATTTTTACCTGATGTTAGTAGGTGTGATGTGTGGAACAGCACTCTGACTGGCAGCTGATATATATCTGCTCCCATATTACATATTCAACATTGTGACCTCAGTGATGACATCGCTGCTGCTCCGGAACAGCCACTCAGTAGCTGCCAGGTCATTAGCCTGTGATGTCACTGTCAGTGAGATCACACTGCTGATGATGTAGTGAGGGAACAGAGATAGAGATGTCAGCTGCCAGTCAGAGTGCTGTTCTACATATCCAGCACAATCTTATCACATAGAAAACTTTCTAATGAGCAAAAGGAAAAAGAAAAATACTTCAGAAATAAAAAGTTACAACTGACTACTTAAAATTTGTATCATTTTAATGTCTGTCTGTTTTGGTTCCACAAGCTCTTTAAAGACAATAAAGGGCAGTCCATTCATTTTGTGACTGGCCCATGTACTCTCCAAGTGGTTTGGCGGGCATATTTATCCTAAAGTCCTATGAAAGTCTGATTAAAGTAGGAGAGGGCCTGATTGAAGTGAATGTCCAAGTTTATGAAAAAAAGATATGCCTTACATTTTTTGTAGCGTATATCAGTGAAAGCGTCTCTGTAAATTTTATAATATTCTGTGCTTTCATTCAGGAAGTGAAAAAGATAATATTTGGGCCCTGAGGAGGTCTCCAGCTGATCTCTTCCACTTCCTGGTCTATCAATCCACTCCCACGCTCAGGCATGCAATGACACGTGCCCAGGAAGAGTGCGGGGGCATCCTCAATTGAAGTCTATGGCGGCAGTTTCAGGAACATTTTTATATATAATAATGGTCATTTGATGATTAATCAATGGCACTGGCTGACTAACAAGGCCCTTGGTGGCCAAACAGTGCCTTATGATTAATCACTAAATGGTTATTAGTATATATAAACATTCTTGTTTGTACATACACTTTAAGGAGTACACCCCGGCTCTCCCAGGCACTACGCCATTATGTGCCTGAACATGGGGGCAGATTAATTAACGGGGAAGTAAAAGGAATCAGCTGGCTTAGCCTGGCTACCTTGGCGGGGCCAAAATATGATCCTTTCCAGTTCCAGAATAACAGCACAGAATATTACAAAAGTTACAGAGACAGACTTTCGCCAATATAAGCTACAAAAAATGTAAGGCATATAATAATCCTGGCAAATCGCTTTAACATCATTGGTGGCCCACAACCATGCCCAGTTCAGACATGCAACCTCCTGTTCAAATTGTGCAATAATTGTGCAGGATTGAAGTGCAAGAAGTCAATGAAATGAATTATTCTAGGAGTGACCTTTGGTGGCTTAGCCCTCCAAACACAGAAAATTGGGGGAGTGGTCGCTGATGGCACTGGAGAGTACTCCTGAACAAATGACTGTATCCGATCTTGGTGTAAGTATCGGATCTACGATGCCGGCATGACATCCCCCACAGCGACGTCCTCAACAGTGTCGGAAACCTGTTGACACCCCCAACATTGACACATCCCCACAATGACCGGCAACACCGCAACACCCAATGCGGGAGGGGGGGTGGCTGCACCTCCCCATACCCCTCATGCGGGGGACTGTGCCCCCCACAACCCCCTACTTTAGATATCAAACTCCACATCGCACAGCCAGTGGAGTTAGATATATACCCATCATCGCCGCAAAGTCCATCAAAGTGAAATCCATGTCGCTGCCAATATAGGCGCGGTTGGAGTTTCGCTGTGGGGGGTTCACTGCGCTGGTGTCGCCGTAGAGACAGCATATCATAAGAATCCAATCAAAATCAACTGGGCTGGCAGTATAGCCTAGAGATTAGAAGTAACAAGCTGTGAATGAGCTTGGTACATCCAGCCGACCAGTCCTTGGTTTGATTCTCACAACCTCCACTTGCATGCTGTGTGACACTGAGCAAGTCACTTAACCACCCAGTGCTCCCAGGTCGACCCTGAAAACAGGCACTTGTGCCTAGTGTGCCTTAACCAGTTACCAAAGACTAAAAAAAAAAAATATAAAAAAAGTAAGGGGGGGCACACTGACCATTGTTAGACATTCTGGTGGGTTTTGATATGACTTGGTCAAGCTGGAGTTTGTTGAGAGTCAGCGCAGCATTTTTATTTCTGCAGCTTAGTCAGTCAATAATTTATAATGTTTATAACCTCTGAAATATTTGTAATTGCTGTCATTGACAAAAAAAAGGTTTTATTGTGTATGTACTGTGTTGTCTCAAACTCAATAAAATATAAGTAAGAAAAAAAATGTTTGCACTTCAATACCTCTCAACTTCTCTCTCCCCTGCCTCTTTTCACTCACTCTCTTGAATGTAGCCCAACTCCCTGGTATAAAGCTAAGCTGTGTAACTGAGTTTTAGCTCCTACTCAGCAGTAATAGCAGCAGCCATAGCCTGTCACACTGCTCTTAAAGGGGCCACACTGGACTATTTAATCACTTCTTCCACTGTACAAGGAGTCTTTGTAAATGAATCCCTGACTCAAAGCTTTGCAATTCTGATTTCTACTAAATCAAAAAAATAAAATGGATAAATAAGTGTATTTATTTATTTAGTTTTTGTTGTTTGGGAAAGGAGGACTGGACAATAATGCCAAATTTCAGCCCCAGGTGTGGGTGTGTGGGGTGGGGGCACAGATGCAAACCAACTGAAATTGAACCAGATTAAGCTGTTGGTAGTGTATAGTAATGACTCTAGGAAATCTAACCAGGACACTGAGGAAATTCCTTTCACTTCTCAAGAAGTGCCATGGGATCTTTAATGTGCACATGAACAACCACTAGAAAAGGCACACGGGTCCTTGGTTTCATGTCTCATCCAAAGGACAGCACACTGCAGTAGTGCAGCATCCCCCTAGTACTACACCTGGTTGCCAGCCATTATGATATGGGCCCAACTCTGGTGTGGGACTAGAACTCATAACCTTCTGGCCCTGAGGGGGATGTGCTTGCAACTGATCCATGCTGACACATAGCATAGAAACATAGAATTTGTTGGTACAGTAGGCCCATCCAATCTCCCCTATTTTTCGCTGCCTATTCCAACACCTCTCACCCTTTGTGGTCACTGGCATCCCTCACGCCTCCCTTTCCTCTGCTTATTATGCCCATGTTCCTATCCTATGCATACTTGAAGTTCCCCACTGTTTTTGCCCCACCTCTTCTTCTGACAGGCTGTTCCAGGTGTCCACCACCCTTTCTGTGAAGACAAAGTTTCTCAAATCACTCTTAAACTCCCCAACCCCCTCAGCTTCATTGCATGTCCCAGTGTTCTGGTACTTTCCTCCTCTGAATGAGACCCCCTTCCCGCACCCTGTTCACCACTATATGGTACTTATAGGTCTCAATCATGTCCCCTCTTGCTTTCCTCTCCTGCAGGGAGTACATGTTGAGATCCTGTAGCCTCTCCCCGTATAGCATTATGTGCAGCCCGCACACCATTTTGGTAGCCCTCCTTTGGACCACTTCCACCTTGTCACTTTGCTTCCTATCATTCAACCAGTTTGACGTCCATCTTACCACATGCTCCTCAAACCCCAGACCAAGTTTCTTTACTAGCCTGCTATGCGGCAGAGTGTTGAAGGCCTCACTGAAGTCCAGAGAGGCCATATCCACTGCCCTCAATAGATCCACCTCCCTAGTTACCCTGTCGAATAAGTCTATGAGATGTATTTGGCATGACTTCCCCCATGTGAAACCACGCTACCAGTGGTCCTGCAGCCCATATGCATCTTGGTACTCCAACAGCCTCTCTTTCAACAGTGTCTTCTATACTTTCCCCACCACTGACGTGAGACTGACTGGCCTGTAATTGCTAGCCTCCTCCCTGCTGCCACCCTTGTGCAGAGAAACCACATCAGCCCTCCTCCTGTCCTCTGGAACTACTGAGGTGCTGACTAGTGTTGCCAGAGGGGCAGCTGTCACAATGCTTAAAACCCTTGGGTGAATCCTGTCTGGTCCCATTGCCTTGTTCTCCTTTAGGGCTTCCAATTTCTTTTGGACTCTTTCCTCCAAAAATGGACTTGTGTCCAATCCCTCCACCCCAATGTCTGCTGACACATGTTAACCCACACCCCACTGTGAAGACCGAGCAGAAGTATTCATTTGAAATTTTAGCTTTTTCCTGATCTTCTTCTTCACAGTCCCTCCTTCATTTTCACTATACCACTCATTGCTTTCCTCTTTTCCCTCACATTCCTGAAGAAAGTCATATCCCCTCTTTAGACCACTTTAATGATCCTCTTCTCTGTTTGTGCCTTACCTGCTCTCACCCTCTTTCTTGCCTGCCTTTGCATTTCCAGATATACCTCCCTGTCCACCTCCATTTAGGTCTCCTTGTACTTCCTAAATGCTATTTTTTCTCCTTCACCACCTTAGCCACCTCCTGTGAGAACCATAGAGGCCTCTTCCTCCTCCTCCTTCTTCTTCCCTTGGTTGCTTCCTTCAAACAGCATGCCATTGCTTAGCTTTTCCTTCCATGATCTTTTTCCTTGGGGTTGCCACTCCCCATCAGCCATCCCCCCTTCTAGGCATTTATTGAGGCAGTCTGTCATTTCTTTAAAATCTGCCCTCCAGGCCAGCCTGCCAGCACTGTGGTAGTGCTACTGCTTGCAGTGCTGATGACCTGAGTTTGTTAGCGAGTTTGGGAGTTGGAGGGCCGGGCCGGGGAAGGAGGATCAAGTGTCCAAGGAACTGCTCTCCTCCTCTGGGGAGGGGTGGGACAGTTGCTTGGTGCAAGCCTGGCCCCTTGCAGCAGCTGGAGTTTAGGAACGCCAGAGACTGCACACAGGGAGGGGCGGTGGTGGGGCAGATGCCCAATGTGCTGCACATGGGAACATGCGCAGCTCGGCCATTGGCATCATTGCACACCACTTTCTCTGTGCTGGGGGACAGAACAAAGGAAAAACACCTACCAGTGGCAGGATGGTGCTCGGTCCCTTGCAGGCCCCGCAACCAACTAGCTGGGCTTACCAGTCCAGCTACTGGATTCTGTCCCTGATAGGGGGTTAGTGGGACCTCATCAGCCCTGCCAGGGGGGCAAACCATGGGGATGCCTGGTAGATCGTCCCAGTGGACGTCAGGGTGATGGGGCTGTGGGGAGTCCGAGCTGAGGGGGGCTGTCCAGTGGAGAGAGGGCAATGAAAAGATAAACTAAAAAAAAATCTGCCCGCCTGAAGGCCAGGACTCTCATCTTAGTGTGGGTTTTCTCTTGCCCAATCTGTATGTCAAACAGCACAGTATGGTGATCGCTTGTACCCAGGGGACTACCCACTGTGACATCTGCAATGTTCTTCCTGATTGTAAATACCAGGTCCAGCACTGCCCCATCTCTAATGGATTCTGCAACCAGTTGCCTCAGAAATGCCCTCTCTAAGGAGTCAAGGATGGCTCTGCTTCTTGTTATAACTGTGGCCAGAATGCTCCCATCTACATCTAGCAGATTAAAGTCCCTCATAATCAGTACTTACCTCTTGCTTGCCATTCTGCAAATTGCCTCCCCCAAATCTTTGTCTAACTCCCCCCCCATGTTGGTGGTGTGTACACTACCCCATGTGGATAAAAGCCCCAGACCCGGTCTCTATGTGGACCGATAGTACCTCCAGCCCTTCCTTCTCCACCTGATGTCCCTGTATCTCTGTGGCCTTTATACCTTCCCTCACATATAAAATAACCTCACACTTTCCCTCCCTGTCCTGTCCTTCCGGAACATGGTGTAGCCTGGAATGGCCAGTTCCCATCTGTGGTTGTCAGTGCACATCCTGGTACATAGTCCCTAGGAAAAGGGTTACAGTACTAAGGGGAAGTGAGGTTCCCTAATAGCAACCCTGGGCAGACAGAACAGAGAAGGTAGTAATCATGTTGGGAGTGGTGCAGTGCAATGGATGTGGATCAGCAGTCTTCAGAAGGGCAGTCTGGAAACTGCGGTGCTGCTCCATCTGCAGGAACCTCTCTGGGCTGAGGGCAGAGCTTGCCAGCCTCCAGGCTGAGTTGGCTAGGTTGCAGGGGATCTCCTCCCCCACCCAGGGGCCACCAAGTGTACACCCACTACCTCAAAGGAGGACCAGCAAAACCAGTGTGTGGACTACAGTGGGCTCAGGGAGGGTGAAGCAGGTGTATCAAAAGCACATTCCCACCCAGTGCAACTAAAAAACTCCTACACAGTTTTGGAGGAGCAGGAGGTTCCCACTGGGACACCCGAGGTTGTGACCTCGGTGGACGAGCAGGTTCGACAGAAGAGTACCCCACAGACAGTTGGAAATGGACCCCAAAGAAAGAAGAAGTTTCTCCTAGTAGGAGACTCCATAGTCTAGGGAGTGGAACTGGGGACAGGAACAGTGGAGGAAAGTGAGGTAAGATGTCTACCAGGAAGCACAGCTCAGAGGGATGGGGAGAGGATCCAGAGAATTGCTAAAGCAATAGCAAGGCAGGGGAAGCTTGATGTTATTGTCAATCTGGGGACAAATGACCTGGCTGGAGACAAGGCAGGGATAGCAAGGATGCAGGAGGAGTTCAGGAAGTTGGGGAGGGGCCTTGCTCAAGTAGCAAGCTCCGTGACCTTCTCAGGGGTGCTGCCTGTCCACAGCAAGGGGGGGAGCTAGAAACCACCGCACCAAGAACTTCAACACTTGGCTGGAGTGCTGGTGCAGAGAAAAAAGTTTTGGTTTCATTGGGAACTGTAAACCCACCTGGAGGAATGAAACCTTGTACAAGGGGGACGGCTTACACCTGTCCAATTAGGGGACCGCTGTCCTCAGTGAACAGTTTAAATGTTTCATTAGCAAACATTTAAACTAGTAAGGGGGGGTGGCAGAACGATGTAGGGGGAACCAAACTGCCCACCACCACAGGCTGGAGAATTCAACATGGAGGACTATAACATTATGGTATCACCAGAGGAAATGAAACCCATAGAAGGGGAAACAGCAGAGGACAGGAGGAAGGGGGTTGAAAATGGGAAGGACAAACAGAGGAGGCACAAAGACAGCAGGGGGGATGATAAAAGAACAAATGGCAGGAAAGGGAAGGCTATGTATACCAATGTCCACAGCCTAGGGAATAAAATCCCAGACCTGGTGGCCTTGATAATGGAGGCTGACCTGGACATTGTAGCTATTACTGAAACATGGTACACTGGAAAACATGACTGGGATGTAGCAGTACCAGGTTATACTCTGTTTAGAAGAGGCGGGGGTAAAAAAAGAGGGGGGTTACACTTTATGTCAGGGAGGGTATTAGGGCGACTGAGGTACAGGGAATTCATGGGGGAGCGGATGTACTTTGGGTTACCCTTGAGATGGGAAATGACACTGCTATTTGCACAGGCATGATATACAGACCTCCAACACAGGGAGAGGAGGTGGACAGGATTCTAGTGGAATCCATCCATATGATGGCAGCTAAAGGGGAGGTGCTGCTGTTAGGTGATTTCATCTGCCAGATGTGGATTGGAGCATCACAGCTGCTGCCTCATCCAGGAGCAGGGACATCCTGTACTCTGTATAATGGGTAGGCCTCAGGCAGCTAGTGCTAGAGCCCACCAGGGAGGGTTTGTGTTTCTGGGGTACTCACCAATGGGGACATAATTGAGGAAGTCATCTTGAAGCCAGCAGAGCACAGGATCCAAAACAGCATGGATTCACAGTGGGAAGGTCATGTCAAATCTAATTGATTTCTTTGACTGGGTGACTAAGGCCGTGGATCAGTGGGGAGCAGTGGATGTGGCATACCTGGATTTCAGCAAGGCCTTCAATAGCGTTCCACATAGAAGTCTTGTGAACAAGCTGGATAGCCTGGGAGTGGGTCACAAGGTGGTAAACTGGGTTAGGAACTGGTTGAATTATAGAAGACAGAGGATTGTGGTAAATGGTGCTCAATCTGAGGAAAAGAGGGTGACCAGCGGGGTGCCACAGGGATCAGTCCTGGGCCCAGTCCTGTTTAATATCTTCAGAAGTAACACTGCAGAGGGGCTGGAGGGGAAGGTGTGCTTCATTGCGGATGACACTAAGATCTGCAACATGGTGGTCACTCCAGGAGGGGTGGAAAAAAATGAAAAAATGAGGAGGGACCTAGGTAATCTGGAGGAATGGTCCAGAGTGTGGCAGCTGAGATTTAATGTGAAAAAGTGCAAAATCATGCATTTGGGGTGCAGGAACCCAGGGGAGGATTACATGCTTGGGGGGGGGGGGGGCTGCTGAACCAAACAGGAAAGATATTTGGGGGTAATCATATCTGATGACTTAAAAGTGGCCAAACAATGTGCCAAGGCTGTGGGGAGAGCCAGTGGGATGCTGGGGTGCACAGGGAGAGGTATCACTAGCAGAAGGAAGGAGGTGGCGATGCCACTGTACAGATCATTGGTGAGGCCTCATTTGGAATATGGTGTCCAGTTCTGGAGGCCACTTCTCCTTAAGGATGTAGACAGAGTGGAGGCAGTTCAAATAAGGGTAACAAAGATGGTGCAGGGCCTGCACCAAAATTCATAGGAGGAGAGACTGGGAGACCTCAACATGTATACCCTGGAGGAGAGAAGAGACAGGGGAGATATGATAGAAACCTTCAAATATCTAAAAGGCATAAATAAGGTACCGGAGGGTAGCATCTTTCAGAAAAGATTTCCAGGAATGAGGGGCATGACATGAGGTTGGAAGGGGATAGACTAAGGAGTAGCGTGAGGATGCATTTCTTCACAGGAAGGGTGGCAGATGCATGGAACAGACTCCCAGTGGGGGTGATGGGGCAAACACAGTGGGGGGATTCAAGCATGCATGGGACAGGCATAGGGGAACCATAGCAATAGGAACAAGGAGGTAAAGCCAGAAATCAAGTAGGGTCTGTGGCTTTTACGGTAGGCAGGGAAAATGGGCAGACTAGATGGGCCTAGTGGGCCTTATCTGCCATCAATTTCTATGTTTCACCATGACTCCAATATGGCTGTCAGATCCAGGTCTACCTCCTCAGTGATTGCTTCAGGGTCAGGAATTTTATTTTCGATGTTGTTCTGGAAAAGATGGAAGGGGGAAGCAAGGGAATCTTATTATTTATTCAAGACTATAGTCCATGAGATCCTAGTTTGGTCAAAGAACCAAATAATGAGAGAAAATAAAATTTTACTACAGAGATATGTTAAACAATCCAATGTGTATAAATCAAATGCTTGTAAATTAACTGCCTGTATGAGCTGTATTATGGAACCTCAACAATTAACATGTTGCATAAAATGTGATCATGAATGTGATATTCTACCTCAAAATAAAATAAAAAGCTATATTTACAAAAAAAGGAAAAAGGAATTTTATTTCCTAGGCCCCTTGCAATGACACACATGGCTCTTCACTCCTTCTGGTCCTCTTTCCCCCTGTTCTGCCTTCCCTTCCTGTTTCCATCCTTTGCCCTTCCAGTTTCCCTGGTCCTGTCCTCCCTTTTTCAGTATCCCTCTGTCTACCCTCCTTGACACTACTCTTAACTTTGGTTCCTCTTCCTAACCTGTCCTTTGTGCCGTTCCTCTTGTCCTTACACTCCTGTACCCTTGGGGAATTCATTTCCCCTGGGCTTCTCCTCTCTGCTGTTCTATTCTCTGGGTGGGCTGCAATCTCTGCCTCCCCCAGTTTTTCTGTCTCCTCACAGTTCCAGTACACTAATGCAACAATTTGGCTATTATTTTAATATCATACCTATTAATTGTAAAAGGGGCTATTTTATAAGTGCAGTAAGCTACTCCATAAGCCACTCGAGGGGTTGTTCATTAAGGGATTCTGATGCACTTTATTTGTCATTTTTGACCAGGAAGATATGCTGAGTTGTGATAGCTTTTCTAAGTGCATCCTGGGGGATGGGTTACGTGGACCTGTTTTATTGACAGATGATGGAATGTTGGCCATGGTACTGGGTAAACTCCCCTATGTTTCTTTGATCAGTGCCATGTGATCCCTTAATTTTTTTTCAACAGTGACCACAGATGGGCAGAAGAACCTTGTTTTGTCTCCTCCATCCAAACGATGGTACCTCAATACTGCAGCACCCCCGTACTACACTACAGTGTCTGTTATGGGTATACCCCAGGTACAGGTACTTGATGTGGGGGATAAAACCCCCAACCTTCCAATCTTTTGGACTCAGAGTTGAGCATGCTACCTACTCTGCCTTCAGTTTCACTCTGCAGAGCACTGGGGCATGTATCAAAATCTTTTAATGCACACCCCATAATGGCTTATTGGGAGAGAGCGAAAGACACTGTAACCTGCTCCCCAGGATGCACCAAGGAAAAAAGTGATACTGTGAAAAGTATCATAGCTTAACACCCCCACTGAGCACTGTTGCCATTAGTTTACATTTCACACTGTGGTTACAGTAGTGACTGACAAAGTAGTGGTACTTTTACAAATGGGACTCCTGCCCACCAGACACAACTTCTGGTGTTTTAAAAGTGACCAATCAAATGACTTGACCCCAATTTCTTTAGATGTTGCCGGCCCTACAGCCTCAGTGTACCCCTCAGTGCCTCTTGTTCTGTTTAACCCCACCTAGCATGCTCTTTGGTCTGCATTGACAATCCATATATAGTATATGGGTGCTGTCTATTGTGCATGGATTTCAGCAATTGCTGAAATCTTGTTATAGTACAGTTCAAAGGTCAAAAAAGTTTTTGTACTATCGTTCTGACGTCACATCGATGGTACAACAACTTTTTACCCTTGACCTGCCACCTGATTGGCTCAGATGTGGCTCTCTAGAAAAAACAAACAAACATGGTGGCACGATTTAGCGAGCGCCCTTAGCGAGCGCCAAGCAGCGGCGTCACCAACTTTGAAGTTGGGAGTCGGGACACGGAGAGCCATACATGGCTCCCTTTCTGAAAACACTATTTCTTTTTTTTTTCCCTGATTTTAAAACTAAGCAATGTGCAGAGGAGAAACTGAGAAGCCGGACGGAGCACAAGTGGGAACGGGAGCGAGCTGGAGCACCAGACGGAATGGGAGCAGTGCCTACAGCAAGTAATGAAAAAAAATAATGTAAAACAAAAAAAAAAACATATACCATATAAAACAGTGGATGGGTGAACATCCACAACTAAGTCTGTGTTCCCATCTCGGGCAGTTGATGACATCAGCGAGAGCTCTCGAGCTTCGCTCTAGAGGTCTCTGTGATGTCATCAACTCCCTCGATGGAAACACAGCCTTGTTGTGGATGTTCACCCATCCACTATTCTACATATGTCTCCATGGAGCAAAGCCTTCATTTTGTGTTACCTTATTGAGAGGCTACTCATGACAGCTATAAAACCTCAAAGGTTTTTAGATGGGGAAGGAGGGCGGAACAGTTGGAGACTATTTATTTAGTTTTTGTTGACTGGGAAAGGAGGGCTGTTATTGAATCCAATTTAGCTACTGGGGGTATTTTAGTGAATGGAGGAAATTTGGTCTGGTCACTGGCAAAATTCTCTTACTCTTTTTGGGAAGTGCCATGGGATCTTTAATGTCCACCTGAACAATCACCAGAACAGCAGACAGGACCTTGGTTTATATCAGACACAAAATCTGGCAACCCCCACCAAGTACAGCAGTACCTTATTATTATTATTGGGGGCCAGACTGAGAAGGCACATAAAAGACTTCCATGCGCAGTGATTTTCGGGAATGGAGCTCTACATTTGTCCCCCAAACATCATCATTCTTTTACTCACAAATGGCAGATTCAAATCTCTGAAAAAAAATAGATGAGTAGAAGTGACTGCTCTTCCCTTGACACAGAAAATATTTTAGATATGATGAATGAACTAAATGTGTTTCTGGGCAAAAGGAAGAAGGGGTTGAGTATGTCACTTTCTATTTTCCGTGAACCACTGAAACTCTATCTAGTTCACCTTGCCCAATACTTCCCCCTTCCTCCTACTCGCCCCCGTACATGCCCTCTCCCCACCCAAACTCCCCCCATCCTGTCCTGACAAGGCTCTGGCTGCTCTATTTTCATACTAACTACTCTCCCTTCGATTCTTCTTATTTACCCTGTCCTGTGCCTTATGCCTCCCCTAGTCTAGTACCTCACCTTTTCCCTTCCTCCACCCTCCTCCCCCTCTACACCACCATCCTTAGTGCTCCTTATAAGCTATATTCTAACATAAACTATTGAATGTTGTACTGTGAACTATTGCAAATATATGTGACCTGCATGTTATGTATTTTACTGTCCTTTGTAACTTACTGTCCATTGTAACTTAATGTCTGTTGTAATTTCATGACGTGGAACCCTTGTAAACGAGCTTGTAGCTCAAAGGTGTTAATCTGAGATGTTAATAAATAAAAAAATAAATAAATAAATATACCTCTGGAAATTGCAGCTTTGTTCCAAATGAACTGGAGAGAGAGAGAGAGAGAGAGAGAGAGAGAGAGAGGACTGACTTACTGACTTTCACTGTACATTGTTACAAATGCCTTCAATTATCTAGTACACTTATCCAGACATTATCCAGGATATAGAACCTTTCTTACTGTATTGGGGGTATTTTAGTGAATGTATGAAATTTGCCCAGGACACTGGGAAAATTCCCCTACTGCTTTATATATATATATATATATATGAAAGTGATAACACACAGGGCTTCCCCAAGACCTTTTAAAGTGATACGCAACAGACATTTTTTGTCACAATTTGCTGCCCAGCTGTCTGCTGCCTGGTAGACCAGCCCTTCACTTCATCGCATTTGTGACACATTTAGGTTACTCAGGGTGCATATTTCAGTATACCTGGAGGCAGCCATGATAACACACAACAGGGTGTGCTGTAGTGCTTTGAAATACACACGTCTTGAGTGTCCTGTGAGGCACAAGACTGGTGCTTTCAACGTCTTGAGAAGTGTGTGCATTAGATAGTGACTGCAAACTCTGGAGTGAGTGAGGCTGCAGGCAGATGGGTAAGTGGTAGCATTTTGTGGTAGGGCACTTTTTGCCGGTAATTTGTTTTTTTTAGGTGCTGTTTTTCAAAGGCTATAATTGTGAGAGGTTTGGAGTTTTTAGTGTGGTTTTTACATGTGTAATGAAGGTGGTTATGTGTGAAAATGAGGTCTTTACATGTGTTATTAGGGTAGTTGGTTCATGTGTTGGTAAAGTTGTAATTAGGTTGTTCATAGTGTGTTCGTTATGTATTAATGTGTTATTAAACTGGTAATAAGATAAAAATACAGTGGTGTATCTGCTAATTGGGTACCAACAGTATGTAACCATGTAAAATATTATAGCGGCACGGTAGCAGCCATATAGTTAAGGTTGAGTAGCCTGTTTAACGTTAAACCCCTAACTTTGCACATTAATATACTTGGCATCTTTGACAAAATGAGCTGAAATTTTGAATGTGTTATCTACTGTAGGAGGCAAGGTCTTGATGTGTGGAAATTTTTGTGATGGCAGCTTGTGCGGTTTCTGAGATCCGCATGTGTAATTTTTTGTAAAAATCTAACTTTTTTCCTATACTTAACATGTTTTTTTTGCGCTCCCCACAGCCTACATGGAATAGAATTGTTTCCCCAAACTTGCAGGTGACATGTGTCATGTCCCAAGGTAATGCCTTTGACAGGTCTGGTGAAAAAATATTAAAGAGTTTCCCCAGTCATAAGGCTTTTAAATTTAGTGTTTTCCAACTTGCCCATTGTGCAGTAAGGGTTTTCAGATAATGTTATGTGGCGAAAGTAAAAATTTGATGCGGCAAATGCTGGTTTTTGCTTTGGCCCCACCGAATTGGCAGGGCACCAAACATTTTTTGTGCCGTGCCAACTGCCATCTTGCTGAATTTTTTTCCATGACCTGACAAGTGTGGAGAATGCATAAAAATGCTGGTGTTTTAATAAACAACATAACCTAGTGAAACGGGTCCCATTTAGCTAGATTCTGTTGTTTGTTTTTTGAAGTAAGGGCCAGAAATTCCTTTTCTGAGCACCTAAATCCCCTGGTGTCCAGCTTGGTGAGAGGAGCCCTTCACCTGCATTCTCTGTATGAGAACAGTGGGACTTTCTTGACTTTAGCAGCCGCAGCTGAAACCGTGCTGCCGGCTGCAGTGTGAGAAGTGAGACGCTGAGTTCCTGTTCTGTCAGCGTCTCTCTCTATCTGTCTGTCTGTCTGTCTGTCTATCTATCTATCTATCTATAATGGAAAACAGGCCATAACATTTTCAAAGGTCTCCTCTCCTTGCCTGTTAGTTATCAATGCAAGTGGCAATCACAAGGTTAAGCCACTAAGTATTGATAAAGATGCGGTAGGATGGAAACCGCTACGCAGCTGACTGCTGAGTCCTGGACTCCCAAGTACAGATGGCTTGCACCAGTGCTACACAGAATAAATGTGTCTAGTGAAAATTTTGCAGGTGCTTTTGGTGCTTGCCTGGTCACAGTGGTAGTCTTGGTCTGTATGTCAGGGACAACTAAGGGGGGGTCGTTGTGGTGTCAAGGAACAGAGCAACAGGCAGTTGAGCACAATGATTGGAGCCCAATCTTTGGAAATATCAGCCCCTTGGGACTGCAGACAGCAGTGGAATATTTCCAGTGACAGCCTGGGCTGAAACTATTGGATGACAATTCTGCAAACCCCTCCGACAGATACATCTGCCTGATCGAGTTGCAGCTCCCCATAAAGAGGGAGGCTTTGCTGGTTTGGGATGGAGGAGGACCCAAGCCTGTTGGAGAACCCAGGGCTGTGGTCTTTGGGACCCCCCCCAATAGTACAGAATATGGCCCCCTTGCAAACCCAGCATACTACAGGGGATATGACACTGGAGAAATATAACCCCCTTAACGTCAACCCCAGGCCAGTGCTTATGGACAAAAAACAAACTGCTTGTGGATAGAAACATAGAAACATAGACTTTGATGGCAGATAAGGACCGCTTGGCCCACCTAGTCTGCCCATTTCCCTACCTACTGGATAAGCTGCAGATCCTTGTTAACCAACAGCCTATTTCTTCCTACCCCCCCACAAGAATTGCCTTATATCTGTCCCATGCATTCTTGAATTCCCCCACTGTTTTTGACCCCACAGCCTCCTCAGGACGACTGTTCCATGCGTCCACCACCATCTCTGTGAAAAAATACTTCCTCACGTTACCCCTGAGCCATCCCCCCTCTATCTTCAAATTGTGTCCTCTTCTTCTTGCACATCTCTTTTTCTGAAAGATGCTACCCTCTTGAACTTTGTTGCTTTCCTTGAGGTACTTAAAAGTTTCTATCATGTCCCCTCTCTCCCTCCTTTCCTCAAGGGTATGCATATTAAGCTCCTTTAGTCTCTCCTCGTAAGGCTTCTGTTGCAGACCCTGCACCATTTTAGTTGCCCTCCTCTGGACTGTCTCCATCCTGTCTATGACCTTGCGGAGATGGGGCCTCCAGAACTGGACACAGTGCTGCAGATGGGGTCTCACCATCTGTCTGTACAGAGGGATAACAACTTCCTGTTTTCTACTGGTGATGCCTCTTCCTGTATATCCCAGTATCCCACAGCCATCCCTACTGCCTTTTTACATTGCTTGCTAACCTTTAGGTCATCTGATATGATTACCCCCAGGTCACTTTCCATTTTTGTTGTTGTTACTATGTTCCCCCCATTGTGTACTCTTCCCCTGGGTTTTTGTTTCCCAGGTGCATTACTTTGCACTTCTTTGCGTTGAATCCAAGCTGCCATACTTCTGACCATTCCTCCAACCTTGCCAAGTCCCTTCTCATCCTTTCCACCCCCGTGTATCAACCCTGTTGCAGATCTTTGTGTCGTCTGTAAAGAGGCATACTTTTCCTTCCAGTCCCTCTGCAATGTCACCTATAAAGACATTAAAAAGGGACCGGACCCAGTACTGAACCCTGTGATACCCCACTAGTAACCCCTCTTTCTTCAGAGTGGACTCCGTTTACTATTACCTTCTGTGTCCTGTTGTTCAGCCAATGTTTTACCCAGACTACCAACCTGGGACTCACTCCCAAGCTGGCTAATTTGTTTATTAATCTTTTGTGTGGGACTGTGTCAAATGCCTTGCTAGGTCTAGGTAGGCCATGTCCACAGCCCTTCCCTGGTCTACTACTTTGGTCACCCAGTCAAAGAAATCAATTAGATTAGTCTGACATGACCTTCCCGCTGTGAATCCATGCTGCTTTGAGTCCTGTGCCCCACTGGCCTTTAGGTACTCAACAATTCTTTCCTTCAGAAGTGATTCCATCATTTTCCCTACCACTGAGGTCAAACTAACAGGTCTGTAGTTTCCTGCCTCTTTCTTGCTCCCACTTTTGTGAAGGGGAATTACATCTGCCCTCCTCCAGTCCTCAGGTACCACACCATCCTCCCATGATTTGTTAAAAAGGCTAGTCAGTGGTGTCACTAGTTCTCCCCTTAATTCTTTTAGAATTCTGGGTTGAATCATCCCATCAGGCCCCATTGCTTTGTCCACCTTCAGTTTTAGGAGTTCTTTCAGAACCCTTTCTTTTGTGAAAGGACTGGGATTGACTCCCCTATCCAGAGTGCTTATATTGATTGGGTTAGGTACCTCCCCCTCCTCTTCTTTTGTGAATACTGAGCGGAAGTATTTGTTCGGTATACCTGCTTTTTCACTATCCCTCTCTGCCCACCCACCGTCCCCTTTATTCAGCCTCACTATCCCTCCCTTTGTCTTTCTACGCTCCCTAATGTTCCTATAAAAGGTTTCATCCCCCTTCTTAACCGAGTTGGCTATCTTTTCCTCAGTTTGGGCCTTTGCTATTCTGACTGCCTTCCCCGCTTTCTTCTGCTTTAACTGGTACAGTTCTCTGTCCTGCTCCTTCTGTGTTTCCTTATATTTACTAAATGCTATCTTTTTCTCCCTAACCTTCCCCACCACCTCTTTTGAGAACCATAGTGATTTTTTCTTTCATTTCGATTTGTTTGTTTGCATCATACAAAGGCTTGTTGCCTCTGTGATGGCAGTTTTGATGTTTCCCCATTGTTGCTGCATCCCTCCTTCTTGCCTGTTTGCTAGTGCTTTTCTGAGGCACTCTCCTATTTTGACAAAGTCAGCCCTCCTGAAGTCCAGTACCCTCACTTTTGTATGGCTTGACTCTGAAGCTGAGTTTATCGTGAACCACACTGGTGGTCTCTTGTTCCCAGATGGCTACCCACTTCTATATCTGAGCTCCTCTCTCCATCCCCATTTGAGAGTACCAGGTCTAAGGTTGCTTCCTCCCGAGTGGGTTCCAACACTAGCTGTCTGAGGCATGCCCCCTGTAGGGCATTGAGAATGGCCCTGCTCTTGGATGTGGCTGCAGCAGAGGTGTTCCAGTTAACATCTGGCATATTCAGGTCCCCATCAACAATATCTCTCCTTTCTCTGCCATCCTAAGGATGCCTTCTATCATTTCCTTGTCCATTTCCTCTCCCTGAGGTGGGCATCTGTATACAACCCCTGTGCGGATTGTGGTGCCATTTCCAGTCTCCAGGGTGACCCACGGTGCCTCCTCTCCTCCCTGTTTACCCTTTTGTTCTGTGGCTTTGATCCCCTCCCTTACATAGAGAGCTACTTCTCCTCTTCCTTTTCTACCCTCCCTGTCTCTCCTGTAGATTGTGTACCCTGGTATGTTAACACCTCAGTCATGGTTCTCTGTGTACCATGTTTCTGTGACTGCCACGATATTCAGGCATCTCTCTTCCATCAAAGCCACCAGTTCAGGGAGCTTGTTACCTAGACTGCAGGCATTGGTACTTACTACCCTCCATTTTTTGATGGTCTTACCTCTTTTTGCCCCATCCCTGTCCTTACTGCATTTGCCTTTTTCTCCATTTACACCTGCCCTTCTCCTTATCGATGTCTCTACCTTGGTGTTTACCTCACTAACTACCCAGATTTTCTTTGGGAGGGGCGCTAGGATTTCCCTGCTCCTTTTCAGTGCCTCCCCCCTCAGCTAGTTTAAATGCTTGCCAATTAAGCATTTAAACCTATCACTTAGGATCCTAGTTCCCCTCCTGGACAGATGCAGACCATCACGCCAGTATAGGCCTGCATCTCTCCAGGTGGACTCCCAGTCCCCAGTGAAGCCAAAACTCTAAGCTCTGCACCGGTTTTTCAACCATTGATTAAATCCCATGGTGCGGAGCACCCTAGCCTCATCCATGCCATAGACAGGCAGCACCTCCAAGAAGGTTACCGTGTGTGCTACTTGTCTAAGGCACCTCCCCAACTCCACAAACTCCTCCTCCACTGTTCTGATCCCTTTCCCAGCCAGGTCATTTGTCCCTACGTGGACAATGACATCCAGCTTCCTCCCCCGTGCAGCTGCTCCCGCAATCTAAGGATTTGCTCCCTGTCCCTCCAAGCCATGGCACCAGACAGGCACCTTACCTCCCTCTCCCCTACTGAATTGAAGAAGGCAGCAGAAGCTATGAAAGATTATTTTTAACTTCAGCTGGACCAACCATGCTCCCTTAACTCCGGCACCCAGAGAGTTCATGTCCAGAGACCAGTGAAACTGGTTTATTATTTTCCAAAACATAAGTGAATTTTTTTCTGTATCCAGTGGGCCTGTGGTCTTGGTTGATCACAGCAGTTTGAATATTTTGGAGTGGAGTGTTAATAAAGTGCTTTATAGTGGTCGGTACTCCAACAGCATGAAGGAGCTTCAGGATCAGCAGAACAGGGGCTGTCTCCCCAAGAACAATTTTAAGTAAGTTCATCCTGATCCAAACATATCTATGGATCTTTTAAAACCCAAAGTCAAGTCCACAACCACGGCACCCCTGCAGGTTCACCCACATGGCCAGTAATACAGTGTTAAAGGTAACCAAGTGCAACATCAATTCGTAGTTTTGACTTTGGAGTCAGCGTTCTGTCAGGAATGCAAGTATTTGACGCAGGCTCAAAGGCGAAAGAATTGCTCATGATGTAAGTGTACAAGAAGCAATTGCTATCTGTGTATCAAATACTCCAATCTCAATGTTGAATTGATACAGTAAAGAGCTGGAAGGCACAGGATTGGCAGATTAGAGCATCAGATGGTCAGCGGGGTTGACTGTCCTTACCTGGCCACATGCATTAACAGTCACCTATAGTGTATGTAGTCTTATTGACCCATTTAATTTCAAAAGGCGTAAGAATAGTATCTGCATTTTTCAGCAGGACACCTGCCTGCCAGTAAGACACCACTTCTCTAACTTAAATGCTTATAACTATGGAGGAACGGCCAACACCGTACTGCTCAACAGAACAATTTCCATGACTACGATTCCATCTAGTGGCACCCTCCCTCCCCAATCGCTGTCCCCATAAGAAATAATATCTTCCCTGGTGTCTAGTGGCACCCCACAATCTCCCATTGCAGCCAAAACCTACAATAAAGAAAATGGTCCCTTGATGGGTTTTTTTGTTTGTTTTCAAACCTGTAAAAAAATATGATCCCTTGGCAATCAGCCTCCCAACCCCACCTCCCACTCAGAACCCACCACCCCACACCCCCCAGTACACTCCACACACCCTCACTCACCTGAACAGGTCCCAGGTTCAAGGTTCACTCTCTAATCGAAGAGACATCTTCTTGCTAGAAACGACGACTGTAATATGAGAAACTAAGGTAAATTCAGTTCGGTGTATATCAGTGGGTGTTTCAACTTTTATGCATAGCTTTGCCATTTTTTGAGATTTTGACCCCAAATTTCAAACACAGCCTTTAAGTGACCCCACCTCATGAACAATATAACTGTCATTACACAACTCCCACCTGAAAGGTGATTTCACAGTCACTTGGTGAATTCACCTTTCTGGCAGGATTTGGAAATTCTTTCTGCCCTTGTTTATAAGGTGGGGTCATAAGAAGGCTATGTTGAAAATTTTTGGTCAAAATATGAAAAAAATCACACAGTTATGACCATTCATTGCCATTTTGCTATGCACGCTCATAACTTTGGAAATTTTAAGTATTTTGATCCCATATTTTCAACATAGCCTTCTTATTACCCCACCTAATGTATGTCACAGTTGTCATATTTCAAATCCTGGCAAAAATTTGTTTTTGCACCTGTGGTATGGAATGGCATTGAAGTTGCGCAGAATTACATTTTGGTGGTGATTCGAAATTTTTTTATACTGTGTACATGAGGTAAGAAAATAAGATGGCTATGCTGACAGTTTGGTCACTGTTGTCCTATAAATGGAAGCACAGGGCCTGGAGGGTTATGCGCTCCCACAGTCAAATAAGGATATGATTATTCTATCTTAAAAAGTAAGGAAATAAATTTCAAAAAACTGCATTAATGCTTTAGTTAGGGTTAAAGCCACAAAAGTAGGGAAATGTGGTGTTAGGGTTTCCAAACCTAACACCACACCCCCACGCTGCACACACCAACAGTCGTCGGTGTGTGCCTTGGGGTCATCAGCCCTTATACTCCGATACAGTGGACATACTTGGAGGGTCTATTGTACTTTTGTGGACCTTGGGGAGGATGAAAAAGTGGGTGTCTGAGAGAAATCACCCCATATGTATCCAAATTCATGCTTTGTGACTGACCCAAGAGCAATTTGTTTCTTACATAGGATTGTGGAATCTGATAATTTCCTTTAACTTGTATTATCATTTAACAGTTCTAATACTTTACTTTTATAGATGTTTTCTGACATACAGTATTACCACCTTTAACTGCATGTTTAAAGACTACCTCTTTGCATTCTTGAGTTCCTCTAAAGCTTTAATCTCAGTACCTGTTAGATTCTTGCAAGTGGTCTGGGTGTTATTTCTCTACAAGTGATTTACTTCTGGAAGAACTGTTTTTTTTCCCCCAAACATTCTGATGACTGGGTTTGTCATTTTAAGGCAAAAAAACCTTTAGTTTTGAATACAGTTTTTTCTCAGTTTAGAACTGTCTGTCCCATTAATATCCCATAATAAAACATTAAATTTCCCAGAGACATCAGTTTTAAGATTGTTCTCAAACAACAGTGTTTCAAGGACCTCAAAATTGTATATAAAAAGTGTGACCTCCAGGCCCTTATGTATCATATCGAGATTTACCATATTACCTTGCATGTTATTAGAATCAGTCTCAATTAGTCGAGATACTATTCCATTAGATTGGGCATTTGCCAGTCCCTGATTTATAGTCTCTGTAGTATGCTCATCTGATACTTTCCAGCAGTAATCCAAGATCCTCAGCAGGTAAAGCTGACACCTCCAGTCTGAGGTTTAAGTCAAAACCCATGTTGTTGTTTGTCAAATTTTTTTTTTGGAAAAAGTCTCTTAAGTCTCACTCTTCGAAACAGATCCACTCTGGTGTTGAATCTTTTGGGGACCTGCTATGGGATAAAGGAAAGGCCTTTACTGATGGGCAAGGGAGAGTTCAAAATCAGAGAGATTATTTCTTGGCCACTGTCCAGCCTGACCAGCATACGTGTCCCCCTGTGACCTCTCCTTCCCCACCTTGTTTTCCTCCTTTTCCTTGTTTTTTGATTTTTTGATTGTTTTTTCTTAATCTGTAGTTTGTCGTTCTGATCCCCTAAAAAGGAAACCATGTTTTAGGGGGTTGCTTAGGGCCTCCCCTGCTGAGCTATCTCAATTCGTGTTGTCTGCATCTTCTTCCTCCTCCTCTGGTTCTATGTAGTTCCCCGATGTTGACGTACTGTGTGTTTGTTTACTTCTGGATCTACCTCGACTGCCTGAACGTGATCATCTGGACCAGTAGAAAATGCAACCCTCCTGATAATCACTTGCATCCCTGTTGAGTTTGGCCTGTTTTCACTTGATAAGGACAGCCCTGTGTTTATCAAGTTGTTTTTAAGAAGTGTAGACAACTTAGTAAATTGCTGCTGTCCCACAAATCTTGAAAATTATTTTTTAACAATAGCAGTCTCAACAGTGACTTCCTGATGTTTAGCTTTGTCCTCTGCTAACAGCAATTTAATAAATGTGTAGGAGCATTCAGAGGCTGCCACTTCCCATGCCACTCTATTTCTAAATTCCTTGAAATCCCTAAATGGAATTTTTGTTACCCGGAACCCCCAAGGTGCTTTTCTCCTTTCTAGGAATTTGTCTACTGTTCTAATGTTATGGTTCTGGATGCTGTGGCTTGAATATTCCCAAACTTAGACCTAGCAGTCACCTTGCGTTTTGCCAAATTGTCTGTCACAGCGAGGCAGACAGGTTGCAGTAATTCCTCACTATCAATTATGTAATCTCGCTCTATTATTCTTATGGTGCTCAGTAGAGAGAGTTAAGGTAAAAAAACAAACAAAAAAAAAAACCAAAGGTCCAGTATCCACTTCCAACTGTAGTTGGTCACATGTTTCAACAGCGGGCCCAAAAATGCCGGCCTGAACTGGCACCCACCATCATACAGCTCCAAGCCTCAAATAAATCCAGACAGTCAGGGAGTGAGCTTGTACTTGAGGTGGTGCTTACCAGCCCCAAGTACAACCACAAAAGCAAGACTGCAGCTGCACACCAGGAAAAGACCAAGATCATGGATGTAGTGTAGTTTGCAATTTATTGTGCATAAATAGTTCCAAAAATGCTGTGAAGCTGCCCCATCCTATTACTACCCTTCATATGTTGGTTGAACCAATGGAAAATGGTCCACCATTGCAGTAAATTAATGTGAAAGGGGCATGTGGTGTAATTTGAACCTTAGTACACCAGTGACACACTTAGTGAGAAATATAATGAAAACATATTAAAACTAAAATGTATAAATCAAATAATATTATCACTGTGTTAAGAGGTGTACAAAAAGTTGATAAAACTTACCACACAGTTTTTTGTAAAACATTTTATTAAAATCCCTGACCCTTGATGATATTCTCTGATCATTTCTCAGTCTTCACTGTTATGGAGACATGGCAGTACAGAGTGATGGAACCTGGCTTCCATGTGCTTGGAGGGTGTTCATGACCATGGACGGCTTATTTATTTTGGAACCACAAAATTAAATTTGGACCCACATTTTCAAGATCAATGGGTCAGATTGGACCCATGTGTTTGAACACCTACTTCTGTCAGTGTATATGTATATGTATTCATTGCAAAAAAACTATATAAATGTGTCCATTAGGATTACAAAGCCACAAAAGGAGGGAAATGTGGCGTTAGGGTGTTCCACTCATTCCCCATCCTCTACCGTCATGACCCAAATCCAGGGTTCAGGTCCAGGGTCAAACCCCATGAGTCTACTGCTTCAAGCTACAGGTATGAAGCCATGCCCCACAAGTCTACTGCTTCACATAGGACCCACAGACTCTCATAACTTTTTCACACAGGGCTTACAGAAATCAATCATAACTTTCTTCTCGCAAGGCCCATTAATCTCTCTCTCCACTCCTGCTAATCTCTCCTTTGCCATTATGATGCTCTGCTTCTTCCTTTTTGGCTCAGCCACCTTCATCCTGACCTTATTCACCCTTTCATCCTCCAGCCTTTCCTCTTCCTCTCCTGTGCTTAGCCATTCCTGTTCCTCCATTCTCTGTTGTTGCATATGGCAAGATAAGTGAGGCACCAAGGACTTCCTCATGGCGTCATCCTAGCAATGAATCACGTGGTCATTCAAGAAGCAGCAGTAGGAGTTTGTGCACAACATGTGGTGGTGACAAGTGTTTCCTCTGGACCACAGATTGTCTGGCACCAGTGAACAGAATTTGAGAAGGACAAGACACATGACTGCTACAGCAGAGATGATCTTTGCAAAGAGAGGCCACTTTGATATTACAGCTATTTGGAGCTAGAGTAATATCTTTGACTGGGGCACCCATCATTCCCATTCCATCGTTGGTGATGGTGTCTTTAGAATATCATCAGCGACAATTGGGTGGGATAGCTGTCTGGTCCCAGTACCTGAGTTGCCAACAAGGCTACCAGTGTAGCCCTGGGAGTGTGTTTGTTGGTGCTACTCTGAAGCTGTTCATGCAGCCTTCCAGTGGAGGTTGGGCTAAAGCTCCATCAGTGAACTAGTTGGTGTTGGACATAAGAGGGCAGCTGTTAGCTCTACTGAACTATACTTCCCACCTACTTTTACTACTTGTGACCTGTGACAGTGGTGGTTATCAAAATAGAAGAGAACAGTGAGCATCCTGGGACATTTTGGTTTCAGTAGATGTTGAGCCTGCCACCCCACCTCTCATTGGTGGCCACCAGTAAGACTGGCCTGCTAGATATTGCAGTAGTCAATTCCTATGCAATGCTGCATCCTTGATTTCTTTCCAGAGCACGCCCTGTGAAGAGGTTTCATACTCTTTTTTTCTTTACAGAAGTGGTATGCATTTTGCTCCAGGCCTGGTGCATTTTTCACTAGGGAGGGTGAGTTGTGGTATCCTAAGCCTTGCTGTGGACAGCAGGGATTTAAGGGGGAAGTATTTAACCCCTAGATACCCCCCCCACAGGTTCCCATATATCTGTTGAGGGGCTACTCTGGCACCCAAGGGTTAATCAATCACTTCCTTCTGGACATATTGTACTGTAACATGGGCAGTGTGGGCCTGGGGCTAAGCCAGATTGACTGCCTCTGCATAGAGAGTGAGTTCTTGGAGTTAAGTCAGTTCACATCAGTTGAGGAGTTGAGTGTTCCAGTACAGTGAAGATGGAGTTTTGCATCTTCTCACTGGCCAACTTCTGTCCAGCTGATAAAGTGGCAGTCATTTCTTCAGAAGGTCCCCTCACCAGGGGTTCCAGGTTGCAATGCAAGTCCTGAAGTTCTCTGATGTACACTCGTAAATCAAGGTACAAGAATGACTATAAGATGTTGAACTGTGTTACTCATAGAGGTGCAGTATGATAGTTCATGTGTTAAGATTCAGTAGGATTCCAAATTACTTCAGTGCCCAACATTAGCTGTCATTCCAAGGGTCACTACTAATGATATTAAAGTGCCCAATGTTATATTGTAGTGCCAGAGCAGGTAGTATGAGCTTACACTGTATCCTTAAACTCAAACTTGATATGTACTCTAAAGAACGTGGGGTTATGGGGTACTCCCATTGAGTTGGGGTATTCAGCTGGCCAGTGGGCTCCTTTCTGCCCCAAAATCATATGTTTGTATTGTAGCCTTTCCAGACTCTCAGAACCTTTTGTGGTTCTCCCATACCTAGTGATATTGCCACGACACAGACCCCCTTTCTGACTCTACTTTGATCTTGGAAGAGTTAGTGGCTGAGGACGCTGGGGCTGGAGGTGAGATAAATGTAGGACTGTGGCTCATTTTTCCCCCTTTGCTTACTTCCGTGAGGTGGTGTACATACAGAAAGTTCACTGTTTACATTTCCTGGAACTTTATGTAAAGATCACATGGCCTGATTTACAGCCGAAAGAGACTATTACAGAATCATTGCACTAATGAGTCTACAACAGCCTCATGTCTGTCACCCTCCCAAGCTATCCTCGAAGGGGGATGTAGCCTTCCCCTGTGTGAGCTCGACTGCACTGTGACCACATGGCAAACGAGGCAGGGTTAACCATACAAATGCCCTACAGGGCCAATCAAAAGGAATAACCAATTTTACAAGTCTGGTTGCAGTTTTAGCAACACCCCTTACCTGTAGAACTATTATAAGCAGTTCTTATGGGTCCTTGAAAAGAGTGACATGGAACCTAAGAACTGCCAACAGATGTACATGGCTGGGACGTTTTCACCAGGGAAGTGGTTAGCATTTTTCCCATTATACCATTTCCCTGTATACACAATTGTGATCAAAACTAACAATAATGTATTATATAAAATAAAAAATGGTATGTTTGCTATGCTCAGAAAAAAAAACATTAAGGGGCTAACCAGATCATAATGATATGAGCCCAAAATTTGGTTAGTCCTCTCAATTGGGTCATGTCCTTGTATATCACAATTTCCCATCATTTATTTAGTTTTTGCTGATAGGGTAAGAACATCAGACAGACATGCTTATTTTAAGGAACAACCAGTGAGAGTTACAGTGACAGCATCAAATTAACAAGTGTACAAACAATAAACAACATAAAATTACAATAAGGGCAACATAATACAGAAAATATTGGCAGTGGACATAAAGGAGAAGCAACATTACTGATCAAACCATCCATAAACTAAAATGTGGCCTAAGGCAAAGTAAAGCGAGTCAGGAGTAACGTACATACAGCAAAGGCTACGGGAAAGAGTCTTCAACCAATGATGAAACATATTTATACAATGGGGTGAGACAAAAATGTACAAATAAGCTGAATATTATCATAGCTGTAGGACCTGAAGAGATGATAAATCATTTATCCTCACCAGAGGTGGGTCATCACCATCTATTATCCTTGAGGTTGGTCATAAAGGAGGACTTAACCGGTGGGAGAACAGCTTGAACAATGCCCAATGACATCACAGTGACCTCTACTACACTCAAAACAGAGCAGTGAAGTCAAACAGAAACAGTGTATTCTTTATTAAAAGAACTCATCTGAAAGCTCTGTAATTTAAAATACATTGTATAAATTGGGTACACAATGGCCTCACTCAGAATATAACATTTATCATCACTTTTGAGGGGGCAGGACTTTTATAAGTCGCTTGTGGCACTGTCACTCGTGAGTTATGGTCCTGGCCCCTCACTCATCATGATAAATGGCATATTCTGAGTCTGGCCATTGTGTATCCCGTATTTATAAAATGGTGTCTCATCAATTCAGACTCTTCATTGGTCAGCGCTGCAAGGCAATGAGCACAGCAACAAATGAAATCACCAGAGGAGACAGTACAGAATGCTGTGTTTATTGAAACTGTGGTGGAGCAGGAGAAAAACCCAGTTACCCCAGTGCTTCAGCAAACAGTCCTCATCAGGGGGTGACACCCTCTGCAGTGGCAGGGTAAGTGTGGCACCAAGGACTTCCTCATCGTGTCATCCTAGCATTGAATCATGTGGGCATTCAAGAAGCAGCAGTAGGAGTTTGTGCACGGCATGTGGTGGTGACAAGTGTTTCCTCTGGACCACAGATTGTCTGGCACCAGTGAACAGAATTTGAGAAGAACAAGACACATGACTGCTACAGCAGAGATGATCTTTGCAAGGAAGGGGGCCCCAAGCATGTTTATAGGATGCCATTTGGAGGAAGTAGAGGCTTCACTGATTTCATCCGACTTAAGGCCTAACATTCTATTCTATGCTACTCCTGTGATACACAAAGTGTACTGCTGTGTGTCAGTGCAGCTCATGGATGATAGAGCCAACCCCTCAATTATCTGAAGAAGGAAGTCGAAGAACCAGAGGCTGCCATCCTGTCTGCAGTTCTGGAGGCCACCCTGATATTACAGCTATTTGGTGCTAGAGTAATATCTTCGATTGGGGCATTCATTGTCCCCATTCCATCACTGGTGATGGTGTCTTTAGAATAACATCAGCTGCAATTGGTTGGTATAGCTGTCTGGTCCCAGTACCTGAGTTGCCAACAAGGCTACCAGTGCAGCCCTGGGAGTATGTTTGGTGGTGCTACTCTGAAGCTGTTCATGCAGCCTTCCAGTGGAGGTGGGCTGGAACTCCACCAGTAAACTAGTTGGTGCTGGACATAACAAGAGGGCAGCTGTTAGCCCTACTGAACTATACTCCCCACCTACTTTTACTACTTGTGACCTGTGACAGTGGTGGTTATCAAAGTAGAAGAGAACAATGAACATCCTGGGTCATCTTGGTTTCAATAGATGTTGAGCCTGCTCCCCCCACCTCACGTAGGTGGCCACCAGTAAGACTGGACCACTAGATATTGCAGTAATCAATTCCTGTGCAATGCTGTTTACTTGATTTCTTTCTAGAGTATGCCCTGTGAAGAGGTTTCATACTCTTTTTCTTTACAGAAGTGGTATGCATTTTGCTCCAGGCCTGGTGAGTTTTTCACTAGGGAGGGTGAGTTGTGTTATCCTAAGCCTTGTTGTGAACAGCAGGGATTTAAGGGGGAAGTATTTAATGCCTAAATACCCCCAGAGGTTCCCATATATCTATTGAGGGGCTACTCTGGCACCCAAGGGTTAATCAGTGAGTTACTCCTGGACAGATTGTCCTGTAACATGGGCAGTGTGGGCCAGGGGCTGAGCCAGATTGACTGTCTCTGCATAGAGAGTGAGTTCTTGGAGTCAAGTCAGTTCACATCAGTTGAGGAGTTGAGTGTTCCAGTAGAATGCAAATGCAGTTTTGCGTCTTCTCACTGCCCTGTTTCTGTCCAGCTGACAAAGTGGCAGTCATTTCTTCAGAAGTTCCTCTCCAGGGGTTCCAGGTTGCAATGCGAGTCCTGAAGTTCTCTGATGTGAACTCATAAATCAAGATACAAGAATGACTGTAAGATGTTGACCTGTGTTACTCACAGAGATACAGTATGATAGTGCTGGTGCATGTGTTAAGATTCAGTAGGATTCCAAATTACTTCAGTGTCCAACATTAGCTGTTATTCCAAGTGCCCTATTAATGATATTCAAGTGCCCAATGTTATATTGTAGTGCCAGAGCAGGTAGTATGAGCTTATACTGTATATTTAAACTCAAACTTGATATGTGCACTAAAGAACATTGGGTTACGGGGTACTCCCACTGAGTTGGGATATTTAGCTGGCCAGTGGGCTTCTTTCTGCCCCAGAATCATATGTTTGTATTGTAGCCTTTCCAGACTCTCAGAACCTTTTGTGGTTCTCCCATACCTAGTGATATTGCCATGACACAGACCCCCTTTCTGACTTAACTCTGATCTTGGAAGAGTTGGTGGCTGAGGATGCTGGGTCTAGAAGTGAGATAAATATAGGACTGTGGCTCATTTTTCCCCCTTTGCTTACTTCCATGAGGTGGTGTACACACAGAAAGTTCAGTGTTTACATTTCCTGGAACTTTATGTAAAGATCACAGGGCCTGATTTACAGTTGCAAGAGACTGTTACAGAGTCATTGTACTAATGAGTCTACAACAACCTCTTGTCTGTCACCCCCCAAGCTATCCTCAAAGGGTGTTGTAGCTCTTCCCTGTGTGAGCCCAACTGCACTGTGACCACAAGGGAAAAGGGGCAGGGTTAGCCATACAAATGCCCTACAGGGCCAACTGAAAGTCATAGCCAATTTTGCAAGTCTGGTTGCAGTTTTAGTGATACCCTCTACCTGTAGAACTATTATAAACAGTTCTTAGGGGTGCTGAAAAAGAATGACATGGAACCTAAGAACTACCACTGGCTGTACATGGCTGGGACCTTTTCACCAGGGAAGTGGTTAGCATTCTTCCCATTATACCATTTATTTATTTATTTTATTTATTTATTGAATACTAGGATAACAAATACCTTTGAACCATATGTTCTTTTACAAAGGTTCCACATCAGCATGAATTAAACAATAAAAAGAGAAAACAGGAAATCATAGAATCATACAGTAAAAAGTAATATACAGCCAAATTCAGGTTACATAATACAGAGATGCATTAGTACATAGACAATAGTTTAAACATCATGTGGTAAACAACAGTAGGTGCCCTTGGAAAAGGAGGCAAAAATACCAGATTACAGGGAGTCATAACCTAAGAGAAGCACATAACGGGGGGAGTTAACTGAGAAAAATACAGTGGTGTAGTTGAGCGTAAGGTGCATCAGGGTGTGTTCAGTGTGGAAAGAGACAAGATAGGAAAAAGCTGTCAGAAACAAGACATTGTCATAAAGTGCAATTCACATGAAGTACAGTGGGGGTACAAAAAAGGGGAGGGTGGGGAGACAGGAGAGGGAAGGGAAGAGAAAGGGAGAGGCTAATGGATATGGAGGAGAAGGAAAGAGGTATGAGTAGCCAGAAGGAGGAGAGAGTGGGAAAGGGAGTGGACAAGGGGTAAAAGAAGGGAAGGGGAGCAATATGGCAGGGGAAGGGAAGAAAGGGGAAGGGAGGAAAAGGTAAGGGTGGCATAGGAGGGGGGTGACAGGGGAAAGGAGGGGAGATGGAGGTAAAGGGATTAAGGCCATGGATTGAGAGAGGAAGTGGGGAGGAGATGGGCAGCAGAGTGGGATGGGAATAAGGGGTGGCACAAATGGAAGGGACAAACCACAGACCTAGAAGGTACAGTCGCAATTGATAAGGTCAGTTAGGTGGTGGTGCAGTTTTTGCTTGAATGGGCCAAGATTGTTCTCATCAATGACTTCAGATGAGAGACTATTCATTAGCGATAGTGCCCTGTTGTAGAAGGCCTGTTGGGACTGTGAAGTACTACAGAAAGGGACACGGTGCGAGGATTTCAGAGAGCTACATGTAAAGCGAGAGTTACCGGTGGATTGCATGACGGCATGTGTGGCGGGGGGGGGGTATGAGGTGAAGGCATATCTTCTTTGCCAGGAGGCAGGTCTGATAGGCTTATCTACCATAAAAGCTGTGCCAGTTAGAGAGTCTGTATAAGTCTCAGGTATGCGTACCCTTACCTGCTGCTGTGACAAGACTGCAGCACTTATTTAGGGAGGTCCTAATTTTATTTAGGGTGGTATCTGAGGCAGCACCATAGAATACTAGCTCATAATCAACTATGGACAGAATGGAGCTAGTTACTGCAGTACCCATGGCTTCAATGATCAGACAGTGGCGATGGCGGTTGAGGACTCCAGTTCTTGAGTTAATGGTATTAGAGATGTGGTGAATATACGAGTTGTAGGAGAGTGAGCAGTTAAGGGTAATACCAAGATATTTAAATGCCAGCACTTGATCGAGTGGTTGTTGTTGTTTGTTGTGGACAACAAGGCCGGCCGTTCTAAATTTGCTACGGGAGCCATGGAAAAGCATGGTCTTGTTTTTTTATAATTCATCAGCAGCTTATGCTGATTCAAGCAGGAGTCTGCGTGACTTGAAGTTTTTCTGTAGATCCAGAGAGAGGGGGGCCGGGTCAAAATGGATAGAAATTGTGATCAAAATGAACAATAACTATTCAGATATATTATATTAAATAAAAGATGGTACTTTTGCTATACTCAGAAATAAACCCATTAAGGGGGCTAACCAGATCATAATGCTATGACCCCAAAATCTGGTTAACCCTCTCAATGAAGTAATGCCCTTGTATATCACAGTTTCCATCATTTATTTAGTCTTTGCTGATAGGGTAAATACATCAGACAGAAATGCTTATTTTAAGGAACAACTGGTGAGAATTACAGTGATAGCATCAAATTAACAAGTGTACAAACAATAAACAACATAAAATTACAACAAGGGCAAAATAATACAGAAAATATTGGCAGTGGACATAAAGGAGAAGCAACGTTACCAATCAAACTATTCATAAACTAAAATGTGGCATAAGGCAAAGTAAATCAGGAGCAACATACATACTGCAAATGCTACAGGAAAGAGTCTTCGACTAATGATAAAACATATTTATACAATGGTGGAGACAAAAATGTACGGATAAATTAAATATTTACAGAGCAGTAGAACCTGGAGTGATGATAAATCATTTATCATCACCAGAGGTGAGTCATCACCATTTATTATCCTTGAGGTTGGTCACAGAATTTGGTCCTAACCAGTGGGAGAACAGCTTGAACAATGCTCGATGACATCACAGTGACCTCTGCTACACTCAAAACAGAGCAGTGAAGTCAAACAGAATCAGTGTATTCTTTATTAAAAGAAGTTGTCTGAAAGCTTTACAGTTTAAAATACATTGTATAAATTGGGTACACAATGGCCTCACTCAGAATACAACATTTATCATCACTTTTGATGGGGCAGGACTTTCATAAGTCGCTTATGGCTCTGCCACTCATGACTTTTGGTCCAGCCCCCTCACTAATGATGAAAAGTGGCATATTGTGAGTCTGGCTAGTGTGTATCCCATGTACATAAAATGGTGTCTCATCAATTCAGACTCTTCATTGGTCAGCACTCCAAGGCAATGAGCACAGCAACAAATTAAATCACCAGAGGATACAGTGCAGAATGCTGTGTTTATTGAAACTGTGGTGGAGCAGGAGCAAAACCCAGTTACCCCGTTGCTTCGGCAAACAGCCTTCATCGGGGGTGACAATCTCTGATGAAGGCGATTTGCCGAAGTGCTGAGGTAACCGGGTTTTGCTCCTGTTCCAGCACAGTTTAAATAAACACATAATTTTACACTATATTCTGTGGTGATTTAGTTTGTTGCATTGCTCGTTGCCTTGTAGAGCTGATATCTTGGGACTGTGTTTAAGTACAGGGCTGGCCACCCTTTATCAGCACCCACTCTGCACTGTTGTTCGCGGCGGCTCACCTTTGAAGCCATCCTCATTGGTCAAGACTCCATCACATGGCACTGCAATAAAGGAGTAGTATGCCCTCATATCTTGTAAATGTTATTTCCTCATCAGCAGATAACTCTTTTCATGTAGCTTTTGGGATACATGTGTTTTCTTTCATTTGTTTCACTGTTCACACCAGCCCCTGTAATTAGCATGGGCTTTCCATCTTCTGGTTGTTGAAATCTCATTGTCCCTGAGAGCTGCATTAGCACATGAGAACAAGATGCCACAGCATGCATTTACATCATGTACCTCTATGCTGAAAGTACACATAACCTGAAAAAAAAAACTCTAAACGCACTCAGACTGAGTACAGTTTAAAGGAAAAAACTTGCATTACATCTAAGACAGTTTGTAAAGCAAATTAAAGATAAAGTGGTATTTCATACATTGCTGCAACTTGTTTGTTGAATTCTGAGTAAGCAGACAGACATACTGTGGAGTCTAAAAGGGTGCTGACACATCATGTTCTCATATGCTAATGCAGCTCAGGGACAATAAGATTTCAACAACCAGAAAATGGAGACTCCCAGGCTAGTTACAGGGGCTAATGTAAACAATGAAAACAAACTAAAGCAAACACATATATCCCAAACAGCTATGCAGAAAGAGTTGTTTGTTGACAAGGAAACATATAACATTTACAAGATATGAGGGTGTACTACTCCAACTTAGTACATACTGTTGTTAGAAGACATGATAGGAATACAATAATCACATGCACAACCAGTCCTGGTCAGAAAGATCAATATGCTAATTATATATCCTCAGGGGAAAAAAGGTCACGGTGCAAATAAAGCAACACAGTAACATCAAAAACAAATCAGGGCTCATTTGCTCTTTATGACTGAGGTGTCATGGCGACAGGAAACAGTATAGCTGATGGGAGTACCACTGGATACAAGAACACTGTCAGAACTGTGGTCCAGAAATGTAAGTGTGCCAAACTATAAAGCTGATAGGCTCTGCCTGTTTCGCATAGTGGTTAGGATGATGTACTGTGAGTGAGGTAGGACATTGCTAGTGACTGGGGTTTGATTCCCACGGCCTCCACTTGTGTTCCATGTGACTGTTACCTAAGCCACTGAATCAAAGAAATCTCTGTGGTCACCCCTGCATACTGAATGTCAGCTTGTATAATATTTTTTTTCTTCAAAATTTGTGCGAATTGTTTTGGGAAACCTTTCTTAGTTAAACTTTTTTTTACCTATTTTCGATGGAAAGAAACAAACATGAAGTTATTGCACTGGCGGTATTCCCGTCGACCATACTGTTTCCTATCACCATGACACCTGCATCATAAAGGGCAAATGCTCCCAAATCAGTAACATCAAATACAAATCATGATAATTAAAAAAAAATAACCCCCAGCAATATTGCTTAAAAATCGCAAACTGTAAAGGAAATACATCCAACAATTTTGATAAAACATAATAGTGCTTCTTTCTCACAAATCCAAACCAAGAATGCTGCTCACATAAGAAAAACATTTTAAACACCTAATTTCATTTTAAAACTATGATTCTACACAACAATAGATCAATGCATCACTAATTTTATTTATTTATTTAGTTCTCAGATTACAATACCTTTGAGCCAGGGACTCTTTTACAAAGGTTCTATGTCAGAAAATAGACAAAACAGTTTTCATATCAATGAAACGAAAAAAGCAATTGAGAACAGTGATTAATACATTGAAGCATATAAAACAGATAGGGAAGATATTTACAAAATAGTAGGCAGTCATAAAGCAGCCTGGAGTAGGCTTTGTTAGGAATGGGGAGGTGAGGTAGGAGTGGGTTGGGGGATGAGGTCGGTAGGGGTAGGACAAAAGGAAGGGGGTGAGTATGGTGGGTGGGCTAAGGGTTTGTGATGAGGGCAGCCACTGCTGCTGCTGGCGGAATAGGAGGAGGTGAAAAAAGAAGGTAGGATAAATGGCAGGCGGATGGGGGGGGAGTGGGGGTGGACAAGGGGAAGGCATTGCTGTGTAAGGGGGTGAGATAACTTAGGGAAGATGTTGCTGTGTAAGGTGGCGAGACAACTTAGGGATGGCAGTCACAGCTGCTAAGTGCAGTGAGGTGTTGGCAGAGTTTTCTCTTTAAAGGGCTGATCTTTGACTCGTACAAGATTACCGAGGGGAGGTCATTTAGCCAACTAGGTGCCCTGTTTTTAAATGATCACTGTGCCTGAGAGGTACGGGCAACAAGGGACTTGAGAGGTCTGTCTTGACATGCCAGAAGTTCGGTGCGGGTTAGTTGCAGGGTTAAGAAGTTTCTGGATGACTGGGGAGGTTTGGCCAAGGCAGCTTTTTTTCGCTAAGCTACAGGTCTGTTATTTTATCCTACCCTTAAGGTGCAGTCAGCTAGTCTGTGCATACAAGCCACATGTATGAGTAAGTCTGTGGGCTCCAGTAACCAGCCTGCATGACTTATTTAGTGCTGTGTAGATCCTTTTGAGTGTTGTGTCTGCAGCTGCACTGTATATTACTAATCTGTAGTCAATTATGGAAAGTATGGAGCTAGTGACAGTAAGTCGGAGTGCATCTGGGGTCATATAGAGTCTGTGCCTTAATCAGAGCCCAGTCCTGGTATTAACTGCCCTTGCAACATGATCAACATGGGTGGCATAGGACATGGAACTGTCAAGAGTTTATCCCTAGATATTTGAAGTTCTGGACCTGTTTGAGTGGGGAGCTATGACTGTTCAGGATAATTAACTAGTGTGTTTTGTGTTTGTTGTGTGGCCTTGAGAATAGCATGGCTTTCATCTTTTTGTAATTCATAAGGAGTTTGTGCTTAGTAAACCAGGCCTCAATAGCTGAGAAGTTGTGCTGGAGTTGCATTTCTAGGGGAAGGAGATCACGCCGACTGGTGGAAATAATAGCATCATCCGCATAGAGTATTATGTTAGTGGTGCTGGCCAGGGGGAAGGTGTTGAGGAAAATACTAAAAAGTAGGGGGCCTAGGATCGAGCCTTGTGGGATCCTGGAATGCATTTGTCGGATGTTGGATAGAATACCCCTTATTTTGGCTTGTTGGGATCTGCAACCGAGGTAGCTTTTAAACCACCCTACGTATCATTAGATAGACCAGAGGTAAGGAGCGTGTCTAGCAGTACGATGTAGTTGACTGTGTCAAAGGCTTTAGTGAGGTTGATATATCTCGCCCCCACTAGGTGACCCTGGTCAAGTGCATTGTGTATGAAGCCAGTATATTCTAGCAGCGCTGTGGTGTACTGTGTGCCTTGCAAAATCCATGTTGTTGCGGGCATTGGATTTAGTATTTCTCAAGGTACTCGGTTAGTACAAGGACAAGGATGGTTAGTTAGGACAAGGCCATGGGGCCAGATAAGATTCACCCAAGAGTACTCAAGGAACTCGGGAGTGTGATAGCAGCACCCCTGGCAGAGTTCTTGACCAAATCACTGGAAAGTGGGACAGTACCTGAAGACTAGATGAGGGCGTCAGTGGTCCCACTTCACAAATCAGGGAGGAGGGTGGAAATTACCATCCAGTGAGCCTCACATTGGTGGTAGGAAAACTACTGGAGATACTGCTCAAGTAAAGAATAGTAGAACATCTGGAATCCAGTGAGCAACAGGGCCCAAAACAGCATGGTTTCACGGCTGGAAGGTCATGCCAGACAAACCTGGTCAACTTGTTTGACTGGGTAACAAAGGCAGTGGACCAAGGGGGAGTGGTGGATGTGGTCTATCTGGACTTTAGTAAGGCCTTTGACTCGGTTCCACACAGAAGGCTGGTAAAGAAGCTGGACCATACTGGTGTAGGTAAGGAAGTGGTGGGTTGGGCGAGCAGCTGGCTGAAGGGAAGAACACAGTGGGTGAAGGTAAATGGAGTGGTATCAACGGAGAGGGAAGTGACTAATGGAGTGCCTCAGGGGTTGGTGCTGGGGCCACTACTCTTCAATGTGTTTATAGCCAAAATCAGTAATGGATTGGAAGGGAAAGTGTGTCTGTTTGCAGATGACACCAAGATCTGCAACAGAGTGGACACCCCAGAAGAAGTCAAGAGCATGGAATCAGACCTGAGGAAGCTGAAGGAGTGGTCAGATGCCTGGCAGTTGAAATTCAATGCCAAAAAGTGCAAGGTCATGCACTTAGGCAAGGGCAACCCCAAGGTGGGATACTACCTGGGAGGGGAGCAGCTGACAAGCACCGACCAGAAGCGAGACCTAGAAGTCATTATATCAGATGACTTAAAGGTGGAGAAACAGTGTGAAAAGGTGGTACTAAAGGCCAGTGCTATGCTGGGCTGCATAGAGAGGGGAATCACGAGTAGCAGAAGGGAAGTAGTGCTGCCACTTTACAGGGTGCTGGTGCTCTCCCACCTGGAGTACTGCATACAGTTCTGGAGGCCGCACCTAAGTAAAGACATTGATAAGATTGAGACGGTGCAGAAGAGAGCCACAAAAATGATTCAGGGTCTACATCAAATGGCATATGAGGATACGTTGAAGGAGCTCAACATCTACTCCCTGGAGCAGAGGAGGGAGAGGGGGGACATGATTGAGACATTCAGGTATATCAAGGATATAAATAAGGTAGGGGTACAAGAGATCCTTCAAGAGAAGAAAAGCAGCAGAACTAAAGGACACGATATGAGGCTCAAGGGTGGGCAATTCAGGAGCAATGTTAGGAAGTTCTTCACTGAGATTGTGGTTGACCCATGGAATTGCCTGCCCTGGGAAGTGGTGGAGGCCAAAACAGTAAATGGGTTAAAAAATGCCTGGGACAGGAACAAAGGTATCATTTCACAGAAAGGATGGGGGGGTAGTTACCCATATTGAGCAGACTAGATGGATCTTGAGGTCCCTTTCTACCATCAATTTCTATGTTTCTGTGTTTCTAGTTGATCCGATAAGATGCTCTCCAAGGCCTTGGGGGGGTTGATATAGAGCGGTAATTTGTGTGCTGGGCTCGATCACCACTTTTGTGGATGGGTGTGTCTATAGTTGCTTTTCACCCCTTGGGGAACTGTCCCCAAGGCATAGTGATAGATTCAGCAGTTTAGTGAGTGTTGATAGGACCGTATCCAGAGTTAGGTTAACAAGTTTAAGGTCAAGAGAGTCACTGCTGAATCTTGATTTTCTGAGCACCTGTTGCAGAGAATTTTTGGCCTCTGTCAAGCTGACTGCCTTAAAATAGAAAGGGGGGGACCACCTCTACTGGCCTCGACATTGTTAGCTGATATGTCGAAGAAGTCAGGGGGAATATGCCGCTCAGGTCTGAGAAGGTCATGTTGAAGGTATTGGCAATATGCTTGGGGTCCTGGGTGATTACACCACACCTTTCATGCTGAAACATTCCAATAAATATGGCAGATCCTGCCACCTGCCACATAATCCCCACAAAGTCAACATCGGGGATGCCCAATCCCCGTGTCGGCATTTCTCCCCACCGTTTAATTTGTTTGCCAAAGGGGTCCCAATCCCTGTCGGCATTGTGTTCCCCCCACACACACACTTTTTCTCTACCGATGGGGCTGCCCAATCCCCATTGGCATCATGTCTCCCCCAAACTCGTGGCACACTGGGAGCCCACCCCAGTGCCCGAAATAATTTTTTTTTTACCTGTAAATAAAGAAAACAGTCCCCCTAAGTCCGGTTTCTATTTTTTTACCTGTGGAAAAAAAATGGTCCTTCATCATCCTGCCACCCCCCTCCCCAACCTGCACCCACCCTCTGAGCACCGCACCTCCCCACACACCTCTCACCTCATACTTACCTTTGGAGCATCGGCGCTGCGATCTTCTGTGGAGCGGAAACATGTCTGAACTCTTCAAAAGCCGACCAGGAACTGAACAAAATGCAGTAAGCTTTATATTGGCAGGTAATGGGGGATTTCAACTTAGGTGGATATCTCAGCCATTTTTTGGAATTTTGGTACCAGATTTTCATCATGGGGTTCTTAGGACCCCACCTCATGAACACATGCATTGTCATCTCGTTATTCAGTCCTGAAAGATGATTTCGTAGTCACTGTGCAGAATCACCTTTTGGGGCTGATTAATGAAACAACAGTGCCACTGATCATGAGGTGGGGTCCCAAAAAGCACTTGTTGCAAATTTGGTGAAAAAATTCCAAAAAAATGGCTGTGTTAAGAGCGTGCATTGCACAGTTTCCACACACACTCGTAACTTCAACAATTTTTTATATTTTCACTCCAGATTTTCAACATTGCCTTTTTCACACCTCCTTATGAACAGTACAGCTGTCATTTTTCACATCCTGCCCAAAATATTTTTTTCGCACATGTGGCGCACAAAGGCACGTTCACTGTGGGAAATCAACCTTCGGGACAGATTAACAAAATCACAGTGCCACTGTTCATGAGGGGAGGTCCCAAAATACCTATGTTGAAAATGTGGTTAAAAAAATCCCCAAAATAATTGAGTTTGTGTGCTATGACTTCACGATGCTCGTGACTTCACCAATTGTTCATATTTTCACTCCAGATTTTCAGCATTGCCATTTTTTTACACCTCCTCATGAACAATACAGTTGTCATTTTTCACATCCTGCCCAAAATGTGTTTTTGTACCTGTGGCGCCAAATGGCGCAGTCGCTCCGCAAAATCACCTTTTGGCTAACAAACTGATAGTGCCACTCTTTATGAGGTGGGGTCACTAAAAGCCCATGTTGAAAATTTGGAGTGAAAATACCAACAAATGCGCACAGCATTAGGGTTTCCAACCGTATCGCCCCTCCCTGTAGAGACTGACAGGCATCGGGGTGTGCCTTGGGATCGTCGGCTGTAATGCTCACGCCATTCCACCCCTACTCCCACCCTGCAGCCAGTGACAGGCATCAAGGTGTGCCTTGGAGTCTTTGGCCCCAAATTTCACCCCATTCTCCCATACTGCACCCATCTCAGTGTATTTCCTTATGGAATGGGGTGAGCATAAGGCCCGAAAACCCCAAGGCACACTGCAACACTTGTCAGTGTCTGCAGGGTAGGGTGAGGTAAAATAGCATGAGTGTTATGGCAGATGGCCCAAAGGCACACCCCAACGTCTGTCAGTCTCTGCAGGGTGGTGGTGGGGTTGGCATCAGTTCAGTACTTCACCGCCATTCCTATTATGCATCTCTTTAACTCCTGCACTACCAATGCCAATGCCAGCAAGACAACATTCGGCATTGACAAATCCTTGTTTTAAGCTGCTTCTGTGCTCTCACTTTTCATCTGCTTTCTCTTGTACTCATTTAGCTATCACTAGATCTTGTTTTCCTCTGTTCATTTTTCTGTCAATGCAGCCTACTCTGCTCTTATTTATGTGATCTTTCTTAACTTATTGCACCCTGCCATTGGATTTTATCTACTTTTAGTTCACCCTATTATTAGGTCATCCCACAATGTTAAATATTGTCATGCTGGGGTTGTTGCTTTACTACATTTATCAATTGTAGCTTTTAACTACTATAGTTGTATGTGTTAGCATTAAATTATCTCTATGCATTTGATTACCTCTGCCCCCCAAGTTACGTATGGAAACAAGCTCCAGTTCATTGTGCATGTCCTTCTTTTAAGTTCCAGAAAGGTTATTTACTTTATTACCTGTTCTAGATAAAAAAACACTGACTAGGCATCAGACCAAATCTTATTTTCAAACTGGCACTCAGTTGCTACCATCTTGTAGCCCCTTGTTGACTGCCTTGCCCCCCCCCCCGCCTTGGCCCCAAAACCTGGCTCTGCTGCTGAACAGAATAAATGAAAATTAAACATGCCAAAAGTACTTGTAGCATACTATTTATGGGATGCTATTTTTAAACAATAGTATCCTGTCCAGGACAAGATACTATTATTTACATAGTGTAAGCATTATGTGAAACATGACTTAAAATCCATTTTACCTACAGTTTGTCCAGTGCCTTCCATGAACAGGTCATTCCAAGGCAGGGCCAGTACATGAAATATTATAGATGCAGCAACAATTCTTAAATTTTAGGACATGTATTTTGAGGTTGCTTTCCTGTTTAATGGATTATGGTGGAGAGCCAAGTACGGCCATAGGCTTTTGAGGACCAATATGTGAAAGTCAGTTGCAGCATGTTGCCAAATGGCATATGGCTATAATACAGTAAACCCCATCAGAATCCTTCCATGACACAAGGGGCATTAAATTCCATCTCTTTAAGAAGCATTTGACCATACTTGAAATGTTTCCTAGTCAAACATTCTGTTTACATGCTGCTTTACCTCTGGTTTTAGTTTTATATTTATGTAAGACATTTTTTATTATTTGTTTTATTTATTAATTTTTGGTATATGTGTGTGTGTGTGTGCATGGTTTTGTGTGTCTGTGTGTGTGTGTGTGTGTGTGTGTGTGTGTGTGTGTGTGTGTGGAGCCCTTAGTCTCCGGAGATGGGTGCCATGTCAAATAGAATCTTCTACTACTACAGTATAACACACTGCTGTATTTGTATCTATTTTAACTAGAAAATTTCCATTGAGCAGTTTAGCTCATTTACAAGGAAGTCCTGAAGCTCAGTGGAATTTATATGTTTCCTTTTATATTTTTATATGGTGTAATACTGTACTATGTTTGGCATCCCTACTTGCTATGGAAATGAAAGCCCAGCAGCGTTACCCTTAAAGCATGGAAATCATTTCTATTTAGGTACTTTGAGGTGAACTGGCTGAGGCTATGTATATACAGTAGCACTCTCCTCTACTGTATGAGAACAGTGTGAGGTTAGTTGATTAGTTCCATAGAGGCAGACTTCACAGACTCTGCTCATGAAAGATCTCTCTCTCTCTCCCTCCCTCTCTACCCATTCTTGAAATGAGGTGAATCCTTAAGAGGTAGGCAACAGTGGTCACATTGTCATCCATGTGCAACCCCCCCCCCGGCCCACCAATCTATTCAGTCTATGCCCTGATGGAGGTGGGCAGGACCAGGGTGACTTCCATGTCTAGGGGTATCAGGATGGTAAAGCACACCAAGAGCCCCCATATAAACAGTTCTGGCACTGGCTATCACAGATATTCACTTACTGCACTGAAACAGGACACAATATAGAACCAGTTTAAATGATCACAAACTCCCAGAGTGGCATTTCATCTGTTATCTTTACTGGGGTAACACTAGAATAGTTTACGTGCTGAAGGTGTCTTACAGTTAGGTGATTACAAGACATAGGGACACTACATTTCATCATCATGCCACATCATTGTGTAACAGGGTTGAATAGGACCCTGTCCCAGTTATTATGGAGAGTTTGAATGCAGAGTTCTGTTCTGTGCTGTTCTTTTCTTTGCTGTCTCTTGTCTGTCTAATTGCGCAACCAAATTTTCTCGTGAGACCTATGACTTGATCACCCCGACGGTGTTGCAATTCTTTGCCTCTCACTGTCTGTCAGTCTTCCCTTGCTGTTTCTGTCTTTTCCCCCTTGCATATCTGCTGGTCTAAAAATATATGTGAATCTTTTTGTGGAAATGAAACTGATATCGGGATCTCTTTGCTTAGAAATTGTATAGTGTTACTGTTAAAATGTATATAATTATAGTTTCAGATGATTGCAAAAAGCTATTGGGAACTCAAGGGGTTAACATGAGAGCAGTTTTTAAGCCCCTTTTCAGAAGCTGTGGAGAAGGAGCCTCAGTTCTGGGACATTGTGTTCTTGCTGCACCTGCCTGAAATTTATAAGAACATTTTAGAAAAAAACAGGATGCTTGTTAAGGATGGGGGTTGCAAAGACTTATAAAAGAGAGAGCTACAATGTTTTGAGAGATTGAAGGAAAACTCAGATGGATCTTCTCTGTTTATTCTGCTTTTGTAAATAGTTATTCTGAACAATGCTATTTTTTTTGTTACTGCTAGTACTAATAAACACTTTTTGTGAATTCTACAACTGCTCCTGGTTTTTCCTATGCTTCCTGACCTTTGCCTGGATGACAGATGGTGTCAGCTTAAGTGGGATTTACACCGTGCATACTCTCAGCCAGGAGTTTTGTGTGTGGGTACTGTACCTAGTACCAGGGAAGCATAAAGAAAGATATGGATTCTACAGCAGCAAGTCCAAGAGTGGTTACCAGGAGAATGGCAGCCAAACTAGCAGAGACAGAAGTCCAAGCTGAGATTGTACAGCCAGCACAAGTTATGGAAAAAGAACATGTAGTGACAGAACCTGAATGCCTGATGGACTTTTTCAAATGGTGGGCTATACAACAAAAAGAGACTGAAAAACAGAGAAGAGAAGAGATGCAGTGACAGGAGCAACAAAGAAAAGAAGAGATGCAGTGACAGGAGCAGCACTGGCTGGATGCCTTGCAAGCTATCAAAGCAGAAGGATCTGGCACTGGTCCAGCAGAGCAACAAGGTACGAGCAACTTAAAAGACATTAAACTTACAAAGTTGTGTCCCTTGGATGATATCGAGGCATATCTGACAACTTTTGGAAGAGTTGTCACAGCCTGCCAATGGCCAAAGCAGCAATGGACAGTCAGACTGGTACCCTACCTGACAGGTAAAGCCCAACTTACATACAGCAGTATGGACACTGCACATTTAGAAAACTATGTCCTTGTGAAAAAAGAAATCCTGAAAAGATATAACATCTCAGGAGAGACCTACAGGCAAAGATTCTGATCCCTGAAGTACAACGCATTTGACAATCCTCGAGAAACCGTCACCTGACTCAGAAAGCTCCTTATTAAATGGTTCCAACCAGAGGGCAAAACAGTTCCACAGATCGATACATTTGCAGTGGAGCAATTCATCAATATTCTGTCTACAGATGTGCAGCTTTGGGTGAAAGAACATCAACCAGAATGTGGGGAAAAGGCTGTTTCTTTGGCCGAGGACTACCAAATGGCTAGACAGACACCACAGCAGTGAGGTAACAGCCAAGCTACGGTAAGACCCTCTTTTTCCCATTTAAACTCAAAGTCTGATAAGAACTCTGGTGGGGGTAACAAATCTGCCCCCAAAGACTTTATTTGTTATAATTGTAACGAGCCAGGCCATATTGCAAGAAACAGCTGTAGAAAGGAGAGTGGCACTGGAGCAGATTTGTCCTTAGCAAATTGGGGCAAGTACTTAACAGATGTGAAGGTGGGGGATAAGACTGTAAAGGGGCTCATTGATTCAGGAAGCAGACAGACCCTAGTGCATGTTGAAGTGCTGGGAAAACACTGTGCAAAAGGACCAGGTACTGCTGTCATCTGCATCCACAGGGATACTCGATACTATCCCACCACCCAAGTGACTCTGTCCATTAAGGATGTGTCGCGCCAAATGAAAGTGGGGGTAGTACCTAAGTTACCTGTACCCGTGATTATTGGAAATGACTGTCCAGGATTTACTGAGTTAATCTTAGAGGAACTGAACCTGCAGTTTCAGCAGCAGTGGTAACAAGAGCTCAGGCAAAGAAAATCTCAAACGGTGGGGACACTTTTCCTTTCAGTGACTTTGATATGGACTTGTTTGAGAACAACTCCAAGATCCAGAAGTCCAGGAAAGAAAGAAGACGTCTGAAACAACAGTGGCAACAAAAGACTGAAGGACATAAAGGGTTAAAATATGAAAATGCTGAAGCTAAACTGATAACTGATTGTGATTTTGTTTCAGAGCAAGCTAACAATGTTTCTCTCTAGGGTTATTTTAAGCAGCTGGGGGGTGAAACAGAAACAGGGTGAACAAATGTTTAGAAAATGTAATGGGTTACTGTACAGAGTTTGGGTTAAACCTCAGATGCAGGAACAGACAGAACAATTGGTTATACCACAGAAGTATAGAACAGAGTTGTTACAGATAGCACATGATAGTCCTATGGCTGGTCACTCAGGGAGGGATCGCACCCTTGCCAGAAAGCTGTATAGATTTTACTGGTCTGGAATTGATGAAGATGTTGCTACCTATTGTAATTCCTGTGCTGAGTGTGAGAAAGTACCCCAGTCACTAGAAAAGACAAGGTGCCCCTGGTGCCCCTACCCTTGCTAGATGTGCCTTATGAGAGAATTGCAATGGATGTGATTGGTCCTTTAGACAAAAGTAAAAAGGGTAATTGATTTATCCTGGTAGTATGTGACTATGCTACTTGATACCCAGAAGCAGTTCCAATGCGTACTGTCACAGCTTCAAAAGTGGCAGCAGAGTTTGCAAAAATTTTCAGCAGAGTGGTCATACCTAAAGAAATTATTACTGATTAGTGTAGTAATTTTGGTGCTGCATTACTTAAGGAGCTGTAGAGACTACTAGGTATCACTACCATAAGAACCTCCCCCTATCACCCTCAGACAGATGGTCTTGTTGAGCATTTTAACCAAACCCTAAACGCATGTTAAAAAGGTTTGTAAAAGGGGAAGGGAAAGATTGGGACCAATACTTGCCTTACCTACTTTTTGCTTACAGAGAGAAGTGCCACAGGCATCAACAGGGTTGTTCCCACTTAAAATGCTATATGGTAGGCAGCCAAGAGGGCATCTGGATGTGATAAAAGAAATGTGGGAAGATAACCCCACTTAGAAACAGTCTATAACATCTTATATGTGTGCCTTAAGAAAGAAGCTGGTAAAATATGTTGAAATCACTCAGAATAATCATGAAGAGGCCCAAAACCAGCAGAAGGTGTATTGTGACCATGGGGTAAAAGGAAAAGGTTTTGAGCCAGGTGAAAAGGTTTTGCTCCTGTTACCCACAACAAAAAATAAACTGTTAATGAAGTGGCAAGGGACTCATATAGTTCTTAGATGTACTGGCACCATTAACTACAAGATTGAGACCCCTGACAGGAAAACTCCTGTTAAGATATACCATGCTAACCTCCTCAAGAAATGGGTTGAAAATGTGCCAAAAGCTGCTTTGCTAGTTTTACGAGAAACTGATAAAGAAGATATTGCTGTAGCTTATCATAGACTGGAACAAACTGTAACTGCTGATGCTGTAAAGGTGAATGTTTCCTTAACCACAAAACAAACTGCAGACATTTGTAACTTGCTAAATACATTCAACAGTACTTTTACCACAGTACCAGGCCGAGCAAAAGGGGTCGAGTACATAATAGTGCCAAGGAATGCTCACTTTATTAGGCAAAAGACATACAGGTTACCAGAGCAGTTAAGAGCTGACGTGATTAAGGAAAAACAAAAAAATGAAAGAATTGGGCATCATAGAAGAGTCAAGGAGTGCTTGGTCATCTCCAATGGTAATTGTAAACAAAAAAGAAGGGGGTGTGAGAATCTGCCTTGATTTTAGGAAACTTAATCAAGTGTCAGAATTTGACAGTTATCCTATGCTCAGAATAGATGATTTGGTGGACAGATTGGGGAGTGCAAAGTATATCAGTACCCTCAATCTCACCAAGGGTTACTGGCAGATCCCTTTAGCTGAAGAATCCAGAGACAAAACTGCATTTACCACCCCATAGGATTCTATCAGTTCACCACCATGCCATTTAGTTTACATGGTGCACCAGCTACGTTCCAGTGGTACACGGATGTAATTTTATCACCTCACACTGGTTATTGTGCTGCATACCTGGATGATGTCATGGTGTACAGTCCAGACAGTAAAAGCCACCTAGAACACCTACGAGCAGTTATCCAAGTTATCAAAAATGCAGATCTGACTGTTAATCCTACCAAATGTGTGCTGGGCATGCAGGAAACCAGATATTTGGGCTATGTGTGGTGAAATGGAGCAGTTAAGCCAGAAATGTCTAAAATAGAAGCTGTAGCTAACAGCCTTGCCCCTAAAACAAAGAAACATGTCAGGTAATTTTTAAGGCTGGCTGGTTATTATCAGAGATTTGTTCCCAACTTTGCTGAGTTAACTACTCCCCTCACTGAACTCATGAACAAAACAGCACCCAAATAATGTGAAATGGCTTTCAAGCCATTGAGGCTACATTATGTTCAGCCCCTGTTTTAAGAAGCCCAGATTTTGACAAATCATTTTTGTTACAAACAGATATATCAGAGTTAGGCCTAGGTGCAGTCCTGAGTCAAAATATAGATGGGACAGAACATCCTAGTCTGTACATAAGTAGGAAGTTGCATGACAGAGAGAAAAGGTACTCCACCATTGAAAAGGAATGTTTAGCAGCAAAGTGGTCCATGAAGTCCCTTAAACTTTATTTGCTAGAACTGACGATGTACTTATAACAGATCACAATCCTTTCTGTTGGATTAACCAAATGAAAGATAACAATTCCAGAATCACAAGGTGGTACCTGGCACTACAGCCATTTAAATTCAAGATGATACACAAATCTGGTAAAGAGAATAACAATGCTGATTTTCTGTCAAGATATGGATCAGGAATTGAGGGTTCTGAAGGTTGAAAAACAAATATATGAGTTTAAACTTTACTGTTTGCTGTACAGTTATAGAAAAAAGATACTGCACGTGAGCTTAATTTCTGAAAGTTGAAAGCTAATATTGCAGAGAATTAATAGAAAGTTTGGGAAACCTGTTTGATAAAACAGGTACCTTCTTAAAGAGGGGTGTACGTAATAGGGTTGAATAGGACCCTGTCCCAGTTGTTATGGAGAGTCTGAATGCAGGGATCTGTTCTGTTCTTTCCTTTCCTGTTTCTCGTGTGTTTGGTTGCGCAACCAAATTTTCTCATGAGACCTAGGACTTGATCACCCTGACGGTCTTGCAGTTCTTTGCCTCTCACTGTCTCTCAGTCTTCCCTTGCTGTTTCTGTCTTTTCCCTCTTGCATATCTGCTGGTCTAAAAATATATGTGAATCTGATATTAGGAACCCTTTGCTTAGAAATTATATAGTGTTACTGTTGAAATGTATATAATTATAGTTTGAGATGATTGCAAAAAGCTATTGGGAACTCAATGGGTTTACCTGAGAGCAGTTTTTAAGCCCTTTTTCAGAAGCTGAGGAGAAAGGGCCTCAGTTCTGGGATATTGTGTTCTTGCTGCACCTGTCTGAAATTTACAAGAACATTTTAGAAAAAAACAGGATGCTTGTTAAGGAGGGGGGTTGCAAAGTCTTATAAAAGAGCTGTAATGTTTTAAGAGACACACAGAGATTGAAGGAAAACTCAGATGTATCTTCTCTGTTTATTCTACCTTTGTAAACAGTTATTCTGAACAATTTTTTTTATGTTACTGCTAGTACTAATAAACACTTTTTGCGAATTCTACAACTGCTCCTGTTTTTTCCTGTGCTTCCTGACCTGTGCCTTGATGACAGATGGTGTCAGCCTAACTGGGATTTACACCATGTAACCCCTAGGTGGTGCTATCCCAAGGGCTACTACCCCTGCCTGCTTGGCTAGTAGCAGGTTAAGGGGCCTGGGTAATGAAACGGGTGCCTCCACCCAGAGGTCAGGGTTGTTAGTGGTCAAGCTAACCTGGGCACAACCCTCCAGGACACTGTAATCTCCCTCTTTCCCTTCTAGTGGTCTGAACAATATAGAATAATTACTTTCACAATGACCCTTATTCACCAGGCAATTACCCACACTGTTTGCACTTACCACCGGGGCTGGTTCCTCTAGTTTGACCCTGTGGACCCCCTGTAAAACAAGGTTAAGCACACAAATAGCAACAGTACAATACTTTTGGCACAAACTGGAACCACAGTCAGGTTAAATGCAAACAAAGTTAAATCTGATTTATTCAGGGGACTTGAACAAGGGAGGAGCGTAATCAGGATGATTTGTTTAAAAGCTATATTAATCAGACAGTTATGCATGCAGTTCAGAGTCCCTACACAGTCACACACTCTGGGTACCCAGGTAGGAAAAGGGTGGGCTAGCCAGGAACGTTGCAGCTGGTTAGGGCCCTGTGATGGAAGAAAGCAACATGCACAACACACACTATTTGTAATTTGGAACCGGAGGGCTCAGTTCATGAAAGAAAAGGCAACAAGACAATCAGATGACAACACTTTTAGATTTAGCTGTTGTTGCAGGGAGCTACCCTGATGTTTACTCATGATACTCAATACTGGACACAGGCAGGATGAAATTGATTGAACTGGAGTGCCAGGAGAAGCAGGGCCCACACGAATCACCAAGGCATCATTCCTGTTCAAGGCGTTGAGCAGGGGGCAGATCCCCAGGTTGGTCTCTGGTCGACAACTTTCTCTACTTTGCAGGTATTCTGGCCGGGCCAGCGTAGAAGGGCCCAGGCAAACGGAAATGGATATGGTTTCAGTCCGTGGAGCTGGATACAGCCTCCAGCAAGCAAAACACAGTTCAGACACACAGTGGGGAACCAAATCACGACCCACTGTAAGCACACAGCACATTCACATGTAAGGAAATTCCACCGTACCAGGCAAATGGCTCTCCAGTCACAATTACAGAGCCTCTGCACAATCCGGGAGTTCACAGGTAGCTGGAAGTCCTGACAGGCCGATCACATTCAGCAAATCTTCGGTCTTCTTCAAGTTAAAGCCTGGTCACAATTCAGTGGCTTAATTCGCTCTCCAAATTTGGATTCAGTCCGAAAAAAGCACAAGTTCCCTCTCAGGAACAACAGGCAGGTATGCAGGCCAAACTCAGGCCAGTTCACAGTTCTCCTGCGTGAATCCACTATGGCTGCTGCTCGAACTGTCTCGAGATGTTACTTCTTCACTTCCCAACTCAGATCTAACTGAAACTGCAAGCAGTGTGGGACTTTCCCCAAGATCCAAAAGGTTTGGTTGGCTGATCTGGAAGTCAGTCACAACAAGGGCTCCCCCTCCAGGTTACTTTAGGCACCAAACGCCCAAAACTAAAATTCCTACAAGTTTTGGCCCCACCAAGCCCCTGTAGGCAGGCTCCATTTTAGTGTCCCAAATGTACGGATTGGCCCATTCTGCAGTCCAGGACCAAGACGATGGAAACAAACAGAACTGTCCATGCTGCAAAGAAGGCAGGTTAGAACAAACTGCAATATTATTTCTTCTCTAACAAATGATCAGCAAACAAGTACATCTTGTAACAGAGTTCCCTCACAGATTAATTATGACTGCAATCCAGGCAGCTCTTAAAGAGACAGTACACAGAGGCTATCCAGGCACTCTCTGGCTATATGTTTAAACTGCTAAAATGCAGAACACTAGCCTGACGGTGAGCATTTAAGCAAGGTCAAGGAAGACTTTTCGGGAACCCCCATTTGTAGGGGGGTTACACGTGCATACTCTAAGCTAAGAGTTTTGTGTATGGGTACTGTACCTAGCACCAGTAAGCGTAGAGAAAGGTATGGATTCTGCAGCAGCAAGTCCAGGAGTGTTTGCCAGGAGAATGGCAGCCAAACTAGCAGAGACAGAAGTCCAAGCTGAGATTGTACAAACAGCACAAGTTATGGAAAAAGAACATTTTAGAAAAAAACTGGATGCTTATTAAGGAAGGGGGTTGCAAAGACTGATAAAAGAGAGAGCTGCAATGTTTTGAGAGACACACAGAGATTGAAGGAAAACTTTGATGGATCTTCTCTGTTTATTCTGCCTTTGTAAATAGTTATTCTGAACCATTTTTTTTATGTTACTGCTAGTACTATTAAACACTTTTTGCGAATTCTACAACTGCTCCTGTTTTTCCCTGTGCTTCCTGACCTGTGCCTTGATGACAGATGGTGTCAGCCTAACTGGGATTTACACCATGTGTAACCCCTAGGTGGTGCTATCCCAAGGGCTACTACCCCTGCCTGCTTGGCTAGTAGCAGGTTAAGGGGCCTGGGTAATGAAACAGGTGCCTCCGCCCGGAGGTCAGGGTTGTTAGTGGTCAAGCTAACCTGGGCACAACCCTCCAGGACACTGTAACCTCCCTCTTTCCCTTCTAGTGGCCTGAACAAAATAGAATAATTACTTTCACAATGACCCTTATTCACCAGGCAATTACCCACACTGTTTGCACTTACCACCGGGGCTGGTTCCTCTAGTTTGACCATGTGGACCCCCTGTAAAACAAGGTTAAGCACACAAATAACAACAATACAATACTTTTGGCACAAACTGGAACCACAGTCAGGTTAAATGCAAACAAAGTTAAATCTGATTTATTCAGGGGACTTGAACAAGGGAGGGGCGTAATCAGGATGATTTGTTTAAAAGCTATATTAATCAGACAGTTATGCATGCAGTTCAGAGTCCCTACACAGTCACACACTCTGGGTACCCAGGTAGGAAAAGGGTGGGCTAGCCAGGAACGTTGCAGCTGGTCAGGGCCCTGTGATGGAAGAAAGCAACATGCACAACACACACTATTTGTAATTTGGAACCGGAGGGCTCAGTTCATGAAAGAAACGGCAACAAGACAATCAGATGACAACACTTTTAGATTTAGCTGTTGTTGCAGGGAGCTACCCTGATGTTTACTCATGATACCGAATACTGGACACAGGCAGGATGAAATCGATTGAACTGGAGTGCCAGGAGAAGCAGGGCCCACACGAATCACCAAGGCATCATTCCTGTTCAAGGCGTTGAGCAGGGGGCAGATCCCCAGGTTGGTCTCTAGTCGACAACTTTCTCTACTTTGCAGGTATTCTGGCTGGGCCAGTGTAGCAGGGCCCAGGCAAATGGAAATGGATATGGATTCAGTCCATGGAGCTGGATACAGCCTCCAGCAAGCAAAACACAGTTCAGACACACAGTGGGGAACCAAATCATGACCCACTGTAAGCACACAGCACATTCACATGTAAGGAAATTCCACTGTACCAGGCAAATGGCTCTCCAGTCACAATTACAGAGCCTCTGCACAATCCGGGAGTTCACAGGTAGCTGGAAGTCCTGACAGGCCGATCACATTCAGCAAATCTTCGGTCTTCTTCAGGTTAAAGCCTGGTCACAATTCAGTGGCTTAATTCGGCCTCCAAATTTGGATTCAGTCCGAAAAAAGCACAAGTTCCCTCTCAGGAACAACAGGCAGGTATGCAGGCCAAACTCAGGTCATTCCACAGTTCTCCTGTGTGAATCCACTATGGTTGCTGCTCGAACTGTCTCGAGATGTTACTTCTTCACTTCCCAACTCAGATCTAACTGAAACTGCAAGCAGTGTGGGACTTTCCCCAAGATCCAAAAGGTTTGGTTGGCTGATCTGGCTGTCAGTCACAACAAGGGCTCCCCCTCCAGGTTACTTTAGGCACCAAACGCCCAAAACTAAAATTCCTACAAGTTTTGGCCCCACCAAGCCCCTGTAGGCAGGCTCCATTTTAGTGTCCCAAATGTACGGATTGGCCCATTCTGCAGTCCAGGACCAAGACGATGGAAACAAACAGAACTGTCCATGCTGCAAAGAAGGCAGGTTAGAACAAACTGCAATATTATTTCTTCTCTAACAAATGATCAGCAAACAAGTACATCTTGTAACAGAGTTCCCTCACAGATTAATTATGACTGCAATCCAGGCAGCTCTTAAAGAGACAGTACACAGAGGCTATACAGGCACTCTCTGGCTATATGTTTAAACTGCTAAAACGCAGAACACTAGCCTGACAGTGAGCATTTAAGCAAGGTCAAGGAAGACTTTTCGGGAACCCCCATTTGTAGGGGGGTTACACGTGCATACTCTAAGCTAAGAGTTTTGTGTATGGGTACTGTACCTAGCACCAGTAAGCATAGAGAAAGGTATGGATTCTGCAGCAGCAAGTCCAGGAGTGTTTGCCAGGAGAATGGCAGCCAAACTAGCAGAGACAGAAGTCCAAGCTGAGATTGTACAACCAGCACAAGTTATGGAAAAAGAACATTTTAGAAAAAAACTGGATGCTTGTTAAGGAGGGGGGTTGCAAAGACTGATAAAAGAGAGAGCTGCAATGTTTTGAGAGACACACAGAGATTGAAGGAAAACTTTAATGGATCTTCTCTGTTTATTCTGCGTTTGTAAATAGTTATTCTGAACCATTTTTTATGTTACTTCTAGTACTAATAAACACTTTTTGTGAATTCTACAACTACTCCTGGTTTTTTCTATGCTTTCTGACCTGTGCCTCGATGACACATTGATCACAATAATTTGTTTGAGGACTATTGGTGTTTTTTTCTTCAGGGTCCTGGCTGCATGGTCCCCCTGACCCATTTGTCTATTGTGGATTCTTCCATCCCTGTTTGAATGGACTTCCAATTACATCTGATGAGGTTACCAATACTCCCTATAGCTGTATTCTGTCTCAGACTGTTGCATGGGCATGACCCTGAATTCTGATAAGCCTTTATGTTATGGTATGTGGTAATTGTATGTCAGTGAGATGCACCGATGTCCAGTACTTTTTCTCTGTTTCAGAACCTTTTACTCTGCTCAAAACCACCGACCTGGCCCTTCTTAGCCATACCATGGCACCCTAGTGGTCCCAGCACCTCCCACCTGTCTGTGGGTGATGGCATCTGTCAATCACACTAGAGTGGGGCACTAGACTCCACAGACCCACCCCAGATTCTGTCTCCCAGTCAGACATCGCAGCCAGCTCAACCCCGTATACCAGTAACTTATCAATGTCCTAAATCCCACTCTTTACCTGCACTCCGATGATCATAGAAACATAGAAACATAGGCCCATCCAGTCTGCCCATTTCTTTTTCTACCTTATGAATGTGCCATCGGCCTTTGCTCTGTCAATGTCCTATCTATTCATACTCATCTGTATTGCTCCCTTATGCCTATCCCATGCCTGTTTGAAACCCTGCACTGTATTCATATTCACCACTTCCTGAGGTAGGCCGTTCCATGCATCCACCACCCTTTCTGTGAAAAAGAACTTCCTCACATTACCCCTTAATCGGCCTCCCTCTAATCTCATGCTGTGTCCTCTTGTCCTGCTGTTTTTCTTATATTGAAACATGTTTGACTCTTTCACCTTGTTAATGCCCTTAAGGTGTTTGAATGTTTCGATCATATCACCTCTCTCCCTCCTTTGCTCTAGGGCATACATATTGAGCTCCATTAATCTGTGCTCATATATTTTCTGATGCAGTCCCTGCACCATTTTGGTTGCCCTTCTCTGGACTGCCTCAATTTGGTTAATGTCCTTGTGAAGGTGTGGCCTTCAGTACTACATGCAGTACTCCAGATGGGGCCTAACTAGTGTCTTGTAATGAGGGAGTATTACCTCCCTCTTCTGACTTGTGATACCCCTACTAATACACCCCAACATCCCCCTAGCCTTACCTACTGCTTTAGTGGTCTGCTTGTATGATTTCAGGTCATCAGTGATGATGATGCCCAAGCCTCTTTCTTTCCTTGTGTCTGCCAGCAACTCCCCTCCCAGCCTATAGGTGACTTCAGGGTTTCTCTTCCCTATGTGCATGATGTTGCACTTTTTTGTGTGAAACCCCAGTTGCCACTCTTTCAACCATTTTGCTAGTTTATCCAGATCTCTTCTCATTCTTCCCACCCCATCTGGATCATCTACTCTGTTGCAGATCTTGATGTTGTCTGCAAACAGACAAACCTTACCCTCCAGTCCATCTACAATGTCACTGATGAAGATATTGAAGAGGACTGGCCCCAGGACTGATCCCTGAGGTACCCCACTTGTGACTTGCATCTCTTCTGACTGTATACCGTTTACCACCACTCTCTGTTTTCTGCCCATCAACCAGTTTTCCACCCAGTTGACCAACTTCTGACCTACCCTGAGCCTACCCAGCTTATTAATCAATCTTCTGTGTGGAACAATATCGAAAGCTTTGCTGAAGTCAAGCTAGGCAACATCAACTGCTCCCCCTTGGTCCACCACTCTGGTTACCCAGTCAAAGAAATCTATGAGATTAGTTTGACAGGACCTTCCTTTTGTAAACCCATGCTGTCTTGGATCCTGTGCTCCTATGGATTCCATCATTGCAGTGCTTTACCTCCAGATCCCTTTCTCCAGTTCTTATTGCACTGAGGTCCTCAGGCTCCCATCTTTATGGAATCCCTTTAGGCCTGAAAGTCATCAGTGCACACTTCTTGAGGGGGTTCCCAACCAGGATTTCCCAATTCCTCCTAATAACCCCTACTACTACTATTCCCTAGTGGCTAATAATTTAAATTTGGGTGCCCCCCATCCCATGGGAATTCTGAGAAACAGATACCAGGGAGGATTCTGGCAACTGGTAACCATGCCACCCTGCACCAGGTCTTGCAGCCAGCAACTTGATGGAACACATTTTGTGCCTGCCCATCTGGCACAACCAGCTCGCTTGACACTCAGCATTTAAGTTGGTGAAGTCTGCATGGATATCTCACACTCAACCCCCACTTCTTTTTCGAAGCACCAAATTGCCCCTTCTTTCTGCCTGTGGCATGGGATCCAAACTTCTCTGACAATGGTAATTTGCTGCTCCATGAACCATAGGGTGACTAAATGATTCAGGGCCAACAGGGCAGATCTTACGAGGATTGACTCAAGGCACTGAACATGTACTCACCAGAGAATGGATGGGAGGGGGGGCTATGATAGAGATATTCAAGTTCCTGAAAGAAATGAAGAAGATAAACTGCAAATAACTATTTAGTATAAGTAGTGGATCAACAATACGGGGGCACAAGTGAAAACTGATGGAGGTGTTCAGGAGGGAAGTGAGAAAGTTTTATTTTACAGAAAAGGTGGTGGGTGCCAAAACGATCAATGGTTTCAAACACAGTTGGGGAAGAGTGAAAGGCTCAATGCTTGCTCAGGGTGGAGCAGTAGGATGTGGAGCATGGGGGGTGGATAACATGGGTTAGAACCCTGTATTGACTACAGAGTCACAGGTTTGTTAGGGTATATGGGAAGACTGGATGGACCAATAGTCTTTTTCAGCCATCATTGTGCATGTTTCCATGTTTCTGTGAACCCCTTGGAACAAGGCACTCAGCTAAGATTTTTGAAACAACATACTCCACATCTCTTGCAGTTGAGGGCTGCAGAGAACCCGTGCCTCCCCAGACCCAGGACCTTGCTACATCTCTGGGCCTGATAGGTACCCTCCAGTGGCTGTTCATGTGGACGTTGACTAGGGTTTGACTAGAATTGGACTAGAACCCCACAGTCCCACTCAGACTCCCTGTATGTCCAGCCTAATCCCCTTTTTCCCCTGTCCCTAGGCTCTTCCCTTTACACTAAGGACAAAACGTTGGTGCCAAGGCACACAGTGGTCTGAAGGGCACTTCTAGTAACAACTCTGCTCCCTACTGTACCAAGGGGGTTGTTACACATGTAATAGATTGGATGTAGCACAAGATGGAGGTGCTATATAGGGGTGCAACTTAAAATTCCACTGGTGCCAGTCAGATAAGAAATTTGAAAACTCTAATTGGCAAGGAGATTTTGAATGCTGGCATGTCAAGCAAGAAAGCTCATTTGCATAGACCAGTGTCCTTTTCAGTAGAGGGTATAAAGTTGATAGTGGATATTGCTAAAATTGTCCCTAACATTTAAAGGAGAACAGTCAGGAAAACTATCAGCGTGGCACATTTGGTAGCATATCTGTCTCTGAACTAGAAGATCATGGGTTCTAGTCCCACACCACCAGGAATGGGCTCATACCATACAAAACACTGACACCCGAGTGCAATACTAAGGGAATATTGTACTGCCGGGATGTGCAGTCCTTCAGATAAGATGTTAAACCAAGGTCCTGTCTACCTGTTCTGGCTGCTGTTCAGGTGGACATTAAAGACCCTGGCACGTGTTGAAAAACTTAGGGGAATTTCACAAGTTTCTTGGCCAGATTTCCCCATTCACTGAAACACAGCTAAATTTCGTTCTTTCAAAACAAGCTGGTTTGCATCAGTATCTCCACCCCACCCCCACCCACCCACCTCCACCCCGGGATGAGGTTGAAAATATGCAGTTTTTTCTAGCCATCTTTTCTTGGTCAACACAAACTAGACAAATAGATAGATAAACTAGAGGATGGATCTAACTGGACAAACATTAGTAAATTGATGATATGCCAGATCTTGTTGTGATGACAGAGTCTAATGCCCTTAGTGGTTGTCACTGTTCATGCTCAGATAGAGTCATATCATAAGGCAAGGACAATAGAAGGTTTGAAAGAAAAACATGAAGGCATCCCTGTCCCAAAAGAGCCTAGATTAGCATAGGCATTGAATGTGGAGGCAGTCCACACACCTGCTCTTCCAGCCGGGAAGACCAGTGCTGTCACAACAGAGATAGTAGGTGGAATAAAATGAGGATTAAAATAAAGCATGCAGGCACCATTAATTCCATGGCACTCTAGAGATGGCTTGACCTGTATAGAGAGAGAGAGAGAGAGAGAGAGAGATTGACAGACAGACAGATATAGGCTCTGTCCTTGCTTTGCCTAGCCCTACAAGGGCTTTCATCTGTCAGGAGATATATGCCAGTTTATGGTTTTTTTTTTGGGATGAGCCCTGCTCTCAGCCAATCTAAAATGAGTTTTGTCTCCTCCTACTGCTTTTGTGAAGCCTGTACCCTGACACTATGCTGCTACCTAGTTAGCCAGCAGGAGTTGCTTGCACGTAGGGCAGCAGAGCCCAAATGTATAAACCTCAGGATGCAGCTCACACATTGCTGGTCCATGGTCGAGGACTCTAATTTGAGAGGAAACTCAGGTCTCAGATTTGACATCACTGTTCTACTGCTGCCCTGTCATCAAAGCCAGGTAAATGCTGTAATAGCTGATCTTTATCCAGCTCTTAATGCAGTCACTTTGGCAACCATTCTGACACTCTCCCATAGAAAGCTATGGAGGCACACCAGGATCTACTCAAAATGGCAGTTTGCTGACTTTCTCCATAGCTGATGAGATTCCCATCCAATTACTGCTCCTGAAGTCTTCATTGGAATACCCTATAACTCTGCTGTAAGGATGAGCCGATGCCAAATTTGCACTGGGTGAACATGACAAAATCCAGCATTTTGTACATTGGCAAAGCTGTTCCAAAGGAACTCGGATTCCTTCATCACTCCAACGTCATGACACAGCACTGGATGCTGCCGACCCTGCAATGGGAGCAGGGCTTAGTGAATTTAGCAGATTTATGACAGATGTTTTTGACAAATATTTTTTTCTGAGTACTGGTGGTGTAGCGGGTACAGAAGTACCTTTTAATCCCCCCCCACACACACACATACACAGTAGGAGCAGAGCAGTGTGAATTTATCAGGCAGGAAAAGTTACATGAAAGAGTTCTAAAGGTTTTGTCAAATATTTGTTTACAGACTGCTGGTGGTGCAGGACACAGAAATTCAACTCTGTGGGAAAGATTCCACCATGCCAGTTCCACCAAGTACTATTTCTGCAAGCAGTGGTTGTGACGGTGAACTTTCTGGATGTTCCACAGACATGGTTCAAATCATCCTGGGATAGAGAATCCGTGGTGGTGGCTCCCCAGCTGTGGAACTCTCAGCCTTTCCACCTTTGACGTATCTCCTCCATGGAAGCCTTTAAAAAGGCTCTGAAAACATACTTATTCTCCCTTGCCTTTTATGAAGCCAGTTAACAGTTGTATTCCTCCTGTGCAGCACTCAAAGCCCCAGGAACGGGGCACTATAAGATGGATTGATTGATTGAATTTGGGACAGGGACTTCTGGTAGTAGGGCAGGGGTTACATGACAGTACAGCCAAAGAAGCCATGGTTTGTTAGTCACCAGAAGTCCACTGGTTCCATTCCCACTGCAAGCAGCTTTTCCTGCCTATCATCCAGTGCATCTAGTGAGGGAACCATCTTGAGCAACCCAGAAGCACAGTGCTCTTCTCCTCTTCCTCTAGCCACTCTGGCATGATCAGTCACATGGTACTGTAACATCTGCTGCTGCTGCTGCCCTGCCTAGCCAAATTCCCCAGCTACATCATGCCACAGTGGTGGCAAAATACTTACTGTTGGGGAGCACAGAACTGATTGTTTCCTGAAGTGGAACTGGTACCTTTTGATTTAACAATTTATAGACTGTTGCTAACCAGATTGACTCATGGTGGTTTGAAAACCTTGACCAGCATAAGTGTTCCAACAGATGGCATATGTGGACGTCAGGTGAGCATTGCAAAACAAACCTAGCAATTTTTCTATGAAGTTTCTCCAACTTCTCTGGATACATTTAAGGTACCTCTTTGTAAATAATGCTACCATAAATAACCCATTACAGGTAAAAGTAACTGCTGAGCTGTGTGTAATCTTGTCAAGTACTGTATCTGCCTGTAATCTGCCTGTTTATAACACAAACCTCACAACAGTATTTAAAATGCTTGGTTCCCAGTTGTAGCCTTATGAAAAGGCTGGTCAGAAAATGATTACAACTATGGGAAGAATGGAGTGAAGTCTTGATTTGTTTGTGGCTGTGTGGTGGTATTGCAGTATAATAGTAGTAAAAGAATGTGCATTTCCTTCTCTGGCAGACTGGAACTCCAGAGTTCTTACAAGTGTTAGGGATTTGCGTGCCAGAAACTGTGCTGCATGGAATTTTCCACCCTGGAGCATAGCTGTGGAGAGACTCCTGCAAACAGAGCTCCTCATAGTGCACAGTCTAACCCTTCTGTTGTAAAGCTGTGATTTGTGGATTTCACAGCAGACGTGGTTGAAGCAGTTTAAAGAAAGTCATGGAACATAAATATGTTACAAAGCATGTGTAATTTGGAATAGTTACTTGGGAAAAATGTGTGGTTGATCTTTGGGGAGGGTTTAGAGTATTTTTAGAAATGCAATCACTGTCAAATTTATTTTAAATATACTATTTAGCTCATTTTCTCCTTAGTTTTGTCCCAACAGCATCCTCTGGGGCCTTCCCTTAAATCTCTGACCCTCAACTTGCAGTTACAGCTGCCAGGTTGCACTCTCCCACTCAGGGCTGCAGCTATGGATTTTGGAGCCCTGGACAAGTCACTTGAAATGGGCCCCTGTTTCCCAAACCAGCTAATGCCAAGGGTAATGCCAGCTCCTCAGGTGGGCCCCTCCTGAGCTCGGGGCCCCAGACAACTTCCACACTTTCCCCCCCATTACTGTGGCCCTGCTCCCACTGCTGGCATAACCTGCATGGGTTGCTCTTTGTAGTTAGTGCCTATTGAGAAGCAAAGCCCAGGTAGCGGTAATGGTGTGCACCAGTGCCAATGTGTGTGATACCATCTTGAAGCTGGAATCCTGGTGTATTTGCAGCCTGCTTCAGATGCCATGCTGTTCATCAGTGGTGGGAGACTGCTTCTAGCAGGAGTTCCCGGATGTTTCTCCTACTCCCTGCCACCAGGGTGCCGTCACGCTGAAATAGATGTCACACAACTTCCTCCAGAGGCATCCTGATTCTCTCAGGGACAGCACTCAGCCTCCTGCTGGTCCAAATCCATACCCCATCTGGTTAACACAAGCACTGCGCACTAGAGCCTCACCATCCCATTGTTAATGAAAAATAAAGGTGACTGACACAATGAGTTTACATTCCTAGAATTTGGCAGTGGTGCCTTAGTTTTTGTTATATGCAATGTTTCATTGCAGAACAAAAGCTTAAAACATCGGACACCAACGAAGAAGTTATATATAGTTCATAATAAGTATATCATCTATATTTGCAAGTAGCTTTCCCGAATCCGTTGGCTCTGGAGACCTGGATTCCAGTCTGTTCTCTGAATTGTTCAACCCTAGATGAACTGTAAGATTTTACAGAGATGCCAAATGTTTTGCAAATAAACATTTAATGAAGCAGTTTCAGCATCCCGCCAGTTACCAGTTTTTTACAACTGAAACACAGAATCAGAAGTTGTATGGACCCATGCATTATAGTTGACTGTGCATGCTCACTATTTGGGAGAGACCATGAAAATGGCAGAGAGGTGTAGTTTAAAATAAAAAAAGAAAATTAAAGAAATTGCAATAAAAAATGTTTCTATCTTTAATGGGATTTGAATTTGCCTTTTTACTAAGTACATTTGTTTTCTGGGTTGTGCATGGGGAAACCTTGAAGTGTTGCCTTTATGTGGCTCTGATTCTAAAAGGGATTCCTTAGTAATTGCAGGGAGTGCAAGGCCCTCCAGATGTCACAGGTGGTAACAATCTATCTCCACAGTCTTGGTTCAGTGGAAGCTGCTGAAGCCATCGCCATAGGTTGGGCAGCAATCAGCAGTGTCCTTTGGCTGACACAGAACTGGTGATCTGTTAGGTCAGGCATTCTGATGGAAGAGTAAAAATCAGAGGCCCATATCTCTTATTAACGTTTGAACCAAGTAGTTTCCATCATGCATGCGCATAGCTGTATGGCATTCAACACAGTGTTCCGGCAAGACTAAGGTTATGGTGTCACTGACCTCTCAAATTGGCTGCAACTTTGTCATAGTATTTCTGCTCTGTTACTGCATATTATTCCTTGGTGACTAGAGTTACATGATTTCTAAGATGTGTTCACTGACAAACTGCAGGACATCTGTGACACTTGTGTAGAATCTGTAAACTTACAAATCTGTTTCCTAGATTGTACGTTGATGGGAATCTGGCAGGACAAAAACAGAATATCCTAGGTCAACTCATTTTCCTTGGATGCATTTTATTAGAAGAATTTATTTATTTATTTATTGAAGAGAATCAGAATTACAATCCTTTGAGTCATAGACTCCTTTGCAAAGGCTCCATGTCAGTACAGAAAGCACAAACATAACATTTACTAGTATTATACATAGGTCACATAGCACAGTGTATATACATTGGCGTGTTACTGCGTCAAGGATCCTAAAGTAGACCTTTGGTCATAGCTGTGACACATGGTAGTTTACAGATTCGGAGGGTCCTAACTGAACCCTGAGTCAGAGTTTATATACAGTGTGATTGTGAGACCTGAGACTGTAGTCGTGGAATAAGGTTAGGCATTTTATCCCAAGCATTGCGGATTTTCTTCCAATGCTGGAGCTATAGACTGCTTGCAGTAAGCTTCCTTTTGTGATTTGGAGAGGGGGGAAGTGTATCGGTTGCAGTTACAGGTAGCTGAGTCAAGGAGGAGGCTCTTGAGACCAGTTTTAAATTGGCAAAGACTAGGGGCTAGGGAGATAGTGTCTGGTAGGCTGTTTAGCCAGAGGGGAGCACAATATCGGAAAGACTTTTGTCCTAGGGAGGTCCTACAGTGTGGGACTAGAAGAGAGGTGCCAGTGGGGTATCTACTGGCCCTCATGTGTGGGACTGTCTGGATGAGGGGGTGGAGACCTTTGGCTGCTAGATTCAGGAGTATTTTTTTGGCTTGGAGGGAGGGAGGTGTGATACTTAAGCCTCCCTTCGAACGTAAGCCAGTCCGTAAGCTTGTAAGGCTTGCATGTATGGGTGGCTCTATCACTTCCAGTGACCAGTCTGCAGGCTATATTGAGAGCTATGTTGATGCTGCGTAGGGCCATTTGGTCTGCAGATCCATAAATTACAATGCCGTAGTCCACCAGTGATGGGACAGAAGAAATTACAGTGAGATTTAGGGCCTGAGGGGGTAGGCAATGTTTATGTCTGTATAGGATCCCCAATCTGGTATTAACAGTGGATGAAAGGTGTTGGATGTGTGTGTGTGGTAGGTGAGGGAGGTGTCCAGAGTGACACCCAGGTATTTGAAGCTAGAGACCTGTTCAAGACGGAGGCCCTGGGAGTTTGAGATGAGTAGAGGGGTACTACTGAGTGGGCTTTGGCGGTGGGCAAAGATCATAGATTTTGTCTTGTTGTAGTTGAGTACTAGGCGATGCTCAGAGAACCAGAATTCTATTTCTCTAAAAAAGCCTTGTAGGGCAGTTTGGAGGGAGTTAGGATGGGGGTGTTTCCAGAGCACTACAGCATCGTCCGCATAGAGCAAGAGCGTCCCATTGCATGATTGAGGGAGGGAGTTTAGGAAAAGGGTGAAGAGCAATGGACCGAGAATGGACCCTTGGTAGACACCCGACTGGACTGGTCTTTTGGAGGAAAGGGTGGTGTTAATTCTGACCTGTTGCATCTGGACAGAGAGATAATCTTTGAACCAGGAGGTTGCCTCAGAGGAGAAATGCTGGGAAGGAAGGGAGTGGAGCAGAAGTGGGTGACTGACAGTATTGAAAGCTTTGGTCAAGTCGACGTAGATTGCACCTGCTATGGACCCCTGGTCCAGGGCCTCATGAATGTATGAAGTAAATTCCAGGGGGGCAGTGGTGGTGCTGTGCCCCCTCCTGAACCCGTGTTGTTCATGGCAGAGCAGCGAATGTTTGGTCAAGTAGCCGGTAAGCTGGTCCGATATTATTTTTTCAAGTGCCTTTGAGAGAGGGGTAGGATCGAGATGGGTCAGTAATTTCTGGTGGAAGTGGGGTCACCACTCTTCAGGATGGGTGTAATAATTCCTCTTTTCCATAGTGTGGGGAACTGGTTGAGGCGTAGTGACCAGTTAAGTATTTTGGTGAGATGTGGCAGGGTCACATCCAGCGTTAATCTGAGAATTTTGAGATCAATAGAGTCACTGCTGTAGCACGCATTCGTCAAGGCTTTGGTGAGGTAGCGTTTTGCCTCACTGCAAAAGATGATTCACAGCCGGAAGGGTGGGGGGACCATAGTGGCAGAGGTGTCTACAGGGCAGCTTGGAATTGGGTCAAAGAAGTTACGTGGGAGTATGTGACTGAGTTCTGAGAAGGTGGTATTAAGGGCATTGGAGATGGTAGCAGGGTCTTGGGTAAGGGCCCCATCCACTAGAATCGGCGAGGGGGCAGGGGAGATGGTTTTCCCGCATAGCTCATTTATATTGCTCCAGAATTTTTTCCCAGAGCCCCAGATGGTGGTGAGGGCTTGCTTATAGTAAGTGGCTTTGGCTAGCCAGATGGCCCATGTGCATTTGTTTCTAGCCTCCCTGTAGAGTTGTCTGTCCTGGGGTAGCTGTGAGTCCAGGGCCTTGTGCCAGAGGTTATCTCTGTGATGCATCTGGTTAAGCAGGGACTGTGAGATCCATGGGTTATCCCTGTTATCCCTGAGTATAGACACTCCTTGAGGTCAGGAAGTCCCAGGGAATGTTTCTTTGCTTTTTTTTTCTATCCAGTCACTTCAGAGCATGAAAACATGCTGAAGATTTTAGTTGGAGCCTGTTAAATGAATTCCATCACTGTTGATCACAATGTTTCTGTGTTTTCCACACTTTTAGAGGGGGTGTAAAAAGATGGGGAATGCCTCAGGGATGCCCTGGTGGGGGAGGACCTGTGGGAGTGGAGCAGCAGAGGGCAAACCTAAAAGGAGGGATAGAGAAGGCAACAAACCTCTACATAAGACAAGTGAGCAAAAGCAGGAAGAAAATGAGACCGCTATGGTTCTCAAAAGAGGTGGCTGGGAAGGTAAGGGCATTCATGAGGTATAAGGAGACACAGAGAGGAAGACAGAGAGGTCACAGAGGGAGGCAAAGAAAGTAATTGGGGTGCAACGATACAGACGGAGGAAAAAAAAAACCCAGGCAGTGCAGAAAGGGGACAAGGTGTTTTTCAGTTATGTAAGCAAAAAGAGAAAGACCAGGGGAGGGATAGTAAGGCTTAGGAAGGAAGGAGGGGAGTGTGTGGAGGGGACCAGGAAAAAGGGGACATCTTGAACAAGTACTTTTGTTCAATGTTCACAGAGGAAGAGGAAGGGGAAGGAGAGGGGCCACAGATAAGGGCCAGGAGCATCAAAGAAAAGGAGGTAGACACTAGTCCATTTACAGAAGAGAGGGTTCTGAGGGAACTTGCAAATCTGAAAGTGGACAAAGCAATGGTGCCAGAAGGAGTGCATCCTAGGATATTGAGGGAGATCAGGGAGGTACTGGATGCACCTCTGACAACTCTATTCAACCACTCACTCACTGGAGATGGGAGTGGTTCTGGAGGACTGGAGGAGTGCAGATGTAGTCCCACTTCACAAAAGTGGATGCAAAGAGGAGGTCGGCAACTACAGGCCAGTCAGCCTGACCTCGGTGGTGGGGAAAGTAATGGAATCACTGCTGAAGTTGAGGATTGTGGAATATCTTGAATGCAGTGGCCTTCAGGATCCAAGGCAGCATGGATTCACTGGGGGGAAATTATGTCAAATAAATCTGATTGATTTCATTGACAGGGTGACCAAGGATTTGGATCAGGGTGGAGCAGTGGATGTGGCCTACCTGGAGTTCAGTGAGGCATTCAACACCGTTCCACATAGGAGAATTTGTAAACAAGCAGGGAAGCCTAGCAGTGGGTCCTGAGGTGGTAAACTGGGTGAGAAATTGGTTGTAAGACAGAAGACAGAGGGTGGTGTTAAACAGAGTTCACTCCGAGGAAGGGAGGGTGACAAGCGGGGTGCCATAGGGATCAGTACTGGGACCAGTCCTCTTTAATGTTTTATTAGTGACATTGCAGAGAGGCTAGAAGGAAAAGTCTGCCCCTTTTTAGATGACACTAAAATCTGTAACAGGGTAGATACTCCAGCGGGGGTGTGTGTGGAAAAAATGAATAGTTTTCTAGGAAAGTTAGAGGAGTGGTCAAGGGTGTGGCAGCTAGGTTTCAGTGCAAAGGAATGCAAAATCATGCACTTGGGGCACAGAAACCCAGGGGCAGAGTACAAAATGTGGGGGTAGTATTAACCACCACCAAGCAGGAAAGGGACCTGGGAGTAATCATATCTGATGACCTAATGGTGGCCAGACAGTGTGACAAGGCAGTTGGGAGAGCTAGTGGGATGCTAGGGTGCATAGGGAGGGGTATCACCAGCAGAAAGAGAGGTTGTGTTACTGCTGTATAGATCACTGCTGAGACCTCACCTAGAGTACTGTGTCCAGTTCTGGAGACCACATCTCTGGAAGGACATAGGGTAGAGTTGGTCCAGAGGAGGGCAACCAAAATGGTGCAGAGTCTGCATTACAAGCCCTATGAGGAGAGACTGAAGTACCTCAGTATGTACACACTGGAGGAAAGGAGGAAGAGGGGAGATATGATAGAAACATTTAAACACCTCACGGGTATAAATAAAGTTTAAGAGGGATGTATTTTTAAGAAAATAAGATGCTCAAGAGCAAGAGGACTTTCTATGAACCTGGAAGAGGGGGAGATTCTGGGAGATGTAAGAAAGTACTTCACGGATAGAGTGGTGGATGCCTGGAACAGCCTCACAGCAGAAGTGGTGGGGGGCAAAAATGGTAATAGGCCTCAGGAATACATGGGATAGACAAAAGAGAATCTTAGAGGTAGTGAAAGGTGGGGTAACGCTGGATATCAAGTAAGGTCTGTGGTGTTATACATAGTATGTAGGGAAAATGGGCAGACTAGGTGGGCCAAGCAGCCCTTATTTGCCATCAATATCTATGTTTCTATGTTTCCTTGCAAAGAATGGCCATTTCACAGGTCTGGAGGAGCTCCATAACTAAGTCAGATGCACAAAGCCACAAATCAGTTTCATATGCCAGTCTGTAGTGCTAACATAATGTAAATGATAAAAAATGGCCTGCGGCCCCTTGTATGTTTTGGTTCAGACTCGATGCTGGATGGTAGAAACTACTTTCCTTTTCCACTGGCTACAGGACAAGAGGAATGAAATTCAAACTTTTCCTGGAGAACAACAAAACATTGCTGAGCTGAAAGTTTGAGGTAGAAATGCTTTTTTCCTACATTTGAGCAGCAGCAAGTAGCCTGTGTTGACTAGTTGGCATTTAACTGTAACCTGGCTTGCCCCCAAAGCCTGATAGAGCCGGGTATATGTTATAGTATGACTGGTGCCTTTACCCCTTGGAACAGATGTCTCTGGGGTTGTGGATGGTTTCTGGTGTTTGGTATAGTATTGTTGTACCCGAATAGTGTGGTCTCTCCACCTGATGGGATCCTTCTGACAACAGGGTGCTTCCCAACAGGAAAATAGGAATTATACAACTCACCCCCACTCCTGGCTAATAAGCAGCAGCTGTAGAAAATAACCCCAAAACAATATACATATGCAAGAATGGAATTAGAAACATATAAACAATGCAAATGAAAGTAAAGTGTATGGGGGATGGACAAAAGGTGGGAACAGAGATCTGGAAAGGGAAAACTGTCACCCTCCAACAAATAATTCACAAACACAGTCCAAGTTAAATTTGTCCCCCTCTAGTGCACAAGGCAGCCGAAAGTCCCTTATGAGAGCTCCCACAGTGTATGTGTATACACTATAAGGTAACAAGTTGCAAGCGTGGTGCTGAGAGCCGTGCAGTATTGATGGAGTTGTTTGCTAAGGAATGTGGTTCCAAATAACAATCTCAACTGAAGCAAGTTGAAATTCAAATAAAAGTTTTTAAAGAGTCTAACATATCCTGTCTCTTGGCACTTTTAAGACTGCACAGGTTCTGCCCAATCTAACCATCTAAATCCCTATCTACAAGATGTCACAGCTGAAAAGATGCTGATTTTATAATGATGTATCATGAATGATCATTATCAATTATGTTCAAAGATCATGTTCAGACTTCAAAAACCATCATTGTGATCACAACTAACAATGATTCGGTGTTTGGTGAACAGAGTATAGTGCTTGTATATACTTCCACTTTGGCCTTTCTCTATTCCCAACCTCAACAGAGTAGCTGGGCAGCATTTAGGGACTAGAAGGAACAGCACCAAGGGTGAGTAGAGTGCTGGAAGAAGAGGAGACTGGGAAGGTTGGTGAGGAACAAAACACGCTGAGCATGGAAAGCTGTGAGAGGCTGACGTATATTTGGAATGTGGGAGAAGCATCTCTTCCACATTGAACCTTGGGCTTCAGCCCTTCCATTCAATGTTTGGTGACTATAGTATATGTGCTTATGTAAACTTTAACTTTGGCCTTTCTCTATTTCCAACCTCAATAGAGGAGTCAGGCTGCATTTAGGGAATAGAAGGCCCCCCAAAAAAGGATAGCCTCCTCCAACTAACAGAGAGTGTGGACAGTAGCACGCAGGAGAGGAAACCCCCCCCTTGTGAAGAAAACCTCTGAGGACCCATGGCTACTGACCTGCCTGTCCTCTAGGCATACTAAGAGGAGATGATCCTAAATGCTTGATAGTTTTCCTGTTCTGGAGAGGAGAAGACACCTCATGCTGGACTTTTCATTTTGGTGAAGGAGCAGGATATTGATTTAGATGTTGAGGATGCAGCTTTGCTTGGAAAAAACAAACCCTGAGCAAGTGATGGCCTTGGAGTGAGCGGTCATAGGAGAATTCTCAGATACTTCAAACAATCTGGTAGTTGTTGCTGGATGATGGTTAGAAGTCAGAAGATGTGGAGAAGATTCTGGGTAAGTTGGTGCATAGGATGTTGAAGGAGCTGATGAATAATGGTTCTTCATAAATCAGGAATAGGACTCTGGACTCATCTGGAACATCTGACGGTGGTTAAAATCAAGATGTAAAGATGCTGGTGACTGCAAGGATTAAAGCAGAAAATGCTAAAGTAATATATCATTCAGTTAGATGCAGAGATGGATGAGATGGCTGAGCTCATGTTCAAGTCAGATGACGGGCAGCACATGAATCTTTAATGAGTTTCAGTGTCTACGTCATTGATAGAAAATCGATAAGAGGTTCTGGATGAAGTCCAGTTTATTCCACAAGGGAGAGAGTGATGAAGACATGGTAAAAAGGGGCACATCTGATGAAGATAGGAGGACTTGGAGACTGAATGATTAGTACTGACCTTCGAAAAAAATGAGGTATGGTGGCAGCAGGTTATGAGTATAGCAAGTATGAGAATGAACTGAGGAGATCTTCTCTGAATGGCAGGATGGTATGACTTGAGGAGAATGGCTTCTGATTAGAGATGGCTACGACAAAGCTTATAAAGCATCAGCTCATTCTGAGAAAGTGAAAGTACATGCATATTGGGAGGAACTCCTAGGGTATGACCAGATGGCATGACTGGAAAAAGATATCTTCCAAGCAATGATGAGTTGTTAGGAACAGGCAATTATGGTGGTCCTTGTGAAGCTTGTCTTGCTGATGATCTTATGATCTAAACTGATGAGATTGGAGACTCAAGGAGGAGAAGTAATAATGGAGGTTGTTGGGGATATGTGAATGATGTCTCGGGATTAACATCAAGGAATGAAAACAGCTGTTTCTTCTTTAACATGGATCAGTCATTTCAGTGAGCAAAAGTGATAGTAGAGTGATTGACCTTGTAGAGGATGGACCTGATGAATGGTGATGAAGCATGTCACTTCATGGGGAACAGAGGAAGAATGGAAGCAGAGCTCGGGCAGGTGTTGCCATCAGAGCTATTAACTGGAGAGAGCTTTTGTCCTAATGTATCTGGGAAAGACAGGATTCAGAAGAAGAATACTATGCATTTTGACAGTATAGAAGTTAGATGACTGAGTTGGAGTGGTAGGTTATATGACTTTCTCTCAGGGTAAGCTATAGTCAAAGAAGTTGCATGACAGGCAGGAAAATACTGGTAGCCCAGAGCAGGGAAACCATCCATTCTCGGGATGGCTCATCTATCAGGGGCTTCCATTTTGTGCAGCTATCCCACAGTGATGACCCATAGCAGAGAATGGATGGATACTTTGAAGAAGAATGACAGCAGAGAATATACCTGAAGACTGATGCTTTTGCAGTTCCAACATAGAAGAAGTGCTATGGATGGCAGGTAAGTCAAAAGAATGGAGCTGACGTAAGGAAGGCAGCAGGTACTGTACATCCAAAAGCTGAAGTAGAGTGTGAAGGCTAATTGCAAAAGGAGAGATGCTTATCATGTCTCTGTTATGAATATCACTAGGTAAATCTGAATCCAGAATTTGCAGAGATCATGGCAGGAACTGAGAAAAATGAGCTCGTTAGGTGCAGGATCTCTGGCATGCTGAAATTGCCAGTTGCTAACTAAGTTATGCGGTCTGCTACACTGGAGATGGAAGTGGCGCACTGAGGTGTGTGAATCAGACAGACAATTAGAGATGATGATGGCTGGCAAGGCATGGAGTACGAAGGACGTTGCATCTGAAGACTTCCTTGGGGGAACCTGAGGACTGTCTTGATCCATAGAAGAAGACAAGAAGGAGTAGCAGAGGCTTGATGGAGTATGGCTGTGGAGGTTTTTTGCAAGGCTGGCGCATATCAGATGAATTCCAACAGGGACTTTATGGACTGCTTAGGTCCGAATTGAGGAAAACCAGGAGTAATGGTAGAAACTTGAATGAGCATGGATGTGGAAACATCATTGGAGATTTGTGCATGTAGGAAGAAGTCCAAGGAGACTTCCTGAAGACCTTCTTCAAGTTGGAACGTGTAGGAAGAAGTCTAAGGGGACTCCCTGAAGACCTTCTTTGAGTTGAAAGAATGAGAACTAGTAGGAGCGGTGATGCCTGAGTGCCAATAGACAGCTACATATTACACTTCAGAGGGATGAACCCCGGGCAGACAAAATAGAGCATGTTATGAACCATGAAAGAATAAGGGACTAAGTATTCTTTCGTAAGTTCATGGGGAAGCATCTTCTTCTGGTGGCAGAGAAGGAGAACAAGCCCCAGGCAGCTGAAGGCCAGTTACTGGACACTGTCATAAATGAAACCGCTCCAATGAGACTGCATTCAATTTGACTTGTAGATTGTGATGGTACTGTTGGTTGACAGGGTGATGCATACTGTAGCTACACTTGTAGACCTTCTGAAGGAACGCATCAGGGAGGCAGTGCCCTGAGGGATGTTGGTGAGGGCTGTGAGAAGAAAAGAAAAGAAGGTGGCTACAGCATTACTGAACATGTTTGATTAGAGTTCAGGCTACTGAAGATGGGCCAAAAACCTAGGAGTAGAGGGTTAACAACTTGGTTCCCAAATGAGGGCCGTCTGGATATTGTCATTGACATAGAGATGTTCAGGCTAGATTTCTTTTCTGTAAACTTGAGAAGAGGTGGGTGATTTGAGTGAGAAACATGTTGAACTCGGCAGTGTCATTGCAGCACTGCTTCGTCTTCCTCTAGCTAGTTAGTTAGGATGTTAGTGTAGATTAAATGCTCAGTGGTTGATTTAAATGCTCAGCGGTTCAGGAAATGCTATTCGCCCCACCTGGCTGGAGATGACAATTAATTAGTCTTGTATTCTAAATTATGAACTGAGGATCGTAAATAGAGGAATCTGATTGGCCCAGAGCTCTTTGAAGCCGTGATGATATCGAGCTACATCATCACGGCTTCAAAAAAGTTCCAGCACCACCAGCCTCCTTGCTCTCTAGTGTCTGAGAACTATTTTTTTCTAAATGTACTCCTACACCACTCAAAAATGCATTCATAAAATGTTTTAAAACCTGTTTCTTTTATTTTTTTATTTATAAAACTTGAAACTCGGTTCATAAGAGCAATAAGTCACTCCAGGGTGTGGTATATCATGGGATATCGTCACTTCTCGGGTGATTGGATGCACTCGGCCTGCAGCCTTGTGCCCAACTACCCGAGGTGTGATGACATCCCATGATATACCACACCCTGTCATGCCTTATTGCTTAATTATACAAAGGTGTGTGAAAATCCTGAAACCTCACTGGTCAAAACATGTCGCATGACAGTGGGTAAATCCTGCATTACCCTTGGCTAAGGAACTGCATTTATAAAAAACATAATTAAACACATTTTTACATTTATTTTACACATGGGTCCATAGTATAATTGCAATAAGGCACTCCAGTGTGTGAGTTATTGGGGAATTACCCACTTCTTGTTTGGTTAAGTCACTCGACTGTACCTCATGACACACCACACAAGGCATGGGTAAACTCCCAATAACCCTCACCCTGTTGTGCCTTGTTGCTTAAGTTAAGGCATTGTCAGGAGCCCATGAGATAAATTGTGGTAGAGCATTATCAAATCCAATGATGGATGAATCAACTGATAAACACAGTCAGAATGGTTCACTTAGGGGATCAGACTTTAACCTTCTTGGCAGTACTGTTGAGCAGGAACATTCCCATCAGGATAGCAAATGAAAAAAAATAGGTAGTTCTATGTTAACAGAGATGCATGGAAACTTGTTTCACTCTGAGGAAGTGATGAGATTAACAAGTACTGCTAGTCCTGTAGCAGCAGTGATGTTTGTCTGGTGGTAGTATACCTGTTAACTGTCTCTGAGTTTCAGGGATGTACCTGATGTTACCTTGAGAAATTCCTGCATCTCTCGGAACAGTCATGATGTCACATGATGTCACAATGTAACCATGGGGATTAAAGCACAAATTATGTCAGATAGTAGATACAGACATGTTCTTCTGCAGAAATACACCTTATACTACTCTCTTTGTTCTGAGAACAGTCTGAGTGCATAATAATGAAGTTGAAAATGTATCCTGGAGTTCAGGTCCTTGTCCCTGATTTGTGAGGTAATAGGTTGGAGGTAAGGAGTCAGATTAATAGGAAACTGAGAAAATGAAGAAAAATGCAGCAGTTCTGTCTGACTCCCTTGTGTCCTATTAATCTGTAGACCTACTGAGCCATGCTTGTACCCTGGAGCTTAGAACATACTGTTAGGCACTGCATTAATTGAAAGACATGTTTTTGAGGTGTCTTACGGTGTCTCCATCTAGTGATTTACCTCTCAGAGGAGATATGTGGCAGCCTGTAGCAAGATAAAGCTACTGGTCAGACCGTGTCCATTCCAGCTGACTTTCCCACTCTCAGACTGGGAAACACAGTGAGCAACTATTCTCATAACTAGTGCAACTCATTTAAGGTTTAGCATGGTAACAAGGTGGGCTGGAAAAGAAACAGCAGCAACTGGAGTCAAGCAGTAGATACGTTCTAAATGTTCACATCATATGCCCTTATTAACAGCAGTGAAACAGAAGAAAAATGTAGTTTTGTAACATCAGTTACTAGGATAAATCGGCACATGACAAATGCAAAAAGTCCATTCAGTTGTTGCGATGGGGCTTCTAGTCAGTTTATGTTGCGGTTCTGCACCAGCAGTTGGTACAGTCGGCAAGGCTGAAAAGTAGCAGCCATAGCTTTAACGGGTGGATGCAAGTTGTGTTGCAAACCCGGAAGTGGTAACAGAGGAATGGAGCAGCGGCTCAGACAGGAGCAAGAAAAGCTCAAAAGGAACAAAAAAGAAAACAGAGACAGAGGAGCAAAAAGAAAGAAGCCAAAAGTGTGTGGGGGGGAGACAGCAGAGAGTCACCGAAAAGAGAGGCAGGAGCGGGTAGGGAAATGGCAGTGAAGTGGGGGAGAAAGAAACAAAAATGCCAACAAAAGACAATGGAAGGGGGGGAAGGATAAGCACAGAACAAATGGGGAAAAGAGGAGAGAGCAGGAGGGAAACGAGAGGACACACAAGCAAGGAGCCACGGAGCAGTGGCAGCAGCTGCCGAAAAAGGACACAAGGTAGGGAAAGAGAGACACACACACACACACAGAGACAGAGAGAGAGACACACACACACAGAGAAAGAGAGAGAACACAGCTACACAGATCACACAGCTGCTCAGGTACAGAACAAAATATGCTGAGCACAGACAGCTGTGAGAGGCTGGCTTATATTTGGAATGTGGGAGGAGCTATTCACCCACATTGAACCTCGGGCTTCAGCCTCCCATTAAACTTTAACATCAAATGGCCATCAGTCAAAACCATGATGTTAATGGAAATGGTGATTATGATTAATGATGATCTCATATCATCATGATTTTTCATGATTGTGCATGGTCAGGATTACTGCAGTAAATTAAAAAAAAATCAGTTTGTCTTTTCTGCACTTTTGGAATAGATTATGTCTTCTGTTTAGACGTCTTTATTGGAATCATCAGTTACAATACATCTTCTATGCAAACACACTGCTTTCAATTATACTTACTCTGACGCCTCACTTCTTATTGTTACAGGGGCTTAAAGGAAGTTTCTAATATAAGGTATTGGGCTTCATAGCCCAATACCTTTTGCCAGCGTGAGCTGATTTTTTGAAAAATACATTTTTTAACTCAGTCCATCTAGTTTCAGAAGGAATTGTACCTGGCTCCATAGCCACAGCCAGCAGATCCCTTCCAACTTCCTAGTATGCCTGCTCCGCCTCCACGCTCCGAGGTTTTGGTGATGTTTCAGCAGGGGAGAGTGCGGGCGTGCTATACAACTCTATGGAGCAGTTTTTAATCTGGTTTTTGAAACTTTTAAGCAATCTGAGAGGAAATGAAAGCCCACAGCTCTACTAATATGACCTAATGTAGAACAAGTGGCTTTCATTCTCAGAGCTAACAAAATTCAAACGGCATTAAAAAACTTCCCCATAGACTGTATAGGGCATGCCCCCCACGCTTTACCTGCTAAAAATGTCACCAAAACTCAGAGCGCAGGGGCGGATCAGGCATACTAGGAAGCTGGAAAGGATTTGCTGGCCATGGCTACAGAGCTAGATACAATCCCTTCTAAAACTAGATGGACTGAGTTAAAAAATGTATTTTTCAAAGAAATCAGCTCATGCTGGCGTAAGATTTTGGGCTATTAAGCCCAATACCTTATCACATTAGGTAGGACATTCACTTTAAATTGGTTTACAGTATATAGCTCCATTCAATGGTTGCTTTTATAGCTGTGGTGAGTCCCTGCAAGTCCAGAAAGCCAATTTCTATCCCACTGGGTATGCCTGAACCATATTAGTCCAAAAGGTTTAGGTGTGTGGGTTGTTACAGGCAAATGTAGTCAGTTCAGCTTCATAAGAAACAACAACCAAATCCAACACACAGACAAGTTCATTCAAGGAGTCCTTTTCTTTATTAAGTAGCCTTGTCCACCATCAAACCCAACATTTCACCAAGATTGGCTTCATCAGGAGTAAATTTATTTATTTTTATTTTGAATTTTGTTGACCGGATAAGCCCATAGGGCCTCAGGAGACCCTTTTTCAGGGATGACCTGGGATTAATTATAGAGATATTTCACAGACAGGATACATACAGTAAAGCAATGGAACTGGACAGGAACTGTTCAATGCAAAGGATTAGTTACAAGGATACATAGCAGTAACGATACACACACATAGCACTCTACAATGTAATATACACTATTCATATAGGGCATAATAACTGTATTTTTCCAGTTCAGATAAGAATCTATTCATATATAGCAACATATTGCATCTGGAGTTTTGGTTAGGTTCCCTATACATATGCATAGAATTAATATTTTTGAAGCTTGCTGTCCGCACTAGCAAAGAGCCTGTCAACTGCAACAGTTACAAGAGCTTTGTTCTAATAAGCACACATTTAGGCCTTTTTTGAAAACCTAAAGTGAGGAGCTTTCTTGTGTGTTGCTGGGAAGAGTGTTCCATATGGTCAGAATTGATGTGGCAAATTACATTTTGCCTGATAGTGTCCTAACTTTAGAGACCTGGAGGAGTATTCAAAAGGATGTTCTGAGGGGGTGCCTATCTGGTTTAGAAATTATAAGGTCTTTGAGACTCGGGGGTTGTTGCTCATCAGCTTAAAGGCTAGGGCTATCATGGAGAACTCCAGCCTTCCACTGAGAATGGAACAGTTTAGGGTTTGGAGCACTCTGTAGTGGTGTTCCTTAGGAGCTACCCTCATGGCAACCCACCCTATTGTGTGGTACAAAGCTTTGAGCTTATCCAGTTCTGTGCTCCTAACAGTGTGCAGAACTGGGGAGCCATAGAGTAGGGTGGCTAGGAGGGTGCTGTTTGTAATTCTTAGATGTAACTCTTTGGTAAGGTATTGGCTTAATCTGTAGTGGCTCCTTAAAATAAATAACATACGCCATTATACATAAAATAACATTTAAAATTAAAATATATACTTTTATTTCCTATTTATCTTTTTTCTGTGTCACATCACTGTGTGACCCACTATCTATTTCTTTCTGTCTTACAAGATTTATAGATCTTCATTAATGTAAACCATAATTCTTAAACTATATTCTATATCTTATGTATCACATATCATGTAATCCATCATACTGCATGTGTCCACAATCACCAAATATGCAATCCCTGAATCCCCTGTGGAAGCATATAAACAGTTATAATCACAGTTTCATGCTGCCACAAAACACTTATTACATGCATAAATTCTGAGATACATCATGTACATAAAGCCCTCTCCCCTCCATGCTCAGTGTGTATCACAATATAATTATAATTTCATGCTTCATATCAGAAGTGCTGCTGTAATTAATTGTGCCCATGTCCTGATTGGGCCGGTCAGTGGGGTGGGGGGGATTTCTGTTTACCTATTTTAACAGGTATTATTCCTCCACTCAAATTAAATTGGCAGTGCTTTCCAACTCATTTGCACAAAATAGAAAAAAAACTACAAAAAATGAAAAGTATACAGGTAATAGGTCATCCTAATTAATTTAGTATCTCCATTATATTTTAATAGAACGCTAAAACCTACCAGGTTTTGGCAGTTTTATGCCATAGACATTTTGTAATATTTTGAAAGTTTCCAAGTTAGACCTCTCTAGGAGTAAAAATATATGGAAAGATTGAGGAGCGTGTTGTAATTGTTACTTAAAAAGATGTAACGTGCATAATCTGGCAGCACTTCTGCGTAACAGCTTATTGATATTTCAAGGCATCATACCACATCATAGATCAGTTTTCCACTTTTCATTCTGGTATAAGCTGTTTTTTCTGTGTTCGGGGAAATAGTGTGGTGCAAAACAGCTCCCATATTTGGGCTTACCAATTAGTACTGAGCTCCTGCAGAGCTTTCTCCAAAGTAGCTGCTGTTCACTAGAGCTCTGAGTGTTTCTGGCTGCCTGAAATTATACTACCAGCTAGGGGCTCAAATTAGTCAAAAGGTACAGCTGGTGTGATGAAATCATCACTCCAGCCCCCCAGCTCTATAACCAAACTGCTTCCAAGAAAGCTTGGCAACAGTGAGTTTACTGTGTATTAGGGATGCCCTCCAAATCACAGGTGAGCTCACCAGCTGTTCACCCTTGTGCTGGCTGTGTTTTTGATGGAGAAATTAGAGTAGTGAACAGGACATGTTCATGCATATAACATCACATATTTACTAAGTTTTCCATAGAGTAACATCCAAGATTTAAAGTTCTCCCTACACATACTTCTATTAACCCAGATGCCTTTAATGTTATACTTATCAATTTATAGCAATCTTTTGTAGTCTTGCTAGGCATATATTTAAGTGTGCTATTATATATTAACCTAAGTTATTTCCCTATATAGGTGTCAGTGTCTGTATTAACCACATATTGTGTGGTCACATTTCAGTGTGGGACAGAGGAGAATCTATGCCAGGGGAGCAGGAACTGTATTGGAAGATAGTGGTAATGTTGGTTTTCTAGTATGCTCGGCTTGTGGTTCTGATAAAGGGCTCAACTGGGATGAATGTAGTTACAGTGGGGGCTAAGGCAGGGGCAGGATTTATAGGTAAACACTGGTTGCAATGTGGGAGAAGGCTGCTTACAATGGTGGAAGAAGGGGAAATTAACATTGTCGAGGCAAAATTATTTTAAAAATAGAAATGACCAATTATTTAAAAATAGAAATTACCATTGTTTTGGTCCATAAACTGTGCTTTTAAAATATACAAATGAGTTATGCAAATGTGTATACGGTACCTAAACTTGCACATACTCTTCCTAAAGGGGTTAAAACTTGACTTCACACATGATTTACCTTCCAATTAGTTTTTACTGATTCTTGGCATTCATATTTTCATATTAGTAACAAATAAAGCTTGGTATTACTCATGTAACTTACAGTCTTGCAATACAGAACTACTATAATCATCCACAGATCATCAAAACCATCATGCTGATTTAAGTTTACAAAAATAATCAATAATCATCAGTTGGTGATTTGCAATATACAGGTTTGATGATCAAATCATGATCTTGATGATGATCTTAAATCATGATTTCCCTTAATGATCATATGATGACATTTGATGATTAACAATGATCAGTCATGACTGACCTTCAGAACACATGAATGATGATTGACCAGTTTTCCTGGGGTTGCAGAGACAGGCGCTGGTCTTTATCCACAACCCTTTTGAAGCATCTGCACAGCAGTCTCTATGGAACATCGTTCATGTTGATTCTATAGCAAGCTGGGTTAAAAGTGTTGCAGACCCTGCATGCTTCCAGTGGTAAAGGGTGTGAGCCATGATGAATTGGTGAAACACATGGTTCAGCTTTTTAACCCAGTGGGGAGACTTTTGTCACCTGCTTGAAGTGAGGCAGCCAGTAAGAGCCATGGTGACAGGGCCCTCTATGAGGATAAATCCCAGGAGCAGGATTCGAGCACAGCAGGCTTACTTCTCTTTCTTTCTCCACAGTGAAGGCCCTGTCTCTGGCAGATTACAAATGTTACCTGAATATTAGTAGAAGATCAGTCTTGCTCGAGAGGAGGGGACCTGCTGGGGCATATGGTTCAGGGAGGTCTTGAAAGTAACATGGACTCAGTCCATTCATGGTCATATAGAAATAACATGGAGGTGCTGCACGATCAAACAGGCAGTGATTAGAAATGGCACAGCACAGGTCTGATATATTTTCACAGACTTGTTGATGTTATCAGCCTGGATTCAGTGTTCTGCCCCAACTGCACATGGTTCATTAAACTCCTAGGAAGGCCCAGGTATCGAGCATTGCTGTAGTACAGATAGGATGTTATGAATGTTTACACCAATGTAGCTAGATTATTTTCTGCAAGATATGGCTTTAATCTGGCAACGTTTTTGAGAAAAACAAAAGCTGGATTTTTTTTTTTATTTGTAATTTTTGACCAGGAGAGAGACACTGAACTGTGACAGCTCATTTTAGTATACGTCCTGGGGTAGGTTACATGGACCTATTTTTTTGACGGGAGAGTGTTGGCAAGGATACTCTTACAAGTGACACGGGATTTGGATTTTAACTTCCGCCTGGATTGCCACCAGAGGTGGACAGAAGAGATCTCAGTGTAATATCTGAAGATGAAAACCTCAATGATTCTGCATAACCTTTGTGTTCCACTACAGTGTAAGTATTTGGTAGTAGTCCAAATTCCTGGTGTGGGACCAGAACCCACAGACGTCCAGTCTTACAACCCCATATACATGCGTGCAACCTTCTGAGTTACTGACACCGCACTGAACCACTGACACTGCAAGGGACATCCTGCAGTCAACTGAGATGCCCAAATTCATAGCCATATTCATGGCTGTGGGGATGAGCATCAAATCAGAATCAGTCTTCGAAAACCTCAACTACAACTGCCATTTGATGGACTTCCAAATATAAGCCTGTATTTAATGGTGATAATCAATGACTAGCATTCAAGTTTAAAGATGTTTTTGTAGCATCTGGAAAACACAGTTGTACATACAGTAGCTACTATCAGCAGATACAGACCAGTGGTCAATCTAGTCTATACTAAACCATACTATAGCACTGCATAATATACAAAATATTGGGTAAAACAATCTATAAAAATGCATGCAAATTATACAAAAATTGTTACAAATACTGTTTATACTAATGCAAAAGAACTTGATATGATGAAGATTAAATGACAAAGTCTCAAAGTGGTTAATAAATAATATACAGGAACACTTATTAAAGGAATATTTACTGATAATTGAGAACCCCAAACTAAGACAAATATTAACATTACCTAGGTTTGAATTATTCCCAAGTAACGTCCTAGTGGCCAGATATTATAGCTCTCAGCTTATCTCAGATTTTTGCCACTGTCATTTAAAGGATCCTGAAAAGCTCTACCATGTTGTTATGAGATGCCTATGGTACGAATCCATAAGGATAAACATTTTTGGCTGAACATATGGCACCTTACATTATTCCAACGCAATATTTTTGTATCTTTTATTTAATTCATAAAATAAGCAAATTTTGATGGATTTGGCAAAGTGTTTGGCAGCAGTCAGAAAAATTAGGATCAAATTAACTTCTGAGGTGATAAGTGAGCAATAATCCTTAATTGATCCACTTTCTTGGATCTTTTTCTCAAATGTTACAAGATTTGCAATTACAGAATTTGTGGGGATGTAGATATCCAGACCTGAACCCTGAATTAACTGTTTGCACTTTGTTGTTTCATTTATGGAACAACAGAGTTTGTTAGGGTATTATGCTCTTAATGTATTTTGCCCACGTCCACTGTATTTGTCCATGATTCTTATTCTGCTGTGGGAAAAACTCTTGTACAGTATGTCCTTTTTGACTATATCTACTTTCTGCTTCTGTGGGAAGTACTTTTTTGAATGCTTTTTCAGCACATGGCATGACTTTTTATATCATTGTTTTTTAAAAGTTTAATTGTATTGAAGATATACAGTGGCGTGAAAAAGTATTTGCCCCCTTCCTGATTTTCTCTGTTATTGCATATTTGGCACACTGGATGTTTTCAGGTCTTTAGACAAAATGTTATATCAGATAAAGGGAACCTGAGTGAACAAATAACACTTTTTTTTTTTTACTTATTTCATTTATTTAATGAAAAAAGTTAACCAACACCAACTGGCACTGTGTGAAAAGTAATTGCCCCTTACACTTAATAACTGGTTACGCCACTTTTTAGCTGCAATGACTGCAACCAAACGCTTCCTATAATTCAATATCAGTCTTTCACATCGCTGTGGAGGAATTGTAGCCCACTCTTCCTTGCAGAACTGCTTTAATTCAGTAACATTGGTAGGTTTTGAGCATGAACTGCTTGTTTCAGGTCCTGCCACAGCATCTCTATTGGGTTTAGGTCTGGACTTAGACTAGGCCACTCAAAACTTTAATTTTACTTCTTTTCAGCCATTCTGATGTGGACTTGCTTTTGTGTTTTGGATCATTGTCTTGCTGCATGACCCAATCACGCTTCAGCTTCAGCTGAGGATGGATGACTGGACATTCTCCTTAAGAATTTTCTGGTACAGAGCAGAATTCATGGTTCCTACAATTATGGCAAGTCGTCCAGGTCCTGAGACAGCAAAGCAGCCCCACACCATCACACTACCACCACCATGTTTGACTGTTGGTATGATGTTCTTACTGTGGAATGCTGTGTATGCTTTACGCCAGACATTATGGGATCCATGTCGTCCAAAAGTTCCACTTTGACTCATCTGTCCATAGAACATTTTCCCAAAAGGCTTGTGGATCATCCAGGTGCTTCTTGGCAAATGAGAGATGAGCATTTATGTTCTTCTTGGTTAGCAGAGGTTTCCACCTTGCTACTTTCCCATGAAGCCCATTTTTGCCAAGTCTCTTTCTGATTGTGGAGTCATGAACACTGACCTTAGCTGAGGCAATAGAAGCCTGCAGTTCTTGGATGTTGTTTTAGGATCCTTTGAGACTTCCTGGATGATTTTAGCTCGCCCTTGGAGTAATTTTGGCAGCGCCCACCCTGGGAAGATTCACTACTGTTCCAAATGTTCTCCATTTGAGATTATGTCTCTCACTGTGGTTCGATGGAGTCCCAGAGCCTTAGAAATAGCTTTGTAACCCTTTCCAGACTGATAGATAGCAACAACTTTTTTCTGATCTTTCAGGAACTTCCTTTGATCGTGGCATAATGTGCTTGTTGAATCTTTGTGCTGGCAACGTGACTCTGATGGTAAGGTTCAAAATAAGTGAGGTTTATATTGAGCAGGGCTGGCTGTAATCAAGCCTGGCTGTGTTCAATCAGCTGACTCTAATTATCCCTTTAATTGGGTTGATTTAATTAGGGGGGCAATTACTTTTTCACACAGTGCCAGTTGGTGTTGGTTAACTTTTTTCATTAAATAAATGAAATAAGTAAAAAAAAAACAAATGTTATTTGTTCACTCAGGTTCCCTTTATCTAATATTACATTTTGTCTAAAGACCTGAAAACATCCAGTGTGACAAATATGCAATAATAGGGAAAATCAGGAAGGGGGCAAATACTTTTTCACGCCACTGTACTTATAATGTAAAATTCTTTGTACTGATTGTCAATGTATGTTTTTATTGTGTAATGACATATTATGTCGAAACAATAAACATGACTGATTGATTGAAGCATACTATACTATGCTATGCCATCCATGCCATGCCATACCATAATATTATATATTATAAATGTTGCTTGCCATTGGCAGAATGGCAAGCAAAGGGAAGGTGTTGATTATGGTGGCCTTTAATCTGCTGGATGTAAATTGGAATATTCTGACCACAGCTACAACAAAAAGCAGGGCCATCCTTGACTCCCTCAAAGGGGGAGGGGGCATTTTTCAGGCATCTGGTTATGGAACCCACTAGAGTCAGGGTAGTGCTGGATCCAGTGCTTATGAACAGGAACAGCACTGCAGACATCACAGTGGGTAGTCCACTGTGTACAAGCGATCACCTTATGGTGTGATTTGGCATACTGATTGGGCAAGAGAAAAAATGCACTAAGACATGGGTCCTGGACTTCTGGATGGCAGATTTTAAAGAAATGAGAGCCTGCCTCAGTAAATACCTTGAACCGGGGATAGCAGAGAAGGAGCGGAGGCATAATGGAAAATGAAAAAAGAGGGAACAGTGAAGGTAACAGCTAGCTGTTTGAAGCAAGTAAGCAAGGGAAGGAGGGTGAAGAGGCTGTTATGGTTATCAAAGGAGGTAGCTAAGGCAGTAAGGGAGAGAAAGACAGCTTTTTGGAAGTACAGGGAGACCCAGACAGAGGGCAACAGAGAGGTGTATCTAGATAAATAAAAGGAGGCAGGAAAGAGGGTGAGTTCAGCCAAGGCACAAACAGAGGCGAGAATCACCATGAAGTCAAAAAAGGGGATAAGACTTTCTTCAGGTATGTGAGTGAAGAGAAAAGCAAGGGGTGGGATAGTGTGTATTAGGATAGCAGGGTGTACTGTGCAGAAGAAAATCAAGCAAAAGCTAACATTTTTAATGGGTACTTCTGCTCAATTGTAAGTGGAAGGGGGGACCAACATTTATCAGCAGGCACAGGAGGGAATGGACACAAGTCTGTTTTCGGAGGAGGGCAACCAAAAGGGATTGGAAGCCTTAAAGAAAAATAAGATGGTGGAGTCAGGCGGGATTTGCCCAAGGGTTCTAAAATAGTTGAGCAAAGAGCTGGAGGCCCCTCTAGCAACACTATTCGCCACCTCATTGGAGGCACGGGTGGTTCCAGAGAACTGGAGGAGGGCCGATGTGGTCCCTCTGTTCATGAGCAGCAGTAGGGAGGAAGCTAGCAATTACAGACCAGTCAGTCTCACATCAGTGGTGGGGAAGTTAATGGAGACCCTGCTGAAGGAGAGGCTACTGGAGTACCTGGAGGCAAATGGGCTACAGGACCACTAGCAGTATAGTTTCACAGGGGGGAGGTAATCTCAAACAAAATCTCATAGCTTTCTTTGAATGGGTGACTAGGGAGATGAATCAGAGGAGGGCAGTGGATGTGGCCTATCTGGACTTCAGTAAAGCCTTTGACATTGTGCTGCACAGGAGGCTAATAAAGAAACTTAGCAACATGGGGGTTGGGGAGAAGGTGGTATGCTGGATATTAATCTGGATGAAGGGTAAGAGGCAGAGAGTGGTGGTACTGGCAGTCACTCAGGGGGACAGGAGAGTGACCAGTGGAATGCCACAGGGATCAGTACTGAAACCTGCCCTCTTCAATGTCTTCATAAGTGACATTGCTGGGGAACTGGAGGGGAAGGTGTGTCTCTTTGCAGATGACAAAATAATCTGCAACAGAGTGGACACCCAGGAAGAGGTGGAGAGAATACAAAGGAAATCTGGGGAAACTAGAGGAGTGGTCTAGGGTGTGACAGCTCGGTTTCAGTGCCGAAAAGTTCAAAGTCATGCACCTGGGCAGGGAAACTGAGAGGCTGTGTATAAGATGGAGGAGGTACTCACAGTCACAAACCAAGAAAGGGACCTTGGGTAATCATTTCTGATGATCTCCAGGTGGCAGGGCAGTGTTACAAGGCAGTAGGCAAGGCTAGTGGGATGCTGGGGTGCATGGGGGGCATTTCTAATAGGGGAAAGGAGCAGATGTTGCCACCGTATTGCTCACTAGTGAGACGCCACCTAGAATATTCTGTCCAGTTCTGGATGCTGCATCTCTGCAAGGACATTGACAGGGTGGAAGTGGTCCAGAGGAGGGCTAACAAAATGATGAGGGGGGTTGTATGAGAAACCATGCGAGAAAAGGCTACAGGAGCTCAACATGTACTCCCTAGAGGAGAGGAGAGTGAGAGGGAATATGATAGAGACCTGTAAGTACCACCTGAGGGTGAACAAGGTCAGGTGGGGAATTTCTTTCAGAGGAGGAGGAGCACCAGACCACATGGGCATGCAATGAAACTTGAGGGGAAGCTTAAGAGGGATGTGAGGAAATACGTGTTCAAAGAAAGGGGGGGGGGTGGATGCCTGAAACAGCCTGCCAAAAGAGGTGGTGGGGGCAAAGACAGTGGGGAGCTTCAAGCATGTGTAGGATAGGCACATTGGTATAGTAAGTAGAGGAAAGGGAGGAGGGAAGAACACCAGTGACCAGATGGGGTCCAAGGTGTAGTAACAGGCAGGGAAAAATAGGGCAGACTAGATGGGCCTACCAGTCCTTTTTCTGCTGACAAATTCTGTTTCTATGTCATATATCATACCATATCTTACATTATGAGTTAACCCCAATACACAAAATATGTTCCCTTCCTTTTCCCTCTAGCACCTCTCCCCCTTCCACAAAGTATAACAGGCCCCCCCAAACGTAAACCCAGAACACAGCATCCTTTCATGCGCATAATTGATAAAATAGCCCCATCTCTGCCTCTGTTAGTGCCCTTCTCCCATTCTCTTCCCTCTGAAGTAAAAACAAATTCCCTACCCAACATCCACCCACCCCCAAACTGCACCAGACAGCACAGTGAACAGCACAGTCCTTTCTGACACTCCCTTGGTTGGCTATCAAGTTATTCAGAGAGAGAGAGAGAGAGAGAGAGAGAGAGAGAGAGAGAGAGTTAGTTCACTGAAGTACTACTTTTGTAGATCATCACTCTATTAAGTGTGACCTATAAAGATGTTGTGAAAGAGGCTTTGCCAATCACCATGGGGTTAAAAACTAGTACACCCTTGGGTGGGTAAGAAGGTAGGAGAGGGTAGGAGAGGGTCCTAAGCAATTTAGGGGAAGCAGGCTTAATGGGATGAGGGTGAGAGAAGGCTATTTACAAGGGTGGAGGAAGGGGAATTTTGGCAGTTATGCAGGATAAGGGATGCTGTCTTGCAGGTCTGGGCTGGGGAGATGGGAGGGAGAGGGAAAGAGAACCTATTGTTATAGTTTGGTGAGAGGGAGAAAGGGTGATCAATGGGGAAGGAAGGATATATTTCTGTTGATTGTTTTCGGCATTCAGACAAGTCCTGACAGCTCCGTTCTTGTCTTCCCCAGGGGTCCAACTTGGGGGTGGTGTAGGTTTATGTTTTATAAGAGGCTGGGGGAATGCTGAAACTGTTTTCCAGCATACCTGCATCAGATATATAACCTCAAAAATATTTTAAATACCTAAATACTCAGAATGGGTCATCCATTGAGGATGTACCCTCCTTCAAGTACATCGGGGTCTGGCTCAACAGACACCTCGATGTTTCTGAACATGTAGATGCCATCTCCAAGCAACTGCACCCCAAAAAAGGGACACTGTACCATAACTGTGGCTGCACCCCCCCCTCCAACTCACAGAGCCATTCAGAAAATGATTCTTCCTATATTCAACTATGGTGGTAGTCTACAGCACTGTTCCCAAGTCCACCCCGTCCAGATTCAACACCCTCTTTCACTCCTGTCATTTGCTCTGGGCTGTCCACTGTGCACCCACCACTGCTCCCTCTACACCTTCCTCTCCTTTCCCTTCCTTGAAGCCACATACCTAGTCTACTGCTCCTCTGTTACAGCCAAATGCTGACTTGGCTCTTCCCTTTCTTATCTCACCTCTATCCTCTCCTAGCCCCGCTCTGCCTCTTACGCTCTTTGCAGCTGTAATCCTTGCTCCCTTGCTCTCCCACTCCCCCCATAGGACTTCCTTAGCCAGCCAGGATGCTTTCTCCTACCACTTCAATAAACTCTGGAACTCCTTCCCCTTACCCATCCGTTCTGCCTCCTCCTTTTACTCTCTATCCTTTCTTCTAATTAAGTTCAGCTCTTCCTCCTGTAACTGCAACTGATCCCCACTATATCTCACGTGCGTCCCCCTACTCATCTACTTCCCTCCTAGCTCCATCCTAACTTGTTTCCCTCCACCTTCCCGTCTACTAATTTTAACCACACTCTCTCTTTATCCACTTGCATCCTTCTCCCCTTCCCTGTTTCTCCTGCTTTCCCCATACCCATCTACTGCCCTCCTTTTCTGCCTCCTGACTCATCTCTCCTCCACTTTCCCACATGCTGGTTTTAACCCCACTCTCTCTTTAACCATTTGCATCCATTTCCTCCCCCTTCCTTGTTTCCCCTTTTCCCATAATTATGGCTGCTCCTCCTCCCTGCCTAGAGCAACTCGCTCAATGCACTTTTTGCTTATGCTGTCTTGTACCCTCTGCTCTTCCATGCTTAGCTCATATAATTTTTGTTAGTCCAGTCTCTATACTGCCTGTTAGTCTGTGTCAAATGTTGTACCTGTATCAACTGTCAATTGTTTTTGTTTTTTCGTACACCAATTTGCCTACTCTTCCCCTTCCACCAGGACACATCTGGAAATGACTTGTTCTCAGCTCAATATGTCTTTCCTGGTGAAACTTTTGAAATAAGTAAATGAATGTATTCATTAAATGTTTAATGAATGAACAAGTCTTGCATTTGTAGTCTCCAACATGGTTCTCAGTTGCATGCCCTCTGAAGCCAGAACTGAGGCATCTCTACTCTTCATTGCAAATGAGCGAGGACCTGGCCTGAAACCGATTCATTTTAGTGGAGTTGAGGCACAACCAGTTTGCAGTCCTCAAGTCCTTTACTTCAGACTGTTACTGGCTAAACACTACCATCTCATCTTTACTGCCCAGCATGAAGCACAGGTACAGCTGAGTATCATCTGCATAACAGTGAAACTCCAGTCTGCACCATCTAATGACCTAGGGACAGCATGTACATGGCGAACAACATCAGGGACAGGATCAAGCCTCTGGAAACCACACAGCTGAGAGCTGCAGGTTCAGATAAGGCTTGTCCGCCATCACCTGCTGCTCCCTGTCAGTCAGAAAGGGCTTGAACCATGACAAAACTATCCTGTGGAGTCCTCCATAGTGCTTCAGGTGATCTGTCACTTCACTGTGGTTCACCATGTCAAATGCTGAGGTGAGACAGAGGAGAAAAACAATCAATTGTCCCCCTTTGTCGCCATGAAGATGTTATTAAAGGGAAACAGTAGAAAAGGCACAGCTTTACCCAGGCACTACAAAAATGCCTGATTAGTGCTTTTATACAGTAACATTTTTAACAAATTACTCTAATTATTTTTTTAGTGATTTAAACAGTGGCCTTCAACTTTCACTTTCTATTACTGGCAGCCACCATTTCATGAGTAGCAGAGAGCTTCCTGAGCTCACTTTATGCTAATATGTCCTGCTAACCAATAGCTGAGGTCAAACAGGCATATTAGCATACAGTGAGCTCAGGAAGCTCACTGCTGCTCATGAAATGGCTGCTGCCAGCAACAGGAAGTGAAAGTTGTGGGTTGCTGTTCTAAATCATTAAATAAAGTTGTTACTGTCTGAAAGAACTAATTGAGAGTTTCTGCAGTGTCTGAGGAAAACTTTGTCTTTTCCATTGTTTCCCTTTAAGCACCTTGACAAGAGCGATTTTATTTATTTTTTATTTATTTATTTAAAATTGGTGACCGGGAAAGGCACACTGAGCTGAGGCTCGTTTCCAGGTGCGACCCTCACCCGACCCTGTTTCAGTGATGTGCCAAGGTTCTGAATCCCAGCTCAAACAGCCTGTATGTAGGATAATATTTTGTAATACATTGTTAGGCCTTTTCTCCATAGGAAAATTGTATACTTATTTCCTCATAACACATACTAACTAAATCTGTAACGCATACCGGTTAATCAGTTGTGACAATATCAATATGCTAATTAATCAGTCATGACACAACTGACTCACAGCTTTTTAGACTTTCTTACCTGAACCTCAAGACCAAAATCTAATAAAAATAGAATTCTCAACCATTTGAGTCCCCCTAACAACCCCATTGTGAAAGCAACAAAGTCATGCAATGTGTATGGAGGGGGAAGGGGTTAACAGTTTGAGCCCACTCCGGCACATTTTAAAAGCAATTCAGAAAAATAGCATTGCAAAAAGTTTGGGTTCCTTCCCAACAAATACATTTTAAAGGCAACCAGTAATAAAAATGGCTTTGCAAACAATTTGGATTCACGTCCCACAACAAGCACAATTTAAAAAAGCAACAGACTTACAGATAAACAGCTGTCCAAAGAGCTAGGAATTGCTCCCCCAAAAAGCACATCTTAAAAGTAACAGATTCATAAAAATGTCTTTCCAAATAGTTTGGGTTTTCGCTCCAGCAACTACATTTTAAAAGCAACAGATTTTCACAAAAAAGGATTTCCAGTTTTGAATCACTCAATACATGTTGAAACTTAGAACCTGTTGGCAGACCGCTTGGCTCACCTAGTCTGCCCAGTTTGTCCCTGCTGTACAGTCATTGTAGAACCTACCTAATCTCTAGCTACTCCCCCCTCCCCCCGCTTTTCTATTAAGATTCATTTTTGCCTGTCCCATGCATGTTTGAAGCCCACCACTGTTTTTGTTCCCATAACATGCATGTTTGAAGCCCACCACTGTTTTTGCTTCCATCACCTCTATGGGTAGACTGTTCCAGGCATCCACCACTGGTTTAGTGAAGAACTACTTCCTCACATCCCTCCTAAATGTCTCCTCTTCCAGCTTCATTGCATGCTCTTTTGTCCAGGACATAAGTGTAGAGTTTGAGGGGCTTACAGGCTTGAGCCCCCCCGAAAAAGCTGAGTCCCCCCCAGATAGGGTAGTCTAAAAATAGGTTCACTGTTTAGGCCAAAAGCTGTGAACCTGAGAGGCCCCCCAGGAAAAACCTAAGCCTACACCCATGTTCAGGAGCACCTTCTCCTCTGAAAACACTCCCCACCTGTTCTTTGTTACCCCCCTGAGGTACTTATAGGTCTCTATCATGCCCCCTCTCCCTTCTCTCTTCCAGGGAGTACCTCTTGAGATCCTCAGTCTCTCATTGGGTTTTTGATGCAACCCCTGCACAATTTTAGTTGCCTTCCTCTGGACAGCTATGTCCTTTCTGAGATGTGATTTCCAGAACTGAACACAATACTCCAGGTGGGGTCTTTCACCAATGATCAATACATTGGCAACATTGCCTCTCTCCTTCTTCTGGTGGTTCCCCTCCCTGTACTCCCCTGCATCCCACTGTCCTTGCCTACTGCCTTGCTTCATTGCCCTACCTCTTTGAGGTCATCAGATATGATAACCCAAGCTCTCTGTCCTGCTTTATGATTGTCCATACCCCCAATTTATACACCATCCTTGGGTTTCTGTGCCCTCCTAGGTGTATGATTCTGAACTTTTTTTGCTTGGAAACCCAGTTGCCATACCCTTAACCACTCCAAGTTTTCTCGGGTCTCTACTCATTTTTTCCACCCCCATCCAGAGTCTCTACCCTATTGTAGTTTTGGTGTAATTTGCAAAGAGGCATACACTTCCTTCCAACTTTTCTGCAATGTCACGTATGAATAAATTTAAGAGGGCTGGCCCCAGCACTGAGCCCTAAGGTACTCCACTGGTCACTCTTCCCTCATTAGAGTGAGTTCCATTTACCACCACCCTCTGTTGCCTATCAATCAATCATTTCCTTATCCCATTTATCACCTTGGGTCCAACCCTAACCTGCTCAGTTTCCTTATAAACCCCCCATGTGGTACAGTGTCGAAGGCCTTACTGAAGTCTAGGTAGACCATGTTTACTGTCCTACCCTGATCTATTTGCCTGGTCATCCAGCCAAATAAAATGATTGGTCTCATCTGACGTGACCTCCCTCCCATGAATCCATGCTGCTTTGGGTCTTGTAACTGCAAGATTCAAGATAATCCACTAGCCTTTCTTTTATTAGTGCTGACTGACTGGCCTATAGTTGCCAGCCTCCTCCCAGCTGCCACTGTCATGGAGTGGGACTACATCTGCCCTCCTCCAGTCTTCTGGAACCATGCTGGTTTCCAGTAAGTTGTTTTAAAAGCAACAGATTTCCATTAAAATGACTTTCTAGAAGCTGGGGTTCACTTTCCAATAAGCACAGTTTAAAAGCAAAAATCTAAGATAAAATAAAACATTTCAATAGTGTTTTATTTATTTATTTCAAAATTGGTGACTGGGAAAGGCACACTGAGCTGAGGCTCATTTCCAGAAGTGACCTGGGGGAAGAGAATAGGGGACACAAAATACATAGCACCGTCACAATTCCCAGTTTTAATAAAGAGCAATCGAAGAACACAAAGTACTTACAGGAGTAAGTGCAAAATGAGCAGTCAAGGTAGAAGCAACAAAATGAAGTGTTTCAGCCACCCCTATACTGGAGTAGGAGCCAAATGCAAGGGTAACAGTCAAGTAGAGAGAAAACAGGAATGTGGGATGGGAAGGCATTCCAGCTGATACTTGAGGTAGCCAGAGGAGGCAGTGAAGTGGAGAGAAGAGAGTAGATGGTCCCAAAGTGATGGGTGAGAATAGGAAAAGGCTTATTGCAGAGGATCGGGGATGAGGACTGGTGAAGGTTTTCAAAGCATTCTTTCAGTATGGCAAACGAGCAGCTTGAACTTGCCTTACAAATGCTGGGATTTTCAAACCATTTCTAAACACAGGGAAAGCACATAAGCTGAGGAATGGAACACTCACATGACACAGAAGCTGATGGTAATCATCTTGCTGTGCATCATGATCACACGATCTACAAGTTATACAACAAACTGATGCTACATCCTGTACAGGCAATTGGAATCATTACAAAACTTAAGATGAACTCCTGCACTGCAGAAAAGGTGTTAAAATAAAGTAATTTCTTGGCTACCTGAATATATTATATGAAACAAATACTAGAAAAGTACTGTGTACTCTTGAAATTATATCATCAGGGGGCTAAAAAGCTCATAAATCCACTCGCCTTTCAGACTTGTTTATGAACTTGTGTAATGGACGAGGGAAGCCACTGATGCTGACCGCTCTCAAAATGGCCTGGTCGGGTCAGGGCACAGGTCTACCCCAGCTACCACTTGGAGGGAAAACATGAATTACAACTACACCAACCACCCAGAGGTGGATTTTTGGTGACGCCCGGCCAGTGGGAGTCGGGGGGAAATTTTGGGGAAGGGGGCCCAGGCCTAATAGCCACTAGCTGGGAATACAAGAAGAGGTGTGAAGCTGACTTGAATGCAAAACAAGGCAAAAGTTTATTGAACATACTAAAATAATGGCATCACACTAAATATCTAAACTCTAGCTATCTAAGCTCTGAAAGCTCTAAATATGTAAAACATCACTAAATCACTATTACTGTAACCTAAGTCCTATGCTAGCAATAAATCACTCTTACTGCTCTACATTCTCTATTGTACATCAGTTATTCTTATGGCTCTACATTTGTTATAAACTCTAAACAAGTCATTAAAAAAGCTTTTCAATTCGTACAGGGACCAGCCACCACAGAGTGTGTCTTTTGGGGGAAAGAAAGGAACAAAATGGGGAACCAGCTGTCCGGGGTAGGAAGAAACACAAAATAGGATACAGAAGACACTTCTGAGGTGGTCCAGATCTTCGGCTTCAGGTCACCACAGACCACCGGGACAGATCACCCCTCCAAGAACAGGTTCGACATCACCCAACCACAGCCCCTCCATGGACTGCTGGGACACCAGGATGAACAGAACACAGGAACCTAGAAGAAACAGATGGGGCCTACACAGCTGGTCAGGGAAAAACAGGGTTGGGGCACATGGGATGATACACAGTCAGGGATGTGGTGGCACAATAAAAACATTTCTTTATTTAAACCTTTGTGTTGGTGGTGATTATTCTTGGCAATGCTTTTCTGTGCACCCAGTTCACGCCATTGGGTCAATTGCAGGTCACATAGCACAGTTCATGGTGGCACTCACATGCTAGGCAATGGGCAGTACAGTGGAAGAGACCCTAAACATCAAACAGTCATTCATTTGAAGTGTTTAACAGGCAGTTCAGCACTTTGATGCATTACCCCTTTAAATCAGCTTACAGGGCAATCATATTTGTTCAGTCTATCATTTCAATGAGTTCCTGCCCCTTTCTCAGTCTGTCTATGGGGGCACTCCTTCTTGCTCCGCCCCATGGGCGGTCTTAAGGCAGGGCCTTGCCCACCCCCCAAAGTTCCTTGGCTCGACGGAGCCTTTCTTGAACTCCACCCTGTGGCATTCCTGGACTGGGGTCTTGCCCATCCCCACAGTTCTTTGGCTTGAAGGAACCTCTTTTAAACTCTGCCCATGAGTGGTCCTTTCACTGGGGTCTTGCAGGGCCCAGATGGCAGGCCACACTCCAGCCGGTGCCTGGAAGTGTCAAAGTTATTATTTACTGAAAAAAAAAAAACAGTCTGTCTTTGTTTTATGGTGGACAGCACCTGACTGTGGTGCTGCTGCTGCCAATCACCCTGCTGCCCACATGGAACTAGGAGCCGGGACTACTGCACCAGCACAGTGGGGAGGCCTGGACCCACCTCCTACTACTTTCCTCCATGGATCTGCTGCTGGCATCAGAACGTGGGGAGGCCTGAACCCGCCTCCTCACACTTTCCTCCACTGCTGCTGGTCTGTTGAGTTGCTGGTGGAGGGGATGTCCTTTCTCTGCTGCCACCACCCTTCCCAGTGGAACTTCTGCTGCTGCTGATGGAGGGGACAGCCTGGACCTGCCACCCCTCCTGATGGGATTTTTGCTGCTGTGCTGCTGGAGGGGATGGCCTTTTGTTGCTGTTGCCGCCCCTCCCGAAGGACATTTGCTGCCACCTTGGCACCGGACAGCTGCTGGATGGCCAGGAGAGGGAGCGACCCCTTGCAGTATTGGCCAGGACATTGGGAGGGATGCAGGACCACAGGTAAGTCCATCCCTTTGGCGGAGCCCTGGCTGGTCTACCATTTCTTCTCTTGCTACTGCTCACTCTTTGTCCTCTACCGAACTAACCATGAACAGCTAAAGCCATTCAAAAGGGCTGAGGATTCCATCTCAGAATCCTCACGAGCCCATCCCTGCCTGCTTGCCCTCATGACTGGGACCCATGAGAGCAGGTTCTCGTGAGGTAATGGGGGTCTGAGAAGTGAGCTGCAAGCAGGAAAAATGGAGCAGCATAAAACTTTTTTTTTTAAAACGCAGTCTAGCTAGGGTTTGCATTTGGGGGGGGTTACCTTAAACTAAACTTGGACACCTCTAACCTGAGGCATTTGAGGGGGGGCACTTTAAACTAAACTTGGGCACCTCTAAACTGGGGCACCTAACAGGGACACCTATCCCCCATGGGGCACACCTATCCCCTTAGCCAGCCCTGGAACACCTGGAGGCCCATTTTTGGAGGGCACCAGGAACTCTGGGGCACTACACTTGTTAGCCCTCCCTCAATGGCTTTATATTGAATCTCACAGCTGCCGCTTGAGCAAGTTACTTCATCTTCCTTTGCTTAATTTTCTTCAAGGTCATACCTGGAAAGGAGCTTCAGTATGTCTTTCCCACCCCAAAATTCTAAATAAATGCATATTTTTAGTATTTTCTTTAATAAGACAATTTATTGCAGAATGTAATCAGCAGCATCATTTTACTGTGTTATAATTGTTTAACTGTAAAAAAATTACTTAAAAGCCTTTTACTTGTGCTGTACAAGTAATATAAAAAGCAGAATGTTACTTATAATAGTATATTTTTGCAACCTGATAATAAACAAGTTTAATGGTAATAGTAAACTGTTTTTACACCCCTTGATGCCCTCCAGATGTCATTTTAGTGTCCATCCAATATTCGGATATGTTGTTAACCTTTTTTGTCAAATTAATCATGTAAGTACCATTAATTCCTCTCTCCACAGCAGTTGCTGCTGTCTCTTTTCATACTGCCTGAACACTTTATGACATCAATAACTCCATTTTGGGACATTCAGATAAAAGGCCTGGAATGATGTTATTGATGTCATAGAATGTCTTAGAAATATGAAAAGAAATAGCAGCAGCTGGTGAGGAGAGTGGAACTCTAAGTAGATCTGAGGATACCCCAAAGCGAGGTCATTTATTTATCAAAAATTGATCAAAGCATATCAGAATACATTGCTGGTATGGAAAGGAAGATGAAAGGGCAGTTAACTAGGTAATATTAATTTCCTATCTCCTTTAAATAATATAAGAAATTACTATCAGATGTTTCTCTGTTCTATATTTTTCTTTTAAAATAAAAATAATAGTATCCAGAATATATTTATTATGTGTAAATGTGTCATGATATATACAGTAAAACTTTGAAATCGTTTAACTTGGAATATCTTCTGTGGCTCAGCTGAGTTTTTTAATAGAACTGGTAGTGAAAGTCATAACTCTGGTAGCAGTTTTAGAATACTTTTTATTTCAATATGTGGAGTAATGTCTCTAGCAAACACGATTTTTCATACATAGGTGCAAGGCTTTGGAATAGCTGACTCTTCACTGTGAGGACTGCATATAGTTTTGACTGTGAAAGGGATCTGGGTTGTTGGTGTCATCAGCTGATTTGGATTATGATGGCTAGGGCGCTCTACAAATGTACCATAGTTCACTTCTTACTTGGGTCAAGAAAAATGTTGTCTTAGGCAGGAAATTTCAAAGTAACTTACTTGTCTTTACAGCAACTAATGTAAAAGAGGGGAGTGGGGTTCACTGAGGTAAATATTTCTTTCTGCAACCGTAACAATCTTTTTCTGATTGGGTTTATCTACCACTGCTATGTCTCTTCCCAGTTGGTTCTAATGTTCCTTTCACAATAATTAGAGTTTAAAGAGCACTAGTTTTGGTGCTTTCCATAAGCCCCCCCTCCACCAGTAGCTGACCAGCACCAGAGTTTAATTTTTCATATTTGAAACTTTTCCATTTGATATTCTTTGTAGGGGAAGGGAGTGTAAAATAGAGCTGCCCATCCAATCTCTACCCCTTCCTGGTCCCAATCTGGATCAGCGCCATCCCCATACCGCCCCTCATGCTCTTTAGTTTTGTGATGTAGGAGTTTGTAGAGTGCAGGGGCACGCTATATTGATAACAATGGAAGCATCATTACAAACATCTGTTTTTATATTTTAGAGGTCCACTTAGGGCAAATCAAAACCACAGCTCAAGTGACAAGAGCCTTGTTAGTTGATCTGTGGCTTTGATATGCCAGCAGGAGACCTGTGAAATATGAAAATAGATGTTTTTATGATGTTTTCATTGCTATCACCGGAGTCCACCCTCGCACTCCACAAACTGCTACATCACAAAATGTAGGAGCATAGGGGTGGTATGGGGATGGTACTGAACTAGATTGACAAGGAAGGGAAGGGATCAGGCAGCCAGCTCAAATTTATGATCCCTTTCCCTTCATAAAATATCAAACACAAAAGTGTCCAGTATGAAGAATTAAACTCCAGTGCTAGTAAGCTACCGGTGAGGGGGCTTATGAAAGTAAAGTGAAATGGGCACAGCTGGTGTTCTCTAATCCTAACCCTGTTTAGAGAGATCAAAAAGACATGCAACCACTGTGTTTACAGGAAAAAAATAGAGCAAGAATTATTTGGTTCAACCAAGTAAAATATGGATAAAGTTGCTAGACAGGCCAAGTCAGAGATCAAGATAAGGGGTAACAAGGTTGTAAGAAAATTAAACCATTTGGTTTCCCTTGAATAAAATTGGCTAAATAAACAATAGTGACTTTTCCTTATTGCTACCTATGGGCCTGAACTCTGACCTCTCTTTAGGGTTCCCCTTGTGATATCTTTACAGCTGGATCAATATCTCAATTTTGTAAAGCCATAGTGATGGACATAGGTTGACTTGCTCTGTTAATGTATCCTGTGTTATTATATTTCTCCATCTAAAAGAATGTAGTCAACAGGAGTCACGTGATGCGTCTGAGCAGGTGAGACATATTCTTCTCAGCTCTGCTCCTCGACTTGACCCTATGGTTAAAAACATCAACTTTGGGCTAGTCTTACTGGTGTTTTTGGTGCCTAATCATCGGCTTCAGTGATCCGCTACCTTTTCTCAGCGATCTGGTCTCCAGTTCTATCAGGAAGCAGTATTACTGATGGAAACCGAGATGCGGCCTGTGGGCCCGATGCACACCCCACCACCCATGCCTGAGAATGCAAAGGCCGCTAAGAAATCTAAAACTCAGGCATCAGATGTTACTAAATGTAGCCCAACACCGACACTACTAACGGAGGAGAAATTCCTACAAGAACTCTCCCATATTAAAGAAACTCTGCTGAGCATAACCAGCCAATTAACTACTCTGCAAAAAACCATGGAGACCCTCTCTCGCAGGGTAGGTGATGTGGAAGTCAGAACCAGCTCCTTGGAGGATTGGAGAACTCACCAAGATTCAGATTTTGTGTCCTTTGCTACAGAGTATCTAAACTAAAAGACAAAATTGAGGACTTGGAGGGGCACAGTAGGCGAAATAGCCTCCTACTGATCGGACTCCCAGAAAGATCAGAAGGTCAGAACCTCCATCTTATTTTTACAAAAATATTGCGAGAAAGTGGTCGGTCCACCCCCTAACAGCCATAGCTACATCATCGAGAGGGCTCACAGGGCCTTGAGGCCTACCCCCGCTGAACTCTCCACCTCGCCCCCGATCTTTAAATTTTTCAGTTTCTTGGACAAATTTCATATTCTGGCCAGATGAGGGATACCAAAGAGCTTCTATGGGAGGGAAATAAACTGAGAATGACACAAGACCTCTCCCGCTCCGTGCATCTTAAGAGAGCAGAATTCAACCCTTTTGTCTCCAACTCATTGGCTGTGAGGATCCACTTTAAGATGTTGTATCCAGCTAGGCTGCAGGTAAATTGCCAGGGTTCAATGAAGACCTTTGAAACAGAGAGCCAGGCTAAAAAAAGCTCCCCAACTTGTTCCTGGATCTCTTTCAAGCTCCCAAGTGACTTATTTAAGGACAAGTCTGAGAGTTGTCTTGCATCTTTGGGGATGATCTACAGTTTCAGCAGATGTGGTGATACGAAGGAGAACTATGTTTACAGCACACTGTGATTTTTTTTTCTTTGCTCAGTAAGAATAGAGGGAGCATTGTTTTTCCAACCCTGAGGAGTTCGAGCTTAGATGGCACTACCTGACATCCGAATCTGCTGCTTCTAAGGGGCACTGAACTGTCGTATATCATAGTTGGGGGCTCACTTATACTGGATGCAGCAACTGGAAGGGTCTAGCATAACTGTGGGAGTATTTCTCATGGAGTGAATTGGGTGTTGCTGCCACATATGCAGGGACAGAGTGCAGCAGGTGGAGAATCGGGAGTATCGGGAATACTAGAAGGCTCATGTCCCCTGCAGTCTGTCATCTGATCACTGGAGAGCTAAAGGTAGGTCTGCGGCCTAGTTATTTGTTGGGGCTGGGGTGGTCACATGGCGAGCAGTGGGATGCTCCTGCTTCTACTCAGTGCTGGGACTCAGGGTGTCTCACTTAGTACAGTAAAGGGGAGGATCACCATTTATCATGTGCCTACATACTGGGCCCACTTTAGGGATGGATGCCCTATGGGCCTTTATGAGTTTGGTATTAGGAAGTGGTCCACTTTGAGATGGGCGTGGAGTGGTGGTATCCTCTGCGGTGCCCTCCCCCGGCAGAGTGGCTTAAACTGTAGCTTGCTTGAGCAGGGAGTGGAGGGGGTTGGAGGTTGGGTCTCCCTGCCCCCCCCCCACTGGAATAATGGCAAAGCAGACAAGCCAAATCAGTGAAACCGAAACTAGGCTAGGGAGCAGTTTGCCAACATGAGTGTAGGTACGAGGACCTTCTTTGCCACAGCAGACCCAAGCCTCATAATATCCATCTCTTGTGATGGGGTGAGTGGAGGATCCCTTCACTAACCATCTTATGGGCTAGATTTTTACTGATGGGTCAATAATGGCCATCACTAAGAAGGAGACTGCCCTAGAGTTCCTAAGGTATGGAGAGTGAGGGGCAATACTGTGCCTGTGGGATCACTCTGGCAACACTGAGATGGGGGCTGCAGATCTCACCTAGATCACAAGGAGGGACCTGGTTGGTGAGATGAGGGATCGCAGTTTTGGTTTGAATAGGGTAGAGACCCCTTCTGGCTCTCCATTCACTGTCTTCATGCTTGACACAGTGATCCTGGGGTAACACCACTCGATGGCAGCTCTGCAATGTTTTACTTCTTGCTGGTTATGCGGTGCCTGACACAGGAATCCTGGGTTATGATTATATGTTAGCAGTTTTTTAATAATCTTTATCTTGCTGGTTGTTATACTCTGAATTGTATGGGGGGGCAGGGGACAGGGGTATTTGTTCACCTTTACAAGTTTAATAAAATCTATTTGTAGTTCTGCAATTGTTACTGTTGGGATTGAGGAGGGAGGGGATGGGGCCCATAATAAATGTGTTATCTCATCACGGGCAATGTCTTTTTGAGTTGCAACCATCAGTCCTGGGGAAGAATGTGGGGTATTACGGGGTAGTGTTAATAGTTTGGTTCCTTGTAGTGTGTTTGGACTATGTGGGGAAGGAGGAGGGGCCAGGAAGAATCATGGTCACTGGTATTGGCTAGTTGGTTATAAGGGGAAGGGCGGGAGGGTTTGGGCACCTTACCTATATAAATGCAGGCAGATGATGGTTTGACTAACAATTACTGCAAGTGTTAATGATGGGTACCACATATAAATTTATCATGTGGAATGTGAAGTGGGTGAATGATAAACGTAAAAGATACACGATCTTGCGCCGTCTCAAAAAATACCAACTGGAAGTGGTTTTCTTACAAGAAACCCACCTTAAGAAGGCAGACATACAGTACTTTCATAGGGAGTGGGTAGGACAGGCCTTTGGGGTGAGATTAAGAAGTAAGGGGGGGGTGACAGAATCCTTATATGGAGGGGGGCCCCTTTACAACTGATTAAAGATTGCAGTGACCCTGAAGGTTGCTTCTTATTACTCCAGGGTCAATTGGGGTTAACCAAATTACTTTTAGGAGGGATTTATGGACCCAGTATAGACTCCCCTGTGTTTTTCTCGAACTTTTTAATGCAATTAATACCCTTCTCACATCTCACAATCATCCTTGGAAGTGACTGGAATTTTGTTATTCATTAAGACCTGGACAGATCAGGTATGCACTGTAAAGATCTCTCACCAACTCAACGGGGTCTGAGAGATCTGATGGACTCGGTAGGACTTTGGGACCAATGGCATATTTTGCACCCTAGTGAAAGACAATATACCTTTTTCTCTACTCCTCACAGGATGTACTCTTCAATTGATTACTTCTTAATCACTCTCTCTAATCTCTCGGATCTTCTTGCCTGTGATATTCATCCCACCATGATCTCTGATCACGCTGCGGTGTATATTGAGCATTCTTTAAAGGGGCTAGAGGAACAGGACAGGACCTGGCATTTGAACTCTTCCTTTCTGAAAGACACCCACTTTGTTACGACTCTTGAGGAGTACATGCAAACTTTTTTCAGGGAGAATGAGGGGATGGTGTCAGGTTTGGACATGCTGTGGGGGGCAGCGAAATGTGCAATTAGAGGGGAACGTATATGTCTGGCATCAAAGGCCAAAAAACAGAGGGCAGAAAAGACAGGACAACTACTGGCTCAGATTCATGATCTCAAACACAGTCTCTCCACTGCGGATGATCAGGATAAGTGGACTCGACTACATGCCTGTCGGGCACAATATTATGGGTTACTGGCAGAGCAGGCTGATCTTGCTCTCCAGAGAGTTAAATTCTGGTATCTTGAATCAGATGAGAGAGCAGGCTGGCTACTGGTCCTGAGGCTCAAACAGTTAGAAACCCAGCAAATGATTCAAAGCCTTCAGCCCACCCCGGGAGGAGCAATTCTTACTAGACCCCGAGACATAGCTAATGCCTTCCAACAGTTTTTACAAGACCTTCTACTGTCCGGAAGCAGAACAAACCCCTGACATTACACTTATAGAAAGCTATCTGGATTCTATCCCACTGCCCACCCTCTCAGTGGCTCAGCGAGAGATTTTGCAAGCCCCTATCTCCCTGGAAGAAGTGCGGCAAGTTATAGGGCAGCTCCCTAAGGAAAAGGCGCCGGGCCCAGATGGATTCAACAACAACTTTTATGCCACCTTTATAGAGTACATAGCTCCTTTCCTCGCCAAATTATTCAACTGTCTTCACTTGTCTGGTCTCTCAGATTGTTCATTCACCCAAGCATGGATTACTGATCTCCCCAAACCTAATAAGTCGTAACTTTTACCAGGAAATTATCTCCCTATCTCCCATTTGAATTCTGATCTAAAAGTCCTATCCAAGGTCTTGGCTAACCACCTATTAAAAACATTGCAGGCCTCATCAGCCCAACCCAGGTTGGCTTTGTGGTAGGATGGCTATCCTCTGACCACTTGCATAAGGTTCTTCTCCTCATTTCGATAACAGGGGAGAGGCAAATCCCAGCAGTTTTGGTTTCCTTAGACGCAGAGAAGGCCTTTGACAGGGTATCCTGGCCTTTTCTGTTTGCCATATTACGGAAATTTGGGTTTCTACCTCAATTCTGAGATTGACTCAAGGTTATCTACCACCAGCCCTTGGCCAGGATACGGTGCAATGGTGTGTTTTTCATTTCCTTCCCCCTGCAGGAGGGACCAGGCAAGGTTGCCCCCTTTCTCCTTTCCTCTTTAATCTTTATCTGGAACCTCTCATTCGCTCCCTCCAGAACAGCTGTGACATTCTAGGAATTCAGGTGGGTAACCAGGTATACACTGTCTGCCTATGCGGACGACTTATTATTACACCTGGAGAACCCTCATACTTCTATACCAGCAGCAGTGGACATCATAGACAAATTTTCTACGGTGGCAAGATGTAAATTAAGCCTGGATAAGTCTAAGGTTATGCCATTAAATGTGCATGTTCACAGACACTGGATTGAGGATTTGGGTCTCGCCTGGGAGCCTAAAGCACTTACCTATATAGGGATCAAAGTTTCTCGCTCTGTCTCACCTCTGGTTAAACTCAACCTCTCTCCTATCTATCAAGCCATACAGGTAGACCTGCAGAGGTGGAGATCTCTTCTGCTCTTGCTGTGGGAATGAGTAAACGTGATCAAGAAGAACATCTTACCCAGGGTACTTTACCCATTGAGCATGGTGAGCCTGCTTCTTCCCAAGCACTGGTTTGTTCATCTCAAGCACTGGTTTGTTCACCTCCAATCATCTTTTTCAGACTTCCTTTGGCTTGGTAAAGCAGTCCGGAGGGTGTACTCCAAGCTGACCCACCGGAAAGAGCTGGGCAGTATAAGACTACCTAACTTTTCCTGTACTATTGTGCTATACATTGCTGTAAAATATTCAGGTGGAACTCTGGTACTGACGGTCCCCCAGATGGTTACTACATCCTGCTCGGGCTTTCATTAGAACAACACCTCTGTCGATCTCAGGGTACTGACAATACTGAGGCAAAAAGAGGCAGAATCACATTACAGTCAGTGCAAATTACCTCAGTGGTACCTCGAGGTAGGAAACTTTTAGATAACTACCACTGTAGGTAGTCTAATATATGTAAACCCTTCTGATCTTCCCAAATCCCTCCGTGATTCCCCAATATGGTGGTCTCTCAAAGCTCTTTGGCAGATTTGTTCCCTCCTGGGACTAGCGCTAAATTAAGCAATAATGCACAACAGAGTGTGTGTTGTGCTGGGATAACGTCATGCCTGGGGTGATTAGGCACGTGGCCGCAGGCCAAGTGTGACTAATCACCCCAGAAGTGACGTTATCCCAGCACAACACACACCCTGAAGTGCATTATTGCTATTATACAATGGCTCCTTTGTAAAAAAAAAAGAAAATAGAGATAAAAATACTCTTTTAAAAGCATTTTTAGCTATGTGTATGTTTACATATATAAAAAAAAAATCCCTTGTTGCTAGTGCTGGCCAGCAGGTGGCAGTGTCTGTATATCCCCGTTTCATTCTGTCATGCTTTCAAAGTCCCTGTGCTGTTTTGCGGTTTCCCTTTTGAGCAGCTGAGAACACAGTAACCCCCCCCCCAGCATGTCTGCTAATTTTTTTTCTGCTTTGTTTAGCGATTTACTGCAGGGTCTGTGACTGATGTTCAGGGAAACTGCTTAGCGAGGATTGAGCAGGCTTTCAGCTTTTCCTGTTAATGGCTGGTGAGCAGTGGAGATGGTCTAATGAGGAAGGTAACGTTTGTGTTCTGGGACAAGAAGCGTTTTAAAATATGCGTTTTATTGTTCAAGGGAGAAAGGAAAAATGACCTGCCAGTTGTAAATTTAGCGCAAGGTTGACTACAGGTGGTCTGCACTGTGTCAGCTCGGCTTCGCTACAAGCGTGTGAAAAGTGAAGCCAACAAGAAGCGGTTTTAAAAATATGCTTTTACTGTTCAAGGAGAAAGGGAAAATGACATGGCAGTTGTAAATTTAGCGCAAGGTTGACTACAGGTGGTCTCGCGTTGTGTCAGCTCGGCTCGCTGACCGCGTGTTGAAAAGTGAAGCCAACAACTTCGCTGATATTTAGAATTTTAAAAAAAAGAGAAAACAAAACTGCCGGTGACATTTTTTGTTGTTGTTGGAATGAATACTGACTTGGTGGGAGGGCAGTTTGCAGTTTTAATGGGATGTATTGTGGAGACGGCATTGGAGCAGCGATGACTTAAGCCGTGCTGTGCAGCAGGGATCACTCCAGCGGGCTGTGTGGAGTGATCCCCATAATGATTGATGCGGTCATCTGGCTGCTGGGACTAGACCCGTGATGTTGTACTGGGATAACATCACGGGTCTAGTCTCAGACTGACCAATCAGAGCTCAAGGTTTTTTTTGCCATTGTATAATAAGGATTTATCCCAACCACTGTTTGGAAATCCACATTTTAGGATAGCAAACCACACTATTCCTCTGAGCTTTTGCCCAGCTCTTGTTAGGGCTTCGATTTCATCTTTGATCTCTCATGGAAGATTCAGTTCAGCAAACGCAATTCAGGAGAAGTTCTCTGTCCCAGTCTATCATCCTTTTCAACATATACAACTAAACAAAGTGATCTCCTCATTTCTGGGCTGCCCCCCCAGGAGGACTTCCCCAATCCATTGTTGAATTTGCTCATGGACATGGCCATTTTACCTCACTCGATATCCACATTCTGCGATCTTTTGCAACTTCATGACCCTGCCAGACCCCATGGAACATGCTTCTACTAAAAGCATGAATTAGATCTTACTCTGAGTGAGAAGGAGTGGCAACACATTTGGTGGTATCTATATAAATATGTAAAACAGGACCATCTTCACGTTTTGCAATTCCACATTTTACACAATCTCTGTTTCTTCCCTGCACAATTACATAGGATGGGCAGATCTGGGTCTGTGACCTGTATTAGATGTGGGATGTTTGACATTTCCTTAAAACACATCTTTTGGGACTGTGCCCTAGTAACTCCCTTTTGGCAAGCAATTAAGGGTGCTTTGGACCCTATGCTGGGCTTGGATTCTTATTTTACCCAACAAATCTGTTTTGTGGGCCACTTCCCTAGGGAAATGCTAGATTGCCACAAAGCCTATATGTCTCTAATTTCAGAGGTCGCCAAACTCATTATTGTACAACATTGGTTGGATCAAATTAGTCCCTCTCTAAAAGAATGGCCTTCTGAAGTTCTCCAAGTCCTCAAAATAGAGTGGCATATTGCTAACCAGATGAACTGACAGGAGGCGTTTAACAGGAGGTGGGCACCACTTATAGTCCTTTTACCTCTGATACGTTGCACATAAGTATTCCCATAGGTTTGGGGGGGGGGAGGAGTTACTCACATGGATCTTTGTCTGGAGGATACATGATTAGAGCTGTGGTGCTAGCCTTCATCTATCTGCCTTGCACGCGGAAGAGTTCCTCCATTTGGGCCTTTTGGATCCATCTGTAATATTAAAGGTGCTCTGGGGGGGTTGGGGGAAAGGGGGATTGGGGGAAGTTGGGAGGAGGGGGACTGGGGGAGATTAAATAGAATATAGTTATTCTCACTCGGTGTGGGCATATCAATGTCCAGTATAGCTCTTGTATTTGTCTGGCCTTGTAGAATCAGTGTCGCAGCTTTCTTTACATGTGCCTGATTTATTGTATTCACTTGGTGGGGGGGGGGGGGGAGCGGTTGATTGTGTGTATGCACTTTTCTCTGGTGTGAAAATATTCAATAAAGTATATTAATTTGAAAAAAAAAGAATGTGGTCAATATTCCTTCTAGGCATATCATGTTTGTTTTTTGTTTCCTTGTAGGTTAGAGTAGCAAGTCATACTTTGCCAATGTTTGATTCAAATGTTGCATCACCTTTTTTTAAGGGGGAACAGGGAGGAGTATGTGAATATACTTAGAATAGAAAACAACGTTAATCAGAGATATCAAAGCAAACATGAAACTGAAAATAGTGGAGGGGATGAAAGAAAATGATAAAGCATTCTTTAGGTGCATAAAGGGAAAAGGAAGACTAGGGAGGCCACTGAAAGAATGAGGATGTTCAGTATGATGCAGGGAAGGCCAAAATCCTAAATTATTATTCTAGTTCAGTCTTTATGGAGAAGACAGGAGGACCACTTCCTGACAACGGGGTGGAGTTCTAGGGCACCAGAGTTGGAGATTTGGGATATCATGGTGGAAAGAATTCTTAAGGGTTTAAAGAGTTTGAGTGTGAAAAAACAGGTTCTGATGGTATGCACCCCATGGTTGTTAAGGAACTGGTCTGGCTCTGGCAGCACCACTGGCAGACCTGTTCAGTTGCTCCCTGAGAACAGGACTTGTGTGAGCAGGCTAAAAAGTGACTTATGAGGTTCTGTTGCACAATAGCAGGGATAGCCTGGAAATTGAAGACCAGTTAGTCTAACCTCCATTGTGGGCAGTTTTCTGGAGACCGTTATCAAAGAAAGGCAGGGGTGCTACTAGAACAACAGGGGTTATAAGACATAAGGCAGCACAGATTCTTGAGAGACAGGTCGTGTCAGACTTTTTGACGTAATTTGACATACTTCTTTGATTCTGTGATGAAAGTAGTGAACAGGGATCAGGCAATTGATATCTTAAACTTTGATTCCAGCAAGGTCTTTAACTTTGTGCTGCACGGGTGATTAATTAAGAAGTTGCAGGACCTAGCCGGCCCGGTGGCGCAGAGGGCTGAGGCGCTGGACATCTCACCTCATGGCACGCTGGTGACTCGGGTTCGGGAGCGAGCTTGGGTCATCAGAGTTCAGCACGGGGGGGGGTGGAGCTGGATGGAGTGGCCGTCAGGCCGTTCTCCTCTCCGGGGAGGTGGGGTGGCATCCCTCGCTCACGGTTACTCCCTGGTGGAGGCCGAGGGGCTGCGCAAGCAGGGTGCCGGTGATAGGCCAATGGGGCAGGCGGAGGAGGGCCGTTACCGAGTTGTAGGGTGCATGCATGCTTCCACATGCATGCGTCCTTCTCCTGAGGTCCTCGGGTAAAAATTGGGAGAAAAATGAAAAAAAAAAAACAGTGGCAGGATGGCAACCGACTCTGCGCAGGCACTGCTCCTGGACCGGGCATAAGGTAAGCCCAGGTAATTCTGGGGGATGGAGCTGGGGGAGTCGGTCAGATGGGGCTGTACAGGGAGGAGAATAAAGAAAGATGTGATAAAAAAATGAAGGTGTGGGATCTGGAAATTGGGAAACCTGACCAGATGGATAAGTGACTGGCTACTAGGGAGGACTCGGAGGGTATCCTACATGGCAAAGTCTCTAAAGTCAGGTAGGTTATGAGTGGTGTCCTTCAGGGGTCAGTCCTGGAATTCACACTCTTCAATATATACTTCAGTGACATAAGAGAGGGGTTAAGGGGAAGGTGGGCTTCTCTGAAAAGATACGAAACTATGCGAAAAGGTAGATACTACGTTAGGGATGCCCAGCTGGCATCTCACTGTTGAAGTTCAGTGTCAAGAAGTGCAAGGCAATGAACATCGGGAAAAGGAATCCTAAAATGGATTACTGGATTGATGGGCGAGGGTGTGACACAATACAGAGGAAAGGGATTTGGGGGTTGCCATCAGTGATAAACTGAAGCCCACTTCACAGTGCAGTAAGGTTTATGGGAAAACTAATAGAATGTTGGGGTGTGAAGGTAGGGGCTTTACCAGCAGGAGAATGGCAGTGCTCCTTAGATATATAGATATATTGATGCTGATGGCAGAGAAAGGCCCCTAAGCCCATCCAGTCTGCCCCCCATCTAACTACTCTGCACTGGTCCTAGTAGCCATCCCCACTAATTATTTCTAACTAATCTCATACTGTATGCCTGTCCCATCTCTGCTTGAAGCTGCTCACTGATTTGGCTTGTAATGCTCTGGCAGCTTCTTTCACTTGTCATCACTCTTTCTGTGAAAAAGTATTTATGGACATCCCTCTTAAATGTCCACCCCTTCAAGTTTAAGTGAGCTCCCCCTCATCCCTGTATTCTAGCTTAATGAGCAAAGTACCTTGGCATCCACCCAGTTTATCCTGTGCAGGTACATGTATGTTTCGATTATGTCAATCCTTTTCCTCTTTTTCTCAATGCTGTACATGCACAGGTCATGTAGCCAGTCGTTTCAGTCTTTCCTTAGGTGTGGTCTCCACTGCCTTGTGCAGTACTACAGAGGTGGTTGCACCAGTGACCTGTACAATGGGAGGATCGCTTCTTGGCCTATTGCTAGGGTTCTCTTGTGCCTATCCCATGCATTCTTGAATTCCCCTACCATTTTTACCCCATCACCTCTGCTGAGAGGCTGTTCCATGCATCCAACACCCTTTCTGTCAAAAAACACTTCCTCACGTTACCCCTGAGTCTACCCCCCACTCTAGCTTCATGTCATGAACCTTTTCTTGAACATCTTTTTTTCTAAAAGATGCTACCATCTTGTACCATATTTATGCCCTTGAGATATTTGAAGGTCTCTATCATATATCATATCAAGGTCTCTACCCTTCTCTTCCAGGGTATACATATTGAGGTCCTCTAGTCTTTCCTTATATGACTTTTGGTACAGACCCTGCAACATTTTTGTTGCCATTCTCTTAACTGCCTCTACTCTGTCTATGTCCTTTCAGAGATGCGGCCTCTAGAACTGGACGCAATATTCCAGATGAGGTCTCACCGAGGATCTGTACAGTGGTATCACTACCTCCTTTTTTCTGCTAGTGATACCTCTCCTGATGCACCCCAGCATCCCACTGGCTTCCCCATATCCTTTTCACAATGCTTGGTCACCTTTAGGTCAGCAGATATAATTATCTCCAGGTCCCTTTCCTGTTTGGTGGTCATCAGTGCCTCCCCCCAACCATCATGTACTCCTCCCCTGGGTTTCTGTGCCCCAAATGCATGATTTTACATTTCTTTGCATTGAATCTTAGCTGCCACATGCTTGACCACTTCACAAGCCTGCTTAGGTTCCTCCCCCCCCAAGAGTGTCAACCCAGTTTTAGATTTTAGTGTTATCTGCAAAGAAGCATATCTTCCCTTCCAGCCCCTCTGCAATGTCGCCTATGACATCCAACACCACTGTTCTGTGGCCAGTGGAACCAGTTGGTTGCAGAATTACCGTATTTTGGATCCTTTCAATTTTGTTGAGTACTAAATCCGGCAGAGTGCCTTCCCTGATTGGACACTGTACAGAGGTGCTCAGATTCTCTGGAATCTGTTCTGTTAGTACAAATTCAGAATTTCAGAAAATTCCACCTCTGACTCCAATTTCCTTATGCCTCCGATTAAGGCATAGAAGCGGAATCAGAGGTGGAACTGGAAGTTCTGATTCCGCAGCTTAATACCATCTCCAGTTACCTCCCCCAGCTTGCTTTTAAAAAAACAATGTAAAAGCTGTAAAACAAAAACAAGTACTCTCTCTTAGCTTGTCTTTATGTCACCCCAGTTTCTCTCCCAACTCAGTCCCATTCCCTACACCTCCCTACTTGCAGTCCCGATTCCCTGACTCCCCTACCACCAGCCTATACCTGAATGCTGCTGCAGTGATTGGGAAAGCCTAGGGGTCTTTTGTCCTGCTGCACATCTGTCCACATTGATAGCCCTCCTGCTGCTTTGTCAGTGAGAGAGAGAGAGAGAGAGAGAGACTGATGTTGGAGCTGATCAGAATTGGACTGGTGGTGGTCAGTCACTAGTCCAACTACTTATGCGGTGGTTAGTGGTCACCACCACCACAGAAGAACATCTCTCTTATCCTCTCCCTCTGACCTGATAAAGTGTCAAACTCAGCACTATTCTAACCCGTTCAATTTCCAAACTGGTTAACCCATTCTAACCTCAGTCAGCATCTGTGACCCGACCACCAACACACAGCGCCTGCCTGCCAAGTCCAACTTAAGTGCCACTGCCACATTGCCAAGTGAGCTCAGCTGAACTACGATACTGCTGAATCCCTGGCTGAATGCTAATTTGATGTGAGGATGCCCTCCTGCACCAAACCCTGGGTTAAGTCATCAGACCGCTATTATGAATTCTGCATCCGATGGCTTAACAACTCAGAGTTTGCTGCAAATATGCCACTTTCCCAGGTCATAGGGCTTTGAGCACAGAAGAGAGTGTAGGTGGAAAGCTTACATGAGTAGTGGAGGTAGCCAAGAAGGGCTTTGGTTATATTTTGGAAACTTTGTTTCGTCATTGCCAGCCTCGTGTCTGCCCACTGAGTAGGACTTAGGTTGGGGTACATCGCATTTGGGAGCAAGAAAGGAGACTCCCTCTGGCTCTCAACTGGATTTTTTGCATTGTGTATGGACTCAGGGTCATGGTTGTCACAGCAACACTGGCTACAGGCCAGGAGGACTGGCAATGGCAAACAGTGATGATGTCCAGCATCACCACATCGAAAGTAGGGACTGGGAGGGGGGGACTCAGGAGGTGGACTCGGAGTCTTCACAATCAATTGGTTGGGATTTCATCTATGACTGTCATCTGTCACTTTAGTAATACACTGCTTGGTGGGAGGCTTCACATGGAATCAGATTTAGGTACCGATTGGGTTTTTCAGAGTTCAGATTTTTGTGGCCTCAAATAGCGAAATTCTGAGTTTAAAAAAAAAACGCTAAAATCAGAGGAATCTGATTCCAATCCCTACACTGACTGGACTAGTTGAACTACGAATGCCTGCTGACATGCAACCGTCAGAAGCCGATTTCTAGTACTTGCCACAAATGGAACTTTCCAGTCTAAATCTTGTTTATTAAAGTTCTCTACTACTACCACCTCCCTTGTCCGTCTTCCTTAGCATCTTACCTAATTCCTTTGTCTACCACCTAATTGTAACTTGGTGGTCTGTAGCCCAACCCAATCCTGACTCATTTCCTATTTCATGTTGCTGCTAGTATGCACAAGATTTCTAGTTTTCCTGAATTCCCTAGGACTGTCTATTTCAGTTGCCTCTCTCCCTCCTTTTACATGCAGCACTACTCCCCCCCCCCTTTGTTCTGTCCTACCTGAGCAATGAGTAACCTGTCAGGGTCATGTCCTATTCATGGTTTCAGGTTGCCCATGTCTCTGTAACAGCCACCAGGTTGAGTCTCCATTCAGTGAATATCACCTGTAGTTTCATCATTTTGTTGCCAAGACAGCTTGCATTGGGTATATCATTTCCCAACACCTATCTCTGCCCCCCCACCTTTTCCCTTCATCCTGGGTATGTTTGATTCTATTATGTTGGTTGATAGGGGGAGACCATCAAGGCCCCCCCCTTGTTCATGACATTGGATGCACACCTTGCCACATTGCTCCCCCCCAGTTTACATTAGATAAATGCTCTACCAGCCTTTTACCTAGTACCCTCCTGCCCTCCTGCCCTCCTCAGTGGGATGCAAGTTATCCTTTCTGAATGGTTTCCAATTCCCTCATGGCTGGGACCCAGTCACTGAGGAATGGAAATCCCTGTTCCTTGCACCAACCCTCTAGCCATATATTTTTTAATTTTATTTAGTTGCTTAACAGGTATAGCACACTAAGCTGGAAGCTTTTTTACAGGAGCGACCTGGGAGCACAAGGAGGTTAAGTGACTTGCTCAGGGTCACACAGTATGCAAGTGGAAGCTGTGGGATTCAAACCCAGGTCTGGTCTGCTGGATGTCACCAGATTTGCAGCTCAGAGCCTTAGACCACTGCGCTATACTGCCACACATGGAATTGTTACCTCTGTTTCAGGCATGGCCATGGTAGCAGTTTAGAGATGATTACTACCCCTGTTCCCCTTTTCTACCTTCTTAGGAGCATAAGAGTCAAACTTGACATGTTCCAATCTCCATCTGCACAGAGCATTCATGCACATATGTACAATCTGACCTGGCCTTGCTTCCCACTCCACCTGATATCCACCCCTCTGGCTTTAGGTCTGTCTCCTGTCACTGCAGAAAAATAGCAGACCATCTCCTTACCATTGGATGTGAGACCTAGATCCCTCCCTATAGCCCTCACAACTGAGTCCCCCACTGTGTGTACCTGCTTTTGCCCCCTTTGGGACTCGGCCAGCCCTGGGCAAGGCATGCTGGTTCCATTTTCTCTTGTGGGGGTAGACTGCGGTACCTCTAGTTGCAAAAGGGTGAACCTTTTGCTGGTACACAGCCCCAGTTCCACATGCTTGGACTTCCTTCCCCTACTTCTCACTCCCCCACTACAATCCAGCCCCCTTCTCTAGCTTGTGCTGCCCTGGGAGGTGGCTGTGGCAGTAATGCCCTATTCAGCCCTATTGCTGCATCAATAAATTGGCATATTTTTTCATCCCTTGCAGCTTCCAGGTCTGCCTTCATGGCCTAGAACCTTCTGCAGTTGTGACAGTGGCTGAACTCCCCAAGCACCCTGTGGTTCACCACTGTCCCATACTCCCTGCGCTCCCTCCACATCCCACCAAAATGTTCCCCTGCATCATTGTGTGTTTGTACTGACTGTAACTGTGTTGTGAGCTGTGTATGTTACTTATAATACCCTCACAGTTCTCAGGCTCTGTTCACTTTTTTCCTATACATAGATTGTGCTACTGTGCTACCCCAGATAAGGTATCTTAAGGATCCTTTTATACAGTCCAAAGGAGGGTGATAAAAATGATACAGGGCCAACGGGGAAAATTATACAAGGAAAGACGGCAAAGCATCAACGTGTATTCTTCAGAGAACAGAAGAAAATAAATTGACGGAACAGAAGCCTTCAGGTTTCTAGAAAGGATTAACAGGATGGACTCCATCGAACTGTTCAAGAAATGAGAGCTTGTATACCATGGGCACAATTACAAGTTGGTGGTGGGGAAGGGCAGTTTCAGGTGGGACATAAGGAAGTACTTCTTTACTGAATGGGTGGTGGACAAATGAAAGTTTGTTTAGCAGTGAGCTAACCATCAAATCTGTAGCCAGGCAGTGCTGGTGGTGGTGGCAGGAGGGGAGAAGAGGAGGAACATGGTCCCATGAAGAGGGCAAGACTGCAAGTCTTTTTCTGTCTGTGAAGTTCTATTATCTCTTGATGAATGAACATTTTTAGATCTATTTTTGCATATTACGCTGGCCATGAGGTTTTATTAGCAACCCCTATGCATACATAATTTTGTTCCCAGGGGATAAAAGAAACAAGGTCTGTCCTGGCCCCATTCTCTTTTCCATATTCCTCAATTGATCCCCACTGCCTGCTCCTCTGTGTCCATTCACATTTATGCAGATGGTACAGTGCTCTTTGCCTCTGGCTCCTCTGCCCCTGACTTTGTAGGTCAAGGTACAACAAGGCTTCAAAAATATTCAGCATTGGTTCCAGTCAAACCAGCTGCCCGTAAATGCCAACAAAATAGTCTCTATGACCTCTAGCTCCTAGCAGAGACTTGCCAGCCAAGCCGTTTTGCTTTGGACTGCCCCCCCCCATTACCAAGTCTGCTGTCTTTACTCCTCTCCCTTGATGCCACACACCTCCCCCACTCTACCTTCCTCTTAAGACAAATTCTGGCATGGCTCCCTCCCTCCTTACCTAACTTTCTTCTCCTGCCCCACTGCCTCCTACCCACATTGTAGCACTGTCTCCCATTCTCTTTCCTTTCTCCCAGGAAATCTGTTGCTGACTAAGATGCCTTCTCATATCATTTCCCTAAACTCCGGTCTTCTCTACCCTGTCCATCTGCTCTGCCTCTTTCCCATCTCCCTTAAGTCTCTTCTTAGTGACTTTAACAGATCTTAGCATCCACTAACCCCCGGCTTGCTCATTGAGCTGTTATGCTCGTTGAGCCCTCCCATCTCTATGCCCCAGCTGGGGTTGTTCACTGCATCTGTCAAGTGCAACTTTTTCTGCTATATACAAGAAAATGCACTTAGACAGTATTAAATCTTTTTAAGAAACATTTTATTGTTTCACATTTGCCTCAAAATAAGACACTCATATTCTTAATAAAAGCAGTATTTAAATAAATAAATACATACATATAAATATGTGATCAAAATGCAAAAAACCTAATGTGCAAGATTCACCCGCCATGTCAGTGTGAGCAGCCCAGCACTTCGAAGCCATTAAGACCTCTTCATCAGGCGTGTCGCCTCCTAGTGGTATACACCTTTATATAGCATTTAAATCCCAGCTGTGTTAAATTATTATCTCTCATAATCTTTAAAGCCTAATTAACAACACTCCATGTTCCATAATTACCAATATGTAACTGAATTAGTTTTATATACTAATTAACTGATTACTAAAGTGCTTAACAACCATCTTATGCATAAGGAGTAATTAATTTCCTTTTGAAAAAATCGTTATCTTACTCAAAGGGAGGTAGGTGTCTCCACTGTGCTGCTAGGCTCTCCTTAGTCCATCTGGGGCATAATTTAATGGAATATTTCCAAACTTGAAGCCTCAAATCGAACTGCCTGACAGCACACTGCAGACACCCACCCCACATAATGAGACAGACTTAAAAGAAAAAACGGTATATAAATAAAATACTAAACGTAAGCATCAAAACACATCATCTGTTCTCTTTGATACTCCTAAGGAGCCATTCAGCCTGCTTTTAAATAGAGTCAAAATATAATGCTCCATGAAGAACTAACCACTGCTCCTGCTAACTTTCACAAAAAGGTTTCCAGTCCATGTAATCATTAAATCCTGCTGGTTTTAGTGTTTTTAAACAAAAAATGAGTCTTGATTATTTTTGATCCAAAATCTTTTCCCTATTCCCCCCCCCCCCCCATGTTGAGGGGGTACATGATATACACCTATATAGTGGATTACATGTTCTCTATCATCTGTTGTTTCATTTAGGTGTCTGGCAATAGGATGTTGTAAATTCTGTTGTCTAATTGCCCTAAAATGTTACTGCACCCTTTGTTTTAACTTACGTACAGTCTGTCCTATATACATCAAGTCACATATACACCAAATTGCATAAACCACAAAAGTGGTATTGCATGTTATGAAATTATTTATTTGTAACTACATTATTCCACTAGTGCCTGGATTAGTAAATACATTACCCTGCTTAGCATTAGCATATGTTACGCAATTGTGACATGGAAAAAAAACTTTGGGTTTAACTTTTAAACAACTGTCATCAGAAACTGAACTTTTATATTTACTGTGTACCAATAAATCTTTGAGATTTTTACCCCTTCTAAAAGATACCAGTGGTGCTGTCTCATTTAATTTCCTTGGATCTTTATCTACACCTAAAAGGTGCCAGTGTTGATTAATTATTTTTCTCAAATCCATAGACAGTGACACAGTTGAATAAGTTGTAACAAAACTCATTATTGTCTCTTTTTCTTTTTGTCTATACTCCAAGAGGTCTTCTCTCTTTCTTTCATTGGCTCTTTCTAAAGCCTTTTCTAATACTTGCTCCGAATAACCCCTCACTCTTAATCTTTGAAAAAGTTCCTCACTTTCCCTCTTTAAATCTATCTCCCTAGTATTGTTTCATTTTAATCTTAAAAGCTGTGAGTAAAGCAAACTCTCAACTAAATGTTGAGAATGGGCACTACGTGCATACAGTGTGCTGTTTCCTGCTGTACTTTTTCTGCAACCTTTTGTAGTCACTTTCTCCCCACTCTCTCCAATTAAATGCAAGTCCAAAAAATTCTATTTCAAGCTTATCACTTTTAGTAGTAAATGTGATTCCCATTTCATTCTGGTCAATATATTAAAAAAATCATACATTGCCAACTCTGTACCATCCCAGATGATCAAAAGATAATCTATTAACCACAAATAAAAAATTATATGGTCAAAATAAGGGTTGCAATGGCTGTCAAATATGGCCTCCCCTCCCACCAACCCATAAACAGGTTGGCGTAGGAGGGGGCCACAGATGACCCCATCGCTGTTCCTCTTTTCTGCAAGTAATATTGGCCATCAAAAGCACCTTGTACTGCTTTACCCTGCGCTGAATACTGGATTGCACATCTGTGATGTATTGCACTTTTTTGTTGTACTGTAATGCTTGGCACTGACTATTCTTGATTCAAATCTGATAATGTACTAATAGTCTTTCACTTTATTGTATTATCCTCCTCTCCACCCCCACCCCCGACACCGAAACATCTGGAAACAAGCTGTCATCAACTCAGTATGGGTTTCATAGTAAAACTTTTGAAATAAATAAATACTGCATTTCTGATTCATGTAGTTGATGCGGAGAAAGGGACTTATTCATATGTTGTTAAAAAAAAAAGTTAAATTAGCATTATGAGGCCCGAGGGATCTATGTACAGTAATTACCAAGGATTTCATAACAATTGCTTTTATTTTGCAGCTAAAGAAGAGCATTATAGCTCTACAGGGGATTCTAACTCGGTTTTCAGGAACAGAAAGCATGCTGCCTAAATAGTTTGTTTTCACCACACATTTTCCTTTTTGTATAGAACTGCAAGTTTATTTGCCCACAATACCCCAAATGAGAAGCGATATCTCATTTTAAGTGAGGTCCTGTGCCTACCCAGTTTTACAGCTGGGTGGACAGTAGATTACAGACATCAAGAAGCTAGTCCAAGGCTGCTCAGGGAGCCAGTGACTGGGGTTGGATTCTAAACCAGGGGTTCCTGTCTCACAGTGCTTTACTGATTTAACAACTAGATCACACTACTTCTCACAATGAGTTTTGTGTCTACACTTCTGTGTAAATATAAGATTAAAAACATGTATTTTATAGGTGAAGTAAAAAATGAGCTGATACAGAATTTGTGCTCAGTGAATGTGCTAAAATTTTGCCCTTTTACTACTGATTTGGCCCAATTAAACATTTAGGCCACTTTGGGTCACTTCAAGCTTTGGTCAGTTACATAGCAAAAAACACTCTAGCCTGTTATAACAGACCAGGTCTAGTCCCATGGCTTCCTCTTTCCTGCCCCCCCCCCCATATTTTTTTTTACATAAAGAAACTTGCTGACTTCTGACACTGTGCAAGTGCTGACTGAGTCGTTAAAGAAGAACTGACTGGGTAGGACTGGGGTGGTTGAGTGGTGTTTATCTATCCACATCTGTAGCCTGCTAGACCCCCCTACCATGGTCCAGATGTAGCTTCTGCTGAAGTGTCGAAGCTGAACCAAAAGCAAGGGATCCGAATTCAGTTTCATTTGAACTTGCCAATCTCCAGCTTTGCTACATCGTCTTAATGAAAGCCACCCCATAGAGATGGGATGTTTGAAAAGCATTCTTCATTTGATTGGAAGCAATCTAGAATCGATCATATATTCACATTGCTTTGTTGTTGATGGCTTTCACGGGTTTGGATTGGAACAGCCTACTTACATCAATATGATCAGAGATCCAGTCAACCGATTTCTGTCCAACTATTTCTTTCGGCGATTTGGGGACTGGAGAAGTGAGCAAAATCACATGGTCCGCACCCCAGGCATGAAGGATGAAGAAAGATATCTGGTAATTTTGTCATAGATTTTTATTTTATTTTATTTTTTTTTATCAAAGTTGCTTTCTCATCTTTGGAACTAAGACGCAACACATAATGTTTGTTTGTTTATTGCAGCTGTTTGGCATTGGCATTGTAACACCACATGTATTTGATTAAATAAAAAATGTTCCACCCTTTGAAGTTATAAGTGATCAGAAAAGGAAATTTCTGGCCTGCATCATGGATAAATTATGGCAGACCAAATGTGTATTGCGGTTATGAGGGCTTTGAAAGTGGTATTCAAATTACGTAAAGCATTATTCTTGCTCAGAACATGATGCTGGGTGCCAAATGCTACTACCATGTTGAGCCTCTATATTATTTTCAGTCACAGTAAATTTGCTATGTGCTAACACAAATGTCATGTCCTTTGAAAACAAATAGGTTCCCTTATCACAAAATCGATGGATTTAAGCTACTGAGAAAAGACATCAGAGGCCAGATATTCAAAAGTTAGCATGGACACAAATGGGTTTCTACCCATGCTATTCAGATTTAGGCCCATTTTTGGGGTGCAGTCTATATCTGGAGACCCCTGTAGCATGTGCTAAACCCATTAGTGCCCAGGTGCTCACGTAACACTACATCCATGCAAATGAGGGGCCCTGTGCTCTATACGAGTGCAGCGGCAATTTCTGTGATTTGCATCGGTGGTAAATGGCACCCAAAGCAATGTTATTCACCACCTTCAAAAACATAGATACATAGATACATAGATACATAGACAGTGTCGGCAGATAAGGGCCTATGGCCCACCTAGTCTGCCCATTTGAGCTTGTAAGTTCAGTTTGTTTTCCTAGAAGTCTGTTTCCCCTTACCCCTGCCCTCTAGAATTCCTTTATGTCTATCCCATGCATTCTTAAATTCCGTGATTGTTTCAGCCCCCACCACTTCCTCTGGCAGGGTGTTCCACTTGTCCACCACTCGCTCTGTGAAGAAATTCTTTCTCATGTTTCCTCTGAATCGTCCCCTCCTCCAACTTCATTCCATGCCCTCTAGTCCTGAAACATCTTTTTCGCTTAAAAAGTGTTTTCCTGCACCCTGTTCCTCCCTGTAAGATACTTGTATATCTCTTCATATCCCCTCTCTCCCTCCTCTCCTCCAGGGAGTACATGTTCAGTTCCTTCAACCTGTCTTCATAGGACTTGTGATGCAACCCATGCACCATCTTTGTTGCCCTCCTCTGAACCTTCTCTACCCTATGTCCTTACGTAGGTATGGTCTCCAGAACTGTACACTGTACTCCAGGTGGGGCCTCACTAGTGTCTTGTATAGCGGAATTATGACCTCCCTTTTCCTGCTGGTGATGCCCCTGCCTATACATCCCAGCATCCTATTTGCTTTACCTGATGCCTTGTCACACTGTTTCCCTACCTTGAGGTCATCAGAGATGACAACCCCAAGATCCCTTTCCTGCTTGGTGCATGCTATATCCTCACCCCCCAACTGATATATTGTGCCAGGGTTTTTGTGCCCCATATGCATTATCTTGCACTTCTTTGCATTGAATTTCTACTGCCAAACCCTTGACCATTCTTCAAGTTTCTGCAGGTCCCTTCTCATTCTGTCTACACCCTCTGGTGTGTCTGCTCTGTTACAGAGCTTTGTGTCATCAGCGAACAGTGAAATTCTGCCTTCTAGATCCTGTGCAATGTCACTGATGAAGATGTTGAATAGGACCGGTCCCAGCACTGATCCCTGTGGTACCCCACTGGTTACTCTTCCCTCTGTGGAGTGACAGCCATTTACAACCACCCTCTGTGTCCTGCCACCCAGCCAGTTACCTACCCACCACACTACTGTCCTGCCCACCCCATATTCCCCAGTTTGTGTAATAGTCTCTATGTGGCACAGTGTCAAAGGCCTGCTGAAGTCCAGATAGGCCATGTCCACTGCCCTCCCTGATCCACCTCCCTAGTCACCCAGTCAAAACTTCAATGAGGTTGGTCTGACATGACCTCCCCTGGTGAAACCATGCTGCCTTGGGTCCTGTAGTCCATTGACAACCAGATGTTCCACCAATCTCTCCTTCAGTAGTGCTTCCATGATCTTTCCCACTACCGAGGTGAGGCTGACTGGTCTGTAGTTCCCTGCTTCCTCTTTGTTCCCACTTTTGTATAGGAGATCACATCTGCTGTCCTCCAGTCTTTGGGTACCTCCCCTGTTTCCAGTGATTGGCTGAACAGGATGGCCAGAGGTTCAGCCACCACCTCTCTTAGTTCTTTAAGGACCTGGGTGCACCCCATCTGGCCTCATTGCTTTATCAGCTCTTATTACTTCCAGTTCCTTCAGGACCCTTTCTCGTGTAAAGGGACTTGTGTCCATTTCTGCACCATTCTCACCCCTTGTACTCCCTTCAGACCCATTACTCTCTTCCTTAGTAAAGACTGAGCAGAAATACCTGTTCAACATGTCAGCTTTATTGTTGTCATCCTCCACGCGGCTCCCATCCTCCCCCTTCAGTCTCACTATCCCTCCCTCTGTCTTTCTTTTTTCACTTATGTACCTGTAAAAGGTTTTGTCCCCTTTACCCACTGATTTTGCAATGTGTTCTTCTGTCTGAGCTTTGGCTTCCTTGCTGACTTCCCTGCCTCCTTTGTTTCTCCTGGTACTTCTCCCTATCCCCTTCTGCCTGTGTCTTTTGTATTGCTGAATGCAATCTTTTGGCTTTCACTTTCTTTGCTACCTCTTTGGAAAACCATAATGGTCTCCTCTTCCTTTTCCTCTTGCTAACCTGCTTAATGCATAATTCTGTTGTTCTTATAATCCCCATTTTAAATACTGCCACTGTTCCTCAACCCTGATTCCTGTCCCATTCCCTTAATGCCTCTTTCAAGTATCTCCCATTTTCCCAAAGTCTGCCCCCTAAAATCCAGGATCTGTTTTTTGTGTGGTTTGGTTCTGCTCTTTCTGTGATTTCAAACCACAATGACTGGTGTCACTGTACCCAGGTGCTCCCCACTGTTACCCCATCACACTGTCCCTGTTTGTGAGCACAAGGTCCAGTATTGCCTTCTGCCGAGTTGGTTCCATGACCAGTTGCTTGAGGAAGGCACCCTGAAGGAGTCCAGGATAAATCTGCTCCTAGTTGATGCTGCTGCTGGGATGCTCCAGTCCACGTCTGGAATATTGAAGTCTCCAACCAGTACTACCTCACCTTTGTCTGCCATCCTTTGGATGGCTAGCATCAGCTCCCTATCTGTTTCTTCCTCCTGGGCTGGTGGTCTATAGACCACACCTGTGCGGATGGCTGGCCCCATTTTCCTTTCCAGCTTAACCCATAGTGGCTCTCCCCCATTTTGTTCCTCCTGGATCTGTGTGGCCCTTATGTCATTTTTCACATACAGTGCCACTCCTCCTCCTCCCTTCCTGCCTGCTCTGTCTCTTCTGAATATGTTGTAGCCAGGTATGGCCATCTCCCAGTCATGGTTATCATTACACCAGGTTTCAGTGATGGCCACAATGTCCAGGTCTGACTGTACCATGACAGCCTCCAGATCTTCCATCTTGTTGCTAAGGCTCCTGGCATTTGCACACATGGCTTTCCATGATTTGACCTCCCTAGACTGCTTCACTGTTCTACTCCAGCCCCTTCCTTGGTTGTCATTTATCCCTGGTTCTCCTTGCTGTTTGCTCTTCTGTTGAATTTTGCCCTTTTCTGCTTATCCACCTTTGGACACTAATCTCCATCTTTTGCACACTGCTTTGCAGAGATAGCCACTCCTCTGGTTCACTGGTTCCACTACTAGCTGTGGGGGTGAGTAAGTAGGTACCGTCCTTGCTGGCCTGCCACCCCTTTGCTAGTTTAAATGCTTGTCAATGTAGCATTTAAACTATCATTGAGTGCTTGATTCCTCCAGGATGGATGCAGCGTCAGGCTTGAACAAACCTCCATCCTCCAGTGGTCCCCAGTCACCAATGAATCCAAACCCTTCCTCACAGCACCAGTTCTTCAACCATGAGTTAAAGTTCCTGGTGCATGCACTCCTATGCTCTCCTTGCCTCTCACAGGTAGTACTTCTGAGAAAGTGACAGAGTAGCACTGTTTGAGACCCTCCCAGTTTCCTAAACTCTTCCTGAACTTCCTTTGGCTCCCCATTTGCCAAGTCATTAGTACCTAGGTGGATAATGACATCCAGCTCACCCTCCGTCTTGCCTTCCCAGTGATCCCCAGTATCTTCCTTCCATCCCTCCATGCCGTGGCACCTGGTAGGCACCTCACCTCCTGTCCTCCCTCCTATATTCCTAGCTGGATCCCTCTTACGATGGAGTCCCCACCAGGATTCTGCCTCCTCCTCTGGGGTCCACTGCTTTCCCCACTGAGGTCACCTCCTTGCCTAACCTCCACATCCTTTCCTTCCACTTCCCTGGGTACCCTTATTTGGTTGTCCTCATTTGCCAGTGTGGCATATGAGTTCTTGAGAGGAATAGGATCTGGGATGTGCCTCTGCCTGACTGCTCTAACCCTCCTGAGCCCACTGTCATCCAAGTGCTCCTCGTTCTTGGCATCCTTTGAGGCAGCTGCATTGGACTGGGTGGTCCCTGGATAGGGTGATGGTACTCCTGACCCAGTTTACTTCCGGCTCTGAGTCTGGCTACCTCATCCCGCAGTCCAGAGAGATGCATGCAGATAGGGCAGCCCTCAGTGTCCAGAAGGTCTGCCTGAATATGGCTGCCCCACAGCCACTGCATTGCAACTACCCCATTATATACTGCAATTCCACTACTTCTCTGCTACTGAAGCTCTCTTAGTTCTATTTTATTTATTTACAGTACTAAAAATTCTGTAACTGATCGTCAGATATATATATTTTTTTAAGGAAAAAGAAACCAATAAATAAATAAATGAGTCAAAACACTTGTCGTGCTGAGGGTGGTCTTCTTCCCCCTTATGCCCCTCCTACTTCACACCTCTTACTATACCCTGTGTTTAGCTCCTGTCAATCAGATTTATCAGGGCATATAATTAAGAGTTGGGGAAGGGGTGGAGGGGGGGGAAAATTTGCAGCAATTAAAGACAGCAAAGAATTACACCACCACTATGTTTTAAATTTTCAACAGCCCAAAAACAATTATAAGTAAAGACAACACAGAAAGAAAGTATAGTGTCACTACAAGCCTACAATCTAAGTTTAAAAGAAAAATACCAATTACCAGTTACTCTAAAGCACTGAATTGAATATGTTTCTTCCTTCACCTTCTGGCTTTTCTGAGAAGATGAACTTGTTTGCTGCTTTAACTGTGACTAAGCCCCACCTCCAGTTATCACGTAGCTGAGGTCAGAGGCCAGACAATTAACACCCTTCACCCAGCTACAGGACAGTCAGACAAGCCAAGATAAAATTTGCAGCAATTAAAGACAGCACAGAATTACACCACCACTATGTTTTAAATTTTCAACAGCCCAAAAACAATTATAAGTAAAGACAACACAGAAAGAAAGTATAGTGTCACTACAAGCCTACAATCTAAGTTTAAAAGAAAAATACCAATTACCAGTTACTCTAAAGCACTGAATTGAATATGTTTCCTTCCTTCACCTTCTGGCTTCTTCTGAGAAGATGAACCTCTGTTTGCTGCTTTAACTGTGACTAAGCCCCACCTCCAGTTATCACGTAGCTGAGGTCAGAGGCCAGACAATTAACACCCTTCACCCAGCTACAGGACAGTCAGACAAGCCAAGATAAAATTTGCAGCAATTAAAGACAGCACAGAATTACACCACCACTATGTTTTAAATTTTCAACAGCCCAAAAACAATTATAAGTAAAGACAACACAGAAAGAAAGTATAGTGTCACTACAAGCCTACAATCTAAGTTTAAAAGAAAAATACCAATTACCAGTTACTCTAAAGCACTGAATTGAATATGTTTCCTTCCTTCACCTTCTGGCTTCTTCTCGACTTAAATGGATGCAAAGCCATGCCCCAACTCAACTGATAGCAGGACGGCTATACTTCAATCACCCACCCTCAGTCACCCATTCCACGACAGTCAGGCAGCTCCTTGGTGGCTAGTAGCACCCGCTACCCCCCAAGCACCTGTCCAACAGATGCCTTGCATTTCTCTGGTGTCCATTGGTACTCCAACCCCTTGAATACCTGTCCCGGTTCCTTAACAGTTGTCCTTATTGTTTAGTGGCACCCTCCCACCCTCTGATCCCCATCCCAGTTCAGTGTCACATTGCACTGGTGTCTAGTGGCACCCCCCACCCCTCGAACACCCATCCTAGAGATATCCTGTATTGCCCTGGTGTCCAGTGGTATTTCCCACCCCCGAACATCCATCCTAGTTCTTTGACCGCTATCTCTATTGTCTAGTGGCACCCCCACCCCTGAACTCCCATCCTGCTACACTGACAGTTGTCCCTGGTGTCTAGTGGCACCTCCACCCCCAAGCACCCATCTTGGTTTATTAACAGTTGTCCTCAGTGTCTAGTGACACACCCTCTGATTACCCTTCCTGGTAATACACAGTACGGTCTGGTGTCCAGTGCCCTCCCCCATCATCCTCCGGTCACCCATTCCAGTTATTCCAAAGATTTCCATGGTGTCAGTAGCACCCCCCACTCTCCAATCACCTGTCCCAATAATATAGTGTATTTCTTGGTGTCTAGTGGCACCCCTCCGATCTCCCATCCCATATATGGACCATTATCCCTTGTATCCAGTGTCCACCCCAATCTCCTGGCCCATGTAACCTAGACTATCCTTGGCATCCAATGGTACCCCCAACCCCACCCCCTGAAAGCTGGTCAAGAAATGGACTGGCAAACACTGGTGGTGCAGCAGCCCCCCAACTGCACCCCTCACACCCAGAACACCACCCGGCCAACTCCCCATACCAGTGATGCTGGGGACATGTAGTGAAGTCTGACACAGTGACCAGCACAAGCCCTTCTCTCACCTCCTGTCACCTCCTCAGCCTGCCACTGTATGAGTCAACAGTGACCACGTGTACAGTATGTTTGCCAGCCAGTTTCTCAACTGACATGGGGGGGAGGTACCACTGGATGCTAGGGATAGTCTAGGTTACAAGGACAGGGAGATTGGGGGCCACTAGACCACAGGGATAATGATCCATATATGGGATGGGAGATTGGGGGGTGCCACTAGACACTAGGAACAACTGTTGGTGAACCTGAATGGATGTTCAGGAGGTGAGAGGGTGCCACTAGACACCAGGGTCAACTGTCAGTGAACCAGGATGGGTGATTGGGGGGGTTACCACTGGATGCCAGGGCAATGAAGGAAGTCTGCAGGATGGGTGATTGGGGTGTGCGGAGTGCTGCTAGCCACCAGGGATGACATCAGGGTGGGTGCAACTGGGCCACTGCTTCCCATGCAAATGAGCCCTTAATGGGCATGCCAATGGCTCCTTGGTGCCTTGTATGCCCAAAAGGCTGATTTGCAATTTGCAGGCTGAATATCGTGCCATGGCTCCCATTGCTATCAGGTCCAAGGGCATAATTCCCTATGGGCCGGATACAGCCCAGGTTCATGTTGGGGTAGCACAGATTGACTTAGCACTGCACCAACATGGGCTATTATTCAGTCATATAGTGCTAGTCTACTATCCAACGGAATATAGCAGCCTTTCAGTTGGGTGCAGGTGCATTGCAAACCTTTGTAGCCCGGTTTTGCACATTTTTGAATGTCTGACCTCTGATTTCCTAAACAATCCATTCCATTTCCTCACAGTTGCTACAACTCTGCTGCAGTGGAACTTTTAAAACAAGCAGGAAACGCAAGCTGTCCACCAATAAAATTAATAAATAATACATACCAACTTTTTACATGTGCTTTACCAAGTGCTGCTAAACCTGAGCACCATGTTATTCCCTTTATTTTCCCAGTATGCTCTGTTTCTGTGTCCGGCATGACATTTCTAAGCTTGATGAGATGGGGCACAGCTTATATAAATAGCAAAGCTGCCCTGAAGGCAATGCTGTGTGGGCTTTATTAGTAAGCATAGAGCTATCTAGAATTCCTAGAGTGCTGCTTATACTGCATGCTAGAAGTCAGGGTGTGGCATTCTGGCATGTCCATGGGGCTGCTAGTCTGAGCAGGGAGAAAGCAAAACTGTGGGGAATAGGTGTTAGACAGATCTGTTACTGGGCCTGCATAGCAAAGGCAGCACACTGCAATGGGTGTCAATCTACCACGCGTTACAGGCCCAGTCTGCATGCTAGCAGTTCTGTTTAGCTCTATAGTAGTAACTGATTTCACAAAACTCAGAAGGCAGCAAGGCAGCGAGAGTTATACAACTGAGACAAAAATTAAATTTTTGAAAGTTAAGAAAATTCTGGTAATATTAATTTCTCATACCAGTAAGACAGAAGTCTGAAGGTATATGAGATTGTGAAAAATGTGTATAGTAAAACATGAGGTACTGGCAAATTTCCTGCTACAGACAGATGCTGCTACATGTGTAAGATTTGGAAAATGAACAAATGCGCCATTGGGTTGCTGCATTTTGTAAATAGTTCAACAGTAGAAGAGCCCAAACGAACCAGGTGAAAAGCAGTCCCATTAAACTAAAGCTAGCTTGAGTGAAGCTCACTCAGAATGAGCTGTCACAAATTGAAAATTGGTCCACAAAGTGGCGTAGTTCACAGTTCGCAGCGAAAATGTTTCACTTTGTTACTTTTGGGAGAAGGGTATTTCTGCAAAGTAATGCACTTCATATAGGTTTCTCTATGCGAAGTATGAACTTTGCAAAGTGAAATGCTACAGGAAGTTCTGCACTTTGTGGCAAACTACATGAAGTGTGCAGTTTTTTTCACTTCACAAAGACCTGCTGTTATAGACAAAAATTCAGGTGCTGTGCTCTGCCCCATGAAGTAATCATGGAGAGAATTACCTGGATCAGCCTAGTGTTTTCTTGCCAAAATGACTTCAGCACTGCTAGTTAATTGTGAATTATCTGCTACATTTACACTGATTTGTTAGCAAACTCAAAACTGTGCCTAATCAGTTTAGAAAATCGTCTTGCATCGTGGAAGCTGAATGTTCTTTGGGGATGGGTGCTAGTGTTGAATTGTATTGTGTACACTTGGTATGCAGCACACAGGATTAGAAGCACTTCATAAAGCAAACATAACAGGTCTAGTCAGGGATCCAGGTTTCCTGAATGGGGTTGGATCCGATACCTCTTGCTATACTTTTCAGGCCACAATTTTTGGAAAGAAGAGATCCACGGTACCATAATCAAGGGACCTGCCCTGTCACAACTCTTGTACAAGTTGTGAAATTCACTGAAATAAGTACAATGTGAACTAAAAATATGAGAAAAATCTGGAAAAGTGGAAATGTTGCCACATATGATCTAGAACCTTCAGTATTGCTCAGATTGATCTAAAATGTGTACCAATTATGCACATTGAGGCTATTCACATAAAACAAGTCTCATTGTCATCATGTCTTTACAGTACAGACCACTACGTGCAATTATTGTAGAAAAATATTTCCAAAATTGCTGATTTTTCAGCTAAATTTTTGAATAGACTTCAAGGCGGTTCACCTGACAAAGTAATCATTGCATTTGTATTACATTACACCGTATTTCTATCTTCTGTGATGTTTCTGCTTTTATGTAAAAGAAACCTGACTCAGATATGATTTACGACTTAGATATTCCATTTTGTGTACCCATACCCCCAAATGGATCCAGTCAAAATCCCGGGTTAATAAAACATTTATCTGTGCAGAAAAAATAAGTTTTATTTTGTTTCATTGATGTAAGGAAAGAATCAAAACAAGGGTGCATCACACTAAACAGTGTTAAAATTACAAATTCAATATAAAGGGTATAGTTCAGAATTAGGGAAATAATTATGATTAATTAAGATTTAGTTAACTGCATATGTAAAACTTATTAGTCAATGATCTAAGGCTGTAGAATGTCCTGTTTAGTATTACATTGATAATGGCTATTTATTCAATTACATGAGATCATCACTATACTAATCATCAAGTTTATGACTTTCTCCAGTCTTATACACATGTGACCTTCAATGTCACTTAATCACTATCACTGTCACTGTCTTCCAAAGTCTGACCCATTTGACTTGACTACATTTCATGGGGTCAGCATTACACATACATGCAATAACACAATTGATATTTGCCCTAGCACAAATGCAGCCTTGCTGGCATTTGTTTCTTTTGCATTTGTAGTACTTGGTTTGCATGGCCACTTTTGGCTTTGGTTCCTTTGTCATCATGTGTGGGACTAGCCTGCCTTCTTGAAGAGTTTGCCCAAACAATGTAGGGTCAGGAAGCACTGAATTTGACTCAGCCATTTTACTGACTGCTATCTGGTACAGAGCATCCAGAATGTGAAGTCTAATGGCATTCTTTGTTAGTGGCAGAGTCCGTAGGTCACCCTTTGTTGTCACATATAGGTGAGCTTGGAGTGCATCCAGGCCAACACTGAACTCGTCTCTGTAATATAAGTTCATGAAGAACTCACGTACTGCTAAAATGACTTCATCAGTGACATCTAGACATGCCCCAGGTTTGCAATAATCTGCTAATGCACAAAGGTTGGCTGCATTTTCAAGAGCAACTTTTACAGTACACTTCTTCCCTCTTCTGAAGGGATAGCTGACAGTATCATAGCCACGTAAGATGTAAGCTCTAAGAACAACTGATGTGAGTTGTGATGGGTCCATGTTGCACATAGTGCTAAGAGAAGCTGCTAATGAATGGCATGGCAGGTACACACCCATCTTCTGAACCCACAGGCCTTCTAGAAAAGCCATCTGAGTGCTATAGTAGATGCACATTATGATCACATCAGTGCCTGTGGCTGCCGCTAAAACTCTCTGATATCCAAGTGTGTTTACACCATGTGCAATATGGGAGATTATTCTTGTATCTGCTTCTTCGTGTCTTGTACATAACAATTCAGGAATTACTACCACGTCATATTTTTGAGAAAAGAATGGAATGACCTGGGTCCTTGAACAATCCACCAAGAATAAATCTACAGTACATCCCTCTGGTAACTAAGTGTTGTGCTTTACCCAAGCACTTCCCAGGAAATCAAGGAGACTGGTCTTGTTTTGGGAGCTGGCAATGAAGTCTTTCCAGTAGGGGATGGGCAGGGATTCCCAAGGTTCATATGCTCTGGTCTTCGCTCGATGAAATTTTCCCATTTTTCTCATTCCTGTCTTTTCATGCTTACTGTAGGACTAACATCATACCTATCTCCTACAATGTTGATGCAGTTGCAGCTCTCTGGCTTTATTCAAATTAGTGTATCTATGTAAGTTACCAAATGTATGACTATCAAAGATTTTGTATTGTTGAACAAATGCCATTACATCAACAACTAGTACAGTAGGTTCACCTGAAGATGGCAAGTTACCATCTTCTGGCCACAGTTCACCAAGGTAACTTTTTTAGGGCAGCCAGGTAATCAGCTTTGTTGCCTTTGTGCATGACATAGCCTTGGGGAAGGTGGACATATGGCTCAAAAAGAGCCGAGGGATATTTTGTCCATTCATGACTGAAGGCTTCTAACTTTTTGTTGTCATCCGTATCTCGGAAAAAGTACAAGTTCCTGACCACATTGCTCTCCTCTTCATAGACCTCTTTTGCTTTCTGAATGTATGAGGATGTTTTGGCTTTACTTGCAAATGTCCGAAGCTTTTCAATTTTAGCTTTTTCACTACCACTCCGTTGTGCTGCGTTTAAGGCTGCAATGCCCTTTTCCTTGGCTTCAGTGAAGTCATTTGATGTTGTCATTTGACCAGTAGAAATGTTCAGAAGATCACTGGTATCACAGGTGAATGGACTGATCATTCTGCCAGTCATGATTGTTTTAATTGCTGTAGTGTCCTTCTGTGCTGTACACTCAGAGTCTTCATGGTGTTTGTGATCATCAGTGGCCTGAAGGTGAGCCATCACCTTCATTTGTTCAGAGATTGCTGTCAATGCTGGTAATGGATACAATTATTTATTCATCGCAGCTGGCTGCCAAGTTATGCCATGGAAAACCTGGGTCTTGGCATCTTTGTTATATGACTGATCAACGGCCATATTTGTCCACACACCATTAAACTTGCCAACTGTTCAGTGCAGGGTGAATTTACCAAATCTGAACACTTCAGTGATGTCTGGCGCTGTGATTGGCAGGTCTTTCATAGCATACAGGTAATGGGGAATGCAGGAAACATATTTGTGATGATCAGCAGCCACACGATATAGAAGCATTTTCTCAACTTCAGCCAGGTGCTGCTCCCAGTGTCCAGCTCACTCAGCATAGATATGCTGATTCAGAATCTGAATCATGTCCATGTACATAAGCCAGAGCCTTGTTGTTGTGGATTTGCACTTTGCCTCTTGGAACTCATTCATTAACGTGTCTATTTCTTCCAGTGGCCTAGTTGTTTGGAAGTATGAATCATTTACATTTTGTGCATCCTTGGCATCCACGGTATCTCTCAGTCTTTGAACACTTTCTGCGAGCAATGCCATACACTCCATGGGCCCAATTCTTAAAGAGGGCTTAGATTGGCACAAGCTACGTTGGACAGCAGCTTGTGCTGAAGCCCCTTGTACCAGGGACCCTGCACCAGATTGTGGTACAGCAGGGGTCCTGGCAGCTCAGTTCCCACACTTGTGGCAACCCCTCCAGTGCAGCAAACACATGGCACATGGGAAGGGTCTGCTGCAGAATCAGTGCCAAGAATGCAAGGGGCTCCCCCCTCCCCAAGCCCTGATCACTTGTTTTATTAAGGTATTACCCCCTGGTAGTCTAGTGTCCCCCTCCAGCCCAATCATCTATTTTATTAATTAATTACCCCCAGGTAGTCTAGTGCCCTCTCCCTCAAGCCCGAACACCCATCACATTAATAAATTACCCCCAACAGTCTAGTGCCCCTCATGCCCTGATAGCCTATACTATATTATAATAACTCAGGTGGTCCTGTGGACTGCTCCAGCCCTAATCCCCCATTCTGTGCCAATTCCACATACCTGGTGGTCTAGTGGACACCCCCCACCCTGCAGTGCACTACCACCCTGCTCCCCCCATCCTGTAGCCCATCTGGTGAACAGCACAGCCCACTGCACACCACCATGGCCAGCTGCCTAATGAGCACTGAAGAAGCATATACTTAATTAATATAATGGGTGCTTGGGGCTTTGTGGGGGCACTAAGACTGCCCTTAAGACCCACTTATTTCAATTGGTATTTGGCACTATCTTGTAACTGACTGTTTTAGAAGTAATGGGGTTTATGTAATTATGGAGTTATATTTTAATGTTTTATGTTTTTAAGTATTGTTTTTGTGTACAATGCTCTGATACACCATGAAGAGCACTATATAAATAAAGTTATTATTATTATTACTAGACTACCAGGGGATACTTTATCATGCATACAATGGGAGATCGGGGCTTGGAGGGGTGGGCAGCAGCACATTGCCACAGAAGTGTCCACCTCACCCAGAGGGTGAGTTTCTAAGTTCTCCTAGCCCAGGACTGGCTGGTGTAAGGGTACTTAGCAATTCACCTTCTGTGGTGTGTTTTTTCTGAATTCCACTGGGAGGGCTTTGGCAGCCTGCATCTGCCGCACTCCACCAGTGCTTTGCTGCAGCCCATTTTGTGGTGCATGGGTTGCGCAAGCCCAGTTTGGGGCAGGCAGCTTCCCAGCTCATCTTTTGGCACAAGGGGCACCTTGCGCCATTCTCTGTGGGGCACGCCTCTTGCGCCCAGCAGGGAGCTTTGAGAATCGGGCCCCATGTCTTTGTCATATTTGTCAGTGAGCCAAACTTCAAATGCATTCTAGCATAGCTCATACATGGCAGTATGAACTAGTCTGTGGGCTCACAGCATAGCATAATAGTCTTTGCCTGACATGATTTTGTTGGCAGTTCCATGGAGGCAAACATTGGCTTCAACAAGAAGGTCCTCTATTCCAGTTTCTTTCATTCAATATCCAATTGCCCCATGAAATTCAGTGCAGTGTGGAAGCCATCCATACGAAGGATGACTTTGCCATACTTTGGCTTCTGTTTCTGAAGGCCAAGAGCAGTATCATAGACTGCTTTGTCACAAGTAGTTATGCAGAATTCCTGCCCAATTTTCTGAGTGACCTTCATATAATTCTGAACTGATGCTTCGACCATATCAGGGTTTACAGAAGGTTCTGGAAAGAAAGGCCCATACCCAATCACAGTCGCCTGTACTTCCTGTTGGGTAATTAATTCATGAAATGAGGATCATGTAACAGGTTTTGATTGTTCTGTGACATCTAAATAAAATGTAGGACCCATATTCACTAAATGCCAAAGCCAGTCTACAAGATGAAAAGGTTCTCTGGTCTGTTGTGGTGTTATTGCCATGCCAGCAAGTTAATGACTCATCTGGCAGTCTTTGAGGGTGATATTGCTTTTCCCTGCTTGAAATTGTTGAAGATATGTGTGAGAAGACTTGTGTTTTTTAACTAGGGGCAGCCTAACAGCCATTGACTGTTGATCCTCATCTTCATCAGCGTACTGATATATTCCATGCAATGTTCATGCATAGTTTTACCATCCTTTGTACTCTCATGGAAGTCAAGGTTGTCAGTTACACACTTTGTGAATCGACCTGACTTCAGATTCATGGGTATGAAAACCCTATCTTGAGCTTCCTGCTCATCAGCAGCTGCTGCCATGGTAGCAATATAACGTTGGGCATCTTGGTAGCTAATGCTTTTTCCAAATCTATTTAGTATGGTTATGGTCTCCTTGCTCCAGACTCGAGACTGGTAGTTGATCGGACCCAAAACAGACAGGAGGGTTACCCTGTTTGTCTCCTGTTCACATATTGCACCTCAAGGTTGGGCACTGTGGGAGCAGAGGGTCTGACCCTGGAGTGTGTTTGTGACATAGGGAAGTACCAACATGTTTTGGTGTACACTAGCAACAGCTACGCATATGTCTTGTCCAAGATTCAGTACCACTCATGTTGTTTTGGGTTTACCTGAACTATCCCGTCATTGCCTACTTCTGGAGTAGCATCGGTAAGCATCCAAGACATGTGATTGTAGGGGGGAGTAGTACCCACACATTTTAAAGCTGCTTTATAAGACATATCCAGGTTTGTTTCACATGTGTTTTGGTCTTGTAATGTGCACTCTTTAGCTGATGTAATCCTTTGATGTTCTTCTCTGTCAAACTGTTTCAGTTCAGACCTTATCAATTTCATTGCATTGTAACTGAACATATTTGCATCCATTTGAGTCTGAGTATCATCGGGTTCATCTTCACTTTATTCTGTATATTCTGATTCTTCCATACTTTGCTTTAACTTGGTGACTTCAGAAAGCAACTGTTCAACATTCAACTATGCTGAACACAAGAGACTTGATGTACCTTTCTGAGGAACTATGGTTACACTACAGCCACTGGGTTACTGTAGTATGTCAGTGGGCATCTTTTCAGACTTGCTGACCTGCAGGATGCTGCATCATCTACACCATGATCTTCTAATCACTGGCGAGATCTGTCACAGAGTTTAGTGATATAGAAGACACTTCCCATTGTCAAACATTGGCCTATCAATTTGAGAAATTAGCCATCAGAACCCTACTTCATAGATGTCGTCTTCCATAACTGTTCTTCTGTTTATATAGTGATTAAGACATGATCTATGGTATCGAAAATCATGTCCTATCAGGCCTAGGCATTCATCCCCAAACCCTTGCAACTTATGTTACATGGTACTGTCATTGAGTTCTTTGGCTTTTTGCCACACAGAGTTTTGATGATCAACAGTTGCAGTCATCAATAGTTTCCTGTCCCTCCTCCTATCCCACTCCTTTTCACGCATGAAACATTTACTCTTGTAATCAAATAGGCTGTTGATTGAAGATCACGTGACCATGTGAGATGGACCTGGTTGCTCACTGTCCTGTTCTGAAACTGCAGCATTTTTGTTCCACAATTGTTTTGTTCACGTATATGTTGCAGCAACCTGCATGCATTAGTGGGGTCTTTGCTAGGAATTCATCTTTACATAGCACATCATTTTCTGTCGAAAAGCGACATCATCATCACAATTGTGAATTGCATACAAGAAGGTAGAACATCCAAGTCCTGTCAATCTTTATAAAGAGCTGTGATTTGCATTTTACTGACAAATGAGGCAGCGGGAATAATTCATGTTTGGTCACCGCTTTTTAGTGCTAACTTGGAATGCTGGCTCCATGGCTGATCAGTCATAAATCTGAAATACAAAAATACACATTATAAATACTTGGCACAAAGCATCAACTTGTTTATATTAAGAGCATTCCCTAAATAGGCAGATTATTAATATCATAAAACCCCTACACAAAATACACGTTATAAATACTTGGCATAAGGCATCAACTTGTTTATATTAAGAGCATTCCCTAAATAGGCAGATTACTAATATCATAAAACCCCTATACAAAATACAAAAATACACGTTATAAATACTTGGCACAAAGCATCAACTTGTTTATATTAAGAGCATTCCCTAAATAGGCAGATTACTAATATCATAAAACCCCTATAAAAAATACAAAAATACACGTTATAAATACTTGGCACAAAGCATCAACTTGTTTATATTAAGAGCATTCCCTAAATAGGCAGATTGCTAATATCATAAAACCCCTATATAGTATTTCAAACCATACCAAAATCAAACTAGAAATGCATATATGGCTAAAACTGGCAAGTGCTGGGTAGGATGGTGACCACATCCATTTTGTGGTATGGGTACATAAAATGAAATGTCTCAGTCATAGATCATGCTATTTGAGTCAGATTTCTTTTAAATGAAAGCAGAAACATTGTAAAAGATAGCAATATGATATTATGTAATATAAATGCAATAATTGTTTTGTCAGAGGAAATGCCATGAAGTCTATTCAAAAATTTAGCTAAAAAATCAGCAATTTTGGAAACATTTTCCTACAATCATTGCATATACTCGTCTGTACTTTAAAGACATGATGACAATGAGACTTGTTTTATGTGTATAGCCTCAATGTGCATAACTGGTACAAATTTTTGACCAATCTGAGCAATATTGAAGGTTCTAGATCATATGTGGTAACATTTCCACTTTTCAAGATTTTTCTCATATTTTTCGTTCACGTCATACTTACTTCAGTGTATTTCACAACTTCTACAAGAGTTATGACAGAGCAGGCCTCTTGATTATTGTATGGGGGGGGGGATCTCCTCTTTCCAAAAATGGTGGCCTGCAAAGTATAGCAAGAGGTGTCAAGTCCAACCAGTTTTTGAAGACTTTTGTGGCTCTGGATGCCTTACTAGTTGGAATGTATATTTCTTCATTTACTGTATGCTAAACTGATGCAGCACAGTCCCATAACAAGGCAGGATTGGGTAGGCTGGATGTGTCGCTAGACTTTTATCTGCTGACATTTTCTGTCTATGCTATGCATGTGGTTGTGGCTGGGCACAAAATCACTAAATACTGAACTGATTGTGTGAAACTTAACGCACTTGTGAAGTGTCCACCAGTGCTGCCACCTGCTGTGCACTCCCTAGTACTTCTTCAAATTGAGATATAATCTCTATATTTGACCTTGCAGTCGTCTGACTTAAAAGCAAAGACCCTACCAACTGACACAGAGGAATAGCCCTCTAGTTGAGCCAGTAAGATATCCACCTTGAACTGAGCTGAGTCTCTAATTATGCTTCATTTACCTGAATTGTGATCAAGATGGGCGTTAATTTCTGGAATCCATTCAACCTGTCATAATAAAATAAATTGCAAACCCTACGTACTCCCAACATAACAGCAGAACAACACTGTTCTATGTAAGTCACACTAGATACTAGAACTACAGTACTGTACTGTATAGTCAAAGGGGAGAGGGCATGGGGGCATGCTTTTCACTTCGTAGTCTTTAGAGTAAAGATGTTGCAAAGTAAATCTTTGCTGGTGAAGATGTGGTGTAGTGGTGAAGTTTACCTATTTGCGAAGGCTGAGGAAGTGCTGGCAGTTCATTGACTTCAGCAGAAGTTGTACTTTAACTCGTCTGCAAGGCCGACTGTGAAACTTGCTATGGAACTTGTGGGAAAATTCCAGTTAAAAAAACATTAATGAAAATAAATTTGTTCCCCCACTTATGTAGCACTCCATCTCCCACCCTCAACTCCACCCCCTCTGTCCCAGTATTATAAAGTTACCCTCTTCTCCCCAACCAACATAGCACCAACACTTTCATCCCCTCCTCTTACAGTTCCAGTATAATGACATTTCTTTACACATACCACCTAGGACCCCGACTCCCCATCCCCACTGGTTCTACTAGTGAAAAAATAATAACCTTCCCTCACGTAGAGATGTGCAGAGTTGCCAATTTACTTCACAAAGAAATAATTGTAAAGTTTGCTTCTGAAGTGCAAAGTGCCAACTTTCAATAGAATTAATTCGCCCTTGGCCCAGAACTTCACTGGTAAAGTAAAACTTAAGATCTCTAACCCAAACCCACTTAACATCCCCCGACCTCTTGGGTGTGCTGGCTTTGGGAGGAAATAGGATATGCTGGATCCAGAGACTGTGACCAGCACAGCCTCCTCACATCACCTCAAGTGGCCATCATCTAAATGAATGAAAGTGGGAGTGCAGCGCGCTCTTCACTCTCTTTTATTCAGATGGGAGCCCGCTGAGGTGATGTGAGGAGGGTTACATCCATTCCTATGTCTGGATAAAATGTATCCTTTTTTAAAATCAGTGCACCTGTGGGAGAGGGAAAGTTGGGGTAATATATGGGTTTACGGAAGGGTTTTCGTTTTTCTTTTCCCTCTTCCCTTAGCCCACTTAGGGGCCCAAATCCCCCTCCTCCCAAAGTCTGTTTTTTGTATTGAAATTTTTGTTTATAAGAAGTTGGCACACAAGGCTGTTATTTCACCCTGTAATGTAAAAACACTCAATTAGGGGTTCTGTAAATAATACAGTATGTATCTTTTTGCCTTTTCTAATGTTTTTTAACATCTTTATGTACAGCACCATATCTTCTGATCAAAAGGGATACCCACGGTCATCCTGCACACAGCAGCAGGCTTCCTGTGCACTCAGTATACTAATGAAAGCTGCTGACTAATGGCAGAGGTCTGCAGCACTCATTAGCATATTGAGTGCACAGGAAGCCATCTGCTACATAGAAACATAGACTTTGATAGCAGATAAGGACCACTTGGCCCATCCAGTCTGCCCATTTCCCTACCTATCGGATAAACTACAGATCCTAGTTTTACCAACAGCCTACTTCCTCCTACCTCCCACTAGAATTGCCTTATGTCTGTCCCAAACATTCTTGAATTACCTCACTGTTTTTGACCCCACAAATTCCTCAGGAAGGCCGTTCCATGCATCTACACCCTCTCCATGAAAAAATACTTCCTCACGTTGCCTCTGAGTCATCCCCATCTTCAAATTAGCCCCTTGTTCTTGCACATCTCTTTTCTGAAAGATGCTACCTTCTGACCTTGTTGATTCCTGACGACTTGAAATTTTCATCCTATACCCCCTCTCCCTCCTTTCCTTGAGGGTATACATATTAAGTTCTTTTAGTCTATCTTCATATGGCTTCTGGTGCAGACCCTGCACCATTTTAGTTGCCCTCCTCTGGACTGCCCACATCCTGTCTATGTCCTTGCGGAGATGGAGTCTCTGGAACTGCACGCAGTACTGTCTCTATAGAGGGATAACAACTTTTTGTTTTCTGCTAGTGATGCCTCTCCCTTGAATCCCAGTATTCCCCCAGTCTTCCTTACTGCCTTCTCAGATTGCTTGCCTATCTTTAGGTCATCTGATATGACTATCTCCAGGTCCCTTTCCATTTTTGTTGCTGTTAATACCTCCCCCCTCCACCCCCTTCAATTATGTACTCTTCCCTTGGGTTTTTGTTTCCCATGTGCATTACTTTGCACTTCTTTGATTTAATCTAAGCTGCCATACATTTGACCATTCCTCCAACCTTGCCAAGTCCCTACTCATCCTTTCCTCTCCCCCTTGTATATCAACCCTGTTGCAGATCTTTGTGTCATCTGCAAAGAGGCATATTTTTCCTTCCAGTCCCTCCATGATGTCACCTATAAAGACATTAAAGAGGACCAGTCACAGTACTGAACCCTGCAGTACCCCACTAGTAACTCCCCTTTCTTTGGAGTGGACTCTGTTTACTATTACCCTCTGTGTCCTGTTGTCCAGCCAAATGTTTCATCCAGGTTACCACCTGGGACCCATTCACAGGCTGGCTAACTTGTTTATTAATCTTCTGTGTGGGACCATGTCAAATGCCTTGCTAAAGTCTAGGTAGGCCACATCCACAGCCCCTCCCTGGTCTACTACTTTGGTCACCCAGTCAAAGAAATCTATTAGATTCATCTGACATGACCTTCCCGCTGTGAATCCATGCTGCCTTGGGTCCTGTGCCCCGCTGGCCTCTAGGTACTCAGCAATTATTTTTTTCTTTCAGAAGTGATTCCATCATTTTCCCTGCTACTGAGGTCAAACTAACAGGTCTGTAGTTTCCTGCCTCTGCCTTGCTCCCACTTTTGTGAAGGGGAATCACATCTGCACTCCTTTAATCCTCAGGTACCATACCCTCCTCCCATGATTTGTTAAAAAGGGTAGTCAGTGGTGCCACTAGTTCTCCCCTTAGTTCTTTTAGAATTCTGGGGGAATCCTGTTAGGCCCCATTGCTTTGTCCCCTTCAGTTTTAGGAGTTCTTTCAGGACCCTTTCTTCTGTGAATGGACTGGTATTGACCCCCATATCCAGTGTGCTTCTATTATTTGGTTTAGGTACCTCCCCCTTCTCTTCTTTTGTGAATACTGAGCAGAAGTATTCATTCAGTATCTCTGCTTTGTCGCTGTCACCCTCTGCCCAGCCCCTCCCCTTTATGAAGCCTCACTATCCCTACCCTGGTCTTTCTTCACTTTCTAATGTACCTATACAAGGTTTTATCTCCCTTCTTAACTGAGTTGGCTATCTTTTCCTGGGTTTGGACCTTAGCTATTCTGACTGCCTTCCCTATTTCCTTCTGCTTTAACTGGTATGGTTCTCTGTCCTGCTTCTTCTGTGTTTCCTTATATTTCATGAATGCTATCTTTTTCTCCCTAACCTTCCCTGCCACCTCTTTTGAGAACCATAGTGTTTTTTTTCCTTTGTTTTGTTTTGTTTATGTGCTTCACACAAAGGCTTGTTGCCTCTGTGATGGCAGCTTTGATTTTTCCACATTGTTCCTTCACCCCACCTTCTTGCCTGTTTGCTAGTGCTTTTCTGAGGCACTCCCCCATTTTGCCAAAGTCAGCCCTCCTAAAGTCCAATACCCTCACTTTTGTGTGACTTGACTCTATGGCTGTGTTTATCATGAACCACAGTTTGGTGGTCGCTTGTTCCCAGATGGCTACCCACTTCTAAATCTGAGATCCTCTCTCCGTCCCTGTTAGAGAGTACCAGGACTAAGACTGCTCCCTCCCGAGTGGGTTCCAAGACTAGCTGTCTGAGGCATGCCCCCTGTAGGGCATCAAGAATTACCCTGCTCTTGGATGTGGCTGCAGCAAAGGTGCTCCAGTTAACATCTGGCATGTTCAGGTCCCGCATCAACAATATCTCCCACTTTTCTGCCATTCTAAGGATGCCTTCTATCATTTCCTTGTCCATTTCCTCCTCCTGAGAAGGGGGTCTATATACAATCCCCGTACAGATTGTGGTGCTATTTCCTGTCTCCATGGTGACCCATGGTGCCTCTTCTCATCCCTATTTACCCTTTAGTTTCATTGCTTTGATCCCTTCCCTTACGTAGAGAGCTCCCCCTCCTCCTCCTCTTTTGCCCTACCTGTCCCTCCTGTAGATTGTGTACCCTGGTATGTTGACATCCCAGTCATGTTTCTCTGTGTACCATGCTTCTGTGACTGCCATGATATCCAGGTGTCCCTCTTCCATCAAGGCTACTGGTTCAGGGAGCTTGTTACCCAGACTACTTGCATTGGTACTCATCACCCTCCATTGTTTGATAGCCGTACCCCTTTTAGCCCCATCCCTGTCCTTACTGTCTTGCCTTTTTCTCCATTGACCCTGTCTTGTCCCTAGCGACTTCTCTTCCTTAGTGTTTACTCCACTAACTACCCTGTTTTGTTTTTTGGGGCTGGGTTTATGTTTTTTTTTTCAGTTGCATCCTTGGTGAGTTTAAATGCTTGCCAATGAAGCATTTAAACCTATCACCTAGGATCCTGGTTCCCCTCTGGGACAGATGCAGACCACCACACCAATATAGGCCTGCATCCCTCCAGGTGAACTCCCAGTCCCCAATGAAGACAGAACCCTGAGCTCCACACCAGTTTTTCAACCATTCATTAAATACTGTGATGCGGAGTACCCTACCCTCATCCATGCCATAGATGAGGCATCAGCACCTCCGAGAAGGTAACCGTGCATGCTACTTGTCTAGGGCCCCTCCCCAATTATACAGACTCCTCCTGCACTGCTCTGATCCCATTCCCAGCCAGGTCATTTGTCCCTAGGTGGACAATGACATCCAGCTCCCTTTTCCGTGCCACTGCTCCTGCGATCCTGAGGATTTGCATCCTGTCAATCAATCGATCAATCAATCAGTCAATCAAATCTTTATTTATATTGTGCCTTTCAAATACCAAGGCACTGCACAGTTAAAATACAATGTACAGCATGAAAATTTAGTCTAAAATAATAAATATATCAATAAATGTAATTTCATCTGGGAAGGCTAGATTGAACAAATATGTTTCTAGGTCAATTCTGAATCTATCAATGGTGAGGCATTCTCTTTACCGACGAGGTAGAGGAATTCCACAGGGTATGTGCCACAAAGGAAAAAGCATGGACACCAGATGTTTTTAAACAAACCCTGGGAATCTCTAGCAATCCCTCATTGGCGGATCGGAGAGGACGGAGGAGGCAGTAGGAAGTCAGGAGTTCTTTCAGGTAGCCAGTTCCCTGTTCATGTAGGGCTTTAAAGGTTACCAAGCCAACCTTAAAGGTGATCTGCCACTGAACAGGCAGCCAGTGCATTTTGCACAACACTGGCGTAATGTGACTGGCCCTTGATGTACCAGTCAGAAGCCTGGCCGCAGCATTCTGCACTAGCTGCAGGCAGCAGATATCAACTCCAGGAAGCCCTAGGTAGAGGGCATTGCAGTTGTCAAAGTGGGTGGTGACAAAGATGTGGACCAGTGTTGGAAGGTCATCCAGAGGAACCAGGTGTTTCACCCAGGCGATATTCCTTAGATGGTAAAATGAGGATTTAACCACGGCCGACACCTGAGATTTCAGGGTCAAGCTGTCATCAGAAATAATGCCCAAGTTACGCACCTGGTCTGAGGTAGTGAGCTGAACACCATCAAGCCATAGGTCTGACACCTGTCCAGCCACCAAACCCGCTCCCAGATGACCTGGTTCCACTACCAACACTTCAGTCTTGCCTGGATTCAGTCTCAGCCAGCTGGTGTTCATCCAGTCCCTGATCTCGGTGAGACAGTTGTTTAGCACAGACACTGCATCAACCTGTCTGGGCAGAAAGGACATATACAGTTGAGTATCATCTGAATAGCAGTGAAAACTAAAATCGTATCACCTGATGATATCTCCCAATGGCAGCATATACACTATGAACAACATGGGTGCCAGTATGTAGCCCTGCGGCACCCCGCGGAACAGGGGGAGGGCGCAAGAGGAATAAATTCATGTGACCACCCTCTGAGACCTGTCTGTGAGGAAGGATCAAAACCATTCAAGGACTGTATCTGACAGCCCATAGAGAAGCTGCAGACACTCCAAAAGCACACCATGGTCCACAGTGTCAAATGCTGCAGAGAGATCAAGAAGGACCAAGATGGTACAAGCCTTTCGATCTCTCGCTATTAGGAGAGCATTCAATACTCTGACAAGTGCAGTCTCGGTGCTGTGTCTCTTCCTAAATCAGACTGTAGAGCATCATAGACATTGTGGGTCACAAGGTGATCGTTCAGTTGCAACGCAACCACCTTCTTAATAACTTTGCCCACAAATGGCATGTTAGAGACAGGCTGGTAGTTAGCTAAACAGTCTGGATCAAATGAGGGCTTTTTAAGGAGTGACCATATGACCACCTCCTTAAGTGGTACAGGAGAGACCCTCCTCTCCAAGGAGCTCCAGACAATTTCAGCTAGGATCAGGCAGATAACATCTACACAACCCACTAATAGGAGTGTAGGTCCCGGATCCAAACTACAACTGGTTGGGTGCAGAGTCTGGATGATTCTTACAATGTCCACGAATTCCAGCAGGCTAAAGTCCATCCAGACAGACTGAGTGCTCACAACCTCCCATCGACCTCCACAATCCCTCATAGGGCGAGCCAGGCTGATGCTGGACCTGATGCTGGAAACCTTATCTGCAAAGAATCGAGCAACCTCCTCACATTTATCATGAGAAAAGGCTCCTCTGGGCTGAAGACAGATTGGATTGCACAATCTGTCAACAGTCCAGAAGAGCTGGGTCAGTCAATTCAGCACAGAAGGAAATCTTCCGGGACAGGAATTCTGCCTTCTTATGAGTGATTTCTGATTGATAGCCCTTACAATGTTCCATCAACCTAAGCTTGTCAGCATCCAGACCTCCGCCATGCTCTCTCCATCCTTCAACCAACTCGTCTCAGCTCCTTCAGGGAACCATCAGATCAGGGGGTCCTTGGGTAAAGAGTGAGAGGTTGAACACGAACAGGAGCAATCATGTCCAGGGCATCTTCCACCGCCCTATTATTGGCCAGTACAAAATCCCTTGGACTCATGCATTCACCCTTCAATCCTGATAGGTCCAGCACCACTGATAGACCATCTGGGGTAACTCCCCTTAAAGGACGGTATTAGACCATCTCTATAGGGGCAGGCCCATTGGGGGGAGCCCCGAAATTGAACCTTATGGTGTGATGGTCAGACCAACCGACTGGTTCCACCCCAAAATCAGTGATCTCCATCCCCAGGAGGAACATCAGATCCAACAAGTGACCCCTTATATGGGTAGGGGAGGTAACCACCTGTGTGAGGCCCAGCATTGTTATTAGCTGGAGGAGATTTTGACCAAATTGTGAGAGTTCATCATCGACCCAGGCAATGAAGTCCCCCAGAACTATCCATCTGGGGGACCTCAGCACCATGTCAAGAATGAAGTCTGCTATCTCCTGCAGGAATTCTCCACCATCACCTGGTGGACGGTAGATAAGGAGTATCCCACAACCTACACCCTCTCCCAGGATACACTCAAAGGATCTGGTGGGTCCTGCTGGCACATCCACAAGGCCCAGTTCCATCTTAAATATAATGGCTACACTCCTGCCCCTACAATGCAACCTGTCCCTCCTAGCCATGGTGCCGGCAGGCACCTTACCTCCCTCTCCCTCTCCCCTCCAATGTGCACAAAACAGCTGTGCTATATTTAAGGAACCCCTAATCAGGCATTTTTACATTACAAGGTGAAATAACAGTCTTGTGTGCTGTTTCCTTTTAATATTCTTGAGGGGGGCCCCAACATAAACAAATCCTTGTTGAAAAAGAAAAAGCCAGTTATGTAGTACTCTACCACTTTTCTCAGTTCAATAAAATAATTTGCAACACATAAACTATAAATTGAACTATGTAAGTACAGTAGCTGTATGTTGCAGTCAGTAGTTACTGTACTTCTGGGCCGGTGATTCTCCAGTTATACTGCCATATGCTACCACTGAGGGATGAGTTACCTGGATTTCATGGATATTTTAGAAGGTATCATGCATCCTGTAGTTTCTTGTGCTAGCATCCAGCTGTAGTGGTACAATACCTCTCACTAGTAATCAATCTTTGTTCAGCTTTTAACTATTTAAGTACCACCCTTTCAAGGATATGATCACAATATTGCCCTGCATGTATGACAGTCATTATTTGTGTTTCTTTGTTTACTAATATGTATATATATGCAGTATAATATAACCACCTGAATGTTTCATGTAATACTGATGCTGACACTGTCCTTCAGCTACCCTTTTATAAACATGATGCTTCATTCTACATCTCAAGGGGGTTATCCTGATGTATGAACTTCAAAAAATATATAGTCAGTAGAGTAAGAACTGTATGTGTTCAGAAGTACTGTGACCTAAATATTTAATTGACTGTTTGCAGTGGATTGTTTGGGACCGATTGCTCAAATTTTAACCCCAAAAGCGCTATCAACATTACATGCAGTAGCCTACTATAATGGATGTAGTGCTGGAACAGATCTTCCCAGAGTTCACCCATGAACCAGCACATCAAACAGCTGGGTTCTGAAGAGTATGCTAACGCTGCTAGAGTGTTACCAATGCTAGCTGAAGTGTACGACAAGAAAGGTGATGATTATTGTGAAGAATAATATGATAAGACTTAAATGCTTGGGGCACCACTAGCTGTTTAATGTGTGAAGGCAGTCTGGTACTTGGAATAGTGATCTGCTTCTACAGTACAGTATGTGGCTGGAGAAGGTGACTAAAGGAACTTGACAGAATAGAAAAGGAAAAATATACATGTAACATCTCCACCTCCACCAAGAGCCCTATTCAAATGATCTCAGAGTAAAAAGCTCAGATTATCTGTAATAAATCAATAAATCAATTTATACGATGCCAGTGGGTTTAAAAAAATTGTGAAGAAATGCATTTATTTTCATGGGCATTTCTGCTGCAGCTCAGAGAACAATGGATATTGCCACTCTAGTTCCACAATGTTCTGAGCAGAATCATTCATTATAACGTAAATTCTGTCCAGACATGCCGGCACCACATTACAACTCCCTATCTACTTGGCATTGTATAAATGGTACATGGCATGGGCAGCATGAAAATAAATCATTTATTTTTAACAGCTGGGTATGACCTCTACAGACCTCACTTGTGGCTCCACCACTCGTGAGGACAATAGAGTTCATAACCAGCCAAAATAAATCATTTATGTTCATGCTGTCCCAGGCATATCCCTGATATCTATGGGCTGAAAATCACAGAGAAATCAATAAGAGTAGATTGTAAACTCTGCTGTTTGTAGTTAACATGGTGATTTTTTTTGTACCTTCAGCAGTGACATCTGATATGTGTCATGACATGTCAGAGCAAAACATTGTCAACTGAGTTGAATCGAGTAATGGTTTTTTGTTGCAGCCACGTTCCTGTAACCTTTTGCAGTACATGGGAACATGTTACCTTTCACTGCAGTAGAAAATCTTCAGATTTAATGCTTCAAGTACTTTTTTCCTCTAGAAACATAATGGGTTGCAATGTTCTTGTCAAAGAGATGTTAGGAATTCCAGCAGAAAAAAAATTCACAGTTAGGATCGTGCAGGTGTAGGAAACTCCCAAAATGTGAATTTCAGGACCTTCCATGTTAAAGACATGAGGAAGAATCTGGAGAATATTTGAGGCATGGGCTAAGAAAGCAAAGTTGGCCTTTAACATTGAAAAGTGTGCAGGTATGCACCTGGGCTCCATAAACTGCAAAAATAAGTACCAACTGTAACCCCCCTACAATGGGGTTCCCAAAAAGTCTTCCTTGAGCTTGCCTAAATTCTCATTGCCAGGCTGATGATGTAACTATTTGCTGAAAACCATTTAGAATGATAATAATAATGTAGTTTGTCTAACCTGCTTTCTTTGTAGCAAGGACTGTTTTGTTTGTCTCCACTATCTTGGTGATGGACTGTAAATTGGACCAATCAGTTCTGGTGGGACCTAAAATGTAGCCGGACTACAGCAGCTGTCTGAATTCAAAATTTATAGGAACTGTGGTTTGAGTTTTTGTGCCTTTTTTGCAACTGAAGGGAGAGCTCTTGCTTTGACTAACAGCCAAATCAGCCAACCAAATCTTTTGGATTTGGGGGAAGTCCCGGGCTGCTTGCAGTTTTCAGTTAGAACTAAGCTGGAAGCTGAGCAAGAAAGAGCTGAAGTGTTTCTGAGCAGCTATCCTGAGTGGATTTGCATGGGAGAACTCTGAAAATGCTAAGTTTTTGGCCTGCATGCCAGTGTGCTGCTCCTGAGAGGGAGAGAAGATAATCATTTTGGACTAAATCCAAGTTTGTGTGACTAAAGTAAGCTACTGAAGTGGGCCAGGCTCAACCTGAAGAAGACCGAATATTTTTGCTGAATGCGATCGGCCTGTCAGGAGTTCCAGCTACCTCTAAGCCCCGTGTGTGCAGAGACTTTGATGACAGCCTGGGGAGCACTTGCCTGGTACAGTAGAATTCTACACATGTAAATGTGCTAATGAGCTGCTAGTGGGTTGTGAGTTAGTTCCCCACTGTGTGAACTGTGTTCTGCTTGCTGGAAGCTGTATCCAGCCCAAAACGGACTGCTTCTGAACTTGTCTCCATGTGGTCTGGGCTTTGTCAGACTGGCCCAGCCAGACTAGCCACTGCACAGAGAAGCCATCAACGAGAGACCTGCCCGGGGATCAGCCCCCTACTCCACGCTTGGACAGGAATGACGCTGCTGCGACTTTTGTGGGCCCTGCTTCTCCTGGCATTCCAGATCAACCACCTGCAGTCTTGATTTTCGTCCAGCCTGTGTCCAGTCTTGGGTATCGTGAGTAAATACCAGGGTAGCTCCCTACAACAACAGCTTAATCTGAGTGTGTCATCTGATTGTCTTATTGTTTCGTTTCCTTTACGAACTGAGCCCTTGGCTCCAGATTACAAATATTGTGTACTGTGCATGTTGTGTTTTCCATCACAAGGCTCCAACCAGCTGCAACCCCAGCCAACTGTCCTGGCTAGCTCATCTGTTCTCTACCTGGGTACCCAGAGGTGGGCTGTGTGGGGGGACTCAAAGCGCATGCATAACCGCTTGATTGATATAACCTTTAAGCTAATTAACCTGATTTTGCCCCTCCCTTGTTCAAGTCCCCTGAATAAATCAGATCTAAATTTTTCTGTGTGTAATCTGACTGTGGTTCCAGTTTGTGCTCAAAGTACTGTACTGTACTGTTGCTATTTTCTGTGCTTAACCTTGTTTTACAGGGGATCCCCAGGGTCAAGCCAGAGGAACCAGCCCTGGTGGTAAGTGAAAACAGTGTGGGTACTTGTGTGGTGTACCAGGGGTATTGTGAAAGTAATTATTGTACAGTGTTCAGGCCACTAGAGGGGAAAGGGGGGGTTACAGTGTCCCAGAGGGCTGTGCCCAGGTTAGCTTGACCACTACCAACCCTGACCTCCGGGTGGAGGCACCCATTTCAGAACTCAGGCCCCTTAACCTGCTACTAGCCAAGCAGGCAGGGGTAGTTGCCCTTGGCATAGCGCCACCTAGGGATTTCATCTTGGAGGCACCGCTGGGATTTTGTGTCTTCTAGTGGCCAAAACTATGAATTATTCTCAAACATAAATAGCTACCCCAACAGAAGTGGCTGTACACCAGTTGGTGCGGTGGTGTACTGGGCAGGAGATCGACCCCCAAAATGCTATACTTATCCTGGATATTCCCCCGGGTACCAATAAGGACACTGTAGAGGGAGTACTTTGCAAGGTTGAATGTTTACAAAACCCTGTGGTGGTGGGTCAACAGGCTAATCTGCTCGCACAAAGTTTCATGGCATTAGTAGAGTGTAAGGACCCAGCAGACATTTCCAAAGTGCCACAGACTATCACCCCCGACGGAGCCCTCACCGCCTGGAGAGTGATAACTAAAGACAGTAAAGACCCCAGGGAGAATGAGCCCCCCCCCACTTTCTGAGACTTTTGAGAAGAAATTTGCTAAGTTGTTGCTGGAGGAAGGGAAAACTGTGGAGGACTTAAAGAAACTATTCCTGCCACCTGGGGTGTTCCTCCCCCAACACCCCTTCCCGCTCCAGCACCCGTTATTGCCCCTCCTTCTGTGCCCATGCCAATGCTGGCTCCTATGTCTGTACCTGCCATTAGTCACAACTCTTACCGAAGGTTGAGAATCTTCCCCAGCACCCTCCCCACCCCCCAAGGGGAAGATGATTAGGAGACCTGGATAGATTGTGTTGCCCCTTTGGTACCCGAATGGCAGTGTGTGGAGGCTGAGAAATGGAAAAGGATCATAGAAAGTTTAAGGGGTCCCGCCCTAGAGGCCAATAAATTTCTGAGGTCCACAAACCCTGATGCATCTTCCCAGAAGTACCTATCTGCACTCAAAGGCAATTTTGGGAGCATTGAGTCAGGGGAGAACTTGATGTGGAAATTTCAAGGTACAAAACAATGGCCAGGGGAAAGTTTGTCTACATATGTTACTCATCTGGAAAGAGCGCTGCAAAAGGCTTGGTAGCCGCCAGTGACTTAAACCATGTGAGGTTGGGGCACATACTGCAACATGCAAAACATTCTAAATTGCAGCTTCTTCAATTAAGGCTCCCAGATAGAAGGGGTAACCCACCGGACTATTGTGACTTGATAAAAGAACTACAGGTGGTTGAAGATGAAGAGGGGGGATTGTAATTCTAGGGTGAGCACAGCCCAAGTGATCACGGCATCGGAAGGCCCTTCCAAAGTGGGGACCAATGAGGGTGTGCCGCCATGGGATGAACTGCTGAGGGAGTTCAGGGAAACAAAAAACAGTCTCTTTATGGAGACCGCTCCTGCAAGTACAGGCACTGACCCTTATCCAACTGCATCTGCTATGGGGGTGGGGGAGTCCACCCAGGCATCTCCTGCTGACAGCAGCTCGAAACTCAATGCCTTGACTATGGAAGTAAGAGAATTGATGAGCTGTCTCCAAATGTTCACCACACAGCAGACAGAGATGGCACAAAGGTTTTCAGTTGGTAGTACCACGCCCCAGCTCCCAGTGTGATGCCTCGGCCACCCCAAATCCCAGAAAACATATTTTGCCATAATTGTGGGAAGGATGGGCACATGAAGAGAGAATGCAGGTCCACAAAAGACCTAGATAAAGTTGTATACAGGCTTCAAGGAGAGCTTCAGAGAATGAATCAGTGGCCAAGGGGTACCCAAAATTACCACAGTGAGGGTTCAAGAAGTAGTAACTCAAATCTCTGTGTGGCTAAAGCATCTCTCCAGGCCCATGCTGCTGTCCCTCCAGACTGGTCCAAAATAGTGGGCCCTTCAATGAAGACTACGGTGGCTGTGAATGGTGTTCCTACTCGGGCTGTGCTGGACAGTGGGTCGCAAGTGACCATTGTATTTAAGGACTGGTATGACAAACACTCATCTGCTGTGCCCTTACAGTCCCTGGAAGGTCTACATGTGTGGGGGCTGAGCGACAAGTCTTATCTCTACCTAGGATATGTCCACCTCTGGTTGTCATTTCCTGCAGCTGTAACTGGTGTAGAGGAGCAAGTCGAGACACTGGCCTTAGTGTGTCCTCCTTCTGGACTGTATGATGGGGTTCCCCTGTTAATTGGGACCAACGCCCATATGTTTGGGAGACTGGCACAACTCTGTTGCGAGAAACAAGGGCGACGGACTGGGAGGGCCCTAAGAATTCCCGCTCTGATCAAGAGGGCCTATGATTTGCAACAGAACCCCAAGGGAGTGGACCAGGATGAACCGGTAGGGTTCGTGTGGAAGAAGGATCCCGATTCAATGGTACTGGCCCCTAACACCCAGTGTACAGTTCAAGGAGAGGTCCACCTCTGCAAAGATGTCAAGAACAAAATACTGATGTTGGATGTGCCAGGCGATGGAAAATTGCCGGAAGGATTATTGGTTAAGCCCAGCATCTTGCCAGCTCATGCTCATGCTTATGCCTGACGAGTGATGGTCCAGATTCATAATGTGTCAGATCGGGAGATCCGGGTGAACTGAGGATGCACCCTAGCTATGATCACTGTGCAGACACTGCAGTGCTGCCCAGCAACAAGCACTCTGGCAAGACAGATAGAGTGACTCCTGACTTGTTTGATTTTGGTGACTTCCCGTTGCCAGCTGAATGGAAGACTAGAATTAGCCAGAAACTTGTCCAGAGAGATCAAGTGTTTTCGTTGAAGGAATGGGACATGGGATGTGTCCAGGGTGTGGAGCATCACATACGCCTGCATGATGAATGGCCATTTCGAGAGAGGTCTCGACGCCTAGCCCCTGCAGACATAGACGATGTGAGAAAACACTTGCAGGAAATTCTCGCGGCTGGTGTGATACAAAAATCCAGGAGCCCATATGCTTCTCCCATTGTGGTTGTGCATAAGAAGAATGGATCTGTGAGAATGTGTGTTGATTATTGAACTCTGAATCGGTGGACCATCCCCGATCAACACACCATGCCCCGTATACAAGATGCTCTGGATTGTTTGAATGGGAGCAAATGGTTCTCAGTGTTGAATCTTTGCAGTGGATATTACCAGATTCCGATGGCTCCGGAGGACTGTGAGAAGACAGCCTTCATCTGTCCTTTGGGGTTCTATGAATTCCTGAGAATTCCACATGGGATATCGGGCGCCCCAGCCACCTTCCAGCAACTGATGGAACGAGCGGTTGGAGACATGAATTTGCTGGAATGCCTGGTGTACTTGGATGATGTCATTGTGTTTGGGAGCTCCCTAGAGGAATATGAGAGTCGACTGTTCAAAGTACTAGACTGACTGGAAGATTTTGGCCTCAAGCTGTCCATCGACAAGTGCCAGTTTTTCCAAACCTCTGTGAAGTATGTGGGGCACATAGTGTCTACAGAGGGGATAGAGACTGATCCTAGTAAAGTTGAAGCCTTGACTACTTGGCCACAGCCCCACAATTTGAAAGAACTACAACATTTGCTGGGATTCTGTGGCTACTACAGCCAGTTTATAAAGGACTATTCCAAAGTGATTCGGCCACTCTTGAATCTTACAAAAGGTTACACTCCTACCAATCGGAAATACAAAAAAGGGTCCATCAAAGAACCAGACAAAGCATATTTCTGCCTAGGTGAACTTTTCGGGTCCTGTTGGATGCCTGACTGTGAAGCAGCTTTCCAAGAAGTCATATACCAGCTCACCCATGCCCCCATCCTCGCTCACGCAGATCCCACCAAACCCTATGTGCTGCATACTGAAACCAGTCTGCAGGGTCTAGGAGCTGTACTGTATCAAGACCATGAGGATGGTTTGAGACCAGTGGCATTCACTAGTAGGAGCTTGATCTTGTCAGAGCGAAACTACCCTGTGCACAAGTTGGAGTTCCTTGTGTTAAAATGGGCCATTGTTGACCAGTTTCATGATTACCTCTATGGGGCAAAAATATTGGTGAGGACTGACAATAACCCGTTGATCTATGTGCAGACTTCAGCTAAGTTAGATGCCATGGGGCACCGGTGGCTTTCTGCATTGTCAACATATGATTATGCTGTCGAATACAGACCGGGCCTGAATCATATTGATGCTGATGCCCTATCCCGGAGGCCCATTTCCAAGAGCGACTGGGTCAGACTGTCTGAACCTGACATTTGAGCATTGTGCCAAAAGTTTGATAGAAATGAACAGATATCTACGGACACAATGGACTGCTTAGCAGATTGCTTGGGCCCCTCTGACACCTGCATACTGGCTGCGTATTGACACTTTTCTGCTCTAGATATTAGTGCACAATCTCAGTTTGACAATGACAGCATTCAACAGGCTCAATCCCAAGATCCTATGATTCAGCCAGCACCTGACGCCCTTCATGAAGGAAAAGATGTGTCCAAGTTGCGTTCCTCTGATCTTAGAACCACTTTATTGTTTAAAGAAGGCCCCAGGTTGAAGCTGCTTAATCAGTTGTTGTATAGAGAGACACTGTAGATCGGGGTGGCCAAGTAGACAAGCAACAATTGGTCCTGCCCACAGCCTTCAAAGATTTGGTACTGAGGTCCCTCCACAATCATATGGGCCACCTCAGTATTGACCGAACCCTTGACCTAGTACAATCTCGATTCTACTGGCCCAAGATGGGGGCTGATGTTGAGCACCATGTAAGGACTTGTAGTCATTGCCTGCAGAAAAAAGCCCTGCCTCAGAGGGCTGCCCCCCTTGTCAACATTACTACCAGCACCCCAATGGAACTAGTCTGCATAGACTTCTTGAGTTTAGAGCCTGATCAGCGAAACATTGGCAATGTGTTAGTGGTTACAGACCATTTCACACAGTATGCACAAGCTTTCCACACCAAAGATCAAAAAGCATCTACCGTGGCCAAGGTGCTAGTGGAAAATTTCTTCGTCCACAATGGTGCCCCCCAGCAAATTCACTCTGATCGGGGCCAGGACTCTGAGGGTCAGGTAATCAAAGAAATGCTCTCTCTATGGGGGGGTTCAATAGTCAAGAACCACCCCTTATCACCCGCAGGGGGATCCTCAACCAGAATGCTTTACCCTCACCCTGCTAGACATGCTAGTTACCCTCCACCCAAAAGATAAGCATAAATGGAGCCAGCAGATTAGCACCTTGGTACACACATACAATTGCAGGAAGAATGATGCTACTGGGTTTTCTCCCTACTGCCTCATGTTCGGCAGAGAGGCCCAGCTGCCTGTTGATGTCTGTTTTGGAGTTTCTCCTGATGGGGTCTGAGCCGAAGATTACCTGCAATATGTACAAAAAATGAAAGCTCAATTGAACCATGCCTATCAACTGGCCCAGACAATGGCCACCAAAAGAAATTTAGCCAACAAAGAGAGACATGATAGAAAAATAAAGGCTCAAGAGCTTAGGCCTGGAGCCCATGTGTTGTTGCAGAATTTAGGACTGCATGGTAAACACAAAATTGCTGATTGATGGCACCATCTTCCCCATGTCATAGTTGGAAAGTTGGATGATTTGCCAGTGTACAAAGTGTGCCCGGAGAATAACTCCAAAGCTGTCAAGACCATGCACCATAACCACTTGCTACCTATTGGTCAAGTTATAATTGAGGCTGAACCCACCGAGATTGATTTCCGTGGACGAGTGACTCGTGCTGCTACAAGAAAGAAGCAGACTCAGCCTGCCCCCGTGGTTGCTGATTTAAGACTTCCTCCATAGCAGGCCCAGAATGATAGTGACTGCCAGTCTAACTTGGATGACAGTGGGTGTGATAATGCCTATTACCCCTCCTATAAACTGAGTCAGTTTTTTTGTGGAAATCCTATGTTGAATTATGGGGATGAAGCTGGGCCTTCTGGACTGCCTAACACCCCATATCATCCTTGGAACCAATGCTCCCTGAAGGCGAAGTGCAAAATATCATGTCTGAGGATGCTGAGTCTTTGTGTATTATGGAACTGTATGATTTGCCTGAAGGAGAGGCCGATGGTATGAATATTTCTGGTGACATGCTAGAACTTGAACACTATGAGAGTGCTGACAACCCCCCTTCAGTGCCAGAGTGTCTTCAAAATGAGCCAAGTGTTGTAGAAACAGAGACTACAGAGCAAGGGGCTGACAATGCTCTCAGCTTGGACATTCCCTTTCATGCAGAGGCACCCTTTCACAAGTGATGAAAGCTCCAAGACCATGCTGAAAGTACATAGACTGTGGTTGTTCACTCCAGAAAGACTGGCCGAGCTGTCAAGCCAGTGGTGCGCTTCAGTTACGATTCTCCCGGGAGGCCAGTGGATTTGCCTCTCAGTGTAGTCCACAAAGGTGTTTATATCTCTCAGAGCTCACTGCCCAAATTGAGCTTGATGGCCCATTTCAGGTTACTTGTTCTGCCCTCTCACCATGGTGCCCCTGCACCATCCAGTCCCAAGTTAGCTAATAGGGAAGGGCCCCCTCTTACATTGTTTAGAGTACAAGAAGTTATTACATGATTCTGTATAGTAATGTTCAATTTACCTGTGTGAAATATGCATAATGTATTGTCAGAATGGAAATGATATAGTGGAGTACATTGAAATGTATAGTAAAGTGACAAGTTATGCCAATTGATGAATCAGATAATATTTGTATAGCATGCTAATCGTATAAATATCTTGTATATGTTGCATTTTCTATGTTATGATGGTACAGACTTGACGTGGATGCTAAGTTTTCCCAGGCAGGGAAGGGTGTAACCCCCCCTACAAATGGGGGTTCCCAAAAAAGTCTTCCTTGAGCTTGCCTAAATGCTCACTGCCAGGCTGGTGTCCTACATTTTAGCAGTTTAAATGTGATTACCAGAGTCTGTATAGCCTCTGTGTACTGTCTCTTTAAGAGCTGCTTGATTGTAGCATAAGTAATCTGAGATGGAGCTCTGTTGAAAGATGTAGCTATTTGCTGAAAACCATTTAAAATGATAATGATAATGTAGTTTGTCTAACCTGCTTTCTTTGTAGCAAGGACTGTTTTGTTTGTCTCCACTATCTTGGTCCTGGACTGCAAATTGAACCAATCAGTTCTGGTGGGACCTAAAATGTAGCCGGACTACAGGAGCTTTCTAAATTCAAAATCTATAGGAACTGTAGTTTGAGTTTTTGCACCTGTTTTGCAACTGAAGGGGGAGTTCTTGCTTTGACTAACAGCCAAATCAGCCAACCAAATCTTTTGGATCTTGGGGAAGTCCTGGGCTGCTTGCAGTTTTCAGTTAGAACTAAGCTGGAAGCTGAGCAAGAAGGAACTGAAGTGTTTCTGAGCAGCTATCCTGAGTGGATTTGCATGGGAGAACTCTGAAAATGCTAAGTATTTGGCCTGCATGCTGGTGTGCTGTTCCTGAGAGGGAGAGAGGAGAATTATTTTGGACTAAATCCAAGTTTGTGTGACTAAAGTAAGATACTGAAGTGGGCCAGGCTCAACCTGAAGAAGACCGAATATTTTTGCTGAATGCAATCGACCTGTCAGGAGTTCCAGCTACCCCTAAGCTCCCGGTGTATGCAGAGACTTTGCGATTGTGCCCAAGGAGCGCTTTCCCTGGTACAGTAGAATTCCTGTCCATGTAAATGTGCTATGAGCTGCTAGTGTGTTGTGAGTTAGTTCCCCACTGTGTGAACTGTGTTCTGCTTGCTTGAAGCTGTATCCAGCCCAAAACAGACTGCTTCCGAACTTCTTTCCATGAGGTCTGGGCTTTGCCAGACTGGCTCAGCCAGACTACCCACTGCACAGAGAAGCCATCAATGAGAGACCTGCCTGGGGATCAGCCCCCTGCTCCACGCTGGAACAGGAACAACGACTCTACGACTTGTGTGGGCCTTGCTTCTCCTGGCATTCCAGATCAACCACCTGCAGTCTCGATTTTCATCCAGCCTGTGTCTAGTCTTAGGTATCGTGAGTAAATACTAGGGTAGCTCCCTACAACAACAGCTTAATCTGAGTGTGTCATCTGATTGTCTTGTTGTTTCGTTTCCTTTATGAACTGAGCCCTCTGGCTCTGGATTACAAATGTTGTGTACTGTGCATGTTGTGTTTCCCATCACAGGGCCCCAACCAGCTGCAACCCTGGGTAACTATCCTGGCTAGCCCATCTGTTCTCTACCTGGGTACCCAGAGGTGGACTGTGTGGGGGGGTTCAAAGCGCGTGCATAACTGCTTAATTGATATAACCTTTAAGCTAATAAACCTGATTTTGCCTCTCCCTTGTTCAAGTCCCTGGAATAAATCAGATCTAACCTTTTCTGCATGTAATCTGACTGTGGTTCCAGTTTGTGCTCAAAGTACTGTACTATTGCTATTTGCTGTGCTTAACCTTGTTTTACAGGGTGTCCCCAGGGTCAAGCCAGAGGAACCAGCCCAGGTGGTAAGTGCAAACAGTGTGGGTACTTGTGTGGTGCACCAGGGATATTGTGAAAGTGATTATACAGTGTTCAGGCCACTAGAGGGGAAAGAGGGGGGTTACAGTGTCCCGGAGGGCTGTGCCCAGGTTAGCTTGACCACTACCAACCCTGACCTCCGGATGGAGGCACCCATTTCAGAACTCAGGCCCCTTAACCTGCTACTAGCCAAGCAGGCAGGGGTAGTAGCCCTTGGGATAGTGCCACCTAGGGGTTACACAACTGTATGGGTGTGTGTGACAGGACAGAATAGAACCCTGTCCCATTTGTTTTGGAAGAACAAGAGAGAGAGTTTTACAAGAAAGATTTCTTTTTTTTATCTCTTTGTACATAGTTGTTCTGAACAAGTTTATATTTTTATATTACTGCAACTGCAAATAAATAGTTTTGCGGAATTCTACAAATGCTCCTGGTTTTCCCTGTGCTTCCTGACCTGTGCCTCAATGACAGTGTGATCTCAAAGAAACTACAGAAGAAGGAGACCTAGGGGTTATACTGTAGTTTCCAATGAACTGAAATTTGAGGGCCAATGTAAACAAGTTGTCAAAAATGGATACAAGATGTTAGGGTGCACTGATAAGCACATCAGTAGTAGAAATAAGCAGTTTTGATGCCATTATACAGGGCTGTGATGGCAGGAAACTGGAAAATCAATTTAATACAGAATAGGGCCCAGTTTTAAAGACAGCCATGTTGACCAGTACCAATAAATTTACCCAGAGGATTACATTTTTCAATGTTTAGAAAATGTGATCATGTTTTTAGGGCTGGTTACAACTCAGCCAGTTCCTATTGGTGTCATACATGGTTATTGCCATAGATTTCAATGGGAAGAATGTAGTGCTTTATCTAAAAAGGGAACTTTTTGTGAGATGGTCAGTAACGAGACATTTACCAACTAAGAATATACCTCAAGCAAATGAGTCTCAGTATGTGAGTGTAAGGGAACTACAGCTATTTGATAATTTATTTATTTTGCTTTTGGTAACCGGGTAGGTGCGCTAGGCATAAGAATGCCTATTTTCAGGCACAACCTGGGAGAAAACAGTTTCAATACATGCAAAATACATGTGACGCAGCACATGAAAGCAGCACAATACAGAGGGAATAACAGTACTAAGGGGATGGAGAGACAATTGCTTCGACAGAAATGATAATGAAACATGTTATAGTAGTATGAAGATTACAGTGCAGATTGGAACAAGTAAACACAGGAAAATCAAAACAGAAAGGAGACAGGCATTTGCAAAACAGTACAATAAGTGCCAAACTGAGTGGTTAATGAGCAGGGGAGAGGAAGGGAGAGTGGTAGGAGGAGAGAAGAGAGGGAGGTGAAGAGAGACTGGGCATGATAGGGTATGAGAGAGGAGGGGAAGAGGTATCAAAGAAGTGGATTGTCTAGAGAGGAACAAGTAAGAGGGCAAGGAGAAAAGTAAAGGTTCAAGGTGGGTTAAAGCAAGTGCAGGGGTTTGCGGTACGCAGATGCTCACAGTGAAGTTTCTTAAAGCTAGCATGGGTGGTCGCTTGACGGATAAAAGTGGGTATAGAGTTCCAGTGTTTAGGAGCCGTGCAAGAGAAAAGCCATGGCGCCCACAAGTTGGATCTGCATCTTGGAAATGCAGAAGGGCTTTGTCAGTCGATCGTAGCCCATAGGCGAGAGGTTGTGATTCCAGAATGGAGGCAAGGGATGGGGGAGGCCTGTCCTGGCAACACCGTCAATTAATAAGCCAAAGGCCTGCAGACAGTAGGCGGAGGGGCACAGCCAACTTAGGTCAGCATAGAGCTGGCAATGGTGTTTGTAGCGTGGTGACGCAGAGGCCTAGTGGCAGATGCTATTGTAGGTGGTGTCCCATTTATGGAGGGAGGACTTTGAGGCAGATAGTAGATAGCAGAGCCATATGCTAGGGCAGGGAGAAGGAAGCCTTGTGCCACAGCTAGTCTGGCTGAAGGGGTGAGGGCATAGCTAGTACGATAGGCACTTCCTATCTTAGCATTTACAGACTTACAGATAGTGGTAATGTGGAGGTCAAAGTCAAGAGATTCCTCTAGAGTAACACCAAGATATTTAAAGGATTTGGTGGTAGTCACTGGGGAGCCATCCGCACATGAGATTGTAAGGGGATTGTGAATCGATTTGAGTCTAGCAGGCGAGTCAAAGAGCATGGAGTATGTCTTGCTGGAGTTGAGAACTAGTTTGTTGTCAGTGAGCCAGGACTGAATATTAGCGAAGTCCAAGGCAATGGTGGTGGTTTAGGTCAGCGGCAATTCTAGCACTGCGGTAGATAACTAGGTCATCAGCGTAGAGTAAAGATGAGCAGTTCGGTGCAATTAATGGGATGTCAGTGAATATGGTGAAAAGCAAAGGGCCAAGTATGGGGCCCTGGGGTACTCCAGTGTGGATAGATGAGAGATCAGATATGGCTGAGTTGAAAACTACAGCCTGTTTTCTGTCCGATATGTAGCTTTCGAACCAGGCCACAGTATCCATGGGAGAAACCAAAGGAGCATAGTTTTGCAAGAAGAAGGGTGTGGTTAACCAGGTTGAAAGCCTTAGTTAGGGTGGATGAAAACCATGCCTGTCAGAGGCCCAAGTCCATGGAGGTATAGATGTCATTTGTTAGTTTAAGTAGGGCGTGGAGGTGCTGTGACCTTTGCGGAAACCGTGCTGTGAGCTAGAAAGAAGGTTATATTTCTGGAAGTATTCTATGGATTGGGTGGCAACTAGTTTTTCAAGGATTTTGCTTAGTACAGAGAGTATTGCGTTAGGACCGTAGTTCTTGATTTCTTTAGGATCACCCTTTTTAGGAATTAGGGTGACTTTGGCTATTTTCCAGATATTTGGAACTGTACCACAGCATAGAGACACGTTGAAGATTTTGGTTAGAGGAGAGGCTATGAATGGGTATGCAACTTTCAGGAGCCTGGATTCAAGACCATCCGACCCCGGGCTAGTATTTTCGGGAATGGAGAGTAGTAGTTTTAGTACCTCTCCTCTTGTAATGCTCCGAAACCTGAAAGGGGGGTTATAAGAGTGAAGGTCTGGTATCGCTAGGGGGTGAAGCAGCGTACCCAGAAGGGAAGGAGGTCGGGTAGCTTGTTAGATCTGAGAAATGGCAATTGAAGGAGTTGGCTATAGTTACTGGGTTGTTGCAATGTATGCCATTTAACAGCATGCCATTTGTGTAGCCCCTAAGATTAGAACCCAGGAGAGTTTTTATGGTAGATCAGAATTTCTTAGAGTCCCCGGAGGCTTTTGTTAGCAGGTCCCTAGAGAAAGAGCTTTTAGCTGAGTGAATATTTCTTTTACAAGCATTTCTCAGAGAACGGTAGTGGCTATAGTCGGTTTGAGTCCCAGTAGATTTAAAATGCCGCCAGGTTTTGTCCCTGGCCCTTATTTGGGTTAGTAGGCCTTTGGTTAGCCACTTTGTCTGGGTTCCATGAAAACAGCGAGTGACACATGGAGCATGGATGTCTTGGAGCGGACAGAAGTAGGCAAGGAAGCAGTCTAGGGCCTCCTAGGCATTAGTTGAGGTGTATATAAGAGCCCAATCAATCATACAGAGGTCATGTGTAAACTGTATTGGATTGAAGTTAGCTAGATTGTGGAAAGTAACGAGTTTTGGAGGTGGAGATGGTTTTCAGGTAGAGCACCAGATGCAGTATATTGGGGAGTGATCGCTGATTACATCTGGAAGGGTACCGGCACTTATTATGCTGTCAGGGTGGTTTGTGAGGACCCAGTCAATAAGAGTGCCTGTCCGAGGGGGAGCCATAATCCTAGTTGGGTCAGAGATCAGCTGGTGAAGGTTGTGGCCTTGCACCAAGTTGTGAGAGGACTGATTCCATTTACTAGTCCAGTTAAGGTTTAAGTCTCCTAGTATGAGGACCTCGTTATGGCCAATGGTGCTGTCTACTTGGGAGAGGAATTCTTCAAGACCCTTAATCCCTCCAACAGGGGGGTTATAGGCACAAAGTATGTGTAATTTCTTTGAGCCCAATAGTAATGTTGCATGGAGCGCTTTGCAGTGAGATAGGCTAGGTAGGACATTTTGGGCTAGCAGAAGGTGTTGTTTATAGAAGATGGCAACACCACCTCCACGTTTTGATGAGGGCATGTTTTGTCTAATGAGATTATAGCTGGGTAGTGTGCAGAGGGTATCAGCGGTGGAGGGTTTTAGCCAAGTCTCAGACAGGCAAAGGATATGGGGGTGGTTTTGAGCAACCCATGCCTCAAGTTCAGCTAGATTGTGAAGGAGGCTCCTAATATTCATGTGTGCAATGTGGAATCCCTTGGTGTCATGCCATGTTGTATTGTTTGGTGGGAGATTAGTTATGGGCCCCGGGTTTAGCTCAATATCCCCTGCTAATAGTAAGGCTAGGAGTAGGAGGTGCCATAACTTACGATGGGTGAAGGGGGTGGGCAGGGTAATGTTAAGCACCAAGGATTTATGCAGAGAGTAGGCTAGGTGGTAGATGAGCTTGTGGGGAATGAGAAGTGGGAAGGTGTCTCGAAGCCATTGAAAAGGCAGTCGCAGAGAGAGGAGCTTAGGGTCGATAGTTTGGGTGAAAGCATGTGGTTTCCTTGGGAGGTAGTGTAAGACTTGGACCGATAAAAGGTTAAGAAAAATAGAGACTAAAAGAAATGTAGCACATGGTTTAATGGCCATATTCCAATTTATAGAGAGTGTAATTAGAAGTAGGATGATTGGGAAAAAAGGTCTCAAGAGAGAGGAGTACAGGATTACTTTAGCTTTCAAGGTTAGATTTGGAGTATTAGGTGAAAAGGTACAAATTTCAGGCACCCTCTAGCTGTAAGAAAATATAACCTGCTAATGGAGTAATTTTCACCTAGGAGCGTGTTAGGGGCGTGGCTTCCGTATTTATCGCTATATAGCTAGATCCAGCTAAAGGTGGGGAGCAGTCACGAAGTGACTGTGGGGAAAGCAGCACTGAGCAAGCTATATTTGGAGTGCAGTGGTTCTGTGCTCGTATGTGGTGAGATTTATAGGCACTTGGTACCCGATAAGCATGGAGCAGTTCTTTCCGCTGAAAAAAAAAATCAAGTCTCCCTCCTGAGTTGCAGGCATTGCAGACAGCATGTCTCTGGGAGCAAACTATCAAATGTAAAATACAGGTTGCCACCTCAGCTGCACTAGCGCTATAGAACTGCTGAAACAAATCAAGTCTCCCCTGAGTTGCAGGCATTAGAGACTGCCCATCTGTGGGAGCAATTTATCAACTTAAAAATAAAGTCTCCACTTCAGTTGAACTTGCGCTATGGAACTGAATCAGTTTAGGCGGCTGCTTCAAAAAAGGAATTGCAGAGCGAGGGAAACAATTACAGTTTAAAACGTATGGTAAGGGGATCAAGTACTAAACTGTTTGCAAGAGCGCAAGAAAAATCAAGGTGCAGAGAAATTACTTTACACTACTGGCTCAGTAGCAACCTTTCAGCTGCATTAATTTGCTGTTTTAGGCTTCCTAAGCAATTTAGTGGCCAGTAGGCAGGTTAGGGAAGATTTAAATTTGGGGTTTGACGCCACTTTTAAATACAATGCCCAGGCTTATGCACCGAGAGTAAAGTCCACACAACACACGCCTATTTAGTATGAAATACACTCAGTACAATTAGGCAACAACTGGTGTGGCTCCATGTGTCCTTGCACGCAGATTCAGTTCTTTGAGAAATGGGAAGAATGTCCGAGCAGAAGAAAAAGGGCGCCAATTTCAAAAAATGAGCCGATACTATATAGTGGCAATGCAGCTGGCAGTAAACTGAGTGTAGGGAGAGCTGGGGATCCTGTTCCCATCCTCTCTCATCCCTCCAACCTGAAGACTGTAATTTGTGTGGGTAGCAGCCTTCCATTTCCCGCCCCACCTTTATCATTATTCTGATAGTAAAAGGCTGGCGGAAAGCAAAGCATCACTGGAATCCCCAATAGCAGTAGATTGTGGACACTTACCACTGCCCTGTTCCCTGAGTCCCAATATCTGGAACATGATTTAGGTTACATATACAGTACTTTCAATACACACAATCTACTTACTCTTAGAGAGTCCCTGACACCTCCAGAAGAACTTTAAGAAACATAATATTTAGAGGTAGAGCAGCTTATATTTCTCATAAGCTCTGTATTTCTTCTCAACATTGTTTGTTATGGAGGGCATATGCATGAAAACAGGGTCTTTGTTCCCCGAGAATTCATCAGCTCCTATTGCTTATTTCCAACCTGATGTCATAATACTCTACTTGTGACATTACATTATTTCCCAAGGAAACCAGCTGTGATGTCACAACAGAACATTATGATTTCAAGTATGGAATAAACTGTAGGACAGACCAATGCTAGGGGATTAAGATTCTATTTTTGTGAGAAGTTCCTCAGTAATAAGAGGGAGGAGAAATCTATAGAGAGTAAATGAAATACAAGCTGACTCAGGTGTAGATATTATGTTTTCCAGTGTTCTCCCAGAGGCATCAGCAGCTCTGTAGGGACCACCAAGGATATAGTTTGCTCTAGGGACTTTCCTCTGGCCCTTTACTACTAGAACAAGGGAGGGGGGGGACTGCAACACCTGAAGTTTACAGTCCAAGGTGGGGGAGCTGAGAGGGAGGGACAGGGTCAGCCAAATAATTAGTTATGACATTAATGATTGAGAGATAGGATTGGATGGGCTGCACCAACCTTTAATCCTAGTTAGTGGCAACCAGCATGGTGGTTAGATTCAACTTGCAAAAGTGGTCTGGCCAAGTCTGTCTTCTCATTGGTCAGAACCTCATCACAAGCTACTTCACTAATATAGCACATATGTTTTCTCCATCATGGCTACAACCTGTCAGTTTGAAAATTTAATACAATAATCACACAGCCCAGGAAGATCAAAGATGATATGCAAATCAACCAACCACATTACAAAAATTAGGCAGCTTAAATGGGCAGACTGGATGGGCCTAGTGGTCCTTATCTGCCAACAGCATATATGTAACTGTATATATATCTATGCATGTCCTGTGATTGGTCTACCCATCCTTGTCTGCTTTATGACCAGCTTAACTGGACTAGTCCCTCAAACAGATGTGACTACCACTGGCTTTCCTCTTTGTATAACTGTGCACAGGGAAGAGCCTCGAGTATTTCCTAGCTCTCCTCACACAGCCAAGTAGTGCCCACTGACTACATTCAACAGCAACACTTAATTTCTTATTCCCAGGATGAAGCATGAATTTGGTAGAAAGATCTTTGCATTTGCAGCACCAGACACCTAGAACAATCTTCCTGTCCAGCTGAGGAATATTTATTGCTTGCAAGGAGTCCAGTCTTTGCAGTCACCTTAGACCTCCTTATATTGGTTTTGGTCCAGAATCCCCATCTATCTGACCATCATCATGTTGTATAACAATACTCATGCTCTTTGTTTGACAGTGAACCCACTTTGTTGGCTTGTTTTGATTACTGTTTGGATGTACTCACCTTTAGAGGGTGGTTTATTTTTCCTGTGGGTACTTTAACTTGTATGTAACTATTCCTGCTGGACTATGCTAACCTGCTTACTGCTGCTATCCTCCCTGGGACTCCCATGAAAACAAGATGCTAAATCTCATGGGGTTATCCTGGCTGGAGCAATTTCAAATAAATAAAATAAACAGATGCAGAAACACACATATTACCAAAAATGCTACGTAACATACAGTTGTCTAAAATGCAGTAAAATTTCCTCTTATCTAGCTAAAGTAGGACGAGAGCCCAGTGCAGCCTCTGCAGTATTTTCAAATTAATCAAGGAACATTAATTTCCACCTGATCCTCACAGATCACGTGTAAAAAAAGTGCAACCAAAAGCAGTTAGCTCCGAGTTCCAAGCACGACCTAACTCAATTGCACAGATCACATTTAATGAAGCGCAGTCAAACCCAACAAACTTAGAGCTGCAAGTACAATCTAACCTAATAATGTAAATCACGCTGCATGCAGAAGTGCAACCAAACTCAACTAGCTCAGTCCTACAACCACAGCCCAACACCTGCTACTTACTGTAATACCTTAGAACTGAGCCCATGAAGAAATAACTCCAAATTACATCAGTGCTAAAAATAAGCATTTTATATGTGGAATAAGACATTTCCAGAGGTGGGTTATGCTTCTTTCAATATACTGCCTTTTGATTCAACTCCACCAGTTACATACATTAACGTAGCATAAGGCCCCCACTGTCACATCCTACTCCCTACATAAGGGGCTACTAAAATGCAGTATTGCCACCCATAACGCTGGTGAACCGGGATCACATCCTAAGAAAGGGGCATCAGTGGGCCCACCGGGGGGAGAAAGATTGAGCATCCTAAAGGTCAGACTTCTCTTCTGGGGGAGAGAAAGTTGCTGTCACTACTTTGATACTGCTACCATAGTGATCATAGGTGTTCTTCAAGGATGTCACCCTATGATGTCAAGGATGTCAGTGACCATAGTACAATAGCTTACATCTGAACTGCAACTAAACTCACTTCTTCCTCGAGTTTCACTGAAAAAGGAACCATAGTAACCTTGACAGCAGTAGTTTCCTTACTAATCATTACCATATAAAATGGCAAGATTTTTACCTCACAAAAATGGTGTCTGAGGCCTGTAATTTATTCCAAAACCTTTTAACAGAAGTCATAAACAAGCATGCCCCCTTATCTAAAATTAGAACTAAATAAAATGGTCCTGCCCCTGGTTCAACGACCTTATTAAAACTGCCCTTCATCACAGAGACTACCTCTGGAACTGCGCTCACAAATCTAAACTCACTTCTGACTGGACAGCCTTCAGAACAGCAAGGAATCAATGTACAAAACTAATCTGCGCTGAGAAAACTAAATTTTTCAAATCAGAACTAGACTCCTCCTCCTCTTCTAGTCCTGCCCTTTTCTGGAGAACCCTGAGAAATATCAAGGGTCACTGCCCCTCTTCCTCTCTCCCCACCATGATTACCGGTGATTCAATGACCTCGGATAAGCTTACTATACCGGACCTGCTCAACAACCATTTCGCAACAGCTGGCCTCGCTTTCGACACTTCCCCTTGCCAGCAAAATACTTCCACGATGTAATGTCCTAGACATGGCAGACCAGGCAAGTAAGGCCATTTCCCCTGAAGATAAGTTCAGAATCAGCCTGACAACCTTCAAAAAAGTTGAGAACTTGTTGCTAGCTCTCGATGCCAATAAAAGTGCTGGATTACACCTACTTGACCCTTTCTTCTTAAAACTAGGCTATTGTGCACTCACTGATCCCATCACCCACTTATTCAACATGTGTCTTTCGTAAGGTACACTTCCCAAATCACGGAAAATAGCACACATCATCCCTCTCCAAGTCAGGCGATCCATGCAACTTCTGCAATTACAGACCCATATCACTTTTACCCATACTCTCCAAACTCCTAGAAAAAATTGTCAATATGCAATTGTGAAATTATCTACAATCCTTCAACAAGCTCAACCCTGTCCAGTCCGGTTTCTGGCCTAATCATAGTATGGTAACTGCCTTTGCCAATGTGACTAACGAATGGCAGCTGGCACTGGACTCAAAAAACCATGTTGGTGCCGTATTCCTCAACCTGAGCAAGGCCTTCAACTCTGTAGACCACAATCTGCTATTAGTCGAGCTACATAGTGTTGGCTTTGACAAGTCTGCCTTGAAATGGTTTCAGTGCTATTTTTCCAGTAGACAACAGTAAGTGAAAGTGTTAAATGACCTCTCTCCTCTACAACCCTTATTGAAGGGAGTTCTGCAAGGGTCCATATTGGGACCACTCCTTTTTGCTATCTATATTGACAATCTCAAAGCTGGCATCAAGGCCTTAAGTGTTCATCTGTTGACAGATGACACAGTGATTTATGTCTCCAAGACCACCCAAGAGCAAACCACTACCATCTTGCAATGGGAATTTGATGTACTGCAGAATAACCTATTGCAACTGAAATTGCTGCTCAATCGATGTTCCTATCCCCCAAAGCCCAGCCTACCACTCCTCTTACTACACAGGCAACACTACAGATCACTACACTGCTAGGTGAAACTCTAGAGCCAGTGGACAATTTTAAATACTTGGTCTTCTGGTTAGATAGTAAACTTAATTTTACTGTGCATATCAAGGAGTTAATAAAAAACTAAAACAGAGACTGGGTCTCTTTTTCCGAACTAAACAACTCCTCACCAATGATGCCAAAGTCAGGCTGGTACAGTCAACTTTCTTCTGCTTCTGGACTATGCGGACCGCATCTATAGTCACGGCCCCAGCATCGCACTGGCCAAACTGGGCACACTTTACCACAGGGCCTTAAGGCTCATAACCGATGCCCCTATAACACCCACCACTGTATCTTCTATACAGTGTTGGGCTGGCACTCACTAAAAACAAGAAGGCTAATTAACACTGCCACTTGGATCTATAGAGCCCTAACTAATAAACTCCCTGAATACATCAGCAAACTCTTGACCATTTCCCACAGGTGCTACTCCCTCAGGAGATTTTCCTACATCTCTCTAGATATTCCCAGAGTTAGAACTTGCTATGGATTAAATTCAGTAAGCCGTGCTCTGCCCACTATTTAGAACAATGTACAGAAATCACTTAAACTCTCAAAATTTGTCAGGGTAACTAACTTCAAAGCCCTCCTTAGGCAGTCCTTACATGATCACTCTAATTGCTACACATAAACCTTAACTTCCCTTCACTCAGGCATTCATCCCCTAGACTCTGCTCCTGAAAGCTTTTTTTGTACCCTATTGGGCAGTCACCCAGGTGTGATACCTGGGAACTAGGCAACTCTGTTACCTTCACTTCCTACCTTCACACTCAATGATCTCATTACCTCCCCCTCTAACTACTTTTCTCTTAAATCTGCCCTGCAGTAGCCAATATACTTCCTTCTCAATCTAGCTTGGCTTGCTCCCCTATAGCTTGCCCCATTCACTGTCTCTTTCCCAGCTCAATCTCTCAGCCCTCCCTGTCTATCAGTTTACCACCTTCCCTCCTCCGATGTCTTCCTCTACCCTTGGTCTTCCTCTCCCTTGCCACTATCACACTAAGCCACTATACTATAGGTGCCTGGCTCCTTCTCAGGGCTATACTCCTGGTCATACCCTCAGGCTTATTCCTGTGTGCACAATGAGCATCCTGTCTAGCTCTCAGCTTACTCCCTTGGTCCATGGGTATTCTCCAGTTGGTATCCACTGGGCACTGAAGTCTTCATCCAGCATGTGTTTTTTTTTTCCATGTATTCAGTTTTCAATTCATTCTGTTCCAAACCCTGGAGCAGCATCAATATGCAATGAATTGTATGCACTTATTGCACTTTCTGTATCTCATTTGTTGTATCATCGAATGTTGCTTTACCAAGCATGTACTCCATGTATCTACATTTATCTCTTGTATGTGATTTGTATTTTGTTACTTGTATGTGATTTGTACCTGTTACTTGCGAAGGCCTAGGCCCATCTTGCAAATGAGCTTTGCTCAATGATGCTTCACTTGGTTAAATAAAGATTGATTGATTGATTGATTGATAGTGCAGCAGCCAGGCTGTTGGGGAGGGGGAGTGCTGTCAGACACTCTGGCAGCATACTCAGCATGTCATCACTGTCCCGGGATGGGAAGAGGCAAGTGAAGAAAAGCCCCACCACTGATGCAAGATAACCAGTACTAACGAGCGCTGCTTAGCCCCCTGACTCTCCCTACCCTGGGTACTCCAGGTGGGCATGCTGAACCTCTGGCCCCACCACAGGGGCAAGTCATGGGATGAGGGAGCTCACATAAGGATGTTGGATTGGGTGATTGCCAGGGGCAGAACAGTGTCAGTGAAGGAGCATAAACAGAAAAGTTATAAGACTTGAATAGCAAATGCGGTCAATTTTTCTTGAAGTAGATGAAGCTGTAATGCGGGAGGGGGGCCTTCTCTGCAATGACTTAATAGTACATTTCCAAAGGCTGTAATCCTCTAGCTTGCTACATAACAATGTTCCTATAGGCTGTGACTTTCACCCAAGAAGCGAACTGAGTGTATCTTATCAATCCTGTCCTGAGGATGGCGGTGGCTTTTCTGCCTTTGTGCTGCATTTTCAAATTAATAGAACTAAGAGATGCTGTTGGAAGGGGCTACAAAGCTAATTCTTAGTCCTTTATGCTGTACTTTACTAGAAATTGGAATGAACCTTACAGATTTACTGTACATATATATCCTAAAAATATGCCCGTTGTGCTGTCAACGCTGCTGCCTTGAACTAATCCCCATTCAATGGTAAATATTTCTCTGCAAAGCAAATGTATTTTAAGAAAGGCAGCATGGTATTGGGTACACGTATTCTCTGCACAGCACAGCTGACTTAGTAGTCTGTCTGTGTTGTGCACAATGATCGTGCGTCATCAGATTTTATTTGCACACACAGATGCAAATGAAATATATATTTTTTTGGTTTCCAGAAGATCAAGTTCTTGTTAAGGTTGAAAAGGTGCTGAGCTGGCAGAAAATGTCCTACTGTATAATTGTTATACAGATTGTGTATGTGGCAGTGGCTAGATGGATCAACATTAACTTCAGAGAGGATTAGGTCTCCAGGACCTCAGCTAAGACTTGCTGCCCCTCTGTAGTCCAACACCCATCAACGAATTGTGAAAGATTAAATGAAGTAGTTTTGTGGTGATTTGGATATTGCACTGTCCTGTCCCCCTGCTCCTAGTGGAAAGAGTAGGTATATTGGAAAGGTCAGAGGACAAAGGTCACTTGTCAGCATCAGCAACCAAGATCTAGCTGCCCAGTGTAGATGAGACAGTCAACCCGGATTTCTGTTAGAGACTGACAAAAGAGTAGGATCTTTGGAGGCCCTGATTTGAGCAATGTTGCTTGATGTAATAAGCTTACTCATGTACATTATCCTTTTGTGGACAGTGGGGCTGACCTTGCATTTATCACAGAGGCATTTTACTCCACAGGATGTGGTGTAATAGCACTGCCGCCAGAGGTTCTCTCACAAGGCTGAACCCCCTCTTCCACTCCATTCTGTTGCTTTGCTCTCAACTATGCTCCCTACACTTATGACTGTTTGCTTTACTCCACACTCTCTCTTTTCCCTCACCTGAATGGAGCTTTGTAAAGCACAACCTATACTTACCCTCCGAAGTACAATGAAATGTGTAACAGATGAAACAGCTTTGCAAAGCCTTGTGCAAGATACACCATGATTGAATCTCTCACAGCTGCAGCTTGTGCCTGACGTCAAGCTGCAGGGGATTCTGGTCTGTGTCTGGATTAATGCTTGATGTAAAATATCCAGGGTAGGAGATGGCAGGATCAATGAAATACTTGTAAGAGTTTTAGCAGTGCCAACTACCAAATAAAAAGAAAAAATGTTTACACAAAAAAAAATCTCCTAATTGTGAGCACCCCCACAATCAGGTATGGGGTTGCATACACGAGCAGTCTTTTTTTTTTTTTTTTTAAAGGTAACATTAGCAAAATGAATTTACAGTGACCTCTGAATGAACCATCATCTCCCTTCACAGTTGGAAAATGGCAATCTGGAACTTCCTTGCTGCCTTCCAACTACAGTAAAAAACAAAATCATTTTAAAAACTCAAACTAAATTTTGAAACCATTATAAATCTGGTTCACATATGTTTAGAGATAAAAATAACATCTGTTCAGCAATTACTTTGTTATTGTTAAAAGTAACTTCAAAACAAATCTGTGCTGTGATCACTACAGTTGCACTGGCCTGGATGGCAGGCAAGCAGCTGCCTTCACAACTCATGCCAGTGCTCCTCCTTGGTTGGCCAGCTGCAGATGCATGAATACCAGGTGTTGCGTTCTCTTCCTTCATCGGGGTGGAGCTTCTCATTTCCATGATGTGCTCATCCCCCAGCCAACCACAGCGTGCGGTTCCAAGGCTTGCATACAAACCATGGTCTCCTAGGTGGTAGAGGGATATGCTGCCACTTTGCCACCTGACTTGTCCAGCTGTAATTTTTTTTCATAGAAAGTTGCTAGCAGAAGAAGGCTATACAGTCTAGTCTGCTCATTGTAAATCCCCATATATTGTATGAACATACAAAGTTGCCAGTAGAAGAAGGCCAAACGATCTATCTGGTCTGCTCATTGTGAAGCCCTTTATACTGTATGAATGTATGAAGTTGCCAGTAGAAGAAGACCTTACAATCTATCTAGTCTGTTTATTGCAGGGCCCTATATACCATATAAATGCACAAAGTTGCTAGCAGAAGACCATACGCTGCATACGGTCTATATGGTGTGCTCCTTGCAGATCCCCATGTACTATACAAGCATACAAATGTAGCCCACCCCCCACGATACCTAGGGGTTTGATGGTGGTAACTGTCCATGGGAAGGGGTGGCCACAGTGGAACTGCACTAGAAAATGGCTTGCATTTACCAGGTCATCACAGTCACATTGGGATGCAAGACTCTTAGGGTGCTGGGCTGAAAGACAACCACTGTTAATCACAATAAACATTTGCAGAAATAAGTAGAGACAGCAACTTGGTAGACTAACAATAAGGATCCCATTTAATAAAGAATTTGCTGAACTCCATGGAGCAGGAAATTAATTGGGTTGAGGTAAGCAGCACATATCCTGGACCGATGTGGTTCCACAGTTCACATTAACAAAAGTTCATATAAGCAAATAGTTTATATTTTTCCCAGGGGGCATGATTCGTACATCTCCAAATTCTGACATCTCTAAACTTCACAGTCCACTTCGACCCTTTTCAAATTAAACAGAAGGCCTAGATACCTCGGGGCCACTACTCCATCCTGACTCCCTTCTCAACTGGCTCACTGTGATATCTCCACATGAACAGGCTGGCCTCTCAAATCAGGGCTGCTAGCTCCATTACGAGTCCCATCTTGACTTTGTATTGCTTCCCTTGGGTGATGGTCCCCACGTGTTTTAGGCAACCTATCCCCAAGCAGCAGCAGACACCTGCTCATCCCTTCTTGCTGCATCTCATACTCTTGGACTCTGGTAACTGAAAGTCCCACAAAGCCACTCCCAGTCACCAGGCTCCTCAACTCTGCCTCATGCCTCACTCTCTGGCTGCTGTCCCAATGGGACCTTCGTATCAGTCCCACTGAGGTGGTATAGCTGGGGCCCCACAGTGCTCTTAGCTTCAGCTGCTGCCACATCCTCCCACTAGCTATCTCCCTATTCTCTGTTGCCTAAAACAATCTGCTTTGAAAACTGGAGAAGGCAGTAGCCCCCACTCCAGTCCTCTCCCTCACTCCCACCCCTGTAAAGCTATGTGCCCTCTCTTATATCCAGCCCACCCATGGCGATCACCGATCCAGCAGCAGGTGCCAAGTGGTGGTGTGGAGTTAACCCTTAGCTTACCGGGGCTGACTATCCCCACTAATTACCTACTGGGGCACGAACTGTACCCTGGCTTAGTCTCTACCCCCTGGGGGGGTTACATAAAGTTGCCAGCAGAGGAAGGCCATATGATCTAACAAGTTTGCTCATTGCAGTCTCTCATGTACTACATTAACATATGAAGTCATCAGTAGAAGAAGGCCATAGGGTCTGTCTAGTTTGATCATTGTGCAGCCCCATACACTAATCGAACATATGAAGTTGCTAGTAGAAGAAGTCAGTGTTATCTGTCTACTCTGCTCATTGTGGAGCCTCATGTGCTATATGATCATATGAAGCTGCCAATACAGCAGAAGAAGACTATATGGTCTATCTAGACTGCTTGTTGTGGACTCCCATGTACTGTATGAACACACGAAGTTGGCAGCAGTAAAAGGCCATAGGATCTATCTAGATTGTTGCGTAGCCCTGTATACTATATGAACATACAAAGTTGCCAGTAGAAGGAAATACGATTCATCTAACCTGCTCATTGTAGAGCATCCTGTACTATACAAACATACAAAGTTGCCAGCAGAAAAAGGCCATATGATTTACCTTCTGTAGTCTGCTTATTGCAGAGCCTCCTGTACTACATGAACATATAAAATTGCTAGCAGAAAAAGGCCATACGATCTAGCTAGTCTGCTTTTTGTGGAGTCTCATATACTATATGAACACATGAAGTTGCCAGCAGAAGAAGCCATATGATCTGTGTAGTCTGCTCATTGTGGAGCCTAGTTATTATATGAACATATGAAATTGGCAGCAGAAGAAGACCATATGATCTATCTAGTCTGCTTGTTGTGGAGTCCTATATACGATATGAATGTACAACAAAGTTGTTAGCAGAAGCAGGCCATATGATCTCTCTAATCTGCCAATTTTGAAGCCCCATATACCATACAAACATACCAAGTTCCTAGCAGAAGAAGGCCATCTGGTCTATCTTGTCTGCTTGTTGCGTAACCCTGTACACTGTATGAACATACCAAGTTGCTAGCACAGAGGAAGGTCATATGATCTATCTGGTCTGCTTGTTGCAGAGCCCATGTACAATATGAACATATGAAGCTACTAGCAGATGAAGGCCATATGATCTTAGTCTACCATTGTGGAGCCAGATGTACTGTACAAACATATGAAGCTGCTAGCAGAAGAAGGCCATACGATCTATCTAGTCTGCTCATTGTGGCGCCCCATTATAGGGGTGCTGTAGCACCCCTATAGTTAGGGCTGAGTTTGTTGTTCATTGTTAAACCCCAAATTTTGCATCTTAATCACTTTGGCATCTTTGACAAAATAGCAAAACAATTGGCATGTATGGTCAGGCTGTCACACTCTCAAGACACGAAAAGTTTTGTGACAGCATCTTGTATGGTTTTCAAGATAAAAAGCACAAAAAAACAAACAAAACAAACCTGTACTTAACACGGTGTATTTTTTGCTCTCAGCTATAGCTTATATGATGTGGAATTGTTTCTTGATATTTTCAATGTTGAAGGAGCATGTGCCAAGGGTGTGCCTTTCAAAGTTTGGTGAAAAAATATCATTTTAGAGTTATAATGATTTCTGAGTTAACGTTTATGTTTGACTGGTAAAAATAAACTATCATAAAAGGTAGAAAAACATATAGCGAGTTCTTATTTGCATGATTTACTTGTTGTGGGGGAAAATACCGATTGTGTGGAAAATAACCAGTCGAGATGGCCACCATTTTCTTTTCACTTTTTAAACTTACAAACATTAAATATACATAAAAATAATCTCTTTTTAACAAAAACAAAATCCTGAACCTGGCTAAATGGGACCCGTTTAGTTAGATTCTGGAGTTTGTTTTTTAAAAGGCAAAAAAAAGTTGCTAGAAATACCTTTTCTGGGTACCCCAAAATCCAAGGTGTCCAGTATAGCAAGAGGAGCTGTTTATAGACTTCAATACCTGGATCAATGACAAATCCTCGCATTTTGGACATGTCATCCTCCAACTGATGATATCTCTAGGCCTGACACAGGTAGTTGCCTCTGCAACCCATCACCACAGCCACACCTTGGACTTGTAATTCTTTCTGAGGCTTGAAGTCACTGACCTCAAGACTGATTGAGTCAGTTGGTCCAATCATTGCACAGTGGAGTTCTTGTTTGGGCCCCCCCAATAGTCCCCCTTCCCCCACTGAGATGGTCAGCTACCGCTCTTTAAGAGGACTATCCCCACAGGGACTCTTGTCGGTAGTAGATTTTTCAGGCATGGCCTTTGGGAGGTGGGAGAGCTCTCCTTCCATTCTGCTCTACAGAGAGACAAAGTATAACACCCCACTGGAATCCAACAGTTGGAAGACAAAACGGAGCCTGAGTTTGCTCCACTTCTGCATTGCTGTGTCAGTCTTACTGGGTGGAAATGCTATATCACAGGGCAAAGTCCATAGCTGTCCCAATGAGATGTCTGTAAGGAATATAGTTCATATGAATAGCCAGTGTTACAATTAGATAGCTGTATAGCTAGTACATTTAGAAGCCAGGCGACAGCCTGGGAGAGCTGCCAAATAAGTAATAGTCCAAATTAAAGAAATCACTGCAGGTGAATTCTAGCTGTTTCCAAAATGCATTAAAACTAGAGAACAGCCACAGACATACTGTATGGAGCTGACAGGCTTACACATACAATTTCAGATTGGGCAGGTTTACTCCCCCTTGTTTCCTAGGGAGGTGGAGTATAGAACATCTAATATGTGGGGACGCCCTGCCAGATGAACTGAGAAATTAATGTATTCCAGGATTTAAAGTACATAGCATCCGGTATAACAGGCAGAGTTTGGAAGAACTGGTCTACTCAGTCTTTTCTCCATGGCTGGCACTCCAACAGCCGTAGGTTTACTCTCGAACCAAGGTCATCGGCATCACAGGTAGTAGCACTACTGAAGTGCTGGTGGGCTGATTCATGGCCTTCTGCTAGCAACTTGGTATGTTCGCAAAGTATATGCGGCACTGCAGCAAGCAAACTAGATAGAGTGTATGGCCTTCTTCTGCTGCCACTTTGGTATATTCATATAGTATATGGGGCTCCACAATGAGTGTCTTGGCCAAAGTTCCCCCATTCTGTAAAAATACCATCAACTGCTTAATCTGGTTAAATTTCAGTTGCTACCATCTGTATTCCCCGGTTGACCCTGAAAACATCTGTTCTCAGTGGGCCTACCCGGTCAACACAATTTAATAAATAAATAAAGGTTATTGGCTCTGTTTACTGTGATTTTTTTTTTCTTTCAGTTTAAGCACATATAGATTCCCAAATGCACTGCAGTTCTGGACTTACTAAAAAATCATTTGCTCCTGCATTGGAGAAAAATACACTTTTGCACATTTAAGGGTTGGAAAAGTTAACATACACCATTGAATAATAAGGTGTCCCTGTTTCAGCAATAACAGTACCGCTGGATTGTTTATCAACCGGAGCATTCCCCTCATTTCATTCCATGATAGGGACACCCACTTCCCACTCCCTCTTTATACTTCAGGCTAAGATTACAAGCTTGTGTTACCATATACAGTCTGCCCTTTTGTTACTACAGGTTACAGCATAGATAGTGAAGAGGATAGAAACAGCACACACACACACCGGCTTCAGTGTAAGCTTATAAGATTTATTGGTGACAAAATAACAAAATGCAGGCAGCTTGGCCTGCACCAGTAAATGTTATAACTTTATTCTGAAGCCAGTGTGTGTGTGATGTTTCTATCCACTTCAGTACCTGTATATTATCTAACAGCAGCACCTTTGGGATTAGGGAGTGCAGTTCATCCTCTGTCTTGCATGAACTAAGTCATAGCATAGAATGACTCAGACACAAGAATCTATTTATTTATTTTTATTTTGTCTCTGTTTTTAATTTTTCTTATTTTATTTGATTGCTTCGTACATAGCATACAGTATACTGCAGTCAGAGGTACTATGGATACAGTACTGACACCAAAAGTATAATAGAACGCCTTCTTGATCCTTGCCTCAAAAAGGCAACATACTCAATAAAAAGTATTTAAAAAAAAAGAGCAAGCGCCAAATAAAAACTCACAAAATATAAAATGTGCCTTATGTATGTAAAATAACAAAACGTTATAAACGCTTGTTCACGGAACACATTCTGTCTCTATATGGATTACTAGGCCTATACCACTAGCATTGAAAACGTATTTATTTATTTATTCATGTTTTTGCTAACCAAGTAAGCAAACTGATCCAAAGGACCATTTTCAGTAGGGACCCAGGTCACAAAGTGGCACAGTCAGTAGGCACAAGTTATAATACAGTGGGTACATATATTACAGTCAGTACAGTGGTAGCAGAAACAGTGATACATAAAAATCATATCTTAAAATATGGGTTAAGGACATAAAAAAACAAGTTCATAACAATAAAGTGATGCATCTATGCTTGCAGAAACTTGGACATACACTTGCAGTGGTCAAGACAGCATCCAACCAGTCAAAGGTTTACAAAACAGTGCACATGGTATTACTCTATAGCAATCAACATTTTCAAACAATGGAGTGTAACGAGGCTAGTGTTTATTTAGTGGTCAGTGCTTGTAGTTCTGGCTAATACTGTATTGTCATGCTTTGCCTGTGCCATTGGGTTCAGCAAGGTGATCTTGGGCAACCACGGGGAAGGTAAAAATGAGTGAGTGAAATGGGATTTTAGCCAAAGACCACAAAACCGTAACCTTATCATTAAGCGTATGTGAGATAGAAAAAAAATGAAATGCAAAATGCAACCACAGTGTACTGGAATTATAAAGACCCACAGTTCAGTACATGAGAATAATAAGAGGAAAACTTAATAAAAGTCTCTTTAGGTAATCTGACCACGCAGAGATTTTATACAAATGGAGCATCCTGTACGTAGGTTTGAGCTATAGATGCCTGTGCATAAATTGTCAAACCCCCATGACCAAAAAACTCAGCAATTTGAAAACTAGGTGACAGTGGTGTTAACTGAAATTATGTAGTATCCAGTATTCTGTGCTCACCAAGTTAGTGAATTAAAAATAAATAGCAACATAAGCACAGAATTGAAGCAAAGAGCCAACATATCATAGACAATCCACAAAAGTCACTACACAGAGCTCTTGCACAAGGCACACTACGGCATGCTGAACACAGGGCCGGTCACTCTCTAAACTAAAGCGTTGGCATACAGTACATCTGTTTGAAAACATGGCTACATGTGACTAGCAAGAGCCAATGGGGTTACACTGGTTTTATGGTTGCTGAAATAAGGTACATGCTGAATTTGAATGGAGGAGGGGGGCATGTCAAGGTCAGAATTAAAAGCAAAATATGTATGATATTTGCGAATATCCAAGAATCAAAAGTGTAAAAAGACAAACTCAAATGCTGTATAATTTTGACAGTCAGCTAACACAGACTAATTAATCCTGCCTGGCCTGGTCCAACACAGTCTGGCACAATCAGTCTCAAAACATAAAGGACCAACAAATTGGATATATAAAACCAACTGGTATTTCTATAAAATTGTGGAAATGGCCACACTGACAAAAAGCAAAAAGCTATCTATCTGCTCAGCTAAGAAATAACATGAGTTCTGGGGAGAAGCAGTCAACACCAAACACTCCCAGAAGACACACAGGTGGTGTATGATTCTATAAAGGATGTATTTTTTGAGTCTGCAGTGACCACAATAGACTCTGTGACATTAGTCAGTAAAAGGGCCGAAGAGAAATGTTAAATGCATGCTTGAGTACTTTAAACCCAAAGTTTCCAGCACCAAGTATTCAAGCATTCCCATTGTCAGATTTCAAAATAGCTGAAACTTGCAGTTGGTACGAGGAGACAGGCTAATAGGAGCAACGCTGATGCCAGTATTAGTGATCAATGAGGCTCCAAACCTTCAGCGGCAGCAAGACAGCAACGAGACAACTGAAAGATGGCTTACATTTTAAATGAAGGTACAGGCATAACAAAAGGAGGCTGATTTCACCAAACAATCACTGCTTTACAGTTGCAGAAGAACAATCCTCCCAGCAAGGGTAGCAGAAATTCAGATACCCGGCAGATCAGCCCTCATGAACTTGGCCTGCTGACTCAGACCATCAGCAGGACACCATCCTTTCCCCCTATTTCTATGTAAATGCTGTCCTCAAATTGTAGGTTGTTGAAGGCTCAAAGGTTGCACAAGTAACCAGGACTGAGAATCAGCCAAACACTCCAGCACTGTATTGCTTACTGCAGCTTGGACAACGGGTTGAGTTGGGTCTGATCTGTTCAGTCAAATCATCACTTCTAGAGATTTACATTGTTTCTCACTGCCCAGTCACTACAGACATAGGACCTGTGTAGTGCAAGTTCCTAGCTATCACTGAAGGTACTGTATTCAAATAACTATGCATAGAGTATTGGCTACTGATGGATGGTAACTTTTTCCCATAGAGAAGACCATCATTTATTTCCCTGTATACCTGTGACTAATTATCAATTAAAGCTATATACCTGCACTAATCAATCAATTACAGCTATATACCTGCGTTAATTAGAACTATATACCTACACTAGTCAAACAATTACAGCTATATACCTGCACTAATTAGAGCGAAATACCTACACTAATCAAACAATTACAGCTATATACCTGCACTAATTAGAGCTATATACCTACACTAATCAAACAATTACAGCTATATAACTACACTAATCAAACAATTACAGCTATATACCTGCACTAATCAATCAATTACAGCTATATACCTGCACTAATCAATCATTTTTTGACCCTCCTCCCCCAGCACCCGCCGTAAATCTTTCTCGCCCTTATTTTCTCCTCCGACGTGTTTCTGCCCAAGAACTTAGGCCGCACCTTGTCACTGCCCTCAAGAGTAATAGTACAGGCAGTGACACCCTGGATCCGTGGTATCCCACGGCTGGTCTTAGACACAGTCCTTACCCATCACATGCCTCATCAACCACTCTTTGCCTGGGAAGGTTCCAACTGCCTGAAAGTCGCCACTGTCACCCCTATCTTTAAAGGTGGTGATAGGACTGTGTAGAAACTATCGACCGATCTCCATTCTCTCTCTCTCTCCAAGGCCTTGGAAAAGTGGTGGCCTCTCAAATCTCTGACTACTCTCCACCTACAATGTCCTTTGTCCTGAGCAGCATGGCTTCGAGTGGCCACAGTACCAACACAGCCCTCCTAGAGTTCTCCAACTTTCTCCACCTCCTTAGACACTGGTTCTCTGGCTGGTGCTGTCTTCATTGACCTCTCAAAAGCTTTTGACACTGTCTCCCACCCCTCCTTCTTGATGCCCTTAGTCTCTCTGGTTTTGCTGCTGGGCTATCTCCTGGTGCACCAGTTATCTGTCTGACCTCTCACAGCTGTAAAAATTAATGGGACCTACTCAGACATCTGTCCCATCTTTCTGGGTTCCCCAGGGCTCCATTCTGGGCCCTTACTATTCTCCCTTTACCTTAACACCCTTCCACGCTCTTGCTCGGGAACATTCTATTGTAGCTGATGATGCAGTCATCTTTGCCTCAAGTCGTAACCCTACATGCCTCCAGGACCGCTGCAGAAGTCCTTCACTGAAGCAGAGGGCTGGTTCAAGGAACATAGATTGGTGATAAATCTTAAAAAACAAAACCATGTTCTTCACTCATCCCCAAAAACAAGTCCTGCAACTTCAAGCTCCTCATTCACTCTGGGTCCTCATTCCCACTCGAACAAGTTTGCTCCTATAAATACCTAGGGATCCATTTGACCCCTCCTCTCCTTCCATGGACACATCGCTGCCCTAGCCACTGCCACTAATATCCGATTGGGCATCTTACATCGGTATAAACACAGCCTCCCCCCGGAGGCTCTTCGACTCGCAGTCACCTCCTCTATCCTGTCCTTAGTGGACTATGGACTGCCGGTGTATGGTGCTGCTGATCAGACCGCACTCCATAAAATTCGCAGTACTCTGAATAAGGCCTGCAGGTTAATTACTGGAGCACCTAGGATGACACACACCTGTCTACTGTATGCTAAAGCGCTGGTACTTGATCTTGACGAGTGCCTCAAATATCTTACCTGTACCCTTACAAAAAAGACCCTCCTTGGGCTTTCCCCACCAGGATTGACCACCACCATACGCCGCTCTGTCCCACTAGTTCATACTCGGACCTCTGGGAAAACCTCTCTTGTTATCCCTAGAGCTAGGACCTCTCACGGCCAAAGAACCTTCAGCTTTAGGGCCCCCTCCTGGTTCAACACACTGCCCCCTCCATCTCCGGAGCTCCAACTATATCGTGCTTCAAAACTTCCTTACGAATCCACCTTATTAACACCCGATGCTGTAACTGCCACTAGTCAAAGCCGTACTCAATACTTATGACAAAGCTTATTACTAAGCTGCTAAGACGACATAACTCTGGTATTGTTTGCATCCATCCTACCTGTACCAGCTTGTTTGTATCTATGTCTTAATTTTACTGTTATACTTATGTGTTGTACTGCTATACTGTGTATTTTGGTTTGTCTTACTGTGACAAGGTACTTTTGTAAATGAGCCTATGGCTCAAAGGTTTTCAAACTGCTGTTTAAATAAAATAAAAATAAAAAATAAAAAAAATTACAGCTATATATATATATATATATATATATATATATAAAACTGCACTAATTAGAGCTATATACCTACACTAATCAAACAATTACAGCTATATAACTACGCTAATCAAACAATTACAGCTATATACCTGCACTAATCAATCAATTACAGCTATATACCTGCACTAAACAATCAATTACATCTATATATATATAAAACTGCACTAATTAGAGCTATATACCTACACTAATCAAACAATTACAGCTATATATCTGCACTAATTAGAGCTATATACATACACTAATCAAACAGTTACAGCTATATACCTGCACTAATTAGAGCTATATACCTACACTAATCAAACAATTACAGCTATATAACTACACTAATCAAACAAGTACAGCTACATACTTACACTAATCAAACATTACAGTTATATAACTACACTAATCAAAGAATTACAGCTATATACCTGCACTAATCAATCAATTACATCTATATATATAAAACTGCACTAATTAGAGCTATATACCTACACTAATCAAACAATTACAGCTATATAACTACACTAATCAAACAATTACAGCTATATACCTGCACTAATCAATCAATTACAACTATATACCTGCACTAATCAATCAATTACAGCTATATATATATATAGATATACATATATATATATAAAACTGCACTAATTAGAGCTATATACCTACACTAATCAAACAATTACAGCTATATACCTGCACTAATTAGAGCTATATACCTACACTAATCAAACAATTACAGCTATATAACTACACTAATCAAACAAGTACAGCTACATACTTACACTAATCAAACATTACAGTTATATAACTACACTAATCAAAGAATTACAGCTATATACCTGCACTAATCAATCAATTACATCTATATATATAAAACTGCACTAATTAGAGCTATATACCTACACTAATCAAACAATTACAGCTATATAACTACACTAATCAAACAATTACAGCTATATACCTGCACTAATCAATCAATTACAGCTATATACCTGCACTAATCAATCAATTACAGCTATATATATATATATATATATATATATATATATAACTGCACTAATTAGAGCTATATACCTACACTAATCAAACAATTACAGCTATATATCTGCACTAATTAGAGCTATATACATACACTAATCAAACAGTTACAGCTATATACCTGCACTAATTAGAGCTATATACCTACACTAATCAAACAATTACAGCTATATAACTACACTAATCAAACAAGTACAGCTACATACTTACACTAATCAAACATTACAGTTATATAACTACACTAATCAAAGAATTATAGCTATATACCTGCACTAATCAATCAATTACATCTATATATATAAAACTGCACTAATTAGAGCTATATACCTACACTAATCAAACAATTACAGCTATATAACTACACTAATCAAACAATTACAGCTATATACCTGCACTAATCAATCAATTACAGCTATAACCTGCACTAATCAATCAATTACAGCTATATATATATATATATATATAAACTGCACTAATTAGAGCTATATACCTACACTAATCAAACAATTACAGCTATATACCTGCACTAATTAGAGCTATATACCACACTAATCAAACAATTACATATAACTACACTAATCAAACAAGTACAGCTACATACTTACACTAATCAAACATTACAGTTATATAACTACACTAATCAAAGAATTACAGCTATATACCTGCACTAATCAATCAATTACATCTATATATATAAAACTGCACTAATTAGAGCTATATACCTACACTAATCAAACAATTACAGCTATATAACTACACTAATCAAACAATTACAGCTATATACCTGCACTAATCAATCAATTACAGCTATATACCTGCACTAATCAATCAATTACAGCTTATATATATATATATATATATATATATATATATATAAAACTGCACTAATTAGAGCTATATACCTACACTAATCAAACAATTACAGCTATATATCTGCACTAATTAGAGCTATATAGATATACTAATCAAGCAATTACAGCTATATAACTACACTAATTAAACAATTACAGCTATATATCTGCACTAATTAGAGCTATATACCTACACTAATCAAACAATTACAGCTATATATCTGCACTAATTAGAGCTATATACATATACTAATCAAACAATTACAGCTATATACCTGCACTAATTAGAGCTATATACCTACACTAATCAAACAATTACAGCTATATAACTACACTAATCAAACAATTACAGCTATATAACTACACTAATCAATTACAGCTATATATCTGCACTAATTAGAGCTATATACATATACTAATCAAACAATTACAGTTATATACCTGCACTAATTAGAGCTATATACCTACACTAATCAAACAATTACAGCTATATAACTACACTAATCAAACAATTACAGCTATATAACTACACTAATCAAACAATTACAGCTATATACCTACACTAATCAAACAATTACAGCTATATAACTACACTAATCAAACAATTACAGCTATAAAAACTGCACTAATTAGAGTTATATACCTACACTAATCAAACAATTACAGCTATATAGCTGCACTAATTAGAGCTATATACATACACTAATCAAACAATTACAGCTATATACCTGCACTAATTAGAGCTATATACCTACACTAATCAAACAATTACAGCTATATAACTACGCTAATCAAACAATTACAGCTATATACCTGCACTAATCAATCAATTACAGCTATATACCTGCACTAATCAATCAATTACATCTATATATATAAAACCGCACTAATTAGAGCTATATACCTACACTAATCAAACAATTACAGCTATATATCTGCACTAGTTAGAGCTATATATATACACTAATCAAACAATTACAGCTATATACCTGCACTAATTAGAGCTATATACCTACACTAATCAAACAATTACAGCTATATAACTACACTAATCAAACAATTACAGCTATATACTTACACTAATCAAACAATTACAGTTATATAACTACACTAATCAAACAATTACAGCTATATACCTGCACTAATCAATCAATTACAGCTATATACCTGCACTAATCAATCAATTATATCTATATATATAAAACTGCACTAATTAGAGCTATATACCTACACTAATCAAACAATTACAGCTATATATCTGCACTAATTAGAGCTATATACATACACTAATCAAACAATTAAAGCTATATACCTGCACTAATCAATCAATTAAAGCTATATACCTGCACTAATCAATCAATTACATCTATATATATATAAAACTGCACTAATTAGAGCTATATACCTACACTAATCAAACAATTACAGCTATATAACTACACTAATCAAACAATTACAGCTATATACCTGCACTAATCAATCAATTACAGCTATATACCTGCACTAATCAATCAGTTAGAGCTATATATATATATATATATATAAAACTGCACTAATTAGAGCTATATACCTACACTAATCAAACAATTACAGCTATATATCTACACTAATTAGAGCTATATACATATACTAATCAAACAATTACAGCTATATACCTGCACTAATTAGAGCTATATACCTACACTAATCAAACAATTACAGCTATATAACTACACTAATCAAACAATTACAGCTATATATCTGCACTAATTAGAGCTATATACCTACACTAATCAAACAATTACAGCTATATATATGCACTAATTAGAGCTATATACATATACTAATCAAACAATTACAGCTATATACCTGCACTAATTAGAGCTATATACCTACACTAATCAAACAATTACAGCTATATAACTACACTAATCAAACAATTACAGCTATATAACTACACTAATCAATTACAGCTATATATCTGCACTAATTAGAGCTATATACATATACTAATCAAACAATTACAGTTATATACCTGCACTAATTAGAGCTATATACCTACACTAATCAAACAATTACAGCTGTATAACTACACTAATCAAACAATTACAGCTATATAACTACACTAATCAAACAATTACAGCTATAAAAACTGCACTAATTAGAGCTATATACCTACACTAATCAAACAATTACAGCTATATAGCTGCACTAATTAGAGCTATATACATACACTAATCAATTACAGCTATATACCTGCACTAATTAGAGCTATATACCTATACTAATCAAGCAATTACAGCTATATAACTATGCTAATCAAACAATTACAGCTATATACCTGCACTAATCAATCAATTACAGCTATATACCTGCACTAATCAATCAATTACATCTATATATATAAAACTGCACTAATTAGAGCTATATACCTACACTAATCAAACAATTACAGCTATATATCTGCACTAGTTAGAGCTATATACATACACTAATCAAACAATTACAGCTATATACCTGCACTAATTAGAGCTATATACCTACACTAATCAAACAATTACAGCTATATAACTACACTAGTCAAACAATTACAGCTATATACTTACACTAATCAAACAATTACAGTTATATAACTACACTAATCAAACAATTACAGCTATATACCTGCACTAATCAATCATTTACAGCTATATACCTGCACTAATCAATCAATTATATCTATATATATAAAACTGCACTAATTAGAGCTATATACCTACACTAATCAAACAATTACAGCTATATATCTGCACTAATTAGAGCTATATACATACACTAATCAAACAATTACAGCTATATATCTGCACTAATCACTCAATTAAAGCTATATATCTGCACTAATCAATCAATTAAAGCTATATACCTGCACTAATCAATCAATTAAAGCTATATACCTGCACTAAGCAATCAATTACAGCTATATACCTGCACTAATTAGAGCTATATAACTACAATAATCAAACAATTAAAAATATATACCTACACTAATAAAAAGTATACAGCTGCACTGCCTTCCCCCTGCCCTCTTACCCACCCTTCCTCCTCACCCTTCCCCTATTCATCCTTGACCTCATGCCAACACTAGCTCTTATGTTTGTGTTAAGTATTTTAGCTGTGTATTGACCACTGATCCCAAAAGTACTACCTGTACTGTTACTCATTTTATGTAATTGCCTCCACATCCTCTGTATTACTGTACATACTCATGTGGCATTGCTTCTCTGTATTGTTACTGCTGCTGTGATCTGTACCTGTACCACTTTTGACTGTTGTTAATTATTCTTGCAGTCTTGTACCAATTTTAACTGTTGTGAACTATTCTTGCATCAATTGTATACTGTACCTGAGCGGGGAAGGGAAGGAGGTATTAAAGCAAAGATTGGGGAGGTATAATGCAACAAAGGTGGATTTAAACTAGATAGGGGGGTTGGCAAGTAGACAGCAGGTAGGCAGGGATCCAATAGAGTACAATCACAGCCTACCCCCAAGGCTAGCAGGGAAGGACTTGGGGTGGCTGAAAAGGGAGGGAGTAGAAAGAAGGAAGGAGATGGAGAGTGATGAAGGGAAGGGGGCAGGGTGGAGGGTGGTCTTGCTGAATGTGAGCATCTTAGGCAACAAATCAGCTGAGCTACAGGCAGTCTTGGCTGTGTGGAGGATGGATATTGCAGCTGTCATGGACACGTGGGCAAGTGAGCACGGGACTAGCATCTGGCAATCTCAGGATACAAATTATACAGGAAGGGCTGTAAGGAGGGGAGGGGGGTGGGGTTGCAGTCTATGTGAGGGATGGGATCAAATGCACAAGGGTTGAAGGGGAGGAAAGGAGAACAAAGGCAATCTGGCTGCAACTCTTAGACTCAAGGGGTTGGAAACTGAGGTTTGGGGTGGTATACAGGCCACCATCCCAATCTGAGGAGCTTGACAGGGAATTAGCTGGAAAAATCAGAAAGGTATGTAGAAAAGGGAAGGTGATCATTGTGGGGGATTTCAACTTGAGGGGGTTGCCTGGAGCATTCCAGTCATCTCCAGTGCTGGGGAGCAAGTGCTCCTGGATGCAATCCAGGAGGTTCTCCTGATGCAGTTGGTCAGTGTACCTACTAGGCTAAAGAACACTTTAGATCTGGTATTGTTGAATGGGGAGGCAGTAAGGCAAAATAAGTGTGGAGGACCCACTAGCCAAAAACGATCACCAAACGGTGTGGTTTAATACCACAATATAGAGGAGCCAGAGAAATCAGTAACCCGAGTGGTAAACTTCAGGGGGTGGACTTTGAGAGGATGCGGAAAGTACTGAAAGGGAAACTGTAGGGCATAAGGCAGGAGATGGATGCAGAGCAGAAATTGGATATTATTAAATGGGGGATTACAGAGAGATTTGAAGCCTGCACCAAGACACAGAGTAAGAGGAGCAGAGCAAGGAAACCATGCTGGTTGAACAGCAAAGTAGTGGCGGTGGTGAGGGCAAAATGAGAGGTGCACCAGAGGTATAGGAGGACAAGGAAGGAAGTGGACAGGAAGGAGTATGCAAGATGGTCCAGGGAGGTGACCAGAAAAGTGAGAGATGCCAAGGCCCAAATGGAGCTGAGATTAGTGCAGGGAATTAATTGGGGGAGAAAGATTTTTTCAGGTACATCAGGGAGAAAAGGAAGTACAAGGAGACAATAGTGAGGATAAAAAGGGGTGAGGAGTGGATGGAAAAGGAGAAAGAGCAGGTGGAAGCACTGAATGAATACTTTTGCTCAGTGTTCATGGAAGAAAGGGAATCACTACCACCATGGGATGGGAGGGTGGGGACAGGGGGAGAGGAGGTGACAGATGGAAGAATTTTTTTTTTTTTAATTTAGTTGTTTAACCAGGAGTAGCACACTAAGCTGAAAGCTTTTTTACAGGAGCGACCTGGGAGCACAGGGAAGTTAAGTGACTTGCTCAGGGTCACACAGTATACAAGTGGAAGCTGTGGGATTCAAACCCAGGTCTGATTTGCTGGATGTCACCAGGTTTGCAGTTCAGAGCCTTAAACCACTGCACTATACTACCTCCTTATTGGGAATTGAGAGCAGTAGAGTCCTAGGGGGACTGAGGGCACTGAGAGTAGACAAGGCACCAGGGCCAGTAGCCACCCCAGGGTGCTGAGGAAGATGGCAGAGGTGTGGGCAGAGCCACTGGCAGATCTGTACAGCACCTCACTGGAGTCAGGATGTGTGCCACTGGACTGGGGGATGGCACACGTAGTGCCATTACACAAGAGCAGACCAAAGGGCAAACCGGGTAATTATCATCCAGTAAGTCTTACCTCCATAGTGTGAAAACTCATGGAAATGATACTAAAGAAAAGACTGGTGTTGTACCTGGAGGACAACAGCCTCCAGGATGTGAGGCAGCATGAGTTCGTTTCGGGGAAGTCTTCTCAAACCAACCTCATACAATAATATGACTGGGTGACAGATGAGCTGGATAAGGGTCGTGCATTGGATGTTCTTTACTTGGACTTCAGCAAAGCCTTTGATTCGGTACCTCATGGGTGACTTGGGGGTAAGCTAACTGGTGTATGGGTAGGGGCAAAAATGATGAACTAAATTACAAGCTGGCTGAGAGGGAGGCTACAACAGGTGGTGGTGGGAGGGGAGCTCTCAACTCCAAAGCCAATGACAAGCAGGGTGCCACAGGGCTCTGTGCAGGGACCAGTATTATTTGGGCTCTTCATATCAGACATTGTACACGGGGTGGTGATCAAGATAAGTCTGTTCGCAGACGACACCAAAATGGGAGCAGTGCTGGATGGAGGGGAGGGATGGAAGTAGCTGCAGGGGGACCTAAGTAAGCTAGAGGAGTGGTCAGAGAGGTGGCAGCTAGGGTTCAATGCAAAGAAGTGTAAGGTTATGCACTTCGGGGCAAAGAACGCAAGGAGAGAATATTGGCTGGGGGGGGTTAAGCTGGGGTTCACTGAGGAGGAGAAGGACCTAGGGGTAATGGTAACAGGGACCATGAACAACACTGCCCAGTGCAGGAGAGCAGTTGTAAAAGTGAACAAAATGTAGGGGTGCATAGCCAGGGGGGTTTCATCCAGGTTAAGAGATGTGATCTTGCCCCTCTACAGGTCACTGGTAAGGCCGCACTTGGAGTATTGTGTGAAGTTTTGGAGGCCATACCTGAAGTGTGATATCAGGCTACTGGAGGAGGTGCAGAGGAGGGCAACAAAGATGATATGTGGAATGGAGGGGAGAGACTATGAGAGCAGGCTGGGAGACCTGAATATGTACACCCTGGAGGATAGAAGGGATGGGGTACATGATAGAGACATTCAAGTATCTGAGGGGACTCAGAAAGGATGGGACAGATGGGGTCTTTAAGCTGAGGAGGAGGAGGGACACCAGGGGGCATGGGCTAAGAATAGAGTGGGAAGATTTAGGAGGGAAATGAATAGACACCATTTCACAGAGAGGGTGGTAGCAAAATAAAATACACTACCAGAATGGGTAGTATCATGTAAATCTGTGAACAGCTTTAAAAGGGCATGGGACAGAGAACAGGGGAGAGTGAGGGTGGGGGAGGTTGGGGGCGACAGTGGGATGACAAAGGGGAAGGGGTGGGTCAGCTGCAAACTAGGGGTGTTAGCTGCACACTCCAGCAGACTTATATAGACCGGGTTGTCTGTTTCTGCTGGCACGTTCATATGTTCATATGTACCCTTGCCCTTGCCCCGGGTCACACCTGGAATCGAGCCTCGGCTCGGTGTGCCTTTCCCGATTATCAACTTTTAAATAAATAAAGGGAAAAGGAAAGGGGAAATTGTTTAACCAGGAAAGGCACACTAATCTGGAGTTTGTTTCCAGGTGTGACCTGGGAGCACAAGGAAGTTAAATGACTTGCTCAGGGTCACACAGTATGCAAGTGGGGGCTGATGGGATTCAAAGCCAGGTCTCCAAGTTTGCAGCTCAATGCCCTTAACCACTACATTATACTGCCTCCTTAAACCCTATGGGATACCACTAATAACACAACTAATACAACATTAGGAAGCTATTCAAAACAATTAACAAGCTGCAAAAGAACCTGGAAAAAAGACACTTATACAAAACCCTCTCAAACCAGAAATGTCCCAGATTCCTACCTGCACTCACTATACAGCATTATCTCCTTACTGCAAGAGACCTTCAGGTACCATGATGTGATTACAATGCTATCTCCACCCATCCTGATGTATACGGGTGGAACACTTGGAAGCATACCCATCTCAGGGGCTAATTAGGGCAATAAAGCCACTTGCCCTTCAGGCTCGTGGCCTTATAGCCTTAATTAGCCCCCTTGATGGGTATACTTCCTTGTATACCACTCTTACCCATTATGTTTTTTATATATATAGCCCTTATAGGAGCCCTGGCTTCTTATGCAGGTCTAGAAGACCTCAAAGGGTTAACCTCTGGTCCCATAAAGGGCTGGGCCAGTTGGTTTGTTCCAGAACTTCAGGGGGAGGAACCAACTGGCTGAAGCTGAAGAGCAGCAGTTATTTGCATTCCATCAGAGGGAGGTGTTCAGCAGGTATGCAGTGCCTGCTCCCTTTGATAAATCTCTGTTCCAGTGAGTGCCATCAAGTAAAAACCCAGCATATTGTGGTGGCTGCCACTGCTGAGAGTTCTGATGGAGGACCCTCCTCCATCTCCACGAAGGAGAAGTCTAAGAGGGACTTAATCTACCAACAACAAACCAGGGAAGTGGACACTGGATATTAGTGCTGAGGTGAACTTTATGCCTTCCTTTTCAAGTGACTGAGTTGGGCACCTACTGGTGCCCCCCTCCCTGCACCAGGCAGGTAGGGAGTAAAGTATGACCCAGTGAATTAATTTGACCAGGGGTCCTTTACCTACATGGGGCCGGTCTTGGGAGGGGGTGGGAGGCAGCACCTGTGGCAGACTCAGACCCCCAGGGGTGTCTGCCTCTCCTTGCCCTTCTAAATTGGGTTGGTAACCCCAAAGCTCCCCAGAGTGGGGACAAAGCCCAGAAGTTATTATCTGACCCTGGACTGTCTGCCCATGGGGCCAGTTCTTGGGAGAGTGTGGGTGTTGGCACCAGTGGCAGTCTTGGACCCCCAGGGGATGCCTACCTCCCCTTGCCATGTAAATTGTGAGGCCTCCCCCACTGGATTCAACCTTAGGTTCTGTTTAAGATTACTGATGAGCAAAAGTAGATCTGAAGACCAGAAGTCTGCTGCCCTAAGTTCACAAAGGGCAGGTAGTATGGTGACTATGTACAGGGTCTACGGGATGGTTGGATGGTGGAATTCCTCACGGTACCTCTATGGAGTCAAATGCACCTTGCTGTGTCTGAAGTCTGACACAGTGAAGAATGAGCCAGAGGGTATAAGTGAAATGAGTAAAAGGTGCCCATGTATATAGACCTTCTGTGGGTCCAGATGAATATCCTCAAAAATAAAGGTAGCTCACCCTATCATTTATCAGTAACAGAGTTCTCAGTCCAATAATAGAAGGTCAGGCTGGGAAAGAGCAAACCATAATTATGCATTGTTTCTAAAGAGAAAGAGCACTATTAGAGTTATGCCCCACTGGGTTGTCTGTGGCCCCTGCATCAATTCCAGATTATAAATGAGGGAATTAGATGGAAAATGGACATTTAAAATTACCCCTCTAATGGGACTAGTGAATCTGTAAGGAATTCGGACTGGGGACAGCTGTACCATTCAAACAAAGGGATGCTATTGAACTCCACATGCTCTTGAACTGGAAGAATAAATAGGATCCCGGTTAGACTTTATTACTGTTCTGAACATTATGTTCTTGTGTCGGGTCCTTTGTGGTCTATAACCCTTTTGTCTTGCAGCCCTGCTCAGCCCAAGAGCATCTGAGTGCCTGGGAGATCACTTCAGGTCCTGGAGGTTAAGTAGGTAAAGGTGGTTTGTATGCTCCCTCCCTAGTGAGATACCATCAGACACATTTATACATGGGGGGGGGGGGCTACAGTGTATGTGTGACAAAAGTTGGTGTTACTGATACCTTTTTGGCTACTACTGATCTATGCCTCACTAAAAGTAATTTTTCTTTTCTATAACTTTGTTTTTATTGGATGTTTCAGCACAGTGGCAGCTAACTGTACTGGGCGAAACCTGGCCATCTGCAGTGCCTGCTTGCTAGGCTGTCACTCCTAGTGCCTGCCTAAGTGCCTAATATTAAAATATATACAATAGAAGTGGGGGTAAAAATTACAAGATAAAAGTAATATCTTGGCTAATGACATCAGTAAGAGCAACATATCAAAAATATCTTCTTATTGTCATCGCAGTCAGTATTTTGAAGGTTACTGTCATCACAGTAGAATATCGAACCAATCGAAGAGTAGCTTTCACAATGCTGATGACATCACAGTTGTCTAATGTAGCACTGAAACCTGCTGCTCAAATCAAAGAAAAACAGTTAACTTTTCAAACAAACAGCAGATGTAAAAGCTCAAACGATTAAACTGCTGTTGAATATATTTTATATATAATAGCCTGATTAAAATACGGTAGGCAGTTTATCATCACTTGCGAGTGGCGGGAAGGGGCAGGACTTTCATAATTCACTCATGGCTCTGCCACTCATGGATTATGGTCCTCCCCCCCCTCCCCCACTTGAAGATAAGTTGCACACTTTGAGTCAGACCATTGCATATCCCCTATTTATACCAGCAGTCAGGAAACAATAATGCAGCATACAGCAAAATCTTACTTCACTTTCACTGCTTAAAAGTGCTACACCTGCAAAAAGGTATTCAGTCATTGCATTCCTTCCCAGTGTCTCCTACTGTAGTTAGGTAGCAAACAAAAATTCCCTCCCCTACACTGACCGAAGCTATGTGCAAAATAAGTTCTAAATGCAAAAAGAAAAAAAATTGCCCAAAAGCAAAGGCAGGGATTAAAACTTGCTTATACACTATGATCCACAGTGGTTCTACAACTTCTACAATATTCCCTGTATTTCTATCTGCAACAGTTGCTCAGTTGTAGGTAACTCTAAAAAGAGTTATACAGTATCTTTCTGTCTTTCCAAGTTTCAGTTAGCAATTTGGGCACAGTCAATGTGCCTGCTGATGATTTTGACTGGGAAATGCTTTAGTAAAGGCCAGTTTCTTACTACGATGCACGCACAACCCAGTCCCTCGGAGGTAATCTAGGTTACCCTGGTGTGAAGCCCTCAGTATCAATATTTTAACTGCTCTGACCCCAGATCATGAAATCTGGGTGTAATCAGAGGTGTGAACAGAGTGACTAAGCATCTCTACTAATGAGTGTGATTGACGTCTTTTGTGTGATTCTTTGCAAGCCACCTGTGTTCATGAGTGAGGGAGCAAGATCATAGCTCAGCTCAGCTGGTAAACAAAAAATTGTCCAGACATCCTTTGAAGGCCTATATTGTCTTTACATCCACTGTCTCCACTGATAGCCTGTTCCACAGGTTCACCAGCCTCTTGGAAAAAAGTGCCTCATAATGTTACCCCTGAATTTACCAACTTTGAGCTTCAGGGCATGTCCCCATGTCCTGCTAGAGGACACCAGATCAAAACTCTCCATCATTTCAATCTTGCTGATATACTGGGGTATGGGAAAAAACTGAGATCATGTGCCTTCTCAGCCTTCTTTTCTCCAGGGTAAATATGTTAAGAGCCTCTAGTATCATGGGTGTAGGCAGGCATACTCCAAGTACTCCATGATGTGCAATTTTATTTAAGGTGGGTAGCAAATAGGCTCTAAACTGCTTCCTTTTTCCATGAAAACTAACAAAGAGAATACTGAACCTTTCTGTAATTTTATTTATAGGAGTCAAAACTAGAAGGACTGGTCACTAATACTCTCTTTGCCTCCCAGGGACAATACAACTTTACAGGCTCTGGGCTGGTATGTAGGTGTCTGAGGGAGCAATGCATGGCAATTTTATTTACCCATGCATGGCAACAACCATTGTCATGAGATACAAAAGTTGTATTTATTGTGCCAAATGAGGCAACAAACACAGTCCTGGTGTACATTTTTATATTGTCTGGTTACGGGGGGAAGGTGTAGCTCACCCTAACAATGGGGGGGGAGAGTAGCAGTGAGTCCACTTGGTGTGCAGTTCTGAAATCCCTGGCTACACCCCTGTCTAGTATCTCCTCATAGCTTTTGTTCCTCAAACCACTAATCAGTTTGGTGGCCCTGTGTTGCACCCTCTTGAATGGTTGCACCCCTTGAAAAGTTTGTTTAGCTCAAGGCATCAGGGGTATTTGGTCTAGACTCCCTGACTGTCATTTTTAAGAGACCTCTCATTCACCTGCTTGCACCTACTCCTATTGTGTGTTTCATCACAGCTGAGCAGTCACTTCCTTGTTTTGAGTGACAGCTGTTTGGTTTTGAAACTGGGTGGCTGCTGCCTGAAATTATGGCTGGAAAACATAGAAAACTGTGGGAAAACTGTGAATATTAAAGTAGCTGGTCTACTGGAGGGGGCAGGGGAGGGGACTCCAAAAAGTATCATGCAAAGATAGACATATTGCAGCTAAACGACACATTAGATTTGAAAAGGATTTTAGACCGAATCCGTCAGCAAAGACGCTTTCGCTTGTGCTGGGCAGTGCTGCAGAGTACGATGAGTTAACACAGGTCACCAGGCAAGTTGAACAATTTTATTGGCATAAAATTACAGTCTGGCTATAGCCAGACTTAAAGTTCACTGGTTCTGTGGTCAACCACTTATGCTTGTGTAATGGTAGGCTGAATGACTGGTAGGTACTGTATGAAGTTCATGCTAAAGTTGGATTGTCGGAATGCTTATGCATTGTACAGTATGGATGGCTGTTCACAATCACTGTTCCTGTTATAGGGCTACCACTCTGTCAGAGTACCATGAAGGCAAGTGGACCCTCTTAAGCATACCTCTCAACTGTCCCTGATTTTCAGGGATGTCCCTGATTTAGCCTCAAAGTTTTCCTCTCTCCCTCGTAAAATTTGCATGTTTGTGACAGAACAATGGGGATTAAAATCACTAAATAATGTCAAACATTAAAGTTATAGACTTGTTCTTCTTCAGAAAATGCATCTTAGCACATATCCCTTTATTCTATCAGCTTTCTGAGTGAATAGTACCAATTTTCAAGATGTGTCCCTGATTTGGGGTCTTTGTCCCTGATTTTTTTTAAAGGGGAAGTCTCCCATAGTTCCACACCAATATTTTCCCAACTCCTTATGTGTAACTGTTGTGTGCCTCCTCCAGTTGCCAGCAGTCCTATTGCTGTCCAGATCTAGATTATAAATAAAAATATACAGCCCCCAAAAGTTATCAATGTGTTTGTCCTCCATTTTACCATCAATGTTGCTGGAGGTTGATGTCATCAGAGCAACAGATAATGGTGCTGCACTGCAGTTCTACCAGTAGACCAAACCCACAATGTTTGGTTCCCCCCTTGAGTAATAGAGGAACCCTTTAAGTGTTGTGCACATCCTGAAGTGCAGGTCTACTAGGGACTAGGACCATGTGAGTGTGATTTAGCACTGATTTGAGGTATATACAGTATTCATATAAGGACGTGCCTGTATGTGTTGTGTTACTGTTTCTGTCAGCAAAAACAGTTTACCAATAAATGACTCTGGGTACAACAAGGGTTTTAAGTGGATTATGCAGCTGTTGTATTATGATATGTCTGTGTGTGTGTGTGTGTGTGTGTGTGTGTGTGTGTGTATGTGTTAACATTCTCTGTTTCGATTGGCACCAGCAGTGAGAAACAATCTTGCAAATAGGCCCCTTTCCCTTTGTAACTAGGCAGTCAGTGATTGGATGGCTGCTGTAAGGCAATAAAGAATTCAGCTATGACAAGGAATAGGTTACCCGGAAAGCACAGGCACAAGCACTGGGGGACTCTGGTTCAAATCATACTAGAGTCCCTTACTCTCTAACCCTTAAGAAGTTCCCCTAACCGCCTTAGAAACTGTGATGGCCCCTCAGGTCCATGACTTTAAAAGTGCCCCATTTCCCATTATAAATCATTAGCAGTGATGTGAGAGCTACAGCACTTCACTTTCAAGGAACTAAGGATAAGCTGTGGCAGCCCCCAACACACTTTGTAATGCCAGCATTTGAAGTAGGATGTCCCTGACAAATCAGATGCTACACCTCAGCCGTTGTAGGTAAAGAAGCTAATCAGTGTCTATTTGTAGTGCTCTGTATTTGCTTAGCTCACTTCTCCCATGTCATATGCATTCTGTGTCTTGGTATTTCCAGTCAGAAACTGAGATTTAGGGAGCATTTGAAATGTAAAACAATACACTTTATAAAGTAAATGATCTAGCTCTCCACTTTCAAGCTGCTGAAAGGGGATGTGTATAAGTCAGTCTTGTGTGATCCTTTAGTAAACTGCCCAGGCCCATCTTATAATGAATCTTCTCAAGGGTGTTCACCTGTTTCACTACAGAGTGACTGATTGACTGCTCGATTGATTGATTGGTTGGTTGATTGACTGATTCAGTCTACTGCTTTCTACAACATGTTGCAACTCTCTCACAGAGAGAAATGAGCAGTACAGAGAAACAGCTTTTGTTTCCTGTGAATGAAATATTATTGGATGTATTATTTGCTCTACACATACAGTGTTAAGGCTACAAGTACTACTCTCTGTGTGAGTTGCATGACAGAACTGCCTTAAGCCATTGCAAACTTAAACTAAAATCAGGCTAGGCAGCATTGATACCCTTGTGTTTTGTTCTGCACTGTTGCTGCAGTGACATCAAGGAATGGGAGGGGCTGTATTAGAAGTGACTCATTTGAATGTAAATGGAGGCTTGCTTGACATTTTACTACCTTGTGTCAGAGCCTCAAACTCTAGATGTGTTGCAGCAGAAGAAATGGCTGATCTCTTATTGACATATTTACAGTACTTGATGTAATGTATAATAAATACATCAGATATATCCAAATCATACATATACAGGAGTCTTCTCCTTTTAAGCCTTGTCCCTGATTCATGAGGCAAGAGGCTGAGAGGTATGCTGTTAAGAATGGTTCTAACACTAGAGGTGCTACAGGTGATTATGGAATGAGAGGAAGATCTGCCCTTATTGACTAAAAATACAGTAGCCATATTCTTGCAGTAGAAGGTAACATGTTGTTCAAACCCTAAATGACCCCAGCAAAGAAACAAGTGTTCAAGGATGCTTCAGGCGTGTGTTCTTAAACAGTGCTTGGAGGGAGTGTGGCGAAGTTACCCACAGCACCACCGAGCCCCAGGCAGTAGCTCAGTAATTATTCAACCTGCATGCAAAGTAAATGTTTTCACAGCATCTAAGAACAATTGTGTTAATTAGGCATCCATCATGTCCTAATGCTTCCTGCATAGTTAAAGATTATCTATGGCATTAAGAACTGTCTCTTCTCTGATCCCATTGGGGTGCATAAGTTGCTGAGAGTGTGGAAGGTGTTTGTAGTGGAATTATCCCATTTGGACTTAGATGCAGGAATGGAATGAATTGCCTTTCAAAAATTTTTAAATGCAGTATAACTACAGCAATGCTAAATGCTTCACATACAGTTATGGTATGGGAGAGGTGGGCGATATAAGCAATGAGACACAACAGGGTGTGAGTAGTTATGTGGTAAGTGCATGCCCACACCCTGAGGTGTCTTCCTACACTTAAAAAAATGGGGAAACTAAGAAATCTTTTAAGAAAGCCAACTGTTAATTAGAAATGGGCATTTCTTTTGCTAAAAGTGAGTATTGAAGAGTGTTCCATCCCCACCTGTCTATCATCTGTCATTCCAAACATTCAGTAGATGGAATGTTTAACAAGGAATTCAAGAATTCAAACATCTTCAGAATTCTACTGGCATAATGTTCACTTCTCCCCACACAAACATACACGTCAGAAGGTCTCAATAAAACCAGGGATTCCATTTTATCTGTGGCAGGGTAAACAGCAAAGATTTCACTTGAAGGTATGTAAGCAATAATACCCAACAGGGTGGGCGGTATTGTGCTATACCGGACCGCCAGAGGCGTAATGAGGCCCGGCCGCCCGTGGGGCGGAGGCCTATAGCCCCTGGAAGGTCTGGTATAGCACAATACGCCCACCCTGAGGGTATTATTGAGCTTAGAAAATGGGCATTGTAAAAAAAAAAAGAAGAAGAATTAAAAGTGTTAATAAAAAGTTAGTTTACAATAAGTTTTGTCAAAATAGTTCCTCCGCCTGCATTATACTGATTTTTTTTAATCTGGGTGGTAGTGGAGCCTCTCTTCTGCCTTTCATTTGGTTGTTAGGGTTAACACACACACAGCGCTTTTGGGAGCAGTGCCAAAATTAGTTGAGCGACATAGAGATAGACACAAACCCTGTCCTGTTTTACATCTCTGGAGCGCACGATCGCCAATCCCGGTAAGTTGTGGAGAGATGAGAGATGGGGAGCAGTCTCAGCAGTGGGAAGGAAAAAGACTCGCTGCAGCTAGGAAGGAAAGAGATGTGTTGCTGTTGGGAAGCAGTGGATAGGCGTATTTGTTACTGGGAGGTAGCCAATGTATTGGAAGAAGCGAGGCAAGCAGCACTTGTGAGCTGCTGTGGAGAGGCGCACGATGCTAATTTGAAAACTGTCCATTGGAATGACAACTTCATTTTTTTTTTATGTGTTACTGTATACTGCTTAACAGCGATACTGACTCGAGCGAAGCGAAAGTGGGAGACCCAGTGAGAGAGAGCGCTTAGATATGCGGTCTGGGAAACTAGAAACTACTGCTGATTTACTTTAAACACATTACCAGTTACAGTACCAGAGCTAGCCGAGTCTGTCTTGTTTAGCTTGTGATTTTCAGGCAACCTGTGTTCTTCCCAACAACTGCATTGAATTTTAACTGTTCAGTTGCTGAAAGTGGTCTCTGTATTAAGCGTAAGCAGTATCTCACGATACCCCATCTGAACGGGAGAAGAGCGGCATTTTCTTCATTTCCATACCGCAGATGGATGTCCATCTGCGGTATGGAAAATTAAGAAATACCACTGCTCTCATGCTCAGTAGCATTACCGAGATGATGCTTTCTGGACACTTTGCAACCAGAAAGCAGCTTTAGGGATGCAGGGTGAGAAAAAAACTATTATGTCGGGTTGTGGCAGTAAGGTATACCGAGGGGATGGTTGGATGACAAGGGCTGGATGTAGGCTCGCTAAGTGACGGAAAAATGGCGGACATTTGAGAATGAATTGAGGGGTTTAGCCAATTAGGGAGCAGGGTAGGGAGCAGGATTCTGCTGATGGGGCTGGCTGGGCTGGTACTTTTAATAGCCGGGCATCTGTTGTCTGATAGATGCCCAGCTAGAGATGTACATTAGCCAATCAGAAGCGTCTAATACTTTTACCCATTTTCTATATAAGGATAGGAAGGGGAGGTGTTGATTGTCAGAAAAGTACTCACAGAAGGCAGGCAGGTCAGCTCCTCATCACTGTCTGAGCTTCAAGATAAGATCCACACAAGATGTAGAAGGATAAAAGCCATATTTATTCACAAAGCAAGCAAACCAGTAGTACAAGATGCACAATGCCCCTCCCCGTGACCAGCTGAACGTTTTCGTGCGACAGTGCACTTTCTCAAGGCTGAGGTGGCAGGGGGTAATGCACCTTAATAAGGAATACATTATAGCAAATAGCATCCTTTTTTATATATGTGATTAAATATTTAGAATTGTATATTTATTATGTGTTTTTAAAACTTTTGGTATTTACTTAACACCTTTTCAGCCACATGTATGAACTATATGTAGTTATCAGTGTATAACAACATATTTATTAGTTCATGGAGGAACAATTTATTAAAATATCTTTCACCTTATTTATACACATATATTTATATATATATATTTATATAAATACCTGCACTTAGACACTTTCTTATAGGTGGCATATTTTTTCTCACTAGGGATATCAGAATGAATGATGAATTATTTAGCTGAACATCACTATATCTATAAAGGTACCCTTGGTGTATGTACCAAGACTTATAACATTTATTTGCACCAGGCACTTTTCGTACTTTTCCTTTAATCATTACTTTTTATATATTCCTAAGGTGCATTACCCCCTGCCACCTCAGCCTTGAGAAAACGCATTGTTGACTGAAAACATTCGGCTGGTCTTGGGGAGTGGCATTGTGTATCTTGTATTACTGGTTTACCTGCTTTGTGAATAAATATGGATTTTATCCTTCTACATCTTGTGTGGATCTTATCTTGAAACTCAGACAGTGATGAGGAGCTGACCTGCCTGTCTTCTGTGAGTTTTTGGTTTTTGGCCCTGCCATTGGTGCTTTGCAGCCACCTATTACTGTTGTGTATTTCTCATTTTTGGTGTGCTCAGCAACTGTCTGTCGGTTAGAGGCTTAACTCATAAACATGTTTAATGGAAATGCCTCCAACAACAGTAATGATGTCCCTCCCCCACAGGTTGTTTCCAGTACATTTGTTGATTCCCTGTGCTTTCGAAAAGGCACTATTAATCCACTCTTGCAGTCATATAACGAGACAATACCTCAACCGAGCAGGATGCACTTTTGAATATTAAGAGAGCTTTCATTTTGTTAAAAGGACAGCTCTGAAGACTCGTAGACTTTCCTGGCAGAAGGTGTCTCTGTCAGCATATTTTGCGGTGAACAGAGCACCACGGAATCTACGCTGGACTATAAAAGTAGCGTTTGGCGGTAACAGGGAAAACTTTGTATCTGGATGACAGAATCATCTCTTAAAATCTACAGCAGGACTAATACAGTATATTCTAAAGGATGCCAAAACAGTGGAGCAGGGGATTAAAGTGGAATTAATGGAGAGAGAGAGAGAAGGTGGTTCTTTCCTTCTTTAGTCATATGGAATATTCACAGTACCGAAAACAATTGGAAGATACCATTAAAAAACAGGATATCAGAACTGAGAAGGTTAAAGCTAGTAAATTCGAACGTGATAGGAGGGACTATGAGGAAGGAAGAGTCTTTGAATGGAAAAAACAAAATAAACCATTCAAATCCATTCTAAAGAAACAGTCTGTATATAAACATGGCCAACAATCCTATCAGGAAACTAATGATATGTACACTAGTGGATCTGAATCGGATGTCACCGATCCTTTTTTAGAGTACAGTCAGGAAGACATTACCCCAAACCAAGAAGCATTCAGAGCCCAACAGGGAATGTCAACTTCAATCCCAGCACAGACTCGGGCAACACAGAATCAAACATCAACCCCTCGCCCCCAACCCCCGTCCTCATACTCCCCCAACTAATGCATATTTTTTTAAATTCAATAAACTTTATTGAAATATCATACGTAACAACAACTAGGAAATGGATATAAAAAAAACAATAACATCAAAACCTCTACCACCCCCACCCCGACCCACCCCTGTGGAGTGACTTCCACAAATCCAAGAAATCATAAAATAACCAAAATAACAGCAAGCCCCAGGAAATAAACAAAGGACCATAAATGAGACTAAGATGTATAAAGGGTGTGCAGCTTACCCCACTTCCTATCAAATAACTGGGGCTTGTGGCGGAGGCTGGCAGTCATACACTCAGTTCAAACATTGAACAGGAGCTCCATTCTCAATAAGACAAAGAAGTCTGGTCCAGCCAGTGCCATAGAACTAGCTTTTTCACAGAAAGAGAAATTAAGGCAATATGATATTTTCTCTCCCTCACCTGCACAGTAACGTATACATCTTTCCAGATATCGACTCAGAGATATCAAACCCACCTCCCAGCATGGCAACAACGATGCAGCCCAAGGTTTACCAAGTTCCAAGAAGATGCATGTGGAGAGGTATGTGAGGCAAGGGAAGGAGGAGGAATGAGAGGGAATCGCAGAGGGGGCAGGAGTACTCACAGATGAGGGAGAGGGAACACCAACTATTACAGACAAGAACAGAATTATTAAGGGACACTGACCAGACAAATAACATTGTGATTAATATTTCTGATCACATACTTGATGTAGCTGAACTGAGTATATTGCAAAAAGGGCTCTCCTTTGTTCCAACACAGGATCTTAACATATTTGATACTGTGGTAGATTTCTATAAATTCACAAGGAAACTTAATCTAAAAGCTTGCTTTTTTAAAGAAGAAAACCAAACCGATAATACAGACACCTATGCAAGTGAGGAAGATACAGATACAGAATGAGCAACAATCAGATTTAAAACAAAGTATGCCTTTATTCCTCCACAAAACACAGCAGTGGCCATTTTCAAAAAAAGCCTGCATTAGGGATTTGGAAACCTTGATTTTACCTCCAGCAAAATATAACAACTGCACTGCAGAGGAAAAAAGAAACCATTAAGAGATTGAAAAGTAATAATGAAATCATTATCAAATCGGCTGACAAGGGGGGGATAAATAGTCATTCAAAATATAGCGGGCTATGAACAGGAAATGAAATGGTAGCTAAGTAATAAGGATTTTTACACTCCCTTACAAAGTGATCATTTGAATAAATTTAAAAAGGACATTGACACCATACTAAGTGAAGCTTTCATGGAGGGATTAATTGATCAGGACATGCTTGATTTTCTGACTGTGGAACATCCTATAAAACCAGTCTTATATGGACTTCCTAAAATTCACAAAGGTCTAAATAATCCACCATGCAGACTGATAGTGGCAAGTATATTGTCACTGACAGACAGCATCTCACAGTTCATAGACTATCATATCAAACCTATAGCATAAAAAATGCACTCATATCTGAGAGACACCACACAGTTAATTAACTATCTCATCGACATCGAAATGAGCGAAGAATCAAGTTTTGCAACTATGGATGTGTGTTCACTGTAATGAAACATTCCACATCAAGATGGCCTGGAAAACCTTAGAGAAATTTTGTATGAGCAAACATCCTACACACAGCCATATGTCGAATTGTTGGTGACTCTAACAGAAAAGGTTCTGATTAATAATGCTTTTATGTTTGGCAATAAGATGATTTTGCAAAACAAGGGGACGGCCATGGAGGCAGCCATGGCCCCAAATTATGCCATCATCTACTTAACAAAGTGGGAAGAGAATATATATATATATATATATATGTATGAATATACATATATATATATTATAGGGCATCGTTATTATCTCGATGGGGTTGTGTTAGGCCGAAATGTCACCCCATTCTTCTTTACTGTGGCTTGTGAATATGATTACACATGGAATGGGTGACATTTAGGCCTCTACAAACCTAATGACACACCCCATCAGCTGTCAATCCCAGGATGATGGGTGGGTCCACGAGGGGCAACCTAAAGGTTCTCATTTCCTGACTTTTGTGTTTTAACCCTAAATTATGCATTAATTAAGTTTTTGCATAGAAAATATATATGTGTATATATATATATATATATATATATATATATATATAGTACTGAAAACCTTTTGGAATTAATAGATTTCTATAAACGCTACATAGATGATCTTTTGCTTATCTCGAATGGTACAAGTACAGAACTTCAGTCTTTTGTTACATATTTGGAGAGTACCAACGTTCACTTGACATTTGAACTGAAAGCAGATGCTAGAGAGATACAGCTTCTGGATCTTACAATAATGAAAGAAAATAGTGATAACATTGAGACTAAGCTCTTCTGAAAAAGCACAGATAAAAATTTGGTATTGTCCTTTCAAAGCTGCCACCCAAAACACATTACAGCTAACATTCCCACTGGTCAATTTCTCAGATCCAGAAGAAATTGTTCAGATTATGAGGATTATTTGGAGAATGCAGAAGACCTCACAGATCGGTTTTTACAATGAGTTTACAATGTTGATACGATACAAAAGGGACGAGAAAAAGTGGAGAAAGTGAAAAGGAATACAGTATTGGATCAGGTTCATAGTAATAGGAAGAAGAACAGAAGCACCATAAACAGAAATGAACCTCTTAAGCTCATCGCAACCTTTAGCCCACAAGCCTTCCTATTTAACAGTATTATACAAAAACATTGGTATATTCTTACTACTGAAAGAAAACTGCAACACATGGCCAGTTACCCTCCAAGGATTACTTATAGAAGGGGAACCAACTTGAGAGATACACTTGTAAATAGTACCTTTCCAGAGACAATGACAGAAATGGAGCAAGGGGAAAATAGCACTTTGCCAAAAGGGACTTTCCAATGTGGCAACTGTAGTTTTTGTACATTCATTAAACCTGGAAAAAAATGTCATCATCTGGAGACTAATAAAACATATGATATCAGGACTTGTGGAACTTGCAGCACATCTAACATCATCTATTTGGCAAGCTGTATGACATGTACCAGTTTTTATGTCGGAAAGCCTACCCAAATTTTAAGGAAAGGATTGGGCAACTTGTATGGAGTATTGCCCATGCTGATGGTATAAGTGCTCTCTCACAGCATGTACTACTTAGTGGAGAAGAACATTATTTTTGCTTTCAGATAATAGAGAAGGTGTTCAGCAATCCTGGGGGGGGGGTTTAAATTATGCCAGAGAAACATTCTGGCAATACACTATGAAATCTTACACTACCCCTAGACTCAATGAGTTCTTTCAACTCTCCCCCTTCTTATAATATTAATATTAACATCAGACAAAGAGGTCTTTAGAGCTGCTATGACTACTGTATATATACATATATGGTTCATTAGTCCTTTTCATGCTGTAATGTTTGGTTCATATAGACTGACAAGTTATGAAATAATCTAGTTATGCTCTTCATAAAACTGTCCTAAAACAATCTATTAGGCTTTAATAACCAAGGGTTTATGGGTAGAATCTTATTTTATATTATAAAAAGGCTCTCAGAAATGCTGCAATCTCATTGGCTGTTAGGATTCCAACAGCCTTACATTAATCCATGTTATACTGTCATGTACAGCCTGATCACCGTGGCACATGGATTCTTCCTGTCAGCATTCCATCCTCTAGCACTGCTGAATGTGTGGAATGATGCATTCTAATTTTGAACCAGCATTCTTAAACTGTTGGTGGAAGAATTATTTTATTAAAAATCTCCCCCTAAATGAGGAAAACATTCAAAAAGTATACTTTTAACACATTTCTTTTGGAACCATTTTTTATAATAGCAATAAGGCACTCCCAGGAGTTAGATTAACAGACTGTTAATCTAACCCCTGGTCATACCTTATTGCTTAATAGATGGTTGCCCAATGTTTAAATATGTAGTACACATTGAACAGTATTTGTACAGGAGAACTAAAAATGGCATCCATTTTTTATATATGTGATGAAATATTTAGATTTGTAACATGGCACAAATCTGACAGCACTGCGGAGCAACGGCGATAGGCGAGAACATGTCACGTGGTACAGGAGCAACACGGCATTATGAGATGATAATGCCATGTTGCTTCTGAAGTACAGAAACTAGCCACCAGAAGCAAATTAGCAGGGTTTGCAGGTGGCACGTTGAAAAAAGAAGAGCAACACACTCGTAGAAGAGCAAGAGAGTAGTGCAGATAGGCAGGGGGATAAATAGATGTGAGGGACATAGGTAGGGATAGAAAGACACACGTAGTGAGTGTAGAGTTGGAGGAAATGACAGTAGTATTTAGTCTATGTGGAGCAATGGAAATCGAGGAATGGATAGGGAGTGAGTTTGCAGAGGGTGTCAAAGTGAGAGATTGTACAGAAGCAGATGTGAGGACAATGTGTGAGCAAGGAGGAGAGACAGAGGCCAGGAAGAAAGTGGCTAAAGTAAAGCATTTGGAAGTGATCCTGGAGGAGACTAAGGACGTGGAGGGATTCAAACAAGTAATTGAGAGGAGTGCAGAAGAGAGATCAGAGAGCAAGAGACACATAGAGATATCACAATGAGAGCTGGATGAGCTTGAGAGGAAAAAAGTGGAGGCAAACACAGCCAGGAACACACAGTGGTCTTGTAATGTGTTCTCAGACTGGTTGAAATTGAAGAATATGTCTGTAGATATAGGCACAGTGACACCAGACAAATTGTGTGGAATTCTGAGAGAGTTTTATGCATCAGTACGGGTGGAGGATGGTGACCAATATAGTACTGGTTCTTTTTTGTGGGATAAGAGCAGGGCCGAACTGATACATAAATAGCCTTGAGGTTAGAATAAATATGAATATAATAAGTGATGTGCAGTTTCAAGCTGCCAATAATGTGTTTGTTGCAGTGATTAAACAATATAGAAGACATGGGAAAGATACTGCAAAACACCACCCCGCTATTACAGAGGAAGACCTGTGTAAAATAAGAGCTAGCCGAAACCTGGACCTAGAAACAGCGCAAGGGTTGGTAAAGAGACTGTGGTTCGAGCTGCAATTAGGGCTTGCAAGAAGAGGAAGGGAAGGCTTAAGAGAGCTCACTCAGAAATCCTTTGAGATAGCAGAGGATGAAATAGGGTAGGAATATATCAGTTTGACGCTTAATGAGGCAACCAAAAACCATTCTAGACCAGATGAAACCAACAGACAATCACTGAGAGGTGTACTTTATGCACAGAACGAATCTAAGGTCTGTCCTGTAACGATGTTCAAGGAGTACATCAGTAGGTGCCCTATGACAGCCCCTGCGTTCTATCTCCATCCCATAAAGCAGGGTCAGAGGCTACTAGACCAGAAAGAAATATGGTATGCTAGACAGCCAATGGGCAGGAATTTTCTGTGGGATATGATGGCAAAAATTTCTGAGGAGGCAGGGCTGAGCAGGCAGTATACGAATCATAGCATAAGGAGCACAGCTGTGCAGTTGCTGTCACAGGCTGGAGTAGCAACTCGAGAAATTACGTCTGTGACAGGACATAGGTGCGAAACAAGTATTTTAAATTATTGGGCGCCCACCCAAGGTGACAGAGAGAAGTGGTCCCATATCTTGTCTGCACCCAAATCGCTAAATGATAGTGTGGTAGATGCCAGCAGGAGAAGGAGAGAGCAACGAATGAGTTGTCAGAGGCAGCACAGATCAGCAATACGCAACAGAGAGGAGAGCATAATAGTGCAGTCCAGCAACATAGGCACACAAGAACAGGAGGTCACTGGCGACAAAAGAAAGGCAGAAGATGAGCTAGTTGAAGAGACAGAAGGAGACGAAAGGGATCGGACAGCAGTGGAGAGCACAGACAGAGGATGAGAGGGAGAAATTGCAGAGACTAACACAGGGCTGCAGGGGAATCAGAGACGTTGCAGAGAGGGACAAATAGGTGAGGAGAGTGAAAGCCAGGGAACCCGGAATGTCACCCATCAAGATAAAGAAATGTCACAGCGAGAGAGGCTAACGAAAAAGACAGAGGCAGAAGGATGCAGAAAGAGTGAAGAGAGACGAGCAGAGATTCACACAGTCAATCAACCCATCCCACAAATAGTGACAGAGAGAGGAAGGAGCGCATGGGAAGAGGGAGCCGGGGGCACCTCCGGGAACACATTCAACTTCAACAATTTTACTGTCCACGGCACGGTAAACTTTAACTATGCTGGAGGAATGACACACGGAGAGCACACCACAGACACGGGATAACTCCAAAAAGGTACAAAAATGAGTAGTGTGCAAGACAGAGCTAGCAGCATAGAAATACAAAATCGAGTGAGGTAATGACACTGCCCGTATGCAAATCAGACACGCACACACTCTGCACACAGTGAAAGCGAGAGAATCACAGTCATCCCGAGTTACCTAGTAATGAAACAGCTGCACAGAAATAGTTTGAATGTGCAGCAATTGTTAAGAAACAAACCAGAGTTCACTGTATTGAAAAACAATAATAATGACATATGTATGTAAGAGAGTACTGTTGAGAAATGTGAAAGTGACATTAAAAATGACAGCAGATCATATCAGTCTCATAGGGTTTTCTGTTCTATGAGTAGCAAGGTGTGTAGTCCATAGTAAGCATAGTGATGTCCATGTTACAAGCGCATTAATCCCTTCAGAAGGTGGCATCTAATGGGGGGGAGTTAATGCATGGTTGGACCGTTGTACGCACTCGGCCTCTGGCCTTGTGCCATAACGGTCCCAACCATGCCTTAACTCCCCATTAGATGCCACCTTCATCGGAGATTAATGCTTACTTGTATATTTATCTATTTATTTATTGAAATGTTTCACCAGGAAGGCACGCTGAGCAACAAGTTGCTTGTCTCCCAGTGCAACCTGGGGGGTAGGGAACAATGGGACAGACTACAGAGAAATGTTACAATGTTGGAATACAATTTGCTTACTTACATACAATGAGAGCAGGAGGGATTACAGGTGGATCACATTGGCTAACAATGCAGCAGTCAACTATAGTAGATATGAAGACGCATATAACAATTAGGCAATAGTTGGTGACAGTTGGTAACACTGGAACACATATAATAACTTGGCAACAGTATGTAGCACTAGGTGATAAGGTGACACAGTAGTAATTGGTAGCCATTAGTGTAACATAGATATTCAAGATTTACAGTGATAGGAGTAAAGAGAGGAAGAATGGAAGGAGGGAGCAAAAAATTGTGGAGGGCAGAATGGAAGAAGGGAAAGGAAATTTACGGAGGGACACAGGCAGAACATGTTTTTTGAGGCAAACAGAGATGACAGGATAGACTAAAGTACATATAAGAGGGGCATGGGGTAGGTTATAAGTGCTTAATTGAGTGAAAGGGTAGGCCAGTGTTAGGCTGTGTCAACCAGAAGTGGGGGTAGGATAAGAGGAGAGGTAGAGTGTGATAGGGTGATAAGAGAGAGGTATTGTAGGTGGGGGTATCCGGGGGTTGAAATTCAGCAGTGTCCTGTTATCCCTTTCTGGGCAGGGTGGTGGTCAGCCCTACTGGTAGGACACAGGTTATAGGTGATGAGAGTTATTTATATTTAGTGATATGAAGGGGTTGTTGGGGGAGGGATGTTGTGGGAGGGGTAGAAGAGGTTAACTATGGTGGGTGACCCTGCCTGCACAAGGCAGTGATCTAGCAGTGACTGAGGGGGTGCAGTAAAAGGAGAAATAGGAGAAAGGGGGTAAAGTTGTTGCCCACCATGCACTATGGATCCTGCCTGCACAAGGCAGTGGTCAAGCTCACAGGAGGGAGATAGATTAAGGGTAGAGAAGGAAAGGGGAAGAACACTTTAGGAAGAGGGAGAGTAGGGGACTAGAAGGAGCATGATCAGAGGGAAATTGGAGTGGTGGGGAGTAGGCATAAGGTAATATGGGCTTAACGAAGATGGTGGGGGATTAGGGAGGGTCATGGCAGGCACAGGAATGGGCAAGGAAGTTCTTGAGGGTAGAGTTAATGGAGTAGCAAGAGGCTGCATGGCGAATTTGAGGGGGAAGTGAATTCCAGATTTTTGGGAGGCGATAAGAATAACCTGATTGGCCAATAAGGGTGGAGTGGTGTGGGGCCACCAGGGTTCGTGAGTTGGTAGATCTAAGGGAGTGGGAAGGAGGGGGCAGTTATAAAGGCAGGGGAGAGATAGGAGGGAAGTTCACCCAGCCAGTGCTTGGAGGTGAATTTTGCGCAGTGAGGGAGACGTTGGTTTGTCAGGGAAGGGAAGGATAGGGTATGGTAGATGTCACAATGATGAGAGTGGAGGGGGCGTCAAGGGCAAAACGGCAAAAGGAGTTGAAGAGGGTATGTAGTAAGGCCAGGGAGGACTTAGGGGCAGCACTGTAGACTACATCACAGTAGTCGAAGATAGATAGGAACATCTTCTGGACTGTCTCACACCTAGCTGTGGGTGGGATGCAGGCACGGTTCCTGAATAAGGCGCTGAGCTTGGGATGCAATTTTTTCTGAATGGCATCCATATGACTAGAGAAGGTCAGGTGTTGGTCCAACCAGACACCTAAATACCTGAAGGAGGATGTGTCCTTGAGTAAAGTCCCATCAAGGGTGTAGAAGGAGGGTAGAGCAGGAATCCAGGTAAGTCTCTGCCTGGTGCCAAAGGTCATGGAGTCTGTATTTTTGGTGTTGAGAGATAGTTGGTGGTTTTCAAGCCAACGCTGAACTTTGTCAAAGTCATGCTGCAAGTTGGATGCAACCTCGGTGGGGCAGGAGCCAGATGCATGCAAGACTATCATCAGCATACATGTGAATGGAGGAGAAGGGAGAGCAGGTGGACAGGAGATCGTTTAGAAAAATAGAGAATAGTATGTGGCCTAACACTGATCCCTGGGGGATGCCAGTTCTTAACGGGAGGGGTGGGGAAACTGCGTCAGAGATCTTGACTGATTGGGTTCTGCCAGTGAGGTATGCCTTGAACCAGTCTGCGGCTAAGGGGGATAGCCCAGCTGTTGATAGGGTGTCAAGGAGAAGGGAGTGGGAGACGGTGTCAAAGGCTTTGGCCAGATCGACAAAAATGGCTGAGGTGATTTGACTATTGGTCATTCCCGTGAGGATAGAATCAGTGAGCCGAAGAAGGGAGGTGGTGGTGGAGTTATTTTTCCTTAAGCCAGATTGATGAGGGGTGAAGAAGGAGGAGGAGTCATTGAGGTAAGTAGTGAGCTGGGAGAGGGCTAGGTATTCCTGAAGTTTGGCAAGGGTAGGGCGAAGAGAGATGGGGTGGTAATTGCCAGGGGAGGTGGGGTCACTGCCTTTGGGGAAGGGAAGGACCACTGCATGTTTCCATGGGGAAGGTACTGAGGTGGTTGAGAAAGAGAGGTTTAGGATAATGTAGAGTGGGTAGGCGATGGCTGGGGCTGAGAGGGATAGTTGTTTAGGGTCAAGACCATCCGGGGAGGAGTCTTTTGAAAGATTGATCGCTAGCAGGGCAGTTGGGGTGTAATTTGGGGAGACAATAGTGAAGGAGAAGGGGAAATTGGAGGGGGGTTATTCGTAGGCAGTAGGAAGGGGGAGAGGGAGGGGTGTAGTTTGGGAGGGACTGGAGTAGCTCATCTGCACAGGTGGTGTAACAGGAGTTGAATTCAGTAGCTACTGCAATTAGATTGGCAAAGAGGGTGGTATTTATATTAAGTATAGGGGTTGGTGGACAGGATGGGGGATAAAGAGGGCATGGGCCACTCTCCAGAACTTGGAGGGGGAGTTGATGTTAGTCATGAAAATAAATTTGAAGTACATAATTTTTGCTAGCCTGGTAGCCCGGGTGCAGGCATTACGGAGTTTTCGGTAAGTAAGAAGGTCATTTGGAATCTGGGGGACTTTGTGCTATTTCCAGGCCAGATCTTTGGCTCTGTGGCAGGCTAGTAATTCAGGGGTAATCCAGGGGAGGTGATGACCCCTAACCCTTATTTGTTTTAGGGGTGCAAAGGCATTCCAATTTGCTAGGAAGATGTCTTTAAAATAGATTAGGGCTTTATCAACTGAGGAGGTGCTTGCTAGAGGGGGCCAGTCTGAGGGGGCAAGGCTATGCAGGAGAGGTTCCAATTATAGGGATTTATAAGTCCGTATTTGTAGGGTTTTATGTTGGGATATAGGGCTATGAACTTTTCTGACCAGGAAAACTGGGTTGTTGTCACTGAGAGCATCCGGAAGGATGCCAGAGGTGACGATTCTGTGAGGGTGGGAAGTTAGGGCCCAGTCAAGTAGGGAGTGGTTTTGGGTTTTATGATTAGGGTGGGTGGGTTCTGTAATTAGTTGTGTGAGGTTGAGGGCACTGATAGCATTTCTTGTGGTAGATTTTGTTGGGGACAACCAATTTAAATTGAGGTCGCCAAGGATGTAAAGCTCGCCAGATTGAGAGAGGGAAGTAATGAAGTTAGGAGGTCAAGGGAGATAGCAGGTTGGACATTTGGATGGCAATAGATACCGGCTAAAAAGATAGGGAGTGAGAAAGGAGGGATACGTTGAGGGCTAAGGAGTCATGGGTTGCTGGGATGGAGGAGAAGAAGACTGGGAAGTATTGGAGGGAAGCGCTGATATACATGGCCACTCCACCACCCCTGCCTGATCTGTATATTTATGTTTTTTTTAAACTTTTGGTATTTACTTAACACCTTTTCAGCCACCTATATGAACCTATATGCTCTCTCTCTCTCTCTCTCTCTATATATATATATATATAAAATCACACATGCCCCCACAATGCAAAGCATCATGGGCTGCTTATGCAAATCACCACAGAATATTATGCTGGTTCAACTTTAAGCAGAAATGCATGGTACCGAAAGGCCTCTCACACAGTTTGCAAAGGGTGCCAACAGAAGACATAGACATGTGTTTCATCCTACCAGGACTCATCACTATGCCTCGTCTGTTTGACATCCCAGTGGAATGAACCAGCTACCCTAAGATGGTCTATCTGGGTTATGTTGTGGTGAACCCAATTAAAACAAAAAACAATTTAAAAGACAAAGAACCTCTGTGTGCAAGCACTGAGGCAATGGTTACCCCAAAGGGCATTTGGCCGGGAAGCCAAGTTTCAAAGAAATAGAAAATCACACATGCCCCCACAATGCAAAGCATCATGGGCTGCATATGCAAATCACCACAGAATATTATGCTGGTTCAACTTTAAGCAGAAATGCATGGTGCTGAAAGGTCTCTCACACAGTTTGCAAAGTATATATATATATATTTATCAGTGTATAGCAACATATTTATTAGTTCACGGAGAAACAATTTATTAAAATACCTTTCACCTTATTTATTTATACACATATATTTATATATATTTATATAAATACTTGCGCTTAGACACTTTCTTATAGGTGGCCTATTTTTTCTCACTAGGGCTATGCGAATGAATGACGAATTATTTAGCTGAACATCACTATTTATATAAAGGTATCCTTGGTGTATGTACCAAGACTTATAACATTTATTTTGCATCAGGCACTTTTTGCACTTCACCTTTAATGTATTCCTTACTAAGGTGCATTACCCCCTGCCACCTCAGCCTTGAGAAAGTGCACTGTCGCGCAAAAACATTCGTCTGGTCTCGAGGAGGGGCATCGTGTATTTTGTATTACTGGTTTGCTTGCTTTGTGAATAAATATGGCTTTTATCCTTCTACATACTGTGTGGATCTTATCTTGAAGCTCAGACAGTGATGAGGAGCCGACCTTCCTGCCTTCTCTGAGTACTTTTTGGTTTCTGGCCCCTCCACTTGTGCTTTGCAACTGCCTGTTACTGTTGTTTGCATTGTCAGAAAAGGCTCAGGGAATTTAATAAAGTGAAACAACAGTTAATCAGTGTTTTTTATATTTTGAAGGAGTTGTACTTTTAGTGCTTCGCTTGACATTATAGTGAGAGTAATGGAAATGGTCACTTTCATAATGACAGTCAGGAATTTGTTTTGCAAAAGGCATTTAGATGTTAGTGTGTTATGTCCTGATTACCAGCATATTTTTAACCATTGAAGGTGGTTTCTCAATGTATGGCTGCTGGCCAGTCAGGACACAGTGATTTCTTTACCTATTTATAAGTGGCCATAACACCTAAGGTCACTGTTTAAAAAATGAGAACAATTTCACTGCTATATATGTTTATTAGTCCATTTATTTTATTACTGTAGCACCTTTCCTGCATTTGGGGTGTCTAGTAACTTCTCTTCTTTCCACAACACCCTGGGTCGAGGCCCTACTCTCCTGCCATTAGGCATCTTAGGTACATTTGTAAGCCCCCCCATCCCGATGTCTAGGGGTAGCCAGGTGGTAATTTGGTGTAAGCAAGGCACTGTACAACCACGAAAACACTGTCCAAGAAAAATAGAAATATTCTCATTACCTTGTTCTTCTGATGGCTGCGAGATGGTTTTGCAGGTTGAGGAGCAGGTACATTTATTTGCTTCAGTGGGAGAACTGCAGGGGCCAATGTTCATTAGCAGGCAATAGGCCTAGTTTAAATCAGTTAAATTCAATGTCCACTCCAGAATCAAAAGTGCATAACTGATTTAATGTAAAATGAGAAACTTAAAGAACTACTCCATGGAGCATGGGGGTAACAACTACAGTGGGGCAATTCATAGGGCAAAACCTGACATTTCTTCTACAACAATCTCTTTTTTCAACATACTGATTTATGGCTTGCAGACCTTCCCTCGAGCCAAAAAGGCTACATTCCTGACAGCATCATTTGATGTAGACTGAAACAGGGCTCTCTTAAAAGCATTTCAAACTCAGCAGCACTCTCGTTTGATATCCCTTCACTTTACTCTGTCTTCACACAGGCACTTGCTTACTTTTCCATTCTCTGAGTCTCAGCAAAACTTAAACTGAGGCAGCAATTGTGACAGTATGAGATGTTTTTACTGTCCCAATCCCATTTCTTACTTTGCCTTTCTTTAACTTGCTACACCGGGGTTTGCCTTAAAATGTAGGGAGCTGATTTTAAAACAGTGAGCAAATTCTCTTACTAAGGGGGTCTCACACTTCCTCAACGGTGTTGCTTTTAGCATGAAAACAAACCACCAAAGACCTTCTGGATACCCAGTCAGTGATGCCATGTGCCAAACTGTTCTCCCCAAGGTATTCCAAATATTCCTGGACCTACAGAGACCTAGGACACAATGCGCTCATTCAGCAATTCCTGTTTATGGACTGCCTTCACCCAGAGGACTGCTTGCTGTGTCACACGGAGCACCTGGATGGCCTGCCACCATGCTAGGGTCCCAGTCAATCACTCCCCACATGAATCTTTCCCTGTTTCCACAGGCTGCACTGTCTGAGAGCCCAAACACTATAGCGGCCACCAACCAAGGGAAAAGGGATAGAACTGCCACCATTACATCCTCAACAGTCCAGGCTGCCACCTCTGGACTGCGCCCCAGGGCCCCATCTGCCAGAGCAGGCCCAACCACAGAAATATTACTGGCTCACAGGGTGCACTCTCCCATGGGTGAGATTTCTAAGAAAGCAGGGCCCCCATCGGTACTTACCCTACCATGGTGCCTGAGATCACATGGTGGGCTTCCAGTCTTCAGTTTCTCATGGTCTCTGGCTCCCAACAACACCGACAGGACCCAGGCTGGTGCTCCACTGCTTCCCTTCTCTATCGGCCCAAACTGCCAAACTTCTCCATATGCAGGTCTTCGAGTGAGGAGGGCCGGGGTGGGAAGCGGCCCCCACCGGCCCCTCCACCGCTCTCCAGCTGAACTGCAGGCCCACCCCCAACTTATCTCTCATTTCTTCTGGAAACTTCCCTTAACTCTAATCTCACTCCTCTTTATCCCCTCTAAGCAAGCCCAAGTCCCAGACCTACTGGCACCAGAGCTCTTCCTACCTAGCTACCTTTAGTTACTAAAAATTAACTAGTCAGCTCCCAGATGGTGCTTACACATTGTTGACTGTGTAATTCTAAAGCTGTATTTTCATGTCTGGGGAGGGTTGAGCATTGCTTCCTAGGGTAGTCATGGTTTCTGCTGCAATATTGACAAGCTCAAAATCCAACTTTGCACCTGGAAGCTGTGCTCCTTTCCAAAATATTTTAGAGCAGTTAATTCTTGATTGGTTCTTCACTGTACCTCAAACTGCAAAAGTCACCACTCTGAGAATAAGTACACTGTTATTTATTCACAGTGTCACAGATAAAAGAAAAATGAACAGTCGAAAGTATGCTGCATCACCGACCATTTTTAGCTATAGCTCGTGCCACTTCAGTGCAGTGGAGAATCAATGAAAAATTAACTAGTTCAAGATATTAGACAGGAATGCGGCTTCTAAGTGCAAAGTTGGACTTTGGTCTTGCCAGTGTTGGTATAGCTATGTAGCACCCGTGTAGTGTAGTGGGTACTTGAATGTTTGATTTGTGTTGTGTTGTGTTGTGGCTACTGTGGTAGCAAAACAGAACGCTCATTTAAATTTTTCTGGGGTTGTGCTTGGATATAGACAGTTTTAATAGGGGGTAATGGAGTTGGACTTACCACACATTATGGCATTACATGTCTTAATCTGAACTGTAAGAATTGCCTCTGAAGTTACAGTGTTAGCCCGTTACCTGGTTATAGTAATAGCAGTTAAAAATGTGTGACTGAAGCTGGTTACCGAAATTCTTATGGAGTATCTAATTGAGAAAGGCATAAGTGGATTAAAACTAAATATATAACTAAGACCAATAATTCACATTGAGGACATACTTTCCAGACCTGATAATTCATGGAATTTGATCAACAGGTTGTGACAATCCATGGCTATCTATGGATTATCACAATGGAATACAGTAGCACAGTTATTCTGGTCAGGTTCTCATTCATGGCTGTACTGGTTATAGAAAAACTTCTGTTGTGTTCCAAAAACCTCTCCGTATTGTGACAAGTGTAGACAGATACTGTAAAACAGATCCTGCTACAAAATGTGGTATATGAATCAAATTTGAATGCATCTGTGATTATTAACTTTTGTTGACGATTAACTTGTATTGTTTTGTGCAGACACAGTGAAATATGTCTATAATAGGTATTTCAGTTTTAAAGACTAATGACTAGCACTAGCCCAAGCCACTGTTCCATATGAGTAGGGGATCCACAGCATCCATTGGAACTGAGGGTGCCTACAGTTGGCTCTGAGAAGCACTACTGCTTTAAGCATTATTAATGTTCATAGCATAGAACTCCAGTCTTCACCAGTATTGTAGCTTGTTGCCACTGGTTGTGGTGATGGGAGTGCCGATCATATAAGAAAGACTAGAAGAGGGAGTCATCCAGTGACATCTCGCTCAGTTGTCATCTTCCTAGTGGATTGACAGCGGGAGAAACCACTTACATGACCACCACTGTATTTTTATTTATTTTTTGTTAACCAGGTAAGGCCCACTAGGAACAGGTGCCTGTTTTCAGGGGTGACCCGGAAGCACTGGGGAGGTTAAGTGACTTGCTCAGGGTCACACAGTATGTAAGTGGAGGTTGAGGGAATCAAACCCAGGTCTGTCTGCTGGTTGTACCAAGCTCATTCACAGCTCATTACTCTAACCTCTAGGCTATACTGCCAGCCCCATCTTTATCTTTACATTTCTCAAAAACAAAATATATATAACAGAATAAAAAGTTTAATTAAATAGATTCTAGCGAGTGCAACATTTTCAGTAGACTTGTTCCAGAAAAGTTTGAAAGCAATGACCAGATTCTTGTTGTAGAGACAAATGGGTTGAATACCAGCTCTGTTTATTTTGAAGGGCATTTACCCAGCTGGTTTTCTGCTTGTGACAATTGATAGGATGTATTTGATATGATTAAAGGTTTTACTAATTTGAATAACATTATTAAAACCTTCAGCTCTGGTAGATGGAGAGTTGAGCATTATCATATATGTCTTCTTGGAACATGGCTAACAGTCAGCCTTGTGAAAGGGTCATGTGTTCACCTTTGTTGTGTATTATCAGTCTCAGTGGGCAACTGTGTGCTGATGTTCAGAAGCTGCTTACGGTGGGGGTGGGGGGAAATTGGAATTGCTGTACCAAACCACAGAGCACACCACCTGTGACTTGCATGGTTTCCTTAATTGCACTGGGCCAGAAAACAGACTGTGTGCAAGATTAAGAAAAAATGACCAAATGACTTTCAATGGAAAATAAGTCAGCCTGCCTTATCAGAACTGTAGGCTCCCCTTATGAAGTTGAAAACCATTACTAAGGACGAATTAGAAGGAACTGAAACAGAGTGCCTCCTGAGCTATGGGCAAATGCAGCACTATTTCAGGAAATTACATCTTAAGTGGCAAGGTCCTCACATTCTGCAGCGTTCCCTTTCAGATGTAGTTTCTGGCACATAACTGCTGTTGACTTAGCTGCAGCAAATTTTGCAAACCTTGAGGCTTGCAAAGTTTTAATTGCAGTGTAAACCATTTGAAATGAAATCATAAAGCCAAACTTGATTTAAAGGTGTGTTATGAATGACTGCTATAATGAGGAGTTTTCATGGAAAATGCTGTGTTAGCCTGTGTGTTTTGGTACAAATGACAACTCTCTTGAGATCCTGTGTCTCTTAAACATGTCAAGCAGTCGCGTGTTATGTTGCCAGACACTTTAAATATCCCAGAAACCAGGACATGCAAGAAAATGGTAGGGAGATTAGTAAAAGGTGTTGTGGTTGAGTATTCTGAGTTTTGCTAAACTTTCTGGGCCCTTTGCAATGTTGCATTCCATGAGGTCATCCCAGAAAAAAAAAGAAATGAACATTAGATAAGAACCACTTTCATTTCTTCAAAAGGGGCTCCATATTCTGCAACTTAACATTCAAACAGTGTTAGCACAGCAGCAGTGCATCATGGTGCCATGGCATCAGGTGGCCAAGGCTGGAGAATGGCTGGGTGTAGTGTTTAGTCACATCCATAGCCCCTGCGGTGGCCCAGAGAATTTGCTTCACTGCTGGAGTCATGCTACAGAAATGCAAGGCTGTAGGGCCAGTGCAGTGCCAGTAGGAGGGTCAGGGGACAACTTGGGATGACCGTGACAGAAGTAAAAATGGTAGCTGCCAGGGTTACAGCTCAGCATTCTCAGGCCACAACTGGGGTGAAGGTAAATGGGGAGTTAGGGCCAGACGGGGGACTGGAATCCAGATAGATAGATAGATAGATAGATAAATAGATAGATAGGTAAAACAAAGTTAACCCAAGCACTGTGGTCTACTGGTAGGAGCAATTAATTCGGAACCAGCAGGTCCCATGTTCAAATCCCCCCCCCCACAGCCACTGGCCCACTATGTGGCCTTGTCCAACTCATTGACCCTCCATGCACTTCTGTCATTCACAGCTTTAAGAGTAGGTAGAAGCAAGACCCACCCCCACCCCGTGAAATAGATGTTGCATGTGGGCTATCCTGGATAAATGAATAATGAAATATGTGGAACTGAAGAATGCAATGTTTCATGCATCCTGTTTTAAAGGCAGTGCCTCAGGTATAATTTTGTCAAAACCACATATGCAAAAAGAGTAACCCATCCACCACTCTGTGATTGTTTGCTAAGTGTCCAAGTTGTACAGTTACACATATGCAAAGTGAACACAGTTCTAGTGCTGGCTTTCTGGATTCTATGATTTTTACCCTCACAGGTCAAAGCATATTGTTTTCAGCTTATTGAATTATGCAAGTCAATTGTCAATTAAGTGTCGCCAGACAGCGATAGGCAGTTTTTTCCCTAAAGCAGATCATGAAAGTGAAATCCCTAGTAGCTTTGTTTTCCCATAAAATTACATCTGATGACTCTGTTATGTGTGTTTGTTCCATGCTTGTCTCTTTCTTGTTGGAAAATTTTCAATAAAATATGTAGCAGGTCACTGTACTTGGGCCCACCTCTCTTCCACTCCCAAGGAGGCTGGCATGGGTTTCCTAGGGATGTGCTACACTGGTCTAACATGATGGGGTACCTCCACCTGGGGTGGCACTATTGGGTACCTGACTACTAAAACACAAGGCCATCATCTCCACAGGAAACAATGCATAAACTGCCCATACAGTCCTGCCCCAAAAACAAGTGACACCGTAAGCAAGGATAATTCCCAAACCATGGAATGCAGTTCAGACAATTTATTGTAATGGGAGGGTATGGGAAGAACAAGGAGCCAACAAAGAAAAATTGGATCAGGAGGGTAGCAGTGAATCTTTACTCTAAGCAGTAAAATAGCCATTATTCTATGCAATAAATAGTTCAGTACTCATCCTCACCAGGTCTGCTCACCCCCCAGCAGTTCTCAACCCCTCAGTGTGGATGTACCTGTCTTGATCCCCCCAAAGGCAATGGGTGGGAGATCTCTCTTAACTTGCAGTAGGTACCACACTGGGGACACAAATGCTACTACCAGGTTGAAGCTCAGCGGCACCCTTAAGAAAGTAGCAGGTAAAATATTTTTTAAAACACAATTGTGGTTGAACACAAATGTTGAAGTGCTAAAACAAGTGACAAAGGGGCCCCTATTTGTAATCTGCTGGATTTGGTGGCAGGCTGGCCTCCACAGGTCTTCTGCCTGGGCGTCTCACACTGTCACAGTCGTGCCCAGGACTTCTCCCTCAACACCTAGACACACATAACAGTCTCCCCAGTTGCAGTGTTTAACCCTGGGTTTTACTCAGGTTTTGATGCTGTAAGTGATACCTTCATTACAAGCTGTTAGAACAAGCTGACTGGATGTGGTGTTCCCAGCTGGGATGCAGGCTTTCCCAGGTTTCCTGGTGACTTCTCTCCACTTCACTTCTCATTCTGGCCATCCCATTGAGGCTCAGGACCTGGAATGAGGCAGGGCTTCTTGGACAGGAGAAATGGTAGGAACTGCCCCCAGAGGAGAAAAGTATGTGGTGGGTCACGAAAATCCCAGCTCCAACTTGCCTTTTAAATGGTAGCTTTGTTGAAAACTACTTTTCTTCACATGAACACTTTACGCTGGGATCCCGACACTTTAGTCTTCCAGGCCTGCAGTGCCTGGACAAACAGTGGCACACCAGCTCACACCCTGACACACAGTCACTCTCCCTGACATCTGACTACACTGCCATGAACATTGAAATCCAGCCCCTTTTATTAGGGGTGAAACTTGATGCCTGGTTGGCTAGATTTGTTCACAGACAATCTGTCTCTGGCACAAGCTGCTTTCAGTGGCTGAGATTTGGGGGCAGAATGGACCTGATCTACAACTCCTTCCCATAGTGCCTTGCATTCCCTGTAGACATAAGGGCCACCACCTTTGTTTGCAACCAGTTTCCAACTTTGGCATCTTGCTGCCACTTTATTTGCAGTTCTCCAAAGTTGTTTTCAACACGTCTTGGCCTCACTGACTGTCCTGGGCCAAGGATATGTTTATCACATTGGGCACTTAGCCCATTTCGGAGTCAGGAGCTTCAGTTAGGGAGGCATCCATCTGTGCTGCTCTTCCGCTTGGTGGACATGCACACATTCTCTCTCTTGACAGTTCACAATCTGCTGCCTGCCCTGTGCTGGGAAACCCTGTAAACTGTGCCCATAGTGTGTTTAACTTGCTATCCTAGCTCTGCTTCCTGCTCTGGAGCTGGGATCCTCATGTGATGTGGGTGTACTGCCCAATCTCTGCCATGGAGCTACAGTTCCAGGAATGTGCATCTACGCATGCCCAGCAGCTGTCTTTGATGCTGCACCCTCTGGTTCCTATTCGCTGGCCATCTTCAGCTCCTGGGCAAGGGGAATGCACAAAACACTGCTGCTGTGTGTTCCTGCCCCAACTTCAGCCCCAGGGACACTGGAGGGGCCCTAGGACAGAGGTGGATGTGCAGCAACAGTCCTAGACATTTCATGTGCAGCCCTGGCTTAAATCCCTCCAGGGCCCCTGGATACTGCCACAAGGGGGATCAATGCTGCCTTTTTCTTGACCGCAGTACATCCTTTTTGCAGCTCACATTTTGCATTTGCCTTTTTATGTTGCACACTCCACAGTTTTGTTTTGTTTCCTTACTGCCACAAGTGCCCAGCTGGTTCCACCGCCCCTCCACCCCTCCCACGACAGTCCTCACGGGGGACTGGAGGTTGAAGATGGGATCACTGATGTTGAAGGAGGCAGCAAGGTAAGCCCCAGAAATGGGGAGGTGGGCTTACAAATAGACTACATCTAAATTAATACTTTCATTTCCTGAAAGATTTCCTCTGTAACAGCCCTCCTCCATATACAAGGTCCACTTTTTCATATGTAACAAATAAAAGCATTTTTTCTCTCACAGGTCAAAACTAGTAGGTGAAGCTTAATGCTAGCAGAACTGTATATACTCACGTATAAGTCTAGTTTTTTTATGCTAAAATAGGTCCCGAGGAAGGGAGGGGGGCTCAACTTATCTGCAAGGTCAACCGAGTTACCATGGTAAACCCTTTTTGCAACAGTGTAAACACATTTTTTATCTAGTTCTGGCCACAAATCCGTGCCTGATGTTGGCGACAAAACATAATTTGTCATCTAATTTTGGCAGCAAAATAGTCTCTGTAATTGTGCTAAAACTGACAAGTGTAAAGGAGGGTTGCCTTATAAGTGAGTATGTAAGACAAACAGATAGATAGGAGAAATCTAGTACTGTGAATGGGGAACTTTTTCACCATTCTATAAGCTGGGTGACACATTCCAGTGTGTGTGGTTAACTTCACTTATAACATTTTTTGAAATTTTGTGCTTCCTGATTGGCTCAACAAGTTTAGAGACCATGGCCCCAGTTCTCAAAGTTCCCAGCATGGCGGAGGGGGATTGCATAACACAGAATGGTGCAAAGTGCCCCTTGCACCAAAAGATGTGCCAGGAACAGCTACCTGCACCAAACAGGGCTCATGCCACCAAATGGGCTGTGGCATGGCACTGGGGGCTTGCAGCAAATACCAGCTGCCAAATCCCCTAAATTGGGATTCTCAAAACTCTCCTAGAAGGCAATTTTCTAAGTACCGTTAAGCTGGTCTAAGAGTACTTAGAAAGTTGCCCTCAGGGAGAGTTGAGCAACTTGCGGCAATGTGCCACGCCCCAAGCCATAATTCCCCCATGTTAAAATATCAAATATTCCCTGGTGGTTTGGTGACCCCCCTTCCCCAGCCCTGATCCCCCATGTTAAAATATCAAATATCCCCTGATGGTCTAGCCCCCCCAGCCATGATCCCCTGTGTTAAAATATTAAATATTCCCTGGTGGTCTAGCAGCCCCCTCAAGCCCCAAGCCCCCATTCTGCAATAGAAAATATTCCCTGGTGGTCTAGCAGACCCCCACCCCACTCCTACCCATCCTGAACAACAGCCAGCTACTGTCACAGCCCACCACTCACCACCACAGCCAGCTCCTGACTGAGCCATCACTGAGTGCATACTCTGTAATGTACACACTCACTGATTGACAGCTCAGTGACTTCCCAATCGGCAGCTGCCCATGGTGGTGAGCGGTAGGCTGTGCCAGTCGCTGGCTGGTGTTTGGGATGGAGGAAGCAGGGTGGGGTCCACTAGACTACTAGGGAATTTTTTCAATTGCAGAATGGGGGATCTGGGCTTGGGGGGCCACTAGACCACCAGAGAATGTTTAATATTTTAACATGGGGGACTGGCACTGGGGGAGGCCACTAGACCACAAGGAATATGTAATATTTTAACATGGGGGATTGAGGCTTTGGGGGGTCTGCTAGATCACCAGAGACTTTAGTCAAAACAGGAGATTGTGGCTGGGGGGGTGTACCACTAGCTACAAGAGACTAATGCACAGTCACCCAGCAGCTTGTGGCACACCATGCAAATGCACCATCTGTTACGCACACGGCCATGGTTGCCGCAAGCTGCTGGACTTTGCCACCAGGACCCTACCCAATAGAGAATCAGCTGTAGGGTCCCTGGCACACCAGGCTTTGATGCAAGGTGCCTTTTGCCACAGTTTGTGTCAGTCTAAGGGCCCTTTGACAATTGCTCCCATATGTTAATCTCCCAGAAGTGCACACATTGGAATAAGTTCAAGTAGGGGTATTCTGGCAAATTACATAAAAGAATTCATGATCCACCTCACTCAACTTTCATTGCCATGAAAAAAATGGCTACCACCTTTGCTCACTGAAGATCTTCAACAAGGCCTTAAAAAGCTTACATTTAAAATAAACAAACATACTTTCTTCCTATGATCCCCTCCTTACACAGATAAAGAATTTTAAAAATGTGTACTATTCACAGTTCCGATTTCTGGTGTTTCTTTAGTGAGCATGAAAAATCTCCCTCATATCTCTTCTGCTTACCTTGCCCCAGATACAGTTGAGACCTTGGCTTCATGCACTGTAAGACCTTCTGTTGTGTGAGAGGGGGTGAATATTCTACCTTAGAAAATGGGTAGCAAGAATCCTAATTTCCAATTGGCTAACTTCCCCAAGTAGCCAGTCCAGTATCAGGCAACAAAGACCAGGAAATTATGAGTCCCAGTCTCTGGCTGCCTGATTGCCCTTGTGATATCACTAAGCCAAGAGAATGTTAGTATTCAACAAGACACCATTTATCCCCTCTCTTAGCGAGAGATACAGCCCCCAGCACAACAGTTGTTTTTTTGTTGTTTTTTTTTTTGTTATATTTTCTATATATACTCCTTCCCTCCCACGGCACTCATCTCTCTTTGGGAGACACCTATGGCCATTCTAGTCCCCACCTCCTGTCCGTATCCTGTGGCGGTCCATCCGCCATGTAGCCTTGGCTAACCCCCCGGCAGGGACGAGGTGGGGAGGCAAGCACCCCGAACACTTTGTCTCGTCAGGACGCCAGTCACCGGGGCAGGTTGGGGTATTGGGGATCGGGGCCTGGTGCTCCGTCTACACAGGAGTGCCATGGGGTGTTTTTTTTCTGGTGTTCCTCGGGAGTGGCCACCGCCCTGATGTCAAGGCGTTCCCGCTGACATCAGCCACTTCCCAACCCCCTTGTGTGCTCCTGTCTGCTATGCCTCTGGCTGCCGCCAGAGGTCAGTCAGGCACCGAGCGTGTATCCCCCATCCCTCCCAGGAGAGGCGAGCTGTCCTCGGACGCTCAATCCTGACCCCCGACGTCCCGGGCTCATTTCTGAACCTGGGTCACTGGCTTGGAGTGAGGTGTGGTGTCCAGCGCCTCAACCCTCAGCACCATGGGGCCGGACGCAACAGTTGTTTTTGAATTCCACACCATGACAGTGAACGTAAAGGTGAATATTTTGTGAGAAGCGGTGTTAGTACAGTACCTGAAATAAGGTACAATGGCACTGAATTCAAAAACAATCATTGTGCCAGGCGCTAGGATTCTTGCCACCCATTTTCTAATGCACCTCATTTCAGGTACTGTACTAAAAATGCCTCTCACAAAATATTCAGCTTTAACGTCACTGTTACATCGGACTCTGGCTTTATACTATGCACCAGACTTCTCACTTCTCCCAAAAGCCACCTGCACCACTGCCGTTGTCCTCCAACCATTTTCCTATATTAATGTAACAGCGCTATCTCCGCGCTGCAGAAATCATCTTTTCCGGCTCACCCAGGCGATGCCCCTGCCCCCCTCCCTCACCCCCGTGTCTACTGCTCCATGAACTCTACATTTAAATAGCTGTTTTTTTAAATAGTGGAATACAGTCATCTCATCACTTGACCTCTGTCACTCCATTCTGGGGGATACCAGTTCAGTCGGTGCTGATTGCCAGCATAGTCCCTTTTTCTTGGTCCCATCTGACCTTCTGCTTTTCACTACTTTACCTGCTATAATTAGAAATAAAATGAAAAGTAAAGAGCCACCATTCCTGCTCTCACCATACTGCTCTGACATCTGGTTAAAGCTCAGTCTGCCACCTTACTGAACACAATGCATTAGGCTTAAAAAAAACCAAAAACAAAAGTAAACAGTAACGACACGCTCCCACCGCTCAGTTGTTTAGTGCCCCATCACGCTGTAAGTAAAAGAGCCAGTGACACTATAAGAGTATGTAATAAATTATCTAGATATCTTTTTGGTCTGCAGTTTTCCTCTGCTTCTAATTTTAATTCAGCTAGTCTTGGCTCTCCAACACAGCAGTTAACACAAGCCAGCGGGAGGACGTTAAACTGTTTTAACAATTATCATGTGTGGGTAGGGAGGTGGGATAGTTAAAAAACATGAAAAGAAAAGTTTCTCTTACTGTTTCTGTTAGCCACCAGATACCTTGTCCCGGTCAGGCATCTAGTTGGGGAGGGGAGGAATGAGGTGGGAGGTGCAAGACTGAAAAAAAAAGTTGCAAAACTGCACCGCCCTGTACTGGCAAATAGATCAGTAGAGGGCCTACTTTGCAAGAAAATTAATTTCTATACATTTGTTGTCATTTTTAAATTATTTTTAAAACTTTTTCAAATATATTTTTAAAAAGTCACAACCCATTTTCTAAGAGCAATAATACCCTCCAGGGTAGGCAGTATTGTGCTATATCTGACCTTCCAGGGGCTATAAGGCCTTCCGCCTGCATCGTCAGGCCTCATTATGCCCCTGAGCAGCTTGGTATAGCACAATACCGCTCACCCTGTCTGGTATTATTGCTTACAGAAGAATTTGCTAAATTTTGAATTCTTGTGTTCCATAATAAACAAACATTCCATCCGTGAATGTGTGGAAAGACAAATCATTGACAGGAGGGGGGATGACTTTTTACTACTTCTAACAAAGAAATACAAGATTTTTTTTTTATTTTAAAAAGTTGCCTTTTTTTGTTTTTTAAATAGTTTCTCAGTTTACCCATTTTGTAAGTACAATAAGTCACTCCAGGTCATGGCTGTCTGGGGGTTAATGCATTTCCAGGCATTAAAAGCACTCAGCGCAAGCGTCATATGCCTCACATCACAGCTGGGCCTGGTGTGGATTAACCCCAGAAACCAACAGAGAAACACAGAAGCATAGACAATGACAGCAGCAAAAGGCCAATGGTCCTGCCAGTCTGCCCGTAACACCCTATCAAACTATGGGACCTATCGTGCATGCAAGGTTCTAGCCCATGATATCCACCCCCACGCTTTCCACCCTACGGCTACCACCATGAGCAGGCCACTAAGCCCTTCATTCCATCCCAGCTGTGCTTGAAACCATTAATCGTTTTGCTACCCATCACATCAGCTGGAAGACTGTTCCACGGCTCCACCACCCTTTCTGTAAAATAACACTTTTCTTGATCCTCCCCGACAGTTTCCACCCCTGTGTTCTTGATCTGCTACTCCTCCTAAATAGTTCATCACCGTTTACCTTGTTTATTCCTTTCAGAAACTTGAAGATCTCTATCATATCACTCCTCTCTCATCTGGCATGTTCAGTGCCTTGAGTCAATTCTTGCAGAATCTGCCCTGCTGGCCCTGAATCATTTTGATTACCCTATATTGCACAATTTCAAGTCTGTCCTTATCTTTCCGCAGGTGAGGACTCCAGAATTGGGCACAGTACTCCACATGCAGCCTCATCAGTGGTCTACAGAGAGGTAGTAATATCTCTTTCCTTCTGCTGTCAGTACCCCTTCCTATATACATGCCAGCCTCCTATTTGCCTTACTGTAAGCCTTGTTACACTGGCTTGATTGTTTTAGGGCGTTACTAACAATAATTCCTAGGTCTCTTTCCTCAGAGGAAGTTCCCAGATTTACCCTTCCCATCCAGTACTTTGTCCTTGGGTTTTTGTTCTCTATGTGCATCACCTTGCACATTTTGGCATTGAATTTCAACTGCCAACCTTTTGACCACCTCTCTGGCCTTTGTAGGTCCCTCCACATCTCTCTCTAATCCCCACCTTGCTGTCTGCCCTACCAAAGAGCTCAGTGTCATCTACAAAGAGACATATCTTGCCCTAGATTCCTCCTCCTATGTCACTGATAAACATGTTGAAAAGGACAGCACCAAGGACCAACCACTGTGGCACCCCAGTGGTGACCAGCCTCTTCTGATTTAACTCCATTAACAACAACCTTCAGCTGTCTCCCATCCAACCAGTTTCCCACCCATGTAACTGTGACCTTTGTTGTACCCAGATCCTCTAACATCTTCAGCATCTTCTTAGAGGCACCAGGTCAAATGTCTTTGCTGAAACTGAAGTAGAGTACATCCACAGTATGTGCCTTATCCACTACCTCCATTACCCAGACAAAGAATATTATCAGGTTGGTTTGAAAAGACCTTCCTGCCATGAATCTATGCTGTTTACTACCCTGGAATCCACTACTCTCCAGGTAGTCTACAATAATATGCTTTATAATAATATGCTTTATTTATTAAGCGCAATTCTAGAAATCAAAGTGCTGTACATAATTAAAAATACCAAAAAACAGGACAACACAGCTTAAAATTATTTACAATATAATTTAAATAAATCAGTTAACATTCTCACAAAATACTATATGCTAAATGCTTGCTTAAATAAGTGTTTAGGCCTGCTTTAAAGCTCTCTATGGTTCCACACTCTCTAATCTGACGAGGTAGAGAGTTCCACAGGGACGGGACACCAAACGTAACAGCCCGGGCCCCAGATGTTTTCAGCCGCACCCTGGGAACCTCTAGCAATCCCTAGTCAGTTGAGCGGAGAAGATGGCCAGGGCTGTAGGAAGTCAGGAGCTCTTGCAGATAGTGTGGACCCAGTCAGTGTAGGGCTTTGCAGGTCAGAAGTCTGACCTTGAAGGTGATCCACCACTGTACAGGCAGCCAGTGCAGTTTGAGCAGCACAGGAGTAATATGACTCGAATGAGAAGTCATAATCAACAACTGTGCCACAGCATTCTGCGCCAGCTGTAAGTGATGGATATCAACCCCTAGAAGCCCCAGGTAGAGGGAGTTGCAGTAGTCCAGGCACGAGGTTACAAAGGCATGGACCAAAGTAGGCAGGTCACCAGACAGAACAAGGTGCCTAATTCTGGCGATGTTCCTAAGATGATAAAAGGAAGACTTGATGACTGCCGACACCTGTGAATGTAGTGTCAGCCCATCATCAAGAACCACCCCCAGATCACGCACCGGTTCAGAGGAAGATAGCTGTGCACCCTCAAGCCAAAGACCAGAGGGTGAACCCACTACCAACCTCTCTATCTGGCAACCCGGATCCACCACCAACACCTCAGTCTTCCTGGAATTCAATTTCAGCCAGCTGAATTTCATCCAGTCATGGATTTCCACTAGACAGCTGTTAAATATCGAGACCACACTATCCTGGTCGGGCGCAAAAGTCAGAGCTATGTATCATCAGCATAGCAGTGAAACCACAGCCCATATCGTCTTACAATGTCTCCGAGGGGCAGCATGTACACTGTGAACATCATAGGGGATAGCACCAAGCCCTGAGGGACCCCACATGGCAGAGAGAATGGATCAGAGGGAAAAAAAAACGACATTACCCTCTGAGATCTGCCGGTGAGAAAGGATTGAAACCATCCGAGAACTGGACCAGCCAGGCCACAGATAACCCTCAGGCGCTCGAGCAGCACCCCATGGTCCACAGTATCAAACACTGAGGAGAAATCAAGAAACACCAAGATGGAATGGCGCTTCTGATCTCTCATCATCAGGAGATCATTGAGCACCCGAACCAGAGCGGTCTCAGTATTATGTCTTTTCCAAAAACCAGACTGGAGAGAATCATAGACATTGTGGATGGTAAGATGGTTCTCCAGTTGCAGCACAGCTACTTTCTCAATCACCTTCCCAACAAAGGGAAGGTTAGAGATAGATCTGTAGTTAGCAAAGCAGTTAGGGTCCAAAGCAGCTTTCCTAAGGAGAGGTGTCACCACTGCCTCCTTCAAGGAGCTGGGAAACTCACCCGACTCTAAGAAGCACCACACAATCTTTGTAAGGAACAGGCCGATGGATTCAATACACTCCAATAGTAGGCATGTTGGGCCCAGATCCAAACTACAGCATGTTGGCCACAAATTCTGGACAATCCGCACAATGTCTGCAATCTCCAGCCGGTCGAAAGATATCCAAGAAAACCAAGGAGGAGTGACCATGCACCGACCACCGTCAGCTCCCATAAAGAGTGCTGGATGGATCTCGGCCCTGATGCTGGCCACCTTATCCGCAAAGAATTGAGCAAACTCATCACACATAACTTGTGAAAAAGCACCTCGAAACTGTAGACAGGTTGGGTTGCACAACCTGCCCACGGTTTGAAAGAGCTGAGCTGGTCGATTCTGAGCAACAGCAATCTCTCTGGACAGGAACTCTACCTTCTTACGTGTGATTGCTGATTGATAGCTTTGATAATGATCCATCAATCTAAGATGGTCAGCTTCAAGAGCCAATTTCCTCCAGCAACACTCTAGCCTTCATCCAACTTGTCTCTACTCCCTCAAGGTCCCATCAGGTCTCTAGTTACCTGGTTGCTCCTTCTTCCCCCTTATGGAGCTATATCAGACAGTACCGCTGTTGGGTCTGACTACCTTGAACCAAGACTCTTAAAGCTGGCTGTCCCGTTCATTGCAGGACCACTGTCTAGAATATTCAACATGCCCCTGGGTGAAGGCGTCTTGCCCAATTATGGAAACTGGCCAGAGTCACGCCAGTTTTTAAAAAAGGTGACAAAAAGACATATCTAACTATAGGCCAATAGCTATACTGTCAGTATTAGATAAAGTCCTGAGAAGCTCATCTCAGCACAGATTTCAGAACACCTCTCCAAGTACAGTCTTCTCTATACAAATCAACATGGTTTCAGGAAAGGCCACAGGACTCAAACTGCCTTATTACAGCTAACAAATGACACACTTCATGCCATGGATCAGGGCAGTCTAACCGGTGCAGTATTTATTGATCTGATGAAGGCTTTTGATCTTGTTAACCACCCTGTTCTGCAAGCAAATCTCCAAGCCCTGGGTTTCTCATCCAGAGTTGTAACCAGGTTTCATAGTTATCTGTCTAATAGAACTCAAGTTGTAAAATTCAACTCGGCCACCTCGGATAAAGCAGTCATTGATGTTGGTGTATTGCAGGGATCTATCCTTGGACCTCTTCTCATCTTGATCTTTATTAACAACATAGCACAAAACACATCCTGCTGTTCATCGTTGCTACACGCCGATGACCTCATTATGCACACTAGCTCAGATAACGTGCAGTCTGTTAACCAAAAGCTCTCTATGGACCTACTAAATATTCAGTTCTGGATCACCAGAAATAGGCTTGTTTCAATGCCGGCAAAACCCAGGCTATGCTCTTTGGTTCATCTGCCAAACTAAAACATAGCCAGGATCTTTTCAGAGTCTCCTGGGCTGATGGTACCCCACTGGGTGTGGTAACTTCCTTTAAATATCTGAGGGTCTTGCTTGATAAATCACTCACTTATGACACCCATATAACCTCCACGTGTAAGGCTGTCAATGCTAAACTGGGTTTAGCCTACAAAATGAGCCATAATCTAACCCCTTCTGCAAGGTTGGCCATTGCTAGAGGAATCCTACTCCCGTCATTCTCGTATGAATCCATAATCTATAGTAATGCAACAAAGGCTTCTCTACAAAGGTGGGACACAACTTATAACAATATATGCTGATATGCCTCTGCATCTCCCAGGTTAAGACATCACTTGCCTAGTATATACAGACCTAAATTAGCCCTCTCCTATGGTCCACCAGCTCCTCTCTCTTGGTAACCTTCTGGACAGTATACTGCGGTCCAACATGCCTACCTACCTCACCTCTGTGCTAACCCCTCAGCCCATCTCCTGCGGGCTCCGATCTGTTGGCCTTTCCTTGCTTAGCTTTCCCAGATGTAGAACAACTAAAGATAAATCAGGATTCTCTCACGTAGCACCCAGTTACTGGAACTCACTGCCCCTAGATGTATGTCTGGCTCCTAGTCATGCCACATTTAAAAAGAGGCACCGCTCTCTCCTTGCTATACGTGTCCGATGTACCTGCTTCAACTCACTGTAGGTCATGGCTCCCTCTGCTATTGCTGCCTCGAAGTTCCCTCCTGTCTTCAATGGTGTGAGCTGACACCTTGCTTCTACTGCTTCCCTCACTAAATCTACCATACCCCCTTTTTCCCATCCCTTTCCCTCTCTCTCGCCTCTCCTCCTCGCTATGCTATACTTGCATTTCTATCTCCCTCTCCTGCTGAAACTGATATTCAGCCAGCTGGTTGTATGACATACTTATACTGAAATTATACTCTTTGGCATTTCTGACTTTAAATGTGATATTACTATAACTGTATTTGTGGGCACTTACCTGATATTTGCATAATACACTTTGTGTGCCCTGGTACTACTATTGTCTTAAACTTGTTCACTTCCGATATGTGATGTGTTGTACATTTCTGACACTGTATACTTTGTACCTGTATCTCTGTATGTTGTGACCACCCGGGTTGTGCCTGAAAATAGTCACTTTGTGTCTAGTGCACCTACCCGGTTATCAAAAAATAAATAAAATAAAAACCAAGGGAACCAAGGGCAGAGAAAGAGAGAAGGCAAACACGGACTGGGGCAATAGAATCCAGAGCTTCAGTAACAGCCTTATTATAGGCTTGAACTAAACTCTCTGGATCCTCGCCTACCCCTAAGAATCCTGATAGGTCTAATACTGCCAGTAGGCCTTCTGGGGTCACATCCCTCAATGGGTGGTATCTGACCATCTCCACAGGGGCACACCTATAAGGGGGACTGGAGATTGAACCTTACTGTGTGGTGGTCAGACCATATGACTGGCTCCACCACCAAGTCGGAGGTCTCCATCCCCAGGAGGAAGACCAGATCAAGTAAGTGACCGTGACTGTGAGTAGCAGAGGCAACTACCTGTGTGAACCCCAACAAATTCATAGGTCTACTTTGACTAGTGTCTTCATTAGTTCATCCACAACATAGATAAAACTGACAGGTCTCTAGTTACCTGGTTGCTGATTTTCCCCCCTTATGGAGTGGGATGATGTCTGCTACCTTCCAGTCTTTTTGAACTACCTCTGTCTGAATTGAGAGAGGTAGCCCTACCAGAGGTTCAGCTAGTTCTAATGCCAACTCCTTGAGCACTCTTGGATGCATCCCATCTGGCCCCAGGGCCTTATCTATCTTTAGGGCTGCTAGCACTTTCGAGACCCTTTCACTGGTAAATACTTGCAGCATTATCTCCGGGATCCCCCTCATAGCTGCCTTAATGCCACTGTCTTGCAGAGTCCCTCTGTCTTCCCTTGTGAAGACAGAGCAGAATTAATAAAGACAGTTGCTTTATGCTCATCCTCCTGTTACCCTACCTCCCTCTGATAGCCTAGCAATTCCCCTTTTTTTCCCCCAAACATAGCTGAAGAACTGTTTTTCTCTGCCCTTGACCCCCTTCACAATACACATCTCTGTGTCTGCTTTTGCTTCCTTAACTTCCTTAACTTGGTGTTCCTTGTTCTTATGTGATACTCACCCCGTTGTTCTTCAATCAGGCTTTCAAGCTCCAGTGCCATGGCCAGTGACCCTTCAATTTTCCAGTTATTAGGCAAGTTATCTATGTAACTGAGGCTACAGAATGAAAAGAGGTGTAGCCAAATGAGAGGCAAAGTCATGATAAGGATGGAAAGTGAGGGGGATTAATGGGCACCACTGAACCTGTTGCTGAAGCCAAATGAGAGACAAAGTCATGATAAGGATGGAAAGTGAGGGGGATTAATGAGCACCACTGAACGTGCTTGGCCGGGGGGGAGGGAATGAAAGCACCAGAGATACAGCATTTCCCAAATGGCACAGCAGTATTTTCACTGGGGCAGGATGGAGGAAAAATAGTCTCCAGGAAATCAGTCCTGTGGAGATCACCAATGGTACAGATAGCCACCAAATTGTGAGTAACCATCAAGCTTCTGGCCCTGTCTGTTATTAGACAGATATTTAAGCTGGTAGGGTAAAGGTCCTGGACAGGACTGTGCTGTGCTGTGAATTTATTGACCCAGGCTGAAGACCTACAAAGACCATCAGGCACACCTCATGGGTTACAAATAGTGACCCATTTAATTTGTATATGTAGCATCCAGCCGGGGCATTTAGGATCATCCTGTCCCAATTCTCTGAGGAGGCCTACCTGGATTGTTGGTGTTAACTACAGTGGGTACTTGAGTCTAGTGTTGACACAGTGCCTCCACTTGGAGTAGCAGTAAGGGATAGCTGGATGCTGACACTCAGGACTGTTACCCCCAAGAACTGCTATATTGCCCTGGTCCACACAGTCCCTCCCCACAACAGTGACATGGAACATGATAAGAACCCCAACAAGAAAAATAAGGAAAACATATAACAATTTATTAAAAATGAGGGGAAGGAAAAAAACAAGAGAGCAACAGGAAAAAATGGGAGCAGTGGGGTAGCAGTAAACTGTATGCCCAATGTCCCTAAACCATTCCACCATGCATCGACAGTCCGTATACAATCCCCCTCCTGGTTGGTGCACCAGACTTAACCTCCCAAAGGCCTTTGGGGGCTCCCAGATAATGCTGAGTGGATACCTTACCCGATGAGTACTGCAGGCCCGATGATGCAGCAGTTGGTGTGGAAGAATGTGTTGGCATGCACTTGCAGCAACAGTTAAAGTGATTACTATTTGTAATACAAAAGGAAACCCAGATCCTAAAAGTTACTGTCAGACTTCAGTATGGGCCTATCAAAGCAAGCATAGTCCTGCTGTTACTTCTGAGGCCCTGTAACAGTGTTATAGCAAGGCAAGACTTTTGGGGGAATGCTCAGGAAAAAAAACTCCAGTCAAACAAAGTTCAATGAAACAAAAAAAAGTTACTTTGCTTCAGCACCAAGCAAAAGTTCACAACAACTTGTTTTGGCAGAGTAGAAACAAAATATTGTTAGCGTCATTCAGTTCTCCAGTTCACAGCAGCCCATATCTCTCTCTCTCTCTCTCTCTCTCTCTCTCACCCCCAAAACATCCTGCTTGCTTTTTCTGAGTTTTTCTTAAAGGAGTAGTACAGTCTAAATTTGCAAGAACATATGTTGTGCAGAATGATTTGATTTCTGTGTGTAGTCCTGGGCCCCCCTATTCAAAGGAGATGTGCGGCACAACCCGGCAGCACAAGATGATGTGCTGCACAACTCCAACAATGTGCGGCAGTGCGGTATTCAGAAGGGTGGGATGCGCCAGCCACAAGGGAATGGGCCTGGGCACAACAGTAATGTATGCAGCGTGAGTGGAGAGGGTGTTACCATGAATAAGCTGTGCAGCAGCATATTCAGAGGGACCCTGACAATGCACCCCTCACTGGCCAGAGATGTGCGGCCCAAAGATACACCACGAAAAGCTGGCCTAAGTCAGCCAGCCACCCACAGGTGAGCTGTGGAAGTGCACAAAGGTGGACCACAGTCTGCCATCCCCGGCAGACCAGTGGTACCCCCCCATCCCTGCACGCTGTAATGGACCGTAGTCACAGTCACACGCCCTGGTAGTCTAGTAGAACCCCCCTGGCCTGATCTCCAACAATAGCCAACATGAGGCATACCCCATTGCCATAGTGCAGTGGTCCTTCAGCCCCGCCACCCCAGTAGGCAGGGTCCCCCCCACCCGTGCCAGTGACCGGCACAGCCTACCACCCCCTTCCATGGCTGGACACTGACTGACAGGCACTGGGGAGCTGTCATAAGTTAGGACAGTGCTCAGTGGTTGTTGCAGGTGATGGCCCGGGCATTGCCAGACCCCCCGACTCCATTCCGCCCCAGTAACCACACTGTGGTGCCCCCACACCGATTGCTGGTGCAACAAACCAGCACCAATCTCTTGTCCCTGGTGGCGAGTGCTCCCCACCCGACTCTGATAGATGGTAACATGTCCCTGTACCCCTACTTGATGGTTTAGTGGCGTCCACAACCCATTCCCCAAAGGCAGATCACTAGATTGTAGTGCTATAATTGATATCCCTGGTGGTCTAGTGGAGCCTGCCCACTCCAACCACCGCACCCTGCACACCCGACCCTCGCCCACCCCTGGTAGTCAAGTGGCCACCACCCTCTAACAGAACCACCACCCAACCCCAGCCGCAACTTGCACAGCACTTCACAGCCAGCCACAGACTGAACAGCACTGGACTGCGTACTCTAAATATAGTAGGATGCTCCCACTGGACAACCAATGGGAGTGTACTATATACAGTATGCACTCCAGTGCTATTTAGTCGGCGGCTGGCCATGGATGGGTGATGAGGGGCTGTGTCAGTCGATGTCTGGGGTCGGGTGGTGGGTTAACAATTGCCAGAGTGGATGGCCACTTGACTACCAGGGGTGTGGATGGTGAGTCGGGTGTGCAGAGTGCGGTGGTTGGGGTGGGCGGACTCCACTAGACCACCAGAGATATTCATTATACTACTACAACAGAGTGATCGGCCTTTGTGGTACAGGTGGGGGGCCCCACTATACCACCAAGGAGATTACATACTTAATGACAACAGTGTGATAGTGGTTCAGGAACGAGTGGGTGGGTCCCACTATACCACCAGTGTGAGCACATACTGAATGGCAATGGAGTGAGCAGGGGTTGGGAATGGGTGGGGGGCACCACTATACCACCAGGGACATTCTGATATCACCCTACAATGGAACAATCGGGGCTTGGGTGTGGGGGCTGCGCTGCCACATTCATCCTGGCGCCAACTTGCAAATGGGCACATAATGAGCATGCATGAGGCCCCTTTGTGCCTTGCATGCTCAATGAGCTCATTTGCATGCCTGGGCTGAATATCACCCATGGGGGATGCAATGCATACTGGTATGCACCATGCATTCCCTCTGGGTGGTATTTAGTTAGGGGCACCCTGGAGGTGCCCATCATGGCGGCAGCCTGCACTGTGATTCCTGCCTAGGGTCACACATTCGTCCAGAATGCGCATTCTGTTCCTGTCATGCATTCTGTTTGAATATTGTATCGGTGCCGGCCGGCACAACCTATTTGCGCGATGCATCTTTCTGCGCACTCATCCAGCCGACACTGAATATGTCTCCTCCTGGTGTGTTTCCCTTTGTTTGCTATTAACAGTTTTTTTCTAAATTAGCTTGCTAGTTGTATGGCAGTTTTATGGCCCCTGGGGATCTCCATCTTAGCAGGGTTTATTGCTTTTCTTTTTCCTACAAAGTCTCCTGTCCCACATGACAGTGATGTGTTTGGGACCACCGATTCAGCAAGTACTAGAGACAGAAGCCTGATGTTCTGGCCTCCACTAAATAGACCAATTTCAATATTTTTGTTTTCTATGTGTGTCTCAGGTCTAGCAGACAGGAGTAAATGTTTTGCTTTTAAAACTTCATTTTGTCAAACTATACACAGCCATAAAAAATGCACAAATCACCCCATATCATTAATGCTGTAATTAGTAAAGACGCTACCTGTTTTCTTACAGAATAACCCACTGAATTAGCCCTCAAGTGTTTACTAAACTGTAAATGTAGCCATTAGTTCTCACTGGATAAGGAAAGGTACTTAATATCACAGCTTTGCTGTTGTAAATTGACTCTAAACCAATACTTGCTGAATCCATGGTCCAGGGTACATCACTGTCACATGGAACAGGAGGCACTGTAGGAACAAGAAGACCAATAAACCATGCTAAGATGGAGATCCCCAAGGGCCATAAAACTACTGTAAACTAGCAGGCTAATTTAGAAAAAACACCTAATAGCAGACAAAGGGAGTGACACACTAGGACTACACACACATCAAAATACTCTGCACAACATATGTTTTTTTGTGAATTCTGACTGTACTACTCCTTTAATGTCTCTTAGGTGAGGCTCATTTGTGCCTCTCCCCCACAGAAAATTCAAGACTTCCATGCATCCCAAACAAATGGCCTTTAAAGGGCCAGGCCAGAAATCAGCAGGGCTGGGTTTCATGTTGGGTTTCAATTCTTCCTGCTCTCCTGCCAGTATCTTAGTGGAAAGGGGTTCCCAAGTAAAGGTTGTATAGACCCCGTCACATACCCTTCCCCTCACAGATGTGCACTTGGCATGCGAACTGTACACCCGGGAGAAAAAGACAGCATTATTATGCAGGTTACCACCCTTGGCACACCTAGAATGAAAACAACTGCAGAACCAGGTACCATATGGTGACTCAAGAATTAGTGTCCCACATGGAATGCAACCGTTTTAGCGGTGTGTGATCAGTAATCAAGGTGAAGTATCTTTCCAATAAATAGTAATACAGGGCTACTAATGCCCACTTCACTACCAGACACTATTTCTCTAACGTGGCATAATGTTGTTTCCTGGGAAACAATTCTCTGGATAAATAGAGGATGAGGTGAATCCTTGTGACAAGACAGCCCCCAACCCTACTTCCTGAGGTGTCCATGTACAAAATGAACGGAATGTTTGAAATCAAGACTTTGTATGACAGGTCCCTTACACAACACACTTTTTGCAGCTTGAAATGCCTTCTGACACTTTGAGGACCACTGAACCGTATTTTGGGCAGCCTTTCTAGTCAGATCAGTAAGCGGCAGCAAATGTCAAAAACTCCAGAATGAACCAGCAATAATACCCTGCAAAACCAAGGAAGGACCTGACTTGCTTTTTGGTAGTTGGTATGGGGCAGTCAGCAAGGGCTTTCATACCCAACCATGTATCCCAGGTATTTAGTTTCCTGTCACCCTATGGCACATTTCATGGCACTAGCCATGAGACCTGCCTTTCTGAGTAACTGAAGTACTGCAGAGACTTCCCGGAGGTGAGTGTCCCAATCAGAGTTAAATATGACATCATCATGCAGGTACACTGCTACATATAACCCATGGGGATGGAGGATTCAATCCATCATTCTTTGAAATGTGGACAGGGCACCATGCAACTGAAAGGAGAGCATGGTAAACTGATACAAACCAAATGGGGTGACGGAAGCTGTTTTCTCCTGGGATTCAGGAGTTAGCAGGATTTGCCTGTACTCCTTGATCAGGTCTCAAGCACTATTGTATTGGCTCCTACCCAGTCAGATCAGAAGTTCATCCACCCTCGGCATAGGATATGCATCAAACTTGGGGATGGCATTGACTTTCCAGAAGTCGATGCAAAACTGAGTGGACCCATCTGGTTCTGGGACTGATACGATAGGGCTAGACCAGTCACTCTGAGATTCTTCAGTGACTCCCCATTTCCAACACTGAGTGAACCTCCTCCCTTACTGCCTCTTGGACTTTTGCTGGGAGCCTATATGGCTGTCGGTGGATCTGGATAACTGTGTCTATGTCTCTGCGGTGTTGGATCACATCAGTTCCACCTGTTTTTTCAGAGAACACATCCCCATAATTTCCTACGGGTTGTTGGGCTTCATTTTTTGGGGCAGGGTCAGTCATTTGTCAAATGAGACAGGGCTTGCTTCTTTTAAAAGTTTAGGGTCTAAGTCGAGGATACCATCTTCAGTGTCCTCATCCGTCACCTGACTATTGACCCCATTAGGTTACTTTGGGTCAACTAGCCAAACTTCCCTGTGTTTCCAGGTTTCAAAAAATTAATGTGATAAATGTGTTTTTCCTTTTTTAGGGTAATACCTCATAAACAACTGACCTATACTTTTATCAGGACCTAATACTTTCACAGCTTTAGTGCAGAAGCACTCTGTTGCCTGGTTTGAGCTCCCTTAACTTGGTCCTATGGTTATAGTGCCCTGCGTAGGTGTGCTGTGCTTTGAATAAACTTTTTCTGGCAAATCTGCCAGTCGTCTCCAATGTTTCTTTCACTTGCATTACATATTGGAGCACATTAGGGAGATTATGTGTCTATAGGGTCCAGCATCCCTCAAGCTTGTCACCTGTACAACAGTTCAAAGGGTGAGAAACCTGTGGACAACTGTGGCACCACCCAAACTGCAAACATTTAATAGGGTAACAGTTCCTCCCAGCTTTTTGTCTCAGCTGAAACAAAGTTAGACAGCATACCCTTTGAGGATTTGTTAAATCTTTCTACTAGGCCATTGGTTAGCGGGTGATACACTGATGTCTGGATGGCATTAATCTTCAGTAAAGCACACACCTCCCTCATAAGCTTTGACCTAAGGGTGGTGCCCCGAACAGTTAAGATCTCCTTTGGCACCCAACTCAGGAAAATACTTTTAGCAGTTCTTTGGCTACTGACTGTGCTGTAGTGCAGTGCATAGGAATAGCCTTGGGGTATTGGGTGGAGTAATCCAGTATCACCATAATATACTGATACCCTGTTGAACTTTTTACCAGGGGTCCCACCATATCAGCTCCAGTTCTTTCAATCAGAATAGCTATTATGGGCATAGGGAATGATGGGGCCTGCTTTATACTTCTGGGGGTAGCCAAATGACGCTCCGGACAGGAAGCACAAAAATCTGTCACTTCCTTCCATATGCCCAGCCAGAAAAATCAAGCAAGTATGTGCTTCTTAGTTTTCTTTTGGCATAAGTGACCTGCAATAGGTATGGTATGAGCAAGTCTTAATACATCCCTTCTTGCAGACCGGGGAACCCAAGCTGATAGTGTACAGTTCCCATTTGTTTTTCCTGTCCCACCTGTACAGAATGTCATTTTTCAGTTCAAACCTTGGAAATATTTGTGTTTTTTGTTTATCAAACACACTGTCATTTACCACAGCGAGGTTCTGACAAGCATTTCTAAGAACCTTACCTTTTCTTTGTTCAGAAATGATATTGACTGGATATTGAAATGTGTCTGGCCTGACCTCCAGAAGTACCTTGTAATTTCCTGTTGATATGGATTCGGGTTCCTCATCAGACTCTTTTCTAACCTTCCTTGAACCCAGGTCTTTGCCATCTCCACCCACTACAATCTTGGACAGAGGGGGTTCCCTTGTTTTTCTCCCTCTGTTTCTGTCCCTGCGACTTCTTGGCCTTCCCTTCTGGGCCAAATGTTCCACATCAGTAAAGGGAAATATTGTTTTATTCCCTCCAGGTTGTCTACCTCCTGTGACCATATACTTTCATAATTATTTTGTAGGAGGGTATGAAAACCTTCTCAATCATGGCCCAGGACTAGTGGCTGAGGCAGGGTTTTTGAAATTCCCATACCAAGTTGCCCATTTTTAACAACACTGGGGCTGTAGGATTTGTGCGGATATCCTTAGGTACACAGGAAATTCTGATTGGCTCTTCCCAGTGGCCTAAACTGGATCCTACCACAAATTCTTTTTTTTTTTTTTTGCAAGTAATTTTATTTTATTAAAAGAGCATAACAAATAATGTGCACATATCAGAAGCAGAGAACAGGTAAATTTCAACCATTGCACATATTAGATACCTTGGTATACAAGTATTGAGATATTTATACAATCCACAAAATAAAAGAGAAAGAAACGAAGAGGAAGGGGAACGCTCAAATGAAAAGTAACAAAGAAAAATAAAGCAGAAAATAAAGAGAACCCTCCCCTCCCCTCATACCCCACTCGGCAGCTACCCTAATACTAGTTGTGGCTAGAAATTGCCGCCAAACTTCTAACCTTTAATTATGCTTGTAATTTACTGTGGGCTGGCTCTATAAAAAAGACTCCACTAACAGGGGGAGACATGTCAGGTCAGCAGTAGGTGGGGACCTAATAAGTTATATTTAGAGAACAAGGACTTATGTGGCAGTAGGGGATCCCTCATTAACACTTATATTTGTCCTTGAGGTTTTGAGAAAAACCGCCCCAATATCTCTGGAACTTGTCAAGCGCGTTAGTAACAGAATAAGCTTACCTTTCTGTGTACAAAGCTTTTAGGAATTCCTCCCACCACTCTTGGAAGGATGGAGTCCAAGTCTCTTGCCAGTGGCGTAAAATGAGTATCTTGGTAACCAACGCCACCAATGCCATCTGGCATCTTTGAACAACTGAGGGAATATAATCATACCTTCCTAAGACACAGACCTCTAGGCTAAAAAATGGCACCAGGTTACAAAATGGCCTGATTTTTAGCTTAATTGTATTCCATAACCCCGAGATTTTGGGACATGCCCAAAATTTATGTAGGGTGGTTGCCACAGGGTCATCACAGTCCTTGCAAGTCGGTGAGAATTGGCTATTTAACCGACAAAGCTTCACTGGGGACAGATAAATATTGTGCAGCAACTTAAATTGGACATCTCGCAATCTGTCTTGTTTAACACACGAATATATATCTGCCCAAATTCTCTCCCATATTGTATCCGGCCAATCCTAGGGACATATTGATTTTCCAATAGACAGGAGCTGGCGATTGGTTAGAGTCTTGTCTCTAATATATATTTGTAAATTTTCAGACAGGTCTATTTAATAGGCCAATCACGCCCAGTTCTCACATAACAACCCTGCCTGGTCGAATAGTTTGTTTTACCTAATGGAAGCTCTAATGCTGCTCCAACTTGCGCTAACCAGTACAAAGACTGGGGTTTAATCCTAATTTTGTGGATAGGTTAGAGAGAGAGCATAGAGCCTTCCGAGTAAAAAACTTTAATACAAATCTTACAAGTAGGTTTTGGGTAGAATCTAGTAATTGGTTGACCACCTACTAAGAAATTAGGATTTAATAAAGGTTGTGTTGAGTCGTAATACTGTTTAACTTTTAATCTTGAAAAAGTTGATTCATAGCTTTAATATCCCAACCTAGAGGAGTAGATCTAACTTCCTGGGGATCTTGGTCCACTGCACATACCACAGAGATTCTGGATCCAGTCCATGCTTCTTAGCAAGGCTAGGTCTAGGTTAAGACCAGGACGGAGGCCTTGGCCTCACCCGCCATAAAGCTGATCTGGAGCGTGGATTGCCAGGTAATAAGTAAAAAATCAGGTAGCTGCAAGCCACCTAGCTTCGATGCCGATATAACTTTAGGTAAGCCTTACTATGAGGTTTACCTCTCCAAAGAAAGTCGGACAATATTTATAGAGAGGATTAAAGTAAGATTTAGTGAGATGTACATTGAGATTTGAGAGAGGATAAAAAAATTTTGGCAAAATCACCATTTTGATCGTATTGACTCTACCGGAAAAGGTCAATGGGAGCTTCGACCATCTTTCTAAATCCTCTTTAATGGACTTAAACAGAGGTCTGAGATTTAAGTTAGGCAATTCCTCCAGGTTTTTAGAAATTTGGATACCCAAATATAGTATAGACTTGGTTTGCCATTGCATACCTAAAGAAGAACACCAGTCTTTATGTAAATGAGAAGAGGGATAAAGTATAGACTTTGTCAGATTACGCTTGTAGCCAGAAAGTTGACTAAACATATTAATCAAGTTTAGTATCATGGGGCGACAGTGTAGTATTGCGGATGTGCAGTAATAAATCATCTGCAAAGGCAGAGAGCTTATGCTCTACTTCCCTAGTAAATCCCTGAACATGCGGGTCTCCTTAATTATACGTATTAAAGGTTCTATATATAAGTTAAACAAATACGGCGACAAGGGGCACCCCTGTCTAGTTCCCCTTAACAAGGGAAAGGCTTCCGAAATTATATTGTTACACTGGATTCTAGCAGTTGGACATGTGTACAAAACCCTTATCATTTGCAAGAACCCATCAGGAATGCCAAGTTTCGCCAGGATCGCAAACATAAAGGACCATTCCACTCTGTCGAATGCCTTTTCTGCATCTAGTGAAACCAGAGATGCTTCCATACCTGGATCCACTGAGGCAGAAATCAGGTAAAATAATTTCCTAAATGGTCGGCCAGACGATCGACCTTCACAAAACGCCTGTTCTGGGCTAACCAGGTCTAACCAAACTTGTTTCAGTGTATCGGCCAGGATTTTAGCAAAATTTTACAGTCCAAATTTAACAAGGAGATTGGTCTAAAGTTACCCACTAGATCAGGAGATTTCCTGGTTTAGGTAACAGAATTATCCTAGCTTCAAGATAGCTTTCGTGAGATACCAGACCTGAGCCAATATGCAAAAGTTGTTTCAGTAACGGAGTGAGGTTTTGTTTGAACAATTTATAGAAATATGGTGTAAACCGTCTGGACCTGGGGCTTTATCGATTTTGAGTGAATCAACAGCTCCCCCTATCTCTTCATCCGAGATGGGTGCTATTAGCTTTTGTCTAGAGCCTTCCGATAAACAAGGAAGGGGGACCTTTGCCAGAAAAACATCCAGTTTAGATCTGTCTGGCGAAGAGGGAAGTTGAGTAGAGTATAGATCCTTATAATAATCAACAAAAATATTCAAGATACCCTTAGAATCTGTAATCACTTGGTTAGATATCGGATGCCTTAAAGCTGTCACCCACCTGGTTTCTGACTTTTGTCTTAATTGCCGAGCCAATAATTTCCGGCTTTACTTCCGTAGCCTAAAACATTGCTTTAGTTTTATTGGCCGAGTTTATTGCCCTCTCTCTCAAGGTATTGGCGTACTTCACTCTCAATGCCACCAAGTCCTGCTCCTGGATATCAGATCTTAGTCCTTCTGGTATAGATTCCAGCTCTCTGATTGCTTTCAAGGAGTTAGCATAATCTTAGCCTTGCGAACTGTTGCTATCCGAATTAGCTCCCCCCTCCACACTGCCTTTAGGGATGCCCATCCTTGATCTACTGCCTCGATTGAGCCCCAGTTAACTTCTACGGATCTATTCAAAAAGTCACGAAAGCGAGTTAAAACCTGAGCATCCTTTAAGATATCATTATTCAATGACCAGGAGTATGATCTTGAGGGAACTGATGATGCCGCCCAACAGAGTTTAATGGAGAGTGGTAGAGATCACCCTTGGTAAGAGTGTTGTCTCTACCACACCGCTTATACACTGTGGGTTCACTAAAAATAGTCAATCCTGGAAAGTGTTTTATGGACGGAGAATAAAAGGTGTACTCTCCGAATAGCGGGATTAAGTAATCTCAAGGGTCTACTAGCCCCAAAAGGCCACCAGCTCATCCAAGGCTCATAGGCAGGTGAGAGCCGATACTCTCCAGCAGGAGTGATCCAGTCTATTAGACCGGACTATATTCCAGTCTCCCCAGAATAATTGGAAGCTCTTTAAAGGGTGATAAGATTGTTGCCAGATGGGTAAAAAGGATGGTGAGTCCATATTAGGGTCGATATTGTCCCAGTACTATCTGTTGCCACCAAGTCTACCGAAACAATAGTATACCTGCCGTTAGGGTCGGAAACTGACTCCGAGTGAATAAACGGTACCCTCGGGTTATTAAGATAGCCACCCACGGCTACTACGAGAAGCCAGCTCCAAAACCTGAGCTACCCATTTCTTCTTTAGGTGAGGTAAACGATCTGGCAGGGTATGGGTTTCTGCAAGAAAACTATTGCCGGATTATATTGGGCCAGATGATTCAGTATTACATATTTTTGCAATTATTTCTACCCCTTTGATATTCCATGAAAGAAAGTTTCGTTTAGCAGCCATTCAAGCCGCTCCTGGTGCAAAGAACATTAGGGTAGCTGCCCCGGACCCCTTCCTACACACAACCCAGCCTGAGATCCTGAACCTAAGCTCCCCTTTATCCCGAAACCCTTCCAAAAAGAAACTTAACCTGACCTCCCTGGCCCGAGCCTGCTCCTCTGGATTTGGTTCGTGGCGCTTCACAGAGGTGGGGGCCCCCTACCCTTTTTTAGTGCACAACCGAGACCAATATACACTTTAAAGATCTAGCGTTATAAGCCCTTATAGTGTCCTGTCAGTGGGCTATACCCTAACTAGAATATTTTAGCTGTCTAACTTTGAGGGAAAAACTGATGCGAGAAAAATGGTAGAGAAGAAAACAAGATAACCTGGGACGTCATGAGAGCATGACCCACTTGGCCATTACCAGACTCTAGCTTGGTCCAACTAATACCTGTCCCCAAAATGGGCAAAAAAAACAGAACTGTCTGGGATGCCTAAGAGCTTTCCTCTATGCTCCCCTAAGCGCTACATACTTCAACCCAAAATACCTCGGCACAAACACTCCCTGCCTTATGGAACTGCTGTTCCTGCTGTAAAGGGAAGCAGGGTAAAAGACCTCATAGCGGTCAAATTTCGTGTCTCCATCACTGATCTGAACTCTGGCTAACATCTGCTAACAACGGAGGATTAATCTACCTACCCATCGTGCCTCTTATACAGCCCTTTTCTCCCTCTCTAAGTGCAAGAAAGCTCGCACCACCGCAGTGTAGCCATCACGAAGGGGAGAGCACATTAACGTGGCAATAGCTCCCTCTGGTGACCCGAGAAAATAATGTGCTCACTATTTAACTCACTGCATAATAGCAAGGAATTGAGAATCTAGTAATAAAAAATAAAGAATTCTCGATATGCAGTCCCAGACATCTTAATATTTTAACAGTCCAACGAGATATGAACAAGTCCACAGGAAATGCAATACAGGCAACAACATGAATCCCATGGCATAACATTCGGCTAGCAGCATCCCCCGAAATACTGATCTCCTGGTCAGGTCTTAGAAAACAGTTCAGGCAATGAAGCTCTTAGCTATGTTAACGCTTCTTCAACTGAATGGAATCGCTTGACTCCTTCCTTGAGGGTAACTTCGAGTTTCGCCGGGTACAGCATTCGGTGGCGAATCCCAGCCACCCAGAGTTTGGATGTCACGGGCCTGAAGCTCGCTCTCGCCTGCCTCATTTTCCAAGTGAGATCGGGACCAAACGTATGCTTCCCTTCCCAGTGAAAAGTAGATAGCTTTTGAATTTCTCTCAGCAAGTGCTCACGATCCAAGTAGTTTAACAACTTAAAAATTATAGGCCTTGGTGGATCAGTGGAGGGTTTAGCTCTAAGAGCACGGTGTCCACGCTCAAGTAATATACTCGGGCCATTGGGAGATAGCCCGGCCGTTTAATAACTTCTGCAGAAAGAGCACCGTGTTCGGTCCTTCTTCGCCACTTCTGGAGCCCCAGAAGGACTAAGTTATTCGCCTGCTTCTCCCTCTAAATCGCCGAGCCGATCCTCCAACTTTGCCACCAGTTTCCTCGCATTCAAGAATTGTAGGCCCCGATTTCCATCGAGCTCCGATAGATGAGATAACAGCTCGTGTCCGCCACCCGACGGTTAATTGTTACCGCCAGCTTAAAATCCACCACCTCATCAACCAGCTTGAACAAAGCTTCCTTAATCGTGGATAAATCGCCATATATTTTTGCCGGCGTACTTTCGTCTGGTACCGTTTCGGGTGATGAGCTGCGCCGAGGTCTTTTCGCCTCTAATTCTTTGTCTGGAGCCTGCATTTCGCAATACGGTCACCTGCCTCTAGCACCAGTACTTGTTTTTGCTCTTGCACTCTCGATTAAGGTAGGATGGTTCAGTAATTCTCACTAAATCAGGAATTAAAACGATTAGGAGTGAGAGCCCCAAAAAGCTGCTGCTACTCCTCCATGAACGTCACGTGACCTCCAACCCTACCACAGATTCTTTAACCAATGTCTGCCCACGACCCGAATCCACCAGAGCCATAACTGTTTGGTCCCCCACTTGCACTTGGACTGTGTGTCGATGGTTGGAATGGGGTCCACTGTTGTGGTGTGTAGCTACACATTCCACAAAGCGACAGTCCATACTGTCACAACAATTACAGAAGCTGTATATCCCACTTCACCGCAGAAAAAACAGGTAATGGTACTATCAGGTGGTTGACCTGTGCCCCCCACCCCACCCCCATCATTTGGGTAACTGAGAACCAGGGTCTTAGGACTTGGAGAATTGCATTATATCCTGGCATTATAACTTTTGGGTGTGGAGGGAAACCACTTCACCATACCAATACACTCATTCCCATCTTTCAACTGTCCTTTCCCCCGTCTTCTATGGGTATCTTCCCCTTGGGTCACCATCCAAGGTTCCTTGTGGGTTGTGCTCTTCTTAATTGCCTCTGGTCTCTCCACTTCCAAATAATGCTGTGTGATCTTGCCGAAAGTGGCCAGGGTGGTGTGCTTGTGGGGACTCACCCAGTCATGTACTCAATTTGGCAATATGTTCAGGTGCTGCTCCAACACAAATCCCATTTAGAGCGTACCTCTGCTTTTAAACATTGAGTAGCCAAGTTTTTCAATTTTTGAGCCGCCATGCTGGGTCAGGTTCTGGCTTTAAAACTAAATGTGCAAAAGTTCCAATGATAGCTCTCTTCAGTTATCCCAGTCTAGTCGAAGATAGCCCCCTTCACCTGGTCATAGTATCTGACAGCAGCATCATCTAGACTCTGATAAGCATCTTGTGCATCTCCAGTCAGACAAGGTGCAATGGGAGTGGCCTAGCTTTCTCATGGCAAGGCCATGGTACTGCCAACTCTCTCAGAAATCATAAAGTAGGCTTTGGGGTCATCCTTAGGACCCATTTTTGTTAGCATGGGGAGAGTTCCTACAGCAACTGGATTCCCTGTCACTTCGAGCTGGGGCACAGTTTCTTTCTGTGTTTGTAGCACCTGCTTCATAAACTTCTGCTGAGGCTGGTCTCTCTGCGCCTGCTGTTGTGCCTGCTGCTGGCCTCTCTGTACCTGCTCCTGCATTTGCTGCTGGCCTCTCTGTGCCTGCTGTAGCACTTGCTGCTGGCCTCTCTGTGCCTGCTGTTGTGCCTGCTGGTGGCCTCTTTTTGCCTGCTGTTGCACTTGCTGCTGGCCTCTTTATGCCTCCTGTTGCACCTGCTGCTGGCCTCTCTGTGCCTGCTGTTGTACTTGCTGCTGGTCTCTGTGTGCCTGCAATTGTTCTAGCTGAATCATCCAGTCCCTTTGCGTATGGACCTGTTGCAGCAGTTGTTGGTCTCTCTGAGCCTGCTGTTGTACGTTCTGAGCCATCCAGTCACTTTGTGTCTGGGCCTGCTGTGCTTGTGTCTGGGTGTGTTGCACTTGCTGTTCTGCCACCCATTTCAGTACTTTGTCCAAGTCCATCTTACCTCTATTTAGACAAGGAAAAGTTTGATCCCACTGCTACAGCCAAATACGTGTCACAGTGTTGTAGCAAGCCGAGACTTTTGGGGGAAACCTCAGAAAACATTCCAGGCAAACAAAGTTCAATGAAACAAAAAAAAAGTTGCTTTACTTCAGCACTGAACAAAGGTTCACAACAGCTTTGTTTTGGCAGAGCAAATACAAAACAAAATACCGTTAGGCTTCATTTAGCTCTCCAGTTCACAGCAGTCTCAGTCTCTCAGTCTCTCTCCCTATCTCTCTCTCTCTCTCTCTCTCTCTCTCTCTCTCTCTCTCTCTCTCTCCAGCCCCCCAAACCTCCTTCTTACTTTTCCTGGGTTTTTCTTGATGGCTACCAAGGCAGCTGGAAGCTAGGCCATCTAGAAGCACCTTAGTCTTTCTCCAATGCACAGCCTGGTGCTGCACAGATAATTACATTTTCAATCACAGGAGTGCAGTGTGTGCACATTTATGGAACACATACAAACAGAAGAGAGAAATAAATAAGTGCCTCCCCTGAAACTTGAACCCAGGCCTCCCAGAATACTGCTCCAGTTTTGCTACCAGCTGCATCACCAAAGCAGCTGGAACATGGGCCCCCCAGGAGCACTTGTCTCTTTCTCCAGTGTATCACCTGATGCTGCACAGGTAATTACATTTTCAATCACAAGAGAGTCAGCCAAATTGAAATGGCTGCCAGATTTAAAATACAGTAAACAAGGACACTGATTTTCAGATATCAGTGGGCCTTGATAAAATAGGCCAAACAGGAGAGGGTATCATTGATATAAACAAGGAAATAAATATTAATCCTTTACTGTTTCAACAAGAATCAAATGAAACTATAGAAAAGAATAATCAGGCGAAGCATAATAGAAAAAAGATCTAGAGAATCAGAGACCTGTACTGAGGAAGAATGGTTTATCATTCAGAGTGGCAAAGCCCCAAAGAAAGGCCGTAATGCTGGAACCTTTCAGTTACCCTTAACAAATCGTTTTGATATTGCTAGTTGCTCTGGTGATCTTACAAACAAACTAATAACAAACAGCAATGAACAAGTAATGCCCTTACTGCCCATAATATTACCAGGTACTGATGCAGAAGGACTTAAACAAGTTAACCCTAGTGCCCCCCTGACCCTAATTCCAGGACCTTCAAGTAGTAATGTCTTAAACCATATGCAGCTACACACTCATGAAACAGCCATACCTAGAATGAATGATACAAATCTTATGGATTTGGAGTTACAATATACACATAAATCTATATATGTACTTGGAGACTCAATAATGAAACATTTAGATAGTATAGTTTGTAACAGTGACAAGGAACATCAAACATTGTCTTCTTTTGGAGGAGCAAGAATTCAGGATTTGGCCTTAATGCTAGACAATATTGTAGCAAAATCATGTGATTCATTGGTAATAATACATGCTGGTGCTAACAATATACCATGGGAACCACTTTTCAAAATCAAACAAGATATTGTTGCGATGTCAAACAAACTTGCACTTTTAAAGGGCAAAATAGCATTTTGAGAGATACTTCTGATCCCCAAAGCACCCAAGTCATTCCAAGTAAAAATTAAAAATGTCAATAATTGGGTATGAAATTGGTGTTTAAAACAACAGATAGGATGCATCACTCATTGGGAGGAATTTGAAGACAGAAACAAACTGTTCTCATGGGATGGAGTTCATCTAAGCATGAAGGGAAATGGGATCTTAGGGAAACACTGTTTCATATATCAATAAAAATTTAAGCTAATAACTAGGGGGGACAGCCCAAGAAATTTGGTCTCACTGAATGATAATAAAAATAAAAGAGGCAAAGAGTAAGCTTTCACTAAAGTTCTAATCAATAAGAGTATAAATGCCAACAATGAAAAAAAAATCAAATGATATTCAAAAAGCATACAATCAAAGTACAAATCAGCTGCAGATACTACTTGTTAATGTCCACAGCCTAAACAACAAAATGGATGAATTTAAGGCATTTATAACATCAGAAAATATTGACATATGTGGGGTTAGTGAAACGTGGTTCAACAATAATGATTGGTATACGGATATTGTTGGTTATACTATGATTAACAAAAAAACGTACAAACACGCGTGGTGGAGGCATCGCCCTATATAGATCTAATAATTACAAATGCTATCCAGTTAATTGTAATATTGAAGAAAATAATTCTGAATTGGTTTGGACTACAATATTGTTTCCTAATAACAACAGTATTACACTAGGACTCGGCTATAGAGCCCCCAACCTAAATAGTGATGAAATAATCTCTTCATGAGGAATATTGAAAAAATGGTATTTGACAAAAATTTTACCTCAGTGGGAGGTTTCAATTTCCCTAAAATAGATTGGGTAAATGGTATATGTACGTCTGAATTAGAAAAAAAGATTTATGGACTGTATGATCACAAACAATATGGAACAACTTGTTAGCGAACCGACTAGAGAAAACAATATACTGGACTTGTTCTTAACAAATATGACAGAGGGCATAAGTAAAGTTGAAGTAATACACCTACTATCTAATAGCGACCATAACATGGTACTAATTACTGCAAATATAAAACAAATAAAAGTGAGTAAAGGTTGCACCCAAACCAAAAATTTCTATAAAGCTGACTATACACAAATAAACAAATATTTAAGAGACTGGAACTGAGTCAATGATTTTTTGGACTGCAACTTGAATGATATATGGCTTAAATTTCAAAATAAAATACAATTTTATATAAGACAATGGGTACCAAACAGGTATAAATACAAAATGAATAGCAACTTGAATGCTATCTGGCTTAAATTTCAAAATAAAATACAATTTGGTATAAGACAATGGGTACAAAACAGGTATAAATACTAAATTAATAACAACAAAAGGACCCCTATATGTTGGAATGAGAATATCAAAAGTAGCTTAACAAAAAACGAAAAACTATGCAGAAGATGTAAAAAGCACCCGACAACAAATAACTGGGCGACATATAAAAAAGAAGTAAACAAAAGCAAAAGTTTAATTAGAAAGAAAAAAAAAACTATATGGAGAAAGATTAGCTTCATCCGTTAAGGACAACAAAAAACTTTCTTTAACTATATTGGGTCCCTGAAAAATAGCAGTCCTACAATTGGACCATTAAACACAGCTCATGGAATAATCACTGATGAGGCTGAAATAGCTACAGAACTGAACAAATACTTTATCAGCATATTCAATCCAAAATGTAAAATAGCTTCTCAACGTTTAGTATCACTTGATGAAATCAAATATTTCACTCAATAGGAAGTGATAGATGTATAAAGACTATTAAATCAGAGGGTTCTGCTGGACCAGATGGAATTCCTCCTATCTTTATTAAAAATACTGCAAATCAACTTATGGGACCATTGACAACTACGCTTAATATCTCTGTCAAAACAGGTACTACTATACCAATATGGAAGCACGCTACAGTAATCCCACTATACAAAAATGGTAATAGAAATCTGACAAAAAAATTATTGACCAATAAGCTTTACTGCAGTATTCTGTAAAATACTGGAAAGGCTTTTAAAAAACAGAATAATGGAACATCTATCAGATACAGTGCAGACTGACTATACACAACATGGGTTTGTAAAGGGTCGATCATGTCAAACCAACCTTTTAAAATGTTTTGAGTCTGTAAGTGAAGCTTTGGATAAAGGCTTAGCAGTGGATACAATTTTTCTAGAGTTTCCAAAGTTTTCGATTTGGTATCTCATAATGCATTGATCCAACAGTTAATAAAATCCAAGATACATCAATCAGCAATAAACTGGATTGAGTCCTGGCTGACAAGAAGGAAACAACAACTGTCTCTAAAAAGTCATTTGTCTACTTGGGGAAATGTTACTAGTAGTGCTCCTCAGGGATCTGTATTGGGGCCAGTGCTTTTCAACATATTGATATCCTCAATGCTCCCTTTAAACAACCACTGTTGGATGGTCAAGTACGCTGACAAATGTAAACTTGGCGGCATTGTAACAGATCAAAATTCAGCCCAAGAAATACAAAGAAATCTCACTCATTTAGAAAAATGGTATATTGAAAACAAACTATTACTTAATGTTCAAAAGTGTAAAGTGATGCATCTTGGGAAACATAACCCATGTTTTACTTATAAACTTAACACAAATTTACAAGTAACGGATAATGAAAAAGTCTTAGACGTCACTTCTTCAAAGGATATGTCCTTTGAAACACACACTACTAATACTGTAAAGAAGGGGAATCAAATTCTGGGCTGTATACTAAGAAATATCAAAATTAGGAAGGAAAGCGTTATAATCCCACTTTTTTCTAGCCTTGTTAGACCACATCTTGAGTATTGCTCAACTATATGTGGTCCAGCCTCAGTCAGAGGTAATCAACCTATCGAAAGAGTCCAACGCAATGCAACAAAAAAAATTAAAGCTGTAAGGGGGTAGGATTACTATAATAGATTAAAAAAAAATTGGGATTGTTTTCTATGCAATATAGGAAGCTAAGGGGGGATCTAATCATGGTTTTTAAAGCATTTAAAGATAAAACAATATTTGAAACCATTGGATTATGCATGAATCCCTCCACAATTAATACTAGATCACATACAAATAAATTAAATGGTTCCTAAAACAAAACTAATAGAAGAAATCAGTGGTTTACACAAAGGGTTATATCCACGTGGAATGTTCTACCTTAAGATATTGTGGACAGTTTTTTTTTGTTTAACCAGGAGTAGTACACTAAGATGAAAGCTTTTTTACAGGAGCGACCTAGGAGCACAGGGAAGTTAAGTGACTTGCTCTGGGTCACACCATATGCAAGTGGAAGCTGTGGGATTCAAACCCAGGTCTGTTCTGCTGGATGTCACCAGATTTGCAGCTCAGAGCCTTAAACCACTGTACTATACTGCCTCCCATTAAGCATTTTTAAAAACAGATTGGACTTATATATGGGTAACAAAAAATTTCAATTCCACCAATAAATTGGTGGCGAGCTCAAAAAAGGCAACACTGCCTACTGAATTTGTTAACTACCTATGACCCTATAAGAGTGGTGTACACATTTATACAACACATACAAACAGAAGAGAAAAATAAATAAGTGCCTCAGCTGGAACTTGAACCTGGGCCACCCAGACTACCATTCCAGTTGTGCTACCAAATGCACAACCAAGGCAACTGGAACCTTACTCTTTCTCCAATGTACAATTTGGTGCTGCACAGATAACTATATTTTCAACCACAAGGTATTCTGGGCAGCCTGGGTTCAAGTCCCAGCTAAGGCACTTCTTTCTTTTTATCTTCTGTTTGGGTTCCGTAAATATGCACTCTGTACAGTTGTGATTGAAAATGTAATTATCTGTGCAGCACCAGTCTATGCACTGGTGAAAGAGCAAGGTGCTCATGGACTGCTGTTGTTCCAGTTGCCTTGGTGGCACAGCTGGTAGTGCAACAGGAATGGTGTTCTGGGTGGGCTGGGTTCAAGTCCCAGCTAAGGAACTTATTTCTTTCTCTCTTCTGTTTGTATGGGTTCCATAAATAAGCACACTGCACTCCTATGATTGAAAATGTTTCTTAATGGCTCTCAGATGAGGCTCATTTGTGCCACTCCCACAGAAAATTTTAGGCTTCCATACAACCAGAACAAATAGTCTTTAAAGGGTCATGCCAGAAATCAGCAGGGCTGGGTTTTGGGTTCGGTTTTAATTTCCCCTGCTCTCCTGTTAGTATTTTAGTGAAGAGGGGGTCCCGAGTAAATGTTGTGTAGACCCCTTCACAGGTCCCATCCCCTAACACTAACATCCAGTTCCAGAGCTGAGACCCTGAAGGTTACTCGTGGCTTTGCAGACTCAAATGGATTTGGACTGTCCTCCAGTCACAGAGGCAAGGACTCACTCAGAGCTGGCTTTTAGATGAAACCACCATCTCCTCTGGTGGGTTCTATGTGATAATGGTTACTCTGGAACAGTGAGTCCAGAATCACAATGGATTTACTTCATGGACAGAAATGGTGAATTCTTTTTTGGGGGGGCTTTGCCCCTGGCACCCACTTACTAGTATAACCAATTCCAAGATCGTAGCACCTCAGGGAGGGGGTAAAACATTTGTCGCCATTTCGTCATCACCGAAATTCTGTCACCAACTTTTGGACTCGCCATTCTGGAGTCATAGACATCACGTGCCACTCTTTGACGTATTCTGTCACTCACTTTGTCTTTCCTCTCAGCTTTAGGATCTCTTGTGCATTTCCCCTATGCAAGGCAACATGGTGACTCACCTACCCCTACCTGCAGAATGGCTAGACTGAGGCTCTTGTCCAGCTCCCTCTCTTTCGGCTGATGTGCTGTGTTGGGGCTCCATAGAACCCCTCAATCGGGCATTGGCATCACAGGTTGCAGGTGTCTGGAGTTACTCATCAAAGGGAAAAGTCTCTTGGCCAAAACTCACTCAGGTTCACTCAGCATGCCTATTCTCCTCAGTTTCAGATTTTATACTGCTTCCTCTAAAAGTTTGTGTGTGCACACACTCCACAACCTGTTAAGACTGCAGTCTTCTGGTAGGTAGTCAGTCTGTGGCTGGCTGTCTCTCTGGTCATGCAGACTAAGCAAACTGAACCCAGATTCTTCATCCCCTCTCTTTTATATAGTTCTGAACTTGATGTCTGATTGGACAGAAAGTTCCCGGGGGTGAACTGTGCTTTATAATCCAGAGCCAGTTGAACTAGGTTTATATGCATGCTTCTGAAAATGCTCCTGCACCCAGAGCGCAGGTTTAGTGGACACTCATTTGCAACAACACAGCATGCCTCTTGTTTGTCAGTTGATTTTGCACAGTTTTCTGAAACATACGTCAGTTCTTGAGCAGGACTTTGCAAAGGTTGAAACAACTTACTTGAACCAGTATGAACCACATTAACCCATTACTGACTAGAGCAGATAGCACAGTACAACCAAACTGAAAGTGTACACCCCAACTACTGAAAGGAGAATTGTTTTGAAAGGCTTAAGCCTGTGGTTCAAGGAGCTGAAGCAACAACCATGCCCACAGCCTGACCTATCTAAACCCTGCCTTCCTGCTTTATTTAGAAGCAATTTTTCTTTGCGGCTAGGGTCTCTGTTCAACTCTGCCTTTCTCAGCTGGAAGCTCTGTTTCTTTCAGTGTTTGTCTCTCTCCTCTACCGTTTTGGATTTCCTGCTTGGTTTGTGTTTCTCCTTATACCTTCTGGGTCTGTATTTTGCTTTTGTCTCCAGCTGCTGTGTGCTTCTCTGTTGTCTGTGACTGCTTCTCTTCTCCTGTGCTGTTTCTTCCATTTGCTTGCATGTGTGTGGAGGGTCTTCAAGTTTTACCCTGTGCTACATTTGTTGTTTCCTTACCTTAAATCTGTCCTTCAGGATTTTATAATTGTTTCCCGTGTGCTCTTGATTCCATTGCTCCCTCAGTTTACCTGCTATTGTTCTCTGTATGTTTCAGCCACACATGTTCTTCTTCATGCCTGTGACAGTGTGCACTTCCACCTTAATTGTTTTCACCTGGACTGGCTTCATTCAGTGCTGGTTCCACCTAGGCAGCTGCATCTGCCAACCTTGCAATTCTCAAATACTGCTTTCACTCCTTTGGGGTTTTCTGCTTCAGCTTATTTGAACAAGCTCCTTTAATTCATATTTTACTGTAATACAATTGTAGGCATTCGGCCTGAGTGGGAAAATGTGAATGCCTCTACTATTTGGGGGGGGGTGTTCCTGCCCTACCATCCGAATTACATTCTATCATAAATTTAATGTTGGCCTAGTCCTACATGCAGGACTCATATGCATGTATAATCATAATTCAAACTCTCATTACGTTTGCCTATGTATTCAATCCAAGGTATGTCAGCCTGGCTTACAACTGCTTGCATTTAAACAGCATGTTTATAATTTCTATCTATATTGCAACTTTCAGTCATTAAATTAGCTGTTTGGTCTCATGGTGCTTGGCTTGTGGCTTTCCTGGTATTCCCACAGTGGGGGACTGTGATGTCACGGTGGAGCATCATGGCTCCAGATAGCAGGAGCATGCTTTTATGTAAATGAAATGAATTATGCCCTGCTCCTTTGCCCATATGGCTTTTCAGTTATCCATGCATAAATACATGAACCTCACAGCCTACATGGCTTTCAAGATATCCATTGTATTCCATTACTGTGTTGCAAATGTTCCTTACTCAGATAACCTAACTCTGCCTTAATGGCATATAAGATATTCATGTCAACATATCAATTCACTATTTATGCTAAAACTATAGCAATCAACTGCTAAACCTCATTGATTCAATTACAGTAAACTTAATTGATTCAATTACTGGCATCACAGCGTCTCACTACTTGAACACTTATGTTCTATGACACCATTAATTTGTCTTTCTTAATGGAATTGGTTAGCTTGCTTTCCACTGGCTTTGCTCATATCAGCATTCCTATCAGTCAGTTTCACCAGTCAGTCGTATCGGTCCATTATGTCAGTCTATCATCTCAGTCTGTCATCTCAGTCAATCATATCGCCTGGCATACCAATACCTAACTAGTGGTCACTGGCTTCGCCAGGCCTCCTCATATCTAACGCTTCATAGTTGACATTGACTGTATGCTCTCATTGATAAATTGGAGGCATGCCAACCCTGACCATTACTTTCTATGGCTCAGGACCTGCCCTGCAGCCAATGGTCTCACTCTGCAACCATGAAGTCTACATCTTGAGCATGCAAAACTCAGGGTGGGGCCCTTCTCATCTGGCTCATAGTGGGAATGTCCTCACTTCGGGCAGAACTTTAGCCATGCAGCTGTATCAACAGCACCTCTTGATACAGAGTTTAAGACTTCGGCTACAAAGGATGGGGCCCTCATGCCCAAGAGCTCTCCTTTAGCTAGCTGAATCAGGTTCAGTAGCACCTTCTATGCTATTCCCCCTACAACTGCCCTGGTTCACCTGGCCTGTTTTTAGTTGGTAGGCCGGCTGGTTGCCTCAGCAGTCATTGCTCTCCTCCTTCCACCTTGGGGGGTCCTGCTCTAGCTTCAGAGTATCCGATGTTGCAGAGACCTCTAGCAACCCTTCACAATGTTCCCATTAGAGGGATTGTGAGAGCTTTCCACCAGATTGGAATATTTTCCTCCTCTTGATTTGGGTTTCTAAACTGCAGCAGCAGAGCTGTCACTAAATAAATCATCCCTAGCCTGGAGGAAAGGTAACCTAGGCCTTGGATCCCCAGAGGTTTCCTCCTCAAAGGGGGGTTTTCCTCTCCTCAGTGCCAAAGGTCATTATACCCAGTTACTTTAGTTGTAATTCCCTAAATTACTTAGGTAGGTTTCTGCAGTTATGTAGGTAGGTTTTCGTTATTGGATGGAGGTGGATGGTGGCTCTCCTTTACCGTTCCCTTTCACCTTGGGAAGTCATGCCTTCTTGTTATAATTCATTTGACCTATGTTAAAGTTATTACTCATTTCAGTTATCTGCTGACCATTATCTCTCCTGACCTATGTGAAGATCCAAATCCTCAGTACCTACTTGTTACCTCTGCTATGCTTCAAAGCTACACTCTTTTTGGGCTTCTCCTGAAGCTACCTTTAGCTTAAGGGAATCCTCCTTTTGCACCTTTAGGGGTGGAACCTTTCTCCAGGGTTCTTTGCCTTTGGCTTCCCTACAGGGTGATATTCCCAAAGCACAGGGTGGCAAATGACTACAACAAAGTTTATTCATCAAGTTGCATAAGCACAACACCACACCAAGTTGTGTGAGCACATTGAATTGAAAGGCTTAAGCCTGTGGTTCAAGGGGCTAGAGCAACAGCCACGCCTCCCCAACCTGACCTATTTAAACCCTGCCTTCCTGCTTCATTCAGAAGCAATTTTTATTTGCCCCACCATCCTCCCCTCCTCCTCCAGTGGCTAGCCTCTCTCCTCGGTGCTTCTTCCTAAGCTACCTTTAGCCTAAGGACATCCTCCCTCAGCACCTCTAAGGGTGGAACCTTTCTTCAGGGTTTCTTGCCTTAAGCTTCCCTACAGGGCGGTAATCCCGAGACACAGAGAGGCGAACAGCCACAACAAAGTTTATTCATCTAGCTGCATGAGCACAACATCACACCAAGTTGCATAAGCACATTGAAATTTTCTTTGGGTTGCATTTGACAAGCATGCCAATGTGATGACCAGCCCTGCTAGCCAATAACTCCAGCCCAGTGAGGTAACTTCCATAACGGTCAAAGAGCTCTTAAAACTGGGAGGATAAAGCCAGGTGCACTTGCTCTAGAGTTGTGGGACAGCCGATGGGGTTGTTTCACTCTACAGGGAGTATATACCATTTTAAAAAGTAGAGATTGTGAGAGTCATATAAATGCTACCACTTTGTTTCCATTTTTCCCTTTTGCCCCCTTTTCTTTCTTCCCCTCCCTTTTAGTAAATCTAATTGATGTTTGCATGTTAGTCACTACTTCCAGGAGCTGAGACCCTTGTGGCTTAGCTGATTGGAGTGCCTCCAACACTCAGCCTAGTACTCATTTATATGGGACCTTCCCAGTTTATCAAAGGTGGTGGCAGCACCACGTGAATGCATGGCTGGATTAACAAGTTGTGGTGCCCTGGGCAATTTAGGATTGTGGGGCCCCCTGTGACTTAACCAATAGTCCGGGGGTTCGGCCCCCAAAAGCTGAACAATTTTTGATGCCTCAAAATTAATTTGGAGGAGTTTCCATCTACTCTGAATGCCATTATTGGGGTGGAAGGTGATTCCCACATGATCACATAGCAACCCCTTGCAATATGGTTTTTACTACTACTAGTCCTTCATGTGATCGGCCTCGTGGTCAGAGTCAGACACACTATTAAGGCTGTAGTCTCACCCTAGTAAAGAAGGGAAATATATAATTTTAGAGGATGAGACTAGAGCCTTAACAGTGTGCCTGACCATGGAGCCAGCCAAGCAGGAGCCTATCACATGTTTAGAATTCATTTGTTCCAACCCTCTGGGACTGCATTTGAAACCATCTCAGTCTACTGCAGTGCAGCCTGCTACAATCTCCAAACAGCATATTACTTAGGTGACCGAAAACAAGATTAAAGGTACCACTGGATCTTCTTCTGCTCGTATGGACTCTCCTTCTATCTTTCCAAGTAAAGCAGTTACATGCTGCCAATGTGGCTGATTCTACTCCTAACCATTCTACCTGACTACCTCCCACCCAGGACACCAGTTTGATGCTCCAATACATCTGATACAGCTTCCACCAGCTTTTCACTGCTCCTTTCTGTCTACCAAGGACTGCAGTTTGATGTTGAAATGTTGCTGAATAAGCCCCTACTGCTCTCCCTCTTGCCCACCCTGGACAGCCTGCCATTTAAATGTGTTGGCCATCCTTAGATCAGTGGGTTGGTGTACCTGGTGTTGCGCTGGACAGCAGGTAGTTGTGGGTGCTGCTGCAAGTGACAAGGAAGGTAACCCAGATGTAAACCCGCTGCAGCTACTGTGAATGTTTGCTGAGGTCACAGTACTGACCACAGTCAGACCTGAGTAACTGGCTGCCTTACAAAACTTCACTGACTGGTGACATGATGACAAACAAAGCACTGGGGGAAGAAGTGAGAGAAGCTGGCTGGTGCAATGAGATGCCAGATTTCTCCCACTCCCTTTTCCTATAGTATGATCCTCTTCTCATATCATTTTATTTAAAACTTCTTTAAATAACAAACATAGAAACATCAATCAATCAATCAATCAATCAATCAAAAATCTTTATTTATCCAGGGGGGCACCATTGAGCAGGGCTCATTTGCAAGATGGACCTGGCCATACAAAAATCATAGTACAGTAACATGGTAAAACATAATGCAATATTATACAAAGAAGAAAAATATACATATGTACATCAACATTTGAGTGAGACGGCCTTTACAACAGATAGGCTCACAAATAGGTGCAGCCGGAATGTTCACTTAAAAGGAGAGAGAAAGGCAAGAAGAGGGATACCAGCTTAGGAAGAAATGATGGGGCTGGAATAGTTAACTGGTATATTTCAGGGAAGGGGGTGAAACTTGGCCATGGCTAAAGAGAGGCAGAGAAGCTGGTATTTTGGTAGGGAGAGACAGGCAGGGGCAGAGACAGGATGAGCAGGAGGGAAACTGGAAAATAGGTGAGCTAGTGATGTGGGAAACATTTGCAGGATTCCTTCACGGAGCGGTCATAAAGCAACTTGAAAATATTCAGGCTAACAAGACAGCTCAGCTTCAAGTTTTTTTGCATATTGTTCCACAAGGAAGGCAATGAGAAACTTATGGCAGCTCTGCCGAAATGAGATTTGACCTTAGGTAATTGCAAGGCAATTAGGGAATAGCTTCTTAGAGCATAGGCACCTATCACACTCAGGGGAATACAATCAGAGAAGTATAGGGGGAGCTTGTTGGTAACCGCTCTGAAAGCCCATAGAGTGGCATTTCTGTTTCTCCTATAATGAAGGGAAGTCCAGCCCACTGCAGTGTACAAGAAGCAACAGTGTGTGGAAAGTGGAAAGCCCGTTATGAACCCGATTGCTCTGTGATATAGGGTGTCCAACTTAGCCAGGGCAGAGGCAGTACAATGGCTATAGAGAAGGTCCACATAATCTATCAATGAAAGGAACATGGCTTGAAGCAACCACTGCTTGGCATCCCTAGTAAGGAAGTGGTTAACTCTATAGAATAGTCCTAGTCTTTGTCTTAGTTTCTTCTGTAGTTCTTCGAGATGTTCAGAGAAGGAGAGTTTGTGATTGAGCCATACACCCAGATATTTGCATTTTGGCACATACTCTAGATTTTCCACAAGTACTGTGGTAATCTGAGGGATAGCCCCAACGCAAGCGGGGTTTACCACATAGGAGGAAGGGGAAAAGAGCATCGCTTTTGTTTTTTTTGTATTAAGCAGAAGCTTTTTGCTTATGAGCTGGTATTGCAATAGGTTAAATTCAGCTTTGGAGGTCTTCACAAGCTGCTGCCGACATAGAACGACTGAAACAAAGTACTGTGTCATCAGCAAACAAGTGGATATTGGCCTTATTGATGTTGTCATCGATGTTGTTAATGTAAACCGCAAACAACAGGGGACCAAGGATAGACCCCTGAGGCACACCTCTCTGTAGGGGTTTAAGTGGCGAAAGATCACCTTCAGCCTTAACCTGCTGTTTCCGTTCCACAAGGTAGTCAGCAAACCAGCACACAGAGTTAGGGTCCAGCCCTAAGTTACATAGGGAGGAAAGAAACAGGCTATGGTCGACTGTGTTGAAGGCCTTACTTAGATCCAAAAAAACGGCACAGACAAAATTCCTATTGTCAAGGTCAAGGAGCCAATCATTAGTCACTTTTGCTAGGGCAGTTATGATGCTGTGCTTTGCTCTGAATCCAGACTGCACCGGATTTAACAGACTCCTGGATTCAAGGTACGCCCTTAGCTCACCACTCACTACCTCTCCCAATAAATTAGACAGAATGGGGAGGAGGGAGATCGGTCTATAATTATTAAGGTCGCAAGGGTCACCCAATCTGAGCAGAGGGATGACATGAGCCACTTTTCATTGTGAGGGGAGGCTCCCCTGGGATAGTGACAAGTTGAAGAAATGTGTGATTGGTACTGCCAACACATGGTATGCACATTTCAGAAAGTAAGGCTCTATAGAGTCTGAACCTGCACCCTTCTTGATATCCAACTGCAGTAATAGATCTTCAACCTCTTTTAGAGAGGCAGGCAGGAAGGAGGAGGCCTCTTTGGTAGCAGGAGACTTGTGAAACAATAATCCCTGCTGAGTGTGGATGGTATTAGCAGGGATGTGTCAAATGCTAGCCCAGCAGTTGCAAAATGATTATTGAGGGCTTCCAGTATCTCCGATCGGTCTGAAATGGTGTTACTACCGGATATAATTTTTGATGGGAGGGAGTTTCCAGGTGAATGACCAGACATGTCCTTTATTATTTTCCAAAATTTTGAAGGATTCCTTGAGGCAGAGTCTAGCTCAGTGCAATAGAAAGCAGTCTTGGCTGCTCTGACCAACTTGGTGCACTTATTGCGTGCCCTTCTAAACTGACACCACTCCAAGTCATTCTTGCTTCTGCGTGCTTTTTCCAAAGCGTATCCCTATCTAGCATGGAAGCTTTGAGTTCTGGTGAAAACCAGTGGCAAGTGTTGCTCCTTACATGTACCTTTGCCATGGGGGCATGCCTGTTTAAGGCCGCAGTTAGTATTTTGTGAAAGACAGTATATGCCTCATTAACTGTTTTGGCTAAGTAGAAATCTTGCCATCGCAGGGAATGTTTCAATTTGTCGAGGTAGGCAAACAAATCAAAGTTGCATTTACATCTCTTGATTGGGAACTTTGCTACAAACTGTGGATTATGCACAGATCTGATGCTGGTGATGAAACAGTGATCGCTGATGTCAGAGAAAAATGTTCCAACATGGGAGAACAGGTGTGGTTTGTTAACCAAAATGACGTCTAAAAGGGTGCCGTTACTAGGGTTCTTTTTATTTGGGCGAGTGGGTTCACGAATGAGTTGCACCAGCCCCAAGGTGTCACAAAAGGATTTCAAGGGAGCCAAGGCTTTTGATAACCAGTCGTAGTTCAGATCACCAAGAATAATAGTTTCCAGCGTACTAAGCCCCAGGGCAGAGCTTAAATGTGACAAGAGATGTGAACCTGCAGACAGGGGCCTATAACAGCCCATTACACAGAGTGCACAAGAAGGTGATAGTTCAACCTTTAGGGACAAGCATTCAAATTCATTAGGGGAGGAGAACGATTCTAGACATGATACAGAGAATTTGTCCCCGACATAGAAACATAGAAACATAGACTTTGACGGCAGATAAGGACCGCTAGGCCCATCTAGTCTGCCCATTTCCCTACCTACAGGATAGGCCGCAGATCCTAGTTAACCAACAGCCTATATCTTCCTGCCCCCACAAGAATTGCCTTATGTCTGTCCCATGCATTCTTGAATTCTCCACAGTTTTAGACCCCACTAACTTCCTAGGAAGGCTGTTCCATGCATCCACTACCCTCTCTGTGAAATAATATTTCTCACATTGTCGCTGAACCGCCCTCCTTCTATCTTTAAATTGTGTCCCTTGTTCTTGCAAGTCTCTTTTTCTGAAAGATGCTACCCTCTTGGACTTTGTTGATTCCCTTGAGGTACTTGAAAGTTTCTATCATGTCCCCCCTCTCCTTCTTTCCTCAAGGGTATCATATTAAGCTCCTTTAGTCTCTCCTCATACGGCTTCTCTTGCAGACCCTGCACCATTTCAGTTGCCCTCCTCTGGACTGCCTCTATCCTGTCTATGTCCTTGCAGATGGGGTCTCCAGAATTGGACACAGTATTCAGATGGGGTCTCACCAACTGTCTGTACAGAGGATAACAACTTCCTGTTTTCTGCTGCTGATGCTCTCCCTATACATCCCAATATACCCCGGCCCTCCCTACTGCCTTCTCACATTGCTTGCTAACCTTAAGGTCATCTGATATGATTACCCCCAGGTCCCTTTCCTGTTTTGTTGTTGTTACTACCTCCCCACCCATTGTGTATTCTTCCCCTGGGTTCTTGTTTCCCAGGTGCATTATTTTGCACTTTTTTGCATTGAATCCTAGCTGCCATACGTCTGACCATTCCTCCAACCTTGCCAAGTCCCTTTTCATCCTTTCCACACCTCCTTGTATATCAACCCTGTTGCAGATCTTGTGTCATCTGCAAAAGGCATACTTTTCCTTCCGTCCCTCTGCAATGTCACTGATGAAGACATTAAAAGGACTGGACCCAATACTGAACCCTGCGGGTACCCCACTAGTAACCGCCCTTTCTTCAAGTGGACTCCATTTACAATTACCTTCTGTGTCCTGTTGTCCAGCCAATGTTTTGCGAGGCTACCACCCTGGGACCCACTCCCAGGCTGTTAGTTGACTAATAATCTTTTGTGTGGGACTGTGTCAAATGCCTTACAAAGTCTAGGTAGGCCATGTCCACAGCCCCTCCCCTGGTCTACTACTTTGGTCACCCAGTCAAAGAAATCTATTAGATCTGGCCTGACATGACCTTCCCGCTGTGAACCCATGCTGCTTTGATCCTGTGCTCCACTGACCTCTAGGTACTCAACTATTCTTTCCTTCAGAAGTGACTCATCACTTTCCCTACCACAGAGGTCAGACTGACAGGTCTGTAGTTTCCTGCCTGTGTCTTGGTCCCACTTTTGAAGGGAATCACATCCGCCTTCCTCCAGTCCTCGGGTACCACCATCCTCCCATGATTTATTAAAAAGAGTAGCCAGTGGTTTCACTAGTTCCTTCCTTAATTCTTTTAGAATTCTGGGTTAATTCCATCAGGACCCATTGCTTTGTCCACCTTCAGTTTTAGGAGTTCTTGCAGAACCTTTCTTCTGTGGAGAGGACTGGGATCGACCCCCTATCAAGAGTGCTTCTGTTAATTGGATTAGGCACTTCCTCCTCTTTGTGAATACTGAGCAGAAATATTCGTTCAGTATTCCTGCTTTTCACTGTCCCTCTGCCCACCCACCGTTCATTCTATTCAGCCTCACTGTCCCTCACTTTTGTCTTTCACGCCGTGATGTGCCTATAAAAGGTTTTATCCCCTTCTTAACTGAGTTGGCTATCTTTTCCTCAGTTTGGGCCTTTGCTTTTCTGACTTCCCTCCTGCTTCTTTCTGCCTTAACTGGTACAGCTCTCTGTACTGCTCCTTCTGTGTTTCCTTATACTTCCGGAATGCTATCTTTTCTTCCTGACTTTCACAGCCACCTCTCTTGAGAACCATAGTGGCTTTTTCTTTCGCTTTTGATTTGTTTATTTGCTTCACACAAAGGCTTGTTGCCTCTGTGATGGCAGTTTTGATAATTCCATTGTTGCTCCACACCTCCTTCTAGCCTGTTTGTTAGTGCTTTTCTGAGGCACTCTCCCATCTTGCCAAAGTCAGCCCTCCTAAAGTCCAGTATCCTCACTTTTGTATGGCTTGACTCAGTAGCTGAGTTTAACGTGAACCACACTGTTTGATGGTCACTTGTCCCCAGATGGCAACCCACTTCTAGATCTGAGATCCTCTCACTGTCCCCATTTGAGAGTACAAGGTCTAAGATTGCTCCCTCACGAGTGGGTTCCGAAACTAGCTGTCTAATGCCTGCCACCTGTAGGGCATCAAGAATGGCCCTGCTCTTGGATGTGGCTGCAGCAAATGTGCTCCAGTTGACATCTGGCATATTCAGGTCTCCCATCAACAGTATCTCCCCTTTCTCTGCCATTCTAAGAATGCCTTCCATCATATCCTTGTCCATTCCTTCCCCCTGCCATGGGGGTCTGTACACAACCCCTGTGCGGATTGTGGTGCCCTTTCCAGTCTCCAAGGTGACCCACAGTGCCTCCTCTCCTCCCTGTTTACTCTTTTGTTCAGTTGATTTTATCCCTTCCTTGACATAGAGAGCTACTCCTCCCCCTCTTCTCCCCTGCCTGTCTCTCCTGTAAGTTATGTACCCTGGTATGTTAACATCCCAGTCATGGTTCTCTGTGTACCATGTTTCTGTGACTGCTACGATGTCCAGGCATCCTCTTCCATTAAGGCCACCAGCTCAGGGGCTTGTTGCCCAGACTCGGGCATTGGTACTCATTACCCTCCATTTCCTGATGGCCTTACTCCCTTTGCCCCATCCCTGTCCTTCTTGCCTTGTCACTTTCTCCATACCTCTGCCCTTCTCTCTATCGACACCTCCATGTTGGTGTCTGCCACACTTACTACCGTTATTGTTTGGGGGGGGGCTAGGATTTTCCTGCTCCTTTCCAGTGCCTCCCCCCTTGGCTAGTTTAAAAGCTTGCCAATGGAGCATTTAAACCTATCACCTAGGATCCTGGTTCCCCTCCTGGACAGATGCAGCCCATCATGCCATCATGACATACTGTAGATCACCACCCCTCCGCCTCTTGATTGGCTATCAGCTCGAAAGAGCAAATAACCTGGGATGTTGATTTCCTTGTCAGGAGTGACTGGTCTAAGCCAGGTCTCAGTGATCACCAGAACATCAGGTAGGGTGTGGCTAACCCATGCCTGGATCATGGTGATTTTTTTCAAAAGACTGCAGACAGTGACATGCAAGAATGATATTCCTTTAATTCCAGCAAGGTCAGGAGGAGAAGCAAGGGAATCTAGAGGCCCCGGGTTGAGCTCGACATTGCCTGCGCACAATAGCAACAAAATCTTTTTTAAGGCAGCAAAAGTTAATTTTAGTTGCTGTTGTTCATAAGGTGCATTATAATTTTTTTTTTTTTTTTTAACCTGATTAAGTCAAGAAGAAGGTAAATAGGGCAGGCCCTGGTGGTGGTCTGGGCAGGCTAAATTTGTTATGTGGGTCCACTCTGCTGACTGATTGTGCTCCTCGCTGGTGGCTCCTACTACTCAATGACCTCTCTGTCTCTCTGACATGAGGCGGTGGCAGGCGTGTTCTGCACTGCCTTGGATAATAATTCAGCTTCTGCTGGCAGTGGCAGTGCTGCTGACTGACTGTGTTTATCTTTTTTTTTTGTTTAAACTAAAGATTTTCCAGACCACGAGACTCAACTAGTCTGAGTCGATGGCCAGGCCAAACAGTGGGCCTAGTGACCAGCCACAAGTGCTGAGGCACAAGTGATGCGGAGTGTGGATGGTGGCTCTCTCTCTCTCTCTCTCTCTCTCTCTCTCTCTATCAATGATGACGACAGGAGGCTTTCTGAGAGGAAATTAATTTGGTGGTGCATGGCACCATTTCCTATCATCCAGGTGGGACTTATTTCATGTATGACGGGACCACCATGCACAGTACGTGATGCACGGACCTGAGGGCTGGGAGGACAGTAAAGTTATGGTCTGGGAGGGTGGGTGGGGGCAAACAATCAACAGACCACATTGTAACTATTTAATTGGCTAGCATGTTGTGCTTCACCTGCAGAGAGAATGGAAACAAAATGCCACAAATGGCGAGCTGTTTGGACAGTCGAGGCAGTGGGGCAAATGGTTCACGGCAACATAGATGATCGAATTTCCCCACAAGGTTTAGTCACTCAGTGGGAAAGTACAGGGACAGGGAAGAAGAAGAATAAAAAAAAAAAAAAATCGGTGGCCTCTCAAACTATGGGGCCCTGGGCAGTTGGCCCTTCTGCCCTATGGTTAATCCGGCCCTACGTGAATGGCCCAGGCATAGAACACCATGGGGTTCACCACAGTATATATAGGCAATAACAAGCTACAGGGTGTACATCCATTGAGAGATGTAGTATACTGTATAGGGATGTCCCCAGTGTGTGCTAAGGCATGAGGCCACAGAAACTAAGACTGACATCTCATTTACAATGGTGTCATGTAGTTCTGAAGTGGCAGCAGAAAGGCTGCAACAATCAAACATTGTACACAGTAATAATAAAAAGCATGTGATTTAAAACAATCACAAACCTCAGTAAAGAAAGATGCAGCAGCAACACGTTTCTAAAAGGAGTTCCTGATATACATTGTAACCTTGGATAAACACTAGTTCCAAAAAGTGAACATGTTGTAAGAAAGAGATTGCAAGAAGGACATCTCTCTCTCTCTCTCTCTCTCTCACAGAACGCCTTTTAAATGTAACGTTTACGGTAACAAAAATCTATGAGCATGAATTACAACAGGTGTGATGGTGGTTGTTTAGGAATGATGATTGAGGTAGGAGGCAATTATCCCACTGGGTTGTATTCTCAGATGTAAAAATCCCACATTGGCACACAAAGGAAGCTCTTATATCTCCATATAGATATCCATCTAAATGTACATTCTGTATACATTATATTTCCATGGGTATGTTCGTGTGTCAGTGTATATATGTGTGAGTTATTGTCTCCTTTTGTTTTCAATGTGTAATTCCAAAAGATGGATATAGTTCAGATCCTGCAGAGCAGCATTAAATTGTCATCCCTGTTTTGCAGTTTTTTTGTTTTCTTTTTGCTCTTAAAAGACAGATTTTACTGTTGTGTTTTCCTGTGCTGGTATTTTCGTTTGAGTACCCCATAGACATTGAACCAGGAAGTTGTTCATTCAGATTCTGTTTTTTCAATCAGAAGAGCCTGCATTAGGTATTTTCTCAGTGCTTTGGGGGGGCTAATTCCTGGAATGCAGGCTGTTTTTTGGATACTATCCAAGCCGTAGAAGACAGGGAGAAGAGTGAAAGACTGTTTTATTTCAGCTTCTTTCCACTATGAAATATCATCACCAAGTCACAAAGCCAGTTCAGTAGCATACTGTAGATGCTTAGCACTGCAGCCGCCCCCCCGACCACCACCACCAAAACAACAGAGGAGTATATTACAGGCCATGGGCTCAAATTCCTTTGGTCCAAGTCTAAAACTTGCTATTTTAATGGTCCCTGATAGCCTATTAGACCATTAGAGTAGCAGACTGGGGACTTGGGGAACATGATGCCAGAACCTTGATTAAGGAGAGAGGTGAATGTATGTCTATAATGCATTTAAAAGTAAGTATTGGGTACAAATTAATTTCTAACTTTCGTAATCTTGGTACAAAAGGTCAAAGTACACATGAATTTTTCCAGTATGTTTTAGCAATTTATTTCCATTTTACAGCAGAAAGTAAAGTCAAATGCCTTTGGCATACAGGTCCAAGGTTAAATCTCTTTAGCTTGCAGGTTTTATTTTCTAGTTTTAAATTCTTTTGATACTTGAAATACTCATGACTAAGTAATTTTGGCTTTGCAACTTCATGTTGCAGACCAAAAATTATGTATTTGTGTTTTTCTTAAAGTCTTTGTCATTTTAAACCATTTATGTTAACATGTGTCATAGAGTTAGTAAAATAGTGGCTTAAGGTTGGGAAAGAAGGACTATAGGTCCATCATGTATGCCCCCTCCCTGCTTTACTAGCAGGGATGTAATAAGTATGCTGTGCAAACTTTTACCAATTTATAGGGATTTCCTGCCCACTCTACTACCCAGGGTACACAGTGATTCTCTTGGTAAGCAGCAATGTGCTTAGGCTTGTCCTGAAGAGCAGCTAACACCCTCAGGGCAGGCAACTCATGCCAAAGAGCTGCCCACAAGATGATAAACTAGCCATAATTTAAATTTATAAGTAAAGTATACTGTAATTACTATATTTGCCTTATTGTAGGTTAGAGTCTCCCTTCGGAGATTGAGATGAGCTGTCAAATACAGCTGCAGCACCACCCAAAAATGTTATTTTGATGATAAGTAGGGAACGGGGCTGCATTTGTAATATTGGATTGCAAGTGCAGTCAGGGCAGTGCATGCCTTTACATTCTCTTCTTTAACCTAGCAGTCAATTGTACAGGTTAATGGCATCATCTGGACCAGTGGCATGCACAACACTTCATTTTGTGTAAACAGTTTGAAGTAGAAATGATTAGTGGTATGTCCCTGATTTTCCTGCTGATTTGTTCGTTGTCTTGGGTTTCACAGAGGCAGCAGAACTGTACTCAGTTGTAGAGATTGACTCTTCCACAGCTAAATCAGCCCCTGTGAAATGTGTATTAAAGCTTTCAAAACTGGTTTTATATTTCTCCACATTTCATTGTTCATTTGTGTTGATGTGTGATGGTGAATATTTAAAGACTTGCTGTTCAAAGAACGAATGTGTTTTGGAAATGTTTTGGGATTGCCTTAAGAGTTGAGAATTGAGTCCAGGTAATTGCTGGATTTAAGAGACAGGATTAAAGTAGTGCATGTGTTTCTAAGTTATCTACTGGAACTAGTCAGTAGTTCTTTTATATCCAAATTATTGCAGCACTGGATTGCTCCATCTGCATTCTCCTACAAGGGATGGTTTGCCAAGCTGCTCACTGCCCTACACTTTGAAAGGTTATCCCATGACAGAATACACCATCAGAATAGATTTCACAAAAACTGATTTACCATTTTAAGTTCATTACCTTTTGGCATACACCATAATAAAAATGGACTTTTCATCACACTGGTGTAGCTGGCATTGTATTACACTCTGTACTGTATGTAAATAATTCACCCTATGATAAGGGCTCTACATGGTGAACCACATGGTCATCAGAAGATGGCTTGATGCCTTTACTTGATTATGATGATTTAGTAAGTGGTGGTGCCTCACATGATAGATTTCCAAGTTGGACGTACTCTATAATAAATTGGCTAGGTTAACCTTAAAATGTCTGATAACCACCCATCACTGTGATTTATATAAATCCATGGATTGGGTTCTTTTGGCTATTAGGAGGGATATACATATTAGTTTATTTTCATACAAATCTGGTCTGGGTCTTATCCCCAAGTATCTGAGTGATAGGTTAACATTCCGAGTTATTGTTCCATCTTTTTTTTCTTTCCTCCAGTCTTTCTGTAATGCCTCCCCCCAATGGAGCTTTTGGCCCCAACTCCACACACCGACCCACCATGTCCAGGCTTACCCCCTGTGTGGGGTTGTCGAACAGGCACTCCCTCTCCATGGGCAATGGTGGCTAGCCCCGGTTTACCCCCCAGGGTAGGGCCACTGGAGTGGGACTCCCCTGCTGGACACTGATGGGCAGTGGGAAACTTAAGCAGAGCGGGGGCATCATGACCAGGGGACAGGGAGTGGGGTCCCCTGGCAAAGGGATATGTTGGGTCGGCCAGGGTATGGCAGTATGTGGGAATGACAGGAATGGTGACAACAGGATGTCTCAGCAGGTGAGGGTGTCCCTTGGTGGCTGGAAGGAGTTGCCGGTTGAGGGGCCTGGGAGGAGCAAACAAAATGCCTTCCCTGCCTCAGTGTCCTTTTTTGCCACAAATCAGGCCTCCAACTTGCATTCTCCTGGGAGATCATCACTAAATTTATACTGCCATTGACTAGAATGACTTGGTTTGTAGAGCTTCCCTAATTTTATTACTTGCCAAACTGGACACCCTATATAACTCCTTCTTCCATTCTGCCCTTAACTGCCATCCCAGTACCCGCCAATGTACTCTATACAATTTCCTCAACTGACTTTCACTAGATGATCAGTGTAAATTGATAGGGTCACTTCCCTTTTCAAATTCTGGCCTGCTGGACTGTCCTATTACCTTCTTTCCCCGTTATCTCTGGTTACCCAGTCTGTTTATTCCACTTAGAAGCCAATTCAGTTGATCTTTTCTAATTGCTAAATGCAGTAAAGCCATTGGCCAAGCTGGGTTCTTCTACTGACTCATTAATCTCTAAAACTGTCTCCCTGCAGAAATATGCTAAGCCACTTCTCATGATGTACTTCAAGCACTGTTGTGTGAACTGGAAAAAACAACATGCTGTTGTGCCTAGTTGTATTGTATTGTATTGTGTTGTATTATAATTACTGGTTATGTATCTGCAGTTACACATGTACATGTGTAATGGAGAGTACCTTGCAAGCCACCTCACCTGTTTTGAGGCATGTGGTAAGCAATTTGTACTTCACTGCATGAGGAAACACAAAATCATTAAATATATAAAATAAAATATGGGCAGTGGGCAATAAAACTCATTTTTTTACACACCCTTGGTGTGTAATATCTAAATACACAACTCAACTTTCAGTTTCATGGTTGATGTGGTATCAAACACCTTGGGTGTGTAAATAAAATACATTGTTCTTTATATTATATTAACTGCATTTGATGTACTTCATATTTATTTGGATTACTAGGATTGTCTCTTATGCCATCTCAGTACCAGTGTTGTTATTTTGTCTCATCATTTTTCTTCTTTTACTTTATTTTAGTCCTTATATGCTGCTATGTTAGAGTGTTCTCTTTGTGTTCCTTCCTGATTCCTCCCCAAGATGCATCTGGAAACAAGTAGAATGTTCAGCTCAGCAGTCCTTCCTGAAGAAACACTAAATAAATAACTGTAAAATATGAGCTGATTATTCCAGTTGGCTACCTGAGATTCTGGTAAGTCACCACTACGGGCAATCTTCAAAGTGAAAGAGATCTCAGAAGTTATGCTAATTTAGTCTTCCAGTACACAGAGTGACAGGATTATGATACCAGTTCTCTAGCTGGATGCAGATTCTGTAGCCTGGTTTTGGGGAGTTGAAGAAGACAGTTTATTTCCCCAGAAGGAGTGGCACTGCTTTGTGCTGGTACTGTACAGTAAACGAAACACGCTGTTCAGCTACACCAGCAGAAATGGAAGAGGAACAAGTAGCAAAGACAAGAATTCTAGCGAGACAGAAGAATTATGGGCACGGGAAAGCAAATGGGGGACAGAGGAGGTGGCACAAAAGAATGGGGACAAGAATCAGAGGAAAGAGAGGGAGCACAGAAGATAATGAAGAACTAGGCACTGAAGAATTAAGAACCATACTTCTGTCTTAGGCACTGAAGAATTAAGAACCATATTTCTGTTTTAGGCACTGAAGAATTAAAAACCATACTTCAGTTTTAGGCACTGAAGAGTTAAGAACCATACTTCTGTTTCAACTGAGACAGCTTTGGTATTTTTAACTAGTTGGATTTTTATTTTGTGTAGTTAGATTTTATAATTGCTGGCTAAAGTACCTAGCTGAAAAATCTTAATCTGGGGCACTGCTCATGACTGTACTGTTTCTACTATGAAAAATACAGTACAGGGGAGGGTAGAGCTGGCAGCCCACAGGAGTGGACCCATTCCAGGGGAGCTCTATAGAGCTTAAAATGTACTTACTAAATCAAGCAAAATTGATAAAATTATTTTTTTCTTGACTTACAGTAAAATATATATCTTGCTTGAAGGATTGTCCTGGTGAACATTGGTGAACAACAGGCATGGGGAACCCTCGCAAAACAAAGACATTGGAGACCAGCAAGGGGAAGTCAGGAAAGTCACTTGAGCAAGCATGCCAGAGTGGCCAGCACCCTGGGCTCAGTGTGGGCCTGAACCATCGAATGACACACTCCTGCAAGCTTTTAGGGAGCTCGACCATCAAGTCAGCACACCTACTGTAACTCCAGATTTACCATTATGGAAACTAGGATGGGCACACTCACCATAGATGTTAAAATAGCTACTGCCTCAGTGCAGAAGACTTCCACTGCCATCATGGGTATAATAAATGAGAACAAGATCCTTTCGCTCCACCTGGAGCATCTTGGGAATGGTGCTAGGCAGGCCAGCATTCATATCCTAGGACTCCATGAGGATTCAGAAGGGTCAGATGCTAATATATTCCTAGGGGATCTGTCAAAGCAAACTCAAATTTGGATCTGTCAGGTCAAGTATTTAAATCCTACTGGATCATGCTGAGGAAGCAGCTAGCCAATCTGAACCATCCCAACACCCTCCTTCTGCTAACTAGTGGCCCACATGTACATGACCAAATCTTGATGGCAGTGAAGCAGAAAGGTAAGATAATTCTCTCTGATGGAATACAGATTTTCTTCTTTCCTGACCTTACCTTCAAAACAAGGAAAATCAGAAAAGCTTTCATGCTGTGCAGGCTGCTCTAAGATCACTGGGGGTCACGCATACCCTTCAGTTTCCTGCTAAACTAAGAATCAGCTATGCGGGTAAGACTTTCATTTTTTCAGACCCATTGGAGGTGGGGCAAAATTGGACTCAATCAAAAAAGACTCTGAGGACTAAATACATTTAAAATGATATCATGCGGTTTTACGTCACCAGTTTTAGTGCCCGGTATCTAGTATACTGTTTGAGGAAGCTGTTAACACTTCTGATTGTTCATGTTACTTACCAAGAGGGTAGGCGTGGTGATGCATTATAAGATGGTACTGTATCTCTTAATGTGGGTCAATCGTGCACAGTTTGTTAATGCATTTATTGACACTCCAGGGGCTGGAGGGTCCATGATCTCTGGAGTTTGCTCAGGGAAGATGGCCTCATGGTGCTCTTTTAATCCTGGTGTGCAATATGTGCACAAGCCTGTCTAGCATCACATGCAGCGGAATATTAGATAATCCCCTCCATTCTCTCTCACTCTGTTTGGATGCCTGTATATATTACTACATTTCACTAAACATTTCCTTTATAGTTTGTTAATGCTAATACCTGTTATAACTTGTTTGGGGGCAGTTATAGGTGTATCCATGTACTGTACTAGATGGACTATCATATTAAGTGATGGTGTGTTAATAATGTTCACACTGTTCTAATAGGTTGATGTTTGCATAAATACATACATGCAAGTTATATATTACAAATGTGGTTGTGGATCTATCTCCAGAAAAGTCTGCTAAATTTTAGAGAAAATTAATATGGTTGATATATGCATGAGCTTGTAAAGTCACACATGGTGATGTCAGCAGTGCTTTGCACTAAACATGAACTTATTGAACATTTTCATCCATCTACATGGTCTATGGTGATGCTGCAGGAAGTACCTTTTGGACTTTATTAAGAGACTGCGTTTATTTAGCATGTCTCTCTGTCTCTCTCTCTCTCTCGGTGGTAACATAAGGTGACGAGTGTACCATACTACTGTAATTAACTGGTTCAACCTCTTTCTATACCCAGAACCAGGAACTCTGACTGGGCGTTGCATATACTGAACCTTACTAAACATAAAGTTAAAAAAACCCATACAATAAGGATATAAACAGGTCGGAGGCTGTTCAGAGAAAAGCAACCAAAATGATCCAGGGCCTTCAAAGGCACACATACAAGGAGTGTTTGTAAGCATTAAATATGTTCTCACTGGAGACAAGGAGGGAGAGGGGAGAGATGATTAAAACATGCAAGTTTATGAGAGGAATAAATAAGATGCCATCCTCGGACTTGTTCAGCAGAGTCTCCAACTCTAACACTAGAGGACACGAGTGGAAGTTGGGGGGGGGGCCTTCAAGAGGGAGCTTAGAAAACACTATTTTACAGAAAGAGTCATGGAGCCATGCAATAAACTGCCAGCTGAAGCAGTGGAAGCAAAGTCCGTGATATGATTCAAGCTGGGGTGGGACAAGGCTAAAGCGCGATCAAAAGCAACAGGAGCAGGATGAGGCATTAGGCAGAAGGAGGGTTAGGTCCTGGGATCTGAGAAGGTCCAAGGAACACACGGACAGACTAGATGGACCCTTGGTTTCTTCTGCTGTCTATTTTTTCCTCTGTTTTCTATGTTACTATGTATGTACTGTGAAATCTATATATGTATTTATACCCATTGTGCCTGAAAATATCTGAAAAAAACATTTTAAAATTTATATGTAACTCCCTTGCATTGTTCAATATGCAGTCAACGTCCAGTAAGCAGTATGGTTACAGATTAGCAGTATGCTGAAAGTAGGTGGCAAGATGCAGTAAGAAGCTGTGAGTAAATTGTGAGATAAGGATAGATATGAAACCAGTAATACAACTTGTTAGTGAGCATTTACAGTATATAATTCAGGTTTTACATGTGCCAGACAGTATGTGCTTGCATCTATGAGTTTAGGTTTCATGGTGCCTGTTAAGGTGACCAGGGATTTGGCAGATTTGGAACCACGACTCAGAAACAAGGGTGTTCCAGTTCTTGGTGATGCATTAGGCAGATGTCTGCTTACTCATGTCTGTTTTAATCTTTAGAATTTTATAGGTTATGTGGCCCATTAGTCTCTACCAGTTGTTATTGCAGGTGTACCATACTGTAAGATGTACAGTGCAGTAGGTTGGGTATGATCAGTACTGCTTCCAGTAGATGGAGTAGATGGCTTCAGTGAAGCAGTCAAAGTTCTCTTGGGGTTACCCTCCTAGGTGGGCATAGATCTCACAGTAGTGAGACAGAAAGTAAATGCATTGCTGGGATGCATTAGGTGGGGGGTAAGGAGCACATCACTGGATGTTAGACTGCTCCTGGAGTCCTACATCCAGTTCTTGTCACCACTGTAAAGAAAGGCCATTGAAGAGGTCAACAGCATCGAGCACAGGGCTGCCAAGCTGGGTAGCAGCAAGAGCTCTGAGGAAAGATTGGATGTACTCAAATGATTAGGCAAATAGAAGAAAAGGCTGAGGGGGCACATGATCTTGGTGTTCCAAATACTAAAAAGTATGGACAAGGTGAAGCATACAGAGTTTTGTGAGCTGCTGAATTCCAGCAGAACAAGGGGGCATACATTTACACTGAGGAACACAGAATAAAGGGAAACATTAGGAAGCATTAGTTCTGTCATGGTGGAGGGCATTCAGTGGTGTCTGCTAGGATCCTGCAGAATTTTGCCAAACTGTGCAGGAAACAGTGCAATTTAGTGGCAGAAACATAGACTTTGTCTGCCTCTTCTCACTGCCGATTCCAACACCTCTAACCCTATTTGGTCACTGATGTTCCTCCCTTCTCCTCTTTCTCTACCCAGTTTGCCCCTCTGCCTATCCCACATATGCTTGTAGTGCCCCACAGTCTTTGCACCCACAGCCTCTACTGGCAGGCTGTTCCCGTCGTCCACCACCCTTTCCATGAAAAAGTACTTCCTCACATCTGTCTGAAATGGCCCCCTTAAGCTTCATTGCATGCACCCATGTCCTAGTTCCTTCTTTTCTCTGAAAGAGACATCCCTTCTGCAACCCATTCACCCTGTGAGGTACATGTAGGTCTCCGTCATGTCCCCTCTCACTCTCTTCATTGTCTGTCTCTGCAGCACAGTGAAACCATTTATGGCTGTATTACACTGTTTGTGAGGTGCCCCCCTGTCCCGGAGCCTGAGCCATGTCATTTATTACTGTGACATAGTCAGATACACTGTCCGTCTCTACAGCACAGTGAAATCAAAATTTATTACAGACCAGGACGCACACTACACAGACTGATGTTTCACTTGGCCGGCTGCCAAGTTTTTTCAGAGTAAAAAACACCATTCAGGTGCTTTACTTAAATATTCTGTTCACCATATCATGTGATTTCTATTGCACCAATACAAATACAACACCATTTATGCACTAATTAATTATACAACACTTTTTAAAGGAACACAGTATATATCCATTGTTCCCATATTGTTACTAAGGATCACCCCAAACACATAAAACTATACTTAGCAACCTCAAATACAATATTTCATAAATATTTACATATGAATCATATGAAATAAGATACTTAAACTCAATTACTTAATAAAAAACATTTCTATGTACTTATTTAAATACAAAAATGTGAAAAGTGCATATATCAGAGGGAAAAAACACCCGTTAAATGCTACTTTTTTATATAAATCTTAAATACACAACCCACTTTATAGTTGTGTTAATTGTCTATTCATTCATTTGTTTATTTTGGTACACATGGCTGGGTTTACTTTGTTTAAAGCGCTTTTCAGAGATTTTCTCAAAATCCATGGTAATAAAACCTATGGATTATTTATACTTCTTTAAAAATGCAGCCAGTTCAATGTTGTCATTGAGGCCCTTATTTGTACATGCTCCTAAAGTATAAATCCAAAAACTTTCTCTTTGACCTATTTTCTTATTTACGTCTCCACCTCTTGGTCCCAATGTAACAAGTTCTAAACCCAAAAACTAAAATTATTATTTATTTGACCATATTTTTAGAATGTGTTTGGCTATAGCATATGAATCATCACTTCTTTCCACTGCTCTAACATGTTCACCAATTCTTACTTTGAATTTCGTACAGTCCGTCCAACATAGTAGGAAGCCCACACTCACATGTTAGTAGGTATATTACACCTGTACTGTTACATGTGATAAAGTCACATAACTCCATGTTATTCCCAGTAACGGATGTATAAAAGCTTTACAGCAATTAATGTATTTACAATAAATACAGTTCCCACATTTATATGTTCCTTTTTGGTTTTGATGTCAACAATGTTTGCCTATCTTTTATATTGGAGCCTACCATGTTGGATACTACATAGTCCTTAATACTTTTACACTTCCTATACACTACATTGGGACCACCTTCTGTTATTCCTTTCAATTTTGGTTCCAATTTTAAAATGGACCAATTATTGGCTAAGATCTGTTTTATTTCATGTGCTCGATTCGAAAAACTACTAGTGAAGGGACAATCAATTTTAGGTTTAGCGTCTCGTTTACACATTAAGACCTCCCCTCTATCTAATTCATCTACCTTTCTAATGGCTGATGCTATACTGCTGTTACTGTACCCCCTGTTCTTGAAACGTTGTATTTGCTGACTTCATTTAGTTTCAAATTCAGAGGGTTCAGAACAGTTTTGAAATGTTCTTATTAATTTACTTTTTGGTGTATTAAATCTTGTATGGAAGGGATGACAACTGTCAAATCTCAGTTTGGTATTTCTATCTGTGTTTTTCTGAAATAAAGTGGTACATGCTCCTTCATTATGGTCTTTATAAATTTTTAAGTCCAAAAAAGTAATATTTGTTTGATGAATATCATATTTATACGTCAAACAACTACTAGTTGATTCCATCCACTTAATAAAAAACCCAAATTCTTCTGCAGAACCCTTCCACACTATTAATATGTCGTCAATAAAGAGACGCCATAAGTCCACTTTATCAATAAATGGATTAGTGGCTGGCTCATATAAAAAATCAGTTTCCCATTTGTCCACAAACAAATTAGCATAGCTAGGGGCTATTGTGGTGCCCATAGCTGTACCCCAGACTTGATGATATAGCATTCCTTCAAACATAAAAATGTTCATAGTAAGAACCAATTCCGTCAATTGTAGCAGAAAATGTGTAGGGGTTTTTACTAAACTTTCTTCCGCTCTGGTATTCAAAAAATAACTTAAGGCTTATAAGCCTTCATCATGAGGTATTACTGTGTATAGTGAATTAATATCCACCACTGAAAAATACCATGTTTTTTCTATGTACAGATCCTCAACAATTTGTACTTGAGACTAATGTTATTTCTCAGTCTCAGGGACAAATGGTATCAAATAAATCTCCTGTTTGCTCAGATAATGCTTTAAACATGTGTTCTTCAGATGGGTTGGCACCAGTCATTAATTTATCTAGTTACCCGTTAACCCAACATGAGCTTGTGATCTTAGGTAAAGGTTTGTCCTTCTGTCCTGAAAAAGGAATTGATTTTTTCAACACTTTTGTAGATTTACGTAAATTTGGTAGAAATCTAACTTTAAAATGTATTTACAATCAAGATGATATTGGGGGTAACTCTAATAGTTTAAGGTTACAACTGAGATCAGAATATTGTCCACCAGTAAATTCTACTGTTGCAGTGTTCATTAAAAAGTGTGAGTTGGATTTAAAATCTTTACAAGATAAAATTGGAAAACCTAATTTCAATTGTAGTAAAAATGAGATGGAGGCTTTAAAAAACCTGAAAGCTAATAAAGCCATCACAATTAAACCGGCAGATAAGGGTGGGGCTATTGTGGTGCTTAACACTTCGGACTATATTGGAGAGGTTAAAAGACTTATTAAAGATGAAACCTTTTACGTTAAAATCACCCATCAAACTATAGATGTGTTTAAACAAAAAATAGATAAATGTCTGAATAGGGTTTTTTTAAAGGGTTATATTTCAGAGATGGAATATAAAACACTAACAGTGATACATCCTGTTATTCCCGTTATTTATGCACTTCCTAAAATTCATAAAAGTTTAGAACATCCTCCAGGGAGACCGATTGTTTCGGGGAAGGGGTGGCCGACAGATCCTATTTCCATGTATTTAGATGGCTTTTTACAGCCGTTAGTACAGAGTTTAAGATCTTACCTAAAAGATTCCACTCAAGTAGTACAAATTGTTGAGGATCTGTACATAGAAAAAACATGGTATTTTTCAGTGGTGGATGTTAATTCACTATACACAGTAATACCTCAAGATGAAGGCTTATAAGCCTTAAGTTATTTTTTGAATACCAGAACGGAAGAAAGTTTAGTAAAAACCCCTACACATTTTGTGCTACAATTGGCGGAATTGGTTCTTACTATGAATATTTTTATGTTTGAAGGAATGCTATATCATCAAGTCCAGGGTACAGCTATGGGCACCACAATGGCCCATAGCTATGCTAATTTGTTTGTGGGCAAATGGGAAACTGATTTTTTTATATGAGCCATCCACTAATCCATTTATTGATAAAGTGGACTTATGGCGTCACTTTATTGACGACATATTAATAGTGTGGAAGGGTTCTGCAGAAGAATTTGGGTTTTTTATTAAGTGGATGGAATCAACTAGTAGTTGTTTGACGTATAAATATGATATTCATCAAACAAATATTACTTTTTTGGACTTAAAAATTTATAAAGACCATAATGAAGGAGCATGTACCACTTTATTTCAGAAAAACACAGATAGAAATACCATACTGAGATTTGACAGTTGTCATCCCTTCCATACAAGATTTAATATACCAAAAAGTAAATTAATAAGAACATTTCAAAACTGTTCTGAACCCTCTGAATTTGAAACTAAACGAAGTCAGCAAATACACCGTTTCAAGAACAGGGGGTACAGTAACAGCAGTATAGCATCAGCCATTAGAAAGGTAGATGAATTAGATAGAGGGGAGGTCTTAATGTATAAACAGACGCTAAACCTAAAATTGATTGTCCCTTCACTACTAGTTTTTCGAATCGAGCACATGAAATAAAACAGATCTTAGCCAATAATTGGTCCATTTTAAAATTGGAACCAAAATTGAAAGGAATAACAGAAGGTGGTCCCAATGTAGTGTATAGGAAGTGTAAAAGTATTAAGGACTATGTAGTATCCAACATGGTAGGCTCCAATATAAAAGATAGGCAAACATTGTTGACATCAAAACCAAAAGGAACATATAAATGTGGGAACTGTATTTATTGTAAATACATTAATTGCTGTAAAGCTTTTATACATCTGGTTACTGGGTATAACATGGAGTTATGTGACTTTATCACATGTAACAGTACAGGTGTAATATACCTACTAACATGTGAGTGTGGTGCCTACTATGTTGGACGGACTGTACGTAAATTCAAAGTAAGAATTGGTGAACATGTTAGAGCAGTGGAAAGAAGTGATGATTCATATGCTATAGCCAAACACATTCTAAAATATGGTCAAATAAATCATAATTTTAGTTTTTTGGGTTTAGAACTTGTTACATTGGGACCAAGAGGTGGAGACCTAAATAAGAAAATAGGTCAAAGACAAAGTTTTTGGATTTATACTTTAGGAGCATGTACAAATAAGGGCCTCAATGACAATATTGAACTGGCTGCATTTTTAAAGAAGTATAAATAATCCATAGGTTTTATTACCATGGATTTTGAGAAAATCTCTGAAAAGCACTTTAAACAAAGTAAACCCAGCCATGTGTACCAAAATAAACAAATAAATGAATAGACAATTAACACAACTATAAAGTGGGTTGTGTATTTAAGATTTATATAAAAAAGTAGTATTTAACGGGTGTTTTTCCCTCTGATATATGCACTTTTCACATTTTTGTATTTAAATAAGTACATAGAAATGTTTTTTATTAAGTAACTGAGTTTAATTATCTTATTTCATATGATTCATATGTAAATATTTATGAAATATTGTATTTGAGGTTGCTAAGTATAGTTTTATGTGTTTGGGGTGATCCTTAGTAACAATATGGGAACAATGGATATATACTGTGTTCCTTTAAAAAGTGTTATATAATTAATTAGTGCATAAATGGTGTTGTATTTGTATTGGTGCAATAGAAATCACATGATATGGTGAATAGAATATTTAAGTAAAGCACCTGAATGGTGTATTTTACGCTGAAGAAACTTGGCAGCCGGCCAAGTGAAACGTCAGTCTGTGTAGTGTGCGTCCTGGTCTGTAATAAATTTTGATTTTTTCTCTAAAGACGCTTTGAGTGTGCTGTGCAGGTGCTTATATTCAGTTCGCTTTCAGAATTTTAAATACTAATAGCACCGCACATATCCTGGTGCTCTTTCTTTGTTGTTGAATTCGGCACAGTGAAATCCTTTTATGGCTGTATTACACTGTTCGTGAGATCCCCCCCACCCCAAGGCCCAAGCCCTGTAATTTCTTACTGTAACATAGCTACACTGTCTGTCCAGCAGTTAGTGAAGCAATATCCTTTCATGGCTGTGTCTTCTATGTCTTGTACTTCCCAGTCTAAGCCTACTAAAAGGAAGCACAGTGCTGCTGCATGTGCAACTGTTAATTATATGGACATTGACAATATGCATCATAGCACTAATGAAGAACACAGTGACAATAACATCACCAGGACTGGCACTAAATCTCCTGAACACTAAAAGCATGTTAGCAAGGAAATGACAGTAGAGTTTCGGAAAGAACTGACTAGAGTTGCTCATAGAGGTACTGAATGTTTTGCCACATGTGCCAGGATACTTCCAGCTACTGAAGCAGCATGCAAGGATTCATCCTCGTCAAATATAAGCTCAGGTGCAGAGGCAGTGAATGCTGATAGAGATGGTGGTGGTAGTAGGGACTAATGGGATAGCCCAGGCTATATCCCACACAGATTACAGCACTTCCAGTTCTTCTGAATCTTGTGGTGATGAGGGCAGTAGTTTTGATGACAGGGTAGGAGAGGATGCCACTGTAAGGCATAAGAGGCAAGTGCAGAAAAAAAAAATCATACACCAAACGTAAGAATAAGATGAGTATGAATGAGAACAATTAATTTCAACAAGGAAATAGCAGTGTAGGGTTTCCTCTAGGTCCCTAGACTGTACAATGAATACTACCAGGCACTGTGGCACAAAGCAAAAATGGTAAATCTTTAGTGTGGAATTTATATTATATTGACCCTACCTACAACTCTCGAGCTGTATGCAGCCTGTGGAAAAAGAGTGTCAGTCGTGGCAAAGGGGCACATTTTGGAACATCAGTAATGATGCGACATGCAAAGGCAAACACCCAATTGAGTGGTGCACGGTAAGGGGCAGTGTGGTTGGTATGGGTGGTAGTGAAGGTGGTGGTGGCGGGGACCATAGTGACAATGAACTAGAATCAGAACCGGCACCATGGTGCATATGAAGTTTGAACATTCTTACCAACGCTCCTAACATAGAAACATAGACTTTGATGGCAGACAAGGACCGCTTTGCCCCTCTAGTCTGCCCATTTCCCTACCTACATCATAAGCTACAGATCCTAGTTAACCAACAGCCTATTTTTTCCTACCCCTCACAAGAATTACTTTATGACTGTCCCATGCATCCTTGAATTCTCCCACAGTTTTAGACCCCACAACCTTCTCAGGAAGGCTGTTCCATGCATCTACCACCCTCACTGTGAAAAAAATACTTCCTCACATTGCCCCTGAGCCATCCCCCCTCTATCTTCAAATTGTGTCTCCTTGTTCTTGCACATCTCTTTTTCTGAAAAATGCTACCCTCTTGGACATTGTTGATTCCACTGAGGTACTTCAAAGTTTCTATCATGTCCCCCCCCCCTTTCCTCTAGGGTATACATATTAAGCTGCTTTAGTCTCTCCTCATATGGCTTCTCTTGCAGACCCTGCACCATTTTAGTTGCCCTCCTATGGACTGCCTCCATTCTGTCTATGTCCTTGCGGAAATGGGGTCTCCAGAACTGGATGTAGTACTCCAGATGGGGTCTCACCAACTGTCTGTACAGAGGAATAACAACTTCTTGTTTTCTGCTGGTGATGCCTCTCCCTATACATCCCAGTATTCCCCCAGCCCTCCCTACTGCCTTCTCACATTGCTTGCCAAAGGTCATCTGATATGATTACCCCCAGGTCCCTTTCCATTTTTGTTGTTGTTACTACACCCCCCCCCCCAATTGTGTAATCTTCCCTTGGGTTTTTGTTTCCCAGGTGCACTATTTTGCACTGCTTTGCATTGAATCCAAGCTGTCATACTTCTGACCATTCCTCCAACCTTGCCAAGTTCCTTCTCATCCTTTCCATGCCTCCTTGTGTATCAACCCTGTTACAGATCTTTGTGTCATCTGCAAAGAGGCATACTTTTCCTTCCAATCCCTCTGCAATGTCACTTATAAAGACATTAAAAAGGACTGGACCCAGTACTGAACACTGCAGTACCCCACTAGTAACCCCCCTTTCTTCTGAGTGGACTCCGTTTACAATTACCTTCTGTGTCCTGTTGTCCAGCCAATGTTTTACCCAGGCTACCACCCTGGGACCCACTCCCTGGCTGGCTAATTTGTTTATTAATCTTGTGTGTGGGACTGTGTCAAATGCCTTGCTAAAGTCTAGGTAGACCATGTCCACAGCCCCTTCCTGGTCTACTACTTTGGTCACCCAGTCAAAGAAATCGATTAGATTCATCTGACATGACCTTCCCACTGTGAATCCATGCTGCCTTGGGTCCTGTGCCCCACTGGCCTTTAGGTACTCAACAATTCTTTCCTTCAGAAGTGATTCCATCATTTTCCCTACCACTGAGGTCAAACCGATAGGTCTGTAGTTTCCTGCATCTGTCTTGCTCCCACTTTTGTGAAGGGGAATCACATCCGCCTTCCTCCAGTCCTCAGGTACCATACCATCCTCCCATGATTTGCTAAAAAGTGTAGTCAGTGGTGTCACTAGTTCTCACCTTAATTCTTTTTGAATTCTAGGGTGAATCCCATCAGACCCCATTGCTTTGTCCACCTTCAGTTTTAGGAGTTCTTTCAGAATCCTTTCTTCTGTGAAAGGACTGGGATTGACCCCCCCCCATCCAGAGTGCTTCTGTTAATTGGATTAGGTACCTCCCCCTCCTCCTCTTCTGCGAATACTGAGCAGAAGTATTCGTTCAGTATCTCTGCTTTTTCACTGTCCCTCTCAGCCCACCCACTATCCATTCTATTCAGCCTCACTATCCCTCCCTTTGTCTTTCTACGCTCCTTGATGTACCTATAAAAGGTTTTATCCCCTTCCTAACTATGTTGGCTATCTTTTCCTCAGTTTAGGCCTTTGCTATTCTGATTTCCCTCTCTGCTTCTTTCTGCCTTAACTGATACAGTTCTCTGTCCTGCTCCTTCTGTGTTTCCTTATACTTCTTAAATGCTGTCTTATTCTCCCTAACCTCCCCCATCACCTCTTTTGAGAACCATAGCGGCTTTTTCTTTCATTTTGATTTGTTTATTTGTCTCACACAAAGGCTTGTTGCCTCTGTGATGACAGTTTTGATGTTTCCCCATTGTTGCTCCTCCCCTCATCCTAGCCTGTTTTCTAGTGCTTTTCTAAGGCACTCTCCCATCTTGCCAAAGTCAGCCCTCCTGAAGTCCAGTACCCTCACTTTTGTATGGCTTGACTGTGTAGCTGAGTTTATCGTGAACCACACTGTTTGGTGATCACTTGTTCCCAGATGACTACCCACTTCTAAATCTGAGATACTCTCACTGTCCTCATTTGAGAGTACAAGGTCTAAGGTTGCTCCCTCATGAGTGGGTTCGAAAACTAGCTGTCTGAGGCATGCCCCCGTAGAGCATCGAGAATGGACCTGCTCTTGGATATGGCTGCAGCAAAGGTGCTCCAGTTAACATCTGGCATATTCAGGTTCCCCATCAACAGTATCTCCCCTTTCTCTGCCATCCTTAGGATGCCTTCTATCATATCCTTGTCCATTCCCTCCCCCTGAGATGGGGGTCTGTATACAACCTCTGTGTGGATTGTGGTGCCATTTCCAGTCTCTAAGGTGACCCACAGTGCCTCCTCTCCTCCCTGTTTACTCTTTTGTTCCATTGCTTTTATCCCTTCCCTTACATAGAGAGCTACTCCTCCCCCTCTTCTCCCCTCCCTTTCTCTCCTGTAGGTTGTGTACCCTGGTATGTTAACATCCCAGTCATGGTTCTGTGTGTACCATGACGGTGTCCATGTTTCTGTGACTGCTACAATATCCAATATCAACCATGCAGAGAAAAGGGGCAAACACCAGGTTCTCACTAGGCCATGCTTCAAAGTTATCATGAGGTTTTTGACTGTAATGATGAAGCACAGGTACATTGGTGAGTTTGAGATTATCAACGATCACAGAGCCGGGAAAATTTTTATTAATCTCACAGGTAGACTGAACAAGTGTAGAGTTATCAGCCCCAGATTTGATGTTCAACTGAGAGATCTGGAGAAATGGCAGAAAAACTTGCTACATCTCGTCAGTTTGGGTACATAGTGCTGCTAACCACCTCAGCTGGCATCACGAACCGTAAATTAGCCAGGTGAAAACACACAGGAGGCAAGATCCGGGATTCTTTTATAAAGCAGTGAAAACAGGCATGCAAATGAAAATATACAAATAGAAGCAGTAAGTGACATTGAATCACTTGATGTGTCCTTGCAGTTTTCCCAGACAAACACAGATTGTTTTCTGACACCATCAAGTACTGGAAAATCCTAAAATAGTACTCCACATGAAAAAATACTTTCTCCCAAACATTAAAAATATCTCATCAACTAACATTAAAAGAAAGTGTTATGATGAGATCAAAATTTCTCCACCAGCATCCAACATGTCAGCTGTTAAATAGAGCCATAGCAGAGCTGTTGGATGGTTGTCAACTCCCTTTTGTTGCCCAGAAAGGTTTCCTTCAGTTCATGAACTGCAATGAACCATGGCACGCTGTTTCCTGACGAACATATTTCTCAAAAACGGCTGTTCCACATTTGTATGACTTGGTGTGTACTGAAGTCATTAAGCAGTTGAAACACTCTGAGGTGAAGAAGGTTCACACAGCTACAGATATATGGACAAGTAAACAAACAATTGAGTACATGATGGTTACAGCTCATTGGGCAAGTTTCCAGTTAAAGTAATAATCCCCACTCTGCCACAAGCAGTAGGAAGCAGACAGTATTATGTGTCACCTTTTTTGAGGAAAACCACACTGCTGTGAATGTTTTGAAGGAGCCACAAATACAATTCCAGAAATGGTTTACTCTCTATTCCTTATGTACAGGGATCATAGGATCAGATAATGGTGCCAACATAGTTGAGGCTGTTAGAGATGGCAACTACCAACATATACCTTATTTTACACACATGGTTTAAATCTTCTCATCCATAATTTCTTAAATGGAAACAGAAATGCTTACCATATAGTTGCACTGGACAATGAATGCATTGTATTATGTATAAGATAAGGCCTCCCTGAGGCGGCTTACTAACAACTCATATCAAGCATTGCTTTAGCTACCAATTGTATAGGTCTTAACCGCTCATTAGGTAAATATGTCGATAGCTCTGCCCTGTTTTAGCTACCAAATGTATAGGCATTAACCAGTGCTCAATGTACTTATACTCTGTACGATTGCTCATCTACATTTATTCTATGTACGTACTGTATGAACGTCTATGTTTTATTCTGACGTGGAGCCTTTGGGAAACGAGTCTATGACTCAAAGGGTTGTAATTCCGACTTCCTAAATAAATAAAATAAATGTTGAAAAACTGTTAAGTCTTACTAGGAAAATATGTGGGCACTTCAGCCACTCTGTAAAACACAAAATAATCCTGAAAGGGCTGCAGACGTCAAATAACTTGCCACTAGCCATTTGAGGCTGCCACACGTGAAGTCAGTGTAGACATTGCAACTCTGAGTAAAATTCATCCTCAAATAAGATTTCTTCACATTTTTCTTGATGATGTAAAGAAAGACTTTGGACCTGATTTTCAAAGGCGGACGCAGGGCTTGCAGCAAGCCTTGTGTCTGACGCAGCAGGGGTCACAGATGCGCCAAACACCTTGGACGCAGCACAGTTCAATTTTACAAGGTGTGGCGCAGTTTGTGACAGTAGACACTTTTTACAGCACATTGTTCCCAAGCTGTGCCGCAAGTCCCATTGAAGTGGTCACCTGGGGACTTAAAGTTATGACAGGCGGAAGCTGCCACAAGGGGCTTGCATCCAGGAGTTGCGGCCACCGATGTTCTAAAATTGCAAACACCCCAATTTTTGATGCAATTCGGCACTTGCATCAAACTACTGGCTGCAAGTCCCTTGCGGCCTTCCAACGGGTTTTGAAAATCTCAGTCAAAAGAAGACACCACCGCTGTTATGCTGGCAGATAACTTGAGTCTCAACCCTCAACTAATCAGAGAATAAATGCCATGTTTAAGAATGATCTATATGTTGGCTACATTGTTAGATCCCCACTTCACCACTGCCACCATGCCAGTCACATGTGCCACACTATTCTTAGTATTGTCAGTCATCAGTTTATTATGAATGATATCCGTCATGGGTATAATTTTTTGAAACATAAGCAGCTGTGCCTCTCATACCTACCTCAGCAATGCCCGCCATGGGCATAATTTTTTGAAACAGCAGCAGGTTTACTCACAGCAGCTGCACCTCTCGTACTCACAATGACCACCATGAGTATAATTTTTGGAATCAGCAGATGGCTCAGCAATGCCGCCATGGGTATATTTTTTTGAAACAGCAGCAGGCTCACTCACAGCAGCTGCACCTCTCTCACCTGCCTCAGTAATGCCCACCCTGGGTATAATTTTTGGAAACAGCAGCAGGCTCAAGTCGGAGCAGCTGCGCCCTCTTGTACCTGCCTCAGCAATGCCCACCATGGGTATCATTTTTTGAAACAGCAGCAGGCTCATTCAGAGCAGCTGCACCTCTCACATATGTCTCATCAGTGCCCTCCATGGGTATAATTTTTGGAAACAGAAGCAGGCTCAATTAGAGCAGCTGCACCTCTTGTACCTACCTCAGCAATAGGGATGGGCAAAGTTGGCCTAATTTGCTCTGAAAATTAATCCACAATTTTATTTTTTTTTCTTTATTTCAGCCCCTGATCCCCCCCCCCCAAGGGCTCAGCTCCTGCTCCCACTGCCTCCCCATGCCCAGACTTATCCCCCGGGTGGGGCCACTGGACGGGCACCCCCTCCCCAAGGTCAACAGTAGCTTGCCCTGGCTTATCCCACAGTTTGGGGCCTCGAGAGCGGGGTCACCCGGCGGACACAGTAGGCAGTGGAGATGGCAGAGCAGAGCAGAGCTTCATGCATTCAGGGATGGCATTTTTCTTTATGTGCTATATCATGGGTGGGGACATTCAATAATGGCCAGTGTCTGTACCACTCCCCCCAACCAATATGGCGCCTGCACTGCTGCTCCCCTGGCTTCTGCTAGTGGTCTGTAGTGTGCTGGACACACAACCCCCCCCACCCCCAGAGAAGGAGAGCAGTCCCTGGGATGCGCAGTCCTCCCCCAGCCAGCCCTCCAGCATCCCGAGTCTGTTCCTGAACCCGGGCCACCAGCATCGCAGATGGATACCCTGCCTCTGTACCAGTGGGCCGGCTTAATCCAGGAATTTAGTGCAATTTGCGGAGTGTGACTCGATCTGTGAAGTGCGAATATCCCCACCCCCCGAAGTGCAGAATTTCACCCGCGAATAGTGGAATTTCACCCCAACAGTAGAATTTCGCCATTCGTGGGTGAAATTCTGCCATTCATGGGCAAAATTTACACAAAAGTTACATAGGCAAATTTTTAGCCTAATAGCAAAAATTTGTGTATTGCTGAGTGGAGGAGAATTAAAACTTCCCAACATCTCTACTCAGCATTGCCCACTATGGGTATAATTTTTTGAAACCTCAGCAGGCTCAGTCAGAGTGGCTATGCCTCTTGTACCTATCTCAGCAATGCCCACCATTGATATAATTTTTGGAAACAGCAGTAGGCTAACTCACAGCAGCTGCACCTCTCATACCTGCCTCAGCAGTGCCTGCCATGGGTATAACATTTTAGAAACAGTAGAAGGCTCAATCAGAGCACTTGCACCTCTTGTACCTACCTCAGCAATGTTCGTTATGGGTATAATTTTTGGAAACAGCAGCAGGCTCAATCCGAGCAGCTGCACCTCTCATTCATGCCTCATAAATGACAGGGCTTGGGGTACCTATCAAACAGTGTAATAGTATACAGCCTACAGTCAAAAACAGTCTTTCACATTTTTGTTATGATCAGGGTAAGGTAATAGGGTGGTAGAATAGGGTAGTAACTACCCAACCCGAACTGACTACCTCTTTTTCATTAGGGTATTTTGCTTCCACCAAGTCGGTTTGACAACAGCGTTGTCAAAATCCCCGACAGCAAGAGGCGTAATTTTAACAGGTGAAATTCTGGAGGCCTCACCTAAGGAAGGACATTGATAGATTGGAAGTGGTCCAGAGAAGTACAACAAAAATAATACATGGCCTTCAGGAAATCACCTACGAAGAGAGGCTTGGGGCTCTGAAATTGTACTCGCTAAAGACTAGGAGGGAGGGCGGGTATATGATTGAGACCTTCAAGTTCCTTAAAGGCATCAACATGGTGCCAGAAGTGCAGCTTTTTACCAGGAACATCAATTCTACCACACGAGGGCACGAGTAGATATTGAAAAGTGGAGTGTTCAAGAGGAACTTCAGAAAGTATTACTTCTCAGAGAGGGTGGTGAAACCTTGGAATAGATTACCTCCTGAGATGGTGGCTGCAAAGTCAGTATCAAGCTTTAAACACAGATGGGACAAGGATTGGGAACAAACACATGGCACTGGCAAGGGCTAGGCTGGGTGTCTATGGAACACGACAATTCGCTCCTGATGTTTCGTTCCCTGAAAACTCGCTCCCGACTGTTCGCTCCCTCGACATCTCACTCCTATGACATTTGTCTCTGCAGTTACTCACTCCCAAGGGCAAGGGCAGGAAGATACTTGCATTTTAGTGCAAATTCAGAGTCTTGGGCATACATTACTGCCAACCCTTCGGTCTGGATCTTGTAGTACAGGTATTGCGTAAAGTGAAAAAAGCAGCCAACTTATTTAGCCTCTGAGAACACTGATTTAAATGCAGCAAGCATGCCAATAAAACAAAGCAACTGGTCATTGTGCTGTTTACTGTAGTTGCTTCAAAGGAGAAGTGCGACAGTGGGGGTCGAATGGCTAAATTATTTATAGGTTCCCAGTAAGAGGTGATGTGGTTGGACACTGCCAGTTGGCCAGTGGTCATTAGTAATTATACAATGGCAAGAACATTTCCTGGACTCTGATTGGTCAGTGTGTGCCTGAGACAGTGATGATATTACACAATAACATCACTGTATTGATGTTTTGGATGACATGGCTGTTTTTTTTCAGAAACAAAGATACACTGCCTCACTAAAAATCTACTAAAAACATTTTTATTTTTATTTTTGTTTTGTATAACATCGAGCCATTGTATAATTGCAATAAGGCACTCCAAGGTGTGTGTTATCGTGTAATAACATCACTCCTGGGGTGGTGGAAGCACTCTGCTTCGCCTTGTGCTTCAACCCGCCCCAAGAGTGACATTCCTATAACTCACACCTTGTCGTGCCTTATTGCTTAATTAATTAAATAATTGACTACTGATTACCTATCTGACATTTGTCCCTTGTACCTTGTTTTGTAAGACAAACATTTATTTATTTGTACATCGGTTTACAACCTTTGAGCTAGAGGCTCATTTCCAAAGGTACCTCGTCACATTGAGGACAAACAGAAACAGACTTTTTGTTACAGCATACGAGTCGCAGCTTAGCAAGCACAGGTGGTTACATACATTTATACAGTTATACAGTTTAGTTTCAATTATGCATTCTCACAAGAAAGAGAAAGAAAAAGCAGCTGGGTAATAACAGTGGCAATAGGCAGTGGGGTGAGGTTGTGAGAGGTGAGGTGTGGTGCCTCATACTGCATGATATAGTCAACATCCAGCCAGCTAACAGGAGTGAATAGGATTGGAGTGTAATGTCAGAGGAGCGATTTTGCAGGGGAGCAAACTGTTGGGAGCAAGTATTCAGGGAGCAAAATACTGGGAGAGAATTGTCATGTACCCTGGTGTCTAGGAGGACAGAACACCAGTGCACAATAGCCCCGGGATATTTCACTTGGGCAGACTTGATGGACCACAGGTCCCCTTTTGCCATCATTTTCTATGTTTCTGTGAAATTTCGCCTGTCAGACATTCACTGTGTTTTTTGTTGGAGGCTTTGCTCCCCACACCCCTAGATCTCTAAATAACTAACTCAGAGTCCATGTTGACTCAGAAGGGGGAGAATGACAGGCAAAAGAGCAAAATTTCAACTGTGGGTCCATTACAGCGACAGTTTCGAATTCCGTTGAAATTGTCACTGTATTGGCTTTCGCTGTCAATATTTTGTGGTTTCGTCAGCATACTGGATATTTTTAGGGTAATTTTGGGTAGTTTAGAGGTACCTAAGGGCAGTATTTCTGGTCAGGTATTTCAGTATGCACCCATGCCTAATTTTTACCACAGTGCTTGATCCTGGTGGATGCTACTGTATATAATTGTCTACCCAATGAGCACGGCTGTCATCAGGTATATACTCAGTACAGCCAAGCATACAGTTAAACATTAATTAATGGAAGGGGCAATAAAAGGGGCTGTTTAATGTATTTGTTTATTTTTTTTTTTTTTTTTGGTTGGAAGAATTGATCATCTACAGATCTGCATGTCCAGCCCAGCCCAGCAACTTTCAGTTGGTGCATGTGGGGGGCAGGATGCCATAGACCAGCTCTGCTAATTTGCTTCCTGATCCTGAGTCCAGCTCTGATACGGAGGTGTGTATTTGTACAAGCAGCCTGAAGTTCAATCTTTGATTGGCTCAGGTAGCTGCTACTGGTACGCTGATTGGCCTGTGTGAGTCTGAGCCCTGCAGTAGTTGGTCAGTAAGAAAATAGATGGCCATGCCTCTGCTGATTGACTGCCTTGTGTGTAGCAAGCCAGTAAGCAGGACATTTAAATCATAGAAACATAGAAGTTGATGGCAGATAAGGACCGCAAGGCCCATCCAGTCTGCCCATTTATTTTTCTACCTTATGAATGTGCCATAGGCCTTTGCTCTGTCAATGGCCTATCCATTCATACTCATTTGTATTGCTCCCTTATGTCTATCCCATGCCTGTTTGAAGCCTTGCACTGTATTCATATCCACCACTTCCTGAGGTAGGCCATTCCATGCATCCACCACCCTTCCTGTGAAAAAGAACTTCCTCACATTACCCCTTAATTGGCTTCCCTCTAATCTCATGCTGTGTCCTCTTGTCCTGCTATTTTTCTTATATTGAAATATGTTAGACTCTTTCACCTTGTTAATGCCCTTAAGATGTTTGAATGTTTCAATCATATCACCTCTCTCGCTCCTTTGCTCTAGGGTATACATATTGAGTTCAGTTAATCTGTACTCATACTGTATGTTTTCTGATGCAGTCCCTGCGCCATTTTGGTTGCCCTTCTCTGGACTGCCTTAATTTGGTTTATGTCCTTGTGAAGGTGTGGCCTCCAGTACTGCATGCAGTACTCCAGATGGGGCCTAACCAGTGTCTTGTAAAGAGGGATTATTACCTTCCTCTTCTGACTTGTGATACCCTTACTAATACACCCCGACATCCCTCTAGCCTTACCTACTGCTTTAGAGGTCTGCCTGGATGATTTCAGGTCATCGGTGATGATGACGCCCAAGTCTCTTTCTTCCCTTGTCACTGCCAGCATCTCCTCTCTCAGCCTATGGGTGGCTTCAGGGTTTCTCTTCCCTATGTGCATGATCTTGCACTTCTTTGCATTAAACCCCAGCTGCCACTCTTCTGAGCATTTTGCTAGTTTTTTTAAGATCTCTTCTCATTCTGCCAACCCCATCTGGATCATCTACACTGTTGCAGATCTTGGTGTCATCTGCAAACAGACAAACCTTACCCTCCAGTCCATCTGCAGTGTCACTGATGAAGATATTGAAGAGGACTGGCCCCAGGACTGATCCCTTAGGTACCCCACTTGCGACTTTCGTCTCTTCTGACTGTATACCGTTTACCACCACTCTCTGCTTTCTGCCCGTCAACCAGTTTGCCACCCAGTTGACCAACATCTGACCCACGCTGAGCCTACCCAGCTTATTAATCAATCTTCTGTGTGGAACAGCATTGAAAGCTTTGCTGAAGTCAAGGTAGGCAACATCAACTGCTCCCCCCCCTTGGCCCACCACTCTGGTTACCCAGTCAAAGAAATCTATGAGATTAGTTTGACAGGACCTTCCTTTTGTAAACCCATGCTATCTTGGATCCTGTGCTCCTATGGCTTCCAGGTGTTGCACTATCCTTTCCTTAAGGAGTGTCTCCATAATCTTGCCCACTACTGAGGTAAGACTGACTGGTCTGTAGTTCCCTGCCTCCTCCCTGCTACCACTCTTGTGGAACAGGATCACATGGGCCCTTCTCCAGTCTTCTGGGACCTCTCCTGTGCTCAGAGATTCACTAAACAGTTCTGATAATGGCTGTGCTAGTTCCGCCCTTAGCTCCTTTAGTACCCTGGGATGTATGCCATCAGGTCCCATTGCCTTGTCCACCCTGAGCTTATCGAACTCTTGTAGGACCCTTTCTTTTGTGAAGGGACTAGTGCACACCTCCCTCCCTCCTATGTCCATGGGGCAGAGCTGTGGGCCCTGCCCTACCTTCTCTTCAGTAATACTGAGCAGAAGTATCTATTTAGGATAGATGCTTTTACATGGTCCTCCTCCTCCTCACATGCCCCCTTATCCACTTTGATCTTAGCAATACCCTCTCTGGACTTTCTCCTTTCACTAATGTATCTATAGAAAGTCTTGTCACCTTCTTTTACTGTTCATGCTAGTGTTTCCTCGGTTTGGGCCTTTACCTGCCTTACTGCCTTCCCTGCTTTCCTTAGGGAAGTTTAGTATGCCTCCCTATCTTCATCCTGTTGCTTTCCCTTATATTTCCTGAAGGCCAGCCTTTTGGCTGTGACCTTTTCTGTCACTGTGTTTGAGAAACACAGTGATTTTCTTCTTCTTTTGCACTTCCTTTTCTCACTAACACAATGGGATGTTGCTTCAAGTATTGCATCTTTAATGCTTGTCCACTTTGCCTGTACCCCCTCACCTGTATTTCTTTTTGCCAGGGCTAGCTTAACTCTGTTTGCCATCTTATCAAAGTAAGCTCCTCTGAAGTCCCATATTTTTGCCTTGGAATGGGATGATATTGTTCTAGTGGCCAAATTGAACCATACCATGTGATGGTCACTGGCCCCCACATGACTTTCTACCTGAAGATCTGTGATCCTTTCCCTGTTAGTCAGTACTAGATCTAGGATAGCCCTGTCTTTTGTGGGTTGTTGTACCAGTTATTTTAGGCCCTCCCCCTGCAGGAAATCCACCATGTGTCTAGTTCTGGCAGATGTCCCTGCTGGTGTTGACCAATCTGTATATGGCATGTTGAAGTCTCCCATTATCAGACCCTCCCCTTTAGCTGTCATGTTTTGTATATCTTCTAACAGTAACATGTATATGTCCTCCCCCTGGTCTGGAGGCCTGTACACAACCCCAGTTCATATGGCTGTCCCATTTCCTGTTTCCAGGGTGACCCACCGTTCTTCTGGCTCCTTATGTGTATTCTGAATATCTGTAGCTTTAATATTTTCATTGATATAAAGGCCACACCCCACCCCCCCCTTTTTGCCTCGGTCTCTTCTGAACAGCACGTAGTCAAGTACTGAAGTCTCCCAAGTGTGGTTACTGGTAAACCATGTCTCGCTAATGGCTACTATCTCCAGTTTAGCCTCTGTCATTATTGCCTGCAGGTCTGGGATCTTGTTTCCCTTTCTATATGAAGCACCACTTTTTTCATTTTGATGCACTTTATGAGCAGATTTGGAAGGAAGGTCTCGTCCTGGGACAAGACTGTGGTATGAGCAAGGGAGGAGAAGATCGAATGAAGAGGCAGAACAGCAGCAGTGAAACCAACCCAGGGAGCCAACAGAATGCTGACCAAAGAGCTTATAGGTCAAGGACCAAGGATGAGCAGCTGTGGGTGGACCAAGGAGTCAGCCAGCACATAGGACTCAATGTACTGATCTGAGAAGGCCAGCCAGGAGAGAGAGTACAGCCTACAACACAGCATTGATTATGGAAGAAGAAGGAGGACCAAACTGAATCTCGATTCACCAGCGACTGAGCCAGCAGTTAGGAGAGGAGCTAAATTGCTCCCCCTCCCATCCAAAAGCCCAGGACAGGGAGCCGTTTCATTTCTGGACCAGACCAGACCAGACTTTAGATCACCCGGTGGTGGCAGAGTTTGCAAGTTGCAGTGGGAGTGGGCAGGTTACGGTCTGGTCAGACTCAGAGATACAGTGGGAGGAGAGGAGAGGAGAGAAAACAGAGTCACCTTGCCTGGGTTGCAGCAGTGAATTTAAAAAGAAAAAAAAAACCTGGCCGCCAGTCTGGTAAATGGGGTAAGGTAAAGGGAGCAATCACTGGGAGGGCTTGCTGGCTTGCTGCTGCGGCCCATGTGGGAATGGGAAAATGGGCTGTCCGTGGTGCTTGCTGTATCTGGGAGACATTCCTGTTTTCTGGCCTTTAGGGGTCCCCCTCTGGATCTGTGCTCAACATTGCAAGGCTTAGTGGCCAAATTAGTGTTATGTTTGCTTGTGAGTAGCATGGCATGTTCTCTTTGTTGCAACTGCTTGGTTAATAAACTGGTTTGCCTTTTTATTTTTTACTGTATACCTGGAGGTCAAGTTACAGTTATTAGCATTTCCAACCCCTTTAAATTGATGTTTTTGTGTCCGTGTGTGTGTGTGTGTGTGTGTGTGTGTGTGTGTGTGCAGTGGGTGCTATTAGTTCTATTATATGGTTCTGACTTCTGTTGTATGGTTTCTTGGGAAGCCTTTGTCTCCTTCTCTGTGCTGCTGATGTATACCAGCCGCCTTGGGGAGACCTGATACCAGTAGTGGGATCACAGTTCCTCCCGAGTGAAGAATTCTGTACTACCATTCAGGTATTTCCTCAGTCTAGCAGAGGGCCTAATCCTAGGTCCTCCTGCCTTGGGAGCATTACCTTTAGCAGACCCTCCTTTAGGTTAGAGAGAGGGGATTGTGTTTATTTTTTTCTGTATATAGTTTTGATTGTTGGTTCTGTAGTGTGGTGTTTGTCAGCTGCATTGCATTGAATCAATAACAGACACAGACTGCTGGAGTTTTAATGTTTTACTGAACACTGGGAAGTTTTCCAGCTTCATTGCAGAGTTCCTTTTTCTGGGCTGCTGATTCTACCTGCCGAGTGGAAGACCTGGGAAACAACAGTGCAACTTAGGGTTATTTTGGTAAACTTATCACTGTGGCATCCATTAATATTACTTCTCATTTACTGTCATTTACTGTCAAAATGTGAATGGTCTCAACAGTCCAGTTAAGTGTTCTAAGGTAATAAGTGCTATCCAAAAAAGTTAGACCCATCTTCATTTTACTCCAAGAAGCTCACCTTTTAAAGCTGAGTACTCAAAAGTAGAGAAATTCAGTTTCTCCCATGTGGTTGCCTCTAGTTATCAAAGAAGCAAACATAGGACTGCTGCAATTCCTATACCTAAAACTACCCCCTTTCAACTAATAAGTTCCTGTATTGGCACACAGGGAAGACTTGCAGTAGCTACTAGTCATTACCTTGGGAAAGACCTTACCTTGACTTGCATTTACCTCCCCCAGGCACTTACTCATCTGCCTCGACCTTGCTGTAGTACAGAAGTTATCACAATATTTCCTAAACATTGTAACTAAAAGCCAGCCAACTTCTGTGTGTGTGTGTGTGTGTGTGTGTGTGTGTGTGTGTGTGTGTGTTAGGATAAAATAAAATGTTGTAAATCTATTGGGATTATTGGCTTACTGCATATTTGTCTGAAATGGGGGAGTGGGCCTATTGTTTTTGTTGTGTAGCATCATATCTTTTTATGTTTATGTCACAGGGGTAACAGTGCCATCCAGGTGGTGGGAGTGGGGGGCAACAGTGCTGTCCGTTCTTGAGTACAAATTTAAAATTCTTAGCTGCACCCCTGTCAGTGAGGTAATGGAAGCTAGTGCTGTTCAGCCTTTCAAAGCAGGAAGAGGCTGATTCTTGAAGGAGACTAGCGTTGAGGGTTATACAGCATGAGTAAGGGTAACCTTCAGGCAGTTAAGCTGTGGTAAGTGTCAGTACTCAAATTGGAATAGTCATCTTCATGTGGCAGAAAGGACAGATAAGACAGACCCTAGGGGTAGGATTTTCAGACGGAATGATGCAATCACAGTGACCAATTTATGATGTGGCCTGCACCATGCCAACTATGTCCAAACCTTCGAATAATATTTTCAAAGGTTCAGACTTGCAACCAGCAACTACAAGGAATACCCACACCACTCAGTCAAAGTTGAAAAAAAGCTTTATTACTCACATAATAATTTGTGGAATCCAGAAAATCTCATCTAATATGCATACATGCTATGCACAAAGTGCAAATGCTGTTGAGAGAAGCAAGAAAGTACCAAACAATACCCACCACATGGCCTTGACCCGGTTTCACGTCAGCACCTCTTCAGACAGATTTGCAACTGTTTCTGTGGTTTATGGCAAGTAAATGATGAATGCATCATTTTCAGGGTGCATTTTCACAGAATCACAGAAATCCAACAGCAGAAAAGGACCACAACAGCCCATCTAATCTGCCCATCCCCCCACTCATCTCCTTTTCCACGGGCCCCTCCCCCCCATTTACCAACCCCATATGTCTGCCCATGCCCTCTTGAATCTCTCCACCATTTCAGACCCCACTACTTCCTCTGATAGTTTGTTCCATGCCCCCACCATCCTCTCCATGAAGAATCGTCCCCTTACATTGCCTCTATATCTTCCACCCTCCAATCTTAGGCTATGCCCTCTAGTTTTAGCCTCCTCCTTCCTTTTAAATAAGCTCCCCTCCTTGACCTTATTGATCCCTTCACATAATTAAAAGTTTCAATCATGTCCCCTCTCTCTCTTCGGCTCTCCAATGGATACAGATCCAATTCTCCCTACACCTCTGCTCATATGGCTTCCCCTGCATACTGTGCACCATCTTGGTTGCCCTTCTCTGAACCCTCTCTATTCTATCTATGTCCTCACATAGGTGCAGTCTCTAGAACTGGACCCCATACTCCAGGTGTGGCCTCACCATGGTTTTGTAAAGAGGCATCAGTATCTCCCTCCTTCTGCTATTTATGCCCCTCCCAATGCATGCCAACATTCCATTTGCCTTCCCCACAGCTTTGTTGCATTGGCTACCTACCTTAAGGTTGCTTGATATTATAATCCCCAGATCCCTGCTCTGTTTTTTTGATCCCACCCCCAACAGTGTAAGCTGCTCGCAGGTTTTTACACCCCAAGTGCATCACAGCACACTTTTTGGCATTGAATTTCAGTTGCCAAGTTTCTGATCACCACTCCAGAATCTTCAGGTCCTGCCTCATGGCCTCCACTGTATTGCATATTTTCGTATCATCTCCAAATAGTCACACCCTTCCCTTCAGACCATCCCCTATATCACTAATGTAGATATTAAAAAGGAGGGATCCCATTACTGACCCCTGGGGCACCCAACTCATCACCCCCAACACCCTGGAGTGCACCCCATTTACCACCACTCTTTGGCTTCTGCCTGCCAACCAGTTTTCCACCCACCTAGTTATTTTCCATCACACCCCTAAGCTTTCAAGCTTATTTACTAGCCTTCTGTGAGGGACAGTGTTGAAGGCCTTACTAAAGTCCAGATAGGCTACATCCACCACCCCTCCCTGGTCAACCACCTGTGTCACCCAGTTGAAGAACTCTATCAGGTTTGTCTAGCATGACCTCCCATTCATGAAGTCATCATGCCTATCATCCTACAGGCAGCTATCCACCAGGTAGTCCACCACCCTTTAGTTTGTTAGTCCCTCCATCACCTTACCCACCACAGAGGTGAGGCTGACCAGGCGATAATTTTCCACCACCTCCTCACTGCCGTCTTGTGCAGTGGCATCACATCTGCCCTCCTCCAGTCCCTTGGTACCCATCCTGTATCCAGGGACAAGTTAAACAGTCTTGTCAGTGGGGCAGCCAGCTCTTCCCTCAGTTAAACAACAATTATATAATAATGAAACTACAATTTTAACTAAATAATAATTTCAATAGTTAATAATTTTGTTTCAAATCTATAGCATACATCAGAATTGTTATGCAAGGCTTCTGAAGGCAATCTGAAAATCTTGTCCCAAGTCTTTTCTGTCACCACAGTAGTATATTGCTACAGTATGATACCAGGTTTTTGTGGATAGGCAGTCATCTGTGACACACTGGGAAATTAGCCCATGCCACCAGAATACCATCCCATACACTACTACTGAGCAATTGACTCACATGGTTGCAGAATATGCATTACCAGAGAAAGGACATATGCCTGGGAACCCCAGGTCCAAACATACAGTATGAGGCTGTAGCACAGTGGCAGAACACCTTCCTGGGATCAATACCCAGTGGGTCACATTATTTTCTGACCACAATTTGTGAATCATTTGCTAAGCAGTGACTAATACTGCATCTAATTTTCTTCTTGATCATTTCTAGTTGCAGGATATGCCATATCAGAGAAAGACAGTGTGTCTGGGAATCCCAGCTCTGACGATGTGAACCTGTAGCTCAGTGGTAGAGCAGGGACAGTATTCTGGGGCTTGGGTCCAGTTCCCACTATGTCACTTTATTTCTCACTACAATTTGTTCTACAAATTAGGAAATTGGCACAGCAGCTAACTGGACTACACCACCCTCCATTACGTTGTATTACTAAGCAGTGCCACTCACAAAAAAGTCGCACTGCAATTTTTTTTTCTGCAAAGCTGTTCTTCAATGTGTCCAATTGTTCAAGACTATTTTGAGACAGTAATGTATACCACCAAATCCCTGTAGGTAACTGCTGATCTCAGCAGTTCCAGAGTATTTCAAAGAACCTAAGAAGACACAGGTCTTAGATCTCAAAAGAAACTCCGTTTTGATTTTCACATTCTTAGTGATGTCGTCTTAATGGTTGATGAATATTAGCTTACTGTTACACAAGACAATATATTTTTGAAAATTTGTACCAGGTTTAGAGGGGCCATCTAGTGCTGAGATGTGGAAGGAATCAGTATTGAACTTCAGTTTGGCAGGTGTTCCAAATAAAGTGTTTATTTTACTCATATTTCAGATGAAATAATTTGCTGTAAGTTTTGCGGGTGTTTTTAGGTCGATTGCTGATTGTTTGTAATCTTAAGAATGCTAGTTTCTAATTTATGTATGGCTATAGCATTTGCACTAACATAGAAACATAGACTTTGATGGCAGATAAGGACCGCTTGGCCCGTCTAGTCTGCCCATTTCCCTACCTACAGGATAGGCCACAGATCCTAGTTAACCAACAGCCTATTTCTTCCTACCCCCCACAAGAATTGCCTTATGTCTGTCCTACGCATTCTTGAATTCTCCCACAGTTTTAGACCCCACAACCTCCTCAGGAAGGCTGTTCCATGCATCCACTACCCTCTCTGTGAAATAATACTTCCTCACATTGCCCCGAACCGCCCTCCTTCTATCTTTAAAATGTGTCCCCTTGTTCTTGCAAGTCTCTTTTTCTGAAAGATGCTACCCTCTTGGACTTTGTTGATTCCACTGAGGTACTTAAAAGTTTCTATCTCCCTTCTTTCCTCAAGGGTATACATATTAAGCTCCTTTAGTCTCTCCTCATACGGCTTCTCTTGCAGACCCTGCACCATTTTAGTTGCCCTCCTCTGGACTACCTCTATCCTGTCTATGTCCTTGCGGAGATGGGGTCTCCAGAACTGGACACAGTACTCCAGATGGGGTCTCACCAACTGTCTGTACAGAGGGATAACAACTTCCTGTTTTCTGCTGCTGATGCCTCTCCCTATACATCCCAGTATACCCCCAGCCCTTCCTACTGCCTTCTCACATTGCTTGCTAACCTTAAGGTCATCTGATATGATTACCCCCAGGTCCCTTTCCTTTTTTGTTGTTGTTACTACCTCCCCACCCATTGTGTATTCTTCCCCTGGGTTCTTGTTTCCCAGGTGCATTATTTTGCACTACTTTGCATTGAATCCTAGCTGCCATACTTCTGACCATTCCTCCAACCTTGCCAAGTCCCTTTTCATCCTTTCCATACCTCCCTGAGGTGGGTAGTAAAATTTACACATGCAGTGGGGAGATAGTTTATAAATACAAGAACATTTACAGCCCTTGAATATCACCCTGTTGGATTCCTCTGTTTAAACAGTGGTGCCAGTTATGCTCACTAACTGTTTACCATTGCTTCGATAAGCAGAAACCCATTTAGAGCAGTCAGAGAAACCCAGGGAATCCAGATTTTTCAGCATCACTTGGCAACATCAATAATGACAGTAGGATGTAACCTGAAATGTGTAACAATAGGAGTTTGATATGAGGATGACAAGCAGAAGGCAAATGCACTAAACAATTACTTCTGCTTAGTGCTCAGAGTAGAGGACAGTGGTTCTCTGCCAGAGACTGGTATCAAGGCTGCCACAGGGCATGGCCCAGGAAATGGGCAGAGTACAGATCTTAGTGGACAGGGTACAAAAGGGACTAAATGCTCTCAAGATAGACCAGGAGCAAGGCCCTGTTGGCATACACCAGTGAATGCTAAGAAAATTGGTCACAGTATTGGCAGTACCCTTAACCTGTCTCTTCAGTGACTCACTGCAGTTTGGATTAGGGCCAGTGGATTGGAGCTCCACCAGAGTAGTACCACTCCACAAGGTGGGGACAGGGAAGATCCAGGTAACTACAGGCAGCTGTCAGCCTTACCTACATCACAGATAACCTGATGGAGACCATAGTGAAAGACAGTTTGATGGCCTACCTAGAGGGCAACTGACTACAGGACATCAAGCAGCATGAGTTTGTGTCAGGGAGGTCTTGCCAGACCAGTCTGATACTGGTCTTTGATTGGGTCAGGAAGGTAATTGATGGGTTTAGTTAGGTGGATGAGAAATTGGCTATGTGGGAGGCAACAGAGACTAGTGATTAATGGAGCTAAATCAGGGGACAGCGAGGTCACATGTTGAGTGTGGCAGGGATTGATCCGGGGCTTGTCCTATTTAAAATGTTCATAAATGACTTTGCAGAGTGTATTCAGGTAAAAGTTGTGTCTCCTTGCTGATGACACAAAGCTACACTGCAGGGTGGATCCTGAGGAAGGGATGTGGGAGCTCCAGAAGGAGCTTGAGAAACTATAGAAATGGTCTAAGGTCTGTCATGTAAGGTTCCATGCCAAGAAGTGCAAAATAATTCACTTAGGTAGACAGGATCCACACACAGAATACTGGTTGGAAGGAGGTAGACTGGCCACATTAACAGAAGAGCGAGATGTGGGGGTCAAAGTCAGTGACTCCCTTAAGCAAACAAGTTGATACAACAAAACATATAGTAAAGCACTGAGGATGCTGGGTTGAATAGGGAGGGATTTTAACAGTAGAAGAAGCAAAATGATTCTGCCTCTGTACAGATCCCTGGTGAGGACTCATGTCAAGTACTGTGCCCAGTTCTGGAGCCCTCAACTGAGGAAGGACATTGACAGACTAAAGTCGGTATGGCAAACCATCACCAGATGATCCAGGGCCAGCAGCGGAGATCCTATGAGGAATGGCTGAGGGCCTTAAATGTGTATTTGCTGGAGGCCAGGCACAGTAGGCAGGCATGACTGAAGCATATAAGTTTCTCAGGGGAATAAACAAGGTAAACAGTGAGGTAAGCAGTGAGGTAAACAGTGAGGTAAGCAGTGAGGTAAACAGTGAGGTAAACAGTGAGGAGATATAAGAAATATGGATGCTGTTCTATCGGGCTGTACCTCACTAAGGGTTTGGTGACACTCTGTTATTAATAAATTGGAACAAGATTTAAATATTCCCCTACCCTGCTCCCCTCATCTTTGAATTCTAGGAGACTGTCATATGTTAGAGGTGAAGGGTCTGCAATATAAAACAGTGCTATATACAGTGGTTGTAGAGGCTAAATGGTTAATTTTGCTAAAATGGATTACCCCTATCATGCCTTCAGAAACTCAGTGGAGGCAAGCTGTCTCCAGAACAGCCTCCTACCTGCAAGTTCTGTTTTGGCGAAGGGAAACTCTTCCCACATTTTGTAAGACAGGATCACCTTGGTTAACTTGAATGGAGGTGACTGGACATGATACTGATTACATTTCTGAACACTTATAAGGCTTGTGAAATTTGACAGAAGCCTAGACCCACATTGAAGAAGGTCATCACATTTAAGTTACTAGTTTTCTTTTCTCTTTATGCAGGGTTTCTGTGTGGCAAGATGTTACCATAACATCAGAAAATTGATACCTCTAGTCACTTGAATTACTTAAAATGAAAGCATATTATGATGGCTGTTAGGTTGGGCAATTTAACGATATGTCATTTTGCTTCAGGTTCTCATTATATGTTACTGTTTATAATGTTTGCTACTCCTTTTATCCAAAGTGCATTGAGAGAAAGCTCAATAAAATGTTCTTATACAAAAAAAAAGAAAAAGGGATGCAGTCACTAAGGTGCATGACTGGAGGTTGATGGGGCACATTCAGGAGAAACTTGAGGCAGTTCTACTTCACTGAGAGGGTGGTGGAACCATGTAACAGACTGCCAATGGAAGTAATGGGGACAGCTACCTTTGACATGTTTAAGCATGTTGGAACAGAGCAAGGGGGCACATAGTCCTCAACGGGGGCAGTAGTGGTTTGTGGGGGGCGAATATAGTCCACTAGGGCAATAGATCAATGGGGGTGATGTAGTATAGTAAGGGAGACTCGATGGACCTTCGGTCTTCTCCTGCTGCTAAATTCTATGTTTCTGTGTTTGATCCAAATGTCACCACATTTGGCCTGTATGCAGTTCCTTACTTTATATACAGCAGATATACTGTATGTGTCAAGTTTCAGATCTCTTGCTTTAAACCGGTCTGAGTTAAAAGTATCCAAACATCCAGAAATATTTAAATTAAATTTTGCAAGTACTGTATGTAAACTGCTAAATTGTAAACCTCTGTAACATTAAAACCAGAGAACACTACGTCATCAAGTTTGGCAAAGTCACAGACCTTAAAAAGATAGCTGTGTGTGCTAACTTTTTGATCTCCTGCTTAAGGGATGTCCATGTTATGAGCAGCCAAAAATTGGAAAATAACATCAGTACAAAAGTCCAATCTTATGTGATTTTGTGAAAACTGAAGAATTAGTGAGTGCCAAGTCCAATATTGGATCTAGAGGTTGAAGGAGGATGAACTACAGGGCAGCATTTGTTCCTGCTGTTTTGAGGGAGGGTGTAGTACAGGAAAGTATTTGTTCCTGCTGTTTGAGGGAGGATGAACTACAGGGCAATGTTTGTTCCTGCTGTTTTGAGGGAGGGTGTAGTACAGGAAAGTATTTGTTCCTGCTGTTTGAGGGAGGATGAACTACAGGGCTGTGTGTGTTCCTGCTGTTTGAGGGAGGATGAACTACAGGGAAGTACTTGTTCCTGCTGTTTGATTGTTGTTTTAATTGCTTGTACTGGGAGGGTGATATGTGATTGGGAGTTTAATCAGTGCTGTCTGGGATTTGAGCTATTACTGACAGTGCAGTTCTGTTCTGTGGGAGTTACACAGGAAACTGCAAACAGATTTTGCTTTGGGGAATGAAGGCTGGGGGAGCCATTTTAGCTAATTGATTCAGTTTGGACCTGGAGGCTAAAGGAGGGGGAACTACAGGGAAGTGTTTGTTCCTGCCTGAGGAAGGGCCACAGTGCGCTGTTGTGTAAGGGCTGATTGGCTCTCATGGGGTCGGGTGCCCAACCCACCCTCCCCATCCCTCCTGCCCCAAGCTCATCTACATTTATTGGGGTGGTGCTGTGTTGGCATTGGTGGATAACACAACCAGGTGCATTTACTAATGTGTCCTAATCATCTCTGTGATCCAGAGGGGACAAAACAAAATGTGTTACATTAGACAGAGATATGGATCAGCAAGGAAGAGGGGAACTGTGCATATATCATGGATAAACGTAGAAGGTGGGAAGAGCCTAGGGGATGGGCAGACAACCTACAGCTGGGAGCTCAGGGGTGAGTCGGACAGCTGATAGAGATAAGGGGAGGGTGGTATGCTGCAACAGCTGTGGGACAGCTATCTTTTTTGAGGTGGCATGGAGAGCGGGCGGGTGTTAGGTGTGCAGGCAGTTTGAGCAGCTTAGGAATGAGATTAGTTTGTTAATGACAAAGATAAGGAAAGGGATGGGAGTAGTGTGGGGAGCCATCCAGGACCTGGGGCACATAGGAGTGCCCCAGAGATTGGCAGATATCCAAGACCAAGGGGTGAGAAGGGAGTGGGGAGAATATACCAATATTGCCACCTCCTCAGAAACCTAGGGGTACAGAACCAGGGGGCTGGAAGAGGATGGGGAATAAGGGTGGTAATGGTCCAAGAGCCAGCAGCAAATGGAAGTCTTGGAACAGTTTGCCAGGGGTAACTCAGGGCAGAGTACAAGTGTCAAACAATAGGTTCGCAGTGCTGGCTACAATGGAGAATAAGGACGGAGAGGAACTCATGCATGGGGCAGGAAGAATGGGGGGTACTGTCATCCCAGAGGGCAGCAGCATGGCAGATGGAGGGGACAGGGGTATGATGGGTAATGGAAAGAGGGAAATGGGGAGAAGGCCAGGTGGGGAGGACTAAAGAAGTATAGGGGAAGGGAAGCAAAGGATAAGTGGTGACGGGAATGAGGGGGCTCAAGCAGGGAGTGCATTGGGGGAGTGGAGAGCAGGTCAGCAAAGGAAAGCAGTGGGGGGAAGAATGAGGGGAGGGGAAGGGGCAGGGGGAGTCGGGGATATGCAGGATGGGGTAAAGATTCAGATTGGGGCCATGAAAATGGGATGAGGCAGGGGCTACAGCAGGGAAAAGGGGGTGGAGTCTTTGTGCTGGGAGACTCAATACTATAAGGGGTGAGATGGGGGAGTAAAGGGGAACGGCAGAGTCGCATATGGGTGGAGTACATACCAGGAATGACAGCAGGTAGAGCAGGACAGTTTATTCTTAAGTGTGCAAAGGGGGAAGGGAGAAACCTCATATCATGGTGCACTTGAGCACAAATGATCTGGAGGGGAACACCGTCATGGAGATACAGGGGAGATTCTTGGAGCTAGGGAAGTTGTGTGAGGAAGCAGGGAGCTTGGTGGCTTTCTCGGAAGTACTCCCAGTACCCAGATCAAGTGCTGCGAGGAAATTGAGACTAGATGAGTTCAACACTTGGCTGAGAGCCTGGTGTTAGACCAAAGGATATGGGCTGGTGAGGGGATGGGGAAGAACCTGGGACAGCAGCACCCTGTATGCCTGTGACAGGTTACGCTTGAGCAAGGAGGGCTCAGGAGCATTGAGCCTGAGACTGGGGGAGTATATAGCAACCAGAGTGGATTTAAACTAGGTGTGGGGGAAGGCGGTTGGGTGGATTCAAACAAGGTCTCCAGGTAGGGGAGCCAAGCAGGCTTACCCCCCCAATACCAGTAGGGATGGAATAAGGGAGGGTATGTACAGTGTTGATAATAATAGTGTTCAAAGGGGGGAAGGGTGGGAAGGACACATATTGGTGGGTAATCTCCTTGAATACAAGGAGCCTGGGAAACAAAACAGCTGAGTTGCAGTCTCTCATGGCAGAGGGGGAGGTGGACATAGCTGCCATCACCGAAACATGGGCCACCCAATACCAGGACTTGGATCTGGTTATCCCGGGATACAGAATATACCACAGGGATAGAGAAAAAGGGAAAGGGGGCAGTGTGGTGGTCTATGTGAGGAAAGGGATAAGGTACGCCAGGGAGGAAGGGGAGGAGGGTAGAACAGAGGCACTCTGGATACAAATGCAGGATTAAAGAAACAGGACCCTTAGGATGGGAGTGGTGTATAGACCACCGTCTCAGGCAGAGGACTTGGACAGTGAACTAGCAGAGCAGATCAGGAGGATCAGCAGGAAGGGTAACACTGTGATCGTGGAGGAATTCAATCTGCCAGGGGTGAATTGGAGCACCCCAGCCACCTCAAGCATATGGAAGCAAGTCTTCCTTGAAGCTTTTCAGGACAGTTTCTTGGTACAGATGGTAAACAAGCCAGCAACACTCTGGACCTCGTGTTGTCTAACAGAGTTTGCCAGAGAGCGGGGGGAAGAGGATCTTCTGGTGGGGAAGGACCATGACACAGTGTGGTTCTTACTCAGCATGGGCAAGGAGGCTGCAGGAACAGGGACCAGGGTGTTGGACTTCAGGCGAGCTGACTTTGTGAGGATGGGGGAAATAGTGACTGTGCCCTAGCTGCAATCCACCTGCACATGGATACTGGCCAGAAATGGGATGTCATCAAGCTAGGAGTTGCAGAGGCCACTCGATCCTGTGCCAAGACACAAAGCAAAAAGGCTAGGGCCACGAAACCTAGTTGGTTAAGCAGGGAGGTGTTTGAAAAGGTGAGGGCAAAAAGGGCAGTCTTCAGGAGATTCAAGAGATCCAGGTGGGGGGAGGATAGAGAGGAGTACCTGAAGAAATCTAGGGAGGCGACCAGAGCAGTCAGGGCAGCCAAGGCTTCCAGAGCGCTTAGGCTGGCACAGGGCATCAAGGATGGGGGGAAAAGGACTTCTTCAGGTACATGAGAGAGAGACAGAAGGATCTGCAAAGATCAAACAGTAAGGATCAAGGAGGATGGTGGGTGAGCAGAGAAAGGGGCAGAGCAGGCAGAAGCACTAAATGAATACTTGTGTTCTGTATTTACTAAGGAAAAGGATGGGTCAATGCCTCAGGGGATAGGGAGGGTAGGCACGAGGGGAGGGGTGACAGATGGGGAATTCGCAGCAACCAGGGTACTAGAAGTTTTAAGGGCACTGAGGGTGGATAAGGTGCCAGGACCAGATGGTATACACCCCGGATACTGAAGTAATTGGCAGAGATCCTGGCAGAGCCATTGGCAGACTTGTGCAATACCTCTCTGAAAACAGGGTGCATACCCCAGGAGTGGAGGATGGCTTATGTGGTACCCCTTTACAAAAGCGGACCCAAGGATGAACTGGGCAACTATAGATCAGTAAGCCTCACATCCATTGTGGGAAGGTTAATGGAGACAATCCTTAAAGAGAGATTTGTAACCTTTCTAGAAGGTAATGGTCTCCAGGACAGGAAGCAACATGGGTGTTTCTCTGGCAGATCCTGCCAGACCAACCTGGTTAACTTTTATAACTGGGTGACTAGGGAACTGGACAAGGGCCATGCGGTGGATGTCCTGTATCTTGATTTCAGCAAGGCATTCAATTCAGTGCCAAATGGGAGGCTGATTAGCAAGTTGTGATACTAGAGAGCAGGCACAAAGATGGTGAATTGGATCAACAACTGGCTGCAAGGGAGGCAACAGAGGGTAGTAGTGGTGGGAGGGGGTACTCTTAGCTCCAAGGGCTGTAACGAGTGGAGTGCCACAGGGCTCGGTACTGGGCCCAGTGTTGTTTGGCATTTTCATAGCCAACATCTCACATGGCATTAAGATCAAGATTAGTCTTTTTGAGGATGGCACCAAGATCGGTGTGGTGGTGGATGACACATTAGGGTGGCAGGGGTTGCAGGATGATCTGACAAAACTTGAGGACTGGTCTGACACATGGCAGCTAGGGTTCAATGCTATGAAGTGCAAAGTCATGCACTTGAGAGCAAGGAAACCAAGAAGGTATTATCAGTTGGGAGGGGTACAGCTAGCTGCTACAGAGGAGAAGAAGGATCTTGGGGTGATAATAATGGGGCAAATGAACCACTTAGCACAGTGCAAGAAGGCAGCAGTTAAAACCAACAAGATGCTGGGGTGTATTGCTAGAGGAATCACCTCCAGGAGGAGAGAGGTGATCCTGCCTCTGTATAGATCGTTGGTGAGGCTGCATCTGGAGTACTGCATGTAGTGTTGGCACTCATACTTAAAGAAAGATATTAGATTACTGGAGAAGGTCCAGTGCAGAGCAACAAGGATGATCATGGCATTGGAGGACAAACCCTATGAGAGGAGGCTGCGGGAGCTTAACTTTTACTCCCTGGAGGAGAGGAGGGATAGAGGAGATATGATTGAGACCTTTAAATACATGAAGGGTATAAACAAGACTGGTACAGAGGGGAATTTTAAGTTGAGGGGTGGGGGAGGGACACAAGGGGGCATGGTCTGAGATTGGAGAGAGGAAGATTCAGGAGAGAAATGAGGAGGCACTTTTTCATGGAAAGGGTGGTGTCTTTGTGGAATGCATTGCCCGAAGAGGTGGTGTCCTGTAAGTTGGTGGGCAGTTTTAAAAGGGATGGAACAAAGTGATGGGAGGTCACCATGATAGGGTGGGGAGGGGCAGCAGCAGTATAAGGGATTGCTGCTAGCTACACACTCGAGCACACTTGAGAGCCAATATGGCCTGTATCTGCTGGCAGTTTTGCATGTTCATAATAATTGTAAGGTGATTTGGCTGCTTGCCATATAGATTGAATGAGTGTGATCCATAGTCAAGCAATGTAACTAGAGGGAGAAGCTGACTGTTGTCTGCATTGTGTTAGGGAGTACAGGTTCTGAGGATATTAGGAGTTAATTAATTGAATTAGATGGTATGTGAGGAAGTACTTTTTCACTGAAAGAGTGGTGGAAGCCTGGAACTGACTTCCAGTGGAGGTAGTAGGTATGAAAACAGTGGTGGGCTTCAGGCAGGCATGAAACAGGTACAAGGGACTCTTGATTGGGAAATTGGGGGTGGGGGGTAGGCGGGGAAAAATGGGCAGATTGAGTGGGCCAAGAGACTCTTATCTGCTGACAAATTCTACATTTCTATGAATTAGAGATGTCCCTAAGAAGAAAGATACCCATCATTTCTGCCCCCTGACAAAGTCTCAGTATGAGAAGGAGCACCAGGGTTGTCAAAGTCACCATGCCAGACCTGCAGTAAAGTTCCTCCTTTGCTAGATACCTCAGCCTATTTAGTCTGTTTTCTTCAGTACTGCCCAGCTCTGTGTGTTTACTTTCTGCCCATCAGTCAGGCTAAGCAGCGTCACCATCAGCTTACTCCTCACTGGCTTCTCAGTCACACACCTACTACAGACTGAGCTGCAGTGGTGGCTACAGTGCCGCACCTTCCCACCCCCTATTCTGCGAGTAGAGACAGTCTTCGCATGTGCATTTGCACAAGCAAACATTGGGAGGGGGGTGAAAAATAGTCACGCAGAAAGAAACTACAGGACTTCAGACAGCTCAGCTCAGCTTATCAGCTGCAGTAATGATAAGTGCTTTGCGAAAGTTAAATTCCACAAGTGAAATTCTGGTGGCATTACCTAGTACATTTTCATGATTTTTTGAGAACATTTAACCAATTAGTAATTTGCAGTACTTCGTTGGTGAATTCAAAACTACCTGAACAAACTTCTCCAGCTTTGTTAGATTCCAGGATCCATTTACATTGGGTATGTGTAGTAAATTTCAGGTCTATACTCGCAGTAGCAGAGAAATTACAGCCCCTTTTTAATAAGATTTTCACAAAATGTTACAAATAAATAGTGGAATTATGAACCCCTGCAACTTATTACATAACCAAATCTCTCCATGTTTAGTAGTTTCTAAGATCCTCCCAACAGGCTTATGCATGTTATGTGTACGTCTAGCTCCAAAAGTGGCCAAGTTAATAGCAAATAATTATTTTCACAAAATTCCACAAAAAAATAAAATTTCAGACTTTGAGCCCCTACAAGTTTGAAACAACTCCTCCAAGCAACATGATGTTTGGTACATCTTAAGGGCTCTCACCAACAAGCAAGCATGCCATTTTTCTCATCTCTAGATCAACAGACAGCCGGGTTATGATCAAATAAATATATTTGTGAAATTTTGCAAATTTTCTTGAAAAGATGACATTTTGCTTCAATCCCATGAAATTGGAATGTTCTAATTCTGCCCAGCCCTACCTGCAGCCATAAAGCACCAGTCAGGAATGTTATGGTAGTATATTAACCTGTCTCGTGGCATTCTTTCTAGCATCATGCATGTCCCTAAGCATTTTATTTCATTATAAAATGGGTAAGACTGCTTGAAAACTCAAAAGTAGAGACATTATAACTAACCTGTACAGTAATTTTAATTTTATTTTTATTTAAAAATGTGTTAACCAGGTGGAGAAGCACAGGGCTATGTGGCCCTTTTACAGGCTTGACCCAAGTACAGATATGAACAGACACAGACAAATACAAATCCAGTTTACAAAACGTTGTGTGGTTTTTGTAATACACCGCATACGTTACAGGATCAAGTGTCAATACTTACGCAATAAATACAGTATTCACACAGTTGGTAAGTCATACCAAAAACAATTACATTTATCATCTCTAAAAAGGATGCAATAACAGCAAGACACTGTTGTGGGATTAGATTTCATAAATCAAAGTACAGGATTTCTTGTTCCTGATTTATGAACAGGGATGGACTGGGGCACAGGGGCCCCACCTGGACAATCAATAGGGGTGGACCCATGGTGACACACTCATATTAGTATTCCACTTCAGCACGATATACTAGCTCTGTGTTTGCATCTTACATTTACTTACAGAGACCATTTAATTAGTAAAATAGAAGATAAAACCAAAGATTCTCAGAATTTATAAGGTGGCCAGGTACTCAACAGAAAGAGGCCCATCTGGGAATTTCCAGGTATCCTGGTGAACCAGTTTGATCCCATTTACGAAAAAAGTGTTATAAAATGTTGCAGTCCTTAAGGAACATTTTACTAACAAAGAAGTACTCTCTATTTCGCACAAAGACATACTGTACATTTTAGGGATTAACTGACAGGCTTGTTCCTTTCTCTGTGGTGCTCTACATATAAACAGCATTACTAACAAACTAGTTCATGCTGGGAAAAAAAAAACTTTGATTTGTTATGAGTGCACTTAAACAATAATCTAATTATCATATTATGGTAGGTTCAGGAAGTATAGCCCCCATTTTAAATTATTATGTTAGTTGAGCCCAGTGATTTAATATGTGCATGCTCCAGTACTTTTCTGTACCCCAAAGCAACAAACTGAGCTAGAATTTCCAAATTAGAATTGTTAATCCTATGTGGACTTTTTTATTTTCTTCTGTTTTCTTAGTCATGTGCTCAGCAGCCCTAATGCCCACTGCCTTTCCTCCCATATATTGTGGTTTACATACACTGGTATATTTATATGCCAGCTTTTGTAACTTATGTTGTCTATTTGATCCCTAATAGACCTGTGTGAATACTTTTTCCTGAAGATTCAGCTGAATGTTAGTATTCAGGGGGAAATATCTGAGTAGTCATTATTTGGCACATGAAAATAAAAACAAGATATTTTAAAGTACCTTCCCTCCTCCCCAGGTGGCTAGGTTTAACTCATGGCCACCCTGCCACCATCACAGTACTTTCACTCACAACTCCTTCTTCTCCCTTGTTCGAGAATCCGTAAAAAGTAAAAAAAAAATGGGAAAATGATGCCTTATAACATCATGACAGAAGTCAACAGTGTCATTTAAAGCATACACCCCTCCCAAGCCCAAGTCCCATCAGTGGCAAGCATGACATGTAAAGCAGCCCCGGCCTGCCCCCAGTACATGATTTCTGAGAGTAGGATCACTAGCATGTCAAACTGGCTAGCCCAGTCATCCCACCATAGTAAGTCCATGCTGCTGCAAGTTCTAGTAGTAGCTGTAAAGAATGGAGTGAGCAGGCGTGCAGTTGGGAGGAAGGGAGGGGCAGAGTGAGTACATCAGTAGTGAAGCTAGGCAGATTAATTGTGTCACTCCACCTAGTGTCACTAATGACCTGTCTTATATCTTAATTCCTCAAGCTTTTTCGGGCCTACTGTGATTGTCTTCTTTCTGCGTTTTAGACTAGCAAGCTTATGGACTGTTATTTATTAAGTCATATGTTTATGCTGTGTTTCTAACCCTTGCTGTCTGTCTCTGTCTACACTGCATGCTGTGTGCTCTGAGCTCAGGAAGATCACATTATAAATTAAATACATCTATTACTGCTACAGTAGGAGACACAGAGCACATAATTGGAAAGCTACAAATGTAAACTAGTCAAATCATTATTTAAGCAACAATGACCAAGAAACTGGTCATTTCCAATGGAATTAATGACTGGTTGAAAGGATGGGAGGCCCAAGGCACAGCCAAGGTGCGCTTCCCTCCACCCAGTCATTAATCCAAGGAAATGAACAGTTTCAAGATTATCATTGCAATGATAAGTCTAATCGCAATACCAGCTTTTGTTTTGCCAGGCTTACTTAGTTTTATTTAGGTTTTAGCTATATGGTGCGAGCCGTACATGCCACACAGTGTCAGTTTACAGCTAGATCAGTCATTTCTAATTAATGCTTGAAGAATAGTGCATAAGTCTGGCTAGCTGAGAAGGGGAACTGGGTAGGAGCCTGGAATCAGTGTGATCCAGTGTGGAACAAGGTACACTTGAATATGAAAAATGGAAGTTGAGGATTTGGGGTCCACAGTGGGCATCTCTGTGGGTGTAGATGATTGTGTGTTTGATGGGAAAGGTTTACATGTGTATAGCTGGGTAGATGGAGGAAGGCACTGATTATTAAGCTATCTTCATACTTCTGTGACAGTTCATCTGTACAGGTTATTTAATCAGGATAGCCCACCTGAGATGCAGTGTCAGTGAGATACGTAGCCTTACAGTTGGAGAGACTGAAGCACAGGTTAGGCAAATGATTTGCTTAAGGTCACACAGTAAGCCATCGGCTATGATGGGTCATGGACCTGTGACTTTTTGTTTCATAGTCAGAGTTGCAGCAAGTGGCAAGTTAAAATAAATCCAGATATATCATGACATGTGATATATCACTGGAAATCACATTGAAATGAAATGACGAGGGAGCTTTTAAAATGTTGCAAACTGGGTCTACTTACCTTTCAGCAAATGGTTGCAGCAGCCAAACTGAGGCTCAGAAGCTTGGCTTTATATAGGGATATAAAGACGGGAAGTGCAGGTGATTACTTCCTGGTAAGGGTGGAAGAGGTAGTATAAAAAGGGAAGCCCCCACAAGCAGAGGTGAGTCATGCATGGCAAATTCAACCATCCATTTACATGCCATGAGTGTAAGTGCCTGAATTTAAGGTGAAGATGGACATGGAAGGAAAAAAGAGGTAGGAGCAGAAAACTCTGCAAGACTGAAGTTTTGGCCATTATTTTTCTATTCCACATATACTTTATCATGTTTACATAGACAGGAGGTTGTGGGGTCAGTTGTAGGGGTCGTGGCTAGACAATCTTCCAGACTGTGTTCTGGGAAGTTAGTGGATACCCAGTTTACAGGAGGTAAGGGTGAAGTAGAGAAGTAGGCCAGAGTCAACTTCAGTTCATCTTCGAGTTGGGGCTTGAAAATTTAGTTTGGCTTTGCCGATTCACCTGAACCTCTTCAACTCTCAATGCAGCAATTAGCATACCGTAAAACAGACTATAGATGGGGGTAGGAGTGTTGCAAATTTTAAATTCACCTGCAAATTACATTGAATTTGGCTGCTTTGCCCTATATGTAGCATTTGCATAATGCCTGCTGTGCAATTTGCTGCAGTTGTGGAAAATTTTACTATGCAAATTGATGCAATTCTTACGTTGCAGTAAATATATGCCAAGAATGGTAACATTCACCACAACTGTGTAGTGCACACATAGTGCAACAATTCAAGTAGTAAAATTCACGCAATGGTGGAAAATATGTCAGTATTCATGTCAGTACATTGATGCCTGGATATTTTCCTTATATTATTATTATTATACAATTATTACAAATCTTATCAGATTTATGTACACCATTGTCAGATGTTTGTCCCCCTCTCCCTCGTGAACTTAGTTTAAATTATCTCTTATAGCAGAGTGGAAAATACATCCCAGTAGTCCGCTCCCTTTCCTGCTAAGGTGCAGTCCATCTCTACAGTAGAGATTACCCTTAAATGTGAATTTCTCCCCTGTTCTTATGCAATTGATTCAATTTTCCAATTACCATAATAGCAATTTATTATTTATCTGGATTATTGTTTTATTCCGTTTACGGTTGGCTCTGGGAACAGGAAGGATCTCAGATAAGATGACATCACACTTCAGATTCTGTAATACCTCGCACGGTTTCTTGTACTCATTTAGCATTTCATTTTCTGTTAACTTTTTAACATCATTAGTACCTGCATGGACCAGCGCTACTCTTTTTTTTGTTAGTTTCCTTAAGTATTTTGGGTACTATATCAATAATTTCTCCCATTCTGGCTCCGAGAAAGCTGTTACTTATCCCATTTTCCTTGTTTCCACATGTTGTATACTGATCGGTGTATTTTGTAATTGAATCACCCAGAATGTATGTTACCTTATTTTCAGTTTCAAATTCCATTTTATTTTCTTCTTCTGATTCCTGAGTTTGACCTCCCATGGCTGACGTACCTAGATTACCTTCTAAGTTGATAAGATCATATACATGTCTATCATTCTGCAAACAGTGTGTTTCATGACCCCCCTTTTCCAGTCTTTCACGTGTTCTGTTTCTTGAGTCCTCATTATTAGGGACAATTAGGAGTTCAGGTGTGTCTTCATTTCATCCTGGGACGCAGGGGTGACGGACCAGGTAGAGCCCAACCTCAGAATTAAGCTTTAAATGCTGCTGCTCACAACTACCCGCGGAAGGATATGAATCCTATTTGAAGAAAAACCTTGACTCCCTTGGACTGACATTTGTTGAAGTACTCTCTTATTTTCGGGTGAGTTTTTGGCAATACATTGAGTAAAAGACAGAACTGAGCTTAGAGGCTTATTTTACACCAAAATCTTAACCTCATGAGAGGGGGTTTGTGAACTCTTATAAAAGCTCCTTTTCCCCGCAGTGGTGAGAGCACTGTGGGGGAGAGGGGGAAGGAAAATAAACTGGAACTTTTAACTTTCTTTTATTTTTATTGTATTTTATGTGCCATAAGGAAATTTGGACACATATTTATTTAATAGACCTATTATTGGACTTGGAGGACATCTCAACATTTAAATTTAGCCTCATGAGAGGGGGCTAGAAAGTCTACAAAAAGCTCCTTTCCTGCAGTGGTGAAAGCACTGGGGGGATGAACCAAAGCTATAAACTGGACATTTGAAGGAATTTGGGGTATTTATACAATAACATTTTCCTGGTTGATAAGGGTTAATTTATTATACGTTTTAAGTAGGGAGGTATATGTATGGTTAGATAAATAAATTGTTGAAAGTTTAACTGAAGGGGGATGAGGTGTATTGAGTGAGTGGGGAGTGAGTGAGAACATTGGTGTGTGAGGAGTGTTTGGGATATGTGCTGGGGCATTAGGGACACGGTCAGGCAGTACTCCCCCTCGAGACTAAGGGATCTTCACCCATTTGAACATTCTCAGCTCCCATTTAAAGTTTATAATAGATGCCAGGCTTTTGGCATCTTGAGGAAATGAGAGAGCGGAGGGAGTCTAGGATCCTGGAACTCTTGAGGGGATGGAAAAGGAGTGGACAGATAGAGTCAGTGAGAACTAGGAGATGCCCTGGCGTGAAATAGACACAGGAATGAGGTTACCCTTGCCTTGTGCCCATACCCAAGGACTCTGACTGGGTCAGACAGGAAGTGGGTCCATCCTTGGATTCCCCTACCTTTTGGGTGGTGTTAAGCAATGCCAGGTCAATTAGGAATAAGACTGCAATGGTTGTGGATCTTGTTGCTTCTGTTGACATGGCTTGCATCACCAAGACCTGGCTGGATGGAAGTGCAGGCCCTATTTTGAAGTCTGCGGTTCCGGCCAGGTTCTCGGTGATTCACCGCCCAAGAGTGGACTGTAGTGGTGGGGGGGTTGCCGTCTGTTTTAGGCAAGAACTGGATCTCAGGGAGGTGCCAGTTGGAGGCACCAATTCCTTTGAGTGTATAGTGGGTGCAGGTGCAGGCTACAGGACCCTTCTCATCTACTGTCCACCAGGTGATGGGAGGGAGTTCCTGAAGGAGGTTGCAGACTTCATCGCCAAGATGGAGTCCCCAGGTGGTTAATTCTGGGGGACTTCAATGCCTGGGTCAATGATGAACTCTCACCATTTGGACAAAACCTCCTCCAGTTGATGGATTCATTGGGCTTGACACATGTTATTACCTCTGCAACTCACGAAGGAGGGCACACATTGGACTTGGTGTTCCACCTGGGGATGGAGATCTCCGATGTGGAGGTGGAGTTGATTGGTTGGTCTGAACATCATGCCCTTAGATTCAGTTTTGCAGCCTCCTGAAATAGGCCTGCCCCACAGGAGTTGGTGCAGTTCTGTCCTTTGAGAGGAGTTACCTCAGAAGGCCTAATGACGGAGCTGAACTTTGCGGGTTTTCCAATTTAGAGCATGGACCCAGGGCCCCTGGTGTTGACTTATAATAGGGCTGTCATGTAGACCTTGGATGTCATTGCTCCAACTCATGTTCACCCCCTTACTCTTCACCCAAGGGCCCCCTAGTTTAATGGGGAGATCCATGAATTGAAGAGACAGGTGTGAAGGTTGGAAAGACATTGGCAGAAAACTCACCTGGAGGTGGATGAGCTTAGATTGCTAGATCATTATAAGATCTACCAATCAGCAATTTCTCATAAGAAGGCAGACTTAATGTCTAAGGAAATTACTACAGTGAAGAATAGGCCAGTCCAGCTCTTCTGGATTGTGGACAGACTGTACAATCCAGCCTGTCTCCAGGCTGGTCGAATGTTGTCACAGGAACAGTGTGAGGAGTTTGTGCAGTTCTTCACTAATAAGGTGTCCACCATCAGGGATGAAATCAGCCAGTGCCTTCCCATTGGACCTTGTAGTAGTCAATCAGGTGGTACTAATGCCCAGTTGACTTGGTTCACCTTTAGCCAACCAGCAGTCACAGATATAATGAGGATCGTCCAGACTTTGCAGCCTACATACTATAGTTTGGATCCGGGCCCTACACGCCTACTACTAGGGTGTGTAGAGGTTATCGGCCCGGTCCTTGCTGGGATAGTGGCAGCTTCAATGGAGAGAGGGATTTTTCCAGATCCCTTAAAGGAGGTAGTAGTATGCCTCCTTTTGGAAAAAAACCTCCCTTGATCCTGACTGCTCAGCAAACTACAGACCAGTCTCAAACTTGCCCTTTATAAGGAAAGTTATTGAGAACATGGTCACTTTACAGCTGTAAGATCATTTGACCAACCACAGTATCTATGACCCTCTCCAGTTTGGCTTCAGGAAATGGCACAGCACCAAGACGGCCCTGGTGCAGGTACTAAATGATCTCCTGATGGTGAGAGATTGGAGAACCTGTTCCATCTTGGTTCTCCTTGATCTCTCAGCAGCATTTGACACCGTGGATCATGGGATAATGTTCGAATGCCTGTGGTTCTTCTGTGGACTGAGAGAGGCAGTCCTCAGTTGGTTTCAATTTTTCCTCAAGGGCAGATCCCAGAGAGTGGTGTCAGGGAATTACTCCTCGGCCCCTCACTGGCTGTCCTGTGGGGTTCCACAGAGTTCTATGCTGTCCCCCAAGTTAGTTGCGGTGTACATGCTCCCATTAGGGGACATTATAAGACAGTATGGGCTGAGTTTTCATTGCTATGCTGATGACTCTCAGCTCTACATGTCTTTTGTGCCTGAACAGGAGTCTGAGTCTATCACAGTGTTTAATAACTGCCTGACGGAGATACAGAACTGCATGAGTACTAGCTGGATTTGGTTGAACTCGAGTAAAACTGAGGTATTGGAGGTGGACCCTGGTGTTTGGATGACAGAGGCATGGGCGGGGAAACTGTTAGGTTTATACCTGGGGAGGCCCTGCTTAAGGCCTCAGGTCAGGTGCGTAACCTGGGTGTGGTATTTGATGAAGGCCTAACTCTGAGGGTGCAGGTTTCGGCTGTAGTCAAATCTTCCTTTTTCCATCCAAGGAACATAGCCCGGGTGAAGCACCTGATCCCGCCCAAAGATCTTCCTACCTTGGTCCATGCCTTTGCCACCAGTCATTTTGATTACTGCAACGCCCTCTACCTGGGGCTACTGGGGGGGTGGAGATCCACCACTTCCAGCTAGTGCAGAATGCGAAGGCCAGGTTGTTGACTGGAACCCCTAGATCCAGTCATATAACACCTGTGCTGCATGAACTACACTGATGGTCAATACAATTGTGAATCACCTTCAAGGTCACATTACTGACCTACAAGGCCCTACATGAGCTGGGACCCCACTACCTGAAGGAACTCCTGTTTTCTTAATGCCCCTTCCGCCCACTCCAATCCTCTGGTGAGGGATTGCTGGAGATTCCCAGGGTATCCCTGAAAACATCTGGAGGAAGAACTTTTGCCTTTATGGCACCTACCCTGTGGAATTCTGTACCTTGCCAGATATGAGATAGCCCGACTGTGGAAGGATTTAAAAAATCCTTAAAAACAAACCTGTTTAGCCAGGCATTCTCAGGGAATTACTGATTGAGTGTTGCTGTTTTATTGCTTTTAATTATAATTCTGTGAATGTTATTGTAGATGTATTGTAAAGGCGCCCTGAGCTATGGAAGGGCACCTTATATAAATAAAATTTTACTTTACTTTAATTAGATCCTGTGCTACAGAGATACCCTGCAGCCTGCACAAGATTTGACCTCCCTTGTTATTTCCACCATGTGATTAATGTTCTGTACCTTTACTGGTGGCAATTAAAGAGCCACTAATGCCTCAAGAAGAACTTTGCAAAACATAATATTTGGACACAATGCAGCTTTAAATTTTTCATTACCTTTGTGTTACTTATCCCAGATATTTATTACTGAGGTCATATGCATGAAAACAGGATTGTTGTTCCTTGAGGGTTCTTTAGCTCTTGTTACTTCTTCCCAACCTGATGTCATAATACTCTGCCTGTGATATTTCATTTGCTTCCATGGCAACAGACTGTGATGTCACAACAGAGCATTATGATTTCAAGTAGGGAATAAGCAGTAGAGGCATATGAACTCTAAGGGATACAGATCTTGGCCCACACATTCAAAGAAGATACATGGCACAAAATGGAGATATGCCTGGAAAATACACAGAAGTGTGATTTTCGAAAGGGAGAAATGCATTGCACATGTCAGAATGTACAATCACACAGATATAATGTATGTGGCACAGAATAAGGAGGTGAGCACCTGAATACACCGCACATGTGTATATTTAGCCAAAATTAACAGCGCATATTCCGCACATCCCACATTTGTGCCATACAAAGTTAGGCAAGCAAAGGGCTGCCCTAAGTCGGCCAGTCACCCACAGGCAGGCTGTAGAACTGCAGACAGACAGTCCCTTAACAGCCCTTGGAGGTGCATTAGGATTTTCTCCAGGCACCCACACACAGCAGTCATGCCAGGATGGTAGTACACAAAGCCATAGCTGCTTTGACACCACTGACACCACCTAGACAGCCACCCCTGCACCACACCCAGATCATAAACACCCAGCTGCCACATGCTTGTGCAGTTGGGCACCCCCCCCCTTGCACACCAGCTGAGCAGACAGCCACAGTGCAGAACATGTACCAAGGGCCATGGCCTGCACCCATGTGGCCATCAGAGTGCTACCTAGTGATGGCATGTGCCCATGGTGACATCTGGAACAACAGTGCTCAGGATGCATGGTGGGAACAGTGGCAGCATGGCATGGGTCAGGGACTGACCAGTGGCACATACCCATGGTGGTATACCATATGTGCACATGGTATACCCATGCCTGACCACACCAACAGGAGCCACATACATGTCACCGATGCCATCCCTGCATTATGACAGTGCCACAGGGGCTCTGCAGTGGGTCAGTGTAGTGCTCTGGTGGTGGACGTTGAACAACTATGGGGAGCGCGGGGCAGGAATGGCATCACCTGCGGCCTGGAGGCTGCATGGGCTTGCCTCACAGATGCCAGACCCTTCTGGTGTTGTGCTTGCGGCCACCAATGGCATGTATATATGTCAATGGGTAACTGCACTGCGTACCTCTCAACTGTCACACAGTATGAGGTATGTCACTCATTTTATCTCTCAGAAGCCTTCTGTTCCACATTGAAAAGATGACATTCCACACTGACCACTGAGACTTGTAAGCATATATTTATAATAATATAAAATGCTAGGTTATCAGAAAACATTATAAACATTAGTGCACTTATTTCCACAGTATTCTGAGCTTGCAGTGTCACGTTTGATGATGTGTCACACATTTTGTCCAGTTTCACACATCTTGCCATGCATTTGGGTGATAAAAGGTTGAGAGGTATGTAGCACTGTACGAAGGCCAATGCAATCCACACACACACACACACAAACATGCCTTCTCACCTGCCTGCTAGGCTGCAGTACCTCCTGATCACCTTTGTGGAGTGGTGGTGCTGCCCTGCAATGATGGAATGGTGCATGCCAATGGTATGCAAATATCCTGAATACTTTCCACTAATGAGATGCAAATGTGCTGTTTGGATGCTGACTCTGCAATGAGGCTATTTGCATATCCTAGCTGAATATTGCAACTCTGTGCACCAAGCAAGTGGCTTCACATTGCACAGTTCCTTATTCTCCACACTAGTCTCAGGTCACCTGCCACATTGTGCATCTCCCACTGTGTGATTGCGCATGTTCAGGATAGTCAGCCAAACATGCACAATTGCATTTTATGGCACATCTTCTGAATATCCTATTGTTTCATGCCAGTGCAGTTGAGATGCATGGAGCGTTCACTTGCATGATGCAGCCTGCCACTCTCGACTATGGGGCCCCTTGTTTTTGTGGGAATTTCTTCACTAATAAATAATGAAGATGAGAAATATGTAGAATATATAAAATTAACAGCTGAACTGTGTCTGAACATTATGTTTTTTGAAGTTTTCCTAAAGGTGGCAGCTGCTCTTTAATGGTACCATCATGCATTCTACATCCTCCAGTCTAATAAGATCATGTGCTATTGTAATGGTCTGGCAGCTGCAAGATGTTTGTCCCACTCTATTTTGTACAATGCCTGTACCTCCCTTATTCTGAACAGTTTGTGTTTCTACATTGTTTGATATGGATCCCATATAATTTCCTTGCTCACTAGCAATATGAAACAACTCTCATGATTGATATTCTAGGCTGTCCATCATGGCCAACAGTGGGGCAAATTCATTCTCAAGTGGTAATTCAAAATTCATTGACCTCCTACCTCTCATTTTACTTTTAAATTCAGCTGTATTCCAATCCTAACCTTTCTCCATTTCTCTTTGTCTTTGTGGCTGGCCATCTTTATTAGGTTGGGAGAGTGAAGTTTGAGCCCCAAGCCCTGCTTTGGATCGATTTTTTTTAAGTTCTTTATTTCAAGTTCCAGTCCCATGGCCTTACTCCTCAACTCCTTAACTTCACAACACTGTTCACAAATATAATTTGTAAAGCCTGCACTAACATTTAGGCTAAAGTTTCCACAGGTTTTACACTTCATACCTATTTCCCCTTCAATTAATTGGACTATATTTTGTTCCATCTTTGATAACTCAGGGTAAAGACAGGGCAAATTGGATTAAGTAACAAAAGTGAATGAACTGTACCTGTAGTTTAACTAAACTATCCCAGAGTTTCCTGGCTGAACTGGCTGACAATGGCAGACACGCTTGCCTCTGCCAGCATTGCCTCCACCCAGTGCTCAAGCAATTCGTGTTTACAGCACCTACAGATAAGGGAGGACACTCACAAACTATTTGTACCAACCTAAATTCGCCATTAAAAATGTGCACCTCTGTAATATATGTTTCTGTTGCTTCTGTATATTAAAGGAGAGCTCCATCAATTCCCTGGGTTCATTGTTAATAAATATCTGGAGTATTACAATAACGTTTTAGGCAACATTTTCTATATCAACATATCTAAGTTTTAAGAGGATCTTAGTCCTATTGTCCTCTTTTAAATGTGTACTGTATTAAATGTATTCCTATAAGTACAAGGTACTTATTTTATTATGTATTCCTTTTAATAAAATTAATTTAACTTCTCTAAATATCCTATTTTACTTTCAAATAGGTTGTTCTCCTTGAGATCAAATTAATTCTTTATTCATACATGCATACGCAGTTTCACACAGTACTTAAAGAGGACCTTCCCCAGTCACTTTGACTTTTATTCATTAATTACCCCTTCTTGCATTAATTCTGGAAGTGTATTTCATCACTGTCTGCTGCAGTTAGTTTTAGCATTCTGAGCTGCTAAAAACTGCGGGGTGTACCAGAGCTTCTGTAGCAAGCCTGGTGTTGCTGTGGGCCTAGGGTTATACTGCTGACATCATTGTATGGCAGAGTCAATTTCACAAAAAAGTATACTGACAAGGCATTTAGATTTTGCCATAATGCATTGCTAAAAGGGTGTCTTGGGGAAGGGGGAATACAGCATGTACACTGAGTACTGGTAGGTTTCCTTTGCAACACTGTTGCAATCGCATGGAACTGCACGGTGTGAGTCACTCCTCTATCCTACAGTGATGTCATAAGGAGCTAGTAGCCCAGCAGCTGAACAGCAAAGGCAAGTGCAGCATGGCTCAAAAACAAATTAAAATTATGGAAGGCAGAGTAAACCTTGGCCAGAAATAACAAATGCATACACTTTTTCAAGTCTAGTACTGCATGTAATGACTACAAGCTATAACTTTTTGGACCATCAGGGAAGGTCCTTTTTAAGCAACAAGGCATGGCAAGGGATTAGATTAACGGTCTGTTAATCACCTCCTGGGGTATATTGCCTCTTGAGGGTGATTGACTGGCTATAATATATATTATAATTATTGTGATTACAAACACATTGGCTTTTGCACTCTAGGTATGTGAAATATACATGTACTTACTTGATGAAGCCACTGGCTTCAATCTGACACTCGCTCCCTGTTGATCAAACAAGAACTGCATAAGTGGATTATTCTAAAATCCATGTTGCAAGACAATGCTTCATTTTTATCTCCTAATTACTTTTTCATTAGTTGTATGCATGTTGTTTAAGAATCCACCTTTACTTCACTAAATTCCAGCTGTTTGTACAGAGAGCTGCATAAAGCCACTTCTACAGTGGTATCTTTACTGCGCTGCTTTTATTGCCCCCATATGCTGAGTGTGTGATTTAAAACCTATATGCTCCATGTTAGATATTCACATCAGTATTTTAGCACAAAACAGAGTTTAAACATTTTTTCACATGCCTCCTGGTATTTGCTTTCATGTGGGGTACTGGCTGCTTGGACTGCATCCCATAAATAACAGTGTGGTCCCCATAGCAATGCTAGAAGTGCTCCAAGAAGCTGATCATGTAATAGGTTAAAAATATCACTCACAGTGATTTTACAAGGCTGTCAGTACCTCTGCACTAGCAGTTTTCTAAAATCGGCATATCCCTGTTTCAAAGGCCTGTATTCTGACTCGTTGTAGTATTCACACTAGACTAGCACTCGTTTTATATATTTATTGTTAATAACACTTCTGTTTTTATTTTGCAGCATGCCTCTACAGTCTATGTATTTTTACATTGACTTGACTTCCATACAGAGACATGCCATTGCTCATGTGCAGTGATGGAAAGATCACTGATTGGGGAATTAAACTCGATGATGCAGGTTATCTAAAGCTTTTTTTGTGCATCTTAAAAGACACTCTCTGGTCACCTACTGGGTTTACTGCTCAATACTGTTTACATGTTGCTATCATTTTTAGTTATTAATGGTTCCTTTATGAAATGTTGTTCACCTGTCTTCCTTAGACTGGTGTACTGTGCCTGTTGCATCACATATGTTTGAAGGTGGAACACCCTACAGCTTGTACTAAATTGGGATCTACTGTGTACCAAAAAATGGAATGCTCTTGGTCCCGACCCAGGGTACTAAATAGCCACTGGCATGTGCCACCTTAAAGCAAATGCTGCTCTGTTTTGATGGTCAGCTAATCTAAAATGGAACTCCATAACTAGTTATAGACAACTATAAATTCACTATATGATGCATGCTAAAATGAGAAAATCAAAAATGTTCAAATGTCCCTTTATTCAGGGAGGATGGGGAGGGGGTAAATGAAAAAAGGCCTAGCTGGGGGGGAGGGGCAGAGGCTCTGTGAGACAACTAATAATCAAGGAAGAAGGCATCTGCAGAATTTAAGTATGGTAAACATTTCTGAAAATTCCACTCAGGCAGTTTCTTCATTCATGCCATAGTTGGGATCAGGAGTCTCAAATCAGTCAATCCAATAAGCCTCTGTCATTAGAAGCCTCTTAACGATATCTCCTCCTCTTAGGGGGCAGCTACATTTTCAAGCCCAATGAACCTAAGTGAAGACACATTGTAGTGGCAGTGTTTGAAATGACTGGCTATCACTGATGACCCCCCTTCCCACACATACACCTAATATCACTCTTATGTTTGTTCAATCTGAGCCTGAGGAGGAACATTCCCTTGCCTATGTAGGCTAGATTACAGGGGCATCTAAGGAGGTAAACTACCTGTTCAGTTTGGCATGTTAGGAAATGCTGAATTTGTATTTCTTCTCCTTTGTATGGGTTGCATACTGACTTGGTTCTTCTTGTATTGCTGTAATTTTGTTAATTGCCACATGGGTGGTTACCCACTATCTGTTCTCTTCCTTGAAATATTTCAAATTCTCCCTCTCTAGGTTTTTGACACTTGCCACTAGTATTATTCACTTTTTCGTCAGTTATTAATGGTTTCTCCTTGACTGCATCCTTGCCCATCTCTGTTGCCTATGTTTTAGCATGCCAGCATGCCAGTGTTTTGGCACAATTGTTTTAATTTGTCCATATTCAACACAAAGTATATTGCCATGGTAGTCCTTTCTTGGTTTTGTCTTCAGTCCTTATTCTTGTTCATCAATTCCTGTCTCGGTTGTGCATTGCAATGTCTTCTGGCTTCTTCCAATACTTTTTGATTGTGTCCCCTTTCTATGAACACTTTTCTAGTTCCATCAGCAGTTGAAATGTAATCCCATTCCATTGTGCAGTTTCACTTGATTTTCGCCATTTGTTTTAGATACTCTGTTTAAATAGCTGAATAGGAATTTTACAACTATATAAACAATTGTACAGAGTATCTAAAATTTCTCCTCAATTTTATTAAAAATTCCATTAATTTTTTGGATCGGTATATTTTCAAAGAAGGGACCTACTTACACACAAAACTGTTTTGTACTGAAACAGAAATGTCCTACTCCATGCAAGGAGTTTCCATAAGAAAGACAGTAAAGAAAACATACCATGTGGACAAATGGTTCCCAAACTCAGTTTACCTCCATGAGAGCCCATAGTACTACCTACTTGGCCAGGGGGCCACCCAGAAGTCTTGTGCTTTTAATACATCAGGAGTCTGTTCGCAGACAACATAACACTCTTTGAGAGGGTAAATAGCAAGGAAGGAACTAGCAGCTTGAAAAGGGATGTAGAGAGGGTGGAGTGGTGGTTCAGAATTTGACAACTGAACTGCAATGTCAAAAATCGTAAAGCGATCGATGCACAGTGATAACAAAAATCTACAGACAGAATATTGCATCCATGGGAGCAAGGTGGAGCATTCAAGGGAGGATGATGTTTGATAGCGTATTGAAAATCTCTTTCTGGTTATGTAAAACATATGGGAAGATGAAGAGGATGCAGGATTTATCAGGAAAGGGTTCACAAGTCTCAGGATGGAGGTGGTACTGCCTCTTTACAGGTGACTGATTCCACCACACTTGGAGTATTGTGGACAATTTTTGAGCCTACATCTGAAAAAAGACAGGATAGACATTACTAGCAGACAGCTATGGAAGTTATCAGGGAAAGTGGGGTAGGTCCTATGAAGGGAGACTGGACAGCCTCAATATGTATTGTACATGCTGGGGAACAGGAGAGAGAGAGGGGGACATGATGGAAACCTGCAAAAACTTACAGGACTATAACAGGATGGACCCAAAGAGTAATTCCAGCTGAAGAACTGTATAACCATCAGGGGGCTCACCCTCAAACTGGAAAGGGAGAAATTGAAAAAGGACATTATAAAGTATTGTTTTGCAGAGTGGGTGGAGGACAGGTGGAACACTCTGCACAGTAATGTGATCAATACTGGCACTATATCAGGGTTCAAAACACAATGGAATAGTTCCAAAGGGGTTATTAATAGTGAGGGGGCAGAGTAAATAAAGTAGGGGGTATGAGGAACAAGAGGGAGGCAGGGGCAGGGAGGACACTGGTGGGGAAAAGTAAGTGAAGTATGGCATCAGAGCAGACTCAATGGACTTGTACTCTTTTTCTGTCCATATTCATATATGTATCTAAGGTTATGTTCAAGCAAAATTCAATACTAACATCAAAATTCTGTGTTCTATATTTATTTATATTAAAATTTTGGTAACCGGGAGAGGCACGCTGAGCCAGAGCTCATTTCCAGGTGAGACCCGGGCAAGAGGGAAAGGGAGGTAAAATAAGGTAAACAGGTTGTTTACAATGTAAATATGACAAGTAGCAAATAAATTAATAAATAACAATAGAAATTGGTACAATAGGAGGTAGTTGTAATCACAAAGTAGTACAGCCAAGAAATATGACATTATAAGTACTAAATAATTAATAAATAATAATAGAATTTGTACAGTATGAGGTAGTTGCACAACAAATTAGCATATCTAGGAAACTATGAGAAGGTAACTGAGGTGGGGGGGAGATTTAGGGGTAGTGAGGGAAAGGGTTTCAGTAGGCAGCCGGTGTCGGAGGGATGAGGGAGTGTAAAGTATGGGGGAGAAAAGAGAAAGCATAGTGACAGCAATCAGGAGGAGGAAGGATGGGAGCAAGACATGAGGAGGGATTGGAAAAGAGTGTGCATTCAACAGTGCAGAGATGGAGAAAACCAGAAGGAGCTTGGAAAAGAATTCCAGATGGAGGGGAGATGGTAGGAGAAGGCTGCTTGTACTGAACTGGAGTGAGGACGGGAGAGAGATAGAGAGAAGGTACCGAGGTCTCTGGAGTGACGCTGATAAGAGGAAGAGGATGAGGAAGAGAGGAGACAGAATAGGTGGGGGGGAGAGACCCAAACCAGAATTTGAAAATAAGGGTGGAGGCATGGAGCTGGTGGTGTAATGGGAGAGAAGGAAGGGAGAGGGAGGAGTAGAGAGTACAGCAGCGAGTAAGGAGGGGATGAATTGGAGGTAAGTCGGAAAGCATTAAAGAGAGTGTCTAACCTAATATAAAACACTATCCAGAGCTTCCCTTGTTAAAGGGCAGATAGATCCCACTGGAGGGCTACATTTCTTGATTTTTGGGGCAGTGGGGCTGATCACTAGTAGACTACTCAAGACAGACCCTGGGTCCTGAAAAGAAATAGGGAGGCATCTAATGAGTGGAACAAAGTTCTTGGGCCCTGTAGCAAGGAGGAAGAAATGGAATTGCAGTCCAAAAAGCATAGAAGGTGAGACTTGCATTGTACTGTACCTGAAATGTCTTGTATAAATTTATACCTCCCCCAACAGTGTATGTTATGTCAATGTTCATGGGCAACTACTTTTTAAAAAAACTCTTTTAAACCCCTGAACAAGTCTGTTGAATGAGCATAAAAAATATAGACTTGTATTGTGCTGTACCAGAAATTTCTTATATAAATTTATACCTCCCCGATGGCATATGTTATATTGTTGATCGATGGCAACTACATTTTTTAAATCACAGGCCACTACATTTTTTAAAAACTCTTTTAAATCAACCCCTGAACAAGCCCATTTCCAGGGCAACTGCACTTGAGACATTCTTTACACAATAAACGTGTCTTGCGCAGGAGAGAGAGAGCACTTCCATTGGTAGGGAGTGCATCCTCAACCTAAAATTAGAAATTTAGTTACAAAAGTTGGCATAACAGTAGCTGTGTAGCACATATAAACTAGTATAACCGAGAGGCAGGAGCCTCTGCCACAGGAGGATTCATTCACCTGCCATGTGGAGAGGAGCTGAGGATGCCAGACTAGAAGCCTGGATTAGTGGGCTACATCAATCATAAGACTCAATCTCAGCTGCTTTCAGAGGTCTGAAGTCCGCTCATGATGAATTGTAAACCAAAATGGACTAATGCAAATAATGAATGAAAAGTCTGCAAAGAAATAATGACTGAATCTGATGGCAAATTTCATAATGGAATATGGACAGTACCTTCTAGGAAGGCAAACAGGGAAGAAACTTGTCTATCTTGAAAGTTAAGAGCATCATTGTATGCAAACAATTAACTTGTCTTCACTGGAACATTATAGCAAACAAAAACTTCCTGTTGTTTGCATTTTCAATGTACTTGGATATTTTAGCATGCATGAACTTTGTTATATACCCCAGTGTATTGTTTAGTGTGTTTGTTTGGAAATAGTGTTATTTTATTCCTCATCTGTGATCCCTTGTTAATGCTACATTCTTCCTACCTGAAGTTAACTTTTTTACTTCTGATCATTGTGGAACCTGGTGACATCCCTTGAGTGGAAGTCTGCAATGATACTTTCTATGCCAGACTTCAGCTCAACTGAGGTCATCGGGTTCTGGAACTGATAAAGTATTTAAAAAATGACTATTGGATGGGAAGTAAAGGCAGCATTAATGAGGAACCGTGTGTAAGGAACAGATAGGACACACAAAACAATGCACTGGGTGTATTAAGCAGACTTCACATATACCCAAGCTTCTAATTAGATTAAAACTGTAAAAAAAATAAATAAATAAATAAAATGTATGCTAAACCAAGAACACTAGAAGAAATACAAATATTTGAGTTATGGGTCTCTCTGCTGGACTAGAACAACAACATGATCATGTTGCTTTGCTTAGTACTTCTTAATAAACTTACTAAACCTATTTGAATAATGTAGCTATTCAATGATTCAAGGGAATACTATATTAGTACCAGTGAAACTTTAGGATTTAGTAAGACCAATGGTCACTGAGGAAATCATTAGAGTACATTTTGTAAGTCAACACTGATCCTGAAAATGGTGGGTTAAACCAAGTGCGTGGGAGTTTTGGAAGGAAAATTCCATCCCCCTAGCATTTATTTTATGGCTTTTATCTTGAAAAGAGCAAGTTGAATAGCTGGTGAAAAACAAATATATTTTGGTTTGCAAAATTTATAGGCTACATGAACTGGCACTATCCTCTTTGGTACAGCCCTCTTAGAAATTGTAAACCTGGCCTGGGCTGGCCTGGCTACCACTTGTGATGCTGGCAACTCAGATATGGGAATGACCCTGGGTTGCTGGAGTACCAATGGAGAGATGAGGTTTAGTTTTGCCAGCAGCTGCTTACCTCTCCAGGAGTACATGGTTGCCTGTGGCCACTGCTTGAGCACCCCCTTGGGATTTTCCTTGGAAAGCACTGAACAGACATCCTTAGTCATGATATTAGTCTGTTTTACAGTACCATACAATGTATCTACGGTGGTAGTCACAGAAATGTTTCTCGGTGCTGCGGTATTGATGCTCGATAATGAGAGCTACCACTCGGTATGATACTCAGTATGAGAGCTGCCGCTCATTACCGAATTGGTGGAGCAGTAAAGCAGCATTAAATGCCAGCAATACAGAAGGTGACTTAATGCACTTTCACAGTTGGCCGCATGATGGCAGTCACTGTTAGGGAGTAATGATAATACCTTTTTTTACTTCAGTGATTCAGTCTCCGGCAGATGGCAGTGTTTTTGAGATGCATATTTCTCTCTGGCAGTTCTATACTTTCTGCTTTGCCATGTGAAACTGGCCTGCTGAATTGTGAGTGAAGTGATATTTATTTAGGTTTTTGTTTTTTTACTTTAGTGATTCACTCTCTGGCAGATGGCATTGTTTTTGGCAAGGTGGGCTGTACAGAAAATAAGTGAATACATCATTCAGTCCAGATGTACTGTAGCTCACTTGGTTTTTAAAAGCAAGCTTCTGCGGTATTATAGGAGCAAATACAGAATGCAACAGTTATTAATAAAACATTACAGTTTGGTGGTGATCATAATTAATTCGGCCTTTAAGAGGTTATAATTAACAGGCTAATTACATTTTGGCTGTACTTCTGCAAGAGAGTTCAGGTGGTACCGTGTGCTGTACAAAAAATAAATAATTTGATAATTCAGGGCTATACTTAGGTAGAATCGGGCTGTCCAAGGTGGGCTGTCCAAAAAGAAGTAAATACTGACATGCTGCAAATCTTGCACCATTCTTTCTCCTGTAATACTGATGGATCCATAATGTGCGATATACTAACAGCATGGCCAAATGGTCTGAGGAAGACCTGATAGCACTGCCCCCAAAAAAAGTAAATCATTCGGTCCAGATGTACTGTACAGTAGCTCATTTGGTTTATAAAGCAAAGCTTTTAGAGTCACCTGACTGTCTGTATTGTGAATTCTAATAATATTTAATTTAATCACGTTGAAGTACTGTACTTTTTCATCTGTGCATCTGTTCCCACTTAACAGAGCAAATGAAGATGTGGCAAATGCATCATATCAGATTACTGCATCTTCTAAATGCATGTCATTTTACTAAGGGGCTATACTTAGAATCAGGCTGCGCAAGGTGGGCCACTGAAAAAAAAACGTTAGATCCAGATGTAGCTCATTTGTTTTTAAAAGCAAGCTTCTGGAGTCACCCAACTGTCTGCATCACACAATCAGGCTAAAACATGCAGATGAGCTGAATGTACCGGGTTCTTGTACTGACTTAACATTTACTGTACAATGCATAAAATACAGGGATGGGTTTGCAGCTCATGTGGTTCAAGTAGAGGCAGACATTGGAATGATCTCATAGTTATTTCTGACAGAATTTGAACAAGGTTCCCACTTAATTCCATCTGACTGACAAGAAAGTGAAGCCAGTGTTATGGGAGCTATGCTACAAATGCAGAATGCAACAATTATTAATAAAACACTACAGTCTGGTGCCTGTCTATATCCAAACTGCTGATCATGGTTAATTAATTCAGGCTTTAAGAGGTTATATAGTAATTAACAGACAAGTAGTGTTAGTAAATTATGACTAGACTTCTGAGAGAGGGTTCAGGTGGTTCCATGTACTGTACAAAAAAATAAATAAAGTATAAATCATTCAGTAATCCGGGGCTATACTTGGGCAGAATGGGGCTGTCCCCCCCAAAAAAAAAACAAATACTGACATACTGCAAAATCTTACACCATTCTTTCTCCATTAACACTGATGGATCCATAAGGTGTGATACTAACAGCACGGTCCGAACGGTCTGAAGAAGACCTGATAGCGCTGTTTTAAATCTGTGTCACTCTGACTTTCTCTCTCTCTCACTCACTCCATCTCTTTTTGTCTCTTGCTCTCTCTCAAAAGGAGTAAGTGTTTATGCTGTTGTTGAAGGAGCAAGCAAAGCTCTTTTTACAACAGCATAAACACTGCTTCATGATCTGGAGGATAAGAGTGCATTTCCTAACTGAGATAACTTGATGAGCACTGGTACAGTAGAGAACTCAGCACCTTATGAAGCTGTCACAAGTTCACTGTGGCTTAAGTGAGGCCCTGTAGGCATTTAAATGTTTCTCTGAACAGTGATACTGGATAATATCGATCATAAAAAAAACATAAACCCAATTTACCCTGTATGTTATAATAAGAGATTATTATTTCATCTAAACAAAAACATGTCATGGGCTGAATGTCCCTTTGAGAGTGAACAGGCAAAATAAACAGATACTTTACCATGCATACCATTATGCAGTATGCATGTTTTTGTTCAGTTCTTCCAATAGCTTGGTTTAAAGACTATTCTATGCATTGCCTAAGCAGGCATTAATGGTGGCCCCTGACAGAGTAAGTCATACAAAAAATAATTAAATAAATTGATAAATCAATCAAGTAATGCATAAATAAATACATAAATAAAATCTTGTACATTATAAATTGTATGATCTGACCTGCGGGGCAACAAGAGAGTGTGTACGCGCGCACTTGTGTGTGTATGTGTTTCATTATTTTAAGCAAACGTGTTGTCAGTACAGTCAAGACCTGTGAATATGTACTGTAGGAAGTTCTAAATGTTGTGAGTTGCCCATGTTGGATAATAAGTCCTAACAGATGTATATGTGGTTAAATAATGAAGGAGGCCTATTATATACTTAGTGCTCTGCTGCCACTGAAAATATAAAATACAGAAAGCCTTATGTAATGAGCAAGGAACTGTGGTAATCCTAAGGGTTGAATAAATAAGGGGGAAAATGGGGCATTCTATTGCCATGTCCAAAACCCCACCCTCACTTTTAATCAGTTTACACCCACCAATTACTCTCCTGCCATGGAGTGGTAATATATAATTACACAGTATACTGTATGTCCTTACGTGCCCCTGTTAGATATTTCGCACTTCTATAACATTTTCATCCATTTATGTATTTTTTTATGTGATTTATGGAAGAATAGGTCAGAACCAAAAAAGTTCAGTTTCATTGTAAACAAAATATTATGAGAGGAACCAAACATAAATTAATAAAAATAATTAACAGTCTTTTTTTTCTCCTTGTTAGCATTTCATTTTTCAAAATCACACTCTCAGATGCTTTACTGTTGGTTACTGTTTACAGGTCAAGATCTTATTAAATCTGTTTGCATCTGAATTCTTAAGTTCAGAGAAGAACATTAGTGAGCTATATTGTTACTCTACATCCTTGAAAAAGCATGACATTTACCAAAGAACAAAAATAAAATAAAATAAATAAAATTAAATAAAACATTGTAACTGTAATCATTCAATCAGTCAGCTGAATGTACTGGGTTCTTTTGTTGACAAATTTGCAGCAAACAGGTGCATCTATTCATTAATTCATTGCCAGATATGGATATGAACTCAAAGCTACAGTATCTGATCATCTAAGCTGTAGGGATGTGAAGGTCCTCTGAGATAAAGAATAATGAGGGGCTTCGTTTTAACAGGTAGGTGGGAGACATAGAATATGGATTTCAGGGTGGTTCATACAGTATCGATACAGTACTTCTGCACTAAATAAAAAGTTTTGTTTAAAACATTAACTGACTTGCTGTAATGTGTAAGTGCTGGCTTGTGCAGTGAGACTTGCAAACCTCTCCCTGAAGTGATTACAAACTGTAGACATCTACCTCTGCCCCCCACCTCCACCACCCACCATCATCTCTCACCACTCAATTCGCTGAACTGTAATCAGGTGTGTGTCAGAAAGAGATCAGTCGCCATGACAACCGATAGAACTGTTTTGTCATCTGGTACAGGTCTTCCGTTCCTGCTGGAATCATGCTGTTATGTGTGTGATAGACATTTGCCCTGTATTTTCTTACAGTTACTGTACCACATCGTTCCTTTCCCTAACAGCTAGAAGGATCATTCTGGGAGCAAACATTGCAAAAACTGCTTTGTATAGTTGGCCCCTGCCACAGCCACATAACAATATCTTGTGGCAACCAGTGGGGTTTTCTCTGTGGTTCCCTTTGTTCCTCCCCACACCCCAGACATTATCATAAAAATGTCACTGCTGCACAAATAATAGTATGTGTAATTCACCCTAAAAGTGTTATCTATCGTCATTTCAAAGTTATATCAACAGAGCAAGTTACAGTATTTCTGTGTTACATTCTGAGTCAGCTTCTGTTTTGTGATATGTAGAACATCTAGTCATTCTGCTCCATTAATTCAGAAATTAAGTACTGTAATAACTGTAGCTGTGTTCCCTGTGAGAAAATTATTCTGTAGTATTCTTTACTGCTAATGCTACCAGATGAAACGGTCTGCTCATTTCATACCATGTTCCACTCTAGCATAGATTCTGGGGTCCCTCTAGAGCTGTGCAAAATGTAGAATTTATTGTTTGATGTTTCATTCGATGCCTCTGACAATTTGTTTTTTAATATCACCTTTTTTGGTTGGGGGGGTCTAAACCCATTGACCCACAGATAGGAACAGCTATACAATGAGCACTACAACATCACAACCAATGGGACATACCCTGATAATCCATATCACAAAAATAAGAATGAAGCATGTGAGTGCCAATTACATTTTTTAATTAGTAATATGAGAAAGTTGCTTGTATACTTAAAATATGGTTGTGAACTACAATACAAGCATGCATTGTTTTTAATATTTTTTTGTACTATGGACAATAGTCCAAGAATTAATGAGTGTTTTATAATATTTGTATTTATTAATGTTTAACATATGCACAATGTTAAAATGTTATATGTTTTTATATTTTTGTAATGGTCTTTTGACCGAACAATAAAATTCATTCATTCAGTATCAGTGCATGAACCTTACCTTTTCACATCAGTTGGTCCCTCACAGGTTTTTTTTTTCAGTGAATTGTGAATAAACTTCAGAGGGAGAGAGTTCAGGTGGTACCATATATACAATATCACTGCCTGATAGAAAATATAGTTTTTTACTTTCTATGGTGCCTCTCCCTGACTCTGGGTTCTAATTGCTGCAGTATGTGATTCCCAGCAAGGGGCTCTAAATTCTAACCACGTGCTACACTAAACCATATTTCATGGAAAACCTGTTGCCCTGATACAGGAGCAGAAGTTTTAAGATATTATCATGCTGCATGGCATGAAAAGATCTACAAGTTGCAGCTTAGATTTTAAATCAGTGTGGCACAACTGGTGCAAGCAGACTTTTATGGAATATGTCTATCATTTTCATTTATTTAGGCCAGTTGTGTGTAGTAGGGAAAAGTGCCATCAACTGCTAACGTTTCAAAAATAATCCATCAACGTTATGCCCTATCTACGGTTAGTTGCACTGCACTAGATTGCTGCACAATGACGTGAAAGTAATCCTATTTTTACAACATGTTGCCTACAGTAGGAGAATAAGAGAATAAGCAAAACTTATTTTAAAATAGGGCACTAGGACTACAACTGGAGAATGACCCAATATACAGTAGTGACTGGCTGCCGAACCTTAACGCACCACTTTGTCCAAAAAGAAATAAAAACATGTACTGTACAGTAAAAAGTCTAGTGATTCTGCTCTGCTAATTCGGAAATCAAGTACTGCAATTAGCTGTGTTCCCTGCAAGGAAATTATTCTGTAGCATTCTCTACTTTAAATGCTGACAGATGAAAAGGTCCGCTTATTCCATACAGTGTTCTTGCGAGCACTTTATTTATTTATTTGCTTTATTGACACAGGTTTAATAACTGCTTGTTACAGGTCTGACACAATTACCAATTAATTCACAGAATTTTAAGTTAATTTTGGTACAGAATACGATGGATACGGTAAACAGCAACCTGTCTTACTCCCTTCATCCACCCTTCCCCAATGAGGTTTTGCCCTGGTAGATGATGTTTATTGAATTTAAAAAGTTGTAGCAGTAGATCAGCAGCATATCTTTTCCTGATACTTAGGCATACATACTGTATAATGTGATAGTTCCTAATCTGTGCTATTCGAGGGACACTTTCAGCCTTATTATACAGTCTTTGTTTCTTTCTGCTACAGTTTCATGTGTGTTAAACAAACAAAAATATAAGTTCAGAGTTGTTTCAAAAGCACCGATTGACCGTTAGCATTAAGCTGAGTCTGTAAGATGGGGGAAAATTAGTTTTCAGAAGAAGGGAAGAGTTTGGAATGAGAGGGATGCAGCATAAACAAGAAAATGGGAAAAAGGTCTGCAATAATAATGAATTGATTAAATCACATGGTTTGAGAGAACATTTCCTATACAGTGTGTATAAACAGCATCCAGATTGAGACACTCAACACAGCTTAAAAAAAGGAGAGAACGGGGATCTGTGATGTGTTGGTTGCAATGTGCTGCATGTTAATTCAGTTGATAAAAAATGAAGCTTCCTTCTGTTGTTCATATTTCTTGAGTTGAATAAGTTTAATACTGAAAATTAAAGAAAGAAAAAAAAAGTATTAATATCATGACTGGGTGATTGCAGTAGGGACACCACTCAAACAAATACATACTAAAAGGCTGGCTAGTCACTAACTGGGGGGAAGTTTTGAAACAAGTGATCTGGTATATGCCATGGATTACTTTTTAATACTAAGAATGAGAAAAAAAAGCCAGCAGCCAAATCACCGGTGTGCAGTCTGCAGTACTTCAGTCCTGTTAACAATATCAAATATGCATTACAGATATATTCCTTTGCCTTATTGTATTATGCTATTTTCCAGTATATTCCTAGTGGGTGATTGCTGTTATTGTGTGGATATTGGAAGGCTGATGATTTTTCACTTCTGTTATTATTGTTATTGTTATTATTATTATTATAAAGCAAGTACCTTTATTAAAGTTTTAGTACATAGTTTACAATATTCTCACAAATGGCTTCATTTTAACAGGTGGGTGGGAGACGTAGAATATGGATTTCAGGATGGTTGATACAGTATTGATGCAGTACTCCAGTACTAAATAAAAAGCTTTGTTTAAAACATTAACCGATTTGTTGTAATTAGGAAGTGCTGGTTTGTGCAGAGAGACTTACGAACCTCCCCGGAGGAATTACAAACTCTAGACATCCATCCCTGCTTCACCACCCGCCATCCACCATCATCTCTCTCCACTCAATTCGCTTAACTGTAATCAAGTGTGTGTTATAAAGAGATCAGTCACCATGACAACTATTGTTTCTTGGTAGTGGCATTCAGAGTACAGAAAAACAGAAGCTTCTAAGACAGCAGCAGTCTCTTTAAATTGATTTATCTAAGAAATGAAGCTCTTTTCCTACATGATATCAGAGGGCTAGAAACTTGACATACTTTATACTGTCATGAACTCAGAACTGTTTTGTCAGATCTGGCGCAGGTCCACCATTTCTGCAGGAATGCTGCTGCTGCATGTGCCATGGCTGCTTGTCCTGTACTTTTTTACAGTTGCTATACCACAAGGTTCCTTATCCCAACAGCTACAAGGATCATTCTGGGAGCAAACATTACAAAAACTGTGTTGTATAGTTAACCTCTGCCACAGCCTCATAACAGTATTTTGTGGCAGCCAGTGGGATTTTATCTGTGGCTCACTGTGTTCCTCCCAATACTCCAGACATTATCATGGAAATGTCACTGCTGCACAAATAGCTCACCCTGAAAGTGTTATCTATCATCATTGTAGAGTTATATCAACAGAACAAGTTACAGTATATCTGTGTCACATACTGAGCCAGCTTCTGTTTCATGATAAATAGAAAATCTAATGATTCTGCTCTGCTAATTAAGAAATCAAGTACTGAAATTAGTTGTGTTCCCTGCAAGGAAAGTATTCTGTAGCATTCTCTACTTCAAATGCAGACAGATGAAAAGGTGTACTTGTTCCATATTGTGTTGCTTTCCAGCATAGATTCCAGGGTCCCTATAGAGCTGTGCAAAATGTAGAATTCATCATGTGATATTTTATTTGATGCCTCTGACTGTCTTTTTTAATATCACATTTTTGGGTTGGGTTGGGGGTTCAGGGACAGCTATACAACAGACACTATTCACATTCGTGAGTCCCTCACAGTTTTTGATTTTTTTTAATAAATGCAGCTATAGTATAAAGAAACATTTATTACCAGAACTTAACAATATACACATTTTAAAAAGGACTCTGACATAAACATAGAAACATACAGGCATTCTGACACATGGACCTGACCTTTTCACATCGGTGGGTCCCTCACAGTATCCCAATTGTTTTTATTTTTGCTGACGCAATAGGATTCATCAGGTGATATCTTATTAGATGTGTCTGTCTGTTTTTTTATAACACTTTTGAGGGTTTGGGGGTATTTTAAACCCATTGACCCACAGACCTAGACAGCTGCAGTATACGATTGGTGATTCAAAAGCACAAGAATGGGACACTCTGATGTGTTGCCTACAGTAGTAGAATCAAAGAAACTTTACATAGGTTCCACATCAAAGGGGAAATATACAGGGAGTATAATACATACTGTAGTTGGAGGAAGGCTGACACAATACATTCTACAGGTACAAAGGCAATACCATTTTGGAGCATGAGAGAACTACTTGAACCCCAACCTGATAAGACAGACATGCAGACAGACATGCAAAATACTACTACCTTATGATATACCCTTACAGTGATATGAGTGTTGAAAATAATTTGCATAGCAATAGCGCTAAATTGGCGCAGATAAAGTTTATGCCATTGTCAATGGTATTGTGTCAGTGGGTAGTCTTCAGTGTGAATAATCTTATTCACAGAAAGGAATACTAGATTTTGTTACCCTACATAACCTAGGTTTACAACTCAGTGAGGATTCATATAGTCACCCTGAGATAAAGTATAATGAGGAATGGGGGGGGGCAAGTAGTTCACACTTCATTTGCTAAATATTTATTATATGTCATGAATGACTTTTAATAATAAGAAAGGAATAAAAATCAGTCAACAGCCATCACCAATTAGCCAGCATGATAACAGATATGCCTACTATTGTTTCTTTGGAGAGGAATGTCTGGTATGTGATAGCTGGGGAGAGGTATCCTTCTATTCAATGTAGTAGCCTTTCAAAAAGCAATGTTCTGAGAAATAATCAAATCTTGGGGAGGGGACTTCTAGTGTCCATAATCTGCATGCACTGTAGATTCTTTTGGATGAAAGGAGGGAGGAGAGTGCAGTTTAGTGAGATCTACAAAAATACCTCTGGAAACCATAGTACATAAATAATACAGACAACACTATAAAAAAGAAAACAATCTCTGTGGCATTTACACAGTGAAATGTAATAAAACCATAGGCAAATTATGTGCTGTTGCCTGTTGCTCTCTCTCTCTCTCTCTTTTTCTTTTTGTTTTTACTGCAGCACTTTAGGACATTGTAGTCAATAAAATAATGTGTAAATGACTTATGAAATTTACATACAGTACAGGCAACACATACCGCAAGATTAGACTGGAAGTGCAACATACAAATGGCTCCACATTACCTCCCCCCCCCCCAAAAAAAAAGCAATTGTGCATGTGAAGTGTAAAACATAAGAAAATATGCTAAAACCATGGGATTTCGGCACATGCTACAGACATGTTTTCTTGGAGAAAACAGTTCAATAAGCCACATAATTAACATTTACTAGCATGTAACTTAGTAACATGTAAAATGAGTCTAGATAATGGAGATCTGAGTAATTGTTTTGATCCAGACCAGAGAAGCTGCAATTCCTCAGTATCACAAGCTTTTATTTACCTGTAGGTGTTTTTATTTTTCATTTGGAGCAGAGTTTTCTGTTTATTCTGGATCCCTTTTAAGCAACCCCCCAAGAAATTCCAAAATTTTAGCTGCTCATTTTGTTGTATTGATTTAATATTTTAGCTGTACAAGTAATCTAGGCAACATCCAGCCCTGCAGCTCAAGTGATACCCCACTGATGGGAGGAAAGAAAAAAAAACAAATCAGATCATACAGTACATTATAATAAATAATAAATAAATAACTAAGCAAACATTTTTAATCTAGCAGAGAAATTGAACATCTGATGCATTAAAATGCTTAAAAAAAACAGAGTTAGGGAAATATAAAGCAAGCTGTTGTCTTGTTCCATTGACCGGGGGCTCTCATTTTTTTTCATCGGCTATGTACAGTATCTCCCTTATTTCTCACTTTGCATCCAAAGTGAAGAATCAGAATGCAAATAAAAATTTAATTGGGAAAATTTCACAAACAGCAAGGTGAAAATATTTTTAATGTACATACAGTGGCCAACAATAACAATGTGCACTGACTATCAGATAGTATGTGAGATGGTACTTCCACAGTGTCAACATACTGTATAATGTATCTGCATGACTATGTCATTGTTATCCATGTGCTGTGAAGATATAGTTTCTCTAGGCTGCTTTGCTTGACTGTAAACAGTAATTGAAAGATCTGGTGCATTATTTATTAATTATGTTGCTCAATTCATTTCCTGAGTTAACATCGGTGATACCAGTCAGCTAATAAATCACCGGTGTGGCCAATCCACCATTCATTTGCTATAGCAGTGCCACTAATACAGTACTAGGATTGTGGTCCATAAATTTAATATCGGCAGGTGATATGAGAGTGATTATCAGTTACATTGAGAGTGGTTATTGATGGGCACAGGGAGAGCGATTATCAGGTGGCTGCTCTGAAAGGTTGTATCGAAGGTGCAGTGAGAGAGATTAATTTCAAATTATTGAAACCCAACACTCCTGGCATTTCCATTAATATTCCAGATTCCAAGTTAACACTGGAAGATGTCTGGGAATTTTCATTAGGCAAAACTCTAATTACTGTATGAAAGTGCACTGGGCCTAGGAGAGGCAGCAACAATATTACCTTACTTTTTGTGATTTTATTCCACCCACTGACCCACATAGTACCTATCAGTTCTCCACTCTAGAATTGTCACTGTAGGGACATTGTTCAACTAGTGTAAAGCAGTTTTCTTTAAGCCATAAATCCCATTCCTGTAAGTAACTTCTAGTAATCTTTAAAGGACTCAAAGCTATTAAGTATCCTGGTGGACCTTGACTATTTTAAATTAGGTTAATATGCAGACAAAAACTGAAAATACAGGAGTTGGCTTGATGCTGGCTTAGTTACTGACTTAGAACAGTTTCCTTCAGTTCACTGGTTATGTAATTACTTCACCGCAATAGTCTGCAAGGCACAATTACTTTTTAAATGTATTTATGCATATGCTACATTTGTTGATGGGAACATCATTTGGAACTAGCAGTGCTATTGATGTTTATGTGAGGAAAACAAATTATAGGATAATGAGGATTAAGGTCAGAATTCTGAAGAATTTGTTTTGTTTTTAAAAATATGGAGAGCACCATTTTCTAACTAGCCTCCTGTTTGCAAGCTAGTTTCTGTAGCTGTTCAAATGGATTATGGGATGGGAGCTGACCACATGAGTGACAACCTCTATACAAGATGTTTCACATTAAATAAAAAAAAAAGGAAAATGGGACATTCGTTTTCCATACAGAGACACAGTTGCTTTGCACTGATAGCAAGGTGCATCAGTCCTAATAACCTAGCTTCCCAGTAGCCAGGTGTAGTGAGGGAGCTCTGCAACAGTGTGGTATGAGGGAAAATATGGATATTAATTTAAAAGTGCACTAGGTGAAATTCTTCTTTTCATTCCATGTCAGACTCTTTAGTTCCAGGATACATGTTTTAGACCTCACAAAGTAAAACTAATTCACAAAATAGCAAAGGACCAACACATTACACACTGACTGACATTACAAGTGGTGCTTACATTGCATGGTATAGAAAACCTTTACTTTTACAATAAAAATTGCCCAAGAGTAAAAGGATACAACTGGAAAGAAAGACACACATGCACACACATAATTCATTAAAGTTGCCTTTATTTTGAAAGCAGTATAAATAAGGAGACAAATAAAGCAATCAATATCCAGCCATATTGGAACCACAGGCTTCTAACCTCTCCCATTTACCTGCATGCTAATTTGGAAATCAATTCAGAATATATTGTCCTGGGCAATAGGAACTGCAGACTATCAGGACACCTGCTGAAACACCACAACCAAGGCAGGTTAACTGTTACTGCAAACAGTGCCACCCGGTGAATTTCAGCAGAAGATGAGGGGGATAGAATTAATTCCTCACTTACCGCTCACCACATTACTGCATTAATGCATACTGGCGACTGTACCACATTAAAGAGGTAACACTCGGCATGCCGAGGCCACCAAGGTATACCTCGGTACCATTAAACTTCTTCATGATTAGCACTGTATGTGTTCACTAGATAGTACTGATCATGCTGCAGCATGAACTATGCATTGTAGCTAAGATACAGCACCACCTATCCTCCTATACTGTTCCTTGCAAAACTGAATAATTTAGGACACAAAGCAGTATGCATGTCAGAATGCCAAGGCAAAGTTGTTTTCAAACTCCCATTTACAGGCATTGAACCCACAGGCTAATAATAATATGAGGCACACTCAGAAGAACCTGAAATGACACCAAATTATGACATGACCATGCTAGGGCAACACTCAAGACTATTTCAGCATCTGTACTGTCCAAGATTTGGATCAGAATAACCCGTGCTACTAGTTAGGGGTAAGGTATTACAAATGTCATTGTTGTCAATAGCTGAAAATGTGCTAGATTTTCTAACATATGCCTGAGGCAGAAAGTACTTTTTTTTTTATCTAAGGGTGCAATTCTAATCTGTCCATAACAAATGAAATACAGAAGTCAGGTGTGTGCCTGAGTACCTTTATTTGAATTCTTAGTACCCTCAAATCTCAGTATTTATTACTTGATATTTAGTACACAGGGCCAAAATTAAAAAAAGAAATGTAAATGACATTCTGTCCCTCCCCAGGTGGCCAGGGCTTTAGTCAGAGCAAGTCTGGAAATGAGCCTGGGTTCAGCAGTGCTGTAGTGCAGACTTGGGGTGAGCAGCTCCACATTAGACACAGACAACACAGAATGAAGTGCACATACCATAAAGCACCATAATCTCAAACTCACAGTTCAGATAAAGGTGCAAAGGATTTACTGTGTCCAAATTCCTAAGCTAGCAAGATATAATATCTGACACCAGTGTGATACAGCTCACAAGGTGCCCTGGTGCTTTGACTAGGTGTGTCTTGCCAGGGGTCGAGTTCATTAGACACCCACCCTCCACACCCCCACACACACACACTCTTGTTTAAAAATCAAAACATTTGCTGGCTCTTTGCAGTGTTTCAAGAGCCAACAATGTCTTTTCAAATACACTCTTCTCCCTAGTTCTGCCCTCAGGTCCCCAGATATAAATATTTCATACTGCACTTCCCTGATACCTGAGTCATGATTTAATGAGGCTAATAGCGTCCAAAATCACAGCTAATGCAGTCACCAACCCCCCCCTTTCCCACAGACATGGTAGTGGGTACTGTCATCTACCCCATCCACCAGCAGGTGCCAACATGTCTAACTGGGGGGGGCATTGATGAATTAAATTCCCCCTCTCCAAAATGTGTTTAAAATGTAGCAGCTAGAGCCAATGATTAGAGCAGAGGTTTGGGAACCAGGGACCCATGTTTGAATTCCACCAGAGCCACTTAGTTACTGTGTGACCTTGACCAAGTCACTTAACCTCTCACCGCTTCAGCCCATCCAGTTGCAAAATAAGTGAAATGTTGCTTCTCCATTGAGCTGTTCTGGATAAACTGTAAATAAAATACTTCCTCTTTTATGAGGCAGTGTGGTCTAGTGGTTAAAACACCAGCTTGGAAACAGGCAGATTGCTTTTTCAGAGCCAAATACTTGCTGTGCAACCTTGAGCAAGTCACTTAACCTCTCAGTGTTTCAGTCCACCCAGTTCTGGAAATGGGAAGCTACAGGACCCCAATGGGAATGAGAGGCTGCATCTCAACTGGGCTATCCTGAGTAAATAAACTGTAAAACAAAATTGTTAAAAAAGCTTTGTAAAGCAACATCACCCCAAACCACCCTTTTCCCCTGCTCTTTTACAGTAAGATGCCTTCCGGGGCTGCAGTGCACAGAAATGTGTGTCCCTTCCTTTGCATAAGTGGCTAGTGCCGGGGGAGGGTATTGTTAAAGCAACAGTCAGGATTCTGTGTCCTAGTAGTGTACTTTAAAAGAAACCGACCAAACAGTAGTGCGCAACAGTACCTTTACACCAATTTGTAAAACTATGAGGGTTAGAAAGGAAGGAAAAAGACACAGGCCACAGAAAGTAATTCAGTTGCAGTGACCAGGACTGCTATTTATTCTTCTTAGAACTTCCATAAAGATTTAATGTGCATACAAATGGTGACAAGCTGTATCCTCTACAAAAAAGAAAACCCCTAGCGCCTCGACTCTCATGAGTCTTCAAAGGGGGTGTTGCATACGATTGACAAATGCCAATTTAAATCATTAACCTCATAAATGTTAATGAGGGAGTAAGTCTAGTAATTTTAAAGTGCAATACTAAATTTCTAACACCAAAGTATCTAAAGTGCATCATTTAAAAGTATTCCTTATTTACATTGATTACCAAAAGCAAATATCAAAAAATACAAAGACAAATAATCTCAAAAGAGAATCATTTTTTCTCTTTTTTTGGTTTTGTTGCTTGACCACAAACTTTATGCACATTTATATGCTTTTCCAAAAATCCAAGTGCACTTGAAAATTAACATTCAATGTCCTAACCAAAATAGAAAAGAGGATATAAATTAATAAACAAATTATTAAAATGTGAACACATTATTATTGTTAATAAATGTTAAAGGTTAGTACCATTTATCAATATAATGGTTCTACAAATAATGCAACAAATCGTAAAGCATCCATTTTTCTACTAAGATAGAACAATAACAGAAAAGAGGCAAAAAGGCAAACACATATCAAAATACTGTAATTGGTGCATTACTTGAGAAATGGTTTGATGTCCCATCTCTCATTCAAACCATTAGGGTTTACACTGTTCATTTTGAAGATCCACATACTTTCTTGTCTAAGAAGAACATTAGATCTATCACCCCCATAGACAAAGGTGCAACATGCTCGATGCCCTTAAATTTCAAACCATTAGATGTTGAATTGTGGAAAAGCGAGAAGTGTATGCCCACTGGTGTATCCTGATGGTTATTAAGTATTGATCTAATATGTTCCTGAATTCTCTGTTTTACATTTTAATAATTTGTTTATTAATTTATATCCTCTTTTCTTTTTTGTTAGGACATTGCATATTGATTTTCAAGTGCACTTGGATTTTTTGAAAATCATATAAATGTGCCTAAAGTTCGTGGTTAAGCAACAAAAAAACAAAAAAAGAGAAAAAATTCTTCTCTTTTGAGATTATTTGTCTTTGTATTTTTTGATATTTGCTATTGATAATTAATGTAAATAAGAAATACTTTTTAAATTTAAAATGATGCACTTTAGACACTTTGGTGTTAGAAATTTAGCATTGCACTTTAAAATTACTAGACTTACTCCCTCATTAACATTTATGAGGTTAATGATTTATATTGGCATTTGTCAATTGTATGCTACACCCCCTTTGAAGACTCATGAGAGTCGAGGCACTAGGGGTTTTCTTTTTTGTAAAGGAGACAGCTTGTCACCGTTTGTATACACATTAAATCTTTAAGGAAGTTCTAAGCAGAATAAATAGCAGTCCCGGTCACTGCAACTGAATTACTTTCTGTGGCCTGTGTCTTTTTCCTCCCTTTCTAACCCTCGTAGTTTTACGAATTGGTGTAAATGTACTGTTGCGTACTACTGTTTGGTTGGATTCTTTACTATGAGGGTTGGCCGCCCTGTTTTTGTTGTGCTGCACAGCTGGTTCCACTCCATTTGATTTTCATGGCATTCTGTTATTGGATTCTACTTTAAAAGAAAAAATGGGTCCCAATCTTTAGGGTGCAAAGCTTTGTGTGCCCCCATCCTCCACAACTCATCTTAGCTGCTGCACTGAGAGAGGCCCAATTACTTGGGGGGAGCAGTGCAATTAGCAGCATGTGGTCACCTGAGCATATGGTAAAGGAAGCAACAGGCAGCGGACAGGTAGGCTATTGATCATGCTGCACCCCCCACCCCATGTAACTGGGCCTCAAGGGGAGCAGCTAATATATCTTGGGGGGATAATGGTGGATAGAAAGCACATAGAGCTATGCACCTGAAAACTAGGACCCAATTTCTGTGTTGCTTGCATGCATGTGCAAGAAACACATTGTATCACATTTTTTCACAAGCAGGTTGTGGAGGTGTGGTAGTGTTGTGCTGAGTGGCAGCAGCCCATTCAGAGGATGGTCTCTGCCTCAGCCAATAACATAGCATGCTGTCATCACCGGCAGTTAATGAGCAGACCACTACATCAAAGTAACTGAGCTGCTGCAATCAGGGAGTGCCCCGTCAATACACAATCAGCTGTTTGTACAGCGAGGCCTCCCTGACTTCAGCAGCCAATTACACAGCTCCATGGTGCTGTGTTTCCATGGTGACAGGTGACGGCTTCTCCATCAGCCTCTCACAGTCCTCACAAAGCTGATGGAAAGCCGCTGCCTGCCATTCAGTGTGCCTTCCTGGTGAAACATTTAGATAAAAAAAGCCAACGGGGTAGCCCAGTCCCCGTCAGCATATCTCCCTCCCAATTTCTTATGGCCGAGGGATGTACAATCCCCTCAGCTCTGCCATTCCCACATCTATATGTGCTGACAGAGGTGCCCAATTCCCCTGTCAACATGCCCCCTTCCTCATCATTTTGCTGATGGGGGAGCCCACTCCCTGTCAGTATAATGCTCCCCTTCAATTTCTCATGTGCCAAGGAGGGTGCCCAATCCCTCTCAGCTCTTGTTCCCCCCCACCAGTACTCAATATGTGCCGACAGGTATACCCAATCCCCTGTCAGCTACAGCCTCCCCAAACATTTAGGTGGCACACTGGGAGCCCACCCCAGCATGGCAAAATGAAATGTCCCTTTAAAAAAGAAAACCTTCTCACAATATTTTTTTTTTTTGTTTTAAATAAATCTGTAAAGTAGAAAACGGTCCCTCGTCGATTCCGGTGGTCCCTACCCCAAACCGCGCCCACCCTCTGTGTACTCCACCTCCCCACACACCCCTCACCCCATACTTACCTCCGGAGCCCAGCACGATGACCTTCAGTGGATCGGGAACACGTCTGCACTCTTCAAAGCCAACCGCGAACTGAAGAAATGCCGGTAAGCTGTATAATGGCATAAATGTGTTTTTTTTTTCAACTTTGGTGCATATCTCAGCCATTTAATAGGAATTTTTTCACCAAATTTTCAGCATTGGGTTCTTGGGACCCTACTGATTAACGAAACGACAGTGTCACAGTTCATGAGGTAGGCCCAAAAACCCTATGTTGAAAATGGTAACATCCCAAAATAGACTGTTTTATGAGTGTGCGTTGCGCAGTTCCTATGCATGCTTGTAACTTCAAGCATTTTTAATATTTTCATTCCAGATTTTCAGCATTGCCATTTTACCACACCTCCTTATGAACAGTACAACTGTCATTTTTCACATATCACCTGAAATTTGTTTTCGGACATGTAGCGCACAGTGGTGTGGTTGGTGTGCAAAATCAATGTTCAGGACAGATTAAGAAAATCACAGTGACACTGTTCATGAGCAGAGGACTTAAAATGACTATGTTGAAAATTTGATGACAAAAGTCCATAAAATTATTATGTTATGAGCATGCATTGTGCAATTTCCATGTACCCTTGTAAGTTCACAAATTTTTAATCTTTTCAGTCCAGATTTTCAACATTGGCATTTTTCCACACCTCCTTATGAACAGTACAGCTGTCATTTTTCACACCCTGGCTGAAATGTGTTTTCACACTTCTGGCACAGAATAGCACAGTCACTGTGGGAAATCAGTGTTCAGGATAGATTAAGAAAATCACAGTGACACTGTTCATGAGCGGAGGTCCCAAAATGCCTGTGTTGAAAATCTGCTGTAAAAAATACCCAAACTAATTACATTACGGGTATGTGTTGCTCAGTTTCTATGCACATTCGTGACTTCACCAATTTTTTTATATTTTCATTCCAGATTTTCAACATTGCCATTTTTTTACACCTCCTCATGAACAGTACAGCTGTCATTTTTCACATCCTGTTCAAAATGTGTTTTCACACCCGTGGCGGCAAATGACACAGTCGCTGTGCAAAATCACCTTTCAGCTAACGAACTGATAGTGCCTCTGTTCATGCGGTGGGATCACAAAAAGCCCATGTTGAAAACTTGGAGTAAAGATACCAAGAAACACCCAGGGTGTTAGAGTTTTCAACCATAATGCTCTACCCTGTAGGGACTGAGAGGCATCAGGGATGTGACTTGGTATTGTCGACAGTAATGCTCATGCCATTCCAGTCCCACCCACACCCACACCCTGCAGCCAGTGACAGGCATTGAGGTGTGCCTTGGACTCTTTGGCCCCCGAGTTCATCCCATTCTCCTGTACTGCACCCATTTCAGCATATTTCCTTATGGAATGAGATGAGTAAAGCCTGAACACTCAAGGCACACCTTGACACTTGTCAGTATCTGCAGGGTAGGGTGAGGGGAAATGTCATGACTGTTATGGGCGACGGCCCAAAGGCACACCCCAATGCCTTTCCATCTCTGCATGGTGGGGGTGGTGTCAGTTTAGTACTTCACTGCCATTCCTATACTGCATGGGCCCGATTATCATAAGGGCCTGCATCTGGCACATGCTGCGGCAAACAGCAGCTTGCACCAATACCTGGTGTGCCAGGGACCCTTCACCTGATTCAGGTCCAGGAGGGGTCCCGGCAGCTAAGTCCCCATGCTTGTGCTGATCGGAACCCTGCGGCAAACCCCTGGTGCACCACACAGGTCCACCACAGGCCACCAGAGACTAACACAGGACCCCTGTCCCACTAGGTAATGGGTATATGGACCCAACCTGGTGGGCCAGTGTCCCCCTACCATGTTTTGTGCAACTGCTGCCTGGCCATGGAGGTGAGTGGTTGGATGTTCCAGGTGCTAGAGAGCAGTCGGGACTGGTGTATGGGGGGGTTGGGCACCACCTGCTGGGGCATGGGTGGGCACTGTACCACCATAAGTTGTTGGTGCAGTAGCATCGATGGGGCAAGCATCTGGGATCGGGGAGTTGCTGCCAGTATGGGCCGCATCAGGACGGGGGTACCACATGCTACATAGGTGGCATCTGGGAGCTGTGAGGGGTGCCATTGGACCACTAGAATGAAGGACACACATATGTGACCACACTCAGGGGTGTATGGTGGGTGGACTGTTACCCATGGTGTGCTGCACACAGGCATGTCACCTAGGGGAGAATGCCTAAGTCTCCTTATGCCTGCCCTGGCTGGTCTAAGGGCACATAGAATTTCTCCCACCGAGTGATATCTGTGAATCGCAGGATGCAGCTTGCATCAGCCGCAGACCCCCCTACTGCCATGCCACAGTGCATTACAGGTGCAAGCCCTGTTTAGGGCAGGTGGTCTGCGGTCAATGCAGGCCACCTTTGTGAATCGCATGGAGGGTAGTCATGAACGCAAGGTGCACCTTCCACCATATCTGTTCGCCGCAGGCACCTTGCGTCCAATGCAGGACTTTGAGAATTGGACCCTATCTGCCTAACTCCTGCACTTCCACTGCTATTGCCAGCAAGCAACCATTCAGCACTGACAAATGCTTGTGTAGTAAGCTCTGGCCCATAAGAGTCTCACAGGTGATCAGTGGGAGGTGATCAGTGGGAAGCTCATTAATCAGGAACAGACTGAATCTCCTTTTTAATGTCTTTATAAGTGACATTGCAGAGGGACTGGAAGGAAAAGTATGCCTCTTTACAACTGACACAAAGATCTGCAGCAGGGTTGATACACAAGGAGGCATGGAAAGGATGAGAAGGGACTTGGCAAAGTTGGAGGAATGGTCAGAAGTATGGCAGCTTGGATTCAATGCAAAGAAGTGCAAAATAATGCACTTGGGATACATAAACCCAAGGGATGAGTACATAATGGGGGGGGGGTAGTAACAACAACAAAATTGGAAAGGACCTGGAGTAATCATATCAGATGACCTTAAGGTTAGAAAGCAATGTGAGAAGGCGGTAGGGAGGGCTGGGGGGATACTGGGATGTATAGGGAGAGGTTTCACCAGCAGAAAACAGGAAGTTGTTATCCCTCTGTACAGACAGTTGGTGAGACCCCATCTGGAGTACTGAGTCCAGTTCTGGAGACCCCATCTCCGCAAGGACATAGACAGGATTAAGGAAGCCTAGGGGAGGGCAACAAAAATGGTGCAGGGTCTGCAAAAGAAGCCATACGAGGAAAGACTAAAGGAGCTTAATATGTATACCCTTGAGGAAAGGAGAGAGGGGGGACATGATAGATACTTTTAAGTACCTCATTGGAATCAACAAAGTCCAAGAGGGTAGTATCTTTCAGATAAAGAGATGTGCAAGAACAAGAGAAAACAATTTGAAGATAGAGGGGGGACAGCTCAGGGGCAATGTGAGGAAGTGTTTTTTCACAGAGGGGGTGGTAGATGCATGGAACAGCCTTTCTGAGGAGGTTGTGAAGTCAAAAACTGTTGGAGAATTCAAGAATGCATGGGACAGACATAAGGCAATTCTTGTGAGGGGTAGGAAGAAATAGGCTGTTGGTTAACTAGGATCTGCAGCTTATCCTGTAGGTAGGGAAATGGAAAGACTAGGTGGGCCAAGCGGTCCTTATCTGCTGTCAGAGTCTATGTTTCTATCTCTCCTATCTGCAAGCTCAGCCCAGGCTAATGTACAAAGACTTTATCGCATTTCTTATGAGTCTTTCTTAAACATGTTTTATCTGTTTACATGAGTGCACCTGATTTGAGGCCACAATCAAATGCAAATAGAGTAGCAGAGCCCCCTAACCCCCCTCCCCCCACACACACATACACACTCCCCGAAAAGCTGCTTAAAAGCCTTAAGTTCATTCAAATCAATTCCATTTTCTTACTTAGTTGGGGTTCAGTGCCAACAAGTGTAAAATCATGTACCTAGGGCATAGGAACCCCAATGCTGATTATAGGATGGGGGGAGGTACTGATACACACACACACACACACATATCACTAGACACGAAAGGGTCCTTAAGGTTATTATATCAGAGGACCTCAAGGTGGCAGTACAGTGTGACAAGGCTATGGGCAGGGCAAATTGGATTCTGGGATACATAAGGAGTGGCATCTCCAGTAGGAGGAGGAGGGATGTTGTGCTGCCATTGTATCACTCCCTGGTGTACCCCAACTGGAGTACTGTGTCCAGTTTTAGAGTCCATACTTCAGAAAGGACATAAGGTGGAGGTTTCCAGAGGAGGGTAACTAAAATGGTTCAGAATTTTCACAGGAATCTCTACAAGGAAAGGCTGAAGAATCTCAACATGTACACTCTTGAAGAGAGGAGTACAAGAGGTGACATGCTCAAGACCTACAAAGTACCTCACAGGGGTAAACAGGGCACAGTTGGGGAGTTTTCTTCAAATGAGGATGAGTATCCAAACCAAGGGACATATAATGAAGCTGGGGAGGGGGGGAGTTCAGGATAGATGTGAAGAAATATTTCTTTACTGAAAGGGTGGTAGAAGCCTTGAACAGACTACCAGGAGAAGTGGTGGAAGCTAAAATAGTAGGGGGCATAAAGCATGCATGGGATAAACATAGGGCTATATTAGAAAAAGGGGAAGGAGGGGGTCAATGGAGATCAATAGGGCTATGGAGGTGGAGTAGGTTCAAGTTCATTGCAGGAAAAATCCATTAAGCAAGCTCATTCACAAGGAGGTTCTGATGGACGCAGGCAGAATAAGACATGCAGCAACATATACAGGCAGGAGTTACAAGTAGGTAGAGAACACTTGGGCAGACTGGGTGGGCTGAGCGATCCTTTTCTGCTGACAAATTCTATGCCTCTATGGCATCATGTGTTTATCAGGTGCAGTGTTTATTTAAAGTTGGGCCTACCATACATTCAGATGTAAGGTACAGTAAATTATCGAAATAGATGCAGCCCACTTACAGTACAATAAACAGAACCCCAGTGCTTTGAGAAGCCTTTACTCTTCATAAGGCTGCTTAAACAGCTGGGGTTCTATTTGCAGTGTCCACACCAGTATGCTGATCTTAAAATCAATGCCACATCTGAATGAGTACTTGATTCTTGCTCACTCCATTTCTTCCCCACTTTGAAAGCTGCTTGTCCTGAGTTAGTTTCGGGCTGGCAACACCTCGCCTGTGTTGGAAGATGGCCAATAAGCTGCACTGTAAGACATCAGACTTCACAGACTGTGAAGGCAGCTGCTTACCCACCATCTTGGCAAGAAGAAGGCTGCAGCTGTGGCCACTGATAACTGTTGAGGTATGGGGATGGAAGGGACCAAAGGGGACAGACATAAGGAGATAAAATCATAATAAAAATGGTGAGACCTTCACCAGCTTTCCAAAATGCTTACCAGTAAAAGAACACTCTATGAAGTTTTTCAAATGGCAACACAATCTGGTGAGCCCTCTGTCTGCCATCTGACACCAGGCATCAACCAACATAAAATTGCCTAAAGAAGGCAGTGTGGTCATATGCTTACTGAAATACTGGTGATTACAGATTTATAAGAACAAAAGAATATCACACAGAAGCTGGCACATGTGTCTATAGCAGCTGTCTCCTGCTTCTCAGTAGTTATACCCTTGAGGTACTTGAATGTTTCTATCATATCCCCTCTTTCCCTCCTCTCTTCCAGTGAGTACATAATGAAGTCTTAATTTCTCCTCAAAAGTCTTGTGTTGCAAGCTCTGTACCATCTCATTCGCCCTTCTCTGGACCATCTCCAGCCTGTTAATATCCTTACGAAGGTGCGACCTCCAGAACTGCACACAGTACTCCATGTGAGGCCTGACTATGGTTTTATATAATGGCATCACTATCTCCCTCCTTATGCTGGTGATACCCCTGCCTATGCACCCCAGTATGTCACTGGCCCTCCCAGCTGCCTTACCACTTTGACATTTTCAGGTCATCTGAAATAGGAACCCCCAGGTCCCTTTCCTTCTTTGTGACTGTCAGAAACTCACCCCCCCCCATCCTGTAGCTTTCCCCAGGGTTTCTGTGTCCCAGGTGCATAAATTTGCACTTTTTTGAATTAAACTTCAGTTGCCAGTCCTCAGACCATTTTTCAAGCTTCTCCAGGTCCTTCCTCATTTTCTTCATTCCCTCTGGGGTATCCATTGTCTTACAGATCTTGTCCTCTTGGTGTCATCTGCAAACAAGCAGACCTTTCCTTTCAGCCTTTCTGCAATGTCACTAATGAAGACATTGAACGGGACTGGCCCCAGGACCAATCCCCACTGGTCACCCCCTCTCCCCAGACTGCACCCCATTTATCACCACTCTCTGCCTCCTGTCTGTTAGCCAGTTTCTAACCCAGTTTACCACCCTTTCCCCAATGCCCAGCCTACTCATCTAGTTTATCAGCCTTCTATGTGGGACGGTGTCAAAGGCTTTGCTTAAATCAAGGTAAGCATTGTCCACTGCCCACCCTGATTTATTTCCTTTGTCACCCAGTCAAAGAGATCAACCAGATTTGCCTGACGTGACCTCCCCACTGTGAATCCATGTTGCCTGTGGTCCTGGGCTCCGATGGCTTCTAGATGCCCCACTATCCTTTCTTTAAGCAATGTCCCCACTACTAAGGTGGGGCTGACCAGCCTATAGTTCCCTGCCTCCTCCCTACTGCCGGATTTGTATAGAGGGACCACATGTGCCTTCCTCCAATTCTCTGGTACCACCCCTGTGTTGAGTGACTCAGTGAACATGGCTGCCAGAGGTACTGCTATCTCCTTTCACAGTTCTCTTAATATCCTTAGGTGTATGCCATCTGGTCCCATCGCCTTATCCACCTTCAATTTAGTCACCTCCTGCAGGATTCTGCCTGTGAATGGACTATTGTCCACCCCTTCGTGCCTTTGCAACTGCTGTACTGCTGTGGCCCTTGCCCCTTCCCCTCTTCTGTGAACACTGAACAGAAAGAAACAGTGGATGGCTGGGGGGGGGGCACATGGCAGTTCTTGGGCATGGTACTATCACTTCTATATACCTAAACAGCACATATAAGCAAGCAACATTTGGCATTGACAAATAATTGTTTTCTTTAGCATGCCTTTAGGGCTTTTAACTGTTGTTCTTGTCTCCCCCCATTAAGGACACAAGAGGGGGTTTACTTGTATAGTAAGAAAGCAGGAATGAAAGAGGGAGTTATGGTGACAGAGGGTTGAATCACTAAGACAGGGAAGGAGTTTTTTTTTAAATGGGACAGGAAGTTTGTGCTAATTGGCAGCTGTTTACTAAATTCCTATTCTCAGAAATCATATGCATTCCACTTCGTTATCCACTTTTAACTGTACCTGAATAAAAACTAATATGAAAACTGTATTTTGCATTGTTTTGTTTTTATGGGCAGTAGTCTGTTATAGTTCTCTTCACGGAACCAGTAATTTGTAGTTTTTACTATGTCACTGTTTGTGTATAGAATGTTAATTATGAGTTATTGGCCTATCAGAACTGTGATTACAGTTCTGTGCACAAACGGTGACATAGTTAAAACTCCAAATTACTGATTCCGTGAGAAGTGTAACAGAATGCTGCCCATAAAAACAAAACAATGTAAAATACAGTTTTTCATATCACATTTTATTCAGGTACAGTTAAATAAGGATAATTTAGGGAATGCATATTATTTCTGAGAATAAGAACTTTATAAACCGCTGCTAATTATAAATGATTTTCTGTCCTCTTGAACATTAAAAACAAGCATTTGTCAATGCCAAATGTTGTTGCACTGGCATTGACAGTGGCAGTGGCAGAGCTAGAGATGCATAGCGCTGTGATTTTGTGAATGTGCCCTAAAAGGTGATTTTTCACAGTGAGCGCGCCACAGCTGCGGAAACGCATTTTGGGCAGGCTGTGAGAAGTAGCAGCTGGACTGTTGACAAGGAGGTGTGCACAAATGCTAGTGGTGAAAATGTGGCATGAAAATATTGCAGATTTATGAAGTTACAAGGGTACGTGGAAACTGCGCCTTGCAACACAGTCAGTTTATGAACTTTCGGCAGCAAATTTTCAACATAGGCATTTTAGAACCTCTGCTCATAAACAATGTCACCATAATTTCCTCAAACTGTCCCAAAAACTGATTTCACACAGTGACCGTGCAGTTCTGTGCCAGACGTGTGAAAAAGCATTTCAGCCAGCTGTACAGTACTGTTCATAAGGAGGTGTAGAATAATGCCAATGATGAACAGCTGGAGTGAAACTATTGCAGATTCACAAAGTCATGAGCATGCGTGCAAACTGTGCAATGCACACTTGTAAAACACTCATTATATTGACTTTTGTCCTCAAATTTTCAACATAGGCATTTCAGGACATCTGCTAATAAACAGTGTCACTGTGTCTCTAACACCGACTTTCCACAGCGACTGCGCTATTCTGCGCTGGAACTTCAAAAACAGATTTGGTCAGGATGTGAAAAATGACAGCTGTACTGTTCATTAGGAGGTGCAGAACAATGCACTGTTGAAAATCTGGAGTGAAATTATAAGTTCACGAACTTATGAGCGTGCGTGCAAACTGCACAACACACGCTCATAACACAGTCATTTTATAGAGTATTGTCACCAAATTTTCAACACAGGCATTTTAGGACCTCTGCTCATGAACAGTGTCACTGTCATTTTCATACTGTGTCCCAAACATGGATTTCCCACAGCGATAGCGCTATTCTGTGCGGAATTGAAACACATTTCGGCTAGGATGTGAAAAATGATAGCTGTATGGTTCACAAGAAGGTGTGGTAAAATGCCAATGTTGAGAATCTGGCAAGAAAATATTGTGAATTCGCTAACTTATGAGCGTGCGTGGCAACTGCACAATGCACACTCGTAAAACAGTCATTTTTTGGTTTTCCCAGCAAATTTGCAACAGAGGCTTTTGAGAGCCCTCCTCATGAATAGTGGCACTGTCATTTCATTACTTGGTCCTGAAAGGTGATTCCGTGCAGTGACTGTGAAATCCCTTTCAGGACCAAATAACGCCATGACAGTGACAGAATTCATGAGGAGAGGTCTCAAAAATCCCATGTTGAAAATTTGGTGTCAGATTCCCAAAAATGCCTGAGATGTGCACCAAAGTTGAAAAAAAAAACTATTCCATTATACAGCTTACCGGCATTTCTTCAGTTCGCGATCGGCTTTGAAGAGTGCAGACGTGTTCCCGGTCCACTGAAGATCACCGTGCCAAGCTCCGGAGATAAGTATGGGGTGAGGGGTGTGTGGGAAGGCAGGGTGCGCAGAGAGTGGGTGCGGGTGGGGGCAGGCAGACTATGAGGGATAATTTTCATTTTACAGGTAAAAACTAAATAAATAAACATCATGGGACAGTTTTTTTTTTAGGGGATTTGGCACACTGGGATGGGCTACCAGCGTGCCACCTAACTGTTTGGGGGTGGGTTCTGTAGCCGATGGGGGATTGGGCACCCTCGTCGGCACTCAACACAAGGGGGTTAGGAATTTATGCCGACGGGACTGGGCACTCCCATCAGCACACAAAGAAAGTGGGGGCAGAGCCAAGGGGATTGGACACCCTCTCGGCAATTATCAATGAAGTCATTATGCCAACAGAGGTGGGCTTCCCCATCGGCACACAAAAGGAAAGTGGGGGTAAGAGCTGAGGGGATGGTACCCCCTCAACATATAACAAATTGGAGGGAGCTTTATGCAATGGGAGTAGGCTTCCCTGTTGGCACATATGTAGGGGCAGGGTAAACCAACAGGGATTGGGCACCCGAAGTCGGCAGTTGCCTTTGCTCATAATGTCGGAGAGCACATCAGGAAGGTCAGCGCTGCATCTGATGAGCTTTGCTCAGATTGCAGTGGACCTTTTCTTAATGTGCTCACTACGATAACTCTTATGCATAGTGTAATTATAACATGCAGGCTGATTGGGGAAAGGGGCGCACCTACTGATGCATACTCTGCATTCGCCCAACAGCGGCCGCACCTCCAAATCCCCACTGCCACAAAATGTTGGCTGTGCAAGCTTGCCAACATAAAAATGGCTAAAACAGGCTCAGTTTGACTATGACCCAGATCTGGCCCAAAAGATCAGGCCAGATAATACCCAGCCAGTTTGAATCTCCGACCTGGACTGCCGCTCACCCCTATTTTTAGACAGACATTCATCAGACTCTGCTGGCTTTAGTTTGGTTTGTATGCAGTTTGAGGTATTTTAGTAGCATTTGGGAAGCATTAGTAATATCACAACTTTGACAGTTTTCAGTGGATTTTGCATCCCTGTTGACACAAGGAATAGCAGGGCAGTAACTTCTGCATACAGATAGACACTGAGCAGGTACAGTCCTTTGGAGGATGATTATTAATATAACATAGAAACTGAAAAGGTCAAAGGATAACCCTATGCAGCTTACCCAAAGTCTGGAATATTGTCCGACATCAGTTGCTTTGATCCACACTGGCAACATTTTCAAAATGTTTGCTTATGCAAACTTGTTGCTCCAGAAAATGTCAAAGTACTTCTTTTGGCAGAACACCATCTACTATTTCTAGGGACATTACCAGAAGGTAGTTTTCTACCAAAAACAGGGTGTTTTACAATCTGACTGGGCATCCAACTTGCATGTGCAAATGTTTTGGAATCTGGCCAGTTTGTAAATTCTAGCTGAGCTGGGCACAAGCTGTTTAGAAAATCACTAAGATAGAAGACCCAACCTGTTCCTGTGGTCTCTGTTGGCTCTCTGAGAGAGTGATGGTTATGAGCTTCACTGACAAACTTACAGTAGCAAAAGGTATCAGCCACAGTGATGGAAAAGGGAGGAAGGCAGTTACAGTGTGTTGAGAGACAAATAAATATGTGTTGATTAGACTGTGTCTCAAAGCGCTTTACTATCAATTAAACTGGAGTATGAGCAGCACCCAAGATCGGGGATGTGCTTCCACCCCCTCCCCCCCATTACATTTCCAAATTGAATAACCATATAAAAGACAGCATTGCTGTTTATTTGAGACAAGAAATTGCTCGACATAGTTGCCCTTTTTAAAACCTCAGAAAGATACATCCTGTGTGCAGGGTTTCTTTTTTTCTCAGTTTATTTTTGTTTTGTTTTCAGTAAGGCAAGGTTATAAAAAACTGAGAGGCTCTAAGGAGAACTTGGGAGTACTGTATTTTATGGTTTAGTGTCTGAAGGGAAGTGTTTGATAGTCTGCATTGTCTGAAGTCCCTGTTGGTGTGCCTGTACTGTCATTGAGAGTATCAGAAAGCAAACCATTGCTGCCACATGTTGGGCATGTCTCCAGAGATTGTGCTATTTACTGTAGCTTTGATTACTATGTAATGACTTTGTGTTGCAAGGATGCATTTGTGGCTCCATAAATGCACAGAAGGTACATGGAGTTGTTACAGGAAAGATGAGTAATATTGAGCTGTCCACCAAAACACCAAAAAACATCTTATATTGCAGGGGGCAGGTACTTCCTCTACCCTTCCTTACCACAGCTAGCCCGAGTTCGACTACTTCAGTGCTGGTTCAGTGGTACTTATAATTACACACCTCCTATTTCCCTTCCCTCCCAAGAAAACTCTTTCCAAGTTGGGACCATCCCCAACTGCCTGATTTGTTTAGTACCCAAAACTCACTGAACATACAAATAAGTTTGCTTTGGACATTTCCTGCATGTCAGCTATGTTCTGACATACAAACATTACAGCATTTGGGATATGTAAAAGCATTTTAGTCTACATTAGGGGAGTGGATCTTAATAAAGATAAAAATGTTACACTAAACAAACCTATTTCATAGGGTGTTCTGTAGTAGTAGTAGCAGTACTTTATGTATAACGCACTCTTCCAGAGCTCAGAGTGCATTTACAAATCCAATACAACAAGGACAAAAAGCAAGGGGAAATCACAGAAACTGAGCATCTTGAAAGAAGATGCAGGTAATCATATAATCATAATTAAGGCGTAATTTTTATTTATTTATTTAAAATCTTGGAATTACAACTTTTGAGTCAGAGACTCATTTCCAAAGGCTCCACGTCAGTACACAATACAGACATAGGTAAATACAATAGACAGCACGATACAATATACAACACCAGGGCAGTTTGATGGCAAGGTTACATCATGAGAAGTATACAGAGATGTCTAATACAGTGTTGAGGCTTTGGGCTGTGGGTGACATAGTGAACAGTACGATACTGGGTACAGTGCCAGGGCACTTTGACTTCTGGTTACAGCATGACCATTTTACAAGGATGTCCTGACTAGTTTACAAGGATGTCTAATACATTGTTGTGGCTGTTGACAGTGCATAGGATAAAACTAACAGTAAGAGGTCAGTTAGTGGCCAGAGAGTGAATCAGGGGACAGTGCACATGCTTTCTATGCTTGGCTGGAGCTGAGTAAACTGGGTAAGTTAGGGGAGGCAGGTAGTGCAAGTTCTAGAGCAGTCTGTCGGGAGACTTTGTCAGAGTGCTCCAGTAAGATTGTAGGCCATTGACTGTGAAAGAGGTCATGTGGCCATTCTGAGCAGCTGGTGAAGGCACAGGAGGTGGACTTAGAATGTGCAGGTGCTGGTGGCAAGGAGGTGGATCTTGAGTGCCTTTTTTAAAGGGACCAAGTCTTTGATGGTTAGAGACCGATGGTGGGAGGGCATTGAAGTGGGAGGGAGCTCTGACCAGAAAAGGCCTCTGGGCAAGTGTGGTTCTGACTCTGGGAATGGCCAGTGCAGCTTTGGTTGAGCTGCATGTGTACACCGTGGGGGAAGAGGAGATTATTCGTGGGCAGCATGGAATTCACTATTTCCACATGACCCCACCGTGTAATTAGCATTGTCAGTCTAAGTCATAAACAAATCTCCCGTTTTCTTTGTTCTTTTTTTAGTTTGATAAACCTTACGGTGTTTTCTGATGCTGTGAACACATTTAAACACCTCATTCATCCCACTTATCAGGCAGATACTGTGTTTGTTATTGAAGCCACTACCACACCATGCCAAAGTCTTTTTTTTTTTAATTTGAATGCAACAGACTGCAACAGATTAAACCTATTAAAACTAATTAACCACATAATAAACCTTAAGGTGTTTCCTACTGTATTGAATACATCAGTTGGTTTTATTTATTTATTTGAAAGTATCAGAATTACAAACCTTTGAGTCATGGACTCATTTCCAAAGGCTCCATGTCAAAATAACAGTAGACAACATAAACAACCAAAACAATATATAATGCAGTTCAGTACACAAGATACAAATACCAGTATAAATATGAACAACAGTTACACAGTGATAGGTACAACATTGTGGGGGTTTATAAAAATGTCCTATACATAGCGGGCTAAGGCAGATAAGCAAGTCACAGAGATATAACTAGGGTCTCTAACATTGTAGCAGTCTATATGTAAGACTTTGTCAGTGTGATGGAGAAAACATTTGAGGGGTGACTGCGGTTACAGTGCTGCAGTGGTGGTACTAGAGGTAGGTTTGGTGTCGGGCCTATTGAGGGCCACTACCTACACAGGTGGGGGGCCTATTGTGGGCAGGTAAAAGTGCAGGTGGTAAGGAGGTGGTTCTTGAGGGCCATTTTGAAGGGGCCAAGCTTAGAGTGGCATGTGACTGATGGGGGTAGGGAGTTAAACCAGGTGGGGGCCTGGACGGAAAAAGATCTCTGGGTTAGGGTAGTCCTAACCCTGGGAATAACCACTGTCATTTTGTCTGAACTGCGGGTGTTCATCATAGGGGTGGTGGAAGTTAGGGAGGCTGATAATCCTGAAGGAGTTAGACCAAGAAGGGAATTTTTGGCCATGAAGCAGGCCTGATACTGGACCCTTTCTTTGAAGTTTAGAATTTGGACAAGGAAGTAGAGGGTGCATGCGTGTGTTGTGCGGTCTGCCCCAGTCAGGAGTCTGCAAGCCTTGTTAATTGCTACTTTTATTTTACTGATAGAAGTGGCATCTGAGGCAGCATAGACCAGCAGTCCATAGTCAACCAGGGATAAGATTGATGAGGTTAGGCTTAGGGCTTCTGGTGGTAGGCAATCTTTGTGGTGATATAGGAGGCTGATACATGCATTAGTCACAGATATGAGGGTACTGATGGGTGCGTGGAAAATGAGTGCAGGGTTGAAGATAACTCCCAGATATTTGTAGGATGAGACCTGCTCTAGGGGGTAGAGTGAACTGGATTGGATGTTCAAGCAGGCATTTTTTAATTTGCTTTGGTGATGTGCAAATAGTAGTGTCTTTGTATTTTTCAGATTCATAAGCTTACGCTCAATGAACCAGTGCTCAGCCTGACCGAAAGCGTTCTGAAGTGTGGTCTGTAGATTGGTTGGGTTGGTGTGGGAGGCACAGATGATGGCGGTGGTGGCATATAGTACGATCTTTTCTGTACATGTGGTGGGAAAAGCATTTAGAAATAGACTAAAGAGTAACAGCCCTAGAATGGAACCCTACGGGACTGCAGAGCGGATGGGGTGGGTGCAGGATACTGTATTATTTGTCCTGGGCATCAGGTAACTAGAGAACAATCAGGGATCCTTGAGAGAAACCCATTTGGAGGACGGTGTTTAGCAGGAGTGGGTGATTGACCGTGTTGAAGGCCTTGGATAGGTCAATAAACATGGCCCCCAGCTAAGAGTGTCCTTTGTCAAATGCAGAGTGAATGTGGTTTAGAATTCTAGGAAGGCCGTGGTGGTGCTATATCTGGCACAGAACACATACTGCTCTTCGCAGAGCAGGTTATGGGTTTCAAGGTAGTTTGTTAGCTGGTCAGCCACTACTTTTTCTAGCACTTTGGATAGAGGGGGGAGGGTGGAAATTGGACTGTAGTTCCCAGGAGGTAGGGGATCACCTCCTTTGTGGATGGGTGTAACAACCGCATTCTTCCAAACAGTGGGTAACTGTCCTAGGCAAAGGGAGCAGTTTAGCAGGCTGGTGAGTGTGAGGAGCAGTACATCCAGAGCCAGGTGGAGGAGTTTAATGTCAAGCAGGTCATTTAGGGGGCTGATTCCATTCAATGCCTTGTTTAGGTAAGGCCTTGCTTCCCAGGAGGTGATGGTTCAGAGATAGAAAGGTGGCCGTGGGAGATGGGGGGGTCAGAGGTGGGTATGGGGTCAAAACAATTTGGGACAGTACTGAGTTTAGGTCAGTAAAGCTGGCGTTGACAGTGTACGATTTCCTTTGGGTTCATCAGGTGATTCAGCCTGCAGTATGCTGACATGCAACATTCACACATGTGCCCACCTGATATACCCTAACTGCTGTCAGTAATTGTCTTTAAACACCTTGTTCATCCCACTTATCAGGCAGATAGTGTGTTGTTTTTGAAGCCACCACTCCATGCAAATGTCTGAATGAGCAAAACCTTCTTCAGCTTCTAAGACGGGCAATGTATACGCAAAACAAAGGTCAGCTCTGTATGACAAGGGGACATTTCATGTTTCGGGGGAAATAATGTTTTGTTCAACTTGCAGCATCCCCGTTGATCACAAAAGAAAGGCAACATGTGACCAATGTCTAGATACCTCCTCACACTTAGCTAAAAAGTGTAAACTGGAATGATCTTCACTGTCGGTCATTGAGAAGCAGGTAACACTATGTGAGCTTTTTTCCACCAGATTGGTTCACCAGGAAACCATCAAGGTGGCTCTCTTTAATTTGATGGAAGCATGTGCTTCAGCAAACATATCTCTAAATGCCCTTGACAATCCAACTGTGCACTCTTTCCTTCAGGAAAACCTTAAGTCTGTGGGAGTCATTCCCACTTAGAAGCAGATACCTGCCAAAGGTGTTTACCTACCATGTGGTCGAGGTCAAAAAAAAAGTATCAGAAGCAATGTCTGTATCACTTGTCTGTGATGAGACCATAGACATACAAGAGTGATACATTTTAAATATTGTTGCAGTTCCTTCAGTAAACACTATTTCAGAACAAGGAATTCATTGTGACACCTAAGCTAAAATAGAACCGATCCTCTTGGATTGGATTGTGCTTAAAGCCACAAACTACAGTGTCTCAAGCTGGGTTACGTTGTTTACAAAACTTTGAAGTCCTCTACACAAAAGTATTCACTTTTGTTACAGACAATGCATGTATATGAAAAAGTGCCGGGAACAAAGCTTGAGACGTGTTTTACTTCATGGAGTGCATGTTACCTGTTCAACACATCTATTCAGTTTACTCGGTGACATTTGGAGGAAGAATTATCCCACAGTAAACAAGTTTGTTGTTGCAGTAAATAAGGCATTCACAGCCTATCTGGAATGAAAAGCCAGATTTAAGCAATTTTTAAATGCGAAAGGGAAGTCCACTGCACTGCTACCAATGACAGTAATCACCCAATGTGGAATACCTGGTTCTATGCAGTTTTCTACTATTCAGACCATCTTGATGAATACATTGAATTTTTTAAAGATGAAAGTGCTGCATGTGGGGATGTGGTTAACATGGCATCCACAGTCAGCCCTATACAGTCTTAATGAAGTTGCTTCTTATGCCCCCCTTGGTGCAAATGTTAGAAAAATATGAGTGGGATGAAGTGAAGGCTCATCTTGTGTACGATGACTTGATTGACTTTGCTGCATTCCTGGAGGTGAATTCTGAAACATTGTAAACCACTGGCCTACCAAAATAACAATGGCTTCATGTGCTAAAAAAATTCAGGACTACATGTCAAGAACTGGCTGCTTTCATCAATCAGCTGCAAAGTTTTTTGCTGCAGTTTTAGATTTTAATCCTGCAAGGCTGGCCACAATAGCTGTGTGTGAGGACAACATTTGCAGCAACATACCAGCATTTGAAGACAACTTACAAGCTAAGGCTGAACTGAGAACCAATATTAGGAAATTCAGTGCAATGAACTACCTCGAATGAATGAAACATTGTCCAGTACTGGCAGGACAGTAATGATCACTTCTCAAACCTTGCAAACAATGCACTAGTTGTCTTAGCATACCTGTACACAGCACCAGTGTGGATCAATCTTTTTCCAGATATGGAGCAATGCTCACTGACAACTGAAGCAGTATAAAACCTCAGAATTAAAGTGTATTCTATGCTGCAGCAAAATAAGTTGAAATGATTTGAGACATGCACATGTGTATCTATTTATAAATGCATTTAAATTATTTTAAATTTGTTACATTGTATCCAGTCATTCCAACATTTTTACATATAAAGTTGAAATTAAAAATGTATGTTTTTTAAGCAGTCAATGTCCCTGTTCTTTCCATGAAATAATGATTTTTTTCCATGCAGGAGCCATGAAAAATGCCATTATTTCCCTTGAAACAATTACAGCCCTAATCATAATCACGCAGTCAAAAAACTACAACAGTGCATCTAGCAGTGCAGAGTCTAAATACAAAAATATAAATAAATAAAGAATTATGCAGAGTCAGGAAGGCCCCCCAGCAGACAGTGTTCATAGCCATATGGAAGTCAACCTGAAGGGAGTTTCACAGGACACAGGCTGTGACCACAAACATGCGATCACAAGCTAAAGTCAAACCATCCCTGTCCTGTGGACCATGTTCATCAGATGTGTAGGGGTCAGGAGCTCACAGAGGTACTGGGGGCTAAGATTGTTCAGGTCTTCGAATGTAAGCAAAATAACCTTATAGTCAATGGGCCACAAGGGATGATGTAATGTGATCCAACTTCTGTATGGAAGTTTGAGTCCTCACTGCCACATTTTAGATCAGTTGCAGGCAATAAACCTGACCACCAAGTACGTCTTCTTTATAGAGCACATTGCAGCAGTTTTGCCTAGAGGACATGATGGGGTGCAGCCTGGTTATATTTTTTTTAGATGATATAAATTGTTTTTGACAACAGTGGACATTAAAGATGTAAGTATCAATTAACTGGCAAGACTCCCAAAACAAAACAAACTTTATTTCTAGAATGCTATTCTAAAAATAGATCATAGCATTTTATGCAATATAATTAAACAATTTAAAACAGAACTCAGTTCTAAAAATACAGCAGGAGTTTGTGTCAGTATAAGCCAGTTCAAATAAATATGTTTTTAAGGCTGTCTTAAAGGCCTCAACAGATGGGCATTCCCTTACCCAACAAAGTAGAGAACTCCACAGGGTCAGAGCTGCAAAAGCAGAGGACCTAGCTCCCAATGTTGTCAAATGGACCCTAGGAATCTCCAGCAATCCCTCATCGGTGGAGCAGAGAGTGTGAAGGGGGCAGTAGGGACAAAGGAACTCTTGCAGGTACCGCAGTCCCTGTCATGTAGAGCCTTATAGGTCAGTTATCCGACCTTGATGGTGATTCTCCACCACACCAGCAGCCAATACAGGGCACGGAGCACAGGTGTGACATGGTCAGATCTACATGTACCTGTCAACAATCTGGCAGCCATATTTTGCACCAGCTACAGGTGGCAGAGGTCCACCCCTGGTAGCTCTAGGTACAGGGCATTGCAGTAATCAATGCGCAAAGTCACCAAGGGACACCTGGGTCTTAAGTGTCAGGCCACTATCAAGCATGATGCCCATATTCCCTTACCACCTCAAGCTACATCCTGTCCAACATGGGGAGCTTGTGGCCACACCAGTTTGTTGACACCTCCTGATCAGATACCACTAGGAGCAGGTTTGTCTTTCCTGGTTTAAGTGCCAGCCAATTTATTTATTTAGTTTTTATTTACCAGGTAAGTGCACTACTCATTAGACAAAAGCATTGCCTATTTTCAAGCCACGGAGAGTTACAGACAAAGGAACAGCAATTACAGGTGATACAGCAGTACCAGACATCAAATAATGGATTACATAACATAATACAGAGTACAAAGCATTTCAGGAAACAATCACAAATAAGTGCATAAATGATTTGTATGCGTAAAAGTCATAGTAAGCATAAGTATTTTAGGTTAGTTACATGTGCACTTACATGAGCACAGGAGGAATATAAGTGCCTTCTTAAAAGCCTTGTGGGACTGGGAGTGCTTTACAGATATTGGTAGGGACATCCACAGTTTGGGAGTAGATGCTGTGAAAGCATGCTCACCTACTTCTGTAGTACATTTTGGTATGTCTAGAGAGTACTATCAACAGACCTCAAGGGATAGGAAGCCATTAGTATCATGATATTCTGGCATTGCTCTAATCTTTGGACAGATGCACTCTGCTCAGGCACAAATGACAGATACACTTGGATGTAATTTGCCTAACAGTAAAACTCATGGTTTATCACCTAATGATCTTTCTGAAGTGGCAGCATATACAGTATACTGTGAACAACATGGAAAAGATGGCAGACCCTGAGGGACACCACTGTCCAAGGCAACTGGACTTGACTGGCAAGAACCAGTTACCACCAACTGCACTCTTTTACAGGAATGATCAGAACCAATCAAAAACATTACCCAGCAGTCCCCAGTGCCCCTCCACTCACTAATAAAAAATACCACCAGCAGCTTAATCTGGTTCAAGGTCAGATGGCATTAGTCTGCACTCCCCTGGATCATGCCTGAAAATAGGCAAGAATTTGCACAAAAACTAAATAAATAAAATAAAAATAAATTGGCTAAATCCTAGTGATTGACAGTATCATATGCAAATTACCGGTCAATGAGAATAAAGATGAACATTTCTTCTGTATCCTCACCAGGAAAAGATCATTGCAGACCCTGACCAAAGCCATCTTGAGGATAAACTTATATCAGAAACTAGATAATTCTGGAAAGGCTCAATGAAGTTGTTAGCCTCCTGATGCTTCACAAGCTGCTCTGCTACTACCTCATCTGCAATCTAGACCAAGAAACAGCAGGCTAACAACTGATCTGTTGCTCAAAGGGTCATCAAAAGACAGTTGAGAACAGCCCTCCATGAGGTGCCATTAGTGATTACCACAAACACTGGAGCTTAGGCTTCCACTTCAGCTTTGAGAAGTTGAGATGGAGCCAAGTCCAGTCTAGAGGTGGTGCAATCTTAAACACACATTCGAGGAGGAAACAGAAAAGCTCTTACAATCAATATTGCTATGAAAGTGGCGTGTGAACTTTGCCACCCTGGTGCATTAACCACAGGAGTCTTCATTATGGGCACCTCTGATCCCACAGTTCTGTGCTGTAACCACCAGATGCACACTGCTTACGTTGCTTAAGTCAAACATTTCTGATGGAAATTGTTACAGTTTATGGCAGTATTTCCTATCGGCTCTTGTCTATATACAGTACTTAGTGGCTCTTGTATATGGGAAAGCGTCTTTTAATTGTATTTCTGCTCCTCGGTGGCCCCAGTACACATTAGGCTATCCGCCTGTCATGGACTACAGGATTTGAGGCTCTTCAGCCTTAAGAAAGTGAATAGAGAGCGAGCATCACGTGGTACCATGGACCCTCTTAGTCCTTAAGCATAATGCTACGCTGTCTTGCAGTACTATGAGGCAGTTCTTGTTCCACACGCTGTGCTGTGTTACTGAACCAGCATTTGTAGAGCATTAATGACAGTAGTGTAAACAAATAAACATGTTTTTTTTTTAATAAAAAAATCAGGTGGTGTGGGGGCAAAGCCCCCATTCTTAACAGAACCAGCTCCACCCCAACACTCTCCCATTTTTTTCCATACAACCACTATGCTATGTGGTATTCACATAAGTACTGCATGGGTCGTTAGTGCTTCACCAACATTGAGGAGGCCTACTAACTATTTATAATATTTATATGGATGAGTCACTTGTAATGAATCTCAATGTAACAGTTAAGACCATGGCACATACTTTAGGGGGTCATGATAGGCAGATAGTTGGTGAATCATTTAAAACAAACCTGAGGAAACACAATACTTCTCTACCCCGCATAGTGTGGAAATCTTTAAGAGCCTAAAAATTGCCTGATAAATTGTCCACCTTTCAATAGTTTCAGAGTAATCCTCAATAAATACATGTAGGAGAGGAAACAAACAAATACTACCTGTGAGACAGTAGGGGTGATCTTGATGGGTGTAATGCTTTTTTTCATCCTTTTACCTTACTATGAACCTTAATATAGTTCCAAACTCTGACAATTGTTGGACTGCAGCCTCTTGTCCCTTGATCTCCCACCTCAGGTCCCCTGGTGCCCCTGGCAATGGCCCCTTCCCAGGAGGGCAGTCTCTGTCAGGGTTGGCCAATTCAGGGCCACAGCCACACCCCTATACAGAACATGTTTTTACTGTGACCCTTTACTATGTAACAGACTCATAGCATCTTTGACAACTTAACAAACCTCTTGACTTCTAATAACGGTAAAGGGATTGCATTACTACTTAATATTCGTATGCTTGTTATAACTAAAAAATGTAAAACTGTAATTATTTTGTACTGCTTCTGTCTGTAACCTCTTGCCCTGGGACATGGTCAAGAACTGAGCATTTAATCCCAATCCTTTTCTTCCAGTTATCAGCAAAATAATTAAATAAATGTCTAAATATGGTTATTGTTTGGTGATGGTGGTGGGAGCTGGAGGTTAGCTTCATCCCCAAATGTACTGCAGTCAGTGTTAGTGGGGAGTACTGTAGTAACATCATCAGCTGAGAGGCTGGATGGCCCATCTCCTAACTACATCTTAGTCAAAACACAGCAGCAGTTGTGCCGCACTCCTCACAATGTGAGGTTAAGTTTTAAATAACCAGCTCACGCAGGCAGGAAGTTCATGGAGATTAAACACTCTATGCACATTTATTATGCCAAAACTGCAACCAGTGTATCCAACAGTAAACATATGTAGCTGTAGTTAGAGTAAAGTAATAAGAACACTCACATGGAGGGCAACAGTAGTGTCATCTATTGCTCCAGCGCCAATGCCACTTCCGTCAGGAGTGTGCCATAAATTTTGTTGTGTTTGGATAAATGTGGTGGCCTGCTAGTTTGGTGCACTGAGTCACTTTATCAAGTGTGACTTTCTCTTTTGTTTCTGCATTTCTCCCTTGGTTCCCTCCCTTGAAGATTCAGTCATGGGATGTGTGTTACGGAACTGACATACCACACATGCACCCTCCCCACTCAACATGCACTATCACCTCTCACTGCATTGTTGCTTGTGGTCACCCAAATGGCAGTAAAGCACTGGGGGATGTTGTCAGCCCTCCTGGAAGGAGGAGGAGCAGGTGAGCATCCTTTGTAACACATCATACTCCTCACGCTGGCTCCATTAGGGGCTCTGGTTTGGGACATGAACCTGAACTTAAATTTTGAAGCACTCAAAAGCAGTTGCACTTGAAAATTCTGTTCTTTATTACTAGGAATATGTACAAAATGACTGGGGCTTAATTCTCAGTGTACGTTGTGGTGGCAATAACAGGATACAAACAGCCTCCCTTGTGTCACCACATTTTGCGGCTATACAAAACACTCTGTTGAAGGCACCAGGGGAGGGCTCCCTCTGCGCTGAAGTTGGAATGCAAATTAGTTCAGCCAGATGTTAGTGTGCTTAAACTGTGTTTGCCCAAACTAACACCTCAAGTCTGAAGTCCATGAAGGTCTGGTTATGCTAGTGCCAGTCACAGGGTGCTATGCCATACAGAGAGAGCATCTGGAACCTACTGTAGCACTACTTCCATATTTGACCCACACATCAGGAAAACAAGGTTCTAAGAAAATAAAAACAAATCTTACCTCTCCTCATTAACTGAGGCAGTTTTACCAACACCACGCTCAACTGAACCCTTTCTGTTCTGTGTGAGTCCTGATCTGGATGTGGACAGTGTGGGGGAGTCAGCTCTCCCTAATTCCAGCTACATGGCTGCTGTATGACCCCTGTTGGTCAACTGGGCTGCAAATTGGTTGGTGGGCATAAAACAGACTGAGAGTGGTGGTAAATGGTATACAGTCAGAAGAGATGTAAGTCATGTGGGAGTAACTCAGGGATCAATCCTGGGGCTAGTCCTCTTCAATATTTTCATCAGTGACATTGCAGATGAACTAGAGGATAAGGTTTGTCTGTTTGCAGATGACCCCAAGATCTGCAACAGAGTAGATGATCCAGATAGATTGTGGGCAGAATATGAGGAAGAGATCTGGATAAACTGGCAAAATGGTTGGAAGAGTGGCAACTGGGGTTTAGCATAAAAGTGCAAGATCATGCAAATAGGAAGAGAAACCCTGAAGCTACCTATAGGTTGGGAGGGAGTTGCTGGCAATCACAAGGAAGAAAGAGACTTGGGCATCATCATCATCACAGATGCCCTGAAATCATCCAAGCAGACCACTAAAGCAGTAGGTAAGGCAAAAGGGATGCTGGGGTGTATTAGTAGGGGTATCTGAGAGTTGTAAGAGGGAGGTAATAATCCCTCTTTACAAGACACTGGTTAGGCCTGATCTAGAGTACTGCATGCAGTAATGGGGGCCACACCTGCACAAGGACATTAACAAAATGGAGGCAGTCCAGAGAAGGGCAACCAACACAGTGCAGGAACTGCATCAGAAAACATATGAGGACAGATTAACGGAGCTCAATATGTATACCCTAGAGCAATATAAGAAAAATAGCAGGACAAGAGGACACATAATGAGATTAGAGGGAGGCAGATTAAGGGGTTATATGAGGAAGTTATTTTTCACAGAAAGGGTGGTGGATGCATGAAACAGTCTACCTCAGGAAGTGGTGGATATGGATATGAATACAGTGCAGAGCTTCAGAGGCATGGGATAGGCATAAGGGAGCAATACAGATAAGTATGAATATATTGGCCATTGACAGAGTAAAGGCCTATGGCACAGTCATAAGGTAGAGAAAATGGGCAGACTGGATGGGCCTTGCAGTCCTTATCTGCCATCAGCTTCTGTGTTTCTATGATGCTGCAGTGTTGGAGCTTGGGCAGGCTCTGAGATCCCTTTGTGAGCTGTGACCAGCTCTGACAAAAAGCTGAAGTCTCGATGGAAAGGACAGACTCCCTGAGTGTGTGATGATTAAATGCAAAATTGCAACAATGGAAAATGCCCTGAAATACAGAGATGTGAGGCTTGTTTGAGTTCCTTATTCTCTAGACACTCAGTAGCCATGTTTACACGGCTATAGCACTTCCTTTCCACTGCTCCTTCACGCTGCAGAGATGCTTCCAGAACAGGGCTGGAGTTTACACTGCCCGGCTCTTGCTGTGCTGCCAGTCATGCCACAGAGGCTGAACATTCCAGAAGCCAAGTTTCATCATCAGGGAGACAGGCTTCAAAATGGATTGAGTGCCTTAGAGAGTTTACAAAGCAGCTTAATGCGCTCAAGCCAATTGATATACCCACTACTGCGTTGGAGCAAAAAATGGATCCAGAGCACTCTTAACATGCTCCTGTGTCTACACTGTCATCTTTGCAGTGCATCAACTGGTGCACATGGGTTGATGCGCTGCAAAGATGGCAGTGTAAACAGGGCTAATCTGAGTCTGTTTGGGACTTAAAGCAGCAGTACAAGATAAAAGAAAAACTGGATCTTTTGCAACAGTTTCTTTCCTGTGCTCTGTAGTGCACTTGTCTGGTAATCTTTCTTGTGTTTTTGTACTATCACCCCCTAATTTGCTCCATTGTTCTTTGTTTTTGTTTACATTTCTCCCACCCACCATGTTGAATTGGAACCCTCTGCTGCCAACCGTACATGCACATAACTCGCAGCACTACACATGGACAGTGGGAATGTACAGCATAGGGTCCCACAAAAGTAAACAAAAGACGTGTTGCGACGTTTGGGGGAGTTCACCTGCAAATTAGGTAGCAGCCATATTTAATGTCGATCCATAACAATGGAAATAAACTTTAAATATCTAAAAAACTAAAGATCACTAGAACATTTTTTTTATAGATATGGAAACCCGAACTATGGCAGCATGCATCCAGCCAAAAAACAGAATTGTGATAATCACTTCTTGATTATGTAGTACTGTTGCTTTAATCAAAGATATAGTTATTGATGCCTTGGACCTCCCCAAGATCATTTTGCTATTTATTACTAAGAAATATCCTGTAGCTCTTAGGGAAACACAGATCAAACTGAAACTAAGTTTGAGTGCTCCCACTCACGGACTTGTTGAAGAAAAAAAGAAGACAAAACAAACACTGAAATCAGCAATAATATTCAGTCTCTCTTTCAAGACAAATGTAGAAAAGCTCCTTGGAAGTGCCAGAATAAGGGGCAATTACTGTATATACCGAGACTTTGAGCTACACATCTTCCCAGAAGTATTGTATGCAACATGACAAGTAAAAAGAGATTTCAGCATTTTAAACCAGAGATGATCAACGTGGAAGCTAGATGTTACATTTTGGAGCCAGATAAGTGTTAGGTTTGTCCTACACAGTAAAGCTTACTGTATGTTTTTCTGTGACAGACCAGTTAGCATAATTTATACATGATCATCAAAGCATGTCAGACTTTTCTTCCACTGTGTAAGACTCCATGATTTTTCAGATCCTGAACTGTGGACATTGGGAAACAGTAGTAACTCCATGATGAATTTGGTCTTCTGAACCAGTTAATGATTCTGCATCATAGCTGTAGTGTAATTTATTTATGTATTTAAAATCTCGGAATCACATAACCTTTGAGTCAGGGACTCATTTACAAAGGCTCCAAGTCAGAGAAAAAAACAAGTTACAAGTAACAGCTAGGTACAAGAATATCAGTAATAACAAGCCAGTAATATATGGGAGATTTGTACTGTAAATAGCAGGTGGGGACATGGGGTACAACAAGTTGCAATAACACCAAGGGAGAGAGACAGCACACAATAACGTTGAATACTTAGTAACAGTGTTGAGACAAAGTGGAACAACTGATGGGATCAACAACTGAAGATGATCCCAGCATGTTTGTTTACCTGTTTTGATGGTCATACTTGGCTCTCAGTCTCAGTAACTTTGATTTTACTCCAAGATCATAAGCAGTGTACTTTTTTTCATACAGCTTTTTCTCTCAGCCCATCCCACGTCAAAATGGAAGATCTTCCTAGACTCATCCTGGAGTCATCGGGGGCCAATATTCAAAGAGGTTATAGCGCAGTGCAACATTGTGCTGCACCTTGCGCTTGCCTTAGTGCCCAAAGATGCTACATTCAGTGGAACAAGCCACCAGCACTATTCAGCTGGATAAAGGCCATGTTGGCCAAGCACTAAACCACTTATCTCTGGGCAGACATGGCTCCTGAAATAGGGTGGCAAAATGGCTTGTGCATGTGGCAAGTTTTCTATTTTCAAATAGACCCATGCAAATGAGTCCAGTAGGCATGCAAGGTGCTAAGGAGCCATTTGCATGGCCAATATGGGCTTATTTGCATGGGAAGTGAGGGCTGGTTGTGCAGCACCACCCCAATTGCCTGGTACCAGAGAGCTACCCCTGCTGCTAGTGCCTCCTCACCCCAACTGATCGCTGGCCCAGTGTTTAAAATTAAATGTGCCCTGGTGCTAGGGTCCTCCCCAGATTGCTGACCCAATGTTTAAAATTAAACTTACCCTGGTGCTAGTGGTCCCCCAGCTGATTGCTGGCCAGTGTGTAAAATTAAACTTTGCATAGTGCTAGTGCCCCCCGAACTGATTGCTAGCCCTATGCGTAAAATTAAACTTTCCTTGGTGCTGGTGATCCTCCCCTACCAGCACCCATGCCTGATGTTTCCATAATCATTCACTGGTATCCAGTGGTCCCCCATTCTGATCTCCTGTATATGGAAATAATGCCATTCCCTAGTGCCCCCCCATTTTGATCTCCTGTATAATAACATGCAACCATTCCCTGGTGTCTAACGTACCCCTCTCCCTACCCATGATCCCTGTATATTACAATAATGCTGTTCCCTTTTATCTAGTGGACCCCCCACCCCCTGGCAGGTAGTGCCCCACTACCCCGCTCCCCACATCCTGACCCTGAGCCAGCAACCAGTGTAGCCCTTTGCTCTCTACCACGGCTGGCCACTGACTGAGCTGTCAATGAGCGTGTACTATACAGTACATGCTCATTGACAGCTCAGTTGGCAGCCAGCCATGGTAGATAGCGGATGGCTGTGCCAGTCACTGGGTCAGGGTCAGGATGGGGGGCGGGGTGGTGGGGCATTACCTGCTAGGGTAGGGGTCTGCTAGACACCAGGGAACAATGTTGCAGTCTGTCTTTTGTTATTTTTCCTGACTGTAGTGTTCTCATTGCCCCCTCCAGAGGAGCTGTTGTCAGTGGCAGACCTGGTAGCAGTGCTGATGCTGACAGCACTGAGGAAAGCAAAGTACAGCATATTTAGATTGTTCCTGGACTTCAAAATAGAATATCGAATGTCTACTGTGTACCTCAGGTTGGTGTCAGAAAAGAATACAGTAATCAAAAGGATGCGATTGGAATTTTGTAGTGAAGGCAATGAGTTTAAATGAAGACTGTGAAGTGCAAGCTTTCACATGCCATAATAACTGGGTATGATGTCATACTTCATTATTATGGCATTTGAACACTCTCAAAAACATAAAGAGTCACCAGTTACACTGATATAATAATTGGGTATTGTTTTTCCCATGGAAACCTGTAGCATAATTTGCTAATATAAAGGAGTGTTTACAATGGCAAATACACACGGGCTTCCCTCACCCCTGCACATGCATCCATGACGTGCTTCTATTCCTCACTGCCAGATGCGACTTACTGCCGAGCTTACATAGGCACTCGTCTCAGGGTAAGTCAATTTAAAAAACGCAGTTTTTCCATTTGAGGTAATGAAAAAAGAAAGAAACAGGCTGTCTTCAACAGCCACGTCCAACTCCACAGAACTGCTGAAACCGGTCGGACTGCAGCACAGCTGCACAGAGACATCCTCTTATTTTATATAATTGCTGTGGTGAAAAAGCAATACCCAGCAATTATATAAAATAAAATCGAGTAATTATTAACAGAATTTTACACACACCCTCGATGTTGGATGCTTAGCTAAACCTCTTGAGCTTCGTTTGTGGGGTTTATGTAGCATTCAACACCTTGGATGTGTGTAAAATTCTCATTACACACACCACCCCATAGTTTATTATTCTATATATAATACACAGTTAGCGCAATTTGTCTGTGGTTTCTAAAAGTTGTTTTTAGCATATGTTAAGAACGATGTTTCTTAGAACATTGGGAACAACTTTGAATGTTGAATTCAAGCTCAGCTGTGATCTCAGCTGTGTTAGTTACAAGCGTGCACTGAAACAAACTGAATCATCAATTTAAGACTTTCTTATTTGGGACTGTTTTGTTTTAAAAAGTGTTATTTCGAGTTGTGACTACAACTTTTGTTTAGGATGGACTTTATTATCCTAAGAAAACAAGGATAGTACTTAAAAACATGCTAACCCTTGCATTATTAAAAGTAAAAAAACACCGAAGTGTGAAGAACTCGATGGTTCACACATCTCCTAGGCATGCTGACATCAATGATGCACTGTGGCTTTGCTCTTGTTATGAGTGATGCCACAGCATCACTGAGGCGTGTAAACCAGCTTGTTCTTCACATTTTGGTGTCAATTATTTTCTATGTACAATTCAACATTTCATGATGTAGATTTGTTTGGTGTCAGATTGGTAGCCATAATTTTGAGATGATTTTTTATTTGTAATATCTAAAAAGATATCTGATATATTTATGAGCATATAAAAGCAATAATAACATTTTAAAAAGATCAATACAGACTGGTATGGCTTGAAATTCAAGGGTAATTTTTAATATAGTACAATTAAGTTTTACCGAGGCCAACTGTGATTTTTTTTCTCCACTAGTGGCTGGTTATTTGGGTTGCTCAGGATAATTTAGGAGTAGGATTTTCAGAATGAAAGACCAAAACTTCTAAAAATAGTCAAATCAGACTTTGAAATTAGATTTCCAAAATCCAGTTCCTTGATCTCTGATTTTAGTAGCCTGCAGTTCTGCTAGGATTTTTAGGATTTCAGATTCAATTCAGAATTGAATCTTTTGAAATCTGAAATCAGTTGGAAAGGATTTGGGAAAATCCGAGCACCCCTACTAGAAACCCCCTTGAAACGTTACTTCATTAAGAAGACACTTTCATGGCTTGCTTAATTATCTAAGGCACTTTTGTTTAGTTGCATTTGTAAAAAATAAATAAAAAAGGTTACACTTCTCAAACAGTCCTAAAGTTGCTGTTCCTGGTGTGTATGTGAAATGATTACAGTGGCCACCTACTGTATTAGTAAACTTGTTCTTCTTTCTTGCAGGACATCAGTGAATGTATTCTTGAGAGCTACCCTGAATGTTCTAATCCCAGGCTGTTTACATCATCCCATACTTCTGTGGGCAGCATCCCAAATGCAGGTGAGTAGGTAGTAACTCCTTACTAAGGGTGGGTGTATACTTTATCCCTAATATTAGACTGAATATTCTATTCAGGCACCCCCCCCCCCCAAATATTCGGGTAGGTGGTATTTGTATTTGATTAAAACAAAACAAAACAAAAAAAGATAAAGAAGCAGCCCCGCTCCCTCCTCTGCAGCCCAGATCCTTTCAAATACATAAGCCCCCACATTTACACCCTCAATTTGAACCCCAATCCCAACCCCAGCACCCACAATTTGATAATTTAAGTATAATTTGTAAAAAATAAATAAATAAATGGAATAAACCTCTGAGGGGTGACTGGCACAACTCATCTGCCTCCACGGCTGGCCACCATCATTCAGCACTTGTTGTGCTAAAACAAATATGTCCCCCCCATCCTTGCAGCTACACCCTCCTCCCCCTTCCAGCACTGATTTTACAAATGGCAATTTGAGAAAAAAGGTAGAAGGCGACCGACACAGCCCACCCTCTTCTATGGTAAGCTGTGTTCTAGTGAATGAAAGTGCTTCTGTGCTTGCTCACATATTAAAACCAGCTGATCATGTGATAAACTGGTTTTACTTACGTGACTAAGCACGCAAGCACATTCATTTATTAGAAGACGGCCAGCTGTGGAAGAGGGCAGACTGTATCAGTCACCTTCTACCTTCTTCTCAAGTCACCATTTGTGAAATGGGTAATGGGGAGGAGGAGGGTGGAAAAGAATGCTGCTGCAAAGGGTGGGGGGAGAGGGACCATATTTATCATAATGCAACAAGTGCTGAAAGACTCATTAGCTGTGGAGATGGGTGGGTATTGTGCCAGTTGCCTCTCAGAGCTTCTTTTTGACACATTACACTTATATTCAATCAATCAATCAATCTTTATTTATATAGCTTAATTCTCAGTATGAATCAAAGCACTTCACATAAAGTACAAAGATTTAAATATAATAAAATACATTAAAACATCACTACATCTTACTTATCAATGGTTATGTTAAGCTAATTCAGAGAAGGCTTGTCTAAATAAATGCATTTTCAGGTCACGCTTAAACTGATCTATAGTCTGGAAATTATCAAATTGTGAGTGCTGGAGAAGGAGGGTGGGATTGGGGTTCAAACCGTGGGTGGAAAGATGGTGAGCTATATGTTTGAAAGGATCTGAGCAAGGGACAAATGTGGGGGCAGTTTCTTTTTTTTAAAGATAGTATTTCCCAACTAGGAATAGGGGATGAATAGTGTCACTATTGGTTATTTGGATCTGAGTAACGAATAGTGCATTATTCAGGAAATACTATTCATTACTCACACACACACGCACACACACACACACACACACACACACACACACACACACACACACACACACACTCCTTACCAGACTATAAGGCCAGAGTAAAATGTATGTGACATGCTCCTCTGGATTTTGCACTTTCTATTTTTCATGAAACAGGTTTCTTTTTTTTTTTGCCTTGAACATGATGTGCTCATGCACTCTCCAGGTTTATCGCCGCTAGCAGAGTTGCTGGTGCAGTTTTCGATGCAGATCTTCCTCCAGATAGTAGATGTAAGCTGTCCTTTGTTCTGGTAACTAAAACCTGTAAGTCTGAAGAGGAGAATTGTTTTAGAAATTGCTCTGTGCTTCAGGCAAATGCCAAATACTACACACTCGGGGAGATGTGTGTCAACAGTTCATAACACTAAGCATATTCCCTTGATGCTTATTATATAGTTACATGCAGCCTGTATTATTGTGGATGGTCCGTGCTGTCCACTTATGGCATCACAGTATGTGTGTGTGTGTGGGGTGCAGGAAATTTTGTATAAGAGGATGTTGATGGAGAACGATTAGAAACCTACTGTATATAAGACTCAGGTCTGCAGCACACTACAGTGACAATTTATTACCTGAAGGTAAAATTGTTTGGCAGATAGCTGCAGATGCCTCAGAGTTTTGATTTAAGTGCACAGAGTTCTAGTACAGAGCTCTGTGACTTACACTTACGTTATTCCTGGACTGCAGCGCCATCCGCTGTGAGGCAGTGTTACCACTGTGATGGTGGACACAGTGAGCAGCATGTGGTGGGTCTCATTGAAAAGAATACACTTGCTGCTTATGGGTATAGCTTTAATGTTGTTCCAGCTCCAATATGGCTTCAGATGCAACTGCATAGCACATTGTTATATGATCAAGCAGTTCTAAGTAACATGAAGTAGCAGACAGACTGTTGAACAGTTTATTTGTTAGCAAGATCATGTGTTGAACAGTATCGCACTCAGTTAACCATGTCACATCGATGTACTAATTTAAAGGGGCTTTTCTTTTGTAAGACAGACAGGCAAAACATTACTCATCTCTTCACACAGCACAGTAAGTCCATTCATGCAGGGGAAGATATTAATAACCACGCATCATTTCAGTTGACTTGTGCTCTATTAAAGACCACTGACACCTCAAGAAGAACTTTGAAGAGCATAATATTGTATTCAAAGCAGCTTATAATTCTCATTAGCTCTGTATGTCTTACCTCCATTATTTATCACTCAGGTCAGATGCATGAAAACAGAAGAATTGTTCCTCAGAGAGTTCAACAGCTCTATTGCTTCTTTCAACCTGATGTCATAATACTGTGCTTGTGACATCACAGATATTCCACAGCAACAAACCGTGATTTCAAAACAGATCATTATGATGTCATGTAGGGAGTAAGTTATAGAGGCAGATGAGCTCTAAGAGATAAAGGTCCTATTTTTGTGGGAATTTATTCAGTAACAAATAATGAAGAGGAGAAATCTATAAAAGATATGTGAACTACAAGCTGAACTGTGTCCAGCTAGTATGTTGTCCAAAGTTTTTTCAAAGGCGCCAGCTGCTCTTTAAGTCATGATGAAACAATGTTAAATCTGCAGTGTTTTTTTCTTCAATTCAAGTGGATCAGGCAAGTGTTGCATGTTTGTATGAAAAAGATGTACTGATCTTCAGCAGATAAAATCGAGTTAAAAGAAAAAAAAATATGCAAAGTCATCGCCTAGATAACTGTTCTCTGGGCCAAAATAAAACAAACAATTGCTTTAAAGGGACACGAACTTGACAGACCAAAACTTCTGATGTGCCTAAAAAGTCTCCTGTTTGCTTCTCTGATATTGTGACTCATGGCGAGATTTTTAAAGCCCCCGATGCTGACGCAGGGGCAAGATCCCCCAGTGTCTGCACTGAGGGGAGTGTGCCCACGCTGCCTTCAGCCATTTTCAAATGCTGTGGAGGGTTTGAAACAGTGAGCAGTTTTTACAGCACCATGCATCAATAGATGACACAAATCAGGCTTTGCAGCCCCTTGCGTCATTTATTGATGCAAATGCGAGAAAATCTGTGTGTATGATGATCAGATGCGCATTGGGTGCATGTAGACCAGCTAATTGCTGGCCTACCTGTGGAGACATAAGTCCACACTGAAAATAGAGTAGGTAGATCCGTAACTAGTCCATTTTGAAAGTCCTGCTCCATATGTTCCATCTATCATGGAGTGGGCTTGACTGGGACTCGGTGTTAGTGTCATGGTGTGTTGACACTGAGATGATATTCTGTTTTTCAGTCATGTCAGGCGACACTGTTGATCCTCCCTGAGACTGAGCCTGCTGGCTCCCAGGAGCTCAGTCCCAACACTGGGTGTCTGACCTTGGCCAGCAGGGGTTTATATGAATGCCAGGCAGCCTGCTCCTTCCTCCCTGAGAACCAAGCACCTCACCTCCATGACATGCTCCAGTCCCAGCCAACGTACACTTGAACCCTGGTTACAGTGTTACCATTGCTGTACTGGACCAGCTGTGACTTCTTCTAAAAACAACAACTCCGATGAGGTCACGTGATGTGCTGAGTCGAGTCAGTCTTCCTCTGCGCTGCTCCTAGGCCCGAGCTACAAATCTGGTGTTAAAACGTCAAGGGTCTGCCTAATTCGATCGCTTTATTTTATAAGTGTGAGTTAACCTTAAGCGGTCGGGAGTTCGGGCTGTAACTGTCTTAAAATAACTCGGATACACTTGTTTAAGGCCTTGCTTGGAGTGCGCTACTGTTCAGGAGTGAGGCCGTGGTTGGTAGTCGAGATGGAGCCGAAGCCACGGAGCCCTAAGCTGCGAGATCCCCAGCGACAAAAGGCCTAAGCCACAATCCCCTACCTCACGGAACCGGAGGAAGAGTTAGACAGAGGAGGGTAACGGTCAGCCTAATGAGGACCTGCAGGAAATTAAAAGCTACTCCAAGGATTAGTGGTGGATTTTGCTGCTGTGAAACCGGCACCTAATCTCTCACTTAGCGTATGGGGATGCTGAAGCCAGGATTGCTTCTCAGGAGAGAAAAGTGTTGACGATGGAACAGGAATTGATTTTGGCTAAAAAACAAATTAAGAAACTTGAGGATCGTATGGATGACCAGGAGTCAAGAAGTCGGAGAAATAACCTGATATTGGCTGGGCTGCCGGAAAGAGCTGAAGGGGCGGACTGTGTTTCTTTTATTCCAGACCTGCTCTCGAAGTTGCTGGGCCAGACACCATTTGGGGAAGCCTATAACCTTGAGAGGGCCCATAGAGCACTAAGGGAAATACCCCCGCTGGGGGTGAGACCCAGGGTGATTATTATGAGATTCCTCAATTTTAAAGAGAAGATGCATGTGCTGTGGAAGGCCAGACAACTTAAATCTCTTCAATGGAACGGCGGCCTTTGGATGTTTCAGGATCAAACCCTTCAATCAGAGAGAAGCAGAAGGAATATGCGGAGATTAAGAAAAGCTTTATTTAGCGGGTATTAAATTTCGTCTGCAGTACCCAGCAATGCTGTTGGTGAGACTACAATCCGGAGAAAGCGATACCTGACCCATGAGGGCTGAAAGTTAGTATTGAACTCCCTAATTTATTTAAGTCTCAGACTTGAGGTGGACTACCCAGATAAAGCGGTGGTGTATAGGACTTGATCACAGTTTGACAAGGAGAACATAGAAGTTTTCCAGGACGTTAAGCTTAGTTTAACTACAGCTGTATTCTTTTCTTTTCTTTGCTATCTTTATATTAGGTAGTAACTCTGGGGGCTATATCAAGTCTGATTGGCCCGTTGGAGTCGTCTCAGGGGTCTGGAGTAGGGGTTCAAGGCAGTTATTTGGTTTCAGGGGCAAAGCCCAAGGGGTCTGTGATGATCATGTTCTACTGAAGGGAACATACAAGGATGGCACTATTCGATTCCTCCTACATTTGGTGGAAACAGTTTTATGCAGGATTAGTTTCCAGTGAGAACTGACCCACTTGTGATTGTCAGTATGTTATTGCTCTGGTGTTTCTTTGGAATGAGAGGGGAAGTCTGAGGGAACTGGGACGGAATAGCAGGAGGGGAGAATGATAGTGGGAGATTAAGTGATGGGCAGACTCTTGCTGTGATAGGGCTAGGGAATGAGGGTGGGAGGAATCCAGAGGGAGGCTCATCCATGACTGGCGAATTGCTAGGAGGTCGATCGAAGGATCGGGGCAGGGGGAGGTGGGATTGGGGGTTGGGAAGAGAGAGAGAGAGAGAGTTCATAGAATGAGTAGTGAGGGAAGAGAACGGAAAGGTTATAGTGAAATGGATCACATGCTATGACTTATTTGGTGGATAATGACTAGCTTTAACATAATTTCTTGGAATGTTAAAGGTCTTAGGGGTAGACGTAAAAGAATGGTTATTCTGAGGCATATCAATTACTTGGGAGCTCATATGGCTGCTTTGCAGGAGACCCACTTGTTAGCGGAGGAATTAAGCTGTCTTAAAACTATGGGTGGGCCAGGTGTATGGGCAGGGTAGGAAAAGGCATGGGGGGTGGCGATCCTAATAAGAAATAATTGTCCTTTAGGGTTGAACAGGTGCTGTCAAGGAGGATGGTAGGGAGCTATATCTGCCGGGGGTTTTAGCTGCAAAGCAATTTCCTTGGCCTCTATTTATGCCCCACCCTTCTTCCAGCAGATTTTTTGCCTCCATAGAAAGGGATATCGTAGCCATACCTACAGATCTACTTATTTTGGCTGGGGACTGGAATGTGTGCCAGTAATTTGGAGGATAGGATACCTTCATCTGGTAGGCCCCTAAGCAAGGCACAGATCGCCTTGAAAAAGATGGTGGAGGCGATGCCCTGGTGGATCCGTGTAGGACCCACTCCAAGAAGGGGTAACATTATGACCTTTTACTCCTACTGCCCATAAGTCTCAGTCACGTATTGATTTTTTTTTGGTTAGCAGTGCGGTTCTTAGGGAAGTGAAGGACATGACGACCGAGGCTAGGGTCCTTTCGGATCATTCCCCTATCTCTTTGTTGTGGGAACCAAGTCCTGCTCCTCCCAAACCAGTTAGGTGGAGACTGAATGATTTGTTGCTCTCAGAAACTACAGTGCAGGAGGAGTTAGACGAATCCCTGAGAGGATTCATCCAGTTTCAATTACCATCCCTACAAAATCAAAAGCTGGCATGGCCGACATGTAAGTGCTATCACGTAGGGGCAGTTCAGGCTCTGGCAGCCAGGAGGAATAGATTGAGGAAGGCAAAGGAGGAATTCATTCTGGGGCGATAGATTAGCCTCTCCTCTGGAGAGGATCCTCAGGAGAAGTGATCTGGAACTTAAACCTTGCGGGGCAGGAGGGATATCTGGTATGGTAAGGTGGAATACTGGTTTGGATAGGATTCAGGCTAAATATCTACTCCAGAGGGATGTCCCAGGTCGTTTGCTAGCGGCCAGGGTTAGGGAATGGGAAGCTAGCAGAACTATACCTCTATTTGGCATGGGGAAAATTGATAACGGACCCTCAAAAATGGCAGATGCATTCGCGTCCCATTTTACTGACCTATCTGGGCTGGGAAAGCGTAGCTGGAGAAGAGAGATCTGTGCCTTTCTTGAGTCCGATGGACTGCTCTCCTTCCCGGGAGAAAGTACTGCTGCATCGGCCCTGGTGCCCTCTGGCGGAGGCTGGGGCAAGATGACATGCTTAGCGTGGGGTAGCTGAGTGCAGATGCTGGGGAGTATGTATGTTTCTCCTTGGCTGGTGTCATTGCACGCACCTGGCTCCAGAGAGCAACATCAAAAAAAATCCACCTCAGCGCTTCTATGACGCGCGCATCGCCACCCCTCCATTGCTCTCAGGCTGACTCCACCAACCCAAACTGTGTCCGTGGCACCTTGGCCAGTGTCACAGTCCTGCCCTGGGGAGCAAGCCAGGAGGCTCAGGAGAACAGCTGATATGAGGCGGCAGGGGGCCGTGACTGGGCTGATACCTGGCGCTGGGGCGAAAAATAAAAATAAAATCCATGGAGGATTTAAGTTACCCAATTTTCTTCTTTATTATTTAATTAGTCATCTATACAAACTATCTAGGAGGCTCCCACAATGAACATATGAATATTTATTGTCTAATTTGGGTGAATATAGAAAGAGATATGCCTAGCAGCAATACTATTTCACCTGGAGCATGCTTTTATTTCTCACCTAAAATGCTTCCTAACCATCTTAAAACCACTGTGATGGGGTCTCCATCAGATGCCTCAATTCATTATGTAATCTCTTCTAGTTGTCCCTTTTGAGAGACATTAACCAACCGATATTATACAATTACAATTTTCACTCAAAGAAAAAAACATTAGATAAAATATGGTTTCCCCCAATTAAATAACTATCAGGTTAAGGACCTGTTAAAGAATAGTAATTTGTTATCACTCAAAGCCTTAAGGAAATGCTTATTCTAGGTAGGGTCTATTATCAGAGTTGCTCATCTTAAAGCTTATCCTTACATCTCACTTTGAACTCCACCTTGGTTGGAGGATCATTATCGAACATGGGAGACAATTCTGATACTCTCAAAAATCTCATGCTATTTCCAAATTATATCAATACTTCCTTAATGCTAAAGCGAAAAAGTACCACATATATAGAAATATTGGTCAGACAATCAATCATACTCTAACTTGGATTGGGCTGTTATTTTGGAGAGATCTACACGGATAGATTTCTAACGATAAACTTAAGCTAATCCAAACTAAAATACTTCATAATGCTTATTACTCTCCATCTAAACAGTTTAAATATGGTCTTTTACCAACCTCGGCCTGTTTTAGATGTGGTCTGATGACAGGTTCTTTATCTCACATCTTCTGGGAATGCCCCTTGGTCACCTCCTTTTGGTCTGCTCTAAAGGGGTCAATAGGATGCAAACTTGGTCTGACAAAATATTTTACTGCACAGACTTGTCTGGTGGGGGACTTGTCAAATATATCTTGTATGGCCCTCAAACACAACATTTTTATGATTACCTTAATGGCTAAGAGAGTTAGCTTGAATAATTGGAAAGACAATCAAATTCCAACTTTGTTGGACTGGAGGCAGGAAATAGTATGTAACCTAAGAGCAGAACATTTTATTGTAAGTATGAAGTATAGCCTGAGAAGTTTTAGTCTCAAATGGGGTAACCTATTAGATGCAGTTATTAATCTTTGTTAATTCCAGCTCCTTCGTGTTTTTGTGTATTTGTGCATCTACGTATTATGCATTCATGTACTTAAGTTTTTATATATTCATAGTATGTATTTATGCTGAATGTTATATTTACATTTATTCTTCTATATTTATATTTTTTTGTTACAGTGCTCCATATCATTATATCGCATTGCTTGCTCCACTGTTTAAAACTGTTGTTTTAATAGATTGTATTATGAGGTCTAGGTATGTTTTTTTACCTTTTAAGCCCAGTTTCTTCTACTAAGGGAGTAGGGGAGGGTATGGGGGGAAGGGGATTCTTGGGGTGGCTAATTGTTATGAGTTTTTGGATTTTTCTTTTCTCTAACCTTAATGTTCACCTGATTATGTACACCTTACTTTATATCAAGTGTATCGTTGTTTCCTTTTTATGAAAATTTCAATAACGAGTACAGAATTAAAAATAGAAAGGGAAGGTGCCTGTGCAGCACAGGAGGACAGGGCATTGTGGGAAACATCTTTTTCCAAGCCTGATTAGTCTATTGATATCAATACAGGGAATTCTGGGAGCTGAAAGAGTGGAGGGAGTGTAGAAGGGAGGGGAAACTGCAGACAGGGGAACAGGGCATTGGGAAAAGTTGTTTCAAGCCTAATTAATCTATTGATATCAATGCAGGAAATTCTGGAGTTGAAGGCAAGATGAAACCAGTTAAGTGACTTGCTCAGGGTCACACAGTAGGCAAGTAGGGGCTGTGGGATTCAAACCCAGGTCACCAGATTTGCAGCTCAGAGCCTTAAACCACTGCACTATAAGGCCTCAAACTTGTTTGTAGCAATGCCCATGATCAGTTATTATCCTATGAAGGAAGGGAAGAAAGCAACTCTGCATGAAACGGCATCCCCAACTCCCCCGACACATACAACATTTCACACACAAAACTGTAATGTTGCTCCCTCACCTGCTATAAAGGGAAGGCACTTACTCATGTGAGCCTCTGTCACTCATTCCCTACTGCTGCTAGGTGCATTTGTTAAATTTTCTCCATTACATGGTTTTCTTTGAGAGGCTGGGAAGGTGGTTTGGGGAAAGTGGTTAAGAATCGAAAACAGAAAACAGCAGGAAATAACTGGAGAAAGATGCAGTACAAAGTAAATAAAGTATGTTTGTATATTTGGTGAAAGTGTTATCACTGGGATCTTAGTGATTAAAGCTCCCTTTTCCCCTTATCGGTTCCCAAGCACAGTATAAGAGGGGCCGGCTGTCATATCGTCAACACCCCTTTTTACCGCACCAAGCATGTGCAGAACTCCATCACATACAAGGGCCCTAAGTTTTACAATAAACTGCCCCCTGAACTTCAGGCCTGTAGTTCAATTGGCTCATTCACCTCCTCCCTCAAGTACCACCTCCTCCAATTCACCACTTGTGCCTTCCCTGGTAGGCATCCCCCCGAATGTCCATAACCTTTAAGATACCTTAGAGTGTATATGTATCTGTTTATTGGCTCTTTTGTTGTGTGCCCTGTATTTTTTTTTCTAATCTAGATTATCCTGTCAAATACACTGTTCTCATTGTAAATACCATAAAATTTTGTTTGACCTTTTTCTTTGTATCATCAATTTTCTGTACCACTGGATGTTTGTGAAAATGGACATTTTTGCTCACATACTTTCCAGTATAAAAATAAAATTGAATTGAATTGAACATTTTAATTTAATTGATAGCATTTTCTCCAAGTCTTGGGTTGTTGTGGGTGGGCTGAGTAGTACCAACATCACTTCTGGTTATGTGAACGCATTGCCGATGTGCCAATGAGAGGATGAGTTTTTTTCAATCATTTGAGGAATAGTCTTCAAAAAACAAGGGCAATTATCATCTACCTACTATAGGGCAGGAAGACAGAGACTGCTGCATGCTTCTGTGCATTGTCACTTCAGATCTGGAGGGAGCCGAAACCTGAAGAGAGACAGGGACACCTGGTGCCTCAGAGTAAAGTCCCCTCCCCCTTGCAAACAAAGACAAGCTAAGGCAGAGGTAGCATGGTGGGGGCAGAGTCTGCCATGGAATCAGCTGATTTAGCAAGATACAAACCAGGTGTAGGATTCATAAAGCTCTTGAAATCCCTGCAACTGCAGGAAAACCTAGCACAAGTGGGTTGCCACTTGCCCGGAGTCTTCCGCGGCTGTGGGGTATTCACAAGGTGGGCCCAGATTACAACCCGATGCCATGATTTATGGCAGCTTGTGGGTGGTGTTGCCATGGAAGTCCCGCAGCTGCAGAAAACTGTTATGGATGGTGGGACCTGGCATGACATTTCCACAGCTGTGGGGACTGTAAATACTAATCTCTGCAGCTCTGAGGATTTCAGTCATGAACTGGAGTTGTGATGAGGGACTTAATCCCAAAAGCGCTTCATGAATCCTGCCGGAAACTAGGTCTGTAAAGACTAAAGCAAAAACAATAGTTCAGAAGGAGTGCATAAAGATACACAGACAAAACAGTATTGTTAACTAGCAAATATGTATTTGAAATCATGAATAGGCGGATATGAAACAGGAGCTCCATCTGAGCTATGAGGAATGTACTGTAGGATATATTCATTAGGAAAAAAAGAGATAAAATCAAGGCTAGGAGAATGCACAAGATCAGAGAATTAGAGGAGTTTATTGATAGATTCCTGGTCATTGTTCATGGTGGTGATGGGGAACAAAAAGTGAAACCTTTGTTGGGAAACAGAGGCCCTAGCAATGGGCACTGGGAAATAAAAGGGCAAAAAAGAGAGGGAGAGGGTGATTCATAAACCGTGTGAGAAGGCAAATAACTGGAAAGAGGACTGACCAACCTAAAGAGGACTGACCAACCTGTGAAAGAAATAGTACTGAGGCCCTGCAGAGTAAAGACAGATATCAGTAAATGAATACTGATGGTCACAGAACAAGGGGAAGAGACATAGAAGATGAGAAAGGTGGTAGTAAAAGGAGATCCTATAAATGATAGACAGTAAAGCGTGTGGAGTAGACAAGAAAAATAGGATGGTCAGGTGTTTTCTGGATGCTAGAGCTGGGAGTGAGTTTGTCACTTTTGAGAAAACTTGAGCACCATAATATTTAGAAACGATTCAACTTACATTTTATAATAATCTGCATTTGTCTTTCCTTAGGCCCTTATAGTAGTAGCCAAAGTTATCAGCTAGTATATCTAGATGTATCAGAGGAAACCACCATTTATTTCAGTGGGATTTCCTGTGATATATCCGTATGTATCTAGCTATGTTCTGGGAAGCATCTCTGGATACCACTGTATTACAAAGTTAATTTGCAGGAAAAGATGAACCTTGTTACCAAGAGTTCATCTGCTTCTGCTAATGTAACCAACCCTTTGAAGTCATAATTGTCTGTGACATCACAGTTTGTGGCTGTGGAAATGATTATGATGTCACAGACAGAGAATTGTGATTTGAGCAAAAGATTCAACAGCAGGAGGACCAACCACAGGGGACAAGGATACTCTGTCCATGTAAATGAACTTACCAATGAAGAGCAAACGGAAGAAAACTACAGAAAATGTATAAAATACAAGCTGAACTGGCTTGGGTCCAAATGTTATACTGTATTTATCAAAGTTTTCCCCAAACTTGAGAAAATCACTTTAAGACTTAGGGAGGAGAATAGCTGAAGACATTAAGCAGATTATGTGGATTTAAGAGAGGACATTAAGTGTACAGGCTACAGGGTAATTATTTCAGAGGTACTTCCTGCTCCGAAAGCAGGTCACAATAGACAAAGAGTGGCTGGAATGACAAATGTGTGCTTGTGTAATTGTTAAAAAAAAACAAAAAAAACAAGGAGCTGTATTCATGAGGAACTGGGACACATATTGGAACAGGCATGACCTTTATAAAAGCAATGGGTTACACCTTAATAGGAGGGAAGCTTGGATGATATCAGAAAGGATAAACAGAACAGTAGAAATGGCTTTAAACTTAACAAATGGGGGTACAGGAGCTTAAAAACGCATAGAGAATACAAACAATGATAAAGCAGAATGAAAAGCCATAAACATCATGGTAATTTAACACCATGAAAAAAAGGGAAGGAGTGAAAACAATGGATTGAAAGTATAAAAACTAAAGAACCCTTTCACTAAATGCATGGTGTCTGAACAATAAAATGAGGAATATGACTTTTTATTTGAAGGTAACTGATGTAATAGAAGTAACAGAAACCTGGAAGGGTGGGGGTTAAAAGCAATAACTGGGGTAAAGAGATGCAGAGATATACATTCTATAGGAAAGACAGTACAGGTTGGAAATGAGATAATGCATCTGTATGCAGTACACAAATAAATTCAAGAAGTCAATAGGGGTGCTACGGATCAAAACAGAACAAACAACAATGAAACAGAAAGTGTATGGATTAAAGCTGAAGGGAACAAATGTATGTGAGTGCAAATTGGTATATGCTACAAACCTACGAATGACTACTGTGAGAAAACAAGTAGGAAGAAGCCACCACGACATGGTTCAGTTTATGATTAAAAGGAAACTAGTGGCAGAAGGAAGGGTTATCTTAATTACAAAAGGGCAGAACTCAAAAATGTGGTAGAACACATAGAATTAAACTGGGAAAATGAACTGGAAAAAAGGGCTAGAGGAGCAAAGGACTATTTTTAAGAAAAAAACATAGCTGCAGAGCAACTGCGTCTCGATAAGGTAAAAATATTACAAAAAGGAAAGTCTGGCTAAAGAGTAGAATTAACTAGACACTAAAACAAAAAGGCAAGCATATGATAAACTCATAAGAGACAGGACAAGTGAAGCTAGGGGAGAAACCAAAGAAATTCTAAGAGAAAAAAACAGCATTAAAAAGAGTTGGCTGGTGCCACCAATAGCTGCTTCTGCAGTGAAATATATATATATATATTCTATGCAAAAAACTTTGTTAATGCATCCATTAGGGTTCTTCTACAGTGAAAAAAGTGAGGAAATTTGAAATTAGGGTTCCCACCCCTTGTGACCCGCCCCCACCAACAGGCATCGGGGTGTGCGTTGGGGTCGTGGTCCTAACTCTCACCCCATCCCGCCTTGTAAGCTGAGGTGGTGCAGTGTGTAGGAGAATGGGGTGAGAGTTGGGACGGCGGCCCCAATGCACACCCGTGCCTGTTGGTGGGGTGGGATGGGGTGGGTGCAAAGAGAACCTCAATGTTGAGTTTCCCTAATTTTTCACTGTAGAAGAACCCTAACTGATGCATTAATGAAGTTTTTGCATAGAATGTCCTTACTTTTAAGAAAGAATAGAAAAGTAGAAAGTTACAAGAAAGTGGTAGGAACTCAAGGCCCAAAGGGCCCTGCAGCCCCACTAACTTATATAAGTGTTATACATTACATATCCAATGACTAAAATTACATTGACAACAGCAAGGCCTGCCACCAAACAAATGTTAATGTATTAGAGCAATAGAAAACGCTGCTCACAAAACATAAACGCGCCACACAATATCTTCACAAAAATACATTGTCTGACACATAAACACGCTATTGACATCTACAGAACATGCCATCAACACCTCCAAACTTCAAGTAAAAAGCGAAACCATGTTCGAGATATAACATGTCAAAATTTGAAATTTTCATTTGTCAAGTGGCACAGTTCTGCACCTGTTGACATTTAACACACACAATGACTGAAAACTAGATCTGTGACACTAAGGCTAGGCACCCTATCAATTTCAAAGCCACCAGCACAATCCAAACACTGTCCGCAGCATGTAAAGTGCGTCACGCAATATCTCCACAAAAAAATTGCTTCTGACACGTAACCACCATAACTCACATGTACAGGACATGCCATAAACACCCTTCAAATTTTAAGTAAAAAGACCAAACCGTTTCTGAGATATTCAATGTGAAAGATTGGTAAAATTTCCCTATCTATTCCATTATAAAAAATCTGCCCATCTTGCCCCCCCCCGTGATCAAAGATGGTGATCAAAGAATCTCATGATCAAAGAATTTGCAGGCTCACGATCAAAGAATTTGCAGGCTCACAAACAAGGAATAAAAAATGAAATAAATCAAAAAATTGAAGTGATTGCGGTAAACCACCGCCATGGTTCGACAGAACAATGCCCCCTGAGCAAAACCCACCATCATTTGACTTTCTAGGGCACCCTGGGCTGAAAATAAATTTTTAATCTGGCCATCTCATCCCTCGCTCGCGATGCTGCGGTCGCGATCAAAGAATCTCGCAATCAAAGAATTTGCAGGCTCACGATCAAAGAAATTGCTGCATTGCGAACAAAGAGTGAGGGACAAGATGGCCAGATTTAAAACTCTATTTTCTGAGCCCAGGGTGCCCTAAATCCAATGAGGTAATTTTGCTCAGGTCTATTCCCCCACTGAATAAATAAAACCATATTTTCAATGTCCCTGGTAGTCTAGCTGCCCCCGATCATGATCAAATACATAACGATCTCTAATTCCCTGGTAGTCTAGTGGGCTCCCCAATGTGTATTTCATAAATATTGTTTTATATCCCTGGTAGTCTAGTGGCCTCCGATCTGTATAAAATGATCATTGTTATTCATATCCCTGGTAGTCTAGCAGCCCCCATCATAATGAAATAGATAAGGATCTGCAATTTCTGGTAGTCTAGTGGCCCCAATGTGTATTTCATTAAATATTGCTTTTGATATCCCTGGTAGTCTAGTGGCACCTCCGATCTCTATGAAATTATTATTATTGTTCATATCCCTGGTAGTCTAGCGGCCGCCCCCATCATAATGAAATACATAAGGTTTACAATTTCCTGGTAGTCTAATGGCCTACCACCTCCCCACTCACCCAGCTGTGCCAGCCCACCCAGCACCCCCACCCTTCACAGTCGTGACTTGCACAGCCCACCTCTCACCTCATGGCCAGCTGCCGACTGTGTGTATTAGTAGTGCTAATACAAGGGCTCAGAAATAATTTTTTGGTCCTGGATTATTTCTTATACACTGGTAAACCTGAGATTGCCCGGCTGGGGAAGGTGGGGGGAATATGAAAAAAACAACTACTAACAAATGGAGAGAAATAATGAGAAACCACTGGTCTCAGGAAATTATATATATATAAATATATATATAACCAATATTAATGAAATACACATGGGGCCACTAGACTACCAGAAATAGAGATCATTATGTATTTAATCATGATCGGGGGGGGTCTCTGGACTACCAGGGATATTGTAAACATGATGTATTTTATTCAGATGGGGCAGAACGAAGCCCCCTGAGCAAAATGCACCCTCATTTTACTTCATAGGACACCCCCGGGCTGAGAAAATGCATTTTTAAATCTGGTAATCTTGTCCCTCGCTCACGATGCATGATCGCGATCAAAGAATCTCGCGACCAAAGAATTTGCAGGCTTATAATCAAAGATCATTAGCGAGCCGTGAATTAAGATTTTGAAAGCTCAAAACTCTATTTTTTGACTGATTTGGATCGAACCAAAGTCATGGCTCAATAGATCGGAGTCCCCTGAGTAAAACCCACCCAAGTTTTACTTCAGAGGTGACCCCTGAGCCGAGATATTTGTGTTTTTCCAGTCAGAAATTGCAAAACAAGATGGTGGACCTCGCGATCAAAGAATTTTAAGAATCCTCGGGGACAAAGATTCTTGAACTGTGAGGCTGCAAATTCTTTTGATACGCAGGCAGGGCCGAGATGGCCAGAACCCCATTCTTTGTTCAAAAACATACATATAAATTTTCCCATTGACTTATAATGGGAACATAAAAGTGGCATAACTTTTGAATGCCTTAATAGTTTTTCACCAAACAAAAAGCGGCATGTTCGTCTAGCAAAGCTCTTTCAAACGAGCCATCTTGCAGAGTGGCACGCCACACAACGGCCATGCTGGGCCACATTCAAAATCCCAAAAGCTGCCTCCAAAATCAGATAATTTTGCATTTTTCAGCATTTTCATACGCAAAGACAGTAAGTCCAACTGAAACGAAATTTGGCAAATCAAGAGATCTACCATGCCCCACCGCACATACCAATGGTTTTCTTTGAGAGGCTGGGAAGGTGGTTTGGGGAAAGTGGTTAAGAATCAAAAACAGAAAATGGTACTGCCATGAGGTGAAGTAGCACTGCCTGAATGATTCAGTCGGTGTGACAGCAAAGAAGACTGGAAGGAGGAGCATTAGATTGGCTCTGTGTATGTGCTGTAGTGGGAGCTACAGAAGAACAGAAGGGAACTGGTACACAACATCAATGCAGCACCCTCATCCACTGTGAAGGAAGACACTTTTGCAAGACACTGTCACTCATTCCCACCACTGCTGTGTTTTGCAACTCCACCAGCTTTGCTCCTTTAGGAGGTGGGGCAAACCATCCCCTCATCACTATTTCCCACTCATGACAAACCATATCCATAAAAGAGCAAAGCAGTAGCAGCAGCAACAGGCCATGATGTGAGCAGCAACTGTCCCCACCTAGCTCACACATACCTCTCAACCTCCTGCCTCATAAATCAGGGACAAGACTTAAAATAATCAGGGACAAAGGGCCAAAATCAAGGACACATCTTCAAAATTGGTGATATCCATTCAAGCTGGTAGAATAAGGGGCTTAGTGTAAAATTCATTTTCTAAGGAAAAACAAGTCTGCAACTTTAATGTTTGACATTATTTGTGCCTACAACTTCCACTGTTTGGTCAGGAAACACAATTTTAGGAGGACAGAATAAAATTTGAAGGCAAAATCAAGGGCGTCCCTGAAAATCAGGGACAGTTGAGAGAGTATGCTCACACTAACATCTCACAAACAGAATGGCAACATGGCTCCCTCACCTGCTGTGAAGGGAAGGCAGTTACTTACAGCTGCAGCCAAATACATGTTCAGGTAATGTTGCAGCCAAAGACATGGGCAGATATTTCCTGAAATGCCTGTGATAGCTCTAGAGAAATTCTCTGCCTGCCTGCAGTACCTCTGTGGGCCACCAGAGAGAATCTCTTTAGCTATATCTTAAAGTATCTGGAAATATCTGAACTTATCTATGGCTGCAACTGTACATAAGCCCCTGTCACTCATCCCCCACCACTAAACAGCAGAGCTACTAAACTGCTCTATTATGTTTGGACTCTGAATTGATTTCTTTTAGAGGTTGGGGAAGTGGGCTGGTGGAAGAGTTGAAGAACTAGAAATAGTTAATTTGTACTGCCATGGTGATGAAAGTGCAGGTTGAATGATTCAGTCTGAGAGAAAACATAGAGAAAGGATAAAGCTAACATTACATGGGCACTGGGCATGTGCTGTTGGAGCTACAGGAGGACAGAAAAGAACTGGTACATGATTGACAAGAGTGACACATACATAGTGGTTCTCACATGCAGTCACAGACCATACATCTTTAGAGGCCCAATCAAATATTTATAGCAAAGGGCAACTGTACACCTTAAAAAAGTCCAGGGGATACATTTCAATGCAACAGGCAATAACAACAGTAGTTTAAAGGAAATAAGAGATTTAACATGACTTAGGGGTTGCAGACTACAAAATAAAGGGTCATCAAACCAGGAAGATCTGAAAGTCACATTTTTTGACTTGCCCAGCAAAACTGAGGCTTCAGAAATAATATAATGCCCAGTAAATATTAATAATATAATGCCCTCCTTACCTCAGCTCTTTTCTTGTACCTTTGACCCCCTCCTCGTATTCTCTCCATAACGCTGCTTATCATTCACTCTTGGTCCCCTCTCATAAATCCTTGGCTAGCCAGTCTGGTTTCTCCTACGCCTTCCTAATCTCTGAACTCTCTTCCTCAAACTATTTCTCAGCCCCTCAAGCGTTCTCTTTCCTCTCTACTCCGAGACCACACTGCCTCTCCTGTAAATGCCCTTAGCCCTATGACCTAATTTTACTCCCCATCTACTTCTACCTCTGCACTCTTCACCACCCCATTCCAGCCCTCCTTCTTCTCTTTTCCTCCTACACACATCTCAACTCTCTCTCTCTCCACCCTTCTTCTTGCTCCTCCTGTCCCCTTAATCACTCTGTTTACCCCTACCTCTCCCTTATTCTATCCTCAACACTCTTCTCCCCAACTCACCACATCCCAACTCTCCTCTCACCCTTCTTCTTACCTCCCACCCTCCTTAATCACCCTGTTTACCCTACTTCTACCCTTTCAATCCTCAACCTCTCCCCATCTCCCCCCACTCTATAACACTATTCTGGTCTCCTTTTCTCCTACTTCCCCTCCCATTCTTTACTTCTCACCCTGCTGTCCTACCTCTGTATTTTTCCTCTTCTGCTTGATCGCTCTCCCACCTGTCCTACATTCCTAACATTGCAGTCCAGTAAATGACTGCTACTTCACCTTCAGATGTTTAATCCTGCATTATTACTGTGTGCCGTGTTAATATAGTTTACCGTACTTACTGTGTATTTTGTGATACGTGGCTTCACTTGTTGTTCTCATCCCTTACCCCTTACCCCAGGACACATCTGGAAATGAGCTTCTGACTCCGTATGTCTTTCTTCAGAAACTCTTTTAAATTAAAGTCAGAGACAGATTAGTTTAAATGCAAGTAGACTTACTGAAAGAGTCCACAATGGATAGCAGGGCCAGGCCTTTGTGGGCACATCCTCCTGGTGACACCTGGGCAGGCGGAGGCAGCAGGTATTGTACCACCAGAAGGGCGGGAGGGTAGGGAGGAGGGGTGTTCTAGGGTGGGGGTGGGTAGAGGCTGAGGAGGGAGGGAGGGAGGAGCAAGGCCCTATGTAAGGCTCGTGCAAGAGGGACATTCCCTCTTTGCTCCTATCTCCTTGGAAGAATCCACCTTGACCCACCCTCATAAAAGCAGGAGAATGGCAGGCAGGTGAGGGCTCGCTTTCCCATTGGGGACCGCCTGGGGTCAGGAAGGATTTCTCTTTTTTTCCCACAGGGTTTTCCAGGTTTTCACTTTCTCCAGCTAGATCAGTCTAGGGCAGATTAGGAAAGTTAGGATGTCACAATCATGGAATGGAAGCTATGGTGGTCTTGGAAGGTACAAAGTTCATTGGTATTATATTGGTTAGTTGATACAGAGGGGTTTGGAGGTTATGGCCTCATGCAGACAGACCACCTAGAGGCTGACAGGAGTGCTGGTGCTGTCCAACTGGGGCTCACCAATTCACGAATAAGGTAGCAGCCGGGAGGCAGCCTCTTTGGACAAATGCCAATGGCATTGGGGCATCCCAAAGCGGGGATGCTGGTCAAGAGCCACTCCTCATGCCCCATAGGCCAGTGTCCCTTGTGTGGACTTGTAGTATTGGGCGGCTTCCCTTAGGTGAAGGAAGGCGGTGTTTAGCTATAGAGTAAACGATCCAAGACCACCTTGCAGTGCACATCTAGCCAACTGTATTGATGACTAGTTTGAGTAATAAATGCATGGCTGTGGCCATTTCTCTCAATTACTTGATGTGTGTCTCAGTTGGTTTAGGCGTAACAGGGGGGAACTGTGCCCTGTAAGACAATGAGAGAAGGTAAGGCCAGGTTAAGTAGTAGTACATAGGGTCAGATTACACAAATATTTATCAGTGCTAATGAGGAGTTTACAAAGGTCACTCTTAAAGATCTGGTGAAAATGAGCATGATTTAGAGTTACAGAGAGGGAGTTCCAGAGTCTGGATGCAAATGCAGAGAACTCTTGCTCACCCATCTTTGTCATACATTTAGGGACATCAGAGAGATCTATCTGCAGACCTCAAGAGGTATGCCTGTGGGTGCATCTTAACATATTGGCTAGTGTAGGTGGTGTGCCAGTTCTTATAATACTATCAACTGTACAACCTACAATGTAAATTCAATAGGAAGACATGGACAGACACCCAAGACTAGAGTATAGAATGCAGTGATAAGTATGCCAGGGCACAGATAGAGGCAAAGTGGCAAATACTGTTCTAGCATGTGTTCCATTTGTTTAGGATCCTCTTGTTGGCTTCAGGTAGTAATAAGACCATAGGTGAGGCTCAGCCACAGGACACCCTGCAAAATAGCCAATCTAGCAGCTGTAGTGAGGGTATGCTAATCAAAGGGTAACAGGGAGATACACTTAATGAAACTGAAGAAGGCATATGGAGGGCAAAAACAGAGACTGAATTGAGGATAGCTGAAGGAGTAATGGGAAATGACAAGGCTTCCTTTAGATACATCAGGGAGAAGAGGAAAACCAAAGAGGGTATAGTGAGTTTCAAATTGGAAAATTATTTGGTAGAGGTTGATGGGAAGAAGGCTAACTTCTTCAATAAGTAATGTAGCAGCAAATAAACACGGTGGTCAGTTTAGCCATGTTTGAGGTCAGAACTAGAGTAAATTTACTGATAGACAGCAGTCTAATATACAGCAAAAAACAACTTTTATTAGTATCCAACAACATATAATGAGAAACAGCTCACCATACAGAACGACAAGGAGCTCTAGTCTCTAAAGCTGCATGCAAAAGAATAGTCACTTCCGGTCTGAGTCGGTATTAATCACACTAGCACACTAGTGTAAATGGACACATACACTAGTCAGAAATTATATACAGCCAAAACAGGCTGTCAAAAGTTAAAAGCATTCTGCTTTATAACTTATATCCAAACATCCAAATCCAAACCAAAACAGCAAACCGGTGACTGTGCATCTGTCGTTCATGCTGGTGAAACGTGTACGTGCTTATGTATCGACTACAGTCTCATCTTCAGAGACTTAGGGGTCCTCATCAGTGATAGTCTCAAGCCATTGCTGAAGTGCAGCAGGGCACTCAGGAAGGCAAACAGAATGTTGGGATGTATAGGGAAGAGGTTCTACAGTAGGCAAAAGGAGGCACTATTGCCCCTCTATAGGTCTTTGGTAAGTTCACCCTGGAGTATGGAGTATTCTGCCCAGTTCTGGAGCCCACACTGAAAAAGGATAGGGACCATATATAGTTTGTCAAAAGGTGAGTCACAAAGATGATACAGGATCAGCAAGGTAATGCATACGAGGAGGGCCTAGTCATCTTGGGCATGTACTGCTGGAGGCCAGGAGCAAGAGAGGGACATGACAGAAATCTTTAAATACCTGAAGGTAATGAGCAGGGTAGTTTCATGACCTGTTTCAGTGTTATGGGGAACAATAACCAGGGGCACAATCATAAGCTGATTGGGGATAGATTCAGGAGAGACATACGAAATTCTTCTTGATGGAATAAGGGGTGGATAGATGGCACAGCCTGCCCAAAGAGGTTTCAATTGCTCAGACATTTGTGGATTTCAAGAAAGCATGGTACAGCCATAAGGGTTGGTGAAAACAAAGGCAGGGAAGGAGGTGGGGACAGAGGAGAAGGATTTGAACTGCCACTGGGACATTGGCAAGGCATGCTAATGATAATTTGGAACAGTTCAGGAAGGAAAATGGGTAGACAAAATAGACTATGACAACTTTTTCTGCCAGCACCTTTCTATGTTTTTATTGCCAGCATCAGTTTTCTGCAGCACCGAGGGATTTAGCAGTTCCCACTGCATTCAGAGTTAGTATCTCTGTTTGATGAGTAGTCCCACATGGGTCACTGACTGTCCCACATTTTGATAATCTGTGTCCTGAATTTCAGAGACAAAGGGTTGAGAGGTATATTGGAGGGTGTGTGTGTGTGTGTGTAGGGGGGGCCTTTCTGTTCTGCTAAGGACAGCAAGATCATTTAATACTGTGTGTCTTACATTATTTGCTGAATAAAGATATGAACCACATTGTCGAGTTAATACATCCAAACATGAACCAAAATATACAATTCTTTTTTTCAGAAAAGATACTATAGTGTATGGAGTGCTTTTATTGTGCATGGAAATCCATGCCCCTGAAAATGTCATTCTGCTTCAGTAGGTAAGTCATGTAGAAACACGTCGAAATCCTGTTTTATTTATTGATTTATTTATTTAAAAATTTGGTAACTGGGAAAAGCACACTTAGCTGAGGCTTGTTTTCAGGTGTGACCATGGGAATGCAGAAAGGGGAGTACAGAGAGAATAAAATTACAAAGCATTAGAATGTGGTTACATAGGCAATATTAAAGATATAGAAGGAATGCAGTGAGCATGTATATTAACAGCATGGATTAATGCAATGATATGTAAGCAACTGTGAGAGAATAAAATAAGGTGTGCAGTGCCTGTCAGGGTAGGTGACAGTACTAGTGGTGTCCAGAAACAGATCTCGAGCAGAAGAACAAGTAACCTTGATTGGGGGGCAGAAGAAAGAAGATGAAAGGTCGGGGGGGGGGTTGACAGATACATGAGGGTGAAGGAAGATGCCTTAGCTGACCTCTAATGGCACGGAGTGAGAGGGAGAGGCAGAGGGGAGTGGAGCAGGTCCCAGAGGGAAGGGAGGTGGCAGAAGAAAGCTGCTTGTCTAGCAGAGGAGTGAGGGGTGGGGCATGGAGAAGGCACGGGAATCCCTGAAGTGAAGAGAGTAAGAAGAGGCGGGGACAGGAGAGATGAGGGAGGACAGGTAGGATGGAAGAGACCCAAACCAGTATTTAGCAATGAAGGAGGCAGAGTGGGACTGGCAACATGACAGGAGTGGGAGGATGGAGAGGGAGGAATAGAGGGAGCAATGATGAGTAAGAAGGGGAGAGCTGGTAGCAAAACAACAGAAGGCGTTGCAGAGGGTACCCAGTCTGGCAAGGGGGTGGTGCCACAGACCACATCTGCATAGTCAAAAACTGGAAGAACCATTTTGGTTACCAGCTCCTGTTAGACCCCTGGGAACAGGTAGTCCTTACTGTGGTACAGGGCACTGAGTTCAGGAGCGGAGTTTGGTATGGATGAGTGTTGACGTGGGCAGAGATGTCAACCTTGCCATCAAGCCACACATCAAGGTACTTAAAGGCTGGGACAACCTCCAGCAGGGTACCATCCAGTGTGGAGAAGATGGGGCGTGAGGGGGGGTTGGGAAAGCCTGGCCAGTATCAGACTGAAAGTGAAGGTCATAGACAAAGTCTTCTTGGTGTTGACACTAAGTTGCTTGGCATGGAACCTGTGAGCATATTGTGGAAGTCATGCTGGAGCGGACCTTCCACAGTTGATGTCGATGAGCCAGAGGTGCAGATGCCATGTCATCTGCATACATGTAGATACGCAAAAAGACACAGGCAGAAGGGATGCAAGATAGAACCCATGATGGAGTCCTTTGGGACCCCTGCTAGGATTGGGGGGGGGACCAGGACACCACCAACCTGTACCAACCATTGATGGCCTGTGAGGATTGTGATGCCATTCCCTGTCTCCAAGGTGATCCAGAAGTCAGTAAGAAGAGCCAGGGGGATACTGGGATGCATAGGGAGGGGCATCACAAGTAGAAAAAGGGAAGTGGTTATCCCTCTATACAGACAGTTGGTGAGACCCCATCTGGAGTACTGCGTGCAGTTTTGGAGACCTCATCTATGCAAGGACATAGACAGGATGGAAGCAATCCAGAGGAGGGCAACTAAAATGGTGCAGGGTCTACATCAGAAACCATATGAAGATAGACTGAGAGAGCTTAATATGTATACCCTTGATGAAAGGAGGGACAGGTGGGACATAATAGAAACTTTTAAGTACCTCAAGGGAATCAACAAAGTCCAGGAGGGTAGCATCTTTCAGAAAAAGAGATGTGTAAGAATGAGGGGGCACAATTTAAAGTTAGAGGGGGGATGGCTCAGGGGTCATGTGAGGAAATTCTTTTTCATGGAGAGAGTGGTGGACGCATGGAACCACCTTCCTGGAGAGGCTGTGGGGTCTAAAACAGTGGGGGAATTCAAACATGCATGGGACAGACATAAGGCAATTATAGTGGGGGGTTGCAGGAAGTAGGCTGTTGGTTAACTAGAATCTGCAGCTTATCCAATAGGTAGGGAAATGGGCAGATTGGGTGGGCCAAGTGGTCCTTATCTGCCATCAAAGTCTATGTTTCTATGTAAAATAAACACTCATGTTCACCAGTTAAAATCTCAAGTAGGAAGTGTGGAGGGGAGATAAACAGTTGCCACATAAGCCAGTGAACAAATCACCACAACTGAAGAGGCACTGGAGGGAAAGAGGGAATGGACTTAAAGAACAGGAAAACAGTGAGTTGACACTACTTTTTTTATTCTCCTGCTCAGGTAGTGTGAAGATCGAAACAGTACTGTAATGTTATTTAATGCACTATACAGAAAAGTGTATGGGGACCAGTGCACAACAAGACTGAGGTTTCCACCTTAGAGGTCCACTCTGGGGGGGGGGGTGTCACTCTGTCATAATGGTAACCCCCTCAGTGGAAACACAGCCTTGTTGTTCTCTGTTCCCCATGCTCTATTCTGTATGTTGCTGCACATTTCCTACCTACATTTTACTTTGGTTTCAGCTTGTTAGCATGACAAAGCTTTGGATCTCCTTACGTTGTCACAGAGGAGCTTGCTTGCTTGGTCTCTTTGCACCTGGTTTTTCCAGCATGACCTGTCCTGTTCTGTCTCGTCATGTCATGTCATTGTATAACTGGATGGGACACATGATGACTTTAAATTCCCACCTTGGGTTTATGACAGAGAGGTCACAGTCACACCTTGGGGTACTTTTCACATTTTACATGATAAGCAAACAAATGCATTTTCTGTTCTGTATTCTTAGAGCAAAAAGTGGTAAGGGCCATGGGAAGAGGTAGGAGTGTGTACAAGTAATGAATATTAGTTCCCAAATACCCCGAATAGTAGGGTATTCAGTACTCAAATTAAAGTACTGAATATTTTCTCCAGTTGGGGTATTCACGGAAGAATGAGGCTAAAAATACTAACCTCACCACCATACTAACATTGCCACGTCTAATCCCTGGCCACCACTTTCCCAGTCATCTTCCACCCTCCCTGCTCCCCCTAGTCTTCCTGAGCACTGCCTTTTTTTTTTAAATTGTAGAGATCCTGGCACTCTGCCTGGAGCTAAAACCATCTTTTATTAAAAGCTCCCCTCTCCCTGACCACAAAGTGACATTTATAACAGGTTGGCCCCATAGTCCATGATTTGGGGGGGCCAGAAGTAGTCAAAACTCAAAGCTGTATCAGTTGTCTCAACAAAAAAAAAGTCCAATGGGACCCCCCCCTCCAGATATTGAACCAAAAGGCCTGTAATGGAGGTTTTTAAATATTTATCTAACTCATTCCTCTTCTTACCATGCTTTAAAAGAAGTTCTTCATTAACAAACATCAGCTGATATTTGAGAAAGACTAACCACCACTTCACGGTGACCCCCTGTGGTCAGGTCCCACACTACTCCCTACATGCCTATATTTACCTCACTGGTACCAGTTAAGGTCTTGCTGTTTCATACTCTTTTTATCCACTGATCTCTGTCCAGCTTCTTTGTCTCATATCTATAAACTGTAGTCTGAAAAGATGTTCCCAAGTAGTGTTGGGGTGCAGGTTAAAGAGGGTGTAGCCATACCTCTCTCTAGTCATTTACAAATTCAGGTTGTAACCTGTTTAACCCAAGCTCAGTGAATCAGTTTAGTCATATTTAGGGTGCTCCTGGTGAGTGGCTAACAGGAGTCAAAAAAAGTCCAGCGTGCCCCGAGTAATTCCCCCAAGAAGCCTGTAAATGATAATTTATTATATTTAGCTAGTTTGTTTCTTCTTAATATCATGCTTTAAAAGGAGGTTCTTCCTTTATTGATTCACATCAAGCTAACTAACAAGGGTTAGAAGGTTTTTTAATTTTAATTTTTTATTTTTTCCATGAATTTAGGGTTGAATACTTAGTACTGAATACAGTGGTCCTTCACTATAATGTCCCTCATTATAAGGAATCTTGGTTATAATGAGACGGAACATTTGGACCCCATTATCACCTGCTTAATTGCTGTGCTAGACCGCAGCTGTAGTTAATCGCCCTCGCAGTTAACTATTGATTGCAAAAAAAAAAAAAAATCAATTCTCTCACACCCATTTACAAAAAGCTTTTATTTTCTCAGTACCCAGCTTTTGCTGTAAGAATTTATTTCAGCCCTTCTTTTTCTTTTGCACACCTCCCATCTGACTGACTAGTCAGCACTCCTCTCATGCAGTCTTCATCACCCCCTGCAGCAGTTCCACGTCTCCCTGACTCACAGCACCTGCTCCATGTGTCCCTGACTCACAAAGACAACTTACAAAAGAAAATTGTATAATAGCACACATTTCCATAGCTGTCCATTTCCTCTTTCACTCCTCCTTCTCCAAAACTGTGCCACTTGCTCCTACACTTCCCGAAGCTGCGCCACTCACTCATTTTAAAACCAGATCACTTGACCACAAACCAACACTCCTGCTTTCACTTAAACCATGCTTCTTGTCTAAATAAAAATACTCCACAACCAGATGTTTTCAGGTAGCTCACATGCAGACTAGCTGAGCAGATTTCCTCACTAAGAGCAGCCTCCATTTTTTTCTCTTTAAAATTTTTTGCAGTTTGGCATTTCAAAATGGTCATTCTCAGTACAATACAGTGCTTTGTATGCTACCTTATAATCATATTGTGAGTGTTTTTTTTTGGCAACTGTATTTTTGAGCATTTCATCTACAGCGAACCCTCACTATAATGAACAAAATTGATGGCTCCAGGACAGTTTGTTGTAACAAGGGACCACTGTATCTGGGGGTGCTAGACATGAATACTTGCTTGAAACAAGGTACTTACACACCCTTAGAAAGAGTACACAGAAACTAGGAAGTAAGAATACAACGAGGAAGAACCTGATCAGTAAAGGTAACATTTGGGGTAAATCATCAAAGTTAGATGTAATTAAGTCAGCAGCGGCAGATAAGAAGCACTCAAGACTGTTAAGAGAGCTTTACACAGAGACAGTGGGCCCACTAGAAACAGTCTATCACAATCTGAAGAGAACATGCCAATGGACTGAGAAAGCAAAAGTAATTCTGATACACAGAAAGCGGTATGAAGGAGATGCAAACAATTACAGATCAGTTTGCTTCACTCTAGTTGTTGGTGAAATCATGGGGCAATTTGTATGTTGAAACCATCACCAAGACCACTCTTATGGTTTGAAGAGCAGTCTCACGTGCATTCTTAGGGTATGAGAACTGCAAACTGAAGCTGGGCAGCTCTGATACCCTAAGGATATATGTGAGATCACTCTTACAATATAAGAGTGGTCTTGGTGGTATTATAGTACTGACTGAGCTCAGTCAATAATATATTAATTTTTTTAAACTTTACCCAAATGGGCCCGTGTTAGGCAGCTGTTCATGAGACACCTCTCACAGAATAGGAGTGTCTCATGTGTAGAGGAGAGGAGTGCTCCAATTGGTCGGGAACACCCTCGATCTATAATTAAAAGACTGAAAATCATCTAACCCAATTGTAGAAGCATGGAAACATAGAAAGGTGTGGACAGAAAAAGACTTATCTATTGCATCTTCCCATCTTCCTACCTGAACAATTCCAACCTACTGTTGGATGTGACTTGGCCAATGTCAAATTGGCAGTTCAGCCCTTCCCTGCCCTCACCCCCCCATCCTTGTCTTTGCTTTCACCAGCCCCTTATAGCTGTCCAACGCTCTCTTGAAACCTGTCACCATGTCGTCATTTACCACCTCTCTGGCCATGCTGTTCCATGTATCCCTCCTCTGGCCCACCGCTCTTTCCTTGACAAAGTATTTCCTTGTACAAGTGAGATTCAACACAGCACAGGTTTACAAAAGGAAAGTCATACATGGCGAAACACAGTAGTAGAATTCCAACATAAAACATTACAGCCACCCCTCTTATTTCAAATATATCAACCACCAACAGGTACTTCAGCAAGAGGAAATCATCATACAAACAAACTAGAAAAAGCGGCCTCTGTTAATTGGCAAAAAACTACAGGCACACAAATTGATTTTTAGCCTGAGAATCTGAATAATTTTTCTTTTATTATCTTTCCTCACAGACAGTAGTAAAGAGCAGTGCTACAGGTTGTAGCATTGCATGTCTGAGTAACACTACATTAGCCACGTCTACATGCAGCAATGGAGATATAAACGAGACATTACTTCCAATAACATCAGTCAGCATCTGGATTAATGATTGCACATCACTCACAGAGGGCTCCTCCTCATTCCTGCAGTGCTAGTCTGCCTTTAGTATACCAGTTATGGGTGGCAGAAACAACAGAACAAGGGAAATTTGTCCATTATGCATAGTCCCCAAGTGTGACTGAGAGCTGGGCACATGGTGTTCTGTTAAGCTTCTGAAGTTGTACTTTCTTATTTGGCTGTTTAAGTTTAGTTATAAAAAGTAAAACAACTGCTGATGGGTACCTACCTAACATACACTATTATCTTAAAGAGAAACATTTATGAACATGGCATAGTCCATGAAAAGATCTTTTTAATGAGGCATTGGTCTCCTCTTTAGCTGGCAACAGGCAAGAGCTACTGATGAACAAGTCTTCCCTGTATTTATACTACATTACCACCATTTTTAGAATTAGATAATGTCACTGATGATCTAGCTGTGCTTGAATACAATGTGTTTAGCCACAGCTTATCATCAGTTACATCACTATGTTCTAAGAATGGGTTGCATGTAGTATTAATATGAGGCAGACTTAATCATCAGTATCTCTGAACAGCTGCCCTACTACAGGTAAGCTCAATACCTGATTTAAAAGAGTTTTTAATGGACTTTCAACCTGTGATGGGCATGGTCCAGGAATGTTCGGTCATGAATGTTCCCCTTTAATGAGAAAAATTGCCCAAGACCCCCTCCCCACCAATGTGTCTTTAGATCTTAGTGAGGCTTGGACACAAAATTTGATCTACAATTACCCTGATCTGCCCAGATTGTTCTTATGGAAACAGGAGCAATGAAGAGCAAAGCTTCAGTAACAACACTTAGTAATAATCTGCGTCATTTCAAGATATATTTCCAAGAAGAAACATTCTATAAGCAGCTGGTATTGAAAGAGTCTGGGCTATTTAAAATTTTATTTAGTCTTCCTTTTACATTTTTCATCCAGCACTACAGATGAAGAATAAAACTGGCAAGAACTAGAACTTATTCCTCTCCACCGGACTGACACGGGTTGGCTTTTCTTCTAAATACACACATCATGCATGCTGAAACAGTGATTGCCCAAGAAATCAGCTTCTGAATTCTACCTCTTCTGAAAGTCGTTGCAGTGCAGTTGAGAAGACATTTGGACAGTCCACCTGAGATGCAACATGCTTCCAGTGGGGTCCTGCTTCTACCCATTTTCTGAGTTGGGTGGACTGGAGCACTAGGAGATTAATTGACTTGCCAAGGTCACACAGTGAGTTTTGAGTCTAGTAGGGTTTTTAACCTCTGATCTTCTGGTTTCCAAGCTACAAATGTTGACCATTCCCCAACTAGCACTAATTTATCATGTGGGCCATGTAAGTGATTTTTTTAATTTTAATATTATTTTTACATGTGAAAGTTAGCTATGATAAAGTGCTGTTTCCAGTTACACCTTGGGCAACATGGACAGCAACAACAGTGGTATAAAAATTGGCCCATAAATCACAACAGAAATCACACCAGCATTTACAATGTCATTCTAATGTTACAGTATCTATATTTTCACTAACAATAGGCCCGTGGCATTATCAGGCCAAGAACATGCCACAAAAGATGGGTACCGGTCCATACAGCTGTGCACTACACAATAAGTCCCAGAGAAATGCACAGGGCAGGCATTAACTGCCTCCCAGCAGTGCATCCCTTAAGTACATAGCAGTGTGGAGGAGAAGGGGCAGCCTGGGTGGGGCAGAGTTGGTCACAAGCCCAATATAATCCAATCCAATCCAGTCAGAAGCCCAGTCAGCTCTGTGGTGGATCCTCTGCTCCACTGGGATGAATTGAACTCGAGTGCTGGTGTGGAGTCTGTACAGATGACATACAATAATTTTGCCTACAGCTAGTCATTGATCAAGCTGTGGTACCCAACGTGCATAATGTACAGTGATAAATATTTATTAAACAGGTTTATTAAAAATGAAGCTACAGCCAAGGGACTAGAATGGGAGGGGCTAGGGGAGTAAAGGAGGGACAAGGGGTCCATGGAGATGACAGTACAGTATATGAACTATAAATTGTATGAAAACCAGTTTCTCTTGGATTTTGCATACTGCTGATGAAAAAGAAATAGGCTTGTAGTTTTTCACATTATTCAAACCACCTGACGTAAAGAGTGGCACTACTACAGCCACTTTCTATTTTGACGGGGTTATGCAAGCAAGAACAGAGAAATTATAAATAAATGTGATAGCACAAGCAATCACCTTGGCTGATATTTTTAGCAGTACTGGTTCCAGACAATCTTGACTAGCTCTGTTAGATGTATATAGCCATCCAGATGTCCCCTACAGTGATGCTATTAATGATCAGTACAATAAAGATAACAGAGTGGCTGGGATGGGAAACACTTAGAAAAGGACATGTTTAAGGGTGTGTTGCTACTTTCATTAACTGGAACTGGCAACGTGCTGTCTTAGAAAGAACTTTCAGCACACTACTGTTTTAAATCCGTGCTCTTCTCATAGCACTAACTGATGGCCTGCAATGACATTCTGGAAGGGTGCCATAGTGATTATACTGTAGGTAACAAGAAACAGTGTGTGGTCAAATTACAAATGTCTTCAGTGGACCACCTAATGAAGCTTACAAACCTCTCCAGTCTGATAAGTCATACCACACCAACTAATAATCTCTACTGCTTTTAGGTGAAACATTCCATATACTCTCGAAATACTGTACCTAGGGATCCCTTAGAAAGAAAAAAAATAATCTTGTTTAAATTCCACCACAGATGCAGAATTACAACATACAGGGCAGCATAATCAATGCATCTACGCTGACACTGTTTGCACAGGCACAGTGAAGCATTCCCATGTGCACACTGAACTGCCTTAAATAATGGATGCCTCACTGTGTGCTGCACAAAGTGGTGTGCTGCAGTGCAGAAGCTTCTGAGCACATATAGTAATGAGATGGTAATGTACTACCATAAGCACATTGGGCTAGTGGACATCAAAATGTTCTTCAGCAGTGCACCTCAGACTCTCCCAGTTCCTTCACCTTAAAAACCACTTCAAACTTCACACAAGCACTTAGACTGACATATTTAGCTAACTCCCTGCAAACTTAACTCAGCCTTGGAATGGGTGTAAGGAACATCTTTGATCTCATCCAAATATCAAAGTTCATTTGGCAGAAAAGCTGGTCCTGTATTACTGACCAAAGCTGGTATAGCACCACATGCTATTAATGAGTCATGAAATACTTCAGAGCAGGGATGGTTCAAGTGGTTTTATGTGAGGTGGCCAAAATCTTTGACAAATGGTAGGGAGGTCTGGGACTGCCTAGGCTCCCAGAAAATATTGTGTTTAAGTGTTTTGGTGCATTTTAGTGGTGCTTCACAGTATTGAAAGTATAACGGGTCAAGGGTTAAATGTTATTGATAAAATACATGTGCCAGAACAGATCCAAAAACATTTCCTGGGTTTATAGGATATATGACACCCAGACCCCAAGCATTTGTTAACTATTTTTGTGGTATCAACAGTCTTAACCAACTTTCCATGTGTCATTATTAGCATAAAAAGTGCAGAGCTGCACATAATAAATATCTCCGGAGGGCGTGAAAGACTTATGGACTTTGATACACAGGACGCTAGAGCAAGAAGAGTGCAGGTGACTTTTAAATAAAGAATACAAAGGACCCCGATCCCAGAGGGTACACATGAGAAACTGAGAGGCCATATCTGGGGTTCTCAATGGACAGAATCTGTGATAAAGAGGGTTCCCAGGCCTCTAATGTGGTGCCCATAACTGCCATAACCTCTCCCCCAGATGCATCTGACCCTACACTGGACACCTTCACAGAAGTGGTCCAGGCATTCCAAGAGGAGTCCCATGCTGATTTGGGTAATGTGTAGGGTAAGATTGCTATGTTCACTTACAGTACTGTATATCAAAAGCAAAAGCTCAAAGGGAAATGAGGGGACAAGAGGCTTGCAAGAACAAAAATCAAATAAGCGGGGTATTTGAGGGCTATGAAGGTTCCGTACTTGGTTATATTTTCATAAGAACACCTGCCCTTATAGTTAAAAATTGTTGTACAGTTTTTCATTTGCCATTGAAACAACCCAAACTCAGCCCATCAAACCCTATCCTCAAAGCTAGCAGATCTAGCAATGAGACTGTGTACCATTATCTTCTGCTTGCTGGTAATTTACAAAAGACAACCAGAAAATTGTAAATATTATGCCATGGGCAAAAAGACATTTCATCAATGTACATAAATTGTACCTGGACAAGTTGGCAACAGTTACACTCCTGAGGTCAGGTGTGCAGAAAGGAATAACAAACTTCTCTTCTCTGTTTAAACACCTTCTGTCCCCACTCCCACCAACCCAGCAACAAACAACAAAGCAGAATTGTACAGAATGGTTTCCTCATCTCCTGAGATATTTTTCAGAATACAAATCTCAGGGAGAGGAGGAAAGCTGCAGACAAAGCCAAGCCACTCAACACCACCACCATCACAATCCCTTAGTCCTTTCACTTGCAGCTGCAGCTGGCAGCACAGTGGAGATGGGAGTAGAAGGTGCTTGTAGCTCATCCTGGTTGTGTCGTGAACTTCAGCTAAACAGCCCTGCGATCCCGGTGCAACACAATGACAGCCATACTGTGACTGACCGTCCACCACATGACAGCAGTGGGAGCCAATAGATGTACACGCAAATGAGGAGACTGCTTTCTTTTTTGTTGCATCCTTATACAGCTTGTGGACTGCCTTGTGCACAACAGCAGAAAAACCCACAAAATCCCAGACAACTGAGGTGCTGTTCTGGAGGCAAAATTGGGGGAAGGGAACAAGTAGAACAGCAACCCATCCCAGCAACATGCACTGACTAACTAGCACCAGTTAAGCAAATTCACTGTAAAAAAAAAGGATCAAATATTGTGGGGGGAAGGGGACAAAAGATAATATGTCCCACCCTAATTTCACAATGGGCACCAATGGCTGGTCTGGCCCTGATGGTTAAGCTGCCCTTGCCTTGGAGAACCCTTATAAGATGCTGATATCTAATAAAATGCTATACCACCTCATAGTGATTTTCTGGTTTCCAGCAAAAAATGAAAAGTTAGCATCAAAAGAAAAAAATTAGTTATTCTAAAGTTCCCTAAAAAATAAGAATGTTAGGATTTTCCATTTTTTCTGCCATGACATTTTCATGAAAGCGAGATTTTCCCCCTTAGACATCCTGTTTTTAGTTTGCTTATTCATGTTGTGAATTCATAATCCTCTGCTTATGACATCACAACCAGTTGCTATGGAAATTATTCTATCACAAGCATTATGCCTTCAGGGCAGAAAAAGCAGCAAGGACAGATGAAGTGAAAGGGACAGACAGCCTGTTTTCCTGCAAATGTTTTTAGTAATAAAGAATGGAATGTTCTGAAATTCCATTTTTACTGTGGGAGTGTTATGAGATTTTTGTCCTGCTGATGCCAGCTGAAATAGTTTTGCTGGAAACCTGAGCATTCCTTTATTATTATTCTGTTTGTCTCCCTTTCACTCCTGGCTGGCCCTCCTTCACACCGTCCCTCCCAGCTCCATCACCCGACTTCTCCCTGGACTTACCTTTCCTAAGTCCCCCAGTTTGCCCCCCCATGAGGAGTCCCTCTACCCACCTTCAGTGGATCCAGATTTCAGAAAGTGTTTGGATCACTGGTGCAGGGCCTGCAGAGGGGCGGTGCTTATCCTGCCAGTCAGGGTGAGTTTCTGATTTTCTCTTATTCCATCTTCCTGTGCCAATATGTACCTGTAGGGTCACCAGCACCGGGACATTACCCCTGATGTGAGTGTGCATAGGCATGGTCACGCAAAACACAGCGCAGTGCATCCTCCCTCCCTGTGTAACACACACTCTGCCACCCACATGTCTACAGGTGGCAGCAGCACATGGTACCCCCCCCCCGAGAGGAGGAAAGAGTCCCCTGGGATGCTCGATTCTCTCCCCTGGTCAGCCTTCAATGACCCAGGTCATGGAACCCAGGTCGCTGGTGTCGTGAGCAGTAACCCTACTGCTGTGATGACAGGCCAGCCTCTGAACATTCCTTTAAGTGAGAGTACCTGTTTTGAACAGCATACAATTTTCAATAACCAAGCTGTGGGATTCTGACCTTAAAATGTAGGACAGCACATCAAACATGGAGATTCAAGCACATATCTGTACAAACAAGTTTTTCTAGTTTAATATACTGTAGTTTTCTGTTAATGGTAATAAGAAATAGTTTTTATATAGTTAACTGCCCTCCCATTTTCTTTTCCATGCCAGTTATGTATTGATATGCGTTGCCCAATTTTTGATAAATAAATAATGTAGCTTTGGGGTACCCTCAAACCTACATAGAGTGCAACTATCCTCAGCAGCTACTCCTCTTTCTTCACATATGTCTAAGACATCCATGACATCAGATGCACCATTCCATGCTACAGTATTCCTCTGAATGGCCTGAAATGGTGTTACTTATGCCATAGAATGTTCCGTCTGTATGAAAAGAGAGAAGAGGAACTGCCAAAGAGACAGGGATTCAGGGCAATTGCAAAAGCAAAATAATTAGATTAATAATTTAACCCACCCAAAAAAGTTAAAAACATCTCAGAATATTTAGGTAAGCATTAAAAAGAAATCAGGAAGGCCTCTAGAGGTATGAAACACTGCCCCCATCACCTTTAATGAAGCCTCCAAGATCAAGAAGAATTTCTAAGTGGACAGAACATTCTTCATTTATTTCTTTTATTTAGGGTGAACTAAACCAACAGGCTTGTTTTCAGGCTCAATCCAGATACATGAAGATACAAAGTTACAGAACAAACAAATAAACAAATAATATACAACATGTACAATATTAAAAAGCCATCACAAATAACTGCAAACAGAAGGTGCAAATTAAATGATTGAGCTTAAATTTAAAACTAGCATAGGAAGAAGCAGTTCTGACAAGAGAATTCCAAAGATGCGAAGCGGTAGATGTAAATGATTTTGGCATCACCCTGTTAGTAACAATATTTATAGTCAGGAGTTATTTATTATTTGAGCTAAGTGTTCTAATGAGTGGAACTAATTTGAGAAGGTCAAATAGGCACTTGGGTGATTTATTACATAACGCTTTTTATAATAGTGCAACCAAGGTCATAGAAATGCCTATCAAAAGGAACAACTGTTCATATCTGCATATAGCTGGCAGAGATGTTTAGACTTAGGGAATAAAGAGACAAACCTACATGCATTATTATACATGACATTCCATTTATGGGTGGCTGCAGCACTGTAGTAAACCAATGGACAATATGTAAGCTTTGGTTGGAGAATACCTTCAGCAATCACCAGGCTAATCCTTTCTGTTGAATTATGTCATACTTTTCAGGCAAAGTCCAGTCTGTATTTAAAGCCCTGATAACTTCAATGATGTGGAATGAAAAATCTAAGGTGGGCTCTAAAGTTACTCCAAGGTCTCCAAAGGCACACACTATCTCCGCTATGTAGCGACAGCCAGCCACAGTTATCTCCAAGTCAGTGTTTATTGCTTAAAAGCATGGCAATTGGTCTTTTCTGTATTCAGGACCAACCCACTGCCAATTAGCCAATAGCGGATATGATCAAAATCAGAAGACACATCCCGGTGTTGTGGTATGGCTGTACGATAGAAGGTTTCTAAGTGGTAAAATGAAAGACACTTGAGAAGTGTGCAAATGTAAGACACTGACCCTCACAATGTGGGACACATTAAATATGGATAAGAATATAAAGCTCTATTTAAAATGTCCAGTAACAGCACCTTCTTCATGTAGGATATATAGTTTCTAATGGGTGTACGAGAGAGCTCTCTTCTAATGAGGGACAGTTTAATCGTATGATTTGCAGTGCAAGCAGTTGTCTTTCACTGCCAAATCTCTACCTCAGGTGTGTGCTGTAGCACATAGGGCTGTGTGAATACCTTTTCCCGATATTCGGTATTCGCCCCCAGGCCATGTACACCCTGGGGAATGCTACAAGTCTCGGCGGCTGGAGAGGACCTGGGGTGGTGGTGGATGTCAAGATGAACAACTCTGAGACTTGTAGGAGGGCAGCAGCCAAGGCCAACAGGATGCTGGGATGCATCGCTGGGGATCACCTCCAGAAGGAGGAGTGATACTCCTCTGTATAACTGCTTGGTGAGGCCGCACTTGAGTACTGCGCAGTTTTGGAGGCCACACTTAAAGAGGGACATTAATCTCCTGAGAGGGTCCAGAGGAGGCAACCAAAATGATTTGGGGCTTGAGGGACAGGACTATGAGGAGAGGCTTGAAGAGCTAAATATGTACACATTGGAAGAGAGAAGGGACCGGGGACATGATGGAGGTCTTCAGGTACATGAAGAGGTAAATAGGGAGGAACAGTCAGGGTGCTTGAAGGAAGGAGGAAGGGGCCACTAGAGGGCATGGGTGGAAGCTGGATGGGGAAGATTCACGGGAAAGGAGGAGGTGCTACTTCACTGAGAGGGTGGTGGAGCCATGGAATGCACTGCCTAGGGGGCTGGTGGAGGCAGAGACAGTGGAGGGGTTCAAGAGGGGTGGGACAGGTACAGGGAAGGGTTCTGGAAGCAAAATCCAATGCAGCAAGAATATCCAGAACTGGGAAGGGAGAAGCCAGAGAAGGCAAGGGGACAAAGGTCAGCACCAGGGTGAGGCCCTGACCAAGCAACAGACAAAGAAAAACCGTTAAGCCTATTCTGCCAGCATTTTAGTATGTTAGTATTATACGGTATTCGGTATTCGGCAAAAAAAGTGTTTATTTAAGGAAACTTTAAATAAGCACTTCAACAACTCATTAATCATCCATCGAGCCTGGTATACCATATACACCCCTCAATGACACTTCAGCCACCAACATAGAGCTCTCACTAATGCAACACAAGCTTCATGTGGCACACTCGATTCACCACCACATACACATAGCACTCTGAAAATGATATCAAGCATTGCATTGGGTCAGCACTAGGGTGTTCATGGCCACAGACACAGGAAGAAGGTGCTTTGGCCATGGGCATAGGAAATAGTGGTAACAGTGTCTGCAGTAGTGGTGACAACTGAAAGGGTGGCTGCTGCAAGAATGGCACCAGTGGTGGTGGGAAGCACACTGGCTGTGGATGTAGCAGCCATAGTGGTAGCATTGGGAAGACTGGTGGTGGTGTCTGCTACTTCCTGCACAAAGCATGTATGCTCTAATGCCCCCCACTACTGCACAACAGGATGTGACAGTGAACGTACAGATGGAACAGATGGTGACACTTGTAGTAGTAATACTGCTAATAGTATTAGTAGCAGTAGCACTAGTACTAATGCTGCAAGAACTAAAAGACTTGCTTGGGGAGAACAATATTTGAGCCCGCTGAATAAAGAGAGACACCTGTATGTCATTGTCTATGTAGTCTATCTCACCACCTTCTCTGGAATTGTATTATGTATCAATAATATACAGTGGAGCAAGACAAGATACAATTCAATACTTTGCAGTAAATGACATGCCACAAAATATTGGATGACTAGAGGGCTTAATTGCCATGAAGTTACACTGCTCCTTGCAAGATACTGTAGCATTTTGCAGTAATTTTGCAAGATACTGCATTGCGTACTGTCTGGCACCACTGAACAAACTGTTTTATAATCCTGATGCAATGTTTGATCCTTGGGTATGTTAGCTGTGGATTGTTTGTTACAAGGGCATCTTAGTAGCATTCATTTTAACTTTATTTATTTATGGTGTGTGTTTCTTTAAGGGTTGTATATTCATAGTGTGTTTGTAGGTTCCTGACATGCACCCTGACAAAGACCAGGTTCTGGTCAAAGCACCAGGGCTCTATTGGCATCCTCCAGCCTTAGCACAAACAAATATATTGGCAACTGTATCCTCCACTGCTCTTAACTGTATTTTGTTACCCCCCCGAGTGCTTCCTTTGTTCTGCATAGATTGTTTGGGGGTTTGGCAGCCCATGGACAACACCAGCAGTAATTGGCTGGATGTGCTGTATGTTTGTGGGTCTGTCATCCTGTCCCTCACCACTTGGGGCCAGTGGTACAGATGCTTTGCTGGGGCTGGACCAAGCATGTTTGCAAGATTGCTAAAGACATGATGGATCAGGTCACTAGTGGTCACTGTGTAAAACACAAACTATTACTACGTAGTACCTGTGTGTGTGTGATGCTTTACTTAATGCCTGTGGAACTGCAGTAATACACCAAACTTTCCAGTTATACTGCACCACAAAAAAGTAGCAGTAAAGAAAAACACTGCTACTAAGAAGGAAGAAGAAAAGGACAACCTATTTAGTCAAACATGGAACCGAGCAAGGAACAGACAGATGACATACAGTCAACTCAGTGAAACAGGCCTGCCCCACTAAGTGCAATGGTTTAATTAACAAAACAACAACAAACGAACAAAAAAATGCGTGTTCACAGCTGTGCACACAAAGCACAGACTTCTTGAGGGAGTATTTTTCACAAGCACAGGTTAATTGTGTGCAGTGGGCACTGAAGCGTGTTGGGGGAGTCAGCCAACACACTCCTCATGTTCAGGGATCTATCCCGGAACCAGAGGACTAACAATAATAATTCAGTGAGTCAAGCCTGACTGGCTTAGAACTGAAGAAGTTAATTTCAAAATCTGTGCACATGTGTGGCCCTGCCTCATGAAAAAATATATTAAGCATGCACATGCAGGGTGAAACCTCACAAAATCAGATATTATGCACATATACAGCAAATCATAAGCAGTGACCTGCAGGAGGGGGAAGTTAGCAGACAACCTCATCAGTCATGCAGGGAACCATACCTGGTATGAACTTCAAAAGGAAGCCATTTTGGAGACGTTGCGTGTGCTGAGAAGAGCGCTCTCAGCAAACATCAAAGATTAATACGGTACTAATTTCTTGAGTTTTGAATATACCCTGGCTAAAGAATGGGGTCCATTCTTGCCACGGTATTAGAAATCCCTAAACATTTGGAGACACTAACCCCAAGAGGAACCAGACAACAGCAAAAAAACAAAACACAAACATGAAATGTGCCTCACCCAAAAATATCACACTTGATCTATGTCAGACAGCAGCAGAGAAAGTGTGTTAGCAGACAGCCTTCCTAGTCCCTGTAACTGAGTACAGCAATAAAGACAAAATATCTGTCAGAAAGCCAAACATAGCTTTTCTGACACCTATCAAAAAACTATACTGACCCAAAAAGCCTGTGAAGCAAAATCTACTTTTTAGCAAGTTTAAGGTCTCAAAAGTACTGCAGAGCAGCTCTCAGAAACCACTGTCTCTGTCTTCTACCAGTTCAGAGTGAGAAGTCACATGGTGTACTTGCCTTTGAGCTCAAGAAACAGTTTTTGATTAGCCAACAAAGCTCTGCGAGACTTGGAAATCTCACTGAATAATAGTTCCCGAATAGTTAACTAATCAGAAAATGCATCGAATATTAGGAAGCCTATTTGTGGTATTTGGAAAATACTGATATGCTCATGCACAGCCATGTAGCAAATTAGTGTGACCCTTGCCCTGTGACCCCCCCAGTCCCTGGCTACCCTAATGAAAGCATAGGTGGGTGAGCAGTTCCATTAATCCTTGGGTGATGGCCGTGAATCCCCCCCGCCAGATCTTGCACTTGATAGGAAGCATCCCTCATCATAAAACATTTATATTGTTCCTGGATCCTGAAATATCTGCATCTTGGAACCTGTAACAGATGTAACACCTAAAACTTTTTTTTTATTTTGCTATCTATTTTACTTGATAAAGTATCTGAAGTCATGTGGGAACTGAGATTACAGTTTCTCTGAAATATGCTGTCCCTCGGAGAAGAGGTGGGTATTGGTAATATAAGTCTTTTTATCTAAAGGCTTTTGTTTTGGAATGACAGAGTCCCGTCCCTTTCTTGAAAAAAGACATGTTTTAAATGTAATTATAAAATGACTTAGACTGAAACAAGCAATCTGAGTAGTCAAAACTGGTCATATGACCATGAGACTCAGGCAAACTGGCGTCAGGACTTGCTCCATTCTGTGGGAGAAAAAACAGAAATGCAGTCATTCAAGCAGTCAGGAAGTGAGCAGTATGCAGCTGAAGTCTTGGGAGTAACATGGAGCAGAGTGCCACAGACAGGGGAAAGGAAAAGGTGGACATGTGGGAGTATGACCAGGAGGCAGTGCTGGGAGTCAGGAGACACTGAGTGCCCAAGGGAGTGTTTCCAGTTCATTCATGGTGCCTCCTGCCATGAAGTAATCGGTTTAATGCTTCATTGGCAAGCTTTAAACTAGTCAGGGGAGACACTGATAAGCAGCAGAAAAATTCCAGCCTCTCCCTACAAAACAGGGTACTAAATGAGAAAAAGACAGAGGTAGACAGGTCAGTGGAGGATGCTGCAAAGAAGGTAAAGCCATCAAAAAATGGAGAGCAATGAGTACCAATGCCCGTAGTCTGAGTAACAAGCTTCCTGAATTAGTGGCCTTGATGGAGGAGGAACATCTGGATATCGTGGCAGTCACAGAAACATGGTACACACAAACCATGACTGGGACATAAACATACCAGGATACACTATCTACAGGAGGGACAGGGAGGGTAAAGAGGAGGAGGTGAGCTCTTTACATAAGGGAAGGAATCAAAGCAACAGAACAAAATGGAAAACAGGGAGGAGAAGAAGCACTGTGGGTAAATTTGGAGACTGGCAATGGCACCACAATCCGCACAGGGTTGTATACAGACCCCTTCTCAGGGAGGAAATGGACAAGGAAATGATAAAAGTATACTTAGAATGGCAGAAAAAGGGAGATATTGCTGATGGGTGATCTGAATATGCCAGATGTTAACTGGAGTGTAGTTGCAGCAGCCACTTCAAAGTGGGGTTATTCTAGATGCCCTACAAGGCATGCCTTAAACAACTAGTATTGGAGCCCACTCGAGAGGAGCAATCTTAGACCTGGTTCTCTCAAATGGAGATGAAGAGAGATCACAGATGTAGAAGTGGGTAGCCATCTGGGAACTAGCGACCACTCGAACAGTATGGTTCAATAAACACAGCAATAGAGTCAAGCCATACAAAGGCAAAAAGTACTGGACTTTAGGAGGGCTGACTTTGCAAAATGGGTGAGTGCTAAGGAATGCACTAGCAAATGGGCAGGAAGGAGGGTGCAAGAACAATGGGGAATAATAAAACTGCCATCACAGAGGTAACAAGCCTTTGTGTGAAGCAAATTAGCAAAACGAACGATGTAAGAAACCACTATGGTTCTCAAAGGAAGTGGCAGTGAAGGTTCAAGAGAAAAGAAAGCATTCAGGAAGTACAAGGAATCACAGAAGGAGCAGGACAGGGAACTGTATCAGTTAAAGCAAAGGAAGCTGGAAGGCAGTCAGAACAGCAAAGGCCCAAACCGAGGAAAAGATAGCCAACCCAGTTAAGAAGGGGATAAAACCATTTATAGGTACATCAGGAGCAAGGAAGACCAACGGAGGGCTAGTGAGGCTTAATAAAGAGGAGGGAGGGTGGGCAGAGGGTGACTGTGAAAGGCAGAGATACTAAACAAATATTTTGCTCAGTATTTACAAAGGAAGTGGGGAGATACTTAAAAACAAACAGTAGAAACACTCTGATACAGAAGTTGATATCAGCCCATTTACAGAAGAAAGGGTTCTGAAAGAACTCTTAAAACTGAAGGTGGACAAAGCAATGGGGCCTGATGGGATTCATCCCAGAATTCTAAAAGAACTAAGGGTAGAACTAGTGACATCACTGACTACCCTCTTTAACAAATCATGGGAGGATGGGGTGGTACCGAGGACTTGAGAAGGGCAGATGTGATTCCCCTTCACAAAAGTGGGAGCAAGGCAGAAGCAGAAACTACAGACCTGTTAGTTTAACCTCAGTGGTAGGGAAAATGATGGAATCACTTCTGAAGGAAAGAATTGTTGAGTATCTAGAGGCCAGAGGGCTCAGGACCCAAGACAGCATGGATTCACAGCGGGAAGGTCATGCCAGACAAATCTGATAGATTTCTTTGACTGGGTGACCAAAGTAGTAGATCAGGAGGGCTGTGGACATGGCCTACCTAGGCTTTTAGCAAGGCATTTGACACAGTCCCACACAAAGATTAATATACAAGTTAGCCAGCCTGGGAGTGGGTCCCAAGATGACAGCCTGGGTAAAGAATTGGCTGGAGAATAGGACACAGAGAGTAATAGTAAATGGAGTCCACTCTGAAGAAAGGGGTTACTAGTGGGGTACCATGGGGTTCAGTATTAGGACGGTCCTCTTCAATGTCTTTATAAGCGACATTATGTAGAGGGACTGGAAGGAAAAAGTATGTCTCTTTGCAGATGACACAGAGATCTGCAATAGAGTTGATCATAAGGTGGGGTGGAAAGGATGAGAAGGGACTTGGCAAGGTTAGAGAAATGGTCAAATGTATGGCAGCTTAGATTCAATGCTAAGAAGTGCAAGGTAATGCACCTGGGAAACAAAAACCCAGGGGAAGAGTACACAATGGGGGGTGAGATACTAACAACAACAAAAATGGAAAGGGACCTGGGGGTAGTCATATCAGATGACCTAAAGGTGGGCAAGCAATGTGAGAGGAGAGCAAGGAGGGCTGGGGGATACTGGGATGCATAGGAGAGGCATCACCAGTAGAAAACAGGAAGTTATTATCCCTCTGTACAGACAGTTGGTGAGACCCCATCTGGAGTACTGCGTGCAGTTCTGGAGACCCAATCTCAGCAAGGACATAGACAGGATGGAGGCTGTCCAGAGGAGGGCAACTAAAATGGTGCAGGGTCTGCACCGGAAGACATATGAAGAGAGACTTAAGGAGCTGAATATGTATAGCCTCGAGGAAAGGAGGGAGAGGGGGGACATGATAGAAACTTTCAAGTATCTCAAGGGAATCAACAAAGTCCAAGAGGGTAGCATCTTTCAAAAAAGAGGTGTGCAAGAACAGAGGCACAATTTGAAGATAGAAGAGGCGGCTCAGATGTAATTTAAGGAAGTATTTTTCACAGAGAGGGTTGTGGATGCATGGAGCGGCCTTCGGAGGGTTGTGGAGTCAAAAACAGTGGTGGAATTCAAGCATGCATGGGACAGTCATAAGGCAATTCTAGGGGGTGGGGGTAGGAAGAAGTAGGCTGCTGGTTAACTAGGATCTGCAGCTTATCCAATAGGTAGGGAAATGGGCAGACTGGGTGGGCCAAGCGGTCCTTATCTGCTGTCAAAATCTATGTTTCTATGTTTCTAAGTTCACCTGCAGATCACTGAGCCCTGCAGTGCCTGTGACAGTGAGACAGAGAGAATGACAGACCCTGACAATGACAGAGAGACCTGCACATTTAAATTGGAATTCTTGCAGCGTCTTGTGTCTCTGTCTCCTCACAGGGCTGTTGTCCTCTCTCTGGTCTGGTATTGTAGTACTGCCCCCCGACAGAGTAAGGTACGGAGAGCTATATTCCGGTTGCTCTGTAATTTGTAAGGGTGATTGTAGCACAGCCCGCATGTGTCTGTTGGCAACACACAGCAAGGTGGACCAGCTCATTGCCCACTACAGAACAAAACAGCGAGAGATAGACAGCGAGTAGCACACTGGGCTGGGGAGAAAGACGGAGAGACCGCGTGCGAGCTAAGTGAGAGAGAGGGAGACACACAGTAACAGCTGAACATTTAATGCAGAATATACTCAGTCTGTTTGTGTGTGTTGATGTGTTGTGATTTTTCCCATTGTTCATGTCATTTTGCAGGGCAGAAAAAGAGAGACATAGTGAAGGGGGGGGGGCTGATAGCATGCGGGAAACGAGCAGTGCAGCCCGCTACAGACAGAGAGCAAAGGAGAGAGAGAGACACAGAGTGACCAAGGGGCAGCTGCTACCGATCTGTCAGCTGCATGTAGATGTGTTTGGTCCTCACTAGTGTTTCAGTGTGATCTGTCAGCTGCATGTAGATGTGTGGATGTGTGTTGGGGGGGTTACAGTAAAGGTAGTAGGCAAGGTGGCAGACAGGGTTACACACAAAAAATGTCACAAATCATGTTAGTACTGTCTGTGTGACATTTCTATGTGCATAACAGCAATGCAGTATGCATTATTTGTTAGGGACTATTTTGCAAGATGGCAGGATACATTACCTTTCTTGCTCTTTAAACAGGGGAAAATCCCTTTTCTGTGCATTTTTTCTTGTTTTGCACATAATCCATGTTATAAGTATAATGACCCACTCCAGTGTATGGGGTTATTGGGGATTAATCAACACTCCAGGTGATGTAAGAACACGCGGCCTGTGGCCTTGTGCCTCACAATGGACCCGGTGTGTTGATTAATCCCCAATAACCCCATACCCTGTTGTGGATTATTGCTTATTTACCACACAGCTCAAATTTTACCTTCTTTTTTCCCCCTACTTTTTTAACTATTAAAACCACTTTATAAGCACAATAACACACTCCAGGGTGTGTGGTATTTCCCAGGTGGTTGAAGGCACTCATCTGCACCTTATGCCTCACTACCCACTTGGAGTGTGCAATAATTTAGCATTACTGCACATCTGTCATGTGTTATTGCTTATTTATAAAAAAAGGGTCTGAGAAACAGAGCTTTCAAATTGGCTGTAAACATTCTATCAGCTTTATGTTAATCTTTTATTAACATACATGAAGAGCCTAATCATATGCTGACCAAAGTTTAACACTGTTTAAAAAATGCTTTTATCATAATAGCAATAAGGCACTCCCAGGGGTTATGTTAATGGTCAGTTAAACACCCTCTAGGGGAATGTAGCACTTGGCTATACCTCGTGCAACATTACATCCCTAGAGGGTGATTAACAGACTATTAACATAACCCCTGGTCATGCCTTACTGCTTAAACAGTGGCCAAAGCAAGGTAAGACATTTCCAGCTGGGCAGACAGCACTGATAAGAATGCAAGCTGAAGCAAACACACAAATCCAGTTTAGTCTAGTTTTGCAGAAGAGGTGGTCCTCACAGTTCAAAAGAGACATTCAAGGTTTGATGATGGAGAGGCAGGGACAATGATGCAAGTGAGTGGGCTGGCATACCCATGATATTTTTCCATGGTTTTCTGAAAAAGTCGAAGTTGTACTGGGATATTTGAACTGTAACATCAGGGGACGGATTTTCAAAGTGTGGCAAAGGGCCTGCACCGAGCCCTATGCCACAACACTTAGGGTCTGATGATGTGCTGCACCCCCTTGCCACAACTACAACCAATTTCATAATCTTGGGTGCAGTTGCAACAGTTTCCATGATTTATGATAGCTGTTTCTTGTCCTAGCAGTACTTTCTAGGGCTCACACAAAGTTGTACTGGGGCACGAATCCAGCATTTGAATTTGATCACAGCAGTAATGGGAAGAGGAAGAGGACTGTCCTATTGTATTGGACCAGAAAAGGGTGGCAATATAAAAAAACAGAGTAACTCGATGAGGCTCTTGATGGAGTGAGTTTTGGAGCTAATATATGCAGGGTGGGATTCTCTTGTTTTGTGAGGGGGCAGAGTAATGTCTTAGAGGAGACCTTACAATACATTTTGGGAAAGAAGCGGTAGAAGATCATTGTAAGTGTTGGACTGGATAATAACATCAATTTAAAACTACAAGGCCACTTATTGCAACTCTCAAGGCTGGATAGGAAGGTGATGGGGCTGAGATGTGTGGGGCTGGGTTTTACTTGTTTTAAAGCCATGAGAGCACAAAATGGTGGTGGTGGTGGGATTTGCAATCCTTCTGGGGTTAAGCAAAAGAGGTGCCTGTGGATGAGGTTGGGAGGTTGTCAACCTGACATGTTAGCTTTGGTGCCTTGGGCAGAAAAATGTCAATTATAAAAAAAGAAAGCAAAGGGACAGCTAAATAAACAAAACTGTTGGGACAGGAAATGAATGACAGAATGCTGGCTAGACTATGGAAATTTTAAAAAACGTAGCTGAAGAAAAATGAAAAGCCAAACCTAAAAGTTATTTAATGTGGAAACTAAATAAGGGAAGAAAGAAACAGAGAAAATAGAGTAATAAAAACACAATGACACTGCTGATTATACATTTTTAATGTTTTTAGTATTGATGTGTCGCTCTGAGATACTATTATATTGATAATGGCACAAAATGCAACAGCGGATGAGGGCTGACTGGTCAAGACATTCTGGTCTCATATAAAAACCTTTCTTTGTGCTAAACATTCCAATACATCCAATGACATGGTACTAAATGGCATTCACTGCAATGATCCCGCAACCATTGCAAACTCCTTTAATCTGCATTTATCTGACCTATCCAATTACACTTCCTCTTTCTCTTCAACACGACCTATCAATCATTGCTCTGCCCCCTGCACCGAGGTAGTGGCTACTCTCTTCCGCTTCAAAGCCATAACTAGATTTGATGTATTAAAACTGCTAAATACCATCTCTGATAGTACCAGTATCTGCTCAGACTGTCTTGAACCCAGGCTCCTAAAAATTGCTGCTCCTTTTATAGCCTCCCCTCTGGCAACATTTTTTACTCTGTCACTTTGTAATAGTCATGTACCTGACATCTGGAAAATCGCCAGTATGACCCCAGTTTTTAAATAAAGGTGACCCCAAAGACATTTGTTGACTCTCCTGGATGAGAATCTGTTTGTATATTCAGTTGCTCAATGTTGTATCTCTTATTTTGTTTATAATGCTTCCGTACCCCAGGTTGCCATTGAAAAAGGGACATGTTTGTCTCAGCAGGCCTTCCCAGTCATCAAAATTCAAATAAATAAATAAAGTAATAAATTTCGAAATACCGGCCCATAGCCATCATCTCTGTACTAAGTAAAGTCCTTGAAAAACTAGTTGCCATACAAACAGCTGAGCTTCTCCTTAAAAACAACCTTATTTTAGACAAAGAACATGACTTCTGTAAGGGGCACAGTACCTCTGCTGTGCTACTTAAGCTTACTAGTGATATTCTCTCTGCCATGGACTCCGGCCTTCTGACAGGTGCAGTCTTTATTGATTTGATGAAGACTTTCGATCTTGTTGATCACCCACTACTCCTAACCACTCTTCAGTCTATGGGATCCTCTCCGCCTGTTGCTGCCTGGTACAATAGCTATCTATCTGATAGGATACAAGTTGTCAACTTTAATTCTGTCCTATCCAACTGGACAACTATCAACATTGGTGTTCACCAAGGTTCTATCCTGGGCCCCCTTCTTTTTTCCGTGTTTATCAACAACATTACTGGAGACATAAACTCCTGCTCATCCCTCCTCTATGCGGATGATCTCATCTTGTATGCTAGCTCCAAAATTATCTCTGATGTTAACTCTCAACTCTCCTTAGACTTCCTGGACATCCAAACGTGGCTCTTTGTGCACAAGTTTGTCCTAAATGTGGGCAAAATACAAGTCAAGCTCTTTGACTCTGCCTCAAAACGTAGATCCTGCCAAGATAAACTCCAACTCTCCCGCTCTGATGGCTCCCTTATAGGGACTGTGTCACATTTCAAATACCTGGGCATTCTACTTGACCAGTTCCTTGATTTTGACCTACATATTCAAACCACTTGCAAATCTGTCAATGCCAAACTCGGGGTTACCTATAAAACCAGCTATGTCCTCACTCCTTCTGCTAGAATGGCCATTGCCTGAGGCATTTTGCTTGCTGCTTTCACCTATGGTGCTGCTACCTATACCTCTGTCCCAAAAACTACTCTTCACAAATGGGACCCTACCTAAAATGATATCTGTCATTATGCCTCATCTTCCCCATGTTGCAAACATCACTGTCAGCTCTATGTAGACCGAAGCTGGCTCTCCCCTTCGGCCATCAGACTCTTCTCCCTTAGCTCCCTGGAGGACACTGTTATTATATCACAAACCCCTTCATTTCTTGATGCGATGTGTTTTGATGTCTTACCTTTCATCCTCAGATGCTCTGTTCTCCTGCCACATCATACCTTGGATCCTTTATGTTTGCACTTATTTATTGTTTCTGAACCTGTACAGTATCTACTATTTTTTTCTTTCACTTAACTCAGTTTTTGTCTGTATTTTGCCTGCCTTCCTCTGCATTTTTATATCCTGATCCTCACTGGGTGTAATGCATTGTTTACTATTGAGATAAGTTACTCTAACGCATTGTTCTGTTATCTACTGTTAATTATGTTCCTGATGTCTCAATATCCTGTTATTGAATTGTATTTTACCTACTCTGTAACTTGCCGGGTCGTGCCTGAAAAAAAGTCATTCTTATGGCTAGTGTGCTTACCCAGTAAACAAAAACGAAATAAAAATAAATAAATACATAAATAAATAAAAGACTGAGTTAACTTAGTACATCTCAACTAAAAATGTTCCTGAGGGACAAGTAGGTTTACTCAAAGAGCACCAATGCAGCTTTAAAGTTTTTTTTTGAAAAGCACAAAAGCTTGACCTTTCAATACAGTGGTCAAAGTAATCAAAACATTATTTGAGTATGAGACTTACTGTGAGTGAATCAAATTTTTGCTCTGTGAAACTGACAGCCCTATCTCTTTCACTGTCCTAGTCTGACAGCCAGCCCTAGTGTGTCAATGTTCTGTGATGAAATTGGAGAGCACTACCATACCATCCCTTTACCTTCCTGGGTGGGTGGTAAGGTTGAGATGGGTAGGGTGAGCTACACTGGATTTTAAAAACTGGAATCAGGCAAGGCTGCTGGGGGGGGCAGGATCAAGTAAGGAAGAGGAGAGAAAATCTTGGTGCCATTAGGTCCAGGGTAGGGGAAGAGCATTACTACCATTAAGGGAGAGAGGGGGGGAGGGGAGAGAGAGCATTGCTGCCATTAGGTCTGGGGGGAGAGTGGAGACAGCATTACTGCCATTATGTGAATTGGAGGAGGAGAGAGCATTGCTGCCATTCAGTGGTTGGGGGAGGAGAAAGCTTTTTGTTTACTAGATTGGGAGGAGGGGCGGAAGACAGCAGGGAGCTCTGAGGCCTTTTCACGTTTGCTTGCACAAGGAACGTTTTGCTACGAACTATATTTTAGAGGTGTGTCACTGCTGAGTCAACTACAGCTAAAACTGCTAAGGGCTTGGCAGTTTAGACCAATGACCAGGCACTCTGGTCATGACACTAGTTCTGCTTGCTGACATGGCACTTTGTGTAGTTGAAAGAAATGAGCCACTTCAGTGAGAGAGCGCTTCATTGCTTTCATTTGCATAACTCCAGAGTCATCCTCCAGTCTCCCAAAAACAAGGCATGCTACAGTGTGTGTTTTCCTCCTAAAGGTGCCAAACTTTGCTAGTCCATTGTCTGTCAGCAGTGCTGTCCTTCAGTACATATGCAGATTGGGCTGTCTCTGTGGTATCCGGTGTTCATTACTATGACCCTCCCATCCTAGAGCCACCGCACCATGAGAGTGACCTCGAGTGAAGCCGAGGGAAAGAGCCGAGCACCCCCGATACCAGTCAGTCCTGTACTGTTAGGCATTTGGAGCACATCTGCCTCTCCCCTAGTGGCTGTGGGTACCGTCACAACACAGACAGAAGTTCGAGCAGTGTTTCCCCCAGCAGCGTGACAGGCAGAGAGAGAGAGAGAGAGAATGAGACATACAGTATTGGTAGGGCTGGGTGGCGTGGAATTCTGAGGTCATTTACTCTCTCTCTCTCTCTCTCTCTCTGTGTCATGGGCCCCTGGGACAGTGTTGATAAGTCCCACTCCCCTCTCTGACAAACACACAGTGGTTATCCACCGGTGTTAGGAAATATGTGCCCTCTGCTGCTGTCGATATGGAATGTGACAGAACAGATGTTCAGTTTCTGCACTGGGAGTCCTGTGAAAGGCATCCTCATAGTTCCCCTCAGGTGTGCCATCTGCTGCTGCCAGAACGGGTTGCCTCGGGACTGTTCATGCAGTTCCCTCCATCTGTGGTGTGGTGTGTTTGTCGGTGGCATGGCACTGCAGGGGAGAGCATATGGGTTAGAGAGAGCATCATCGTTGATGGCACACATGGCAGAGACACATGTGACATCACAGAACTGTGGCACCCCTAGTCAGACAGACAGAGAACAGGTCAGTGTGTACACCCACAGCCCTGTAGCAGGCATCATGTCGGTTTCCCTCAGTTACACTCCGTATCTCACTGGTACAGTCAGGAGAGAGAGACATGGTGGGCGATGAATCCCATCTGTTAATGTTTGCACTATATATGTTTGTGGTACAGGCCCTCCCCCTTCCCCACACTGCTGACCAGCAAGTCAGAGAGAGATGGGAGCTGCTGCACAGAAAAGAGACATAGAGCAAGAGGCAGGTTAGAAGAATGAAAAGTGTGAGTGTGTGTTGGGGGGAATGCAAAGTAAACCTCCTATGCACTGTATGAGTCAATATTATGCACAATAAATGTCAGACATCATGCCGTCATAGTGACGCTAAGGGTTGAGGCACTGTGTGCCGCACCTCATGTCATGCCAGCGACCTGGGTTCGGGAGCACATTCAGGCCATCGGGGGTCGGCAGGGGGAGGAGAGGATTGAGCATCTGATGGATTGCTCTCCTCTCCTGGGGTGGGATTCAGGGGGTTCCTCACCTTGTAGCAGCTTCTGGTGGATGCCAGGGGAGCTACATCTAGGCAAAGGACATGAAAGAGGGAAGGTGGCATGGGGAATTTGCAGGAAGGGGTGGGCATGTTCCCTCTGCATGCTGATGTCACTGCACGTCCACCGCCTCAGGGAACAACTAACTAAGGTGAAAAACTCCAGATGTTAGGAAGATGACGGCAATCCCCAGGGGGCAACACACACATCCACTGCTGGTCTCTACCCAGTTGACTCTCTCGGATCCTCTCCTCTCATGGTCCCCGTGGAGAGGACTCTGCCCCGATGCCTCGCTGGATGGATTTTAGGCAGGACGGTAGCGTCGGCCGAGCGGGTCTCGCCTGAGGGGGACCCTAGTGACTGATGACCAGAGTAAAGAAAGTTAACAAAAAAAAAATGTCAGACATCATATCAGCACTGTATGTCTGACATTTCTATGTGCATAAAAGCAATCAGCTATGCATTTTTTGGGGGGGACTGTTTTGCAAGTTGGCAGGATACAGTACCCTTTTTTGTGTTTAAACAGTAGAAAAAGCAGGGTTTTGGGGGGTTGCCATGTTTGAGGAGTAACCCATGTTATCTGTGCAATAACCCACTCCAGGGTGTGGGGTGCTGTGAGGACACTCGGCCTGTGGCCTTGTGTCCTTGTGTCTCACAACGGCAATTTAGTTCTGTTTTTTTTGTTGAAAAAAAAAAAGTGCAATTGCTGGCAAACATTTAAAAAGTAAACCCCCCCAAAGACTCTTGCTTCACTGGAATTTTCACTCGATCTCAGACTCGCTGCCAAGATCACTGTTTGAACAGCTGACAGCTCTTAGTTGTCAGTTGCAGGGAGGTCAGTTTCACTATTGTCTGTGTCAGAGCAGTCACTGGAATTTATTGAGGCCAGCTCTCTGATCAGTATTAGTAGTCCTCGAACATAAGTCACCCTCGATCAATAGCCACATCACAGAAAGGGCTCTAGCAAATATAAGTCGTGGCTATTATTCGAAGAAATATGGTAGCTGCGTCACCCACTGTTTACTCGGTCTTCGCTCCTTGCTCACTCTCCACTCCTCCGGCTCCTGCAAGTTAAAAAAACTCTGCAAGGAAATGCCAATTTATCCAAAATCCAAGACCCGTGTCCTCTGATCTGCTACCCCTCTTCCGCAGCCAGTACTAAAGGGACACTCTCAACTTTCAAGACCATTTTTTAACAGCTTGTAACAAATGTGTCTGCAGCAAGCAATCCCAGCATAAAATACACATATAGCCCTAAATGTGTCCCCGAGTGTAAAATCCATGAGTTTTGTAAAAATGTTACTTTCCATGGCCTGCCCAAAATGTCGGCGGTGCACCTTCACCAGCGGGAAAGGCGTGGAGCCGCCGGTAAACTCGTTCATGAACGAGTTAGCTGTTGTTGGTCGCATATTGACAAAGGGTTGTAGCCTGTACAGTTTTTGTAGTGAATTCTCAAGTACATTCCCATGTAAAACAAGTGCTATAATCAGCTTTTATTTCTATAAAAGTTGAAACCATAACTCCAGGCATGCACATTATAGTTGACAGTAATGTGCATGCCCGGAGTTACAGCTTCAGCTTACATACAAAGCAAAAGCAGATTATAGCCTAAGCCTTACATGGGAATGTACTTGGGAATTCTACAGCACAAACTGTGCCAGGCTACAACCCTTTTTCAACTTGTGACCAGCAACAGCTAACTCGTTTATGAACGAGTTTACCAGTGGCTCCGTGCCTTTCCTGCTGGTGGAGGCACACCACCAACATTTCATTGAGACATTTGCCTTTGCAAATACATGCAAGCAGATGTTCGGCATTGATAAATGCTTGTTTGGTCAAGGATGGAAGGGAGAGCTTTGCTGCCACTAATTCCTTTGGGGGGGAAAGGGGAGCTTTGTCTCACATAGAAACTTAAGCCTCATTTACACAATCACATTTGCACTGGAGCAATGTGAGCGCTTGTGTTGCTCCAGCACAAAGGCTTCCATACAGACACTTACCACATTGCGGTAAGTCGATCTTTATGCTGCTGCGGGTTCCTCAGGAATGTTGGAGATGCTGATCAGTGTGAGTATGCAGCGAGCGGCTTACGCAGCCATGTGGACTGGCTGAGCCACTTGCTCTGAAGTAGCATGGCTCACCCCCACTTATAGTGAATATTGATCTTGTTGTGAAGTAGGGGAAAGACTCTTAGCAACACGAGAGGTAGGATTGTACCAAGGAGGAGGACACCTGCTTGCTTGCACAACACTGGAATTGTAAAACTTGTATTCCTTAATGGAATACTGTACTTAGCATAACAGCTTTCATCTAAACAGGTTTTTTTTACCTTAGCAGACTGCTGTTTGCCACCTGCCTCCCCCCGGCACTCCAACAGCACCCAGCAGGAAGTTCAGTCTGACACACACACTGACTTTGTACTGGTGCAAAACTCCGGTCATGTAAACATGGGTTGGAAGTGAGGCATGTGAAGTGTCACAGATGAAGTCACAATGGCCAGGTTTGTGCAAACATACCTATTGACACTGAGACTACAGAAGCAGAGGAAAAAAGTGAAACTAAAAAAAGCTAGCTGAGCCACCCTGACAAGCCAGTAGTAGGGCATTAAGGTTCTATGAGGGCACCCCATGTTTAGATGTGATCCTGGGATCACCTGCTCCATGACAGCCCATGGTCAGGGGGTGCTGCAGATTATAGGGCTTTCAGGCTAGGGGAGGGAGGTGCACATGACAAAAATGAAGAAAAGTTTAAGCCAATGTAAGAAACCAAGGATCATTAAACAAAGAAAACGTGAGATAAACAGAGAAAAATACAAATAATCACACTGACACTAAATGTTTAATGTTTTATATATTTTTTCTTCAATTATGTGTTTATCCCCCATCACCAAGCAGCCTTCTACTGGTGGCTACCTCCGACCCCATCACCCACCATCCCGGGCCTTATACCCCAGCTATTTTCTTACCGCTATGGGTGAGTGGGTGCCACGTGTGATGGAGCAGAGCCTGCAAGGGTTGCCAGCCATTCTCCTGCTGCTTGGTGGTTTTCCTTGAGTTTTCTTCCTTGTCTGTCAGGGGCAGCAACACATGCCATGGCATGGACGGACAGCATAAAGATGCTGGACATATTCAGCACCTGCGCCCAACCTTCAAGAGGCAGCTGCTGGTACCATGATACCCAGCCTCCATTATGTGTTAGGCAAGCAGCAGCATGCATTATCCCCCTACCCCAAAGAAGGACAGCCATCTACTGACCCTCAGCCTTTCTTCACCTGTTATGCCTGGGTTATGCCTCTATCATCCCACATATATCTCACACTGTATTCCTGGTCTATTGTACTGAAATACTGCTATTTTGCACTAATATATAGATATGGGCAACGGTCATATAAGCATGGGTGCTTGGAATGTGCTTTGCTGCTAACATATGTTAATGTCGATCATGCATGATTCATTATACCTCACTATAATACATTTATCTAGATTAGTTTGTCTTTCAAAGATATTCCATATGTAATCTACCAAATTACTGACATGATAACTCTGAGGGATCATCGGTGATTACTGTATACTTATATTCGCGTATAATTATATGAAGTGTGTATTTTATACTCGGGCAGATATGCCACATATAATAGGGACCTGTCAGCAGTTCTCTTTGTCTAAGCAAGCCGACACAGAGAGAGAAAGCCTTTGTTATGCCTTGTGTTATACTGTATGTAAGCATGAAATGCCACATGTAGTTTGAACCCGTCAACGTTTCTTTTGTCTAAGCTATAATGCTAATGGAAGCATATTCTGTCTCATATGATACTCATTAGTAATTCTGCCTCCTAAGTCATTCTCCAATGGAGAATGACTTAGGACCAATACATATTGTTCCTCACATCTGTAACTATGAGGTAATCTCTGTTGCTATGCTGTTATCTGTAGTATATACTGTAGTTGTCTCCAACCTACTGTAGCTCCTCTAGACACTACTAGTTCAGCTCTAGAAAAATTAGTACTCTCTGGCAGAGAGCTGGAGGATGGGGAAGAGAACACAAGACCTTAGAGAACCTGAGATCTACAATCCTGGAGATTATGTACATTCTTCAGGCTAATGGTGATAAACCCATCTCCCTTGTGATTTTCTTTGTCACATGCTTGTGTAAGTAGTATAATAAACTTTATTAGTACTCCTTGCTTGTTTACAAATGTTTCTTGGCAGGCTCCGAGACACAAGAATCTGTATTATTATTATTTACCCTACACACCAAGAGTGTTTAGATTACTTAAATGGCGACTGCGAGTGGAGTCTGGATGTTTGCCAAGTTTCATTTTAATTTCCTCTGTAAATTAAATCACTGGGTGAGAGACCCCCAGTAAAAAAAAAAAAAAAAAACAAGCTGAAAGTGTCTTTTTGGTCTGTTGTGTGTTCCACAGTGCAGACAAAACAATCTCTTGGCAGATATTCAATCTCTCTGTAATGAATTGTTTTATTTTTGTGTTTTTTCCCTATTCTTTCTCTGTGGGAACACGGCTGTAAAAGGATCCAGACAGACATATAGACTGCTTTCTTGTGGATTCAAATCCCAATGGGTATATACTCATCTAGGAGTCCACATACGCCAAAGGCTGTTTGTGTCCTGTCATGAACTTTGGTTACAAACAAAGTTTTTGATCCACAGACAGTTAAGGGGTTCTTATCTTGAGACATGTCTAAATATATCAGTACTGAGTTGAGGCTGGATGCCTTAACAAGCCAAACTGCTAACAGTAGTTGGTTTGATTTTGCTGAAGTAGCAGAATCCAATGGTAGCCCGTTAAGGGATATCATTGCCCATTATGGGGAATTGAAAAATGGCACCAATGATCCTGATTATTAATTGCAACATTGTTTAATTGTTTTGATATTGTTCTAAATAAAATGTTTGTTTTGGAATCTGAGTATATTGCTTGCAAAATGGAGAATGCTGCTTTCAAGCAGATAATTAGTCTGAAACAGGCTTCTCATATGGAGAAGATGACTGGACTACAGTCTTAATTGCTGCAGTCTGTCTGTCTGTCTAGTAAATGAGTCTCACTTTAATGAGAGAAGCAGCAAAGACCTGCATTCCTTAAGATATAACGTTGAAAACGCAAAACTTGTTAGAAAAATGTTTTTCAAACTAATGGTGTTCTGGCTAGTAACACTGATGCCTTACGTTTTGGAAACAAGGAACATAGGGATGATAAGTTTGAATTAATTACTGAAAGAGTTGACATGCTGGTATTTCAACACCAGACTTTGACTGAACAGTGTGATTCAGCATGTTTTAATTACAGTAGACTTGAAATGAAGGTTTTGAATATAAATCATGACACAGTTTCTGTTGATAAAAAAGCAAGTTTTACAAGATGTGATTGTCTTGCAATCTGAAAACAATGCACTTTACAGCAAGGTAACTCCTGTATCTGAGCAGTTAGAATGTAGGAGGAAAAAGTCAGATATGGCGAACTTGCACCATCAGCCAGAGGTATTGGCAGGGCATACTAACTTAATGCCCAAAGACCTTGCCTCTTCTCATGTTGAAGAGTTTGATTTTGAATACTCACATTATGCTGTGAGGTGGATTAGAGCAAAGGCTAGCCACTTGTTTTTCTGTGATTCACAAAATGGAAAATTGTTAGAGTTTCAAAATGGTGGGACACACATGTCATCAGGTTGCATCACCATACTATCCCCAAGATGGCCACTCATGGTCATGTGATGATAGTCATGACACAGTAACCCAAGATGTCCATGAGGTAATCCAAAATGGCCGACCACCATATCACAGAGATTCGATCCTGCAGTCACGGGAACCTGTGATTGCTGCCATTACCAAACAAAACAAACAAGAGTTTTTTGGCATGACTAATAATGTTATCTGTAACACTAGTGTTTCTGAGGGACAGAAGATTCTCATTAAAAATGATGTTGACACACTTCTGAATAAGGCTGGTACGCCATCTGTCATGAAGTTAGTGTCTGACGCTGCAGAAGAAACTTCTGTTAGCATTGTTTACAATACAGTGGTCTTGGTTAAAAAACACATTGCAGTTAATTACATGAAAGGTTGTTTTTGTTCCCTATGCAATTTAACATCAGCTTTTCCTGAGAAGACTGAACTACTGCTTTTCCTATGCAGCATTAACACCCTTGAGCTGCAACATTAAAACAATGTTGCTACCATCCAGCAACATTCCGTGGGGAACCCACTTACATTTGATAGGGAGGGACAACCCTGATTCTGAAAGTCCCATGGCTGTGATATTTTCAGCATCACAGGCCATGTTTGGGGGGGGGGGGGTTACAGGTTTGATTTCTGAACCTGAGCAGACAACTGTTTCAGCACTATTTTCTCCACCTCTGATGGCTACTGAACCACAGTCCATAGCTGGAGAACTATGCGCAGCTTGCACAACACTTTTCTCCACTGTGCAGGCACCCTTGATAGTGCCAGCACTGCCTGCACATGATGCAGAACCCCCTCCATCAGTGACACCTGGATCCTCCCATACTGTGGCTGCAATAGCAGGCACCCCTGATAGTGCCAGCACTGCCTGCACATGATGCAAACCCCCTGCATCAGTGACACCTGGATTATCCCATACTGTGGCTGCAGTAGCAGGCACCCCTGATAGTGCCAGCACTGCCTGCACATGATGCAGAACCCCTCCATCAGTGACACCTGGATCATCCCATACTGTGGCTGCAATAGCAGGCACCCCTGATAGTGCCAGCACTGCCTGCACATGATGCAGAACCCCCCTCCATCAGTGACACCTGGATCATCCCATACTGTGGCTGCAATAGCAGGCACCCTTGATAGTGCCAGCACTGCCTGCACATGATGCAGAACCCCCTCCAACAGTGACACCTGTATCATCCCATACTATGGCTGCAATAGCAGGCACAAGCCAGGAACAGTCTGGGTTATTCCTAGCACATGCAATAGCAGACACAAGTCAGGAACAGTCTGGGTTATTCCCAGCACATACAATAGCGGGCACTTCTGGTAAGAAGGTACAAGGTATCCTAATACTGATATCATTGTCTTTTCTTTTGGGATCACTGACCATGACCCCAGCATTGGTTAATCCTAACACAGTTTTAGGGCATTATTTTGAAACTGCCACATCAGATAAAGCAGTTTCAGCAGTTTTAGCCCAAACATACAATGGACACATCAGACCCATTGCTTATGCATCCCAGATGCTTGCCCCAGTAGAGCTGAAATACAACCCTTGTGAAAAGAATCTTTTGGCTACATACTGGGCAGTGAGATACTTTATGTACATCATTGGATATGCATCCATTGTACTGCATTCCAATAATTTGCCAACTAACTTTCTGTTGTCAGACAGAGTAAAAGATGACTCTGTATCCAATGCCAGACTTACACACTGGTCTCTCATTTTACAGGATTATGACATCACTGTCCTTCCTATCAAAACTCCATCCTTGTTGGCCCATGGCCTACAATTTGCTGGAGAGACCCATGATTGTTCACTCCAACCCCCTGACCTAAGTGTCCCAGTGCCCTTTCTGACAGAACCTCAGAAAGTGTTCAGAGACACCACTGTGTGTCATGTTTTGACTGATGACTCAGCCACACATATCAATGAGGGTCAGATAGCAGGGTTTGGAATTATTTTACATTCTTGTGATGACAGAGTGTGCATGGCTAGTAATTGCATCATTGTATATGTACGATTCTCAGGTAATGTTAAAATACACCTGGCAAATAAAATGAAAAGCAGGGAGGCGAAGAGTCTCCTAATTACCACAAATATTTGTGGATGGTTCAGAGAGCTGGAATGTCCTTGAGAAAGACACAGCTTGTGTTAAGAAAGGAATACAGAGATTTTTTCTTACGTAAAATGATACCAGCACTCTATGAAAGGGTTAAGTTCTGCCAGCTTCAAGAAATGTCCTTGAGATAATTACAGAAAGCACTGCAGATACAATGTTTTTATTATAGATTCTAATTGGGTCTGTTTCTCTCTAAACTGAATTTCTCTGGCAGAAGAAAAACTTCTGTTCCAATTCTCTGATATTACCTCAGAAATATAGTGACTTGCTTGTGTACATCACAAACTAACAGTATAATAAACTGTACATTCATAAGGTTCGAGCATATTGTAAAATGTGAACCTTATGCTCCATAAGAAGGACCCTTATTTGAGGGAAGTGTATAGGTTCCTTAAAAAAGGAACTGAGGAATAACTTCCAGAAATAGCTCTTATAGAAAGTGAAAATGACATTCACTTATCCAGTGATGGCCTACTCATTTGGAACATCACTGCTGTAACACTCATGAAAGGTTACGGGTAATTCCTGAACACCTGAGGGTAGATTTTATCTACTGTACCAAGTACATGATACTCCAACTGGTGGACACCAGGGAGTCAGTAAAAACACTAGACAGACTGAAATCCTCTGTCTTGTGGCCACACATGAGAAATGATGTAGAACACTACATTAGTAACTGTTTGATCTGCACAGAACAATCCTATACCAGCTAGAAGAAATACAGTCAGGCCCCTGGAACAATATCCAGATTGACTACATTGGCCCTATGCCAACCACTAAGAACAATTAGTTTGCACTAGTGATCACCGACCTATTTTCCAAACAGTTTAAAGCTATCCCAAAACAGGACTCATGTTTATATTTTATTGATAATCAGGAATTTTGCATCCAAATTTATATGGCAATAAAAGCCATTAGACCTTAAGTTTGTTAACCCTATGATGCCCCATAATTTGTGACACTTAATTTTGAGTGCCCAAAACAGGACCCTGGCCCAACCAGTGGTCTAACAGCCACTTCCAAACCAGGTACCCTAGTTAATAATGTGCAGCTTATGCACAACCCAGTGATTTTTAAATCTCACCCTTTAGAAATTGGAATGATTTGTTATATATTTCACAACAAACATTTCCCACTTTTTTTTCATAATGATGTGATTGGATACCCTTGGCAGCATACCAGGTACTCATTAATGACTCCCTGTACAGGGACTGATAGCACCACACATATACACACACATAGGATATTCACATCCTGACTGCTAGTGGTACATCTTATGACAGTAAACCTATCCAAACGTGCTAGGCATTTTGTTTTTGCCTTTTTTTTTTTTTTAAAAAAAACACAGGTTTAGACTCAGGCGTACTTGGCTCTGACATGTCTATTTGAAATAGGGCTGATATAGCCATTATTCAAGTACATATGTTAAAGATTCATGATAGTATGAAATATAATATCATACCCCACCACCACCCCATTGAATGGTATACGTGGTTTTGCTCATAAAGAGTGATTTACATTTACAATATTAAGGATATTGCGAAGGGGTTTGACCTGACAAATGTTCATGTTAGTGAATTATTTTCTATTTTTCATTAAGGAAGCAGATGAGCATCACATAGCTAGGACAGTCCTTTGCACTGCTTATAGCTATTATGTTCCTACAACCTTTTGGTTATCTCTTCCGGGATCTGGAATTAGGATATATCCTTGATCTCATACATGACAGACGTATGGGTCAGTGGCATTGCCATGTTTTGCACTTCTATTGCATGTATTAACAAATGTTTATTTGAATCTAGCACTATTCCCTTGTCAATGGCAAGGAACCTTGGATATGTCACCACACACACCAGTATTGCTACATGTTTTGAAACTTATTCCTGCACAATCCAGGAAGCCATGTTTGTGACTCTCACAGTGTCACTGTCGCATCTTCATCTGGCAACATCCATCTCTGATCATCTGGCAACTGTCCATTCTATTGGTCATCTTGATGGGAACTTTTATTGTGAAAAGGTTGAAACTACCTCTTTTTCTTGGTTACCATGAGGTCTTAGGATTGTGACTGACTCTGAACATTGATTGTCGTACCTAAAAGGAACATCACCTTTTATGCAGATGTGACATCTTCCAACTTGTCTTACCAACTTGTGAATACTGGCCTAATAACTAAAATAAGGCTTCCATTTGTAACTTTCAAATAAACTGTATTCAGTCCAGCCAATTAAGATTCAATAATCAAGCTCATTGTTATGCATACTATGAAGCTAGTCTGTGGTAAGGGCAATCCCCCAACTCAGCAAGAAGACTCTTCTTCATTTGATCTACAATCAAGAAATCCATTTTATTCACTGGTTGTTTTCCAAACCTGGCTGGCACCTCATACAGACTGAGAACTGAGTACTGTCATAAACTTTTACACTTTGTGCAGCCATGTGATCATCTTCAACTGAACACTGTTGCTATTCCATTGTAAAACACAATGTGCAATCTCATGCACCCCTACTGAGGCATCTAAAAATAATGCTGCCTCCTGAACATTTTGATCTACCTTTGGGAAAATCTGAATGCATTGAATATGAACAATGAATCTTCATCTAACACTTGAAGAAACCCTGGATTTATCCCTGGAACTGTTCGTAGTTTATGCCTTGTGGATATTGACATTTAGTCTCCTGTTCAACTTGCCAACTGAAAAATGCCATCCTTCAAGGTGGTATATTCTGCTGATGTGGAACATTGTGTGGTGACCAACTATACATTCTTTTGATATGGACTACAAGTTATGCAAAGTGAATTTTTCTAACTACTGTTTTTACTCCCTAAACAGGTAATAGGTTATACGGTAATCACACCTGTTCCCATCCCGGAACCAGATATCATTAAGTCTAGTCCTAACTATCTTGATGTTCTATCTCAATGTTTACTTCTTTTTAATATCCATACAGGCATCTTAAGTTTGTCTTTTCAATTTCTTCCCAATAGGACAGATACATACCTGATACATATCAGTATTTACTGATTGTTTTGATATTGGAAAACCCCATTGTGAAGTTTTATTCCAAATGTTTATAGTAATACAAGGTTTACCAATATTTTCCCTTATAATTACATTTTGTTGTTTAAGGAAATCCCTGAAACACTACCGTGACCAGTTAATATTCCTCTATCATGCTCGTGCCTTGGGCCTATAGACGAATGGTGCCTAACCTCCATCTTTTTGTTGTGTTGCCATTTTTGCAGTTAGGGTAACAAAGAGGGGATTGTTATTCCTGGGTTATGACCCTATCATCCCACATACACCTCACACTGTATTCCTGGTCTATTGTACTGTAATACTGCTATTTTGCACTAATATATAGATATAGGCACCGATCATATAAGCATGGGTGCTAGGAATGTGCTTTGCTGCTAACATATGGTAATGTTGATCAAGCATGATTCATTATACCTCACTATGATACATTTATCTAGATTAGTTTGTCTTTCATAGATATTCCATATATAATCTACCTAATTACTGATATGATGACTCTGAGGGATCATTGGTGATTATTGTATACTTATATTCTCATATAATTATATGTAGTGTGTATTTTACACTCAGGTAGATATGTCATGTGTAATAGGGACCTGTCAGCAGTTCTTTTTGCCTAAGCAAGCTGACACAGAGAGAGAAAGCCTTTGTTATGTCTCTATGTTATACTGTATGTAAGCAAGAAATGCCACATCTAGTTTGAACCCGTCAACATTTCTTTTGTCTAAGCTATAATGCTAATGGAAGCATATTCTGTCTCATATGATACTCATTAGTAATTCTGCCTCCTAAGTCATTCTCCAATGGAGAATGACTTAGGCCCATTACATATTGTTCCTCATGTCTGTAACTATGAGGTAATCTCTGTTGCTATGCTGTTATTTGTAGTATATAGTTGTCTCCAACCTACTGTATCTCCTCTAGACACTACTAATTTGGCTCTAGAAGAATTAGTACTCTCTGGCAGAGAGTTGGAGGATGGGGAGAGAAAACAAGACCTTAGAGAACCTAAGATCTACAATCCTGGAGATTATGTACATTCTTCAAGCTAGCGGTGAGAAACCCATCTCCCTTGTGATTTCCTTTGTCACATGCTTGGCATAAGCAGTATAATAAACTTTATTAGTACTCTTTGCTTGTTTATGAATGTTTCTTGGCAGACTCCGAGACACAAGAATCTGTATTATTATTATTTACCCTACACACCAAGAGTGTTTAGATTACACACCTGGCCATCGCCTGACAACCCTGGACTGTTCCTGAACTAACGTCACCAGTGTGGTAAGTGGTGTGGCACTCAGTGACCGCACCACTGGGCCAGTTTTTAATGTTTTATATTTTTAATGAATGGCTGTTTCCAGGGGTTGCAGTACAGGGAGCTATTGTGTGCTCCCACAGAGTGCCACCCACAGCTATGAATCCATATGGAGTCCCTGATAGGTGTTCACAATGGAGGGGAGTATTGGGTGCTCCATGGCTAGGCTACTTCAGGCTCCCCCTTGAGGAACAATTATTCAGCTGTGTGCTTTTCTGCCAGCAGGTGGGGGTTCTTTTGTCAACTTTAGTAATTACTGACAAAATGATGTAGTCTACATGGGAGAGATACCAGGGGACTCTGGCAGGTCTCACAATTTTGTAGCAAGATAATCTTTAAATACAATGTAAACACAGCAAAAAGAAACATATACCTATACTTCTGGTTATAAACTATTAATGAAGCCATAAAAGGGCATGTATAATCCCAGACAAGCTGAATAAAGTCCTGAATGACTAATATGAGGACCTCTACTCAAGGTTTCCACAAAGATTTGAAACTGTACCCTCCTCCCCCAACAGCCACTGGCCTAAGTAGGCCACTCTAGTGATGCTGCCTTTCTAGATGATCCATAAATGAACATATCCTTAACGTCAAGCACTCAGGCTCTCAGGTGAGCCCAAACATGTATGCTTCATCCAAGTGAGATGTGCTGTGATAAAATCAGGTGCTCCTATAAGATGCCACCAGAAAACAAAGAAAGGGTCTGTCTGGAAAGCCTCAGAGGTAGTCTGCTCTGTGCTGTTTATGCCATATGAACAAATTATAAAGTAATAGCACTGGAAAGCAAGGCCCATGAAAAACTCAACTACCTCAACACTTCCAGGCCAATGGCTCTTCCTGAGGGAGGGGTGGGGCCCCCTGGTTCAGACAGTAAGCCATGAAATGCAAGAATAGGGGAAGGTCTTTCAAGAACCACTATGGTTATCAAAAGAGGTGGCAGACAAAGTATGGGCCAAAAGGACAGGTTTCAGGAAATATAAACAGACTCAAAGGGAGGAGGACGGGGAGGTGTACCTCGAATGTCTAACAGAAGCATGGAAGGCTATAAGGAGAGCAAAGGCATGAACTGAGGAAAGATTATCACAGACAGTGCAGAAAGGAGACAAGACATTCTACAGGTACATCACTGACAGAAGGAAAACTGGGGGGGGGTTGTAAGGCTTAGAGGGGAGGAAGGGGAGTGTAAGGAGGGAGACCTGGAAAAGGCAGAAATACTGAATAAATTCTTCTGTTATGTATTCACTGAAGAAGAGGAGGGTCAGGGGCCACAGTTGGGCAACAGATATGAAGGGTGGGGGGAGAGGTGAACACTAGTCCATTCACAAAGGAGAAAATCCTGGGGGAGCTCACAAAACTGAAGGAGGACAAAGCGATGGGGCCAGATGGCATACACCTGAGGATATTAAGGGAGCTGAGGAGAGAGAGCTAGCAGTGCCTCTGACAGTCATGTTCACCCGAATCTCTAAACACAGAAATAGTGCTGGAGGACTGCAGGAGGGCACATGTGGTCCCTCTATACAAAAGTGGTAGCAGGCAGGAACCAAGGAATTATAGGCCAGTCAACTTCACCTCAGTAGTGGGGAAGAACATGGAGGCACTACTTAAAGAAAGAATAGTGGGACACTTGGAATCCAGGGGTGCCCAGGATCCAAGGCAACATGGATTCACAGCAGGGAGGTCATGTCAAACAAATCTGATAGATTATTTTGACTAGGTGATAAGGGAGGTAAATCGGGGGAGTGGTGGACGTCATCTACCTTGATTTCAGCAAGGCCTTCGATACCATCCCACATATTAAAAGGCTGGTTAGCAAGATGGGTATTCTGGGCATGGGCCACAAGGTAGTAAACTGGGTTAGGAATTGGTTAACAGACAGGAGGCAGAGGGTGGTGGTAAATTGGATCCAATCCAGGGAGAGGGGGTGACCAGTGAGGTACCTCAGGGATCAGTCCTCAGGTCAGTCCCACTTAATGTCTTCATTAGTGACATAGCAGAAATACTAGAGTGAAAGGTCTGTCTGTTTGCACATGACACGAAGATCTGCAACAGGGTGGATACTCCAGATGGGGTGGAGAAAATTATGAAGTACCTAGAAAGCTTGAAAAATGGTGTGAGGTGTGGCAGCTGGGTTTCAACTCAAAGAAGTGTAAAATACTGCACTTGGGATGTGGGAACCCTGGGGACAGCTACAGAATTGGGGGGGAGGAGTTACTGACAATCACCAAGGAAGAAAGAGATCTGGGGATTATCATTTCAGATGACCTAAATGTGTCTAAGCAGAATACAAAGGCGGTAGGGAGGGCCAGTGGCATGCTGGGGTGCCTAGGCAGAGGTATCACTAGTAGAAGGACAGAAGTGGTGATGCCATTGTATAAAATACTGGTGAGGCCTCACCTGGAGTACTGTGTACAATTCTGGAGACCACATCTTCGTAAAGACATTGACAGGGTGGAGGCAGTCCAGAGAAGGGCGACAAAGATGGTACAGGGCTTGCACCAGAAAACATATGAGGAGAGACTAAGGGACCTCAATATGTACTAACTGGAGGAGAGGAGGGATTGTGGTGACATGGTAGAAACATTCAAGTACCTTAAAGGCATAAACAAGGTACAGGGGGAGTGACATCTTCCAATATAGGAGGAGTACAAAAATGAGGGGAAATGATATGAATCCAGAAGGTGGCAGGTTAAGGGAAAATGTAAAGAAGTTTTTCTTCACAGAGAGGGTGGTGGATGCATGGAATAGTCTGCTGAAGGAGGTGGTGGGAGGTGGAGGGAGCAAGCACAGTGAATGGATTTAAACATGCATGGGACAGTCATAAGAGAACCTTAGGAGTGGGAAGGAGAGGAGAAAGTCATTGACCTAGTAGGGTCAGAGGCAGCAAAACAAGAGGAGAGCTTGTGGGCAGACTGGATGAGCCTGGCAGTCCTTATCTGCTGACAACTTCTATGTTTCTTTGTTTCTGTGTAAAAGCCCACGGGTTTGATTCATTCATTTGGGGCAGTCTTTGGCATCTTTCTCCTCTTCCCCGTCATTAGATATCTGGTGGTCTGCTGGGTTACAAGCAGGGAGAGTTACTTTTTTGCACGTACTTCAGCCTCTGAGAGCCTGAAAATGAGGGCCCTATCATCAATGGATCACCAAGTCAATTGGCATCCCAACATTGGCCTACTTAGGTCAGTGGGTGGTGACAGAGATATGTGAGATCGTAAAGGGGAAGGGGGTTTATTTGGGATTACTTGTTTTACTAAGGGAGCAGGACTACAGCTGGGGGCTATCAGATGTGGGGGCATAATTTAAAATCATAGTGACTGGAGGAGTGAGAAGGATTTGGGGCTACATACTTGGAGCTACACTTGGAGTAATAAGATGAACAGAAGGCACTTGCCCATCGTGTTCATCTCCTGCACTGGCAGGTCATGTAATTCCATGTTCAGTTAAGAGATATTGATCCAGCCTGCATTTAAAACTAGAGAAAGTATCTGCCTCTGCTATAGCTCTTGGAAGGCTATTCCATAGAGGAATTATTTTCTGGGTAAAGAAAAACCTCCTCAGGTTCCTTTCTGGATATGTCAGCTGGTAACTGTGGCTTCTAAGTGTGATAGCTCTACTGTTTATTTGGAATTCAAGATTGCTCATTAATTCACTGTCCCTTGTAATTTTATACATCTGGAGCAGGTCACCCTTAATACGCCTGTGTTTCAGAGGGTACATCTTCAACTCCCTTAACCTATTATCATAGGTCATGTGCCCCAGGCCATCAATCAACTTCATCACCCTTCTGTGCACTTTCTAAAGTCCGTTAATGTCTCTTCTAAGGTAAGGATTCCACAACGGGGGTGGCATAGTTCAAGTGTGGCCTCACAATCAGTCTATACAGGGGGGACAATACAAGCTTTGTTCCTACTAGAGAATGCTTTAATGATACATCCAATAATTTTATTTGTCCTCTTAATAACTTTGGTGCATTGCTTGCTGAAATTGAGGTCATTGGTAACTATTACACCAAGATCCTCTTCACATTCCACTGTTTTGAGTTGCATACCGTTTAATGTATAGGTATATCCCTAATTTCCTTCCCCAAAATGCATAAGAACACACTTGTCTGAACAGAAGGAAATACCATTTTTAGTGGCCCGTTCTTCAACCATTTTCAGATCTTCTCTCAGTGAAAGTACTTGCAACATTGTCCCTACATCGTCTCCTATTTTTGTATCATCAACAAATTTAGTGCAAAAATTTTTCATTTTTATTGTCATATCTGAAATGAATAGGGTGAATAATACAGGGCCCAATACCAAGCTCTGAGGTACCCCACTTGTCACTGACCCCGTGCCTGACAAGTGGCCTCTGATCCGTACCTGCTGAGTTCTCTTAGCTAACCAAGAATATACCCACCTTACCAGTGTTTTATCTAGTCCCATAGTATGCATTTTATTTATAAATATTGAGCATGGTACAGTACTTTATCAAAGGCTTTTTTTTAGATCCAAGTACATTGCATCTACAGGTTTCTTACAGCCAATGAGCCTACTTACTTAAGCAATAAGGCATGACAGGGTGTGTGTTATCATGTAATAATGTCACTCCTGGGGTGGGTTGAAGCACTTGGCGTAGCCAGTGCTTCCACCACCCCAGGAGTGACGTTATTACATGATAACACACACCCTGGAGTGCCTTATTGCTATTATACAATGGCTCGATGTTATAAAAAATTAAAAAAATTTTTAAAATGTTTTTAGTAGATTTTTAGTGAGTTTCTTAGAGAAGAGGAAACAAAGGCTCTATGAATACAGCCAGCAAATGTGATGCTAATCAATGACAGTGATGTTATACTGTAATATCATCACTGTCTCAGGCACACACTGACCAATCAGAATCCAGGATTCTTTCTTGCCAGTGTATAATTTCTAATAAAACACAAGATTGTTGGTCAGGCATGATCTATGATATTTAAAGTCGTGTTGTGTTTCATCCTCTTGCCCACTCTTACAAATTTCCTTCGGAATTCTATATTTGATTAATGCCTCCATCAACTGTCACAAGAGAGAAATCAGACTTATGGGCCTATAGTTACTCACATCCCCTTATTTCCCTTTTTATAAATTGGCATGACCACAGCCATTCTCCAGTCCTGAGGGATATCCCCTGTAACCAATGACATATTGAATAATTTGTGTAGTGGATCAATCAGCCATGTGTCAACTTCCTACATGGTCCTTACAGAAACTTGGTGGGAGTGCTTAGGGTTGTTTTTCAATATTGGGAGGGTAAGCAGTACTAGTTATCAAAACTAAGCTAAGACAACTGAATATTGCCATTGAGGTTTATTTTTCAAAATTCAGTGAGACAAGGGCTTAGGAACAACTCACCCATTACATAGAGGATAATGTAAGGGCTACCATACACAACAAGGCTGTGTTTCCTTCGAGGGGTTGAGATGGCAGCATCTGAACCTTGACAGCAAAGCCTGAGAGGTCCATGCTGTCATCTCAACCCCGATAGGGAAACACATGCCAAGTTATGTGTGATTGCTCATATTGTATTTTGTACATAATACGGCTTTTTACACAGGAGTCACAGAAGTGTACCCACCAAAGTAAAAACAAAACAACCTTGCCATTTCTTTGCTCTGTTCTAAAATGGAAATTTAAATTGACAGACTTTTACAAGTTAAAAGGTACAACTTGGGGCACTGGGTGCTTAGTAAGCATCTGGGTGTGGGGTGAATGAGAAATTTAAAATGTTATGACTTTGAACTGTGCTGAACAACTGTTCAGAATGCGCACAATACAAGTCTGTATCTACATCAACAGGTTTCTATGGCAACAGGAACCTCAAGAGCGAAGAAACTGGAGCTGCAGACAAAGACTTGTACGAGTATGGATGCCCATACATTATCTTTTATGGTGTATGGGCATTGTCATCGAGGCATAGGTCAGGAAGCATAGGAAAACCAAGAGCAGTTTCAAAATTGGCAAATAGCATTTTTATTTTTCTCCATAACAGCAACATTAAAAAAAATAAAAATTATTCAGTATAACTATTTACACAGGCAGTACAACAGAGAAAACAAAGTCCTTCTTCTGAGGGTATCTCTTAATTCCAAGTTTCAGGCTCTCAGTCGCTCACTCTCCTTGTCTTATTTGCAAAAGCATTGCTGCTCTTTTTATAACTCTTTGGGAGCTCGTTAAGACAGCCTGCTTCTCACAGAATGTTCTTGTAAGTTTCGGTGCAGGTGCAGCAAAAAAGAACATAGTGACCCAGAACTGACCTCTTGTTTACAGCTCTGCAAAAGGCTTAAAAACTGCATCTCAGGTTAACTCCTTGAGTTCCAAATAGCTTTTTGCAATCATTTCAACAGTATAACTATATGCAGTTTTAAACAAAGAGATCCCAGTATCAGTGACAATTCCACATAAAGAGTCACATATTTTTTATACCTGTGGATATGCAAGGGGGAAGAAAAGACAGAAATAGCAAGGGAAGGCACAGAGATAGTGAGAGGTGGCAAATTGAGAAACCATCAGAGTGATCAGTTCCAAGGCCTCACAAGAAAATTTGGTTGCGCAACTAGACAGAGAAGAGACAGAAAAGGAGAGGATAGAACAGACCCTTGCTTTTAAAATCTTTCTGCATAACAAATGGGGCAGGGCCTTATTCAGCCCTGTCACAGGCATCCATGCCCATTTCAGACACTGCTTCCTGAACTGGCTGTTGGGAGGGAGACACTTCAGCATTGGTGGTGGGTTCAAATTACTAATTCAGTGTGTAGCTAGTGACTGCAGCTGTTTCTGCAGTTCAAGTTTAAAAACAGAAACAGCTTCCAGATCAACTGGCTAGAGGAAAGCAGCTGTGTGGTGACATTCTAAGTTGTGCTGCAGTAGTGATATCATCACTGCAGCACAACAACATATCGATGTCATTATTGATATGTATGGTGGAAGGATGTTGTGCGTGGAAATCCATGCCTAGAATAGGGTTGTTGTGCTACGGTAGTGACATCAATATGTTGCAGTACTTTGCTCTTGAAGTTTCTGGTTTCCATAGAAACCTCTTAAAACTGACACTGCCTTGTTGTGCCTGGCTGCCCATACATTATCCTCTATATTCTAGGCACTGATTTCCATCCACAACAGCCTTCCGCTATACACTGCAGAGAGGATTGTGTATGGTTCTCTGAATCTAGAGGTTGCCATGGCAACCAGGGACCTTGACAGTACAGCTTGAGAGGTTCACTGGTTACTATGGCAAGTTTGAAAATCAGATACAGACTTGATTGTGTTTGGAGAACCATACACAGTCTTTTCTAGTGTATGGTTTTCTATACACAGAGACCAAGTCTGCTGCATTTAGTTTTACTGAAATACTGCAAAAAAACATTGGCAAAGAAACAGTAGCACTAAAATATCGCAAGTTTATTTTATTTTATTTATTTATTCAATCTAGGATTACAAATACCTTTGAGCGCCAAGCAGCTCATTTACAAAGGTTCCACATCAATTGGGGTGGGGGTGGTGGGATAGATCCATAATGGAAGACAGTCTGGTTTCACAAACAATTAAGCAATTTGTATTGCAAAATACAGAATAAGAGAACAGCAAATAAATACACATTAGTTTAGCACGTGATTCAAGGCAGGGTGAGAAGAGGAGGGAATTAGGAGGGCCAGATCAAGGAAGGAGAGCAGCCAGGCAGCATTGTCTGAGCAGCAGCAGCTAGGATAGTAAGGGACGAAAAGCAAGGAAGACAGTGGGGGGCAGAGGGGAAGATGGGAGGGCAGGAGAGGAGAGTGAAAGGGCAAGACAAGTAGAGAGAACTGTTGAAGAATGGTGGGGGGGTGAGGTTCTGGGAAGAGGGACAAGGATGTTAAGTGGTGCAATCACAGGAGTTTTCAGTTAGGATGACCTGACAAAGTTTGCATATGAATTCACCAAAACTAGTAAGGTTAGCCAAACCATTGTGGAGGCCATTTAACCAGTATGGTGCTTTGATACAAAAGGAGCGTTGGTATTGGGCGGTCTGGCACATCGGGACTAGTAGGGGTGCAGAAGATGTGGAGCGCGTATGTTGGGTCTTGGGGGATTTGTGAAGTAAGCATCCTAATCCCGAAGGCATGAGTCCAAGGAGAATCTTTTTGGCAAGTAAGCAGGTATGGTGTTTAATTCTCCCATGCAAGTTGAGCCATCCAGCCTGCATATAGACATTGCAGGTGTGGGTGAAGCATGGGGCACCAATTAGGAGTCTACAGGCCTTGTTTAGTGCCACAATGAGCCTTTTGAGTGCAGTGGTGGAAGCAGTTCCATAAATGACAAGACCATAGTTGATTAAGGATAGCACCGAGCTGTGGACAGCAAGATTTAAGGCTTCAGGTGTTAGAGACTTTCTCAGTTGATAGAGGAGCCCAATCCTGGTATTGACAGCTCTGGCAACATTTTTGATGTGCAGTGAATAAGTGAGGTATCTATCAAGGGTAACCTATAGGTACTTGAAATGCTGTATTTGTTCAAGGGGGTCACCTTGGGAATTTTGGATGGTAAGAGCATGATCTTTATGTCGACTGTGGGCTGAGGAGAACAACAGGACTTTTGTCTTCTTGTAGTTTAGTACTAGTTTATGGTTGAGGAACCAGTGCTCAACTTCCATGAAGTTCTTTTGAAGGTTACTTTCAAGGAGGTAAGGGTCAGGGTGGCTTGCAAAAATGACAGCATCATCTGTGTAGAGCAGTGTTCACTGGTGGCAGGCAGTCGGTAGATTGTTAAGGAAGATGCTGAAAAGGAGTTGACCCAGGATTGAGCCCTGGGGTACCCCGGACCGAACAGGCTTCTGGTCAGAGATAGCATTGGAAATCTTCATGCGTTGAGATCTGTCCCCAAGATAGCTTCTAAACTAGGGCAGTGTATCAGGGGAGAGACCAGTTTGTGAGAGTTGTTTAAGGAGGAGTCAGTGATTAACTATGTCGAAGGCCTTGGTTAAGTCTATAAAGACTGCACCCACAAGACTGCCTTGGTCAATAGATTGCTGGGCATAGCTGGTGAATTCTAAGAGTGTGGTGGTGGTGCTGTGCCCTTTCCGAAAGTCATGCTGTTGTTCACACGGTAGGGAGTATCTATCGAGGTAGTCCTCAAGTTGGTTGGCAACAATACGTTCGAGTATTTTAGAGAGGGGTTGGAGGATTGATATAGGTCTATAGTTGCTATGTAGTGCATGGTCTCCAGATTTGTGAACTGGGGTAACAATGGCTGTTTTCCATACCTGTGGGAATTGCGAGAGGGTTAGAGAGAGGTTAAGTAATTTAGTAATAGGTGGAAGTACTTCCTCCATGCTGAGTGCGATTAGCTTGAGGTCTAAAGAATCACCACTCTGCCTGGACTTGCCCAGCACATTGTTTAATAGCTTCCTGACCTGGGCCACTGAGACACATTTAAAGTGGGGGGGGGGTGATGATTCATCTTGGTCTCAGGATGATGTGCTGCCATTAAGGTGGTATCGACAAAGAAGTCTAGTAGTAGCACACTACTTAGGTCAGTGAAGGCATCATTAAAGGTATTCGCTATTGAGAGTGGGTCAAGTACCGGGGTACCATCAAGGTTTAACATCTCGGGAGCCTTTTTTGGGTCTTTCCCCAGAAAATCATTGATATTTGCCCAGAAACTGAAAGTTGAACAAATGCTAGTTATAAAACTGTCTATCAGTCTACTCTCAGCCTTAGTTTCTTTTCTGTACTTTGTTGTGTCTTTGTATGATCCAATTACCATGCTATGAATAGAAAAAAAAAAGGCAGCTGTGGCTTGAGCTTGACAAGCACAAGAGCATTCCAACCTGTTGTGCTGCAGTAGTGAAGTTGCTAGTGTAGCACAACAACATCACGTCCATGTTACTGTAACACAATGCTGTTCCAGGCACAGATTTCCATGCTGAACAGCGTTCCACCATACACTATAAGGATCTTGAGCAGGTTGTATACAGAACAAAGGCTAACCATACACTGGTTGTCTGTCTGCATTATTGATACTACGATTGTGGGAAACAATCTTTGGAAGTGGTTTTCCCATGTTCTTTGTATGAGCAGTACAAGACCTGCCAAACTTTCTGTCTGGTTTATGGCCAGGACCAGCTCTCGGTTACTGGACCAGCCTGGACAGAAAGTCTGGTACTGCTCATCTCTACAGCTAGGTAGGGTGTAGTGTTGTAATGGAGAAATTCCATTCTATGTGAAATGGGCATGGGAAAAATGCCTGTTGGGAAGAAACAGCTAAATGATTCCCGAAAGAAAGAATAGCTAGAAGTGTGTCTCTGTCTTGGATTCCCTGGACAAAGAAAAGAGGAGACAAGCCAGAAGAGAGAAAAAGAGGGATCCAGAAAAAAAGGTTTGTAAAACATATATTTCTATTTGGTTTATGATTATTGTGATGTACTATTAATAATTTTACTTTGACACAACATTTTGATGTCATCAGAAAATAGTCCAGATCTGGTTCCTGATAATAAGGGTCAGATTTTCTCCACCACTCACTCAGACAAGGGAAAGAATGCACTGCCTGTATTCTATATAATCTCTGTCTTTGCTGCCTGTGTTCTATATAATCTCTGTCTTTATTAGATGTGTGTACTCATTTCAAGAAACAATATGATGCCATACATTATCAATATTAATTTGAAGTACCTGGGTATATACCTAATTCAACCTTCCACCATGTGCCCTTTAATTTCACAACAGTGCCCTAGTCCAGGATAGGTCAAGTAAATTTTATTTATTTTTTTTATTTTATTTATTTGTATTTCGGATGACACCTTTGAGCCGAGAGCTCTTTTACAAAGGTTCCACGTCAAGGCAATAAGGACAATTAGGTACAAAACATAATATGATCATTACAATGGAACTTACAAAAAAAAAAAGACAAGTAAGGTTACAATAATAGCAGCCAAAGGCATTGTCAAGGAATTGTGTTGCGAGTTAATTATACAGTACAATTCATAGGTGGCTCAGTGAAGCTTTGTTAGGAGTGGGTTAGTGGGAAAAGAGAAAGAAGAGGGGGTGGTATGGGAGAGAGAGAGAGAGAGAGGGAGGAGGGGAGAAATAGGGAGGGCATTGCGTTGGGTATGTGGTAGATGGGAAATAGCAAGGGAGGAGGAAAAGGGGGATGAAAAGGAAGAGGAGACAGATTCATTCTATACCCAGTAATGGGGGTAGGAGAGGTGGAGGAGGAGCTGAGGCAGTGAGGAGGGATGCTTGAGGGTAGTATGCCTGGAGGGGATTATAAGAAGCAATCACAGAAGGCACTAGCCACGAGGTGTTGACGTAGTTTGTCCTCACCTTTAGTGTTCTGCTACAGAGAAAAGTGTGGACTAAGATTTTCGGAACTTTTATTGTTAGGCGCATCCTTTTTTGGTATTCTACTTGGGTATGCATGAGATTATATTCGACCTTGACTGGCTAACTCTGAGCTTGAGAGTAAGTCATGATTGTTCTTTTACCTTTTGCAATAATGCGAGTGACCCACTCTTTTACTGGGATTTACTGTATTACTTTTTTTTGTCTATCCAAGTGGAATGGCAAGCACCATCTAGGACAGATATCCCATTTCCAGACAGGGTTTGAGGAGAATACATCCCACAAGCATGGGTAAAGAGTGCCATGTACAATTAGAAGTAGTTTCAGAAGTTTTGGATGATACAATTAGCAGTTTTTTAGTAATATTATCATATAAAGTTATTTACATCAGACATCAGTCTAGGATGCATGTTGCAACTGCAGTGAGGTGGTCCTATAGCACAGATTTGAAAATATAGAGGTTTGGCGAGATTTTGATGTGGGGAGGAAAGTGAACAAGCTACAGATATTGTTTGCTGTGTGCTCTGAAAATAGCACAGCACATGTTGTGTACTCAAATCCAGTGTTCCATTAAAATGTAATTCCAGACAGATTCATTTTTAATTATCTCACACACACACACACACACACACACACACACACACACACACACACACACACACACACCATTCTGACAATTGGGGTTATATCTGCTGCACTTCTCCCCCTGTCTAAACTGTTGATACCAATGTTACTCCTTGGCTGGCCAGCAGGTGGGGTGTGAATTCTGAGAATCCTATGTCTTTCATCCCCAAGAACCAAGTACCCACCTCCAAAGCAAGAGAGTCCCCCAGCCATCTTCAATGTGCTTCTGGGGCTCCTTCCACAGCAAGAGCACCCCCAGTCATCCTCAGTGTGCTTCTGGGGCTCCTTCCACAGCAAGAGCGCCCCCCCCCAGTCATCCTCAGTGTGCTTCTGGGGCTCCTTCCACAGCAAGAGTGTCCCCCAGTCATCCTCAGTGTGTTTCTGGGGCTCCTTCCACAGCAAGAGCGCCCCCCCAGTCATCCTCAGTGTGCTTCTGGGGCTCCTTCCACAGCAAGAGTGCCCCCCCCAGTCATCCTCAGTGTGCTTCTGGGGCTCCTTCCACAGCAAGAGCGCCCCCCCCAGTCATCCTCAGTGTGGTTCTGGGGCTCCTTCCACAGCAAGAGCGCCCTCCAGTCATCCTCAGTGTGCTTCTGGGGCTCCTTCCACAGCAAGAGTGCCCCCCCCAGTCATCCTCAGTGTGCTTCTGGGGCTCCTTCCACAGCAAGAGCGTCCCCCAGTTATCCTCAGTGTGCTTCTGGGGCTCAGTGTGCTTCTGGGGCTCCTTCCACAGCAAGAGCGTCCCCCAGTCATCCTCAGTGTGCTTCTGGGGCTCCTTCCACAGCAAGAGTGCCTCCCAGTCATCCTCAGTGTGCTTCTGGGGCTCCTTCCACAGCAAGAGCACCCCCAGTCATCCTCAGTGTGCTTCTGGGGCTCCTTCCACAGCAAGAGCACCCCCCCAGTCATCCTCAGTGTGCTTCTGGGGCTTCACAACAAGAGCGCCCCCAGCCATCCTCAGTGTGATTCTGGGGCTCCTTCCACAGCAAGCGCGCCCCCTCAATCATCCTCAGTGTGCTTTTGGGGCTCCTTCCACAGCAAGAGCTCCCCCCTCAGTCATCCTCAGTGTACTTCTGGGGCTTGTGCATTCTGCCACCACACCACTGGGCTGGTGTCAAGATAGATTACTGACTGGCAGTATCTTTGTTCTTCAGCCCAACATGCATGACGACATACATCACACCGAGGGGGACTCAGAACCCTATCTGGATCTCTGGCACTCCCTGTTATCCATTACATTTGGTTTCCTACCCAAGCTTCTGCATTCTAACTACTGCTCTACAACAGAAAAACAAAAATTAAATACTGCACCTGCTGTGGCATATTCATAGCACACTTCCCGGAATACACTGGGGAAAAGTAAACACTCAAAGAAGTTGCCCACAGCAAAACCAAACAGTTGATAAAAAACAGCTGTAAAATCTTCACAGACTTCTTAGAAACCAAGATCCCCACATGAATTTCCAAACTAACTGAAATGTTTGTTTTCTCTTATGAGTCGTACCGTCTGCTTGGCTCCTGCCCTGCCTCTTGTACTTGAAAGGATCCAAGGGTATACTGAAACAAATAACTACAATAATGTCTGCATTGTGGATAACATACTGTAACTTGGTACTGTGGGGGCGGAACGGACTTAAGGTCAGTCTTGTCCTTCCCTTCTGCTATACAGAGAAAGTATACCCCGGTCTGTGTACTGACAGCCCTTCATGCTTAACTGTTGGAACATTACGCCATTAATGCTATGTAACCTATGATGCTATTCTCCCTCAGGAATTTGCCTTATGCTGCTTTGAAAGCCTGAACAGTGTGAGTTTACACACTGTCACTAGGTAGGCTATGCCTCATGTAAACAGCCTTTTGTGTGATGTAATGCTTTCTAATGTATTCCCTTATCCTGCCCCCCCTCCAGTTTGACTGCATGCCCTCTAATTCTTCTTGCACAAACCAGCTAAATGGCTGTGTATGTTCCATCCTGCCTGTCTGTTTTAGTATTCAGAACCAATGTCTCCCCTAACCTTTGCTGCTCTAAGCTATATTATTTGCATATTTATTCATTTATTTATTTGCTTTTGTTTACCAGGTAAGCACACTAGATAACCAAGTGCCTATTTTCAGGTGTGACCCGGGGGATTACAGAGATACATTCAAGATTACAAAGATACATTCAGGTACAACAGGCAGACAATAAGAGCAGGTACAAGTAAGGGCAGCAGTCATAAACATGGTAAATGCAGCAACTTCAGGGGACATTTACCTACCCAGTGGGAGGAAGATAATACACAGTACAAAGGAGTCAGGCAGTAAGCTGAGTTTAACAAGCAACAAGGCTTAGCAGGCTAGGGGTTGTAGAGTACGTCAGGCAGTTTTCAAAGGGGGATAGGAGAGGCCAGCGAAAAACCCAGAGGAATAGAACAAATGGCATGTGCACGATTTGATACAGTAGAGCCAGGGAGGATCCATCACAATCAGTTCTTTGAACACAGTATGTTTCACTGGTAGGGAAGGTCAGGAGTACCAACACCCTAAAACAGTCAGGAAACAGTGGGACATGCTGCAGGAGTACATTAAGTACAGAGGCAATTAGAGGCAGATTTGAGGAAGCCCCAGAGGGGGGCTTTAAAGCAGGACTGGGAGGCGGAGGAGTGAGTGCTTGCTGGAAGGGAGTTCCATAGTCTAGGGGCAAGAGTAGTGAAGGCACGGTCACCCATTTGGGTACGTGTTTTAGGAACCAGGAGGACATGGGAGTTGCTGGACCTTAGGTGGTAGGAGGAGGAAGGGGGTTTGAGGGTTGCAGCAAGGGCAGAAGGGGTAGCCATTCTGATAACCTTGTCGATGAAGTTGCCTAGGACGAAGGACCGGTGCTTTTCTGGTGGAAGCCACTCCAGCTGGGACTAGAGCTGGCAGTGGTGGGTGAGGCAGGGGGCAGAGAGTGCAAAGTGACATACATTATTGTACACCGTATCCCATTTGGAGAGATTGTTTTTTGTAGAGAGGGCAAAGGAGACAAGGCCATAGCAGAGCGTGGGTAAGAGAACTCCTCTGGCTAGGGCGAGACGTACCGCTGGGGAGAGGCAACTTTTTGGTCTGTATGCAAGGCCCAACTTACTGTTAGAGGCCTTGAAGGCATTGCAAATGTGCAGAGTGCAGTCCAGTTGTGGATCAAGTGCCACCCCCAGGTACTTGACAGATTCAGTATCATGTAGGAAGGATCCATCAGCACATGAGATCCTCAGAGGGGAAGGGACTGCTTTTAATTTGGCTGTGGAGCTGAAGAGCATGGTTTGAGTTTTCTGCAAGTTGATAGCAAGCTTGTGGGCCTCCAGCCAGGTTTGGATTTGGTTGAAGTCAGAGTTGAGCTTGGCGTTGATGTCAGAGCTGTCCTGGGAGCTGAACAGAATGACTAAGTCATCAGCGTACAGAGTAGAATTCCCGAGAGCCGGGGCCGAAGGCAGCTGATTAATAAAGAGGGAAAATAGGAGGGGCCCAAGGACAGAACCCTGAGGGACCCCACAGTTGACCGGGGCAGGCTTTGACAGGGCCTTGCTGAACAAGGTGTACTGCAGTCTGCCCGAGAGGTAGCTACTGATCCAGGCAAGGGCGGGGTAGGAGAAGCCCAGAGACTGGAGAGAGGAGCACAGGAGTGAGTGGTCAACACGGTCAAAGGCTTTTGAGAGGTCCACAAAGATGGCTCCAGTCAATTTGCCTTGATCAGCAGCAGATCTGATCTCAGAGGAGACAATCGCTAGGGCAGTGGATGTACTATGCCCTTTCCAGAAGCCATGTTGTGCAGGGGAGAGTAAATCGTAGATCTGCAGGTAATGGGAGACCTGTGAGGCAACCACCCTTTTGAGAAGCTTGCTGATCGCTGACAGTATCGCTATCGGTCGATAGTTCCTTAGATCCTTGGGGTCGCCCTGTTTGTGAACAGGGATGACTTTGGCCACCTTCCAAGTGTCAGGGATGGTGCCCGACAGAAGGGATCTGTTAAAAATGTGGGTAATAGGGCGGGCTAGTATGGAAGCCCCAAGTCTGAGTAGATTAGGCTCAAGGCTGTCATGCCCAGCACTGGTGCATAGGGGGAGACCATCAAGAAGCTTCTGGGTCTCCAGGACAGAGATGACCCTGAGGTAGAAGGGAGGTTGAGGGATTGCACTGACTGGGGTAGAGTCCCAAGTTTTGGAGACATGGGGGAGGAAGGAGAGAGCAGGCAGATCGGTGAACAGGGAGTTGAAGGCATTGGCAATCATAAGGGGATTATTGCAGTTTACCCCACCAATGTGCATGTCAGAGACCTGAGCTCTAGCGGACCCACCGACCAAGTTTTTGATGTTCTGCCAGAAGCTTCTCAAGTTTCTGGCTGAGGAGAGTGGGGCAGATTGACAATATTCACTCTTGGCAGAGTGGATGGCTCTTTTGCAAGTGTTTCTCACTTGTCTGTACTCTTGGAGGTCAGTACTGGAGCGGGAGACCTTGTAGCGAGCCCAGCATTTGTCCCTGTACTTCATCAAGGAGAAAAGATCGCCATGAGGCCACTTTGTGACTGTGCCCCTTACCCTCCTTTTTGTGAGGGGTGCATGCTTGCTTTGCAGGGGGGTAAAGGCAGCAAGAAAATTGTCAAGGGCCACTGAGGGGTCGTTTGAGGTAATGACCTGAGACCAATCTGTGTCGCAGGTCTGAGAGGTAGTCTTCTATGTTAAGTTTGGTGAAGTCCCTCATCTGGATCACTTTGCAGGGAATTTTAGGAGCGAAGATACCCCAAATGCAATAGGTGGGAGAGTGATCCAAGATGACATCAGGGAAGGTGCCGCTGGAGATGATTCTGTCTGGTCTGTTGCTCAGCACCCAATCAATGAGGGATCCCTTGTCACCTTGTGAGGAGAGCCTTGTGGGTTCCTTAATAAGTTGGCTGAGAGAGAGACCCGCCAGCAAGGGCTCATATTGCTGGACGTTGTGGCCCACTCAGTTTAGGTTGAAATCACCCAGGACCAACAGTTCGTTTGAGCCAACAATGGGACTGAGACTATTATGGAGAGAGGAGAGCCCTAACACACCCCCCTTGGGTGGATTTGTAAGCACATACCAAGTGTATCTTTTTGGCATTGCCAAGCAGGAGTAGAGCATGTAAGGACTCAACAGAAAGGGGTGGGAGAGTGGTGTGCCCTGTAATAGATACATTTAAGTGAGTCTTGTAGTATAGGAGCACCCCACCCCCTCTCTTGTTCCCGACTCTGTCCTGCCTGAGGAGGTTGTAGCCCAGGAGGGCACATGCAGAGTCCGGGATGTGTGACTTCAGCCAGGTTTCCGAGACCCCCATAATATCAGGGTTGTAATGGGCCACCCAAGCTGTAAGCTCTGTCATGTTAGGTAGTGAACTTCTAATGTTCAGGTGCACCAGCTTCATACCTTTGGCAGATAGCCAGGTGGGAGGGGACTTCAGGGAGGATCTTGCAGCCTGCAGTCCAAGGGATTGGACTGAGGCCCCAGAGCAACCAGTCAGCGGTGGCATATTTAGCGGCCACGAGGGGGGGGCGGTCCAAACCGGACTGGATTAGGTCTGTGGCGAGCACAGGTAGCGGACGTGAGGGTGAATTAGGTGATGTACCTTAGATTAGTCCTCACCAGGGCAATGGTGAAGGGCCAGGTGGCTGGGGGAGGTGAAGAGGGCCGAGCTGGCTGAGGGAGGTGACTCGTGACTAGTTGGTTGCATCACAACTGGTACAGGAAGCACTGGTAATTTACCTGGTTACCCCTAAAAAGGAGAAAGACAACAGATAGCTGCCTTGGTCTCAAAGTTTACTAAACATGCAGAAATTGAGCTGACGTTAACTCTAAATGCAGCAGGATGCTGTTTCAGACTCCAAGATTACCACTTGCACCAGGACAGTAAATAAAAAATAGTCGCAATCTCTAGAAATAAGTATTACTAGCTCTTAGTAATGGCAGGATGTAACCCCCACATTGCACTTAATCAAGTCTTTCCTCATACCTCTTACCCTCTAAGCCACTAATCAGATTGGTGAGTCTGTGCTGGACCCTCTTGATCTCGTTACCTCTTCAATATTCCATCTGTACTGTGGAGACCAAAACTGGACCCAGTACTACAGCTGCAGTCTAATCAAGGCTTTGCATAGGGTAAAGATAACTCCCTTATAAAATGGTCCTTAGATTGTTCAGTGATTTCAACGATCTCACTAAAGCTCATTAAAGCAGTAAGGATCTAAAAAGCAGTTGCCCATAGGTAGCTCCTGCTGGTTAATCATATTTCAAAGGTACCCCACTAAAAATATGTTTGTCGCGTTTATTTTTGAATTTATTTTTTTTTTTACTAATAATGTCCTCTGGTAGATTGTTCCATGGATTCACAATATGTTGTGTAACAAAGTATTTTCTTCTATTCGTATGGAACTTATGTGGCTGAATATGTAGTGGGTGCCCGCTGATAATCAAGTTCACATCTTTAAACTCTATTTTAACTCACACAGTAAATAAGGATCTTTCACTGTCCCTGGATCCCCACCCAGAAATAACTCCGGCCACTGCTTGTTAAACTTTGGATGCTCACTGGCAATATTTATTTATAAACAAGGCACAATTTATTCATACATTTCCATCTGATTTCTAACAAATTCATATTTACAGTTTGGACATAACAGTCCCATATCACATCTAGGACATAACAGTCCTGTCTTCCCTCTCATGTGGTTCTTCTTCTTGCTCTGCTCTTTTTCCGCCATTGCTTCTCGGTGTCCGGACACCGTGATCCGGCCCCCCCTCTTTCATCACCATAACCGAGTACCACCTTACCTGGACCACTCCCCCCCACCAGGTGTGGACACGGTGATCCACCCCAGTTCTATATCCCTCCCCGTTACTCTCACACCTGGGTTCCTTTGTCCCCAGCACGTGGTACCTACCCCTACCCCTCTACCTGCCCCCTTTTCCTCTTGCTCCCACCCTTCCATTCTCCTCCCTTTTCCTGCTCTCCTTTGTCTCAAACCCTGCTGGTGGGGAGGCCACCTAGACCCCAGCCCTTGGCACGCCACTGCGGCCCACCACAACTCTTGCCGGCCCCCTTAGAGGCACTTCTCCCTTTGTGCCACCAATGTGTTAGTGCCTATTCCACATACCATTCTTCTTTCTTGATGGGAGGGTGGGCGGAAAATTTATAGAAGAAAGAGGGCTAGCTGAGGGTTACATGCCCTCAACAGCCCTTTAGAACCCCTGATCAGGACCCTCCTAGCCCCTCCCTTGGTCAATAGCCAGAAAGCTCCAAGACCTGGTCGTATGACCCCCTCTGAGGTCATAGCCCCTCCCTTGTCCTGCAGATCCCACCCTCCATCCTCCCCTTTCATCACTCTCATTTCTGGCTGGTTTCCAGGAGAACCTGGTTTGGATTCTCACTAGCAATATTTATTTATAAACAAGGCACAATTTATTCATACATTTCCATCTGATTTCTAACAATTCCATATTTACAGTTTGGACATAATAGTCCCATATCACATCTAGGACATAACAGACCCATCTTCCCTCTCATGTGGTTCTTCTTCTTGCTCTGCTCTTCTTCTGTCATTGCTTCTTGGGGTCTGGACACCATGATCCGGCCCCCCCTTTCATCACCCATCACCATAACCAGGTACCACCTAACCCGGACCACTCCCCCCACTAGGTGTGGACACGGTGATCCACCCCCTAGTTATATATCCCTCCACCTCCCCCCGTTACTCCCATGCCTGGGTTCCCTTGTCCCCAGCACATGGTACCTACCCCCACCCCTCTACCTGCCCCCTTTTCCTCTTGCTCCCACCTTCCATTTCTCCTCCTTTTCCTGCTCTCCTTGTCTCAAACCCTGCTGGTGGGGCTCCACCTAGCCCCCCAGCCCTTGGCCGCCCCTACTGCGGCCCCACCTGGCCCTTGCCGGGCTCCCCTTAGAGGCACTTCTCCCTTGTGCCACCAATGAGCTAGTGCCTATTCCACGTACCATTCTTCTTTCTTGCCAGGAAGGTGGGAAAATTTACAGCAGGAAAGAGGGCTAGCTGAGGGTTACATGCCCCTTAAATAGCCCTTTAGGACTCCTGATCAGGACCCCTCCTGGCCCTTCTCCTTGGCCAATAGCCAGCAAGCTCCAAGACCTGATTGTATGACCCCCTCTGAGGTCATAGTCCCTCCCCATGTCCTGCAGATGCCACCCCCCCTCCCCTTTCATCACTCTCATTTCTGGCTGGTTCCCAGGACAACCTGGCTTGCCTTTTAATGGCAAGCCCCATTGTCCCTGGATTCCCACCCAAAAATAACTCGGGGCCACTGCTTGCTAAACTTTGGATGCTCACTGGCAATATTTATTTATAAACAAGGCACAATTTATTCATACATTTCCATCTGATTTCTAACAATTCTATATCTACAGTTTGGACATAACAGTCCCACATCACATCTAGGACATAACAGTCCCGTCTTCCTTCTTGTGTGGGTCTTCTTCTTGCTCTGCTCTTCTTCCTCCATTGCTTCTCAGGGTCCAGACACCACGATTCAGCCTCCCCCTTTCATCACCATAACTGGGTACCACCTTAACCGGACCACTCCCCCCCACCAGGTGTGGACAAGGCGATCCGCCCCCAGGTTCTATACCTCCCCTCCCCTTACTCCCATGCCTGGGTTCCTTTGTCCCCAGCAAGTGGTACCTACCCCCTCTACCTGCCCCTCTTTTTCCTCTTGCTCCCACTCTTTCCACTGACCCATCTCCCACTTGCGATGGAAGATGGGGTTCCCCCCCTTGCGAGTTATCCCCTCAGCTCTTTTTTATTAATGTCCCCGACTAGGTCCCTGAAGAGGCAGAGGAACAGGCCCATGCTGAACTCAGTCAGGTGAGCACCATCCCCCTGGTACACCACCTTCTGCTCGTATGAGATGTCCCTATGCTGAAAGTGCACCCCCCATCTCGATCACTGCCCTGGCTACCTTCTTGTTCAAATGCTTTTGCACCACCTCTATCACTTTCGGCCCTTTTTCTCCCCTCCATACCCTTCATGAGGTGATCTCTGAACAACCTATAACCACCCTTGGCCACCAGCTCTTCACCTTCTCCAAATCTGCAATAATGTCCTTTGTTAGGGACCCCCAAGGCATTGCCCCCAAGTCGTTGCCCTCCAAATGCACAGTAACACAGTCCAGTCAGCCCCAATGCACCCGCAGCTCTTCCAGCAGGGGTAGCAACTGGGACCATCTCATGTCTCTCAGGCCCCTCCATCGCACTCTGCTGTGTTCTGTTCCCAGGTGCAGCTGTGTCCCTATCCTTGTGGTGGCTGCAAACCTCTCTGCCCAGTATATGAATGAGTGCCCCACGATCCAGACATGTCACTTGGAACCTGCTGTAGGGAGAGAAAAAGGGACCTATTAGCCATTGTTAACATCTCACATATCTCTTGTAGCAGTTTGACTTCCATCTCCCTACTTGCTTAATCTCGGATTCCCTTGCCCCAGCTGCAGCCACTTCCATTGTCGCCCCAATCTGAAAGGAATGGGAGACAAACCTGTCGGGGTTCTCCCCTGTAAACGCCACTGCCTTTTTTAGGACCACCCCCATGTGAAACCCTGTCAATGGCGATCCATCCCCATGCATGAACCAGGTCCCCCTCATATGGTTCTGAACTCTACTATACTCAGTCATAGCCTGGACCACACATGCTCCCCCCTCTGCCTGTCTGCATATCTCTACTGTGGTACCCCCCCTTCCAGTCTGTTTTGGACCTCTGGAGCCGGATTAGGGCCCTATCTGCTTCCAACCACACCCTGAGATCTTGCAGGCCCATTGTGGACACCCGCTTTCGGGATGCCACCATCTCCCCTACCCAAAACGCCCCTTTCACCATGACTGTGAATATGGCCCAAAACAAACAGGCCTCGTTCGCTGAATGACAGACTTTGTCCAGTGCCCATACCACCTTCAGCAGCAGGGGTCCCATTATGGGTCTCCTCCCATCCTGCTTCCTGCCTTGCCCCCTTCGCCATTCCCATGACCATCCTTTTGATGGCCCAGCTGCCTGTGGCATCTCCCCATCCCTGATCCTGGCAAGCCCAGCTGATCCCTGCCAGCTGCACCACCATGGCAGTGTGGGCTGCCCCTTCTTCCCACTTTGCCATGATATACCACATGACCTGCTCCTCCCTCACTGGCTCTCCTGTCTCCCAACCCCCCCTTGCCCATAAGGCCTGGAAGCTCTCTCAAGCCCCTTCATAGCCTTCAAGGTGTTGGCCACCCACGATCCTCTATACAATGCCCTGGCTGTTCTTCTCCAATCTCCCAGATCCAATCCAGTACCCTGGTCCTGGTTACCCCCCCCCGACAGTGACATTTTGCCAGCGAGGTCCCCCACAGCGACTATAGCACCATGCTACTGTGGGAAACCCACTGGAACCCAGCGCTGTCTGTCGGGGGTCCTGCACCCCCCAATCAGCTCCAACTCAGAGTTGATAATCTTTAAGTGGGGGTTGCGGGGGGTGCAGCACCCCACATAGGGGGTTCATGGGACCAAGGCCCCCAAAGAAAACAAGGATGGACAGTGTGAACTGGCAGCCGACTGCAGAATGCAGTCAACCTGCCAGTGTCATTGACAGGGCGTTTGACAAAAATTTTGTCGAGCTCCTGTCGTGGATCCCCCTGGTCTGAGTAAGTGCGGCCTGGGGTGCCAACTCCCGGAATCAGTCTATCTGCAAACAAGAGAGACAGTCAGCCACCTCATTCCGAATCCCCTCAATGTGCTGTGCCCTGAATGACAGGTTCAGGTGCAGCCCCAACAACACCAAACTCCTCAGGACCCGGCCCACCGACTCTGTATGGCCACTCTGTCTGTTAATCACCTCCACTACCCCTTGTTATCGCACCAGAAGGAGATGCGCCACCCTGCCATTCGCTCACCCCAAATCTCCAGAGCCACCCATTTGGGAAAAATCTCAAGAAACGTGATGTCCTTAGTCCATCCCCATTCCTTCCATTGTTCTGGCCATGCCTCCATGACCCATTCTCCTTGAAAATAGGCCCCCAAACCGAAACCCCCAGCCCCGTCCATATACAGCTCGAGTCTGTATTGTGGGCCCACTCATCCTGCCAAAACATCACCCCATTGTACAATTCCAAGAAAACCCCCCATACCTGGAGGTCCTCCTGCACACTTCTACTGATGTCCACCCAGTAGTGGGGCTGCTTGGCCTTGCCCGTGACTCTGCTCAGCCTTCTCGTAATGGCCCTGCCTGGGCTTATGGCCTTGCAAGCAAAATTAAGGTGCCCCAGTAGTTGCTGTACCTGTACCAGTGGCACCCTCCTCCTCCCCCCTACAAGCACCAGTAGCCCCTTCAGATGGGGCACCTTATCATCTGGTAAGCAAAAATATTCCAATTCCATGTCTACCTCGATCCCCAGGAACTCCAACCTGTGGGCCGGGCACTCCATTTTGCCCGCTGCTAGAGGGATCCCGATAACATTGCACATATCCTGGAAGTCCCTTAGCATCTGCTGGGCTTCTGCCCAGCTGTTACCTATCAACAGGAAGTCATCCAAGTAATGTACCACCCTCTTGTGCCCGTAACATTCCCAAAAAAACCACTGTACCCATGAACTGAATATTTCCAATATTGAGCACACCATGGAGCACCCCATGGGCATGGCTTTGTCGAAATACAAGCCGCCCTCAAATTGGAACCCTAGTAGGTCCCAGTCCACTGGATGGACTGGTAGCAGCCGGTAAGCAGACTCAATGTATGTCTTTGCCAGCCAAGCCCCTTCCGCCACCCTGATTAACTCCACCGCTTGATCCAAGGACGTGTACAAGACCATGCTCAGCGCCTCCGGGATCCCTGTGTTCACCAACCCCCCCCTTCAGGGTACAATAGGTGGTGTATGAGCCGGAATTCCCCGACCTGTTTTTTGGGCACCACCCACAGGGGGGGACACCCAGAAGTGCTTACAGGAGGGCTCAGCCAGCGGCCCCTCCACCCTTCCTGCCTGGACTTCCTTCCTGATCTTCCCTCGCACTACATCCTCTTTGCCCCTAACTGAGACCAAATTCTTAGCCCACATCCCCACCCATGACCCCTCAAACCCCAAAAGAAAACCCTCCCTAAAACTTGTCCTTAACAGTTCAGCCCCTCCCTTCTCGGGGTAGCCCTCTGTCCAGGCCTCCACCACCTCCACATTGATGGGGGTGCAGGCCAGGGCGTAACCCCAATGCCCTTTGCTTGATCTTGCCTTAGTTCCACCCATAGCTGGAGGAGTATCCACCCCTCCCGGGATCTCCCCATCCCCTCCTGACTTCCCGGCCTGAAAGGACTGCTCCTGGGGCTGACCAGCTGCCTGCACGACCTTGTCCCCCCCTTGTCTGCAGCCCGTCGCGGGGTGCGATCCCCTGCACCGAGTGCAGGCATGCCGAAACATGCAACCAGGCCAGGTGCATGATGCCCTGTTATAAGCCCAGCATGCTTTGGCCCCTGGGACTGGGGCTATTCTCTTCCCTTGGTCCGCCCCGTGCCCCCCCCATCGCACCGACTGTGTCTTGACCCACAGCTCGGCGTGGGTACTGTCCCACCTCAGGTCACCCTTTGTCGCCATCCTCCATCGGAATTGTCGTATTTGAGCCACCCAAAACCCAGCTTCACCCGGTACGCGTCCCATATAATCGCCATGTACGTCAGCAGTGGGATTGTCAGATATGGCTGTTTCTCCAGGACCAACGCGTTGTAAATTAGGAAAGCTGATTGCCACGTTTCTACGCTCTTCCCCTTAAAATGTGCTTCTTCTGCCTTGTGCCCTACTACCGCAAATGCCACCACCATCTCTGACTTGCCCACCGACTCCCTCTGCTCATACTTTTTGGCAGTCTCTTCATCTACCAGCCCGAAAATATCCACATACTCACCCTTCCATATCTTCTCCTTAACTGAGGCCAGGATGTGGTCGCCCAAGGTGAAACTGGCTGGTCCATCATACAGCTTCCGTCCACTGCCCGTGGTGCCCGCACCCTCTGTCCCTGGCTTGCCCCCATCCTTAATGGCTTTCAAAGCCCACTCCAGCTTCGAAACCCCGTCCTCCCCCATATCCCCCAACAATCCTTCCACATACTCTTTTAAGTCTGTCTCATTATTCATATCCACTCCATCCTTATCCCCATTCTGTATGGGTCCCGCCGAGCCTGGTGTGGGCTTGCCAGCCCCTCTGGGCGCTGCGAGTGGGCTGGGCACCATCTGTTTCGGTCTCTTGGTCTCCTTCCTGGTGCCAGCCCTCTCATCTCTCTCTCTCCTTCCTTATTTTTCTGGGCCTCCTCTTCCGCCTCCCTCTTCTTCACAGCCTCCACCATATTTGTCATCTGTGCCATCAGTTTCGCTGCCTCCGCCAACATGCTCGCGCTCGACACTGGGGCTTTCTTGGGTGTCATTTCTCCTTGTGGGCCTAGTCTGCATAACAAATCATAATGATCATAATGTCATCACCATCAGCCATCCCCTAGCCACCCTCCCGCCTGGGCCCTCCAGACCCCGCTCCCGCTTGTGGCCCCCCCAGACCTCTGCACCCACCCTCCCCCATGTCAGGTCATTGTCCATTAAGCAATTAAGCATGGCTGCCCCTCCTTGTTGCATCCTGTCCGCCACCCTAAGTGTCCTGCTCACTGAGACTAACTGGATGGGGGGGGCCTGGTCCTTCCCATACCGCGTATGGGCGGTCACCTTCACCATGTGGTAGGCCTGAGCCGGCCCAGACCTGCCTCATCCTACTGGCCCACACCCTTGTCGATTAAATAATAAAATAAAGTTGGCACTGCGCTGCTGCGGCTCCATTGTCCTGCGGCCCACTATGGCCCGGCTCACAGCTCTGCCTCGGACTCGCCAGCGGGCTGCCTCAACAGCCTGCCTTCATAATCATACCCACATATACAAGTATTGATTCGTGTATTATTCAGGTTTAGTCCCCTTGCAATGTGATGCCTTCCGCTGACTGGCTATGCAACATGCCCACCAAATTGCTCCCCAATTGGACCTCTCGGGCCTCTTTGGCCCCTTGCCCCTTCAGCCCAGAGCCACAAGAGGAGGAAAAACTGCCTGGCTTCTGTGGCTTTGTCTCCAGTTGGCTTGCTGTGTCCAGATCATAGCAGAAACAGCCCCATCACCCCTCTCTCCCCCAGAGCCGCTGCCTTGGGAGATGCTTCATAGCCAACATGGCGGCCGCACCATGCGAATGGGCCTCCATGGTGCTCGATCCACCTTCTGGCCTACTGGGCTCCTCAGCCCTGTTGAGCCCACCCCATGGGGTAGGCAGCCTGTGAACTCTTGTCCTCATGGCCTAGTAGGCCCCCCTCCCCAGCCGAATTGCGCCCGCCCACTACCAATACCTCCCAGGTCCACTGAAAACACTCCCCACGGCCTCTGCCTGTCCGTATCATGCCACATGGTGCCACAATATGTGGCCCTGTCCTCCAGTCCAAACTCACTTGGCCAATTTCCTGGCCACACCGAACTACCACACCAGCCGGTCATGTTGCAAACCCCTTTAGCACCACGCCGTCGCTCATCTGCCCCGTGGCATTGCGACCCAAGGCCTGCTGCCAGACAAACAACCCTAACGGCTGCCTAGGCCACCATCCTACACCCTGCAGCACTAGCCAGCCTTTGCCCGTTGCCTGGCTCCCTGAAGGTAGGCCTCCACCAGCCACTGCTGCCATTTTAAGTGCACTGCAATGCCCTAACCTCCCTTGCCAGCACCAGTGTTCCTGATGCAGCAGGCCCTTCTACCCCCTCTTAGGCCATCCAGTCCCTCCGACCATGTGGCCTATCAATGGGCCTCCTATTTGTCCCACCACTGCAGCGAATTCCACGACGAACTTTAAACCAATTGCCTATATTTTTACTCAATTATTTGTTTGTTTTTTAGCACAAGCCCACACCTGCAGACGCCTTCACATAAGCCATTTTCCTGATGCTCTGCCGCCAGCAAGGCTGGGGAAACTACCTCTATAGTGACCATGATTCATCCATCTACTAAATGTGGACCTTGCTGTCCAGCCTTCCTGAACCAACAAATTTAAACAGATAGCGTTGTCTACCATGTGGCTCTAGCTCTGGGCCCATGGCCAAACACTCTGCCCTACTTCACTTGCTTCAACAAGATGTGCATTTACATTTCGTCAGCTCTCTGTCTACAGACTGCACCACAGATCTACATGTAAACAATCATTAATAACCCACACCTCCTGCCTGAGTGCCTCACAGAGAACCAGCAAGGCCCCTAGACCGTCAGTGCCTTACCTTGATTTGCCAACGATGTGTGTAATTCAAGCAAAATTTACAGCAAGAAAGGATTGAGGGTTACATGCCCTTAAATAGCCCTTTAGGACCCCTGATCAGGACCCCTTCTGGCTCCTCCCCTTGGCCAATAGCCAGCAAGCTCCAAGACCTGGTCATATGACCCCTTCTGAGGTCATAGCCCCTCCCCTTGTCGTGCAGACCCCACCCCTCCCCTCTCCCCACTCCCCTTTCATCACTCTCATTTCTGGCTGGTTCCCAGGACAATCTGGCTTGCCTTTTAATGGTAAGCCCCATTATATCATTCATTAGGAGGCTGTCACCCCTTGTTCATCTGTCTTCCAATCTGTTATTATATGTTAGGTCTTTAATGTCTTTAATCATCTTTGTTTCCCTTCATTCTTCCCTTTCAACCTGCATTATGTCTGATTTTCTGTAAGGATACCACTCTGGGCTCCCATAGTCCAATAATGGTCTGACGTATGAGCTGTATAATGTGATCAATACCTCAACTTTATAGCTACTTTTTTCTTAATTGCCCCAATACCCTATCTGTATTGGCTACAACTACAGTACAGTGTTTTTCTTGTTCTAAAGTATTAGTGATTATGACACCAAGGTCCCTTTCATTTTCACTAACTTTCAAGATAGAGTTGCATGATGAATACTGATGCAGTATGAGATTCCTCCCAAGGCGTAAGACACAACACTTTTGCAAACTGAAGTGCATGCCCCATTTAAAGCCCAAGTAGTGATGCTATCTGAATCTTTCTATATACCATCTATTTTCTGCACGGCACTGCATGGTCCACCTAACTTTGTGTCATCTGCATACTTTGTGATCCCATTCATAACTGATGAATTCATGTCCAGTATAAAATTCTGGGAAAATTATCGGTCCCAGAATGGACCCTGGGGCACTCCACTGGTTAAAACCCCCTCATCTGATGGATAGTCATTAACAATAACTCTCTGTGTATGTTCAAATATCCATTTTTTAACCCAGTTGACTATGCGGCTATTGATGTTAAGTTTTGACATTTTTTCTATTATTGACCAGTGTGGGAATGTATCAAAAGCCTTATAAAATCCAAGAAGAGGATGTTTGCTTATGTTTTGTTATTCAGCGCCTGGCTTATCTTTTCATGAAAGCATAATAGATTAGCTATACACGAGTGGCCTGATGTAAACCCGTGCTTTTCCATATCTGTTTCTTGAAAGGCTATGCCTGTGGTTCAATGGGTGAGCAACCAGTCGTGCACACTTCCTGAGCTATATAAGCAGTTCCTCCCAGCCTCCCTCTGAAGCACTTTTTATTTGCCCCACCATCCTCCCCTTCTCCTCCAGTGGCTCACCTCTCTACTCCCTGGGGGTTCCTTCCTAAGGTACCTTTAGCCAAGGGAACCTTCCTGCGGCACCTCTAGGGGTGGAACCCTATTACAGGGTTCCTTGTCTTTGGTACCCCTACAGGGTGATAATTCCTCATGGAACAGAGTGTGAATGGCCACAACAGAGTAACACAATTGCAAAAGCACAACATTATTCTGGTTGCGTAAGCCATTGAAATTATCTTATGTGATTGATAATTATGTCTTTAATGATAGACTCAAGTATTTTGCCAGGAACTGAGGCAAGGCTAATTACGCAATAGTTTTGTACATTTTGTTTTTTACCTTTCTTATGGATTGGGGCCACATTTACCGTCCTTCATTCACACGGCACTGCTCCCTCTTTTACTGATTTTTTCGTACAGGATACTTACTGGGTGAATGATACTACTGTTCATGGGTTTGAGCATTTGGGGGATATTCTGTTTGGCTCTGGTGCACTGTGTGGTTTTAGGTTGTTTAATTTTAATAATATATCCTCTTCTTCACAATAACCTCCTCATTTTAATTGAGGGTAGGTGGACCGATAGCCCGATCATTTTTGGAAAATACAGAACAAAAATATTTGTTACAGGAATTTGCAATTATGTTGTCCTTATCAATTATTGTAGTCAATTTGATATCAGTCTTTCTTAACTAATTTATATATCTGTAAAACTGTTTACTATTTTGTTTGTTGGCACCGATTGCAAGTTTTAATTCTATCTTCCTTTTGGCTTTTTTAAATATTATTTTTTACATTTTCTTTGCATTTCTTTAAATTACGACTAGTATTCATTGGTATTGTTTTAATGTGTTGTACATACAGTTTATTCTTTTTTCTTATTATTTTTTTTATTTCTTTATTCAGCCATTTTGGTTTTAATGTAGTATTATAATTTTTTATAATTTTAATGTTTTTATTACATATTGAGATTATGGTATCTTTAATAAACATCCAGCTTTCCCCAACCTTTTATCTCTAATTGCAGTAATCCAGTCAATTTTTTTTATTTTTAATGTTATCAATTCCAATAGCACTGATGGTTTTATATAGGTATATTTCAGTATTTCCCCTTTGTTATTTTCTTATTAATATTCATATCTAAATATATGGATGGTCACTTCCAACAAGAAGTTGGTTCACGTGAAAATCAGTGATGTTAATATTTTCTGTGATTAATACTATATTGGGTATTTTGTTCCCAAGAGTTGCGTGTTTAACATGTTGTTCAAGATTTAGTTCGGTACATGTCATCAAAAAGTTACTGCTAGGCCTGGTGTCTACTTTATTTGATCATCCATTTTATATTTCCATAATTCAGGTCACCCAGTTGTACAATCTCACCCACATCACATGCCATCTCCAATTCCCTGAAAATAGTTTGATTAATAGCATTGCTTGAGTTGGGTGGTCTATAGCATAGCCCAATGATTTTATTTTCAGAATTGTTAGCCAGAATTTTTAGCCAACTTTTTCAGTGCTGACGTTTTTGTTTTTGATTCTATCAAAAATATATGTAGCTTTAATTTTGTTTGATATACAGACTGCAACTCTACCCCTTTCCTTTCCTGTCTATTCAGTCTGAACAGATACAGCAGTACCTGACAATGTTCTTATGTCATACATTACTGGATGATCACCAGGTCTCTGTAATAAAGATTATGGCCCGGATATTTAAAGGGGTTGTGCCTGGTTCAACAGATTTGCACCGGCGCAACCCCGCATTGCGCCTCAGTGGGATATTGAGAGGGCTGCCCAGTGCAGTGCAAATCCCGATGTGCTGGCACGCAATGTAATCCTATGTGGCGCAGATGCAGGGAGCGTGCCAATGCATATGCAGTACATCCCGATATTCAGCCCGGGATGTGTGGTGCATATGCTGGCCCAGCCCTGCACTGCGCTGCATAGGGGGGCTCATAGTTGAGCCCATGCAGAGTAGGAACATCTCCTGGCCACCCAGAGGTAGGCTGCAGTATTGCAGGGCACAACACAGTAGCCCAGCCATGGGTGGTCACCCTGCCACCTAGAACACTGTCTGCAAGCACACACTGATCCCTGGTGGTCAAGTGGAACCTCCCCCACCCATAGCCACGATCGCACGGTATATGTTGAAAGATATATCCCTGGTAGTCTACTGGCCCCCCCTCCCCAAGTCCCTGATAAATAAAAGACACGACCATCCCTGGTAGTCTAGTGGTACCCCTCCCACCCAAGTCCCTGATCCATGTCATTGTGACCTGCTCCTTGGTGGTCTAGTGGAACCCCCACCTGTTGCCATGATCATGGTAAACCCTGTAATGGAATGCCCTGGTGATCCAGTGGCAGCCCCCACCCTCCCACCACACAGATCCCCTTGCCCACCCTGCACCCCCATCATCAGCGAGTGGCAGCATCCCGCCCGCATACCACCCGGCCACCCACCGTATGACAGGTACAGTATGGGCTTGCAGGGCATACTATACCAGACAGTCCCAAATCGGTGAATGACTTGTACTAGACAGTCCCAAATCTGTGAATGACTTCATTCACATATTTGGGACTGTCTAGTACAGTATGCTCTGCAAGCCTATTGGCCCACACTGGGGACCAATGGGCTTACAGCCCATACTGTACCTGTCATTTCGCGGGCGGCCGGGTGGTATGTAGGATGCTGCCACCCACTGATGAAGAGGGAGGAGCGGGGTGGAAGGGTTCTGTGGGTGGGAGGGGTGAGGTGCAAATGGATCACCAGGGCAGTTCATTACGGGGTTGTACTGAGATTGCAGCAATGGGCGGAGGGTTCCACTAGACCACCAGGGATGGTCATAATGACATGGATCAGGAATCAGGGACTTGGGTGGGAGGGGGACCACTAGATCACCAGGGATGGTCATGTCTTTATTTATCGGGGACTGGGGGCCACTAGACTAACAGGGATATATCTTTCAACATATACCGTGCGATCACGGCTATGGGGTAGGGGATGCCCCGGGATCCCCACTGCCCATGTCATGCTGTGCAGGGCACAAGGTGCATGTTGCCAGGCAGCCCTGCACAAGGCATGCAAATGGGGCCATAGTGACATGCAAATGGCCCCATTTGTGCCTTGTATATATTATGGCCTCATTTGCATGCCCCCGGCTGAATATCATGGGTGATGCATCTAGCACAACTGCACTTGCGCTGGCACATCCCCGTGCTCCTTATCTGTGGCTTGTGCCGGTGCAGTGCCACTGTGCCATGCGCAGTATGTGCGCTGACTTTGCCATATTCAATGGTGCTGCACCATGGTGCATCACCATTGAATATCACCTGGTCCTGGCCCCGACACATCCCAGTTGCACTGCACCCAGGCTTGTGCCACTGCCCGGTGCAGTCTGAATATCTGGGCCTATATGTATATTTCCCTCTGTCACTAATAATGCCTCTAAATCATTCTGCTTATTATTATTCAGGCTCCTTGCATTACAGAGTAAGCATTTAATAGAGTTGGTGGATCCTTTATTGGGCATTATGATTACAGTAGACAATCTGTTATTATTAGTAGTCAAACTGTTATTACCTATTGCATTAATATTATTTAATTAATGGTAATCATTATTTACACATGGATGACAGCACTTTTATATCCAGTTACAACCTCCTGTGTTGATATTTTTGGTTATGACTGGGAGGTTTTAATCAGCACCTGTCAATCAAGCTCCCCCACAGCAAGCTCATTGGTGCTTACTCTGTCTATGGGCAGGCTAAACATCTCACGCACTATGGGGTGAGTGTGCGTGTGTGTGTGTGTGTGTGTGTGTGTGTGTGTGTGTGTGTGTGTGTTTATGTCTCTCTCTCTCTATTTCTGACAGAAGTGCTGGACTTATTCAACTGTACTGAAACAAAAAACACCCACTAACAATCAGATACAAACCCTTAACTCAGGAGGATCCACCATCAGCAGCTGATCCCAACAGCACTGAAATAATACTGTCAAATAGGGAAAGGCAACATGTGGTGCTGGTGGACTCAATAATCAGACACTTTGACTCTATTATATGTCATCCTGACAAAAGTAAGAGTGTATTGTTTTATTTTCCAGGAGCCAAAGTTGCAGATTTAAGAAACAGAGTCCCTGATATAATGAAGAAATATTAGAGTAAACCCACTGGTAGCAATTCATGTGGGAACCAATAACATGGAGGTTTATCATGAGAAATATATCTGTTATAAATTACTAGAGCTGAGTAAAGAAATTGAAAGGAGGGAGGATCAGTCCTGGTGTCTGGTTTGCTGTCTGTACCTCATGTTTCAAAATTAAAATATAGAACTATATTTAGAATTAAGACTCAACTGAAAAACTGGTTCACAAAGGAAGGGTTCTCATTTATAGATTCATGGGACTATTTGAGCAACAACAGTAATTTGTACAGTAAAGATGGTCTACATCTAAATAAATTGGGTGTGCTAGTACTGTGTAATTTCATTAAAACAAACCTCGGAAAAATCATTTAAACTGACTATGACAGAGGAAGGGGAATAAATATAGAATAATATATATAGATAGTAACTAGAATTTTACATACACTAAGGTGGATACATAAAACCTCAAGGGCAAAGTCCGAGGGGTTTATAAAAGCATCCCACACTGAGGTTGTGTATAAAATTCCGGTTTTACACCCACTCCACCATGTATTGTTTATTTAACTATTTGCATGTTATAACTGCCTATATAGCTGCATTTTGGGTGTTTTGGTTTATTTATTTATTTCAGTGTTTCACCAGGTACACATACTGAGCAACATTGCTCATTTCCAGATGTGATCTGGGGGTAAAGGGAATAGGATAATACAATAGATGGTACAAAATTGCTACAAGTAGGGAACACAAGCAAAGATGCTACAAGACAGCAACACTAGAAAGTGCTACAATACTCTGAGGAGTTGATATAAAAATAAAGTAACACCACTGAAGTGTGAAGTCATTGTAGTTCCATACAGTTTACATACAATATACATGGTATAATGGCATGGAACAATAGTATGGTGCAAAAGCTTTAAGGGGCTGTGATTAGGTGCAGTTGCATGTGGGGGTAGTGAACGATGAGGGAAGTGAGGGCACCAGACGAGGGGACATTTCAGATGTTGATGCGGCGGGAGTTCCATATCTTAGCCAGGCAGTAGAAGAAGGATGCCTGCCCAGCAGAGGTGGATCTGGAGAGGATGGAAAAGGTGACGGCTAAACTGCTCCAGAGAGTGGGAGGTTGACAGGGCAGAGAGTGAGGATGCAAGATAAGATGGACGTGCCCTGAACCAAAAATTGCCAGTGGAATTTATGCAGTGAGCCAGTCGGTGATCAGAAAGGGAAGGGAGAGACATGGATTGGTATAAGGAACAGTGGTGAGTTCCAGAAGGACAGGCAAGGACAAAGTGACAGAAGGAGTGGAAGAGTACGTCCAGTCTGGCTGGGATGGTTTTAGGGGCGGCACTGTAGACTACATCACTGTAGTCGAATGTTAGAAGGATCATTTTCAGTAGAATTTCTCTGAGGGCTGGTAAGGGGATGCAAGCATGATTCCAGCATAAGGCACCCAGCTTGGGGAGCAGTTTCTTGTGCATTGTGTCCACATGACTAGAGAACTCAAAGTGTTTATTGAGCCAGATCTCTAGGTACCTGAAAGAGGCAGTATTTTCCAACATGGAGTCATTTAGTGTGCGGAAAGATGGGGTGGAGGGAAGCCTAGATAGTCTCTGCCTTGTGCCGAAGATCATGGAGATTGTCTTTTTGGCATTCAAAAAAAGTTAGTTAGAGCGTAGCCACTGCTGGACATTAACAAATTCCTGCTGAAGAGTGGACACCACCAAAAGTGGGAGGAGGAACCAAATGCATACAAGATGGTATCATCTGCCTCCATGTGAATGGAGGCAGATTGACAAACCGAGGGGAGGTCATCATTTAGGAAAATGGAGAAGAGAATCAGTCCAAGGACTGAGCCTTATGGGACCCCTGTGTGGATGGGAGGGGGGAGAGAGACAGTCCCTGATTCTTACAAATTGTGATCTGCCCACTAGGTAGGATTTGAACCAGTTGGTGGCAGAGGGGGACATCCCAGTGACTGAGAGTTTGTCCAGCAGGAGGGAGTGGGAGACTGTGTCAAAAGCCTTGGCAAGGTCAATAAAGATGGCGGAGGTGATTTACCCCTGATCCATGCCATGGTAGATGGAGTCAGTGAGCCGCAGCAGGGAGGTGGAAGTGGAGTGGTTCTTCCAGAAGCCAGACTGGAAAGGGGTGAAAAGGATGAGGTGTCAAGGAAAGGAGAGAGCTGGGAGAGTACTATATGTTCTTGCAGTTTGGCAAGGATAGGGTGAAGGGAGATGGGATGGTAGTCTCCAGCTGCTGAGGGGTCGCCCCCTTTGAGGACTGGGATGATGGTGGCCTCTTTCCAGGTGAATGGGACCAAGAAAAGCTTAAATGAGTGATTTAGTAGAGCAGCAATGGGATAAGTGATGACAGGAGCAGACAAGCACAATAATTTGGCATCAACATCATCTGGGCTTTTACCTTTAGATGGGTTCAGTGCCATGAGATTCTTGAGAGCATTTAAAGGGTAGACAGAAGAGAAGAAGAATGGAGGGGCAGGAGGTGCAGAGGGCAGAGGTGTGGGGGTGGGAGGTGAGCAGAAGGTAGGTGTAGGGAGTGTGGAGATAAGGGAGGAGGCACAGGAGGTAAAGTGGGTGTTAAATGCCTTGGCGACCGTGGGAGGGTCAGATAGGGTTGAGTCAACTACTGTAAGGGTAGGTGCAGGGGGGTTATTGGAGGGAGAATAAAGGGCATATACCAACTTCCAAAATTTAGATTAATATTAGACTGAAAGGTATTAGAGTAGTAGTCAGCTTTGACTTGATGGACTAGTCTAGTGCAAGAGTTTCAGAGTTGGCTATATTTTTGGTAGGCAGCGGTGGAGGGACATTGTCTGTGGGTCTTCCATGCCAGGTCTTGGGTCCTTAGACAGTCTAGGAGGTGAGATGTAATCCAAGGGAGGTGGGTACCATGGACTCTGGTACATCTGATGGGTGCATAACGATTCCAGATGCCGAGGAAGGTAGATTTGAAACGGTCAAGTGCTAGGGCGATTGAATTGGCTGTGCTGATGGGAGACCAATTTATACTGGCCAGATCATCAAGTAAGGGCATGAGATCAAGGGATTTGAAGGAGCAAATGTATAGGAATTTGGAGGGGGGCATTGGGGGACTGAATTTTCCATACACAGTAGGTTATGTGGTCGTCGATTAGCACACCTGGTAGGATGCCTGCATTTATAATGTGATGCGGGTGCGAGGCCAGTACCCAGTCAATGAGGGAATGGTTGTGTATTTTGTTATTTAGACATGTTGGATCTGTGATGAGCTGAGACAGGTTTAGAGCAGAGATTTCGGAGCAGGAGGAGAAGTGGGCGGGGTAAGCCAATTTAGGTTGAAGTCGCCCAGAATTATTAATTCACCCAAAGAAGCGAGAGCAGATAGGGTTGTCAGTAGGATGTGACCCTGGTTATCTGTCGGATCTTCTAACACCTGCTGCCCCAGTCCGCTCCCTCCAATCCTTCTCCTCTAGGGGCTCCTAGAGATTTCCAGGGCGAGGCTTAAGACCACTGGTGGCAGGGCTTTTAGCGTTGCCTGGCCCATCCTGTGGAATTCATTCCCTCTAGCCATCAGGGAGGCTTCTTCAGTTGAGGTGTTCAAGGGCCGCCTTAAGATCCACCTGTTTACCTTGGCATACCCAGACGTAGCCCTTAAAGTATTTGGGAAAGACAGCTAATCCTCTTTCCAACATTTATTTTCTAGCTATAATAACCAGGATGTCCTTTTTCCCATAGGGAAACTGTGGCATAATTCACTGTTATAAAGGAGTGTTTATAACGGCAAACACGCACCCGGTTTCCCTCACACTGCGCTGATGCCCCGCCTCTGAAGCTGTTCCTCCTAGCTACTGTCCACCTCGTCTTTTCTACTCTGGACCACAGCTCCAATTTTGCGGTAAGTGCCGGCAGGCAGACAGTAATTGAAATGAGGAAATACCCTCAAAATGTTGGCTCCACACAAAGCGAAATAAAAAAATTTTCTGACGAGCCAGCGACCCGATCTCATACAGCCAGCGCTCACACCAAAAGTGGACTACGGTGCACAAGAGCGTCTTTCTTATTTTATATACTTGTATGGGGGAAAAAAGGAAATCCCGGCATTATATAATAAAGTATGGTCTGAGTGTGTGTAACTTGAATGTATTATTACAACCTCACGACAAACCCCTCTAGCTTCACTTTGGGATTTATGTAGCATCAAACCCCTGGTGTGTGTAAATTTCATTACACACCCAGACCCATACTTTATTTTCTATGTAATTAATATACTTATTGTTTTTATGTGTAACCTGCTTGCTGATTTTATGATTTTACGTAAGGCACCCAGAACCTCAAGGAATGGGCACCTAAGAAATAAAACTTGTCTTGCCTAGGTTGATGATAGAATTGGGGTGGAGTGAGGGACAGCAGTAAACACCTGCTATAAATACTGGAAGGGAGGAGGGTGGAGAGATCTTTATGAGTAGTTGTTCTTGCATGAAGGGGATGAAGGAATGTTAGGACTGAAGTGAAGTGTATAGTGGACTTGAGGTACATGGCAACTCCGCTGCCTCTCTTGGCTCGATCTTATGTAATAAGTGTGTAGCCGGGGAGAGAGACAGCTTCATTAGGGATTTTTGGGGTTAGCCAGGACTCAGTCAGAATAAGGACATCAGGTTGGAGAGATATTACTAGGGGTTGGAGCTGATCAATCTTTGGCAGCAGTCTTCGTATGTTTAATCAGGCACCAGTCAGTATCCTTAGAGGTGTTTGGATTCTCTCTTCCTCTTATTCCAGCTTTCTACTATATTTCATTGACTTGTGTCTCCTTCTTCCTCTCTAGTTCCTTTTTTACTTCCATGTTTCCCAGTGTTTTGATGACTACCATTCATCAGGAAGTTTTTTGTTTTCCAATGCGTTCACAAAAGATTCTATTTTGTTAATTTCTGATGCAATTTTTTAATTTGGTTTGTATATGTGTGAGTTCATGTTGTAACTCCTCAAACACCTGACATTTATTGCATACATAATGTTTTATGGGGTTATGTGGAAAGTTTTTCTGCATATGTTAGGCAGCTGCTACACCATATTATTGATCCCTCCTTGCACAACAGATACAAAATGTCTCCTGTTGGGTCCATTTCATTAATCTGACTTATGAAACAATCAGACCAAGTTAGTAAAGGCTTTTCTTTGACTACCTGCTACAGTAAATGGCTTCCTTCCCAACTTCCCCGGCTGACATCAGAACAGACACACCTACCTTTGCCATGCACCCCCTTTGCCTATGCTCACCAACACTCCCTAGGGCACTGTTCCTTATCGGGCCAAAACTAGAAGTCACAGAACCTTCTACTTCTGGTTTCCATACTGCTCCTAAACCCTTTTGGAAACTTTTTAAAATGCCTTTATTTATAAGGCTACTGGAACTGCAACTACAAAATCCCCTAACCTTATCTGAAAATCAGACCTGCTTCCGGCACTGGCAGTCCTCCAGTTTCCCACACTCCCACACTGCAGTAGATACAGGTAGAGTAGAGAGATAGGGCCTCATATTCAAAAGTCTCAGGCTGCATTGTGCAAGAGCCTGCGCCACGCAACTGAGATGTGCTGGCACAAAATAATGGTATATTCAGAAGATGCGCCATGAGATGTGATCACACATGTCCAGCTGAATATCCCAAACATTCACAATCATGCAGTGAGAGATGCACCGCGTGGCAGGTGACCTGAGCCCTATGCAGAGCATGGGGAACTGTGCGATAGGCGGCCACATGCGCGGTGCGCAAAATTGCAATATTTAGCCAGGATATGCAAATGGCCTCATTGCAAATTCCAAGCCCATTCTCCACATGCTCACCTCATTACTGGAATGTATTTAGGCCATTTGCATACCCCAGGCATGTGTAGTTCCAGCTTTGCAGGGCTACCCCACCACCCGATAAAGATGAACAGCAAATACTGCAGCCTAGCAGGCAGGTGTGATGGAATGTTTGTGTGTGGGTGGGTGGACTGCATTGGCCTGGGTACAGTGCTATTACCCATAGCCATGTATAGAGTCGGAGTGGGGTATAGGGGCTCACCTGGACAAACAACAGGGGATGGCACAGGGTGACACAGTCTGATTGGTATACCTCATGCATTTGTTACTCCAGCTTCGAATGCAGTGTAAAGTGACCTGCAGTGCCCCCCCCACACACACACACACGTATGAGAGGAACATGGTGATAACTGCAAGGAATGGCAGTGTGCAGAGGGTGACCAGGTACCTGAGTGGATGGATCCCACCTGTGTGCACACCTGTGGTGTACAACCATGAGTGTGTGCCACAGGTCAGTCCCTTGGCCCATGCCAGGCTGTCACTCATACCACCAGGCTACCTGGACACCGTTGCCCCAGACATCACCCTGGGTACATGCCACCAACAAGTGGTGCCCTGCAGGCCACATGGGCGCAGGCCATGGCCCCTGGTACATGTGCTGCAGTGTGGCCATCTGCTCCGCTGGTGTACTAGGAGGACAGCCCAACAGCACTGGCATGTGGCAGCTGGGTATCTATGTCCTGGGTGTGGTGTAAGGGATGGCTCTGTGGGCAGTGCCTGTGGTGTGCCGGCACCTGTGGCTTTGGGTACTCCTGTTCTGGCATGATTGCTGTGTATGGGTGCCTGGGGCACGTCCTGGTGCACCTCTAAGGGCTGTCTCAGGATGGTCTTCTGCAGTTCTGCAGCCTGCCTGTGGATGGATGACCGATTTAGGCCATCCTTTTGTCTGCCTAACTTTGTGCGGCGCACTTCTGAGATGTGCCACACATTTTGGCTGCATGTACAGATGAGTGGCATATTCATGTACATGCCAACTTTTTGGGCACTGCATACATTATTTCTACACGATCGCGCATTCGGAAATGTGTGATGCATCTCTCCCTTTCAAATATTGTTCTTTAGCGCATTTTCTGAAGTGCACCGTGCATCTCCATTTTGGGCAGTGTGTCTCCTTTGAATATGTGGGCCATAAACTTTTTTTGTAGTTTTTTCAGATGTTTTTAGACAAAGGAGAGAGATAGAGAGATAGAGAGCTAGCTGACTGGGCAAAGCAACTCTGCAGGAATGATTTCTGCAATACAGGGATCTCAGACTGTGTTAGCCTTTTACAGCCGATGCTCGCTAGGGCACTGCTCCTAAGAAGGCTGAAACCAGAAGTTGTGGTACTTCCTATTTCCAGTTTTGGTGCTGCTCCCAAACCTTCCACAAACTTTTTAAAATGCCTTTATAAGGCCCATGGCACTGCTTTCTGCTTTCAAAACACCTGATGCCCCTGCTGCAAGTACAAAAACTTCTCTGTAAGCTCCTTTGAAAATCGGACCTGCCTCCTGTCCTGGCAGTCCACCAGTATCCCAGACTCCCACACTGCAGGAGACAGACGTAGATTAGAGAGAGACTTTTTGTATTTTTTTTCCAGGCATTTTTACCCATGAGAGAGAGAGAGAGAGAGAGATAGCTGACTGTGCAAAGCTGTTATAGGGGAATGATTTCTGCACTGCGGGGCGGGGGGGATGGTCTCAGACAGAGTCAGCCCTGATCGGATCGGCTAGTGAGACCTGAACAGCTATGGTATAATCTCTACAGAGCACACTGTCAATGTTTTTTTATATTTTCTTATTCTGTTACCATTTCAGGCATTTTATAAGTAGGATACTTCATTCCAGGGTGTGCTAACATACTGAATATACTCACTTCATGGCTGGTTGAAGGCAGTCAACTAAATACTGTGCCTCACAAAGCACCCAAGGTACACATACTGGTGTACAGCTGCCTCATCTTGTGCTACCCCTTCCTAGACCTGCTCCTCATACACACCCAATACATCCCAACACCAGTTGCTCTCCTGACAGTGGCAGCACACTGCCTGCCTGCCTTCAGCTTACTGCCTGCAATAATCCTAAAACCTTTTTCTATGGTTGAGCTGCTCACTGTTGCACCACACAGGGTGTACCTGCAACCTGGATTCCTATGTACCGTACCTCACATTTCCCCACAAAAAAAACCTAAGCCCACGGTTTGCAGACCACTCGCACAACTTGTGCCGTTATGCTTGCAGTGCATCCCTTTCCACTGTTACATCCATTGTTTTGGCCAGTTTGGTATCAGCAGCAAACTTCTGAAGTCTACTACTGACCCCCTCCTCCAGGTCATTCATAAATATGTTCAAGGGCAGCATACCTGGTAAGCACCACCCCTTACAATAGTCTACGCACTACATTCCAGTATTTTGAAGGATTACCACCCATCACTCTATGTTTTCTAACTCATGTGAGCCAGTTTGTGGTATATCTCCTGTATTCCTCACCCAAGATGTCATACAGGTGTCTAGAAAGAAGAAAATACTAGATTTAGTAATTGGCAACATTGCCTACTGGGGAAACACAGGTGGGTGAAGGCAGAGATAATGGGCAGATGAAATGACCACCCCAACATAGGGCCGCTTTGGCCTTAAGTCCCACACTTAGCAGTGAGAAGCTTTTCTCAGAGGATCTGGAATCACCTGGGGTGGAGCCTGACTAAGTCCTCATGTCTACGAGGGGGAGTAAATCCTCAACAGGGGCTTGGAGTACAGTGAGCTTGCTAAGAAATGGCTGTAGAGAGGTGGAGTAAAACTGCCTTCAGGGGGGTTGGCTCTATGAAGGACAAGCAAGGGACAAGAGCGTCTGCACTGAGCAGCTTCTGGGAAGGGCATCACTTATCAGGTTTGTGGTCCATAGAGAGACAGTCCTCACCATGATTAGGGAATTTGGAGAGAGGGCAGAACTGGAAAAGATAAATTTAAGATTTTCTCTTTTGTAAGATACTTGCAGTCTATCGTTGTACTCTATTCTTGGTTCCTTTATACTGGAACCTAAGATATCCTGATGTGATTCATAAGATCCCCTTAGTGCTAACTAGCTGTAACACTAGGAATTATTTCATTCAAAATGCATCATGTTGATAGGATTGACCATTGTTCACTGGAGTTACTGAGACCTACTGACTGAGAAGTCTTGACATGACCCAACCTGTCACTAAGCACCACTGTACATTAAGCTCATGACATTGTAACCAGAAAGTGAAAGTTGCTGCCAGAGTTGGCGGAATCTTCACCGGAAGCAACCCTGACTCAGACCCTAAAGAAATCTGTAGCAAACTGATTGAAGTGAGACCTCTCGGATGAACAGACTGAGCATATGGCAACTTCAAAATATCCTTGGCTAGACCTATGTGGTGAATCCCACCCCTTCAAACTGATTGAAGGGGGTCAAGGGTTCAGCAGATCAACTTAACATCAACACAGGAATGAGACATACTCCAAATAGCCTTTATAACGCAGCTCATCTGATTTTTGTGACTGTTTTAGATCAAGGTACCCCGAGTCACACTGATATTTGCTTTCAGATGAGTCTGTGTCTGGGGTACAGCCACTGAGGGAGGAAGTTCAGGTTGCAGTAGCTGTGGAAAAAGGTTACCTGGGTTTTTGTAGATGTTGAATGCACCTGTGAAATAATGAGGTAAGAGTCGTTCCAGTAACAGCAGCACATCTTCCAGCTCCTCTAGGATTCCCACAAGAAGGAAGTATTCATTCAGATTCTGTTTAGCCCTTTCAAGTGCCCATTCTCCTGGCTCCCTAAAAATTAGAAAAACAAAATTAGGGGTACTAAAACAAGTACAGCTAGCTTTTATTATTTTTTAGTAACTGGTTAAGGCTCACCGACCACAAAGCCCATTTACAGGGGTGACCCGGGAACACTGGGGATATTATGGGACTTGCTCAGGGCCACACAGTATGCACGTGGAGGTTGTGGGAATCAAATCCAGGTCTTCTAGATGTACTAAGATCATTCACAGCTCATTGCTCTACTCTGTAAGCTATATTGCCAGACCAACTCCCACTTTTATGGTGCGCAGACAGCCTTGGTGCATGTTTCTTTGTGAATACTTTTTAATGTTCCCCAGGGTAAAGCTAACTGTCTTGTTCACTTTGTTTCACTTTACTGAAGAGCACGAGTCCCAGTGTGTACACTAAACTGTAGCATTTTACTTTTGTCATTCTCTGCATACTCCCAGTTGTGGGGATGTCTCTCCTTCAGCCACCTCCATGCCTTGGGTCTCTCCCACTGGAATTTTGACCTGAGGCCAGAACACCACCAATCAGTCAACTCCCAATAATTTATTCCTACGGAGCTTAGCCCTATGGTGGGTTCTCCCCTATAGAACTATGTGGAGTGTCACCTTAAATCTCGTATTGTGGTGGGAGGAAAAGCAAGGTGGTACCTTTGGCTTTAGGTCATCCTAACTGGGAGATGGGATGCAGGTAAGTCATCCACCAGTTAATCTGCCTCATTTTCTCTGGCTTTCTTCCAGAAGACCCTCCCACAGGGAATCAGTAGTATTTTTGTTCATCACAGGACCTAGCACACTTTGAATGCAGTCCTGCCCTCCCTCATGTGCTCCCAGATGCACTACTGCTGCAAAGTGCCACTCCTTTTGTGACCCCGGTGGCAGCAGTGCAGTAGGGGAGCAGGCAAACTACTCGCCCTCAAGGCAGATGGTGGATTAGCAGTGTATAGGGGTGGTGTTGAAAGGTACTGGGCCAGTATATCGCGGACCAAACCGCACATGGAATAACGTGCTATACAAAGCATGAATGATGCTATAGCAACAGGAGTTGTTTCAGTGTGTGGTAAGAATTGCTACCCCTATCACTGTAGGCTGCCATGACGGAACATCAAGGATGATGTCAGGGTGGTGCTTGGCTGAGCCACTCCCGTGATGGAGTGGCTACAGCACCTGTCTCCAGCGGCATCCGGGACCTGGAGCTGTGGTTTGGCACTCCCCAGGACCCACTATAATGCTTTTTTTTTTTGTTTTGTTTTTTCAGAAACAAACTTTGTCCCCACTCTGAGTTTTCCTTCTCCCCCCAAATCCATGTCCCCCGGAGTTCATTATTGTAAGTCCAGGTGGGGGGGGGGCAAAGCACCCTGCAAAAATAAAGACAGGTGCTGTTTTTACAATGGTGTATGTTCATGTTGATTCAGTTGGGATTTTGTCCTGATGCTGTTAGAGCACACGCTGTTGTGTCTGCACTGTAGTGTGTATGCGTGGTTTTCCCTGTGACATTATGACCCATGCCGTATTGAAAAAGGGTGTTACTGCCACAGTCTCAGAAAAGCAAAAGTTACAAGGAGACACTAGGTGAAGAACAGTTCACCACATCCAGAATTCTGTCACATAAGGGTGAGGGTAGGTGATAAGGGTTGGGGATTGATGGAAACATTTAAAGACGTTCCCTGGTGTTTCAAATTCCCATTTTTCTAATGCTCTTGAAAAAGTTTTCAAGGTCGTTTTCTGGCACAAATACATTCTTAAATATATGGAAGCATTATTAGAATAATGATTTACCTTATTATGTAATGTCCAGCTAAGAATATACACAGGATGACAGCAAGGACATTAACTCCCACAACTGTAGCAGTTGGTATCATTCAAGGCACTTTATCTTCATATCTGTGTCTTTGGTTACACTATTAATGTTAAGTCCTTGCCATTCTGCATGTATTTTTGAATTGTTTGAATAGCATTCTTGCAAGTTTCATTTTTTATTGGGATATTTCAATTATTTTTGTCCTAAGCTGACTACTTCTGAACCTGCAACTTTGAAAGCAGATTTAACCAAAACAAGCATGGCAACCCCTAGATTTCTTTCTGTTTCTATATTCATCACCATATTCTACATCTATCAAAAACGTTTTATGAAAATGACATGGGTTTGAAGTGGTTTTATGTATAAAAATATACAGATATTTCTCCCTTTTTGGGGGGAATATCAGTTCAAGAGGGTGTCACAATATGGGTAATTCACTCTTCATTTTTGCATTTGTGGAAAACGTGAAGCAAGCATAATGACAAATGATGAGTCCCTGTTTCACAGTTCCTTTCACACTCATGTTGACATCTAAAATATCTAAAATATTGATGTTATAACCACATAAAACAATCTGAACGCTTCTGGATTTTTTCCATAAAGAGAGATTAAGTTTCACCAATGTAACAAAGGATGCCTACTGGTAGCTTTGAAGCCCCAACTGCTGCACAGATTGGGGCCTCACTCTAACCTCCCCGCAGGCACCATATAAAATGAAGGGTTTATTTACTTGAATGCTTGTAAAGTGTAGTTAAGCCCCCGGCACAGGCGGCATTTTAAATATGGCGCTCCTCACCCACTCGTGATCATGCTGCAAATAACGTGAGAGGATGACGCTCCACTGCCCCTTCCTTATTGGTGCCCTTGTGTACGTAGATATAATAATCTCCATATCTCAGATGCCCAGTGCTGTTTTGACAGACTTTGCCTAAATGCCATGTGTGTGGCAGCTGGTAGAATAAGGGGGTGGTGGTGGGTGAAGTCCTACGGCACATAAATAAGGTGACTTGAGCATGTATACAGTTCCAAAACTGATTTTCTTTTATTAATAAAATCACATGGTAAATGCCTGGCTTAAGCACACCATAAATTAACAGCAAGAAATCATGGTGCTTATTATATTATTTAAATATTTAGCTAGCATCCCTTCTGTTGAATGTGGTCAAGCACCCAGTGTGAGAAAAGTGTTTTATATTCAAACACCATTTGTGACAAAAAAAAGAGAAAATGAAACTTTTGCTCTCTCGTGTATGGCCAGAACTTTAATCACTGTAACAGCAGTATTTTTCAAAATTATGCACAAAACTTAACAAAAATGAAAAAGGAAAAGACACTGGATTTGATAGAATATATTTTTATTTACATGTTTAATGATTAAATCAACACAAAAACATAACATAAAATACTGCTTCCTGTCCCCTTTAACCATTAAATTCTGCAATACTTCCGTGGTCAGCATACAGCTCCACGTGCGACCCTAATGTCTGCAGGTGGTCTTCGCTTCTGTGGCTGGCTCCACGGTTGTGGAATCACTGTAAGCAGGGGGCCTTGACTTAGGCAGGTGGGCAGGGCACTTAGTCTTGGGGGACAGGCACTTAAACTAGGGGGATGGGGAAATTAGACAAGGGGGTATGGGGCACATAGACTAGGGGGTACAGGACACTTAGACTAGGGGGTATGGGGCACTTAGACTAGGGGTAAAGGGGCACTTAGTCTAGGGGACAGGGTGCTAATACATGGGGGGACAGGGCACTTAGACTAGGGGGTGCATGACATTTAGAAAACAATATTCCTCAGCTATGCAAACTGTGTGTAACCCTGGCACCATTATATCAAGGGCTACTACCCCTGCATGCTTCTCTGACTGCAGGTTGAGGGGCCTGAGTTCGGATTCAATGACAGGTACTGTGGCTTTCCTACTAGCAGTACAACTGTAATTATTGTGCCTCCGCCCAGAGTGATTAAGTGGGTAAATTGTAGAACATTTACAGCCTTCTGGGAAGCTATACCTACTCACAACCCCAGCTAGTGGCCCAACACACAGACTGGCAGTATACGTTGTACTTGGACTGCAATAACACATCTAATGGCTAGCACTATTAATAAGTTCTCCGGTTTCATACTTACCAACAGGGTCTGGACTTCTAGTATACACCCTGTCTCCCCTGCAAAAGAACAGTTAACCAGCAACCACAGTGCAGCTTTATCTTCCCCCCACACTTTACTATGCAGTAATAATATGCTCTCAGACCCAGTTAATAGACAAAACAAATCAGGTATATTTAGGGGACTGAACACAAGGAGGGGGTGATAATTTAGGTTAAATATTGTGTTATTGTAACTAAGCATATAATCAATATTCATTAGATCTGTCCCTGAATTAATCAGTTTATCAAGCTGCTGGGTTTCCAAGATATAATAAGGTGCAGGCCTGAAGCATTGCTGTGGGTAGGCTGCAGCTGGTTGGGGCCCTTGATGGAGAGAAGGGTGTTATTAGACAGATAAAATAGTTGCAAACAGTAGAATATTTGTAGTCCCAGGCCAGATGGCCTGTAACCACAGTTAAAACCTAACGAGAAATTATAAGGCAAATCAGATGACACCATACAGTTATTTGGTTGTTGCAGAGGGCTACCCTGATTGTAGTCACTGCACTCAGAGTGATTGGAGAGAAAGATGAAGACACCATGGATCTGCAGGCTTGCCAGGATGATGGTGGGGACCGGGGCCGGCATGACTCACCTCCACTTCACGGCCTTTCCCTGTAGGTGGCCACAACCTGTAACTTGCTTCTTCACTGACTCCGTGAGGCTGGTCTCTGTCCAGGCAGGTACTGGATCTGGTGCAGGAACAGTCTTTAGGGCCACAGCTGGCACAGGCCCAGTACATGAAGTTCAGCTTTGTATGCAGTTTGAAAACTCGCTCAGCTTGCGATTAGCAGACTGGCTTAACTTTGTCAGGAAACAAACAGGAACAACTGGTAACAGGTCTCCCCTTTTTCTGAACGTGGCAAAAGACAAACACAACATCCACTGGCTCCAAATGGCACTGGAGTCCTTAACTCAAGAAATCCTCTCACAGTTCCCTTTCCGAGTCATTTCTGGCAAAGAGCTATTATTTGGCAAAGCGTTCTCTTTGTGTCAGCCTGGCAGCTGAACACTCGATTCCTTTTCTGCTTCTAGGCAGTCTAGAGTTCAGCAGAGAGGCAACAGCAGGCCTTTCCAGTGTAGTTCTGCAGCTGAGCCACACAGGCTTCTTCTCTCTCTCCAGCGGCTCGAGCAGGAATTTCCCAGAATACAGTTCTAAAAACTGAATAGCAGAGTCTCTCTCATTCTATTGCTCATCCAAGCTGTTAATTACAGTTCCAGTCTTGTGACTGGTTCAAATTTGAGCACCCACGCTTTGTCCCTGTTTTATCCCCCAGAAATTTTTGCCACATCCCCAAAAGTCTGTGTGGTAAATCTGGCTTTCCCATTGGCTGCTAGGCTGCAAAGATGGCTGCTTTTAGTAAAATTGTTAAGCAGTTCACACAGTCACTCACAATTAAAGTTCTGGAGCAGCCAGCAGAAATGCTTTTTGTTCACACAAACCTCACAGTCATATAACCACAACTATGCCCTTTTAAACGGGCCCACTTTTAAACATTTATGTACAATAATTCCCCTGTTGCTGCCGTTGCAATTCAGTACCCCTACACAGCAGGCAGCATCTTCATTAATGTTCATGAGGCTTTATTAATATTTATTAGCCCCAAATTTATGTCCGTTTCAAAACTTGACTTCTATAATATTCTGAGGCCTCTCACTGGCCTTGTTCAGGTCACGATCCCCAATTAGATGAACAGGGGCACCAGGACCACTGAGATATCTCTAGATTGACCACTACACTGGTCGGAAGATCGGAGGTGCTCCCTTGCGCATGCATGGGTGCCGGCAGCATTAGGGAGATGCCGGTGGCTCGCAGTTCAATCTCTAAGCCCAAAATCGGCTAAAATAAAGTACCGGGGCTGTTCAGGGACCAAGGGCAACAGCAGACTCGGGCTGTGATAGTGCAATACTGGGGGGATCGGAGGATGCCAGGAGGCAACCGGGAAAAATGGGGAAACTGGGGCAATTAAGGTAAGCCCCCCCAAAGGGGGGGTTACATGTGGAACAATATTCCTCAGTTTATATAAACTGCTGCGGAACACTATTCCTCAGTTATGTAAACTGCGGAACAATATTCCTCAGGTTCTGTAAACTGTGGAGCAATATTCCTCAGTTTATATAAACCGTGGAAAAGTATTCCTCAGTTTATGTAAACTGCGAAACAGTATTGCTCAGTTATGTAAACTGCTGAACAATATTGCTCAGTTATTGTAAAGAGTGGAACAATATTCCTCAGTTTATGTAAACCACGGAATAATTATTCTGCAGTTTACATTAAATTCCTTGGAAAACTCCACGGCTGCAGAATTGCAGAAAACAAGGGGCCTTGTCTAACAGACAGCCGGGACCCAACCTGCGTACGGCCTTATAAGTTAGAAGATCAACTTTAAAGGAGAGACGTCACTTTACTGACTACCAGTACAGTTCATGCAGTGCTGGGGAAACATGAATTGACCTAGAAAGTCTGGTCAGCAATGTAGCAGCAGCATTCTGCACCAAACGTACACACTGCATTGTACCTCCACTCACTCTGTGGTACAGTATAGAGCATTACAGTAATTAAGCCAGGACATCATAAATGCATGAATTTGTGTTGCTCGAATAGAGAATACCCTCTCTGAGAAGAAATGTGCAAACTCCTTGCATTTAGAAGGTGAAAAAACTCTGCCGGACTCTATACAGGCTGGATGAAGTTACCTATCTACAGTGTGAATGAGTTGAGCTGGTCGATTCCTCCTGGCAGCAACATCCCTTGACAGAAAAACTGCCATCTTCCATGAGACTGCCATTTGGCATTCACAATAGTGACAGTCATAGTCAGTCTGTCATCCTCAGCCCTGGATCTTCTCCAAAAATGCTCCAACCTCCATCCCCTTGCCTTCATCTCCCTTAGCTCACAATCATACCATGGTGAGTCACAGCATGAAACAAGGAGTTATACATGGATGGGAACGACTTGATCAAAGGTCCCATGAAAGCCCTGTTATAGGCTACATCACCTCCTCCTCCTCCTTCTCTGACCCTGCTGCACATGTTGCCATTATACCTAAGACATCCAGTACCACCTGAACTCCTGGCTGAAGCCCTCTCATAGGGCGATACCAGACAATCTCCCCTGGGAGTGGACCATAAGGGTGGCCTAAAGGAGAACTTGATTGCACAATGATCTGACTGGATCAATCTTGAGACCCTTTACCTCGAGCCCCAGGAAAAATATCAAGTTCAAGGCATGACCATGCTGGCGAGTCACAGAAGTAACTACTTGTTCAAGGCCCAGGGATTCCAGCACCTGGAGGAAATGTTGGCCAAAGTGCGAGAGTTTGCCATCAAGCTAAGCACTGAAGTCACTCAGAATTAACCATCTGGACAACTCCAACACCCTGTTGGCAACTAAATCTACAGTTATATGAAGGAAATCCCCCCCATGCCCCAGAGACCAGTACATGAGAAGGATTCTACAGCCTGCACCTGGACCACTACAGACAGCCACATATTCAAATCTGCCTCCAGGTGCACAACCAAATTCAGCTCAGATTTAAAACAAATGACCCCCTTTCGATCCTTCCTTGGGCAGAGGACCACAGATAATCCAGCTGGGATGGCTGCCTCCAACACAGACTCTGATGAAGGTGTACATTATAACGCTGAAACATTAATCGGAAGGCAACTGGCATCATAGGCTTGACCTAAATCATATGTCACTGCTCTCACAATCCACTATCTCAAAATGCAAACACTTTGCAAAAAGTAGGAGTCTTTAAACCAAAGTAAAACCTCAAACCAAAAGTTACTCTGCACTCTCCGTGCAAGTATGAGAGGAGATTTGTGCTATTTCCAAAGATTTTTGTTGTAGTCCAAACTGACATACAAGTTTCAAAATTGTTCCATTCAATACCAGTGTCTCCACAAACTGAACGTTCAGTTTGTGGAGACACTGGTATTGAGTAGAACAATTCTGAAACTTGTATGTCAGTTTGGACCACAACAAAAAACTTTTGAAATAGCACAAATCTCCTCTTATACTTCCACGGAGAGTGCAGAGTAACTTTTCATTTGGGATTTCATTTTGTGAGGGCTACCTACTCTATCTCGGCACCCAGCTTGTTCAGCTGTGGACACAGGTTTGGAGTGGACTTTTAAACCAAAGTATCCTTTACCTTAGTTTACTTACAGTCCAACCTTGAAACAGACAGACGTCCAGCACAGTGGTGAGCAGCAATTTGTAATGTTTCACCGATAGATTTTGTCAAATGCATCATGGGCTCCACAGGCTCCACGAGATGGCTTACAAACTAGGTCATTATTTTTCTTACTGATTTTGTACAACTGAAATGTATAGTGTTATTATAGAAGCCATGTAGTAGATGGACCGGGTTGTTATTTTGGTGGTTTAGGTTTAAAAAAGCACATAGCATTTACCATGAAAGCTTTGTTTGCACAGCACTAGTGCACTTTAACAATGGAGTAAAAAAAAGTGTGGCAGACAGGACTGATGGTTACCAGCGGAGCAGTTGCTTTAGAACTCAGCAGGGTTCATATTATGTTTACTAAAGCACTTGTGCACTTTATCTAGTAGCCACCAAATTATTTTGGAGTACAAAATAGACAGCTGGAAACAAAGGAAAGCTGCTTAAGAATTCAGTTGGAGCCATTTATGAGAGCAAAGCTTCAGACCTGTGGTATGGTGGATTGAACCTGTATACTACTGAAAGTGAAGACAAGATGGTATAAAAATAATTGTACCTGTTTGCACAAACATTTTGGTAAGTGCTTTCTATTCAAAAGCTATGTAAAAACGGAGAAGTGCTGACCCCGTAAGTCTAGGACATAGCCACTGACTTTATTGCCTCACTGTACAAAATGACATAAATCAAATAGTGTGGTAATCAGACTTTGGTGACAAAACCAGATCACAGTTCAGAAGCAGTCACAATTGGGAGTCTCACTCCTCAGTTCAGTTCCTGTCTCACAGAAGCTTCAAAATGCAGCATTAATAGTTTGCTTAATGATGAAATGTAAATGACACTAACCAAGGTTTTTCCACAAAATAGTTTAAATTGTTTACTGGGTGAAAATCACTACCATTAGCACTCCCACTGCCAAGGGTAGTAGACAAAGTCGGACTTGAAGCAAATTAGCAGTACAAAAGCACATGAGCCAGACAGTGCTCTCACCACCTCTGACCTCGGGTGTAGCAGTCCTCTATCCCTCATCAGTGTTTAGCTCAGCCATAGAAACATAGAAACATAGACTTTGTCAGTAGATAAGGACCGCTTGGCCCACCCAGTCTGCCCATTTCCCTACCTAATGGATAAGCTGCAGATCCTAGTTAACCAGCAGCCTACTTCTTCCTACCCCCACCCCCTAGAATTGCCTTATGACTGTCCCATGCATGCTTGAATTCTACCACTGTTTTTGACTCCACAACCTCCTCCGGAAGGCCGTTCCATGCATCCACAACCCTCTCTGTGAAAAATACTTCCTTAAATTTCCTCTGAGCGCCCCCATCTTCAAATTGTGCCCCCTTGTTCTTGCACACTCTTTTTTGAAAGATGCTACCCTCTTGGACTTTGTTGATTCCCTGAGGTACTTGAAAGTTTCTATCATGTCCCCTCTCCCTCCTTTCCTCAAGGCTATACATATTAAGCTCCTTAAGTCTCACTTCATATGTTCTCCGTGCAGACCCTGCACCATTTTAGTTGCCCTCCTGACAGCTTCCATCCTGTCTATGTCTTTATGGAGACTGGTCTCCAGAACTGCACGCAGTACTCCAGATGGGGTCTCACCAGCTGTCTGTACAAAGGGATAATAACTTCCTGTTTTCTACTGGTGATGCCTCTCCTATACAACCCAGTATCCCCTAGCCCTCCTTGCTGCCCTCTCACATTGCTTGCCCACCTTTAGGTCATCTGATATGACTACCCCCAGGTCCCTTTCCATTTTTGTTGTTGTTAGTATCTCACCCCCACTGTGTACTCTTCCCCTGGGTTTTTGTTTCCCAGGTGCATTACCTTGCACTTCTTAGCACTGAATCTAAGCTGCCATACATTTGACCATTCCTCTAACCTTGCCAAGTCCCTTCTCATCCTTTCCACCCCACCTTGTGCATCAACTCTGTTGCAGATCTTTGTGTCACCTGCAAAGAGACATACTTTTCTTCCGTCCCTCTGCAATGTCGCTTATAAAGACATTGAAGAGGACTGTCCAAATACTGAACCCCTGCGGTACTCCACTAGTAACCCCCTTTCTTCAGAGTGACTCCATTTACTATTACCTCTGTGTCCTATTCTCCAGCCAATTCTTTACCCAGGCTGTCATCTTAGGACCCACTCCCAGGCTGGCTAACTTGTATAGTAATCTTTTGTGTGGGACTGTGTCAAATGCCTTGCTAAAGTCTAGGTAGGCCATGTCCACAGCCCCTCCCTGATCTACTATTTTGGTCACCTAGTCAAAGAAATCTATCAGATTTGTCTGGCATGACCTTCCCACTGTGAATCCATGCTGCCTTGGGTCCTTTGCACCTCTGGCCTCTAGATACTCGACAATTCTTTCCTTCAGAAGTGATTCCATCATTTTCCCTACCACTGAGGTTAAACTAACAGGTCTGTAGTAGCCTTCTCTTTTTCTGATGACCTCTGTAAAGAACCACTCCCAAAACTGTATGAGTTGAAGCCCTGACTGGGTCCCCTTCCACCAGTGTCACTGGTCGAAATTCTAGGCCGACTCTTCGAGACTCAGCAGCCAACCACATTCCGGCTCCCTTACTGACTCATCACCCTCACTGAGCCAGCTGCTCGTGGCTGCCCACTCTAATCCCTGCACAACACTACCCAAAAACAGGCAAAGTCAAGTGCTTGCCAGTGTACTGGGCCCAATAACCCAGCACGCACCTGGAGCCCCACAGGCATTCTCGGTACTCCATCTGAATCCACTCCAGCGCCATGCTCCACGGCACACGGTGAAATAGTCTTTTCTGCCAAAGTTGCAACAAGTAGGCAGAACCAGTGTGAAGACCACAACCAGCTCACTCAAACAGGGCTGACACGGTAACAGTCCACAATAAAGAAAAGCTACCCGGCACCAAGACACTGACCTACAACTAAAAACCAAACGACACTCCTATGCACTAATTCACTAAGGTACTAACTACACTAGTAATGACCCTACCACTATACAATACTAAAAAATAAAATAAAATACAAACTAGAGCAAACAAATGGCTGTAGAACCTGTGCTAGATTTTTCATGCACAAGGGAGAAACAGCTAGTAGGCTCCCAGAGCAACTGACAGCCTGCCCAGCCCGACAACCAAGCTAGGAAAATGTCTCTAAAGACATCATAAAGTGTTTGGCCACTTATGAATTCTCTTGTTGGCTCCTAATATTGGGTCCTATGCACTATGCCAAACAGCTGCAAAGGCATAGATATGTGGGAATGCCATGCAGTGGGGTTCCGTGGATCCCTGGTGGCATTCACCAAAGGTGCGCTGGCCAGGTGCACACCAGATTCCCCGGTCACATGGGCAGCTACATGCCAGGATAGTCCTGGGGGAGGGACCGGGTGTGCCTACACTATGTGCTATTCACAGAGGTGCATAGTGCTACACACAGGGGGGCATAGACTGGCACTGGATAAAGTAAGGGAGACCCTGCCATAACTGCTGCACACGCCGCATGCACACAGGACATCTACCCAGTCCAGGAAGCTGTTTTCAACCCCCCCAACAGAACCCCTACTCCTGTCCCATATGCCAGCCCCCTGCACACATCTGTGCCCCATCTCCATATTTGTTGTAAACTCCCCCACCACACATCAGAGCCATGTCTCCATCTGTGTGCAACCCCCATCACAGATCAAATCCCCATCCCCGTCTGTGTCATGAAACCAACCCAAAACATATCAAAGACTTGGCCCCCTTCTGTGTGATGAACCCCCCCACCACACATCAAAGCCCTATCCCCATCTGTGTGGTAGAACTCCCCCACACACATCAAAGCCCCATCCCCATATTTGTTGTAAACTCCCCCCCAACCAGAGCTCTGTCATGAAGGACCCAGCCCAGTACATCACTTCAGGAACACCCCCTGATCCCCGATCCCGGCTCCTTTACCCTTTCATTGGTGGTCAGTGGCCCCCCATGGCACTGACAACAACCACCCCCGGCCCCTGTACCTACAAGTCAGTGCCAGGGCTATAGAGGGCCAGCAGCACAGCCCTCCACACACCTCCATGGCTGCTGGCCATCCAACAGATGCTGAGAGCATGCTGCCTATTTATAGCAGTGCACTTTATAGCAGTGCACTTCCAGCATCAGTTGGACGACCGACAGCCAAGGAGGTGTGTGGAAGGTTGTGCCACTGGCTGTCCATAGCCACAGCACCGACTTGCGGGTACAGGGGCTGGGAGGTGGTGTTGCTGGTGCCACGGGGGGTGGGGTAGCCACTAACCACCAATGAGCGGGCAGAGGGGCCGGGATCAGGGATCAGTGATCAGGGGTGGTCAGGAAGTGATATACTAGGCTGGGTCCTTCAAGGCAGGGCTCTGGTTGGGGGAGTTTACAACAAATATGGGGATGGGCTTTGATGTGTAGGGGCCAACACAGAGACGGGATTGGCTTGATGTGTGGTGGGGGATTTACAACAAATACAGGGACAGGGCACAGATGTGTACAGGGGGGTTATCACACAGATGAGGACAGGGGCTTTGATGTGTGATTGGAGATTTACAACAAATATGGGGACAGGACACAGATGAGTGGCAGGGGGTTTTGCACACAGACGGAGATGGGGCACAGATGTGTGTTGGGGTGGGAGGGCTGGCATACAGGATCGGGGTGGGTGCTCTGCTGTGGGGAGTACAGCTATGCGCCAGGTGGTGCCATGGGGTGGGCATCACGCAGGGGGGACCACATGACAACAGGGACCAACTGCGCATTGATCAGGTGACTGTGGGTGCTATGCATGCACCCGGACTCGCGCCATCCCACGTGGGGGATCCACTCTGGGACCCAGGATGGGTATCTGATTGACTGCCTGCCTGTGTCTGCTACTCCACCCCCCCATCCTCTCTGCATGCACCTGTGTGCCGGGGAGGGGTGGGGCCAGGGACAGGTGGCTGGTGTTTGTGCATACCAACCTGTGCGCACCTGTCCGCGGGCATGGAGCTATGCGGGTGGGGTACACACCTCTGGCTCACACTTTCTGTCCATTTATGCAAAGGCACCATTGTTCTTGTGTTCTCCTATCCTTAAATTTAGAGATCTGGTGTTTTTTTCAGTGCAAAATTTAAAGCATGGACATGTCAGGAGGCAGACGTAGTTGCATCCCGCTGACTGCAAGGCATGAAATTGTCCAGAAGATGATACTCCCCATCTTTGACTGCTGTGATGTAGTCTATGGTGCTGCTCCCAAGTCTCCTCTGACCAAGTTGGACACTCTCTTTAACTCCTTCTGCCACTTTGCTCTCGACTCCCCTTCCTGCTCCCACCACTGTGAACTCTATCGCTCTCTAACCTTCCTTCCACTATCTCACAGACGCATCTCACACTGTGTCAAACTAACCTCCAAATTCTGGTTCAGAGTGCTCCCCTTCTATCTCTCATCCTCTATCTCCATTCCACCTCCCCCCACCCACTCTCTCAGATCTAATGACACCCACACCTTGACGATCCTTCACCGCTCCACCCTCATAGGTCAGACTGGTTTCGCCCATCGCTTCCCTAAAATTTGGAACTCTCTCCCCCCTGAAATATGACACTCCTCCGCCAACTACTCCCTTACCTCTGCCCTAAACAATTATCTCTCCCTCAGCTGTTCCTGCTTTACCCTCCTTAATACCTATCCCCGGTTTCTGCCTTCCTATCCTGACCCCCGCCGGCAGGGTTCTCAACATCCTGAAGGAGGAATCAGGAAATGGCTTCCCCTACTCCTCTCCTCCTCTCTTCTCCACTTGTCCTTCTGGGTCACCCGTGTGCACAACCTACCCCATCCTTTTTAATCTAACAGCACATGCGTACTACCTTGAGCCTGCTCCTGGTACACTCATGCACTATAATGGTTCTGTTGCATTATTACTGTTTTGTACATTTATATGTTCTTTTGTATGATTTTGGATATGTATTGTAATTTACTCAATGTTCCACTACTGTTTATTGTACAATACCTTGTGTTCCAACTGTTGCATACTTTTACAATGTTGTATTGTTTGTACTACTGACATACTATTGTAACTGATCATCCTTCACAACCCTATGTAACCCCCTTCCCCCAGGTCACACCGTGAGATGAGCAACTTGTTGTTCAGTGTGCCCTCCTGGTGAAACATTTCAATAAATAAATAAATAAAAAACAACATGACTACTGTTACAATTTACAGACTCTTTAATTTGGTATCTAAAATGAGAATAATGTTTGGGCAGCCATACACAACAAGCCTGTGTCTGCACTGAGAGTTTTTTATGGCAACCAGGAACCCCACGAGAGAAGCTAAGGGGGTTCCCTGGTTGTCATAGATTAGAACACTCGAGATGAACACATAGGCTTGTCTGTGTATGAATGACCATACATTATCTTATATAGCCTGTCTACTGTATTTCAGACACTCTGGTTCCTTTCAGTAAATTGGGGGTTGGGGGCTGGCTCAGATTACTGATTCAATGTGCTGCAGCTTTTTTCTGTAAGTTCAAGTTAAAAATAAACAGCTTCCAGCTTGATTGGATACAGGAAAACAGCTATGTGGCACCATTCTAAGTTGTTGTGCTGCAGTAGTGACATCATTACTGCTGCACAACAACATAATGATATCACTACTGCAGCACAGCAAGCATAATCCAGGCATGGAATTCCATGCATAACATGGTTCCACCATACACTACACTATAATGTTTTTTCCGGTATTCAAAATATATTTTTTGCCTGTGAGGCCACAGTGGCTACACCTACCACAGAGTCCATGCCCGACCTTCAGGGGCCCATAAGAAGTTGTCCTATCTCTGTTACAGTGGTGTGGTGTTCAGTGTGTACAGGCCAGTCCCTACTGACTCTGGCTCTTATGGATGCCACAATAGGAATGTTTCTGAATTCTCTAATGGCTAGGGACCATAAAATATTCCAATTCTGATTAATAATGCCTTTATTTTCATTGGTGAGATCAGAGTATTGCAATGCCAACACCATTCTGTTTTCTCCACACATCTAGTCTCTGTCAGAATTTAACAGGTCTAAATGATCTCGTGATTTAGCTTTGTCCATTGCTGCCTGATGACTTGATATTTATAACTCCTTTCAAGGAATCCATTAACCTTTTATGAAAACTCCTTCTGTTGCCCTCTGTAATACTGAAATCCTGGTGAACTGGATTCATCTTTGAGAATGAAATACTATCCTTTAATTTTACTGGGTGTAAACTCTTGGCATGCAATAAAGTGTTACGGTCAGTCATTTTTTTGTATAGTCCTGTTTCCAGTCTTCCACCTGACTTGAACATCATGATGTCAAGAAAAGCAATGTTTGTGGTGCCGTACTATATGTTTATATGTATAGTCACTCTGGGGTCGATTTTCAAAAGGTAACACAGGCTTGTGTCAAGCCGTGTCAGACCTGTTTTTTGGCGCAGCTGCGCCAAACTCCTTTGACGCAGCTGCACCCTATTGTAGTACATTGGGTGTAGTTGTGACCGTTTCCTCATTTTACAGCAGATTGCACCAAAGATTTGGTGCAGTCCCTATAGAAAGGGCACCCCAAGTGGCGCAAGTTAGACCAGGGAAAAGTTGATCTAATTTGCAGCCTTTGGTGCTCGGGATTGAAAATCCCAATCACTGGCTGGGAGAATGCTGCAAACCCCATGTGCCAAACGAACATCGCACCAGGGGCGTGTGGCATTCTTGGGGCTTTGAAAATCGAGCTCTCTGTCTCTTGTGATTATAAGAGTGCATTCTTGCGTTCTTGAGTTCTTTGGGTGAGAGAACTGCAAAGCACAGCTGAGCATTTCTGGCACACAAAGGACTTGAGAAGATACTTGTATAGCCATAAAAGACACAGGAACTGTATGTAAGGAAGTAAAATTGATTTTTTATATGGGAATTACATGCTCAGGCCAAAGCCTCTTTTTAGATGAACCCTGTACTTATAAACATTTTATAAATCATGTTAAGGACCTTTGTTAAAAAATGGAATTTGAAATTAAAATCAAGACATTTTACTTTGCAGACTATGAGATGATCCCTTTTGTAGGAAATGGAATGTGCCAAGCGTACTTAGAACTTCAGAACTTTTGAACTACATGCATGATGCCCCCTCTTATGGTTATTCTAGATTGAGTGAGCACTCCTGACCAATCGGAGTGCTCCTTTCCTCTGTGCATGAGACACTTTTATTCTGTGAAGAGGTGTCTCATGCACAGATGCCCTGGAAATGGGCACATTCCAGGACAGTTTAAAAAAAAATGTAATATATTATTGATGGAGCTTGATCAATAATATATGAATACTACCGCAAAGACCACTCTTATGGTTGTAAGAGTGGTCTCACTTACATTCTTCGGATATCAGAACTGCTCACCTTTGGTTCATGGTTCTCATACCCTATGAATGCACGTGAGACCACCCCTACAACACTAAGAATGGTCTCCACATCAGCAGACAACAGAGTACCTGGAATATTTAGGAATAAACAATCCTGACTGGCTAAGAATGATGTCATGATTTATAATGTAATGTGCATCTCAAATAATCAGTGACACTTCTGGCATCAAAGTTAAATACAGAGCTGCTCAAAAATAATAATAATAAACATACTCAATTACACTCCTCGAGGCTTTACAGACAAAATGTTAATTTAGACCCCAACTGCATTCCCTACCAATTCATTAAGATGTAGTACAATGTACAGATTTGGCTGTTTACATTTTTTTCCAGTCTAATGGAGATAATACCAATAGTGGTCTGGGTTTCCTGGGTAATAACCAGACTGGTCCAGTTAATACCAAGGAAACCAGACCACTGCTGGTATCATCACTGTTATACTGAAAAAAAAATAAAACTGCCAAATGTGTGCGTCATGCTACAGCATCTCATAGAAGCTCTATAGCGTTACTAGTGCCTCTGATTGGCTGCTGTGCATTGAAGTGGGAGAGCAAACTGTGCTTGCTCTCTGATTGGCTAATTACAGATACAACAGGCAATCAGAAAGCAGAGCCATTGTCCCGTTATAGTGTATGAAGACGTGTTGTTCAGTATGGATTTCAATGTGTCCCAAAACACCGTTCTGCTGTAGTAGTGACATCTGTAGTACAGCAGAATGACTTTTTGTTCTGCTGCACTAGCCACATCAGACCGGCATGAGCATGAGTTTAAAACAATCATAAAACTGAACCATATGCAAATACAAATGAGCAACCGAACATTTTCAAAAGCAGCGATTCATCAAGTAAAAAAGTACTAGTGCACACTGTCATTGTTTCCACATACCTCTGAACAGCAATATGTCCACTGCGGTTCTATCCAGGCCATTCTGAGACTGACAACAATTTATTTTGCTTCCGTGCCCAGTGTGTGTGTGTGTGTGTGTGTGTGTGTGTGTGTGTGTGTGTGTGTGTGTGTGGGGCGAGGGTTGGAGCAACTCGGTAAATGGCAGAAGTATCCAGTTTGCATTTCTGTGACTGTCAAAATGTGAGTAATCACCTCCTTTTTTTGTCCTCCTATTCTTAATGTTTTTTTTCTCCCCCTCTCCCTAATTTATCTCTCCGTAGGAGTCGTGCTGCTGCCTGAAAAATTTAAATACTGGTATCGAGTGTTCTTTTTTTTCTCAAAATATAATCTCTGCTCCATACACTGTATAGAAAAGGGTATGGCTCACACTGAACAACAAGGCTCTTCTCCAGCCTCGTAGTTACTATGGCAACTGTTAGACTTCTCGAGCTGCGCTCTCGAGGTCAAATCGTCACAGTAACTACTCGGTTGGAGAATAGCCTTGTTGTTCATCGTGAGCCATACACTATCCTACATATTGTTCATTGCCAGTCAAAATGCAGAGCCACACTGTCCCATTATTCAGTCTACCATCAGGTTATTGCAGAATAACCAGATGGTAACACTGCATTTTGATTGGCTAAGAGGAATCTTTTCCACTATAATAAGTTTTGATGTAGTGAAAGGTAAATGATTTAACACTGGGTGCTTAAAAGTAGTAATGTTCTCTTGCTCATCACAGATTACACTGTGGCACCATAGCATTAAATATCCCTTCAGTAGCAGCAGTAATCCAGAAGGTGGCAACATTATTCAAGAAACACATTGATACTTTATCCTCTGTGAAAACAAAGACAACATTTTGGGGTATTACTTAAGAAAACAACATAGGTAACTAACTTTTTCAAGTCAACTCTAACTCACAGCAGGTGTTCACTTCAGAATGAACATTCGCAAACACAGTGTATTCTGGAACTAATATTTGCTACTATAGGGAAAATACTATGACTTGAGTTTTAGTTGTGCTTCTGTAGATTTCCAACACATTTTTGTCAACCTATCTATGAATCAGTACACAAAGTTTTAATGTGGCCTCGTGGTCAGGGGCTGCTGGTGGCAGCACTGCTCTTGGAATCTGGTGGGAGGAGAGGAGGGTGCAAATGCCCTACGACACAAGCATGTCTTCTGTGGGCCAACAGTGGTATTGGTGTGACTGTATGATGTCCTGCAATCTCCTTACTGATAGCATGATTCAGTATGGATGGCAGCTCCACTCACAATGAGATGGGAAGGAGGAAAACAGGGGGAGGGCAAAACACCCAGAAGTGTGGCAAGATGACTTCCCACCCAACGGCCTGACTACATTCTCCAGAGCCCGTCTCCGTGCTAGATATTAGGGAGATGAAGAGCAGCCCATCTGCTGCAGGAGAAGAAGCCAAAGAGTTGTCAGGAGGTGGTACAGTATTAGGTGGGCCCCCAGTGGATGGTGGTTGGCGTTGGGATGGAAGCTGGCAGCAAGGACTAAGGTATGCAGCCCATGAGAAGAGGAACAGTGTGTGATAGAAAAAACTTTAATGTGGACTTTTTGAAATCTTAGTGAATTTATTGTCTTCTGTCACTGTCAGGGAAAAGCCAGCAAAAGCGTGGAATTGGTACTGATATAAAGAAAACTGAAATGTTCGTAATGCAATTAAAGTCATTAGACGAATGAAAATTAAATTGAAAACTACACACCTACTAATGTGAAGCAATACCAAAATTCAGAAAAAGCTGAAAAGTATTTTATTTTTTAAACCATCATGTAATTTTATGTATCAAATACACAACAATTATAGTAATACAGTCTATTGATGCAAAACAATTAGGAATGGCACTATGTATTTGCCATTTTTTTTGACTGTGACACAATTAAAAAAATGTATATCTTGATAATATACAGAAAAAGCAAGCTCAAATATAGCCATACCCTACTTTGTGTAATGTATGGTGAATCTCATACAGCGAACTGGATGCTATTTTTAAATATGTGCTATGTCTTTAAATGCAGGCATTAGATATTTTGGAGGATGGCCGGCCCGATGGTGCTGAGGGTTGAGGTGCCGGATGCCACACCTCGTGCCACATTGGTGACCCGTGTTCGAGAACGAGCCCAGACCGCTGGGGTCGGCAGGGGAGAGAGAGGATTGAGCATTTGTGGGACTGCTCTCCTCTCCTCTCTTGGGGGGGATCCAGGGTCAAGCCCAGCACCGCAGCGGCCCCCGGTGGAGACCGGAGGCACTGCAATGCACAGGGCTCACTTAGTGGGTTGCAGAGCCATGGCAGACGTCCTGACATCATTGCACATTCAGGCTCTGCTGGGTGGGAGGGGGAGAGGGCGTAACACCCCATCTCTCCTGATAGGTGACGGCTCCCTGCAGGACTGGCTGCCACATGCCCAACACTGGGTCCTCTCTCTCCACCCCTTCCGGCTCTCATACATCATGGAGCAACCTGGATTGTAGATAGAGTGCCAGGAGTGGTCAGCAGCCCTACCCTGAGGGGCTCAGAGTTGGGGGGCTTGCCTGATCTCTGTTGAGGGGCAGTAATACAATTGAGGAGGAGAGGACCATGGTGGGCGGTAGAGTGGACCAGTAGGCCAGGGTACCCTGTGAGAGTTTGGGGGAGTAGGGAGATACAAAGAGTTAAACAAAAAAAAAAAGATATTTTGGAGGACTAAAATAGATAGTTCACCTCGGTCTCGGGTCAACAGGAAGGGATGGGAAGTTTTGTACTAGGAAGTCCTTGAAGGGAAATGTTGTTGAAGTTTTGAGTTTTATTATCAGCATTCAGTTGCAGATATTTCACTTTTGCAAGATAACATTATCTTGCTATGCTAAGTCAATAGATAACACTTTTTGCCTTGCTATTTATCAGTGTACAAGTGTTGTGTAAATTCTTTTATTGCCTGCTTATATATTTTTTATGATTTTTATGTACAGCTCCTTGAGCCCTAGGGATCAGATGCTATTAAAATAACATTATCTTACCTTTGCCTTACTGAATGAAGTAGGTCACAGAGGACGTTACAGCAGGTGTGTTGGGGGGTTAATAGATTTTTAACTGCCTTACCCGCTTTTCACAGTTGTGGTAAGACACTAGAGGGATGACTGGATTTTCTAACCTCTTAACCCAAGTTGCATGAGCTAAACTTAAGGGGGGGTAGCCAGAGTAAAGTCCCAGTATTTCTAGATATATTACAGGAACCCCTCTTTTATTTCCATTGGATTTCTTCTGATACGTCTGGATTTATGCAATGCATGTGTAATTAAAATAGCTCAATTAAATGAGTTTATTTTCCCCCACTGAAAATAAATGTGTTTCACATGTGAAACGTTGTTTACTTTCATGCTGCAGTGTCCATTTGACTGGCAGTCTGGGTACTAATACACGTTCACTTCCACACTCCTTTAGACCAACAGAACCAATTTTCCTGAGTTCTCAAAACTACGCTTAAGAAAACTGAAAAAGAAAAAAAATAGCCGCCATGTTTATCTCCACATAATCCTGCTGCAGCCTGTAACAAAATGTCTGTCACATGTCATGTAAACTACTGTAACCACCCAGTCCCTTGGGGTTACTAGAATCCTATCAGTATTACTGTTAGGAGGGCAACAGGCAGTTGGTAGGCAGCTCATAAGGGTCTTCTTACATAATGACATCATTGTTTACTCAGCTAGTCTGAAGAAAAGAATGATTAGGTCATTTGGAACTCTCGCAGCAGCATAAGCCACACTGTGTGGATAGCTGCTCGGGGGAGCTTAGAATGCTGAGTAGTCAGTCAGAGTTCTGTGAGAGTGTAAGCTTGAGTGAGGAGGTGAGAGTGGCAGAAGGATTGCCAGTGGGCTCTGAGGAGAGGGCCCAGGATTTCTCATCCTAGTGGAGTGACATTTCCAGCTTCCAGTGAAGTGGTGGAGACCAGTGTTACAGCAGGATTTCCTGATTTCTACTCCCAGTGAAGTGGAAGGAACTGTTTGTTCTCTGTGGATTCAAGGGGCAATTCCCTGAATGTTCTGTGGTGTTTTCAGCTGCCTTGGATAAGAACTCAAGAGAGACTGTTTGATCGGCTACCCAAGAGAGTGTCTTTCTTTTCTTTTTGTTGTTCCATGCCCTGTGGACGGGACAGCCTCTGTGAGTACAGTTCTAGGAGACTAGATCTCCAACATTTTTAGGGGATTCAATAGTCTGGGGTGCATGTGCTCATAGATAAGGCTTGATTGCACCTGTCAGTGCCCCTAGTTTCACCCAAGTGAGTGAAGTACTGTTAAACTGTTTATCCAAGTGAGTGCAGTTTATTTTCTGGTCACCCTAGTGAGTGACAAGTTAAAGTGTGGGACTGCTAGTATTTCAGTGGGGAATGGGGGTATCAATGGTGTAACCCTGAAGAATAATTTCATAGTTTCATAGTTTAGAATCAAGTTCAGAAGACCGAAGTCCATAAATGAACTCGTCACCATTTACTCCAGGTGGTGGATCATAAGAACTTATTTTTGCCCACTTTTGGATACTGACATACTTCCACTCTCTACTACATGTCTAGGTAGTGTATTCCAAGTGTTAACAATTCTCAGGGTAAACCACTGACTCCTTTTAACAGTGTTATTCCTTTCTTCAATGAGTCTTGATTTATGTGACCTTGTGTTCTTATGATGATTTGTATTTTTATCTAGACCAATGAGCTCAAAAAGTTCTGGGTCATTATTAGCCTTGAAGGTCAAACATAACTCTCCCCTTAGACATCTGTAATTCATTGAATATAATTGTAAATACTGTAATCTATCATGATATTGCATGCCTTTAACCTCCAAAATTAGTTTAGTGGCTTTCCTTTGTACTCTTTCTATTCTGTTTTTTCCCTGAATAGAATAAGGCGCACTGAAAGGTAGACAGTATTCCAAATGTGGACATACAAGAGCTGTGTACAGTGGGAGGATAACCGCAGAGTCTCTACTTTTTATCGATCTCAGGATGCAATGTATAATTCGGTTGCATTTCCTGACTGTTTTATCCATATGAAAGTCAAATTTTAAATTATCAGAGATCCAGACACCTATGTCCTTTTCATCCGTACAGATCTCAAGCAGGATATTGTTAATACTATATTGATAATTTAAGTTCTGGGTTCCAAGATGCATGACCTAACATTTTTGTTCATTAAAGACTAATTTATGTTCATGTGCCCAGCGAGTCAAATGATGTAAACTGTCTTGGAAAATGTTGGCTGTTTCATCATTATGACAATGCCACCTACTTTGCAATCATCTGCATACTCACAGCACCAGGTACCTACTGGTGTTTGCATAGAAAATAACAATATATTAAATAAAATAGGTCCCAAGTCTGAGCCTTGGGGCACCCCGCTGGACACATCCCCCCCAAGGGAGATGTAAAACCTTGTATCGACACACATTGAGATCTTTTGCTCAACCATGAATTGATACAGTTTATAATATTTGGATGGAATTTTAATCTCATTAATTCTTGAATAAGGATCCTAATAGACACTGCGTCAAAAGCCTTTGAAAAGTCCAGGAAGACCACATCTACTGACCTTTCTTAATCCAAAGCAGCACTAACTGGTTTAAAAAAGGACAATAAATTGGTTAGACAAGATCTACCTGATATGAAGCCATGCTGCATTATATTACAATAGCCTACTGTATATCATTTAAGTGTTGTATAATATGCTTTTGTAATAGTCTTTCAAAGGTTTTACCCAGAACTGATGTAAGGCTAATAGGCCTATAATTTCTTATATCTTGTTTTTTACCTCCCTTATGAATAGGGGTCGCAAGGACTTTATTCCATATATTTATTGATTTACATTCCTTTAGTGAAGAGTTAAATGGGAGGGAAATAGGGCCAGCTAATTCATGGATTAGTTCTTTCAAAAATGTTGGCATCAGACAATCGGGTCCTGCAGAACTATCATTCTTCAGTGATTTAACAACTTATTTAATATCACTGGGCCAAAATACTGGGCAATCAGATTGCAAGGATGGAAGATCAGTGGGAAATATATATTTTACTTTATGTACACTAAGAAAATAACTGTTAAAGGCTGAGGCCCATTTCAGCTTCTGAACTTATAGTTCCCTGTTCTGATATAATAGGACTGAATGTAACAGACTGTCAGTTGGGGCCAAGGGTGGGAGGAATGCCATCTAAGTGCTTACAAGGCAGGGCTTCCTGGTTCTTCTGGTTCCTGGTTTCACTTATGTGCACCTATATTCTAGTAGAGTTCTGAGTATGTGGCTTAGATTCACTAAATAACACTCATGGGAGGCAAATGTTCATGTGCGTGGCCAGGTGTCCACTAATGCACGTTTTGGGAATTTGGGAAGAAGATTGCTCTGTTGTTGTTCATGAACTGTACTGCATGCAAGGAGAGTTCATGAATTGTACCTGTCCAGCCTAGACCAACCCTTGGGGGACCACTTCTGCTTTAACTTTCCATCTGTTGAATAAAGCCATACTGCACAATCCCAGTCACTGTTATGGACATTTCAATTATTGCTTCTGGTTGTGTGGATTTACTGGGGCCCCTGCAGCAGGTTAGATCTTGCATATGTCTAGCAGCCTCCACCCAGGACCTAGGTTGTGTCATTTACAAAAGGTTCATGTTGTTTTGTTTCTGTACCCCACCCTTCTCTTCCTCTAGAAAATGAGCCAGGTATACATCCTAATGCTAAATGTGTTACCTACCTGCTTGTAAAGTAAATTGGTATGCCAGTATATGGGCACCAGTGTTTCCAGATTTTAATGGGGGTGTGCACACTAGTTAAAAAGTGGCCTGGGCTTACACTACATTTATAAAATGGGTATAAAAAGTCCAGAAACCTGATTGGCTATGGAGCTCAGAACCCAGTGTTGCTATCCCAGCAGAACCGCACTGAAAGAAGATCCAGCAGCCTCTTCACAGTAAAATCAATACTACCACACATCCCTGACTGCCATCACAAATGTGGCTGTCACCTTTACTCACTAAAAACCTTCAACTAGGCCCTAAAAATAAAACTGCCTTAAAGTAGAAACATAATATTTAAATGTTATTTGCCCTCCTAATCCTCTTCTTACACACACTCACACACACCTTAAAAAGTGAAGTACTACAGTACCTACAATTTTATTTATGATGTTTCTTTGCTGACCATGAAAAATCACCCTCCTATCTACACCTACTTACTGGGAAAATCTGTGCTGTTTAACCTGCTACAGATAAAACAAAATCCCTGGTTCCATCTGATGCCTTCTGTTGTATGACAGTGAGGGTGAACATTCTGCCAGTAGAACTGAGCAGGGATTTGAATTCTTGTATTCCATACATAGTAAACATTCCATCTCTTGAATTCAAACCCAAAAACAAGTATCGTAAAGGTCAATTGCAGAGTTTTTAAAATGTTTTTAACATATTTTATTTGCTCACCACGAGAACAACCAGTCCATATATATTGCAGGTAAAGTACAGAAACTGCAATTTCTCTTGCCCAGATGCTGTTTTACTGCCTGTCATTTTTGAAGGTTTCTTAGAAAATCCCTCAGACATTTTCAGACCAGCTGATGGAATTCTGGGTGAGTGCTGATTCCATTCAAGCAACAATAACATCATTTTCCTCAAGATCCAGGCAGCTCAGTACATACAGAGTATAGCATAGTATGACAGTCAAAAATCAATCTTTGCTTCCAGTTTTTTGATGGTGGCCAGTATTAAACAAACGATTCCAGTAAAACACCATGAATAAATATCTGTCAATTTCCCTAAACTGTTCACCAACACTTTGTACTCAGTATCACCCATCCACCCCTCACCCCCCCACAAAAAAAATCTGCAACATGATAAGCTTTTAAGATTAACATTTTTGCTCCCTTTGTTTTCTTCCTGCCCTGAACAATCCCCCCACAGCTTCCTCTTTATTTCAAACAAACATAGCTATCTATATTAAAGAAGAAATAAATAGTAGTTTATATAAATAAAGTGAAAATGAAAGAATAGAATCACTATGGATTCAAGTAATAGGGGAAGTAAATAAAAAAAGATTCTATTTGGATTATATTATAGGCCACCAAATAGTAGTAAGGAAATTGATAAAATAATAAATGAGGAAATTGGTCAGATGACAATGGAAGGATATGTCATTATAGCAGGAGATTTTAATTATCCTGATATCTGTTGGGAAATGTGTAGCAGTAAGAATGCTAACAGTGGAAAATATGTGCAACAGTTAGAAACAATAGGGTTGGAACAGTTAATATATAAACCAACTGGAGGAGAAACTACTTTGGACTTACTGTTAACAAATAAAATATATATTATTAAAGGGATAAAGATAAGAGAACAATTTGGAAATAGTGATCATGCTATGGTTACTTTTAATATTAAACAGAAAGTTACATGCATAAGGGGAAAAACAGTCATAAAACATTATAATAAAGCAGATTTTCAAAGAATTAAAGGACAGTTGAAAAACTGGAACTGGAAAAAGAGTTTAGGTGGTAAAACAGTAGGGCAAATGTGGGAAGAACTAAAAAACAAGTTATTAAAACTGGAAAAAGAGTATGTATGAGATAAAAAAATTTATAATAAGAGATAAAAAAAACATTATGGTGTACTAGTAAGGCGATAAAATCATGCCTAAAGAAAAATGAAGCATTCAAAAGAATGAAGATATTAAGAACAGAGGAAACAATACCGTATTATAAAAACTGTATAAAACAAGTGAAACAGAATATAAAGAAAGAAGGAAACTGAAGGCCAAGTTGGCCTATAGAAAAGATAATGGGAAAAGTCTATATACAGTGGCCCAGATATTCAAACTGCTCCCAAAATGTGCGCAACAGCAGGAGCAAGCACAATTCAATTGCGCATATGCGCAACAGACGAGATATTCAAACACGGAGCAAAACAAATTGCGCAAGCAGCCAACGTCTGAATATCGCACAAACTGCGCCATAGTGCAAGCAGGAAGGGGAAGCTGAGCAGACAGGTTGCACCATAGCGCAACAAGGCTAGCCCAGCTGAGCAGTCCAGAGGTGCCATAGCGCAAGCAGAGCCCCCCCACCCCCAGCAGAGCAATGGAACTGCACAACCAGGGAGGCAGGCTGGGGTCCACCACCAGCCATGCCACACATGGGCACAGGAACACACTGAAGAACCAACAAGACACCTGCACACCCCAAGCACAGCATCACTGGGGGTGGGACGGATGATCCACTGGCCCATGGGGACAAGCCAACAAAGCACAGCAGGGCCATGCGCCCCAGCACAACCACTGGCAGGCTGAGACTGCACACACACAGGGGTTGACAACCACAGTGCACATCAGCCCCCGTCTGCACAGCACACCCTGCACCGTGACCCCAAGACACCACCCATGTGCAGTGACTGTCACTGCAGTAACACCATGCATCCCCCGCACACGCCAACCCTGTAGCATAGAACCATACAAGCCAGACCCACCTGTGCACCCAGCAGTGGGCGGCAGCAGATGGCAAGACCGACAGAAAGTCACTGCCACACTGGAGACACCTCCCCATGCACACACACACACACACACACCACACACAACATACCCAGGACCATACCACCCCAGATGGCATGCACACCACTGCAACTGAGCAACCATAGCCAGCTGCAAATCAGAGACCACCACAGTATTCATAACAAAATATATATATATTTCAAAAATAGAAAGTAGAACAAGAACAATAACAAAACTATTTACAAGAGCGGGGGGGTAGGGGTACAAGGTAGGGGTGGGCAAGGGTAGGTGAACAACTGGAGGAGGGAAGGCAGGGTGGGAGGATGGGTGAAGTGGGAAGGGAAGCCGGTCTAAGGCCTAGCAGGCTGGTCCTCTGCTGCCTGGTGCCGCCTCAGTTGGCTGTGCCTTCTCCGGAGCCCATGGTTCTGGATGTCCTGGAGGATGTCACGGTTCTCAAGGGACACCCGGGTCAGCTGGTGGAGTGCTTGCTCCATCCTGCGGAGGACGATGAGGCCTAGGAAAAGGGAACACAGTCAATGGCTGTGACTGTCCACAACCCTGAACACCACCCAACCTGCAAGGCATATAGCCCAATGTCCCGCACCTGTGATGGTATGCACCCACCCACAGTGACCATGCACATGACATGCCCAACCAGGTGGCACCAGCTATGTGCACCACTGCACACACACACAGCCCATGTCCATCACAGCACAAACAAGGCTGTCAAGTGGCGTGGCAATGTGGTGGGATGCCAGTTCCACAGCCATGTGCCCAGTGCATGCATGGACCACCAGTGGCCTTACACAGACGCAGCAGTGACACTGGACAGTGATGACTGTCGCCTGTGTCGCGGCATGGTTGTGTTGTCCATGGCTGGTGGTCATGCCCACCCCTCCAGCATGCACAGCATCCATGATGTAATGATACTCACACTCAGCAAGCAGCTGTGGCTGCTGCTGCTGCTGCTGCTGCTGCTGCTCTGCCCCACCCGCAGCACCACTGTCCACCACCTGGGCCCTGCCACGGCCCTCCTCAGCCCGTGCCTGCATCCTCTGCCCGCCTGTGGGAGACAAATGTTGAGAAAAACATCAGTGTGACTCCAAAGCAGACTGCCCCTGCCCCAGTGAGTGCTGCCTGCCCACAGCCAGACCCATGCATCTCACACCTGCACACACTGACACAGCCAACCATGGCAGAGCCATCCCCATGCACAGCCACCAAAACACACTCACACCCCTACGGAGAATACAGGTGCATAGATGGTACACCACCTGGCCTAGGCACAACGCCTCCTGGCACGCGTGACCGTAGGCGTTGCAGCACATCTGGCCTCCCTCCGTGGAGGTCACTGAACCCATGCCGCAGCACTGCTTGGCAGACTGGCGCCACTGTGACCCTCACCAGGTCAGTGGCCACCTGCAGCCAGACCTGGGTGCGAGCCATGGTGAGGGGCTCCTCCCCATACAGTGCCCCATAGTGGGGCTCAACCAGGGCCACCATGTTGGCCACCTCCACTGGGCTCCATTGGGGCGCTCTCCTGCGTGCCATGGTTGGAGTTTTACAGCAGGCAATCTGGCGTCCCACAGCGCGGCAAACCCACATGGAAATGTTGCGCAATAGACCACCATAGGTTCCAATCACGCTGTTCATACAGCACCGTCAGTTCACATAGCACTGTCACCAAACAGCGCAATAGGGCCGTACACATGGCAGCCGAACAGCGCCAGGGGGCAAAGGTCGGACACCAGGTCAAGGGTCTATGGCGCAAGGCCACGCACAGTGCCATCTGACGTTTATGCATCCTGTGCAACCAACCACCTGCGTGCCAGTGCCACAGTGGACTATTGCGCAGTAGTGCCACAGCGCCATATAGTGCCCAGTGCTGTAGCGCCACTGGCACAATGGTGGCCATGGCCTGAATTGCCGATCACGCACAGCACGTCATTAGCGTGGCAGACGCCTGCGTAAGCTACCTGGGCATGTGCAATGCAGTGTACCACACAGTCACAGATCTCGCCATTGGCTCAGCTGACTCAACCCGTATGCCAGCGCAATGGCGCGATATTCAACCGACACACATGCAAATCATCTGATCAGCCATTCAAAGCGCCGGTGGCGCGCGTTGCATCTCATTACAGTTGCTCCACTCCTAATTTGCATGTATTGCGCTATAAATGTGCGACATTGGGCTGCGCTGGCCAGATTTGGTTACTGCAGGTGAGAGGTGGGTTGCATGCTGTGGGATGTTCTGGACAATGGGCATGGGATAACGCTGTAGACTGCACAGTGACAGGTGTCCACTTCCACCCATACAGATTGCCATGACCGAGCAGAGCCAAGGTAAGGGTGAAGATGGTGAGCGAAGGAGGAGGAGGCCCAACTTCACCACGGCAGAGACAGAGGCCCTCTTCCAGGCCTACCTGGAGGAGAAGTCACTACTGAGTGGACGGCGGGGCACCCCTCAGGCCCGTGCGGCTGCAAGGGAGGGGGTAGCCTGGGCAGTGAACCTGCACGGAAGCCACCAGCGCTCCATGCAGGAATGCAAAAAGAAGATTGGGACAGACCGCAGGAGGGTGAAGGAGAAGGTGGCAGCCCTCAGGGCGGCACGTGCTGGCACTGGCGGGGGCCAGCCAGCGGTGGTGGAGCTGACCCCGGCTGAGGACCGACTGGCTGCATCAATGCAGCACAGTGCTATTGAGGGCGTACCAGGAGGTGGATTCCAGACAGGTGGAAGCCCATCACTGCACGGTATGACATGGTGGTGGTGTTGGGGGGAAGGTTGTTCACATGCACTCACATGTCCTCTCTTTCTGTTACAGATCCTGTTCGTCTTCAGGGGACGGTGGTGGTGGGTCCAGGCAGTGAGGATGACCTGCTGGACGTGGAGGAGGGTCCATCCACCTCTGTCACCAGCCAGCATGCACTGCACCAGCATGCATGCTGGGCTGCCAACTCTGGTGTCGGTGAGTCAGGTGTGGGGGGTGCACAGCCTGTGTCTCAGCAGTCTGGCATGCAAGCATGCCAGCACGCTGTGACTGTGGCTGTAGCACGTACCTGCACCATTGACGATGCAAGGACTGCAATGGGCAGTGACATGTGTGTGTCCCATGATGGACACACAGCAGGCCAGCACGTGCCCCTGGGCCTAGCTGGTTCCAACGTGTGTGCCAGCATGTCAGCACAGTCCCAGGCTGTGCCTGTCAGCACCAGTGGGGCAGCACCAGTGGCTGTGCAGGTGTCTGGCACTGTTGCAGCCACAGCAGTGGAGACGAGTGGTCCCTGGGGCTACAGCGGTTGGAGGGGCAGCAGCAGCAGTCACCCACCAGGTCTGGGGGTACAGTGTCCAGCAGTGGCACATGCCCGCCGCCCTTTGATACGCCCATTCCTGGTCCTGGCGAACAGCGCCCACCCTCAAGGGGTGTTGAGCATCAGGACCTTCCACACCCTGGGGGACAGGATGCCGTTGTGGCAGAGTACCCATTTGAAGAGCACACCCGCCTGCTGCGGGAATCAGTACAGCAGCAAAGGCGGGTTGCAACATCTGTGGAGGCACTGTGTGTGACTGTGGAGCGGCACAGCAGGGACTGTGCTCTGGACCATGCAGAGATGGTCCATATGTGGATGGATGTGACCACCACCATTGACAGGCAGACCCAGGCATTGGTCGCTGTCATGGCTGCATTGGGCACACATGCAGGTGCTCCTGTGCCCGCGCACCTCACACAGTACGCTCTCCACTCCCCGTTCCCAGCGTTGTGCGACACCAGGCCTGTCAATGCTGGGTTCTGCTGTGGGAATCCCAAGCATCCCTGGTGCAGGTATGTTTGGCATCTTTACAGACCCCACTGCGGACAAGGTCGCAATCGTGCAGTGGGACCCCTGGTGGTCCATCGGTGCCACCCCATGTGGCCCCTGCTCAGCCTGCCAGTGCTGTTGGGTCACGATGGGTCCACCCATGCATCCGCGGTGGCTGTGGAATGGTGCAACATGACTGACCTGTCTTCCAGTGTGGGCCCTGTCTGGTGCTGCCCTGTGTGCACTGTGCGTCATGGTGGGCAGTGCACTGGTGAGTGCCCTGCCCATCACGCTGACATACGGACCACCTGCACACCATCCCGACTGCTGTCCACAGGTGTGTGTGCATGATGATGCCTGCATTGTACTGTACACCAAGGTGCAAGGGTGCCCAGCATCTGAAACACGTGCTTGGACAGTACAGGTGGTGTGTGTGGTCTGTGGATCTGTGTGTTTGCCATGTCTGTTCCTGCTCTGCTGTGCCCCTGCCCATGTACGCTTTGTGCCTGGTGTGTTTGTGTGTGTGTGTGTGTCCATATGACTGTTCGCCCCTCCCTGATGGTGTGTTTGTGTGCCTGGTCCCTTCCACCCCCTGGGTTGCGCCAGGACAGTGTTGTTTGCACATGGCCCCTTGACTTACCTGTGTTGTGCATAATGCTCCTCTGTGATGGTGTCCCAGTGCAGCTGGGCCTGCCGGATCAGTAGGGGGTCCTGCCGTCCAAGGGGGGGCTGCTCATCACCATCAACACCGGCGCTGCTGGCGTCCCCATCGCTGTCCCCCTCTTCAACCTGTACGGCTATCCCACAGTCATTGGCCATGTTGTGCAGGATACAACAGGCCAGGAATATCCCACAAGCCTTTGAGGGGCTGTACTGTAGGGCACCGCCGGAGGTGTCTAGGCATCGGAAGCGTGCCTTGAGCATCCCAAACACCCGCTCAATGATGTTGCATGTGGCAGCATGTGCCTTATTATAGCGTTGCTGCGATGGGGTCATGGGGCGCCGGTACGGTGTGAGCAGCCAGGGACGGAGTGGGTATCCGCTGTCACCTGTGTGGAGATAGTGGAGATCAGTCTCATGTTCAGGTCCATATTGCCCATATCCCTGTGTGCCACTACCATGGCACCTGTGGCATTCCCACCCTTGCCCTGAGTTTGCATTTCCTACATGCGTACTCACCCACTAGATGGCCTGTGGGGATGTCCCCACTCTCGAATCGATGGCACAGTGCGGACTGATGCCATATAAAGGCATCATGTGCTCTGCCAGGGTGTGTGGCACAGACATTGATTATACGCCCAGTGGCATCACACACCACCTGGCAGTTGACACTGGGGAAGCCCTTTCTATTCCTATATGCGGCCCCATCGGGGCCAGGTGGCATGCGAATGGCCACATGGGTGCAGTCTATGGCCCCTAGCATGCCAGGCATACGTGCTACCCTGTGGAACGCCTGCATGTTTGCTGTACACTCTGCCGCGGTGCTGGGGAAATGGATGTGCTCTGCAGCATGTGGCAGCAGTGCGCTGAGGAATTGGGTGAGGATATGTGATTTGGCTGACTGTGTGATGCCTGTGGTGTCCCCTGTTGGCCTCTGGAAGGTGCCCGTGGCGAGCAGGCACATGCAGGCTGTCACTTTGGTCTCCACTGACAGAGCATGACTCCGTCGTGAGGGTGCCTGCATCACATCACTGCACAGCTCACAGAGCCGCCTCAGTATTGCCCTGTTCAGGCGGTACCGGCCCATGATCTCTACATCTGTGTACAACTCAAAGCTGATGCGGGCACGGTACTGCCTGTTGGGGGCGTACCGCCGACGGGCCCATCCATGGCCACGGCCACATCCCCCTGCACCTTGCATTCTCACCCCCCTCATTACAACTTCCATGTGGAAGCTGCCACTGTCCATCTCCCTGGCTTGTGACCCCCTGTGGCTGATGTTGCTCTGTTACCCCCGCTGTCCTGACTACTACTTCCACTGCACCGGGCACCCCCCCCACTGGCCTCTGCAGCCTATGGCCCACACTGCTTCCCTTGCCTGCCCTGGCCTGTCACTGTCTGTCTTTCTCTCTCTCTCTCTTCCCCACTTGGCATCCCTGTGGCGTTCTTGCGCCTCTTCCTTGAGCCTTTTTATTTTGGCTTATTTCCGCTGGGGCGCAACTTCCGGCTGTTCCGCTGTTGCGCATTGAGCAAGTCTTTGGATATCGCATTGCGCTCTTTATGCATGGATCCACCCCCTTCAGTTGCGCATGCCGTCATTTGCATTAGCTGTTGCTCAAGCATGTTTCGATGGCGCAACTGCCTCCTGCTGAATATCGCAGAATGGCACACTTTTGGACTTGCGCAGGCGCAACCCTATTGTGCATGGCACAACCCTTTTGAATATCTCACCCAGTATATATATATATATATATATATACCAACAGAGGAAAGATAAACAGGCTGTAGGACCATTAAACATCGGTGGTATGGAAATTAAGGATTCTGGTGAGATGGCTAATACAGTAAATTAATTATTTGGATCAGTCTTTGAAGGAGGGAATGAGGTAAAGAATGTGAATGTAAATAAAAACCATCAAAACTTGGAAATATTAACAACAAAGAATGAAGTGGAAAGAATAATAAATAAAGTAAAGGTATATAAATCTGCTGGACCTGATTTGTTGCATCCAAGATATACTAAGGAGGTGATACCTTTAATATCAGAAGCATCAGTATGGATATTCAACGAGCCCTTTAGAACAGGAGAAGTGCCTGAAGATTGGAGGCAGGCTTTTGTTGTGCCCTTATTTAAAAAGGGAATGAGATCAGCAGTGTCTAATTATAGATCAGTTAGCCTGACTGCAATCTTGGGAAAAGTCACTGAGAGTATACTGAATATGAAAATAGAGGAAGGCTTGGATTTATTGGGTTATACGGATGAAAAACAGTATGGATTTAAGAAAAATAGAGCATGTGGTACTAACCACTTATGTTTCTATGAAAATATAAATGAAAAATTAATCAATAACACACCTACAGATATAATACTCTTAGACTTTCAAAAGGCCTTCAATAAGGTGCCCCATGATAAGTTGATTGAGAAACTAGCAAAAATGGGATTGGATAGTCGTATTGTCCTATGGATAAGGAATTGGTTTAGTGATAGAACTCAAAAAGTAAGAATAACAGGTGAACTATCTAGATCTATTAGAGTGGAAAGTGGGGTCCCTCTGGGATCCATGTTGGGGCCAGTTCTGTTTTCTCTATGTATCAGTGACTTACATCAGGGTGTTATCAATCAAGTGGTGAAATTTGCTGATGATATTAAGGTAGGAATACCAGTAGAAACAACAGAGCAACAAAAAAGGCTAAAAATGGATTTAAGAAAAATTGAAGTCTGGGCTAGAAAGAACAAGATGAAATTTAGTACAGAGAAATCAGGGGTAAGGTACTTAGGAAAGGGGGAATAGGAGAAAGAATAGGTATATATTAGATGGAAAAGAATTGAAGGAGGCTGATGAGGAAAAAGATTGTGGGATAGTAACCGATAAACTGAAATGTAATAAGCAATGTATGGTGGCTATACAAAAAGCCAATAATATGGTGAGGAATATTAAATGAAGTTTCATGAACAAGTCAGTGAGATGTATGGTACCAATATCTAGGTCTTGTGTTAGGCCATATTTAGACTTTGGGTCCCAATTATGGAGTCCATACACTATGAAAGAGATAAAGAGAGTTGAAAGAGTGCAGAGGAGACATACAAGGATGATAGGAACTTTAAATAGATATGAATATAGTGAAAGATTAAAAAGGACAGGACTAGTTTCCTTAGAACAAAGGGAAAGAGGAGATCTAATGATGTTATTTAAAATAAATAAATGACAAGGAACTGATAAATGAAATGTGGTTGGAAATGCAGGAGAAGCCAAAAGGGTTGAGAGGACATGAAAGGCAGATTAAGTTAAGAACTGTTAAAAAGAATGGTGTATACTATTCATTTGTAAATAGAGCAGGGAGAGTTTGGAATACTTTACCAGTAGAAATGGTGAATAGTAAAACACTGACAGAATTTAAAGGGATGTTGTGATCTACTGCTTTGGGCTCCGTAGCCAGGTACCCTGGGGCAGCGATAGCCCCTCTGTGTAAAGAATGTAATTTTTTACTTACTCCATAAAGTATGGGAAGGGATCGTAATTCATTCTGAAGGGTGAGCCTGCCAATCCCTTCCCACTTCCTGGTACACCTGCTCCATCCCCGAGCTCCCCATTTTTGTGACATTTAACCAGGTAGAGCACAGGGATTCACTCCATACAAGTCTATGGGGCTTAATTTCAAAACGTTTTTACTGTACTTCAGTGTACCTTTGGATAAAACTGAAGTCACTGCTCAATAATAGGGTCCTGCTAGTTGTGCGGTGGCTTTCAGTTTTATCAAAAACACTGAAATGCTGTAAAAATGTTTTGAAATTAAACCATAAACTGTATAGGCATATCCCGCACTCTCCTGGCTAAACATCACAAAGCGGGAGAGTGCAGGGTGGAGTAGGCTATCAGGAAGTGAGAAGGGATTGACTGACTCACAGTTCAGAATGAATTCGATCACTTTCCACACTTTATAAGTAGTAAAAATTTAATCTTCATGAGGCTATCACTACCCCAGGCACCTTATGGGGCCCAAAGTGGTATTTTTTACAAATCACACAATTCCTTTAAGGGAAAGATTGATAAATATCTCTTGGGGAACAGGTTGATGTACACCCACTAAGGTGGGGAACAGTTTATATGGACCAGTGGTCTTCTACTGTTCTAAAACAAGTATAAATACCAAGTATAAAGTGTTGTCCCCTACAAATTACTGATCTATCTGTGAAAGTAACTAAATAGTTATCTGTAATGTTGTATTGATAAAATTCAATAGACAAAAGTCCTCAGACAATTGAAAGTAAACATGAGTTGTTGCCATTTTACAATCTGATGTACATTAGAGTGTGTGTGGCTGGGTGCCAGGACCTTAAGGAATATGATGTCATTGTTGCCTGAAAGACATCACCACTCACTCAAGATTCCACTAGATGGTCTAAAATGCCTGAGGGTTTTTCTCTGATACCATCAAACAGGAGAGCATTAAAACAGTATCTGTACAAGACAAATGGCAATTTCTTCATTTCACATATAATAAATGAAGCCAGGCTGTCCTTATGCCAGGGGAAAAAGAGTAAAGTTTATAATATATTAATATGTCTACAGTTGATCTTTAAATTGCATTATTGGATACTTTGCACTTTAATATCTTTACAACCGTTCAACAGATTTCCACGAACTTTAGTCTCAGACGGTTCTGGTGTGGTCAAATTTGCGACTTCCAAGATCTGGATAGTGAAAAAAGTTTAAAAATTGCTGTAATTTTTCTTGTTTTTTTATCATTATCTAGCACCCAGTCGGTTTGGAATTTTGGTCTGAAATTTTCGGGGTAGAAAGGGCTTGGCCCACAGATGTGTCTCTCACTGGTTTAGTGAAAAAATATTAATCCTTGACCATCCCAAACAGTGCAGTTAGGGACTATTTTTCCTCCCTTTTTTCAAGAAATATTCTAGTCTTTATTTAAACAAATACTACAAAATTTTACAAATGCAAACTACTTGTCAGTGTCATTTTTTCCTAATCATAACCCATTTTATAAGCACAATAAGATACTCCAGGGTGTTGGTTGTTCTGAGATAACCACATGCCTATGTGTGAAAGGACACTCAGCCTTCGGCGACATGCCTTACCATGCACCTAGGTGTGCGGTTATCACAGAACAGTCAACGTCCTGTCACGTCTTATTGCTTACTTATATTAAAATCTTCTCATGGCCTGATGTATGCCTATCTTTTAAACATCTCCCCTCACTTAAAAAAAATGCTTTCTTCTGAGCATTTGTAAACACTTCTCCACAGTCTAACAACTGCACATACCAAACACAGCATGTAAAACCTGCAGTTAGTTTTCCTAACACTTTTCAAAGTTATTCCTTACATTTATTTTCTTTAAAAAAAAAGAGTACACTTTATCTGCTCTTTCCCATTCTCCTTCTTGAACAAAACACTGCTCCTGACTCTCCATCAATCTTGTTTTTACCTCTCAGCTTCTGCACTCTCCTTAATGCTACTGACATTCTAACACAAAACAGTGGCGCAAATCCCTCTCTTGCTCTCTCTACCATGGCCAACAATCTCTCTCTACCTGTCTCTCTTTTGCTCACCCCAAATGAAAACAAAAAAGAAACATTGATTTTTTTAATGTACAATAAGGACACTATATAAATCCATTTTAGAAAATTTGGAGGGGGGGGGTCAAAATGCTTAACACAAAAAAAAACACAAAACCAGATGGATGAGAGGGCCTGAGAGAAGGAAGTTGGGCAGCAAATAAAATAAATCATCGCAACACCAATTTTAAGATAATTTAATTACACAGACATTGCATAAATCGAACATGCAATTGCTGGGTTGGAAATAAACCATTTATTCCACTTGTGAGGAGGATAGGACTGTCATAACTCACTTGTGGCTTCACCACTCATGGATTATGATCCCACCCCCATGCTTATGGAAATAAATGGTTTATTTCCACCCCACACATTGCATATCCCTTATATATACAGGGACTTGTTAATTGAGCAGTGCCCTTGATTTGTTCACAATGCCCATTTAAAATATGAAAAACATTTAAAAAAATGTCCCCATTCATGTGTATGGAGCGCACCTCCCACACTCTCCATACAGTGACATCAGAAAATGTGGTAGCAGTGTGGGGGGAGCAGGGGCGGATTAGAGTTTCAGGAGGTGCCAGGAAGTGGAAGGGATCGGCACGGCTCAGCTCCATGCAGCCAAAATACGATCCCTTCCCTTCCAAGACAGGGGCACTTAAAAAAGGAAATATTGGTAGCACACGGATTGTGGCCTGGTAAGGCTTCTAGTTCTTGGGCAGAAATTTGCAAAGAACCAGGTTAGTTGCTCTTTAATGTTTACTGCAGTATAGTAGATTGTATCAGGCTGATTTTGCAGACTTGCAAGCTGACATTTGCTGTAACTAGTAATCCTCACATCCCCTGAAATTGACATCAGAGGAGTGATGCAGCAGTGGAAGAGTCAATAGCCTGCAGTGCATGTTACATCTCGGTCATGTCCCAATTATTTCAGTTTATGTTATATTTAATTTTGTTTAGTTTGTTTTACAGTTTGATGTTGTTTTTATTGTTGTAAGGAACCCAGAGCCATCTGGAAAGGGTTCCAAACAAATACAATTTGGGAGGGAGGCAGTATAATGCAGTGGTTTAAGGCTCTGAGCTGCAAACCTGGAGATCCGGGATTGAATCTCACAGCCCCCACTTGCATACTGTGTGACCCTGAGCAAGTCACTGTACTTCCCTGTGCTCCCAGGTCATACCTGTAAACAAGCTTTCAGCTTAGTGTGCCACTCCTGGTTAAACAATTGGGGAAAAAAATTGCCTTGCCTGTACTGAGCAATATTCCCTCCTTCCTTCTACTATCAAATCCCTTTTCTGTACACAAAGACAACTCACTATGTGTTTGAGTAACCCCACCAGTCAGTTACTGAGTGCCTTGGATTGCTATTGCTTTGTTCATAGGTTCATCAGGCTCTTGAATAGGTTAGGACTGATTGAGCCTGAGTAGTATGTGGTGTGTGCAACTGTGAACGTGGCTTACACTGTCTCTGTCCCTGCTAAAGGGACTACCACCCTGTTAGGGTGTCACAAGGATGCAGAACCCTGATGAAGGATTCCTACCCCCTCAAGGTGTCGCCTGGACAGAGTCCCAGGACTATAGGTACCTTTGAGAAGAAGGCCCAACCCCCAAGGAGAGAGAGGTGCCCCAAGAGGAGAAGGGGAGGAAGGCGGCAACAAAAACTTTCCAAGCGGCACTTGGACTTGCACAGTTTTAACCATGCGGGGGGGGGGGTGTCACCTGCTGCCCTTCTGAGTCACAGTCAAAGCCTTTAAATTCATAGAGACATCAAGCTCTTGAGTAGATTATGCTTAATTGAGACCAAGTAGCATGTGGTGCTTGTGCAACTGTGAAGTTTTGCCTGTTTTATCTGTTCCTGCTACGGAGACTATTACTATGTTCAGATGTCACAAGGATGTAGAACCCTGATGAAGGGTTCCAACCCCTTAAGTTATCACAGGGATGGGTCCCCAGGACCAAAGGCACCTTACAGAAGAAGGCCTGACCCCAAAGCGAGGGAGGTGCCACAGGAGGAAGAAGGGAGAAAGATGGCAACCAAAAGTTACAAATGTCTGAGGGACGCTTGCACATGTACGGTTTTGTACCACACAGAGGGACGACATAGCATGTGTTGCTCACTGCCCCTCTGAAACACAAGCAAAGCCTTTAATTCAAAGGGTCCTTGAGCTCATACGAGTAGGTTCTCAATAGACTGAAGATTTAATAGTATGTGGTGCTTCTGCATCTGTGAACTTTGGTTTATTCTCTCTCTGTCCCTGCTATGAGGACTACCAACCTATTGGGGTGTCACAAGGATGTAGAACCCTGAGGAAGGGTTCCAACCCCTCAAGGCATCACAGGGATGGGTTCCCAGGTCCAAAAGCACCTTAAGGAAAAAGGCCCAAAAGCACTACAGAAGACAGACAAGCATGTTCTTCCCAAGGAGAGGAGAGACATAGACCGTCTGAGATCCAGACCAGGGGAGCCACCAGCCAACTTCAACTCCTGTGTAAGCTATCTAACTTTTTATGACCTTAGACATGGAGGAGAGGACCCCTCCCAATAAAAGAGGAAACCTCTGGGTATCAAAGGCCTTGGTCACCCTTCCTCTATGCAAGGGATTGAATATTGATGACTTAGCTATGTAATTTGGAAACCCAATTCAGTGGAAAGGGCTCTCACTCCATCCTTCTAATCAAGGAAACACAATGAGTAAGCCACGAGCTAATCTCTGCACCTAAAGGAGGAAAGAGAAGGACCCTATCTGAGTCATGGGACCCATGCTTAAGATGTGGACTTTACATGAGCAGAGCGAGCCACTGGCTTTCAAGGCAGGAGAGCCCTCATTATGGCTGACATGTATCCGGTGTAGTTTGAGAGAATGACAGTAGAAGGATGCCAGTGCTAAAGCCTGACAGCCATTGACATGAATAAAGCTGGCTGGATGACTGAATGAGGCTGATCAACTGACAGAAGGCATGGTATACCAACTGAAAAATGAGACTGAGAATGAACGGTATGAAACAAACATGTATGTCGAACCCATGCCAAATACTCCCATGGTGGAGGCAAAAGACTACAGGCTGAACTACTAAATATAAACAGCAGTATGAGATGCAGTGGCTGAAACATGCTGGGTGAGCAGTAAGCGGGGGCAGAGCAGGTGATATGGCATGAATTGGGGCAGAATGACTGTGCTGGGAGGAGCAGTACTCCTAGACAGAACGGAATACTGAAATGAACATGGAGGGCAGTAGGACCCATGAGCATAGTGCTGAGTGGGATTGAGAGATCAGAAGGAACTGCAGAGTGCCCTGTTTGAAATGGCAAGTAGCCTGCATGAAGAAGAGAGCAGTGATCAACTGGCTGAAGAGGGGGCAATCTGGCGTCATGTTGCAACCAGGAGCCCAGAAGACCAAAAGGCAGCGGGAAGTGGATGAGAGTGGTGTAAGGCACAAACAGCCCAGAAAGGAGGAAAGAAAAAGGAAGCCCCACAGAGACAAGCCACACAGTGGTAAACGTACAGTGGAGGGAGGGAAGGGGCACAGAAGTGGCAAGCAGCCGATCCACTCAACAAACATTTCTGAGTTTCCAAGGATGCTTGGACGTGCATGTTTTTAACTGCATGGAGGGGGCATGGAGTGTATTGCCCACTGTTCATCTGAACCACAGGCATAGTCTTTAAATTGTTTTTGTTTTTTTTGGAAACTTCATTCAGCATTTACATAGGTTGACATAAGTAGAAACAATAGAGACAAGCTAATTAGGAACAGTATTATGCAGTAACATCTTGGTGTACATAGTTTCTCAGCAGGAAAATATTACATCACAATGCAGTTGCATGGAGAAATATATAGGATGGTATACATAACAATTATCAGAACATGCCCATACTGTGTTATGGGATCCCCCAGGTTTACACTGGAAAATAGCACTCCTCCATCACCCGGAGAAGTGAGGACCAGATATCCAGAAACTTATTCTCTTGTCCCAGATCCCTATATTGAGCCCTTTCCAACTTAAAGCACTTCTGTAGGTTTAAACCAGTATGCAGTTGATGGAGGATCATCTCTCATCCAGCCTTGGGCCAGTTTTCTTTGAATTTGCTAAGGCTAAGCTCCACAGGGGATATCACTTAGCAGTAAATAAGTAAGGTTTGGTCTGCTCCCAGCATGAATTCTGGGCTAAACTTGGGACCGGCTCACCTTAGACCCAGGACTGCATTGTTACGGACCTTTAATTAGAAAGAGGCTACATGCAGGCAAGACAATGCCAAGTGCAGAAAGGTACCCTCTGCTCTGTTGCACTTGTGGTGCATTATGTCTCTGTCCTGCTTCATCCGATGAAGATGTGCAGGGGTGTAGTAGGTCCTTTGCAAGGAATTAATACTGAATTGCCTGAGTTTATTGGTACGGGAGTAGACCCAGACATGAGTGGCATCAGCTGTCCAAATGTCTGAAGTTATGGTAATTTTGGAGATCAGTGCTCCATTGAGGTTGTACTCGGCCCACTGATTAGGAAAAAGCCTCAGCATCAGTCTATAGAAGACCATGCTGGTTCTCACCCCAGGCGCCTAGCCACACAAAATGGTTTCAGCTGGTGAGAGAGTAAGGGTTAGAGACAGGGATCACAAAAACTGGACTAGGTCATTTCTGGTCTTCAGATACACAAAAAAGGAATGAGGTGCTAAAGCACAGGCTTGTTTCAGATGCAGTGATTTAAGACAGTCCCTTTCAAACAGGTTGGAGATTATGTGTAGTCCCTGTTTTCCCCATCTCAGTAACTCCTGGTGTAAAAATATGTTAGACCCTGAAGATACTTTAAAGGCCTCCATTTGATCCACCTTCAGGGAAATGCCTGGCCCATGGTCAATTAATCTATGCATTTACAACCATAATTCCAAAGTGAGCCTAGTCAATAGATTACGGATATTGCATCCAGTCATCAGCTGGAATGATGGAGAAAGACATCCAGCAAGAAGTGGTCTACTCAGGACTTCCTCCTTCATTCCTTCCCAGGTCAGGGTTGAACTAGTACAGGTCCCCCCCCCTTCAAAAAAGTAATCTGGGCAGCAATATAATGTGGCCTGAATCACCTCTCCACAAATACGTGCAGGCCTGGACCTCCACAAACATGAGGTAATCATAATGCTCAGCGGGGCAAAACACTTATTTTTTGATGCATATGGTGGAGTGACAGCACACAGTAAAGGATAAGTAGGAATGTGCACATCTTAACAGAACTGATGTGACCCATTAAAAAGCAACTATCTTGATGCTCCTCCCAAAAACCATAAAGAAATCTTACTTGGCCATGCTTCATATGCTACCATTATTTCCTTTTTTAAGTGCCCCTATTTTGGAAGGGAAGGGATTGTATTTTGACTCCATGGAGCCATGCCACACTGATCCCTTCCACTTCCTGGTACCTTCAGACACTGCGATCCGCCTCCGGCCCAGCACTTTTCTGATGTCGGTATATGGAGAACCGTGGGTCGCTCATAGACATGAATGGGCCCTTTTTTTAAATAACATTTTTTTATTTTAGATAGCTATTGTAAACAAATCAAGGACACTGCTCAACTAACAAGGACTTGTTAGTTGAGCAGTGTCCTTGATCTGTTTGTGATGGCCATCTAAATACAAAAAACATTTAAAAAACAACCCCATTCATGTCTATGGAGCACTCCCCCATACTCTCCATATACTGACATCAGAAAATGTGCTAGCACAGGGGTGGATCAGGGAAAATCGCAGTCTCAGGAGGCACCAGGAAGTGGAAAGGATCGGCGTGGCTCAGCTCCACATAGCCAAAATATAATCTCTTCCCTTCCAAAATAGGGCACTTAAAAGGAAACATTGGCAGCATATGAATTGTGGCCATGTAAGGCTTCTTTATGGTTCTTGGGAGAAATTTGAAAAATGACCGGGTTAGTTGTTCTTTAAAGACAATGGTAGGGAGGTCCAATGTTAACAGTCCTGTCATGTGGATTTAAACAGGGATGGAATGTTGAGCTGGAATAGCCTAGAAAGTTTTCTGTGGACCATAACTCCCAAGAACCTAACATAGTCAACAACTCCGGTAGATAACAATCCTGGTTCAGGTAGAAAAAGTCATCTCTTCCCTTTCTGGGAGCAATGGCTTCCCAGATGAATGATGTGATAGCTGGAGAGAAACAAGATTTGAGCGCACTATTTGTACTCTTTAGAAGATTGGCCTGTTAGTAATCCATAGGGAAATTAAATACAAAGAAAACAGTTACTGTCCAAAGTCTAGTTGCAAAACCAAAACTAGCTATCTAGCTATACAGATGCATGGCCACAACCCTGGTTGGTTACTTATGGTTCCTTGACCACACTCTGCAGTCCATGCTGGATTTACTGCCCCCAGTCTGCAGTCGGTATTTCAGCTTCAACATATCTGCATGGCTCCCTCAGCCTTCCTCTGCTGGTTGCTCTCTCGGACACTTCACAGATCAGCCAGCCTCTTTCCTTCAGTCTCTCTCTCTCAGCATCAGTAATACAGCTTCGGCTCAGGGAAACAACCAATTTGACTAGCACAGCTATCCTCGTAACTCCTGCTGTGCAACAGAAACCAATCACTGGCTATGTGACTGGTGGTCATAGCTCCTCAAAACACTGAGCTGTAGTTACGGGTTATGACAAAACTCCTTCAATCAGTAAAGTTTCTAGCAGTTACTGAAAGGCACAGTTTAAATAGATACATAAAAGCTGTCTACAGATAAGGACCTCCTGGCCCACCCAGTCTGCCCTGTCAACCCATTCCCAATTATGAACCCCTATATGCACCCCTCTTACTCATATAGACCTATTTCTTTCAGCTATAATTTTTGATCTCTAATTTTCTCTGTGATCTGCAGTTCCATCTTTCTTGATTGTGGAAACATAAGTCTGCCTCCAAATGGTCTGTGCAGCTGCTCTCAATCACACAGAGGATAGGTCAGCCTTCTCCCACTGTCTCTGGTAGACTGAAGAACTGCTAGAAAGTTCCTGAGCTCCACACAATCAGACAGCCCTTTGGCTGGTCAGTTCAGATGTCAGGCACAGCAGAGGGGATTGACTGTTCCTCAATGTGAGATTGGCCCCCCTAACTCCCGGTCAAATTACTGAAGTTAAGCCGGCCTGCTGGCACTGAGGGCTGAGGCACTGGGTGCCTTACCTCATGCCATGCCGGTGACCCGGGTTTGGGAATGGACTAGGGTCATCGGGGAGCCAGCATGGGGGGGGGGAGTCAGAGCAGGATTGAGCAGCTTGAAGGCAGCTCTCCTCTCTGGGGGGGGTGGTCACCACCCCTGCACAGTCCTGCTGCCACTGGGTGGAGGCCCGGTGGTCAGTGTAGGTGGCGGGGGTGACACATAGCAGGTGGGTACCTCGAGACACTGCATGCACATGCCTTCACATGCATGCACAATCTGAGGTAGGGGGCTGGGTTAGGGGGAGAAAATGGAAGAAATACTACAAACTACATATAAAAAAAAGAAATATTGAGGTTATATAGGTTGGTCAGTGTTTCTGGAGCCCCGGTGGCTCTTTTGCAGGCTTTGGGAGCTGGATTCACTGTATGGCTGCCTGGTAAGGGGCCTGTGGGAGACTGCCTTCATCTTGCATCATTTGGGATGTTTCCTTGTTTCCCCGAGGATGACAACAGTGAGGGTGGGCATGTGTACAAAAATGCTTAGCACAGATACAGCACCAGCTGATGTCCCTGTTCCCTCTATTGACACTGCCTTCTGCTCCACTTGTGGTCAGAACGGTGGTGCTTGCATAGTGGCAAATGCTTCCCTCCCTGCCTACCTCCCTCCCTGTAGGCAAGCATCCAGTGGGATGCTCAGTCCTCCTTCCCAGCAGCAAGCTCCCAATGACCCTGGCTCATTCACAAACCAGGGCCACCAGTATCAAGAGTGGTATCCCTACTGCTGCTCAGTAGAACTAGTCCAAAGCCTCTTGGTAAGAAGGGCTCCTGCCCTACAAACATTTACTTGTAACCTCCCCTCCATGTGTGCTCAAGTCTGCGCTGATATTTGGCCAGCCAGGGAGGCTGTTTTGAAGTGAAAGCTGCATTGCTGTGTGGCAGTGAAGTCAAGAACATTGATGGTGCCTGCTACGCTGAAGATTCAGGGCACTCGTCTTTTGTCATTCCCTCCCTTCATCCCCAAACCAGCAGTCTAAGTGCATGGGGGTAAGCAGAGGACAACACAGTCACAGCAGCAGGCTGTGGCTCTGTGGGATCTAAAGGGAATGCCCTCTAAATGGGGTGGGGGGGTGTCTTATATTAAGAATTTCATTAAATATAATGTGGAGTTGTTGTTTTTTTATTTTTTATTTTTTTTTTTTGCTCAGCAAATCTTTATTGACCTTTTGATTTAAAATCAACATCTACCACAACTATAAGTAAAGACCTGGACAAACCAGGGTATACAGCCCAAAAACTGACTGTACGAACTATGTACAATCCAATATTTACATACACAGCAGGAATCCATCTCATAGCCGTACACAAATCATATAGCAACTCCTGTATAAAAGTTACAACCCACATTCCATATTAGTCAGATACTACCAGAAGATATAATCTAGACAAGTAAACAGGAGACAGTTCAACAGTCAGCATAAGAAAAAAAAAGGAAGAAGAAAGAAAAAACCAAAACAGGAGTAAACTCCACCGTGCCAACACATATAAAATTTTACAGTGTTAATCCAATGGTGAAGATCAATACATCTATTGAGTTAAATCAGAGGTGAAGTCCTGCCGCGTCCCCTTGAAAGATAGAGAGAGAGAGTCCCCATCCCCACCTACAGTCTGGAAGGCTTACATTCCAAACTCATTTAACCCTTACTTGAATCACAATTTGTCTGTACACTGGCCACCTTACTCAATCAAGTCAAAAAAGGTACAACTCGACCAATTCTCTTTCTAAAAAACTAAGCTCCTACTACTCAGAACATGACAGACAGACCTGCAAAGACCTCTGTGGTGAATAAATTGTTTCTAAAGATGACCATCTCTTAGCGTATAACCTTTTATTCCCCTCACCCCAGAGCTGTCTCCTTACTCTACCCAGAGTAACCACCAAATCCCGTACCCACTGTCCATAAGTATACTCTTGATCGTCTTTCCAATGCTGAACCAAAAAAGATTTCACTAGTGCAGTCATCAAAGCCAAATGGAATTTGGGTAAGACTCCGGGTATTTTTGAGAAATCACCCAGAACACACTACTCCGGGTTATATATTCTGAATAGTTCAACAATGGATCCATACGCTGCCTAATTTCAGACCACAGAGGAGAGATTTTACAGCATTCCCACATCACATGCAGCAAATCTCCTATTCCCGTCCCACATCTAAAACAACGGTCCGTCTGCCTAAGCATCCTATCAAATAGTTTTGCCGGGGTAAAATATAGATTGGAAACAATAAAATACTGCGTGGTCCTAAACTTAGGTATTGATATATACCTATGGTTTTTTCCAAATCGAATCCCAAGCAAGATTCCTGGGAGCCATTACTTTATCCCAGTATGCCACTTGTACGGGTGAGGATGGACTAAAAAACTCCACCAGCTTTCTATAAACCTGGGAAAGAGCATTTGCCTTCGGATCCACTCCCTTCAAGAGATCCCAAGTGAATGAGCCCATCTGAGAACCCTCCAATCCTTTTCACTACTCCCTCCAACAATCGAGTTAGTTGCAGTCTTTTAAAGAAGAGCAGCCCCTCCACTGAAGCTGATATAACAACCCTTTCACCTTGGATAAGGTCCCTCACCTTTAGACCCCTCACCTGGTTGGCCCATCGCACGCTTACCACCTGCCCCCCAATTTTGAATGTGGGATTACCCAGCAACGGTTGGTCCCAGGCTTTCAACTGTGCTTTTCTCTGCGCAGGGGTAAGGAAGGACCACCACGCACTCATTGACTTCCCAATCGGGTTCCCACCCCCCTTTAATGAAATCTTTTACAAAATTAGCATACAATAATGCCTCCAGCGAGAAACCCCGCTCCTTCAACATTTGCCTCTCCATTTGTAGCCATGTTGGGGTATATGTTTCAACAAATCTCCCTAACCCAGCTAAGCATAAAACCCAATTGTCCTGCCACGTAATATACTTGGAGATCAGGCAGTTTAAACCCACCCATTACCTGAGGCAAGCGTAGTAATTCATATTTTTCCTGGGTGGTTTAGAGTTCCATAAAAAATCAGAAAGAAGCTTTCTGATGACTCTAAACCAAGTGGTATGGATATCATAAGGCAATATATAGTGGGTATAATAACCTGGGCAATATGTTCATTTTGATGAGGCCAAGTCTAGCCATAAAGTTCAAGGAGCTTATTCCATCTCAATATATCTCCTCTTATTGCAGATACCACCCCTTCCATGTTTGCCTCGGCCCTCTTTCTCTGTTTGCCGTGATCCTAATGCCCAAGTATTTAATCTCATCCGTCCTCCACTGGAGACTTAATAGAGCAAACTGCCTCTATATACATGCGGGGTCAGGGGAGAACCTGGGTTTTGTTAAGTTCAATTTATAATTTGATACCGCCAAAACGCCTAATTAAAACCCTTACTCTCTCAAAACTTAAAACTGGGTCCTCTAGGTGCAGCAGAATATCATCAGCAAAACTGAAAATTTAAGTTCCTCCCCTACCCTTACCCCTTTATAAGTTTGTCCTCCTTGAGAGCTCTTTAAAGGGCTCCAAATAGATATTGAATAATATTGGTGATAGAGGACATCCTGTCTAGTCCAATTTTTAACAATATTTCTTGTGAACTATACCCATTGCACAATATCCTAGCGTTGGGCGGCATAAAAGATGTTTAATACCTTTAAGCAGACCCTCCGAAACCCATTTTCCACATTGTGGCAAACAAAAACAATGGGAAACTCTATCGAACTTCTTTTCAGCGCCTAATGATATTAAAGCTAAAGGTAATTGAGAATCTGGTGCATAGCTACATATGATGAAGCTTCCTATGAGTGTCCTGGAGCCCCTCCTGGCATAAATCCCACCTGCTCCTCACTAATTAGCTTGGAGCAATGCTCAATATTCTGTTAGCCAAAATTTCTTAAAATCTTGATATCCTGGTTCATTAAAGCTATAGGCCTATAGCTATCCACCCGATCCCTGGGTTTGTCTGGTTTAGGGATCAATGATATAAATGCCTGGTACAACGGTGGATGGGACAATCCCTCTTGCATAATAGTATTAAAAAACTCTAACAAAAGTGGAAGTAAAGTCTGAATATGTGCTTGATAGAACTTAGCTGTAAGACCATCTGGTCCCGGAGTTCTACCAGTCGGTAAGGATTGCACCACCCCACATATCTCCAATCCTGTAATAGAGCCGCTAACTTTCTAGCCTGCACTTCGTCCAACACCGGAGGGTATTCTCAAGAAAGGCACAGATCTCCTCTTCTCCAGCTACGCTTTCCCAGCCCAGATAGGTCAGTAAAATGGACGCGAATGCATCTGCCATTTTTGAGGGTCTCTATCAATTTTCCCCATGCCAAATAGAGGTAATAGTTCTGCTAGCTTCCTTCCCTAACCCTGGCCGCTAGCAAACGACCTGGGACATCCCTCTGGAGTAGATATTTAGCCTGAATCCTATCCAAACCAGTATTCCACCTTACCATACCAGATATCCCGCTCTCCCGCAAGGTTTTAAGTTCCAGATCACTTCTCCTGAGGATCCTCTCCAGAGGAGATAGCTAATCTATCGCCCCCAGAATGAATTCCTCCTTTGCCTTCCTCAATCTATTCCTCCTGGCTGCCAGAGCCTGAACTGCCCTCACGTATAGCACTCTACATGTCTGCCATGCCAGCTTTTGATTTTGTAGGGATGGTAATTGAAACTGGATGAACTCTCTCAGGATTCGCTCAACTCCTCCTGCACTGTAGTTTCTGAGAGCAACAAATCATTCAGTCTCCACCTAACTGGTTTGGGAGGAGCAGGACTTGGTTCCCACAACAAAGAGATAGGGGAATGATCCGAAAGGACCCTAGCCTCGTCGCCATGTCCTTCACTTCCCTAAGAACACTTCCTGCTAACCAAAAAAATCAATACGTGACTGAGACTTGTGGGCATAGGTGAAAGGTCATAATGTACCCTTCTTGGAGTGGGTCCTACACGGATCCACCAGGGCACCGCCTCCACCATCTTTTCAAGGCGATCTGTGCCTTGCTTAGGGCCTACCAGATGAAGGTATCCTATCCTCCAAATTACTGGCGCACATTTCAGTCCCCAGCCAAAATAAGTAGATCTGTAGGTATGGCTACGATATCCTTTCTATGGAGGCAAAAAATCTGCGGAAGAAGGGTGGGTACAAATGAGGCCAAGGAAATTGCTTTTCACAGCTAAAACCCTCGGTAGATATAGCCCCTACCATCCTCCCTTGACAGCACCTGTTCAACCCTAAAGGACAATTATTTCTTATTAGGATCGCCACCCCCCGATGCCTTTTCCTTACCCTGCCCATACACCTGGCCCACCCATAGTTTTAAGACAGCTTAATTCCTCCGCTAACAAGTGGGTCTCCTGCAAAGCAGCTATATGAGCTCCCAAGGTAATTGATATGCCTCAGAATAACCATTCTTTTACGCCTACCCCAAGACCTTTAACATTCCAAGAAATTATGTTAAAGCGATCATTATCCACCAAATAAGTCATAGCATGTGATCCATTTCACATAACCTTTCCGTTCCTTCTTCCTCACTACTCATTCTATGAACTCTCTCTCTCTCTCCCCAACCCCCAATCCCAATCTCCCCCTGCCCCGATCCGACCGACCTCCTAGCATTCGCCAGTCATGGATGAGCCTCCTCTGGATTCCTCCCACCCTCATTCCCTAGCCCTATCACAGCAAGAGTCTGCCCACACTTAATCTCCCACTATCATTCTCCCTCCTGCTATTCCGTCCCAGTTCCCTCAGACTTCCCCTCTCATTCCAAAGAAACACCAGAGCAATAACATACTGACAATCACAAGTGGGTCAGTTCTCACTGGAAACTAATCCTGCATAAAACTGTTTCCACCAAATGTAGGAGGAATCGAATAGTGCCATCCTTGTATGTTCCCTTCAGTAGAACATGATCATCACAGACCCCTTGGGCTTTGCCCCCTGAAACCAAATAACTCGCCCTTGAACCCCTACTCCAGACCCCCTGAGACGACCCACACGGGCCAATCAGACTTGATATAGCCCCCAGAGTTACTACCTAATATAAAGATAGCAAAGAAAAGAAAAGAATACAGCTGTAGTTAAACTAAGCTTAACGTCCTGGAAAACTTCATGTTCTCCTTGTCAAACTGTGATCAAGTCCTTACACCACCGCTTTATCTGGGTAGTCCACCTCAAGTCTGAGACTTAAATAAATTAGGGAGTTCAATACTTTAACTTTTCCCTCATGGGGTCAGGTATCGCTTTCTCCGGATTGTAGTCTCACCAACAGCATTGCTGGGTACTGCAGACGAAATTTAATACCCGCTAAATAAAGCTTTTTCTTAATCTCCGCATATTCCTTCTGCTTCTCTCTGATTGAAGGGGTTTGATCCTGAAACATCCAAAGCGTCGCGCCATTCCATTGAAGAGATTTAAGTTGTCTGGCCTTCCACAGCACATGCATCTTCTCTTTAAAATTGAGGAATCTCATAATAATCACCCTGGGTCTCACCCCCAGCGGGGGTATTTCCCTTAGTGCTCTATGGGCCCTCTCAAGGTTATAGGCTTCCCCAAATGGTGTCTGGCCCAGCAACTTCGAGAGCAGGTCTTGAATAAAAGAAACACAGTCCGCCCCTTCAGCTCTTTCCGGCAGCCCAGCCAATATCAGGTTATTTCTCCGACTTCTTGACTCCTGGTCATCCATACGATCCTCAAGTTTCTTAATTTGTTTTTAGCCAAAATCAATTCCTGTTCCATAATCAACACTTTTCTCTCCACAGAAGCAATCCTGGCTTCAGCATCCCCATACGCCTATGCGAGAGATTGTAGTGCGGTTTCACAGCAGCAAAATCCACCACTAATCCTTGGAGTAGCTTTTAATTTCCTGCAGGTCCTCATTAGGCTGACCGTTACCCTCCTCTGTCTAACTCTTCCTCCGGTTCCGTGAGGTAGGGGATTGTGGCTTAGGCCTTTTTTCGCGGGGATCTCGCAGCTTAGGGGCTCCGTGGCTTCGGCTCCATCTCGACTACCAACCACGGCCTGCTACTCCTGAACAGTAGCGCACTCCAAGCAAGGCCTTAAACAAGTGTATCCGAGTTATTTTAAGACAGTTACAGCCCGAACTCCCGACCGCATTAAGGTTAACTCACACTTATAAAATAAAGCGATCGAATTAGGCAGACCCTTGACGTTTTAACACCAGATTTGTAGCTCGGGCCTAGGAGCAGCGCAGAGGAAGACTGACTCGACTCAGCACATCACGTGACCTCATCGGAGTTGTTGTTTTTTTAGAAGAAGTCACAGCTGGTCCAGTACAGCAATGGTAACACTGTAACCAGGGTTCAAGTGTACGGTTGGCTGGGACTGAGCATGTCATGGAGGTGAGGTGCTTGGTTCTCAGGGAGGAAGGGAGCAGGCTGCCTGGCATTCATATAAACCCCTGCTGGCCAAGGTCAGACACCCAGTGTTGGGACTGAGCTTCCTGGGAGCCAGCAGGCTCAGTCTCAGGGAGGGATCAACAGTGTCGCCTGACATGACTGAAAAACAGAATATCATCTCAGTGTCAACACACCATGACACTAACACCCGAGTCCCAGTCAAGCCGTCACTCCATGATAGATGGAACATATGGAGCAGGACTTTCAAAATGGACTAGTTACGGATCTACCTACCCTATTTTCAGTGTGGACTTATGTCTCCACAGGTAGGCCAGCAATTAGCTGGTCTACATGCACCCAATGCGCATCTGATCATCATACACACAGATTTTCTCGCATTTGCATCAATAAATGACGCAAGGGGCTGCAAAGCCTGATTTGTGTCATCTATTGATGCATGGTGCTGTAAAAACTGCTCACTGTTTCAAACCCTCCACAGCATTTGAAAATGGCTGAAGGCATGGAGCACACCTCAGTGCAGACACTGGGGGATCTTGCCCCTGCGTCAGCATCGGGGGCTTTAAAAATCTCGCCATGAGTCACAATATCAGAGAAGCAAACAGGAGACTTTTTAGGCACATCAGAAGTTTTGGTCTGTCAAGTTCGTGTCCCTTTAAAGCAATTGTTTGTTTTATTTTGGCCCAGAGAACAGTTATCTAGGCGATGACTTTGCATATTTTTTTTTCTTTTAACTCGATTTTATCTGCTGAAGATCAGTACATCTTTTTCATACAAACATGCAACACTTGCCTGATCCACTTGAATTGAAGAAAAAAACACTGCAGATTTAACATTGTTTCATCATGACTTAAAGAGCAGCTGGCGCCTTTGAAAAACTTTGGACAACATACTAGCTGGACACAGTTCAGCTTGTAGTTCACATATCTTTTATAGATTTCTCCTCTTCATTATTTGTTACTGAATAAATTCCCACAAAAATAGGACCTTTATCTCTTAGAGCTCATCTGCCTCTATAACTTACTCCCTACATGACATCATAATGATCTGTTTTGAAATCACGGTTTGTTGCTGTGGGAATATCTGTGATGTCACAAGCACAGTATTATGACATCAGGTTGGGAAGAAGCAATAGGAGCTGTTGAACTCTCAGGGAACAATTCTTCTGTTTTCATGCATCTGACCTGAGTGATAAATAATGGAGGTAAGACATACAGAGCTAATGAGAATTATAAGCTGCTTTGAATACAATATTATGCTCTTCAAAGTTCTTCTTGAGGTGTCAGTGGCTCTTTAATAGAGCACAAGTCAACTGAAATGATGCGCGGTTATTGCGCATCTTCTCCCCTGCATGAATGGACTTACTGTGCTGTGTGAAGAGATGAGTAATGTTTTGCCTGTCTGTCTTACAAAAGAAAAGCCCTTTAAATTAGTACATCGATGTGACATGGTTAACTGAGTGCGATACTGTTCGAACACATGATCTTGCTAACAAATAAACTGTTCAACAGTCTGTCTGCACTACTTCATGTTACTTAGAACTGCTTGATCATATAACAATGTGCTATGCAGTTGCATCTGAAGCCATATTGGAGCTGGAACAACATTAAAGCTATACCCATAAGCAGCAAGTGTATTCTTTTCAATGAGACCCACCACATGCTGCTCACTGTGTCCACCATCACAGTGGTAACACTGCCTCACAGCGGATGGCGCTGCAGTCCAGGAATAACGTAAGTGTAAGTCACAGAGCTCTGTACTAGAACTCTGTGCACTTAAATCAAAACTCTGAGGCATCTGCAGCTATCTGCCAAACAATTTTACCTTCAGGTAATAAATTGTCACTGTAGTGTGCTGCAGACCTGAGTCTATATACAGTAGGTTTCTAATCGTTCTCCATCAACATCCTCTTATACAAAATTTCCTGCACCCCACACACACACACATACTGTGATGCCATACAGGACAGCACGGGCCATCCACAATAATACAGGCTGCATGTAACTATATAATAAGCATCAAGGGAATATGCTTAGTGTTATGAACTGTTGACACACATCTCCGGTGTGTAGTATTTGGCATTGGCCTGAAGCACAGAGCAATTTCTAAAACAATTCTCCTCTTCAGACTTACAGGTTTTAGTTACCAGAACAAAGGACAGCTTACATCTACTATCTGGAGGAAGATCTGCATCGAAAACTGCACCAGCAACTCTGCTAGCGGCGATAAACCTGGAGAGTGCATGAGCACATCATGTTCAAGGCAAAAAAAAAAAGAAACCTGTTTCATGAAAAATAGAAAGTGCAAAATCCAGAGGAGCATGTCACATACATTTTACTCTGGCCTTATAGTCTGGTAAGGAGTGTGTGTGTGTGTGTGTGTGTGTGTGTGTGTGTGTGTGTGTGTGTGCGAGTGTGTGTGAGTAATGAATAGTATTTCCTGAATAATGCACTATTCGTTACTCAGATCCAAATAACCAATAGTGACACTATTCATCCCCTATTCCTAGTTGGGAAATACTATCTTTAAAAAAAAAAGAAACTGCCCCCCACATTTGTCCCTTGCTCAGATCCTTTCAAACATATAAGCTCACCATCTTTCCACCCACGGTTTGAACCCCAATCCCACCCTCCTTCGTCCAGCACTCACAATTTGATAATTTCCAGACTATAGATCAGTTTAAGCGTGACCTGAAAATGCATTTATTTAGACAAGCCTTCTCTGAATTAGCTTAACATAACCATTGATAAGTAAGATGTAGTGATGTTTTAATGTATTTTATTATATTTAAATCTTTGTACTTTATGTGAAGTGCTTTGATTCATACTGAGAATTGCGCTATATAAATAAAGATTGATTGATTGATTGAATATAAGTGTAATGTGTCAAAAAAAAAAGCTCTGAAGGGCAACTGGCACAACCCACCCATCTCCACAGCTAGCCAGTCTTTCAGCACTTGTTGCATTATGATAAATATGGTCCCCCACTCCCCCACCCCTTGCAGCAGCACCCTCTTTCCACCCTCCTCCCTCCCCATTACCCATTTCACAAATGGTGACTTGAGGAAAGAAGGTAGAAGGTGACTGATACAGTCTGCCCTCTTCCACAGCTGGCCGTCTTCTAATAAATGAATGTGCTTGCGTGCTTGGTCACGTAGTAAAACCAGTTTATCACATGATCAGCTGGTTTTAATATGTGAGCAAGCACAGAAGCACTTTCATTCACTAGAACACAGCTTACCATAGAAGAGGGTGGGCTGTGTCGGTCGCCTTCTACCTTTTTTCTCAAATTGCCATTTGTAAAATCAGTGCTGGAAGGGGGAGGAGGGTAGCTGCAAGGATGGGGGGACATATTTGTTTTAGCACAACAAGTGCTGAATGATGGTGGCTAACGTGGAGGCAGATGAGTTAAGTGCCACCCTCAGAGGTTTATTCCATTTATTTATTTATTTTTTACAAATTATACTTAAATTATCAAATTGTGGGTGCTGGGGTGGATTGGGGTTCAAATTGAGGGTGTAAATGTGGGGCTATGTATTTGAAAGGATCTGGGCCAGAGGAGGGAGCGGGCTGCTTTTTATCTTTTTTGTTTTGTTTTGTTTTAATCAAATACAAATACCACCTACCCGAATATTTGGGGTGCCTGAATAGAATATTCAGTCTAATATTAGGGATAAAGTATACACCCACCCTTAGTAAGGAGTTACTACCTACTCACCTGCATTTGGGATGCTGCCCACAGAAGTATGGGATGATGTAAAACAGCCTGGGATTAGAACATTCAGGGTAGCTCTCAAGAATACATTCACTGATGTCCTGCAAGAAAGAAGAACAAGTTTACTAATACAGTAGGTGGCCACTGTAATCATTTCACATACACACCAGGAACAGCAACTTTAGGACTGTTTGAGAAGTGTAACCTTTTTTATTTATTTTTTACAAATGCAACTAAACAAAAGTGCCTTAGATAATTACAAGCCATGAAAGTGTCTTCTTAATGAAGTAACGTTTCAAGGGGGTTTCTAGTAGGTGCTCGATTTTCCCAAATCCTTTCCAACTGATTTCAGATTTCAAAAGATTCAATTCTGAATTGAATCTGAAATCCTTAAAAACTAGCAGAACTGCAGGCTACTAAAATCAGAGATCAAGGAACTGGATTTTGAAATCTAATTTCAAAGTCTGATTTGACTATTTTTAGAAGTTTTGGTCTTTCATTCTGAAAATCTTACTCCTAAATTATCCTGAGCAACCCAAATAACCAGCCACTAGTGGAGAAAAAAAATCACAGTTGGCCTCGTAAAACTTAATTGTACTATATTAAAATTACCCTTGAATTTCAAGCCATACCAGTCTGTATTGATCTTTTAAAATGTTATTATTGCTTTTATATGCTCATAAATATATCAGATATCTTTTAGATATTACAAATAAAAATCATCTCAAAATTATGGCTACCAATCTGACACCAAACAAATCTACATCATGAAATGTTGAATTGTACATAGAAAATAATTGACACCAAAATGTGAAGAACAAGCTGGTTTACGCCTCAGTGATGCTGTGGCATCACTCATAACAAGACAAAGCCACAGTGCATCATTGATGTCAGCATGCCTAGGAGATGTGTGAACCATCGAGTTCTTCACACTTCGTGTTTTTTACTTTAATAATGCAAGGGTTAGCATGTTTTTAGTACTATCCTTGTTTTCTTAGGATAATAAAGTCCATCCTAAACAAAAGTTGTAGTCACAACTCGAATAACACTTTTAAAAAAAAACAGTCCCAAATAAGAAAGTCTTAAATTGATGATTCAGTTTGTTTCAGTGCACGCTTGTAACTAACACAGCTGAGATCACAGCTGAGCTTGAATTCAACATTCAAAGTTGTTCCCAATGTTCTAAGAAACATCGTTCTTAACATATGCTAAAACAACTTTTAGAAACCACAGACAAATTGCTAACTGTGTATTATATATAGAATAATAAACTATGGGGTAGTGTAGTAATGAAATTTTACACATCCAAGGTGTTGAATGCTACATAAACCCCACAAACGAAGCTCAAGAGGTTTAGCTAAGCATCCAACATCGAGGGTGTGTGTAAAATTCGTGTTTTACACACCACCCGATTTTTATTTTATATAATTGCTGGGTATTGCTTTTTTCACCACAGCAATTATATAAAATAAGAGGATGTCTCTGTGCAGCTGTGCTGCAGTCCGACCGGGTTTCAGCAGTTCTGTGGTTGGACGTGGCTGTTGAAGACAGCCTGTTTCTTTTCTTTTTTTTCATTACCTCAAATGGAAAAACTGCGTTTTTTTTTTTTAAATTGACTTACCCCTGAGACCGAGTGCCTATGTAAGCTCCGGCAGTAAGTCGGCATCTGGCAGTGAGGAATAGAAGCACGCCGCTGATGCATGTGCAGGGTGAGGGAAGCCCGGTGTGTATTTGCCATTGTAAACACTCCTTTATATTAGCAAATTATGCTACAGGTTTCCGTATGGGAAAAAACAATACCCAATTATTATATCAGTGTAACTGGTGACTCTTTATGTTTTTGAGAGTGTTCAAATGCCATAATAATGAAGTATGACATCATACCCAGTTATTATGGCATGTGAAAGCTTGCACTTCACAGTCTTCATTTAAACTCATTGCCTTTCACTACAAAATTTCAATCGCATTCCTTTTTGATTACTGTATTCTTTTCTGACACCAACCTGAGGTACACAGTAGACATTCGATATTCTATTTTGAAGTCCAGGAACAATCTAAATATGCTGTACTTTGCTTTCCTCAGTGCTGTCAGCATCAGCACTGCTACCAGGTCTGCCACTGACAACAGCTCCTCTGGAGGGGGCAATGAGAACACTACAGTCAGGAAAATAACAAAAGACAGACTGCAACATTGTTCCCTGGTGTCTAGCAGACCCCTACCCTAGCAGGTAATGCCCCACCACCCCGCCCCCCATCCTGACCCTGACCCAGTGACTGGCACAGCCATCCGATATCTACCATGGCTGGCTGCCAACTGAGCTGTCAATGGAGCATGTACTGTATAGTACTGCGGCATTGACAGCTCAATCAATGAACCAACCGTGGTAGAGAGCAAAAGGAGCTACACTGGTTGCTGGCTCAGGGTCAGGATGTGTGAGGCAAGTAGTGGGCAATTACCTGCCAGGGGGTGGGGGTCCACTAGATAAAAGGGAACAGCATTATTGTAATATACAGGGATCATGGGTAGGGAGAGGGGTACGTTAGACACCAGGGAATGGTTGCATGTTATTATACAGGAGATCAAAATGGGGGGGCACTAGGGAATGGCATTATTTCCATATACAGGAGATCAGAATGGGGGGACCACTGGATACCAGTGAATGATTATGGAAACATCAGGCATGGGTGCTGGTAGGGGAGGATCACCAGCACCAAGGAAAGTTTAATTTTACGCATAGGGCTAGCAATCAGTTGCGGGGGGGGGGCACTAGCACTATGCAAAGTTTAATTTTACACACTGGCCAGCAATCAGCTGGGGGGACCACTAGCACCAGGGTAAGTTTAATTTTAAACATTGGGTCAGCAATCTGGGGGGGAGGACCCCTAGCACCAGGGCACATTTAATTTTAAACACTGGGCCAGCGATCAGTTGGGGGTGAGGAGGCACTAGCAGCAGGGGTAGCTCTCTGGTACCAGGCAATTGGGGGTGGTGCTGCACAATCCAGCCTCACTTCCCATGCAAATAAGCCCATATTGGCCATGCAAATGGCTCCTTAGCACCTTGCATGCCTACTGGACTCATTTGCATGGGTCTATTTGAAAATAGAAAACTTGCCACATGCACAAGCCATTTTGCCACCCTATTTCAGGAGCCATGTCTGCCCAGAGATAAGTGGCTTAGTGCTTGGCCAACATGGCCCTTTATCCAGCTGAATAGTGCTGGTGCGCTGTTCCACTGAATGTAGCATCTTTGGGCACTAAGGCAAGCGCAAGGTGCAGCACAAATTATTGCACTGCGTTTTAACCTCTTTGAATATTGGGCCCCGATGACTCCAGGATGAGTCTAGGAAGATCTTCCATTTGACGGGATGGGCTGAGAGAAAAGCTGTATGAAAAAAGTACACTGCTTATGATCTTGGAGTAAAATCAAAGTTACTGAGACTGAGAGCCAAGTATGACCATCAAAACAGGTAAACAAACATGCTGGGATCATCTTCAGTTGTTGATCCCATCAGTTGTTCCACTTTGTCTCAACACTGTTACTAAGTATTCAACGTTATTGTGTGCTGTCTCTCTCCCTTGGTGTTATTGCAACTTGTTGTACCCCATGTCCCCACCTGCTATTTACAGTACAAATCTCCATATATTACTGGCTTGTTATTACTGATATTCTTGTACCTAGCTGTTACTTGTAACTTGTTTTTTTCTCTGACTTGAGCTTTTGTAAATGAGTCCCTGACTCAAAGGTTATGTGATTCCGAGATTTTAAATACATAAATAAATTACACTACAGCTATGATGCAGAATCATTAACTGGTTCAGAAGACCAAATTCATCATGGAGTTACTACTGTTTCCCAATGTCCACAGTTCAGGATCTGAAAAAATCATGGAGTCTTACACAGTGGAAGAAAAGTCTGACATGCTTTGATGATCATGTATAAATTATGCTAACTGGTCTGTCACAGAAAAAACATACAGTAAGCTTTACTGTGTAGGACAAACCTAACACTTATCTGGCTCCAAAATGTAACATCTAGCTTCCACGTTGATCATCTCTGGTTTAAAATGCTGAAATCTCTTTTTTACTTGTCATGTTGCATACAATACTTCTGGGAAGATGTGTAGCTCAAAGTCTCGGTATATACAGTAATTGCCCCTTATTCTGGCACTTCCAAGGAGCTTTTCTACATTTGTCTTGAAAGAGAGACTGAATATTATTGCTGATTTCAGTGTTTGTTTTGTCTTCTTTTTTCTTCAACAAGTCCGTGAGTGGGAGCACTCAAACTTAGTTTCAGTTTGATCTGTGTTTCCCTAAGAGCTACAGGATATTTCTTAGTAATAAATAGCAAAATGATCTTGGGGAGGTCCAAGGCATCAATAACTATATCTTTGATTAAAGCAACAGTACTACATAATCAAGAAGTGATTATCACAATTCTGTTTTTTGGCTGGATGCATGCTGCCATAGTTGGTTTCCATATCTATAAAAAATGTTCTAGTGATCTTTAGTTTTTAGATATTTAAAGTTTATTTCCATTGTTATGGATCGACATTAAATATGGCTGCTACCTAATTTGCAGGTGAACTCCCCAAAGCGTCATAACCGTCTTTTGTTTACTTTTGTGGGACCCTATGCTGTACATTTCCACTGTCCATGTAGTGCTACAGTTATGTGCGTATACGGTTGGCAGCAGAGGGTTCCAATTCAACATGGTGGTGGAGAAATGTAAACAAAAACAAAGAACAATGGAGCAAATTAGGGGGTGATAGTACAAAAACACAAGAAAGATTACCAGACAAGTGCACTACAGAGCACAGGAAAGAAACTGTTGCAAAAGATCCAGTTTTTCTTTTATCTTGTACTGCTGCTTTAAGTCCCAAACAGACTCAGATTAGCCCTGTTTACACTGCCATCTTTGCAGCGCATCAACCCATGTGCACCAGTTGATGCACTGCAAAGATGACAGTGTAGACACAGGAGCATGTTAAGAGTGCTCTGATCCATTTTTGCTCCAACGCTAGTAGTGGGTATATCAATTGGCTTGAGCGCATTGCTGCTTTGTAAACTCTCTAAGGCACTAATCCATTTGAAGCCTGTCTCCCTGATGATGAAACTTGGCTTCTGGAATGTTCAGCCTCTGTGGCATGACTGGCAGCACAGCAAGAGCCGGGCAGTGTAAACTCCAGCCCTGTTCTGGAAGCATCTCTGCAGCGTGAAAGGAGCAGTGGAAAAAAGGAAGTGCTATAGCCGTGTAAACATGGCTACTGAGTGTCTAGAGAATAAGGAACTCAAACAAGCCTCACATCTCTGTATTTCAGGGCATTTTCCATTGTTGCAATTTTGCATTTAATCATCACACACTCAGGGAGTCTGTCCTTTCCATCGAGACTTCAGCTTTTTGTCAGAGCTGGTCACAGCTCACAAAGGGATCTCAGAGCCTGCCCAAGCTCCAACACTGCAGCATCATAGAAACACAGAAGCTGATGGCAGATAAGGACTGCAAGGCCCATCCAGTTCTGCCCATTTTCTCTACCTTATGACTGTGCCATAGGCCTTTACTCTGTCAATGGCCAATATATTCATACTTATCTGTATTGCTCCCTTATGCCTATCCCATGCCTCTGAAGCTCTGCACTGTATTCATATCCATATCCACCACTTCCTGAGGTAGACTGTTTCATGCATCCACCACCCTTTCTGTGAAAAATAACTTCCTCATATAACCCCTTAATCTGCCTCCCTCTAATCTCATTATGTGTCCTCTTGTCCTGCTATTTTTCTTATATTGCTCTAGGGTATACATATTGAGCTCCGTTAATCTGTCCTCATATGTTTTCTGATGCAGTTCCTGCACTGTGTTGGTTGCCCTTCTCTGGACTGCCTCCATTTTGTTAATGTCCTTGTGCAGGTGTGGCCCCCATTACTGCATGCAGTACTCTAGATCAGGCCTAACCAGTGTCTTGTAAAGAGGGATTATTACCTCCCTCTTACAACTTGTGATACCCCTACTAATACACCCCAGCATCCCTTTTGCCTTACCTACTGCTTTAGTGGTCTGCTTGGATGATTTCAGGGCATCTGTGATGATGATGATGCCCAAGTCTCTTTCTTCCCTTGTGATTGCCAGCAACTCCCCTCCCAACCTATAGGTAGCTTCAGGGTTTCTCTTCCCTATTTGCATGATCTTGCACTTTTTTGCGTTAAACCCCAGTTGCCACTCTTCCAACCATTTTGCCAGTTTATCCAGATCTCTTCTCATTCTGCCCACCCCATCTGGATCATCTACTCTGTTGCAGATCTTGGGGTCATCTGCAAACAGACAAACCTTATCCTCTAGTTCATCTGCAATGTCACTGATGAAAATATTGAAGAGGACTAGCCCCAGGATTGATCCCTGAGTTACCCCACATGTGACTTACATCTCTTCTGACTGTATACCATTTACCACCACTCTCAGTCTGTTTTATGCCCACCAACCAATTTGCAGCCCAGTTGACCAACAGGGGTCATACAGCAGCCATGTAGCTGGAATTAGAGAGCTGACTCCCACACTGTCCACATCCAGATCAGGACTCACACAGAACAGAAAGGGTTCAGTTGAGCGTGGTGTTGGTAAAACTGCCTCAGTTAATGAGGAGAGGTAAGATTTGTTTTTATTTTCTTAGACCTTGTTTTCCTGATGTGTGGGTCAAATATGGAAGTAGTGTGCTACAGTAGGTTCCAGATGCTCTCTCTGTATGGCATAGCACCCTGTGACTGGCACTAGCATAACCAGACCTTCATGGACTTCAGACTTGAGGTGTTAGTTTGGGCAAACACAGTTTAAGCACACTAACATCTGGCTGAACTAATTTGCATTCCAACTTCAGCGCAGAGGGAGCCCTCCCCTGGTGCCTTCAACAGAGTGTTTTGTATAGCCGCAAAATGTGGTGACACAAGGGAGGCTGTTTGTATCCTGTTATTTGCCACCACAACGTGCCACTGAGAATTAAGCCCCCAGTCATTTTGTACATATTCCTAGTAATAAAGAACAGAATTTTCCAAGTGCAACCGTTTTTGGAGTGCTTCAAAATTTAAGTTCAGGTTCATGTCCCAAACCAGAGCCCCTAATGGAGCCAGCGTGAGGAGTATGATGTGTTACAAAGGATGCTCACCTGCTCCTCCTCCTTCCAGGAGGGCTGACAACATCCCCAGTGCTTTACTGCCATTTGGGTGACCACAACACAATGCAGTGAGAGGTGATAGTGCATGTTGAGTGGGGAGGGTGCATGTGTGGTCAGTTCCAGAACACACATCCCATGACTGAATCTTCAAGGAGGGAACCAAGGAGAAATGCAGAAACAAAAAGAGAAAGTCACACTTGATAAAGTGACTCAGTGCACCAAACTAGCAGGCCACCACATTTATCCAAACACAACAAAATTTATGGCACACTCCTGACGGAAGTGGCATTGGCGCTGGAGCAATAGATGACACTACTGTTGCCCTCCATGTGAGTGTTCTTATTACTTTACTCTAACTACAGCTACATATGTTTACTGTTGGATACACTGGTTGCAGTTTTGGCATAATAAATGTGCATAGAGTGTTTAATCTCCATGAACTTCCTGCCTGCGTGAGCTGGTTATTTAAAACTTAACCTCACATTGTGAGGAGTGCGGCACAACTGCTGCTGTGTTTTGACTAAGATGTAGTTAGGAGATGGGCCATCCAGCCTCTCAGCTGATGATGTTACTACAGTACTCCCCACTAACACTGACTGCAGTACATTTGGGGATGAAGCTAACCTCCAGCTCCCCACCACCATCACCAAACAATAACCATATTTAGACATTTATTTAATTATTTTGCTGATAACTGGAAGAAAAGGATTGGGATTAAATGCTCAGTTCTTGACCATGTCCCAGGGCAAGAGGTTACAGACAGAAGCAGTACAAAATAATTACAGTTTTACATTTTTTAGTTATAACAAGCATACGAATATTAAGTAGTAATGCAATCCCTTTACCGTTATTAGAAGTCAAGAGGTTTGTTAAGTTGTCAAAGATGCTATGAGTCTGTTACATAGTAAAGGGTCACAGTAAAACATGTTCTGTATAGGGTGTGGCTGTGGCCTGAATTGGCCAACCCTGACAGAGACTGCCCTCCTGGGAAGGGGCCATTGCCAGGGGCACCAGGGGACCTGAGGTGGGAGATCAAGGGACAAGAGGCTGCAGTCCAACAATTGTCAGAGTTTGGAACTATATTAAGGTTCATAGTAAGGTAAAAGGATGAAAAAAAGCATTACACCCATCAAGATCACCCCTACTGTCTCACAGGTAGTATTTGTTTGTTTCCTCTCCTACATGTATTTATTGAGGATTACTCTGAAACTATTGAAAGGTGGACAATTTATCAGGCAATTTTTAGGCTCTTAAAGATTTCCACACTATGCGGGGTAGAGAAGTATTGTGTTTCCTCAGGTTTGTTTTAAATGATTCACTCATCATCTGCCTATCATGACCCCCAGTATGTGCCATGGTCTTAACTGTTACATTGAGATTCATTACAAGTGACTCATCCATATAAATATTATAAATAGTTAGTAGGCCTCCTCAATGTTGGTGAAGCACTAACGACCCATGCAGTACTTATGTGAATACCACATAGCATAGTGGTTGTATGGAGAAAATGGGAGAGGTTAGTGGAGTTGGTTCTGTTAAGAATGGGGGCTTTGCCCCCACACCACCTGATTTTTTTATTAAAAAAAAAACATGTTTATTTGTTTACACTACTGTCATTAATGCTCTACAAATGCTGGTTCAGTAACACAGCACAGCGTGTGGAACAAGAACTGCCTCATAGTACTGCAAGACAGCGTAGCATTATGCTTAAGGACTAAGAGGGTCCATGGTACTCCACGTATGCTCGTCTCCTCTTATTCACTTTCTCTTAAGGCTGAAGAGCCTCAAATCCTGTAGTCCATGACAGGCCGGATAGCCTAATGTGTACTGGGGCCACCGAGGAGCAGAAATACAATTAAAAAGACGTTTTCCCATATACAAGAGCCACTAAGTACTGTATATAGACAAGAGCCGATAGGAAATACTGCCATAAACTGTAACAATTTCCATCAGAAATGTTTGACTTAAGCAACGTAAGCAGTGTGCATCTGGTGGTTACAGCACAGAACTGTGGATCAGAGGTGCCCATAATGAAGACTCCCTGTGGTTAATGCACCAGGGTGGCAAAGTTCACACGCCACTTTCATAGCAATATTGATTGTAAGAGCTTTTCTGTTTCCTCCTCGAATGTGTGTTTAAGATTGCACCACCTCTAGACTGGACTTGGCTCCATCTCAACTTCTCAAAGCTGAAGTGGAAGCCTAAGCTCCAGTGTTTGTGGTAATCACTAATGGCACCTCATGGGGAGGGCTGTTTCCCTCAACTGTCTTTTGATGACCCTTTGAGCAACAGATCAGTTGTTAGCCTGCTGTTTCTGGTCTAGATTGCAGATGAGGTAGTAGCAGAGCAGCTTGTGAAGCATCAGGAGGCTAACAACTTCATTGAGCCTTTCCAGAATTATCTAGTTTCTGATATAAGTTTATCCCCAAGATGGCTTTGGTCAGGGTCTGCAATGATCTTTTCCTGGTGAGGGATACAGAAGAAATGTTCATCTTTATTCTCATTGACCGGTAATTTGCATATGATACTGTCAATCACTAGGATTTAGCCAATTTATTTTTATTTTATTTATTTAGTTTTTGTGCAAATTCTTGCCTATTTTCAGGCATGATCCAGGGGGAGTGCAGACGAATGCCATCTGACCTTGAACCAGATTAAGCTGCTGGTGGTATTTTTTTATTAGTGAGTGGAGGGGCACTGGGGACTGCTGGGTAATGTTTTTGATTGGTTCTGATCATTCCTGTAAAAAAGAGTGCAGTTGGTGGTAACTGGTTCTTGCCAGTCAAGTCCAGTTGCCTTGGACAGTGGTGTCCCTCAGGGGGTCTGCCATCTTTTCCATGTTGTTCACAGTATACTGTATATGCTGCCACTTCAGAAAGATCATTAGGTGATAAACCATAGAGTTTTACTGTTAGGCAAATTACATCCAAGTGTATCTGTCATTTGTGCCTGAGCAGAGTGCATCTGTCCAAAGATTAGAGCAATGCCAGAATATCATGATACGAATGGCTTCCTATCCCTTGAGGTCTGTTGATAGTACTCTTCTAGACATACCAAAATGTACTACAGAAGTAGGTGAGCATGCTTTCACAGCATCTACTCCCAAACTGTGGATGTCCCTACCAATATCTGTAAAGCACTCCCAGTCCCACAAGGCTTTTAAGAAGGCACTTCATATATTCCTCCTGTGCTCATGTAAGTGCACATGTAACTAACCTAAAATACTTATGCTTACCATGACTTTTACGCCACAAATCATTTATGCACTTATTTGTGATTGTTTCCTGAAATGCTTTGTACTCTGTATTATGTTATGTAATCCATTATTTGATGTCTGGTACTGCTGTATCACCTGTAATTGCTGTTCCTTTGTCTGTAACTCTCCTGGGTCGTGCCTGAAAATAGGCAATGCTTTTGTCTAATGAGTAGTGCACTTACCTGGTAAATAAAAACTAAATAAATAAATTGGCTGGCACTTAAACCAGGAAAGACAAACCTGCTCCTAGTGGTATCTGATCAGGAGGTGTCAACAAACTGGTGTGGCCACAAGCTCCCCATGTTGGACAGGATGTAGCTTGAGGTGGTAAGGGAATATGGGCATCATGCTTGATAGTGGCCTGACACTTAAGACCCAGGTGTCCTTGGTGACTTTAGCATTGATTACTGCAATGCCCTGTACCTAGAGCTACCAGGGTGGACCCTGCCCACCTGTAGCTGGTGCAAAATATGGCTGCCAGATTGTGACAGGTACATGTAGATCTGACCATGTCACACCTGTGCTCGTGCCCTGTATTGGCTGCTGGTGTGGTGGAGAATCACCATCAAGGTCGGATAACTGACCTATAAGGCTCTACATGACAGGGACTGCGTACCTGCAAGAGTTCCTTTGTCCCTACTGCCCCTTCACACTCTCTCCACTATGAGGGATTGCTGGAGATTCCTAGGGTCCATTTGACAACATTGGGAGCTAGGTCCTCTGCTTTGCAGCTCTGACCCTGTGGAGTTCTCTACTTTGTTGGGTAAGGAATGCCCATCTGTTGAGGCCTTTAAGACAGCCTTAAAAACATATTTATTTGAACTGGCTTATACTGACACAAACTCCTGCTGTATTTTTAGAACTGAGTTCTGTTTTAAATTGTTTAATTATATTGCATAAAATGCTATGATCTATTTTTAGAATAGCATTCTAGAAATAAAGTTTGTTTTGTTTTGGGAGTCTTGCCAGTTAATTGATACTTACATCTTTAATGTCCACTGTTGTCAAAAACAATTTATATCATCTAAAAAAAATATAACCAGGCTGCACCCCATCATGTCCTCTAGGCAAAACTGCTGCAATGTGCTCTATAAAGAAGACGTACTTGGTGGTCAGGTTTATTGCCTGCAACTGATCTAAAATGTGGCAGTGAGGACTCAAACTTCCATACAGAAGTTGGATCACATTACATCATCCCTGGGCCCATTGACTATAAGGTTATTTTGCTTACATTCAAGACCTGAACAATCTTAGCCCCCAGTACCTCTGTGAGCTCCTGACCCCACACATCTGATGAACATGGTCCACAGGACAGGGATGGTTTGACTTTAGCTTGTGATCGCATGTTTGTGGTCACAGCCTGTGTCCTGTGAAACTCCCTTCAGGTTGACTTCCATATGGCTATGAACACTGTCTGCTGGGGCGGGCCTTCCCTGACTCTGCATAATTCTTTTATTTATTTATATTTTTTGTATTTAGACTCTGCACTGCTAGATGCACTGTTGTAGTTTTTTGACTGCGTGATTATGATTAGGGCTGTAATTGTTTCAAGGGAAATAATGGCATTTTTCATGGCTCCTGCATGGAAAAAAATCATTATTTCATGGAAAGAACAGGGACATTGACTGCTTAAAAAACATACATTTTTAATTTCAACTTTATATGTAAAAATGTTGGAATGACTGGATACAATGTAACAAATTTAAAATAATTTAAATGCATTTATAAATAGATACACATGTGCATGTCTCAAATCATTTCAACTTATTTTGCTGCAGCACAGAATACACCCTTAAATTCTGAGGTTTTATACTCCTGCGGTTGTCAGTCAGCATTGCTCCATATCTGGAAAAAGATCGCTCTACAATGTCACTGTGTACAGGTATGCTAAGACAACTAAGTGCATTGTTTGCAAGGTTTGAGAAGTGATCATTACTGTCCTGCCAGTACTGGACAATGTTTCATTCATTCGAGGTTAGTTCATTGCACTGAATTTCCCTAATATTGGTTCTCAGTTCAGCCTTAGCTTGTAAGTTGTCTTCAAATGCTGGTATGTTGCTGCAAATGTTGTCCTCACACACAGCTATTGTGGCCAGCCTTGCAGGATTAAAAACTAAAACTGCAGCAAAAAACTTTGCAGCTGATTGATGAAAGCAGCCAGTTCTTGACATGTAGTCCTGAATTTTTTTAGCACATGAAGCCATTGTTATTTTGGTAGGCCAGTGGTTTACAATGTTTCAGAATTCACCTCCAGGAATGCAGCAAAGTCAATCAAGTCATCGTACACAAGATGAGCCTTCACTTCATCCCACTCATATTTTTCTAACATTTGCACCAAGGGGGGTGCATAAGAAGCAACTTCATTAAGACTGTACAGGGCTGACTGTGTGGATGCCATGTTAACCACATCCCCCACATGCAGCACTTTCATCTTTAAAAAAATTCAATGTATTCATCAAGATGGTCTGAATAGTAGAAAAACTGCATAGAACCAGGTATTCCACATTGGGTGATTACTGTCATTGGTAGCAGTGCAGTGGACTTCCCTTTCGCATTTAAAAATTGCTTAAATCTGGCTTTTCATTCCAGATAGGCTGTGAATGCCTTATTTACTGCAACAACAAACTTGTTTACTGTGGGATAATTCTTCCTCCAAATGTCACCGAGTAAACTGAATAGATGTGTTGAACAGGTAACATGCACTCCATGAAGTAAAACACGCCCTCAAGCTTTGTTCCTGCACTTTTTCATATACATGTATTGTCTGTAACAAAGTGAATACTTTTGTGTAGAGGACTTCAAAGTTTTGTAAACAACGTAACCCAGCTTGAGACACTGTAGTTTGTGGCTTTAAGCACAATCCAATCCAAGAGGATCGGTTCTATTTTAGCTTAGGTGTCACAATGAATTCCTTGTTCTGAAATAGTGTTTACTGAAGGAACTGCAACAATATTTAAAATGTATCACTCTTGTATGTCTATGGTCTCATCACAGACAAGTGATACAGACATTGCTTCTGATACTTTTTTTTTGACCTCAACCACATGGTAGAACACCTTTGGCAGGTATCTGCTTCTAAGTGGGAATGACTCCCACAGACTTAAGGTTTTCCTGAAGGAAAGAGTGCACAGTTGGATTGTCAAGGGCATTTAGAGATATGTTTGCTGAAGCACATGCTTCCATCAAATTAAAGAGAGCCACCTTGATGGTTTCCTGGTGAACCAATCTGGTGGAAAAAAGCTCACATAGTGTTACCTGCTTCTCAATGACCGACAGTGAAGATCATTCCAGTTTACACTTTTTAGCTAAGTGTGAGGAGGTATCTAGACATTGGTCACATGTTGCCTTTCTTTTGTGATCAACGGGGATGCTGATGTTGAACAAAACATTATTTCCCGAAACATGAAATGTCCCTGTCATACAGAGCTGACCTTGTTTTATGTGATACATTGCCCGCCTTAGAAGCTGAAGAAGGTTTTGCTCATTCAGACATTTGCATGGAGTGGTGGCTTCAAAAACAACACACTATCTGCCTGATAAGTGGGATGAACAAGGTGTTTAAAGACAATTACTGACAGCAGTTAGGGTATATCAGGTGGGCACATGTGTGAATGTTGCATGTCAGCATACTGCAGGCTGAATCACCTGATGAACCCAAAGGAAATCGTACACTGTCAACGCCAGCTTTACTGACCTAAACTCAGTACTGTCCCAAATTGTTTTGACCCCATACCCACCTCTGACCCCCCCATCTCCCACGGCCACCTTTCTATCTCTGAACCATCACCTCCTGGGAAGCAAGGCCTTACCTAAACAAGGCATTGAATGGAATCAGCCCCCTAAATGACCTGCTTGACATTAAACTCCTCCACCTGGCTCTGGATGTACTGCTCCTCACACTCACCAGCCTGCTAAACTGCTCCCTTTGCCTAGGACAGTTACCCACTGTTTGGAAGAATGCGGTTGTTACACCCATCCACAAAGGAGGTGATCCCCTACCTCCTGGGAACTACAGTCCAATTTCCACCCTCCCCCCTCTATCCAAAGTGCTAGAAAAAGTAGTGGCTGACCAGCTAACAAACTACCTTGAAACCCATAACCTGCTCTGCGAAGAGCAGTATGTGTTCTGTGCCAGATATAGCACCACCACGGCCTTCCTAGAATTCTCAAACCACATTCACTCTGCATTTGACAAAGGACACCTAGCGGGGGGCCATGTTTATTGACCTATCCAAGGCCTTCAACACGGTCAATCACCCACTCCTGCTAAACACCGTCCTCCAAATGGGTTTCTCTCAAGGATCCCTGGATTGGTTCTCTAGTTACCTGATGCCCAGGACAAATAATACAGTATCCTGCACCCACCCCATCCGCTCTGCAGTCCCGTAGGGTTCCATTCTAGGGCTGTTACTCTTTAGTCTATTTCTAAATGCTTTTCCCACCACATGTACAGAAAAGATCGCACTATATGCCACCACCGCCATCATCTGCGTTCGTTTTGCTAATTTGCTTCACACAAGGCTTGTTACCTCTGTGATGGCAGTTTTATTATTCCCATTGTTCTTGCACCCTCCTTCCTGCCCATTTGCTAGTGCATTCCTTAGGCACTCACCCATTTTAGCAAAGTCAGCCCTCCTAAAGTCCAGTACTTTTTGCCTTTGTATGGCTTGACTCTATTGCTGTGTTTATTGAACCATACTGTTGGAGTGGTCGCTAGTTCCCAGATGGCTACCCACTTCTACATCTGTGATCTCTCTTCATCTCCATTTGAGAGAACCAGGTCTAAGATTGCTCCTCTCGAGTGGGCTCCAATACTAGTTGTTTAAGGCATGCCTTGTAGGGCATCTAGAATAACCCCACTCTTTGAAGTGGCTGCTGCAACTACACTCCAGTTAACATCTGGCATATTCAGATCACCCATCAGCAATATCTCCCTTTTTCTGCCATTCTAAGTATACTTTCTATCATTTCCTTGTCCATTTCCTCCCCCTGAGAAGGGGGTCTGTATACAACCCCTGTGCGGATTGTGGTGCCATTGCCGGTCTCCAAATTTACCCACAGTGCTTCTTCTCCTCCCTGTTTTCCATTTTGTTCTGTTGCTTTGATTCCTTCCCTTATGTAAAGAGCTACTCCTCCTCCTCTTTACCCTCCCTGTCCCTCCTGTAGATAGTGTATCCTGGTATGTTTATGTCCCAGTCATGGTTTTGTGTGTACCATGTTTCTGTGACTGCCACGATATCCAGATGTTCCTCCTCCATCAAGGCCACTAATTCAGGAAGCTTGTTACTCAGACTACGGGCATTGGTACTCATTGCTCTCCATTTTTTGATGGCTTTACCTTCTTTTGCAGCATCCTCCACTGACCTGTCTACCTCTGTCTTTTTCTCATTTAGTACCCTGTTTTGTAGGGAGAGGCTGGAATTTTTCTGCTGCTTATCAGTGTCTCCCCCCTTGACTAGTTTAAAAGCTTGCCAATGAAGCATTTAAACCGATTACTTTATGGCCGGAAGGGGGCACCATGAATGAACTGGAAACACTCCCCTGGGCACTCAGTGTCTCCTGACTCCCAGCACTGCCTCCTGGTCATACTCCCACATGTCCACCTTTTCCTTTCCCCTGTCTGTGGCACTCTGCTCCATGTTACTCCCAAGACTTCAGCTGCATACTGCTCACTTCCTGACTGCTTGAATGACTGCATTTCTGTTTTTTCTCCCACAGAATGGAGCAAGTCCTGACTAGTTTGTTCTGAGTCTCATGGTCATATGACCAGTTTGACTACTCAGATTGCTTGTTTCAGTCTAAGTCATTTTATAATTACATTTAAAACATGTCTTTTTCAAGAAAGGGCCGGGACTCTGTCATTCCAAAACAAAAGCCTTTAGATAAAAGACTTATATTACCAATACCACCTCTTCTCCGAGGGACAGCATATTTCAGAGAAACTGTAATCTCAGTCTCACATGACTTCAGATACTTTATCAAGTAAAATAGATAGCAAAATAAAAAAAGTTTTAGGTGTTACATCTGTTACAGGTTCCAAGATGCAGATATTTCAGGATCCAGGAACAATATAAATGTTTTATGATGAGGATGCTTCCTATCAAGTGCAAGATCTGGCGGGGGGTTCACGGCCATCACCCAAGGATTAATGGAACTGCTCACCCACCTATGCTTTCATTAGGAGTAGCCAGGGACTGGGGGGGTCTGAGACGAGGTCACACTAATTTGCTACAAGGGCTGTGCATGAGCCGAATAGTATTTTCCAAATACCACAAATAGGCTTCCCGAATATTCGGATGCATTTTCTGATTAGTTAACTATTCGGGAACTATTATTCAGTGAGATTTCCAAGTCTCGCAGAGCTTTGTTGGCCAATCAAAAACTGTTTCTTGAGCTCAAAGGCAAGCACACCATGTGACTTCCTCACTCTGAACTGGTAGAAGACAGGAGACAGTGGTTTCTGAGAGCTGCTCTGCAGTACTTTTGAGACCTTAAACTTGCTAAAAAAAAGTAGATTTTTGCTTCACAGGCTTTTTTGGGTCAGTATAGTTTTTTTGATAGGTGTCAGAAAAGCTATGTTTGGCTTTCTGACAGATATTTTGTCTTTATTGCTGTACTCAGTTACAGGGACTAGGAAGGCTGTCTGCTAACACCCCTTCTCTGCTGCTGTCTGACATAGATCAAGTGTGATATTTTTGGGTGAGGCACATTTCATGTTTGTGTTTTGTTTTTTTGCTGTTGTCTGGTTCCTCTTGGGGTTAGTGTCTCCAAATGTTTAGGGATTTCTAATACCGTGGCAAGAATGGACCCCATTCTTTAGCCAGGGTATATTCAAAACTCAAGAAATTAGTACTCATAATCTTTGATGTTTGCTGAGCGCTCTTCTCTCAGCACACGCAACGCCTCCAAATGGCTTCCTTTTGAAGTTCATACCAGGTATGGTTCCCTGCATGACTGATGAGGTTGTCTGCTAACTTCCCTCCTGCAGGTCACTGCTTATGATTTGCTGTATATGCATAATATCTGATTTTGTGAGGTTTCACCCTGCATGTGCATGCTTAATATATTTTTTCATGAGGCAGGGCCACACATGTGCACAGATTTTGAAATTAACTTCTTCAGTTCTAAGCCAGTCAGGCTTGACTCACTGAATTATTATTGTTAGTCCTCTGGTTCCGGGGATAGATCCCTGAACACATGAGGAGTGTGTTGGCTGACTCCCCCCCCCCAACACGCTTGCTGTGCCCACTGCACACAATTAACCTGTGCTTGTGAAAAATACTCCCTCAAGAAGTCTGTGCTTTGTGTGCACAGCTGTGAACACGCATTTTTGTTCGTTTGTTGTTGTTTTGTTAATTAAACCATTGCACTTAGTGGGGCAGGCCTGTTTCACTGAGTTGACTGTATGTCATCTGTCTGTTCCTTGCTCGGTTCCATGTTTGACTAAATAGGTTGTCCTTTTTCTTCCTCTTCTTAGTAGCAGTGTTTTTCTTTACTGCTACTTTTTGTGGTGCAGTATAACTGGAAAGTTTGGTGTATTACTGCAGTTCCACAGGCATTAAGTAAAGCATCACACACACACAGGTACTACGTAGTAATAGTTTGTGTTTTACACAGTGACCACTAGTGACCTGATCCATCATGTCTTTAGCAATCTTGCAAACATGCTTGGTCCAGCCCCAGCAAAGCATCTGTACCACTGGCCCCAAGTGGTGAGGGACAGGATGACAGACCCACAAACATACAGCACATCCAGCCAATTACTGCTGGTGTTGTCCATGGGCTGCCAAACCCCCAAACAATCTATGCAGAACAAAGGAAGCACCTGGGGTAGTAACAAAATACAGTTAAGAGCAGTGGAGGATACAGTTGCCAATATATTTGTTTGTGCTAAGGCTGGAGGATGCCAATAGAGCCCTGGTGCTTTGACCAGAACCTGGTCTTTGTCAGGGTGCATGTCAGGAACCTACAAACACACTATGAATATACAACCCTTAAAGAAACACACACCATAAATAAATAAAGTTAAAATGAATGCTACTAAGATGCCCTTGTAACAAAACAATCCACAGCTAACATACCCAAGGATCAAACATTGCATCAGGATTATAAAACAGTTTGTTCAGTGGTGCCAGACAGTACGCAATGCAGTATCTTGCAAAATTACTGCAAAATGCTACAGTATCTTGCAAGGAGCAGTGTAACTTCATGGCAATTAAGCCCTCTAGTCATCCAATATTTTGTGGCATGTCATTTACTGCAAAGTATTGAATTGTATCTTGTCTTGCTCCACTGTATATTACTTATACATAATACAATTCCAGAAGAAGTGGTGAGATAGACTACACAGACAATGACATACAGGTGTCTCTCTTTATTCAGCGGCTCAAATATTGTTCTCCCCAAGCAAGTCTTTTAGTTCTTGCAGCATTAGTACTAGTGCTACTGCTACTAATACTATTAGCAGTATTACTACTACAAGTGTCACCATCTGTTCCATCTGTACGTTCACTGTCACATCCTGTTGTGCAGTAGTGGGGGGGGTCATTAGAGCATACATGCTTTGTGCAGGAAGTAGCAGACACCACCACCAGTCTTCCCAATGCTACCACTATGGCTGCTACATCCACAGCCAGTGTGCTTCCCACCACCACTGGTGCCATTCTTGCAGCAGCCACCCTTTCAGTTGTCACCACTACTGCAGACACTGTTACCACTATTTCCTATGCCCATGGCCAAAGCACCTTCTGCCCTGTGTCTGTGGCCATGAACACCCTCTAGTGCTGACCCAATGCAATGCTTGATATCATTTTCAGAGTGCTATGTGTGTATGTGGTGTGGTGAATCGAGTGTGCCACATGAAGCTTGTGTTGCATTAGTGAGAGCTCTATGTTGGTGGCTGAAGTGTCATTGAGGGGTGTATATGGTATACCAGGCTCGATGGATGATTAATGGTGTTGCTGAAGTGCTTATTTAAAGTTTCCTTAAATAAACACTTTTTCTTGCCGAATACCGAATACCGCATAATACTAACATACTAAAATGCCAGCAGAATAGGCCTAACGGTTTTTCGTGTCTGCTCCGTTTGGTCAGCCCCCACCCTGGGTGCTGACCTTGCTGTCCCCCCTTGCCTTCTCTGGCTTCTCCCTTCCCAGTTCTGGATATTCTTGCTGCATTGGATTTTGCTTCCAGAACCCTTCCCCTGTACCTGTCCCACCCCCTCTTGAACCCCTCCACTGTCTCTGCCTCCACCAGCCCCCTAGGCAGTGCATTCCATGGCTCCACCACCCTCTCAGTGAAGTAGCACCTCCTCCTTTCTCCCGTGAATCTTCCCCACTCCAGCTTCCACCCATGCCCTCTAGTGGCCCCCTCCTCCTTCCTTCGAAGCACCCTGACTGTTCCTCCCCTATTTACCCTCTTCATGTACCTGAAGACCTCTATCATGTCCCCCCGGTCCCTTCTCTCTTCCAATGTGTACATATTTAGCTCTTCGAGCCTCTCCTCATAGGTCCTGTCCCTCAAGCCCCAAATCATTTTGGTTGCCCTCCTCTGGACCCTCTCCAGGAGATTAATGTCCCTCTTTAAGTGTGGCCTCCAAAACTGCACGCAGTACTCAAGGTGCGGCCTCACCAAGCAGTTATACAGAGGGAGTATCACTTCCCTCCTTCTGGAGGTGATCCCCCTAGCGATGCATCCCAGCATCCTGTTGGCCTTGGCTGCTGCCCTCCTACAAGTCTCAGAGTTGTTCATCTTGACATCCACCACCACCCCCAGGTCCCTCTCAGCCATCGAGACTTGTAGCATTCCCCAGGGTGTACACTTGGCCTGGGGGCCGAATACCGAATATTCGGGAAAAGGTATTCACACAGCCCTATGTGCTACAGCACACACCTGAGGTAGAGATTTGGCAGTGAAAGACAACTGCTTGCACTGCAAATCATACGATTAAACTGTCCTCATTAGAAGAGAGCTCTCTCACAATCCATTAGAAACTATATATCCTACATGAAGAAGGTGCTGTTACTGGACATTTTAAATAGAGCTTTATATTCTTATCCATATTTAATGTGTCCACATTGTGAGGGTCAGTGTCTTACATTTGCACACTTCTCAAGTGTCTTTCATTTTACCACTTAGAAACCTTCTATCGTACAGCCATACCACAACACGGGATGTGTCTTCTGATTTTGATCATATCCGCTATTGGCTAATTGGCAGTGGGTTGGTCCTGAATACAGAAAAGACCAATTGCCATGCTTTTAAGCAATAAACACTGACTTGAGATAACTGTGGCTGGCTGTCGCTACATAGCGGAGATAGTGTGTGCCTTTGGAGACCTTGGAGTAACTTTAGAGCCCACCTTAGATTTTTCATTCCACATCATTGAAGTTATCAGGGCTTTAAATACAGACTGGACTTTGCCTGAAAAGTATGACATAATTCAACAGAAAGGATTAGCCTGGTGATTGCTGAAGGTATTCTCCAACCAAAGCTTACATATTGTCCATTGGTTTACTACAGTGCTGCAGCCACCCATAAATGGAATGTCATGTATAATAATGCATGTAGGTTTGTCTCTTTATTCCCTAAGTCTAAACATCTCTGCCAGCTATATGCAGATATGAACAGTTGTTCCTTTTGATAGGCATTTCTATGACCTTGGTTGCACTATTATAAAAGCCGTTATGTAATAAATCACCCAAGTGCCTATTTGACCTTCTCAAATTAGTTCCACTCATTAGAACACTTAGCTCAAATAATAAATAACTCCTGACTATAAATATTGTTACTAACAGGGTGATGCCAAAATCATTTACATCTACCGCTTCGCATCTTTGGAATTCTCTTGTCAGAACTGCTTCTTCCTATGCTAGTTTTAAATTTAAGCTCAATCATTTAATTTGCACCTTCTGTTTGCAGTTATTTGTGATGGCTTTTAATATTGTACATGTTGTATATTATTTGTTTATTTGTTTGTTCTGTAACTTTGTATCTTCATGTATCTGGATTGAGCCTGAAAACAAGCCTGTTGGTTTAGTTCACCCTAAATAAAAGAAATAAATGAAGAATGTTCTGTCCACTTAGAAATTCTTCTTGATCTTGGAGGCTTCATTAAAGGTGATGGGGGCAGTGTTTCATACCTCTAGAGGCCTTCCTGATTTCTTTTTAATGCTTACCTAAATATTCTGAGATGTTTTTAACTTTTTTGGGTGGGTTAAATTATTAATCTAATTATTTTGCTTTTGCAATTGCCCTGAATCCCTGTCTCTTTGGCAGTTCCTCTCTCTCTTTCATACAGACGGAACATTCTATGGCATAAGTAACACCATTTCAGGCCATTCAGAGGAATACTGTAGCATGGAATGGTGCATCTGATGTCATGGATGTCTTAGACATATGTGAAGAAAGAGGAGTAGCTGCTGAGGATAAGTGTACTCTATGTAGGTTTGAGGGTACCCCAAAGCTACATTATTTATTTATCAAAATTGGGCAACGATATCAATACATAACTGGCATGGAAAAGAAAATGGGAGGGCAGTTAACTATATAAAAACTATTTCTTATTACCATTAACAGAAAACTACAGTATATTAAACTAGAAAAACTTGTTTGTACAGATATGTGCTTGAATCTCCATGTTTGATGTGCTGTCCTACATTTTAAGGTCAGAATCCCACAGCTTGGTTATTGAAAATTGTATGCTGTTCAAAACAGGTACTCTCCCACTTAAAGGAATGTTCAGAGGCTGGCCTGTCATCACAGCAGTAGGGTTACTGCTCACGACACCAGCGACCTGGGTTCCGTAACAAGCCTGGGTCATTGAAGGCTGACCAGGGGGAGGAGAATCGAGCATCCCAGGGGACTCTTTCCTCCTCTCGGGGGGGGGGTACCATGTGCTGCTGCCACCTGTAGACATGTGGGTGGCAGAGTGTGTGTTACACAGGGAGGGAGGATGCACTGCGCTGTGTTTTGCGTGACCATGCCTATGCACACTCACATCAGGGGTAATGTCCCGGTGCTGGTGACCCTACAGGTACATATTGGCACAGGAAGATGGAATAAGAGAAAATCAGAAACTCACCCTGACTGGCAGGATAAGCACCGCCCTCTGCAGGCCCCTGCACCAGTGATCCAAACACTTTCTGAAATCTGGATCCACTGAAGGTGGTAGAGGGACTCCCTACCATGGGGGGCAAACGGGGGACTTAGGAAAGGTAAGTCCAGGAGAAGTCGGTGATGGAGCTGGGAGGGACGGTGTGAAGGAGGGCCAGCCAGGAGTGAAAGGGAGACAAACAGAATAATAATAAAGGAATGCTCAGGTTTCCAGCAAAACTATTTCAGCTGGCATCAGCAGGACAAAATCTCATAACACTCCCACAGTAAAATGGAATTTCAGAACATTCCATTCTTTATTACTAAAAACATTTGCAGGAAAACAGGCTGTCTGTCCCTTTCACTTCATCTGTCCTTGCTGCTTTTTCTGCCCTGAAGGCATAATGCTTGTGATAGAATAATTTCCATAGCAACTGGTTGTGATGTCATAAGCAGAGGATTATGAATTCACAACATGAATAAGCAAACTAAAAACAGGATGTCTAAGGGGGAAAATCTCGCTTTCATGAAAATGTCATGGCAGAAAAAATGGAAAATCCTAACATTCTTATTTTTTAGGGAACTTTAGAATAACTAATTTTTTTCTTTTGATGCTAACTTTTCATTTTTTGCTGGAAACCAGAAAATCACTATGAGGTGGTATAGCATTTTATTAGATATCAGCATCTTATAAGGGTTCTCCAAGGCAAGGGCAGCTTAACCATCAGGGCCAGACCAGCCATTGGTGCCCATTGTGAAATTAGGGTGGGACATATTATCTTTTGTCCCCTTCCCCCCACAATATTTGATCCTTTTTTTTTACAGTGAATTTGCTTAACTGGTGCTAGTTAGTCAGTGCATGTTGCTGGGATGGGTTGCTGTTCTACTTGTTCCCCTTCCCCCCCCAATTTTTGCCTCCAGAACAGCACCTCAGTTGTCTGGGATTTTGTGGGCTTTTCCTGCTGTTGTGCACAAGGCAGTCCACAAGCTGTATAAGGATGCAACAAAAAAGAAAGCAGTCTCCTCATTTGCGTGTACATCTATTGGCTCCCACTGCTGTCATGTGGTGGACGGTCAGTCACAGTATGGCTGTCATTGTGTTGCACCGGGATCGCAGGGCTGTTTAGCTGAAGTTCACGACACAACCAGGATGAGCTACAAGCACCTTCTACTCCCATCTCCACTGTGCTGCCAGCTGCAGCTGCAAGTGAAAGGACTAAGGGATTGTGATGGTGGTGGTGTTGAGTGGCTTGGCTTTGCTGCAGCTTTTCCCTCCTCTCCCTGAGATTTGTATTCTGAAAAAAATATCTCAGGGAGATGAGGAAACCATTCTGTACAATTCTGCTTTGTTGTTTGTTGCTGGGGTTGGTGGGAGTGGGGACAGAAGGTGTTTAAACAGAGAAGAGAAGTTTGTTATTCCTTTCTGCACACCTGACCCTCAGGAGTGTAACTGTTGCCAACTTGTCCAGGTACAATTTATGTACATTGGATGAAATGTCTTTTTGTGCCCATGGCATAATATTTACAATTTTCTGGTTGTCTTTTTGTAAATTACCAGCAAGCAGAAGATAATGGTACACAGTCTCATTGCTAGATCTGCTAGCTTTGAGGATAGGGTTTGATGGGCTGAGTTTGGGTTGTTTCAATGGCAAATGAAAAACTGTACAACAATTTTTAACTATAAGGGCAGGTGTTCTTATGAAAATATAACCAAGTACGGAACCTTCATAGCCCTCAAATACCCCGCTTATTTGATTTTTGTTCTTGCAAGCCTCTTGTCCCTCATTTCCTTTTGAGCTTTTGCTTTGATATACAGTACTGTAAGTGAACATAGCAATCTTACCCTACACATTACCCAAATCAGCATGGGACTCCTCTTGGAATGCCTGGACCACTTCTGTGAAGGTGTCCAGTGTAGGGTCAGATGCATCTGGGGGAGAGGTTATGGCAGTTATGGGCACCACATTAGAGGCCTGGGAACCCTCTTTATCACAGATTCTGTCCATTGAGAACCCCAGATATGGCCTCTCAGTTTCTGCGTGTACCCTCTGGGATCGGGGTCCTTTGTATTCTTTATTTAAAAGTCACCGTACCTTCTTGCTCTAGCGTTCCTGTGTATCAAAGTCCATAAGTCTTTCACGCCTCTCCCGGAGATATTTATTATGTGCAGCTCTGCACTTTTTATGCTAATAATGACACATGGAAAGTTGGTTAAGACTGTTGATACCACAAAAAATAGTTAACAAATGCTTGGGGTCTGGGTGTCATATATCCTATAAACCCAGGAAATGTTTTTGGATCTGTTCTGGCACATGTATTTTATCAATAACATTTAACCCTTGACCCCGTTATACTTTCGAATACTGTGAAGCACCACTAAAATGCACCAAAACACTTAAACACAATATTTTCTGGGAGCCTAGGCAGTCCCCAGACCTCCCTACCATTTGTCAAAGATTTTGGGCCACCTCACATAAAAACCACTTGAACCATCCCTGCTCTGAAGTATTTCTGCGACTCATTAATAGCATGTGGTGCTATACCAGCTTTGGTCAGTAATACAGGACCAGCTTTTCTGCCAAATGAACTTTGATATTTGGATGAGATCAAAGATGTTCCTTACACCCATTCCAAGGCTGAGTTAAGTTTGCAGGGAGTTAGCTAAATATGTCAGTCTAAGTGCTTGTGTGAAGTTTGAAGTGGTTTTTAAGGTGAAGGAACTGGGAGAGTCTGAGGTGCACTGCTGAAGAACATTTTGATGTCCACTAGCCCAATGTGCTTATGGTAGTACATTACCATCTCATTACTATATGTGCCTGTGGTGCTTCTGCACTGCAGCACACACCACTTTGTGCAGCACACAGTGAGGCATCCATTATTTAAGGCAGTTCAGTGTGCACATGGGAATGCTTCACTGTGCCTGTGCAAACAGTGTCAGCGTAGATGCATTGATTATGCTGCCCTGTATGTTGTAATTCTGCATCTGTGGTGGAATTTAAACAAGATTATTTTTTTCTTTCTAAGGGATCCTAGGTACAGTATTTGAGAGTATATGGAATGTTTCACCTAAAAGCAGTAGAGATTATTAGTTGGTGTGGTATGACTTATCAGACTGGAGAGGTTTGTAAGCTTCATTAGGTGGTCCACTGAAGACATTTGTAATTTGACCACACTGTTTCTTGTTACCTACAGTATAATCACTATGGCACCCTTCCAGAATGTCATTGCAGGCCATCAGTTAGTGCTATGAGAAGAACGGATTTAAACAGTAGTGTGCTGAAAGTTCTTTCTAAGACAGCACGTTGCCAGTTCCAGTTAATGAAGTAGCAACACACCCTTAAACATGTCCTTTTCTAAGTGTTTCCATCCAGCCACTCTGTTATCTTTATTGTACTGATCATTAATAGCATCACTGTAGGGGACATCTGGATGGCTATATACATCTAACAGAGCTAGTCAAGATTGTCTGGAACCAGTACTGCTAAAAATATCAGCCAAGGTGATTGCTTGTGCTATCACATTTATTTATAATTTCTCTGTTCTTGCTTATAACCCGTCAAAATAGAAAGTGGCTGTAGTAGTGCCACTCTTTACGTCAGGTGGTTTGAATAATGTGAAAAACTACAAGCCTATTTCTTTTTCATCAGCAGTATGCAAAATCCAAGAGAAACTGGTTTTCATACAATTTATAGTTCATATACTGTACTGTCATCTCCATGGACCCCTTGTCCCTCCTTTACTCCCTAGCCCTCCCATTCTAGTCCCTTGGCTGTAGCTTCATTTTAATAAACCTGTTTAATAAATATTTATCACTGTACATTATGCACGTTGGGTACCACAGCTTGATCAATGACTAGCTGTAGGCAAAATTATTGTATGTCATCTGTACAGACTCCACCAGCACTCGAGTTCAATTCATCCCAGTGGAGCAGAGGATCCACCACAGAGCTGACTGGGCTTCTGACTGGATTGGATTGGATTATATTGGGCTTGTGACCAACTCTGCCCCACCAGGCTGCCTTCTCCTCCACACTGCTATGTACTTAAGGGATGCACTGCTGGGAGGCAGTTAATGCCTGCCCTGTGCATTTCTCTGGGACTTATTGTGTAGTGCACAGCTGTATGGACGGTACCCATCTTTTGTGGCATGTTCTTGGCCTGATAATGCCACGGGCCTATTGTTAGTGAAAATATAGATACTGTAACATTAGAATGACATTGTAAATGCTGGTGTGATTTCTGTTGTGATTTATGGGCCAATTTTTATACCACTGTTGTTGCTGTCCATGTTGCCCAAGGTGTAACTGGAAACAGCACTTTATCATAGCTAACTTTCACATGTAAAAATAATATTAAAAATAAAAAAATCCCTTACATGGCCCACATGATAAATTAGTGCTAGTTGGGGGAATGGTCAACATTTGTAGCTTGGAAACCAGAAGATCAGAGGTTAAAAACCCTACTAGACTCAAAAACTCACTGTGTGACCTTGCGCAAGTCAATTAATCTCCTAGTGCTCCAGTCCACCCAACTCAGAAAATGGGTAGAAGCAGGACCCCACTGGAAGCATGTTGCATCTCAGGTGGACTGTCCAAATGTCTTCTCAACTGCACTGCAACGACTTTCAGAAGAGGTAGAATTCAGAAGCTGATTTCTTGGGCAATCACTGTTTCAGCATGCATGATGTGTGTATTTAGAAGAAAAGCCAACCCGTGTCAGTCCGGTGGAGAGGAATAAGTTCTAGTTCTTGCCAGTTTTATTCTTCATCTGTAGTGCTGGATGAAAAATGTAAAAGGAAGACTAAATAAAATTTTAAATAGCCCAGACTCTTTCAATACCAGCTGCTTATAGAATGTTTCTTCTTGGAAATATATCTTGAAATGACGCAGATTATTACTAAGTGTTGTTACTGAAGCTTTTGCTCTTCATTGCTCCTGTTTCCATAAGAACAATCTGGGCAGATCAGGGTAATTGTAGATCAAATTTTGTGTCCAAGCCTCACTAAGATCTAAAGACACATTGGTGGGGAAGGGGGGTCTTGGGCAATTTTTCTCTTCATTAAAGGGGAACATTCATGACCCGAACATTCCTGGACCATGCCCATCACAGGTTGAAAGTCCATTAAAAAACTCTTTTAAATCAGGTATTGAGCTTACCTGTAGTGGGCAGCTGTTCAGAGATACTGATGATTAAGTCTGCCTCATATTAATACTACATTGCAACCATTCTTAGAACATAGTGATGTAACTGATGATAAGCTGTGGCTAAACACATTGTATTCAAGCACAGCTAGATCATCAGTGACATTATCTAATTCTAAAAATGGTGGTAATGTAGTATAAATACAGGGAAGACTTGTTCATCAGTAGCTCTTGCCTGTTGCCAGCTAAAGAGGAGACCAATGCCTCATTAAAAAGATCTTTTCATGGACTATGCCATGTTCATAAATGTTTCTCTTTAAGATAATAGTGTATGTTAGGTAGGTACCCATCAGCAGTTGTTTTACTTTTTATAACTAAACTTAAACAGCCAAATAAGAAAGTACAACTCAGAAGCTTAACAGAACACCATGTGCCCAGCTCTCAGTCACACTTGGGGACTATGCATAATGGACAAATTTCCCTTGTTCTGTTGTTTCTGCCACCCATAACTGGTATACTCAAAGGCAGACTAGCACTGCAGGAATGAGGAGGAGCCCTCTGTGAGTGATGTGCAATCATTAATCCAGATGCTGACTGATGTTATTGGAAGTAATGTCTGCTTATATCTCCATTGCTGCATGTAGACGTGGCTCAATGTAGTGTTACCTGTGACATGCAATGCTACAACCTGTAGCACTGCTCTTTTACTACTGTCTGTGAGGAAAGATAATAAAAGAAAAATTATTCAGATTCTCAGGCTAAAAATCAATTTGTGTGCCTGTAGTTTTTTGCCAATTAACAGAGGCCGCTTTTTCTAGTTTGTTTGTATGATGATTTCCTCTTGCTGAAGTACCTGTTGGTGGTTGATATATTTGAAATAAGAGGGTGGCTGTAATGTTTTATGTTGAATTCTACTACTGTGTTTCGCCATGTATGACTTTCCTTTGTAAACCTGTGCTGTGTTGAATCTCACTTGTACAAGGAAATACTTTGTCAAGGAAAGAGCGGTGGGCCAGAGGAGGGATACATGGAACAGCATGGCCAGAGGTGGTAAATGACGACATGGTGACAGGTTTCAAGAAGCGTTGGACAGCTATAAGGGGCTGGTGAAAGCAAAGACAAGGATGGGGGGGTGAGGGCAGGGAAGGGCTGAACTGCCAATTTGACATTGGCCAAGTCACATCCAACAGTAGGTTGGAATTGTTCAGGTAGGAAGATGGGAAGATGCAATAGATAAGTCTTTTTCTGTCCACACCTTTCTATGTTTCCATGCTTCTACAATTGGGTTAGATGATTTTCAGTCTTTTAATTATAGATCGAGGGAGTGTTCCCGACCAATTGGAGCACTCCTCTCCTCTACACATGAGACACTCCTATTCTGTGAGAGGTGTCTCATGAACAGCTGCCTTACACGGGCCCATTTGGGTAAAGTTTAAAAAAAATTAATATATTATTGACTGAGCTCAGTCAGTACTATATTAATACCACCACCAAGACCACTCTTATATTGTAAGAGTGATCTCACATATATCCTTAGGGTATCAGAGCTGCCCAGCTTCAGTTTGCAGTTCTCATACCCTAAGAATGCACGTGAGACTGCTCTTACAACCATAAGAGTGGTCTTGGTGATGGTTTCAACATACAAATTGCCCCCATGATTTCACCAACAACTAGAGTGAAGCAAACTGATCTGTAATTGTTTGCATCTCCTTCATACCGTTTCTGTGTATCAGAATTACTTTTGCTTCTCTCCAGTCCATTGGCATGTTCTCTTCAGATTGTGATAGACTGTTTCTAGTGGGCCCACTGTCTCTGTGTAAAGCTCTCTTAACAGTCTTGAGTGCTTCTTATCTGCCGCTGCTGACTTAATTACATCTAACTTTGATGATTTACCCCAAATGTTACCTTTACTGATCAGGTTCTTCCTCGTTGTATTCTTACTTCCTAGTTTCTGTGTACTCTTTCTAAGGGTGTGTAAGTACCTTGTTTCAAGCAAGTATTCATGTCTAGCACCCCCAGATACAGTGGTCCCTTGTTACAACAAACTGTCCTGGAGCCATCAATTTTGTTCATTATAGTGAGGGTTCGCTGTAGATGAAATGCTCAAAAATACAGTTGCCAAAAAAAAACACTCACAATATGATTATAAGGTAGCATACAAAGCACTGTATTGTACTGAGAATGACCATTTTGAAATGCCAAACTGCAAAAATTTTAAAGAGAAAAAATGGAGGCTGCTCTTAGTGAGGAAATCTGCTCAGCTAGTCTGCATGTGAGCTACCTGAAAACATCTGGTTGTGGAGTATTTTTATTTAGACAAGAAGCATGGTTTAAGTGAAAGCAGGAGTGTTGGTTTGTGGTCAAGTGATCTGGTTTTAAAATGAGTGAGTGGCGCAGCTCCGGGAAGTGTAGGAGCAAGTGGCACAGTTTTGGAGAAGGAGTGAGTGAAAGAGGAAATGGACAGCTATGGAAATGTGGCCGTTTATTATACAATTTTCTTTTGTAAGTTGTCTTTGTGAGTCAGGGACACATGGAGCAGGTGCTGTGAGTCAGGGAGACGTGGAACTGCTGCAGGGGGTGATGAAGACTGCATGAGAGGAGTGCTGACTAGTCAGTCAGATGGGAGGTGTGCAAAAGAAAAAGAAGGGCTGAAATAAATTCTTACAGCAAAAGCTGGGTACTGAGAAAATAAAAGCTTTTTGTAAATGGGTGTGAGAGAATTGATTTTTTTTTTTTTTTGCAATCAATAGTTAACTGCGAGGGCGATTAACTACAGCTGCGGTCTAGCACAGCAATTAAGCAGGTGATAATGGGGTCCAAATGTTCCGTTCATTATAACCAAGATTCCTTATAATGAGGGACATTATAGTGAAGGACCACTGTATTCAGTACTAAGTATTCAACCCTAAATTCATGGAAAAAATAAAAAATTAAAATTAAAAAACCTTCTAACCCTTGTTAGTTAGCTTGATGTGAATCAATAAAGGAAGAACCTCCTTTTAAAGCATGATATTAAGAAGAAACAAACTAGCTAAATATAATAAATTATCATTTACAGGCTTCTTGGGGGAATTACTCGGGGCACGCTGGACTTTTTGACTCCTGTTAGCCACTCACCAGGAGCACCCTAAATATGACTAAACTGATTCACTGAGCTTGGGTTAAACAGGTTACAACCTGAATTTGTAAATGACTAGAGAGGTATGGCTACACCCTCTTTAACCTGCACCCCAACACTACTTGGGAACATCTTTTCAGACTACAGTTTATAGATATGAGACAAAGAAGCTGGACAGAGATCAGTGGATAAAAAGAGTATGAAACAGCAAGACCTTAACTGGTACCAGTGAGGTAAATATAGGCATGTAGGGAGTAGTGTGGGACCTGACCACAGGGGGTCACCGTGAAGTGGTGGTTAGTCTTTCTCAAATATCAGCTGATGTTTGTTAATGAAGAACTTCTTTTAAAGCATGGTAAGAAGAGGAATGAGTTAGATAAATATTTAAAAACCTCCATTACAGGCCTTTTGGTTCAATATCTGGAGGGGGGTGGCCCATTGGACTTTTTGTTGAAGACAACTGATACAGCTTTGAGTTTTGACTACTTCTGGCCCCCCCAAATCATGGACTATGGGGCCAACCTGTTATAAATGTCACTTTGTGGTCAGGGAGAGGGGAGCTTTTAATAAAAGATGGTTTTAGCTCCAGGCAGAGTGCCAGGATCTCTACAATTTAAAAAAAAAAGGCAGTGCTCAGGAAGACTAGGGGGAGCAGGGAGGGTGGAAGATGACTGGGAAAGTGGTGGCCAGGGATTAGGCGTGGCAATGTTAGTATGGTGGTGAGGTTAGTATTTTTAGCCTCATTCTTCCGTGAATACCCCAACTGGAAAATATTCAGTACTTTAATTTGAGTACTGAATACCCTACTATTCGGGGTATTTGGGAACTAATATTCATTACTTGTACACACTCCTACCTCTTCCCATGGCCCTTACCACTTTTTGCTCTAAGAATACAGAACAGAAAATGCATTTGTTTGCTTATCATGTAAAATGTGAAAAGTACCCCAAGGTGTGACTGTGACCTCTCTGTCATAAACCCAAGGTGGGAATTTAAAGTCATCATGTGTCCCATCCAGTTATACAATGACATGACATGACGAGACAGAACAGGACAGGTCATGCTGGAAAAACCAGGTGCAAAGAGACCAAGCAAGCAAGCTCCTCTGTGACAACGTAAGGAGATCCAAAGCTTTGTCATGCTAACAAGCTGAAACCAAAGTAAAATGTAGGTAGGAAATGTGCAGCAACATACAGAATAGAGCATGGGGAACAGAGAACAACAAGGCTGTGTTTCCACTGAGGGGTTACCATTATGACAGGTAGCACCCCCCAAGTGGACCTCTAAGGTGGAAACCTCAGTCTTGTTGTGCACTGGTCCCCATACACTTTTCTGTATAGTGCATTAAATAACATTACAGTACTGTTTCGATCTTCACACTACCTGAGCAGGAGAATAAAAAAAAGTAGTGTCAACTCACTGTTTTCCTGTTCTTTAAGTCCATTCCCTCTTTCCCTCCAGTGCCTCTTCAGTTGTGGTGATTTGTTCACTGGCTTATGTGGCAACTGTTTATCTCCCCTCCACACTTCCTACTTGAGATTTTAACTGGTGAACATGAGTGTTTATTTTACATAGAAACATAGACTTTGATGGCAGATAAGGACCACTTGGCCCACCCAATCTGCCCATTTCCCTACCTATTGGATAAGCTGAAGATTCTAGTTAACCAACAGCCTACTTCCTGCAACCCCACTATAATTGCCTTATGTCTGTCCCATGCATGTTTGAATTCCCCACTGTTTTAGACCCACAGCCTCTCAGGAAGGTGGTTCCATCGTCCACCACTCTCTCCATGAAAAAGAATTTCCTCACATTACCCTAGAGCCATCCCCTCTAACTTTAAATTGTGCCCCTCATTCTCACACATCTCTTTTTCTGAAAGATGCTACCCTCCTGGACTTTGTTGATTCCCTGAGGTACTTAAAAGTTTCTATTATGTCCCCCCTGTCCCTCCTTTCATCAAGGGTATACATATTAAGCTCTCTCAGTCTATCTTCATATGGTTTCTGATGTAGACCCTGCACCATTTTAGTTGCCCTCCTCTGGACTGCTTCCATCCTGTCTATGTCCTTGCATAGATGAGGTCTCCAAAACTGCATGAGTACTCCAGATGGGGTCTCACCAACTGTCTGTATAGAGGGATAACCACTTCCCTTTTTCTACTTGATACCCCTCCCTATGCATCCCAGTATCCCCTGGCTCTTCTTACTGACTTCTGGATCACCTTGGAGACAGAGAATGGCATCACAATCTCACAGGCCATCAATGGTTGGTACAGGTTGGTGTGTCCTGGTCCCCCAATCCTAGCAGGGGTCCCAAGGACTCCATCATGGGTTCTATCTTGCATCCCTTCTGCCTGTGTCTTTTTGCGTATCTACATGTATGCAGATGACATGGCATCTGCACCTCTGGCTCATCGACATCAACTGTGGAAGGTCCGCTCCAGCATGACTTCCACAATATGCTTCACGGGTTCCATGCCAAGCAACTTAGTGTCAACACCAAGAAGACTTTGTCTATGACCTTCACTTTCAGTCTGATACTGGCCAGGCTTTCACAACCCCCCTCACGCCCCATCTTCTCCACACTGGATGGTACCCTGCTGGAGGTTGTCCCAGCCTTTAAGTACCTTGATGTGTGGCTTGATGGCAAGGTTGACATCTCTGCCCACGTCAACACTATCCATACCAAACTCTGCCCTAAACTCAGTGCCCTGTACCACAGTAAGGACTACCTGTTCCCAGGGGTCTAACAGGAGCTGGTAACCAAAATGGTTCTTCCAGTTTTTGACTATGCAGATGTGGTCTGTGGCACCACCCCCTTGCCAGACTGGGTACCCTCTGCAACGCCTTCTGTTGTTTTGCTACCAGCTCTCCCCTTCTTACTCATCATTGCTCCCTCTATTCCTCCTCTCCATCCTCCTCCTGTCATGTTTGCCAGTCCCACTCTGCCTCCTTCATTGCTAAATACTGGTTTGGGTCTCTTCCATCCTACCTGTCCTCCCTCATCTCTCCTGTCCCCGCCTCTTCTTACTCTCTTCACTTCAGGGATTCCCGTGCCTTCTCCATGCCCCACCCCTCACTCCTCTGCTAGACAAGCAGCTTTCTTCTGCCACCTCCCTTCCCTCTGGGACCTGCTCCACTCCCCTCTGCCTCTCCCTCTCACTCCGTGCCATTAGAGGTCAGCTAAGGCATCTTCCTTCACCCTCATGTATCCTGTCACCCCCCGACCTTTCATCTTCTTTCTTCTGCCCCCCAATCAAGGTTACTTGTTCTTCTGCTCGAGATCTGTTTCTGGACACCACTAGTACTGTCACCTACCCTGACAGGCACTGCACACCTTATTTTATTCTCTCACAGTTGCTTACATATCATTGCATTAATCCATGCTGTTAATATACATGCTCACTGCATTCCTTCTATATCTTTAATATTGCCTATGTAACCATTCTAATGCTTTGTAATTTTATTCTCTCTGTACTCCCCTTTCTGCATTCCACTGGTCACACCTGAAAACAAGCCTCAGCTAAGTGTGCTTTTCCCAGTTCCAAATTTTTAAATAAATAAATCAATAAATAAAACAGGATTTCGACGTGTTTCTACATGACTTACCTACTGAAGCAGAATGACATTTTCAGGGGCATGGATTTCCATGCACAATAAAAGCACTCCATACACTATAGTATCTTTTCTGAAAAAAAGAATTGTATATTTTGGTTCATGTTTGGATGTATTAACTCGACAATGTGGTTCATATCTTTATTCAGCAAATAATGTAAGACACACAGTATTAAAATGATCTTGCTGTCCTTGACAGAACAGAAAGGCCCCCCCCACACACACACACACCCTCCAATATACCTCTCAACCCTTTGTCTCTGAAATTCAGGACACAGATTATCAAAATGTGGGACAGTCAGTGACCCATGTGGGACTACTCATCAAACAGAGATACTAACTCTGAATGCAGTGGGAACTGCTAAATCCCTCGGTGCTGCAGAAAACTGATGCTGGCAATAAAAACATAGAAAGGTGCTGGCAGAAAAAGTTGTCATAGTCTATTTTGTCTACCCATTTTCCTTCCTGAACTGTTCCAAATTATCATTAGCATGCCTTGGCCAATGTCCCAGTGGCAGTTCAAATCCTTCTCCCTCTGTCCCCACCTCCCTTCCCTGCCTTTGTTTTCACCAACCCCTTATGGCTGTACCATGCTCTCTTGAAATCCACAAATGTCTGAGCAATTGAAACCTCTTTGGGCAGGCTGTGCCATCTATCCACCCCTTATTCCATCAAGAAGAATTTCCGTATGTCTCTCCTGAATCTATCCCCAATCAGCTTATGATTGTGCCCCCTGGTTATTGTTCCCTCGCAACACTGAAACAGGTCATGAAACTACCCTGCTCATTACCTTCAGGTATTTAAAGATTTCTGTCATGTCCCCTCTCTTGCTCCTGGCCTCCAGCGAGTACATGCCCAAGATGACTAGGCCCTCCTCGTATGCATTACCTTGCTGATCCTGTATCATCTTTGTGACTCACCTTTTGACAAACTATATATGGTCCCTATCCTTTTTCAGTGTGGGCTCCAGAACTGGGCAGAATACTCCATACTCCAGGGTGAACTTACCAAAGACCTATAGAGGGCAATAGTGCCTCCTTTGCCTACTGTAGAACCTCTTCCTATACATCCCAACATTCTGTTTGCCTTCCTGAGTGCCCTGCTGCACTTCAGCAATGGCTTGAGACTATCACTGATGAGGACCCCTAAGTCTCTGAAGATGAGACTGTAGTCGATACATAAGCGCGTATACGTTTCACCAGCATGAACGACAGATGCACAGTCACCGGTTTGCTGTTTTGGTTTGGATTTGGATGTTTGGATATAAGTTATAAAGCAGAATGCTTTAACTTTTTTGACAGCCTGTTTTGGCTGTATATAATTTCTGACTAGTGTACGTGTCCATTTACACTAGTGTGCTAGTGTGGATTAATACCGACTCAGACCGGGAAGTGACTATTCTTTTTGCATGCAGCTTTAGAGACTAGAGCTCCTTGTCGTTCTGTATGGTGAGCTGTTTCCTCATTATATGTTGTTGGATACTAATAAAAGTTGTTTTTTTGCTGTATATTAGACTGCTGTCTATCAGTAAATTTACCTCTAGTTCTGACCTCAAACATGGCTAAACTGACCACCGTGTTTATTTGCTGCTACATTACTTATTGAAGAAGTTAGCCTTCTTCCCATCAACCTCTACCAAATAATTTTCCAATTTGAAACTCACTATACCCTCTTTGGTTTTCCTCTTCTCCCTGATGTATCTAAAGGAAGCCTTGTCATTTCCCATTACTCCTTCAGCTATCCTCAATTCAGTCTCTGTTTTTGCCCTCCATATGCCTTCTTCAGTTTCATTAAGTGTATCTCCCTGTTACCCTTTGATTAGCATACCCTCACTACAGCTGCTAGATTGGCTATTTTGCAGGGTGTCCTGTGGCTGAGCCTCACCTATGGTCTTATTACCTACCTGGAAGCCAACAAGAGGATCCTAAACAAATGGAACACATGCTAGAACAGTATTTGCCACTTTGCCCTATCTGTGCCCTGGCATACTTATCACTGCATTCTATACTCTAGTCTTGGGTGTCTGTCCATGTCTTCCTATTGAATTTACATTGTAGGTTGTACAGTTGATAGTATTATAAGAACTGGCACACCACCTACACTAGCCAATATGTTAAGATGCACCCCACAGGCATACCTCTTGAGGTCTGCAGATAGATCTCTCCTTGATGTCCCTAAATGTATGACAAAGATGGGTGAGCAAGAGTTCTCTGCATTTGCATCCAGACTCTGGAACTCCCTCTCTGTAACTCTAAATCATGCTCATTTTCACCAGATCTTTAAGAGTGACCTTTGTAAACTCCTCATTAGCACTGATAAATATTTGTGTAATCTGACCCTATGTACTACTACTTAACCTGGCCTTACCTTCTCTCATTGTCTTACAGGGCACAGTTCCCCCCTGTTCCCTAAACCAACTGAGACACACATCAAGTAATTGAGAGAAATGGCCACAGCCATGCATTTATTACTCAAACTAGTCATCAATACAGTTGGCTAGATGTGCACTGCAAGGTGGTCTTGGATCGTTTACTCTATAGCTAAACACCGGCCTTCCCTTCACCTAAGGGAAGCCGTCCAATACTACAAGTCCACACAAGGGACACTGGCCTATGGGGCATGAGGAGTGGCTCTTGACCAGCATCCCCCCCCCGTTCTGGGATGCCCCAATGCCATTGGCATTTGTCCAAAGAGGCTGCCTCCCCCGGCTGCTACCTTATTCGTAAATTGGTGAGCCCCAGTTGGACAGCACCAGCACTCCTGTCAGCCTCTAGGTGGTCTGTCTGCATGAGGCCATAACCCCCCGAAACCCCCTCTGTATCAACTAACCAATATAATACCAATGAACTTTGTACCTTCCAAGACCACCATAGCTTCCATTCCATGATTGTGACATCCTAACTTTCCTAATCTGCCCTAGACTGATCTAGCTGGAGAAAGTGAAAAACCTGGAAAACCCTGTGGGAAAAAAAAAGAGAAATTCCCTTCCTGACCCCAAGGCGGTCCCCCAATGGGAAAGCGAGCCCCTACCTGCCTGCCATTCCCCCCTGCTTTTACGAGGGTGGGTCAAGGGTGGATTTCTTCCAAGGAGATAGGAGCAAAAGAGGGAATGCCCCTCTTGCACGAGCCTTACATAGGGCCTTGCTCCTCCCTCCCTCCCTCCTCAGCCTCACCCACCCCCACCCCTAGAACACCCCTCCTCCCTACCCTCCCGCCCTTCTGGTGGTACAATACCTGCTGCCTCCGCCTGCCCAGGTGTCACTCAGGAGGATGTGCCCACAGACAAAGGCCTGGCCCCTGCTATCCATTGTGGACTCTTTCAGTAAGTCTACTTGCATTTAAACTAATCTGTCTCTGACTTTAATTTAAAAGAGTTTTACGAAGAAAGACATACTGAGCCGTAAAGCTCATTTCCAGATGTGTCCTGGGGTAAGGGGTAAGGGATGAGAACAAACAAGTGAAGCCACGTAATACAAAATACACAGTAAGTACGGTAAACTATATTAACACGGCACACAGTAATAATGCAGGATTAAACATCTGAAGGTGAAGTAGCAGTCATTTACTGGACTGCAATGTTAGGAATGTAGGACAGGTGGGAGAGCGATCAAGCAGAAGAGGAAAAATACAGAGGTAGGACAGCAGGGTGAGAAGTAAAGAATGGGAGTAGGGAGAAAAAGGAGACCAGAATAGTGTTATAGAGTGGGGGAGATGGGGGAGTGTTGAGGATTGAAAGGGTAGAAGTAGGGTAAACAGGGTGATTAAGGAGGGTGGGAGTAAGTAAGAAGAAGGGTGAGAGGAGAGTTGGGATGTGGTGAGTTGGGGGAGAAGAGTGTTGAGGATAGAATAAGGGGAGAGGTAGGGGTAAACAGAGTGATTAAGGGGGACAGGAGGAAGTAAGTAAGAAGAAGGGTGGGAGAGAGAGAGAGTTGAGATGTGGTGTAGGAGGGAAAAGAGAAGAAGGAGGGGCTGGAATGGGGTGGTGAAGAGTGCAGAGGTAGAAGTAGATGGGGAGTAAAATTAGGTCATAGGGCTAAGGGCATTTACAGGAGAGGGCAGTGTGGTCTCGGAGTAGAGAGGAAAGAGAACGTTTGGAGGGGGCTGAGCAAATAGTTTGAGGAAGAGAGTTCCAGAGATTAGGAAGGCGGTAGGAGAAACCAGACTGGCTAGCCAAGGATTTATGAGAGGGGACCAAGAGTGAATGATAAGCAGCGTTATGGAGAGAATACGAGGAGGGGGTCAAAGGTACAAGAAAAGAGCTGAGGTAAGGAGGGCATTATATTATTAATATTTACTGGGCATTATATTATTTCTGAAGCCTCAGTTTTGCTGGGCAAGTCAAAAAATGTGACTTTCAGATCTTCCTGGTTTGATGACCCTTTATTTTGTAGTCTGCAACCCCTAAGTCATGTTAAATCTCTTATTTCCTTTAAACTACTGTTGTTATTGCCTGTTGCATTGAAATGTATCCCCTGGACTTTTTTAAGGTGTACATTTTTGCTTATAAATATTTGATTGGGCCTCTAAAGATGTATGGTCTGTGACTGCATGTGAGAACCACTATGTATGTGTCACTCTTGTCAATCATGTACCAGTTCTTTTCTGTCCTCCTGTAGCTCCAACAGCACATGCCCAGTGCCCATGTAATGTTAGCTTTATCCTTTCTCTATGTTTTCTCTCAGACTGAATCATTCAACCTGCACTTCTTCATCACCATGGCAGTACAAATTAACTATTTCTAGTTCTTCAACCTCTTCCACCAGCCCACTTCCCCAACCTCTAAAAGAAATCAATTCAGAGTCCAAACATAATAGAGCAGTTTAGTAGCTCTGCTGTTTAGTGGTGGGGGATGAGTGACAGGGGCTTATGTACAGTTGCAGCCATAGATAAGTTCAGATATTTCCAGATACTTTAAGATATAGCTAAAGAGATTCTCTCTGGTGGCCCACAGAGGTACTGCAGGCAGGCAGAGAATTCTCTAGAGCTATCACAGGCATTTCAGGAAATATCTGCCCATGTCTTTGGCTGCAACATTACCTGAACATGTATTTGGCTGCAGCTGTAAGTAACTGCCTTCCCTTCACAGCAGGTGAGGGAGCCATGTTGCCATTCTGTTTGTGAGATGTTGCGTGTGAGCATACCTCTCAACTGTCCCTGATTTTCAGGGACGTCCCTGATTTTGCCTTCAAATTTTATTCTGTCCCTCCTAAAAATTGTGTTTCCGTGACCAAACAGTGGAAGTTGTAGGCACAAAATAATGTCAAACATTAAAGTTGCAGACTTGTTTTTCCTTAGAAAATGAATTTTACACTAAGCCCCTTATTCTACCAGCTTTCTGAATGGATATCACCAATTTTGAAGATGTGTCCCTGATTTTGGCCCTTTGTCCCTGATTATTTTAAGTCTTGTCCCTGATTTATGAGGCAGGAGGTTGAGAGGTATGTGTGTGAGCTAGTGGGGACAGTTGCTGCTCACATCATGGCCTGTTGCTGCTGCTACTGCTTTGCTCTTTTTATGGATATGGTCGTTGTCATGAGTGGGAAATAGTGATGAGGGGATGGTTTGCCCCACCTCCTAAAGGAGCAAAGCTGGTGGAGTTGCAAAACACAGCAGTGGTGGGGAATGAGTGACAGTGTCTTGCAAAAGTGTCTTCCCTTCACAGTGGATGAGGGTGCTGCATTGATGTTGTGTACCAGTTCCCTTCTGTTCTTCTGTAGCTCCCACTACAGCACATACACAGAGCCAATCTAATGCTCACTCCTTCCAGTCTTCTTTGCTGTCACACCGACTGAATCATTCAGGCAGTGCTACTCTACCCTCATGGCAGTACCATTTTCTGTTTTTGATTCTTAACCACTTTCCCCAAACCACCTTCCCAGCCTCTCAAAGAAAACCATTGGTATGTGCGGTGGGGCATGGTAGATCTCTTGATTTGCCAAATTTCGTTTCAGTTGGACTTACTGTCTTTGCGGACGAAAATGCTGAAAAATGCAAAATTATCTGATTTTGGAGGCAGCTTTTGGGATTTTGAAGGTATGTTATGGTCAGTAGTGGCGGCCACCTGCAAGATGGCCTGCTTGAAAGAGCTGGCAGACGAATATGCCGCTTTTTGTTTGGTGAAAAACTATTAAGGCATTCAAAAGTTATGCCACTTTTATGTTCCCATTATAAGTCAATGGGAAAATTTATATGTATGTTTTACGAACAAAGAATGGGGTTCTGGCCATCTCGTCCTGCCTGGCGATCAAAGAATTTGCAGCCTCACAGTTCAAGAATCTTTGTCCCCGAGGATTCTTAAAATTCTTTGATCGCGAGGTCCACCATCTTGTTTTGCAATTTCTGACTGGAAAAACACAAATATCTCGGCTCAGGGGTCACCTCTGAAGTAAAACTTGGGTGGGTTTTACTCAGGGGACTCCGATCTATTGAGCCATGACTTTGGTTCGATCCAAATCAGTCAAAAAATAGAGTTTTGAGCTTTCAAAATCTTAATTCACGGCTCGCTAATGATCTTTGATTATAAGCCTGCAAATTCTTTAGTCATGATTCTTTGATCGCGATCATGCATCGTGAGCGAGGACAAGATTACCAGATTTAAAATGCATTTTCTCAGCCCGGGGTCTTATGAAGTAAAATGAGGGTGCATTTCACCAGGGGGCTTCGTTCTGCCCCATCTGAATAAAATACATCATGTTTACAATATCCCTGGTAGTCCAGAGACCCCCGATCATGATTAAATACATAATGATCTCTAATTCCTGGTAGTCTAGTGGCCCCCCATGTGTATTTCATTAATATTGGTTATATATATATTTATATATGTATGTACAATTCCTATTATTCTAGTGGCCCCACACCCTCCACCCAGTTGTGCCAGCTCCCAGCACCCCACCCTTCCCAGCCGGAACTGGTATAGCCATTACGTGTTAGTCCGCTGATTGTGTGTAGTAGCAGTGCTTAATCCAAAGAGGAGATCAAAATTATTTCTGAGCTCCTCTTGTCATTAGCACTACTAATACACACACAGTCGGCAGCTGGCCATGGAGGTGAGAGGTGGGCTGTGCAAGTCACGACTGTGAAGGGTGGGGGTGCTGGGTGGGCTGGCACAGCTAAGGAGGGGAGGTGGTAGGCCATTAGACTACCAGGAAATTGTAAATCCTTATGTATTTCATTATGATGGGGCAGCTTAGACTACCAGGGATATGAACAATAATAATAATTTCATAGAGATCGGAGGTGCCACTAGACTACCAGGGATATCAAAAGCAATATTTAATGAAATACACATTGGGGCCACTAGACTACCCAGAAATTGCAGATCCTTATCTATTTCATTATGATGGGGGCTGCTAGACTACCAGGGATATGAATAACAATGACTATTTTATACAGATCAGAGGCCACTAGACTACCAGGGATATAAAAAAACAATATTTATGAAATACACATTGGGGGGAGCCCACTAGACTACCAGGGAATTAGAGATCGTTATGTATTTGATCATGATCGGGGGGGGCCGCTAGACTACCAGGGACATTGAAAATATGGTTTTATTTATTCAGTGGGGGCAGAATGAAGCCCCCTGAGCAAAACCCAGCCTCATTTAACTTTCTAGGGCACCCCTGGGCTCAGAAAATAGAGTTTTAAATCTGGCCATCTTGTCCCTCACTCTTTGTTCGCGAGCGAGCAATTTCTTTGATCGTGAGCCTGCAAATTCTTTGATTGCGAGATTCTTTGATCGCGACCGTGCATCGCGAGCGAGGGATGAGATGGCCAGATTAAAAAATTTATTTTCTCAGCCCAGGGGTGCCCTAGAAAGTCAAATGATGGTGGGTTTTGCTCAGGGGGCATTGTTCTGTCGAACCATGGCGGTGGTTTACCGCAATCACTTCAATTTTTTGATTTATTTCATTTTTTATTCCTTGTTTGTGAGCCTGCAAATTCTTTGATCGTGAGCCTGCAAATTCTTTGATCATGAGATTCTTTGATCACCATCTTTGATCACGGGGGCAAGATGGGCAGATTTTTATAATGGAATAGATAGGAAATTTTACCAATCTTTCACATTGAATATCTCAAGAAGGTTTGGTCTTTTTACTTAAAATTTGAAGGGTGTTTATGGCATGTCCTGTACATGTGAGTTATGGTGGTTACGTGTCAGAAGCAATTTTTTTGTGGAGATATTGCGTGACGCACTTTACATGCTGCGGACAGTGTTTTGGATTGTGCTGGTGGCTTGAAATTGATAGGGTGCCTAGCCTTAGTGTCACAGATCTAGTTTTCAGTCATTGTGTGTGTTAAATGTCAACAGGTGCAGAACTGTGCCACTCTGACAAATGAAAATTTCAAATTTTGACATGTTATATCTCGAACATGGTTTCGTCTTTTTACTTGAAGTTTGGAGGGTGTTGATGGCATGTTCTGTAGATGTCAATAGCGGTGTTTATGTGTCAGACAATGTATTTTTTGTGAAGATATTGTGTGGCGCAGTTTATGTTTTGTGAGCAGCGTTTTCTATTGCTCTAATACATTAACATTTGTTTGGTGGCAGGCCTTGCTGTTGTCAATGTAATTTTTAGTCATTGGATATGTAATGTGGCCCAACACTTATAAGTTAGTGGGGCGAGAGGGCCCTTTGGGCCCGAGTTCCTACTTTTGTAACTTTCTACTTTTCTATTCTTTCTTAAAAAGTAAGGACATTCTATGCAAAAACTTCATTAATGCATCAGTTAGGGTTCTTCTACAGTGAAAAAGTTAGGGAAACTCAACATTGAGGTTCTCACCCTTGCACCCCACCCCATCCCACCCCACCAACAGGCACGGGTGTGCATTGGGGCCGCCGTCCCAACTCTCACCCCATTCTCCTACACACTGCACCACCTCAGCTTACAAGGCGGGATGGGGTGAGAGTTAGGACCACGACCCCAACGCACACCCCGATGCCTGTTGGTGGGGGCGGGTCACAAGGGTGGGGAACCTCAATTTCAAATTTCTCACTTTTTTCACTGTAGAAGAACCCTAATGGATGCATTAACAAAGTTTTTGCATAGAATATATATATATATTTCACTGCAGAAGCAGTGGTGGCACCAGCCAACTCTTTTAATGCTGTTTTTTCTCTTAGAATTTCTTTGGTTTCTCCCTAGCTTCACTTGTCCTGTCTCTTATGAGTTTATCATATGCTTGCCTTTTGTTTTAGTGTCTAGTTAATTCTACTCTTTAGCCAGACTTTCCTTTTTGTAATATTTTTACCTTATCGAGACGCAGTTGCTCTGCAGCTATGTTTTTTTCTTAAAAATAGTCCTTTGCTCCTCTAGCCCTTTTTTCCAGTTCATTTTCCCAGTTTAATTCTATGTGTTCTACCACATTTTTGAGTTCTGCCCTTTTGTAATTAAGATAACCCTTCCCCTTCTGCCACTAGTTTCCTTTTAATCATAAACTGAACCATGTCGTGGTGGCTTCTTCCTACTTGTTTTCTCACAGTAGTCATTCGTAGGTTTGTAGCATATACCAATTTGCACTCACATACATTTGTTCCCTTCAGCTTTAATCCATACACTTTCTGTTTCATTGTTGTTTGTTCTGTTTTGATCCGTAGCACCCCTATTGACTTCTTGAATTTATTTGTGTACTGCATACAGATGCATTATCTCATTTCCAACCTGTACTGTCTTTCCTATAGAATGTATATCTCATCTCTTTACCCCAGTTATTGCTTTTAACCCCCACCCCTCCAGGTTTCTGTTACTTCTATTACATCAGTTACCTTCAAATAAAAAGTCATATTCCTCATTTTATTGTTCAGACACCATGCATTTAGTGAAAGGGTTCTTTAGTTTTATACTTTCAATCCATTGTTTCCTCCTTCCTTTTTTCATGGTGTTAAATTACCATGATGTTTATGGCTTTCATTCTGCTTTATCATTGTTTGTATTCTCTATCGCTTTTAAGCTCCTGTACCCCATTTGTTAAGTTTAAAGCCATTTCTACTGTTCTGTTTATCCTTTCTGATATCATCCAAGCTTCCCTCCTATTAAGGTGTAACCCATTGCTTTTATAAAGGTCATGCCTGTTCCAATATGTGTCCCAGTTCCTCATGAATACAGCTCCTTGTTTTTTTTGTTTTTTTTTAACAATTACACAAGCACACATTTGTCATTCCAGCCACTCTTTGTCTATTGTGACCTGCTTTCGGAGCAGGAAGTACCTCTGAAATAATTACCCTGTAGCCTGTACACTTAATGTCCTCTCTTAAATCCACATAATCTGCTTAATGTCTTCAGCTATTCTCCTCCCTAAGTCTTAAAGTGATTTTCTCAAGTTTGGGGAAAACTTTGATAAATACAGTATAACATTTGGACCCAAGCCAGTTCAGCTTGTATTTTATACATTTTCTGTAGTTTTCTTCCGTTTGCTCTTCATTGGTAAGTTCATTTACATGGACAGAGTATCCTTGTCCCCTGTGGTTGGTCCTCTCCTGCTGTTGAATCTTTTGCTCAAATCACAATTCTCTGTCTGTGACATCATAATCATTTCCACAGCCACAAACTGTGATGTCACAGACAATTATGACTTCGACAAAGGGTTGGTTACACAGCAGAAGCAGATGAACTCTTGGTAACAAGGTTCATCTTTTCCTGCAAATTAACTTTGTAATACAGTGGTATCCAGAGATGCTTCCCAGAACATAGCTAGATACATACGGATATATCACAGGAAATCCCACTGAAATAAATGGTGGTTTCCTCTGATACATCTAGATATACTAGCTGATAACTTTGGCTACTACTATAAGGGCCTAAGGAAAGACAAATGCAGATTATTATAAAATGTAAGTTGAATCGTTTCTAAATATTATGGTGCTCAAGTTTTCTCAAAAGTGACAAACTCACTCCCAGCTCTAGCATCCAGAAAACACCTGACCATCCTATTTTTCTTGTCTACTCCACACGCTTTACTGTCTATCATTTATAGGATCTCCTTTTTACTACCACCTTTCTCATCTTCTATGTCTCTTCCCCTTGTTCTGTGACCATCAGTATTCATTTACTGATATCTGTCTTTACTCTGCAGGGCCTCAGTACTATTTCTTTCACAGGTTGGTCAGTCCTCTTTAGGTTGGTCAGTCCTCTTTCCAGTTATTTGCCTTCTCACCACGGTTTATGAATCACCCTCTCCCTCTCTTTTTTGCCCTTTTATTTCCCAGTGCCCATTGCTGGGCCTCTGTTTCCCCAACAAAGGTTTCACTTTTTGTTCCCCCATCACCACCATGAACAATGACCAGGAATCTATCAATAAACTCCTCTAATTCTCTGATCTTGTGCATTCTCCCTAGCCTTGATTTTATCTCTCTTTTTTTCCTAATGAATATATCCTACAGTACATTCCTCATAGCTCAGATGGAGCTCCCCTGTTTCATATCCGCCTATCTGCGATTTCAAAATACATATTTGCTAGTTAACAATACTGTTTTGTCTGTGTATCTTTATGCACTCCTTCTGAACTATTGTTTTTTGCTTTAGTCTTTACAGACCTAGTTTCCTCGGGCAGGATTCATGAAGCGTTTTGGGATTAAGTCCCTCATCACAACTCCAGTTCATGACTGAAATCTCCGCAGCTGCAGAGATTAGTATTTACAGTCCCCCACAGCTGTGGAAATGTCATGCCAGGTCCCACCATCCATAACAGTTTTCTGCAGCTGCGGGGACTTCCATGGCAACACCACCCACAAGCTGCCATAAATCATGGCATCGGTTGTAATCTGGCTCCACCTTTGTGAATACCCACAGCTGCGGGAAAACTGCGGATCCGCAAGTGGCAACCCACTTGTGCTAGGTTTTTCCTGCAGTTGCAGGGATTTCAAGAGCTTTATGAATCCTACACCTGGTTTGTATCTTGCTAAATCAGCTGATTCCATGGCAGACTCTGCCCCCACCATGCTACCTCTGCCTTAGCTTGTCTTTGTTTGCAAGGGGGAGGGGACTTTACTCTGAGGCACCAGGTGTCCCTGTCTCTCTTCAGGTTTCGCTCCTCCAGATCTGAAGTGACAATGCACAGAAGCATGCAGCAGTCTCTGTCTTCCTGCCCTATAGTAGGTAGATGATAATTGCCCTTGTTTTTTGAAGACTATTCCTCAAATGATTGAAAAACTCATCCTCTCATGGCACATCGCAATGCGTTCACATAACCAGAAGTGATGTTGGTACTACTCAGCCCACCACAACAACCCAAGACTTGGAGAAATGCTAATCAATTAAATTAAAATGTTCAATTCAATTCAATTTTATTTTATACTGGAAAGTATGGAGCAAAAATGTCCATTTTCACAAACATCCAGTGGTACAGAAAATTGATGATACAAAGAAAAAGGTCAAACAAAATTTTATGGTATTTACAATGAGAACAGTGTATTTGACAGGATAATCTAGATTAGAAAAAAAAATACAGGGCACACAACAAAAGAGCCAATAAACAGATACATATACACTCTAAGGTATCTTAAAGGTTATGGACATTCGGGGGGATGCCTACCAGGGAAGGCACAAGTGGTGAATTGGAGGAGGTGGTACTTGAGGGAGGAGGTGAATGAGCCAATTGAACTACAGGCCTGAAGTTCAGGGGGCAGTTTGTTAAAACTTAGGGCCCTTGTATGTTAGAGTTCTGCACATGCTTGAGTGCGGTAAAAGGGTGTTGATATGACAGCGGCCCCTCTTATACTGTGCTTTGGGAACCGATTAAGGGAAAAGGAGCTTTAATCACTAAGATCCCAGTGATAACACTTTCACCAAATATACAAACATACTTTATTTACTTTGTACTGCATCTTTCTCCAGTTATTTCCTGCTGTTTTCTGTTTCGATTCTTAACACTTTCCCCAAACCACCTTCCCAGCCTCTCAAAGAAAACCATGTAATGGAGAAAATTTAACAAATGCACCTAGCAGCAGTAGGGAATGAGTGACAGAGGCTCACATGAGTAAGTGCCTTCCCTTTATAGCAGGTGAGGGAGCAACATTACAGTTTTGTGTGTGAAATGTTGTATGTGTCGGGGGAGTTGGGGATGCCGTTTCATGCAGAGTTGCTTTCTTCCCTTCCTTCATAGGATAATAACTGATCATGGGCATTGCTACAAACAAGTTTGGAGGCCTTATAGTGCAGTGGTTTAAGGCTCTGAGCTGCAAATCTGGTGACCTGGGTTTGAATCCCACAGCCCCTACTTGCCTACTGTGTGACCCTGAGCAAGTCACTTAACTGGTTTCATCTTGCCTTCAACTCCCAGAATTTCCTGCATTGATATCAATAGATTAATTAGGCTTGGAAACAACTTTTCCCACAATGCCCTGTTCCCCTGTGCTGCACAGGCACCCTCCCTTCTACACTCCTCCACTCTTTCAGCTCCCAGAATTCCCTGTATTGATATCAATAGACTAATCAGGCTTGGAAAAAGATGTTTCCCACAATGCCCTGTCCTCCTGTGCTGCACAGGCACCTTCCCTTTCTATTTTTAATTCTGTACTCGTTATTGAAATTTTCATAAAAGGAAACAACGATACACTTGATATAAAGTAAGGTACATATAATCAGGTGAACATTAGGTTAGAGAAAAGAAAATCCAAAACTCATAACAATTAGCCACCCCAAGAATCCCCTCCCCATACCCTCCCTACTTCCCTTAGTAGAAGAAACTGGGCTTAAAAGGTAAAAACATACCTAGACCTCATAATACAATCTATTAAAACAACAGTTTTAAACAGTGGAGCAAGCAATGCGATATAATGATATGGAGCACTGTAACAAAAAAATATAAATATAGAAGAATAAATGTAAATATAACATTCAGCATAAATACATACATATGAATATATAAAAACTTAAGTACATGAATGCATAATACGTAGATGCACAAATACACAAAAACACGAAGGAGCTGGAATTAACAAAGATTAATAACTGCATCTAATAGGTTACCCCATTTGAGACTAAAACTTCTCAGGCTATACTTCATACTTACAATAAAATGTTCTGCTCTTAGGTTACATACTATTTCCTGCCTCCAGTCCAACAAAGTTGGAATTTGATTGTCTTTCCAATTATTCAAGCTAACTCTCTTAGCCATTAAGGTAATCATAAAAATGTTGTGTTTGAGGGCCATACAAGATATATTTGACAAGTCCCCCACCAGACAAGTCTGTGCAGTAAAATATTTTGTCAGACCAAGTTTGCATCCTATTGACCCCTTTAGAGCAGACCAAAGGAGGTGACCAAGGGCATTCCCAGAAGATGTGAGATAAAGAACCTGTCATCAGACCACATCTAAAACAGGCGAGGTTGGTAAAAGACCATATTTAAACTGTTTAGATGGAGAGTAATAAGCATTATGAAGTATTTTAGTTTGGATTAGCTTAAGTTTATCGTTAGAAATCTATCCGTGTAGATCTCTCCAAAATAACAGCCCAATCCAAGTTAGAGTATGATTGATTGTCTGACCAATATTTCTATATATGTGGTACTTTTTTCGCTTTAGCATTAAGGAAGTATTGATATAATTTGGAAATAGCATGAGATTTTTTGGAGAGTATCAGAATTGTCTCCCATGTCTGATAATGATCCTCCAACCAAGGTGGAGTTCCAAAGTGAGATGTAAGGATAAGCTTTAAGATGAGCAACTTCTGATAATAGACCCTACCTAGAATAAGCATTTCCCTTAAGGCTTTGAGTGATAACAAATTACCATTCTTTAACAGGTCCTTAACCTGATAGTTATTTAATTGGGGGAAACCATATTTTATCTAATGTTTTTTTCTTTGAGTGAAAATTGTAATTGTATAATATCGGTTGGTTAATGTCTCTCAAAAGGGACAACTAGAAGAGATTACATAATGAATTGAGGCATCTGATGGAGACCCCATCACAGTGGTTTTAAGATGGTTAGGAAGCATTTTAGGTGAGAAATAAAAGCATGCTCCAGGTGAAATAGTATTGCTGCTAGGCATATCTCTTTCTATATTCACCCAAATTAGACAATAAATATTCATATGTTCATTGGTGGGGAGCCTCCTAGATAGTTTGCATAGATGACTAATTAAATAATAAAGAAGAAAATTGGGTAACTTAAATCCTCCATGGATTTTTATTTTTATTTTTCGTCTCAGCGCCAGGTATCAGCCCAGTCACGGCCCCCGTCGCCCCTCGCCCTCATATCAGCTGTTCTCCCTGAGCCTCCTGGCTTGCTCCCCAGGGCAGGACTGTGACACTGGCCAAGGTGCCACGGACACAGTTTGGGTTGGTGGGAGTCAGCCTGAGAGCAATGGAGGGGTGGCGATGCGGCGTCATAGAAGCGCTGAGGTGGATTTTTTTTTTGATGTTGCTCTCTCTGGAGCCGGGTGCGTGCAATGACACCAGCCAAGGAGAAACATACATACTCCCGAAGCATCTGCACTCAGCTACCCCCACGCTCAAGCATGTCATCTTGCCCCCCAGCCTCCGCCAGAGGGCACTAAGGGGCCGATGCAGCAGTACCCCCTCCCCGGGGAAGGAGAGCAGTCCATCGGACACTCAACCCTTCCCCACCCCTGTCAACCCCCGGCGGCCCCTGCCCATTCCTGAACATGGGTCGCTGGTGTGGCGTCCAGCGCCTCAACCCTCAGCACCACCGGGCCGGCTGCTCCATGTATTTTATTAAGAGTAAGTTTGTCACATGATATTCTAAGAGGTTTGTTAGACCAAATGAATTTAATTATTAATGAATGGATATTCTTAAACCAGGATACTGATATGGGAATATTCAAATTGTTTAAAGGATAAAAAAGTCTAGGAAAGGCATTCATCTTAACAATACTTATTCGGCCAAGTAAGGATAAGGGTAGTTTTGACCATCTAGTAAGATCTGATTTAACTGATGCTAGTAAACCCAACAAATGTAATTCTACCATTCGACTCTGATCCTGTGACGAAACTAAACCCAGATATCTTAACTGGTCAGGAGACCAGGAGAAACCATGTTTCATTATGTTTTCTTTTGAAACCCTTTTATTAAGGGGTAATACTGAGATTTTAGCTAGATTAATTTTATAGTTAGAAACTTTACTATACTGGTGTATGGTATCAAAAATGGCTGGAATGGAGGTTTCTAGGTGAAGCACGTGCAGCAGGATATCATCTGCAAAAGCTGACAAACTCAGCACATATATATTAAATTTAATACCTGCAATAAGTGGGTTATTTTTAAGAAAATAAAGTAATGGCTCTAAATAGAAGTTAAATAAAATTAGGGAGAGGGGGCAGCCTTGCCTGGTGCCAATATAAAGTTGAATATGGGATGAAAGAAGTCCATTTATAAAAAGTCTAGCCGAGAGGCGACAATATAAAATTTGTAGCCAATCTATAAACTTAGCGGGGAAGCTGAATTTTCATAAGGTTTCAAACAAGAAGGGAATATTTACCCTATCAAAGGCTTTCTCTGCATCCAGGGAGACCAGAATCGCAGGGTCCTGGGCTCCCCTGGACACAAAGAAAACATGAGACAGTTTCCTTAAATGATATGAGGCAGATCTTCCAGATATAAATCCCACTTGCTAAGGGGATATCAAGGCATCCCAGACAGATTTAATTCTAGTGGCCATCCTTTTTGCTAATATTTTCATATCGACATTGATTAAAGACATGGGCCTATAATTTGATACATATTCTTTAGATGTGCCCGGTTTAGGAAGCAAAATAATAACTGCCTCCAAAAGAGTATGATCAGAGATCCCTTTATCTAGAATATAGTTAAAAAACTCTAAAAGTAGTGGTATGAGATCATCTTTAAACTGACTTTTTTATCATTGGGCTAAGCAAAATTAGTGTTTGACACTGTGTTTTATTTTATTCTTGTTTGTTGAAAAGATTTGTTGTCTCAGAGGTGTTTCAGTCTCCTTCTCACATTGAAGGAGCTAATTGCTTTTCCTCCCACAGCTCTTCCAAAGGATTAGGTGTGTATGTGGGGGTGGAGCTGGCAAACTGTCAGTAATTTCCAACAGAAAGAAGGGCTAAAAAGTCAGGTTAGTTGATATCTTGAGGTAGAAGACTTGGTTTGCTGGCCAAGGCACCTAGCTTCACCTGAGCTCTTTCCTTCTAAGACTGCTTGAAAGGCAGAGTAGAGAAACTTACCAGAGCAAGGGAGAAGGATTAAGACTTAGTTTGGCTAAGCAGATTTACTGTGTGGTGGTGTTTGATTTTTACTCACAGGGATTGCTACTGTTTGTTGCTAACATTTCATTGCTTTATTTTTCTCTGATTCAAATTGTTGTTGCTGGTATACCTTCTTCTGCACTATTACAAGGTGTGCCTACAGGTGTGTGCTAACAGATTACTGCTGTAATCTTCTGATTCAAATTGTCTTTTTGCAAGGTATATCTTCTGTTACTGCTTTATTTTCTCTGGAGCAAAGTGTTTCTTACAGGTATATCTTCTCTGAAATTATTACAGGTGGTGCTTTACAGGTTTTACAGTTTTATCTAACATTAGGATAAGCTTTCAGGGTTACTGCATTTGTTGTTGACTGATTGTTTCTGCTCTTACCTCCTTGTTCTTTCGTCCATGGTTCTTCTTTTTAGGCAGGGAAGGGCCCAGCCACCCACCCATCCCCAACCACCCCGCTACACTCCTTTTATAGGGTACCACAGTTGTGACATTTCCTGTGGCAGAGCAGGAAGGGGCGGATCAGTGGGGCCTCCACAAGGTGATCTCATTTACAGGGGAACTAGTAATTTAACTTGTTATAACAAGTTAAACAAAGCACAATTAAACCATTACTTGCATTTTTTCCTTTTTTCCTTCTAATTACTCTGACTAGGTTACAAACCCAGCAACTTATTTGGAATGGATTTCATTAACTGCAGGTACTGTGGAACAATTTCAGAAGGACAGTCTTACAGGATTTAGGACACTGTCCTACATGCTACCTTTGAGATCTTAGGTCTCAGCTCCGGGCAGCATGTGCAGAGATTGCACGACTCAAATTTCATATTGAAGAGGAAATACATTATAAGAACCACCCGCCATTTCCCCAGCATCCAACAGAAAAACCTTGACCACAGAGGGTAGTTGGTCCAGGAGGTTGGCAGGTGGTTAGGAGGAGCAAATCAGGTGCCCCATCACTCTCTGCTCTCCAACACATTACCTCCAAAAACCATATAAACACTACAAACAGGTATCTGCCTCTATCTCTGAAATCAAATAAAGTGGCAGAAGACACTGCAGAGCAGGACACTGTGGCACAGGAGCTAGTACAACAATACTCACCCAAATCAGGAACCAAAACTAAACAAGCACAAAGGAAATCCAAAAAACTTCTGATCATAGGAGACTCCATGATTCGGGAGTTGATACCCATCTCCAGCAGGGTGATGGTCAGATGTCTCCAGGTACATCAGCATGGAGAGACATGACAGCATTGCTAAATTGTTCACAAAGCAGGAGAAAACATTGATGTCCTAGTACACATAGGGACTAATGATCTCGCCAGCCGGTCAGTTGTGGAGACCAAGGAACACCTGACTAAGCTGGGTGACAAACTATCATCTATTTCAGTCCGGCATCTCCTTCTCTGAGATCCTGCCAGTCTGGGAGAAGGGAGCAGATGGACGGAAGGTCAGAAGAAGGGGAGATAGGGGAGCTAAACACGTGGCTCAAGGACTGGTGCCAGGAAAAGGACACAGATTTGTAGGGAACTGGCAACAGTTCTGGGAGCGAAAGTTCTTTAAATTTGATGGACTGCATCTGACTAAAGAGAGTCAGTGCATTGGGGCAGAAGTTTGGACGTCTTTGCAGAATATTTAAACTAGCAAATGGGGAGAGGTGCAGCACCCATGCGTCGAATGGAAAACACCCTCCCCTCAGCTAGTGGTCAAACAGGAATTCAGCGTGTTTTGCGTTCATTTGCATCACCAGGTAAGAAAAAGGTTTGTCTCCCCATACGATGCACAGGGTAATGCCAAACTTCACCCAACAACTAACACACCAAAATCTGGCCAATGGAAAATCATGTACACAATGCTCACAGCCTGGGAAATAAGATCCCAGACCTGCAGGCAATAATGTCAGAGGCTAAACTGGACATAGTAGCAATTAGTGAGGACGTGGTTTACCAGTAACACACTTGGGAGACTTCAGTACCTGGCTATATTGTTCAGAAGAGACCGAGGTGCAAAGGGGAGGAGTGGCCCTGTATGTTAATGAAAATATCAAAGCTACAGAAATTCAGAATACACATAAGGAGCCAGAAGAACTGTGGGTCACCCTGAAACAGGAAATGGGACAACCATAAGAACTGTGGTTGTCTACAGGCCCCAGACCAGAGGGAGGACATAGACACATTACTTTAGAAGATATACAAAACATGACAGCTAAAGGGAAGTTCTGATAATGGGAGACTTCAACATGCCAGATACAGATTGGTCAATACCAGCAGGAACATCTGCCAGAACTAGACTCATAGTGGATTCCCTGCAGGGGAGGGCCTCAAACAACTGGTACAGCAACCCACAAGAGACAGGGCTATCCTAGATCTAGTACTGACTAACAAAGAAGGGATCACAGATCTCAGGTAGAAGGTCACCTGGGGCCAGTGACCATCACATGGTATGGTTCAACTTGGCTACTACATCTAAATCATCCCATTCAAGGCAAAATATGGGACTTCAGAGAGCTGACTTTGATAAGATGGCCAACAGAGTTAAGCTAGCCCTGGCAAAAAGAAGCACAGGTGAGGAGGTACAGGCAAAGTGGGCAAGCATTAAGGATACAATACTTGAAGCAACATCCCATTGTGTTAGACAGAAAGAAGTGCAAAAGAAGAAGGAAACCACTTTGGTTCTCAAATACAGTAGCAGAAAGGTCAGAGCCAAAAGGCTGGCCTTCAGGAAATATAAGGAACACAGCGGGATGAAGATAGGAGGCATACCAAACTGCCCTAAGGGAAGCAGGTAAGGCAGTAAGGCAGGCAAAGTCCCAAACTGAGGAAAAACTAGCACGAACAGTAAAAGAAGGTGACAAGACTTTCTATAGATACATTAGTGAAAGGAGACAGTTCAGAGGGGGTATTGCTAAGCTTAATGGAGAAAAGGGAGCATGTGAGGAGGAGGACCCTGTAAAGGCATCTATCCTAAATAGATACTTTTGCTCAGTATTTACTGAAGAGAAGGTAGGGCAGGGCCCACAGCTCAGCATCATGGACACAGGGGGGAGGGAGGTGAGCACTACACTCTTCACAAAAGAAAGAGTCCTACAAGAGCTTGCTAAGCTCAGGGTGGATAAGGCAATGGGACCTGATGGCATACATCCCAGGGTACTTAAGGGGCTAAAGGAGGAACTAGCAGAGCCATTAGCAGAATTGTTTAGTGAGTCTCTGAGCACAGGAGAGGTCCCAGAAGACTGGAGAAGGGCTCATGTGATCCCGCTCCACAAGAGTGGTAGCAGGGAGGAGGTGGGGAACTACAGACCAGTCAGTCTTACCTCAGTAGTGGGCAAGATTATGGAGGCACTCCTTAAGGAAAGGATAGTGCAACACCTGGAATCCATAGGGGCTAGGATCCAAGACAGCATGGGTTTACAAAGGAAGGTCCTGTCAAACTAATCTCATAGATTTCTTTGACTGGGTAACAGAGTGGTGGACCAAGGGGAGCAGTTGATGTCGCCTACCTTGACTTCAGCAAAGCTTTTGACACTGTTCCACATAGAAGATTGATAAATAAAGCTAGGTAGGCTCGGGTGGGTCGAAGTTGGTCAACTGGGTGGCAAACTGGTTGACTGGCAGAGAAAACAGAGAGTGGTGGTAAATGATATACAGTCAGAAGGATGCAAGTCACAAGTGGGGTACCTCAGGATCAGTCCTGGGGCCAGTCCTATTCAACATCTTCATTAGTGACCTCTTGAGATGGACTGAGGGTAAGGCTTGTCTGTTTGCAGATGACACCAAGATCTGCAACAGAGTAGATGATCCAGATGGGGTGGGCAGAATGAGAAGAGATCTGGATAAACTAGCAAAATGGTCAGAAGAGTGGCAACTGGGATTTAATGCAAAGAAGTGCAAAATCATGCACATAGGAAGAGAAACCCTGAAGCCACTTATAGGCTGGGAGGGAGTTGCTAGCAGTCACAAAGGAAGAAAGAGACTTGGGCATCATCATCACTGATGACCCAAATCATCAAGCAGACCTCTAAAGCAGTAGGTAAGGCTAGGGGGTGTTAGGGTGTATTAGTAGGGGTATCACAAGTCGTAAGAGGAGGTAATAATCCCTCTGTACAAGACATTGGTTAGCCCCATCTGGAGTACTGCGTGCAGTATTGGAGCCACACCTTCACAAGGACATTAACCAAATTGAGCAGCCAGAGAAGGGCAAACCAAAATGGTGCAGGGACTGCATCAGAAGACATATGAGGACAGATTAACGGAGCTCAATATGTATACCCTTGAGCAAAGGGGAGAGAGGTGATATGATCGAGACATTTAAACACCTTAAGGGCATAAACAAGGTGAAAGAGTCTAACATGTTTAAATATAAGAAAAATAGCAGGACAAGAGGACACAGCATGAGATTAGAGGAGGCCGATTAAGGAGGAATGGAGAAATTCTTTTTCACAGAAAGGGTGGTAGATGCTTGGAATAGCTTACCACAAGAAGTGGTGGCTATGAATACAGTGCAGGGCTTCAAACAGGCATGGGATAGGCATAAGGGAGCAATACAAATGACTATGAATAGATAGGTCACTGACAGAGCAAAGGCCGATGGCACATTTATAAGGTAGAAAAGGAAATGCGCAGACTGGATGGGCCTTGCGGTCCTTATCTGCCATCAACTTCTATGTTTCTATGTTTAAACATCTTATAAAAATGTGGAGACTGGCCATCTGGCCCAGGTGCTTGGTCCAGTTTCAAGGAATTTATAGTGTTGTTAATTTCACAGCTTGAAAAGGGAGAAATTGACCTAGCTGCAGCTTGATTTGTCAATTGGTGACATGTAAATTGACTTAAGTATTATAGTCAGTTGAAAGAGAAGGTTTAGATTCTGGATTGTAAAGATTCTTGAAAATCATTTCAAATTCAGCCGTAATATGCCTTGAACTGGTCCTAATTGAACCATCTTTTTCTGATATAATTGACATAATATATCTCTTAGTCTCAAGATTATTGAGTCCACTTGCCAGTAGCCTAGACGTTTTTTCCCCTTGGTCCAGATACAATGCTTTTGTTTTAAGCAGCATGTATTCAACACACTCACGTGTTTAATTAGCATATGTATTTCTTAAATCTTGTAGAGTAACCAAGTCATTGCCACTCAAAGCTGAAGTACCGTTTGCTTCCAAATATTCTATGACATCTAGAATCTTTCTTAGTTTCACTTGTTTTTGTTTTTATGTTTGGAAGCCAGCCTGATGAAGCGTCCCCTAATAAAACATTTAAAGGAGGCCCATATATAATCTAACTTATTAATTCAACCAGAATTAAATAACCAGAAGGACCCTATTTCTTTTTTAATATAATTTACAATAAAAATGTCCTTTAATAATTTATTATTTAGTCTCCATAGGCTAATTTTAGGTTTATCTGATGTATCCAGAGTTATTACAAGCTTAATTGGGGAGGCTCCTTCCTTTCCTCACTCCTCCACTCTTTCACTCACACTCTTCAACACTCAACACTCAGTCTCAAAATGGACAGAAAATTAAGCTAAGGTAATCACTCACTGTAAAAGCACTCTTCATAGGCAGACTCTGGTTGTGTCTGGTCACCTCTGCTGCAACTCTAATAATCTTTTTACTGATACAAATCTCCACAATACCAATGCAATCCCCTCATTACCAATGCAAGACCCACATGTCTATACTCTTCCTCCATCATCGGTACAATCCCCCATTATTGATGCAATGCCTCCCACCCCCATTACTCATAAATGCTCTCCTTACCTTACAAATCCAATCCTCCTCATCCCCAGTGCATGCCCCTGATCACAATATACTGTAAGTCCTCCCTTACCACTGCAACCCCGCCCCCCCCATATCTGATACAAGATACAATCCTAACTGGGGAATGCCAAAACTAGGGCTGTGCATGGGGCTGATTTTTGACTTCTGTATTTGTCTCTGCTATTAGTATTTGTGTCTCTGGTATTTTTATTTGTGTCTCTCGTAATTGTATTTTTGTATCTGGTATTTGTATTGGTTTCTCTGGTATTTGTGTTCATAGAATCATAGACTCATGACAGCAGAAAAGGACCCTTTTGGCCCATCCAGTCTATCCCTTTCCTCCCCCTCCCTACTTGTCCTTCCTCCCCAGAGATTCCCCCCATGTCAACCCCTTGTACCTGTCCCATGACCTATTGAATCCCTCCACCGTTTTGACCCCCACCACCTTATGTCATGCATGTCTCTGGTAATTGTGTTTCTATTTTTGTGTCTATGGTATTTGTATTTCTGGTAGTTTTTGTTTGTGTCTCTAGTATTTGTAGTTGTTTCTCTGGTCTTTGTATTTACAGTATGTCTCTGGTATTTGTGTCTCTGTTATTTGTCTATTCTGTATTAGTGTTTCTGATATTTGTATTTGGGTCTCTTATTATTTGTTTATTTTATATTTGTGTTTCTGGTATTTGTAGTTGTGTTTCTGGTATTTGTATTTGCGTCTCTGGTATTTGTATTTGTGTCTTTTTTATTTGTGTAATTGTATTTGTGTCACTGGTATTTGTGTCTGGTATTTAGTATATGTGTCTCTGGTATATGAATTTGTGTCTCTGGAATTTGTATTCATATCTCTATTCTTTGTATACCTGTTTGTATTTGTGTTTTTGGTATTTGTATCTATGATTTTGGTATTTGTATTTGTGTCTATTATTTGTGCATTTGTATTTGTGTCACTGGTATTTGTGTCCCTGGTATTTTGTATATGTGTCTGGTATTTGAATTTGTATTTGTGTCTCTGGTATTTGTATTCATATCTCTATTATGTGTATATTTATATTTGTGTTTTTGATATTTTTATCTATATTTGTGATTCTGGTATTTGTATTTGTTTCTCATGTGTTTGTATTTTATGCATGTTCCATATTTACTAAAAATATATTATTATACTTCAGGATTTTTTCTGTTTTTAGTGATGGAACAAGAAGACCAAGGGTTTCTGAGTTATCATTACAATAGGCAAACTTATCATTAAAATAGACATTCATGCAATAAGCAGTAGTAGTCATGTGTGTATCTTTACTGATGGAGGATCTGGTGGACTTCCTTGAAGGGAATGGGCTGCAGGATCCAAGACAGCATGGGTTTGCAGGGGGTCTTGCCAGATTAATCAGGTTGAGTTCTTCAATTGTGTAACCACAGCAGAAGACAAGGGGCAGGCAGTTGATATAGTATACCAAAACTTCACTTCAGCACAACCCCACCATTATAAATAACCATAAAAAGCCAGCAAATGCTGAAGCATGAAAATTTTAATTCATACTCAAGGGTTCTATGTGATAAAGGCAATCGCAAAACTGCGATTCCATTAGGGCAAATGTACATCACCGAAAACCAAAACAGTGATGTGCACTCCCAGCGAGGCAACTCACTTTTAGTATTTATGTGGGGGGCTATGCCCCCCACACCTCCTTCACTAATAATAACCAACTCTGGGGGGGGGGCATGTTGGGGAGGGGGAAAAATGTAATAAAAAAAGTCAACACGTCAACACTTGCTTCCATAAGATGCACAAAATATTGTGTTCCTCCCCAGCTCCAAACCCTGCACCCACCCCACCATAGCCAGCCACCCTCAGCACCACACCCTGCAGCCAGCTCAGTGGCTTCCCACCTCACCACCCCTCACATACCTTCCCTCCTCTTCCGATCTGCCTCTCACTCTTCCCTTCTCCCTGTCCTTTCTCGTCACTACCCTTTCAGGGTAACTGACATTGCAGGTGCTGAGACTGAGTCACTCAAATCTTAGTCACTCAGTCTCAGTCACCATTTTCACTGGATACCATACCCAAGTGTACGGTCCTCAAAGCTTGTAAAACTACATGAGACTGGGTAAATGTCAGCAGAGCCCCACCAACTCCTACTGTTTTCACATATGCATCTTCAGGGAGCTGATATAGTATACCTAGACTTGAGCAAGGCTTTTGACTCAGTGTCCCACAGGGGGCTCGTCAAAAAGATTAGGGAACATGTGGTGGAAGAAGAAAGTAGCAAATTGGGCGGTGAGCTTGTTGAGGGGTAGAACACAATGGGCTGTAGTTAATAGGGAGTTTTCAGAGGTAAGCAGAGCGACAAGTGGTGTACCCCAGGAGACAGTACTAGGATCGGCCCTTTAAAATAAACAGTGTTCATCTTGATATAGGTGAAGGTATCAAGAGTAAAGTCTGCCTCTTTGCAGATGACACAAAGATCTATGCGAGGGTAGAAATGGAGGAAGGGATAAGGGATCTAATGGAGGATCTGGGTAAGTTGGAGAGCTGGTCAAAGATCTGACAGCTGAGCTTCCATAGTAAGAAATGTAAAATTGTGCACATTTGTGAAAAAGGAACCTAAGGGTGCAATACAAAATGGTGGGGGGGGGGGCTGGATAGTACTACAGAAGAAAATGATTTATGGGCAATAACATCAGAGGCCTTAAAAATGTCTGCAAACTGCAACAGGGTGGTGTGAAAAGCAAACAGAATGATGGGATGCATAGGGAGTGGGATATGCAGCACTAGTCGGGAGGTGGTCCTCCCACTGTACAGGTCTCTTGTGCAACCAGACTTGGAATACTGTGCAAGATACTGTAGTCCACACCTGAAGAAGGATAGTAACAAAATGGAAGCAGTACAGTGCAGGGCAATTAAGATGATCCATGGCCTTGGGGAAATGACATCTGAGGAGAGACTGCAGGACTTAAACATGAAACATTGAAAAGAGGAGGGAAAGGGTTGACATTGTTGAGACATACAAGTACCTGCATGGGATAAATAGGGTGGACATCAGAAACGTATCTCCATGTGTTCAAATATAGGGATGAAAGGGAACTCTCTAAAGGTGGCAGGCAAGAGATGCACAAAGGACGGCCATAAGTAGATAAGTGAAATAAGCTGCCAGAGGAAGCTGTACTGGCCAAATCAATCAGCTTCTTCAAGCAGGGGTGAGATAAGTATTGTATGTGAATTTAGTTAAAAAAGGGGAGGCAGTAACAAAGAACAGGATTGCTACAAGGGCAAGGCAGAATGGTTAGATAGGGTGGGCAGACTGGAAAGACCAAGAGCCTTGTTCTGCCATCAACGTGCGTGTGTGTGTGTGTGTGACTGAGCCTTGGCTCAAGGTTCAGTGTTACTTTATGTGGTCTAACACAAATACAAATACTGAAGTGTGATATTTGTGTTTGTAAAAAGTACAGCATTTATGTGTATTTTTCTCAAATGGTATTTGTATTGCATAAGTAACATACTGTCTTAACACAATAACTTAAGGTCAAAAGGACTCTACTTTTATCATATCCACCCCACCCTCACATTTCATAAGCAGTGATCAAATAAGTATATTATGAAAATATGTACCAAGTTATAGGGATTATTTGTGTCAAAATAGTAAAAACAGATTTTATACAGTGAAGCCTTTTCCTCTTCCCCAGGTATCCAGAACTAGTCCCATGGCCACACTTCCAGTGGTCTCCCACCCTCCACTCCCCCTCCATACACTACCATACAGTAAAAAACAAATGTGGAGCTGGCACTGTGCAAGCTTCTATATGCATATTTTTAAGTGCCTCACAGCCCAACTGTTTCTGCCCCAATCATTAAAAGATACAGTGGTTAGCCAGGGTGCAACACTTCTCAGTTTCTGCCAGTGACATGCTGCAGAATACTGCAGGAACAAAATGTAATCCAATGGCAGTTACTCCAGTTTGTCGTGCAGAAAAGGGAGACATACTTAAGCACATTGCATCCTGGCTGATTCAGCTGCATGTTAAATACTCAACCCTGATGCATGACTAGGGGCATTATTAGGCAGAATCCTGGGGTCTGGAGGTCAGGAGACCACTGAAGAGGATGGGAGTATGGGGACTAACCTTAGTCACCTAGAATTGGCAAGAGGATTTCTATTATAGTGTTATAACTTTTGGAAAAATGTTTATTTCTTGAATAGGAAAACCACAAATAGTGGATACTGGTCGTGCCATGGTCCTGGGTAACCAGTTGTCCAATAAACATGGAATTCAGGAGTTAATATTTGCTACTTGCACAGCCCTAGTCACCACCTTACAATGTATTTTATTGAGGCTGCCCGGAATACTGTTCCGGTTGTGCTAACCAGCTGCGCCACCAAGGCAACTGGAACCTGGGCTGTCCTGGAGAACACATTACAATTTTTCAAATACACAACCTGGTGCTGCACAAATATTTACTTCATTTTTCAATCACGACTGCAGTGTGCATATTTATGGAACACATACAAACAGAGGAGAGAAAGAAGTAAGTGCCTGAGCTGGGACTTGAACCCAGGCTGCCCGGAATACCGTTCCGGTCGCACTAACCAGCTGCGCCACCAAGGCAACTGGAACCTGGGCTGTCCCACAGCACACATTTCATACCACACACATGTGATTTAAAATGAAGTAATTATTTGTGCAGCACCAGGTTGTGCATTGGAGAAAGAGTAATGTGTGCTCCAGGACAGCCCAGTTTCCAGTTACCTTGGTGGTGCAGCTGATTAGCATAACTGGAATAGTATTCCGGGTGGCCTGGGTTCAAGTCCCAGCTCAGGCACTTACTTCTTTCTCTCCTCTGTATGTATGTGTTCCATAAATATGCACACCGCACCGATATGATTTAAAATGAAGTAATTATTTGTGCAGTACCAGGTTGTGCATTGGAGAAAGAGTAATGTGTGCTCCAGGACAGCCCAGTTTCCAGTTGCCTTGGTGGCGCAGCTGGTTAGCGCAACCAGAATGGTATTCCGGGAGGCCTGGGTTCAAGTCTCAGCTGAGGCACTTACTTCTTTCTCTCCTCTGTTTGTAAATGTATTGTACTGTATTACCGATACACAACCCCACTACCAATGTAACCCCTCCACCCCCATCTATGGCATCTCCACACATCAGGCTTTCAATTTAAGCTTGTATCCAGGTCCAAAATCCCCATAATGTGAGGTAGGGACCCATCAAAAATGCACCAGTATACTAGGATATGGCTGTGAAGCTGTCTACATGAATTGATGAATTGGGGTATGAAAGTGCTGTTTTTGTTTTGGGTTTGTTTTTGGCATACACTGTAGTTTAGGGCCATAATGTTCTCATTCTGCTTGTTGGCATGATAGTAAGCCCCATGTTCTTCTGACCCAGTGCAAAAAGTGTGCCAAGTATGAGATCCCAAACTTACTTAGATGCCGCCTCTGATCCTCAGGACTCTATTACAATTGCAATAGGTATCTCCCATCCCTCATAGTGTTCTTGGCATTGAGTTTAGTGTGGTAGGCCTGTATATGTTATCTGAAGTACAATTGGAGACTAACCATTCAAATAGCACATTATTTACAATGTATTGACCCAGAATAGCCTAGATAAAATACAGCATCTCATTTTTAGTAGGGTTATCTTTTATAACTCATTTTTTTTTTCAGCTGGAAGGATTATAAATAAATATAAATACAGGGTCCCCAAGTTATTTTTACACAGATAGAGGCTATGGTGAGACTCATGCCTGATTCCACAGTTGCTCTAGATATTAACCATAGCACCTCTCATGACCACGTGCAAATAGCATATCAGGAAACCTCAGAGAAAGTGGTGTATCATGACACATTGCATATTTCACTGACTCGACTGCAAACTTTTCAGGGGGCCACTATACCCTCTCATTATGACCATTTTACTGAGACACAAGACATCATTTTCTGTTACATAACACATGGATTAACTCACTCTCAGGCTGTTTGCTGTTGTCTTAATATATTTCTATTGGATAACTACAGTACAGTTGGATGTAAATTGTTAGTGCAGTAACACTCAATTTGGGCTGCAGAAGTCACATGTACAATCTATCTCCTTTGTGAAAGCAGGCTTAGTTTTGTAATCTTCCAATGGCATGATATTGTATCACATAAAAATAACAGGTTTTCCCCCAAAGTATTCCATTTCAGCTTTTCCTGTCAGAAAATAAGCATCCCTAAAGCTAGATGAACTGTTTACAGTATAAAGACTTACCAGTTTTCGGCATAACCACGTCTGTTCAGCAGACATGGCAGACTGTGGCTTGATCTAATATGTTTATTATTGCTACTGAATTTTATGGTTAAATACTCCCACAGAAATAGCTTTTTCTTCTTATTGAATTTGGCACGGACAGTAACGATGCTAAGACTTCTCTAGTTTGGTGGGTTCGCTGCTTTTGATGTCATTTTATTTCTTAGCCATCCTTATAATTTTTTCTTAATGTTATTGTCAGTTTAATTACATACAGGCAGCCTTTGTAGTTGTGATAATGAAAGGAAGAAAATTATGTACTCTACGGCCTTTTTCATTTACTTAAATTAATTTCCAGGGATAAACTGAGCTAGAGAGAGAAAAAAGTCTGTAATGCTTCAAAGCTGAGAGCTACAGCTATGTGTCCCCCCCCCCTCCATTTCATAATACAGATTTGTTATATTTCAATGATTCCTTAGTTCTGGGCCAGAGCTAAGCCAAAAATCCATTTTGCTTGTCAACGCTTGTTTATACAAATAATGTTGGCACAGGTACTGCTGCACTAGTTATTGGAACCAAGCCCTTGCTCTTCCAGACATTAGTTTCCTGTTACTAGATAGTAGGTTATTAAAATAACAAAAGGATTGCTTGTAAATTTTAAGATCGCATTTTGAAGTTGACCGTACTAGCTTGACATTTGCCTTAAGGGATAATTGAACTGGAAGGAGTGTAGCCTGCTATAAAGTCAAGGTTTCTTACAGTATCTTATTTTGATCAGGACTTGCCTTGGCCGACTCTCTTGGGGAAAATGCATGTGTCAGGATTTAACAAAGTAAAACAGTTGCTGCTGTACTTTTAGGAGATGGTGCTTGAAACAAAATGAATTTAATTAATGAGAAAAATGCTAAAAATGAAATGGATCTGAGCAGAGCAGAATTAGCTTTGATTTTCATAAGTAATAGATTTAGTAATAGGTCCACGTTGGGGCTGGCATACATGTATTTCATACATTGCCAACCCACACAGCTGTGTCCCTGATTCAGTTCCACATATGTTGGAATCCTTAGCCTTTGGCTGCTCAGATCGGCTTGTACAGTGCTCCGCTGGAGGCAGGGAATTTTTCAAGGGATGAAGCTGGTCTAGACACAGTGCATCTAGTCAGATGCCTGGGTCATCCGGTGAATAGATTCCCTGCTGGGTGCATAGCAGGGGATTGTGGGATACAAACATCCAGCTAGAGTGTACCCCTCAGAGAAGACTTTAATAATCATAAACAAACAAATCACTGACCACCCTCCAGGGAGCGGGGGTTTCAGAGCTCCAAACTGCCCTAGTCAACTGCCACAGGGCAGCACATTTGCTTTTGGCAGTCATCCCCCTCACACAATCTGCACTCCCTCCAGGAGCCCTATACAGCACAATCTGAACAGACAGCCTGCACTGATTCACAGATTGGGTCAGGCTGCCATACACAGGTGGTACTCTGGTGTTTGTGGATGCTAGGAGACCTCTGCACCTGTAGTGAGGGGCCTAGGGGCCTCTGTGCATCCTGGCCCTGTCAAGGCACCTGGCTGCTTATGGGTGTGTAGGGCTTTGCGAATGAGGCCCATAGTCCAGTCATAAACCACAGACCCATAATCAAGTACAGGCATTAAATATAAACTAGCTATTGATAATCTGGTTTGTTCAGTTAGGCAGCTTTTCACCCTATACAGTATTCCAAAATTTTGATTCCAGGGAATTTGGGTGTTTATATTTATTTATTTAGATTTTGGTTACTGGGTAAACCCACTGAGACCAGAGATCCCTTTTTCAGGGGCGACCTGGGATTAGTTACAGAGAGTACATAACTTGGCAACATTAAACAGTAGTCTTAGAAAATGCTTTTGTAGATTCAGTGTGTACATACGTAGTAGAATTGTATAGGGTGACATTAGATAAAATACATAACAAGGAGTGTGATACATAGGAGCAACAGTAGCGCAGCGTTAGCTGAATACTTAATTAGTCACAGGGGGTACATAGGTGGTAGAATAGTATAGGGTGACATTAGATAAAATACATAACAAGGAGTGGGATACATGGAGCAACAGTAGCTGCAGCCGTTAGCTGAGTACTTAATTAGTCACAGGGGTACATAGATAGTAGAATAGTATAGGGTGACATTAGATAAAATACATAACAAGGAGTGGGATACATAGGAGCAACAGTAGCGCAGCGTTAGCTACTTAATTAGTCACAGGGGTACATAGATAGTAGAATAGTATAGGGTGACATTAGATAAAATACATAACAAGGAGTGTGATACATAGGAGCAACAGTAGAGCAGCGTTAGCTGAGTACTTAATTAGTCACAGGGGGTACATAGATAGTAGAATAGTATAGGGTGACATTAGATAAAATACATAACAAGGAGCGTGATACATAGGAGCAACAGTAGCGCAGCATTAGCTGAGTACTTAATTAGTCTCAGGGGGTACATAGATGGGTATTAACATATATAAGTTTATGGTTTGTACATGGTACACACAGGGTAACATCATTTGGCACAAAGAACAGAGGGTGCCACTAGGCTAATAGATATTAATACAGTTTCAGAGTACCTTGCTAAAAGATAGTTGTCCATGTAATGTAGGTAGGTGCCCAAATATCTAAAATGATCCACTATGTCCCAAATAGTACCATCAGTAACTTGTACCTGAAAAGAATTTCTGTGCAGGTTTATCGTTTTCTTAGTTCCAAACAGCAATACTTTGATTTGTTCAGCAACACATTTTTAGACAGATTCCACCAGCCCCAAGAGTGTTTCCTGTATCGTAAGTGCTGTAACTGAGTGGACACACACCACAGAGACACAATATATGAATAATGAAACAAGGGCTCGTCTTAACAACAAACCCTGTGGTACTCCATTTAAACATGCACATTACATATAACAACTATATTCCTTAAAATTTCAGAAAGTTTACAACATAAAATTTAGCAGGAATTCCAAAGCAGGATGTTTGATACTGAAATGGCCAATTACAATTCATTTTCAAAAGCCAAGGGGAAAAAAACCTGGTTTTCAGCAAAACTTTAAAAGTTTCCCAGAGATTGCTAAATGGCTGGGTTACCAGTATGCTCCAGAGCCTAGGTGTAGTCACTTCAAACAAGTGGTCCTCAGCTGATCCAAATCTACTAAAGGGGACATTCTAAAGCCCCTGGTTACTGGAATGCATATTTATCCCAGATTCAAGATCCTCCTCCTTGTGGGTGCATAACAGCTCACTGGCTGTAAGGAGGGCCCAACCCATTCAAGGCCTTGTATACCATCTACAGACCTTTGAAAATAGTTTACCACCTTACTGTCAGTCATTTCAGTTCATGGAGTGCAGGTGAGACATATTCCCACCTTCGAGTGGAGATCAGCTGTTGGGATCCAAACTGATTTGCTGGCAGAGCCTGCTAGAGTACATTGCAGTAATCGATATGAAGTCATTTGGTTCAAGGTACGGCCTCAACCTGACAGTGTTTTTAAGGTGATAAAAGTCACTCTAAACTATTGTGCAGCTGACACCTGAGGAATCAGAGTCAGTTCTCCATCCAGAGCAACACCCACATTGCAAACCACCTCCTTTGCCACAAGCCGAATGCGATCAAATGTGGGGAACCTGAAGCAATCCCTGACAGATGAGACAAGATGACTTGGGCTCATCAGCAATATCAGGGCTTAATGTCAGCCAACTAATGGCCAGCCATTTTCTGATATTGACAAAGGCGTTGCCAAGCTGAGAACCAGGTCACCCAGGCATAAGACAGACACTGTAAGAGGTACTGCTGAGTATCATCTGCATAGCAGTGAAAATGTAAGCTGTACCTGCAGATCACCTCCCCTTGTGGCTGCATATAAACCAAAAACAGCAGTAGAGGCAGGATTAATCCCTAAGGCATGCTAAACTTGTCCATGGACAGAAAAAATCTGAAAACCCCAGTTACCGTCATATGTTGATAGCCAATAAGGAAAGATCCAAACCAGACTTGGATGGTTCCAGTCAGACCACAGTATTTCCTAAACAATAGATCAGGTCCTGATGAGAAACACTCATGATGGGAAATCATTTCCTCCACTCAGAATAGGGCAGTTTGTTATTTCCGACTTCAGTGAAACCAGTAAAGAAAATCTTTCCTGCTGCAGTCAGCGCCTTCTTGTGTAATTGATAGTATGATACCAAGACAAGTCTGTTGGACAGGGTGCCAGACCTTTTCCACCTGTGCTCTAAGCACCACCCTATTGTTTTCAAACTGCAAAGCTCATTGTTAAACAATGGTGAGCATTGCTGATGAAACACTGGAGGAGAACTGACTGGCATCAGATCATTGGCCATAGACAGTACTGCTTGATAACAAAGGTGTAGGTTCAACAGTAGAGGTGTATTACTACTGTTGAACCTACACCTTTGGTAGTGGCAGCCAGAATACCAGAAAAGTCCACTTGATTCCAAAACACATTATGGTCAAAGTTTTTCCATGCCTAACTGTGGACTGTTTTCATAAAGGAGGGCATCACAACAGAGTCAACCAGTCACAAGAGATAATAATGTGATCAGACCAGCCAACAGGTACCACTTTTAGGTTTTCTTTTTCTATTCTCATTAGCACAAAGTCCAATGTGTGGTGAGCCACACAGATAGAAGATGACACCAGTTGTTTAAAACCCAGGAATCCCATCATCTGCAGGAGTCCATTTGCTGTTGAATGAGATTTGGAGCCCCCAGGCAGTAAATATGCTCATCTTCATATGTCTGAACATCTCCAAAGCTATAGTAGAAACCAGTTCAGGGGAACTCCAAAGGAAACTGCGTCCACCCTGCAGTAGGGGATACATTATGAGGACTGTGGAATCCATCAAGCCACTACGTGAGATGGGTATACCTTCAATAGACCTATAATAGGTTCCTCCATTGGGAAAGCCATACACTTTAGACTGGGACAGTACAAAATGGCAACCCCAGCTCCTCTATCTTTCATGGGTGGATGGTGTATTACAGAGTGTCCTGTTGTAATCTCTGTGAATAGTCTCCAATCTCAGGTTATTCACAAAGGTTATTCTTAGTTACAGGAAGGGGAGCCCCATGGCAAATAAGTTGCAATGCAAATGAGTCTTCCAGAAGTTAGTAGGAGCAAACAAGGTATGTGCTTGCTAATGCCCTGGATTGTGACATCTACAGAGTGCTGTGCATGACATAGTGTCAGTTGCATGGCATTATGCCATTCATAGCACCTAGGAAGCGTGCATGTCACCTGCCAACCTCCCCCATCAACCAATACAATAGATTCAAGTGCATCCATGGTAGGGGAAAAAAGAAGGGGCAGGGATCAATGTTGGAAAATTATGTGCACCAACTCAAGGGGTCTTGGCAACAAAATGCCAGAACTTCAGGCTATGGTCACAGAAGGGAGCATCAACCTGGTGGCTGTCACAGAGACATGGGCATCCTCAAACCACGAATGAGACATGACCAAACCAGCGTATTCACTGTTCAGGAAGGACAGAGCAAAGGGCAAGGGAGAAGCAGTAGCACTGCTTGTAAAACAAGGGATACAGGCAACTGAGACTGTCTATGGGATTCGGACAATCTAGAAACCCTGTGGGTGCTAGCAATGACAAGAAATGAGAAACAAGTTAGGACTGGGATAGTCTGCAAACTGCCTGGTCAAGATCAATGGACAGAAAAAGAACTAGGGGAGATGCTTAGGAAGGTGGCCAAGTCCAGGGAGGTAGTGGTAGTATGGACCTTTAATATGCCAGATGTGAACTGGAAAGTTCCATCACAGCAAGTACCAGGAATCAACTTCTGGTGGATGTATGCCAGGAGACATTTCTAGCTCAGCTAGTCCAGTACCCATCAAGGGAAGGGGCTCTGTTATATCTGGTGCTCACCCCCCGGTGAGGGGATCCAAAATGTAGTAGTTCAGGAACTACTTGGTTCAAACAACCACTGAATAGTGGTCCTGGAGATCCAGATAAGGAATGCCAAAGCGGCAAATGCAGAAAGGGTATGTGACTTTAAAAAGGCAGATACAAACAGAACGAGGGAGCTGTTGGAAAGAAACATATGGAGAATAGGAAAGGTAGAACAGGTAGGGAAAAAATGGAAAAAATTGAAAAAACAATAATTAAGGAGGCAAAAAAATCAATTGGAAAGGAGTCAAAGAGAAAAAGGGCAAGGGATTCAATGTAGTTCATGGCCAAAGTAAAGACAGCAGTAAAAGAGCCAAAAGGAAGGCATTCCTGAAGTACAAAGGAAGCCAAAGGGAGGCAGACAGAGAGAAGTACCTGGAGAAAACAAAGGTAGTCAGCAGGAAGGTGAGGCAGGCATAAACTCAGATGGAACTCAGGCTTGCAATGAGAGTGAAGTAGAGGGAAAAGGCATTCTTTAGATACATCTGGGAGAAGTGCAAGGCTAATGGGGTATTGTGAGGCTGAAGAGTGAGGAAGGATTAGAGGAGAGGGACAAAGGGAAAGCAGAAATACTGAACATTTTTTTTTATCAAATATGCTTTATTGAAAGTTTACCATGCAATCATAAACAACAAAAACAGTAATAAACTAGAGAAAAATAAAGAATAAAAAACAAGGCCCAGATTACTGTCCCAATATTTATTTATTTATTTATTTATTGAATTTTGATGACCGGGTAGGCCCACTGGGCCCCAGAGGTCCCTTTTTCAGGGGCTACCCGGTTGTTACAGGACTAGTATGATACACAATTAGTACAGATATAGCATATGGCATGCAACATGTTAACATATATATATAGCAGTGATATATTACATAGCAGGTTACATCGATTATTGAAGTGAACAATATAGGAGAGCCAGAGCCTTAACTGGGTCACAATTACCCGAGTAGAATACTTTGGGAGGAGAGACAATACTGCTGGCTCAGGTGGTAGTGATATAAGTGCTCAGGCCGGCGGGTAGTGTGGAAGTGTCAGGTAACGTAGCATTGGCATTGACTCATGGCAAGCATATGTGCCTTGCGTCTTGTATGGAAGCACACTGGTGATGTAGCTTCCCGAACCTCCAGAGGAAGGTTGTTCCAGAGGGAAGGGGCAGTGTGGGCAAAGGACATGTCCCCTGCCTTGGTCCTTACCCTAAGGACTTTGAGGAGAGTTTGGCCCGAGGTCCATAGATTGCGAGGATTTCGTTTGGCAGTTATGAGTCCTGCGAGGCTAGGGGGAGGTGTAGAGCTAATTAGCTTATGTGCTAGGCAGAGCACTGGGTACCTGAGATGGGCTTTGAATGATGGCCAGCTGAGTCATGCTAGTGAGTCACAATGGTGGCTCCTAGAGTGGGACTGTGTGGCGAAGTGGGCCACCTTGTTGTACAAAATCTGTAACTTACCGAACTCCAGCTTGGCCATTCCTTGAAGTATTGGGGCAGCATAGGTGAGTGTTGGGAGTATGACACAAGAGGCAATGGCAGTCCTAGCTTCAGGGATCAGCTGATCCTTAAGACGATAGAGTGTACCAAGTTTACCGTGGATGATTTTGGTGACTTGGTCAACATGTTGCTTTAGGGTGAAACCTTGGTCCAGAGTAAGGCCCAGGTATTTTGTGGAGGCAACCACTTCGAGTTTGTTACCCGCCCTGGAAGTGAGTTGTAGGAGTTGTGCTCTGTTTTGGCCAAGGGATCTGGGTCCAAGGAACATGGTCTTGGTTTTGGTAGTATTAAGGACCATTTTATTCTTAATAAGCCAGTCCTCCATGGTGAGAAAGTCATCTTGGAGGGATGGACCCAGGTCATCCAGGTTGACAGCGGATCTGTAAATCATGGTGTCATCAGTGTACTGGATGACATTACTGCTCCCGCAGTGGTTGTGCAGATCATTTATAAACAAGGAGAACAGGAGGGGACCGAGTATGGACCCTTGTGGTACCCCCGCCTTAAGGGGCAGTGGATCAGAAATGTTGTCCTTCCACTTGACCCTCTAAGAGCGACCAGTAACATGAACAGAATAAAAGTAAGAACCCAGCCCACCCCCTTCCCCATGACCTGCACCCTCAGGTGATATGCAGCATATACAGTAAACAGATATATATGGGCCCAATATGGCCTAAACTGTGAAATGAAAACATTTAGCTCCTCTGGCCGCATCATCATTTAGCATAAATGAGCAGACTGGATGAGTCTGGCGGTCCTTATCTGCTAACAGTATCTATGCATCTATGTAAACTCAAGCTAGCCAAATAAATATTTACAAAACTCCATAGCATGGTGGGGTCTTCCAAAAATGCATAAATACATATTGCCACAGTGTTGAGAGAAGGGAAAACATAAGGCCATTAAGTTGTTAACAAGGTTAGCATCAGTTTCCCATCTTTTACAGAAGGAAGAGTATCTGTGGCGTAAAATCGCTGGGGTGTGCTACATTAAGAGTGAATAGAATTTCTCGATGCCATTCTGCATAGGACAGAGTGTCCTCATCAGTCCAGTGCCAAAGGATAATAAGTTTTGTGATCAAGGCTATCAAAGATATATATCTTCTCCGGGGGCCAAACACTGCATCTTCATATAGACCTACAGTGGCAGACAAACCTTCAGGGTAAATGCATCTTGGAGCCCCAGTAAAGGATCTAGTCTATTCTGAATCTCAGACCACAAGGGTCGAGCCTTATCACATGGCCATAAAATGTGGTATAGCGTGCCAAACTCTCATCTGCATCTAATACAAATATCAGAATCTAATCTGCACATTTGCAAAAGTCGATGTGGTGTATAATAAAGTTTATGTAGTATTTTAAACTGTTGTAGTCCGAAGCAATCCTGCACAGTATACTTATACAAATCAGCTCGTAACTGTTGCCATTGCTCCTTACATTAAGGAGATGGCATGGACGGGTCCATATCTTGGAGAGCAACATACAGGCCAGAAATGGGATACAGATGGATAGAAATCGATACAAGGTGAGTAAGAGCTAAGACCCCTGAGTCTGGCCAAGGTGGGATACCTATGAATTGGAGTATACTGTGCTTCAAATGCAAAAATTTGAAAGCAAAAGGAGTTGTGTATCAGGGAAAAACAGAGAATCAGGAACAGCTTGGTCAAAACTGTGTTGTCAAATTAGCAAAATGTAAAACAGCTACAGGGATAGCATAGCACAGGCAACGTCAGTGCTATTCCTGTAGCTGATGGTCGTGGGGGGAACAGGGGAAGTGTCTGCTGCAGGGTGTACTGCTGAGCAGCTCCTGTGGCGTGGAGGGTAGGGCACAGGCAGCGGAGGTCAGTGGAATGTCAGTGGATTGGGGTTCGACTCCCGGTCCAGGGAAAGAGATTCCTTTCATGCTTTTTTTTCTTTGGACATTACTGGTATGCTGCCTGTGTCCACCCCCAACCCTGCATGTTTTGCCCCCCACACCTGGATTTTCCACTGTGTTCCTTCCTGCCTCCTCAACGATCCCCCCCGACAGTTCCTCCCCATCCCTGAGTTTCCTCCCCCCCCCAAGGTGATTATTTTTAGATCGGGGGGATCGAGGGGCAAAGCACACGGCATAAACACAGAGTAGCTGTTTGGTGTACTGCAGTGCTATGGTAGCGCTCAATGATTTTATTGAGAGCTACCTTTGCTGTTGCGGTTTTTTGCTGTGTGATTTTTGGCCGCGCTGTCCTTGATTTCGTCATATTGACCCAGTGCCAAGGAGCTGAAATCTTCCAATGGTCTATAAACAATTGGTAGGTGGTAAATGAACCCTAGACCACAAAATGGCTTTCAGAATGGATATCAATATTGTTACAATGTTTAGGGTCCAGGCCTTTACCACCCTCCTTAAAACTGGCATTGAGGAACGAGGGCTGTGAACTATCTTTAAGCAGCTGTAATCCCATATGCCTGCACATTTGGTTATGTGCTTTCACGGACCACTTTATAAGGGCAGACTGGAGTACGGCAGGCACTCGAGCAAGGGGGACAAACAAAAGGGAGCTAAGCTGCACCCCGCAGCTTCATGCTAGTTGCTGTTTAATACACAGCCATTGAGGTTTACTTAGAAGCATAGAAGTTGACGGCAGATAAGGACCGCAAGGCCCATCCACTCTGCCCATTTTTTTCTACCTTATGAATGTGCCATAGGCCTGTACTCTGTCAATGGCCTATCTATTCATACTCATCTGTATTGCTCCCTTATGCCTATCCCATGCCTGTTTGAAGCCCTACACTGTATTCATATCCACCACTTCCTGAGGTAGGCCGTTCCATGCATCCACCACCCTTTCTGTGAAAAAGAACTTCATCACATTATCCCTTAATCGGCCTCCCTCTAATCTCATGCTGTGTCCTCTTGTCCTGCTATTTTTCTCATATTGAAACATATTAGACTCATTCACCTTGTTAATGCCCTTAAGATGTTTGAATGTTTCAATCATATCATCTCTCTCCTTCCTTTGCGCTAGGGTTTACATATTGAACTCCATTTATTTGTCCTCATGTTTTCTGATGCAGTCCCTGCACCATTTTGGTTGCCTTCTCTGGACTGCCTCTGTTTTGTTAATGTCCTTGTGAAGGTGTAGCCTCAAGTACTGCACGCAGTACTCCAGATGGGGCCTAACCAATGTCTTGTAAAAAGGGATTATTACCTCCTTCTTCCGACTTGTGATACCCCTACTAATACACCCCAACATCACCCTAGCCTTACCTACCATTGCTTTAGTGGTCTGCTTGGATGATTTCAGGTCATCTGTGATGACAATGCCCAAGTCTCTTTCTTCCCTTGTGATTGCGAGCAACTCCCCTCCCAACCTACAGGTGGCTTCAGGGTTTCTCTTCCCTATGTGCATGATCTTGCACTTCTTTGCATTAAACCCCAGTTGCCACTCTTCAGACCATTTTGCCAGTTTATTCAGATCTCTTCTCATTCTGCCCACCCCATCTGGATCATCTACTCTGTTGCAGATCTTGGTGTCATCTGCAAACAGACAAACCTTACCCTCCAGTCTATCTGCAATGTCACTGGTGAAGATATTGAAAAGAACCGGCCCCAGGACTGATCCCTGAGTTCCCCCACTTGTGACTTGCATCTCTTCCGAATGTATACCGTTTACCACCACTCTCTGTTTTCTGCCCGCCAACCAGTTTGCCACCCAGTTGACCAACTTCTGACCCACCCGAGCCTACCCAGCTTATTAATCAATCTTCTGTGTGGAACAGTATTGAAAGCTTTGATGAAGTCAAGGTAGGCGACATCAACTGCACCCCCTTGGACCACCACTCTGGTTACCCAGTCAAAGAAATCTATGAGGCTAGTTTGGCAGGACCTTCCTGTTGTAAACCCATGCTGTCTTCGATCCTGTGCTCCTATGGATTCCAGGTGTTGCACTATCCTTTCCTTAAGGAGTGTCTCCATAATTTTGCCCACTACTGAGGTAAGACTGACTGGTCTGTAGTTCCCTGACTCCTCCCTGCTACCACTCTTGTGGAGTGGGATCACATGAGCCCTTATCCAGTCTTCTGGGATCTCTCTTGTGCTCAGAGACTCACTAAACAGTTCTGATAATGCCTTTGCTAGTTCCACTCTTAACTCCTTTAGTACCCTGGGATGTATGCCATCAGGTCCCATTGCCTTTTCCACCCTGAGCTTAGCGAGCTCTTGTAGGACCCTTTCTTTTGTGAAGGGACTAGTGCACACCTCCCTCCCCCTGTGTCCATGGTGCAGAGCTGTGGGCCCTGCCTTACTGTCTCCTCAGTAAATACTGAGCAGAAGTATCTACAGTGGCGTGAAAAAGTATTTGCCCCCTTCCTGATTTTCTCTATTATTGCATATTTATCACACTGAATGTTTTCAGGTCTTTAGAGAAAATGTAATACTAGACAAAGGGAACCTGAGTGAACAAATAACACTTGTTTTTTTTTTTTATTTCACTTATTTAATGGAAAAAAGTTAACCAACACCAACTGGCACTGTGTGAAAAAGTAATTGCCCCCTTACACTTAATAACTGGTTATGCCACATTTAGCTGCAATGACTGCAACCAAACACTTCCTATAATTCAATATCAGTCTTTCACATTGCTGTGGAGGAATTTTAACCCACTCTTCCTCACAGAACTGCTTTAATTCAGTAACATTTGGTAGGTTTTCGAGCATGAACTGCTCATTTCAGGTCCTGCCACAGCATCTCTATTGGGTTTAAGTCTGGACTTTGACTAGGCCACTCCAAAACTTTAATTTTACTTCTTTTTAGACATTCTGATGTGGACTTGCTTTTGTGTTTTGGATCATTGTCTTGCTGCATGACCCAACTACGCTTCAGCTTCAGCTGACGGAAGGATGACTGGACATTCTCCTTAGAATTTTCTGGTACAGAGCAGAATTCATGGTTCCTTTAATTATGGCAAGTCATCCAGGTCCTTAGGCAGCAAAGCATCCCCACACCATCCACTACCACCACCATGTTTGACTGTTGGTATGGTGTTCTTACTGTGGAATGCTGTGTTTGCTTTACGCGAGACATTATGGGATCCATGTTGTCCAAAAGTTCCACTTTGGACTCATCTGTCCATAGAACATTTTCCCAAAAGGCTTGTGGATCATCCAGGTGCTTCTTGGCAAATGAGAGATGAGCATTTATGTTCTTCTTGGTTCAGTGGTTTCCGCTTTGCTACCTCACATGAAGCCCATTTTGCCCAGTCTCTTTCTGATTGTGGAGTCATGAACACTGACCTTAGCTGAGGCAAGTGAAGCCTGCAGTTCTTTGTATGTTGTTTTAGGATCCTTTGAGACTTCTTGGATGATTTTACAATGCGCCCTTGGAGTAATTTTGGCAGGCCGCCACTCCTGGGAAGGTTCACTACTGTTCCAAGTGTTCTCCATTTGGAGATTATGCTCTCACTGTGGTTTGATGGAGTCCCAGAGCCTTAGAAATAGCTTTGTAACCCTTTCCAGACTGATAGAGGGCAACAAATTTTTTTCTGATCTTTTCAGGAACTTCCTTTGATCATGGCATAATGTGCTCGTTGAATCTTTGTGCTGGCAATGTGACTCTGATGGTAAGGGCCAAAATAGGTGAGGTTTATATTGAGCAGGGCTGGCTGTAATCAAGCCTGGCTGTGTTCAATCAGCTGACTCTAATTATCCCTTTAATTGGGTTGATTTAACTAGGGGCAATTACTTTTCACACAGTGCCAGTTGGTGTTGGTTAACTTTTTTCATTAAATAAATGAAATAAGTAAAAAAAAAAAAGTGTTATTTGTTCACTTAGGTTCCCTTTATCTAATATTATATTTTGTCTAAAGACCTGAAAACATCCAGTGTGACAAATATGCAATAATAGAGAAAATCAGGAAGGGGGCAAATACTTTTTCACGCCACTGTATTTAGGATAGATGCTTTTCCTTGGTCCTCCTCCACACACTCCCGCTTATCCCCTTTGATCTTAGCAATACCCCCTCTGGACTTTCTCCTTTCACTAATGTATCTATAGAAAGTCTTGCCCCCTTTTTTACTGTTCGTGCTAGTGTTTCCTCAGTTTGGGCCTCTGCCTGCCTTACTGCCTTCCCTGCTTCCCTTAGGGAAGTTTGGTATGCCTCCCTATAGTCATCCCGCTGCATTCCCTTATATTTCCTGAAGGTCAGCCTTTTGGCTCTGACCTTTTCTGCTACTGTTTTTGAGAACCAAAGTGGTTTCCTCCATCTTTTTCTCTTGCTTTTCTCTCTAACACAATGGGATGTTGCTTCCAGTATTACATCCTTAATGCTTGCCCACTTTACCTGTACCCCCTCACCTGTATTTCTTCTTCCAGGGCTAGCTTAACTCTGTTGGCCAACTTATCAAAGTCAGCTCCTCTGAAGTCCCATATTTTTGCCTTGAAATGGGATGATTTAGTTCTAGTGGCCAAATTGAACCATACCATGTGATGGTCACTGGCCCCCAGGTGACAAGATTATGGAGGCACTCCTTAACCTGGAGATCTGTGATCCTTTCCCTGTTAGTCAGTACGCGATCCAGGATAGCCCTGTCTCTTGTGGGTTGTTGTACCAGTTGTTTGAGGCCCTCCTCCTGCAGGGAATCCACTATGTGTCTAGTTCTGGTGGATGTTCCTGCTGGTATTGACCAATCTGTAGCTGGCATGTTGAAGTGTCCCATTATCAGAACCTCCCCTTTAGCTGTGATGTTTTGTATATCTTCTAACAGTAATGTGTCTATGTCCTCCCCTGGTCTGGAGGCCTGTAGACAACCCCAGTTCATATGGCTGTCCCATTTCCTGTTTCCTGGATGACCCACAGTTCTTCTGGCTCCTTGTGTGTATTCTGAATTTCTGTAGCTTTGATATTTTCATTGACATAAAGGGTCACTCCCCCTTTTGCACCTCGGTCTCTTCTGAACAGTACATAGCCGAGTACTGAAGTCTCCCAAGTGTGGTTACTGGTCAACTATGTCTCACTAATGGCTAATATGTCCAGTTTAGCCTCTATCATTGTTGTCTGAAGGTCTGGGATCTTGTTTCCCAGACTGTGGGCATTTGTATACATGATTTTCCACTGGCCAGATTTTGGTGTGTTGGGCGAAGTCCGGTGTTTCTCCTGCGCATCGTATGGGGAGCGGGACCTTTTTCCTTACCTGGTGATGCAAATGAATGACAAACATGCTGAACTCCTGTTTGATCACTAGTTGAGGGGGGAGGGGTGTCCTTCCCGTTCAATGTATCGGGTGCTGCACCCCTCTCCCTATGTGCTAGTTTAATTATTCTGCAAGGACGTCAAACTTCTGCCCCAATGCACTGACTCCCTCCTTAGTCAGATGCAATCCATCGAATATAAAGAACTTTTGCTCCCAAAACTGTTGCCAGTTATCTACAGATTTGTGTCCTTTTTCCTGGCACCAGCCCTTGAGCCACATGTTTAGCTCCCCTATCTCCCCTTCTCTGATCTTCCATCTGTCTTTCCCCCTCTCCCAGACCAGCAGGATCTCAGAGAAGGAGATGCCAGATGGAATGGATGACAGTTTGTCTCCCAGCCTGGTCAGGTGTTCCTTGGTCTCCTCAACTGACCAACTGGCGAGATCGTTAGTCCCTATATGTACCAGAACATCAATGTTTCCTCCTTCTTCCTGCACAGTTTTAGCAATGCAGTCAGTGTCTCTCCATGCTGATGTGTCTGGGAGACATCTGACCATTACCCCCGGCTGGAGGTAGGTATCAGCTCCCCGAATCATGGAGTCTCCTATGTGTTTTGGATTTCCTTTTTGCTTTTTTTGTTTTGGTCCCTGTTTTGGGTGAGTTTTGTTGTGCAAGTTCCTGTGCTGCAGTGTCCTGCTCTGCAGTGTCCTCTGCCCCTTTGTTTGATTTCAGAGATAGAGGCAGATACGTGTTTGTAGTTTTTATATGGTTTGTGGAGGTGATACGTTGGAGAGCATTGAATGATGGGGCACCCATTTGCCCTTCCTAACCAACTGCCAACCTCCCGGAACAACTACCCTCTGTGGTTGAGGTGTTTCAGTTGGATGTTGGAGAAATGGCAGGCAGTTCTTCTAATATATTTCCTCCTGAATATGCAATTTGAGGCATGCAGTCTCTGCCCATTCTGCCTGGAGCTGAGCCCCTATATCTCTAATGGTCCAACATGTAGGACAGCATCCTAAATCCTGTATAACGGCCCTTTTGAAAAGTGTCCCGCAGTACCTGCAGTTAATACTATCCATTCCAGATGAGTTGCTGGGTTTATAACCTGGTCCAAATAATTAGAAGGAGGAAAATGAAAGCAAAAGTTTGATTTTTTGTTTTGTTTGGTTGTTTTTGTATAACTTGTTATAACAAGTTAAATTACTTGTGCCCCTGTAAGTAAGGTCACTGTGTGGATACCCCTCTGATCCTCCCCTTCCTGCTTTGCTACCGGAAATGTCACCACTGTGCTACCTTATAAAAGGAGTGTAGCATGGGGTGGTTAGGGATGGGGGTGGGTTTCTGGGCCCTTCCCCTGCCGAAAAGGAAGAACCACAGACAAAGGAAACAAGGAGGTAAGAACAGAAACGGTCAACCAATAACAAATGCAGTAGCCCTGAAAGCTTAGCCTAATGATAGATAAAACTGTAAAACCTGTAAGGCACCACCTGTAATAATTTCACAGAAGATATACCCTGCAAAAAACACTTTGCTACAGAGAAAAATAAAGCAGTAACAGAAGATATGCCTGGCAAAAATCAATTTGAATCAGAGAAGATTACAGCAGTAACCTGTAAGCACAAAGCAGTAACAAACCTGTAGGCACACCCTGTAATAATGCAGTAGAAAGTATACCCTGCAATAACAGTTTGAATCAGAGAACAATAAAGCAGTAAAATGTTAACAAAAAAACAGTAACAAACCCTGTAAGTACAAAAGAAAATAATAAACAGTAAATCTGCTATATCACCTCCTACCACCAACTTGGCACTCTGGCCCATTTACCTTGCCCCCCCCCCACCAAGTACTGGCCTCTCATTGACAAACTTAAATCTGGAACCAGGGCAAACAGACCCTTGCTGCTATCGATTGCACTACACTGGGATCTATGGCACTTGCGCTGGATCCGGCCCTGCAAAATAAGGAGGTGAAACTTCACATTCTACAATCAATAGCAGACTGTTCTTAAACTCCTGCTCCTCCTCCTCCTCCTCCTATTGATGTCTGGGAGTGTTCACCCAAACCTTGGCCCGGTAACCTCCAACCCAGCCAGCACCGAGAAATCAGCAGGGGGGTCTCATCATCTCCACCATCAACATCTGCAGCCTACTACCTAAGCTCACTGCCCTTCAAACTTTTGCCGACCTGCATAACCCTGACCTCATATCCATTGTTGAAACCTGGCTAACACCCAATACCCCTGACCATGCTATTTCTCTACAAGGCTATAATATTCACAGGCTTGATAGGATGACCAAAAGAGGAGGGGGGTGTGCACCTTACGTCAAAGACAACATCACTGGGCAACCTATCACCACCACTACCCCCTCCGACTCTCTGGTGCAATTCCTGCACATCAAATTACTCCTTGGTGCACAAAATAAAGTGCTCACTGTGGTCCCTGTCTACATCCCACCTAAAAACCAAGGGTTAGGTCTCCGAGCTGTCCTGGACTTTGCTAGTTCCCAACCTACTGGCTCTGAGATCCTCCTTCTTGGTGATTTCAAGATTAACTGGCTTGCTCCAGACATAGGAACCCACAAGGATGCTATCTCTTCAGCCAACCTTACGCAGATGGTCGACTCCCCAACTAGGAGAAACTACAAGTCAGGTACCAGCACTCTCCTGGACTGGGTCCTTACCAGTCACCCAACCCACATCAACAACATCACTGTCCTTCCTGACTCCCTCAGTGACCACTCTCCTGTCATCTGCAACTGGTCAAATAAATTTCGTAAGCCTCCTCCTTTGACTGTTTCCAGCAGAGTCCTACACCGTGGCAAACTGACCCACTTAAAATCCTGTCTTAGGCAACAAGATTGGTCCCCCATATACAATGCGCAGGATGTAGACTCAGCCCTTGATCATTTCATCACCACGTTTAATGCTGCCTGTGACTCCCACACCCCAGTAAAAAAGCGCAAAGTCAAAGCACTATCCAATCCCTGGCTCACTTCTGGGTTACTGGCCCAACTAAAAGAAAGGGACCACCTCTGGGCAATTGCCAGAGCTACAGGTGCCCAACCGGACATTCAAGCTTACAAACAATCCCGCAACAGCTGCACAAAGCAAATACGAATGGCAAAGAACTACTACTACAAAGAAGCCCTCACCAACACTTGGGAAATGGGAGAGCCTTTTGGGACAATATAAAGGAGATTACAGGAAACAGTCCAAATCCTCTCCTACCTTACTGACTATTGATGGTACTACCACCTTGACCCTCTGGACATAGCAAGCGCCTTCAATGCAGCCTTCACTGACCTCAGTGGTGTCCTCCCCAGATTTTTCTCAGAGCAGACTCCCTGCAACAACCCCCTCCCTACCCCCTCAAGTCATCCACCTTTCCACTTCAAAAGAGTCAAGGCGGATGATGTCCGCAAATACGTAAAAAGGGCTATCTCCAAGTCCAGAGCCAGTGGAGACTCGCTGGACCTTAAACTGCTCTCCCTCACCCTAGAAGAGGTCCTGCACCCGCTTACCAGAATCTTCAACCTCTCACTCAACCTTAGTCAGTTCCCAAGCAAATGGAAATCTGCTACTGTCACTCCAGTCTTCAAAAGTGGAGACAAGTCAATCCTGGGAAACTACCGGCCGATCTCTACACTGCCCCCCCTCTCCAGGGCCCTTGAGCGCATTGTAGCTGACCAGCTTTCAGACTACTTGAACAAATATAACATCCTATGCCCACAACAGCACGGTTTCAGGCAAGGGCACAGCACCTCAATAGCCCTCCTTGAGTTCACCGGAGCCCTTCACGACTCAATGGACAAAGGCTATCTAACTGGAGCCGTATTCATTGACTTGACCAAGGCTTTTGACACTGTCCACCATGGCCTACTCTCCATACAGCTACTGAATACTGGTCTCTATCAGGACTCTACTGCATGGTTCAATAGTTACCTTGACCAGCGCTCACAAAGAGTCAAAATCTCAGGTTTAGTCTCTGACTCCAAGCCAGTCCGCTCTGGCGTCCCCCAGGGCTCAATACTGGGCCCTCTACTTTTCAGTCTTTTCCTAAACTCTCTCCCAAAATCCTGCCCAGAAAAAAATATCCTTTATGCTGATGGTGCTGTGCTACTCACCCCACATAAAGACCCAAAACCATTCATTCACAACCTTCAACTCGCTTTCTCCTCCGTTGAAAACTGGTTCGCTTTACATAAACTGGTTCTAAATCATAAAAAGACTAAATCTATGCTCTTAAACAGCTTGCAAAACAAATACAGGTGATACTCTTTTGACATCAAAACAAGTGCTGGTCATATCCTCGAACAAGTGTCATCCTTTAAATACCTTGGTATCACTCTCGACCATTGTCTGTCATATGGGACCCACATCGATAACGTCGCCAGAGTTGTGAACGCACACATTGGAATTCTATACCGCAACAAGCAACACCTCACCCAAGGAGCATTAAAGATGGCCATTCAGAGCTCGGTGGTCTCCGTCATAGACTATGGCCTCATAGTCTATGGCTCTGCCACTACTACTGCCCTCAGGCATATAATGACCTCCCTAAATAAGGCCGGCTGACTGCTCGCTGGATCCCACCGACTCACATATACATGTGAACTCTACGCCCAATCAGGATGGCTTCAACTCGCTAACCGAATTAAGTACCTAACCTGTCTGATGGTGAAAAAAACTACCTTGGGCCTTACCCCACCTTGTGTCCAAGCCCTCCTGCACCCAATCTCTAATCCACGTCATAGCAGAGGGTCTGAACAACAGCTCCTACAGATTCCTTGGTGCCGCACATCTCTGGATCAAAGAGCCTTTGCACACCGTGCTCCCACCTGGATGAATGCCCTCAGCACTCATATCACCTCCACTTCTTCAATGGGGATTTTCAAATCAAGACTACATCTTCATCTCACTGCCTCCAGTTCCTGTGACTGCCTCTCCTAACTTCCATTCTTCCCCTTGTGGCCCACCACCCCTCTCCTTTGTTCTATGACAATGCTGTGAACCTATTCTAGTTTCTTTTCGACTGCTGCCCTCCCTCTCCTTCTTCCAACCCTCCCCCGACTCCTTATAGATCTCCGAACCTATCTCAGCCTATGTGATTCACTACTTTATTACGATGTATCACTTGAACCAATGGATGTTGTTTCTAAACTCTTTATTAATGTTGTTTTTTTTTTTGCCTATGTTGAGGCCAATGTAGCTTAGCCTAATTATGTTTGTACTCTCTTGACATGGAACCTTTATAAAAGAGCCTTGGTTCAAACGTATTTGTAATCCTAGATGACAATAAATAAATAAATAAAAATAAAAGTCTGCCTAGCCAAAAGAAGCCTTAATCTTTTTCTTTTGTTTTTGAAGTTTCTGTTTATCGCCCTACGTCCTACCGACCCCGACCCTTCGGGACTGCCAAGGAATCATCCCCCTGCCTCTCATCCTACCTGTACTTACCACCAGGTCCCCATGGAGCTGTTGCTTACCCAGTGGGGGCGGGGTGGGGCAGCAAGCTACCCGATACTGAAAGTGGCGTCGGACGAGGTAGTCAGGTGGAAGGGCACATGGGAGCACATTCGGGTGCTCCTTCTTCCCGGAGGTGGCGGGCATTTTCGCATTATCCAGAGTAGTGGCGTCGCGTGGCCCTGACATCTAGGCGAGACTGCCGACATCTGCAACGTCCTCCCACAGCTGCCTACAGAGCTCATTGAGCCCCAGACCTTCGCTGGGGGCCAATCGGGCACCGAGGTGCTTGACGTGCTGTTAAATCCCCAGCCTCCACTAGGGGTCAGCAGCCACCGAGCTGCTTCCCAACCCTCCCCACGGAACAGACGAGCTGTTGTTGGATGCTCCAGTCTGTTCTCCCGGCCAGCCCTCCAGCAACCCGAGCTTGCTCCTGAACCTAGGTCACCAGCGTCGCAGACGGAAATCCAACCACTGTGCTGATGGGTCAGTCCCACCTTAATCTTTTTCCTTGCTCTGATAATGTTCCTTGCATTGTCCTTACAAGCAAACCTAGAAGAAAAGAGCTCAGGTGAAGCTAGGTGCCTTTGCCAGCAAACCTAGTCTTCCACCTATAGGAACCCGGTTCATATGCTTGAGAGCCATACCACTGAAGGTATTTGCTCCCACATGAAGCAAAATAATAAAACAAAAAATTAGGAAGACACAAACCCCTCCCCCCAGGAATTTAGGTGCAGCCAAGAGTTTACAGGCACATCTAGACCTCTTACTTTGCCATAGAAAATGTGGAATTAGACAATGCAGTTTAACAAACCAATGCACGGGAAGAACCGGGTTAAGCATACTTAATAGATATAACACCTGGGGCGACACATTTATTTTAAATATGTTAATATGACCTAAAAGGGAGATAGGAAGGGTTGCCCAGTGTGAAAGGTCCTGTTCTGTAAGTTTATGCAAGATGTCTAAATTAAGAGAAACCAATTCTGAGCTGTTCCTAGAGATTTTATTACTTAATAAGTCAGAAATGTAGGCTCCCATTTAAAGCCCAGTTGAAGCATGGCTTGCTTATCCACCAGTTATTCAGTGGAAATTCGGCAGTTTTGGATATTGATTTTGTAAGAAGAAAAACTACTAAATTCCTGAATAATGGCAAGGTCTTGAGGGCTGAGATAGAAGGGTTTATAAGAAGTAATAAAATGTCAAATGCATACGGAGATATTGAATAGCTATGGGATCCAACAGTTATGCCTGCAACCACATCAGTGGACTCAAGTTTAAGAATAAGGAGCTCTAAATATAAATTAAATAAAAAAGGAGAGAGAGGGCAACCCTGTCGGGTGCCTCTCTCTAGGAGAACAGGAGCTAAAAGTGCTTCATTACAGACAATACAGGCTGAGTGAGACTGGTATAATAACTGAACCCATTTAATAAAGGCCTCTGGGAAACCAAACCTAGGTAATTCCAAGCCACCCGATGGAAGGCTTTCTCCACACCTAAGGAGACTATGGCCGCAGCTGGACCATTCTCCCCAGATGCGGAGTCAAGATGGAACACCTTACAAAGGTGGTCACTCGAAAGGCGCCCGGCCATAAAGCCCACCTGTTCAGAACCAATAAGAAACTGCCAGACTCCCTGTAGGCAATGGACTAAGATCTTTGCCAGAATCTTGAGATCCATATGAGGGAAATGGGGTAGTAGTTTTCAGGGAATGCATCATCATGGCCCTGTTTTGGGATTAGGATAATTCTGGCCTCCATGAGAGAAGAGTCCAGAATCCCTTCATCAAAGAAATGATTGAAAATAAGGGTTAGATACAGGGCAAGTTCTACTGAAAATTTCTTATAAACATTAAAAAACATAGAAGTTGACAGCAGATAAGGGCCACAGGCCCACTGCATCTACCCTATTTTGTATCTAGTGAATCCTAGATTAGCCTAATGGTTACTCGCTTAGTGTCTTCAGGCTTTCTATGTACCTGTCTCATGCCTTCTTGAAGCATGTAACCATTTCTGCCCCACCACCTCAGTCAGCAGACTGTTCCATCTATCCACTACCCTCTCTGTGTAAAAGTACTTCCTCACATTCCTCTGAGCCTCTCCGCTCTATTTTCATGTCATGGCCTCTAGTTCTTGAGCACTTTTTTCTTTGGAAAATTTCATCCACTTGCACTCTGTTTCTTCCCGTGAGGTATTTATATGTTTCAACCATGTCCCCCCTCTCTCTACTCTCCTCCAATGAGTACAAGTTCAACTCCCTCAGCCTGTCTCCATAGGGTTTATTGTGTAGGCCTTCCACCATCTTGGTTGCCTTCCCTTGCACTACCTCCACTCTGTTTATGTCCCCCTGTAGATGGGGTCTCCAGAACTGGATGCAATACTCAAGGTAAGACCTCACCAATGATCTATACAGTGGGAGTATAATCTCCCCTGCCCTGCACTGCCTCCACTCTGTTTATGTCCCCCTGTAGATGGGGTCTCCAGAACTGGATGCAATACTCGAGGTAAGGCCTCACCAATGATCTATACAGTGGAAGTATAACCTCCCCCCTTCTGCTGGTTATACCCCTACTGTACCTATGCAACCCAGCATCCCGCTGGCTCTTGCTACTGCCTTGTTGCATTGTTTGACCTTCCTCAGGTCATCTGAGATGATGACACCCAGATCCCGCTCCTGTTTGGAACTTGAAATGTGCTCTCCCCCTAGGTTGTACACTGGCACTGGGTTATTGTTACTAAACTCTCCTCCTTCCTCGACTCTTCCTCTTTTTGCCCCCCTTTCCAGTCTGGTTTTCACAAAGACCACTCCACCACCACCACCACCACCTCCTCCCTCCTTTGGCTCACTGACTTCATTTTCTCTCAGGCATGAATCAGGGACACATCACCTCTGCTATCTTTGTCGACTTGGCCAAAGCTTTCAACACTGTCTCCCACTCCCTCCTCCTCAACAAGCTATTCGCAGCCGGCCTCCCTGACTTTGCCACCAGCTAGTTCCGGTCCTACCTCACAGGCTAGTCTCAGTAAGTCAGAGTGAGAAACTCCCTCTCCCTTCCCCTCCCAATCAACACTGGTGTCCCCCAAGGCTCAGTACTTGGTCCCATATTATTTTCAGTATTCCTAAATGACCTTCCAAACATCTGCAAGTATACACATGTACACAGACAATACTGTATTATTCTCCGAGGTGACAACCAGCCTACAGCTGGATTTTACCAATGCCCAATGCTGGTTTATTGCAAGCTAACTCTCTATGAACATCAAAAAAACAGTATCTATGACCTTTGGCTCCAGGCAAAAACTGGCCAGTCTTGATTCTACTCCCACGTTCCACACCCTCGCTGGCACTACGCTTGATAATGTAGCCTCATTTAAGTACCTTGGTTTATGGCTTGACAGGAACCTTGACTTCAGAGTATATATCAACGCCATTCAGAATAAATTGCACCCTCAACTTGGTGCCTTGTACAGACACCATAGCTGCCTCCCTCTACAAGCCAGGTGAGAAATCGTCCAAAAGATTATTCTCCTTGTCCTTGATTTCAGTGACATTGTCTACAACTCTGCCCCCAAAACCACCCTATCTAGACTGGAAACCCTCTTTAATTCCTTCTGCCGCTACGTTCTCAGTTGCCCCCCACGTACTAATCACTGTGACCTTTATTCCTCACTCTTTTTCCCCTCCGTCCATGCCAGGCGCATGTCACACATTGTTAACTTTGTTGGGAAGTTCTGGCGTGGCTCTCTACTGCCATATTTGCCCTCCCTCCTTGCTACACCCCCCCCCCGTCCTCCTATACCCTCTGCTCACAGAACTCTCGCCCTCCCACCCTGGTGAACCTCGTCAGGCTGCTCCACCTCCTCATATAAATTTCCAGAGATCTGGAACTCCTTCCCACTAGAAATTCGGTCAGCACAATCCCACCAATCACTGTCACTCCTCCTCTGTAAACACACTGTTCATGTATGTAACTGTACCTAACTATCCCTTCTCTCCCACTCAGCCTTCCCATGGCCTACTCCTTTTCTGCTGGGTCACCCCCTTGCAGGATTCTCTGCTCCCCGGCAGTGGAACATTTCTTTGCTTCCCCCTCCACCTCCTCTTCCCCCTCCCTCTTCTCCTTCTCCTGCCAGACCCTGTTCCCCTGCAGGGTTCTCAGCATCCTAGGGGTGTATATTTTACTCACTAGACCAGTCATCCAGTCTCTTTAGGGCCCTTTGCATTTTATCCACCTCGTCCAGAGTGTTTGCCCTGTTGCAGATTTTTGTGTCATCTGCAAACAAGTAAACCTTCCCTTACAGCTCCTCAGCAATGTCACTGATGAAGACATTGAAGAGGACTGGGCCCAGCACAGATCCCTGTGGCATTCTGCTGGTCACCCTTCCCGCTACCGAACATGCGCCATTTACCTCCACCCTCTGAGTTCAGTTGACTAGCCAGTTTCCAACCCATCTCAGTATCTTGCAGCCTACCCCCAGGCTCCCTAGTTTATTTAGCAGCCTTCTGTGTGGCACCATATCAAAAGCCTTGCTAAAATCCAGATACACCACATCCACTGCCCTGCCCTGGTCCACCTCCCTGGCTACCCAGTTGAAGAATTGTATAACATTTGTTTGGCATGACTTATCCTCAGTAAAACCATGTTGTCCTGGGTCCTGTAGACCATTTGCTGCCAGGTGGTCCACTGTCCTTTCCTTCAGCAGTTTTTCCATTAGTTTACATGCCACTGAGATTAGGCTTGCTGGCCTGTAGTTTTCTGCCTCCTCCTTGCTACCACTCTTATATATTGGGACCACATCAACCCTCCTCCAGTCCTATGACACCTCCCCCATCTCCAGTGATAGACTGAATGAAGCTGCAAGTGGTGCCGCCAAAAACCTCCTTCATCTCCCTCAGCACCCTTGGGTGCATTCTGTCTGGACCCATTGCCTTAGCTATTTTTTGTCGCAGTTAGTTGACTGAGGATCCTTTCCTCTGAGAATTGACTAGTGTCCACCTTCCTACCCTTTGTGTCCCTCACCTTTAAAGATGGGCCATTCCTTTCCCCCCCCTCAGTAAATACCGAACAAAAATAATTGTTCAGTACTTCTGCCTTGAATACATCATTCTCCATGCACCCTCCTTCTCTACTTTTCAGCCTGACAATACCCCCCCAATTTTGCCCTATCACTTATGTACCTAAAGAATGTTTTGTTATTGTTTTTTATTGAATCTGCCAACTTTTCTTCCGTTTGCGCTTTTGCCAACCTAACTGCCTTCCCTGCTACTCCCTGTTTTACTTGGTAACTCTCCCTGTCTTCTACTGCCTGAGTCTTCTTGTAAGTCCTCAGGCTTAGCTAGAAAGCCATCTCTGGTCCCAGGGCTTTATTGAGTCTCAGACTTCTGATATCGGCCAACACTTCTTCATGCTGGATTGTACCTTTTAATTGGGAGGTCTGTTCAGGACTGAGGCAAGGCAGGTCAGTAGTACTGAAAAAAGCACTACAGACCCCCCTCCATGTCCTCAGGCTTATGTTCCTAAGTATATAATTCCTGATAAAACCCTCTAAAGACCTCGGCCATATCCTTAGCTGTGACCCTTAAGGGTTGATCAAGCTGTCATCAGATGCCCCTTATAACTCTCTGCACTTCATGATGCCGAAGTCTAAGGGCCAAGAGCTTCCCTGCTTTATCAGCTTGCTCAATACTGTACATGTAATCTGAGACCTTGTGATAACTTTGCCTTCTCTTGCATTAAGGCCGCATATTGTGAATGCAGTGAATTTAGATGGCACAAAGAGACTTCAGGCATAGACCAAGGAAGTGAGGCTTCTAATGATCTAATTTTTGCCAAGAGGGATTGCAGTGTGGCTTTTTTTTTGCTTTTTCTTTCTGGAAGCAAGCTGAATCAGCTCTCCCCTCCACACACTTCTAGCAGCACACTATAATGTATCTGCTTTTGGTACAGATTCCAAATTAGTATCAAAAAATTGCTGGATCAAGTTTTTAAGTGTTTTTACTATTAAAGGATCAGACAGCAGCTTGGTATTAAGTTTCTAGGTCTTGTCCTTAGGATCCCCAAGCCCTATGTCTGCCTGAAGGTAATTAGGATGGTGGTCCAACAGGACCATCTCTTTAATCTCACAGATCTGGACATCAGCCAGACATTTGTTACTGATCAGGAAATAGTTCAAGAAAAAGTCTGGTGGGGTGAGAATAAAAAGAATATGATTTATCATGAGGGTGCAAGATTCTCCATGGGTCTAAGAGGCCCATCATGTCCATCAGGTCCCTAAGTGCCCTTTGGCCCAGGGAGAGCCCCTCTCTGAAGTCATCAATCTATCAAGGTCTGAGGTTTGGACTAGATTCCATTCACCTCAGATAAGAAGAGGGAGTGTTGCCAAAGGAGCCAGGGCCACCATTATAGACATAAAGAATGCAAGTGAGTCTGTATTGGAGCTGTAAACTGACCCCAACACTACCTCTGATTGAAATAATCACCCTCGCAAAAATAGAAATGAACCTTCTGGGTCATTAATTTCTTGAATCAGGGTAAAGGGTACTTGGCGGGCTATTAAGATAGCTACACCCCTCTGTCTGGAACTATTGCCTGAACCAAAAGCCTGACCTACCATTCACATCTGAACCTGTGTATTTGGTCCTTTGGAAGATGGATCTCCTACAGATGTGCAATTTTTCATCCTATACTGTGCAGGTGCTTCTAAACACAATGCCTCTTCTCCCATGCTTGACCTCCTTTAATATTGCAGAATACCATTTTAAATATAGTATTCATCCCAATAAGACAAAGTAAACTAAGACAAAAGGTTTGCTATTAACCTAAGAAGGGTTACCACCCATTATAAAATCTACAATTAGGTGCAGGTCAGCAAACACTCCCTCCTCCCCACCCAAATCCAGTTTAACTCTCATAAACAAAGAAAAAAGTAACTAGACAAACAAGCAGTAAATGTAACTCTCAAGAGATAAATTCCATATATTTTACCACTGTACACTGGTCCAAATGACTGAACGCCATCCCAATCGGTCTGCAACGTTGTTGTGGCAGGGTGTGCAGGTTCCCAGTCAACCCAGCCACTCAGACTCTTAACTGTCACAGTTGACAATATATTAGGGAATAGCTAATCCCTAGGGTGATTGTAAAGTAAAAAACTGTACTAGAAAGACTGCAAAGGCAGCACTAGGATAGATAAACACAGATGAAGTGCTGTATATATATATATAGAGGGATGTTGGGTAGTAAGCACCTCCCCAAAAGGGAGCCAAGCTGGGGGTTGCCCTGCCGGGGCCTGAAAATTATATCCACATTCTGAATAATGTGGCTCCCCTTCTTCCAGCGTTTTGCACAGCCCAAGATGTTATGATAGCCCTGCTCAATCTCCTCTTTTTATATCGAGGTAGTGCTATGACACTAACCTCGAACAGAGAGCAAGGAGAAGGAACCCTTGTAACCACATAGAACATAGGTAAAGGGAGCAGGACGTTGCTCCGTCACCAGCTCCACTGGAAAAAGAAGCTTTGTTGCAAGACCAGCAGTATCAAGTAGTGGCATGGAGGTGGGAGTGCTTGTAATAAATCTGACTTCCCTTCAAGTGCTCCTAGGTTGGTGGGGGCAAGAGTCAGGAGGGGCAATGTATAGGTATCCACCCTCTCATTCAGCCAACATACCAAACCAACATGCTTATACAAACGTACTCCCTGTATGACAGGAATAGATTTGGCTACAGAGAACACCATCATTTATAAACCATCAGTTTCACCACCCCTCCCTTCCCCAATTACTCTAACCCGCAAAACTGAAACATCTGTCACCTCTAAACAGTATACCCATAAGGCAAGCTGGTCAGCAAACAATATAGAATATAAAGCACACAAAATAACCATTAGGCAAAGTTATTTAACTGACAGTTACTAAGAGAAGTCTTTGCTACTGGGAAAAGAAGTCAATAAGAAAATCATAGCTGCAGCTCGAACTGAACATTGTTACGCTGGTCCACTGCTGGTATCCATGTTCGAAGCCTTTCCACCTCCTCCTTTCTGACCATCATAGAACAAGTAAGGGAGTAATTCCCTGAGTTCTTTTTTAGCTTAGTCTACCATACCGAACGTCTTCTGGCCATTTTGCAGTGTGACCGAGAGTCTGGCAGGATACAGGGCCAATACCAAAGTTGAGCATCTTGCAGCTTTGAGAATAATTCTCTATTTTCTCTTCTTTTGGCTCTAGCCATCAGACTGAGGTCTCGAAAAATAGTAATCCAGTATCTCTCCCACTGAATTTCTTGAATAGATCTCACCTTTGTCAGGATATGCTGTTTCACTAAATAATTTAACATGTGGAGGATAATGGGGTGAGGCTTCTTACCCTCCCAAAGGCATTGGCCATAAAGATCGGTGGGCCCACTCAATTATATATTGAGTCCCATGTGGGGAAGGACCGGCGACTTTATGGAACAACTTCTGGGTGAAGAGGAACATATCGGGGCCTTCAGCATTCTCTGGAATACCCACCATAACCAAATTGTTCCTCCTGCTGGGACCCTTCTGATCTTTGAGGTGCTCCTCAGACTTAGCAACTTTGCATTTTAGGGCTATGATCTCCAGCTCCATCTTTTCCTGGATATGCTTAACAGAAGCGATTTGAGCTTTGGGGTCCCCTAACTGTCGGGTCAGTTCCTCCAGTGCTGGATGAAAAGTACAGACATCTGAAGTGCTTTCCATGATTACCTCCTTTAAGCTTCAAATTTCAAGAAGAAAGCAGTCTATAGTAAGCAGCTCAGAAGTAGGAGAGGCCAGGTAGCTATAGGCCACTTCAGGGTGGGGGTGTTTAGGCCCAGGCTGACGGTCCTCGAGGGTGTGTGGTGCAGCATGAACAGTGCCAGATTCTGACTCAGGTAAAATTCCCAACTCCATTTCAGCACCCAATGCAGTACAAGTAAAAGATTTGCAGTTGATGTTCTCAAAAATAGAAATGGGAATGTTGCAATAGTAGAAATAAATAAGGGTTAAATAGTTGGGTTTAATGGAGACTCACAAATCCACTGCTACTCATGAGCCCACATCACATGACTCCCCAGAACAAATATTTTTGTTCAGTCTTTACTAAGGAGAAAGATGGACCACTGCCAGAATGTAGGGTTAAGAGCGGAAGACAAGAAAACAAGTGCGTAAGTAGCATGGCCAAAGTAACAGGGAATAGTGTGTTAGAAATGCGTAAAGGATTGAAGGTAGATAAATCTGTGGGACCTGATGGCTTAAGTAGGTATTGCTTAAGGAGATAATGCTTAAGGAGGTATTGTAGGTGACAGCAGACACATTCAGCTGCTTACTTGGTATGGAGGAGGGCCCTCCTAGGCATGGGAGGACAGCGAATGAGGTCACACTACATTAGAGTGGAAGAAAGGATGAGCCAGGGAATTATATACGTCAGTTGGATGTCCATAGTGGGAAGGTTATGGAGTCTATGCTGAGGGAGGAACTAGTGGACTTCCTGGAGGAAAATGGGCTAGAGGACTCCAGACGACATGGGTTCACAAGAGGAAGGTCTTGCCAGACAAATCTGGTTGACTTCTTTGATTGGGAGACCAGATCAGCCAATAAGGTACACACAGTCGATGTAGTGTACATGGATTTCAGCAAGGCCTTTGACTCAGTCCCCATCAGAAGGCTGGTAAAATAGTAAAGTGACCTAAGGGTGGTGGAAAAATAGACAGCATGGGTAGACAACTGGCTGAGGGGAAAACCACAGAGAGTAGTAGTAAATGGGGAGTTTTCAGAGGGAAGAGACGTAACAAGCGGAGTATCTCGTGGGGGGAGGGTCGGTGCTGGGCCTGGTCCTTTCAATATGTTTATATGTGATATAGTGGAAAACATCAAGGGAAAGATCTGCCTCTTCACAGATGACATGAAGATCTGCACAAGGGTGGACACAGAGCAAGTAATAAGGGAACTCACGAAGGATCTGGGTAGGTTGGATAGTTGGTCAAAGGTGTGGCAGTTAGGCGTCAGTGCTAAAAAAAAATGCAAGGTGATGCACATTGGGAAAAGGAACCCAAGACTTCAATATGACATGGTGTAGGGAGTGGTACAGGAAAGCACCACAGAACAAAAGGATCTAAGGGTGATAATATTCAAGAGCTTGATGTGGTCCCTGTACACAAGAGCAGCAGCAGGAAGGAGGCTAGTAACTATAGGCCTGTCAGTCTTACTTCTGTGGTGGGGAAATTATTAGAAACCCTGCTAAAGGAAAGCCTGGTAGAGTATCATGATTTCAATGGGCTGCAAGATCATAGGCAACATGGATTCATGGTGGAGGGGGGGGTCATGCCAAATGTATTTGATTGCTTTTTTTTTGCTGGGTGACCAGGGATATAGATCAGGGAAAAGCAGTGGATGTGGCCTCATCAAGGCATTCAACACTGTGCTGCACAGAGGAGGCTGATATAGAAACTGAGCAGCCCGGAGGTGGGATCCACAGTGGTGAATGGGGTTGGAAACTGGTTAATGGATAGGAGACAAAGAGCACTGGTAAACGAATGATAGAGGAGTGACCGGTGGGGTGCCACAGGGTTCAGTGCTGAGACTGGTCCTCGTCAATGTCTTCATAAGTTATATTGCTGAGGAGCTGGAAGGGAAGGTATGCCTTTTTGCAGATGATGGCAAAATCTGCAATAGTGTGGACACTCAAGAGGGGGTGGAGAGAATGAGCAAGGATCTAGGAAAACTTATAGTAGTCTGAAGCATGGCAGTTTGGGTTCAGTGCCAAAACGTGCAAAATCATGTACCTAGGGCATAGGAACCCAGGTGCAGAGTATAGGATGGGGGGAAAGTACTGATAGTCACTAAACAGGAAAGGGACCTTGGGATTATCATATCAGATGACTCCAAGGTGGCAGGGCAGTGTGACAAAGCAGTGTATAGGGCTAGTGGGATGCTTATGTGCATAGGGAGGGGTATATCCAGCTGGAGTGGGAGGCAGTGTTGCCACTGTATTGCTCGCTGGTGAGGCCACACCTGGAATACTGTGTCTAGTTTTGGAGGCTGCACCTCAGAAAGGACATAGAAAGAGTGGAGGCAGTCCAGAGGAGGGCAACTAAAATTGTGCTGGGGTCACACAAGAAGCCCTTTAAGAAGAGACTGAAGAATCTCAACATGTGCACCCGGGAGGAGAGGAGAGGAGAGCAAGAGGCGACGATAGAGGCCTTGTTTAATTCACATCCATATGAAGATGGCAGCTGTTGTGAGCCTGCCAGTGTTTTTGGCTCAGGTTTAGTTGTTTTCTTTTTGACTTACTTTATGTATTTTTTATTGTTTTACAGTTTTATTGTGCTTCGTTATTTTTGTTTGCATTTGAGCTTAGGGCTGAAGAAGTGAGGTAGCGATAATCTTTTGCGTTTTGTTTTGCTCCTCTCGGGCTGCGTTCCCCCTTACGCTATTTCTTATAGCCCAGAGTTTGATTAATCGTTTTATTTTACTTGTCACCAGGATGTTTTAGGATGGCGCTTGTATTTTCCCACTGTATCCATCTCAGTTCAGGAGGATGCAATAACCCGAAGCCTTAGTCCGTGGATTAAGCATCGAAAGACTTAATTTGCCCGGTTATTGTTTCATTCTGCTGGGTTTCAGCATGGACGTTCGTGGACCTACTGAAGTTTAGGAAGGAGCTGGGCAACCAAATGAAGGTGTTTGGAAGGGACGTGGAGGTCTAGAAGGAGTGCTAAACAGTCTGTTTAACTACTTGGACTGACGGAATCTACAACTTAATCCTGGTGGGCCAACTTTTTGTTGTGCAGGCCTATTGCTGAATCTACGTCTGGAGTTTTTTTGGGGGGGTTCTTTTTTGGAGGTTTTGGTGCCCTTTGGACCCTGCCTTCTAAACTCAGTTGGAGGATTGGGATTGTGGCGGTGAGTGGCATGGTTTGCCTGGTGGTCAGAGGACGGCAGGGGTAGTCTGCGATTGTGGAGGGTATCATAGGCTGCCTGTTCCCCCCCTTTCATTGTGGAGGATGTACTAGAGTCTGACTCTGTGGAGCTGTATTGGTTGCATGAAGATAATTGCACTATCCGGATTCCCTGTGGGATAAACTTGTCTGGGACACAGAACGATTTGGTGTTTGGTTGCCCTGGAGCCCTTCCCCAATGTATTCTCGGTGTGGTTAAAAATTTTCTGGGCTGACTGATTAACTTTTGGAGAAAGGTTGTGAGAGAACCCCTACAATCTCTTATACTGGTCTTTTGTCTACTTTCCAAGTTGGGAGTGAGAGTCCTAGCTGGTCTTCATCTGATGTGGTAGGCTGTGAGAGAACCTCCCAGTCAGTGACTTTTTTTATGGACTTTGGGTGAACTTTTGTATCCTCTTGACTGGGAATGAGAATTTAGTTTTTCCTTATTTACTTTTTATTTGTTGTTCAATAATTTGATAATTTTATTTGCTTTTGAGTTTAGTTGGTTGGTTTGCATTTATTTCTTTATTTTGTTTTAAATTTATTTAGTCTTACTTTAGTAGTAGGGTTTTACTTGTTTTAGATGTGTTTATTGAAAGCTCTCCCTGTCAGGCGTTATTCCCCCTCCGAACTTAGGGACCTCTGCCCCTTCATCCTTCCCCCTTTGTCAGCGGTAGTGTATGGCCACTGTAGGGCTGTTGGAATTGTTGGGAGGAGGAGGAGGAGGGGTGGGGGTCCAGGGAGGGGGATTGAGCTGAGTGGCCCAATTAGGGTAGTGGGGCCTAGAAGACGCCCTGGGGCAAAATGGTGCACTGAGCGAGGTTCGCCTTGCTTAGTGCCCATATCCAAGGGTTTCACAGTTAGTGTGTTGGTATCTTGAACTGTCACGGTTTCCCACCCAACCCGCATGGAGTTGTGCAATGCCAGATCTATTAAAAACAGGTCGGCTATTATAGCTGATCTTGTCAGATCATTAGATCTGGCTTGCATCACCGAGACCTGGCTGGATGAAAATGCTGGCCCCATTTTGGAATCAGCAGTTCCAGACGGTTTCTCTGTGATACACCATGTGAGGTTGGGTCGTAGGGGCGGGGGTGTAGCAATTTGTTTTAAATCAGAATTGGGCCTTGTGGATGTGCCAGTTGAGGATACCAGATCCTTTGAGTGTACTGTAGCCGCAGATGTAGGGTGAAAAATTGCTCTCATTTATTGTCCACCAGGTAGCAAGAGTCAGTTTTTGCAGGAGGTCATGGACTTCGTCGTTGATCTGATACTGAACTCCCCCAGGCTGATGGTATTTGGGGACTTCAATGCCTGGATCGATGATGAACTCTCACAGTTTGGTCAAGACTTCCTCCATCTTATGAGTTCTCTGGGCCTTACACAGGTGGTTTCCTCTGCGACTCATAATAGCGGTCACTCATTGGATCTGGTTTTCCTTCTGGGGTTGGAGACCTCAGACTTGGTGGTGGAACCAGTCGGATGGTCCGACCATCACACCATCAGGTTCAATTTTTTGGCTCCCCCTTATAGGCTTGCCCCTGTGGAGATGGCCTGTTACCGTCCATTACGGGGTTTGACTCCTGATGGCCTTATGGCGGTATTGGACCTATCAGGAATTCCGGAGTCAAGCGAGGGTCCAGAGAACCTCATTCAGGCTTTTAATCGAGCCGTGGAGGAGGCTATGGATTTACTTGCTCTATTCCGTGTTCGCCCACTTACTCTTCGCCCTCGATCCCCATGGTTCGATAGGACTTTGAGGGGGATGAAGCAGGCAGGGCGAAGGCTAGAGCGTGCCTGGTGCAGAACCGTCTTGGATACCGACAGATTTAGATTAATGGAGCATTATAAGCTCTATCAGTCAACCATCTCCCATAAGAAGGCAGAATTCCTGTCCAGGGAGATTGCTGCAGCACGGAACCAACCAGCTCAGCTGTTCCGGACAGCGGACAGACTGTGCAATCCAGCCTGTCTACGCGTTCGGACGGTCTTGTCGCAATTGGAATGCGACGAGTTTACTTGCTTCTTTGCTGATAAGGTTGTGACATCAGGTCGGAGATTCACCCGGTGCACTCTATGGGGGTTACAGGTGGACGCAGCAGGGTCGCAGCACCTTCGTTTTGCTGGATCAATTTTGACCGACCAGCGATCGATGATATCATGCGGTTTCTCCAGAGTGTGTGTCCAGCTTACTGTAGTTTAGACCCGGGCCCTACTCACCTCTTAATGGGGTGTGTAGATGTAATTGGCCCGGTCCTAGCAGAGTTAACCTGGTGTTCACTGGAGTCAGGGGAGTTTCCTAGCTCCTTGAAGGTGGCAATGGTTACCCCCCTTCTCAAAAAAACATCTCTTGACCCAGCTCTTCCTGCAAACTACAGGCCAATCTCTAACCTTCCCTTTATAGGGAAGGTTATTGAGAAGGTTGTTGCACAACAGTTAGAGAACCATCTTACCATCCATGCTGTCTACGATCCTCTCCAGTCTAGTTTCCGTAAGAGACATAGTACCGAGACCGCTCTGGTTCGGGTACTTAATGACCTCCTAATGGCTAGAGACCAGAAGTGCTGTTCCATTCTGGTCTTTCTGGATCTCTCTTCAGCATTTGATACTGTGGACCATGGGGTGCTTCTTGATCGCCTGTGGTTCATCTGTGGCCTGTCTGGTACAGTCCTCAGATGGTTTCATTCTTTCCTCACTGGTAGGTCCCAGGAGGTTGTTTCAGGGATTTTTTCCTCTGACTCCTACTCCCTGCCATGTGGGGTCCTGCAGGGCTCAGTGTTGTCCCCCATGTTGTTCGCAGTCTATATGCTTCCATTGGGAGACATTATAAGATGGTACGGGCTGAGTTTTCACTGCTATGCAGATGATACTCAGCTGTACATGTCTTTTGTGCCTGACCAGAATAGTGCGCTCTCGGTCTTTTCGAAATGTCTCACTGAAATCCAAGACTGGATGAAGTCCAGTTGGCTTAAATTGAACCTTGACAAGACTGAGGTGTTGGTGTTAGAACCAGGTCGCCGGTCTGGGGGGATGGTTGCTGAGATTCTTTCTGGGCTTTGGCTTGGAGACTCCCAGCTCCTGACCTCTGAGCGGGTGTGGAGTCTGGGGGTGTTATTTGACGATGAGCTGACCCTGTGTTCGCAGGTGTCAGCCATGGTCAAATTATCCTTTTACCACCTAAGAAACATCTCCTGGATTAAGCACCTAGTTCCACCCAACGATTTGCCAACTTTAGTTCACGCCTTTGTGACCTTGCAGCTTGACTACTGTAACTCCCTATACCTGGGGCTTCCTGGGGTTGATATCCACTGCCTGCAGATAGTGCAGAACACCACGGCCAGGTTGCTGTGTGGATCTACCTGATCCAGGCACATTACACCTGTGCTACGTGCTCTGCACTGGCTGCCAGTTCAGTGGCGGATCATGTTTAAAGTTGGCTTGCTAACTTTTAGAGCCCTACATGGTTTGGGTCCGAGTTACCTACAAGAGCTTCTGTGTCCCTACTGCCCTGTCAGACCACTCCGCTCAACTGATGAGGGATTGCTAGGGATTCCCAGGGTACGTTTGAAATCTTCTGGAGCTCGAGCTTTTGCTTTTGCTGTCCCTACCCTGTGGAATTCTCTACCTCGTCAGGTGAGAGAATGCCAGATAGTGGAGAGCTTTAAAATTGTTTTAAAAACACATATTTCTGGATATGCTTTCCCTGCTGATTAACATACTCTTGTTATTTTATTAAGTATTTAATACTGGATATTTATACTAAGGTAGGAGTTTATTTACTCTTGCGTGTATTTTATGTTTTTATATGTGATTGTACAGCACTTTGATATCTTGATATTGTGCTTTAAAAATACATTTTACTTACAAGTACCTCACGGGGTGAACAGGGTGCTGGTGGGAAGTCTTTCAAATGAGAAGGAGCAACAGGACCTGGGGACATGTGGTGAAGATGGAGGGGTGGGGTAGACACCTGCAACAGATTGCCAGCAGAATTGGTGGAGTCAAAAACAGCGGAGGCTTCAGGTATGTGTGGGATAGACATAGAGGTGTATAAGAAAGCAAGCATGGAGGAGGGAGGGTTGCTGAAGACCAGTTAGGGACTGTGCAGAAAAATTAGGCAGGGAACATCTGGGCAAACTCGGTGAGCCAAGCATCCCTTTTCTGGCGACAAATTCTGGGTTTCTATGGGGAGGTGGATAAGCAACAGAGGCCTGTAAGTTATCTTTCCATTGTACATGTTACTGGTGCATTCACATATTGAATACTATGCAAGGTACCTGAGGAAAGAGTGGAAGCAGTACAGTGCAGGGCAAGCAAAGTGGTCCATGGACTAGAAGGCAAGACATATGAGGCGAGGCTACAGGACTTGAATATGTGGACCCTTGAAAAAAGGAGGGAAAAGGGTGGCATGATCGAACATTCAAGTACCTGCATGGGATATATAGGGTGAATGCCAAGGTGTTTCTGTCAAAAACTGGAGCAGATGACCATATAGGCAGGGACAAATGGGCAGACCGGGTGGGCCAAGCGGTCCTTTATCTGCCATCAAATTCTGTGTTTCTACATTAAGAGGGGAACTCACTAAGACTTGCAGAAATAATAAGATACATCTGCAAGCACTTTTTCACTGAAGGAGTGGTGGACAAGTGGAACAAGCTGCTGGAGGAAGTGGTACAGGCCAAGTCAATGCTCATCTTCAAGCAGGGATGGGGCAGGCGTATTTTTTTAATTAACCAGGTAAAAAAGCACTGGGCCACATGGCTGTTTTACAAGCTTGACCCAGATACATAGAACAATACATAACTTATTGATATTAATTACACAGTTAATATATATTATATAGGATTAGTTAAAAATATAGGATTAATTAAAAAAGGAGTGACAGAAAATAAGGGAGGATGGCCACAAAGACTTGCGAGGACTAATTAGGTTGGGGTGGGCAGACTGGATGTGCAACCAGTTAACAGCCTGTTTGCATCTGGACTGTTAAGCCTCTGCATAGAAAATCTGTTAACTACTGATGTCTGACTGTCAGCTGGTTTCTGCTGAACTCTGAATAAGCTGCCTGAATATACTTTTAGGTGTAAGCCATATTCTACAGTTGAAGGGAGAAAACAAACCAGCTAGTTGGCAACTCACTACAGTCACATACAGGTAATGGATTGCCAACTGGCTACACAATGAGTTCAATGTGAAATGTACCATATGGACTGGTGTTGCCACAATATTCTTCTGCCCAGCTGCCCAACCCACACTGTTAGGCCCACTAGTGATCTGGGATATATCACATTGTTTCTTTCCCTCAGAAGTCATCCTTGGTAATCCAGTGGTCCCTAACCTGCACCCTGGTTCCATATTCATCCCTAGAGTTCCCTCTCCCTCTCCCTAGCCCCATTCTCTGCCCTGCTGTGTTCATAAGATGCCTGTTTGATGATCCCGGACCCCAGCTGATTCCTCTGTGGGTGATTGCAGAGTAGCAACATCCCTAGTATCTGCCTTTAGTTGTTCTAAGATAAGAGACTGTCATAAAACTCTGTGACTGCCTTTGTGAGGGTGTCCCTGATTTGTGAATGGCCCTTGCATGGCAGCCTCCAATCCCTTTTCAGCATAAAGCAATGGATTTTCACTAAGCTGTTGAAGAGTCCCTTGCAGCTATGTACTGGGCCATTTTTGTTGTGTTGTTAGTAGCTAGGATGAGAGGTACTTTGTATCTACCAGCTTCACTAAGGACACCACAATAGATTTTGTAAAAACCAAAAAAGGAAGGATTGTAACACCCCAAATTTAATATGTTAAAAATGAATGATTTACGGCACCTAGTGGACTAGTAGCAGCATGTCATGTTGCCACCTAGTTTGGGGACCCAGGGGAGGTTTGGAGACAATGCTGCATGGCAGCGCTACCAGCTGGCGAGGGTAGGCACCAGGTTCTGATGTCATAGTGACCCCTGTGGAGGGTCAGAGAGATTTCTCTGCCACAGGGGCACGGGGGACATCTACTTGCATGCAGGCTGACAGTCAACACTGCTGGGCACCATGGGTTGAAGGAGGGAAGATAAACCAATTGGTAAAAACAATGGTGGGATCGTGATGACAGCCAGTGGAGCGCTCAGTCTCCACACCGTGGATCCCTACTGGTATGAATGGGTTGGTCAGTGGAGGATGGGGCTGGGAGCTCCACCACAAGAGTATACCCTCAGGCTTGAGGACCGAGCAGAAGATGCCAAAGGAGAAAAAGCTATGGAAAAAGAAAAATATATATTTTCCTCCAGCTTCCCCCCCCCAACTTTGAATGCCACAAAATAGAGTTGGAGACACTAGTCCCACCACCTTGTGTGATGTGTCAGAAGTTCTCCACAGTAAATGTATTTCTTATGTCACCACTTGCACAATATTAAGTTAGAGACTCCATTTCAGCATTCCCCTGCATTCTCATTCATAGAGCACTTGCCCCCCCCCCACCACCCCTGACACACACAATGCAAGGTGGTGGAGCTTGTGCCTCTGATTTTATTTTGTGGAGCTCAAAGTTGGGAGGAAATGGGGTGGGGAGGACTTCAGGTTATTAACATGTTACAGCAGCAGTGCATGTTACAGTGAACATTTTGACCTATACCTTTTTATTCTGTTGTATATTGCTGCTTTTTTCCTGTCATGTATTATACCCTTATTTCACCATTTTAAGTCTGTTTTCGCACTTTTTGACATTTCAGATAATAAAAGGAGTGCTTCTTTTGACATGGCTTGGACAAGGTTTTCAAGTCTTCTCAGCTTGTTAGTGCACCTTTTGTCCCATAAGGTCAGGGAGCACTGTCTACTGTACGCTAGTTCATTTTAGCTGCAGGAAAGTGATTTTAAACAATGGTGTTAAAAACCAACAGAAAATTCTGACAAAAACTTGGATCGAGTCATATTAAAAGGAACACTTATTATATCAAATGTAAAACAGTGCTAAAGCATGTGAATGTCTTGTTAATTCAAAGGAGTTTATGGGTATCAGGTCATGCTGACCGTTGTTTATGACATTTTTAAAACTCATGTTGCTTTGATTCTGCCTTCTTGGCTTCTGCTTTTAGCTTTTCAGTATTCAGAAATCACCAGCCACACAAGAAAAGATTCAATTAGATGTCTTTTATTTTGCTCAACAAGTCATGTTAGCTGACATAGTGTGAGTCAAGTAAAGCGTTTACTAGGAAATCTGGAACCCCTTGTACTGCAATAAATTTAACTAAAGGGGATTTTACTTCCTGATTTCACCTCTTATGAATAAAAAAATGCACTATTAACAGTGCCTTAAGCATAAGGGTGAAACATAAAATAGGAACAACAGAGAGTGCAATGGCAGAAGTTCATTACCTTTGAGATCCTAGCCCCTGAAGAAGCCCACCTAGGGCAAACTGTTGGGCGTGGCCAGGGGATCACCTGTGAAAATAACTTGTTGAGTAAAATAAAAGAAGTGGAATTGAACCTTTTCTTGTGTGGCTGGTGATTTCTGAATATAGAAACATAGAAACATAGATTTTAATGGCAGATAAGGACCGCCTGGCCCACCTAGTCTGCCCGTTTCCCTACCTACTTAAACTCCAGCTCCTAAATGATCAGCAACTAACCCTCTCATTTCTATCGCTAGTGTTGCCTTCTGTCTATCCAATGCATTCTTGAACTCACCAATTGTTTTAGCCTCTACGACATCCACTGGGAAGCTGTTCCATGCATCCACCACCCTTTCTGTAAAAAATACTTCCTCACATTATCCCTGAGCCCCCCCCGCCTCATATTGTGACTCCTTGTTCTTGCACATCTCTTTTTTGGAAAGATGTTGCCCTCCTGAACGTTGTTGATTCTCCTGAGGTACTTGACTGTCTCTATCATATCCCCCCTTTCCCTCCTTTCCTCCATGGTATACATATTGAGGACTTTCAGTTTTTCCTCATATGTTTTCTGGTCCATTCCTTTCACCATTTTTGTTGCCCTTCTCTGGACTGCCTCCATTCTGTCAGTGTCCTTCCGGAGATGCGGTCTCCAGAACTGAACACAGTATTCCAGATGTGGCCTGGCCAATTGTCTGTAGAATGGCATGACCACCTCCTGTTTTCTACTGGTGATGCCCCGCTCGGTGCACCACAGCATCCCGCTGGCCCTCCCCACTGCCTTTTCACATTGCTTGGCCATCTTCTGGTCATCCATTATGTTTATCCCCCAGGTCCTCTTCCAGTTTTGTTGTTGTTAGTCGTACTTGGTCATAATGGCGTATGCTTAATAGCGTATGACATTATGGCGAATCCTGGACCTGTGCACTCTCTATGTTGGACCCCCCCCAGAGTTAGAATCCTAAGTGGGTGGGGTCAGGCACAACTCCTGTAACAGGGGTGTGGGGCAGAGCCCCCACAAAACAAAGTTAAACAGTAATGGCGCAATCAAGATTAAAAAGCATGGCATTCTGCCATGTGACATTTTGACCCGTGCGTTGTTAGTATCCCCCACATTTTGTATGCCTCTCCAGGATTCTTGTGGCCCAAGTGCATGACTTTGCACTTTTTTGTATTGAATTTAAGCTGTCACACTCTTGACCACTCCTCCAGTTTGCATGGGTCTCTTCTCATTTTTTCCACCCCATCTGGAGTGTCTTCCCTATTGTAGATCTTGGTGTCATCCGCAGAGAGGCTTACCTTCCATTCCAGCCCCTCCGCAATGTCACTAATGAAGACATTAAAGAGGACTGGCCCCAGAACTGAGCTCTGTGGCACCCCCCTCTCCTGGGATTGAACTCTATTTACCACTACCCTCTGTGTCCTGTTGCTCAGCCAGTTTTGGACCCAGTGTACAACCTTGGGATCTACTTCCAGACTGCTCAACTTGTTTACTAGCCTCTTGTGTGGGATGATGTCAAATGCCTTGCCAAACTCTAGGTAGGCCATGTCCACCACCCCTCCAAGATCCACCACCTTGATTATCCAGTCAAAGAAATCTACCAGATTTGTTTGACAAGCTCTACCTCCTGTGAATCCATGTTGCCTCAGGTCTTGTGCCCCACTAGCCTCCAGGCATGCTACAGTTCTTTGCTTTAACATGGATTCCATGATTTTCCCCACCACTGAGGTCAAGCTGACCGGCCTGTAATTTCCAGCCTCCTCCTTGTTCCCACTTTTGTTCAGTGGTACCACATTTACCCTCCTCCAGTCCTTTGGTACCACACCCTCCTCTAGTGATTTGTTAAATAGGGCTGTCAGTGGTGCCCCTAGTACCTCCCTGAGTCCTTTCAGTATTCTGGGATGCATCCCATCCAGTCCCATTCCCTTGTCCACTTTTATTTTCGAGAGTTCCTTTAGGACTATCTCCTCTGTGAATGGACTGGTGTCCACCATCCTCACCCCCCATGTGTTTCTACCCCCTAATATTGGTCCCTCCCCTTCCTTTGTACATACTGAGCAGAAGTACATTATTTGTTTAGAATTTCAGCTTTTTCTAGGCCCCCCACAGTCCCCCCTTTATTCAACCTCACAATCCCTCCATTGGTCTTTTTCCTTTCCCTGACATACCTGAAGGAGGTTTTGTCACCTTCTCTTACTGATTTTGCTATCCTTTCTTCAGTTTGTGCCTTGCACACCTGACTGCCTTCTCCACCTTCTTCTGCTTTGCTTGATACATTTCCCTGTCACCCTCCCTCTGTGTTTACTTGTACTTTCTGAATGCCTGTTTTTTTTACATAACCTTCCCTGCCACTTCTTTTGAAAACCATGGTGTTTTTTCTTTGTTTTTGCTTTGTTTACCAGCTTTACGAATATATTGTCTCTGCTATGGCTCCTTTAAGTCTCTCTCACTGTTCCTCCACCCTCCCCCCTCATTTGTCGGATTCTCAGGAGGTTTTCCCCATTTTGCAAAGTCTGCCCTCTTGAAGTCCAGGACCTTTACTTTTGAGTGGCTTGACGCTACCCCTGTCTTCACCTTAAACCACACTGTATGGTGCTCTCTGGTCCCTAGATGGCTGCCCACAATCGATCTGTTAATCTGTCACCATTTGTGAGAACCAAGTCTAGTATTGCTCCTTCACTTGTAGGCTCTTTCACCAACTGTCTGAGGCATGCTTCTTCCAGGACATCCAAGAAGGACCTTTCTGTGATACCAGCCCCTGCATACTTTCTTTGGAATATCTTTTGAAGGGAACCCACCCCACTCTCTTTTCTGCTGCTTTCAGCTCCCAAATTATTTAGTGGCAGTGGCGGAGGGAGGTGCTATTCACAGGAGTGCTCACTACAACAGTGTTTAAATATCATCAAACATGATCTATGTGAACAGAAATATGCATTTAAACTTAAAAATGAGAATCAAATGCATTGTCTTTTCCTTGTAATCTGTTTCAGAGCTGTAAAATATACAGTACGATGTAGCAGTCGTACTGATAAAAAATACTACCACAGCAGTTGCTTGTGCCTAATTCTGGACTTGTCAGTGTTGACTATTGTACAGCTGACCTGTTCTTTTAAAGTACTTTAACAGTAATTTTACAATGTTTCCAAGGGAGACATATTTTATACCTTGAATTTTACTGTAATTTTTCCAGTACTGCCTGTTGTTCCTCATTTCTTCCTCACTTTTATAATTTGATAATAATATTTTACTAGTTTTTCTGAAACATGTACAAATATATGGTGTTCATTTGTTTGTACAACCATCAAAACAAAACATATTCTATACCCCCCAAATATATTTCCATTATAATTGGCATAAAATACCAAAAACTTCAGAAACGTCCACAAGAGAAAACAACTGAGAAGTCAAGATTAGCATTTAGGCTGAGTCATTAAATAAATAAGAATCAGGTAGTACACCACTCCTCAGAATCATCCCTGTGACAAAAATGAAACAGGTGACTAAACTGTAATTAAAGAAGAGAAAGCCCATTTAGAGGGTCTTTTCATTTGATGTTAAACTTAAGATATTTAATTCTGTACTGTAAATACGGAATGTAATCCATTTTGTATGCTTGTAGCCTAGTCCCCATATTTTGGGAGTTTTGATTAGATATGCCTAGAGTTCTCTCTTCCAGGGATGTGACAAGAACCAATGGTATGCTTTCAATGAGACCGTATATGCAAGACCCACACATAGGATGCGGGTGTCTAAACTGGAAGTCAAGAGCAAGGAGGAGAAGTGATAATGGAGTCAAAGTGAAGGAGGAGGCATACAGCCAAGTTGGCTGGTGGTGCCTTGGCTTCAACTGAGTGTGGCTAGGGCATGGTCAAGACTGGTGCAGCCTGGAGTATGGGCCAACCTGGGTCCAGTTTTTCCTGATTGCTCTTCTATCATGTGCTAGTATCCAGTGGTCCAGAACCAGGCTGGGGTCAGGACTCCAGGGTCTGCTTACCCCATGAAACTTTGGTTTTGCCAGACCCAAGGTGTCTGGTCTCTCCAGGCTACAACTGGCACTATCATTGATTGTAGTCTCTGAGGGGGCAACTGACTAGCAACAAGTTAGGCCTGCCATCTAAAAATAGAAATGCGGACCAGGTCTACAGTCTGGAGCCCAGAACTGAAATTATGTCTGAATTCCCATTTGCCTTGAGAAGAAGGAAGCACTAAGTATACAGCAGGAACTTCCTGTTTCCTATGAATGGCTCAACAGTGAGAAAGGGTGTTTCCCCAGATTATACCCCCTGAGTGACAAGGGTATTTTCGGGGTAGGTGTATTGATTGCTGTATGGAGACCTGCTGATGATGGAATCATGGGCACTTGTTGCAGGACTTAGCTTGGATGCAGTGAGCTGGAAGGATTGATATATAAGTCTCAGCACCCTGTTAATAAACTGTTTAATAACTTCACTGTTTGCTGCTTCTTAAGTGTCTGCTGTGTGTCCTGCCCAGGACGTGATTGCAGCATTTGATTGCCCCTCTAATCAGGTTAGATTTGAATGTCTTGACATTGCAGTACAGCACAGCCTATCTGTGGTTGTTGCATTTTCTGTCTGCCAGTGCACTGACTTTGGTGACCAGGGGGCACAGATGAGTGATAAAATGCTATGCATCTTATCCAGCACAGAGAACACAGAGTGATAAGGAACTCTGAAGTTGTGGATCGGCATCAAAACCTTCCTCGATGCCTATGCCTCCCCCGGCTACCCTTGCATTTTGGGGTGTCCCTTTGAGTGCCTGATTACATGTGAAAACAAAAAAAAAACACTCATATTATTTGCTGGAATGCAAGTACATATCATTAAAGAGCAACTCTGCGGCTTTTATAAATATGATGTTTCAGCTATTACAATTTACTAGATTATACTTTTTCATTTTCAGTGTTCCTTTCCAAGGTTTACAGAGCTTTCTTGTCAGTCTTTCCAAAATGTCTATATAAAAAGCATTAGCCTGTCCCCAGTTGACCTCACAGTGCTTTTGATTGTGGCATCATAGTGCTCACCATGACAACAGACTGTGATGTCATAAACAGCAAATGTGAGGTCAGCAGTGGAGAGTCGTATACATTTTGAAAGACTCAGTGAAATAAGTACTGAATTATCTGCAATATTTAGTATGCCAACAATGGGAAAGTAAAAGAAAAAAGTAGAAAACAATTATGTTAAAAACATAATCGGTGTAATGGTTTTAAGCTTTTTATTATAGTGGAAAGTTACTATTTAAGTTACAGTATTTCCAAACTGAAGTAACAAACCTCAACCATAAAAAGCTGTTAAGGACATACTGTAGGTGGTGGAGCAAGGGGGTTGGAGGTCAGAAGACCCCTCACTTTTGTAGCTGAAGGGTCACACAATGAATTTTGACTCCCCACCCACATATTTCAATCAGTGGAGCAGCATTACAATGAGGCTGGTGGGATTTCTCCAGTGATAGCAGGAAGGGTACCTTTAAACCTTTTAGTACTCAACATACATTGAAAATCCAGGCAACCAAAATTATACATTTTTGGAAAAACTCTATGGAATATTTGTTTTACTGTTGTATGAGTTGCATTGCAGTTATTTATGGCTTCCTGTCTCCTCTCAAACTCTTCAGAAGCTACAATTCTGGACCCTGTTCTGTTTTGATTGTCATGAATAATTTGCATTTGTTACTAAATCATGGATAATTCATCAAAATGTGTGGATTATTCAAGATTATAAAAAGCTGGGTAGAGTGACTAAAGTATATTCAAGAAGGCAGTTTTCTCAGCACCCTGTGCTAAGGTGTTCTGTGTAATTCTGACCCCCCCACCACTTACAGTATGCTCCTCCACCACTGGCTAAGGAGTCCCTGCTCCCTCCAAGCACAGAGTATAATGACCAAGTACAATTTAATGCCTGTCCAGCTTATCAATATTCACACAAGGTCTGCCTCTTCTTCCCAGCCTGAATACTAAGTTTAGGGTTAGGAAGAATTGGAAATACAGAATTGGCCTCCAGAGGGAAGCTATTTGTTGGATTCATGGCACCGGTGTGACATCCCACAATGCAAAGTCCCCGACACTGACAAAAACCCATCGACACACCCGATACTGACACATCCCTGCAATGACCGGCTACACTCTGACACCAATGACCACACTCGATCGTGGCAATGTGGGGGGACTGTGCCCCCACACACTCCCAACGTGAGGAGCTGTGCCCCTGTACACACACCCTCTTGAGGCATCTAACTCCACATTGCATAGACAGTGGAGTTAGATATATGGCCCCCCCCCCTCACCACAGAGTCCATCACAGTGAAATCCCCATCACTGGAAATTTATTTATTTATTTATTTAGCTTTTGTTGACCAGGTAAGTGCACTAGACAAATCCTGCCTATTTTCAGGCACGACCCGGGGGAGGGGGATACAGATGAATGCCAACTGACCTTGAACCAGATTAAGCTGTTGGTGGTATTTGTAGTGAATGAGGGAAATTTGGCCAGGACACCAGGGAAATTCCCCTACTCTTTTCGATAAGTGCCATGGGATCTTTAACATCCACCTGAACTACCACCAATCCAGGCAGATGGGACCTCGGTTTAACGTCTCATCCGAAAGACGGCACCTCAGAAGTGCAGCACCCCTCTCATGCTGCACTACAGTGTCAGTACTGGGATATTAACCCAAGTGCCAGATGTGGGAACTGAACCCACAGCCCTCTGATCTCCCGGCCTCAGAGGCAAGTGTGCTACCTACTGAGCCACTGACACTAATACAGCTGCTGTTGGGGTTTCACTGTGGGGGGTTCGCTGTTGAGATGGCATACCCTATTGGTCTCCTCTGTGCTTGAATGAATATCACTGTGAAAGACTTCTGTCCCCAGGGTACTGACCTTTTTGCTGGGAGAGAGCTGAGGAAGGGTTCTAGTCTGGAAGATGTTCAGGACACAGAGAAGAAGTGACAGCAAAGTGGAGGATCTTCTCTTAAACACAATTTCCAACAGCAAAACAATACATTGAATGTTCAAACAGGAATTTGGGTTTTGGAACCCAATGACATCAGTTCAGCTCAAACCTGTCACGACGCTTTCAATGCAGAGCTTGCATTCATCAGATGTCGATTGATTATGGAACTGCTAAATGATCAACAAATGAATATTGGGCAAGAAAAAGGGCTGCATTAACAAGGGATCCCAAAACAAACACACAGTACACTGGGGTTATTAACTAGACTTCGCACATGCCCAAATTTACAATTAAAACAATAGAGTTTATGTTTAAGTTACTCTCCTCACTCTCTACTTCTCACTGACTTAATGACACGTGTTGCAAAAATCCACCTACTACTGTTTTTTGCAATTCATTTGAATTAAAAATTTGACTGCATTTTCTTGTTATGACAGCTACTACCTACAGTATGCTGAAAGTCTTGCTTGGCCCGGGTCAGCTTTGAAAATGGTCTCTTGCTGGTCAATGCTTTACTGTCATATAAATAAACTTAAAATGGATGCCACACCCCTTTATGTACCCTGAACAGCTAGACACACAGGCACTGTTTACAGACTGCATATCAACCCCTTTGTGGCCCAGATGGCATAAGGAGCTTTAGTAACCCTCTACTGGTATGGAGGGTTGCAGCTGCTTGATCAGTGCAATGGAAAACATGCATTTGACCATTTATGATAATCTGTCATTTACGAGGTGCAAACTTGAGAACTGACCCTGCATCTTGAATTCATATTGTGTCAGACTCAAGATCACTCATCATCGGAACTGCATTCTGATGCAAATATCAGGAAAAAGAACATTTTGTTTCCTGTGATGGTTGTGCTCCCTTTAAAGTTCTTTGCTAAAGAAAGTTCCATTGCTTCTCTTGTGGGACTTTTTTTGCCAAGGGAATGCCTTACTAGGCTTTCCTTTCTCTGGCCTGTTACCTGTATGCCACCTTGTTTGCACACCTTCAGGGGTAGGGCTCATTTGTAGTAAGGCAGCCCAGTGCTGTCCCACTACTTCTCTGTTCTGCATGTACCAGACTGCCTTCAATAGTCGTGTCCTTGGAGAGCATTTATTACTGCCTGGAGTAAGGAATTCATTCAGACACATAAGATATTATGGAAAAGTAAGATATACCATCACTACAGTGACATTGGCACTCCGAAACCCCCACAGTGAAACCCCCACCAAGCCAATATCGGCAGCAACAGGGGGGTTCACTTTGATCGACTGTCCTGTAATGGGGGTAAATATCTAACTCCACTGTCTGTATGACACAGAGTTAGATATCTATAATTGAGGTGCATCCCTCCCCGCATTGATTGTCACTGTGTTGCCGATCGTTCCGGAGACGCGTCGGGTCAGGGGTGTTGACTGGTTCCCTTTGCAGTCGAGGATGTCAATGTATTTGTCATCGCACTGGTGTCATAGATCTGAAAAGTAATATCTCTTTATAGAATATTTACAGAGGTGGATTCCAGTACAAGTATGATTGCTTGCAAAAGAGGGCTCTGCACTGATAATATAGTTTAAAGCACAGCACAGGGTTCTAAGCTTGTCAATCTTTCCATGTACATAATTGCACCTTTTTTCTCGTAGACACTCTGATAATCAGCTCAATATCATTTGATGTAGATAGTACTGGCTGTTTGCTTGCTAGAGAGGTTTTGTATTCATTTTGTTTTACTGCAAGACCCGAAAGCTTTTCTCCCATTGCCTTAGATCTGTGAGGTGTATTTAGTAGTTGAAGTCCTATGAGCAAATGATAGGCTTTAGGCACTGAAGGTAGATTATTTGATGAGAGATTTAATCCAGTGGTGAAAACATATTTAAGCGTAAAGAAGCAGATGCTTCCTACAGGGCCCTTGCCCCCCCCCCAACCAGCCAGTACTGGCACTACCTATTTGCCACCTCACCATTTAAAAAAAAATAATTGGCACCATTGGCATGACTGTTAAATTCCTAGCTAGCAGGGTGCAGCAGCACCGATTATGAAAGAGGGGCTTAGCCCGTGCCCTGCCCCTGAATTCTTGCTACCCAAATTAAAAAAACTTACTTAAATTTGTCCCCTCTTCATGGCAGCTTAGTCGCCCACACAAACAGTAATGTCAATCACACCAGGCTATTGCCCACCTACCTAATATGCCATCTAGGAGCTGCTTATGGAAGGGGGACACAGGGAGAATGTAAGATGAGTGTGTAACCATTTAACAGGGACAGGATTAATAATGAGGCTGGAATGCAGGATGGGGTTTAACAAAGGACATCCAGTGACAACAGCCATCCTTTGGTAAACCACACCCTACAGTCTACCTTCACTTTCTAACTCTGCCTCCTGTTAAAGGTGACAGGAAACCGTTTTTACACCTCTAGATACCCTCTAGTTGTTCCTTTATTGACTATCCGTATTCTGATATGTTTTGACCTTTTTTGTTAAATTAGTAATGTAATTATTTTGCCTTTTTAACTACCCGAACTCTCTCTCTCTCTCTCTCTCTCTCTCTCTCTCTCCTCATCAGTTGCTGCTCTTTGTTTTTATATTTCTAAAACATTCTATGACATCACAAGCTCCCATTCCAGGCCATTCAGAAGAATAGCATGGAATGGGAGGTACTGATGTCATAGAATGTCTTAGAAATATGAAAATCAAGTGCACTAGCTAGTGAGGAGAGTGGAACTCAATGTAGATCTGAGGGCACCCCAAAGCTAGGTTATTTATTTATCAAAAAATCATCAAAGTATATCAGAATACATAACTGGCATGGAAAGGAAGATGGAAGTGAAGTTAACTATGTAAAAATTATTTCCTATCTCCTTTAAATGCATGATCCTCCCACCACTTCCCGTCCATCATACCTAATCCGGTCCTGGATGGTTAGTCCCCTGGGTGGGTGATGTCCCAATGTGAGTGATATTACTGTTGCAGGGTGGTTACAGCTGTAATAATGGATGATGTGGGCCCCCAAAGATTCTTAGTATTTTGTTAATTTAGGCAACATGAACTGGTGTGTAGGCTGACAGAGGCAGGAGAGAGCTGACTGCATTCGCTGAAGCCATAGTTGTCAACTGTTTGTCATTAAAGTGATGGGCACTGGCACTCAGAATGTAGGACAATGTGGGATGCTGGTCTTCAAGATGTGGGACATACCACAAGAACTTTGAGCAACAAGCTCAGAACACTGTGAAAACTAATGTTCTATGTGCTGTTTAAGGTGGATTTAGCACTATAGACTAATATGAATTTCTGCTGTATAATCTGAGTTTACAATGGCAGGCAACACCATGGGACATGCTTTTGGATACACAGGGCTGGATTTTACATGAGCTGGAGAACATTTATAGCCTAGTTTCATGCAGCTGCAACAAAAATAATGCTGGAGCTAGACCACATAACATTTGGTCTAACGTTTGGAGCAGTTATGTTCAACTGCAACAAGGACATGCTGCATGTGTCAGAAAAATGGTGCATGTGTCAGAAAAAATGGTGCATGCATCACGTTTTTGACAGATGTGGCCGAAAGGCAAGTAAACTGCTGCAAATATGCCAAAATGCATGAAATTATGAAAATGTTCATTTGAGTGACCCAGAAATTGGGAGATGTGGCTATGTCATCACATTTTGAAATGCAACCCAGTATGTAGAAAAGATGATTAGTATATAAAACCATTGACACTGGCACAGCACCATAGTGAAGAGGCAGTTTGGTCTAGTGCTTAGAGTTCAGATCTTGAACCTGGAGACCCAGGTTTTAATCCCACAACTGCCACCTAATTACTTTGTGACGCTGAGGGAATTACTTTACCACTGTGTGTGTAACTGCTGTATAATCTCTCTCTAATCTGTCTCTGTGCTATTTATGTGCTGAAATGGCAGCAACATTCTCTCCCTCCCTCTCCTGAACTGCAGAGTGTCGGTGGATACAGTTTATGTGAAATGCCAAGTAAAACAAATTTCTTTCCTTCAGTAGTATCTGAGGAGAGGGAGTGGTGTACATGGGTCTTGACCTCAGGGCCTCACTTCAGATCTGAATCCAAATCTAAGAACCCATGCACACCCCATTGCCCTAGCCACATTAGCAGGTGTCCATTTGAAAAGTAAATGACTCAAATGAAAGACGTCATGGCCCTGGCTAATTATTTTTGACATCTAGAGCCAACACAGCAGCCTCATAGTATATGGTTAGGGCTTATTGTGTATGGAAATTGGTGGCTTTCAAAAATGTGTAATAAGACAGTTCAAAGGTCAAGGAAAGTTGCATTGTTCTCATGGGTTTCATAGGATGGATACAGTCTATAGCATTAGCCAATAAGACTTGCCATTATATTAATAGATATGTGTGCATCCAGTATATTTATCCAGCGGTTTTAAAGGTATCAGTGGTGTCACTCGATACTGTCTCCACAGGAAGACTTCCAGTGTGCCACCACCCTCTGATTTATGCAGGCACCCCTCTTGTTAGTTTTATATACCTCACCCCTCAGTTGTTAATTGTGCGCTCTTTTATTTCTATATGTTATCTTAGGTTCTGGTCCCATCCATTCCTATAGGTCACTGTTGCTAAAAGCTTTATATAGAAGGCACAAATCACCTCTAAGACATCTATATTCTAAAGTGTACAGACCCAATTCCTGCAATCTTTCCACTTATGGAACATGTTTGAATTGTTTTACTCTCTTGGTTGCTTTCCTCTATACCCTTTCCAAGAGTCTAACATCTCCTCTATGATAAGGTGCCCAAAACTGAGCACAATACTCCATTTGGGGCCTCACCAGTGTCCCATACAGTGGCATCACAACTGCACTTTCCCTGCTTCTGATATTTCAGAGTATGCAGCCCATCATTTTATTAGCTGTCTTGGCCACTTCCATACTATGTTTGAATTATAGATTTTTGTAATAACTGTTCACAAGTCTCTTTCACTATCAGTATTTCTGAGTTCCGTTCCATGTAAGAAATATTTTGTTAGTTTGTTTCTCTTGTCAAAATGCATGACACTGCACTTATTGATATTAAAGGACATCTTATGTTCCTTAGCATGTGTTCCTGTTTGGTTCAGATCTTCTTGAAACTGGTTTATAGCTTGTTTGCTGTTGACTATTGCACCCCGTTTAGTGTCATCAGCAAACTTGCACAACCAGGAGTTGTTAGAAACCTACAGTGACAACACAGATATATTAAACAGGGATGGGCCCAGGAAAGATTCCTGTGGGACTCCGCTAGTCACTTCACCCCAGTCAGACTTGAAACCTCTGATACACTTACGCTGTCTTCTGTTACTCAACCAGGCAATAAGCCACTTAATGAACTGGGTTAAACTTAAGTTCTTTAAGCTTCATGATAAGCTCTTTATGAGGGACCAAATCAAAGGCTTTGGAGAAATCTAGGTAGATAACGTCCACTGGTAACCCGTTATCAGTTGTCTTGCTGGCTGGTTCAAAGAACTGAAAAAGATTGTTCTGGCACGATCTCTGAAGCCTAAAACTGTGTTGAGAGATGTCTAGATGTCCTTTTACATGTATGTGTTTCTAATTCTTCTTTTATGTACTCCTCCATTAGTTTACTTATTATAGAGGTCAAATGTATAAGTCTTTAGTTCTTATAGTCAGTTTTTGACCCTTTTTAAAAACATTGGTGTCACATTTGCTGTCCTCTAGTCATCAGGAACATCTCTTTCTGCTAATGAACATTCAAACAATTTAGATATAGACCCTGCTAGTTCTGCCACTAGTTCCTTTAACACTCTGGGGTGGATACCATCCAATCCCTGGGATTTACCTGTCTTTAACTTTTTTGATCTCTCCATGACATTATTTACCTCAAAGCTTTTTTCTAACATCACAATCACCAGATATATTATTTAATAAACTGGTAAAAAAACACCCTTAGCCTGAAAAGTACTCAAGACATGCTCATTTAAGGTATTTGCCATATCTTGCTAACTTGTAGTCAGTGTATCCCTTATTTGTAATGGACACACCTTCTGCTGGCTCCTTTTTTGATCATGTATATAATTAGTTATATAATTGAACAATGCTGTTTTAGTTTCTTTTGTTATAGTGGCCAGTCTCATCTCTTCATTTTTCTTAACAATATTAATAGTGGTTTTTCATTTTTTGGCTCTGTTTTTAAAGATTTGCCACTTTTCTGGCATGGGATTTTTTTTACTTACTTTAAGCTTTTTTTTTTCCTTCTAATACACTTTTTAATTTTATTATTAAACCATATTAGGATATTTCCCTTATTATTATATTTTGTCTTTTCTGGCATTAATGTTGTAATACAATATTCTATTTTTCGTTTAATACTATTCCATATTTGTTGTACACTAAGTCCACCCAGTTCTGTTTCCCAGTCCCATAGCTTTAAGTGATTTCTCATTTCACTATAATTTGCCCTGTTTAAACATTTAACTCTTGTGGTTCCTGACTCAGCCTTTCAACTACCTGATATTTTTATTTTTATCATGTTGTGATCACTGGTTCCAAGTGGTTCTCTTACCACACACTCCACAATATCCTTCTCCATATTACTAAGGACTAAGTCCAACAGGCTTGAGCCACTAGTGTTTTGGTGTACATACTGTTCAAGGTTGTATGTAAAACTGATAAACTTTTTTTCTATTACAGTTGTCCCTTCCAGGATGTTCCAATCTATGCTTGGTAGATTAAAATCTCCCAGGATTAGTGGTCTACCACCCAAATCAGTTTTTTCAATTGCCTCCATGAATCTCATATTGTCATCATGTTTTAGACCAGGTGATCTATAGCATATGCCCGTAGTGCTTTTTTTATTCCCTGGTTGTAAAATGTGTACCCATATTTGTTCTAACTTCACATCACTTCCCTTTATTTGTTTGATTTCTTGTGCTTTCATAGTATCTCTAATAAAAAGAGCCACACCACCACCCCTCCTATTGGAGTGGTTTACACAAAATAGATTGTACCCCGATATTTCCTTCCCTAGTCATCATCTCTCCACCTGGTTTCAGTCACTGCACAAAATGAATACTTTCTCTAAGTAACAATAGTTTTAATTCCTCACTTTTATTAACTAAACTGCTAGTGTTGACTAGTATGACCTTTATATCTGCTGAGTTTTCTCCATTTCTGCTGCTATTATTTAAATTTGTACTGATGTCACAGTGATACTACAACGTTTCAGTATTAACACACCACCAGATTGGATAAATCTGGGGCTTAAAACAAAAACTTAAAGAGAAAATGGTGATGCTGCTTAGCGAGTGGTTGTCCATTGCAGCTGACACATGGACACAGTTATCTCTCCGCTACTAAACACATCACCCTTCCTTATTCTTAGTGAGTGGTTGTCCATTACAGCTGACACATGGACACATAGTTATCTCTCCGCTACTAAACACATCACCCTTTCTTATTTTTTTTAGCAAAAAAAAATGTGGCTGTTATGCAACCTTGAGACCAACAGAGACTTGGAGGGTGGTTTCATGTAGAATGGAGGGAGCGGAGCAACTGGCAGCACCAATTACCAGTAAGGGTCTCAGGACACTGTCTCCTCCTGTCTCACACTAAGACACTTCCCCCTTCCATTTTTTAACCATATAAGTACAAAACAGTGTATGGGTCACCATACACAACTAAGTTCGTGTTTCTATCTCGGGGATGTGATAACATCATACAGACCTCTCTAGCTTTGCTCTTGAGGTCTGTATGACATTATCACATCCCCTCAATAGAAACACAGCCTTGTTGTGTATGGTCTCCTGTACACTATTCTATATGTACTTCATGGTAATCTACAGACTTAGATATTCTTTTCTTGACCTCACTATCACAGACTGTGGTGGCAATAACAGCTTCCACTATCCTCTGTAACATATTCTGCCTTGTTGAGCCTCCTCCCCTACTTTTTCCTCCAACTCCAGATGTTCATTTTAAGACAAACAGCATCCAGTTTAATTTCTTTATAATCCCTTATCCTAAAATGTGACACAGCCCAGTACAATTTTGGGTGTCTGGAGCCTATAGGCCTTAGGACAGGTGACCTTGAGGTCATACAAGTACTGTGTGGCCTCCACCTTGAAGGATCTTATGACAGGGTTGGTGCCAGCGTGTTTCTTACCAGGAATACTATAAAGGGTGTTGCCCACCCACACTTAGTTCTGAGGACCATTCACATTAAAGAGCAATAAGTGACCTGTTTTTCAAAACTATTCCCAAGGCTCCCCAATGTTTCTCAAAACTGTGCTATAAATGTTTTGCAATTCCATGAAACTCCAGCCCACTGAGTCTAGGATACCTGCAGCCTGCACCAGTCTGTGTTTCAACATTGTAATCTGCATGCTTTGTTTAGGGGAAAGGATTGTAAATCCTCATATTGAGGAGCCAGCTGTCAGATCCTTTCCCCTTCCTGGTACAGTTTTTCTAAAGCTCTGTCCCTGCGCTACAACATTTTGCAATGTAGTAGTTTGTAGAGTATGGGGGCGCACTCTATTGATTGTAATGGGAGCTGATTTTTCAGGGCTTTTTTTCATATTTTAGAGGTCCATTGTGTTTAAATCAATGCCACTCCTCAGCTAACAAGGCTGTTAAAATGCTGAAACAAGGACTGGTGAAGTCCTTAGGAGGTTAGAAACATTGGGGGGCTTAGGGAGTTCACCAAAACTGGTGCTCTTTAAACAACAACCCCCAATGAGCAGGTATCTCTAAACTCGATGGGCTAGAGTTTCAAGGAATTACAACACATTTCTAGCACAGTTTCATGACACTGTGTCAAAAGTAATATTGCAGCTAGCCCTTATTAGAGTTTGTCTGACGTTTGGTGCAGTTATGTGACATTAAGGCAAAAAAATGTGGCTTGCAGGGGAACAAATTACACATGCATCATGTTGTTGATGACAGCCATGAGGTGCGTAAACTGTCAATAAGGTGCCAAAATGCCTGAAAATAGTATAATTATGTTTTGCCACTGTTTAGAGGGTGTAGTCACAATTCAGAAGTGGGAGATGTGGCTTCGTTATATCACCATGTTTGAAAATCTGGACCCATAACTCTATAACACAATAACTGAAAAGCACTGTAGCAAGTAATAACAACAGAAGCAGTAAATGCAGTGCAAAACTGTTTAAGGGGTTTATTGGGGAGGGAGAGGAGTTACCAGAAATAGGGGTTTGGGGAAGAAATGGTAAATTAAACGGTAAACGAAATATCTTGAATGACAAATAATATGCTCACAATCAAATATTGTGGTCTGCTTCAGGTAACCCATCAACCCCAGCCTTCTCCACAGTCCTGCTATACCCTGCCCATTGGTGCACCAGTGAAGCTGGTGGCTCCCAACAGTTCACGCATGTATGTGCAAGGGCTAAATTGCAGGACTGGCAGTTATCAGTTGCAGCACTAGTGGTGGAAATGAAAAGTGCACAGTCAAAAAAGGAAATACCAAGTATTTGTTTGCAATCCACAGTGGAGGGGGTGAAGAATCTCCCATTGTCCCTTTAAACTGCAAACTGAACTTCTGGACTTCAACTATAGGTCACGCAGAACAGGCCAAGTCTCTAACTGATAAACTCTAACTATAGCAGAACACCAGCACAGGACAGGGCCCTGATCAGTACTCACAGACTCAGGGAGTGGCAGCAGGCTTTAGCAAGATTCAGGTTGAGGGGTGTCTTCCTTGTTGAATTCCTTGGCGTTGTCACTCCTCAGCTGGAAGCAGACTAAACCTCTACTCTGTCTCTTGTTGTTGGCTTCAAACAACACAATTCTGCAAATTTAGATGGAGGGTCACAACCACAAAAATGAACAGCTTCAGAAACAGGGACACACAACTTCATGAAGCATGATGAAAGCTTACATATTGCTTCTTCATGCAGACTCCCAGGTATACAGAGAAAACAGTCAGTACTGCCTCTCTATCCTCCCTTTCCAATCAACAAGACAATCACTTCCCAGTTGGGACCTCTTTACAGGCAGTGTTGTCTGAGCTTCCTCGATGTGACCCCAGTTTGTGGATCGGGCTCCACTCCTGCCATGCTTATTGTGAGCACTGGCTCCCCCAAAAGTGTAGCCATTGTGTCAGATTTACTGATGCATCATTTCTCCTCTACTCTGCCATTGGGTCCCAGGCAGGGATCCTCTGAAAGCTACATCCCTGAAAGTTAGCTTAAGCAAGGGCTGGTCTCACACATAGATGGTATATACCATGGAAAGGGATTTGGGCTGTGGTGTTGCTCAGTGGTACTGGGGCCCCATGGGACTCACACTTGACAGGAAACATGTTGCCCCCAGACCCATCCAGGAGACATCTGCCTGAGATCCAACATGCCCTCTCCCACATCCCCCTCACTCATGTTGGCACTTTGTTCTGCTAACTCCAAATCCACTCCTCCCTCCTCTAGAGCTTTTATACTCCTATGCCAAGCCACTCCCAGTTGGGATGGCACTAGGAGTTTTCTCCTACATACACCAAATTTGGGAAGGGTGAGTAACGAAATGTTTCTTTTTCTATTCTGTGTTTATACTTTTATACTCCATCCGGGTCCCATTGTGTATCCCTGGGCAAGCTCCCATCACTAACAGGCACTCATCTGTTCCCTTCACTTCCATAGCTTGTTCCAGTGATGGGGCATTCAGGGTCCCACTTTCCTCCACTTCATAATCTAGTTGCATCAGGGGGTGATCTGGGACCTGAGAGCACTTGATGTCTTCGCTTGCTTTATGGCTGTCTAGTTTTCCTCCTTATTTTCTTCCTCCCCCTTAGACAGTGCCACCAAGGCCACAAAGTGCTCTCATGCAAAGGAATGCTTACCTATGGAAGGCACCATCTATATGCTTTGTTTGCATGCCCTGCTCATGCTTTGCTTCCTGGAACACCAAGAGGCAGTGATGGAGAGTGTAACACATCCCTCCTCGAAGGCTGAAGTTGCCCATGCAGATGCCTCTGCAGCCTTCTGCAAGACCACAGCAACATCCTGGGCTTGGAACATGAAGCAGGGTCCCCATCATAGCAAACACCCTTCAGCCAGACCACAGCAACATCTTGGGTTTGGGTCATGACGCACGGTCCCCATCATAGCAAACACTCTTCTGCCAGACCACAGCAGCATCCTGGGCTTGGGTCATGAAACAGGGTCCCCATCATAGCAAACACCCTTCTGCCAGACCACAGCAGCATCCTGTGCTTGGGTCATGAAGCAGGGTCCCCATCACAGCTAACACCCTTCTGCCAGAGCACAGCAGCATCCTGGGCTTGGGACATGAAACAGGGTCCCCATCACAGCAAACACCCTTCTACCAGATCACAGCAACATCCTGGGCTTGGGATATAAAGCAGGGTTCCCATCATAGCAAACACCCTTCTGCCAGACCACAGCAGCATCCTGGTCTTGGGTCATGAAACAGGATCCCCATCACAGCAAACACCCTTCTGACAGACCACAGCAGCATCCTGGGCTTGGGACATGAAGCAGGGTTCCCATCATAGCAAACACCCTTCTGCCAGACCACAGCAGCATCCTGGGCTTGGGACATGAAGCAGGGTTCCCATCATAGCAAACACCCTTCTGCCAGACCACAGCAACATCCTGGGCTTGGGACATAAAACAGGATCCCCATCATAGCAAACATCCTTCTGCCAGACCACAGCAACATCCTGGGTTTGGCTCATGAAGTAGAATCACCATCATATCAAAACCATCAGAATCACCATCATATCAAACACCATTCTGCCAGGCAACTTCCTGGGCTTGGGTCATGAAGCAGGGTCTCCATCACAGCAAACACCCTTCTGACAGACCACAGCAGCATCCTGGGCTTGGGACATGAAGCAGGGTTCCCATCATAGCAAACACCCTTCTGCCAGACCACAGCAGCATCCTGGGCTTGGGACATGAAGCAGGGTTCCCATCATAGCAAACACCCTTCTACCAGACCACAGCAGCATCCTGGGCTCGGGACATGAAACAGGATCCCCATCATAGCAAACACCCTTCTGCTAGACCACAGCAGCATCCTGGGCTTGGGTCATGACGCGGGGCCCCATCATAGCAAACACCCTTCTACCAGATCACAGCAGCATCCTGGGCTTGGGACATGAAACAGGATCCCCATCATAGCAAACACCTTTCTGCCAGACCACAGCAGCATTCTGGGCTTGGGACATGAAACAGGATCCCCATCATAGCAAACACCCTTCTACCAGACCACAGCAGCATCCAGGGCTTGGGACATGAAACAGGGTCCCCATCATATCAAACACCCTTCTACCAGATCACAGAAACATCTTGGGTTTGGGACATGAAGCAGAGTCCCTATCATAGCAAACACCTTTCTGCCAGACCACAGCAACATCCTGGGCTTGGGGCATGAAACAGGATCCCCATCACAGGAAATATTTTCTCAACCATAGTGCTATTGGGCCAGCCCTGTACAGGAGTAATTCTGGGTAGCATATTGGTATACATTCATATCCTGTGTGCGTGTCAAGGGGAAACATGGTGATTTACCCATAGATTTCATAGTCATCACTACATTTATTGTAGCACTGCATCAGATCCCTTTTCTGTTCAGCTTATGACATTTGAGACACAGATGGTTTAAAAGCGTGCTTTATCAGGGCAGCCACACTTTAGCATCTCTCTACTCTTGCTTTGGTATCTTCATCTGAGGGCTGAAGGATGTGGTCTTGGACTCAAGAAGGCCAGCCGGTGAGGAAATAAAAAAGCATGTGGGTCTAATTTTATACACTGGTGCAATTAAAATTGCACATGTGGCACAAATCCACTGGGAATTGTCAGCCAAACCCTTACATCCTGTGGCTCAGTCAAGCATGTAGGCCGATTATTTATTTTCCCTTTTAATCAGGAGATTGCTTCAAGATGTCACTGGCACCTCCTCGCCACTGTTCTGAAGCAACACAAAGGTTGAGCAATGTGACTAGAGAGAGAGATGTATTCTTGGACCTGGGAATCTGCTACCCATTTGTGGGATACAGGCTTTCTGAGTTGTCACTTTTCATGAGACAGAAAAGTTGCATGTGGGTTCTTGAGGCAAAAGTCCCCTCCTCTTTCCTACCCCATCACACACACCACAATTCTGAAACAAAAGCTTGTAATAACACATTTCCCTATTTGGCACAAGCCCAGCAAACTAAGTGACCTTCTAAAAACCTCTCAGCTTGTGCCAACACTCAAAGCTACACCCACTGATGGGAAACCAGCTGCTAACAAGCTTTGTCTCAGCAGTGTCATGTCATACTGGCTATAACTAGGGCCACTGGAAAATTGCGGAAAAGGTTACTCAAAACTCGGAGCATTTTGCAAAAATTGTGGGAAATTGCGGGGGTTCTACTATAGACTCTGAGAGCTCACAATAAATCTTGTAATGTTTTCTGCAGAAACACATTAGTCAGTATAAATTGCTAAATGAATACACTAACACCTGAATATGTTTAAAACATAAAGAAAAGTTTACGTTCCTAACAAGAATACTAAACTGATAAGCTATCATAAGCGTTGCCTATCTTCCAAAATTTAAAAGCATCTGCCTTATACAGTGCTAAATAGATTATATAAAGTGAGCTGCAGCAAATAAATATTAAATAAAGCCAGAAGAAATATTTTTTTTTTGTTTCTGGCTGTAGAATAATGAAGCCTAATCAATAACTGTTTACAGTGCTCTGCCAGCTAGTCACCCACTTTGGTGCAAGAAAAAATAAGCAGACAGAGTGGTGAATAATTGAGTTTTAGTAAAATATTGTCAAAGTGTTTAATGGTCATAATTTGTACTGTAAGTACTGCACACTATTTTAGAAATCACCTATTTAAACTTTAAATCTGGGGGTTATTGGTGCTTGCAGTATAATCTAGAGGTAAAAGTAACAAACTGTGAATGAGCTGATGACATCTAGCAGACCTGGGTTTGATTCTCACAACCTCCACTTGCATACCGTATGTTTGTGAGCAAATCACTTAACATCCTCAGTGCTCCAGGGTTGTACCTGAAAACAGGCACTTGTGCCTAGTGGGCCTTACGTGGTTACCAAAAAATGTTAAAAAAAATACCAATGTATTTTTACTGTATCATACAGTAGTCAGGGTACCCTGTAATTTACCTTTATTTTACTCTGGCTGCAATGATTTTGTTTAGTTAAAGATAAATATTCAGATACATTTTGTGTTTTTATAAGCTTGTTTTTAGACTTTAGTTAGGTTTTTATTGTAGTCTTTGCATGTGAGCATCTAGGGGGTAGTTGCTAAGAGTGAGATCACTGTTAGCAACTAGCTTATTCAAGTTTAAAATCGGCCCATCCAAAAATCCTCAGCTGTTTGAATCAGAACTAGTCTGAATGAAAGTGTGCTCTCAAGGAAAAACTTGCCCTGCCACTTACAAAAAGGCTTCATAGTTAGCACCCCATTTAAGTGAATGGGGTAATTTGCACCTTTTCTCCCATCTTTTGTTTCAGTCTGTATGGCAACAAAAAGTTTTCTGATAGACTGCTTCAACACAAAACAAATGTTAAGTGTTTAAGAGTACTTATGCTTGGCCAGTGGATTTTGAAACCAAACAAGAAAAAGATGCAAAAGAAATCAGTGTCACATAAAACCCTTGCTCTACCTTAGACTGTATTGTTTCAACCAAACCCAGGTCTGCATGCAAAATTGTCAATATATTGAGAGTATTTTATTCAAAATGTTAATACTTTTTACACAGTTCAATATAAAAACTAAAAAATTGCAAGAAATTGTGGAACATGTCAGTTTTTACGGAGAATGGTGAAAATTGCGGATTCCACAAAAAAACTCGCGGGTACGATTTTCCAGTGGCCCTGGCTATAACTTTAGTAACACACTGACCGGTAGCAACTGTACATCGGAACATTTCAGCAGAGATGTAATGGTTGGTCAGTGTTACTAAGCTGATAGCAGTACAATAACAGCAGTGCCATGTCTCACAGTCAGTTTAGTTAACACTAACAATTCTGCTTAGATATTCCTGTGCCATACCATTCATGTCCTCCAAAGTCAATGAGTTTAAGAGGTGGCACTCATGTGCGATGTCTTAAAGTTGGCAAGCTTGCTGTGGTACCACCAGCTAGTGAATGGAAAACCTGTTCAGATCAATCAAAATTCTCCATAACCTGTACAATCTTCCAAAAAGGAATCTTATTAGAATGTCCCTCCGCCCCAAAAAAATTCTAAGTCTGATAATTTTAGAAAAAAAAATTACCCAGAGTGAAGATTTTGGGGTGGGAAAAAAACAGAAAAAAGGCTGCAGTGGATTTGTGGTCTTTTGAGCCTGGCCTGTATTAAGCAACCATGTTCACAGTGGCACTGAATAATATGTGTTGGTGTCAATAAACAGTCTTAAGACACAAAGCATTTCAGTACTATTGTAATGGGCATGTTGTGGTTGAAACCAGTTAACATATCTATGGGCGCTCCAGATGATTGAAGGGTGAATCATCAACCTCACTACTCTTTACCAGGGATGCTTCTTTATTAAAAACATCTCCTGACAAGCATAGTTGAAGCATCAGACTTTTTTTGTTGTTTTTAATTGTTATCTGATTCAGAGCTACAAGGAGACAATGGCTTTTATTTGCCTGTTGCATACGTTAGTTTCTGGACTACAGGGGAAAAGCCACAAGGAAAACTGTCAAAGCAAAATTATAATCAAGCAGGCATTTTAGTTTTATTAAACCAAAATAATCAAATCTAATAAAAAAAAATATAGCAGAGATACTATGAGATCAGTAAATGATCATATTTTTTTTCATGACCAAACAACGGCATGGAGAAGCACTTGTACTTTAAGTGTTACAAAGATAAATGTTACAAATAAATGAAACAGGTTAAGTCAAGCAGTTAAGAAAGTACATACAACTCTTTTCAGGTAAGCAGTGATTTAAACATAGAACTTGAAGTTCTTTACTGCCATCTGGTATGACCCCCCCCCCCCAAAAAAAAACAAAACAAAAAAATGATTATCACACCCATCCATCCAGAGTCCAGGTCATAACAGGTAGGAATTACTGAGGTCACCACAATCCATTTTTTCAGCTTAAGCTGGTTTCATGCTTGTGGTTTATTATAAGTAGGCACCTGCTTATGGTAGGAGAAACTATGTTTTTGAACTCTGGGATGAAACTGTGCTCTCATGGACAGCCTTGGTCAATGTACTAGTCCATTCTGTTACCTCTTTTGGCTAGTAAGTCTGCACTGTGGTCAGGCTTCTTGCTGCCTTAGGTCACACTTTCTATAAGGCATGGCTGTCCACCGTTGGGTTTCTGCTGCTCTTTCATCTCAAGAAACAGTAAAATGCAAAGTTCTTTGTTTGGTGTAACTGGCAGAATGAATATGTGTGGATTGGCTGGTTAGTCTGTGGCCAGACTACTTTGCTGATACTGAACGGTTACTGTTTTTACAACCGGCTTCATGAATGAACTGCTTCTGCAGTGTCACAAGCTCTTAGATGCAGTTTCTGCAGCATCCCTTTTTAGCTCTGTTGGCCGTATTTGCTGCCATTATCTTAAATCTTTTCACCTCTGCTAGCCCAGTGGCGAAAAGGGCTGATGTGACCTGTACCTTACTTTTTCCCATGCAGGTTTGGGAACGAGCTCGGATCACTGGGAGTTGGCCAGTGGGAGAGAGGATTGAGCATCCAGAGGACAGCTCTCCTCTTCCAGGGAGAGATGGTTTCCTATCTCGGCCCTGGGGGTAGTGCTGGCAGCCTAGAGTGACACAAAGGGAGGGGCCATAGGCCTATGTGCCGTAGAGGCAGGGAACTTCAGGGAGAAAAGTGAAAAATGGATGGTGCAGGCTAAATGAAGCCCTGCTTGCTGGCCTCCACCCCACACTGTTGGCCAGTCACAAGTCCATCTGGATGAGTGTCACCAGGGAGAGGGAAAGACAGTTCTGCCCTTCCATTCCCAGCTCTGACACGGGGGGAAATCTGTGGGGGATTTCAGGCATGGCAGTATGGTGCCATGGGTACCAGGCAAAAGGGGGCAGGGACAGGCTGAGAACCTGCCTGAACCATCCAGCAAGGTGAAACAGCTCTTTGAGAAAAAAAATCTTTTTACCCCTGGGGCTGCCTGATGGCTCATTGGTAGTGCTTTGTGCGATCCGAGTTCAGTAGTGAGCCTGGCTCTGCACAGGTCAGGAAGCCAGGCTGGGGAGTGCTTCCACTGGGAGCACAAGCCACCTGGGGGAAGAAGACTACACGGTGCAGCAGTGGCCCCTCTTGGAGAGCTCGGAAGCTTGCTCCTTCATGAGGTGTAGTCCATGCCCAATGGGTGCTGCTGCATCCAATCCAGACAGTGGCTATGTTAGATGTCTGGGGTGGAAGATAGGACCACAGGATTAAAATGAAAAAACCCTATGTGGACAGCTGCCAAGGGTGACAACCCCTGCGATCTTCGGGCCTTGCACCATGCAGATCCCCACTGGCTAAGATGGCAGGGAGGAATGGCAGATGAGGTTGAGGACTGGCAGGGGGCCTGATGGCAGGAGTAGGTGGCCATTGGGGCTGAAAAGCTGAAGAAAAACAAATCTTTTCACCTCCAGTTTTGCACCCTGCTTCTGGGTCTGGAGACTGCATGTTTCTGAATGTAGCTCCATTTTGTCACTATTTAGCCTGTTTTGCCAACCTTTCCTTCCATAGAGCTCCAGCTCCTTCTTTCCTGTCCTTCTGTGTTGTTCTAAGGGAAGATGAATTATGCCTACAGAACTTGCTGACCACACTTATGGCTCTACCACTTGTGAGGTCATCATGTTCTGGAAGCACTTGAGAAAATCAATCTGATAGTTTCTGTGCACCCACGATGTGTCCCCTATTGATGCAATGGCAGTGTAATTAAAATGTCACAAATATCAAGGTAAGTTTTGCTTATCAGGCACCTAAAATAAGAATATCATGATATTCTCACTCCACATGAATGAAAATGCACATATTCTCACTGTAGCTCCTTCAGATTAGAAGCCTGGCATAATTGTATTCCAAGACAGGTTTGTATTCAGAAAGTTCTAATTATATAACTTTAATTGGAATTTGTAACTTCCTTTAGACAGCAGCACATGCAACTGTTTTTCCACACAAATCCATACCATTGCATAAAACACACATAGCAGGGATCTAATAAAAATATGTCTGATATTTTATTTGCGATCTGTGACCCCCTGTGATGTCACTCATGGCTTTGTAAAATACCAGGTGTATTTTTATTAGACTCATGCCATGACCCTTATTTATTTCCATTTTGATAGGTCATCAGCTTTTATTTACACTTTTTATAGGTCTCAAATGAACTTAATTAACAGAATTGCTGCTAGCACCGTGCCTGATAACATACAGAATAGTTAATTCCTCTGCATTAGGAACGAGAAAATTTGCAACAGCGAGTTCGATCAGTGACATCAGTGACAGAAGAGTGAAGCTAGAGTGCCTTCTGATGTCACCAATCTAACAAGGAGTTGAGAATCTGTGAGTTCTTAACACACAGGGGTCTTGTTATTTTGTATAACACAATTTAAACATGTTTTACAACACAACAAGAAAGCATTCAGAAAGTACAAGGAATCACAGAAGGAGCAAGACAGAGAATTGTATCAGTTAAAACAAAAGGAAGCTGAGAAGGCAGTCAGAACAGCAAAGGCCCGAACCGAGGAAAAGATAGCCAACTCAGTTAAGAAGGGGTATAAAACCTTTTTTAGGTACATCAGGGAGCGAAGGAAGACTAAGGGAGGGATAGTGAGGCTTAATAAAGGGCGGCGTGGGCAGAGGGTGACGGTGAAAGGCAAGATACTAAACAAATATTTTGCTCAGTATTTACAAATGAAGAGGGGAGGTACCTAAAACAAACAATAGAAACACTCTGGATATGAAGTTGATACTAGCCCATTTACAGAAGAAAGGGTTCTGAAAGAACTCTTAAAATGAAGGTGGACAAAGCAATGGGGCCTGATGGGATTCATCCCAGAATTATAAAAGAACTAAGGGTAGAACTAGTGACACCACTGACTACCCTCTTTAACAAATCATGGGAGGATGGGTGGTACCCGAGGACTGGAGGAGGGCAGATGTGATTCCCCTTCACAAAAGTGGGAGCAAGGCAGAAGCAGGAAACTACAGAGCTGTTAGTTTGACCTCAATGATAGGGAAAATGATGGAATCACTTCTGAAGGAAAGAATTGTCAAGTACCTAGAGGCCAGAGGGGCACAGGACCCAAGGCAGCATGTATTCACAGCAGGCAGGTCATGCCAGAAGAATCTAATAGATTTATTTGACTGGGTGACCAAAGTAGTAGATCAGGGAGGGGCTGTGGACATGGCCTATCTAGGCTTTAGCAAGGCGTTTGACTCAGTCCCGCACAAAAGATTAATATACAAGTTAGCCAGCCTGGGAGTGGGTCCCAAGATTATAGCCTGGGTAAAGAATTGTCTGGAGAATAGGACACAGAGGGTAATAGTAAATGGAGTCCACTCTGAAGAAAGGAGGGTTACTAGTGGGGTACCGCAGGGTTCAGTATTAGAACGGTCCTCTTCAATGTCTTTATGCGACATTGCAGAGGGACTGGAAGGAAAAGTATGTCTCTTTGCAGATGACACAAAGATCTGCAACAGAGTTGATACTAGAGGTGGGGTGGAAAGGATGAGAAGGACTTGGCAAGGTTAGAGAAATGGTCAAATGTATGGCAGCTTAGATTCAATGCTAAGAAGTGAAGGTAATGCACCTGGAAACAAAAACCCAGGGAAGAGTACACAATGGGGTGAGATAGTAACAACAACAAAAATGGAAAGGGACCTGGGGGCAGTCATATCAGATGACTTAAAGGTGGGCAAGCAATGTGAGAGGGCAGTAAGGAGGGCTGGGGGGATACTGGAATGCATAGGGAGAGGCATCACCAGTAGAAAACAGGAAGTTGTTATCCCTCTGTACAGACAGCTGCTGAGACCCCATCTGGAGTACTGTGTGCTGTTCTGGAGACCCAGTCTCCGCAAGGACATAGACAATGATGGAAGCTGTCCAGAGGAGGGCAACTAAAACGGTGCAAGGTCTGCACCAGAAGACATATGGAGAGAGACAAAAGGAGCTTAATATGTATAGCCTCAAGGAAAGAAGGGAGAGGAGGGACATGATAGAAACTTCCAAGTACCTCAAGGGAATCAACAAAGTCCAAGAGGGTAGCATCTTTCAAAAAAAGAGGTGTGCAAGAACAAGGGGGCACAATTTGAAGATAGAGAGGGGCGGCTCAGAGGTAATGTAAGGAAGTATTTTTTCACAGAGAGGGTTGTGGATGCATGGAACAGCCTTCCAGAGGAGGTTGTGGAGTCAAAAACAATGGCTGAATTCAAGCATGCATGGGACAGTCATAAGACAATTCTAGGGGGTGGGGGTAGAAAGAAGTAGGCTGCTGGTTAACTAGGATCTGCAGCTTATCCATTAGGTAGGGAAATGGGCAGACTGTGTGGGTCAAGCGGTCCTTATCTGCCATCAAATTCTATGTTTCTATCTTCATTACTCGGTGACAGATTAGTGGTGCTAATGTTTTCTTTCATGAACAGTACTTAAAGCTACCAACAGTCCCTATTTTCCCAGGACAGTCCCTATTTTAGGCAACATGTGCCAGTGTCCCCACAAGTATTGCAAATTGTCACTTTTGTCCTGGTTTTTGCTTACTTGTCCCAGTTTTGTCCCTTTTTTTGTTGCTGACTGCTAATCCATAAGTGACAGATATTTCAGCACCACTGTGGTGCTGCTCGGGCTGGACAGCAGTTTGCAACTTGCGCCTGTGTTGCACAGCAAGCATGTTAGTGGTAGCACAGTAAAGCATGTTCCTTCCTGTTAGATTACACTGGGTAGTAGTGCAAACAAGTGCATTTGGACATCTGCCAGCCAGCAGCTGAAAGGGACTCCAGACAGAGAAGAGACCGGCAGCAGTGAACCAAGGTACCTGAACCTGATCAGCTATAGGGAAGTGTGTGAAAACAATCTAGTGTGGTGGTTGGAGTCTCCGAAGTGAAATGAGATGAGTGTAAGCGGGTTGAATAGGACTGTCAGGAGGAGCAATATATGCAGCTTGAATGTCTGATCACAATTTAACACGTTTGCTTCTAATGAAATTTCTGTACATCATGGATTTGGAACTTGCTGCAGCAGAATGATATTGTTTTAATCTGGATGTTTGCTGCTGGTGTTACTGTGGAGTGGCGTGGCCAGAGCAAGCAGCAAAATGTAATCGTGAGCAACATTGTCTGCGGTGGTACCTGTGAGAGTGGCATGGTGGGGGGGGGGTCATGGTCAGGATGGACCATCCCAGTTTTAGACCTTGGAAAGTTGGTAGCTTTAACAGTACTATATGTGTGAGTAGCTGTTATTTTAACTGCTGATTTTGAGCCTGGGTTTGGGACAGCTCAGCTTTCACATATGTGACCTTCTGTAGCCGAAATGCAATTCTGATTGGTACGGCTATGGAAACTTGTTCTTCACATTCTGAAGTGTTAAGAACAATGAATTCTACTTGTCTGAACATTCTAAAACATAAAGAACAACTTTTCAAAACCACCAATAAAACATGCTTACAGTGTGTGTGTGTGTGTGTGTGTGTGGTGGGGGGAGCATGGCCAATAGAAACACAAATATTGACATCAGATAAGGACCACCAGGCCCATCCAGTCTGACCATGTACCCTACCTTTACTAAGCTGTCTCTGACCCTACCTGGTCATCGGTTGTTGCCTCTCCTTCCCCCCATCTATGGTCCCCTTATGTCTATCCCATGCATGTTTAAATCCTTCCAATGTGCTTGCTCCCACTACCTCCTGGGGCAGGCCATTCCAAGCATCCACCTTTCTCTGAAGAAGTACTTCCTCAAGTTTCCCCTTAGTCTACCCCTTCCAGTCTCATGTTATGCCTTCTTATTGTTTTAGAGCAGCTTCTCCTCTGAAAGATGCAGCCGTCCTGTACCTTAGTAATCCCGTTGAGATACTTGAAGGTCTCTATCATGTCCCCCCTCTCCCTCCTATCCTCCAGGGTGTACATATTGTGTTCCTTCAATCTCTCTTCATATGATCTGTGGTGCAGGCCCTGCACCATTTTTGTTGCTGTTCTTTGAACTGCCTCCACCCTGTCTATGTTCTTCCGGAGATGTGGCCTCCAGAACTGGACACAGTATTCCAAATGAGGTCTCACCAATGACCTGTGCAGTGGCATTATGACCGCTTTTCTTCTGCTGTTAATACCTCTCCCTGTACCCCAGTATCCCACTGGCTCTCACACTGCCTCGGTGCATTTTTGGCCACTTTTAGATCTTCAGATATGGTGACCTCCCCCAAGCTCTCTTTCTTGTTATGTGGCTGCTAATATCTTCCCCTTCATCCTGTATTCCTCCACTGGATTTCTGTGCCCTAAGTGCATGATTTTGCACTAAGCAGCCAAAATAGCTGTAGTTTTCTCTCTGAGAAACCCCTGAACAAAATCTGGTACAATCCATTTAGGGTACCGCCTTGCCTGTGTCTTCTTGCACTAGTCCTTTGGGTGTCAACTTAGCAGTGCCCCGCTGTCCTAATTTTTTGCTTTGGTGGTGCAGTTGAGAAAATGTTGTGTGTTGTCGGTGGCTGTCCTCCTCTCAATTGGTGCTGACAAAATGGTGGCCGCTGATCCTGCTTCCACTGCCTTGGCCCAGTCAGAGATGTTCAAGCATCTGGTTCTCCAAATCAATAAATTAGAACTAGCAACGCAGCATACCACATCTGATATTCCCTAACTGGATGCTCACCTGAATGTTACTGAGCAGAAGATTGTCCACACAGAGGATAACTCCAAGCAGCTGTCAGCCTATGTGAGGGAGCAGGACCAAGTTATACACTTCCTCTTGGGTAAGGTTGAGGATTTAGAGAATCAGGGAGCACAGAAATAATCTCCAATTCATAGCCTTTCCAGAGGGCTGTGAAGGGCGAGACTCCATATCCTTTCTTTAGCATGCCCTCAATGTCATGTTTGCCCCCGACTTTCCACCCAACCTAGAAATAGACTGGGCTCACCATTCGCTGGCCCTAGTCCCCAAACAAGGTGAAAGGTCCCAGCCACTATTAGCATGCTTTCTCCGGTATACAGATGGGGAACAGATTCTTCAGTGGTCCAGGCAAAAAGTTACCATCACCTGACAGGGTCACCAGGCAAGGATTTTTAATGACTTTTCCCTGGTGCTCACAAACAGGTGCAAAGCTTAGACACCTATCTGAAAACCTCGATGTGCCCTGCTCCCTCCACTACCCAGCAGTCCTCCATATTACCCACAATAGAGTCTCCCAAACGTTTGAGGCACCACATGCAGCAGAAGCATATGTAACTAAAATGTGTCTGTAGATGGACTGCGATAAATTTAAAATCAACAATCAGTCGGAACAGGGAGGTAGGGTGCTTTCAGTTTATGGGCATAATTCCTGCTCCACAGGTACACTACTCTACTGCCAGGTCCTATGGCTCACTGCTGCAACCCCCGCCTGTAGAATCACATCCTCAGCACCAGGTGGTTCAGCTGAGATGTTGCAACAAAAAGCAAAAACAGAAACAAGAATAAGCCTCTACAGCTCTCAGCAGGAGCCAGAGTAGAAGTGAGGAGTCTCTACTATTCTTGCTGACACAGTCTCCCCTAACTGGATATAACCACTATGCCCGTCTCCTTGCAGAGGTCATGACAGTGCAGGTCTCCACCTCATCCAGCCCCCAGCAATGCACTTTAATTCTAATCACTCAAGAACAGCTCCCCAGGCCCAAATCATGGGTGGATGAATCTGATGGCCGCCGTCATCAGCTTTCCAGATACAGACTCCTCTGGCCTAGATGGTCTTTGAGAAGTTCTGTTTATGACAAGGAAATTGCGGGGATTAGGGCTTTGTATTATGGTACAATTTCTTCTTATACTTTTTCAGTTGCAAAATTCTGAAGTACTAAATAGCATCAGGCTATATTTGAGAGGGGTGTCAACAATATTTTGATGGGTTAGGTGCTTGACAAGCAGGTCACATATTCCTACCTTTTTCCCTGTCTCTTCCATCAGCTATGTCAGACAGGTGCATGCAAGCTGAGATGTACGAGCCTAATTTCCACCTCAGACATTCTCCCTCAGCCACACAGCACAACAGTGTGACCTTGGGGAGGGTGGGCTGTCTCACATTAAGACTGTCTCACTGATGTTGGTCAAGTTTAATCTGTAGTCATGACCCATCTGCCATATTGTGTCACTCTCCTTCATCCAAACAAACGGACAAGCAAGAAGAGCTTCACTGGTGGAATTTTATAGGAGCAGGGAGACACATAGGGCAACTCGGGTATGCAGACAGTGGTCCCTTACAGGGGATGAGTTGGTTCCATTGTCTCAGGGGCAGAGTGGCCATAGGCCCTATTCTAATGAGGAAGCACTGATGGCATACAACCAGGTTTTTCCCTTGGAGCACACAAGGTGGTTGTTTCCTTGTGAACTACCTGTCTTGATGCAGGTGTCTGGCACCAGTAGGGTCTGTAGGCAATGGGCAATCTATATGATGCAACTAGACCCAGTTGGCCTGGCAATTGGAAGGAGAGCTTTGTGGTCCTTGGCCCTCAGTACAGCTGCAGGGACATCTTTTGTACTCCCCACAGTCACCTCTGCCCTTCTGTGACAATTTTTGGAAGAACTTGGCCAACATTAGTTATATAGGGCCATTCAGCTGGGCATTGATAGCACCTTCCCACACTTTACAGTCTATATGCCCACTGTACCTGAGTTGGAAATCCAACAATATTTTGAACATGTGCATCCCTAGGGGCATCTTATCTGTATGCTCAGGGCATTCCCATTCATTCTTTAGTTACCTCCCTTGTTCACTCTCCCCACTATATATATCCCCTCACTTGCTAGGGCTCTTCCCCTCTGCCCTTCGAAAGGGGTTCTGTTCAGGAGACAGACCCCTCTCCCATCCCAGAACAGTTATTGTTGCACTGAATCCAGCTGATTTCAATCTTTGATTTCCCCTTTAGTGGTGATGGCTGACTGAGAACTTCACGGGGTGAATGAGGTATATTGCAGATGTCCACCACAACCTCAAGCAGTTGGCACTTAAGCTACTTTATTTTGGGTTTGCTGTTAGCTTATGCATTTTTTAGGGCTGAAACTTCTTATGAACAGCTTTGGGGGTGGGGTGGGTTGGAGTAGTGGGCACATGGGCGAGTGTTGTTTTTAGGGGTTGTATTAAGATTTGCTACTTTTGTATGTTGCCCCTTCTGGGCCTCAGTGTTACTGATTATTACTGGGGGGGGGGGGTTATAGTGAATTACCAAGAGATGCTTGCAAGGGACAGCTCAAGTCATCCCGGGGGCAGAGGGGAAAGTTTACTTGTAGATTTTCTTCACATGCATTGTTACAGTGACTATACCAATGGGGGATATTCAAATGATAATGTGGAATGTTAGAAGCCTTAAAGAGGATCTTCCCCGATGGTCCAAAAAAAATATTCTTGCGTTCATTTTATGCAGTAAAGTACCTCAAATGTTGTGCACATGCGTTAGTTTTGTCAAAGGTTTACTCTTCTTTCCATATTTTGAATTGTTTTTTAGGCCTGCTGCACTTGCCTTTGCTGTTCAGCTGTTGGGCTGCTGGCTCCTGCTGATGTCATTGTATGGAGTAGGACTGAATCATACTGTGCTGTACAGTGACGTTACAGCAGTTTCACAAGGGAAAACTTCCATAACTTGGTGTGCATACTACAGTACTAGTGCCGAATTAGTCAAGGGATTTTTAAGGATTTTTAAAACCCCCTACTGAGAATTGTGAAAACTTTTGTTAGGAATTTTTTTGTTGTTGTCTGGTAGTGTGTTCACTGTTACCAAGAGAGGCAGGGGTCGATTTTAATCTTATTTTACTAGCACAACACCTAGTGCAAATTGACAAGGGTTAGTGCTGCCTACTCTCTACTTGTCCATCTTGAATAGTGTAGGTTTTCCTTGGCTGAAAATGAAGTTCAAATGTCCCTATAGTAGTAGTCTCTAGTCCTTATGTACACTATCTCAATATTCCAGATGGTCTGATGTGATTGACAGCTCATTAAGAGCTGCAGTTATCCGGTAATTCGAGGACAAACACATCAAAGGGAGTCATCATTAGCACTCCACTGTTAGACTATTCAGATAGTGTCTAGGATGTGATCAAGGGTATCTCACAGCTTTCTGAATGTATCTCTGTCTGACAATTTGTCCCCAATTTCTAAGACCAGTGCCTCTCATTTTAGGGTTACCATCTGTCCTGATTTTCCCAGGACAGTCCTGATTTGGGCAGCTGTGTCCTGCAAAAAAACATGAAAAATACTACATGTCCTTATTTTATAATAGAAAAAATATTTTCTAACGTTCCACTAAATGTTGCAGAAAACTACAATACCTTAACTAAAATACCTTAAAATGATAAGAAACAATAGAAGCAACTAAGAAATTACAATACTTAACCTTAATTCTGATTATACAGAGAAAACAAGTCTGGTGCATTGGTCGAGGTTACGTACTGTCATGCAAAAAATCATATTTCAGTAAGATGTGTCCCACTTTGGGCTTCTTAGAAGGTGGTGACCCTATCTCATTTCTCTACATGTTGTATCTGTATCCAACATTTCAGTGACAAAATGATGTGAGGCATACAGGGAGGCATTACTTAATATAGACTACAAAGGCATTAAACATAAATGAAAAAATTGACAGTGAGCTGTCTCAGTTTACAGCAACTCTCTCTAATTCACTGTGCTTTGCTACTGAGGCACGAAATAAATCCACTTTATAAAATTAGATACAAGACATTCATTAACCACTGGAGTTGGCATTTTGCGTTGATAACGGGGTGTCTTGGGGAAGGGGGAACAATGCTGAACACAGTACGTATACAAAGTTATGGAGGTTTTCCCTAGTGAAACCATTGCACTTCACTGTACAGCACAATGTGATTCACTTCTCCTCCATACAGTGATGTCACCAGCACAGCCCAGGGTCTGTAGCAACAACAGGCTTAGTGTAAAAGCTCTGGTGCACAACACAGTTTTTAGCAGCTCAGAATGCAAAAACTAATTGCAGAGAACATTACAGAAATACAAAACACAAATCAACGCAGGAAGGGGAATTTTGTGCATGAATGCTAAAACGACTAGGCAAGATGCAAACATGCGAACATAAGAATGTGCCAGCAGAAACAGACCACTCGGTCTATCTAAGTCTGCTCGTGTGTGCAGCCAACACCCCTAGCTTGCAGCTGCCCCACCCCCTTCCCCTTTGTCATCCCACTGCCACCCCCACCTCCCCCACCCTCACTCTCCCCTGTTCCCTGTCCCATGCCCTTTGAAGCTGTTCACAGATTTTCATGATACCACCCATTCTGGTAAGGCGTTCCATTTGCTACCACCATCTCTGTGAAATAGTGTCTCCTCTTTTCTTCCTAATCTCCCCCATTCTTAGCCCATGCCCCTGGTGATCCTCCCCTTCTTAACTGAAAGACCCCATCTGCCCTATCCTTATTGATTCTCCTCAGATACTTGCATGTCTCTATCATGTCCCCCTGTCCCTTCTACCCTCCAGGGTGTACATATTCAAGTCTCCCAGCCTGCAGTCATAGTCTCTCCTCTCCATTCCACATATCATCTTTGTTGTCCTCCTCTGCACCCCCTCCAGTAGCCTGATATCACGCTTTAGGTATGGCCTCCAAAACTGCACACAATACTCTTAAGTGCAGCCTTACCAGCTACCTGTACAGGGGCAAGATCACCTCTCTTCGTCTGGATGAAAACCTCCTTGCTATGCACCCAAGCATTTTGTTTGCTTTTGCAGCCACTCTCTTGCACTGGGCAGTGTTGTTCATAGTCCCTGTTATCATTACCCCTAGGTCCTTCTCCTCCTCAGTGATCCCCAGCTTAACCCCCCAGCCAGTATTCTCTCCTTGGGTTCTTCACCCCAAAGTGCATAACCTTACACTTCTTTGCATTAAACCCCAGCTGCCACCTCTCTGACCACTCCTCTAATTTGCTTAGGTCCCCCTGCAGCTGCTTCCATCCCTCATCTCCATCCACCACTGCTCCAATTTTGGTGTCGTCAATGAACAGACTTACCTTGCTCACCACCCCGTGTGCGATGTCTGATATGAAGAGCCCAAACAATACTGTTCCCAACACAGAGCCCTGTGGCACCCCACTCATTACTGGCCTTGGAGTTGAGAGCTCCCCTCTCACCACCACCCATTACAGCCTGCCACTCAGCCAGCTTGTAATCCAGTTTATCATTTTTGCCCCTACACCAGTTAGCTTCCTCCCAAGCCACCCATAAGGCACTGAATTGAAGGCCTTGCTGAAGTCCAAGTAAAGAACATCTACCGCATGACCCTTATCCAGGTCACCTGTCACCCAGTCATAATATTGTATGAGGATGGTTTGACAAGACTTCCCTGAAACAAACCCATGCTGCTTCACATCCTGGAGGCCATTGTCCTGCAGATACGACACCAGTCTTTCTTTTAGTATTGTTTCCATCAGTTTGCGCACTATGGAGGTGAGACTTACCGGATGATAATTACCCAGTTCATCCCTTGGCCCGCTCTTGTGTAATGGTACCACATGTGCCATCCTCCAGTCCAGTGGCACACATCCTGACTCCAGTGAAGTGCTGTACAGATCTGCTAGCGGCTCTGCCAACACCTCCGCCATCTCCCTCAGCACCCTGGGGTGGAGACCATCCGGCCCTGGTGCCTTGTCTACCTTCAGTGCCCTCAGTCCCTCTAGGACTCTATTTGCCTCAATTCTTCCATCTGTCACCTCCTCTCCCCCTTTCCCCACCATCCCAGCCCATGTTGGTAGTGGTCCCCCCTTTTCTTCCATGAACACTGAGCAAAAGTATTCATTCAGTGCTTCTGCCTGCTCCTCCCCTTTTCTGTCCACTCTCCACCCCTTTTTATCTTCACTATTGTCTTCTTGCACTTCCTTTTCTCCCTGATGTATCGGAAAAAGTCCCCCCCCCCCAATTAATTCCCTATGCTAATCTCAGCTCCCTCTGGGCCTTGGCTTCTCTCACTTTTCTGGTCACCTCCTTGGACCATCTTGCATATTCCTCCCTATCCACTTCCTTCCCCGTCCTCCTAAACCTCTCGTGCACCACTCATTTTGCCCTCACCACCTCCACAACCTCGCTGTTCAACCAGCATGGTTTTCTTGCTCTGCTCTTCTTACTCTGTGCCTTGGTGCAGGCTTCTGTTGCCTCTGTAACCCCCGGTTTAATAATATCCCATTTCTGCTCCATGTCCATCTCCTGCCTTATGCCCTCCAGTTTCCCTTTCAGTACTTCCTGCATCCTCCCAAAGTCTGCCCGCCTGAAGTATACCACCTGAGTAACTGATTTCTCTGGCTCTCTGCACATCGTGATATTAAACCACACTGTTTGGTGATCACTGTTGGCTAGTGGGTGCTCTACCTTTATTTCCCTCACTGCCTCCCCATTCGACAATACCAGATCTAAAGTGTTCTTTAGCTTAGTAAGTACAGTAACCAACTGTGTCAGGAGACCCTCCTGGATTGCGTCCAGGACCACTTGCTTCCTAGCACTGGAGGTGACCGGAATGCTCCAGTCAACCCCCCACAAGTTGAAATCCCCCACAATGACCACCTTCTCTTTTCTACATACCTTTCTGATTTGTCCCTCTAATTCCCTGTCAAGCTCCTCAGACTGGGATGGTGGCCTGTATACCACCCCAAACCTCAATTTCCTACCCCTCAAGTCTAGCAGCTGCAGCCAGATTGCCTCTATTCTCCTTTCTTCTCACTCATCCCTTGTGCGTTTGATCCCGTCCCTTACATAGACTGCCACCCCACCCCACCTCCTTATGGTCCTTCCTGTATAATTTGTATCCTGGGATTGCCAGATCCCAGTCCCAGTGCTCAGTTGCCCATGTTTCTGTGACTGCTGTAATATCCACCCTCCACACTGCTAAGAGTGCCTATAGCTCAGCAGATTGGTTTCCTAGGCTTCTTGCATTCAATGAGACCACCCTCCATAATGCCCACTTCCCTTCACTAGCCTCCATCTCCTCCCTTCTACTCCCTCCTTTTTTGGGGGACTGGAGAAGGTCCTCTTTAACACACCAATCAGGAGAAAAAAGATCCTTTCCCATTTGTGGTGTTTACATGCTCCGGTGGCATTCTTCCAGGAAACCGGGCTAACTGACCTGGAAGCCACAAAGCTGAAGAGGGAATGGTTGGGAGAAGAAAGACACGGCATGGCCTTGGTCAAAATATGGGGAGCATCTATACTCCTGCACAAGAGCCTTTACAGGACAGTTGTATGGTCTCAAGCCAACAAAGATGTCCAGTGGTTTCTAATGGAAGTCTCCACTCTGTAGGGTGCCTTGAAGTTAGTTAATGTCCATAGCCTCAATCAGGATAACCCACACTTTTTCACGCATGCTTTTTCCAATATTTGTCCAAAGGATCTGCACAACATCACCGAGGCCACGCGTGGCCATTTCATGCCCACCAGGCAGCTTCTGGCACATGTGGTATTCTAATGAGAACTACCAATTCTGCCAGTAGTTGGTTGCCCTCATTAGCATACTCCATGCAACAGAAGTCACCTGGTGTGCATGACATGGCAGCAGGTGGCCTCAGTAATGTGCAGATCCTTCGGGCAAATATTGGATTGGCTATAAAAAATTTAGCGGATCAAGTAAGATTGTTGACACTGGTGGAGCAAAGCACTTGGGACTCCCCTCTGCTGTATCCCCCCATCCAACTACCCTTCAATATAACTACTGCATGTCCTTCACCACACGTAGATCCTCTAGCTTCTTCAGCCACTTCCTATGTGGCACTGAGTCAAATGCTGAAATTGAAGTAGAGTAAATCTACTGGTTATCTCTTATCTACTGCCCTAGTTGTCCAGTCAGATAATATCAGGGTGATCTGATAAGACATCCTTGCCACAACCCATGCTGTTAGCCTGTTTACTATCCAGGAGCCCATAACTTTCTAGTCTGTTTGCTTTTGATGCTTCTGCTAATGATTTCTTTAATTAAAAAAGGAACTGAATTGTTCTACAGACCAATGAGAAATAAACATGGGGTACATTAGACAGGAGACAGGGAGGGGAAGGGGGAAGGGTCGCTGGAGACCAAATTTGGTTTGCAGAGGTGGAATAGGCAGGGCACACCTGAGCAGACTGGATGAGACAAGCAGTGCTTTTCTGCTGACTAATTCTATGTTTCTGTGTTTAAGTGAAATGATAAGTCACCTGCCTGTTAGCAGTCAATAACAAAACCAGAATAGTAATTATTGAAACACCAATCTTCTGAACTTCTTAGATCTCTTAAATGTTATTGGACAATATTTTCCTGGAGAGTAACAATGGCTTTTAGGAGTAGCCCCATCCACAAGGTTTAAACTATAAGAAAAAGAAACTATGGTAAGTCTGACAGAATTTCTTCTTTCTGTTTCTGACCATGTTGTCAATGAGCAACCTTACACTTGGGTGCTAAATAGTAGTAACCATCCAGAAACACGGGAAGGGGAGAATACCCATATATGACCTTGTAGGGACAGCTTTTCTGTAATTACCTTTTGGTAACTGCATGCAGCTGCATCAGATGAAATTTGCATGTCAAGCCAGTAGTGTTTCATGAAAGTGTGCACGGAGGACCAAGTCGCCTTCTTGCAAAGTTCTGAGACAGAAGCTTCTGCCTTTTTAGTCCATGAGGTTACCATAGTCCTGGTGGAATGTGCTCTGATGAAAGCTAGTGGTTTCAATCTGGCTACTACAGCACCATTTGCTACACATGATCTGATCTGCCTTCCCACAGTGGCCTTGGAAGCTCTTTGGCTTTTCTTTGCTGCCCAAAAGACAACAAAAAGATTGCGTAAGTGGTGGAATTTCACTGATTTCCTGAGATAAGTTCTTAACGCTCTGCAAAGATCTGACTTATTCAGTTTTTTTGCGGGGGTGGGAGGGGACTGGTCACTGGCCAGATGAGAACAGTAAGGATTAAGGGTGAGGACATATTTCTAGTTAGGATGAGGACGTGCTTACTGGTTCACATGGAAACTAGTGGGCAGTTTCAGAAGAAAAGAAGGAACTGTTCTCCAAGCTACTTTATCTTTATATGTGATAAGGTAAGATTCCTTGCAAGAGAAAGAGCTGGAGGTTTACTAATGTGTGTCTCTGAAAAAATAGCTATGAGAAAGCATTCCTTATAACAGAGGATATATTTCATGAATGGATACCAGTGGTTCAACAGATGGTTTGTGAAGAGCCGAGAACACTACAATCAGATTACAGGGGAAACTGGAGAATGGTAGGAAGGTTTGGAATGGCTAATTGCTCAAAGGAACTGAATAATGTCTGAATCAGTACCTAGGAAAGAATCATTCATTGAACATTGAACAGGACATTGAAGAGATTGAAAGGGTTCTACATATGGCCACCAAGCTGAATAACGTAGGAAGGAAGAGCTACAAGAATGTGTATACTCAAATTATTATCTTCCGATGCTTTTGCATGCAAAATTGTGAAAGTTAGGGAGATCTGGTATTGTTAGAGGGAAACTGAAATGTCTGCAACAAATTAAGGTCATAAGATGGAATGAAAATTAAGTTGAAAACTACACAGTTAGTAATTAAATAATATGTAGTAATACCAAAATTTGGGAAAAGTTGCAAAATATTTTTATTATAATTTTTTTAAAACTGTCATGCAATTTTAAGAATCAATACGAAAGAATAGTATCAATACAGCCTGTCATTACAAGAAATATTGACACTATGTAGTTGCCATTTTTTGGCTGTGTCACACCTAAAAAACATATCTTGATAATATACTGAAAAAAACAGGTTCAAATAATATTGCTACATACAGAATAGTATCAACACATAGAAACAGTATCTTTCAAGCTAATTCTTAATGGCTAGATTCTAAGCTTTCATTAAAAAAAAATCAAACCCTGACATTTTCAAGCTTAGAGCTTTCAAAATATAATTTATTTCATATGATAGCTTTGGAACCATTAGGAATAGAGAACTTTTTTTTAAATGAAAGCTTGGAGTCAAATAAGTAGATATATTGATAAGATATTACTTCAGCAACCTTATATCAAGATACAAAATGAAATATTTCATATTGCTATAAAAAACAAAATGGTTCACTACATTTTTAGTCATATCATTTTTTTTTTCATATACAGTTTTCTGGGTTTTTATGGGTTTTCTCCCAGCCCCTTGCACCCATGCGTCCCTGATGTAGTGCATGCATGTGGAGGCATACACGCACACACCGTTCGGGATGCCCCTCCCTTCCAGTCATGCCATTAACCACCTGCACCAGCACCGCACCTTCATTCGGTGACAGCAGGACTATGGGCGGGAAACCCCACCCCTTACCTAGGAAAGAAGAGCCAATGCTCAATCCTGCTCCCACTCTCCCCCCCCACAGCACCGGAGACCCAAGGTCATTCCTAACCTGAGTCACTGTGGAAGGAGGTATGGCATCCAACGCCTCAACCCTCTGCACCTCTGGGCCATCCAGTCATGTCATTTTTAGCAACATATATTGACATGTATAGATTTGTAGTGACACAGAAGTGTATCATTAGGATCTATACATGTTGTTTGGACTCCAAGCCTTAAGTTTCTATGATTAACAGTTCAAATGTTACAGCTTTCAAAATATAATTTCAAGTATTATAAAATATAATAAAAGATTATTTCTGGAATGGTCAGAAGGTACTAGTGGGTGCTTCTGTCTAATAATAAAACACATTATTTTCTAGTTTAGCCTACTATAGAGAAGGAAGGGCTGGCAGGGGTCATGATGAGCATGGTTATCTAAATACTGTAAGGGGATAGACAGGGTGGAGTATGCATAAATGTGTGAGCTGGTGAATGCAAGCAGAACTAGAGGACATGCCTTCAAACTGAACTGTGGGCAGAATAAGGGGAGACAGCATTACTTCCCACAGACCAGGACTAGCCTACCCTGTAAGGTTGTGGAAGCTAGCATTGTTTAAGCTTTCAAAGCATGATTGCTCAGATTCCTGGGGAAAAATGGAATTGAAGGATGCACAGCATGAGTAAAGGTAATATTCCAGTAGTAAAACTTGGACGTGTCCATACTCAAAGTAGGTGTAGTCATTGTCATGTGGCAAAAGAGATGGGCAAGATGGGCCCTAAGTCCCTCCGATCTTCACAACACTATATTACCATGTTACATTACACTGGGCTGATTTGGTCTTTTCTTCTGCAAGCAGCACATGAGGCTTCAACCTGCACATTGGAGAACTATGGCACACTGAGTTATCACTGCTGCAATCTAAACAGTGCTGCTATGTGTGTTTGATAAAATAGCAATAGCAATAGCAATAGCAATTTTATTTAAAAACACACCCAATCCCAAAGGCTCTGGGCGCCGCACATAGAACTTTTACAGCATTTCATACCGCATAAATAGATAAAGTAATAATAATAAATATAAATAAACAGAATTATTCCCCAAAAGCATGCAAAAATAGGAAGGTCTTCAGGTGAACCTTAAAGGCAGATATCGTGGGGCCTCCTTAACTATAGCTGTAAGGAGTTCGAGGCGAGGCAGCGACACTAAAAGCTCGGTCCTGCAGTTTTAATCTCACTCTGGAACATCTAGAGGCCACCACTAGAAGAGCGGAGATTTCGGGGAGAGGGGGATGGTACCAGGAGAACTGACAGGTAACCAGGGCCCTGTCCATGTAGGGCCTTATAGGTGAGAAGCCCCACCTTGAAGAGCACTCTCCACCTGACAGGCAGCCACTGCAATTCGCATAGCACAGGTGTAATATGGCAAAATTTACTTTGCCCGGTCAAAAGCCAGGCAGCAGCATTTTTCACTAGCTGCAGTCTTTGAAGAGAGCCCCCAGAGACCCCGAGATAGAGGGCATTACAGTAGTCAAGCCTAGAAGTGACTAAGGCATGTATCAAGTTAGGGCGGTCCAGAGACGGAACAAGGAGCTTACTCCTGGCGATGTTACAAAGATGGAAAAAACAGGAACGGACCACGGAGGATATCTGAACCTCCATGGACAAATTCCTGTCAAACATCCTTGAATTCGCGCAAGGGAGGCCATCAATGACGCCAGCTCCCAGCACAAGTCCAGTTGCAGAGTCAGAGGCCAATCCATCTCGAACTCTGTTGACTCCTACCAATACCTCAGTCTTGTCAGGGTTTGGTCTAAGCCAGCTAGAGGCCATCCAGTCACTAATCTCAGCCAGACAGATATTTAGCACATCCACTGCATTTGGTGTTCCTGGGGCAAAGGATAAGTATAGCTGAGTATCATCAGCATAGCAATGAAAACTCAGACCATACTTCCTAATGATCCCCGGGCAGCATATATACTGCGAACAACATTGGGGCCAAAACCGAACCCTGAGGGACTCCACACAAAAGGAGGCAGGGTGTAGATGAGAAATTTCCCATCACGACCCGCTGTCTCCTATTTGTGAGAAAGGACTCAAACCATTTGATGACAATGCCGGTGAGTCCACACAACTCCCTCAGGCGGAGAAACAGCACACAATGGTCCACAGTATCAAAAGCTGAAGAGAGATCGAGAAGGACAAGAATTGTCCTGTCCTCTCGATCTCTAGCCCTGAGGAGGTCATTCTGCACCGGAACTAATGCAGTTTCAGTGCTATGTCTGGCCCAAAAAGCTGACTGGAAAGGATCATATAACTTGTGAGTCATGAGATGTTCCTCCAACTGAAGCGATACCACCTTCTCAACAATCTTCCCCAAAAATGGGAGATTGGAAATGGGACGGTAATTTGCCCTGACCTCCGGGTCCAAAGAAGATTTCTTTAATAGGGGTCTCACCAGAGCCTCCTTCAAGGCATCTGGAAAGACACCCTGACTTAAGGAGCACCGGACAATCTGGGCAAACACCGGGCCAACAGAGTCAATGCATCTCATTAAGAAACACGTTGGCACTGGGTCCAGTTCACAAAAGGTATGCTTCAGATTGACTGCCACCTCAATAACATCACGGACCTCCACTGGCCTAAACTCTCCCCAACCAGGTGGAGTGCACTCAGCACACAACTGGTGACCACTGTCAGCAATGGTATTGCTGGCTGAAGAAACATCCCATCAGATCAAACACACCCTGTCCGAGAAAAAACGAACAAAATCCTCACAATCCTCATTTGAGGAAATTCTCGCGGGCTGGAGACAGACAGGATGAGGAAGTGTCAACAGTCTGGAAGAGTGAGGTTGCTCGGTTTCTCCCAGCAGCAATCTCCCAAGAGAGAAATACTGTCTTCTTTCGGTTAATTGCCTCCTGATATACGCAGTAATGCGCATGCAGGACCAGTTTGTCCGTCACCAGGCAGGACTTCCTCCAGCAGCGCTCTAATCTCCGACCCATCTTCTTCATTTCCCTGAGATCTCCATCATACCAAGGAGACCTCAGGTAAGAAGCTCTGGGTCGTACACGGATAGGAGCAAGGGAGTTGATGGTGTCAGATAACACCTTATTATAGGTGTCCACTCCGACGCCAACAGCTCTGAAGCATGCACCACCCACACTAGATAAATCGACTGCCGCCATAAAACCCTCAGAAGTAAGATCACGTAAAGGGTGGCAGCGAATCATCTCAGCAGGGGAAAAACTAATGGCGGGAGCCCCAAGCGTGAACTTCACCGTGCAATGATCAGACCAGAATACCTGATCAATCATAAGATCTCCAATTTCAATCCCCAGTGAGAACACCAGATCCAATGTGTGGCCATCACGATGAGTAAGTGCACCAACAAACTGCAACAGCCCTAACGAGGACATATTTTGCAAAAATTCGCTGGTGCACCTTTGAGCTGTATCATCAGCCCAGACATTGAAATCCCCCAGAAAAACACATCTGGGGGAGTCCAACATCTCGCCGGCAACAAACTCAGCAAATTCGTGCAGGAAACCCCCCATCGGGCCAGGAGGGCGATAGATGAGGAGAATCCTGCAACCAAAACCAAGTCCTGCCGGCCCGGTGGCACTGAGGGTTGAGGCACTGGTTCCACACCTCGCTACGCCCGGTGGCCCAGGTTTGGGAACAGACTCGAGGCGGCGGGGTCGTGAGGAGAGGAGGATCGAGCATCAAGGATGCTCTCCTCCCTCAGGGTGGGTACCAGGCGCATTGCACTCTGCATCCCTTCCGTAGCCAGTGGAAGCACTGGCATTGGGAAGGGATGGAAGCGGCTTCACTTGTCAGAGCAGGGAGGGGGGACATTGCAGTGCATGAGGGTCTGTGTGCGTAAGCACGCTACCACTCGGGACGCACGTCCCAAGCACTGGCGTCCTAGGGGGAGTGGGGATGTAAGGGGAGAAAACCGGAAAAACCCCTCCAGCTGCCCTAGATGAAGTCCGCCCTAAGTCTACTCGGACCACCTACAGGACAGACCCCACTGTGCGAGGGAGAGGAGGAAGGGCACTCTAGGGGCAGATCCCTAAGGTAGGTAACGGGGGACATGAGCGGACGGAAGGAGGGGGCACCGGAGGTAGGAAGGAGGATAAAGGCGAAATAAAAAAAAAAAAAAAAAAAAGCGAGTCCTCCATGAATGGCCACACCTCAAACGAATCTGGGGTTTCCCACTGGGTGCAGTGAAGGTCAGGCTAGATCTAAAGCAGATAGCTACAGCGCCGCCCCTGCGATTTTCTCTGGGGCAGTGAACAACGGTATATCCTGGGGGGACATCAGCCTCAAAAACAGGGCCAGCATCATCTCCCACCCAGGTCTTCATAATGCAAGCCAGGTCGACCGAAGAAACCAAGGCAGAAATAATTGTTTCTGATCGACCTGGCATTGCACAACTCTGCCGTTAGAGATATAGAGGGTGGTGTAGCCACTCGGGTTACCTGACCACTCGGTCTGGTGGTCTCCCTAAAAATGGGCACCAACCATGTCTGGCTTCGCCTAGATGCCCTAAATAACCCAGGGCGTCTCCTGGTCCTAACCACCTCTATCCTACCGTCAATCTGCTCCTGATCAGCCCACAGCCCGCAAGCCAGGTAATCCCTCTCAATCCCCACTTCCCTGCAATGCCTGCTAGTAATAGCAGACACAGGGAGAGGGAGAAAGGGATGCAAAGCATGCAGCTGTGAGTTCTCATAGATGATCCTGGCCCCCACAGGTCGCCTTACAGACCCCCTACACATTTCTAGTTTAAACAAGCAAACAAATAAGATTTAAAACACAATTTAAAACATTCCTTCCTTAAATAATCTAACAATACAATATAGGACATTCAATAAACAGGCCCACTACCCTCCTCTCATTTCAAACAAAATAATTTTAGCACGAGTTGTGCTCACGCCACTCTGGCAGCTCGGCAGATGGCGCTCTAATACAAAACTCCTCCCTGCCCCCCTCAGAGCAAGCTATGCTCCCACTCACTCCTCCAGCTCCAGCTGGTTTCAGGCAAGTCAGCACGGCCTCTCACGCCATGTTTTAGCCAGTTCAGGGCTAATAGGGCAAGGGGCAGTAAGCAGGAGGCAAGTCCCGATCTGGTACACAATTCCAGCCGCTAATGAGCAGCATCCCACAGCATAGAGGAAAGTCCAAGGGTGAAGTGCTGCCGCTTACGAGCGGTACAAAATACAGTATCAAACACAGTACAAAGTTGCCGCTTCCGAGCGGCGCTTCCTAATATACAAACTCCTCCCTTCCCCCTCAAGAGCAAGCTATGCTCCCCACTCACTCCTCCAGCTCCAGCTGGTTCCAGGCAAGTCAGCATGGCCTCTCACGCCGTGTTTTAGCCAGTTCAGGGCTAATAGGGCAAGGGGCAGTAAGCAGGAGGCAAATCCTGATCTGGTACACAATTCCAGCCGCTACCGAGTGGCGTCCCACAGCATAGAGGAAAGTCCAAGGGTGAAGTGCTGCCGCTTACGAGCGGTACAAAATACAGTATCAAACACAGTACAAAGCTCCCTGATCAGCATTGTCACTGCTACTCCTTAACGTTTGCAAGCTGGAAAGGGAATGAATGAGAAACAGAGAGGCTCTAGCACGTTCAGTGATTTAATTCTCTACTGGTGGTGTTTAGAAGCTGAAGCACTTTGAGGACAACATTCAGAAGATGCCACAGTATACTGCACATGTGTGATTTTAGATGTACAAAACTGCTTGCTGACCACAATTCCCAAAGTGTAGAAAACATTGCCATTGGGTCCTAACAGTGTTCAGGTCTGCTTTCAAACCTGTACACCTTACAAAGTTTCTGTTGAGAATGCCAAAGCACAAGTTTGTTTCCTCTTGGGGCAGTACTACTACCACAGTAGCAGGCTGCTTCTTGCAGAGACTCGATAGGGAGTCTGATTAACCACATTTTATTTACTATGTGAGTTTTATCAGGTTGTAAATGGTTCCCAGTGAGACTGTTCATTCCATTACTATAATGAAAACAAAACCACAAACAACAGGTACAGCATTAGGAATTACTAGCCTCAGACAATGTTTCAGTTTTCAGAAGTTGGCACATTTCAGCTGGGCAGTTAAGCCCATAGGTGGGAATCCTGAGTATTGGGGTTGTTTGCCCAAGGGTACTCTAGCACATAGATTCATTCACAGTATGAAAGTGGGGTGGACAGTTTTCCATTTATTTTTGCAGGTTGTTGTCCAGATGTTTTGTGTGGTCATGGTTTGAGGGCACAGCTGTTCTGCCACAAGATTAACAAGAAGCCACAGAAATGGAGTGGTTAGCTCCTCATCTTAGCATAGCACCTGCATCAACATGTTCTTGCTATGTAAACAACATAGCTAACAGTAGGAGCCCTCATGCAGCATAATGGACAGAACACATCAAAGTGTCTCCTTGCAATTGAAGTGACACAGGAACTGACTTTATGAATTATTTTGGCTCTGGTGCAGCTTCTACCATGGAGGTGCAGAAAGCCTTTTAAAGAAAAACATTTGTACCTGATGTTGGTAATTTGCTACAGACAGCTTTACACATATGGGCTTCTTTCAGAAGGTGACTGAACAGGGGGGCTGGGAAAGAAGCTACAGGAGACATTGCATTTGGAGGCTCTTTTGTGCCCTATGTTGGATCCTGGACAGGGTACTGGTGGGCACTGCTATAATTGAGCTTGCATTGGTCATTGAGAGATGTTCTCCAAACAAGCAGCCAATTGTTACAACCACTGAAAAAGAGAGGCCATCTTTGGGGGGTTCTATGTGATATTAGCGAAAATGAAACTGAAGAGCACTTCTGCGAATGCAAAACACCAAAGCCAAAAATAGCCCAGGTGCAAAATAGCGAGCATCAAAATAGTGACTCTGCACACTTGCGGGGGCTTTGCCCCCCTGCACCCCCCAATAAACTAATATAACAAACTCCAAGATCACGCTGTTTCCAAACAGTGTACACTATGTAATCGATATTGTGACGCTTGCTATTAAAGCACACTCGCTATTTCCACAGGCGCTCAAATTGAGCCACTCAAGCTGAGTGGCTCAATTTGAGTCACCCATATCACAGGACAATATCTGTGGGTGGGGGGAAAAATATAAATAAGTACCCCCCATTAACTTTTCCATTGGTAGCCCAACCCATTACATAGAACACCAAGATAAGGTACAGTATGTAGTTTATTTCCATTCATTTTAGCAACCCTGTTGCATTGTCTCTTAAACTTTTACTTAAATTAAATATTTCTGTGCATATATTTAAATCTAAAATAGGATTTTGAAGGCACAGTGAATATACCATGTACACCACTATTCGTTTGACTATATTGTCATCACAGATGGCAAGGGCCTGAACAACAATAGGATGAACACTGTACTATTCACATGGCCTCAAGAGTAATCAGTGTCAGTGGCTCAGTAGGTAGCACACTCGCCTCTGAGGCCGGGAGATCAGAGGGCTGTGGGTTCAGTTCCCACATCTGGCACTTGGGTTAATATCCCAGTACTGACACTGTAATGCAGCATGAGAGGGGTGCTGCATTTCTGAGGTGCCATCTTTCGGATGAGACGTTAAACCGAGGTCCCATCTGCCTGGATTGGTGGTAGTTCAGGTGGATGTTAAAGATCCCATGGCACTTATCGAAAAGAGAAGGGGAATTTCCCGTGTCCTGGCCAAATTTCCCTCATTCACTGAAAAAAAAATACCACCAACAGCTTAATCTGGTTCAAGGTCAGTTGGCATTCATCTGTATCCCCCTCCCCCGGGTCGTGCCTGAAAATAGGCAGGATTTGTCTAGTGCACTTACCCGGTCAACAAAAGATAAATAAATAAATAAATAAAGAGGCCCATAGTCCCTACTGTAAGCAGTGGATAAGTGGTGTTCTGAGCTTTAAGTATCGATGCAGAGTCACAGCTTCTGAAGAGTTCGATTTCAAGAACAAATGCCCCTAAACATTCTGAAAGCAAGAATTGTTAAATGTTGACCTTGCTTTGTTGACATTTATTGAAAATTGTTTATTTGGCCACGACTATCCTAGTGATTTATGAGTCAGTAATTTGGTCAGATTTCTTGATACTGACTTTGGATTATTCTGAATAAATATCGATTTAGCTCATAATGCTGAACGTTTGGCAGGGAGGTTATTACTGAATTTATTTACCCATTATAAGTCACTAACGTTATTTCAGCCAATCATCGCACAGAGCCACTGTACATCTTATCCTGTGTACTGTGTGCTGTTGTGCAGGAGCATTAGGGGAGAGATTTCACTTCAGTACCAGGAGGGAAGATGGCATAAGTAAATTAAAAAAAGGCTTGAAAGTTTCTAAGCCTATTATGAATCACTTGCACTAACCTTGCATGATTTATAATAAGTTCATAGAGCCTTCGGGGGTGTTTATTATGGTATAAGAGACACCTCTTTTCAGGTTTTGGCAGACAGAACTGCCTAGTTTCACCCAAACCTCACAATTAATGTCTCTTATACCATAGGATACACCCCTCGGAGGTCCGGTTAACTTGTAGGATAGCCCAACTTAGATATAGCATGTCATTTTTAGTGGGGTTCTGTTACCACCTGATTTTACTGCTGGATGGACTTGAAACAAAAGGGAGAGTGTCAAGTGACTTATTCAGAGTCACACAGTAAACAAGTGACTGTGCTGGAATTTGAACCTGGATCTACTGGCTCACATCAGAGTGCTCTAACCACTGCATACTCGCACTACAGAAGACCTTCCACATACGGCTGTTCTTGGGAGCCGAACAATTTTGGTAGAAGTAGGAACCAAGGTACTGTATAGCAGCATCTTATACTGTACCATCACAACACAGAGTGTAATATTATATGAATGGACCTTTGTAACTGTCTTTTATCACTAAAAGCTAAATACAAGCCAGCTTAGTAGAGCAGGTGTTCTGTACCCACTTGTAACATCAGTGACCCAGACTTGTACCCCAGGTTATGCTTCAAGACATCAGATGCCAACTGGCAGGACAGGAAGGGTATATGATTTGAATGCCTCCTATCTTAAGGAGAATGGTTGGTTGCTTCCATTGTATGACTATGCCCGGAGACTCAGGAGGAGGGAGTCATGCAGAAAAGATTATGTCACCCTCAGATTCTGCCTACCATTAGTACATGATCACTTGCGATACCCAGGGTGGGAGCCAGCAGGGGCATCATGAAAGGAGTTGAGCTAGAGGCCTCTCCATTGATGTGTCAGCACAGGCTGGATGGCCCAGGGTGGTGCCACAGTCCACATTTCATAGAATGAGGGAGTTAAAATGTTAGGGGTAGAATTATGAAGGGGATTGGAACAGTAGGATGACATCTAGTCAGTCCCCATGTCCACTGAAGGCTCCAAGGAACCTTCTGCTCCCAGGCCAACTCGGCCAGTGGCATAACTCTTACACTCCAGATGGGAGACTTCCTCAGGAATACTGAGTCCTCCCACACAGCCCCACCAGAGGGAGGTAAGGCGTGGATGGCACAGATGTGTCTCGGAACTGAAATGAATGCAGACCAATCAGGTGTGTGGAATCGAGTGGGTTAATCAGATGGGTCAGGTTCAAGGGAATGGAAAGAGGTAATAGTTTTGACCAAAGGGATAAAAGCATTGGAAAATGAAGTAAAAAAAACTCTATATAAGTATGAACTAAGTCTACCTTAAGAACAAGTGCCAAACTAGTAACTAAAGATATTGGGAAAATTTGAGCTAAGTTCTCAATATGGAGAACAGCTAAATGTAGACTCCACTCTCAGGGCAAGATGAACTTACATATGAACATATGAAACAGGCATCAGAAGAAGGCCATATGATCTATCAATCTGTTCAATTGTGGAGCCCCTGATCTAGAGATTACAGTGGGCCCCACACCACTTCCCTCCAACCCCGACCCTCACCTTTGCCTTGCCCACCCTCTCTTGAACCCCCCACCATCTTTTGAGTGATGACCTCAGCTGGGAGTTCATTCCATCCCCACACAACTCTCTCTGTAAGGAAGTGTCTTGACCTCCTTCTGAATCTCCCTTCCCCCCACCAGCTTATAATAATGTCCTTGCTGGTCTTATTTTCACTGAGGCCAAAAAGGTCCCTGTTACCCACCTTATTTTTATCTTGATGTCTGTGAACCAACTTTGAACTGCTTCCAGCTGGTTGATACCCTTTTTCAGGTAGGGACTCCAGTATTGCATGCCATATACCAGGTGCGGTCACACCAAGGATTTGTACAGTGGCAGTATAACCTCCTCCCTTCTGCTCATGAACCCTATAGCAATACATCCCAGCACTTCTTTGCCTTGTCTACTGCCTTTTTACACTGCATAGCTTGTTTAAGGACACTTGTGATGGCTATCCCCTAGCCCTTCTCCTCCTCTGATTCAGTGACCTTGACCACCCCAAGCTAAACTTGATCCTTGGATTCTTTCTTCCTGTGTGCATGACCTTGCACTTCCTCACATTGAACCCGAGTTGCCATATGCCAGACCACCTTTAGGTCCTGCACCCTTTCATCTGTGTTCACCCTCCACCAGAGCTTGATGTCATCTGCACATAGGTAGATTTTGCCTTTAATGCCTTCCCAAGTATCATTAATGAATACATTGAACACCAGGCCAAGCACTGACCCCTACAGGACCCCACTGGTGACTTCCACTGTACCTGAGAGCTCCCCACCACCACCACCATGCTTTATTTCCTACAACTGAACCAGTTACCCACCCACCTTGTTTATTTGCTTCCCACCCCAGGTCCTCCAATTTCCAGATCAACCTCTTGTAGGGTACCAAGTCAAAGGGCTTGCTGAAATCTAAGTATAGAATATCAACCACCTGGCCCATCTGCTGTCTTTGTTACCCAGTCAAAGAAGCTGGTCAGGTTGGTGTGATAGGATCTCGCTGACATGAATCTGTGCTGTTTCTTGTCCTGTAGCATGTTTGCTTTAAGGAACCCATGCAGCCTTTTCTTCAAAATGGCCTCCATCAGCTTACAGTGAAGGTCAGATTGACCAGTCTGTAGTTCCCAGGGTGGTCTCTTGGCTCACTTATATGCAGTGGTACCACATGTGCAGCTCTCCACTCTTGCAGCACCACCCCCATAGCTAATGAGCTGTTGAACAGATCTTCCAGCAAACCCATCAGTTCCGCTGCCAGCTCCCTTAATACCCTTGGGTGCATGCCATCTGGTTCCAGGGACTTTTTTACCTTCAGATATGGGAGCCCTTTCCTTATGCTGTCTTCTGTTATCCTGTTCTCATTCGTGTTCTCTCCTCCTTCCTTTCTTCCCCTTATCCTCCCTTGTGGCATTGGTCCATCCTTTCTCTTAGTAAAGACAGAGTAGAAGTGTCCATTCAGGACCTCTGCTTTCTCTTTACTGCCTTCCACCCACCACTTCCTCCTTTTCAGATTTACTTTGCCCACCTTTGTGTCCCTCTTTACACTGATAGTGAAAAAAGAGGCAGTATAGCGTAGTGGTTTAAGGCTCTGAGCTGCAAATCTGGGGACCTGGGTTTGAATCCCACAGCCCCCACTTGTATACTGTGTGACCCTGAGCAAGTCACTTAACTTTCCTGTGCTCCCAGGTTGCACCTGTAAACAAGCTTTCAGCTTAGTGCGCCACTCCTGGTTAAACAATTGAGAAAAAAAAATAAATATAGATACATATTCTTTGCAAAAAAAAAATGTGTTAATGCAACATTTTCGGGAGCAGGCTAAAGTAACAAAAGTAGGGAAATGTGGCTTTAGGGTTTCCAACCCTAAAACCCAGTGCCCCCCCCCCACAGCACATCAGGGTTGGATTCTTCCTAGGGGTTGTCAACCCTAAAGTTCACGCCATTCTATACACTCCAGAAACATACACACCTGATGGGATGAGCTTTAGGGTTGACAACCCCTAGAAAGACTCCCCACCTGATTTGTTTAGGGGTGGCAGTGGGTTTTAGAGGTGGAAACCCTAAAGCAACATTTCCTTAATTTTGTCATTTTAGCCTAAACCCAAAATGTTGCATTAATACAGTTTTTGCAAAGAATATCCTTACTTTTTGAGATAATATAATGGAATCCTTATTTTCCTGTTGGAGCGCAGGGCCCTCTTGACCCTGCACTCTCATGCATCTGTACTTTTTGAGATAGTGTAATCGTATCCTTATTTGTCTGAGAGAGCACAGGGCCATCTGGGCCCTGTGCTCCCATCCCTCCATAGATGTATATACAGTATGTATGTTTATGGGAGAACACAGAGCCCGAAGGTCCCTGGGCTTCCATTTGTAGGACAATAGTAACCAAAATGTCAATATAGCCTTCCTATTACCCAGCCTCATCAACCCAGTAGTAAAAATGGTCACATCCCCACCAAAACATCATTCCATGCCACTGCAGCGTCATTCTGTGGCAGCAGCATGAAAAGACATTTTGGGCAAGATTTGAAATATGACAGCTGTCACATTCATGAGGTAAAGAAATGGCTATGTTGATAATTTGGGGTTAAAATATTGAAAATTAAGAGAGTTGCAAGCGAGCATAGCAAAATGTCAACAGATGCTCAAAGCTTTTGCCATTCTAGCATATTTTGACTCCAAAGGTTCAATATGCCCTTTTCATGACCCCACTGCATGAACAAGTATGGTGAAAAGTTTGAAATCCTGCCCAAAAGGTGATTTCACCAAACAACCCGAAATCACCTTTTGGGCAGTATTTGCAAAATGATACCAACATTGTTTATGAGGTGGGGTATCAAAAAGGGTATGTTGAAAATTTGATGTCAAAATTTTGAAAAATGACGAAGTTATGCACCCAAGCAGAAAACCCCATAGAAATGCATTGAACTGTACTTACCTTACTTTCTCATATAACAGTCACTGTTTCCAGCAGCAAGACGTGTCTTTGATCAGAGAGTGGATCTTCACCCTGGGACCTGTTCAGGTGAGTGAGGATGTGTGGGGGTGTGGGGTGGTGGGTGCTGAGTGGGAGGTGGGGTGGGGGGTTGGCTCATCAAGGGACTGTTTTCTTTTTTACAGGTTTAAAAAAAAAGACATTGAGGGAGTGTTTTCTTTATTTCAGGGAGGACAACAAAGGGAGGGTTTGGGGTGCCACTAGACACCAGGGAAAATATTTTTACAATGGGGACAGTGATCGAAGGGCAGGGGGTGCCACTAGATACCAGGGAAAATATTTCTTTAATAATGGGGGCAATGATCGGAGAGCAGGGGTGCCAGTAGACACCAGGGAAAATATTCTTATAATGGGGGTGGGGACCAGAGGGTGGGGGGTGCCACTGGACATCTAGGGAATTGGTCTTACAACAGGGACAGTGATTGAAAGGTGGTGGGTGCCACTAGACACCAGGGAAAATTATAAAAGCAATGGGGACAGTGATCGGAGTTTGGGGGGTGCTACTAGATGCCAGGGAAAATTATTAGAGCAATGGAGATGGGGATCGGAGGGCAGGGGGTGCCACTAGACGCCAAGGAAAAGTATTATACCAAGAGGGATGGTGATCAGAGGGAAGAGTGTGCCACAAGACACTAGGAAAGGATGTTTCCCTCATGAAAAAGGATCTTTTTTCATCGCTCATGATATGAAAAAAGATTTGTTTTTTGTATCGCATGGCATGAGATTCGGGTGGTGCCTGAAAATGGACTTGGTCCAGTGCTCCTACCCAGTTAACAAAATAAAAATGAAATGAAATGAAAATGAAATGAACAATGATGTATAAACTTTAAAAACACACACTTTAAGGGGATTTCTTAAACAGTTAAATGCAAAATCCAGCTAAGGGTATCCCAATAAGCAAGCTACATGTGTGGGTTGCTCCCGAGAATGTCATTTATGGGGGTATCCAAATTTGAATTTTCAGGGAAAAACAGAAAACAAGATGGCAGCCAAATGAAAAAGGATTTTCCACCGATGAAAAAGGTTGACGTCAATATGAAAAAATAATTATTTTTTCATTTCATACAACTATCTTGAGGTGCTTACTGAGCATGCTCAGAACCAATGTATAAAACTTTTAAAATGAAATAACTTTGGAATGGATTAATATTTTTTCGCCAAACCAGCAAACATCACATCTGTGGGTTAACCCCTTTCTACCCTGAAAATTTCAGATCACAATTCCAAACCATCTGGGCAGTAGCCAAATTCAAAGAAATCCCATTCAAACCAATGGGAAGAAAACTATGAAAAATTCCCTTTTTTCACAATCCAGATCTCAGAAACCACACATCCAATCAGGACAAAACTTGGCACATCCAGAGATCTAGTGTGCATGCAGACTTTCATGCAAATCTGTTGAATGGTTGTGAGTAAAGTTCAACGTTTCGAGGGTCACTTGATGACACCGAGCTAGAAGCAGCCTGGTCTTAGAGCTCTGTTCCACCATGTAATAAAATTGTTTTTTTCCTACCTCGTTCGTGGTTTTCTCTGTATTTCCCCTGCTTTAGAGTGTTTTTAGAGGCTGCTTAACCTGATGGGAAAAATGCAGGAGCATTAGCAAAGAAGAAGTACAAGCTTTCTGTGTCTCCTCCTGCCATGGATGATAGCATGGGGCCTAGTCCAGACACCCATGTGGAGTGAGAATTGGACACAAGTTTAGTGGTGAGAGGGTTTTGTGAGATTAAAACCTTCATAAGCAACATCCAAAATACATGAACCACATTACCGTGCAGTTAACAGCAGTCAGGGTCTCCGTGGAAGCTCTCGGCCATCGCATGGAACATGCAGAGTCCTGACTTGGTCAAGTGAAGGACTGGGCAAGATCCATGGAGTGACAGCTAGGCCTGGCAGAAAAATAGATTAGATCCCTATGGAATAAAACAGATGATCTTGAATCTCACCATTGAAGAAGTAATATACGTTTATTTGGTCTGCCAGAATGGGTGGAAGGCAGTAATATGCTCACCTTTTTGCAATCTCATTTACCGCTCTGGTTGCAGTGGGATCTGGAGACTATCATTGAAATGGAGAGTGCCCACCAGGTTCCTACTGGACCACTCCCAGCAGATCACACAGCTCGCTTGAGGCCAGTTGTCTTCAAATTGTTCAGATAGCCTGACAGGGAGAGAATATTGCGAGACACCAGAACCTGGAGAGACATTTGGTTCAGTGGTTCTCTCCTCACTTTCTATCAGGATTTCCCAAAACGGGTGTTAGAGCAGTGTAAATCTTTTGATCAGGCCTGAGAGTGAGCGAGGGCACAAGGACTGAAAAGTTTTTCAGTACCTCCTGCCACCCTCAAGATTTTAAATTAATGGAAAGGCTGAATGGTTTACCTCTACTATGGAGGCACTGCAGTTTCTTCAAGAATGGGGCAGGATGAACTCTGCTAGAACCTGTGACAGCCCTCCATTCAGCCACAGCAAGTGATTACAGGCACACTGCAATCTTCCCTGAAGCAGGAGACAGCTACATCAGAAGACCCGACTACTTCAGATCCTCCATGGGACGACGACTCGATGGACTCCAGTGGCTGGAGACATTTACTCTTCTGATCTATGGCTCAGTTTATCCAGGACAGTGGGGCATGGTAACTGGCTGTTTATTTTCTCTTTGCAGCTCATTTAATTATCTGACATTAAGTACAGTGGACTATGCACCAAGTTTGGACTTTTGCCTGATGAACTCTTTTTTTTTTTTTTTCTTTTTATTTTACCTGAGTCTACATAGTCATTATTATTATGGAGAGTTTTTTATTATTGACATTTTCATGTGAATGTAGTGGGGTTTATTTTTGGGTGCTGATTTGGGGGAAGGGAAACAGAATCAGGTAGCATTGCAGGTGGGCTACTGCAAATAAGAGGGTTGCTCTAAATACTTTATGATCATTAAAACACAAGAAGCCAGGTGCACTCACATGCCAGTTCCATAATAAAGGAAAATGCAACCCGAATAAATGTTTCAGAATGTTGCTCCTTTTTATTTCTTCAGCATAAAACAGCATACATGGACAAGGCAGGTCCTTCCAGGTACAAACACCTCAACGTTTCACGTTTACACGCTTTGTCAAGAGGATAATAGCACACCCCAGTGGTACATATAAATAGTGCTCTCTTAAAGTGACAACATACCATTACTCATTACATGAACTGAGTTCACCAATACTCAAGTGTGACATAAATAACAAAAAATAAAAAAACATAAACATAAATAAATCCTATAAAAATAGTTACAAAAAACCAATTTATCAAAACGAATACCAAATTTTGCATAAGTTAATTTTAATTTAAATTTTTACAATTTTTTTGTGTTTTTATGATTTTTCTATCAATTATTACTTAAATAATTGTAATCAACAGAGATACTGTTATAATTTGATTTAAAGAATGCATGCAATATTTTAACAAGTACAAATTTGTCCTAAACCTATTTTAGAAAAAACCTTTTTCTCAATATGCACCAAAGGTGCTATAAATAGGCTCAAATTTCCTTCTTGAAAATTAATAAGCATATCTTATCACTAGACAGAATACACAATTTTCATTCTTAACAACATCACAAATAAACAGATATTTCAATTTTATCATTTAATCCTGGCAATTTCATAGCTTGAGTTTTAAAGATCCAAAACTGTTCTCTTTGTGCTAGCTTCTTATCTATATTGCCACCTCTGGGGTTCATCTTTATTTTTTCTATTGCCACAAATGACCATTCGTGTTTATCACCTTCTTGTGCTTTCTCCATATTACATATATTCATAACTATGGCATAGTCTTTGTTTTTTTTTGCAGAAATTGCTCTCACATGGTCCCCCACTCTTTCTTTAAATTTCCTTTTAGTTGGATCTATATAATAGGCTCCACAGGTGCAATTTGCCATATAAATAACATACTTTGTATCACAATTGATAAAATCCAAAATATGAATACTCGAATTATCAGCCCTATTGGTCACTATATTTGTGCATGTAATATATTCTCAAAACTTACACCTTTTACAAACAAAACATCCCCTTGGTAATGGGGGTAACTACCCCCTGTTGTCTTGAATCCCCTCTATAATGACTTTGTACCACTCTGTCACCTATATTGTCACTGCTCTTATAAACAAATCTAGGTAAACTAGTTACAAATGGCTTTAACTTCTCTTCCACCTGTAAAATCGACCAATTCTTTTTAATAATTCCTTCTACTTCCTTAGCCTGTAAACTGTAAGTGGAAACAAAATTTAATCTATCGGAATTTTGTCCATATTTATTATTGCCTTTGTTTTTACTTCGTGTATCGAGTAAAGTGTTCTTGTCTAAACTCTGAATCTCAGAGAGAGTTTCTGATAACAAAGATTTTGTATACCCTCTCTTGATAAATCTATCCATCAAGTCTCCAGCTTCTTGTTGAAAAAATTAATCAGTGCTACAGTTCCTGCGAGCTCTTATAAACTGCCCTTTTGGAATTGCTTTTACAATATGCCGTGGATGGCATGAGCTAGCCAACAAGACAACATTTATATGTGTAGGTTTTCTAAATAAAGTGGTATCAACTGTACCTTCCATGTTTTTGACAATAAGCAGATCCAAAAATGAAATGTTAAATTCATTAACTGTAACCGTAAATTTTAAACAAGGATTGGTATTGTCCAAATATCTAACAAAATCATGTAATTCTTCCTTTGTTCCTGACCAAATAAGTAAACAATCATCTATGTATCTATGATACAAACTAATATTGTCATAGAAACAGAATTTGACTGCAGGTAAGGACCACTTGGCCCACCTAGTCTGCCCATTTTCCTACCTAACAGATGAGCTGCAGATCCTAGTTAACCAACAGCTTACTTCCTCCTACCCCCCACTAGGACTGCCTTATGTCTGTCCCATGCATTCTTGAATTTCCCCACTGTTCTTGACTCCACGACCTCCTCAGGGAGGCTGTTCCATGCATCCACAACCCTCTCCATGAAAAAATACTTCCTCACATTACCTCTGAGCCGTCCCCCCTCTATCTTCAAATTGTGCCCCCTTGTTCTTGCACATCTCTTTTTCTGAAAGATGCTACCCTCTTGGACTTTGTTGATTCCCTTGAAGTACCTGAAAGTTTCTATCATGTCCTCTTTCTCCCTTCTTTCCTCAAGGGTATACATATTAAACTCCTTTAGTCTTTCTTCATATGTCTTCTGGTGCAGACCCTGCACCATTTCGGTTGCCCTCCTCTGGACAGCCTCCAAATTTGGTATTTGTTTTGATAAATTGGTTTTATGTAACTATTTTTATAGGATTTATTTATGTTTATGTTGTTTTTTTGATTTTTTGTTATTTATGTCGCACTTGAGTATTGGTGAACTCAGTTCATGTAATGAGTAATGGTATGTTGTCACTTTAAGAGAGCACTATTTATATGTACCACTGGGGTGTGCTATTATCCTCTTGACAAAGCGTGTAAACGTGAAACACTGAGGTGTTTGTACCTGGAGGGATCTGTCTTGTCCATGTATGCTGAAGAAATAAAAAGGAGCGACATTTTGAAACATTTATTCGGGTTGCATTTTCCTGGCTTTTTGTGTTTTATTCAATGTTTGCCAGAAGCACCGCTGACTGTAGAGCGGCTTTTTTGTTGTTGTTGAACTTTATGATCATTTATGGCATCTCTGTGTTGAAAATGATGGTGGGGGTTGCAATTGTTGATCTGTGGTTTTATTTTTGGTCCTGTGTACCCATCTTTCAGAGATAACCATGAGTTGATGGGGCACAGGAAGCTGTTTTCCTGCATTCCATGTATACACCCAGCTAATGGATTATTTGGAATAGCAGCTGGCGTCAGCCAGGATGGGTTCATTTTCTATAGGAACACCAGAGGGATATCATTGCTTCTATATGGGGGGGGGTGCTTTGGAGCTTTTCTGGGTGCTAGGAAGGGGGGGATAACCCATTTGACATTTTTGGGTTTCATTGATGGGATGGGGCACATGACCTGGTGAGTGCCTGGATGATTTAGTTCATATGCTTAGGTGTTCTTAATTATTTGTCTGTATTGTACATAGTTTGGGGACTTTGGGGGATGGTTGTTTTAAGGGTTTTGTGAGTTGTCTGAGTCTTTATGGGTTATTGAGGGTCTGCTGCTGGATGACTTATTGGCTGCAACCATGCCATGGTTGGGGTGGGAAGAACGGGGTTGGCTACTTCAGGGTCACTCATCTTGAGACATGGCGCTGGTTAAAGTGGTGTCCTGGAATGTACGGGGTACAAATGGGCCAGTTAAGTGGAAACGTGTCCTTATGCACATAAGGAAGCTGGGAGAGCAACTTATCCTTCTCCAAGTGACCCACCTACTTTCTAAGGAGGTGTAACGGTTTCGCCCCAGTAGGTGAGGGCAAGTGTATGCAGCCTCTTGCACCTCTAAAAGGATGGATGTGATGATTTTGATTGCCCAAGGGCTGAATTGGGTGATTAGACAGGTAGTGAGGGACCTGCAGGGGGTATGCGGTCAAAATCGCGTAACCATAATAGCGCAGGTCAATATAGCTTGTACATCACAGCACCAGGATAAAATAGGGCTAGACATAAAAGCAAAAGGTTTAAATAGCATGGTGATCACTGCCACCAAGCGGCATAATGCATACATTGCAGCAACCTGTTCAGGTTCAATTAACAGGCTAAATGCATATACTGCTGTCAACTATTGTACCCCCCAGATACTTACAATGTCTGCTTGTGAGTCTGTGCAATTTGTGAGAAGCCAAAAGGGTGGAGAGCTCACTCTTCTACACGGCTTTCTCTATCGTTGCGAATGAGCAACTCCATCAAAGGCTTATTACAAGTGCCTCAACTATGATAAGGGCTATTGACTGCAAGACTGCATTTAAATGGGGAGACTGTGTTGAAGAGTATCAGAGAACACAGTCATGTCCCTGATCCTGCAGTTGTTTTAGTGAAGGAAGCTGTGGCTGGGATGAAGTAATGGGCAGCAACAAGTAGCGAAACAACTCACCAGATTGTTGCTGGAGTTGTTGCAGAGCTGTGCCCCTCTGTCACTTCCCAGTTCCCTGCTATGTCTCTTATAAAATGAACTGTGCAACAAACTCACAGGGCAGCAGCCTGCCCACCACCAGAACCATCACAGGGCTTCACAACAACTGGAACCAGGGTGGGTAGAGGGAACTAAGAACTCGTGCATGGATTTCTGGGGGAAGTATTACAACGTAGGATATAATGTGCACAACACCAATAGAAGTCCCCATCGCCATTGGAAGACAACGCCGAACACTGGTTACACTTGCTCGGATAATGGCACAATAAAAAGTAAACAGTAACTAGACATATAAAAAAACACTGTTGTGGCTCACGCTGTAATGCTGTAACGCTATATTGGCAGGCACGAATATGTATGCGCTGAAATGACGCGCCCTATTAGGGATGCGCGATACTGACATTATCCCCCTGCAGGGGAGGTGGCTGATAATCTCAGGCCACCTGGATGGGTCCTGTTTATGGACCCAGTGAGGATGGAACCTCCTTTTTTCACAAGCTCTCCCAAGTCCTTCAAGATAGAGCAGAAGTGCATTAATCCTGGGTGGTGATCTGAATGAGGTCTTGGACCCTCTCTGCAATCATAGTGGTATTCCTGCCAGAGTGAGCACTGCAGGTTTGAGGGCCCTGTCGCAGCTGAAGGAGGACCATGGATTATGTGATATTTGGCATCTTTGTAATCCAGAAGTTCGGGATTACACTTTTTATTCCATGGCACATCAAATGTATAGTCATACCGACCTACTTTTGGTGTCACAGACCCTGGCTAAGTGCTCTCTTTATACCACGATTGAGTCTATCCTTATTTTGGATCACTCCCCAGTGACGTGGCAGTTTGAAGTGGGACAAAGAGAGGAGAAGACAACTCAATGGAGGTGCAACACTAGCTATCTTTCTGATTCTTTTTGGTTGTGGCTGTGGGGGGGGTTCAGGCATAACAGCAAGACAATCATACAGGCACCACAGCCCCCAAATGGGTTTGGGAGGCATTGAAGCTTTTATTCATGGCAGGATGACTGCATACTCCTCCGCGCATAAAAAGGAGCAGCAGGCTAAATTGTTGTCTTTGGAATCACAGTTGCGTGCTCTTGAGAAACAGCATAAAGAGGGACAATGGGATCCATCTTTGATTAAGCAGATAAGGGACCTTCAGCTTCAGTTGAACTTTCTTACCACCCAGCAAGCAGAGTTGGGGCTATACAGGGTGTGGCAGGCATTGTGGCGGGGGGTCACCTTTTAGCTTACTGGCTTATGAAACTAGAAAGCTCTGGGACTATTACAGGCATTCGGAGGAATGTTGATATGCGTTTAGACCTGGAGGGGATCAACCGAGAGTTTTATGAGTATTATCGACAGCTATATTCCTCATGAAGGAGGGCAGAAAAGGGCATGGCAGATCAGTCGACTCTCACACTATGGCTGTCCCTCGCCACACCACAGCTATTGGTCAGGCTGTGTTTTCATATCGTTTCCCCAAACTCTGGAACTCATAACCACCTCAAATTCATCACTCCTCATCTCCCTCGTCCTCATCTTCAGCCCTACTTAACTTCTTCTCCCTTAATGGCAGCTGCTCCTAATCTTCCTTAACTCTAACGCTAATATACTTTGTCTACTTGCTCTCTCCCTTACCTTATGCCCAACCCAAAGCACTTATCTGCACTTAGTCTTATGTTCTATTTGTGCAATTTTGTTATGCCCATACTTCCATCAAACTGTGTAATATCCTATTATTTTGTAGGACAAATATATTGTAATGTTTTTCATTGTATTTTGTGTAGCCTGTATTGGCAATTGTACATGTGCTTTCCTTCTGTAATCCCCTCCCCCAGGACACACCGGTAGACAAGCAATCCCGATTGTTCAGTGTACATTTCTGGTAAAACTTTTCAATAAATAAATAAATAAAATATACAGACTTTCTTAGAGTCTGTTTCACTTCCGATGCTCTCTGAAGAACTGCAAGAGAAGCTGGATGCTCCCGTTACTCCCGGAGAAATTAGAGTAGCAATTGGGCAGAGGCAGGGGGGTAAGAGGCCCAGCCCTGATGGGTTTCCCATCAAGTTTTATAGGGCTGTAGGAGATTTGCTTTGTCCATTGTTGGTGGAAGTGGTGGAAGGGACCTGGTGACAGCGGGAACTCCCCCCCCCCACTATGTATGAGGCAGTCATTTCTGTTTTGCCAAAAAAGGATAAAGACCCCTTTTAGTGTGCAAATTATCATCCAGTGTCTGTTCTTAATGTGGATTACAAATTACTGGCAAAAGTTTTGGCTAACAAGATGATTCAAATTTTGCCTCATTTGGTACATCCAGACCAGGTGGGGTTTGTTGAGGGTAGGGATGGGGCTGACCACATTCGCCATTTGATTAGCCTTCTCGGGGTCTCTTGGAGGATTCCTGGAAAATCAGCAGTAGTAGCACTTGACACCGAGAAGGCTTTTGACTCAGTTGAATGGTCTTATCTCTTCACTAGCCTAGCAAAATTTGGGTTTGGGATGTAATTTATTGAATGGATTCAGATTATTTATTCAGCCCCTGGGCATCTGGTTTAACCAATGGTAAGTTATCTCCATCTATTCTTCTTGGGAGGGGAACATATCAGGGTTTCCCTCTCTCCAGCTCTCTTTCTTTTGGCTATTGAGCCATTGGCTCACAAACTCAGCAAACCATCAGAGATTGAAGGTATGCAGGTAGGTCCCCAGATATATAAAGCCATGTTATTTGCTGACGACATCATACTCACTCTGAGGAATGTCGAAACCCTACCAAATTTGTTGCAGGTGCTCACTGAGTTTTCCTCCCTTTCCAGTTTATATAACAGTTGTAGTAAAACGGAGATATTTCCCATGGACCCGGTTGGGGGGACTATCCCATTACCTGTGCCTGGCCTTTGATGGCCCAAAGGCCCTATTAGGTACTTGGGGGGATTCAGATTTCTCCATGTCCTTCAGATTGGCCTGCCTTGAACTTCCAGACTGTGCTGGGTGGTCTCAAGAAAGATGTAGCTAGATGGAAGCACCTTCATCTATCCCTATGGGGTAAAGTACAGGCTTTGAGAATGATTTTCCTACCATATGTTCTATATGTTATTAGGTACTGTATCTCCCTCTAAAGATCCCGGATAGCTGGTGGCAAAAATTTGATTAGGTAATTTCCTCTTTTTATTGGGAGGGCCTCAAACCCAGACTCTCCATGAGACGGTTGATGGCACCGTATAGTAAGGGAAGATTTGCATCTCCTTGGCTTCAAGAATATTATATTGGGGTGGGACTTCGGTATATTTGATTTTGGCTCCACGTAGAGCATTGGGACTCCACAGTTCATTGGCTGGTTTTGGAGAGAGAGACTGGGATTCTGGGTGCCCTCCAGAGTCTGGCCTGTTTTACCTTTCCCGTTCTCACTCCCTGTTGCTGACATAGGAATATGCCCTTCACAATTGGAAATATTTAGGTGCTGAATGGGATGTGCCCCTCTCACTGTGGCCTTTGTGGCACAATCTTTAATTGATCATAGGGGACACTCTGTTTTATTTGCCACAGTGGGCGCAAGGGGGTCTTCTACGGGTGCAAGATCTTTTTTCCCCATTGTCAGTTCATTTTTAATCTTTTCAGGACTTTCAGTGCCAGTCTTCTCTTCCCTGTACACATCACTGGAAGTATCTCCAATTACAACATTTAATAGGTTCAATTATGGGGGACCCTTTGATTTTGCCATCTACCCCATTATGGGATGTGGTTTTTGGAAAAAGAAAGCGTCATGGGGAATCCTTGACCCCTCCTAATTTGGGATCTATTTACAAAGTATTACAGGAATTAGCCTCCCTGGATCCGAGTAAACTGCAGCAGCAGTGGGAACAGATGTTGGGCCTTTCTCTTACAGATGAACAGTGGAAGACTGTATGGGCCAATGCCTATGGTGTGTGTAAGGACTCTGCAGGATGGTTGATGCAGTTAAAAACTCTATTGAATTGGTACAGAACCCCTGCAATCATATATCGTATGAGGTTACTTTCACACCCTAGGTGTTGGCGCTGTGATATGGAAGTGGGCACATTGGCCCATATTTTATGGAGGTGCTCAAAAATTGTGTCATGGTGGCAGGGGATGCTACGTATAACAGAGAAGATTCTAGGGTTTAGCATCTCAACGGATGCCTCACTTATGGTACTGCGGAACACAGGCAGACTATACCAGGTCAATTCTTACCAACATGCCTGGTTTATGACAGCCATAACAGAGGCTAAGTGCCTTTTATTACACAGGTGGAGTTCAGTAGATATTCCTGCTCAAGGCAAATGGGTAGATTGTATACTTAGGGTGGCTGGCTTCCGAGAGAATGTCCTACATTACCATAGGCAAACATGAGAAGTTTGTTCAGGTTTGGTGCCCCTTTTTGGATTATTTCCCCTACCACAAGGGGAGGCTATGGCTTACCCCCATACTACACCAGGGATATCCTGATTTGTTAGTTTTATTATGTTTTGTGTAGGCCCTGGTCATAGTGTACTAGCCAGTGGGTATTCCCCCCACCCCTTGCCCTCTCCTACCACCCCTCCTTTTTCATTTTAGGCAGCACTTACTAATTACTGGACCATATAGGAATATTACTCATTGTTACTAACCAGCAGACCTCATAGATTGCTTAGTATGCTTAGAGTTTCAATGCTAATTGCTTTTGTTCTTTTCTTTGGAGCTAGATTTGTTGAACTGATGTGCTCCATTGGTACCCTTAGATTGTAACTCCGTGGAGTGGGTTACACTCTGGCCAGGTGATCCAGTGGCATTGTAATGTACTGTCTTTGTTGTTATAATGTTGTTGAAAACTTTAATAAAATACAAATTAAAAAAATAAAGTGCAGCGTTTTAAGTTTAACATAGAACACCCCAGTTCAACCCTAAATATAGTGATGCTACCACATCACTGTAATATATAAAATGCACTAGTGTCCCTATTATTAGGATTACAGATGCTGTTCTATGTTAAGTCCATAAACTTACACTTTAATAAAACAGCCATTTTCAGACAGAATAACCCTAAATTGGGCATGCGCTTTCTTAGTGCCAGGGTCTCTGGAGCCTGAAAATTTGGTAATGATCAGTTTTGACCCCCTCTGTCCTCACCTTCAGTTTAAAGTCAAATTCCTGTTAATATATATGCCTGAGTAGCCTGGGTCCCTTCCAATTTAGGTGCACCCTATCAGGTGTGTAGAGGGTTTTATCACCCCAGGATCGCTTGTAGTTCCCTTTGTACCCAAATCCCTCCTCCCTACACCATTCCCTCAGCCTGACATTAAACTCCTCTATCCTACGTTTCTAGTTTTGCTGGCTGTAGTCACTGGCAGCAATTCTGAGAAGTCTACCAACCTAGCCTCCTCCCTACAAACCTGCCCCACCACTCTGAACCACTCCTGCACTGTCTGTAGCTCTCACTCAGCTAGGTCATTGGTACCTAGATGGATGACCACATGCAGCTTACCACCACAAATGTAAATTTTCTTTGAGGCCTACCAATTTCTTTCAAATTTTATTTGTATTGAATTTTACCTTAATGATCTATTTAATACGGTAGCCCATGAAGTGGGTGCATGAGGAAGGGCACCGTCCGTTATGGCGACACCTTCCTCACGCAGTTCACTCACAGCGACCGACAGGTAGGGCAATCAGATGAGGGGGTGGGCGAACTAGGTGACAGAATGTCGCTATATGTATGTGTGCAAAGGGGGGTGGGGCGAGCACAGCGGCGTGGGCTGGGAGTGGGTGGAGAGGCTATAGGGGGTGGCGCTGCCGTTGTCAGTTGAGCTGCGACCTAGTGTTGGGGATTGGGCAATGGCTGGGGTGGCTGAGGTACTGGGTTCGGGTCCGGGCGCTGGTGCGATTTTATTGCTACTTTCACCCCCATGACATGCATCCCCTGGAGTTGAGAATCCTTAAGTAGAGTGCGGGGGTGAGAAGCCCTCCAGCGAGGGGTGTGTGTGGGGCGGACCCCCACAGAAAGTAGTAAATATGTCCTGGTGCCATTGTGCTGGTGTGCCGGGGTTGTCAGAGTGCCAAAATGTGCTGGCACTCTGACTGGCGATAATAGTGATGCGCCTTTAAGCGTTAAGCGTTGCTCTATAGACAAGAATACTGCTAAATTTCTATTCTCCCACTCCATAGGAGAGGTTAACCTGTTACTTTTTATGGCATATGCAGCCATTACCCCACAGCAATGGCACCTCTTCTCAGAAGTTACCTCACACGAGAGCATTCTTTGGTACTGTAGGCTCCTGGACTCATAATTCCTCCCCCTCAATTAGACCTTGTTTTTCACAGATGGAGACAATTAGGTTTACATTTCCTGCTCCATTTTATGAATGAACAAAGAATGTTCCCCTTGCAGTATCTCCAGGAGACCTTTGGACTAACAGGGCGGGAACTCTATAGATATTTACAAATGTAAACTCACCTTCTGTGCTCATCCAGGGGCCCCCAAAATACCAGACACAGCTCCACTGCTGCTATGAATTTTATGACTCTGTTCAAGGGTGAAATGTGGCATCACCTGATTGGCAATCTTTATCAAGGCATGCAGTAGTTGTGGCCAAACACTTCTTAACACATTTTATAAAAGTGGAACCAGGAACAGCAAATCTCATTCCATCAGGAAACCCCGGATCTAGTATTCTCTTCTTGCTATAAAGGTGACTTCATCCCCTTTTTGGGGGTGATTCAACTAGAAGAGCAGATCCGGGTGTTTCCGCACTCCACCAGTGCAGAAAAATACATGTGACAGCAATATGGCCACTGCTGATGAAACTGTGGAGTGACAGAAGCTGACCATGTACATCTTTTTTGGTTTTGCCCACAACTTCAGGGCTTTGGCAAGATCTGGAGCAGCAATTTCATGAGCTCTCACTGAATACCCACTTGCTGTCCCTCTCTGTTCTCCTGCTTTTAATTCTGCTTCATGGTGCCAGAGTATGCCATAAGTCCCTTGCATCTGTAATACTCATGGCAGCCAAGAAAGCAGTCACCAGACAGTGGCAACAGGCCTTCCCACCTACGACTCCACTGTGGTACTACATTGTACTGTCCATCTGTCAGATGGGAAAAATCACATTTTGGCTGAGAGGGAGAGAAGATATCTTTCACAAGACCTGGAAACCCTGACAAACATATTATATGAATATAGATCCACAATTTATACCATGATACATAGCTTGAGTAACATTGTCTTAGGCCAACTTCATTAAGCTGTCGAACAGAACTATTGTTGTCATATGTTATGTTCAATCAACATATCTTACAGATGTGAATGCAGTCACTTGACTTGAATGGTTGAACTTATCCTTGTTGTGTTCTAATTAATCTGTGCTAGCTCCCTCTGGCTCTTAGCTACCTTAAATGTGCAGATTGCAGCATTATAATATGTTGAGATTGCATACATTTTGTGTATATTGCTAAATGTACCTCAGTGCTTTTTGTATTGTAAACGGCAATCATTTTTAATAAAAACTTAAATGCAAAAAAAAAATCAAATTTTATTTGTAATTACCAAAATATATCTGATGCTACTTCTGGTGAACAAAAGTCAACATGCCCCATGGTTTTGGCAGCCCAACTAATTGTAAAATCTAGTATGCAGTCAGCTTGAACAGCCACTTGAGTTACTTGAACTTCTGCAAGTTTACTTAGCCTAGAGATTAGAAGAAGTGTTGACACCCTCTATACAGTACAGTCCACCAGGATGTAGTGCCATAAGTCCCTTGCACCTGTAATGTTACTGCTGAATTCTGCAGCAGAGTTACTGCAAAAAACAAGGCAATTTCAATGGCAGTTAATCCTCTTCATTTGTAAAAATCAATGACACTGCATTGCATCTTGGAGGGCTCCACTGTATACAGGCAGACAGAAAGATAGGTAGATAGGTAGATAGACAGATAGATAGATAGACAGATAGATAGATAGATAGATAGATAGATAGATAGATGGATGGATGTACAGTATGTATGTTAGGGCTGAGTTAGTTTTTGTGCTTATAGCTTGGTGATCTTAGGCTCTGGAGCTGTGACATTTGGTGTGTACCTGCCACAATTTCAGGGCTAATTATTTGGCATGTTTGGTTTAAATCAGTTTGGTGGTTCAAAAGTTATCAATTAGTAAAATTGCATAACAGTCCCCTTTTTATGATGCTTTTTTTGTCACTGGATAGTGCAAAGATTAGACTAATGTAAATAATGAAACTTATATATTCGTTAGAGCCTGTGCCATAATAGGGTTGTTTCAAGGTTTGAAAACAAAAACATATTTTTCAAGTTATAAGGTTTTAAAGTAAATCAGGTGCAGGTGTGGTACACTAAAAAAACTTTAAGAACATGAAAATTTTTCTGAGTTAAAGTTGGGCATGAACAAAAAACTTTAAAACTGAAAATGATAAACTAGACAGTCAAACAAGAAGTCTGAGCTGACTTTCAAACAATTAATTATGTTTAGTGTTTTAATTAGAAAACAAAGTTTTTATGACTCACTTAAAAAATCACAGAGAAGACTTTAATGATTTCTGCTGGTGCATAACATATAGTGCGTGCATTTGCTAACACATGACTAAATGGCAAAAAATAGTTCAAAAATGTGTTACGTTCAATACGAATGCATGCAGCATGAAAATCCTCCAACATGAACTACAATTAAAGTTGCCTCTCATCTCTTTGCACAGGGCTTGCATGACTCATTTACAGGGCTCACATGGAGAAAGTTATGACTCACATCCTATTCCACAAAGGGCCCTGCATGAAGCAAGTCTTGACTCACTTTCTGCTTTATGCAGGGCCAAAAGGGCCTTGTACAAAGCAAGTTAAAACTGTATTTTGTCAGAAACTAAATAAATTGATTGCAGAAATACTATATTAATGCATTGTTAAGGTTGCAAAGCCACAGAAGGAGGGAAATGTGGCATTAGAGTTTTTCCTTTTTTTATTATTCAATATGCTTTATTGAGCCAACATAGAAAAATACAAACTTGTTATGCAGACAATTGCTCAGACAAATTTTCAACATATGCATGCCAACCCCATCCCCCCTCCCCCCACATACCACCCCTATCTCCTTCCCTAACCCCAATTAGGGTTTTTTTCAACTCTAAATCCTGCCCCTTCCCCCAGCTTTTAACCTAGTAATCCAAGGCCAATCAACAGGTCTGAGGCCATGCCCCATGGGTCTGCTGTTTCAAGCTACAGGGCTTGCACTATACATGAAGAAAGTTAGGACTGATCTCCTGATATACCTAGGGCATGTGCAAGTAAAGTTATGAGTGGTCTTCTGTATTGTACAGGACCTGTAGGGCCCTGCTTGAAGAAAGTTATGACTGATCTCTGGACCCTATGCAAAGAAAGTTATGACTGTTTCTGCAGGCCCTACTGCATGTGAAGCACCAGACTTGTAGGGCATGGCTCTGGTCCTGTAGCTTGAATCAGTAGACCTGTGGGACATGACCCCAGACCTGAGCTGAAAAAATCCTAACACCACATTGCTCCATTTGTGGATTTGGAACTGCACCACTGCATTAACATCGTTTTTTTTTTTTCTATCTCTCTCTCTCTCTCTCTCTCTCTCTATATATATATATATATATATATATATATATATATATATATATGTCTGTATGTATATGAGTGTGTGTGTGTGTGTGTGTGTGTGTAAAATCCCTGGTTACTTTACCCACCTTTGTGTCCTTCTTTTCACTGATATATAGTGCCCCTGTTATTAGGGTTACAAATGCTGTTTTATGTTATGCCCCTAGACATACACTTTAATAGTGCATCCATTCTTGGACAGAATAACCTGAAAATGTGGCAAGTGCATTCTGAGTACAAAGAACTCCAGATCCTGAAAATTTGGCAGTAATCAATTTAAGAGATCTAGAAGGTTGAAAATGTAAAAATAATATATTTTAAGACTTTTTGTTCACCAATAGCAGAAACAATTGTTGTAAGTTGAATCCTGAAATATTCAGGTTACTTGGAGTTTTGCCCATTGATGATTCTGTGACTAGTAGCTTTACAGAGAACTTTGTCATTTTTTTAAATTGGAAAAATAAAAACAAATTTGTGCACATGCACAATTACATTTTTCACAGATGTTTCATAAGGTTTTTTTTGCAATAACAGTAGTTTCTGTTTTCATAGGCAAAATCAATTTTAATGATATAAGACTTCCATTTTCCATCTTTCAGATGAGATTTTAAACCTAGGTCCCATCTGCCTGTTCTGGTGGTAGTTCAGGTGGATGTTAAAGACCCCATGGCACTTCTCAAAAAGAGTATGGGAAGTTCCCTGGTGTCCTGGTCAAATTTCCCCCATTCACTAGAAATACCCACTAACAGCTTAATCTGGTTCAGTGTCAGCTGGCATCCATCGGTATCCCCCTTCCCTGGAACAAGGCTGAAAATAAGCAGGATTGTCTAGTCCTCCTCTCCCGGTCAACAACTCTAAATAAATTTTCATGAGTCTTAGTAGTCACAAAAATGGGTAAAAGAAGGGAGAACTTTGTGCATCAAAACCAAAAAGTGCTTGGAGCTGTAGTCTGAAATTGTGTGGTCAACAAAGTTGGATGAAAGGCTGATTCTTTACCTGTTTTTAAATAGTTTTTAAATTATTAATGAAATTATTCTGTTGTGAGTCATAAAAACAGAGCCTGTTTTCATAAATCCAAAACATGTTTTTGGTGACTAACAAACCCATTTTATTAGTGTTAGAGGTCACAAAAGTGGGTAAAATAAGAAAAAACTTTGAGCATTAAAAGCAAAACAAAAGAAAACTCTTAAAGGTTGTCTAGAGTTAATGCACTTCCAGGTGCTAAAGGAACTTGGTGCAAGTGCCTCATGCCTCATTATGCACCTGGTGTGCATGATCACCTGCCAACCAATGCCCTGCCATGTCTGATTGCAACATATATATATATATATATATATATATATATATATATATATATATATATATATATATATAGATATATATATATATATATATACACACACACACACAGAGGTGAATCTTTGTCCCATAGAAAAGGTCATCATATGTTTCCTGTATACCTGTAAGGAAAATGCAAACATTAACAATGAAAGTATATACCAAAGCAACTAGAAGTATGTACCCATAACAATTAAAACTATAAACCCACGGTAGAAAAGTATACACCATAACCCGCCTAAAAAGTTAAAATCTCTCTCTCTCTCTCTCTCTCTCTCTCTCTCTCTCTCTCTATATATATATATATATATATAAATATATATATCTCATTGGCAAAATAATGCAAAAATAAATAAAATATTTTAAAAACAGTCCTTTCAATATAACAATAAAACAATTAACAAATTAACAAACATAACTATGATTAAGCAATAATGCATGACAGGGTGTGTGTTGTGCTGGAATAACGTCACGCCTGGGGGTGATTGAGCCCCGCAGGCCACAGGCGAGTGTGACTAATCACCTAGAAAGTGATATTGTCAGCACACACTTGCCATGTCTGATTGCAATATATATATATAAATATATATATATATACACACACACGCACACACACACACACACAGAAGTGAATCTTGTCCCATAGAAAAAGGTGATCATATATTTCCCTGTATACCTGTAAGGAAAAATGCAAATATTAGCAATTAAAAGTATATACCAAAGCAAAGAGAAGTACGTACCCATAACAATTAAAACTATAAACCCCACAGTAGAAAAGTATACACCATAACTCGCCTAAACAGTTAAGAATCTCTCTCTCTCTCTCTCTCCCCATATATATATATATATGTATATATCATTGGCAAAACAATGCAAAAATAAATAAAATAATTTTAAAACAGTCCCTTTCAATATAACAATAAAACAATTAACAAATTAACAAACATAACTATGATTAAGCAATAATGCACGACAGGGTGTGTGTTGTGCTGGGATAACATCACGCCTGGGGTGATTAGGCACAAGGCTGCAGGCTGAGTGCAACTAATCACCCCAGAAGTGACATTAGCCCAGCACAACACACACTCTGGAGTGCATTATTGCTATTATACAATGGCTCGTGGCTCAAAAAAAAAAAGATGAAGAAATATGTTTAAAACTAGTTTGTTTGCTGTTTTTTTTTTTTATGAGGAGGTGTACTGTTTAAAAAAATAGTGCTGATTTCTTGCCAGTAGGTGGAGCTGCCCTGTTTATCTGTGGCTCTGCAGTCCCGAGTCTGCACATCAGTCTTTATGTGTTGTTTGTTTCTTTTGTGTCATTGCTTTGCTCAGGTGTACTGTTAAGTTCAGTGTTTTTTTTTTTTCCAGTTTTCATTTTTTATTTTAAGTCTTTCTCCATCTGTCGGTCCTGCGATGTTAAAAACAGCAAGTGGCAATGATCAGGTAAGGCACACCGAGACATGCTCTCACTCTTGCTGTTACTGGGTTTGTGTAGGGTTGTCAGCGAGGAATGCCATGAGCGGTGTGGTTAGACTGGGGGGGCATAGCAGATTGAACTGAGGGATTCTGTAACTGTTTTAATTTGTGTACAGGAGCCAGAGATTCCGGGGGAAAAACTGTTTGCTGTGAAGCTCAGGTCTCGCAGTTACTGCGCGAGGCTGTGTGCGCTGTGATCGGGAGAGCGCTGATGTGAAGGCAGAATTTGAACAGCACTTAAAGCTGCTCAGGAAACAGCTGTACCAATATAAAATGGTACATTTCAGGATTGGAAATATTTTTCTGTTTTGGAGATTTTTACTTTTATGATTAAGGAGCCAGGAGTAAGGCAGGCAGATTGCGAGAGGGGGAAGCGGGCTGCCTACAGAAAGAGGGATCACTCATTTGGGCAGTGTGTAGTGATTTAAAATAGGTTCATGCAGTCATCTGTGTGCTGGGACTAGAGCCGTGATGTTGTGCTGGGATAACATCACGAGTCCAGTGACAGAGTGACCAATGGGAGCCCTGGATTTTTCTTTGCCATTGTATAATTTCAATTAACCAGTATAAAAATGCAGCTCACCTCAACTATCCTAGATCAAATCAAAAACAAATCCAAGATGGAGAATAAAGTGAAACTCAAGAAAGACTGGAATGTATAAGACAACAGGAAAAAAAATACCATCAAGAAAACTACAAAAATACCATCAAAAAAACTGTGACATAAAGGTTGCAAAATCTTACCTTGCCAGTGTTGGAGAAAGTTGGGACATTCTTGACATACCTACAATTGAACTAGAAAAAACAACTTACTAATGTTATCTATACTCACAAAAAAATCTGAAGGCTTGGAATATGAACATGGAACACTGCATGGCATCCTAAGAAGTTTTGGTCACTTTTTTGAAAGGGAGAACTATCCTTATTTCATCTATAGGAACAAAAGCACAGTATTTAAATAAACCATAATCACAATGACAGCAAAACTAAAATTACTTAAAAAGAAAGAAAAGGAAATCCTCCAAATCAAGCAGAACCATTAACTGACAGTGAAACTGACCTATTTATTATGTGAACCTGGAACTGTGGGCTTACATAACCCCACAGCTCTACTAAATATGTTGTTCTTCAGCATTGGAGTACACTGCGCTTTAAGAACCATGGAGCAATACAATTTAAAATGAAGAGATCTGAAACTATTAACAGACACAGATGGAAACAACTAAATTCAATATAAAGATAGAAAGATAAACCAAGACAAGAACAGGAGCAAATCCAGCAGACGAATGAACCCTGAAACCAAAAATGTTCCAAAACACCACAGACAAAGACCTGATTATGGAAAGTGAACCTTATGTTCAACACAGACCTGAAAAAGCAAAAAGTGATGACTTCCCCTTCTACTTGGTACCAGTTATTAACCATAAGCTAAAGGTAGGCTTTTTACGGTTTTAAAATTTGAAAACAGGGGAAAAAGGACTCACGAAAACAATCAATGAAACAGCAGGGATTGCCCCTAACAAACAGATCACGAACCACAGCACCAGAAAAATGTTCATTCAAATTCTGGTAAATTCCAATCTTCCACCTGTTAAAATAGCCCACATTCCAGGGCACAAAACATCCAGTCCATAAACAACTACTCAACACTGTCTGATGATTAAAACCAAAAAAACAATATCTGGCATACTGGCAAGACAAAAACAACTTGCAATCTGCCAAACTGGGAAGAACCGTGGAATCCTGAACTAGATCTACAACAAGAAATCACTGAAGTACTATACAGAGTTTTAATGAAACAAGCAGGAGAGAGACCTGACAGGCAGTAGCTGAAGCACTGCTGCAGCACAAAACAACTACTGAGAGTCCAGCTGCCAGAACTATGAAACATCTAGAGCAGGACGCCATTAAAGAGCATGACAAAAAAACTCACCAGTGAGCTGCACACAGTAAAGGGAAGACTGTGCCTCTGCCTGCTCCCTATGAAGCAGAATATACTTTCAAACTACCTGCTCCACCCAATCCCATGCCTTCTCCATTTCCCATAGAAAAACTGATCTATTGTGGACTGCATACATCAGTGATGCCAGCATCCCCAGCCAGTACTGCACCAGCACTACAGCACATTGAAGATGAATGGCAACATAGTGTGACGATGTCCAACACACTGATGTTACTTGCTAAAGCACCACAGAACACAACTCCAAACCATAAGGATGCTCCACCTGGAAGTGCGGGAGCAAGCACTGCAACAACATGCTGGTTACACAGTGTGAGACAAAGCCCTCTGAGCACAAACCAGGCTATATACCTGGACATTGAACCAAGTGAGAGACAATGCCCTTTCCCTCCAATAGCCATTCAAATGCCACAAGGGAGCATAACTCCTCCAGCAAACAATAACAAAACTGGAAAGCTGCCCCAAGACTACATACAGCAGTCACAACTGCCTCTAAGCCCTCAGCAACCTACAGGCTGCACTGTACCATCAATATACACCTCAGCACCCAAAGCAGCAAACGTAGATGTCGCAACAGAAGGAAGTAACAATATCACAATATTTGGAAGCACCTGCAACATTCATGCACCCTTATCAATCAAAATCTACAACATGCAACCAAGCAGAAAGAAATACAAAACATATACTAGACTCTGAAACAGGTTCAGACTAATAAAACTGAACAGTAACAATATTGCAAAAACAATGAAGCAATTGTGTACCACTACAAATAATAAGTAAATTAACTATATTACATAACAGATGTTATACACTAGGGCCCAGATATTCAAAAGGGTTGCGCCATGCGCAACAGGGTTGCGCCATGCGCAAGTCCAAAATGCGCCATTCTGCGATATTCAGCAGGAGGCAGTTACGCCACTGGCAACAGGTTGCGCAAGAGAGCAATGCAAATGAATGCATGCTCAACAGGAGGAGGATCATGCATAACCTGCGCAACCCGATATTCAATCGGTTAGCAGAGTTCTGCATGTGCAACTAATCATCGCACAAGCTTGAGCCAAAAAGGCTTAAGTTGAGGCCACCCACGGTGAACTGCTGCATTGCGAGGCGCAACACAGCAACTGCCACCCCTGGCTGGCCCCCATCGGTCCCAGTGCCCCCCACCAGCCAGTGCCCAGGCCAGAACCGTACATATAGCCCCACACATCACCCACAGCCCGATCATAGGCAGAACCTGTATGAACCCCCGTGCCCGGTCGCGGGCAGAATGTAACCCTCCCCAGCGAATAACTCCCTGGTGGTCCAGTGGACCATAAAGCCCGATGCGGGCAGAATGTCTACACAACCCCCAAACATCTCCCTGGTGTCTATTGGCCTCCCCCCACCCACCCACGGCCCTCCACCCGCTCCCCGCGCGGCCGGCGGCGACAACATCCACCCGCCTGCCGCCGTCGCCGCCGCCGCGGGGGGAGCGGGGTGAGGGGCCTGGGTGGGTGGACAATAGACACCAGGAGATGTTTAGGGGCTGTGCTGTGACATTCCGCTCCGCGATCGGGCTTTACAGTCCACTGGACCACCAGGAGTTATTCGGGTTGGGGAGGTTACATTCTGCCCGCGATCGGGCACTGGGGGTTCAACAGGTTCTGCCGGCTCACATCGGGCTGTGGGGTGATGTGTGGGGGTTCATAGGTTCTGCCCACGATCGGGCTGTGGGTGATCGTGGGGGTATATGACCCGTGATGCCCGCGATCGGCTGTGGAGATGTGGGGTGTACATAACTGTGATGCCCGCGATCGGGCTGTGGGAGATGTGTGGGGGTGTCATGTAACTGTGATGCCCGCGATCGGAGTGCATTGTGCGCCGGTCCCCGATGGCTGCTGCCTGGCAGGGTGGCCAGGAGCAAGTCCTCGGGATCGCGCACCTACATGCAAATGGCATGCAAATGGGGCCATAAATAGATGCAAATGGCCCCCCCTGCGTCCTGCATAAATTATGGCCCCATTTGCATGTCACCTTTTGAATATCGGAAATTTGCGCATGGCGCAATGGTACTTCGCCACCGCAAGTTTAATGCTCAACTCTGGCAGCGCGGTAGCGCAGAGTTCCACTAGCCATCTTGCCAAATGCTGTGTTCGGGGTGATATTCAAAGGAGTTGTTCAACAGCGCAACCCCTTTGAATATCACCCCGGCCACACCCCTGCGCAACTATTTTGAGCAGCACAGGGGCTTGCGCCTGAGACTGGCGCAGTTTGAATATCTGGGCCTATATGTCTGTTGTTCTTAGCCTTTGCTGATTGCACTGTAAAGTCTTTTGGCACCATGCAATTCTGCTTAATATTGAGCCAATTCAAATTCTTTCATGGGAATTTGCATATGTTTCCCATGATGCTTTGCAGTACTGGGGTATGTGCAATTGTGTTTTCTTATACTTTATTATGTAAATGTACCTAATAGTGATGTATCGTAACTCTTGGGTATTCATAACCAGTGTCACACTGTGTTATACCAAAGTAGTGAAGTGACTACTACTACAAAATAAAACATTATGAAACCAATACCTAACTATAACTTATTTCCTACCTGCATACTTTCCTGACACCATCCCTATGTATTATATTAAATAAATAATGGGTAAGTGTGGTATACAAGGAAATAATACCATCTTGGGACCAATGAGATTATAGGGCCATTCGGCCTCCAGCCTTGTGGCCTTTATAATCTCATTGGCCCCATGGGTATTATTTCCTTGCATACCACACTTATGCATAATTTATTCTTGTATTGATATAGATAATAGGGGTGCGGTAGTGCCCCTATAGTAAGGGTTGAGCTGGGGTTTGTATGTTAAACCTCAAATTATGCACTTTAATAACTTTGCAACCATCCAACACAGTTGCATGAAAGTTTGCATGCGTAGTCTTGTGTGGTAGAACTTTTAACGTGCCGAGTTTTGTTTTGGTCAGATTTGCAGATTGTGAGCTGTGCGTAGTGCAAAAACGTTAAAAACACTTTTTTTGTGAGTTTTTTTTTTTTTGTCATCACGCTGCACCAAGACAGTTTGGAATTTTGGTCTGAACTTTTTAGGGTACAAAGGCCTTGAGCCACACAAGTGCCTTTTGCTGGTTTGGTGAAAAATTATTGATCCATTCCAAAGTTATTTAATTTTAAATTTTCAGGTTCTGAGCATGTCTTTTGGATAGTTTTCAGGAATGACAAAGGAATTTGGTCTCACTAAAAAAGATTATTTTTCTTGAGAGTTTAATCCTTTTAGAAAAAAATTCCTTTTTCTTAAGCTCCCATCTTGTTTTCACTTTTTCCACACAACAAACTGTTGTAACTCTGCATAGTGATGTCTTCTACAGATATCCAAACATGATTCTTCCTCATCGGCATTTGATGTGCTTCATTCTGTAGTTTGTAATAGCGCCCATGGCCCTGGAACATTTTTTTTCAGTATTTAAATCCTTTTTCGTGACTCGCTAAGTTTCTTTTTTGCGAATCCTTTTTTGTTCTCATGAAAAAGGAAATTGGCTTGTGAAAAAAGATTTAAAAAGCAACTCTTAAAAACACTAGATTTACACCAATCATGTTTTAATTTTATTGTTTTCTAGTTTTATTTTTCGTTTACTTTCCCCTGCTGTTGGTTTACAGAATATTGTAGATAATGCATCAATTATTTCATTAAGTCTTTTAAAATGTATCTGACTGTCCCCTGCTAATCATATAATTGCTGTTTGTGACATCAGTCTATTGTCATGGTGAGCACTATGATGTCATAAACAAAGGCACTGTGAGGTTAGCAGGGGAGAGGAAAATGTTTTCTATACAGACTTTTTAGATGGACTACTAAGATGTGTTGTAAACCTTGGAAAATAACATTGACAATGAAAAAAAATGTATTCTCTAGTAAGTTGTAACAGCTGAAACATCTTATTTATGAAAGCACATGATGAGCTGCTCTTCCAAAAAAAAAAACTAAGTCCAAAATCCTTTTTCGTGAGATGGAATCCTTTTCCGTGACCACAAAAAAGATTCGGAAAAAGGAATCATCTCATGAAAAAGGATTAAAAAAAAACAACTAAGTCCAAAATCATTTTTCATGAGACAGAATCCTTTTCTGTGACCACAGCATAGGTTTATGGAAAATGATTCCTTTTCCACAAACAAGGCAAAGGATTCCCTCTGGTAAAAAAGGATTTCTCATGCTTTTTCCTGCGGCACATTAGTGTCACCTCTGACCCTGCCATTTCTATACAAAATAAATATATATTTCTTGTCCTGCTGAGTAGTACCCCCAACATGTAATAGTTATAAATCAGTATTACCCCCAAATGTATATCCCTGTTGTCTAGTGGCACCCCCCACCCTCCAATCCCTGAATTCATTGTAGTAATATCCCCCATTGTTGGTCAGTGGCACCCCCACCCTTCCAAGTAGCTATGAACCTACAAAGGAGAAAACTGTCCCTCACTGACTTTTTTTCAACCTGAAAAAAAGAAAAGTCCACCAACAATCGCACCTGCACCCCCACCTGACCTCTCACTGCGCATCCACTGACAAGCATCCCCCTTGACCTCTCCACGAACCCTCACTCACCTGAACTGGCTGCACAGTGAAGATCCACTCTCTGAATGAGGATGCATCTTGCTGCTGGAACCATTGACTGCTGTATGACAATACAGTAGTTGCCAGTTCCAGCAGCAAGATGTGTCCTCAGTTGAAGAGTGGATCTTCACTGTGCAGCCATTTCAGGTGAGAGAGGGTGTGTGGAGGGGTCAAGGGGGGTGCGGGTTGGTGGGTGCCCAGTGGGAGATTGGGTGGGGTTGCAGGTGTGATCATCGGTGGACATTTTTTTTCAGGTTGAAAAAAAAGCCATTGAGATACCATTTTCTCCATTGTAGGTTCATAGCTACATGGAAGGCTGGGGGGTGGGCACTGACCACCAGTAGGGATATTACTACAATGAATTCAGGGATAGGATGGTGGTGGTGGGGGGGGGAGTGCCACTAGACACCAGGGATATTTTGGGATAATACTGATTTATATCTATTACATGGAGGGGGGTACCACTCAGCAGGAAAATAAATGTATATTTAAAATGCATAGAAATGTCAGGGTGAGTTTTGTCACTAGACACCATAGATTTAAATTTTGGCTGGGGTAAAAATTGGAGGGTGGGGGGGTACCACTGACACCAATGAAAAATATGATGTGCCACTGGAGAAATGGCAGGATGGGGGGGGTGCCACTAGACACCAGGGCTATTCACTTAAAATTACTGGAGAATGGGACACAGTTGTTGGGTGGGTGGTTCCACTGGACACCAGGGAAGAGACAAATATATTTTTCTAAAAGAATATATGATCAACTTATGTATTCATAGGAGCGCAGGGTCCAAAGAACTCTGCGCTCCCACAGCCAAAAAAGGATACAATTATACTATCTCAAAAAGTAAGGAAATAAATTGCAAAAAACTTCGTTAATGCTCCAGTTTGTATCAAAGTGACAAAAGTTGGGAAATGTGGCATTAGGGTTTCCAACCCTAACACTCCCTGTCAAACCAAGCAGAAAAGCAGGTGTGGGGTGTGCCTTGGGCTTCTCAAGCCTAATGCTCACCCCATTCCCATAACGTCTACACATCTGACCTTATTTACAGATGGAATGGGGTGAGTGTTAGGCTTGACAAGCCCAAGGCACACCCCACACCTGCTCTCCTACCTGGTTTGGGGGGGTGGGGTGTTAGGGTTGGAAACCCTAATGCCACATTTCCCAACTTTTGTCACTTTGACCCTAACTGGAGCATTAACAAAGTCTTTTGCAATTTATGTTTACTATATATAATAAGTACAGAGAGAGACAGAGGCAAGAGACTCACATGACACATCTCATTGCTTTTGTAAAAGTGCCACCATATTATAATGCACATGATTAACTGTCTTGCAAGGTCATGACAAATGGACCCTGTTATGTGGTAGAACAGCTGGATTTTACATTTTAGAATGTTTTGATTGGCAGTCATCCAGACAGCGAGAATTTGTATAACTTTGCATTTCTGTTAGATTAACAGATAGATGGAGGCCCGGTGGTGAGAACGTTACTGTTTTTTTTTATTTTCTTTTTAATTTCCTATCAACAAAAAGACCACAATGAATGATAACTAAAGTTCAGCTGGCTGTATCCCATCGTTCTGCTGAGAGCAGCAAGAGGCAAACCTAAGGCAAGCAGAATGTAGTCATCGAGGGCTCCCTTGCACTAGCTCTCCTTGCACTGGGCGTCTGTTTCATTTAAAGTACATGAGACTGAAATTAGCACAGTTATATGGTAGGCATTTTGAGCTTTCAAGTAAATGAAAAGGGCTATGCTGGTGTGTCCATGTTTTCCAGCTCTGCTTTTGATTGACCATTGCAGACAGCCAGGCCTGAAATGAGAAACCACAGCAAAACAGCAAGTTTCCAGGCACTGACATGTCAAGAAAGGAGATGTGCATCTGGAGAACTTGAGATGGGAGGGCAGATGTACTCTAACCTAGAGTGCAGAGACTGGTCTATTTATAGCCAGTATTGACAGACAGACAGGCAGTATAGGAAAGCCCGCAGTGTGAGCAGACTTGTACTGGACAGAGTGACTGCTCCACCCTACTCAGTGTTGGGTAAGTTACTTTTGCTATTACTTTTGGAAACTTGTTCCAGAAAGCTCTGTTCAGTCACTAGCAAGGATGGAGAAGTACTGGAAAAAGTAATACACCTTATAGTTACAATTATTTATGTCTTTTTACACAAAAGTAATATGTAGCTCTAACTGATTACATTTATTTGAAAGTAACTACTGTAGTAACTAACCTATTACTTTTAAATAAGTGTTATCTGTTATAGTTATTATTGTTTTTTATTGTTTTTGTATAAAAAGAAAAAAGTAACTGTAACTGACAGGTGTATTACTTTTTCTAGTACTTCTCCATCCTAGCTAGTGACTGCACAGAGCTTCCGGGACCAAGTTTCCAAAAGAAATTGAAAGTAATAGAAAAAGTAACTCACCCAACACTGCCCCTACTGGCAGCCATCATTGTGATTGATCATGCTTTGTTGTTTAGTTTTTTTGTTTTTGTAGAGACTTTTAGTGCATGTGAATAATGTCAGACTCATGGCACTGAAAACTGAAGACCTCTGTCTAGCCACATATAGAGTTAATTTCAGATATTGACCTATGTGGAACACTAACTCATTGGGTATAAAAACAATGAGTTAGATTGTCTACACGGGAGAAAAAAATGTGGGTCAAAAGGGAAAACTGTTTGACATGTGTCATGGTTCTCTACTCAAAAATGAATACTGCATAAAATAGGTATGTCATTGATTATGACAGTGTGAGCTTCCCTAAACTGCCCTACCAATGGGCCTCAAGTCAACCCTGTCACATACGGTGAGAGGGTCACTCAAGCTCCATGCCTTTTCAGTCCTTGTCCTCCCAACTGAATCCCCTAACAAGGGTATCCATTTAGCCCAGGTATATTAATGGTTATCTGGTGGAACTGGACTGAGTCCCTACTTCCCATTACACATTGGCGACTTAATTGCAACCAGATGATAATGGCTTTTGGCCACTTTTTTCCTTGAAAGGATTTGAACCAGTGACTAAGAAGTAAAAGTCTCTTTCACCCTTTGCCAATCTACTGACCCACCTAATCCAGTCCCAGTGCTTGATGGTGCTTTGGAAAAGAGGGTGGACCAGATGTGGAGCACACTGAATACAGACAAAGACACGAAAGGATTGTGCAAGTGATGTGGGTTAATTGCCACTGACTAGAAGAGGCTGATGATGGCAGATCTGCCATCATTTGGATTTTAGAATGAGAGACATGAGTTGGATAGAGTGCTCTTAGGCACTTTGGAAATAAAATTATTTTCCTAATTAAAGGAGCTTTAGAAAATGTGATGTTTACTTAATAACATCATGGTTAGCAATGTCCAAGCTGTAGAGACAGATCAGCTTCTCTTGAGTCCAACGGGGACAGGAGGAAGTTAAAAACACCTTGGTACCCTCCTGAATCACAGCAGCATCAGAGTGCTTGTTTGATTGTAATCCTTCAGTTTGTTTGCATCCTTTCTGTTTTTGTGTAACTTACAACCTGTGGTGACATTCCCACTTGCTATTAACATGTTGCTCACCTACTAAAAAGAGTCAATAGTAAACAAAAGTCAGCAAGAACCAACAAAAGCTGCAATGGTTTGTTTTGCTTCTGCTGCACCATGATATAGGAGTTTTAAAAGTGCATGTTCAGCAAACTGTTTAAAATATACACTGGGTCAGCAGGCAACTTTGTGTATGTCTAATGTCTGTACTTGTGCACTGCAGATTTCACCATTCACACTCTCTGTCCTGTAGTTGGGACCACCACCCTTGCAGTGTGCCACAGAACTTGTTTGTGTGGCCTGAGTAAACACTTATCCTGGTGAGTGTTCCACCCTTAGAGGTGCCACAGTGACCTGGTCCCCTTCTCACTGTCCCTTCCAAATTCCAGGCTTTGAATGTTAAATTCTCTGGTTTACCAGACAACTCAGTGTAGTGTAATGCTTGGGCTTCTGCAACATGGTCATTCACACTCTGTCCCTTAGCTAAGACTACCACCCTCACTGGGAACCACAAAACCCAATCATGTGGCCTGTAGGAATGCTCATACCAGTAAGTGTTCCACCCTTAGAGGTGCCACAGGGATGTTGTCCCCATAGACTAAAGGTATCCTAAAGAGTATGCACAAAAAGACAGAGCTGAAGGCATGGCATAGCAAGGCCTGAACTTACTACTTGAACACACTAAGGAAGATTTGAAATGACAGTGATCACAGCAACACAGAAAATCAGCATTCGGCAGCATTCAAAGAAAAGCCAGCATAGTGCATAGGGACACAACCAGCAGGCGAAGCCAGGAACAAGTGAGTGCAGCAGGCTGCCAGTCAAGCAGAGCAGAAGAGCCACAGCAAACATGAAAGTATGGGAGCAATAAGCAGGAAGGGTGGGAGCACCCATGGGGCCCAAAAACAATAGAAACGAAAGCCACTAGGAGGCAGCAACAGAAGCAGCTGGACTGGAGCAGCAGTAGGTAGCAGGTACAGTAAACTGTTAAAACAAACTCTGGCCAGAGCCGATAGGGCTGCAGCTGAGGAATTTGGGGTAAAAATATTGAAAATTTGTTTTTTAATATTTTTACACCAAATTTTCAACATAGCCTTGTTATGATCATGCCTCATGAGGAAGGGCAGAGAACATGTTTAACTCCTGGCCTAAAGGTGATTTCATGCAGGGACAGTGAAATCAGCTTTCAGGACACAAAAACATATTTTGGGCAGGAATTGAAAAATAGCAGCTGTCACGTTCATTAGGTGCTGTAAAGAAATGGCTGTGTTGAAAAATTTGAGGTTAAAATATTGAATATTACCAAAGTTATGAGCCTGCATTTGCAAAATTCAACATAGCCTCATAATTTTGTGGGGTTTTTTTCAATATTTTTACACCAAATCTAAGTCATAGCCTTCTTATGACCCCACCTCATGAATAAGATCAGAGAAAGTGATCAATTCCTGTCTGACAGGTGATTTCGTGCAAGGACCTCAACATCACTGTTTGGGATGTAAAAACAAAAACACATTTTGGCCAGGATTTAAAAAATGACAGCTATCGCTGGCCCAGTGGCGCTGAGGTGCTGGACACCACACCTTGTGCTACACTGGTGACCTGGGTTCAGGAACGAGCCCGGGATACTGGGAGTCAGCTGGGGGGGAGGGAGGAGCTGGATTGAGTCATCAACTGGCAACTTTCCTCTCCTGGGGTTGGTTGGGTACAGTACCAACTAGTGGACAGGGTCAGGAAGGGAGGGCATCATTAGGCGAGTGGCGGAATCCATGCCTCACCATGACTTACCACTTGGACTCCAGTACTGTTCACTCGGGGCAGGGACAAGACAACCTAGCTACTTTCCGTAGCCACAAAAAATCCTGCCCCATTGCTGTGCAGAGTGATCCCCGATCAGGGGAGAAGGAGCCACAGAGAGGCAGTATGCCACCACAAGCCCTAGCCAGAGCAGGCATAAAAAGACGATATAAAAAAATGACAGCTGTCACTTTCATGAGGTGCTGTAAAGATGTAGCTATGTTGCAAATTTGGGGTAAAAATATTGAAAATTGCCGAAGTTATGAGCCTGCATTCACAAAATGTAATGCAGGCTCATAAGTTTATTGTTGTTTAATATTTTTCACCACATTTTCAACATAGCCTTCTTATGGCTCCACCTCATGAACAAGGGCAGAGAAAATTTTCAACTACTGCCCAAAAGGTGATTTAATGCAGAGACCACAAAATCACCTTTCAGGATGTAGACAAACATTTTGGTCAGGATTTGAAACATGACAGCTGTTATATTCATGAGGTGCTATAAACATATGGCTATGTTGTGAATTTGGATTAAAAATATAAAAAAATTATCAAAGTTACAAGCCTGCATTCACAAAAGTCAATGTAGACTCATAACTTGATTGCTATTTAATATTTGTACACCAAATTTTCAACTAGCCATCTTGTGACCCCACCTCATGAACAAGGGCAGAGAATTTTTTTAACTCCTAACCGAAAGGTGATTTTGTGCAGGGACCACAAAATCACCTTTCAGGACAGATCTGCCTAATGACAGTGAAGTTGTTCATGAGGTGGAGTCCCAAACAAGGCATATTGAAAATTTGGGGCAAAAATATGAAAAAATTACCACATTATGACATTAAGTTCAAAACCTCATTGAAATACATTGAACCGCATACCTGTTTTCTCAGTTCATGGTCTGGCTTTGAAGGGTGAAGACGTGTCTGCGGTCCAGAGAGGATTATGGTGTTGGACCCCCAATGGGTAAGTAAGAACTTGAGGGGTGGTGGGTGATGAGTGGGAGGGTCTGGTGGGTAGTAGTGTAACGGCCGCAAAAGACATTGATGAATGTTTCTTTTTAACAGGTTAAAAAAGAATGAGGATTCCTGCACTGGGGGATTGGGCACCCCCCAGTGCCACTGGATGTGTGAATGGGACACTGGGGGATTGAGCACCCCCCAGTCTCACTATTATGTTTCTTGGGGGGGAGATGGGGTGGTGGGTGCTGAGAGGGAGGGGAGGGTGGAGGGGAATATATTTCATTAAAAAAAAGGAAATTGGGTGGTCACAGCGGAAGACAGCATAGACTACCATGACCAACATGGTCGCCACAATGTATTGTGCGTGAGCAATACAATTTGGTTGCCATCTTGGACATGGCGTAGTGTGCTATGTTCTGCCATGACCTCCAACAGAGCAAAAAATAGTGCAGTGCAACTGCCAATAGACACAGCAAGCGGCATGCTTCATAGTCACGGAGGTGACTGTGCTGAAAATCCAACATGTTCTGCCGGAAGAAATGCACTGACTGCTTTTTTGATAGCAAGAGGTCTGCAGGCCTATGCCCACTGCACCCCTAAAAATGAGGTTAGGATGCAGCAGTAAGGAACAAGGCTGGAACTCTCTGTAGGAGAGCTGCAACCCAGAAGTGGCAGCAGATACCAGAAGCAAGGACAAGGCACAGAAAACCAGAAACCAGGGAGAATGGAGTACATGGGAAAAGGAACAGCAAAGGACCACAACCAGAGTAACACACAGCAGTTATGAAGCAGCTGCAGTTCAGCAACAATGAAAATTCAATTAAGGGAGCAGGCCAGCAGAAAAAGGCTTTACAAGGGAGGGTAATCATGTGAACCAGCTACACCCTGGCTCATGGCAATGAAAACGTGAGTGTTCGAGGATTCTGATTATGTGCTTTAAATAGCACTTGGTGAAGGCAGAGTATAGCCACTGCCTCACCAAACCCTAGGCTTCATCTGTTAAAATATTGCATTTATCCATATGTTAATCCTGTTAACAAAATAGATGTTCATATTTAAAAAGCAGCTGACATCTTTGAGACAGGCAAGTCACTCCAAAGTGTTGCTTTTCTCAGGGTCCTGGAGACATCAAAAAACATTTATAATTTTTTTATCCATACATACTGAGATGCTTTATATTTGTGCTCTGATTGTTACAGAGACATTCTGAGCTGCCCACTCCAGTTCTGCCTCCAACACCCCCTTCTAATGATATTTAGTTGGGAATGGGATACAGAAATTACTAGTCTGTAAAAGGAAGGAGGGGTAGCAGTTAACTGTAAGTTATCATAACTTGCAAGTCTGACTTTCACTTTTGGTGGTAGTATACTTGTAAGCAGGTACCAGAAACCCCTATCTGAACCTGGTAGTTGTGACCCCTGGATCCCTTTGTTGCCCCCTACAGAGCAGATTAATCATAATTTAAAACAGTTCACTGTAAAAAATGCACATCTGTTAGTAAACTACAAAGAGGAAAGAACATTGAATGTTAGTCGCATGGAGTGAGGGCCACCCCACAGGCAGAGTAACTTTCACTCTTTAATGAACCCAGAAGTCAAACAAATAACAGTGCATATGGACATACATTTAGCAGTTGAGAAATTGTCCCTGGTTGTCCCTTAATATGCTGACAAATCTTCATTAAAGGTTGGACTGAGTTCAGAGTCCTGCACAATGACCCCTACCCCATCAGTCCTGGCAAGACTATGTTTTGTTAACTTTAACAAAAAAGAAGGTGCTCCAACAGTTACGCCTACTTTATCAAAATGACCCAGTACCACGAGTGAGGTGTGGTACCTTGTTTCCAGCGTGGGTAATGCATGGTCTACTATGGATTCATTACCTATCTTCATGCTACCACTGTCTGGTTAGTCCACTTGGCACTTCAGTCCTTGCTATCCATTTTCTGTGCCTTGCTCCATCACTTGGTCACTCCCCACTCACAGTCATCTAGCATCTCCACTGCTTGCCATCCTCTGGTCACTTTCCAACTTGTCCTTTACTGATTATGCCTCACTGATGGACCCAACCCGAGACTACATGGATGTTGCAGTCCCTAACTATTGGTCTGAGTGTTGTCTATCTTACATTGGAATTTTTAAGTTCAGAATGCGCACAGCCCACCCTAACTGTTGCTAGCCCCTACATCGGCCTGGTCATGACCATCCCCCTGATCTTTCCTGTTTACTGAGACTCACTGGAACTCTTAGTACCCTTCTCTCAGGGCTGATATGGAACTGTAAGGTGAAGTCTGTGTGAGAATAGGGAAGCCTTTAGGGTAATGACTGTATTTTCCCCCATCCTTGTCCCTCCTTGGGATTCAATTCTGCACCACTACTATTGGATGATGCACGGCACTTCAAAGGGGCCATCACAGAACAGAACACACAGTCACTCACCTGTAGTACTCCAAACAGAGCTGCCTGCTGCAGACATGCAACCATGGTACTTCAGAGCAACCACCCACTGCAACTATTGCCACCACCCCAGTGACTCAGTCTCATGGCTTCAGCTGCCATCAGTTCCTGCTTCTGTCAAGAAGAGGAAGGGAGCGAGTGTTGCATGAGGGTACCTGTTGTGCTCACTCTTACTGTACTCTGTCAAGGGACCTGACTGGTCCATGCTGGAAAAAGAGTAGCCTATCTAGGGGAGGTCCCAGAAAGCCTATGAATGGGCAGATAGAGCATCTGCTCTTGGGCTGCAAGGGTCAAGGATGTGACCCCTGGTTACAAATTAAAGCAATACAGCTCTTCTGAAAGGGAAGGCTGAATCTGTAAGCTGTAACATCTTACAGTAGACAGTTCTCGGTGCCACTCCCAGTCATCCTGCCTCTGGCACCACAATCTAGTATATAAAAAAATAGAAACATAGAATTATTCAGCAGAAAAGGACTGCATGGTCCATCTAGTCTACCCATATGGTCCTGCATACTCTGTCTCCACAGACCCTAACTGGCCTCTGGTGACACTCCCTTCTCCCTGCCTATTTACTAATTTTCACTTATGTCTGTCCCACCCATGCTTGAAGCCTCCTACTGTTTTCACCTCCACCACTTCTGCTGGCAGTCTGTTCCCGGCATCAGCCTCTCCTTTTTAGCGAAGTAGTACTTCCTCAGATCTCTCTTAAACTCCTCCCTTCAACTTCATCACATGCCCTCTGGTCCTGGTGCTCTTTCTCATTTGAAAGAGACTTCCCACCTGTTCACCCACTTGAGGTACTTGTAGGTCTCTATCATGTCTCCTCTTGCTCTCCCCTCTTCAGGGTGTACATGTTGAGATCCCTCAGTCTCTCCGCGTAGGGATTAAGCACTACCACTACAGTAAATAAGAAATTACTCCTCTCCAGTACTGACCCTTAACCAGTTTCCCTATCTGGGATGTTGCTATAAAATGTCAGACCCTGACTAACTGGCATCCCAGGCCCTCCCTGCATCGCAGCCCCAGAACCTACAGTACCTGTTATTCTGCCCTTCTGCATCCCAATCTATTTCACCCACCTCCTGCTACACTTGCTAGCCATGAAGCTGGAGCCTGACACAGTTGGGGAATGTCTGTTTGGGGTCCAAATCTTGGGGAAAATGGTTTCCAACCCTGCCCTCTGAATGACAGAAATCCTGTCCATGCCCACTCATAAGGGAAAAAATCAGGACTGGGCTCCAAAAAGGAACAGGTCAACAGCCACTAACATTTGGACCTGGAGGGGAGGTATTCTCCAGAAACAGGCAACCCAGTAGGTGTGAGGGTGATGACAGTGCTAAATGATGGTGTAACTGGTCATCCCAGTGATGGAGCTGGGGCCTCTAGGCCCTCTTATCAATTGGCCCCCTCAGAGAAATGGAGGCAGGACTAAGGGTGTTCAGCATGGAATAGCTCCCTACCATACCGGGGCATACTGGGGCATCAGAAGGCAGTCATTCCATGCTTAATGTAAGAGACCCACACTAGGAGTAGAGAATGCATCCAAAGATGAAAAGGATTCCCAGCCATAGTCCTGTTCGTCAAATCCCTGCTAGCGTGCGCAGCTCCCTGGGGTGCCAGCGGGCGATGTAACAGTATAGAGCCCTTCCCCTCCCAACCATAGGAGAGAACATTATATAGGAAGCTCAATCCACTTCCTGCCAGATGAAATGTCATCTTGGGCTCAGGGTAGGAGAGAGCTGGCTCATCAGCACGGCAAATGGCACCTCAGTCGTTGCACTGTCAGGGTAGACCATGGTGCTCTGAGTTATCTATATTTGTATTTCAGACGCAGGGGATAGATTCTTGCAATGAAAGTTGCCTCCAGGGAGCACTTTACCGTTGCACATATTCTTTGTCACAATTAAGTCCCTTTTCCTATATATTTATCATTCTAACACCACGGATCACCACTGTAGTGAATTCTGATGTAACCCCTAGATGGCGCTATCCCAGGGGCTACTACCCCTGCCTGATTTGCCACTAACAGGTTGAGGGGCCTGGATCCAATGGCGGGTGCCTCCACCCAGAGGTCAGGGTTTGCAATAGTTAAACTAACTTGGTCACAGCCCTCTGGGACACTGCAACCCCCCTTTCTTCCCACTAGTGGCCCACACAATATATCAGAATTACCTTCACAGTATACACTTACCCCCAGGTCTGGTTCCGCACTGGGACCTCCCTGTGAAATGAGATACAGTGCAACAATCACAGTACAGTACTTTAACATAGACAAATACCTCAGGCAGTATAACTTTGCTGAAACAAGCAGCTCTGATTTATTTAGGGGGATATAACAAGGACAGGGAAATCAGGTTAATCAGCTTATCACTCTAATAATCTACCTATGGCTCTGTGCAGGCCTATCCCTATCAGTTACTGTCCTGGGTACCCAAGCCCTAGTGGCTAGTCCAAACCGTGGCAGCTGGTAGGGCCCTTTCACACAGAAAAGGAGAATTAAACAGTCAGCAGTACAGTAATTCCATTTGGATTTAATGTGGCAATTCAACAGGGAGCGACCTGAATTAGTACTCACGACCTCCAAATAAGATAGGGTCCTTCAATGTCAGCAGGGCTCACTTGAGGTACACAAACCTCTTCACACATCCATATAAAGAAGCACTATACCAGGCAGGCTGCATCTGTATCGATCGCAATTACTGCACAATACCGGAGAACACACAGCAGATTCAGTTCCTGACAGACAGAGTGCAATTTTCAGCAATTCCTCCAGTCTTCTACAGGGTGAGCCTGGTTTCTACTCTTCAGAGATCCTTTGATTCTTTTCACAGGACGGATTCAGTCCTAACAAGCTGTTACACAAGCTGCAGACCGGAACTCTGGGCCTCACACACGCTTTTGACTAAAACTGCACACTGAAAAAGCACAGGGCTCTTCCTTCTTCACTGCCAAAGCTCAACTGAAACTCCAACCCGACAAAACCGGGCACTTCCTTTGAGTTCCTCCCAGTTCTTGACTGGATTGGCTGTCACTCACAATAGACTGCTGCTGTTGGTCCAAAATGCACTGAAGTCTAAACTACATCTCCCAGAGTCACTGCCCATACAATCCTCTTGTGGCTGGCTCAGATTATGAGTCCAAGTTCTGATTCGTCCAAGGCACCATTTTAGAGCTAGCATACCCCACACTGATTGGTCCAGTTCAGCAGTTCAAAACTAGAATGGGAACTAGCAGACACAGTTCTGACTGCAAAGAAAGCAGGTTAGACAAACTGTAATTTCATATTACTCTAAATAATTTCTGGCAAACAGTTACATCTTTCAGATAGGTTCCCTTTGCACTCCTAGTGACTGCAAAAATGGAGTGAATTGGCAGCTTGAGTGGTACTCAATCAAAGACACACAGTCCCCATACAAACTAATTATGTCTGCAAGCAGACAGCTCTTAAAGACAGTACCAGAGGTTCTAAAACACTCACTGATAAATGGCTTAAGCAAAACACCATTCAGGCTTGGAGCATTCAAGCAAGCTCCTGAAGTCTTTTAGGAACCCCATTTGCAGGGGTTACACCCTTCCGCCTGGGAAAGCTTGGCGTCGCGTCAAGCAAGTACCACATAAGTTTCAACTGCAACCATATACATTTGCATTAGGCTCGCACATGTAATCATCAGTCAATATATCATTTTACCAAGAACACATTTCTGAAACATTGCAGTACGTCCTCACTTTACACAGTATTACATACACATTGTACCATAACTCAAGTTATTACCTCTTGTACATGAAACCTGAAGAGAGGGCCCTTCCTATCAGTTACCTTGGGGCTGGATGGGGCAAGGGCACCATACTGAAAGGCAACACAAGTAACTTGGAGTTAGCACTGATGCTCAGTTTGGGCAATGAGCTGGGGACACATACACTCCTTTATGGACAACATTGAAGGCAAGTCCACAGGCCTCCCAAGGGAATCATAACTGAGGTGCACCCAGGCTTTACAGCTCGACCAGTCTTTCTAGGGGAACTGTTATAGTCTCTGCACTCTGAGCCTCATTTTCAGCATTGTCCTCACTTGTCAGGAGTCTCCATGGGGTAGAGAGGCTAGAACTTGGGGCACTTTCAGCTCCAGGAGTTACAGTTTCTGAGTCCACAACATTTGGCTCGCATGGAGAGCTTTCGGACACTGGCAGTGGACTGTCAGGGCACTCAAAATACTCTTCTTGTTCAGGTGTATCACCAGTCTGCCCCAATCTATCATTTTCCTCCCCTGAAAGCTCAAACAGTTCAACCATGCACAATGATTCCATTTCATCTGATCTGATGCTTTGCACTTCACTTTCTGGGAGCATTGGCTCCAGGGATGAAGCTGGGGGCTTAGACAGTCCAGAAGGCCCAGCTTTGTCTCTAGTATTGACTAGGGGATTGCCCCGAAACAATTGACTCAGTTCGTAAGAAGGATAGTATTCAAAGTCCTCTCACTTTCTTCCGATATGGACTGACAGTCATGCTCAACTGGGACTTGTGGAGGGAACACTTTAACTTTGCTTCTGTAGGTGCAGACTTTCTTGATCTTTTCTTAGCAGCAGCTCTAGTCACTGGTCCAGAGGGGCATCTTCTAGGGCTCAGACTCAATTAAGATTTGTCCAATGGGCAGTAAATGATTTCTATGCATTGTTTTTACATCTTTTGAATTATTCTCAGGCCTTACTTTGTACACTGGCAGATCATCTAGTTTGCCCACTACAATGTGAGGAGATGGTGCCATCTGTCAGCAATCTTGTGCTTGCCATGCAGTCCCAGATTTCTTAGCAATACCCGATCTCCTCCTGGAGTTCCTGTGCTTTCACCTTTTATCATACCTTTCTTTGTTGGCCAGATTTCTTTTGGCAGCCATGGTTTGAGCCAGTTAGTACGCATGAGTTAGCTGGGCCTTTAACTTTTGCACATACTGTAAATAGTTGTCAGCTTGAACCCCATCAGGAGAGACCCCAAAACACACATCTACTGGTAGTCGAGCTTCTCTTCCAAACATCAGGTAGGGGAGAATCCAGTGGCATCACTTTTGGTGCAGTTATAAGCATGTACCAGGGTGCTAATTTGTTGGCTCCATCTAGGCTTGTCCTTTGGGTGCAGGGTGCCTAGCATATCTAGCAAAGTGCGGTTGAAACGCTCAGGCTGTGGGTCTCCCTGGGGTGGTAAGGAGTGGTTCTGGACTTTCGCACTCCCCACAGAGAAAGCATCTCTTTGATCAGACGACTCTCAAAGTCTCTCCTTGATCAGAATGGATTCTTTGTGGAGCCCCATAGTGAACAAAAAGTTTTCTACAAGTACTTTGGCCACAGTGGATGCTTTCTGGTCTTTGGTGGGGAAAGCTTGGGCATATCTCGTGAAATGGTCAGTGACCACCAGCACATTACTGATATTTCTTTGATCTGACACCAAACTCAGAAAATCAATACAGACCAGCTCCATGGGTGCACTGGTGGTGATGTTAACAAGGGGCAGCCCTCTGGGGCAAAGCTTTCCTCTGTAAGCAGCGACTACAAGTTGAATGTGTTGCTCCACATCAGCCCCATCTTAGGCCAATAGAATCTGGATCTCACCAAGTCAAGTGTTCTGTCTATCCAAGGTGCCCCATGTGGTTGTGCAAGGACCTCAGTACTGAGTCTCGAAGGCAGTGGGCAGCACTAGTTGTTGTTTGTCTACTTGTCCCCCTCTGTCTACTGTTTCTCTGTATAACAGTTTATTGATCAGTTTCAACTTAGGACCTTCTTTGTATAACAGTGCAGTTCTCAAATCAGTGGAGCGTAATTTGGACACATCTTTTCCTGCATAGAGGCTTCTAAAGCTGCTTTGATCATGGGATGCGGGATTGAGCCCGCGAATACTGTCATTGTCCAGCTGAGGCAGTGCACCAATGTCTATTGCAGAAAAGTGGCAATAAGCAGCAGGTATGCAATTCTCAGAGGGTCCCAAGCAATCCACCATGCAGTCCACTGCGTCCGTGGACATTGTTCCTCCCTGTCAAACTTCGGCAGAGTGCCCGAATGTCAGGTTCTGCCAATCGGACCCAATCATTCTGGGAACAGGCCTCCGGGAGAGCATCAGCATCTATGTGGTTCAGACCTGCTCGGTATTGAGAGCATAGTCATATGTAGATAATGCAGAAAGCCACCTTTGGCCAGTGGCATCCAACTTAGCTGAGGTCTGCACATAGGTCAAAGGATTATTGTCAGTTTTACTAGTATTTTAGCCCCATACAAGTACTCATGGAATTGGTCAACAATAGCCCACTTCAAAGCTAGGAACTCTAACTTATGTACAGGATAGTTCTTTTCGGATGGGGTCAGGCTTCTACTGGCAAAGGCCACTGGTCTCAGGCCATTCTCGTGCTCTTGGTACAACACAGCCCCCAACCCTTGCAAGCTAGCATCAGTGTGCAGGGCGTAGGTTTTCTTGGATGCATAGGCCAGCACTGGAGCATGGGTGTTGATATATGATCTCATGAAAGCAGTCTCATAATCAGGAGTCCAGCGGCCCCAAATACTTCACCTCGGATGAAAATACACTCTTCAGTCTTGAGGACGCTGACTTTTGGTATTTTTGTGGGTTGGGGATACCCTTGAGTAAGGTTAAGTAAAGGGCGGATCACTCTTGAATAGTCCTTGATGAGCGCCGATAATAACCACAGAATCCAGGAATCTTTGCAGTTCTTTTAGATTTTTGGGCTGTGGCCAGTGGTCAAGGCCTCAACTTTACTTGGGTCGGTCTCTATTCCTCGGTGGATACTATGTGTCCCACATACTTTACTGATGTTTGAAAGAATTGACACTTATCAATGGACAGTTTAAGGCCAAAGTCCTCCAGTCGGTCCAATACCTTAAATAATCTGCTCTCATGTTCCTCCAGTGAGCTGCCAAACACAATAACATCATCTAGGTATACCAGGCACTCTAGTAAGTTCATGTCCCCACTGCACGCCTCCATCAATCGTTGAAAAGTGGCTGGGCACCTGAAATCCTTGAGGCATCCTCATGAATTCATAGAAGCCAAGCGGACAGATAAAGGCCGTCTTCTCACGGTCCTCTGGGGCCATCGGGATCTGGTAGTACCCACTGCGGAGATCCAGCACAGAGAACCACTTGCTCCCGTTTAGGCAGTCCAAAGCATCCTGAATGCGGGGCATTGTGTACTGATCAGGGATAGTCCGCCGGTTTAAGGTGCGATAATCCACACACATCCTTACTGTTCCATTCTTTTTCCTCACTACCACAATGGGGGAAGCATAAGGGCTTCTGGATTCTTGTATTACACCAGCAGCTAACATCTCTTGCAGATGCGTCTCACATCATCTATGTCAGCAGGTGCCAGGCGTCAGACCTCTCACGAAATGGTCTTTCGTCATGCAGCCGGATATTGTGCTCAGCTCCTTGCACGCATCCTACATCCCATTCCTTTAAAGAAAACACCTGGTCTCTCTGGGCAAGCTTCTCACTGATCCTCACTTTCCATTCAGCTGGCAGCGGGAGTCGCGAAATCAAACAAGTCAGGCGTTACTCTGTCATTCTTCCTTGAACTCTTGCTGCTGGGTAGCACTGCAGTGTCTGCACAATGCACATTAGCCAGGATGCAACCTCTGTTTACTCGAATGTCTCTTTCAGACACATTATGAACTTGGACCATTACCCTTCTGGCATAAGCATGGGCTCTAGCGGGCAAAATACTAAAGCTTGACCAGCAGTCCCTCTGGCAATTTTCCATCGCCTGGTGCATCCAACATTAATATTTTATTCTTAACATCCTTTCTGATACGGACCTCTCCTGTAAGGTACACTGGGCATTTGGCGCCAGGATCAGAGACTCAGGATCCTTCTTCCATACAATTCCGACCGGTTCCTCTGGTTCTGTTTTTCAGCATCTCTCTGTGCCTCATAGGCCTTCTTAATTAAAACCGGAACTCTTAAAGCCTCTACCAGTCTTTGACCCTGTTTTTCATAACACAACTGTGCCAGCCTTCCGAACATATGAGCATTTGTTCCAATCAACAAAGGGACACCATCATACAGTCCAGTGGGGGACACACTAAGGCTAGGGTCTCTACTTGTTCGCCACTCCAGCCACGGAGGTGGGGAAAGACAGCCAAATTGGATATACCGGAATAGGGTAGGCCTTCTCACTTAACCCCCATACATGCAGTCCTTCTAATGGTTGTAAGTGCGTCTGACAAATGCTTCTGATACCAATCCTGGAACATAATTGTCACTTGGGAGCCACTGTCTAATACAGCTCTTGTAGACACTCCATTCACCTTTACAATGGTCTCCATGGAGGGACCCACTATTCTGGACCAGTCTGAGAGGCGGTACTGGGGCCTGGGCAACTGACCTTGCCACAAGAGGCGTGAATTAGCATTTTGGTGCCTCACTGGGATCATGTCGTGCACCTCTTAACCACTGATTTGTTCTCCAGAGCTCTCCTTGTAGCCTATATGCAACTTTGTCAGTGTCTTTTGGGGACTGGCATTCCCTTTTATGTGCCCATCCTTCCCACAATTATAGCAAAACATACTTTCTGGAGTTTGAGCTGGCCGAGGCGCACACTGGGAGTCAGGCGGGTATTACTAACTGGAAACCTGGGTGCCATCTCTGTCTGCGGCGTGATAAGCATTTGGAGACATCTCGTCAGTTTCTCACTTCCATGGTCAAGGAATTGAGTTTGGAGCTGTTATCAGCAGGAGATACATGGGTGGGTACCCCACCCCATAGCAGATGCAGTCGGATATAGGTCAGGGCCCGCACTTGCAGGCGTGGCCTTCATAAAGGGACTGTTTTGAATTCCGGATCTCTCTCAACAGTTCGCCCCATTGTGGCATATCTTTTTCCTTGTCAGAGCACTCATTGACTGTCAACCTCTGCCCTGAACTTCACTTGATGGGTCACCCTCAGTCACTGGGTCGAGCCACAGCTGTTGGTGCAGGTACCTCCCGAGGTTTCCTTTTCTCAACTCCTCAATTTCTCTCATTAACTCATCATAGGAGGGTGGGGATTCCAGTCGATTTGCCAGGCGTAACTGAAGCAACAGCAGTTCTGAGAAGGGGGCAGACTTAAGGATTCTGTCCAGTCTGGTTCGGTCCAGTTCAATCGCTGGCAAACTACCCTTTCTGAGGCATTCTTGCAACAATTTTTCCAGCCGAGAGACATACACAGACAACAACTTCCCTTGGTACTGTTGTGCATCTCTTACTCTCCACCATAGGTCTTCATCAGAATCTGGGCTCCCATACACATTCTCCAAGGCCTCAAGATAGGCCTGTGCAGTCGCTTCAGGGTTACTGGCCCGTTTAGCACGGATGGTAGCCAGGGCAGGACCTCGGAGGCTCTCACTAACCCTCTTTCGCTTTTCGCCTTCTGAGCATTGCCATTCTAGCACTTGGGGGGCAACATAGTCTATCCAGGTCTCCCAGTCATCCTCCCTTGGGGGTGGGAGGTGCCAGAAGATCCTCAACCTCGGTAGAGTCGTGACTAATGGCAGATGCAGAAATAGGGAGTCTGCATAGGTTCAGCCACCATTACGGGCACTGGAGCAGGAGAGGGTGTTGGGGAGGAACACCCCAGGTGGCAAGAATAGTTTCTTCAAGTCCTCCACAGTTTTCCCTCTCCCAGCAACCATTCAGCAAATTTCTCCTCAAAGTTTCAGATAGTGGTGGGGTCTGATTTCCCCGGTCTTTACTGTCCTTAGTTATCACTCTCAAGCAGTGAGGGCTCCTCTGGGGTAATGGTCTGTGGCACTTTGGAGCTATCTATGGGATCCTTAAACTCTACTAGGGCCAGGAAAGTGTGGGTGAGCAGATTAGCATGCCGACCCACCACCACAGGGTTTTGTAAACCTTCCACCTTGGAAAGTACTCCTGCACAGTGTCCGTATTGATACCCAGGGGATGTCCAGGATAAGCATAGCATTTTGGGGTCGATCTCCTCCCCAGTACACCACTCCACCGCGGTGCACAGCCACTTCTGTCGGGTACCCATTTTTTCTTAATAGTGGTTCGTAAATATGGCCACTAGAGGACACACAATCCCAGCGGTGCCTCAAGATGTAACCCCTAGATGGCGCTATCCCAGGGGCTACACCCTGCCTGATTTGCCACTAACAGGTTGAGGGCCTGGATCCAATGGCGGGTGCCTCCACCCAGAGGTCAGGGTTTGCAATAGTTAAACTAACTTGGTCACAGCCCTCTGGGACACTGCAACCCCCTTTCTTCCCACTAGTGGCCCACACAATATATCAGAATTACCTTCACAGTATACACTTACCCCCAGGTCTGGTTCTGGCACTGGGACCTCCTGTGGAATGAGATACAGTGCAACAATCACAGTACAGTACTTTAACATAGACAAATACCTCAGGCAGTATAACTTTGCTGAAACAAGCAGCTCTGATTTATTTAGGAGGATATAACAAGGACAGGGGGAAATCAGGTTAATCAGCTTATCACTCTAATAATCTACCTATGGCTCTGTGCACAGGCCTATCCCTATCAGTTACTGTCCCTGGGTACCCAAGCCCTAGTGGCTAGTCCAAACCGTGGCAGCTGGTAGGGGCCCTTTCACACAGAGAAAAGGAGAATTAACAGATCAGCAGTACAGTAATTCCATTTGGATTTAATGTGGCAATTCAACAGGGGCGACCCTGAATTAGTACTCACGACCTCCAAATAAGATAGGGTCCTTCAATGTCAGCAGGGCTCACTTAGGGGTACACAAACCTCTTACACATCCATATAAAAGAAAGCACTATACCAGGCAGGCTGCATCTGTATCCCGATCGCAATTACTGCACAATACCGGAGAACACACAGCAGATTCAGTTCCTGACAGACAGAGTGCAATTTTCAGCAATTCCTCCAGTCTTCTACAGGGTGAGCCTGGTTTCTACTCTTCAGAGATCCTTTGATTCTTTTCACAGGACGGATTCAGTCCTAACAAGCTGTTACACAAGCTGCAGACGGAACTCTGGGCCTTACACACGTTTTTGACTAAAACTGCACACTGAAAAGCACAGGGCTCCTTCCTTCTTCACTGCCAAAGCTCAACTGAAACTCCAACCCGACAAAACCGGGCACTTCCTTTGAGTTCCTCCCAGTTCTTGACTGGATTGGCTGTCACTCACAATAGACTGTTGCTGTTGGTCCAAAAGGCACTGAAGTCTAAACTACATCTCCCAGAGTCACTGCCCATACAATCCTCTTGTGGCTGGCTCAGATTATGAGTCCAAGTTCTGATTCGTCCAAGGCACCATTTTAGAGCTAGCATACCCCACACTGATTGGTCCAGTTCAGCAGTTCAAAACTAGAATGGGGAAGTAGCAGACACAGTTCTGACTGCAAAGAAAGCAGGTTAGACAAACTGTAATTTCATTATTACTCTAAATAATTTCTGGCAAACAGTTACATCTTTCAGATAGGTTCCCTTTGCACTCCTAGTGACTGCAAAATGGAGTGAATTGGCAGCAGCTTGAGTGGTACTCAATCAAAGAAACACACAGTCCCCCATACAAACTAATTATGTCTGCAAGCAGACAGCTCTTAAAGAGACAGTACCAGAGGTTCTAAAAACACTCACTGATAAATGGCTTAAACGCCAAACACCATTCAGGCTTGGAGCATTCAAGCAAGCTCCTGGAAGTCTTTTGGGAACCCCCATTTGCAGGGGGGTTACACTGAGAAAAGAAAACTGAAAGGATCTTAGTTAGTTAGTTAGTTAGTTAGTTAGTTAGTTAGTTAGTTAAAACTTTATTTTTATACAGGATAAAACTTTAGATCCGATTACCTATTTACCAAGTTGTCCTATTACATAATATGCTTACACTCATTACAACAGTATAAATTACAACATACAACATTTAACGATTCACTAATTTCAATAGACATTGATCCAGACCTGACTGCTATACCATCAGTTTAGACTTAATCAGCCATTCAGTCATTCATCATCACAAAACTACAGTACAGACACTGGGATTTCATATGTGCACTATCTTGTCAGAATCTTGTCCTTATTCAAACTCACAGTCTCTTAGTCTGTTATTTATTAGGCTGTAGACCTTTCCACTATTCCACCAGTCTGTCACAGCAGTGATGCTCAGCTCTTCAGCTGCAGAGTTTAAAGCCCTGCCTGGGAGGCCGCCCTATCCATAATGTCAGCCTCCAAGGCAGTGGTGCCTCAGAAGTAGGGCTGCCCTGGAGGCAACTTTCATTGAAAGAATCTCTTCCTTTGGGCTGACCCAGTGGCATGGAAGGCTGAGGCACCATGCCATACTGGCGACCCATGTTCATGGTGCAAGTGAGTTTCCAGGGGTTGGCCTGGGTGGGAGTGGATTGGGCATCTGGAGGACAGCTCTCCTGTCCTGGGGAGGGAGGGAGGGAAATGGAGACTGGTATATGTCTTAACACCTAGCATTGGCTGGGTGTCAGAGCACCAGATCCCGTACCCAGTGGATGGAGGCAGAGCAGTCAGCCAGCGTGCTGTGGGCAGAAGCATGCACAGCTTAGCTATTGCTGACATTGCACATTCCTCCTCCTCCATTGGGGGGGATCAGAGGAGAAAAGGTCCTGGATGAGTTGGATGATTGCCAACTCCCACAGGCACCACCCCAAACATCAGCAGACACCTCTCCAAACTAGATCTGGTATTGGCGGGTTGAGGGATCCCCACCACCCTGCCATGGAGAGTAAGCCATGGGGGAAGAAGGGAAGTAGCCCTGCATGGTCTGGGGCTGGGGCTGAGGGGTTGACATGAATGTGGGCTGACCAGTATGGGGGATAAACAATTTATTAACAAAAAAAAAGAATCTCTCCCTTGCATTTCAGGCAGCATGACTAACTGGGCATACCATTATGGCCTTGTAGTCTGGATTTTTGTTATCCCTCTTTTTAATTAAAATGTCAAGGGTGGGAGTTTCTGACAGTATTCATTTCGGATAATGAGAAAAACCTTCTGCTTCTGTCATTGGCTACATTTGCAAGTTTCAGGAAATGGACTGTAATGCCAGAAAGTGTTCACTCTCATGGGACAGATGTATTAAGGGGATTCCAGCAACAGCAAAGATTAGCAAACTGTGCAGATCAGACAGTGTATGTCTGTGGCATGAAACCCATGGGATGGGATACGTGGAGCAAATCTAATATTAAGTGAAAATCATTGATATTGTTTTGTAGGAAATAACTAAACATGGGCTTCCTGAGTAGGCCCATTGCATTCATCAAATCTTTTTTCCGGTATAGAACAGTGGAAGGAAGTTGTTGGTATGTTATTAGCCTGGGTTAGGCATTGAAAATACAAATTCAATAAAATGGAATTTGTGTGACTTTGCCCGGAAATAAATTCAGACATTCTGAATACCATCCAAGCGCTGTACACGCTTGGTTGCTGGAGTACTATTATTGTTCTACAAGTAGCCTGTATTAGCAGAAAACATGGTTAATCCTCAGTACATTTCTACTAAGCTACCAAATCGCCTTCAGCTGCAGGGGGCCCCCCTCACTATAAGACAGTCTCCCTTTTCCCTTCAGTTTAAATGGTGCTATTTTAAAAAGGATCTCTGTCATAAGATCTGATCAGGTATATGACACATAGTAACATAATAAAGTATGGTCAGGATGGGCATTAGGTCCATCATGTCTGCTCCCTGCTTCCTAAGCAGGGATAAAAAAGGCATTCTGTGCCAACATGTACTAATCTATAGGGATTCCCTACACACTGTACTATGCAAGCTATAGCTTGATTCCCTTGGTAAGCAGCAAGTTGTCTGGCCTTACCCTGAAAGCATGTACTCTCTTTATACCCCCTGCTTCCACTGGTAGATTGTTGCACAGGTTCACCACCCTCTGGGAGTAAACATGCCTCATTTTCATCTACAGTTAGTATATTGTGTTTTTAGTTGTTAACTACCTCCAAGTCTGTATATTAAGAAAGACTAATTTAGCCTGCAGGTAACTATTCCTGCTGGACTACTTTATGTTAACCTGCTGACTGCTGCTGACCTCCCTCGGGCCCCCATGAAAATGAGATGCTACATCTCATGGAGTTATCCCAGTTGAAGTAATTTCAAATACATACATACATACATACAGTACATACTGTCACCCTGAATGTACTTCCTCAGAGCTTCAGTACACATCCCCTGTCCTGTTGAAGGACACAAGCTAGATCAAACATATCTGTATGCTCAGTCTTGTTGATGTCTTTTAGTATGTGGAAGACTGAGATCATGTCTCCTCCCCCAGCCTTCTTTTCTGCAGGGTGAACATGTTATGGGCCTTCAGCCTCTCCTCATAGCCTTTATCCTGCATACCCCCTGAACATTTTGGTGGCCCTGTGTTGCATCCACTAAACTACTTCAATGTCCTTTTTGTACTGAGGAGCCCAGAACTATATACGATGAAGCATGGAATACTTCATTCTGTCGAGAAAATGTATTTTGTCAAACTTTTTTGCGTCATTATGTAAACAAGAATCATTGTGCCATCAAAATGAAGTTTGATGCCATCCTTATCACATTCTGTGGACAAAAATATAGTTTTCCTCAAATCCTTCAGTCAAGCAAAATTGTACATCTCAAAACATTTTAACAACGAATGAAAAATAATTACATTTTCTGGATACTGGCCAGAATGGAAGTACCAACTAGCAACTATGTCTGTCAACAAAGTGAAGGCAGATAAAGTGTGTGTGTGTGTGTGTGTGTATATATATATACATATATATAATTATTTTTTATTTAAAACAAAACTTTTACTAGGGACGACATACTGAGCTGAAACAGCTTGTTTCCTGATGTGTCCTGGGGGAAGGGGGATAGGGAGAGTGCAGCAATAAGTCACAACAAATACCATAATTTACAAAATTAAAACATACTAATTTATACAAAAAAGCAGAAACAAAATGAACAAATTGTGCAAGGCAGCTCGTCTGAAGAATAACACTGCAATAAAGTGCAGAAGGCAGCAATTATTAGGGTGAACAGGGCAACGCCAAGATTATCTGGAGAGAATTGATTAAACCTGTGGTGGTGGTGGTGGTGGGAACAGTAGGAGGAGAATGGTATTGGCACAAGCAAGGTGGAGGGGGAGTGTTGGATTGGAGGGTGGCAGTATAGCCCGTGGTCCAGAATCGGGGGCAACTGAAGAAGTGAGTAGATAACTCATGAAGGATTTGAGTGAATCGGAGTAAGGAGCAGTGTGAATGGTGAGGGAGACAGAGCCCCAATGTTTGGGGAAGTAGAAGGTGAAGCAGCTTGACCAGTAGAGAATTTTACTGGGGGACAACAAGACAGTGAGGGCCAGAGTTGTGAAGAGAGTGGGTGTAGAGGATGGGAAAGTTCGGAGGGTGGAAAGGTAAGAGGGAAGGGAGCAAAGACAGAATTTGTAGATAACATAAGCGCAATGAGCAAGGTGCCTGGTATCAAGGGAGGGAAAGGAGGGGGAGGAATACAGTGAATAGTGGTGGATCTGAGGAGGGCAGTCCAGGGCAAAGTGGCAGAAGGAGTGAAAGAACTGTCCAGTCTGTCTAAGATGGACTTGGGAACAGCACTGTAAATAATGTCACCATAGTCAAAGATGGGGAGCACCTTTGAGACGATCCCTCTTTGGGCAGAAAGTGGGATACTCACTTTATTCCTGTAATGCACACCAAGTTTATGGTGGAGCTTCTGGTGGATGGCATCCACTTTAACTGAGAAATCAAAGTGATGGTCCAATCAGACCCTGAGATATTTAAAACAGGAGACATCTTCAGCTGCAGCACCATCAAGGGTATGGAATGGGGGAGGGGGGAGCCTAGCAAGCCTCTGCCTTGTGCCAAAAGTCATGGAGACTATTGGCTTTGTATTGAGGGATAGCTGATTGGCCCTGAACCAGTGCTAGATGTTGTTGAAGTCCATTTGGAGTGGGGCCATGAGATCAGAGCCAGAGGAACCGGAAGCATAGAGTACTGTGTCATCTGCAGACATAGAAATGGACCAGAAAGTGGGGAGGTCATTCAAGGAGATGGAGAACAGAATAGGGCCAAGGATGCACCCTTGGGATGTGCCAGAGTGTATAGGGAGTGGTGGGGATATGAAATCTCCAATCCTGACAGCTTGAGACCTGCCCTCGAGGTAGAAGTGCTACCACTCAACTGAGGAAGCAGAGTCCTTCTGCATTAAGGTTGCCCTCAGGATTGGGTGGGCAACACTGTTAAAGGCTTTGGCCAAGTCAGCAAAGTTGGTGGAGGTGACCAGGCCCTGATCCATACCAGATAAAATGGAGTCAGTGAGCTGTAGGAGGGAGATGGACTTGGAAAGGGACTTACTAAAACCAGACGGTTAAGTAGTGAAGGAGATGAATTAAGGAAGGGGAAACATTGGGAGAAGACAAGGTGTTCTTGGAGTTTAACCAAAGTGGGGAAGAGGGAGTTAGATTTGAGGTTTTCAGGAGAGGAGGGGTCACCACTAGGGTTACCTGGATACCTTTAAATCTGACAATATCTGAGTTGGGTGCTTTGACCAATCACTTTAGGAGTGTGTGGTGGACATATGGAATAGTTGCAAGCAGTTGGTTGATGCCAAATCAGTGATTGGCTTCAAGCATGTGTGGGACAGGCACAAGGGGACAGTACAGCCTAAGGAAGGAGGTAGACAGTCGGAGGTAGTGGGTACTGAGGCACTGGAATGGCATGTATCCATATAGTTGTTGTCTTGTATGGCAGCATTAATGTGTAACGTCCCACGTCAGAGGTGGGAGGTGGAGCATTTCATTTGTTTGTTTGTTTTTTTTTTTAAATAATGAACGGAACTCAAAATGTAATGTAAATCACAATAGCCAGCTTGAGAGATCTGTAATATGTAGGAGCAGAATCTTACTGAATTGAAAGTATCATCTCAAGCAGTTTGTGCCGACAGAACCATACCTTTCAACCTTTTGTCACTGACATGAGGGACACAGGCACTCTAAATGAAGGACAGTGTGGGACACTGACCCTCATAATGAGGGACGCATCTTCAAACATGGAGTTACAAGCTCAGAACACTGTGGAAGCCATTGCCTTTACTTGTACAAAGGTTATTTTTGATTTAAGAAGTTAGAGTATTATGAATTTCTGCTGTAAAGTCTGAATTTGCAGTACCTTCATGGTGTGAGCAGCACCATTTCTATGAGGCACAGATGAGGACAGAACAATTTTGAGGGCTAAACCTTATGTCATGGACAGTTGAGAGTTTTAGACAGAACCACTCTGCTTTTCTTTTCTTTGAGGTCCAGTCTTAATTAGTAAGAGACATCTATTTTTAAGGAAACCCAGGCATAAATAATGAAATATTTCACTTTTTCAGATCTGCCCGTGAGGATCTATTCATAAGAGATCTTCAAGTACAAGGGGCTTGTCTGCAGTGAATCTGTGTGGGCGATAATTAAGCACTTGGATGAGTGTTTCTCACTCTGAGACTTGCTGGTTCTGTGATTTTTTTTTGTTTAACAACACAAGAGTTGTAAGGGTATTCACGTAATTCACGGCATGGTTTCCAGGCCCTTCATTTCCATCTAGTGGAAAAACTGCGAAACAACATGGTCCCTTTCAAATAGTTTAAGCTGCTGTGTTGACCTACTGTATGCAGCCATCCAGAAAGTCTGCAGAAACATATGTTTATTAATTTATTTAGAAGTGTAATCCAGGAAAGGCACACTGAGCCAAGGCTTATTTCCAGGTATGACCTGGAGGGGGGGGGATATTGGAAAAGTTGGGAATGGGGTGTGCATGTAACAGTATAAAATGTTGCACAAGTAGAAGCAGAAAACCTAGTACAATAGATCTAATAACACAAAGTCATGCAAGATATGCAATCACTAAACTAGGGATAGAAACACAGGAATGATGTGAGGCATTGCTGCACCAGCCTGTTGTTTGGTAAGCTTGGTCCGAGTCCTGTATTAGCAGCTCAATCTGCTATACTGTTTTGCCTTCTCGCATCTCCCTTGCCCACAGTGCTATCATCACCTTAAAAATGTTCCACCCCATCATGAATCCTTCCACTATCTCTGCCTCAGCCACTCTCTGTGGCAAGCTATTCTACTTGTCTACCACCCTGTCTGTGAAGAAGTCTTTCCTACCATCCATCCTGAACCTACCCCCAGTCAGTTTGTATCCATGCCCCCTAATGCCAGTAACCTCGATGCATTTCAACAGTTGCTGACAACCCACCCTGTTGATCCCCTTGAGGTGTTTAAATGCTTCAATCCTATATCCTCTTCTCTTCTGGTCTCTACTGAGTACATGTTCAGTCTGTCTTCTAATAATAATAATAATCTTTATTTGTTGAGCACCTTTCAGGAGCATCAAGGTGCTTTACATAAAAGAATAAATAGAACTAGATAAAAATACACAATATAAACAGAGAGCCAATAAAATCCAGCATAAGTAGGCAGCATATGCTTAGCGTCACAAATTTGTTTTTAATGCCTGCTTGAAACCCCCCACGGTCACACACTCCTGTAGCTGATGGGGTAGAGAATTCCAAAGGGCTGGGGCCGTATACATAAATGCACGGGCCACGGAAGATTTTAAGGACACCCTTGGAATCTCTAGCAACCCCTCTTCAGCCGAGCAGAGTGGAGCCTTCCCTGTATGTCTGCCTGACATGTATAATTTTGGTAACCTTCCTCTAGACTGTCTCCAGGTGGTCTTTGTCTTATTTAAGATGAGGGTTCCAAAACTGCAAGGAGTACTCTAGCTGTGTCCTAAGTAAGGATCTGTAGAGCAGAAATATCACTTCCTGCATCCTACTGGTGAAACCCCTGTTGATACAGCCTAGTATTAGGTTAACCTTAGAATATACTTTACTGCCTTGGGCTAATACCTTGAGATGTCAGTAATGATTACCACAAGGTCCCTTTCTTCCATGTTTCACTCACTCTGACATACTAACATACTACGAAGCCAGCAGAATAGGCCCTATGGTCTACTGAGTCTGCTTGATAGTCAGTGCCTACACAGGGCACCAATTTTAGCCCTCCTTCCCTCCCAACAAGGACCCCTATTTCCCAGCGGGGCTCCTGGATGTACCCTCCCTCTGCACTTATCCCAGCCCTTCTTGAACTCCTCCACAGTAGTAGCAGCCACCAGTTCCCTGGGCAGCACATTCCAGGGCTCCACCACTCTCTCTCAGTGAAGTAGCACCTCCTTGTTCCCCCCTCAACCTCCCCCATCCAGCTTCATGGGGTGTCCCTTGGTGGCCCCAGGTTTCCTCAGCTGAAGAACCACCTCAAGGCTTACCCTATTGATCCCCTTGAGATACTTGAAGACCTCGAATATATCCCCCATCTCTTCTCTCCTCCAATGAGTATAGGTTGATCTCCCCTAGTCGCTCCTCATAGGGCCTTTCCCCTAGCCCCAGTACCATGCTGGTCGCTCTCCTCTGTACCCTCTCCAGTAATGCAATGTCCTTCTTTAAGTAGCAATGCCAAAACTGCATGCAGTATTCAGGGTGGGGTCTAACCAGGCTATTGTACAGCAGAAGGAGTACCTCACTACTCCTTGAGGTTATCCCCCTGACTATGCACCCCAGCATTTTATTTGCTTGTGCCGCCACCCTCCTACACTGTTCTAAGTTGTTCATTTTGACATCCACCCCCGAGGTCTTTCTCCCACCTCAAAACCTGCAGTGTCCCCACCCCCAAGGTGTATTTATGAGTCAGGTTTTTGGCCCCCAGGTGCAGAATCCTGCATTTTGCAGCATTAAGCTTTAGGTTCCAGATTTGTGACCACCTCCCTAGAGTCTCCAGGTGCTCCTGGAGATCCAGCTTTCCCTCCTCCCCATCCACCACCGCCCACAGCTTAGAGTCATCCGCAAAGACACTCATCCACACCACTTCTGATGTCTGCGACATAGGCATTAAATAGGAGTGGACTCAGCACCGACCCCTGTGGGACCCTCACAGACTAACCTTGAGGATGAGACCCCCCACCCCTCACCCTCTGTACCCACCCCCCAGGCCAGTTTCCTATCCATCTGCCCATCCCCACCCCCATACTCTCAGCTTCTCCAGTAGCCCATGATGTGGCATGGAGTCAAAAGCCCTGCTGAAGTCCAGAAAGAGGACATCCATTGGCCTGCCCTGATCCAGCACCCTTGTCACCCCTTCATAGAACTCCCAACAGATTTGTCTGGCATGATCTGCCATTAACAAAGCCATGCTGGTGAATGTCTATGTGACTCCGTGCCCTCAGCACCCCTCTATTTCTTCCTTCAGGATGCTCTCCATCACTTTGCCCACTACCAATGTCAGGCTAAGTGGCCTATAGTTACCCGGCTCCTCTTGCGGGCCTTCCCTGTGGATAGACACAATATGGGCCATCCTCCAGTCTTGAGGTACCCACTCAGACTGCAGGGAGGAGTTAAAACGATATACTAGGGGGGTGGCCAGGGTATCTGCCAGCTCCTTGAGCAGCCTGGGGTGGATCCCATCAGGGCCCAGTGCCTTGTCCCCTCTTAGGGCCTTGAGTGCATCCAATAGCCTACCTCTGGGTATTTCATCATCCTTTTCCCCCCTCTTCATCTGCCGTATCCCCTGCCCCCTCTCCTATCGGTGCTGCCTTCCCCCCTCCTTGGTAAAGACAGAGCCAAAAAAATAATTTAGTACCTCTGCCTTCTCTCCCACCTCTTTTACCTACCCACCCCCTATCCTGAGCCAACTGATCTGCCCCTTTGCCTTTCTTCTTTCCCTGATATACCTAAAGAATCCTTTCCCTCCTTCTAATCCCCTGTGCCAGTCTCAGCTCTGCCCCCTCCTTAGCCGATCTCACCACCCTGATGACCCTCCTGGCTGCTATATCATACTCTTCCTTGGATATAGTTCCCCAAGAGCATTTATATCGGCTATAAGCAGTCTTTTTCTCCCTCACCGCATCCTGGACCTCCTTCATCCACCAACTCAGCCTCCTAGCTTTGCCCTCCCTTATGTCTTTCCCTCATGTAGGTCTTGGTAGCCTCCAGGAGACCCGTTTTTATAATTTCCCATTGTGCCTCCATGCCCATGCTTGGCCTGATCCCATCTAGATAGCCCCTCAGGATCCGCTGCATCCCCCCAAAGTCCACCCCTCTGAAATCCACCTCTGTCATTCTTGTGTGTTCTACCCTGCCCCCTAGTTCTAGGGAGAACCAAACTGTGGCATGGTCACTACTCGCCAGTGGGTCCCCAACAACTAGGTCCCTGATGAGCTCCCCGTCTGACAGGACCACATCCAGGATGCGCCCCCTCCCTTGTCAGCTCCTTCACCAGCTGGGCAAGGAATGCATCCTGGAAGACATCCAACAGGTGCTGCTCCTTGCTCGATGTGGATGCCATGGTTCCCCAATCTGCTCCTGGCATATTCAGGTCTCCCATCACCATAGTGATGTCCTTACCTCCACCACAGTGGTTCTTAAGGCTAGCCACCAGGATTCCTTCTCTTCCTCCTCCTGCCCGAGGGTCTATATACTACCCCCATCTTCACCAGTTTTCCACCCAGAGCCTGCAGGGTGACCCAAAGAGCCTCTACCTGGTCCCCTGCTTTTGCCACGTTGCTTATCCCTTTGTTATCCCTGAGGATAAAAGCTACCCCTCCCTCCTTCCCCCATCCCTTCTGCATGTGATGTACCCAAGTATGTTTAGGTCCAGTTGTGTCTGGACATGGCCCATGTCTCTGTGACTGCCTCCACAACCCTCCCCACCATCAGCACCTGCATCTCCGGCATCTTATTACTCATACTCCTGGCGTTTATCAGGACCACCCTCAAACCTGCCCCCTTGCCTTCCTCTCCCCTGCCCTGGGGTCACCTTGCCTTCAGCATACATGGACCAACACGTGCACTATCTGTTGCTCCTGCCCTGTGTCCCTTCCCCTCCCCTCCACCTGTGGGTGAAGGCCAGGGCCTTCCCTTTTCCCACCCCCTCTCTCAAGTTTAAACCCCACCTGGAATGGATGAACTCTGCCAATCTCAGCTGCAGGACCTCTTTTCCCTCATTGCTAAGGTGGACCCTGTCCTTAGCGAACAGATCCTTGTCTTCCCAGGTTGCTTCCCAGTCCCCTACCCACCCATACCCACTGGTCTCGCACCATTTAAAGAGCCATGCATTTATATCCTGTATTTTCTGCTTGTTTTCTACACTGGCCCTGGGCACCAGTAGGATCTCAGAGAAGGAGACCAAGCACCCCATGTCCTGATAGACTCTGTCCAGCTCCCTAAACCTAGCTTGTAGCTCCAGCTCACTGTTGCCATGTATATCATTTGCACCTAGGTGTATTAATATGTCAGGGGTACCACCACACTCCTGCACTAGAGAATAGATGTGATGTTTGCCTGGTGCACCATCAAGCCAGGTGTACTCCTTGACTTAACACCAAAGGAAGCCCCCCTCCGCTCCCCCTCTCCATCTGATCCCCCTAGTCATGGAGTCACCCAAGAGCAGCACTCTCACTGCCTCCTTGTCCCTGTTTCTGCTCGCTATCTCTGTTTCCCCCTACATAATCATGCTTGTCACCTCCTCTCTCCCTTCTGCCCAAACCTTGTCTGTCCTCTCGCCTCCAACCCATATCTCTTTGACCTGACCTCCTTGGTTCCATTACATCCTGCTGAATCACTGTGGACAATGACAGTTTGTCCCCCCCATCCCCAGATCTTCCTCCTCACTGACCTGTCCACTTCAGTCTCTTTTCTTTTTCTGGTGATGCTCGGGATCAACCCAGTATCTCCCTCTGGGGCAATGGCCCCACCAGCCCCCTGCTCCTTTTCCCCTCTGTCCTGACCCCCATCACCTCTTTTCCTCCTTTAACTTGTGCCTCCCCCAGGTGTGTCCCCAAAAGGTCCTCCCCTTTTTTTAGCAGTTTCCCAGCTCCCAATAGAACTTCCCCCTTGTCTCCCAGCTTCTGTGCCCCTGAACCCTCCTTCGAGGGAGTGTCTTCCATCCTCCTTGCCCCTACTCCTTCCTCCAGTGGGTCCTCTCAGTCGCTTCCTTCCCCTGTCAGTGTGACGCGGGGTGCATAACTGTTTTCCTGCTCAACCCCCCTGCTTGTCTTTCCCATGTTTGTTGCACCACATCTGAATTTAGGTCCACAGTATCCGGCTTCTGTCTTCTTTTTCCTGAACCTACTATCTTCCACCCCTCCTGAGCCGTATTTACCTCAATGCCTCCTGACTTCCTAGAAGTCCCCATCTCCTGGGTCACTACTTTTGGCCTGGTTTGTACCTGCACAGATCTATCACTTCCCTGTCTTATTTGTTTCTGCACAGTTCTTACAGGTCCCACCCTTTCTGCACCCATCTGAGCATTTTTGCGTAGCCCTGATCTGGGGCCCCCACTCCCCCTTTTCCATCTGCTGCGGCTGCCACTTCACATCTTCCAGTACTATCCCACCCTCTCAGGTCTCACTGGCCAACCTCAGTCTCCTGCCTGTTTTTTGGGAAGTTCCCACCTTTTTGGCTCCCTCCACCTGGTCCCTATGTTCCCCCCTAGTACCCTCATTTACTGCTCTCCTTATGCCAGAGGTTTCAGCACCTGGCATGCCTATGTAGATGACCCCTTGTCCCCTACTTCTCCACTCTCCCAACTGCCTTCTAATCCCCTCAACCTCCTCCCTAATCTGTGCCAGCTGGTGGCACACTGAGTATCCCCTAAACTTCCAAGCCTAGTCAAGTACCATGACCGCCCCACACTCTGCACATCCAACTACCCTCCCAAACATGCCCACGCTAGTGAGGTGAGGACCTCTCCTCATCAAAGCAGGTACCTTTGGACAATGCCAATATATAAGCAACACTTAATTTTATGTTAACTATCCTACCACTCAGCAGTTCAGTGCATTTATGCAGTACTTGACTTTCTAGGTAATCCTTTTCAACAGCACTTTGTCCATAATTACCACACAAGTCCCAATTTGTCCATAACTACCACACAAGTCCCAATTTGTCCATAATTACCACATAAGTCCCAATTTGTCCATAATTACCACATAAGTCCCAATTTGACCTGTTCTTGGAGTATATTCTGCTGCAGAGTCCCAGTTGATCAGTAATTGCAGCTCTTTCTTGAAGAAATGTTCCTTTTCCCAGCTGTAAGATCCATGTGCTGCTCCCTGTTCCTCCTGCTGTTCTAAGACCATTGGCCACTCCTTCTGCAGACTTCTCCTCTTATTTTCCTTGCTCCTCCCTACTCCAGCATTTAATAGAGGCCAGGGTTGGGGAGAGTGGGAAGAAAAACCTCCCCACAGAAGCAGCTCTCCATGCTGCTTTCTTTAGCTGCCGACTGTGGCCTGTATCCTCTACTCCCTCCCGCTCACTGCCGACCGCGGCAAACAAAAAGCAGGCTCCTCTTCCCCCAAATGGCCGCTGATGTGATCAGCCAGCAGCATCTCCTATCTGGTACTCCATTTCAGGAATTTTTTTACCATTATGCATAAGTTTGCATTTATTCACATTGAATGTGAGCTGCCAGACCACGGACCATTTTTCCAGCCTCTTCAAATCCCTTTTCATTTCCCTAAACCCCTCCTCCACGTCTACCCTGCCACATATCTTTGTGTCATCTGCAAGCAACCTAATTTTCTGCAGTATGCTCTTTCATATGTTGCAGATGAGCATATTGAAGAGTAGAGGGCCAAGGACCAAATCCTGTGGCACCCCACATGCCACCTTCCTGACTCCTGAGTGACTTCCATTTACCATTACCCTCTGGATCTTCTACCTATCAGTTGTTTATCCAGTTGGATAAGCTATCCCCATTCTCAGGTCCCCCAGATTCTTTACAAGCCTCCTATGCAGCACTGAGTCAAGGATCTTGCTGAAGTCAAATTAAAGGATGTCCACAGCCTGGCCACTATCCACCAACATCAAGGGGTGAGACCCGTGCTCTATCCAGGACCGCCAGTGGTGCCGCTGAGGATATTAGCTAGACCTAAATACCACAACCAGCCAGAAATAGTGCACACTGGAGGACTCTAAAAATAAAAAAAATTGACTCAGAAATACAAAGTTGAAAACTTGTCCACTTTATTAGCTGAGAACACCGCAGGTGAGACAGACCAGGAAACACCCCAGTGCTTCAGTCAGGTACCTTCGTCAGGTGGCGTGATTTGAAGTGTGGTTGACATTTCTTTGTATTAGCAACTTAATGACATCGTAAGACACATGCCATTTACATAAAAATGAGATACAAAGAATGAAATAAAAAAAGGAAAACATTTCAACCTCAGCATATATTATAACCATCAAAAGGAAATTCTTCACCATTTCTGAATTATCACAAGCCTTTAAACAGATCTCATTCTTTCATTTCATATTGGCAGTTATATTTACGGTTCCCAGTTTTAGGCGTTTATTTTTTGTAAAAAAAAAAGGTGTTTATTTTTTACTTTTTTCGCCCCCTTTCAAAAGTATCAAAAATCTGTTATTTTCAGTGTAATCAATTTCTCTGATAACAAAAATCTTTATAAATCAGTGTTTATTCACTTAATCAAAAAAATAGATATTACACTTTGTAAGACTGTGTACCATGACTATTGCATGTTCGCACCATAGGTCTTGCACCATATTAATATTGCATCATTAGTATTGCAAAATATTGCACCATAACTGTAGAACTATAAATATATAAATATGTAGATGGTGATGGTGAGCTAGCAGCAGCAGCACAGTTTTAGAGCTCTGATCCACTTTATAAGTGAAAGGTGTAACGCGAAAAAAAACACGATCCACCCACATGCATTTACAATACACTGAGCCTACTGGCCCCCTTATTCAAGATGCCTCCAGCCACTACCTGTCGGGATAGAGTAAGCAGTCCACCTAGTCTGTCTGCCTCCTTGGAACTGTGCCGTGGTTTCTTGGTGGTCCTCTAACCTTGGAGACCTGACAGTGTTAAGACTGGTGCCCTTGCAAAGACAAAATATAAAGAGGGAGTCTGATGGAAGTCTCGTGGAGTGGGAGTTGGGCGAGATCAAGTCCTTTATGAGTGGCCTACGGAGCGAGCTGAATCGCAGCAGCCTGGGTCTCAGTGGAAGCACTTGGCCACCATGTGGAGCATGTGGAGTCCAGAGTCGGTAAACTGGAAGAGTGGGTGAGATCAGTGGAACGAGGGCTGGGATTAATGGAGAAGGAGATCCCCGTGGGCCACAATGAAATTTGTTTTTTTCCAGTTATAACCAATTTCCACCACGGTGGTGTTTTTGAATCTGTGCTTACTGGTTTTAACTGAAAACCGGAAACCCTAGTTATATTGCAGAACATCAACCAGCTTAAACCAAATCTTTAAGGAGAACAAGCATAAATGGATAGGACACTCACTTCCTGATTTAGAAATTTTGATGCACTCAGCTGACAATACACCCAATACATGCAAAATTAACTTTGTTATATCCATAAGTGAATACTTCGGTAAGGATCATCCCAAACATGGGGATCTAACGCATCCATAAGCATGTTCATTCATAATATTGCCAGTGGAGAGGCCAAAACTAATACTATATTTTCACCATAGTAATCCAAGCCGTACATGACACCCAACTCAAGTGCAAGTATAAGCATCAAAACCCTTGGCTGAAACCAAGTATTGTTCAATTTAAACATATGTGAGTGAATATGAAAAGAAGAAATGTTATACTTCACCTCCACAGCCGCCCATCTAAAACCCATTTCTAAACTTTCTCAAATAACTAACATCCCCTTCCCTCCTTCCAAAACCCCCTTTTCCCCCCAATCCCCCAACCTCCTCACCTGATTGTCCTCCTTCACTTCCCCATCACTTTTTTGCTTTTGTGTTAATTTTTGTTTTGGGTTATCTTGGCCTCCCCTCCGGTATGACGTTTGCACAGCAACGGGAAAACTGCGAAGACCATCACAGTGACAAAATTGACAGTTCACTGTGATGGTCCGCTGGTTTCCTGACGCTGCTGTCTCTGTGGAGTTCACTCATCCCCAGACCAACTCCTACTTGGGGGTACAGGGGGGCAAAGCCACCCTCAAAAAAACACGTTTGTATAGTGACGGCACAGTGCCAGTTGTCGGCATTGTGCCATCGCTGTAATGACAGTCGCAAATTTCCTGTTGCTGCAGCAACATGGAACCCTCCCTCCTCTCCCCCATAATTTCTAGTAATCCATCTGTGAATAGATTTTGTATTTTGCATTTTGCTGGATTTAGAAAAGTAAGTTATTATATGTTCAAAACATAATAAGAATCAGTGAATAATGCATTGTTACAGTGGTAAAATTATTTGGTTTCATTCAAGGGTTTTGAAGCTTTGGCGGACAGCAGAGCATAATCTTCCTGCAGCTAGCCAGCAGTTTCCACTTTTCAAGGTTGCCCCCAGGGAAATGGATATGCAATGAAGTCAGCATGCTGCCATGGGCATTTCTGTCCACAGTGTTTAGATGTCTGCCCCTTCCCCTCCCTCAACATGTGGGTCTAGACTCCCTCACCTCCAGCCACCGCTAGAGGTCAGTCGATCGCTGGACATCACAGCCCACCCACACTGGAGGAGGAGACCCATCCATCAAATGCTCTATTCCCTCCCCCAACTGGCCTTCTGATACCTTGGGCTCATTACAGAACCCAGGTTAGCAGCATCATAAGCAGTAACAGTACCACCATATGGGGGGGGGTAGGTAGGACCTTCTCCCATTTTTAGAGGGAAACATAAAATTACTAAAATGATTCTGTCCTATCCTGTATCCATTCTTTATCTGCCTTGTCCTTTCTATCTTTTCAAAGACTGGTTGAACAAGCATATTCCCATGGGACCTAGGAGTTGGCCCCTCTGGTGGTCCCTCGACCCTACCCATCCCTTTCTTCCTGTCATACTTCCCTATATTTCTTTCTTTCCATGCTGTCTTTGGTTTTTCTTTGGGTTTTTTTGTTGTTTTTTTTTCTTCCCTTCTACTGTTTGCTGCAGTACAGGGTGAACTCCCAATGAAATGGCAGGAGCTAGTTTAAAGAATAGTTCAATGGGTCACGCACAACCAAAGTGAGGAGTTGTACTTGTGCAACTTTATGGATAGTCAGGAGACTAGTTGTATGACTGAATTGTTGGATGGTTTGGCCAGTCACACTCTCTATCCTGTATGGGACTACCACCCTGTTAGAAGATCAGAGGGAGAAGCAGGAGGAGGGGAGAGAAGATGAGAAGAGGGAAAAGTGAATGGGACATTACATGCTATGTCAGTCTTGAGGCAAGTGTCTGTTCTTCACATGGATTGCCCTGCTGTTTTCAGTCATTGGATTCATTATTTTGGTATTCACAGCACTGGACTTTGAGGGCCAGTTACTTTTTACTTGGTGCTTTTCGATATGTATCTCCTTTGTCAAATTTTGTTTTTCCAATTTCCTAGTTACAAGTTTCCTAGTTCCTAGTTTCCTAGTTACTGTATTTAGATGGTTTATTACTGCTTTGGATATACGTATTCATGTATTCATGTTTGGAGGGGGGAAGATTCAGGGGAGAAAGGAGGAGGTGCTACTTCACTGAGAGGGTGGTGGAGCCATGGAATGCGCTGCCTAGGGGGCTGGTGGAGGCAGAGACAGTGGAGGGGTTCAAGAGGGGGTGGGACAGGTACAGGGGAAGGGTTCTGGAAGCAAAATCCAATGCAGCAAGAATATCCGGAACTGGGAAGGGAGAAGCCAGAGAAGGCGAGGGGGGCAGCAAGGTCAGCACCCAGGGTGGGGGCTGACCAAACGAGCAGACACGAAAGACCGTTAGGCCTATTCTGCTGGCATTTTAGTATGTTAGTATGTCATGAAGGCCTTTTCTGATTATGTGTACTGCTGAATTTCAAAAAACAGAGGCAGGAGAAGTAGCAGGGGAAAGAGCTAAACCAGAATTTGTTTGGGAAGGTAGCATGGTAGGTAAGGTGCCTGCCTTCAAAAGAGTGGAGGGAGGGAGAGAGTGGAGTAAAGGAGCCTTGGTGAGCACCGGGGGTAGTTAAAAGCAAAGTGGCAGAAGAAGTGAAAAAGGGAGTCCAGTCCAGCCAGTGGTACAACCCATAGCTGCAAAGTCAAACACCAGGAGAACTATGCTCTCTGGGAGATGGAGGCAGTATGTGTTGTGATATAGTGCACCACATATGGGGAATAGCTTTTTTGTGGATGGTATAAATGGGATTAGAGAAATCAAGGTTTCATTTGGCCAAACACCAAAATATCAGAAGGAGGGGATTTCTTCAAGAGTCTTGAAGAGTAGGGTGTTTCGGTGCCTTATGAGTCTACATTTGCTGCTAAAGATCATACAGAGTGCTTTTATGTCTTTTTTAGCATTAAGAGAGTTGGCTAGAGTGGAACCTGCATTGGATGTTGTTGAACTCTATTGCTTCCAGCTTGTAGGCTAAGGCTCAGGAGGCAAAAAGTACAGTGGCATCGATGTACTGTACATATAAATGTGAAAAAAGACAGGCTGACACTTGTGAGGTCATTGAGGAAAATGGTTACTAGGATGGGACCCAGGATAAAGCATTTGAGGACACCTGGATGGATTGAGAGGGAGGGGATCCAATTAGAAAGGTAGGCGTGGAATCATGTGAGAGGTCAGGTAGATCAGCCCTTACAAATTTATCAAGTAGGATGGAGTGAGCAACGTTATTAAAGGCTGTTGCAGTATTATAATGATTATATATGTATACCACTGCATCAATGCTTTTGCATTGAGGGTATTTCAAAAGAAGTTTCTAAATTGTTCTTCCTGAGAGACATAGAGGTCCCACAGGAAGTGATTTCGGTCCCCCAGTCTAATTACAGAAACAGCAAATTGGTCACTGTCCATAAATGTTTCTTTATCGTTTCCCCCCCCCCGATGATGGACGACAGCATTTTGCGACCCTCAAGATTCACGGTGGTGGCATTTAGTGTATTATAACACTACCACCCAATATCGCCATCACTGAGGGACCCAATGATAAAGCGCTAGCTAGGGAGGGGGCCCATGGAGAGAGTCAGAGCCAGTATTAGCGTTAGGGCTACTATAGCGATGCCTCTGCTGTGGCCCATCCTCCTTGCATGACATCTTCGGTGGCATCCTGGCCCTGTAGTTCTTGAGGCAACCATGACAATGTTAGACTAACAAAAAAAAAAAATTAAAGTTAATTTTGTATGTCAGCTGGGCTCAATGAGGGACTCCAGCATAATGTAAGTAATAATTTTTTATTTTACTTATAACACCTTTGGAATCCCAGAAACAAAGATTAGAAAAACACTTTAAAATTGCTTGCCTGCTTTGAGTCTCAGATGACCTCAAAAACTGTCCTAAACAGGATTTAACATGTGCCTGTAGTTTGGTAACCCGTGAGGTGGGCACATGAGGAAGGGCACCATCCGTGACGGCGACTCCTTCCCGGCACAATCCCTCATGGCAATGGGAGGGTAGGGCGACCGGACGAGGGGGTGGGCGAACTGGGCGACAGGATGGGCAGAGCGTGCACATGGAGGAGGCAATGCAGCCGGCGTGGGCTGGGAGGCGGAGGGGCTGTAGGGGGTGGTGCTGCGGTGGATGGCCGAGCTGCATTGTGGCATTGGGGGTTAGCTAGTGGTTAGGGCAGGCGAGGTACTGGGTTGGGTCCTGGCGCTGGTGCGATTATATTAGCCAGCCCGAACCTTTATTTTTTTCTGCTTTCACCTCCCCGACATGCACCCCTGGAGTTGAGAATCCTTAAGTAGGGGTCTGTTGGATAAGCCCCCGCGAGCAGGGTTTGGGGGGGCACAGCCCCCAACAGAAAGCATCCTGGTGCCATTGTCCTGATGCACCGGGGTTGTCAGAGTGCCAAAAATGTTTTCAACACTCTGTGCGATAATGGTGATCGCCTTTAGGCATTCGCCATTATCACATAGACCCCTGTGGTTTGCTATTTGTACCCTTTGCTATGTGTGTGGCCTTTTGACACCTCACAGTTCTACTTAAAGCGCAGCCAGCCTTAGTCATAGTGATTAACATATATTACCCATAATGTCTTGTGTGTGGGGAGTATGTGTAACGTGTGCTTCTTTAAAATGTGGCTTTACTACTAATACACTTTTTGCATAGCCCTTGCCTCTATTCTTGAATGGAGGGTCTTGTCCATGTATTGATATTCTTTTAGTAACTGGTTTACAAATTATAACACATCTTTTCAATAGTTTCTCTTACATGCAGCAACTAAAGTAGTTTATGAAGGTAGCTAGTTTGAGAGCTGAGGCTATGTACTTCTGTTCCACAGATTTTTTGGGAGGTTTGAGTTTCTTCTAATCTTTTTTACTGACTATACCCGTGTACTCCAGCAACCTTCTGTCCCGAGTGTAGCTTTTCATTCCTGATAAACTGCATGTGGAATTAGGGTGTGGCAATACTACTAGATCATTCACAAACTTACTGACTCAGAGCACTGTGCCAGGGTAGCCATGGTCTAGCAGAAGTCAAAACTACACATGGTCTTCAGTACCTTCAACATATTGCAGAACCAGGGGCCCGGGATCCCCAGCCCCCTGAAATCATGGGTTGGGGCAGCATTCAAGAAAATACTATAGGGATGTTAAAATGGCCTAGGGAATGGAGTACAAGTAAAAATATACCGGTACCAGGAAGCCACAGTGTCACAAGCCAGCATTTGCAATTTTTTTCATTAAGTAGTTATGCCTCTTGATGCTGAACAGCCCCCCCCCATTCTTTTCTGGACCCCCCCATCCCCGTCATCCACCTCCTGTAGGACTTATCTCCACAGACCCCCCCCCATATGGTGGGGTGACAGTGGGTGGCCTGTCCCCTCACCTGAAGCACAATCCAGACACAGAGGGTCTAGTTTGTGGTGTGGGGCCTGTAAGGGACCCAAGATATCATGTTGCTGCTAGCATAGATTTCCTACCTTGATTTGCTTCCTCATCTGGGCCCCCAAGTGTGCAATGGTGCATGCACAAATGCTTGGAGGCATGCATACACATAACCGAGGTGAGCCCTACCCTAAGGCCACGAGTTTCAAATGTGCTGACATCCAGCCTTCTCTGGGTGTCAGGTATAGAGTGAGATGCAGAAGCCCCCTCCATGAGGGAGGAGAGCTGTCTTTAGGATGCTTAATCCTCCCTCCTCTGCTGCCCTTCAGTTACCCATTCCCAACCTAAAGCAAGCAGTAGCACTACTGTTGCACTGTTGAGCCGCCATATGCAATTTTTTTGAAGTACTTGTGGGGAAAAGGGAAAGCTTACTGAAACTGGGAGGTGATTGCAAAGGGACTTGACCTTGTCACCTAAGGCTGATCGGAGTTTTTTTTTTATTTAAGAACCAAACCCCACTCCTAACTCCCAGTCCACAGTTATGGGGTGGGAACAGCACAATGCCAAGCTGACTCAGTGACCCACTCCCTAGCTCACTGTATGCATACCAGTCTCCTTGACTAACTGTGTAAGAGTACGCCTGAGATGAAGAGACGGGGCTGGTCACATCATGAATGATGCTAGGCAAAACCTCTTTGCAGAGTTTTCCCTTATAAAGCACCTTATGAATGCTCTGCCATTTGAGATGAGAGGCTCAAACTGCAGCCCTGTTAAATGCTTATGTACTGAACCAGTAGCAAAACAAAGCAGCAGCGAAATGCAATTAATTTACACAACCTGGGCTCTCGACCCAAACCCCAGTGCTTCAGCAAAGCATTGGGGTTTGGGTCGAGAGCCCAGGTTGTGTAAATTAATTGCATTTTGCTGCTACTTTGTTTTGCTACTACTTTATTGCCTGCAGAGTGCTGTGTGTGTGTGTGTGGAATCTTTTCATTTGTGGGGTTTGCAGCCCTTCACACAGCACCAGCCCATTTGCTCGAGTCACAACAGCTGCTATGGAACTGTTCATTATCAATCAATCAAATTCTTTATTTATCCAGGTGAACACCATTGAGCAAGCTCTTTTACAAGGTGGACCTGCATTACACAAGTCAAGTAACAATGCATTTATATACAGACAAATAGACAGTAGATGCAAGAGTACAACAGTACAGGTAGGCCTGCAATAGACAGGATAAGTAAAAATACATTTGGGTTCAGGTAAAAGACAGTCGGTAAGGGTATACATAACAATAGGGTAGCAAGTCAGTAAAATGTATACCAGATACAACAACATACATGGTTTAGTATTCCTGTAAGGTAAAGGCATTATAGTCAATGACCGAAGAGATTAGTTGAAGTGGATGCTACAAGCGAAGAGACATACATAGTCAGTTTAAAAAGACCCAGGTGTATCAAGGGGAAAACATGTGTCGGGAGAAGTGGGCAGCCAGTGGGGGGGGGGACTTTGGGGGACTTTGGAACTTGGATAATATTAGGAGTGAAGGAATGAGATGCTGTGGGTATACAAGGAACAGGTGGGTGATGGAGGGCGAGATTTAGGGCGGTAGATAAGTAGATGGCTCAAGGACAAGTTATGCACTGATACAAGAAGGAAGAAGGATGGGAAAAGCAGGGAGGATGTGGAAGGGGGTGTAAGTAAGCTAGGATCATTGGAAGCAGTTGCAGGCTTCTGTAATGTATTTTGAGTCTAAGCTCTTAAACACAGTGAGACTAACAGGAGTCCTCAGTTTCAATGATTTCTGTAGCACATTCCAGAGCTAGGATCATTGGAAGCAGTTGCAGGCTTCTGTAATGTATTTTGAGTATAAGGACTTAAACACAGTAATATTAACAGGAGTCCTCAGTTTCAGTGATTTCTGTAGCACATTCCAGAGTGACGGTAGAACGAATCCTATGGCAGCTCTCCCAAAACACGTTAGGGCATTGGGCACTTTCAGAGAAATCAGTGAACAGCTTCTTAGGGCATAGGTTCCAGGCATATTGAGAGTCAGGCAATCAACAATGTACTGTGGAAGTTTGCCAGCGATAGTTCTGTATGTTCAGAGAGCTGCATTTTTATTTCGTCTGTAGTGTAGGGAGGTCCAACCTACGGCCGCATATAAAGAGCAGTGATGGGTGGAGAAAGGGAGACCAGTGATGAAGCGCAGGGCTCTGTGGTAAAGTATGACCAATTTACCGAGGTATGAAGTAGCACATTGGCTGTATATAAAGTCAGAGTAATTAATTAGGGAAAGGAACGTAGACTGAACTAGGCGTCTCTTGGCCTCTGTAGTTAGTAGGTGGTTTAACCTGAAGAAGAGACCTAGTCTCTGCCTCAGTTTTTTTTTTAACAAATCCTCCAGGTGGCCTGCAAAGGAGAGTTTGAAATCTAGCCAGACCCCAGGTATTTGAATTTCAGCACAAATTCCAGGGTTTCTCCTAGGAGGGTGGTGATGGGGGGTAGAGCAGGGTAGGCTGCATGGTTAATAGGTGAAAATAGCATCGCCTTTGTCTTTTTGGCGTTAAGCAGCAATTTTTTACTAAGGAGCTGGTATTAAAGTATGTTGAAGTCAGCTTGCAGGTCACTACAGGCAGTTTCAGGAGTTGTACGGCTTAGGTAGATCACTGTATCATCTGCGAACAGGTGCCTGATTGATGCCTGAGTCTATATTGTTGATGTAGATGGCAAATAGGAGTGGCCCCAGGATGGATCCCTGCAGGATGCCTCTTTTTAACAGATTTGAGGGGGGAGTTCACCTTTGGCCTTGACCTGTTGGTGCCTATCAGAAAGGTAGTTGTGGAACCAACGCAAGGAGGTAGAATCTAGACCAATAGCTTTTAATGAAGAAAGAAGAAGGCTGTGGTCGACAGTGTTGAAGGCTTTACTTAGGTCTAGAAAAACAGCACAGACAATTTTTTGTTCTCTAGCTCGCGCTGCCAGTCATTTGTCACCTTGGCCAGGACCATGAGAAGGGAGATGGGCCTGTAGTTGTTTAGATCACAGGGGTCTCCAGATTTAAACAATGGAATAACATGTGTGGTCTTCCACAGTTTGGGGGGGGTCCCTTGAGAAAGGGACAAGTTAAATAGATGTGTAATAGTTACGGCCAAGACATGATAGGCAATCTTTAGGTAGTATGGATCGAAGGTGTCAGTGCCAGCACTTTTTCTGGTGTCCAACTGGAGGAGGAGATCTTCAACCTCTTTAGTAAGGCAGGAGAGAATGAAAAGACTGCATCTGAGGGACTAGATTTGGAAGGTTGCATGGTAAGCTGGGAGCATAGGTTGCGTGCAAGTGAGTTATCAAAAGCTAGTACTGCAGTAGCAAAGTGATTGTTGAAGGCTTGTAGTATCTCTTTATTGTTGTTGATAGTTACATTGTCAGAAATAATTTTTGAGGGGAAAGTGTTTCCTGTGGTATTACCAGAAAGTTCTTTTATTGTGGACCAGAACTTGGTAGGGCAGTTGGAGGCAGTGTCGAGTTCAGAACGATAGAAGTTGGACTTGGTTTCCCGAATTAGCTTTGTACAGTGGTTTCTGGCTGTTCTGAAAAGATGCCAGTCTTCGGCTTAGTGGGATTTGCGTGCTACCTTCCAGAGCTTGTCTCTTTTTGATAGTGCTGCCTTGATGTCTGCTGTAAACCAACGGCACTTTCTAGCCTTTATGCGCGTTTTGACTAAGGGTGTGTGGGTGTTAAGAGTGCTGGATACAATTTTGTGGAAAATGGCATATGCTATTTCTACTGATTTGGCTAAATAAAAGGTCTGCCAAAGCAGGGAGGCTTTCAGGTCATTGATATATGCAAGCGGGTCAAAATTCCATTTTGACCTTTTGGTAGAGAACTTTGCTGAGGCTGTTGGTTTAGTGACTGCTCTTATGCCAGCAATTAAGCAATGGTCACTAACATTGGTAGAAAAGATCCCAGCATGGGAGAAGAAATGGGGTTTGCTTACTAGAAGTACATCTAATACTGTACTTTTCATAGGGTTTTTCTTATTGATACGAGTAGGTTCATTAATAAGTAGAGTGAGCCCATAAGAGTCACGGAAGGATTTAAGTGGAAGAGATGCGCTTGACAGCCAGTCGTAGTTAAGGTCCCCTAGTATAATTGTTTCCATTGTGTCGGTACTCATAGTAGATGATAGGTGGGACAGGAGCTATGACCCCGAGGACAGGGGTCTATAACATCCTATGACATGGAGGGCCATTGATGTAGATATTTTGATTTTTAAGGACAGGCATTCAAAGGCATTGTCAATTGATGTAGTATCGAGGGTAGCGACTGTAAACTTGTCCTTAACATAGATGGCTACACCACCGCCTCTGGTTAGTCTATCGGCTCTGAATAACAGATAGTTGGGAATATTGACCTCTTTGTCTGGCGTGGATGGATGAAGCCAGGATTCAGATTTGACAAATACATCCAGCTCTGTGTGGATAGCCCAAGCCTGTATTGAGGTGAGTTTTTTTAAGAGCTACACACATTAACATGCATACAGCTGATACCTTTATACTTCGTGACTTCGGACGGTGAAGGAATTGCTTGTATAGGACCAGGGTTAAGTTTAAAATTACCTGAACATAGCAAGGGGAGGAGTACAACTTTCCTCAGGGCAACAAGTGGTAATTTGGAAGAACTAAACCTTCTTTGGCTAGTGGGAGTATTGGCGTAGGAATACAAGGACCTATTCTTTCTACTGTTCAGTCCTAGTGATACACATGCTAAGACCCTAGCCGTATGACACCAGTAGATGCAGGTACTGGGCCAAGTAGGTAACATTCCTTGGTAGGTAACGAGATGCCGGTGGCTATCTGAGAGGGAGACTCGGCTGAAAGTGGGTACGACAACTTGGAGGCATAGCACGAGTTGTATAGGGACTCCATGAGTAGACATTCTTGTGGTAGGGGATACTAGTCCTGTTTAGGGTAAATTCCATCTGGCGTGTACCCTAATAAGGGTAGGGTGCATAAGGCAGTAAATAGGTAGAGCCAGATTGCAAGTTCCATGGTTAAAGTCTGGGGGTCCGAAAGAGAAACAGTTGTAAGGGCTTAATCTGGGCAAGATATCACCAGGTAAGGCTATGCGCCACGAGGTCTGAAAAGGGATATAGGTGCCGATACCACTTGAAGGGAGCAAGGAGATGTTTCTATGGCACAACGACTAGAGATAGTTACGAGAAGTTGTAAACCTGATCTAAGAAGTATCACCAGCTAAGGCTACACATCACAGGGTCAGCAAAGGGATGTAGGCACTGAAACCACTTGTAGGGAGCAAGGAGAATTTACTATGACACAGCGACTAGGGACAGTAATAAGAAGTCACAAATCTGATCTGAGACAAGTGGTAGGGGAGACTGTGGTGGGTTAGTTAGGATGGGACACTGGAACCTGAAGCGGCAGCCCAAAATTTGTATGTCTTTGGGTGTCCTAGGGAGGCAGGGAGGATAGATTTGTAGGAAAGCCAATGACAGGGAGGCGGGGCAAGGAAGTCTATATAATAATGGTCAGAGAGGGTATGGGTGGGCGGGCGTAAATTTGCGGCTTTGCCATACCTCTCTGGGTCTGGAGTCCGAGCAAGTGGTCTCGGGTGGTGGCTTCAGAAGCGCCGACCACCTGGTGGCCGCGGTTCTTGCGTCGGATGAGCTGGGAGCCCTGGAGGGTTCTCGGCTGAAGGGGAAGAGAAAGCAAAGCCAATTAGTACTGGTCCTAGACAATGGTCAAGCTACCCAGTGACAAAACTAATTTACAAATGAAAGGGGTCAATTTCCTTGGTGCCCTGAAGTCTGGGCAGCAGTTACAGAGGCAAAGGAAAGGGCTGTTTCACTTAATCAATCTAGCAAGAGCAGTTTGCAAGTATTACAGCTTTTTTGAGGCAGTTTACAGGCTGTCAGAAATGTAGTTCTGTAGGGCAGGACCGTACTCTAGGAGGTGTTCTGCAGCTTTAAATTTGAGTAGGGCAAGATGGCCAATAGGAGGAGGCGCACAGAAGGGGGAGTGGTTTAGGTGTATTTAAGAACTTGTGGATGAGGGAGTGGGGGGGAGGGCGAAAAAAATCACACAAAGAGGCACACAAAGGAGAGAATGGGAAGATTAAGGGTCTAGCTATGCTAAAACAAAGCAAACAAACAGTATTTTGCTCTCTTTTTTTTTTCTACCAGAATGAGCAAATACAGGCTAGTAACAGTCCTTAAACAAACAAAAAATTAACAGTAGAAATCCTGGTTTTCAGTTTAACTGTAATTGGCATTATGTGCACACACTAGTAGCGAGGGCCAGGCAGCACAAACTACAAAATTTGTGCACGGGCATGCAATTAGTCTTGGGAAAGCAGCCATGCTGGATTCCAGAGCTAGCCACTCAGGAAGTTCACCAAGATGGTGAGCAGCCAGTGGGGGCACTGCAGTCAGATGGCGCCAGGAATTCGGAAAAACAATCCAGGATCTTCGCTGCAACAGCCACTGAGGTCTGAAGATCTGGCTTCGGCAAATACCTGTGCTTGAAGAGCAGTGGGTGGGTTGCAGCAGGCAGGCTCCCAGTCTCACCGCTGTAGTCGGTGGGCAGCTCAAGCTTAAAAGCAGCTACGAGGATGAGGTGCTTGCCTGAAGTGGGCAGCAAGCCTGTGCTGGGAGAGCAGTGGGCGGGTGGCAGCAGGCAGGCTCCCGGTCTCACTGCTGTAGTCGGCAGGCAGCTCAAGCTTAAAAGCAGCTATGAGGATGAGGTGCTTGCCCGAAGTGGGCAGCAAGCCTGTGCTTGGAGAGCAGTTGGGGGGAGGCAGCAGGCAGGCTCCTAGTCTCACCGCTGTAGTCAGCGGGCAGCTCAAGCTTAAAAGCAGTTACAAGGATGAGGTGCTTGCCCAAAGTGGGCAGCAAGCCTGTGCTTGGAAAGCAGTGGGTGGGTGGCAGCAGGCAGGCTCCCGGTCTCGCCGCTGTAGTCGGCGGGCTGCTCAAGCTTAAAAGCAGCTACAAGAATGGGTGCTTGCCCGAAGTGGGCCACATTATGAATTGAACCACCTCAAGAATATATATATAAATGTATGGTATGTGTTAGCATATTTTGATGACAGTGTCTGCATAGGTTATTTATTTATTTATTGATTGATTGATTTATTTGACAAAGGGCAACCAGGAAATGCACACATACAAAACTTGTTTTGAAGTGCCACCACGGGGGAGTAGGAATAAATGTACAAAACAGCACAGTGTAATGTCACTGTAGTGTGGCATCTATACAACAGAGAAAGGAATATTAAAAACCATTGAGAAATCAACTCTGTAATGAAGTTCAAACCTGAAGATACTCGATTTGTAGACATACCTGTGAGTGAAGTGCACCTGTTTGAGGGAGGGGTATGAGGAAGAGTGGCAGATGGCATAAGGAACAAAGTTCCACCAAGAAGGCAATCGAACCGTGAAGGCAAATGAACCAGCGGAGATACTGCAATGAGAACTTTTCTGTTTTGAATGAATGCTGATGTCATTTTGGAACTTGTGACTGCTTGCCTCTTGTTCTTTACTGCACACCATTCTTGAAAACAGGGTGTTAAGCCCCAGTGTGTTTGGAGAAGGAATTTAAATGAATTAATAAACTCCAGTGTAGCTTGAGAAAGTGCTCCAGACCAATTGGAGCACTCCATTTTCTAATTCATGAGACATTCTTATTCTGTAAAAAGTGCCTTACAAGCAGGTTCCCTGGAAATAGGCACATAAGGGGAAGTTCTTAATTTTTTTAAACATTTTTCATCGGTCTTAGTCAATTATATAGTTATACAGCCCCCAAAGTCATTCTTCAGCAGTGTAAGAGTGATCTCATTATTCTCTTTTTTCACATAGCTGCTTGGTGCTCGAGCTACCTTCCACTCCTTACTTTCATTCCCTTGCCACCCCCTAATCATATCACCCATTCACCCCACCATCAAGCCAGTGAGGATCCACACAGGGCAGGGCCCAAGGGAACCAGCGACTGCACAAGGCACATATTGTCCTGAGTTTTTCTCCCTTCCCTTCCAAGTCCCTCCCACTTCCCCTGACATCCAGCCATGTCTCTGATCGCTTCATCCATGGCAGTACACTATGGGATGATGCCATCCCTCATGAGGGAGCAAGTTCCCTGGCTTAGTGTGAGGAGTCACCGCTAAGCCAGAACCCAGATATCCTTCTCCCCTGCCTGACCTGAACTTTGCTTGTCAACACTCCACAGCACTGGCTCCTCAGATCCTGGCTCTGTGAGTCACCAGTACAGAATCGCGTTGTGTTTCAGCTGAGCCATTTGGCGTCCCATCCACCAACATTCTTAGGATGCCAGAATGGCTTGCCTATGGCTCACGGTTCTTACACCCTAAGAATGTGCAGGAAACCTCTCTTACACTATAAAGGATCATTTTGAGGATATATAAATATATACAGTAGCTCAGATTTTACCCAAGCATGCAGGTACAGAAGAAAATGGATTTAATTTATGGGACATGAAGTTATGTCGGTATCAAAGCTGAACCTTGTTCTTTCTTTTCACAGACTACAGGAAGCAAGGAAACATGACTGGGACTGTGAAGAAGCAAATCCCTTCTCCCGAGGCCATTGAAGTGCTTTATCAGCGCATGAAATATGAATATAACTTTTACCACCATGTCAGGGACCAGTTTCACTTGCTGAAACGGAAGTTTGGACTGAAGTCTCAAATTAAAGCTCCTCCGAGACCAGAGTTCCTTGTCCCTTCTCACCCTGAAACGGAGGAACCCACCATAGATGAGGAAGAAAATGATGAGAATTGGTTGGAAGATTTCAATAAAAGGTGATGTGGACAGGCACCACAATCTAAGGACACCTTAAAAGACTTTTTTAATTTAAAAAAAATCTTTAAGGAGGTTAATTAATGCACAATGGCGTTAAGTAAACATTCCCACATGTTGGGGTGCATGGGAGATACTCGGTTTTGCGGGTTTTTGTTTCAATTTGTCCCCTTTGCTGCATGGTATCCTTACTAGGATGTGATGACCATAAAGCTTTTAATGGGACAGTCTAAAGGTCATTTTTACTTCTTTTGCTGCTGCATCAAGTTTCTAAAGTCACAAAAGCACACAACACACTCCAGTTAGCATTGTAGGTGGAGTCTTACTTCAGAACAGCCTCAAATATGCAGTGGAATTCCACATGTCTCAGATCATGCACTTGGACTGACTATTGGATCTTAAGTAATTTGTAACTACAGTATTAAGGGGATGCTGTACTGTTGGGCTGTGCTGTCCTTCAGATGAGATGTTAAACCAAGGTTCCATCTGCCTGTTCTCATGTTTGTTCAGGTGGACATTAAAGAGCCCATGGCACTTCTCAAAACGAGTAGGGAATTTCTCCAGTGTCCTGGCCAAATTTTCCCTGTTCACTTACAAAATATCACCAACAGCTTAATCTGGTTCAGATCTGGTATCCCCCCACCCCCAGAAGAGGCTGAAAATAGGCCGTACTGCCTAGCTGTCCTTTCCTGGTCAATAAAAGTGAAATAAATAAATAACTGAAAACTAAGTAAAAATGTTGAAGTCATTTATTTTATGCCTGGAACTAGTTATTTATAGAGTGCTAAAGAAAAAAAGATAAATTATTTTAATAAAAATTGTAATGAATACATCACCACAAGATAGTCAGTTTTTAGGAAAATCAAATGCTACAAACACCCATGTTGTAACAGTAATTTTAGGCTAACAGGGCCTCTTACTATAAGTCTATCCTGTCTACCCCTCCACACACACACTTTATAAGCAGGAAAAACTAAGTGTGCTGTGCAGATACATACCAATTTATAGCGATTCCCTGCCCACTCTACTACCCAAGTGATTCCCTTGGTAAACAGAAATTTGTCAAGGTGTACAGTACCTTAAGTGCCTGTACTTCTTCATGCCCACTGTCTCTGGTGGTAGTCTGTCCCATAAATTCACCACTGTCTGGTAGAAATAAGCAATAATGCATGGCAGGGCATGTGCTGTTTTGGACCAGTGATAATATATGTTGGTAATAAGCCATGACAAAACATCTATTTATGCTGAATTATGCCATGGGCACATCAAATATTGTAACCTGATTGGTTGACTAGCATCTTTACCTGTGGTTAAATCCCACTATAACCTATGAAAAAAGTGACAGCCGACTGATTTACAAATCTAACAATCACTACACTTTTTTCCCAGATTTTAAAACTCTGGTTTGCGGACATCTTGTTTTGCTACCACCTTGAGGTCCTGAATGGAAACTCCTCCATTGGCCTTGCAAAACATTTGAAACAACTCACAGAGCAAAATCTCTTCTAAACAATATTCAGTACTACAGTACCTCAGTTTCTACAGAACAAAGTTGCTCATGCTAAGTCTCCTTCCCGATATTTCTGTTCCACTGACCACTCACTCCTGGCTCTCACGCTATCAGAGCAATTACCTGAGCACAAAAGCTACAGATTCATAGGAGGAACAACAGCTACAAGTGGCTGCTCTGCAAAAACAATTCCAAATCCTGTACAGATTCTCTGCATCATGTCAGGTCCTGATCATGGAAAATACAAACTGCCACTTGACCCGTGCATCTGTCTTGCTCTCTCCACTGCCATCACTGTGCACGTGGCATCAGATACTCTTCCACAACCCACCCCACACTGCTCTCTCCCACTGTGCAGTACTTTCAAGCCACAGTTACAGGTCACACATCTCTCCGTCCACCCTACCTTCCTGCCCATTAAAATTGCTCCCTTCTCTAGCTCTTTTACATCCACTCTGAAACTAGAAACTTGGGGGAAAAAGACAGAAACTAGCCAGTTTCACTGCTAGGGCTTGAAAATAATTCATATCATTCTCCCAACCTGCACTCACGGGAGGGGGTCTATTTTCTACAGGGAGGAAGGGTAGTTTTATTTTTAAATTTAAAAAAACAGCAGAAGAATATAAATTTAGCTTTTTTACTGATTCTTTCATTTTCTCAAAGGATACATAGTACAATCTCAATAAGGCACTCCAAAAAGTGGGTTATTGTGGGATTTACCCACTTTTTATGGGATTAAAGTCACTTGGCTTTTGGCCTCATAACATACACCACACAAGGCATGGATAAATCCCACAATAACCCACACCCTTTTGTGTCTTATTACTTAATGCATACCCAAAGCCAGATTTTCAAAGGGCCTGACATGGTCCAGAAACTAAGTTTCTGTGCATAACGCTTTGATGCAGGGAAAATCCCCAGACCTGTGAAAATGCTATTTTCAGCATTTTATATGTATTGGTGACATTTTCCTTTTTTACTACAGCGGTGCAAACATTCTATGCCTGGCAATACAAGGTGTAACATATTTCCACAGCTGCACAAACAATATGTGTAAGTTGCTGTAAATTGTGGGAAAGGTTGCAAAAACACAACCCTTTTAAAAACTGAGCGCATGCGGGAAAAATTATGGTTGCAAAGGAAACCTTCCCTTGTGTAACTTTTTTTCTGGATGTGTACAATTTTATCACTGTTGAAAATCTAGTCCCCTGGCTGCATAGTAAGGCACAAGACCAATTGCCAAGTGCCTTACACAGCTGGAGCATGCATCAATTCAGCATACACCATGCCATGAAGTTGCTTTTTGCATTTACAAACTGTGAAACACTGTATGTTAATAAAGTCATAAAATACAGACAGAATGGTTTTTAAACTGCTGCAAAAAATGGAGACACTTATATCACGTGTATTCACTTGTCAGAGTAGGTGCTATTCTGCAGTTCTAACTCATTACAAATCACCCCTTGCTATCAGGCTGCTTCCTTAACAGGTCGTATGCAACGCAACTATCAGAAGCTCTTGTCAGAGAGAGCCGACTGGGCTGCTTTTTTCACAGGTTGTGTGCGGCTTAGCTAACTAAGAGCTGTTTTCAGGAAGAGACACTAGCCTGATTTGGTAGAGAAACTGCAGTGTAGTGATTTTGTGATTTGTCATGAGGTCACTACTGTACTAGTTTTAGAAGGTAGTCCATAAAATGCTGCAACCTGATTGGTCCATATCCGTGCGTGTTGAGATCATAGAGATTGTATTGGGGTCATTACGTGACCCTTCCCATTTTTTATATACTTAAGAATAAGCCACTTGCATGGGTGGAATGTAAGCCCCCTGTTTCAGATGTGATGTCCTCTCTAGTTTTTATGTATAGGATCTCTATGGGTGAGACCACTACTGACATCAAAAAACAAGGGCTGCCCACCTGGGCACAGTGCAGATGAAATCAGTGTCAACAACCCTTTAGAATGTTCAAGTTTTAAACAGCAGTCATTTTTTCCTGCAAACATGGAAACATAGAACATAGAATTTGTTGGCAGAAACTACTACTTGGCCAACCCAGTCTGCCCAAGTGTTGCCTGACTATTCTACATGCACAGACCCTATCTGGTCTCTGGAGATCCTCCCCCTCCCTGCCTCTGTTCTACTATTTCCCTGTGTTTTACCAATGTTTGTTTGAAGCCCCCCCCCCACCATTCTAGCCTCCACCACTTCAGACAGCAGTTTGTTCCAGGCATCTACCACCCTCTCTGTCAATAAATATTTCCTCACATCTCCTGACCCCAACCTTCATCACATACCCCTAGTCCTGGTGCTCAACCTCATCTGGAAGAAGCTCCCCTCCTACTCCCTGTTCGCCCCTGTTCACCCCTGTGAGGTACTTGAAGGTCTCAATCATGTCACCTTTCTCTCCTCTCTTTCAGAGTGTACATGTTAAGATCCCTCAGTCTCTCTTCATAGGGCTTCCCTTGTAAACCCTGTACCATTTTTAGTTTCCCCTCCTCTGGAATGCTTGCACACAGTCTATGTTCTTTCTGAGGTGCAGTCTCCAAAACTGGACATAGTACTTCAAGTGGGGGTACACAAGAGTGATACAACAGCAGCATCACCTACATCCTCCTGCTAGAGATGTACCTTCCTGTGCATCCCAGAATTCCACTAGCCCTGCTCATGGTATTGTCACACTGTGGTACCACCTTGAGGTCCTCTGATATAACAACCCCATGGCCTCTTTCCTGTCTAGCAGCTGTCAGTATTCCCCCATCCTATATACAGTACCAGGGTTCTTATGCCCTGAGTGCATGATTCTGCACTTTTTGCATTGAACCCCAACTGCCATATCTTTGACCACTCCTCAAGTTTCCCTAGATCCCTACACACTTTTTGCACCCCCTTCTGATTGTCCACCCTGCTGTAGATTTTGGTGTCATGTGCAAAAAGGCATAGCTTCCCCTCTAGTTCTTCTGCAATGTCCCTTGTGAAGACATTGAAAGGGACTGGTCCCAGTACCAAGGAGGCAGTATAGTGCAGTAGTTTAGGATACTGAGCTGCAAACCTGGAGACCTGGGTTTGAATCCCACAGCCCCCACAGGCATGCTGTGTGACCTTGAATAAGTCACTTAACTTCCTTGTGCTCCCAGGTTGCACCTGGAAACAAGCTTCAGCTTAGTGTGCCTTTCCTGGTTAAACAATTTCCCCTTTCCCAAACCCTGCGTACACCACTGGTCACTCTCCTGACCTTTGAGTGAGTGCTGTTAACCTCCACCATCTGTCTCCTGTTAACCAGTTTCAAACCCAATTTACCAGTTTGGATCCCACTGCTAAGCTGGTCAACTTCCTAATCAGCCTTCTGTGCAGCACAGTGATGAAGGTCTTGTTGAAGTCCAGAAAGGCTACATGCACTGCCCTGTCCTGATCTATTTCCCTGGTCAGCCAGTCAAATAAATCTATTAGATTTGTTTGGCATGACCTTCCCCCATGAATCCATGCTGTTCTTTGTATTCTAGATGCTCAACCAGCCTTTCTATCAGTAGGGTTTCCATCAATTTCCCTGCCACTGAAGCTAGGCTGGCTGATCTATAATTGATAGCTTTCTCCCTGCTGCTTCTTTGATGTAGAAGGACCATGCAAGCCCTTCTCCAGTCCTCTGGAACCACACCTGTTTCCAGTGAGCTGTTGAAAAAGGCTGTCAGTGGGGCAGCTAGCACTTTCCTGAGCTCTTTTAGTGCACTGGGGTGTATCCCATCTGGTTTTATAGCCTTATCCTCCTTCATGGCTGTGAGTCTTTTCAGGTCCCTTTTCACTGAAAATTGACTTGTGCCCACCTCCCTCTTCCCTCATTCTTGCTTCTCACTGGTGGTCCATCACCTCCACCCTGTACTGTGAAGACTGAGCAGAAGTACCTGTTTAGGATATCTACTTTTTCTTGGTCCCTTTTTGCACAGTCTCTCCCTTCCACCTTTCTAATCCTCACTATCCACCCGCTTACTTTTCTCTTCTCACTTACATATCCAAAAAAAAGTCTTATACCCTTTAGCCATGCAACTAGCATTTTGTTCTTCTGTCTGCTGCTTTGCTTGCCTAACTGCTGCCTTCTGTCTTGTTTGGTACACCTCCCTGTCCTTCTTCCTCTGTATTTCTTTGTACATTTTTAATGCCACCCCTTTCTTTCACCACCCTTGCCACTATTTTGGAGAATCATAATGGTCTCCTTTTCTGCTTTTTCTTTCACAGAGTTTTGTTGCCGTGCCTGAAAATAGGCAGGATTGTTGCCTTGCTCACTTACCCGGTTACCAAAAGCTAATAAATAAATAATTATACCATCCATTATTCTTCTGCATTGTGCCTCTCTTCTCCCTGGCAATCCCCACCTTGGAGGTACTTTCTGAGGCAGTCTCCCATTTCTTTAAAATCTACCCTCCTGAAGTCCAGGACCCTCATCCTCTTGTGGCTCTCCTCTGCTCCTTTTCTTGTGTTGAACCACACTGTACAGTGATCACTGGTACCTAGGAGACTGCTCAGTGTGACATCTGCAATGCTGTCCCTGTTCGTTAGCACCAGATCCAACGCTGCCCTATCCCTTGTGGGTTCTTTAACTAGCTGCCTCAGAAAAGTCCATTGCAGGGAATCAAGGATCATCCTGCTCCTTGCCAAAACTGCAGCTGAAAGGTTCTGCTCCACATCTGGCAGATTAAAATCTCCAACTAGCAGCCCCTTCCCTTTTCTTGCCATCCTGATGATGGCCTCTCCTAGTGCCATGTCCATCTCTTCCCCTTATGCTGGTGGTCTGTACTCTACCCCCATATAGATAGCAATCCCACAGCCTGTCTCCAGGATGCCCCGCAGCATCTCCACTCCCTCCTCAACTTTGTACACCTCTGCCTCCACGGTCTGTATTCCCTCCTTCTCTTATAATGCAACTCCTTCTTGCCCTGTCTATCCTGAATAGAGAGTAACCTGGAATGATCATGTCCCACTTGCAGTGCTCCTTGCACCAGGATTCCATTATGGCCACTATATCCAGGTTAGCCTCCACTATGATAGCAAACAACTAACAATAAACCTGTCAGCTCTACCTAATAACTCCTAATGGTGCAGGAACTGTTACACATTAAATGCAAACATGGTTTTATTTATTTTTTTGTTCTAAATGGCAGAATATTTTTATGTAACTACTCATTTTATAAGCGCAATAAGACACTCCAAGGGGTTGTTAGTTGTGCGTTGTGCCTCAGCTACTAACACCCCTTTGTGTCTTATTGCATACATAACCCAACTCTTAATTAAAGAGGAAAATTAATCAACGGTCAGGTGACATACTCAGACCAATGAAATCTGCAGGATTTTGAAGACCATTTTATAATGGAATACAATTTTGACTAGAAAAGCTCTCAACCAGATACGATTCAGGATTGTTCCTATCCATTTCATAATAGTCAGTAACTTGTATTTTACTTTTATTTTAATGCCAAGTATTTTATGGAAGGCTTATTTTTGGGGGGAGGGAGGTTCTCCACTGAGGTCACTGCCACCTTAATTACTCATGCTCACCTAAGCTCCTCCTCCTGTCTGTGCTCTTCACTGGCCATTCTACTCCCCTTCTTTATACTTTTAAGTCTCTACCACCAGATGCCTCCAATCTATACCATCATGAGGGAATGCAGCTGCCACCAGGGGAAAAACGTCCATTGTCTATGTTGGTGGATGACATGAGCCTTTGGGTGGAACAGGCTGTTAGAAGTTGGGAGGGGGTTAGACGCTATCCAACATGGCAAGCTAGTCCATTTCTACTTTTTCCCTCATAACGTCTCCCAGCTTATGTAATAACTAGTGGACTGAGCTAAGGCCAACAGCATGTGATCACCTGCACTGCAACACCTACTGCCAGCAGCATTTGGAAGTGCTATAGTAGTAGGAGCTCTGAAACCCACCACCCCCACCAGAGCGAGGAAGTGCTGCCTCCACAGCACTGCTGTGGCTGCTCTGGACTGGGTTGGAAGTCAGGATTGTAATGTGAACCCAGGTCACTGGTATGGTACTGCTGGTGAAACTGGGCCAGACCTGGGGGGGGGTCATTAAAGTGACATAACCATGTCCTAGCCTGAAAGGATCAAGATTTCTGATTCCGCTCCCCAGCATTCAAAACAAGAATTAAGCACTGCTCCCCCCCCCCACCCACCATTACCACTGGGTGCCTACAGTGTTAAAGTCAGCACACTTGATATGGACGACTAAGCATGATGATTTTGTGAAGTCCGCAAATATGGCAAGTGTGTGTGTGTGTGTGTGTCTCTCTATTTTCTTCTACCTTTCTTTAGTTAATTTTTTCAAATGACCCCACTAAAAACACCAAACATTTTCAATACTGAATGTGGAATGCCCATTCTAGGTTATGCCAGCTTACAAATAAATGATCCCTTTAAACAGTTGCGCTATTAGCCATACCAATATAATAATCCACTAATAAAGAGTGACATCTCACTGGATATTTATCTTCCATACAGTAACAGTGTTGTTACCCAGAGACAGGTAGGTACCTTTAGACAGTTAAGCTACTAATCAACAACAGCAGCAGCAAAAGAGTTAAAACTATGGAACAGTGGTGGAAATTGTTTTAAGATAAGATTATCACTGTTGCCTCTACTTCCCAGAGGCACTGCATTTTATTTACCGTTTAGCACATAATACTGTAAAAGTCCCACTTTCCATTTAAAAGATGAATATACTGTTCTTTCTTTTTTACAAAAGTAGTTGTCCATCTATAAGATGCTTTCAGTATTTTATTTAAGTGCATTTTATTCTGGTTAATCCATGACTTATTTATTTTAATAGTTTTTTTTTTCAGCACATTCCAAATTGTAGATTGCTCAGGAAGGAACTTGTTGAAATTAGTTTTATTTTGCTTTGATATTTGTGTGAGTACATGTTGAGTACATGTTTGATTTAAAAGCATTCGGTTCATCACATCATTTTTTAGGTGCAACATTTGTGGGGGCCCTGTGGAAATCAGCAGGGCACTTTCTTAGCATTTTAAATTCATCTGAACCATATCATGCCTGGCAGATTGACAGGCATCCAAAATGTATCCATTTATGAAATAATTAAGACAAAAGTGGGGTTTGCAAGAAACCGGCTTAATCTGATTTGCTGATGCATTCCATTACTTACAGAATATTGAAAACTGAGCAATGTGGAGTCATCTGATTATTTCATCACTTACACCTCCAGCACATATGCACACACAAAACTGTTTCCAACTTTCTAAACAGAAATGTGCCAAAACAAGCCAATTAAAAAAAAAATTAGTATTCTGTATTCTATTCTAGGGACACCATCTTTTGTAAGCATTCTCATTTATACTGTATGTACAAAATAGTTTCCGGTTTGACACTGTGAATTTAGAACCTATGTATTCACTGTTACTGAACTGTGGAACCCCCCCTCACACTGTACAGTAATGTTACAATTGTGGAGTTTATGGGATCTGACTTCAGTAGAAATTATGAAGGTACTGTTCCAACATAAATTATTCTTGGGGGCAGTGGTAGTAGAGACTGTAAAATATTATGAGAGTCTGGCCTGTTTGTGATGTTTGTGTTAACTCTGCTGTTGTCGATCATTTGTGACTGTGTGTGTATTACGGGCATTGAATTTGTATCAGTCTCAGGTTCCACCCCATATTTCCAAAGAGTGGGTGAGCCACGCACTTTACATTTTAACCCACTTTATTCATTTATGCATTACTATTTTACCACCATGTCAACTGTTGCATGAATGGAGATCAGCATAACCCACACTGCTTTTTACAGAGTGTGTCTTGCCAAGAAAATGAATCTAATGCAGCTGAATGTACCTACCAAGTGACCGGATGGTCCACATTTTAAACCGAAAACATTAACATTCTCTATTCTTATAATGCTCCCAACAACTGTCATTTCTATGCAGAGCACTTAATCCATTATTTCAATATTTCATGCATAATTCAAGAGTGTGTCACACAAGGCAAGACTGGCGGCACACCTGATCTACTTTGCAGCTATGACTTCATGGCACTTGCATGGATGGTCAACATCGTTGTACTTCAGGAGGTTAAAAAGTCACATGCATGGTATGTAAATGGAACCTTGGTTTAGGAGTCACTACATTTCTAGTGGTAACTTGTTTCAGCAGAGAACTACCTTTCTCGGGGCCTCATAATTATTTACAAATTATTGTCATCTTTTCTACTTATAAAGTGCCCATGGACAACTCTGTTATTAAGTTCATCTAAATCATTCTTCCGGATTTTACATGTTGTGTAAAAATATCTAGTTTCCATTCCCCTTTTTATATTTGAATTACAGCAAAGCAATCTCTTTTCAGTGCTACAGTCTTTCTCTGGAAGTTTGTGTGGGACCCATTCAGTGAGAAGAGGGTTGCTAAGTATTCTGTGAATGCAAAAGAGGATTGGAAGTAAATACATTACTGACTGCATCTTTAAACAAAATCTGAGTTATTCAGTGTGAGCTGCAGTTTTGTTTGTTATTGGGAACGTGTGCCACTTTGTAGGCTACTCTACGCTGCCATACCAGTCCATACAGATATTGTTTACAAACTAGTTGTTGGGATATTCTTTTTAAAGAGCTGGTATACTTCCTGGAAATAACAGTAACTTTCAGAAGTACTCAGCTATCACTTCTTATACAGTACCTGAAGTTTTTGTTTTTTTTTCTGTTTTGCTGATTTGAAGATTTTTCTATCTGGCAGCACTGAATGTACTGTATGGAACAGTACTCAGCCTGGAAGCTAACAAAATTAATTATTTTCCTCACTATACATCACCAGCACCATAACCTCACTGATTGTAACATCACTAGTAACCAAGAAGAGCCAATCTCCTTCTGCCTGGCTGGTGACTTGAGACATATGTCACCAATCCGGCAGCAGGGCTTGTGATATGACGAGTGAGGTCTCATGCTGGTGACATAGTAGGAGGAACATAACTAGAAATGTCTGCTTCCATGTAAAGCAATGCTTTTCACATCACACCCCATACTGTTAAGTAGAAAAACATCTAATGAGCACATAGAAAAGGAAAAAGACTTCAGAAATAAAAAAGTATTAAGAGGCTACTTTTAAAAATTACTAACCTTTTCTGGCTGCTATTCTTTGGCGCTACTAGCTCTTTAAGTGGGGAGTTCCACTCTGAAGGGTGTTACGTGTCTAACTGCTAATGCCCATGCTGAAGGTTTAAAGTAAAATGAACTAATAGGTCTGCCAATGTAGATCACTTCTGGTCAAAAAATGTTGACTTCAGTTTGTCTCTGCTGCTTGGGGCACTTTGAAGGAGTTTTGTGGAAACTAAGAATGCGGTACAGAAAATGATTTTTTTACTTGTACAGTGTCTCATTTGAACTGAATGGATGTTACTGTGCAGCACTGACATTCATTTTGAGACAAGTCATGCTGATATTTGATATAAATGAAATACTCACAGGGCAGATTGCATTTCGCAACATCTGGAATTGGAGCAATGATTACTAGCGACATAGTAAAACTTAAGATCTGTTTGTTTCAGTTCACTCCTCAGTGGGGGTTGAGGGGGATTTGTTTTGTTGCATGCTGCCAAATAAACAAAAAATAAATTATTTGCTAAAACAAGCGGTGTTTGTATTATCTTGTCCTTGGTTGAAAAAGAGGTGGGCTTGCTGGCTGAGTGGCATGGTACGCTGAGGAAGGAGTGCTCTCTGCTCGCCAGGTCGAAAGCCCAGGTTCAGCAGTGAATTGAGTCACTTGGAGGCTTGAATGTCCCATCATGGCTCTACTACTTTGAGGAGTGGGGACAATGCGTACTGCTGCTTAATCGCCACCTGATAGAGGCTAGGTGGTGGAGCAGTAGTGGCCTACCTAGTTGGCCAGGTGCAGATAATTGAGGTATTCTGCATCTTCATGTAGTATGTGTGCACCATAGCACGCATGTTGGCCCAGGGAAAAAAGCTCTAGGGAAAACAGCTTGGGTGGGTATGATGATAGCAGTCTACCATACAGGCTCCACACTACCCAATGGGACACCCTCCCATCGAGCTACTAGGGCCAGAGGTAGTCCTGGGTGAGATGTGTGATGGGCTAGGGTAACAGCCAGATAGGGGCCACCCAAAAGTCAGTCAGAAAAATAAAAGCTGAAAAAGAAAAAGAGATGGGCCCAATTCTCAGTCACGAGAGACTGGTGCTAAATCCCATGATTTAGCTCCAGTCCCTTGCCTTTCATGCCCCGAGTTACATTCAAAGGGGTTCTGACAGCCCTTTTGTGCCAGTTCACATCAAAATGTGCTGGTACACAGAAGGGGGCAAGACTGGTATATAAATGGCACCCTGTGCTATTCACAATGTCAGTTCTCACCAGTGCAGGAGGAACCACAGTTTTGTGACACCCTCTGCCTAAGAACTTTTTGAAGTATGCAGCAGGGATATTGGAAGGTTGTGTTTATTGCACAAGGAGGTCTGGGGACTGAGTTTGGTAAAAAACTAATGTTGGGGAAGGAGGCATATGGATAAATGGGACTGGGTGGGGATCCACTGGACTGCCAAGTACTGTTGTTGCTAGGGTGTCAGTTGGAGTCCCCTGGAGTACCAGGGATGATGATACGGGATGGATGGAAGGACACTGATGTTGGCTAACAAGTGGGAAAAAGGTAAAAGTTTGGTGGGTGTAGGGACAGGTTTCCATGCTAGCACAGTTTCTCTATATCTGTGCAAGGCATTATGCCCTTTACAAACATGCATGACCTCATACTGTGCACAAATCTAATGTTCTTAGTTTATCAGTTTTATGGGTTGGCAAAACTGGGCATGCTTTGTGCCTTGTTTAGTGGCCAGTAAAAGTGGATCTGAGAACTGGACCCATCCTTTATTGATTTATTTATTGATTTGATTATCTTACATTCTTGTCCCAGTGCAAACAATTGTAGGCACATTCTTTGTAAGTAATGGCTCAAATTGGGCTGGCAGTATAGCCTACAGGTTAGAGTAATGAGCTGTGAACAAGCTTGGTACATCCAGCAGACCAAACCTGAGTTTGATTCTCACAACCTCCACTTGCATACTGTGCGACTCTGAGCAAGTCACTTGGCCGCCCAGTGCTCCCAGGTCGCCCCTAAAAACAGGCACTTGTGCCTAGTGGGCCTTACCCGGTTACCAAAGACTAAAATAGAAAAATAAAAAATAAAATAGACCAAGGAGTAAATAAAAGCTTTTATTACCTTTTACATAGGCTAAATAATACAAAGTATAAAACATGATGCAGGGAGTGAACCAGCACATTCCTTTAGCACCAACACTAAGTAAGCTGCTGAGTATGTGGCTAAATGGCCCATACACAATGTAAAACATGAAGAATACTGGATAGGCAACTATGCACAACTAGAGTATTCTACCACAGAGTGGTTCTGAGTCCCTCTGACCTTGAGAGCAAAGTCCCAGAGCTTCATGGGAATTAGAATCCCAAGGTGGTAGAACGCACTGGGTGTGCATAAAGTTGCTCATCGTGTATTTTTATAGTGTATAATATTATGTAAAATGTGCATCTGGTGGTTCTTTTGCTTTCAGAATGAAATTGGCTTGTGCATTCTCTGGAGGTTTCAGAATGCTGTTGTACCACAGAAGGGTACGATCATATTTCATGTCCTTTGAACTGTGGTACAAGAACATTTTGAAAGGGATGGAATTCTATACAGAACAATGCACTACCATATACTATATAAATACTGTGTTCATGTTACTTTTTTATTCCTCTACATTCTAACATTAGTGTTGAAACGTAGAAGAGAGATAAACCAGTTTCTTCATGACAGTGTCCGGTTGCCTGTCCTTCATAACAGAGAAAGAGTTTGTATTTTTATATCTGGGGAGAGCCCAAAGGTGGACACTATGTGTCAGATTTTTAGAATGTCTGCTATTTGGGCCATGGGCTTGCAATGTAAATCTAGACTTCTTATTAACAGTCACAAAATGGTACTACTGTTTGACTGTTGCACTGACATCTGCAGATGTTTGTTTTTTAGCATAGCAAGTTGTGTCCACAAATAAGATTTTCATCTAAGTATGGAATAATAATTGCCAGGGCATGCAGTTTTGGGTCGGTACTAATCATACACTGTGAGAGGGTTGCTGGGCATGAGGCGCTTGTGCCGAGTGCCATTACACACACTCAAGAAGTGCCATTATTGACCATAATTATGTATCTCCGAAGTTTTTTACTGCTCTTACAAAATGGGTTCTACATACAAAATTTAAAAGAATAACAACTAAAAAATTCATAATTTGAAAAAAAAATGCTGCTTTATGTACCACATATTTTAGTTTGAGGGAAACCGTATTGATATTTCTGTGTCTTTTGGCTGGAAGCTACAACCTGTGTAATTATGAAGGCATAAGTAACAGGTTGTAATGGTTCTCATAAGGCTCCATGATTCTTCAGGCCCATTTTATAAATTAAATTAGCAAGCTTAAGACAAAGGTCTAGCTTCTTGGCCCTCGATGAATGTAAACGGAGGTCCAAATATTTTTCAAACTGCCTTTCAGATTTCGCAACTCTTGGATGTTGGCAAACCATGACACCCATTTAGGCAGCTTACAGATGAATTTTAAATCACACGCACTAAGTGTAAGCCCCAGAATTACATGCTGTGGCTGACTGGGTACGGGGTGCATTGCAGCAGTGATGAGTGAGCCTGGCACCAAGGGAGGGAGGGAGCAAACATGCTGTCCAGCATTCTTACATGCACCTCATGAAGAAGTGGCATCACTGTTGGCTTTGAAGGCAGCTGGAGTAAGAGTGTGGCCTGCTTGGCCTTGATAATCAGGGTGTAGGACAGAGGGGCACTGAAGAAGAAAGATTGTGGGTAGCAAAGAAAAATGTCTTCATCTTGCAACCTGCAGATGCCATCATGGTTTCAAATACTTCTTCCTCTTTAGAAGTACAATAGTGTCATGGGTACAAATCTAAAAGTATTGTCAGATTTTTGAAGTAAAAGTAGATCTTCTTTAAGGATCTCTCCTGCATTAGGCCACACCTTTGGAACTATAGCTGTCAGTGCTAGGACCACATGGAAACTTTTGCTAGTTGGCAGCCGCCCACAGTGACGTGCCATGTATATGTGTATATACCATAAATGTGGCTGCCCCCTTACTCCTCAGTTCTTTTCCCGTTGATAATCCATGTTGCACCTGCTGAAAGAAATGCTTTCAACCCAGCTATTGCCATTTATTATTTTATTATACATAGTGTTTTAATTTGTCATCTCTGCATGCCTCTGAAGTTGAAAGAGCTTTATTTCAGTATCATAATTGCGGAGATAAAATTAACAAAGTAGACATACACATGTTTTGTGTGCACTGTCTGGACCTGTCTCACAATGTGAGAACTTGTGAAATTTGCCAGAGCTTCAACCAGACTACAAAGTGACACCATAAGAAAGCTCTAGAAAACTTCCTTTTTCTCAAGACATTAAAAGCCATAGAGAAGGAACAGGGCACAAAGTCCATGTCTGCCTCACCATTGGCTGAAAGGGGGCCACTGAAGTCTAAGGATCAGGACAGGGAATAGTCATCACCACGGCCCTCCTCATCATCCAGCTGTAAGTACAAACACAGAGAAAATGAAAACTGTGCTTTGTTGCGAGGTCCCGGTCACTGTTGAGGCAAGGTAAACCTGAGCTGTCGCTTACTCTGGCAGCTCTGACTTCAGCACCTCCCCCAACCATTGATGAGACAACAAGGTCGGGGCTTGGCTTAGGTGATTCTGTACCTACTATGGATGGTAGGCTGTCATTGTCAATAAGCCAAGGTCCATCAACACAAGTAGTCCCGGCCCCTTTACAGGGTGCACTCGACTCTCAGGCTGTGCTGGCATCATTTTTAGGAATGATAAGTTACATTCTGCCTAGATTGCCAATGCAGGCAGTTGTCTGACTAATAGGGCCTCCTGGTACTCAACTCTTGTCAACGAGTTCCACTACCATGCCACAGATTCCTCCCTCTCAGCCGCCATCAGCATCGCCAGTTCAATCTACAGCTGCAGTCAGCAATCATACTGACAACAACATAGTGGAATACAACCCTGCCCTCATGGATTTAGAGGAGGAATATGATGGAGAACAATTTCTAGCACCTTGCTGTAGTTCTGCCGTCTCACCCTGCAGTGAGAACTCGGTGGGTTATACTCTGAGGTCCCCTCTTGAGGATCCTGCTTTCTAAGCCATGATGCAGCAAATGCAGTCTGCCATAGCCTTTGCTGTGGAAGAGGAAGATTCCACAAAAAGAATCTAATGGAATGTTTCGGAGCTGCCCTGCTCCCTCTCAGTTTGTAATGCCATCCATATATACTGCATTAGAGGATGCTACCTTTGCTGCATTGTACAGGCTAAACTCACTGCCTACAGTTTCTAGAAAGGCTGGTAAGCAGTATCCTGCATAATCTGCTAAGCCTTAATAGGCTAACCACCAAGAAACAGACTCTGTGGTCATCATGGCTGCTCATGGTGGGCCTGATTCTCAAAGCCATGCATCTGACGTAAGATGCTTGCACCAAACAGATATGGTGCAAGGTGCACCTTGCATCCAGGGCTGCCTCCCACGCAGTTCACAAAGGTTGCCTGCATCGACCGCAGGCTGCCTGTCTCAAACAGGGCTTGTGCCTGCCCTGCACTGCCCTGCGACATGGCGCTAGGTGGACTGTGCCAATGCAAGCTGCAGCTTGCTATTCACAGACAGCACCCAGTGAGAGAAATTCTAAGTCCCCTTAGACCAGCCAGGGCTGGCGTAAGGGGACTTAGACATCGCTCCCCTGGGTGAGTTGTCCTATGGGTAGTTCGGCATGTCCCACCTCCCCAACCCCACTGTGCCCCACAAGTGCCACATAGTGGACCCCCCATCCAGGTTGTGCCACCATAGGGCATCCAGGGCAGGAGCACCCACCTGATCCTCAATGTGCCCCTCAGCGTGTTGGTAGTGCCCCCTTCCAGATCCCAGTGTCCCAGTTAGTACCAGGACAAATGCCACCAACCCTCCCATTGGTGCCCGTGCCCCCCACCCATGCAGGTAGTGTTCCCCCATCCCCAGACAGAGCAGGGGACCAGCACAGCCCTCCACACACCTCCGCTGCTGGTCCCTAATTGGACAGACTGTGCAGCCGACGGTCCAAGGGGCTTGCAGCGAACCCTCCTGTGCGCCATGCGGTTGCCGCATGGCTGGGGTTGCCACAAGTGTTGGGTCTTAGGCACCAGGACCCATCCTGTACCAGAATCTGGTGCAGGGTCCCTAGTGCATGGGGCTTTGGCGCAAGCTGCTGTTTGCCGCAGCTTGCGTCGAACGCAGCCCTGTCCCAGAATCAGGCCCAGTACGTCTAAAGCACCTAGACATGAGTACTTTGCCTCCTGATAAAGAATTTAGGAGGCTGGATGTGCTGGGCCTGGTGTACTTATGCCTCTGCATTATTGGGATTGTAAACTACCAGGCCCATATGATAAAATATCAGAACAGCCTGTGGAAAGCTGCTTGTACTGCAACTCAGGCTTTGCCTGATGGCTCTGCCAAGAATTATTTACTTAAAACATTGTCTTCTGGTGCTGAGGTTGGCAAACATTTACTGTGTTCAACTTATGATGTCTCTGATGCTTCTGCCAAGGGGGCTGCTTCTGGCATTTACATGAGGAGATACTCTTGCTTCAGAGTTGCTGGTTTTGCCAATGATGTGCAACAGACAGTTTTGAATGCCCCTTTTAAAGGGACAAAACTGTTTGGCTATAATTTTGAAGAGGCCCTACTTGACCTTCAAACTTGATAGAAGTTGAGGTCAGGGCTGCCTGAAGTAACCATGCCTACTGTCAGCAAGACCATGGCTGAAGAGGTGGCCCCCCTTCTCAGTTCCCTCCACCCTGGTGCCCATAAAAAAGCTCCCAAAGGAATCAATCCTGGTGGCCCTGCCCCACTGGTACCACCTGACTCTCTTCTGTTTCTCCCCCCACCTCAGTTGTTACCTCCAGGGATGAGTGTGTGGGGCAGGATTGCCATGTGTCTGAAACAGTGGCAGGAGATCATTCCAGACAAGTGGGTTCTGGAGATAATTGTAAGGGACATGCTCTGGAGCTGTTACAAATCCCTCTAGATCATCCTCTGCCTCCTTCCTTTTATTTTCTGGGCCATGTGTCCCTTCTGAAGGAAAAAGTTCAGTTCTTGTTCCAAAAATGTGCAATAGAACTGGTCCCTCCTCAGGAGGGAAACAAAGGGTTCTATTCCAGGTATTTCCTAGTCCCAAAATGGACATGGGATCTGCGTCCTGTGTTGGATCTCAGGGAACTCAACCTGTACATTGAATACAGAAAGTTCTGAATGGTATCACTGCAAGCTCTGATCCCCCTTCTGCAAACAGGGGACTGACTCTGTTCTCTAGACTTGAATGATACGTACCTTCATGTAAAGATTAGGTACTCCCACAGACAGTACCTCACCTTTATGCTGGAGGGCACACATTATCATATCAGAGTATTGCCCTTTGGCTTGTCTTCTGTGCCATGGGTCTTTACCAAATGCTTGGAAGTAGTAGCAGAAGCCCATTGCAAGGAAGGCCTATATGTGTTCCCCTGTCTGGACAGCTGACTTCTGAATGCCAGCTCCAGGGATGTTCTGTTACATACTCTGTTGTCTACAACACGTCAGTTGTTTGATGACTTGGGGGTCATAGTGAATGTGCCAAAATCAGTGATGACTGTGCCAAAGACTGCAATACGTAGGGCAATCTTGGATACAGAGAAGGGATGTGATATCCTGCCACAGGGCAGACAATCTGATTGCCCAGGCACAATTGGTCTGTGTCTCTGCGAAAACAATGTTACATCTCCTGGGTCTTATGGCTGCAGCCATAGTGACTGTCACAGGCATGCCTTCATATCAGTATCCCTCAGTGGATACTCAGGGTTCAGTGGGATCAGTTGACAGATGTGTCATGTCTCCTCTTTGCAGAGTATTGTTATGGTGGCTGTAGCATAAAAACCTATTGAAGGGTGTTCCATTCCTTGTACCAGCTCCTGTACAGATCCTCACCATGGATGTCTCAGGCTTTGGCTGGGGTGCCTGTCTTAGCCCTTACCAGACACAGAGGTCATGGATCAAAGTGGAGGCTGAGCTGCATATAAATGCCCCAGAAATGAGAGCTGTTGTGTACAGCTTACAGGCATTTCAGAACCATCTCTGTCCCAGTCCTTTACTAATCCAGATGAACAATGTCAGTGGGAAACATTACATCAATAAACAAGGGACACTCACTCCTATGCCTTACGCAGGGAAGCAATGAGAGTATGGTACTGGGCTCTGTCTCATGGCCTTCGGCTATCGGCCATGTATCTCCCAGGTCTCCAAAACATCTTAGGAGACAGGCTAAGCAGGTCCCAGTCAATGATTCATGAATGGGAACTGCTGACCTCTGTGATAAATGACAACTCTGTAAGATGGGGTCATCCATACAAAACTGTTGCATCTCTGCTCACTTGCTGCAGGACCTGGAGTTTTTTGGTGAGATGTGTTGTCCCTCTCTTGGAAAATGCTTATATGCATTCCCCCCATTCTTCTAATACAGAGAAATTGTGCTCAGACTGGGGGTGGAGAGTGCCACTGTCATCCTCATTGTGCCATTATGGCCTTGCCAGATATGGTTTCCACTCCTTCAACATACAGCAGTGGAGCCTCCTGTCCCTCCACCCCTGTGTTGAGGTCTGTTGTCACAGAACAAGGGGTCTGTGGTCCAGTTGGACCTGAAGTCCCTTCATTTACATGCATGGCTCCTGAAGATATAGCAGTTGCATGATTTGGAGTATCCCCTAATGTTGCTGATGTCCTGATTGCAGCTAGAATGCCTTCTACTAGACATACTTTTTCCTCGAAATGGAAGCGTTCACTTTGTGGACTGCATCCCAGAATTTGGACCCATTTACATGTCCTGTGAGTGCTGTATTGAATACTTGCTTTCTCTGTCTGATTATGGCCTGCAGTATTCCTCACTTAAGGTGCCTTTGGCTGCTATATCAGCATTCCATGCCTCTATTGATGATTGAGTGATTACCCAATTAGATGTATCCCATTTGTTTCTGAGAGGTTTTCTTAATATAAAACCTCCGATCCATAATCCAGTCCCGCCTTGAGACTTGAATTTTGTACTTGAGAAATTTACATTTGGCTCCTTTTGAGCCTGCTGTGACTTGTGGCTTATGTTTCTTGTCATGGAAAACGTTTTTAGTTGCGTTGACCTCTGCTTGAAGGATTTCCAAGCTTCAGGATCCAATGCGTGAGGCTCCTTCTTTGATTTTTCACAAAGACTGAGTCTTTTATGTACTAATCCTAAATTTCTGCTGAAGGTGATGATATCTGAGTTTACACTGAATTGAATGACACACCTTCCTGTATATTATCCTGAGCATGCCAACCAGGGCGAGGCACCCCTCCATACTTTAGATGTAGATAGAATACTGTGATACTATATCACTCACACCAAGAGCTGCAGAAAGTCTTCTTAGCTTTTGTTTCATTTTCCCCTGGGAAAGAGGGCACTCCTGTGTCTAAACAATGCCTCTCCAAATGGCTGGCACATTGTATTACATTCTGTTATAGGAAGTATGGTAAGGAACTTCCTGGTGCTGTTTGTGGTCACTGCACAAGGAGTATGGACAGTTCTGTTGCCTGTTTTTTTTTTTTTTAAAGTCCCTGCTGCTGACATATGACATATGTGCAGCTATATGGCGCACTGTCAACACTTTCAGTAAACATCACAGTCTGGACATCATCTCTCATAGATGTGCTGACTTTGGGCTTGCTGCACTGCAACTCCTTCAGACCTGAATATATATCAGACTCTAGCATCCTCCCACTTTACTTAGCATTGCTTGGGAATCGTTTCAAAGGTGTGGCATGATGGAGAAGATAACTTCGAAGAAGATACAACAGTTACATAAGAGCTTACCATAACAGTTGATGTTTGAGAGAATCACCTCCATTAGGCCATGCCATCCCTCCCTCCTTCCTTCTCCTTTTTTGCTTTCAGTGAGGGTTCTGTCAGATGCTCTTCCCAAATCCAACTCCATCCTGTATCTAGCCCCATGCCTCTTCTTGTATGCCTGGTACTGGTCTCATCTTCTGGTTCCCCGTGATTGGAGGTCCTTTGAGGTTCATCTCCAGTTGGGAACTGAGGAGTGATGGGGTCGCCCATGTTTACATACATGTAGATGTGATATGTCTTTGTGGATGGCCCCCAGCTAGCAAACGTTTGCATGTGGTCCTAGCACTGATGGCTATAGTTCCAAAAGTGTGGCCTACTGGAGGAAATTCTCTCAAAGATCTACTGTTACAGTAAGTTCTTAAGTAACTGTTCTTTCCGCATACTCCATTTTAAATCTTATAAAAGATAATTCTACCACATCAATTTTGGACTTAATACTTATGAATAAACAAATATAATAGTGTATTACAATATTATGCTTCCAAAATCATTATACCTGAAACCCTGGATACAGTGGAAGAATTGCTACAGACGCCAATCTCAAAATGACGATAACCTGTGTTCTCACAATTTCTTTTGGAAAATTCAGCCCCCTTGTTTCCAATTGTAGGTATAAATGGTGGCGTTCTTGTCTCAGTTGTTGCTTTATGGGGAAGAGAAGTGATATTTGCAGCAAACCAAGCGCTTATTTCATACAAACAGATGAACTGGGTTGGAGAAGGGCAGAGTGGAATGCAATACATTCTCTTAGACTTGTCAGCTTGAGCTGCGTCTGACTTTTCATCAGAGACCTGCACCTTTTCTGTTTTTTTTTTTTTTGCTTCCAGTAATGCTGCTTATTTCTGATCACACAGACAAGACAAAAAAGGTATTGCATATTGTTTGTAAAGGCTATGAATGTGAATCCAAAAGCCAAACTGTTTTTTTTTTTCCTGTAGTCTCTGGCTTGTATCTTTTTTTATTTAAAGACTGAAAAAAAACAACACACAGCTTTGATATACCTGACCATGCCCTGATCAGGAGATGGATGTTCCCACCCCCTTAGCTACAGTGTTCACGCGTGGCAGATTTCTTTCTGCCATGTGATGGTGCAGCAGTGTCCGTCCCTGCTGCCATGCCAGCCCACTTGTGTAAGCAATATCCAGACATGAATGATATAAGTCCAAAGTTTTAACCCTTAGCACAAAGGTACTAAAACTAAAACAATACCATTATGCCATAGTTCCTAATCTGGTCTGTTGGTTGTTATTTTTTTGGGTTTGTTTTTTCCACCACTTTGTCTTATAGGTGCTAAAACGAGTCTTGGGGAAGGTATTCAGGTGATATTTAAAAATAAATGTCATCTACAATATTCCATGCAGCAACGTACAAAGTATCATTTTTGTAACGTAAACCCCAATAAACTGTAATGCAAGTCTTGGTGAAGCCCTGCAAGTCTCATTCTTTATGTTCCTCATGTTCCAACAGAAATCCAACAGACTGAGAAAACCTGTGAAAGAGCCTTTAATTGAAAAATTTATAATTTATTCATTTAGAAAATGTATTAAAAAAATTATGGCGTGAGTGTATGTTTGACTGTATAAAAATGATTAAATTCATTAAAGTGGTTTCAACTTGTTGGATGAAATTATTGTCAGAGCTCCTGCCAGATCATTTGATCAGCTGTGACCATCCTCATGAGCTTACTGGAGCACAGAATCCCTTCCTCTGCCTAGATCTGGAATAACACGCAGCCACTGAAGGACAAAGCAGGCAATATATAAATACAAAATCAAGCCAGAGTCTAAGGTCAGTACAATAAAACTGGAAATCATTTTGCTGCCACAGATTTTAGTGACTTGCAATGTAATGGGGACATACATAAGGGATATAGCGCTTGCATAGGGGAGCAGAACACTGTTTGACCTTACTGTAGTCATGGACACTTACTTTCCATGCAAAAAAACAGAACACAAAATGCAGCTAACATCCAGAATTCAATAAATAACTAAAATAATTAAAGAGATTTATTTAGGGGTTGAGCCAAGAAAGGTAAGGCTAAGGGAACATTTTATCAAGGGTGAAATACTTTAAAAGTATTCTTATAACTACTCAATATTACGATAACTTAAGCATGAGAAACTGAATACTGTAATGACTAAGAGAAACTGTAACTCTATTACTGTATGTGAGGAACACTGAAACTCTAAGCTCACTACTTAAATGAGGCAAATTTGTACAAATTAACTGTATGGTAGTCCTATGACTTTGAACCGGAGGGCAGTTGGAGTGGGATACTGAAACTCTAACCTTACTAGGTAAGTCTGAGTGAAATACCCAACAGAATAACAGATGGGGGGCATAGGGGGCATTCTATTTGAGGGGAAGGTGATGGCTTGTTTACTTTCTTACTCTAAGGGGGTGCTACCCATCCCTGAACACACCGACCATAGTCTAAACCAAGCAAGAAAGTACTTATCTGTAGGTAGTCTGTGATGCTGAGAGGTCCATCTAAAATGAAGTTGCTAGGCACACCATGGATTGGCTGGATCTGGATGCCTGTAGAACTGCTGGAGCTGGACACCTCCAGAGCTGCTGAAACTGGATGCCACTGGAGCTGTGGATGCCACTGAAGCTGGATGGAACTGGAGTTGTGGACACTGGACACCTACAGATCTGCTTCTCTCAGAAGAGAGAGACTCTACTAGCAGGCTCTGGTCCCTAACTCTATGCCCTAAGAAACTTTTGACCCCCCCCCCCACAACACATACACGGACTTGGATTTCAGCAGCAACCACTGGGCTTCCCTTATGGCCACTGTATAAAGATTCCAACATTCCACAGAGTTCTCTCAGGCACCCCAAGTGACTGTCAGGCTTCCCAAACAGTCTCCTAGTTTTGACCTTCAAGTTCACATAGGCTACAGCCTGTCTGATTACTATTGGGCTAACCAACAGCAGCCTAGACTAGTTAGAAAAAATTGTAATGGGATGCCTAGGGCCTCCAGGCTCTCAGCTGCCAATACTCACATGTCTTCATGATTCCTCACCAGTATCTACTTTCAGGTCCTTCTCTACCCTTCGTCATATACTGTCCCTTTCAGCTCTGTCTCTTCTGTCATCTGTTCTTCTTTTTTTAAAACTTCTTTATTAAAGTTTTATGATTTCTAATAATACAACATACACACACATATATCCCGGGATAAATACCCGGGCCCACATCCCCAAACTGGATATGGATACTATATACATCCCCCAAAACTATTTACAATCACAGTTATATTTTATCCCCACCAAACTTTTTAATCCCTTTTTATTACAGTAACCTTCAATTCTATTCTTTCAAAGTTGGTAATAGCCTATTCTATTACTTAGCCCGAATTGCTTTACAACATTCTCCCAACTTAAAAATAATTGTACTTTCTCCAGACTAAACTTTAATAACTGTGTCCCTAGGAGAGAGAGAGAATCCATCCTGACCAACCAAACATAAGAATGCCATCTGATACTGGTAAGCACTTTTATGAGAGTATTAAGCCTATGCAAGTAAGAAAAAAGACTTATCCTGTAAAAATCATATATTACCATTCGGTTCTAGGCCCTTCTCACATTCTCTTAAGAAAACTTTACAGACTAATCTCCTCCAGACAGACAGATCTGAGTCCGAGGGCCTTTCAACTGTATTGTGTATACTGTCTCCAAAACCCCCCACCTTTTGTCATACAATTTATTTTTCCCTTCTATTAACATGTGTCTTTTAAGTCTATCCAAGACCTGTAGAAGGTCACTGACCCATTGGTCATAAAAGTAAATGCTATCCTTCTTCCAGTGCCTTAGGATAAATGCTTTAACCAAGGCGGACATCAGGGACACATGATGTTTGGCTGATTCCCGCACAACCGCCTGCATATCTCCTAGTACACATATCTACGGCTTAATGTACTCAGAATAGTTTAATACCGGATCCATTTCTTGTCCAATTTGAACCCATAATGAATGAATTCTGGAACAGGTCCACAATACATGTAGAAGGTCTCCTGGTTCTGTTCCACATCTGAAACACCGATCTGTCTGCCTGAGTTTTCTAGAGCATAGCTTAACAGGGGTGAAGTAAATATTTGAACAAATAAAAAATTGCATAGTCTTATACTTCGGAATAGGTAAGACTTTAATATTTTTCCAAATTCCTTTCCAGTCAGGTCTCAGGGGGGATAATGTTTTTTCCCAATACCCTACCTGAGCTTCAGGTTCTGAGCTCACAAAATCTAACAGCACCCTATAAACTTTTGAGAGGGGATGCTGTAAAAGATCAATCTCCTTCAAATGGTCCCAAGTAAATAAGGTTTGTCCCCTATCCTTATTATCTCGTATAAATTTCTGTATTAGTTTTGTAATCTGGATCTTTTAAAAAAAATCCCATTCCCTAATCTGCACAGGTAAATACACCCTGTCTGCCAAGATAAAATCTGCCATGTTCAATTCAGACAATTGCGGTGCCCATTGACAGGTAATAATTCGACTCCCCAGGTGAAAATTAGGGTTTTCTATTATGGGCTGATCTCTAGCCCCCCTTTGTGCTCTCCTCTGTGCTGGATTTAACAACTCCCACCATGCCTTAACTGATTTATATATTGGAGAGTGCTTTCCCATGCCAGGCAGCGCCTCCAGATCTGTAAACAATAATGCATTAGGGGAGAGTTTTATGCCTTTTAACATACGTTGTTCAATGCGAAGCCACGTTGGGGTGTATCCCCCATCTCCCCCACTCCTTGCCCATCGTCCCATCAGACCAAGTTGCCCTGCTACATAGTAAAATGATAAATCTGGAATCTTAATCCCCCCCTTAAGGTGAGAAAGGCGTAAAGTGGCATGTTTCCTCCTTGGAGGCTTAGAGTCCCACAAAAATTCTGAAATTATCCTTTGAATACTGATGAATCTTCCCTTCGGAATAGTATAGAGTAACAGATATATCGGGTATAATAATCTAGGCAGAAGGTTCATTTTAATCAATCCCAATCTAGCAGTGAAGTTCAGAGGAAGTCTCTTCCACCTTAAAATGTCATTTTTAATTATGCCCAATAGACTACCCACATTTTCCTCCACCCCATCTTCCGACCTAGCTAAAATCCAAATTCCCAAATATTTAATTTTTTCTGGGGCCCAGTTAAGCTGCAGGTGCTCGAAATCTGCTCTGTGGGTATATACAGTAAGCAGAAGAACTTGGGTTTTACTTAAATTTAATTTATAATTGGATACCTTCTAAAATTTCCCAATGACCTCCAAGGCATTTTGAAAACTGTCAGACGGATTACTTAAATGCAACAAAATATCGTCTGCAAATACCGAGAATTTAAGCTCCATCCCCTGAACCTCAATCCCCTGAACTCTGGGCTCCATAGTAAGTGATCTTAACAAAGGTTCCAAATAAATATTAAATAAAATTGGTGACAAGGGACAGCCCTGCCTAGTTCCATTTCGCAGGAGGAGCTATTTAGAAAGATATCCATTACATAGGACTCTAGCTGTGGGAGCTTCATAAAGATTTTTAAGGCCTCTAAGAAAACCCATTGGGAACCCCATTTTTTCCATTGTAAGGAATAGAAAATTGTGGGAAACCCGATCAAATGCCTTTTTGGTGTCAAGTGCTATGAGAGCCATAGCAATTTTTGACTTAGAAGTCCTACATAAAATATGGTATAGTTTCCTTAATGCGTCATGTGCCCCCCTCCCTGGCATAAACCCAACTTGATCCTGACTAATTAATAAGGGGGCTACTTTCAAGACTCTATTGGCCAAAATATTTGTGAGTACCTTAATATCTTGGTTTATTAAAGCAATGGGCCTATAATTACCCAGTAAATCCCTAGTTTTATCCGGCTTTGGAATCAACGTAATATAGGCCTGGTATAAAGGAGGGTGGGGAACCCCATCTTTCATAATAGTCGCAAACAGTTCTTTCAACAATGGCACTATTGTCACTGCATGTACTTTATAGAATTTGGCCAACAGGCCATCCGGCCCTGGTGTCTTCCCATTTGGTAAGTCTTTAATTACCTCCATAATCTCCAACTCCAATATTGGGGCAGCCAATGCCTGGGCCTGTTCTAAGTCTAGTTTGGGTAACGGAATTTTATCAAGGAACCCTCTAATTTCTGTCTCTGAGCTAGGGGCCCCTTCCTGGTATATCGCGGCATAGTAATCCACGAAAGCATCATCCAATCTCTGGGGTTCCGAGATAAACTCTCCTCCAAAATTCACTGCCAAAATCATTCTCTCTGCCTCCCGCTCCTTAATTCTATGGGCCAGTAAGCGGCCCGGCACATCCCCCTGAAGCAGGTATTTGGCATTCAATCTTTCCAGCCAGCGATCAACCCTGAAGTTCCATATACCCCTATATTCCTCTTTTAAATCCTTTAGCTCCTTATCTAGCTGTATGGAAGAGCCCTCTAGAGACGACAATGACTTAATGGCCCCAATTATAAACTCTTCCCACGCTCTATATGGTTTATTCCTCCTAGTGGCATATTTCTGGGCCATTCCTGCATATAATACCTTGCAGACAGGCCAAGCTAGTTTCTTATCCTCTAGTGTCGGAATTTGAATTTGGATAATTTCCTTAAGTATATCATCTAATTTAGTCACCATATTGTCCTCCACTAATAACCCTTCATCCAATCGCCATTGGTATGGTTTAGGGGGAGTATTATCTAGCTCCCATAGTATTTGGATTGGAGAGTGGTCAGACAATACCCTATTAAAAGTGTGTAAACCTTTAATACCCATTAATGCATCCCTATTGACCAAATAAAAATCGATCCTCGTATGTGTCTTATGGACCCCTGAGTAGAAGGTCATCTCCGTATCCCCTTTCTTATACATTCTGTATGGATCTACTAAAGCTGTAACTTCCAAAAGTCTATGTAATGCTATTTGTGGGGGACTGGGTGATCTACTAGAAGCAGGACTCCTGTCGAACCTGTTATCGAAACAGATATTCCAGTCGCCTGCCATAATAAGTGAGCCCTGGGGGAGCATAGCAATATCAGCCTCCAATGAAGCAAAAAACTCTGATTTGGCCGGAGTAGGGCGATAAATTGAGGCACATAGTAATGGGCTCCCCAAAACTGAACCCATCACATATATCCCCCTACCATCCTCTCTCAACTGAATTCGATCAATTACATATGGGCAAGCTTTCCTAACTAATATCGCCACCCCGACACTTTCGCATTCCCAGCTCCGACTACTTTGCCCACCCATCCCTTCCTAAGTAGATGTAGTTCCTCATTCATCAAATGGGTTTCTTGAAGTGCAGCAATATGTACCCCCTACTGATTTATATATCGTAACATAACCAATCTTTTCTTCCTCCCCCTGAGACCCTTCACATTCCACAAAAGAATTCTAATTGATACCATCTTCTATACCCCCACCCCTGACATTCCCTCTCATATGCTCTACTTGCCTTATGCCATATATCATGGATTCTCTCTCTTTCCTCACCCCCAATAGCTCCCTTTCTTACCACCCCCGATCCTCCGATCGCCCTCCTTAAACTTCCCGAGACGTGTATGAATCAACCCCTGAGATGTCTCCGATCCCTCCCGAGTCCCGATATAACCCACTAATAGACCCCACCATATTCTTCCACCCTAACAGTAATTTTAAACTTACCTATCACCCTCTATAGCTTTAGATTGTTGATGGGAATAACAAAACCAGTCCAGCTTCAACTAAGCTGTCCCCTTCCCCCCATGTGTGGGTACCATCAATACAGAAGCAACCTAATAACACAGTAATGGCCTACCTCTCCCTGTCAAATTCCTCTAAGCGTGAGGCAAGATATCGAGGAGCCTCACAGAGGGTTACTCATGAGTCCCCTTCTCATTTTTCCAAGGAGCCACCCATTTCCCTATATGAGATCCATTCATTCTATCTAGCTCCTGTGCCCCTAGGCTTATATATAGCGGGGGCCCCCCACTTCCCTATCTTTTGGTCACATATCAGTCATAGGCCCCCTTAACCTACCCTACTCGTAATAATTAAAGGCTTCCTCTTCATGCTAAAAAGCTATGGTACCCTGGTGTGTACCCTAAAAAAGAACCAAGTGTAGCCATAGAGTCAAACAAAAAAGTCCGCTAAGGGGCTTCATTCCACAACCTCCTGAAGCTTTCAGTCATTATAGCCCCCCTTGAAGAGAGAGAAAAAAAAAAAAACCCTCACAACAATACTCTCATTTCCCTAGACCGGTCAACAAACAATTTTGCCTGCTACCGTAGCATTCCCCCAGAGCTATTAATCCAGTTTATCACTGCATTGCCTGCAATTTTACCCATCTCTCTGTCCTTCAAGTCACAGATTTGAACAAGTCTGGTAGCTCCACCTTGAGGCTTTCCAGGGCATCATCTGCTGTAAGATATCTTTTATCACCTTTTGGCAATTTCACAATCAGCGTGGCTGGATATTGTAGCCTGAATTTCAAGCCCACCATGTACAGCTTCTTCTTTATATCCATGTACTGTTTCTGTTTCTCTCTCACCGAAGGGACTAAATCTTGAAAAAGCCAGATAGAAGCCCCATTCCACTGCAAGTTCCTATTAGCCTTAGCTTTATTTAGAACATGGGTTTTCTCCTTATAATTCAGGAACCTCATTATAATAACTTGAGGATGAGCTCCAGGTGGGGGGATCTCTCTCTCATTGAACGGTGGGCCTCTCAATATTGTAAGAATCGCCAAACGGCGTCTGACCAAATAGTTTCAGGAGAAGCTCCTGTATGAAAGCTATGCAATCTGAACCTTCCGACTTCTCAGGCAGGCCTGCCATAATTAAATTGTTCCTCCAACTACATGATTCTTGGTCCTCCAAGCAGTCTTCTAATTTTTTAACCTGCCTTTTCAACCAATCATCTCCTGATCCATGGTTCCCATTTTCCTCTCTTGTGAAGCAACTCTGGCCTCTACATCCCCCACTCTTTGCGTTAGAGCTTGCAGCGCCGGTTTCAATATAGTAAAATCAGCAACCAGCCCTTGTAGCAGATGTTTTATTTCACTAATGTCCTCTGAAGTTGAGTGCCCCTTGACCTTCTACTCTCTGATCCTCAGGCTCATCTGGAGTCGGAGAGTGGGGCTTAGAACGCTTAACCACCGGCATTCTTGCTGCCAGAGGCTCGGGGCTTCCTTCCTCCATCTCGGCCATTCCACTTTCCGAACCCACTGCCGTTTTGGAGTGGTATTCTTCTCCGATACTCAACTTAGGATCACCCACGACGACTGTGCACCCTCTTAGCAATCAGAGCCCCTCGTTAATTCAAAATTGTGGGGTCACAAAACGCTTGTACTATACTTTTTATTCACCGGGACTCGGGAGCCTTCTCCGAGACGTCTACTCCCCGCTAGCTCATCACGTGTCCCCCTGTCATCTGTCCTTCTGGATTTTCATCACTCCGAAATGTCCCCAGCAAGAAGGTGCAGGTATTTTTCTGTAGTGGCAGGCTGCCACTGTAAGTCTCTTTCACCCCTTCTTTCGATCTCCTTTTCTCTGTTTCTGTTTTTCTCGCTCTCTCTGTCTCGTGCTCTCTTCCTTTTTTCTTTTTTCTCTTTTTGAGTGATAGTTTTTGGAGAAGTTGAGGAGGCTGCTGGCATGCAACAAGAGGGGGAAATGACTGACAATGTTTCTTATCTCCCTCCTGCTTGCATTGTCTCTTCATCTGTCTCTCTTCGACTGTCCCTCTTTATCTGTCTCAGTTTCCCTCTTCTTCTCTCTCTGGTTTCTCTCTCTCTCTACCTGCCTCTTGTTCTCTCTCTGCTCTGTGTCTCCCTCTATTTCTCTTTCTCTCTCTGCATCTTATTCTGTCTCTGTCTCTCTCTCTCTTTCAGCTTTGGTGGTGGTAGTGTCAGTGTGGTCACTGAAGCATGGACTGTGTTCCTCTTGCCACTACTGCCTGCCTTAACTGCCCTCTCAGAACCCTTTTTTGACTTAAAAAAGACAAAACTCTGCACCGTTCTTCTAGCACAAGGCACAGCGCCATCCTGAGCTGGCTCACACTCTTCTTGCTACCACTGTTGTCCTTTGTTGCCTAGAAAACCAGGAACATCTCTTAGGGCCATCAGTGGCATGCTGGCAATTGTGTGCCACACAGAGCTGCTGCACATGTGTGGCAAGCTGGGCAGACAGAGTCAGCAATCATTCCAAGCAAGGCATGCTCAGGAGGCAACAACTTTGCTTACATAAAAACAATGGGCACTGCCATAATGACCCAAGGTTGGGTGCATCCACTGCTGTCCCCCCATTTCCATCTGGAATAGAAGAGGTGTACCAAACAAGTCCAGCTGGGCCAGAACACCCAGGAACCAGCAACTGAACCCCAACACATGGGGTAAGTGAGCATGTATTTATTTATTTTTTTATTTTTATTTTTGGGAAGGGGTAGCCCACTCAGCACTTAATTAAGACATAGTTAAGAGAAACCAAGATGTAACTGGTCAGATGTAATCACATGAACATGTATTATTCCAGCACAACATCACAGCTCAGTAATACTTAAAGGAGTAGTCCACCCAGAATTAGCAAAAGCATATGGTATGCAGAGTGTTTTGATTTGTATGTAAAGTCCTAGTGTGTCCTTCACTCTGTCTGCTAGTAGGAGTTTTTCCTAAATCAGCCTGCTAGCTTTATGGTACTTTTACAACCCCTGGGGATCTCCATTTCAAATAGGTTTGTTGCCTTTCTTGCTCCTACAATGCATTCTGTCTCATGTGACAGTGATGTAACCAAACCCATAGATTTAGCATATGCATTGCTTTAAAATCAGTTCTTATCCACTGAGCACAAATGGCTGCTGTTACAGTTTAGCATATACCTGAGAGCTAGCTGAGTGGGGTTTCTGTAAGAAAATAGCTCTAATTCAGTATTTCAGTTTTTTATGTCTGTCAGGTCTAGCTAGTAGGAGTATTTTAATTTTAAAACTATATACAACCATAAAAGCACATAAATTGCCCAGATCATCAGTGCTATACATACACATACATAATACATAATCCCACTGCAGTTCATACACTGTCCCCCTACCATGTCCTGCTGCAGCCAATATAAACCAAATTATTCCTTTATTGCCCCTCAGTCATATAGCTGCTTTAGTACCCTGTTAAACATTAGCAGGGTTTAAAATTTGATTATGGCCCTTCCCCTGTCGCTAGTGCCAGGGGTACCTACACCATCCCCAGTATTCAGCTGGGTCCTAGGGGACCATGAGCTGGCGTCATATTGCGCAATGCCAGGGAGGAGTTTGTGTTTTTTTCTCACTTCTTTCTCCCATGTGTGTAAACTACATCATGATCTCTAAGTTCCCCAGAGGGTGCTAGCCTGAAGTACCAAGGTCCAGGTGAGAAGCCATGTGGAGACACAGTTGCTGCCAAGCACCCAACAATGCCCTCACCCTTCTGCCACTGTCCGCTATCCAGTGCACTGCCAAGTCCTCCTATGGAAAGGAGAGCTGTCAGATGACAGCTCAGTCCAGCTCCCCCCCTTGCTGACCCCAACATTCTGGAATCATTCCTGAATCTGGGTTGTGGCGCAGTGCGAGGTGTGGCATTCAGCACTTCAACCCTCAGCACCACTGGCCCGGCCTATTTCATATTTTTTACTGAACAAATATATGAAGTGTATGGTATGAATCTGCAGTCTAGAAACTGCAAAATACTTTGAAGTCAATTTCTCTTTTGTGTTTGTTAAGGCATAAAAGCAACAGAATGCCAATTTGACAGTGACTATTTCTGCTACACGCTTGATTCCATTTCATGATAGTTCATTGCACTACACACTTAGGCCCTGGACACACTGGGGAACTTAAAACCGTTTAAGTGCCTTAAAATGGTTTAAATCCCCCTAGCACTGTTTGCAGACAGACTACAAGACCCTTAACACGTTTTAACAAAAGTGTTTTTAAACCCTGCTAGATACCTAGTCTTAAAACCATTTTTAAAAACGTTTTGAAGCTAGCATGGTTTTACTTACAGGTCTGTCCAGGAGTAAAAGTGTTTTAAGCTGTAATGGTTTAACTAAAACAGTTTTAGCTGCAGTGTGTCCAGGCAAGCACAGTTCTGTGTGTTGGACTTAACACAAAATGGTTACAAGGAGAACAGGTTTAACAGTAGCAGTGTGGCCACACTAAACTGTTATCAAAAATGGTTACTGAATAGTGTGGCTGCACTGAAATGGTTTAGCTAAACTGGTTTTAAAAACGGTTTTCAAAAACAGTTCTGTAGTGTGTCCAGGGCCTTAGTGTATTGCACTTTTTCAAATGATAGAACACTTGTTTTGTGTTTTATTCACCAATGTAATTAAATAACTCACACATGCAAACTTTTAATACTTTATTAGAAACATACTTCACATTTGTAAAAAAACATTGAAAATCATGTCACAGAGCAAAATCAGCACTAACTGCCAGTTCTACCTAATAGAATGATGGTACCTACATTTGCAGTTAAGCAAATACTTGAGATCTAACTGGATGGGTTTTCTGTAAGAAGACAGTTGGAGTCTTTATTAATTATAGCATTGGTGATCTGGGGCAATTTCTGTGCTTTTTATTGTTGTGTGTAGTTTGATGAAATTAAATATTAAAATGAAAACACCACTGCTAGCTAGACCTGACACACATAGAAAACACAAATAGTGAATTAAAGCTATTTAGTAGCTGTTTTCTTACAGAAATCCCACCCAGCAAGCTCTTGGGTACCTGCTAAACTGTAACTGATGCCATTTGTGCTCACTGGATAAGAACAGTTACAAAGCTCTACTGTTGTGAACTGATTTTAAAGCAGTGCACATGGTAAATCTATGGGCTCAGCTACACCATTGTCACATGAGACCGGATGCATTGTAGGAGCAAGAAAGGCAATAATCCTATTTGAGACGGAGATCCCCAGTAGTCATAAAACTACCTTAAAGCTAGCATGCTAATTTAGGAAAAAGTTCTAATAGCTGACAGAGTGAAGGACACACTAGGACTTTACATTCATATCAAAACTCTCTGCACAACATATGTTTTTGCAAATTCTGGGTGGACTACTCCTTCAACTTTCTCAACCTCATGACTCAGTTTTAAAACTACAAATCATGGGAAGCATTTTGTAAGGCACCCCAAGATATGTACAAATATGTGATAACTACACTTCTCAGGTGTGTAAAACACTTGATTTGGCCTCATGCCTCTCTTTCCAAGGTGTGTTGTTATCATGCAAAACAGCACACTCTGCAATTCTATATTGTGTAATTATTGCACTTGCAGCAGTATTTTTGACCTACGTTGCTAAAATGACCTGTGGAATGGTAACATGATAAAGGTGGTAGCTTTAGTAATATGTACAGTAAGTAATTTTATGTCCCCATCCCCCACCTCTTCCCCATGCCTCCAACCAGACAGCCCGCCAGTTGGCAAGCCAACCAGATACAGTATGTGTTGGGTATAGCACCACTCTCTAACTGGGTTCCACCATACTGCATTGGCATGAGTCTTGTCAAATGCCATTACAGCGAAGGCATAATGCTGACAGTTGGCAATGTGCCATCCAGGAACACAACAGTTTTTTTGCAGGGGGGGCTTTGCCCCACCCACTGCACCCCATGTGGGGGGATCTGCCCCCACATCCCCCACCCACACTAAAGATGACCAACTCCGAGCTGGAGTTGTGTTGAGGAGAGAGCAAACTCCCCTGAGACAGCAGCGTTGGTAAGACATCTGACCAGTACAGCAAATAGCTGATTCTGTTGCTGTACTGGTCTTCACTGTCTTACCATTGTGGTAGCAATGGTATACACTCTAGCCCAGTCTATCACATCTTATGGAGAATATGCATTGGCATTCAAGGCAGTGGCTTGCATGGCAGGAAAACTTCCAAACTGCCTGGCTGCCATTGTCATTTCTCTTGGGTTTGCTTCCTTTCTTCATTCCCCCCCTCCCTTCCCTAGGAGAGAGCATGGCACAGCTGTAACCCTGTTCATGGAGGCAGTGATGATCTGAGCACACAGGCATAGCTCAGGGCTGTGATAGTGCCTGTATGGGTGATGGACTACAGTAGTGTGCTCTCTCCATCATCCTATCAGAGCTCAACTGTGTCACAACCACAGTGCTTTTGTAGTCCCTGCTGGCTGAAGCAGGGCTGCTAGAATCAGGAATCTGTCATGGGTCTCTGACACGAGGAAGCACAACATAACAATATTGTTCACAAAATGAAACAGGTGTGATGAACAGCATATGTTTACATGTTGGGTTCACAGTGCTATCATTTGTACAGATATGGTTTGTTGGCCTTCACTCTAAAAGGCTTTTGCCATAGACATAGAACAGAAGTAATTATTTTGAAAATAAGAGCTCATAATCACAACCTTTTCATGGAGGTAAAAAAGACACAAGATATAAATTAGGCTTTAAAGAGCTAGTGTACTGCCTAAAATGAATATTAGTTTTTGAAAACAGTCAGCTATTACCCTTTATATCTGAGGTGCTTTCTCTTTTCCCTTTATGTAATTGGAAGATGTTTTACCTGATGTTAGTAGGGGTGGTCTGTGGAACTGCACCCTGCCTGACAGCTGACATATCTAGTTCTATTGCCCCCACTACATCATCAGCATTATGACCTCAGTGACTGTGACATCACAGCTAATCAGGAAGAGCCACTCAGTAGCTGCAGGTCAAAAACCTGTGATGTTACAGTCAGTGAGGTCACAGTGCTGATGATGTAGTGGAGGGACTAGAACTACTGTACATGTGTCTTCTGCCTCTGTAACTTACTCCCTGCTTCAAGTCATAGTCCTCTGTTGTGACATCACAATGTGTTGCCATAGGAGTAACAATGATATCACAAGCAGTGCTCTGTGACTTCAGGTAGGGAGAAAGCAGCAGGAATAGATAAAGTCTACAGGAGCAAAGTCCTGTTTTCATACAGATGACCTCTGTAATAAATCATGGGGAGGAGAAATACAGAACTATTGGAAAATACAAGCTGCACTGTGTCTAAATATTATGTTTTGTTAAAGTTCTCCTGAATGTGTCACCAGCTCTTTAAGAAATGCTTGGCAGCCATTTTTTTTCTCACTTGCTAAAGAAACACACCCATTAACTGGAAAACAAATGTGTGAAAAATCACAACTCATGTCTTCCCTCTCCCACTTCACCTAATGAAGAAACACAGCAATGCCTACAACACAACATCTACAGGCTGTTCGTTTGGCTACATTTTTATGTTGCTTGCACGCATGTGCAAGAAACATAGTGCCATCATCTGAGTTTTCAGAGGTGTGTCAGCCCGTCTTCCAGTGCAGTCAGTGTGTTTGCAGGCGTGGCCCCAGTTCCACAATCACTGCTGCAGCTGTCTATGACAAGCTGAAAATGCAGTGGAATACAGTTCAAAGGGAGAGCTCCGCTCAGTGAGCAGAGCTCCCCTCCATGCACACACGCAAAAGCACGCATATTGCGGCTGATGCACTTCACGCACACACTGTATGGCCAACGGAGGTGCCCAATCCCCCGCCGCCCACGCCCCCAACAGTTGTCCAGGTGCCACACTGGGAGCCCACCCCAGAGTGACAAAAACTGTTATAGCCGCAGGGTGCCCAATCCCATCAGCTCCAAGGCTGCACGCCCCCACAAAGTTTCCCAGTGCCACTGGAGCCCACCCAGCGCAGCAAATCTTGTTTTGTCCGATGGGGTGCCCAATCACCATCAGCTCCACGCCCCTCGAACAGCTTTTCTCTGCTGCCACGCTGGGAGCCACCCCAGCGTGGCAAACATCCCGCTGTTCTTTAAAAACCTGTGAATAAAAAATGGTCCTCGTAGTCTCCCCTGCCCCTCCCACAACCCACACCCACCCACTGTGCACCCTGCCTCCCCACACACCCCCACCCCATACTTACCTTTGGAGCTCGGCGTGATGATCATCGGTGGACCGGGAACACGTCTGCACTCTTCAAAGCCGACCGCGAACTGAGGAAATGCCGGTATGTTGTATAATGGGATAGATAGGGTTTTTTCAACTTTATTGCATATCTCAGGCATATTTTGGAATTTTTGCACCAAATTTTCAACATGGGGTTTTTGGGACCCCTTCTCATGAATGCTGTCGCTGTCATGGCGTTATTCGGGCCTGAAGGGTGATTTCGCAGTCACTGTGTGAAATCACCTTTCTGGAATGATTAATGAAATAACACTGCCAGTGTTCATAAGGTGGGCTCTCAAAAAGCCTATTTTGAAAATTTGGTGGAAAAATTCCTAAAAATGACTGTTTTACGAGCATGCGTTGCGCAGTTCCTATGCATGCTCGTAAGTTCGCGAATTTTCAATATTTTCACTCCAGATTTTCAACATTGCCATTTTACCACACCTCCTTATGAGCAGTATAACTGTCATTTTTCACATCTTGCCCAAAATGTGTTTCCTCACAAGCAAGACAATGGCGCACTCGTGTGCGAAATCAATATATGGGACACATTAAGAAAATCACAGTAACACTGTTCATTAGCAGAGGTCTTAAAATGGCTATTTTGAAAATTTGGTGAAAACTCCTAAAATGACTGTTTTACAAGCGCTATGCTGTACAGTTCCTTCACACTACGTAAGTTTGCGAATTTTCAATATTTTCACTCCAGATTTTCAACATTGCATTTTACCACACCTCCTCATGAGCAGTACAGCTGTCATTTTTCACATCCTGCCCAAAACATGTTTCCACCCATGTAGTGCACAATGGCGCAGTCCGTGTGCGAACTCAATGTATGGGACACATTAAGAAAATCACAGTGACACTGTTCATGAGCAGAGGTCTTAAAATGGCTAAGTTGAAAATTTGGTGGAAAATTCCTACAATGACTGTTTTAGACGAGCTGCATGCTATGCAGTTCCTACGCACGCTAGTAAGTTTGCGAATTTTCAATATTTGCACTTCAATGACTTCCAAATACCTAAACAGCACATAGAAGCAAGCAACATTTGGCATTGACAAATGCTTGTTGTAATTACCTTTCCCTTTGTCAGCTGATCTGAATTCTGGTCTGTCTTTACATTCATTGCTGTTCAGGCTGCCCACTGTATTTGGCCATGCATACTCTGAATCCACTCCGACATCTGTATAAAAACAAACATTTCCCCAAACAAATACAAAGGAAAGTATTTAGAAAATGTCAGAGCAGCCAATAAAAACACCATCCTTTTCAATCGTACACAAATCCAGATAGGACTACTGTGAAAGTCGGTGCTGATAGTGGGCGGCTAGCCCAAACACAAGTGGCAGTTCCAAGTAATCAGCACTCAAAGAAGACAATGCCGGTAGACCTGAATAAAGTGCAAAATGCTGTGATTTTATTCTTGGCATGGACTAGTGATTTGAGAGGGTGATCACATTTTTTGCAACATTTAAAGCTCCTTTCTCTATCAATCCCCCTCCCTCCACCCCACCTTTACCTGCTTACCATTCAGTTTATGGTTTCTTTCTACCTTGTTGCATTTAAATCATACTAAATCATAATTTCAGTATTGTATATAACTTTCTGACAGTTCATTGGGTCACTTTATGAGTTGAAAATTAATTTAGTGAAAGTGATAACGATAAACCGCAATGATGCTATTCTGGCTAAAAATTTAAAGATATGGAATTAATTGTGTGTTTAAAATATGAACTACATGTAAATATGTATAGAGTTATCTCTTAGATTTTTGGTACGGTATGTTTTCTCTGTATTGCACTGCACTTCCTTTCTTGGTGATGTCATCAATTATTTTGTATTTAAATAAGTGCAGTGCGCTCTCAGGCCACACCCCTCGAGGTAGGCTTGACCACCAAAGCACTGGGGCTTTCTGGTGCAGCTCTGGCCCCGCTGAGAATAAAATCACAGCATTCTGCACTGCTGTCTTCTGAACACTCTGTCTTGTATAAGTTTGAAATGAGCAAGTGAGTAGGCGGGCAGATGGAAACTTGAACAAGTGGCTGAGCTGGAGTTCCTGGTGTTACTGATATGAGGCATGATCAGAGCAGCGGAGCCAAAGAAACACTTCACAGTATGAAATTAATGAGGGAAAAAAAACAGGGACACTCACTCCAAACTTAATCCTCCAAACAGTCTAAACCAGTATAAAACTACCAAAGTAAAAAACTACAACCATGGAATCTGCATTAGGTGAAAAAACCTAAAGCAAAGTAATTTGTTTAATCTCATGCCAGTAGGTGGAAAGACTACTTTAGGTAAAAAAAAAACACACATTCATTTACATTTTTACATGTTTAAAAATTGGTATTTTAATAATGAAACTTATTTTAAAATTAAAAGCCCATTTTTATAGTGCAGTAACACATTCCAGGGGTGTGCATTGTGCTGAGATAAATGCACTTCCAGACCACTGGGGTACCCCCCTCTCAGGGTCACCTTTGTATGATACACCAGCTCAACCAATGTAGAAGCTGTCTTTCACCATTTGTGTTTGTTCCTAGGGGATGCAGTATGCCTCTCTAAGGCTGGTGGTCTTTTCCTACCAGTCATCGTACTGTGATGAACATCCATGTGTCATTGTATGTCTCATGTCTGCTGTATGTTTTAAAATGAAAATGTTGTATAAAGACATTTAAAACAGAAAATTCACTTCCAGGGGCTGAAGGCACTCGGCCTGTGGCCTCATACCTTACTACACCTTTGGGTGTGCGTTTATCTCAGCACAATGCACACCGCATGGTGTCTTATTGCTTACTTAACACAGTCACCAAATGCAAAGCTATTACAGTTTCATAGGTTTCTAGGTTTAGTTACAAGCAAGACAGACTTCGAGAGACTTTTAATTGCTCACCGTTTTCATCAACAATTATATCCCTGTATGCAGTACTCATCCAGGAATCTGTCTAAATTGGTTTAAAACTAACCATTGTCTCATATGTTTTGACTGAATCTGGCAGGGAGTTCCAGATATCACAACCCTCTCTAAAAATCATGCTTGTCTTCTTCTCGTGCTATGTAATGTTTCCTTTAACTGTTTGCAGATCCTTCTAAATTCGTAGGCGCAATCCTTTGCATTTTTTTTTAGCCCTAAGCATATCCACATATATTTATTCTGGAATGCTCTCTATGTTAGTCACATTTCACCACATACTCTCCTTTTCTCAAAGGTGTACATATTTAGGTCCCTATGCCTCTCACCATATGTCCTGCCCCCTTGTGGCCTGCCTCTGGACCCCCTCTATTAGTCTTATATCCTTAATATGATGAGGTACCCAAAACTGGCTGCGGTATTCTGAATGAGGTCTAGCTAGTGAATTATACAGGGGCTGGATCACTGCTCTATTTCTGCTGCTGATATTCTTTCCTATGCAGCCTAAAATCATATATCCCTTGTGCCATTTGTTTACAGTGATTACTGAACTTAAAATAATTTGTGTCCATTATTCTCAAATCTCTTTCCTATGCTGTTACCCTGAGTTCTTTACCATGTGGGTATATGTTGCCTGCAGAATTGTAATTCCTGGGTGCTTGACAGTGCATTTCTCTATACTGAATCTTAATTTTGCCTTTGCTGCCCATATTTCCAGATTTTAAAGGGTTACTGTGACAAACCCACCCATCCATGCCCCAACCAGTGCCCCTCTCACAGCCAGCTGCCATAGACCTTCACCCATGTCTGCCTCTTACCATGTTCTTGCATCCACACTAGACCCTCTACAAAGGTGGTGCATCCCAGACACCTAGACCCTCTGAGCTCAGTCACCAGTTCCCCTTGATCAAGCCAAGGCTGACTGTTCAAACCCCAGGTGACGTGTGGGTTCTGTCTTATCAAACTTCACTCCACTGCTTTCCCTGAATCAGGAAGGAATGTACTTCACTGTAAATGCATGCCAACTGCAATGTACTTGCATGCAACAAACATGCAACTACAGTACAATTACCCTGTTGCATGTAATTAATGATTAGTTACATTGAAACAGACACTTAAAGTGTAACCACTTAAACTAGATTTAGCGTGTCTTTTCGCAGTGATGGTTCCCAGAAATTCATATATTATACAATGACAAGAAAGAATCTTGGACTGTGATTGGTCAGTTTGGGGCTGGACCCATGGCGTTATCCCAGCACGTCGCCACAGGTCTAGTCTCAGCACTGTGAACCTGCTCCTGACTATCTTATTGATTGTCTTCCTGACCATCTTATTGATTGTTTCATCTTCTCTTAAAAACAAAAAATATGTTTCCACACAAAAACATCTTTAACATTATTTTTTTTAGTCTGTATAACAACGAGCCATTGTATAATAGGAATAATGCACTCCAGGGTGTGTGTCGTTTGGGATGCACGCCTGGGCATGGGCGCACTCGGCCCGCGGCCTCGTGCCCAACCCCCCAGGCGTGGCATTATCCCAGCACGACACACACCCTGTCGTGCATTATTCCTTTATTATACCCCTTTTACTAAAATGTATAACCAGTCTGTATATTGTGCTAAGTAAGAGCTACTTTATTTACACAACATATTTTCACATTGGTCAAAATAGACCAAATGTGCTTACAGGAGAAAACATTGAAAATAAAAGGCGTTAAACCATAAAAACACAAACTTAGCTTTAGCTTTCCTATCCTTGGTCAATCTTTCATGTGAAGATATGGAAACAGCACAGTCTCTCATTTTCAGAGAACTTGAACACACATCAGAGTTCTCCCACTCCCAGTCTCATACCGTCATTCAACCTGGTGCTCTACACACTGACCCCCTCCTCCCTGTCAAGCTCACTGTGAGGTAGGCCCTCCTTTTATAGAGAAAACTCCCAGCTTTCTCTCTCTCTATCTTTCTCACTAGGACATGACTCTCACAAATAAAAACATTTTGTTTTTAACAGCATTGCATGGGCTTTTGCTGGAAACCGGTCCCTCACTGTATTCCCATCAGTGGGAAAATCTTAATTCCCTGTTTTATCACTGAACAAATGTACTCAGCCATCCAATTTGCTGTGCTTTTGGCATCAAATGATTGACAACAGTTTCACTATCCCAGGGTGTCACCCTGCCAGTAGACCCCCACGAACAGATAGAGTTTATTATCTAACATACTAACACACTAATTGCCAGCAGATTAAGCCTTACGGTCTACCTAGTCTGCTCGAACCTTAGCTCCCTAGTTGGGTACCGAGGCCCTCCCCCCCTTGTGTTCCAGAAACCCCTATCATCCATCCCCACCCCCCTGGGCCAGGCCATCATCTGATACATCCGCTTTCTGTGTCTGTCCCACCCTCTCTTGAAGCCCTCCACTGTGGATCTCTGAACCAGCTTGCCAGGCAGTGCTGCGTTTTAAGGATCCACCACCCTCTCAGTGAAATACCTCCTCCTCTTTTCCCCCCTCACCCTTTCACCTTCCAACTTCAAACCATGCCTTCTGGTGATACCCCCCTGCTTTAGTCTAAAGATCCCCTCCATGTTTACTCTATTTATTCCCTTGAGGTACTTGAAGACCTCAATCATGTCCCCCCTGTCTCTCCTCTCCTCCAATGAAAACAGGCAGAGCTCCTCAAGTCTGTCCTCATACGTCAAATCCCCTAGTCCTTGTATCATCTTAGTTGCCCTCTTCTGTACCATCTCCAGGTGCTGTATGTCCCTCTTCAAGCGTGGTCTCCAGTACTGTACACAGTACTCAAGGTGTGGTCTAACCAGTCCATTATACAACAGCAGAATCCCTTCTCTGCTCCTAGAGGTGATCCCCCTTACGATGCATCCCAACATCCTGTTTGCTTTGCTAGCCACTCTCCTGCACTGCTCAGAGTTATTCATACATGCATCCACCATGACCCCTAGGTCTTTTTCCCCTGTTGAGGCCTCCAGCAACTCCCCTTCCAGGGTGTACCTGTGTTTAGGGTTTCCCTGCCCAAGATGTAACACCTTGCACTTGGTAATATTGAAATTTAATTTCCATGTGTGAGCTCACCTTTCCAGGGTGTCCAGGTCCCCTTGCTGGGCCAACCTCCCGGTTCCTCCTCAACTACTACTCCCATCTTGGAGTCATCAGCGAAGAGACTCATTTCACACCCTGTACCCTCCCTGATGTCTGAAATGTATGCATTAAGCAGGATCGGACCCAGGACCGAAGCCCTGGGCGGGTACCCCACTACCGACCTCTCTAGGGTTCGAGAGCTCCCCACCGACCACTACTCCCTGAGTGCATCCAGCTAGCCAATTTTAATCCATCTGACCAACAAAGGGCCTACTCCCAACCCCGTCAGTTTCTCCACCAGACCACTGTGGGGGACAGATTCAAATGCCTTGCTGAAGTCCAAGAATAATACATCCACAGGCTTTCCCCTGTCCAGTTCTGATGTTACCCATTCGTAGAATTCCACAAGATTGGTTTGACATGATCTACCTGGCACAAACCCACGTTGCCGACTATCCAGACCTCTCACCTCCTCCAAGTACAGCCCCAATCGTTCCTTTAATATACTCTCCATTAATTTTCCCACCACCGAGGTCAAACTGATAGGTCTATAGTTACCTGGTACCTCTCTCGACCCCCCTTTATGGATTGGCACCACATGTGCCTCTTGCCAATCCCTAGGTACCCTCCCTGTCTCAAGCAACCTGTTGAAGAGCTCTGCCAGGGGTGCAGCCAGTATGTCCATCAATTTTCATAGTACTCTCGGATGAATGTCATCCGGCCCAGGAGATTTATCTTTCTTTAGGGCCTTAAGGGCTAACCATACCCTTTCGGTGGAGATAGCATCATCCATCCCCTCCACCTTACTGGCCTTTTTATCCTTATCCTGATGTGACACCCCTGGGGTACCTCTCCCTCCCTTTTGCTCCATTTCTGTTGCTCCCCTGATCCCACTCACTACCACTTCTGTCCCCATCGTGCCTTGCTTTGTAGATATCCTATCCCCCTCCCTAGTGAACAGAGAGGCGAAGTACTCATTTAATAACTCTGCCTGGTCCCTCGCCTCTTCCACCCATCCTCCCTCTGACCTCAATCTGCTGAGATGGCCCTTCGTTTTTCTCCACTCCCCAACGTACTGGAAAAACACCTTTTCCCCTCCCTGTATGCCCTGTGCCAGCCGCTGCTCTTTACTGGACTTTGCCCCCCACACCATCCGGGTGACTTTTCTAGATGCAAGATGGTACATTTCCTTTTTCCTATCCACTGTCATTGTTTTATATTTTTTGTAGGCAGCCTTCTTTTCTCTGACCGCTACCTGAACCTCACTGGACCACCAGCATGGTTTATGTGACCTTGCTCTCTTACGCTTCACCTTAGCGCAGGTCCTGACTGCCTCATGAAGTCCCCATTTTATGACCTCCCATCTCTTTTCCACATTTGTCATTGTTGTAATACCCTTCAAGTGATCCTTGAGAATATTTCGCATGCCCACAAAGTCTGCCCCCCTGAAGTCCACTGCCAGTGTCCTAGATCTCTCCCCCCTCCCCTCATGCTTATTTGAAACCAGACAGTATTGTGGTCGCTCCCAGTCAGGGGATCCTCTACTACCAGGTCCCTTACCAGATCCCCATCCGCCAGAACCACATCCAGGACATGCCCCTCCCTTGTGGGCTCCATCACGTGCTGTGTTAAGAACACATCCTGGAAGCCGTCCAGCAGCCTCTGCTCCTTGGCTACATTAGAGGACATGGTTCCCTAGTTTGTACCTGGCATATTAAGGTCCCCCATCAACACCACTCCCTCCCCTTTTGGTCCACATTGGGCAATGATGTTGTCCAGCAAACCATCCTCCGGAACATCACCTATCCCGGGGGGCCTATATATTATACCCATCTTGACCTTACCTCCTGCCGGGGTTCATAAGGTGACCCATAAGGTCTCCACATTTCCCTCTGCCTCTTCTACCCTAGCAATTTCTATGTCATCTCTAATGAACATAGCCACTCCACCCCCTCTTCCCTCCTTTCTATCCTTCCTAAGCATAGTGTACCCCCATACGTTTAGGTCCCAGTCATGGTTTTTGTTGGCCCATGTTTCCATGACCGCTGCCACATCCACCCCCCCCATGAACAGCATGGCCTGGAACTATGGCAACTTGTTTCCCAAGCTCCTGGCATTTACTAACACCAGCCCCACCCTTATCCCTGATCCCCTTTGTCGAACCCCACCCAGGTTCCTTATACTTCCATCCTCCCTGTCCCTTCCTGAAACCTCCTCCCCAGTCTGTTTTCCCCTCCTTTGGGTTGAAGGCTACCCTCATCTGGAGGAGAGGGCTTCTGGTCAGCCCTTTCCTTATCCCTTCCCCCACTCACAAGTTTGAACCTCACCTTTCTTGAATGTAGTCAGCCACCCCTGTTTAAGGACTTCCTTCCCTAACGGGGCAAGGTGAAGCCTGTCCTTGGCATATAGTCTCTTATCCTCCCAAACTCCTTTCCAGTTCCCTAACACCCCCGACCTACTTTCTTCACCCCCCACTTCCTGAGCCAGTCATTTACCTCTGTGATCTTCATTATTTTCACCACTCAATATCTCCGAAAAGGAAATGTTGCATCCATGATCCTGACAGACTCTGGCAAGTTCTTGGAACCTTGCTTGGATTTCCAAAATGCTAGTTCCCTCTAGATCGTTAGTTCCCAAATGCACCAGGAAATCTGGTTTCCCTCCACAATCCCTAACCAGTTCGTACACCATGAACTTTGCTCTGTGCACCGTCAGCCCAAAGATACTCACTACCTTCACCTGGCTATGGCATCCACCCCACCTGTCCCTCCCAATGGATACCCCTAGTCATCGAGTCTCCCAATAACAGAACCTTAACACCGCCATCATCCTCATATTTACCTCCACTATGCGCTCTCAACCCCCCATCCCCCCTTTATTCATGATCTCAATTTCATGAGAGTCTTCCGGCCTTATTAGATACCCTCTTGTCACCCTCCCCTTTCTGCCTCCCTTGTTATTTTGCCCACTTAACTCAGACCCCCGAATAGGTGTCCCTTTAACCTCTCTTATCCGAACCCTTTATCCTGGCCCTGATGGTTTCCTCTTCCCCCACACCGCCATCCTCCCCCCTTGTAATAGTACCCTTACCTCCAGAGGCCCTCTGTGGGTCCCCTTTACCTAGGGCCCCATCCTTGGTACAGACCACCCTCCTGAAGGGCGGAACCCCCACCTCCTTGTCTCCCAGTTTCTTTCCAGTTGTGCTCTCTTCCCTCATGTCTGCAATATGTTGCATCTCTCCCATCTGCTTAACATTTACGTTTCCCCTTCTCCCTCTCGGACTATTTTTATCCTTTCCATTGCCGGTCTGTGATGCCCTATGGGTATGCGACTCCCTCCCCCCGGCCTCTGTATCAGTTTCCTCATTTCCACCAACCCCTTCCTCCCCCTCTAGGTTGCTTAGTAGCTCAAACTTATTGTAACACTCTATGCCAGCATCCATCAAGTAACTTGAGTTTCCCCCGACTGCCCCTCTAAACTGCTCCTCTTCCTCCCCTTTTGCCCTATTCTCTTTAGGAGCTCCCTTCCCACAGTCTGCTCTTTTAGGCTTCCCTACAACAGCCCCTCCCTTCCCACTGTCTGCTCTTCTAGACTTCCCCACAATAGCCCCTCCTGACTCTTCCCCCTCCACTCTCTTTATATTCAGAATGTTTACCCTGTATGTTTTCCCCAAAGTGTCAACATCCCTATTTAAGGGTCCTCTGTCCCTAATATCCCCCCTCTTGCTTGCTGTAACATAACACCCTGTAATTTCTGAGCATTGCCCTAGCCTCTCCTCAGCCCCACCCTTCTGCTGCCCATATCCACACCCCTTATCCTTGGACACACCCCCACCTCCCCCAGCTTACTCCTTAACCAATATACTTCACTCCTGATACAAGATAGCTGTCTACAGAGTGGGCAGCCTCCCTCTCTCCAGGCCTAATTGAGAATTATTGCCACCCCACAGCCTGTGCAGCCTACAACCCTTCCGAAGATGCCTGCCATGGTGGAATGTGGTCACCCTGTTTGTCCCTCTCTGCTCATAATGGCATACACCCCTTGTCTCAGTCCCTTCACCCTGGAATACAGTCTCTCTCTATACTGACTGCAGTTGTTTATGAACCCAATTTCAACCCCACCAATAATGTTCCTAAGTCTAACAAACACATACAGTCCAGTGTGTGTCCAGTTCCGCTAACAGTGTGTGTATATGCAGACATCAGGTACCTTATGATGTCACAGGCCCACCAGTTCCTGTTGCTTCAAATTTCAGTCACAAATAGAAATGCACAGCCCTTCAATCCCAACCCCCAGTGGCTTTTTAGTATTTAAGGATTATCTAAATGACCATCCTTGTAAACTGTAGGATGAACAGCAGGACCATTTGACCAAATGTGCACACTTATAGAATTTGACCTGGCTGACCTTCCAGTATTTACTGGGACACTTCAATCAGTCTGCCAATTCATCACATTAAAACATTAGTATGTCACAATTGCTTTCATGGATTTTATACCCTCCTCGCTGTCTACAATAACTTAAATTTTTGTATCATCTACAAACTTATTCATCCAGACACCTCCTGTACTTTGTTTAGATGATATGTATATATTAAATAGCACAGGCCCCAATATTGACCCTTGTGGGCACCCCAGTCATCACCCTCCCCTAGTCTGAGAATTGTCCCTGAATTGTAGCCCTTCGGATCCTATTTGATGACCATGATCTACAGAAACATAGAAACATAGAATTTCATTCCATTCCATTTCATTTCACTATTTTCCCATCAATACCAATTTCAGCCATCTCCTCCACCAGTTCCTTATCTGGGACCAAATCAAAGGCCTTACTATAATCCAAGTAAACCAGATCCACAGGCTGTCCTTTGTCTAATGCCACACTTACTGGCTCAAAGAACTCTATGAAATTTGTCTGGCAAGACCTCCCAACTCTTAAAACCATGTTGCGTGTCACCACAAAGATTGTTTGTATTCATGTAGTTATCTATCTCGTCCTTCGCTGTGGTTTCCAATACCTTGCCCAGGACTGAAGTAAGGTTTACTGGTCTATAATTTCTTCACTCACTCTTGGTGCCTTTTTTGTGGATTGGTACCACGTTCGCTTCTCTCCATGCCTTTGCCATCCTACCATTACATATATATAATTTTATGTGGTCCAGAAATGTGAGTAGCTATTGCTTACCCGGGGGTGGAAATTGTCCATTCACATTTAGGCCTGTTAATATGTTTTGAGTTCTGTCCTTTGATGTCTGTACCTCACTGCCCTCCTCTGGGATCATGATATTAATAATTTCTGCACCATTACAATGATAGACAGAACAAAACCAGTTACTAAAACTGTGAACCATATCATGCAGACCAAAACAATAGGAACCTCACTCACCACTTGATAGCCAGCAAAAAAGACACTTGATGCAGAGGATTCCCCTCAATCCATTTATTAATGTGTCCAATCAAAACTGACAGCGAAAACCAGAATGTATGGGAGCAATGAATGCAGAAGCTCTTGTAGACCTAATGTTTCACTCCATCCATTTCTGGTCTTCATCAGAGGTTGCCTAGGCCAATCAAAGTGCATCATATAAGTGCTCAGTATTGGCATATTCATAACAGTATGGTATAGATTGGCTAGGCTAGTGTTTCATCAGAGCTAATACGTTTCCTTCAGAAAATACTTCATTCAGAAAATCTTTTTCTAATCCCTGGGTACACAAAAAAGTAAAAGTAAAAAAAGTCCACAAGAGTCCATTTACCTTGTTCACTTGACTCGCTTTTCAAGTTCAGTACTGTGTCTGCTTGAATTGATGCCTTCTTACACCTTCTTTACATACTGAAAAAGAGATGACACAAACCATTAACAGTACTGCGTTGACTAGCTTCTTTGGTCAGAGATCAGTGCATCAGAATTAGATGGTCAGTGAACAGCTAGGAGAGTGATTGGCCTAGTCAACCTCTGATGAAGCCCCAAAATGGACCGGGCAAAACATTAGGTCTACGAATGCCTCCATGTTCATTGCTTCCATACATTCTGGTTTTTATTGCTGGTTTTGCTAATTTTTTGTGCACACATTAATAAATGGATTAAGGGAATCCTTTGCATCAAGTGTCTTTTGTGCTGAATATTGAGTGGTAAGTGAGGTTCTTTTTATTTTGGTTTGCATGAATTCCGTGAACTGACACCACCTCCTAGTGCTTACCCTTACTTGTTTTTTCCTGTGAACCATATTAGTTGTATTGACTATGATCTTTTCTTCAACAATTAGGGGGCCTACACTCTGAGTTCTTCCCTTTACCTTACTTATATATTTGTAAAAAGTTTCATAGTTGTCCTGTACTGCCACTGCCACTTTAAACTCTTAGTGTGCTTACTTCTTTTAAATTCTTTCTTGCACCTTTTGACCATGTTCTTGTGGTCTCTCCAGTGCGATGCTTGGTCAGGTTTTCTTTGCCTTTTTGTAGTCCTTTCTCTTAGCTCTTAACAGATTCTGGATGCCTTTATTAAGCAAGGATGTTAATTTGCCTTTGTTACTGTATTTCAGTTTAAGATGGAATATATTTGTATTCAGGTTCTTTTGTTTAGTTAGTTAATCGTTCCCATGCTTCGTCCAACTCTAGCCTCCGCAGTTCACCTTCCCAGCCCTACTCATCTAAGTCCTTTCTCATTCTCTTGAAGTCTGTGTTTGAAAAGCATTTTTATTTTATTTTTATTTTGGTGACTGGGTAGGCCCACCGAGACCGAAACAATCCCTTTTTCAGGGGTGACCCAGAATTAATTATATACATCTATAAACATAACAAAATACATACATGTCATTTCACAATTAACAGTCAATGTAAACATACTGACCCAGTTAAGGATATAGTGGCAGGTAAATTACAATTAATATCAACAGGAGAAGAAGTATTATTATATACAAGACAGTCATAGTCAGATTGATGTCCCAATATGTTTAGATTGGTAGCAGGGAGTTGACTGACTCAGCGGTAGCAGTTGCAGAGGCTTAGTTCCAACAGGTGGCTTTACAAACCTTCTCGAAGCCCCCAAGGGAGGTATATTCCTGGAGACTGCTAGGGAGACCATTCCAGATGGGAGGGATAAAAACAGCATAGGACCGGAGTCCTAGGGAAGTCCTAACACTGGGGACTTGGAGAAGCTGGCGGCCAGAGGATCTTAGTGTTCTCCCATTCTTTTTGGGAGCTAATGTGTTAATTAGGCTAGGAGGGGTGCCATTTTGCTGGAACTTAAAAGCAAGGCACAGTGAGAGATATGATAATCTGCCCTCAAGAGAAGGACACCTTAGAGATAATAGTATCTTGCAGTGATGTGCCCGTGGTGGCACCCCTGCATCGAAGCGCCCTATCCTGGGATACAGTATTTTTAGCCTTTGCATTTCAGAACTTCTTACAGAATGTAGTAAAGGGGCCCCATATAGTAAGCTTGGTAGGAGTGTAATAGTGGAAACCTTGAGTTTGGATTCATGAGTGAGGAAAGGGCTCAGGCAATATAATAGACCTAACTTTTGGTTGAGTTTCTTGGTCAGATGGTCGATGTGGCCCTTAAAGGAGCAGTCTTGGTCTAAGTGTACACCTAGGTATTTGATACAATTGATCACTTCAATTTTTGAGCCATTGGAAAGAGCTGGGGACAATAAATGTGAACGGGTTGGGCCCAGGCTTTTAGGGCCAAATAGCATGACTTTGGTCTTTTTACTATTTAGAACTAATTTATTAGTAAGAAACCAATTCTCAAGTAGACCTAGGTCTTGATAAAGAAGGTTGTTTAGTTGGACAGTGTTTCGGGAGGACCTATAAAGCATGGTATTGTCTGCATATAAGGTCACCTTGGCCCCTCCACAATAGTAGTTGTTCCTGCCACCTTTGTTAACTCATTTGTTAGCTTAAATGAGACCATGTTGTGGACACTGTTTGATAGTGGGTCACAAACTCTACAGTCACTTACCCCTCCCCCCCATCAATAGTGCTCACAACCAGGTCTTACATACACTAGACTCCTTAATGCCTCTGTTCATGCGCTGATCCAAGTTTAGTGACATCACCAGCTCAGTGATGTCCCTTTATTGGGCTCAATTAATCCCTGGCATGTTAATGTCACCCACTATATACAAATTATCTTCTGGTTTGAATAATTTCTACATCCTTGGGTTTGAAGCTTGGGTTGGTCAGGGGTGCTGTCCCTCTGGAGCATAGCACAGCGGTTAGACATTACATGTGTAAACAACATGCCAAGCATTTGGGGAGTACAAGGCACAAAGTGATGATGTTGGTGGGTGTGGTGTGATACACCAGTGTTGTACAACTGATCTAGGCAGCTCTTTGGGTGTTGGTGACCCCAAGCAGGAAGGGGGGTTTCACCCCTTACATCACTGGCCTGACACTGTGCAGACCCATCCACCACCTGTATACACTATACTGCAGGAGTCTGTGGTCAGCGACAGGTGTCTGTGTGGGCCACCATGGTGGACGTGTCCTTGTGGGACATCACCTCAGGGGATGTGGTGGGGGCACTCATCCTGCACATGGAGTGGCAAGCCACCAGAGCCACTGCGCTGTGTCACAGTCTGTGCAATCTACCGCAGTGCACCTACATGCTGCAGGCCTGCTGCCCTGTGTCTGTCTACTATACTGTGGCATTTATTTATTTATAAACGTGAAGAATTTCACCAGGAAAGCCATACTGAGTTGAAATAGCTTGTTTCCAGGTGTGTCCGGGGGACAGGGAGCTGGGATACAGTGTGATAAAAATACAGTGTACAGTAAAGTATAGGAAACAAATATACAAGAATATACAGGTGATATACAGTTATTTACACATGTACACAAAATGTACCCTTGAGTACAGTAGAGTGGCAGTTCTGGTGATGAGCAGGTAATAGAACATTTTTACAAAGTTCAAATAGAACTCAAGAAGTGTGGGCCATCTATGCTGAGTTAGAGCATGCAGACGAATTAGGGGGTCTCAGTAGCAGTTGCAAGAGGGAGTGGTGAGTTCAGACGGGGGGGGCCCAGGGAGAAGAAGGATGAGGCAAACCAGATGCATAATGGGAGTGAGTTCCAGACTTTGGGGAAGCAATAGGAGAATGTCACTTGGCCAGCTGGGGAGGTCCTGGGTGGGAGAGCAAAGTAATAGAAAATGGAGCTGCAAATGGCATAGGGAGAGGGTGGAGGTGGGGAGAGGATAGGGGAAAGGTAGGAAGGGAGAGAGCCAATCCAGAATTTGGCTATGAAAGTAATGCAATGGGCCATGCATCTGTCCTCAAGTAAAGGGAAGGAGAGGGAAGTATGGAGGGAACAGTGGTGAGTTTGAGGTAGAGAGTCCAGGGCAAAGTGGCAGAAGAAATGAAAGAGTGGGTCCAGTTTGGACAGGGTGGATTTAGGAGCAGCACTATAGACAATGTCGTCATAGTCAAATAGAGGCAGAATCACTTTCCAAACTATAGCTCTGCGGGCCTGCAGAGAAGGGCAGTGACAGTTGCAGTAAAGAGCACCGAGTTTGGGATGGAGTTTTTTGTGAATAGCAAACACATATTCAGAAAAGTCGAGGTGATTGTCTAGCCAGATCCCTAGGTATTTGAAAGGTGAGATGACTTCTATAGGTATTCCATCCAGGGTGAGGAAAGAAGAGGGAGTAGCAATCCTGGTGAGTTTTTGCCTAGAGCCAAATGTCATGGAGACCATTTTCTTGGTGTTTAGAGCCAGCTGATTAGACCAGAACCAGTGTTGAATGTTATGAAAGTCCAGTTGTAGGCTGGGCAGCAAATCAGAGGGAGAGGGGCCAGTGGAAACAGGACTGTATCGTCAGTGTACATATGAATGGATGTTGAGGAGCTGGCAGCAGGGAGATCATTTAAGAACATTGAAAAGAGTATTGGACCAAGGACAGAGCCTTGGGGACACTGGTACAGATTGGAAGGGGGGATATGGAATTACCAGTTCAACCTGATTAAGTCCTGCCTTTGAGGTAGGAGTGGAACAAGTTAGTAGCAGGGATGGAAAGTCCTGCTGCAGCAAGCTGGTTGAGGAGGAGGTGGTGGGCAACAGTGTCAAAGGCTTTGGCTAGGTCGACAAAAATGGCTGAGGTAATATGGCTCCGATCCATACCAGAAAGAACAGAATCAATTAGCCGGAGGAGGGAGATGGAGGTGAAGTGGGATTTATGGAACCCAGACTGGTAAAGTGTGAAGAAAGATGTGGAGTCAAGGAAGGGGGGGAGTTGAGATAAGACCAGGTGCTTCTAGAGTTTTGCCAGAGTGGGAAGAGGGTGATAGTTGCCTGGGATAGAGGAGTCACCACCTTTAAGGAGGGGTATAATGGTGGCATGTTTTCATGATGCAGGGACAGAGCCGAAGGAGAAAGACTAAGGAGGGAGGAGACAGGGACAGCAATTACAGGGGCAGAGAGATGGAGCAGTTAGGGTCGGTGCCATCCAAATGTTTACTCTTGTGGGGGTTGAGGGATAGGAGAGTCTTGAAGGTGACAGCAGGTGAGATAGGAGAGAAGGAGAAAGGAGCATATTAGGAAGGGAGGTTTGGGGTATGGAAGACAGTGGAGAAGCTAGTGGAAGGGAGGAGAGAAGAGTGGAAGCACAGGAGTTGAAGTAGGTATTAAACTCAATGGCCACTGTAGGAGAGTCAGAGATAGAGACATCATTCGCCTTAAGGATAGGGACCGTGGGCTGGGCCTTTGGGGAGAATAAGGCATGAACAACCTTCCAGAACTTGGATGGGTGGTTAACATTGTTCAGGAAATTGGAGGAAAAGTGTTGGGCTTTGGCTAATCTGATGGCATTGGTGCAGGCATTACTCAGAGTGTGGTATTTGAGCCAGTCTTGGGGGGAGCCTGAAGACTTGTGAGCCTTCCAAGCTGAGTCTCTAGCACACAGAAAGCAAGGAGTTCTGCAGAGATCCAGGGAAGGTGGGTGCCTCTAACTCTTGTTTTTCTTAAGGGGGCTTGCTCATCCCAGATAGATAGGAAGGTGGCCTGGAAGAATGCAAGGGCTGAGTCGATGGAGCTTGAGGAAGAGATGAGCGACCAGTCAGCATTTGACAGGTCCTTGTGGAGGTCAAATCGGTCTAAGGATCTAAATGATTGTATCAAAAGGATATTGGGATGAGCTTTTGGGTGTTTGACTTTTTTTACAGACATAGTATACCATGTAGTGGTTGCTGAGGGCATCTGGGAGGAAGCCAGAAGCTATAATGTGATTGCGGTGGGTGGTAAGTACCCAATCTAGTAGTGAGTGATTCTGTGATTTAAGGTTGCGATGAGTGGGGTCAGTGATGAGCTGAGAGAGGTTAAGAGATGAGGTAGCAGGGAGAATTTTGGAGTTGTAGGAGGAGAGACAGTTCATATTCAATTCCCCAAGGATAATCAGCTCATTGGGGGAGGAGTGAGAGGAGATGGTAGTAAGAAGGTCAGTGATTGAAGAGGAGGGGAGGCCAGGGTGGCAGTAGGCACTGGCTAAGAATATAGGGAGGCAATAGGGGAGGAAAATGTTAAGAGGATCATCTCGTAGGCTGAGGGAAGAGAGGTGGATAGGAGAGTAGTGAATTGGATAGCAGTGGCAGTATAGATGGCAATACCCCCACCCCTACTAGAGTGATCCTGCCTAACTAAGAAGTAACTAGGGATAGAGCTATCCTTATCCGAGATTTTAGGGGATAGCCGTGATTCTGAGATAATTAGCATGTCTTGCTTTAGGTTGACCATAATGGGTTGGAGGAGGTCATCCTTAGAAGGAGACTCCTGATATTTAGGTGGGCAAATAACAGGCCTTTGGGGGTGGGATGGTGTGGATCCAGGGTTAGGTTCGATGTCAACTACCATCAGCAGAAGCAGTAAGATTAGAAGTTAGGTAGCAACAGGGATTCACCTCCTAGACAGAGTGGAACAGGACTGAGTGGTGTAGGGAGTAAGTGGTGGTAGTAGGTGCTTGGATCGGAGTTATGCCAGATGGATACAGGAGGACGGAAGGAGTGAAGGGCCAGGTAGCCAGGGCAAGTGGGTTAGAATGGGGAAGCAGGAGGAGGGAAATGTAGGGGATGCAGAAGGAGTGATGTTGTAGGAGTGGGGTCGGGAGGGTTGAGGGATAGGTGGTAGGGGATCATGAGTAAACAGAGAGAAGGAGGAAGGAGAAGGTGATAAAAAGCATGACTGAGCTGAAGAGGAAGTTACAAAGACAAGGGGGTAGAGAAGGGAAGAACTAGGGAAGGACAGTCAGAGGGAAAGTGATTAGATAGTTAGGATTTTTAGCAGGGTTAAGGATCAGCAAGATAATGTATTTATTAGCTAGTAGCCCAGCAGAAAGCTAACCAAAATACACAGTAATTATTGCATCTCAACTCACATTAGACTGCATGTAGAAGAGAATTAGTAACATTTATGATGAGTACAGACCACAATCTAACAGCTTGCATTACATGACATTTAAAGCAGATTCAAATAAATGTAAACACTAAACTGCAATCCTGTGTAGCAATTTGAGTAACAGTTCTGGATACTAATAGCAACACACAAATAATCAGGGCCCCTACTTTTCTGCGGCACAGTGGGACCAAGTTCTGCAGCAAGACTACCATTTGCTGCAGAACTTCTGCGGCGGTGGTTTGTAATTTCTTCGGAAGTTCTGCTGCACTAACAAACTACCACATCACAGTGTCAGCTTAACATCCTGACTTCACTTTCATGGCAGTGGTTATAGCAATCAGGATGGTGGAAAGCACAGTAACACTAGTTCAAAAATACTAACATACTAAAATGCCAGCAGAATAGGCCTAACGGTCTTTCGCGTCTGCTAACAGACTTATAAAAATAATTGTATGACTAAAAAAGCAAAACAAATGTCTCTCCCTTAAGGTCCTAGCCTGTTGCATAAATGACATATGCAGAGGGGATCATATGTGATAAATAAGGTACAGTATTTCTATATGCATGCTATCTATCCCACTAATGAGGTCTCCACTGTCTATCACTTATATATTTGTATGTGCTTCTACACCACTCATGAGGTTCCTACTGTGTAGCACTTGTATATTTATATGCAATCTGTAACATACATACAGATATGTGTGTGTGTGTGTGTGTATATATATATATATATATATATATATATATATATATATATAAAATGTTTTTTTTTTTTTGATTTATGTACTTGCATCCTCATTCATACAGGTCCCATTGAAATGGAATAGAGGAGTTATTGCAAAACTCATTTTTCATGTCAACCTGCTTTCCCTGACGCACTGCGTAACACCATCAGGCCATGACATGCATGTGAACCAATTGTGAGATGCAGCTCTCTGGTCCATCACAATGTGACAGAACACTGCACCATACCTTCCCAGGCTCCGAGCAGTGATGTGTTCCACCAATCCTTGTGCTGCCCAGCCAACTCCAAGCTAATCTCTGAACCTGAGTTGTCGGCACGGAAACACAGCATGCTACCCTCTAGCCCAACAGCTGTCCCTGCACACAACATTTCTCAATAACTTTTAGGTGATTCTATCAACCAATGACAATATGTAATCAATAACTCTGGCAAAAATACGTACAGTGCAATTATTTATTTAACAAGTCTATTCTTTCAACAGGTCTACACATTATTATAGTTCACTTTTCTGGGCATAATTACTTTATTTTTCTTAAAAATTTAGACAGTTATATTAATTCTACCAGTTATTCATTTCAGATAGCATCTCTATACCTTAAAGGTACAAATAGGTTTGTAAAAAGTGAGGTAAGGACTTAACAAGTCTGTGCTATTGACAAGGTTTTGTTTAAGTTGGCCATAGTGCAACAATGTAAGACTGAAAATTGTATTAGGCTGTAGTGCAGGTTGAGCAAAGAACACCATGCATGATGTGCTGTGCCACCGTCTCTGGCAGTGGGAGTTGTGGTAGATAAGTGACGTTCATTTCTGTTGCAGAATGCAGCCATTTCATTACCTAATGTATGATGTTATAGCAATGATAACATCACATTCTGAACATGTGGGGGGTGATATAAAAAGAGGGAAGGGAACCAGATTCTATGTATAAACAGAAATATTAATAAAGATCACCAAGAAGAGTGAATTCTGCGGCACTGCAGAAGTTCTGGCGGTAGATTGTAAAATTTACAAGAAAATTCCCAAGTGCCGCAGAATTCTAGGGGCCTTGCAAATAATACACAAGGAACTCTAGAGGGCAGCTTGCATTTCATGTCATTCAAAATAAATTTAAATATATGCAATCACTAAACAGTAATTCTGTATACTAGTTTGAGAACAGTTCTGGTTACCAATAAACACACAAATATAGCAATGCAGGAGTGAAAGAGGCCACTATATGACCCTACAGAATGCCACACAGATTCCAACCTTTGGCTGTACCAGTCTCGGTGATTAGAGGAAGGCATAAGCTGGTGGGGGGGGGGGAGAGTAATGGACAAGGAACTCTGAAGGGTATGATTATGTTGAGGGAATGTAGAAGAGTGTGGGAGCCAGGAACTGTGAGTTAATTGAGGAGGCAAGGTCAGTGCGCGACAGAATCCAGAATGCAGTGGGAAGTGGTAGTGCTCAAGGAAGGGGGATGGATTGCACCATGTGATAGGTTGGGTAGGGGTGCTAAAGTTGTTTGATTGATTTATATGCACCCACACCTATATAGGTAAGACCACCTTAGGGAGGGGGGTTGGCTGGGGCAGGAGGGCGGGCCAAGACTAAGTGGTGACGCACAGAGCACGGCGTTGCCAACAACCTGAAAGTGTGAGTGTTGTTCTGGCTGTATACCAGCTGTGGTGCTGTGCAGGCTTCTGGAGTGGTAGGTGCTCCTGCTGGGTTGGTGGCCTCAGGGACAGCTGCTGTGGAGTGCCACAGAACGTCAGCAGAGAAGGAGAGCAACAAAAAGGAATTTAGTGGATTAAGAGGTCAGATCGTAGACAAAAGGGACAGCAGAGGTCAGAGCAGGAAATGGGAAAGGTGAGCAAGGGGGAGGGAGGCTGGAGCTAGAGTATGCAGAGAATGGAGTCAAACAAGCATGGCAGGCAGCAGCGGCAACACAGCAGAGAGGTTGTATTGGCTAGCGCTACTGACTTACACAAGTGAAGCAGCTGGAGTGTCTAAACAACAGAAAATAGCATTACAATGGGCTGACTTGAAATTGATGAGAGCTATATCAATACTGCAAAGCTACTTAAAGCACCGGAGACAGACAAGCACAATACAGTATACATCTACAGCAATATCACTTTAGCTTTTTCAGTCAGTCATCTTTCGCTGACCTGATAGTTTTTTTTTTTTTCTTAGTCATTTTTCTCCCTCTGGCCCTGGTTTGCCTACCTCTATCACATCCTGGCATCCCCTTCAGTTCTTCTGGCCTCCGTCTCCAGGGGTCCCGGGCTCCCATGCGGGTCCCACAGCTAGTACCCCCATGGCGGGGTGGAGGAGGGCCCCTCTGCACCCTTCCGCTGAGACCGGATCCAGTGTGTCACCACGAACCCTCAGAGCCATTGCTCTCTGTTGGAGACGGCCATCATGCTGCCACAACCAGTGCCAGTTTTTCCTGTTTTCTCCCCATGGCATGTGAGGCATGCAATGAAGCCAAGGGACAGGCACGCGCACGCTACCGTACGTACACCTTTCTGGCGTCAACCCCAGCACATCCCCCTGACTGCCTGTGCTACTGCAGAATTTCAGCCACCACTCAGAGGCCACCAGAGCACTGTGACAGCATTTCCTCCCGGGAAGGAGAGTAGTCCATCGGATTCTCCATCCTTCCCTTCCCTGCTGACCCACGCCGACCCTGGCTCGTTTCCGAACCCGGGGCGCCGGCGTGTGAGGTGTGGCGTCCAGTGCCTCAACCCTCAGCACTACTGAGCCAGCTCCGACCTGAAAGTTTTAATGTTGTGCTGGCTGTATACCTGCTGTGGTGCTGTGCAGGCTCTTGGAGTGGTAGGTGCTCCTGCTGGGTTGGCGGCCTCTGGGACAGCCACTGTGGACTGCAAAGGAATACCTGCAGAGAAGGAGAGCTACAGAAAGGAATTTAGTGAATTAAGGGGTCAGATCATAGACAAAAGGGACAGCAGAGGTCAGGGCCAGAAACAGGAAGGGTGAGCAAGAGGGGGGGGAGGGAGACTGGAGTAAGATAAGAGTAAGCGAGAATGGAGACAAACAAGCATGGCAGGCAGCAGTGGCAACACAGCAGAGAGGTTGTGTTGGCTAGTGCTACTGACTTACACAAGTGAAGCAGCTGGAGTGCCTAAACAACAGAAAATAGCATTATAACCGACTGACTTGAAATTGATGAGAGCTATACCAATGCCAAAAAGCTACTTTAAGTACTGGAGACAGACAAGCACAATACAGTGTACATCTACAGCAATATCACTTTAGCTTTTTCAATCAGTCATGTTTCACTGAACAGAAAGTTCTAGCGTTGTGCTGGCTGTATACCTGTTGTGGTGCTGTGCAGGCTCCTGGAGCAGTAGGTGCTCCTGCTGGGTTGCTGGCCTCCAGGATGGCCGCTGTAGAGTGCCGTGGAATGGCTGTAGTGGTGCTGTGCAGGCTCCTAGAATGGTAGGTGCTCCTGGTGGGTTGGCAGCCTTGGGGATGGCCATTGCAGAGTGCCACGGAATGCCTGCTGTGGTGCTGTGCAGGCTCCTGGAGTGGTAGGTGCTCCTGCTGAGTTGATGGCCTTGTGGACAGCCACTGTGGAGTGCCACAGAATGCCTGCAGGGAAGGAGCTGCATGGCCTCCCCACCATGCTGATGTGAGCACCCTGTGCCAGACAGATGCCACAGGGGGTGGTGAAAGTGCACACAGCCCCAGGTATGCCCCCCCAAGTTGGTCAGGCCCATACTACTCTGTGCCTGGAACTAGGTATGCCTGGTTGTCAGCTTGTGGTTGGCATTGGTCAGTTTAGATACAGTACAGCACTGTATCCAGCCATGTGCATCAGATGTCTGTGTGGCAGTCCACCTGTACTGGTGGCATATCCTGTTCCATGGGCATTGTGTGACATGCCTCAGTGGCTCAACGGTGACCTGCAGTTGTGGCATGAGTTGGCAGATGGTGGGGCCATCAGTGTGTGGTGCATGTAGGGTACCATGTGCAAGTGCACTGGGCCATAGCTGTGGCAGTGACTTACCCAACACAGCGCTGACTAGGATATGGTGACTCCACTGTAAAGGGGGAGTTGGGGGTACACCCATACAGTTGGACATGATGGGACTGTGCACCAATTACCTGTTGAGGCCCTATATTGGGGGACACACTCAGGGTTTGACTAGGGTACAGGGGCCCAGCTGGACAGTGGATACAGGGGCCCACCTGGGCAATCAGTGGGGGTGGGGCAAGGGTGACACACTAATATCAGTATTACACGTCACAGTGCTGCCGTGGTGCTGTGCTTAAATTTTAACTTTACCTATAGTGGCCCATATGTCCCATTCAGGTAAAGAAAATATGATACATGTGGAGAGTGGCAAGGTATAGCAGGAGACCAGGTATCCACCAGATGGGGGCCTGTCTGGACATCTCCAGGTATCCTGGTGGCGCAGTCAGACTCAGGCTGCAATCTACGTAGGGTGCATGTGCAACCATCAGGACGGCAGCTGCCCCCAGACTGCACTGTATCATACACCAGTGTTGTGGTGTTTGAGATGTGTTTGTCATGCACCCTCCCATGTACATCTCCATTGCAATCGCTTCTACCATGTCTGCTGCACACAGTGATGCCTGACGGTCACAGCCATGTTCAGCTGTGTTGTGTGCACCATGTGTGTGTGCCTGTGCCCCATCCTGGCTGTGACCCAGAGAGGCACCTGGATGTCTGTGTCCTGCACACCAAGGTTAGCCTGTGTGCTGGATGCCTGCTCAGTGGTCGTGGGGTGTGTGGGTGCACCTCCTTGCTATGTGGGACATGACAATGCTTGTTAGATTCTGGCATGGTGCTACTGATGCATGTGTTGCTGGCATACCTCTGCCATCACCGCCAATGGTGTGTATCCATGCCATGACCTGGCCTGCTCTGGTTCTGCATGGCACAGGCATTGCGTGTGCATCCCTCCAATGTACAAGTCCACAGTGCTGTCCACCTTGGTGTCTGGTGGCTTGGCTTGTTCACATTGAAATTCCAATCTGAAAACTAAGAGAACTCATTTTCCAGGCAGATGAAAGTAAGAAAACAGCTAATTCATGCATTAAAATGTTTTTCTTCTCAGATTTACCGTGTGTGTGTGTGTGTGCGCGCGCGCGCGCCGCGCGCACGCATTGGATTCTGTTTGTTTGTTACATGGCACAAAACCAGCAGCACCCCTCAGCAGAAATGTGATATTAGCTATGTGAACAATGCAAAGGTTAGAGCATGCTAGTTTTGGAATGTTGGAAGGGAGGGACTGCCTCTTGGGACATCTTGTGCAGCAGCAGTGACTGCTTCTGTGCAGGATGGCAACCATAGCAAAGGCTGTCCAGGAGCTGGTGGCAGCCCCCCCAGCAGCAATAGGCATCACCAGGGCAGCAGCAGGGATCACATGATTGTGCTTGCAGTGCAGGTGTCCCCAATGACACCATGGGTTTTCTAACCCCCCCTTTGTAGTTTTTTCCCCATTGTTTAGCCCCACCCCTGTTGTGTTTTCTTATTGTTAAAGCCTGTTGCCTATTTTTTATTAAAATGTAGCTTTGCTACTGAAGCAGCTGCATTGTGTGTCTGTCATTGCTGCCCTCCTCTCCCACCCTCAGCTATCCCCAGCGCGCAACTCCGTACCTGGTGTTCTGGTCAGGTCTGTGCCACTGCTTGCTCCCTTTGTGGTCTGCGCTATCCTTGGTGCTGTATTCAGAGCTGCACCACTGCAGTGCACTGTGCACTTGCATGTCATTTGCATGGTGCGCATTCCACTGTATGTTCAGGGTTCAGTGCCGGTGCTATGCCTCTGAATACAGCAGGCTAAGGAACAGACACGAGCTCAAATGATGGCATAATGCAAACTTTACACTTGTGTGCATTTTTGAATACTTGGCCCAGGCATCTTCCATTTTATTTAGTGGTAACATTTTCTAGTTCCACCAACATTTAAGTATTTTAAAAGTGTTTTCATTTATTTATTTTTTTCTCAAGAAAAAGATGACCTCCACATTTGACTTGGAAATTGTAAGTTTGGTAAGGGTTAGAATTGAGAAAATAAAAACTTATGATGTACAGCATAGGAGGTACATAGAAAAATTGATTTGACAGGTAAGCGATTATTTTATTAATTGAAGTTGAAAATAGCTTTTTTGGAAAAACATTTTTCATTGTACTTCTACTTTAAATAAAAGTTTAAAACAAAAACTAATTCCATTTGGACATTGTAGTGTTGCCACCTTGCCAGTAGGTGGCACCAATGCTGCATATAAACAGCTGTTTTTGTTTACATGTAAGGAATGCCTGTAGTAAAGGCAAAGGGAGGGCAGGCAGTGGCTTTAGTTTTCAGATTAGCGTTGATGGCTGCCAGTTTAAAATAAAGAGCATCTCATCGAATCAGGGTAGAGTGGGTTTCCATTGCTTCCAGCAGTTGTTGACTGAGGTGGCCACGGGATCGGCAACAAGTCCATTATTCTTTTAAATCAGCAAAGCGGATTTTTCTGGTGCAGTCTGTGCAAGAGTGGAAGCCACTCCTTAATCGCATTAGGAGACAGAAACTTTTTTCTTAAATGACACAGGAGTGTCCTGTTACATTATGGAGATGGGGTACAGTAAAAATGAGGGGCAGGAGAGCTGAGCAGGAACTGCTCGACACCTCAATCAAATATCCTCTGTGGAGAAACGGACCTCAGAGCAGCCATGTTTGTTCAGGGCAATTTGATGTAAACTAAGAGTGTATGACTATCTTTTAAGTGCTGTATCCTGATTCTGTGGCACCACTTTCAGACAGGCTGTTATGCTGGGATAATAGCCAAGTTGAAAATACCTCTCAGCCTATCAGGATCCAGCATTCTTCCTGCCAATATTATAATGCTTGTTATAAAATGGAGTCTTGAAAACCCTGTGCCAGGCCATATCATGGTGGGTTAACATACAGGGCTAGCTAGATTCATGAAATGGTACTTACCATTGTGCTACTTCTTAGAGAATACCACATAGGAGGCACCAGCTAATTCAGTAAACATCTCCCAGATGTGTGCAGGCCACACTAGTTCCAAACATGAATTCTACAGTAATGTTTTTTCCTGCTCCAGATGAATATTTATGAGTTACTTTGCATGCTATGTGGGTGGCAGCTGATGGCATCACAGTGACTAGCACATAAAGCAGGTGAGATCCTGAATAGCAAGTGATAGTAGACAAGAATAGAACAGCACAGGAGAGTTCCACAAAGCGCAAGGGGCAGCAGGAAAATGTGAAGAAACCCTGCTTCTGCAAAGCAGAAAATGATATGTAGCATAACTAGTGACCACACAATACTCTGCATTATTTAGCCCTAAAGTACTGCCTGCTGGGGACAGGTGGGCTATATGGAAGTCTATTAGCAAGTTCATCAGCTCAGCTGTGGTTTTTCCTAGCCATGTGGCACAAAGCAGCAGACCTGAAGCAGACCCGCGCAAAGACAGGCAGTGGCAGTGCACCGCACTCCCACCCCCCCCCTTACCCCAGCTGAGGACTGCATACTGGCATTCACTTACCCCATATCAATACATGGCATTACACAGGGTGTGGACAAATGAACTGGCTGCAACAGCACATGTGGGTATGCCTACCATTCGAGGCGCATGGCTGGATAGCATGGTGGGGGGCACTGTATGATGTGTGGGGAGCACGGTATTGTGTGGGGGTGGCACAGTACAGTGTGGTCAGGACAAGTTATGGTGTGTGGGGAGCGCAGTATTATGAGGGGTGGCACAGTATGGTGTTTGGGGGCACAGTATGGTGTGGGTGAGACACGGTATGGTGTGAAGGGAGCACAGTATGGTGTGTTGGGAGCACAGTATTGTGTGGGGGTGACACAGTATGGTGTGTGGGAAGCACAGTATGGTGTGGGAGCACAGTATGAAACATAGAAACATAGAAGTTGTTGGTAGATAAGGACCTCTTGGCCCACCTACTCTGCCCTAAATTCCCTACCTATTGTCCTACCTGGGTGACCTGGGTTTGAATCCCACAGCCCCTACTTGCATACCGTGTGACCCTGAGCAAGTCACTTAACTTCCTTGTGCTCCCAGGTTGCACCTGGAAACAAGCTTTGGCTTAGTGTGCCTCCCCTGGTTAAACAATTTCCCCTTCCCCTTTCCCCTACCACAGACCCTACTCGATCTCCGGCCTTACACCCAGCCCTATTACTATAGTCCCCTTGTGTCTATCCCATGCATGCTTGAATCCTGCTACCATTTTAGTACCCACCACCTCCACTGGGAGTCTGTTCCAGGTGTCCACCACCCTTTCCATAAAGAAGTATTTCCTCACATCCTCTCTGAGTCCCCCCCTCCAGCATCATATCATGACCCCTTGTACTCAAGCATCTTGTTCAATGTAAAATGCTACCCTCCTGTATCTTATTAATACCTTGGAGATATCTGAACATTTACATCATGCCCCTGTCCTTTCCCTACTGTGTGGGAGCACAGTATGGTGTGTGGGGGCACAATATGGTGTAGTGGGACATGGTATGGTGTGTGGGGAGCACAGTATGGGTATACCAGGTGCACAACCAACAGATGCACATAACATGTGTCTTTGTCTTCCCACCAGACCTACAGTAGGTGGTACACATGACAAGTCACATAACAGCCAGGATACAAATGGTGCAAACCCAGACACTGGTATGTGGTTGTGCGATGCAAGGCATGCCCTACAGGCTTGCCATACCATATCTGTATGTCAGTCATCTGTGCATTACTAGTCACACTAATGCCTTGTGTCCCCCACAGGTACAGACATGCATGTGAAAGTAGTTGTCCAGCAGCTCCAGGAGGATCAGGATGGGATGGATGCCCATACAGAAGATGACTCAGCCCCTTGCCAATCTGCAGCAGGGCCCAGAACTGGTCCCTGTGATGCTGGGATACAAACCACTGTAAAGGGATGGAGTAAGGCCTGTGAATTGCAGTCTGTTATAGACACTCAGTGATACAGTAACAACAGACTGAATTAAATTGAATACTACCTGTCGACCACGTCTCACACCCTAACTGTACTAATGACTACCTTTGAGAGTATGGTAGCATCTTTGGGTAGCATTGATACCACAGTGCTGAGCCTGCAGGTTTACTGTGCAACATATGATGCAGAGGTCCAGGTTGCTGACCAGCATAACCCCTTCCCCCAGTCACCACCCCAGCAGATGTGATATCTAACACCTCTGCATCCCAGGGTATGCCACCCAGGAGGGCCAAAGCCCAGTCCCTTGGGGACCTACACCAGTCCAGCAGATCCCACACCAAGTGATATGTGCCCTCCATATTGCAAGCCCAATCGTGTATATACTGTGTTCTTTACTGCCAGACAGCATTCCTAACATGCATGCTGCTGTGCACATAATGTGTTTATGCATCACATGTGTCATCTGTATTAGTCAATTTGTGAAGTATGTCTCCACCAGGCAGTCTTTAAATGCCCATCCCCTGGCACTATATCATTATACTCTGGAACCACCCCATTATCAGATTTACATCCCTCCACTGGCCCAGGGTTGTCCTGCCCAACATGGTCATCTAGCAGTTCTTTCTGCATGGCAACATTGTGGAGCACTGCACATCCAGTTACAATCCTGCATGCAGCTTCTGGGACATATTGTAAGGCACTCCCTGAAGTATGCAGACATCAGAAGTGCATTTTCAGGATGCCAAATGTCTTCTTGATCAACACTCTTGTTGCTATGTGCATAGCACTGCATCTCCTCCTTGCTGCTGTCACTGGTCCTCTGATGGAGTTCATGAGGTACAGTCACTGTTGATACCTGAAGTTACCTGTAGGGGACAAAAATAATGCTTACTACTGTACAGTGCACACTGTCTGTGGACAGCACCTGTAGAACGTGTTCACCTATGAGGAAACCCTCTTGGGGCCTGACCCTCCTCCATGATGTCATGCACGCTTGACTGTTCTCATATGAAGGCATCATGTGTGCTGCCTGGGTACTTGGCCACTACATTGGTGATAGTGTAGTCTGCAGTACATATCATCTGCACATTGATGGACTAGAAGCCCTTCTGATTGCAGAAAGTGTGTGTATTGCTCCTGGGGGCACGTATGGGCACATGTGTGCAGTCCACTGCAGCTACCACACCCACCATGCCTGCAATCTCAAAGAACCCTTGATTCACCTTAGTGAGCATGAGCCTGTCTATCGAGACGGTAATACATTGGCTTGACCTCTTCACTATTGCCCTGGTGACCTGCACTATGATGCAGGAAATGGTGGGCTGGCTAATGCCAAACATATCAGCTATGACCTCTGAAATGTGCCTGTAGAGACGAACATCAGGGTTGCCATGAACCAATCAATGGGTCCAAGTAAGCAGCTGCATTCTGTGGGGCACATGATGGAATTCTCCATTTCCTGAACTTGCCCAAGCACGGTTCATTTGTCCTGTCTGAACCATGCCATAAATTTGTGATCAACAAGCTGCAAGAGATTGAGCTGTTCTCTTACACCCCAGGGCTGCATGGCCCTCTTTGGTAGGGGTTCCCCTGGATGGTTGCCCTCTTCACCATCCTCCTCAACTGCTTCCACCGGCATGTATGTGAACAGGTATGCCATGCCAGAGCTTTACAGTGCTTATTCAGGCTATTCTGTACTACTAGGGGGTAGATGGATTCCTGTATGCTGCCTCCAACTGCAGTTTTCCTAAATTACATGCTGTCTCTCTGTGGGGATTGTCCTGTGCTGCCTAGGAGGCTACTGGAATCCCATATGCTGCCTTCCTGATTTATGTCCTGCCTGCGTGTGTGTGGTGGGGTGTCCTGTGCCACGTAGGGGCTACTGGAATGGTTTATGTTGCCTCCAACTGCTGGCTTCCTGAATTACATGCTGCCTGTGGTTTGGGCTTTCCTGTGCTACTTAAGGGGCAGCTGGCTTACCAGTTAAATATCATGCTTGCTAGCAAGTGCTACCTAGAACTGCTGGCTTCCTGCATACTGTGCTGTATGTTTGGGGGCATGGCTGGTATGCTAATATTGGTCACACTGTGCAAACACTATCTTCTTGTATGTACTTGCCAGGAAGTGCTTTTTCCCTGGTTTCATGGCCACAGTGTAACATAGAAACATAGACTTTGACGGCAGATAAGGACCGCTTGGCCCAAACATAGACTTTGACGGCAGATAAGGATCGCTTGGCCCACCTAGTCTGCCCATTTCCCTACCTAGAGGATAAGCTGCAGATCCTATTTAACCAACAGCCTATTTCTTCCTACCCCCCACAAAAATTGCCTTATGTCTGTCCCATGCATTCTTGAATTCTCCCACAGTTTCAGACCCCACAACCTCCTCAGGAAGGCTGTTCCATGCGTCCACCACCCTCTCTGTGAAAAAATACTTCCTCACATTGCCCCTGAGCCGTCCCCCCTCTATCTTCAAATTGTGTCCCCTTGTTCTTGCACATCTCTTTTTCTGAAAGATGCTACCCTCTTGGACTTTGTTGATTCCACTGAGGTACTTAAACATTTCTATCATGTCCCCCCTCTCCCTCCTTTCCTTAAGGGTATACATATTAAAGTGTAGTGGCTGTCTCTCCTGTCTCCGGTCCCCATCTGGTCTTCCCATGCCTTGCCTGTGGTTCCACCCTCCATCCTCCATTCTGGTCCCAGTTACCATGACTGTCGAGTCAGCCACGCTGCACACTGTGTGCAGGAATTGTGCTGCTATCAGCAGTGGTCCTTGCAGCTGGTGTTGTCCTGCATTGGGTAGTAAGTTGTAATATGCATTACATACTGTAGTGCATCAGGTTGTACATGCTGTGTGCTTCCTAAATCTAGCCTACAGTATCTTAGTTCCTTCCTCACAGAGAAAGAAAACTAAGAAGTCTAATTTTTTTCATTAAAACTAAAACCATTTTAAAAGTGGAATAATACTTCAGAATTTGTGGATTCCATAAGGAATGGGGGGAATTATTGATTGCCAAGGCCAGGAAGGAACTGCAACTAGCAGTAGGGATCAAGAAAGGGGAGGAAGCCATTTTCCAACACATCAGGGAGAAAAGGGATAAGAAGGATTTTATTGCAAGGCTAAAGAGGGGGCAGAATGTGGTGTGGACAAGGCAAAGGTATTGAACGAATACTTCTGCTCTGTCTTTACAAAGCAGAAGGATGGCCAGTACTGCAAGAGGAGATGTGAGGGAGGGGGGCATGGAAGATAAGATCAGTGAGGACAGTGTAAGGAAAGGACTCATGGCCCACAAGGTAGATACATCCCCAGGCATGATGGTATCCATTCCAGAGTGCTGAGAGAATTGGCAGGGGACTTCGGTGGATCTGTTCAACAGTTTGCTGTATTCGGGAGAAGTGTCACTGGAACTGAGGAGGGTGGATGTGGTGCTGCTGCACAAGAGTGGGCCCAGAGATGACCTGTGTAATTAAAGACTGGTCAGCCTAACCTTGATTGTGATTAAGCTCATGGAGGCAATCCTTAAAGAAAGGCTGGTTAAGGTTTCTGGCGAAGAAGGTCTCCAGGATGGGAAGCCACATGAGTTCATGATGGGAAGATCCTGACAAACAAACCTGATTGATTTCTTTGAATGGGTAATAAGAATAGTTGACAAGGGCCAAGTGGTTGGTATCCTATACTCGGACTTCAGCAAGGTCTTTGACTCAGTGCCCCACAGAAGGTTGATCAGAAAGCTGGAGAATCCATGGGCAAGGGAGAAACTCGCTAGATGGATTGCAACCTGGCTGAAGGGTTAGGATCCAGAGTATGGTAGTGGGTGGGAGCTTTCAGACTCAAGGGAAGTCGCCAGTGGGATTCCACATGGCTTAGTGCTTGTCCCAGTGTTGTTTAATGTATTCATAAATGACACTGGAGAAGGCATAAAGGGCAAGATCTGCATATCTGTAGATGACACCAAGCTCTGTGGAGGGGCAGACAAAGTGGAGGGGATACAGGACCTTAAGGAAGACCTGGCCAGGCTAGGGAACTGTTTAGGACTATGGCAACTCAGGTTCAATGCAAAGAAGTGCAAGGTCATAAACATAGGCAATAGGAACCCAATGATGGAGTACAGCTTGGGGTTTATGGTAACTAAATCAGAGGAAGAAAATGACTTGGGGGTGGCCATCACTAGTAATTTGAAACATTCCTCACACTGCAGAAAGGCAGTGGCTAAAGGCAGCAAAATGCTGGGTTGCATAACCAGGGGAATCACTAGCAGGAGGGATAAGGTCATATTGCTACTATGCAGATCATTGGTATGGTTGCCTCTAGAGTATAGCGTACAGTACTGGTGACCTTACCGGAAAAAGGACATTAACCTACTAGAAGTGGCCCAGAGATGGGCAATGAAAATAATTCATGGTCAGTAGGGGAAGACATATAAGGAGAGGCTGGAGGACCTCAACGTGTACTCGCTAGAGGAGAGGTGGGAAAGGGGAGGATATGATTGAGACCTTCAAGTACTTCAAAGGCAGCAATATGGTGAACACAGAGAGCCTCTTCAGTCTTCGTGGAAGCAAAACCGCTAGGGAGCATTGTCTTAAGCTTGGGGGGGGAGGTTCAAGAGGGAGTTCAGAAGGCATTTCTTCATGGAGAGAGTGGTTACAAGGTGGAAGAAACTCCCAGAAGAAGTGGCCTCCCTGGAGATTGTAGATGAGTTCAAAAGAAGGTGGGATAGGTTGAAAGAGATGGTCAGGATCAAGGGGGATAGACATGAAAGGGGTGGGGTTGAATTGGGAGAGGGGCAGAGCCCTCAGTAGCCATCAAAGGCTCTACAACACAGAAGACTTAATAGACCACTAGACTTTCTGCTGTCAATATTTGTATGTTCATATTAATGTACCATTTGGTGGGTTGGAGTCTCGAACCCGAAGGGCACAGGACTTCCACCACAATGAGGTACACTGACATAGCATAATTCCATCTGTAACCCCTAGGTGGCACTATCCAAAGGACTACTGCCCCTGCCTGCATGGCTAGTAGCAGGTTAAGGGGCCTGAGTTCTGAAACGAGTGCCTCCACCTGGAGGTCAGGGTTGGTAGTGGTCAAGCTAACCTGGGCACAGTCCTTTGGAACACTGTAACCCCCCCTCTTTCCTTACTAGTGGCCAGAACAATACACAGTAATCACTTTCACAATACCCCTGATACACCACACAAGTACCCACACTGTTTGCACTTACCACCAGGGCTTTCCTCTGGCCTAGCCCTGGGGACCCCCTGTAAAACAAGGCTATACACAGCAAATAGCAGTATAGTACTCTTGCACAAACTGGAACCACAGTCAGGGTAAATGCAAAAAATAGTTAGATCTGATTTATTTAAGGGGCTTGAACAAGGAAGGGGTGTAATCAGGTTAATTTGCTTAAAGGCTCTATCAATCGAACAGTTATGTATGCACTTCAGGGTCCATAAACAGTCACACACACTGAGTACCCAGATGGAGAATTGTGGGCTAGCCAGAAACGTTGCAGCTGGTTGGGGCCCTGTGATAAGAAAACAACATGCACAACACACACTATTTGTAATCCGGAGCCGGAGGGCTCAGTTCGTGCAAAGAAAACAACAAACAATCAGATGACACACTTTTAGATTAGGCTGTTGTTGCAGGGAGCTACCCTGATGATTATTCATGATACCCAAGACTGGACACAGGCTGGACAAAAATCGAGAGAGCAGGTGGTTAATCTGGAGTGCCAGGAGAAGCAGGGCCCACACGATTCGCCGAGGCATTGTTCCTGTTCAGGCGTTGAGCAGGGGCCTGATTCACAGGCAGGTCTCTCGTTGGTGGCTTTCTCTGTGCAGCGGGGTAGTCTGGCAGGACCAGCATGGCGTGGCCCAGGCCGAATGGAGATGAACGCGAATTCAGTCTGATTAGGCTGGATAAAGCTTCCAGCAAGCAGAACACAGTTCACACAGTGGGGAACCAAATCACAACCCACTTTCAACACACAGCACATTTACATGTAAAGGATTCTATGGTACCAGCAGGCAGAACACAGTTCACACAGTGGGGCACCAAATCACGACCCACTTTCAATATACAGCACATTTACATGTAAGGAAATTCTACTGTACCAGGCAAACTGCTCTCCGGTCATGATCGCAAAGTCTCTGCACAAACCAGAGATTCAAAAGCAGCTGGAAATCCTGATAGACCGATCGCATTCGGCAAATCTTCGGTCTTCTTCAGGTTAAAGCCTGGTCACAGTCCAGTGGCTTAAATAGCCCTCACAACTCGGATTCAGTCCAAATAAACTCTATTTTCCCTCTCGGGGACAGCAGGCAAACAGGCAGGCCAAAACTCAGCCCCTTCACAGTAGAACTGCTGCTCAAAATCACTTGAGCTGTTACTTCTTCACTTCTCAGCTCAAAACTGAAACTAGCTGCAGCAGCCTGGGAAATTCCCCAAGATCCAAAAGGTTCGGTTGGCTGATCCTCCTGTCAGTCACAACAAAGGCTCTCCCTTCAGGTGCAAAAAGGCGCAAAAGCCCAAAACTACAATTTCTACAGATTTTGACTCCAGACAGCTCCTGTAGTCCAGCTCCATTTTAGGTCCCACCAGTACTGATTGGTCCAATTTGCAGTCCAGGTCCAAGATAGTGGAGATAAACAAAACAGTCCTTGCTGCACAGAAGGCAGGTTAGACAAACTACATTATCATCATCACTCTAAATGATTTTCAGCAAATAGTTACATCTTTTAACAGAGCTCCCGCTCAGATTACTTATGACTGCAATCCAGGCAGCTCTTAAAGAGACAGTGCACAGGGGCTATACCACTTGCATACACGTTGTATAATATATATATATATATATTTCTATATAACAAATCACACACACACACGTGCGCGCCACACACACACACACACAAATACAATAAAAAAACAACAAAAACTAGATAAACATGGGGGGAGTAGTGCAATGTAATGGCTGTGGGGCAGCAGTCTTCCGGGAGTCTTTCTGGAGGCTAAGATGCTGCCCTATTTGCAGACAACTATCTGCCCTGAGGGAGGAAGTTGCCTGTCTTCAGGCTGCACTGGACAGTAGTAAGGAAACCTTCCCCCAGGCCACACTGGACAGTAGAAAGGGAACCTCCCCATCCAGGGAGCACTAGCGCCACCACCACTACCTCAGAGGTTGCAAGAAAGCACAGCAGTTGGACCACAGTGGGCTCAGGGAGGGTGAGGAGGGTGGAACAGAGGCACACCAGTCAATTGTTCCTCCACAATCCATACACCATTCTGGGGACATAGCTCCCCTATGGATCTTCACCATGAAGAAGACTGATGATAACTGTCACAAGGAGGCCCACAGAAGGAGGCAGAGGACACCAAAGGAAAGGAAGCAGCTGCCCTGGTGGGGGACTCAATTATTAGGGGTATAGAACTGGGGGGAGCTGGGAAAAATGAAGTAAGGTGCCTGCCTGGTGCCATGGCTTGGAGGGACAGGAAGCGCATCCTCAGGATCACGAGAACAGCTGCAAGGGATTCCGAGCTGGACGTAATTGTCCACCTAGGGACAAATGACTTGGCTCATCATGAGATTAGAGCAGTGCAGGAGGACATTGCAGAGTTGGGGAGGGATCTAAGACAAGTAGCACACACAGTATCTTTCTCAGGGTGCTGCCTGTCAAAAGCATGGGGAGGCGAGGGTAGTGGCACCATGCAGTTTAATGAATGGTTGAAAAAATGGTGCGGAGCACAGGGGTTTAGCTTCATTGGGGACTGGGGTTCCACCTGAGGGACACCAGCCTATACTGGCAGGATGGTCTGCATCTGTCAGGAAGGAACAAGTCTTTTGAGCAATCGGTTTAAATGCTTCATTGGCAAGCTTTTAAACTAGTCAAAGGGAGGCACTGACAAGCAGCAGGAAAATCCCAGCCTCTCCCTACAAAACAGGGTACTAAATGAGAAAAAGACTGAGGTAGAACAGTCAGTGGGGATGCTGCAACAAAGGTAAAGCCATCAAAAATGGAGAGCAATAGTACTAATGCCCGTAGTCTGGGTAACAAGCTTCCTGAATTAGTGGCCTTGATGGAGGAGGAACATCTGGATATCGTGGCAGTCACAGAAACATGGTACACACAAAACCATGACTGGGACATAAACATACCAGGATACACTGTCTACAGGAGGGACAGGGAGGGTAAAAGAGGAGGCGGAGTAGTTCTTTACATAAGGGAAGGAATAAAAGCAACAGAACAAAAGGGTAAACAGGGAGGAGAAGAAGCACTGTGGGTAAATTTGGAGACAGGCAATGGCACCACAATACGCACAGGGGTTGTATGCAGACCCCCTTCTCAGGGGGAGGAAATGGACAGGAAATGATAGAAAGTATACTTAGAATGGCAGAAAAAGGGGAGATATTGCTGATGGGTGATCTGAATATGCCAGATGTTAACTGGAGTGCAGTTGCAGCTGCCACTTCGAAGAGTGCAGTTATTCTAGATGCCCTACAGGGGGCATGCCTCAGACAACTAGTACTGGAGCCCACTCGAGAGGGAGCAATATTAGACTTGATTCTCTCAAATGGCGATGGAGAGAGGATTACAGATGTAGAAGTGGGTAGCCATCTGGGAACTAGCGACCATCGAACAGTATGGTTCACAATAAACACAGCAATAGAGTCAAGCCATACAAAGACAAAAGTACTGGACTTTAGGAGGGCTGACTTTGCCAAAATGGGTGAGTGCCTAAGGAATGCAATAGCAAATGGGCAGGAAGGAGGGGTGGAAGAACAATGGGGAATAATAAAACTGCCATCACAGAGGTAAGAGCCTTTGTGTGAAGCAAATAAACAAAACAAGACAATGTAAGAAACCACTATGGTTCTCAAAGGAAGTGGCAGTGAAGGTTCAGAGAAACGAAAGCATTCAGGAAGTACAAGGAATCAGAAGGAGCAGGACAGAGAACTGTATCAGTTGTGAAAGGAAGCTGGGAAGGCAGTCAGAACAGCAAGGCCCAAACCGAGGAAAAGATAGCCAACTCAGTTAAGAAGGGGATAAAACATTTTATAGGTACATCAGGGAGCAAAGGAAGACCAAGGGAGGGATAGTGAGGCTTAATAAAGGGGAGGGAGGGTGGGCAGAGGGAGACTGTGAAAGGCAGAGATACTAAACAAATATTTTTGCTCAGTATTTACAAATGAAGAGGGAGGTACATAAAACAAACAGTAGTAACACTCTGGATACAGAAGTTGATACCAGCCCATTTACAGAAGAAAGGGTTCTGAAAGCACTCTTAAAACTGAAGGTGGACAAAGCAATGGGGCCTGATGGGATTCATCCCAGAATTCTACAAGAACTAAGGGTAGAACTAGTGACACCACTGACTACCCTTTTAACAAATCATGGGAGGATGGGGTGGTACCGAGGACTGGAGGAGGCAGATGTGATTCCCTTCACAAAGTGGGAGCAAGGCAGAAGCAGGAAACTACAGACCTGTTAGTTTAACCTCAGTGATAGGGAAAATGATGGAATCACTCTGAAGGAAAGAATTGTCAGTATCTAGAGGCCAGAGGGCACAGGGCCCTAGGCAGCATGGATTCACAGCGGGACGGTCATGCCCGACAAATCTGATAGATTTCTTTGACTGGGTGGCCAAAGTAGTAGATCAGGGAGGGGCTGTGGACATGGCCTACCTAGACTTTAGCAAGGCATTTGACACAGTCCCACACAAAAGATTAATATACAAGTTAGCCAGCCTGGGAGTGGGTCCCAAGATGACAGCCTGGGTAAAGAATTGGCTGGAGAATAGGACACAGAGAGTAATAGTAAATGGAGTCCACTCAGAAGAAAGGAGGGTTACTAGTGGGGTACCGTAGGGTTCAGTATTAGGACCGGTCCTCTTCAATGTCTTTATAAGTGACATTGCGGAAGGACTGGAAGGAAAAGTATGTCTCTTTGCAGATGACACCAAGATCTGCAACAGAGTTGATGCACAGGGTAGGGTGGAAAGGATGAGAAGAGACTTGGCAAGGTTAGAGGAATGGTCAAATGTATGGCAGCTTAGATTCAATGCTAAGAAGTGCAAGGTAATGCACCTGGGAAACAAAACCCAGGGAAGAGTACACAATGGGGTGAGATACTAACAACAACAAAAATGGAAAGGGACTGGGGGTAGTCATATCAGATGACCTAAAGGTGGGCAAGCAATGTGAGAGGGCAGCAAGGAGGGCTGGGGGTATACTGGGATGCATAGGGAGAGGCATCACTAGTAGAAAACAGGAAGTTATTATCCCTCTGTACAGACAGCTGGTGAGACCCCATCTGGAGTACTGTGTGCAGTTCTGGAGACCCAGTCTCCGAAAGACATAGACAGGATGGAAGCTGTCCAGAGGAGAGCAACTAAAATGGTGCAGGGTCTGCACGGAAGACATATGAAGAGAGACTTAAGGAGCTTAATATGTGTAGCCTCGAGGAAAGGAGGAGAGGGGGACATAATAGAAACTTTCAAGTACCTCAAGGAATCAACAAAGTCCAAGAGGGTAGCATCTTTCAAAAAGAGGTGTGCAAGAACAAGAGGGCACAATTTGAAGATAGAGGCGGCTCAGAGGTAATTTAAGGAAGTATTTTTCACAGAGAGGGTTGTGGATGCATGGAGCGGCCTTCCGGAGGTTGTGGAGTCAAAATCAGTGGTTGAATTCAAGCATGCATGGGACAGTCATAAGGCAATCCTAGGGTGTGGGGGTAAGAAGAAGTAGGCTGCTGGTTAACTAGGATCTGCAGCTTATCCAGTAGGTAGGGAAATGGGCAGACTGGGTGGGCCAAGCGGTCCTTGTCTGCCATCAAATTCTATGTTTCTGTGTTATACAGGCACTCTCTGGCAATCACATTTAAACTGCTAAAATGCAGGACACCAGCCTGGCAGTGAGCATTTAGGCAAGCTCAAGGAAGACTTTTCAGGAACCCCCATTTGTAGGGTGGTTACACCGTTCCCTGCATGGAGAAAACTTGGCGTCTGTGTCAAGTCTGTACCATCATACATCAGTTAACATAAACTTATTACTTTACTGTACATATACACTACACTTCATGATACTATATACATTCTGACAACACATTGTGCATATTTCACACAGGTAAATTGAACATTACTATACAGAATCAGGTAATAACTTCTTGTACCTTAAACAATGCAAGAGGGTGCCCTTCCCTATCAGCTAACTTGGGGCTAGAGGGGGTGGGGGCACCATGGTGAGAGGGAAAGACAAGCAACCTGGAATTGGCTGTCAAGCTGAATTTGGACAGTCAGCTTAGTGAGACATAAACATCTTTGTGCACCACATTGAGAGGCAAATACACTAGCCTCCCAGGAGAATCATAACTGAAGCATACTACTGGCTTGACAGCTCGGCCAGTCTTTCTTAGGGGGACAACTACAGTCTGTGTGCTCTCAGCACTGGACTGGGGACTCTCGTCACTTGTGAGGGGTGCCTCTGCCTTGGTGGGAACATCCAAACTTGGGGCACTGTCGGCTCCTTGCTCTGCAGGCTCTGTTTCTACAACACTTGACTCATTTTGCGAAGGCTCAGGCACAATCAAGCTTTGAGGCACTGAAGGGGGGTGGTCAGCACTCTCATAGTGTTCTTCAAGTTCTGGTATGTCACCAGAAAGACTCAAACCCTCAGCCCCTTCTTCAGGCAAATCATACAGTTCCACAATACACAGAGACTCAACATCTTCAGATGTGATACTTTGTACTTCACTTTCTGGGAGCATTGGCTCCAAGGACGAAGTTGGGGGGTAAGGCAGTCCAGAAGGCCCAGCTTCATCCCCACAATTTATCAGGGGCGGTTACCTTGAAACAGCTGACTCAGTTCATAAGAAGGGTAATGGGCATGGTCGTATTCACTTTCGTCAGAAGTGGACTGACAGTCTATCATTCTGGGCCTGCTGTGGAGGAAACCTTAAATATGTGACCACTGGGGTAGGTTGACTCTGTCTCTTTCTTGCAGCAGCAGCATGAGTCACCAGCCCAAGGGGCTCAATTTCTGGGGGTTCAGCCTCAATCATGACTTGCCCGATAGGTAGCAAGTGGTTACAGTGCATGGTCTTAACAGCTTTGGAGTCGTTCTCTGGGTGCACCTTGTACACAGGTAAATCATCCAACTTTCCAACTACTACATGGGGAAGATGGAGCCACCGATTAGCCATTTTGTGTTTACCATGCAGTCCCAAATTGTGTAACAACACATGGTCTCCAGGTCGAAGTTCTTGAGCCTTTACTTTTTTATCATGCCTCTCTTTGTTTGCTAGATTTCTCTTGGCGGCCATTGTCTGGGCCAGTTGCTAGGCATGGTTCAATTGAGCTTTCAGTTTTCGTACATATTGCAAGTAGTTTTCGGCTCGGACCCCATCTGGAGAGACCCCAAAACAGACATCAACTGGCAGCCGGGCCACTCTCCCAAACATGAGGCAGTGGGGGAGAACCCAGTAGCATCATTTTTTGTGCAATTGTATGTGTGTACCAAGGTGCAAATCTGCTGGCTCCATTTAGGCTTGTCTTTTGGATGGAGGGTGCCCAGCATGTCCAGAAGGGTGCAGTTAAAACATTCTGGCTGAGGGTCTCCCTGTGGGTGATAGGGGGTGGTTCTTGACTTTCGCACCCCCCATAGAGAGAACATTTCTTTGATTAGCCGACTCTCAAAGTCTCTGCCTTGATCAGAATGAATCCGCTGGGGGGGCACCATAGTGGACGAAGAAATTTTCCACTAGCACCTTGGCCACGGTAGATGCCTTTTGATCTTTGGTGGGAAAAGCTTGTGCATACTGTGTAAAATGATCCGTAACCACTAACACATTGCCAATGTTCCACTGATCTGGTTCTAAACACAAGAAGTCTATGCAGACTAGTTCCATGGGGGCACTGGTAGCAATATTAACAAGAGGGGCAGCCCTCTGAGGCAGGGCTTTTCTTTGCAGGCAGCGACTAAAAGTCTTTACATGGTACTCAACATCGGCCCCCATTTTGGGCCAGTAGAAGCGAGATCGTACCAGTTCAAGGGTTCTGTCAATACCAAGGTGCTCCATGTGATTGTGGAGGGACCTCAGTACCAAATCTTTAAAGGCTGTGGGCAGGACCAATTGTTGCTTGTCTACTTTGCCACTATGATCTACTGTCTCTCTATACAACAACTGATTGAGCAACTTCAATCTGGAGCTTTCTTTAAACAATAAAGCAGTTCGCAAGTCAGTGGAACGTAACTTAGACACATCTTTCCCCTCACACAGGGCATCAAGTGCTGGCTGAATCATAAGATCTTGGAATTGAGCCCACTGAATGCTGTCATTGTCAAACTGAGGTAGTGCACTAATATCTAAAGCAGAGAAGTGGCAATAAGCAGCTGGTATGCAGGTGTCAGAAGGCCCCAAGCAATCTACTGAACAGTCCACTGTGTCCACAGACATCTGTTCATCTCTATCAAACTTTTGGCACGATGCTCAAATGTCAGGTTCAGACAGCCTGACCCAATCACTCTTGGAAGTGGGCCTTCATGATAGGGTATCAGCATCAGTATGGTTCAGGCCCAGTCTGTATTCGACAGCATAATCATAGGTTGATAATGCAGAAAGCCACCTGTGCCCGGTGGCATCTAACTTAGCTGAAGTCTGTACATAGGTCAACGGGTTATTGTCAGTCTTCACCAATATCTTTGCACCATAGAGGTATTCATGAAACTGGTCAACAATGGCCCATTTTAGCACAAGGAACTCCAACTTATGCACAGGGTAGTCTTGTTCGGATGGGGTCAAGCACCTACTGGCGAAAGCTACTGGTCTCAGGCCATACTCATGGTCTTGATACAGCACCGCTCCTAGACCCTGCAGACTAGCATCCATATGCAGCACATAGGGTTTGGTGGGGTCAACATAGGCGAGGATGGGGGCATGGGTGAGCTGGTATATGATCTCATGGAAGGCTGCTTCACAGTCGGATGTCCAGTGGGGCCCGAAGAGTTCACCTGGGTGGAACTATACTTTTTCTGGTTCTTTAACGGCCTTTTTTTGTATTTATGATTGGAAGGAGGGTAACCCTGGGTAAGGTTCAAGAGTGGGCGAATCACCTTGGGATAGTCTTTTATGAACCTGCGGTAGTAGCCACAGAACCCCAGGAAATGTTGTAGTTCTTTCAGGTTATGGGGCTGGGACCAAGTAGTCAGTGCTTCAATCTTATTGGGATCAGTCTCTATCCCTTTTGTAGATACTATGTGCCCCACATACTTCACGGAGGTTTGGAAAAACTGACTCTTGTCAATGGACAGCTTGAGACCGAAGTATTCCAGTAGGTCTAGGACTTTAAACAGTCGGTTCTCATGCTCCTCTAAGGTGCTCCCAAACACAATGACATCGTCCAAATACACAAGGCATTCCAGCAAATTCATATTTCCCACTGCACGTTCCATCAGTTGCTGAAAGGTGGCTGGGGCGCCCGATATATCCCCTGTGGCATCCTCAGAAACTCGTAGAACCCCAATGGACAGATGACGGCTGTTTTCTCATGGTCTTCCAGGGCCATCGGGATCTGGTAGTATCCACTGCGAAGATCCAACACCGAGAACCATTTGCTCCCATTCAAACAGTCCAGAGCATCTTGTATATGAGGCATAGTGTATTGATCTGGGATGGTCTGCTGGTTCAGGGTTCGATAATCAACACACATCCTCACAGACCCATTCTTCTTATGCACAACCACAATGGGAGAGGCGTATGGGCTCCTGGATTCTCGTGTCATGCCAGCAGTGAGCATTTCCTGCATGTGTCTTCTCACATCATCTATGTCTGCTGGGGATAGGCATTGGGACCTCTCTCGAAATGGCCATTCATCATGCAAACGTATGTGATGCACCACACCCTGGACACATCCCTCATCCTATTCCTTCAGTGAAAACACTTGGTTTCTCTGGGCAAGTCTCTTGCTAATTCTAGCCTTCCATTCAGCTGGCAACGGGGAGTCACCAAAGTCAAACAAGTCTGGGGTCACTCTCTCTTTCTCATCAGGGTGCTTGTTGCTGGGCAATACTACAGTGTCTGCACAGTGTACTGTAGCCAGGGTGCACCCTCTGTTCACCCGGATCTCTCAGTCAGACACATTGTGAATCTGGACCATCACTCATCATGCATAAGCATGGGCATGACCAGGCAAGATGCTGGGCTTGACCAATAATCCTTCTGGCAATTTTCCATCACCTGGCACATCCAACATCAGTATTTTGTTCTTGGCATCTTTCCGGAGGTGGACCTTCCCTTGAATTGTACACTGGGTGTTAAGGGCCAGTACCATTGAATCGGGATCCTACTTCCACACGATCACCATCAGTTCATCCTGGTCTACTTCCTCGGGTTTCTGTTGCAAATCATAGGCCCTCTTGATCAGAGCTGGAATTTTCAGGGCCCTCCCAGTCCGTCGCCCTTGTTTCTCATGACAGAGTTGCGCCAGTGTCCCAAACATATGGGTGTTTGTCCCAATTAACAGGGGGACCCCATCATACAGTCTGGCGGGGGGACACACTAGGGCCAATGTCTCTACTTGCTCCTCTACACCCGTTACAGTTGTAGGAAAAGACAACCAGAGGCGGACATACCCTAGGTAGGGATAAGACTTGTCGCTCAGGCCCCACACATGTAGGACTTCCAGGGATTGCAAAGGCACATCAGATAAGTGTTTGTCATACCAGTCCTGGAATACAATGGTCACTTGCGGCCCACTGTCAAGCACAGCCCTAGTATGAATACCATTCACAGTCACTGTAGTCTCCATTGAAGGGCCCACTATTTTGGACCAGTCTAGAGAGGCAGTAGCAGAGGCCTGGACAGATGATTTAGCCACAAAGAAATCTGAGTTAGGGTTTCTCGAACCCTCACTGTGGTCATTTTGGGCACCCCTTGGCCACTGATTTGCTTTTTGGAGCTCCCCTTGGAGTCTGTTTACTACTCTTTCTACGTCCTTCTGAGACTGGCATTCTCTTTTCATATGGCCATCCTTTCCAAGGTTGTGACAAATGACAGACTCCTGGGTCATCCTGCGAGACAACATTGTATGAGGAACTGAAGCAGTAGTAAGAGACTGGGGTCTAGTATCTGCTTGCAGCAGTGAGAGTGGTGCAGCGTGTCTTAACAGTTCCTTTTGAGTGGCAGTCAATCTGGTGATCTCAGCCTTCGAGCCACCCTTGGTAGCAGATGCCTGAGGGTGCACCCCCACCCCCATGCAGTCACATCCTAAAAGGGACCAGAATCTTGTTCCATGGGGGAAACCCTTGTAGAGGCACCCATCTTCAACTCTCGGACTTCCTTTAGTAGCTTGTCTCTCCAATGCTGGGCCCAGGGTGGAAAATCCTTTGCATTCTCAGAGTGCTCATTAAGTGCCAGCTTTTGCCCCTGAGCCTCACTTGGCTGATCATTCTCAGTCACTTGTGCAGCAGCAGATATGGGTGCAATTCCCCCACGGGGTCACCTTTGCTCAACCCCCCAAATTTCTTTCATTAGCTTGTCATAGGAGGGTGGCGATTCCAGTCTGGTGGTAAGGCACAACTGAAGCAGTAACAATTCTGAAAATGGAGCAGACTTAAGTATCCGGCCCAGCCTAGTTCAATCTAATTTATTTGACTGCAAACTACCCTTTCTGAGGCACTCTTGTAGCAGCTTTTCAAGCCGAGGTACATACATAGACAATGGCTCCCCTGGATACTGCTGAGCATTTCTTACTGTCCACCACAGATCCTCATCTGAATCCGGGCTCCCATACACATTTTCCAATGCATCAAGATAGTCCTGTGCAGTTGCTTCGGGGTTATTGGCCTGCTTGGCACGGATGGTAGCCAGGGCAGGACCTCGGAGGCTCTCACTCAACCTCTTTCGCTTCTCTGCTTATGAACATTGCCATTCAAGTACTAGTGGGGCAACATAGTCTATCCAGGTCTCCCTGTCATCCTCCCCCGGGGGGTGGGGAGGGTGCCCGAGAAGATTCTCAACCTTCAGTAGGAGTTGTGACTAATGGCAGGTACAGATATAGAGGCCAGCATTGGCATGGGCACAGAAGGTGGGGCAGTAACAGATGCTGGAGTGGGAGGGGGGGTGTTGGGGATGGAACACCCCCAGGTGGCAGGAATAATTTCTTAAAGTCCTCTACGGTTTTCCCTTCCTCCAGCAACAACTTAGCAAATTTCTCCTCAAAAGTCTCAGATAATGGTGGGAGCTCATCCTCTTTACTGTCTTTTGTTATCACTCTCCAGGCAGCTGGAACCCCTTCTGGGACAATAGTCTGTGGCATGTTAGAGCTGTCCATGAGGTCACTACACTCTACCAAGGCTATGAAAGTTTGGGCGATCAAATCAGCCTGTTGACCCACCACCACAGGGTTTTTTAAACATTCAACTTTGGAGTGTGCTCCCTCTACAGTGTCTTTACTGGTACCCAGGGGGGATATCCAGTATAAGTAGAGCATTTTGGGGTTTGATCTCCTGCCCAGTACACCACCCCACCAACTGGTGTACAGCCATTTCTACTGGGGTAGCCACTAATCTTTAACAATAATTCATAATTTTTGGCCACTAGAAGGCACAAAATCCCAGCAGTGAGCCCCCAAAATGTAACCCCTAGGTGGCGCTATCCCAAGGGCTACTACCCCTGCCTGCATGGCTAGTAGCAGGTTAAGGGGCCTGAGTTCTGAAACGGGTGCCTTCACCTGGAGGTCAGGGTTGGTAGTGGTCAAGCTAACCTGGGCACAGTCCTTCAGAACACTGTAACCCCCTTTCCTTACTAGTGGCCAGAACAATACACAATAATCACTTTCACAATGCCCCTGATACACCACACAAGTACCCACACTGTTTGCACTTACCACCAGGGCTTTCCTCTGGCCTGGCCCTGGGGACCCCCTGTAAAACAAGGTAATACACAGCAAATAACAGCAGTACAGTACTCTTGCACAAACTGGAACCACAGTCAGGGTAAATGCAAAAAAGAGTTAGATCTGATTTATTTAAGGGACTTGAACAAGGGAGAGGTGTAATCAGGTTAATTTGCTTAAAGGCTCTATCAAGCAAACAGTTATCCATGCACTTCAGGGTCCATAAACAGTCACACAGACTAGGTACCCAGATGGAGAATGGTGGGCTAGCCAGGAACATTGCAGCTGGTTGGGGCCCTGTGATGGAAGAAAACAACATGCACAACATACACTATTTGTAATCCAGGGCCGGAGGGCTCAGTTCGTGAAAAGAAAACAATAAGACAATCAGATGACACACTTTTAGATTAGGCTGTTGTTGCAGGGAGCTAACCTGATGATTACTCATGATACCCAAGAATGGACACAGGTTGGACAAAAATTGAGACAGCAGGTGGTTAATCTGGAGTGCCAGGAGAAGCAGGGCCCACATGATTAGCCAAGGCGTCATTCCTGTTCAAGCGTAGAGCAGGGGGCTGATCCCCAGGCAGGTCTCTCGTTGGTGGCTTTCTCTGTGCAGTGGGGTAGTCTGGCAGGACCAGCATGGTGTGGCCCAGGCCGAATGGAGATGAAGGCGGATTCAGTCCAATTAGGCTGGATAAAGCTTCCAGCAAGCAGAACACAGTTCACACAGTGGAGAACCAAATCACAACCCACTTTCAATACACAGCACATTTATATGTAAAGGATTCTATGGTACCAGCAGGCAGAACACAGCTCACACAGTGGGGAACCAAATCACAACCCACTTTCAATACACAGCACATTTACATGTAAGAAAATTCTACTGTACCAGGCAAACCGCTCTCCGGTCACAATCGCAAAGTCTCTGCACAAACATGGGATTCAAAGCAGCTGGAAATCCTGTCAGGCTGATCGCATTCAGCAAATCTTTGGTCTTCTTCAGGGTACAGCCTGGTCACAGTCCAGTGGCTTAAATAGTCCTCAGAACTCGGATTCAGTCCGAATAAACTCTGTTTTTCCTCTCAGGGACAGCAGGCAAACAGGCAGGCCAAAACTCAGCCCTTTCACAGTTCTCCAGTGCAAAACTACACAGAACTGCTGCTCAAATTCACTTGAGCTGTTACTTCTTCACTTCTCAGCTCAAAACTGAAACTAGCTGCAGCAGCCTAGGAAATTCGTCAAGATCCGAAAGGTTCGGTTGGCTGATCCTCCTGTCAGTCACAACAAAGGCTCCCCCTTCAGGTGCAAAAAGGCGCAAAAAGCCCAAAACTACAATTCCTACAGATTTTGACTCCAGACAGCTCCTGTAGTCTGGCTCCATTTTAGGTCCCACCAGTACTGATTGGTCCAATTTGCAGTCCAGGACCAAGATAGTGGAGATAAACAAAACAGTCCTTGCTGCACAGAAGGCAGGTTAGACAAACTACATTATCATTATCACTCTAAATGATTTTCAGCAAATAGTTACATCTTTCAACAGAGCTCCCTCTCAGATTACTTATGACTGCAATCCAGGCAGCTCTTAAAGAGACAATGCACAGAGGTTATACAGGCACTCTCTGGCAATCACATTTAAACTGCTAAAATGCAGGACACCAGCCTGGCAGTGAGCATTTAGGCAAGCTCAAGGAAGACTTTTTGGAACCCCCATTTGTAGGGGGGTTACACCTCAAAGGAATTTTTTTGTTTCATGTTACAAAATGTTTAGTTACGTTAGTTTTTTAGCAGTGTGTAGTGTTTCAATTTGGTACTATATCTTTAAATTGTTGACTTTAGGGTACTAGCATAAATTAGATAAGCAGTAGGGATTAGGTTGCTGCTGGTAAGCTGCATTACCTGGGTGCAGTTATACCACAGAGAGTGAGTTAAGACTGCACGGTTATAGTTGGTCCAGTTGCTTTAAATAGGTATTCCTGACTTTTAACTTCCTGAACTTCCCATGTGGTCTGTGAAGCTGAGTTGGAAGCCAGGGTTGTGCTTCCTGAACTTTTTATGTGATCTGAGTCAGTCCTTGAAGCCTAGGTTGTTGCTTATTGATCATGCGACTTAACTCAGATGCACTGCAGTGCAGTGCAGTTGATGAGGTTCAAGTGGGGAGCTTGAGAGGTCTTTTGTTTCTGCATGCCAGATAGGTAAGTGGATATTTTATTAGCCTTTAGAGCAATGTTTGTAGATGTTTTCCTGTTGGTTTAACGATGCATGTATATATGATTCTGCTGTTGTATAGAATCATAGTTTGGGAATATATTTCATGTTTTTATTTGGTGTTTAAGATGTTTTTCTTCTGTGAACAGCATTGAGGCTTTCTAGGTTTGGATTTTTGAGTAGGAAGTATGTTATTTTCAAAGTTGTTGGATGGATTTCCCTTGTAGTTTGTGATTCTTGAGCAATGTTGCTGGTGGGGGGGTGGGGGCAGTCACAAGTGTTTTGGTTTTTTTGCATCATTTCTTTTTGATGGTGCTGGGTTATTTGCACTCTGACTTTTTTGACCCTGAGGATATGTAATCAACATATTGACCTTTCTGACCCTGACCTGTTGTGCTCTGTGCTGCTGCACCCCTGTCATGTCTTCTGAATGGGGGTATGAGCTAGTTTAACAAGTTAACGCAGTGCCATGTGATGGGGTCCTGGCCAGTGAGGAGACAGAATTGACCAGATCCCATTTTGTGAGCATTTTTAATGCTCCCTCTACGTGGTTGAAGGTTAGTACAGCTTAAAGTGATTTTGCAAGCTGTCACAGATGCATTTTTCACATAGTATTCCATTGCCACCCATGCTTCAGATGTTGAAGCTGCAATTTGTTTTGTAAAAAAGTCTGTCATAATCATTTTTATTTATGTTTTATCAGCACTGTGTCCTCCAGTTTTCTGTTTGCGTCCTCATCCCCAGAATGATTTCAAGCAAGGGAACTGTCAATGTTTTTCATACAGCACCAAGGAATTCTGGCTAAATTATAATTTTGATGTAAATGTTAGTTACTCAGAGGTGTAGTCCCTTATTTTGGTGGTAGTGACTGCACCTAATACGTAGAGGTACACAGCAAGGCATTTTGGGTACAATAAGAAGTTGTTTTCCAATTCCCTTACTGTAAAGTGCAGTCTCATATTTCTGTAGTGGATTAAACAATAAAAGCTCTCATGTATTTATTTTCAAAACAAGTATTGTGCATATAGTATCTAACTGACAACATTTCTTTACTGAGAGATGTAGTCTCCTATGTCAGTGGTAGTGTAGATGTCTGCAATACCAAGAGTGATCAACAGAGGTCTCTGTTTCAAAACAGTGCTTAAAAATTTTGTTTCCCTTGCATGATGTCATGCATGGAGGTTGCAGCACTGAGAACAAAAGGGGTGGGTTATGCAAATGAAGCAGAGCACAGAAATAAAAGCATTTATTTCATGGAAGTCTGCACGTTTTGGCAGTTTGAATGGTAGGAGATTGAATCACAACTCCTACAAGTTACTACAATTTACTACTCCCATTTGCTAGGGCAAACCTCACAAAATCACTTTAACCCACACTCGTACCTTATATAATCAACAGACATAAATCTTCTTTAGCTATCTAGTGCATTGTTCCAAATGTCACCCATGAAGTGAGTCGGTTAAAGCAAAATAAAAAAAGAAGGGGGGTTATAGCTTGGCTAGCCCAGCAGTATGCAGTGTGTGAGAAGATAATGCAAAAGACTGCATTAGTAAGCATAATTTACAGCACCTTTAGGTTTTACTTACCAAAAATGTGATGACAGTATGCAAAATAAGGGTTCTCTGGCCTCTGGCCCTTCCTTCTCTGTGTGACTACTATGTGTATGTATATATTACCACATCCCTATAGTTATGGCTGAGTGGGCTGTTTAATGGTAAACCCCAATTTTTGCACCTTAACAACTTTGGCATCATTTGATGAAATAGCCCAAAATTTGGCATGCGTGGTCAGGCTGTCAGAGTCTCAAGAGATTAAAAGATTTGTTACGGCATCTTCTTTGGTTTTCAAGATACAGAGTGCCAAATAAGTAGAAAAAACACATTTGGTTGCTCTGTACTTAACATTGCATATGTTTGCTTTCACCTACAGCCCAGATGGTGTGGAATTTCTTCTTGAACCTGTTAGGTTTGAAGGGGCCTATGCCAAGAGTGTGCCTTTCAAAAGTTCTGTGAAAGAATATTATATGTTTCCAGACTCATAAGAATTTTTTTTGATAACCGAGAAATGCGAACAGTAAAAAAATAAAACCTGTCGTAAGTGCTTATTTTCATAATTTACTTGTCGTATGGAAAAATACTAATTGTGACAGCTGCCATTTTTTTAACTCACAAAAATTGAAAATACATAACAATTATATCTAAAAAAAATAAAACACCTGAAGTAGATTCTGTTTTTTTTTTTTTTTAACAATTGCCAGAAATACCTTTACTGGGCACCCCAAAATCCAGGGGGCCCAGCTTAGGAAAGGAACTGTTCACTTGTGTTCTCTGCATGAGAATAGTGGGACTTTCTTGATGCTGAAGCTGCAGCTGGAGTTGTGCTACTGACTTCAGTTCAAGCAGTGAGCCAGTGATTCCCTGTTCTATCTGTCTCTGTCTCTGTCTCTGTCTCTCTCTCTCTCTTTGTCTTTGTGCCTATCTATCTGTCTGCCTGCCTATCTATCTATCTATCTAATTATTTATTTAATTATTTCTGAAATGGACAGGGTTGCACACCTCCAGTATTGCTTCTCCCCCCCCCACCCTCCAAGCCACCTGCCTGCCCTTCCCAATGTTTAAGTTTTTAAATGTATTATGTAAGTGGACTGGGGTGTCCACCACCTAATACCACTTGTATTGACTCCCCTCCAGGTCACCTGTCACCATTTCTACTATGTAGGTGCCTGTACCGGGGTGCTCATCACTGGTGCCATTGAACAGTAGACTGACACTGGGGTGCCCAATCACCAGAGTCAACTAATTCCCCTGGGAAAAAAGGTATCCAGTGACATGGGCAATGCAAACTGAGCAACTCAAAATGAGTGACTCAATTTGTGTGCCCATATACAGAGCAACCATGAAAGTATAGTGAGTGTGTATGGATAAAGAGGTAGGAGGAACACAATAGTGAATGTTGCAGAGGTTAGGGAGTGTAGATGTGACAGGCTAAGTAGTGCAATGGAGCAGGCTGCTGCCAAACTGGCTGCCTGACATGACGGTTACGGTTACTGCCTGTGGTGTGCATGGACCTGGGTTCGGGTCTGCATATAGGTGATAGTTGTTTTTACATTTAGTACTTTAATATATTGTATTGCTGACCTCCTGTTTCCCCCAGGTTGTTCCCCCACCCATGGGTTGTCTCTCATGCATGGTTCATCCCCTCCCATGTTTTCCTCCCTCCCCCAGTATCTGCCTCCCCAGAGTTGATTATATTAAGTTGGGGGTGCAAGGGGCTTGCCCTCAGCATGAAATGAGAGACCATATTGTTGCCAATATGGTATTTAGCATAGTGCTGATTATGACATAGACAGCCAGCTCTGATTGCTGTATCAAATTTTTTATTACATATAAAATATGTGATGGGAAGGTTAGTTTGAGGAAACTACTGTCTTACTGGAACTGACACATCAAGACCCCCAGGGATAAGTTCAAAGGACAGGACATAGCTAAACTGCAGATATCTGGGGTGCAATTACCTTGTCAATTTGCTTTCATCTCAGGAAATAAGATTAGCCATTCATAATTCCCTCAGGGAAAATCCTTTGACTTACAATAGTTGTCAGGAAGAACTTGAGAGGGAGGGGTGTCAGGGAGAAGCCAGAATGGACATTGAAGAGAGGTTGATATCTGAACGAGGGAGGACCCAGATGAATTTGGAAGGTCCAATATACTTTCCCGGGGAACCCTTGAATTATATCAGAGAGATCTTTGAGGTGTAGATTCCAAGGTCCAGACGGGATTAAAGAGGTAAATACCATTTTGTTTGAATACAGTGACTTAGAGCAAAGAAACTTTTGAGATGTATGTGTAGCAGACCACAAACCAGTTTGGTCTGGTTAACCTGAGGGAGGAAAGGCAGTGAGGTCATCTATTATATATTTTTTTAAATATTTTATTTGGACATCCTGTGAGATAAAATATAGATGTTGTTACACCAAGGTGGAGTTAGTGACCTCATGAGAAGGCCGGCTCAGAACTGTGTTTAATTGTTGAGAGAACCTGGACAGAAAACACAAGGCAATATATCTGACTGAGAGAGAATCATCACAGCACTGAAAGAGAATAAGATTAGCCCAGTCTGAATGTATGTATTGTAGAAACTTGCACTTTAATAATAATAATAATAATAAAATGTATTTAGTTAAGCGCCTTTCAAATTTTCAAGGCGTTGTACATAAAACATGAAAACACCAGCATTATCAATGCATACAATAAAACAACACAGCAAATATTACAAGATTAAAATAATCAATTACAGTGTGACAGGAAATGCCTTATCCCATAAAAAGGACTTTAGGGCCCTTTTAAAACCTTCCACCATCGTACTCTCTTGGAGCTGACGGCAGAGAATTCCAGAGGGTAGGAGCCACTAAACCAAAGGCACAGGCTCCGGAGGACTTCAAATTTACCTTCGGAATGTCCAGCAACCCCTCGTCAGCTGAGCGGAGCTGTCTCAGAGGGGTGTAGGGCACCAGAAGCTCTTTAAAGTAGTCAGGACCAAGACCATGTAGGACTTTGTAGGTCAAAAGACCCACTTTAAAGGTGATCCGCCATTGTATTGGCAGCCAGTGCAGAGTGCGCAGCACTGGGGTAATATGAGACCTTCTTGAAGCCCCAGTCAACAAACGTGCTGCTGCATTCTGCGCTAGCTCCAAGCAGCAGATATCAACCCCAGCAAGCCCTAGGTAAAGGGAGTTACAGTAATCAAGACGAGATGTCACAAAGGCGTGGACCAAAACCGGCAAGTCACAAGGTGGAACCAGGTGCCTAATCCTGGCGATGTTTCTAAGATGAAAAAATGCAGTCCTGACAACTGCAGACACCTGATAATGAAGGGTCATACCAGTGTCAAGCTCTACACCCAGGTTATGCATCCGTTCAGAGGTAGGGATCTGGTCTACCCCAGAATTAATCCAGAGGGGGACCTTGCCCCTAAACCTTCAACCATGCGACCGGGATCCACCACCATAACCTCAGTCTTTCCCAGATTCAACTTCAAACCACTGATATTCATCCAGTCTTGGATATCAGCGAGGCAGTTATTCAGCACCGAGATAGCACTAGCCTGGTCAGGTGCAAAAGACAGGTAGAGCTGGGTATCATCAGCATAGCAGTGAAACCTCAGCTCAAACCGTCTTACAATGTCTCCGAGGGGTAGCATATATACTGCGAATAACATGGGGGAAAGCACCGAACCCTGAGGTATCCCACAAGGCAGAGAGAAGGCCCTGGATGAATGCAATCCCGAGACCACTCTCTGCGTTCTCCCCTCGAGGTAAGATGAAAACCTTCTGAGGACCACACCCGATAGTCCACAAATGGACCTCAGACGTTCAAGCAAAACCCCATGATCCACAGTATCAAAAGCTGATGACAGATCAAGGAGAACCAGAATAGAGCGGTGTCTCCGATCTCTCGCCATCAAGAGATCATCGAGCACCCAAACCAGAGCAGTCTCAGTGCTATGCCTCTTACGAAAACCCGACTGGAAAGGTTCGTATAAACTATGGATGGTCAAATGGCTATCCAATTGTACCACCACAACTTTCTCAATAACCTTCCCCTCAAAAGGGAGGTTAGAGATCGGGCGGTAGTTTGCTAGGTCAACTGGGTCTAAAGAAGCTTTCTTCAGAAGGGGAGTCACCACCCCTTCCTTCAGAGAGCTAGGGAAAACTCCTGTCTCTAAAGAGCACCAGATAATCTAAGCAAGGACCAGTCCGATAGACTCACTACAACCCATAATCAGAGAAGTAGGGCCCGGATCCAAACTACAGCATGTTGGGCGCATCTCACGGACAATCCTCATAGTGTCTACGAAATCCGGTAGATTAAAGGAACTCCAGGAAACTCTGGGCTCTGCGTCAAAACATTGATCAACTGCAACAACTTTAGAGTGAGGTCGGGGGACACTGCCTCCGAATGTCTTCCACCTTATTCGCAAAGAATCAAGTGATCTCCTCGCAATCATTTTGCGTGAAAGCTCGACGGATCTGCCGACAGACTGGGTTGCACAGTCTGTTGACAGTTCTGAAGAGCTGAGCTGGTCAATTCCGAGTGACAGAACTTTCCCTGGACAGGAATTCTGCCTTCTTATGGGAAATTACTGTTTGGTAGAGCTTATAATGCTCTAGCAAAATAAGATGGTCAGCCTCAGAGGCAGTCTTCCTCCAATGATGCTCCAACCTAAGCCCCAACCTCCGCAACCCTCTCAGTGCCCCATCAAACCAAGGGGCAATGGGACGGCGTTGGAGGGGGCGAACACAGACTGGTGCAAATCTAATCAAGAGCAGCCGAGATGGCCCCATTATAGGCCACCACCAGCTGCTCAGGATCAGTGCACATTTCATCAAACAATGAGAGGTCAATAACCACCATCAGGTCTTCAGGGACAATGTCCCACAATGGGTGGTACTTGACCAACTCCACAGGGGCTGATCTACCTAGGGGGGCCTCAAAATTGAACCCAACTGAGTAATGATCAGACCAACTGACTGGTTCCACCACCAAGTCGGACGCCTCAATCCCCAGGAGGAAAACCAGATCAAGAGAGTGACCTCCTTTGTGAGTAGCTGGGGAAACAACCTGTGTGAAGCCCAGAGATGTCATCACCTGGAGGAAATGTTGACCAAAAAGTGAAGATTTGTCGTCGACCCACGCATTGAAGTCACCCAGCACCATCAATCTGGGCGACTCCAAGGCCATGTCGGCGCCAAAAAATGATATTTCCTGCAGGAAAAGCTTCTCATCCCCTGGTGGATGGTAAATGAGGGCAATCCTGTACCCCACACCAGCTACCACAGTGCACTCAAATGATCTGGCCTCCTCAACTGGAACACCAGTTAGGCCCAATTCGGTCTTAAAACAGACCGCCACCCCCCCCCACAATCCAGTCTCGGGTGGTGTATAACTGAGAACCCAGCAGGAACAGCGGCCTCTAAAAATGGGGTCGCATTCCCATCCAACCAGGTCTCTGTAATGCAAACCAGATCTGCCCTTGCGACAAAGTCTGCAATAAGACTGGTCTTATTGCAGACAGATCTGGCATTGCACAACAGCACCTGGGTTGGACAAGGTTGACGAGTTGTCCCAACCACTTGCCCTCCAGAACAGGAGGTGCCCTTGGGTATGGGAACCAGAACGAGACTACCATGCTCCAGAGGCCATTTCGCCCCAGGGTGTCTTCGAGGCCTAACCACCCTTGTGGGAGAGCACCACTCACTCCGCTGCCCACAACCCCCATGCCCCCCCAATTCCCCTTCCCCCTTCACACAATCCCTAGTGCCCGACACCGATGATAAACATGGACTGGCAAGGGGGACAAGAAAAAGGGGCAGAGGGCATGGAGAGCGGAGGCCGAATAACGAAAGACAGGTGGAGCCGGCCAGCACATCAAGCTGCTCAAAAGTTAAAACAACAAATAAAATAAGTAAAGCAACACCACAATCCACCACTGAAACAAAAAATAAAAATTAAACCAATATTCTAATACAACAACTTTAAACCTATTTGTTTTAAGGCTGTATGTATTGGGATATATTTTGTTCTGTAATTATTGTTCTGTCTTGATATTTTTAAAGTAAAGATATATTTTACAAATGGAAACTGCATGGAGTGCCTTGACATTTCTTTTTATTTTAAGTGGAGCTTTTAAAGGTTATAAGTAACACTGTGTATGGGCTTATTGTATACCACACTGGGAAATGGATAGAGTTCTCTAAGGTCTTGCATAATACAGTGGCGGCTCTACACTAGGGCCTGCCAGGGCACGTGCCCTGGTAAAAAAATGCTGTGCCCCAGTTGATGCCCCATATGGTGCAGAGCTTCCCCCATAGTAACCATATATCAGTGCCCTGGCTGCCATCTGTTGTGCCCCAGCTGTGCCCTGGTAACCTTTTGTGGCTAGAGCCGCTAGTGTGCATAGAGTTCTAAGGGTTCATTTGAAAGACCTGGTTGGGTGCCCGTAGGCAAAGATATCTGGCCCCCCAAAGACAGAATTATCTGAGCCTGATAATTGGGTATGCTAACAAGAGGTTATCAGTTTGAATCCCTCCAGAGTTTGAGACTAAGGTGACTTGAACCCACAAAACAGACAAGAGGGTTACCTTGTTCTGTTCACTGTACACAAATCATACGCTCAGAGGCTGGCATTTTGGGAGTAGAGGACTAACCAGCTGAGCGAGTTTGTGACAGATTGGTTGGCAGCGGTGGCATAAAAAGTTTGGTGGTATAAGCTTCATTATTCAGTGTGTCAGCCTGAGACCGTTTAGCTCACTTGGAAAAAAGAAAGGCAGTGTCTTATTTCAAAAGGAAACAGAACTATATCCCTTGATTTATAGTTAAGTTCCCACACATTTTATTTTTTTCTCTGAAGTGCCAGTCAAAATAGTATTAGTAGTGAGGGAAGAAGAAAATGGCTTCCAACTACAGCAGGCACACTGTAGATTTCTTAAAGCAGTTGTGCAGGGATAGGAGAGTCCCGTTTGTGGTGAAAGCCAGTAAGCAGAACCTCATAGAGGCCCTGATGGTAGCAGATACTCAGAGCAATGAGTCACAGACCATGCTGAAAGGGACCAAATCTCAAGTCTGGAAGGGCTAGCGGCCAGTGATGGGTCCCGAGCCAATGAGGAGGACAGCAGGACCACTGTCAGTGAAGGGCCACAGCAGCAGGGACAAGTCACCAGTATCCTGAATCCAGAAGCTCTCAGGTTGCAACTTGAGTTACGCAGGTTGGAGCTGGAGCCCCAGGAGAGGAGAGAAAGGGAACAGAGAGAGGCAGACCGTTTGGAGCGTAAGCCAGCAAGAGGCAGAAGAGAAGAGAGAGTGAGAATGCAGAGAGGCAGAGTGAGAACAGCAAGCTGCAGAGGAGAGGAGAGAGGAGCCCCAGTGACAACGCAAACTGGAGAAGCTACGACTCCAACCAGTGGCACCAGGGCAGGTAGGTGGCTTGGGTTTAACTGGGACTACAGGACTGGGTTACAAATTGAACTCCAAATTAATAGCCGAGTTTAAGGATGGGGAGGACATGGACACCTTTTTAAATTCTTTTGAAAAAGTTTGTATTCAGGCTAAAATTCCTAAAGAGTCCTGGAGCTTTCAGCTATCCCTGCTACTTACCGGAAAAGCTTGTGATGCATTGGGTCAAATGAACAATGAAGACAGTGATGATTACAGCAAGTTAAAAACTGCACTGTTAAAAAAGTTTGAATTAACTGCTGAATCATACAGAGCTAAATTCCGTAAGCTCAGGAGAAGCCCTGATATGAACTACGAGGAGCTAGCCATGAAACAACGTCAGTTTTTAAAATGCTGGTGGGAAGGAATTGAGGCAAACACTGTTGATAAAATTGAAAATGTGATTTTATTAGAACAGTTTTATTGGGCATGCCCAGCAGAGTTAAAAACCTGGCTAGAGGACTGAGATCCAAAAACAGTGCAAGAGGCTACTGAACTCTCGGACCACTATGCCAAGAGCAGACCTGCTCTGAGAGAGGATGGGGTGAGTGTGGCAGCGCAAAAAGGGAAAAGCACGCCTTCAGGGCAGCTAAAACCCTCACTGCCTCCACCGAAATCAGTTAGCTCCAGGTTTCAAAGAAAAGATTCTCTGAAGTAAGAAATGTTTGTTGGTTATGTAAAGAAACTGTTCACATTGCCAGACGGTGTCCAAGAAGGACAAGCAATAATACGCAAAGTAGTACCAGAAAGGAAGTGGGTTGTTTGTGTGTCCCTGGAAGCATGCCAGTGAACATGAGGGAACACATGCACCCAGTCATGGTAAATGGTGTACAGACGTAGGGGTTAAGGGACACAGGGGCATCCCTGACATTGGTAAAGAGGGATCTGATACAGCCTGGTCAGCTTATACCCAACAAATACATAACTGTACAAGGGTTTACTGGTGAAGAGAAAGCATTGCCACTGGCCAGTGTTCTCCTGGACTGCGGTGAAACAGGGGGCACTGTGGCTGTAGCCAACACATTAGCAGTGAATGTGATCCTGGGTAACAATCTCCAACCAGGGATGGTATGTGCAGTTACCCGTAGCCAAGTGGCCAGGGAAAACTGTAGTTCCCTGAGCCCCTCAAAAACCATTGGGGAAGATACTGAGAGGCTGGTTCCCCAGCCTGTGTCTCCACAGGGGAAGACTGAGAAAAGGGGTAGAAATTTCCCCGGTAGCAAGCAACCACACAGCTACAAAGGGTTACTCTGAAGAGGGAGGGGTGACCCCTTGTCAGAGGGTTGGGACTGACAGTGATCCTGAGGGCCCTGATGCTAGTGCTAGGGACCCTAGTTTAGTGACTGAAGGGGACCTGTCCCATGCCTTGGGAAGGTATGAGGGTTTTGCAGCTGCTCAGAGAAGTGACCCTAGTTTGGAGAAGCTGAGGGCTTGGGCAGACTCGGATGATGCACAAGGAGGTGACGGCAGACATAGGGTTTATTGGGAAAATGGACTTATGTATACACAGGCAGTACAGACAGAGGGAGGGATGCTAGGCAGGCAGCTTGTCATTCCCCAGGGATATCGTGAGCAATTGCTTAAGGTTACCCATGATATTCTCTTGTAGGGTCATCTGGGAATCATGCACACACTGCAGCAGTTGGCCCAGAATTTCTACTGGCCTAACTTCACCCAGCAGGTGAAGGAGTATTGCAGGTCTTGTCACTGGTGCCAAGAAATAGGGAAGGCGGGCAAGAAAACCCAAGCCACCCTGATTCCATTACCCATAGTGGAGGAGCCATTCCAGATGGTGGGAATGGATATTGTGGGGCATTTAAATACCCCCAGCTCCTCAGGGAAGAGATTCATCCTGACTGTGGTAGATTATGCCACCCGGTACCCAGAGGCAATCACCCTATCCTCTCTGAGGACAGACAAAGTGGCAGATGCCTTGCTTGGGACTTTCTCCTGTGTTGTTTTTCTGCAGGAGGTAATCACCGATTGAGGGGGTTCCTTCATGTTGGACCTAATGAAGTGCCTATGGAAGAAGTGTGGGTGGTGCAGAGATGCACGACACCGTGTCACCCCCAAACCAATGGCTTGTGGAACGCTTCAATGGTACCCTAAAGTCAATGGTCTGGGCATTTGCTGAACAGCATGGGAGGGACTGGGAGAAATACCTTCCCCACCTGTTGTTCGCATACAGGGAGGTGCACCAAGAGTTGACAGGATTTTCCCCCTTCAAACTCTTGTATGGATACCGGGTATGTGGGCCCCTAGACTTGATCTGGGAAGACTGGGAAGGCAAGCACACCACCCAGGGAACTCCCATTGTGGATTACGTCCTAAAGTTTAGCGAAAGGCTGAAGGAGCTTATGGGGACAGCCCAGAGCAACCTGGCAGCTGCCCAACAGAAACAAAAGGTATGGTACAACCGCAGAGCCAGAGATCGCTCGTACATGGTGGGTCAGGAAGTCATGGTCCTTATTCCGGTCCAGAAAGACAAGCTGCAAGCTGAGTGGGCAGGACCGTATAAAGTGGTTAGGAAGGTAAATGACGTAAACTACATTCTGGAGTTACCTGACCGTAGACAGACAGAAAGGATGTACCATGTCAACATGATGAAGCCATATGCAAATAGGGCTGACATGGTGTTCGCAGTGTGTAGTCATGGGGTGGGGATGGACGAAGGAGACCCCCTTCTGGACTTGCTGGAAGAGAGTAAGTGGTAGTCCTCTGTGAAGGCAGTAAAATTGTCTCCCCAGCTGACCCCGGGCCAGATCCAGAAAGTGAGGGAGGTTTTAGCAGACTTTGCCCCCTTGTTTAGCACCAAGCCTGGACTAACCCCCTTAGCAACACACGATGTGGAGACAGGGACACAGACGCCCATACGGCGGACAGCATATCGGGTGTCAGAGGCTGTCCAAAAGGACATTAGGAGGGAAGTGGAGGAGATGCTGGATTTAGGGGTAATCCAGAGATCCCACAGTCCCTGGGCTTCATCCGTAGTCCTTGAACCCAAGCCAGATGTCTCAATTCATTTCTGTGTAGACTATCGTGGACTGAATGCAGTCATGAAGTCAGACAGCCACCCGATGCCCCGGACGGATGAACTCCTGGACAAGTTGAGGGCAACCTACCTTATGATCATTGACCTGACAAAGGGGTATTGGCAGGTAGAGCTGACGGACAGTGCTAGGGAGAGGTCAGCCTTCATCACTCCGATAGGCTTATTTGAGTTCCGAGTAATGCCTTTCGGAATGAAGAACGCCCTGGCCACTTTCCACAGGTTGGTGAACCAGGTGTTAAATGGTGCTGAGGAGTACACTGTGGCATACCTGGATGACACTGCCATCTTCAATACCAGCTGGGAGGAACACCTTTTACACCTTAGGGAAGTGCTGGGAAGAATACAGAGGGCCGGGCTCACTGTCAAAGCCGAGAAGTGCCAGGTGGCCATGGGAGAAGTGGCATACCTCAGGCATGTGGTAGGCCGGGGACAGCTCCATCCTAACCAAATCAAGATAGAGGTAATACAGGCATGGCCCAGACCAGAAACTCAGAAGCAGGTCAGGAGTTTTCTCGGGACAGCAAGGTACTATCAAAAATTTGTACCAAATTACAGTGCCCTGGCTGCTCCCCTATCTGACCTGACAAAGAAATGGATGCCCAAGAAAATCACCTGGGGCCCAGCCTGTGAGGAAGCTTTTACCAAACTAAAGGAGGTGCTGTGCAGTGCTCCTGCTTTGATAAGTCCAAACTACAGTAAAACCTTTATAGTTTAGATGGATGCCTCAGACATGGGTATTGGTGCAGTACTAAGCCAGACATCCAGCGAAGGGAGAGACCACCCCATGGCCTACCTAAGCGGAAAGCTGCTCCCCAGGGAACAAGCATACTCCATGGTGGAAAAGGAGTATCTTGCCCTAGTGTGGGCCCTAAAGAAATTGGAGCCATACTTGTATGGGCAGCCTTTTGTTGTGCAGACTGACCACAGCCCCCTGGTTTGGTTGATGCAGATGGGGAAAAACAATGGCAGACTGCTTAGATGGAGTCTTGCTTGACAAGGGTATGGTTTGAAAATCATACATAGGGCTGGAGCCAAGAATGAGAACTCAGATGGACTGTCTAGGGTCTATGAGGAGTGAACTGATTTGGGAAGCTCATCCCATCTAGGGGATAGATCTCCCAAATTCAGTCTAGGTGGGGAGGAGCATGACGTAGACAGCCAGCTTTGATTGCTGTATCAAATTTTTTATTACATATAAAATATGTGATGGGAAAGTCAGTTTGAGGAAACTACTGTCTTACAGGAACTGACACATCAAGACCCCCAGGTATAAGTTCAATGGACAGAACATAGCTAAACTGCAGATATCTGGGGTGCAATTACCTTGTCAATTTGCTTTCATCCCAGGAAATAAGATTAGCCATTCATAACTCCCTCAGGGAAAATCCTTTGAATTACAATAGTTGTCAGGAAGAACTTGAGAGGGAGGGGTGTCAGAGAGAAGCCAGAATGAACATTGAAGAGAGGTTGATGTCTGTGCCAGGGAGGACCCAGATGAATTTGGAAGGTCCAATATACTTCCCTGGGGAACCCTTGAATTACATCAGAGAGACCTTTGAGGTGTAGATTCCAAGGTCCAGATGGGATTAAAGAGGCAAATACACTTTTGCTTGAATACAGTGACTTAGATCAAAGAAATGTTTGAGATGTATGTGTAGCAGAGCACAAACCGGTTTGGTCTAGTTAACCTGAGGGAGGAAAGGCAGTGAGGTCACCTATTATGTTTTTTTTAAATATTTTATTTGGACATCCTGTGAGATAAAATATAGATGTTGTTACACCAAGGAGGAGTTAATGACCTCATGAGAAGGCCGGCTCAGAACTGTGTTTAATTGTTGAGAAAACCTGGACAAATAATACAAGACAATATTATCTGACTGAGGGAGAATCATCACAGCACTGAGAGTAAGATTAGACCAGTCTGAATGTATGTATTGTAGAAACTTGCACTTTAAACCTATTTGTTTTAAGGCGATATGTGTTGGTATATATTTTGTTCTGTAATTATTGTTCTGTTTTGATATTTTTAAAGTAAAGATATATTTTACAAACGGAAACTGCATGGAGTGCCTTGACATTTTATTTTAAGTGGAGCTTTTAAAGGTTATAAGTAACACTGTGTATGGGATTATTGTATACCAAACTGGGAAATGGATAGAGTTCTCTAAAGTCTTGCATAGAGTTCTAAGGGTTCATTTGAAAGACCTGGTTGGGTACCTGTAGGCAAAGATATCTGGCCCCCCAAAGACAGAATTATCTGAAACTGATAATTGGGTATGCTAACAAGATGTTATCAGTTTGAATCCCTCTAGAGGTTGAGACTAAGGTGACTTGAACCCACAAAACAGACAAGAGGGTTACCTTGTTCTGTTCATGGTACACAAATAATATGCTCAGAAGTTGGCACTTTGGGAGTAGAGGACTGACCAGCTGAGCAAGTTTGTGACACTGATCACCAAATGTGTTTTTGGTGATTAGCACTCGATGTTTTGTGAGTCGTGATTTCGTACTCGCTCATATTACATGGAACCAAAACAAAAGAAAACCATCACTCATTGATTTTTTTTAACCTGCAAAAATTAAAATGGTCCCTCGTCAATCAGCCACCCACACACCCCCACCCAACCACCTGACCTCCTACTCAATACTCACCACCACACACACCCTCACTTACCTGAACATGTCCAAAGACGTAGATCCACTCTCCAAATGAAGACAGGCCTTGTTGCTTGAACTGGCAGCTGCGATATGGGAAAATAAGGTAAGTTCATTTTAATGTATTTCAGTGGTGTTTCAACTTTGATTCATAACTTTGTCATGTGTATATATTTTGACACCAAATTTTCAATATGACCTTTTTTTGACCCCAAAGTCAAAAAGTAGAAAGAAGCCAGCCACTGCATGAAAGTTCAGTATTTTCTTAAATTTAGTTTTCTTTTTTCTTTATTCCAAATAGATCCTCATACACCGACGTTTCACCAGATATGGCTTCTTCAGGATGGGGATCTAATATTAAACATAATTATAAAGTATTTTTATAATCATTTTTTGTAATGCACTCATATTTTTAATTTTAAATTTAAACATTCTGTTATTTTTATTCATACCACTAGAGGGCAGGTGCTGTCTATCACATTTTGAATGCTAAGTGATGCTCTTAATAAGGTAATCCTCAAATTTAGAAATTGTGATTATATGCAATAATGTTCATGGACAGCATAATGCTAAGGCAGACATACAGTGCTGGGTAACATCTTAAGACAAACCTAACATTCAGCTATGTATTTAATTCATACACATCATTGCATCTGACTCGTTACACTTTTGGTACAGTTAAATTACTTTCTATTACTTCTTTCATATATACTTTTAAGCAGTATTGTGAATGTAATCATGTTAGTCAAATAAAGCTCTATATAAAGTTTTTGTTTATCTAAACAAGGCACAGTCTGATTACATCATTCCACTCTGTGGGACAGTTTAAGCTTTATCATTATTTTCAATGCATATGTCTGTATTCTTTATCTATACTTACTCTTGTTTCACATACCTTTATCTTATAGCACATTACTGTGAAACTTCTTCTGATAAATTCTAGCTGCTGTGCAACTCTGAAATACTATCTATGTAGTCAAAGAAAGATTATTGTATGACATTTCTGTCAATTAATTGGTTCTTAGGTAACCCAGTGTGTTTAATTAGGTAGTATATAAACCTGACCTGTTTTAAAATTAATCAATCTTATTTTCTTCTTGGAAAATAGGTACAGTCTCTCCTGTTATAATGCTGAAACAAAAGTGCTAAGTGAGTAAACACCAGTCAGCATTATATGACATTAAAACATATAAAACATAAGGAAACAAATATTCTATTATATCCACTTGTTTCAGCACTATAGCAGGAAAGGATGTATCTAATTTAAAAGAAGAAAATGAGACTGATTTACTCAATTACAAGCTATTCAAGCAAAGTATGAAGTGAATAAATGCCAGCTAGCATTATCTGATACCAAAGTATATAAAACATAAGGAAACTAATGTTTCACCATATCCATTTGTTTCAGCACTATAACAGGAGAGACTGTACCTATTTTTCAAAAGAAGAAGAAAATAAAACTGATTAATTCTGAATCCCTCTTCATGTACTGTCAAAATCCCTTGTCGTGAGCCCTAAATCCCTTTTTGCACTGTGCAGCTATCCAAATTACTGAACTTGAGCAGGCTCAGAACCCAAAATTTTAAAATAGAATAACTTTAGAATGGATTAATATTTTTTCACCAAACCAATGCTGGCTTGTTCTTTGGGGCAAGCTCTTTCTACCCTGAACATTTCAGACCAAAATGCCAAATGGTGTGACCGCAGCGTGAAGAAGAAAGAACAGCCAAAACAGGCAAAAAAGCGGCTTTTAAAGTTTCTACACTATACGCAGCACAAAATCCACATATCTGATCAAAATGAAACTTGGTACCTCATGAGACCTATCCCATGTGACAGTGCATACCAAATTTTGTGCAAATCCATGTAATGGTTGCAAAGTTATTAAAGTGCAAAATTTGAGGTTTAACATTAAATTGCCTACTCAGCCCTAACTATTGTGGCACTACTGTGCCACTATAATATATTAGGGTTGAGTAGCAGTTTCTATGTCAAACCTGAAATTGTGAACTTTAATAACTTTGCAACTGATCAATGGATTTGCACAAAATTTGGTATGTGCTGTTCTATGGGGTAGATCTCTTGATGTGGCAAATTTCATTCTGGTCGGATGTGTGAATTCTGAGATCCAGATAGTGAAAAAAAGTTAATTTTTTGTAGTTTTTTTCCTCATCACCTTGTGGCCAGATGGTGTGGATTTTCTGCATGATTTCTGTAGGGAAGAAAGAACTTTGGTAGCAGAACAGACAGTGAAATTGTTGTGCAAAGGTATTAATGCAAAGTTATTAAGTTTTTAAGTTTCCATTATGCCCTATGGGACTTTTCTGAACATTCCAATCTTTAGGACAGCTGTCTTTTTTTGACAAAGGATTTGGTCTCGTAAACATGAATTTAGTCTTGCAAGAGTGATCCTGTTTCAGGAGAACAAAAGTCCTTGTTTGTGAGAAACAATTCCTTTTTTGTGAGCCGCCATCTTGTTTTTTTTTTTTACCAACTAAAAACCTTGAAAATACATAAAAATGTTGTCATTTTACAAAACAAACACCAGAACCTAGCTAAACGTACCTTGTTTAGCTAGATTCTGGTGTTTGTTCTTCATGATTAGCCCCAGAAATACTTTTTCAGGGCAGCCGAAATCTTGGGTACCCAGCTTAGCGAGAGGAGCACTTCACCTGCGTTCTCTGTAGAAGAACCATGGCTTTTCTTGATATCTACAGGGGCAGCTGGAAATCGTATATCTTCCATTGCTTCATGTGTCAAATGACATAAAAATATGGTAGAGACACTGTTTTTTAAGGTCTTTTCTTTGGGGGTTGGGGGTATTTATTACCAGAAACAGATGGTGATTTTAAGCTTATGTAGCCTCCTCACAATTTAAATACCAAAGGGACAGTTGTATGCATGAAATGGAGTGGGGAAATGTCTGCGATTACATTGTACTGTATGACATGTTGACACTTATTAAAATAATAAGTCAAGAGTGGTACAAAAAAATTAATATTAAATAAATCACAAGCTGTCTGTTGTGGACTATCAGTGCACAGCAACGGGGGTTCCATGTCAAAATAGCTAATGAATAATGGTGAATGTCAAATGGGCGAATGTAATACAGTGCCTGCAAAAACAGTGCTACGGCAGCACAGCGAAGCACATAATAGCTATAATTACAGGTCATTGTTTTACAGTCTGCCTGCAATGCTTCATGTAGCAGAATTTGGCAGTAAAGTGCAAACTCCACCACGGTCCTCACTTCCAACACACACGTAAGTCCTTCACCTGCCATTCATACCCTGATAAATGCTGTCCCACAGTTGCATCCTATTGCCTTAGGCTGTCTCATGCTGTCTGTACCCTCTGCACCCCCCATCTCTAGAATTCCTACTCCAACTCCAAGTCACACCTGGATAGTGGGGGTATCAGCAAGCCTTGGTCGCTCAATCCATCCATGTGCTCTTTTATACTGGTCACTATTATTGCGATTGCTCATCATGATTCGCTGTTGTGTGTTCACTATTTAAACCTCAATGTTATAATGTGATACCACAGTGGGTCTGCCAACCATAAATTGAAGGTCCCAAGGCATGTCCATGTAAGTTAGACTGTGACTGCCCTCCTACGCGCTCGATGCAGCAGAAATCTCCATCAGCTTCTCGCTCAAATCCTGTGAGCCATCTGTTCTTTATGGAGTCTTTGTCCCATGCTGTATGACACAACTGGCACTAATTAAAATAGTAAGTCAAGAGTTGTACAAATAAACTAATATGAAAAAAATTACAAGCTGTCTGTTGTGGACAATCGGTCCACAGCAGCGGGTTTGCCAACTGTAGAAAAATTAATATAACTCCCAGGGCATGGCAGTGGAAGCTTGGCTCTGACAGCCCTCTGACCCTCAATGTGGCAGAAATCTCTGTTGGTGTCTGGCTCAAATTCTCTGAGCCATCTGTTCTTTATGGAGTCTTTGTCCCCAATTTCAGTTTGGTACCTCTGCCTCTGTAAGCTTATGTGCACAGAGTTCCAATTGAATTCCCACCACCTGACCCATCCTATCCCACTCACAGTCTAAACAGCAACACAGAACACACCAAGTTTTTTTTTTTAATGCAGGGCAGGCACAGTTTTTTTTATAAACATTCTCTCTGAACACATGATGCCACTACTAAAGGTATCAAGCCACTACTCTAGGTATCAAATCCTAACTCCCAGTCCCGGCTGCTGGGCTTGCCAGGAATGGATCAATCAATTCAGTCACCGTAAGCCGCACCACTGACTGCACCAGACATCACTGAGTGCCTTGCCATGCAGTGCCATCCCAATTCCCCCAACCAGGCAGCCAGCAACACAGCAAGTGAAGTGAAGACCACAGCAGCAGGCTGTCCACAACCATGCTCCCTCCGCCAGCAGATTGACAGCACTGTGAGACAAGACAGAGAGATGCAAACAGTCCACAGCCTGCAGCAGAGCACACTCACTCAGCACAGTGACAGCTGTCAATCTCTGCTGTCCATGAATCCTCTGAGCTGCCACTTAGCCTTTCCACTCCCTCCCGCACCGGTGCCCCCCCCAGCACTGAGTCAGAGGCTGGAGTGACCCAACACCAGTCTGAGCAAGGAAGCGACAAGTGAGTGATCCAATCTCGATCAGCCAGAACCACCGCTCACTCAGTCAGTCTCTGTAACCGTCAATAAGTGTTGTTTTTTTGTGTGTCTCATGGCGGGTCTCATGGACACAACAGGGAGTCAGAGGGTGACGGCCACAAGCAGCAGGATGGGTGCGTGGGCCAGTGTTCATTTCTGCACAGCTGACGCCTGAGCCTGTTACTGTCAGTCAGTGTCCTCATTGTTGTCATGTAACTGAGTGGGTCTGTGACACACTGTTGGGTCCAGAATGGAGGGGGACTCCTATGGACATTGAGCTTCAGTGTGCAGACAGTGCTGTGTCTTTGCCTGTTGAGGTGCGGTTTTATGCAGATGTCATGATGGATGTCTCACTCTCGGGAGTGGGACTTGGAGTCGGTGGGGGTCATGGTGGCGGGACAAATGAACAAGTTAACTCTATATGAAAAAAAGCTGATTTACTGTAGCAAGCAGCAATGTAAGCAGCAGCTGCACCTGCTTTTTTTCAGCCCATAACATTTCATGGCTGAATTAAATAAAAAAATTGAATGTCATTTAACATGGGGGACCAGGGCCAGGGTGCCCCCCCTCCACCATGTATGCCTCTGTGTGCACTAAAATGCAAACCTAAAAGGGATTGTTGTCAGGGGTGTCATTTAGGGGTCACTAGGGGCTGGCTCATGGCTCACATTTCTTTGTGTGTGTGTGTGTGTTTTATTATTTTTGCTATTATTGTGTTTTGTCTGTTGGCTGGTCCCCTGTCCCCTTCGTTAAACAACCCCCCAGTATCCAGTCTCCTACCCATCCCAACCAATCACGTTGCAAAATGATGCATGTGTTTTTTCATGGCAGTCACGTCTTTGGGTGATGTTGAATGTTGAAGAGCGCTGCGCCAAATTTGTAATGGGTGGGTGCTAGTCTGTTCAGTTGCCCATCTCACTTTCTTCAGGGATAAACTTGGAAACATGGTGGGTCAGGTGGCAGAAGAGCAGTTGATTGGAGAGGCAGTAACTGCCCAGGAGTTGCAGGGAGTCAGGGACACTGGGAGAGTGAGGAGAGAGAGAGAGAGAGAGACAGAAAGAGAGAGAAATGGGGCTCAGGAGTCAGGACGGAGACGCAGTCAGTCCAGTCAGGACTACACTGGCAGTCAGTCAGGTAAGGACAGTGAACCCTTACTTCAGACAGCACAGATAAGCAACATTCCTCAGCCTGACTCACTAGTCATGAAACAGAACATGCTGCAAGTGGTATGTACTGACGTACTGTACTGCGGTAGATTGCTGGCCCAAATCTCTTGTGTCTGTGTAGTTGTCTACCTGACAAGAAATCAATGACACACACACACACACACATATGAACTTAACCACGCACGCATGCACACAAACACACAGTCCAGAACATGTTTTTTCTGCTCTGAGAGTGCATATCATTCTTAATTTGTAAAGAAAACGGTTGTGTTTTTTTTTTATCGTATAGTCCAGATTTTACTTTAGCAGACTGGATTGCTCAGTTATCTTGCTGCCCTTTCCAGATATTTTTATTTAATACAATACAGTGAATATAACTGGAATATTTTAACAAGCATTGAGATGCATTATTACATACTCTTTTGAACATTTTTAAACATGTGCAATCTTCATGCCTATTGGGCGAGGTCAGTCTTTCAGCACAGGATGTATTCTGTCATTACAATATCATGTGTAGAAATGTGCGCATTCATAGCAGTTTTGTTCTAGTAAATTCAAAATACACTGAATTATAAATTATGAAATACAGTAATATAAGGCAACCCCACTATGACTGTTTGCCTCTTCTCCATGCACATTAATGTTCGTAATCTGTTAACCATGAGAATACTGGAAAATATTCAGAAACTTTCCTTTCACATAAAATGAAGTTAAAACCCAGAAGAGTAAACTCAATAGTGAAAAATCAAAGAACACTGCTAATAAATCATAAATTAGAAGATTAATTTGACTGTCAAATGTACTAGGACAAATGCCTGGAACAAGGTAAAAGGCACTTGTATACCATGTTAGACTTAACAGCTAACTGTAGAAATCTCAAAAATAAAGATATTATTATACTCAAAAAGTCAGGAAATAAATTGAAAAAAACTTTGTTAATGCATCAGTTAGGGTTAAAGTGACAAAAGTAAGAAAATATGGTGTTAGGACTCCCAACCCTAACACCCCACCCCCACTCTGCACAGATGAAGAGGGATCAGGGGTGCATTAATAAAAGTTTACAGACAGCTGCAAAGTAGGCTAAAACTGAATATCAGCTAGAGGCAAACCATTAGGAAACTTTTATTAATTCATTGCAGTAAGCAGTGCATGATAGCGCCCTTATAATTAGGGTTGGTACAAGCTTTCAATATTAAATCTCAATTTTTGCACCTTAATAACTTTGTCATTTTACAACCAAATAACCCCACAATTGGTATGTGCTGTTTTGTTGTCAGTGTCACAAGATGGGCAAAGTTTCATGACAGCAGCTTTTACAGTTTTGGAGCTATAAAGTGGTCAAAAATGCAAAAAGAATGTTTTCTTCCCATAGGATAGCATGGGATTTTTTGCTCTCATGTACAGCACACACAGAATTAAGTTTGCCGCTGATATTTTCAGGGATGATGGGATGTGTGCCAAGGGAGTGCCTTTGGATGGTTTGGTGAAAAAAGATATTACCATCTTTGAATTATAACGATTTTTGTGATAGATGCATGACAGGCAGTGCAAGCTATATTTTGTAAATACAGTGCTCACGGTAATTAGAAAAAACATTCAAACTGTATTTTGAAAATACAGTGCGAATGGTAATTAGAAAAAACATTCAAACTGTATTTTGCAAATACAGTTAGAATGGTATTTTAATTACCTTTCAGTTTAAAATGTTCTCCTGCAGTACATAAGGCTTGTAATTAGTACTGTAGATGTGGTAACTGTTGGAAGTTTTGTGATAGATGCAGGACAGGCAGTGCGAACTGCATTTTGTAAATACAGTGTGAACGGTAATTCGAAAAAACATCTGCACGGTATTTTGAAAATACAGTGTGAACGGTAATTAGAAAAAAACAAATTGTATTTTCAAAATGCCATGCAAATGTTTTCTCTAATTACTGTTTGCACTGTATTTGCAAAATACAGTTCTCACTGTCTGTCCTGCATCTATCACAAAACTTTCATTCTCGCCTCACTGCCACTACACGGTTGGACTTTTGGGCTGAAATTTGCAGGGTGGCAAGCCCTTGCACCACAGATGTGCCTTTGGCCGGTTTGCAGAAAACATTTACACTGGTTTCAGAGTTACAGCACTCCAAAATTGCAAATTTCCCATAGGATAACATTGTGGTGGCTGCGGCACCTTTTGGTGCCTATATCTCGAAAACAGTTCAAGATATGGATTTTTTGCTAAATGCAGCTTAGTACACCTTGAGGTGTACTAAGCATATGTGGATGTGGCTAGGTCATGAATACAACTGCAAAATAATTTTTTCTGCACTTGCTATGGTTACTGAGATATTGGCAAATAAGCATTACAAGGGTTGCTTGGAATGCCTCTAGACCTCTGCTATGTGTCTGCACTTATGTATAGGTGGGAGCGCAGGGCCCAGCCCTCCTATGCATACAATTTATGCTAAACTAGGAGCACTACACTCATGGGTTGGTGAGAGTGCAGGGCCTGGAGGGCCCGTGCTTCCCTCTATGGAGACCATTTTGCAAACCTGAGGACATACTTATGGGTGAGTGGGACCGGACCCATGCTCTCACCTATGGATTCCATTCTACAAACCTGAGAAGACAGTTATGGATGGGTCCTGTGCTCCCACCTATACATTCCATATGACTAACATATCACTTTCTCAAAAAGAAGAGAAATTCCTTGCAAAAAAAACAGTTAATGCATCAGTTAGGGTTGATTTCCACACTAACAAAAATGTGGCAATTTGACGTTAGGGTTTTTCCAACCTACTACCTACGCCTTCCCACCCTCCACACACCCTGAGCATCGGGGGTGTGTTGGGGTCATCGTAACTCTCACCCCATTCTCCTATACTGTACTGGCTCAGCTTGTTTACAAGATGAAATGGGGTGAGAGTTAGGCCTGATGACCCCAACACACAGCCCGATGCCTGTTGGTGTGTGGAGTGTGGGGGATGGGTGGGATAGTAGGGTTGGAAACCCCACGTCAAATTTCCACACTTTGTTGGTGTGAAATCAAACCTAACTGATGCATTAAAGGAGTTATTTTGCAAAAAACTCCATTAATGCATATGTTAGGGTTAAAGCAACAAAAGTAGGGAAATGTATTGTTAGTGTTTCCAACCCTAACACCAAACCCTCACCCAAAACAGATAAAGCAGGATCGGGGGTGGCACTGTGGTCATCAGCCCCAACGCTCACCCCATTCCATTAGAAAATAAGCTGGGTGGCACAGCATAGGAGAATGAGGTAAGCATTAGGGATGATGACCCCCAATGCCAACCCCAATCCCTCTTCATCTGTACAGGGTGGGGGTGTGGTGTTAGGGTTGAAAATCCTAACACCACATTTCCCTGCTTTTGATGCCTTAGCCCTAACTGATGCATTAACAATGTTTTTTGCAATTTATTTCCTTACTTTCCGAGATAGTATAATGGTATCTTATCTTATTGTGGGAGCACAGGGTCCTTCCAGACCCTGCGCTACCATTCCTCCATTGAGATTGTATAACAGTATCCTTATGCTACCATGAGAGTGCAGCAACCAAAGGACTGTGCACTCCCATCTCTTCATTGAGACAGTATAACAGTATCCTTATTTGACCCCAGATTTTCAACATAACCTTCTTTTGACCTCACCGCATGTATCCAGTACAAAACATTTTCAAATCCTCGCCAAAACCTAATTCTGCACAACTGCACCACCAGTCCGTGCCACGGGTGCATAAAAAAAACAATTTTTGGCAGGATTTGTAAAATGACAGCTGTACTATTCATGAGGTGGTGTGAAAAATGGCAATGTTAAAAATCTGGAAATGTTACAAATTGCCAAAGTTACACATGTGCGCAGAAAAATTTCAATGACTGAGTGTAACTCAGGTGTCTCTAGGTATTTTTGCACCACATTTTCAACATGTGCTTTTTAAGACCCACCTCATGAACACTGGCACTGTCATTTTGTTACTCCGTCTCAAAAGGTGATTTCATGCAGCAATCATGTTATTTTGCACCACAAGTGCGGAAACACATTTTGGGTAGGATGAGAGAAATGACAGCTGTATTGTTCATGAGGTGGTGTGTAAAAATAGCTATGTTGAAAATTTTTAGTAAAAATATAAAAAATTGCCAAAGTTACACACGTGTGTAGAAAAATTTCAATGACCACACATAACTAGCTTTTCTGGGTATTTTTTCACCAAACATTCAACATTTCTCACCCCATTCTCCTGTACTGTGCCAGCTCGGCTTGTTGGAAGCTGGATATTCATTTATCTTTTCTACAGGTATTGTGAGCAGCTTCTGGAAGCTTCTGTCCTTCTCAGCCAGGATCAATTTACAGCTCATAGGGGCTTAAATACCAGGGCTTCTCACATAGCAGTACTGCAGAAACAGTTGGGGCTGGCAGAGGTTGTGGGAACCCGCTTTTGCTGAGCAGCTGGGGAAAGGATTTTAGTAGCTGGATAAGCTTTAAATTCTTATTGGTCTGTGGACTTTTAGGGCAGGAGTGCTGACTTGTGTAATACAGTGTTTGTGTGGGACTTTTAGGGCAGGAGTGCTGACTTGTGTAATACAGTGTTTGTGTGGGATTTTTATGGCAGGAGTGCTGACTTGTGTAACACAGTGTTTGTGTGGGACCTTCCTCTGGATGAGGTTGCAGTGCCTGGAGGTGCAGTGAGGGGCAGACCCAGGGCTGATGCACTCTCGTGAGAGTCTGGTGTGGGCCCTCCCTCCCCCACCTCTCCTTCCCCAGAGCACAGCTCATTTATAGGAGATCACCTGCCCTGCAATTGGAGGAAAAGGCTTCAGATGCAGCTCATGTAGTTCTAGCCACTGGGGGTTGGGTTTAAAAGGCTGGGAGGGAGAGAGGAGCTTAGGGAGTTGTAAACTTCCCCTATAAGCTAACTCTCAAAGCTAATAGTCAGGTGGGGAAAAGTTCAGCCACCCAAGCATTGCAAGTTTAAAAGTCTGCATGTTGTATGGGGGAAATCACCTAGGTATAGGTACTGGTAACTCAAGAAACTGTAGAGCCACTGAGTTGGCAATTTGGTCTAGAAAAGACTGCTGTGATGATGGGGAAGGGACCACACACTACTAGAGCAAGTATCTTTGGGCGGGTGGTTGGGTGCACAGGGTATGGTGCGGACATGATACTGGACTGGGCTTGGAAGTTTGGGGGATGCCCAGTGTGCTACCAGCTGGCACAGCTTAAGGAGGAGGTGGAGGGGATCCAAAGGCAGCCGGGGGGCTGGGGGAGAAGGATTGGAGAGGTAGGAGGCAAGCGGTCACCTACATGGAAGCACTAGGTGCTGGGGCCTCCCAAGCTGGGGGAGAAGTGAAGAGAGTTGCTCACACTAGGAAAGGAGGCAAGGGGTTACACAGAGGACTCTAGGGGACCCTGGCAGATGGGGCCAAAAAGGTGGAAATGTCCACATCAGTAGGCAAGATTCTGGGGGTGTCTAAAGGAAACAGAGAGAGGAAGTAGGGACAGGGGGGACACTGGGAGATGGGCTAAGGCTCACAAATCATTTTAACCCTCTACACCCATTGGTAGAAGGGGGTGTGGGGGAGGAAGAGGAGGAGGAGGAGCAGGAGGAGAAGGATGATGCTGCTGCTGGTGTAGCTGGGGAAGGGACGGATAGAATGGGTGAAGGGGCAAGTGGCAAGGGCAAAATAGAGGGGGTCCCAGACAGGATGGGGGAAGAGGGGTAGGAGGGGAGAAGAAAAACGAGGCTCAGGGAACAGGAGGAGGCTGATGGTATGGAACAGGGAGCATGACAGGCAGGGAAGGTACAGACGAAATGGGATGAAAGCTAAGAAAGCCAAGCAGGCAAAATGGATAGAACGGATGGATTAGTAAGGAGTGAGGAAAGAGATACAGAGAAAGATACTTGAGTGGGGGGGGGGAGAAGGCTAGGACATGGGTATAGGAGGTGACCAGGGACAATAGTGAAGGGGCTATCTTCAGCATCCAGATTGTGGGAGGTGCGAGCAGCCGGTTGAGGGGAGAATCCGGACGAAGGGATGAGGAGGGGCATGGAAGGAGGGGGAACCAGAGGAGTGAAGAGGAAGGCAAGGGGGAAGTTAGAGTACTGCTATTGGGGGACTCCATGATCAGAGGCATCCAGTGAGAGGGGCAGGAGGAGGGTTAAACCTGTCTGATCAGAACCAAATGCCACCCAGGCTTGACAGTGCTCAAGGCCAAACATGAGTTGTATTCACTGGCAAGGGAATGCGGGGGGACCCCAGACATGCTAGTGTACTTGGGGACAAATGACATAAATGGAAATAGTGAACTAGAAATTCAGGCAAGGTTCCAGAAGTTGGCCAGGGTATGCCTTTCCATAGGCTATAAGATCTCCTTTTCAGAAATCCTGCCGGTGCCAAGGGCTAGTGGAGAAAACAAGATGAAGATTAGGGAGATAAATCAGTGGCTTAGGGAGTGCTGTGGGGAATTGGGGTATGGCCTGGTGGAGGACTTGTTGGAAACCTGGGAGGATAAGGGGCTGTAAGCTAGGGATAGGCTTCACCCTAATTTGGAGGGGAAGGAAATCCTAAAGCTCCAACTAGCTGGGTTCATCAACAAAAGGTGAGGTTTAAACTTGTGAAGGGGGGAGAGATCAAAAAAGAGGCAGTGCCAGCAGGTACGATAAATGAGGGACATGGTCTCCATTCCTCTAGGGGGCTAGGGAGATATGGAAATGGGTCACCAGGTAGGGTGCAGGAGCTGAGAAATGGGAGCTCAAGGGGGAGAAAAGAGAGGAGGGGAAAAGGGGTGGCGAGTGGTCTTGATAAATGCCAGGAGTTTAGGAAATAAAATGCCTGAGCTCCAGGTGATGCTAGTTGAGGGGGAGGTAGATGTGGCAGCAGTCACTGAGACCTGGGCCTCTCAAGGGCATGAGTGAGACCTAAATCTGGAGGGCTACACTGTGTTCAGAAAAGATGGGAGGAGGGAATGGGTGGTGGTGTAGCACTGTTAGTCAGAAATGGCAGGGGTATTGGAGGGGTAGAGGAGGTGGAGGAGAATGTGTAGGCTATTTGGGTCACCTTGCTGATGCAGGGGTGGATGAGAGTAAAGGTCGGAGTGGTATACAGACCACCAGCACTGGCGGAGGTCCTGGAAGAAAGTTTGGTAGCAAATCTCGAGGGACACTGTAGATTGGGAAAGGGAAGGGTAGTGGTAATGTGGGACCTCAACATGCCAGGAACAGACTGGGTGACTACAACATCACCAGTGGCCAGAGAGCAGAGGCTGCTGGATGTCTTCCAGGATGCGTTTCTGACACAACAGGTGGGTGAGCCAGCTAGGGAGGCCTGGCCCTGGATGTGGTCCTGGTGGATAGTGATCAGATTAGAGGCCTAGAGGTGAGGGACCCATTGGCTAGGAATGACCATGGCACAGTCTGATTCTTCCTGGACCTGGGGGGGGGGGAGGAAAGCTGAAAAAAGATGGTAGTAACCGACTTTAGGGGTGCAGACTTCAGGGAGATGGGAAGGATCCTTAAAGATTGTCTGGACAGGATAAGGCCAGATATGGATGCTGACAGCAGGTGAGGGATCATTAGGAGGGGAATACAGGAGGTTACCAGATCCTGCACAAGGGAAAGGCGTAAGTTTGGTAAGGCCAGAAAACCCTACTAGTGGACCTGGGAGGTACAGGAGGTGGTGAGGGAAAAGAAGGCAGCTTATGGGCACTTCAAGTGCTCAAGGAGTGAAAGGGATCAGGAGGAATATGAGCTGAAAGCCAAGAGAGTCACCAGGGTTGTGAGAGCAGCTAAGGCAAAAAAGCAGCAGTCCTTGGCCAGTGGGATCTGGAAGGGGGACAAGGGGTTCTTTAGATACATGGGGGAAAAAGGAAAGTAAGGGGGCAGAACAGCAAGATAAGGATAGTGGATGGTTGGGCACAGGGGGCGGGGGAACAGGCAAAAGTCCTAAATGAGTACTTTGCCTCAGTTTTTGCCAGGGGGGATGGGGGGGCTATGTCTTGTGAGGGGAGCGGGGGCAAACTGGAGCAAGGGGTGGGACCGGTAGAGACCAGGGGCCCCGATGAGTCAGAGGAAAAGGAGTGGCCACCACAGACAGGTGGGGGTCCAGCACTGCAGGGCGAAAAGGGGGAGGATGTGGTTGCTGAAATCCCAGTAGAGAAAGTAAGGGAAGTCCTCAGGTCCCTTCAGATGGAGAAAGCACCAGGGCCAGATGAGATTCATCCCAGGGTGCTGAGGGAACTGGCAGATGTCCTGGCAGTCCCTCTAGCAGAGCTTTTCAACATCTCCCTGAGGACTGGGTGGGTGCCCCAAGACTGGAGGGTGGCTCATGTCATGCCGATCCACAAGGGGGGATCAAGAGAGGAGGTGGGAAATTACAGGCCCATCAGCCTGACATCGGTGGTCAGCAAGGTAATGGAGGTTATTGTCAAGGAAAGGCTAGGGGAGTTACTGGAGCAAACTGGGTACTTGGATGATAGGCAGCATGGTTATGTCATGGGAAGATAATGACAGACAAATCTTGTTGAGTTCTATGACTGGGTGACAAGGGCCCTGGACCAGGGTAAGCCAGTGGACGTCCTCTTTCTGGACTTTAGCAAGGCATTTGATTCGGAACCCCACAGTGGCCTGCTGGCTAAGCTGAAGGAAATGGGGGTAGGGAGACAGTTGTTAAGATGAATAGGAAATTGGCTTTCTGAGCATACTCAGAGAGTGGTGGTTGGAGGGTTAGCCTCATCCCCAACATTGGTTACTAGTGGAGTTCCCAAGGGGTCAGTGCTGGGGCCACTCCTGTACAACACCTATATCTCAGACATCAGGAGCAGGATTAGGAGTGAGATAAGTCTCTTTGCAGATGACTCAAAGCTGGGTGCAGTGGTGGATGAGGAGGAGGGGAGGGTGGCCTTGCAGGAGTACCTGGAGGCTCTGGAAGGGTGGTTGGGAAAATGGAAACTAAAATTCAATGTGGGGAAGTGCAAGGTTCTGCACCTGGGAGTCAGAAATCCAGGCCAGGGATATACCCTGGGTGGAGACATGATTCAAGTCACAGGGGGTGAGAAGGACCTGGGGATAGTGGTAGATGTCAAAATGAGCAACTCAGTGACCTGTAGGAGGGCAGTGGCAAGGGCAAATAGGATTCTGGGATGCATCACCAGGGTGATTACCTCCAGAAAGGCAGAAGTGATCCTTCCACTGTACAACTGCTTGGTTAGGCCACACCTCGAGTATTGTGTACAGTTTTAGAGACCATATTTAAAGAGGGACATTACACTCCTAGCGAGGATCCAAAGGAGGGCAACCAAAATGATTTGGGGCTTGGGGAAGAGGACCTATGGGGAGAGGCTCAAGGAGCTCGACATGTACACCCTGGAGGAGAGGAGGGATGGGGGAACATGATAGAGGCCTTTAAGTACATGAAAGGGATCAATAAGGGAGGCCCAGTCAGGGTGTTCCAAAGGAAGGAGGGTTGGGCAACAAGTGGTCATGGGTGTAAGCTGGAAGGGGGCAGGCTCAGAGGGGAGAGGAGGAGATGTTATTTCACTGAAAGGGTGGTGGAGCCATGGAATGCACTGCCCAGGGAGCTGGTAGAAGTGGAGACTGTGGGTGGGTTTAAGAGGGGATGGGACAGGTACAAGGGAAGGGTAAATCTGACCAGGACCAATACAGGTGGAACATCTGGGACTTGGGACATTATAACCCAAGGGCGGGGGGACACCAAAATCGGCCCTCAGTGCGGGTGCTGAAAATTGAGCAGACTAGAGAGATCATTAGGCCTATTCTGCTGGCATTTTAGTATGTTAGTATGTATTGGCTTTTTGAGACCCCTCCTGTTGAGCACTTGCACTGTCATTTCGTTACTCAGTCCTGAAAGGGGATTTCACACCGGGACCATGAAATCACCTTTCAGGACTGAGTAACAAAATGACAGTGCCAGTGTTCATGAGGTGGGATCCCAAAAACCCATGTTGAGAATTTAGTTCAAAAATACCTAAAAATGGCTGAGACATCAACATAATTTCAAAACGCCATTGACTGCCATTATACGGCACTTACCTTGATTCTTCAGTTTGCAGTTTGGTTTTGAAGAGTGCAGATTTGTCCTGGTCCACAGAAGATAACAGCTGATGATCTCCAGTGGTAAGTATATGGCAAGGGGGGTGTGTGGGGTGGTGGTTTGCTCAGTCGGAGGGTCGGGATGGGGAGGGGTGGGGGAGACGACGAGGGCCCATTTTCTTTTTTCAGGTTGAAAGAAAAAATAAAAAGACATCTGGGGACTGTTTTCTTTTTTTCAGGGGTACATATATAAAATAAAGATTTCAGGACACTGGGGTTGGGCTTCCCAGTGTCCCAGATTGCTGGGGGGGTTACATGCCAACACTGGGATTGGGCCTGTCTGATGACGGCAAATCAATAAAGCAACGTGCTGTGGGGGCAGGGTCTTCCAACACCAGTGGTGGGCATCCCAGTGTCGGAATACATAAATTAACTATAAAAGTGAGCAAGGCATGGTGATCAGAGGGTGGGGGAAACCACTAGATACCAGGGAATGGGATGTGTAACAATGATTGGGAAGTGAAGTATTTCACTAGACACCAGGAAAAATGAGTCTGCAGAGCTACGGCTGAAGGCTTCTCACGCTAAACTGGGCACCTGGGATTTTGGGTCACCAGAAAAGGTATTTTTGGCTGTTTTTTTAAAAAACAATTGTCAGAATCTAGCTAAAAAGGGGCCTGTTTAGCTAGCTTCTGATGTTTGTTTTTTCAAATAACATTTGTATGCATTTCACAGGTGTTTTTGTTGATAAAAAAACAAAAAAACAAAATGGCAGCTGATGAAAAAGGAGTTTTTCCTCACAAAAAAGGATTTCAGTTCTAGCAAAAAAGAAATGCGCTCGCAAGACTCAATTCTTTTTCGTGAAACAAATTCCTTTTTCATAAAAAAATACAGCTATCCTGAAAAACAAACTTCCCATAAGATATATAGGAACTTAAAACCTTAATAACTTTGCAGCAGCAGATTAATATTATTGCACCACATTTTCTGTTCTACTACCAAAGTTATTTGTACCCTACAAAAATCATGCTGAAATTCCACAGTCTGGCCACAAGACAACCCTTACAGAAATATAGGTGTGCTGTGTACATGCAGAATGTATGCCACATGCTTAATTGTGAAATGTTTTCATGCAGTTTGCGCACACAAAGTGAGCCTAAGTGAACCAGGTCTAAAAAGCAAATTAGGTTTGCATGCTGCAAGCTTGACATGTGCACAGCAGGTAAGCTGGTGTGAACATCTTCGAAAAATTACATCAAGTTCATGTGTTGCACACTTGACATGAGTGTAGCAGTTAAGCAGGTGTGAACATCATTTAAACATCATGGGCCAGATATTCAAAACTTTGTACTGGGCGCAAATGTTTGTGCACGGTTAGCACTAGATTTGTGCGGTTCCGCTATATTCAAAAGGTCAAATAGCATGGGCAAACTGCATTAGTGTCGGGCAAAAGTATAATGTATGCAAGGGGCAAACTGAGGAGGCACGAACATGAATACAGGCACAATGTTATATTCAGCGCATTAGCACCACACAAAGTGTTTTTGTGTGGCTTAGCGTGACACTTTGCGTGATGCAAATTACTGCACAGGGAAAAGTATTCTTAACTCTGGGCAAACCAGCTTTGTGCGACTTTGTGGCTTTGTGTGGCTTTGCGCAGCTTTATGCAACCCTAACCAGTAAATATTAAACTTAGAAAGAAACCAGACATGGAAGAAACATGCTGCACATGGATGGAACCTCCTATGATGCCATCATCTGCCACTGGTCCCAGCCATACCAGGCAGTAAGTGGTGACCCGGCACCCAGTGGGCACCATGGTAATGTGTCCACACAGCATACACCTGCAGATCACCCTTCAGTGGACACCAGCAGAATCCAGCACACACATGCAGCACTGGGGGCATGGAGGGTGTTGAGGGGAGGATGTACAGGTGGCTAGTCTTCGCCACATACTGGGTGCTGCCACAAAGCTGGGACAAGCCATGAAATGCAAATGGTCCAGTGCTGGGAATACTCCAACACCAGTGTGCCTGTCTGATGGTATGTGCCCCCCAGCCACATACCACACATCTGTACAGACACCACAGTACACACAGCCAGCCATGTATGTGTCACTGTGAGTATCCCATGCCAGTGGTGCAGCATCTGAGGGTCGCACAACTGCATAACAGTAATGTACACTGTCAGTACACACCTGCAAGGGCCTGTCACTGTGTAAAGTGCAGCAGTCATTGATGCCCTACACACCATAGGCATTGCTGTGTCCCTCACACTACTGGCCCCCTTGTTACTGCAGTGTCTGCTGCACACTGTAGCAAGGACTACAGTTTGACAGTTACATGCAGCACTACCACCTGCGCCTGTGTTGTGTAGTCCCTTGGGGCACAATATTCTATGCAGTTCTGTACAAATGTAGCCTGCAGCTACCACCATGCACTTCCAGACTGACCTACAGGTAGAGCTGTAGGCAGACCCAGACAGCCCCTGTACTTCCAGACTGACCTACAGGTGGAGATGTGGGACCCTGCAATAGCACTGGGCAAACTGCAAATCAGAACATAATGAGATGCTGGATGTTTGCTCACAGACTGCCTACATAGGCTCATTTGCATGTCACTTTTGAATATAGCAAATATTTGCCTCAGGCAAACATGATAGCGCCAGGCAAACAGCTTAGCTCCATGCAAAACTTGCTCAAAACCTGCACAAAACCTGCACAAATGTGTCTACACCATGCAAACGTTTTGAAAACATGGTACATTTCTGAAGAATTTCACATGTGCTGGTGCTTGCAGCTTTAATGAATCCACTTCTTTGCTAGCACACACATTGGCCACATAATTCACCTCTACCTTCCTTCACGTCACTGTGCACTGGGCTGCTGTTGTGGTTTGCACTTCCTGATTGCTATATTCAGAGCTGTCTTATTTCCTAGGCTATTTTTGCTTTGCACTCCCAGCCCAGTTTGTCCGGCTTCCTTAGCATGCTGTATTCAACAGGTTTAGCACCAGGGCTATCCCTTTTGAATATAGTGGGCTATTGGGTCCAGGATAATTTAGCATGCCAGGCAGTACTAATTTAGTCCTGCTGCAAAGTTTTAAATATCAGGCCCCACATCAGGTTCACATGCTGCATGCTTGCCATGTGTGCAGCAGCTAGGCTGGTGCAAATCTCATTTAAAAAAAGCACATTAGTTTCTATTTCTTATACTACTGCTAGCAATTAAAGTTATTAACTACATTTTTACTGGAATTCCCATAAAAATTAGGTAAACTCATTAATTCTGATCTTTTTGCAAGTTGTTTAATGGCTTTTGATTTTTGTCATTAAATTGTCATTAATTTGTAAAGTAATGTTTGCTTACTGAATTAAATGCTTAGGATATAGCCAGTCAGCATCTCCCCTTCCAGATGTATGAAGAGGGGCCTCTGCGTTGTGAAGCCTATCCTTTATGTTTCGGACCATGCAAATCCCTTATGCATATTTAGTGCTACAAATGTGTTTCTCCATGACTGTTTCATCTCACTTACTTTCCCTTTGTCATTCTGTATTGAGCATATATACTATGGTCATGTTCAGAACTCTTTGTGCTGAGTAGGGTCTTGGAAGCATGTACCATACCCTCACATTTTGTCACTGAAATGAGGGACATGGACACTTAAAATGAGTGACAGTGAGGGACACTAAACCACATGATGATCAGGGCACATCATGAAACGTGGACATACAGTACATCAGAACACTGTGGAAACCATTGCATTAGCACCTGAGAATTAATTTCTACCATTAAGCGGGGGTGCCATTTAGGTAGAGCAGAGGGGGGAAGTTGCCCCCCCCCAAGTATTTGAGCCTAGGTTGTTCTTACAGTGTAGCAACAATGGCATTAAATTTGGATTTAATCTTTTGCACGATAAGTGCCTGCCTGGCCTATGTGTGCTCATACTGCAGGTGCTCTCCAGACTTGACTGTGTCTGTATTGTGTTGTCCACTCTCTCCACCTATTAGTGGTGGCACAATCACTGTGATGTGAATGAGCTCCAGCCAAGTAAGAGTGAATGACTCTTGCATATGCGACACTGTCTTTCCTGCCACAGAGTAGACAGACTGCACACCACAGCATGGAGGAGTTGGTGAGCACTGAACTTTCAATAGCGGTGTTGTGGAGCATATTTTTTTTGGTCTACTCTTAGTGAGTCTCTGTCTCCCCTGGTGGCTGAAGGGGCAGAGGGTGAGCTAGAAGCTAACTCAAGACTAGAGTACCTACTTACTCTACTAGGCTCATGTTGCAAAAGAAAACAGCACAGACCCCCCACGGCAGCAAGCTAGGCTTAGCAGCAGTGGTGACAACAGTGTGGGTGGCCTTCATAGGCCTTGATCAGTGGAGTGTGGGAGCAGCCACTGCAGCAATGAAGCAAGAAGCAAGCAATCCAGGTTGGGTGTGTTCAGTTGGTGAGGTGACTTGGTCACAGACCATGTTGGGAACCTGTGATGGTTGGTTCTAGTATCCAACTTCTGGCAGAAGAAGAGAGGGGGAGCAGACTGAAAACTGGGCTGGTGGCACACTGTGCCAGGCTGAAGGTTCAGGACATATGGCCGGATAAGTAAAAGTAAATAATTTTTTTTTTTTATAGGGGGATTGGGGAAGGAGAAATGACTGAAATATTGATGTGTTTTTCAGTTTTCTTCACCTTTGGGCAGCTTCATGGCCCATAGGGAATGGGTATTGAATGGAATGGAGTCGGGAAGTAAAATCAAAACAAAGTTATTTTTTGGGAGGGGGGTAGAACTTTAGCCAGGAAAAAAAATGGTTAGTAACTGGGTGGGTATAAGCCCAAATCTGATGCACTGCTCTGGGGTATATACAGATGAATCTTATACATTTGAATTTTTCCTGATTTGCATATCACTTTGCAGTCAAAACAAATAAGTTGTACCTTTCAGAGATGTTACAGACATTCTAGAGCTGCCCCTTGCATTCATGGATAGTTGAGCAGTATGGTGTGCACAGACTATTAGAGCCTCACTATAGCCCCCCCAGTGAAACTGACTTCCACATCTCCATGCTCAGGTACATTATGACAAAGGGCAAAGCAGACTGCAGGGGTGTTCACCATTGACATGAATGGGGTATTTGTATTACTATTTTATGCAGTATTGATGGAGAGTTGGAGATTAATTAAGGCCACCGCTCGACTAGCAAGGGCCTTGTTAGTAGAACAGTGTCTTCATTATTCTCTAACTCACCATCATAACATATAAAATAGTAATAAAAAATAACTCCATTCATTTCAAGCTGGTATGCCCCAGCACTCTGACCCATGGACTTCATCTCTTAAAGACTCCTGCCTCTGGCTCTCTAGTACTCAAGTAAGAGACATTTTACTTATATCTATACTTGGTGGGTTGTCTGTAGCAGCATGGCTATACCCTTTACCGTGTGAGTGTATGGGGGGGGGACTGGCCATGTGGGTGTGTGTTGAGTTATTGCTACTTTTGTGTTTGCACCTTAAAGTCTGTTTCCGTAGAAGCATTCAAAACAATGGAGAGAAAACAGTAGGAGTGCAGGCCAGACATAAGTAATTAAGTGATTTTGTGGGTATGTTTCTTTTTTTGCAATTATATTTTCTTTTTGTAGCCACCAAGCCCCCTAACCCCGTGAACGAGTTCGCCCGGCCACAGTGTGCCACTATTGCTCGGGAAGCCCCCGGGTGGGGCTGCTGAGCGGAACTGTCATGGCTGAAGGGTCGGGTACCGTGCCTGGCTCATATGCGGGGGTGGTGATTTTTCCTAACTAGAGTCCCCTTTTGGAGCTAGGACGTGCAATGATGCAAGGGTGTGTGCATCTGTCCTAGCTCCATCCCACATCTTGGTGCAGCATGCTTTGTCCCCCAGCCTCCGCTAGAGGGCAATTGATGCCAACACTCAGGACCCCCCACCCCAGAGAAGGAGAACAGTCCTCCGGATGCTCGATCCTCCTCCACCCCTGCCAACCCCAGATGACCCGTGCTCATTCCCAAACACAGGTCACCGGCGTGGTGCAAGGTGTGGCATCCAGTGCTTCAACCCTCAGCGCCACCAGGGCAGGCTTGTGGGTATGTTTCTGTATTGGGGTGGGCAAAGCCACATGTGTTTCCATTGGTATGTGTGCTACAGTTCAACTGTGAAACTGAGATGAGAAAAGAAAACTGAAAAGCATAACAGTGGCTACAAGCATACTGCATGCTTGCAGATGTAGTCAGATACAGTATGTATTGAAGTGCAAGTGAGTCACATGTGTGCAGACAGAGTGGCTTAGTAGTCAAAGGCACTGAACTGCAAGCCAGGAGACTTGGAGACATGAAGACCTGGGTTTGAATCCAATCAATCCCCACTTGTGAATGGTGTGATCCTGAGCAAATCATTTAACTTTTACATGTGCAGTTATCAGTGACCACTTGCTTTTTGCATGCATGCCACATGCATGCAGTCTTTTCCAATCTAACATAAAAATCATGGTTTCCACACTTGCTTGCTGCATGCATACCATATGCATGCAATCGGTTCCAATTTAACATTTAAATCATACTTTCAGCATGCATTTCACTTGGCTAGTTTTATGTGTGCAGCATGAAAACATTTTATATAATCATTTCTGTAAGGGAAGGAGGAAAAAACTGCAAAAAAAGGGGGACTTTTTACCTTTTTCACTATCTGGATCTCAGAATCTGCATATCCAACCAGAACAAAACTTGTCACATCAAGAGATCTACCCCATGGGACAGCATGTACCAAATGTTATGCAAATCCATTGATTGGTTACAAATTTATTACAGTACTAAATTTAAGCTTAAACATTAAACATACTGCTCAATGCTAACTATAGAGGCACGACCATGCCCCTATAATATATATATATATGTATGTATTGGATCGACACATCTGTTAATGAACCATCTACAGTCTTGGTTTAACAAACTGAGGATACATTTGGCCTCATTAAGCCTAATTTTATACTCACATTGTTTTTAAATATGATAGATAGATAGATAGATAGATAGATAGATAGATAGATAGATAGATAGATAGCTAGATAGACAGACAGACAGACAGACAGACAAACAGATCTATTTCAGTGTCAGTGACTCAGCAGGTTTCACATGCACCTCTGAGGTCAGAAGATCAGAAGGTTGTGGGTTCAAGCCCCACAATAGCCATTTGGGATAAAATCCCAATACTGACACTGTAGTTCATCATGAGGGGGATGCAAAACTCCTGAGGTGCCATCTTTCAGATGAGATGTTAAACTGAGGACCTGTCTCTCTGTTCTGGTGGTTCTTCAGGTGGTCATTAAAGATCCCATGACACTTCTTGAATGAGTACAGGAATTTCCCTGGTGTCTGGGCAAAATTGCCCCCATTCACTAAAAATACCAGCAACAGTTTAATCTGATTCACTTTCAGTTGGTTGCTATCCATATTTCCTCCCTTCCCTGAGATGAGGCTGAAAATAGGCAGAACTGCCTAGCCCTCCTTTCCAGTCACCAAAAACTAATTAAATAAATCAACCAATATGGTGCTGTTGTATTTTTTTAAAGGTTTCATTTTTTTACTTTTTATTCTTTTTTTTTCATGGTATTTATTTTTACTTGTTCTTGTTCATGTTTTGTACGGGATGAGCAGGTGCTTTTCTTCACACTGTTTAACCTGGCCTGTTTGGCCGGATATCACTGTCTGTTTTGTACCACTATGACTCAAATAGGCTTGAAGTTTAAAAAAAAAAGATTCTTTAACAGTGAATAACTTTTTTTATTCACAATTGATGCACCATAAATCATATTTCCATGTCAGTCATCATAACTTTCAGAATGGCTTCTGTCTTTGTGTCAATTTTAATCTCTGAGAAATAGTTTTCCTTAAATAAACGTTCAATGTGTCCTTCAGGTCCATGTTGCAGCTCATTTGAAAGAAAAGACATTTCCTGCATATAGTTGTAGCCATCATGTTGTCTGGATATTTTCAAATAGTTTGTGATATACATAAAGGAACTCTCTCTGGTCCTCTACAGTGGTACTGCAGATAGGCAGAATTTTTCTTAGAGGTATCACAAAATTTTCAGGAAATACTCAAACATTTAAAGTTAAGTTCCACAGTCTCCTTCTTTCTTTGTCCTCAGCTAGACTGCAGGACCTGGCAGATCAGAAAAACAATTAGGCATTTGTATCTTTAAATAGCCCCTTTTATCTAGTCTTAAACGGTGTTCCTTTTCACAATAACACTTCTTCACCGAGATCGCTTTATTGGACATTTCAAGAGTCACTGTTTCTAAAAAGCATTAACTTGATACATGTAACTATTACAGCTTAGCAGATGGTTATTGTCCAGGATTAAAGTATCACACATCTCACAATTATGTAACATAAGTCAGTTCACCAGAAGTATTAAACATTCTTCTTTACGATGATATATTGCATATAAACATAGAATTGGTCACTTTTAAACAATCTGAAGAAAATGTTTTTCAATAACCTTTTCTTTGTTTTAGACTTGCAGCTTTTCAACTTTAGCCTGTGAAATGGCTGATCTGCTTTCAAGCAAGAAATGTAACCCTTCTGTCTTTTAATACTCGGTGTCTGTTACCAAATGCATCTGACCAGAAAAAACAAGCATACCCCTCTACTATTGCTGTATGGGACTTTATTTTTCAAGACTTTGTTCCTCTTTGCTGGATTGTTATTTCAAGGAACAGCACTGAATTCCTTTTATAAAAGTACAATGTACTCCTTTTTTCTGTCAACATAAAACACAGTATCTTTCTCCAAATAAAATGAAAATAACAAGCTAAAATAAAAAGAAACCCATATAAAAATCTGATTAAATATGTCAGACTACACTAAGACCCACCTAATGTTAGAAATGGTAATTTTTTTATTAGTTTAACATTGTGTAAGTATCAGCACTTTTAAAAATCTCCAGTGACAGGCAACTAACTTCACTCACTAAGCACTTCCATTTTAATAAGTGTTCCACCCATTAAAATGGCAGTGGTTAGTGAGTGAGTATTGAAATTAAGTATTTTTAACACCAGCAGCTGGGTATGGGCTGGGTTTTAAGAATGTAAAGAAAGTTGTGCTGTATAATTTGTTTATGTGATGGGCAAGTGGCAGAGCCAGAAGATCACAGCTTCAGAAAGCGTTGAGCGTAGCTCAAAGTGGGTACAAGGATTTTGGGGTCTAAAAGGATTCTTTGTATGGGTATAACGTCACCTATTCACAATAGCCCATACACAACAGTTCTTTTCACCTTTGACCCCATGCACTACACATTTTTCCCATTTACACCAGGAATTTTGAGAGTATTGATCCCCATACAGAATACAGGGACATCATTTACTATAATAATATAAGAAAATTAGTTCTATTCCTCACTGATTTCAGCGAACTGAGAAACTTTGTTACCCACATTTCACAGTGTTATTCACATAATGCCACATTTCTGAATAATAGAGTGTGAAATGTGACTAACTTATGCATTCCTGTATCAAACCTACTGTAAAACTTACCCAAACCTCTCTCCAACAACAGAAAAACAAACATGGAAAAAACAATTTAACACATCAACACTGAATGAAGGCAAGACATTCCTGAAAGAAAAAAACAGAGCTAAAAACAAATACTGACATTATTTCTTAATAGCCTACAAGAGATACCGTTGCCTGCACTACTGTAGACCAGCATTTGACAAACTTCATTTTCTGTCTAAAAAGCAAAGATGAGGATGGCCCAGTGGTGTGGAGGATTGAGGTGCTATGTGTTTCACCTACTGCCACCCCAGCGATCTGCATTTGGTGGTGAACTGGGTCATTGGGGGTTGGCTGGGGAGGGAGGGAGAGGACTGAGCACTCATAGGACTGCTCTCCTCTCCTGGGAAGGGTGGATTGTTACTCCCACTGAATGACTGCCACCAGGTAAAGGCCAGGTGATAGTGCGGACCTGAGACAACAATAATGGGAGGGTGCTGCGGGACTCTGCGGCGTGCATGCACCTCCACATGTGCATGCTGACAAGCACACCCCAGCTGTGGCGAGGGGGGAGAGGAAGAAAACAGAAAAGGGAGCACTAGTATGCTCCATAACACCCTGGCCATGCTCACAACACTCACAGCTCCACCTCGGGCAAAATGTGGATTATGCAACAGAGAGGAGGACAGCCCTCCCTTCCCTGGCCCCACCACAGGGGGGAATCTGTGGGGGAACCTGCCAGAGCATGGAGCCAGGGCTGGAGTGATGCATGTTCAAGGGGCTGAATCAAGCCCTCTCAAGTCAGAGAGCTGAAGCCACCGCCTAGCCACCCGCCAAAAAAAAGCTATATGAAAAAAAAGCAACAATGGAACAGAATATGGTCCCCCTATTTGAAAATGAAGCTTCTGAGCACAAATTAGCGCAAAGCCCAACCTGTTTTACATTCAAACAAACTCTGAGTGCCGCGTGAGTGCCCAATGCCTGGTTGAATATACCCCACTAGAGCACAGCACAACAGGAAGACACTAACAGGTGTGGTTGGCACTAAGTACAACCCCCAACTGGTCACATAAAGATACATGCATTGTGACACAATAGACCACCGAGGAGCAAAGTCAGTTAGGGATTCCCAAAGTGATCTGTGCTGTTACACTTAAGTTGTCATATTTGATATATGCATGCAAATTACTTCATACGCAATGCAAGGTCCTGAGTGATCACTATCACATCATTATGGCCCCATTAAAGGAGGAGAAGGCAAAGAGATGGAAATGGGGTGATCGCAATAACCTTCCATCCAATTCTCTCTATCAAGCTTTCTGTCTTTTCAGTCACATTTGGATGCAGTAGGTATATTTATTGTATTCTGGCATGAGAAACTCATTTAGTGCAATTTTTGCAGCTTGGTCTTTTCTTAGTCATTAAATAGAGTTACCACATATCCTATGTGCATATATATGTAGACATGTTTTAATGTTTTACCACATTTCTTGCACTAGCACTTTTCTTTAACAAAATGGAAGTGAACATGAGTTAATGAATATGTATGAGCTGCATTTATTTATTGATGAACTTGCTCTCCCCTGAACCGTACCCCCTGTGGAAGACTTGTGAGAGTTGAAGTGCCAGGTCTAGAGGTGCAGGAGCAATACCTGCAGAGCTGATCCAGACAACCTGTTGATTCTATATATTGTACTCACCTTTTTCAATAAAATTAATTCACCGACTCAAGGGACTGGCTCTAAGTTTGTTTTTCCCTATGAGTGCTGCAACTCTCTTGAACTCTCCAAACTATCTCATACAGGTGATGGCTAGAAGCTAATTCTTGTTTAGATGCTTTGGCCAGTGTGTTGCCATTACGTGTAACTTGGTCTTTTGTCTCAAGAATCCTGAGTCTCATGCTCTGTTTGATTGAATGTTCTTCACTGACATCAGACCTTTATTGTTAAAGGTTTCCTGTTTTGGAGGCCCGTCATTTCTTTCGATAATTTACCTCCACCCAGAGTCAGCCACTGGACTCTAGTCAGGAGCAATATTTTTAACTGCGCCCTACCTAGGAACTATATGTTTCCTCTGTTTTCCGCTGGTGCTCTTGGTACCTTCCTGTTTTGTCTATGTATGTTCCTACTGTGTTTTATGTTTCAAGGTTGTGCATCTCATAAGGTCTCCAACTGGGACCCTTCAGTTGATGCGGATGGGGGTCAGAGAGGTGCAGCAAGGGTTTGGTATCTGGACTGTGCTTATGGGGATTCTGCATTTTCTTTTTATTCTTTTGGTAATGAGGTAAAGCCTACTAGGCAAAAGTGCCTGTTTTCAGGGGCGACCCGGGGAGCACTGGGGTGGTTAAGTGACTTGTTCAGAATCACACAGTATGCGAGTGGAGGTTGTGGGAATCAAACCGAGATCTGCTGGATGTACCAAGCTCATTCACAGCTTGTTACCCTAACCTCTAGGCTATACTGCCAGCCCCATATTTGGAGGACTTGTGTCTCTTGATGGAAGAGCTGGACCAGGTGGTGACCAGGTGACCAAATGCTATATTATTCAGAGTTATCTGCTTGTTGTCTGAATAGCCATGTTTCCTGTGAACATTTTGTCTAATAAATGGACTTCATAATCCAGTGAAAAGATACAAGGTTATCAGTCAGATATGCAGAGACAAACATGACATCATATTTTTACAAGAGATTAATTTGGATCTGTCATAGCATGATAAGTTAGACTGCTTTGTATACTCCCATGTTCTGTCTTCCTCCTATTCTAGGGGAAAACAGAAGTGGGTAACCATGATGGTCCCATCAACCACTCCATTTCAATGTCACTCTGAATACTGTGACCTGGAAGGCCACTTTATTATAGTCTCTTGTCTCCTGTTTGAAAAGAAGGTGACACTGGCAAATGTTTACTTTCCCCTGGTTCTAACATAAGGGTGAGGGCTGTACACCTCTTTCTCAATAAATTGCTAGATTAGCTGGCTCAATGGCATGGAGGGCTGAGGTGTTATGCACCTTACCTCCTGCTACACTGGTGACCCAAGTTTGAGAACAAGCTCAGGTTGCCGGGTGAGCCGGGTGGGGTGGGGTGGGGAGAAGGTTGAGTGTCCACTGGACCGCTCTCCTCTCCTGGGATGGGGAGGCATGCCATCTCGATATTTGGTTGCCACACGGTAGAGACTGGGTGGAAGCCCCAGAATTGTGAGTGGCATTGAAGGGAGGGGCCACAGTTATGTAGCATGTATGTATCTCTGTGCACACCTGCTTACATGTCACTATGGCTGAGGGACATGGAGAGAAAAACAGAAAAGGGTTAGTGTCAGTTTAATGAAGCCCTGCCTGCTTGTCCCTTTCCCTATGTCACCACCTAGCTCACTGAAACCAGTTCTGGATGAGAGACATTGGGTGGAGGGAGTATTGCCTTCCCCTTCCTGGCCCCGCCTTGGGGGGTATTCCATGGGGTGAAAAGAAAGGGCAAGGTAAGTCTGGGTGTGGCAGATGCCAGGCGGGGGGGGGCAGGGACAGGGCTGAATAAACTGCCTGCATCAATCCACAGGAGAAAAAGCTTTATTGCAAAAAATAAATAAAAAAATTGCTGGATTTCCAACAGGGGATACTTATAGTGGGAGGGGACCACAACATGACCCTGGTGCCCGAGATGGATAGTACCCACCCTTCTGCCTTTTGTACTACTTGACCTGAAAAATATTTGAAGGCCTCCTTTGACCATGTAGGTCTTTTGGATGGGGATCAGAAGTTACTGCCCTCAGGCAGATTTTTTTACCTATTATTCAGTTAGCCATCATAATCTAGCTATACTGGATTCTTTTTTTTTTGGTATCAGACGATGATTTCTCCTGGGTGTTAGATTGCACCCACGGTCTTTGTCTGTTGTCTGACCACTCCCCACTTATCAACAATTAGACCTGGCCTGCCAATGCTGAACTACACACTGGTGCCTCAACTTGTCCTAGTTACAATCCCATACTGGTGCCATACATGTGAAGTATATGCACAGATGGGCTGGCTTCCGCTTAATAGTAGGATTAAATATCAAACATGTCTGCTAGCCAAAAAAGCGCTCCTTGGCCTACTTCCTCCTGGAACTGCTACCCTGCTGACCCCATCTTGCAGCACTAAGCACACCCGTGCATTTGTTAACCAACTCCTCCTTGTCCACAGATGCTGGACTATGCAAGAACAATGATCCTTCTCTTACAGAGCTCCACTTTGGTTCAATACCTTGGATTTTGAAGGATCATCTACATTAATGCTCAGCCAAATCAAGCTCCAGCTCAGACAGCACCTTGTATTCAACAGCTCCTGTGATTGCTTCATCTAATTGGCTTACCCTCTCCATCCCCTCATTGAATCTTGTGCCTGCTCCCTTCTTGGTTGGGCAAACCTTACCACAATCACAACACTTCACTCCTCCCCCTTTCATAATGCCCTCTCCTGACCCCTCCCCTACCTTGCTTGCTACTGGCAGCATCTCTCCTTTTCCCATTAATCCTTCTTTTACCTCAGTCGCAGTCCCTGTACACCTCCCTACCTACCTACCCCAGTAGTTTATACCACCCCCCCCTTGCTAAGCATGACAAGGCCTATGGCTGCTCCTCTTACCCCTCTAGCTGCTCTACCCCTCTTATTCCCCTTCATCTTCCTGTTTCTCCTACCCTTTTACCTTACTTTGTTATGTTAGCGTATAAATTACTGTTTTTTTTACTTGATATCTTCCTTTTTGTAAAATTTTTAATTTGCCATCTTAGATTACCTCTGCTAGTCTTCCTTTGTTTGTAACCCTCCCCACTGATGTTGAACCTTTGTAAAAGAGCTGCTTTGTGCTCAAAGGTATTTTAATCCCAGACTGAAATAAATAAAATAAAATAAATAAACAAGATCTCCATTTTGTAGAACTGGTATGAGATAAATTTGCTAACATCCTAGCCAATAATGATACCCCATTTATAACCCAGCCCACCTTTTGGGATACTTTGAAAATGGTTTTAAGGGGTGAGTTAACTGCAAATGCTTCCAACAAAAAGCAACACAGAGAAGAGCACCTCATCTTTTTGCTGGACAAACTGTGCACCGAGCAGCAATTGCAGGTAGCAGTAATAATGTTCAGATTCACCAGATAAGCAGGATATTCAACAGATCATAGCTGTTAAAACTGAATTATTCCTACAGTATCCACGGCAATCTGTTTATCAGGGCAGAGCCAAAGGCTCTCGTAATCTGGCATGTCATTGAGCTGCCTACTTTCATCAGATACATCGCACTAGAACAATTAAGAAATAAGGAATGATGGGGGATATGTCATTGTCCTGTTAATCACCCCATGGAGACATAATGTGGCACGAGGCACAGTCAAGTGCCTAATTGCTCCCAGGGGGTAATTAACTGGACAGTAACATAACCCCTGGAGTTCCTTATTGCTATTATAACAAGCATTTGTCAATGCTGAATGTTGGCTTGCTGGCATTGGCATCGGCAGTGCAGCAGTTAGAGAGATGCAGCATAGGAATGGCAGTGAAGTTTTGAACTGATGCCAACCCACCCCCACCCTGCAGAGAGTGACAGGCATTAGGGTGTCCCTTTGGGTGTTTGGTAGTGCAGTGTGGGAAAACATGTTGGGCAGGATGTGAAAAATGACAGCTGCACAGTTCATAAGGAGGTGTAAAAAAATGGCAGTGTTGAAAATGTGGCATGTAAATATACCAAATTTGTGGAGTTACAAGGGTGCGTGGGAAATATGCAACGCACGCTTGCAACACTACCACTTTATGGACGTTCATCACCAAATTTTCAAAATAGGCATTTTAGCACCTCTGCTCATGTACAGTGTCACTGTTATTTCCTCAAAGTGTCCCAAGAAGTGATTTCGCAGAGCGACCATGCTATTCTGCGCCGGAAGTGCGAAAACACATTTTGGGCAGGATATGGGAAATGACAGCTGCACTGTTCATCAAGAGGTGAAAAAATGGCAATGGTGAAAATCCAGAGTGAAAATATCACAAATGTATTACGGTAATGAAAGGCATGTGTAATCTGCCAAAGCACGCCTGCACACAGTCATTTTATGGAGTATCATCACCAAATTTTCAACATAGGCATTTTAGGACCTCTGCTCATGAACTGTGTCACTGTCATATTCATAATCTGGCCAAAACACTGATTTCCCACAGCAACTGCGCTATTGTGTGCCGGAAGTGTGGAAACACATTTCGTGCAGGATGTGGAAAATGGCAGCTGTACTGTTCACAAGGAGGTGTACAAAAATGACAATGCTGAAAATCCAGCATTAAAATATTGTGAATGCGCGAAGTTACAAGCCTGCGTAGCAACTGCGTAAAGCACGCTCGTAAAACAGGCATTTGTTGGATTTTTTCCACCAAATTTGGAACATAGGCTTTTTGAGAGGCCACCTCATGAACACTGACACTGTCATTCCGTTAATGGGTCCCGAAAGGTGATTTCGCACAGTGATTGCAAAATCACCTTTTGAGGCCGATTAATGCCATGACAGTGATAGAATTTATGAAGAGGGGCCCCAAAAACCCCATGTTGAAAATATGGTGCCAGAATTCCAAGAAATGCCCGATATATGCAGCAAAGTTGAAAAAACCCTATTCATTCCATTATACAGCTTACCGGCATTTCCTCAGTTCGTGGTCAGCTTTGAAGAGTGCAGACGTGTTCCTGGTTCATGGAAGATCGTTGCGCGGACTCTGGAGGTAAGTATGGGGTGAGGGGTGAGGGAGGCAGGGTGTGCAGTGGGTGGGTGCGGGTGGGGAGGGGCATCAAGACTACAAGGGACGTTTTTCTTTAGGTAAAAACAGGAAAACCATCGCTGGACAGTTTTTTATTTTGTAGAGATTTGGCATGCTGGGGTGGGCTCCCAGCATGCCACCTAGCTGTTTTTTTGGGGATGTCAGTAGCCGATGGGGATTGGGCACCTTCATTGGCACACAACACGGGGAGGAGAGATGACGCTGGGGATTGGGCACTCTGGCCGGCAAACAAGAAAGTGGGAGGGTGTGGCAGAGGATTGGGCACCCCCTCGGCATTCAACAGGGGGTTTATGCCGATGGGAGTGGGCTCCCCATCGACACACAAAGAGGGGGTTAATGACAGGGGATTAGGCACCCGATGTCGACAAGCGTTGGCTGACCACCCACTTTCGCTGACCATGTTCATAATGGCGGTAGCATGGCAAGAAAAGGACGTCTGTATATGACGAGTTTTGCTTGGATTGCAGCGGACCTTTTCTTAGATGTGCTCGCCCCATTATGTATGCATGGTGTGGTGCTGGGCATGCAGGCTGATTGGGGAATGAGGGACGACTTACTGATGCGTGCTCCTGCATTCGCTCCAACAGCGCCACACGCCCCAAATCTGCACTTCTCCCAAGATGTTGACCTGCGCCAGCGCGCAAGCTAACATAAAAAGGGAAAATGACTGTAAACATGTACCTTTTATTGTTTTCTGTTTCTTTTTTGTTTTCAGGTGAAAACAATGCAAAATAGTTCTTCCAGCTTTCCCACATTGTTGCTGTCTGGCAACTTACCCAACATAGGAACCGTGACCCCCATGTATGCAACTGGTTGCCCTGGAGTTAAAAAAGAAAACAAATGCTGTCACAGTACCAATATTGGACTGAACAGAGCATGTGGTGTGAAATAGTATGTAGATTTCAACCCTACTCTCACTGTACTTTTAATGATTTGCTATCTCAAGTGTAAGTTCTTCATCAGCTCCCTCCCTTGCCAGAAATGCCAACCATTAAATGGTTCTATGTCAAGAGTGATGTGACAGACAGGACTTCAGCTTCCCATCTGATACCTCACACTCCCTCCTCCACCAGACACTGACTGTATTGTCGCCATTGGCAAATTTCAACCAGGCACAGTGGCACCAAGCTTTCCTTCTTTTAAACTGGCACCTGGAGTCACAATTTGCCCAGGAGGTAGAGCCAGAATATTCCATCCCTGGTCCCTGACAATAGCTGTATATGGCACTAACAACTGGGGACCCATGCCCTGACTCCTAACCCGAATCATGGCGCTTTTCAACAACAACAAAAAATCATGTCTGCAAAGATTTTTTGTTTCCTTTTTTCTTAATGAGAGCTGCTTCCAGGTGTGGTGGGGGGTTGATTGGCTGTGATTGCCACAAAGATTGCACAGTAACATATGTTATGAGCTGGGGGAGAGTGCAGAGAAAACTAGCTAAAATACCAGAGAAGCTGTTGAATTAGATGCAGTGAGTGACAGCATGGTGTGAGCCGGGAGGGAATGAGACATCAATTTGGGAAGAGGCTGATAAGCTCATTGACTGAGATTGTTGACCCCAAGACCACTGAGCCAAACAGCAGGGAGTGAGCACTAGGGAACAGAAGTGAATTGAACAGGCAGAGCCACAGACAGAGGGGGAGAAATTGATTAGTTTTAAAAAGGAGGGTGACTGAGAGGGAGTGTTAGGGGTGTAAAACGTTTGAAATGTCCTCTGATGATCACTTTGAATCCTAACTGATAACACTGCTTATAGTGGACAGAAGCTGTTTACACAAACAGGTGCTTAAGCATGTGCTTCATACTCCTGACACCCATGCTAGCTCTCCTGACCCAACTGGTGATGGTAGCTAGGAGACTGCAGTGGGAGTCAAAACAGAATTGATGTAGGCAAGCTGACTGCAAAACCACTGTTGAACAAGATTTACCTGGTAGTTGGTAACAGAAAGAAAAAAAGGTTTAGTGACTGTCCTTTTTTTTTTAATTTGAAAGCTGAGCGATCATGATCAGGGATTTTTCAGTGCTACTCTTGGTAAAGGTAATGGCAGACAAAGGTTCCAAAGAAAGAATACTGGTAATATGAGAACTTTTTATTTAAAATTAATACTCATATGATTAGGCTGCATAAGTATCTTAATAAGGAGATTAACATAGGGTTGATGGAATTCCATCAGACAATATCACAAATCACCATTTCCCACACCCTTTTTATTATGATGGTTGAGAGGGACGATGCCCAAGTTCTGGGGATCCTTAGTTAGTATTACCAGAAGCTTTACATGGCTCTGGTTGAAGCATCTCCTCTGACATGTCCAAATACCTTAGACAGAAATCTCTGCCCCATCTTACTGAGGCTCAACAAACTGCTTTATTATCCTTGGTGACCCAGGAGAACTTAAGACAATTTTAATGTAGACCAAAAATGGAAAATGCCCCAACCCTGACTGATATCCATCAGAAGTTTATAAAACTTTTCGGGAAGCTTTCCTTTACACTTGGTCTCAGTATTCTGTGAGGTGATGGGTGGAGGTATACCTCCCCTCACATGGACATTGGCTACTATTTCATCCCTTCTTAAACTCAGGCATTATTCATGTCTTCCATCCTCCTATCACCCCATCTCAAAAGACTTTTACTGTCACTTTTACTCAAAGACCAGGATGACTTTGTGAGACAACAGCAAATTCATAATAATATTCAGAGAACCCTTCTTCTAGCAGACTATCCAGGTATTACCAGCCATCAAATTCCTTCCCTTCTGCTCAGCTTGGATGCTGAGAAGGCATTTGACAGGGTGTCCTGGAGATTTTTCTGGGGCACCTTGGCTGTCTTTGGCTTTCCAGAAGCCTTTATCCAACTTCTTCAGGGCCTTTATGCCTCCCCTTGGGCCTATGTCCATGCAAATGGCTCACTCTTTGATCTGAGATTTCTGGTTAGGGGCATCCACCAGAGTTGTAACCTCACCCTGCACCTTTCTGCTCAGTACATACAGACTTTGGCTGGGGCTATTAGTCTTGATCATATCAAGGGGAAACTTGGGGGGGGACATAACTATAAGGCCACTTTGTTTGCCAACGATGTTCTTTAAACTTTGTTTTCCACACTTTCTTGCAATGGTTTGGAAAGAATTATGCCATTTTGAACATCTGGCATGTTTCAAACTGAATGTAAAAAAGATTGAAGTACTCCGGTACTACTACCACCCTCCCAGGAACCTAAAAAGCATTTTCCCTTTCGATAGCACAAAGGAGCAATAAAATACTTGGTGGTGGAAATCCCTCAAAACCTGGAGGTTTTAGAACTTCTTAACTTTGAACCCATTACTCAAAGGATTACTTCAGATTTTATGTCCTGGACTAGTTTAACACTGGGTTTCTTTCAAAGGATTGAGAGTGAATATGAGATTGAAATGAGATATGAAAATTTTACCTAGCTTGTTATACTTTTTGCAAACCCTCCTTATAGAAATGGATAACTGTTACTTTAAGTCTTGGGCTAGAGTGATTCCAGACTTATCTGGCAGGGTAATAAGCCACACATAAAGTTTTCAGTATTGCAGCTGCCTAAATGGGGGCTTAATTTACCCAATTTTAAGCAATATTGGGAAGCAGCCCAATTATATATTATTAATCTATGGTCCCTGAGTTCCTATAGCACCTTGTGGAAAGATATTGAATTTAATATTAATGATTTATACAATACTGTAGTAGCAGCAGTAGGTTGTTGGATCGCACTCATCTACCATCCACCCAGTGATGGGAAGCGATTCCTTCAGAAAGTGGCAGATTTCGTTGTCGACATGGCATTTGAGTCACCCAGACTGATGGTTCTGGGAGACTTCAATGCCTGGATCAACGATGAACTATCACAATTTGGACAACATTTCTTCCAGTTGATGACATCTGTGGGCCTCACACAGGTGGTTACCACTGTTACTCATGAACACGGACACTCTCTTGACTTAGTTTTCCTCCTAGGGATTGAAGCCTCTGACTTGGGGATGGAACCAGTTGGGTGGTCCGATCACTACACCATGGGGTTTAGTTTTAGCACCCCCCTTTGTAGGCCTCCCCCTGTGGAGATGGTCAGGTACAGCCCTTTACGAGATATAAGTTCTCATAGCCTAGCTGCGGTGCTTGACCTATCGTCCTTCTCAGTGGCAAGCAATGACCCAGAGACCCTCTTGATGTCCTACAATACAGCCATCTCAATGGCTCTGGACTCTATTGCTCCAGTCCGTGTCTGTTCTCTCTCTCCCTTTGCCCTCAATCCCCATGGTTTGATGGGGATCTGAGGGAGTTGCAGTGACTAGGATGTAGGTTAGAGCATCACTGGCGGAAATCTGCCCTTGATCCTCAACCGTAAGAAGGCAGAGTTCCTGTTCAGGGAGACTGCAGTAGCTCAGAATCGACTAGCTCAGCTGTTCTGAACTGTGGACAGACTGTGCAATCCATTTCATTTCATTTCATTTCATTTCATAAAATTTTATTTTTATACAGGATACATTTGTTAGGGAATGACCCCCATTTACAACAAAGACCTGTGTTCCATACATAAAACTTTCAGCATTCCATAAAACAAAAACTAACATACAACATTAACACAAACATTAAAATGAATTAAAACATGTACATTTTAGGCTAAGGTGCTTAAACAATAATTTTTTAAAAGTGGTGGGATTCTGCACATTTCTTAATTCGTATGGTAACTCATTCCAATATTTGGATAAACTGTTTTGTAATGTAAATCTTCCTGTTTTAATATAAATTCTTTCACTTGTTATTGTTAACTTATTTCTCCTGAATCTTTGTGTTTTAAATTCAGGGGGTGTAATTGTTATCTGGAGTTTCAATGGATGGTCTTTTTTATGAATTATCAATTTTTGACACCATAGTAACCATAAATATTTTCTTTTTGATTCAGGTTGTAATCAATTCGGTTTTCCAAATAAGGTACAATGGTGAATTCCTTATTTACTTTTCATTATAAATTTCCCCAGACTATAATAGGTACGCCTAATACTCTGCAATGCTGTCTGAGTGGAAAACATATATAAAAAGGATCCCTATTCCAAAATAGGAAAAATCATTTGGACCACAAGTTTCTCTCTAGCTTCTATACTGAGACACCATGCTACTCTTCTTAAGACCCCCAAACGCTGGTTTACTTTTTTAACCTGTTGAAAGATATGTTCTTTATAAGTTAATTTTGAATCTATTAGAACTCCCAGATACTTATATTGTCTTGTGTTCGTGATTAACCCACCGTCTGCCAACCTTAATTGTATGTCTATTATCTTCTTTTGTTTTTCTTCCAACCCAAATATCATGCACTGTGTTTTTTTGACATTCAACACCAAACCCATCTCTCTAAACCATTTCTCTAATGCTAACAAGTCGCACTGTAATATTTATTTAAGTTGTTTTTCAGTACCGGCTGAAGAGACTATCATGGTATCATCTGCGTAGAGTCTTACCTCACTATATAAGATTGCAGACGGTAGGTCATTCACGAACACATTAAACAATAATGGGCCCAGCATTGAACCCTGAGGAACCCCTCTTTCTATTTGTATCAGATCCGAAAAAGTATTCCCATTTGAAACACAATGCATTCTATCTGAAAGATATGATTGGAACCACTGTAGTTCCACCCCCTGAACTCCCATTTTACCTAACCTGGTTAATAATTTATTATGATCAACTAAGTCAAAAGCTTTACTTAGGTCCACAAACACCACTCCTGTCTTCCTACCCATAATTAGAGAGGTAGCCACCAGATTGTTAAAGTCTATTAGAGCAGTGTCTGTGGACCTCCCTTCCCTAAATCCATGCTGTTGACTTATCAATAGCCTTCTTTGCTCCAAGTATGGGTAAAATGGTTTATGCATTTGTTTTTCCAATAATTTTGATAACACAGGGAGTAGAACTATCGGTCTATAGTTTGAGGGGTTAGTACTGTTTCCCCCTTTAAAGATTGGGATAATTTTGCCTGTTTTCCATACTTCTGGAACAGTTCCACTTTTTAGGTTCCAATTTACAAAGTAAGTAATCATGGGTGATAGAATGTCTGCTCCCATTTTTAAATATCTTGTATCCAGGCCATCCATTCCTCCAGCTTTTACTATATTCAATTTTAACAATTCTCTTTTTATTTCCCCTACTGTTACTTCCCTGAAGTTAAATCCATATTCATGTTGTATTGCTATTTTTTCCCAATTTCTTGCCCATTTCTTCCTGTTAATTTTGTAGATATTTCTGATGACTGTATTGGAAATTTAGAAACATTTAAATCAGGCAGATCTCTAAAATATTTGTTAAGTAGATTAGCTACTTTTACAGGGTTTTCTTCTATCATATTATCTTGTACAATTGAGATTTTATTTTTTATTTAAACTGGATTTTGCAATTAGATACATATTTCCAAAACTTTTTTGGATCATTTGCTTTGTCTATATTTTCCCTGTAGTACTTATTTTTTTGCTGTCTTGACTTCCTTTTTACACTTAATCCTCCACTGCCTGAACTTGTCCCAATCTTCTTTTATTTTTGTTTTCCTTGCTTTTTTTCATACTCAATTTCTTATTCTTAAATACTTCTTTAACCTGAGTGTTAGCCATCTAGCATCTTTATTATTTATTTTTGTCAATACTTTAGGTGCGTGTTTATTTATTACTTCTATTACTGAATTATTAAATTCTTGTATTGCAAGTTCTAACTCAGGTATCAGCAGAACTCTATCCAAATGTATTAATTCTAAACTATTTCTAAAAGCTTCTACATTAAATTTCCTTTGATCTCTGATCCAGTAAGTGTTGTTGGTTTTATCTAGTGATAATTTTAATTCCACATTACATTTTACTGGGTTATGGTCTCCTAAATTTAGTGCCATAACTTCACAGGTAATTACTTTTAAATCTTGGGAAACAAAAATTTAATCGAGTATTGAACCCTGATCTTTGTCTTTTGAACATCTAGTGGGGGTTTTAACAATTTGCACCAACCCTAATGCAGCAAAGCTACTATTTAATTTTTCTCCTCTTTCCTGAAACCAGTCTGCATTAAAATCTCCTGTTAAAATTGCTTTTTTATCTTTCAATTTATCTATTAAGACATTTGTTAATTTTTCAAAATGTGTAACGCTTGTTCTTGGGGGGGGGGACATAAATTTCACCCACTATGACTTTTACAGGTAACAGTTCTATCACTAAGCAATCCATTCCTTCTATACTTTGTGCTAAAATATTTTTATAGGAGCCTAAGGTGTTTTTAATATACAGCATAACCCCCCTTCCCTCTGTCTAGTCTTACTAAATTGTATCCTTTTATTTGAATTTCTTCATTAGTCAATCCCTGTTGGAGCCAGGTTTCTGTTATTGCTAACAAATCAGCTTTTTCTTCTTCAATCCGGACCCTGTATTCATCAACTTTGCTTGCTAAACTTCTGACATTTTCATGTATCACTAATATCCCTGAATTTTTTGGGCCTGGGTTTGTCTCTACATCTCCACTTTGTATCAACATTGAAAACATAACCATACCTTTTATTCCTGACAGATTTATCATTATACAGGTATATTGAGGAATGAAACATTTATTCACCAATTTCCTCTCATTAGTAAAAGAATTTCGTCTCCTGGTTATTGAACTTTTTGCTTTCTGGAGACAGCTTTGAACTTCTATAAGTTTTTTGTCATTTCCCCCATTTTGTTTGAAATTCAAACCATTTGCATGTGCAATATGAAGACCCAGTAATAACCACCCACTCAGTATGTAAATCAATTTCATTGTACGTATTAACTTGTTTATACACCTCTACTTTTAATATATTTTTAACTTGCTAACTTTAATATTACTATTCCCAAAATGCACCGGTTCTAAAACGTGGACACTATTCCAACTTTGTTAAAAGAAAAACAAACTTTTTCTTCACTGAGTGGCACTCACGCCACTCAGTCTGCTCATGTCATGGCGCTCGAGCCTGGCAGCATGAGGCTTTATGGTGTTTGGAAGCCCTGCCTCTCTGTGTAACAGCTCTCCGTTGGTCCACCGCCGGACCCCCTCTGCCAGCCGTATGAACTGCTGAGCACCTCCCAACAACAGGTAAAGTACAGTTTGTAATAAATAAATCAGGACAAGCAAGGCAGTCACTCAAATGCAGTCTAGTTGTGCAATATCAATCTGTGTTCTTCCCCATGACCTTTCAGCAGCTCTCACCTGTGGCCGTTGATGTTTCAGGAAATCAGCTGTTGGTATATTTCACCGGGCAACATGAGGCTTTATAGTGTTTAGAAGCCCCTCCTCTCTGTGGAATGGCTCTCCGTTGGTCCACTGCCGGACCCCCTCTGCCAGCTGTATGAACTGCTGAGCACCTCCGAACAACAGATAAAGTGCAGTTTGTAATAAATAAATCAGGACAAGCAAGGCAGTCACTCAAATGCAATCTAGTTGTGCAATATCAATCGGTGTTCTACCCCCACGACCTTTCAGCAGCTCTCACCTGTGGCCGTTGATGTTTCAGGAAATCAGCTGTAGGTCCAATCCAGCCTGTCTTCAAGTTCAGAAAGCGCTTTCACAAATAGAGTGCAATGATCTTGCTCGATTCTTTGCTTCTAAGGTGGCTGACATCAGGGCAGTGCTCCAACCAGCACGCTGTATGGGTGTTGCTTTAGATCAGCATGAGGTCACTGCTCCTCAGTTTTCCTGGAGTACCTTCAGCCATCCGGAGTTCATGGATGTCATGCGGATCATCCAGGGTATGCACCCTGCATGCTGTAGTTTGGATCCTGGACCTACTTCCCTAATTTTGGGTTGTATTGATGTTATCGGTCCTGTCCTTGTGCGGATAGTTTGGTGCTCCTTGGAATCCAGAGAGTTTCCTAGCTCTCTGAAAGGGGCAGTAGTGATATTACTTTTGAAGAAAGCTACTTTGGACCCAAACTGTCATGCCAACTACAGACCAATCTCTAACCTCCCCTTTTTAGGGAAGGTGATTGAGAAAGTAGTGGCAGCACAACTGGACGACCATTTGACCATCCATGACATCTATGAGCCTCTCCAGTCCGGTTTTCGGAAGAGACATAATGCAGAGACAGCACTGTTTCGAGTGCTCAATGATCTCCTGATGGTTAGAGATCAGAAGAGCCGTTCCATCTTGTGAATAATTAATTGATTAATGTTGATTTTATGATGGTTGATTTTATGATTGTTTATTCAGATTTGTTTTTCAATTTTAATCTGTATGGTGCCTTGGCATATGAAAGGCGCCATAAAAATAAAGCTATTGTTATTATTATTAATACTAATAGTTATCTTTTTACGTGTCCTTTGAGTATCCTTTCCACAAATGGATTTGCAACATTTACAGCAGTTCCATTAATCCAGTGGAATAAACTAGCCCTGAATAAGTCTATTAATTCTTTCCTGTTCTTTTTCCAGGGCTCTATCCCATGACTGGGGTTTTCATCCCTCCTAACTGGATATAGGCTTCCAAAAATGGAGCAAACAGGGCCATACTTACATATTTCAATTTCTTTCCCCACAGGGAATACAGCCCTTTACTGTTACTGTACATGTTCCAAATGTGGCCTTTGTCCTAGAGATCATTATTGCTGCCTCCAGGTCTAGTCATACCCGAAAAGGCGAGGTAACACAATGGCCCATCTTCCATCTCCACTGCCTAGTTTAGTTCAGTTAACAATGGCTGCACCAAGAGATCACTATGGGCACTTAATAGGTAATTTCTATAAAGGTCTGGTGACATTAGATACTTCAGCCTCTGTTGCTCCCATTTTGGAGAGATGGAACACTGAGCTGTCTCTCTGCATTTCACAATCTGTATGGAAAAAATATGCAGTTCTGGGCAAACCACCAGAATGCTGTGACTCATATCGGCCCATCTGTGTATTAAACATAGACTCTAAAATCCTCACCAGGGTCCTGGCCCTTAGGGTGAATCAGGTCCTACAAAAATTAGTTCACCCTGACAAATAAGGGTTCATACCCAACCGACAACTGGCAGATAACATTAGGAGTTGTCTGAATATCTTCCATATGGGGCAAGGAGCAAGGGGTAAACAAATTGTAATTACGATTGATGTCAAAAAAGCCTTTGATCAGCTGAGTTGGAATTTCCTCTTTGCCACCCTGGCAAATATAGTTTAGCCAACCGATTCTTCTGTTGGATTTGGGGCTTATACCTGAACCCCACAGCCAGGGTCAAGGTTAGTAGAACCATCTTTGACCCCGTCTTGATCAGCCAAGGCACATGGCAGAGGTGCCTGTTGTTACCCCTGCTGTTCATTGTTAGTATCAAGCCGCTCACAGCAATGGTGCGATCCCACCCTGACATGGAAGGCATTATTATAGATGGGGAAGAAAATAGAATATCATCGTATGTAGATGACATCATCTTGTATTTAAGAAACCCCATCTGCACCTTCCCAATTCTCTATGATGTTCTAAGGGCCCACGGCATGGTTTTAGGGTTTAAAATCAATGAAAGGAAAATCAAGGTCATACTTGTAAGTGGTACACTCACTCCTACACTAAAACAACTCATCCCCTTTAAATGGGTTACCTCCCAAATTCATTACCTAAGGATACAGATCCTTGTTGGTCTGAAGGGAGTTTATCAAGCAAATTATGGTAAACTTATAAATGAAGTGTTGGAGGATTTAAAGAGGTGGAAACTGCTCCTATTATCTTTGTAAGGAAAAGTAGATTTCATTCGTATGAATGTTCTACCAATATTCCTCTTCCATTTTCAGATACTCCCATTAAATGCCCCTAGAATGGAATGGAATAAAATTAACAAGGCCCTATGCCACTTTGTCTGAAGAAAACAATATGCAAGAAACATAAAAACATAGAAATTGTTGGCAGATAAGGACAGCTAGGCCCATCCAGTCTGCCCATAGGCCCTATACATAGTATGTGGCCACTGACCCTATGTGATCAATGGATTTTCATCACTCCCTCCCCTCTCAAGTGTCTCTTGTGCCTGTCCCAGGCATGCCTAAACCCCTCCACTGCACTTGCCCTCACTTTTCCTGTGGCAGACTATTCCAAGCATCAACTACCCTTTCTGTGTAGAAAAACATCCTCACATTATCTCTTAATCTACCCCCTTCCAATTTCATATTGTGCCCCCTTGTTTCAGTACTTTTTCTACATTGGAAAAGGTCCCCCACCTGCACCTTGTTTATGCCCTTGAGGTACTTGCAAATTTCAATTATGTCCCCCCGCTGTCTCCTCTCCTCCAGTGAGTACATACTCAAGGTCCCTTAGTTTCTCCTCGTATGTTTTGTGGTGCAAGCCCTGCACCATCTTTGTTGCCCTTCTCTAGATAGTCTCCACCTTATCTATGTCCTTGTGCAGGTGTGGCCTCCAGAACTGCATGCAGTACTCGCGGTGTGGCCTTACCAATGTTTTTAACAATGGCATCACCACCTCCCACCTCCTGCTAGTGATGCCCTTGTCTGTGTACCCCAGCATGCCACTGGCCCTCCCTGCTGCCTCTGTGCACTGCTTTGATCCCTTAAGGTCATCAGAGATGATAACCCCTAGGTCTCTTTCTCTGGTGACAGTAAGCTCCTCCCCCTAACCTTTAGCTCTCCCCAGAGTTCCCTCTACCAGGTGCATTATTTTGCACTTCTTTGCATTGAACCTCAGTTGCCACATCTCTGACCAGCTTTCAAGCTTCTCCAGGTCCCTTTTCATTTTCTGTACCCCTTCTTGAGTATTCACCTTGTTGCAGATCTTGGTGTCATCTGCAAACAGGCAGACCTTTCCTTCCAGCCCCTCTGCAATATCATTAATGAAGACATTGAACAGTACTGGTCTTAGTACTGATCCCTGTGGTACCCCACTGGTCACCCCCCTTTCCCCAGATTGTACCACATTTACCACCACCCTCTGTCTCCTGTCTGTTAACCAGTTCCTAGCCCAGTTCGCCACCTTGTCTCCCATGCCCAAACTACCCAAACTTGTTAATCACCCTTCTACATGGGACGGTGTCGAAGGTTTTGCTGAAATCTAGGTAGGCGATGTCTACCACTCCTCCCTGATTTACTTCCCTAGTCACCTAATCAAACAAATCTATTAGATTCATTTGACATGACCTTACTGCTTTGAATCTGTGTTGCCTCAGATCCAGAGCACTGCTGGATTCCAGATTGCCACAATCCTTTCTTTCAGCAGTGTCTCCATGATCTTTCCCACCACTGAGGTGAGGCTGACTGGCCTGTAGTTCCCCACCTCCTCCCTAATGCCGCTTTTGTGCAGTGGGACTACATGTGCCCTCCTCCAGTCCTCTGAAACCACACCTGTGTTGAGTAACTCTGTGAACAGGGCTGCCAGAGATGCTGCTAGTTCCCTTCGAAGTTCCCTTAATATCCTCAGGTGGATGCTGTCTGGCCCCATGGCCTTATCCAACTTCAGCTTTATGAGTTCTTCCAGAAAACTCTCCACTGTGAGTGGACTGGTGTTCACTTCTCCCCCTCCCATTGCCTCTGCAACCCAACTGTGGTCCTTAACCATCCCCCTCCTTAGTGAATACTGAGCAAAAGTATTTGTTCAGTATTTCTGCCTTGTCCAGATCCCCCTCCTTATACTCTCCTTCTTCCCTTTGAGCCTCACAATCCCCAATTTTTTTATTCTTTCACTGATGTACAGTGCCTATAAAATGCCTTATCCCCTTTGTTTACAGACCATGCTAAATCCTCTTCTGTCTGTGCCTTCATCCTCCTAACAGCCTTTCCTGCTTCCTTTATACATTCAAGGTTCACCTCCCTGTCCTCCTCCCTTTGGCTCCCCTTATATTTCCTGAAACTCAACCTTTTAGCCCAGACTTTGTCCCCCACCTCTTTAGAGAACCATAGTGGTTCCCTTGTTCTTTTCCCTTTGGCCACTTTCCTAATGTATTGGTTTGTTATCTCCACTATGGCTCCTTTCAGTTTCTCCCATTGTTCCTCCACCCCCTCTGTTACCCCTCCCTTCCCCAGGACTGTTGTATACATCTACCCATTTCAGTGAAATCTGCCCTCCTGAAATCTAATACTCTTGCCCTTGTGTGGCTTAACTGAGTCCATGTCTCCATGCTGAACCTCACCATGTTGTGGTCACTGGATCCCAGCTGCCCTTCCACCTGTATTTCTTCAACTCTGTTCCCATTGGTCCATACCAGGTCTAGAATCAACTTGTCCCTGGTTGGCTCATGCACCAGCTGCCTGAATCCAACCCCCTACAAGAATTCTAGGATGGCTGTGCTTCTGGCTGAAGCAGCCACCTCAGTAGCCCAATCCATGTCCGGCATATTGAAATTCCCCAGTAGCAGGATTTTGCCTTTAGCTGCCATGTTGTGTATGTTCTCCACTAGTTCCCAGTGGGCAGGTCTACAGAGGTTTAGGGATCAAGGAGGAGTGGACCTACCCAACCTCAGAACCTACTGCCAGATGGTACAACTCTATCCTTGGACTGACTATAAGAAAAACTATCCAGAAAATGTGTGGGTCACACAGGAACTCTCTAGCAACTTAGGGGCCCATCCCTTGAAAATATTTGATGCCCAAATAGATGGACCCTTGTTATCAGTCATGACAACCCTTTGTCTGCAACAACTTTATCAGAACTGGGTGGCGGTTAGGTGGGAACTAAATGTTCCCAACTCTCTCACATTCTTAACCCACATAAACAGGTGCCTGCAGTTCATCCTCCCCTTGATGGATGCCACCTATTCTAAATGGTGAAGACTAGGTCTAATCTGGTTCTTGCAGTTCATGTGGGATGGGGTATTAAGGTCATTTGCACAAATGCAATTAGAATTTACATTACCACAGGAATGACCATCTCAGATATTTACAGATAGCGTCATTTCTCAGGATGGGAGACCAATTGAGGGAGGTTCAGACAGACCCACACCCCATTATTACAGTTATTAAACAGGGGACAGATGGACATCTGCGCAACAAGTACATTTCAGCTTTAGTTCATACTTTTCAACAGTACATAGGGGATCTCCTGCCCCCATTTTTTTCAACCTGGGAAAGGGAATCTGGGATAAATCTCTTTTCTCAAGAGTATAGTTGATTTGGGAGGGGGTGTATGGAACCTCCGCCTCTAATAACTGGAAAGAATTTAAATGGAAGGTGTTGAACCATTGCTTCCTTACCCCTTCTAAGACAAAACACTATACACAGGGACACTCAAGCCAATGCTGGAGGGGGTGCGGGGAGGAGGGCACCCTCATCACATTTTTTTGGAGCTGCTCCCTGATCTAGTCTTTTTGAACTGATATAGGCAGGAAGTATGGTTCCATACCAGGACTATCAGGAAAACCAGGGTCTGAACACTTGATCCTAGGTAAACGCCCCAAAGTAGGAATTTGAATAAACAAAAATCTTTCTTGGGCATCCTATTGGCAGCAGCTTGTAAAGCTATCACTAGAAGATGACTAATCCCAGCCCTTCCCAAACTAGAAGATTGGATCTCCATAGTAAAACATCTACCAGATGGAAAAAAAATCATTGCTGACCTCTGGCTTCAGACAGATAAACTGGTAGGGGTTTGGTTGCCTTTTGTGCATCTTATTGCAGAGTTGCGGTCCTCTCTCAGCAGGCAGTGGGGTACTGACCTGTCTTGAAAGTGGCATCTGAGCACCTGGCCTGTTTTTTTCTTTTTCTCAAGAAGATATACCTCAAGAATATACACTGCGCCTCACTTTAGTTACAAATTAGTTTTTTTATGTTTACATCTTTGTTGGGTTCTAACCCGGTTGTAAAAATATTTTCACAAGGGCAAGAGTCATACACTTCTGTTGAAGTTAACTGTACAGCTTGATCTCGCAATGGGAACATGGCATTTATTTGATCACATTTTCCTTAATCACATGGTAATTGAAACTGGCAGATTTACTAGACTTTTATTTTGGTAAATGTAGAAGGCAGGTCTGTTTTGTTCTCAACTAAGATAACTTTGCCTCCTTTAGTATGACACCTGTTCATTATTTGTATATAGATGCCTTATTAAGACAATTTGAGAGCTGGATTTCCAAGATACTGTACTATTCTCATGTTATTGCTTCTGTACTGTGGTATGCATGATGCTTGCAATAAAGAAGTTAAAAAAATATGCCGTTCCAGCAATTAGGGTCACTTTTTTCTTATCAGCGGTGTTTGCATGGAAATACCATTCCCATTAATTTAGGACTTCCAGAAATAAAAGCTAAATTCCTGGGGCCTGATTACAAGAAATGTTGGAGGCAACGTGGATCCAGGGATACAGATCAAGTGCATATATTTTGGGGCTTCCAGGTTCTAACAGAGTTCTGGGCATCAATGCAGACACTTTAATCCCCTATATGATAGGACTGACCTCCTGTCACCTGCAATGGTTCCATTAACAATTCTACCAGGAATCAACATTAATAATCACACAGTTCTTCTCTGCCACTTAAAGCAGCAAAAGCAGTCAATAGAAAGTGGCTCTAGGCTAAACTACCAGCAGTTGCTCAGTGGAGACCTATATTTAACTCAGTTTACTTAATGGAATGATTAACATTATCTCTGAGAAGTTGTAAATCCCAATTTTGAGATAAATGGCAGAAATGGATACTATATATGATGGAACATGATACCTATTTTATGCCTTGAAATGATGAATAATGCCAACAAGGTAACTGGTGCATTGCTCCATACTCCTGGCTCCTTTCTTATTAAGTTGTCACAACTACTGTGACGCCATCTACCTCAGGGTCAGTGGAGGTGTGCTACAATGCCTGTAACTGGTGCAGAACACAGCTGTGAGACTGCTGACTGGCCTTCCTAGGTCAAGTAACATTACTTCAGTGCTGTGTGAGTTCCACTGGCTGTTGGTTAAGTGGCACATCTCCTATTAGATCGATTTGTTAACCTACAGTATAAGGCCCTGCACAGGCTAGGGCCAGGTTACATACTTGATCTCCTACATCCATATCATCCCAGTCATTCTCTCAGCTCTTCCAGTGAGGGCTTCCTGGTGGTCCCCAAGACTAGACTTAAAACATCTGGGACAGAGCCTTCAGGGTGGCAGGACTGGTAATATGGAATTCACTACCGAGGGCTCTGAGGGAGGTCCCGTTGGTAGAGGTATTCAAAAAAGGCCTTAAAATCTACCTATTTGCTCAGGTGTTTGGTTCCACTGTGGATATTAACTGATTTTAGTTGATCTACAGTAATTATATTTATGGTTTTAGACTTTTTATTGTTATGTCATAATGGTCATTTGTATTTGTATTGGTTGATTGTGCTGTTGTATTATATTGTAATGCCACCCTGGGTCTCCAGGGAAGGCAGCCAAAAACAAATAAACTACTACTAAGTATTGCACTCTAATATATCTGTTTCAGTATGAACTCTGTGCCATGCTTTATACGGTCTGTATGTTACTCATTCCATGTAATGTAATTCACTAGCACTGTATACTCTCTAGCTAGCACAACTCCATCTGTTTTGTTATTCTCTGTGTTCACAGTTTGTACTGTATTCTGTGTTCTGTACTGTTTAAAATACAAAATAAAACATTTCAAATATAAAAAAGTTGTTTTAAGTAAGTTATATATTTGTTGGTTTTTATTTTCAGATAAACTCACGATATCATTTTGGGCTGCCAAAACCCTGCATCTCAATTTAATTTTTATTACAATCTCCTCTTTTGGTATGTAATAAATTTCATTTAGAACATTTCCAAGTCCTAATAGGAATACATATTTTTAATAAAGTCAAGATATTAAAAAATGAATTCACTGCTTGAGTATGCTTGAGTACTTTATTTGCTCTTCAATACACCTTTCTGAAAGTTTTATGGCATAAGCAATAAATCAAGAAGAAAAATAATCAACCTTTTGTTATTTATGGCAGATAGGGGATACTAACCTAATTCAACCCTTAACATACAAGCTGGAACACAGCTGGACATTTACACTGTCTGTAAGTGAGAATGTGCAGCCATACCCCATATCTCCGAGGTATAAAGAATAGTTGTTTTTACCTTGGCATTTAAAGAGCTAGTGTACTGCCTAAAACTAATTTTAGCTTTTAAAAAGCAGTCAACCATTACCTTTTATATCTGAGGTACTTTTTCTTTTCTCTTTAGTTAATTATAAGATTGTGTACCTGATTTTAGTAGTTGTGCTGTGTGGAACATTACTCTGCCTAGCAGCTGACATATCTATCTCTGTCCCACCCTTTACATCATCAGTATTGTGGCCATACTAACTGTGACATCACTCCTGCTTAGGAATAGCCACTCATTAGCTGTGAGGTCAGTCCCCTGTGATGTCATTGTCAATGAGGTGACAGTGGATGATGTAATGGAGGAACTAGAGATAGATATGCCAGCTGCCAAACTGAAAGCTATTCCACACATCCAACACAATATTATCAAATAAAAAACCTTTTAATGAGCAAAAGGAAAAAGAAAAATACTTCAGAAATAAAACGTTACAACTGACTACTTCTTAAAATTTGAATCATTTTACTCTGTCTGTTTTCATTCCACTAGCTCTGTAAAAGTTCCACTAACTCAGAGTCCCCAAAATCTACTCATAAATCTCTTGAGTCCATTAATTGATTTTGTCATTTATCTTAAATAGTCAAAATGTCTATTCCGCTTCTGATTATTGGCAAAACATAATCCCAAGTAGTCATAACTGGGTACTATTTCATAGAGAGGGAAGAACCACAGAAGGTTCTGAAGATCTAAAAGGTTCTGATAAATCACAAAATGTTCTAATAGTTATCCGAGCCTTATCACAACTTTTGGAACCTTTAGTTTAAAGTACAAAAACTGTTTTAAACATTGTTGTCCACCTGTCAGCGAAGGGGATAAGAATAAAAAAATAACTTGCAGTGGTATTATATTACCGTCAACCCCCTTTTGGGTCTGTGTACCACCACCTCCAGCCTTCTTACTAGACAAAGACTTGCAGGCAAAATATATTAAACTCCAAAATCAATTCTTCAAAAGTTATCCAAACCTTATTCAAACCTGAAAAAAGGTTCTTATTGTCACAATCTCGCTCAGCTGGTCAGCCCTCTACTCCCAAAGTGCCAGCCTCTGAGCATATGATTTGTGTACAGTGAACAGAATAAGGTAGTCCTCTTGTCTGTTTTGTGGGTTCAAGTCACCTTAGTCTCAAGCGCTGGAGGGATTCAAACTGATAACCTGTTGTTAGCGTACCCAATTATCAGACTCAGATAATTCTGTCTTCGGGGGGCCAGATATCTTTGCCTACGGGCACCCAACCAGGTCTTTCAAATGAACCCTTAGAACTCTATGCAAGACTTTAGAGAACTCTATCCATTTCCCAGTTTGGTATACAATAAGCCCATACACAGTGTTACTTATAACCTTTAAAAGCTCCACTTAAAATAAAAAGAAATGTCAAGGCACTACAGACAGTTCCATTGAAAAAATATCTCTTTACTTTAAAAATATCAAAACAGAACAATAATTACAGAACAAAATATATATCCCAACACATACAGCATTAAAACAAACAGGAAAAAGTGCAGTTCCTACAATTTATAACTTTAGACTGGTCTAATCTAATGCTTACTTTCTTTCAGTGCTTTGAGGGTCTCTCTTCTCTCAGTAAGAGTTATTGTCTTGTGTATCTCTAAGGCTTGCTCAGTTTGGATAAAAGAGTTCTGAGCCAGCCTTCTCTCTGAGATCATTAAACTCCGCCTTGGTGTATTAAAAGTTATATGTTACCACACAGGATATCCCAACAAGATTTAAAAAAATGATAAGTGACATACTCAATTTTCTCTCCTCAGGGTAACTGGTCAGAACTGGATTTTGTTCTCTCACACACACACACACACACACACACACACACACACAGGTTCTGTGATGTCCTCCCTAAGCTTTCCTGGGAATGTGTATTTAACCTTCCAAATTCGTCTGGGTCCTCCCTGGCTCAGACATCAAACCTCTTCAATGTCCATTCTGGCCTCTCTCCGACACCCCTCCCCACAAGTCCTTCCAGGCAACTATGCAAGTCAAAAGATCTCCCTGAGGGCATTATAAATTGGATACTTTGGTTCCTGCCTTCAAAGAAAATTGAACAAAGGAATTGCATTTTAAATAGCTGCAGACTCAAACCACCTCCTGTCCTTTGAACTATCTCTGGGGGGTCTTGATGTGTCAGTTCCAGTAAGACAGCCTTTTCCTCTGCCACAGTCATCATACATTCATTTCTCATATTTACAACAAAATTTATACAGGGATCAGAATCAGTGGTCCAAGTGTGACACTTATAAGGCTCTTTTACAGAAATGGACATAGGTTTGGGTAGTTCTGTACTTTTCCAAACTGGTTCTCCCATCCCTACTATTTCAAGTGGTTCTCTATGAAGGTATATATTGTACCTGTCTCTCTTTGGGCTGTCAAAATCCAACAGTTGAGTTTTGTTTCAGTTAGTTTCAAGAAAGGTATTTTAACACCGTTCAGCAAACTTATCAACTTTTTTTTGTACTGTACACCCAATAAAAGGATGACATGAGAACAACATCATCTGCGTAAGTTAATAAACTTAACTGAATTATTCATAACCTTCAGAGAGTGGAAATCCTGTTGATATAGTTAAGTAATGATGTCATTTAAATACAGATTAAACAAAAGCAAAGCTAGGATGCAGCCTTGATGCACACTCTCATTAATATTAATCTGGTTAATTAAATTTCCTTTACTATTTTATTGTATGTTAGACCACGTATTTTTATGAAGTCTAATAATAACTACTAACAAAATGTATTGATTCCAAGAGATAAGAGGGAAGTTCTTAATGTTTTAAGGCTAATACTATCAAGCACCATCTTCAAACAGATGAAACAATATTACAATTTGCATTTTTTCACTCTTGTGTTTTTATGAACAATTTGCAAAAGTACCGTACAGTTTTGCATGGTTGACCTTGACTTCTAAAATCCATTATTAGACTTGTCTAAATATATTATTTGTTTCAACCCAATTATGTAATCTTTCTGATACTATTTGTGAAAACAATGTGTGTAGCATCAATAAGACTGAGTGGTCTGTACATCTACAGTTCACTTAAAGAACCTTTTTTGTGTATGGGATACATAAGATTACTTGCCCAAGAAGATGGCAATAGTTTATGCTGGAAAATGTGGTTGTAAAGATGATGAAGAAGAGGAACCCACCACTCCTGGTAATACTTATATAAATCTGCCACTATGTTGTCCTATCCAGGGGCCTTATTTAACTTTTGTTTAGTTAAATCACTTTTGTTGTCTTATTAAACATGAAAATAATGGAATTGGTGAAGAAAGTTTCCTGACATTTATCGGTAGTTCAAAGGTAAAATCATCTCTTAGATCATCTTGAGGGTCAAGATATATTTCAGTGTAATATTTTTTCCCATTCTAATAGTTGAATAAATGCCTTAGCTCACTTAGAATATAGTTTGTAACCCCTTTCTGCTGATTGCCAGAAAATGTTTGTATTATTCTCAGTAATCACTTATTTTAGAGCATTCCAAGCATTTATCTGAAATTTACATTTTTCTTGTTGAAGAACATTATTGTAAATTTACCTATGCTGATTCAGTATACAGAGATTTGCTGATATTTTATGATTCCAGGTTTCTCTAATTAGTTTATTAAGTTTTATTTCTTCCCCTTTTGCATACATCATTAAATCAGGGTGTTTCAATTCTTGTTTCTTTTTTTCTTCTCTCATATAATAGTGGTACTAAGTTATTGTTTAATTGCTCAAAATTTTGAATACAAGATAATGTGCTGTTGCTGGAAAGAATACTGGTTCTGCTTGCTATCATCATGCCAGGTGGTAGTGTAAGATCCATATTATCTAGAGTATCTGTAATCCAATTAATTCATTTAAGTTCATTATTTCTTTATTAGTTTTTGCCACTGTTACATCACTCATTCATTTGATTAGTATAACTTAATGTAGTACAGATTGATAAGTGAGGTGATTCTAAATGCTCAATGATTTCTTAATCTATCATTTTATCTATTCAATTTATGTTTGCCATACTAATCCAATTCTAGATGCATCATTTTTTGAGTGAAATGTGAAGTCACCACTAGAGCCACCTTTAGGTCTATCATTTATAATGATACAGTCCAATGTTTGCATTACAGTGTTTAGTTTTTTCCCTGTATCATTATGCTTTGTGTTCCTAAATTCTCTTTTATCCATTAAGTTATGATTTAACCCACTAATCCTCATTTTTTCCGGTACATCACTACTAAATTCTGAGGTAGAATCCAGAACATTTAAAAGTCTTGCATTGAAGTCACCAAGTAATATAATGTCATAATCAGTGTTGATATCTCCTATATTCCTACCACTGGTAGAGAATGATGTCTACATGTTATCTGTATTTGTGAACAGTTTTTGGGGATTACATATATCTATCTCATCTATCTATCTATCTATATATATATATATATATATATATATATATATATATATATATATATATATATCTATATCTATATCTATATCTATATATCTATATATATATATATATATATTCTTTCAAAAAAATTGTTAATACATTAGTTAGGGTGAGTACCACAGCAACAAAAGTAGGAAATGAGGTGTTAGGGTCACCCCATCCCCCATCCTCCACACCAACAGGTATCGGGGTGTGCCATTGGGTCTCGGGTCCAACTCTCATTCCATCCACATGTAAACAAGGTTACATGCTGCAGTATAGGACAATGGGTAAAGTTAGACCTGATGACTGTCTTCCTGTTGGTGTGTGGAAAGATGAAGGATGGGGTTGGGTGGTAGGGGTGTGAACCCTGGGGGTGGGGTGTTAGGGTTGGAAACCCTACACCTCATTTCCCTACTTTTGTCACTGTGGTATTCACCCTAACTAATGCATTAATGATGTTTTTTTTTTTTTGCAAAGAATTTCCATTCTTTTTCAGATAGTATAAATGTATCTTCATTTTACTGTGGGAGTGCAGGGTCCTTCACATCCCTCCATCCAGATAGTACAACAGTATCCATATGTCATGGTGGGAGCACAGAGTCCTTCAGACCCTGCACTCCCATCCCTCCATCCAGATAGTACAACAATATCCATATGTCCTGGTAGGTGCACAGGGTCCTTTGGACCCTGCACTCCCATCCCACCAGTGAGATAGTACAATACTGTCCATATGTCACAGTGAGAGTGCAGGGTCTTCTGAATCCTGCACTCCCATCCCTTCATCCAGATAGTACAACAGTGTCCATATGTGACAGTGGGAGTGCAGTGTCTGAACCTGCACTCTCATTCCTACATCCAAATAGTGTAACAGTGTCTATATGTCATGGTGGGAGTGCAGGGTACTTTGGACCCTGTGCTCCCATCCCTCTACAGATGCACATATGTATCTAGCTGTGGAAACACAGGGGTCTTAGACCCCTGTGCTTCCACACATTAAGTTATGAGCAGGCAAATTGCAACAAATAGTCATCATTGTGCCATCTCAAATAATTTTCACCCCAAATGTTCACCATAATGTTCTTAGCACCTCACCACATGTACCCAGTACAACAAACTTTCAAATCCCTGTCAAAATGTAATTCCACACAACTATAATACCGTTTTTATGCCACAGCTGCGGAAAAATATTTTCAGTAGGATCTGAAAAATGACAGCTGTACTGTTCATAAGGTGGTGTGGAAAATGGCAATATTAAAAATCTGGAGTGAAAATAGGAAAAATTGGCGACGTTACAAGCATGCGTAGAAACTGCGTAACACACACTCGTAACATGGTCATTTTTTGGAATTTTTTCACCAAATTTTCAACATCATCATTATGGGACCTACCCTCATGAACACTACAACTGTGATTTTGTTAATCCATTCCAAAAGTTGATTTCGCACAGCAACTGCGCCATTCTGTGCTACAGGAGTGAAAACACATTCCAGGCAGGATGTGCAAAATGACAGCTGTACTATTCATAAGGAGGTGTGAAAAACTGGCAATGTCAAAAATCTGCAGTGAAAATATTAAAAATTGGCAAAGTTACTAGTGTGGGTAGAAACTCCGCAACACACACTCGTAACGCAGTCATTTTGGGGAATTTTTTCACCAAATTTGCAACATAGGCTCTTTGAGATGCTACCTCATGAACAGTGGCACTGTTGTTTCATGAATCAGTCCCAAAAGGTAATTCTGTGCAGCAACTGTGAAATCACCTTTTGGGACTGAGAAACACAATGACAGTGACATGTTCATGAGATGGGGTTCCAAGAACCCCCTGTTGAAAATTTGCTGCAAAAATTCCTAAAATTGACCAAGATATCAACATAAGTTGAAACCCCCATTGAATCCCATTATGGAAACATAGAAACATGGACGATGTCGGCAGATAAGAACTGCAAGGCCCATCCAGTCTGCCCATTTTTTCTACCTTATGAATGTGCCATAGGCCTTTACTCTGTCAATGGCCTTTCTATTCATACTCATCTGTATTGCTCCCTTATGCCTATCCCATGCCTGTTTGAAGTCCTGCACTGTATTCATATCCACCACTTCCTAAGACAGGCCGTTCCATGCATCCACCACCCTTTCTGTAAAAAATAACATCCTCACATTACCCCTTAATCGGCATCCCCCTGATCTCATGCTGTGTCCTCTTGTCCTGCTATTTTTCTTATATTGAAACATGTTAAACTCTTTCACCTTGTTAATGTCCTTAAGATGTTTGAATGTTTCAATCATATCACCTCCCTCCCTCCTTTGCTCTAGGGTATATATATTGAGCTACATTAATCTGTTCTCATATGTTTTCTGATACAGTCCATGCACCATTTTGGTTGCCCTCCTCTGGACTGCCTCCATTTTGTTAATGTCCTTGTGCAGGTTAGGCCTCCAGTACTGCACGCAGTACTCTAGATGGAGCCTAACCAGTGTCTTGTAAAGCGGGATTAGTACCTCCCTCTTACGACTTATGATACCCCTACTAATACACCCCAGCATCTCTCTAGCCTTACCTACTGCTTTAGTGGTCTGCTTGTATGGTTTCAGGTCATCTGTGATGATGATGCCCAAGTCTCTTTTTTATCTTCTGATTACCAGCAACTCCCCTCCCAACCTACAATTAGCTTCAGGGTTTCTCCTCCCTATGTGCATGATCTTGCACATACTAACATACTAAAATGCCAGCAGAATAGGCCTAATGGTCTTTCGTGTCTGCTCGTTTGGTCAGCCCCCACCCTGGGTGCTCACCTTGCTGCCCCCTTCGCCTTCTCTGGCTTCTCCCTTCCCAGTTCCGGATATTCTTGCTGCATTGGATTTTGCTTCCAGAACCCTTCCCCTGTACCTGTCCCACCCTCTCTTGAACCCCTCCACTGTCTCTGCCTCCACCAGCCCCCTAGGCAGCGCATTCCATGGCTCCACCACCCTCTCAGTGAAGTAGCACCTCGTCCTTTCTCCCCTGAATCTTCCCCCCTCCAGCTTCCACCCATGCCCTCTAGTGGCCCCCTCCTCCTTCCTTGGAAGCACCCTGACTGTTCCTCCCCTATTTACCCTCTTCATGTACCTGAAGACCTCTATCATGTCCCCCCGGTCCCTTCTCTCTTCCAATGTGTACATATTTAGCTCTTCAAGCCTCTCCTCATAGGTCCTGTCCCCCAAGCCCCAAATCATTTTGGTTGCCCTCCTCTGGACCCTCTCCAGGAGGTTAATGTCCCTCTTTAAGTGTGGCCTCCAAAACTGCATGCAGTACTCAAGGTGCGGCCTCACCAGGCAGTTATAAAGAGGGAGTATCACTTCCCTCCTTCTGGAGGTGATCCCCCTAGCAATGCATCCCAGCATCCTGTTGGCCTTGACTGCTGCCCTCCTACAAGTCTCAGAGTTGTTCATCTTGACATCCACCACCACCCCCAGGTCCCTCTCAGCCATCGAGACTTGTAGCATTTCCTCCCCAGGGTGTACACTTGGCCCGGGTTTCTGGCCCCCAGGTGGAGTACCTTGCATTTCCCTGCATTGAACCTCAGCTTCCACTTTCTAGAACACCTTTCCAGGCCTCCAGGTCCCCCTGTAGGGCCACCCTCCCCTCCTCCCCATCCACCACTGCCCCCAGTTTCGAGTCATCCACAAAGAGACTCATCTCACTCCTGATTCCTGTCCTTATGTCAGAGACATAGGCGTTGAACAGAAGGGCCCAAGGACTGATCCCTGTGGGACCCCACTAATGACCCTCCTTGGGATGAGACTATCCTGCAACCACGACCCTCTGGGTCCGGTCCTGGAGCCAATTGCCTATCCATCTGATCATCTGGTTCCCCACCCCATTTCTCCCTGCTTATCCAACAGGCCCACGTGAGGAACAGAGTCAAATGCCTTGCTGAAGTCTAGAAAGGGCGTCCACTGGTCTACCCAGGTCCAAGGCACTCATCACCCAGTCATAGAACTCCACCAGGTTTGTCTGACAAGATTTCCTGGGATGAATCCATGCTGTCTATCGTCCAGGCACCCTGACTTATCCAGGTCCCCCCCAGCCTCTCCTTGACAATGCCCTCCATCACCTTGCCCACCACCGATGTCAGGCTGACAGGCCTGTAGTTCCCTGCCACCTCGCTTGATCCCCCCTTGTGGATAGGCACTATATGCGCCACCCTCCAGTCCTGGGGCACCCACCCAGCCCTCAGAGAGATGGTGAAAAGCTCCGCCAGGGGTTTCACCAGGACATCCGCAAGTTCCTTCAGCACTCTGGGATGTAATTTATCCGGCCCCGGTGCTTTCTCCATCTTAAGGGAGCTGAGGGCTTCCCTCACTCTCTCTGCTGTGATTTCCACTTCTGGTACCTCTTCTCCCTGCTTAGCCCTCCCCTGTCCTGCAAGTGATGCCTTCCCCCCTCCCCAGACCCACAGATCGGTAAGGGTCCCCCCCTCCTCAGTATCTCTGTCTCCTCCCATGTATGATGCAGCACCCCCATTTTCCTTGGTGAAAACTGAGGTGAAGTACTCATTTAGTACCTCAGCCTGCTCCCTGGGTCTTGTGCCCATCTCCCTGATTTAATCCTGCTAATCTGCCCTTCACCCTTCATTTTTCCCCAATGTATCTAAAGAACCCCTTGTTCCCTCTCCTAATTTCCCTGGCCAGGTTCTGCTCCTTCCTTGCCTAAGCCGCCCTCACCACCCTAGTGGCCCTTCTAGCCATCAGCTTGTACTCCCCTTGATTCCTTTCACTCCTTGAGCACTTCAATTGCTTATAGGCTGCCTTCTTTCCCCGCACCACCTCCTGGACCTCCCTGGTCCACCAGCAGGGTTTTTGGGCCCTACCGCATTTTCGTCTTACTCTTGCAACAGGTGCTGGTAGCATCCTGCACCCCTCTCCTGATGATTTCCCACCTACTATCAGTGTCCATGTCTGATCCAATCCCATCCAAATCCTCCTTAAGAATCCTTCCCATTTTCTTAAAATCCACCCCCCTGAAGTCTGTTACTTCCGTCTTTGTGCAGCCTTCTACCCCTCCTAGGTCCAGGCAGAACCAGACCGTGGCATGGTCACTCCCTGCCAATGGGTCCCTTACCTCCAGGCCCCCAATCTGGTCACTGTCTGCCAGGACCACATCCAGTACCCGCACCACCCTGGTCAGTTCCCTCACCTGCTGAGTTAGGAACGCGTCTTGAAAGTCATCCAACAACCTCTGTTCCCTGGTCACAGAGGATGTCATAGTCTCCCAGTCTGTTCCTGGCATGTTTAAGTCCCCCAACACCACCACCGTTCCTCTGCCTAGTCTGCAGTGTCTCCCAACATCTGCCACCAGACTGTCCTCCAGCTCCTCAGCCAGGGCAGGGGGTCTATACACCACTCCTATTTTCACTCTCTTGCCCCCCCTTGTTATCAAGGTGACCCAAATCACCTCCACGGTTCCCTCCACCTCCTCTACTTCCCCTATGCCAATGCAGTTTTTGACTATCATTGCTACCCCTCCTCCCCTTCTCTCCCCCCTGTCCTTCCTGAACATAGTGTAACCCTCCAGGTTCAGGTCCCAGTCATGTCCTGCAGTGGCCCAAGTCTCAGTGACTGCTGCCGCATCCACTGCTCCCTCAGTTAGCATCTCCTGGAGCTCAGGCATTTTATTGCCCAAGCTCCTGGCATTTAGCAGGACTACCTTCCACCCTTTCCCTATAGTTCCATTTCCCCTGCTCGTGTCCCCATGGGGATTCTGTTTTCCCCTGGTCTGCACTTTGCCAGTCAGCCTTTTCCCGCAATCCTCCAGCTCCCCAGGGTGGAGACAGAGTCCTCCTCCATCGGCACCCCTGACAGCCTTTTCTCCCATCCCTCCCCCCTTCACAAGTTTAAACCCCACTTTTCACCAATGAACCCCTCTATTTTCAACTTAAGGATTCCTCCTCCAAATTGAGATGGAGTCTATCTCTAGCATACAGCTCCTTATCCTCCCAGGTCTCCCCCCAATCCCCCATCAACCCATACCCTCTGGCCTCACACCACTCCCTGAGCCACTGGTTTATCTCCCTTATCTTCCTTTTGTGTTCCCCACTAGCCCTTGGCACTGGCAGGATTTCTGAGAAGGAAACTGTGCATCCTATGTCATGACAGACCCTGGCAAGCTCCCTGAATCTTGCCTGTATCTCTAGCTCGCTATTTCCCTCAATGTCATTTGTACCCAGGTGGACCAGTATGTCCGGGGAACCCCCACAATCCTTTGCCAGCTGATATACCTCATGCTTAGCCCTGTGCACCGTTAGTCCAGGGAAGCATCTTGTTCTAACTGGCCAGGCTTCTCCCTCCCTATCCCATTTGATACCCCTGATCATAGAATCCCCAACAGGAGCACTCTGACTGCTCCTTTTCCTCCATTCCCCTTCCATGTCCCTCATCCTTTCTACGGCCCTTCACCCAGCCGGCTCCTTGTTCTTCCCCCTATCTGGGTGCCACATGCCACCCCCTCCTTATTTACCATGGCCACCCCTCCCTCCAATCCTATGCCTCTCCTCCTCCTGAGTATCCTTCTGTACCTTGCTAATTCCCCCCTCACTGCTCACGACTGGTCCTTCTCCCCCATCTGCTAAACTAGCCTGGCTCATCCTCCCTTCCTTCCTGTCTCCATTTAGTTCATCCTTGCTCGTCGTGCTCCCCTGGTCTAAACCCTCAGCTCCATTTACTGAATCCTCCTTGGACTTCTGGTCCTTCTCCTTTACCTTTCCTCCCAACTGGTCCTTCTCCTTGCGCTTTCCTCCCTCTTCCCCCTGCCCCTCCTGCTCTGATTCACTGCTCCCCCCATTTTCCTGCATTCCAGGTCCCCCGTTCTTCCTGCTATCTGGCCCCTGCCTCCTGCCCCCTACTCCCTTTCCATCTCTAACCACCCCTGTCATGGCTACATCACCCCCCTCATCCTCGAGCAGAAGAAGAGATTTGAAGCAGTTACTGAGTGTAAGGTCTGATCCACCTCCCCGCCTTGCTTCCTTCTGTCCAGCTCTGGCCATCTGCCTACTTCCCTGAGAATGTTGTCCCTCCATCCCTCCTTTGTGAAGGTCCCCAGTTACCTGCCTGCTTCCTTGGTAGTGTCCTTTTGGACCCCCTCTGCCAGGGTCCCTATGTGGCCCCTGAGTATTCTCCTGCACTCCTTTCCCTATGCCCCCACCCGCAGTGCTTGGTGCAACCCCATGGGAGATCCCCAGCCCCCTTTGCCAACCATACTGCCCCACTTCCCCCAGCTGTCTCCTAATCCCCGCAACCTCCTCCCTAAGCTGTGCCAGCTGGTAGCACACTGGGCAACCACCGAACTTCCAAGCCCAGTCCAGTATCATGGCTGCTCCACACCCTGTGCACCCCACTACCCTCCCAAAGATGCCGGCCTTAATGACGTGTGGTTCCATCCCCTTCCAAATAGGTTTCCTTGGGTGAGCCACCAGTTCCCCCCAGTCCAAGATACTCCCTACTGCCTAATCAGGTCACCCACTAATCTTAGATACAGTCCCACTGTACACCAGTAACCCTGTTATTAGGTGCAGTAGAACACATTAAACTTATAAGGGAAATGAACAACTCCCTAAGCTCCTCTCTCCCAGCCTTTAAATCCAACCCCCATTGGCTAGAACTACATGAGCTGCACCTGCAGCCTTTTCCTCCAATTGCAGGGCAGATGTTCCCTATAAATTAGCAGAATTCTGGGGAGGGAGGGTTGGGGGAGGGCGGGTCTTGGGCAGACACCTGACTCGAGAGAGAGAGAGAGTGTATCAGCCCTGTGTCTCCCCTCCAAGCCCAGCAGCCAAAGAACCAGGCCCAAGCAAATCCCCCCAAATAGGTTTTAAATCAGAAGAAATAGGCCTCCACCAGTGCAGCCTGTTACACAGTGAAACATCCACAAAATGAGCCCACTTACAGCCACCAAACCAGTTTTCAAACTTCCAGCAGCCCCAACACAATATCCTGCTAGCCCCTTAGAAGTAAGAAAGAAAAGAACTAACCTTCTACCAAGTAAAATCCACAAGAACCCTGTGAAAACAACAAGCAGCAGCTACTGTCCTGGAACACAACTGATCCTGTCCCCTTCCAGTTCTTTCTGAGAAGACAAAGCAGCTAACACCTCAAACCTGATTCAGCTCTGCCTCCAGTCAATTGGCTGAGTGAGACCTGGACAGACCATTAACACCCTTCCCCCACTATGCACTAACCTTTGCAGCTAGTGGAGTCAGCAAAAAGGAATCAAAATTCAACTCAAAGCCCCCAAAATATGTTTGCTGCCAAAGGAAACAGGTCTCCAATTTAATCAGCTTCACTAACAACACATCAAAATAGGCTTGAAATTAACAGATATAAGTCTCCAATTCAAATAACCATCTCCAAGCAAATCCCACCAAATAGGTTTTAAATCAGAAGAAATAGGCTTCCACCAGCGCAGTCTGTTACTTCTTTGAATTAAACCCCAGTTTCCACTCTTCCGACCATATTCCCAGTTTTTCCAAATCTCTTCTCATTCTGCTCACCCCATCTGGATCATCTACTCTGTTGCAGATCTTGGTGTCATCTGCAAACAGGCAAACCTTACCCTCCAGTCTATCTGCAATGTCACTGATGAAGATATTGAAGAGGACTGGCCCCAGGACTGATCCCTGAGGTACCCCACTTGTGACTTGCATCTCTTCTAACTGTATACTGTTTACCACCACTCTCTGTTTTCTGCCCACCAACCAGTTTGCCACCCAGTTGACCAACCTCTGACACACCCCAAGCCTACCAAGCTTATTAATCAATCTGCTATGTGGAACAATATCGAAAGATTTGCTAATGTCAAGGTAAGTGACATCAACCAATATGGCTTACCTTGCTTAATGAGTTCGTAGTTCAGCTTTGAAGAGTGCAGATGTGTCCCAGTCCAGAGAAGATTGTGGCTCCCAACCTCCAGAGGGTAAGTATGGATGAGGGGGGGCAAGGGGAGGTGGGTGCACAGATTGAGGGTGGGGATGGGGGAGTGGGATGGGGAGATGACGATGGACCATTTTCTTCATTACAGGTCCCCCCAAAAAATTCAAAAGACTTTGGGGGATGGTTTTCTTCATTTACAGGAAGAAAAGAAAAGCAACTTGAGCACATTGGGGTGAGCTCCCAGTATGCCACTTCAGTTGGGGGGCATATATGATGCCAACTGGGGGCTTGGGCACTCCCGTCGGCAATGAAAGATGGTGGGAGGGAGAGACATTCAACACCAGAAGTGGGCATCCCAGTATCAAAAATCAAAATTAATTTATCTGGGCACACTGGGGTGGGCTCCCAGTGTGCCAGAATAGTGGAGGTGGGGATACAGCACTGTAGTAATGTGTGCACAATGCTGACATGGGGATTGGGCACCCCATGTCAGAAAGCATATTGCAGCACATTACAGTACTTTGATGCAGGATTCTGCATCAAAATTATTGAAAATTTTGATGCAGGATTCTGCATCGAAGAAAAGACCTTGGTGGATGGTTTTCTTCTTTTCACAGGTTGATGCCAACAGGGGGATTGAGCACCCCCATTGGCAATGAAAATGGTGGGGGGGGGAGAGACATCCGACACTGGGAGTGGGCATCCCAGTGTCAGAAGTTACAAATTAATTTATCTGGGCACACTGGGGTGGGCTCCCAGTGTGCCAGAATGGTGGGGGTGAGAATACATCAGTAATGTGCACACAGTGCCTACATGAGGATTGGGTACCCTGTGTCGGAAAGCATTGTGCAGTACGTTACAGTACTTCAATACAGGATTCTGCATTGAAATTATTGAAAATTTTGATGCAGGATTCTGCATAGAAGAAAAGACCCTGGGGACAGTTTTCTTCTTTTCACGGGGTTTTTTAACAAATTAATATATTTGGGCACACTGGGGTGGGCTCCCAGTGTGCCCAGTATACACACTATGTATTGTACACACAAAGTGCACAAAGCGGGTCTTCCTTGCCTCTGCAGCTGGCAGCACAAGTTCCAGCTGTGGCTGCAGAAGTCAAGAAAATACCACTCTTCTCATACAGAGAATGGACTCAAGGCAGTTCTCTGTATAAGCTGGCACTCAAGAAAAAAATGTCTTTGGGTCCAGCTTAAAACACTAAAAAAAATCAGAAAACAATCAGCTGTTTTCTTATTTTATTTTGTGTTTAAAACCTTCGGTACTTCAACATCCTCGCTAAGTGGCAAAACAAGATGGCGGCTGCAACACAGCTTAATCAATCGCAGCACTGTGAACTGTGTGAAAAATACCAGCATTCTTTGTGAAAAGAAGCTGGTATTTTTTGCACAGTAGTCCTATTGTTCGAACATAACCTGGTATTTTTCGCACGATACTCATATTGTGCGAAAGATAGTATCTTTGTGCCTGACTTATAAAATTTCCCATAGGAAATAATGGGAACTTTTAAAGTGTCATAACTTTTGAATGGAATTATATTTTTTCACCAAACCTTCAAAAGGCACATCTGTGACCCAAGGGCTTCCTAGCCTGACATTTTCAGCCCACAACATAAAGCTATTTCTGAGATCCAGGATCACAAACAAACTCAGATTTTTCTGTTTTTCAACACTTTGTATCTCAGAAACCACTCAATGGATTCTCACCAAAGTTGGCAGATCAAGAGACCTACAGCTAGAGATTAAGCGTGTCAAATTGCATGTAGAACTGCTGAATGGCTTCAAAGTTATTAACCCTCAAAGTTTGAACTTTAACATAGACGTGCACTTTCACCCTAACTATACTGGTACGACTGTGCTAGTATAAAATATGTATGTTCAGAAGTTTTACGTGATCACTGTTAATTTTAATGGCTAGGATTTTATCACTATTTACATCCAGTCTTTTTACTTTAAGGTCCTTTTGGAGCTTAACTTCTGTTAAGAGGCCAGGTTAGTCATGCATAAATTTTGAGAATTTTTTGGCAGGAACATGGTAGACATCAAAACTTGAAAATCTCAGTAATTCTGACAACCACCGTGTTTCCTAGAGGGACAATATATCATGCTTTCTCAAAAATTGAATACAATCATTATCTGACAATTTATTTCTTAAACCACCCATGTCCCAGGATAACAATTTTCAATAGTTTAAGTCAGAGTCTGTAATGGTCTTTAGAGGGTTAATTACATCCACTTCCTGTAAATTTGAATTAGTCATCCTCAATAGAAAAAATACATAATTTGTTTGAGGTGGCAGATAGGCAGGAAGTGGTACATTTGTTTCATAATGTGTATGAACTAGAGAGTGTAGCCCTTGAGCCTGAGTCTCTCAGCCATTGCTTGTCAATTGTTCTAAATCAACTAAATGTAACTCCACTGGCTCCAAGTTATAACTGTTCATACATATTAAATCTGGAAGTTGTTCATGTAATATCAATTTCATGCAAATTGAAATTATTCTGATTTATATCTATCCATACATTTGAGTCATGGCCAAGATTAATATTCAGGTTTTTAGTGAAAATTTTGCATATACTTTTCTTTGTTTTACTAATGAATTCATTTGTTGGAATTTGTCATCCAAAAAGGCTGAAAGTTTTTATGATTTCAGGGGGTTTTACTCTGATGATTTCTCCAGCTTCATAACCACATATCGCCTTTATCCTACCGGGTCATAATGTTGCATGCTTAATAGCGTATGACATTATGGCTAACCCGGTACAGCACTGCAGTAGTGAGTGAATGGTGCAATACCGCGTATACTGCTGTATGCGGTATTGCACCATTCTCACTTTCCCAGTCAGAGGATAAGACCTCTGCTGGGAATGGGTTCTGCCTACCAGCTGCTGTGGCTCAATGGACTGAGCCACAACAGCAAGGAATCCAGGCAGTGCTTCTGGGACCGTGTTTGATTCCCGGTCCCAGAATTTTTTTTTAAAATCTTTGTGCACTCCCCGACCTGAACCCCACCTCGGAGTTGAGAATCTATATTGGAGGGTTTGGGGGCACAGTCACCTGTAACAAGGGGTGTGGAGGCAGAGACCCCCATAGAAAAGAAAGATATGCCACATGGCAAGAACTGCGCTGTATCGGCAGCGTGATTGTGCCATGCAGCATAATGTTGTGCATGGTATTGACCCTGTGCCCATATTTACTACTCTAGTTATTCTCTCCTGAACCATATCTTCTGGCACAATAGTGTTACCACTGTACTGCACAAAGTGGGCTGTAGCTACCCTTGACTGTTTCATTGTTAAGCCCAACATAGACAAACTCTCTCTATTCCCCATATCCTAAATGCAATTTCTGGATCTCCAAAGTATACAAGTACTGCTGAATCATGGTTACAGTTGCTGTGTTTTTGACCATGTGTAGTAGATACTTAATTATACCATGGACATAAGTGAACAGCCAATGAAATACTCAGACTGGCAGTTTACCACCAGTGTAAATCCTCTGATAACCACTGGCTGATGAACAAAATAATGGTGGTAATGGTGGTCATCCGCATCCTAATTCTCTCCCTCTCAGGAATAAATACAATAAAAATAAAAACACAAAACAACCTCTTTAAAAGTTGTATTTTATTATAGCAAAGAAATTAACCTTGGTATAATCGCAATAAGCCACTCAGAGCATGTGGGTTATTGAAGGATTTACCACGGCTGGTGAGGATTTACCCACTCGGCTGCACCTCGTGGGCAAACTACTCCAGCCATGGTAAATCCCCCTGATAACCCACACCCCCCTCATGGCTTATTGCTTAACTCTCACCTTCAGAGTACTTGGAGTGTCATTGGTACTCCATTGAATTCCATGAATGTCCAGTATTACTTCCTGTAAAGGCTGACCCACTGTAACTTCCAGCTTACTGTACTAAGATTAGCAGTACTGTAGATATCAGTTGGGGTGGATCAAGAAATATCCCTACAGTTTCTAAAACACTTCAGTTGTTCCATATTAAATTTGCCTTTTGTAATGTTTCCACAAACAAGAACACATGGTTGTTGTCAGTTGTAACGGGTCTTTGTGCTGTTATTATTTTGCCCTTATCTTGATTATCCAAATGCATAAAAATTTAATTTTCACTACCAGTGACTCAGGAGTCTCATTATTATCATAGGGAATACCTTACCTTACCTTAAGAAACCTAAAAAATAAGTCTTTCTCCCCCCCCAGCTGCTGGAGGTCTGAATCCAAGCACGGAAGAAGGAGACTACTGAAGACTACAGGAAGTTCCTGTCCCAGAACAGGAAAGGCGAGAGTTGTAAGGGCACATAGGCAGTAGGAAAGTAAGTGTAAAAATACATAGAGGGAGGAGACAGGCAAGCATACAAAGCAACAGGAGAGGGGACACAAAATAAGTCAAGATGGGAGTGGTGCAGTGCAATGGCTGTGGGACAGCAGTGTTCCGGGAGACATTCCGGAGGCTGCAATGCTGCCCTGTTTGCAAGCACCTCTCTGGTCTGAGGGAGAAGGTTGCCCGTCTCCAGGCTGACCTGGCTAGGATTTATGAAACCTCTTCCCCCACCCTGGGACCACCAGGGCCACCACTGTTACCTCAGAGGTTGCCAAGAAAGAGGAGTGGTTGGACCAAGGTGGACTCAGGAAGGGAGAGGGAGGTGGAACAGAGGTGCATCCCTCCAGTTGTACCTCTCCACAATTCATATGCTGTTCTGGCAAAGACTGGTTCCTCTATGGAGGCACCTGCAGTGGAGACCAAGGAGAAATGCTGAGAACCTATACAAAGGAGACCAACAGGAGGGTGGACACGAGACCCCACAGGGGAAGGAAACAACTCCTGGTGGTAGACTTGATCATTAGGGGGTAGAAATTGGGGAGGAAGGGGATAAGGAGGTAAGGTGCCTGCCTGGCACCACAGCTCGGAGGGATGGGAAGCGAATCCTCAGGACTGCGGGAGCAGCTGCACGAGGGAGGGAGCTGGATGTCATTTTCCACCTAGGGACAAATGACCTGGCTGTGAATGGGATCAGAGCAGTGCAGGAGGAGTTGTGGAGTTGAGGAAGGGCCTTAGAAAAGTAGCATGTATGGTAACCTTCTCGGAGGTGCTGTCTGTCTATGGCAAGGATGATGCTAGGGTATTTTGCACCATGGAATTCAATGAATGGTTGAAAAACTGGTGTAGAGCTCAGGGTTTTGGCTTCACTGGGGACTGGGGAGTCACCTGGAGGGATGCAGGCTTATACTGGTGCGATGGTCTGCATCTGTCCAGGGGGGAACCAGGATCCTAGGTGACAGGTTTAAATGCTTCATTGGTAAGCATTTAAACTAGCCAAGGGGGGAGGCACTGAAAAGGAGCAGGGAAATCCCAGCCTCTCCCCACAAAACACAGTAGTTAGAGAGGTAAACACCAATTTCAAGAAGTCAGAATGAAGCAGGACAGGGGTAAATGCTGAAAAAGGCAGTAAGGACAGGGATGGGGCTAAAAGGGGCAAGGTCATAAAAAATAAATGGAAGGTGATGATTACCAATGCCTGTAGTCTGTGCAACAAGCTCCCTGAACTAGTGGCCTTGATGGAAGAGGGATGCCTGGATATTGTGGCAGTCACTGAAACATGGTACACAGAGAACCATGACTGGGATGTCAACATACCAGGATACACAGTCTACAGGAGGGACTGGGTGGGTAAAAGAGGAGGAGGAGGAGTAGCTCTCTATATAAGGGAAGGGATTAAAGCAACAGAACTAAAGAGTAAACAGGAAGTTGATGAGTCACTATGGGCCACCCTGGAGACAGGAAATGGCACCACAATCCGCATGGGGGTTGTGTACAGACCCTCATCTCAGGGGAAGGAAATGGACAAGGGAATAATAGAAGGCATCCTTAAAATGGCAAAAAAGGTGAGATATTATTGATGGGGACCTGAATATGCCAGATGTTAACTGGAATACCTTTGCTGCAGGCACATCCAAGAGCAGGGTCATTCTTGATGCCCTACAGGGGGCATGACTCAGACAGCTAGTGCTGGAACCCACTCGGGAGGGAGCAATCTTAGACCTGGTACTCTCAAATGGGGAAGGAGAAAGGATCTCAGATTTAGAAGTGAGTAGCCATCTGGGAACAAGTGACCACCAAACAGTGTGGTTCACAATAAACACAGCCATAGAGTCAAGCCACACAAAAATAAGAGTATTGGACTATAGGAAGGCTGACTTTGGGAAAAAGAGAGAGTGCCTTAGAAAAGCACTAGCAAACGGGCAAGAAGGAGGGGTGGAGGAACAATGGGGAATAATCAAAACAGCCATCGCAGAGGTAACAAGCCTTTGTGTGAAGCAAATCAACAAAACAAAATGAAGGAAAAAAACACTATGGTTCTCAAAAGAGGTGGCAGGGACAGTTAAGGAGAAAAGGATAGCATTCAGGAAATATAAGGAAACACAGAAGGAGCAGGACATAGAACTTTATCAGTTAAAGCAGAAGGAGGCAGGGAAGGCAGTCAGAATAGCAAAGGCACAAACTGAGGAAAAGATAGCCAACTCTGTTAAGAAGGGGTAACACCTTTTATAGGTACATTAGGGAGTGAAGGAAGACCAAGGGAGGGATACAGAGACTTAATAAAGGGAAGGGAATGTGGGCAGAGGGTGACAGCGAAAAAGCAGGGGTACTGAATGAATATTTCTGCTTGGAAGAGGAGGGGAAGGTACCTAAACCAAACAAGGGAGAAACTCTGAATGGGGTTGATACCAGTCCATTCACAGAAGAAAGGGTTTTGAAAGAACTCTTGAAACTGAGGGTGGACAAAGCAATGGGGCCTGATGGGATTCACCCAAGAATTCTAAAAGAACTTAGGGTAGAACTAGTAACACCACTGACTACTCTCTTTAACAAATCATGGGAGGATGGGGTGGTACCTGAGGACTGAAGGAGGGCAAATGTGATTCCACTTCACAAAAGTGGGAGCAGGGCAGAGGCAGGAAACTACAGACCAGTTAGTTAGACTTCAGTGGTAAGGAAAATTATGGAATCACTTCTGAAGAAAAGAATTGTTGAGTACCTAGAGGCCAGTGGGGCACAGGATCCAAGGCAGCATGGTTTCACAGCAGGAAGGTCATGTCAGATGGACCTAATAGAATTCTTTGACTGGGTGACCAAAGTAGTAAACCAGGGAGGGGCTGTGGATATGGCCTACCTAGATTTTAGCAAGGCATTTGACACAGTCTCACACAAAAGATTAATATATAAGTTAGCCAGCCTTGGAGTGGGTCCCAAGGTGGTAGCCTGGATAAAAAAGGGCTGGGCAACAGGACTCAAAGGGTGATAGTAAACAGAGTTCACAGTGAAGAAAGGAGGGTAACTAGCAGGGCACCGCAGGGTTCGGTATTTATAAATGACATTGGAGAGCACCTGGAAAGAAAGGTATGTCTCTTTGCAGCTGACACAAAGATCTGCAACAGGGTTGATACACAAGGTGGGGTGGAAAGGATGAAAAGGTACTTGGCAATGTTGGAGGAATGGTCAAATATGTGGCAGCTCAGATTCAATGCAAAGAAGTGCAAGGTAATGCATCTGGGAAACAAAAACCCAGGAGAAGAGTACACAATGGGGGGTGAGTTAATTACAACAACAAAAACTGAAAGAGACCTAGGAGTAATTATATCAGATGACCTAAAGGTGGGCAAGTAATGTGAGAAGGCAGTAAGGAGGGTTGGGGGGATATTGGGATGCACAGGGAGAGGCATCAACTGTAGAAAACAGGAAGTTATTATCCCTTTGTACAGACAGTTAGTGAGACCCCATCTGGAGTACTGCATGCAATTCTGGAGACCCCATCTCTGCAAAGACATAGACAGAGTGGAGGCTGTTCAGAGGTTAGCAATCAAAATGGTGCAGGGTCTGCACCAGAAGACATACAAGGAGAGACTAAAGCATCTTAATATGTATACCCTTGAGGAAAGGAGGGAGAGGGGGGACATGATAGAAACTTTCAAGTATCTCAAGGGAATTAACAAAGTGCAAGAGGGTAGCATCTTTCAGAAGAGATGTGCAAGAACAAGGGGGCACAATTTGAAGATAGAGGGGGGACTGCTCAGAGGTAATGTTAGAAAGTATTGTTTCACAGAGGGGTTGTGGATGCATGGAACAGCCTTCCTGAGGAGGTTGTGGAGTCAGGAACAGTGGGAGAATTCAAGAATGCATGGGACAGGCATAAGGCATTTCTAGTGGGGGGTAAGAGGAAGTAAGCTGTTGATTAACTAGAATCTGCAGTTTATCCATCAGGTATTGAAATGGGCAGACTAGGTGGGCCAAGCGGTCCTTATCTGCTGTCAAATTCTATGTTTCTATGTTTCTTACACTGAAAGCAGAACATTCTCTTGCTGCTTATTTTGGGATATGGAACTTAGATTTGCTGCTCTAGCCCCTTCTGTTGTAATACCACATTGAGACCTATTTTCTGGGTTTGTATGTGTCTTTTCATTTCCAGAATTGCCCTTGATTGCCTTTATAATTAAGTGACTACTGCATTGAGGAGCTTCACCATTTTGTATTTCTTTAGACTGTGTTTTACTGATTTCAGTGACTATCTTTATGCCAGGCACTTCTGCTACTTCTAGTGGTAAGGAGGCAATTCAGTGGATAGCCCACCTATTTCCTGCATTAATTTATGTTTCTTATCTTTTTTCTACATGAATGTTTTGAATATTTTTATAATAAACCATCCTATTTCTATATCTGGGTCTGTTTGCTCCCTATGAAATGGGACCGGGGCAGTTAATTTGAAAACACTTATTTTCTACAGATTTAGCCCGATCATTCTTACTTATTTCTGGACACACCCTGATGAGGGAGCTATTTTTATCTTCCACAAAGTTATTACACACGTGATCATCTACTGATCTTTTGATCATAAACTGATTATTCATCACACTAGTTCTTAGGCCTAGCAATTCATCTTAAAGCACCCATATTTCTCTAATATAACAATATTAGCATTATATGGAATTTCAATAGATGTGAGAAATTATTTGGGCAATACATGATCATTATCTTCTCCTTCAGTTTGCACATTCTCAATTTCCTCAGTATTTGTTTTTTTGTTTTGTTTGGTTTGGTTTAGTGCAAATGGTTCTCAGTTTCAGGCAGAGAGAAATGTTTAACATCTGGTGAACATAGGAGTCTAGCTTGATGCTCCTGTAAGCAAAGATTGTCATTATCAGTCAGATTTATGTTTTTACCAGTGTTATTTCTGAGCAGTTACTTGAGACCATTAATTATTGTCCTCAAATTACTAACAATATCCACAATGCTCTGAGATGTATCACTATTTTTATAACTGAATAGCTTATCAGTCAATTGTTTTGAGACTTTTGACTAATCACCTGGGTTACAGTTTCATAATTCATTCCACCCAATGCATAAATTCACTCCTCAAAGCTCACGTCTCCTCCACCTGTACCTGCAATCAGATATTCTGCCCGGCCTAAGGCCAGCCCCTCCAAAATTGTCAAAATGTACAGACCATCAGCACTAGGATGTATGTTGACAGCCTAGCTAGTCTCTACTACTTCCCTTAGTCTTAATCGCTACACCTTCACATAGTGCTGCACTGTTTTATGTAACACTGTCCTGGTACTTCTGCATTGTATGCATTTTGTATGCACTGTATGCTGGGCCTCACTACTCAATGTTGTCTCATACTCCTTGTATTCTACCCTACCCCCAGGATGCATCTGGAATCGAGCAGTGTTTCTGCTCAGTATGCCTTCCTGGTAAAACTTTTAAATAAATAAAAATTAGAAGTACTGTTCATGTCCCTCTTTTTAACAGTTATACTTATATGGGCATACTGAGACTTCACAATGGGAATCTGAGTAATCCGCCTTGAGACTAGAATCACCCAGTGTTGAATAAATTAAAATACAATCCTGGCTATTGCAAGTACTAGGAGAATTATTCCTCTCATCTCTCTCAACCCCTCTCCCACTGTCAGACTTACATTGTTCTTTAGTTGTTTTATCCTCTGTGTGCATGTTTGAAGTAGAAGTAATACGATCAATGAAATTCATTATTTTGAGCTGTGACCAATCGGTTTTACTCACTTTGTCTTTTAACTTAGGTTTAATTATTTTTATACCCCCCCCATTACTTTCATTGATCATTCTTCCATTTCTTCTTTCCCTGAATCTATTTCTAATTCTTTTTTACTTTAATTAGATTTTAATTTCCTTTCCCTCCCTTTTGACTTGATCTTAGTCTGCTCCATGTGTGAGAAAATGGTTTCTAACTTTTTGTTATATCAAGTTCTCATTTTCTCAGTAACAATATACTTATAACTTACAATAAACCTTAAAAATGATTTTCTCAATGGCAAATGGCTAGCAATGTACATGGTATATAACAACTAAGATATGCAATCATTAAAATACTTATATGAATACAAATATTCACAATAGTGAAAAAACACTGCTAAAATGTTCTTTCAGATATTTTGGCATAATCTCACTCTTTTCCAGTCTCCAGTCTGTAGAATTCAGTGTTTGGTGGTCCTATACTTTCTAGACATTCCTGTCCTTTAGGTGGGCTGTCTTCAGGGTTAAGAAACATAGAAACATAGAAACATAGAATTTGACGGCAGATAAGGACCGCTTGGCCCACCCAGTCTGCCCATTTCCCTACCTACTGGATAAGCTGCAGATCCTAGTTAACCAGCAGCCTACTTCTTCCTACCCCCACCCCCAGAATTGCCTTATGACTATCCCATGCATGCTTGAATTCCACCACTGATTTTGACTCCACAACCCTCCTGAAGGCCATTCCATGCATCCACAACCCTCTCTGTGAAAAAATACTCTTAAATTACCTCTGAGCCGCCCTCTATCTTCAAATTGTGCCTCTTGTTCTTGCACACCTCTTTTTTTGAAAGATGCTACCCTCATGGACTTTGTTGATTCCCTTGAGGTACTTGAGGATTTCTATCATGTCCCCCTCTCCCTCCTTTCCTCCGAGCCTAACCATATTAAGCTCCTTAAGTCTCTCTTCATATGTCCTCCGTGCAGACCCTGCACCATTTTAGTTGCCCTCCTCTGGAAGCTCCATCCTGTCTATGTCTTTGCAGAGATTGGGTCTCCAGAACTGCACACAGTACTCCAGATGGGGTCTCACCAGCTGTCTGTACAGAGGGATAATAACTTCCTGTTTTCTACTGGTGATGCCTCTCCCTATGCATCCCAGTATCCCCCCAGCCCTCCTTGCTGCCTTCTCACATTGCTTGCCCACCTTTAGGTCATCTGATATGACTACCCCCAGGTCCCTTTCCATTTTTGTTGTTGTTAGTATCTCACCCCCCATTGTGTACTCTTCCCCTGGGTTTTCGTTTCCCAGGTGCATTACCTTGCACTTCTTAGCATTGAATCTAAGCTGCCATACATGTGACCATTCCTCTAACCTTGCCAAGTCCCTTCTCATCCTTTCCACCCCACCCTGTGCATCAACTCTGTTGCAGATCTTAGTGTCATCTGCAAAGAGACATACTTTTCCTTCCAGTCCTTCTGCAATGTAAAGCATAAAGAGACATTGAAGAGGACTGGTCCTAATACTGAACCCTGTGGTACCCTGCTAGTAACCTCCTTTCTTCTGAGTGGACTCCATTTACTATTACCTCTGTGTCCTATTCTCCAGCCAATTCTTTACCCAGGCTGTCATCTTGGGACCCACTCCCAGGCTGGCTAACTTATATATTAATCTTTTTGTGGGACTGTGTCAAATGCCTTGCTAAAGTCTAGGTAGGCCATGTCCACAGCCCCTCCTGATCTACTACCTTGGTCACCCAGTCAAAGAAATCTATCAGATTCGTCTGGCATGACCTTCCCACTGTGAATCCATGCTGCCTAGGGTCCTGTGCCCTTCTGGCCTCTAGATACAGCGACAATTCTTTCCTTTAGAGTGATTCCATCATTTTCCCTATCACTGAGGTTAAACTAACAGGTCTATAGTTTTCTGCTTCTGCCTTGCTCCCACTTTTGTGAAGGGGAATCACATCTGCCCTCCTCCAGTCCTCGGGTACCACCCCATCCTCCCATGATTTGTTAAAGAGGGTAGTCAGTGGTGTCACTAGTTCTACCCTTAGTTCTTTTAGAATTCTAGGATGAATCCCATCAGACCCCATTGCTTTGTCCATCTTCAGTTTTAAGAGTTCTTTCAGAACCCTTTCTTCTGTAAATGGGCTAGTATCAACTTCTGTATCCAGAGTGTTACTACTGTTTGTTTTATGTACCTCCCCCTCTTCTTTTGTAAATACTGAGCAAAATATTATTTAGTATCTCTGCCTTTTCACATTCTCCTCTGCCCACCCTCCCTCCCTTTATTAAGCCTCACTATCCCTCCCTTGGTCTTCCTTTGCTCCCTGATGTACCTATAAAGGTTTTATTCCCTTCTTAACTAAGTTGGCTATCTTTTCCTCAGTTTGGGCCTTTGCTGTTCTGACTGCCTTCCCAGCCTCCTTTTGCTTTAACTGATACAGTTCTCTGTCCTGCTCCTGCTGCGATTCCTTGTACTTCCTGAATGCTTTCTTTTTCTCTTGAACCTTCACTGCCACTTCCTTTGAGAACCATAGTGGTTTCTTACATCGTCTTGTTTTGTTTATTTGCTTCACACAAAGGCTCATTACCTCTGTGATGGCAGTTTTTATTTTTCCACATTGTTCTTCCACCCCTCCTTCCCGCCCATTTGCTAGTGCATTCCTTAGGCACTCACCCATTTTGGCAAAGTCAGCCCTCCTAATGTCCAGTACTTTTGTCTTTGTATGGCTTGACTCTATTGCTGTGTTTATTGTGAACCATACTGTTCGATGGTCGCTAGTTCCCAGATGGCTACCCACTTCTACATCTGTGATCCTCTCTCCATCTCCATTTGAGAGTATCAAGTCTAATATTGCTCCCTCTCGAGTGGGCTCCAATACTAGTTGTCTAAGGCATGCCTCCTGTAGGGCATCTAGAATAAATGCACTCTTCGAAGTGGCAGCTACAACTGCGCTCCAGTTAACATCTGGCATATTCAGATCACCCATCAGCAATATCTCCCCTTTTTCTGCCATTCTATGTATACTTTCTATCATTTCCTTGTCCACTTCCTCCCCTGAGAAGGGGTCTGTATCTAACCCTATGCGGATTGTGGTGCCATTGCCTGTCTCAAATTTACCCACAGTGCTTCTTCTCCTCCCTGTTTACCCTTTGTTCTGTTGCTTTTATTCCTTCCCTTATGTAAAGAACTACTCCTCCCCTCTTTACCCTCCCTGTCCCTCCTGTAGATAGTGTATCCTGGTATGTTTACGTCCCAGTCATGGTTTTGTGTGTACCATGTTTCTGTGACTGCCACGATATCCAGATGTTCCTCCTCCATCAAGGCCACTAATTCAGGAAGCTTGTTACCCAGACTACGGGCATTGGTACTCATTGCTCTCCTTTTTGATGGCCTTACCTTCTGTTGCAGCATCCCCCACTGACCGTTCTACCTTGGTCTTTTCTCATTTAGTACCCTGTTTTGTAGGAGAGGCTGGGATTTTCTGCTGCTTGTCAGTGCCTCCCCATTGACTAGTTTAAAAGCTTGCCAATGAGCATTTAAACCGATTGCTCAAAGACTTGTTCCTTCCTGGACAGATGCAGACCATCCTGCCAGTATAGGCTGGTGTCCCTCCAGGTGGAACCCCAGTCCCCAATGAAGCTAAACCCTGTGCTCCGCACTCATTTTTCAACCATTCATTAAACTGCATGGTGCCAATTACCCTCGCCTCCCCATGCCTTTGACAGGCAGCACCTCTAAGAAGGATACTGTGTTTGCTACTTGTCTTAGGCCCCTCCCCAACTCTGCAATGTCCTCCTGCACTGCTCTAACCTCATGATGAGCCAAGTCATTTGTCCCTAGGGGACAATTACGTCCAGCTCAGAATTCCTTGCAGCTGTTGTTGATCCTGAGGATGCGCCTGTCCCTCCAAGCCATGGCACCAGGCAGGCACCTTACTTCAGATTTCCCAGCTCCTCCCAGTTCTATCTCCCTAATAATTGAGTCCCCCACCAGGAGCTGCTTCCTTTCCTTGTGGTGTCCTCTGCCTCCTTCCTGTGGGCCTCCCTTGTGACAGTTGTCCTCAGCCTCCTTAGTCTCCTCTGCGGGTGTATCTATAGGGGAGCTATGCTCCCCCAGAATGGCGTGTGGATTCTGGTGTGTAACATTTGACTGGGTGTGCCTCTGTTTCACCATCCTCATCCTCCCTGAGCCCACTGTGGTCCAACTTCTGTGCTTTCTTTGCAACCTCTGAGGTAGTGGTGGTGGTTCTGGTGCTCCCTGGATGGGGGAGGTTCCTTCCTACTGTCCATTAGGCCTGGGGAAGGTCCCTGCATTACTGTCCAGTGTGGCCTGAAGACGGCAACTTCCTCCCTCAGGGCAGACAGTTGTCTGCAAATAGGGCAGCATCTCAGCCTCCAGAAAGACTCCCGGAAGACTGCTTCACCACAGCCATTACATTGCACTACTCCCCACATTTTTTTTTTTGTGTGTGATTGGTTTGTAATGTAGAAATATATATTTATATTATACAATGTTTATGCTTGTATTGTCAGTGCAGTGTGCTAGAGAGGATATGACAGTGACATGCACCTTGCACTCTTGAGGAAATGATGTCAGAACCCCAGGTATAAAGGAACTATTTCCAGGGGTGGGTGGGGTGAGGGGTGGGAAGGGGTTGGGCCTAAACTGTGCCTTAGCAAAACAATCAGCTAGAAGCTCTGACCCACTGCTGCAATGAGTGCCTTCCTGTCAGGAAGATGCCCTACAACAATTTGATAGAGAAATACCCTGCTAATCAATCAGAGAAAATCCACACATCAAAGTCAGACACAGGTAAACCTTCCCAGCCCCAAAACAGGCCTGGTGGTTTGTGCTCTGAGAGCTGTCCGCCCTAAAATAAGTCAGCTGTGCTTTAAACTCTTCCTGCACTGAAAATCTTAAGAATTGTAACAAACAAACGTAACCTTAATCCACCGCCCTCTGTTGCTTGAAAGACCGCCTTTTCCTGTTTCACACTGCAGGTTTTTCTGTGACCACTCCTTAACCCCAGTAACTCTGTTTAAAAAGAGTTTAACTATCACAAACTCCTACGCACCAGTAAATTATTTAAAAATAGTTTCAGTCCCAAAAGCCTAGTAGTCAATCCAGCTACCCCCAAGGGACAACCAGAATGAAGTATTTAAACACTTATGAGGTTACTTCCAAGATAAGCAGAGTTTGCAAGTTTCTTTTTCAACTCCTCAGCCACCTGAAATTTAAAAATAGTTTAACTGTCAGCAAATCCTAGTAGAAGCATGGTAGAAGGGGTTCCAGGATCTGCCTTGTCCAATATCAAGTATATTTTATCCACTAAATATAACGTGTAAAACATCATAATTAATAAATTTCAATGAAAGGTTCCTGACTTTATTTTTGGTTTGTATTCCAGATGATCTCTGGTGCACCTATAGACCTCAGAGGTACTTATCTAGACACATTTGGTAGACTAAGTTAGTTTAAACAATTCTATAAAGTGCAAAATACAACAGCCTAAGATCGCAATATCCAGCTCTGAGTGTAAGATGTCTGAGCAAGTTGTTTCTTCAAGTGCCACAGTCTCAACCGAATTAAACTGAGTTTTATATAAATATTTTCTTTAATAATGCAGTAACAGATGAATTTCCAATTGTGTTCTAAATACTATTCGTACATTTAATTGAAATCTCAAAACATGCAGTCCCTGTTATTTTTGAAAACAACTTCCAGATATTTTATGTTTTAAACTTGCTTGTAAATGATGTTTTGTGATTCTAGTAGATGGAAATGAAGCTTCAGTTACAAATAAAAAAGGGGGGGGAATGAAGCTCCTAGTACAATGTCACCCTTTCAGAACATGCACAGTGAAATCAGGAAAACTAGTTTCCTGGGGCCTGATTTTCAAAGATCGCTTAGAGTGACACAACTTATGTCAGTCTAAGAGTTGCGGCAAACCCCGTTTGCGGTAGGGACCTTGCATCAGATTTTATATCTGCAGGGTGCCTGCACCAAACTCCCCTGGTTTGCTGCAGAACGCAAGATGCATCAAAGACCTGGCCACATCTGCATGATTTGGTGCAGGTGATTGGCACCCCCCACCTGTCATAACACTAGAGGAGCCAGGATGGTGGGGGGGGGAGAAACAGTAGGCCCAGAAGGTGCTAGGGGTGTACCAGGGGCCAGGGAGTTGGTATTGTGGGTGTCAGGGTCAGGGAGATTGTCTGGCACAAAAATGTATGGTCTATGGGCACCCATCAGGGTGCTGGTGCCCTAGAGTAAAATACAATAAAAAGCACTGCACATATGTCCCCACCCCGATCCCTGTTGTCACCCATGATAAAGCAGACCCCCAGCCCTGATTGTGCAGAACCTCCAATCTCCACAATACTGCAAATACCTTCCCAGGAGTTCAATGGACTGCCCTCCCCACCCCACCAACAAGATCACCCCTGTATACATTTTAAAATTATGCTCGGGCCTGTGGATCCCCCTACCCCATCAGGTATTGTCCCACCACCCTGCATCCCCTCCAAATCTCAAAAAGAAGCTGGTGGCCAGCACAGCATTCCTCACACCACCATGGCTGACTGTTGACTGGGCTTGCACAAAATGCGTACAGTATACAGTACGTGGTCCATGTGAGCCCAGTCGGTGGCCAGTAGTGGTGGTGTGAGGAGGGCTGTGCTGGCCACTGGCTTCTTTGGGATATGGGGGGGTGTGGGGTGGTGGGACAATACCTATCGGGTGTGGGGTCCACTGGACCACCAGGCATAATTATAAAATGTTATACAGGGGTGATCGCAGGAGGTGGGGTGGAGAGGGCAGTCCACTGAACCTCCTAGGAGGGTATTTGCAGCAGCATTGGGGAGATTGGGGATCAGGGGTCCTACACAATCAGGGCAGGGGGTCTTCTTTATTATGAGTGATATCAGGGATAGGGGGTGGGGACATATGTGCGGTGCTTTTTACTGTATTTTACTCTACAGCACCAGCACCCCAATGGGTGCTCACATACCATATATTTCTGTGTTGGACAATCTTCTCAATGCCAATAATGCCAATTCCCTGGCCCCTGGTACACTCCCGCGGCACTCCTGTAGGAACCAATCCCATTGGCCCACACCACTTAGACCAGATCCTGGATGGTCTAAGTGGTCACCTTTTCTGCATCCATGGTGGGACTTTGAAAATCATGAAAAAGGGGATGTTGCAGCCCCGTCATGGCGGAAGCCCCCTTGCCTCCTGGCGCACCTGATTATGTGGCGCAACCTGTGACACAGGGGGCTTTGCTGCAACTGCATCTGAGCTGGGTGCAGGCTGCTTTAGAAAATTGCATTTGATGCAAGTTGTGATGCAAATCACCACTTGCGTCAAACTCTTTGGATGCAAACCCCTTGTGTTCCTCTAAGCCCTTTGAATATTGGACTCCTGGTGTAAATTGTTTATAAAAACTTAATTCCCTTCCTCTTATGTGCTGTTGGGAGCAATTTATGTCAGTGGCAGCACTCAGACTAAGGATGACTGACTTTGCTGCCTCCCCTGGCTGGGTCTGTTTATGCACTTTTTTTGTGGCTACAGTGGTGTACAGTACCAGGTTCCCTCACGTCAGTCAGTGTCTTTGGTGAAGAAAAGTTAAGAACAGGCAAGGCCATCACCTTGCACTTGCCTGTCTTCTTGTAATTTTCCAGCTGATTACAAGGAACTGCATGCTAAAGGCCTTGTGGAGGCCCACACATGCGCAGCACTGCTGCTGTACCTCATATAATGCCTCCTGAAGACTCTTTAACAACCATGTAGATGTCAATGTGTAATCTTAGCATTTAAAAACAGTCACAACAAACGTTATATCTACAGTAATTGCAACTGAGGACAGCATGACAGCAGTATCTAGACATCTTAAGTATAATGGAACCTAATGCTGGATACCACTGTATCTTTTAAATAAACTGCTATTGTGAAAATCCACTGTATTTGGATAAGATAAATGTTTGAATGTCTATCCTCCAAGCAGGTGTTGATTATAACCATGGTAAACAGTGCCTTATAATAAAATGCATCTGTGCCATAAACTTCAAAATATTAAGGGATCCTAATGAAAACAAGCATTTTCATGCCAAATGTTTGCCTGCATGCTGTCATACTGGATCCTGCTTGTACATATTTTTACTACATTTATTTATTTATTTAAATGTTTTACCAGGAAGGCATGCTGAGCAGACTGTTGCTCGATTCCAGATGTGTCTCGGCAGGTGGGGAGCAAGGAGGCATCACAGAGCAGAATACATCAGTAAAATGCATGATTACAAAACACATTGGCCTGGATATTCAAAAGGGTTGCGCCATGCGCTTAATAGGGTTGCGCCTGCGCAAGTCCAAAATTGCGCCATTCTGCAATATTCAGCAGGAGGCAGTTGCGCCCCCCAAGTCATGCTGAGCAACAGTGCAATGCTAATGATGGCATGCTCAACCAGAGGGGGAGGAACCATGCATAAACTGCACAGCCCGATATTCAGCCGGGCGGTGCAGAGTTGTGCAGGCGCAACCCCCTACCTGCGCCTGCACAACTTTGAGCCAAAAAAAAAAGGATTAAGTCGAGGGCCACCCACAGGTGAGCTGCCGCATTGCAGGGCGCAACACAGCAGCTGATACCTGTGGGTGGCCCTCCACTTGTTCCCCTGTGCCCCCCTGCAGCCCGACTGCAAGCACAGTAACCCCCATAGCCCGACTGCGGGCAGAACATACCCCCCACCCCCTACTCAGCCCGATCGCAGACAGATCTCACTCTCTCGACTAGCCCAATCGCGGGCAGAACGTAATTGAACTCCCCACTGGCCCCGATCACGGCAGAACGCTACTGAACCCCCACGGCCGGACCATCCCAGGCAGAACGTATGAACCCCCACTGGCCCGATCGCAGGTAGAACGGAGTTCAATCCTCCCCCAAAGACCAATATCCCTGGTGGTCCAGTGGACCGCGAAGCCTCATCGTGGCATAGGTCAAACCCACCCCCCAAAGTCCAATATCCCTGGTGATCTAGTGGTCTCACCCCACTCCACCCATGGAGCTCCACCACTCACCGCCTCCCCGCCAGCTGGCGGAAGTGCAGCACCCCTACCTGCCTGCCGCCCCGCCACCCGCTGACTGATAGCTCAGTAGGGCTGCACGCCCATTGGTTCAGAGCAAGACAATGGCATGCAGTTTTAACGTTAGCAGTAAGTTCAGATATGTGAATGATGAATTCATTCACATATCTGGACCGCCTTGTACAGTATGGCGGGGGAGCGGGGTGGTGGGGTTCATGGTGGGTGGGTGGGAGACCACTAGATCACCAGGGATATTGGACTTTGGGGGTGGGGTTTGACCTTATGCCCGCAATTGGGCTTGCTGTCCACTGACCACCAGGGATAGTGGTCTTTGGGTGGTTGAACTCATTCTGCCCGCGACCGGGCCAGTGTGGGGGTCTCATTGCTTCCTGCCCGCGATCGGGCTAGTCGGGGAGGAGATCTGCCCGCGATCGGGCTAGTTGGGGGGTGGGGAGTGTGTTCTGCCCGCCGACCGGGCTACTGGGGGGGGTGAGTTCGCCCGCGATCGGGCTAGTGGGGGTGGGGAGTGTTCTCGCCCGGATCGGGCTACTGGGGGTGGGGGTGAGTTCTGCGCTCGATCGGGCTAGTGGGGAGATTTACTCATGCCCGCGATCGGGCTGCAGGGCGCTGGTCCTCGATGGCTGCTGCCCGGCAGGGTGCCAGCGCAAGTCGCCGAGGATCGGGCGCACTGCATGCAATGGCATGCAACGTCGTAATTAGATGCAAATGGCACCCCATGCGCCTTGCATAAATTTTGGCTCCATTTGCATGTCACCTTTTGAATACCGGAAATTTGCACATGGCGCAATGGAACTTGTGCCACCGCATCTGAATGCTCCACTCTGACCACTTATGGAGGCACAAGTTCCACTGTGCCATGCACAGTGGCTGTGGCCAGGGGGCGATATTCAAAGGAGTTGCTCAATAGTGCAACTCCGTTGAATATCGCCCTGGCCACACCCCTGCACAACTTATTTGAGCGGCGCAAGGGCTTGCACCACAGAATGACGCAGTTTGAATATCCAGCCCATTATGTACAGAAATTGGGGGGATGGGGAGCAGGGGAGTCAACACAGAGTATAAATACATCGTAATGTATGAGTACAAGCACATTAAGTATAGAAAGTACAGCTGGGGAATTACAATAGAGGTAGTCTGTTACATCGTGGAAGGAATTCCTGGTGGAGTACAGTCACAAAGGAGAGCAGGGGGGGGCAAACAGAATATAAAAATACAGCCAGTACACAACTGCTAAGATGACTAGGTACAGCACATCTATAATCAGGATTATGATTACAAAAAATAGCCTTCAACAATGTATATTTGGGGTATTAACCAGGAGGAGGGAGATGGCCAGTTAAACTGCTGGACCATAGCTACACACTGACAGTGGGGTCAGCCGTCATAGACTAGATTACCAGTCATCTAGGCTCATGCACAGGAGGTGCAGAAGTGGGTTTTGAGGAGGGAGTTAGCCGGATGGCAGAGTTGGTTTGCCGAATGACCAGTGGTGGGAATTCCACAGATTAGGCATGCGATGTGAGAAAACTGCCTGTCCTGCAGTGGTGGCCATACATGGGATACTCAGGGAGAGGGTGTCATAGAGGTATGGGAGCTGGGACTTGGTGCAGAACTTGGCTGTGAGCCTAGTGCAGTGAGACAACCTCCTATCCTACAGTGAGGGGAGGTGCAAATCCTGGTAGAGGTTGCAGTGGTGTGTGCTGGGAGGACAGTCAAGGGCGAAATAACAGAAGGAGTGGAAGAGGGTGTCCAGTCTGGTAAGGGTAGTTTTGGGAGCAGCACAATAGGCTACATCGCCATAGTCAAAGATAAGGAGGATCATTTTCTGTACAATCTCCCACCAGGATGGTAGCGGGTTGCACCCACGGTCATGGTACAGCGCCCCAAGTTTGGGGTGCAGCTTTTTGTGGATTGCCTCAACATGTACAGAAAAATCAAGGTGTTGGTCTAGCCATACCCTGAGGTGTCTAAAGGAGGAGCAAACCTCCAGCTTAATCCCATCCAGGGTGTGGAAGGTGGGTAGGGAGGGGAGCTGAGATAGTCTCTGCCTTGTGCCAGAGGTCATGGAGACTGTTTTCTTGGTGTTCAGGAATAGTTGATTTGAGTGATACCAGAACTGGACATCGTTGAAGTCTAGTTGTTGTCTGGATTCGACATCAGTGGGAGATGGGCCTGAGGTATACAGGACTGTGTTGTCTGCACACATGTGAATGGATGTATGTGGGCAGGTCGAGGGCAGATAATTGAGGAAAATGGAGAACAGTAGTGGCCCTAGGACTGAGCCTTGGGGGACCCTAGATGAGATGGTGAGAGAGGAGGAGATGGAGTTACCGATCCTAACAGATTGGGTCCTGCCCACCAGATAGGATTGGAACCAATCGGTTGCTATGCTGGAAAGCCCAGCTAGGGAAAGCTTAGTGAGGAGGAGAGGATGTGAGACAGTGTCAAAAGCCTTTGCAAGGTCGACAAAGATGGCTGAGGTAATGTGGGCTTGATACATACCAGTGAGGATGACATCGGTGAAAGATATAGATTCAAGGAAGAAGGAGAGCTGGGAGAGGACTAGGTGTTCCTGCAGTTTAGCTAGAATGGGGAGAAGAGAAATAGGCCAGTAGTTACCCAGGAAGGAGGGATCACCACCCTTCAGGAGAGGGATGACTGTGGCGTGCTTCCATTCAGCTGGGATAGAGGCTAGAGAGAAGGATAGATTGAACAGAGAGGACAGTGGGGAGGCAATAGCTGGGGTAGACGGGATGAGCATTTTAGCATCCAACCCAGAGGGACATTTGACTTTGGATGAGTTTAACTTAAGTAGGCATTGTACATGTCGGCAGGGTAACATGTTGGAAGGTGAAAGCATTGCAGGTGGCTTGGGCAGATCATGGAGTTGTGGAATGGGCTGGTGTGGAGTGGGGAGAGAGGACAGCAGTGATGCAGCACAGTTTGTGAAGTAGGAGGAACTCATGTGCCACTGCTAGTGGGTCCTCCACAGTGGTGTCCCCAGTGTTAATGACAGGGTGAGGGGTTGGGATGGTGGAGAGAAGAGGGATTGAACCACTTTCCAGAATTTAGTGGGTGGTTTATATTTGAGTGGAAGGTGGATCTGAAATAGTTTGCTTTTGCCTGGCAGATTTGCCTAGTGCATGCATTTTGAAGGGCTCAGTAATTCTGGTAGGCTGAGAGCCGGTAGCTTATGGCCCTCAGGCCTGATCCTGGCTCATATACTGGCCATAACATCAGCAAAGATCCAGGGCAGGTGAGCCCCCCGAACCCAGGTATGTCTGAGGGGGGCATAGGCATCCCAGACCAAGAGGAACTTGGTCTTGAAAAAAGCCAGTGCAGTCTATGGAGGAGGCAAGTGAGATGACAGACCAGTCTATGTTTGCCAAGTCATTTATGAGGGACGCAAGGTCCAGATATTTATATGACCTAATCAACAGGGTTCAGTGGGGGGGGGGCTTTTGGCCTGAAGACTTTACTTATTGAGTAGATTAGATGGTGGTCACTTAGGGAGTCAGATAGGAGGCCAGCTGAGATAATCTGGTGAGGGTGGGAGGTGAGGGACCAATCTAACCGAGAGTGGTTTTGTGTTTTGGGGTTTAGGCAAGAGGGTTCCATGATCATCTGGGCCAAGTTCAGTGTGGCCAAGTCATTTCAAACTTTACATCAGGTGGGGGTGAGCTAATTCTTATTGAAGTCACCCAAGGTGTGTAGCTCACCACCTAGTGCATGGGATTCGAGGGCCATTAGATGGTCCTTGATAGAAGATAGGGGGGAATCTGGGGGAGCGGTAGGAGCCAGCTATGTAGATGGGGATAGTATGAGGGAGGGTGATTTCACCATCAAGGATTTTATAGTTTGTGAGGAGGGGAGAGGGAGTGACAGTGGTTGATTGAAGGTGGAATTGATGTACATGGCTATGCCACCTCCCCTTTGCTACTCTGCCGGTCTTGTCAGATTACGGAGCAGAACTAGGATTGAGCTGCATGCATCCTTGATGTGAAGTTTTAGCTACATCTCAGTAATGTTAAGAAACATACAGTTTTAGGACTAGGACAATTGGCTGGAGCAACGCAATTTTTGGGAGGAGGCTGTGGATGTTCAATTGAGCTAACCTTAGACCACAGGGGAATTGAAAGGGGGAGGGGGAGTGGACTGAGCCCGGATTTGGTATGATATCCCTTGCTATCAGCAGCAACATGGTAACCAGGAACTTTGTCAGGGCTAGCTTGGACTTACTGACAGGGGAAGGAGATTGAGTAGGAGGAGCCGAGGTGGTCTGAGGGGGGAAATTTAGTGCTATCAGACCAGCGTGAAAACTGGGGGGCAGTATGGAGGGGCCAGGTGGCCAGGAGCGATGGTGGGTGATGGGAGGCGGGAGGTGGGTGGTAGTGATAGAGTTGTGTGTGATGGAAGGCATGGATGGACTATTTGTTGACAGTTCTGGGCGCTGGGTAGATGGAGGGTGGTAGGGCCACCGAGGGTAGAAAGAGGATGAGGGTGGCAGTGGGGATGAGTGCTATGATGCGATAGGCTGCTGTGGGAAGCGTGCTAGCTTGTAGCGAGAGAGTGAGCTCTATTTTGCACTGCTCAGGAATTGGTGCTACAAGTTAGGAGAGGATATATGTGTGCGACATCTAGTGGAGAGATACTATAATCTGCAAATGGGAGTTCAGGCTGATTGGTTTTAATCAGTCATGTGAGCTACGCTATATAGAGAGTTGTCGACCAAGGGTGGTGGTGAGGACGGCGGGGCACCAAAATGCAAGTCACAAGCAGCAGCAGCAGTTTGGGCAGACACTGGACTAGCCGAGAAGTAGGATCTGAGAATCATACCTGGCAGGGGTCCAGCAGCTTGGGGAGGGCAGGCAGACTTGAATTTCAGGGCCTCACAACCGCACCAACCTCTGTGGAGAGAAGGAGAAGGGGACAGAGTCAGGATTTGGTACAACTGTGGAGGTACTGGCAGTGGAAGGGGAGTTTCTTAAGTTCTTAAATTGGATTAACAAAGTTCACTTGTCCTGGAAAGTTCCAGTGCTGGGTTGCCCAAGCATTACAAATAAAAGGACACAGGGATATTTTTACAGCAGGAATTTAAAATTAAAAGTACACAGTGGATTTTGCACAAACAGGGGCTAATTTTGTGTAAAACAACAATGCGATGTACTCAGTAAATTGTTTGCACACTAGCTGTGCTGTTCCCACTAGGATTTAAAATTAAAGGCACAGAGAATGAATTAATCAATTTTTTCTTTTTTTCCTTTTTTACAAGAAAGGGCTGGTGTAGTAGCTCAACAAGCAATCACAGTCAGGGCTGCCCTTTAGCACACTAGCCAAGCTGTTTCTCTGGTTAATATAAATTAAAGTAACTAACAGAAATGGCAAAAAATAATTTAAATTGGAGCAGCCAGGCAAGTAAAATACTATGTAAACTATTCTGCCGACTGCAACTGCAGTGGTGGAAGATACAGTGTTTTAAGTCCCAGATTAGATTCTGGCACCAAAATTCAAAATGCAAGTCACAAGCAGCAGTAGCAGTTTGGGAAGAAGCTGGGACTGCCGAGAAGCAGGTTCTGAGAATCGTACCTGGCAGGGGTCCAGCAGCTCGGGGGAGGGCAGGCAGACTTGAATTCTGGGGCCCTCATGACTGCACCGACCTCTGGCAGGAGTCCAGCAGCTCAAGGGGAGGGTGGGCAGACTTGAATTTCAGGGCCCTTATGACCGCACCGACCCCTGGCAGGGGTCCAGCAGCTCGGGGGAGGGCAGGCAGACTTGAATTTACGGGGCCCTCACGACTGACCAGATCAGATGTAACATGTCATTTGCAATTGGGTCCTGATTTTATGCAGTTTTATACTGCATTTACCCAGGATAATAAAGGTGAGATGCGATATCTCATTTATAGCGTATGGGTGATGCTTATTGTTCACTTATTTCAACAGAAAGATAGCCTTGTTGTACTATAGGATGCTGTTGTACCATGCTGAGGACATCACAATGATGGTACAACAGTTTAGAATGCCAACGCGTACACAGCATCAGCAATCACTCAGTTCAGTCAGACTGCATTTAAAAGGGCTTGGCAGTTATTCTGTTTTAGAAATGAGCAATTCATGTCAGCCACCATATCAAATCAGTCCGTAACCACTAGAAATAGTTAAAAAATGTGTTTTCCATTTAGTTTTCTGTCCCCTCTCTAATAGGTACCTGTTTTGCCACATCTCCACTGTGACCTTCCTCACTGCAGTACCGCACGTTAAACCCACACAGCGACAGCATCATTGTGACACTTTTACACTTCCGTGTCAGATGACCAAGCCAACTGTTTTTTTTTCATGTTTATTGAATTGGCGGTATTATTGTTTACAGTTTTTCTTCCAAATTTGTAGTTGACTCACACAGTTTGTTAAGAAAAAGAATAAAACATTTATCAGATTTGGAGCTTCTCATATTCTGATTGGTAAACTGAACAGTAAGACAGAAGGGGGAGAGAAGGATGGAGGATGGTGCCATCATGAACTGAACACCAACAACTGTATAGTATAGGGGAGCCCTTGATTCTCCACGGATTTCTGCAGCTCCAAAACCTTGTTGTAGTACAGTTCAAAGTCAAAAAGTTGTTGTACTATAGTTCTGACGCACATCAATAGTACAACAACTTTTCTGTATTGACCTGCCACCCACCTCTCATTGGCTGAAGATGCTCCTCACAGGAAAAACTGGCAAAATGGCAGCAGCAGTTAGCGAGCTGAACAGTGGATCAACCCTGTTTTGGCATGGACACCTATAGACGGCTCCATTTAAGAAACTGAGCTGCCTTGTTATGTTTTTAATTTGGGTTTCTTTGAAAAATTAACACTGTGGCCATACACGAGCAGGAGGACAGAAAACAGGGCTTACAGTGGAGTGCCAGTGATAAGCCAGTGCCAGCAGAAGCAAGTAACATGAATAAAAAATGGACACTGCGTAGATAAGTAAAAGTTTAAAAACAGTCTCTGTTGTTGCTGTAGCAATCTGTGGAGAATTGATGGCTCCCTATATACTATATAAAACAGTATATAGGTAACCAACACAGCAGGTTGTCTGCCCATCTCAGCTTAGGCGATCATGAGACCTCTCGAGCTTCGCTCTTGAGGTCTCTATGATGTCATCACAAACCCTTGATGGGAACACAGCCTTGTTGTATATGGTTACCCATACACTATTCTATATGTTATGTGTTTTCTACGGTGCATTATCTGAAATGGAACCCGGTTGTGGGCTAGACACTGTACAAAATAATATATGACCAATATTTAACAACCTCGCTGAGCCCACTTCTCAAGGTTTGCATGGCAACCAAAGACCCCTCTAGCTGCACTCTCAAGGTCTGTCAGGTTGCCATGCCAGCCTCTCAAAGTGTGCACAGTGTGGTTGTTAACTGTTGGTCATACAGTATCCTCTGTTTAGTGTGGTCCTGCTTTTATGATGTATTTCTCTAGTACAGATCATCTTAGATTAGAAAATGGGCTTTTTATTTCCTGATCTCTGATTGGCTGATACCCCTGGCAGAGGGGTACATTAACTTTCAATAGACGACCAGGAAACAAAAAGTGCCAGCCCCAGTGCCCCTTCTCCCATTCAAGTATCTTTGTGCCCAGCGTGCTTTCTCATTGGTGGAAAGCACCTAATTCAATTTTAAATCACCGCCATTTTTTCTCTCACCTAGGGGAAGAAACTGACCTCCATGTCTCCATAGTTCGGTGCCAGTTGCCGGATTAAACCTCATACAACCTCCCCTGAGCTAATTTCTCACTACACGTTATTTATTTATTTATTTTTCTCATCCCCGATGATTCATCCCTGCCTCTCCGCTTGCTTGCACACACACCGTGTGTCAGTTCCTGATCTTTCGCCTCACATCGCCACACATTTTAACTGCTCAACTGAAAAGAAAAAATATTCTTACTATCTAAGCTCTCAGATCAACTTTTCAGTGACAGAGCTTCCACAGACTCTGTGCTCCTAAAGTGAAGCCCCAGTAAAGCTCGTCCCATTCAAAAGTGTCTCTCTCTCTCTCTCACTCTCTCCCAGTGTCCTCTTACAACTGACACAGCGCTTCACTAGTTAGACACTCTCCCTTAAATTATCAGCCTCTTCTTACTAAAACAACTACACCAAAAAGTATACACAGTAGTGTGAAGGGAAGAGATGATCTTCCAGGTGCCATCATGCCAGTAGAATTACCTCAATTGTATGGGGGGGCGCAGAGGATGGCAGCTTGAAGAGGTGCGGGAGAGAAAGAAAACAGAAACGCAAAATGAAAACCTTAACTGGAAAAAAACAAGGCTTTAACACATAAGTGAGTGTGTGTGTGTGTGTGAATAGAGGGGGAGACACCTAACCATGAAAAAGTGAAAATGGTGGATGCTTGAGTATGACAACTAGGTTGGTGGAGGAACTATTTTATTCCCAAAAAAAAAAATTATTTTAACATCTACACATAAAAATATTTTTTTACAAAGATAGAATGCAGTTGCCCATTTTCTAAGCGCCTGCGGCATCAGGCTTCATCACGCCCCTGAGCGTCCAGTATTGTCTAATACTGCCCAATTCTATCGGGTATTATTGCTTGCTGAAATGTCTCCTTTCCAGTGAGGTTCTGTTGTAGAGTCATGTTTTTACATAGTTTTGCATTATATTTATCCAGGATAACCCAGCTGAAATGCAATATCTCTTTTCAGTGGGTCCTACTTTGACACAGTTTTGTACTGTATTTAGCACAGCCAAGATGCAGTACCTTGTTTTTGATGGGGCCCTGCTTTACCCATTTTTATTATGCATTTACTTAGGATAGCCCAGATCAAAAGAAAGTTACATTTTCAGTGGGGTCCAGATTTTACAATGTATTTTTCCCTGGATATAACAGCATAGATGCTCAGTTCAGTGGAGGCTCTGCTGTACTAGGGTTCTGCTTTTACACATTTTTGCTATATATTTACCCAGGACAGACCACATGAGATGCAGTATCTCATTTTCAGTGGTGTCCTGCTTTTATACATTTTTAGATTGTATTTACTCAGGATAGGCTAGCTGAGAAACAATATTTAATTTTCAGCGAGCTCCCACATTTTGACCCCAAATTTCAAACATAGCCCTTTTATGACCTAACATTATGATCAAGACAGGTGGAGTTTTTTTAAATCTCATCCGAAAGATGATCAACATGTTTTGGAGGGAATTTGAAAAATGACACCTGTCATGTTCATTGGGGGGGGGGGTGTAACACAAGGAATATGTTGAACATTAGAGGCCAAAATCTGCAAAAAAAAGTTAGGAGTAAACACTGGAACAATTCAACATTTCTTCATGACGTACTTGTTTTTCACATTTTGGCCCCATATTTTCAACAGTCTTTTTATGACCCCATATTATGATCAATACAGTTGGCTTTTTTTAAATCCTGTCCAAGAGGTGGTTTCACAGAGGGACTGCAAAAACATGTTTCAAAGGGGACTTGAAAAAAACGACACCTTTCATGTTCATCAGGTGGTGTAACAAAGGGCTTGTGCACATTTCGGCCAAAATTCGCTAGTATCACAAAGTTATGAATAAACGTTGAAAAAATTCACAATTTCCTCATAACTTTGTTTTTTTTTTTACATTTTGACACCATATTTTCAACACTGTCTTTTAGGACCCTACATTATGATCACGGCTGGTGGAATTTTTTAAATCCCATTCAAGAGGTGACTTTGCAGAGCAAATGTGAAAACATGTTCCAGAGGAAATTTGAAAACTGACACCCATCATGTTCATGAGGTGGGGTAACAAGAAAGCTATGTTGAAATTTTAAGCAAAATCTGCACACTTGGCAATATGAGTAAACATTTAAAATTCAATGTTTTTCAAAACGTTGTTGTTCTGTGACATTTGACCCCAGCTTTCAATATAGTTTTTTATGACCCTCCTTCTGAACATGACAGGTGTCATTTATAAAATACTGGCTGAAATGTTACTTCATGCCACAAGTGCAAAAGCACATTCTGATACCTGTTATGTTCATGAGATGGTGTGACAAAAGTGACTATTTTGAAAATGTGGGTCAAAATATTGAAAATTACCAAAGTTATGAGCAAGCATTGAGCAATTTCAATGTACTTTCATAACTTTGTCGTTTTTGGTTTTTTATATATTTTGACCCCAAATTTTCAGCGTAGTCTTCCTGTGATCCCACCTCCTGAACCTGGTAGGTGAAAATGTTCAAATCTCCCCAAAGGCAATTTTGCAGAGTGACTGTGAAAACATCTTTTGGCCATATTTGAAACATTTCACCTATCTTGTCCATGAGGTGGGTCCCAAAAGGCCATGTTGAAAATTTGGGGGTAAAATATTAAAAAATGACCAAGTTATGAGTGCAAGTTCAAAAAGCACTGAAATACATTGACCACATTTACACAATTTCCTCAGTTTCTGGTCAATATTAAAGAGTGGAGATGTATCTCCAGTCTACAGAGAATTATGGCATTAGGGCCTCCAATAGTAAGTGAGGGGTAGGAGGGTGTGGGGTGGTAGGTGCAGAGAAGAGAGTCGGTGGGGGGCAGCAGTGGCAACAGACCTTAATGCACCATTTTCATTTTTACAGGCATTGAGGAATGTTTATCGTTATTTCAGGTATGAGGCTCTGGGAAGTGAACACCCCAGTGTTTGGTCCATATTTACAGGGCATGGGAAGCAATAGGGAGGTGGAAGGGATTCTTGGCAGAGGGTGGAATCTTTTTACAAGGTTTTAGCAAGAATAAATGTAAGAAAAACACAAACACACCAGTCTTAGCAAGAAAGTGTCATTTGAATGGTAGACTTTGATTTCTGATGTGTCATATGGTATAAATTTTCAATACTGGTCTTTATGGAAGGGCCAGCTTCCCTTTGGTCTCAAATCAAAAATCAATTTAGTTCTTCTTTCCAGCACCTCTTGTCAGTCAGTAACATTCCCTTCTAATGACATGAAGGTCTTTATAAGAGAAACAGGTTTGCAATAAATGCTACATTTGGTAACAGAAGTAACAAAGTCAAAAGAGTATTAAGAATATCCAGCTGACTTTTAAGATAAACCTAGGTTACATAAAGAAGAGTCTATATAGCTTGTAGTTTTTCACCACCCAATGAAGCAAATGGTCTTTAGATGAGGGCTCCAGTAAGGAGAGCAGTTATCTAAGTAAGATACCGCAGCAGCAACAGCCAGGAGCAGTAGGATCCTAGAGGCGCCTACAAGATGCTTCCCATGCATCAGCTGGTTAAGGAGCCCACTGGGGTGGATAACATACTGGATGTGGTCCTCACTAATGGGAAAGTGTGGAAGAGGTGGTGGTGGGTGACAGTCTAGGTACAAGTGACCACGGGGCATTGAGATTCAAGATGAAAATAGGGAGGGAGACAACTCGGACCAGCACAAGGGTTATGGACTTCAGGCAGATGGATTTACGGAATGGGAAGGATATCTGGGAAGAAATGGAGGGAAAGGGAATATAGGAGACATGGAGGAATTATGGGATTCTATTAAAGAGGGGTTACCGAAAGCCACTAAAATTTGCATTAAAAAGGTGAGGAAGTGCAAAAAAATGAAGGCGGCCACTCTGGTTTACTAGGGTGGTGGCAGGGGCACTTAGGGAAAGGAAAAAGGCATTCAAAACGTATAAGAAGACCCAGAGAAAGGAGGAGGCTTACAGTGAGAAGCTAAGAGTAGCAGGGCAGAAGATTAGGAGGGCTAAAGTTGACACTGAGGAGAAAATTGTTAGGCAGGCCAAAAGGGGGGACAAAACTTTTTTTCAGGTATGTGGGGAAAGGAGGAAGGTGAAACAGGGGATAGTATGGTTAAGGGGGGAGGGAGGAAATACAATTGGAGGGGGACTTTGAGAAAGTAGAGGAGCTGAATAGCTACTTCTGCTTGGTCTTCACAGTGGAGGGGGAGAGAAGGGGACCCAAGTTGAGAGGAAAGGGTAGGGAAGATAAAAGGGTAGCTCCCAGCCTGCTCAGCAAAGACAGGGTTGGGGAGAAACTAGGCATGTTAAAGGTTGACAAGCCAATGGGCCCAGATGGCTTGTACGCAAGGGTACTACAGGAACCGAGGGGGGAGGAGCAGGCAGCACATCTGACGAGGCTGTTTAACTTGCCCTGGATAAAGAGTGTGTGCCAAGTGACTGGAAAAGAAGGCAGATGTGGTGCCATTGCATAAGGGGGGCAGCAAGGAGGATGCAGAGAATTATCACCCAGTCAGCCTCACTGCAGTGGTGGTGGTGGTGGGTAAGGTGATGGAGGTACTAAAAAAGGAAAGGGTGGTAAATTATCTGGAGAACAGCAGCATGCAGGGTGATATGCAGCATGGATTCATGAATGGGAGATCATGTCAGATGAACTTAATAGAGTTCTTTGATTGGGTGACAGGGTGGTTGATCAAGGAGGGCATTGAACATGGCCTATCTGGACTTCATGTAAGGCCTTTGACACCGTCCCCACAGTAGGGCTGGTAAATAAGCTGGAAAGTTTTGGGGTGGGCCAGAAAATAACTTGATGGGTGGAAAACTGGTTGAGGATATAAGCCAGAGGGTGGTGGTAAATGGGGTACATTTCAGGGAGATGGGGGTGATGAGCCGGGTGCCCCAGGGGCTGGTATTGGGACTCCTCCTTTCTAATATCTATATTAGTGATATAATGGATGGGCTGGAGGGAAGGGTGTGCCTATCTGCAGATCATACGGAGATCTACAATGGGGTAGACACCCCAAAGGGAGTGGAGACCATGAGGAAGGACCTGAAGAGGCTGTAAGGGTGGTCAGAAACTTGGCAGCTGAAATTCAATGTCAAAAAGTGTGCAGTGATGCACACAGGGTGCAAATATCTACAAGCCGCTTACACTCTGGGGGGAGGTAATTAAGAAAAGTGAACAGGAGATGGATCTGGGGATTATAATATCAAGCAACCTTAAGGCAGGTAACAAATGCAGCACAGCAGTGGGAAAGGCAAATAGAATGTTGGTGTGCATAGGGAGGGGCATAACTAGCAGAAGGAGGGAGGTACTGATGCCTCTTTATAAAACCATGGTGAGGCTGCATCTGGAGTACGGGGTCCAGTTCTGGAGGCTGTACATATGCAAGGATATAGATGGGAGGTTCAGAGAAGGGCAACAAAAATGGTGCACGGAATGCAGGGGAAGCCATATGAGGAGAGGTGGAAGGAATTGGATCTGTACCCACTGGAGACTAGAAGGGAGAGGGGGAACATGATAGAAACATTCAAGTACGTGAAGGGGATCAATAAGGTGAGGAAGGTGAGATTATTTAAAAGGAAGTGGAGGTTAGAACAAGAGGGCATAGTCTAAGATTGGAAGGAGGAAGATTTAGAGGCAATGTGAGGGGGTTACTTCATGGAGAGGGTGGTGCAGGCCTGGAATAAACTACCAGAGGAAGTAATGGGGCTGAAATGGTGGAAAGATTTAAGAGGGCATGGGACAAACATATAGGATTGGCAAGTGGGGTAAGGAGGTCCAAAGAAATCAGGTTACAAGTGTGGAGGGGCAGACCCAATGGGCCAGAGGGTCCTTTACTGCCATCAAAATTCTCTGATTCTATGATACATTTTGTATAGTGACATGCAATTTTCAGTTCTTAATACAAATCCTTTTTAATATGTCTCTGAACAAAAATTATGTTCCATGCATTCCATAACAGATCTTGGGAACTTTGTTAGTGCAGTAAATTTGTTACGTGTATAACATCTTTAGCCATTAAGAAAGAAACTTCAAACATGGACTACAAAACTAGGGTGGGATGGGTTAATGGTCCAAGTCAAGTTAGGGGGTTAAGAGAGTGAAAGGTGCAGTGAGTCAGGCAAGTGGAAGCTCAGTTAGGCAAATGGAGGTTGAACAGAAGTTATGTGCAGTCAGTTGCACTGCGATGGACAACAAGGCACAGACTGATCAAGATGCCGATCAGCTGGTTACTGAACAGTGTCATGCAGACCAAAGCAGAAAGTCACCCTGTGATACAGATGGCACTTTTCTTTGAGCTTCATGAAGTTTCCACCCCAGCAAGCTCAGAAGAGTGTCATGATCAGCCCGGCTGATGACTGGTCTGACACCGTTGAACCCACTGCAGACTGTCCTCCAACTGACTGACAGCAACACACTCTCAAATCCACAGTCATAACAATGTGTTTGCTTTGCACAAGTGCAAACAAACATACTCAGCAACACTGAGGGGAGCCTGGGGGTGCGCTGGGTGCTCTTAAACTCCCAGTGGGCCGTGCTGTGGGGCCTGTCCTTCTGGGGGTTATAGTTGCGGGCCGTGAGGGGCTGGTTTCCATAACCTAAAATTGTCTCCTTGGGAGGGGGAGCCCCCTTAGGGACCTAGGGTTTAACACACCTCTTATGTGCAGTGTTATTGGGGATTGCCTATATTTTCCTAGACTATCAAAACTGCCAAGACTATCAGACAATTATGGCTCTGGATAAGATCTATTCCTGAGATACTATTGTTGTATTCGCTGATAAATTAGTTCTGGTGAGAGCGGAACTAAGGGCTGAGCAATCTAATTTGGACATCTGTAGATGCTGTACTGTGTTTATTTGTTATATACTCTTTGATTCTGGTGAGAGCAGAATCAAGGTGTGAGCAATCTATCATTGGACAGATGTAGAGGTTTGATATTATGTTCTTTTCTTTTATTATTTGTTATTTTGTTTTAGGTTTCTTTTGCTGTTTTGCTATTTAATTCCTATGGTCTAGTGAGAGTAGAGTTAGGGATTAATATAGCATTGGTATTGCTCAGGGGAGGTGAGAGCTTTCCTAGGCCATTTAAGTTAATTTGGGGGTTTTTATTTAGAGTTTTGTTTGCTAATTTTTTCTAAAAGTTTGTTTGAATTAGATTTATGATTTTTTGAGCTCTGTAGTAATTGAGTACCTGTTTAAGTTTGTGTAGGATGTGCTGTTTGTCTGCCTCCGCAGTTGTCCACTACTCACCCTCTGCTCTTCATGCCCTCCATCCTTTTTTCTCTCCTGCTTTGGAATTTGGTGTTTACCAGAGCTGTAGAGTGCTTGGTATAGCATGAAGGGGGAGAATGGGGGCGAACAGTGGAGGATGAGTGGTCAGAATCGGGGTCGTGGAGTCAAGAGACACCCTTGGGCTAAATGGAATTGTGAACGTATTCTGCCAAGTTTGGTTCTCTATACCAAGGGCACGACCTCAATTGAGTCAGCAGGTGGTTCGGGAGGCACGAGGCATTTGTCCGACTCGAGCAATGTTATGCAATGCCAGGTCGGTCAAAAACAAGACAGCAATTATTGCTGATCTTGTCGAAATGGTTGACATGGCTTGCATTACTGAGACCTGGCTGGATGAGAATTCTAGCCCCATTTTGGAGGCTTTAGTTCCGCCGGTACTCGTAATATACCATCCAAGATTGGACCGTGGGGGGGGGGTGGCAGTCTGTTTTAAGACCAAACTCAACTTCACTAGTGTATTGGTTGGGGAGATTGAGTCATTTGAGTGTGCCATTGTAACAGGTGTAGGTTGTTGCATCGTTCTCGTCTATCGTCCACCCGGTGACGGGAAATGTTTCCTTCAGGAAGTGGCAGACTTCATCGTCGACATGGCATTGGAGTCACCAAGACTGATGGTTCTTGGTGACTTCAATGCCTGGGTCAATGATGAACTCTCGCAGTTTGGACAACACTTACTCCAGTAGATGTCTTCTGTCGGCCTGACACAGGTGGTTACCTCCGCTACTCATAGACACAGCCACTCCCTTGACTTAGTCTTCCTCCTAGAAATCGAAGCATCTGATTTGGAGGTAGAACCAGTCAGGTAGTCCAATCACTGCACTGTGGGGTTTAGTTTTTTATACCCCCCCCCCCAGTAGGCCTACCTCTACAGAGATGGTCAGGTACCGTCCTTTATGAGATGTAAGTTCTCAGAGCCTAAAGGCGGTTCTTGACCTATCGTTCTCCTCGTTTGCCAGCAATGATCCTGAGACTCTTGTGACGGCCTATAATTTGGCCGTCTCGACAGCTTTGGATTCTATTGCCTCTGTCCATGTTTGGCCTCTCTCCCTCCGCCCTCGAGCTCCCTGGTTTGATGGGACTTTGAGGAAGTTGCAGAGACTAAGTTGAAGGTTGGATCATTGCTGGCAGAAGTCCACCCTTGATGCCGACCGACTTAGATTGTTGGAACATTATCAAGTCTACCAATCTGCAATCTCCTGTAAGAAGCCAGAATTCCTGTCCAGGGAGATTGCAGTTGATCAGAATCGACCAACTCATCTTTTCCATACAGTGGACAGACTGTGCAACCCAGCCTGTCTTCAAGTGCGGAGACCTTTTTTGCAATTAGAGTGCGATGAAATTGCTCAATTCTTTACAAATAAGGTGGCTGACATCAGGGCAGGACTCCAGCTGGTACACTCTATGGGTGCTGCTATTGATCAGTGTGAATGTTACTGCACCTCGGGTGTCTTGGAGTACCTTTGGCCATCCAGAGTTCATGGATGTCATGCGGATCATCCAGGGTGTGTGCCCCACGTGCTGTAGATTGGATCCTGGACCTACTTCCCTAATTTTGGGAGGTATTGAGGTTATTGGTCCAGTCCTGGCATGGATTGTATGGTGCTCCTTGGAGTCTGGAGAGTTTTCTAGCTCTCTGAAAGAGGCAGTGGTGACACGTCTCTTGAAGAAAGCTTCCCTGGACCCAGACTGCCATGCCAATTACAGACCTGTCTCTAACCTTCCTTTTATAGGGAAGGTTATTGAGAAAGTTGTGGCTGCACAACTGGAGGACCATTTGACCATCCATGACATCTATGAACCGCTCCAGTCTGGTTTTCGTAAGAGACATAGTACCGAAACAGTGCTGGTTTGGGTGCTCAATGATCTCCTGATGGCTAGAGATCAGAAGAACCGTTCCATCCTGGTCCTTCTAGATCTCTCTTCAGCTTTTGACACTGTGAACCATGAGGTGTTGTTGGGTCATCTGAGGTTCATCTGTGGACTATTGGGAACAGTCCTCAGGTGGTTTTCATCCTTCCTCATGGGTAGAACTCAGAGAGTGGAGTCAGGGGTCTATTCCTCTGACCACACTTCTCTATCATGTGGAGTCCTCAGGGTTCAGTCCTCTCATCCATGTTGTTTGCAGTGTATATGCTGCACCTCAGAGACATTGTAAGAAGGTATGGGCTGAGGTTTCACTGCTATGCTGATGATACCCAGCTTTACCTATCTTTGCACCGACAGAATGGAGCTATAGGTCTTTAACAACTGTCTGAAAGAATCCAAGACTGGATGGATTCCAGTTGGCTAAAGTTGAACCCAGACAAAACTGAGGTGCTGGTTGTGGATCCAGGTTAGTCGGATGGGGGTTGGGAAGGATGCGCCTCAGGTATTTTTCTGGGTGGCGCCTCAATCCTGACCTCTGAACAGGTGCATAACCTAGGGTTATTTTTTTTTTTTAATTCAACCCTTATTGACAAAATATTCCACAACATTGGGGGCAGTTAACATGACAAGTAAGACATGAATACAATAGATATTCCTTTAAGACTGCCCCATACCCCACCCCCCCATACAGCAGTATCAAGTCACATTCGATATAGGAACTGTGATATTATACCTAGGCATACAGGGCTATTTCTTATAAAACAGTGCTTACATCCGGGTAGCAATAATTAAAGAGTGAAGGGGGTCCCATATATGTGTATAGACTGATAATCTGTTATGGAGGCTTGCAATAGCCTTCTCTGTATGCAAGTTAGCTAGGACTTCATTCACCCATTCCTGTAATGTGGGGGTGACCTTATCCTTCCAGTGGCATAAAATAAGTTTTTTGGCAGATAGTGCAATCATGGAGATATGAAACCTCTTTGCCTTAACCCTAATAGAAGACAGGTCCCCTAGGAGACAAATATCGGGTATGAAACACTCCTGCAGACCCAGTATGGGATCCAGAAAGGTTTTTATAGAGTCCCATAACAAAGATATTTTAGGACACAACCAAAATATATGAAGGAACGATGCTATGCAAAATGTGGTAGTGCATAAGATGCAGTCTATCTTGGGACACGTACTTATGGCAGAACCACCACAGTATTTGCCAGTTGGGAGCATATAGGGGGAGTAAGGAACTCCAGAACCTGGTCAGTCCAAGAAGACCCGTACCGTCTATAGAACAAATTTTGATATGATTTAGAAACGACCCCCATGGACCCTAGTAGGGAGGAGGATTCCGGAATCAGGGCCCCAACCGCTTGACGGGGGGGGGGTGGGTATTGCCTAACACTGTTATAAGTAAATGCTTTAATTGAACCACTTTAAAGTGTGAGTGTAGTGGAATATTAAATTTCCAAAAAATCTCGTCCGCTGAGAGCCACTTTCCCTCAACATCCAGGAAAGAGGAAACTATCCCATCACCCAGTTGAGGCAACCTAAGTGCGGGGAATCTGCTGTTTATTCGTGGTAAAGGATGGTGAGTTCCAGATGGATTGGGCCAGGTCAAGCTGAGGGGTATAGCGCAAAAAGTAACAAAGCTGCGTGTATACTTTTAAAGAGGTCCTAAAGGTGGGACACTTCTCTGTGCCTTGTAACTGGGACATTTTTACATAAAACAAAGTTAATGGGTCCATATTCATAGACCGAATTAAATCTAACTCTATTTTGAGCCATATCGGTCTCACATTCTCAGGATCAGGACAAACCCAATTCAGGCATTTAGCCAAGTGGCTAGCCGAATAATAAATAGCCAAGTGGGGAATCCGCAGTCCTCCGTCAAACTTAGAAGTGGCCAATTTATAGTATGCCAATCGGGGTACTTGTCAGCCCAGATAAACTTGGTGAAGATACCATGCATTTTCTGAAACCAGGATAAAGGAATGAATAGAATTAAGCAGAAAGAGGGGTAGAAAGTTCTTGGGAAGATGTTCATCTTGATATATTAATCCTACCCATAATGAAACCGGAGTTTGGACCATCTATCCAGGTCCTGAATTATAAGCTGGAAAGAGGCTCATATTTTCCTTAAACCATGCTAAAGGATTAGCGTTAATTTGATGCCCAAGTATTTCAGTATCCAGGGTGCCCAACACAAACCAAAGGAGTAATGTCAGCCTTAAAAATCTTATGATTCAGAGGAAAAAGGAGGATTTATTAGCATTTAACTTATAATTTGAGAGGGCACTGAATTTAGTAATTCTCCCAGCAAGGCAGGAACAGAGGACACTGGGTGGGATAAATAAAGAAGGAGATCATCCGCATATGTGGTAACCTTAACCTCATGTAATCCCACCCGAATGCCCTGTATCCCTACATTGCTGAGAATGTTTTGAATGAGAGGTTCCAGGTAAAGGTTAAATAGGAGGGGGTGAAAGGGGGCAACCCTGTCTAGTACCTGAATATAATGAGAAAGATTTAGAAAATGTACCATTTCCTGAAATCTTTGCTGAAGGGGCTTTGTATAATGCATGGATCCAGTCTATAAAAATGGTGGGAAACTGGAAGGCCCTAAGAACCTGAAACAAAAGTTCAAATTCACAGTCAAAAAGCCTTCTCGGCATCCAGGAGACCAGCCCAACTGGAAAAGGCATCCCTGGACACCGAGAAGACATGCGCTAACGTGTGAAGATGGTCTGAGGACTAACGCCCCTTCATTAACCTGACCTGGGCCATACCTATTAGGTCCGGAAGGACCACCGTTAACCTATTGGCCAATATCTTTGAAAGGATTTTGATGTCTTGATTTAAAAGGGATATAGGCCTGTAACTTTGGACCAACTCGGGGTCTTTGTCCAGCTTGGGGAGAAGAACAATCAAGGCTTCGAACAGATAGGCATCTACCCCCACCCCGGACAAAATGTGCTGAAAGAACCGGTGAAGCACCGGGAGTAAAAGCTCTTGGAAAACTTTGTAAAATAATGAGGAAGAACTGTCCAGCCCTGGGACCTTATTCGATGGCAAGGCTTCTATGACCCCGGAGATCTCCTCCTGAGATATTGGCGAGGTCAGAAAACACTTGTGTTGCTCTGTTAGGGAGGGCAGATGGGAATCCTTTAAAAACTCCTCCAGGGACTCCGGGCAAGGAGGGCTCTCCATATCCCTGTATAACTGTTCGTAGTATAGTGCAAACTCTTGCACTATCTCGGAAGGGGATACTCTCAGAGACCCGTCTGCCTGAGCTTGAATTAGGGGGATAAATCTTGCCGACTCCTGTTGTTTAAGTCGTAATGCAAGGAGACGCCCCACCTTCTCTCCTGATCCATGTAGCTGGCTCTAGTTCGGATAATAGCTAACTCTGCCTTTTCCCTCAGTAAATCTAAATATCTATCCTTGGCCACCAGGAGCTTCTTACTGTCTTCACTCGAAGTGTTGACAGAAGGTTAACCTCAAGGGACCGTGATTTGGGACAGTAGTGAAACTAACTCTTCCTCCTGTGCCCTTTCCTTTGAAGCTAAACTGATAAGGATTCCCTCATAAACACTTTGAAGGCACCCCATACGATGTCCAGCTTTGCACTATCAATAGGATTAGATGAGAAAAAACTCAATTTGTTCTTTTATAAGCTTACAATACTTGCCATCTTTTAACAGCTGTTCATTGAGTTTCCACCGGGTCTCCCTTCTAGGTGTGTTGAGAAAAGCCAAATTACATACCACAAGGGAGTGGTCGGAAATGGGGCCAGGCTGGATCGAGGCAGACATAACCCCGGGCAAGAGCCCCTGAGAGATGAATATGTAGTCAATGCGAGACTGGAGCCATGCACCATCCAATTAAAGGTAAACTCCTTGGAGCTAGGATGCAGAACGCACCAAAGATCACAAAGACCGCATTGATCCACCAGTTCCTTAAATGTCCTTGCCCCGGGAAAGCCCCTCAGCCCCTACCTGACCTATCCAGGTTAGAATCCAGTACCTGATTAAAATCACCACCCATAATAATCATAATGGGAAGCATTGGTAAAATAAACATGATCAGCCTGCTGAAAAAGCCTGGATCATCATTGTTAGGCCCATAGATACTGCAAAGCAAAGTGGAACAGACCACAGGGTGCCCTGAACCAGAACAAATCTGCCCCTCGGATCTTTAATGACCTGTGGAAATGAAAGGAATGCCTCTATTAATAATTATCATGACCCACAACTATTGGTGGATCCCGAGGCATTAAAGACCTGACCCACTTGTTGTCTCCTTAATTGTAAAGCTTGATTCTAACAAATGAGAATCCTGCAAAATGTTATCTGGGAACGCAGTAGACTTAGATGTAAGCACCTGATATTGTTTAGACTTTTTCTGATCCCTTCACATTCCAAGTTGCGAAAATCACACTGTTAGCCATCTAGAACAGGAATAATGAGCTTAGTTCCAAAAGCCCGATACAGAAACATAGAGAAATACTTAGTAAGGTTCCTATGATTACTGCTGTACAGACCACCCTCCCCCACCTCCAACCCAAACCAGAACATCCCAGACCTTCCTCCCCAAAGATTCCCCTTTCCTTTGACATAAAGAAAGCCTGTCCCTTAGCCCGGCATTTACCACCCCCACCCAACCACCCCCACTGTCACAAGCAACATTTAACACAGTGTTGTGTCCCTTCCTCCCCCTCCAGTCCCCCGAATATACCCCTCTGCTTCCAGCAAGTATAACAGTCCCCTCAAACAAGTACCAAGCAACACTACTACTTTAGCAACCCATAATAACTTAAAAGTGGTGCTGGGCTTCAGACATAAGCATACAACAAGTGCATTAGGATGATAAAAATGGTAGGTTAGCCTGCGAAACACAAACACCCAGAAACCCCAGGAGACAAAATGGGAAATAGGGCCACTGTTGCCCTGTAGGAAATGTCTTCGCGAGTCAAAAACAGGCTGGGATTTTTATGAAGGGAAATTACCCCTTCCAACCAGAATATGACCTGAAAACCAGTTAGGAACACTAACATCTTGAGCCCCAGGCAAAAAATTAATAAGGAAGGACATCTCAGCACTGGGTACTTACCAGCCCAAAGACCCGAGAACCCAGCTTAGGGTATTTTACTACCCTGAACTGGAGATGGGAAACAAAACTGAGGGAAATCATCCTCAAATTAACAACAGCTAAGTTACAATTAAGCACAGAACTCCCTCTTGTGGCTACTGAACAATCCTACCAGAGTACACGCATGAAAATAATAGAAAAGCCCAGCACAGCTCCCAACTAAGCCACCCTGGAATAAAATAATGATCCTAAAAGCTAACACAACCTTCCCTCACTAGTGATGGCCTATATAACTGGCTACACTGGAACGAAGAACACCATCCCGAATAGAGAAACCAAACATTCCAAGAGTCCTAGCCCTGAACATCAAATTGCTTTAGAATTAAGGCATAAGTGTCCCGCAGCAATTAACCTAACTAAGTATTAACACAGTCTAATTGAGTAGCAAGAACTTCCAGATGCACCCCATCGTCTACTATCTTCATAGGCAATTAATAATAAGATAGCAGTCCCAGCTTGACAGCACCAGACTTCCCTCATCTTAGGGACAGAGCTTCTCAGGGATCCCGAAACAGATCAGGTAGAGTGGTTTTGAGGCCTGAAAGGGCAGATTCTGGATCTTCATAAGTTAGTCAGGACCCATTCACATGTACTTGCAGCCTGGCTGGGTACCCCATCTTAAACTTAAACCCTACAGCAATAATCTTGGACACGATGGGGTGAAATGCTGTACATTTCAGTCGGACCGATCCTGGCAGGTCTTGTGCGATTCTCAATTTGGAATTCTCCCAAAGGACCTCCTGTAGAGCTCTCACTTTCAACAAAAGTGCTGCCTCTCTAAAAAAATTTAAGAATCGGCATATAATGGGGTGAGGACAGCCTCGGTGGAGGTTTTGGTGCATAGCGACCTGTGCGCTTGCTCGATGATATATGCAGGGCCAAAGGGAGAGGGCCAGCAACCTGTTCCACCAACTTCTGTATAAAAGCTACAGTATTCTGGCCCTCTTCTCCTTCTGGTAACCCTAAAATCACAACATTGTTCCTGCAGCTGCAGCCCTCAAGATCTTCAAGCTTTGCCTCCACAGAGAGAGCTTCTGCCATATAGTCACTAACCCAGGGTCCACCTTTTCTAGGCGTTTCACTCGAAACTATACGGGCAGTGTTATCAGAGGCAGTCAACGAGACCTCGTCCAACTTATTTGAAAGAGCCTTCAGGTCGGTCACCATCTCTTTCACCTCCTCACAGAAGGGTTTAAATTCTTTCAGGAACCTGTTAAGCGTTAGAGGTTCTTGTTCCGATGCTTGACTCAAATGATCAGGACTATCAGGCCCACTCGATGCCCAATATTTCTTTGGGGCCTTCTCGGGGGTGGCAGGTGGAGTGTGTTTTTGTGGGGCTTTCTTCATGTAAGCCTCCATCAGTGCCCCAAACTCACTAATCAGGACGCCTAGGTGCTTAGTAGGCAGGAACAGCTGAATACAGAGGGTTTTGGAAGAACTAGACGCCAGAAAAAGGCGATTATAAAGTCAGGAGGCTGGAGCTTAGCGGAAGTGCTTCTACTCAGCACTCTGCATCACATGGTCCCCACCGGGGGGTAATTTTTGACGAAGGGCTGACCTTGCATTCGCAGGTGTTGGCAGTTGTCAAAACTTCCTTTTATCATCTTAGGAATATCGTCAAGATTAGGCACTTTGTTCCGTCCGATGACCTTCCAACATTGATCCATGCCTTTGTTTCCTCTCGCTTAGATTATTGCAATTCCCTTTACCTAGGGCTTCCTGGGGTAGAAATCCACCGCTTGCAGCTGGTGCAGAACGCTGCAGCATGACTTTTGATGGGATCTTTGTGATCTTGTCATATTTCACCGGTACTGCGCAAACTGCACTGGCTGCCAGTTCAGTGGTGGATCACCTATAAAGTCGGCTTGCTGACTTTTAAAGCTCTACGAGGACTAGGCCCGGACTACCTGAAAGAGCTCTTGACTCTCTACCAGCCCAGTCGATCACTCCGCTCATCTGGCGAGGGGTTGCTAGAGGTTCCAAGGGTATGTTTAAAATCTTCTGGTTCAAGAGCTTTTGAGTTTGTTGCGCCTACCCTTTGGAATTCTCTACCCTGTCGGATTCGGGAGTGTGCAACTGTAGAGTCATTCAAGCAGGCTTTAAAGACCTATCTGTGGCTTCAGGCTTTTAATAATTGAGTTTCCTGTGTATTTAATGATATGTCTATGATTTTATGGTACATGATATATATTTTTAATATGATTGGTGTTTTTAAATGTGAGGCGCCTTGGTTTTGGATAAGGCGCCATAAAAATAAATTTTATTATTATAAAAAAGTGGAAAATAAAATATGTGAAACACCTCCCTCTGTTCTATTTATTGTCCTGCTCTCTTATCAGATACATGCAGGGGAGCCCTTGTTATTGCTGGCCTTTTTTTTTGCTCCTCTGTTCCTCCTGGCCAACACCTTCTTCGGGCCCCCAAGGTCCTTTCTCGTCTGTCCGCCATCTCCACCACCTACCCTTACCTCAGATGTACCCCCCTGGAGGTAGTCTGGCTTTACCCTTCGCCAGGTGGATTCTCCTCCGAGAGGGAAGGCACCGGTGGGGGTCGTCCAGTGCACTGCGGCATCAGCTCCAGGTGTTGCTGAGGAGGGAGATCGTGAAGCTGTGATGGCAGCGAAGGGGCCAGAGAGCCATCATCTGGCTAGCCAGGGAGCCGTTTGTCTCTGTTTTCTCCCTTGGAGAGTGATGCACCTGACGTCAAGGCGAACGCCAACGTCCGTCACTCTCCCGGAAATTAGAGCCCTGATGCCCTGCTATGCTCCCGGCCTCCACCAGGGGCCAGCAGGTGCCCCACTCGCATCCCCGCCCTCCTCCCTGGAGAAGGCAGGCTGTCTACGGATACTCCAGCCTTCTCCCCCGGCTGGCTCTCTGGCCGATCGAGTCTGTTCCTGAACCGGGTCACCAGCATCCTAGCGGAAATCAAACTCTGCGCTGATGAGCCGGCGACACTGCCTTTTGGTAAAGTGCATACAGTTTCACGAGCTGGCTGCTCATTGCGGTGAGCACCGACCTACATCTGCCAGTTGCAGCAAAACCCCTTTGGACGTTGTCTCTTATCAGATATCCAGTAAAATCCTAGTACTCAAATCCCTCTCACAGTTACTGTATAAGTTTACCATGTCTCAAAATGTGATATATATCCAGAGCTGCTGTCCCCACCTCACATGAATACATTCTGTATGGGTTCTCTCCCTGTTCCCTACCTATTTCTGTCAGTGTGATCTATGCCTCCCATGGCTAGAACTGCTGCACTATCAGATGCCATCACCACGCTTGTCTCTTTGCCTTCCTTTGGAAGTTGCTTCTTCTTGGGGATTTTAACATCAATTGGCTTGTTCCATTGGCCAAATTTACATCCCTTAATGTCACCCAGATCATCATTGAACCTAAGCGCTTAATCCCTGCTCAATGAAATACTTGTTCATAGATGGGGTTCTTTCCTCCCATAGAAACATAGACTTTGACAGCAGATAAGGACCGCTTGGCCCACCTAGTCTGCCGATTTCTCTACCTACAGGATAAGCTGCAGTTCCTAGTTAACCAACAGCCTATTTCTTCCTACCCCCCACAAAAATTGCCTTATGTCTGTCCCATGCATTCTTGAATTCTCCTATAGTTTTACACCCCACAACCTCCTCAGGAAGGCTGTTCCATGCATCCACTACCCTCTCTGTGAAAAAATACTTCCTCACATTGCCCCTGAACCGCCTCCCCATCTTCAAATTGTGTCCCCTTGTTCTTGCACATCTCTTTCTCTGAAAGATGCTACCCTCTTGGACTTTGTTGATTCCACTGAGCTACTTAAAGTTTCAATCATGCCCCCCTTCGTCCAAGGGTATACATATTAAGCTCCTTTAGTCTCTTCTCATCACATGGCTTCTCTTGCAGACCCTGCACCATTTTAGTTGCCCTCCTCTGGACTGCCTCTATCCTCTCTATGTCCTTGCGGAGGATGGGGTCTCCAGAACTGGACACAGTACTCCAGATGGGGTCTCACCAACTGTCTGTACAGAGGGATAACAGCTTCCTGTTTTCTGCTGCTGATGCCTCTATGCATCCCAGTATACCCCAGCCCTCCCTACTGCCTTCTCACATTGCTTGCTAACCTTAAGGTCATCTGATATGATTACCCCGGTCTCTTTCCTTTTTGTTGTTGTTACTACCCCTCCATTGTGTATTCTTCCCCTGGGTTCTTGTTTCCCAGGTGCATTATTTGCACTTCCTTGCATTGAATCCTAGCTGCCATACTTCTGACCATTCCTCCAACCTTGCCAAGTCCCTTCTCATCCTTTCCACGCCTCCTTGTGCATCAACCCTGTTGCAGATCTTTGTGTCATCTGCAAAAGGCATACTTTCCTTCCAGTCCTTCTGCAATGTCACTTATGAAGACATTAAAAGGACTGGACCCAATACTGAACCCTCGGTACCCACTAGTAACCCTCTTTCTTCAGTGGACTCCATTTACAATTACCTTCTGTGTCCTGTTGTCCAGCCAATGATTTACCTGGCTACCACCCTGGGACCCACTCCCAGGCTGGTTAATTGACTATTAATCTTTTGTGTGGGACTGTGTCAAATGCCTTGCTAAGGCTAGGTAGACCATGTCCACAGCCCTCTCTGGTCTACTACTTTGGTCACCCAGTCAAAGAAATCTATTAGATCTGTCTGACATGACCTTCCTGCTGTGAACCATGCTGCCTTGGGTCCTGCTGCCCCACTGGCCTCTAGGTACTCAACTATTCTTTCCTTCAGAAGTGACTCCATCACTTTTCCTCCACAGAGGTCAGACTGACAGGTCTGTAGTTTCCTGCCTCTGTCTTGGTCCCACTTTTGTGAAGGGGAATCACATCCGCCTTCCTCCAGTCCTCGGGTACCACACCATCCTCCCATGATTTATTAAAAAGAGTTGCCAGTGGCTTCACTAGGTTCCCCCCTTAATTCTTTTAGAATTCTGAGATGAATTCCATCAGGCCCCATTGCTTTGTCCACCTTCAGTTTTAGGAGTTCTTTCAGAACTCTTTCTTCTGTGAAAGGACTGGGATCGACCCCCCTATCAAGAGTGCTTCTGTTAATTGGATTAGGCACTTCCCCCTCCTCTTTTGTGAATACTGAGCAGAAATATTCATTCAGTATCCCTGCTTTTTCACTGTCCCCTCTGCCCACCCACCGCTCATTCTATTCAACCTCACTATCCCTCCCTTTGTCTTTCTACGCTCACTGATGTACCTGTAAAAGGTTTTATCCCCCTTCTTAACTGAGTTGGCTATCTTTTCCTCAGTTTGGGCATTTGCTATTCTGACTTCACTCCCTGCTTCCTTCTGCCTTAACTGGTACAGCTCTCTGTCCTGCTCTTTCTGTGTTTCCTTATACTTACGGAATGCTATCTTTTTCCTCCTGACTTTCACAGCCACCTCTTTTGAGAACCATAGTGGCTTTTTCTTTCATTTTGATTTGTTTATTTGCTTCACACAAAGGCTTGTTGCCTCTGTGATGGCAGTTTTGATGATTCCCATTGTTGCTCCACACCTACTTCTAGCCTGTTTGCTAGTGCTTTTCTAAGGCACTCTCCCATCTTGCCAAAGTCAGCCCTCCTGAAGTCAGTACCCTCACTTTTGTGGCTTGGCTCTGTAGTTGAGTTAACGTGAACCACACTGTTTGATGGTCACTTGTTCCCAGATGGCAACCCACTTCTAGATCTGAGATCCTCTCACTGCCCCCGTTTGAGAGTATGAGGTCTAAGATTGCTCCCTCATAAGTGGGTTCCAAAACTAGCTGTCTGATGCCTGCCACCTGTAGGGCATCAAGAATGGCCTTGCTCTTGGATGTGGCTGCAGCAAATGTGCTCCAGTTAACATCTGGCATATTCAGGTCTCCCATCAACAGTATCTCCCCTTTCTCTGCCATTCTAAGAATGCCTTCTATCATATCCTTGTCCATTCCCTACTCCTGACACTGGGGTCTGTACACAACCCCTGTGCGGATTGTCGTGCACTTTCCAGTCTCCAAGGTGACCCGCAGTGCCTCCTCTCCTCCCTGTTTACTCTTTTGTTCAGTTGCTTTTATCCCTTCCTTTACATAGAGAGCTACTCCTCCCCCTCTTCTCCCCTGCCTGTTTCTCCTGTAGGTTATGTACCCTGGTATGTTAACATCCCAGTCATGGTTTTCTGTGTACCATGTTTCTGTGACTGCTACAATATCCAGGCATCCCTCTTCCATCAAGGCCACCAGCTCAGGAAGCTTGTTGCCCAGACTACGAGCATTGGTACTCATTACCCTCCATTTCCTGATGGCCTTACTCCTTTTTGCCCCATCTCTGTCCTTCTTGCCTTTGTCACTTTCTCCATTTACCCCTGCCCTTCTCCCTATCAACACCTCTATGTTGGTGTTTACTGCACTTACTACCATGATTTTTTTGGTTGGGGGGGCTAGGATTTCCCTGCTCCTTTCCAGTGCCTCCCCCATTGGCTAGTTTAAATGCTTGCCAATAAAGCATTTAAACCTATCACCTAGGATCCTGGTTCCCCTCCTGGAAAGATGCAACCCATCATGCCAGTATAGACTTGCATCACACCAGGTGGACCCCCAGTCCCCAATGAAGCCAAATCCCTGAGCTCCACACCAGTTTTTCAACCACTGATTGAATCCCATGGTGCGGAACACCCTAGCCTCTCCCTACGCCATAGATGGGCAGCACCTCCAAGAAGGTTACCATGTGTGCTACTTGTCTAAGGCCCCTCCCCAATTCCACAAACTCTTCCTGCACTTCTCTAATCCCTTTCTCAGCCAGATCATTTTTCCCTAGGTGGACAATGACATCCAGCTCCCTCCCCTGTGCAGCTGCTCCGGCAATCTTGAGGATTCGCTTCCTGTCCCTCAAAGCCATGGTGCCAGGCAGGCACCTTACCTCCCTCTCCCCTTCCTCCCCCAGTTCTACCTTCCTAACAATGGAGTCCCCCACCAGGAGTTGTTTCCTTCCCCTGTGGGGTCCCCTGCCACCCTCCTGTGGGTCTCCTTTGTAGAGGTTCCCAGCATCCTCCTTGGTCTCCACTGCAGGTGCCTCCATAGAGGAACCACACTTTGCCAGAATGGCATAGGAATTGTGGAGAGGTACAGCTGGAGGGATGTGCCTCTGTTCCACCACCCTCAACCTCCCTGAGCCCACTGCGGTCCAACCACTTCTTTTTCTTGGCAATCTCTGAGGCAACGGCAATGGCACTGGTGGTCCCTGGATGGAAGAGGAGGTCCCACAAATCCTGGCAAACTCAGCCTGGAGATGAGCAACCTCCTCCCTCAGCCCAGAGAGGTGTATGCAGATGGGACAACACCGCATCCTCCAGAACGTCTCCCAGAAGACTGCTGCTCCACAGCAACTGCACTGCACCACTCCCATCATGTCTTATTTCTGGCCCCTTAACTGATTGCAATCCTTACTCTTTCCTCTGTTTTTTTTTTCTCTCTCTCCTTACTTTCTGCCTGTGTGCCCTTTAAGCTCCTGATTGTCCTGTTCTGAGACAAGAATATTTTATATTTCTCAGTAGACCTCTTACTTGCTCAGAGGCAGACCTCCAGCAGCTAGAGGGGACCGGAGAGCTACTCTTGCCCTTCTAGGATGGTGGGTCTTTGGTGGCTCTGTGATCACTTACTTCCTGCTCCCAAACAGGAAGGTCCTGTTGTCAGTCAAATTCTGTGCCTATAAAAGTAGAACTAGCTTTGGATGGGAGGGTGGAGGGGAGGGAAGGATGGCAATATAGTCCCAGTAGAGAAGTCCAGTCACACAACAGTCCTTTCTCCTGGTGTCTTTTGCCAAGCTACTAGCAAAATCTTTCTAAGGCAATCTTTAAATGTAGCTTCCTTCTAGCTAAGCCACTCCCCCTACTTACTAGATCTTTCTACAAGTAATTTAAACCTCACAGCTATCAAGTCCTTTCAATCACCTGAGATTTACACCTAGATAACTGTTCAGAAAACCATTCAGTTCAGTTAACTCAGACAAACACACACTTTTTTTGTTTTGTTTGTTAGTTTTTTTACCCTAAATTAAAGTTCCAAGTACAAGAGTTCTACTTCTTTAGTCCCAGCAGGAAGTCCAGTCACACAGCAGTCCTTTCTCCTGGTGTCTTCTGCCAATGAGATATTTATATTTAGGCCTATTATTGTCAAGTAATAAAAGTCAGTAAACTATATGATACATGTAAAATAGTCTGATCAAAGTCAATCAGCAATATCAGTGGCTCAGCAGGTAGCAAACTCGCCTCTGAGGCTGGGAGATCAGCAGGCTGTGGGTTCTATCCCACACCAGGCAGTTGGGTAAACATCCCAATACTGACACTATAGTGCAGCATGAGAGGGTGCTGCGGTCCTGAAGTGCCGTCTTTCAGATGAGATGTTAAACCGAGGTCCCATCTGCCTGTTCTGGTGGTAGTTCAGATGGATGTTAAAGATCCCACGGCACTTCTTGAAAACAGCAGGGGGAATTTCCCTGGTGCCCTGGCCAAATTTCCCCTCATTCACTAAAAATACCACCAACAGCTTAATCTGGTTCAAGGTCAGTTGGCATTCATCTGTATCCCCCTCTCCGGTCGTGTCTGAAAATAGGCAGGATTTGTCTAGTGCACTTATCTGGTCAACAAAAACGAAATAAAATAATAAATAAAATAAAAATATCTAGATTTAATAAACTTTATGGGGAATTCTGTACATGGCATAATCAGAGCCGATGATGCCAAAACATGTACACATACCATAGACAATAAGTAGCAGATATATGAAAGTATTCAGCTGATACAGAGTTGGATAAAGTGGTATCAAAACTATAAGATTTTATATGATTGCCAAATGCAACCCCAGCATATTTTTACTTAGGAGAAAGTTGGGTTTCTACAGAAACAAGAGCCAAGTTAAGGCAATAATTTACTGGCTTAAAATAAATGATATGTATTCTGCTAGGTTACCTAATAAATGTCTGAAGGAAAGCAGAATTGGTTAAATAATAATATCAGCTCTCTTTGACTGAATTTTATAAAAGGAGAGCTGATACTTAATGGCCTAGAACCGATGTGGGAGTCTCCACTACACAGACCTTTAAAAGAAGTAGAGAAAATGTTTAACCAATGATGTCCCCATGCAGATGGATACGGCCAGGATGGGGCTGAGTCACTATAGTCCTTTTTAATAAGATATAACTTAATGTATGACATAGAATCATACCTAATTATTTTAATTATTCCAGATCTAAGGAAATACATTGCCAAATTCTACTTCTAGACACTTAATAGCCAGATTCTGGAAGTAATGTATGACAAGATATGCTAGATTGAGGATAAATGCCTTTATGGCATTAATCAGAAAGAAGACCCAAAACATATTTCTTTGTTGTGTAAGTATTACAATTTGAAAGAAATTTTGACTCGGCTGTAGTACTGGTAAATCAACTCTTATGGGCAATGAAATTATAAATCACTTATACAATACAGATTGTAAGTGTATATTTGCAGCTCTGAACATTTCTTGAAGAATTGTTAAAGTATAGAAAATGTATTAATTGTATCAAGGATAGTACTAAATTTAAACATTTGGAAACATAGAATACATTGTGACGAAATGTTATTGATATTTATAAGAGTATTGTTTTTAATGGTTGTATGTAAAAGCTTTTAGTTGAACAAATAAAACTGAATCTGAACTTGAACCCATTTGGAGGAGGGAGTGATAATTACTCTACACCAGCTCTTGATTTTGGTTGACAAGTCCCTCGTCTATAGTACCATTATTTAAATACTGAATTTCTATGACAGAAAACACAAAGCAATGATAGAGTTGTTAAAAAAATTGCAGTCCGTGTCCCTATCCTCTAGCAGATATTTTCCTGTAGAATAATTTGGGAATTTGGACCCATAAATGATTTACAAATTGTCTCTGGATAGGGCCCCTGATAAGCTTGCAAATACTTTTTATGTTTGCTTGCATGCATGTGCAAGAAACATAGTGCCATCATCTGAGTTTTTGTAGGTGTGGCACCCTGTCTTTCAATTCAGTCAGTGTGTTTGCAGGAGCGGCCACAGCTCACCAATGAATGCTGCAGCTGTCTATGACAGCAGCTGAAAATGCAGTGCCGTACAGTTGAAAGGGAGAGCTCCGCTTCAGTGAGCAGCGATAAGATAGTGTTGATTAGCATATTGCCGGCAATCCTGCTTGTATACATCTCTGCTTTCTCTTCCTTTCTTTTCTTTCTTTTTCCTCATTGGTGCCCAATCCCCGGTCAGCTCAATGAAACCCCCCTCCAAAGAAACAGACTTCCAGTTGCCATGCTGGGAGCCCACCCCAGTGTGGCACATGTCTGTATGGCTGACGGAGGTGCCCAATCCCCTGTTGGCTCCACAGGCCTCCCAAAAAACCTTCCAGCTGCCACACTGGGAGCCCACCCCAGCATGGCACAAGTACCATGTCATCGCCCCTCAGCTCCACTGCTCCTCTCAAAAATCTTCCAGCTGCCATGCTGGGAGCCCCCCCAGTGTGGCATAAGTCCCACGTCATCCTCCTAAAAAGAAAAGAAACACCAGAAAAGAAAAAAAAGTTCCCTCGTTGATTGTCTTGCCCCCCAACCCACGCCCACCCTCTGAGCATCCACCTTCCCACACCCCCACCCCGTACTTACCTCCGGAGGCTGGCGCAACAATCTTCGGAGGATTGGGAACACGTCTGCACTCTTCAAAGCCGACCGCGAACTGAAGAAATGGCAGTAAACTATAATGGAATAAACAGGGTTTTTTCAACTTTGATGCATATAGCAGGTATTTTTTGGAATATTGGCACCAAATTTTCAACATGGGGTTTATGGGACCCCTCCTCATGAATTCTGGCACTGTCATGGCGTTAATCGGCCCTGAAAGGTGATTTTGCGGTCACTGCGTGGAACCACCTTTCGAGACCAATTTATGAAATGGCAGTGTCACAGTTCATAGGTAGGCCTCAAAAACCCTATGTTGAAAATTTGGTGAAAAATTCCCAAAAATGGATTAACAGCACGCCAGTAAATTCACGCACGCCTAAGGTTCGCAAATTTTAATATTTTACTCCAGATTTTCAACATTGCCATTTAACTACACCTCCTTATGAGCAGTACAGCTGTCATTTTCATATCTTGCCCAAAATGTGTTTCCGCAAGTAGCATACAATGGCACAGTCGTGTGCAAAATCAATGTTCAGGACAGATTAAGAAAATCACAGTGACTCTGTTCATGAGCAGAGGTTTTAAAATGGCTATGTTAAAAATTTGGTGACAAAAGTCCATAAAATGACTGTGTTATGAGCAAGCATTGCGCAGTTTCCATGCACCCTCGTAAGTTCATGAATTTGTAATATTTTCAGTCCAGATTTTCACCACTGATTTTCCACACTTCCTTATGAACAGTACAGCTGTCATTTTCACACCATGGCCAAAGTGTTTTTCACACTTCAGTGCAGAAATGCGTGGTCGCTGCAGGAAATCACTGTTCGGGACAGATTAAGAAAATCACAGACACACTGTTCATGAGTGGAGGTCCCAAAATGCCTGTGTTGACAATCTGCTATAAAAAATTTCCAAACTAATTACATTATGGGTGTGCATTGCACAGTTTCTACGCACGCTAGTGACTTCACCAGTTTTTTAAATATTTTCACTGCAGATTTTCAACATTGCCATTTTTTACACCTCCCCATGAATAGTACAGCTGTCATTTTTCACATCCTGTTTGAAATGTGTTTTAGTGCCTGTGGTGCCAAATGGCATAGTTGCTGTGCATAAGCAGCTTTCAGCTAACAAACTGATATTGCCACTGTTGATGAGGTGGGGGTCACAAAAACACCATGTTGAAAATTTGGAGTGAAAATACCAACGAACGCCTGAGGCGTTAGGGTTTTCAACCATAACACCCCACCCTGTAGAGAATGACAAGCATCAGGAGTGTGACTGGGGTTTGTCGCCTGTAATACTCATACCATTCGACCCCCACCCACACCCTGCAGCCAGTGAGAGGCATGGAGGTGTGCCTTGGACTCTTCGGCCCCAAAGTTCACCCCATTCTCCTATACAGCACCCATCTCACCATATTTCCTGATGGAATGGGGTGAACATAAGGGCCAAAAACCCCAAGGCACACCGTGACACTTGTTGGTGTCTGCAGGGTAGGGTGTGGTGACATGGCCTGGCCGTTATGCCTGGTGACCCAAAGGCACACCCCAATGCCTGTCAGTATCTGCAGGGTGGTGGTGGGGTTGGCTTCAGTGCAATACTTCACTGCCATTCCTATTATGCAGTTCTGTAACTCCTACACTACCAATGTCAATGCCAGCAAGCAAACATTCGGCATTGACAAATGCTTGTTTTAAACAGTTAACAGCAGTGTTCAAAGATACCAGAAGTTAGCAATCAGGGTATTACCTTTATTGTGCCTTTGAAAACTGAGGCAGGATTCTGTGAAGTACAGTAAATGAACATATACCAAACACCACTTTGCATTTTTCAAACTTAATATTTTAAGGCATTTATTTAAAACTGTCAAAACTTTGGTGAAAGAAACATACATTTTCAGTTTGTATCTTTCTTTCCAACAGAAAAGGTTTGTGCACAAAGGTACTGTGAGAGCTAGGCAGAGCCAGATTCACATCAATCCAAACATTGGCCCGAGAGACAAATCACTTCTGCTTTTCAAAAGTACTGTATACATTAAATTCCTGAGGAGTGTTGAAGTCTCATGGGCTATTAGCCTGGGTTCTGTAAAACATTCTTTGATTTCATTTTCAGAGATGGCCCTTTTTGTGCAGGGGAATGCTCTGGGGTTTGACTGTGACACAAGGGGTCCACCTGCAAAGCTGGCATTGGGGCCCACCTGAAAGGAATGGGGCCTATTCGTGATACACTTATACCAACATTATACTTAAACTTTGTACACTGACCCTGTGTTTGCATGTATATTTACTTACAGTGACCAGAAAAAAAACATAGATAAGAAAATAGATTTTATATGGAAAGATTTTCAGAGTTTGGAAGATGAGTGTGTGTGTGTGTGTGGGGAGACAGCTGAGGTTAGTCCACCTAGAACTTTTCAGGTATCCAGTTGGGCCAATATGACATGGGATTCCTCAAAGAAAAATGAGAAATGTATTTAAACAGGACAGAACTTACCAATACTGAGTAGAATCGAACACTACCTTTAGTATGAGCTGTTAATCAGGATATACATTAGCAAATCTAAGGGTTTCTGCAGCCTTCTGTCCTTGTATACTTGAAGTGTCACTAACAATGACCATCAAACTGTGGAAAATGATCTGTGTGAAAGTATTACTTTTTGCTTCTAATACTTGTATAATGCAGGGTTTTAAATAATTGATTAGCAGTTTTTTTCTTGGGACTATACTAACTGTACAGAAAGTATTTATATAGATTTTCTAGAAGAGCTGTATTTATTAAACACAGTGAGACAAGAGCTATTCATTTTCACAAAATTTAGCACTTTTATGAGCAAAAGCTAATCAATTTTAGAGTTAGATAAATCCCTGTAATGCATAATGAATATTTATAATTATACAATGGGTTTCAAAATACTGCATCCTGATTGGCTGGCACAATTTACAACATGTAAATCCTGCTATCACCCATGGGATGAAGTGCCAGCCAGCCATATGTGGAACCCTGCTTTTAATCACTCCAACCCCATGAAACTGATAAAACCGCACGTTAGACCATGACATTAAAGTGGAAGATTCAAACACTGACTAAGCTTCTTAAGTAACACACCTTCATAAGAAGCATGCTATTCCAGTCCCAAAACCACTCTAAATAAGTGAGAACCTTGTTCTTAGTAAAATACATGTAAAGCTGCCAAAGCGTAATACACCTCAAAGCGAATTTTAGGCCAAAGTGACACCACAGCTTTGTCTTCTCTCACTCCCAAGTTAAGACAGTTGCTCACCAGCCCTTCCATTTGCTTCTCCCTGTAGCCATTTACCTTAAAAAATGAGAAGAAAAGACTGCGAGTCTGTGACACTGCCACTCCAAGTCAGACAGAGAGATGGTAGCAGTGGGTGGTTGTAAAGCGCTATCGGTACCATCAACTGCTTAAGCAATAATGCCCGACAGGGTGTGTGTCGTGCTGGGATGACAACATGCCTCAGGTGGTTGGGCACGAGGCCGCAGGCCGAGTGCATCCAACAACTGAGGTGTGACGTTATCCCAAACGACACACACCCTGGAGGGCATTATTGCTATTATACAATGGCTCATTGTTATACAGAATAAAAAAATCATTTTAAAGATGTTTTTGTGTGGAAAAATATTTTTGATTTTTAAGAGAAGATGAAACAATCAAGCAAATACAAATCAAGCAAATGCTCATCTACAGGTTCACAGTGAGGCTGAGACTAGACCCGTGATGTTGTGCTGGGATAACTTCAGGGTCCAGCTCAAGACTGACCAATCAGAGTCCAGGATTTTTCTTGCCATTGTATAATGCAGCATAACTGACAACAGGCACAAGCAGGTAGCTAGAGATTGGTGAGAAGTCCTGAAATCGATTGAAGCACAAAGAGGTGAGTGGTCACATAGTTTTTTCACAGACACAGGGATTGGGGAGTGGATCAGTGGCCACAGTCTGCTGAGCCTTGGGCAGAGTTGTGGTTTGCTTTGTTTCTTTTCCTCTTTTCTTTTTAGGAGCAGGAAGCTGGAGGAACTGCAGCCGCAGCGATCCTACCAGCCGGGAATGGAGAAGCAGTGAAGGATCGTCTTTGTAGGTTAACTTAGAAAGGGGTAGACAGACCCAAGAGGACACAGCAGAAAACATTTATTGGATGGGTTACTTATTTTTTTGGACTCTGATCACTTTCTTCTGTTGTGCTTTTTCCTTTCTGTGAAAGTCAGAGATACAGGTACTATTTTGTCTGGTGCAGCAGTACATTAACTAAAAATTATTTAAAATGCAAAAAACCCCTCTGTTTTTCTTTTTCTTTGGTCACAAAATAAAGTGGGACATTGTATAATCACAATATGCCACTCCAGGATGTGGGTGATGCCAGGATTTATTCACTTCTGGTGTGGTTTACTCACTCAGCCTGTGACCTCATGACCAAACAACGTATCAGGTGTGGGTAAATCCTGGCATCACCCACACCCTGTCATGGTATATTGCTTAAATGTAAAGTACAATATTTTTAGTACAGTATTTTTATACCCTTACAATTGTTTACTGCTGACATCGCCACTAAGCACTTATTAGGTTTGACAAAAATCATTGAATGTTTATGAGCCTGTAAACATTCAGGGCTCTATACACAGTCACAGTTACTAGTGGCAAAAAAGGGGAACACAAAAGACTCCCCATTGTGCCACCACCAAAAAGTGCAGTGCACAAAAAGAAAAACTTTCCAGTTCAAACGATAGTTTGCCAGAGGTAAGTGATCACAAATGGCATTTTGACTGCTAACTTCACACTTGCAACCATCAGAGGGTACTGTGCGTGGCACAGCACCAGTCACCTGGCACTATGTAAGGCACACTACCCCATGGTAATGGTACTACTGCCATCGTCCTCATCCCAACCCCAGCTCTTTAACTTTAGACTCACTTCTGGGTTGATGATTTTTCATTTCTGTGCCCTCCTATGGCCCTCCCTGGTGGCCCAGCATCCCTCATCCCTAACTCCATGCCAATATCAGTGCCTGGTGTCCAGTGGTATCCCCTCCCTAGCACCAGAATGGAATGCTCATTAACTTTTGTTTCTGTTTTGGCCCTTGATGATCTCTGTCCCCTATTGGATCCTGCAGCCTACCATGTGCCTATGACACCCATGGTTAGTAGACTACTTCTCACTCTTCAGAAGTGGTCAGCATTTTTGTTGTGTGCCTCAGGGTTTGTAGGGCCAGGAAGCATCTGAGCATAGCCCAGCACATAATTAGCATGGCAGCCCCACCCTTTTCCCTGTACAGTCACAATGGCCTTTGGGAGGGTATAAGGTAAGGAAGAGAAAAATGTGCCATTGTTAACTTTGGTTCAACTTTGAATTGGAGCCCATAAATTCAGTTTAGCTTTCAGAGTTTGGCTGAGCCACTTCAGCTTCCAATGCAGCAATTAGCACGGGGTAAAGCAGACTAAAACCGGGGGGGTAAAATGTCTTACGGTCAGCAGTGAATATTAAGAGTCAGTCCACCCAAGAAAGCTGTAGTACTACCACTTGCAATACTGATAACCCATGTTTAGAAATAAGCCTGGGTTGTCAAGGCAGGCTGGGGGGAGGAGGATAAATCTCCCAGAAGGCACTCACCTCCTCTTGGGAGGGAGGGCAAGGGAGCGTGGTCATGCTACTGCCATCTGGGTGACCACAGGTGGGGTTAGAGGTGGGAGCCATTATGGGGCAGGGGGGAACCTCATGATGGTGAGTGAAGCATGCTCGCATGCTCACATCATGGCCATCCAAGCCAACAAGGTATCCTACAAACTCCAGGGAGAAAAAGCTGAAAAGCCACCCCGTGTGTGTGGCAGAATGACACAGCAACTCTTCACTGGCCCACACTGCCTACTGGGCACAGTGTGTTGCCTCCAACCAAGCATGACATCCTGAGGGGGTTTGGGGAACCCTGATGGCCCTGCCAATGGGGGTACTCTGTGGAGGAAAGGAGGTAGAGTACATAAGTCCCAGAGATGGTCATTGATTGGGCAAGGGGGGTTGTCAATGGATGGGGGCCAACCGGGCTGAATAGAGGCAAGTAAAGTAAGTTAAAAAAGCAATTAAATTACTGGTGACCATAAATATCAACCGGATTACTGTTTTGTTAGGTCAGATATCAACCAGATTTCAGGTTATTATGCTCCAAAGGCAATAATAACCTGAAATCTGGTTGATATAACATTCCCCAAAGAAACTATTGCATTCCATTGTTTCACAAAAAGTATTTCAACTGCAGTATTTTCAGCTGTGTTTTATTCATGTACAGTTCAATTTCTTCAAAAATAAAATTGCACTCTAGCTAAAAAACATATTTTTGTTTCAAGCTGCTAGAAATACAGTCTAAACCTTCACACCAGCAATTATAAAAAATAAAGGCTAGGTAAGTTTGATGTTATGGATTTTTTACACACACCCTAGGTGTGTGATGTCCATAACCTCTCGATCTTCACTCTCGAGGTTTGTGGGTCATCACACACCTCAGGTGTGTGAAAAAATCATACCACACCTAGCCATTATTCTCTATGTATAGTAATAATTACTGTAGTTTACTTGTGGCAAGTGCTGTTGGCATGTATGTGCTGTGGATTACTATTAGTGCTGTGACAGTGTCTGCAAAACCCACTAAGACTGCCATGGGCCAGAATTAGCTATAGTAACAGTTACTATTTATTGCTGACCTCAAAGCATATTCTCCCATAGTCTCTGCTTTGCCTCCTTGCCAATTACTATAGTCTGTGTAGAGTCTCACCCCACTGATCTTCTAATAATATAATAATACCCCTACTGCTCCCCCCAAAGAAAAATAACAAGTAATGAATAAGAAAACATAAAATAAAAAAAGATGAACATACAGTACATTAAATGGTAGAGCACTGCTTTGCCAGTGATGGGTCTTCTTTAACTGATAACGACTCTGTGTGCTCTGTGTTCTCTGTGGCACACCTGATCGTATTGCACTTGTCAGTGATGACAATGTGAAAGGTGCTGTGTCATCAGGAAGAGGAGTTGCATCACGGCTTCTGGGAATAGTGAGCCAGACAGTGGTGCCAGTAGGAGGAATCCAGAGACCCTTGCCACCAGGAAGCATAGGAAGGAGAATAGTAGTAGATGCCACTTACTGGACATGTACAGTAAATAACCAAATGAATAATTAATGTTGATCCTTGGTAAGTTTAGTTTGAGAAATGCTAACAACTGAAGATTCTGAGGATCTAGACATGATGTGGAGTCAGACAAAAATCAGGAAGAGTACAAGCCAGAAGGTTTTGTATGCACATTATTGCAGATTTCTTCAATCTGTCTTTGCTGCTCCATCACAAGTGTATGCAGTAGTTTCAGTTTGATATAGTCCATGCATCCATGGAGAAGTAACATAACCTTATACGTGGGCTCCAGCTGTGTTGATCTAATGTTGCCAAACCTTTCTGAAAGTTGTGTCAGAAATCTCTGCCACTTCTTGAATATTGCATCCTGCTGCTTCTGTGATGACTTAGATGAATTGGAGGTATCACCACCTCCTATAGTGACAGATACCAGTCCTATTGTACCATCAGCTGTGCAGTATGCAGAGAAGAAAGTGGTGTCACTCACATACCACAGTGATATGAGGAAAGCATAATTTATGCTGGAGGAAGAAGGATGAAGATGAAAAGGATTGAGGCTCCAGCGGGTCCTTCTGTGCTACTGTTTGTCAGTGCACTTATAGTTGTTTGCCATTTATAAATAAAAAATGTATATATTATTGGAAGATACACCATTGGTCAGTGTACTTTATTTGGATTGAGTCCTGGATCCTTCTCTTTGTGATACCATAGTGATGCATGATGAGGAAAACATAAATTATGATGAAGAAAGCATAAGTTATGATGGAGGGGGGAGGAGGATGAAGAAGATGTGTTGTTTTCAAAACCAGTTGACTTTTATTTATTTTTTTTTATTTTAAAGTGATTATTATTAGTTGCTATCATTACTAAATTGTGCTTTACTTATATAATGAGAAAATATGATTCATGCTGGAGGGTCTAGCAGGATGGTGATGAGGATGTGTTGCTTTTGGAAGCAAGACTCGAGATGAGATGCCTCTGGAACTGTTAACAATTGAAGAAGTGAGAGGAAAGATTGGCAGTTTAGTATATGTTTAGGTAGTACATTTTGCTTTCTACAACAAATTCTGCACTGGCGGGGGGGTGTACACTGGCCCTGGCTGTGACATCTGCTTGTGGAACCTTTTATGATACAGTGCTGGTCTGGTACCAAGAGATCCATCAGTTGGCTTAATCCAATGTTACCCATGGTGTCTGAATTCTTCTTCCACTTCCAATATTAAACTTAGCCTGACTGTCCCTGCTGCTGGTCCATTTGATCTCAATGAGGATTGGAGGTGGACATGGCTGTTAGGAGGACACTGTGCTCACATTTCAAATCATCATCCAGAACACTGGTTCCCAGAGTTTGAATAGACTTCATTGACCCAGAACAATCATTCTGTCCTCACAGCCCCACAGCCAGCTCCTTCTCCACCACCACTGCTTGCAGAACTTGTTCTCGTGGAACTGGCATGATACTTCCTTTATCTGCTCCTACACACCATCTCTTCCTTCTTCTGTTCTTCTCTTCATGTTTTCTACATGTATCGAAAATAGAAGCATGACAGATGATGATGTGATGTAGCCACAGCTGGCTGCTAACAATAATGATTCATATAATGATAATTCTTAGATACCCGTGACACACATGCTTGGCGCAATTGCCAGCCATGGTGCTGTATAATATGTGAAGTGACAGGAAGAGTGACACCACCAGGCCACAGCTTCCTCTGACAGACCACACCTCATGCCACTAAAAGATCTTATGTTTCACAAGCAATCTACTTCAGTTTTCACTCACTGACTGGGAGGCAGGCTCACACAGGCTAAACAAACAGATGTCTGTGCCTTACTGCATCACCAGCAGTCAGTAAAAAATATTTGTCAAATAAGCTATTCAAAATCCCCCCTGTTCCCACTACAGTGGGCATAAAATATAAAATAAAAAATATGGATTTATGTGCTCTCCACACGCTTATACCTGCACACAGTAAAAAAAAAAAAAAAACAGCCTTGTCAACTGAATCATTCTAAAATCCCCTGACCCCTTCCCCAGTCTACTAAATTCAGTTCTCCTGCTCCTACTGTAAGACCCGCAGCTGCCAGTGCAGTGCTCTAGGCTCCCATTGTGCACTCTGTCCTCTGCAGGACAACTTCATTAGCCAAACTAGGATGCTAATGCACATACCATTGATGGTTTTCTAAAGTTTTCTGATGAAAAATCACTCTTTTTCACATAAAAGGAACTCTCTGAGTAGCCAGGTCATTTCCCAATGAGAGACAGCAGGAAATTGCACTGGGGTATGTGAAGTGCATGGAGTTCTCAGTTTCCAATGCTGCTGACTGGCTGCTGAAGGTCATGTGTCATGCCAACAATTTGGAAATAAGTAGCATGTGCTGCCTGTAAAAAGGGCTGCATCCAGACACTGAAGTGTTGAAGTGTTGAAGGCAAACCGAGTTCCTTTAGACCTGCTTTGCTGGTGTTCCAAACCCCAGATTTTGGCACATTCTCTGAATGCTAATTTGACATTGGCTCATCCATAGAGCAAGGAAAGACTTGCAAAAGCACTATGTATGGCACAAAGGATCACAAACTAGGACTGTCAAGAAAAGTGGTCATTATGAACATGTTGCACCCGCATCTGTGACTATGTATGGCACTTAGACAATAAACCAATCACCACACAGTTTAAAACTTCCTGTTAACCAGTTCAGCTTTTGTTTTCATAGAACAAATAAACTAGGCTCATCTGAACATATAGAGAGGTCCAAAGCTATCTTGGGGTTCTGTTGGCAAACATAAATGTCAAGAGAACCACTTGGTAGCTACACCCTATTATGTACAGACATACCTCTCAACTGTCCCTGAAAACGAGGATGTCCATTATTTTACCCTCAAAGTTGCTCTGTCCCTCTTCTGTCCTTCATGGAAAGGTTCTTCTCAAACAGAGAATGTGCTGTAAATTGAGACTTTAAAGAAGGCATTCATAATATTCTAAGATGCTAAATCAAAAATAAACTTTGTGCAAGTAAACACAATGGTCTCCATAGTGTTCTGAGTTTATATCTCCATGCGTGAGGATGCATCCCTCATTTTGATGGGCATTGCCCCTCTTTGTCCCTCATTTTAAGTGTCTATGTTCCTCATTTCAGTGATAAAAGGTTGAGAGGTGTTTGAACTGTTGAGTGTGTTTCTAGTGCTCAGCTCCACCTCTCAGAAGCAGCACAGTGATGCAATGTGTCCATATTAATACTTGCAATAGCTTCCTGGCACATGATAGGCATGAGTTACACTACCAATTATGGCTGGGAGGAATCTTTCATGTGAGATGGATGCCAGAGCATTTCCAGCAGCCTGGAACATGCCAGATTTCAGGCTTGCTTTGTCTGGAGATGAATAGACTCTGTTCTTGTGTCTTTAGCATGAAAAGAAAAGAGGGTCTTAAAGATTAACTGCAGTGTTTCATTTCTTAGTTTGATTATCTGATGTCATAGTTCACAATCAAAGGACAAAATAGCAGCTGAGGTAGCAGTGAGCACTGGGATGGTGGTGATTCTCTGATGAAGCCTGTAGTGACTGGCAAAACTTAAGAGTTGATGCATGCCTGCCACTTTTCCTGTATTGCACTGTTTGCCGTATGCTTGATGGACTGAGTAAAGAAAACTTAAGAGCCACTTTTTGGTGTTGGACATTTTTCTTCTAAAGTTTCCAGGACAGGGTGAGTCGTTGCTTCCTTCAGACTAAAAAAATAGCAGCACCTACCCACCCTGCTTACAAAGATAATGCATGAGACAAAACTGGATAAAATTACTATTTTATTACTCAAACGTTTTTTTTCTGTTTAGTTTTATTGAATTTTGATAACTGGTTGGGCCTGCTGAGACATTAAAGTCCCTTTTTTGTGGGCAACCCTGGAAGCGCAGTACATTGACAGAGGCATGGTAGTTATAGTGGTTACATTTACATCATTCATCATTCGACAAGATTACATTATTTACAGATACACTTACACCTTAACAAATTACACATAGACAAGCAAGCCAGTACATTGACAAGTATACAACAAATTGCAGTGGTACCAGCTACTGTACATCATTCTGATTTACAAATTATAGCATATACAGGTACTCTTACAACTTATATTTATATATACAAAGGAGGTTTGAGGAGCAGGTAAGCAAGTGTCTCATAAAACAAGATGACAGTAACAGGATACATGTAGAACAGGCCCCCAGTTAAAAACCCAAATGCCATTTCAAACAAGGTGCTTTTTCAATGGTCAGATTGAAGATAACTGCCCTTTTCTTTTATGGTCAACTGATGCTGTCATCATGAATTAAGCAATAAGGTTCAACCAGGGGTTATGTTCTGGTTAATCACTCCCTAGGGGTGCCATATTGCCTCAAGGGGGTGATTAACTTGAACATTGACATAACCCCGGAGTACCTTATTGCTATTATTACTAGGTTGGGAGTTACTGTAGTTTGAATAATTGATTTATTGTTGTTTGCTAATTTTACATGAAATTAATATAAAATAGTCCGCCTCCATGCTAAACTGCATGGGATCTGGTTTGTGTGCTGTGATCTTCTTTGGTAGGGCTCTGATTAGTTCCACTGCTGAACTCTTGCATAGGGAGTAAGATTCCATGTCATTACCACCCATGAAATTACAGCATGGTGAATTGCCAAAGTCACAACGACTTTACATCAGATTCATCAAAAGACAAGTCAGTGTACTTCCTTTACAAACAACTCTGAACAACATCAGGTAATATGTGAAACTGCCTGACTGCTGCATTTTATTTGGTGGTTGTGACTTGCAGACTAAAACTGTGCTATGATCGTAGGTAACTCCCCCAGCAGGACACAGTCCCTTACAGCGTGGCGCAACAGAAGGAAAATGTGAAAACCAGTACATTCATGTTTTTAAAATTCAGAAGATTTGGAATGCTTGACAGGGAAACAGGCGGAGGTAGAGCTACAGAATCATTAATATACGGGCTAACAGCCAGTTGCAACATTCTGTAAGGACTTGCAGACTAAACTGTGCTACTATCTTAGGTAACCCCCTTTCAGCTGAACACATTGTGCACACAACATACCAGCCACTATAAGAAATACCTTGCTTGTACTATTAAACTAAAGTCAAGATAAGGAGTAAGGAGTTTGCGAGCTGCGTATTGTGGCAGGATTTGAGATTTCATATGTAAGCAGCTTGTTTTTCCACTTCGCGTGTGGCTCTGACCTTCCGAATGGGTCTGACCTCCTAAATGAAATAGTAGTGGTAGCTAAGGCAGCATTTTGTTCAAACATCCTGAATGGCTCTGACCTGAAAGTATATCGAGGTGCAACTGATAGGGAGATAAGCAGCCTGTTGTGGCGGACGGAGAAAAGAGCTGATTGCTCCATACTAATCAGCCATAGATCAGTTCTTAGTGCTGGGGTAGTTTTTTTTTTTTTTTTGGGGGTGGATTTACAGCAGGAGCGGGAGCTAGAAGCAGTCCTAATGCAGTCCAATAGCCATACTTAGCCATTGCTCTCAGTGCTGCCCTGGGGTGGGGACCATGGTTGCTATCAACCAGAGTGGAGACACATGACGGGATACTTTGTCGACTGTGCTTCTGTTAGAACAGGGCGCCAGTAGTGATTTGTGGTGCTCTTTGTGTTTTACAAGCACCCTCCGGCAGGCTTGTTGCTGCAGGTTGATTTGTAAATGCATTTTTTTAGTAAAACACATTTCTTCATTAACAGGAGGGACCCAGACCCTTCAGTGGTGTGGAGAGGCACTGCCACTGGCAGCAGCAGGAACTTGTGCTTGTTTTAAGTTGAATTTACACTACTCTGTGTGTCTATAGACTATAGATACTTCTCTCCTCTAGCCTGCTTGTATATTTCCAAGTTAAGCTGCAGAAAACTAAAAAGACAGAAAATAGTTGGTACAAGTGTTGTTGACAGGATTGGCAGGAGAAGACAGGACGGCGTTCATAACTTTGTTGCGGGACTCGGGCGGTGGACAGGAGAGGTGCATAGACTCTTTTATCGGGCAGTTATGTTGTGGATTTTTAAAATGTATTTCAGATGTATTTAAGACACCCTGTGGCTAGTAATCTCTGGGGAAACAACAAAAACACGGCAACAGAGATGAAATGGATCATTTTCCAATCGTTTATTAAAAGGTTTACTGTTATGTTATTTTAGGCCTACACTGTCCAGCATGTCTATCGCTTAACGTAATGGCGGCTCTACATTCTAACTATGGAATTTGTAAAAAAATAGCTAGTCCCAGACAGATTGATGCTATTGTAATTCGGCTGGACAAGTACATTAATATAGAGGATAATGTATGGTCCTCTATCGTTAACCGGTCAGTTAACAGTCGAGAGGTTGCCAGGGTGACCATGTAAACCTCGAGGCTGACTCGAGAGGTTCGTCTGCCATCAACCTCGAGCACGATGAAAATGACCGGTTGCCGATAGAGGACCACATTATTTTATAGTGTATGGTCCCCAAAATAAAAAAAAGGGCTTACGCTTTTTAAAAGTCACCGCCGCGCCCTTCAGTCCTTCCCTGCCGGTTTCCCTTCAGTCGGTTTCCGTGTCGAAAAAGTTGACATATAAGACCACTTGTTGTTATTAATTCCTATCGATGTGGACGTAGATCTATAGGTTAACAACATATCTACTACATCGATAGTTAACAACCTTAGAAATGATGATTTTAAGGTTAACAGCGTTCTAACATACATTATAAGGAGATTAACATAAGACTCACGGAATGCTGAAAACTACTCAGATTTCAGCATTCCTGAGGCCTTTATAATAATGACTAACAATGACATTTTTAAAAAGCACACTTATTTACTTTGCACATCATAAATACATACATATAAAAAATATTTTGATTAGTCCATGACTACATGATAAATTAACTATTGCACATTGTAAAGTATGCTACTACTGGAAATTGCATTCTGCATTGCATAGTCCTATTAGTTTGAAGATCATGTATCAGTGCAACAGTCCATGCTGGTTTCTTTCAATTTCTAATTCCAATGATGGATATTTCATGAAGATTTTCCAGCTCTGGTATGTTCCCAAATTTAGAGGCAGTCATCTGAGAACCTCAGTGAAAATACCTAAAGAACAGCACTAGTTAAATTATAGAAACAGAAACAAAATTTCAAATATAAAATTCTTGAGTACAGATTCATACAGCATAAATTCTCTCTTCTATATACATTTGCAATAGTTTAAAAAAGGACTTAATCCTTTATTTTTGTCTTTGTAATCTAGTTGAGCCTTGTATAATGTCTATGTGTTGTGCCATTTTCATAAATAAATCAAGTTTTAGTATCTTTTTATGAGTTTCAATCTGTCTACCTTTTGCCTCATTTCCCTGTCAGTATCCAGCTTTGTTTTTGGGTCCCTTTGGGTATGGAGTACTGCCTATATCATTGTTGTCAGGGTCAGATTATAGCCAGCATGAAAATTGACTCTTCAGTGGCATGTAGTATTGACTGAAAAGTGTACTCATTGATAATTTTTTTAATTAAAACTCTTTTTGAGATCATCTGAAAGAGCATTCAGTAGGCAGCCTTAAAGGTTTATACATGCCCCCCCCCCAAAAAAAAAACAGAGACAGTAGTAGACAGAGTAAGAGATTCTTCAGTTTGGACCTACTTCAGTTAGTCATTTTTGTTGGGTTGAGGTCGCCTGCAAATCAAATTGTAACAAATTGTAAAGTAAATACCTTTTAAAATGTTGTGAACCCGAGATAAGCCAGATGACCATGGCATTAGAAATGAATAATTACCCTCAGATGTCACAACAAGCATGCTAGTTTTAGTAAGGAGGATTCAGAGTTTGTCAGGTCTGAAAGTAAATCTCTTGATTCACTAAGTGATGCAATGACTTACTTTGATCCTACAGGGAAGATCCTTTTGTTTTGTTCAGTTCAAGTGGTGAAGAATGTGACAGTAATGAAGTCCGGGAAGGCACTTCGGATCCATTTTTCATGTTTGCTTTATAGTTACAATAACAGGGTTTTAGAGGTGTGTCACTGCCAGGGTCAATGCAGCTCTGGCTGCAGGGGATTGGCAGTGACAGCCCAATGATCAGTGAAGCTGATTGTGACACTGTTCTCTGCCTGCTGGGTGGAAACTTTGTGTAGTTGAAAGGAGCGACCTGCTCCTATCACAGAGTAGCTTGATCCTTTCATCTGGATGACACTGCCCAGCAAGCAACTCAGCAGCATCATGATCAGTTCCGTACTCCCTCACCAGTCATTATGCAGAGAGAAGATATGCAAAGATTACTCCCTGCCACTGCCAAGTATCCTGCCTGGTTTCTGGTCCTTCCCCATTCCCCATCTGTGAAAATAAAATACCCTACCACTGCCAATTATCCACCTACCTCATGATCCTTCCCTGTGCCCTGTCCATAAAATAAAATACCCTACCACCACCAAGTTACCCTGCCCACTTCCCTATCCTTCCCTGTGCTCTGTCCATAAACCTGTAAAAGAAGAAAATGGTCCAGTGATGATCTACGCCCCCATGTCCCCACCCTACTGTAACCCCCATTTCAGCACCCTCCACACTTACCTATCCAGTCAGTCCAGTGCAGTTCCTTCTTGAAGGTCCTGCTTTTCTGAACTCCACCAGGAAGTGACTGAATACAAAGTAACTTTGGTTAATGGCTTTTAATGCATTTTGAACTTTTACTCATAACTTTGTTATTTGTTAATATTTTTACCTCAAATTTTTAATATGGCTTTTTTTTTACCCTGTATACAAACAAAACACAGACCACTCTTACTGCAACCAGAGCACGTTAAATACTAGCAACACAAATAAAATAAAAAACAGCTGTCATCAGCCTTACCAGATTTAAAGAAGTCATATGCTGACCGTGAGGAGTAAGTGCAAAAAACGCACATTTATTGATCAAGGCAGATAGGCAATACACAAAACAGGGTCTAGCCTCCCAATGTTTTGCACCAGTCGAGAGCACTAATTATGGGACTCCTGACACCTTATGGAAAACCAAATTTGTACACGAACATTTAAAGTGATACCAGACTGACAAAGTACTCAGTTCTAAACCATAAGGGCAGTGCTAGAATAATGAGTATTGCCCATAACTAATAAATCAAGTAATAAAACCCTGTGCATAAAAAATAGAAAACATACATGAATACTTATTCAAAAATGTAAAATCATTATTCGAGATCATAATTTCATGCAAAAATATCCACTGAATAGATATGTGGATCTGCATATGTTTTGTTACTTGAGGTCAGAAATGTGTTAATTACTAATCCCTACCAAAGATAAAGACATACCGGAGGCAGAGCCAGCTGCTGAACAGGATAGATGTGAGATTTCATGCTCTGAGCTGCTAATAACTTATAGAGAATAAAATCATCCAAAAACAGCACAGTTTTGGTGACAGCAGTAACAACATTGTGTAGAAGACAGAATCTGAGCAAATTGATACCAGAATTGATCTAATATGGGATAAAACACTAGAGGAAGAACTCAGGAAGGAGCTCACCCAAAATCCTCACAGCAGCCAGGTAGCATAGATGAGCAGCCACCTCGATTGTATCAAAGGCTGCACAGCCAACAAATGCAGCACTCTTGTAGGCTATCCAGTCAATGGACTGGAAGTTAGAGGCACTAGTAATGAAGGTTACTACACTGGATGCCAAAGTTATGGGGGTCCAAACAGAAGTGAAGGACACCTCTGACATGACAACAGAAGACCTAATAGCAGTATCAGGAGTGGTAAAGGAAAACATTATGCTCAGGCATCACTTGGAACACCTTGAGAATAAAGCCAGATCTGATGATAGCCATGTGGTGGGTGTATTGAAGGGTGCTGAGGAAGATGGAGTGCCAAAGCACTTTATTCAGACTTGAATTGATGAGACCTTTCACAATACTACTGTTACAGTGAAAAAAACCTACCGCATCTGTCCTCGGATCCCCCGGCATGTACCATCATGGTGATCCCTTCAGACACCTGCAAACAAGATGAGCTCTTACACACTGCTCAATGTGCTGATTCTATAGAACACCATGGGCATCATGTAAGGCTGTTTCCAGACCTCAGCTACTCCACTAGACAACAAGCATTTGTCAATGCTGAATGTTTGCTTGCTGGCATTGGTAGTGCAGGAATTAGAGAGATGCATAATAGGAATGGCAGTGAAGTACTGAAGTAAAGTCAACCCCCACTCCAACGCTGCAGAGACTGACAGGCATTGAGGATGTGCCTTTGGGTCATCGGCCATAACATTCATGCCATTCCATCTCACCACACCCTGAAGACACCAACAGTGTGTAGTGTGCCTTCAGGTCTTCGCCATTACGCTCACCCCATCCCATAAGGAAATAAGCTGAGATGGGTGCAATATAGGAAAATGGTGTGAATGTTAGGACCAAAGACCACAAGGCACACCTTGATGCCTATCAGTGGCTGCAGGGTGGGGGTGGGGGGTGAGGGTGGAATGGCATGAGCATTACAGCCAATAACTCCAAGTCACACCCCAGAAGCCTGTCAGTCTATACAGGGTGGGTGTTATGGTTGGAAACCCTTTATTGGTAATTTATGTTCCAAATTTTCAACATGGGCTTTTTGGGACCCCACCTCATGAACAGTGGCAGTATCATTTTGTTACTGAATCCCTAAAGTTGGTTTCACACAGCAAGTGTGCCATTTGGCACCACAGGTGCAAAAACACATTTTGGGTAGGATGTGAAAAATGATAGCTGTACTGTTCTTGAGGAGGTGTGAAGAAATGGCAATGTTGAAAATCTAGAGTGAAAATATGAAAAAGTGTCGAAGTTACGAGTGTGCATAGAAACTGTGCAACACACGTTCATAACGCAGTCATTTTTTGGAATGTTTTCACCAAATTTTCAACATGGCCTTTTTGGGACCTCCACTCATGAACAGTGGCACTGTGATTTTGTTACTCTGTCCCGAAAGTTGATTTCGCACAGCGACCATGCCATTCTGTGCCACATGTGCAAAAACACATTTTGGGAAGGATGCAGAAAATGACAGCTGTACTGTTCATAAGGGGGTGTGACAAAATGGCAATGTTGGAAATTTGGAATGAAAATATTTAAAATTGATGATGTTACGAGTGTGCATAGAAACTGCGCAATGGACACTTGTAACGCAGTCATTTCTTGAACTTTTTCCACCAAATTTGCAACAAGGGCTTTTTGGGACCCCACCTAATGAACAGTGACACTGTCATTTTGTTAATTGGTCCCAAAACGTGAATCCACGCAGCAACCGCAAAATCACCTTTCAGGACTGAGAAACAAAATGACAGTGCCAGTAATTATGAGGTGGGGTTCCAAGAACCCCATGTTGAAAATATGGGACCAAAACTCCCAAAAATTGTCTGAGATATCAACCTAAGTTAAAAAAAAACCATTGACTGTCATTATAGGGCTTACCGACATTTCTTCAGTTCCGTTTGGTCTTCAAAGAGTGCAGATGTGTTCCTGATCCATGATCCAGAGGATTACTGCTCCAGATTTCCAGAGGTAAATATGGGTGAAGGGGTGCAGGGTGGTGGGGTGTGCAGAGGGAGGTGCGGATTGGAGGGGAGCCTGGTGGGAATGACGAGGGACCGTTTCCTTTTTTTTCAGGTTTAAAAAAAAAAAGATGTTGTGGGACTGTTTTCTTTTTTACAGGTGAAATATTAACAAAATGGATTTCAGCACACTGGGGTGGGCTCCCAGTGTGCCAGAGTACTGGGAGGGATCAATGCCAACCCAGGAATTTGGCACCCTGAGTTTGGCTGAGAACATAGGGGCAGGGGATGGAGAATGGAGTGTGCAAGGTGGGCAGCAGCAGTGGGAGGGAGCTAACATTTAAATTTTTTGTCCTGCTGTGTGCCTGGTTGGGAGGGAGGGGGGACTGCCACTGCAATGATGAAACTGCCCCGATTGCAGTTGCAGATTTTTTTCAAGTGTGGCACTTGCTCTGAAACTGCCATCATCGGCAGCTTCAGCATTAATTGGTGGCCAAGGGACATGTCCATTAAAGTGTCTGCTGCATTGGCCACAGTACTGTCACACCTCTGCAATGCTCTACTATCTCAATATGTTTCTTGTGCGCTGTGCACACAAGCAAACATAAAAACATCCTTTGATGGGGTACATGAGCAGCTCCGAGTGTTGGGAGTACAACACATGTAATGCTGCTGGCCAGACTCAAGACTATCTATGTGGGCCAAACATACATCCATACAGACCCTCAAGCTGCCAGTAAGTTTGTGGCAAAACTCCAGTCAGAATTTGCAGCCCATGTACCAGATCAAAAGGATGATTCCAATGAAAGCTAAGTTTGGAGTGACATTTTCTAACTTTGAGGGGAAGCAGGGGGTATGGCTGTGCAGCGTTTGACATGATAGTGGGACGGATCTGTACTGTTTCATTTTTTTTTCCTTGTGTGTGCTTACTCTGTTAGTGTTGCTGTCCTTGATTATCTTGATTGTAAAGTTGTAGTTTATTAAGACTTTGAAGTAAGTACAGACTATTTCAAGATGGGGCTCCACACATGGCAGTCCCCCTTCAGCCACCTTCTTCCTCCTCTGTGTTTTTCCCTGCATCCTTCATTTCCCACCAGTGAGGACACCGGACATGGTTTGAGTGTCCCAGTATGGATGACACTGTTTCACTTCCAAGCACTACTTGTCATTTTGCACTGGTGTTTTCATGGTTGTGTTTTTAACAGCTGTGCTCCACTGATGTGATGGTTATAGTTACTGTTTGAAATCTGAGGATGATACATTTGTTGCACCAGCTCAAAAAGTTAAATATTTACCACTGTTGTATTGCAATCTGTTTTTCTCTTTTGCTATGCAGGTTAAATGCTTCATTTGTAACTTAATTCGACTTGAAAACTAAGTCCAAATTCTCTCTTACAATTCAAACAGATAGAGAATTTTAATCCCACAGTAGTGGGAGGTATAATATCTCCTTATAAGTCTCCTTATACGTCTCACAACAAGATATGGACAAATTCTCATTCTTAGCAGATTAAGCAACACTTAACTTTTGAGGATTATATGTCATATTACTATGGTATAGTCCCCCAACTGGTGTAACTCAATCTGGGGTACAATGATCCTATCATTATATGCTGAATACATGTTCCATGCATGATCTACTATTCCAGATGTGCAAACTTATAATGTACTTGTTGAAAGGCAATAAAATATAATTTTAAAAAAAGATAAGGACATATCATGATTATCATAGTTGACAATTCAGATTGCATATCAGAACTACATTGATATCAAGTTCAGTAATTAGTTTCAAAAATGGAAGCCTTAAGCTTCAGATAGGATCCAAATAAAGTGCAAAAGTAGTACATTATGGTTCCAAAGATAAAATTTGTAGTTGCATGGGGGATCCAGAATGTATTAAACGTACATCAGATGAGAAGCAGTTCATAGCAGCTGCAAATTCAGAAAGAGGCAAATCACTAATAGAATAAAGATATGACTCAATAATCAGAAAACACAAAAGAGACAATGTTCACACTTCTGTGTTAAGGCGGTATTCGAGTGTCTGGGTTATGCAAGTGGCTTGAATTAATATTAACCCAGAAAGATGTCAAATCTGTAACTTAGGGGATCAATTCAACACATTCTTTCAGTTCTGGTTCACTACAAGCCCTGAAACTGTGAATCCACATTGCTTCCCATCTCAAAATGAGGTTTTCAGGATTCCTTCCCCTTTGTCCTAAACTCACTCTTTCTATACCTAGAAAGGAGAAAGTATGCCAGCCACCTTTGTCTGTAACACGTCTGGCTAAGGCATGTTCCATTATGTGCCTGTTAATCAGACAGGGAGATTCAACATTTTTCTGGGTTAACATTGATTCAAGCTGCTTTTGTGACTGACACTCCAAAAATGTTGTTTTATAAAGGAGTGTGAACATTGCCTCTCTTGCCTCATTTGGAAAAATAATAAAATATATATTATGGTTCAGCTATTAGAGTGATTCAAACCTACATAAATCTTAAAAAATGTTCTATGTGACCATTTATTGCACTGTAATTATACAACTGGATTATGGCTTATTTCAGCATTGATAAAATCAATTGCAGCAGATGTATCCAACAAAGGAAAAAGAATGCTCTCTTATTACGAGTGTTGTCAGCATGTAGCCTTTTGGCTTTTCTGACGTACTTTTAAAGATTTGCTTGTGGTTAAACATAAGAAACTCAAATTTGGGCACTCACCACCTTGCAGAAGGAAGGACACCAACAGCTGTAGTTTCATAACCCTGTTGTCAATTTATTAGATGGCAATCCATAAAAGACAGACAAAACACCCACTGGTGCCTGCCTGTCATGTTTTGGATTATTAAATCCTTTATCAAAGGTCTTTGATAAAGTTTAATAATCAAAATCATCAGGCGAGGCACCAGTGGTATTTTGTCTGTCTTTATGGGTTGTCATGTAATAAATTGACAACAGACTTATGAAACTATAGTTGTTGGTGTCCTTCCTTCTACGAGGTGGTGAGTGCCTGAATTTGAGTTTGCTGTGTTCACAGGTGTTTCATGAGCACCACCAGCTCAGTGCACACTTTTTGTTTTACTGTTATGATTAAACATGTAGCTAAAACCTTAGCAATGAGAATCATTGTTTTTTACAAGACAGTGCTATTCCCTGTTTGATCATATTTTCAGTGGGCTACCTACCTCTATTACAGATTTTAATAACTTTTATGTGTAATGTATATTGTGCAGAGTAATTGACAGCACAACACCAGTGAAGCATTCAGTGTAAGTCTTAGAACTGAATCAGGGCAGCCTTAACCATTCTGGGGCCCTGTGCAAACCCCCTCTGTGGGGCCCCTCTATTCCCTGTAGCCACCCCCATATCTGACGTTTGCACCTTTCCTGCATCACAGTTATGTTTATTTATTTATTGAGTTTTGGTAACCAGGTAAGTCCACTGAGACAATTACAACCCTTTTTTCAGGGTCAACTCAGGAGTGCAGTAATAAACAATACAGTACAGTGCAAGAACAACAAGGAATTTCTGTTACAGTAATAACAAAATTAACATATAGCAGGCAGTGGATAAAGAATCATAAAACAAAACAGAAATATAAAAGTAACAGTTTATAACAGCTAACAAAACAGATATATATATACACTTTGGTAATAACATATTGCAGATCAGTTTTGGAATAAACATGAGCAGCAAAAACTGAATATAATAGCTGGCAAAATAGATATTTACACTTTGGTAATTACATATTGCAAGTCAGTTTCAGAATGACCAGAAGCAGCAAAATCTGAAGGCAGATAAGTAGTATTGATAGAGGAGTGGGCAAAGAGATGGCAACAATACCATGAGATAAGGATGGGAGGTAATGAGAGGGATGTAAGGAGGGGCCTGGACAAGGGGTCAGGTCAGATGAGGAGAAGGATATAGAGCAGTATAAGAGAAGATCAGTCATCAATGGAGTTACCATATCATATTAAGATAGGTATTTTTATTGTCTTATACAGAAAGAAAGAGTAACTGCAAAATGTCATTAAAGTTTATTGTATTTATTACTCAAACCATCAATCACAAGTTATGAAATACATAGGAATGGTAAGAAGGAACTCCAGTAACATTAGCCCCTCCAAGCACATTTTTGTGTGTTGTCTTAGAGCAAAGTTTCATACTGGGAGTCAGAGTCAGAAAAGTACAAGTAGACTGCAGTACAGAAAACTGTAGTCGTTGTGTTGTTCTGTTACTCCCAGCATGGAGCCTATCTAGACAGTAGTGTTTGGCATTTTTAGGTGTAGGGAGTGTGGCAGCAGAAATTGGGCCATCATCAGGACTTCATGAGGGTAGAGTTTATGAAAACGGGTGACTGCCTCAGAGAAGATCTAATGGGGTTGGACTGCCTGGGTGGGGTGGAGGAACAGTGGGGCAAATTAAAGGATGGTATAGAGAAGGCAACACACTTCTGTGAGAAGGAAGTGAGCAAAAACAAGAGGAAAAAATGGAAGGGTAGTGGCTGTGAAGGTAAAGGCTAAAGGGGTGGCATTCAGGTGGTACAAAGAGATGCAGAGGGAAGAAGATAGGAAGAGGCACCAAGTTAAGCAGGGAAGGTGGTGAGTGTCACAAGGCACAAACAAAGGAAAGGATAGTCTGAGGGTAGCTAATGGGACAAGACCTCTTTCAGATACATCTATGAAAAGAGGAAGACACGAGGAGAGTGTGAGGATAAAAAGGGTAGGGGAAGATTGTTCTCAGGAGGATCAAACAAAGCAGATGTCCTGAACAGATGCTTCTGTTCAGTCTTCACAGATGAGGAAGAGCATGCTAAACCATACAGAAATGGCAGAAACACTGGGAGAAGGAGATGGACACAAGTCCAGTCACAGAGGCAAAAGTTCTGAAAGGATTTACAAATCTGAAAGTGGATACAGGTGTGGGGCCAGACAGGGTGCATTCAGGGGTGCTGAGGGAGCTGGGTGAGGTGCTGGCTATGACTTTGACAGCCTTATTCAACAACTCACTGGAAACAGGACTAGTAGGGAGGACTGGAGGAGGGCAGATGTAGTTCCACTCTATAAGAGTGGCAGCAGGGAGAAGGCTGGCAACTATAGGCCAGTCATTCTACCATCAGTAGTGGGGAAATTAATGGAACATTATTAAAAGAAAGGCTAGTGGAATAAGTTAGGTGATGAGGTCAACACTGTGGAAAATTATCAATTACAATGCAACAACCTCCCAAAAATTGAACAGTGGTGTGTAAAACACAAAATGGAACTTAATGTTAATAAATGTACTGGCCTTCATTTCGACATAAGGAACCCTTACTACACCTATTTTCTCAACAACAAAAAAAAAACACTAAAAAAAATCAATCGAAGAGAAGGACCTTGGAGTCATAGTAAACAACAATATTACAGTACATCAACAGACCAATGCAAACATGTGATACAAACTGCAGATCTAATTTTAAACAGTATCAAGCGTACATTCATAAATAGAATGGAATTGTTCATGATCCCTCTATATCGCACCTATATAAGACCATATCTGGACTTTGGATCATTATTTTGGAGCCCCAAAGACTAAAAATTGCTAGAGTCAGTGCAGAGATGAGCAACTAAATTAATCCCAAACCTAAAAAGTCTAAGCTACAAATCAAGATTGCAAAGAACAGGCTTGGTTTCCCTAGAAGAAAGAAGTCAGGGGGACGTGCTACAATTATGGAAACTCTTAAATGACAGCCAGTTAAAAGATCAGTGTGGATTTGGATTTTTAACCAGAAATACAAATCTTAGAAGCCATAATAAACAGATATAGATCCTAAAGTAAACACTAGCAAAAGACAGAACTACTTTACAATCAGAGCAGCAATAGAGTGGAATTCACTTCCTATGAGATAGTTAATTCAAAGAATCTGACAGAATTCAAGAATAAATTAGACAGGTATCTTAATTGGAAGGGCGATAATACCTAATCAAGACACACACTAGAGTGGAGAGACATCAAATGGGAAAATACCTTCTAGTGTCTTAAACAAACTGAGTAAACTGAGTATCTTGAATCCAGTGGGTTACAAGACCCAAGGCGGCATGAATTTACGGGGAGGGGGGGCAAGTGAGTAGTGTTGTGTGAAATTGCGGAATTTTACCGGGTGAAATATTTTGAGAAGTTTGCACATTTCATGAAACCTTTTGCAGGTGCAAAATGTGAAATTCCAATGGCAAAATGTGGAACTTCGCTGGTAACATACATAATTTCACCACTCACAGGCGAAATTCTGCCACTTGCAGGTGAAATTCTGCATTTTGCCAGTGAAATTTCACATTTACATGGCCAATTCCGCATTTCACACCTACAAAATATTACTTAGAATGTGGTACAATTTAAGTGAAATATTTCACCTGGTAATTGTAATTTCACTGGAATTTCATGTGAAATAACATTTTGCTGCATCTCTACATGAGAGATGAAACTGATGACCTGAGGCAGCATGGATTTATTTTGGGGGTTATGTTAGACTAACCTGATCTTTGACTGGGTGACCAGTAAATAGACCAGGGTGGGGCAGTGGACATGGCCTACTTAGACTTTTGTAAGGTTTTAGATACCATATCGCATAGGAGGCTTATAAGGAAATGAACAGTTTGGGGTTGGGATCCAAGGTTCTAAAATGGGTAAGGAACTGGTTTAAGGATAGGCAACAGAGGGTGGTGATAAATGGCACTCACTATAATGAGGAAAGTGACCAGTGGGGTACCTCAGGTCTCAGTGCTGGGACCAGTCCTCTTCAATGTCCTCAAAGGTAACATTACAGAAAAGCTTGAAAGGAAGGTATGCCTCTTTGCAGATGACATCAAAATCTTCAATAGGGTAGATACTCCAGAGGGGGTGGAGAGAATGAGTAGAGACCTGGGAAAACTTAAGGAGTGGTCGAGGGTATGGCAGCTGGGTTTCAATGCAAAAAAAATGCAAACTCATTCACCTAAGGTACAGAAAAGAAACTACCCAGGGGCTGTATTGTATGTAACTAATCCTGGGTTGCTGCCTCAAAAAGGGACAAGCGTCCCAGTGAGCTCTACCCAATTAATAAAATCAGTCACCAGTACATGTTAATGTAGGGCAATCTGCTTTTGTTTCAGTACCTATGAAAATTTAACAGGATTAAAGGAATTGTGCATCTGTTTAGGTCCTAACTGCTGCAGCACACACATCAAGTCTTTGTTCTGTTACTTAAAAAAGGCAGTTAAAGGGATTGATGTTCACTGAACAAAAGACTTCAATTAGGAAATTTCCATTAAGCATGCTCACAATTCTAATTGATTTTATTAATGTACATAAAATATAAGATTGACTAAAATGATACTTTTGTGATAGTGAGTGTAACCCCACGCCCCACCTTGTTCAACTAACGGGACTGCTCCTCTCACACATGGTGTCAGCGAGGAATGGGGGTTGTCACTACAGTTCAGTTTACCAATACATCTACTTCAGAGCCTGCCATCCTCAGTCAGACAAACCAAGTGTGCAACTACCTGGCTCGCAGTGGGTGGACCATTACCATGGCCATCAACCTGGATCCCTGGAAGAAAACATTTGCTCACAATTATGCTAGGTTAGTACTTCTGGTCAGGGGCACCCAAGTGAAATCCAGACACAGTGGAAGCAATAACAGTACTGCCCAAACCAGCCTGGGATTCTAGAGTGTGGCTTTTATTTACATACACAGAGAATAATCACAAAATGAAGATGGACCCACAGGGCTACTCCCACTGGTAATGCAGATTACTGAGTACAGAGCACACACAAGCGAACCCTCAGGTTCTGAATGAAACAGCGAACACTCTGGTTCTGAATGGAACAGCAAACACTCTGGTTCTGAATGGAGACTGGCACACACGGCCAGAACTGGTACACTTCCCTTGACTAGGCACCCTCGGCCAGTACTAGGAGACTTTCCCATATTTCATGAGGAATTAATGGTGGCACCCTCGACCACCAAAGAGCACATAAAGGCTCACAGAAAATCCAAACCCACATCTGGGTAAACTATTTTCTTCAGGCACTGGCCAAATGCACTGAGAGAAAACAAAGGTGCCCAAACTGAACCTGGAGAGGTAAACCGGTTGCTCCAGATGGGGGTCTCCCACCTTTTGCTTCCAAATTTATACTCAGCCATTCATCTGGTTAATAACATCCTCACATAAAACTTGTAGATGCTATCCTGAAATGTCTTTCACATTTAACATACTACATCTCACACCTCTGAGGTGTCATGAAGTTAAAAGTTCTGTAATTGGCAATGTCTCTTTACTAGACCCCAAATTTAGCAGCATTTTAAATCAGACACAAACTGAAAGTTCTGTACTTGGCAAGTCTCTCTCTGGATCCCATAGTAGGCAGACACTTTTAAACAGAAAACAGTCTTGGTGACAGAGTCCCTTTGTCAGAGAAAACTCACCACAGGAATTCAGGTGCCCCAGGGCTTTTCCACACAAAAAGTCTCAGGTACTCACAGAGCAGCTGAATCTCAGGCAGCTTCAACACAGTCCAGGCTGGGTCAGGGGATTGCCCCTGAATCCTGGAATCCCCTCTCCATCCCTCCAGGGATGGGGCACTGGAAACCCCTTTTGGAATGGTTTCCACCACTTCACTCTCTGTCTCCTATGTTCTTCTTCTAGAGTGAGAACAAATTGCCCAAACTACAGAGGTAGCTCTCCGTCAGAGCTAAAAACTGAGGAGCTGCCTAGGCTGCAGCCTCCTCCTGGCACTTCACTCTACAGACTACTGTCTCTAACTCAACATTCTATAGCTATCTCCTGGCTAGCATTCCAATGTGGCGTATTTGCTGTGGCAATTCTAAAGTGACATCATCACTCCAGCTCAGCTGAGACTGAAACCAGAGAATGACAGTGTGAAATCCATTTAACTGGCATTTCACAAGCTGCCTCTCCTGCCTTCCACTGATTCTAAGTGGGATGTTAGTAACTCCTGGGAGCAGGGGTTATATGAGAATAAATATGAATTTATACGAAAAACTCAGCACAAGCTTACTTTCATTACTGAAGAACATGCTCTTAGATATTAAGTTTTTCACTTGTTCTCAGCCAGCTATAGCCATTGGATATACCAGTCTGCAGATGTAGTATGACTGATCACTTCTGTTCCAGTACAGGAACCAGCAGCATTTTATAATGGTATATCGGTCCTTCAGTTAAATTGTAATAATTATTTCCATAAAAGCATGCAGATTGTACTTCTTAGAACTCAGGACAACTTTTAGTTTTGTGTCACAGAGCTCTGCTACTGTACATGCACTATGCTCTGTCCTCTAGCAGCTCACAAAAACTTCTGCTGCATTGAGAATGCTGGCATCCCTATAAAGGATGTGTCCCAAGACCACTGAAGAGGTCTGTGATTGGCTGATCAAATATTTTCAACTTAAAATGCAATTAAGCTGGATTATTAAAAAAGGATACAGCACATTAGAGAGTTGTAATAGTTATGAAGTTGCACAAATAAAAACAAAAAGGTTCAGTGATGAAGTGACCCTATTTTTTTAATTTCTAACTTGCAATGTTTAATGTTTAATTTTGCATTAAGTTATCCACTGAGTTGGGTGCAACCATCTCCTACCACTAAAAAGAAAAAAGGGCATTAAGCATAAAGCGAGGAGTTGTGCACCATATAGTTCAGTTTCAAATACTCCATCTCTCCTCATGGCGGGCACAGGCCAGAAAGTCCCACACCTGTCTCAAAGAAAACCAGAGAGACCCTGACTCAGAAATGTTTCTCCCTCCCCAGCCTGACTCCATCTCTGCAGGAGGCCAAACCTGTGGGTTTACAGTCAGCCATCCAGTCAACAGAAGGTCACATCAGGATAGAGTGGTGGGACACCAGGCCATCAGCAGCAGCAACCAGGTAAACTAAGTTTCTTTCAATAGCATCCCCTCTTGCCTACCACAACACAATCATCTGAGAAAGTCAAGAACAGCGGAGGGAGGAAGGGATGCTATTTCTTTGTTTTACATCAGGAACAGGGATGAGGAGGTCCCCCCCACCTGTCTGCCCTGTTATTTGCTCTCCTCCTACACCTCAGCATGAATGAGTAAGTTAACGGCATGCTCTTTGTTGTTTTACATCGGAGGGTCTCAATCAGTGGCATCCTGCTCTTTTCTTTACAGTGGGGGGGGCTAGGCATCCTGTTCTCTGTTTTACAGCAGGAGAGGGTTATACGAGACAGAACAGTGGGATTATCAAAGACTTGGTGACTGTGCTCTGCTACCACTTTGTTTTTTAGTGAGTCAGTGTTGGAGATTTTTGGTGCAATGCAATCATTTACCAGGAGCCCCTCAGTTGGGGCCCATGCAGTAGCGGATTCACACACACTATAGTAAGGCGGCCCTGAACTTAATTAGCATCTTTCACCAAGTAATTCTTTTCATTGTCAAATATTGGCCATTTACTTTTGAAGAAGTGATTATTTAATACTTCATTAATTAAGAGTGCTGGTATTTCCTTTAGCGTCTTTTATACAATTACCATTCTCCAATGGGAGTCTAACTCACTTTGATCAGTTCTGGTTTTACAAATTAAGTAAACTGGTGTGTCTACAATTTTATGTCTGAAGTTCACATCCTATAAATGTCCACAATGCACAAGTCACTTCATCCCCTTTGAAGTTCCAGGTTTGTTCCACCACTGCCTTCACCTCACATCTGTGTTTTCATGCTTTAAGAAGTGCAATATACAAAGCCAGAAGACCTGAATTGTTATTTCAGCAAAGAGCAACAGATATCTAGGGCAGGATTCATGAACCTCAGGGAAGGTCCTGCAGCTGAGGGAAAACCTCGGCACAAGAGGGTTGCCACTTGTGAAGCTGCAGGTTACCCGCAGTGGCGGGTATTCACAAAGGTGGAGCCAGATTATGACTGGCTCCACAGATTACAGCAGTATTCGGGTGCTGTTGCCAGGGACAGCACCGCAGCTGCGGGAGGCTGCTACAGACAGTGGGACCCACTGTAACACCCTCTGCAACTGCGGTGGCTGTGAATCAGGTGCTTCGCAGCTGTGGCAATTTCGGACCACCACTGGGGTCGTGGAGTGGGACTTAGTACCAAACTGCGTTGTGAATCTGCCCGATGTATAATAAACTGAGCTTTGTGATTCGTGCTGTATCTATTATATCTTCTTCTATGTATTCGGGCTTTTTGCAATGAGAAAAAAATCTTTCACTGCATTTCTGAGTCTCCAGTTTCTATGTGCAACAGTTATTTAGAAAGCATTTTCCATGATTCCCCTGTTAATCAGATAGGGAGATTTGACATCTCTGTGGGTTAATATTGATTCAAGGTACTTCTGTAGCCCTGACACTCCAGAATGTTGCTTTACATAGGAGTGCAAACATTGCCTCTCCTGCCTTTTCTGATTATTAAAGGGAAAGTCCCCTCAACCATTTTTTTTGGCATACCTGTGTAGTCTGCAGGCATGAACAGTGATTCCCTCGCTTGCATATCACTAATTCCATCCTAATTTAAATATAAATGAGGTTGCTTCACTCTGTTTTGTCCTGGAGTGAAACTCTGTTTTTCCACTGCAAAGATCATGACCCCAGTCATGCAAGGCATCATGGGAGAAGAAGCCAGAAGGTGAAGGAAGGAAACATATTCAATTCAGTGCTTCAGAGTAACTGGTAACTGGTATTTTTCTTTTAAACTTAGATTGTAGGCTTGTAGTGACACTATACTTTCTTTCTGTGTTGTCTTTACTTATAATTGTTTTTGGGCTGTTGAAAATTTAAAAAATAGTGGTGGTGTAATTCTGTGCTGTCTTTAATTGCTGCAAATTTTATCTTGGCTTGTCTGACTGTCCTGTAGCTGGGTGAAGGGTGTTAATTGTCTGGCCTCTGACCCTGGCTACGTGATAACTGGAGGTGGGGCTTAGTCACAGTTAAAGCAGCAAACAGAAGTTCATCTTCTCAGAAGAAGCCAGAAGGTGAAGGAAGGAAATATATTCAATTCAGTGCTTCAGAGTAACTGGTAACTGGTATTTTCTTTAAACTTAGATTGTAGGCTTGTAGTGACACTATACTTTCTTTCTGTGTTGTCTTTACTTATAATTGTTTTTGGGCTGTTGAAAATTTAAAAATAGTGGTGGTGTAATTCTGTGCTGTCTTTAATTGCTGCAAATTTTATCTTGGCTTGTCTGACTGTCCTGTAGCTGGGTGAAGGGTGTTAGTGTCTGGCCTCTGACCTGCAGCTCGTGATAACTGGAGGTGGGGCTTAGTCACAGTTAAAGCAGCAAACAGAAGTTCATCTTCTCAGAAGAAGCCAGAAGGTGAAGGAAGAAACATATTCAATTCAGTGCTTCAGAGTAACTGGTAACTGGCATTTTTCTTTTAAACTTAGATTGTAGGCTTGTAGTGACACTATACTTTCTTTCTGTGTTGTCTTTACTTATAATTGTTTTTGGGCTGTTGAAAATTTAAAAAATAGTGGTGGTGTAATTCTGTGCTGTCTTTAATTGCTGCAAATTTTATCTTGGCTTGTCTGACTGTCCTGTAGCTGGGTGAAGGGTGTTAATTGTCTGGCCTCTGACCTCGCCTCGTGATAACTGGAGGTGGGGCTTAGTCACAGTTAAAGCAGCAAACAGAAGTTCATCTTCTCAGAAGAAGCCAGAAGGTGAAGGAAGGAAACATATTCAATTCAGTGCTTCAGAGTAACTGGTAATTGGTATTTTTCTTTTAAACTTAGATTGTAGGCTTGTAGAGACACTATACTTTCTTTCTGTGTTGTCTTTACTTATAATTGTTTTTGGGCTGTTGAAAATTTAAAAATAGTGGTGGTGTAATTCTGTGCTGTCTTTAATTGCTGCAAATTTTATCTTGGCTTGTCTGACTGTCCTGTAGCTGGGTGAAGGGTGTTAATTGTCTGGCCTCTGACCTCGGCTACGTGATAACTGGAGGTGGGGCTTAGTCACAGTTAAAGCAGCAAACAGAAGTTCATCTTCTCAGAAGAAGCCAGAAGGTGAAGGAAGGAAACATATTCAATTCAGTGCTTCAGAGTAACTGGTAACTGGTATTTTTCTTTTAAACTTAGATTGTAGGCTTGTAGTGACACTATACTTTCTTTCTGTGTTGTCTTTACTTATAATTGTTTTTGGGCTGTTGAAAATTTAAAAATAGTGGTGGTGTAATTCTGTGCTGTCTTTAATTGCTGCAAATTTTATCTTGGCTTGTCTGACTGTCCTGTAGCTGGGTGAAGGGTGTTAATTGTCTGGCCTCTGACCTCAGCTACGTCATAACTGGAGGTGGGGCTTAGTCACAGTTAAAGCAGCAAACAGAAGTTCATCTTCTCAGAAGAAGCCAGAAGGTGAAGGAAGGAAACATATTCAATTCAGTGCTTCAGAGTAACTGGTAACTGGTATTTTTCTTTTAAACTTAGATTGTAGGCTTGTAGTGACACTATACTTTCTTTCTGTGTTGTCTTTACTTATAATTGTTTTTGGGCTGTTGAAAATTTAAAAATGGTGGTGTAATTCTGTGCTGTCTTTAATTGCTGCAAATTTTATCTTGGCTTGTCTGACTGTCCTGTAGCTGGGTGAAGGGTGTTAATTGTCTGGCCTCTGACCTCAGCTACGTGATAACTGGAGGTGGGGCTTAGTCACAGTTAAAGCAGCAAACAGAAGTTCATCTTCTCAGAAGAAGCCAGAAGGTGAAGGAAGGAAACATATTCAATTCAGTGCTTCAGAGTAACTGGTAACTGGTATTTTCTTTTAAACTTAGATTGTAGGCTTGTAGTGACACTATACTTTCTTTCTGTGTTGTCTTTACTTATAATTGTTTTGGGTTGTTGAAAATTTAAAAATAGTGGTGGTGTAATTCTGTGCTGTCTTTAATTGCTGCAAATTTTATCTTGGCTTGTCTGACTGTCCTGTAGCTGGGTGAAGGGTGTTAATTGTCTGGCCTCTGACCTCAGCTACGTGATAACTGGAGGTGGGGCTTAGTCACAGTTAAAGCAGCAAACAGAAGTTCATCTTCTCAGAAGAAGCCAGAAGGTGAAGGAAGGAAACATATTCAATTCAGTGCTTCAGAGTAACTGGTAACTGGTATTTTTCTTTTAAACTTAGACTGTAGGCTTGTAGTGACACTATACTTTCTTTCTGTGTTGTCTTTACTTATAATTGTTTTTGGGCTGTTGAAAATTTAAAAAATAGTGGTGGTGTAATTCTGTGCTGTCTTTAATTGCTGCAAATTTTATCTTGGCTTGTCTGACTGTCCTGTAGCTGGGTGAAGGGTGTTAATTGTCTGGCCTCTGACCTCAGCTACGTGATAACTGGAGGTGGGGCTTAGTCACAGTTAAAGCAGCAAACAGAAGTTCATCTTCTCAGAAGAAGCCAGAAGGTGAAGGAAGGAAACATATTCAATTCAGTGCTTCAGAGTAACTGGTAACTGGTATTATTCTTTTAAACTTAGATTGTAGGCTTGTAGTGACACTATACTTTCTTTCTGTGTTGTCTTTACTTATAATTGTTTTTGGGCTGTTGAAAATTTAAAAAATAGTGGTGGTGTAATTCTGTGCTGTCTTTAATTGCTGCAAATTTTATCTTGGCTTGTCTGACTGTCCTGTAGCTGGGTGAAGGGTGTTAATTGTCTGGCCTCTGACCTCAGCTACGTGATAACTGGAGGTGGGGCTTAGTCACAGTTAAAGCAGCAAACAGAAGTTCATCTTCTCAGAAGAAGCCAGAAGGTGAAGGAAGGAAACATATTCAATTCAGTGCTTCAGAGTAACTGGTAACTGGTATTTTTCTTTTAAACTTAGATTGTAGGCTTGTAGTGACACTATACTTTCTTTCTGTGTTGTCTTTACTTATAATTGTTTTGGGCTGTTGAAAATTTAAAACATAGTGGTGGTGTAATTCTGTGCTGTCTTTAATTGCTGCAAATTTTATCTTGGCTTGTCTGACTGTCCTGTAGCTGGGTGAAGGGTGTTAATTGTCTGGCCTCTGACCTCAGCTACGTGATAACTGGAGGTGGGGCTTAGTCACAGTTAAAGCAGCAAACAAGTTCATCTTCTCAGAAGAAGCCAGAAGGTGAAGGAAGGAAACATATTCAATTCAGTGCTTCAGAGTAACTGGTAACTGGTATTTTTCTTTTAAACTTAGATTGTAGGCTTGTAGTGACACTATACTTTCTTTCTGTGTTGTCTTTACTTATAATTGTTTTTGGGCTGTTGAAAATTTAAAACATAGTGGTGGTGTATTCTGTGCTGTCTTTAATTGCTGCAAATTTTATCTTGGCTTGTCTGACTGTCCTGTAGCTGGGTGAAGGGTGTTAATTGTCTGGCCTCTGACCTCAGCTACGTGATAACTGGAGGTGGGGCTTAGTCACAGTTAAAGCAGCAAACAGAAGTTCATCTTCTCAGAAGAAGCCAGAAGGTGAAGGAAGGAAACATATTCAATTCAGTGCTTCAGAGTAACTGGTAACTGGTATTTTTCTTTTAAACTTAGATTGTAAGCTTGTAGTGACACTATACTTTCTTTCTGTGTTGTCTTTACTTATAATTGTTTTTGGGCTGTTGAAAATTTAAAAAATAGTGGTGATGTAATTCTGTGCTGTCTTTAATTGCTGCAAATTTTATCTTGGCTTGTCTGACTGTCCTGTAGCTGGGTGAAGGGTGTTAATTGTCTGGCCTCTGACCTCAGCTACGTGATAACTGGAGGTGGGGCTTAGTCACAGTTAAAGCAGCAAACAGAAGTTCATCTTCTCAGAAGAAGCCAGAAGGTGAAGGAAGGAAAACATATTCAATTCAGTGCTTCAGAGTAACTGGTAACTGGTATTTTTCTTTTAAACTTAGATTGTAGGCTTGTAGTGACACTATACTTTCTTTCTGTGTTGTCTTTACTTATAATTGTTTTGGGCTGTTGAAAATTTAAAAAATAGTGGTGGTGTAATTCTGTGCTGTCTTTAATTGCTGCAAATTTTATCTTGGCTTGTCTGACTGTCCTGTAGCTGGGTGAAGGTGTTAATTGTCTGGCCTCTGACCTCAGCTACGTGATAACTGGAGGTGGGGCTTAGTCACAGTTAAAGCAGCAAACAGAAGTTCATCTTCTCAGAAGAAGCCAGAAGGTGAAGGAAGGAAACATATTCAATTCAGTGCTTCAGAGTAACTGGTAACTGGTATTTTTCTTTTAAACTTAGATTGTAGGCTTGTAGTGACACTATACTTTCTTTCTGTGTTGTCTTTACTTATAATTGTTTTTGGGCTGTTGAAAATTTTAAAAATAGTGGTGGTAATTCTGTGCTGTCTTTAATTGCTGCAAATTTTATCTTGGCTTGTCTGACTGTCCTGTAGCTGGGTGAAGGGTGTTAATTGTCTGGCCTCTGACCTCAGCTACGTGATAACTGGAGGTGGGGCTTAGTCACAGTTAAAGCAGCAAACAGAAGTTCATCTTCTCAGAAGAAGCCAGAAGGTGAAGGAAGGAAACATATTCAATTCAGTGCTTCAGAGTAACTGGTAACTGGTATTTTCTTTAAACTTAGATTGTAGGCTTGTAGTGACACTATACTTTCTTTCTGTGTTGTCTTTACTTATAATTGTTTTGGGCTGTTGAAAATTTAAAAATAGTGGTGGTGTAATTCTGTGCTGTCTTTAATTGCTGCAAATTTTATCTTGGCTTGTCTGACTGTCCTGTAGCTGGGTGAAGGGGTGTTAATTGTCTGGCCTCTGACCTCAGCTACGTGATAACTGGAGGTGGGGCTTAGTCACAGTTAAAGCAGCAAACAGAAGTTCATCTTCTCAGAAGAAGCCAGAAGGTGAAGGAAGGAAACATATTCAATTCAGTGCTTCAGAGTAACTGGTAACTGGTATTTTTCTTTTAAACTTAGATTGTAGGCTTGTAGTGACACTATACTTTCTTTCTGTGTTGTCTTTACTTATAATTGTTTTTGGGCTGTTGAAAATTTAAAAATAGTGGTGGTGTAATTCTGTGCTGTCTTTAATTGCTGCAAATTTTATCTTGGCTTGTCTGACTGTCCTGTAGCTGGGTGAAGGGTGTTAATTGTCTGGCCTCTGACCTCAGCAACGTGATAACTGGAGGTGGGGATTAGTCACAGTTAAAGCAGCAAACAGAAGTTCATCTTCTCAGAAGAAGCCAGAAGGTGAAGGAAGGAAACATATTCAATTCAGTGCTTCAGAGTAACTGGTAACTGGTATTTTTCTTTTAAACTTAGATTGTAGGCTTGTAGTGACACTATACTTTCTTTCTGTGTTGTCTTTACTTATAATTGTTTTTGGGCTGTTGAAAATTTAAAAAATAGTGGTGGTGTAATTCTGTGCTGTCTTTAATTGCTGCAAATTTTATCTTGGCTTGTCTGACTGTCCTGTAGCTGGGTGAAGGTGTTAATTGTCTGGCCTCTGACCTCAGCTACGTGATAACTGGAGGTGGGGCTTAGTCACAGTTAAAGCAGCAAACAGAAGTTCATCTTCTCAGAAGAAGCCAGAAGGTGAAGGAAGGAGACATATTCAATTCAGTGCTTCAGAGTAACTGGTAACTGTATTTTTCTTTTAAACTTAGATTGTAGGCTTGTAGTGACACTATACTTTCTTTCTGTGTTGTCTTTACTTATAATTGTTTTTGGGCTGTTGAAAATTTAAAAATAGTGGTGTGTAATTCTGTGCTGTCTTTAATTGCTGCAAATTTTATCTTGGCTTGTCTGACTGTCCTGTAGCTGGGTGAAGGTGTTAATTGTCTGGCCTCTGACCTCAGCTACGTGATAACTGGAGTGGGGCTTAGTCACAGTTAAAGCAGCAAACAGAAGTTCATCTTCTCAGAAGAAGCCAGAAGGTGAAGGAAGGAAACATATTCAATTCAGTGCTTCAGAGTAACTGGTAACTGGTATTTTCTTTAAACTTAGATTGTAAGCTTGTAGTGACACTATACTTCTTTCTGTGTTGTCTTTACTTATAATTGTTTTGGGCTGTTGAAAATTTTAAAACATAGTGGTGGTGTAATTCTGTGCTGTCTTTAATTGCTGCAAATTTTATCTTGGCTTGTCTGACTGTCCTGTAGCTGGGTGAAGGGTGTTAATTGTCTGGCCTCTGACCTCAGCTACGTGATAACTGGAGGTGGGGCTTAGTCACAGTTAAAGCAGCAAACAGAAGTTCATCTTCTCAGAAGAAGCCAGAAGGTGAAGGAAGGAAACATATTCAATTCAGTGCTTCAGAGTAACTGGTAACTGGTATTTTCTTTTTAAACTTAGATTGTAGGCTTGTAGTGACACTATACTTTCTTTCTGTGTTGTCTTTACTTATAATTGTTTTTGGGCTGTTGAAAATTTAAAAAATAGTGGTGGTGTAATTCTGTGCTGTCTTTAATTGCTGCAAATTTTATCTTGGCTTGTCTGACTGTCCTGTAGCTGGGTGAAGGGTGTTAATTGTCTGGCCTCTGACCTCAGCTACGTGATAACTGGAGGTGGGGCTTAGTCACAGTTAAAGCAGCAAACAGAAGTTCATCTTCTCAGAAGAAGCCAGAAGGTGAAGGAAGGAAACATATTCAATTCAGTGCTTCAGAGTAACTTGTAACTGGTATTTTTCTTTTAAACTTAGATTGTAGGCTTGTAGTGACACTATACTTTCTTTCTGTGTTGTCTTTACTTATAATTGTTTTTGGGCTGTTGAAAATTTAAAAAATAGTGGTGGTGTAATTCTGTGCTGTCTTTAATTGCTGCAAATTTTATCTTGGCTTGTCTGACTGTCCTGTAGCTGGGTGAAGGGTGTTAATTGTCTGGCCTCTGACCTCAGCTACGTGATAACTGGAGGTGGGGCTTAGTCACAGTTAAAGCAGCAAACAGAAGTTCATCTTCTCAGAAGAAGCCAGAAGGTGAAGGAAGGAAACATATTCAATTCAGTGCTTCAGAGTAACTGGTAACTGGTATTTTTCTTTTAAACTTAGATTGTGGGCTTGTAGTGACACTATACTTTCTTTCTGTGTTGTCTTTACTTATAATTGTTTTTGGGCTGTTGAAAATTTAAAAAATAGTGGTGGTGTAATTCTGTGCTGTCTTTAATTGCTGCAAATTTTATCTTGGCTTGTCTGACTGTCCTGTAGCTGGGTGAAGGGTGTTAATTGTCTGGCCTCTGACCTCAGCTACGTGATAACTGGAGGTGGGGCTTAGTCACAGTTAAAGCAGCAAACAGAAGTTCATCTTCTCAGAAGAAGCCAGAAGGTGAAGGAAGGAAACATATTCAATTCAGTGCTTCAGAGTAACTGGTAACTGGTATTTTTCTTTTAAACTTAAATTGTAGGCTTGTAGTGACACTATACTTTCTTTCTGTGTTGTCTTTACTTATAATTGTTTTTGGGCTGTTGAAAATTTAAAAAATAGTGGTGGTGTAATTCTGTGCTGTCTTTAATTGCTGCAAATTTTATCTTGGCTTGTCTGACTGTCCTGTAGCTGGGTGAAGGGTGTTAATTGTCTGGCCTCTGACCTCGGCTACGTGATAACTGGAGGTGGGGCTTAGTCACAGTTAAAGCAGCAAACAGAAGTTCATCTTCTCAGAAGAAGCCAGAAGGTGAAGGAAGGAAACATATTCAGTTCAGTGCTTCAGAGTAACTGGTAACTGGTATTTTTCTTTTAAACTTAGATTGTAGGCTTGTAGTGACACTATACTTTCTTTCTGTGTTGTCTTTACTTATAATTGTTTTTGGGCTGTTGAAAATTTAAAAATAGTGGTGGTGTAATTCTGTGCTGTCTTTAATTGCTGCAAATTTTATCTTGGCTTGTCTGACTGTCCTGTAGCTGGGTGAAGGGTGTTAATTGTCTGGCCTCTGACCTCGCTACGTGATAACTGGAGGTGGGGCTTAGTCACAGTTAAAGCAGCAAACAGAAGTTCATCTTCTCAGAAGAAGCCAGAAGGTGAAGGAAGGAAACATATTCAATTCAGTGCTTCAGAGTAACTGGTAACTGGTATTTTTCTTTAAACTTAGATTGTAGGCTTGTAGTGACACTATACTTTCTTTCTGTGTTGTCTTTACTTATAATTGTTTTTGGGCTGTTGAAAATTTAAAAAATAGTGGTGGTGTAATTCTGTGCTGTCTTTAATTGCTGCAAATTTTATCTTGGCTTGTCTGACTGTCCTGTAGCTGGGTGAAGGGTGTTAATTGTCTGGCCTCTGACCTCAGCTACGTGATAACTGGAGGTGGGGCTTAGTCACAGTTAAAGCAGCAAACAGAAGTTCATCTTCTCAGAAGAAGCCAGAAGGTGAAGGAAGGAAACATATTCAATTCAGTGCTTCAGAGTAACTGGTAACTGGTATTTTTCTTTTAAACTTAGATTGTAGGCTTGTAGTGACACTATACTTTCTTTCTGTGTTGTCTTTACTTATAATTGTTTTTGGGCTGTTGAAAATTTAAAAAATAGTGGTGGTGTAATTCTGTGCTGTCTTTAATTGCTGCAAATTTATCTTGGCTTGTCTGACTGTCCTGTAGCTGGGTGAAGGGTGTTAATTGTCTGGCCTCTGACCTCAGCTACGTGATAACTGGAGGTGGGGCTTAGTCACAGTTAAAGCAGCAAACAGAAGTTCATCTTCTCAGAAGAAGCCAGAAGGTGAAGGAAGGAAACATATTCAGTTCAGTGCTTCAGAGTAACTGGTAACTGGTATTTTTCTTTTAAACTTAGATTGTAGGCTTGTAGTGACACTATACTTTCTTTCTGTGTTGTCTTTACTTATAATTGTTTTTGGGCTGTTGAAAATTTAAAAAATAGTGGTGGTGTAATTCTGTGCTGTCTTTAATTGCTGCAAATTTTATCTTGGCTTGTCTGACTGTCCTGTAGCTGGGTGAAGGGTGTTAATTGTCTGGCCTCTGACCTCAGCTACGTGATAACTGGAGGTGGGGCTTAGTCACAGTTAAAGCAGCAAACAGAAGTTCATCTTCTCAGAAGAAGCCAGAAGGTGAAGGAAGGAAACATATTCAATTCAGTGCTTCAGAGTAACTGGTAACTGGTATTTTTCTTTTAAACTTAGATTGTAGGCTTGTAGTGACACTATACTTTCTTTCTGTGTTGTCTTTACTTATAATTGTTTTTGGGTTGTTGAAAATTTAAAAAATAGTGGTGGTGTAATTCTGTGCTGTCTTTAATTGCTGCAAATTTTATCTTGGCTTGTCTGACTGTCCTGTAGCTGGGTGAAGGGTGTTAATTGTCTGGCCTCTGACCTCAGCTATGTGATAACTGGAGGTGGGGCTTAGTCACAGTTAAAGCAGCAAACAGAAGTTCATCTTCTCAGAAGAAGCCAGAAGGTGAAGGAAGGAAACATATTCAGTTCAGTGCTTCAGAGTAACTGGTAACTGGTATTTTCTTTTAAACTTAGATTGTAGGCTTGTAGTGACACTATACTTTCTTTCTGTGTTGTCTTTACTTATAATTGTTTTTGGGCTGTTGAAAATTTTAAAAATAGTGGTGGTGTAATTCTGTGCTGTCTTTAATTGCTGCAAATTTTATCTTGGCTTGTCTGACTGTCCTGTAGCTGGGTGAAGGGTGTTAATTGTCTGGCCTCTGACCTCAGCTACGTGATAACTGAAGGTGGGGCTTAGTCACAGTTAAAGCAGCTAACAGAAGTTTATCTTCTCAGAAGAAGCCAGAAGGTGAAGGAAGGAAACATATTCAATTCAGTGCTTCAGAGTAACTGGTAACTGGTATTTTTCTTTTAAACTTAGATTGTAGGCTTGTAGTGACACTATACTTTCTTTCTGTGTTGTCTTTACTTATAATTGTGTTTGGGCTGTTGAAAATTTAAAAAATAGTGGTGGTGTAATTCTGTGCTGTCTTTAATTGCTGCAAATTTTCGCCCCCTCCCACCCTTCCCCCAACTCTTAATTATATGCCCTGATAAATCTGATTGACAGGAGCTAAACACAGGGTATAGTAAGAGGTGTGAAGTAGGAGGGGCATAAGGGGGAAGAAGACCACCCTCAGCACGAGAAGTTTTTGACTCACATATTATTTATTGGTTTTTTCCTTAAAAATATATATCTGATGATCAGTTACAGGATTTTAGTACTGTAAATAAATAAAAAGAGAACTAAGAGAGCTTCAGTAGCAGATAAGTAGTGGAATTGCAGTATAATGTGGGGGAGTGGTGCAATGCAGTGGCTGTGGGGCAGCCATATTCAGGCAGACCTTCTGGACACTGAGGTGCTGCCCTATCTGCATGCATCTCTGGGACTGCGGGATGAGGTAGCCAGACTCAGAGCAGAAGTAAACTGGGTCAGGAGTACCATCACCCTGTCCAGGAACCACCCAGTCCAATGCAGCTGCCTCAAGGATGCCGAGCGAGGAGCACTTGGATGACAGTGGGCTCAGGGAGGTTAGAGCAGTCAGGCAGAGGCACATCCCAGATCCTATTCCTCTCAAGAACTCATATGCCACGCAAATGAGGACAACCAAATAAGGTACCCAGGGAAGTGGAAGGAAAGGATGTGGAGGTTAGGCAAGGAGGTGACCTCAGTGGGGAAAGCAGTGGACCCCAGAGGAGGAGGAAGCGAATCCTGGTGGGGACTCCATCATAAGAGGGATCCAGCTAGGAACACAGGAGGGGAGGACAGGGAGGTGAGGTGCCTACCAGGTGCCACAGCATGGAGGGATGGAAGGAAGATACTGGGGATCACTGGGAGGCAAGACAGGAGGGTGAGCTGGATGTCATTATCCACCTAGGTACTAATGACTTGGCAAATGGGAGCCAAAGGAAGTTCAGGAAGAGTTTAGGAAACTGGGGAGGGTCTCAAGCAAGTAGCTACTTCTGTCACTTTCTCAAGTACTACCTGTGAGAGGCAAGGAAACATAGGAGTGCATGCACGGAACTTTAACTCATGGTTGAAGAACTGGTGCTGTGAGGAAGGGTTTGGATTCATTGGTGACTGGGGACCCATCTGGAGGGATGGAGGTTTGTTCAAGCCTGACGGTCTGCATCCATCCTGGAGGAAATCAAGCACTCAATGATAAGTTTAAATGCTACATTGACAAGCATTTAAACTAGCAAAGGGGGGTGGCAGGCCAGCAAGGATGATACCTACTTGCTCACCCCCCACAGCTAGTAATGGAACCAGTGAACCAGAGGAGTGGCTATCTCTGCAAAGCAGTGTGCAAAAGATGGAGATTATTGTCCAAAAGGTGGATAAGCAGAAAAGGGGCAAAATTCAGCAGAAGGGCAGACAGCAAGGAGAACCAGGGATAAATGACAACCAAGGAAGGGGCTGGAGTAGAACAGTGAAGCAGTCTAGGGAGGTCAAATCATGGAAAGCCATGTGTGCAAATGCCAGGAGCCTTAGCAACAAGATGGAAGATCTGGAGGCTGTCATGGTACAGTCAGACCTGGACATTGTGGCCATCACTGAAACCTGGTGTAATGATAACCATGACTGGAGATGGCCATACCTGGCTACAACATATTCAGAAGAGACAGAGCAGGCAGGAAGGGAGGAGGAGTGGCACTGTATGAAAAAATGACATAAGGGCCACACAGATCAGGAGGAACAAAATGGGGGAGATACTGTGGGTTAAGCTGGAAAGGAAAATGGGGCCAGCCATCCGCTGGGTGTGGTCTATAGACCACCAGCCCAGGAGGAAGAAACAGATAGGGAGCTGGATGCTAGCCATCCAAAGGATGGCAGACAAGGGTGAGGTAGTACTGGTTGGAGACTTCAATATACCAGACGTGGACTGGAGCATCCCAGCAGCAGCATCAACTAGGACGAGATTTATCCTGGACTCCTTCAGGGTGCCTTCCTCAAGCAACTGGTCATGGAACCAACTCGGCAGAAGGCAATACTGGACCTTGTGCTCACAAACAGGGACAGTGTGATGGGGTAACAGTGGGGGAGCACCTGGGTAACAGTGACCACCAGTCATTGTGGTTTGAAATCACAGAAGAGCAGAACCAAACCACACAAAAACAATATCCTGGATTTTAGGGGCAGACTTTGGGAAAATGGGAGATGCTTGAAAGAGGCATTAAGAGATGGGACAGGAATCAGGGATTGAGGAACAGTGGGCAGTATTTAAAATGGGGATTATAAGAACAACAGAATTATGCATTAAGCAGGTTAGCAAGAGGAAAAGAAAGAGGAGACCATTATGGTTTCCAAAGAGGTAGCAAAGAAAGTGAAAGCCAAAAGATTGCATTCAGGCAATACAAAAGACACAGGCAGAAGGGATGGGAGAAGTACCAGGAGAAACAAAGGGAGGCAGGGAAGTCAGTAAGGAAGCCAAAGCTCAGACAGAAGAACACATTGCAAAATCAGTGGTTAAAGGGACAAAACCTTTTACAGGTACATAAGTGAAAAAAAAGAAGGACAAAGGAGGGATAGTGAGACTGAAGGGGAGGATGGGGAGCGTGGAGGATGACAACAGTAAAGCTGACATATTGAACAGGTGTTTCTGCTCAGTCTTTACTAAGGAAGAGGGGGTAATGGGTCTGAAGGAGTACAAGGGTGAGAATGGTGCAGAAATGGACACAAGTCCCTTTACGAAAGGGTCCTGAAGGAACTGGAAGTAAGAACTGATAAAGCAATGGGGCCAGATGGGTGCACCCCAGGGTCCTTAAAGAACTAAGAGAGGTGGTGGCTGAACCTCTGGCTATCCTGTTCAGCCAATCACTGGAAACAGGGGAGGTACCCAAAGACTGGAGGACAGCAGATGTAGTCCCCTTATACAAAAGTGGGAACAAAGAGGAAGCAGGGAACTACAGACCAGTCAGCCTCACCTCGGTAGTGGGAAAGATCATGGAAGCACTACTGAAGGAGAGATTGGTGGAACATCTGGTTGTCAATGGACTACGGGACCCAAGGCAGCATGGTTTCTCAGGGGAGGTCATGTCAGACCAACCTCATTGAATTTTTGACTGGGTGACTAGGGAGGTGGATCAGGGAGGGCAGTGGACATGGCCTATCTGGACTTCAGCAAGGCCTTTGACACTGTGCCACAGAAGACTATTACACAAACTGGGGAATATGGGTGTGGGCAGGACAGTAGTGTGGTGGGTAGGTAACTGGCTGGGTGGCAGGACACAGAGGGTGGTGGTAAATGGCTGTCACTCCACAGAGGAAGAGTGACCAGTGGGGTACCACAGGGATCAGTGCTGGGACCGGTCCTATTCAACATCTTCATCGGTGACATTGCACAGAATATAGAAGGCAGAATTTCACTGTTAGCTGATGACACAAAGCTCTGTAACAGAGTAGACACACCAGAGGGTGTAGACAGAATGAGAGGGACCTGCAGAAACTTGAAGAATGGTCAAGGGTTTGGCAGTTGAAATTCAATGCAAAGAAGTGCAAGATAATGCATATGGGGCACAAAAACCCTGGCACAATATATCAGTTGGGGGTGAGGATATAGCATGCACCAAGCAGGAAAGGGATCTTGGGGTTGTCATCTCTGATGACCTCAAGGTAGGAAACAGTGTGACAAGGCATCAGGTAAAGCAAATAGGATGCTGGGATGTATAGGCAGGGCATCACCAGCAGGAAAAGGAGGTCATAATTCCGCTATACAAGACACTAGTGAGGCCCCACCTGGAGTACAGTGTACAGTTCTGGAGACCATACCTACGTAAGGACATAGACAGGGTAGAGAAGGTTCAGAGGAGGGCAACAAAGATGGTATGGGTTGCATCACAAGTCCTATGAAGACAGGTTGAAGGAACTGAACATGTACTCCCTGGAGGAGAGGAAGGAGAGGGATATGATAGAGACATACAAGTATCTTACAGGGAGGAACAGGGTGCAGGAAAACACTATTTTTAAGCGAAAAAGATGTTTCCAGGACTAGAGGACATGGGATGAAGTTGGAGGGAGGACGATTCAGAGGAAACATGAGAAAGAATTTCTTCACAGAACGGGTGGTGGACAAGTGGAACACCCTGCCAGAGGAAGTGGTGGGGGCTGAAACAATCACTGGATTTAAGAATGCATGGGATAGACATAAAGGAATTCTAGAGGTCAGGGGTAAGGGGAAATAGACTTCTAGGAAAACAAACTGAACTTACAAGCTCAAATGGGCAGACTAGGTGGGCCATAGGCCCTTATCTGCCGACACTGTCTATGTATCTATGTATCTATGATGATGTGTACCTGCACAAGCACAGGTCCTGGTACATGTCTTGTGAAGTTCCTGTATTTTCTGAAAGCATTTGTTTTCTAACTCAGATACACTTTGAACTACAGTAAACAGCAGGGCACTTACTTGAAAAGTTTTATTGCCAGCATAAGACATGAACATGGGGACTGAAGAGGACAGCAACAGCATTGACTAATACAGTATAACTACTGCAGGCTTTAGCACTAAAACATCGTAGAATTCCAGGATGCCTTACATGAGTTAGATCATGACCTTCGCAATGGAATACAATCAAGTTTTCACACCAGACTAAAGTACCTTCATTTACATTTAAATCCTGATGAAATTAGAAGAGTGTATGTTCATGCCTACAGACTACACAGGTAAACAGAATAAAAGTCCTTTAAGTCATGTCTTCATTCTTTCAGTCATATGCCACTTTCTACAATTCCAGCTGCTATGGACTGTTTCTTGTCTGATATACATTTGCACATTGCAGATCCCACATGCAACTAGGAATTTCATCCTTGGGACTGTATTGTGTTGCTTTTTCATTTATTTAGATCTATCTGTAGCTTAAGACTTCCAGTTTTGGACCTGATTAATGAACTGATATATTTGCAGTTCTAAAATGCAATTTGAATTGTCAGCTGTGATAATCAAGATATGCCCTTATCTTTGGTAGGGATTAGTAATTGACACATTTCTGAGATCAAGTAACAAAACATATGTAGATCCAGATATCTATTCAGTCGATTTTTTGAATGGAATTACGATCTTGAATTATGACCGTGAAATGTTTTAATAAGTATTCATTTATTTATTTAGTTAAAGTTGGTGACTGGGAGAGGCACACTGAGCCAAGAGCTCATTTCCAGGTGCGACCTGGGGGAAGGGAGAAGGAGCAATACAATTCATAAACTAGGTATTTTTTTTACGAGTACTATACAAGGGCATAGTATAGATTTTGATTGCAGGTACATATACATTATCTACAAATATTAATGGAAATTACATTTGCATACATAGTAATCAGGAGTAGATATAAACATGCTAATTAGCCAGTGGGAAAAAAGTGAGTGCATGGAGGAGGAGGGACAGTGGAGAGCGGTAGATGAAGACTAGCATAAGCAGGTGCTAGTGAACAGACGGTGTGCAGCGAAGGCTCTTTTGAGGACAGGTGCAAAGGAGGATAGATGACTGGGGAGTGGGAGAGAACTATAGAGTAAGGGGAGTCTGAAGGTGAAAGCCACAGAGCTGGCGCATGACACAGGGTGAGGAAGGAAAAAGTGCAGGAATCCCTGGACCTAAGGGGATAGGAGACCTCAGATGCAGGAGAGAGGAGAGGTAGGTGGGGAGAGAACCTAGCCAGAATTTGGAGATGAAGAAAGATGAATGCAGCTTGTGACAACAGTGAAGTGAGGAGAGGGAGAGGGGGGAGGAGTAGAGTGTGCAGTGGTGGGTGTGGGGAGGGGCATTTAAAGCAAAGCAACAGAAGGCATTGTAAAGGGAGTCTAGTCTAGCAAGAGCAGAGGCAGGGGCCATACCATAGATAATGTCGGTGTAATTGAAGGTTGGTAGGAACATTTTTGTGAGGAGAGTGTGGCAGGCATTCAAAGGAAGGGCATCTTTGTTGTGATATAGGGCACCTAGACTAGGGTTACCATCTGTCCTGATTTTCACAGGACAGCCCTGATTTGGCAGCTGTGTCCTGCAAAACAACATGAAAAATACTACATGTCCTGACATTTCAGTAGAAAATAAAATTTCTGACTGCCTCTAAATGTTAGAAAAGAGTATAATACCTTAACTAAAATACCCTAAAATGATAAGAAACACTACAAATAACTAAAAGCTACAACATTTAGTCTTAATTCTGATTATTTAGAGAAAGGAAGTCTGTTGCCTTTGTCAAGTTATATATTGTCCTGCAAAAATCGTGTTTCAGTAAGAAATGTCTCACTTTGGGCTTCTGAAAAGGTGGTAACCCTGACCTAGACTAGGGCAGAGCTTTGAATGGATGTGCTTGATGTGTCTTGAGTAATCCAGTGGTGATCGAGCCAGACACACAAGTAATTCTAGTAGGGGACATCTTCAAGTTGGGCCCCATCCAAAGTAAAGAATGTGGGTGTGGAGGCGAGGCTGGTTGGTTTATGAGAGGAAAAAGGTAATTGAAACTGTTTTTTTACATTAACTTTGAGGTGGTTTGCTTGAAACCACACGAGGACAAGTTAAATTCAGCTTGCAGCTGGGTTTCAATATCTTGAGCGGAAAGGTCTGCGACATACAGAGTAGTGTTGTCAGTGTACATTTGTATGTTTGAAAAGGAGCATGCTGACAGGAGAGCATTAAGAAATATAGAAAAGAGTATCGGTCCCAGGACTGAACGTTAGGGAACTCCATTGCAAATATGGGGGAGGGAGAAGAGCACCCCCACCCAGAACTGTTGTGAGCAGCAGGAGAGGTAAGACTGGAACCAGGTGGCCCCTTGAGTGGAGAGACCAACAGAGCTAAGTTTATTTAGCAAGAGGAGACGAGACACCAAATCAAATGCCTTGGCAAAGTCAATAAAAATGGCAGCCGTTAGGTGTCCTTTGTATATCCCAGAAAGGACAGAGTTAGTGATACAACAGAGAGAGGTAACCATTGAGTGATTAGATCAAAACCCATATTGGAAAGGAGAGAGAAAGTTTGTGGAGTTGAGGAAATCCATGAGTCGAGAAGACTAGGGTTTCCTGAAGTTTAGCCAGGAAAAGAAGAAGGGATATGGGGCGGTAGTTACCTGGAATGCGTGCATCCACCCTTGTGGAGGAATTACATTGGCAGTTTTCCATGCATAGGAACCACACCAAGAGAAGGACTGGTTCAATAGATGTGGAAGTGGTAGGGAGAAGGCAAATGCGGAGATGCAAGGAGGGAAGGGTCAAGGTTGTCTGGGCTAAACTTACAATATTAGGGTTGAGAGCTAAGAGAGAGAATTATAGACCTCTTGGCAGGAAACTGAGGGGAAAGTAAATCCATCCATGGTGCAGGTGGGTGTTGGGGAGTGGGTGGGAAGGATGGGTTGGAGAGAAGAGTGCTGGTTGCAAAAAAGGTTACGTTCATAGGCTACAGAGGCTGGGTCAGAGACCAGCGTGCCATCAACAACAAGTGTGGGGGTAGTATGTTGAGTGGGAGGGGTCTAGGAGAGAGAGTGTATTGTGTCTCAGAAGTTGGCAGGAGAGTTATAGTTCAGTTCAAGCTGGGAGCGGAAACATGATATGAAGCTTTGGCAGCCCTTATTGTTTTGATGCAGGTATTTCTCAGGGTACTATAGAGCAATATGTCAGAATGGGTGCTTGAGGTTTTTAGATGGGCCCATACTTTGCCATGGGACCTACATAGGTGTAAGATATCAGCAGAGATCCAGGGCTGATGGTAATGTTTAACTCTATGCCTCCGCAGGGGGGCATGAAGGTTCAAGATGCTTAGGAGGAGGTGAGTGAAAATAGACAGAGCAGAGTCTATGTCAGGAGCAGAGTACATTAGGGACCAGTTGATAGAGTGAAGGTCATAAAGAAGGGCTGCAGGGTCAAGGTATCTGAGAGAGTGGATCCATCTGTAGAGTGGGGGAGAACTAGGGGTGTGAAGTTTGCAGATGCAGAAAGTCACTAGGTGATCACTGAAGAAGTCAGGGAAGGGCTGGTTGTGGCTATCTGGTGCAGATGGGTAGAAAAAATCCAATGAAGGAGAGAGTGGTCCTAAGTGACATTGTTTGGACGGGTAGGCTCCTGGATTAGCTGAGACAGGTTTAGGGATTCAACCTGCTCAGTAAAGGGCATGTTGGAAGGGAGATCCAGTTTAAATTGAAATCACCCAAAATTAATTGCTCTGTAGATGATGCACTTATGACCAAGGAAGTGATTATCTATGAAAGAGAGAAGGGGAGAAGGTTGGGGGAAGCATAAAGTATGATAATGGATGGAGAATGGGAAATTAAGGGTGACTGTCAGACATTTGTGGGAGGTGGGATTGGACAGGCTGAAAGAGGCATGACAAGGAAGGTTGGACTGAGCATAGATTGCCACACCACCTCCGCATTTACCACAGTCTTGTTGAAATATTCGATAGTTAGGGATGGCTACCTGAGAGTCAGAAATTTGTGATGAGAGTCCAGTTTCTGTAATGCACAAGAGGTCGGGGGAGTATTGGGTGGCCCAGACTTGTATCTAAACAATCTTGGAGAGGGCTCCTGGCATTAAAATTACAGATTTTAAGGCCTTTTGGAGATTCAGGGAGAGAGTGAGAGGGCGCCAGGATTGGGGTGGATGTCACCAAAGAGGATGAGAAGGAAAGGGAGGGGGAGGTAGTGCTTATATTTCGGAGACTTTTTTGGGGGGCTTGGGGAGGAGAAAGCTAAGTTCTGGAAGGAGGAGGCTAGGCAACGGAGGACTTCAAGGTTGAGAGAACAGGAAGCAATGAGGCCTGGGTGAGGGAGAAGAATGGCCAGCAGCAGGGTGCTGCGGGAAGGAGGAAGGGGGTGGGGAGGGTGGCTGAGGAAGAATTGATGTGGGGAGGCTGGTGAAGGAGGGGGGTTAAATGCTGATGTGGTAGGAGGCACACTGAGGGGGATAGTGTGGAGAAGAGGGGGCTATTGCAAAGAACTGAGAGGGCTGGGGTGGAAGAAGTGGAAGAGAGAAGGACAGAAATAAGGCTGACAGAAGGGGGTCATTCCAGAGATGCAAAATAGGGCTGTAAAAGGAAAGGAGGAGTTAGTGAATAGGCACAGAGGTACTAGGTGTATTTTGTGTGGGGCAGTACAAGATAAGTTTAAAGTTGTGGACTGAGATGTAGGATCATGTATGTTCTCTATATTTTATGCACAGTGTATTTATTGTATGGTTTGTTAGTCGTGTGCAATACCCATTATTCTAGCACATTGTACTTTATGGTTTAGCATTCAGTACTTTTCAGTGTGGTATCACTTTAAATGTGCAATTATAAATGTGGTTCTCCATAGAGTGTCAGCAGTCCCATGATTAAGCACCCAGATTGGCGGGTAACATCAGGAGGCTAGATCACTGTTTTGTGTACTGCCTGTCTGCCTTGATCAGTAAATGTGAGTTTTTTCCATGTATTCCTCGTGGTCAGCATATGATGCCTTTAAATCTGGTAAGGCTGATGTCAGTACTTTTTTTTTTGATTTTTCAGCCTTTTTTAATGCCACCTCATGAATCACTTGGTGAGATTTTTCAAATCCTCTGAAATGCATTTTCACTGTTGTTCTGCAAAATCACCTTTCGGGTTGGATTTAAAAAAAATTCACCTGTCTTAATTATAAGGTGGGGTAATAAAAAGACTATGTTGAACATCTGGGATCAAAATCGAAATGAAACAAAACAGTTATGAAGCAATGTTGAAATTCTTCAGTGTGTACTCATAACTTTACTAATTGTCCATATGGTATAATTTTTCAAATCCCCTCCAAACATATTTTCACAATTGAACAGGAGTTAAAAAATTCCACTTGTCTTGATCATAAGGTGGGGGGATAAAAAACTGTTGAAAAGTTGGGGTCAAAATCTCAATAAACAACAAAGTTATGAAGTAACATTTAAATTCTTCAGTTTTCTCACACCTTTGCCATTTTTCTAGATTTTTCCCCAAATTTTCAACATAGCCTTTTTATACCCTACCTCTAAATAAGGCAGGTGTCATTTCTCAAATCCCCTCCAAACATGTTTTTTCAGTCACTCGCAAAATCATCTTTTGGACAGCATTTTAAAAATTCCATTGATCATATGGCAGGGTTGGCAGGGTCATAAAAAGATTATGTTGAAAATTTGGAATCAAAATCTTAAAAAAGTGACAAAGTTATAAAGAAACTTTGAAATGCTTCCATGTTTACTCCAAGCTTTGTTATTTTATTAGACTGTGACCCCGTAGCCATTTTTGTACCCACACATCATGAATATGAAGTGTCATTTTTAAAATTGTGCCTAAAACATCTCTTCACACTTGTGCCACAAAATGACATTTCAGACATGATTTCATAAATGAGACCTGTCATGTTCATAAGATGGTGTAATAAAAATACAATGTTGAACATCTGAGGTCAAAACTGAAACAAAAACTAAATTATGAACAAACATTTACATTTTAAGTGATTACTCATGACGTTGCAATATTTTACTTTTAACTCACATTTTCATCATACTCTTATTTTTACCCCATCAAATGAACATAGCGAGATATTGTTATCAAATTTCCCTCAAAAACCTGTTTTGTAGTCATTCCACAAAACAGTGTTTTATGTTGCATTTCATAGATGACACCTGGCATGTTCATATGCTGAGGCAACAACAACCAGGGCTGGAGTCACAAAACATTTTGGGACTAAGTCCCAGAGCAACTCTAGTTAGGACCAAAATATCTACAGCTGTGAGTTGCTATTCATATCCACAACAGCTGTGGAAGATGTTATGGCTGGTCCCACTGGCCATAACAGTTTTCCACAACTGTGGGATTTCCCTGGCAACTCCACCCACAAGTTGTGGTAAATCGTGGAGCCACTCGTAATCTGGCTTCATCTTTGCAAATACCTGCAGTTGTGGGAAAACTGGATCTGCAAGTGGCAACCAACTTATGCTAGGTTTTTCCTACAATTGCAGCAATTTCAAGAGTTTTGTGATTCTTGCCCCTAGTATTTTGAAAATTAAAGGACACAATCTATGAAAATGGCAGTGTTATGTGTGACCCTCTTCATTTCCCAGTCATGACAATTTCAATATTATTACTCGTGTTATTAATTTGTTAATATTGCCTCTGCAATCTTAATGCCAAACACCTACACAGCAAATAAAAGCAAACAAACATTTGGCATTGACAAATGCTTGTTGTATTTAGGCATGGGTTGTCTGTGCAGTAATGACTTGTCATAGGTTGAATATTAAGATTAGTTCCCTTTATAATTTTGCAGCATTGTGTGCTAATGTTAAGTGCGTATTGAGAAGTTAGGCAGGTTGTCAATGATTATTACCTGTTTGAAATAAAACCTGAAATGGCTTGTTTCATGAAGATTTAAGCACAGAAAAGCTAATTGATGTGTTTTATTTTGTACAGTGTAGTCAATCTGTTGTGATGTGTGAATTTATTATTTTCCCACTGTTTGTCTTAACTGAAGTGCTTCACATATACCTCATTGTAAAAAAAACACTTTTTTGTTATTGAATGAGTATTTGTTTTATCTCTTTTATTTATTTGTAGTTTTGACCAGGAAAGGCACACTTAGCTATGATAGCTTGTTTGAGGTGCATCCTGAGAGTTGCATGGGCAGGTTTTAGTAATGAGGAAATACTAGCCATGGCTATGGCAATGGGAAGCCCCACTTTTGTTGCAGGGGCACTTTAGCTTTCTGTGCAAGAGGTGGAGACTCCAGATGGGAGGGAGAGGAGAGAAGACCACAACAGAGATGACAGAGAGGACGGCATAATCAACACCATGAACATTCTAAAGACATAACAAAGAATTCAAAAAATCATGCAAACCAACCTGTACATACTGGCAATGAGGCAGATCTGTTAAATGCTGAGAAATACCTACAAGAGGAGCTAGTACAGAAGAAACAAGTATTACTGGAACAGATGGCAGAAATTGAACAGATTTATTTCCTAGAAAAGACAAGGCTAGAAGAGGAGAAAAACAGAAACACAACTTAGACACATCAACTGAAATCCAGCAGAAAAAATCACAAAAAATCCTTTACTTCAGATCCCAGCAGAAGACCCCAGATTCAAACCTTATGACAAGTGAAAAGAACCAGGATCTTTAGTCAACATGGAGGAGCATGGATTCCTGAAATGGCAATCCAAAATGCTGAATGGACCCAGCTCAATGACAGAAGGATGGATCCCAGACCCTACAATCCCCATTCCTGGATCCCAAAATCATCCCAACATGCAGCAATGGACAGCACACAGAACCACCAAATACTATTGACACACTGGCATTGGATGATTCAGAAATAAGGACCAAACCCATGACAACACAGAACCAAAGCAATACAGGTACACCCACATACTCTCCCTTAGAAAGTATGGGAGACATGTTTTTAAAGCATTAACCTACCTTTCAGAAACTAAAACTGGAATAGTTATTTATAACAATGCTGACTCAGGGCTAATGGAGGTTACAAACAGTGATTTTAACATTACTGTTACTGCTAATGTTACGTATGACAGTCTATTTCAAAAGCCACTTGAACAGGCTAAATGCAGACATGCCATACTTTTGTGATATCTGGGCAATATGGAAAACCCACTGGACTGCTTCTATGGGGAAAGTATTACTTAAACAGGCTTTTCCCCTGCTGATGTGTATGCCCTGATGCATGCTCTTTGGGAAAATACATATGATATTAGCTTCAGATCAACCACACTACTTGACAGATTTTGGACAATGTTTGCATCCCCAAAAAATACTTCTTTGTGGACCACATTTCAAGCAATACCTCTAATCAATCCCACTTTTAAGACTGTTACTGTTTTATTTAGAAATGAGGGGGTCAACATCTCCAGTGCTACCATGACAATAATAGGATTATCAGTTTCTAGCCAAGATATGGAAATAAAAACATTGGTTTACGCAGTTGATGTTTGTTTAATATTTGCAGAGCTCTATCAGGCATTAATACCAAACCAATATTGCAAACTTTTCTCACATCACTGGTTCTTCTACCAATTAAAAAAGCCATTATATGACAATAGGACCCAGACACCCTAGCATGTCAGAAATTATAGAAATACCTATTACTAATGAACACTGTAAAATACTTGGCATATATTTTGGGGCTAGAGATCTTGCTCAGTTTAATTGGGAATACACAATTAATATCACTTTAGACAGAGTCGCCCAATGTAATAAATGATGTATGAGTGAAAAAAAAAATGTATCTACATGGTAAAGACATATCTCATTCCCATATTTTTATATTTCAGTTATGTTTATCCCCCAAGAAACTTGAAGCAAGATTATTCAGTTGCTTCTTTCAATGTGTGTGGGGAAGCAGACTGAACCCCATTACAAGAGGAACCACTTATTTAGATAGACAATTTGAAGTATTAATATATAAATCCCATAGTTTTCTTCCATAGTACTTTCTTGCATGCCAGCATAAAACCTATTTTAACTGGAAATCTGACAATGTGGACACCATGGGTACAGGATCAAATTACACACATTATACAGCCTTGGACACCTGATTCTATAATTTATCAGGAATGGCCCCTTACGTCCATGACTGTTTTGGAAAGCTATAACAATTGTATGTTACAAAACAATTTATTATAACAAACAATAGGAAACAATTTTATGACACAATTCTGATAAAACATTATCAAGACCCTCCACCCTTTCTAGAAAGACCACTTCAAGACACCAAACAAATTGTCCACATGCTTACTGACCCTAGAATCCCACTCAAAATGTGGGATGTCATGTAGCTATGCACCCATAGCAGATGTAATGAAAAATAATTTAAAACATAAGAATAAAACAGAAAAGATACTGTCCCAGAAACTCATGCCAAGAAGTCCAAGAAACCATGGAACACCTATACTTTGATTGCCCTTTTATTCACTAATTTTGGACTATAACTAGAAACAAATGGAAACAGTTTCCAAGCTACATCATTTCTCCAGATGTTCTGTTTTTAGGGATCAACCCTAATCATGGTTTGCCCTGTCATCATAGTACCATACAAGTAATACTTGCCTGTTTTAAATATTGGATCTGACACACAAGATGCACACTGATGCTGCAACAGGTAGAAATTCACCAAGAACAGCTTTTGCAATCCATGTTTACACAGCATCAATAAAATCAGAGAACAGGAACAATTCAGTTCTTTGTATGACCTATACCTAGAATGGTGGGGAGCACTTTATTGGTGCATTGATTTTCTATGGAAAATGAAATAGATTAATTTCCAACAAGTTATTTGGAATGTTTTACTGTATGTATTACCCCAACTTTAGTTTATTTTTTTCTTTGCCTAACTTGTTTGAAAATGTTTTCTCCATTGTAAATATGTACTTATTTACTTAATGAAAAATGTCCTTACTCTTTGCAGTAGGGGATCCACTGTCTGCTTTCTTCCAGAGATCTGAATGTTCTGGGTGTTGGAGCTGGAAGAGGTGGAAAAGATGAAGTGATGCAGGATGTTTCTTCTTCTGCCAATTGTATGGTTTCTAACAAAGAACTGGAACATGTGGCTCTTTCTGAGGAGCCGATGACAGACTTTAGTAATGGCGCACCTGAAGAAGTGGTAAGCCATGTGTTGCATGATACCACTAAACCTATCTCTGCAGAAACTGATGACCACGACTACAGAGACAGCACCTAGGGTGGCATTTACTGCTCAAGAGGATTTTCTACAGGCCACCATACAGACTCATAAGGATTGGATTTTGTATTTTCTATGGGAAGAAATGTTGGACACATCAATGCTCACTAAAGACTACCTACTATGCTTTCGCCACTGGACTTTGCCACTGGCTGGGGCTTGATACCTTCCCAGCTGGGATCCCCACACAGCAGGTATCAAACCTATTCTTGACACTTCTACCATTGAAGGGCCAACCCCTAGGTTGGATTTGCAGGCTGGTGTACAGCCAACTATGTCACTCAGAAAAGGAAGGCCAGAGGATAGTATTAACCCTGCTCAGAACATGAGGGATGTACAAAAGCTGCGGGCTGGCAAACTATGGATACGAGAGCCAGCTGTGTGTCTCCAGGGCCAATTGCTGCCAAAGACATTCTTGCATAGGGTCAACATTTGCCTTCACATGATTTGGCTGCTCTGCAGCGTCAGGACATTTGTTTTAAAAAGTATTCCTCCTGGCATAAAAAACAGCTTTTACCCTGTTCTGATGATGCAGGGGTGACTTTACCGAACTCTGTTTCAGGCTTGTTAAATTCAGACCAGCCACAGGCCATTAGTTCTGTGATACAAACGGAGCCGCATATGGGTCTTACTGTTGCTGGGTCTCAGTCTGATAGTCGGTGCTCAGAGACACGGACTACCAATGCAGAGATTCCTTTAGGACATGACACTGATACCGCCAATGATTTGGGGGTAGACTTTGTATGGAATGTACCCTAGTCGGAACATTTTAAAATGTCTAATTTATTTAAAAAGTTGGGTTAACTGGCTCAGAGAGGCGAAATGTCATTCACCTTAAATACAATGGGGATGTCTCTAGTGCTCCAACAGAAAAACTGTGATTCATACAATGTTAAAAAGATACTATAGGGATTACGAGCTAATGATGTATTTGCTTTTATTCATGTGCAAGGAGAGGCTACCTAGGACATTAACTTTCAGCTGATCCAAACTTTGCAAAAGGTTTTGGCTGAAGTATCAGTTGGTTAAGGATACCCTTATGGAAATCCTTTTATCTGGTTCCCTTACAAAGTCACTTGTAAAAAAATGGTACTTTGTTATTTAGGAATGAGGGTGTTAACATTATGGATGTTCAATACTGGCTTAGACAAAGGTGTGATATATTGGATTGCCCCACTTGAATTCTAGATGAAGACCTTATTTGGACTGGGGGTGGAAAGTAAAGGTACAACTACAACACGGCAATGCTGGTATTAGTCATCTCCCTGATAGTTTTTCTATTTGCAAGGACCAGAGGTCAGTGTTTTTACTCAGGGCAGCCAAGAACATGCCACAAGTGTGGCACTAGACCACACCTCAGATCAGTGTTCGATAAGCCTCGATGTAATATTTGCCTGGAATACGGCCATGTCAGTCTCAGCTGCCCTAATCACCTGAAGTATACTTAGAATGGCAGAAAAAGGGGAAATATTGCTGATGGGTGATCTGAATATGCCAGATGTTAACTGGAGTGCAGTTGCAGCTGCCACTTCGAAGAGTGCAGTTATTCTAGATGCCCTACAGGGGGCATGCCTTAGACAACTAGTACTGGAGCCCACTCGAGAGGGAGCAATATTAGACTTGATTCTCTCAAATGGAGATAGAGAGGATCACAGATGTAGAAGTGGGTAGCCATCTGGGAACTAGCGACCATCGAACAGTATGGTTCACAATAAACACAGCAATAGAGTCAAGCCACACAAAGACAAAAGTATTGGACTTTAGGAGGGCTGACTTTGCCAAAAATGGGTGAGTGCCTAAGGAATGCACTAGCAAATGGGCAGGAAGGAGGGGTGGAAGAACAATGGGGAATAATAAAAACTGCCATCACAGAGGTAACGAGCCTTTGTGTGAAGCAAATAAACAAAACAAGACGATGTAAGAAACCACTATGGTTCTCAAAGGAAGTGGCAGTGAAGGTTCAAGAGAAAAGAAAGCATTCAGGAAATACAAGGAATGCCTAGAAGGAGCAGGACAGACAACTGTATCAGTTAAAGCAAAGGAGGCTGGGAAGGCAGTCAGAACAGCAAAGGCCCAAACCGAGGAAAGATAGCCAACTCAGTTAAGAGGGGATAAAATCTTTTATAGGTACATCAGGGAGCAAAGGAAGACCAAGGGAGGGATAGTGAGGCTTAATAAAGGGAGGAGGAGGAGGGTGGGCAGAGGAGACTGTGAAAAGGCAGCGATAATAAACAAATATTTTTGCTCAGTATTTACAAATGAAGAGGGGGAGGTACATAAAACAAACAGTAGTAACACTCTGGATACAGAAGTTGATACCAGCCCATTTACAGAAGAAAGGGTTCTGAAAGAACTCTTAAAACTGAGGTGGACAAAGCAATGGGGCCTGATGGGATTCATCCCAGAATTCTAAAAGAGCTAAGGGTAGAACTAGTGACACCACTGACTACCCTTTTTAGCAAATCATGGGAGGATGGGGTGGTACCCGAGGACTGGAGGAGGGCAGATGTGATTCCCCTTCACAAAAGTGGGAGCAAGGCAGAAGCAGGAAACTACAGACCTGTTAGTTTAACCTCAGTGATAGGGAAAATGATGGAATCACTTCTGAAGGAAAGAATTGTCGAGTATCTAGAGGCCAGAGGGGCACAGGACCCTAGGCAGCATGGATTCACAGCGGGAAGGTCATGCCAGACAAATCTGATAGATTTCTTTGACTGGGTGACCAAAGTAGTAGATCAGGGAGGGGCTGTGGACATGGCCTACCTAGACTTTAGCAAGGCATTTGACACAGTCCCACACAAAAGATTAGTATACAAGTTAGCCAGCCTGGGAGTGGGTCCCAAGATGACAGCCTGGGTAAAGAATTAGCTGGAGAATAGGGCACAGACTGTAATAGTAAATGGAGTCCACTCAGAAGAAAGGAGGGTTACTAGTGGGGTACCACAGGGTTCAGTATTAGGACCGGTCCTCTTCAATGTCTTTATAAGCGACATTGCGGAAGGACTGGAAGGAAAAGTATGTCTCTTTGCAGATGACACTAAGATCTGCAACAGAGTTGTTGCACAGGGTGGGGTGGAAAGGATGAGAAGGGACTTGGCAAGGTTAGAGGAATGGTCAAATGCATGGCAGCTTAGATTCAATGCTAAGAAGTGCAAGGTAATGCACCTGGGAAACAAAAATCCAGGGGAAGAGTACACAATGGGGGGTGAGATACTAACAACAACAAAAATGGAAAGGGACCTGGGGGTAGTCATATCAGATGACCTAAAGGTGGGCAAGCAATGTGAGAGGGCAGCAAGGAGGGCTGGGGGGATACTGGGATTCATAGGGAGAGGCATCGCCAGTAGAAAACAGGAAGTTATTATCCCTCTGTACAGACAGCTGGTGAGACCCCATCTGGAGTACTGTGTGCAGTTCTGGAGACCCAATCTCCGCAAAGACATAGACAGGATGGAAGCTGTCTAGAGGAGGGCAACTAAAATGGTGCAGAGTCTGCACCGGAAGACATATGAAGAGAGACTTAAGTAAATATGTATAGCCTCGAGGAAAGGAGGGAGAGGGGGGACATGATTGAAACTTTCAAGTACCTCAAGGGAATCAACAAAGTCCAAGAGGGTAGCATCTTTCAAAAAAAGAGGTGTGCAAGAACAAGAGGGCACAATTTGAAGATAGAGGGGGGGCGGCTCAGAGGTAATTTAAGGAACTATTTTTTCACAGAGAGGGTTGTGGATGCACGGAACGGCCCGGAGGAGGTTGTGGGAGTCGAAATCAGTGGTGGAATTCAAGATGCATGGGACAGCCATAAGGCAAGTCTGGGGGTGGGGGTAAGAAGAAGTAGGCTGCCGGTTAACTAGGATCTGCAGCTTATCCAGTAGGTAGGAAATGGGCAGACTGGGTGGGCTAAGCGGGTCTCGTCTGCTGTCAAATTCCTACGTTTCTATGTTTCTATGTTAAGTGTAACCTCTGTGGTGAACATGGCCATGTATATAGACAATGTCCCTGGGCAGACCATAACACATTAGATGCAGTGCCCCTTAACCAGGATCAATTCATCACTGACACTCAAGTTTGGGTTTTAAATGCCCAAACCTCCTCCTCTCTAGTTGCAGAAGAGTCCTTGGACATGGTAGAGGCAGTGGAGGTATGGGGAGACCAGCCTGACTCTGTTCTGGGCCCCCTGCAGCTCACTAAACCCATTGAACTTGTATTTCCACTGACCTTGCCCCAGCCAGCAGTTGCAGTTCTGGATACTGACAATATGACAATAGATCAGGCACACATGTTCCCTGCCCCCCCTCCTGAGGATGGGTTTGATTTGGTCAAACCCCCACAAGAAAACTAAAGGAAGCATAAGGGTGAGGCAAAGGATTACCTCTCTCCAGTTCTTACTAGGAATCAATTGAATCTGTTGTCCAAGAGAAAGAAGTGGGCAGACACTGAAGAAGACGATGAGGGATCAGATACTTTCTCTATCATTTCCTCAGATTCCCATTTGGACCTCTCAGTTCCCAAGTGGGTTAAAGGACATTTGAAACCTTCAAAATAAGCTATCCTCTCCTTGCTTTTGAATGGACAAGGGTATTTTGATCCTTACCATTAATGTGAGCAGTATAAAAACTATAAAAAGTGACTCTCGACTCTACAGCTCCTGAAAGACTTGCCAAACAACATAATTTTATCCAGGATACCTGGTTTTAGACCAGTCATGAACTTTCTCAAGCCAAGAGATTTTGGAATATGGGTAGCTCCTACTGGTCTTAGGATGAGGATATCTGTGATGGGGTGGGAATTTTGTTTCACTCTTATAACTATCAGATTACCAGAATAGTTTAAATTTGTCCTGGATGGGCTTTGCTTCTGAAGTGATGTTTGGTTTCTTTGATTTTTCCTCACACTCTTCTTTCTCAGTAGGCACCTTGAATGCTAACAGCGTGGAATATTTTAGAAGACTGTTTCAGGAATCCCACTATGATATAGTATTTGTACAGGATGCTAGATTCCACATGTGAAATGAGCAAAGCTAAAAGTTCTAGATAACTGGCCTGTCTTTTTGTCCTTAGGAAAGGACAGGTGTTTGGGATGGGCATTCTTTTTCTGACTTTACTGTAACTGTTCTGTATCTCAGCTGGTGGATGTTGTTTCAGGAAGGTTTATTTATTTTATTTATTGAAGTCTCAGATTAACACCTTTGAGCTAGACAGCTTGTTTGCAAAGGTTCCATGTCGAATGGTACAGACAACATAATAAGACATTTACAATACAGGTCAAGTACTTAAGGATTACATAATTGTAAGCATAAGAAACATAATTCAATATGAAGTTCTGGTAACAAATAGCTAGGTCCAATAATTGTTCAAAAGAATTCTTATAGACAAGGAAGTAAAAAAATAATTAAGAGAATCAATGGTGTAGGGCTTTAAAGTAACCAGGCAGTATTGAATGGAGCTAGTAGAGGAGGGATCATGAAGAGGGGAGAGCTGTGGGGGTAGAGGAATAATAAAGAGTGGATACAGTCAGGGGTTGAAAGTTGAAGGTGATCCACCCAGGGGCTTTTGTTGTAGTGAGATTAGAGAGAAGATGATGTTTTGTATAAAGAGTACTAAGTGGTAAGGCAATAGGGGAGCCACTAGCAGGTTGGGGTAGACAGAGTTAACATGGTATATAGTGGAGGTGGGGGTCCAAGTGGGAAGGAGGTGTGGGTCAGCTTAGGCCAATTTAGATAGGAGGTGGAAAGGCAGAAGAGGAGATTGAGGGGAGAAGGAGGAAAGTGCTCTGGGGATGTGCCAATGAGGCAACTAGGTAACTGTGTCACAGTCACAAATGCTGAGGGCAGCCAGTTGCATCTTCAGTTTGGATTTAAAGGACCAAGTTTTGAATTTAGTTTAGGTTCTCCTTTTGATGTCACTTTTTGTGATGTCCATCTGCATTTGACTAATTTATATGCCCTCAGGCTAAAGCTGTATATTTTGATCTATTTAAACTAATAACCCTTTTCTGTACACTTCTATAGGTGTCATACTTGAAGAAAGGTTTAATTGTGGACTGGGCCTGCAGACAGAGAATCCACACAACTAATATATTTTGTGACATGAATTATTTAAAGGATATGATGGTTAAGGCAGGTTTAATAAATGCGGCCTGTGTAACTGCAAGTAAAGGTGCACATACTTTTTAAGGATACACTGCCCACAAGGATTGATTTTATCTTTTGCTTCCCTGCTTAGCATGCTCTCAATCCATCATCCCTGTAGAAACATCTGTCCACAAGATGGTACAGGCCTGTTTTGGTATTAGCCCTAGATGTACTTTTGGCCCAGGCCACTGGAAACTAAATTCATCACTTTTGAATGACAAGGTGATAAGACAAAAGTTTTTTTTTTTGTTTGTTTGTTTTTTGTTCAAGCTAAAAAATCCACTGTGGTCTTGAATGACTGCCCTGTGAAGTGGTGGGAGAATGTAAAAATGGGAATCAAATCTTTATTTTTTTGTTTCCAAAGTAAAAAACTCTCCCATAAAAATATATTAGGTACTTAACCCTTCAACAACAATTTCAGAGACTTTTGATGTTAAGAGAAACTACTGGACAAGACCTTGCAGCCCAATTATCCATCGTAACAACTGAAATGACTGGTCTGCAATACCAGTATATGTCATCATTATTACTAGAACAGAAATGTAATACAAAAGGGAAGAAATATCAGACTAATCCTTTGGGTGACTGTAAAGTAAGGACAAATGATTGTACATTTACATCCCTCAGTGACGGAGATGGCACCATGCTGTCTGGGACTCAGGAACAGCTTGACTTCTTAAAATTGCCTTCTTAGAAAGGTATGTTACAGTCAGATTTGGAACACCTGCTCCAGTAATGGATTTTGTGACAGACTTTCTTAGAGACTCTCAGATTCTGGATCTTTTGGAAGAATAGCTGGCTATTTTACAAGCTGATATTTCATTGGCTGAAGTTATGGAAGTTATCGACTCCTTATCCTCAGACTCTGCCCCAGATTCAGATGGCTTATCAGGGGCTTTATACAAGTTGATAGGAGACTCCTTAAAGGATGAGCTGGCTAGTCTTTTTAATCACATGTTGGCTACAGAGAAGCTAGGCTCCAGCCTAAGGAAGGGCCTTTTAACTTTTCAACACAAAAAAGGGGACTAAACAGACATCTCAAACTGGATACTGAAACGTCTTTTAAATACCAACTTAAAAATTCTCACTAAGATCTTAACCCCAGTCTATTACAGGTTGCTCCTCTGCTTATTGACTCCTCACAGTCCTTTGGAATTCCTGGAAGGAAAATGCAGGATAACTTACATATGTTATTAAAAATTGTAGAAAGGGGCAGGTCTCTGATCTTCTCCTGGCCTTAGATCAGGAGAAGGATTTTGACCGTTTCTCACACCTTTCTTTTTTTCTGTGTTATGCAGGTATGGACTTTCAGAGCATTTTGTAGTAGGGAGTATATAACTACTAATGTAACACCAATGTTGCACCAATGGCATGGGAAAGTAATCTCTATTAAAGGAGGAGCACAGAAGGGCAGTCCTCTCAGTCCCTTATTATACATTTCTGGAGTGGACCCTGATCCAAAAGTTAGTAGATTCTATGGAAATTCAAAGAATATCTGCTATGGAGAATTTTGAGATCCCCAGTTTTGACTTTTTGGATGATCTCTGTTTAATGGTTAAAAACATGGAATCTGAACAAGTAGCGTCACACATCCTTGCATATTTTTCTGCAGTTTCTAGAGCCAAGGTGAACCTGAATAAAAGCAAGGGTGTGGCTCAGGGGTCTCTAAAATAACACCAGCCAGAAATGTTTTCTGGTATCCCTATACATGACAGACCTCTCTTAGGCATTCAGTTTGGGGATGAAGACATGAGTCATGCAACCTGGGAATTGAAATGGGCATTGGCAGAAAACAAAGTTTCTTTCTGTAATACATGGCCCATGTCCCAAATAAAAAGAGTACTTTTTGATTAAAGCTGTTTTGGTTCCCTTGTTTTATATATCAGTTTTGTGCCCCCCCAAACAGTTGGAGACAAAGATCTATAATATCTTTTTTCATATCCTGGGGGGAGCTGCCTTAATCCTGTTAAGCGGGCCAATACCCACAGGAAAGTTAAAGAAGTGTTGAGTATGTTAAAACTCTGTTTTTTTCATCTTTCCTAATCAGTTTTTAAAGGCCGCTTTGTTGTAGTCCCACTCTTCTGCCTTACTCTCCAGTTGTCTTGCACTGACTCTGCTGCCGTCACTTTAGGCTCCCTATCTCTAGAACTCTTCCTCTCCCCTGCTCATCTCTTCTCTTTGCCCATCCTCAAAAGAGCCCTCATTGAACACTTTTTTTTTGCTGGCACCTGCTTATGCTAGGTCCTGCGCCACCCATCTAACCACTTATCACCCCATCGATTTCACTTTCTCTCCATGGCAATCTAGCCTGTCACTCTGCTCAGGTGAACTCGATGGCTAAACTTAATGCACTTTGATTACCAACATGTATATACCTGTAAAAATACTGAATTCAACTCTTCATATAATTATTATCAAAATGCCACATGTTCTGCAGAAAATCTATATTCAATGTTTCCTACGTATTTATTTTGTAATATGCCTAATGCCTGTCTTTGCTCCTCTCCCCATCCTCTAGGTCGCACTTAGAAATGAGCCTTTGCTTCAGTATGCCTCTCCCAGTCACCAACTTTTAAATAAATAAATAAACATTCTGACAAGGCATAGGTGTTGTTAGGGAGGAGTTGGTGCCCACCTCTCCTGTCAAAATGGGAAATGGGTGGCTCATCTCTGGGTCAGTTCTGGATACCACTACCCAGTTTTCTAAGTTCATCTTTTTTTTGAAATAAGACAATGGAGATTGTCTTTTAGTCAGATTCTCTCTTGCTCCAGAAAAAGTTTATAGGATCATGTTCTGATATCTTTGTTTTTTCACACTGCTGGAAGGGTTCCACCTTCAGTCATTACTAAGCAACTACTTGATACCATGATCCCCAAAAATGAAGGACTTAATTTGGCTACACAGTCATGAAAAACTGCAGGTAAGGGGCAACCATAAGTAAAAGAGTGAGAGATATACATATTGCCTCCAGGACTCCTGTAGGCAAACTGTGGAACCAATGCATTACTTGTTCTTTACTTGCCCTAACACCCAAGACTTTTGGAAAATGTAAGCAGATATTTGAAATCTCCTGAATATGCCACTGTCTCTTACAATACCCTAATGTATTGTTTCTTTTCAGACTTATGAAGCTCTTGGGACTATAGGACATTATGTGTAATAATGGCATGTTTAAAATGCATCTGGCATGCCAGATGCTCTTTTCTCTTCAGGAGAAATTGGTTCCACTACATTTATTGTTGTTGAATGTGACAATGAACTAATGGCTGCATATGACAGAATTTAAATGTCTGTCTATACAACAGTTTGGTGTTTTCTGGAGGAGGGTGAGTGAGTTGTAACTTTAGCCTATATCCCTTCTTCATGGGCTCTTTTCTTTGTAGTTTTCCTTTTGGTAATTAATTTGTGTGAGCAGTCATAAGAGGGCATTTAGACCTTGTTTTCAGTATGAGTTATATGGCATGGTTTGAATGTTTTCCTTTATTGTTCATTTTTCTTGAACATTTTTATCATTTATGTTTCTATTTTACATACTTTTATTAATAAAAAAATCCATATTCTTCTTTGATAAGTGGGATCTTTTACTTCCATCTGGAAATTGACCAGAGATGGGCAGAAGGACCTTGGTTTAACATCCCATCTGAAAGATGGCACCTCACCAGTGCAGCACCCCCATACAGCACTACAGTGTCACTTCTGGGTATTACTTCCAAGTGACTAGTGTGGAGCTAGAACCCACAACAATTCAATTTTCTGGCCCCAGAGTGAGTATGCTACCTAGTGAGCCACTGGCACTGATTAGTCTGTCTCTATTTATTTGATTTGGTGTGGTCATTTTCTTTCTCAGTGTGCCCTGTTAGTTGTGAGCAGCTCTCCAGCACAATGCAGGAGTTGCTATTATAACAGGAAACCAGAACTGTGGAGCCAATGGTGGGAATGGTGCTGATGCAGCTGTGCATTCTTCTTAGTCAAAATTAAGGGTTTTAAGATAGTATATGGACATTGATGGGTTACATAGCAATTATAAATAAAAAATAAAACCTTTTCAAGTTTTTTTAATTCAGTTCTGCTTTTAAGAAGTATTTTGTCAGTCTGGGATTTTTTTTATCACCAAAAGTGTATTTACCGAAAGCTACCTGCCTGTCAATAGTTTTTACATTAGCCTGTCAGCCTGTTATCTAAATTGGAGTTGGCTTTGTTTTATTCTTGGATCATATATATCATACGTATTTGGGTGTAGTTGAAAGGGTGGCATTCCTAATATCCTCATTGGATTTAATAAACATGTGACTGTAATTTTCATGTTGCTGCTCCGTTGACAATTAAGTAATTGTACAGGATGGATGTACAAAGTGGTGAGTGATTCCTTGTATGGACCAATGTGCAATTTTCAGTACACAAGCTTCCTGTCTTACACAGAGCCCTTCCTCAGGAGATGGATGATTTGGTTTTGCTTGTTGATGATCTGGCAGTTGACTCTTTGATGAGCGCTCTGACTATAAATGTTCAGTTTGGCACTGCATTCACTCGAGGTGCAACATTAGATGATTACCTTGGTTGCCTGATGGAGTGCTGCTGTACAGTGTTTCCCTTTATTGTGAAAATATTTTTTTAATCACAGTTGGACCAAAGCATCCTCTATTCATCACAGAACCATATTTTGGGTGATAATGACGGATGTGGTGCAATTAATTGTGCATATGCCCAGCAATTTGAACCAGCTACAACAGCAATTATAATAGCTGACTTGAAGAGACAGTGTAGACACAGGTTTCACCCTGTGTTTCTGTTGTATGCTCTAGCAATAGTATGCCTAGGGATTATGTTAATGGTCCGCTAATCACCCTGTAAGGATCAAATATAGTACAAGGCATAGCTGAGTACTTATACACCCAGAGGGTGATTAGCTGATCATTAACATAACCCTGGGAGTACCACATTGTTATTTTAATAAAACATTATTTTTAAATCATGTTGTACTGTATCTTGTTCAACATTTGATTTGGCTCCACATGTATGTTAACCGAAGGATAATAGAATACTTACAGTACAGCTGATCAGAAAGCTCAATTTCTCAGCCCCTTTTTATAATCTCTTTCAAGGTATATGAGCATAGCAGTGCTTACTATATTAGATTCAGGCTCAGTGTAAAGCCAAACCATTGAGAATCACAATAATGGTGACCTTGCCTGACTTTGACTGGTGACTATGTGCAGCCAAGTTTACTAGTGTACCTTGACTACTAAAAGGGAGGTGTGGACTGACTCCACAAGCTAAGTAGCTTGGGCCACATACAATAATGATTGTTTTCTGAATGTTCCAGGCTACACCATGTTTAGACGGGCTAGAGGAAAAGGTGAAGGAGGAGGCATAGCTTTGTATATCGGAAAATGCACTAAGGCAGTGGAGGATGTATACATCAGGAGAGGTACAGTAAAGGGGAAACAATCTCTGTGGGCTCAGCTCATGGCAGCCTCAGGTAAGAAACTACAGATATGGGTGATCTATAGACCACCAGGACAGGGGGAAAGAGAGATAGTGAGCTAAGGACAGACATGGAAAGGGGTGGTAAAGGAGGAGGAAGTGGTGGTGGTAGATCTAAACCTGCCAGATATTGATTGGGACATTCCAGAAGCTAAGAGCACCAGAAGTCAGGCCCTGCTCCATACATTGCAGGAATGCCTGTCGGTGCAGCTGGTTCAGGTATCCACTAGGCAGGCTGCAATACTTGACGTGGTGCTCACCAGCTCAGAAGTGGTGGGAGGATTGCAGGTAGGGGAGCCTTTAGAGTACAGCGACCATAACTCTATATTGTTTGAGCTGGTCCTTGGGACCAGTAAGCACTCATCAAAGGCTGAAGTCCTAGAAGTGCTTGCAGCCTGGCAAATAAAATGTCAAACCTAATGGCCTTGACCTGGTGGCACTGAGGGTTGGTGCTGGACGTCACACCTCACTTCATACCAGCAACAGGAGGAATGGACTACAGGTCAGCGGGGGAGAAGGACTGAGCGCCCAATGGCTTGCTCTCCTTCTCCAGGGGGGATGTGCAGCTTACTCCACTGCAAGATCACCACCTTCTGGGTCACCAGGGGAGGTCCTTGCATAAGGGAGCACAGGCAGCAACACAAGGGGGTTGATGCCAGCAGGGAACTGAGACCGACGCACGTCTCAATGTGCACCTGATCCCTTGTTCCCATTGCATGCTGGTGTCAGGGGTGGAGAAAACTCAGAGGAAAATGCCCTTCAGCACTCTGGATGAAGTCCTCTGGAGCCAGTCTCACCATCAGCCAACCAAGGGCAGATCCCACTGTGCAAGCTCACTGCAGAGGATGAGAGGAGAGGTAAGGGGGAGAGCTCACCTCGCTCCACCTAGGGGGTAATCCGGGACATCTAATTGGTCCCAGTAAGCAGCGAGTGTAGCACTCTAGGGGCAGACCCAGATGACTGGTATAGATGTTTATTTATTTATTTATTTATTTTATTTATTTAAACATCAGTTTAACAACCTTTGAGCCAGAGGCTCATTTACAAAGGTACCTTGTCACATAGAGGACAAACAGACATTAGAACAATAAACAACAGTTAATACAGAATAAGGCAAGTTCAAGATACATATGTTTAAGGTGAGGACCGAGGGTAAGGTTAGATGGAGAGGATGGGAGGAAAGAAGAGAGGAGGAGAAGTTGAGGGAGAGGAGAAGCAGGAGAGGGGTGGGAGTGCTGCTCAGCGAGCATTGTCAAATCTATTTTTTTTTTTAAAGTCTTATCTTTTTCAGGTCTAAAATCACCCCACTTCTACTTCTCAGCAGCAACACCTGCGTGAATTGAGCAGGTGGTTTCTGAGGCTGAGTTTAAAGCTTGCTAGTGTGGGAGGTCAGAGATACTGGTGGGAGTGAATTATAGCAGGTGGGGGCTCTGTAGGGGAATGCCCTTTGGCCTTGTGAGGTCCTAGCCCTTGGTATGAACAGGGATGTTTTGGACGTGCTGGGTGTTCACGCTGGTGCAGAACAGTGCGAATAGAGCTAGTTAGACCAGTTGGAGATAGGCCATGCAGTGCTTTAAAGGTGAGCAGGCAGGTTTGATACATGAGCAGCTCATCCAGGTTGAGTAGGAGTAGACAAGGCATACAGCTGACATGTATGCGTTTGTCTAGGTGCACCAGTGATAAGTCTGCAGGCTTTGTTAAGTGTAGGCGGACCTTTCTGAGCCTGTCTGATCAGCTGATCCATAGACCGGGAGGCCATAGTCGAGCGAGGGATAAAACAGAGGAGGTGACAGCCAGGCGGAGGGCATCCACAGGGAGACATTTTTGTGCGGAAGAGAATGCCCTAGCCACGGTTTGCGGCTGTGTTCAAGGCGGAGATATGGTCATGAAAGGAGGGCTGGGTCAAAGACAATTCCCAGGTATTTATAGGACTGCACAGGTTCAATGGGCATTTGAGGGTGGAAAGAACAGTGAGGGAAATTTGCTGTGCTTGTTTTGGGGTGGGAGAAGAGCATCATTTTGTTTTCTTTATGTTGATTATGAGTCGATGCTCAGAGAACCAGGTTCAGTGGAATCAAAAGCAAGTTGGAGAGCGCTTTGGAGCGCGTGGGGCTACTATCAGCTGCAAGGAATACAGCATCATCAGCATAAAGCAGGATCTTGCCCTTGCAGGCACTAGGTAGCGAGTTGAGGAAAAGGGAGAAGAGTAAGGTCCAAGAATAGACCCCTGAGGACTCCAGAGTGAATAGGGCAGGCACTGGATAGTTGCCACTAACTTTCACATTGGGACGAGTTGAGAGATAGCTGGCGCACCAGGAGACTGGTCCAGTGGCAAAGCCTAAGTGGTCCAGGGTAGTTAACAGAGGTGCGTACACGGTATCAAACGCTTTAGACAGGTCAATGAACACCCTCCAGCCAGGGCACCAGTGTCCAAGAAGGTGTGGAGGAAGTTGGTAAACTCCAGGAGAGCCTGTAGTACTATGATCAGCTCTGAACCCATGTTGCTCAGGGCAAAGAACACTGTACTTTGAAAGGTAGTCGGAGACTTGGGTGGCAATAATTTTCTCAAGAGCTTTGGGGGGATTGAGATGGGTCTGTAATTACCAGGCAGAGTCCTGTCACCACCTTGTAGACAGGAGTAACTGTAGCAACCTCCAGACAGTAGGGAATTGCCCAAGGCAGAGGATTTGTTAAAGATGCTTGTGATAGGGGTGAGGACCTGATCCAGGACCTGCACGGGAGGCAGGGTCAGGAATCATTACCTATGGAGTTACTGCTAAGGGCCTTAAGGAGATAAGGTCTAGTTTGCTTGTAAGGTTACACACGCAGGTGGAACAAGGGGCGTGTGATGGGAGGGGCGGAACTAGGGGCGGAGGACTGAAGAAATTACTAGGGAGTATTGAGCTAAGGTCGGTAAAGGAGTTATTGGTGGGTGGCAATGAGGGAAGGGTCAGTGGAGACAGTACCATTGATGTTAAGAAGCGTGGGAGACGGGGACTGGGAGTGGCCATTCAGCTGCTTGACATTCTCCCAGAAAGACCTAGGGTTCCCCCAAGAGGAGGCGAGGGAGGCTTGGTAATAATCCGCCTTGGCTTTACGGATAGCCCAGGTGCATTGGTTTCTAGCCGCAGCATAGGTCTGCCTGTCAGATGGTCGGCCAGAGGCAATGGCAAGGTGCCACAGATCATCCCACAGCTTAAAGAGCCACCTCAGTGCAGGGGTGAGCCAAGGAGCATATCTTACTTTGGACCTATGGGCAGTTAAAGGAGCGAAGATGTCACAGGCAAAGTTGAAAGTGTTGATAAAGAAGGACAGGGCCATGTCAACGTTAGTTGCGTTTGTTAGTGGGGACCAGTCTGTGTGAGCAAGGTAATTCTTTAGGTCATTCAAACCCCGGGTCTAAGCCGCTCGATAGGTGGTTTTGACTGAGGGAGGGCAGAGAGGTTACCCAGTTGAAGAGAATAGGAGAGTTGTCACTAAGAGAGTCAGGGAGGATTTGGATATTGTGGACCCGTCTTGGTCTGTTTGTAAGGACCACATCCAGGAGAGTGCTAGTGCTCCGTTTGGGGTTGATTCTGGTGGGCTGGGAGACTAGTTGGGTTATATCAATTGCAGCAAAGGCTTCACGGGCGGAGGAGGCTGAAGGGCAAAGCCAGTTAACATTCAGGTCACCCACCAGAATTTGGTCCGAGGGGTTGGGTAGGGAGGTAATGTAGTCAATCAGTGTGTCCAGTGCCTGAGACTGGTTTTTGGGAGGTATGTAGGCTGTAGTAAGGAAGATAGGTCCTCTAGAGGGGTCAGGAGATAGTTTGATTGTTAGTGCCTGGGCATGGTGGTCAAGGTCAGGGGGAGGGAGGGCTAGTCCAGTGAGTGGGTCCTTTAGGTAGATGGCACAGCCTCCCCCCCTCCTACCTGCCCGGTCCAGCCAGTAGAGAGTGTAGCCAGGGAGAGAGACCAGGGAGTTAGGGGTGGAGTCAGACAGCCAGGTTTCCACCAAGGCAACCACATCAGGTTTATGGACCAACATCCAGCAGTGTAGTGAGTCCAGTTTTTTCAGGAGGCTACAGATGTTCATGGATGCAATACAGTCAGTGGATTTTGAGGAAGGTCTAGTGTTACAGGGCCCAGGATTGGGATGAATGTTGCCAAACAGAAGTAGGAGAAGGAGGAGGGCTATTCTTCGAAGAAAGCTGCAATATGAGGGTTTACGACGGCTGAGGTAGGGGGGATGTGAGGATGTAGGGGTGCAGGGGATAGGAAGCGTAGTGCAGACAGGATAAGCAAACACAATGAGACGCAGAAGGGGGCAAGGGGAGAGAGTGAGGGGGTGACCACACAATCGGTGGTAGGTAGGTGGCCAGGAAGGGTGTGTGAAAGATGCAGGGGTGGTGAGGCAGGGTGGGATGTGGGGTGGGTTGCAGACAAGTCTCTGGAGGCAAAATAACAACTCAACAATGGGTGTAACACCACTAGGTGAGTTAACTAAGATTAGGAGTAGAAGAAGGTGGGGAGGGAGCGAGGCGTGGGTGACAGACATGCCTGCGGTAGTAGTGTCATGTTGTCTAAAACTTTTTTTTTTTAGAACACAGCTAACACTGTCGGGATGGTAGCTGGAGGGGGAAGATGAGGATGACCCTATATAAGACTGGGGGGCACAGCAGTAGGATTGCAAGGAGGGAGACAGTGCCCACTAGTGGCCAGCAGGTATAACCTGCAAATGGGAAAGAGGGGACTTAGGTTCACGCGCAAACCGGATGTGACATCACAGGAAGTGACATGCCAACCCCGAGCCAATAAAGGTACGGCCGTCCCTGGGTGGGAGGGTGGCTGGGGCGGTGGGGTAGACGATGCACAGCGTCGTCGGGCTAGCACCCCACAGCAGACAGCCCTCCGGAACAATCAGTTGACTGTGGGCAAGAGTCCTTTGTTGTACAGCCGAAAAATGCCCACACTCGACTACGGCAGGAGTACAAGGTGGAGATGCCGTTACCTGCAGAATCAGTGAGGCTCCAGGTGGGAGCTACGATCCTCCGTCCCTGCCGCGGTCAGCAGCGCTATGTGCGTGGGGGTCCATCTGAAAAGGTAGCAAGCAGGGAGATAATTAGTATGCAGCGGGAAGATTTAACAAATGATGAACCTTTGGCTACACACTGCCCATGCGAAGATACAGAGTTACACCACTTATTCTACACTATTAGCACCACAAATAAAATCAGCCTAATATTAATCTGCATACTGGTTTCCTTTAGTTTACATTCAGAACAACACAGTCGGTGAAAAGCGCTACTCTGCACTAGCAATGCAAACCTATTCTATTGCTTTCTGTCCTTTATGCACCGAGATTATTTCCTCACCAACAGAGATTTTCAACAAGCAGTTGAAAAACAATAGTCCGCTTCCACATATGGGCATATTACATTCAATAGTCCACCATGATGATTAGCCCGAGTACCCGACCACCCTCTCAGGTAGCACCCCACAGCAGACAGCCCTCCAGAACAATCAGTTGACTGTGGGCAAGAGTCCTGTGTTGTACAGCCGAAAAACGCCCACAGTCGACTACAGCAAGAGTACAAGGTGGAGATGCCGTTACCTGCAGAATCAGCGAGGCTCCAGGTTGGAGCTACGATCCTCCGTCCCTGCCGCGGTCGGCAGCGTTATGTGCGTGGGGGGGTCCGTCTGCAGAATCAGCAAGGCTCCAGGTGGGAGCTACGATCCTCCATCCCTGCCGCGGTCGGCAGCGTTATGCGCGTGGGGGGGGTCCGTCTGCAGAATCAGCGAGGCTCCAGGTGGGAGCTACGATCCTCCGTCCTTGCTGCGGTTGGCAGCGTTATATGTGGAGGGTGTCACTCCCTGAGCATGGAAGGAGAGGGGGTTGAGGAGATGTAAGGTGTGGAAAAATAAAAAAAAAACCTAATGGCCCTGATGTCAGAGGCTGACCTGGACATTGTTGCAGTGACTAAGACATGGTACACAGGAAACCATGACTGGGATATAGCTGTGCCAGGGTACACTCTGTTCTGAAAAGATAAGGTAGGAAAAAAATGGGGAAGAGTGGCTATCTACGTTAGGGAGGAAATAAAAGCTACAGAAATATAGGGCATAAGGGAGGAAGGGGAGACACTGTGTCACACTCAAAATGGGGAATGGTACTGCCATTCGAGTAGATGTTATCTACAGACCTCAAGCACAGGGGAGGAGTTGGACAATGCACTAGTGGAAATAATCCATGAAATGGCAGCAAAAGGGGAGGTATTGCTGATGGGAGACTTCAATTTTCCAGATGTCAACTGGAGCACCCATACTGCAGCCACAGCAAGGAGCAGAAACATCCTGGAAGCTCTTCAGGGGTTGGGACTCAGGCAGCTAGTGGTAGAACACACCCATGAGGAGGCAATATTGGACCGGGTGCTCACCAATGGAGAAAGGGTAATAGATTTAGAAGTGGGGAGTCACACGGGGTCCACCAATCACAGTACAGTATGGTTTAATGTGAGGATAATAGAGGAATCTAGCCTCACAAGGGCAAGGGTCATGGATTTCAGAAGGGTTGATTTTGCAAAGATGGAGGTATGTCTGAAGAAAGCCTTAGGGGGTACAGCAGGAAAAAGGGATGTAGAGGAACAATGGGCACATCTTAAGGGAGCCATAATGGAAGCCACAAGCCTTTGCATTAGTTAAATAAGTAAAACAAGAAGGAAGAAAAAGCCACATTGATTCTCACAGGAGGTGATAGGGAGGGTGAGGGAAAAAAAGAGCTTTAAAAAAAAAAAAGAAACACAGAGGGAGGAAGATAGAGGAATGTATCTGGAAAAGCTAAAGGAGGTGGGGAAAGCAGTCAGAAAGACCACGGCACAGACAGAGGAAAGAATAGCCAAGGCAATTAAAAAAAGACACAAAACCTTTTTTAGATACATTAGAGAGAAGAGAAAAAACCAAGGGGTGGGATTGTGAGACTAAAAGGAAGGAGAGGTTGAGAGGGGACCAGGAAAAAGCAGAAATCCTGAATGAATATTTTTCTTCAGTGTTCGCAGTAGAAGGGGATTGGGATGGACCACAGCTAGGTGTAAGAAGTACTGAGCAGAGGAGTTGAGTAGATACCAGTCTGTTCACAGTAGAGGAAGACCTAAAAGAGTCCTAAAGGAATTAGAAAAACTGAAAATAGATACAGTAATGGGGCCAGATGGAATACATCCCAGAATTCTAAAGGAACTAAGAAAGGAGCTAGCACGACCACTGACAGCCTTGTTCAATAAATCATTAGAAACAAGTATGATTCCAGCAGAATAGAAGAGGGTGGATGTTGTCCCTCTTCATAAGAGTGGGAGTAAGGAGGAGCAAGGAAGAGTCTGGTAACTATAGGCCAGTTAGCCTAATCTCAGTGATAGGAAAATTGATGAAACCATTACTCAAGGAAAGGGTTGTGACATACCTTGAATCCAGCAGACAGCAGGATCCGAGACAGCATGGTTCCATGGCAGGCAGGTCTTGCTGAACAAACCTGATGGATTTCTTTGACTGGGTGACAAGGGAGATTGATCAGGGATGGGCGGTAGATGTGGCCTACCTGGATTTTAGCAAGGCTTTTAGATACCATCTCACATAAAGGGTTAATAAATAAATTGAGCAGCCCAGGAGTCTGATCTGGGGTTGTTAACTGGGTCAGAAATTGGCTGAGCAGCAGGACACAAATGGTGGTAGTGAACAGAGTTCAGTCCATAGAAAGGGAGAAGACCAGTGGGGTGCCTCGAGGACCAGTGCTAGGCCCAGTCCTCTTTAATGTCTTCATAAGTGACATTGCAGAGGGGTTGGAGGAAGGTGTGCCTCTTTGCAGATGACACAAAGATCTGTAATGAGGTAGACACACTGGGGGGATGTATGGAAAGAATGAAAAGAGACCTGGGCAAGCTAGAGGATTGGTCAAATGTATGGCAGTTGAGATTCAATACAAATAAGTGCAAAATTATGCACTTAGGTCACAGGAACCCAAGAAAGGAGTACTCAGTTGGGGGGGGTACTGTTGGCCACCAAACAGGAGAGGGATCTAGGAATAATTATATCTGAGGACCTAAAGGTTGCCAGACAGTGTGAGAAGGCAGTTAGAAGGGTCAGGGGGATGTTGGGGTGCATAGGGAGAGGCATCACAAGCAGAAAAAAGGAGGTGGTGATGCCACTATGTGAATCATTAGTGAGACCTCATCTGGAGTACAGTGTCCAGTTTTGGAGGCTGAGTCTCAGGAAGGATGTAGACAGAGTGGAGGCAGTCCAAAGAAGGGCTACAAAAATGGTACAGGGGCTGCACCAGAAGTCATATGAAGAGAGTCTGAAATACCTCAATATGTATTCTCTAGAGATGGGAAGAGAGGTGGAACATGACAGAGATGTATAAATACCTTAAAGAGATCAAAAAGGTACAGGAAGGTAGTATCTTATGGAAAAGAAGATGGACAAGAACTAGGGGACATGAGGTGAAGATGGGGAGAGGAAGAATCAAGGGTAATGTGAGGAAGTATTTTACAGAGAAGGTGGTGGATGCTTGGAACAGCCTACCCGCAAGGGTGCTAGGGGCAAAAATGGTTGAAGAATTCAGAAATGCATGGGACACACAAAAGGGAATCCTAGAAAAAGGGAAGAGTAGGAAAGCCTCAGATCAACAACAGTCTGCAGCATAAGTTAAAGGTAGAAAAATGGGCAGACTAGATGGGCCAGACAGTCCTTATCTGCCAACAAATTCTATGTATCTATGTAGCTATTTCAGAAAAGCAGACTTAAACCAGATGAGGAGCATGTCCAGGAGAAGTTAATGAGAGTGGACAGCATCAGGGATGCGGAGGAAGATGTGGGCAATTAAGGGTGCCATTCTCAAGAAACAAAATCATGCATGAGAACTATAACCAAAAGATACAGGTATTAGAGACTGATATTGTTGTCTGAAAAATTCATGGAAGCAGTGAGAGCCAAAAATCAGGCATACACTAGTACAAAGAAAAGCAGAGTGATACAAAATCGAGCCAGTACCAAATAAGAACAAGGGACACTAAGAAGGCAGACAGGGAAGCAAAGCAAACACAGCGCCCGTATTGCAAAAGGGGTCAAGGTTAGGGAAAAATAATTCTTAAAATATATTAGGGGAAAAAGGAAGAAGAGAGGGGGGATTGTTGGGTTATCAGAGGGAAGGATGTAGGGTACTAGAAGAAGGTGAGCATACAGCCGTTATCCTTAATGACTACTTCTGTACTGTCTTCACAAGGGAAGACAGCAGGTCTCTGCCAGACAGTGGCATTAAGATGGCTATCACAGGGATCCTGGAGATGAGGCAGCAAGTATTTACCAGTGAAAGAGTCCGAAAAGGGCTAGTAGCCCTAAAGATAAATGAGGCCCCAGGGCCAGATGAGATGCATCTGAGGTTGCTCAAGAAATTGGCATTGGAACTACCTGAACATTCATTAAGGCTATTCAGAGCTCAGTGAATACAAGGTAGTTCCAAAGACTGGAGGGTAGGGAATGTAGTCCCGCCTCCATGGGGGGCAAGAGCAACCAGGTAACTACAGACCTGTCATTCTTACCTCTGTTGTGGGTAAACTACTGGAAACACAAGTCAAAGAGGACCTTGTGGACTACACAGTGAACAATGGTCTCCAGGATAGTAAACAGCATGGGTTCATGGCAGGAAGGTCTTGTCTGACTAGCCTGATAGTATTCTTTGACTGGATGATGAGGATAGTGGATAAGGGCCACACTGTGGACTTACTCTACTTCAATTTCAGCAAGGCTTTCGACTTGGTGCTTCAAAGTAGGTTACTGAAGAAGCTAGAGGATTTGGATGCAGCAAAGGACACAGTTAGATGTGTGGGAAATTGGTTGTAAGGGAGACATCAGAGGTTGTGGTTAACAAAGTCAAATCAGAAGAGAGGAAGTCACCAGTGGGATGCCACAGGGATTGGTCCTGGTGCTGTCCAATTAAATATGCTCATCAGTTGCATAGGAGAAGGAATCCAGGGCAAGATGTGTCTCTTCACAGACGCACGAAGCTCTGTGTCAGGGTAAACAGTGAGGAGAGGATTAGGGAGATGCAGCAGGATCTATAAAGGCTAGAGTGGTGGTCCAAGTTACAGCAGTAGAAATTTAATGCCAAAAAGTGCAAGGTGATGAACGTAGGTAGCAAGAACTCCAGGACCGAGTACCTAATGTGAGTGGTAAAGCTAGGCACTACCTCTGAGGAAAGATACCTAGGAGTCATAGTTAGTGACTCCCTAAAATAAACTGGCCAGCATAACAAGTCCTACATAGAAACATAGACTTTGACAGCAGATAAGGACCGGTTGGCCCACCTAGTCTGCCCATTTCCCTACCTACAGGATAAGCTGCAGATCCTATTTAACCAACAGCCTATTTCTTTCTACCCCCCCACAAAAATTTCCTTATGTCTGTCCCATGCATTCTTGAATTCTACCACAGTTTTAGACTCTCCTCAGGAAGGCTGTTTCATGCATCCACCACCCTCTCTGTGAAAAAATACTTCCTCACATTGCCCCTGAACCGTTCCCCCTCTATCTTCAAATTGTGTCCCCTTGTTCTTGCACATCTCTTTTTCTGAAAGATGCTACCCTCTTGGACTTTGTTGATTCCACTGAGCTACTTAAAAGTTTCTATCATGTCTCCCCTCTCCCTCCTTTCCTCAAGGGTATACATATTAAGCTCCTTTAGTCTCTCCTCGTATGGCTTCTCTTGCAGACCCTGCGCCATTTTAGTTGCCTTCCTCTGGACTGCCTCCATCCTGTCTATGCCCTTGCAGAGATGGGATCTCCAGAACTGGATGCAATACTTCAGATGGGGTCTCACCAACTGTCTGTACAGAGGGATAACAACTTCCTGTTTTCTGCTGGTGATGCCTCTCCCTATAAATCCCAGTATCCCCCCAGCCCTCCCTACTGCCTTCTCACATTGCTTGCCAACCTTAAGGTCACCTGATATGATTACCCCAGGTCCCTTTCCATTGTTGTTGTTGTTACTACCTCCCCCCATTGTGTAATCTTCCCCTGGGTTTTTGTTTCCCAGGTGCGTTATTTTGCACTTCTTTGCATTAAAGCCAAGCTGCCATACTTCTGACCATTCCTCCAACCTTGCCAAGTCCCTTCTCATCCTTGCCACACCTCCTTGTGTATCAACCCTGTTGCAGATCTTTGTGTCATCTGCAAAGAGGCATACTTTTCCTTCCAGTTCCAGTCCCTCTGCAATGTCACTTATAAGACATTAAAAAGGACTGGACCCCAGTAATGAACCCTGCGGTACTCCATTAGTAACCCCTCTTTCTTCAGAGTGGACTCCATTTACAATTACCTTCTGTGTCCTTTTGCCCAGCCAATATTTTACCCAGGCTACCACCCTGGGACCCACTCCCAGGCTGGTTAATTTGACTATTAATCTTTTGTGTGGGACTGTGTCAAATGCCTTGCTAAAGTCTAGGTAGGCCATGTCCACAACCCCTCCCTGGTCTACTACTTTGGTCACTCAGTCAAAGAAATCAATTAGATTCATCTGACATGACCTTTCTGCTGTGAACCCATGCTGCCTTGGGTCCTGTGCCCCACTAGCCTCTAGGTTCTCAACAATTCTTACCTTCAGAAGTGATTCCATCACTTTCTCTACCACAGAGGTCAAACTGACAGGTCTGTAGTTTCCTGCCTCTGTCTAGCTCCCACTTTTGTGAAGGGGAATCACATCCTCCTTCCTCCAGTCCTCAGGTACCACACCATCTTCCCATGATTTGTTAAAAAGGGTAGTTAGTGGTGTCACTAGTTCTTTCCTTAATTGTTTTAGAATTCTGGGGTAAATTCCATCAGGCCCCATTGCTTTGTCCACCTTCAGTTTTAGGAGTTCTTTCAGAACCCTTTCCTCTGTGAAAGGACTGGGATTGACCCCCCTGTCCAGATTGCTTCTGTTAATTGGATTAGGCACCTCCCCCTCCTCCTCTTTTGTGAATACTGAGCAGAAGTATCGTTCAGTATCCCTGCTTTTCACTGTCCTCTCTGCCCACCCACCGTCCATTCTCTTCGGCCTCACTATCCCTCTCTTTGTCTTTCTACACTCCCTGATATACCTATAAAATGTTTTATCCCCCTTCTTAACTGAGTTGGCTATCTTTTTCTCAGTTTGGGCCTTTGCTATTCTGACTATCCTCCCTGCTTCCTTCTGCCTTAACTGGTACAGTTCTCTATCCTGCTCGTTCTGTGCTTCCTTATACTTCCTAAATGCTATATTTTTCTCCCTAACCTTCACTGCCACCTCTTTTGAGAACCATAGTGGCTTTTTCTTTCATTTTGATTTGTTTATTTTCTTCACACAAAGGCTTGTTGCCTCTGTGATGGCAGTTTTGATGTTTCCCCATTGTTGCTCCACCCCTCCTTCTAGCTTGTTTGCTAGTGCTTTTCTAAGACACTATCCCATCTTGCCAAAGTCAGCCCTCCTGAAGTCCAGAACCCTCACTTTTGTATGGCTTGACTCTGGAACTGAGTTTATCATGAACCACACTGTTTGGTGGTCACTTGTTCCCAGATGGCTACCCACTTCTAGATCTGAGATCCTCTCACTGTCCCCATTTGAGAGTACGAGGTCTAAGATTGCTCCCTCATGAGTAGGCTCCAAAACTAGCTGCCTGAGGCATGCCACCTGAAGGCCATCGAGAATGGCACTGCTTTTGGATGTGGCTGTAGCAAAGGTGCTCCAGTTAACATCTGGCATATTAAGGTCCCCCATCAACAGTATCTCCCCTTTCTCTGCCATCCTAAGGATGCCTTCTATCATATCCTTGTCCATTCCCTCCCGACAGGGGGCTGTGTACAACCCTGTGTGGATTGTGGTGCATTTCCAGTCTCTAGGTGGCCCCACAGTGCCTCCTCTCCTCCCTGTTTACTCTTTTGTTCAGTTGCTTTTATCTCTTCCCTTACATAGAGAGCTACTCCACCCCCTCTTCTCCCTTCCCCGTCTCTCCTGTAGGTTGTGTACCCTGGTATGTTAACATCCCAGTCATGGTTCTCTGTGTACCATGTTTCTGTGACTGCTACGATATCCAGGCATCCCTTTTCCATCAAGGCCACCAGTTTAGGGAACTTGTTGCCCAGACTATGGGCACTGGTACTCATTACCCTCAATTTCTTGATGGCCTTACCCCTTTTTGCCGCATCCCTGTCCTTATTACGTTTGCCATTTTCTTCATTTATCCCTGCCCTTCTCCCTATTGACATCTCTATCTTGGTGTTTACCTTGCTGTTTTTTTTTTGGGGGGGGGCTAGGATTTCCCTGCTCCTACAGCAAGGTAAATAAGATGCTAGGGTGCATAGGAAGGGGTATTGACAGCAGAAGAAAAGAGGTTTTACTACCTTTCAACAGATCACTGTTGAGGTCACACCTGGAGTACTGTACCCAGTTCTTGAGTCCTCACCTAAAGAAAGATAAGGAGAGGCTGGAGATGGTGCAATGTAGACTGACCAAAATGATTTAAGACCTACAGGGCAGATACTATAATGATTGGCAAAGTCATGGAACATGAACTCGCTGGAGGCAAGACAAGAGAGCGTTGATATGATAGAGACAGTCTAGATCCTGAAAGACATGAACAAGGTAAACACCAAGGAACTATTTAGCATGAGTTGTGGATCAAAAATATGGAAGCATGAGTGGATACTGTTAGGAGGAGGCTTAAGAGGGACATGAGAAATTTTATTTTACAGAAAGGGTGGTTAAGTCATGGAACAGTCTGTCAGCTGATATGGTGGGTGCCAGTTCTCTGATTTCAAGCACAACTGGGACAGAATGAACTACTTGGTTGCTCATGGCAATTGCAGTAGGGCAGGGAGCAAGGGGGTGGATAGTGTGGGCTAAAACCCTGTTTGGTCAATTGGCCCCAGGGTTTGATAGGCTGTTATGGGCAGACTGGAAGGACCATTGTTCTTTTATGTTGCCATTGTCTATGTTTCTATAGGGCAGTGTGGCCTAGTAGTTAGAATCACAACACTGAGTTGAGCCAGAATCAGTTGGGCAATACTGGGTAAACAAGCTGAAAAAAATGTAAAACTTTGAAAGGCTATAGCATAGTCTAATTCACACAAAAAAAAATTGCGTCATTTTCTTAAACTTCTTTTACTACAAAGTTTATGCCAAAGCAAAGCTACCAAAGAAACCTAATATTATTTTACTGTCAGGGTTTTCATAGATGGACGGTTAAAAAGCATCATATGATGATGCAATTAACAGTCTCACATGTGTGTGTGCCAAGCAATACAAACTGATCCTTTCCAATTGGCAGGTTTTCTATTTAATTAAACTAGAACATAGCAATATATTGATCATGACCAAATCAATGTTTTTCAATATGGCATTTTTACTGGACCAGCAAACGAAACCAATAATAATAATAATAAACAAGCATTTGCCAATGCCAAATGTTGCTTGATTGTATGTGCTGTTTAGGTATTTGGAAGTGATAGTACCATGCCTAAGAACTATCATGTCCCACCCCTCCAAAGACATCCACTGTGTCTTTCAGTTCAGTATTCACAGAAGAGGGGGAGGGGCAAGGGCCACAGCAGTACAGCAGTTGCCAAGGGGGTGAAGAGGTGGACAATAGTCCATTTACAGGCAAAAGAGTCCTGCAGGAGCTCACTGAATTGAAGGTTGACAAAGCGATGGGACCAGATGGCATACACCCAAGGACATTAAGAGAACTGCGAAGGGAGATAGCAGTACCTCTGGCAGCCATGTTCACTGAGTCATTCAACACAGGGGTGGTACCAGAGAATTGGAGGAGGGCACATGTGGTCCCTCTACACAAATCAGGCAGCAGGAAGGAGGCGGGGAACTATAGGCTGGTCAGCCTCACCTCAGTAGTGGGGAAGATCATGAAGACATTGCTTAAAAAAAAGATAATGGGACATCTAGAAGCCATCAGAGCCCAGGACCATAGGCAACATGGATTCACAGCGGGGAGGTCATGTCAGACAAATCTGGTTGATTTCTTTGACTGAGTGACAAGGGAAGTAAATCAGGGTGGGGCAGTGGACAATGCTTACCTTGATTTCAGTAAAGCCTTTGACACCGTCCCACATAGGAGGCTGATAAACTAGCTGGGCAGGCTGGGCATGGGAGAAAGGGTGGTAAACTGGGTTAGAAACTGGCTAACAGACAGGAGGCAGAGAGTGGTGGTAAATGGGGTGCAGTCTGGGGAGAGGGGGTGACCAGTGGGGTGCCACAGGGATCGGTCCGGGGGCCAATCCTGTTCGATGTCTTCATTAGTGACATTGCAGAAGGGTTGACGGGGAAGGTCTGCATGTTTGCAGATGACACCAAGATCTGTAACACAGTGGATACCCCAGAGGGGGTAGAGAAAATGAGGAAGGACCTGGTGAAGCTTGAAAAATGGTCTGAGGACTGGCAACTGAAGTTTAATTCAAAAAAGTGTAAAATTATGCACCTGGGACACAGAAACCCTGGGAAAAGCTACAGGATGGGGGGTTGCTGACAATCACAAAGAAGGAAAGGGACCTGGGGGTTCTTATTTCAGATTATCTGAAAATGTCAATGTAAAGTACTAAGGCAGCTGGGAGGGCCAGTGACATGCTGGGGTGCATAGGCAGGAGTATCACCAGCATAAGAAGGGAGGTAGTGATGCCATTATATAAAACCATGGTCAGGCCTCACATGGAGTACTGTGTGCAGTTCTGAAGGTCGCACCTTCATAAGGATATTAACAGGCTGGAGATGGTCCAGAGAAGGGCGAATAAAGATGGTACAGAGCTTGCAACACAAGACTTATGAGGAGAGATTAAGGGACCTCAATATGTACTCACTGGAAGAGAGGAGGAAAAGAGGGGATATGATAGAAACACTCAAGTACCTCAAGGGTATAAACAAGGTGCAGGGGGGAGACATTTTCCAATACAGGAGGAGCACAAGAATGAGGGGGCATGACATGAAATTGGAAGGTGGAAGGTTAAGAGGGAATGTGAGGAAGTTTTTCTTCACAGAGAGGGTGGTGGACATGTGGAATGGTCTGCCTCAGGAGGTGGTGGGAGTGAGCACTGTGGATGGATTCAAGCATGCTTGGGACAGGCATAGGGGAACCATAGAGGTACAGCAGCGAGTGGGTCAGAAGCATTAATCCAGTACAAGGGCTTACGGGCAGACTAGATGGGCCAGGCAGTTATTCTCTGCTGACAATTTCTATGTTTCTATGTCTGTGTCTCTTTCTGCATTATGAATTACAGACAGAGAGAGAGACACAAGCATATGCCACTTGCATGTGCTGTTCCCCACTATGTCCTCCCTAACACACTACTATCCACAGACACAGAGAGAGAGGACATAGCACACATTGTCTCTTCAGTGCTGCTCCCCCAGTGTCTCTGTCTCTGTCTCTCTCTCTCTCTCTCTATCTCTCTCTCTCTCTCTCTCTCCCTCCGTCTCTCTCCTTCACTGTTACTCACCCTGTCTCACTTTCTCTGTGTCATTCTCTGTCTAAGCACTGAGCTCCGTTCTTGAACGTCGGGGGAAAAAACTCAGTTGCGCTCTCTCACTCTGTTTGACTGGGATAGAGGGTAGGGTTGGCAGAATGGGACACAGAGAACTTGTATGGGAGATGGGCAAGCAGCACAGAGGTTCCCAAAGAAAAAGACACTGAGAGAGAGAGAGAGACAGCAAATACACAGGTCTTTCCTGCACACAAACTGCAGCACTGTTCTGTACTGGGAAGCACGGGGAGGCCACAGACAACAACATCCCAATGTTTTCTCTCTTGCTGTCTCACAGGACATTTCAGCCATGGTGATGGTGTGGAAGAGTGATGATGCTGTCTCTCACTCTCTCTATCGTCTGTGCACTGAGGGTGGTGAATGGGCAATGGGGCAGCCACAGTTGGGGTGGTGCCAGGAAAGGAAACTCTGGGTGGCCACTGTTAGGCTTGCTCCCTCCTCTGCTCTCCTGTGTTACAGCCTGTCAGAGAGCTCTATACTGCTGATCATTGCTTCTGCTGTTTCTGCAGACAGAGACATAGACAGACACGCAGCACATTGCTGCAACTTTGGTACCTACTGTCGCCCACTGTCTGTGTCTCTCTCTCTCTCTCTTTCTCTGTCTTACACGCCAGACCACATGGCTGCTATCATTCTCAACTACCTCCTTACCCACTCAGACTGCTGATTATCTGCAAACTGAACAGGGTAGTGGCAGGCAGAACACACACAGATGCTCTGTCTCCGAGCTCACAGGCTACACAGATGCCATGTGCATCTCATTGTCTTGTACTGTGTGGTGTTTCTGTGTCCCCTAGCCACAACTTGTCACACAGACACAAGATTGTCATACTATTGCCTGACATTGTCTCTGTCCCGGTCACTCTCTCTCTGCATCAGACTGCACGGTGGGATCACTTCACCTGGCTTGTCCCCATTGCTCTTCACCAACTTGGGGACATAATCTGTCTGTGCCACTGGACTGCAGTCTGAAAAGGCAATCTGACTGCACACAGCATGGACTGGGGCCTCAGAAGCTACAAATTGTGCAGGACGGTACTGATTTCACTGTGGGCTCGGTGCCTGGTGGTCCGCAGGTGGCTGAGTGCATACACAGAAGTTGTTAACTGTGCTCTGGTTGTGCGCAGTCAATCAAATCCATTCAAAAGAAGAACTGTATGGATTCGCTTTAAGAAAAAAAGTGTATTCTTAGAGCAGTGGGAATATTTGGAGCGCTACCGGAGTATTCTGCTATTAAGAAAATGCATGCACAGTCTGAGTCGGCCATCCACTCTGGCTCTCAGAGCATATCATGTTTCAGCTCTTACAGCAATACTTGTCCCACAGAGCACTAGGCAGCTTTGTGGTGCATCATTTAAGCTAAAGCTTCTCTGGTTCCTCCCATAATTTGTGAGGCTGATAGCAGTACAGCTTAGCCAGTCACGTTAGCATGGTCACTGGAGCCTGGCTCGAAGAAATGCAAAACATGAGGAGACAGGAGGGTCAGAGGGACAACAAGGGAGGAATGAGGTATGGGGAACACATGAGACAAAAGGTGTGTGCAGGGGAGAAGGGAGAGACAGTAAGGAAAACAGAGCAATGGAGGGAAGGGGGGACGGCTTTATATATATATGAAACAGAAGAAGTGTTCTTTCATTGGAGCACTTCATTTGTTTGAAGTATACAAAGTTTCTGCCCATAAACTGTAAACCATTTTCATACTTGGCTTGCATGATAATTGGTCTGTCAAGGATGAGACCAATGCAGCTTGATCTGCATGGGGTTAGTCAGTGACACACCTCTGCAATGCCGTTCTCTGTAGCAAAACATTTCTTGTGCAAGCGCAAGCAATGTAAAAATGAAGAGAAAGACAGACAGTGGTTATAATTAGGGAGTAGATTCAGTATTCTGAAGCTTTGATAGGTGGAGGAGGGAAGACCCCCTGCCCCTGAAGCCACCTCACAGTTCAGACCAATACTAGTATATTTGCTTGCCTTGCAAATGAACACAAGCATTTGTAAATGCCGAATGGTTGCTTGCTGGCATTAGCAGTGGAAGTGCAGGAGTTAGATGCAGTATAGGAATGGTAGTGAAGTACTGAACTGACATCAACTCCACCTCCACCCTGTAGAGATGGACAGGCATTGGGTTGTGCCTTTGGGTCATTGCCCATAACGGTCACAACATTTCACTTCACCCTACCCTGCAGACACTTACACATGTCGAGGTGTGACTTGGGGTGTTCGGGCTTTACACTCACCTCATTCCATAAGGAAATACGCTGAAATGGGTGCAGTACAGGAGAATGGGGTGAACTCTGGGGCCAAATAGTCCAAGGAGCACCTCAATGCCTGTCACTGGCTGCAGGGCGGGGGTGGGGGTGGAATGGCGTGAGCAATTTTGTCGACAGTCCCAAGTCACACCCCTGATACCTGTCAGTCCCTACAGGGTAGGGCGTTGTGGTCATAAACCCTAACACCCTGGGCGTTTCTTGGTATTTTTACTCCAAGTTTTCAACATGGGCTTTTTGTGACCCTACCGCATGAACAGTGACACTATGAGTTCATTAGCTGAAAGGTGATTTTGCACAGTGACTGTGCCGTTTGGCACCACAGGTGTGAAAACACATTTTGAACAGGATGTGAAAAATTACAGCTGTACTGTTCATGAGGAGGTGTAAAAAAATGGTAGTGCTGAAAAGCGGGAGTAAAAATATAAAAAAATTGGTGAAGTCATGAGCGTACATAGAAACTGTACAACACACACCCGTAATTATTTTGGGAATTTTTTACACCAGATTTTCAGCATAGGCATTTTGGGACCTCCGTTCATGAACAGTGTCACTGTTATTTTCTTAATCTGTCCCGAACACTGATTTCCCACAGCGACTGTGCTATTCTGTGCCAGAAGTGCGAAAACACATTTTGGCCAGGATGTGAAAAATGACAGCTGGACTGTTCATAAGGAGGTGAGGAAAAATGCCAATATTGAAAATCTGGAGTGAAAATATTACAAATTCGTGAAGTTATGGGGGTGCGTGGAAACTGCACAATGCATGCTTGTAACACAGTAATTTTATGGACTTTTGTCACCAAATTTTCAACATAGGCATTTTAAAATGTCTGCTCATGAACAGTGTCACTGTGATTTTCTTAATCTGTCTTGAACATTGATTTCACTCACCGACCGCACCATTGTGCACTATATGTGCGAAAACACATTTTGGGCGAGATGTGAAAAATGACAACTGTACTGTTCATAAGGAGGTGTTGTAAAATGGAAATGTTGAAAATTTGGAGTGAAAATATAAAACATTCTTGAAGTTACAAGCGTGCGTAGGAACTGCGCAATGCAAGCTCATAAAACAATCATTTTGGGGAATTTTTTCACCAAATTTTCAACATAGGGTTTTTGGGGGCCTACCTCATGAACTATGACACTGTCATTTCATTAATCAGTCCCAAAAGGTGGTTCTGTGCAGTGACTGCGAAATCACCTTTTGGGATTGAATAATAAAATGACAGTGACTGAGTTCATGAGGTGGGGTCCCAAGAACTCCATGTTAAAAATTTGTTGAAATAATTCCTAAAAATGGCTGAGATATCCATTTAAGTTGAAAAAACTCTGTTTATGCCATTATACAGCTTACTGGCATTTCTTCAGTTCACGGTCGGCTTTGAAGAGTGCAGACGTGTTCCCAGTCCCTGGAGGTAAGTATGCGGTGAGGGGGTGTGGAGAGGTAGGGTGCACAGAGGGTGGGTGCGGGCTGAGGTAGGGGGCGCCACAAAAAGTGAGGAACTGTTTCCTTTATTTTTACTGGATTAAAAAAAAAACAACAGAAAAAGCATACCGCAGGACTATTGGCACACTGGGGATGGGCTCCCAGCATGCCACCTGGATGTTTGTTGGGGAAGGGGGAGTGGAGCCGACAGGGATTGGGCACCTCGTCAGCCAAACAGTGTGCTGGGGAGGATGCATGAGCCGAGGGGGACTGAGCATCCTCTTGGCACACTACAAATGGGGGGTGCGTTAAGCTGACAGGGATTGGGCTACTCCGTCAGCAAATGAGCTAGGGAGGGGGCATGCCAACAGGGGGGATTGGGCACCCCCGTCAGCTTTTAGAACTGGAAGAGTCAGGCGGTAGCTTTCAGTCGGCTTTGTGGGGAGTGTGAGAGGCCGACAGAGAAGCCATCGCCATGGGGACACCACACAATGCAGCTGTAATTGGCTGCTGCAGTCAGGGACACCCCACAGCAAAAACAACTTATTGTGTAGTGACAGGGTGCTCCCCGATTGCAGCTGCCAAGTTTCTTTGAGCATAGTGGCATGCTCATTAACTGCCATCATCAACAGCATGCTCCTCCATTCGCCGTGGCAGAGACCAGCCCCAGAACGGACTGCTGCTATTCGGCACAACACTGCCGCGCCTACGCAACCCACTTGCGAAGGAAGCTGACGCAATGTGTTTCTTGCACATGCATGCAAGCAACACAAAAAATTCCCTTGCTCTGACATACTAAAGTTCATACTAAAGATAGTAACGGAGCAAGGAAGGTGTTAAGCCCATAAGAGCTCCTATCATTTATATGTAGTATGACAAATCATTTCCTTCCAATGTGTGTTTATCATGCTTATTTTTAAATTATGTCTTATCCTTGCTAACAATTATATCAGTGGGTAATTTATTTCATGGATTGACTGTTCGTTGGGTAAACAAACCCTTTCTCCTGTTTGTATAAAATGTTTGTGGTCTGATTTGTAAAGGATGGCCTCTGGTACCCAGTTCATTTTTAAATTTGATGCCTAATTCATTGATTAGATAGTCATTCTGTATAATGTCATAACATAACAACATGTTGCCTCTCAAACATCTGGTTTCTAAAGACATGGGGCCCAATTCATGAAGTGATTTGGATTGGTGCAGGGGACTTGCAGCAGAGGGTTTGACACAAAGGGCAACTTGCATTAAACCATGAGGCAAGTGCGATTCAGTGTAGACACTCGCCACAAACCCCAAGCTGCATGTCCCCTGCACCGAACGCAATAGGTTAGACCAGCTCCCTCGTGGTCTACCTGTGCACCATTAGTGGACCCATATTATGGGGCTTGCACCAACGCAGTGGTGCATGCTGCTGTAATATGAGAAAACAATCGCAACTGGGCCAGCCCTTTCAGAATCGGGCTGCATTGAGCCGAAGAGCTTTAGCGCAGTTGCGCCATGCTCTGTGGATGACGCAGGGCTTGACACAAGCCCTGCTCATCCTTCCTGAATCAGGCCCATTAAGTTTAGATGCTGAAGTGAATCAGTATAACTAAGGTGTTGGATGTTAGATATCATTTTAGTTGCCTAGCGTTGTATTCTTTCAATCTTTACTATTTCCCCTTTGTTAAATGGCACTGCGCTTGACTCCCATAATCCAGAATGGAACTAACATATGTTCTGTAACAGAGCATAATAATCTCTCACTTCTGCTCTTAAACTTTCTTCTAATAGTCCACAGTAAATGCTTAGCTTTTGCTGTTAGGGTGGCATATTGGTCTGTAGAAGTTAAGTTTCAGTTCATAATTACTCCAAGGTTCCTTTCATGCTTAGCTTCTCTAAGAATGTTGTACCCTAGTCTATGAATATGTTTAATGGGTTGATTTCCCCAAGTGCATTACACAACATTTGTTAATGCTGAAAATCATTCCCCAGTTGTTTTCTCATCTATGGATTTTGTCTAAATCGGCTTGTATAGATGATTTCCCTTCAGGATTGCCAACCACACCTGCTAATTTAGTGTCATTGGTGTAGTTGTTTGCCCAGTTATCAACCTGTAAACACATGTTGGCAACAACTATTTGAAACAACACTGGGCCCAGTACTGATCCCTGTGGTACACCACTTGTCACAGTACCACTGGTCGAGTAATACCCATTAAAGAAAAACTACACTCTCATATCTTCTAAATGTTATTTGTGTCCATGTCAATAGAAAGCTGTTTTCGTGTAGCTGTTAAGGATGTATGCAAATGCTTTCATCTGTTTTCATAGTTCATACTAGGCCCTGTTACTGTCTTGGGAGGCTCCATTTTGTGGCTGTTAAAATCTCATTGTCCCTGATAGCTGCATTAGCATATGAGAACATGATGTGAAATCACCCTTTAAACTCCCCAGTATGCCTATCTGCTTAATTAGTCTTAAAAGAAACAAGCTGCAAGAAGGTGTGAAATACCACATTTATCTTCTGTGAGCTTTGCAAACTATCTGAGTTACTGTATAATGCAGATTTTTCCCTTTAAACTTCATTCAGTTCATGAGTTTCCAGAGAGTTTTTGCAGGGTATTGGTTCTTTCAGCATATAGATACATGGTATAAATGGGTGATCTGACATCATGTTCTCATATGCTAATGCAGCTCATGAACAGTGCAATTTCAACAACCATGAAATGGAGGCTCTCAGAACAGTCACAGGGGGCTGCCATCAGCAGTGAAAACAAACTAAACCTAACCATATAGCCCTAACAGCTAGAGCTAGAGGAAATAAGTTGTCTGTTGACATGGAAACACAATTTAAAAGATATGAGGGTGTAGGTTTCCTTTATCACAAATCCTTTGTGTCCTATTTTCAAGCCATGCTATGGTCCATTTCACAATAGCAGGACTGATGTCCAAGTTCACCATTTTCTGGACTATTGCCCTACGAGGAATTGTATCAAATGCTTTAGAGAAATCAAGGAATATATAGTCAATAGGCATCTGTGGGCTGGCTGTATAGCCTAGAGGTTAGACTAATGAGCTGTGAATGAGCTTAGTACATCCAGCAGACCAGACCTTGGTTTGATTCTCACAACCTGCACTTGCATACTGTGTGATTCTGAACAAGTCACTTAACCACCCAGTGCTCCCAGGTCGCCCCTGACAACAGGCAGTTGTGCCTAGTGGGCCTTACCCGGTTACCAAAGATAATAAAAAATAAATAATGCTGATGAAATTTTCTCGTAGAAACATAGCAAGTTTGTGATACTTTACCCTTTATCTGTGAATCTGTGTTACTCTGTATCTACAGGGTTTTGCTTCTTTAAATGATAAATGATTAGATCTTTAATAGTAGCCTCAAGAAGCTTTCCTGGTACTGAGGTTAGACTTATGGGTCTGTAGTTTTTATACTTATCCTTTTTCCCGTCTTATGAATGGGCACCACAGATGCAAACTGCCAGTTACTAGGGACTTCATTGGTAGCCAGTGATGTCAAATATAAATATTTAAGAGGTTTGGATATAGAGGGTGCTAACAGTTTTAACATTCGAGGGGAAATATTGTCAGGGCCGGCAGAGTGCTGATTTTTTTAATTTTTTATTCTCTTCATGATATCATTCTCTGATATAACTATGTCACTGGTGTCATTAACCAGGATATTTCCAGTATATCTTAAGGGTTTAGAGAACACTGAGCAGAAGTAATTATTAAATACTTCCACCATGATTTTTGGATCGTCAATGACAATATATAGTAGTTAGCGACAATAGGGCTAAGTTTAGTTTCAGAATTTCTTAGGGAGTTCACATAACTATAGAAATCCTTTAAATTATTTTTTTATTGGTCGCTAAATTCAATTCAAAGATTCTTTTGGATTTCTTAATTTTGTTTTCGCATTGTTTCAACACAAGTTTATAATCATTCCACGTCTTTGTGGATCTCTCAGAGATGTATTTGTTATAAAGTTTTCTTTTTTTCCTTATCAGTCCTATTATTGACTTTGTGAGCCATTTAGGTCTAATTCCTTGGTTATTATTCTTTTTACATTTTTTAATGTGTGTGCAACATATTCTAATGATTTTATCTTTTATTTTCCACATTTCTTCAACAGATTTATCTGTCAATGGCTCTTTCCAGCTGATGTTGTTTAAGTCATCTTGGATAGCTTGGTGATTAGCAATGTTAAAAGCATAGATTTCTCTACATCCCTTTACTGTGACATAGGAATCTTTGATACAAAAAGAGATACAGTAATATTGTGGTCACTAGTACCTAGGGGGCTTTCTACCATGCAGTTGATGATGTTAATATTCTAAGAGCTTAACACCATGTCTAAGGTAATCTCCCCTGTCGTAGGGGTACTTATGTGTTGTGTTAAATTTAACTGCTCAACTACTCTAAGAAATTCTTTACTATGGGTGTTAATTGATACCTTGGATACCCAACACATGTCTTTATAATTTAGATCACCCAGGAAAATCACATCTCCCAGGTCACAAGCTTTCTTTATTTCTTGATTTATGGCACCATTAATAGAGCTACTTGCATTTGGTGGCCTATAACATAGGCTAATTATTTTACTTTTACTCACCTTGTTTATCAATTTTAGCCATAAAGATTCAGTGATAGCTTCTCTTTTCTTGATTTTCTCTGAGATGTCAGTTGCAGATATTTTATCAGCGACATAGATTGCAACTCCCCCACCATTTTTACTCTCTCTGTCACATCTATATAATGTGTATCTGCTCATCTCTTTGCCCCAGTTATCATCTTTTGACCACCAAGTTTCTGTTTTAAATAAATATTGTCTTTGTAGATAAGTAGCGCTCGAGCACCTCCTTCTTGTTGTTTAGGCTTCTTGCATTACACATTAAACAATTGACGATGTTGTGCTTAAAGCTAGTGTTTACTTTTGTTGTTCATATGTTTCTGCTTGATTTAGTGTCCTGCAGATTGATCCTTCCCCCCATTCTTCTAGTTTAAATGTTCATTTGAGAGGAATTCTGTTAGTAGCTTCCCTAAGGTATTGGTGCCTGCATGGCTTAAATGGACTCCATTTTTAGCATCCAGGTATCTCTTTGGTGTAGGAAGATTGTTCCCCTGATGACTGGTCTGGGACCAGCCTGGTCTGAGACCAGTTTCAGAGCAACCTGGTCTGAGACCAGTTTCAGAGCTGCCTGGTCTTAGACCAGTTTCTGTGCTACCTGGTTTCAGACCAGTTTCTCCTTCCAGCTGAATTGGTCTGGGATCAGTTATTGTCACACATGGGTCTAACCACAGGCTTGCTAGGCAGCAGCCAGCATAGTGTAGTGGTTAGTGCACTAGACTGTGATCCTGAAAGTCTGGGTTTCAATTTCACTTTCCCATAAAATTCTTTTGACCCCAAATTTCACTGGTGTGGTGATCCATGGGGGCATGGAGTTGGTAATAGTAACATAGGTATAGCAAGGGGGTTTCCTGGGTGCACGGACCTCCCCCCCAATTGTCAGTGTTAAAAACTGTCAGATTGACACTGTCAGATTGTACTCACTAGAGGCAGCTGAGATGCAGGGTCAGGGTCGGGAATCAAAGGGCAGTAGCCAGTAGCGAGATCATGGAGCAGCAGATGTCAGCTCATGAATATGCAGATAAGCCCTGCCCCCACCAGGACAGGACAGCTCTAGTTGGTCAGATGATCTCATTGCTGCATGGCCACATGGGGCTGGAGAAAGTTAGAGTGTGCAAGTCACATGACGCAGTCAGATTCCCAGTATGTCAGCTGTGTTGGTGAGCTTTCCTGGCTTCTCAGCTCTTCTATTCTTGTTGATCTTTTCTGCATGGCAGCAACAAAAATAGTTACATTTTGGACCACTCTCTCTGGCTTGGTCTCTTAGTGGGAGGTCATACAGCTTGGAGAGAGTGAGGGGCATGGGTGGTAACAGTCTTTGCAAGCTCCCCAAGTTTCACAGATGAGCCCAGGGCCATGGTGGTAACATACAAGGGCGTAGCTACTGATACGCCTGACACGCCATGGCGTGCTGCAGCAGATCAGCTGGGTAGCAGGCACCAGCTGGTTTCTCCACGCTGCTTCACTTTGTTTCTTTTTTGCATGCTTTCTCGGCTGCTCGTTGTGCATTAAATCTGCCATTGATTGGTGTGGAGGGTGGGGGGTGGGGTTGCTCTGCCGCCTGCCTGCCTGCCTTAAGCTGCTGGATGACGTCCGAGTCTGATGTCTGTAATTATGCTGGGGCTGCTGGGCTGACTTGATTGAGAACTAGGCTGCTGTGACATTGCACCTTGTCTCAATCAGGTCCGTTTTAAGAATGGAGGTGTGGCCTGTGGAGTAGTAAGGGGTGGGTCAAGGGTCGGGCAGGCTCTTTAAATGCCCGTCCTGGAAGCACTTTGGTCTGTTTGCGTTGGGTCTGTGGAGCAGAAGCAGATCAGGACTTCAGGAGAGAGACAGGCTTCAGATGAGAGCGGGACTATGAGAGGAATCGTGGGAAAAGTACACCAGTGCGCCGCCGTGATGACGAGGATCGGAGGATTTTGTTTTCTTTGATTACGGTCCTTCCTGTGTCCTGCTGTGTAAAAGGAGCCAGAGGAGTTGCACTTGCTGGCGCTGCTGCTTTGAGAGTTTGAGGGTGAGTCCTGCAAGTCCGATGACCGCAGTGCTTATTAACTTAATTTTTTTCAGAGAGGGAGCGACTAGCCGCGCAGTGAGGTCGGGAGACATCTGGCTACACAATCTGGTCTTCAGCTGCCAAGCCACCTGCCAGTCGGGAGTCCTCTTTGGCCTTCGGGGAATCTGGTTCAAATCGGGGACCGTTGAGACAGAGTGACTCTACAAGTAACTTAAGTAAGTGGACTTAAGTCATTCATGCAGTGTAATGATGATGGTGATTTTAGTTTATTTCAACTGTTTTACTGGGCCTGTATTCTTTCTCTTTGAGTCTTTATGCCTGCACTTTTTTCTTTTGGTGAGCATGTCGGGGCAGTCCTGGTCAGCATACACTCTCTCACGTCACTGCCCATCAAGATTTAAGTCTTTTTTGCCCCAGGCGTAATTTTAGGATCAGCTCTTTGACTGGGTATTTGAGGAGTCATATGATTGAGCGATATGGTGCCCCCAGTTTTGGCTCTGGACCTATGATGCCTTGATGGGCTCTTTCAACACATACGTAATCTTTCTGGTGCAGTTACTTTGTGCAGTTTAGTTTGATGTGAATTAAAATCTCCCTCCCCACTGCAGGTTCCTCCCGGTTACCACAGCACCCCTACTACACCATTGCTGTTACAAATTCCTGCCTCCTCCATGCTCCCTCACCCCCCCGGCACATATTCAACCTTCAGTGTATTGTGATGGAGACAAAAAAAACAAAAGCTGGCTTGTTGACCCTCGACTGTCCCCACCCTCAGACAACAAGTATCAGGCTCTTGGCGTTCTTTGCACTAAGAGGGACATTGGACTGGGACCCCATCAAAAAACAGCCACCTGCCCTGAGAGGTGTCACCATGACTGCCACACTCAGGACCATACATTGCACTCATGTCCCCCCTCCCTGACAGAGTGAACCATAGCTTGTACAGTTATTTAAGCAATATACCATGAGAGGGTGTTGGTGATGCTAGGATTTACCCATGCCCTGGGGTGTTGTTCAGTCACGAGGCATAGCCAAGTGACCAACAACACCCCAGGGGTGGGTAAATCCTGGCATCACCAACACCGTCCAGTTGGATATTGTTATTATACAATGTTTATATAGAATGTTTAGTAATTTTTATTTTTAGTAATCTTTTTTTAATTTTAAATCGGAGAAATAGTGAAAGTGTTAGTATGCCAGAGAAAATAGTGCATTGCGTTGCAGTTTGTTTGATGGGATAGCGTGGTGTGACTTTGAGCAGGAGTCTGGTCTACGGTGAGAATGGTGCCAAGAGTAAAAGACACGCCGAGTTTTATTGTGGTGGAGTTCCGTGACTGCTGTTTTGAAGTGTGCTCAGCATTTGTTATAGGTCAGGTTCACATTCATTAATTTAAAGAAGCTGTATATTTTGTGTGTGTGTTACAATAACTTGTAGCATTAGTCCCTTGTTCCCTCCTCCCTGGGCCCTGGACACATCTAGAAATGAGCTACTTAAGATACAAAAGGGCTGGCAGTATAGCCTAGAGGTTAGAGCAATGAGCTTGGTACATCTAAGCAGATCTGAGTTTGATTTCCACCATCTCTACTTGCATACTGTGCGACTCTGGGCAAGTCACTTCACTCCTCCAGTGCTCCCAGGTGACCCCTGTAAACAGGTACTTGTGCATAGCTAGTCGGCCTTATCTGGTTACTAAAGAAAAAAAAAGTGCAAAAATTAAAGTAATCTGTGCAGTCCTAATACAAAAACTATGCACAGTACTATGGGTGTATGGGCAGTTTCCAACTTTCCACCTCTGCTTCCCTCATTTTTCAGTCCTTCCCTTTGGATAATTGGCAATATAACTTGTGTTCTATCTATTATCCACCAAATCATTTGGCTTTTTTTTTTTATTTCACTAAACAACTTCACTAGCCGCTGTTGGTTAGTATATTATGTCAAGATACCATGTGTTCACTTGGAAAAAAAAAAAAGGATAATATGGTAAAATGGCTAAAATAAAATTCGTGGTGGCTAAAAGAAATATTTGGAGTTTAGCCAAATGGCTAATTTTGGTGTAAAGCCAATATTAATTATAATCTCCTTGACCTATTTCAGTTAGTCCTATCATATTGCCATCGTGTTGCCATCCAGTTCTTCAGCATAAACACATTTAAAACAAAGTCTGCTGCTTTAATGGGTCTTGTACCCAGGGAGCCTTACACAGTTACCCTAAAATAAATGCAAAAAGTGAGGGAGGTCAGACAAATACTCAGGGATCAATTATCAAGCAGCAAACTATGACGCGAGGTGCCTGCGCCAAAGGTGTATGGCACAAGTGGCATCTTGCATCATAGTTTACGGCAATCCTAATTTTCAAACGCTGGCTGTGGCAAAATCATGATGCTGTGTGGCAAAGAACCCCTGTGTCACGCTTGTGGTGAAGGCACTCATGTGCCAGGATGCAAGGGTGGTTGTGCCATGGTGGGGCTGCACCAAACCCTTGTGTTGGATTCTATAGGCCCTGCTGTGATCACATTGGGGGGATCAGATTAGACCAGTCAGGAGGTGGTCTAAGGGCCCTGCGCCACTGCTTGGCAGGGTGATGAATGAGCAGTGGGTCCTGGAAGATGGGAACGGGGACTGCTGGGGCAATGAGGGTGCCATAGGGCATGAGGGGGATATGGCAGAAGTTAGAGTGCAGGAGGTGCCTGGCCGAGGTGCTGTATTGCATATCTGACAGCTGAGGGGACCAGGTAGGGAGCTGGCATTGTAATACTATTATAACAGCCCCAGGTGGAAGAAGCCCTGGCACTTGCCCCACAGGAGTCGCAGTCCCTTGCAGTGTAGTCTGGCATTGCCACTACCACCTGCCACATATAAGGGTCTGTGGGTCCTATGGGGAAGGTGCCAGAGCTGCTTCCACCTGGGGCTGTCATAATACATACCCACTCCAGCCCCCCCACACAGTTCCTTCGACTGTCAGATATGCTGTAAATATGGCACCTCTGCCATGTGACTCCTCCACTCCATGTCTGCCACTGTGCCCCTTCATGCCCTATGGCACCCTCACTGCCCCAGCAGCCTCTTTTCCTCATCTTTCTAGCCAGAGTCCTCTCCCCACCTCCATGGCTCGTGTAGGCTTGCGGCAGGGGAATTTGACTGATCCCACCATCAAACCATGCAGGTGTGCCCACTGTTTTGCAACACCCTCTAGCTGTGGCAATTTCTGGGGCTTGGGCAAAAGGACCCCTAATTTTACAAAATTGGGTGCAGGGTCCCTGACGCACCCAGAGTGGTAGAACTGTTTGGCTTCAGCTGTTTTAAGGTTATATCTGGCCCTCTGAATTGAAGTGTAAAAATGTACTGAGATTGCAGTCCTTCAATGAACTAAGGTTTTGCCCTTCATTTGAGTGACCCTTGTAGTTGCTGTTAAGCTAGCCGCCTTCATTCTAGGGTTGTTTTTGTCCATGCTTGCATATTCTGTGCACTTTTCTTGTACATCATGGTTTTGACTCTACATCCATGAATTGTTTATATTCATTGCACACAGCTTTGTTACTGCATCACTTAGGCTTTTTTCAACCCACTAAGGTAAGATGTTGGGGTATTTGAGCTCTGACGCTGCCCACCCCCATGCACCACCTTCATGAACCCCATGGAATCGAATGGCACAGCACAATCCAGATTTAAAACATATATTTTAATATCCTAAACAAAACACAGTACAAGTAAGACAGTTATAGTCCACGACTAACACAAGGCCCCTGGGGGGGTGATGTGTGTGGGGGTGGGGTTGTGTGTGATAGCAGGAGCTGCATCATAATACAAATTGCCCCAGACCTGCAGCAGCCTTTTCGGATGGCTATGGGGCCACTAACAAAGCAGAAGCAACCAATGTGGCGCATGTTCATCATGGGTTGTTACTGTATTCCTCGTACTATGTTTGTTAATGCCAAAATCTGTGCTTGAAATCTGGATTGTGCTTTGGCATTCAGTTAAGTGGTTTACTGGAATGGGCGGAGTTAAGGTTCAAAAACAGCCTAACCATGTATTTTCCTTACTTTTGTAGCTTTACGAACAAACCTAGCATTCACATTAGCGTAGTTGTTTGCAATAAATGTTTTTCTTCTTGAGTCATAGTAGCTTACTTTGCATACAGCTGCGTGGCCAGTAGTCGCTTGTCACATACAGAAACTGAATCTGGTGGCAAATAAGAACCCCACCCTTGGCCCACCCAGTCTGCCCTTCTTGAGCACCTTTTTTTACTGAAATACTCCCCTCCTGTACCATATTTATCCCCATATTGTATTTAAGTCATCGTATTCCCCTATCTCCTCTCCAAGGTGTAGATATTTAGATAGTTTAGTCTCTCCTCATAGGGCTTCTAATGTAGACCCTGCACCATTTCAGTTGCCATCCTCTGGACCGCCACTACTCAGTCTGTTCTGGCAATGTGGTGTCTAGAACTGGACACAGTACTCTAGATGAGGTCTTACCAGAGATCTATACAGACAGAGGCAACACCACTTCCCTCTTTCTGCTGGAGATACCCCTCCCGATGCACTTTAGCATCCCACTAGTCTTGCCAACTGCCTTGTCACAATGGCTGGACACCTTTTTTGGTCATCCTATGATTACCCCCAGATCTCTTTCCTGCTTGGTGTTAGTACCACTCCACCCATTTTGTACTGTGCCCCAAGTGAGTTATTTTGCCCTTTTCATATAGAAACCAAGCTGCCACATCCTTTACCACTCCTTGAGTTTTCTCAGGCCACTTCTCATCCTTTCCACCACCACAGTGTCTGCCCTATTGTACATTTTGGTGTCATACACCAACCGACCTTCCCTTCCAGCTCCTCTGCAATGTCACTTATAAAGACATTAATGATGAGGACTGGTCCCAGTACTGATTTCTCTTCCCCCCCCCCTTGCTGGTCAAACTGTTAAAACCTTGAACTAAATTCATAGAAACATTGTTTAGCACTAAACATACGGAACCTACTAATCACAGGCATATTCTTTAAAATAAAGGTTACACACACTAGCCATTAGCTCTGAATTTAAAAAGCCAATGCTATGCATTTTAATGCTGAGAGGCTGAGGTATAGTAATCCTGTTGTCCCTTGACATAATTTCGGGCAGAACAGCAAGTGATGACATCTGTGGCTGCCAGAGCTCTCTCAGTACCTCACACTGCCATGTGTTCTTTACTGCCCATGCTACCCTGTTTGTCTGCACTTGTCCTGCTGTTCTTGGCCCAGCAACTGATTGATATACCTCTAGTCCCCCCCGCCCTCACTTCCACAATAGCACTGTGGCAAGCTTTTAAACTAGCCAAGGGGGGAGGCACTGGAAAGGAGCAGGAAAATCCTAGCCCCCCCAAATAATCACGGTAGTAAGTGCGGCAAACACCAACATAGAGGTGTCGAATGGAGAAGGGCAGGGTAAATGGAGAAAGTGACAAAGGCAAGAAGGACAGGGATGGGGCAAAGGGAGTAAGGCCATCAGGAAGTGGAGGGTAATGAGTACCAATGCCATAGTCTGGGCAACAAGCTCCCTGAGCTGGTGGCCTTGATGGAAGAGGATGACTGGATATCGTAGCAGTCACAGAAACATGGTACACAGAGAACCATGACTGGGATGTTAACATACCAGGGTACATAACCTACAGGAGAGACAGGCAGGGGAGAAGAGGGGAGGAGTAGCTCTCTATGTAAAGGAAGGGATAAAAGCAACTGAACAAAAGAGTAAACAGGGAGGAGAGGAGGCACTGTGGGTCACCTTGGAGACTGGAAAGGGCACCACAATCCACACAGGGGTTGTGTACAGACCCCCATGTCAGGGGGAGGGAATGGACAATGATGTGATAGAAGGCATTCTTAGAATGGCAGAGAAAGGGGAGATACTGTTGATGGGAGACCTGACTATGACAGATGTTAACTGGAGCACATTTGCTGCAGCCACATCCAAGAGCAGGGCCATTCTTGATGCTCTACAGGTGGCAGGCATTAGACAGCTAGTTTCAGAACCCACTCGTGAGGGAGCAATCTTAGACCTCGTACTCTCAAATGGGGCAGTGAGAGGATCTCTGATCTAGAAGTGGTTGCCATCTGGGGACAAGTGACCATCAAACAGTGTGGTTCACATTAAACTCAGCCACAGAGTCAAGCCATACAAAAGTGAGGGTACTGGACTTTAGGAAGGCTGACTTTGGCAAGATGGGAGAGTGCCTCAGAAAAGCACTAGCAAACAGGCTAGAAGGAGGTGTGGAGCAACAATGAGGAATCATCAAAACTGCCATCACAGAGGCAACAAGCCTTTGTGTGAAGCAAATAAACAAATCAAAATGAAAGAAAAAGCCACTATGGTTCTCAAAAGAGGTGGCTGTGAAAGTCAGGAAGAAAAAGATAGCATTCCCGAAGTATAAGGAAACACAGAAGAAGCAGGACAGAGAGCTGTACCAGTTAAGGCAGAAGGAAGCAGGGAGGGAAGTCAGAATAGCAAAGGCCCAAACTGAGGAAAAGATAGCCAACTCAGTTAAGAAGGGGGATAAAACCTTTTATAGGTACATCAGCAGCATAGAAAGACAAAGGGAGGGATAGTGAGGCTGAATAGAATGAATGGTGGTGGGCAGAGGGGACAGTGAAAAAGCAGGGATACTGAATGAATATTTCTGCTCAGTATTCACAAAGAGGAGGGGAAGTGCCTAATCCAATTAACAGAAGCACTCTTTGAAAGGGGGTCGATCCCAGTCCTTTCACAGAAGAAAGGGTTCTGCAAGAACTCCTAAAACTGAAGGTGGACAAAGCAATGGGTCCTGATGAAATTCACCCAGAATTCTAAAAAGAATTAAGGGAGGAACTAGTGAAACCACTGGCTACTCTTTTAATAAATCATGGGAGGATGGTGTGGTACCGAGGACTGGAGGAAGGCGGATGTGATTCCCTCCACAAAAGTGGGACCAAGACAGAGGCAGGAAACTACAGACCTGTCAGTCTGACTCTGTGGTAGGGAAAGTGATGGAGTCACTTCGAAGGAAAGAATAGCTGAGTACCTAGAGGCCAGTGGAGCACAGGACCCAAGGCAGCATGGGTTCACAGTGGGAAGGTCATGTCAGACGAATCTAATAGATTTCTTTGACTGGGTGATCAAAGTAGTAGACCAAGGAGGGCTGTGGACATGGCCTACCTAGACTTTAGCAAGGCATTTGACACAGTCCCACACAAAGATTAATAGTCAAATTAACCAGCCTGGGAGTGGGTCCCAGGGTGGTAGCCTAGGTAAAACATTGGCTGCACAACAGGACACAGAAGGTAATTGTAAATGGAGTCCACCTGAAGAAAGAGGGTTACTAGTGGGGTACCGCAGGGTTCAGTATTGGGTCCAGTCCTTTTAATGTCTTCATCAGTGACATTGCAGAGGGACTGGAAGGAAAGTATGCCTTTTGCAGATGACACAAAGATCTGCAACAGGGTTGATACACAAGGAGGAGTGGAAAGGATGAAAAGGGACTTGGCAAGGTTGGAGGAATGGTCAGAAGTATGGCAGCTAGGATTCAATGCAAAGAAGTGTAAAATAATGCACCTGGGAAACAAGAACCCAGGGGAAGAATACACAATGGGTGGGGAGGTAGTAACAACAACAAAAAAGGAAAGGGACCTGGGGGTAATCATATCAGATGACCTTAAGGTTAGCAATCAATGTGAGAAGGCAGTAGGGAGGGCTGGGGGTATACTGGGATGTATAGGGAGAGGCCTCAGCAGCAGAAAACAGGAAGTTGTTATCCCTCTGTACAGACAGTTGGTGAGACCCCATCTGCAGTACTGTGTCCAGTTCTAGAGACCTCATCTCCGCAAGGACATAGACAGGATAGAGGTAGTCCAGAGGAGGGCAACTAAAATGGTGCAGGGTCTACAAGAGAAGCCGTATGAGGAGAGACTAAAGGAGCTTAATATGTATACCCCTTGAGGAAAGAAGGGAGAGGGGGACATGATAGAAACTTTAAGTACCTCAGTGGAATCAACAAAGTCCAAGAGGGCAGCATCTTCAGAAAAAGAGACTTACAAGAACAAGGGACACAATTTAAAAGATAGAAGGAGGCGGTTCAGGGCAATGTGAGGAAGTATTATTTCACAGAGAGGTAGTGGATGCATGGAACAGCCTCCCTGAGGAGGTTGTGGGGTCTAAAACTGTGGGAGATTTCAAGAATGCATGGGACAGACATAAGGCAATTCTTGTGGGGGATAGGAAGAAATATGCTGCTGGTTAACTAGGATCTGCGGCCTATCCTGTAGGTAGGGAAATGGGCAGACTAGATGGGCCTAGCGGTCCTTATCTGCCATCAAAGTCTATGTTTCTATGTTTCTATGGCACAGATTTAATAGACTAGAGCTGGCTTGTTAGCCTTTTTTTGTCAATTAAAATTGTGTCTGCATATGGGCACCCCTGATTCATTCTGGAGTGAGAGCCGCAATAGGTGGCATAATTTGGTGTAATATGACAATATAGGACACAGAGAAAAGCGACAGCTTCTTTCAGTAAAACTCTTTATTGCTATGTCATGAAATGCATTACTTGCTAATAGATTATGATAGTGGGTGGGTGGTGTGGGGGTGGTGGTCACTGTAGCCACTTCTTTAAGGCAGGAGGTCTTTCCTGAATGTTGATCTCGCAGACCACAAAATCTTCTCTTCTAGAGAAACCTATAAGAGATTGTAGAGATCGTTGATAAAGTTTGGATGTGGTATGTCACATGGTACAACTAGAGTGTATAGAGAATGGCTCAGCAAAGGTGTAGAACCAATTTTTTCACCAAGAGGGGTTCTGATTTGCACAAACCTCACCTAACTAAACTGGAGAGGCTTGGGGTATCAGGACCACACTGGGTTCTATACCTTCGCTCAGCCAGTCTTTGGCTATATTGAGTAATTTCTGTGTGGCTATTAATGGAATAGCAGCCTTTAGCTTTTATATGGTTTACTCACTGTTTACTCACTATCTCGATTTGGTATCATACTGAAGTGAAACTATAAAATGGTTGGGTCAATTGCCTAGAATCTGAGTAAATATGGAGCCCGCTGTGTAGTGAAGTAATTGTTTAATGCATGCTGTTTTTTTGGGGGGTTTTTTTGAGCATGTACCCTGCTTCAGCCCCTGTTTTCTATTCTCTGTACTGTTCAGGTGGGTCTGGTATGTAAAACAATACTGTAGACAAGTGTAATTTGGCAAGCAAACTATCTGATGCTGGACAACCACAGTATAATAAGTCTAAACACTGTCTGTCCAAATGCTGTTGCATTATACATTTAACTTATGTCGTGAGGTAACTGCTCTTGCATTATTTCCAGTAACATGGTTGTCAGTTAACTTTGTCTCCTTATACATCCTATCAGCTAATTTACTCTGTCCTATAAAGGCCCACTTCACAAATCCTGTATACCATATTGTGGGGGTCTGTTTCTCAAAGCCTTAGTTTTGAGTAGTGCTGGACCTGTTGACATGATGCCAGTTTATGTTGGCAAGGAAGTCAGCAGACGCCATGCCTGCAAGCATTGGTTTTTTGTTTTGGCATTTTGGTGTAAATAGTTTGGAGGGATGTTGTATTAGGACCAGTTCATCTTCTGAACGTTTCCTCTGAATGCTACCTGGTTCCACAGTTTGCCAATTGGGGCAGTCTAGCGTGCGATAAGTTGTTGAATACTGGGATTGTGTGCCTTTACCCTTGGGCCTAGACAGTTATGTATTGCATACATTGAAACAGCATAATTTTTTATGTGAATTTTGTTGCATGCAATCCCATGGGCTGTCAAATTAGGTGTGTGTTTTGTTTTTCAATTGAGGGGTATCAGCCATGACAGGTAAGCAGCATGGGTATTCGGGACAGGTGCCAGCAGCATTAACAGTGCAACTTACTGAAAGCAACAGTGGCAGCATTTGATTCACGGGCAGAGGCAGAAGCATCTGGTTTTCAGACAACTGCTACATATTCAGATCTACTAAGATTTCTTGATTGCGTCAACCACTGCATTAAGGTAAGGTATCTGACCATATTTAACCTGCCTCATCATACCCTTTCATTCCCTTATTCCTTTAGCCTACTTCAATATCGTCCCCATTTCCATGTGTAGTGCAGGGGTTAAACTGTTCTTACTGTTTCCAGAATGGAAGCAGGGAAAAGAAAGCAACCATCTGGAGCACAGCTGCGAAAAGCAAAGCGAGTCAGAATGTAGGAAATGGCATAAATGTCCAAGCTGATGCAGTCCTTCCTCACTCGGCCAGTGTCTAGCTCTGGGTAAGAAATCCTGCCATAAAATAGAGTAAACAGAATTTTGATAGGTAAACAGTTTAGCTAATTGCAGACCTTTGTGTTTGCAGGGTCCACAACACAGAGCCACAGCTTGGAAATGGTGTGGAGGAGACTTGCCCATCCAGTAACTGTGCATGGGCAATTGCACATGAACAAGTTGCTGTTGAAGTTCTAGAAGACACAGCATCAGAGGGTGTTCTCCAGGAAGCCAATGTCCACTCCCAGGTAGTGGGGACCATGGAAGAGCTGCATGAAGCTGGTGTTGACTCCCACTTAGTGGAGACAGTGGAAGAAGCAACAACTGTTGAAGCAGTCCAGATTCCAGTCATTTCTCAGGAACTAGACGTGCATCCACCAGATACTGAGGACATCGGCTGCATGAAATGCTCCCATCTCACAGATGCTCAGAGGAAGGAAATTCTTGAACATCAGTGGCAACCACATCCAGGATTTCAGTTTCCTTGTCTTCTGATGGGTCCAGATGGTCTGAGCCAGCATTACAGGCGTTTCAATGCTCAGGTGTTGCACGACTTCAAATTTACTAGGTATTCAAAGGCATTGGATGGTGTGTTCTGTGGTCCATGCTTCATGTTCAACAGTTCCAGTACTAGCACCATTCTGGTATCTGCACCAATGAGGGACTGGTCGAATACAAAGAAGACTCTGGAGAGGCATAGCAAGTCTAAGGACCTTGGAAATGCTGTCGTGAGAGTGGATGGGTTTCTCTCTGTGCTGGGAAGATGAGAACAGCAAGCCACTGTCTGCTGGAGTGCAACAAGGTGACAGAGAATACTCTTCACTTTCTATGCAGAATCATCAAGATCATTCTCTATTGCGGAGGACACAACGTTGCTCTTCGGGGTAAGTATGATGATACCGGAAATTTCCATGGCTTGTTGCAATACACCGCAGAAGTGGATTCCAGTCTGCAAGAACACCTACAAGTGGCTCCAAGGAATGCACTGTACACATCCCCACAAATTCAGAATGAACTAATTCAATTGATGGGTCGGCAAATACAGTGAAAAATACTAAGCAATGTAAAGGAGGCAAAATGGTTCAGCTTGATAGCGGATGGAACAACAGATGTGTCAACCAAGGAGCAGATTTCTTTATCGGTTTGCTATGTACATCGGGACCTTTCAGGCACAATTGAACTTCATGAAGATTTCATCGAGTTCAGTGAAGGTATGGATACTACTGGCCATGGTTTAGCAGAACTATTCTTGTGGCGTTTAAAGGCTTGGGGCATCGACACAAACCTAATGCGCGGCCAAGGGTACGACAAGGGGAGTAACATGAGTGGAAAATTCAATGGGGTGCAAGCACACATCACAGCGGTTGTCCCTGAAGCAGTGTATACAGTTTGCAAGGTTCATGGCCTCAACACAGCTATAGTGCATTCATGTTCCTTGCGACAAGTGTCCAATATGTTTGATACCACGAAAAAGATTATCTCTACATTCAAGTCGTCCTACAAGCGCAGTAAGGCAGAACTCAGAGAATTCAACAACTTGCCATCTGACTATGATGATGATGAGCCAGCAGATCGGACGTACACTATTCCTGCTGCTGGAAACACCAGATGGATGAGTCAGGCAGATTCTCTATCAAGGTTAAAAGCAAAATTTTTGGTAGTAGCAAGTACGCTTGAGAAAATTGCAGAGTTTGACAATGAAGTGAGCAGATTGCTGCTCTGCATCCAGTGATTTGACTTCCTTGTGACTCTTCATTCAGTTGATTATGTTTTGTCTGGAACAAAACCTCTTCATCTATATCTGCAGCGTGTCAACATTGACCTCCTACAAGCAACACAAGAGGCCTCCAACCTTGTGCAAGTATTGAAGAAAATGCAGGACAGGTCAGAAAGCCACTTTGCAGAACTGTATCAGAGTATCCTGACTCTAGCAGAGGCTGCATTCATTCGGGAGGAGGTACCTTTGCATATGTGGTAGAAGCATGAGAGAAGCAACATCAGTGCTGCAAGCCCTCAAGACTACTTCAGAGTCAACATTTTCATTCCTTTCCTAGACCATGTCATTTCAGAATTGCAGGATAAACTTATAGAGTGCCGGCCACAGTTCCTTGGGCAGTATCTTCTACCATGCAAACTGCATTTGCTACAGGAGGACAAAATAGCAGCAGTGTACAGTGCCTACAAGACTGACCTGGGCAGCCTGGAGGAGCTTAAGGTGGAGCTGGAAAGATGGAAAGAAAAGTGGGCTGATGTTCCTGTGGCAGACCTTCCAGAAACCATTCTCGTGACATTACAGGGTGTGAATGCAGATCTCTGCCCAAATGTTAATGTGTATTATCAGTCTTGGCAACAATGCCAGTCAGCATGGCAAGTGCAGAGAGATCCTTCAGTGCCTTGATGAGGCTGAAGACCTGGCTCAGAAACAGCATGGGGGAACAAAGCCTGACAGGACTCGCTCTTTTACATATACACAGAGACATGGAAATTGATGTGGAACAGGTGCTCGAAGACTTTGACCCATGCCAGGACTGATGCTTCTCAAATAAGCCAATAGGATGACTTTGAACACTTACTGCATGGTATGGGGCTATTGGGCTATTTGGTGCGAATGCTTTTGGTTAAGGTAACAAAACCAGTGCATCATCTAGCTTACCCAGATCCTCTAACAGTGAGTGCAATGTTACACTTACCTGACAAATTGTGTAGTGTTCATGTAACGGAACACAGCTGTGGGTATGTGGCCACTTGCAGTGGTGGGCTTTGGATACTTTGGGTGTGAGTGGGCAGAAGCGCATGAATGTGTGGCTGTAAGCTCAGCTGTTCACTTGTAACAGTGCTGTGGGTATGTGGCCCCTTGCAGTGGTGGTTTTGGGATACTTTGGGTGTGAGTGGGTGGAAGAGCATGAATGTGTGGCTGAGAGCTCAGCTGTTACTTGCATGACTTGTAACACTGCTGTGGGTATGTGGCCACTTGCAGTGGTGAGTTTGGGATACTTTGGGTGTGAGTGGGTGGAAGAGCATGAATGTGTGGCTGAGAGCTCAGCTGTTACTTGCACTACTTGTAACACTGTTGTGGGTATGTGGCCCCTTGCAGTGGTGGGTTTGGGATACTTTGGGTGTGAGTGGGTGGAAGAGCATGAATGTGTGGCTGAGAGCTCAGCTGTTACTTACACTACTTGTAACACTGCTGTGGGTATGTGGCCACTTGCAGTGGTGGGTTTGGGATACTTTGGGTGTGAGTGGGCGGAAGAGCATGAATGTGTGGCTGAGAGCTCAGCTGTTACTTACACTACTTGTAACACTGCTGTGGGTATGTGGCACCTTGCAGTGGTGGTTTTGGGATACTTTGGGCGTGAGTGGGTGGAAGAGCATGAATGTGTGGCTGAGAGCTCAGCTGTTACTTACACTACTTGTAACACTGCTGTGGGTATGTGGCACCTTGCAGTGGTGGGTTTGGGATACTTTGGGTGTGAGTGGATGGAAGAGCATGAATGTGTGGCTGAGAGCTCAGCTGTTACTTACACTACTTGTAACACTGCTGTGGGTATGTGGCCCCTTGCAGTGGAGGGTTTGGGATACTTTGGGTGTGAGTGGGCGGAAGAGCATGAATGTGTGGCTGAGAGCTCAGCTGTTACTTACACTACTCGTAACACTGCTGTGGGTATGTGACTCCTTGCAGTGGTAGGTTTGGGATACTTTGGCTGTGAGTGGGCAGAAGAGCATGAATGTGTGGCTGAGAGCTCAGCTGTTACTTGCACTACTTGTAACACTGCTGTGGGTATGTGACCCCTTGCAGTGGTAGGTTTGGGATACTTTGGCTGTGAGTGGGCAGAAGAGCATGAATGTGTGGCTGAGAGCTCAGCTGTTACTTGTATGACTTGTAACACTGCTGTGGGTATGTGGCCACTTGCAGTGGTGGGTTTGGGATATTTTGGGTGTGGCCACAGTGCATGACTGTGGTAAGCTCTGCAACTGTCTTTGCTTCTGCATGTAGTCAGTTTGGAACCTGAGCAGGTACATACACAATGCTGTGCCTGGAATGAGGATATTTTTGGTATCAATGGTTTCAGTTAATGTAACTGAACAAAAATTGGAACACCAGCCAAAGCACCATGTAGCTTACCACAACCCTCTTTGTAATGTGGACAGGCTCTGCTGTGTGGGTAAGTACTTATCTGCAGTGGGTGCAACTCTGCTGCACTGTTTTCAGCAGTTGAATTTGGTATGCATGTTGTGTGGACTGGGTGAGTATTTGGATCTTGCTTGCATCTAAACTGGTAATGGTACTGAACATTTTGGGGCTTTTGAGTGGCTGATGTGGGAGCTTGGATGTGGGCCTTCTGTGTGATTGGATAGTGTAAGATTAAGACACTAGTGTGAATGGACCTCTGTGGGACTGGCTACCTTGATATGGCACAGAGGCTTGTCACAATGCAACATTTTAACTAAGCCAATCTGGTACAGAGGCTTGTCACAATGCAGCATTGCAACTAAAAGCTAGTCTGGTGGCTGACTAGTATGAATGGACCTCTGTGGGACTGGTTACCTTGATGTGGTACAAAGGCTTGTCACAATGCAACATTGAAACTTGGCCAATCTGGTACAGAGGCTTGTCACAATGCAGTATTGTAACCAAGAGCCAGTCTGTTAGTCTGACACCTGTAGGTGGTGAAATGGTGTGCTGGCATATAACACAGAAAATGACGCTAGCGTCTAAAAGTGCATGGATGGTGGGGGAGGGGTAGCTCACCCTAAGGGGGTGGGTAGCAGTTGAGTCCACTTGGTGTGCAGCTCAGAAATTCCTGGCTACACCCCTGGTAACATACACAGCAGCAAGTGGCCATCTATCCTGCCTTCTGCCTAAAGCCACATGGACTGTTGTCTATTAAACTGACCAGCATTGGTAGGAAACAAAAAAAAACATAGACAAGGCAAAGGAAAAGTGACACAATCAAGTGTGAGAAATGAGATCGGGGCAGAAAAAAATAAGACATGGGTGTTCTTGGGGATGTGCAGCAAGATGAGTTTGGACTTTAAAGGAAATATATGGCAATTTTAGGAGGTCCATAGAAATATACCTGGCAGGTCAGAGGAAAGAACATAGGTCAAATTTGAATCAAATGAGGGACACATTAGAAACTGAAGGAAAGACAAGAGAACCCTATCACTTCCAGTTCCATGTATGATTTACCTTTTTAATGTAGCCCAGTGTTCAAAGTACCTTACTGCTGCTGTAACTTTAGCATCCCATCAGTGAGGAACCCTAGGTCTACTACATGGTTGAAAATAAACTAAAAGTACAATACTCTTTATTATATAATGGCATCAAAAATACAGTAAAGCAGTACCTGAAAAATATAACATATTTCTATTTATGTAAATTGATCACTCTGTGTGAGGCAAGGCAATTTTATTTGTAGGGTGCCCAATCCCAGAGACTCTGGGCACCTGACAGAGATTAAAACAAGAACACAGAAATAAAACCATCATGAATAGATATGACAATAAAGTACAGCAGTTAAAGTGAGTGAACTGTTGCCTTTAGCTTTGTTAATACAGGCAACAGATGAAGGCGTGGAATTTAAGAGGGGTTCAAAAACATTATTTCACAGAAACAGTGGTGGATGTGGGGTGGAATAGATTACCAAGAGGAGTATGTGCTAATGGTGGACTGATTGAAGCATGGGTGGGATAGGCACCAGAATCCTGAGTTCAACTCAAAGACCTGGGACTGGGGAGGGATGAGATTGACAACTTGAATTTTAATACCATTAGTAACTCAACAGTTATTGCCTAAAAATGCACTAAACTGCACAATTTAACTCCTAAATTTTCAAAACTGTACAGGGGATCATGCCCCCGGACCTCCCTAGAAATATTTGGAAACCCGCCCACTCCAAATCCTGGCTATGTCCCTGAGTAAATCTACACTAAAGGCTGTTGGTGCAGGAAAAAAACTAAGTACAACAAAGAAAGCTCCTGTACCATGGTGAAACTGGTCCCAAACCAGGTGGCTCAGAAACTGGTCTCAGACTAGGCTGGTTCCAGATCAGGCTGGTCTTAGACCAGGTTGCATGGAAACTGGTCTCTGACCAGTCATCCGGGGAACAAACTTCCTGCAGCTATCTCTTTCCCTGGATGACGTCCCATGAATTTATAAAAGTAATGCCATCCTTTTTGCACCAGTTTTGCAATCTTATATTTATATGTTTTATTGTTTTATTTTTTCAGGGTGCCCTCTTAAAACTGGTAATATAGCTGATATTACTGCCTCACCCTCCTTTTTTTAATAAGTCTGCCTATCTACAAGATGTCTTCTACAATGTCCTTTTCATGGTCTTTGCCAACATTGTTGATGCCTACACGAACTGCTACTGTGTGACTACTGCCACAATTTTCTAAAATTTAGGAAGTTGTTTGATAACTACTGTATGCAACCCACAAAATGCTGCTCCATAACATGTACAATGGAAAAAACATAACTGCTTGGTGAGAGGGTCAGTAAATGATATAATTCCCTGCCAAGAGAATAAATCCCTGAAAGAGGTCATTCATAATATGTCCATTCCACAACCAGCTTATCCTGAACACTGGGTGAATCATTTGGGTTGTCAGTTACCAGAAAAAGTATAGACACCTTTTCTGAAGTTCCTTGTCTTTCCATGGCTGTAAGGGGAGATCCTGGAGATAAGGCAGAAAGTATTTACCAATGAAAGGGTCCAGAAAGGGCTAGCAGCCCTTAAGATAGAGGACTTTATTCCACATTTCTAGTGTTTCAACACAATGGTGTTGTAGGAGTATACATTCTTAATACCTCAAGTTGAGATCCTTTTGGCCAGGTACACCTGGGGTGCAAACAGGGTATCCACCCTTTCTAAGTTCAGCCAGATGATCTTATCCCCTCTTCTCACAAAGTCCTGCACATACAGTCAAGGATTCCACTGTGACCCGTCATGGCAGGACCACAATACCACAATGTGTTTTAACCTACATCAGTCGTATCACCTTCATGGCAGTTGTGGCTTTGTCATTTCATTCTTTTTTTTTTTGTACTTTATTTTTAAAATGTCATAATAATATAGCATGAACTATATCATACATAGAAAAAAAAGAAATATAAGGTTTGCAGACCTCCACAGTGAGTGTACAGGGTGGAACTACAGAGCTTCTATAATGAAAACATGAGTATATGAGTCCTGTCACAGTAGAACTTGCCATAATCTTATAAAGGAGACCAGTTTGAACTAATTACTCTGTAGAGCGTCAGCACTCTCACCACATAAGTAAATTACCAAACAGCAGAAGTCCAGAATATTAGTTCCCTTGCAGAATTATTGGGTTTGTGGTGGGCTGAGTGACAAGTACTCCTGTAGACAGGATATTAAAACGAGAGCCTGGTCCCAGTTAAGTTGCTTTGAAAGCTCACATACCAGTGCAGAGTAGAACAACCTGCCTGTGAGCACAGGAATCTACAGGATTTGGTTAATGCTCACAAACTGAGTGGTGATCATATTCACCCTCAAACTTCAACTACATATCTTGTCATTTGAAGTATTTTAACTAAGGTTATTTAACTGGAGCAGCTTTACTAGCTATCAGACAAACCTGATATCACTAAATAAGCTGTTAGAGCTATCTTAAAGTAGAGAGAACTTGGCTTCAATTACATGACAGTTCAGATTGTGAAAAAACTAATGAGTGAAACAGTAAACTTTTACTGATAAAGCCAATCATTAGGGCTGTAAAAAGCCCCAGTCCCACAAAAGTGAGTTTAAATGATCCCAGTGGATTTCACTACTTCACCCATCCTCTTCAGAGGAAGCTTCAGGGGGATACAGTTTCCCAATGAGTTTTTCTGCGAACAGGGCAGCTGCCACAGAGTCCATAAAAACATGCGATTTCCCTTCGTATCGGATCTGCAACTGCGCTGGGTAATTTAAACGAGCTTCCACTTCATGCTGCAAAAGGTCCTTTTTGATAAGTTGCAACTCCTTCTTGTTTATTTGGGTTTGTGCTGACAGGTAGGGGAAGAAACCCAATCGACTGCTCTTCCATACTATCTCACCCCGCAATCTAGTAGCTTGTAGGAGTGATATCCGAGCTTCGGGCGTAGACAGGGTAGCTATTGCAGTGAGCAGCCTTCTCTGCGAGTCACCTTGTGGCTTGGTGCATTGGGATATCGCAGACACTTTTAGGATCTTAGCACCGGAGTCTATAGGCAGCAATTTTAGGTCTTCAAAGATTAATTTACTGACTGCAGGGTGGATGTCCAAGGCTCCGGTGAAACGAGGGGGAAAACCCACTATCCGGATATTTGCTTGGCGTTACGTGTTCTCCAAGTTCTCCACATTTGCTTTCAGAAACATGAGGTCCCAAACATAGGCTGTGTTAGTCTTGGCCTGGTCACCTTGCGATTCCTGTAGGTCTTTAATTGCCTGAGTGTTATCTTGTATTTTATGGTCGTTGTCCAACAATTTAGTTTCCACGGCCGCCAGTCTCTTATTCGTCTCTTCCCTGTTTGCCTGTATCTTGGAAAGGGTTGTTAAGATTTGGTTAGTCGGCAACTCTGATGCAGGCATGCCACTCGCTGCTACAGGCCCAACTCCGGCACTGAAACTCACTGGAGACAGGAACGCTTCCATTCTATGCGCTGCCTGTTTTGAGTCTCTTTTTGGCCCCATTTTGTACTCATACCTTTGGGCAGTTTACTGGCACTGTTTTGATCTTTAAAACCTGCCAAAATGTAGCTTTTGTACTCTTTTTTTAAGATAGTGATCAGGAGTTTCTCTAAGATGCTGGTGCCATCTTGCTGCTCCACAGCGCCCCGTCATTTAATTCTTAAGTAATAAAACATGACAAGGAGTACAATATCCTGAGATGTCATCCTGTCTCAGGTGCATTGTGAGGCATGAGGCCATAGGCATTGTTTTGACTCAGTTTATGTCCTATTCAGCAATGAATGCTGTTGAGGCACATTTTTTGTTTTGCTGTCTCAGTCATAGTGGTGCCAATCAGGAACTTTTTCCAGATAGGCTCAGTGGCAGCATCCCTTATAATATGATCTCTAACAATGTGACAATCCATAGTTCCTAGGTGGGATGGGTTAAATAGACACAATTTATAACAGTAAGTCAATGAATGCATAAAAAGATGAATGGTATTCTCCATTCTACCATCTCCTGACTGATGTTTTAAACCACTGGTGGCTGCTCAATGCCACTGCTGGTATGCCCCCCCCCATGCAACCCATGTATAATGAAATGGATGATGGGTGCCCTAGCCCACCCCTTTTTTATTTTACATTTATTTAGTGACACTGGGGTGCCGAACCTCCGGTGCTGCCTAATATCACCGCCCTAATTGTGAGTGGCGGCGGGGTACTCAACCCTGGTGCCACCATAGTCAAAGCAACTGCCTCCAGAGTACTGTGTCCCCCCCACACAAAATTCATCATAACACCAGAGTGCCCACCCATGGTGCTGCTGAACAGCCAGCGCTGACACTAGTGTGCCCAATCCCCATTGTCGGTATAGTTTAGTATTGAAAATAAAGAAAACCATCCCTTGTCCTTTTTCCTTTTTTTTATCCTAAAACAAAGAAAACTGTCCGTTGATGTCCTTTGCACTGTTACGCCCAAACCCACCCACTCCACCCTGACCCACCAATCAGCAACCACCACACCCCAACACACACACACACACACACACACACAAACACACACACACACACACACACACACACATACACTCCACTCACCTATAGAAGGTCCAGCACCACAGATCCACTGTCTGTGAAGAAAGATGTCCTCCTCTTTCAATCGTAACAGGGAACTTATGAAACAAGGTAAGTGGGGTCAATGTATTTTCAATGTGTTTTGAACTTTTACTCATAACTAGGTACTTTTTAAATATTTGTTCACCAAATTTTGAATATGAGCTTTCACAGATCACGCCTCATGAACAAGGTAGGTGAAAGATTTCAAATCTGGTCCAAAAGGTGATTTTGCAGTCATTCTGTGAAATTCCCTTTTAGACAAGATTTGAGAAACGTCATCTACCAAGTTTCTGAGGTGGAGTTATAAGATGACTATGTTGCAAATTTGGGGTCAAAATGTTAAAAAAAACAAAGATATGAAGGTGCATAGACATTTTTCAACATACAGTCATAACTTTTGTAATTTTCAATATTTTGATCCCAAATTTTCAACATAGCAATTTCTTTACGTCACCTCATGAACATGACAGGTGTCATTGTTCAAATCATGGCCAAAACATGTTTACACACTTGTGATGTGAACTGACATTTCAGACAGTATTTTGTAAATTACACTGGTCCTAATAAGAAGAGGAAGGTCATAAAAAGACTATGTTGAAAATGTGGGGTCAAAATGTCAAAAAAGTTACAAAGAAACATTGGCCCCTATGCATGAATAGGGCAGAGGTATGCGCAAAATGCGCGTACCCCACCTGTGTTGTCTGCACCCACGGACAGGTGTGCATTGGCAGATATGCACTACTGGCCACCACCTGTCCACTGCCCTGCCCCCCCAGCATGCAGGACTCTGCATGGTGGCCAAGGGCAGAGTCATGGTCCCAGGCGGGCATCCAACGGGATGCCCAACCCGGGCCCAGAGTGGATCCCTCGTGCCTCTGAGGCATTAGTGCATGTGCCATGCACATGCACAGCATGGTGCCAATCTGTAAAAAAAAATATTGTGACTCACATTGGTGGCCAGGCACAATCCCAGATGGCTACCCCTTCCCTCTCTCTTCAGCCCTGTAGAAGGGGCAGCACTGGGGGTTGAATTCTGTTCTGGCCATGACCGGAGGGGGATGTCCATGGGGGCACACACCTGGTTATGGCAGGGTTCTGGCTGCCGTAACCTGCGCCCCTGTGCCTGGCAGCATGTGCCTTCATGAATGGCGCTTACTGCAGCCACGCCCCTAATAAACCCCCCACCCACCCCGGCACGTTGCTGTCTGCATGTCCAGGGATTAGGCATGTGCCAGCTGCACTCCCCAAGTCATGAATGCTGCATGACTGCCACTCTGCAGAATTCTGACTTAGCTATGTCAATGTGCCTGGTTTAAGTTGTTCACTGGCATAGTGCATAAGGCCTGTTGTGTGCAGGGCTGGCCATTGGCCCAGTGGGTAGTGAGTTGTGTTCCCATGCTGGTTAGCTGAGCTCAGGGGTGAGTTCAATGAGCCAGCTGGATGGGCTGAGGCTGGGGGGAAGGTGCTGCTGTGCAGCGCAATCCCAGCCTAGGGAGGAATGGTGCAGTGTTGGCTGCACTGCTAACAACTAACCATATAGTGAAGAGCTCTTCTGGTATACTTCTCAGAGGGTCCTTTGCCTCTGTATCCATAGAAGCACAGGGTCCAGAGGGCCCTGCACTTCTACAACCAAATGAACTCTTGGCCTTGCATGTCTGCATCTGTAACCACATGGAAGAGCATGGCCCATAGGATCCTGTGCTTCCTCAGCCCGCCAGATGGTTTCATGGATTCTTTGCATCCATAGCTGCATGGAAGTGCAGGGTCCAGTGAGTCCTGCACTTCAGCCTTGCATACATGCATCTGTTCAGAACCTGCTTGAATGAGGATACAATTTCACTATCACAAACAGAGAGGAAATTCATTGCAAAAAAAAACTATGTTAATGCAAACATTAAGGTTGATGAGTGCAAAGGGGACAAAGTATGGAAATTAAAAACATTACAGTCTGGAGTCTTAGAAGTCTTCACAGATCAGTGGTGTGGTGTTCCTTGGGGTTTTCAATCCTAATGCCCTGAACCAACTGACATGATCTCTTGCTTCACATAGGGCACAGAGGGCCCTGCTTGAAGAAAGCTATGAGTCATAGCTCATGACTGATTCTGTTGGCTACATGTGGTACCATGACATACTTTTCTATCTCCATAGAGTATTTGCCTATGAAGTACTGTCTTGGAGCTGTACTTTGTGCTCTAGACAGGAAGCTATGGGCTAGGGAAGGGGGTAGGCATTAGGGTTGACAACCCCAAGGAACACCAGACCACCAATTCAACAAGTCTCCCAGACTCCAAAACCTAATGTTTTTAATTTCTTTACTTTGTCTGATTTGTGTTTTTCAACCCTAACGTCTGCATTAATGTAGTTTTTTGCAGTGACTATATAGATGGTCCTGTTCATCTGCATCTGTTCACACAGGTCCTGAAGGGTAAAGGAGACTGTAATTTCACTATCACAAACAGAAAGGAAATTCATTGCAAAAAAATAAAACTATGTTAATGCAGACATTAGAGCTGAAGAATGTTTTTCATTTCCTTACTTTGTACATTTGGCATTCGTCAACCCTTATGTCTGCATTAACATAGTGTTTTTGCAATGGCTAGATAAATAGATATACAGACAGACAGACAGACAAATGGCAATCCAGTGTATCCATTGTTACCTTGACTAATATATGGGTACACTGGTTGGTGTATGTAAATAGTAATTTAATGGGTACTGCAGCAGTGCTGAGGTTACAGCTGGCATGCATCTGACCAACTCAAGGGACACTGGAGAGCGCTAGAAAAATTATCAGAGTTTGCCGGCAAGTCAGTGCAGTGAAAGTGCCACCACTTATGATGCCGATGACCCGGGTTCAGGAACGAGCCTGGGACATCAGACAGCCGACTGGGGGAGGTGGGTTGAGAAACCCCCGGGATGCTTTCCACCTTGGGAAGGAAAGGTTGTGCCTCCAGTGCAGTACCATCACCACCTGGGTGACCACAGGTGGCAGTGCAGCCAAAGCCAGGCTCAGGGAAGGTGGACGTCAGCATATACACATGTGTGTGAGTACACATGTCGTTCATACCATTGCTGTCATAGGATCTGGGGAAGCATCCCTGACCAATGCAAGATGATGTCCACCTTGCATTGCAGGCTGTGCACCACTGATTGCGGCACTCTCCCAACACTGCATTCTAACTCTGCCGGGGGTTGGGTCCCCACACTGGCCCCATCCTGGGGGAGGCACAAGCCAGGGAGGAACACGGGAGAGGTAAGTCTCGGAGACGGCGGGAGATGTGATTAGGTATGAGATTGGGCCAATGGGTGCTGGTCAGGACAAGTGGAAAAAAATGATCAGATTTTGACTACAAGTTTGTACCATCTGTAGTAATAACCCATTGTGCATTGCACAGTTTTTGGGAGAATAGAAAGAGATCTTTCATAGCAGATGGATATAAGTGTAATGCAAATTGAAAGAGATTTCCCTCAGTCAAATTCTTCTCCTGCTTCCAAACATAGTGAAACAGATGCAGCTGTCATTAGAGATCATATCATGAGATACATGGCTACTAATTTTCCATTAAGGAAACAAACATCAGAGTATAGCAGATCCTAAATTAAATGATGATAAAACAGAAGTTCTACAAATAGAATACAAGCCATCAATTCTTCAAAGTCAGTTTCCATTTAAATGGAATAAGAGAGGCAATAAGATACGTGGGAGTGCTGATTCCATGTGACCTAATGCATTTATGCACCCTTAATTATGTTTCTTTTAAATTACAAATCTCAGAGGACCTTCAAAGATGGACACCCCACCCTGTCCTTTTGATCCAATGATCGAGACATTGAAAATGAACCTCTTACAGAGGATTCTTTATCTCTTCCAGACACTCTGTTATCTCCCTTCCTAATGAGGATTTCAGCAGTTGAGATAGATATATTTCTATGTAGCCATGGTCAGGACTCAGGCCCTGAGTAGCATATTCAATGTTCCAACTCAGTAAACATAAAAGTGGTCTGGCTCTTCCAAATTCTAGGGACTACTACAACACAACACATTTTGTACATGCACTATGGTGCCTAGACTATGGTGCAAATCTCCACTGGAGGGCTGTGGAACTAAACACCACAATTACTCATCTAGAGCAAACACTGTTTGCCCCACTTAGTAGGGGGGATTGCCCTCACACTTCCCAACAATTTCATTCAGACACTAGTTAACAAATGGAGAGACCTATTGATGGCTCCCATGGTCAGAAAGGATGCCTGGTACTTAGAAATGGTAATGTATGAGCCACAGCACTGGATAATTCTTGAGCTGTAGTAAAAGGATGATTTATTCAGTAGAAGGTTTTAGAAGTCCCAGAAAGGTAGGATTTAAGTTGAAAAAAGTGGAGAAAGTGGGAGCCTCCATGAAGAGCAGCTACTGAGGTGAGAAAATCATGTGACTCCAACATTTCAGCTTCTGCTTCAGGGACTGCATAAGGTTTGAAGGAGTCCATGCCTGTTGAGAATGGACTTGGGGATGGAGTGCTGCACAAACTGGGCCTGCAATGTCAGTCAACCCTATCACTGGAGAAATCCCTGAGCAGCCAGAATGGGGCAACTCTGACCAGCTTGCCCCTACTTCCCTTACTGCTCCATTGAGAGAGGGAAGAGACATTCCTCAGGGTTTGGACACCAACTTGCACTTGGATTCAGAAGCTTCCTCTCCAGAACTGTCAGACACAGACTCTGTTCCACCTGAACAACCAAGGAGACAGTTCACAATGGCTGATCATTTTGCTGCACATGGAGAATCAGCTCAACGGCGCAATGCTGTTAGGTTGAAGTATAAGTAGGTTTGTAGATACCCCCAGAGAGAGAGTGCATGTGATTGGAACCATTTTCAAACTCTATGTTTTTTTCTCATTTGAATTATATTCACATTTCTGGCGTACCACATTTGATATTAGTTGTAAAGCATTAAGATGTTTGGAGAGGTTTTGGTTAAAATACGACAAGTTGTAAATACAGCTTTGTGGTTTCCCTTTATTGCCATCTCCTCGTTCAAACCAGATATAAAAATTATCATGATATTCTTCTGCAGTGAAAGGGTAGATGTTTCAGATATTTCATATTGGCTGCGACAAAGATATGAAGTTCTAGATTACTGTTCTCCAATTATAGATTCAGAGCAGGTTTGAACAGAGGAATGGAAATTTAGGGTTAAGCTTAGATAGATGAACACAGGGATCTGTCACCTCCAAGGGAGTTTTTTCCTAGGATGAGAGAGGAGCATGTGTTTTCATCCTGGTCAGCCACTATCATGTCACAAATGTGGCTCCCATTCCCATTTAAGTTCAGTTTGTGACACAAATCACTACAGTATAATATGTGTTTGGAATAAGGACACCTTTGCCTTCAGTGTCTGAATCTCTTTAAATGCAATTTGTGTGAGGAACAGGGACATTCAGCTTATATATATATATATATATATATATATATATATATATATATATATATATATATATATTTATATACATATATATGTGTGTGTGTGTGTATGTGTGTTTAATCTCCACAGTCACACCTATATTTGTTACTGTCAATAGTATTAAGACCTATAGGAAATACCTGACCACCATGGCAGACCTAAACACTAAGAATAATATTAATAATGTTAATAATGTAGTCTTTCTTCAAGATACCTGTATTAAAAATTATGTTTGAGCTAGCCGCTGTCAAGCATTTATGGTTGCATGGCCTTACCTTCTGATCCCATGGTTTGTATAGGTGTGATGAGTGGGTATCCTACTTAGGGGGTCCACCTTTAAAGTTACCAAATTGGTGGAGATAGAAACTGGGAGGGCATTATTAGTTGATTTGTATTATGAGGGAAGAAGCTTCTGCTTTATTAACTTATATGCTAACCAGACCAAGGCAGCCAGGGTATCTTTGTTCCAACAGATCTACTCCCATTGGCCCTATATGCATAACAGTAGACTGGTTATTTCAATTGCAGGCTTTAACTTCAAGATAGAGGGGGTATGCCAAACAAGATATTTAGTGATTCAGTATACTTAAGTAACATGGTTAAGGTTGCAGGATTACATAATAGTTGTCAGGGAAGGTCTTTGGCTATCTTTACAAAAGGTAGACTGGCTACCCAAATAGATTACTTGTTTTTGTCTGATGCAATTAAGGTTGATGGACAAGGACCATAGCACTGAAACATTAGATAGCTTGGGAATCATATGCACCTGTAAAGCTGGGCCCACCCCTCCTAGATCGGATTTGTGGAAGTTAGAATCGATAACATATTATTGGAAAATGTTACAATTCAGCAACAGTGTTAAGATTTGTTTCAGGCCTGGTTGTAAGTTCTGGCAGCATATGATCATCTTGCACAGTGGTTGAAGAATACTAAGGAGGATTTAAAATCATTTTTAAAATTTCTGGGTAGGAGGTCTCAGACAGATAAATATCTGCATTATCTCAAACTTCAGTCCCATCTTCATAAACTGGTTTCAAAAATGCAGGAGCAGGATATAGACAGCTCAACTCAAACTGACACAGTAAAAGACAAAAGAAGGCAGTATAGCACAGTGGTTTAAGGCTCTGAGCTACAAATCTGGTGACATCCAGCAGACCAGACTTGGGTTTGAATACCACAGCTTCCACTTGCATACTGTGTGACCCTGAGCAAGTCACTTAACTTCCCTGTGCTCCCAGGTTGCACCTGTTAAAAAGGTTTCAGCTTAGTGTGTCTCACCTGGTTAAATAACTAAAAAAAAATGTGACAGTATCAATATGACAGAGCCCATACATTAGAGCAGGAAATGAAGCTTGGGATGCAGGGATATTCCTAACATTTGGATAAGTTCCATGGTCATCATGAGAGAGTTAAAAGTTAACTGAGCTTAAAAGAGTTAGCAGCATCAGAGGCTGAGGAGGTTGACACTCAATTCTGAGGTTAGCAGATCAGAAGGCTGTGCGTTCTATCCCCACACCAGGCATATTGGTTAAATCCTAGTATTGACACTGTAGTGTAGCATGAGGTGGGCACTGCAATCCTGAGGATTTGGGATGAGATGTTAAACTGAGATCCTGTCTGCCTGTTCTGGTGGTTGTTCAGGTAGACATTAAAGATCCCATGATACTTCTTGAAAAGAGATGGGGCATTTTTTATTGGATAATAAAAAATTATATACAGGAATACACACTGATAATACAAAACATATTAAAACATGATGAAATCTAACATTATCGTCTAAACCCCCTCAAAAAATTTGAAATCAACCTAAAATGCAAGAAAAAATCCCCAGTCCTGTTCGGTCCAACTAACTACATATTAACCCTATATGTTAACCCTCCATTTTTTTTATAGTCACACTACTGATCTCCATCTTTGTTTCAGTTTTGACAGAGTTAAACTTTTTATTTGTCACAATTATACTGTGACTGTAATTCATATTCTATTTCTTTTATAATATTTACCGGGTTCAGATCTAGCTGATAAAACAACTGCTTACATCTTGCTTGCCATAAGAATAATTTTATACACATAAAAATCAGCCTCAGGTTGCTGGGATCATAATATGAGAGTGCCCAACAACAATGATTTCATAGGTAATTAAGTTCCATTGTTTATCGTTACAATGCTTTGCCAGTACTGTACATTCCAAAAGTCTTTGGCAAAAGAACAATATATAAACAAGTGATCCATTGTTTCCACTATTTGTTGACAAGTATTTTGCAGGCACATCCATTCCTGCAAACTATTGTGTTTAGAGTTACTCTTTAATCCTAATTTGCCATCACAGTTTAGCCAGACTATTTCCCATATTCTCTGTGGAGTATGCGTGTCCAGTAAATGTTGCTCTATTATTGGAAAAGCTTTCAAACTAACCCCTTTACAAATAGGTTGAAGAGAAAACCTTTGTTCTTGAGTAGAAGCATACTGTTTTTCCCCCCAAGGAATTACTTATTACCTACTGCACAGTTAATTATTTCTACTACAGGTAAAAAAAAAAATTGAGGAATAGTTTTTGATTTTTTCACAGCATGTGGGGATTGTTGCCACTTTTTTTTTTTATAAATGTTGCTAACCATCCACCCAAAAAAGGTTTCCAGAAATGGTCTTCTCCTTTTAAAAGGTTACCTAAATTAAAAAACAAGAAACTACTAAAAAATAAACTGATAGAATGAATTAAATCCAAACTCCCAGCTTTTAAAGGTAAGAATAGAATTTCTCTTTTTATAGGATTAAGTCTACTTCTCCAAATAACTTGAAAAATGAAACTTAACAATGTGGTTTCCAGATGTTTTTGATGGAAGATATACAATACTTAGAAACATGAATATTGGCAACAAAAATGTTTTTACAATGGCTACTTTCTTATTTTTCTATTGGTTCCATTTTTTTCCACATTTTCACTTTTTCATCACATAATTTGATTTTTTCTTCCCAGTTTTCTTTACCATGTCCCCTCTACCAAAGGATATGCCCAGTATTTCTATTGAGGAGTCTAACACTGGAATTCCAGGAATATTTGAAATGTTATCTGTCTGACTACAGGGTATACAACCTTTGCTTTTATTTTTATATATTGCTGTTCCTGATACTCTTGAATGTATCTAAGATTGTTGTAATGCCTCTAATCCTGATGGCAAATCTGCTACCAGAAGACAAATGTGATCAACATAAGCAGGGATGGCAACAGATACTGTCCCATCATAATTTGTCAGACCTTTTATTTTTGATGTTCTGGAAAACTGCATAGCAATGGGTCTATACAAAATACATATAGTAGTGGACTTAAAGGACACCCTTGGCTGACTCCTCTCTTAATCACAATCTGCTGTTGTAAGAACCCATTAGTATCTGGTTTTATAGCCAATGCAGAATACAGAACTTGTAGCCAGTCACAAAACATTTGGGGTATATCATACCTATGTAACACCTGAAATAAGTATTCATGAGATACTCTGTTGAAGGCTTTTTCTTGATATATTGTTAACAAGTATGCATATAGTATATTTAGTTTCCCCCATTTCCACTATTTCTGTAATCAAAATAAGAGTATCATGAATGCTCCTACTCATTACTGAACAGGACTGATACGGAGTTATCAGGTACTGAGCTGTCTTTGTTAAATGAACAGAAAAACATGGTTCACTCAAAAAACAGTCTCACAAAGGAGGTCAAACTCACAGAAACTGATTTTTTTTCCATCAGTCCAGACTCACCTATACCACTGAAAAAGAAGTACACTTCAGCAGTTGATTTTTGCTGCACACAATGGTTACACTACAAGCTAACTTGCAGCTGTATGAGGACTTTTTTAAACATTCCATTGCCACAATAGTATTATGAAACAAAAAATAGTATTATAATGTTGCGATGACAGTATTACAAAAAACTGTGATTGTTACAAGTATGGTATTTTGCAAGATTTGTTGTATGTTTTTTTTCAGGGGGGAGTGTATCCATAGATTACACATTAGTATAGACTCTGAGACCACTCTTAGGTTCAGGCTGAAGTTAATGTTTATTGATAAGTTAAAATTCATTACAATGTTAAAAAAAAAAATCAATTCCCATTGATGTTCGCATCAATATACAAACAATCATTTCAAGACAATTAGAATGAATCCGGGCTGAGAGCCATGTCAATTTTTACAATTCAAGTACACAAATTCCAGACAAGAAGACATAATAACTTAGCGTTGAAGATGTAAAATGTTGGCATTACGTATAGTGCAAAATAACATACTGTCCTAGATAATGGGTGGCATTAGATTATCATTAGCTAATGACTATGTCGTATACCTACAGCCATAACATCATCAACTTGTAAAGAACTATAGATGTAATATCCACTTCATTAGCAATATGTGCATCTTGAATACATGAAAACAATTAAAGACGTTGCCTGGTGTTTCAAATTTCCATTTTTTTGATGCACCCAAAAAAGTTTTCAAGGCTATTTACTGGCACAAGCATGTTCTTAAATACACTGGAAGCATTGTTAGAATAATGATTTATCAAATGATGTCATGTCCAGCTAAGAATATATACAGGATGGCAATGTGGAAATTAACTCCCATGGTTGCAGCCTTTGGCATCATTTAAGACACTTTACATACATGTATGTCTGTTTTTGGTTACTCTGTTTCTTTTATATTAAAGTCCTTGTCATTCTGCATGCACTTTTGAATTGTTTTAATAGCTTTCTGGCAAGCTTTAGTTGTTATTGGAATTCTTAATTACTTTTGTCCTTTGCTCACCAGCTCTGAAACTGCAACTTTGAAAGCAGATATAACTAAAAGCAGCATGGTGACCCCAATATTTCTTTCTTTTGCTATATTTGCAATCATATTCTACATCTATCAAAAAAGTTTCATGAAAATTACAAGGGATTTAAATGGTTTATATATAACAATTTACAAATATTTCCCACATTTTGCTGAATGATGGTTCAAAGGGGTGTCATAGTATTGGTAATCTACTCTTTATTTGTTGCATTAGTGACAAAATGAAGCAAATATCATGATAAATGATGTGTCCTCGCTTCAGATTTCCTTTCACATAACAGTCATGTTGACATCCAATGATTTTAAAACTATATAAAACAATTTGATCCCTTATGGGCTCTGCCACCCCCTAGCGCATAGCCCTAGGTAGGGAGAAGGCATGTGGAGGCTGGAGTGGGAAGATAAGTCCACGAGATGTCAGGTGATGGGGCTGGAGGAGAAAGTGGGATGGTGGGCCAGGGGACTGAGGAGGGAAAAAAGAAAGAATGCGGTGAAGTACAGGTATGCTCTCTTATTTATGCCCTGGGAAAGAAGGCAGAGCTAATATTTAGATCTTTCTCATTTAACCAGGAAGAGGATGAGAATAATTACCTGATAGTAATGGAGAAGCTGGATGCATTTTTTGTGCTCAAGTGCAATATAAACCTTTGAGGAAACAATAGAAGCTTTTACCAGACCTTTGCATGAGCTTGCAGAAAACTGTGACTGTGGAGCAAGAAAAAATGAACACATCAGAGCTAGATGTGATAGAAGACTCTCTCTTCCAGACAGCCGCCACCACCAGGACCACTAGACTGTCCTCCACTCTTCCTTTCACTGATCCTTTCTGCCGAGCCACTCAAGGCCAGAAAACACTCTCCTTTAAGGGACCTAAGCTCTTCAACTCTCTCCCTCCAGATCTAAAACTCTGTCCCTCCACAAATGCCTTCAAACACAATATCAGGAGATATTTCTCCCCTCACCTGCACCTGCACCTGCTCGCAGCCCTAATCTGGCTCCCCTTCTGCACTGTTCTCCCCTCATCCTCTGGTTATCCACCTCTGGCACTTACCCTCTCTTTCTAGCACTTGTAGTATTGTTACTCCACCTAGGCTAGTTTTTAGATTGCACTTAAATTTTTTGTTTCACACTGTTGTATTATATTATTGTTAAACCCTTACTGAATACTTAATGTCACCTTGTATTTGTTAATTCACCAAGGCTAGTTCATGGTTTGCCCTTTAGTCTATATTATCCTGATTTTATGTACCATTGTATTAACCCTTGCTGTAAGTTAAATGTTTTAGCCTATGTCATGTTGCATGATTGTTGTATGTAACTGGATGCTTGTGTAAATGGGCAGCAATGCTCACATGCCTTTCCAGTATAACCAATAAAAATGAATGAAAATGAATGAATGAAATTATGACCTATATAAGAAACTTTCTCAGAAACTGCAGTCAGAGCTGGAATTGACTCTGGAAAGGCAGTAGAAACAGCACTCCCTTCTGAATGGATAAAAAGGCCAAATAAATGATCAAAGAGCCATGAGAGGCCTAGATAAGGTAGCAAAGAAGCCTCTGCAGCCAGGTGAAAATAACCGAAGCAGACCCCTAAGGAAAAAAACAGCCCAGTCTTAGAAGCCAGATCCTAAATGTACTAGATGTGGCAGGGAACATGCTCGTGGAAATATTGAGTGTCACAAGTGCAGGAAAATAGATCATTTTGCAGTGGTGTGTTGCACAAGGGGTATGAGTGAAATATCCATGAGAAAGAGTGAAATGGAATCATTCTTTCTTGGGTCAGTTACCTGTCTTGATGATGTCAGTGAGCCATGGAGCCTTGGTCTCGTACTTAATGGCACCACAGTAAAATTTAAAATTGATACTGGAGCTCACGAGAGTGTTATTTCTGAGACTGCTTACCTGAGTTTAAATAAACTTCCTCAATTGAAGCACACTACCATAGATTTGGAAAGTCCAGGAGAGGAACTTAACTGCATGGGTCAGTGTATAGCTAAAGCAGAATATAATGGCACCAAGCACCAGTTCAGGGTGTTAGTGATCAGCAGTTCCCAAGTCAATAACATGGTAAGTCATGATGCTACAGTATCTGTTGGATTAGTGCACAGACTAGAGAAGGTTTATACAAGTGCCTATGGGAATGTAGGTCATTTGCAGGTTGCTCCCATCAGGATGAAGCTAAAGGAAGCAGCCATACCTTACAGTATTCATGAAGCTCAGGCAATATCAATTCACATGCATCCTAAAGTGAAAGATGAGCTGGATAGAAATGGTATGGTGTGGTATTATGTGTGGTATGCTTGAACTGGACCCGGGCCCAACATGTCTCTTAATGGACTGTGTAGAGTCCATAGGTCTGGTGTTCACTAAGATTGTCAGGTTTTTGCTCTCAGAGGGGGTGTTCCTTAGCACCTTGAAAAAGGCATTGGTGAAGCCCCTACTGAAGAAACCTTCCCTCAATCCAGACTGCTTAGTGAATAGTAGACCTGTCTTAGACCTTCCCTTTCTTGGTAACGTTATAGAGAACATTGTGGATCTCTGAGACACACTTCTCTACCTTTGATATCTACGAGCACCTCCAGTCAGGATTTAGGTCTCAGCACAGTACAGAGACCGCATTAGTGAGGGTGCTAAATGATCTCCTCCGGGTGAGAGACAGAGGTGACTAGTCAGTTCTCATGCTATTTCGATCTCTTTCCTCACCATTTTGACACTGTGGACCATGGTGTGTTGTTGGATCACCTTAGGGAGCTCTGCGGACTCAATGCTAGTGTCATCAAATGGTTTGAGTCCTTTCTTACAGATAGGAATCAGAGGGTTACTGTGGGAAATTATTCCTCTAGCCCAAAGCCCCTATCTTGCAGAGTTCCTCAGGGTTTGATTCTTTTACCCATGTTGTTCACAGTGTACATGCTGGCCCTGGGTGACATCATTAGATGCTACAGCACTGGGTTTCGCTTCTATGCAGATGTCACCCAGCTGTATCTGTCATTTGCACCTGGGGTACAGGATGTGGTATTTGTGCTGAATTCCTACCTGGCTGCGGTCCAAGACTGGATATTGTCTAGCTGGCTGTGACTCAGCCCAGACAAGATGGAAGTTCTAGTAAATGAGCTTGGTTATCAGTGAGGTGCAGAGGCAGTTAGAGTGCCATCTGGGCTGATACTGGGATCCTCTCCTCTTACCATCTTTTCCAAAGTGAAGACTCTAGGTGTGATCCTGGATAATGGTCTGATGCTTGAGACTCAGATATCGGCCATTGCCTGAAGTGGTTTCTATCACCTTAAAACATTGAAACATTGCCCAGATCAAACCTTTCAACCCGCCTGATGACCTGCCTGTACTAGTACATGATTTTGTGACCTCAGACTTGACTATTGCAATGCTCTGTACCTTGGGGTAAATAGAGGTGTCCTGCATCACCTACAGCTTATGCAGAATGTAGCAGGTAGGTTGCTGATGGGCCTGTCTAAGTCCTGCCACATGACCCTAGTTCTGCGTAGTCTGCATTGGCTGTCAATGAGGTGGTGAATCACTGTCAAGGTCAGTTTGTTGAACTATAAAGCCCTACATGGACAGGGATCTAGCTACTGCATCTATGTGACCGCTTGACCATCACCCCCTCCATCCTGTTCTCCTCTGAGGAGGGCCACCTGGTGGTTACCAAGGCTTGGCTAAAATCTTCCAGGGACAGAGCCTTTGAAGTAGCCAGCCGAGCCCTATGGAACTCCCTTTCCAGTTCTGTGACGGAAGCTCCCTCAGTGAAGGCCTTGAAGAGGGGTCTAAAATCTGACCTTTTTAAGAAGGCATTTGGCCTATAATCAAACAGTTTCCTGGCTGGCTGTTTTTACAGACCATATCATTATTTATTATCATCCATTTAATTGTAACCATTTTTGATTCTGATACTATTATTTATGTTTATGTTATATTGGTGCAATATTTTGTACAGCGTTCAGATCTCCTGGGAATGGGTGCTTGAAAAATAAGGGCTCACTTACTTATTATTATTGAAGAGGTCACAGAACCTACCGAATGGTGCACACCCATGGTGCCAATATCCAAGAAAAATGGAACCATTTGAATATGTGTTGATCTCAAACAACAGTCTAAAGTGAAAAATATGTTCTTCTTACCTTAGATAACATAATTCCAAGATTAGCTGATGTCAGAGTGTTTTCTTTATTGGATGCAGCAAGTGAGTTTTGGCAGATTCCTTTACATCCTGATAGTGCCTAGTTAACTACTTTTATTATACTGTTTGGAAGATATTATTTTTGCAGGCCCCCTTTTGACATTACCTTTTGACATTGCATCAGAGTTCTTCAAGAGGAAAATGACAGAATTATTGCAAAGCCTGGAAAGGATATTCACTTACATGGATGACATCCTGGTTTACAAAGGAAGAACATGATAATCGATTGGCTTATGTGCTGGAAACTATCCAGGCAGCTGGTTTAAAGCTGAATAAAGAGAAATGCTTACTGAACCAGAAGCAGCTGAACTACTTGGGACACAGGGTAGATGAGTGTGGCATAATCCCAGATCCTAAGAAGGTAAGAGCCATCAAAGAAATACAACCTTCTAGTTCTGTTCCTGAGTTGAGGTGAATTCTAGGAATGATCCGCTACCTGGGGGAGGTACTTAGCCAAGCTATCACAGGTGACACACCCACTGGGTGAACTTCTGAAAAATGAGACAACATGGCACTGGGGCCATACCCATATACAAGAAAATGCTTTTAGCAAGGTGAAATAACTTCTATCTGAAGCACCCATACTGTACTTACTTTTTATGACACCAGGGAACCTGTAATCATAAGTGCTGGTGCCAGTAGCTATGGCATAAGTGGAGTATTGTCACAAGAACATGATGTCAAGCAAAAAATCAGTGGAATATTGCTCCCATACATTTATAAATGCTGAGACATTATGTACAGATTACAAAGGAATGCCTAGCAGTAGTATGGACATGTAAAATGTTTGCTAAGTATTTGTATAGGTTAGAGTCTTTCAAGCTTTTGACAGATCCCAAACCATTAGTACCATTCATAAACTGTAAAGATTTAGACAGAGTACCAGTGAGATGTCAATAGGATGGGCAAAGCTGGCAAACCATGCTCCATGAAAAAGTTTGCAAAATGTGAGTATTTTGCGAAATTTTTCATGGATGTGAAATGTGGAATTCCAGCTGCCAAATGCGAAATTTCACCCAAAAATGGGCAAAATTCTGCATTTCGCGGGCAACATTTCACAATTTTGCACCCGTGAAATATTTTGTGGAATGATCGAACTCTGTGAAATTTTTCATGCAGCATAATTGACGATTTCATGGGAACTTCACCCGTGAAATTAAACTTCAGCCCATCTCTAGATGTCAACAACTTCTCACACAGATGATGAGGCTCAATCCCCAAGTGGAACATGTGCCAGACAAGGCGATGGTGGTAACAGATACCTTATCCAGACATCCAGTTATTGTAAAAGATTCAGAAGTCTATACTAGGACTGAGGAAATTAAGTCCTATGAAAAATCCTTACAATCCTCAAAGCCAATGTCGAGTTCTAAACTGCAACAAGTTAAACAAGACTCAGAACTTCAGACCATACTACATTTTATTAGAGGTGAATGGCCAAGGTACCTCAAGAATGTACCTAATAGTGTAAAAACTTTCTTTCTAGTGAGAGGCAGCCTTACAGAATCTAATGGACTGTTATTTTATGGAGACAGAATAGTCATTCCAAGAAACATGCAACAAAACATGCTAGCAAGATTCCATGAGGGCCATCAAAGTATCAGCAATTGCCATGAATGAGTAAGGATGCCAGTTTGATGGCTAGGTATTGGAACTGTATTAAAATGATGGTGGCAGCATGTGAATTTTGCCAGGTAAATAAGTCAGCTCAATGCAAGGAGTTGCTAATAGCAACTCTGTTACCAAATCATCCATGGAAGAGGGTTGGTGTTGATATCTGTGAACTGGATGGACAGAGGTATTTGGTTGTAATAGACTATTTGTCAAGATACTTGGAAATTGCTTATTTACCAGACCTTTCAAGCTCTAGCATCATAAACCATCTGAAGAATATGTCTGCAGAGTGGGGATGTCCAGATGAGCATGTTACTGATAATGGTCTACAGTTTACCGGGACTGAGTTCCACAGGTTTATGCACAGGTATAACATTTTTCACATTACAGCAAGCCCATATTACCCACAAGCTAATGGCAAGGCTTAGAGGGTAGTGAAAACAGCTAAGAGAATTCTGGCGCAGAACGATCCATTTCTCACTTTACTAAGCTACAGAGCTACTCTGATTAATGCAACAAAATGTAGCCCAGCAGAGTTGATGATGGGATGACAGCTTAGAACAAAAGTTTCTGTGTTAGAGACGATCATAAAGTCACATTGGTCAAACTTAAAACAAGTTCAAGATGCTGACAAGTTGGCAAAAGCAGCATATGAAGTCCACTTTCATAAAAGAAATTCTGCAAGAACGCTACCCAGACTGCATACAGGTACCCAGGTGAGAATTATTTATTTATTTATTTATTTTATTTTTTTATTTATTTATTTCACAATTCAGATTTACAACCTTTGAGTCAAAGACTCATTTACAAAGGCACCTCATTGCAGGGAGGGTAGACAACAATTGGTGGAATACAACAATGGAGGACATTACAGGTGAGATACTATAAAAGAACACGCAAAGCAATTCCAGTAATACAATGATGTGCAAAGGCTTCAATTAGTTATAATTAATCTAGTATACATATAAATAATAAGGTATCACTAGAGGTTCTAGGTAGTGATACCTGGGGGGAAGGGGTGGTTGCTGGGGGAGAAGGCAATCCAGAAGGACGTTGTCTGTAAATGGGCCAGGCGGAGCTCTAGGTATGGGCTAGTCAGGGGCATTAACAGCTCCAAGTGTCAGCGAGGTGACTTTGGAGGGCAATTTTGAAGGGGCTGATTTTGGGGATGTTTGTGATGTGAGTGGGGAGGGAGTTGTACCAGAAGGGGGCTCTGTAGTGGAATGATCTTTGGGCGAGTGAGGTCCTGGCTCTTGGTACCTGGAAAGTGACTTTGGTTGCATTTCAGGTGGTGACCGAGTGGGAGGCCAGTTTTAGGGGATGCAGCAACCCCCGGAGGGGGGGAGTCTAAGTATCAATTTTTTGGCCAGCCTGCCTGGTGCCATGGCTTGGAGGGACAAGAAGTGAATCCTCAGGATTGCAGAAGCAGCATCACAGGAGAGGGAACTAGATATCATTGTCCACCTTGGGACAAATGACCTAGCTAGGCATGGGATCAGTGCAGTGCAGGATGAAACTGTGGAGTTGAGGAGGGGCCTCAGACAGGTAGTAAGCACGGTTACCTTCTCAGAGGTGCTGCCAGTCCATGGCAGGGGTGAGGCTAGGGTACTACGCACCATGCAGTTTAATGAATGGTTACAAAACTGGTGCAGAGCACAGGGCTTTGGCTTCATTGGGGGACTGGGGGTACACTTGGAGAGATGAAGGTCTATACTGGCACGATGGTCTGCATCTGTCCACGAAGGGAACCAAGATCCTAAGTGACAGGTTTAAATGCTTCCTTGGCAAGCTTTTAAACTAGCCATGGGGGGAGGTGCTAATAAGAGGCAGGAAATTTCAAGCCTCCCCCCACAAAACATGACGGGAAGTAAGGTAAACACTGAGCTACAGTGCTCAACAGAGGGCAGGACAGGCATAAATGGAAAAATAGATAAGGGCAATAAGAGCAGGCATGAGGGGGGAAAAAAGGATAAAGCCAACATTAAATGGAGGGCAATGAGTACCAATGCCTGTAGTCTGGGAAACAAGCTTCCTGAGCTAGTAGCCTTGATGGAAGATGAACAATTGGATATTGTGGCAGTCACAGAAACATGGTACATGGAGAACCATGACTGGGATGTCAACATACCAGGGTACACAGTCTACAGAAGGGTCAGGGAGGGGAAAAGAGGAGGTGGAGTAGCTCTATACATAAGGGAAGGGATCAAAGCTACAGAATTAAAAAGTAAAGGGGGAGGACAAGAGGCACTCTGAGTCACCTTGGAGACAGGGAATGGCATCACAATCCGCACAGGGGTTGTATACAGACCCCCATCTCAAGGGGAGGAAATGGACAAGAAAATGATAGAGGACATTCTCAAAATGGCTGGAAAAGGGGAGATACTGTTGATGGGGGACCTGAATATGCAAGACGTTAACTGGATGACATGTACTGCAGCCACATCCAAGAGCAGGGTCATTCTCGATGCCCTGTAGGGGGCAGGCCTTAGACAGCTAGTGTTGGAACCCACTCAGGAGGGAGCAATACTAGACCTGGTACTCTCAAATGGAGAGAGGATCACAAATTTAGAAGTCAGTAGACATCTGGGAACAAGCGACCACTGCACAGTGTGCTTCACAATAAGCACAACCATAGAGACGAGCCATACAAAAACAAGCATACTGAACTTTAGAAGGGCTGGCTTTGGCAAAATGGGTGAATACCTGAAGAATACACTAGCAAATGGCCAAAAAGGAGGGGTGGAAGAACAGTGGAGAAAAATCAAAACTGCCATCATAAAGGCAACAAGCCTTTGTGTGAAACAGATAAAGAAAACAAAGCAGAGTAAAAAAACACTATGGTTCTCAAAAGAGGTGGCAGGGAAGGTTAAGGAGAAAAAGGCTGCATTCAAAAAGTATAAGGCATCACAGAAGGAGCACAACAGGGAACTGTATCAATTAAAGCAGAAAGAAGTGGGGAAGGCAGTCAGAATAGCAAAAGCCCAAACCGAGGAGAAAACAGCCAATTCAGTTAAGAAGGGGGATAAAACCTTTTATAGGTACATTAGGGAGCATAGAAAGGTTAAGGGAGGAATAGTGAAGATTAATAAGGGAGAGGGGAGGTGGGCAGAGGGAGACAGTGAAAAGGCAGAGATACTGAATGAATACTTTTGCTCAGTATTCACAAAAGAAGATGAGGAGCAGTTACCTAAAACAGACAATAGAAGCACTCTGGGTAGGGGGGTTGACACCAGTCCGTTTACAGAAGAAAGAGTCCTGAAAGAACTCCTAAAACTCAAGGTGGACAAAGCAATGGGACCTGATGGAATTCACCCCAGAATCCTAAAAGAACTAAGGGAGGACCTAGTGACACCAGTGACCGCCCTTTTTAACAAATCATGGGAGGATGGGGTGGTACCTGAGGACTGGAGGAGGGCAGATGTGATTCCCCTTCACAAAAGTGGGAGCAAGGCAGAAGCAGGAAACTATAGACCTGTAAGTTTGACCTCAGTGGTAGGGAAAATGATGGAATCACTTCTGAAAGAAAGAATTGTTGAGTACCTAGAGGCCAGCAGGGCACAGGACCCAAAGCAGCATGGATTTACAGCAGAAAGGTCATGTCAGACGAATCTAATAGATTCCTTTGACTGGGTGACCAAAGTAATAGACCAGGGAGGGGCTGTGGATATGGTCTACCTAGACTTTAGCAAGGCATTTGACACAGTCCCGCACGAAAGATTAATAATCAAGTTAACCAGCCTGGAAGTGAGTCCCAGGGTGGTAGCCTGGGTAGCAAACTGGCTGCACAATAGGACACAGAAGGTAATAGTGAGTGGAACACATTCCAAAGAAAGGGGGGTCACTAGTGGAGTACCTCAGGGCTCAGTACTGAGTCCAGTCCTCTTTAACATCTTTATAGGTGACATTGCAGAGGGTCTGGAGGGAAAGGTATGCCTCTTTGCAGATGACACAAAGATCTGTAACAGAGTTGATACACAAGGGGGTAGAAAGGATGAGAAGGGACTTGGCAAGGTTTGAGGAATGGTCAAACATATGGCAACTTAGATTCAATGCAAAGAAGTGCAAAGTAATGCACCTGGGAAACAAAAACCCAGGAGGAGAGTACACAATAGCAGGGGAGGTACTAACAACAACAAAAATGGAACGAGACTTGGGGGTAGTCATATGAGATGATCTAAAGGTTGGTAAGCAATGTGAGAAGTCAGTAAGGAGAGCCAGGGGGATACTGGGATGCATAGGAAGGGGCATCACAAGTAGAAGAAGGGAAGTGGTTATCCCTCTGTACAGACAGTTGGTGAGACCCCATCTGGAGTACTGTGTGCAGTTTTGGAGAACTCATCTACGCAAGGACATAGACAGGATGGAAGCAGTCCAGAGGAAGGCAACTAAAATGGTGCAGGGTCTGCATCAGAAATCATATGAAGAGAGACAGAGAGAGCTTAATATGTATACCCTTGATGAAAGGAGGGACAAGGGGGACATGATAGAAATGTTCAAGTACCTCAAGGGAATCAACAAAGTCCAGCAGGGTAGTATCTTTCAGAAAAAGAGATGTGTAAGAACAAGGGGGAAAAATTTAAAGATAGAGTGGGGATGGCTCAGGGCTAATGTGAGGAAATTTATTTTCACGGAGAGAGTGGTGGATGCATGGAACTGCCTTCCTGGGGAGGTTGTTGAGTCTAAAACAGTGGGGGAATTCAAACATGCATGGGACAGACATAAGGCAATTGTAGTGGTGGTGGCAAGAAGTTGGCTGTTGGTTAACTAGAATCTGCAGCTTATCCAGTAGGTAGGGAAATGGGCAGACAGGGTGGGCCAAGTGGTCCTTATCTGCCATCAAAGTCTATGTTTCTATATTTCTATGTTTCACAGGCGCTCATCAAAGGTGAGTAGGTTTGAGGAGGAGTAGAGCTGGCATGTGTGCGTTCTGCTGGGGGCACCGGTCAAGAGCCTGCAAGCCTTGTTGATCGAGGTCTGGACTTTGGAGAGGGCACTGGGGTCAGCAGCCACATAGATAGGGAGCCAGTACTTGACCAAAGACAAGATGGAGGAGGTGATAGCCAGACGGAGGGCATTCTGGGGGAGGCAGTCTTTGTGGCGGTAGAGGAGTCCAATCTGGGTGTTTATGGCAGAGGACAGGGAGTTAATATGAGAGTGGAAGGAGAGATCTGAGTCGAAGGTGATGCCCAGATATTTGTATGCAGACACCTGTTCCAGGGGGTGTAGGGTGCTGGGGAGGATGAGAAGGGGGGCATTTCTGGAGTTACTCTGGCGGTGGGCAAAAAGCATAGATTTTGTCTTCTTGAGGTTCAGAACCAGATGGTGGTTGAGGAACCATTTTTCAGCTTGGCTGAAGGTGAGTTGCAGAGAGTTCTGGAGGGTGATGGGGTCGGGTTGGGAGGCAACGAGGACTGCGTCATCAGCATATAGGAGCATTCTGCCCAGGCAGGAGCTAGGAAGGGTGTTGAGAAAGAGACTGAACAATGTGGGGCCCAGAATGGAATTAAACTGGATAGAGAGTTGGGATTTCATGTCAAAACCACACAGACAAAGACAGCATGGTCAATCCACAGCACTGTAGACAACATGAAATAAAGAAGTGCATAGACAGGATTACAACCCTGTAAAGGAAAAAATGTCTGAGGCAAAAAACAGGTGTGCCAAAACATGCACTCATATCAAATTACCAAATAGCATATTGTATAAGCTGTTGATTTAAATGCAGTTGGTAATTTTTATCTTTTGCTTTTCCATGTGGCGTGATTATGATGGAGCGGTTTTGTCAATTTTTTATTTATTTATTGAAATTTCAGATAACACCTTTGAGAAGAAGCTCATTTCATAGGTTCCATGTCAGATGAACAATACATATTGGAAAAGTATAAGACGGAGAACAAACAAAACAAGGAATTATACAAAACATTATAACAGTATATAACTAGAGATGTTCCAATACATGTGACATTGTACAATGTATGCCAAGGTGCATATTTGATTAAAACCTGGAATTCAAAGGGTTATATTAGAGGGGGTGGGGTCTTATGAAATGACCCTTTATAGCAAAATGAGAACAGACTCAGCCTAATATCTAATAATCAACAAGGTAAGGGATGGCATCAGCCCAGGGGCCTCGTCAGAGGTGAGAAGGTATGGGACAAAGCATTTTAAAGTGAGCAAGGGAGCTCAGAAGATATAATGGGGGAAGGGGGATGGGGGAAAGCCATAGAGGGGAAGGGATCAAGAGGAAATGTGAAAGGAGAATGATTAGCAACTTAGAACAGTTATTTACATGCTGAGAACAGTTACGCATAAGGTCAGGATAGCATAAGGTTAGAATAAGTGCTGGTCACAAGAAGGAAGGTTATTAGAAGCAGTCACAACTGGCATCAGCAACTAGCTGTTGCTTAAGTTTAACCTTGAAGGAGCCCAAGGTGGATGCTGAAGTGATGTCATGGTGCAGCGAGTTCATCGATAGTGGGGCACGGTAGGCAAAGGACCTTTGTCCCAGAGAAGTGCGACAGCGGGGCATATGAAAAATCTGGCTAGTAGAGCTTCTGGTGCAACAACGGTTGATAGTGGGGTTAATAAGCTTTTGCACTCCTGGGGGCATTTTGCCTAAGCTTACTTTTTTGGACAGTAAACATGTTTGGTACATGAGTCTACCTTTAAATTGGAACCAGTTAGCCTGAGCATACATGTCGCAGGTATGGGACAGATGGGCTGAGCCAGTAAGGAGCCGGCATGCTTTGCTGAGTGCAACTATGACGTGGTGAAGAGTTGTTTCAGTAGCTGATCCATAGATAGGTAAGCCGTAATCAATAAGCAAAACAAGAGAGCTTTGAATGGGCAGGTTAAGAGCCTCTGGGGTCAAACATTGCTTATGCCTATAAAGTAGCCCAATGCGGGTGTTAACAGCCTTAGCGATGTTGTCAATGTGATAGACATAGGTCATCGTACTGTCAGTAGTAATCCCCAGATATTTAAAGGGCTGAACTAGCTCCTGGGGAGAGCCCTCTTCATTGGAGATAGAAAGAGGGTAAGTTCTGTGCCTATTTTGGGAGCTGGAGAACAGCATAGCTTTAGTCTTGTAATTCATAACTAACTTGTGCTTATGGAATCATCTTTCTACAACTACGAAATTACTCTGTAGCTTGGATTCAAGAACCTTAGGGTCTGGATCACTGATAAACAGGACAGCATCATCAGCATATAAAAGGATGTGACCCTGACAGGAGTAAGGAAGGTTGTTGAGGAAAATGCTAATCGAATGAGGGCCCAAGATGGACCCGTGAGGAATTCCAGATAGGACAGGTCTGCTATCCGAGAGGGTGTTACCCATCTCCACCTGCTGTGTACAGTTGTGCAGGTAACTTTCAAACCAGGCTACGCTGTCACGAGCTAAGCAAATGGTGGTAAGCTGTTTGACCAGGAGGGCATGATTCACTGTGTCGAAAGCTTTGGTTAAATCAATGAAAGCAGCACCGACCAGGTGTCCTTGATCTAAGGAGTGGTGCTGCCTTTGCATGGTTTTTATGGGATATGGAGAGAAGGGATGGATAGTACCAGCAGTAATGCAAACGGAGTACCAGACACCAAGTTCCTATCTTGTGACAACACAGAGAGGCAGTTTCAGAAGGAATAGATGAATTTACACTTTGTTCCAGAACTGAGAGTGATATTTCAGCAGAAAACTAGATCCGACTCTGAAGTTTTGGAAGATACCAGTTGTTCCACTGAAAAAAGACTAGAGATGGAAACAGATGCTCAGGTTAATTTACTTGATGTTCTAACTCCAGGAAAGGAGACAACTATTGATTCTCAGCCTCAGAGTCCTGTGCTGAAAACTTTAAGTGGGAGAGTAATTAAGAAGGGCACTAGGTCATAACAGTGAAAACCTTAACAGTGCAGTCAAAAACCACAAAACACAAATGCCAAAATCAATAATAGAGCTCAGCAAAAACACTAAATGCTACAATAGCACCACAGATAACTAACAGGCTACACTGTGTGTTCAAGGGGGAGCTCCACTCCCACACACCCCAAACACCCCATCTAAATATAATCACTTCCAGTGGGGGGGGGGCAACATGTGGACAGGAAGGAACTGCAGTGAGGGGGGATTCCTTGAAGAGGGGAGGTGGGACCCAGCAGGGACACCGGTGGTGGGGGACAAAAAGTGCAGGGTGGGGGCAGACACAGGCAGCACATCATTCGGGAGGAGGGACAAAAATAAACTAAATAACACACTTGCCCACAGAAAACAATAAAAAAAAAATCACATATCCCGGGACCAGAACTCAAATCCCAGTCACACGACATTCCCGACCTCAGCTGCCTGTGCCCTATTCTTGATGCCATGGCAACTGTTTGGCAGCACAACCCACAACAGATGCTTTCTCCCGGCCCCCCCCCCAACAGCCAACAGCTACAGGGATAGCACTAATGTTACCTGCGCTGTACTATCCCTGTAGCTGTTTTAAATTTTGTTGTTTTGTCAATGCGGTTTTGACCACGTTATTCTGGTTTCTACGTTTTCACCTGGTATAATTAAGAAGCCTACATGGTACAGAGACTAGTTCACAGCTAGACAGACATAACAAATGTAATGGAGCAAAATAATCCTCTGTTGTGTGGGGCGACTGATAGTCTATTCCGTATCCCAAGTTACACAGTTTTACTGTAACTGTTGTACGAAATATGTTTTGAAATGTTTGTTAAAATGTGATGCTAAATACTGAAAGAATATATACAGTGCTCCCTCGCTCTAGCGAATCTCACTGTACAGAACTCTTAGTTATAACGAATGGTTCCTGCAGCTCCCAACTGTGTCTGTTGTTTTCAGTTTGTGGTGGTGGCTACACAATGTCCCCACCTCTGCTTTTCCTAGTAGTCTTATTCTCCTTCATCCCTTCCTTCACCCTCGATCACCCTCACATGTAAAGAGACTGGAGAATGGTAAAACTGTGAAGGCAGTCAGAAGGGGGGGGGTGAGTATGAGCAGGTGGGCGGCAGTGCAAGTGGCAGAGTTTAGAAACTGTATTTCATTCATTCATGCTACGTTAGAAGAGGATATCCAGAAGTGTAAGCAGTCTGCAACTCTGCTGGAAGAGGTTCTGCAGGAGGGAACCAACAATTCATGTCCTGTTACATGCCAGTAGCTGAGTAGAGAGCTGCTGGTGAGTTGCAGCACTATGATCAATGGTAACGTGGAGACGCTCTCAGAGAACAGGGATGGCAGGCACAGATCTCCTTTGTGTAATGTCTCTTTAAACAGTCATCGTTGTCGCAGTCTACTTTATTTATTGCAGCTTGCCACTACAATATCTTAAACTGGGCCACTGGAATGTTGGTGGGGGGGGGAGCTGTGAAAGTAGCAAGCCTCTGAAGCATCCCTCAATGTAATGAATGAGTTACTATAATGAATGATCATTATGGCTCCTAACTCATTTGTTATTGCGAGGGACTACTGTAACCTTAGGAATGTTAACTAGTTGGTAACTCAAAGAAGGGGCAATGCAGTGAAAAGTAACAGAGTGCTCTAACGTATGACCACTAGGTGGAACCAAAGCACTGGTATGAGCTGTAGTAGGGACCTTTAGTAGGCAGACACTGGGGGAAGCACATGTAATGGTTCCATGTCATAATAATGATCGCAGAATAGCGATCACTATTATGGTGAGTGTGTATCACTGAAAAGCAAATCGTTGATATACACTTCCAGGTGACAGCCCCCCCCCCCCATATTCCCCTGAATATAGATTATCAACTCAAGGGGGGTGCATGTCAGGGAGGTGGCAAAATCCTTTTTCGGGAAAAAATTAAGTGCCGGAGCCGGAGGCAGCGGCAAAATGTGTACTCACCCAGTCCTGAACCTGCTGCACCAGAGCTAGCCACCCATGCCACCACACCACATGACTAGCTCAGTGGCAGCAAGTACAACCATCCCTCAAAACCCGTTCCTTGTCCCTCTCCTCCCCTTCCCCTCTCTATCCCCCCTTTCTGTCGCCGTCCACTGTCATCGTGGTCATATACCGTTGCTACCCTTGCAGAGTAGCCCAAGAGCATAGCACTGAATATGAGTCACTGTATTGACGTGGCACCCATATTCGGTCGCTATTCTCATGGTATACCCATATAATGGAGCATGCATGAAAACGGGCTTGCTATAAGAACCTTACTATGGTATGTTGTAATAAAACCAAAGTTAATCTCTCTCTGAGCCTCCCAAGCATTGCATGACAGTCAGGTTTGCCTGAAAAACTTGTTTCAACAGCAACAAATACCAATGGACCTCACACATGCACATTCCACAGATAATGTTTCCAGTAAAATTGCTCATGTGTCACAGATGGATCCAGTGGTCAGTTCAATTTGTACATGCAAAGCGTATTCTGGTGTAAGTGGCATCGATTCACTTGAAATGTTGTATTTCAAGTTAGAGCTGGGTGGACTGTTCTGATGCTAATCAGACCCCCTCAATCCAGTACTTACCCACAGACTTGGATAAATATGGTCCTTGCTGAATAAGTCTGCTTCTGGGTCCATGGGTAATCATTTCAGGCTTGTTTGTTTTGTTTTGTTTTCTCCCCATGACTCCACTAGTCTGCTGTGGCTGCACGCTATCTTCCCTCTAGGCTCTGTCTGATATCCTAGTTCCTTTGACTCCTCTACAGCACATAGAGGTCCCTCAGGACTCCTGCCCAGATGCTGTCAGCAGCACACCGTGCTCCACATAGTGTGTCAGCACAGGTGGCAGGCAGCATCCAGTGGGGAAGCAGAGTACAATGGGTGTCATGCGACAGCAGGCACTCAGGGCTTGTAAATCCTGCAAATGTGCCACACAGCTGCAGTGACAGTGAGCAGGCAGCATGAATAGAAGAGTGACAGAGAGCGACAGAAGCAGAGACTGACTGGGCAGACATGTGGGCTAGCCCAGCAGTTAAAAAAACATTAAGGAAACTTCTGTAGTTTTACTAAGTATACTACACTGACTACTAAAAAAAAAAAAAAAAAGAGAAAAATTAAAGGAGCTGTTTCTGTCACTGTGACTGTCTAAGTGAATGCCATCTGGTAGGAGCCATGGTGTAGTGCTGCTGGCTGTAGGGTAGGCCCAGGGGAGGTCATAGCATCACTGATTCAAACATAATTTAGGAGTACAAGGGAAAACGCAACAAAAAACATCAAAGCAAATTAGTTGCCACTGATTTAGGTGGTGTACTGCTGCTGGTTGTGTAGGGGTAGTCCCAGGGGAGGGCAAAGCAGCAGTTATTAAGAAAATATATAAAGAGGATGAGAACAAATATTGTTTAAAAAACACCAAAGAAAATAAGCTGCCACTGATTCTGGTGGTGCAGTGCTACTGGTTGTGTATGGGTGGGCCCAAAGGAGGCAAAACAGCAGTTACAAAAATATATATGAAAACAAGAACAAATACCGTTCTACTTTACAATGAAACACAAACAAAACATCAAAGAAAAGTAGATGCAACTGGTAAATGGCAAAAAAAAGCAAGCAAACATCTACAAACCAAGCCTGTGTTTGGCATCTGAAAAAAGTAGAGAAGCACAGTGAATCTGATGCCTGACTGTGTCTGCCTGCAGGCTGCCAAAAAAATAATAACAAAGACAAATTTGACAACAAAACGAGGGTGTTTTTGACATTCATTAATTTTCTGAGACTACTGCACTGCAGACAACACACTGCCTAATAAAAGTAAAGTATGACGTGTCATCATCAGTCATTGCTCCTTATTTTCATTATAACTGAACTTGGCACAGAAGGAGTACAATGTGATTATGAGTTCCTAAACTTACATTTGTGTAGCTGAATAGTAGCCTTACCCCAAATTTTCCTGTATGAGCATGCATTGTGTGGAAAATAAATACAAAAATAAGACAAAATACTGCAACAAAAACACGACAAAAATAAGGAAACATGAGGTAGAAACATAGAAACATAGAATCTGATGGCAGATAAGGACCGCTTGGCCCACCTAGTCTGCCCATTTCCCTACCTAACAGACAAGCTGCAGATCCTAGTTAACCAACAGCCTACTTCCTCCTACCCCACTAGAATTGCCTTATGACTGTCCCATGTATTCTTGAATTTCCCCACTATTTTTGACTCCAGGACCTCCTCAGGAAGGCTGTTCTATGCATCGACAACCCTCTCCATGAAGAAATATTTCCTCACATTACCTCTGAGCCATCCCCCTCTAATCTTTAAATTGTGCCCCCTTGTTCTTGCACATCTCTTTTTCTGAAAGATGCTACCATCTCTGACTTTGTTGATAGCCTTGAGGTACTTGAAAATTTCTATCATGCCCCCCTCTCCCTCCTTTTCTCAAGGCTATACAAATTAAGCTCCTTTAGTCTTTCTTCATATGTCTTCTGGTGCAGATCTTACACCATTTTGGTTGCCCTCCTCTGGGCAGCCTCTACCCTGTCTATGTCCTTGCAGAGACGGGGTCTCCAGAATTGCATGCAGTATTCCAGATGTGGTCTCATTAACTGTCTGTATAGAGGGATAACAACTTCCTGTTTTCTACTGTTGATGCTCTCTCTGTGCATCCCAATACCCCCAAACCCTCAAAATTGCTTTCTCACATTGCTTGCCTACCTTTAGGTCATCTGAGATAACTACCCCCAGATATCTTTCCATTTTTGTTGTTGTCAGTATCTCACCCCCCATTGTGTACTCTTCCCCTCGGTTTTTGTTTCCCAGATGCATTACTTTGCACTTCTTTGCGTTGAATCTAAGCTGCCATACATTTGACCATTCCTCCAACCTTACCAAGTCCCTATGCATCCTTTACACCCCCCTCCTTGTGTATCAACCCTGTTGCAGATATTTGTGTAGTCTGCAAAGAGACATACTTTTCCTCTCAGTCCCTCTGCAATGTCACTTACAGTATAAAGACATTAAAAAGGACTGGCCCCAGTACTGAACCTTCCAGTGCCCCACTAGTAACCCCCCTTTCTTCTCTGTGGACTCCGTTTACTATTACCCTCTGTGTCCTGTTGTCCAACCAATGTTTTACCCAGGCTACCACCCTGGGACCCACTCCCAGGCTGGTTAATTTGTTTATTAATCTTTTGTGCGGGACTGTGTCAAATGCCTTGCTAAAGTCTAGGTAGGCCATGTCCATAACCCCTCCCTGGTCTACTACTTTGGTCTCTCAGTCGAAGACATTGATTACATTCATCTGACATGATCTTCCTGCTGAGAATCCATATTGCCTTGAGTTCTGTGCCCCACTAGCCTCTAGGTACTCAACAATACTTTCCTTCAGAAGTGATTCCATCATTTCCCTACCACTGAGGTCAAACTGACAGGTCTGTAGTTTCCTACCTCTGTCTTGCTCCCACATTTGTGAAGGGGAATCACATCCACCCTCCTCCAGTCCTCAGGTACCTCACCATCCTCCCATGATTTGTTAAAAAGGGTAGTCAGTGGTGTTATTTGTTCTCCCCTTAGTTCTTTTAGAATTCTGGGGTGAATCCCATCAGGCCCCATTGCTTTATCCACCTTCAGTTTTAGGAGTTCTTTCAGAACCTTTTTTCTTGTGAAAGGACTGATATCAACCCCCCTATCCAGAGTGCTTCTATTGACTGGATTTGGTACCTCCCCCTCCTCTTCCTTTGTAAATACTGAGCAGAAGTATTTATTTCAGTATCTCTGCTTTTTCACTGTCCCTCTCTGCCCAACCACTCTCCTTTTTATTCAGCCTCAGTATCCCTGCCTTCATCTTTCTTTTCTCCCTAATGTGCCTATAAAAGGTTTTATCCCCCTTCTTAACCGAGTTGGCTATCTTTTCCTCAGTTTGGACCTTTGCTATTCTGACTGCCTTCCCCGCTTCCTTCTGTTTTAACTGGTACAGTTCTCTGTCCTGCTCCTTCTGTGTTTCCTTATACTTCATGAATGCCATCTTTTTCTCCCTAACCTTCCCTGTCACTTCTTTTGAGAACCATAGTGTTTTTCTATTTCATTTTGATTTGTTTATTTGCTTCACATAAAGGCTTGTTGCCTCTGTGATGGCAGTTTTGATGTTTCCCCATTGCTGCACCACCCCACCTTCTTGCCTGTTTGCTAGTGCTTTTCTGAGGCACTCTCCCATTTGCCAAAATCAGCCCTCCTAAACTCCAGTACCTTCAGTTTTGCATGGCTTGACTCTACAGCTACGTTTATCATGAACCACACTGTTTGGTGGTCACTTGTTCCCAGATGGCTACCCACTTCTAGATCTGAGATCCTCTTTCCATCCCCATTTGAGAGTACCAGGTCTAAGGCTGCTCCCTCCTGAGTGGGTTCCAAAACTAGCTGTCTGAAGCATGTCCCCTGAAGGGCATTAAGAATGACCCTGCTGTTGGATGTGGCTGCAGCAAAGGTGCTCCAGTTAACATCTGGCATATTCAGGTCCCCCATCAGCAATATCTCCCCTTTCTCTGCCATCACAAGGATGCCTTCTATAATTTCCTTGTCCATTTCCTTCCCCTGAGATGGAGGTCTATATACAATCCCTGTGCAGATTGTGGTGCCATTTCAAGTCTCCAAGGTGACCCACAATATCTCCTCTCCTCCCTGCTTACCCTTTAGTTCCATTGATTTGATCCCTTCCCTTACATAGAGAGTTACTCCTCCTCCTCTTCTACCCTCCCTCTCCCTCCTGTAGATTGTGTACCCTGGTATGTTGACATCCCAGTCATGGTTCTCTGTGTACCATGTTCCTGTGACTGCCATGATATCCAGGCATCCCTCTTCCATCAAGGCCACCAGTTTAGGGAGCTTGTTACCTAGACTATGGTACAGTTGGTAAGATCAAGGGTACTGATGTGCTTGGCACTTTCTAATCTGTCCACCAAGTCATCTATCTTGGATGGTTCTGGGTGATCAGGGCACCGGCAATCAGAGCACCTGTGAGAGGGCACAAACATCAAGGGTGCTCCCGCAATCAGAATGCCAGTGTAACAGGGTGCCCAGCGCGCTAGTACACTAAATTGCCTGTGGGTACAGTGCCATGCTGTAGCAGCACCTGCACCTCTGCCCCTGCCCACCAGCACCATGATCATCTGCATGGTCCTCGGGGGGGGGGTGGCACGCCATGTATGACAGCCGAGCAACTGTGTGTGACTCCCAGCCATGATGTGGTCGGCTCCACTGACGACAGCCATCCTCAGCTACACTGCAAAGGAGGTGTCCAGAGAAGGACACAGATGAGAATCAGGACCATCCATGGACAGGGAGGCCCTACAGAACTGTGACATAGACAGTGTTCAACAAAGCAAGTAACGGACTACTCTGCCAACTGCTCTGAGGCCATCCAGGTTATGTCCAGTGGAGCGGATACAGATTATACAGCCCATCGGTATACAGCATGGGAGCTGACTGGCACAGTTTGGTGAAGGAGCTGGGGTAAGATCCTTCTGATGTGAGCGCACATTCGGATCTCTGTGTTGTACAGTTGTCAGCTGTAGTGTTCAGATGTATATGCGTCTGACTTGTGCAGAGGCATGTCATCTCCGAGCAGTATGCCCTATGGGTTTATTATATTCCACAGCATTTGCAGTTCACGCCTGCACTGTTACGCACCATGCACCTCATGTGGCCCTGTCAGCTGTCAGTGGGTGGGTCTGTGGGTGTGCGGTGTGTACACTGCCCAGTTGTGCTGTGTTGGGTGGCACACCCGGTACTTTGCAGCTGTGTAGTCTGGCACAGTGCTTGATTGGTGACCTCCCACTGGTGCTGTGATTGCTGGCATCCTGATGCCAGTACCCTGCTCACCCGGAACCATCCTGGACATAGGACAGCTGTCAAATGTAGACACTTGATTAAGTTTTCTAAAATCAATGCAGACTCTTGCCCCCCCCCTTCCTTCTTATTTACAATCACCATTGGTGATGCCCAAGCACTTCTCAACTCATCTATGTTTCCCAATTCTTTCAAAGTTTGTATTTCCTTAACCATATTTGCTCTTAACCTTGCTGGTATTCTTTTTGCCTTTTGTCGAATAGGGCAAGCATGACCTGTCCTTATTACATGGGCAACACCTTTTGCAAGGCCGGGTACAATAGAATATGTACTATTAAATGCCTTTAATTCAAGAATGCATGGGACAGACATGAGGCAGTCCTTGTGGGGGGTAGGAGGAAGTAAGCTGTTGGTTAATTAGGATCTGCAGCTTATCTGTTAGATAGGAAAATGGGCAGACTAGGTGGGCCAAGCGGTCCTTTTCTGCCGTCAAATTCTATGTTTCTATGTTTCTATGTTTACCAAGTTATGTGTTTCTGCTGTTTGCTAAGGGGTTAAGGAAACATTTATCTTTACCACATCAGAAGTTATAGTTTGTTCTCACCTGCCATAAGCTATGTCCATAGCTTCCTTTTCAGTTTCTGGCAATACTAACAGGGCAGACCATGGTGTTTTTTCAGCTGTACCTCTTGATGTCCCACTTACACTTCTGAAATCACAGCTAGGTCTCTTGGCTCCTTAAACACCCCTCACTCCCCTCCCCAATTTGCCACTCCTCTAGCACCACCAAAATTAGATAAGGCCAATTTCTTGCTGCTGCCCTTACCTTCTTCCATTCCTTCTTCTGAAAAACCATGCATGATCCCATTCCATCCTGATGCCATCCTGCCCCAAAACTGTCTCTACCCACTTGTGATTTCTGCCCCCTTAAAACCTTTCGATCTTCTCCTACCCTACTTTCCCACCAAACCAGCCTTCTCATTAACACCATCCTACCACCCTCCTTTCCTCTTCGCCTGTCTCACAAGGTCTGTACTTCTCAGGCTGCTTCTCAATCCCCATGTAAGCACTCCACGCAGTAGTCCACACTGCATAATGAGGTTAAAGAATATAACTGGAAATTGCACTTTATAACAAAGTATTGCCATGTTCCTAGCTGCTGTATACATCCCATCAAGCTTGTAGTTTAAAAAAAGAGCACTTTTAGTACCTAAAACTTGCTATGGTTTCTATTTTGTAGTTCCTCTGTGCTACAGAGGAACTGCATGTCCCATGAGTCTTTTCGACATGTAGTTCTTCCGTAGCACAGAGGAACTACAAAATAGAAACCATAGCAAGTTTTAGGTACTAAAAGTGCTCTTTTTTTTTAAACTACAAGCTGGATGGGATGTATACAGCAGCTAGGAAAATGGCTAGTTGTAAACTAAAACATTTTAGTAAATGTGCTGGGACAGCACATAGTGCTTGCAATCAGCCCTTCCGGGTAACCCATTATAGAAGCTCAGACTTTTGTCTCAGAGCCGATTTGTTACAGAAGGAGGGCAGTGTAATTACGAGTTCTGACACTAAGGCATTTGTTACAGAATAAAAAAAGAGATGACCTCCTTTCAATATGATAGAGGTAGCTCCTTATTTCAGGAACAGAAATTTGGGACACAGGGTTCTGCCCAACATGTTAATCCTTATGCGGGCTGTCATCATAGACTGGAGAATAAATATATGAAAAGTCTCCTGACCCAATCTGGGACCCTGGCGACCTCCAATAGAGACATTCTACTGGAAGTCAGGCGTCATACAGAGGAAGTGTTGGAGAAAGATCCTCCTGTAGTTTGCTCATTGCTAGGTTTTCTGAGGGGTTGGTCCCCACCACCCCCTCACGAATGAAGTAACCTTGCCCCTAGCTTCTCCGATCTCTCTGGAGGAAGTTTGTCAGACTATTTCTAGCCTCTTGAATAACACAGCCCCTGGCCCTGATGGCTTACCTGGAGAATTTTATAAAAAATTGATTGAAGTATTAAGCTCTTAGTTAACAGTTGTCTTTAATGCTGTCCTTTTAAGTGACTTTGACATTCCACCTGTCCTGATGGATAGCTTACTTATTTTTCTTTTCAAAAAAGGTGACAAAAAACTTTTATGTAATTGGCGGCCTATTAGCCTTATTAATATGGATTGGAACATTCTGTGTAAAATTCTATGCCACTGCCTTTCGCTGGTGTAATATGCCAACGTTAGAGGTACCCCTGCAATGCCCCAGTAGTCCCCAGTTTCCCCCAGGTACACAGTAAAGTGCCCAGTGCACTAAATACTTGTAAAAAAATAGATGTGATATGCAGTACAAGCAATAATGGCCTGGATGGAATGTTGTGCTGAGCTGCTCACCATTCAAGCCATTCCAGAATAAGTAGGTTTAGTTTTGAAAAATTAAGTCAGTTAGAGAGAGATCCTGGTAGCTGTGGGAGAGGATGCAGCAGGTCTGGGGGGACCAGAAAAAGGCTGAAGCTATCTGTTCAGGCTTGTTTGCATGCCTGCTCCTTCTCTAGCTGCTGAAGACTGCTCAGAAGCTGTACGGCATGGTCAGTAGTGCCATTGGGGCACCACAAGAAGAAAAAAAGCATCCGGTGCAGTCGCTGGGCTGAGAGCCCTGACGTTTATTTGTGTTATGCCCCAGTTAATTAATTTAAAAGTTTCTCCACTCCCCTGTCGGCGGCAGTAGCAGAGTCACATTTCCAGTGCACCAAGAAAGCAAGAGTTGGGATGACCTGAAAGGTCCCTGATATCCGCCGCACTGCCTGAAGCCCTCCCACTGCCAGAGGCAACTCCCGTCTCCTGACCAGAAGCTCAACAGAGTGCGTAGTGGTGAGTCGGCAGCAGCACTTGCTCTGTGCTGACCACGTACAAGGAAAGGACTGTGCATTTGTTTTTTCATTTTAAACTGCGTGCAGTAGGTGCTTGGCAGAGCAGTTGAGTGCCGCGGAAGGGTCCAGAAGCAAGCACCCAAATTTAATTATTCATAAAGGGGCAGGTGTAGTAATGCCCACGAGAGGGGCTATCCTGCAAGGCCAAACAAAGTCCTTTTAAATATTCAGTAGAGGGCTGAGTTTGAGGAGGGACAGAGAGACTCAGTGGCAGCAGACTCAGAGAGCCAGCAGCATTAAAGGGGCCCTGCCTCTGTAAAGCTGCATTAATAGCAAAGAGAGGAGGCCAGGCACATTTAAGAGAGGCATCAGGCCCAGTTTAAAGAGGGTATCAGGCCCATTTCAGGGGGTGCCAGGCCCATGTTTAAGAAGGGCACCAGGCCCACAGTTAAAAGGGGCACCAGGCCCATTTCAGAGAGGGCACCAGGCCCAGTCTAGAGAGGGCACCAGGCCCACATTTAAGAAGGGCACCAGGCCCACAGTTAAAAGGGGCACCAGGCCCATTTCAGAGAGGGCACCAGGCCCAGTCTAGAGAGAGCACCAGGCCCACGTTTAAGAAGGGCACCAGGCCCACAGTTAAAAGGGGCACCAGGCCCATTTCAGAGAGTGCCAGGCCCATGTTTAAGAAGGACGTCAGGCCCACATTTAAGAGGGCGGCAAGCCCATAATTAAGTAGTGCACCAGGCCCAGTGGTACTGAGGGCACCAGGCCCTAGCAGTAAGTAAGGTGCCAGGCCTAGAGAGTTAGGGCAGAACAGGTCCTGGTAGTAAGTAAGACACCAGGCCTAGCAAGTTAGGGCAGACCAGGCCCTGGTAGTAAGGTGCCAGACCTAGTAAGTTAGGGCACCAGGCTCAGTAGTAAGTAGTGCACCAGGCCCAGTAACAAGTTAGGTACCAGGCTCCACAGCAATGAAGCAAGGGCATGCTTAGGCTCATCTGTACTTGGAAGGGCCCATTCAAGGGAAAGGCCACTGATATTTAGAGGGACAACACAAGGCTCAGGACCCATAGCTAGCTATGTAGGCCCACAGTTGTGTTCGGGGCCCAGCGATAGGAGTGACCCCAGATCTAATAGGAGTCTAGCTAGCAACGTAAGCCCATCAGTGTTAAAGGGGCCTGGTCACCCATCTAGCGTATAACCATTCAGGAGCCTATCCCCCACTGTTGTGTTTCCACAGTAACAGGAGAACCCAATTTAGCTAGAAGGGACCCCATTAGAGCTAGGTCCACCAGAGCTAGGGTTGAATCAGTACGATAGATTGCCTGTATATTTATTGTGGTCTGGACATTGAGACTATATATATTTATTGACCATTACAGTAGGAATTGAGACTCTGTTTATCATTTTTCTGCATTATTATTCATTCTACGAACATTATTGAGTGTCAGAACTGTCTTGCATTGCTTTGTGCCAGCATTTCGGTGCTGGATAGCCATCTGAGTCAGTCTTCAACTATCTTCGGGTCACTTCACCCCGGTGCAACCCTGTAAGTCTTCACCTATCCTTCAAGAATTATCCTCCAGTGCATCCAGGAGCAGACAACAGCCAATCCACAAAGAGCCGTACCTCAGTCGCCTCACAGTTACATCGTCCCGTTTGTTATTTTCCTCTCACAGTTTCCCAGTATGGCTTGACCCAGTGCAGAAGTCTGCTGTCCGTTTTCTTGTTTTCACATCCTCAACGGAGTACTGTTCAACTCATCAGTGTCAGTTCTCCGAGTGACATTCGGTTTGTTGTTTTCCGTGTGTCCTGGCTCGTCCGGCTGTGGACTCCAAGTTTGGTCGCAGTTCGACGTACGATTTATTGTTTTGGTGAGTGCCTTGGCTCATCCGGCCTTGGAACTCAGAAGACAGATGCTCTTCAATGCCAGAGAGAGAGAGAGAGAGAGTGGTTGCCTGGAGTCCAAGAGTTGTCCAGAGGTCCTGATCCAGTGAGGGTGCCAGCCAGTGTGTGTCTTCAGTCCAGAGGGAGTTTTTGCCTGGAGTCCAAGAGTGGTCCAGAGGTTCCGATTCTCCCAATCCAATGTGTCTTCAGCCCAGAGGGAGTGCTTGCCTGGAGTCCAAAAGTGGTCCAGAGGTTCCGATTCTCCCGATCCAGTGTGTTCATCAGTCCAGAGTGCATCTTCAGTCCAGAGGCAGACTGTTGGTTCTTCTGCTTCTTTTTCTTCATCCCTTCACTTGGAAATCCAGAAGTGGATAGTGGCCAGGTGGTTTACATTGCTTATTCTTTCCGGGCAGTCTAGAAGCAGACTGCAGCCGGATCTTGTATTCCTTTCCAGCAACCCTAGAGAGGTAGGGTGTAGCCAAGAACCCATGGTCTGTTAAATATTCTATGCATCCATAGCTTTCCTACCAAGGTTCTGTATTGCAGTGGGAAACCAGTGGAGTATTTCTATATTTCTTTCATCGACAGAGAAATTTATGTGCACCAACTGACAGTCATCTACTGTATAAACTCTTCTTGTAGTAGTAAAGTGGCTGTATCTTCAAAACCTAAGTTTAGGGAGAGGTGCACCTCAGGGTGAAAGTAGATATCTGAGGAAAGGAAAGATGCTCTTACAGTGTAGCTGTTACAGTCGATTGATCCATTCTGGTATTTTATGCTGTAGAGTTTTCCCTCTTATAGGGAGGTAGGGAAACAGAAATAAAAGATGCTCTTACAGCGTAGCTACATAGAAATATAGAATTTGACGGCAGATAAGGACCGCTTGGCCCAACCAGTTTGCCCATTTCCCTACCTAATGGATAAGCTCCAGATCCTAGTTAACCAGCAGCCTACTTCTTTCCTACCCCAGAATTGCCTTATGACTGTCTCATGCATGCTTGAATTCCACTACTGTTTTTGACTCCACAACCTCCTCCGGAAGGCCGCTCCATGCATCCACAACCCTCTCTGTGAAAAAATTCTTCCTTAAATTACCTCTGAGCTGCCCCCCTCTATCTTCAAATTGTGCCCCCTTTTTCTTGCACACCTCTTTTTTCGAAAGATGCTACCCTCTTGGACTTTGTTGATTCCCTTGAGGTACTTGAAAGTTTCTATCATGTCCCCCCTCTCCCTCCTTTCCTCGAGGCTATACATATTAAGCTCCTTAAGTCTCTTCATGTGTCTTCCAGTGCAGGCCCTGCACCATTTTAGTTGTCCTCCTCTGGACAGCTTCCATCCTGTCTATGTCTTTGCAGAGATTGGGTCTCCAGAACTGCACGCAGTACTCCAGATGGGGTCTGACCAGCTGTCTGTACAGAGGGATAATAACTTCCTGTTTTCTACTGGTGATGCCTCTCCCGGTGCATCCCAGTATCCTCCCAGCCCTCCTTGCTGCCCTCTCACATTGCTTGCCCACCTTTAGGTCATCTGATATGACTACCCCCAGGTCCCTTTCCATTTTTGTTGTTGTTAGTATCTCATCCCCATTGTGTACTCTTCCCCTGGGTTTTTGTTTCCAGGTGCATTACCTGCACTTCTTAGCATTGAATCTAAGCTGCCATACATTTGACCATTCCTCTAACCTTGCCAAGTCCCTTCTCATCCTTTCCCACCCCACCTTGTGCATCAACTCTGTTGCAGATCTTTGTGTCATCTGCAAAGAGACATATTTTCCTTCCAGTCCCTCTGCAATGTTTATAAAGACATTGAAGAGGACCGTCCTATCACTGAACCTCATGGTACCCCAATTAGTAACCCCACTTTCTTCAGAGTGGACTCCATTTACTATTACTTTCTGTGTCCTATTCTCCAGCCAATTCTTTACCCAGGCTGTCATCTTGGGACCCACTCCCAGGCTGGCTAACTTGTATATTAATCTTTTGTGTGGGACTGTGTCCAAATGCCTTGCTAAAGTCTAGGTAGGCCATGTCCACAGTCCCTCCCTGATCTACTACTTTGGTCACCCAGTCAAAGAAATCTATCAGATTGCGTCTGGCATGACCTTCCGCCAGAATCCATGCTGCTCTGGGTCCTGTGCCCTCTGACCTCTAGATACTTGACAATCCTTTCCTTCAGAAGTGATTCCATCATTTTCCCTATCACCGAAGTTAAACTAACAGGTCTGTAGTTTCCTGCTTCTGCCTTACTCCCACTTTTGTGAAGGGGAATCACATCTGCTCTCCTCCAGTCCTCTGGTACCACCCCATCCTCCCATGATTTGTTAAAGAGGGTAGTCAGTGGTGTCACTAGTTCTACCCTTAGTTCTTTTAGAATTCTAGGATGAATCCCATCAGGCCCCACTGCTTTGTCCACCTTCAGTTTTAAGAGTTCTTTCAGAACCCTTTCTTCTGTAAATGGGCTGGTATCAACTTCTGTATCCAGAGTGTTTCTGTTTGTTTTAGGTACCTCCCCCTCTTCATTTGTAAATACTGAGCAAAAATATTTGTTTATTATCTCTACCTTTTCACAGTCACCCTCTGCCCACCCTCCCTCTCCTTTATTAAGCCTCACTGTCCCTCCCTTGGTCTTTCTTCGCTCCCTGATGTAACTATAAAAGGTTTTATCCCCCTTCTTAACTGAGTTGGCTATCTTTTCCTCAGTTTGGGCCTTTGCTGTCCTGACTGTCTTCCCAGCTTCTTTTTGCTTTAACTGATACAGTTCACTGTCCTGCTCCTTCTGTGATTCCTTGTACTTCCTGAATGCTCTCTTTTTCTCTTGAACCTTCACTGCCACTTCCTTTGAGAACCATAGTGGTTTTGTTTTGTTTATTTGCTTCACACAAAGGCTTGTTACCTCTGTGATGGCAGTTTTTATTATTCCCCATTGTTTTTCCACCCCTCCTCCCTGCCCATTTGCTAGTGCATTCCTTAGGCACTCACCCATTTTGGCAAAGTCAGCCCTCCTAAAGTCCAGTACTTTTGCCTTTATATGGCTTGACTCTATTGCTGTGCTTATTGTGAACCATGCTGTTCTATGGTCGCTAGTTCCCAGATGGCTACCCACTTCTACATCTGTGATCCTCTCTCCATCTCCATTTGAAAGAACCAGGTCTAAGATTGCTCCCTTTCGAGTGGGCTCCAATACTAGTTGTGTAAGGCATGCCTCCTGTAGGGCATCTAGAATAACCCCACTCTTCGAAGTGGCTGCTGCAACTGCACTCCAGTTAACATCTGGCATATTCAGATCACCCATCAGCAATAACTCCCCTTTTTCTGCCATTCTAAGTATATTCTCTATCATTTCCTTGTCTATTTCCTCCCCCTGAGAAGGGGGTCTGTATACAACCCCTGTGCGGATTGTGGTGCCATTGCCTGTCTCCAAATTTACCCACCATGCTTCTTCTCCTCCCTGTTTACCCTTATGTTCTGTTGCTTTGATTCCTTCCCTTATGTAAAGAGCTACTCCTCCTCCTCTTTTACCCTCCATGTCCCTCCTGTAAATAGTGTATCCTGGTATGTTTACGTCCCAGTCATGGTTTTGTGTGTACCATGTTTCTGTGACTGCCACGATATCCAGATGTTCCTCCTCCATCAAGGCCACTAATTCAGGAAGCTTGTTACTCAGACTACGGGCATTGGTACTCATTGCTCTCCATTTTTTGATGGCTTTACCTTCTGTTGCAGCATCCCCCACTGACCTTTCTACCTCGGTCTTTTTCTCATTTAGTACCCAGTTTTGTAGGGAGAGGCTGGGATTTTCCTGCTGCTTATCAGTGCCTCCCCCCTTAACTAGTTTAAAAGCTAACCAATGAAGCATTTAAACCGATTGCTCAAAAGACTTTTTCCCTTCCTGGACAGATGCAGACCATCCTGCCAGTATAGGCTGGTGTCCTTCCAGGTGGAACCCCAGTCCCCAATGAAGCCAAATCCCTGTGCTCCACACCATTTTTTCAACCATTCATTAAACTGCATGGTGCAGAGTACCCTCGCCTCACCCATGCCATTGACAGGCAGAACCTCTGAGAAGGATACTGTGTGTGCTACTTGTCTTAGGCCCCTCCCCAACTCTACAAAGTCCTCCTGCACTGCTCTAATCTTATGATGAGCCAAGTCATTTGTCTCTAGGTGGACAATGACATCCAGCTCAGACTCCCATGCAGCTGTTCTCGTGATCCTGAGGATGCGCTTCCTGTCCTTCCAAGCCATGGCACCAGGCAGGCACCTTACTTCAGTTTTCCCTGCTCCTCCCAGTTCTATGTCCCTAATAATTGAGTCCCCCACCAGGAGCTGCTTCCTTTCCCTGTGGTGTCCTCTGCCTCCTTCCTGTGGGCCTCCCTTGTGACAGTTGTTCTCAGCCTCCTTAGTCTCCTCTGCGGGTGCATCCATAGGGGAGCTATGCTCTCCCAGAATGGTGTATGGATTGTGGAGTGGAACAACTGACTGGGTGTGCCTCTGTTCCACCACCCTCACCCTCCCTGAGCCCACTGTGGTCCAACTGCTGTGTTATTCCTCTTGCATATAGTGAAACATAATTTGGCATATAGTGAAATATAATCTTGCATCTGGTAAAGAAGAAGGTTGTGTATGTATGATTGTCCCTCTCTTGTGTCCCTACCTTATGGTCAGTTGCCAATAAACAAGTTCCTTTTCTCTAATCATGCCTCCTGCCTTTCCATTTTGGTGAAGAATTATATCACATAGACAAATAGGAAAAGAACTGCCTTACCACCTGGGTGGGTGTACTGGAATAGCCTGACATTCATATCTTTCGGCTCTCTTCATTTGGTGTCATGGAATTATGTGATTATCATTCATTCCAAATATTACCACCCATCTATCTCCTCCTGCCTCCCGGCTCACTTCAGCTGGCAGCAGCAGAACTCATTTCCACATCCCAAACTTATGTGATTCCTGGTAGATCTGTGATGGCTATTTTAAAATTACTCTGGGAAGTTTATGCCTTGGCACATACGAATGTCTATATTCTTAGTCTGGACCAACATAAGGCTTTTGATCTGGTATTCCATGATTATCTGTTTACTATTTTAGCTTATTATTGTTTCCCCACTACTTTTATAGCCTGGATCAAACTTCTCTATGCTAAAGCTTCCACCTGCCTCTTAGTAAATGGCATATGGGACAGCTATGTTTCTATCAAATGGGGTGTGAGGCAGGGGGCCCTTTGAGCCCCCTGCTCTACCCTTTCACGATAGACCCCTTATAACGTAAACGTAATGCAGATAGCCATATTCATTGCTTGGCTTCCCCTTCAGGAATTATGTTTCCTAATGCATTGGCTTATGAGGATGACATTTGCCTATTCGTAGCTGACTCAGCATCTGGCCTATGGGCGGTTGACTTGGTCCAAGAATTTTCAGACTGCACTGGGGCATTACTCAGTAAAGATAATAGCATGGGCCTGTCCCTTTGCCATGGTCAGGATTCCCCACCCCCTGTTATGCAGGGCATCTGCATTCATAGGACCCAGTTACAATTTTGGGCATCTCTTTGGCATGGGACTAATCCTGCAAAGGATAATTGGCTTGCTTGTTTGGCTCACGCTGATACGAAAGTTCAGAAATGGAAATCCTTTCCTATGACTTGTAAAAAGTGTGTTTATGTGATTAAAACTTTCTTGTTTCAAATTCTTTTTATCTGTCGCACAGATCTTTCCCTTACCTTTACATTTGGAGACCAAATTGTATAACCTGTGCATCCAGATGTTGTGGGGCAGAAGGCTTAATCCTGTTAACTGGTCAGTCATTTATTGGCCCATAGCAAAAGGAGGTCTGAACATGCCAAACCTGGTAGTTTCCTTTTTTCCAATTTTTCTTTATGCTAACTTTATTCATATCTTGCAAGGGAATCATACCATATGGAGTATTTTGTTTCAGCAGAGATGTACCTATTTCCTTCAGAAATAGGGAGCACCACAATGGGGACATTTCGTGCCATCCCCTCTGGAACTGCTACTTATTGAGTTGGATTTTTTAAAAAACTAAAACAATGGGAGATTTTGGATGTTAAGGTTTTGTCTCATACTAGAAAAGATTTAACAAAAATGATTTTATCTAGGCAGTTTTTAATAACTCCTTGTATTACTTGTCCACCTGCTGTTCCTGAATCTGCCTTACTGAGACAACTGACCGAATCTAAAGACCCCCCAAAAATGTGGGATACTCTATGGTTGTGTTGCCATATTAGACTAAATGATCAGAGCAATCATTTTCACAAAATTGTTACGGAACGTTTTTGCCCTAGGGAGGACTGCGTCGAGGCACCAGTAACTATGGCTAACTTATTCTTTGAATGCTCTTATATAGTAAACTTTTGGCATGCATTAGCTACTAGCTGGGATCTACAGCTATTTTCCACCATGACATATGAGATTCTAGTATTTCAGCATTTTCCAGCCTCATGGCAAATATTTCACCCAGGGACCTTACGGGTCCTCTTTGCAATACTTACATGGTCAATATGGCAAGTCCGGTGCCAGTGTGCCTTGCAACAGAAGGTCATGCTGTTAGCTGGTTTAATTGCAAAGGTTTCAAAAGAGATTGGCAGTTTTTATGCTCATGAATGTTCAACCCTGCCACATCCAGTCATAGCCACTTGGTGGATACATATTCCCTCCAGAGTGACCTGGGATCCTGGATAGAATATTTTCCTTTTTCAATACATCCATCTCTGTTCCTTGTCACTGTGATTTGTGATATGTAGTATCTGTTTCCCCCTTTTCAGTATTTTCTAAATACAACCCCTACTCTCTAGGGGTAGGGGGTGGAGGTGTTAGTATGGCATTATTCTTTTTTGATTTTTCTGATTCGATGAGTGGCAGTTTCAGACTTGTGTATCTTCTTTATCAGTATTTTACTAGTGTAAACAGTACACTGTAAAAATTATTTACTTTCTGAATTTTGATTTTCTTTCCATATGTCACACTGTATTGCATTATGATGTTGAAGTCTGAATACAAATTTCCCTTACTCTTAGGGATGGTGGGGGGGGAGGGAGTCTTATATAGGATGTATGAATTAATACAGAGTTTGCTTTAATTTATTAGGTTTTTTTATAAGGTTACAATTTTAACAGAGTTTTCAAGAGGGGACAAGTATGAAGAAATATTTATTTATGCTTGACAGTTTTATAACATGATTTTGTCATAGTTTGAATAAAAAATGTCCCTACTCTTTTTGAGAAGTGCCATGGGATCTTTAACATCCACCTGAACTACCACCATAATAGGCAGATGGGACCTCGGTTTAATATCTCATCTGAAAGACAGATGATAATGCTGAAAGTTGTTTGTGTGTAAAATGTATAACATTTGAATCTCTTCCCTCAGAGTTTAACTGTTTAAAAGATGAATTAAAAATGTCATAGAGATAAGCAACATAGAATCATTTTTTAGAACCTTGGAAGCTAAGAAGTGCTTATTAGGAACCTTGAATACTCTGACTGCTGAGCCATCATTCAAGCAGAATAATAAACATCACAAAATGGGTAGGGATGAATTAGGAAACCCACTGGATGAAGACTAGCAATCTGTATGCTCAAGAAAAAAAATCTAGGCGCAAGCATTGATCAGTAGTTTAAAAAACTCTACCAACAAACAACTGTTTTGCTATACAGTTAGATGATCCCACCCTGTTGTATGAGCAAGACTACTACAGTAACTTTCCAAAAAAACAGAATGAAAACTGTGGTTGGTGACTCAGTTGTTAAGACTTTGTGACTCGCCTGTTTGTAAAGATTACAAACTGAATTCAATGGTGACAAGTTTCCCAGGAGCAAAATCCAAGAGACATCAAAGCAAGAATCACAAACATACTTAAAGGGTGTGGTGAAAGCCCAATTGTAACTCTCTGCCTAGATACAAACAACATAGGACTAGAACACGAAAAAAATGCATGCTATTAACTCCTTGAAACACAGTCCAGTTCACCCCCACCTCCCAATAAATCTGAGAAGTAAAATGTTTTAACTGGCTGAACTGGTTATTTTCTTACTTTTAACCTCCTGGAAAACAGGTTCTCTTAGTTTTCAGATTGGAATTCCAATGTGAGCAAGCCAAACCACCGGACAACAAGGTGGAACCCCATGGTTTCGTCTTAACTATGAAATGCCTACAGTGGCTACTTTTAAATAGAGTATATTGCCTAAAGTGGCTACTGTAAAGTAAAGTGCTTCCACCCAGATAATTTCACAGGTGATCAAAGAGAGCATCCTAAAAGGAGTACCACAAGCTCCCAAACTCTAAACACTTTCCAAAACCAGCACGCTCTAACCTTTGCATTGTTCACAGACTTCAAATCGCATTTCCTGCTGAAGGGTGCTACTGATTTGGTGGCATGTAAAAAACAGAGTCCAGTGCATTTTAACTGCCTGAGCTGGCTGTTTTCTTACTTTTAACTTCAAGTAAAAGGGGTTCTCTTAGTTTTCAGACTAGAATGCCAATACGAGCAAGCCAAATCACTAGACACCAAGGTGGAACCCCACAGTTTGGTCCAAAGTATGAAATGCCTACAGTGGCTACTCTTAAAAAGAATGCAATGCCTACATTGGCTCCTTTAAAGTAAAGTGCTTCCATCTAGGTAATTTCACACGGGAGCATGCAAAAAGGAGTACCACAAAACTCCCAAACTCTGAACACATTCCAGAACTAGCACACTCTAACCTTTGTATTGTTCACAAAGTTCAAATCACATTTCTGTTGAGGGGTGCTACTGGTTTTGTGGCATGTAACAGACAAAACAAACAGAGTCCATGCACAAACCTCCTTGGTAAGTCTGAGAAGTATAACATTTTAACTGCCTGAACTGGCTATTTTCTTACTTTTCATGGAAAAGCGGTTCTCTTAGTTTTCAGATTGGAATTCCAATGAAATGTCTGCAGTGGCTGGCTACTCTTAAATTGAGTGCAATGCCTAAATTGACTTCTTTAAAGTAAAGTGGTTCCACCCTGATAATTTCACAGGTGATCAAAGGGAGCATGCTCAAAGGAGTACCACAAGCCCCTAAACTCTAAACACTTTCCAAAACTAGCACTCTCTATGCATTGTTCACAAAGTTCAAATAACTTTTCTGATGAGGAGTACTACTGGTTTTGTGGCATGTAGCAAACAAACAAATAGAGTCCAGTGCACCCCCACCATGGTAAATCTGAGAAGTAAAACATTTTAACTGCGATGGCTATTTTCTTAACTTAATGGTAAAGGGGTTCTCTTAGTTTTCAGATGTGATCCTTGAATTAGGCACTGGAATAAAGAATAGGGGTTGTGAGGTCCTTGTTTCTGGTAGCCTTCCCATTCTACGCACCTCAGTAGGAGAAATCAATACAATATGATGTCATAATACAAGCCCCCATGATAGGTATACATCCTTGTATACAACCCTTACCCATTATTTATTTTATATGTACATACTACACATACACATACATATATATATATATATACATATATTTATTTATTTTCTCTGCAAAAAAAAAACTTTGTTAATGTACCATTAGGGCTCCAGTGACAAAAGTTGGGAAATGCGGTCTTAGGGTTTCCAGCACTAATACCCTCACCCCCAGCCTGGGTTTCCAACCCTAACACCCCCCCCCCAGCCCTACATGCAGAAACAGGTGTGGGGGGGTGCCTTGAGGTTGTGAACCCTAATGCTCACCCCATTCCATGAGTAGGTAAGCTGAGATGGGTACAGTACAGATGAAGGGGATGAGCATTAGGGTTCAGAACCCTAATGCATGCCTCCCACACCTGTTCCTGCATGCAGAGTGGGGTTGGGGGTGGGGGCAAGGTGTTAGGGTTGGCAAACCAGGGTGGGTGGATGGAGGTTAGGCTGGAAACCCTAAGACTGTATTTCCCACATTTCTCAACTTTTGTTGCTGGAACCCTAATAGTGCATTAACAAAGTTTTTGCAGAGAATTTCCCTACTTTTTAAGATAGTATAATCATAGGCTTATTTACATGTGCTAGCGCAGGGTCATCTGGCTACCATGTATGCATAAGGCCTGCACTTCCATCACCCCATAATGATATTCATATTTGAATGTGGGAATACACAGTGCCATCCATCTATAATTTGAGATATTCTAATCCTATCCCTATTTCCCTGTGGGAGTGCTCCCATGAGTCCTTATTGGTATCCATATTTGCATGTGGGAGTGCAGGGAAATCCAGTTCCAGCACTCCCAACCATACATACTTTTTTAGATAGTATAGTGCTACCCTTTTTTGCCTGTGGGAGCACAGGCCCTCTGGGCCCTACGCTCCCATCCCAAAGTGTGCAGACCCAGAGAAAGACCTGGCATTGCAATGTTCTCCTATAGTAAACACAGAAAAATTTGAAAACTGTGTAACTTGACACCAAATTAATATATTTTCATGAAACCAGCAAAAGGCACATAGATGGGGAGGTTCCATGTCATTACGGTGACTGGAGAACGGTGACCCATGAAGAGGGTGGAAATCCCCTAGTGCGATGACTTTGCACAACGTCTATTTTTGCTGGGGGGACTTTGCCCCCACACCACCCTTTCTTTATTATATTAACTCTGGGGGTGGCATACCTTGGGGATGTGGAGAACTGCCGGTTGCCTGAATGTGTTGGTGCTGAGGTTCCATCACCCTCTTCATGGGTCACCATTCCTCAGTCACCATTTTAATGTGCTACCAGTGGGGCAAGCCCTTTGTACCCAGAACATTTCAGAACAAAATTGCAAACCATTTATTCACAGCAGAATGACAAAGAAATGACTGTGTACACCTCCCATTACAATGTTATCCTACGAGAAATGAATGAAAATTTAACTCCACAGAACTCCAGAGCAAAGTAATATATTTTACTCAAACCAGAAATATACACATCTGTGGGGCAAGCCCTTTGTACCTTGATAATTTCAGATCAAAATAACAAAACCGTTTTGTGCAGTGACTAAAAATACAGCTGTCTTAAAAATCCTTTTTTGCAAATTGCGAAAAAGAATCCTTTTCATAGTTAATTTTTTTGCAATTTGGGGTAAAAGAAAATCCTTTTTTACAAATTGTGAAAAAGAATCCTTTTCCATGGTTCCTTTTTAGCAATTTGCGGCAAAAGAAAATCCTTTATCACAAATTGCTGAAAAAGATCCTGTTTTGCAGCATTTCTTTTCTGCAGTTTGCAAAAAAGGATTTCTATGAGTGAAAAAAACACATTCTAAGCAAGTTATGAAACAAATAGCCCCAGAATCTGATTCTACAGGCCCTAATTAGGTAAACACAGCTGCTAGTGTTTACTAAAGCCCTCAATTTATTTTAGTAATGTAATTTTGTCATCGCTAACAGAAAACAAGATGGTGGCAGCACAACAAAAGATTTCGCATTTGTGGCAAAGATTCTGCATTTGTGAAAAAGGAGTCTCCATTTGTGATAAAGAATCCTTTTTCAAGTGTGACATCTAACTGTGACATCAATGGGACATTGGGAATAATGGGAAACTTTGAAATTTAATAACTTTGGAATGGATTCATATTTTTTTCACAAAAACCTTCAAAAGGTACATCTGTGACCCAAGACCTTTGTACCCTAAAAATGTCAGATCACAGTTCCGCACAATTCTTTGCGCAGCAGCATGACAAAGAATTTCACCAAAAGTGGTAATTTTCATATTGTGTGACAATTCATATCTCCACACCCACACATCCGATTGGTCCCTGATGGTGCATGCAAAATGTCATATGAAGTTCTTGAATGGTTGCAAAGTTATTAAAGTGCAAAAATTTCAGTTTAACATAGAAGACTGAACCCTAATACAGGGGTGCTACTGCACCCCTATGATATTCCTTGCAAAAAATCTAATTAGTGCACTAGTTAGGGTTGGTTACAGTGACAAAAGTAGGGAAATATGGCATTAGGGTTTCCAAGCCTAACACTCCACCCCACCCTGCAGACAGTAACAGGAGTGTGGTGTGCTTTGGAGTTCTCAACTGCAATGCTCACCCCATTTCATGAGTAGACATGTTGAGATGGGTACAATATATGAAAATGAGGTGAACATTAAGGTTCAGAACCCCAACGCACACTCCACGTCTTTGCTGCCTACAGGGCGGGGCATGGGTGTTAGGATTGGAAACCTTAACACCACATTTCACTACTTTTGTCACTATAGCCAACCCTAACTAGTACATTAACAACATTTTTTTTTGGCAAAGAATGCACTTACTTTTTGAGATAGTATAATGTTATCCTTATTTTCTGCAAGAATGCAGGGCCCTCTCATCCCTGCACTCCAATCCCTCTCTAAATGAATCCTTTTTTGCATGTGGGTAAATATATATATAAAAATGTGTAAACTGTGTATATTTGTAATATAAGTAAATATACAAAAATATAAATATGAATGCCTTAGCAGACCTTAGAAGCTTGAGCAAGGAAGAATTATGTTAAGCTGGTGCTGGAAATAAAACTGAATCAAGTAGAAACTAATACAATGCTAAAGAAATAACCAAGCATATAGCAGGCATAGACAAAGCTGAGTGAAGCTGAGAGCAGCAGAAACCATGCAGATACTGAAGCAAGGAGCAGGAGTGCAGTAAACAGTTATTTAAACTACAAGACCTGTGAGGCTATGGTAGGCTAAATCTGATAGTCTCATACTAGAATTAAAAACAGAGACAATAAGTAACAAATGCAAATAATATAACACAATGACAACAATAAGCAATAGACTTAAACAAAAGTTGATATCAAACAAACATCAGGTAAAAAAACAGGTACTGACGCAAGGTCCAAAAAGACTGTGATAGCAAAATAACAAGTTCAAAAATCCAAGAAAAGTCCACAGTGGAGACTATTAAAGAATCTGCAGTGAAAATCAACTTGGAAAATTGCAAACTGGATGGCAAAACAAGGCACGGTCAAAATAGAATCAGAGCAGGGCATTGAAAGGTGAGTGACTTAGACAGTTCCTCCAGCACCCCAACCATGTGTCAGCCAGGAGTACAGTACCTATAAAAAGAAGTTGAGCCATGGGTGGTCAGGTGGTGGGTAGGAGGGAGGGCAATCCCAAATGCTCCAAACTCCTGGCTCTGTCAGATTCTCCCCTGTAAAGACAAACCTCTCGGGGGGGGGGGTACTGATGACCAGTCCTGGGGAAAAACAATCTCTTGAGCTGCTGAAGAGGGAAAGAAGTCACAGCACTGTAACAGAATGGAAGTCTAATTGACTTCCTATCCCAAGCTTGCACACAGCTGAAACGGCAGTTCAGGAATGCAGTAAACATCAGAAGCTGCTCCGAACTAGTGGTTAAATTGGAAATATTTAAGAGATGAAACTGCATGCTCTACAATTGTAGGAGTCACAATTCCACACATTCCACATTTCCACACATGTGTTGGTTTCTACTGAACACATAATTTTTTTGAGTTATTTAATTTTGTTTCCCTCACTAACTGTAAAACAAAATGGCGGCTGTATGAAAAAAGATTTCCCATTTGTGACACAGAATGACCCTTTTACGAAAAAAGATTACCCATTTGCAACAAAGGATCCTTTTTTGAGGCTCACATCTAACTGGAGAGTGAAATTCCCATTGAAAATTATAGGAAACTTTAAAATGTAATAATTTGGAACTTACTAATATTTATTTTCACCAAATCTTCAAAAGGACACGTCTGTGACCCAAAATGTTTCTACCCTAAAAATTTTGGACCAAAATCCGAAGCTGTTTTTGCACTGCAGTGTGACAAAGAAATGAAAAAAAAACTGTAGTTTTCAGTTTTTCACACTCCATATCACCAAACTCATGCATCTGACTGGAATAAACTTGGCACATCAAGAGATCTAGTTCATAATTTTGAGTTTAACATAGAAGTGACCATTCAACCTTAACTATAGGGGCATGACCACACCCCTATAATATATACATATAGATATAGGTATATATAAGGCATAGACTCACAATCCTTGTGATAAATCTCTTTATACAATAGGGGTGTGTTGTATTCATTGAGAATAAAATCATGTATTCTCACCCCAGTGAGACAAATGGTTGATGACATAGCTGCAGTGAAAATATTTACATTTACGCATACTGTAGCTATGTCATCAGCCAATATTCTCACTCCAGCAGCATGTCCCCAATGTAAGTTAAAACTTCTTTCAAATGTGAAACTGAAATGTTTGAGGTACCTAATTAAACAGCTGGTTTGCATTCTTCATTCTTTGCTTGCAGTTTCACAAACGCCAGAAGCCTGCAGCAGTATAGTCCTCACTGCACCAAATGGCACACACCTAAAACAACACATTTCTGTACTACAAGCTGCTGAATGGTCATGCAGTCTCTCACACTGCATTCAAACTGTATACCTATTGGGTCCCATTTATGATCTCTGCAATAACAAACATAAAGAAAATCTGTCTACAGACTCCGACTCTGACTAACATACCAGTGAACTGCACTGCACACATATTTCCACACCGAAGCCTTTAGTTCTTAATTTCATTTCTTCACATGTTACAGCAACCTAAACATGACCTCTTTAAACTGGTATTACTCACATGAGATATACTCCGAAACTGTATAATTCTTGCTGTCGGTCTCAGTGAAAAATAAAGCTGAGCATCTCAATGACAACGAAAGCACCTCGCACAATCAAAAGTGTTGTCTTACCTGTAGTTCCCATGGAGCTTCTCACAGACATTCCAAAACAAATAACATATAAGTCAACCACAAATGAAAAAGTCACGCACAGCAGCATACAACAACAATTAAACACTACACATAATAAAATACAGGGAAAAAGGAAAATCACACACAGTATCTACAGGAAACATCCCTGACATGTCTCGCCTACCAAAACACATCATCCAACCACGGATCACAATCACACACTCATCAACCTATTACCACTCACTCACATACACAACGACCAATCGCACAACTTATACAAATCCCATTCATACCCATTCACTCCCAGCAGCAACTCACAGCAACAGAACGACTTAAGATAAAACAAAAACAAATTAAAGCTTCCACACCTATTGTATAAATCGCACACATGATGTGCAGATCATGGGATATGGCAAATATTCTCACTCCTGCATCGTGAGGCATGGATATCTCACTTGTGCCTTCGACACTTGTAAGATATCTATGCCTCACTCTGCAGAAGTGAGAATACTTTCCATATTCCACTCCTGCCCATCATGTATCCCCTATTTATTTCCACATATATCAAACTGGTGTAAAAAGGAAGAAATAATGTTCATAGATACCTGGGAGGAATTTGAAGGTAACCAGGGCTTGTATGCAAGAGCCAGCCTCATTTGAATAAATGAGGGGCCAACAAGCTGGGAAGTATTATTAAAACAAGGATGGATCATATTCATTTAAACTAAATAGGATGGGGGTGGTCAGGTTCAGATCACTTAGGCCACAATTAGTCTACCACAAATACAAAAATATCATATGCAACAAGAGGGAACAAAATATACACTCCTAAAAAATGTCAATGCATGCTATGTAATACAAGGAGCCTATCAAACAAACAAGAAGATTACCAGAGAATCATTTTGATCTGATCTTTATAACAGACACATGGTGGAAACAAGTTGACAGTTGGGGAAAGGACATAGAAGGATATTGCTTGCTGAGACAAGACCACATGCACAAAAGGGGAGGTGGACTTGCAATATATATTGCAAGTAACCTTACAGATATAACACCTAAAATTACATATCATCAAATCCAGAAGCAATATGGTTTAAATTAGCAAATAAAAATACTACCTGTCACATATTCTGATTATACTACTGACCTCCTGATACAGACAAACAAAGAGACTTCAATATACTACAAGAAATTAAAAAAGCAACAGACATTGAGATACTGTAATTGCTGGTGATTTTAATTTTCAGATATAAACTGGAATAAACATACTACACAAAGCAACAGAGGACGAAATGTTATTGACACCTGTAACCAACTAAACCTAGTACAAATGTTAAAAAAAACAACTAGAAAAGACAACATATTGGACCTGGTATTAAAATCTGAAAATATTAATATCCTAGAATGTAATGATAGTACACCACTAGCTGATAGTGATCATAAAATTGTTACATTCTTAGTTCATATGAACATACGAAAATTGCCAGCAACAAAAGGCCATCCTGGACTATCTAGGCTGCTTGTGAATGCAGTTAGCTCCCTGTTCAGCAGTTGCCCCACCCCTCCTCCCCCCCTTACCTCCTTTTACCCTCCCCATTGCCCTGTTCCACCCTTCTTGAAGCATTCCACTGTGGTACATGCCACCACTTCAGCTGGTAGTACGTTCCACTTTACCACCAGCCTCTCTGTAAAGAAATGCCTCCTCACCTCCCTCCTGAATCTACCCCCTCCAATCTCACATTATGGCCCCTAGTATCTCTTGTCTCTCCCCACCCTCCTCCTGAATAGACCTTCTGTGTCCATTTTCATTATCCCTTTCATGTATCTGAAGGTCTCAGTCATCCACATGTACAACAATGATCACTGAAGTATACCATTATCACACTGCCAATATTGCCAAAATACAGTACAATCTTAGTAAAATTAACTAGGAAGAAGAATTAAAGGCTATATCTGTGGATGAATCATGGTGAAAAATTAAGCTTATCATTAAAGCCATCTGTGACAAATACATTACTAAGGTCAAAAATATAATCGCAATGTACTAAAATCAAAATGGTTAACCAAATCAGTCATGAGGCTAATTAAGAAGAAAAACAGACAAAACAACAAATTTCTCAAATCAAAGTCAGATGAGGACTGGAGTAAATATGAAAGGTAAGGCAAGACAAAATAATTTTTTTTGTAGGGCACCCAATCCCGGAGGCACTGCGCGCCTAACAATAGTCAAAACAAGACATAATCAAAGCAGCATCAATAAATAATACAATAAAAATGCTAAGTATAAAGATAACATTTTAAAACAGAATAAAAAGAGGATCAGAATATCATAGCAGGGACTAGCACAAGATGTGCTCAGAAAGCTGGAAATGCCAGGGCAAAGGAGTGGGCCTTCAGTCTCCACTTGAACACCTCAACTGAGGAAGCCTCCTGGACAGAAGGTGGTAATGAGTTCCACAGGGTTGGCCCAGAGACACTAAATGCATGATCTCCTGAGGTTTTGAGCCGACCCCTGGGAATGTCCAGGAGGCCCCTCGAAGAGGAGTGGAGGGAGCAAGCAGAGGTCACCAGTGTCAGGAGTTCTGACAGGTAACCAGGACCGAGTCCATATAGAGTCTTGAAGGTGAGAAGACCTACCTTGAAAAGGACCCTCCACCTGACCGGCAGCCAGTGCAGAGCCTGCAGGACCGGAGTCATGTGACTGGACCTTGAAAGGCCTGTCAGCAACCGGGCCGCCGCGTTCTGCACTAGCTGAAGTCTGCGGAGGGTCCCTCTCATGACCCCGAGGTATAGAGAGTTACAGTAGTCCAGTCTGGAGGTCACAAAAGCATGCACTTGCATCATCAGGTCCTCAGACAGAATGAGGGGCTTAATCCAGGCAATCTTCTGCAGATGACAGAAATCACTACTGACAACAGATGACACCTGATCTTCAAAAGTCAATCTGTTATCAAGGATCATGCCCAGGTTTCACACCTTCAGGGCAGCCACCAATGGAGCAGAGCACAGAAAAAGCCCTGAGTCAGCCCTAGGTGGCAGCCCATCACATCTGTGACCAGGCTGAATCACCAATACCTCCTTCTTAGCCGGGTTAAGTCTCAGCCAGCTGGAAGCCATTAGTGGTTGATTTTAGCCAGACAGTTGTTAAGCACATCGACTGCTCCTGATGTTCCAGAGGCAAAAGACAAATACAGTTGGGTATCTTCTGCATAACAGTGAAACTCCACGCTGTACTGCCGAATGATCTCACCCAGGGGCAGCATGTACACTGCTAACAGCATCAGCACCAAGATCAAGCCCTGTGGCACTCCACAAGACAGGGGCATTGGGGAGGAGAAATTCCTCATCACTACCCGCTGCACCCTGTTTGAGAGATAGGACTCAAACCTCCTGATGACAGTACTGGCGAGTCCACAAAACTCACAGAGCCAGTCGAGAAGCACAATGTGGTCCACAGTGTCAAATGCTGAGGAGAGATTAAGGAGAACAAGAACTGACATGTCTCCGTATCTCTAGCCCTGAGCAGATCATTATGCACCGTCACTAGAGCTGTTTTTGTGCTGCGTCTAGCCAGAAAACCTGACTGAAATAGTTCATAGATGTCCAACGACACCAGGCGATCCTCGAGCTGATGTGTCACTAACTTCTCAACAACCTTGCCCAGAAAGGGCAGATTGGAGAGAGGATGGTAATTCATCAGGACGTCAGGGTCAAGGGAAGGTTTCTTAAGGAGGGGACTCACCAGCGCTTCTTTCAAAGCCACAGGGAGGACCCCCTCCACCATAAAGCACCTGGCAATCCTGGTGAACACCGGGCCAACAGCCTCGATACATCCCATTAAGAAATGCATCAAGGCTGGGTCCAGTTCACAAAAGGTGTGCTTTAGCTCTGAGATCACCCTAGTCACTTCAGACACCTCCACTGGCCTAAACTCTTCTCAGATAGGCGGAGTGCCTCCGAGACCCATGGCCTGACCACTGTGAGGTGAATGCCTCCCTGGCAGGATCCCCGACCAGATAGCTGACGTTCTGTCAGAGAAAAACAGAGCAAACTCCTCACACAAGTTAGATGACAATGCTTTTCTCAGCTGCAGACAGACAGGGTGCAAAAGCCTGTCTACAGTCCAAAATAGCTGAGATGGTCTGTTTTTCCCTGCAGCAATTTCCCTGGACAGGAATTCTGCCTTCTTATGGGAAATTGCCCCCTGGTACTCCACATAGTGGGCACATAGGGCCAGCCTAACAGCCTCCAGCTGGGTCTTCCACCAGCAATGCTGCAGCCTCCGACCCTTGATCTTCATCACCTTGAAGTCCCCATCAAACCAGGGGGACCTCAAGTGAGAAGATCTGGGTCATATACGAACTGGTGTGAGCATCTAGAGCTTTGGAGACCACCCTGTTATAAGTGGCCACTGCCTCTCTGGAACCCATCACACATGCTGCATCAGCCCAAGATAGGTCAGCTAATGCCAACCATCCCTCTGGGTGCATGCCCCTTAAAGGGCAGAAGCTGACCATCTCCACAGGGGGGGACTGCTGGGGGGGCCCCAAACATGAACTCCATGGTACACTGGTCAGACCAAGCAACTTGATCAATCTTGAGGTTATTGACCTCAAGACCCAGCTGGAACATCAGATAGAGTGTATGACCATGCTGGTGGGCTGCAGAAGCCACTGCTTGTACCAGGCCCAGTGATTGCATCAACTGGAGGAGGTCATAAACGAATTGTGAGGATTTGTCATCAATCTAGGCATTGAAGTCCTCCAGGATTAAACACCTGGGGGACTCCAACGCCTGGTCGACAACGAAGTCCTCCAACTCCTGCAGGAAATCTCCCCCGCCCCAGGAGGGCGGTACATGAGGAGAATCCTGCAACCTTCACCTGTGACCCCATGCGCAGCAACACACTCAAAGGATCCAGTGTTACCAACTGGGTGCACCTCGAAGCCCAGGCTGGCTTGAAAAGCAATGGCCACACTCCCTCCTCTGTGATCCTTCCTCGGGCAGTGCACTACAGAGTACCTGGAAAGAAAAGGAGTAAATATAAATCTAGCCTTAAGCAATGTAAACATAAGATAAAGCAAAAAACAGTTTAACTGGACTTGGCAAAATATGCTAATAAACAAAACAGTAAGCAGTTTTTCAGCTACATTTCATTAAAAAAAGTGATGCAAAAATAGGACCTTTAGTAAGTAAAAAAACTCCAGTCAATATCATATACATTGATTTCTGCAAGGCCTTTGATAGTATATCACATTGGTCCATCATAGATAAATTGATACATTTACAAATCTACCCATATATCATTAACTGGGTCAAAAACATGCTTATTTTAGTTTATTATTATTTCAGAAGACACCTTTGAGCCAAGGCTCTTTTACAGAGGTTCCACGTCAGAGAAACAATAGAGAACATAGTGAGGACAATGACAAGTACAGTAGTTTGAAGCAGCCATAGGCTTTGTCGGGTACATTAAAGTTTTCATATGGAATTACTGTAATGTGCACAATGATTCACAGTATGTATGTTAAGTTACAGTAATTTGTGTATATTATTCAAGAACATATGTACAATAAAAAACACAGTTGTAATATGGTTCACTAGAATAAATCAGAAACTGCTAGGAGACATGGTAGATACATGTAGAGGAAGCTATGGGGAGAGAATGTAGATAATAGTGGGGAAATAAAAAGGGAGGAGATAGGAGATAGCGGGGGTAAAGGTGGGAGGGACTTAGAGAGGGGAAATTAGAGGGAAGGAGAGTTTAATTAGGAGAAACATTCACAGGAGGTCTTTGTGACAATGTGTTGATGCAGGTTGCACTTGAAAGTGCCCAGGATAGTGTCACTGGTAACAGCAGGAGGAAGCGACTTGTACCAGGTTGAGGCTGTGTATGTAAAGGAGAGTTGTCCTTGGGTAGTGTGGTAGCGTAGAACAGAAAAAGTTAAATATTCTGAGCTTCTGGTTAGGCGGGGCGCCACAGCGGGGGGGCCAGTAAGGACTGAACCCTTGAGGGTAGCAAATTTAAGGTAATCTTTTTGCTAGCATTCAGGTCTGGTGCTTGTTGCAGAATAGGTCTCAAGTAGTATACATTAATAATCACATCTCAGAAAAAGGCAAAATAGCACTAGTGGTGTGCTTCAGGGCCCAGTGTTGGGATCTATTATTTTTTTCCCTGTTCATTTCTGACATGAACACAGATGTGTGCAGTTGGTCATCAAAATATGCGGATGACAGTAAATTAGCCAGTCCATGCAGTTACAAGGAAGAAACAAGTACCATCCAGTCAGACCTTGATAAGATTTCTAGATGGGCCTATAGATGGGGTATGAGTTGCAATCTGGATAAATGCCATGTTATGCATCTAGGAAAGAATAATTCACAACAACATATTTATAAATTAGACAACAAAACAGTACACATTGTCACAACAGAGAAGGATCTAGGTTGTATAAATACAAATTCATTAAAGTTTGATAACCAATGCACTTTAATAATAGCTAAAGCAAATAAAATGCTGTGGTTAATCAAAAGACATATCAAAAGCAGAGTACAAGATGTCATTTTACAGATCTATAGATCTTATTTAAGACCGCACTTAGACTACGCAAGGTAATTATGGAGTCCACATCCCATTCAAAATATTTTGAAAACAAAAGAGGTTCACACAATCTATTAAAGGGCTTCAAGAGCTGTTATAGGAATCCCGTCTTATTTCAACAAAATTGATGTCCTGTGAAACCAGAAGATTAAGGGGTACATTAATGTTACTACTCGATATTGTCCAAGGCACGCACTCGATGATGGAAATGAATTTTACCTGTAAGGATATAAATATTAGCACATGCAGTCATCCATTACAGCTCAGGAGCATGACACTCTGGATGACATTATGGGGAAGTTTTTCAGTCAATGTGTAATCAATCCATGGAATAATCTGCTAGAATTGATAGTTATTAGTAAAAATAAAATGGAATTTAGAACATGATTGGATCAATTCCTGATGGAAAACCATATGGGAATAGATTGATAACAATATATGAGGCTAATAATGGACCTTGGCCTTCTAAGCTTCTACACTTCCTAGAATGACTGTTAGTATATTCACCACCATATCAGTGTGCTTCAGATGTCTGCATCACCAAATTACATTCCAAGGCTGTAGTAGCACATTGTTGAGTTGCTGAATACATTCAATCACTTAAGCAATAAGGTATGACCAGGGTTTATGTTAATGTTATACTTAATCACCTCCTGGGGGCATAATGTAATGTGAGGTGTAGCTGAGTGCCACATGCCCCCGGGGGGTGATTAACTTAAGCTATAACATAACCCCTGGGAAAACCTTATTGCTATTTTTAAAAGTGTGCATTCAAAAAGCATGTTATTAACTAGTGTGGTTTCCTCCATTTTTAACTTACTTTGTGAAAAAAAGTCCCTCTGCATTTATTTGAACCCTATTATTTCAGATCATGCTCCACTTTGCCTTGCTTTAGCATCCAGGGCACCACCGAAAGTCCATCTTGGAAGATGGAGCCATTATTATTAAAAGACCCTGCATTTCTGGATAAAATAAAAACCGAAGCAAATATACATTTCCAAAACAATGCAACATATGAAGTTTCACATATTATAGTTTGGGATGTTTATAAGGCAGTTATACGTGGTTTGTCTGTTGCTAGCACAACTACTAAAATAAAGAAGTAAAATTTAGATCAAAAGAACTAGAGAGAGAAAGTGTAGCCACTTCGCAGAAGCACACTACATTAAATAATATCCATTTAAAGAAACTCAAAAAGATTAAACATGAATATAATGCAATTGTAAACAAAAATGTTGAATGGATAATGCTTTATATTCAATCCAGGTACTATTCCCATGTAGGTCATAGTGAGAAATTACTAGCTTATCAGTTACAAAGAGAAAAAAGTGGAAAGATCAATCACAGAAATAAGGCCATTCAAGACTAGTACACAGACAGTAGCAAATGAAGCAGTGATTAATCATGAATTTATGAATTGCTACAGTAAATTATATAAAACACAAAGTCCAATTACAATAAATGAACATTTTCAGAACATGCCTACAATAACCATAGAACAACAACTATTTTTAGATAAAGCAACAATAGAATATTCAAGCATAGATAGAGCAATTAGATTATTAAAACCTGATGAAGCTCTTGGATTAGATGGTATTGGCATCAACTTTTATAAAACATTTAGAGAATTGCTGATTCCTAAACTTCACATTCTATTCAGTTCTTTTCAGGGTAAGCTTCCTCCTTCCTTCGATGAAGCCCTCATATTGGTCATCCCAAAAAGGGGAAAGATAAAGCCTTGTGCGTTTCTTATCTCCCAGTCTCCTCACTTGATACAGATTATAAAATATTGCCAAGATTCTAGCCATGAGGTTGGAAAAAGTTTAGCCTGATATTATTGGAGATGACCAGACAGGATTCATCAAAGGAAGAAGAGGGCATAACAATATAAGAAATGCATTGAACATTTTACATGCAGTCAATTCCACTTGTATGCCATTTGGATTTATTTATCATCTAGTCTCCTTACTTAATACAAACTATAAAATGTTTACCAAGATTCTAGCTATGAGATTGGAAAATGTTTTCCTGGTATTATTGGAGATGACCAGACAGAGTTCATCAAAGTAAGAAGAGGGCATAACAATATAAGAAGTGCGTTGAACATTTTACGTACAGTCAATTCCACTTGTATGCTATTCATATGTATGCACATTCTGAATGTATGCATAAAACCCTGCTATCCTAATTCCTGGCCTATTCTTTTAATGTTAAATCATCTGTTTATATGCACGCTGAATTTTGGTTGTGGGCACATTTTATGGCTGAGAGAAGCTCCTTGAGTGGTCTTTTTCAACTGTGTAATATGTGTCAGTACTGTAGGTGTCAATACAGGCTGAATTAAGCTGTCAGTTAAGAACATTAACAGAGTGTAAACCCACATGATAACCTCACTGTAACTCGACTCTGTTTTACTCCTCACACACAACTGTCCCCCCATCTCCCAGTTTAGCTGTTCCCCACTCAGTTGCTGCTGTCTACTATCAACATGAGAGCAGTAAACAGAGATTTGTTTTAAGCTACGTGGCCTCCAGAGACACCGATACACATTGTTCCCCTCTTGTGAGTGGGCATCTGCTAACAAAACTTCAAAACGGCAGGCTACTATACATTTTCAGCATTTTCAGCATTGGGTACTGCAATATTAAAAAAGCTAAGTAGGCTGCAAAGGTACTGATAGCAGCTGTCCCACACCAAACTCATAACAGCTATAGAGGGTCAGGCTACAGAATAAAAAACTGCCATGCTAGCTTCAGAGATGCTGACTCCCTGATCCCCATTTTCAGCATCAGATACAACACTAAGATCAACAAATAAACATTTATACAGGGGGTGGGTTTTGTGAGCTTTAAGATGGGTATTCAGCTGCATCATTTATGAGCTTCAGCGATGCAGACATTTTCAGCATCAGGTTACTAACAGCTATAGAGTGAAGATCAATCTATTCCTATGGGGTGCAATATTTCCTATCGCATTCAGATGTATGCCATTTTAGATGTACTGTATGCACAAAAATAGCTCATCTTGAGCATGTACATAGATTCAGAATCCACTGTACAAGTGAACATTGAGAGGGTATGGTGGACTCCAAGAAGACATTCAACAATGTAGAATGGTTTTACTTACTAGCAGTTCTAAAATCAGCAAATACAGGCCAAAATGTTATTTATTGGATAACAACAATATATAGTGGTAGTCATGCAAAAGTTGACTGGGAGCACGGTATACTGAGCAGTGTGCAAGCATTGAATAACCATTGAATAACATGTATAGCAGTACCCCACAATGACACACACCGTGTGCAGTATCAGTCAACTTTTGCACAACTACCACTGTATAGATCCCTGAAAGCTAGAGTCTTGGCAAACGATAATATGTCCCTTCCCCCTGCTCTCCCATTTAGAGGAACTAGACAGGGATGTCCACTGTCTCCCCTTCTTTTTGAATTAACTATTGAACCTCTGGCAAATGCAATAAGAGCATCCAAGGGCATTTTGGATTTCAGATATGGAGATAAGGGTGATTTGAAACTCTCCTTCTTTGCAGATGATATACTCTAAAAAACCCTATGAAAGATTTAGAGACATTATTGCAGATAATGAAGTATTATGGAAAACAATCAGGATATACTGTTAATTGGAGAAAATCAGAAGCTTTACCAATGAATCCATATAGGTGCAATGTAAACATTGATGGATTTCCAGTTACACTGAAAACACAAAATATGCTTTATTTAGGCATACAGTACATGTAACTAATAATATTAATCAATTATTAAAATTCATCATAGATCCATTAATATATGCTGTATATCAAGATCTTGAAAGATGGAAGGGGGTACCATTATCCCTTTTGGGATGAACCCAGGTAATAAAAATGAATATTTTGCCACATTTCTTCTACATATTACAAGCATTGCCTATTCCTATCCCTAATGAAACATGAAACAAGAGTAGGCAAAATAATAAATCGATCTATATGGCAAGACCAATGACCAAGACTAGAAAAGCAAAAACTTTATTACGATATGATTGGGTAGGTTTAAAATTGCCTAATTTAAAATACTATCATTGGGCTGCTATGTTGGAACTGATAAATAAGGAATTACAATATCAGACTTCCCCCATGGACTTACTTCGAATTAGGTGAATGTTCTTACAGCAACATAACACATTTATTCTTCCAGAACTTAAACAGTAAACAGCTTAATGGGGAAGATAATATATTACTTAGGGATACTATCAAATGTTAGAAAAAGTGCTCCAATACATGGACATAGAACACAAACTATGTAAATTGTCTCCTCTGGTAACAAATAATCTTCATGCTGTGTTTAATACTTTAGATGTTAAATGATGAGTTCAGCATAACATAAATTCAATAGCAGATTTATTTTGAGGGGCAAATTTCTAAGTCCTTCCAACAGATGCAAATACAATATAATGTCACTCGGACAATGTTTTTTGGGTCTATGTGATAACGGCGAAAGCCTAAAGGCAATTGTTGTTATCATAGTCAAGAGTGCCAAAATATTTTTCGACACTCTGACACCCCAAGCATAGCAAATGGCACTGGGGTCTTACTTTTTATGAGTTATGAGGGGGGTTCCCCCCGCCGCACTCCCTACTAAAGGATTCTCAACTCCAGGGGGATCGAGAATTTGGATATTAATATATCGAGGTTTAGCTTCAAAATGATATCCTGTAAACAGGTAAAGGTAGAACTTAGGAAGCTAAAAACAAATAAGGCCTGTGGCTTTGACCATATAGAAAATCGATTTTTGAAAGATTCAGTTCAAGTGATTGCTCCCATATTGACTAAGTTGCTTAATTGGTCCTTGACTGAGGGCATTTTTCCAGATGTTTGAAGAATGCCAAGATTATCCTATATATAAAGGTTCAGGGACTTATACCAACCAACAAACTATAGGCCTATTGCTTTATTATCTGGGATATCAAAATTTTGGAAAATTAATTCAAGCTCAATTGGTTGAATTTGGAAAGAAATTCATTGATAATTAAACAACAATTTGGTTTTCGAGGAGATACTCATGGCACCGCCTCACCGATGTGGTTGATGCTATTGCATCCAAACTAGAGGGGGGCCAATCGGTGGGAGCGGTGTTCGTGGATTTATCTAAGGCCTTCGACACAGTTAATCATGACCTGATGGTTAGTCGTTTGGCAGAATTTGGTGTGATTAAAGAGACAGGAAATTGGTTTAAATCTTACTTATCAAAAAGAACTCAACAGGTCTGTATTAATGGAGTGTTATCAAACAAATTAAATGTGCAACGAGGAGTACCTCAGGGATCTATGTTAGGCCCTATATTGTTTTTGATTTATATTAATAAGGTTACAAAATGTATAGAACACTCTAGGATAAACCTTTTTTCGGATGATACTTTGTTGATTTCTAGTGGTCATTCAATAGGTGAAATGCAAAAAAATTTACAAAATGATTTTACTGGATTATCAAATTGGTTAACTAAATCTGGCTTAATACTTAACAGCAAAAAAACTAAGTTTATGGTTTTTGGAAGTAGGCAAGTCCCTTTAAGTTCTGGAAATACAAGTATTAATATAAAAACCATAAGTGATGAAATGTTAGAACAGGTTACAGTATATAAATATTTGGGTGTCTGGATAGATTCATCATTGAAATTTGACCATCATATAACAGAGACTATATCTAAAGTAAATAAAAGGTTGGGAGCTTTTAGGCGCTCTGGTTTCTGCTTGAATAGATTAATGCGGGAACAAATTATAAATCAATTCCTTCTTCCAATTTTGGAATATGGAAATCACATATATGGTTTTGCAGCAAAAAGGTGTTTAATTAAGGTTGATCAATTATATTATAAGATGGCCAGATTTATAATACAAAAGGATTATAGAGCACACCATTGTCAAGTGCTTAGTGAATTGGGATGGGTCACACAAGAAAGTAAACGAGATTTCTTGGTTAATACAAATTTTAAGGTAATAAAATTCCAACAGCCTGAAAGCCTTTATGATAAATTAGAACCAAGAAAATGTGTATATAATTTGAGAGATATAAATTTAAGGGTTATGTACTTCCAAGGTCCATAAACAGATATATTACTCTTAGATTTTGGTTATTGTTAATCATTTATGGGGGTTTTGAAACCTGTATATTGTAATCAGATTAATGATTTGAAGGTATTTTTAAGAAGTCTGATGTCTGAACTAAAAGTACATTGTGATTGTTATAGATGATTGTTTAGGTGTTTTTGCGTTTTATATTTTGATGATTGGTTTATGTATATTGTGTATGTATTGTTATAATTTATGAATTATGTAATTATACAGGACCATCTTGAAAATAGGACTTTGTCCTAATGATGTGAATTTTTCCATCTGAATTCCTGTTTAAAAATAAAGGTTTTAACTAACTAACTAATTCAGGTCGGGGAAGTGGAAACATTAAAAAAACATAAAAGATTTGGGCTGGGCGCAACAAAAATGCACCAGCTCCTGGACCCGAACCCCGTACCCTACCAACCAGCGCTGGCAACCCACCCCCCACACCACAGGGTTGGCTCAGCAACCCACCGGGGCACAACCCCTCATGTTCCCTCACTGTGTGTGCTTGCTCCCCTCCTGCGCATATACGTATAGCAAGATCCTGTCACTATATTCGCCAACCTCCCATCTGGCCACCCTACACTACCATAGCCCTTGAGGGATGTGGTGGGTAGCGGGTTGTTGTTATTGTCAGCACCCTTTCCCCAGTGCCCTAATCACGGGATACCTGTTTTTTAGTTACTTGCAAATTCGGTCAGCCTTGAAAAACTTCTTGGAAAAAGGTAAATTCAGTTTTGAACCTAATCCAATACTTGATGTAATTGAATCAAATTGGGGAGGAACTAAATTAATGTCCAAGACATAGAAATCAATTATGGACACAAAATAATGCAGTTTACTAGATTTGAGAAACAAATGGGAAGCTGATTTGCGGATCACAATCTCTGATCAAAAATGGGAAACCATTTGTAAACAAACATTTGTCAATGCCAGCTGTTTGCTTGCTGATATTAGCATTGCACATGCAGGAGTTAGATAGATGCAGAATAGGAGTGGTAGTGAAGTATTGAACTCATGCCAATCCCACCTCCACCCTGCAGAGATGGACAGGCATTGGGTGTGCCTGTGGGTCATTGCCCATAATGCTTATGGCATTTCACCTCACCCTATCCTGTAGACACTGACAATGCTGAGGTGTGCCTTGGGTGTTTGGCTTCACAGTCACCCCATTTCATAAGGACATATGCTGAAATGGGTGCCATACAGGAGAATGCGGTGAAGTCTGGGGCTGAAGAGTACAAGACACACCTCGATACCTGTCACTGACTTCAGGGTGGGGGTGCAATGGCATGAGCATTACAGCCGGCGATCCAAAGTTACACCTCTGATGCCTGTCAGTCTGCACAGGGTGGGACATTATGGTTAGAAACTCTAACGCCCCGGGGAGTATATTGGTATTTGCACTGCAGATTTTCAACATGGCCTTTTTGTAACCCCCATCTCAGGAAAGCATTTGGGACCTCTTCTCATGTACAGTGGCACTGTGATTTTGTTAATGTGTCCCTAACTTCAAATTTCCACAGCAATGGTGCCATTCTGCACCAGATGTGCAAAAACACAGATCAGGCAGGATGTGAAGAATGACAGCTCTACCATCCATAGGGAGGTGTGAAGAGATGGCAATATTAAAAATCTGTAGTAAAAATATTAAAAATGCTCAAAGTTCCAAGCGTACGTGGCAACTGCGCAACACATGCTTGTACTGCAGTCATTTAGTGGAATTATTTCACCAAAGTTTCAACATAGGCATTTTGTGACCTCTGCTCATGAACACTATCACTATGATTTTCTTAATCTGTCCAAAACATTAATTTCCCACAGCAACCACACCATTGTGCACTAGATGTGCAAATGCATATTTCGGGCAGCATATGAAAAATGACAGCTCTACTGTTCATAAGGAGGTGTGGCAGAATGCCAATGTTGAAAATCTGGAGTGAAAATGTTTCAGATTTGTGAAGTTACGAGGGTGCATGGAAACTGCTCGACACACGCTTGTAACACAGTCATTTTATGGACTTTTGTCACCAAACTTTCAACATAGGCATTTTAGGACCTCTGCTCATGAACAGTGTCACTGTGATTTTCTTAATCTGTCCCAAACACTGATTTCCCACAAGCAATCGTGCTATTCTGCTCTGGGAGTGCGAAAACACATTTCAGCCAGGATGTGAAAAATGACAGCTGTACTATTCATAAGGAGGTGTGGAAAAATGCAAATGTTGAAAACCTGGGGTGGGATACTCAGACTGTTCCAGGCTGTGGCACAAGCCTGGGTGCAGCACAACTGGGACGTGCCAGGGCATTGACAGGGTAATATTCAATGGTGCTGCGCCATGGCTCAGCACCGTTGAATATCACTCCATGGCCACCCGCATAGCGCATGGCACAGTGGCACTGCACCAGCGCAAGTGGCCAGAGAGGGGCAGGGGAATGCACTAGATCAAGTGCCATTGCTTTAGGCGCAACAACCATGATATTCAGCAGTGGACATGCAAATGGGCCATAATGCATGCAGGGCACAAATGGGACCATTTGCATGTCATTATGGGCCCATTTGGATGTAGGTGCACTGATCCCTGGTGACCTGTGCCTGGCACCCTGTCAGGCAGCAGCCATCAGGGACTGATGCCCCCTGCCCCTCACTGGCAATGCACTCCAATGCCCAATTGCAGGCCGTAATATGTAATAGACTCCCTGGTAGTCCAGTGGACCTATCTCCTTGCCCAATCGCGGGCATGCAGTACATTAATTATCCCTGTTGGTCCAGCAGTACCAGCACCCCCTCCAACCCACCCAGTCATTCCCACCACCCACTCCCGCCCGGGTCTGCGGTGGGCAGTAGCACCACCCGCAAGCTACCGGCCACCCGTCAACTGACAGCATACAGTATGGCTGTCGCCTTGGTCCACAGCATGGGCCAATGGGTGTGCAGACGTGCCATACTACACAGTCCCAATGTGAATGGATCCATTCACACACTGGGACTGTAGTCTAATTCGATCTGCATGCCCATTGGCCCATGCTGTGGACCAATGGGCATACATCCAGAGCTCGTATGCTGTCAGTCGGGCGGTGGCCAGGCAGTTTGCAGGTGGTGCTGGTCACCCACCACTGACCGGGAAGGAGCAGGGTGGTGGGAATGAGGTGGGTTGGGTGAGGGAGGTGGTACCGCGGACCACCAGGGATAATTAATGTACTGCATGCCCATGATCGGGCAGGAGATAGGTCCACTGAACCACCAGGGAGTTTATTTATTCATACAGCCCACAATCAGGCAGGGAGATAGGTCCACTGGACCACCAGGGATTCTATTATTCAAAACAGCCTGTGATCGGGCATGGGGGGTGCTACAACACCAGATGGTGCCACCAGAGCTTGGGTGGCCACCCACATGTTGTGCCCTGCATTATGGCAGCTCACCTGTGAGTGACCAGCTATTGCTCCTTTATTTTCCAGCATAACTGTATGCAGCGCATGTAGGGGTTGCACCTACATATTCTCAGCACATCCCGGGCTGAATATCGGGATGTGCAGGATATGCATGGGCACGCCCCCCCTTACCTGAGCCGCATATATTACTGATGCACCCTGGTGCACAGGGATTTGTGCTGAGCATATTTCCCCCATTGAATATCGCGCCAGGACACATCAGTGGGTTCCGCATGGCACAACCCATTTGAATATTCTGCCCCTGGAGTGAAAATATTACAAATTCGTGAAGTTACGAGCATGTATAGAAACTGCACAATGCACGCTCATAACGCAGTCATTTTGTGGAATATGTTCACCAAATTTGCAACATAGGCTTTTTAAGAGCCCACCTCATGAACAATGACACTGTCATTTTGTTAATCAGTCTGGAAAGGTGATTCCACGCAGTGACAGAAAAATCACCTTCCGGGACTGAATAACGAGATGACAGTCACTGAATTCATGAAGGGGGGGTCCCAAGAACCCCATGTTGAAAATTTGGTGCCAAAATTAAAACAAAATTGCCTAGATATGCACCAAAGTTTAAAAAAAACATTTATGCCGTTATACAGCTAACCAGCATTTCTTTACTTTGTGGTCGGCTTTGAAGCATGCAGACGTATTCCCGGTCCACCGAAGATCATTGCACTGGGCTCTGGAGGTAAGTATGGGAAGGGGTGTGGGAAGGTAGAGTATGCAGAGGGTGGGTGAGGGTTGGGGAGGGGCATGGGGCTCAATGAGGGACCATTTTCTTTTTACAGAATTTAAAATAAAAAGACATTGGGGACACTGTGGCATGCTGGGGTGGGCTCCCAGCATGCCACCTGGCTGGGTGTTTGTTGGGAGGTGGGTACTGGAGCCGATGGGGATTGGGCACCCCATTGGCCAACAGTGTGGTGGGGGAGGAAGTAAAGGAGCCAGGGGATTGGGCACCTCAACACATAACAAAATGGGGTGGGGCACATCATGCCAACGGGGATTGGGCTACCCCATCGGCAAATAAACTGTGGATGGGGGCATGCCAACAGGGGGATTGGGAACCCCCAAGTCGGCTTTCATGGAGACTCTGAGAACTCACCGCCATGTTATAAGAAATGTTACACCAGGCAAGGCACTGCCCTGCAATGACGGGTCGCTCCCTCATTGCAGCGGTGGATTCATTTCAAATTAGTGGCATGCTTGTTGAACTAGTGTCAGCAGCAGCATGTCACTGCATTGGGGAAAGCGGGCCAAACCTCAAAACGCACTGGGGGCATTGGCCCCCACAGTACTGCACCTCCAAAAACCCTGCTTCTCTCTTAAGCTATCACAAAATGTTTCTTGCACATGTGCCCAAGCAAACATAAAAATGTAATAAAGCAATAAACAGCAGAATGAACCAGATTCACTTCTATGTTCTACATAGAATTTATTATTCTCCCTACCTTCTGAACAAGTTCAACAATACTGTGCCACCATATTGTATAGAGGTTGTGGGGCAATAGCTAATTCGGCACATTTTGGTTTTGTGTCACAACATTAAACGTGTCTGGACACAAGTGTTAGGACATATTAACATCATTTTAGAACTTAAATTGATATTTGAACTGGAATTATGTTAATTATCCACAACCTCTATATAAGAACTACCAAAAGACCATACCATGACACATGACCCAGCCATGTGAGCCATAGCTTTGTGGTTAAGAACACCGGGATGGTATTCTGAAGCCTGGGTTCAAATCCTAGTGGGTCACATTATTTATTTCTCCCTTCAATTTGTGATTTAAAATTGCTTAGCAGTGGGTAATCCTGCACTAAGAGAAAAACATCTGGTTGTCATCATTGTTCCTAGTTGCAGGATTGCGCAACACCAGAGAAAGAAAGTGTGTCCAAGGGAAAGCACAGCCCCAGCCATGTGAGCCATAGCCTTGTAGTTAACAGCATTGGGACGGTATTCTGAGGACCTGGGTTCAAATCCCAGTGGGTCACATTATTTCTTTCTCACTTCAATTTGTGATTTAAAATTGCTTAGCAGTGGGTAATACTGCACTAATAAAAAAACATCAGGTTGTCATCAAGAATAGAAGAGAAAGTGACAATAATGATAGCTCACTACACTCAGGGGTAACTCCGATATATAAAAGCAGTGGCAGCCTCTTCAGCAATACAGAAACACCTCCAGCACTCCCTTCCATTTGAATGACTCTGAGTCCTAGTGTTACTGATATTGTCCATGTGTTCAAAAGCCCCTGTCCTTCAAGGAAACTGCTAACCATCTCAGAAACACACAAATATAAAGCTAAATATCCCTCAACCCACCCCGTTGCTGTTATAATAACAAATAAACTTTTAGAGATGATAGCCATTGACTTGCTACCATATAATGTGGTTGAAAATGTAGGAGTTAGGTGGTTTCTCGAGCACCTCGAACTTCAATATAATATGCCATCGAGAAAATACTTCTCCTCAACAGGGATTCCAGATCTCTATGATGTCATATTTAAAAAACTCAGATGAGTTTTGACCAGTGCTGTTGGGAAGATGGTGCATATCACAACAGATATCCGGACAAGCTGTCAGACTGAACTCTTCTGCCTGTTACTACACATTGGTCATGTTTTGATAATTCTTGTGGGAACAATGGCACACAGTTTGCTGTTCTATAAATGTGTCATTTTCCATCTGAACAAAACTCATACAACATCAGTGATTAGCTCAAACAACCAATACAACAAAGGCTCACATCACAGGGACTGTCAGTAAACTTTATAGATGCAGACAGTGTGTCCATCATAAAGAAGGTCTTGGAGAAGAATGGCTTTGTTCACATCCACTGCTTTGTACATTGCTTGAATTTAATAATTCACAGTTTTCTTAAGCACAGGGACATTAAGGCTTTTGTTAGCACTGCTAAAAGAATATGCACTCATTTCAATCACTCAAACAAAGCCCATTACTTGTTTGAAAAACTACAGGAGGAGCACAAATTACCTTTGCACAGACTGATCCAAGACATTTCTACTAGATGGAATTCAACCTTTCTTATGGTCCAAAGGCTGCTGGAACAAGAGATAGCTGTCAGACAGTAGACCTTGGAAAATAAAATTGGTAATCCAGATGTCTATATTACTCCACCACAGTGGGCCATTCTGGAGTTTGTAATTTTACTCCTGCAGCTTTTGAAGAAGCACTGCAGGGTGACACCAGCTGTGCTAAACTTCCCCAGCCACTTCCGCCACATGCTCCCGTATCAGCCCTTGTCAGTCTCTGTTACCCCCTTGCCTATCTCATAGTGCTGTATGTACTCTACCTCCACTATTTCTAAGCCATCACATAGTAAATGTTATTCTAAAGCCAAATTACTGCAACATATCCTGTACAGACTTGCACTACTGCTTCTTCTCCTCTCTGGCAATGTTCATCCTAACCCAGGGCCACCCACAAAAGCAAACCCTGTTAAGTGTCATGCAGGTGGTCTCCTACTGGCATCAATGAACATATGTAATCTCCTAAAAAAAAACACGCCCTTCTTCAAGTGTGGATGGCAGTGCACAAATCTGACATTCTAGCTATAGTTGAAACCTGGCTTACCCCTATACAACTGCCTCTACCATGGCCCTAAACAGCTACTCAGTCCCCAGGCTTGATAGGATGGGGAAAAGGGACTGCAGCTGTATGTACTCCAAACTCCACCCCCTGGACAAGGAGCTCAGGCTCTGACTATTAAGCTGGCTGTAGGGAACACAGGCAAAATGCTACTTCTTATGGCAGTTTATATCCCACCACGTAACCAAACATTAGCTTTCAATGCCATCCTGGAATGTATCACCCAGCTACCTAAAAGAGCTGAGATAGTTGCTTTAGGTGACTTTAATATAAATTGGTTAGCCCCCACAGCTGTTCAATTTAGGGATGCCGTTGCAGCAATCGATCTGACCCAAATGCTCCAATTACCCACCAGAATCAACTATAAGTCTGGCACAAGTTTGCTAATAGACCTCATCATGGCCACTAAACCTGATAGAAACACTGAGGTCAGAGTCCTACCTGACTCCCTAAGCAACCATTCCCCCATCCTTTGCAGATGGTCAAACTCCTTCAAAAAAACATCCCCAAAGATCTCCTACCAGCGATCCCTCAAAACAAGCTACCTCCACCAATTCAAAAATTACCTTCTAAATTTGGACTGGTCCTTGATAGACACTACCACTAATACTGATGATGCCCTGGCCTTCTTTATCACCTCCTTCAACTCTGCATGTGACATCTTTGCTTCCTATGTTAAGAGGGTTATAAAAGGCCACAAAACTCCATGGATCACCCAGGCACTCCTGAACTTCATGTCCAACTATGACAATCTCTGGCACAAGGCCCTAGCTACAGGTCTACCTGCTGATAGACAATGTTACAGGGCAGCCAGAAATCTCTGTACCAGGGAAATTTGCCAGGCAAAAGCTGCCCACTACCAAACCAACCTCACATTCTCATGGGGTAATGGGTGGAATTTCTGGGACAGCATGAAGGAACTAAACGGCAAAACCAAGTCCCCCCCCCCGCTCTGCTCAACATCAGTGGTATTCTCTCCCAGGACCTCCAGCTCATAGCCAACATATTCAATACTGCATTTACTGATCTTAGCTGGGTACTCCCCTGATTTCTTTAACAACAGCTCCAACTTCACTCCACCCCCCCCCCACGGATATCCTCCCATTTTGACTCAGGATAATCTCACAGCGAGAAGCTAAATTCTACCTATCTAGGGTCCTTGGGAAGTTCTGATTTAGTGGGGACTCCCTGGATCTAAAGCTCCTGCATCTTGTTTTTGACACTGTCCTATCCCCTCTAACCAAAATATTCAATCTCTCCCTGTGTCTCGGTCAATTTCACTCACAATGGAAACTGGCTGTGGTCACTTCCATCCCTAAGAGTGGTGACAGAACCTCTCATGAAAACTACTGCCTGATTTCTATCCTTCCCCCCCATCTCCAAAGCCCTTGAAAAAATTGTCTCAGATCAGCTCACAGAATATTTGATGAACCATAATTTACAATGTCCCCAGCAACATGGATTTCGGAAAGGCCATAGCACCTCCACAGCCCTTCTGAAATTCACAGATTACATCCAGAAAGCGCTTGACTGAGATCACTTAGTTGGGTCTGTTTACAAAGACCTGACTAAAGTGTTTGATACAGTCAATAATGCCCTTCTCGCGGAGTCCTTCCCCTCCATGGGCTTATCATCCAAAGCCACCTCATGGGTCACCAACTACTTAGTTAAAAGTTAAAATTGATACCCTCTCTACCTGTCTTTCCCTGTCAGGTCAGGGGCTCCGTGAGGGCTCAACTTGCCCGCCCTCTTCAGTCTGTTTCAAACACTCTCCTCTGCCTGCTCTAGAAAAATGCTTTTATATGCCAATGATGTGGTAATTTTCTGCAGCCACCCAGATACTGCCCGCCTACAAAAAGACCTCCAAAGGTTTTTACTCTGGTTCTCCAGACATAAGCTCCTCCTCAACTATCAATAAACTAAAATAATGTTGTTTGCTCAACCACAGGACAAACATAAAAACTCGCCTTAATATATTTAACTGTCAGCTCACCCCCTGGAACAAGTCCCCAATTTTAATTATCTTGGCATCACTCTTGACGCTTCCTTATCCTTTCATGATCACATTAATGTAGTTTGCACTGCTTTCAATAGGAGGATTGGCCTACTCTATAGGCACAGATCTTGCCTGCCCCTTATTGCCCTCTGCCTAGCTTTAACATCTTCGGTCCTCTCTTTAGTTGCTTATGGCATTATTATCTATGGGTCTTCGACTAACACTACTCTAAACAGGATAAAGGTCACACTAAACATGGCCTGTCACTTTGTGACTGGGTGTGGTAGGCTTACACACACTAGTGATCTCTACTTGCTGACAAATTAGCAGAACTTTGAGGGACGGTTCAAATATCAGACATGCCTCTTTGCCAAGAAGATTGCCTTGGGTCTCTGTCCCCCTTCCCTCAATCATCTCTTCTCACAGGCACCCCTAACTAGGGCCACCAGAAGTGCCACTAAGTCTCCCTTGCAAGTACCTCATTGTAGAACCTCTCTTGGCCAGAGAGCATTCATGTACAGAGCCCCCAGTGGTTGAATGCCCTGCCTGGAGAGATTTCTGCCTTAGCCAAATTGGAGCAATTTAAACCTAGTCTCCATCAGCTTCTTCTGGCCTTAGGACGCCGTGACTGTCTCTATCCCACTTTTACCTCCTGGTCTCATGTTCACTACCCCTTCTTGCTGATATGAAAAGTCTATCTCTGACTGCTCTCTAAACTCCCTCGCTATTGAATGATCTCTCTTTGCCTACAGTAGTACCTGGTGAACGTGCCTGTAATTTATAAACTGTGTTTTTTACTCAATTTATGTTATTATGTACTGAAATCTATCTGCTTTGTTGAATATCACCCTATCTGTAACCATTTATTGTCTGATGTGGAGCCCTTGTAAAGGAGTCTCTAACTCAAAGGTTTGCAATTCCGAGAATTCAATAAATAAATAAAAGAAATCACCAGAGAAGTGAGGGAAAACACAGCATCTCTGAACCAAGTAATACCCTTAATAACATTTTTTTTAATTCAGATTGAATCTGAATAGAGAGAATTCAGAGAACACAGACAATCCCATCACACATGCTGCTGCTGGTGCTGACACGAACAAGTTGCCTACCAGAATACAAAAAGATATAACTAGGCATGCAATCCAAAAAGTTTATGAAAATGAAAAACTATGTAACATGCTTCAGTCCAAGCCCTATATTAAAACACCTATATTGGACCCACAATGCAAATTAAAGCAACTACTGAATGATGACACTTCTTTTGAGATAAACAAACAAGAAATAATTGATGAAGTGCATGCTGTTATGGAGGGGAGTACAGCATCAGATTCAGAATCTTCTTCACAGCACAGCAGCAATCTGCCCCTCTTCAAGTGTTCCAGCACTTTCTTCTCTTCCTCTTCAGCCACTGTGGTAGGATCTGCTTCACAGCCATCAAAAAATACTACTACTGTCCCTCCACAATCGCTTGGTTCAGCTTCAGGTCTCTATGGTCACTTACAAGATGTCATAGTAACATCTTCATCCACTTCTTCAAACACAGCCTCAACACAGACCATTGTTGAGATGTACCTGGCAGAGCCCAATATTAATTGGAATGCTGTTCATTTGAAATACTGGAAATACAAACAAAATATTGCCCTGCTTTAGTACAAACTGCAATAAAGAACATGAATTGTTTTTGAACAGTGTCTAATCAGACACAAGCTCCTGTCTGACACCAGAAAATGCTGAGTGTTTGACATTTCTGAAAGGTCGCATTGCTCACTTTTATTTCAAATATGATACCTGAATAAAACATAATATATTGACTCTAAGCAGACCCTATCCATGAAGTTCTCCCTCTGTGCCTGTGGTGAAAAACCTTTAGTGACTAAGGTCTACTTATTATATTAATATGTGAGGCATGCATGATATAGTGGCAACAAGTCAGGACAGGCCTGACCAAGATTACTTGAATGAGCACAATGAGCTCAGATACATAAAAAAATAACATCAGTGAGTCGATTTCATATAATACATCAAGCAACTGTGTTTCATATCCAAAACATAGTTGGTAGTAGTAGTACTACTTATCTGATCCAGAAGGTAGTAGTGCGGTCTACTACTACTTGTCAGCAACTGTGTAAAACAGTATATATTATTTTACCACTTGTCTGTACAGTAGTACGATGTGAATACTATAGTTGCTGTTTGTTTTTCTTATAACAGATGGTTTAGCTGAGGCCTGAATGCTCTTCTTTGGATAATGTTTTTTTTTTTTTTCACATCCTTCCATAACCATATTTGACTGCCATTATTTTACACATAAAAATTGTACTAAATTCATTTTTTGTTTGTAGTATGATGTAATATTACATCTCTATTACAGTAACTGGACTGAAATTATATTTTATATTATATATATTATATACTTAACATACTTGGTACTACAGCTGGCCCAGTGGTGTGGAGGGCTGAAGCGATGGTGCCGTACTTCTTGCCACACTGGCAACCTGTGTTCAGTGGTGAGCGCAGGTTGCTGGGGGTCAGCTGGGGTGGTCCCCAGTGTGGAGAAACAGTGAGAAAATGGAAAAGGGAAGGATCCAGCTTTGTGAAGCCCTGCCTGCCCCCCCAGTTCCCATATTGCCATGTCCACTGCCCCAACTTATGCGGAGAGAACGGTTGGACTGGTAAGACACTGGGTGGGGAGGTAATGACAGAGCCTGTCCACCTGGCACAAAAAATTTCTATGAAAAAAAACATACTCGGAACTCTCAACAATTTATTTGAACTAGGAAGGATGTATTATTAAGTGTCATCAGGTGCACACAGCAGTTGCAGACTGTTTATTTCATTATTGACTGCACTGCATTTGACTGATGTGATTGCCTGGGTGGTGGTCAGTAAGCTATCTTTCATTTCATGTTTAAAGGATGTTGCTGAACAGAAAAAGTAGTAGAAATCATTACCACGTGTTGGACCAGGTAGTGTACTGTATCACAGTACACTAGGACATGCAATGCATCGACATCAAATGAGTAGGGTGGGTGGGCTGTTACTGCTGCTCCTTTGATTATTTATTAGCCATTTGTTTGACCTGGTGTATCTGGAGCAGTCATCATAATATACAGACCCAGCATTAATAAAAAATAGCTGCTTGGTATTGATTGGTGGTGCTGAAGGTATGGTGCTAGGTATAGTACTTGAATCTGTCTCTCTCTCTCGCTCCTCCACCATTGCTCTCTCTCCCACCACAGGCCCAAGCAGGTATGTACTGTTTTAGTAATTTTACTTTACTTTTCCAACAAATAATGAATTAAATTATTCTCTTTCAGCTTCTGTGTTAAATATTACAGTGTTTGACCCCTTTTATGCATATTATCACATTTATTCAAATATAAAAAATCAGAACTAATCAAAAGTAATATGAGCCCCCCCCAGCCCTCTGTATTCTGGTTCTTATTTAATAAGGGTCAGAACTTCATTGAGTTCTGCAAGGCCTAATTTCACCTGGGTTGAAAACATAACTTGATTCAAGCCACGTTTATATTTACTTGAGGCATACATCAGAGAACTTTTACTCGATCCCTGGTTCAACAGGGTCAGAAACAGATTGAATCGCACGTGTAAGCAGGGTGAGGATTTGAACCTGTGGTCTCCTCACAGTTCAGTGTTTCCACCCCCAGGCTTGTATGGCAGAATGAAAATCCACCTTCTTCTCTTGAAATAAACTATAGCTATCACATGAATTGAACTACACTACACTTCATGAAGAAGCTGCTTTAGTACATTATGGGTAACCTCTTAGAGCAGATGGACACTGTCAAACCTAGACTGTAACTGCCAGCTTGAAAACAGCTTGAATCATTTAAGGATTGAGAGTCCTACATTTCAGACAGAAAACTAAAATAATATAGTTTTCCTTAGGCTATATACTGTAACTATTTGACTTTTTTCCTTTAAAGAAATAATTTCTCTAGGAATTCAAACAATGTCAAAAGAACGCCTCATTTATGCTTCTTTTGAAGTTTATAACTTTTCAGAATAATTGGAAACACATTGCTCTGTCCACAGTCAACCATTAAAAATATATTATCGGTTGTGTCACATACAAATGGTCAAACTCAGCAGAATCATTTTGCTTTCGCTGCAAAAAATAAAATAAAAAAAAATGTTGGTTGATTGTTAAATGCTGCAAATGTTTCTTACCCTTGAAGAACAAACTGTAATAAATGGCTTTAACAGATTATGTAAATTAATGCTAGGAGCCAGCAAATCTGTGTGACAAATCAAGATTCAGGGGGGTTGCTCCAGGCCACTGTGGTGAGGTTGTGCTGGGTTGCCTGCTAGAGGTTACTAAAGAGCTTCCCTGGTCAAAAAAGGGCACTGAGCTCCTCAAGCAGAATTTATATCTTATGACTCCAGTCATTTGCCTAAATTTATGACTTGCAGAAAGAACAACAGAATGGTTTTGCATAGATGTGGCAACTCTTTCACATTCCTGCAAGACACTTTCCTCTTGATAAATGGTACTGTTCGTTAGATGCTAGGTTTGGTAGGGGAGCATAAACTAATTAGTTCACATTTTGAAAGCGGTTGCTGAAGTTCTATATCAGAGATATGTTATTATACTAGTCTTGCTGAAGTAAATTGTTGCAATAATGTTTCCTGGTAGGACTCTGTATGGAAGCATCTTTAAGGGGATGGCCCTTCCTCCTGGAAGTCTAGTGGGGTAGCCCTGAGCCAGCCAAGTGGCTGACCCCCACTATCTGCTGTAGGAGAACTTGTGCCAGATAGAGGACTGGCTGAGGTGGGTGATCTGGGCAGGGACCCCCTGGGGGTTCGGGTGGGCTGGTGTTCTGACTGACAAATCACCATAAGGGAGCCAGTTTCTATGTTACCCTTGAATGAAGGATATAAATGGAGCAGAAAGAGTGTGGCTCAACTTCACTACTCTTGGTTGTCACTGAGGATGTTGGTCCCCTAGATGTAGTTTCAGGTAAGGCTTTATTTATAGTTATTCAGCTGTAAAAGTAAATCATTAACAAAAAAAGTGGTAATAGGGGTTACTCTGGGGAAGTTGTTTGTGGGTAGAGTATGCCCTCCCACCATGTTGGCTTGACATGCATGTAACAGAAGTATGAGACTGCAGGATGTGGTGGGGGATCCCCACCTTTCCGGAGGGGGGGTAATGGAGGTTGAGGGTATAGCAAGTCCCCTTTGGAGTTGGGGTGCTCCTTGTTCCAGGGTGGACCATCTTCTGTTATGTTGAGAGGTACTATACCCTCTTCCAGCCATGTCCATATGACGATTTGTGTTACGTGAGTCTTCTCTTTTTGGGGGAATTGTGTGTATTTCTTGCATGTACTCTGTATATATTTGAATTTCAAAATGCATGAAGATTTGTGTTTTTTTTTTATGTAATGAAGGATTTAAAAATAATTTTAAGTAAATTGTGCTATGGCCTTTTAAATCTAATCGCTGGTATAGCGTTTTTGTTCTCCAGGAAACAAGGGAGTACAGTGGAGGTAAGGGAACTAGGTGTCTCTGAGGCCAAGGAAAACCCTCTTTCTTCTCCATAGCCTCTGATGCATGTCATAAACAAGTTTGTAGTGATAACATTGGGAATGCAAGAGTTGTGCCTTCTTTTTTCCTGTAGCCCCCTTGTGGGTTACTACATCTTTAAGACTCATGTTTTGCTCAGACATCAATGCTGTTCACTGACTCCAATGGCACTGGCACAGTCATGGAATCACCCAAGCTACATTCTGGCCACACCGGACATGACTATACATCCATACAAAACTGGCTTGGTAGGTGGTTCAATGTTTGGACGATGTGCTATGTTTCTCCAGCTAGGTTATAGTGATGTGATATTCTCTGCAGTCTCCAACCCTGCCTTATCTAAGCTCTCCTCTCTTTTCAAAGGCCTCTGCAGATTTGTCTTGGCATGTACGCCTCGTACCCATCACTGTGCTATGTATAAAGATTGTAAGTGGTTCCCTCTCCCAATAAGGAACTCTTTCCATATTGCCATGTTAGGGGCCAAATACTGGTCAGGTAAACTACTGGCCTACCTCAACAGTTTATCCATCCCCTCCTCTAATCCCTGTTATTCCCTATGGTCAGAGGACTGCAATAGACTCCAAATTCCTCAGTGCAGGCATAACGTTGGTCAAGCCTCAATCAGATACAGACTTGCAAACATATAGACTAGTCTTCCCCCACACTAACTACTTCCTCCAGATTATGGTCTGTGAAGACCCTATTCAAGTTGTACTTCAAGGCCCCACTGACATGTGACAACTGCCCCCGATATGGCCACTAGTCTCTGAGAGTTTCTTAACATTGTAGCTTTGTCTCTGATCTAACTCCACCGTGACCCTTGCCTTAACATAGAAACACAGAAACATAGAATTTGACGGCAGATAAGGACCGCTTGGCCCACCTAGTCTGCCCATTTCCCTACCTAATGGATAAGCTGCAGATCCTAGTTAACCAACAGCCTACTTCCTCCTACCCCCCCACCTAAAATTGCCTTATGTCTGTCCCATGCATTCTTGAATTCCCCCACTGTTTTTGACTCTATGACCTCCTCAGGAAGGCTGTTCCATGTATACACAACCCTCTTTGTAAAGAAATACTTCCTCACATTACCTCTGAGCCGTCCCCCCTCTATCTTCAAATTGTGCCCCCTTTTTTTTGCACATCTCTTTTTCTGAAAGATGCTACCCTCTTGGACTTTGTTGATTCCCTTGAGGTATTTGAAAGTTTCTATCATGTCCCCCCTCTCCCTTCTTTCCGCGAGGCTATACATCTTTAGTTCCTTTAGTCTTTTTTCATATGTCTTCTGATGCAGGCCCTGCATCATTTTGGTTGCCATCCTCTGGACAGCTTCCACCCTGTTTATGTCTTTGCGGAGATGGGGTCTCCAGAACTGGTTGCCTTCAGGATGGGCCTTCTGCCCATACTTATGTTAATACCTGAGGTATAGTTGTATAACTTAATACGTTTTATACTGTTTTACTTTTCACCTCTCAGGGGCCCTGTAAATAGATGCCATCGAACCATGTCTTGGCATTTACCTCTCATTTTAATGTACATTGTGTGTCTGTTTATAATTAATTTCTGTATTTGTTTATTGCTTATCTGTGACTGCTCATCACTGTACATTTTGACTCTGTAAATAATTTGTCTCTGTATTTATTGTTTATTGCTCAGCCTGCATTTTTGCAGATCCTCTTCCTTATTTTATTTATTTGTTTCGAATTTGTTTTAGGTTGGCTCACTGAGACTTGTGCCTCTTTTTCATGAGTGACCTTGAATAAGTTACATACAGTATATTACTTGCTTTCACATTGGTTTCCTTGATGTTCCAAAGGGATATACTGTGCTGAACTATTTGATCAAAAGGGGGATGGGGATAGAAGGGCAGGGGGTACCACTGGACACCAGGGAATATTTTCTTATTCACGCTGCTACAGCTGGTGTGTCTATAAATTCACAGCTGGCAATTGGAGGGTTTTTTTCCACTAGACACTGGGGAATACATTTGTATGGCTGCATACCCTCTGATTGCTGACTGCGAATTTCTAAACACACTAGCTGTAGTGCCATTAATAACAAAACATTCACTGGTGTCCAATGGTATCCCCGGCCCTTCTATCCCCATTACCATTTCAATCAAATAGTTCAGCACAGTACATCCCTTTTTATATCATTTTCCCTGGAGAGTAGCTTGATCTCTTTTAAAAAGGGGCTCTAACAGGCCACCGCAGTTCCAACCTGTGGTTCGAACCTTCTAGCAAGCACTCCTAGATCAGTTTGTTTTTTATTCCAAAGTGTTCTTTCTAAAACAGGCGAGGAGCTGCAAAATGGAACTGCAGCTGTCAGTGTGGTTGTGAGGGATTGCTGATCTACCGGGAACTACCAGCCCTGCCCCAAGCTGCAAAATGGAACTGCAGCTGTCGGTGAGGTCGTGAAGGCATGCTGATCTACCGGGGAACTACCACCCTTCCTCAGAGCTGCATAACAGAATTGCAGCTGTCGGTGAGGTTGTGAGGGCACGCCGATCTACTGGGGAACTACCAGCCCTCTCCTGACCTGCAGAACAAAACTGCAGCTGATGGTGAGGTCATGAGGGCACACTGATCTACCGAGGAACTACTAGCCCTCCCCAAGTGGCAAATTGGAACTGCAGCTGTCGGTGAGGTCGTGAGGGCACTCTGATCTACCAGGGAACTATCAGCCCTTCCCCGAGCTGCAAAATGAAACTGCATCTGTCAGTGAGGTCATGAGGGCATGCTGATCTACCGGGGAACTACTAGCCCACCCCAGAGCTTCAAAACAGAACTGCAGCTGTTGATGAGGTTGTGAGGGCATGCTGATCTACCGGGGAACTACCAACCTTCCCCTGAGTTGCAAAATCGAACTGCAGCTATTGGTGAGGTTGTGAGGGCATGCTGATCTACTGGGGAACTACTGGACCAGCCTTCCCCCGTGCTGCAAAACGGAACTGCTGGTACGAGGAGACTGCAAGGTTTTCAGCTCCTAATGTGAAGCTCCAAAAGCAAGCACTGATAGGCGGCTGTTTGATTTTGCCCAGCACCCCCACCACCACCCTTAGCAAGCTACTAGTTATATAGGGTAGCTCTTAGTCATGAGGGTGCACTGAAACACAAAAAACAATCAGCCTACTTTCTGCTCTGCAGCTTATCGCTGCTCACCACTAGATGTTGCTGGTATTTCAAGAAATTTAGTCACAAATCAGTCCTCCTCTCCTAATGACTTTTTTCTTTGTTAATGTCTACCTAGCCTAGCCTGCCCCATCTGCTTAAACTTGCAATTTCTGCCAAGCTAGCCAGTCTAGTCTGCATTAATGTGTACTTCTGTCTTGTTAGCCAGCCCAGTTTGATTTAGATACTGTTTCAGATAGAAGTACTGCCATTTTATACTATTTCTCATTCTCTTTTTCTCCTCCCTGCCTATCTCTCCTTGCCTCAGCCACCTCGTCTAAAACCCCCCTCTGTGCTTGGCACTGACCTGCCCTGCCCCCCGCTGCTTTTCTCTTTTAAAAACTATAGTCTCTGGCTACAATTTATTTAACATGGTGCTGTACAACCCTATCCCCTACATCTGCCTGATTTCCTATCTCCTCACTTTAACTATTCCAGCTCCCAACCCTAAAAGCACCCTCCCATCCCCTCTTGCTCCTCTCATCACACTAGCCAGCTCTACCATCACTCAGCCTCGCACCATGACTGTTGCTCCACCACTCCCCTCCCCCTATGTCTGTCCCGGCATCCTTCCACCACTGATGCTATCCTTTGTTGCCCAGGTCAGGGCAGCCAGACCCTCCCCAAAGGCCATCCTCTACACAAGGAGGCTAAAGCTTCCAGCTACTTACTCTTTCCTCCTTCTCATCCTGCTCCTCTCAGGGGACATCGAACCCAAACCAGGTCCCCTCGATTGCCCCCCACCCCTAAGCTCCTACAAAGGGCTCTCCATAGCCCATATTAACATCAGGAGCCTCCTGCCCAAGGTCGAACAGTTAACGTGTTGGATGACAGAGCATTCACTGGGCATCCTCTGCCTGATGGAAACCTGGCTTTTAGCCAAGACCCTCGATTCCTCCATCAGCCTACCAAGCTACTCCCTGCTCAGACAGGACCATGGCAAGAGAGGTGGAGGAGTATCCATTTACTCCAAACAGCCCCTCACATGCTCAGCCACTTTCAGGGAAGCATGTCCTGGCTCCCACAAATTTCTCCTGGCCAAACTCACCATACCTAACTCTCTCCCACTATACATAGGTGCACTTTATGCCTCTCCCTGCCTAGCTCATGACTCACTCATCTCTACCATAGCCTCCATTCCTGACTTAGCCCCAAACGGGGAACTGGTCCTCCCTGGCAGCTTCAACCTGGACTGGCTGACCCCCTCCTCTAAGGCCCACATCTCCAAACTAGAGTCCCTTAATCTTATCCAGCTACTAAGTGAATCCACCCACTATAACCCACACTCCAAAAATCACTCTCTACTAGATTGGATTCTCTCTTCCCACCCACACAGGATTACTTCTTCTGGCACCCTCACCAATGCACTAAGCAACCACTGCGTAACATACTGCATCCGGAAAACTTGCATGCCAAAATCCGTTCCCAAGTACTTAAATACACACCCTCTAAATGCGCTGGACACTGCATCTCTACTTGCCAGCCTTAGGCACGCTGACTGGCAACAGGTGTACTTGGCCTTTGATGTCGACTCTGCCCTTGACAGCTTCCTGAACATCTTCACCAGATCCTGGGACTCACATTCCCCCATGAAAAAGATCCAAGTTAAGAAGCAACACCACAATTGGATCTTGGCACACATTCTGACACAGTGCAAGGCCAAAGACAGAGTCTGGTATTTTTTCAAGTCCTTTCCCACCCCCCAAAACAGGCAAACCTATAATAAACTATGCAATTCCTGCACCAAAGTCATAAGGCTAGCCAAAGCAGACTACTTCAAGTCACAACTCTCAAATGCTGAACCCTCCAATTTCTGGAAAGTTGTGCACTCCCTTCTCAACCCACCAGCCCAACCTAGTACCCCTACTTTTGCAAAACACAACCAGCCTACTACAGACCCTACCAGCACTGCAGACACAATCAACAAATCTTCACATCCTGCGCCCTCCCACCCTGGCCTCCCCCATCTATCTCTACCCTCCCCCCATCCTTCAATAATAATAATTGCCATTTCTCTGCCATCTCTGAAGAAGAAGTCCTAAAATCCCTCTGATCACTTAACACCACTAAATCTAGCCCTGATGGGATCCACCCAAAGCTCCTGCAGATCTCAGCTCCTGCTATCTCCAAGCCCCTCACCCACATACTAAACCTTTCTTTTTCCTCAGGAACAGTCGAACAGGCATAGAAATTAGCCTGCATAATCCCTCTCCATAAAGGTGATAACCCTTCCCTTCCTGGCAACTACAGGCCAATCTCCCTCCTGCTAGCTCTAGTCAAGCTCCAGGAATCCCTGGTTCACATCTAACAGAATACTGTACCTCACGAACAACAACCTCCTCTCTCCCCACCATTCAGACTTCAGAAAGCAACATTCCACCATCTCCTTCCTCCTGCGGATCACAAACCACATCCTCGCAGCCTCCGACCAGGGACTCCTAACTGTCACTGTTTTTGTCGACCTGGCTAAGGCCTTTGACTCCATATCTCACCCCCTCCTCTTACAGAAACTAGAAGCAGCTGGGTTTTCCCCGATCACCATCCAGTGGTATAAGTCCTACCTCTCTAAAAGTCAACAATCAGTTAAAATTGCCGACGTAGCTTCCCCCCTTACCCATCTTGGTGGGTGTCCCCAAAGGCTTAGGCCTTGGTCCCATTCTCTTCACCCTCTTCATTAATTCCCTTCCCTCCTCCAGCTCTAAATCCTGCTTACATGTGTACACAGATGACACTATCCACTTTACCTCTGGTCCATCACCACAAGAAGCTCAAGCTTCCCTCCAAAATGACTTCTACAGCATTCAACTGAAAGTGAACACCTCCAAAACAGTCTCCATGGTTTTTGGTAGGGCGCAAACACTAAGCAGAATACCACCCCCCCCCGATCATCTCAATAGATGGCTCCCCTCTAAAACAGGTAATTAAATACAAATACCCGAGTGTTAGGTTGGATCCACAGCTATCCTTCTCTACACACTTTGATGTAGCCATTTTTAAATTATGCCCCAAACCTGGGATGCTGTACTGGCATAGAGACTTACTCCCACTACCAGCCAGATGGGAAATCCTATCTAAAATGATCCTTCCCATTTTCGACTACACAGACATGGTCTATAGCACTGCCCCTGTAACCACCCTGTCCAGACTAGACACCCTCCTAATCTCTTTCTGTTATTTTGCAACAGACTCTCCCCTTTGAACTCACCACTGTGACCTTTACTCTCTCCTTGACCTCCACCTGCTGTCACACAGACGTTATATACTCTCTGTCTCTCTCTCATATCCAAATTTTGGTTCAACATGCTTCCCTCCTACCTAATGGACAGTCTCGCCCCAGAATCTCACTCCCCCTATGAACTGAGGCACAGAACTGGAAGATACTTCACCCTGCCTCGATCAGTTTCCTCAGCCGGCAAAGCTTCTTTCTCCTATTGGCTCACCAGTTTATGGAACAATCTCCCCACCCAGGCTAGAAGCTTCTCCTCCCACCTTGCCTGCAAACAATAATTTCATCTTCTTCCACCCCCGTCGCGGTCACACTTGAACCTGCTCTTGCTCCACCCCTCTCTACCGCTGATTAACACCCCCACATTGCTCTTACCTCACAGTTGCACTGACCTTGTTGCTGCAACTTGCCATCTCTTGTAATGTACCTGTATTAGGTAGCTTGCTTTTAATGACTGCTATATATCTGCTATTGTACTGCCTAAATGCTCACTAGCTGTGTCTTGTAATCCTCGTTGTATTGTGTCTTATTTGTTTCTTGGTAATGTTGCATTCCTCCACTCCTCAGTCCCCGGGTTGCACCTGGATTTGAGCCTCAGCTCAGTGTGCCTTTCCTGGTTAACAAATGTTTAAATAAATAAATAAAATAAAATAATAGTGTGTGTAGAGCTGGAAGAGGGAGGACAAAAGCACCAGCCGACAGACACCCTCACTGTTTTTCAGGGTTAGTTTCAGCCCCACAGATTCAGCACAAAAAACTAAAAACAGAACATAAGCTCTAATTTAACAATGTTCATTTGCAATGCTTGTTTCCTGTTGGATTTCATTGTGCTAATAAAACGGTAAACAGTCCATAAGCAACCCAGTGATCTGTATGCTTCAGAGCTGTCTGCAGCATGGAACACCATAGATAGTACACATAAGCAGCTCTAATCTAAGAGAGTTCATTTATTGCAGTTGTTTACTATCCAATGTCACTATTGTAATGAATCAGTGGATTGTCCATTAACAGCACAGTAATCAAAAATGCTTTGGAGCTGTCATCCCGAAGTTTGTGATGGGAGGTCTCAACTTATAAAATCTTTAACTTCCCCAGCATGAGACAATATCACTGAAAATCTATACGTATAAAAAATGCTCATTTGAAACATTTTTTCTACTGCTGGAAACATTATGTGTGTGTGTGTGTGTGTGTGTGTGTGCGCGCGTGCATGCGCATGAGTGCTGGTAGTCTTAATTTGTCAAACTACCACTGAATTAGTGCTTTATGCTAATGACAACAGACATATTGACTCAGGGTTAGGCAGTAACTGGGTCACTTCTGTCCTAAGGGAAGTCAAAGGTTAGAAGATCAGGGTGAGCCAAACAGTAAAGTTATATGATTTTTTTTTATGAACTACTGAGCTTTTCTTATTAACCTTATTCTGTATTTATAAAGCATCACAGGCTGGATATGGTACTTACGACAGAATTCACTTCTCTTTTCTTTTGGCTCGTCCCCTTTATACCTGCGCAAACAAAATGTTGATAAAAAATGTAATTACGTCCATCCTACGTTCTGCATGTCTGCTAGATTGAAAGCAATGGTATTTACTTCTGGGTGTTTGCTTTATCCTGAGTTGAGAGGGCTAATTTGAAATACTAACCTTCCTAACACTGGAATTCTACTTAGGGAGCTTAAAAAACATAGACAAGATTAAAAAATGGTTCTGCAATTGCATACTCTATGCATTGCCTACTTTGTCTGTACCCAGAAGTGCATGAACTTATTTTTTGCAGTTTCTTTGTAGCAACGAAATGTAATCAGGATTCCATAATGACAAAAGCATCAAGCAAACAACAGTGAAGCTAAAATAATACTGCTTATTTCTATATTCTTCTTTACATCAGTTTATCAAGAAAAAGACATATATGCAGGTTACTCACCTGTAACAGGAGTTCTAGGAATGGTATATGTTGTTCATCCACACTTATTGGCAGGTCCCTTGCCGCTTTAAATCTTGCCGGAAGGTCTTCAAGCTGGCTTCTCCCACCCACCCGGGTGGTAAAACTCTCGGCTCCACCCCATGACGCCAGATCTAGCCACGCTGGAAGCCAGGTTGTGCGGCAGGCCGGGGAGGCCAGGTGGGTCGTGTGGATGAACAACATATACCATTCCTAGAACTCCTGTTACAGGTGAGTAACCTGTATTTCTAGGGACATGGATAGCAGTTCTCCGGGAGGAGGGAAGTAAGGCGCACACCCTATTAGGTAGAAAGACTGGAGAACCGAGGCCGACCAGCGACTGCAGTCAAGGTCGATGTGGAGAGGAACGGTAAAGCTCTCTGGAAGAAGCCCTCTGGATATCCTGGACCGGAGTGTCCTTGGAAGCAGCCACCGATGCAGCGGAAGGACGGGTTAAAAAGAGCGCTTATCCCTCAGGGAGGCTTCATGCCCGCCCACCTAAAGTGGAGACCTTGCAGGGGTGACCCGCCCGCTCATCTTCCACTGGGCTGCAATCTGCCAGATGCGGCTTCAGCGAAGGTGATGAACAGCTGGCGAACCTCTCCCGAACTTTAGCTCTATGCTCTCACAAGGTGAGCATTAAAAAAAGGTTCCCATGGAACCTGAATACGGCCTCCGAGGTGTGAATGGGGATAAACCCTGGCAGAGGCAATACCCCCGAAGGGAAGACTCCACCACCGCCTCCGGAGGAACTTTGGGTGGGGCGCAGGACAACCTAGTCCCTGTGGAAGACCGGATAGGGAGGTTAAAGGAGCGCCTGGAACTCTCCCAGCCTTCTGGATGGCAGAGTGGCCCCAAGAAGGTGTTCTTCCACAACAGGTGGGGGAAAACGCACCTGTGCAAAGGTTCAGATGGCTTGTTCATGAGCTAAGCCCATACCAGCAAGGATCCCACAGAAACGGGGATACTCTCCCAAAGGGGGAGGCATGGTCGAGGCCTAGAAGTGCCAGACCACCTTCTCTGTACCACCAGCAACCCTCCAGCCCGTGCCCAGAAGACAGTGGTGACCGCAGAAGCACCCAGAGGGTCGTCAACCAAAGCCCTGGTCTAAGGATGGACCGCAAATGGTCCGGAATGCTATGCCCAGGGACAGGGAAGGGCACCGCCCTATCCCATCATCGGAAGAAGGAAAAACTTCTCCCAAAGGACAAGCATCTTGGCTGACTTCTTAGCAGGACACCTCGAAGGTTGAGGACCTTGCCGGAAGACCCTAGGCCTGGCCCCTAGCCGCACAGGGGATGGCCAACAGGTGCAGGGATTGAAGGTCCGGATGGATAACCTTCCCCTGATATGGAAAGACAGGACCGGTGGACTAGAGACCGTCTCGGGAGCCTGGGGCTGAGACTGAGGAGAGCTGGATACCAGCACTGGCAATCCAGTCTGGGCCTACCAGCATCACCTGTGCCAATTCCCTCCTCGCCTTGCCCGTAGGTCAAAGGAAATGGGGGAGAGGCACAGAGGGGCCCGGGGTCCGTGGCCCCGATGGCATCCCCTACAGCAAGCCTTGCTGAGGGCGAGCAAAAAACAGTCTCGGCCTAGTATTCTCCCGGAGGAAAAGGGAGAAGATCGTGTGCTACCCCCGGCAGGGGAGACACTCATGAGGTGCAGCCTATGCCCGGCTCAGGGCCGCAGCCAGGGAATTGGGCTCCTGCCATGAAATGGCTAGGAAGCCTCGACTGCGCAACCGCCCAATGCGGAGAACCTCCTTGCACTGAGACAAGGGGATAGACCGAACCTGGCGGAGTAGGTAGCACATGGTCTTGGAATAATCCAACTTGGACTTAGACCACTAGACCCCGTACAAGCGGAGCGAGCGGTGCCGGCTAATCGGACCGTCTGTCTCCAGCGAGCAGGAAGGACATCGGGACTGACAAGAGGACCAGAGGCGACGCACTTGTATTCCCCAAGATGGGCACCCCACCCATCCGAGAAGCATCGGTCGGAGAAGACCGGCAACTCAGGGCGAACAAGCAGGATAGTCTCCTGCCGAAGTTAGAACGGTCCAAGGGAGCGTTCTCCTAACACCTGGTCTGTAAGTCACGAACTGATCCACGGGACACAGTGTTGTGACCTCTGGCTGGCCCCTACCACTAAGGGAAGGACGCACTGAGGCCCAGGAGGAGCAGGAGGTCCTGGCAGGATGTAATTTCTCGGCCAACCCGACCGGCAAAGGAGGAAGAACCTCGCCCTGTTCGCCCGGAGCTGAGCTCGGACTCAAAGTCGAGCTTAGTCCCAAAGAAGCTTCACCGCTAGGATACGAGTTCTCACTTGGCTCCCGAAATGGGAGACCAGTCTGCCTTCCGGGTGGGGTGACATCCGGACCCTTCCATGCCGCAGATGCTGCTGAGCAAGGAAGTGTTAGGAACTCGTAAGCAGCTCCCCTGCAAGAAGGGGTGTAGCCTCCCCCAAAAATGGACGGAACGAGGAGTAGGTACATCCTGGAGACCAGGAAATAGCTACACGCCACATTCTGAGGATGGAATGTCTGCAGAAGAGAGACCATCCAGGCGTGCGGGAGGATGGGCGCAAGCCCCCTGTCCATAAGAGACCAGAAATACCTGGACACGAACCCAGGGTTGAATGGGGGTCCACGGCCTTCCTGATCATCTCTAACTAGAGAGCCAGGCATGTCGGACGACCGACACAGGGGCAGTGAACTCAAATTCCCCGTGGGGCAACGTCTCAAAGGGGATCCACTCGCAACTTGTGACAGGATCTACCCTAAATACCTCCAGAATGAGGTGCGGAGCCATCCCCCCACGGGAAAAACCCGGGCTGGGATGACGGAGCCAGAGCAATGCCCCTCGGCCCGCCACTGAGCAGGCTTAAAGGGGGAGGGAGCCGAGGAGTCCCTCGGTTTCCTGCCTCTCCGCTTCCTTTTGGAGGAAGATGCTGGTTTAGCAACAGGCCGCCCAGCACATGCCTGCTGGCCCCCATGCTGGGCCAGGGGGGCCCCAGGGCTCAGGGGGCAAAGGGGCTTACGCAAAGGCTGACGGCTGCCCTTGACCTCGTGGGCGAGAGTGACCGAGTTCAGAGTGGCATCGGACTTCTCGGGCCCATGGATGTATCCCTCCACTCCAGGGCCGAAAAGGTCAGACCCCAAGAAGGGGATGTCCGCCAACTCATGCTGGGTTTCCAAGGAGAAGGATGTTAACCTCAGCCACGCCTGCGGCGGATGGCACCAGTGTCGCCACCGCATCTGGCACAGAAGTTCCAGATCCAGAGCCGTCTGGAGCTGCTGCTTCGCCACCGCCATACCCTGGTCCCGCACCTGTTGAACCGTGGTCTGCAGGTCACCTGGGAGATGAGGGAGAACCTCATCCAGGGAGCCCAAAAGGGTGTGGGAGAAATGTGCCATCAGTGCAACCGAGCTGGCCTGACGGAGGCCTAGGGAGGATGCAGCGTAAACCTTACGCCCGACATAGTCCATCCTTCTGGACTCCTTGTCGAGGGGTCTGTCCACATCCCCAGCATTTCCAAGACATTGGAAAACGTCATCGGTAATTACCCCTTCAGCCGAGGGGTGCTCCGAGAAACCGGGCAGAGAACCGACCGGGATAGGATACCTCCAAGCTACCCTGGCCGAAGGTGCAGGGCAAGAAGTAGGCCGCCGCCATAGCTCCAAGGCTGGGCCCACAATAGCCTCAGCCACTGGGAAGGCCTCCGTGGAAGAACCCCTTCGATCCAGAATCTCCAGAAGGGGGTAAGGAGCCCGATCGGAGACGGGCTTAAGCTGCATTCCAGTAAACTCTGAAATGAGCTGAAGTAGACCCTTAGAAGACGATGGGCTGTCGTCTACTGGATGTTCCTGGGAAGACCCGGGGTCCTCCCAGTCAGGAAACATGGCAGAGCCTGCTCCAGGCTCCGAAGGGTCTGCAAAAAGCTGTCGCAGGCCCGAGGCACTCTTCGTCCGCTGGGGGCGGGCAGGAGTGAGGGAACCGAGTGACCTGAAGGACAGGCCACGGTCCGGCCTGGACTCCGCCGAAGGTGGAGGGGCAGCGAGGGTCAAACGAGCAACCGGTCCTGGAGAAGGCACCTCGACTGATTTGAACGGCTGCCGACCAAGTGGTGACTGCTTGCTATCTGGAGAATGAATCAGGGTCGATTGAAACCCAGACAACTGCTGTCACCACATAAATTCCTCGTAACACCGATGCCAACGGCATCGAAACCGCTCCTCATCCGAGGAGGGGGACGAGGAAGAATGGCCTAGCCACTTAACCCAGTGCTCCAACCGAGAACGCCGAGATCGGCATGAGCAGCTAGACCGAGAGGTAGACCAAGACCAAGACCCAAACCCTCGGGGTAACCAAGGGCGGGCCTGGGAAGAAACGGGGAGCACCCGCTCCTCCCTCGGCTCGGAAGAACGGACTGAGGGCTGTTGACCTGAAGTGGAGGACAGAGCCTCGACTTCCGCCGAAGGTGGCGGGAAGACGGCCTCAGCAGATCCCCGGAAAGACGGGTCGAGAGACTCAACAACGTCGATGGGGATTTTGGCCGGCTGACCTGACGGGGGTACCGTGAGGCCAGAGGCCGAAGCCAAACCTCGAACAAAGTTGAGCGTCAGCCAATGAGGGAGGGAGGGGAAAATTTCCTGCTCCCTACGAAGAGACCCCGCTCACGGCCCTTTAGACATAGGCCGAGAGACAGGCCTGGTTCCCTCTCCCTTGGAGGAGAGGGAATGACGAAGCTCCCTGAACGAAGCTCAATGTAAGGAATCCAAGGAGAGTGGGATAAGCTCCGCAACCGAAGGAGAGGGAAGGGGAACCTCCGTCCCTTCCCCGGCAGGATAAGACTGCAGAGAAACAGTCGAAGTGGGCACCCGCTGGTCTGATGGAATCTCTGGAGTGGAAAAAACTACTGGATGTCCGAGCCCCGAACGGGCCGCGCGGTCCTCCGGAGAGATGACCGAAAGGTCAGAACAAAAGTTGCAAGCCCGAGGATCGTGATCCAAATCCAGGCAAAAAGAGCATGTGGAGTGCGAGTCCCTCCTTGAGGAACTAACCGTACGTCTCTTGGGGCCAGAAAAAGCCATCGCCGCAGCGAAGAAGAAAAGATCGAAGATTCAAGGATACTTTAATAAATTTGAAGACCGAACTTTTCAGAAACCAGTCAAAAATGCAGAGCGCTAAGGAGGGAACCTGAGCTTCCAAGCGGTAAGGAAGATCTGGCGTCATGGGGCGGAGCCGAGAGTTTTACCACCCGGGTGGGTGGGAGGAGCCAGCTTGAAGACCTTCCGGCAAGATTTAAAGCGGCAAGGGACCTGCGAATAAGTGTGGATGAACAACATATCCATGTCCCTAGAAAATCATTTTGCTGACTTATTTCAGGATTTGTTCTTATTGTAGATTTCTAGCTATACATGACAAACAATTCTACTGACATTTTAGTCAGCAGACGGTGTTCTCCGTTCTTTTTGCAATATTTGAAATACCCCATCCTTAATAATATGTTAATTTTCCTTGTTGTTGTTGTTGTTGTTTTGTATTGGGTTGCAATTCTTTTGCAAGGCTGCTAATTTCAAGCAACAATGCCTAGTTTTACTCTTTGGGGTTACATCTCAGTGAGGCTAATCCTGGGGAGGCTATGTCCATAAATACAGACAGTAATAAATAAATGTATTGCCTAATAATGGCAATTCAGTGCAGAGAATTTATAGGTTTTTTTTTTCTCTGAGTATTCCTTGAAAGTCTAAAATGTGGAATTCAGCAAACTGCAAAATATTAAGGAGCAAGTGCTGACCTTACATTATAGGGCAAATTATATAGCTCTCAGAAGTCTTTCCTTTTAAAGATGAGTATGGGGAATTTATTGCAAAGAGAAGTGTTTCATACATGTATTAGTTTCAAATTCTTTATCCAACTTTGTCAAGCCTTAAGGAGAATTTATTCTGCACTCCCACATCCACTATTAATGGAATACACATATTTACTTTTTTTGTTTTATTAAATAAATGCCAGCACTGACTAAAGTAATTACCCTGTAGACGCTTATATAGTGCACAACAAAAAGTACAATTCATAGACTTGTTGCCACATGACATTCAGCATAGGCAGGGATACTTCAAGATGTAGTAAGTACTTATGTCCCACATATTTGGGGTCATTTTCAATCAGTAATGCAAGTACTGTACTACATATATGAAATCTCAGAAATGACACTAAAGGCAACAGCAAAAATTATCTCTCTGCTATCCTAAAACCCTAGTTTCTGAGAAATTATATGCATGTAGACATCAATGCTATAATTGGACCATTTGAAATAGAGTATTTACACTTTAGAAATGGGTGTCTAAAACTCCAGCTCTGCATCGATAACTATGTTAAGTATAGAGAATACTGGATGGGTAACTATGCAGAACCAGTGTGTTTTGCCACAAAGGGGATCTGATTCTCTCTGACCTCGAGAGCGAAGCTCGAGAGGTCTATGGGAATCAGAACCCCAAGGTGGCAAAACACACTGGTTGTGCATAGAGTTGCTCATTCTGTATTTTTTATAGTATATAGTACTGTGTGAAATATGTGTTTTGTGAGTTCTTTTGCTTTCAAAATGAAACTGACTCATGCAGTCTCTAGAGGCTCTAGAATGCTGTTCTACCACAGTAGGGTAGAATCACATTCCACGACCTTGGAACTGTGGTAGAATAGCATTTTGAAAGGGATGGAGTTCTACACAGAACAACACTCTAATACACACTATATTAAGATATTTCCAGCTTGTAAACGTGTTTATAGGAAAAGTTTAAAAAAAATCACATTTTCTGAAATTATGAAACATAATTAGGGTGAAATAATATTTGCATGATGTGTGTATATATGTGTGTGTACTGTATACACATACACACACGCACACACACACGCACACACACACACACACACACACACACACACACTTTGCAATGCTTTGACTCCAAATATGCAGTTTATTTTTGAATGTAAGGGGGGGTGGGGACTATAATTCAGGAGTGGCAAAGCCAGCAGTGAACTATGAGTCCTGCATCTCACAAGTGATGACAGACTGCATGTTCTGAGTCAGGCCTTTGCATATTCTGATATACATAACACCAGTTAATTGTAATTTGTTTTGGAAAATGTAAAAGTTTCTGTGTAATTTCAACTGCTGGCATCAATGCTACAGCAATGCAATTGTGATATCATCAACAGTGTGAAAGCTGCTCCCTGGTTGGTGTAGTATTCCAGTGTGATTTGTTGTTATGATACTAGCCTTCAAAATATCCATTGTGACAATAGTAACAGCAGCACAGTGTGATATCTTCCTGTTACTTTTGTGACTTATAACCAGTCAAGCTATCACTTTTGTCTTGTTTTTTTTTTTTTGGCCCCCCACTCCTGGTGTGTGTGTGTAGATAAAAATGGCAATGTAAGAAATATTTTTGTAGCTAACCTCCAGATATCATGGTCTGTGTGTGCGTGTGTGTGTGTGTGTGTGTGTGTGTGTGTGTGTGTGGTGTGTGCTGTCATAATAGATGTTAGTTTACTCACAGTGGAGTACTGAACCAATCAAAATGCAGCTTTCATAATTTCAGGATTTTTCAGGATTTGGGCATACGAAAAAGGATTCCTTCAAATGAAAAAGGAATTTGGAATTAGATTTCTTCTTTTGTTTGAATGGAACCTTGTGCGTTAGGTTTTTTTCATTCTCACAAAAAAGGATCCCTTCAAACAAAAGAAAGAATGTGGGCTTAAATTTCTGTTTTGGTTTGAATGGATCTTTTTTCATGATTTTTTTTTTGTTCTCATGAAAAATGATCCATTCCAACGAAATATATCCCTTGTCAGATTAATGCATTAGCAGTCATTTTGGCTCTGACCAGAATTTGTTTTAATGGCCATTGACCACCTGGCTACCTGATTTGTCCAACTCTGGCTTGCATTCTGTTGCTGTACCTGTAGTCTCATCTATCTGAAGACACTGCCCAGACCCCAGCTCTATCCATGCTTAGCTGCAATTCACTCTCTGAGGTGTCAGCTTGCAGATGCATGAGGTGATCAGGCACTTCTGGCTAGCTAGTTGCTATGCTATCAGCCTTCCCTGTTGGTTGCTGTGGAGGAGCTTCCTGAACCATGACCCTCCTTCCCTCCAGTGCATTGGCTGTGCTAAGAGTTTGCCTCTGTGGGGAATCTTTGGTACTACTAATGTGTTTCTAACACACAGACCGCCCCCTCACTTTGTAACTGTGGGAAACCTTCCAGGTCTTTTCCCTGTACTCCACTCACTTCCTTTTTGTCACAGTCAGCAGCTGCCCTCACAACCCATTGTCTCTCTCTCTGTGGCTCTGGATGATTCCCCTGGTGCTCTGACCATGCCCCCTTCTCACAATGTGCAGGCTCCTTCTGCAGTTGTTGGGGAACTCTGTGCTGTCCTGTCTGCACATCCATCTTACAGCATACAGACTCGTTCTGCAGTTGTGGGGGAGTTTTGTGCTGTTTTGTCTTTCCTCTTTTCTTGTGATCCTGTATAATGCAGGCAGAACAGAAATCTTATGGGCATCTGCAATCTCCTCTCCTGTTATTCTTTGAATTTGGCTCCATGTGGCAACACAGGCAATATTTCCACAGGGGTCCAGCTCATTGCCCAGACTGACACTGAAGAGTAGGTCTGTAAGGACCCCCATTCCTGTTGTTCCCTCGTACCCCTCCTATTTTAGAGAAACCTTAGCTATGGGTACCACCACTGTGGCCTCCATAACAGATTTGAGTCTAGCCATCTCCCCTGTCAGAATTTGGCTGTTTAGCTGGCATGCTGGTTCAGCAGTAGTGCTACTGCTCATGGCACTGATGGCCCAGCTTTGGGAATGGGTCATCGGAGGGCTGGCCAGGGGGTGAGGAGGACTGAGCATCCCTCATGATGCTTTCCTCCTACAGGGAGAAAAGGGGGATCATTGATGCTGCGCAACTGTCACTTAGGTGCCCATGGGTGGTGGTATAGGCAGGGAGTGTAGTTCCTGGGATTGGGGACTACTGATTGGTTGGACAAACATACATGCCTTGCATGCTCATGTCTGCCAGCCAAAGCACCTCGAGAAAGAAAACAGAAAACACAGCCATGCCTTATTATGGCTCTGGTAGCTGCAGACCCTGCACTGCACTGACCTAGGTTCTCTCTGGGAGCACCCCAGATGGATTTCTTAAGGAACTGGCCCAGCTCAAGGACCTTCACCATTGGGAGGGGATACCATGAGGCAAAACTACTGGAACAAGGGTAAGTCCTGGGAGATGATGGGGGTGATGGGGTTGGGGCTGCCCAGAAGCACTGACAAGGGCTGCCACCAGCTGAGGAGGAGGATTAATAGTTAGAAAAAAAAGAGTGTGGCTCCTTTAACACTTATGACTGTTTAACAAGTGAAAGGCTTGCTCTGGTATTGCACAGGCCTGTAGCTGAGGCACCATTTACCAACTCTTTATGCATATATGACAAAGAATTGAGTGGAGGGCATCTGACTGAGTAGTTTGCTGTAAGCTGACTCCCCTGAGTTAAAGTCTGTCTCCATCTCCCAGATCTCCCATGAGTATTTTCATTTTTCTGGAACTGCGTTGCCAAATGACCTGTTTTTTTTACAGAGATAACATCATTTCTCCTCTTTCTCTATTCTCTTTAGGTCAGAACCAGATGGAATAGTGATACAGCTATTTTGCTGGGAGCCTCTGGGATTACTAATTTGTGCCTCAATAGGTCTACTGGCTAGAGTCCCACTCCCTCCCAATCTTTTAGCATGAGATTTTCCTGCCACATACCAGTCAGCCCACTCTGCAGCCTGACTCACACAGCTTGTGGTGGTCTGTCATGCAGCCAATACCTGAACTCCTTTGGGACAGTCTTTAACCCTTGCTGTGCTGCAGACTGATATATCAGTCCAGAATTCCTATACATTCTAATTCTCTTGGCAGCCTAAGGGTTAAAAACTGCTCCAGCAGCATAAGCTCATAGAGCTTTTCGAAGAAATTCTCCCCAGAACCTTCTACCCAACAATCAAAACACAAGAACATTCCAACAGAAAATTCAGCATAGCTAACATCATGTTGCTTTCTTGTATTTTGCAGTTTCTGCCTGTCATTTTCTGGTGTAAGTTCATACCTCCTTAAAATACCACTCTTTAACATATGGCATTGTCATAGGGTGTGGTAAGTCAGGATAACAAAAACCAGGCAGACCATCACTTTAGTGCATAAAAAAACGCTGGAAGCGTTTATCATTTTATTTTTTCCATAAAGTGTCCAGAGCAAAAATAATAAATTAAAATAAAAAAAGGACATTTTTTTACAAAATCAGTACTTATTTATTTTATTTTTATTTTATTTTTTATTTTATTTGTACATCAGTTTACAAACCTTTGAGCCATGGGCTCATTTTCAAAGGTACCTCATCACAAAAAAGGACAAATACAGTACAACCAGTTTGTTACAACATTGTGGTTTACAACAAATTAGTACAACAAGTATGTTTCAACAATATGGTATACAACGAATTAGAAAATCAAGCTGTCTTGTATAGAAATTTTAGGTATCAGGTTCAGTAGAGAGAGGCAGGTACAGATATTTAGTACTTGATGGGCAAAACAATGGTGTGAGTTTACATGCAAGGAGGGTTCAGAAAGGTGGGGGCGATGATTGAAGACACAACGGGTGGTGGCTGGTAGTAGGTTGGGTGCAGCCACTCAGGGAGCTTTGTCATAGCAATTGAGCAAGACCAACTTAGTAACAGTCACAGCTTCGTGTATTAAGTAGATGATTTCAAAGGGAAGTTTTGAAACTGGAGATCGTGAGAGCATCAACGATAGAAGGGGGAAGCGTGTTGAACCAGGATGGGGCTCTGTAGCAATAGGCCCTTTGACCGTGTGAGGTCTTAGCCCTGGGGATTGACAGGGTGGTTTTGCAGGAGGTTCAAGTTTGTACTAGGGATTTTGTATGGTGGATGGAGGCTGTCAATCCTGGTGGGGATAGACCAAGGAGAGTTTTTTTTGTTATGATACAGGTTTGATATCTGAGATGTTCATCTAGGTCAAGCAGCATGGCCTTTGCATATAGCTAGCAAGTGTGCGTTAACCTAGGGACTCCTGTGATTAGCCTACAGGCCTTGTTTAGTGTAATGCGAATTTTGTTGAAGGTGGTCTGATCTGCAGCACCATAGACTGGTAGTCCATAATCCACAAGGGACAGTATAGAAGATGTGACCGTGAGTCGGAGGGCCTCGGGGGAGACAATTTTTGTACCGGTATAGGATGCCCAGCAGAATATTGGAAGCTGAGACTAGGGCAGAGATATGATCATGGAAAGAGAGAGCAGGGTCAAAGTAGATCCCCAGGTACTTATAAGAGTACACTTGCTTGAGTGGAAACTTGGTGCTAGAGAGGACACGGAGTTTGAAATTGATGGTTTTGTTTTGTGGATGGGCGAAGATCATGGTTTTTGTTTTTTTGAGATTTATAACAAAATTTGCTACTTGAACCACGCTTCAGCATCATTATATGATCTTTGTAAGGAGTCCTGGAGGGCGATAGGGTTTTGATCAGAAGCAAAGATGACAGCATCATCTGCATACAGCAAAATTTTTCCAGTACAGGAACCTGGCAGGGTGTTGAGGTATAGTGAAAAGAGTGAGGGTCCAAGGATGGAGCCCTGAGGAACACCAGAGTGGATGGGACAGGTGTTGGAGAGAGTCCCGTTAATTTTAACATGTTGGGAGCGGACAGACAGATAGCTGGCACACCAGGAGACAGGCCCAGTGGCAAAACCAGAGTGGCTGAGGGCATCCAGTAGGAGGGGATGGGAGACAGTGTCAAAGGCTTTTGATAAGTCTACAAACACAGCCCCAGCCAGAGAGCCCGAGTCCAGTGAAGAGTGGAGAAAATTTGAGAACTCCAGGAGGGCAGTACTGGTGCTATGACCTGCACGGAAACCGTGCTGTTCAGGGCAGAGGATGTTGTATTTGGTTAGGTAGTCCGAAATTTGAGTGGCAACCACTTTTTCTAAGGCTTTGGAGAGTGGTGAGAGAATGGAGATAGGCCATTAATTTCCAGCTAGGGACCTGTCTCCACCTTTGTGAATGGGTGTGACTGTGGCAATTTTCCAAGCTGAAGGAAATTGCCCCAAACAGAGGGATTTATTAAGGAGACTAGTGATAGGGGCGAGGACCAGATCCAACACCCAGCGAAGGATACAGGGATCCAGGGAGTCACTGCCAGTACTATTGCTCTTTAGGGCATTGATTAGGTGACGTCTGAGTTCTTGGGCAGAGACCCAGCATAGATGGAAATAAGGGCATGTGAGGACTGGGGCAGATGGGGGGGGAAGGGTCGAAAAAATTGCTAGGGAGGACTGGGCTAAGATCCGTGAAAGAAGTATTAAGGCAGTTAGATATAAGGCTGGGTCAGTGGTGATAGTGCCATTGATATTGATCTGGGAGGGTGGGGGTGTGTGCTCCCATTTAACTGTTTGATATTGTCCCAGAAGGTTCTAGCATTCCCCCAAGAGGAGGTGAGCGAAGACCGATAGTGATCAGCCTTAGCCTTTCTGATGGCCCAGGTACACTTGTTTCTTGCAGCAGCATATGCCTGTCTGTCAGTGGACCAGCCAGTTTCAGTAGTCAGGTGCCATAAATTATCCCTGTGCTTAAGTTGATGAAGCAGGGCAGGGGTAACCCAGGGAGCATTCTGCACTTTGGAGCGGAGGGCTGTCAGAGGTGCGAAGATGTCGCAGGCTTTATTGAAGGTTTGGGGGAAGAAGGTTAGTGCCGTATCAATGTCAGGGGCATATTGTATAGGAGACCAAATAATTTGGGCCAGAAGTTCCTTAAGGTTTTTCAGACCACCTGATCTTAGGCGCCGCCATAGGGTGGACTGTGCTAAGGGTTTGGATACTGAGGTAGTCCAGCGGAAAAGTATAGGGGAGTGATCGCTAAGTGAGTCAGGAAGGACTTGGATATCGCAGATTTGTTTCGGGTGATTGGTGAGGACAACATCGAGTAGAGTGCTGGTGCCCCTCTTTGGATTTATTCTAGTAGGATGGGCAATGAGTTGAGTCAGATCAATTGCAGCAAAGGAGCCATGGGTAGCAGAGGAGGAGGGGCTATTTCTTTAGTACTGCACACAAAGTGGATCCCTAGTGAGCCTTCTAGGTCCACCTCCCACTGTGCTTCTCATCAGATCAAAATCTGGCACAGGTACTCACATGTCCTTTCCCAAGGCTGACCTGCATTTGTAGGACTTTTCCAAGACTGTCAACAGCAGTACTCTAACGTGCAGCCAGATGCATTGCACCAGAAGAGAGATTCTTTAATTTAAATACTGAATTCACTCCTCGACTGAACTTCAATCAGGGGGCATATTTCTTTATGCAAAATCAGCCGCTCATCGGCTACAGGACAGTGGAATAATTACAGATAGCTTAAAGTTGTATGACCCTCACAAATTCCTTTTAATATGTGTATCTCTACTAATAAATAAATCAGTAAGCACAAACATTAAATTGCCTATCAAATCTGTGCACAGTATCTCAACTCTAATACATACAAGGTACAGAAAAATAGCCCTGTCCTATTAACAAACAATAAATAAATTATAAGGATTCTTACCTAGGATTCTCCTAGGCACCTGTAGCTGTTGGTTGTGGGTGGGGTGGGGGTACAGCTAGCCCCTTGGCAGTATAGTTGGGGGTGTCGGCATACTTCCCTAACTGTTACACTCTCCGGGTTCTTTACAGTCGGCTCTCCCCTGCAGGCTGGGGTGCCGACCTGTGGGGTAGTTCCATCTAGTATTGATCCATCGGAAATAAGTAAGAGCTAAACTTGGGACCACAGTACTCTTTGTAGTGGCAGAGGTTATTGATGAAGATCGTTATCTCCTGTTTGCGGGCCTCCTGTTACCGAGAAGATATCTGAGGGTTTATGGAAGTTGACTGCCTTTTCTCCACACTCACGCTTTGATTCGTTGTTTTGGAGGCTCAACTGGCCGTGAGTGTTAAGAACTGTGTCTTTAGAATTCAACAGCTCACCTTCAATTTTGTTATGATTCTGGAGGGGCGGTGAGAGTGCCTAGGATGTCGTTTTTTCTTTTACTTTAAAGTTGCTGTTGACTCTTCCCTCGCTACGTGAGAGGTGGTGCTGAGGTTGAATAATTGTTTTGATATTTACCTGGAGTGGTGGGAGCTCCCTGGGTTCAGATTTCATTTTGGATCAATATACTGTGGCTGGTTTTCCTCGATTTGCCTCTACTGATCGTTTGCCATTTTAAGGACTGGTAATTTTGTGTAATTGCTTTTTCTTTGTAGCAGTTTGTGGGTGTGGTGAGAGGGGTTGATGTGACAGAATCGATTTTATATTTTAGACTGGGTGAATTTTTTTTGTGTGTGTGGTTATTTTCTTTTTCAGTAGCTTTTGGCTGATATAAAGATGTGCTGGCCAGTAGCTCTTCCGGTCAGGCGCCATTCCTCCTCCGAGCTTCGGAGCCTCTGCCCCTTTAGTTGTACTCCAAAGCTGGCAGCAGTCTATGGGAGCTGCAGGGCATTGGGAATAGTGTGTAGGAGGTGAAGGGAGGGCTGTGGGCCCCGAACCTTGGAGGAGGGGTGAGCTGGGTGGTCAGATTGGAGAAGTTAGGTCCAGAAGACGCCCCGGGATGAAATGGGCTCCAGACTGGGGGCTTCCATATCTGGTCCCCATACCCAAGGGCTCCAGTGTTATAGGGCTGGTAGTCAGCCGGCTCCTGAATCTCATCCGACTTGAGCAGTGTTGTGCAGTGCCAGGTCTATAAAGAACAAGATGGCTATTATACCTGATCTTGTTGGGACAGCAGACCTGGTTTGCATCACTGAGATCTGGCTGGATGAGAATGCTTGTCCAATTTTGGAAGCGGCTATCCCTGCCGAGTTCTTGGTGATACATCGCTCGAGATTAGACTGCAGGGTCGGGGGTGTAGCCTTTTGTTTTAAAATGGAATTGGGCCTTGTAGAGGTCCAGCTGAGGAACCCAGATCATTTGAGTGTACTGCGGCTGCAGGTGTGGGGTGTAGGATCATTCTCATCTACCGTCTACCCGGGGGTGAGAAATTGTTCCTGCAGGAGGCTGTGGACTTCTTTGTCGGCATGATGTTGGAGCTGCCTAGGTTGATGGTGCTGGGCGACTTCAACACCTGGGTTGAAGATGAACTCTTGCAATTTGATCAGGACTTCCTCCAACTTATGAATTTGTTGGGCTTCACACAAGAAGTTGCCTCTGCAACCCATAACCAGGGTCACTCACTCGACCTGGTTTTCCTCCTGGGGATGGAGACCTCCGATTTGGTGGTGGAACCAGTTGGATGGTCTGACCATCACACTATAAGGTTCAATTTCTGGGCTCCCGCTATAGGCCTGCCCCTGTGAAGAGGGCCAGATACCACTTTTTGAGGGATGTAACCCCTGATGGTCTTTTGGCAGTGTTAGACCTATTGGGATTACCGGCTGCAAGTGAGGGTCCAGAGAATCTGGTCCAGGCCTATAATAAGGCCATGGCAGGAGCTCTGTATTCTATCGCTCCTGCCCGAGTTCATCCTCTCACTCTTCACCCTCGGTCCCCTTGATTTGACGGGACCTTGAGGGAGCTGAGATGAGTCAGACGAAGGCTAGAAAGGTGATGGTGGAGATCTGGCCTTGATGCAGACCGCCTTAGATTGATGGAACATTATCAAGACTATCAATCAGCAATCTCCCATAAGAAGGCAGAGTTCCTGTCCAGGGAGATTGCTGCAGCTCAGAATCAACTGGCTCAGCTCTTTCAAACTGTAGACAGGTTGTGCAATCCAACCTGTCTGCAAGTTTTCACAGGATGAGTGTGATGAATTTGCTTGATTTTTTGCTGATAAGGTGGCTGACATGAGGACAGAGATACGATCAGCTTGTTCTATGGGGCTGTCAGTGGTTGGTGCTTGATTATTACCCCTCAGTTTTCTCGGGTACACTTTGACCAGCTGGAGATCATGGATGTTGTGCGTAATGTCCAGAGCATGCGGCCGACTTGCTATAGTTTGGACCAGGGCCCTACATGCCTCATATTGAGGTGTGTTAATACCATTGGCCCTGTCCTCCGCAGAGATAGTTTGGTATTGTTTAGAGTCGGGTGAGTTTCCGAATTCCCTGCAGGAGGCGGTGGTGACACCACTCCTTAAAAAAAAATCTTCTCTTGATCCAAACTATCCTGCTAACTACAGGCCAATCTCTAACCTTCTCTTTGTAGGGAAGGTGATCGAGAAAGTAGTTGCGCAGCAGCTGGAGAACCACTTGACCATCCATGACATCTATGATCCTCTCCAATCCAGTTTTCAGAAGAGGCAGAGTAATAAGACTGCTCTGGTTTGGGTGCTTTAATGATCTCCTGATCACAAGAGATCAGAAGTGCCATTCCATCTTGGTCCTTCTTGATCTGTCTTCAGCCTTTAACACCGTGGACCATGGGCATTGCTGGAGTACCTGAGGGGTATCTGTGGTCTGTCAGGGATGGTCTTCAGATGGTTTCAATCTTTCCTCACTGGCAGGTCTCAGAGGGTGGTATCTGGGATGTATTCTTTGGTCTCATTCTCTCTGCCATGTAGGGTTCCCCATGGCTCTGTGCTGTCCCCAATGTTGTTCACAGTGTATATGCTGTCATTGGGAGACATTGTGAGATGGTATGGACTGAGGTTTCACTGTTATGCAGATGACATCCCGCTCTACCTGTCTTTTGTGCCTTACCAAGATGGTGCAGTCTCAGTCTTTAATAGCTGCCTCGCAGAAATCCAGGACTGGAAAAAGGCCAACTGGTTGAAGTTGAATTCCGATAAGACTGAGGTGTTGGTGATGGATCCAGATCGCTGGATAGAGAGGTCACTGGCAGGGTCTCCCTCCAGGCTTTGGCTCGGGGGTAGCCAGCTGCTGTCCTCTGAATGGGTGCACAATCTAGGAGTGACTCTTGATGATGGGCTGACATTGCATTCACAGGTATCAGCAGTAGTCAAGTCCTTATTTTATCATCTGAGGAACATCACCCAGGTTAAGCATTTTGTTCCATCTAGCGACCTTCCAATGTTGATCCATGCCTTTGTGACCTCATGCCTGGACTACTACAACTTCCTCTACCTAGGGCTTCTAGGGGTTGGTATCCATCGCTTGCAGCTAGTGCAGAATGCAGCTGCCAGGTTGTTGACGTGGGTCTCTCATCCTGGTCACATTATGCCTGTGCTGCATGAACTACACTGTCTGCCTGTGCTGTGGCGGATCACCTTTAAGGTCAGTTTACTGACCTACAAGACCCTACATGGACAGGGTCTGGACTACCTGAAAGAGCTCCTGATTCCTTACTGTCCCCTCTGACTGCTCTGCTCAGCCACCGAGGGGTTGCTAGAGGTTCCCAGGGTACCGTTGAAAACTTTGGGGTCTTAAACTTTTATGTGTAACCCCCCTGCAAATGGGGGTTCCCAAAAGACTTCCAGGAGCTTGCTTGAATGCTCCAAGCCTGAATGGTGTTTGGCGTTTAAGCCATTTATCTGTGAGTGTTTTTAGAGCCTCTGGTACTGTCTCTTTAAGAGCTGTCTGCTTGCAGACATAATTAGTTTGTATGGGGGGACTGTGTGTTTCTTTGCTTGAGTACCACTCGAGCTGCTGCCAATTCACTCCATTTTTGCAGTCACTAGGAGTGCAAAGGGAACCTATCTGAAAGATGTAACTGTTTGCCAGAAATCATTTAGAGTAATAATGAAAATACAGTTTGTCTAACCTGCTTTCGTTAAGTCAGAACTGTGTTTGCCTAGTTCCCATTCTAGTTTTGAACTGCTGAACTGGACCAATCAGTGTGGGATAAGGTAGCTCTAAAATGGTGCCTTGGATGAATCAGAACTTGGACTCATAATCTGAGCCAGCCACAAGAGGATTGTATGGGCAGTGACTCTGGGAGATGTAGTTTGGACTTGGCACCTTTTTGGACCAACAGGGCAGTCTATTGTGAGTGACAGCCAATCCAGCCAAGAACTGGGAGGAACTCAAAGGAAGTGCCGGTTTTGTCTGCTGGAGTTTCAGTTGAGCTCCGGCAGTGAAGAGGAAGCAGCCCTGTGCTTCGGTGTGCAGTTTTAGTCGGGAATGTGTAAGGCCCAGAGTTCCGGTCTGCAGCTTGTGTAACTGCTTGTTAGGACTGAATCCGTCCTGTGAAGAGAATCAAAGGATATCTGAAGAGTAGAAACCAGGCTCACCCTGTAGAAGACTGGAGAAATTGCTGAATTGCACTCGGTCTGTCAGGAACTGAATCTGCTGTGTGTTCTCCTGGGTATTGTGCAGTAATTGCGATCGGGATAGAGAAGCAGCCTGCCTGGTATAGTACTTTCTTTTTACCATATAAATTGTAAGGAGGCTTGTGTAGCTCAAGTGAATCCTGCTGTCATTAAAGGACTTTTGCCTGTTGCAGTTTGCCATATAAATGTGTGAGGAGTCTCGTGGAGCTCAAGAGTAGCCCTGCTGATGTTGAAGGACCCTATCTTGTTTGGAGGTCATGAGTACTAATTCAGGGTCGCTCCCTGTTGAATTGCCACATTAAATCCAAATGGAATTACTGTACTGCTGACTGTTTAACTAATTTTTCTTTTCTCTGTGTGAAAGGGCCCTACCAGCTGCCACGGTTTGGACTAGCCACTAGGGCTTGGGTACCCAGGGACAGTAACTGGTAGGGAGAGCCTATGCACAGAGCCATAGGTAGATGAGTAAAGTGATAAGCTAATTAACTGATTTCCCCTGTCCTTGTTATATTCCCCTAAATAAATCAGAGCTGCTTGTTTCAGCAAAGTTATACTGCCTGAGGTATTTGTCTATGTTAAAGTATTGTACTGTGATTGTTGCACTGTATCTTATTTTACAGGAGGTCCCAGTGCCTGAACCAGTCCTGGGGTAAGTGTATACTGTGAAGGTAATTCTGATATATTGTGTGGGCCACTAGTGGGAAGAAAGGGGTTGCAGTGTCCCAGAGGGCTGTGACCAAGTTAGTTTAACTATTGCAAACCCTGACCTCTGGGTGGAGGCACCCGCCATGGATCCAGGCCCCTCAACCTGTTAGTGGCAAATCAGGCAGGGGTAGTAGCCCCTGGGATAGCGCCATCTAGGGGTTACATCTTGGAGGCTCACCGCTGGGATTGTGTGTCCTCTAGTGGCCATATTTACAAACCACTGTTAAGAAAAAAAAAAAATAAATGGGTACCCCGACAGAAGTGGCTGTGCACCGGCTGGTGGAGTGGTGTACTGGGGAGGAGATCGACCCCCAAAATGCTATGCTTATCCTGGACATCCCCCTGGGTATCAATACGGACACTGTACAGGGAGTACTTTCCAAGGTGGAAGGTTTACAAAACCCTGTGGTGGTGGGTCGGCATGCTAATCTGCTCACCCACACTTTCCTGGCCCTAGCAGAGTTTAAGGATCCCATAGATAGCTCCAAAGTGCCACAGACCATTACCCCAGAGGGAGCCCTCACTGCTTGGAGAGTGATAACTAAGGACAGTAAAGACCCGGGGGGGAATGAGCCCCCACCACTATCTGAAACTTTTGAGGTGAAATTTGCTAAATGGTTGCTGGGGAAAGGGAAAACTGTGGAGGACTTGAAGAAACTATTCTTGCCACCTGGGGGTGTTCCTCCCCCAACACCCTCTCCCGCTCCAGTACCCGTAATGGTGGCTGAACCAATGCAGACTCCTATTTCTGCACCTGCCATTAGTCATGACTCTTACCGAAGGTTAAGGATCTTCTCTGGCACCCTCCCCACCCCCCAAGGGGAGGATGACTGGGAGACCTGGATAGACTATGTTGCCCCCCAAGTGCTAGAATGGCAATGCTAGAAGCAGCGAAGAGGGTTAGTGAGAGCCTCCGAGGTCCTGCCCTGGCTACCATCCATGTTAAACGGGCCAGTAACCCTGAAGCAACTGCACAGGCCTATCTTGAGGCCTTGGAGAATGTGTATGGGGGCCCAGATTCTGATGAGGACCTATGGTGGAGAGTAAGAAATGCACAACAGTACCAAGGGGAGTTGTTGTCTGTGTATGCATCTCGGCTGGAAAAATTGTTTTTTTTTTTGTTTTTTTTTTAAACTGGTGTTTCATCTCATATTTTTTTTTTTAACCTCTTTATTGAAATTTTGTTGCAAAGTACATACACACATACAGCCCGAAGAAGAGACCGGGCCCACACCCCAAAACTGGGTGCGGAAACTATGTACATCCCCTTAACTATATACAATCACAGTTACCCAATCCAATCACAATACCCACAGCTTCCAAACACATTGTGGTGGACTAAAAATGCATGCACTACCCCGACCCAATTTAGGCCGGTTAGACTCTTCTACTTAACAGCCTGGATTATAGATAAAGTGAAAAGAGAAACCCAGGAAAACTAACCCAGCCCACCCATAGGTAACTGTGTCCCTAGGAAAGAGAGAGAACCCCATATGCCCGACCACAGCAAAAACCTTACAGTTAGACAAGCCCCCATACAAAGGAATAATAGTTAAATCTGTCTAAGGCCTATCACACAATCATCAACCAGGTCCCATCACCGAAAGGCCCCATAAACCCTAAAACATTGAAGATACTTCCCACTCGGCTGGAAAAATTGTTGCAAGAATGCCTCAGAAAGGGTAGTTTGCCAGCGATTGAACTGGACCGAACCAGGCTGGACAGGACCCTTAAGTCTGCCCCTTCTCAGAACTGCTGTTGCTTCAGTTACGCCTGGCAAATCGACTGGAATCCCCACCCTCCTATGATGAGTTAATGAGAGAAATTCGAGGAGCTGAGAAAAGGCGACCTAGGGAGGGACCTGCACCAACAGCTGCGGCTATGACCCGAGTGACTGAGGGTGACCCATTAAGTGAAGTTCAGGGACAGAGGTTGGCAGTCAATGAGTGCTCTGACAAGGAAAAAGATATGCCACAATGGGGCGAACTGTTGAGAGAGATCCGGGAATTCAAAAACAGTCCCTTTATGAAGGCCACGCCTGCAAGTACGGGCCCTGACCTATATCCGACTGCATCTGCTATGGGGGTGGGGGTACCCACCCATGTGTCTCCTGCTGATAACGGCTCCAAACTCGATTCCTTGACCATGGAAGTGGAGAAACTGATGAGATGTCTCCAAATGCTTATCACGCCCGAGACAGAGATGGCACCAGGTTTCCAGTTAGTAATACCCCGCCCTGGCTCCCAGTGTGGCCCTTGCGGCCAGCTCAAACTCCAGAAAGTATGTTTTGCTATAATTGTGGGAAAGATGGGCACATGAAAGGATGCTGGTCCCAAAGACACTGACAAAGTTGCATATAGGCTACAAGGAGGCTTGGAGAACAAATCAGTGGTTAAGAGGTGCACAAAATGATCCCAGTGAGGGCACCAAAATGCTAACTCACGTCTTTTGTGTGGCAGGTCAGTTGCCCAGGCCCCCTACTGCCTCTCCAGACTGGTCCAGAATAGTGGGTCCCTCCATGGAGACCACTGTAAAGGTGAATGGAGTGTCTACAAGAGCTGTATTAGACAGTGGCTTCCAAGTGACAATTATGTTCCAGGATTGGTATCAGAAGCATTTGTCAGACGTACCCTTACAACCATTAGAAGGACTGCATGTATGGGGGTGAAGTGAGAAGGCCTACCCCTATTCGGGTATATCCGAATTGGTGTCTTTCCCCTCCACGTGGCTGGAGTGGCCGAACAAGTAGAGACCCTAGCCTTAGTGTGTCCCCCACTGGACTGTATGATGGTGTCCCTTTGTTGATTGGAACAAATGCTCATATGTTTGGAAGGCTGGCACAGTTGTGTTATGAAAAACAGGGGTCAAAGACTAGTAGAGCTTTAAGAGTTCCGGCTTTAATTAAAAAGGCCTATGAGGCACAGAGAGATGCTGAAAAAATAGAACCAGAGGAACCGGTCGGAATTGTATGGAAGAAGGATCCTGAGTCTCTGATCCTGGCACCAAATGCCCAGTGTACCTTACAGGGAGAGGTCCGTATCAGAAAGGATGATAAGAATAAATATTAATGTTGGATGCACCAGGCGATGGAAAATTGCCAGAGGGACTGCTGGTCAAGCCTAGTATTTTGCCGCTAGAGCCCATGCTTATGCCAGAAGGGTAATGGTCCAAGTTCATAATGTGTCTGAAAGAGACATTCGAGTAAATAGAGGTTGCATCCTGGCTAATGTGCATTGTGCAGACACTGCAGTGCTACCCAGCAGCAAGAGTTCAAGGAAAAATGACAGAGTAACGCCTGACTTGTTTGATTTCGCGACTCCCGCTGCCAGCTGAATGGAAAGTGAGGATCAGTGAGAAGCTTGCCCAGAAGACCAGGTGTTTTCTTTAAAGGAATGGGATGTAGGATGCGTGCAAGGAGCTGAGGCACAATATCCGCTGCATGACGAAGACCATTTACGTGAGAGGTCTCGACGCCTGGCACCTGCTGACATAGATGATGTGAGACGGCATCTGCAAGAGATGTTAGCTGCTGGTGTAATACAAGAATCCAGAAGCCCTTATGCTTCCCCATTGTGTAGTGAGGAAAAGAATGGGACAGTAAGGATGTGTGTGGATTATCGCACCTTAAACTGGCGGACTATCCTGATCAGTACACAATGCCCCGCATTCAGGATGCTTTGGACTGCCTAAGCAGGAGCAAGTGGTTCTCTGTGCTGGATCTCCACAGTGGGTACTACCAGATCCGATAGCCCCAGAGGACCATGAGAAGACAGCCTTTATCTGTCCGCTTGGCTTCTATGAATTCATGAGGATGCCTCAAGGGATTTCAGGTGCCCCAGCCACTTTTCAACGATTGATGAAGTGTGCAGTGGGGGACATGAACTTACTAGAGTGCCTGGTATACCTAGATGATGTTATTGTGTTTGGCAGCTCACTGGAGGAACATGAGAGCAGATTATTTAAGGTATTGGACCGACTGGAGGACTTTGGCCTTAAACTGTCCATAGATAAGTGTCAATTCTTTCAAACATCAGTAAAGTATGTGGGACACATAGTATCCACCGAGGAATAGAGACCGACCCAAGTAAAGTTGAGGCCTTGACCACCTGGCCTCACCAAAAATCTAAAAGAACTGCAAGATTCCTGGGATTCTGTGGTTATTATAGCGTTTCATCAAGGACTATTCAAGAGTGATCCGCCCTTTGTAACCTTACTCAAGGTATCCCCAACCCACAAAAATACCAAAAGTCAGCGTCCCTCAAGACTGAAAGAGTGTATTTTATCCGAGTGAAGTATTTGGGGCCCGCTGACTCCTGATTGTGAGACTGCTTTTCATGAGATCATATATCAACTTACCCATGCTCCAGTGCTGGCCTATGCCGATCCAAGAAAACCTTACGTCCTGCACACTGATGCTAGCTTGCAAGGGCTGGGGGCTGTGTTGTACCAAGAGCACGAGAATGGCCTGAGACCAGTGGCCTTTGCCAGTAGAAGCCTGACCCCATCCGAAAGAACTATCCTGTACATAAGTTAGAGTTCCTAGCTTTGAAGTGGGCTATTGTTGACCAATTCCATGAGTACTTGTATGGGGCTAAAATACTAGTAAAACTGACAATAATCCTTTGACCTATGTGCAGACCTCAGCTAAGTTGGATGCCACTGGCCATAGGTGGCTTTCTGCATTATCTACATATGACTATGCTCTCGAATACCGAGCAGGTCTGAACCACATAGATGCTGATGCTCTCTCCCGGAGGCCTGTTCCCAGAATGATTGGGTCAGATTGGCAGAACCTGACATTCGAGCACTCTGCGGAAGTTTGACAGGGAGGAACAAATGTCCACAGACGCAGTGGACTGCATGGTGGATTGCTTGGGACCCTCTGAGAATTGCATACCTGCTGCTTATTGCCACTTTTCTGCAATAGACATTGGTGCACTGCCTCAGCTGGACAATGACAGTATTCAGCGGGCTCAATCACGCGATCCCATGATCAAATCAGCTTTAGAAGCCCTCTGTGCAGGAAAAGATGTGTCCAAATTACGCTCCACTGATTTGAGAGCTGCACTGTTATACAAAGAAGGTCCTAAGTTGAAATTGATCAATAAACTGTTGCACAGAGAAACAGTAGACAAAGGGGGACAAGTAGACAAACAACAACTAGTGCTGCCCGCTGCCTTCGCGAGACTCAGTACTGAGATCCTTGCACAACCACATGGGGCACCTTGGTATAGACAGAACACTTGACTTGGTGAGATCCAGATTCTATTGGCCTAAGATGGGGGCTGATGTGGAGCAACACATTCGAACTTATAGTCGCTGCTTACAGAGAAAGCTTTTGCCCCAGAGGGCTGCCCCTTGTTAACATCACCACCAGTGCACCCATGGAGCTGGTCTGTATTGATTTTCTGAGTTTGGAGTCAGATCAAAGAAATATCAGTAATGTGCTGGTGGTCACTGACCATTTCACGAGATATGCCCAAGCTTTACCACCAAAGACCAGAAAGTATCCACTGTGGCCAAAGTACTTGTAGAACTTTTGTTCACTATGGGGCTCCACAAGAATCCATTCTGATCAAGGAGAGACTTTGAGAGTCATCTCATCAAAGAGATGCTTTCTTTGTGGGGAGTGCGAAGTCCAGAACCACTCCTTACCACCCCAGGGGACCCACAGCCTGAGACGTTTCAACCGCTTGCTAGATATGCTAGGCACCCTACACCCAAAGGACAAGCCTAGATGGAGCCAACAAATTAGCACCCTGGTACATGCTTATAACTGCACCAAAAGTGATGCCACTGGGTTCTCCCCTACCGCCTGATGTTTGGAAGAAGCTCGACTACCGGTAGATGTGTGTTTTGGGGTCTCTCCTGATGGGGTTCAAGCTGACAACTATTTACAGTATGTGCAAAGTTAAAGGCCCAGCTAACTCATGCGTACCAACTGGCTCAAACCATGGCTGCCAAAGAAATCTGGCCAACAAAGAAAGGTATGATAAAAGGTGAAAGCACAGGAACTCCAGGAGGATCGGTATTGCTAAGAAATCTGGGACTGCATGGCAAACACAAGATTGCTGACAGATGGCACCATCTCCTCACATTGTAGTGGGCAAACTAGATGATCTGTCAGTGTACAAAGTAAGGCCTGAGAATAATTCAAAAGATGTAAAAACAATGCATAGAAATCATTTACTGCCCATTGGACAAATCTTGATTAAGTCTGAGCCCCAGAAGATGCCCCTCTGGACCAGTGACTAGAGCTGCTGCAAGAAAAGATCAAGAAGTCTGCACCTATAGAAGCAAAGTTAAAGTGTTCCCTCCACAAGTCCCAGTTGAGCATGACTGTCAGTCCATATCAGAAGAAAGTGAGGTGACTTTGAATACTATCCTTCTTACTGAACTGAGTCAATTGTTTGGGGCAATCCCTAGTCAATACTGGAGACAAAGCTGGGCCTTCTGGACTGTCTAAGCCCCAACTTCGTCCCTGGAGCCAATGCTCCCAGAAAGTGAAGTGCAAAGCATCAGATCAGATGAAATGGAATCATTGTGCATGGTTGAACTGTTTGAGCTTTCAGGGGAGGAAAATGATGGATTGGGGCAGACTGGTGATACACCAGAACAAGAAGAGTATTTTGAGTGCCCTGACAGTCCACTGCCAGTGTCTGAAAGCTCTCCATGAGAGGCAAATGTTGTGGACTCAGATACTGTAACTCCTGGAGCTGAAAGTGCCCCAAGTTCTAGCCTCTCTACCCCCATGGAGACTCCCCTGACAAGTGAGGACAATGCTGAAAATGAGGCTCAGAGTGCAGAGACTGTAACAGTTCCCCCTAGAAAGACTGGTCGAGCTGTAAAGCCTGTGGTGCACCTCAGTTATGATTCCATTGGGAGGCCTGTGGACTTGCCTCTCAATGTTGTCCATAAAGGAGTGTATGTGTCCCCGAGCTCATTGCCCAAACTGAGCGTCAGTGCTAACTCCAAGTTACTTGTGTTGCCCTCTAAGTATGGTGCCCTTGCCCCGTCCAGCCCCAAGGTAACTGATAGGGAAGGGCCCCCTCTCTTCAGGTTTCATGTACAAGAGGTAATAACTTGAGTTATGGTACAATGTGTGTGTAATACTGTGTAAGGTGGCGTACTGCAATGTTTCAGAAATGTGTTCTTGGTAAATGATATATTGACTGATGATTACATGTGTGAGCCTAATGCAAATGTATATAGTTTGCAGTTGAAACTTATGAGGGTACCTTGGCCCGGACGTCAAGCTTTCCCAGACAGGAGGGTGTAACCCCTGCAAATTAGGGTTCCCAAAGACTTCCAGGAGCTTGCTTGAATGCTCCAAGCCTGAATGGTGTTTGGCGTTTAAGCCATTTATCTGTGAGTGTTTTAGAGCCTCTGGTACTGTCTCTTTAAGAGCTGTCTGCTTGCAGACATAATTAGTTGTATGGGAGACTGTGTGTTTCTTTGCTTGAGTACCACTTGAGCTGCTGCCAATTCACTCCATTTTGCAGTCACTAGGAGTGCAAAGGAACCTATCTGAAAGATGTAACTGTTTGCCAGAAATCATTTAGAGTAATAATGAAAATACAGTTTGTCTAACCTGCTTTCTTTGCAGTCAGAACTGTGTTTGCCTAGTTCCCCATTCTAGTTTTGAACTGCTGAACTGGACCAATCAGTGTGGGATAAGGTAGCTCTAAAATGGTGCCTGGGCGAATCAGAACTTGGACTCATAATCTGAGCCAGCCATAAGAGGATTGTATGGGCAGTGACTCTGGGAGATGTAGTTTGGACTTCGGCACCTTTTTGGACCAACAGGGGCAGTCTATTGTGAGTGACAGCCAATCCAGCCAAGAACTGGGAGGAACTCAAAGGAAGTGCCGGTTTTGTCTGCTGGAGTTTCAGTTGAGCTCCGGCAGTGAAGAGGAAGGGAGCCTGTGCTTTTTCGGTGTGCAGTTTTAGTCGGAAGCGTGTGTGAGCCCAGAGTTCGGTCTGCAGCTTGTGTAACTGCTTGTTAGGACTGAATCCGTCCTGTGAAGAGAATCAAAGGATATCTGAAGAGTAGAAACCAGGCTCACCCTGTAGAAGACTGGAGAAATTGCTGAATTGCACTCGGTCTGTCAGGAACTGAATCTGCTCCAGGGTATTGTGCAGTAATTGCGATCGGGATAGAGAAGCAGCCTGCCTGGTATAGTACTTTCTTTTTACCATATAAATGTGTGAGGAGGCTTGTGCAGCTCAAGTGAATCCTGCTGCCATTAAAGGACTTTTGTCTGTTACTGTTTACCATATAAATTGAGGGAGGCTTGTGTAGCTCAAGTGAATCCTGCTGCCATTAAAGGACTTTTGCCTGTTGCAGTTTGCCATATAAATGTGTGAGGAGTCTCGTGGAGCTCAAGAGTAGCCCTGCTGACGTTGAAGGACCCTATCTTGTTTGGAGGTCGTGAGTACTAATTCAGGGTCGCTCCCTGTTGAATTGCCACACTAAATCCAAATGGAATTACTGTACTGCTGACGGTTTAACTAATTTTTCTTTTCTCTGTGTGAAAGGGCCCCTACCAGCTGCCACGGTTTGGACTAGCCACTAGGGCTTGGGTACCCAAGGACAGTAACTGGTAGGGATAGCCTGTGCACAGAGCCATAAATAGATGAGTAAAGTGATAAGCTAATTAACCTGATTTCCCCCTGTCCTTGTTATATTCCCCCTAAATAAATCAGAGCTGCTTGTTTCAGCAAAGTTATACTGCCTGAGGTATTTGTCTATGTTAAAGTATTGTACTGTGATTGTTGCACTGTATCTTATTTTACAGGAGGTCCCAGTGCCTGAACCAGTCCTGGGGGTAAGTGTATACTGTGAAGGTAATTCTGATATATTGTGTGGGCCACTAGTGGGAAGAAAGGGGGGTTGCAGTGTCCCAGAGGGCTGTGACCAAGTTAGTTTAACTATTGCAAACCCTGACCTCTGGGTGGAGGCACCCGCCATCGGATCCAGGCCCCTCAACCTGTTAGTGGCAAATCAGGCAGGGGTAGTAGCCCCTGGGATAGCGCCATCTAGGGGTTACATATGTACTAGGCCCCCACCCTGTGGAACTCTCTACTTAATCAGATCTGAGAGTGCCAGACCATGGAGAGCTTTAAGAAGGCCTTAAAGACCCATCTCGCTTTTGGGGATTTTATGTAATAAATTGCTTCAATGTATATTGGGGCGAAATCTGGATACCACTATGTTTTATCGTTTTATCTTTTTAATGTGTTTTTATTGTTAGTATCTGTACAGCTCTTTGATATTTTTTGAATTGTGCTATAGAAATAAAGATTATTGTTATTATTATTACATCAATGCATTGTTATACATATACTGATTTCTAACTCCATTTTCTTAGGGGCATCACATCAAATTCTTTTCATTTTTCTTTATACCAGTTGCAACTGTTTACTATACACCTCTGCAACACCTCACCAGGTGTTTGGCGTAATTCCAGAGACTGCATGGATGGAAATTGGAAAAAAGGAAAATGAGAGAACTAGTAGGGAGTATAGTAGGGATAGGAAAGAGCTACACTAGGTAGCCAACCTACGGTAGGCTGGAAGAAAAACAGTAGAAAAAGGAAAAAGCATTCACTGTTGCACAATGGGAGGGCTTTAAGCCCGAGGTTCAATGTGGGGAAATAGGCTCCTCCTACTTCCACTTTAAAAATACACCTCTCGCAGCACTTCGTGCTTGGAATCTGAAACTCGGTTTTCAACTGGTTTCCCTGAGCTCCTGCTTAGCATCTAGGATTTGTCCTACTGCTTGCATTCATTTTCTTTCCTGCTCTACCTGCTGCCTTGAATTTGTTGCACTGCGCTTCCTCTGCTTGTTAGGTGTCAGCATTACCTGGCGGATAGGCCATTCGGCCCCCTTCCCCCTCGGGGATTCTGCCGTAGGCTCCCTCCGGCCTGCTTCTCTGCCTTTCAATCCTCCTCCTCAGGTAAGCCGTTGTAGTATACTTTCATATGCCTGCCATTTCGTTTCTGTTCCTTCCTCCCCCTTTCAATTCTTTCCCTGATCCTGTACTGTACTCCCTTATGTCTTATTTACACCCCCCTTCATGTTGACTATGTGGCCTGTGGTGTCATACCTCCATTTTTTCTCTGATCGTTCCTTGCTCACCCCAGTCTCGCCTTCTCCCTGCTTCCTCCACACGCCCATTGTTCATTCGCTCCATCCCTCCAGCCCTTGCCTCGATAATCCTCTTGCTGTGTCCTGCTATTTACCATGCCTGGAATCGGGATGCGGCCAATTCTCGGGGGATTGAGTGTGTTTTCAAGGACCTCAGTCCTCCTCCATGTCATTCGCCTGACCTCACGCCATGCTTTCTGTTTCTGTCTCCACTATGTTGCATTGTGCATGTGTATTGGGATGCCTGTCTGCTGCCCGACTTCTCTGATCTCTCCTCCTCACTTTCTAGTTGCCTGACAGTGCTCGGTGGCATACCTCTCAACCGCGATGCATTTTGCATAGCACTGTAATTGGCTTGCTTCAATTTCCCCTTGCTCCGCTCTGGTTTCACACTGTTCCTCATACCGTTGGAGCTATCTCTTCTACCTCAGTGAATAGCGCCATTCTATATCTCCGGCCTTCTTGGTCCCTCTATCTAAAGGCATATGTTTCCCATAAGAAAGTGCTTCCCATTCCGGCCCTTTGCTACGTTTTGACGGCCAGACCTCTGATGTTCGAGCTAGAGAAGTGCGCTCTGCTGAGGCGCCTTTTGTGTGCTTTGTCTGGGATCTCACATCCTTCATTTATATTTGCTTTCCTTCAGACTGAGCGGTCATTCCACCCACCTATGTGTTGTGATCTTCAGTTGCATCCATTTCCCTCAATCTTCATTTCTACACTTCTTCCATGTTTCTGAACCAGATGGGTTTGTCATTTGGCAGGGGTGTAGCCAGGGATTTCGGATCTGCACACAAAGTGAACTTCCTGCCCCCCCCCGGGTGTAGCCGGCCATACACTACTGTACACCTGGACCATGTTTGTTGCCTCATTTGGCACAGTAAATACAACTTTTGTATCTCGTGACAATGGTTGTTGACATGCATGGGTATTTATGACTGCCATGCATTGTTCCATAAGACACCAACATACCAGCCCGGAGCCTGTACAGTCGTATTGTCCTTGGGATGCAGTGAGAGTATTAGTGACCAGTCCTTCTAGTTTCAACTCCTATGACTAAAATTACAGGAAGGTTCGGTATTTTCTTTGTTAGTTTTCATGGACGAAGAAAGCAGTTCAGTGTCTATTTGCTACCCTCCTTAAATAAAATTTTGCACACCATGGAATGCTTGGAGTATGCCTGCCTACACCCATGATTGTTGGACCTGGTGTCTGTTCGGGCAGGACATTTCTATGTTACTACATGGGTTTTTCCTCCTCACGAGCGGAAAACGTTTCAAAACATAACATTAAAAAAAAAAAAAACATTTTAAATTTCTATTTTCTATCTACCTACTCTGTGTTTTTCTGCTGTCCCGGCCCTGATGTGGCCGTTTCCAGATCTCAAGACTCACACTCAGCCAGTGCCCCTTACCTGAAGTTCCCTTTGTCCTACGTTGTCCTCACCTGGATTCTGCACTCCGTGGTAAGTTCCAGTCCTTCCCTTCTCATTTCGTTTCCTGTTCCTTCCCTGTATTTCCCTGTCCTCATCCTTCTTTACCTTCCCTCGTCCTCGTCTTTCTCAGGTTGTTTTCTAATACTTTCACTCTTTTCTTTCTCATCCCTAGGTTTTCTCCTGACCATGTCGTCCGTCAACGACCCCTCAATCGGGGATCCTTCAACGCCTCCACCACCCTCTCCAGCTCCTGTCGGTTGAAAACACACATCCAAGTCCTGACATTCCATCAAAGACTGGACAGTGCCTCGGCTCATGTTGGAGCTGACCAGAAGGGGCATCTCCTACTCTGCTTCTGCTCAGAAGCAGGTGATCTATGACCTCCTCATGGAAGCATTATTGCAGCCTAGACCTGCACCTCGCCCAAGCCAGCCTCTTCCTCAGCCTGACTCTACTCCCCTTTTGGACATTCGGGACTTCATGGCTCAAATGACCACTTCTATTTCGGACATCCAGACTCACCTTTCTTCGCTTGAAGCCCACCCCGCAGTTCCTCAGCCTTCCCCTCTGGCTCCCGCCCTGCCTGCTCGTATACCTTCCACAGACCTTATCTCACCTCCAGATTCCAGTCTCCCTCTGGTCGTGGTGCCTTCTCCAGCCATGCCTCCTGCAGTTCCTTCAGGTTCATCCCTCTCTCATCAGCCTCCATTCTTCTCTCCTTTTCACCTTGTGCCAGTTCACCCCCTCAAAGACATCCTGGACGGTAAGGACGTCAACTTGGTCTCGCTGCTCATCTCTTCCCATGACATCTTGGATAATCGTATTGTATCCTGTGGTGACGTCTCTGTCATCCTGAAGTCCAAGGATTCTCATCTCCTTCGAAAACTGACCATGGCTGAATTCATGCTTGCTTTCAGCCTATAGTCAGATATTATTTGGCCACTCTCAGACCAACTGGAACTCGGGCGTCTCCTTGCAATCAGCCCTGATTGGCTCTCAGCCACGGCGTGAATTTGCACTCCAAGGACACTCAGCCCTGATCTCTGCTTTTTCTTCCCACATCCCCGCCCTCTCCTAGGCGTTCATTAAATACTCTCTTGTCCCGCCCACAGCTGGTGCCACAGCTTCCTAATTGGTCACTGTTAGGACCTATCATAGCTCCCTCTCCTATGAAGTTAGGACTAGTTACCCTCTCTATTTGGTACCCCTGAGCTCCTCCCCCTAGAACTATGGCATACTGCGCCCACAGCATCATTGTACTACTCTGTCTTCTACCAGCTGTCATCCATATTAATGTACCTTATGGACCTAGTCCATACCTCATCCCTTCAGCCCCTGCTAGCCCTACCCTTTAACAGGGCACATTATCCTCACCAGCGCCCTGCCTTCTGTCACACTACTCCACTTTATTTCACCCCAACACCTCTTGCTCCTTCTCCTATGTCTCTTAGAGTGCTCCTTATCCTTCATTCAAATTACTATGCCTCGTTGGCACACTTCAGCAAAAATAGGTGGCCCTTAGTAACTACAATTAAATGTGACAAAAGGAATAAAACACTCAGGTCTCTCCTGAGGGCTTTTAAGCAACTGTTATTCATACTCCTCCTATGCTCAGGAAACGAAGAGTTGAACCCTGGCCCACCCTCCTTTTTCACCTCACCTACTGAATTTGCATCAGCTCCAGGCCTTAAATTAATGTTAGTTAGTATCCTAAGCTTGCCCAAGAAAATCGACCAACTTCAAGTATGGGCTCTACACACCGAGCCTGATCTCATTATTATCACAGAAACCTGGCTAAGAAAATCTAATATGGACCAACAAGTCACCCTCATGGGCTATAAGTTGTATAGGGCAGATAGGGGACCGGGAGGAGTAGCTATTTACACTAAAGCCAAGTTCTCAGTTAGTGATATCCTTTGCGACTCAAAGCATAAGGAATATGAAATAATTGTTTCCCTAAAGTTACACCTTCCCTCCATGGAACACATTACAATTATAGGCTGCTACAGACCCCCTAGTGGTGGAACTGATCTTCTGGATATCCTAAAAACACTAACAACCGCTGCCAACTCCGAAGTTATAATCTTTGGGGATTTCAACATGGACTGGTTAACACATAAATCACACAAGCTAAAGTCTCTCTGTGATGAACTTGGTCTTACCCAACTAGTGTCTGAACCCACCAGGGTCAATAAGACAAGCCCAGCTAACAGCTCACTTCTTGATCTTATTCTATCAACCCATCCCCACAAAATACTCCATTCAACCGTATTTCATAATGACATGAGCGACCATAACATTGTAGTCAGTACAAGACTACTAACTAAGAATCACCACTAGCCCAAGATAATTACCAAGTGGTCATACTGTAAGTTCAACTAGTCAAACTTCCTGAAAGACCTTAGCTAGGTCAGATGGCAAAACCTTTGTCTCTCGAAAACGCCTGATGAAGCGGTTAAGGTCCTGAACAACAACCTTATCATCTTAGCAAACAAACACGCTCCATTCATCAAGGTTAGGATGAGAAATACATCCCACTCTTGGTTCTCTGCTGATCTAAAGACTGCCCTCTCTAACCGTGATAAGCTGTGGGCTAAGGCTAGACACACTAAAAGCCCGGCGGATTGGCAAGTGTTCAGAGCAGCCAGGAATGCCTGTGTTAAATGTATCCAAAGCCAACTATTACATCTCCTCTTTAGAGCAGGTCAAAGGTAACCCCCCAACAGTCTGGAAGACCCTTAAGTCCATTGAAAGGCGGCTGGTGGCCCCTCCCCTGCCAATTAAGATAGTCATAAAAGGCGCGGCAGTGGAAAACAGTACCCATATTCTTGAAGAATTTAACTCTCACTTTGTTACTGCTGGCCTAGCGTTTGATTCATCCCCGTATGCTGCGAGTGTTAATAGCCTGGACGTTACAAATTCCACCATCCCTTTCAGCTGCTCCCCCTTAACTTCAAAGAAGTGGAAGATTCTCTTATGAACTTGGATACCAAGAAAAGTGCAGGGGATGACAGAATTTAACCATTTTTCCTAAAACTTGGGTTCACCTACCTTACGGCCCCAATCTTACACATCTTCAACCTCTCTATCTCTTCCTCTACAGTACCTTCATGCTGGAAATCAGCTCACATTCTACCTCTATTTAAGTTGGGGGATCCTTGCGACTTAAATAATTATAGACCCATCTCTATCTTGCCCATCCTATCAAAGGTCTTTGAAAAGCTGGTTTATGCTCAACTAAAGCACCATTTAGAAACCTACTCACTTCTGAATCCAGCCCAATCGGGCTTCCATTCTAATCACAGTACCGTCACTGCCCTGGCTAAAGTAACTGACAACTGGATCACTGCTATGGACTCCAAGAAGTTCACGGGAGCTGTCTTCTTAGACCTCAGCAAAGCTTTTGATACCATAGACCACAGCCTAATCGAAACCAGCCTTGCTAAAATAGGTGCCACCCTGCCAACCATTCAGTGGTTTAGGAGCTGTCTCTTGGGAAGGTTGCAAAAAATCAAAGCAGGTGGCCTGTTCTCCTCCTCCCTATCAATTAGCAGAGGAGTCCCACAAGGTTCCATCATAGGCCCCATCCTTTTCTCTCTATACATTAATAACCTTGACAGTCATATATCTAACTCCAAATTGCACTTCTTTGCTGATGACACAGTCCTCTACACATCCAACGCCTCACTGAGTAAGGTTAGGGACATCCTCCAAGCTGACTTTGCTCTACTTGAATCCAATCTCATTAGTGCCAAACTCCTCTTAAATGCTAAGAAAACCAAAGCTATGATCTTCCCCCCTAGTTCTCTGCCCCCCGCTCTTGCCACCCTGCAGAAAGACTTTATAGTTACCTCCTTAGGTGAGCCCCTGGAAGTCACTGATAAATTTAAATACCTTGATTTCTGGTTAGACAGCAGGCTAGTCTTCTCCGAACACCTTGATGATCTATGTAAAAGACTAAAAATCAGGTTAGGCTACCTTTACCGTAACAGGTCACTATTCCCACCCGAGATCAGGACTAGGCTTGTCCAAGCCACATTCCTACCATTATTAGACTATGGGGACATTATCTATAACTCTGCTACCACCTCAACACTTAATAAACTGGACACTCTCTGCCATCAAGCACTGCGCTTCGTTATGAACTCACCATATAGGACACATCACTGCAACCTCTACTTAGCTGTAGGTTGGGCGTCCCTTACAACTAGACGTATTCTCCACGTCAGCATCTGGACTCTAAAGCTTCTCCTTAACAAGCTACCAAACTATCTAACCTCTATCATCCATACCTGCTGTAGTACCTATGCACTCAGAAAAGCAGATTTTATCTTCCTGGACGTCCCCAAAACCCGCACAATTTTCGGTAAACTTGCTATCTCCACTGCCTTACCAGTCATCTGGAAGAAGGTCCAATCCTCTCTGAAACTGGCTAAGTTAGTCTATGTTAGTCTCTTCAAAAAGTTGATTTCTGGAAAAATAAAAGACGTCTGTAACTGTTGGTAAAACTGGTTTTCCATTATGACTGTATATGTCTTTGACAGCCCAAGTTCTGTATGGATTGAAGCAGCACTCTGTTGCCTAAGTATGATGACCCAATCGATATGATATATTATAATGCACTGAACAATGGTTGTACACTTGTCTCTTATGTATCTTGCCAGCTCTTGAATTTCTGTTGTACGCCTTTACTGTATGTTTCCTGTTAGCTTTGTTGTACATGTATACCAGGACCTCCTTGTGAATGAGCTTGCTCAATGGAGTTTGTTTTCCTGCAATAAACTTGAACTTGAAAACTTGATTTGTTCCTCCTTCCCAGATCGGCATGAAGAATTCGATACTTATCTTTATCTCCTCGTTGACCTTAGTGTCCGGTTTGGTGGGACACATTTCTACAATTATCATTGCTCCTTTTCTGCTAAGGCCATCTCTGCATTGAACCACTACAACGTTAAGCTCAATTGGGCTGTTTTGGACAATGAACTCTTTTGTCGCCACTTCACCGGCCAATGTGCCTACTCTTGTTCTCTGTGTGGTTCCTTCAACCATTTCATGCCCCTTTGCTCCCTGACTGTGTCTCCTCCTCGACCCTCCTTGTCCATCCCAGAACCCTCTCATTCTTTTGACTCCTCTTCCATTTCCAACCTGGCTCACCCTGTCTCTAATCAGCCTGCTCATATTGACCACCACGGTCATCCCATTTGAAACGTCAGAAGCAAGTCCATCTGTAATAACTTTAATGACTGTGGTTTTTCAGCCCCGCTATGCCAATTCCTGCACCTGTGCTGCATTTGTGGCGATGCGCACGCTAGTTATATTTGCCCTAAGGCTCCCAAGCCATCCAGATGATGCCAGGTCCATTCTTCTACCACCGTAGACCTCAGTGCCCTCACTCATCTGCTGACTACTCACCCTAACCAGGATGCCGTGCACTCTCTCCCCTCTCAGGTTTCGCTCATGGTTTTCACACTGGCATCTTCGTTCTCCCCACTTCCTCATTTGTCTGCCCTAACCTGCAGACTGCCATCCAGGAACCTACTGTGGTCCACTCCCTCCTTCAATCAGAAGTGGACAAAGGCTTTGTCTTAGGCCCTTTCCTGCACCCTCCTTTCCCCATCTATAGGATCAATCCACTCGGTGTTGCCACTCAGAAGTTCTCTGGCAAAAAACGCCTAGTTATCGAACTTTCTAATCCTTGTCATTCTTTCACTCCGCGCGTCAATTCCCTCATTCCAGCTGATGATTTTTCTTTGGCATATGCCTGCATTGACAACACCATCACCATCATTAAGCAGTCTGGCTGTGGCTCCTGGCTGTCCAAAGCCAACATATCCGATGCTTTCAAGCTGCTTCCCATCCATCCTTCTCTCTGGCACCTATATGGCATTTCTTGGGTTCTACTTTCTATTTTGCTGTCCGCCTTGCATTTGGCTGCTGTAGCAGCCCTAAGCTGTTTGATGTTTTTGCTGAATTTCTGTGCTGGGCCCTGCTTAATGTCTGCTGGCTGCCTGCCATGCTTCATCTGCTGGACGATTTCCTCCTCATTGATCCACCTCACTCCATCCTTGGGGTTAGTATTTCAGCACTTCTCCACCTATTCAATGATCTGTCCGTTCCCATTGCAGCCGAGAAGACATCCGGACCTTCTACATCTCTTGAATTTCGGGGTATTGTCTTGGATTCTGATCGAATGGAAGCTCGCCTCCTGCGGGATAAGCTTTCTCGGATTCAGGCGCTGATATCTTCATTTTCAACCCGGGTGGATTGCACAAAACACAAACTGCTTTCCCTTTTTGGGTACCTAAATTTTGCAATGAGAATCATTCCACATGGTTGTTCCTTTATATCTTACCTACTCATTCAAGTCTCATCCGTTCTAGAGCTACACCATCATGTCAGAATCACAGCATCTGCTAAATCCAACCTAGCCATGTGGTCCCTCTTTCTTGCAAGATGGAATGGATGTGCTATGTTTTGAAATGATCCATCACCTCAAAATCATCCTTGCATATTCACAGATGCATCTTCTACAAACAGATATGCAGTTATATTCTCTCAGGCATGGATCACAGCCCCTTGGCCTCCAGACGTCTCATCACTGACTGATTTCACTTCCACTTCTCCGCTATTTGAAATATATCCCATCGTAGCAGCCGCAGCTCTATGGGGGCATTTATGGTCCCACCAGTCAGTCTTTATATACTCCGATAATCAGTCTACAGTAGCTATCATTAACAAAGGTCGCTCATCCTCACTTTCCATCATGTTGTTCATGTGGAGGTTAACATGGCTCTCTCTCATTCATGATTTCAACCTCACTTGCTATTACATTCCTGGTGCTCAAAACCAAGCAGCTGATGCTCTTTCTCAGTTTCAATTTCAGGAATTCTTCCAGCTCCACCCTTCAGCAGATCCTATCATGACTCTGCCACCATCATACTATGACCTAATAATGACATAAGCTATTATTGACATCAGGCATCTCTCATTATGTGGTTATCATTAGCTTCATCTACCAGAGCCTTATATTCAACAGCCTGGAACAAATATGTATCATTCTGTGCTTCATCATCGTCACAACCAACTATCATTTCTGTCAATCGAGTTCTGGCCTTCCTGACATTTTGCCATCAAGCTCTACATCTTGCACATGGCACAGTCAAATTGTATCTAGCTGGCATCCAGTTCATTTTCTCTCAGTTTTCGCCATCTTCACCATCTTTTTCTACAATCAATCAGTCAAACTGCTATTATTGGGATTCCAACGATTATCCACTCCAAGTTCCCCTAGTCAACTTCCAATTAAAGGATCGCCATTTCAAAATCTATTAGACTTACTGGATTAAAATCCATTTGAACATCATTCAAATATCATGATATCCTCGGCCATCAAGCCTGCATTCTATGGATTCATTTGTCCTGGAGAATGCACTATATCATCAGCTCGCTCATCTGCTTTTCTCAGAGTATCTAACCTCGAAAGGTATAACGACACATTCATTCTTAAACTACCTTCATCAAAAACCAGCAGACTGCAATCCGGGACTTCCATAACTTATTACTCTGCATCAAACAAATGGTGTCTAGTCACAATTTTAGCAAAACTCATGAAGTTTCACTCCAATTTCAATCCATCTTCTCCCCTTTTTAACTTCTGATGCCAATATACCCAGCCAATGAAATGGTTCATTGACTATGCAAGAATCCTCCTTCAGAGACTCGGACTAGATCCATTTTCCTTTTCAGGTCATTCATTCCGAATAGGAGCAGCCACTTCAGCGTCTCATCATAATATCCCAGTTCACATCATCAAAAGACTCAGAATATGGAAATCATCTGCCTTCGAAACATACATCCCTAATCCAACTTCTGAACTTAAAATGCTTTTTCTATTATCTCCTCTTAGTTTGCTCAGAGGACAAGCAGGTCAGTAGCCATGGGTCCTCAGAGGTTTTCCCCAAAGGGTTTTTTTCCTCTCCTGAGTGCTCCTGATCACACTCTCTGAAGTTGGAGGGGGTAATTCTTTTTGGGCTTCTATTCCCTACAGCTACCCAGCTCATCTACCAAGGGTGGGAATAGAGAAAAGCAACATTATATTCAATATTAAAATACTCACAAACCATTTCAGTATCACCAAGCACTACATATTTCACCAACATTGACTGGGAGGGCTTTAAGCCCGAGGTTCAATGTGGGGAAATATGCTCCTCCTACTTCCCCTTTAAAAATACACCTCTCACAACACTTCGTGCTTGGAATCTGAAACTCACCCTCCATCCTCCCCATCAGCCTCCTTCTTCTCCAGCACTCTGTCCACCCTTGGGTAGGGCTTCTATTCCCTACAGGTACCCAGCTCATCTACCAAGGATGGGAATAGAGAAAAGCCACATTATATTCAATATTAAAATACTCACATACCATCTCACTATCACCAAGCACTGCATATTTCACCAACATTGAACAGAAGTTTTTAGCAGTATTGAAAACAAAGAGATAGGAAAGTGATCCATCAGTCCTAGCTGAGGGTGTAGTCTATCTCTGCCACAGGCATGAACTAGAGTCTTCATCACTTCACCTAACATAAGCTTCTAGCACTTTTCCTGTCAGTAAGGGCACTGGCTGAGTAACCCAGGTATCCTCTCCAAGTTTATGTTGCTTACACAATTTCTCAAAAGGCCATAGAAATCTGTCAATATTATCATTTTCTTTTTTAGCAGTGCCAATAAAATCTTTATAAATTTAGTTACTACAGAACCTGAAGCAAACTCATTTGTGCCACTACTCATCAGATCTGACATTTTTAGCTTTGTGAGTTCCAGTTAATGGTGATGCTCCTTCACTTTCTCTGCCAGTTTCAATTGCATCATCTCCATCCTCATTTTCTCCAGCTCAAAATATTGTTGCAGTCTTAGTCTCTCCAGTTCCACTGTCTCTGAGGTCTTTTAGATTCTCCTTTTTTATCTGTTTTTGCCTCTCCAGTGCCAGCTGTTGTGATTTCTTCTGGGCTCCTGGGCTCTCCTGTGGCTCTAACAACTCATCCCCTGCCACAGCTGCTTCCACTTGGTCACCTTCCATCAGTGCCTGTACCAAGTCCACTTTGAGTATCGCTTTAGATGTCACTTCTTTTGAACTACACAAGTTCTGCACAGCAGGCACTGTCATCCCCAGATATTTTTGTGCCATATTTCTGCTCTGCAAACAGTTCTCTTGTGCCTGGATTGAGTTCTGTGACAAAAGCCAGCCACTGTGCCAACAATATGTGATGGCCATGCTCACTCAAGCTTTTTGCACAATGGTATGCTGCCACCCTTTTATGGGACAAACCATGGGGAAGGTTTGCAGGGGTTGTATACAGATTTCCAGCACAGGGACAGAAGATGGATAAGGCACTTGGGGAAGACATCAACACAATGGCAAATAAGAGGGAGATGCTGCTAGTTGGGGACTCCAGTGAGCCAGAAGTGGATTGGAGCCTTCCAGCTGCAGCTTCAGCAAGGAGCATGGGCCATCCTTGACTCCCTACAAGGGGATTTTCTCAGGAAGATAGTTAACCAGCCCACTAGGGATGGGGCAATGCTGGACCTGGTGCTTACAGACAAGAACCACATTGCAGACATCACAGTCGACAGTCCCCTGGGTACCAGTGATCACCGTATGGTGTGGTGTAACATTAAGATGGGAGCAGAAGCAAACCATATGAGGATGAGGATGAGGATCTTGGACTTCAGAAGGATGGGTTTTAAAGAAATAGGAGAGGATCAAGAAACTGCCTAGTGGGGGAAATTGCCAGGGAGGGATGGAGGAACAATGGAAGAAAATAAGGGAGGGCATAATTAAGGCAACCAACTTCTGCATGAAGGAAGGGAGTACAAGCAAAAGGGAAAAAAGACTGAAGTGGCCACAGTGGTGAAGGGAAAAAGGGTGGCATTCAGTAGGAATATAAGAAAATGCAGATGAAGGAAGACAGGGAGGTGTGCCAGGTAAAACAGAGGGAAGCAGATAAGGCAGTGTGGGGGGCAAAGGCAAAGACAGAGCAAATGATAGCCAAAGGGGTAGCAAATGGGGATAAGACTTTCTTCAGGTACATAAATGAGAAGAGGGAAGCAAGGGGAGGGATAAGGAGGGTGGCAGAGGGATACTGTGCAGAAGGGGACCAAGAAAAAGCAGACACCCCAGACAGGTACTTCTGCTCAGTCTTCACAATGGAGGGTGGAGATGGACCACCAGAATGCAGCCAAAACAATGGGGGAAGTTAACTTAAGTCCATTTACAGAGGAAAGAGTCCTGAATGAACTTGTAGCTCTGAAAGTAGAAAAGACTATGGAATCAGACGGGATACATCCAAGGGTGCTAAAATAACTCAGGGTGGTGCTGGCTGCCCCACTGACTTTGTTGTTCAACAGCTCACTGGAATTGGGTGTGGTTCTGGAGGACTGCAGGAGAGCAGAAGTGGTCCCTCTACATAAGAACAACAGTAGGGAAGAGATTAGCAACTCTACAGGCCTGTGAGCCTCACCTCAGTGGTGGGGAAATTAATGGAAACATCAATAAAGGAAAGGTTGGTAGAGTATCATTAATCAAATGAGTTGCAAGACCAAAGGCAGGATGGATTCATGGGGGGAAGCATGCCAGTCAAACTTGATAAACTTGATTGCGTTCTTTGGCTGAGTAACCAGGGAAGTAGATCGGGGAAGACAGTGTACGTGGCCTAGCAGGACTTTCACAAGGTTTTTGACACTGCCACACAGAAGACTGATTAAAAAGTTGAGCAGCCTAAGGGTGGCATCCAAAGTGGTGGACTGGGTTAGAAATTGGTTAATGGATATGCGACAGAGGGTGGTAATTAATGGTACTCACTCTAAGAATGGAAGAATGATCAAAGGGGAGCCATAGGTCTGAGTATTGGGACTGGTCCTCCTCAGTGACTTCATAAGTGACGTTGCAGATGAACTGGAAGAGAAGGTATGCTTTTTGCAGATGATACCAAACTCTATAACAGGGTAGACAATCAAGAGGAGATGGGAAAAATGAGTAGGGATTTTGGAAAACTCGAGGACTTTTCAAAAATGTTGCAGCTGGAGTTCAGTGCCAACAAGTGCAAAACTATGCACCTACGGCATAGATAGCAAGGAAATGAGTATAGGAAGAGGGGATACGGTCAGTCACTAAACAGGAAAGAGACCTTGGGGGTTATCAAATTTGATGATCTCACAGTGGCAGGACAGTGTGACAAAGCAGTAGGTAGGGCCAGTTCAATGCTCAGATGCATCAGGAGAGATCTCCAGCAGGAGGAGGAAAGTGGTGTTTCCACTGTATCATTCACTGGGGAGGCCCCACCAGGAGTAATATACCCAGTTCAGGAGGCTGCACCCCATAAAGGACATAGACATGGTGGAGGCAGTCTAGAGGAGGGCAACTAAAGAGTGCAGAGGTTTAACTAAAATGCCTATGAGGAGAGACTGAGGGAATCTCAACATGTACACCCTGAAAGAGAAGAGGGCAAGAGGGGACATGATAGAGATCTACAAGTACATCATGGGGGTGGACAAGGTGCAAGAGGGGAGTCTCTTTCAAAGGAGAAAGAACACCAGGACCAGAGGGTATGCAGTGATGATTTTGGGGATAGATAAAGAGGGACATGAGAAAGTACTACTTCACTAAAAGAGTGGTGGAAGCTAGAATAGACTGCCAGCAGAAGCAAATGAAGAGAAAACAGTAGGGAGCCTCAAACATACATTACGTGGAACAGACATATAGGAATATTAGTGAAGAGGAAGTGAGGAGGGAGGGTCTCTGAAGACCAATTAAGGTCTGTGGAAGCAGACTAGGCAGGGACTATCTGGGCAGACTGGGTGGGCCAAGTGGTCCTTTCTGATGACAAATTCTATGTTTCTATGTTTCACTCTGGTCTGGTAACCGTATGCCAATTTATTTGCACACCCTACAGGGTAAGGCTCATATGTTTTAAGTTTGGCAACACAGTCCCATAATTTTTCTCAAAAGCAGGGAATCTCCACTCTCTCCATTGGATGTTCACAGTGCTTGAAGAGCCATCCAACAAAACAGGAACAGCATTGTCGATAAAATGTATTTATTCAAGTTGAAAAAATAATATGAGCATGCTAGCACTGTGAGGTCTGTTTCACAGTGTTTACTTGTTCGGGTTATTTTTTCAACTCAAATAAAAGCATTTCATTATCTGACAATGCTGTTCTTATTTTGTTGGAGGGCTCCTCAAGAATTGTGAACACCCATGTGTGAGTGCTGAGCTTCTCTGTTTTCTGGACTGTCCAGCTTCTCAGGCTTGCTTACCTGCCCACAGCTCAGCACTTCAACCCTGTACCAGCTGTCTGAGTACTAATTTCCTGCCTGTTCTATAACTTTTCTTCTCGGGATGCCCCAGCCCACTTTTGGTAGTCATGCCTTCAGTTGGCAGAAGTCACTTTCTTAAATATGGAATTCAGGGCACACACCACAGATACAATATGAAAATAATATCTATTTGCTTTTTACAGAGGTTGGTTCCAGTACCTGCTAGTTTGCAGATAGAAACAAAATTCGCTGTGCTCTTTCAGATGTGTTTTTTTTCTGAGAACAGGGTACAAGCTTATAAAAGCAATGTTACACATAGCCTTTCCCAAACTAGACTGGCCATCTCTCTCCTGTAACCAACTTGTTCATTCCCCCTGCTCTAGCAAAAGTGTGAAAATACTTTTTTGAAGTTTTACATCCTTTCTATATGCCTCACCAACCACATACCATTTTAAAGACCTAGGGTTGCCACCTTTGGAAGGGCCAAAAAACAGACACTAAACTACAACCTAAGCTCTAGCCCTAGCCCCACCCCTTTCCATGACTGATGACAACACTTGAAGCAATGCAACAAAAATGTCAATATACTGTACATGTTAAATTTGTTTTTCTAGATTTTTCCTAGTTATTCATTTATTTCTTTACTTATTTATTGTATTTTTACCAGGTAAACATGCAGAGATAAAGAAAATCTCATTTACAGATATCATCGGGGAAGGGGACAAGGGAAATTTTGTAAATAATTTACAGTGATACATATATATATAATAAATAAATTGTTTGTTTCCCATGATCTACACTTACTTTTTGTGGATCAAGTTCCTTTTCATGTCCACAATACTATTTTGAAGCCAAAAGAAGTGATCATACTTTTTGCCAGAGGAAAAAAGATATTTTATAAAAATAATTTAAAACATTTAAAAATTCTTAAATTCTTTTAGAGATAGAAACATTTTCCAGTAAATGAAACTGGAGGACAACTGAATCATTTACTTTTACAAAAGGTATGGTCTGACTTTTTACACAGCTTTGTTGTGTGGGCATGTGTGATTTTGTATTTTCTTGAAACTTGGCTTCCCAGCCAAATGCCTTTTGGGGTAACCCTTGCCTCAGTGTTTGAGCACAGAGGTTCTTTGTCTTTTGCTGCTGTGCTGCTTTACTATGCAGAGTGGGAAATATTACGTTAAGTATCTGTTAATGGTCTTAATGGGCATATTTTACACATACCAGATAGACTGCTTTTACAAAGAAAGGACTATATTGATAACACAACTTATTTAACCTGGAAATGCAGCTGAAATATGACAAAACATGTTTCAAAAGTATGGGAGCACTGAAAATGCCTCAAAAACCTGACTATCAGAGAGCAAAACCAGATTACCAGATAGGGACCCTGAAAGTCAGATTACCAGGTAAAAAAAACTGACAAGTGGCAACCCTCTAAAGACCTGGGGCTGGATTTCCAAAGCAAGGTGCAGGGCTTGTGACAAGCCCTGCACTATGGCAGTTTGGTTTTGGCAGAGCACATAACCCCTTGGCTGCAACAGCACCTGGTTTTCCACCCTCAGGCACAGTTGCAATGGTTTCTCCAATTTACTGCAGCTTGCTCCAGATATCCAGTGCAAGCTCCGTACAAATGGCCCTAGGGAATGCCACAAGCTGGATCACAGAAAGGTGGTATAACTTGCAACAATTTGGCACATGGGATAGAGAATCCCGGTCCCCACCAGGAGAATGCTACAAGCCCTGTTGACCATGTGTTTGGCACAACAGGGGCTTGTGGCATTCTCAAACTTTGGAAAATCTGGTTCCTAGGGTACTGCCTAAAATGAATATTAGTTTTTAAAAACAGTCAATTTTATTTTTTATCTGAGGAACTTTTTCATTTCCCTTTGGTTAAGTAGATTTTTTATGTGATGTTAGTAGATGTTGGCAGCTGACATATCTAGTTCTATTCCCCCACTACATCATTAGCATTGTAACCTCACTGACTGTGACATCATAGCTCCTCAGGAAGGGCCACTCATTAGCTGCTTGGTCAGTCACCTGTGATGTCACAATCAGTGAGTTCACAGTGCTAATGAGTTAGTGGGAAGACTGGAGCTAGATATGTCTGCTGCCAGGCAGAGTGCTATTCCACACTTCCAACATAATACTATCGCATAGAAAACTTTTTAAAGAACAAATGGAAAAGGAAAAATGCTTCAGAAATAAAGTTACAACTTACTACTTCTTAAAATGTGTACCATTTTCCTGTCTGCTGTTTTTGATGCTACTTGCTCTTTAACTATGCCTGCAGGCAGTGACCACTTTTATATACAGTGCATTGCCAAAGCTGGCTCCTTTAAAATAAAGGGCTTCCACAGAGGTAATTTACAGGTGATCAAAAGGAGCATGCTACAAGAGCACCGTATGCATCCCAAATGCTAAACATATTCCAAGAACTAGCAAGCTCTACCTTTGTTTTATTCACAAAGTTCAAATCATATTTCTGATGAGGGGTACTTTTGGTTAGGTGGAAGTACTGTACTTTACTTTAAAGGAGCCAGTTTAGGCAATGCACTCTATATAGAGTAGTCACTGCAGGCATTTCCTAGTTAGAACCAAACCATGGGGGCCTTGGCATCTGGTGGTTTGGCTAGTTCATGCTACAGCTATAAAATGAGGACTAAAAGAAGCCCTTTTCCATGGGGATAAAAGTAAGAAAGCCAATTTTGGCAGAAAGACATTTAAACTTCTCAGGGGGGAGAATGGACTCTGTTATCGCTTGCCACAAAATCAGTAGCACCCCTAAAATATGATTTGAACTGTGAATAAAACAAGGGTACAGCATGCTAGTTTTTGGAATTAGTTTAGAGTTTAGGATGTGTGTGGTGCTCCTGTGGTATGCTCTCTTTGATCACCTGTGAATTACCTAGGTGGATACACTTTACTTTAAAGGAGCCCATTTAGGCAATGCATTCTATAAGAATAGCCACTGCAAGCTTTTCATACTTAAGACCAACCCATGGGGTTCCACCTTGGTGTCTAGTGCTTTGGCTTGTTCACATTACAGACGTAAAAGGAAGACTAAGAAAACCCCTTATCCATTGAGATAAAGCAAGAAAATAGCAAATTTAAGCAGAAAGAAATGTTAACTCCTCAGATTTACCGGGGTGCACTGGACTCTGTTTGTTTGTTACCACTTAAATCTTTCTCTGGGTGGAGGCACCATGCTATTTTTACTAAAAGGATACAACCCTGTGCCTCTTTGAGCAGACAGATGAACCCAGGAGTAGGGTTGCTCAGATAATCCATTATAAAAACAGATAGTTAAGATAATGAGTGATTTTTAGGATACTGGTCCTCAAAATTTGGTATCCTAAAAGACACCTCAGAAGTCAAATCATATTTTAGGATATTGGATCACCTGATGTCCAATATCCTAAACTCTGATAAGGTTGTCCATTGGCTTTACCTCTTAATGTCTCAGCACCCCTCCGCTCTTAAACATAAGCTCCCTTCCCTCCAGCACAAACCACAATGCCCACCTCAGCTGTAAGCTAGAACTCCCCACCCAACATACCCACTAGCCCCCACCTCCCTCTCCACCCCCACCATAGCACCAGTGATACCTTCTTTATTAAAGTCAGGTCCCATGGATCCTGATAACTGCACTGCTGTCTTAATTATACCCCACCACTGCCAAGTCATAGATGCCTCTCTCCCCATAGCACAAGCCATATATTCACCATCCTCATTTATTTGAGAACCCCTCCAAACAACATATTCAGCAGCTCCCACCTCCACCTCCTCCCAGCACACAAAATACTTTCTTAATTAAAGTCAGGTCCCATGGATCCTGGCAACTGCAGCACTCCCTTATCATTCATTCATTCATTACATTTTTATTGTTCAGTAGTTCTTGTCATTACAATATTTACAATATTTTTATTTTATTTATTTATTTCAGATTGGGATTAGTACTTTTGAGTCAGTGACTTGTTTACAAAGGTTCCAGTTCAATTCAGGTACAAAAGAGAGACAGACAACACATAGCTACAAAGCATTCCACAGATTAAGAAGTTATACAAAGCAGTTACCAATATGTCAATATTAGTACAAAATGTAGCAATGGTCAATTAGTGATCCTGGGCATTCAGGACACGACATGAATTGAATAGACATCAGTGCATTAAGAAGGGTGTACAAGGAGTTCAGGGAGAGTGCTATATGCAATTTGGGGAATAGAAATGTATAACCACAACAGGATAAGTGCAGAGTTCTACAGGAGTAACAAGTAGAGGACTAGCTAAGTAGAGAGGAGCAGCCAGAGACAGGCTTTGTTAGTTAAGGCATGGGAGAAATGGGTTTGGGGGTGAGGGGGGCTAGAACAAGACCGGGGGAAGGAATGAGGCATGGAAAAATGGAGAAAAGTTGTGGGGTGTGGGGAAAGGGGGATGGACTGAGGGAGAGAGGGAGGGTTACAAGAGAAGTAGTAGGCTGTGGGAAGGGGGGAGTAAGTGGGGAGCGAGCAGCGATGACAGGTGAGGCACAGTAGCAGGTAAGACTGGTGGATGAACGGAGGGGGCAGTAAGGGGCCAGGGGAAAAGTGCTGAGGTACGAGCAGGAGAGAGTAATGGTAAGAGATGGCATTTACAGACATTCTCCTGGGCCAGATGTACTCATAGGCCTGATATGAATTTACTAATTTTGCTACTTTCGATAAGATCCTTAGGGAGATTGTTAAACCACTTCGGGCTATGGAAGGAGAGAGATCTCTGGGTTTGGGATGTTCTCCTAAATGGCACAACTAGCCCACCTTTGTCCACATTGTGGGTCCTTATGGAGGGTTGTGTGGTTAAGAAAAGGCTGGACGTTGATCCGGGGTAAGCCCTAACAAGGACTTCTTAGCAAGTAGGCACGTCTGGTAGGCAATCCTGTTTTGTAAAGGGAGCCACCCTGTCTCTTGGTAGAGGGCACATGTGTTTGTCCTGTGATCCGCCCCCAGAATCAGACAGCAGGCTTTATTAAGAAGTGTTTTTACCCTTTTGAGGACAGTGTCAGTGCCGGACCCACAGAAAACAAGACCGTAATCTATAGTGGATAAGACTGAGCAGCTTGTGACCAGTTTCAGTGCTTCTGAGGTCATTGAATGCCAGTGTCAATAGAGGACTCCCAGTTTAGTGTCAGCAGATTTAGTGGCATGGTCAACATGTGTACCAAATGACAGCGTGTTGTCAAGAAAAAACCTAGATATTTAAAGGTGCACACCTGCTCCAGTGTGTTTCCTTTAAGGCTCTGAACTTGCAGGGGCCTGAATTTCTTCTTGTTCTGTAGAACAGAGAAGAGCATGCTCTTAGTTTTTTGTAGTTGAGCAAAAGTTTGTTGTCAGTGAACCATTTTTCAAGTCCGTAGAAACTGATTTGTAGTTTAGTGGAGATGGAGGCAAGGTTTTTTTCAGTGACAGAAATTACTGCATCATCCACTTAGAATACTATTTTTGCCAGGCAAGCTGAAGGTAATGGGTTAATAATGAGACTGAAGAGGAGTGGCCCTAATATGAACCCTTGGGGAACACCCAAGCTCACATCCCTTGGCTGTGAGAGAATACCATTTATTTTAACACATTGAGTCCTGTGTGAGAGGTAGCTGTTGAACCATGTCACCACGTCATTAGACTGTCCTAGAGAGAGAAGGTTATGTAGCAGGAGTTGATGGTTGACAGTGTCGAAAACCTTCGTAAGGTCGATAAAGATAGACCCCACAGCCAAACCATCCATGAAGGCATCGTAGATATGGGAGGTGAAGTCAACCAGGGCACAGACAGTAGAGTGGTCATGCCTGAACCCATGTTGCTGGGGACTCAGTAGGTTGTACGCAGATGGATATTCAGTGAGCTGATCCAATACCACACATTCAAGTGCTTTTGACAGCTGGGAGAGGATATAGATTGGCCTGTAGTTAGATTGGTTGGTAGTATCCCCATTCTTGAGGATAGGTGTTACCAGGACCTCCTTCCACCTGTTTGGGAAAACTCCTGACCTTAGTGAGGCATTGAACACTTTAGTGATAGGTTCAGCTACCTAGCTTAGCACCAGGGCTAACAGCTTCATATCAAGGAGGTCACCACTCATCCAAGTCTTTCCAAGTGCCCGTTTAATATATCTTACAGTTTCATGCTTATGTAGCTGCCTGAAGTAGAAGGGGGAATGCTAGCTGATGAGGTCCTGTTAGATGGAGTAAGAGGGGTCGAGGGGGATAGATAGTCCCTGGGTAATACTGAACTGATTTCAGTGAATGCCCTGTTGAAGGCATTTGCTACTTCACTGGGTTCTTGTACTGTTAAGAGAAATTATTAAGTCTGGATGGGCTCTGGTTGCTTTTCCTGTAAGAGACTTCACTGAATCCAAACATTTTCTTCCGCGGTCCCAGCTCTTTAGGAGATTATTATAATAGGATGCCTTCACCTGCTGAATGAGCTCAGTACATTTGTTACTAGCTGTTTTGTAAGCAATGATGTTGAGATGTTTACATGTGGCTTAAGTTGTCCCTATGGCGCATGAGCTCTATGAGAGGGCTAGAGAGCCAAGGGTTGGTGGTACCCCTGATTTGTTTGGTTTTGTATGGGGCAAATATATCACATGCCTTGTTAAACATTGTGAGTAAGTAGTTAAGAGCATTATTGCCATCCTGCACCTTGTCTAGTGATGACCAGTCCACCAGGTTAAGATACTGTCTAAATGTATTCAGTTGACCTAGTTCTTGTGACCTGGGGATCACTTTTAGAGAATTTATTCGAACAGGTGCACATAATTGGGGAGTGGTCACTTAAGGTGTCAGGTAGGATCGAAACATCTGAGATGTGTTCCGGACAGGTAGTGAGGAGCCAGTCTATGAGTGTGCTAGTGCCTGTTTTGTAATTATATCTAGTAGATTGAGTCTTTAGCTGCAAGAGGTAGAGTTCTGTGAACTGATCCCAGATGGAGGATGTGTCATTGGCCTGCCAGTTGATGTTGAAGTCACCAACAATGATGTGTTCCCAATTTTGTTCATGCCGCTCTAGGTTGGTGAGCACTTGCTGGACACCTGTAGAGTGGGTGCTGGGCGGTATGTAGATGGTGGAGAGTAGTAACACCTTATTCTGCTTTCCAATTGTAAATTTAAGGCCTAGGGGTTGGGCCTCCTTGGTTTGGAGACTTGTTAGTAGTAACTGGCCTCTGATCTCACTTTTGATGTAGACCAAGCAGCCACCTCCACGCTTGGATAGTCTGTCCTGACAGAACATAGTGTAACCATCAAGGGCTATGGCATCATCATGCACTTTTGGGGAGAGCCAGGTCTCCATGAGTGCTATGACATCTGGTTTAACCAATTCAATCCGTGCCTGAAATTGTGGCATTTGGGGTAGAAGGCTGAGTATGTTGAGGGACACAGTTTTTAGGTACCCCATTTTTAATGTGGATTTCATTTTAGAGGGATCTGGATTGGGGTGTACATTGCCAGAGATCCATAGGAGCAGTAGTAGAAGCTTCCTCAGTATGTGGGCCCAGTTGTGCCATCCCTTAGCTGTATATTTTGACCTACAGTGCACATGGTCAACTGTAGCAACCACTAAGGTATTACACAGTAGTAGGGCAGCCACAGGGATCTTTGGAGTAGCAGGGGGTACATATGTTTGTGGTTTTGATTTGTTGAGTAGCTGTGTCCTGGCATCTGTCTGTAGTCTCTTTGAGTAGTGTGTTAAGCTTTCCAGCTATGTGGGTGTGTCTTGAGTAGGGACTACAGGGATTCTTTTGAACTTCTCTATTAGGTAGAGGGTGCAGAGGATAATGTACCAGAACATTTTGAGTAGTTTGAGAAGGAGGGAGCTGCAGTTTCACCTTGATGGCCAATCATTGTAGGCAGCCAATAGGGATGATGTGGGGGGGGTGCCTCAGTGGGGGAGCATTTAATAGAGGTCCGGCTGGGAGGGTGGGCAAACAAAAGATAGATCTCAGAGAAGTAGGCAGAGAATTTAGATAAGTTAAAATGCACTCAGAAAAGGTGCTCTCTCAAGAGTCCCAGAAATTCAGGTTTTTAAATAGCAGCCAATCACAGAGTGTGGTGGAAGAAAACTGCCAATGGAGTTCCTTGCAAGTTTGGTGCTAACCAGTCAGTGTCACGGCCTGCTCGCCCAACCGGGAACCATACCTTAGTGGTGAAGCATAGGAGTTCCAGCCGGGACAAGAGCGGGTGGCCAGGGTAGATCCATGCCACAGCCACTCATCAGCAGTGAGCCCGGTCAAGGGTGAAGACCTAAAGGGAAGAGGAACAGGAATTATCTCAAGATTAGGGCCTGTGCCACAGGGCTAGTGCCTAAGGTTAATCAGTGGGAGAGCCTCCAAACAATAGGAGGGAGAGAGGGGTTGTTAGGGCAAAGTGGAGGAAGATTAAGTTTCAGAGCAAGAGGGTGGGGTGGGGGTAGCTGGGTTTGTCGCTGAAGCCTAACAGCCAGAAAATAAGCATAGAGGGGTTTAGCAAGAAGGAAGAGAAAAGTAGCAGAGTAGAGAGGAAATTCACAGCACTTTTAGTGACAACATGAGGTCCCTAGGTCTAGCTAGCAATCACAGTTACTGTCTGCAGTAGGTTCAGGCTTCAATCAGCACACGATGCAATTTTTTAAATTTTAGGTTTCACAAAAATAGACCTCGGAGAGGTAGGCAGAGAATTTAGATAAGTTAAAATGAGCTCAAAAAAGGCCCTTGCTCAAAAGTCCCAGAAATTCAAGTTTTTAAATAGCAGCCAATCGCAGAGTGAGGTGGAGGAAAACCACCAATGGGGTTCCTTGCAAGTTTGGTGCAGACCAGTCAGCAATGTGAGCTGCTCACCCAGCCAGGGACCTTACCTTAGCAGTGAAGCGTAGGAGTTCCAGCCGGGACAGGAGAGTGGGCGGCCGAGGTAGATCCACTCCACAGCCACTCATTGGTGATGAGCCCAGTCAAGGGCAAAGACCTTAATGGTGAAGCATAGAAGTCCCAGCTGGGACAGGAGTGCAGGCAGCTGGGGTAGATCCACACCGCAGCTGCTCATCGGTGGTGAGCCCAGTCAAGGGCGAAGCCCTTAGCGGTGAAGCATAGGAGTTCCAGCTGGGACAGAAAAGTGGGTGGCCGAGGTAGATCCACACCGCAGCCGCTCATCAACAGTGAGCCCGGTCAAGGGTGAAGACCTAAAAGTCAATTCACAATTCAGAATATTATTCATGGTACCATAGAACAGCAGTTTAACATGATATACATATTAAAATATGTAACAAAGAAAATCCAAAATTAAACAAATATAAAAAGTATGAAATACCTTCTGGTTAATATACTCCTTTCATTAATCAAACGTGTACATTCTGGTAATAAGTTATACATTAAAATTTAATTTTCATTTCATTTATTTATTTTTTAACTGGGTAAACAAGCACTGGGTCACATGGCCCTTTTACAGGCTTAACCATGAACAATATAAAGCAGTGTAACAAATACAAACAAACCATAAATCAAACATTAAAACAAAACAACAATTAACAACATCATGATATGAGTACAAATTTCAGTACTTAATGCCCAGAACTATTTTCTAGTGTGTGTATAGATATACAGCATAATGTATCCTTAAGACAGTTACACAATTTCTATCACTATATTTTTTAAAAACAGTTATACTGTGTCTTGGTATACAAAAGCCTCTTTAAAGAGATTTTTGCTTTGTGAAATACACAATTCCTCCAGTAATCCATTCCATGTTTCTATTGCACTCTATTGCACTCTATTTTAAAAGACTACTTCAGTTTCAGATGGGTAATTAATATATATTGGTGCTCATCATGAAAGTAGCTAGAGAATACAAAAATACGTTTGAGCTTACAGCAATGTCAGAACAGCTATCGTGTCCCTTCATTTGTGTGTCTGTAGCGCCGCCCACGCCCGCCTCCCCCGCACTAAGCCCCTGTTAAGACGTGGGAGCTCAGGAGAGCACGGACAGGCTTCATTATAGTCTATGAAGGCAGCTTTCTCATCATTTTATATATTGTAATGGTCATTTGGTTAATTAATCAAGGGCACCGGTCAACTAACAAGGGCCTTGTTAGTCGACCAGTGCCCTTGATTAATCACCAGTTGACCATTACAATATATATAAAAATGAAGGGAAAGCTGCCCCCCCCATAGGCTATAATGGAGCATGGCCCCATGCTTTCCATTGCTCCACATCATAATCTGGCTGAGTGCGGGGTGGAGCATGGGCAGCACTACAGACCAGGAAGTAGAAGAGACCCGGTGGGGACAATTTTATGAGCATTTTTACCTATACTTGTAAACTACAGCAATATTTTTGGGACCCTATGTAGCAACTGTTTTTTGCAGCGGTAAGGCATCAATATATGTGGTGCATATCTCAATTGATTTAACTTGGTAGATCTCTTTAAATGACTTTTGCTTCTTTATGGTTTTACAGTAAGGTGTAACCAGAGAAATGGAGTTTGAGACCTTAATGTTCTGGAGCTTGTTCTTGGTTTGAAAAATTCAAGTAGTGGATTAAATGTAGAACAATGAATAGCATTAAAGACAAAACTAGATAACGGTAATGTGTCTCTGTGTTCTAGTTATAACCACCCCGATCTGTTGTATAGGCTGTGATGGTGCTTGTCCACTGTAACAATATGTATTCATTCAGAGTAATACGCTATTTTTTTCTTTGTAATTACAATAAGAAGAGAGACCATAGACTCTAGGACCTCAACTGCTTTTGATTTAAACAGATGTGTAACAATATTATTGGTTCCAGTTCTACAGAAATCAATATGTCACCCAGACATTTTTCTCTATACTTTGAGTACAGTGGGCAAATACAACTAAATGTGTTAGATCATCAATTCCCAAACCACAGTTATATAATCCATTGGAGCGATTTATCTTAAATGCTTTTCTCAGTCTTTGACAATCATAATATTCAAATCTGAATCTAGTAAACAATCTCCTCCTATAAGGGTCAGTTAATATAAATAAATAGGGGTTGAATCCAAAATGGCATTTATTTTTTGCTAGCCAACTACTCATTCTATATGGAGCACATAAACTCATTTATTTCTGTTTAAAGATATCCCTAATTTGTACCTTTATCTGGGAATAGACTTCTTCTGGAAGTTTAATAAATATAAGCCCCCACCACAATGTGGGCTTACCTGAGGGAGCTCCTGTGCTCCACGACTCCTCCGAAGCACTGTTGTCCATGGCTCCTGATAGGAGTTGCACCTTGCAGCTCCGGTGGTGCTGTTTCAGCTCTGGATACCTGTTCTTGTTGTCTCACCTGTTTGGGGCTGAGCCACTCACTGGGATGTGTCTGCACTTCCGTGAGCGGGAGTGGTGGTCTTGGGCCAGTTTTCTGGCAGGTCAGGCTCAAAACACAAGTTAGAATAAATAAATAAATAATTGTAAATAAAGATGGTGAACCTGTGAGTTCTGGGCATACGTGGCAACCAAGTGTACAGAATTTAAATTAGCAGTGATAGCTGTGATAACCAATAAGCAGTTGGTTTGGTGCCCTTTAGCAGGTCTGTGATTGGCCCTCAGGGGAATTTGATGCCATGGTAGTTAGTGCAGAAAAGGAGGAGACAGGCTGAGAGAGAGAGAGATCTGAGCAGGAGCCAGTGAGAGAGGAAGGTCAGAGTGGGGCATTCGCCCACTCAGCCATGCGGCTGTGTTTGGTGTTTTTGATTTGCTCATGAATCAGTGAGCAGAAAGGACATGGCAGTGGCTGATGGGTTGTTGGTCCTTGTTTAGAGATAGTCTGCCAATTCGGTCAGGACAGGAAAAAAAGGTATGTGTGCAAGGAAGCACAGTGGATGAGTTGGAGACATGAGGTGAGGGGGGTTTGTAAGAGGCCCTGGGGTCTTGGGCAAGCCCTTGGCCCTAGACTGCCCCTCTGACTGGGACTGTGATACCTGGGCTCTGTGCCCTGAAGGAGCCAGTGCTGAGGGTGGCTGTGGGTCTGGGCAGCCATCCCTCAGATGTTTGGACTTAGTGGACATATAAGGAGGAGTGGAGAGAGCGAGCAGAGCAATAGTTGGGTCTGCCATCCCTCAAAAGGTATGTGCTCCTCATGGAAGAGGAGAAAGGAGAATATGGGAACTGTGCTGCTTGTGGTCAAGGACTTATTCGGCCTCGAGTCTGGCTGCCTGTATTTGGACTGTTTGGCTGCCTAGGCTATAGGTAGCACCCTGGACTTTAGCTTCTGATGTGACTTATTCAGTCCAGAGCACCACTAGCTTTAATGTGACCTTGTCGGTCTTGAATGACTTTTGAGCTTCTAATGTGACCACATGGTCCAGAACCACCTATCTGTGTTTTACTGCTCCATGGAGTGATGGTTCTTGTTTCATCAACTGTTTATTAAATGAGATTGCCTGGTTTCTGCAGTTTTGGTGTTTGCCTCCTATTTTATGGATGAACTGTCTTGAGGCTAAAAGAAGTCTGCCTCCTCAGCCATGTTCCCAGTGAGTTCCAGGGTGTGATTCCCAAGAAACTACACACCACCGAGGGGGATGATAAGAGACCTGCCTGGTGAAGACAGTCTACAAAGGCCTGCAGGCAAAATAGGCAAGGCAGGGATATAGGACAAGTTATTTTATTAATAAAGCCCACGATGGGGCTGGGAGCAGTCCACTGGACCACCAGGGATATAGAACAATTCATTATGATACTAATGCCCGCGATCAGGCAGTGGGGCACTTTGCCGCTTGTGCAGGGGGCGTCGGTCCCTGGTGGCTGCAGTCTGGCAGGACGCCAGGGGCAAGTCACCGGGGATCGGCCCACCTGCATGCAAATGGGGCCATAATGACATGCAAATGGCCCCATTTGTGCCTTGCATGCATTATGGCTCCATTTGCATGTGCACTTTTGAATATCACGGTTGATGCACCTAGTGCAACGGCACTTGCGCTAGCGCATCCCCCTGCCCTTCCCTGGCCACTTACGCTGATGCAGTACCACTGTGCCATGCACAGTGCGGGTGGCCACAGTGCAATATTCAACGGTGCTGAGCCATGGTGTACACCATTGAATATCACCCTGTCAGTGCCCTGGCACATCCCAGTTGCACCGCACCCAGGCTTGTGCCACATCCTGGCGCAGTCTGAATATCCCACCCAGTATCTGTAGTTCTTATTATTTCCCCCACAGACCATTACTTTTGTTTTTCCATAATTAATCTGTAAATCAGCTTGCTCACATTCCTTATGGAATTTTTGTAAAAGTCTTTTTATATCAAGGCAACCAGTTGACAAAAGAGCTACATTATCAGTGTAGGCTATGTATTGGCAACAATAATTTCCTATTCATGGCACATGGAAGTTCTCATCATACAATTTAATTAAAATATCATTAAAAAATAGATTAAATAGGATTGTGAAAGTGAACACCCTTGTTTTACCCCATTCGCAGAGAAATTATTACTGTTTCCCATAAGAGTTATATAGTATCCAACTTGAATTATATTGTCCTGATATAGTAATTGAATCAAGTTGATCAAGGCCTTATCTACTCCCCATTTTCCAAGCACCAACCATAGTCATTTTCTGTTTACTTTTTCAAATGCTGCTTTCAGATCTATCAAAACAAGGTATAACTTCTGTTTTTTAACATTCCTATATTTGTGTATTAAATGTGTCAATACAAAACACTGGTCAATTGTTGAATGACCTAGCATGAACCCTGCTTGTGCCTTGTCTATGATATTATTAACCTTTATCCATTCCAAAAATCTGTTACTAATAATTTTTGTATACATTTTCTGTGTAGTATCTATTAGACTAATTGGCCTATAGCAGCATGGCTTTCTCTAATCACCTTTTTTAAAAATTGGTACTACAATATTTACTTTCCAGGACTCTGGAATTTTAGCAGTTTCATTTATACTTTTGAACACCTTATGCAAACAGGGTACCCACATCCCTGCTGTTTTCCATATTGCATATAATGGAACTCCATCTGGTCCTGGTGCTTTATCTTTTGAAAGAGGCAGGATGGCATTATAAATTACTACTTCCTTAATTACTTGCTCCATTTTAATCCAGTTATCTATTTCTGCCCTATAATCCTCCTGAGTTATATTGGCATCATAAAATAAATCTTTAAAATGTTCTACCCATTTTGCTTGTTCCACGAATACTTCAAATTCTTCCACATAATCCCCCATACTCGTCACTATTTTCCAGAATTTCTACTTGTATTTTTGCCATACTCTTTTTTTTTACTTTTTACCACAGATCTTTACTATAATTATCTCTGTTCTGTGCTATGTCCCTGTTATATTTTTTCCTTAATCTATTCAGTTGTTTTTTATTGTTTTGGCTAGGGTATTTTTTTTTTTACTTTTCTCATTTGAGCATATAATTTCCTTATGGTTGACTTACACTTTTATTAAATCATATCATGCCCTTCTTGGAATGGACTTCAATATTTTTTAAACTAGTTCTGAAAGCAGTGTTAGAGCTTCCTCAAATGCTTCTATACAAGTTGCCTGTCCTCGATTTCAGTTATTTTTATTAGTTTCACTATTATACCTTGATCAGTCATATCCATCATTAATTCTTTTCCTTCAATTCTAGTCCAATTTATACACTTCCTGTTTCTAATAATCACCAGGAAGCTACTCTCATTTTCCACTGCTTTTGATTGTTCCCATTTTATTCTTAATATTACTGGACAATGGGGGCTTTCTGCCCTATTTTCTACTACCATATCTAAACATTTTGAAATCAAATTGATATGTATCCATGTCAAATCTATAACAGATGACCCATTGGTGGAAATATAGGTATAACTAACAGTACTGTCTGAGGGTGTTCTGCCATTTAATAAGATAAAATGTGCATTTGTTAGCCCATCCTGCAATATTTTACCCTTCTCATTGATCACTCTGTCCTTTGTATTCCTTTTCTGTGCAATTCTTGATTTCTCTGATTCATTGACCAGTGCAATGATATCTTCTTCCATTTCCAGGAATTTGCCCATTCTTGTGTTAAAATCTCCAACCACCATTATCCTTATATCAGGGTTACTATCCAAGAAGCTGTCTAGCATTAGTTCCAATAGGCTCAGAAATTCCATAATCACCTCCCGCTTGGTATAGGGGGTAATATAAATATTAAGAATTGCCAGTTCCTCATTATTTCCTAATATTTTTATTCCCAAAATGTTGTCACTATCAATATTAATTTCTTGGGCTTCTGTCTTCCCTATGAATTTCCATAAAATGAGTACCCACCCCATATTACTTCCAAATTTCTTATTTCTCTTTGCTGATTTAAAAAAAAAAGATTTATAACCACTAAAGTCAATACCATCCCTCACCCATGTCTCTTGGAAACATGTACATTGAAATGCTTTTACAAACTCTACAAATTCAGGATCACCCAGCTTTTCTTTCAGTCCTCATACATTTCATGACATGACCATACCATCTCCCCCCTTCCTTGAGGTTCAGTTGAGATCTGTGGTCTCTCTCCTTTTACATGTACTCTCTGCCAGTCATCTTTTCTTGCTACAATAGAATACTTATTTGCAGTATCTATCATAAATTCCCAGTGAGAGGACACCATCTTTAATTTATTTCCTTCCTCTTTCTCAGCATTTTCGTTGTATACATGAATACCCAAGGAATCCAAATCAGCAGCCCTGGACATTAAGATCTGATAGTACTCCCCATCCCCCATCCATACAGAAAATGTCCTTCTTTCTCCCATCTGACCATCCTTTTGATTACTTGTTTAATATTTGGTGTCTTTAGCAAATTTTGTGATAGGTCGCCTACTTTAAAATAAATATTTCTTGGGGTTTCTTTAGACATCTGTTTAAGATGGTGATTATTTATGGATAAAATTCTGATGTTACTTCCCACTATTGAATTTTTTTCCCCTTCCATTTATATAATTCTGGAAAAAGAGTAGCCAGTATAACTGTATTATCTATTTCTCTCCCTACTTGCTTTAACCAATTTTTTTTAATGACATTCAGCATATAGAATTGATCTGACACAAATAATACCAACTCACAATCTGGGACAGATCTTGTTACACTTACATTTTTCATGAAATACCTATTACCATCCAAAAGGGTAGTCAGTAGAGTTTTTTTACTTTATTTCTACACTTACCCAACTGACTCTCTCAGGAGTGGATACTCAGCTTGGAGCTCTGAAGCCTGCCTGAAGCTCCCCGATGTACTTCTTGGTCTATGCCTGCCCTCCATCCCAGTCCAGCTGTTCGATCCCCCAGCTTTGAGCCCCTCAGGGTGGGGCTGCTGTCTCCACCAGTGCCCTATCTAGAATGCAATGGAGAGACCAGGTAGGAGAAGGCAGACCAGAAGCACACGCTGGCCAAGCCTGGCACTGGGCTTGGGGCCCAGTCAGTGATCCCACCATCACCTACTGCCATGGTAGGGGATTTTCTTGTTAGTACTCCCTAGAGTCTTGGCATGCAATTGCCCCTGCATGGCAGTTACCTATGCCTCATGCAACTGGAGTCTACCATAGACCCTCCCTCTGACTATGTCCTGATGTCTAGTGCTGCCACTGGTCACCACCAGAGGCTGCTACTGCACTGGGAGCTACCCACAACCCACCCCGGGAGAGGACAGCAGTCCTCCAGATGCTCAATCCTCTCCCTCCTCTGCTGACTCCCGATGACCTGAACCCGGTTTGCCAGCATGGCATGAGGTGTGGCATCCAGTGCCTCAGACCTCAGCACCATCAGGTCTGCAGTCAGTAGAGTTTTAACAGCCAGATTCAATTTTTCTTCTGTCTCTTCACGAATTATTTTCATTTTATACAGAGGTAACACAAAATCCAAACTCAGGGTCTTTTTTAGAAACTTCTCAAATCCTTCCAGATTTATTACCTGATGTTGTCTTTTTAACACTTTCTCCTCATTTCTTTCACTGGGAATTGCCTCATGCAAACTCTCTTGGATTTTGATCAGTTGGCTTTTTCCATTACTTCGTCTCCCTTTTCTAATATTTGGGGTATCAATTCTAGATTCTCTTTTTTTCCCTCTTTTTCCCCTTTTTCTTAAATTTAATACCCCTTTTTTAGATGAGCCCTGTCTTCTCTTTTCCTTTTTCCTTCCCAGTTTTTGTTTCATCGCTAATTTAGCATTTCATTTACAAGTTTTATTCCTAAAAGTTTCCTAACTAAATTATTACCAGTATTTACCTCTTCCATATCCTTATTACTTCTATCACACTGATGTCCTAAATCTTCCTTTCCTATTTTCTTACATTTCATCCAGCCAAGATCTAATTTGTTCAGTGTCCTATGTCTCTCATTCTCCTGGATTTCTCACCTTCCCCACATTGACTAGTGTCCCTGTTTTAATTCCTTAGCTATACTGTCATTCCTATGTTCCCTAGCTGGCAACATTATGAGTTCCTTATCTTCATCATTTATTTCTAGTCCTTGACTATATTCAGTATTATTTATTACATTAGTCATGTTTCTTGTTAATTTTTCTAGAATCCTCCTGTTTTCAATACAAACTTCTTTAACAAACATAAGATCTTGTTTAATGTTTGATAATTGTTCAAACAACATGATATTTGCCAGGTAGGGATCCTTCAAAGCCAAGGCTACATCTTTTGTTATCCTTTCTGTGCCCGGAAAGTACTCACCATTGGGGCTCATAACTTGAGAAATATCCTCTTCATTTGTTGGTGAAACTACAGAGACATTACTTGCCTCCATTGTTCTGAAGATATTGCTCTTAACGTCTTCCTGTTCAGTTACTGTATTAGTACTTAACCTTAATTGACTGTTCTCTATATCTTCTATTTCTCTCTGATTGGTTCTCATAGATCTTCTAAAATCTGCTATTGTCTTATTTAGTTCATCAAAATTGTCAAAAACTTCAGAGAAATCTATGTCAATATTTCTTTCTGGATTTTTGTCCATCATGTCTATACTTATCTTTTTATTTATTTCAAGGCATTCTTGGATATAAGGCACGATTTTTTCCAAGCTTCCCATTCTTAGTCTGGCTTGCTGTTTAATTGGGATTGAAATTAGTTTGTTATTTTTAGCCTTCCCTATCATTTTGCCTGGTGAGTTCTGAATTTTGTTTAAAGCACCTAACACAAGTTGTTTTAATGTTTTGACTTTATTAATTTGATTTTTTACTAGTTGTAAACTTTTCATTCTTACAGTAGTATTAAATTCTGAATTAATGATTTTGACACTCCTAGTAGTTGTTGGCATTGTTAACTTATATGCTCCAATAATACTTGTTTTAACAAGGGGTTTAGTAATCCATCAGTTATATAGCAATGGTAGTTAAATTCTGAACCAAAAATACGCATTTCCCAAATACTAAATAATCCAAGATTTTTAGGCTAAACTCTAAAATCAAGCTATATATTAGAAAAGGTTAAGTTTTAAACTTGTGTATATATAAAGCTGCATATAATAAAAGAAGTATACCCAACAAGCCTTAATAAAATCAAATAAATACCAAAGTAATCTTCTTAATAACTTGTTCAGTAACTACCTATTAGGTGTTAACCTATATTAAATCAGTATCTGTTGGTACAACACATTCAGTACCAAAGTTCAAGTTATTAAACTGTTTCAATATATATATAAAATAGCACCTTAATATAAGATAGGGGTGAGCTGAACAAGATATTGCAACTCACTATCGTCTGACAATGCAATAAATATATTGGATATATAATGAATTAGATAACTGTACTGACTAAACAATTTAATTAAATAAGGTTATACTGAATGATTCAGCAGGTTCCCCTGTTTAAAGTGCTTCCAATAATTACAAATTTGGAGCGAGAAGACTGGGAATGTACAATGCTACAAGACAGTTTGTTAAAATATACTATAAATTATATAGATATATAGATATGCAGTATCAACAACATTCTGTCTAAAGTGCCCTAAATGCTGCATGTAAATACTGGAAGGGATATGATATGATATGATAATAAATAATCCTCTATCCCTTAAAATAATGCACTTTAAATAATATACCCTATGTTATTTAAATAATTTAAATTAAGTAAGCAATAACCCATGACAGGGTGTGGGGTTATTGGGAATTAATCAACACCCTGGGTGCGTTGTGATGCATTAGGCCACAGGCTGAGTGTCCTCGCAGCAACTGGGATGTTAATTAATCCCCAATAACCCCACATCCTGGAGTGGGTTATTGCACTTATAACATGGGTTGTAGAAGAAGAGGAATTTAATTAAGAGAAATGTTTTAAATAATGTTTAAATTCATGAAATGGTACTGTATTCTGCCATCTAAGAAAGTAGTCCTCAGGATATAATGCATACCACACTTATGTTATCAACACACAGATGGAAGAAATGTACTAGTACTGCATGTCTACCATGTGTTGTTCATAATACAGTATAACTACTGTATGCCTATGACTTTTCCACTGTGACAGCTCACTTTGTGTGTACCTTTCTCTCTCTCTCTCTCTCTCTCTCTCTCTCTCTCCCCCTCTCTGCAGGACACTGTGCATGAAGTCCCATTCTCAGGCCAGCAACAAGCACAGTGCAACTGTTTGTCTCTCTCTCCCCCAACCCCACCCCTACCCAGAGATGTCCTGCTGTCAACCTGACACAGACATACTAAACAAATGTTACTTGTGTGCACAGCGACATGTCAGTCTCTCTGCTGCTGCTGGCCCCATCTCACTCACACTCCCTCTCTCTGTCACAGCCAGTCTGAGCTCACACATTGGCAGGGGCACAGAGTGGGTTGGAACTCTCTCTCACAGTTCCATTCATATCTCCAACCCGCTGTCACCATGTTATGATCTGCCTTCCCTGCTTCTGGCATTCACAAGTCAGCGAGGTGTCTCTGCTGCTACCCCTATCTCACTTAAGCTCCCTCTCTCTGTCACAGCCAGTTGGAGTTCACACATGCAGCTGCACAGAGCTTACACAAGTGACAGTGGCTTGGAGCTCTCTCTCACTTCCATGCCTATCTCTGACCTGCTGTCACCAGGTTATTTTCTGCTTTCCCTGCTACCAGCACTCAGAAGTCAGCAAGGATCATCGCATGTGTGTGTGTGTGTGTGGGGGGGGGCACTCCAAAGGGAGATTGCTTCACTCCACAGTATGGGCTCAGCTGGGATCATGTGGGAAGGGGGGTTACAACTGAATAGGCTCACAGACAGAATGGAAACTGAATAGGCAGAGAGACAAAGACAGAGAGAGTCATATATTGGAGACTGCAGCAAGTTTATTCGGCACTATATCACTTTGTCTGTCATGCTCTGCGTGTGTTGCTTGCTATAGCTGACTTGCAACCACAGCAGTACATGTGCCTGTCTCACTCTGTCGCTTGGCCACAGTCTGTCCATCGCATTGGTCCCCGAGTTCCACAGTCCTATGTGCTCCACCTCACACTGCATGGACACACTGAGCTCACCCCAAATGTCCACTGTGGATCTGCAACCCCCACCATGACTCCTGCTGCAATGCCTGACCAAAGCTGCTTCATTGCCCACCCCACTCACCAAGATGGTCACACGTTTCTACTTGAACAGATGACAGGTACACTGCACAGACTGTTTCTGCAGGGGAGTTTACATCCTGTGTTATTTCTCATTGTTTGATGGGGGATGGCACACCTTACAAGGGATACTGAGCTCCAGAGTGCATTGTGCTCCACTTGCTGCACAGGGTGGGGGTTCCAGGGGTGGGATCAAACATAACGGCTGCCAGCCACAAGTATGCAGCACAGACTTTGCTTCTGAGTGCACCATGTTCCACATGCATCTGATTCTCACTTGGGGGGCTGGCTACTCAGTGATTAATGTGGCTGCCAGCAGACTTTCCTTTGGAGTGCAAAGAACAAGGCCCAGTGGCAGATCTCCAGAGTCACTCCACACAACCTTGGATTAATGCTAACTTAAACCACGGGCATGCAGAGAGACTCCACCAATTGCATTACACATTTCCTCTAACCCATGTTATAACAATAAATAAATAATTAAACCCATGATCCATGAGTTTAACCAGTACAAGGAAAATAGTAGCTGGTAACTGGGAAAGTCTTAAATCTGAAGTCTAAGTTTGTGATTCTCCCTTAAGTTGAGAGACAACCTCTTTTAAAACCAGCCAGTCCAACTAGTGCTAAGATGAACTTTTCTGTTCTGTGGAGAATGAGCTTAAAATACTTAATACCTACTTATTTAATTATTAATGTAGTTTCCCATTGCTTTTCTTCACTTTTCTTGCTTTTCTTACTTTATTTTGCCTCATTGTGTTTTACTTGCCTTGTATTGCCTTATCTTATCGGACCTTCAAATAAACAATCAAAACTCAGCAGTGCTGTATACTTTTTGTTAAAATAGCCATTCTGCAGTTGTTTCACCTAGCGTGTTTTAATTAGCAGGGTTGCTTCAGCATTCAGGCGGTACTTATTATCTCAGTTTTCAGCTTGGTTCTAGCCACCCAAATCTCTCCAAGATGACAGTTCTACCCCTGGAATTCCTCTTCCATCTAATAAACACTGCCAAAAAGACAAAAAGTTTTAACAAGTGGAAATCACAGAGGATGCTGACAATACAGGATTAGTTCTATCACATCTTAATTAACACCTTGATGCATCAAATTTGGGGTCCTAATTTAGTCATATAATTCCATCCTGCCTTTTTTTTCCTACTTTAATAATATTGAGCCTCTTATTCTCTATTATTCTTGCCTCCTGAAAAAAGCAATTCCTCCTTCCCTTCCCTTCCAAGATATTTAAACCCAAACCCCCCTAGAACTTAGAGCTTTTAAGCACAACTTTTGCTTCAAATAATTACTTACTCCAATTTTTCATGTTTATAAATGAACATGAGGTGGTAAATTCTTCAAGGCCCCAGTACCATTGTACTCGTAAGAATTATTTAGCATCTTCTGTTCTGCGTTTTCTGTTAAATTTCTATTAATTTCAAAAAAGAAATGGCTGGACCGACCCCAAACTCCAAACTGCCAGCTACTAGCATATCTGCTGCTGACCTGTTGCTGGAGGACTGATCTGATCAGAGGAGTGCCAGCAGCTGTGCAGATCTTATCTGGTCGAAGCACATGTTGAACTATGACTTAAACGTACTGTCACAGGTCACCACCCAGCTTTACATTACACTGAAAAGCTACAAGGAAATAAATTATCATTTTTTTTTCAATTATATGTTGCATACAATCTTGGCAATAATAAGTAAACAATGAAAACTATCAACCCGTCCTATCCTGTCTGTCCTGTATTTTATTTCTAACATCCCTACTATTTTACTTATTTTATACTGGTTTAGGCTGGATATTAAAATCTTGGGGTAAGACGTAGAGATATGTAGAAAGTTTCCAATATACTGATGAGAAACAAGTTACAACAGCTTGAATAAATTGTGGAGCTATAAAACTATAAAAATATTTCTTGGATCCAAACTCTCCTAAGTAGCGGCTTAACTTGTGTCCACTTTATTCCTTGTCACTATCATTTCTGCCTCCCCTTCAACTTATTGCTTTTCATTTCTTGCTTCTCACTTCCACACTTCACACTTTGTTAAACTGAATTTGGCTTGGTTTCTTAGTTCCTTTAGAATATTTCTCTTGTTTATTTATTTCTTGTTTGTTTCTTTCTTCTTGCTTGTCTCTCATGTCATCCTTCTTCTCACTTCTCACTTCTCTCACTTTCTGTCCCCTCCATTTTCTCTCTCAGCAGTGTTAAAATTTCACTGCAGTATGCTTGTTCTAGACAAGTAGTACCCAAGTTCAAGCCTTCCCGAGGGGCCCCTTTGTGATTCTCCATCCAACCTTCCACCAAAAAAGGCTTCCTCCTGATAAAACACAAAATACACCTGGATAACACTGCCAAACACAAATGAAAGGCACAAGATTGTCTGGAATGGTCTGCTAAACACAGGTAATGGTGGAATACCTTTCATAAATACAAAATATGTCCGAAACAGACCCTGCTTCCTCAGCTCCTTCTCAGCTGTAGTAGCATGCAGGCTCCATCTTGGAAAATCTCAATCATAGATACATAGAAAATGACTGCAGAATGAAACCAAGGGTCCATTGAGTCTGACCATGAGAAACCCAGAACCTGTTAGAGATCCTGAGAGCCACCCCCTCCTGTTTTTTTTTTGTTTGTACCTGTTGTAATGCCCCTTAATTGAGCTCTGTGTTTGTCCCACCCATGCTTGAAACTCATCACAGTCCCTGCTCCCAGCACCTCTGCTGGCAGACTGTTCCAGGGCTCCAGCACTCTTTCTGTGAAGAAGTGCTTCCTTAGATCTCTCCTGAAGCTTCCCCCTCTCAGTTTCCACTCATATCCCCTAGTCATTGGGCTAGTGATCCTATGAAAAAGCTCCTTGGTGTCCAGCACCTTTTTTATGCCTTTCAGGAACTTAAATGTCTCAATCATGTCTCCTCTTTCTCTCCTTGTTTCCAGTGAATATGTACTGTATTTAATGATGTCAGCCAATCCTCATAGGTGGGTCCCTGTAGACCCTGAATCATCTCCATTACTCTCCTCTGCACTGCCTCCAGTCTGTCTTTGTCCTGCCTCAGATGCAGCCTCCAAAACCAAACACAGTACTTCAGGTGTGGTCTTCCCAGAGATTTGTAGAGGGGGACAATCACTTTTCTGTTCCTGCTATTGATCTCTCTGCCTATGCACCCAGCATTCTACTTGCCTTGCTGTATGCTTTATTACATTGGCTTGTCTGTTTCATGGTGTCAGTAATGATGACCCCGCAGGTCCCACTCTTCATGAGAGGTACTCAGCCTGATCCCATTTTGTCAATATTCCATCCTACGGTTCTCTTTTCCCAGATGCATAACTTTGCACTTCACTTCTTTGCATTGAATTTCAGCTGCCACAGATTAGACCACCTTTCCAAGTTTTAAAGGTTCTTTTATAGGTCCCTAGCCCCTTTCTGGCTGCCTACCCACCCTCCCAGCTTGATGTCATCTGCAAACAGGGCAACCTTGCCCTGGATGCCACCATCGATGCCACCAATGAATATGTTGAACAGGATCAGGTCTAACACCGAACCCTGAGGGACTCCACTTTTGACCGCATCCTCATTTGATTTCACCCCATTTATTACTACTCTTTGCTTCATGTCCTTGAGCCAATTACCCATCCGGCTAACAATATCCTTTGTCCTGTAGCTTTTTCAGCAGCTGTCTATGTGGTACTGAGTCAAATGCCTTGCTGAAATTGAAGCAGAGAGGTCAACTGCATGCCCCCTATTTAGTTCCCTTGTCACCCCGTCAAAAAAAGTAAAAAGATTTGTCTGGTATGACCTTCCTGCCATGAATCAGTGCTGCTTTTTGTCCTGTAGCCCATTTTCCTCTAGGTATTGCGCAAAGTCTTGTTTGATTAAGGGCTTCATTAGTTTTCCCACAACAGAAATGAAGCTTACTGGTCTGTAATTTCTCACTTCCTTCCTACCCCCTCCCTTGTGGAGTAGCACTATGTCTGCCCTCCTCCAGTCTCCTAGTACCACTCCTGTTTTCAGCAAGCTGTTGAATATGTGTGCTAAGGGTTTAGCTGACTTGTCCACCAATTCTTTTAGTACTCTTGGGTATAAGCCATCTGGCCCCTGTGCTTTGTCTGGCCTGAGGGCTGCCAGCCCCTCCCTGACCCTATCTGAGGTTAATGTTGGTGCTTCCATTATCTTGATCCTTCTGTCAGCTGCCTTTATCCACCTTTCTGGTATCAATCCAGTTTTCTTTAGTAAATAAAGTAAATACAACTGATGCTTGGGAAGGTTACAAGAAAAACACTAAGGAATGCAAGCAAGAGATAAGGAGGGCATAAAGGAGGCATGAGATTTATTTAGCCACTAGAGTTAGGGACAATTATAAGGCATTTTATAACCATGTTAATTACAAAAGAGGTGGAACCATGCAGGTAGGACCACTAGTTGATGATAGTGGAAAACTAGTTACTGAGGACAAAAAAAATGGTCAGTATACTAAATGAGTACTTTGGCAGCATATTTAACAAAAAGGATAACATCACCATTGCTATCCAGCAGTTTGAAGGTGCAGTTACTATTAATACTGAGGAAAACAGTGTACTAACAAGATTACTCAGAATTGACCCAAATAAGGCTCTAGGACCAGATGGATTACACCAAAGGATCATCAGAGAGCTGGTACATGAGTTGACAGGACCTGTGACTAGAATTTTCCAGACATAAATAGATACTGGGCAAGTAGTATGGTGTTGGAAGAAAGCGATAGTTGTCCCAGTATATAAGAAGGGTGACAGAAAACATTGCACAAACTACAGGCTAGTTAGCCTCACCTGCTCATTGGGTAAGATCTTGAAGGGGATAGTAAAGGGTGAGATCGAGAAGTTCATTTATGCACAAAATCTTAGAGACCAAGTACAGAATAGTTTTATGAGGGGCAGGTCCTGCCAACCAAACCTGTTATCTTTCTTTGGCAAGGTTAGCAAGGCTCTTGAGTGAGGGAAGCTGTTGATGTGGTGTTCTTGAATTACAGCAAAGTCTTTGATAAGATCCCACATACAGGTCTTATTGTTAGCTTGGGCAGATTAGGAATTAATTCCAGAATAATAGCATGGATCGAGTTCTGGTTGTCTGAGAGGGAACAGCAAGTCATTATAAGGGGTGAGAGGTCAGACTGGGTACCTGTTACAAGTGGGGTGCCTCAGGGATCAGTGCTAGAGCCATGCCTTTTTAACATATAAATATCATTCATGGCATATTGTAAGGGTGTATGGTTAGCAAAATTTGCTGAAGATACAAAGCTGGGATCAGTCGTAAATGAAGTGTCTGAAATTGAGAAACTGCAAACCGAGTTAACTAGACTTGACACATGGGCACACCAACATAAATTAGCATTTAACATCGACAAGTGTGCAATGATGCACTTGGATGTAGTAACCAGTTAGCAACATATGTGTTGAGGGGAAAAGTTTTAAAAGAGATAGCAGAAGAAAGAGACCTGGGGATTCTTGTAACAAACAATCAAAGTTTTAATAAGCATACTTATTTGGTAGCAAAAAGGGCAAATGGCATACTTGTCTGCATAAATCAGCACATATCTAGTAGGGATCATACTGTGATCTTGTCCCTATACACTGTATTGGTGAGGCCTCACATGGAGTACTGTGCACAGTTCTGGGCACCTTACAAAAGGACGGAGATTGGATTGTTGGAGGGGGGTGCAGCGGAGGGCAATGAAAATGATTACGGATATAAGTGGGATGCAATATCAGGAAAGGCTGGTTGAACTGGGTCGATATACTCTTGAATTCCATAGGATAGGAGGGGATATATGTCTGGTATTCATGACATATAACAGTCATGAGTTATGGGATTGTTTGGGCTTTGAAATGAGCGACAATCGAAAAGCTACAAGGTCTCTCTTGTTGCAATTCAAAGGGGATACAAGAAAAAACAATAAAAGGGCAAGCTGGTTTTCCCAAAGGGTGGTGTCCTTCTGGAACTGCCTGCCAGAGGATGTGGTGGGAAGTAAGAATATCAGTTAATTTAAATCCAAATTGGATACTTACTGTTTCAATAATAGTGTGGGTGGATACATCCTTTGAAGAAAAGGACAAGCTTTAAACATGGGCACTTTTGCCTCTCTAAGCTTGTAATTCAACTATAATATCTATAAAATACCATTTGAAAAAGTTGTTCAGGACCTTAGCCTTTTGGTTGTCCTCCTCCATCAGTCTATCCATTTCCAACAATTTTGGGATCCTTCCCCCTTTCTTCCTTTTTCTTGTATGTATCAAAAAAAAGAAAGAGTTTTTCCCCTGATTTTATCCCTTCTGCAATCCAGAGTTCGGTTTCTGCCTTCACATCTCTTACTGCCCTTTTTGCTTCCTTATTTTTGTTTTTTTGGTGTAGTCTTCCCATTGACCTACCCCTTGGTTTGTTTTGAAGCCATGAGAGGCCTCCTTTTTGTTCCAGATTGTCCTTTGGACCCTGTCCGTGAACCAAGTGGGTTTCTTGTAACTGTTTTTTCTTCACTGTTCTGATGCAGAGTTTTGTTGCTACCAGGACTGATTCCTTTATCAGCCCCGGATGTCTTTGGCTTCTGTTTTTTTCTGTGGTGTTTGCCAGATAGTTGCTAACTATCTGTTTCAACTTTTCAAAGTTTGCTCCCTTGAAATTCAGTACCTATGTCTGGTATTTAGGTCTTTCAGTCCCAGATGAAATCTCAAACCATACAGTGTTAAGGTCGCTATTGGGTACTGGATCCCTGACCCTAACTGTCCCTACTTCCTCAGTGTTAGTTAGAACTACATCCAGGATTGCCTCCTGCCTGGTTGGAGTGCTTAACAACTGCATTAGCATGCTGTACTGTAGGGAGTCCAGGATGACCTGACTTCTGGTGGATTTTGCCACTGGAACATCGCAGTCAATGTCAGGTAAGTTCAGGTCACCAACCACCACTGTATTTCCTCTTCCAGAAACCCTTTTGATATCATGTGTGAGCTCTCCATCTCTCTTTTCCCCCTGGCTTGGTGGCCTGTATATCACCCCCAAGTGAAACTTCTTCCCTGCTGCTGAAGTTAGTTGAACCCATTAGGATTCAACCTCAATGTGACTGTCATTCTCATTAACTGTGGCCCCTATGCCCTCCCTAATATACAGTGTTACCCCCTACCCCCACCCCTTGGCTGCCTTCCTATCCTTTCTGCAGAGTGCATAACTTGGGACCGATAGATCCCATTCGTTTTACTCCGTGGCCCATGTCTCAGTGATGGCTACCAGGTAGATAGATAAGTACTGTAGATAGATAGATAAATAGAGACAATAGATAGATAGATAGATAGATAGATAGATAGATAGATAGATAGATAGAAAGAAACAGAATTTGACTGCATATAAGGACCACTTGGCCTACCCAGTCTGCCCATTTCTTTCTTTCTTTCTACCCCACCCCCAGAATTGCCTTATGACTGTCCCATGCATGCTTGAATTCAACCACTGTTTTTGACTCCACAACCTCCTCCGGAAGACCATTTCATGCATCCACAACCCTCTCTGTGAAAAAATGCTTCCTTACATTACCTCTGAGCCGCCCCCCCATCTTCAAATTGTGCCCCCTTGTTCTTATACACCTCTTTTTTGAAAGATGCTACCTCTTGGACTTTGTTGATTCCCTTGAGGTACTTGAAAGTTTCTATCATGTCCCCCCCTCCCTCCTTTCCTCGAGGCTATACATATTAAGCTCCTTTAGTCTCTCTCGTCATATGTCTTCTGGTGCAGACCCTGCAACATTTTAGTTGCCCTCCTCTGGACAGCTTCCATCTTGTCTATGTCCTTGCGGAGATTGGGTCTCCAGAACTGCACACAGTACTCCAGATGGGGTCTCACCAGCTGTCAGTAAAGAGGGATGACAACTTCCTGTTTTCTACTGGTGATACCTCTCCCTATGCATTCCAGTATCCCCCCAGCCCACCTTACTGCCCTCTCATATTGCTTGCCCACCTTTAAGTCATCTGCTATGACTACCCCAGGTCCTTTCCATTTTTGTTGTTGTTAGTATTTCACCCCCCATTGTGTACTCTTCCCGTGGGTTTTTGTTTCCCAGGTGCATTACCTTGCACTTCTTAGCATTAAGTCTAAACTGCCTACATTTGACCATTCCTCTAACCTTGCAAAGTCCCTTCTCATCCTTTCCACCCCACCTTGTGTATCAACTCTGTTGCAGATCTTTGTGTCATCTGCAAAGAGACATACTTTTCCTTCCAGTCCTCTGCAATGTCGCTATAAAGACATTGAAGAGAACCGTCCTAATACTGAACCCTGCAATACCCACTAGTAACCTCCCTTTCTTTAGAGTGGACTCCATTTACTATTACCCTCTGTGTCCTATTCTTCAGCCAATTCTTTACCCAGGCTATCATCTTGGGACCCACTTCCAGGCTGGCTAACTTGTATATTAATCTTTGTGTGGGACTGAGTCAAATGCCTTGCTAAAGTCTAGGTAGGCCATGTCCACAGCCCCTCCCTGATCTACTACGTTGGTCACCCAGTCAAAGAAATCTATTAGATTCGTCTGGCATGACATTCCCACTGTGAATCCATGCTGCCTTGGGTCCTGTGCCCCTCTGGCCTCTAGGTACTCGACAATTCTTTCCTTCAGAAGTGATTCCATCATTTTCCCTATCACTGAGGTTAAACTAACAGGTCTGTAGTTTCCTGCTTCTGACCTGCTCCCATTTTTGTGAAGGGGAATCACATCTGCCCTCCTCCAGTCCTCAGGTACCACCCCATCCTCCCATGATTTGTTAAAGATTGTAGTCCGTGGTGTCACTAGTTCTACCCTTAGTTCTTTTAGAATTCTGGGATGAATCCCATCAGGCCCCACTGGTTGTCCTCCTTCAGTTTTAAGAGTTCTTTCAGAACCCTTTCTTCTGTAAATGGGCTGGTATCAACTTCTGCATCCAGAGTGTTTCTATTGTTTGTTTTAGGTATCTCCCTCTCTTCATTTGTAAATACTGAGCAAAAATATTTGTTTAGTATCTCTGCCTTTTCACTATCACCCTCTGCCCATCCCCCCATTAAGCCTCACTATCCCTCCCTTAGTCTTCCTTCGCCTCCTGATGTACCTATAAAAGGTTTTATCCCCCTTCTTAACTGAGTTGGCCATCTTTTCCTCAGTTTGGGCCTTTGCTGTTCTGACTGCCTTCCCAGCTTTCTTTTGCTTTAACTGATACAATTCTCTGTCCTGCTCCTTCTGTGATTCCCTGTACTTTCTGAATGCTTTCTTTTTCTCTTGAACCTTCACTGCCACCTCCTTTGGGAACCATAGTGGTTTCTTACATCATTTTTGTTTTGTTTATTTGCTTCACACAAAGGCTTGTTACCTCTGTGATGGCAGTTTTTATTATTCCCCATTGTTCTTCCACCCTCCTTCCTGCCCATTTGCTACTGCATTCCTTAGGGACATCACCCATTTTGGCAAAGTCAGCCCTCCGAAGTCCAAGTACTTTTGCCTTTGTATGGCTTGACTCTATTGCTGTGTTTATTGTGAACCATACTGTTCGATGGTCGCTAGTTCCCAGATGGCTACCCACTTCACATCTGTGATCCCTCTCTCCATCTCCATTTGAGAGAACCAGGTCTAAGATTAGCCCTCTCGAGTGGGTTCCAATACTAGTTGTCTAAGGCATGCCCCTGTAGGACACCTAGAATAACCCCACTCTTAGAAGTGGCTGCTGCAACTGCACTCCAGTTAACATCTGGCATATTCAGATCACCCATCAGCAATATCTCCTTTATCTGCCATTCTAAATATACTTTCTATCATTTCCTTGTCCATTTCCTCCCCCTGAGAACGGGGTCTGTATACAACCCCTGTGCGGATTGTGGTGCCATTGCCTGCCTCCAAATTGACCTACAGCACTTTTTCTCCTCCCTGTTTACCCTTTTGTTCTGTTGCTTTGATTCCTTCCCTTATGTAGAGAGCTACTCCTCCTCCTCTTTTACCCTCCCTGACCCTCATGTAGATAGATAGATAGTTTATTTCTATATCACTCCATTCTGGGGACTAGGAGCACTTTACAATTCACAAATTAAAAAGAAAAGGCAATACTAAAAACATTCCACCATCAATTCAATTAACAATTCAGTTGGTGCATGCAGTAATATAGATAAAGCTATTTATTCATATGATGACTGTCATCCACAGTATTAACCATTATAAGCCTGGTTAAATAAAAAAGCTTTTAATCCTTTCTTAAAGATTTCCATTGAGGGTGCCTCCCGCAGTTGTTTAGGCAAAGAGATCCACAGGGTAGGTGTGGTCACTAAAAACACTGTCACCAACTACCACTAACTCTGGGAACACAAAGGTGGCAACCTTCAGTGGAACGGAGAGCCCGGGATGGGCAATGAGGAAAAAGGAGCTCTTGCAGATAGACTCATCCTCCCTTGTGTACGGCCTTATAGGTCAATAATCCAATCTTGAAGGCAATCCTCCATCTGACTGACCACCAGTGCAGTTCATGGAGGACGGGCATAATAAGATCGTACCTTCATGTGCCTGTCAGTAGTCTACCCACCACATTCTGCACCAGCTGCAGCCAGCAAAGGTTGCCTCCAGATAGCCCTAGGTGCAGGGCATTACATTAATCCAGCCTAGATATGATGAAAGCATGTACCAGTGAGGTCAGGTCCTTGGGGGATAATAGGTTCCTAATATGAGCAATGTTCCTCAGCTGATAAAATCCACTATTTATGATCACGACACCTGAGCATCAAATGTCAGACCATCATAGAGGATCACACCCAGATTCTTCACCAGTATGGAAAGGACCAGTGGTACTCCCCAGTACAAGACCAGGAGGATCCCACACACTCCCCTCCCCACCACAATGATCCGTATCCACCACCAGTACCTCAGACTTGTCTGGATTGAGTCTTAACCAGCTTTGAGTCATCCAAGTCTGGATCTCAGCCAGGCAGTTGTTAAATATGGTATCTACCATTTGGTTACTCAGTGCACAGGACAGGTAAAGCTGGGTATCATCTATATAGCAGTGAAAACCTAGCCCATACTGCCTGATAATGTCTCCCCACGTACACCGTAAACAACAAGAGCGACAAGACCGATCCTTGCAGCACACCACAGGTCAGAGGCTTTGGGTTAGATGATGCTAACCCCATCACCACCCTCTGCACCTGCCTGTCAAGTATGACCTGAACCACTTGATGACATTACCGAACAGGCCAAATCATTTCCATAGTTGGTCAAGCAGCACCTCATGGTCCACAGTGTCAAATGCCGCTGAGAGATCCAGGAGGATCAGAATAGTACAATCTCTCCTGCTATTAGGAGATCATTAAGCACCTTCACCAAGGCAGTCTCCGTACTATGCCTGATCCTAAACCCAGACTGGAAAATCTCATAGGTGGAGGAGGAGGCAAGTCGCTCCTTGAGCTGAATAGCCACCATTTCTTCAATAACCTTCCTTAAAAATGGGAGGTTAGAGACCAGTCTGTAGGTGCTGAGACAGTTCGAGTCCAATGAGGGTTTCTTTAATAGAGGTCTAACCAGGGCTTCTTTCAAGGCTGATGGGAAGACCCCACTCTTCAAGGACCTCTGGACTATCTGGGCCACAACAGATCCAATCAGGTCCAATCATTCACCCAAAAGCCAGATTGGACCTGGGTCCAGATCACAATGTGTTGAACACAGACTTGAGACAACTTCCACCACCTCCTCCACCCCAACTAAATTGAACTCAGCCCACACATGGTCAACTCCAGTGTCAGCAATCAAAGCTTGCACATCACTAATTTTATTTCCCAGGCTCCTAGCATTGAGACAAACTGCCTTCCTTGAACCTGGTTATTCTCTAGCTTCCCTGCCCATCTTACCTGCATGTTGTTTAACTACTGATTTTCTTCCTCTGCCGCCCTTACCTTTTCCCAGTAGGTTAGTGTGGTTAGTCTGGGATTCATTGCTTATGATTGTTATTTGAGGGGCAGTGTCAACTAAGTTGCTATCCGTTCTGCTGATAGCCTCCCTAGCCTCCTGCACCTTCTTGCCTAGCATCACAGCACTTAGTTGTACCCCTCACTGAATCATAGATCCCACCCTTCCCCAGCATAATCCAGATACCCACCATCCTCATTTATTTGAGACCCCCCCATCCAACACACCCTCTAGCCCCAACCTCCCTCTTTCTATCCAACACCAAAAATACCTCTTTAATTCAAGTCAGGTCCCACAGATCCCAACAGCTTCAGCACTCATGTAATTATATTCTCCTTCTGCTGAGTCATAGGTCCCTCCTCCCTCCCTCCCTCCCTCCAGCACAACCAAACTACCACCACGCTCATTTATTTGAGAACCCTCTCACCCAACACACTCCCTAGTCCCTACCTCCCTCTTCTCTGCCCAGCACTCAAAAACCTTTGGTTTTGATAGTCATGTCAGGGTAATGATCCCATGGATGAGTGGCTGCCTTGTGCTCTTCTTCATTTCAACTGTATGAATGAAAAAACATCCTACCAAAGAAGTAAAACCTGACTGGCTAACACTGGTCCAATCAGTTGTTACTACCATTATATCAGGACAGGGATCTGTCACCAAACCATTGCCCAGATTTTTTGACTATTATACACAGACATTTATGTTAGGACTAAAATCTTACATAAAAGACACTACCCATGTTTTAAGCATTATCAAAGACATGGCGGTCAAACCATAATGGCTACTTGTGGCACTTGATGTAAATGTGCTTTTCACAAATGTGCCCCATGAGAGAGGAAATGAGGCAGTAGCACACTACTTACAAAAATCAAACAATATGAATGAGAAATTATATGACTTCATCCTCACACTAACTTAATTTATTTTCAATTGCAACGGTTTTAGCTTGCTGAATAGACATTACTAAATCAAGGGGACTGATATGGGGGCTACATTTGCCCCTAAATATTCTAATCTATATATGGGACTCTGGGAAGAGAAATATGTTTTAAATACAGAACAAAATGCTTTTTTTATCTTATGATAGACCTGTATGAGTGTTTTTGGATGAGATGTTGACTGTTTGAAGGATATCAACAGAGGATCTTGTTTCTTTTCAGTGATATATGGAGAGCACAAATAAAAATCTGAATGTTAAACTGAATTATAATGCCTAAAAGATAGAATTCCTTGACCTGGAGATTATAAAGGAAAGTGATGGGATCACAGTACTTTACTACTGGCTAGTAGCTGCTACCTGGCCATACAGTAAACAATATACCCAGAAGTCAGCTCCATAGAATAATGAAAAACTGTGGTACCCAGGAGGTTATGAACAAGCAGCCAATGATTTTACTGATAGATGTAAAAGAAGGTGCTTCGGGGGAAAAGCTGCAAAAAGCAAGGGAAGGGATGGATGTCACTACTAGAGAACAATTGCTAACCACAAGAAATAACAATGGGAAACAAAAAGAATGTCTGACCTGTTACAACCTATAGTGCTGAAGAAAACAAAACAGTAATATTACCATTTTGTTTTGTTTTCAGACCAGATGCTGACACAGCACCTTGTTTTTGTTCTTACTATAGTGCTAAAGTAAATCAGGTGGCAGGAATAATGTGAAAGAATTTGGGAATATTGCAAAGTGAGACAACATTAGCAGAGTTTAGTTCTACAGCAATAAGAATGTATTATAAATGGGTGAATAACCTGTGAGACAAGGTGGTCAAAAGTATGCAACCAGTAACTGCAGTGAAAACATGACTACAGAAACATCCAAATGGCTGTCACAGATTGGCACCTGTTATATGTATAGAAAGACCAGATCAGTTTAGAAATTACAAAAATGGATAGATAATTAGCACTAACACTTTCATCACTTGCCAAATGGAGGGGTTATCTATTTGTTGAGCTGCTCTTGTGGAGCGTACTATGTGAGAAGAACAGAAAGAAAGTTACACTTTATAGCAAGTCAGCATTTGAGAGCCCTGAGACAGTTGAGAATGCCTCTGCAATTGTTAAGCATGTCAAGGTAGCTGATAGGAACATTAAGCATGATGTAAGTTTTGTGGGCACTGAAAAGATTTGGCATGATAAAAATGGAGGTGACTATGAGAATAAGTTAAATAGACATGAACAGTACTGGATATCTACCCTGGGGGCACTGAAAACTCCAGGTCTGAATGAACACCTGGAAATGGTACCCTTTTGATTAAATAAATTATACTGGAAATTATAAACATATGATATATTCTTCACAACAAACTCTGTTAACACACCAGTTAGGGTTCACCTTAGTGCCACAGAAGAAGCAAAATATGGTGTTAGGATTTCCAACCTGACCCCCCCCCCACAAAAGCAGCAAAAGGCAAGACCACACAACCAACCACAGACAGACATCTTTAGATATGACAAACAACATACAACTGTTTCCAGATGACACAAATGCAGAAAAATTGATATGCTACTTTTGTGGATTTGTATCTTTGGTATGCACACTGCAAGACATGCACACTCACCTGTCACTGCAGACAGAAATCCATGATTCTTAAATCACAGCACTGCTTCTGTGTGCAGAAGCACAGGCCCTTGCAGCCACAGATGAAAATCCATGATACCCAACTTACAAGAGTTCTTTTGCCTGCAGAAGTGCACATCCCTAAATGGCTTCTGTAGCCTCAAGTACTCATGCACATGGTAAGACATACACACACTTGATGGGCCTGCACTTCTGCAGCCACAGGTGAAAAACATACACACTAAACTCTGGTTACAGAAGCCCAGGCACCACAAAAGCCATGGCACTAAAATTGCAACAGTACTTCTGTTTGCAGAAGTACAGGCCCCTTAGGGGCCTGTGCCTCTTCAGCCACAAGTGTACTGCATACACACCAACTTCTGGCTTCAGAAGGGCAGGCTTCTGTGCAGACAGAAGTACTGTTGCAATGTGGGTATAATGGTTTCAACAGCAGATCTAGAAATTCTTCAAGGGGGTAGCAGTTTTTTAGTTACACAGATGCATAGCGGATCATACTATCTAGCAAGGTACCAAGGGAAGACTCCATCTGCCTATGGAAATGCAGGGTCCTCTGTGCAATGACAGATGTCACGAATTTATGGGTCTGTCTAGTGGTCTACAGAAGTGCAGGGCTCTCTGGACCCTGTACTTCCATGTGGCCACAGACACAGATGCACAGGGCAAAAAGTTCATCTCTCAGCCAATGCACAGTGCCCTCTGTCACCCACAGGTGCAGAGGTGCAGGACCTTATTTCAAAAGAAGAGTTGTCTTCAGTATATGGTACCTGGGCCTGTGTGGACAACCCTGCACCTTTTTGTTCTTGGCTGGAAGGGTGTTACATAACAGCACCATCCCCCCACCCTTGCCCCATCCAGCTGGCTCACTGATCTTGCCCCTGAGCTCAGTTCACTGGCATGGGATCACAATGCACTACCTGTTGGGGTCAAGGCTAGCATTGCACACAAAGTTTCTTAATGATTATATATATATATATACACTGTATATGTGTGTGTGTGTATATATATATATTGAGTACATAATGGACTGCAGTGGAATAACACATTTATCTCCACTAGTGAGTGGTAAGACCCATAACTCACAAGTTAGTTAAAAAGGTCTTACCACTCATGTGTGGCGATAAATGTGTTATTCTACTGCAACCTATTATGTATTTGATACATACCACACCATTTATAATGTTTTTACTGGTGTTTTCCCTTAAAACTGCCTTTCTTTCCATTGTAAGTTCTGTAGCTGTCCCATTGTTCTCTGTGATCTATTTCCAGATTTTGAGTGGAAATAACATATTCTAAGTTAAATAAATTGTGTCCTAAGTGAAATAAATGGTGTTCTAAGTGAAAATAAATATTTATCCCCCAAAAAAACATGATTTATTTACTTAATGTATTCACCACTGGAGCAGGGTATATATATATATATATATATATATATATATACTGTATATACACACACACACACACACACACACACACACACACACAATAGGAATGAAAGCTCCAAGCTGATGATAAATCCTGTTAATTTCACTGCAGTGTGATAAATGGTGACATCAGCAGAGTTAAAATAAATGCCGTCTATACATACTCTGCTGATGTCACCACTCACTCACTACAGCCTGCATTCTAAATGAAACTGCTTCACAAAAATGTTCTGGTTCTCACTGCTACCTGCAACTTACTCAATTAGCATTGCAAAGGACACTCACCTGTGTCTCATAGTGTTTCTGAGACTTCCAGCCCAGTCAGAAAATCTCACACATACTCAGACTACTCACAGAAAGAGTAGAAAGCACACAGAAACAGGAAAAGAACACAGGAAAACATAATAATTATGGAGCTCCCACCCCCATTGTATAAATAGTACACATGATGTACAGATCGTGTGATATGGAAAACATTCTCACTCCTGCAGAGTGAGCTCTTTATACTCTCACTTGTGCCTTCAGCACTCATGAGTATGCAGAGCTCACTCTGCAGGAGTGAGAATATTTTCCATATCACACTCTTGCCCATCATGTATATATATATATATATATATATATATATATATATATATATATATATATAAAATTATATTGTTTCCAGTGTAACTCATAACATAATATGTTGTGTTTCTCCCCATTATTGTTTTAACTGTTCTTAAGTCTTGTTTGTACCTTGTACAGGGCATTCTTTGAAAATAGGACCTAGTCCCTAAATGTATGTACCTGGTTAAAAATTAAATGTTTATCATCATCATCATATATGTTGCAAAAAAAACTTGTTAATGCTGCTGTTTGGATCAAAGTGCAGAATTATGTTTTGACCAGGATGCAAACATTTGGGGCTGGCAGTATAGCCTAGAAATTAGAGTAACGAGTGGTGAATGAGCTTGGTACATCCAGCAGACCTGGGTTTGATTCCCACAACCTCCACTTGCATACTGTGTGAATCTGAGCAAGTCACTTAACCTCCCCAATGTTTCCAGGTCACCCCTAAAAACAGGCGCTTGTGCCTAGTGGGCCTTACCCAGTAAGCAAAGACTAAAATAAAGTAATAAATAAAAATAAAATAAAGTGACAAAAGTTGGGAAATGAGGCATTAGGGTTTCCCTAATATCCCACCCTCCCAAACCAGACAGAAGAGCAGGTGTGGGGTGTGCCTTGGGCTTCTGAAGTCTAATGCTCTCCCCATTCCATCTGCAAATAAGGTCAGATATGTAGACTTTATGAGCATGTGGTGAGCATTAGGCTTGAGAAGCCCAAGGCACACCCCACACCTGCTCTCTTTCCTGGTTTGGGAGGGTGGACTGTTAGGGAAACCCTAACGCTTCATTTCCCAACTTTTGTTGCTTTGACCCAAACTGGAGCATTAATGAAGTTTGTTGCTTTGACCCTAAGTGGAGCATTAACAACGTTTTTTGCAACTTATTTCCTTACTTTTTGAGATTGTAAAATAGTATCCTTGTTTTACTGTGGGATCGCAGGATCCTTTGGACCATGCACTCACATCCCTCCATAGATGCCTATATAGATATAGCTGTGGAAGCACATACCCTCTGGGCCCTGCACTTCCATTTATAGGACAACAGGGACCAAATTATCAGCATAGCTATCTTATTACCCCACCTCATGCACCCAGTACAGAAATGTCTCGAATCCTGGCCAAAACGTAATGCTGCACAACTGCAACACCATTCCATGCCACAGGTGCGAAAACACATTATGGGCAGGATTTGAAGACTCACAGCTCTTATGTACATGAGGTGGGGTATTAAGAAGGCTATGTTGAAAATCTGGGGTGAAAATATTTAAAATGTTTGAAGTTACAAGCTGCTGTAGTGAAATTGTAATGAATGTTCATAACTTTGGCATTTTTTCATATTTTTTCCCCAAATATTCAACATAGTCATCTTTTGACCCTTTCTCAAAACTTCATAGGTGAAAATTTTCAAATCAGTGCCAAAATGCTATTCCAAGCCACAGGTGCGAAAACACGTTTTGGATAGGATGTAAAAATGACAGCTGTACTATTCATGACGTGGTATGAAAAAAAAATGGCTGTTGAAAATTTGGACTCAAAATATTGAAAATTACCAAAGTTATGCATGTGCATAGAAAAATTTTAATGAACATGAATAACTCAGCCATTTTTTTGGATTTGTGTACCAAATTTTCATCATTGCCTTTTTGTAACCCCTCCTCATGAACACTGGTGGTGAAATTTTGTTATTCAGTCCCGAAAGGTGATTTTGTGCAGCAACCACAAACTCACCTTCTGGGCCTGATTAATGAAATGACAGTTACAGTGCTCATGAGGTCGGGTCCCCAAAAGGCCATGCTGAAAATCTGGTACAAAAATTCCAAAAAAATGCAAAGATATCACCATAAGTTCAAATCCCCATTGAAATACATTATACAGCACTTACAGTACCTCTATTCCTCAGTTCATGGTTCAGCTTTGAAGAGTGTAGACCAGTCCCAGTAGACATGTCCTGGTCCACAGAGGATGACAGCATATAATCTCCAGTGGTATGTATAGGGTAAGGGGGGTGTGGGGTGGTGGGTGCTCAGTGGGAGTGTTGGGATGTGGGGAGAGGGAGGGATGGTTTTCTTTATTTCAGATTTTAAAAACAACATCAGGGGATGGTTTCCTTTTTTACGGGTACACATAAATAAATCTATTTCAGAACACTAGGGGTGGGCTCTCTGTGTTCCAAAGTGTTGAGTAAGGGGGCTTCAAAATGCTGACATGGGGATTGGGCACCCCAATGTTGGCTAATGTAAATAAAACTACGGGCTGGGGGGTATCCAGCATCGGGGTTGGGTGTCCTGATGGTTTTTTTTTCAATTCTGTTTGTAGCCCTCAAGCCTGGAACTCTCTCAGGCCACTGCACTCGCCAACTTGCTCTACCGCCTGCTGTATTCCCTGGCCATCTTCAAGTTCATTACAGTTCCCCGGGTCGGGGGAACTACAACCTGGGGAGACCGCAGAGGGCAATGGCAGGGAATCAGCATTGGGTGTGTGGCAGTGGCTCTGGCAGGGCCATCACTTATCCAGGACTGGAGGGGTATTTCTTGTGGTGCAGTGAGTCTGAGACCCCTTCCCCCTGTGTGGTGCATGTCTGACATTGTGGCACATGGCAACCCTGCCTGCATCAGCCACGTTCCTTATGTGCGGCCCAGCAGCTCGAGGTGTACCTCCGATCTCCACTGGAGGTTCCCAGAGCACCGGACAACCCATGCCCTCCCACCTGGAGAGGAGAGCAGCCCAGCTGGTGCTTGATCCAGCTCCCTCAATTGCCAACCCCTGAGTTTGCTCCCAAACTCGGGTTGTCAGCATGATGCAAGGTGTGGTGTCCAGCACCTCAACCCTCAGTGCCACCGGGCCGGGACATCCTGATGTTGAATTATAGGAAGTAGCATTTTCTAAAAACTGGGAGGTAAGGAAGGGTGCCAGACACCAGAGAAATACAGTACAGCACAGGGGAATAACACAGAATTCATGATCAAGCATCCTTTTTTGTGACTTGTAATATGGAAAAGGATTCTTGTTTCATATTACGCGGTCATGAAAAATGATTCCTAACAGGAAATAAAACACATTTGCGGGCTATATCTCTAACATTGAGGTCCAGATTGCACACAAGGGAGTCCTGATCTACTAGCTAGGTGTGGTGGTCTCTCTCCAGGATGTCATTTTTGTGGCTTTTGATTTTTTTTTTTAATGGAAAACAAGATATTTTCTCTCATGAAAAAGGATTTTATTCTCTCATAAAAAGGAACAGGTCTCGTGAGAACAATTCCTTTCTTGTGAGCTCAATCCTTGCTTGAACTTTATCCCTATAAAATCGGGAGGAGATTTCCCATTCAAACAATGGCAAATTTAAAAATGTAATAACTTTGCAACAGATTAATATTTTTTTCACCAAACTAAGCATGGCAGTTCTGTTACCCAAGCTGGTTGTACCATAAAAAATCACAGCAAAATTCCCAACTGTGTGGACGCAAGGTGATGAGGAAATAACTGCAAAAAAAAGATGACTTTTAGGGTTTCAACACTATCCAGATCTCAGAATCTGTACATCTGACTGGAACAAAACTAGCCATGTCAAGAGATCTACTCCACAGGACAGCACATACCACATTTTGTGCAAATCCATTGATTAGTTGCAAAGTTATTAAGGTGCAAAATTCAAGGTTTAATATTAAATAGGCTACTCATCCCTAACTATTCAGGCACAACGGTGTATATATATATACAGTATGTGTATATATATATATATATATATATATATATATATATATATATATTATGGTGGCACGGTAGTTACCATAGTTAGGATTGAGGAGCCATTTCTATGTTAAACCCCAAATTTTGCACCTTAATAACTTTGCAACTATTTGACGGATTTACCTGAAATTTGGAATGCACTATCAAAAACCACAGACCTTGGGATCTGCCAAGTGTCGTACCAGTCAGATATACGGCTGTGGAGTTATTAAGCATGAGCTGCACGTGCATTTACACTTTTTCTGGAATTCTACGGTCGCGCCTACAGGTCGCATGGTTTGTGTGACCTGCCAGAAATCTTCAGGGAACATGCATCCAGGGTCCCCGATGTGCCTTTCGAAGATTTGGTGAAAAAATATTAAACGGTTCAAAAGTTATTCAAAAAACAATTTCCCATTATAAGTCAATGGGACAAATTAACAAAAAGTTCGACAGTGTCGCAAATGCATTTTTACTTTCGCAAATGGCCCTGTTACTTTCGCAAATCCGCCATTTTGTTTTCAGTTAGTGATCAGAAAAATGCTTGGCATTTAAATTTGGGACCCTCTAGCAACCTAATTCTTTTGTATTCACCTAGTCGGACCCTGAGGATGCTAGCCATGTCTTTATTTTGGGTAAAACACCCCAGAAATATTTTTTCAAATTTCTGAAAAGTACTTTCAGAAGTACTTTCATGCTCATGAAAGTGTCGCGAAATTTTGTGAAAGCTTTTGCAAATCAAGTACAGTAGTTTTCTAGTCTGGTGGAAAATGGCAGCAATTTTCGGCATTGCTCGCAAAAGAACGGTTGGGAGTTTGAGCTGAAATTTGAGGGAACACAGCCAACATCTCACAGATGTGCCTTCAGTGTTGTGCTGAAAAATATTACATGGTGGCAAAGTTACAGCACTCCAAATTTGACAATTTTTCCCATAGGATAACATTACGGGGCCTGGACGATTACAGGAATCCTTGGCACCCTGCTGCAAAATAATGGTTTGGTCTTTTTCCTGAAATTTGAGGGAAGACAGCCAACAGCCCACAGATGTGCCTTTCAGTTGTTTGGTGAAAAATATTACAGGGAGGCAAAAGGTATGGTGTCTGAACTTATTTTTTTCCCTTAGATAACATTAATGGGCGTCATTGGGCGCCTTTTAATGGCCCATATTCGAAACGGTGCGAGATGGACTTTTCGTTGAAATTGCTTAAGTGCAAAACTAGCCAGGACAGTTGTAAATCATATGACTTTTAAATTTTTTTTCTATGTCGTACAGTTCCTGAGATATATCCTATTTAGTATTCCAAGTCCTCATTTACTGCTCCGATACCCATTATTATGCATACATTCTTTGTACTCACTGTCTTTCTCTATGCAGGTTTTGGGGAAAACCAGCCTGTGCACTTACATTACTGTTACTGTTGCCCTTTCCACTTGTGGTTCCGCATCTATTTCATCTTATCATGGACGCCTCACGCCACCATGTGCGTTATCCTTTGTGTTTTCATTTGCGCTTGCGTTTCTGTTATTTTTTGGCATTTGTGTCTGCAGTACTGTTTCTCTTTCTGTTTTACTTTGCATCACCATGCCCATTGACATTTTCATTTGCAGGCACCATGTTACTATGTGACAACACATCACGTGGCAGACCATTCCCATCTACACCACTGTGTGCGTTACCCTTTCTGTTCTCATTTGCACTTGCATTACCATGTGTGCCACTGTTAGCGCTTCCATTTGTGTTGCTGTTCCTGTTACTATGCCACAAGACATCATGTGGCGGAGCGCTGGGCCCCACCGCCACATTACGTGGCCGGAGTGCGGGACCGAGGGCCCTGCGCCTCCGCGCCACTGCATTACATTCACTATTTCTCATTATCATTCTCAAAGAGGGTTAGAGGCAAAATCGTTTAATGTATTAGTAGTTAGCCATTAGTGACAGTGAAATTGGGTTAAGGTTGAAACCTCACAGCTTCGGCTTCTTCACCGCATTAGGTGTGCATTGGGGTCGCTAGTCCCAACTCTCACCCCATTCTCCCATACTTGCTGTTTTACATATGTGATGGGGTGAAAGTTAGGGCTGATGACCCAGTGCACACCCCAATGCCGGTTGGGGGTGGGCAGGGAGTCCAAGGGGTTTTCAACCCTAACACCAAATTTCTACTTTTGTCACTGTGGAACAACCCTAACTAATGCATTAAATGGAGTTTTTTGCCTCTAATATATATATATATATATATATATATATATATATATATATATATATATATATATATACACATATATATTATAGGGGCACGATCAAGCCCTTATAGCTAGGATTGAGTAGGCACTTCAATGTTAAACTCAAAACTTTGCACTTTAATAACTTTGCAACCGTTGAGTGGATTTGCAAGAATTTCAGTATGCATCTTCCTGTGGTGTAGGTCTCTTGAGCTGGCAAGTTGTATGTGTGGTCTCTGAGTCACAGAGAGGTGAAAAAACATATTTTTACCCATTGACTTTTCTGGGATATTTCTTTGAACTTGTCTACAGCCCAGAGGGTTTGTCTGTTTGGTATAAACCTTTCAGGACAGAAAGGGACTACCCCACAGAAGTGATTTTTGCTAGTCTGGTGAACAAGCAATATGCTGTTTTTAAGTTATTGCAATTTAAAAATTTGAAAAAATAGTTCCTGAGCATGCTCAGTAGGCACGTCAATGTAGCTGTATGATTCAAAAGAGGAATCCTGCATTGTATGAGAAAATCCCTCTTTAATATGGATGCCATCTTGATTCCAGTTTGCCTGAAATTCATATTCAGAAACCTCCCAAAATGATATTCTGGGGATGAACCAACACATGTAGCTTCCTTATTGTCACCCCCTAAGTGCATTCTGCACTTCACTGTTCAGAAAATGCCCTTAAAATATGTGTTATCTAACATTTAAATTCTTTGTTCATATCGGCATCACACAAAGTAGGATCTTAGTTCATATGATGAGATTCAAACTAGGATCCTACTTTGTGAGTCATACGACGTAGGATCTCAGTTCGTATCTCATTATACAAACTAAGATCCTAATTTGTATGACTCTGATAGAAACAAAGAATTTAAATGTGGATATCTCAGCCGTTTTTTGGTATTATCTTACCAAATATTCAACAAAGGCATTTTGGGACTCTACCTCATGAACAATGTCACTGTCATCTCATTACTCAGTCCTGAAAGGCGATTTTGCAGTTGCTGGGTGGAATCACCTTTTGGGACTGAGTAATGAAATGACAGTCCCAGTGATCATGAGGGGTGGTCCCAAAAAGCCCATGCTGAAAATGTGGTGCAAAAAATCTGAAAAACAGCTGCGTTACAAGCGTGTATTGCAGTTTCTACGCACACTCGTAATTTCACCAATTCTTAATATTTTCACTCCACATTTTCAACATGGCCATTTTTTCACACCTCCTCATGAACAGTACAGCTGTCAATTCTCACATCCTGCCTGAAATGTGTTTTCACACATCTGGTACAGAATGGCACAGTTGTTGTGCGAAATAAACTTTCGGAATAGATTAACAAAATCACAGCGCTAGTGTTCATGATGGGATTTCCCAAAAAGCTCATGTTGAAAATTTGGTTAAAAAAATTCCCAAAAATGGCCATGTTATCAGTGTGCATTGTGCAGTTTCTACACGCGCTCGTAACTTCACCAATTTTTCATATTTTCCCTCCTGATTTTCAACATTACCCTTTTCTACACTGCCTCATGAGCAGTATACAGTTGTCATTTTTCACATCCTGCCCAAAACATGATTTCACACCTGTGGCATAGAGTGGCACATTCACTGTGTGAACTCAACTTTCAGGACAGATTAATGAAATGACAGTGACATTGTTCAAGAGGTGGGGTCCCCAAAATGCCATGTTGAAAATTGGGTGAAAAAAATCCTAAAAATACCTGAGTTACATGCTTCCATTGAATTGTGGTGCCTGCTGCACCTTTCAGCACCTGTATCTCAAACATTATTCGAGATACAGTTTTTTTCTCTCTACAGCAAAATCCCTAAGCACACATGGAGGTTTCAAAGTCATGATTACAACTGCAGTGGAATGTTTTCCATTGTTGTTATGGTTACTGAGATATTGCCAAATTAGTGTTACATGGGTTACTTTTCCTGACTATAGGGCTGAGGTATGTCCATATTTTCATGTGAGTGGGTGTGCAGGGCTCAGAGAGCCCATGCTCCCACTTATGCATATCATTATGCAACAATGGATAGCAAGAGGGGAGTGCAAGGCCTGGAGAACTCGTGCTCCCACAACCACCTACTAGTTACATTACATGTTCTCAAAAAGAAGGGAAATTCATTGCAAAAAACTACTTTAATGCATCAGGGGTTTTATTAAAGCATAAAAACTGGGAAATTTGACGTTAGGGTTACTAACCCTACCAGCCCCACCCACCCTCCCCACTCCAACAGGCATCAGGGTGTGCCTTGGCATCATTGGGCCTAACTCTCATGCTATTCTGTAACACTGTACCATCTCATCATGTTTACACATGGAATGGGGTGAACGTTAGGGCCAACAACCAGATAGATAGATAGATGCATACATGTAGATAGGTTGCAAAAAACTTTGTTAATACTCTAGTTAGGGTCAAAGCAACAAAAGTTGGGAAATGAGGCATTAAGTTTTCCAACCCTGACATCCAACCCTCCCAAACCAGGCAGGAGAGCAGGTGTGGGGTGTCCCTGGAGCTTCTCAAGCCTAACACTCACTCCAATCCATCAGTAAAAAAGGTCAGATGTGTAGACTTTATGAGACCCTAACTGGAGCATTAAGAAAGTTTTTTGCAACTTATTTCCTTACTTTTTTGAATTAGTGTAATAGTATTATTATTTTACTGTGGGAGTGCAGGGTCCCCATCCCTCTGTAGATGCATGACCAAACTGTCAGCATAGCATCTTATTACCCCAACACATGTACACAGTCCAGAAAATGTTCAAATCCCCACCACAACATAATTCTACACAACTGCAACACCATTCCACATCAGCAGTGCAAAAACACATTTTGGCTGGGATCTGAAAAATGAGAGCTGATACATACATGAGGTGGGGTAATAAAAAGGCTGTGTTGAAAATATGGGGTAAAAATATTCTAAATTTCCTAAATTATCTGCATGTGTAGCAAAATTGCAACGGATGGTCATAACTTTGCCATTTATAATAATGTTGACCCCAAATTTTCAACATAGCCTTCTTATGACCCCACCTCATGAATAATATGACTGTCATTACACAAATCCCACCCAAAAGTAGATTTTTCCAACTGACCATGAAATCACCTTTTGGGCAGACAGCCATATTGTTCATGAGGTGGGGTCCCCATAAGGACATGTTGAAAATCTGGGGTGAAAATCTAAAAAAATGCCAAAGTTATGCAGAAAAGTTAAAATCCCCTTGAAATACATTGAACCGCATTTACCTTAGTTTCTCATATTGCAGTCGCTGGTTCCAGCAGCAAGACATGACTTTGATCAGAGAGTGGGTCTTGAACCTGGGACCTGTTCAGGTGAGTGAGGGTATGTGATGGTGTACTGGGAGGTATGGGGTGGTGGGTGCTGAGTAGGAGGTGGCATGAGGGGGTCTGATCGGTGAGGGACCATTTTCTTTTTTGACAAGTTTAAAAAAAAAGAGGGTCCATTTTCTACATTTCAGGGTTTTCCTGAAATGGGAGAGTTGAGTTTGCCACTAGACACCAAGGAGCACATTTTTAATTACAGGGCAGTAATGGATGGGTGGGTGGGGGATTCCACTAGACACTAGGGAAGAAATAATAGATAACAGGAACAGCGATCAACGGATGAGGGAGTGCCACTAGACACCAGGGAAGAAATAATACATAACAGGGATGGTGATCAGTGAGTGTGGGGTTCCACTAGGCACCAGAGAAGAAATATTAAACAATGGGGACAGTGATCAGTGGTTGGGGGGGGTGCCACTAGACACAAGGGAATGTGGCTATTTTATTTAGGGGGATGAGTTCTCAGGGGGATTGAGGGATGAGGGGTACCATTAGACAAAAAAATTGCTGCCTCCACACTCCTGTCTCTCCTCTCTTATGGGGCCCCCCCTACTTCTCCAAGCCCAAACCACCATCCTTGTTTGCCTCAAACGACTCTATTTTAGGGTTGGGTGGTTTACGCTAGGGGTCAACACTAGGCATCACTACTGTAATGTGCTCTCATCTCTGGGATGGCTACTTTTCAAGTCTAAGCTACTGCACACTACTATGTGCCTTGTATCCAAACTGGTACACCATTATTTGTTCTCATGCGTTGGTGACCTCATCACACATAGGCCTATCCAGCGCCCCTGTGATCAGCTTCCTTCCCCCTACTTGTTGCTCCTAAACCTAGGCTGGCAGTTGGCCAGAGACCCTTTACCTTTTCTGCCACCTCTATGTGGAACTCCCTCTCACACGTGATTCTCTTAAGCACTTCTCTATCACAATTTAAACTGTCCCTCCCAATTCACCTCTCTGCCTCCCCTCCATGCACTTGCTTTCGCTGATCAAATAATGCCCTGGTGTAGCAACTCACTCAGTTGGTCCAGTTTTTCTTTGCTCTGACTTTATTACTCCCTTGGATTTATCTGTTTTATTGCTCATGAAATTGAAAATATTGCATGTTTGTAACATTACTGCATTGCCCATTTATTGAACTGTGTTGTTAGTTTTTGCTCTGTTAGCACTTGTATTTGTAATCCCCTTGTTAACCTTTATTGTTGTTGTATTTTGTATTCACCTGGGTTGCCCCTGAAAAAGGGACTGTTCTGTCTAAGTGGGCCTACCCGGTTACCAATATTCAATAAATATAAAATAAAACAATAAAAAGTGGCATGAAAATAAATGGTTATATTGAATGTTTGGAGTTAAACTATTGAAAATTAACAAAGTTATGAGTGAATGTTGAAATATTTCAATGCTCACTCATAATTTAGCCATTTTACTATACTTTTACACAACATTTTCAACATAGCCTTCTTATGACCCCACCTCATGGGCCAGATAGGTGAACATTTTTAAATCCCCACCAAATCATCATTCCACATCATGGGTGTAAAACATATTTTGGCCAGGATTTGAAAAATGACAGCTGTCAAGTTCGTGAGGTGGTATGAGAAAACTGGCTATGTTAAAAATTTGGGGTCAGAATATTTAAAATTACCAAAGTTATGAGCAAGTGTAGAAGCATGTCAATGTATTTTCATAACTTTGTTGTTTTTTTAATATTTTGACCCCAAATATTCAACATTACCTTCTTATAACTCCACCTTCTGAATCCATTAGGTGAAAATGTTCAAATCCCACCCTAAAGAGTATTTCTCAAAGTGACTGTGAAATCACAGGTCAATATGTCGCTACCTGAACAGTGCAGCAATAACTGCACTGCAGATAGCTGTAAACCTTGTATAGTGACAGTGGTTTTACAGCGTTTGGAAATAACTGCTACCTCTGTCATTGTATGCTCAGATGGAGGAGTGCTTAAGTGGCTGCCAGTGTGGTGCCTGGTTGAGCTGCTCCCGTGGTGGAGTGGCTGAGGTACCAGCACACAACAGCAATGGAGATCTGGGACCACGGTTCAGTTCCCCCCCAAGTCTCATGGTGTTGCCAGTTTTTATTTAAAAAAATCATTTTTCCCCCTCCCGAGTTTTGCCCCATCCCAGAAGTCCACAGCCCCTCATAGTTAGTTATTTGTAGTCTGGGAAGTGTGGAGCCCCCCCTTAAAAGATGAAAAGTCCCATTAATCCCAATGGGTCTGTGCTGTATTCATATGGTCAGTGTTTTGCCCAACCTTATTTCTGTCCACTGCATTATGCTTGTGGCATTTACTGCTGCATTGTTATTGTTAGTGGTGATATTACCCCATGCCCATTTTGGGCAGGATTTGAAAAATCCCACTATCCGTGTTTATGAGGTGGGGTCCCAAAAAGGCCATGTTGAAAATGTGATGTAAAAATATTAAAAAAATGACAATGTTATAAATGAAAGCTCAAACCCCATTGAAATACATTAAACTGGACTTACCTGACTTTCTCATATCACACTTACTGGTTCCAGCAGCAAGATGTGTCTTTAATTGGTGAGTGGATCTAAATCATGGGACATGTTCAGGTGAGTGAGTGTGTGGGAGGGTGCATTCTGAGTGGGAGGTTGAGGTAAGTTGGGTGGGAGGTGTTGAGGGTCAGATCAGCAATGGACTATTTTCTTTTTTACGGGTACAAACAAAAAAAAATCAATGAGGGATGATTTTCTTTGTTTGAGGGGACTTTCTGACACTGGGGATTGGGCACCTTAGAGTCATGCTACTGTTCAGCAGCAAAAGGAGAGGGCACCCCAGTGCTGCCATGTACATAATGGGAAGGGAGGAAGGTGACCTGGAGGGAAGGGGGTGAAGAGAAGTAGTACCAGTGGTGGGCACTCTGGTCCACTTATTCCACATGAAATTAAACATGGCAAAGGAGGAGCAGGTGACCTGGAGGGAAGGGGGAGAAAGAAGAAGTATGGGGGATGTGCACCCCAGTCCTCTAGTAATTTGAATATCTAGACAGATGATAGATAGATAGATAGACAGACAGATAGATAGATAGAGAGAGAGACAGACAGACAGACAAATGGACAGATAAATAGATCCATACATACATACTGTAGATAGATAGATAGATAGATAGATAGATAGATAGATAGATAGACAGACAGACAGATGCATGTATGCATGTATACATACATACATACTGTAGACAGACAGACAGACAGACAGACAGACAGACAGACAGATAGATAGATAGATAGATAGATAGAGCCATACATATGATGGATAGATAGATAGATGCATGCATGCATACATACTGTAGATAGATAGACAGATAGATGATAGGTAGATAGATAGATAGATAGATAGATAGATAGATAGATAGATAGATAGATAGATAGAGTGCAAGGGATTACAGGCTCACTGCTCCAACTGAAGTTGGCAGCATGACCCCAGCTGCAGTTTCACAATTCAAGAAAATCCAATTGTTCTCATACTGAGAATGTGGGTGAACGGCTCCTCTCGCTAAACTGGGCACCCAGGATCTTTGGGTGCCCAGAAATGTTATTTCCAAGGCAACTTTCAAAAACCAGACACCAGAATGTAGCTGAGAGGGTCATGTTTACTGAAGTTCAGGTGTTTGTTTTTTGAAAATACATAATTTTTATGTATTTTCAATACTTTTTAGTGAAATAAAAAAAAGATGGAGGCCATCATGACCAGTATTTTTTTTTTCACGACAAGTAAATCATGAATATAAGCACTCATAATCAGTGTTTTCTTGCTGTTCATGCCAGAGGGCTATCCAAAAAATTAGCTTTCAATCCTTATAACGCTGGAACCGTATCATATTTTTTCATGAAACCTTCGAAAGGCAGAACCTCGGTGCAGGCCACTTCTACCCAGAACATTTCATGAAAACATTTTGCAATGTCTAGTCTGTGTATGAAAGCAAAAAAAATGTTACATATCGGAAAACCAAAAAACCTTTTTTTTAAATTTTATGGTGTTCAGTATCTAGAAAGCTGCACAATATGCCATGGCAAAACTTTTCATGGCTTGAGACTCTTCCAACCAAACCATGCATGTCAAATTTTACCATGCCCCTATAATACAATAAAAAGTAGGATTGTGATGAGTATATATTATACTGGCCTGGTAGGGCCAGTATAGTTAGGGTTGCATGGACCCTTCTATGTGAAACCCAAAATTTTGCTCTTTAATAACTTTACAACCATTTGTCTGATATGGCTGAACTTTGGCTGCATTGTGTCATACCATAGATATCTTGATCTGGAAATTTTCGTTCCAGTCGGATATGCAGTTGCGGAGCTGTGGAGTGTTGAAAGGTGTGGAAAATCCTCTATTTTTGTGAATTCTTTGCTCGTCTCTATAGCCCGAACAGTTTGTCCATCTGATCCACACTTTTCAGAGTATATGGGGATTGGGTACGGGAAGTGCCTTTTCAAGGTTTGATGAAAAAATATTAATCCGTTCAAAAGTTATTAAAGTTTAAAGTTTCCCATTATATCCAGTTGGAAAAATATATATGTTCCACACGACAGTAACAGATTCATCTGCAACAGCACGTTTTTCTGTCACATATGCCCTCTGTACTGTCATGCCACCAACATCTTGTTTTCAGTTAGCGGTGGAGAAAAAACCTTATAATTTAAAAACTACTGCCACTAGGTAAACACGAACTGTTGTGTTTATCTAAATGGGGTCCTAGGAACAGCATCCATGCATCAGAATTTAAAAAAAACACGCAGAAATATGTTTATTTTGATGTGCCCATTTCTACTGTCACAATTTGTGACAGTACAAGCATGAAACTTTCGCAAATTTGCAAGTGTTGCACCATACTTTTGCAATTTGTGACATACTGTACTTTCACAATTTGTGACAGCACAATCCCCAAAATCATAGTTTCTTTGCCACCTCACTGCCACTACATGGTTTGGACTTTTGGGCTGGAATTTGCTAGGTGACAAGCCCTTGCACCACTGATGTGCCTTTTGGTGGTTTGGTGAAAAAAAGTTACATTGGTTCCATAGTTACAGCACTCCAAAGCTGTGAATTTTTCCCATAGGAGAACATTGTAGCATCCACCAAAACCACAATTTATTTATCACCTCAGTGCCGGTACACAGTTTGGAATTTTGGGTTGATATTTGCAGGGTGGCAAGCCCTTGCACCACAGATGTGCTGTTTGGTGGTTTGGTGAAAACATTTTCATCGGTTCCATAGTTACAATACTCCTAAGTTGTGGATTTTTCCCATAGGCTAACATTGTGGTGGCCGTGCCACTTTTTGGGACGTATATTTCAAAAATGGTTTGAGATACAAATTTTTCCCCTAAGCGCAGCTTAGTACACCTGTAAGTATATTAAGCAAGCATGGAGGTGACTAGGTCAGGAATATAACTGCGAAATAATTTTTTATGCAGTTGCTGTGGTTACTGAGATATTGCCAAATAAGCGTTACAAGGGTTACTTGAAATGCCTCTAGGCCTGTGCTGTTTGTCTGTACCTATAGGTAGATGGGAGCTCAGGGCCCAGAGGGACCACACTCCCACCTATCCATACTATTTATGTTAAAATGGTAGCACTGGGCCCTCCTACGCTATGCCTGTACACTCACAGGTGGGTTGGAGCGCAGGTCCCAGAGGGCCCGCGCTCCCACCTATGGATACAATTATGCAAAACTAAAAGCACAGTGCCCTCTTGCACTATGTCTCTATACCTATAGGTAGGTAAAAGCACAGGGACCAGAGAGCCTGCACTCACACCCATGGAAACCATCTTGCTATACTGGGAGCACAGGGCCCTCCTTCGCTATGTCTCTACATTTATGGGTGGGTGGGAATGAAGGGACCAGAGGGCCCACACTTCCAAATATGCATTCCACTATGCAAAACTGGGAGCACAGGGCCCTCCTGCATTATGTGTCTACACTTATGGGTGGGTGGGAGTGCAGGGCCCAGAGGGCCTGCGTTCCCACCTATGGATATCATACAAGTAACATTTCACTTTCTCGAAAAGAAGAAAAATTCATTGCAAACAAATTCCATTAATGCATCAGTTAGGGTTGATTCCTCACCAACAAAAGTCTAGAAATTCAATGTTAGAGTTAACAACCCTACCCCCCACACATCCCCACCATCCACAGACCAACAGGCACTTGCGGTCATTGGGCCTAACTCTCACCCCATTCTCCTGTACTATACCACCTCAACGTTGTTTACATGGAATGGGGTGAGAGTTAGTAATATTTCAAGGCACACCTGTTGCCTGCTGGTCTGTGAATGGTGTGTGTGTGGGGGGAGTAGGATTGGTAACCCTAAGAATTTCCAGACTTTTGTTGGTGTGGAATCAACCCTAATTGATGCATTAATGAAGTTTTTTTTTGCAATGAAGATATAGATATAGATATAGATATAGATATAGATATAGATATAGATATAGATATAGATATATCTTACATGCAAAAACTTCATTAATGCATTAGTTAGGTTTGGTGCTACAAAAGTAGGGAATTGCGATGTTAGGGTTTCACTCTAACACACCACCCCTGCCCTATGGAGACCAGGTTGAGGAGAGTGGGGTGGCACTGAGGGCACCAACCCTAACACTCACCCCATTATCCTATACTGTTGCCACCCAGCTTATTGTAGAATGGAATGAGGTGATTGTTAGGGTTGGCAACCCCACTGCTACACCCCTCCTCTGACATCTCCTGGTCTCGGCAGGGCAGAGGTGTGGGTGTTAGGGTGAAACCCTAACACTTCATTTCCCTACTTTTGTTGTGCCAACCCTAACTAATGCACTAACAAAGTTTTTGCAACTAATTTCCTTACTTTTTGATGTAGCGTAGACCCTGTGCTACCACCCCTCCATCGAGATAGTACAACAGTATCCATATGCTACAGTGGGAGCACAGGGTCCTTCGCACCCTGTGCTTCCATTCCTCCATCAACATAGTACAGCAGTATCCACATGTTATGGTGGGAGTGCAGGGTCCTTTGGACCGTGCGCTCCCATATCTCCACCGAGATAGTATAATAATATCCTTATTTGAGCCCAATTTTTTTACATTGGCTTTTTTATGACCTCACCATATGTACCCAGCACAGCAAATGTTCAAATCCCAGTCAAAATGTAATTCTGCACAGCTGCAACACCATTTTATGCTGACGGTGCACAATCATGCCTTGGACAGGATTTGAGAAGTGACAGCTGTGACATGCATCAGGTGGGGTAATAAGAAGAGTATGTTGAAAACATGGAGTGAAAATATTGAAAATTTACTGAGTTACGAGCATGCATAGCAAGATTGCTCCAAATGGCCATAATGCAGCCATGTTTCAAAATTTTGACCCCAAATTTTCAACATACTATAGCCTTCTTATGACTCCACCTGCTGAAAGAGGTGACTGTTGTTATGCAAATCCCACTGGAAAGGTGATTTTGACAAGTGACTACAAAATCACTTTTCTGGTGAGAGTTGCCTAATAGAAACATAGACTTTGACAGCAGATAAGGACCAGTTGGCCCACCCAGTCTGCCCATTTCCCTACCTATTGGATAAGCTGCAGATTCTAGTTAACCAACAGCCTACATCCTGCAACCCCCCACTATAATTGCCTTATGTCTGTCCCATGCATGTTTGAATTCCCCCACTGTTTTAGACCTCACAACCTCTCCAGGAAGGTGGTTTCATGCATCCACCACTCTCTCCATAAAAAACAATTTCCTCACATTACCCCTGAGCTGTCCCCCATCTAACTTTAAATTGTGCACCCTTGTTCTTACACATCTCTTTTTCTGAAAGATGCTACCCTCCTGGACTTTGTTGATTCCCTTGAAGTACTTAAACATTTCTATCATGTCCCCCCTGCCCTCCTTTCATCAAGGGTATACATATTAAGCTCTCTCAGTCTCTCTTCATATGGTTTCTGATGTAGACCCTGCACCATTTTAGTTGCCCTCCTCTGGACTGCTTCCATCCTGTCTATGTCCTTGCATAGATGAGATCTCCAAAACTGCACACAGTACTCCAGATGGGGTCTCACCAACTGTCTGTATAGAGGGATAACCACTTCCATTTTTCTACTTGTGATTCCCCTCCCTATGCATCCCAGTATTCCCCTGGCTCTCCTTACTGGCTTCTCACATTGCTTACCCACTTTTAGGTCATCTGATATGACTACACCCAGATCCCTTTCCATTATTGTTGTCATTAGTACCTCCCCTGCTATTGTGTACTCTTCTCCTGGATTTTTATTTCCCAGGTGCATTATTTTGCACTTCTTTGCATTGAATCTAAGTTGCCATATGTCTGACCATTCCTCCAACCTTGCCAAGTCCCTTCTTATCCTTTCTACCCCCCCTTGTGTATCAACTCTGTTACAGATCTTTGTGTCATCTGCAAAGAGGCATACCTTTCCTTTCAGACCCTCTGTAATGTCACCTATAAAGACGTTAAAGAGGACTGGACCCAGTACTGAGCCCTGAGGTACTCCACTAGTATCCCCCCTTTCTTCAGAATGTGTTCCATTCACTATTACCTTCTGTGTCCTGTTGTGCAGCCAGTTTGCTACCCAGGCTACCACCCTGGGACCCACTCCCAGGTTGGCTAACTTGATTATTAATCTTTTGTGCGGGACAGTGTCAAATGCCTTGCTAAAGTCTAGGTAGACCATATCCACAGCCCCTCCCTGGTCAATTACTTTGGTCACCCAGTCAAAGAAATCGATTAGATTCATCTGACATGACCTTCCTGCTGTGAATCCATGCTGCTTTGGGTCCTGTGCCCGCTGGCCTCTAGGTACTCAACAATTCTTTCTTTCAGAAGTGATTCCATCATTTTCCCCACCACTGAGGTCAAACTAACAGGTCTGTAGTTTCCTGCTTCTGCCTTACTCCCACTTTTGTGAAGGGGAATCACATCTGCCTTCCTCCAGTCCTCAGGTACCACCCCACCTTCCCATGATTTGTTAAAAAGTGTGGTTAGTGGTGTCACTAGGTCCTCCCTTAGGATTCTAGGGTGAATCCTGTCAGGCCCCATTGCTTTGTCCACCTTGAGTTTTAGGAGTTCTTTCAGTACTGTTTCTTCTGTAAATGGACTGGTGTCAACCCCATTATCCAGAGCGCTTCTACTGTTTGGTTTAGGTAACTCCTCCTCTTCTTCTTTTGTGAATACAGAGCAAAATTATTCATTCAGTATCTCTGCCTTTTCACTGTCTCCCTCTGCCACCTCCCCTCTCCTTTATTAATCTTCACTATCCCTCCCTTAACCTTTCTATGCTCCCTAATGTACCTATAAAAGGTTTTATCCCCCTTCTTAACTGAGTTGGCTATCTTTTCCTTGGTTTGAGCCTTTGCTTTTCTGACTGCCTTCCCCACTTCTTTCTGCTTTAATTGATACAGTTCCCTGTTGTGCTCCATCTATGATTCCTTATACTTTTTGAATGCAGCCTTTTTCTCCTTAACCTTCCCTGACACCTCTTTTGAGAACCATAGTGGTTTTTATTCCACTTTGTTTTCTTTATTTGTTTCACACAAAGGCTTGTTGCCTCCATGATGGCAGTTTTGATTTTTCTCCATTGTTCTTCCACCCCTCCTTTCTGGCCATTTGCTAATGCATTCCTCAGGTATTCACCCATTATGCCAAAGTCAGCCCTTCTAAAGTCCATTATCCTTGTCTTTGTATGGCTTGTCTCCATGGTTGTGTTTATTGTGAAGCACACTGTGCAGTGGTCACTTGTTCCCAGATGTCTACTAACTTCTAAATTTGTGATCCTCTCTCCATTTGAGAGTACCAGGTCTAATATTGCTCCCTCCCGAGTGGGTTCCACCACTAGCTGTCTAAGGCATGCCCCCTGTAGGGCATCAAGAATGACTCTGCTCTTGGATGTGGCTGCAGTCTATGTCACCCAGTTAACATCTGGCATATTCAGGTCCCCCATCAACAGTATCTCCCCTTTTTCAGCCATTTTGAGAATGCCTCTATCATTTTCTTGTCCATTTCCTCCCTTGAGAAGGGGTCTCTATACAACCCCTGTGCAGATTGTGATGCCATTCCCTGTCTCCAAGGTGACCCAGAGTTCCTCTTGTCCTCCCCCTTTACTTTTTAGTTCTGTAGCTTTGATCCCTTCCCTTATGTAGAGAGCTACTCCACCTCCTCTTTTACCCTCCCTGTCCCTTCTGTAGATTGTGTACCCTGGTATGTTGACATCCTAGTCATGGTTCTCCATGTACCATGTTTCTGTGACTGCCACAATATCTAAGTGTTCCTCTTCCATCAGAGCTACTATCTCTGGAAGCTTGTTTCCAAGACTATGGGCATTGGTACTCATTGCCCTCCATTTAACGTTGGCTTTATCCTTTTTTACCCCATCCCTGCTCTTATTTCCCTTGTCCATTTTTCCATTTACCCCTGTCCTGCCCTCTGTCAAGCTCTGTACCTCAGTGTTTACCCTACTACCTGCCATGTTTTGTGGGGGGAGGCTTGAACTGTCCTGTTTCCTATCAGCACCTCCTCCCTTGGCTAGTTTAAAAGCTTGCCAAGGAAGCCTTTAAACCTGTCACCTAGGAGCATGTTTCCTTTCCTGGACAGATGCAGACCATCATGCCAGTATAGACCTTCATCTCTCCAGGTGGAGCCCCAGTCCCCAAAGAAGCCAAAGCCCTGTGCTCTGCACCAGTTTTGCAACCATTCATTAAACTGCATGGTGTAATGACAGTCATATTGTTCAGGAGGTGGGGTCCCCAGGACTCCATGTTGAAAATTTGGGACCAAAATCATAGAAAATGGCCGAGTTATGGCCGAAGGTTGAACCCCCCCCCATTGACATAAATAGGACCGCATTTATCTTAGTTTAGATTGCATTCATCAGTTCCAGAAGCAAGATGTGTCTTCAATCGAGGGAGTGGGTGTCAAACCAGGGACCTCCTCAGGTGAGTGGCAGTCTGAGGGGACATCAGGGGGGTGTGGGAAGGAAGGTGCACAGTGAGGGGATCGGGTGGGGGATGCGTGCGCAATTGGCAATGGACAGTTTTCTTCTTTGCAGGGCAAACATCTGCTAAAGACAACAAGGGATGGTTTTCTACATTTCGGCAAAAAACAAGGGGGAAAAGAAACAGAGAGGACCCACTGCCACCAATGATAACTGGGGCAATGGAGGGCCTGGGGGGCACCACTGGACACCAAGGAGGTGTGGTAAGTAGCCACATACATTTAGGTAAGTGGTGCAATGGAAGTTGGGGGTACCACTGGACACCAGGGAGACGTGGCAAGTAGCCACAAAAATTTTAAAAAATATATACAACCAAGGCATGGGTTTGGCTTAGGTGGATGTCCTGTACCTGCCCATTCCTTTGGTTTTGTGCAAAAAAAAAAATCCCTCTTCAGATCCCTTTTTGCCAGCCGATCTTCATGAAAAGGGATCAGCTGGTGAAAAGGGATCATGAGGAGGGATTTTTTTATTTTTTAAAACTGCCATTTTTTTAAATAAATACATAAAACCAAATGCATGGGCGGGCACAGGACACTCCCTTATGCCAAACCCTTGCCTTGGTTTTCAAAAAAAGTCCCTGGGGCAAGTTCCTAGATTTTGTTTCCTCCCCTTGCTAAGCAAGAAAACAAAATGGCAGCCAATGAACAGGGATTTTCTCATGAAAAGAAATCCCTGTTCATGAGCCATTCACGATCAGGAATCCCTGATCGAAACTGTGTATCTAGCCCAAAGACTTAACTGAGCATGCTCAGAACTCCAATTTTTTAAATTTAATAACTTTGGGACTGATTAATATTGTTTCACCAAACCAATGCTGGATTGTTCCTTATGGTAACCTCTTTGTACCCTTACAATTTCATGTCAAAATTCCAAACGGTGTGGTAGCAGGATGATGAGAAAAAAACAGGGCAAGATCAAGAAAAATTGGCGAAACATGCATTTTTTTCACAACTCACTGCAAAAAATCCACAAATCCAATCAAACTGCAACTTGGGCAGTCAGGAAACCCAATGCCTGACACTGTCTGTTCCAAATTTCGTGCTAATCCTTTGAACAGCTACAAAGTTATTAACATGCAAAATGTGGGATTTAATATTAAAGTGCCTGATCAACCCTAACTTTAGGGGTGCTACAGCGCCCCTATTAGATGTGTGTGTATATATATATATATATATATATATATATATATATACTTAGTTTGCAGGATTTTTGGAATACAAGAAGAAATATTCAAACCAAATTAAATCACATTTTATTTTTACAGCACCTGTCAGAACCAAGGCACTGAACATAAAATCAGATACAGATAAATATAAATATAAGTTAAAAACAAGGACAATAAAAACAAATTAAACATAGTTAGGGAAGGCTAAATTAAATAAATAAGTTTTTAGCTTCATTTTAAACCTATTGACAGTCAGGTATTCTCTTAACGAGAGACAAGAGACGAGGTAGAGAATTCCACAGGGTTGAAGCTGAAAAAGAAAATGCATGGGCACCAGATGTCTTCAATTGCACCCTGGGAATCTCTAGCAATCCCTCATCAGCAGATCGGAGAGGACAGAGGGGGCAGTAGGGTACCAGGAGGTCTTGCAGGTAGCCAGGTCCCTGATTATGTAGGGCTTTAAAGGTTAGCAAGCCAACCTTAAAGCTGATCCACCACTGAACAGGCTGCCAGTGCAGCTCACAGAGCACAGGCATAATATGACTGGACCAAGATAAATATAAGACTACTGTATGGACTTCAGACATTATGGATTTTATATATTGTATTGACAAATACATTCATTTAATGGTTATTGTTTTCAATTTTTAATGTTAATCATGATGAAAACAACTATTCCTCATATTTAAACATTTGAGGACTCCAACCAATATTCCCATAGTATGTTTTATGAACTAAAAACATATTTAATGCATATCCAGAATGCTGTGCAATGTAATTGGATGAAAGTTTTTTAAATTGTATCTTACAGTTATTTATGTAAGACTAGAGGGAGACAGACACTGAGGAAGTGTCATGTGATGACGTAGAAAGTTAATGCACTGCATCAGTACATCTGGCGGCTGTCCATATTGGGTCTGGGCCTTGAATTTTGATAATGTTTATAATGCATTTTAAATGTGCACTGTTTTAAGACTCGACAAAACAAGGTACTTTGGTGTGTGGAGTATCTACAAGCTGGTGAGTGTTGTCAAATTGTGATTTTTACTGTGTTAATAAATATTTGGATTGGAAACCAATTTCTTGAGTGACCACTTTTTATGCTGTTACTTTAGTGTGTTGTTCTTGGGATAATACCACTGCAACCAGCGCATGCACTTTGGGGCTACACACTGGGCTCTTCATTTACATCAGCAAGAAAGACAAAGAGAAGTGAGGGTATAGATATCCTGTAAGTACACTGAGAACAAGCAGCTTCTGAATATAAGGGAAGTTAGGAAACTGGGAGAGCAATTACTGTAGAGTACCCAGTACATTATACTGTTATGTACATTTTGAAGTTCTTTGGGGTTTAAATGAGGCCTTGAGAAAACATTACTTTGGATCAAAACCTGGTGAACAGAAGAGTCCATGGTATCTGCAATGCTGAGGGCCAAAAGCTTCATTTTGATTTAAGTTCACAATATGAATGTAATCATGCTAAAGTGTCAGAGAGCAAGATACAGTAAGGGGAAGTGGAGGCTACCAAATGTAAAACCACAACTGGTCAGAGGTTTAGTGACTTCCTATGGGAACCAGGAACAATCTTCCTTCCACTGAAGCTGTAGAGATTTGAAAGTTCCTGTTTCAGAGTTTCATATCTGAAACCCCCTAAGTGATGTACAATAGTAGTCTGACAGATGCGGTTATTAAACTTGCATGCTAGATTCTCAAAACCCAGTGTTAAAACTGTGGGAGAATTCAAGAATGCATGGGACAGACAGAAGGCAATTCTTGTGGGGGGTAAGAAGAAATAGGCTGTTGGTTAACTAGGATCTGCAGCTTATCCATTAGGCAGGGAAATGGGCAGACTAGGTGGGCCAAGCGGTCCTTATCTGCCATCAAAGTCTATGTTTCTATGTTAATATTTAAAGCATCTTCTCACTATTGAGAAAATGTTGTAAGACATGATTCTGAGACACATTTCAAGGGATATTTTAGTGTCTGTATTTCTATTATTTTTGTTCTTCACGGTTTATTTTGCATGGAAACAGGGTCAGTGTCTGCCTGCATGGTTTCAAAATATGGGAAAAAGTGGGGGTGGCTCAAGTTCTGTAAGACTCAGGGTAAAAAAGATATTTTTTTGCAAATCACTGTTTTTTTATATACACAGAAAAACAGTGTGAGCACATTTTGAACTACAAAATGCAAGAGACACCCACAAAAGCAACTCTTCAAGTAATGAATTTAAATGGAAGCAAATGATCAATCTCTGTATCACATCAAGGCAAGGTTACATGACCATTTACTTATATTGATTCCATATGACCAAAAACTCCTGAAATAATTTGCATTATAAGTCTAACTAATTATTCATGAGTTAAAGAAGCTCACTGATTGGCTGCTGTGCCAGTCTGAAATCTCTTGGAAATGCCTGGCATGGCACCCACACAGATGATCATAGTGCTCAGCCTCTACACTGATGGCAGTGAATCTGTGAAATAAAATAAATCAAAATTCATCATATGTGATCATCTTTACAAATAACTACTCACAAAATAAAGAGCCTCACCTCAAACACTGAAACTCGGCCACAACACAGACAGCATACCACGCGGCACTGTCAGCATGAGCTGCAAAGAAAAAAACAGTATAAAAGCTCAGTATTGTGTGATTAGACTTATAATCACAATAATGACCTCAGAGTTGTTCATTTCCTGTCGATTAACATCCGGCTGGGTGGAGTGGGCCCTACGCTGCGCCTCGGGCCACTCTCCCACCCCCAGCCAGTCATTAATCTCTAGGAAATGACCAGCTCTTAGGTCATTATTGCTTAAGTATTGCATGTCTTGAATGAATGATTCATAAAAGTTGAATTTCAATTATACATTTGTATTTCCAGTAAAGATGCTTTTTGTTAGTGCATCCACAATGGGCAGAAAAGCAACCCAGTAAATCTCTTTGTAAACGTAATCATAGAAATGATACAATGGAAATCTATAAACAAGGCATCAGATTCGTCAGCTCCCCACAGTAATTGTGAACAGAAAGTTATTACCTGCAGTTATGATAGGTCCATATGTATCACATACTATCAACTTTGCTTACTGTGACTTGTTTTTGTACAATGGAAATTTTTCAATAACAAGATATTACAAAACCAAAAAACAGAGTTATTCAGAGCTTAAGGGGTAGATACCCAACAGATATGGGAAAGATAATGTAATAAACTGGGTCCTGAAAAACAGTGGAAACAGATTTGAACTAATCTTAACAATTCCAAAACTCAGGTTACTTGGAAAGTAGCTAGTACTGTGTATTTTTTTTTTCAAAACATATGATAAAATATATTCTGGGAAATGCTCAAGAGATTCAAGTGAGCAGAAAACTAACTACATACATTTGGGTATGTAGTAGCAAGCTAAAAAATATTGGGAGTGTTGGGTAAGGGGTGATATGGAGGAGATATTAAGAATAGAAATAAACATTTTAATAAAGTTTGCTTATTAAAAAAGGAACAAAAATCAACAATTTGCCAGACATTCTTCTGCCAGGAGACTGTCAACAAGATTTAACTGGCAAAAATACAAAGAAATATAAGCATTCTGTTCTCGTCACTGCAGCAAAGAAACTTCACCACTACAAGAGTGGTAAAAAGTCATTCCAAACAGGAAGATTGGTGATGCACCTTAAATAAATTGCATCACATGGAGAAACTGACATGAACTGTGAGATGTAAAAGGAAGCTTTTGACAATAAATGAGTACTATGGGTTGTATTTATCATCTCAAGAGTGATAAATGGTGTTCCTTAAGAAAAGTATTTGTAATACAGAAGACACACTGTCTAAGCAAACATGGAGAGTGGAAAGAGAACGGATGAGATGTTAACTATAGTGATGCCTAACGATCCCTCAGCAAGGGCAACATGGCTGATGATTTTTCTGAAACAGGAATCACACTGTGTGGTGGTCGCTAACGGCAAGTGGTGCTTCAACTTTCACATCCTGAACATGCTCACAGTTGGATAAGATCAGGTCCAGTACAGCCTTCTCCCTAGTGAGATCCGTGACACTCTGCACCAGGAAACATTTGTTCTCAGGAACACTATAATGTGAGGTTCCCTTCCCCGACCAATGGACTATGATATCAGAGATTCCACTTTTCCTGCTCTCATCCTTGGCATATGTTCTACCCTCCTAAGGCTTGCCCTTGACTTTTTCCCTCCCCATCTCACCCCCTTCACAATTGAATTCCTCAAGATTACCACCCTCTCCCTCAATCCTGGGCCTACCCACCTGTCAGTCTTGCTTCCCACTCCCACCTGCCTCCTCTTTCCCCTCCGGTCTTTCTTGTATTCCCTCTGACCCCCATCCCCAGCTATCCCCTTACCCATCCCCTCCTCTCAAATATTTCTCCCACAGCATGCTCCCTAACCTCCCTTTTTGGTCACCCCACAGCCTGCCCTCTACCCTTCCCTTCTAGTTCCCCTCCTGCCCCTCATTCTCCTTTATCCACCACCCCTTCCCTGCTCCATCCGCCTTCCCCCTCTCACCTGAACTCACTTTTCTCTGCCCCTCCTCCTTACTTTCTCTACACCTCCCCCATGCTACCTGCATTCCTCCTTATCTCACGGTCACTCCCCATTCCACCAGATTCCACCCCCCCCATCCAGTGGGAGAAATCTATTCCATACCAGCAACTCTGGAGATGCTCCCACCGGCCTCCTCCTACCTTACCTTTTCCATTTATTGTTCTCCACCCCCCTTGCCTTGGCCCTCTCTCCAACTGGGGGAGGGGGGCCCCTGGACCTGTCTAAGCACCATTCCTTTTTACCATCCCCTGGTCCTGCTCACTATCTTGTGTCAATTCCTGCTCTCCTCCCCTTACCAGCCTCCTTGCATTGAGTCCCCACTGCCCCCCCTTCATCCCTCTATGAATCCCCCTCCATCAGTGCACCTATATCCTGCCACACAGCTGCCACACCTCTGCCCTCAGTTGACTAAGCTTTTTGCAAACCAGACATCCGCCTTTCTTCCAGAGTGCTCCCAGAAATACTGCTGCTCCACATTCCCTGCACTCTACAAACCTTCCCACCCCACTCTGCCCCCCACTGCATGCCCTCCCCACATATTAAGTTTCTAGGCCCCCAATAATGTACTTAGGTAACCCCCTTAACTCTTTGTAGCTTCTAAATAAGACTATTTGTAGGCCTGCTTTATGAATGCACTGTATGCCTTCTTGCTAGATTTCTTGCCTGCTAACTCCCCTGTAGGCTGAACCTAGATAGGGAGTAGCTGTGATCCTCAAATATCACCAATATCCTGCCTGATAATCCACCTGTACGATGACCCTGGATAGGAAGCATCTGAGATTCGCTAATACCACTGCTACCACCAACTGCCTACTCTGGAGATCGTCCCTAGATAGGGAACATCTGCTACTTTTATTGAACCCCTATGTACTCTTCCCTTACCCTTTCTTGTCCTACCTGCCCACCTTTGAGCAGCATGGCCTGTGGCCTGCGGTCCTCCCTGTGATGCATCACTTAGGTAGATGACACACCCCTGCTTCATGGCGTTCATACTTCAAGGTCACTCATGTGAGGGGTTGCTTGAAATTATGGGTAATTTATAGGGACTACAGCCTCACCATTGGAGATCTGCAGCCATTTGGCCCACTGGACCCACCACTCAGGCTGGTTGGCCTGGTTCTGTACTCATCCTCAGCCCTCCCACTGCCGACATCCTCCCTTCTCCCAGCTGTCACAACCCCCAAGTCAAACAAACATGTGTTTTGTTTTTCTTTTACAGCTTCCGATTATTTTAGACTCATCATAGCACAAGCCCCAGACTTATCTGGTTGATCCTTCTCCACATTCCTCTTCCTGCTCAGTGGCGTTGAAGGTCCATAAACAGCTCTTTCAAATAAGGCAGGGGCTGACCTGTAATTGGCAGCAATCCCGTGATTGTGATGATCAAGTCTGCCATACATCTATAGTACACTGTCACCACTTTTAGAATCTTGTGTTGTCACAGCAGGTGAAGGTGTACCTATGTACAGTACATAGAAAATAAAGGCTGGGGATTGGGTGATAACCACGCTAAAATCACCTCGAGTGGTTGCTAGGACAACATGGTAAACCTCGAGAGTGCAGCTCGAGAGGTTTACTGTAGCCCTAGCAACCACGAGAGATGATTTCAGCGTGGTTGTCACTCGATCCCCAGCCATCATCTTTTATAGTGTATGGTCAAAAAAACACTGTTTGCATTCTATGTGTGAGAATTACGGCACTCTGGTACATTCTTGTTTTTTTATGCCACTGTTTGGAAGTTCTGAAGTGTGGTTAACAACTTTTAAAATTCTAAACAGTGCATAACAAAGCTGTGCGACTGCTGATTATGGTGATTAATAGGAGCTTACCATACATTATAGTGTGGTTAGGCACAGCTTTTTACTGTATTATGTGATGTCACAAAGGTTCTACAACTAGTAACAATAGGAAAGACTTAGTCTTCAATATCTCTGGATTGCTGCCAGCTACAGAGACACCCAGTACTTCATTTTTAAGAGCACTTTTATGGGCTTCCAAGATTGTAATGAGCATTGTTCATAAATGTTCTCCTCATAGTCAAATAACTGCCATCTACTATATGTACACGATGCTACCGTTTTAGCCCGTCATAGCAGAACTTTTCGAAATGCCACTGAATGAACAGATGCTACTAGTGTGCTGCACATGTTTAGCTCTCAGTGGAATATTATTTGGTTTTAGAGAGGGCCTGTTATACACAGTGTATCCTAAAGTGCTTTACACAGCAATCGGTTAGATACTGGCAGCATAGTAACTGAATGCAGACCAACACAACAGATATTATGCACTAAACAACATCCACACACAGTTCATGGCATTAGAAACTTTTATGAAAGGGCATTTTGTCCAGAACCCCAGGGATAAACCTTTTCCTTTACAAAACTGTTCCATGTGATCTTTAACTTCCACAAGAACCTCCACCAAATGCAAGAAGAGGGAACCTCCATTTAATGTCTCATTTGATGGATGGCACCTCAGGCAATGGAACGCCTTCCCTGCCCTGTACTGCAGTTTCAGTACTCGGTACAAGTACAAACCCCTCCTGTAAAGTCATGGTATACTATAACTATATGTTGTGTGCTGGAAAACAATCAAGTGGACTGTCAGAGGCAATGTGGCTATTGCTGAGAATATGGTGAGGTGTTGAGCTTTGTAGGTGAGTTGGGGGGAGCAAAAGGGGAGGTGGAGCTGTACTAGGGTTTAGGTGTCCAATAGGATGGCCAAATTTCAGCCCTCATTGATCCCCCAAGTCCATACTAGGTAGTTAGACTTGGGGATTGTGGATATGGCAACAAGTACAATATCACCTGTTCATTGCTGGGAAATGGGCACTATTCTGTCATGGCTCTCATTGTGACCTAATGCCCTCTGGACAATGGGGAGGTGATCACTGGCCAGACTGGCCAGTCCTACACTTGTTACATGGGTGTGCGTAGCCATTTTGGCAGCCTTCAGGGTGGAAGAGGTTACACACCCCTGGAGCTTCAGAAGGGGTGCCTTGGTGTCTTTAAGGGTTCTGCGTAGTGTGAGCTCATCTCACTTCCTGCCCCTCACAGTCAGGCCAGTGACCAGCTATGCATGCCTGTACTGGACTGGATACAGAGAGAGGAGAACACTGATTCATGACAGCTGCAGATGGCCTGCATGGGCACAGTGGGGCCTCTGCAGTAAGTGCAAGCCCTACACACCCATATGGGGGTGCATATAGAGCGTCATGGATTGAGCCCTTAAAGAAAATTTATCTTTATGGAATATTTTTGGGCTGACTACCAAAGTGTGGAATTTTCTTGCAAACTGCTGAGGCCAAGACTCCTAATTTCTGTGTTTAAAGAGCTAGTGCATAAAAAATGTATTTAAAGAGCTACTGACGCCGCAAAGAAAACTTTGAAAAACATAATAATTAGGTAAAATTCTCTTGTATTCCATATATATATATATATATATATATATATATATATATATATATATATATATATATATATATTTTCTAGATTTCTCCTCCCGTTATTTATTACTGTGAAAATGTGCATGAATACATGACTTTTATCCCTGCAGTTACTTTACAGTTAAACTGCCTCTATAGCTTACTCCCTGCTTCAAGTCATAATGCTCTGTTGTGACACCACAGTCTGTTACCATGAGAGTAACTGTGATGCCACAGGCAGTGCATTATGACCTCAGGTAGGGAAACAGCAACCGAAATAGATGAACTCTCCAGGAGCAAAAATCCTGTTTTCATGCAAATGACCTCAGCAATAAATAATGAGGAGGAGGAATAAAGAACCAATGTGAAATACAAGCTGAACTTTATCTAAATATCATGCTTTGTTAAAGTTCTCTTGAAGGTGTCAGCTGCTCTTTAAGACACAGTGAAGCAGAAACAAAAACACGAAATGTCACAGTGCTTTGAGGTGAACTGCCTCTTCATTGGGGAAGGGGTTAGAGTTTTTGTTCACAGCCATCCGTTATACATAGTACTATGTGTTTCCTCATTCAAATTCACACGTCAAGTGCAAAATGTGTTAAAGTACAAATAATTTCAAAACAACAAAGTGCATAGTTTAAAGGCACAGAGTACTTTATACAAAAGTGTTATTTGGATTTTGCCTACTGTAACTAGACACCAGTTTCCAAAACATATTGTTAATCCATCCTATGGTGATTACGTACTCATTTATTTTCTTAAATTACAAATCTGCCACAAGAATTAAAAACAAGCCATTTAAGGCTAATAAATGCCGATTTATACAAGGTACCTGTCTCTAGCAAAATTTGCTAATACTGTAGAAACTTAGAAACATAGGGCCACATTCTAGAAGACACAGTTGCAACATGTGTAAGTTGCGCAAATGTGCAACATATGCCACCGCAAGTACGACAAAGTGAATACGCCATATTCTATAAAACAGAGCAGTTGCGACATGGCGCAAAATGCAATGTCATAACTATGACATGCATCATAAAAGGGCGTGCAAGCCACAGGAACAGCGGATGGAGCATAGCTAACGTGATGGCGGAGCAGGCAGTGCGTACAGGTGGTCAGGAAAGGGTGCAAACAGCCGCATGGGCACAGAAAAGGAAAAATAACTTTTCCCATGAGGAAACAAACATCCTCATAGAAGGAGTGCATGTCAAGGCAGCCCTACTGCTCAGCAGGGGTGGGGAAAAGGCAACAAAGGACAAGAGAAAGTGTGCATGGGAGAAGCTGGCCAGAAAAGTCAATGCAGTGGCCACACAGAGGTGCATGGTCCGCAATCTGCAGAAAAAGGACAGCGATGTGAAGAGGGTGGTGAAGCAGAAGCTGGCATACAATCTCTGGGCCATCCAGGCCACTGGAGGAGGATCAGCTGAGGCACAGCCCCTGACAGCCATGAAGAAGCTGGTGGCCACACTCCTGGATGACTGCATCATCAGTGGGGAAAGAAACCTGGACACCTACAGGATGCAGCATGCCAGAGGTAAGTGGAGGGGTGAACACATCATCATGGGCATGGACATGCATGCATGTATGTGCATGCCCACACAGGAACAACCACAAAACAGCCCAAGTAACAACCTGTGCCCTCCCCACAGGTACCACAGTCCAGGCAGCAACAGACACACAACAGGAAGCACAGGAGGGGGACACAGACCAGGAGGAGAGTGCCAGTGACACCAGCAGTACCACAACACCCTCCACCCAGGAGTACCCCAGTGACTCAGAGGAGGATGCAGCATCAGCCATGGATATCAGTGTGGGTGGTGCGGAGGACCTGAACAGTGACACAGCACAAGGCCAAGTGGGGTCCAGGGCTGAACAAGAGAATACAGAGGTGGACAACCAAGGGAGCACAGACAGCGGCACACCACACACCATGACCTCTGGTGAACGAGTGCGGCATGGCTCCAGGGCAACATTGTGAACCCCAAACCTCCACGAGCACAGCGCTGACCAGGAGAGCCCCCACCATTGGAGATCCTAGGGGACCAACAAGAAGATGGCACATGGACAGAACCATGGGGCAACAGCACATCACAATACCTTGGTGAGTACTGTGAGACCATGGTACTGAAGCAGGCTGAGATGACAGTAGAACTTGGACTCCTGCAGAACAGCATGGAGGAACATCACAACCAGCTGGATGGGCAGATGTCCGGGATCTGCAGTGCCATACAGACAGGGACACATGAGAGCACCACAGGCCTGGCAGACATTGCATTGGCCCTGCATGGCCTAGTGCACAAGGCACAGCTGCAGACGGAGGCACACCTGTGTTGCACCGCTGCCATAGAGAGATACATAGTGCAGCAACAGCAGCACACAGAGGCTATGACAGCTGCCCTGCATGCCATGGCAAATGTCCTGCTGGCCAGACAGCAAGAGCCTGCAACATATCCAACACACATGGCAGCCAAGCAGCACACAGCACATCCAGTGTTCGGACCACCCAGCAGCACCATGGCCATGGCAACCCAGACAACGGCTGTGGATGTAGAGATGGGCAGCGAACAGCAAGGGCACCACATACAACATGAAGACACAGCTGACCAAGGGGGCAACAGTGCAGATATGCAGCCACACACAGTGGAACATCCACAGACCACCAGTGTACCCACCACAGCGGTGCACAAGCAACCACCACACAAGCAGCCACCACCGACCAGCATGCGGAGCCTCAGGGGACGGACCAGCAGTAACCAGGGACCAGTGACCAACCCAGGAAGCATGGCAGGAAGCCAAAGGGCACAACAGAAGGTGCCCCAGGGGCAGGGACATGACATGATGTTGCACAGGAGACACCTGGAGAAGGGCCCAGGCATAGCGCAAGGGTACAACAAGCACAATTGACGCCTGCAGCAACAGACAGTGATGGCACCATACATAGCAGGACATCTGGTACGGGTACCGGCACTGGCACATGAATGATATAGGGACACTGCACAATGGCGTGTCCCACCACTGCCTCCTGACAGACCATGGAGACTGTGCAAGATTGCACACCAGGGGACATGAATGCCAAACTATGGCCACACACATGGGGTTGCACACAGAGACACTGGCTGAGCACCATATGTGGGTGTGGGCACAATGTGATGAGAACTGGCAGACGCCTATGCATGGGATGCAATGGGCATTGATGGGATGGTATGCACGCATGTAGGGTGAAACGCACAGTGTACTATTAAAGCATGGTTACAAAAACACCATAGCTCATCTCAGTGTGTGCCATGAATGGTGTGTGTGTGCATGCAAACCTCTGATGGATATTAGTCAGGACATACAATGGTGGGGGTCATGGCCTATGTGTGTGACTGGCATCAGTGAACATCCACCTATGTCTGTGTGTGCTGGCATGCGCAATGCAGACATGCCAGACAATGCTGGGGACACATGGTGGCACGTGATGATGTTTGCATGGCTGCACGAACCATACCCTGCACTCCACAACAAAACCACAGTGCAGCCTTCACCAGATCTGCCACACACATATGGCACACTGTACGGGACGCCGCACAGCAGCCTGGGTCCACTCCTCTGAACTGACAACCCCATGAAGCTGTAAATACCAACATGCCTGCCCCAGGTGCAATGCTGCACACCGACTCTGCACTGCAATGTACCCATGGCCTGCCCGCCATACCTGCCAGCAAGCATGGCAGGCACATGCCAGGTCCCCAACACCATTGTGCATGCACACCATATCTGCTGGGCAGCATTCACTACACATGGGCCCCTGTCACGTGACACACACTGTTACCATCCCGCTATGCAGCTGATACTGCCAGGTGCCAGACACCAGCCATAGCCACTGATGTAGACTCACAGTAGTACCACGACAGGTATGCAGCACCAGGAAGCATACCTTTGTGGATGGCATGTGGAATGCAACCCCCACAACACTGCCAATGGTGCCACCTGCTGGTCAGTGGACGCAGGCAGGTGGGGATATGCCATGCAGGCTAATGTACGGTGGTGCACCACACGTGTGTATACAGGGCGGGAGTACAGGCAGTGGCAGGACAGCGCACAGCCAATGGCTCAGTGCACAAGTAACAGTAGGGCTGTTCCAAACAACTACGCATGTGTTGGTGGGCCCTGCTCTGTGACAGTGTTCCAGTGCAGCACATGGGTCCTGCAACATGTACCCCATGGATGGATTGAATGCCTGTACCTTTGGCCAGCAGTGCATGGGGGCACAACATCACACATGTGCAGAACACATACACAAGGGGACATGTGAAGTGGCATCCCAGAATGGCACACACAGCACTGCACCTCCACAAGCCATAGGTCACACACACACAGTGGCCGTAGCCCAAGCATGGGCAATGTCACACAGGACAGGTCAATACTCTACCAAGTTACAACAGGGCACCAATACAGCAGCAGTAATGCTACCCCAACAGCACAATGTACAACACAGAGTAAACATGCAATAATGCTGTATTAGAATGACTGGGTGTAGGTACAAACGGGGGCATAGTACAGACACACGTGCATGGTATCTACATGGTACTGGGAATACAGACACATGTGCAATACTTCCTCGAAGGAGACTAGAAACAATTAACAGCATGACCATTTAAATGGTAACAATGTAATAACGTGCATGAAGAACATATGACTAATGCACAACCCTGCAGTGTACAAATTAACACTAACACATGCACGGCACAGTGCTGGTACGCAGTAATGGCCAGTGAACTAACACATGGAGTACTATATGGGGTGTTGGTACTGTTCTACAGTCACAGTGGGATGTGCTGCAAACCAACAGTGTCACCCACTATGCAGCACATGGCACATGAGGGTGTGCTGAGTGCTGGTACTGCAACAACTACAGTGTTTGGAGCTGTCGCATAGTGGCCATCATTTCACGCAGTGCAACATGTAGGCCCTCAACATGACGCATACATTCCACTATGTGGCCCTGTAGAACCTGTAAGGTAGCATTCTGTGCACTCAATTCTGAGGCCTGCTGGCCCACACCCTCCCCCATCACCCTCTGTTGTGTCTCCATACCACAGGGCTGCACAGGCAGAGCCCTGTCCATCCCACCCACATCCCCTACACCCATTGCAGAGTCCCCACCTGCAGCCTGTCTGTCCTGCCCCACTCATTCCAATGGTAACCCTATCTCCTCCTGTTGGCCTACTATGTCAGACAAATCCTCATCCTGGTCCTGCACCTCCTGTGTAGCCCCTTGGCAGTGTCCATGGCCTACGGCCATCACAACCACCTGCACACCTGCAGCTGATGCCCCCTCACCAGTACCCTCTGTGACCACACCCTGATGGGCACTATCCCCCACTGTACCCTGGCCATCATCCATATGTTGGGGTGTGTTATGTGTGTCCACTGAGGCACTAGCATCATCAGTGTCAGGCACATGGTGCCCTGGTGCAGTGTGCATGTTGTTGTCCACAGTCGCTGGTTCCTCTTCCTGGGCATCACCATCTCCACTGGGCTGCTCATCGTCTGTAGGTGGTAGTGGGCATGCATGCCTAAGCAGTCATCTTGACTGGGACATATACTCCTGTGCCTCTGCCCTCTTCACACAATCCATGGCCTGCAACATGATGCGTGCCCGCAGCTTGTCTGGCACCATTCCCATACCACTATTGTGCCATCCTCCTGTTAGGAATGGGAGCACAAGTGTAGTACCATGCCAATGAGAGGCCACAAATCCTATAGTGACCACACTGTGTACTGCAGTGACAACTGTTCCACTGTCACCCGTCTCTGTCCTGTGCTGTGCTGTGATGGCCATGCTCCCCCTGGAGGTACATAATGACAGACATATGCAACAACAGTGGAATAAGGCCCCCCTGTCAACAGTGCATGCTCCATTGTGCTGCTGTCACAACATGGCACAGTGTTTCACCCCCCTGCACCCACCCTCCCTAGAACCTCCCCTCACCTGTTCCCAGCACCCCTTATACAAGCCACAGTCTTCCAGTCCACCACCACCTGTGGTACAGTCCTCCACCCATCGCCCTCTGAGATGGTATAGGGTCCAGAGTGTCACACGTCCAAAGCAGACCATGGACCGCTGCCTGCATTGGTTGCCTATCCGGACATTCCTGCATTGGGACCTGCACCCTTGCACGTGTGCTGGTTGGGTGGATCACGTCCCCCCGGTGGTCACAGTCCCCCACCAGCAGAGTGTCCCTTACCCTGCAGTACACCTTGCTGTGCTCTGCACATGCCATGTCCAGGTACAACAGTTGTGCTGGCTGTCCCTATACTACCCCCTACTCTGGTGCCCTGTCCCGTGGGTCCAGACATTGCAGCCATTGGGTCCCTGTCCTGCCTGCACCCTGCTCATACCTTGCATGCCTACACCCCCCCATCCATACACAGTGTACCCATCTCCCCTTCACTGTTTCATATGTGACTGTTCAATATCTCAGGACATTCATCTCCCAGCCCGGGTACTGATGTGCACACACACTTCCCTACATGGTGCACTGCCCCCCTTCCCATCAGTCATGTGCTCCTCTGTGTCAGTTGTGTATACTTCCATGCCTTCCATTATCACTGGGACCACTCTCCATCCTGCTCCTTTAACCTCTGTAACCCTTCCACCCTTATATCATCCCCCATGTCCCCTACTTCATGCCATCACCAGTACCTATGGGGTGGGCCTGTCAGGCCCCACTGTCAGGGAGCCGAGCCTCCCAGCTGAACTCCAGATCATGACTACTACTTGATATCCACATATACTTCCATGTACATGTCTATGTAACTACAATGGTCGTGGGTCTTACATGACCCTATACAGTTGGCACACTGTGTCGTTGAGGCATGGCATGTACACATGTACTATCGCACAACCCTTGTACCTGTGACAAGTTCCTCATGTTGCAGGCCACCATAACACGGCATTGTTGCATCATGGTGGTACATTGTTCATGACCTCACTGCCTGGCAGCTAGTCTCTCGGAGACCATGGGCCCCCAACCCACGTACCTATCCTACACATCACGTGCAAACTGTAGTGCTGCTGCCCAGATTCATCCACCACCACTGTGATGACCGTCCCATGTACAATGCTGCCACAGACACATGTGTTCCACCATGACAGGTGTATCTCAGCATGGTCATTGGTGGGGAGGTTCTGGTGGTTCTGTTGAACACACACATGGGTGCATATGACTCTACCCATTACCACACTAGTTGTTTGCTACATGCATTGCTATGTATTGGTACTGGACCACAGCTGTGACTGCATAGACACTGGCACCTTTATCCCCACACTGTCTCTGATGGGACATTCACTACATCCTGTCCTACAACTGTCACCAGCTGTACCACTACTGTGGCATGTGACGGGTGCCTGCAGGTACCTGCAGGCCATGACTGTCCCCAACCCCCAGGGCCCACTGTTACACCACTACCGCAGTGGAAACAGGCATTATCTGACCAGCGTACAGGCCGTGCACATCCACCATCTCCATCAGTGGCACATGGTGGTTGCAAGCATGCATGCATGCACTGCCACAGGGAATTGGTCAGTACATGCCATTGTGTGCGCATGCCCCATGTACACACTATGGCATGTCACCCTGCAGGCATGCAACCAGGTTGCAGCCCCTCCCCAGTGTCCTGCATGTGGCGTATGCCCCAGCATGTGCTCAGTGCATGGCATGGGTCCATTTTCTGTCCAATGTGTGCTGGGTCACAGCACATACATGCCAGTGCCCAGCCTTGTGGCCCAGTGGCACATCAAGTGTGTCTGTGTCACACATCGTGGCATCTGTGTGGCACGCATCATGGCTGATGTCTGCACACATGGTGCACCTGCTATGCAACCCCGCTACAGTAGCCACACATGGTGTGACCATACATGTCCCCACACACCAGAGGCTGTTGTACACATGGTATGTGACCTACCTTGGTTTTGAGGGGCCATATCCTTTCTCGCATGCTGGCGTGGGCTCCTCCGTCGGTCATCTGCCTGCTGTATGTGGGCACTACCATCACCGCCACGTGTGGAAACACAAGTGGACAGCCATTAGTGTCTGCACAGTGCACTGTGTTTTGTAGGCCACCGTGGTATAAGCATGACTGTTACATGTCTGGGATAGTTACCATACAGGCATGGCCTGCCAGTCCGCATGGCCACATCAGCATCCACTGCCATCCTCCTCATGTGTGTCAGTATAGCACCTTCTCTCCTGGCAAGGTCCTGCCATCTATGCTGCAGCTGTCTGGGCGTTCTCCTGACCCCATGCTGCGTGAACAGTTTGGCACCAATCCTCCTCCAAACCTGTTCGCTTTCTCCAGGGGTGTGTCTTCTGCTGGCAGGTGGCAGCAGGTACCTGGCCCACTGCTGGACCAGGCTCACCAGCTGGGCTGTTTCATCTGGGCTGAAATTAGGCCCTCTGCCACTTCATGTATTCATATCTGCACTGGCAGACTGGTTGTGGCTGTGTGGGGATGTCGAATTGTATGCTCTACACTCCCTCCTGCATGAGGCCATGAGTCGCATGCTGTGGTGTCGCTCCCTGCGTCACTAGACAATGTTGTGATACATGCAGCAATTGCGCGTCATTCCAGCGCATAACTCAGGTTGCGTATATATTTATTGCAGATTGCGGTTTGCGTGATATCTGTATGCAAAACTCAGTAGTGCATGTACTGTACCCCTGCACGTGTTCCTGGGCTGTGCTTGGTGTGGCATGGACTGTGGTTGTGGTGTGTGTTGGTACTGCCCTGTGCTGCACATGTGTACCTTCATGGTGGTGCAGGCCTGCTGGTGGGGGGGGGGGTTGCACGGTTATGCTGGTGTGGCAGTGTGTTGTCTACGTGGGTTGTCTGTGCTATGGCATTGTGCATCCTGTGGGTGGACCTGCACATGCATGTTCCATTCATTACACTGGTGGTACCTGTCCAAATCACAGCAGCACAGCATATATACCCCTCTGGCCCCTTGTGCACCCTACAGTGCCACCCTGTTGCAGACATGCAGGCCTTCCAGCGGTGGCTTGGATTCCACAGTTGTTATGTGTGGCTGTGTGTACCGACACATGCCATCCTCTCCCTCACTGTCCTGTAGCACTGTCGTTCCCTGCATTGTCCACCAGGGTGGCACACCAGACAAGGGCACTGTTTCTGCCACAGTGCACCCCTGTGTGGTGCATTGCACTGGGCAGACGTTCCTATGTGATGGTGTGTGTTGCTGTGGCATTCACGAGTCATCAGTCATGTCTTGGCAGCCTTCACTTTTTGGGTGTCCGTCTGCCAGTGCCACCCAAGGATCACAGCTGTCCCTTAGGTGAAATGTTTCCTGATGAGCTGGCCATGGACCAGCTGACCTGTTGTTGCACTGCCTTGCAGGCGATGCTGCTGCTGCTGATGTCCCATGTCTACATCCTCGTCAGCCTCCTGTGCATCCCTCTCACCATGCACACGCTCCCATGTTGGCAGTGGTACCCTCTGGCTTAGGGCAATGTTGTACAGTATGCAACATGCAAGGATGATCTTATAGTTCATCTCCGGGTTGTATACCAGTGTTCTTCCCGCTCTGTCCAGACACCTGAAGCGTGCCTTCAGGATCTCACAGGATCTCTCAATCACGGCCCGTGTTGTGACATGTGCATCATTATATGCTTCCTCCACTGCATCCTGTGGGTTCCTCACCGTTGTCATGAGCCATGGCTATTGGGGATATCCTCTGTCACCTGTGGTATGTGCAGTAGAGTGGATGGTTAGCCATGGACTGGCCCTATGTCACATCCGGTTGTCTCTATGCAGTGTACCATGCCCATCAATCCATGCCCTATTTTGTATATGACTCCACTCACCTATCAGTCATCTGCGCTCCAGTTCACATCTCTGGAATGCCTGGTGCAGACCACTCTGCCAGGATATGAAGGACTCATGGCAGGATCCAGGATACCTGGCCACCACGTCTAGTATCCAACAGTGGCTGTCACACACCACCTGGATGTTCAGTGCATGGTACCCCTTGCGGTTTACGATGGCCTCTCCATCCTCCAGTGGAGATTTGATTGTCACCTCTGTGCAATCTATAGTGCCCATGACATTTTGGAACTGTTCTGTTGCATAGAAGGCCTGCTTGGTGGCTTGCTGCTGTGCACCCTGTAGTACAGCAATATGCCTGTCACAGCGTCACAGAAAGGCATTCACAAACTATATCACCACTGGGTCTTTCGAATGTACTGGCGCACAAAAAGCACAGTACTGTGCTTACCTCCACATTGCCTGGTATGGCATGGCCCCTCCTTGTAGCTGGCCTCTATTGGTCTGTGCCTGTCCTGTCTTCAGTGCTGTCAGGTCCTCTGTGGTCAGCACATCTGTCACATGTCTGCATTGGTCCACCGTGTCATAGCACACACACTGCACATGGTGGTCAGACTGTGTTGTCAGGCTGTGCCCTGCATCAGTGCCCACGTGTCTTGGTTGTGTGGTCTGTCCACCTGCCACTGGGCACAAGGCTGGGGCACTGGCAGATGTGTACAGTGTCACCCTTGCATGTCCCCAGCACTGGGCAGCAGCTCAGTGTGTTGGTCCTCCCCCACTGTGTCACCTTCCTAATGCTGCCAGTGCACTTTGCATGGTGTTACTGGCCTTCTGCAAAGTGATGCTCAATCAGGGCCCATCTGGCACGTCCTGCATGGAACAGTGTGGCTTATGCTTGCGGCTGTCTCATGGGCCTCTCCTGCTGGTGTCCATCCATGTCATGGTTCACATCCTCCATGTCTAGCAGGGGTACACTGTTCCTCAGTGGAAGATTGTGCAGGATGCAGCATGTGAGGAACATCTTGCAGACCATCTCTGGACTGTACTGGAGGGTGCCCCCAGAGAAGTCCCAGCATCTGAACCATGCCTTCAGGATGCCAAAGGTGCATTCTATCATGGCTCTTGTCACTGTGTGCGTGTCATTGTAGCTGTGTTCAGCCACTGTCTGTGGGTGGCAGAGGGGTGTCATGACCCATGGCAGCTGTGGATATCCACTGTCACCTGTTGGGGGTCAGGGCACATTGTTAGTGCTCTGCTGTGGGTGCCTGCTATGCCTATGTGGTTGTGTGGACCCATATGCCACTTGTACCTACTGATGAGCCAACCTTCTTTGATGTATCCTGCCTCCCATGCTTCATGCAGCCCACTGTTATGCAGTATGTATGAGTTCTGGCAGGAACCTGGATACTGTGCCATGACATCCAGGATCCGGCACTGTGCATCACACGCAACTTGCCTGTTCATGGTGCGTATCCCCTTCCTGTTGACGTAGATGTCCGCCTGGCCTGGTGATACCCTGATGGGTACGTGTGTGCAGTCTACTGCACCTAACACATGCAGGAACAGTGCCACATCATAAAATGCCTACTTGACAGCCCATTGCTGATGCTCATCCTGTGGGAAGTGGATGTAGGTGTCCACACGCTGCACCATTGCATCCACAAACTACCTGAGGCATCGTGACATGGCAGGCTGCGAGATGCACACTGTGTTACCTGTGGGGGTCTAGAAGGTCCCTGTGGCTAGGCAGCAGAGTGCTGCAGTTACCTTTACCTCCACAGGGACTGGGTGCCCCCTACGGGTGGTGCTCTGGAGCTCTTCCCTGACACCTTCGCAGAGATCTGCTATGATTGCACTTGTCAGGCGGTATCATGCAACACACTGCTCCTCAGTGAGGTCCATATAGGACTTTCTGGGCCTGTAGACCCATGGTGCTATGTGCCTGGCATTTCTTGGCTCTTATTTTGGCTACCTGTCCCTCTGGTTCCTGCCCTCCTGCCTGTGCCGCAGGCGCTGCCTCTCTGCTGCCAGCAGTATGCCCAGTAAGGCTATTGGGGATGCTATTACTCTCCAATCACTAGTCTCCTCTGCTTGCTACTCAGTACTGTGTTGCCCCGTGAGGCTTCTTGGTTGCCTTTTATACTGTGCTTAGTTACACCTGCTTACACCTGGTGTGACTTCCGCCACTTGCAATTGGCGTATGTTGTTGGTCACTGCCTTCTAGAATACCATTCCTGCACTGTTACCTGCTTTGTTTGGCACAAGTCGCACTACACATCTGTGTATCTGGGGTTATGTTGCAAGTGCGGCATAAGGGAACTTTGGTGCAGGGTGTTATGCTATGTCATACGTCCCTGTTGTAGAACACCTCATGTTGCACTTGCTGGCATATCTTACGTCTTGCACCATTTTTTTGGGCGCAAGTCGCACTATGCCTGGTGTAGCCCTTATAGAATCTGCCCCATAGACTTTGATGGCAGATTAGGACCGCTTGGCCCACCCAGTCTGCCCATTTCCCTACCTATTGGATAAGCAGAAGATCCTAGTTAACCAACAGCCTACTTTCTCCTACCCCCCCACCAGAATTACCTTATGTCTGTCCCATGCATTCTTGAATTCCCCCAGTTTTTGACCCCACAACCTTCTCAGGAAGGCTGTTCCATGCTTTCTCCACCCTCTCCATGAAAAAATACTTCGCCTTTCCCCTGAGTTGTCCCCCCTCTATCTTCAAATTGTGGCCCCTTGTTCTTGCATACCTCTTTTTCTGAAATATGCTACCCTCTAGGGCTCTGTTGATTCCCTTGAAGTACTTGAAAGTCTCTATCATGTCCCCCCCTCCTTCCTTTCCTCAAGGGTATACATATTAAGCTCCTTTAGTCTCTCTGTGTATGGCTTATGGTGCAGACCCTGCACCATTTTAGTTGCTCTCCTCTGGACTGCCGCCATCCTGGCTATATCCTTGTCTCCTAGTTCTTCACCACACTCACTGCCTGCTTGTTACTTTCCTCCTTATATTGCTTGTACACCACCTGGTCTTCACCAGTGAGGAAATGATTGTCTTCCAACAGTTAGGACCCAGTCTCTAGTCCCCTTTATTTCCTGACAGATCCAACCAAACATGTATGGGAAGCAGTATCGACATTCTGTCTCCACTTTCTTTTTGATTACTCTGTCTGTTTTGCGTAGCTTAAGCAATCAGCACTTGTCCCCAGCTCCAGGGTGTAGCCAAAGTTTGTTCCACTACTTAGCCATTTTCCTTTTCATTAACACTGCTTCCCTAGGAGGGGAGGGTATGGCAAGGACAAATCCCCATCAATGAGTATCAGTACAGTTGATTGCTACAGCCACGTTATCAGGCACAAATGGTTTGTCTGCCTCTTCCTCCACCACCAGCTTGGGCCCCTCTTTTCAACTTGCTGTGTCTCTGGTGGCTTATCAGGCTCTGGTGATCAGCGCAGTTCATCTGGTTCTGGGGATCTTGATAGTGCTGTCTTCTGTGGGGTGGGTGAAACACAGGCCACAGAAGCTGACACCTGGAAGACCGTGTTCTAGCCTGGTTACTCTTCCAGTGAGATCAATCTCAACAATCTAATGTTTGTCCACATGTGAGAGTGTGAGATACTCACCAAGAACCACATATACAACATGTCCTCTGAAGCTGAACCTTCTGCCTCCATAGGCCTCACAAAAGGGACAACAGGCCCAGGCCCCAAACCCTCAGAGGATGACAAAGATTCCTCTTGCAACCCCTGAATCCCAGTCACACTCCCAACCCACCTCTGGACATAACTGGGACCTTGAGGCCACAACACCTGTTCACTCGAACAGTGACAATCTCCACAGGCATCTTGGCTCTCCCTTCATGTCCAGCTCCTGGGGCAGGAGTCAGCAGCACTGATTTGTGCTGCCACAGAACTGCCAAAGTATAGACTGACAGGCTCCATCGGGCTATGGAGGGGGATCAGGCTCTAAAAATAGTGGAGTGCTATGAGGCCATTGCCTTACAGACAGAGGGTTTGAGCCCTTTTTCTAGGCACAACAAACTATGTATGGTGGTCAGTTAGACAAGGTTGAGCTACATCATAGTACATGCCACTAGGCACTCCTTAAAATGTAGCACTAGTTTTAAACACCATAACTGTTTAAGGTAAAAGAAAATTGGAACCTTAGAGGCAGAACAGAGGAAATACAATGCTGATAGGAAGCATACTGAACAGACTATGCAAAAGGAACAAAGGGGGGGAAACAAGAGGGCTGGAGATATGTAAAGGAGTTAGGCCTCCATGGGGTGGGGGGGCCCAAGGGTAAAGGTAAAATGGATAAGGGAAAGTAGATTATTTATTCATCCGTGGAGCCCCGAATGCCAGTGAGGTTCATTTCTGGAATATTAGAGGTATGAATAACCCAATTAAAAGAAAGAAGATCATGTCCAGGCTCAAAAAAATCAAGACAAAGGCTGCCTTCCTCCAGGAGATGAATATTAAAAAGGGGGAAGTGAGGAAACTTGTAAGAGAGTCGGCAGGATGGGAAGTGCATAGCACATCTAGAAAAGCCAAAAGGGGAGTATTGATTTCATGCCATAAACAACTCAAATGGTAATTCTTGGAGCAGCATGGGATAAAGAAGGAAGATGGGTCTTTGCAAAAGTCTCCACCAACTGTGGGCCCATACTGTTGGGCAATACATATGCCCCTAATGAGGACAGGATGGAATTCTTCAACACCATCTCACAGAAAATTTTAGAAATGGCCAGTGAAAATCTGAATATCATTCTGGGGGGAGGGGGACTTTAACATTGCTGTAAATCACCTGCTGGATAGATCAAATGTCAGGCCTAAACCGCATGTCAAAGCCAGGCGAACCTATGACTTGCTGTCCTTACACCAGCTGCCAAACACTTAACTCCGCCACCAAAGATTTCACATGCTACTCAGAGGCTCGTGCTATGGCTTGCAGATTAGACTACTGGTTCACTTCTACCTAAATGAACCCGGTTATAGCAGATGTGGGTACTGCCCCATGTATATTTCTGACCATGTTCCAATACAGTTACAAACCTATGTGAACCCAGACAAAGCAAGGTCACTTACATGGAGGCTTGATTCACTTCTCTTGATCAACCCCAATTTCTAGCAGTGGCTAAAGCAAGAGGTGGCTAACTACTTTCTGGATAACCCAGAATTTATTTATTTATTTGTTTATTTATTTAGTTTTTTTTTTTACCAGGAAAGGAGGACTAGACATTTCTGCCTATTTTCAGCCTCATCCCCTGGGAAGGGGATACAGATGGATGCCAACTGACATTGAACCAGATTAAGCTGTTAGTGGTATTTTTAGTGAATGGTGGAAATTTGGCCAGGACGCAGTGGAAATTCTCCTACTCTTTTTGAGAAGTGCCATGGGATCTTTAATATCCACCTGAACTGACCAGAATAGGCAGATGGGACCTTGATTTAATGTCTCATCCGAAAGACTAAAGGCTGTGCCCCCCCCCCACATGATATGTTAGGCCTTTAAGGCCACCATAAGAGGCCAAATTATAGGCTACGGTGTATAGAAGAAAACAGAGAGAGGCTGAGGTCCAGCAACTAGAGATCCAACTTAAGCTGAAGGAGTCCATATACAAAAAATACCCCCACCAACTAAACAACCAAATCAGAGAAGCTGCTCTCCTATAGATTGAGGGAGCAGCAGGCCAAAAGACACATAGAAAAAGTAAATGTGACTTCACGGAAGGTAGCTAACTCACCCCATGACCAATTTCTATGAGAACCTGTATAAGACTCAAGCTCCTTTTCGCAGCCAAAACATTGAAGACTTTGTGACCCAGACAAATCTCCTGGCTCTCTCTGACATCCAAAGGGCTGAGTTGGATGCTCCCATAGAAGAGGATGAACTTCTCCAAGCTATTAGCAGAGATGGTCCCACACAAATCACCTTGAAGCGATGGCTTCCCAGCAGAGTTTCACCAGACAATTAAAGGCCTTGTAGCCACTCCAATGCTACATATGCAGAGGGAGGCACAGCACAGTAGGGTTCTCCCGGGATCAGAGGTGATTACTGTCCTCCACAAGGAGGGCAATGACCTAAGGCTCCAATGAGTTACCGGCCCATATCCCTGATTAATGCAGACGCAAAGATCCTGGCCAAAATCCTTGCTACTAGACTTGAAAAGGTGTTGCCCTCCTTGATCCATTTACCACAAGCTGGGTTTAATAAAGGGAGATCCAGTGCAGACCACCCAAGGGCCCCGGTCACTCTGTTTCAGCAGGTCACAACACTCCCCTCCCCGCAGCAGCAATTGCCATAGATTTCGAAAAGGCCTTTGACTCAGTGGAGTGAAAGTACCTGCAAGCAGTGTTGGAATGATTCAATGTGGGCCCTGAATTCGGTGGCTGGAGAAGTACCATATATAATGGCCCGACAGCAAGGGTTCTTACCAGTGGCCTTCTGTCTGATCCCTTTACCCTCCAGAGAGGCACAAGGCAAGGCTGTCCTCTTGCCCCACTGCTTTTTGTAATTGCCATAGAACCACTGGCCTTGGCCATTAGGTCTCATACTCAGATTTCAGGGATAATGGAAGGGTGGGAGGATTACAGAGTCAAGTTATATGCTGATGACTGCCTAATCCTAACTAGTAACTTGCAAGAGGGGCTGACCCCCATACTATATACCCTATCATGCTTCAAGCGGCTGTCAGGACTAAGGATAAACTGAAGCAAATCAGAAATGTTACCCCTAAATAAACATGCCACCCTAGCCAGGGGACTAAATTTGGGCCTAGCTTGGGTGGAGACGGAAATCAAATACCTGGGAGTTTGCTTCTCCCTTCATGTCCAAAAGCTGGTCCCTATGAACCTGCTCCCATTGATAACTACTTTCCAGGCAGAATTAAATAGGCGAACTCACTTAGACCTGTCCCCTATCAGGGAAAATTGACTCTGTCAAAATGTCAAAGCTCCAAGAGTGTTCTACCTTTTGGCTCATCTACTCATCACAGTGCCAGACAAATGGTTTCAGTGGCTAGACTTGCTCATAGGACACTACCTATGGGGAATGTCACCCCTGTATTTAGCACAGCAAAGCTAAGAGCCCACTGGAGGGAGGGGGGTGGAACCTGCCAAATTTTAGACATTATATGTGTGCCTTTAGCTCTACCAGAACATTGCAGGTAGTTCATGATCCAGGGCCAAACACCCCAGATTAGATACAGATAGAAATGGAAGTGACAGAAGGTACTCACCCCTCAAGTTCCCTGGGCAACCTCTTGCCAGCCAAACATGTGCAATCAGTGACTATCAAAAAGGCTCACACTGCTTGGAAGAAACTAGTCACCATTTCCAAAAGGTGCCACAAGCCAGGGATGTACACTTACTTATGCAGCAATGCCTCACTATGTATAGGGGAACACCAGTCAGGTGGAGTAGTTGGGATAGATGATCTATTCAATGGGTTGCTGACATACTAACTTCTGATCAGAGAAACTTTGACTCTTTTCAAAACCTCCAAACCTAATTTGACTTTCCTAAATCTGATTTCTCGCACTACCTCCAACTCAGGACTCTCTACAGCCGCTGGTGCAAAACTAGTTGTAGATGCCTTTCCCGTCACCCTAGTAGTGTGGGTAAATTAAAACCCTTACCCATCAAAAGGTGGATAACTACAAATAAAGCCAGACCGGGGAAAATATAACATTTGATGAGGGAGGCGTTGCCTGACCCGACTGTGTGTGCTAAGGAGATGTGGCAAACTGCCTCACAAATTGACATCCCGGAAGATGAGTGGCAAAGATCAGGCCTGCATTGATCAGAAAAGCTGATACAAAATAAAGTATTGCACCAGTGGTACTGTACCTCTGCACAGCTTAAGTATCTAGGCCTTATACCTAATGACAAGTGCTAGAGATGTGATGCTGTACAAGCTGACTTGCTTCATATAATTTGGGCCTGTCCACTAATTGTCCCCTTATGGGAACAAGTCACCCAATCATGTACAGCCATTCTAGGCATTGACATTCAGATGCTAACTCAAACTGTCCTGCAAGGATACAAACACCCAGACCTCTCCATTGACCCTACATATGTGAAATGGCTGATTGCTGCTTTGGTAGAGGCTAAAAGGCTCATTCTCAGGTGATGGAGATCCACAGACATTCCAACAGTCTTGGAGTGGGGCAAGCCCCTGGAAACACTGGCAATGAATGCTAGGCTATCATTCACAGCTCTAAAACAGGAGAAAACTTACCAAAGGATTTGGGCCCCCTACATGAGGTAAATCGAACAATAGCCTACTCCAAAACCCGTGCTGACATCTAGTGACATCTGGAAGCCCACTTAGATAAGCTCCACCCCCCCCCACCAATATCCTAGAATTTGGCAAGTGGATATAGCTCTCTTCCCCTCTCTGTAGCATGGAACTGTGAGCTGTTCCAGAAGGTTGCAGGACCAAAGGAGATAATCAGCAGAACATATACAGTCTGTCACATTAAAACCTACAAGTACCTGTAAGTAAGCCTCACCAAAGACCATATGTATAGGTGTTTCACTGTGTGTAACTTGCATTCTGTTAACAACTTGTGTGTTTGTCAAAGATTTCCAATAAAAAGTTTAACAGCAAAGTGTAGACTGACAGGGCCCCCAAGAATTTGGCACTGCTGTTCCCTCTGCTTCTTGCTGGCAGGTAGCAGCACTATATAGTGGTAGCCATTGCTCAGTGTCTTTCAGAACAGTTCATTCTGGTATGGGAGGTACAATGGAAGGCTATCACCCCCAAGTGTCTTGCTCTGCAACTGTCAAATGGTGGTTGCCACATCACCTTTCACAGGGGAGTGGTACGCCCAAGGCCTTCTGTCAGGCAGGTTGCTTTGGCTGCTGGGCAACCTTCTCCAGGACTCATACTGCAGCTTTATCAGAGGCCTGACTTTGGTTTCTTGCTATTTCCAGCTCCAACTCTTTGGTGTTCTCAAAGTTCCACTGAATTTTCTGGCAGTTCACTTGGTGATCTGAGGGGATGGCACAGGTTCTCCAGCAGCAGGACCTCCTGCCAGGCATTATGAAAGGCTGGCTCTGCCAATGGAGTGGGGTGTATCATAGTACCACTGATGGCAGACACTGGGTGCAGGGTGTACATGCTGGGAACCCTAGGACTTAGGTCAAACCCTGTGAACAATACCTCCCCCTTATAAAGGTTCAATACAGCTGAGTGTGGAAAGCTTGGGTTTGGAGTTTTTCCCGCTGATTTCACCTTTGCTGTCATAACTCCCCATTCACTTTACTGCTTTATTTCCCCTTTGTTTACAGTTCTGGCTGGCCTGACTTGCTATGCTAGCTCTTGCTGTTACTTTTCACTGTCCATTACGTGCACAACAAACTGGTGCTCTTTACAATCCTACAAACAGTACAGTCCTTTGGCTATCAAGCACTGCTGTGAAAATTTAGAATAGCACTTTGCTTTGCATTTGGGCATTAACTGTGAGCACTCAGGAGGATGAATAGTACACTCACACTTTTATTTTCAACAGAGCAGATGTGACACTCCAGGCCAGAGGCAGTGATAGCGATGCTTTCTCTGGTGACTGGGGTGGAAGAGGAACCAGTTGGTTGGCTGCTGCTCCCTCAGTGATGGTCAGACCTTTGGTGATAGCCCTGACCCCTTTGATGTTGGCAGCCACCCATGGTGAGCCTCAATGCCTTGCTCCACTTCTCTCCTAATGTAGGCACTCTCTCAGAACACATAGGGCATGCAAGACCTTTTCAAGCCTCTGCAGTTTATATGCAGGGGCGGGCTCAGTGGGGATCTTCTTCCAATTGTGTAATGCCATGCAGATGCCATGAAGATAAGCTGGGGCTTTGGACACACAACCAAGAAACTCCTCACATTCTGGTTTTAGTTCCAGGCTGAAAAATAAACTGCATAAACAACTTATTTTGACCATAACTCTGCCATTTCAAAACAGATTTTGCTCAAATAACTTTCTTTTTTTTTTTTTTTTAGTTAATTTATTTATCCTCCCGGTCCTTGGGAGCGGTACTTCCTGTCAGATCCCCCAGCCTCGTCCCCCACTCACAGCTCATTTTTCAGCTGCCCCACGGCTTGCTCCCCATGGTGGGGTGGCGGGGATCCCTCAACCTGCCTCACACAAGGATCCGGTGCTGGAGGTATATTGCCACCAATTAAGGGGCCGGTGCCTGAGGGGATCAACAGCTGTGAAGCACACCAGGGCCACTTTTTTCCTGTGGTTTTTCTGTTCCCCCAGCCGAGAACATGCAATGACACCACAAGGAGTGAACACGCATGCTCCCATACACATTCCTCTGAGTGTCTGCCTCGCCTTCCCCATTGTAGCCTTGGTGCACCAGCCCCCAGCCTCAGCTAGGGGCCAGTAGTGCACTGAGTGCTGCTGTCCCCTCCCCAGAGAAGGAGAGCAGTCCAGTGGATGCTCAATCCTTCTCCTCCCCTGCTGACCCCCCAGTGGCCCGTGCTCATTCCCAAACACGGTTCGCCGGCGTGGTGCGAGGTAAGGCGTTCAGCACCTCAGCCCTCTGCCCCACTGGGCTGGCACTCAAATAACTTTCAAAAATGCATAATTTAACTGGGGGACCCTGTCCCTGTTTGGATGCTATTTGTTAGCTGGTCCCCTGGATGCCAGTTACTACACATCACCTCAGTGCAGAGCCAAACATGGTTCTAGATGAGTTTTGGCACTGGGGCTAGCTGGGGATCACTAGACATTGTTGCTAAATGCAAATAATATTTACACTGTAAAAAGGCCATGTTCCACTCGGGGGAAGTTGAGTCAAGCACATTTAATATTTATTGGCTGCACACAGACACATAGTCCCGCAAGGGAACACAAATATTTACAGGGGAACGTAACACATAGGACACTTCTCCCAGGGTCCCTAAGTAACAGGGAACCCTCTACACAGTTATTAGCCCTGCACAATCTATACAGAATTTACATGACTCTTCAATAGGGTGTCTAGTACAGGGGCCCTCTATACACACTCATAGACTTTTCACTATATATAAGCAATAGTACAGATCTGACTGCCACACTGTAGTGATAGTATAATATGTTGATTATTGTCACTCCATTTTGTATGCTATTTCATGTAATGTATGTCATTTTATACTCCATTTTGTATTGTGTGACTCCATTTTACATGCTGCTTCATTTAATTGGTGTTTTGCTCTTTAGATAGCCTCATTATTATGTTTTGCTTCAGACAGTGTATTTTGCTGACTTGAAGGTCGCATATTATCAGGCAACCTGTTTTTGTAGTTTTGTTTAAACTTCTGCTTAGCTCATAGTGTTCTAGGCACCCGGCCAGTGTTTGGAGCACAGTGACCTAGCAGGTGTGGGGAATTCTGAGCAGTCCTTATCGTGTGAATTCGTAACATTCTGGGAGCCCGGCCAGCTTCTAGAATGTGGGAAAATAACACTATAAAGGCTGCATGGTTATTTTTAACATAGAATAAGATATAAATGTAGCTTTCTCAATGCCTGGTTGGAAGCCTCATCTGCAGGGTGGACGCATCGCTGTGGAACTTTCTCCCGGTTCAAAACTCCTGGCCAGGCTGTGAGATGATTTAGGGGCTTCCCCAGCTACTGGGAAAAGGCTTGGATGATGCTTTATTGAATCGGTGATATCATGTTTTGCTTAATTGAAGTATATATTAATGCTGATAGTAATATTGCTAATGAATGAATGCTAAAGTGTAATCATTAATGCTGATAGTGATATTGCTGCTAAATGAAGTGTAATTATCTTTTGCTTGCAATAAATTGTGCTGATGTGTGAATGCCAAGTGTGATTATTCCTTTGTGACTCTTTGATTAGGCAAGACAATTTTGGCATAGTAGGCAGGATTCATAAGGGAAAGTACACACTAAGGTGAAGTAAAAATGTTTAAAAGAAAAGAGTCTAATGTTGCATGTGCACAAGTGGAAATTCCTGGTTGGGAAAACCAACCTTATGCTGATTTAGCCACTGAGTGGTCATGTTGTGCAGGGTTGAGTGAACACTGGAATCCTGTTTAAAGGATTCTGAGCCTGCAGATGTTGTTACATGTATGAAAAAGTGCCTGTGGCAAAGGAAAGATGTGCTGCCTTGGGCGCAGGGGTGGATTTTATTGTCTGCCTATAGGAAGATGCATGAAAAGGTAGTGGGACTTCTTAGTGAAAAGGCAGAGTTGGAGCGAAAGGTTTGTGATTTGGAAAGTAAAGCTGTGATGTTACAATGTCAAAATCATTTGCTGAGTGATAAATTGGATACCTATCAGACAGTTGCAGAAAATGCAGCTGTCCAGTGGCACAAGTACAAGTATAAAGAGGAGGGGCAGAGTTAGTAGGAAAAAGGTAAGCCTAGCAATAGCTAGGGCAGGAGCCCATTGGGATCCTGAAACATGGGATGGAGATATTTGGTTTTCTACAGATGAGGAAAGGTCAGCCTCAGATAAAGAAGAAAAGGCTGAGGGACGTAAGTTCCAATACTGCATGCACAGCCAGTGTCTAGAAGGCGTACTGAAGTGTTGGATCAGAAATCCTAGGAATCGAGATGTAGTGGAGGATTTTCTCAACAGGAGGTATCAGACCTCCTGGGCGGTACACCAGAGGGGAGAGTTTGTTGAGATGGCTGGTGAGGTTGTATGACACAGGGGCGGATGGAGTAAGCTTAGATGAAACTGATGCCCCTAGGTTTCTGTCACTAAGCTATGACCCTGTGGTGAAGGAGGCGTTTCGGACCCTCCAAATACAGGGGCAGGGCTATGCCACGATGCTGGACGTGGTGGCTATGGCTTGCAAACACAAGTATCCGACAGTGAGTGACTGGCCGGAGGATAGTAAACCATGGTTTACCTTAAAGGACTGTATACAAAACATTAAAATGGAAATGATGAAAGTTGCGGTCTCCACAGAAGACCATGCTGATTTAATGAGTGTTGTTGTGCCAGTGTCTGTACATAATAAGATTATCAAAACTGCACCACCTGCATATAAGGCAGTAATGATGACTTTGTTGATTAATCAGATGGGGAAAACAGTAGGTGTAGTGCTAGAGGCAATACGGCAGTTAGGGGAACTGGGAGATTGGGGCCCAAAGGGGTCTAGTTTATATGATTCTTCAGGACAGGATAAACAGCGGTCCAATCCTGAGGGTCAAGTTTCTAGGAGAGATATGTTCCTGGCTCTCTTAAAGGATGGGGTGGCAAGGGAAAACATTGATGGGATCAGTACCCCTGATATGTGGGAAATGTACAAAAGAGGGATTGAACACTAAGAGCGAGTAAATAAGCAGACCAATTCAAAGTTAAGACAGATGTACATGTCTCTTCAGAGTCTGTAAGTCCAATTGCTCCCCGGCAGAGTTTGATGATGAAAGTATCCCTGGTGGGGGCTCCCACTCAGGGATCCATTGAGTCACCCGACCGAAGCAGGAATATGCAGATCTGTATCCTAGTGATTTGTACCCAGTTAGGGAGTTGCAGCAACTAAAAAACTAAAATATGACTAAAATGAAGGCCAAGCCCCAGTAGAAGGGTGGGCTAGGAGGGATTTAGACCTCATGTAGAATTGAAATTAATTGGAAGAGTGGCTCACCCAAAAAGTACGAGCTTTAATTGACACTGGGCGGAGGCCTCATTAATTTATGGGAACCCAGCAAAACACAAAGGTCAGTGAGTGGTAATTACAGGATTAGGAGGTAAACAAATTGAGGCAGTACAGACCATTTGGAACTGAAAATAGGTCAACCGCCCGGAGAAAATATTGTGTAATGATTGTTCGATTATACTGATTCATGGTCTGTAGCCAATGGTTTAACAACCTGGCTGCCCACTTGAGCTAAGGATGAGTGGAAAATTTATTCGAAGAAATATGGGAAAAGAACTGTGGCAGGAAATATGGACTATGGTGCAAAATACTCAGACTACTGTATTTCATGTTGATGCTCATTATGCTTCAGATACACTAGAACGATGGTATAATTCTATTGCAGATGAAAGAGCTAAGATTCTTCCAGTGGATATTGAAGAAACTCAAAGTCAGCAGTTATCAGGGCTGGCAAAATGGGCACATCAAAAATGTGGACATTTGGGAGAAAACCACTTACAGGTGGGCATATAGTAGGTGTACCCTAACATTGGATTTGGTTAAAACTGTTATTGCTCAGTGTCCTATATGCCAACATGGGCAAGAAAGACCAATCCCTCATATTGTGAAAGGACAATTGGGAAGGGGAAAATTACCGGGACAAATTTGGCAGATTGATTACATTGGACCTCTACCCCTTAGTGGAGGATGTCGATATGCTTGCACAGTTGTAGATACATATTCAGGGTATTTATTGGCATACCCTTGTAAACAAGCTACACAGAAAAACACCATTAAGGCAATTGACTTAATTATGTTGTACTATGGAATACCCTTGCAGATACAAAGTGACAATGGTTCCCATTTTAGGGGGAAAATGGTACAAGCTTATGCTCAAGCCCATAACATACAGTGGGTATTTCACATCCCTTATTACCCACAGGCAGCAGGGTTAATTGAGACAATGAATGGATTGCTGAAAGAACAGTTTAGGAAATTGGGGGGGGGGAGAGCCTACGAAAATGGAAAGAGAATTTGCATGAAGCATTACAGATTTTAAATAATAGACCAATTGGAGAATCTGAGACCCCCTTAATGCGAATGATAACTCCTAATTTGCAAGTGCAGGCTTACTCAACTACAGAATCAGTGTTATATTGGGAAATTACACCAGGAGCTCTGTCTCCTTGCAGGGCAACCCCAGGAGCTGCTGGACTTGATTTACATGCCCTTCAAGAATACAGAATAAACAGCAGAAACATTCAAGTGATAGAAACTGGTATTGGAATACAAATTCCACCGAGACATTTTGGTTGGATAGCACCTAAATCAGAACTAGCCCTCAAGGGAATACAAATTTTGGGAGGGGTGATTGATTGTGATTACCAAGGAGAAGTGAAAGTTATTTTGTTGAATAGTGGAGAACAAAATCTGTTAATTCAACAGTATGACAGAGTGGCTCAATTGTTAATTATTCCAGTTAACAAAGTGACCCCTATAAAGGGACAAGCCCCCACACTCTTAACAGCAAGGGGGGATAAAGGTTTTAGATCTACAGGAGGTTTTAACAATGGTGCCAAAATATGGGTTACAAACCCAAATGGCCCTCCTGAACCAGCTGAGGTGATAGCCACCGGACGAGACAACAGAGTGTTAATTATCAGGTCAGGGAAAGAGAGATGGGAATATGTACCAGTGAACACAAGTTATCTTCAAGAATAATCAGTCTGTGTATTTTCTAGGTTCTTCAATGGATTCTAAAAGGAATAACACTCTCTCTCACGGTCCATTCGGTAAAGCCTATTACCCCTGGTGGAAGAATATTGAAGCTTGACGACCCACTTGTACAATGGGGTTGGAAATCTTCCACCAGTTTACGAGTGCAAGACAACTTTACTTGCCCTGAAAACCAAGGATGTCCTACAGTGAACATTACTTTTTCACCAGATGTGAACATTTGAATCAAACAGACATTTTCAATGCAAGTATTACTTTGATTGACATAGACACGTTATTCTGCATGAATGCTACTGCAATAACTAATAGAACTACTTGGGCAGATCACATTACAGTGTTGAAAAATCATCCTGTAATTAGCAATGATAGTATAGTTAAGGTTCCATCCACATGTATATCAGTAGCGCAGCGGTATCAGAAAAATGTAATCCATTTTAACATAACGTTTATGTTTAGTAGAAAATGCAAATATAAAAGAGCTTGGTATGATACGCTATTAGGTGGAGCAGGGGCAGGCATGGGAATTTTAAATAGTGTTGATATAGAAACACTGACTAACAGGCTTCAGGCAGTAGGAATTGATGTATTTAGCTTAATTAACTTACAAGCTCAATGGATGCCAACTGTTTTCTTACCCCAAAGATTAACTTTGAATTATGATTTTGAGTTCTTGCAGTTATTTAATGCTTCACAGGTATGGGGAATGGGAGTAGCAGAAAATATTTCGCGATTTATTGATTGGACATATGTATTCTATAATGCAAAGAAATAAGGCCCAGAGTGATTTAATGAGTAATAATGAATATGTGTGGAGGACCGTGTTACAGGATGGTCTCCATCAGCTACAAAAGTGTTAAATATTCTGATAATCATTGCTGTGTGACAATTATCTTGCTTATTTGGACTTGTTACTTATCATGTTATATTCGTAGTAATTTTGCTATGGTACCAATATCATACAAATCGTATTCACAATAATCAAGGACCGAATGTAGTGATAGTATAATATGTTGATTATTGTCACTCCATTTGTATGCTATTTCATGTAATGTATGTCATTTTATACTCCATTTTGTATTGTGTGACTCCATTTACATGCTGCTTCATTTAATTGGTGTTTTGCTCTTTAGATAGCCTCATTATTATGTTTTGCTTCAGACAGTGTATTTTGCTGACTTGAAGGTCGCGTATTATCAGGCAACCTGTTTTTGTAGTTTTGTTTAAACTTCTGCTTAGCTCATAGTGTTCTAGGCACCCGGCCAGTGTTTGGAGCACAGTGACCTAGCAGGTGTGGGGAATTCTGAGCAGTCCTTATCGTGTGAATTCGTAACATTCTGGGAGCCCGGCCAGCTTCTAGAATGTGGGAAAATAACACTATAAAGGCTGCATGGTTATTTTAACATAGAATAAGATATAAATGTAGCTTTCTCAATGCCTGGTTGGAAGCCTCATCTGCAGGGTGGACGCATCGCTGTGGAACTTTCTCCCGGTTCAAAACTCCTGGCCAGGCTGTGAGATGATTTAGGGGCTTCCCCAGCTACTGGGAAAAGGCTTGGATGATGCTTTATTGAATCGGTGATGTATCATGTTTTGCTTAATTGAAGTATATATTAATGCTGATAGTAATATTGCTAATGAATGAATGCTAAAGTGTAATCATTAATGCTGATAGTGATATTGCTGCTAAATGAAGTGTAATTATCTTTTGCTTGCAATAAATTGTGCTGATGTGTGAATGCCAAGTGTGATTATTCCTTTGTGACTCTTCGATTAGGCAAGACACACACCCACAGACAGGCATTGTGCTATAGGTTTACAGCTATACATGCTCTGCTGCTATGGTGTTTTTTCTCACTTCCCAGCCACCTGGAGGTCTGATGTTAGATGAATAAGTCTCCAAAGGCTTCTCTGCAACCTACCTTCAGCTCCAACTCATGGTAGGGTGAATTTTCTTGAGCACAGACAAATATTTTAGTGGGTCACACTTGGCATACACGTGACCTTCGTAGTTGGAGTAATCTCAAGAGATGCCACTGGAAGATTTCTTTTTGACTCCCAAATGGTTCCAGCACATATGGTCTAGGCTGTCATCCTTCACCACCTTGAAATCTGCCCTTGGCAAATCCCTTGAGGGGAACCCCCACTACTCCATTCACATCCTGCTGAGTTTGAGACCATAGGGACTCTGGGCACTCATTTGTCTACACTCTGGACTCTGTTTTCATCTCTTTTCTCTTGCACCAGTTCTCTAGATCTCTTTTTCTTGCTCATCTTTCTTGCTGCATCTTGTTGAAACCCCTTCCCTCTCAGAGGGGAAGAAGTTGATTGTTTCTTTGCATCTTTTTCTGTCTCAGGCCAATATCACTGCATTCATATGATATGAGGCTAAGATCGCTCAGCTCAGGTAGAACATAGAAACGTAGAAAAAAATATGGCAGAAGGAGACCAAGGGTCCATCTTGTCTGCCCGTGTGTTCCTTGGACCTCCTCAGATCCCAGAATCTAACTCACTTCTGCCAAATGCCTCCTACTGCTCCTGCTGCTTTTGATCGTGCTTTAGCCTTGTCCCACCCCAGCTTGGATGATGTCACGGACTTTGCTTCCACTACCTCAGCCAGCAGTTTATTCCATTGCTCCATGACTCTTTCTGTAAAACAATGTTTTCTATGCTTCCTCTTGAAGCTTCCCCCCAACTTCCATCCGTGCCCTCTAGTGTTAGAGTTGGAGACTCTGTTGAACAGGTCCAAGGATGGCACCTTATGTATTCCTCTCGGGAACTTGTATGTCTCAATCATATCTCCCCTCTCCCTCCTTTTCTCAGGTGAGAACATATTTAATGCTTCCAGACTTTCCTCGTATGAGTGCCCTTGAAGGCCTTGGATCATTTTGGTCGCTCTTCTCTGAACAGCCTCCAACCTGTTTATATCCTTTATCAAATGTGGACTCCAGAACTGGACACAGTACTCCAGGTGGGGCCTTACCAGGGACCTGTAGAGTGGCAGAATTACCTCCTTCCTCCTGCTGTCAAATCCCCTCCCTATGCACCCCAGCAATTTGATGGCCTTGCTATATGCTTTGTTGCACTGACTTGTCCGTTTAAGGGTGCTGCTTATGATGACACCTATTTCCTGTTCTTCCTGCATGGTGCTGAGCTGGATTCCATTAAGGTGGTACTCTGTCCTTGGGTTCCCTTTATCCAACTGCATCACCTTACATTTTTTGCATTGAACTTCAGCTGTCAGAAGTTGGACCATTTTTTCAGCTTCTGTAGGTCTTTTTGTAGATCCCTAACTGTCTCCTCACTGTCAACCCTTCATCCTAGCTTTGTGTCATGCACGAATAGGGCAATGTTGCCCTGGATACATATGCCTATGTCACTGATAAAGGCATTAAACAGGACTGGCCCCATCACTGAGCCTTGGGGTACACCACTAGTGACCATACCTTCAACTAAACGATTTTGCTGTGCTGTAGCTCAAATGCTGCCTGAGTGTGAAAGCAGCTCTTTATCTGCAAAGCTGTCCAGCCAATATCACTGCTCTATAGTAGTCATTGCAGCACACTAGGGACAGGATGTCAAGACAGATGTGGTTTGAGCTTTACAGGCTGAATTGCCATGTGCAAAAAAGAAGATTGTCAGTTGAATTTGGAGCTCAGGAGAAGCCTTTCTGGACCTGAGAGAACAGCTAATTTTGCCAGCCAACACCAAAGACCTTATTGCTGCTACTGTGTCCTCACACCCTGGGCATTGAGGGACATTTGCTGGTCCGGGAGAACCAGGAGTAAATCAGAGCTTACTCTGCAATCCCCTCCTCCTGTTGTATATAAGTAGGGCCTCATGTACACTGCGGAAATGTGGACCTAGTTTTTGCAGCCAGGACCTCATGTTTGCCATGGCAGAACTATCATCAGTACCACAACAATTCCACAACTTGTTTGCTCAGTTCCTGACAGAATTTAAAAATGCAATCTAATGACGAAGAAAAAGTACTTCACTTTTGTAAGCCCTACCTCCACATCTAAGGGTATTTTAATGGAAGTTCCAGGGAGGAGAACATACAAGCATCATTATGCACTTACTTGACCATCCAGGGCTAAGGTGACCTTCCTGGGCTCTCAGGCACTCCTGGGACATGCAAGGCTGCAAAACAAGGGGTTAGTGAACAACAGACCCCAGCACAATAACTGAATGTCCAGAACAGAAATAAAGTTTAACCAGGATCTTTTTTATTCTTCAAGTTTATGAGCATATCCACTTCAATAAGCATGCTTTTCATTTGTAATGTACAGCCTTCCCCAGTCCAAATACTTATTAGGATTCACTAGTCCATTTGAGGAGGTACACTTTGTAGCCTGTTTCATGTCTAGGTCCCTCAATATTGCAGTCTGGCACTGATGTAGGAGCTATGGACAACCCAGTGGGGTACAACTCTCCAATCTGTCTCTTTTGACACAATACAGAAATACAGTTTGCTTTTTCCCAACCAGACCTCCCATGACCTGAAGGGAAAGATGTGACTTATACATATTACTGTGACCTTCCATTGTTCCTGGGATATTCATCTTGACCCATAGAGGGTCTATACACAAGGGTAGCTTTACTTATTGAGTTTGCCTCACTGACTTCCCCTCTGTCAGACTCCAGGGCACAGCAGTGGGGCATTTAGCTCAATAGAGCAACCCTGGGAATTCCACTGTCCATCCATCCCCTACACATGGTATCATTTATCATACTGCCTTCCCTGTGTGGGCTTAGGGTAGCAGGATACAGGCCCTTAAACTTACTTCTGCTCCACCAGGTGTCTAAATAGCCACTAAGGGCTGAAATCAGTGGTGGAGGCCCCTCAATTTACAAGGCAAGGGGAAGCAGGCACCCCTGGGGGTCCTAGGTTGCCACAGGTGCTACCTCACACCCTCTCCCACAAACTGGACAGATGGTCCAAAGACTACTTAATTACCAGCTTTGTTACCACTTATGGGGATCTAATTTAGGTGGGCAAGGAGAGGTAGCACCCCCTGGCAAGTTTGAGGCTGTCACAGGTGCTGCCTCCTACCGTTTCCCAAGAACTGCCCACTGTGTGAAAAGGATCCATGGCCAAATTAATCTACCTAGTCATATTTCAAAGCCCTCCTGCCTAGGTGAAGGAAGGAAGGGAGGGAGGGTATCACTGGGTGCCTAGATAAATCACTGGTTTTGGAAGGCATACAGTTCATCTCTGAAATTATATTTTGCATCCAATCCTCTGCTTTTCTCCTTGTAGCATAGTTTCCTCTCTGAGAACCTTCTTCAGCAACATTGGAGGGTTCCCCCTATTGGGGTTATCTCAGCAAAGGCAGCCACCATGATACCCATAGGTTGCCTGAGTCACACTCACTGGAATAGAGGAACTCAGAAGGGATCAGGCATTACATGCCTGGCAAACACCCCCCTCCAGACTAAATGCAACTGACTGTTGCTCTCCAACTCCAGCCAGTTGACTCTTCCCTTAGAGCTCTGTAGCAGACCAGCTGGCCTAGCCCTCTAAGGGACCAGAGGTTAGCTTGTTGAGGTGTCAAAGACCTACATACAAAGCCAGAGTTTCTTATTGGGGCTACACATACTACTTTGATGCTTGATACCCTCAGCAAGCACCTACGGCTTCAAGGACTACAGTTTCTTCATAGGCCCCAATATGCAAAAGTGGCACCCTCCTCGTCCATTCAGCCACAGAGGGAAATATGGCTACATAGGGAAGCACAATGCTGGTAGTGCTTAAGATTCTCATATTACAAAAGTATTGGTGATCCCCTAAGCCTGGCATCCAAAACATCCAGGACTTCTCTGATGGCTACCCTCCTGGTCCCTCAAGGCACTCTTCCCAAGTGGCCCATGGTGGCATGTCAGTTTTAAACATTGGGCAACACAACCATAACCCTGTGAGCCACCACCTAAGGGGTTCCCAACTAATGCTGCAGAGACCTAAGGCATGTATCCCTCTTTAAACATAATGTACCTTTTTACCATACAATACTCATGCATGCACTGTACCTTTCTCTCCCTACTTGAAACACTTTCCCTTGGAGTAGTGTTACAGTAGGCTGTACAGTTTCTATATATGTTTCTGAAGATAAAGCCCCAGAGGGCCAGTGTGTAATGTAAAACCCAAATCTTTTAAGAAAGGTGAAACCTTTTTGGTGGCAACATGCCATTTGTTTTATTTTTAGGTGCCATTAGCATAGCTGTTAGCACCTATTGTGGTCATGCATACTCTGGTACATTTAGTAGAGTTTAAGGTTACATTCAGTGTGAGTGATTCAGTTGCATGATGCCATTGATGATATCAGTGATAAGGCTTTCAGGTCTACATGAAGGGTTTTAGACCTACACAAGCCTGAGTTTGACTCTCTGTATTGCACATTTTTTCTTTCTCACTACAACTTTTTTTGTATGAGAGAAATTGTTAGATGTCATTGCTGATTTAGTGAAAGTTTTCAGCAGAGTTAAATACCAGACTTTCAGATAATTAAACATAGTTCAACAGTATGTTGTTGTCAATTAAATTAGTCCTGGCTGAGGCTTGTCTATGTTTGAATATGATTTGAGTCACCTGTTTTGCAGGTTGTGACATAGCCTCTCCACTACAGGAACTGCAACTCAATTACCTGTAGCTCAGTGACACACTGAACTTGCATTTGTTTAGTAGGCAAATGATCTATGGTTAAAATCCTAGTGGGGACTCAAGCATTTTTTTATAAAATGGAAAGTAATTTAAGTGATTAGTCATGGCGGCATGGAGTGAAATATTAAATTATATAAGAAGAAAATTTAACTAAGAACAACGATTTGTGAAGGTGAACCACCTGCTAGATTAGATCCCCATTCACCTGTTTTGCAGGTGTGACATAACTGCTACACTATAGAAACTGCAACTAACATATCTGCAGTTCATTAGCATGCACAGAATGTATGTTTACTTAGCAGACAAATGATCAGAGGTTCAGAACTGAGAGGGAACTTAAGCATCTTTTTCACATTTTTTAAAGATGGACACTCACTTGAGTAGTGATTCATGATGGTGAAGTAAATTTATCTAGAAACAACAATTTGTGATGGATTAGGTCCCCTGTCCTCTGTTTGGTAGGTTGAAACATAATATCTACACCATAGGAAATGTGACTCATGTACTTGCATCTCAGTGTCACACTGAATGTGTGTTCACACAACAGGCAAATAATCAATGACTTAAATTCAGGTAGACACAGTCTGAATTCTGGTAGGGACTTATACATTTTTTCAATTATTTTTGTTTGATGGAACACACTTGAATGGTGGTTCATGGAGATGTGGAGGTAGAATAGTAAATTATATGAGAAGTAAATTTAGCTAAGCCCACCAATTTGTGACGGTAAATTGCCTGCTGGAATTAGATCCCTAGTTGCCTGTTTTGCAGGTTGTACCATAACTGCTACACCATAGGAACTGCAACCTGCTTACCTGCTGCTCAGTGGCACATTGAATGTGTGCCTGCATAGCAGGCAAAGGACCAGCATTTCTGATTCTGGCAGGGACTTAAAGATCTAGTGTATTGCCTAAAACTAATATTAGATTTTAAAAGCAGCCAACCATTACCTTTTATATCTGAGGTACTTTTTTCTTTTCCCTTTGTTTAATTAGAAGATTGTTTACATGATGTTAGTAGGTGTGATGTGTGGAATAGCTCTTAGCCTGGCAGCTGACATATCTTGCTCTATTGCTCCACACTACATCATCTGCATTATGACCTCACTGACTGTGACATCACTGCTACTTAGGAACAGCAAGTGACTAACTGCCAGGTCATTCACCTGCGATGTCACTGTCAGTGAGATCATAATGTTGATGATGTAGTGTGGGGCCGTAGAGTTAGATATGTCAGCTGCCAGGCTAAGAGCTGTTCCTCACATCCAGCACAATATTATCACATAGAAGACTTTCTAATGAGCAAAAGGGAAAAGGAAAATACTTCAGAAATAAAAAGTTACAACTATCTACTACTTAAAATTTGTATTATTTTCCTGTTTGCCTGTTTTGGCTCCACTAGCTCTTTAAATATTTTAGCATTTTTTTTTGTAAAATGGAAACTCAGTTGAGTGGTGATTTATGGTGATGTGAAGTTAAGAACAATTTGTGAAGGTATATCACCTGCTGAGATTAGATCCCTGGATGCCTGTTTTGCAGGTTGTGACATACCTTTACACCATAGGAACTGCAACTCACTTACATGCAGCTCAGTGGCACACTAAATGTTTGCTTGCTTAGCAGGTAAAGGATCAGCAGTTCATACCCTGGCAGGAACGTTAACATTTTTTCAAATTTTTTTGTTAAATGGAAACTCACTTTAGTGGCAATTCATGATGGTGTGGAGTGAAATAGTAAGTTATATAAGAAGTAAATTTAGCTAAGGGCAATTTGTGAAGGTGAATTGCCTACTTGGATTAAATCCCAAGTCTCCCATTTTGCATGTGTGACTTAACTGCGACATCATAGGAACTGCAGCTCACTTATCTAGAGTTCATTGGCACACACTGAATGTACAGTAGTAGTACCCAATTTGTCAAGCAATTTTGTGAGATTCCCTATTTATCCTTTACAAAACTTAGGGAAAAAAATCCTCTAAAATTCTTTTTGTTATACCTACAGAAAGAGGCCAGTTCCTATTACAGTACTTCAGTGTCATCTGGTAGATTTTCAACTACACTATTAGATGATAGCACCCTCTCCAGGTTGCAGTGAACACACTAACAAACAAATAAAATCCCTAACAAAAGGTTTCACAGTTCTCAATAGGGATTTTTAAAAATCCTTAAAAATCCCTTGACTAATTTGGCACTACTACTGTATGTCTGCTTTGCAGACAAACAATCAGTGGTTCAAATATGAGCAGGAACCTAAGCATCTTTTTCACATTTTTTACAGATGGAAACTCACTTGAGTAGCAATTCATGGTGGTGTAGAGTGGAATACTAAATTATATGAGAAGTAAATTTAGCAAGGAGCAACAATTTGTGAAGGTACATTGTCTGCTGGGATTGGGTCCCCCTCCGCTGTCTTGTAGGTTGTAACATAATATCCACATCATAGGAAATGCAACTTGCATACTTGCAGCTCAGTGTCACATTGAATGTGCATTCACTTAACAGGCAAAGGATCAGTGGTTTAAATTCAGGTAGACAAAGTTTAAATCCTGGCAGGATTTCATATATTTTTTCAAGCATTTTTGTATGATGGAAACTCACTTAAGTGGTGATTCATGGTGGTGAGGAGTTGGAATAGTAAATTATACGAGAAGAAAATTTAGCTAAGAACATCATTTTATGAAGGTAAGTCACCTGCTGAAATTAGATTCCTAGTTGCTTGTTTTGCAGATTGTAACATAACTTCTACACCATAGGAACTGCAACCTGCTTACCTGCTGTTCAGTGGTACACTGAATGTGTGTTTGCTTAGCAGGCAAATGATCTGTAGTTCAAATGCTGGAAAGGACTTAAATATTTGTATCCATTGTTTCTTGTAAAATGGAAACTCACTTGAGTTGTGATTCATGATGGTGTGGAGTTGGAATAGTAAATGATATAAGAAGTACATTCAGCTAAGAACAACAATATGTGAAGGTATATCACCTGGTGAGATTAGATCCCCAGATGTCTGTTTTGTAAGTTGTGACATACCACTACACCATAGGAACTGCAGCTCTCTTACATGCAGCTCAGTTGCCCACTAAATGTGTGCTTGCTTAGCAGGCAAAGGATCAGCCATTCCAATCCTGGCAAAGATTAAAAATTTATTTTTCAAATTGTTTAGTAAGATGGAAACTCACTTTAGTGGCAATTCATGGTGCTATGGAGTGAAATAGCAAGTTATGTGAGAAGTAAATTTAGCTGAGAACCGTTTGCAAAGGTAAATCACTTACTGGGATTAGATACCTATTTACCTGTTTTACAGTCTGTGATTTAACATCTGCACCACAGGAACTGCAAATATCTTGCCTGCAGCTCAGTGGCACACTGAATGCATTTTCTCTAAGTAAGCAAGGGATCAATGGTTTGTGTCACAAACCCACTCAGCAGGTTAGCCCTCTACTGCCAAAGTGTTAACCTCTAAGCGCAGTCTTGTGAACAGTTAACAGAAACAGGGTAACCCTCCTGTCTGTTTTGTGGGTTTGAATCAACCTTTAGTCTCAGTTCTGGAGGGATTCAAACTGTGAACCTCTTGCTAGCGTACCCAATGCACAGGCTCAGATAATTCTTTCTTCAAGGGGCCAGATATCTTTGTCTATGGGCACCTAACCAGGTGTACAAAATTAACCCTTAAAAACCTCTAATAAAGACCTCAGATTACTCTTACCTTTTTCCAATTTGGTATCACCATTCAAGCTTATGCACAGTGTCTGCTTTAACCATATATACTTCACTTTTTAAAGAAAGAAATTCAAAGACAGACCAAGTAGGCTCTAGAAATAGAGTTTTACTAAAATAGATAAAAAAATTAAATATGTAAAACATAAAATACAGAACTATATCACAAGAACCATACAATCTTTTAAAAGAACAAGGTTTTAACAGTGCAATTCCTACTACAGTACTTAGATTTGTCTCTCTCTCTAAATACCTGCTTAAAGTGCTCAAAGATATTTCTTTGTCAGAGTGTAGACAAAAGTATGTCTGAAGAAAAAAATAATACTCTTTAAAAAACTGTCTTTGCCAACCCCTTTGTGTGAGGTCACCTAGCTCCTCCTCTGTTTATTAAGAATCATACACTCAGGAAGTTTTATCATTTTAGAAGGAAAGTTAATTAAGGTTATATCAGCAGAAACTCCTTTCCCCTTGTGACTTCCCCAATCAAGTCTGTAAATTTCCTTTCATCTATGAGCAGTATCCCATCTCACACAGACATCAAAGCCTTTATGATTTCGCACCAGTGTGTTAAACCTGGCTTCCTCCTCGAAACGTCATAAAAGGGATACTGATTTCCCTCTTAGCAGTTAAAGCTATATTTAACTTAGATAACAGGAGATTCTTGATATAGGCCTGTTCTAGTCTATAATTAGCTTCTGGCCTTCCAGGTAACACCTTGTATCTAAAACCTGTGTGTCTGTGTGTGTGTGCAATCTCACATGTTGTCTCAGCATCTCTCATGAGAGACAGTCCATAACACATTTTTATATTACAAAAAAAATCATAGTGTACTCAGAACTGGCTGTCCACGTGTCACAATCCTCCCCACCTAGACTGAATTTGTGGTCTCTATCCTCGGCATGGGATGAGCTTCCCAAATCAGTTCTCTCCTCATACTCGAGACAGACCATCTGAGTTCTGGTTCCTGGCTCCAGCTCTATGTACGATTTTCATATCATATCCTTGCAAAGCAAGACTCCATCTTAGCAATCTACCATTGTTCTTTCCCATCTGTGTCAGCCAAACCAGTGGGTTGTGGTTAGTCTGCACCACAAAATGCTGCCCATATAAGTATGGCTCTAATTTCTTTAGGGCCCACACTATGGCAAGACACTCTTTTTCCACAGTGGAGTATGCCTGCTCCTTGGGAAATAACTTCCTACTCAGGTACACTACTGGGTGATCTGTCCCTTGGCTGGATATCTGACTCAGTACTGCCGCAATACCCACATCTGAGGCATCAGTCTGAACTATAAAGGTTCTGATATAGTCAGGACTTGTCAAAACAGGAGCACTGCACAGTGCCTCTTTTAGTTTGGAAAAGGCTTCCTCACAGGCTGGACCCCAGGTAATTTTCTTGGGCACCCTTTTCTTTGTCAGGTCTGATAGGGGAGCAGCCAGGGCACTGTAATTGGGTACAAATTTCCTGTAGTACCCTGCTGTCCCTAGAAAACTCCTGACCTGCTTCTGTGTTTCTGGTCTGGGCCATGCCGGATTACCTCTATTTTTATTTAGTTAGGACGGAGCTGTCCCCGGCCTACCACATGCCCGAGGTATGCCACTTCCCCCATGGCCACCTGGTACTTCTCGGCTTTGACAGTGAGCCTGGCCCTCTGTATCCTATCCAGCTCTTCCCTAAGGTGAGATAGGTATTACTCCCAGCAGGTACTAAAGATAGCAATTTCATCCAGGTATGCCACGGCGTACTCCTCAGCACCATTTAACACCTGGTTCACCAACCTTTGGAAAGTGGCCAGGGCATTCTTCATTCGGAAAGGCATTACTTTAAATTCAAATAAGCCTATTGGAGTGATGAAGGCCAACCTCTCCTTAGCTCTGTCTGTCAGCTGTACTTGCCAATACCCCTTGGTCAGGTCAATCGTCATAAGGTAGGTCGCCCCCCCCACTTGTCCAGGAGTTCATCCATCTGGGGCATCGTGTGGGCATCTGACTTTGTGACTGCATTCAGTCCATGATAGTCCACACAGAAATGAGTAGAGCTATCTGGCTTGGGCACAAGGACTATGGGTGAGGCCCAGGGGCTGTGGGATCTCTGGATTACTTCTAAATCCAGCATCTTCTCCACCTCCCTCCTAATGTCCTTTTGGACAGCCTCTGACACCCGATATGCTGTCCGCTGTATGGGCGTCTGTGTCCCTGTCTCCACATTGTGCATCACTAAGCGGCTTAGTCTAGGCTTGGCGCTAAACAATGGGGCAATGTCTGCTAAAACCTCCCTTACTTTCTGGATCTGGTCCTGGGTCAGCTGGGGAGACAATTTTACTGCCTCCACAGAGGACTCCCACTTACTTTCTTCCAGCAAGTCCAGAAGGGGATCTTCTTCATCCGTCCCCTCCCCAGGACTACACACTGCAAACACCATGTCAGTTCTATTTGCATATGGCTTCATCATGTTGACATGGTACTGTACATCCTTTCTGTCTGTCTTCGGTTAGATAACTCCACAATGTAGTTCACGTCATTTACCTTCCTAACCACTTTGTACGGTCCTGCCCACTCACCCTGCAGCTTGTCTTTCCGGACCGGAATAAGGACCATGACTTCCTGACCCACCATGTACAAGTGAGCTCTGGCTCTGCGGTCGTTCCACACTTTCTGTTTCTGTTGGGCAGCTGCCAGGTTGCTCTGGGCTGTCCCCATAAGCTCCTTCAGCCTTTCCCTAAACCTAAGGACATAATCCACAATGGGAGTTCCCTGGGTGGCGTGCTTGCCTTCCCAATCCTCCCGGATGAAGTCTAGGGGCCCACTTACCTGGAGTCCATATAAGAGTTTGAAGGGGGAAAATCCTGTCAACTCTTGGGGCACCTCACTCTATGCAAACAACAGGTGGGGAAGATATTTCTCCCAGTCTCTCCAATGCTGTTCAGCAAATGCCTAGATCATTGACTTTAGGGTACCATTGAATCTCTCCACAAGACCACTGGCTTGTGGGTGATACGGTGTCATGCATCTCTGCACCACCCCACATTTCTCCCAGAAACATTTCATCAGGTCCGACATGAAGGAACCCCTTTGATCAGTGATAACCTCCTGTGAAAACCTAACATGGGAGAAAATCCCAAGTAAGGCATCTGCCACTTTCTCTGCCCTCAGTGAGGAGAGGGCGACTGCCTCTGGGTACCGGGTGGCATAATCCACCACAGTCAGGATGAATCTCTTCCCTGAGGAGCTAGGGGTATTTAAAGGCCCCACAATATCCATTCCCACCCTCTGGAATGGCTCCTGTAATATGGGCAATGGAATCAGGGTGGTTTGGGTTTTCTTGCCCACCTTCCCTATTTCTTGGCACCGGTGTCAAGACCTTCAATACTCCTTCACCTGCTGGGTGAAGTTAGGCCAGTAGAAATTCTGGGCCAACTACTGCATCATGCGTGTAATTTCCAGATGACCAGACAAGGGAATATCATGTGCAATCTGGAGCAACTGCTCACGAGACCCCTGGGGAACAACAAGCTGCCTGCCTAGCATCCCTCCCTCTGTCTGCACAGCCTGAGTATACAGAAGTCCATTTTCCCAATAAACCTTATGTCTGCTGTCACTTCCCTGTGTGCCTTCTGAGTCTGCCCAAGTCCTCAGCTTCCCTAAACCAGGGTAACTTCTCTGAGCAGCTGCAAACCCCTCACACATTCCCAAGGCATGGGACAGGTCCTCTTCAGTTGCTAAACTAGGGTCCCTACCACTAGCATCAGGGCACTCAGGATCACTGTCAATCCCAACCCTCTGACTATGGGTCACCCCTCCTTCCCTCTTTGGATAACCCTCTGTAGCTGTGTGGTTACTTGCTACTGTGGAAATTTTTATCCCCTTTTCATTAGTCTCCCCATCTGGAGACACAGGCTGGGGAACCAGCCTCTCAGCGGTTTCCACAATGGCTTCTGTGGGGTTCAGGGAACTACAATTTTCTCTTGCCACTTGGCTACGGGTAACTGCACATACCATCCCCTGTTTTACATTGTTGCCCAGGATCACATCCACTGCTAAGGTTTTAGCAACAGCCACCTGTTGCACAGTTCCCCCTGTTTCACCCCACTCTAGGAGAACACTAGCAAGGGGCAATGTTTTCACCCCACAAGTGTAGTCCTGTACAGTGACGTATTTATTGGGTATAAGCTGACCAGGCTCTACCAGATCCCCCTTTACCAATGTCAAGGATGCCCCATGTCCCTTAACCCTTGCATCTGTACAGCATTCACCATGACTGGGTGCATGTGTTCCTTCATGTTCACAGGCATGCTTCCAGGGACACACAAACAACCCACTTCTTTTCTAGTACCATTCTGTGTACTATTACTCATTCTTTTGGGACACTGTCTAGCAATATGCCCAGTTTCTTTACATAACCAACATTCACTTCTCTTTTCAGAGAACTCTTTTCTCTGAAACCTGGGGCTAAGCAGTTTTGGTGGAGGCAGTGAGGGTTTTAGTTGCCCTGAAGGTGCGCTTTTCCCTTTCTGCACTGCCATGCCCACCCCATTCGTTCTCAGAGCAGATCTGCTTTTGGCATAGCGGTCCGAGAGTTCAGCAGCCTCTTGCACTGTTTTGGGATCTCGGTCCTCCAGCCAGATTTTTAGCTCTGCTGGGCATGCACAATAAAACTGTTCTAACAAAATCACATTTTCAATTTTATCAACAGAGTTTGCCTCAAATACTTCCCATCAATGTTTTAAAAACTGATGTTTCATGGCTAGCTCCTTGTAGCTCATATCAGGGCTTCTCCTGAGCTTACAGAATTTAGCTCTATATGATTCAGAAGTTAATTCAAATTTTTTTAACAGTGCAGCTTTAAGTTTGCTGTAATCATCACTATCCTCATTGTCCATTTGACCCAATGCATCCTGAGCTTTCCTGGTAAGTAGCGGGGATAGCTGGAAGCTCCAGGACTCTCTAGGAATTTTAGCCTGAATGCAAACTTTTTCAAAAGAATTTAAAAAGGCATCCATATCCTCCCCCTCTTTAAATTCAGCTATTAATTTGGAATTCAATTTGTAACCCAGTACTGTAGTCCCAGTTAAATCCAAGCCACTTACCCACTCTGGTGCCACTGGTTGGAGCCATAGCTTCTCCAGTTCGTGTTGCCTCTGGTGCTCCTGCTCCTCACAGTCTGCGTCTCAGCATTCTCCCTCTCTCTTCTTCTCTGCAGCTCGCTGGCACTCACGCTTCTCACGGTCTGCCTCCCCCTGTTCCTGCTCTGCCTCTCGTCTCTCTCATTCTCTCTTCTCCTGGAACTCCAGCTCCATCCTGTGCAACTCAACTTGCAGCCTGATTACTTCTTTATCCAGGATACTGGTGACCTTCCCCTGCTGCTGCTGTGGCCCTTCACTGACAGTGGCCCTGTTGCCCTCCTCATCGGATTTGGACATGGCACTGGCCGCTAGCCCTGCCACACTCGAGGTTTGGTCCTTTTCAGTCACGGTGTGTGACTCACTGCTCTGGGTATCTTCTACCATCAGGGTATCTATGAGGTTCTGCTTGCTGGCTTTCACCTCGAATGGGACTCTTCTATCCCAGCACAACTGCCTTAAGTAGTCTACAGTGTGCCTGCTGTAGTTGGAAGCCATCTTTCTAACTACTGCTACTCTGACTTGCACTTTAGGAAAAAAAATAAAATGGGTAGGAACTTGACTGTACACCAAGTGAAATAGTTCTGTCTCCTTTTAAAATTAAACTCTGCCTTTTTCTTTCTTTGCAAGTGAGCTGACAGACTCAAACTGACACACTGAACAATAAAAGCTTGTAATACCAAAATATTATCCCACCACTGCCATCCAATCTGTCAAAAACCCACTCAGCAGGTCAGCCCTCTACTCCCAAAGTGTCAACCTCTGAGTGCAGCCTTGTGAACAGTTAACAGAAACAGGGTAACCCTCCTGTCTGTTTTGTGGGTTTGAATCAACCTTTGGTCTCAGTTCTGGAGAGATTCAAACTGTGAACCTCTTGCTAGTGTACCCAATGCACAGGCTCAGATAATTCTGTCTTCGGTGGACCAAATATCTTTGCCTACAGGCACCTAACCAAGTGTACAAAATGAACCCTTAAAAACTCTAATAAAGACCTCAGATTACTCTTACTGTACCTTTTTCCAGTTTGGTATCACTATTCAAGCTTATGCACAGTGTCAGCTTTAACCATATATACTTCACTTGTTAAAGAAAGAAATTCAAAGACAGACCAAGTAGGCTCTAAAAATAGAGTTTTACTAAAATAGATAAAAAAATATGTAAAACATAAAATACAGAACTATATATCACAAGAACCGTACAATCTTTTAAAAGAACAAGATTTTAACAGTGCAGTTTCTACTGCAGTACTTAGATTTGTCTATCTCTCTCTCTACATACCTGCTTAAAGTGCTCAAAGATGTTTCTTTGTCAGAGTGTAGATAAAAGTGTGTTTGAAGAAAAAAGAACACTCTTTAAAAAAATATCTTTGCCAACCCCTTTGTGAGAGGTCACCTAGCTCCACCTCTGTTTATTAAAAATCATACACCCAGGAAGTTTTATCATTTTAGAAGGAAAGTTAATTAAGGTTACATCAGCAGAAACTCCTTTCCCCATGTGACTTCCACAATCAAGTCTGTAAATTTCCTTTCATCTATGAGCAGTTTCCCATCTCACACAGGCATCAAAGCATTTATGATTTCGCACCAGAGTGCTAAACCTGGCTTCCTCCTCGAAATGTCATAAAAGGGATACTGATTTCCCTCTTAGCAGTTAAAGCTATATTTAACTTAGATAACAGGAGATTCTTGATTAAGGCCTGTTCTAGACTATAATTAGCTTCTGGCCTTCCAGGTAACACCTTGTATCTAAAACCTGTGTGTGTGTGTGTGTGTGTGTGTGTGTGATCTCACGTGCTGTCTCAGCAGCTCTCATGAGACAGTCCATAACACATTTTTATATTGCAAAAAAAAAACATAGTGTACTCAGAACTGGCTTTACACATGTCACAGTTTGCATCCAGGTACAGTATATTGTGTTTTAATATATAATTATTTCATTCATTACAGACCTTATTTGCACCTTTAGTAACATTGGTACTTTGATTTATAAATGTTTTTCCTTTTTTTTAACCTTCTTTTTTTCCAAAACAGGGGAAGAGATCCCAAATCTAGGGTCATGAACAGTCCCAAACTACAGTGAGTCCATTAAATCAATGTTTCATAGCACCAATGTTCTGCCACAGTTTCCAAGTTCATAAGCCCCAGGGGAGGACCCTAACAGTAAAATATCCCCACAAAAAAAGGAATAATAAAGTTTGACCTCACCATTTGACATACATGATGTAATGTATGCCACTCACTTTCTGTCTTTCAGGCTGGCACATCAGACCCATGGGGCATAGCTCCTCCAGTGAGGTAAGTGGGAAGCTGTATTCCTCCTCCCAAAGGCGAAACTGAATGACAGACACATCTTCAAAAAGGCTTCAACTGTCCAGTGGACCACTCCTTTGTTCTTCACTGGGGTCTTCCTGCCAAGAGCAAAATCAAGTGACAAAAGAGTCTTGAAAAGCTTTAGAGTGCCCAATGGGCCACTTCTTTGTTCTTCTAGAAATAGTAGTGGGAATCTGCCTTACGGAACCTGTTTCCACTGCTCTGTATCTTGTCGTCTGGCCATCAATGTCTTGATGTAGGTCAGAGTGCTTGGTGAAAGCTAGCCCTTTATACATGTTTGGGAGTACTGACTTGGACTGCTTTTTTGCCTGCTGTAGATACTTGGGGTTACTTCTGTCTGTTAGTCTGTGCATCACATATATTTTGTCAAGAACAGCCTCAAATAGCCATTGCTCACTCTTCTGTTTGATTGTGTTCCAAAGCCATTTGGAGACATAGGGATAAGTGTGAGATAGTCCTGTTTCAGCCTTCTACAGCTCATAAGCTCTGCCTGTGACCACTATGATATCTTGTGCACTGGGCTGCTGGGGATCTTTCCAGGGGTTAGTTCTCATTCCACTAACCTGCTGTGGATCCTGCAGCCAGTGGGCATCTTGGGAGCATCAGCATCTGGGCCCTGTTCTGGCTTGTTTCCAGGCTCTTTTTTGGTGGTTGCACTTTTATTTGCCCTTGGCTTGGTCCCACAGGAAGCAGTACCACCCGGACATTCTTCCAGTCAGGGAGTGGTCAGGTGCTGGTGAAACTCTCAATTTTGCAGTGGATGACAATTAGCAGGTGGTAGTTCTAAGGTTTCCCCTACTTTAGAGCTTGCAGGAGGTGGCAACAGAGGCGACTTGAAATCCCAGAGGTCATCAGGTGTGATGAATGACTGGGTTTAATGGTAGAGTGTCCAGGCTGATTACGTCTGCCTCACAGATCAATGCAGTCTTGGTCTTGGGTTATCCACAGCACGTACCAAGCATGAACAAAAAAAGGTAAGATGAACTCCATTCCATTTAACTTTTTTGAGTTTATTACTTCTTTACTGAACACAAAGGATATCAGGGTAACGTTTCACAGCCCACACTGCTTCATCAGACCCATTTCCAAAGCTGTGCTACCTGTATTCACAGATACACAGTATATAATAATCAAACTTCTCAAATGCATTATCTTATAAATTCATGTCACCACCAATTCAATTTTACAGTGTCCCCAGCATCAGTTCTATGTAACTATTCCACAACTACATTCCAATATTCAAAGAACAATTTTCCATTAAACATAGTAGGGAGGTGTAACTCCCTGCATCTGAACCCATAATATAACTTAGATATTTTAGAAAAAAACTGTCTTATTTACTAATGGGCTATCTATATCATGTTCATGCAACCCCATGTGGCCACCACCAAATAAATTTTACATTTCAAGCCTTTTATCAAGAAAAACAAATTGTTTTGTGCAAGTTGTTTTTATTTATCTATAATTCAAAAACAAAATGTCAAACTCTTTCCCTCATACATTTTTATATTTGTTTCTCTGTTGCATATGTTTTGCCTGATTTTTTTTTCTAGAAATTGTGTCCTCTGTTTAAAGATTAAAAACCATATATACTGGATGCCAAGCATATTAAATTCTCATAATTATATAGGCGCAGTCGAAATTTGTGAAAAAAGAAAATTTATATAGCTGTTTTTTTGTCACCTCATAACAAAGAAACAATTTGGAATTTTGGACTGAAATGTTCAGGGTAGAAAGAGCTTGCTCCAGAGTTGTGCTTTTTTGCTGGTTTGGTGAAAATATATTTACTTTGGCTCGGAGTTCTGTGAATTTGAATTTTGGTTGATTTTCCATTGGATAGCATTGTACTGGGAGGTTTACAGAGTTGTTTCTTTGTCACTATGGTGTTAAGAAATGGTTTGCAATTTTGCTCTGAAATGTTCAGGGTAGTGAGGCCTTACCTCATAGATGTGCTTTTTTGCTGGTTTGGTGAACATATATTACTTTGCTCTGGGGTTCTGTGGCTTTACATTTTGCTTAATTTCCTATAAGATAATTTTGCAATGTGAGCTATAGGCAAGTGTTTCTTAGTCACTTTATGCATGGGAGTACATGCCCAGAAGGCCCTGCACTCACACACAGAAATACAGATATTATTAAGGACTGATACATGGATGTGAACGCAGGGCCCTTCCACACATAAATACGGATACTATTAAAGAGTAATGCATGGATGGCAAAGCAGGGCCCAGAGGGCCCTGTGCTTCCACACACAAATACTCAGAGGAGTATGGAGGCCCTGCACTCCCACAGGGAAATAAGGATACAATTGCAATCTCTTAAAAAAATGATGGAAGGTTAGGGTTTGGGTTAGGGTTAGGGTTAAGAGAAATGTGTACACAACAGAAAGCTTAGGAGGGGGACTTGCCCCCTCCACTTTGTGCTGCTTAATGCACAGAGTAGCATATATGTTGACTGACACTTAACTCCCAGTAGTTTAGGAACTAAGATCAGGGTTAGGGTCACAGTTATAGTTACGGGAAATGTGTACATTCAGGAAAGGGTAAGAGGGGGCTTTGACCCCTCTACTTTATGCAGCTTACCCCAAAGAGTAACATAAATTTATGTTCACACTTAACTCCCAGTGGTTTAGGAATTATGGGTAAAAATCTTGTTTGGGGGTTTTAGGACATAACTCCATCAGTTTGCAAGGCAGTTATCTGAAACTTGGTGTGCAAACAGTCCAAGAGGAGTTACATAAGTGTGTGATGATTGGTGAACATTGGCCTTGAATGCTGCATTTAGTGTCATGTTTAATTTTGGTGGAACTATCTGGGTGCTGTGGGTACCCTGTGATGACTGTCCTTGGTATGATGCATTAATTTTGTAGTTCTCAGTGAGATCTTTCATTTCATATATAGAGTTACAGTTAACTCCAAATATTGAGTGAGCTATGCCCTGTGAAACTTCTAATGTTATTCTGTAGGAAATTTTGTGTTCACCTGGGTTCAGGTTAGTGAGGTTATATATCTGTTGGAATTCAATGGGGGGGGCACATATCTCATATTGTTCAGGTTACAGAGGTACACCTTCTGTTGTGTGTGTCCCCCATCAAATATAACATGTTCCAGAGTTAGATTAGGGTTAGGTTATGTATCTCTTGGAGTTAATTGTGGGCACATATGTGATATTGTTCAGGCTGCTTAGGTACACTTTCTGTTGTGTGTGCCCCTCATTAAATATTACTTGTTCTGGAGTTAGCGTTAGGGTTAGGGTTTGGGTGTGGGTTAGGTTATAAGTCTGTTGGAGTTAAGGGGGGCCACATATTTGATATTGTTCAGGGTGCTGAGGTACACCTTCTGTCGTGTGTGCCACCCATTAAATATTACTTGTTCTGGAGTTAGGTTAGGGTTAAGTTATGTGTCTGTTGGAGTTAATGGGGGGGCGTATAACTGATATTGTTCAGGGTGCTGAGATATACTTTCTGTCATGTATGCCCCCCATTAAATATTACTTGTTCCGGAGTTAGGGTTGCAGCTAGCTGTTTGGATTAGTGTTACAAAGACATTTGTGACTTAAGAGTATGAATACTACTAAGGAGTAATGCATGGATGGCAGCACAGGACCCACAGGACCCTGCACTCCCAAAGAGAAATACAGATACTACTGTGGCAGATGCATGGATAGCAGTGCAGGGCCTGAAGGGCCCTGTACTCACACACATGAATGTACAGTGGAGTATGAAGTGATGGGAGAAATAAAAATACAATTACAGTGTCTTAAAAAAATTACAGAGGGTTGGCAGCACAGGGGCCTCTGGGCCTTGTGCTCCCACTAGTAAATAAGTCTTTGATTATATTTCTCAAAAAGTAAGGACATTCTCTGCAAAAAAACTTTGTTAGTGCACCATTAGGGTTCCTTATGACGATACTTTCTCAAAAAGCAGGAAAATTCTCTGCAAAAACTTCATTAATGGACCATTTAGGTTCCCACATCAAAAGTAGAGAAATGACATCTTAGGGCTCCCAACCCTAAGACCCCACATGCACCCTCTGTTTCCAACTCTAACACCCCACCCCCTCTTTGCATGCAGAAACAGGTGTGAGGTTTGTGCCTTGGGGTTGTAAACCCTAATGCTCACCCCATTCATAGAGTAAGTAAGCTAAGGTGAGTACAGAGTAAGAGAATGGGGTAAGCATTAGAGTTGTGAGCCCTAATGCTCGCCCCATTCTCTTATTCTGTACCCATCTTAGCTTACTTACTCTTGGAATGCAGTGAACATTAAGGTTCATAGCCCCAAGGCACACCCCTCACACCTGTTCCTGCATGCAGGGCAGAGGTGGGGTGTTAGGTTTGGAAACCAAGGGTGGGGTAGGATCTTAGAGTTGGGAAACCTAAGATGTAATTTTCCTGCTTTTGACACATGGTCCATTAATGACATTTTTTTGCAGAGAATATATAAAAAACTAAAGCAACAACTAAAACAAACTACATTTCACTTTTTTGCCTTGTACCTCTGGGAATATATGCCCTTGCTCAGCAGGGGTGCACCATCCCTTTAATTCTATCTTTAGGACACCGTTCTTTTAATTATCCTGTCTAAACCAAAATCCACATTGAGTAATTTAGTCTCGAGGTATTTGTAAATTCTTATTCTTTCTTTTTTACTTCAAAAAAGATGTAAAACTATACAAGTTTAATTTCAGGGAATGAGAGCTGAACCTCACCATCTCCCACAGGCATAGGGAGCAGTTGGGGCAGTCGACATGCGTGGTACTTATACTGCAATGTGGGGAAGGAAGTGACATCACATGTCGTCCAACAATGATCCGCCCATCACCGTAGCTACAAGGGCCTGCCTGCTAAGCCACTGCAGATCAGATAGCTCAAAGTGATCATACATGGTGGTGGAGATCCAATGGCTTGAATCTGACTGCAAACTGCAGAAGTTTGCCCCCCTCCCAGGGCTATTCATCCCTACTGTTTTACCAATTGTAATCACTTGTTTTAAAAGCAAAGAATGCCAAGAATTATATCAATTGTGTCTATACTCTTACACATTTCATATTTTTTTGACTATTACAGGGGAGAACCAGATGGCAACAATATACTCCCTAATACTTACTTATTTCACACAAACAGCTAGTCCTTCAGTGAACTAAACCATTATCAGCTACCTCCTATCACCCGTTCATAGAAAATAGATTATAAGTAATGTAACTGTAATAAAATAACCCACTCTTTACCCATGTAGTTCACATTTGCCAAGACTCAAAAAAATTGGACATTACACATTACATAATCAACTGGTGCAACAGTGCAACTTCTACTATGAACAGAAAAATATCCAAATCAAAAAAGTAGTCCCACTGAGACATTCATTGAGGAGTTACCAAGACAGAGTCCAATCACGCTACTCATTTAATCCTATCTCTGGGTTTATAATAAATATCCAAAATGCTTCTCTTCTTAACAAGGTCATGTCTCTGTCTTAACTTCATTTGGGTTGTTTCACCTTCTCCAGACCCCATAATCTTAATGATGCAACAGAATGGCCAGCAGAGTTAAAATGTTTTGCCACTGTTGGATTTTTTCTCTGAGTTCTAATATCACTCTTGTGTTCACTGATCTGGGATCATAGTTCTCATTTTGTCTTTTCAATGTAAAGCTTGTCACATGGACATTGTAGGAGATATATGACATGAACTGTTTTACAAGCGATATGCTATTTAATAGTGTACTTCACATTTGCATACAAGTGTTCATAAAAAGTCTTTCTCGAAGTATTACTGCAATGAAAACACGGGCCACATGGAAAATTTCCCACTGCCACAGGGCCCAGCATCAATTGTACCTCATCTCTCAGCCTTCTATCTGGGGTATCATGTTAAATATATACAAGCATATCCCTAATGGTGTGATTCCTTTTGGATGTGCTGCAAATAAAGGAAATTCTTGAAATTTCTTATTAATTTAGCATCCTACCTGCAGAACATGCCAATGTTTATTAATAACTTGTTTAATCATACCACTTAATTCACTACATGCCGTCCAAAAAATTCTGTCCTCTACTTTGTCCGTAGTTTGACTAGCTAGTAACTCCTCGCTCTCCCCATCATATTTACTTCTTCTGATGCTCTCCTAATCAAAGATTCACAGTAACCCCTATTTCTAAACCTGTTAGCCATGTCATCCCTCACCTGTTCAGATCTGTTGGATTCACTGCAATTATGTTTTGTTCTTACAAATTGTGCTTTCAGTATATTGTCCTTCAGTCTTGTGTTATGGAAACTGCTATGATGTAAGATGGTGTTTCTGTCAGTATTTTTCTTTATAAGGTGGTTTCTAGTTTGTCTGCCCCCTTATATAAATCAACTGCAGGATTATCTTGAGCAGCACCTACTCTTAGCCAACATACAACATGGCTTCAGGAAAGGTCATGGCACCGACACTGCCCTCATCCGGCTCACATCTGACATCCTCAAGGACATGGACCAGGGCTCCCCGATGGGGGGTCTATTCATTGACCTGTCCAAGGCCTTTGACTTGGTCAGCCACAAACTTCTCCTTTCCAAACTCTACCGACTAGGACTGGATGCACACTCACTCTCCTGGTTCGAGAGCTACCTGATCAATAGAACCCAAAATGTCTGTTAGAGAGGAACACAATCTAGCACCATACCTGTGGTCTCTGGGGTACCCCAGGGCTCGATCCTGGGTCCCCTGCTATTCTCCCTTTTTCTCAATGACATTGAGGGGGTCTGTGGGCTGAGCAACCTCATCCTATATGTGGATGACACTGTTGTCTACTGAAGTGACCCGCTTCCCAGTGTCATTTCTGCCAAACTGCAGGCCATTCTCTCTGCTCTTTAGGCCTGGTTCACCTCCAATTCTCTTGTGCTGAATGAAGAAAAAACCAAGGTGGTTCTGTTCGGGACCAGACATCTGGGCACTGACAGATGCGAACTACTCCCGCTCAACACAGCCCAAGGGAAGAGAGATGAGGTCATAGACAGGATCAAGTACCTTGGGATCCTCCTTGACCATGAGCTGTCCTACAAACCCCACATTGACTCCTTAACTAGATCCATCCACCAGAGGCTTGGACTCCTCTACCAGCTGGGTAATTCTCTTTCTAGCGAGGCGCGATGCGCCATAGCCAACTGCAATCTTCTCCCTTCCATCCTATATGGGGCCCCCCTGCTACAGTTCCTCCAGGAGAAGGAGCTCAACAAACTTACCATGCTCTATCACAGGGTGGCACGCTTTGCAACAAACTCCTCACCCAGAAGACATTACTGCAAGGTCCTCACGGACCAAAACTGGCCCACCTTACTGCACAAGTTGGCCTATTCCTCTGTTTGTCTGGCCTTTAAATTCACCTCCTTCGGCCCTCCTTCCCATCTGAATGGGCTGCTCACTTCAGAAGTACAGTGCTGTACCTTGCAATCCTTGGCAAGTCGTCCCCTCGACATCCCTCGTGTTTGCACCAACCAAGGTAAGTGCTCCTTTCAGTATGCTGCTCCTTACTTATGGAACACCCTCCCAGCAAGTCTGGTGGACAAGCCTACCCTCCAAGGGTTTAAGTCAGGCCTCAAAGTGTACCTTCTGGAACTTAGTCTCTGTGGTTGTAATCACTAGCCCCCTGCCCGGGTCTGTTGTCATGCTGTCACTAATTTTGCCATTTCTATTTCTCCCATGAAACTCTTATGCAAAATTGTTAAATGTGCTGTGCACCTGTCTAACACTTTGTGAGCCTTGTGAAGCCTGCTGTCTGTGTTAAGTGTTTGATACCAATTCCTTGTATGTATCAGCTGTAAATTCTGTATATTGATACCTATGTATGTAATCTACTGTAATTAATTATGGGTCGCCCCTGAAAAAGGGATCTCTGGTGTCAGTGGGCTTACCCGGTTATCAAAATCTAAATGAATAATAAACATCCAAGAATGGTATTTCTTGTTCACTGGTTTGCACACTAAATTTGAGGTACTCTGTTCTACTGTTCAAATATTCTGTGAATTTATCAACTAATTTAATTTATCCTTCCCATATAATAAATGTATCATCAATAAAATGTTTATAATATAAAATGTTGCCATGGAAAGAGTTAGTGTTATTATCCACAACAGATGTTTTTCCAAAGTGATACATCAAAAAATTGGCAAAAGCAGGTGTCTCTGTGCTTCCCATTGCTGTACCCATTACAGTGGTCCCTCGCTATAACATCCCTTGTTATAATGAATCCTGGTTATAACGAACGGTATGTTTGGACCCCATTATCATCTGCTTAATTTCTTTGTTAGACTGCAAGTCTAGTTAATCACACTCGTGGCTAATGGTTTAATGGGTTGATTGTTTATTGTAGCTCAAAGTACAAGCTCAGCATATTCGTAAAACATTTACTGTGAGTGCAAAGGACAGTGCTTACAAAGTACAAACTGACAGAAAATAAAGAAGACCATGTTCAGGTTCACACAGAGGAATTGACTAAACCTATGTGAGGTTGTCTGATTCAAAAACTTTAATAAAAGTTAGTTCATGCTGCCAGTTTTTGAATCAGACAACCTCAAGTGGGTTTACACAATTCCTCTGTGTGAACCTGAGCACAGTCTTTATTTTGTGTAAACGTTTTACACCCAGCGCTCATTTTTTTCTATCTGGTTGTCGCCTTTGCTAAATAGGAAAGTACAGGATGAGCGTATTCATGAAACATTTACCACTGGTGCAAAGGACAGATCTTTCAAAGTACAAGTTGAGCTTATTCATGAGACATTTACTACCAGTAAAGGATGGTACCTAAAAACATTAGCAGCATGCTCATAATACCGTTGGCAATCTTCACTACTCACTCACGCCACTTAGAAACAGGTAATGCAAGGACTGCATGTAGACAAACTCTGTAGCTAACATATGCCTATGACTTACTAGTAGTGCAGGAACCGTATATGTCAGAACCAGAAATGATAAAATACAATACATAGTGTGCTACTTTACTATCTCATTTCAAGTGCTTTTTTTGATCAGTATTTTCTGGCAGTTCATCTATAACAAACCCTTGCTATAACAAACAAAACTTCTGGCTCCAGAGGAGTTCATTATAATAAGGGACCGCTGTATTTGCATGTAGTATTCTCCTTCAAACTTTAAGTAGTTCTATTTAAGCACCAGTTCACCCAACTGCGAGCAAAACTCACTTGGAAGAAATTCCTCATCCCTCTCCTTCAGGGCTCCTAACATTGTTGCTAGTCCCTCTTCCTGAGAAATACTAGCATATACCTTGTTCACACCTACAGTAACCAATACTGTATCTTGCATGTTCTTATTTCTTAAATCCAGTTCCCCTAAAAGAGTTATAATATGGCCAACATCATGTATATACAGTACGCAGACATTTTCAGCACCTCTGGTTGCAAGTGGAAGTTCATATATTTTGATAAGGGTTCTAGAATAGACCCTATAACAGACGCAATGAACCTGCCTGAGGGATTGAGGGGGACCTTGTTGACCTTGGGGAGTACATAAAAAAAATTGGTATCCTTGGATTCATACAAAGTAACATATTGTTCTCTCCTTCGGCAATCCAGCCCATATTAACCCCCATCTTCCACAATTCTTCTATTTCTGACCTAATCTCTAATGTTGGATCCCTATCCATTTTCAAGTGCCATGTTTCATCCCTGAGTTGCCTTAAACATTCCTGTTTATATTTAAAATCGTCCCAAACAACAAATCCATCCCTTTATCCATAAGTTCAATTACAATAGTTCTGTAATTTTCCAAATCTCTAAGTGTCATCCTTTCCCTTCATGTCAAAGTTTATCTCTTCCAACCCTGTTCTCTGTTATTCAATAATCTTCCAATGTTCATCTCCATTAACCAGATGTAATTTTCAACCTTGCTGAATGATTTGGAGAGTTAAAGTTGGAATTAATGCTGAAAGCCTTTTTTAAGTCCTTTTTCCTAGTATTTGGTGCTTCTGGTCTGTCTGCAAACATAACTGCTAGTCTTAGCTTCCTGTAAAACTTCTGTTGGTCCACAGTGAGGTCAAATGTGTTAATATACTTAAAGGGTTAAAAAGATAAAAAGTGCCGATTGCTTATGTTAAACATTACTATCTGCTCTGGAACCTCCCATGTCCTGCCCTGCCACCCCCTCTCCCTCCTATTCCACCTCCTCCACCCCTCCTCCTCGGTGAAAAGTTGGAGGGCCTCTGTACCGGCCCTCTTGGTGATCTCCCCTCCTTCTCAAATTACATCACAGAACTTGTTCCTGCACTGTAGTTATGGGTTAGGTACTTGTTCCTAGTTGTTCCTCTTCTCAAAAATCATGATCCTCAGGATATGTTTGCCTAGCTGGTCTGTATGCTGTTGTGACAATGCTGTCACCATTGTCTGAATCCAGCTGGTACTGTTAACTCCTAATAAATGCTCTCAATTTTAGATGGTAAATGTACACTTTATTGTCCTTATATCCAGCTATGTCCCTCTTAAATTTCTTTAATTTTTGTTGTTTTGTAAAATCTTCAAACTTTAATAGTTTTCTTAATTTTTTCTAGACATGTAGTGTATTCTTGTAAATCCACCTCTCCCTTAAATTCTTCCTTGGCTTGATTGAGTTCAATAGCCAATCTGTTCCTTTCTTTAATAACAGCTTCAATGCGGGCTAACATGAAATCCAAAGAAGATTTATTTCAGATACCTGTCCATTAGTCAACTAGGTCTGCTGTCATGAATCTCAAATTAGTTTCTACGACTACTCTAAGGCCTCTTTGAATCCTTTTGTTCTTAATATACTCAGCCAGAGACAAGGCATGCCACTGTAATTTATCACGTTGTTCCAAATGTTCTATTTTATTTAATAAAGTTTTATAATTACTTGTGTCTGAATGGTGGCTCCTCTGGCTACAGATTTCTTTGGCAAAAGCCAGCCCTGCAGATCACTGATGTCTAAGGTGCTGCTGGATCCAGGTAGTCTAGAAAGTATGGCGCCATTCCCAACTACAGGTGGGCGATATGTACTGGAAAGGATGAGTTGATCCAACACTGGCAGGGACTGCAGCCATCTATTCCAGTCATCCTCTAATTCTTCAGAGTCAGCCACAGAGGCTTTGCTATATATTGATGGCTTGGGGGGAGACCCCGCAGTGGATGAGGCTGGTGCTCACCACTCTCCCACTCTGCAGACCCTGCACACAGATATGATCACTACATCAGTCCCCCAGAGGCTACAGATATTACACCGGGGGGGGTACCCAGGTCAAGCTGGGGTGGAAGCATCAGTTGGGATAGTACTGCCTCCCTCACTGCCAGCCATTCTAAATGATACAGGAGCACCATCAATTCTCTGTCTCCCTGCTCGGAAGCCATGTCGGTACAGTATATATGGGGAGACTTGCAAGCTAAAATTTGGTGAGACTATGCCCAGTGGTGGTCTGGACACACAATTCCTGCAAGTACAGAACACATGTTGTTTAGATTCGGAGCCTCCTTGTATACGTTACTGAGATTTCTAACAGTCTTTTGGTTCCTTGCCACACTACTCTGTCCTGCCCTGCCTCACTGCCATCAATGTCTGTATATTGCCCTGCACTTGTCCTGGCCTGATTATTTGATTTTAAGAGAGTACTTACAAGTGGGTACAGTTCTGCAGCCCAAATTGATGTCTTTTTTCTTTCCGCAGCACAGCTACACATGACAGCCCCAGGTGGGGACAGCGTCACACAACCCACAGAGGTTTGTTTAAACAAAATTTTACAACTTTTTACTGAGTTTAGCTGTAAACAGCAATTGATCAGTGATCTTGGATTCCTTGCCCCTCAATAATTTCCTCCAAGATGAAATTATAGCATACCAGGCATCCAGCATCTTGCTCTAGCCACTCACTCCTTTGAAACTTACAACTAGTGAGAGCTACAGAGAGGGGGTAGGCTGTGACTTCCTTATGCATAGTCATGAATGCAGCACATGTCTGGGCTTAGGTACTCTTGGGTCCATACATACTCATTTGCCTGGAACATTTCTGGGTATGGGTACCACTGGGGCACCCAGAGAATGATTTCCACTCACTCCACTGCATGTGCCTATGTAATCCAGTGCACTTCTCTTCAAACATAGAAACATAGAAGTTGATGGCAGATAAGGACCACAAGGCCCATCCAGTCTGCCCAGTCAAGCATGATTACATAGCAAAAGGCACAAATTAAGATAGTCCAATGTGTCATCTTGGAAAAATTGCAAATGCAGTTCAAACTATGGGGATTTTGTTAACATGCACCCAGCCTGCTCATATCATGATCCACAGCTCAGGGGACCACCCCAAATCCCTGATGAACCCCCATTGTCTAGCCCCTTCCCAAGTCTAGAGGTATTTTGATGGAATTGCCAGGGAGGGGAACATACAAACACCATTATGCACTTACTTAAACTACCAGGACTGAGGTGAACTCCTGGGATCTCTAACAGTCTGGGGACGTGCAAGGCTGCAGAACATGGGGTTAACAAACAACAGACCCCAACACAATAACTGAAGGTCCAGAACAGTAATAAAGTCTATTCAGGATCCCTTTTTTCCTTCAGACTAATGAGCATATCAACTTCAATAAACGTACTTTTAATTTGTAATGTACAGCCTTCCCCTGTCCAAATCCTTATTAGGATTCACTAATACCATTACGGAGGTACACTTTGTAGTCTGTTTAACATCTAGGTCCCTCAATATTGCAGTCCAGCATTGATGTAGGGGCTACAGACAATCCAGTGGGGTAAAACTCTCCGAACTCTCTTTTTTGATGCAACACAGTAATCAATTTTCTTTTTCCAAACCAGACCTCCAACAGTCTGAAGGTAAAGATGTGACTGATACATACTACTGGACCCATCACTGATGCTGGGATATTCACCCTGACCTCCACAGGGTCTACATGTTAGGGCACCTTTACATATTGAGTTTGTCTCAGTGACATCCACTCTGCCAGACTCCAGGACACAGCAATGGAGCATTTAGCTCCATAGAGCTACCTGAGGATTTCCATCATCCATCCATCCCCTAGACTTGATACCAGTCATCATACTGCATGCCCCATGAGGACTTGGGGTAGCAGGCTCCAGGCCCTTAGACCTACTTATGCACCACCGGGTGTCTAAACAGACATGAAGGTCTGAAACTAGTGGGGGAGGCCCCACAATTTATAAGGAAAGGTAGACACCTCTAGGGGTCCAAGGTTGCCACAGGTGCTACCTTCCACTCTTTCCCAAGAACTGACCCCCATAGACAGAGGGTCCAAGACCAAATTAATTACATTTTACAGGGTATGACACTGTTTATGGAGGTCTAATTTAGGCAGGCAAGGAGAGACAGACACCCACTGGGAGTCCAAGGTTGTCACAGGTGCTGCCTCCTACCCTCTCCCAAGAACTGACAGCCTGTGGGAAGCAGGTCCCAGGCTGAGTTAATCTACCAGGTCATACTTCAAACCCCTCCTGCCTAGGTATTTACTCCATTTACTGTATTTAGCCTCCTGCTTACTACTTACTTTTGGAAGGCAGTATAGCATAGTGGTTAAGAGCACTGAGCTGCAAACCTGGAGAACTAGGTTTGATTCTCACAGCCACCACTTGCATACTATGTGACCATGAGCAAGTCATTTAACTTCCCTGTGCTCTCCAGATGCATCTGGAAACAAGCCTTGGCCTAGTGTGCCTTTCCTGGCAAAACTGTGTAAAAAAAAAAAGTTCAGGTAGGGAGGACATCTCTGGGTACCTAGATCAGTTACTGGTTTAGGAAGGCATACAGTTCACCTTTGAAAAAAACTTTTGTATCCAGTCCTCTGATTTTCTCCTTGTAGCATAGGGTCTTTCCTGAGCCACTTCTTCAGCAAAGTTGGGGGTTCGCCTGTTGGGATCATCTCAGCAATGGCAGCGCCATGATACACACAGGTTGGTTTGATTACACTCACTGGATAAGGAACTCAGAAGGGAGCAGGCACTACATGCCCAGCAAATACCTCTCTCCAGGCTACATGCAACTGACTGGTGCTCTCCAGTGCCAGCCAGTTGGCTTTTCCCCTAGAGATATTTTTTTTTTCTATTGTTTAACCAGGAGTGGCACAGTAAGCTGAAAGCTTGTTTACAGGTGTGACCTGGGAGCACAGGGAAGTTAAGGGACTTGCTCAGGGTCACACAGTATGCAAGTGGAGGCTTGGGATTCAAACCCAGGTCTCCAGATTTACAGTTCAGAGCTTTAAACCACTGCACTATACTGCCTCCCATCTGTAGCAGACCAGCTAGCCCAGCCCTCATAAGGTTACCAGAGGTTAACCCTTTGAGATCCTGTAGACCTACATAAGGAACCAGAGCTTCTTATAGAGGATACACTTTACTTTAAATTGAGGAAGATGGACACACATAAAAGATACCTCATCCTCTAGTGAGCCCCTATCATTTTGGCAGAGAGTGTAACAGAAGTGAATGGCCCTTCACATCCAAAATCATGCAGTTTTTGTGTGGATACAGCCTCTATTACCTGGCTGAGCTGCAGCAGTGACAGGGGCACTCTGAAGTCAGAAACACTGTCAGACTTGCACAGTCCTATGGCAGAAGAGGCAGGAAGATTCTAGAAGCAAGTAGATGAATAGCAGAGGGAGACGTGCTGACAGCAGTGGACCTGGTGCAAAAGTATGCATGGAGTGGTAGATGAGGCAGGGGCTCTGTGAGTCAGCTGGAGTGGTAGAAGATGTGTCAGGGGATTAAAGGCTGGCACCAAGCACGGGATTTGTATAGGAGCACTAATATTCAGGCTCCATGTCTGCAAATGAGAACAGCTCTCATTTATACTCAGTTTTTTACTGTACTAGCTGCTGAGAAGTCCACTCCGTCATATCTCTGACAGACCATGGCTGCAGGATGAGAGGGTCACCAACATAAATGGAGCCAGAAGACTATGTGTGATGATGCGGGGAGTCAAGGCTGAGGTTATTAATTTTAAAGCACCAGATCTTGGGTTGAGGCATCACTTTAAAAGTGTCATGATGATGGGAGGCTGTGGTGCTGTGTTGTAGTTGCACTGCAAGCACCAAATTCAATCCAGCACAGATCTTACCATTTTGTGATTGTGTTTGAGGTTTTGCCACATTGGTTAGCCATTTTTCAGTAAGGGCAAAAAAACAATGTTGTGACTGTGTCCTGCATTTTCCAGTTTTCTGTGGTGGGCCCAGCTTTCTGCAGTATGCCAGGCATTCTGTGGCCATTGCCACGACCATAGAATCATAAAACAAATTAGGCCCTGTACTATACAGAAGTTAACTGGGAAATTATTGGATGGACTACACCATCTGGCCAGGAGTACAAATACCCACTTTGGGTTTACTTACAATTAAGTAACGCTTTGTTCAGTTCTTTTATATGCACTAGTGCCAGCCAACCATGTACTGCATCATAGTACCTACGCTGTTCCTATGGTTGGATACTCAGTGAAGCACTATGGTTGCTTCCAGTTAGTTAAAGGCTTTACAGAGGATAGTGCAAAGCAGTATAGTTAGGCAGCAAGTACTGTGCAAGTGTGGTCTGGGGGCAGGTTATCATTTATTGGGCTGAGCCTGGAAGGTGGTCACTGGAAGCAGATCCCAGGAGAAAATATATTATTTGGCTGTGCCTAAGAGGGTAGCAGAAAATAGGATATTATACTTCTACCTCATGTTGGATAATTTCTTTTCTTTATGGGGCTGGACGTTGCCCTAAATAAAGCCCTTGTTGTTTTGTTTCTTATTACTCTGCATGCAGTGTTAAGCTGCATGCTTTGTGAGAACTGTTTGAGATTTGCTCCAGTTGATCTTACTCTGACTGTTACTGCACTTGTGGTGGTTCACAGGTGGATAGACCCTGCAGGGAGGTGACGAGGTATTGTATCCCAGGGGCTGTGCCATACTGACACCAGGCCCACTTGAACCTAATCTCTGTGTGGAGGTACCATGCTATTTAAATGTATCTTGGGTATGAACTCCCTGACCAGGAGTTTAACAAAACCTTGTTGATCCCACAAGACATGAATAGTGACCTGGTTACATCTAATATGTCCTAACCTGTACTCTTTCTATCATCCTGGCAAATTTTATTTGGGCCTTCTGAACTCAGTCAACAGCAATACTGCAATGGAGGCAAACACATGGTAGTGAAACATAGAAACATAGAATTTGATGTCAGATAAGGACTGGTAGGCCCACCTAGTCCGCCACTTTTTTCACTGTCTCCGTAAACAAAGTCACCAGTCCTTGTACTATCTCCAGCCTTATCTCCTCTTTTGTACTGCTAGGGTTCCCCTGTGACTATACCATGCAGTGAGGGGGCTCGCACTTAACTAAATAGTGTGCACGGTATCTCAGAGTGTGACATAGTCAAGACAAAAAATACACAGTCACGGCGGGCTGTGTCAGAGGTCAGAGAAGATATGCTGGGATGTGGATGCCGAAAAGAAACCGGTGGCTAAGAAATCGTACTATCCAGCTTGCCTTAACTGATGTGTAACATACTTATGTATCGATTACCAAAGTCATCATCAGAGCCTAGGTGCATGTGTTGGGGGTATGCTTACAAGGTCACATCCCAGCATATCTTCTTTACAAAGCAGGAGCTTTGACACAACAGCATCGAGTTTGTGGTTAGCCAGCCTTTTCAAGTCTTTGCTATGATTCAGGACTCAGTGCTAAACTGAATTCCATACCAGGAAGTGGTAAGATTTTAAACCGCAACGGCAGTCTTTGCACTTGAATACTGTTGTTTTGCTGTTCTGTTGTAGGTGAGCTGCACCTTTGCTGCCCATCTTATTTTGTTTCACTTAATAAACACTGCTTTATTGTTTAATTGAAAATAGCCAGTGTGTCTTTTCGGTTACTCATTTTTGGTGCTGACCTCTGACACAGCCCGCCATGACTGTGTATTTTTTGTCCACCCCAATGGAGGCCTCACAAATGCTCTGTAAAGTAATAACTTCCTGAATCTGCTGGCAAAATGTCTTCTGAAACAGCCCAACATCTGGTTTACTTTTTTAACAGCTTCATTGCACTGACACCTGTAATTTATGTGTTTTGTTACTGTAATTCCCAAATCCATTTTCTCCTTTTTCTGTAAGTAGCTCTCTGTTCAGATACTAACATATTAACATACTAAAATGCCAGCAGAATAGGCCTAACGGTCTTTCATGTCTGCTCATTTGGTCAGCCCCCACCCTGGGAGCTGACCTTACTGCCCCCTCGCCCTCTTTGGCTTCTCCCTTCCCAGTCCCAGATATTCCTGCTGCACAGGACTTTGCTTCCAGAACCCTTCCCCTGTGCCTGTCCCACCTCCTCTTGAACCCATCCACCGTCTCTGCCTCCACCAGCCTGCTGGGCAGTGCATTCCATGGCTCCACCACCCTCTCAGTGAAGTAGCACCTCCTTCTTTCTCCCCTGAATCTCCCCCCCTTCAGCTTCCACCCATGCCCTGTAGTTGCCCCCCTCCTTCAGAGCACCCTGACTGCTCCTCCCCTATTTAACCCCTTTATGTACCTGAGACCTTATCATGTCCCCCGGTCCCTTCTGTCTTCCAATATGTACATATTTAGCTCTTCAAGCCTCTCCACATAGGTCCTGTCCCTCAGGTCCCAGATCATTTTGGTTGCCCTCCTCTGGACCCTCTCCAGGAGTTCAATGTCCCTGTCTAAGTGCGGCCTCCAAAACTGCACGCAGTACTCGAGGTGCGGCCTCACCAAGTAGTTATACAGAGGGAGTATCACTTCCCTACTTCTGGAGGTGATTCCCCTAGCGATGCATCCCAGCATCCTGTTGGCCTTGGCCGCTGCCCTCCTACAAGTCTCAGAGTTGTTCTTCTTGATATCCACTACCACCGCCAGGTCCCTCTCAGCCATTGAGACTTGTAGCACCCCCCCGGGTGTACACTTGGCCAGGGTTTCTGGCTCCCAGATGTAGTACCTTGCATTTCCCTGCATTGAACCTCAGCTTCCACTTTCTAGACCACCTTTCCAGAGCCTCCAGGTCCCCTGTAGGGCCACTCTCCCCTCCTCCCCATCCACCACCACCCCCAGTTTTGAGTCATCCGCAAAGAGACTCATCTCACTCCTGATACCCTTCCTTATGTCAGAGGCATAGGCATTGAACAGGAGGGGCCCAAGGACCGATCCCTGAGGAACCCCACTAATGACCCTCCTTGGGGATGAGACTATCCCGCCAACCATCCGGTCCTGGAGCCAATTGCCTATCCATCCAATCATCTGGTTCCCCACCCTCATTTCTCCCAGCTTATTCAACAGGCCTCCATGAGGAACAGAGTCAAACGCCTTGCTGAAGTCAAGATAAAGGACATCCATCGGTCTACCCAAGTCCAAGGCACTCGTCACCCAGTCATAGAACTCCACAAGGTTTGTCTGACACAATTTCCCCTGGACAAATCCATGCTGTCTATCATTCAGGCACCCAGACTTTTCCAGGTCTCCCCCATCCTCTCCTTGACAATGCCCTCCATCACCTTTCTCACCACCGATGTCAGGCTGACGGGCCTGTAGTTCTCTGCCACCTCCCTTGATTCCCCCCCCCCTTTATGGATAGGCACTATATGCGCCACCTTCCAGTCCTGGGGCACCCACCCTGTCCTCAGAGAGATGCTGAAAAGCTCCGCCAGTGGGTTCGCCAGGACATCCGCCAGTTCCTTCAGCACTCTGGGATGTAATTTATCCAGCCCCAGTGCTTTCTCCATCTTAAGGGACCTGAGGGCTTCCCTCACTCTCTCTGCCGTGATTTCCACCTCCGCTACCTCATCCACCTGCTTTGTCTTCCACCCCTCCTGCCAGTGATGGCCCCTCCTCTGCCCAGACCAGCCGATCAGCAAGGGTCCCCCCCTCGTCAGTTTCACCATCTCCTCCCATGTATGATGAAGCCCTCCCATTTTTCTTGGTGAAAACTGAGGCAAAGTACTCATTTAGTACCTCAGCCTGCTCTCCCAGGACTTGTGCCCATCCTTCCCCTGTTTTAATCCTGCTAATCTGCCCCTTCACCTTTCATTTTTCCCCAATGTATCTAAAGAACCCCTTGTTCCCTCTCCTAATTTCCCTGGCCAGGTTCTGCTCCTTCCTTGCCTTAGCCGCCCTCACCACCCTAGTGGCCCTTCTGGCCATCAGATCGTACTCCCCTCAATCCCTTTCACTAATTGAGCACTTGAAATGCCTATAAGCCGCCTTCTTTCCCCTCATCACCTCCTGAACCTCCCTGGTCCACCAGCAGGGTTTACGGCCCTACCGCATTTTCGTCTTACTCTTGCACAGGTGCTGGTAGCATCCTGCACCCCCCCCGCCTGATGATTTCCCACCAAACTAGCTCCATGGCGTCTGCCATTGTCGTCTTTGGATCCTACTATTTTCCACTGTTCGCTCTCCCAGCTGTGTTGTGAGAGACTGTGGAGTTAAGGATCACTGGGAAGAGCTTCGGAAGCCAGGATTGCAGGAACCTGCTGCAGTTTCCTGCCGGTGAGTGAGTGCGTGACTCTGGATGGCGAATGGTGCCTGAATTTGCGGTGTAGAAAAGTTATGCACTGTGTACTGTGATACTATGAAGGAGCTCTTTTTGGATGTTGATGCACCGACATGGTGTTGCCCCCAGTGACTCTGTTTGTTTGATTTTTGGGGAGTCTGAGTCAGGCGTGACGACTAAAGGAGGATCTATAGTTTGCTGCTGAATATAAGGTTGTGCAGCTGGGGACTGGAAAAAGCACTTTGTTTGTTGGCTGTTCCCTTGGAAGTGTTGAGTTGCAGGATTGAAAGAAGAAGAAAGACTTAAGGAACTAGCCTAGTTGTTCCTAAGGTGGGTGCGGGGTGCTGCTGTTTGTACCTGGGGGGGCTGGGAGCACCTGCCGGAGGGTTGGTGTGTCTTGGGGCTCCGGGGGATGCTGGAATAACCTGGCAGAGGCCGGGCTATGTCTAGCATCCCATGTAGGGAAGACAGCATCCATTTCCGCACCCTCCTGCGGTCTCACTAGGTCTCACTAGGTGAAGAGTGCTTCCTCCCTGGCGGTTCCACGCCAGGCATATGAAGATATTGACTTAGCAACAGTACGAACTTTGTTATATGGGGCTTATGATCAGACTTTACTAAGTTTACGGACTTTTAGGCAGGGTTTTAAATTGTGTTTATATGGATTTATGTTTATATATAAGAGTGTTAATATTTTTGGGTAGGGGAGTTTTATTTATTTGTTTTGTTTTGTTTATTTTATTTTGTTTTGTTTATTATTTTATCTTACTTATTAAGTATATGATCTTGTATGGTCTTGATTTGATTATATGATTTTTATTTTATTTTAGGTTATTATATTAATTAAGATAGGTTGTTTTGCCATCAATAATGTGTTTGATGGGGCTTAAAACGGTCAGGCGCTATTCTCCCTCTGCTCCGGGACCTCCGTCCTTTGTTATCCTCGATTATCCGATATTGCCTTTAACAACTGTCGGAGCTGGGATATTGAGAAGGCATTTAGGGAATGGATGGGCTGGGCAGAGTGGGAGAATGGAGAGGGGTGGGCGGATAGGGATAGTTGGGACAAGGAGACGCCCTGGGGCGAAATGGAGTCAGGAGAGGGGTCCTCCTTGCCTGATTTCCATACCCAAGGGCTCCACAGATTGTGGGCAGGTACTGCGATCCTCTCCGAAAACTCATCCAACTCAAACGGTGTTATGTAATGCCAGGTCGATTAGGAACAAGACTGCTATTATTGCAGATCTTGTTGCAACATCTGACCTGGCATGTATTACCGAGACCTGGCTGGATGAAAATGCAGGTCCTATCTTAGACTCTGCCGCTCCAGCTGGGTTCTCGGTAATGCACCGTCCGAGATTGGATCGTAGGGGCGGGGGAGTGGCCATCTTCTTTAGATCAGAGCTGAGTCTTGTGGAGGTGCCAGTGGGTAACACCAGATCCTTTGAGTGTATCCTGGCAGCAGGTGCAGAGCTCAGGATTCTCCTCATTTACCGTCCACCGGTGATGGTGGTGAATTCTGAAGGAGTTCACGGACTTCATCGTTGACATGGCACTGGAGTCGCCTAGATGGCTAATTCTGAGTGACTTCAATGCCTGGGTCGACGATGAACTCTTGCCTGGAAAGAACTTCCTCCAACTTATGTCTATGTTGGGCCTGTCACAGGTAGTTACCTCTGCTACCCATATAGGTGGACACTCATTGGGCCTGGTGTTCCTACTGGATTTGGATGTTTCACATTTGGAGGTGGAACCAAATGCGTGGACAGACCATCACACCATAAGATTCAGTTTTGGGGCACCCCCTAATAGGCCTGTCCCTATGGAGATGGTCCAGTATCGCCCCTTAAGGGGAGTAAATCCAGAGGGTCTAATGGCGGTACTGGACCTATCGGGTGTTTCGGATGAGAGCATGGGTCCAGGGGACATGGTTATTGCCTATAACAAGGCGGTGACCGGGTCCCTGGATCGGATTGTTCCTGTTCGTGTTCGCCCACTCACTCAGCGCCCAAAGACTCCCTGGTTTGATGAGTCTTTGAAGGAGCTGAGGAGAGTGGGGCGAAGGCTAGAGAGAGCATGGCGGAAATCTTGCCTGGATGCCGACAAACTTAGATTGATGGATTATTATGTTATCTATCAATCGGCAATATCCGTAAGAAGTCAGAATTCTGTCCAGGAGATTGCTGCTGCGAGAACCGACCGGCTCAACTCTTTCAGACTGTTGACAGATTGTGCAATCCACTCTGTCTACAGTCTGGAAGAAATTTCTAAATAAAGTGTGATGAGCTTGCTCGATTTTTCGTGATAAGATTGCGGCATTAGGGCGGATCTCGTGGCTCACTCTACAGGGCTTCAGTGATGGTGAGGAAGCAAACACCTGTGTCACCTGGTCTCGACTTTGGTAGGCGAAATTCATGGACAACATGAGGATTGTCCAGACTGTACGTCCAACCAGTTGTAGTTTGGATCCGGGCCCTACGCCACTTTTATTGGGTTGCGTAGATATTATCTGTCCGACCATTGCTAAAATCGTCTGGAAATCTTTGGAGCAGGGGATCTTTCCTGAACCCTTAAAGGAGGCGGTCGTTCGACCACTCCTAAAAAAACCTTCATTGAATCCGGACTGTCCAGCTAACTACAGACCTATCTCTAACCTGCCCTTCTTGGGTAAGGTTATTGAAAAGGTGGTTGCACTGCAACTGGACGACCATCTTACAAATCATAATGTCTATGATACTCTTCAATCGGGATTTAGGAAAAGACATAGTACTGAGACTGCTCTTGTCTGGGTTCTAAATGATCTCCTGATAGCGAGGGATCAAAAGGCTTGTACTATTCTAGTCCTTCTTGATCTCTCTGCAGCTTTTGACACTGTGGACCATGGTGTGCCTGGAACGCCTCGGTTCCATTGTGGACTGTCTGGTATGGTTCTACAATGGTTTCAATCTTTTCTCGAGGGCGGAGACATAGGGTTATCACTGGAATTTATTCCTCTGATGCCGTCCTCTTTGCCCTGTCGGGTTCCATGAGGGTTCCATTTGGCACCCATGTTGTTCGCTGTCTACATGCTGCCATTGGGAGACATTATTAGGCAATATGGCTTGGTTTTCACTGCTATGCAGATGACACCCAGCTATATTTGTCCTTTAGCCCCGGGCAAGAAGATGCAGTCTCTAAACTTAACAACTGTCTATCCGAGATCAGTGATTGGATGAGTGCCAGCTGGCTAAGGTTAAACCCGAATAAGACTGAGGTGTTGGTGGTGGACTCAGGTCGTCGTGAGGCAGATTGTAGGGCTGGTCTTCCTTCGGGCATATGGATTTATGGAGCCCAGCTCTCAACCTCAGACCGGGTGCGTAACCTGGGCGTTATTATTGACGACAGTTTGACGCTGAAATTCCAGGTGTCATCTGCCGTCAAATCCTCTTTTTACCATCTGAGGAATATTGCTCGGGTGAAACACCTTGTTCCTCTGGCTGACCTCCCGACATTAGTCCATGCCTTTGTTACTTCTCGCCTTGACTACTGCAATGCCCTGTACCTAGGGCTGCCGGGGGTTGATATCCGCCACTTGCAGCTGGTGCAGAACGCTGCAGCCAGGCTTTTGACGCGAACTGCACTGGCTGCCGGTTCAGTGGCGGATCACCTTTAAAGTCGGTTTTCGGACCTATAAAGCCCTTCACGAACAGGGACCGATATCTTCAAGATACAGCTTGTTCCCTACGAGTCCTCCCGCTCCACTCCGCTCCACACGACGGGGATTGCTAGAGGTTCCCAGGGTTCATTTAAAACATTCGGAGCACAGCGTTTTCTTATGCTGCCCCTACCCTGTGGGAACCTCTACCTCGCCGGATACTAACTTCTGCCTGACCGTTGAAAGCTTTAAGTCAGAACTGAAAACCTATTTATTTCAAAGGCGTATGGGAGTAGTTATTGCACTGTATTGAAATGATATTTTATTGTTGTTTGTTATGCTATATGTATGTTTTATATGTATTTAACTATTTTATTGTACGCTTTGATTTGAAAAGCGGCAAAATCTTTGCTTACTTACTTACTTACTTACTTACCTGTCAGGCGTCAGGTCTGGCCTAATCCCATCAAATGCTTCTTAGGATCCTTCCCATTTCCTTGAAATCCGCTCCCCTGAAGTCAGTTACCTCCATCTTTGTGCAGCCTTCTACCCTTCCTAGGCCCAGGCAGAACCAGATCATGGCATGGTCACTCCCCACCAATGGGTCACTTACCTCCAGGCCTCTAATCTGGTCACTGTCTGCCAGGACCACATCCAGTATCCGTGCCTCCCTGGTCGGTTCCCCCACCTGCTGAGTTAGGAATGCGTCCTGAAAGACATCCAACAACCTCTCTTCCCTGGCCACCGATGATGTCATAGTCTCCCAGTCCATTCCTGGCATGTTTAAGTCCCCTAACACCATCACCCTTCCCCTGCCCAATCTGCAGTGTCTCCCAACATCTGCCACCAGACTCTCCTCCAGCTCCTCCACCAGAGCAGGGTGTCTATACACCACTCCTATTTTTACTCTCTTGCCCCCCCCTTGTTATCAAGGTGACCCAAATCTCCTCCACAGTTCCCTCCGCCTCCTCTACTCCTCCTATCCTAATGCAGTTTTTTTTTTTTACTCTCTATTTATCCCCCGACTCCTCTTTCTACCCTCAACTCTCCACTCACTCGGAGCTCCCAATGCCTCAAGCGTTGCGACCTAACCGACTTCAGGGTCTGCCCCTAGAACACCTCAGCTTGACTCCCCTACGACCTTGAGAGTCTGTATTATCCCCCCAGGCAGGGTGAGGACAGGTTCCTCCCTTACCTTATCCCCCGAATGTTCACAGGGAGAGGGCCTTGACATAGCAGAGTCTGCCCTGATATTGTCGGTGGTGGCACACCTGCTTGCTGGGGAGATCGTCACCTAGGAGAGGTGAAGGATTTTTCCTCCGCCCCTGATGCCGGCGTCCAATGAGGAAAAAGGGGTCAGGTGCATGCAGAGATGTGCGTCTACCCCAGTCCCCTGCCAGCGTCAACCCGCTACAATGCTGCATTTTCCCTCTGCATCACTCCCCAGTCTACCAGGAGTGTATGTAATGGCGGAGAAAGCTACAGATCCCCCCTCTCGAGAAGGAGAGCAAGCTGTTGCGCTCGATCCTTCTCCCCTGTCCGACTCCACCAATGACCCAAGTCCGTCTCGAACCTGGCCGCCTGCATGAAGCGAGGAGGGCGCCCAGCGCCAACCCTCAGCGCCACTGGGCCGGCTGCCAATGCAGTTTTTGACTAGTATTGCTACCCCCTCCTCCCCTTCCCTCCCCCCGTCCTTCCTGAACATTGTGTACCCCTCCAGGTTCAGGTCCCAGTCGTGCCCTGTGGTGGCCCAGGTCTCAGTGACCACTGCCCCATCCACCTGTCCCTGAGTTAGCATTGCCTGGAGCTCAGGCATTTTATTGCCCAAGCTCCTGGCATTTATCAGGACTACCTTCCACCCTTTCCATATACTTCCATTTCCCCTGCTCGCAGTCCAATGGGGATTCCATCTTCCCCCAGTCAGCAATTTACCAGTCGGCCTTTTCCTGCATTCCTCCAGCTCCCAAGGGGGTAGGAGACAAGAGTCACTCCTTTATCGGACCCCTCTTGACAGCCTTTTGTCCCATCCCATCTCCCTTCACAAGTTTAAACCCCACCTTTCACCAACGAACCCCTCTATTTTCAACTTAAGGACTTCCTTCCCTTCCAAATTGAGATGAAGCCTATCTCTGTACTATAATAACTAGCTCAATAATTTCTCCTTCAGAGGTGCAAAACTGACTGAGCACATTCCTACATTAAGTTTTGTATCCCACTACCTAATCTATTTGGTTTGATGTCGGTTGCCTGTAACCATAGTAACTAGTAGTAACACTTTATCATTGTTGGAAGCCACCTCCTGTCTAGTTGTATGTGATTATAAAATGTCTAAATGTGTTGCTATAAAATGCAAGTCACTTTGAATTGCCATGATTGTTCCTAAAATTGTCTTATCTCACTGAAATGTTCTATATCCAACAGTTTTCTATATAATTAATTCCAGGTCACCTCTGAAAAAGAGACCTCTTGGGCCCAGTGGGCCTAACCAGGTAACAAAATGAAATAAATAAATAAAATTAAATACATTTAAACCCCTGTTCAGCCCATTTATCTCTTCCTGAATATTCATTATCCCACCTAGTTTGGCATTATCACACAATCTAATTACCCAATTTTCAATTTTATCCCAAGGTATTTTATGTAAGTGTCAAAGATTACTGGATCCAGCACAGAATCCTGCCATATCCCAATTCCCTTAATTTAAGACAAGCCCATTTATCTTAACCCTTGGCCTTCCATCTCCCAGCCAGTCAGAAATCAAGTCTATTGTAATTCCATTTATCCCAATGGTTTTATAGTTACCAATGTTTTTCATGTACTACTAGATCAAAAACCATGCCAAAATCCAAAAATATTATATCTACTGTTGACCCTCTATCCAAGCTGTATCACATTGGCTAATAAAAACTGAGCAATCTGAACATGCATAATTTTCTTATGTAAACTCATGCCACACCTTAGATAATACCCATTTGCCTTATCTGTGATTCAAGTTCCTTTCTTATAGAGGATTCTGCTATTTTACTCACTACTGATGTTAAACGTACTGGTCTGTAGTTGGATACTTGACTCCTGTTCCCTTTCTATGTAACAGAACTATCATAGCTTCCTACCAGTCCCCTTGCACCATAACCTTTGTTAGTAAATTCCTGAAGATCTCTGTCAGTGGCTCTGCTACCTCCAGTGTTAATTCCTTTAAAGGCAAGTCCCAGCACTCATCCTGTTCTCTGAGTGGACTTTCTTAATGTTTATCCCTGCTGATTTAAAGTCTACTGGTACACTGGGTTGCAGGTCAAGTGGTACAGGTTCTTTCAAAATGGAGATAAACACACAAACGTAACATCTACATGATAATACAAAACATGTTTGCACTACTACTCCGAGCTCTTTTATATATTTTCTTCATCTGGCCATATTCAGTGGTGCTTAGTGATAGCTGCTTGCTGTTATAACTGAAAATATCCAAAGACTACTTTCACAGTGTCTTTTGTCTTAACTAGTTATATCCCTAGGAATCCCAATGTGTTAAAAAGGCAAGAGGCACTTTTCTTAAACCAATACTGCCTCGGAGGCAGTGCTGCCTAGAAGGCAGACCACTTAATCCCGCCCTCCACTGTGTCTCATTGGTTAAAATCTTCTGAAGAACAGTAACTGAGATTGCCTGCTTCTAGCAGCTGATTGGTTACACATGCAGCTGCCTTGGAGGCAGACTACTTAATCCCGCCCTCTGCTGTGTCTCATTGGTTTATATCTTATGAAGGACAGTAACTCATTTCTTGTTGCATTGCTTCCTGTGTGGTGCTGCTTTGGAGAAAGAGCTATTCAGTGTAGGTTTGCTGGAATCCTCATTGCTCTGTTGATTCTCCCGTGCGAAGCTAATATTTTTTGAATTGCTTAAAGTGTAGTACTTATTTTGGGAAAGAGCTTTCAGTGTATGTTTGCTGGATTGCCTCTAAGGCAGCGTTGCCTACCAGGCAGACCATTTAATCCTACCCACTGCAGTGTTTCATTGGTTACTACATTCTGAGGAACAGTAACTTCTTTCTCTGATTGGGTGAGTGTAGGCTGACCCTGATTGGTTGACATACAGAAGGCACTTTTTTCAAATCCTTTGCTTATTATTTCTTTTTTCTTGTTGCTCTGCTTCCTGTGTAGTACTACTTTGGAGAGAAAGCTTTTCAGTGTAGGTTTGCTGGAATCCCAATTGTTCTGTTGATTCTCCTTGTGAAACAACAGTCTGTCTGCTCAAGGACACTCCATTTCTTCAGCTGTAGTTGTGAAGAAAGTGCTTTTCAAATTATACTAATCTGTTTTTTTGGGGGGGCCATCTATCATCCTAGGATTGTCTCTGGACTGCAATAGTAAGTTTATGCTAATTTTCATATCACTACTACTGTGCCTTATGTTATACAATACAGACAAGTGGGTGTAAACTGTGAAATGGGGCAATAAAAAAAGAATTACCAATGCCCAACAATCTTCTGTGGACTGCAACAATAATTTTCATGGTATTATCAGTGCACTACATCAAGCCCTTATGTTATAAAGAGAAGTGTGCATAAACTGTGAAAGGCAGTTAAAAAAAATATTACTAATCTGTCTCTTTTTTTGGACCATGTATCACCTATGATCCTCTGGACTGCAAAAGAAACTTTCAACAGATTTTCAGTTCACTACTACAAGGTCTTATTTTTTGGGGGGTGGGATGTATTTCTAATGCATTTCACAGTTCACTCTGAGGTCATGCACTAAGTTCAAGATATTTCCTAGAAATCTTAACCTGTTTGCAGTGATCTTCTAAGGGATCATAAACATATAAGGGATGAACAAAAGGAAAAGCAATAGCTGTATTTCATTTCACAGTTAAGTCTGAGATCCTGCACCAAGTTCTAGATATTTGCTACAAGCCACATTGTGTTGGCAGTGATCTTTGAAGTATTTATTTTATTTTTTTATTTTATTGAAATCTAGGATTACAAATACCTTTGAGCAGGAACTGCTCGTTTACAAAGGTTCCACATCGAAGGAATGGGGGTATACATACATACAAAGGTCAACATAGTAATACATAGTTACACAATAAAAAGTAGTAAGAGACTGAGGCTTAGGAAATTCCAGTAATTCAAAATGTGCTAAATGTTAGGTAGCATGACATACCAGCAAAGGGCAATCTTAGAAATAAGTGCTGCAGGTGGGGTGGGGGGTATGCAGGCAGGAAAGCCATTGTCGGAGGGTAGAGGGTGAGGGTAAGAGCTTTAAAGGGAGGAGGAGGGGAGGGATAATGTCTGGAAATGCCTGGGGAGGAAAGGGAGAGGGGCAAGGGGTAGGCAGGTAGAGGGCAAGGCGGGAGAGGTAGCTGTCAAGACTGAAGTGGAGGCAGTGAGCGGGGCCCCTGATTAGGCGAAGGCAGTCACAACGCACTAGTTGAAATGAGATGAAGTCAGAGTTGTCTCTTAAAAGGCCAAGAGCAGCAGCAGTAAGAGTTTCTTTGTTGAGAGTACTGTACCACTGTGGTGCTCTGTGGACAAAGACCTCTGACCCATGGTAGTCCGGCATCTGGGGACAAGGAAGGTTAGTTGTTGTGAACTTCTGTGTCTGCTAAGTGCTGTGGTAATGGACAAGGAGTTTTTTCAATGCCCGGGGCATGACCTGAGGAGGACTTTTTTGGCTAAGAGGCAGGTTTGATACTGTATCCAGCTGATGAGAGGAAGCCATCCTGCCCGAGTGTACAGGTCACAAGTGTGTGTAAGTCGGTCAGCCCCAGTTAGCAGCCTGCATGCTTTGTTGAGTGCAACTGTAATTCTGTGGAGGGCAGAGGCGGAGGCAGAGCCATAAATTTCTAGTCCGTAATCGATGATGGAGGTGACAGAGCTGTTGATAGCCAACTGGAGAGTGTCAGGAGTCATGCAGTGTTTGTGTCTGTAGAGCAGACCTATACGGATGTTGGTGGCTTTGGCGACAGAATCTATGTGCCGATGGTAGGAGAGTGAGCTGTCCAATGTGACACCTAGGTATTTAAAATCAGGAACATGTTCAAGTAAGGTCCCTGTTTGGTTTAGAATGGTGAGGTCACGGATTTGTACTTGCTCCTGGCATTGTAAAGGTCATAACCTTTGTTTTGCTGTAGTTCATGACCAGTTTGTGTGACTTGAACCATTCTTCGATGCACATGAATTCAAGCTGTAATTGTTTCTCAAGGAGCTCTGCATTTTGGTGGTTGTGAACATGACTGCGCAACAGCATAGAGCAGTAATTTCTGTGGCAGACACTGGGAAGGTCATTGAGAAGAGGCTGAAGAGTAGTGGCCGCGGATGGACCCTATGGGACCCCTGAAAGGACTGGCTTTTCTTCCGAGGTGACACCGGCAATCCTAACCCGCTGGACCCTCTCCCCAAGGTAGCTTGAAAACCAGAGCAGCGCCTCATTGGAGAGCCCAATGTTTGATAATTGCTTGAGTAGGAGTGGGTGGTTCACAGTATCAAAGGCTTTCGTAAGGTCCATGAATACTGCCCCTACACAGTTTCCTTGATCAAGCATGATATGGATGAAGCCCGTGAATTCTAATAGTGCAGTGGTGGTACTGTGCCCTTTTCGGAAACCATGTTGCTCAGGACACTGGATGTCGTATTTTTCCCAGGTACTTGACTAGTTGGTCTAAGGCGGTGCGCTCCAGGGCCTTTGACAATGGAGGGAGGATGGAGATAGGTCTGTAGTTGGAGTGCAGTGATTTGTCTCCACTTTTGTGTACTGGTGTGACGGTCGCCTGTTTCCAGCGAGATGGGAACTGGGACATCCTTAGTGATAGATTGAGGACCTTTGTCAGGGGTTCAAGGACTTCTTCAAGGACAAGTGCTAACAACTTCAGGTCAAGGGAGTCACCGCTGTAGCCTGCGTTGTGAATGGCCTTCCAAGTATAGGTTCTGGCTTCATGCACTGGGATCTCCTTGAAGTGTAATTGTGGGGCAGGGTGTAGGAGAGGAGTAGTTGCAGGAGGGTTACTACTAGAGGGGGCATCAAAGAAATTAGAAGGGAGAACACTATCCAAGTTGGAGAATGCATTGTTAAAAGTGGTGGTGATTGTGTACAGGTCAGATGTTGGTGTTCCATTTATGTTGAGCATGGTGGGTGGTGACTTAGGGTCCTTGCCTGTAAGGTCTTTCAAATTACTCCAAAATTTATTTCCATCACCCCAGGAGTTGGAGAGAGCTTCCTTGAAGTATTTGCTTTTGGCGCTCCTAACTGCCCACGTGCACTCATTTCTGGCAGCTTTATACTTTTGAATATCCCCAGGTTTGGATGTTGCACGGGCACAGTGCCAGAGATGATCCCTATGTTTGAGTAAAGTGATTAGATCGGGGGTTATCCAAGGGTTAGCTCTGCCCCTGACCTTCAGCTTTTTGAGAGGTGCAAAGATATTGCAGGCCGCAGTGAAGTGGCTGATGAAAAGGTCTAAGGCTTGGTTTACATCAATGGCAGAGTCGATTGGTGTCCAGTCCAGGTGGCTTAGGTGTGTCTTTAGTAGCTCAAGGTACCCCTGCTTTAACACTCTGGTGTAGATTATTTTAGAAGGGGGCTTAATGAATTTGTTTGATCCTTTATCATTTATATCATTTATATTGATTCCTTCCTAGCCTATTTTTTTTTTCAACTCATGCATCTAGTTCAAGATATTTGCCACAAATCATATGCTGTTGGCCTTGATTGTCTAAGTAGCATTGTGATTGGTTGGCATCTCATGGCACTCCAGACATTACCTCATGAGAGAGTTTTTTTGTGTTTTATGAACACCCTGTGTAGAGTATCTCAAATTCAGTATCAATGGGAACGTTTGTGTGAATTGAAAAGAAAGAATCGTATTAAAGTCCTTGTGTAAGGGCATTTCATGGGGGCGGTCATTCCTTTCTCGCTTGTCCACAGCCGTTTTCACGTCTGTAAGCACCTTGTATGGTTCCCCTGATGGGCCTTCCAGTGTGCTGCCCTCCAGTACAGCCACGCGACCGCCAACGTTCCCCTGGCAGGCCCTCACCACCTTTGAGCGTTCCACAGTCGCCCTCTGCCCCCGCGACTCCCGCGGTCTCACTAGACCCACTCAGGCCTTCGCTCCCTACCAGCAGTCGCCTCTCTTCCCAGCGACTCCGGCCCCTTCCCTGCTAGTCGCCTCTCTTCATGACTCCAGCTCTTCTATACCTCTCCTGCGAGTAGCCCATGTCCCCGCGACTCCACGGCCCTCTATTCAGCGGTCCTGCAGCCGCCCTACAGCTGCGGTCATCCAGCCCGCCTTTCATCCTCCACCTTCCGGCCACTCCCCGGCCTGTTTCTTGGGCCCGCGAGTCGCCCATGTTCCCCGCGACCCCGCGGGTTGTCCTGTCCTTCCCCCCGACGACCTATGCCCGCCACACGGAGGGTCCAAATCTAGGCCCATGGCCAAACAGAAAAAGGGGAGCCTCCAGCAGGTCCTTTGCCATGTGACCTCCTCCCAGGCGGCCTACCTCCATCAGCGAGTAGCCTCTGCTCCCCGCACTCCATTGACGACCTCTGACATTCCTCGACCAGGGGAGAATTAGAACACCAGAGATCTGGCTGGTGTGCCATGCAGTCACCTCTGCTCCCATGACTCACGACTCCTCACCTGTCTCCCCCCAAGGCCTACCTCAGGGGGTGAGACATGGGCGATCCTTTAGTCAGCGATAAGGGCGCGGGGTGGAATAATGTGCAGAGTGCTGGCCTCCTGATCATGGAGAGCACAGCTTCCATCGCACCAGAGAATTTCTTCCTCCTGCCCTAGCATACATCAGGAAGCCATTGAACAGGCAAGCTCCTGGCCCCTGCCACAACGTGCCTGCTCAAGTTCTCCGCAGCCCGCTTCTGTTGAGGGGCATTCATGGGGAATATCCTGGCTGGCCTCAAAAAAAAAAAAAAAAAAAAATGGTGTGATGTTCATCCCACTCGGGTCCCTCTTATAGCGACCCCAGTAGGACTCCGCGAGGCCTCTGCCTGGAGTACCTCCACAGCGACCCTGGCAGACCCCACGATCCCCATCTCGGGTGGCGGCCCCTCCCCAGCGGCCCCCAAACATAACTACAGGTCTGGGGATAATGCTTACGATTGAACAGTCGTCTCCCACCTCACAGCTCGGGCTGAAGGCCCTCCACAGCGCCCTTACCATTGCAGCCTTCTAACTTAACCTAGAGGGAAAAAAAACAAACACGATGTCCTTTTTCCCAGCTCAGACCTCTCTCTCTTATCTTGCAGATGGTTGGGCAAAGAAGTGCAACAGCGTGCAAGCGCCGCCCTCCTCCCTCAAACCCAGGCCCCTATGCAGCCTGCCTCATGGAAGGCGAGCTGTCCTCAATGGAAGGACCTCACCACTAGCCCCTCTCTTCCCGGCCCCAGCAACTCGGCGTGGGTGGACCCGGGCTCGCTCCTGATTCAAAACCAGCAAGCTGCGGTGGCCATGATGGAGAGCCAGCAAACTTCATGCTGAAGATCATGGAGAAGCTGGAGGCTACACAGAACAGAGTTAGACCACCCAGCATGGAGCCTACCTGTCAGAGAGACCCACTAGAAGAGCCAATGGCACGGGGATCACGCCCCAGCAACCCCCAAGGCGGCAACACTGAGGAGAAAGAGGAGGATGAGTTCGACGAGGAGGCGAGGAGGAGGAGCACGCATGGACTCGGACACAGAGGATCTCGAGCTTCAGGCAACTCCGTCCCTGACCGCAAAACTGTGCGGATTTGACACAATTCCCGGCCTCATGAAGGTCATCAAGGCCACCCTGGGACTGACCACGGAGGAACAAGAAGGGGAGAAGACAGAATCCAAGCTAGACCCTATGATCCAGCTAAGGACCACCACCCCAGAGGCCTTCCCAGTCTGCCCGGCCATTGAGGAACTGATCCACACAGAATGGCAATCCACGGACCCGGGCAGAATGTCGAACAGAAGAAACTTACTTAAAATGTACCCGATTCAGGCTGACAAATCCGACACCTGGTGCAAGGCCCCTTCCATCGACCAAAGTGGCGGCCTTGAGTAAAAGACAGTGCTCCATGCGGCTCCATAGCACTCAAGGACCCGACAGACAAGAAAGTTGAGGACATGTTAAAAAGACCTTAAGTCGGGGTACCATGGCCAAAACTATGACAGCGCGATCTACACCTCCAGAGCAGATCCGCTGGTTGGAGGAATTGCAGGAACAAGCAAGCCGAAGTCAAGGGAGGCTGAACTATTGGACTGCACCCTCGACGCAGCCAAGTACCTCGCGGACATGGCAGTGGACTCTCTACACCTCCAGGCCAGGGCTGCTGCCATCATAAATCGAGCCCGCAAAGCCCTATGGCTCAAACTCTGGGACGCAGACTCAGAATCTAAGACTCTACTTCAAAATTTACCCCTCAAAGGGGGCCATGTATTTGGGGAGGGCCTACAGGCTTATCTTAAACAGAGGGAAGAGGGTAGGGACCTCTTAAGGAATAGGTCAAGACCCGCACACCTGCCAGCTACTAGGTGCAGATTTCGGCCCGGAGCCAAGAGCCAAAGCCGCAAGGAGCCCTACTCACAAAACCACTCCTTTCGGAGTAGGGCACCCACATCCTTCTCGCGCACCTCCGCCTTCAACAGCTACAAGTTCCCCACCTCCTTCAGACCTCGAGGTCAAAAGTCTGGAGGCCGTGGAAGAGGATTCAGGGGAAAACAGTGACGCCGTTTCCCGAATCCTCATACCCCCAATCGACCAGCAGCTTGGCCCTGTTAAGCTCACGCTGGGAGACCACCACGTCGGACAGGTGGGTCCGGATGTGGTCTCAAAGTGCACGCGATAGAGCTGACCCACCACTCCATACCCCAACAGTTCGTCTCGTCTCCAGTCTCCAGAAGGAGGACCTCACCACACCAGGTACAAGGTATCCTGGCAGATCTGATCCTGAACAGGGCCATTCAACCAGTTCCAGTTCAGGAGCAGGGGAAAGGTGTGTACTCCATCTTCTTCCTAGTGCCAAAGAAGTTGGGAGACCTCAGGCCCATCCTGGACCTAAAACACCTGAACAAGTACGTGATCCCACGTCGGTTCAAGATGGAGACGGTCCGATCCATCCTAAGGGGAATCAGGGTAGGTGACTTCCTTACTTCAATCGATCTAAAGGACGCCTACCTACATATTCCCATCATCAAGAACCACAGAAGGTTCTACGCTTCCACATCTTGGGTCAGCATTTTCAGTATCGGGCACTTCCATTCGGCCTGTCCTCAGCCCCCAGGGTCTTCACCAAGGTCTCCATCACATTGGTGGCCAGGCTCAGGGAACTAGGACTGGACATAGTCCCGTATCTGGACGACTGGCTCATACGGGCATGCTCCAGGGATCAGGCACAAGCCCACACAGACTTCGCCGTCCGGGCACTCAGGGACCACGGATGGGTGGTGAACGAGGAAAAGAGCCACCTCCACCCAACCCGCCCCCATGAAATGCCCTTACACAAGGACTTTAATACGATTCTTTCTTTTCAATTCACACAAACGTTCCCATTGATACTGAATTTGAGATACTCTACACAGGGTGTTCATAAAACACAAAAAAACTCTCTCATGAGGTAATGTCTGGAGTGCCATGGATGCCAACCAACACAATCACCTTTACCAGGTGAGTAAACACCCATTTATGTTGTTTCCCTTTTTTGTCTGTGTTGCTAGTGTTTTGCCATACCACAATACAGATGAAAGTGCCACAATTTCACATGTCAGAAGTCAAAAGATAAAGCTATTAATTCTGATTTGATGCTTGCTAGGGATGCTGATTTCACACTTGCATGAATACATGTTGGCGGTGCAAATCATTAGTCCTGGAATGAAGATAGGTAGTCTGCTGTTGTTTTGAGCATGGCACAGGCCACTTGTAAATGTTGACAATGGCATTTGCGAACCCTGGAATGAGATTTACTGCGATCTCATTCTGTATGTCACTGTTGAACTGTAGTCATGTAAGAAGTGTGGAGTTTACTACAATATTACTTTTGGACTGCTGATATTCTGGCATAGTTGACATTTAGGTGCATTGCAAATTAAGTTATACATGTTTTTTTTTCTGTTCACTGCATGCTGTACCATGACATCTTTCAAATGTTGACTTTAAAAAAAATGTTCTAATTAAAATCATGTTTGCTTACAATGATAGCATGTATGTGTGTGACAATTCCTGACCGTGATCTGTATGTGTTTAAGAGGCAGGTCCTACTCATGTTGGCATGTCATCTGCCTCTTAGGCAGTGCGTTAGTGTGTCACAATTTTTCAACATGGTCTTTACCTGTCTAGTAGGCAGCACCTACTAATGTTGGCATACCAACTGCCTCAGAGGTAGTGATGTCTCCAGCTGGAATGTTGCCAGACATTGAAGCAGGGTCTGTGCAGGGGAGCGGCCACTTGTAAATGGGTCAATGGGAACTGGAAATCCTGGAATGAGTTTGACTGCAATTTCATTCTGTATCTCACTGGTGAATTGTAGTCAGCCAATGGGTGCCAATTTCATTACCATACAGTTAGGACAGATGCTGTTCTGCCAAATAAAAGAAACATTTTGGATTCCTTTTCCCGGCATGCAGTCCCATGACCTGTATCAAACAATGACTGAATACAAAAATTGCAGCGTATTACAATAATGCGTGGGTGCAGTGAAACAGCTCTAGGATGCTGGTTCAACAACACTTTTGTCGACTGGCATCTCATCGACAGGAATTACGTCAACCGCAAGTTCTGGTTGACATAATTCCTGTTTGTCTCCTGGTCTCCTCGCCCCCCCATCTTTAGGATTCTCAACTCCTGTCACAGTTGATTGGGAGCTGTAGTGCAGGACCGGGAGATAGTGTGCCCCTGTGTCAGGCGCACCAACACAGTGAGCTGTTGGCAACCTGCTGATTTTGTTGATGGGCTGGTAGGTCGCTGTGTTGGTGTCGGTGTTGGGGGGCATACCCAGTGATACCATGTGAGTGTGTGATAGTTTCTAACTATGGTCTGTTTCTGCTGGTGAGGCAGTTTCTACCAATGTTGGCATTTCATCTGCCTCTGAGGCAGTGCGTTAGTGTGTCACAATCATTTACAATGGCCTTCACCTGCCAAGTAGGCAGCTGCTATAAATGGTGGTATACCAACTGCCATCGAGGTTGTGATTTCTCCAGCTGGAATGCCTCCTGCCTTTGAAGCTAGGTCTGTGCAGGGAAATGGTTACTTGTAAATGGATTCAATGTGAATTGGCAACTCTGGAATGAGTTTGACTGCAATTTCATTCTGTATCTCACTGGTGAATTATAGTCAGCCAGTGGATGCCGATTTCATTAACGTATGGTTAGGATGGATCCATGACACCAGCGTGATGCCAAGCACCGCAAGGCCACCCACAGTGACACCTGCACCACGGAGAGCAGCACACCAATGTTGGGCCACAGGACAACCCCCTAGCATGACGGCCACCATGGTGAATAGGCACAGGCTCCAAGACATGAAGCAGCCACACTGGCGGCAAAGGAACCGCCACCCGCAGAGCACAGAAACTCATGGCTGGTGCCAGGAAGATGGTCCCACCCCACACAGGGGCAAGCTCCCCCACAGCGAGGCACCCCCCCAGCCCAGAGCAGGCTGAAGAACACACCACTCCTGGGTGGGTACACCTCTGCGAACCCATGGGCACATCAGGTGGGTGCCCCACCCATGTTGTGAAGGCCACTGACACAGTGCTGCCTGCCCCAGCCACACACTGCTGGCTGTATCTGTTGGGCCCTCCCCCATGCCATACTGCCTGCACCATGAACAATGCCAGGGGATACTACACAGCTGGACCGCAGTTATTGCAGCAACAGAAGTCCAGTACAGTATCCCACCACTGTGCCCATGCCACATCATCACCACCACCGCAAACACATCGCTGCACACCCCTTAGTCAGTTCCCAGTCTCTACAGCAAAGACATGCCACTGTTAGACCTACAGATGGATTTTCAGGGCAATGGCGAGTAGGTAATCCCTCAGGGGCCTCGTTTCGTATTACTCCACATTCTGCTGAATCCTGTCGCTGGCATCCCTGGTCTTCCTGCAGCTGGAGCTCATGTCTGTGCCCCGCACCATCTGCTGCAGTTTGAGTTCAGTGAGCCTCTGTTGGCCATGCAGCATCTCTATGAAGTGCCATATGCTAGGGTGCACAGTACCCATGAGGGAGTTGAACCCCCTGTGCCAGCCTTCCAGTGCATTCGTCGTCCTGGGCAGCCCTTCATGGGTGGCTGCGTAGACGTTCCAGAAGTCCACAGGGTATGTCGGCTGGCACAGTACCCCGCTACAGACTGGGCACCCCAGCCAGGTGACCTTGAAGCAGTTGAGGTACGATGCCAGGGACTGCTCATAGGGCTGAAAGAAGGGCCATGCCCACAGGTCCTCATATGCGCCCACGACATCTGGCGGTGGCACGAATGCAAGCACCGTGAGCATGCAGATGCGCAGTGCAAATACGTCATTAGTAACATACAGCTGGGCCAGGTCACCATGCCACTGCAGCTGCCTCCACAGGCACTGTGTGATGTGGACGTAACAGCCATACAGACATGCCAGGGGGGAAACCGCCTGCAGAGCCTTGTAGGTAGCCAGCTCATAGTCTATCATTATAGACATTGGGTTGAGCTCAGGGCACAGCTCCAGCAGCTTGCAGAACATGGTGGTGTAACAGCCCGTGGTCCTGCTGCCCATCAGGGCATAGACGTCTGGCAGGGTTGCATCCAGCTCCACCCTATGGAGACTGTACAGCTGTTGAAAGAGGCGTGGGCTACAGCGGAATGTCCCATCAACATACCAGGTGCCACAATGGGTCAGGTACTCCAGGTTACATTGGGTACTGAATAGTAGGTATCTAGCAGAGCCCCACTGGAGTCATGCAAGAAGAAGGGGTCACCTGCATCGGCGGTGGTGTAGTCGGCCGGGATTTTCAGTGCGGTGAGGAATGTTGGCTCCACCTGCACCCTGTGCATGCTCCGCCTTGCCCTCTGTATGGATCATTTCAATGTGCTCCCTGGTGGCAGCTGTCTTCCCACCACATCAGGCAGGCCACTGCAACATGCTGCCACCACCTGTTGGCTTGTCTCAGCTGTTTTGACTGCCCATCACTTCACCTCCGACTGCACAGGCCACACCGTGATCTCTGCACCATTGGGCATATGGTTGTGCCAGCCCATGAGTGCTACGTCATCCACCCCATCAACCATCCATGGCTACCTGTGACACTGCCCTGAGTGATACTCAACACATTTCCAATAGGTTGTCAACCCACAAGTCCATTCCCAGTGGTACAGGAAGCCTCTGAGGGCTAACAGGTCATTGTTCTGTGCGCTTTTCAAGAACTGTAGTGGCATGCCAATCGCATGCCCCATCTCCGTTTTAGCAGCTGCCCCCCCTCCCTGTCCACCTTTTATGATGTGGCGCTGTGTGTGTCCTCCCCCTGCTCACTGTGTGCTGTCACCCAGCCACCCCTGCCAGTTTGCTGGTTGTCAACCTCGTGCACCTTTGCTGCAGTGGGATGTCCGTGGTGCTGTGGTGCCTTGTGCTGTTGTGGTGCACACCCTTCCCGCCCCACACACCCTCTTCGATGGGCGCTATGGCGATGCTTTCTCTTGTCCAGAATGGCTGCTGATGCTGTGGTTGTGTTCGACTGGGGGCGTCATCGAACACCTGTGCCTGTTGCTGTGCCTGCCTCCTCGTTCATCGGGATGTCGTTCTGCAGTTGTCGACCTGTGTGGTTCGCTGTCGCGTATTCACAGCTTCTGTTCTGCAAAATGAAAGAAACCCTTTGGATTCCTGTTCCCTGCAATGTGGTCCCATAGCCTGTACCAAACTGACTGAATTAAAAAATTGCAGCGTATTACAATGATGCACGGGTACAGTGATACCATGTGAGTGTGTGATAATTTCTAACTATGGTCTGTTTCTGCCTGTGAGGCAGTTTCTACCAATGCTGGCACTTCATCTGCCTCTGATGCAGTGTGTCGGTGTGTTACAGTTTTTCACAATGGCCTTCGCCTGCCTAGTAGGCAGCTCCTACTATTGTTGGCATACCAGCTGCCTCCAAAACAGAGATTTCTCCAGCTAGAATGATAATTTCTGACAATGGTCTGTATCTGCCTAGGAGGCAGGTTCTACCAATGTTGGCATGTCATCCTCCTCTGAGGCAGTGTGTCAGTGTGTCTCAATATTTCACAATGAACTTTTCTTGCCTAGTAGGCAGCTCCTAATAATATTGTGATACCAACTGCTTTCGAGACAGTGAGTTCTCCAGCTAGAATGCTGCCTGCCTTTGAAGCTGGGTCTGCGCAGGGGACTGGCCGCTTGTAAATGGATTCAATGTGAATTGGCAACCCTGGAATGAGTTTGACTGTGATTTCATTCTATATCTCACTGGTGAATTGTACTCTGCCAATGGGTGCCTACTTCATTAAAATACAGTCAGGACAGCTGCTGTTCTGTCAAACAAAACATTTTGGCAGTGTACTACTTAAATTAAATAGCTTAGATTTCTGTTTCCTGCATGCGGTCCCCTGACCTAAACCAAACATTGACTGAATTTAAAAATTCCAGTGAATTATAGTGATGCATGCGTGTAGTGATAACATGTGGCTGTGTGGCAATTTATGACAGTGGAGTATATCTGTCTGAGAGACAGGTTCCACCAGTGTTGTAATGTCATCTGCTTCTGAGGCAGTGTGTCAGTGTTCCACAGTTTTTCACAATGGCCTTCACCTGCCTAATAGGCAGCTCCTAATAATGTTGGTATACCAATTGCCTCAGAGGCAGTGAGTTTTCCAGCTGGAATGCTGCCTGCCTTTGAAGCTAGGTCTGCACTGGGGATCAGCCACTTGTAAATGGGGTCAATGAGAAGTGACAACATTGGAATGAGTTTGACAGCAATTTCATTCAATATCTCAGCAGTGAATTGTAGTCAGCCAATGTGTAACATGTGACATGAGTGTCGGCGGTTGAGCGCTTGTAAAAATGGTGACTCAATCCCGGTGCATGTCGATGGGGCTACCAATGAGGAAGGGTGACTGGATAGGGGAGGTTCACGCATATAGCAACAGGATGTCGCTGTACATATCGTGCGAGGCGAGCACGATGGAAGAGAGGGAGGGTTGGTCTGGCGTGATTGGTGTGGGGTTGCTGAGCTGGCCCCATAGCGTGGTGGGTGGGTGACAGCCTAGAGCTGTGAGGGTTCTGGGTTCGAGTCCGAGTGCGCCAAAATTTTTGTGCGACCGGCCTGAAATTTTATTTATAAGAATTTGCACCCCCTCTCCGACATGCACTCCTCTGGAGTTGAGAATCTTTTAGTAGGGGTTGCGGGGTGGATACAGGGGCCACAGTCCCCTGCATAACAAGATCAAATCCAATTCCCTGGCATCGTTTTGTTGTGCGCCAGGGGTGTACTTCACTGAAATTGATTTTCGGCGATGTAGGCTTGCCGTAACGTGATTGCCATTGCGCGATCACAGTTATCACATGGAACCAGCCAAGGGGCACCAATTTCATTAACATACAGTTAGGACAGCTGCTGTTCTGCCAAACAAAAGAAACATTTTGGATTCTTGTTCCCGGCATGTGGTCCCATAACCTGTACCAAAGAGAATTATAAAATTGCAGCTTATTACAATGATGCATGCGTACAGTGATACCATGTGGTTGTGGGATCATTTCTGACTATGGTCTGTATCTGCCTGTGAGGCAGTTTCTATCAATGTTGGCACTTCATCTGCCTCTGTGGTAGTGTATCAGGGTGTCAGTGTGTCACAGTCTTTCACAATGGCCTTTATCTGCCAAGTAGTCAGCTGCGATCAATGTTGGTATACCAACTGCCATTGAGGTTGTAATTTCTCCAGCTGGAATGTTGCCTGCCTTTGAAACTGAGTCTGTGTAGGGGAACGGCCACTTGTAAATGGATTCAATGTGAATTGGAAACCCTGGAATGAGTTTGACTCTAATTTCATTCTATATCTCACTGGTGAATTGTACTCTGCCAATGGTTGCCAATTTCATTAAAATACGGTTAGAACAGTTACTGTTCTGCCAAGCAAAAGAAACATTTTAGATTCTTGTTCCCAGCATGCGGTCCCATAACATGTACCAAATACTAACTGAATTAAAGAATTGCAGCGTATTACAATGATGCACACGTTTACAGTGATACCATGTGAGTGTGTGAGAATTTCTGACTATGGTCTATTTCTTCCTGTGAGGCAGTTTCTACCAATGCTGGCATTTCATCTGCCTCCGATGCAGTGTGTCGGTGTGTCACAATTTTTCGCAATGGCCTTCGCCTGCCTAGTAGGCAGCTCCTACTATTGTTAGCATACCAACTGCCTCCAAAATAGAGATTTCTCCAGCTGGAATGACAATTTCTGACTATGGTCTGTATCTGCCTGGGAGGCAGGTTCTACCAATGTTGGCATGTCATCTTCCTCTGAGACAGTGTGTCAGTGTGTATCAATATTTCACAATGTCCTTTTCCTGCCTAGTAGGTAGCTCATAATAATTTGATACCAACTACCTCTGAGACAGTGAGTTCTCCAGCTGGAATACTGCCTGCCTTTGAAGCTGGGTCCGCACAGGGGACCAGCCACTTGTAAATAGATTCAATGTGAATTGGCAAACCTGGAATAAGTTTGACTGTGATTTCATTCTATATCTCACTGGTTAATTGTACTCTGCCGATGGGCACCAAATTCATTAAAATACAGTTAGGACAGCTGCTGTTCTGCCAAACAGAAACATTTTGGCTGTGTCCTACTAAAAATGAAACAACTTGGATTTCTGTTTCCTGTATGCAGTCCATTGACCTAAACCAAACATTAACTGAATTTAAAAATTCCAGCAAATTATAGTGATGCACACGTATCGTGATAACATGTGACTGTGTGGCAGTTTCTGACTGTAGTGTATATCTGCCTGAGAGGCAGGTTCTACCAGTGTTGGCATGTCAGTGTGTCACAGTTTTTCACAATGTACTTTACCTGCCTAGTAGACAGCTCCTACTAATGATGGTATACCAGCTGCCTCCCAGACAGTGAGTCCTCCAGCTGGAATGCTTCCTGCCTTTGAAGCTGGGTCTGCATGGGGGATCGGCCTCTTGTAAATTGGGTCAATGAGAATTGGCAACCCTGGAATGAGTTTGACAGCAATTTCATTCTGTATCTCACTGGTGAATTGTACTCAGCCAGTGGGCACCAATTTCATTAACATACACTTAGGACAGCTGCTGTTCTGCCAAAAAAAGAAACTTTTTGGATTCTTGTTCCTGGCATTTGGTCTCATAACCTGTACCAAACAGTAACTGAATTAAAAGATTGCAGCTTATTACAATGATGCATGCATACAGTAATACCATGTGATTGTGTGACAATTTTTGACTGTGGTCTGTATCTGTCTATGAGGCAGTTTCTACCAATGCTGGCACTTCATTTGCCTCTGTGGTAGCGTATCAGTGTGTAAGTGTGTCACAATCTTTCACAATAGCCTTCACCTAACAAGTAGGCAGCTGCTATCAATGCTGGTATACCAACTGCCATCGAGGTTGTGATTTCTCCAGCTGGAATGCTGCCTGCCTTTGAAGCTGGGTCTGCGCAGGGGAACGGCCACTTGTAAATGCATTAAATGTGGATTGGCAACCCTGGAATGAGTTTGACTGTAATTTCATTCTATATCTCACTGGTGAATTGTACTCTGCCAATGGGTGCCAATTTCTTTAAAATACGTTTAGAACAGCTACTGTTCTATCAAACAAAAGAAACATTTTGGATTCTTGTTCCCGGCATGCTGTCCTATAATCTGTAGCAAACAGTAACTGAATTAAAAAATTGCAGCGTTTTACAATGATGCACATGTACAGTAATACCATGAGAGTGTGTGATCATTTCTGACTATGGTCTATTTCTTCCTGTGAGGCAGTTTCTACCAATGTTGGCATTTCATCTGTCTCTGAGGCAGTACAGTAGTGTCGGTGTATCACAGTTTTTCAAAATGGCCTGCATCTGCCTAGTAGGCAGCTCCTACTAATGTTAGCATACCATCTGCCTTCAAGGGATAGATTTCTCCAGCTAGAATGACAATTTCTGCCTGTGAGGCAGGTTCTACCAGTGTTGGCATGTCATCTACCTCTGAAGCAGTGTATCAGTGTGTCACAGTTTTTCACAATGGCCTTTACCTGCCTAGTAGGCAGCTCCTATTAATGTTGGTATACCAACTGCCTCCAAGGCAGTGAGTTCTCCAGCTGGAATGCTGCCTGCCTTTGAAGCTGGGTCTGCGCAGGGGACCTTCCACCTGTAAATGATTCAATGTGAATTTTTATTATTTTTCTTTTTTTTACCAGAAGAGACGCACTAAGCTGAACGCTTATTTACAGGTGCAACATGGGAGCACAGGGAAGTTATGTGACTTGCTCAGGGTCACACAGTATGCAAGTGGGGACTGTGGGATTCAAATCCAGGTTTCCAGGTTTGCAGCTCAGAGCCTTAAACCACTACACTATACTGCCTTCTGCCACCCTGGAAGAAGTCTGACAGTGATTTCATCTGTATCTCACTGGTGAGTTGTACTCAACCAATGGACACCAATTTCATTAACATACAGTTAGGACAGCTGCTGTCCTGCCTTACAATACATTTTGGAAGTGTCCTACTTAAATGAAACAACTTGGAATTCTGTTCTCTGTATGCTGTCCCCTGACCTAAACCAAACATTGACTGAATTTTAAAATTCCAGCATGTTACAGTGATGTATATGTACTGTGATAACATGTGACTGTGTGTCAATTTCTGACTGTGGTCTATATCTGCCTGAGAGGCAGGTTCTACCAATGTTGGCATGTCATCTGCCTCTGAGACAGTATGTCAGTGTGTCACAGTTTTTTACAATGGCCTTTACCTGCCTAGTAGGCAGCTCTTACTAATGTGGTATCCCAAGTGCCTCCGAGGCAGTGGTTTCTCCAACTAGAATGCTGCCTGCCTTTGAAGCTGGGTCTGCGCCACCTGTAAATGGAATCAATAGTAACTGGCAACACTGGAATAAGTTTGTCCTCGATTTTATTCTATATTAATGTAGAATTATACTCAGCCAATGGGTGCCAGTTTCATTAGCATATGGTTAGGACAGCTGCTGTCCTGCCAAACGCTACATTTTGGCTGAATCATACTTAAATGGAACAACTTGGATTTGTTTTCACAGCATGTGGTCCCCTGATCTGTTCCAAACAGTGACTGATTTAAAAAATTCTAGTGCATTACAATGATGCGTGTTCGTACAGTAAGACCATGTGAGTGTGTGACAATTTCTGACTATGGTCTGTATCTGCCTGAGAGGCAGTTTCTACCAATGTTGGCATTTCATCTGCCTTTGAGGTTATGTGTCAGTGTGTCACAATATTTCAGAATGGCCTTCACCTGCCAAGTAGGCTTATCAATGTTGGTTTACCAATTGCCATCGAGGTTTTGATTTCTCCAGCTGGAACATTGCCTGCCTTTCAAGCTGAGGCTGTGCAGGGGAACGGCCACTTGTAAAGATATTCAATATGAATTGGCAACCCTCAAATGGGTTTGACTGTGATTTCATTCTATATTTCACTGGTGAATTGCATTCAACCAATGGATGCCAATTTCCTTGACATATACAGTTAAGGCTGCTTTGAAATGTAATGTGTTTTCTTGTTTTACAGTGCTCAGCTGCATAACAGCCAGTGTTGGGTAAGTTACTTTTTGTATTACTTTCTATTACTTTTTGAAAACTTGTTCCAGTAAGCTCTGTGCAGTCACTAGCAAGGATGGAGAAGTACTGGAAAATGTAATACACCTTACAGTTACAATTACTTATGTCTTCTTATACAAAAGAAATACCTAACTGTAACTGATTGCATTTCTTTGAAAGTAACTAGTAACTAACCTATTACTTTTAAAAAATGTAATCTGTTATAGTTATTTATTGTTTTTGTATAAAAAGAATTAAGTAACTATAACTGTAAGGTGTATTACTTTTTCTAGTACTTCTCCATCCTTGCTAGTGACTGCACAGAGCTTCCTGGAACAAGTTTCCAAATGTAATAGAAAGTAATAGAAAAAGTAACTTACCTAACATAGATAACAGCCTGTGCATAATGGCTGATCTAGTATGTCTTTTTTCCTATCAGTCACTAGATTATGTTCATGGTATTTTGTAAACATATTTGGATGGTCATACTAACACTTCTGCTTTCTTTTACTTATACAGATGGAGTGATACTGGATAAGTTCCATTGAGAGTCGTTTGAGAAAGGAAGTGAATCCCAATGTCACCCTAAAGATTTTTATACTAGGCAGTAAAGGGAAAGAACAGTTTATCCAGGAACAGTTATCAGAACTGAGTGATTCACATGTTGGCTTTTACACATCCAAAGCAAAATGCAAAAATATCCTTTTTCTACTGTTGTGAGTGATCAAGCAAAGCATATGGATGTTATTCTGGAAATCCATGCACATCCCAGGCCAATTCCTATCGGTCTTATGGTACTTTCACATTTATTGATGATGTTAATTTTTCTGGCCATGTTTTAGGACTGAAGCCATTACAGAATTGTTACGATATTGACTGTTCTGAGCATCAGAAAGTTAATCATATCCATCCTGAAGTGCTTTTAGATATACACTGCTGGTTATCACAGGGTCTGCCATCAACCAATATAATTATGCGGTACTGTAAATGGTCCCGCGATAGAGGTTTTAATGAGCTAAATGACCCCAGATACTTAGTTACACATTGTGACATGAAATTCATCAGGCAACATTTTATGTTGCAACAGCACGTTAATGCTGATGACAGTGCCAGTGTTGCGGAGCTGCTCCAAAGTGACCTCAATGACCATGTCATTCATTTTCAGCCATTAGAAGTGAACGTCAACCCCTTATCATTGCGATAGCCTCATCATGGCAATGTGATATGCTGTCAGCAGTGTACAGTAATACCAGCAAATACATGTTTGCCAAGTTTGGCAACAGCTTTATGGGTTTCACCATGATAATCTGTCTTTGGTTGACTTATTATATATTCTTATGTTAGGTACATTGTTACATCTGTTACAACATAGGCAAGGCCACTGGTATTCTGTAGTTCTGGTGAAGCACAGCTTTCCACTGAATTAGCATGATGCCACGGGCTGTCCGCTGTGATGCTTATGTAGTTTTTCATGGGTGTTTATTATCCAAATATATACCTTTCCATCCTGGACAGCTCTTTTCAAAATTATATTTTTCTTGTATCCAGTTCTCTATGTTCATCAGTGCCCCTCTGCAACAACAGCACTGGAAACTGTATTTGATGACAGAACTATGTTGCGTCACACACAAGAATATGTTGTGCTTCTTAATTCTGAAAATGATGCCCTATAACTCAGTGGAGCATGTTGCTTCAATGACTACAATTTGCTGCAGAATGCCAGGTGCCGTGTACATTAATGAATAACCTACATAGCAATACATGGCTGTTTATGTGTAATGACACTTGGCCACGCACTTAGTCATGTGTCACATTTTACTAGTGTAGTGTCCCAAAGTTTGAGGCACAACAGAACCAGAAGAAGGTGCCCCAATAGAGAAGAAAGTGCCCCAGTAGAGGAGAAGGTGCCAGAGGGCCCCAGATCAGAGTGGGTAGGGCAGGGGTAATGTACAGGGCTCCCCTGCAATGTGTTCTTCTCCCCTCACCCAGCAGCAGCAGCACTGTCAAAAAAATAAAGGAAGTTTTCCTCTGTGACTGCCTGCTCCTGCTATCTCAGAACCCACCCCCAAGCAGGCAGCGTGAGCACTGATGTCCACACACTGGGACTGCTGCCCCTGCCCAGTGTGTGACATTTTTTTAAAATCAGTAGGACTGGCATGTGTGAGCTCAGGGTTCCAGAACTCGAATTTAACATTTGAAGAGAGGTTTTTTGTTTTTTTTGTCAGTTGGTATAGTGGCAGTGAAGAGAGAGGGCACAGACAGTGAGTGGGGACCCGATAGGCTTACCTGGAAGAGGCTGAAGCCATCCCAAGGGCTGTGCTGTGTCAACAGTCTTCATGTGCGGTGGCATAGTGTCCAGTGGCCGAACATGAGGCAGAAGAGAAGCAACTCCCCCAGAGTGCGGTTTGGTCTAGGATAGCCCCATTTAATTTTTTTATTTAAAATTAAAAGTTTACCGGTCCCTCGTCAGCAGCCACAGTAAAGCTGCATCCATAAAGTGACACCGTTGGGTGCTGGAAGTCCCACAAGGCTCCCAGTTGTCCTCCCAGTGTGTGCAGCTGTCCCTTTTTTGCCAGCACTTCTCACCTCCTTAACCAAATTTCTTCACCTTAGGCCTGGTGAGTCATCGGCAGCATCAGTGCCAAAATGCTGACTGCCAGAAAGTTTAAAATAAAAATAATAATTTGGTAGAAGCGCTCCGAGCACTAACGGAGGGGCAGGCAGGAAGGGCTCCTGAGATGTCAATAAATAAATGTTCTGTGGGCAGCGACATCCAAAAGGGAGGGGCCAGACATAAAGGCCCAGCCATAGGGGAACCTTTTAAATATTTGTGAAGGGAGTGTAGATGAGACGGAGCAGGAGGGAGGTGACAGACAGGCACTGCATAAGCCTGTAGAAAAGGTTTAAAAGGGCAACCAGGCCCAGTGTATTTAAAGGGGCCCAGCCACTGTAGTCCCAGTGTATTTAAAGGGGCCCAACCACAGTAGGCCCAGTGTATTTAAAGGAGCCCAGCCACAGCCCTGCATCTTAAGGTACAGTCCTTGAACTAGCCCGGGAACCCGCCAATCTTACCATTCGCTGCTGTGTACTGCACTCTACGCAGGATTGGCTGGTGTATCTGTGGCTGGACTGAGGATTGGCTGCCTTCCTTGACTCGCTATTACTGTTGCTTTATTTTTTTCTTTTTTCATACTATTGGCTGAGCACCGGGCAGATCTCTAGGCTGCCAGCTGCCTATTTTAATTAATGATTGGATTTGTGCAGCATGTGTAGCTGATTTTTTGGCTGCAGATTTATTTGTGATGTTGGTGTAGCGGCAACAAATTAACCTGTTTGAGACTGTTTAACTGTGGGGAACGAATTGCCTTGAATACTGTTGTAACCCCCAGGGGGTGCTATCCTAAGAGCTACTACCCCTGCCTGCCTCGGCCGTGACAGGGTGAGGGGCCCAGATCCGTTGACGGGTGCCTCCACCCAGAGGTCGGGGTTAGAACAGTCAAGGTTGACTCGGTCACAGCCCTCTGGGTTGCTGCAACCCCCCCCCCTTCCCACTAGTGGCTCACACAGTTTAATTACAATGTCCTTACCCTGAGCACTTACCCCCTGGCTCGAACCACTCAGCTCACTCCAGGGACCCCCTGGAAAGTAAGGTACAGTTATCAAATATTCACTGTGCAGTATGTCACCAGTAAAACACAAACCAGCCAGTGTACTTTTGCAAAACAAACAATCTGATTTATTTAAGGGGAGATAACAAGGACCGGGGGAAATCAGGGTGATTGGCTTACCACTATAATATATGTTTGTCTACATAGGGCTCTGTGCACAGGCCTAACCTATTAATTACTGTCTATGGGTACCCAAGCCCTAATGGCTAGTTCCTCGATGCAGCTGATTGGGGCCCTGACACAAACGAGCATTTAGTTCCTGAGCAGATCAGATGGAGCCAGAGAACTCAACTAGTACAGTCAGCAATACAACAAGACGATTTTGCCTTTGCTTGTAACCTTTAACAGGGAGCTACCCTGATTCAGTACTCACAACTCCAGCAGAGAACCAGTCCTTCCCCACTCGCAGGGCTGAGCCTGAGCTTCAAAGGCCTCCTCACACATTTATATGGAAAACAACAGAGGGGTACCACACCAGGCAGCTGCTCCCAGGACCCAACTGAACTCGCAGCTATCCGGGCGTTTCACTGCAGCTTCACTGTCCTGACAGACCGAGCGCGATTCAGCAGATTATCCAGTCCTCTTCCAGTGGAGCCTGGTAGGTAGCTGTGCTTGTACACAGCCTCCTCTGACCGCTGCCCTGCGGATTTAGTCCGAGGATCGCCGGCGATTTCAACAGCCACCTCAGGCCTTTCATCTGCTTCCCGCGCGAACACTCAATGACTCAGGAGCTCAGAGCTCCTTCCTCCTTCACAGCCACAACGTCTCTGCCCCTTGACAGCATGGGGCCATCCTCTCTGTTCGGGTGCCACCCGATCCCATTGGCTGGCTCCAGATGCCAGTCACTTACTTTTACTATCAAAGGCGCGAAAAAGGCGCCAGGGTCCAGACTCCACTTCCCACAATTACCAGCTGTATCCTCATTGGTCAGGCGACTCCCTAGAGAGTCCTCACGATCTGATTGATCCACTTCAGCAGTTCCGGACCAACATGGTGGGGCACAACAGAAACAGTCCAAGCTGCAAGAAAACAGGTTAGAACAAACTGTATCTTCATTATCACTCTTAACAATTCCCAGCAAATAGTTACATCTTTATATCGTGCTCCCTCTGCGCAGTCAGCGACAGCAAAACAGAGCACTTAGGCAACAGCTCAAGTGGGACTCGAGCAGGGAACACACAGACCCCCCATTCGAACTAATTATAACAACAAGCAGGCAGCCCTTAAAGGGACAGTACACAGAGGCTCTAAAAGCACTTACAACATTGCCATTTAAAACGGCTTAAGCGCCGAACGTCAACCACCAGGGGACACTTAGGCAGCTCCTAGGAGGCTTTTAGGAACCCCCATTTACAGGGGGGTTACACTGTTATTGTGTCCACTAATTGAAATGCCATAGTAACCTTATATATCTGAGAGAAAAAGCTTCATTTGTGATCTGTCTGCTTTCCATAGTAAATAAAATCCTCCTTGTTTAAAACCCATTCTCTTCTTTGCATAAAACTCTTTCTTTTGGCACCAGACCAGTGTCTCCTACTCCTCCCCCCCAGTCTCTGCTAGTAAATTCCTTTGTGCTCTCTGCCACCATTTAAGCTTTTGTTCATTTGTGAGCCTCCCTCCCTGCAATCCCTGCCCACTGATTAAGTTAACCAGCTTATAGTGTTCCTTTTCTCTAAAATCCCTGCCCACCGCTTTGCTCTATTCTGCCTTTGTGATTCATTCCCCCTATTTTAACCTCTGCCTTCTGCTCTTTCTTATTTAGGCAGCCCTTAATAGGGCCATGAGGATTGTGGCACGGCTGGGGAAGCTAGCTGGCCACCACCTGACATCGCCCTCCACCTCTCTGCCTATTGAAAAGCCTGCATCTTAAAGTACAGTCCTTGAACTAGCCCGGGCACCCACCGATCTTACCATTGGCTGCTGTGTACTGTGCTTTGCGCAGGATTGGCTGGTGTATCTGTGGCTGGACTAAGGATTAGCTGCCTTCCTTGACTCACTATTACTGTTGCTTTATTTTTTCCTTTTTCCATACTATCGGCTGAGTGCCGGGTGGATCTCTAGGCTGCCAGCTGCCTATTTTAATTAATGATTGGACTTGTGCAGCATGCATAGCTGATTTTTCATCCCGGCCCCCCACCTCCTCCTGGGCCTCCTTTAAATACGCAGTTTGCCATGCCCACTAACTGGAGTTCTACCCCTATTGGCAGTTGCCAATCTGACTCAATGCACTTTAAAGGATTGTAGCTAAGATCATTGACTACTGACAAATCTTGTCTCCCAGGGAACTATACTGCATAGCCTTCTTCTAGGACCTTCCAACTATAAGGCTTAGTGCCTAGGCTAATATATATTAGCTATACTTGGGAACTATACTAGGGATCTATACTCTTAGCTTCTCCTAGGACCATTCAACCGTGAGGCTTAGTGCCTATGTCTTCTGCTACTATGTGTAACATTAGCTAGAGGTTGGTGGCGTTTCTGCATGTAGCTGTGTTGGATAGAATCCCTGCTGGTGCATATTGATTCTGCTTCCGCTGAACAGGGCTGGAAAAAAAACATTTCTTTTTCATACATTGCAAATAGGTCAATGATGAAGTCTCCTGGAATACCCCCTTTCTATCTACTTCTTTTGCTATGCTTGCTTGATGGGCAGCAGACTCCAGTGCTCTTAACTGATTCCACATTAGCACAGGATTCATGTTTTTTCTGCTCAGGATTACCAGGCTTCCTGGAACCCTGTGAATGGCTAAATGAGCCTCCTGTTTTGGTTCTTTATTTGCACCTCCCTGAATGCTCAGCTACTGCCTCTGACAGTGCAAATGCCTTTACGGGCTTGTTAGTTTTCCCTTTAGCCAAGCAGCTGTCAACTAATCTGTCAGTCAGGCAGCTTATCGATGTCATGCTAGGTCCTTTTAAATCCTATGCGGACAACTCCTCTTTCTGCTGCTATCATCCTTGCAAATGCAAATGGACAAGACCACTCAGACTGCTTTTAGCTGCCATAATGAATATTCTGCTTTTACTACTGGTATGCTTTGGAAATGTAGAATTAAACCCAGGTCCTCTTGCTGCCATTTCTTCTCCAGCAGACCTCGCATGTACTAAAGGTATGAGCTTTATGCATGTCAATGCCTGCAGTTTGTTAAAGAAATTTGTCGCTATACAAGCATGGATTAGCCATGCCTTGCCAGATGTGCTGGTGATCTCAGAGACTTGGCTTAGAACTGACACTCCTGAACGAGATGTGAATATTCCTTCATATATAATTTACAGGACTGACAGGAACTCTAGAGGAGGGGGCTAGCCATATATGTACACAACAGATTTTCTACCATGGTTATTAATTCTACCTCTGTTCCTAAGGAATTTGAAAGTCTTGCGCTAAAAATTTAACTTTCCTTATCTGCCCAATTGTGTGTCATAGCATGCTATAGGCCTCCTTCCACAGGATACCTGCTACTGGACCATTTAAACAATATATTAGGTTCTATGACAACAGAACATATTATTTTGGGTGACTTCAATCTTGACTGGCTGTCTAGTGCTGCTAAACCTCTTAAAATTACTTGTGACTCCCTTGGGCTATCACAAATTATTACTGAAGCAACTCGTCCCAATAAGAAGTTCTCTAGCAAGAGCACCGTATTGGATCTTATCCTAGTAAGCAAACCACACATGTTACCCATGCTAGCGTATTTTTTACAGATATCAGTGACCACTGCTTCATTGCCTGTGTGAGATCTGGCAAAAAAACAGCTGCTACCTCAAAATTCATAAATAAGAGATGTCAACGAAACTGTGACCCCCGTAGCTTTTTATTTGACCTGCAAAACTCAGCAAGCTGGCAAAAGTTTTACCTTGCTAAAACAGAAAATGAAGCCTACGACATTTTCCAGGATATTCTGTGTGGGACACTGGACATTCATGCACCTCTGGCTAAGTCCCGTACTAGAAAAATTTCTTGCCCCTGGTTCTCAGCTGAATTAAAGACAGCATTGATTAATCGTGACTTTCTCTGGAAGAAAGCCCGGAAGACAAAACTACCGGATGACTGGATACTATTTAGGAAGGCCAGAAACCTTTGTACCAAAATGGTTAGGGAGGCTAAGGAAACTTACTACCATGCCAAACTGGATTCATCCGCTAAATGCTCTTCTAACTTCTGAAAAAACACTAAAGGAAGTTGAAGGGCATACATCTTCTAACTCTCTCCCAAACAAAATTTACCTTCAACGACACTTCACTCACTCACTGATAAACCAGCTATCCTGGAACTCTTAAATGATCATTTTGCTACTGCAGGCCTTGCCTTTGTCACTTTTCCTGCAAACAAACTACGCTCACAAATCAATGATTTGGACCCAAGCTCTCTGGATTCATCTGGATTATTGAATGAGGATGTATTCTCATTTCAGATGATTACCCTGAAAGAAGTCGAAGATCTGCTGTTTCATCTTGATGTAACCAAGAGCGCTGGAGCTGACTACATTGACCCTTACTTTCTAAAACTTAGTTACCATATCCTTGCTGCTCCAATTACGCATGTATTAAACCTCTCCTTATCTCAGGGTGATCTTCCCTCCATTTGGAAAACTGCCTGCATTATTCCACTGTTCAAATCTGGAGACACAGCTGATCTAAATAACTATAGGCTAATTTCCTTGCTGCCGATGCTATCAAAACTTTTGGAGAAAATAGTGAGTATGCATCAAAGGAACTTCCTGGAAGATGCGAACCTTCTAAACCCATTTCAATCTGGTTTTAGGCCTCGCCATAGTACGATCTCAGCCCTTGCTAAGGTAACTAATGACTGGCAGACTGCTCTGGATGTCAGACATTTTGTTTGTGCTGTTTTCCTGGACTAAAGCAAGGCTTTCGACACTGTTGACCATGACTTGGTTTTAGGATCCCTCTGTCAGATTGGTCTTGATCGCTGTGCATTGAAATGGTTTTCCAATTACCTGACCGGTCGCCAACAGCAGGTAAAAGTGGAAGGAGAACTGTCCCAGCTAAAACCATTATTGAGGGGAGTTCCACAGGACTCTATCTTGGGGATGTTACTTTTTGCTATTTACATCAATGATATTGATGTTGGGATTAATTCCACTGACACACATCTATTTGCGGACAACATGGTACTGTACATAGCTAGACCCACTCCAGAAGAAGCATGTCTGGTCTTGCAACAGGAATTCAATCAACTGCATCTTCAGCTCCTGAAACAAAAGTTGCTTTTAAATGTGAAAAAGACAAATGTGATGCTAATCTCACCCCTTTCAAACACCTCTAACCTTACTGCCCTATGCTCCTCACTTCAAATCCATACATTACTAGGCAAATCCCTTGAGTTCGTAACAAAGTTTAAATACTTGGGGATCTAGATCGACCACAAGCTTTCCTTCCTTGACCATATTGAAGAGCTAATAAAAAAGCTGAAGCATAGGCTTGGCAACTTCTACAGAATTAAGCATTTTTTGACCCAGGATGCTAAAAAGTGTCTGGTACACAGAACTTTTCTTTCCTTACTTGACTATGCTGACTTTCTGTACTCCCAAGGACCTGCCTGTATGCTGGACAAACTTGACGTGCTTTACCATAGAGCCATAAGTAGATGCTCCTTATTCTACTCATCACTGCACCCTTTATGCTCTAGTTGGGTGGTCCTCTCTCAAACATAGGAGGCAAAGAAATGCTGCATTCTGGACATACAGAGCTATCTTAAATAAACTGCCTCAATATATATTGGACTGTCTTCTGGTATCTGCGATAGGCAGGTACACCCTGAGGAGTTCCTCCCTTATCCTATTGAATATTTCCAAGATTAAAACACACTTTGGAAGGGCAGCCATAAGTCATGCATTGCCCCAACTTTAGAACAACCTGCAAAAGACATTAAGGTTGACCCGCCTTATCAGTTTACCAGCTTTTAAAATGCTTTATGCTCGAAGTGGGAAGGATTCCTGCAACTGCTTCCACTAAGGTGATGCTCCATGCATGTGTGTGGAACAAGTTATGCATGATGGAACTCTCGATCAGCTCTCACTCATCTATTTGACCTGGTCTCTGCTCTTCCCTCAGTATGCCCAAGCTGTCTTGACAGGATGTCCTTTATGATTGTCCCTCCATACTCATATGCCACTTTCGGTGCCGGGGGATCTTTAGTTGTTGTTCTGTGGTTTGTGTTGAACCTCAAGCTGAAGTTTGAACTATCTCTGCAGTTGGGTATCACCTTCTTACCACGAACTACGCCCGGACCCTAAACGTCACCTCTATTGTTCTTCTAGGCCCTGAGCTTGCCTGATCTGCACTCCTTCCCAGCTGGATTCATTTGGCCTATTCTGTCCCTTAACTTGAGCCATTACTACTGAACTATCCTTGACTAACATACTAACATACTAGATGCCAGCAGAGTAGGTCTATTGGTCTATCAAGTCTGCTTGTGTCTCAGCACCCTAATTGGGTACCATAGCCCTCTATCTGTCTCCTTCCACTGTTACTCCATGGTATACATAGTCTTAGCACTTATACTTAACTCATATTACTGTTTATCTATTCTAGTATAGTCATAGTATGGTGTACTTTTGACCTTGTCCAGCTTCATACTACTGAGTTTAGACTGCTCCCTTGATTAGGCTGGTGCATCTGAATACCTATTGTGTCATGTGTATGTATATATATATATATATATATATATAAAGTTAATATTGTATTGATTCTGTAAACCGTGCCCTGATTATTTCATTGAATGTATTCACTTGCTGTTTTTTGTCCTATCTTTTGATTATACTGTTTATGTCCAGGTCCATCTTGAAAATGAGCTTTTGCTCAATAGTGTCTCACCTGGCTAAATAAAGAATTGATGCCGGCCCGGTGGCGCTGAGGGTTGAGGTGCTGGTCGCTACATCTCGCGCCACACCGGCGACCCGTGTTCGGGAACGAGCACGGGTTGCCGGGGGTCGGCGGGGAGGAGATGGATTGAGCATCTGGAGGACTGCTCTCCATCTCCAGGGTGGGGGGATTTAGGCTGCCGGTGTTTGCCTGACCCATAGCGGAGGCTGGGGATCAACAGCCGCGGCGAGAAGAAGGGAGGCGGGACATGGTGGGCGGCGACTGGGTGCCTTGCAGGAGCATGCACGCACTCAGTCGCTGGCGTCATTTGCACGCTATGCCCGCTTGGGAAGAAAATTGAGGAAAAAATGGAGCCCGCAGTACGACTTTCCTCCGGCGCCATTCCGAGGACGCCTCCTGGCATGGACCTGTTCAGGTGGGTTGAGTCGCTTCCCCACCACCCTGCCGCTGAAGAGGGTAAGTCGCGGGTGCGGAAGGAGGCCCATGTCCAGGATGAGTCGGAGGAACGGGCGGAGTGCGGGGGTCGCTGGAGCTCCTGTGGAGAGAAACAACATCCGCAAAAAAAAAATAAATAAATAAAGAATTGTTTGATTGATTGATTGAGTAGGCCCAGTGTATTTAAAGGGGGCCTAGCTACAGTAGGAACAGCATGTAATTAAGGGGGCCCAGCCACAAAAGGCCCTCAGTTTAAAGGGGCCTAACCAGCCAGGTGTCCCACAACTTAAAGGGACTGTACAGTTTTTAGCAGCTAGTATACCCACAGGTACAGGGGATCCAGATTTAGTTAGAGGGACCCCATTCAGTTAAGCCCCACCTGAAGAGATACCCAGATATATGCTCATGAACTGTGGTCTGGACATTCAGAGACTGTGATATCGACGACCGATGTTGGAAATGTGACATTGAGCATAACTGCTGGAACTGCGATATTGAGCATAACTGTTCAAGCTGTGACATCTATTTGAACTACTGAAATTTGGTAAATCTTCCAAAACAAGTAATTGCCCTAGGTTTACAGCTACATTGCATCATGTCATCATTTTGTGCCAGTGTATTTTCAAATCATTCTTCAACAACCTTCCAGAGACATTCAGCCAGTGTATTTCCTGTATCAGTTTTCAGCAATCCTCAAAAGGGTGTCCCACCAGTGTATTCCAGAATCAATCTGCAGCAGGACTCATGAAGATCCATGTCCGCAGCTGTACCCTTGCAATGCCATGTTTTTTGTTTTCCTCCAATAGTCCCAGTGTATGGCCTGGCCCAGTGCAGATTCTGCCATCTGCTTTCTTGTTTTACCATCTCCATTGTGGTGATGCCCTGATCTCTGTTATTCATCCAACTTCTGAAGACCTCCTCATCCTGGATCTCAATTTCCATGGGGTCCTCCAACCTCCTTTTGCATCTTCTGTACCTGGCAGTTCACAAGTGGGCTGTGGCAGGGTATTCTGCATCTTCCATACCTGGCAGGCCACAAGTGGGCTGTGGCAGGGTGTTCTGCATCATCTGTACCTGACTGTCCACAAGTGGGCTGTGGCAGGGTGTTCTGCATCTTCTGTACCCGGCAGTCCAAAAGCAGGCTGTGGCAGGGTGTTCTGCATCTTCTGTACCCAGCAGTCCACAAGTGAGCTGTAACAGGGTGTTCTGCATCTTCCATACCTGGCAGTCCACAAGTAGGTTGTGACAGGATGTTCTGCATCTTCCATACCTGGCAGTCCCCAAGCGGGCTGTGGCAGGGTGTTCTGCATCTTCCATACCCGGCAGCCCCCAAGCGGACTGTGGCAGGGTATTCTGCATCTTCTGAACCCCACTGTCCACAAGCGTGCTGTGGCAGGGGTTTCTGCATCTTCTGTACCCAGCAGTCCACAAGCAGGCTATAACAGGGGTTTCTGCATCTTCCATACCCAGCAGTCCACTAGTGGGCTGTGGCAGGGTGTTCTGCATCTTCCATACCCAGCAGTCCACAAGCAGGCTGTGGCAAGGGTATTCTGCATTCATTGTCTCCAGTGGACTGTGGTCAGATACATTATATTTCAATTCCGATGGCCCTCAGTGGGTTCTTAGCCGAGAGAATCTTCATGCTTGTTTTTGTTTCTGACATCCCACGAGAGGTGGGTGTGGCCGATGGACTCATGGTCTCTTTAGAAACCCTCTCTGTATCCCTCTAGTCCCACAAACAGTCTTCTGAGTCATGCTGATCTGCCAGCTTACTTGTTCCCCATTGCACAAATTCCTTTTGTCTTGTCTTCCCATTTACAACTGGACAACCCCATGATGACAGAGAAAGTAACAACCGTGCATGAACTGCCACTGATATCAGTCACAGAGTTTTATTAAAACATGCTGTAGAAGTTCTTAGGTTTGGAGTACTCTGGGGTAGTAGTCACTTAATCAGAGGTGCACCTCGGGTAGAGTGAAGTGATCCTTGCAGTGATTATCAGATCTTGTCATGTGAAAACACTCTTAGAGTGTAGCTGTTACAGCCAGTTTTATTGTAGAGTCACCCACTTATAGGGACCTCAGAGTTCTCCTCGTGCAGGAGTTTAGAAGTATTATCTTACCCCTTCTTCCCTGTGACCATGTCTTCCTTTCCCTGGTTATAAATAAATTCTGTAAAGCATCTGAAACTCATTTATGACTCCCACCTCTCTTTGTCAGGTGATAACATCCATGTTCTTGGGAACCTGAAGTGTTCTCATGCCATTCCACCTGCAGGGAGCGGCACTGGTGTTGGTAAATTGTGTGAGATTTATTTGGGTCATCATGACACTGTTGCTGTAGCCACCCTTTTATTTTAGTGGATCCCAGCACACACTACCATCAGGGCACCACACTAGTAATGTTAATAATGGATTTTGCTGTTATGAGCTATGAGTGACATGTTTTCTGCATCAGTACTCTCAAGCCTGCATCTTCTCCCTTTTGGCTATCCATGCTATTGGTCCTATTGGTCCACATTAATGAAGGATGCAGAACATAGTGGATACTGCTTTGCATCAGAGAACAGTGAGGCTGTGTTAACTTTCTGTGATTGACATGACAACCTAGTAAACCTTGACAGCACTGCTGCAGAACTTTACTATTGCCAAGACAACCACAATGTGGCAGTTCACTCATTCTCATAATTAGTCTTTCATTGTCTATGTCCAGTTGTGCCATAGAGCTCTAACATTTATCACCAGTGCCCCATTCAACATGCATCATTGCCATCTCCACACACAGCTAGGATGGCCCTCACTTCATTATAGGAGACAGAAATGCCTGTCTATTACCAGCATGCTCCGTCCTACATCACCGACCTTTTCAGATGTATCCCTGGTGCATACTGTCTCAGAAGGTAGTATTACAAACTGGTTGACACACCTAGGATACAAACTAGATTCCGTGCTTTATCCCTAAGCTATAGCTTCCCCACTATTTGGAATACTCTCCAGAAATCATTAAAGCTTACAAAAATGGTGGGAATGCACACATTCAAGACCCTGTCATGTCAATTGCTTACAGAAGTATGTAACTGCTTCTCAAAAGCTAATTCTACAGTTAGAAGCTCCCAACTTTGTTTTTCTTCCAGCACTCATTCCATCCGTGTAGCAGTTTGCTACCATCTAGTACTTAATCCCTTGCTCCTACTGGTAGTTGTTCGCCAACAGTTTTTTAGCTTTTATCACTTTCCATGCCCCCGTTCACCTTGCTATGGCCTCCATCCTGTTCTCTAGTCCTGCTCCAGCCTTGCCACTTAATTGTTCAGGGGCTTATTCCAATCCTACCCCTACCTTCTTCGCAATTCTAGCTTGTACTGTGATATCTAAGCGTCCCTTTCTTCCATTTGTTCCCCCACATCATGTCTATGGTTTTGAAAAATGTTTGCATGTTTTTATTAAGCTTTCTCAACATTTTAAGGTTTTGTAAATTGTACGACTTGTCATGATGTTTTGTATTACTTGTGCCATGTCCACCCAGGACCACTTTATAAATGAGTTCTCTCAATGGTGTGTTCCTGGTTAAATAAAAATTGAATTGAATTGAACTGAGCTGTGAACACCGCTGTCTCATTACACATAAGAAATCCACACGCCATTATGTTTCACCACAGGTTCTACTCTGAACTCTCAACTGCCTAAACAAGTAGGTCGTTAGTAGATCTTACTTGAATCCCCCCCCCCAATGTTACTACAGGCAAACACTCTGAAGAAGGAACAACTGAACACCAATGCTAAGTGTTACCTGCAATATTACGTAACAGTCAAAAGTTTGCACTGAATGATCATGCCTGTTCAGAAGGCGGACATCCCTGTGTTTCAAAGGCACAATTTCTGTAAGTGTCCCTTAGCACTGCATGTCCTTCTTGGGTTGTATACCGGTGGGAAGCATCATACATATTTTATGTGTCACACTCCAGACTGTCAATGTTGGGTGCATTTCAGAACAAGCACGGTCTTTAGTTTTAATTCAGATAGTTCTTATGCATAATATTTGCCTTCCTCATTACTGGCATGAAAACTTATTCCTGTCAAATCTATTTAGTACTTAGATTATCCAGTCAGTTGAGATTTCCACTACAGAGTATTCTACCAAATACAGTAATATGGCATGTGGACATCCTATACAAAGTGTGATACAAGTGCACTAGTGTTGTTCACTTATTCTCTAGGCACTGTGAAAGCAGAACACAGTGCAAATACTGCTTCTGATTCACAAATGCTCTGTACAGTTTTGAGGCCTTCCACTGTCAACACTGTCTGTGGAGTAGAACAGATCAAAAAGAATGATCAACAAGCATACGAGTGCAAACAGGCTGTGATGACATCCTAACGTGTTCTCACATTGATATGATGCACCCAGGATGGTACAACAACACGTCGATGTCCCATCAGTGGTACAACATCACTAGCAGCCAATGCATTTGCATACACAGCAGACAGCAGCCCTATCACAATCATTACTAACAAGTTCTAGTCACTTTTGGTGAGTGTGACTCATATTTCAGCTTTGTCGTATTGCATCCTAGATCCACCACATCCCCATCACCAATTCTGAATGTCCCTTTTTTCTGCCACAGGCAGCTCTTTCATGATATCAACCAGATATTAGTTTGAGGGTATCTCTTGCAGCAGGCCATGCCTCACACATGTTTGGAGCAGTGGAAGGAGTGGGGGCAGGGGGATAAGAATGCCAGCTGCATGCCTTGGGCAGCTGAACTATTGTTGCTTCATTCTTTCTTTAAGCATTTTGCTTTAGTGGTGGGATTCAGGGGATTTGATAGCTTTTTGTGCTCATTTTGGGGATTTGTTTTCATTGGGATGCCTTCTGTATGATCGGATTTCGGGAGCTAAATAATCAGCAGCAAAGAACTTGGACAGGAGGAGAAAGCATAAATGGAAGTGTGTTATTTTAAATACCTTGTGTTTCTCAGTAATTCAGAAGGACTGATGTACTGCTGAAGGAGCCAGGGCTCGAGTCAGGAATCGGGCTGATTGTCTCTCATGAGAGTCGCAGAAAGATCCCACCCTCCTTCCCCCAACTCACCCACCCTGAGCTCCTACAGATTTATAAGGAGAAGTGCAAACCCCAACCTTTACACTGATCTGACTAGAACATCCAGGACTACAAATACACAGGAAGACATGGGGGTACATGAGAGAGAGAGGGGAGGGAGGGAGCGAGAGAGAGAGAGAGAGAAAAACAAAACAAAGAAACCCTGTCATCATTTGGGACAAGGCAGTGAGGAGGGCTGACTGGAATGGGGGGCAATACAAGGGTGGCCTAGTGAAATGGAGGGTCCAGGGGATGGGACAGGCAGGATCAAAAGGGTGGGGTAGGAGGGGATGAATAAGGTAGAGCAGGAAGGGATGGTGGAAGGGTAGTAGGTTGCAAAGGCTGTGGGGCAGCCATCTTCTTAAGGATTGCATGGAGGGCTGTGGTTGCTTGGTATGCAGACAGCTTGGACAGCTAAGAGAAGAGATTGTATGGCTGAGAGGGGAGCTGTGGGGATGATGGAGGGACAGGGGGGCCATCTGAGGCCAAGGGGCCATAGAGGAGCTTACCCAGATGGCCTAGCCAATGGGCCCAGAGTAGGGAAGAGGTGGGAACGAAACGTGCCAAAACCACCTTATCAGCAGGAATCTAAGAAAGCAGAGACAGGAAAGTGGACAATGGTCAGGAACCAGAAGAAAACAAAGCCTAGGGCAGGACAGGAAGGAAAAGTGATAGGCGAAGGGATGGGTGGTTTAGGGCATGGCCAGGGAGAGGAGTAATAGATTCTCAATGCTGGCACACCTAGATTACCAGGAACAAGGGCAACTTGGAAAGGAGATAGGAGAAGGGGGAAGAGAAAACAGTGGGACTAGCAGTCTGGTGGAAAGAGGCCACAGGGAGTGGGGTATGCAGGAGGGTGGATGCTAAGGTGGTTAGTAGGGGGAGGGAACAAGGAAGAAAAGGGGGGCATGCATGGGGAGAGGGTGAAGAGGCTGATTCTGACATTGCGAGGGGGATGGGTGAACAGGAGGGCAATGGGCTGAGCTTTGATGAGGTTAGGTTGACTGGTGTGGATAGAAGGATGGGGGACAAGGGTGGGGAGGAGCAAAGAATGGAACAGGCAAGGCAAGAGAGAACAGGGACATGGAAAGCGAGGCTATGGAGGGGGCCGGTAACCAGTATAGTGGGAAACATAGGGGAGGGACCATGAAGGAGGAGGTAGGGTCATAGTTTTGGCAGTCTCAGTTCTTAGAGGGGTGAGACAGGGAGGCAAGAGCACCAGAAAGGGCTGCATATGGGTGGACTGTATGCCAGGCATGTTAGCAGGAAAGGTGGGTCAGTTCCTTCTTAAGTGTGGGGGGAATGAAAGGGAGAAACCCTACATAGTGGGGCACCTGAGCACGAATGACCTGGCAGAGAACACAGTTGTGGAGGTGCAAGAGAGGTTCAAGGAAGTGGGGAAACTATGTGAGGAGGTAGGGCACTCAGTTTCTTTCTCTAAAGTTCTTCCAGTACCCAGGGCTAGCACAGCCAGGAAGCAGTGGATAGAGGAGTTCAACACATAGTTGGGGCAATAGTGTCAGTCCAGGGGGTACAGGCTGGTATGGAGTGGGGTACTACATGGGGGAGTAAGAATGTTTATGCCCTTGACAGGCTACATTTGAGTATAAAAGGCACAGTAACCCTGAAGCAGAGGCTGATGCAGTATATAGCTTCCAGGGTTTGTTAAAAAGTGTGTGTGGAGGGGGGATGCAGAAGGTTGGAAAGCCTATTAAGTCTCCAGGACAGGGACACCAGTAGGCCTTCAAGCCAATAGAATAGGGAAAAGGGGGAATTTAAGATCAAGGGGGGGGCAGTAAAAGTGGTCTAGAGAGGGGCGTGGAAGGTAGGAGGACAAACTGAAGGGTGGTCTCCTTGAATGCGAGGATCCTGGGAAACAAGGCCTCTGAGTTACTCACAATGATGGCAGAAGGAGAGGTGGACATAGCTGCCATCACTGAAACTTGGGCCACCCATTACCATGACTGGGACCTGGTGATCCCAGGGTACAAGTTGTACCAAAAGGATAGGAGGTGGAGGAAGGGGGAGGGATGGCTATATATGTAAAGGAGGAAATATCTTGTAGCAGGGACGAGTGGGAGATGGGCAGAATGAAGGCCTTACAGTTACAGATAAAGGACCCTAAAGGAAGGAGGGCAAGGCTGGGGGTGGTGTATAGGCCACCATCTCAAAGCAAAGGTATTGATAGGGAGCTGGACAAGCAAATAAAGAGGGTCTGTGCAAAGGGTCACACCATGATAATGGGGGAGTTCAATATGCTGGGGGTGGAGTTTTACTGCAATTGCTGTAATATTGTATATTTATGTTTAATAGTGTGTCGTTTATGTAAGTTAATAATACTTGACAGGATGGGCGTTATTGGGACATTACGGACCGCCCAGAAGTGTAATGAGGCGACAGAGGGACTTATAGCCCCTGGAAGGTCCGTTATATCCCATAACCCCCACCCTGGAGGGTATTATTATACTTAGAAAATGGGTTAAAATTATTAATTTTTTAGCAATAAAATTTATAAAAAAAGAGGGTGAAATATGAATAAAAATGAACAGAAATTGTATTTTTTGTAAAATAGTCCCTTTAGCACCACTAGAGGGTGCTGCTGCTTATGACAATGTATTTTTTTTATATTATATTGTAGTGCAGGGTCTCGCTTATGTGGCTAATGCTAAATATTTTTTTACTTTTCAGTAAACCCTTCCCTCCCCCATCTCCATGAGTTTTCCGATCAGGCTAGTGTTAGAGATTGTTCTGTATTGTAAAAAAAATGTTTTTTGTTTCCAGACTGCATGCGGGGTGCGAGGGTGCGTCAGCGGTGGAATGAAAATGGTGTTAGGCGCAATTGTAGAAATAAGCTAGGCTGATGAACTCTGCTGCTGAAAAAAGAAGGTATTTTCATTTATATTACAGCTCGGAAAGTTGTTGATGTGGGGATGATATGTCTGTGGTCAGGTGGAAGATTTTTGTTTTCAGTATCAGTGCTGTTCAGGATTTGAGCATGGTCAGGGCAGGGAGAGGAGCAGGACTTCTCTAAAATCAGTCCCAGAGATGGAGTCGTGCTGCCGGCTAGCGTCCATTGCGACAGCAGGTGGTGAGCGAAGGATGGGATTGGTCACAGCCCTGGTATCATGTCTATGTTACAAAGTAAGAAAAAAAGAAGGGAAATAGTTTTTGTGTTTTTTTTAATATAATACTGTGACAGCAGGTGTTGGGACCATACTGAGGATGGGGGGGGATGAATGTCTCGCTAATTGAGCAGAAAGAAATGGTGGTGGAATGTGGGCACAGGGATATCAGGTGGTGATGCATGCTGGCACGATGTACTTGTTTTTTAGCGGGCGTTGTTAAAAATAACAACATAGGTGCTAGGGTGTTTCAGTGAATCAGAATTCAGATTGTTTCTTGTACATTTTCTAAGTATTTATAATGATTTTACATTTGTATGAAAATTTTAATATGTTTAGTGCCCAGAGCCTCTGGGATGGGCATTTTTATAAATAAAATTTGCCTTGGCTGGCGTGTACTACCCCTGCTTATGTCAAATGGCAGGAAACTGGTCCTCCTGGAAGCTTTCCAGGACTGTTTCCTGGTGCAGTTGGTAAAGAAGCCAACCATTGAAGGAAACATACTTGACCTTGTGCTGGCAAATGGTGAGAATGTGCAGGGGTTGGAGGTGGGGGATCCCCTGGCAGGGAGCGACCACCACACATTGTGGTTTTCACTTGGTATGAGTAAAGAGACAGTCAGTACCACGACTATGGTGATAGACTTCAGATGGGCAGGCTTTGGAAGGATGAGGAATATCTTGGATGGGCACATTATCAGAATCCAACAACACATGGATGCCAATTGGAAGGCTTTGCCTTTGGTTCGATGGACAAGCAGCCAACCACGCCCACTTCCTGAGCTATATAAGCAGTTCCCCCTCAATCTCCTTCTGAAGCACTTTTTTCTTCGCTGGCTGGAGGCTCTGTCCGTTTGTTCTCTGCAGCTGGCTGGGGCCTGCCACCCCCCCCCCGCCTTGCTGTTTTTTTCTGCTGGACTCTGTGTTTTGTTCTTCTGCTTCTGGTTTGTATTTTGCCTCAGGCTGTGTGCTTCCTTTTGTCCCTTCCCTGTTTCTTCTGTGCTTCTGTGTTTTAGTTTTGTTTTTGTTTTGTTTTGGGGGGATTTGGTTTCTAAGCTCCTACCATTTGCTTATTTGGAGCTCAAGCTACTTGCTTTCAGTTACCCACATCGCTACTGCAATCAGTACCTGTGTTCTACTCCATCCAAGCTGCTCCCCCATGCTACACGCCTAATTGTTTTCACCTGATTCAGGCTCCTTCTGAACCCTTGCTATGCAGCTCAATCCTGTTTTCCCAGCTTAATCTACCTCCCATGTGGTCATAGCTGCTTTCAGAGAATTGTGCTTCCTTCCATTCCATGCTTATACAATACTACCACTCATAGTTACTCAGTGCTGATGCTGTTCCATGCTTGCACACTGCTGTTATTCTCTGAGGTCAGCTAAGCTACTGCTGATGCTATAAACTGGCTTTAATATCTGCATGTGGTTCTCAACCCCTTCCATCACTTTCTTGTTTTTCCTATGGCGGGGACTTGGAAGTGTTTGGGGAGTTGTGTCCCTATGTGGCTAATGACTTATGTTCTACATCCTGTCTCTGCTGCCGAAAATCCTCAGAGTATTTGTCACCTTCATTGGCTTTTGAATGCCTGGCTGGCTTGCCCCATTGTCATAGTGCTGCTTCTCCCCTTATGTTCATGTCCCACCATTGCTACTATGTTTTGTAGACCTACATGCAAGCCTGTCTGTTCCTACTGCTTACTGACCTATGTGCAGGTCTGACTATTGTTACCATGCCCTACTGAACTACCCTGCCTTATTGAACTACCTCCAGACCAACTCCTGATTACGTCATCATTGCTCAATGCTCCCTGCCATCTGCCCTGCAAGGTCTCAGCACTCAATGCTCATTCAGCTCCTCATCGGTCTCTGGGACATGCCAGTCATACCATTCTGGTGCAGGGTTTCCCCTGCAGCCGACGGTCTCGCTTTGCACCTGAGTCTGCAGCTTGAGCATGCGACGCTTAGGGTGGGGTCCTTCTTACCTGGCCCATAGCTGGGAATGTCCTTGCTTGGGGTAGACCTTCAGTCATCAACCATACTGATGCACCTCAAGTTGTAGAGTTAAGACTCAGCGGTGAAGGGGTGGGGCTCTCACGGGGGCCCCTTTAGCTTCCTGAGCAGGTTCGGAGGCACCCTTCAAAGCTATTCTCCCTATAACTGCCTCTGGTTCACCTGGTTTGTTTTAGATTGGTAGGCTGGGTGAGTGCCTCTGTGGTTATTACTCTCCTCCTCCCGCCTTGGAGGTGGCTTGTTGCAGAGCGCAGTGGCTCGCAACCCTCCACGGCGTTCCTGTTTGAAGGATAGAGTGAGAGCTTTCCTCCAAATTGGAATATTTTCCACCTTCCTTTAACTGGGTTTCCAAATTTCAGCAGCAGAGCCATCACTAAATAAAGTATCCCAAGCCTGAAGGGAAGGCGACCTAGGCTTGGATCCCCAGAGAGTTCCTCCTCAAAGGTTTTTTTTTCTCTCCTCTGTGTCTCAGGTCATAACTGTTAGTTAGCGTAGTGTTCCCTAGTTCCATAGGCAGAATCCACTGTTGGATGGAGGGGGATGGTGTCCCTACTGCCGCTCCCTCTCTCCTTAGTTGGTCCCCTCATTCCCTCTTGCAACCCATCAAACTCATGCCATTGATAACCTGCGCATCCCATTACATTATTAAGCTGCCTGATGCTTTATCTATTATTATGTCTCACAACTACTGATTGCTTAAATACTCCATACTACTACTTCCTTTTTAAGGGATCCTTCCTAAGGTACCTTTAGCCGAGGGACTCGTCCCGCGGCACCTCTAGGGGTGGAACCCTCTAGATGGTTCCTTGCCTTTGGTACATCTACAGGGTGGTAATTCCTCTGGAATAGAGTGCGAACGGCCAAAGCCTAAGTAACACAGTTACACAAGCATAACACTATACTGGCTGCATAGGCCATTGAATTGGAAGGTTCTGCCTTTGGTTTGATGGACAAGCAGTCAGCCACTCCCACTTTCCGAGCTATATAAGCAGTTCCCCTCGGCCTCCGTCTGAAGCACTTTTTTCTTTGCCCCGCCATTCTCCCCCCCTCCAGTGGCAGCGCCTCTCTCCTTGGGTTCCTTCCTAAGGTACCTTTAGCCAAGGGAATCATCCTGTGGCACCTCTAGGGGTGGAACCCTCTAGAGGGTTCCTTGCTTTTGATACCCCTACAGGGTGGTAATTCCTCTGGAACAGAGAGTGCAAATGGCCAAAACCTAAGTAACACAGTTGCACAAGCATAACACTATACTGGCTGTGTAGGCCATTGAATCAGAAATTGGGGATTATCAAAACTGGTTTGGTGGAGGCCACAAAATCGTGTTCAAAGCAAGAAGGCCAGGTTGAGGAGGCCAAGCTGGTTATGTTGAGAGGTGTTAGGAAGAGTTAAGGAAAAAAGGACTACCATCAGGAAATACATGAGATCCAAAAGGGTGGAGGATAGGGAGGAGTACATGAAGAAATCAAGAGAGGTGAGCAGATCAATCAGGGTTGTCAAGGCAGCAAGAGAGCTTAGGCTGGCACAGGGGACAGAAGAGGGGGAGAAGGATTTCTTTTGATACATAAGAGAGAAAATAACTGTAAGGATCAGATTGTTAGGATCAAGGTGGACAAGTGGTTGGCGGAGAATGGGGTGGAGCAGGCAGAAGCACTAAATGACTACTTCTGTTCTGTATTTACCAACAGTAAGCTAGGGCCAATGCAAAGGGGAAGGGAGCAGTGGGTACAGGTGGGGTAGAACTTACAGAGAGGAAAATTCCAGAGAGCAGCGTACTTGAAGATCTTAGAATCCTGAGGGTGGATAAGGCACCAAGTCCAGACGGCATCCACCCCAAGGTGCTGAGGGGAGATGATAGAGATCCTGACAGGACTGCTGGCAGACCTATTCAGCACTTCCCTGAGGACCTTTTGCATTCCACAAGACTGGAGGATGGCACATGTGGTGCCCATCCATAAAAGTGGGCCCAAGGATGAGCCAGGGAACGATAGGCCAGTCAGCCTTACCTTCGTCGTGAAGAAGCTCATGGAGTCAACTCTCAAGGAGAGGCTGATAGCTTTTATGGTGGAGAATCATCTCCAGGACAGCAGAAAGCATGGGTATGTCTTGGATAGATCCTGCCAGACCAGCTTAACTGACTTTTTTTGATTGGGTCTCAAGGGCACTCAACAAGTGCCATGCTGTGAATGTCCTTTATCTGGACTTCAGCAAAGCCTTCAGCTCAGTGTCACATGGATGGTTGCTGGGCAAACTAATGAATCTGGGGGCTGGGGAGAAACTAGTGGGGTAGGTCAGGAGCCAGCTACAGAACAGGCAGCAGAGGGTAACTGTAAGGGGGAGCCCTCAAAGACAAGACCTGTAACCTGTGTGATACCCCAGGGCTCAGTGCCTTGATCGGTGTTTTTCAACATCTTTATCAGGGACATAGCAGAAGGGATTGAGAGTAAGATCAGCCTGTTCGCAGACGATACAAAGATCTGTGCAACAGTGGGCAGTGAAAAAGGGAGGCAAGTACTCAACAAGGACCTTACAAAACTTGAGCATTGGTCAGGTATAAGTCTGTTGGGGTTTAATGCTAAGATGTGCAAGGTCATGCACCTAGGAGCCAGAAACCCCAGGATTAGCTACTGGCTGGGGGGGATTGCAAGTATCTATTTTGGAGGAGGAAAAGGGCCTAAGGGTGCTATTGACAGGGTACATGAATCTTTCTGCACAGTACCATAGGGCAGCAGCAGCAAGAGACAACCAAATGCTGGAGTGCATAGCAAGAGGAATCACCTCTATAAAGGAGGAAGTCATCCTGCTACTGTAAAGGTCACTGGTGAGACCACACCTGGAGTACTGTGTGCATTTCTGGTGCCCCTATTTAAACAAGCATTTGTCAATGCCGAATGTTGTCTTGCTGGTGTTGGCATTGGTAGTACAGGAGTTAAGAGAGATGCATAATAGGAATAACAGTGAAATATAGAACCAACGTCAACCCCACCCCACCCTGCAGACAGTGACAGGCATTGGGGTGTGCCTTTGGATCGCTGGCCATAATGCTCATGCTATTTTACCTCACCCTACCCTGCAGAGTCTGACAAGTGTTGCATTGTGCCTTGGGGTCATTTGGAGTTATGCTCACCCCATTTCATAAGTATGTACATTGAGATGGGTGCAGCATAGGAGAATGGGTTGAACTTTGGGGCTGAAGAGTCCAAGGCACACATTGATGCCTGTCAGTGGCTGCAGGGTGGGGGTGAAGGACCAATGGCATGAGCAGTAGAGCAGACAATCCAAAGACAGACCCCGATGCCTGTTAGTCTGTACAGGGTGGGACGTAATGGTTAGAAACCATAACGCCCTGGGCATGTGTTGGTATTTGCACTCCAAATTTTAAAACATGGCCTTTTTGTGACCCCACCTCATGAAAGCATTTGGGACCTCTGCTCATGAACAGTGTCCCTGTGATTTTCTTAATCTTTCTCAAACATTGATTTCCCGCAGTGACTGCAACATTTTGCACCACATTAAAATGTCAGCTGCACCATTGATAAGGAGGTGTGAAGAGATGGCAATGTTGAAAATTTGGAGTGAAAATATTAAATATTCTTGAAGTTACGCGCTTGTGTGAAAACTGCACATCGCACGCTTGTAACACTGTCATTTAGTGGAATTATTTCACCAAATTTTTAACATAGCCATTTTGGGACCTCTGCTCATGAACAGTGGCACTACGATTATCTTAATCTGCCCCGAACATTGATTTCCCCCAGCGACCGCGTGATTGTGTGCCACATGTAAGAAACTACATTTCGGGCAGGATGTGACAAATGACAGCTGTACTGTTCATAAGAAGGTGTACAAAAATGACAATGTTGAAAATCTGGAGTGAAAATATTACAAATTCTCGAAGTTACGACTGTGCATGGACACTGCACAACGCACGCCTGTAACATAGTCATTTTATGGAATTTTTTCACCAAATTTTCAACATAGGCATTTTGGGACCTCTTCTTATGAACAGTGTTACTGTGATTTTCTTACTCTGTTCTGAACATTGTTTTCCTACAGCGACTGCGCCACTGTGCGCCAGATGTGCGAAAACACAGTTCGGGTAGGATGTGGAAAATGAAAGCTGTACTATTCTTAAGAAGGCATGAAAAAATGGCAATGGTGAAAATCTGGAGTAAAAATATTAAAAATTATCAAAGTTATGAGCATGCATGGAAACTGCACAATGCACGCTTGAAACACAGTCATTTTATGGACGTTTGTCACCTAATTTTCAACATAGGCATTTTAGGACCTCTGCTCATGAACAGAGTCACTGTGATTTTTTTAATCTGCCCCGAACACTGATTTCCCACACTGACCGCGCAATTCTGCGCCGGAAGTGCGAAAACACATTTTGGACAGGATATGAAAAATGAAAGCTGTACTGCTGATAAGGAGATGTGGAAAAATGCCAATGTTGAAAATCTGGAGTGAAAATATTACAGATTTGCAAAGTTACGAACATGTGTGGAAATGGCGCAACGCACGCTCGTAAAACAGTAATTTTTTTTGTTTTTGTCACTAAATTTTCAACATAGGCTTTTTGAGAGTCCACCTCATGAACAGTGGCACTGTCATTTCATTAATCAGTCCCAAAAGGTGATTTTGCGCAGTGACCACGAAATCACCTTTCGGGACAGTATAATGCCATGACAGTGACCGAATTCATGAGGAGGGGTCCCAATAACTCAATGTTGAAAATTTGGTGCCAAAATTCCCCAAAATGCCCGAGATATGCACCAAAGTTGAAGAAAACTCTATTTATGCCATTATACAGCTTACCGGCATTTCTTCAGTCCGTGGTCGGCTTTGAAGAGTGCAGACGTGTTCCCAGTCCACCAAAGATTGTCGCGCCAGGCTCCAGAGATAAGTATGGGGTGAGGGTGTGTGTGGGGAGGAGGGGTACGCAGTGGGTTGGTGCGGGTTGGGGGAGGGGGCCACAGACAGCCAGGGACCATGTTCTACTCTACAGGGTTAAAAAAAAAAATAAACATCGTGGGAAGGTTTTTTCTTTAAACAGGTACTTTTGGCACGCTGGGGTGGGCTCCCAGCATGCCACCTGTGTGTTTTGGGGTTGGAGAGACTGGAGCTGATAGAGATTGGGCACCCCGTCAGCAAATAAAAGGTGTTTGGGGGGATGATGCTGAGGGGGATTGGGCACCCCCTTGGCAAACAACTGGCACGGGACATGTTGCTGATGGGGATTGGGCTCCCTGTCAGCAAATGAACTCAGGAGAGGGGCATGATGATACAGACAGGGGGACTGGGCACCCCAGACATCGGCTTTTCTGGGGACTGTGCGAGGCAGACGGCTCAGCCGCTGCCATGTCTGATTGAATTGTTACACCAGGAAAGGCACACCCTGCAATGAGGTTGAGTTCCCTCAATGCAGCAGCTAAAACGTTTTAAGTTGGTGGCATGCTTTTGCACTGCGGTCATAGACAGTGTGCAATCTAATTCATGCCATGGAGCCCAGCCCCAAAAAGCAGTGGTGCCACTGGCCTCAACACGACCGCGCCTCCAAAACCTGCTATTCTAAAGTTACCACAACATGTTTCTTACACATGCGCAAGACAACATAAAAAGGATGTCAAATTACTTAAAGGGGTGCAATGTAGGGTGACAAAGATGATCCTAGAACTGGGGGGAGGAAATCCTATGAGGAAAATTTGAGCAAGCTTGACAAGTATTCCCTGGAAGATAGAAGGGGGGGCATGATAGAGACCTTTAAATATTTAAAAGGTATAAATAGGATTAGTACGGAAGGCTTGTTGAGCTTAAAGGGAGGGAGGGTTATGAGAGGACACAGCCTGCAGTTAGAGGGGGGAAGATTCAGAAGGGAAATGGGGAGACACTACTTTACAGAAAGGGTTGTGGCAGGGTACAGTGAATTACCAGAGGATGTGATCACGCTGAAGACTGGGGGCAGTTTTAAAAGGGGGTTGGACAGGGTCAGAGGAAAGGTTAGTACAGAAGGGAGGTTAGGGAGGGTGGCAGAGGTGGGCAGGGAGGATCAGAACGGGGGGATGGGGGGGACAGCTGCAGTAAAATATACTGTGAGTTGCACGCTCTGGAAGACTTGATAGATCTATAGACCTTTTTTCGGACGGCATTTTCATATGTTCTATCACTTATTTGGCAGTACTGATGGGGATCCCCAGGCTCTGAAAGAGGTTGCAGGTGCCATCTTAGGGCCAGACTAGGTGATCCCTGGAAGAAGCCACCAGAAGCCAATCATCCAAGCAGTGGAAAATATAAAACCCCTCCTGCCTGGGTGCTACTGCCACTATGCAAGGCCCTTGGAAAATGCCCTCAGCACTGAACACAGGCCAAAGAGTTGGGGTTTGAATGGGAAATGAGAGCCCTAGAAGCAAAACCTGAGGAATTTCCAGTGAGTGGGTTATAGTGGGATATGGAGATATGCATTCTGCATATCCAGGGAACACAACCAGTCCCCTTTGTGCAAAAGGGGCAGCAAGCATTGGAGGGTTACAATCCTAAATTTCTTATACTCAATGAATTCATGTAGAGAGCTGAGATCCTGGATGGGTCTGAGGTCTCCTGTCTTTTTCTGGACCAGGAGAATGCGCAAGTAAAACCTGCTTCCCCTTTGGTCTGATGGCACTGGTTCAATGGTGTTTTTTCTTAATAGGAAGAAAATTTGCTCCCACAGGACAGGTATGTGACTAGGAGGATAATAGGGCTGGACTGGGTGCCTGTCCAGTGGTCACTTAATGAATTCCAAAGTGTGCCCATGAGCCACCAACTGAGCCGCCCACTTGTCTGTTGTGATCCCCCTACAACTGTCTAAGTGGAGGGAGAATCGACACCCCACCACTACTACCATGCAGGAAGGTGGGGGGGTCAGGCAAGGAGTCATACAGCGGAGCCAGTGGCAGGTTTCAGCTGCACCAGAAGCTGAACCTTTGATGGGTCTTGGGGCTAAGGAGGAGGAGTCATGCATTTTCCATGGGTCTTTGAGTGGGCTGCCCCCTGCCGGTGGACCGCCCTATGAACAGGCACCCACTGTCCACCCCAGGGTGGGTGTGGTACATATTGTTGTGCCTGGGACCTGCAGAGCTGCAGGAATATCCTGAGTGTCCACTCTAAACAACTTATACACTCGGACGGGGGGCATTGAGGATGTTCTGCTGCACATCCTGGGTGAACCATGATATTCTAAGTCACTATTGGTGATGGATACAGGTTTTCAGTAGCGACTCCCATGGCTGAAGCATCCAAGGCATCGTAGGTGGGGTGTAGTAGATGAAGGCCAAAGTCCGCCCCTGACTTAAGAGTCTAGATCAATTGATGAGACTGATCGTTCTCTGACAAGGCTCTAGCAACATGCATGGCTTCATTCCTTAGGATGTCCTGGTACTTTAACATCAGAGCCATATAGCTGACTATACAAATAGTGAATGTAGTTGAAGCAAAAACCTTCATGCCAAAGTTGTGAAGTCACCTGGATTCCTTGTCTGGCAGCAAGGAACTCAACTGTTTGGGGCACTTCAACCGGTGGGCTGTATTGAGCACCACTGAGTTGTCCAGGAAGGGGAGGGGAGGCTGCAAGGAAAGGCTTACCCTTGGGGGCTTAATATAGCCTGTCCACCTTGTAAGAGAGGACTGGAATGATGCTCGGCCTGTGCCAGGTGACAGAGGTGGCATCCTCAAATGCATCTATCTGAAGAAGTACCACAAGGGAGAGAGACTCCAGCCTCTTGAGGAAGGTTGAGAGTCAAAGTCTGCAAAGGTCAGGCTCCTTTGTTTGAAATCCCATAGTTTACTGCATCTGATGCAGGACAGCAGTGAAGGATGGGTCCTTGGGGGGACCTTGGGATATACTTGAGGGTCTTCTCCCTAACTGTGGAAAGTGTGGAGAAGGAATGCAAAGTAGAGTCTTCCTCATCCTCTTCATTCACCCCTTTGCCCTCTTCCTTAGGGGGTGGGAAGTACCCAGTGTCCTCTGTCTAGCCTGGAGCTAACCTAGGGATCATCACCTGGATCAGGCCCTGGATGAGCTGGAGAGGCTGGTATTGGAGCAGGCATTCTGGGGGTATGATGCCCCAAGTAAGGCAACTTGGAGATTTGCACCTGCATAAGGGTCTACAACATGGACAACACAGAATTGAAGTCAACAATAATTGGCACCAGGTAGCCCAGGAGTGTAGGCAAGTGCATTGCTGGGGTGGGCTGTGGAGGAACTGGTGCTGGGTTGGGAAACAGCAAAGGGTTCAGAGCAGGTGAAGGCTGAGGAGACAGCACCAGGGTAGGAACTGTTATTGGAATATGGATGGGTGTAGGTCAATGCACAGGCAGAAGAGGGGGTGCCAGCATCAAGAGGATGGGTAGGGCTGACATCAGATCAGCCAACGCCGGAGGGGTCAACATCCCAGCAAGTGAGGGAGAGGCGACCTGGGCTTGGTCGGGGTTGACATCGGGGAAGGTGCAGGGCCTAAGATGGAGTTGTGGGCTGCTAACATGGCCATGGAAGATGGGTGGGCACTGGTAGGCACAAACCCAGAACTAGCTGTTCCTATGCCAGCAGAGGAAAAGCCAGTGGAGCCTCCTTGCTGTGGTACCATAGGTAGGACAAGATGGACTAGCAGGGCTGAAGGGACTGGGTGGACTCCAGACCTGAAGAACCTCTGCCCAAGACCGTGAGATGGGTCAGAAGTGCCACCAATGGAAGCCCTGCAGTGCTAAGGGGCAGGTGTCCCCCCAGTGAGAAAGGACTGCCTTGAGATGTACACATGAAGTGTGGACCTCAAACGACAGGGTGAGGACCTAGATTGGGAGTCACCCTTTTCCTTGTGTTTGTGCTTCCCTCCGATCTATTCTTTAGACATCAAAGAATGGGATACTGATGACTGGCTAAGGGAAGCCAAGGCACTGTGCACCTACAGGTCCTTTTCCATCTGGGGAGTCTTCTGCTGTAGCAGGAAACTCCAGGGCTTTTTGGTGGAAACAACAGGTGGCCTGGTTGAAGGACATGCAGAGATCACAGGCCTGCACATCGTGATCTGGGCCTAGGTAGAGAAGGCAGGTCAGATGCTTGTCTCGGTCAGGAATATGCTTTCCGCAGGTCCTTTTTGACTTCAATGGTCTATTGCTGGACGAAGATGGCTCTGACATAAAGCACACAGGACATCACTTTACAAATGATTTTATCACTAATGAGAAATGAAAAGAAATAAAGTGGAGAAAGGGCACTGGGTCAGTGCAAACTAGTCGGCACTCAGCCCTAAATAAGAACTCAGAAGCAGGAAGGAACCAATGCACTCCTAGCTGAAGAACAAAGGACACAAAAAAAAATGCTCAGTTTTAATCCATTTTAAGTGCACATGGTACAGTAGACAGATAGCTTCACCAATCACTAGGCTTGACGCTTTGAGTCAACACATTCTTCATCCGGGGGAGTGATGAAGGAATGAATGTCACAGTTTAAATCCACATCATAATAATGGGCCCTATTCTCCAATGACGGGGGGGGGGGAGGACGTGTGATTCGCATGTATCCCCCACGAGCAGCTCTGCACCCACTGAAGATCAGCACAGGGACCGCATTCACAAACAGCAGTCCACGCTCAGCTTTGTGACATGGCCCTTCCCCCCACCTGTGTGCAGCTACGCGGGGGCAGTCCAGTGCGGGGCTATGGGCCTGGCTGTGCAGCCAACCAGTTGCCCGGTCCGGGACCCCCACTGGATCATTTGCACCCATCAGTCATCATGTTGTTGACAGGTGCTTAGGTGGCTAGTGGACTGTGTGTGGGGATCCCACCAGCACACACACACCCCAATAGTGCCCCTGTGGATGCAGTGAGGGGCCCATTGACCCCCGCCATTCACAGCAGTGGCATCCCAGGGAGTGCGTACTGGCTACGCCTGCCCTCAGGTCGTGTAGCCTGCACCCCCCCTCGACCAGCACTCCACGCATTCCAGAATAGCATGGAGCATGGGCACGCCCCCCAGTCCACCCCCTTCATGGATCTCATCATGAGGGATTGGGTGTGTGCCAGCCCCATGCCCCTTTGAGAATCAGACGCAGGGTGCAGTGGTGGGCGCAGAGTGGCTACGCACCCCAGATTGGTGGCAGGTAGCCACTTTTCACATTTGAGAATAATATGAATAATTCATGAATAGTTCATTAACATTGACTCCCAAAAAGTGCTTGTGTACAAACCAAAAATTGTTTAGTGCCCAACAGCAATAATTTAAAGTAGAAGCAAGTAAACTGTGTAAACTATTAAAAATTGTATCATAACAATAAAAAACATCATGTGTGTCATTGTTTTGGTATCATTTTTAAACATGCAGGTGGGAGTCACTAAAGTAGAAACCTAATTTTCAGTCCATTCATAGGTGTCTTGCTACACCTCAGGAAATGGAATATATCAGGTAAGATCCACAGTAGTTACTGATTAGGCCTTCTGCTGAAGAGTACTGGACACTACCAAAAACCTGGATCTAAAAGGAGTGCTTAGAAAAAAACTGAGTTCTGTATGTGGAAGAAGACAATGGCTGCTTTTGAAAATGTTAACATTTTAAAGCAGAATTGTCACCACACAAGGCATGGTCAGAGTAAGAGGAGTACAGGTTTCCCAGGAATACTGTCTGTAGCCAGTCTGCTATGTAGGACTCCAACACAGTGGATTATAGTGCTGGTGAGATGCAAGGACATTCGTCCAGTCCACTTTGTAGTGTACCAGTAACCTTGAAGTTCATGTACCATGCATGCAAATAAACATGGGGGGGCTGGGATCATCAATGGTCAAGGCATGGCAGTGTGCATGCAACAGCAGATCCACTTCTTTAATTATCAGGTAAACCAAAGCTGGGTAGGTCGATATAAGGGTTTTTGTATACTGTGTGGTCTGTACAATGGATGGATGACATTACTGAGTGCTTTTGGTGCTCAGAAAGACAGCCACATATGCACATACAGTACCTTATATCATCAGCAAGTAATTGCCTTAATTTGCCACTGAATGTTACTGTGATGGCATTCACACACTACAGATACACTGGTTGTCATACGTGGCCTAGATATTCAAAGGAGATGCACCTGGCTCAACTGAGTTGCACCGATGCATCTCCAGGAATGCCCCCTGGGCCATATTCAAAAGAACGAGATGCGCCACGCAATTTAGGATGCGCCGCAGCACAAAGATAATGCATGCAGCGTATCCGGAGGGGGCATACCCATGCATATGCGGCACATCGCAGTATTCAGCCGAGATGTCTGGCGCAACTACCTGAACATTTTGGAGATGTGTCACACAATGTTAGGCATGGAAGAACCATGCCTAACTCCAGGCCACCCACAGGTGGGCTGCTGTACTGCACGGTGCAGCACAGCAGCCGCCAGCCCTTGGGTGGCTAGCCCCCCATCCACGAACCCCGTCCATTATGTCTGATGCACACTCTCTTGTTCCCTGGTAGTCTAGTGGACCCCCCCACCATCCCCGATCGAAGAATAATAATTTTCCCCGTATTTCCCTGGTAGTCCAGTTACCCCCCTCCCATCTGCAATCCCTGCCCGCATTGTTAAAATAATAGGCACATATTCCCTGGTAGTGGACCCCCACTCCCCACCCACTGAGGCACCCACACCCACCCTGCTCCCCATCCCAGGATTGTTATTGAGCCAGCAGGCAGCACAACCCACCCTCACACTGCCATGGCTGCCCACCGACTGTGCTGTCACAGAATAACAGCCTACAGTACACACTCCAATATCATTGGTCAACACTGTTGCCAATGGGCTTGCAGTGTTTACTGTAAGCTTTCGTTCACAAAGTCGAATAATACAAATACAGCACTGCCCTCTTCTTGAGGATGTTGATGTGCATGTGCAGCTCTTCTGGGGCCCAGGACCCCTGTATCCATTGGTGCCACAAGTGGGCTCCCCAGGCCAGTCCAGATGTATCTGAGGTCAGGATTTGCTGCAGGGAAGTGATTAGGAATGGTACACCTGGAGAATGTGGGACATGTCCAGCCACCACTGGAGTTCCTGCTTGACCAGGAAGGAGACTAGGACTAGCTAGTCCAAGTCGTCCACTCAACGATCCCATTGGGCCATGGGCATCCACTGAAGGACCCTCATACGTTGTTTTATGAGGGGTACTGTTGTGATAACCAATGCCATGAGGCTCAGAAGGCACAGGAAGTCCCTGGATGACATGTAGCATTGGGAGCAAAGAAAATGAGCCTGAGACACTATCCACTCCACCCTGTCCTGTGGGAGGAAGGCTAGGCCCTGAGAAGCTTTCAGGATTGCTCCAATGTACTGCAGACATTGGGAAGGGACCGTCACTGACTCGGCCGTGTTGATGGTCACCCCAGGTGCTGAAAGAGAAGGTGGCATCCAAAGGTGAATTACTGCTGCTAGGAGACTTCAATCTGCCCGATATATATTGGAGCACCTAGACTGCAGGTACTGGCAGAAGCAGGAACATCCTGACTGCCCTGCAGGGAGCATGCCTAAGACAGCTTGTGACTGAAACCTCCGGTGAGGGGGCTATATTAGACCTTGTGCTCACAAATGGAGACAGGGTCAATGAAACAGAAACATAGAATTTGACAGCAGATAAGGACCGCTTGGCCCACCTAGTCTGCCCATTTTCCTACCTAACAGATAAGCTGCAGATCCTAGTTAACCAACAGCTTACTTCCTCCTACCCCCCACTAGGACTGCCTTATGTCTGCCCCATGCATTCTTGAATTCCCCCACTGTTCTTGACTCCACAACCTCCTCAGGGAGGCTGTTCCATGCATCCACAACTCTCTCTGTGAAAAAATACTTCCTCACATTACCTCTGAGCCGTCCCCCCTCTATCTTCAAATTGTGCCCCCTTGTTCTTGCACATCTCTTTTTCTGAAAGATGCTATCCTCTTGGACTTTGTTGATTCCCTTGAGGTACTTGAAAGTTTCTATCATGTCCCCCCTCTCTCCCTTCTTTCCTCAAGGGTATACATATTAAGCTCCTTTAGTATTTCTTCGAATGTCTTGTGGTGCAGACTCTGCACCATTTTGGTTGCCCTCCTCTGGACAGCCTCCACTCGGTCCATGTCTTTGCGGAGATGGGGCCTCCAGAACTGCACACAGTACTCCAGATTGGCTCTCACCACCTGTCTGTACAGAGGGATAAAAACTTTCGGTTTTCTACTATTGATGTCTCTCCCTATGCATTCTAGTATCCCCCCAGCCTTCCTTACTGTCTTCTCACATTGTTTGCCCACATTTAGGTCTTCTGATATAATTACCCTCAGGTCCCTTCCCATTTTTACTGTTGTCAGTATCTCACCCCCATTGTGTACTCTTCCCCTGGGTTTTTGTTTCCCAGGTGCATTACCTTGCACTTCTTTGCATTGAATCTGAGCTGCCATACATTTGACCATTCCTCCAACCTTGCCAAGTCCCTTCTCATCCTTTCCACTCCATCTTGTGTATCAACCCTGTTGCAGATCTTTGTGTAGTCTGCAAAGAGACATACTTTTCCTTCCAGTTCCTCTGCAATGTCACTTATGAAGACATTAAAAAGGACCGGTCCCAGTACTGAACCCTGAAGTACCCCACTAGTAACCCTCCTTTCTTCACTGTGGACTCCGTTTACTACTACCCTTTGCGTCTTGTTATCTAGCCAATTTTTTATCCAGGCTACCACCTTGGGACCCACTCCAAGGCTGGCTAACTTGTGTATTAATCTTTTGTGTGAGACTACCAAATGCCTTGCTAAAATCTAGGTAGGCCATGTCCACAGCCCCTTCCTGGTCTACTACTTTGGTCATCCAGTCAAAAAAATCTATTAGATTCTTCTGACACGACCTTCCGATCGTGAATCCATGCTGCCTTGGGTCCTGTGCCCCACTGGCCTCTAGGTACTAAACAATTCTTTCCTTCAGAAGTGATTCCATTATTTTCCCTACCACTGAGGTCAAACTAACTGGTCTGCAGTTTCCTGCCTCTGTCCTGCTCCCACTTTTGTGAAGAGGAATCACATCCTCCCTCCTCCAGTCCTCAGGTACCACCCCATCCTCCCACGATTTGTTAAAGAGAGTAGTCAGCAGTGTCACTAGTTCTACCCATAGTTATTTTAGAATTCTTGGGTGAATCCCATCAGCCCCCATTGCTTTGTCCACCTTCAATTTTATTAGTTCTTTCAGAACCCTTTCTTCTGTAAATGGACTGGTATCGACACCCATCTTCAGAGTGTTTCTCTTGTTTGGTTTAGGTACCTCCCCCTCCTCTTCCTTTGTGAATACTGAGCAGAAATATTAGTTCAGTATCCCTGCTTTTTCACTGTCACCCTCTGCCCACATTCCCTTCCCTTTATTAAGCCTCAGTATCCCTCCTTTGGTCTTTCTTCACTCCCTAATGTACCTATAAAAGGTCTTATCCCACTTCTTAACAGAGTTGGCTATCCTTTTCTCAGTTTGGGCCTTTGCTAGTCTGACTGCCTTCCCTGCCTATTTCTGCTATAACTGATAAAGTTCTCTGTCCTGCTCCTTCTGTGTTTCCTTATATTTCCTGAATGCTATCCTTTTCTCCTTAACCTTCCCTGCCACCTCTTTTGAGAACCATAGCGTTTTTTTCCTTCATTGTGTTTTGTTGATTTACTTTACACAAAGGCTTGTTGCCTTTGTGATGGCTGTTTTGATTACTCCCCATTGTTCCTCCAGCCTTCCTTCTTGCCTGTTTGCTAGTGCTTTTCTGAGGCACTCTCTCATTTTCCCAAAGTCAGCCCTCCTAAAGTCCAATACTCTTGCTTTTGTATGGCTTGATTGTATGGCTGTGTTTATTGTGAGTCACACTGTTTGGTGGTCACTTGTTCCCAGATGGCTACCCACTTCTAAATCTGAGATTTTTCTCCATCCCCAGTTGAGAGTACCAGGTCTAAGATTGCTCCCTCCCGAGTGGGTTCCAATATTAGCTGTCTGAGGCATGCCCCCTGTAGGGCATCAAGAATGACTCTGCTCTTGGATGTGCCTGTAGCAAAGGTGCTCCAGTTAACATCTGACATATTCAGGTCCCCTATCAACAATATCTCCCCTTTATGCCATTATAAGGAAGCCTTCTATCATTTCCTTGTCCATTCCTTCCCCCTGAGATGGGGGTCTGTATACAACCCCCATGTGGATTGTGGTGCCATTTCCTGTCTCCAGGGTGACCCAGAGTGCCTCATCTGCTCCATGTTTACTCTTTAGTTCTGTTGCTTTGATCCCTTCCTTTACATAGAGAGCTACTCCTCTTACTCTTTTACCCTCCCTGTCCCTCCTGTAGATTGTGTATCCTGGTATGTTGACATCCCAGTCATGGTTCTCTGTGTACCATGTTTCTGTGACTGCCACAATATCCAGGCAACCCTCTTCCATCAAGGCCACTGGTTCAACAAGCTTGTTACACAGACTATGGGCATTGGTACTCATCACCCTCCACTTTTTGATGGCCTTACCCCTATTAGCCCCATCCCTGCCCTTACTGCCTTTGCCTTTTTTTACATTTACCTCTGTCCTGCTCCCTATTGACTTCCTTACCTTGGTGTTTACCTCACTAATTACCATGTTTTGTGGGGGGAGGCTGGGATTTCCCTGCTCCTTTTCAGTGCCTCCCCCTTGCCAATGAAGCATTTAAACCTCTCACCTAGGATTCTGGTTACCCCCCTGGACAGATGCAGACCATCGTGCCAGTATAGGTCTGCATCCCTCCAGGTGGCTCCCCAGTCCCCGATGAAGCCAAAACCCTGAGCTCCACACCAGTTTTTCAACCATTCATTGAATTCCATGGTGAGGAGTTCCCTAGCATCACCCTTGCCATAGACAGGCAATATCTCCGAGAAGGTTACCGTATGGCTACTTGTCTAAGGCCCCTCCCCAACTCTACAAGCTCCTCTTGCACTGCTCTGATCCCATTCCTAACCATGTCATTTGTCCCTAGGTGGACAATGGCATCCAGCTCCCTCCCTCGTGCAGCTGCTCCCATGATCCTGAGGATTCGCTTCCTGTCCCTCCAAGCCATGGTGCCAGGCAGGCACCTTACCTCCCTCTCCCCTTACTCCCCCACATCTACCCCCAATGATTGAGTCCCCCACCAGGAATTGTTTCCTTCCCCTGTGGGGTCCCATGCCACCCTCCTGTGGTTCTCCTTCGTGAAGGTTCCCAGCATCCTCCTTGGTCTCCACTGCAGGTGCCTCCATAGAGGAACCACTATCCACGAGAAGAATGTATGAACTGTGGAGAGGTACAGCTGGAGGGATGCAACTGTGTTCCACCACCCTGTCCTTCCCTGAGCCCACCCTGGTCCAGCCTCTCCTCTTTCTTGGCAACCTCTGAGGTAGTGGCATTGGCTCTGGTGGTCCCTAGGTGGGGGAGGAGGTTTCATAAATCCTAGCCAGGTCAGCCTGGAGACAGGCAACCTCCTCCCTCAGACCAGACAGGTGCCTGCAAATAGGGCAGCATCGCAGCCTCTAGAATGTCTCCCAGAACACTGCCACCCCACAGCCATTGCACTGCACCACTCCTATCATGTCTTATTTTATGTCCCCTCTCCTGTTTCTCTGTCTGCTTACTCTCTCCTCTCCTTACAACTCTCACCCTTCCTGTTCTGGGACAGCAACTTCCTATATTCTTCAGTAGCCTCCTTCTTCCTTGTTCAGTGTCAGACCACCAGCAGCTGGGGGGGGAGCAAGCTACTTTTTTCCTTTAGGGTTGACAAAACTAATGTTTCTCTATGATCCTTCCCTTCCTACTGCCAAACCAGAAGTTTCTGTTGTCAGTCAAATCCAGTAGCTATAAAAGTAGAACTATCTTAGAGTGAGTTGGTGGAGGGGTGGGATGGAGGGCAATTAGTAAGAAAAATGCTAGCAACAGGAAGTTGTAATTGGAGTCACCTGCTTTTACATTGTCTAAGCCACACCCCCAATTAAGCTGTCTCTCCTCCTACTGATTTAGCAAAGTAAGTTGATACAGCACCCTTCCCAGCACAGAACACACACTGACTTTCTTTCTTTTCTTTTTTTAACCCTAAATAAGACCCCTTCTACTTCTAATAAAGCATCTGTCTGCTTAATCTCAACAGACACTGACTTCTGCTGAGATAGAAGTGTTAAATTAGTAAGAAACTGGTAGCTTCTTTTAGTTAGCTTCCTTCTGCTCTACAAGCAAAATTTCTGTCATCCAAAGGCTAGCAACAGGAAGTTGCAATTGGAGTCACCTGCTTTTATATTGTCTAAGCCACACCCCCAATTAAGCTCTCTCTCCTCCTACTGATTTAGCAAAGTTGACACAGTACCCTTCCCAGCACAGAACACACACTGACTTTCTTTCTTATCTTTTTTTAACCCTAAATAAGACCCCGTCTGCTTTCAATAAAGTATATGTCTGCTTAATCTCAACAGACACTGACTCCTGCTGAGATAGAAGTGTTAAATTAGTAAGAAACTGGTAGCTTCTTTTAGTTAGCTGCTTTGATGTTAAGGTTCACAGCCACATAGGCTCCAGTAACCATAGAACATTGTGGTTTAGTGTGACAATAGAAGATGAGACAAACCACCCAAAAATAAAGGTCCAAAAATAAAGGTCCTAGATTTCAGATGGTCCAACTTTCTCAAAATGGGGGAAAGTCTCAGGGAGCCCTGGCAAAAGAGAAAGGATAAGGGGGGGACATGGAAAAGCAGTGGACTATTCTCAAGGTGGCCGTAACAGAGGCAACAAGCCTCTGCATTAAACTGCTAAGAAAGAATAAGAGAAAGAAACAACTACTTTAGTTCTCAAGGGAAGTGGCCAGGAAAGTAAGAGTAAAGCAAAGGGTTTTCAGGAGATACAAGGAGATGCAATGAGGGGAGGCCAGGGATCAGTATCTAGAGAAGCAAAGGGAAGCAGGGAAAGTAGTCAGAAATGCAAAGGTGCAAACCAAGTTAAAAATAGCCCAGGCTATTAAGAAAGGCAACAAAACCATCTTCAGATACATTAGTGAGAGGAGAAAGACTAGCAGTGGGATTGTGAGGATAAAAAAGGAGGGAGGAGGGTATGCAGAGGAAGATAAAGAAAAAAGCAGCAATACTGAACAAATACTTTGGAGGCTGGTTAAATAGGATCTGCAACTTATCCAATAGGTAGGGAAATGGGCAGACTGGGGTGGGTCAAATGGTCCTTATCTACTGTCAAAGTCTATGTTTATCTGTTTCTGTGTTACTTGTGCCCAGTAATGGGTGTAATACCCATTTCTTCTTTGATCTGCTGGCACTGGCTCTATGGCCTGTTTCTGAAGCAGGGAGCAGATCTCCTCACACAGGACAGGGATATGTCTTGGATGATAGTTGGACTGTATTGAGGCCTGTCGGGGGGGCCACTGCAGAAGTTTCAGAGTATAACCATGGGCCACTAACTGGAGTACCCACTTGTTGGTGGTAATCTACTTTCACCTGTCTAGATGGACAGAAAAATGACCCCCTACCATTCCTGAAACCCAGGATGGGGGGCAAGCAAGGTGTCAGGCAGAGGGTCCGACAGCAGGCTGAGCTGCATCAGAGGCAAATCCCTTGGGGGCCTTGGATGCAGGGGCAGAGGAGGAGGGCAGAGAGGTAGTGACTCTGTGCTTTCTGTGGGCTTTGGTGGGGGTTGCATGGGGATGGTGGGTGGCCCTACGAAAGCAAAGTTCCACAACTCAGCAATAAAGGCAAACATGGACGGGAGGTAGAAACTAGTCCATTCGTGGTGGAGAGAGTGCTAGAGGAACTCAGGAAACTGAAAATAGACAAATCAAAGAGGCCAAATGGGATTCTCCCCAGAATATTAAAGGAGGTCAGAGGTGCTGGCTGCCCCACTAACCACCCTGTTCAACAGATCATTGGAGACAGGAGAGGTCCACAAGATCAGAGGAGGGCAAATGTGGTCCCTCTCCACAAGAGTGGAAGCAGAGAAGAGGCAGTCAAATACAGACCAGTCAGCCTGACCTCGGTGGTGTGAAAATTAATGAAGTCACTACTAAAATAGAGGATTTTGTTATTCCTTGAATCTAGTGGAGCACAGAATCCAAGGCAGCATGGATTCACAACAGGAACATCTTGTCAAACAAATCTAATTTCTTTGACTGGGTCACCAGGGAGATAGATGAGGGAGGGGCTGTGGAAGTTGCCTGCTTAGATTTCAGCAAGACCTTTGACATTGTCCCACATAGAAGGTTGGTACATAAGCTAGACAGCCTGGGGTGGGCCCCAAGGTAGTAAATTGGGTCAGAAATTGCTTGGGGACAGAAAGAGTGTTATAGTAAATGGGGTCCAACCTGAGGAAAAGGGGGGTGACCAGTGTGGTACCGCAGGGTCAGACCTGGGGTCAGTCCTTTTTATTGTCCACATTAGCAACATTGTTGAAGGAGTGGAACAGAATGTTTGTCTATTTGCGGATGACACCAAGATCTGTAATAGAACAGACACTCCAAAAGGGGTGGAGAAAATGAGGAGGGACTTAGGGAAGCTGGATGAATGGTCTGAGGTGTGGCAACTAAGGTTCAACACGAATAAGTACAAAATCACAAAAACCCTGAGGAGAGCTACGGGACAGTGGGGGATACAGACAGTTATCATGGAAGAAAGGGATTTTGGAATAATAATCTCAGAACACCTAAAGGTGGCCAAGCAGTGTACAAAGGCAGTGGGGAAGGCCAGTGCTATTGTGAATAGGAAGGGATATCACTAGCAGAAGAAGGGAGGTGGTGATACCACTATACAAAACACTTGTGAGGCCTCATCTGGTATACTGTGTGCAGTTCTAGATGCCACATCTTTGTATGGACATAGACAGGGTGAAGGTGGTGCAGAGAAGGGTAACTAAGATGGTGCAGGGCTTGCAACAGAAGACATATAAGGAGGGATAAAAATATTGCAATATGTATACTCTGGAGCAGAGGAGAGGGGAGAAGAGGAGAGGAGAGGAGAGGAGAGGAGAGCAGAGCAGAGCAGAGCAGAGCAGAGCAGAGAATGGGGGGATATGACTGTAACCTTCAAATATCTTAAGGTCATAAACAAGATGCAAGTGGGCAACATCTTTCAGTATAGGAGATATGCAAGAACAAAAGAGCATGATATGTGACTAGAGGGGGCAGGATAAGGTGGAATGTGATGAAGCCTTTCTTCACTGACAGGGTGGTGGATGCATGGAACAGCCTACCCCAGGTAGTGGTGGGAGCAAGCACAGTGCTGGATTCAAAAGTGTATGGGATAGGCACAAGGGAACCATAGAGGTGGGAAAGAGAGTCTAAAGCTGATGACCAAGTAAGGTCAGTGGCCACTGATACTGTACAGGTAGGGAAAATGGGCAGACTGGACGGGCCCAGCGGTCCTTATCTGCCATCAGATTCTGTGTTTCTATGTAAGTGGACTGCTGGGTCTGGATGAAGTGCTACCTGGAGGGGGACACCAGGAGCCAGTCGTTCAGGTAGTGGAAGATGTAAAGACTCCATCTCCTGAGATGCTGCCACCACTACTAGGCACTTGGTAAAAACCCAGGGTGCCAAGGACATCCCGAAAGGCAGGGTCCAGAACTGGAAATGACACCCCTGAAAGCAGAACCTGGGGAATCTGCGGTGACTTAGACAAAATGAGATATGCAAGTAGGCGTCCTGCATGTCCAGGGAGCATAGTCAGTCCCCTGTGTGCAGTAGGGGCAGTAGACCTTGCAGAGTCACCATCTGGAAATTTGTATACTTCATGAACTCTTTGAGGGGGCTGAGGTCCAGGATGGGCTAGAGGTCCTTGAACTTTTGTGGGATTAGGAGGAAATGGGTGTAATATCTGCTTCCTCTTTGATCCATTGCCACTGGCTCTATGGCTTGTTTCTTTTTTTAAAACTTTCTTTATTTATTGTGCTTTATTGGGTGCTTCTTTTTTTAAAACTTTCTTTATTTAGTGTGCTTTATTGGGTCAATGGCTTGTTTCTGAAGCAGGGAGCAGTTCTCCTCACACGGGATGGGGATATGGCTGGGATAATAGTTGGACTGTTCATAGGCCTGTCTGGGGGCCACTCCAGAAGCTCCAGAGTGTGCCCATGGGCCACTAACTGGAGTACCCACTCATTGGTGGTAATCTAGTTACCCCTGTCTAGGTGGATGCAAAAATGACCCCCTACTGCCTCTGCCTAAAAACGCACGGGGGCGGTCAAGCAAGGAGTCAGGCAGAGGGTCTAGCAGCAGGCTGAGCTGCACCAGAGGCAGACAATTTGGGGGCCTTAGATAAAGAAGCAGAGGAGGAAGGCAGAGAAGTAGTGGCTCTGCGCTTCCCCTGGGCATTGACAGGTGTCACACGTGGATGGTGGGTGCTCCTACAAAATGGCCTCTGGCCCCTAGCCTGGGTGTGGTACATAATATGCAACAACAGCAGGGTTCTCCCAGCCGACTGCAAGTCATTCAAGATGTCTTGGGTATCCGCACCGAACAGATAATATCCCCTGAAAGGTGCATTCAGGATGTTCTGTTGCATATCTTGGGTGAACGTTGAGACACTCAGACAGACATGGGGCCTGAGGCAGATGCCGGTGGATGCTCTCCTGGCAGAGGCATCCACTGCATCATATGTAGAAGCAAACAGGTGTAGACCAACGTCGGTTGCAGACTTGACATTCAGGACCAGTAAGCAGACCTGGGCATCATCCAGCAAGGATTATGCAGCCTCCAGCATGCCATATAATTCAGTATTCAGATGACTAGGGTGGTGGAGGCAAACACCTTCTTGCCAAGTGCATCCAAATGGTGTGACTCCTTGTCTCGTGGCAAGGAGGTAAAGTGCCTGGGGTGCTTTGATCTGTCATGCACCACACTGAGTACCAATGAATCTGCCTGGATGGGTCTGTAAAAAAAGACTTACGCAAGGGACAGCAGTATAGTTTGTCTGCTTTATGGGAAGGTGCTGGGAACATGCTCCATCTGAGCCGGGCCACAGAGGTGGCATCCTCGAAGACATCCATGAGGGGAGTCACCACCATGGAAAGTGACTCCAGTCTCTTCAAAAAGGATGCCAGTTAGTGACAGTTGAGGTCAGGCTCCTCAGTCTGGAAGCCCATGGTCTCTTGCATCTGCTGGAGGATGGTGGCAAAAGAATGGTCCTCCTGCAGAGACCTAAGGATATACTTCAGGGTCTCTTCCCCATCTAAGGAGACTGTGGAGGAAGAATGGGAGGAAGACTCCTTGTGCTGTTGCTCATCAAACTCCTACTCATCTATGGGTGCAGAAAAATAATGGACAATGTCCTTGTGGCCCAGCAGGCATCTGGTGGTCCTGTCTTTGAGCAATGGCTCCAGGTGAGGCAGAGGTACTGGCGATGGGTTGGACCAACCAGGGGTGTGCTGCCCCATGTTAGATGCCTGTGGGACCTGCCCCTGCATCAAGGCCCACATGGTGGATATGAATGCATTTAAATCCACCAAGACCGGCATTGGTAGACCCAACAGTTACGGGCAGAGCCCCTACTTTTCTACGACGAAGTGGGACCAAGTTCTGCGGCAAGACTTCCAATTGCCGCAGAACTTCTACAGCGGTGGTTTGTAATTTCTGTGGAAGTTCTGCGGCACTAACAAAGTACCACATCACAGTGTCAGCTTGTCATCCTGACTTCACTTTCATGGCAGTGGTTATAGCAATCAGGATGGTGGAAAGCACAGTAACACTAATTCAAAAAATAACAGACTTATAAAAATAATTTTATGCCTAAAAAAGCAAAACAGATGTCTCTCCCTTAAGGTCCTAGCCTGTTGCATAAATGATATATGCAGAGGGGATCTTATGTGATAAATAAGGTATTTCTATATGCATGCTGTCTATCCCACTAATGAGGTTTCCACTGTCTATCACTTATATACAGTATTTGTATGTGCTTTCTACACCACTCATGAGGTTCCCACTGTGTATCACTTATATATTTATATGCAATCTGTAACATACATACAAATGTGTGTGTGTATGTGTGTGTGTGGTGAGGACTGAGATACTGTAAGTGTGTGTGTGTGTGTATGTATATATATATATATATATATATATATATATTTTTATTTCCATGAACTTGCATCCTCATTCGTACAGGTCCCATTGGAAGTGGAATAGAGGAGTTACTGCAAAACTCATTTTTCATGTCAACCTGCTTACCCTGACACACTGCGTAACATTATCAGGCCATGACATGTATGTGAAACAATTGTGACATAGAGCTCTCCAGCCCATCACAATGTGTCCACCATGTGACAGAACACTGCACCATACCTTCCCAGGCTCCAAGCAGTGATGTGTTCCACCAATCCTTGTGCTGCCCAGCCAGCTCCCAGAGCTAATCTCCGAACCTGACTTGCCGGCATGGAAACACAGCATGCTACCCTCTGGCCCAACAGCTGTCCCTGCACACAACATTTCTCGTTAACTTTTAGGTGATTCTATCAACCAATGACAATATGTAATCAATAACCCTGGCAAAAATGTGTACAGTGCAATTATTTATTTAACAGGTCTAGTCTTTCAACAGGTCTATTATTATATTCCACTTTTCTGGGCACAATTATTTCATTTTTCTTAAAAATGACAGTTAAATTCATTTTACCAGTTATTCATTTCAGATGGCATCTCTATACCTTACAGGCACAAATAGGTTTGTACAAAGTGAGGTATGGACTTAAGTCTATGCTATTGACAAGGTTTTGTTTAAGTTGGCCCGAGCGCAACAATGTAAGACTGAAAATTGTATTAGGTTGTAGTGCAGGTTGAGCAAATATCACCATGCATGATGTGCTGTGCCACCATCTCTAGCAGTGGGAGCTGTGGTAGATAAGTGACTGTTCATTTCTGTTGCAGAATGCAGCCATTTCGTTAGCTAATGTATGATGTTTTAACAATGATAACATCACATTCTGAGCATATAGGGGGTTTTTGGATATAAAAAGAGGGGAAGGGAACCAGATTCCATGGATAAACAGAAATATTAATAAAAATCACCAAGAAGAGCGAATTCTGTGGCACCGCAGAAGTTCTGCGGTAGACTGCAAGTTCTATGCGAAATTCTCATGCGGCCGAGAATTCTAGGGGCCTTGCTTATGGGCCTGGCATTGTCTGAGTTGGCTGAGAGGCGACCGGCAACGGAGCAGGGGCTGGTGAAGGTTGAGGTATCAGCGCTGGTATGGAAACAGTTGAAGGCAGAGTAGACATGACCTGTGAAGGGATGGGCAAAGGTATGTGAGGTGGGACCGACGTCAGAATGCCTCACACTTGTAGGGTGGACACCCCTTAGAAGGTGGGGTGAACAACTGTTGCCCTTATTGGGTTGCTACCGGGGGAGGTGAAGAAGCCATGCAAGAGCTGGGGGCTGAATGAACAGCTGTGGGTGTTGGGCAAGCCAATGAAGGCCCTGACACCAATGACCCTCTGTTGGTAGAGCCAACGAGGGCCTTTTGCTGTAGTACCATAGTGCTAGGTGTCAAGAGCCTGGCTGGAGCAGAGACCCAAAGAACTTCCATTTGAGACCATTAGGTGAGCTGGAGGCATCACCATAATCAGTCCCACAGAGCTAAGGGCCAGAGGAGCAGCTGACAGCCCCCTGGAGGGGGAGGCCTGCTAGGATGTGCACACCCGAAGAAGGGACCTTGAATATGAGTGGGAGAACTGTAATTTGGAATGGTCCTTGACCTCATCCTTATGGTTATGCTTTCCAATGCTCTTTTCCTTAGGACTCGAGGCATGTGACTATAAGGGCGGAGCAGGGGAAGCACAAGAGCTGTGTACCTGCAGGTCTTTCTCCATCTGGGCAAGTTTATTCTGCAGCAGGAAAGAGTCTAGGGCTCACTGGTGATGACACCAGGTGTGCCCTGGTTGAAGGCTATGCAGTGTTCACAGGCCTAGACAACGTGGGTCGGGCACAGGCAGAAGAGACAGTAGGCATGGTTGACCTGGTCAGGGATCTGCTTCTCACAGGTGCACTTGTGCTTAGATGGTCATCTCTCACTGGAGGAAAATGGGTCCAACATCAAACGAGAGTGGTGGATGGAATCACAAAGTGATTACCGATAACATTTAGGAAAAATTAAAAAGCAATTAAGCTAAAGTGTGAACTGGTGTTTGACTGAAGCATGAGGTGGTCTTTGAGGATCTGACATCAGCAGGTCAATGGTGGAAAAAGACCTGAGGAGGGAGTGGGGGCTTCCAACTTATATATGGTTGGCTGACGTCGGGACATGACGACGGAAGTGGGCGGCCCCCTGCAAAACTGCTAGTAAAACATGTCTCCATGTGGATACTGACACCTGACAGCTTTACTTCCATAAAAACATATGAAAAATGCCAGCAGATACAGGCCCTAAGGTCTATCAAGTCTGCTGAAGTGTGCAGTTATCAGTGTTTTACTCTGCAGCTGCCCCCCCCCCCGGTACAGTAGTGACCTTCACCTGACCCTGTCCCACCCCCTCTTAAACCAGTCCACTGACTAATCTTACCACCTCCTCCGGCAGTGCATTCCTGCATCCATCTACTACCCTTTCCATGAAGTAGTGTCTTCTCATTTCCCTCTTGAACCTTCCCACCTCCAATCTCAGACTGTGCCCCCTAGTGTTTCTCCCTCCCTTTAATCTAAAATTCCCCTCTGTATTAACCCTGTTCATGCCCCTCATACATTTGAAGGTGTCAATCATATCTCCTCTATTCCTCCTGTCCTGCAGGGAGTACATATTGTGCTCCCTCAGTCTGTCCTCTTAGGGTCTGTCCTCCATTCCTGTGATCATCACGTGATGGACCCCCTCCAGCAGCTTGACATCTTTCTTTAAGTAGAGCTGCCAGAACTGCATACAATACTCCAGGTTTGGTCCAACTAGTGACCTGTACAGTAGTAGAATAACCTCCCTCCTCTGTGAGGTGATTCCCCTGGCAACACATCCCAGCATCTTATTAGCCTTAACTGCTGCTTTTATGCACCACTCTGAATGGTTAATTTGCCCTGTGATTATCACCACAAGATCTTTCTCGTCCTCTGTAGTGGATAACAGCACCTCCACCCCCACCCTCCTAGCCTGCACCAGAACATTTGGTTTCTGGCTCTCATGTGCATAATTTTGCACTTCTTTGCATTGAAACCCAGCTGCCATGTGTTTGACTAGTGTTCAAGTTTATCCAGGTCCTCCCGTAGTCCTAGTCACCACTCCATGTTGTACACCACTGCATCAATCTTTGTGTCATCTGCAAAAAGGCTGGCTAACCCGAACTGCAATGTCAGCAATAAAGATGCCAGACAACAGTGGATGTAGCACTGAGCCATGTGAAACCCCACTTGTCACGGCCCATGGAGATGAGAGTTCCCTTCCCCCTCACAACATCCCTCTGCTGCTTATCCCACAGCCAGTTTCTGACCCACTCCACCATTATCTCCCCAGCCCCCAGATAACCCAGTTTACTAACCAGCCTCCATGTGGCACTGAATCAAAGGCCTTGCTGAAGTCTAAGTACGAGTCATCCACTGCCTGGCCCTTGTCGATTGACCTTGTTACCCAGTCATAGAAGTCAACGATGTCTGTCTGGCAGAATCTACTCAAGAAATACCCATGCTGCCTGCTGTTCTGGAGACCATTCTCTGCCAGAAAAGCTACCAGCCACTCCTTGAGGATAGACTCCATGAACTTCCTCACGATGGAGGTGAGGCTTACTGACCTATAGTTTTCTGGCTCATCCTTGGGGCCACTTTTATAGATGGGCACCACATACGCCATCCTCTATTTTTGGGGTATGCAGCCAGTCCTCAGGGAGGTGCTGAACAAGTCTGCCATTGGTCCTATCAGAATCCCAGGATCTCTACCATCTCCCTCAGCACCCTGGGGGTGGATGCTGTCTGGATCTGGTGCCTTATCCTCCCTCAGGGCTCTAAAAAGATATCCTTCTCCCCCTCTCCTATCTCCTGTGCCAGCCTAAGCTGTCTTGCTGCCTTGGCAGCCCTGATCGTTTTGCTCACCTCTCTTGATTTCTTCCTGTACTCCACCCTATCCTCCGCCCTTTTGGAGCTCATGTATTTCCTGCAGGTAGACCTTTTTTCCTTAACTCTCCCTTGCACCTCTCTGCTTAACCACTTGGCCTCCTCAACCTGGCCCTTTTGCTTTGAAGCTTTGAACATAGGTTTATAGCTAAATACGAGTCCTATAGGCAGAATGTCCTTTTTTAACTCACCACCAGCTATTTCTATTGTTGGAACATATATTTTTTTCTGCCCATATATTGATATAGTCTGTATTTGAACAAATGAATTCCAGCTACTTATTATCTTTTGTGTGAAGAAGTCATCGCTTTTTTTTTGTTTGTTTTTTTCAATTCTTTTTATGGCACCAGCAACCCGAGGAACTCTCTCAGTCAACCACCAGTTCCTCCAGCTCTGCCTCAGAGCCTGGAACTCCTCCTGACTCCTGGCACCAGCCCGGCTATCCTCCCAGCTCTGAGCCCACCGAGGTGGGGCTGCCTTATCCTCCCAGGACACTCTATCTACAATTCAAGCCGGGCTGGGCTCGGCTCAAGAGAGGAGGGAGTCCAGCCTGTGGAATGTGACGAAAGGTAGGTGATGCCATCACCTATCCCCGGGGGTGGGGTTTTTCTGCTTAGGTACACCCTCGCCCCCACTCCCCCAGGTGGAGCCCGAGTGTGTAATGATACCAGAGGACATCTGTCGTAGCTCTGTGTTCCTCTAATTGTGCCCTGAGCAGTGCAGTACCTCCGGTCTCCACCGGGGGCCACTGAGGTGCCGGGCAAATCCCTGGAACCCCTCCCCCCCCTCCAAGAAAGAAGAGCAGTCCTCTGGATGCTTGATCCTCTCTCTCCCCTGCCAACCCCTGATGGCCCGGGCTCGTTCCCGAACCCAGGTTGCTGGCGTGGTGGAGGTGTGGCGTCCAGCGCCTCAACCCTCAAAGCCACCTGGCCGGTGCATCAGATCATTTTTTGGTTGCATTGATTTCGTCTTTCAATCTATGCCTGTGAGATCTTGTTTTTTTGTTAGGTTTTTGATATTTTTGTAGTCCTATGCTTTCCATTAGTCCAGGATCTTGAAGCGCTTTAAACGTAAGACATAGGTCATCCCTTGACTGCCTGTATTCGGTGGAATATAATCCAAGATGTATTAATCTATCCTTATAGCTATGTTGTTGTATGCCCTTGATTTTTTTTTTCATTTTCCTTTGCACACCTTCCTTTATTTTTTCACTTTTAACTGTGTTTGCTCCTGAAAATTGTGAACAATAGTCCAGATGTGGTCTTACTAGGCTGGTGTATAATGGTAAAATGATTTTTTCATCTCTACTTTTGATGTTAGATAATATACAACCCAGTATTTTATTGCTTTTTTTAGCCATCATCCTTGTATGAACATCAAAGGATAATTTGTTTGTTATAGTTATCCCCAGGCCTCTTTCTTCTGTCATAGTTGGTCATACTTAGTTGTTCATTTTATGCTTGCAAAGTGGATTCCTAGATCCAAAATGCATGACCTTACATTTTGCAATGTTAAATGTCATTTTGTTATGTTTTACCCACACAACTAAGTTATCCAGATTGGCTTGAAGTTTTTTTCCATCGTTTTGATTTAGTACCAGACCCCCTAATTTACAATTGTCTGTATACTTACTCAACCATGCATTGTCTGTTGTTTTTAATGATGTTACCAAAATATTAAACAATGTTGGTCCCAATACGGAACCCTGTGGTACCCCACTCATCACATCACCCCAGTCAGATAGATATCCTTTTATTGAAACTCTTTGTTTTCTGTTTTGCAGCCATTCTGATATCCAACCCACTATATTAGGTTGTAATTTAATTTGGTAGAGCAATTCAATCAATATTGTATGTGATACCTTGTTGAAAGCCTTGGCAAAGTCCAAGTATATCACATACACTGATATCCCTGGGTCCAGGGCTGCACTTAACGGTTCAAAGAAGGAAATCAGGTTTGTAAGGCAGGATCTTCCCCTTATAAAACCATGTTGCGAAGTATCTATGTTTTGTTCCCTGAATATGTGGTCTGTAATTTGTTGTTGAACTACTCTTTCCAAAATCTTACCTACCACCGATGTCAAACTTATCAGGCTATAATTTTTGGTTTCTGATCTAGAACCTGCCTTAAATATAGGAGTTATATAAGCCTGCTTTCATTCTTGTAGAACTTCTCCACTCTTTAATGACTGGTTATATAGGACAGTTAATGGACTAATTCTGTTTCTAGTTCCTTTGGGAGTTATGCCATCTGGACCAGCTGAGCTATTAATTTTGAGGCCTCTTATGATTTTACTAATTTCCTTTTCTGTTATTGGTATATAATCATTTGCATAGTCTATAGTAGGTTTATCTGTTGTTTCTTTCAGTTCATACACACACTTAGAAAGTATTTATTCAATTCTGTCGTCATATCTGTCTCATCAATTATAGTCCCAGATTGTGTTATAATATGCCCAACCCCTTTCTGATTTCCTTTTAGGGCACCTATATAATTAAAGAACTGTTTTTATTGTCTTTCACTTTGTTTATTAAATTTAGTTCCATATTCCTTTTTGCCTCTCTAAGATATTTTAGTTTCTTATTGCATTGTTTGAGTTTTTCTTTACCATTTATCGGATTTTTTTTTTAATTTAACAAATAGCTTCTTCTTTTTTCTAATTAATTTCTTGATATTTTTATTCCACCATGAGGGACAGCTCTTATTATTTTTGTATTTTCTGATCAATGAGACCCACTGGTCTATACAGTAATCTAAATGTTTTTTTTTTATGTTTAGCCATATTGATTTTTGGTCCTTATTTAGAAGTTCTTCCTTGCAGTTCCATGTTGATAGGTATTCCTTAATTTTCTTATAAGTCGCCCTATGATAGTTTTTAATTATAGTTACTCCTTTTGTTATTTCATGAATTGTTCTGTATGAAAATTCAATAATTTGATGATCACTATCCGCAAGTGGTGGTTTTAATTTTACATTGTGTATATTTTTCATATCATTTGTTAAGACTAAATCTAGGATGTTATTTTCCCTAGTTGGTTGGGTTACCATTTGGTCCAGATTATTCTGAATGATATTGTCTATAAATTTGTTTTCATTGAGGTTATCACTATCCAAATTTTCCCAGTTGATATTAGGGTAGTTGAAATCTCCGATTAGTATGGTATTTTTAATCATTTTTCTATCTGCTAAACTGTTTAGAAACAAATTGTTCTCTTCATTATTTAACACTAGTGCGTGGTATCCTAGTCCTAAAGTTAGTGTTTTATCAGGTAATCTAATCTGTGCCCATATGACTTCATTGTCATCACTAGAGCTATGTATTTCACATGGTTTTAAGTTTTCTTTAATGTAGAATGCAACTGCCCCCTTTTGTATCCTTTCTATTTTATTTATTTTAATGTAACCTTTGATATCAGTATTCCAGTCCAAATCACTATACCAAGTTTCCGTAACCCCATATATGTCAATTTTACTGTGTTCAACATATACATAAGCTCATCCTTTTTATTACAAAGACTTCTGGCATTCATTAATATTTTTTTAGTTCCTTTTTGTCTTTACTGTTTAGTGTAGGAACTGTAAGTTTGTTTTGAATGCTAGCAGAATTTATATTTTTTTCATGGTTTATTAGCTCTAGAGAGGTATCATTTGAATCCCTTTCCCCCCTGGTATTTAGTTTAAATGGCAATTGATACAATCCAATATATTTCTACAAAGGATTCTACTCGCTTTTTTGTTAAGGTGCAGTCCATCCCAGCAGTAAAATTCCCTTCTTTCAGAAAATGCTTCCCAGTGAAAGATGCACTTAATGTTTTGCCTTAGACACCCTCTCCTTAACCAACTGTTGATCTGTAAACTGTTATTGTGTTGAAAGTGATTTGCCTTTGGAATGGGAAGTATCTCCGACAGTACAATTTCACTTCCCAGTTCAATACATTTATTAACTAGTGCAACATAATCCTGTTTTATTTTCAAAATTGGTTCCTATAATACATAATTTGCCCCTGCATGAACCATGATTAAAGGGTTATGTCCTGCATTTTTGATTATATTAATTGCCATTTCAGTGATATCTGATATGTTTGCACCTCTGTAACTGGACAGGGTCCTATTCATTTTGTCTGGATTGCATATATCCGTATCTATGTGCTTTACTATAGAGTCACCTAGTACAATGATCTCTCTATTTACTTCAGTATTATTTATTTCCATGTCCTCATTACCCTCTTGTGTCATGGGCTTAGATGAAAATGTAATTAGGTCCCCTGTTGCTGTGACACCTCTTGTTCCTACAGGTGTTAAGAGTACCATAGGTGACTGAGTTGTCTCCTGGTCCAGTATATCTTCATTAAAACCATTACTCTTTATTGCCGAGTTTTGTTTTTCATTAGGTATATTTTGGACTACTTGTTTCACCGGTAGACTATATTCTCCTATGGAAGGCTCCTCTGTATTCTGTCTCTGTGTTAAAGTATCGATATTATTAAGGGGGTCAAAATGATTCATTAGTGGGAGCTGAAACTGTGTAGCCTTTCTCCCCCATTTAGCAACTTTGTTTGACTGGACTTGAAACCATTCAGTTTCAGGATCATCAACAATATAATTTTGTCTTGGACATTTTTGGGTTTGCCTGTCATTACCTAATTCGTCAAAGTGGGCATAATTCTTCTTCATTTTTTGTATACACTGTGCGTTTTGATTGTTTTCATTAATGATTGTTTCATTTACGTTTTCTGTATTTTTAGCATGGAAATTAGAATTAATTGAACTTTTAATTTCTCTTTCCTGTATCCTTTTACCCATATCTAAATCATCCAGCCAAGTTTTGGAAGTCGATCAAATCACTTTTCTCCCCTCCCACCTAGCCCCCCACCCCTGCCCTAGATGTAGGTGGCTCCACCATATCAGAACCACATGCAGTTGCCACAATTTTCAACACGGTGTTCACTAGCAGCATGTCCCCTCACTACTCCAACCCACCGCCTGCTACACACCACCCGACATCCACATCCCTACTCACTCAAATCCCTTACCCAGCATTCTCCTTCTCCCTGGTTACCCCATCCAAAGTACTCAAAGCCCTGCTTGCCCTCAGTCCCTCTAAGGGTAAATGCCCCTCAGGTTTGGATGCCAAAATGCTCTACCTTTCTGCCCCAGCAATCGCCATGCCTCTAGCATCCCTTTTCAACCTCTCCTTCACTACAGCCTCTATACCCTCAGATTGGAAGCATGCCACAATCATCCCCCTCCCTAAAGGTGGTGACCCATCCTCCCCCGGAAACTACCACCCCATCTCCCTCCTACCCATGCTAGCCAAAATCCAGGAACATCTAGTCCTCTCTCAACTTACCTCCTTCCTTGACTCCTCCTCATTCTTTACTCCTAACCAGTCAGGTTTTAGAAAATACCACTCCACTGTCACTTCCCTCCTCAGACTCACTGACTCCATCCTGACAGGCATGGACAAAGGTCACATCACATCTGCCATTTTCAGTGACCTAGCTAAGGCTTTCAACACTGTCTCACATGCCCTTCTCCTGACAAAACTCTCCAATGCAGGTCTCTTCAGTGTGGCCATCAGCTGGTTCAAATCATACCTGGCAGACAGGTCCCAATCAGTGAGAATTGGAGCCTCCACCTCCAAAGCCTCCCGGTCACCATTGGTGTCCCCAATGCTCTGTCCTTGGCCCAATCTTGTTCTCCATTTTCCTCAACAACCTGCCATCAACCTGCCCGCATACATCCATTCACATGTACGCAGATGATACAGTACTATATACCTCAGGCCACTCCCCCCGGAAGTAGCATCCAGACTCCAGCAAGATTTCACTGAAGTTCAGCTCTGGTTTCGCACTAATCAGCTTATTCTCAATGCCAAGAAAATGGTCTCCTTAACCTTCGGTATGAGACAGAGACTCTCCCGACTCCCTGTCTTCCCCACTTTCAAAACCCTTGATGGGGCCCTTTAGAAGTTTGTACTTCCTTCAGATATTTAGGGTTCTGGCTGGACCAGAACCTTGACTTTTCTATTCACATTGAAGCAACCCATAAAAAACTACACCCCAGGCTGGGCGCATTATACTGGAACTGTAGCTGCATTCCTCAGCCAGCCCGCAAAGAAATACTGCAGAAAATGATCCTCCCTATTTTTGACTACAAGGACGTAGTATACAGTGCCACTCCTAAATCCACCCTGGCTAGACTGGATTCTCTTTTCAACTCCTTCTGTCATTTCGCTCTGGACTGTCCACCCTCCACCCACCACTGTGACCTCTACCGGTCCCTTAACCTCCCCTCACTTTTTGACAGGCACCAGTACCACTGTAATAGACTCACAGTCAAATTCTGAGCCCAGTTATTGCCCTCCTACCTCACCTCTACCCTAACTGCCCAAATACCATCTACATGCTCACTCAGGAATTTCGACTCCCAGCTCCTTCAAGTCCCGTACATGGCGACCTCTGCCGGCCAGTCGGCTTTTAGAGCCCGACTACCAAAACTATGGAACTCCCTGCCTGTGGACATCCTGCACGACCCCTCCTCTAGGCAACAAATTTCCCTCCTTAAAGGGCAAGTCTCCACCAGCTGCTCATGCTGCCTAGACTCACACTAGAATGGGCCAGCTCTCCAGCTTGCTACAACTATGGTTCACTCCAAATGTTTAATTCTATCCCAGTTAATTGTCACTGCAAGATTCTACTAATTACTGCCTGTGCTTGCTGTGTATATCCTGTTTATATTCCTGTATACATATTTATCTTTTGTATATAATCTGTGAAATTTCTATATTCTGTATTTCTCTATCTTTGTATTTCATATGTATGTATCATCCCATCCCCAACAACCCCCAGGATGCATCTGGAATCTTTCATTAAATAAGTTGATTTCAGTAGTCAACAAAGCATTTTCCTTGCATTTCTTACACGTGAATCGAGATGGAGGATCCATATTAGTTATTATAAGAAACATTTTACAAACTTCACACTCAATTGCCCTTTTAACCCCTTCCATTAACATTGTTTGCACCATATTGCTTTTATTACTTGTAACTACAAAGCTAGTTACAATTAAATCTGTGTAGAATAATGTTATAAAAGCTGGAAAGTTGACTCTCACCATATCTTTATTAGGTTGCTGAGTTTCAGTTACCATTAAGCCTTATTTTCCTGTTTACAGCTATCCATGCAAGACACGCATGACACGCGCAGATGCGTGTGTCTTTGAGCGTGACGCCGCACGAGCACCCTGCTCTGGCTTATACTGCTCACTGCAGTGTGAGTTAAAATACCAAATCGTGACCCGGAAGTACCTCCAAGGCCACGGGTGTACAGGCAAAGTAAAAATATGTTTAAAATACAATTTTAAGTATAACACCACTCATGCATGGTCTTTAGCCTCACTAGAGTGCTTTTAGCAGTGTTCTGTGTCAAATTAGCCCCTCTGACTGAGTTTGTAGTTCGCCGGTAAGGACAAAAGACTACAATCTCCACTTCCTGTATCCTCAAGGGATCAGGGATCCAATAATCACAGTACAAGCAGTTTTACACTCTCATGTTTCATAAAACAATATCACAAGACAGCCCCACAGTTAAAATACTGCTGCAGAATGAGGGGTGGTTTGTGTTTAGCACTGTCACTCACCGCAGTGTGGGTTAAAATACTGAATCATGACCCAGAAGTACCTCTGAGGTCACAGGTGTACAGGCGAAGTAAAAATATGTTTAAAATAGAATTTTAAGTATAACATAATTTTGTGGCCTCTGCTAACTCAGTTTTGGTAATCCCCCATTTCTGATTGGCATCCATGCATGGTTGGAGTCTGACAATGTGCCCCTCCAGAATATCCCTCATCCTTCCAAAGTTTGCCTAGCTGAAATCTAGCACCATAATCCTGGTACTAGCTGTCTCTTTACTCATAGTAAATGAAAACCACATTGTGTGATGGTCATACCCTGCCAGGGGATCCCCCATCTCCAACCCCTGCATGTTCTCACCATTTGCCAGCAAAAGATCCAGTATGTTTTCTTCCCTGGTTGGTTCCTTTACCAAATGCACCAGGAAGCTGTCCTGGAAAGCTTCCAGGAGGACCTGTTCCCTGCTGTTTGAGTTAGCAGGGGTAGACCACTCCACTTCCAGTAGATTGAAGCACCCCATTATCATGGTGTGACCCTTTGCACAAACCCTCTTTATCTGCTATGTCAGTTCCATATCAATATCTTTGCATTGAGATGGTGGTCTATACTTGACAGCCAGCCTCATCCTCCTTCCATTAGGACTCTGTATCTGTACCAATAAGGCCTTCATTCTGCCCTCTTCCTCTTCCTTCTCATCCCTGCTACAGGATATTTCCTTCTTCACATATATAGCCACCGTTTCCCCTTCCCCCACCACCTATTCTTTTGGTACAACATGTACCCTGGGACCATCAGCTCCCAGTCATGAAAATGGGTGGCCTATATTTCAGTGATGGCAGCAATGTCCACCACTCCTTCTGCCACCATTGCAGGTAGCTCATTGGCCTTGTTTCCCAAGCTCCTCGCAATCAAGGAGACCACCTTCCAGTTTTCCCCCTCCCTTCCATGATCCTCTCTAGAACATTCTTACTGCCCCCATTGATCTTGAATTCCCCCTTTTCCCTTTTCTATTGGCTCAGAAGCCTATTGGCCCATCTGTCCTGGAGACTTAACACACCTTCCAACCTTCTGCCCCCCCACGTAGGTTAATGGAACCCTGGTAGCTATATACTTCCCCAGCCTCTGCTTCAGGGCAACTGTGTCTTTTCTACTGAAATGTAGCCTGTCAGGGGCATACATGTTCTTGCTCATCCATGTAGCACCCCACTCCCCCACCAGCCCATATCCACCAAACTGAAACCATTGCCCCAGCCATGTGTTGAACTCTTCTATCCACTGCTTCCTGGCTGTGCTAGCTCTGGGTACTGGGAGAACTTCTGAGAAAGCAGATGAGTGCCCTACCTCCTCACACAGTTTCCCTACCTCCTTAAACCTCTCTTGGCCCTTTACCACTGTGTCCCCTGCCAGGTCATTTGTGCCCAGGTGTACCACTATGTGGGGTTTCTCCCTTTCCCTCCCCATACACTTAAGAAGAAACTGACCCATCTTTCCTGCTGTCATGCCTGGTATGCACTCCACCCATATGCAGTGCTTTCTGGAGCTCTTGCCTCCACACCTCACCCCTCTAAGAACTGAGTTCCCCAAAACTATGACTCTATCTCCTCCTTCATGGTCCCCTCCCTTATGTTTTCCACTATACTGGTTACTGTCCCTATCTATATTCTCATTTTCCATGTCCCATTCTCTCTTGCCTTGCCTGTTCCATTCTTTGCTCCTCCCCCACCCCATCCCCATCCATCGATCCACACCAGTCAGCCTAACCTCATTCCCCCTTCAGCTCATTGTCCTCCTGTTCACCCATCCCCCTGTGATGTCAGAAACAACCTCTTCACCCCATCCCCCTTGCCTGCTCCCCCTTTCCTTCCTTGTCCCTTCCCCCCACCAACCACCTTAGCATCCACCCTCTTGCATATCCCCCCTTCCCTGTGGCCTCTTTCTGCCACACAGCTAGTCCAACTGCTTTCTCTTCCCCCTTCTCCTATCTCCTCTCCATGCTGCCTCTGCTCCTGGTTATCTATGCTTGCCAGCACTGAGAATCTATTACTCCTCTCCATGGCCAGGCCTTGAACCACCCCCATCCCTCTGCCTGTTGCTTTCCATTCCTGCCCTGCCCTAGGCTTTGTTTTCTTCTGGTTCTTGACAACCATGCACTTCCTTGTCTCTGCTTCCTTTGGTTCCTGCTGACAAGGTGGTTTGGGGTCATTTAGTTTCCCCCCTTTCCAACCCTGTACCTGTCGGCTAGGCCATCTAAGTAAGATCCTCTATGGCCCCTTGTCCCCAGATGGCCCCCCCCCGGTGCATCCCCCCATCCCAACAGCTCCCCTCTCAGCCATATAATCTCTTCTATTAGCTGCCCAAGCTGTCTGCATACCAAGCATCCCAGCCCTCCATGCAATCCTTAAGAAGCTGGCTGTCCCACAGCCATTGCAACCTACTACCCTTCCACCATTCCTTTCTGCTCTACCCTTGTTCATCTCCCTCCTCCCTGCCTCACCCCTTTTGATACTGCCTGTCCCACCCCCTTGGACCCTTCATTTCACTAGGCCACCCCCTTCATTAACCCCCATTCCAGTCACCCCTCCTCACTGCCTTGTCCCATATGAAGACATTTTTTTCTTCTTATTCCTCCTCTCTCTCTCTCTCTCTCTTATCTCTCTTCCTTATACCACCATGTCTGCCTGTGTGTTTGTAGTACTGGATGCTCTAGTCAGATTAGTGTAAAGGGATGGGCTTTGCACTCCTTCCTATACATCTGTAGGAGCCCAGGGTGGGTGAGCTAGGGGAGGAAGAGTGGGATCTTTCTATGACTCTCACCAGAGACAATCAGCCCCTGATTCCTGACTTGAGCCCCTGCCCCATCAGCAGTACATCAACCCTTTTGAATTAGTGAGAAACAGAAGGTATTTAAAATAATTTTATAACACACTTCCCTTTATGCCTTCTCTTCCTGTCCAAGCTTTTTGCTGCTCATTCTTCAACTCCCCAAGTTTGCTCAACCTGAAGGTGTTCCAGTGAAAACAAATCCCCAAAATGAGCACAAAAAGCAACCAAATCACCTTAATCCCACCGCTAAAGCAAAATGAAGAAAGAAAGAAAGAAAGAAAGAAAGAAAGAAAGAAAGAAGAGAGAAGAGAGAGAAAGAAAGAAAGAAAGAAAGAAGAAAGAAAGAAGAAGAAAGAAGAAAGAAAGAAAGAAAGAAAGAAAGAAAGAAGCAACAATAGTTCTGCTGCCCAGTGCATGTGGGCAGCATTCTTATCACCCAACCCCCACTCCTTTCACAGCACCAAACATGTGTGAGGTGTGGCCTGCTGCAAGAGATACCCTCAAAGTAAGATTTGATTGATATCATGAAAGGACTGCCTGTGGCAGACAAAGTGACATTCAGAATTGGTGATGGAGGAACTGATGGATCTAGGGTGCCAGATGAGAAAGCTGAAATGTGAGTCATACTCACCAAAAGTGACTAGAACTTATTAGTAATGATTGTGATAGGACTGCTGTGTATGCAACTGTATTGGCAGCTAGTGATGCTGTACCGCCAATGGGACATCAACATATTGTGGTACCATCCTGGGTGCATCACATCAATGCAAGAACAAGTTTGGATGCCATTGCAGCCTATTTGCACTCGTATCCTTTTTGATAATTCTTTTTGATCTGTTGTACGTGCATCTATGTGATAATGGCGATCGCGGAAAGGCGATTGTCATTAGGGTGAATGTACATCGGTGAAAATCCATTTCACCGATGTACACTCCTGGCACATGGCAAAAGGGGGCCAGGAACTTGACTTTCTTTGTTTATGTGGGGGCTGTGCCTCACATCCCCCACCTGGGGGCTATCACTCGCCCCCTACTAAAGATTCTCAACCCAGGGGTGTGCATGTCAGGGGGAATAAAAAAAGTGTATTTCTCGGACCAGCACAAAAATCCCGATGTGGCCAGCACCGAACCCGACACCCTCCCAACCATAGCCTGCCATGAACCTACCATGCCACACAGCCAACTCGGCAATCCACCATCATGCTACACCTCACAAACCCTCCATCCCCTTCTGTCCTTCACATGGCATGCCCGCCCCCCCCATTTGTGCATATACAAATAGTGACAGGATGTCACTATACCTGCATGCCCCCGTCCACTAGCCCTGTGAACAGGTGCCCTACTGAGTCACCCTTTCTGTAACTGCTTAATAGTGGTCACCCTTCTCACGGGATACCATTGTATGCCACAGACAATGTTGACAGTAGAAGGTCCCAAAACTGTATGGAACCTTTGTGAATCAGAGGCAGTGTTTGCACTGTGTTCTGTTTTCACAGTGCATAGAGCATAAGTGAACAACACTGGAGCACTTGTATCACACTCTGCATTAGAAGTCCACATGCCATATTACTGTATTTGGTAGAATACTCTGTAGTGGAAATCTCAACTGACTGGATAATCTAAGTACTAAACAGATTTGACAGGAACACGTTTTCATGCCAATAATAAGGAAGGCAAATATTATGCTTAAGAACTAGCTGAATTAAAACTAAGGACCGTGCTTGTTCTCAAATCACCCAACACTGACGGTCTGGAGTGTGACACATGAAATATTTATAACACTTCCCACTGGTATACAACCCAAGTGGGACATGCAGTGCTATGGGACACCTAAAGAAATGTTGCCTTTGAAATGCAGGGATGTCCGCTATCTGAACAAGCATGATCATTCAGGGCAAACTTTTGACTGTTACATAATATTGCAGGTAACATTTAGCATTGTTGTTCAGTTGTTCCTTCTTCAGCGTGTTTGCCTGTAGTAACATGGGGGGAGTGTTCAAGTAAGATCCACTAACGACCTACTTTTTTCAGGCAGTTGAGCGTTCAGAGTAGAATCTGAGGTGAAACATAATGGTGTGTGGATTTCTTATGTGTAATGAGACAGAGGTGTTCACAACTGGACACAGACTACGAAAGACTAATTATGAGAATGTGTGAACAGCAACGTTGTGGTTGACTTAACAATAGCAGATCTCTGCAGCTGTGCTGTCCATGTTTACTAGGTGTCATGCCAATCACAGTAAGTAAACATAGTCTTGCTGTTCTGTGATACAAAAGCAGTGTCCATTATATAGTATAGTGGAATGCAGTTGTGTATGGAAATCTATACACCGCAAAAAGTTGTTCTGCTTCAGTAGTGACGTCCTCACTAATGCAGAATGACTTTTCATTCTGCGTTAGTGAGGACATCACAATGCAATCACCCCCACCAGTGCTGTTCATAGGACAGGGGGCGGTTGGTGACTCGTGCACGAGAGCTGGCCAGAGGGCCGAAGAGACCAGAAGTGTGGGTCTCCAGTGAGAGATGCTGGCCAAAAAATGGAAGCGATCCTGTTTTGGGGCACCATACACTATATAGAACAGTGTATGGCCTCCCAAACAACTCAGCAACTCTTCCCCCTCATGTTTTCTATGACGGCAGAGGGACTTCTCGAGTTTTGCTCTAGAGGTCATCAGCCATCACAGAAAACACTCAGGCAAAGAATTGCCTTGTGGTGTATGGGAGGCCATACACTATCCTATATGTTCTGCATCCTTCATTAATGTGGACCAATAGGACCAAGAACATGCATAGCCAAAAGGGAGAAGATGCAGGTTTGAGAGTACTGATGCAGAAAACATGTCGCTCATAGCTCATAACAGCAAAACCCATTATTAACATTACTAGAAAAAGTGACACATGACTAAGTGCGTGGCCAAGTGTCATTACATGCAAACAGCCATGTATTGCTATGTAGGTTATTCATTAATGTACATGGCACCTGGCATTCTGCAGCAAATTGTAGTCATTGAAGCAGCAGGCTCCATTGAGTTATAGGGCATCATTTTCAGAATTAAGAAGCACAATATATTCTTGTGTGTGACATAACACAGTTCTGTCATCAAATACAGTTTCCAGTGCCGTTGTTGCAGAGGGGCACTGATGAACATGGAGAACTGGACACCAGAGAAATATAATTTTGAAAAGAGCTGTGCAGGATGGAAACATATATATATTTGGATAATAAACACCCACAAAAAACTACATAAGCATCACAGCGGACAGCCCGTGGCATCATGCTAATTCAGTGGAAAGCTGTGCTTAACCAGAACTGCAGAATACCAGTGGCCTTGCCTATGTCATAACAGATGTAACAATGTACCTAACATAAGAATATATAATAAGTCAACCAAAGACAGATTATCATGGTGAAACTCATAAAGCTGTTGCCAAACTTGGCAAACATGTATTTGCTGGTATTACTGTAAACTGCTGACAGCATATCACATTGCCATGATGAGGCTATCACAATGATAAGGGGTTGACGTTCACTTCTAATGGCTGAAAATGAATGACATGGTCATTGAGGTCACTTTGGAGCAGCTCCGCAACACTGGCACTGTCATCAAGGTTAACGCCCTGTTGTAACATAAAATGTTGCCTGATGAACTTTATGCCACGAAGTGTAACTAAATATCCGGGGTCATGTAATTCATTAAAACATCTATCGCGGGACCATTTACAGTACTGCATAATTATATTGGTTGATGGCAGATCCTGTGATAATCAGCAGTGTATATTTGAAAGCACTTCAGGATGGATCTGATTAACTTTCTGATGCTCAGAAAAGTCTATATCGTGACAATTCTGTAATGGCTTCAGTCCTAAAACATGGCCAGAAAAATGAACATCATCAATAAATGTGAAAGTACCATAAGACTGATAGTAATTGGCCTGGGATGTGCATGGATTTCCAGAATAATATCCATGTGGTTTGCTTGATCTCTCACAACAGTAGAAAAAGGATATTTTTGCATTTTGCTTGGGATGTGTTAAAGCCAACATGTGAATCACTCAGTTCCGATAACTGTTCCTGGATAAACTGTTCTTTCCCTTTACTGCCTAGCATAAACATTTTTGGGGTGATATTGGGATTTGTTTCCTTTCTCAAATGGCTCTCAATGGAATTTATCCAGTATTGCGCCATCTGTATAAGTAAAAGAAAAGCAGAAGTGTTAGTATGACCACCCAAATATGTTTACAAAATACCATGAACATTATCTAGTGATTAACAAGAAAAAAGACATAATAGATCAGCCATTATGCATAGGCTGTTATGCAACTGAGCACTGTAAAACAAGAAAACATATTATGTTTCAAAGCAGTCTTAACTGTGTATGTCATGGAAATCAGCACCCAATGGCTGAGTCCAATTCAACAGTGAGATATAGAATGAAATCACAGTCAAACCCATTTGAGGGTCACCAATTCAGATCGAATCCATTTACAAGTGGACGTTCTCCTACACAGATCCAGCTTGAAAGGCAAGCAACATCCCAGCTAGAGAACTCACTGCCTCAGAGGCAGTTGGTACATCAACATTATTAGGAGCTGCCTACTAGGCAGATAAAGGCCAACCTCATAGTCTTCAGGTGAAGCTACCTCTGGCTGCAAGCTGCAACACTGGACTTAAGATTTGCAAGAAAGTGAGTAGTGCTCGCAACAGAGGGAGGTGAACCTTACAATTTACAATTGTCTTTGGTTTGAAGCAGATTCCTTAGGAAAGTTAATATTCTTCAGGTGGAGGATACTTCTAACTGAAGGGTGAAATAAGCAACTTAGAATTATCAGAAAAGGCAGTCTTTCAATCAACAGAGGAGGTGGAGTTTGCTTTACTTGTGTTACAAGTGTTAAGGTTTTCAGTGCAGGAAGAGTTTAAACCCACATAGGCTAAAACTGTTTTCTGTGTCTGCCCTTCTGCACAGCTAGACGTGTTTTAGGGCTGACTGTTTCAGAGCACAAGTCACCAGGCTCTTTTGGGGCTGGGGAGGTTTACCTGTGTCTGACTTGGATGTTTGGATTTTCTCTGTTTGATTAGCAGGTATTTTCTCTGTCAAATTGGTTTGAAGCAGTATACAAATTGTCGGTATGGCATCTTGCTGACAGGAAGGCACTCATCGCATCGGTAGGTCAGAGCATTTAGCTGATTGTTTCGTGAGGGCACAGTTTGCTCCAACCCTTCCCACCCTCACCCCACCCACCCACCCTGAAATAGTTCATTTATACCTGGGGTTCTGACATCATTTCCTCAAGAGGGCAAGGCATACATCACTGTCATATCCGTCTAGCACACTGCACTGACAATATAAGCATACACATTATATAAATACATATATTTCTATATAACGCACCAATCACACACACACAAAAAAAAAAACTAAACAAGGTAGACAGTTATGTGGGGAGTAGTACAATGTAATGGCTGTGGGGCAACAGTCTTCCGAAGTCTTTCTGGAGGCTGAGATGCTGCCCTGTTTGCAGACAGCTATCTGCCCTGAGGAGGAAGTTGCCCATCTTCAGGCCGCACTGGACAGTGGCAAGGAACCTCCTCATCCAGGAGCACCACAGCCACCACCACTACCTCAGAGTTGTGAAAAGCACAGCAGTTGGACCACAGTGGGCTTAGGGAGGGTAAGGGTGGTGGAACAGAGGCACCCAGTCAGTTGTTACACTCCACAATCCATACACCATTCTGGGGAGCATAGTTCCCCTATGGATGCACCTGCAGAGGAGACTAAGGAGGGTGCAGACAACTGTCACAAGGAGGCCCTCAGGAAGGAGGCAGAGGGCACCACAGGAAAGAAAGCAGCTCCTGGTGGGAGACTCAATTGTGGGGATAGAACTGGGGAGCAGGGAAAACTGAAGTAAGGTGCCTGCCTGTGCCATGGCTTGGAGGGACAGGAAGCGGATCCAGGGATCACGAGAACAGTTGCATGGGAGTCTGAGCTGGACATCATTGTCCACCTAGGGACAAATGACTTGGCTCATCATGAGATTAGAGCAGTGCAAAAGGACTTTGTAGAGTTGGGAGGGCTTAAGACAAGTAGCACACACAGTATCCTTGTCAGAGGTGCTGCCTGTCAGTGGCATGAGTGAGGTGAGGGTACTTTGCACCATGCAGTTTAACAAATGGTTGAAAAAATGGTGTGGAGCACAGGGGTTTGGCTTCATTGGGGACTGGGGTTCCACCTGGAGGGACACCAGCCTATACTGGCAGGATGGTCTGCATCTGTCCAGGAAGGGAACAAGTCTTTTGGACAATCAGTTTAAATGCTTCATTGGCAAGCCTTTAAACTAGTCAAGGGGGCCCGGTGGCACCGAGGGTTGAGGCGTTGGACGCCACACCTCGCCTTCGCTGGCAGCCCGGGTTCGGGTGGACTCGGGGCGCCGGGGGTCGGTAGGGGGGAGGATTTAGCATCCCAGCGGATGCCTCTCCTCGGGGGTAACTAAGAATGTTTATGTTTGCATTCTCCCATAGCTGTGGAAGCACCGACCAAAGGAAGGAATGGAGGCAACTTTGCTTAGCGGAGTCGGGAAGGGGGGACGTCGTGGTGCATGAGGGCTGATGTGCGTCAGCACGTCGCCACTCGGGACATATGTCCTAGCGCACGGCATCTCAGGGGGACGGGGACCTAAGGAAGGAAAATGCAGAAACACCCCTCCGGTAGCCTAGATGAAGTCCACTCCAGTACCACCCAGGAGGCCACCTACAGGACAGATCCCACTGTGCAACAAAGAGAGGAAGAGTAGGCACTCTAGGGGAAGATCCTCAGGTAGGTGACCTCGGGGGACATGAGCAAGGGACGGAAGGAGGGGCTCCGGAGGGATGGCAGGAGGATAAAAAAGGAAAATAAAAAAAAAAACTAGTCAAGGGGGGAGGCACTGATAAGCAGAAGGAAAATCCCAGCCTCTCCCTACAAAACAGGGTACTAAATGAGAAAAAGACCAAGGTAGAAAGGTCAGTGGGGGTTGCCACTACAGAAGGTAAAGCCATCAAAAAATGGAGAGCAATGAGTACCAATGCCCGCAGTCTAGGTAACAAGCTTCCTGAATTAGTGGCCTTGATGGAGGAGGAAGATCTGGATATTGTGGCAGTCACAGAAACATGGTACACACAGAACCATGACTGGGACGTAAACATACCAGGATACACCTATCTACAGGAGGGACAGGGAGGGTAAAGAGGAGGAGGAGTAGCTCTCTACATAAGAGAAGAAATCAAAGCAACAGAACAAAAGGGTAAACAGGGGGAGAAGAAGAAGCACTGTGGGTCAATTTGGAGGCAGGCAATGGCACCACAATCCACACAGGGTTGTATACAGAACCCCTCTCAGGGGAGAAATGGACAAGAAAATGATAGAAAGTATACTTAGAATGGCAGATAAAGGAGATATTGCTGATGGGTGATCTGAATATGCCAGATGTTAACTGGAGTGCAGTTGCAGCAGCCACTTCGAAGAGTGGGGTTATTCTAGATGCCCTACGAGGGCATGCCTTAGACAACTAGTATTGGAGCCCACTCGAGAGGGAGCAATCTTAGACCTGGTTCTCTCAAATGGAGATGAAGAGAGGATCACAGATGTAGAGGTGGGTAGCCATCTGGGAACTAGCGACCATCGAACAGTATGGTTCACAATAAACACAGCAATAGAGTCAAGCCATACAAAGACAAAGATACTGGATTTTAGGAGGGCTGACTTTGCCAAAATGGGTGAGTGCCTAAGGAATGCACTAGCAAATGGGCAGGAAGGAGGGGTGGAAGAACAATGGGGAATAATAAAAACTGCCATCACAGAGGTAACAAGCCTTTGTGTAAAGCAAATAAACAAACGAAACAAGGTAAGAAACCACTATGGTTCTCAAAGGAAGTGGCAGTGAAGGTTCAAGAGAAAAGAAAGCATTCAGGAAGTACAAGGAATCACAGAAGGAACAGGACAGAGAACTGTATCAGTTAAAGCAAAGGAAGCTGGAAAGGCAGTCAGAACAGCAAAGGCCCAAACCGAGGAAAGATAGCCAACTCAGTTAAGAAGGGGATAAAACCTTTATAGGTACATCAGGGAGCAAAAGGAAGACCAAGGGAGGGATAGTGAGGCTTAATAAAGGGAGGGAGGGTGGGCAGAGGGTGACTGTGAAAAGGCAGAGATACTAAACAAATATTTTTGCTCAGTATTTACAAAGGAAGAGGAGGTACCTAAAACAAACAGTAGAAACACTCTGGATACAGAAGTTGATACCAGCCCATTTACAGAAGAAAGAGTTCTGAAAGAGCTCTTAAAACTGAAGGTGGACAAAGCAATGGGGTCTGATGGGATTCATCCCAGAATTCTAAAAGAACTAAGGATAGAACTAGTGACACCACTGACTACCCTCTTTAACAAATCATGGGAGGATGGGGTGGTACCTGAGGACTGGAGGAGGGCAGATGTGATTCCCCTTCACAAAAGTGGGAGCAAGGCAGAAGCAGGAAACTACAGACCTGTTAGTTTAACCTCAGTGGTAGGAAAAATGATGGAATCACTTCTGAAGGAAAGAATTGTTAGTATCTAGAGGCCAGAGGGGCACAGGACCCAAGGCAGCATGGATTCACAGAGGGAAGGTCATGCCAGACAAATCTGATAGATTTCTTTGACTGGGTGACAAAGTAGTTGATCAGGGAGGGCTGTGGACATGGCCTACCTAGACTTTAGCAAGGCATTTGACACAGTCCCACAAAAAGATTAATATACAAGTTAGCCAGCCTGGGAGTGGGTCCCAAGATGACAGCCTGGGTAAGAATTGGCTGAAGAATAGGACACAGACAGTAATAGTAAATGAGTCCACTCTGAAAAAAGGAGGTGTTAGCAGTGGGGTACCACAGGGTTCAAGTATTAGGACCAGTCCTCTTCAATGTCTTTATAAGCGACATTGCAGAGGGACTGGAAGAAAATATGTCTCTTTGCAGATGACACAAAGATCTGCAACAGAGTTGATGCACAAGGTGGGGTGGAAAGGATGAGAAGGGACTTGGCAAGGTTAGAGGAATGGTCAAATGTATGGCAGCTTAGATTCAATGCTAAGAGTGCAGGTAATGCACCTGGGAAACAAAAACCAGGGAAGAGTACACAATGGGGGTGAGATACTAACAACAACAAAATGGAAAGGGACCTGGGGTAGTCATATCAGATGACCTAAAGGTGGGCAAGCAATGTGAGAGGGCAAAGGAGGGCTGGGGGATACTGGGATGCATAGGGAGAGGCATCACCAGTGAAAACAAGTTATTATCCTCTGTACAGACAGCTGGTGAGACCACATCTGGAGTATTGCGTGCAGTTCTGGAAACCCAATCTCTGCAAAGACGTAGACGGGATGGAAGCTGTCCAGAGAAGGGCAACTAAAATGGTGCAGGGTCTGCACCGGAAGACATATGAAGAGAGACTTAAGGAGCTTAATATGTATAGCATCGAGGAAAGGAGGGAGAGAGGGGACATGATAGAAACTTTCAAGTACCTCAAAGGAATCAACAAAGTCCAAGAGGTAGCATCTTTCAAAAAGAAGTGTGCAAGAACAAGAGGCACAATTTGAAGATAGAAGGGGGCAGCTCAGAGGTAATTTAAGAAGTATTTTTCACAGAGAGGGTTGTGGATGTATGGAACAGCCTTCCAGAGGAGGTTGTGGAGTCAAAAACAGTGGTGGAATTCAAGCATGCATGGGACAGTCATAAGGCAATTCTAGGGGGTGGAGGTAGGAAGAAGTAGGCTGCTGGTTAACTAGGATCTGCAGCTTATCCATCAGGTAGGGAAACGGGCAGACTAGGTGGGCCAAGCGGTCCTTATCTGCCATCAAATTCTATGGTTCTATGTTTCTATTGTGAAAGATTGTGACACACTGATACACTACCTCAGAGGCAGATGACATGCAAACTTTGGTAGAACCTGCCTCTCAGGCAGATACAGACCACAGTCATAAATTGTCACAAACTCACATGGTCTCACTGTATGCATGCATCATTGTAATATGTTGGAATTTTTAAATCAGTCACTGGTACAGATGAAGGGACTGTATGCAAGGAACAGAAATCCAGATTGTTACATTTAAGTAAGAAACTGCCAAAATGTTTTGTTTGGCAGAACAGCAACTGTCCTAACCATATGTTATTGAAATCAGCAGCCATTGGCTAAGTATAATTTGCCATTAATATAGAATGAAATCAAGGTCAAACTCATTCCAGGATTGCCAGTTCCCATTGATTTTGTTTACAGGTGGCCCGTCCCCTGCATAGACCCAGCTTCAAAAGCAGGCAGCATTCCAGTTGGAGAACACAATGCCTTGGAGGCAGTTGGTATACCAACATTTGTAGAGGCTACACATTAGGCAGGAAAAAGGTCATTGTGAAATATTATGACACACTGACACACTACCTCAGAGGTAGATGACATGCCACCATTGGTAGAACCTGCCTCTGAAGCAGATACAGACCATAGTCAGAAACTGTCACACACTCACATGGTATCACTGTACACATGCATCATTGTAATACCCTGGAAGTTTTTAATTCAGTCATTGTTTGGTACAGGTCAGGGGACCACATGCAGGAAACAGAAATCCAAGTTGTGTATTTCATTTGGCAGAACAGTAGCTGTCTTAACCATATATTAATTAAATCAGCACCCATTGGCTGAGTACAGTTCAACACCGATATAGAATGTGACTGAAGTCAACCTCATTCCAGGGTTGCTAATTCTGATTGACTGCATTTACTGGTGGCCAGTTCCCTGCCCAGACCCAAACTTCAAAGGCAGGCAGAATTCCATCAGGAATAACCATTGCCTCGGAGGCAGTTTGCATGCCAACATTAGCAGCAGTGGGTCTAGTACGAATTCCCAACTCTGAATTTCCCGACTCTGATTTTCTGACTTGAATCTGCCCGCATGGTAATTTCGCCCGTCATAGTATTCTCCCGACTCCAAGCGCTCAGTGAAACACTGTCTGACGTGCTCAGCTATTTTCTTGCCAGTCCATATTTTTTCACGGTTTGTGCTGGTCATGTCTTCTGATGTGGAGGACTTACACATAGGGGATTGTGCAAGTTCTTTCGCCAGTTCTTTCGCTAATGTGGTGGTCTCCAGGATTAGGGACAGCAACCCTTTTTTGAATGAAATTCCTGTTACAAGATTCTCTAAAGAAGCGTATTCAGGGGAGCAGAAACATTGGAGAACACCCCGATACCTATCAAAGTGAATACTGAACACCTGATTTTGCTGGTGCTTTTTCAAGCCTGGAAAATGTAACATTACATGCCAGTGATTTTATTAGTGCGCAGTGTTCAGCTCCCTTGAATCACTTTGATTTGGTATCGGGGTGTTCTCCACTGTTTCTGCTCCCCTGAATACTCTTCTAAGTATGATTCTTGTGTGTTCCCATTTTTTCCCTGAACACGTTATGTCCTGCATAACCATGCAGCCATAATTAATTAATTAAAGAGAAACTCTCAGTTCCCCTGACTAAATACTGCGGGACCTAGAGGTCCCGATTAAGAAAACCTGCTAACGAAACAATATTTTGGGTCACATACTTTTAAGAAACTGTAAATTTTAGATCTGGTTGATCCTATGTCTCCACATCTGCCATGCTAGCAAATTAAATGTCCCAGTGTTTCTCGTGGCCAGCCCTCTGATGGTATAAATGACCCACAAAGCTGCAGCAGACGTCAATGTACCAGCACTAAGGTATTCAGCTAAACACTCGACACAGCCCATTTTCATACGTGCCTCCTTGTTATCGCTTGCAAGGAGCTGTCGGCAAAATAATTACCAGGCAATTAATTAACAGGCATTTTAAAGCTGGGCAGGCGTACCAGTCGGGAAGTTGGTGTCAGCCATAATGATGTCGGGATTTTATGTGTCGGGAAATCGTACTGATCCCGTAGCAGCAGCCTACTAGGCAGGAAAAGGTAATTGTGAAAAATTGTGATACACTGACACTCTGCCACAGAAGCAGATGAAATGCCAACATTGGTACAACCTGCCTCCCAGGCAGATACAGACCACAGTCAGAAATTGGCCCACAGTCACATGTTATCACAATCTACTGGATGTGGATTAGGATTCCTACAAGGCTTCTCCAGAATGGAGTAAGGAATTCATAATAGCTCAGTCTAAGGGGAGCAGGACTCAGTCAGCTGATAAAAAGACCAACTAGAGAAAAGGCTATCCTAGCCATCATACTCACAAACAGTAGCAGGGTCTCAGGAATAGAAGTACATAGAAATATAACATAGAATCTGATGGCAGATAAGGACTGCTTGGCCCACCTAGTCTGCCCATTTCCCTACCTAACAGATAAGCTGCAGATCCTAGTTAACCACAGCCTACTTCTTCCAACCCCCTCTAGAATTGCCTTATGTCTGTCCCATGCATTCTTGAATTCCCCCACTGTTTTTGACTCTAGAACCTCCTCATGAAGGCTGTTCTATGCATCTAAAACCCTCTCTGTGAAGAAATACTTCCTCACATTACCTCTGAGCTGCACCCCCTCTATCTTCAAATTGTGCCTCCTTGTTCTTGCACATCTCGTTTTCTGAAAGATGCTACACTCTTGCACTTTGTTGATTCCCTTGAGATATTTGAAAGTTTCTATCATGTCCTCCCTCTCTCTCCTTTCCTTGAGGTTATACATCGTAAGCTCCTTTAGTCTTTCTTCATATGTCTTCTGATGCAGACCCTGCACCATTTCTATTGCCCTCCTCTGGACAGCCTCCACCCTGTCTATGTCTTTGCAGAGATGGGGTCTCCAGAACTGTACACAGTACTCCAGATGTGGTCTTACCAACTGTCTGTACTGAGGACCAACAACTTCCTGTTTTCTTCTGGTGATGCCTCTCCCTAAGCATCACAGTATTCCCCCCAACTCTCCTTACCTTCTCACATTGCTGGCCCACCTTTAGGTCATCTGATGTGACTACCCCCAGGTCCCTTTCCATTTTTGTTGTTGTCAGTATCTCACCCCCCATTGTGTACTCTTTCCCTGGGTTTTTGTTTCCCAGGTGCATTATTTTGCACTTCTTTGCGTTGAATCTAAGCTGCCACACATTTGACCATTCCTCAAATATTGCCAAGTCCCTTTTCGTCCTTTCCACCCCACCTTGCATATCAACACTATTGCAGATCTGTGTGTCATCTGCAAAGAGACATACTTTTCCTTCCAGTCCTTCTGCAATGTCACTTATAAAGACATTAAAAAGGACCAGCCCCAGTACTGAACCCTGCAGTACCCCACTAGTAAGCCCCCTTTCTTCACTGTGGACTCCATTTACTATTACCCTCTGTTTCCTGTTGTCCAGCCAGTGTTTTACCCAGGCTACCACCCTGGGACCCACTCCCAGGCTGGCTAATTTGCTTATTAATCTTTTGTGCGGGACTGTGTCAAATGCCTTGCTAAAGTCTAGGTAGGCCATGTCCACAGCCCCTCCCTGGTCTACTACTTTGGTCACCCAGTCAAATAAATCAATTAGATTTGTCTGACATGACCTTCCTGCTGTGAATCCACGCTGCCTTGTGTCCTGTGCCTCACTGGCCTCTAGGTACTCAACAGTTCTTTCTTTCAGAAGTGATTCCATCATTTTTCCTACCACTGAGGTCAAACTGACAGGTATGTAGTTTCCTGCCTCTGGTTTGCTCCCACTTTTGTGAAGGGGACTCACATCTGCCCACCTCCAGTCCTCAGGTACCACACCATCACCCCATGATTTAATAAAAAGGGTAGTCAGTGGTGTTACTAGTTCTTCCCTTAGTTCTTTTAGAATTCAGGGGTGAATCCTATCAGGCCCCATTGCTTTATCCACCTTCAGTTTTAGCAGTTCTTTCAGAACCCTTTCTTCTGTGAAAGGACTAATATCAATCTCCCTATCCAGAGTGCTTCTACTGACTGGATTAGGTATCTCCCCCTACTCTTCCTTTGTGAATACTGAGCAGAAGTATTCATTCAATATCCCTGCTTTTTCACTGTTGCTCTCTGCCCAACCATCTTCCTCTTTATTCAGCCTCAGTATCCCTGCCTTAGTCTTTCTTTGCTCCCTAATGTACCTATAAAAGGTTTTATCCCCCTTCTTAACCTAGTTGGCTATCTTTTCCTGGGTTTGGGCCTTTGCTATTCTGATGGTCTTCCCCATTTCCTTCTGCTTTAACTGGTATAGGTCTCTGTCCTGCTCCTTCTGTGTTTCCTTATACAAGTACAGAGCCATTTGGGCTCTAGTAATCACAGGACTGTATGGTTCACTGTGAGCAGAACCGAGAACTCAAGTCACTCTAAACTGAAGGTCCTTGACTTCAAAACAGGAGACTTTCATGAAATGAGAGCACACATAAAATATATTTTAGGCTGCAGGGTGAAAGGGGGAGTAGAAGAAAGTTGGAGGAATTTAAAAAAGGCAATTACCTTAGTTACTTCAGAGTGTGTCAAGCAAGTTAGAAAAACCAAAAGAAGAAAAATCCACTCTGGTTTATTGAAGAAATAGCAGCCAAAATAAGAGAGAAGAGGAAAGCCTTCAGGAAGTGTAAGAAGTCCAAAGTGGAAAGAGATAAGGAGCTGTAAAAAGAAAAGCTGAAAGAGGTAGGGACAACAATTAGAATCACGAAGGCCCAAACACAGGAGAGGATAGCAAAGGGGGCAAAGAAATGTGACAAAACCTTCTATAGGTAAATAAGGGAAAAAAGAGCAAGGGTGGAATGGTCAGATTAACAAGTGAAGACAGCAAGCATATGGGTGACGACTGGGAAAAAGCAGAGATTTCTGCTTGGTGTTCAAGCAAGAGGAATGCAGCAAAGGACCAGCACTATGCAAAAAAAAGCTCCAAATCAAGGGGACAGACATGAGCCCCTTCACAAAGGAAAGAGTCCTAGAGAAACTCAGTATGTTTACAGTGGACAAAGCAATGGGAACAGATGAAATTCACCCAAAAATTCTGAAAGAGCTTAGGGAAGAACAGGCCGCTCCACTAGTGGAGCTGTTCAACAAATCATTAGAGAGTGGTTATGTCCCAGAAGATTGGAAAAGGGCAACAATGGTACAGCTCCCCAAAAGTGGGAGTCAGGAAGAAGCAGGAAACTATCATCCAGTCAGCCTTACCTCAGTAGTAGGGAAGGTAATGGAGTCCCTATTGAAATAGAGGATAGTCGCATTCTTAGAAATGAGTGGACAACTGGATCCAAAACAACATAGCTTCACAGCAGGGAGGTCCTGTCAAACAAATCTGATGGAGTTTTTTTGATTAGGTTTCCCAAACTGTGGACTGGGGAGGGGGGCAGTGGACAAGGTATACCTGGACTTTAGCAAAGCCTTCTGATAAGCAAGCCAGAGCAGATGGGTGCAGGGCATAAAATAGTCAATTAGGTTAAAAATTGATTAGATGGAAGGACGCAGAGTGTACTGGTAAATGGGACATTATCTAGAGAGGGTGAGGTGACCAGCGGAGTTCCGCAGGGTTCAGAGCTGGGACTGATCATTTTCAATATATTTATCAGTGACATAGCTAACAGACTGGAGGAGAAGGTGTGTTAATTTGCAGATAATACTAAACTCTGCAACAGGGTTGACATAACCGCAGGATTCCAGAAGATGTCATTAGACCTAAAGAAATTGCATGAATGGTCAAGAAGCTGGCAGTTGAAATTCTATGCCATAAAATGTAAGATTATACACCTGGGAAGAAGCAACCCATAATGGAAATACTTTCTAGGAAGGGAGCAGTTGACTACATCAAAGCATAAGTGTGATCTTGGGGTAATTCTCTTGGATGACCTGAAAGTTAGCAAGCAATGTGAGAAGGCGGCACTAAGGGCTAGCAGCATCTTGGGATGTATAGGGAGGGGCAGCACAAGTAGGAAATGTAAGGTGATCATGCCGCTGTATAGGATCCTGGTTAGGCTGCTTATGGAGTACTGTGTCCAATTCTGGATGCCACACCTCAAGAGGGATTTAAACAAATTGGAAACTATACAGATGAGGGTGACAAAGTTTGTGCAGGACATGCATCAAGAACCATATAAAACAAGACTACAGCAGCTCAACATGTATTCTCTAGACAAGAGAAGTGACAAGGGATGCATGACCTTCAAGTTATTTAAGGAAATCAATAGGGTACAAGTGCAAAGCCTCCTATAGATGAACAACTGTACCAGACTAGAGGTCACAACATGCGTCTAAGAGGAGGTAGATTCAGGAGCAACGTTAGGATGTTTTTATTTCACGGAAAGAGTGGTGGAACCTTGGCATGCCATACCCTTGGGGGGTGGTGAAAAACAAAAAAGGTTGCGGCTTTTAAGCTAGCATGGGACAATCAGTACAGGAACTTCAGGAATGAAGCCAACTAGGTGGGAGTTTAGTCTTAATTGGGCACATTAGATGGATCTTACTGTCCCCATCTGCTGTCACTTTCCATGTTTCTATCTTTCTATCACTGTACGAGTGCATCATAGTAATAAACTGGAATTTTTAAATTCAGTCAATGTTTGGTTTAGGTCAGGGAACTGCATGTAAGGAACAGAAATCAAAGTTGTTTCCTTCAAGTAGGACATGGCCAAAATGTTTTGTTTGGAAGAACAGCAGCTGTCCTAATCGTATTTTAATGAAATTGGTACCTATTGGCTGACATAGAATGAAATCACAGTCCAACTCATTACAGGGTTGCCAATTCCCATTGACCCCATTTACAAGTGACTGGTCCCCTGCACAGACCCAGCTTCAAAGGCAGGCAACAGTCCAACTGGAGAACTCACTGCCTCGGAGGCAGTTGGTGTGCCAACATTATTAGGAGCCATCTACTAGGCAGGTAAAGAACATTGTGAAAAATTGTGACACATTGACACACTGCCCCAGAGGCAGATGAAATGCCAACACTGGTAGAACCTGCCTCTCAGGCAGATACACACCACAGTCAGAAATTGCCACACAGTCATGTTATCACTATATGCATGCATCATTGTAATTCGCTGGAATTTTCAAATTCAGTCAATGTTTGGTTTAGGTCAGTGGAATGCATGCAGGGAACAGAAATCCAAGTTGTTTCATTTAAGTTGGACACAGCCAAAATGTTTCGATTGGCAGAACAGCAGCTGTCCTAACCATATTTTAATGAAATTGGCACCCATTGGCTGAGTACAGTTCACCAGTAAGATATAGAATGAAATCACAGTCAAACTCATTCCAGAGTTGCCAATTCACATTGAATCATTTACAGGTGGCCGCTTCCCTGCGAAGACCCAGCTTCAAAGGCAGGTGGCATTCCAGTTGGAGAACTCACTGCCTCAGAGGCAGTTGGTATATCAACATTATCAGGAGTTGCCTACTAGGCAGATGAAGGTCATTGTGCAAAACTGTGACACACTGACACACTGGCCCAGAGGCAGATGACATGCCAACATTGGAAGAACGTGCTGCCCAGGCAGAAATAGACCACAGTCAGAAATTGTCATTACAGCTGGAGAAATCTCTGACTTGGAGACAGTTGGTATGCCAACATTAGTAGGCGCTGCCTACTAGGCAGTTAAAGACCACTGTGAAAATTTGTCACACACCAACACACTGCCTCAGAGCCAGATGAAATGCCAACATTGGTAGAAACTGCCTCACAGGCAGAAATAGATCATAGTCAGAAATTGTCATACACTCACATGGTATCACTGTACCCATGCATCATTGTAATACATGGCAGTTTTTTAATTCAGTCATTGTTTGGTGCAGGTTATGGGACCACATGCCAGGAACAGGATCCAAAATGTTTATTTCATTTGGTAGAACAGTAGCTGTCCTAACCGTACGTTAATGAAATTGACACCCATTGGCAGACTACAATTCACCAGTGAGATACAGAATAAAATTGCAGTCAATCTCAGTTCCAGTATTTCCAGATCCCATTGACCCATTTACAAGTGGCTGCCCCCTTGCGCAGACCCTGCTTCAATGTCAAGCAGCATTCCAGCGGGAGAAATTACTACCTCAGAGGCAGATGGTATGCCAACATTAGTAGGAGCTGCCTGCTAGGCAGGTAAAGGCCATGTTGAAAAATTGTGACATACTAGCACACTGCCTGAGAGGCAGATGACATGCTAACATTGGTAGAGCCTGCCTTTTAAGCACATACAGACCACGGTCAGGAATTGTCACACACATACAAGCTATCATTGTAAACAAACATGATTTTAATTAGCTAGCATTTTTTTAGTCAATATTTGAAAAATGTAATGGTACAACACGTAGTGAACAGAAAAAAAAAGTATAACTTAATTTGCAATTGTTGGACATTGGCAATTCTTTTTTTATTGCCCCCCATTTCACAGTTTACACCCACTTGTCTGTACTGTGTAACATAAGATATAGTAGTAGTAGTAGTAGTGATAAGATGGAGGTAATAATCCCTCTTTACAAGACACTGGTTAGACCCCATCTAGAGTACTGCGTGCAGTACTGGAGGCCACACCTGCACAAGGACATTAACCAAATTGAGGCAGTCCAGAGAAGGGCAACCAAAATGGTGCAGGGACTGCATCAGAAAACACATGAGGACAGATTAACAGAGCTCAATATGTATACCCTAGAGCAAAAGAGGGAGAGAGTTAATATGATCAAAATATTCAAGCATCTTAATGGCATTAACAAGGTGAAAGAGTCTAACATGTTTCAATATAAGAAAAATAGCAGGGCAAGAGGACAGAGCATGAGATTAGAAGGAGGCCGATTAAGGGGTAATGTGAAGAGGTTCTTTTTCACAAAAAGGGTGGTGGATGCATGGAACGGCCTACCTCAGGAAGTGGTGGATATGAATACAGTACAGGGCTTCAGACAGGCATAGGATAGGCATAAGGGAGCAATGCAGATGAGTATGAATAAATAGGCCATTGACAGAGTAATGGCCTGTGGCACATTCATAAGGTAGAAAAAATGGACAGATTGGATGGGCCTTGCGGTCCTCATCTGCCGTCAACTTCTATGTTTCCATAAACTTACTATTGCAGTCCAGAGATGATCCTAGGATGATATATGGTCCCCCAAAAAACAGATTAGTATAGTCTGAAGAGCACTTTCTTCACAACTGCAGCTGAAGAAATGGAGTGTCTTTGTGCAGACAGACTGTTGCTTCACAAGGAGAATCAACAAAACAATTGGGATTCCAGAAAATCTACACTGAAAAGCTCTTTCCCAAAAGAAGTACTACACAGGAAGCAATACAAAAATAATTTGCTTCAGTCACACAGGAGAATCAATAGAACAACAAGGATTCCAGCAAATCTACACTGAAACGTTTTCTCTCTAAAGCAGTACTACACAGGAAGAAAAGCAACAAGAAAAAAAAATCAGCAAAGGATTTGAAAAAAGTGCCTTCTGTATGTCAACCAATCAGGGGCAACCTACACTCACCCAAACAGAGCAAGAAGGTACTGTCCCTCAGAAAGTAGTAACCAATGAAACACAGCAGTGGGTAGGAATAAGTGGTCTGCCTAGTAGGCAGCGCTGCCTCAGAGGCAATGCAGCAAACATACCCCGAAAACTCTTTCCCAAAAGAAGTACTATACTTGAAACAATTCAAAAATAATTTGCTGCACACAGGAGACTCAACAGAGCAATGTGGATTCCAGCAAACCTACACTGAATAGCTGTTTCTCCAAATCAGTACCACACAGGAAGCAATGCAACAAGAAATGAATTACTGTCCTTCATAAGGTATAAACCAATGAAACATAGCAGAGGGTGGGATTAAGTAGTCTGCCTCCGAGGCAGCTGCATGTGTAACCAATCAGTAGCAAGATGCTGGAAACCTCAGTTACTGTCCTTCAGAAGGTATTAACCAATGAGACACAGCGGAGGGTGGGATTAAGTGGTCTGCCGCCTAGTCAGCGCTGTCTCCAAGGCAATATTGGTTTAAGAAAAGTGTCTCTTGCATTAAAAAAGCATCAAATTAGGATCAACCACAGTTAACTGGAGTTACTGATTGACATGTCGCAACATGACAGAACTTGTCATTGAGTACTACTGTATGCCATTGCTTTAAAGTGAAACCTTCAACTGCTTTTACACTTAGAGTTCTGACCATGCTTGGTTAAGTACCATCAAACTTCTGAATATCTAAGATCCCTTTGAAGTTCTTCCATCCCTAGTACTTACCAAAGTGAGCTCAGTACATGCATGAGGAAGTCAGTTTATAGTTCTCAAGTTAAGGGGCTATTGTCAGCCCAGTGTAACCACCAAAAATGTTTTTTATCCAAATCATAGACTTGGAACATTGACACTGAGTAACGGGAGATCATTCTTATATCTGGTGATGTGAGTTCATGCTCAATGTCCAGGATATCAGAAGCAGAAGCCAGCAGGAAGGATTCAGCAGGTCCATCGGATGCTGTCCACCCAGGAGGAGGGTTCTTGTTGCACCACTCTGTAGTTGCTACTGGTGGTAGTGTGCTGGAGGTGCCTTTGACTGTGTTGTGGCCATGCACCATCAGGCACCCCAACCCCCCCAGACAAGCTGCAGACTGAAAAAGTTTAAGGGAAGGGCAGGGTGAAAAGTGGGAAATGATTTCCTATCAGTCCTCCCTCCCATGCCAGTGGCTCCTCCCCCAGTGCACCAGCACCGAAGCTGCTCAGCTGGCAACGAGAAGTGTTCTCTACTCCACATCTTTGGGAGGTTACCTGTGGGACAAGCCAGCACACAGAATGGAAGTCAAGTGGAATTCAGGAGATGCTTCTCCACATCAACCAGAGTGAGCTCCTAGAAGGGGCAAGCTGGCCCAAGGACATTTGGCTGCAGGTATGGTTGGCATCAACTCAGGCAGTGACGAGTGCCTGGTGGGTAGCAGGGGAAGCACTGGGGCCTGAAGAAGTGGGTACTGGATGGTATGATGTTGGATAAAAATTGCAGGCAAACATGAACTTAAATCCTTGTTTAGGCAAGATGTGGTGTGTGCATATGTGTGTGTTTAGTTCAATGCAAAGATATTTTCTAGAACAAACACAGCAATCCCCAAAAGTCATCCTACTTAGCTGTGAACAAGAAACAATGCTGACTCACTTGAAAAACAAATCTTTATGTGAATGTTCTTTAAAAGGAGACTTTTACACTATGATTCCCTGACGTGGAACCTTTGTAAGAGAGCTCACGCTCAAAGGTCTTTCCAAAATACTAATTACACAATTAAACAATTACTTCAAAAAAATCAATATTTCAACAAAAACATTTATTTTTCCAAAACTGTCCTTCCTGTTAGTGGTCATTATTAAAATAAAGTAACTTTCTCCCTCAAAAGAGGGACTGGGAAGTTTGAACTTACAATCAAGGCTGTAGTAATAGCAGTATGAGACCTGATAAGAGTTGAAACCTTTAACTCCAGGGGTTACCCTTCAAAGACAAAAGTAGAGACAGTAGTAATGGAAACAATGGAGGTATTGGCATCAGAAAGCAAAGCTTTGACAGCAATTATAACGGTAGTCATGGAGAATAAATGGCTACAGTAGGTCTCACCATGAACAACTTGAGAATGCCACCAGAGTCATGAATCTGTTGCTAACTGGGTTTCCAGAGAGAGAGAAAGGAGCTGGCCCAAGACTTTCAGTTATTAAGAGGTTTGCTCCAAACTGATCCTCTGATATTTGTGCAACAGACCTACTGAAAGAAGACCAACAGTCTGGATTACCTTGCAGGCTCCTGGTAGTTTCTGGGAGGGAGGGTGTATAAGAGAGATGGAACTCTAGGAAGTGCCAAAGACACTGGAAATCTAGCATATACTTCATGGAACCCAGTGTACATTTTTCTGGACCTACGCTATGCAGCCAGAGAATGTTGTAAAGGTACTGACTCTGTTTGTACTATTTGTGCTACCCTTTGGAAACAGTTCCACCATTGGAACGCACCGTCTGAGTGTGACTGTCATTAGGGCACCAGGATTTAAATTTGCCACCCACTTTTTATGTGGGAGGCTGCGCCTCCGCACCCCGCATGTGGGGGCTGTGCCCTCATGCCACCCCAACTAAAGATTCTATCTCTGGGGGGGGCAGACCTCAGGGAAGGGGTGGTGAATTTTGAATTTTGGTGCCCTATTGATGGGCATACTCAGACTGGAGCACAGATGGCTGGAAGGGTTTGGAAATTGAGCATAACTCATTTCTTACAACTATCAGCTAATCTTACACTGTTCTAGCAACCAATGAGCATTGTCCTATATTATGACAGCTACATTGGTGCCTGTCAGGTGGTGGCTGACCGTGGACAGGAACAGTGGGCTGGGAGGTGTGTCATCTTCACTATGGAACAAAGGTAAGCCTCCATTTGTCTACTGTTGGGGATAGAGGCTGGGGCAGGGGGCCACTAGACTACCAGAGACTGGTGGGTGTGCACCAGTAAGTGCATTCAGATCTGGGGCAGGGGGAGCCACTAGACTACCAGGGAATTTGGTTGGTGTCCACCGGGAACTGTATTCAGGTCAGGGGTGAGGGGCCATTAGACTACCGTAAAATGGGAATGTGTTTCCACCAAAATCTGCATTTAGGGCTGGGGTGGGGGGCTACTACACTACCAGGGAATGTGGTGGATATCAACCAGAAACTGCATTTGGGACTGGGGTGGGGGGACCACTAGACTACCAGGGAGGTACGGTGCAGGCATCTGCATCAATTTGTGATTGGGACTAGGAAGGGGGGTGCCCTGCTATGGCTCTTGCGGGACAGATGGTGCATGGTACAGTGATAGAGATCAGGGCAGCACAGTTCTAGTGCATCCTGGCCCATGCAGACATGCAAATGGGCCCATAATGAGCATGCATGGGGCCTGTTTGCTTCATGCATGCCTAATGTGCTCATTTGCATAGTCTGGCTGAATATGGCCCTTGGGGGCACAGCGTATCTAGGATGCACCTGTGCAGCCCCCATAGCCTGTATGCAGCCCATCCCCAGACTGTGCTGGGTGCAGTGTCAGACACCTGCCCATTTGCACCACATGCCCAGGTTGCCATATTCAGACAGGATGTGCGATCCATTGGGATCATGCATCATGTTTGAATATAGCATTCAGTTGCAACGGCACAACTATTTGGGCAGCATATTTGAATGCTCAACGCAACCCCCCCATTTTGAATATGGGGTACTAAGAGTGAACAACTACATACAAAATCACCATGTCTTCTCAGGTTCAGGTTTCTAGCCTTTTTTGTCTAGCTGTTTCCAGTCAATGATTTATTTTCTGTTTAGATAAATATACATTTATTACATTTCACTGGGCTTGGCAGATACTTATGTTTTTATAATTACTGGTGAGCTCATTTATTGACTGGACTAACACCACTTACAAAATGCTGTAGGGAACACAGTTATTACGGTGTGTGTGTCAGCCAGTTAAACTGAAAGTGAAAATGAAAGCTCACAGAAACAAAATGCTACAGAAAGGACACCACCTTTTGTTGTTGTTTTTACCACACAGCACTAAAATGACCAACAATTATATAAAATAAAGTATAGGGTGCTATAGCATTCATTTTTTATACACCCTCAGTGTGTAATACCATCACAAACAACTCGCACTTGCACTCATGGTTTATGTGGAATTACGCATCATGGGTGTGTAAAAAAAACTCCTAATGTACAACACCCCATCCATTATTCTCAATTTCCTGACAATATTTGCAGTGCTGACATAGGTTTGTATATCTGCATTAAACTAGAATATTGCTGGAGGAGAAACAGTTAAAAGATAACCCAACATAAGAAAGTCAATACATGCAAGCAGATGCTGTTATATGTTGTGTTATTTTCACAAGTGATACAAGGCAAACAATCAAGTAATTATGTTCCTGTTCTTTATTTACTTTTGCTTCAGTTTCAAGGCATCTTCTGATCTACAATGAAGCTGAATAGCCAGCTTTTATGTGCTACTGCAAAACAAAATTTTTCAGTGAATGAAATTTAACATGCCCCTCTTTATTTAAGATCTAAAACTGTTTACAGACATTGTGGACAATAGACTCAAAATAGTCATAGGTAAACTTGTTCATCCAGATCAGACTGCTTTCATAGAAGAAAGGCATATGAATGATAATATCAGAAGACTTCTAAATTTTATTTCCAGATCTTGTTCTGCACCCATTCAACCAGTGCCCCCCAAAACTGAGGCAGAAAATTCTAACATTGGTACTCAACACAATGGAAAAGAGCACACACTAAACAACCTGCACTACAGCCATTTGAGTCAACAGTCCTGACAAACACTATGCTGTGATTGCTATGAACTTTATTTTGTGAGTGTGATACAGCATGGTTATTTGTCTGATTGTACAGTTGTATGTATTTGAGCTTGCCTTGTATGCACTGTGCTTGCTTTGACTACACTCTCCTGATCTTTGCTTATAAGCATATGTAAAAAGATTTGTTCAGAGCTCACCATTTTAGGCATATGGCCAAAGTAGCTGAGTGCACATGTTCCAAACCACATAACATCCAGCAGACAGCAGTGGATCCACTCACAAAATGCCATCCCAGGGATCAGCACAGGCAGAAAGAGTCCCATGCGACAACGTCTCCATGTCAAATTGACTTCAATTAAGCATGGAAATACATATAATAACTCATAGCAGTATATAAAATCTGAGGGTGCCATAGTCAGAGACTGAACATGATTACATTTCTGTGAGTAAACTCCACCTTCTTCAGACCATCTACCTTTGTAAATGAGCACTTATGCTCAAAGGCACTCTGAAAATCTTAATGAATCAATCAATCAATAAATAAATAAATACACACATACATTCATAAATAAAACACACCAGAATCAATAAAGAAAACAGCACAAACATGTCAATGTTAATAGTAAGACATTGGTTTATTTGTCCATACAATACTCTGCAACCAACTATTCTGTGCAAAAATGCAAGACCATTCCAATGCATGAGTGACCATGACTTGTGTCAATGACATTTTCCATCACAACTGATGCATCTACAGAGGGTGTAGTTAGTGCTCAGTGCTCCTTCATTTATACTGTGTCCTTAAAGAGCAACTGACACCACTTCTGTTACATTGCAGAATTAGAATAAGCATACCACCAGGAAATCTCATACCAAAAACTAGATTTCTGTGTTACTTCATTTCAAAGGTATGAGCTATTTTGTAACCCTGATTTCACTACTTGTTCAAAAAAGCCTGTGTCAGTGAAGAGCTGATGATGTCATCTCAGGAACTCACAGTCTAGTACTCCCTGTTAGCAAGCTTATAGGACCTGTCCCTTCAATGTTCTAAAGCTCATGTGCAATGGTTTTCACAAGTAAAACATGCAGCACCATTCAATAAACTTTGCTTTAAAAACTATGTGTGTTTCAGGTTTTGTAACAAAGCTGACAATATTTTTTGGGGTGCCTTTTTGTTGCGGTCCTTTTCTCCAGGGTTGCTGGATGCTGGGTCATCATAGCACACTGTAGTGAGGTTTGCAGACTGAATACATTTCTGATGTGGTGAAAGGCTGAGATCATTCACACCTATCATTCAATTGAGGTGATTTCTAAGGATGGCACTTTAAAACAATTATTCCATCTCCTTGTCAATGGGGGTGGGAGAGGTAATGCTGTTTTGAAACCTTACTAGGAGTTTCTAATTTAGCCAGCCCAATGTTTTCTCCCTGGCAGACTGTTTGTTTTTTTTTTGTTGTTGTTTTTTTTTGTTTTTTTAATAAGGGATTAAAAAGAGGGTTCCAGTGCTTCTCAATAATTTACATTCTGTGAACATAGGATGTATTCCATTCACATAGAATTAAACTGCCTAGAAGGAGATTATTGTTATAATTTCTCACACTATGCAGTGGGAATAATTATTTTCTTGTGTGGATCCAGAAAAGTCCCTAAATGAATGCAGAGTTATTTTGTGTGTTTTTTTTGGGGGGGTCAGGCCTCCTAACACCCCTGGTGATGTCTGTCTGAGGAAGGCAAGGACAAAACTCCTAGGAAAAAATCAACAGACTACTTAGGTTGGGCAGTGGAGCAGATACAGAACAGTTGTATCTCTACTGTGAGGTATTTGGTATCAGTTGCTTCATCAAATAAAGTAACAGACTGCAATGTAAATCTTGGAAACTTGACACTGGAATACAGTAGTGAGTTCTCAGTGCATGTTTGTGCAATGGCATCAAAGAAAAACAATTGGGATTTGTACTTGTTTGCTCCAATTATAAAGGTATCAAATCATCTCTTTTTTTTACTGGATCTTCATTTCACATATTAATTTAGTTTCATCTCTTATATTTAAGAGGAAGTCTTGATTTTTTTTTTTAAGTGGGGATAGTAAGTTGACTGGGAAAAGACAATTAGACAAAGCAAAGGAAATGGGCCTGTTCATGTTCACACCTTACAGGCTTGTCATCCTTCCTTGCCTTGGCCCCCCTGATGAAGCTATTCATCTGCACTTAACACAGGAATGTGGGAGACATGTAACACTTCACTTCAAGCCCTGCTGCCTTGATCAGCTCATATATTACCCAGCTGGGTCCTTTTCTCCCCCCCCCAAAAAAAAAAAAACCTCAAGGTATAGAAAAGGATATGTAGTAAGTCAATATATGTTGGTGATAATATGTTAGTGATTGCTGGGGACACCCTCACAGGCATTTTTAATATATTAAAAATATATTTTCAAAATCATAAATACATCTTAAAACCAGAACTAAAGAGGCACCATGGTTTCAGCTCTTATTTCCAAATGTTGGGAAAACAACTTCCAGCCTTCCTTCCAGCCCAGGTGCCATACCTGTTGGTGTACAAACAATTCATTTCAGAAAGATTAAACATGCTGCGGTCCCTGGTGTTACAGCATGACTGTGTGGAGGGAAAAAAAAGTGTTTTTTTTTGGTTGTAATGCTAGAGAGATTTGCTCAGTTTCCTCTTCTGAGTTGGAGTTTTCTGTGGAAAGGTCTGGAACTTTTGCAGCTGGAAGGAGGGAAGGGGGGGGGACAGATGGTTGTATCTCCAACATTTGGGTTGCCTTACCATGCCATTCTGTCCAGTGCCCAACTATGCCATCTTGGGAGAGAAGGATAGAATGTCAGTTTTTAATGGATGGGCAGTGTAGCCTACATGTTAGACTAACTGAGCTGTGAATGAGCTTGGTACATCCAGCAGATCTGGGTTTGATTCCCACAACCTCCACTTACATACTGTGTGACTATGAGCAAGTCACTTGATTTAACCATAGTACCACAGCAGCGCTTGAGGGTTGCCCCTGGAAACAGGCACTTGTGCCTACTGGGCCATACCCGGATACCAAAGAATGAATAAATACTGAAGCAGGCAGCCAGTGGGTGTAAGCATCAAGCACTTGTGTGAAATTTCAGAGATAAGTTGGTATTTGGTGTTGTGGACTGATAATTTGCAACTTAGGGAAGATGCAGTTGTATGAAGAGCTAGAGAGACACTAGTTCACAGAGTAAAAGAGGTTGGAGAAAACAAAGAGAGCCAGAGTGAGTGAAGGTGTACAGTACAGTTCTTGAAATACCCAGTAGTCTCAAGTCCTCTAGACAGAGTATTTGCCATAGTATCTGGGCAACATATTTCCTGTCATGGATCACCCCTGCCCTGGCTGAGCAGAATCACATCATGATAAGAATCTGTGATGAAAACTCAAACAGGACCTTTTCAGAGACTGCTCTGATGTCCGACAGGTGTGATATGGTACCTCTGTTGGTGCGGGACAGGACTTGTTCCTATATTTAGTCTTGAAGTGGAGTTTTAGATTTTCTTTTTGTTTTTCTTGCAGTAAGTAAGCCACAGATGTCACTTCTTGAAAAAAAAATGATGATGATGAGAAAACATTTAAAGTTGTGCTCAGAAATGCAAGCAGAAAGCAGAAGTTGATGGTAGAATTTCTAAACTGCCTCATACAAGCAGTTACCTTTACTTCAACCCTGCTGCATCAACTTCAATGTCCAAACTCAGTCTTGAAGAGAATATTCTGAACTGTCCACCACCTGACTCCTCTAAGTGTCCTGCAAGTAGGAGTGCTGCTGCCAGCAGCAGCTCAACTGCTTCACCCTCAACAAACAATGGGCCAGGCCCTGTCACTTTATTAGACCACCAGGTCTTTGACACCTATAATTCTGCAGATCATGAAGAGTCACCACCACCACAGCCTGTGCAGAACCTGCCTGCCTCTTTGCCTGACAATGGATCTGGCCTGACCCCTGTCATGTCTTTTTATGAACACCACATAGTCTGCAGTTCTAATGGTACATCATCCGATGATGAAGAGTCACCAGTGGCACCACCACAGTCACTGTCTGCAGAACCTTGACCCTCCAATAACCACAAGTTTACCCTCATGTGATGCTGCCTTATGGACTGTAGATGCTGATCTTATAAAGTACTGGCTAGAATTGGGCCCCAATTTGTACCAAAATCATGACGGAATATATGTGAAGTTGACAAGATGACATAAGGACAGAACAAGGTCACTAACTTTCAGTAATGTTTTCCTACATGATAAATTATCTGCCTAATCAAGGCTAAAAACACACAAACACACACACACAAAAAAAAACATGGTTACTCATTTCATTCATTAGTGCTTCTATGTTATTTCTTTTAGGAAACTCAATGACACATGACATTCTATACAATGTCCCCGAATGGTGAAACCATTGAAAGGCCCTGGCTGATTTATTCACCGTCGACTGGCAATCTCTTTGCTTTATGTGTAAACTTTTTTGTCCCAACAGCACAGTTGCACTAGCCAGTACAGGATTTGATTCCTGGGATCACATTGGTAGACTTATTGACCACGAATGATCTGCAGAGCACTGACATGCTGTCACCATACATGCAGCACGTTTGTCAGGGAGTCAAATTCTTGATAAACACATGACAGATGAACATATCAAACAACAAAATTACTGGACAAAGGTGTTGTAGCATGTCATATCAGCCATAAAGTTTCTAACTACATGTGGTCTGTTTCTGAGAAGGATGAGTTAAAACATTTGGCAGTGTAAGAAATGGAAACGTCCTTGGGAGCTTACAGTTCTTAGCACAGTATGACCCATTCCTTGCCCACCACATTGAAAAGTATGGCAATGCTGGTCAAGGCAGTGTCATCCACTACCTGTGAAGAGTGTATCAAGCTCTTGGCTGACAAAGTAAAGCAAAACATTGTTGGTGAGCTAAAATTAACGAAGTACTTTTCCTTCAGCATTGATTCCATGCCAGATGTTAGGCATACTGATCAACTCACATTTACTGTGTGCTATGTGCTGAATAATACACTTGTGGAATGCTTCTTACAGTTCATTTTAGTTACATCACATACGGGTCTTCATCTGTTTAATGTTGTCACTGAAACCCTAAGTAACAAATTAAATATCAGTCTAAACGACTGTAGAGGTAAAACATATGACAATGCAGGTAACATGTCCGGCACTTGTTCTGGTGTACAAGCTTGGGTAATTGCAGTCAATAAGAAAGCAGTGTACATCCCATGCATGGGCCACTCACTTAATCTGTCCAGCTCTGCCACCACAGAGTCATGCTCTGATGCACTGGCGATGTTGGGGTTTGTCCAAAAACTTTGTTTTTTTCTCAGGCTCAACTTACTGCTGAAGCCTCTTGCGAGATACTCTGACTGAGAAGCCATCTGATGATAATAACAGAAAACTTCAGCCAAAATACTTCATTGACACAAGGTGGTCAACTTGTGCAGATGCACTTCACAATTTATCACTGAACTTCAAAACCTAATCATCTGTCCTTCAGGTTATTGGTGTGGACACTATGCAGAAGCATGACACATGAGCAGAGGCAAACTCATTATCTGAAAACATGGATAAGTTGGAGACTGCATTTATGGCAGTATTTTGGAATAAAATCCTTACAAGAATAAATGACACAAGTAAACTTCTGCAGTCCAAAACAATGGCTCTATGCATTGCTGTGGCACTACTAAAGTCACTGTCTGAGTCTGTAGCATCACAATGAAACAAATTTGAGCAGTTCTGTGCTTCTGTGATGTCTTGAAGTCCTACAGCTAACTTTCCGGTAAAGCAGCAGCGTCGTCCAAAGCATATGGTTGACGATAGCGAAGAACCAGCAGTTGTGCTAACTGCTGAAGAAAAGTTCAAAGTTGAGTCATTCTATGTCATACTTGGCTCACTTATCAGCAATCCCAACAAAATAATCTATGCGTATTTAGAAATAAATCATCGTTTCTGTTTTTTAGCAGATAATGACCTTGACAGCATTGCTGTTAAAGAGTCTCTATGAAATGTAATAGAATTCTATTCAGATGACCTCAGTGAAGACATTTTTGATGAATGGGTACAGTGGTGCTCATTTCTTAAGGAGCTTACCTCCAAAACATCATCATCATCATCATCACAAGCTCTATATACACCCCTGTAAATGCTGACCATAATGAACATGCATAATTTGCAAATGGCATTTCCAAATGTTTGTATTGCACTACATATTTACCTGACATTACTAGTGTTTAACTGCACTGGTGAAAGGCATTTTTCACATTTAAAAAGGATGAAAAGTGCTTTACGTGCTACAATGCATCAAAAGAAACACTTAACTCTCTTACTCTGTTAAGCACTGAATGTGAGATGGTAAACTCCTTAAACTTCACGAGTTTAATAGAAACTTTTGCTGCAGCAAAGGCACACCGGAAATATATCAGGCCTCTGTAATTAGTATGAAAAATATATTGTCAAATATCATAGTGTCATATATTGTCAAATTATACATTGCTAAATATTGCAGATTCATACCATGATTAAATGTACTATTTCCATCTTATCTGAATCTGAGATGTTAACCTTTTAGACTTCATGAGATTAATAGAAACTTTTGCTGCAGCAAAGGAATGGCAAAAATGTCAGCCTCTGTAATTGATATTTTATTCCTATTCTTTGGTAACCAGGTAAAGCATACTAGGCACAAATGACTATTTTCAGGGGTGAGCTGGGAGCACTGGGGTGGTTAAGTGACTTACTTAGTCACACAGTGTACAAGCTTGAAGTTGTAGGAGTCAAACCTAGGTCTGCCAGGTGTACCAAGCTCATTCACAGCTCATTACTCTAACCACCAGGATATATTGTCAGCCACATATGTTGTGGCATCACATTTGTTTTATATTGACAAATATTACATTTTTACATTTTGTTGGTTGAAACAATGGTTAAATGGGCTGTGTCCATCTTATCAGAATCTGAGTAAAGGGAGAATTTAAGGAAAGTAAAATGAAATACTTTACATGCTACAGTGATTCCAGAAAAACTTAACTTTCTTACTCTGTTATGCATTGAATCTAAGCTGTTACACTCCTTAGAGTGAATGAGTTTAATAAAAACTTTTGGCAGCAGTAAAGGCATGCTGAAAATGTAGACCTCTGTAATCAATATTTTATTGTACTCTTTGGTAACCAGGTAATGCCCACTAGGCACAATTGCCTGTTTTCAGGGGCAGACTGGGCGCACTGGGGTGGTTAAGTGACTTGCTGCAAGTCACACAGTATGCAAGTGGAGGCTGTGGGAGTCAAACACAGGTCTGTTAGATGTACCAAGCTCATTACTCTAACCTCGGGTTAAACTGCCAGCCAGATATGTTGTCATATCATTATATTGTTAAATATTACGTTGTTAAATTTTTGCTGATTCAAAAAAAATGGTTAAATGACCTATTTCTATCTTATCTAAATTAAGGGAAACTTGGGAAAAATTAAATTAGACACATGAAAATGGGGGCAGGGGGATCCACAAAATGTTTTGGAGCCAGGGCGCACAAAAGGTAAATCTGCCTCTGGCATTGGATATTATCAAAGTCACCCTTTAGGGACTGTTCCAACAGGGGATGGGGGTTCCCGTGCCACAAAGAACTGTGACATCAGCAAACATATTTATGTTTGCCAAGAGACACAGGCTGAGGGGAGGTCATTCAGGAAAACTGAGAAGGAGATTAAGCCCATCATTGAGCATTAGGGCACACTGATTTTAGCAGGCATTAAATTCCCCCTCTTTATTCGATATCAACTTAATATTTAAAAATATGGACCACTGCCAGACAACTAGGACATTGAGTACTATGGTAGGTGAACACTGCTGTACAACTAAATATAAATATTTCAGTTATGCAATGGCACATCATGTCCACAGCATGGTGGGAGAGCAACAATTGTAGTTTATAAGGGATTGCAAAAGTTCACCCCAACCCTAGAGGTTTGGTGGGGGGCTTTGATTTGAAAGTCCTACAAAGAGAGGCTTTCTGGATTTTCACTCAAGGAACATATGAGTGACTGGGGTTGAATTATAAGTTTGACCCAGCACCTTTTTTGAAGCACTAATACTGTTATACTGTTTTAGTTACTGGCACACTAATTTCTATCTCTCTTCTTTCATTTCCCCCTCCACCATCTTTGCCGAGTTCTTGTCCCCTTGCAGGGTTCTCAGTATCTTGAAGGGGTATAGTTCTTGGCATGTCTTTCCTCCCTCCTTCCCCACCCCTGCCCTCTCTCTTTCCCAACCACTTCATTTGTTTTTCTACCATTCTAATAGGCAACCTATGCACTTGTCAGTCCCTGTACTCATCCTGCCTCTCCTAGCACTTTTAAGGTGTACTCAGCCTACCTCATCTAGCACTTTTAAGGTGTACTCCTTCTGCTGATCTCTACCATACCTAGTTACTTGTTATTACTATTGTTTGTGTTCATATTTTGTGGTCTATACCGTACCTAGTTACTTGTTATTACTATCGTTTGTGTTCATGTTTTGTGGTCTATACCGTACCTAGTTACTTGTTATTACTATCGTTTGTGTTCATGTTTTGTGGTCTATACCGTACCTAGTTACTTGTTATTACCATCGTTTGTGTTCATGTTTTGTGGTCTATACCGTACCTAGTTACTTGTTATTACTATCGTTTGTGTTCATGTTTTGTGGTCTATACCGTACCTAGTTACTTGTTATTACTATCGTTATGTTCATGTTTTGTGGTCTATACCGTACCTAGTTACTTGTTATTACTATCGTTTGTGCTCATGTTTTGTGGTCTATACCGTACCTAGTTACTTGTTATTACTATCGTTTGTGCTCATGTTTTGTGGTCTATACCGTACCTAGTTACTTGTTATTACTATCGTTTGTGTTCATGTTTTGTGGTCTATACCGTACCTAGTTACTTGTTATTACTATCGTTTGTGTTCATGTTTTGTGGTCTATACCAGACCTAGTTACTTGTTATTACTATCGTTTGTGTTCATGTTTTGGGGTCTATACCAGACCTAGTTACTTGTTATTACTATCGTTTGTGTTCATGTTTTGGGGTCTATACCAGACCTAGTTACTTGTTATTACTATCGTTTGTGTTCATGTTTTGTGGTCTATACCGTACCTAGTTACTTGTTATTACTATCGTTTGTGTTCATGTTTTGTGGTCTATACCATACATAGTTACTTGTTATTATTGTTGTTTGTGCTCATGTGTTGTTACCCTGTATGGAATATCTTTACATTACTGTCTGCTTCAGCTCTTTTCATTGTCTTAGATTGTAATGAATTGTACTGCGTGCTGCACTTTATGTATAATAGCCTATACAAATACCCTGTATATTAGCCTGGTTGTTTATTGTCTGGATATGTTTCTACATATATTAGCCTGTATATTAACCTGTTGTTTTTTGCCTAGATATGTTTTCACTTGCTCTCCCCACTTACAGCATGTAACCCTTCCCCAGAGGATGCTTCTGGAAATGAGCTGTTTACAGCTCATGTTATCTTTCCTGGTGAAACCTTTTCAAACAAATAAAAAAATTCCAGCATTATCCAAGATGTAGTTTGGGAGGAGATATTTCAGTACTCAGTGAAGAGGGCCATGTTTGGATGTTACTGAAGATAAACTGCTAATGTTGAGGTTAGTGCAGATTTTTGTAATAATTGTGATTGGGACAATAAAGAAATTGAGTTCTATTCATATATATCTATATCTATATCTATATACAGTATATATATATATATATATATATACACACATGTATACACATAGGCCAGTAGTCATTTTTTTGGCATGTCAAGAAATAATAACTTAAATTTTTTCATAATATTTTATTATTTTTTCATGTAATGTTTTTAAATTGCATGTCTTTTTGTACTGGTTTAAACTAGGGTGTATGTCTTTAAGCCATCATTATTTAATGACATCACTGAATGTAAGCCATGCATTTTGATAAAGCACTGTGAAATGTAAAACACATTAGGTACCTGTAGCTCACAACCTCACTACTTTTGGAGCTTTGTTGTTTTTGTGTATCTGAGACACATTGTGTAATAAAGGATATTGCACCTAGCTACTTTTACCTGGCTGTTTCTCCAATTTATGGGTGCTGGAATGCATGGTAGAAGAACTTGTTTGTTTCTGTAGCACTGTGGTCCGATGGTGCAAGATTTACTTTGTTTGAAATGTTAAGTTCCTGCAGTCTTTCCTTATATGGCAACCCCTCATCATTTTGGTTATCCTCCTCTGTACTGCCTTCATCCTTTCAATGCCCTTGCAGAAGTGTGACCTCCAGAATTGGACACGGGGTGGGGCCTCACCAGTGAGTGATACAATGGCAGCACCACCCCCTCCTCCTGCTAGAAATCCCTCTCTCATTGCACCCTAGCATCCTGCTAGCCTTTACCACTGCTTTATCACACTGCCCAGCTACCTTGAGGCCATCAGAAATGATGACCGCTTGGTCTCCTTGCTTGGTGACTGAAAGCTCCCTCTCTCTATCTTATACACAGCCCTTGTGTTCCACCGCCCTACGCGGCATGCATAAACTTGCATTTTTTGGTATTGAAACCCAGCTGCCAGCATTCCTCTAGTTTCCTCAGATCACTTTCCGTTCCCTGCACCCCTTCCTGAGTATCAACCCTCTAACAGATTTTTGTGTCATCCACAAAGAGACGCACGTTACCCTCAAGCTCCTCTGCAATGTCACTTGCGAAGACATTGAAAAGGACTGATCCCAGTGCCAAACTTTGTGGCACCCACTAGTCACTCTTCACTGTTCTGTTCAGTGGCTACTGTTTACCACCACCCGTTATCTTCTATCCCTTAACTAGTTTGATACCCAACTTGTCACTTTCTCCCCATCCACAGGTTGCTTCTCATCCCAACTAGCCTCCTGTACAGCACAAAGTCAAAAGTCTTACTGACATCCAGATAGGCCACATCTACTTCTGTTCCTTGCTTCACCTCCCCAGTAACCCAGTCAAAGAAATCTATGAGATTAGTTTGACATGAATTCCCCCTGAAGCCATGGTGCCAGAGGTTCTGCAGCTCTGTTGCCTCCAAGTGCTCCACAAGCCTTTCCTTCAGTGGTGTCTCCATTCACTCCCCCACCACCAAATTTCACTTTGATGCTACTGACCTGCTCCTTCATCACTTTGATGCTACTGCCTTGCTCCTTCCTCATGACTGTGCACCACCTGCTCACTTTATTATGACACTGGCTGTTATCTATGGCTGACAGTGCAAAGTGGGTGGCAGGTGTCTGCCATGCTACTGAGAGGGAATCCAACTGAGATAGCCAAGACTGAATGTACAATCCCCCCCCATTCATAAGTCAGGGCAAGGGGGATAGGGCATTCAAAATTAATATACTGCTTTTGAGGAATGGGGCTCGTCAGAGGAGACAGGTTGGGGTTGGCTCCTAGTGGAACAAGCAATAATCCCAATTTTTAAATATTAAGTTGACACAGAGTAAAGAGGGGGAGTTTAATGTTAAAGGAGCCAGAATGAGGGTGGTCTAGAGTGGGAAGATTAGCCCTAGTCACCTAGGAAGAGTAGAAAGTTTTGTTTTGTTTTTTTTTTGACACCCCAGTCTAATACTAAATACCACTCAAATATGGGCTATTCATTATTCGGTCTCAAATAAGCAGACAGTCCATTATTTGTGGTATTTGGGAAAGAACATTCAGCCTCTGCACAACCCTACCAGTTTCCACACAAGTGGGAATGGAACAATGGTGAAAGGAGAGATTCAGAAGTAAAGAGGGAGTGCCGTGATAGAAGGAGCAGGAGCTTTGGGTCAAGATCATCAGGACTATGTCCTTTGGAGGGATTATGGAGAGAACGGCAGAGAAAACATTAGAAGTAGTGACTGGTGAGAATGCAAAGTCAATGAAGGGGATTGAGAGCAGCAGAAGAAAAGGCATAGGTGGAAGAGGAGAAGAAATGACACAGATGGTGAAGTGCATGTTGAAAGCAGCAGCCATTTCAGCAGGCTCAGCAATTACTACAGGAGAGTTGTGAGCATGAGAGTAGGTGTGAATACATGGGAGGGGGTTAAAGATGGAGTGGATAACCATCCAGAACTTATTTGGTGAATTGAGATTGTTCTGGAGGTTCAAGGCAAAGTAATTGGCTTTTGCCTCCATATGAGACTTTGTGCTGGCATTCCATAATTGTCAACACCTCATCTAGTCCTCATGGGCCCTGAGGAGTTGAGGAGTTGTTCTTTCAAACAAGACTATGCATCTATGTAAGTATGTCTTAATAATTGATGGAATCAAACTGACTAGTTAAAATAGCTCCTTGGAACGTATAGAATGTGAACCACGTTATTAAGCAGAAAAAAAATGATCATATATTTGAAGCATGAAATTAGCATTGTCTTAGATTACCAATGAAGGATTGTTATACCTTTTTATTTATTTAAAAGTTAAAAAGGGAGTAGCTGTTTTTATTTAATAAAGACCTATATTTTGACATTTCTCAGCTTATTAAAGATGCTGAGGGTATATATGTTTTGTTGATAGGCCAACTACAGAGACAACATGTTACACTATTAAATAGCTTTGCCACTAATTGTGGTGCTAAAGGATTTTTCAGTAGACTAAGAAAGGATTTAGATCTTGTTATTATATCCAGAATAATATGGGGAAGGGGTGACTTGAATATACCACTTGCCAATAAGCTAGACATAGCACCAACTAACAGGCAAGGCAAGTTTTATTTAAAAGACACCCAATCCTGGAGTCTCTGGGTGCAGTACATAAATAAAAAGCACAACAGTAATACAGTAATACAACAATAAATAATAAGTATCAAAATAATAAATAAATTAGAAATACAACTAACTAAAAAGAAACAAAAAGTCAGGAACAATTCTATATGGTAGTCAGGCAAAAGATGTTGTACAGCAGAATCAGGGGACACCTGAGTAAACAGGAAGGCCTTGAGAGAAATCTTATGAGTGATGACAATTGGATAAGGATTTAAAAAATATATATCTTTAATTTCTCTTTAATGAATGTTTGTAGAACTCTAAATAAAACCATATCAAACATAATTCTCATTTTACTTACATTATCATTGGGTCTGGTCATGTCTGAACCACATTTCTATCTCAAACAACCTGTTCAATACTTTAGTAGAATCAGGGATTGAGCCAGCTTAACACGTATAGAAGTTAAATGGCAGAAAAAAAAGATCCATACTTGAGAGCACCTTTGACACCATCAACCTGGCATTACAGTTTGGAAGTTAGCCAACCTGGGATTTGGGCATGAAACATAGAATTTGACGGCACATAAGGACCGCTTGGCCCACCCAGTCTGCCCATTTCCTTAACTAGTGGATAAGCTGCAGATCCTAGTTAACCAGCAGCCTACTTCTTCCTACCCACACCCCCTAGAATTGCCTTATGACTGTCCCATGCATGGCTGAATTCCACCACTGTTTTTGACTCCACAACCTCCTCCAGAAGGCCGTTCCATGCATCCACAACCCTCTCTGTGAAAAAATACTTCCTTAAATTGCCTCTGAGCTGCCCCATCTTCAAATTGTGCCCCCTTGTTCTTGCACACCTCTTTTTTTGAAAGACGCTACCCTCTTGGACTTTGTTGATTCCCTTGAGGTACTTAAAAGTTTCTATCATGTCCCCTCTCCCTCCTTTCCTCGAGGCTATACATATTAAGCTCCTTAAGTCTCTCTTCATATGTCTTTCAGTGCAGACCCTGACCCTTTTTAGTTGCCCTCCTCTGGACAGCTTCCATCCTGTCTATGTCTTTGCAGAGATTGGGTCTCCAGAACTGCACGCAGTACTCCAGATGGGATCTCACCAGCTGTCTGTACAGAGGGATAATAACTTCCTGTTTTCTGCTGGTAATGCCTCTCCCTATGCATCCCAGTATCCCCCCAGCCCTCCTTGCTGCCCTCTCACATTGCTTGCCCACCTTTAGGTCATCTGATATGACTACCCCCAGGTCCTCTTCCATTTTTGTTGTTGTTAGTATCTCACCCCCCATTGTGTACTCTTCCCCTGGGTTTGTGTTTCCCAGGTGCATTACTTTGCACTTCTTAGCATTGAATCTAAGCTGCCATACATTGGACCATTCATCTAACCTTGCTAAGTCCCTTCTCATCCTTTCCACCCCACCTTGTGTATCAGCTCTGTTGCAGATCTTTGTGTCATCTGCAAAGAGACATACTTTTCCTTCCAGTGCCTCTGCAATGTCGCTTATAAAGACATTGAAGAGGACCAGTCTTAATACTGAACCCTGCGGTACCCCACTAGTAACCCCCCTTTCTTCAGAGTGGACTCCATTTACTATTACTGTCTGTGTCCTATTCTCCAGCCAATTCTTTACCCAGGCTGTCATCTTGGGACCCACTCCCAGGCTGGCTAACTTGTATATTAATCTTTTATGTGGGACTGTGTCAAATGTCTTGCTAAAGTCTAAGTAGGCCATGTCCACAGCCCCTCCCTGATCTACTACTCTGGTCACCCAGTCAAAGAAATCTATCAGATTTGTCTGGCATGACCTTCCCTCTGTGAATCCATGCTGCCTTGGGTCCTGTGCCCCTCTGGCCTCTAGATACTCGACAATTCTTTCCTTCAGAAGTGATTCCATCATTCTCCCTACCACTGAGGTTAAACTAACAGGTCTGTAGTTTCCTGCTACTGCCTTGCACCCACTTTTGTGAAGGGGAATCACATCTGCCCTCCTCCAGTCCTCGGGTACCACCCCATCCTCCCATGATTTGTTAAAGAGCGTAGTCAGTGGTGTCACTAGGTCTACCCTTAGTTCTTTTAGAATTCTGGGATGAATCCCATCAGGCCCCATTGCTTTGTCCACCTTCAGTTTTAAGAGTTCTTTCAGAACCCTTTCTTCTGTAAATGGGCTGGTATCAACTTCTGTATCCAGTGTTTCTACTGTTTGTTTTAGGTACCTCCCCCTCTTCCTTTGTAAATACTAAGCAAAATATTTGTTTAGTATCTCTGCCTTTTCACAGTCACCCTCTGCCCACCTCCCTCCCTTTATTAAGCCTCACTATCCCTCCGTGGTCTTCCTTCACTCCCTGATGTACCTATAAAGGTTTTATCCCCTTCTTAACTGAGTTGGCTATCTTTTTTCGGTTTGGGCCTTTGTTGTTCTGGCTGCCTTCCCAGCTTCCTTTTGCTTTTACTGATACAGTTCTCTGTCCTGCTCCTTCTGTGATTCCTTATACTTCCTGAATGCTTTCTTTTTCTCATGAACCTTCACTGTCACTTCCTTTGAGAACCATAGTGGTTTCTTACATCATTTTGTTTTGTTTATTTGCTTCACACAAAGGCTTGTTACCTCTGTGATTGCGGTTTTTATTATTCCTCATTGTTCTTCCACCCCTCCTTCCTGCCCATTTGCTAGTGCATTCCTTAGGCATTCACCGATTTTGGCAAGAGTTAGCCTCCTAAAGTCCAGTACTTTTGCCTTTATGTGGCAGACTCTATTGCTGTGTTTATTGTGAACCATACTGTTCGATGGTACTGGTTCGCAGATGGCTCCACTTCTACATCTGTGATCCTCTTCATCTCCATTTGAGAGAACCAGGTCTAAGATTGCTCCCTCTTGAGTGGGCTCCAATACTAGTTGTCTAAGGCATGCCCCTGTAGGGCATCTAGAATAACCCCACTCTTGAGAGTGGCTGCTGCAACTGCACTCCAGTTAGCATCTGGCATATTCAGATCACTCATCAGCAATACCTCCCTTTCTCTGCCATTCTAAGTATACTTTCTATCATTTCCTTGTCCATTCCTCTCCCTGAGAAGAAGGTCTGTATACAACCCTGTCTTGGTTGGGTGACATTCCCGGGTCTCCAAATTTACCCACAGTGCTTCTTCTCCTCCCTGTTTTCCCTTTTGTTCTGTTGCTTTGATTCCTTCCTTTATGTAAAGAGCTACTCCTCCTCCTCCTCCTCTTTTACCCTCCCTGTCCCTCCTGTAGATAGTGTATCCTGGTATGTTTATGTCCCAGTCATTGTTTTGTGTGTACCATGTTTCTGTGACTGCCACGATATCCAGATGTTCCTCCTCCATCAAGGCCACTAATTCAGGAAGCTTGTTACTCAGACTACGTGCATTGGTGCTCATTTCTCTCCATTTTTTTATGGCTTTGCCTTCTTTTGCAGCATCCTCCAATGACCTTTCTACCTTGGTCTTTTTCTCATTTAGTACCCTGTTTTGTAGGGAGAGGCTGGGATTTTCCTGCAGCTTATCAGTGCCTCCCCCCTTGACTAGTTTAAAAGCTTGCCAATGAAGCATTTAAACCGATTGCTCAAAGGACTTGTTCCCTTCCTGGACAGATGCAGACCATCCTGCTAGTATAGGCTGGTGTCCCTCCAGGTGGAACCCCAGTCCCCAATGAAGTCAAACCCTGTGCTCTACACCATTTTTCAACCATTCATTAAACTGCATGGTGCAAAGTACCTCGCCTCACTCATGCCATTGACAGGCAGCACCTCAGAGAAGGATACTGTGTGTGCTGCCCATGTGGTGAACTCTCCCAATTCTACAAAGTTCTTCTGCACTGCTGTAATCTCATGATGAGCCAAGTCATTTGTCCCTAGGTGAACAATGACATCCAGCTCAGACTCCCATGCAGCTGTTCTTGTGATCCTGAGGATGCACTTCCTGTCCCTCCAAGCCATGGCACCAGACAGGCACTTTACTTCAGTTTTCCCTGCTCCCCCCAGTTCTATCCCCCTTATAATTGAGTCCCCCACCAGGAGCTGCTTCCTTTTCTTGTGGTGTCCTCTGCCTCATTCTTATGGGCCTTCCTTGTGACAGTTGTCCTCAGCCTCCTTAGTCTCCTCTGCCGGTGCATCCATAGGGGAACTATGCTCCCCCAGAATGGTGTATGGATTGTGGAGTGGAATAACTGACTGGGTGTGCCTCTGTTCCACCATCCTCACCCTCCCTGAGCCCACTGTGGTCCAACTGCTGTGCTTTCTTCGCAACCTCTGAGGTAGTGGTGGTGGCTCTGGTGCTCCCTGGATGGGGGAGGTTCCCTTCCTACCATCCAGTGTGGCCTGGGGGAAGGTTCCCTTACTACTGTCTAGTGTGGCCTGAAGATGGGCAACTTCCTCCCTCAGGGCAGAGAGTTGTCTGCAAATAGGGCAGCATCTCAGCCTCCAGAAAGACTCCCGGAAGACTGCTGCCCCACAGCCATTACATTGCACTACTCCCCACATGTTTATCTACTTTTTGTGTGTGTGTGTTTGTGTTTGTGATTGGTTTGTTGTATAGAAATATATATATTATACAATGTGTATGCTGATATTGTCAGTGCAGTGTGCTAGAGAGGATGTGACAGTGATATGCACCTTGCACTCTTGAGAAAATGATGTCAGAACCCCAAGTATAAAGGAACTATTTCCAGGGATGGGTGGGGTGAGGGGTGGGAAGGGGTTGGGCCTAAACTGTGCCCCAGGGAGATGGACAGTGCCAGCTTCCACATGGAAGCTGTAATGAGGGGGGTGAGAAGGCATGCTGCAGGGGGATGTGGCCGTGGAAGGGCCCTCCGGTGGTATGCCCCCAACAGGCAGTACCGTGCCCGCATCAGCTTTGAGCTGTATTCAGATGTTGAGATTGTAGGCCAGTACTGCCTGAACAGGGCAATACTGAGGCGGCTCTGTGAGCTGTGCAGTGATGTGATGCAGGCACCCTCACGACGGAGTCATGCTCTGTCAGTGGAGACAAAGGTAACAGCCTGCATGTGCTTGCTCACCACGGGTACCTTCCAGAGACCAACAGGGGACATCACAGGCATAACACAGTCAGCCACATCATGCATCCTCACCCAATTCCTCAGTGCACTGCTGCCACGTGCTGCAGAGTACATCCATTTCCCCAGCACTGCGGCAGAGCGTACAGCAAACATACAGGAGTTCCACAGGGTAGCACGTATGCCTGGCATCCTAGGGGTGATAGACTGCACCCATGTGGCCATTCACATGCTACCTGGCCCCGATAGGGCTGCCTATCAGAATCGGAAGGGGTTTTCCAGTGTCAACTGCCAGGTGGTGTGTGATGCCAGTGGGTGCATCATCAATGTCTGTGCCATGCACCCTGGCAGAGCACACGATTCATTCATATGGTACCAATCAGCACTGTGCCATCAATTTGAGAGTGGGGACATCTCCACAGGACATCTAGTGGGTGAGTATGCATGTAGGATTGGCAAATCGAGGCAGGGGTGGGTAAGCCACAGGTGCCATGGGAGTGGCACACAGGGTTAGGGCAATATGAGCCTGAACATGACACTAACCTCCACTATCTCCACACAGGTGACAGTGGATACCCACTCCGTCCCTGGCTGCTCACACCCTACCGTCGGCCCATGACCCCATCGCAACAATGCTTCAATGAGGCACACGCCGACCACACACAACATCATCGAGCAGGTGTTTGGGATGCTGAAGGCACGCTTCTGATGCCTAGACACCTCTGGCAGTGCCCTACAGTATAGCCCCTCAAAGGCCTGTGCGATATTCCTGGCCTGTTGTATCCTGCACAACATGGCCAAAGACTGTGGGATAGCCATACAGGTAGAGGAGGGGGACAGCGATGGGGATGCTGGTGATGCCGGTGATGAAGGGGATGAGCAGCCCCCCCTTGGACGGTGTGACCCCCGACTGATCCGGCTGGCCCAGCTGCACCGGGACACCATCACAGAGGAGCACTTCACCCAACACAGGTAAAACATGGGGCCATGTTCAACCAACAGTGGCTAGGGCACAACCCACATACACACAGGGAAACACACCAGGGGTGCATGACGGTGAGGGAAGTGGCAGGGCACAGAAGCACACACACACACAACCAGGAAGGGGTGAACAGTAACATGCCACATGGACAGACACACACACACACACACACACAACAGGCACAGGGGTCAGGTGCACAACAGAGCAGGAACACAGACATTAAATACACACACGTCCACAGGCCACCACCACCACCTGTACTGTCCATGTACGTGTGTCAGATGCTGGGCACCCTTGCACTTTGGTGTACAGTGCAATGCAGGCATCATCATGCACACGCACCTGTGGACAGCAGTTGGGAGGGTGTACAGGTGGTCTGTGTGTCAGCGTGTAGGGCAGGGCACCCACTGGTGCACTGCCCACCAAAACACACATTGCACACAGGGCAGCACCAGACAGGGTCGGCACTGGGAGACAGCTCAGTCATGTGGCACAGTACCACGGCCACTTCGGATGCGTGGGCGGCCCCACCGAGACCCAGCAGCACTGGCAGGCTGAGCATGGGCCACATGGGGTGGCACCGATGGACCACCAGGGGTCCCACTGTGTGAGCGCGACCTTGTCCGCACAGGGGTCTGCAGCATATCGAACATACCTGCACCAGGGGTGCTCGGGATGCCCACAGCTGAACCCGGCATCGACAGGGTGGGTGTCGCACGACGCCAGGAACGGGGAGTGGATAGTGTACTGCGCAGTGTGAGTGACACAGGGGCACCTGACTGTGTGCCCAATGTGGCCATGACACCGATCACTGCCTGTGTCAGCCTGTCGATGGCGGCGGTCACATCCACCTGCAAATGGTCAATCTGGGACAGGATCCTCTCGGTGTCCCTGCTGTGCCACTCCATAGCCACACACAGTGCCTCCATGGATGTTGCAACCCGCATCTGCTGCTGTACTGATGCCTGCAGCAGGCGGGTGTGCTGATCAAATAGGTCATCTGCCACATTGGCAACCTGTCCCTCAGGGTCTGGAAGGGCCTGATGTACAACACCCCTTGAGGGTGGGCGCTGCTCACCAGGACCAGATATGGGCATGTCCACAGGTGGTGCACCCACATCACTGCTGAGCCCTGTACCCCCAGTCCCGGTGGGTGACTGCTGCTGCTGCCCCTCTGCCTGCTGTGCCCACAGGATCAGTGGTTCCACTGCTGTGGCCGCAACAGTGCCAGTGACCTGCACAGCCACTGGTGCTGCCCTACTGGTGCTGACAGGCACAGCCTGGGACTGTGTTGACATGCTGGCACACACGTCGGAACCAGCTAGATCCATGGGTGTGAGCTGTCCTGCTGTGTGTCCATTCTGTGACACACACATTTCAATGCCTATAGTGGTCAGTGCATCATCGATGGTGCAGGTCTGTGCCACAGCCACAGCCATAGTGTGCTGGCATGCTTGCATGCCAGACTGCTGGGACACAGGAAGGTCACTCCCCACACCTGTCTCAACATCAGTGAAGATAGCCAGGCATGCACACTGCCGCAGTGCACGCCGGCAAACTGCGGAGGTGGATGGTCCCTCCTCCAACTCCGGGTGGCTGTCTGCAGTAGACAGGCCCTCCACTGCTGACCCCTGCAGATGCACAGGATCTGAAAACAGAAAGGAAGGACACGTTAGTGCATGTGATCTACCTTCCCCCCGACCATGACATACCATGCAGTGATGGGCTACCACCTGTCTGGAAGCCACCTCCAGGAACACCCTCAATGGCACTGCATTGCATGCTTGCAGTGAGCTTGTCCTCCACCGGGGTCAGCTGCACCACCTCTGGCTGTCCCCCGCCTGTTGCAGCATGTGCCGCCATGATGGCTGCAACCTTCTCCTTCACCCTCCTCCTGTCGGTCCCCATCTTCTTTTTACACTCCTGCACAGAGCGCTGGTGGCTGCTGTGCAGGTTGACGGCACATGCCACCCCCTCCCATGCAGCAGCATGGGCCTGAGGGGTGCCCCGCCGTCCACTGAATAGTGGCTTCTCAGTCAGGTAGGCCTCAAACAGTGCCTCTGTCTCCGCCTTCGTAAAGTTGGGCCTCCTCTTCCGCCCACCATCATCCTCCTCACCCAGTCCTCGCTTGGTCATTTCACAGCCTGTATGGGTGAGAGTGGTCACCTGTGACTGTGCAGTACACAGCAATTCTCTGGGGCCATGGTCCAGAACAGCACAATGCATGCAACTCACCTATCAACTGCAGTAACCGAATATGGCCACTGCAGAACAGTGTCGCAAATTTATAGCGCAATGCATGCAAATTAGGACTGGAGCAACTTTAATGAGATGTAAATCGCGCCACTGCACCATTGAATGGCTGATTGGATGATTTGCATATGACGGCTTTATATCGCGCTGTTGCACTTTGCACAATATGGTTGAACCGGCTGAGCCAATGACGCAGTTCTGTGACTGCGTAGTACACCGCACTGCACATGCCCAGGTAGCTTACGCAGGTGTCTGCCATGCTGATGACGTGCTGTGCACGATAGGCAATTCAGGACACGGCCACCATTGTGCCAGTGGCACTACAGTGACAGTCACCACATGGCGCTGTGGCACAACTGCGCACTAGTCCACTGTGGCAATGGCACACAGGTGACCAATCACGCTGGACATGTAGATGTCCGATGGCGCTGTGCATGGCCTTGCGCCAGAGACCCATAACCCTGTGCCCGACCTTTGCCCCCTTGGCGCTGTACGTATGGCATGTCTGCAGCTCTATCGCGCTGTTCAGTAACAGCGCGATAGGGACTGGTGGCGCTATACAAACAGCGCGATAGGGACTAACAGAGTTGTACTGCACAACAATTCCATGTGGGGTTGCCGCGCTGTGGAGTGCCATATTGCCTACTATATACATGCAGGGATGGCACGCAGGAGAGACCCACAATGGAGTGCAGTGGAACTTGCCAACCTAGTGGCCATAGTGGAGCCTCACCATGGCCCACTGTTTGGGGATGAACCCCTGAACATGGTGAGGACTCATGTGTGGCAGCAGGTGGCCACTGCCCTGGAGGAGGCCACTGGCCAGCAGCGGTCGGCAGAGCAGTGCAGGCACTGGTACAGTGACCTACGGAGGAGGGAGCAGGCACTACTGGCACGACTTCGTTCACATGCCAGGAGGGGCATGGTGCCTCGGCCAGGTGGGTGAGCCGTCTATGCACCTGTTTTGTCCGTATGGGTAACACTGTGTATTGTGACCAGCACATGGGGGAGGACTGGTCTATGGTTGGCTGTGGCGGTGTTTACAGGATATGTGATGTATGGGTCTGGCTGGGTGGGCGGGCACACTCATTGGGGCAGGGGGATGTCTGCTTTGGGTTTTCACTGATGTGTTTCTCACCTTTTGTTTCCCACAGGCATGGCAGAGTGGAGGAGGGCCCAGGCTGAGGTACAGTGAGGCGTGGCAGCGGTGGCTGTGCGTGGTGTTGGTGGTGGTGACGAACCATGGCAGCAGCAGCCGCAGCAGCAGCAGTACGATGAGGGTGAGTGTCATGGCATCATGAATGCTATTGCATGCTGTGGGGGGGCAGGACATGGCCACCATCCATGGACAAGACTGCCATGCACGCGACATGTGACAGTCAGCACTGTCCAGTGGCACTGCATGTCTGGGAATGCGTCAATGGTGGTCCATGCATGCACTGGGCACATGGCTGTGGCACTGCCTTCCCACCACGTAGCCACATCACTATACAGCCTTGGTTGTGCTGTGCTGGACATGGGTGGTGTGTGTGTGCAGTGGCACACATGGCTGTTGCTGCCTGGTTGGGCATGTCTTGTGCATGGTCACTGTGGGTGGGTGCACTCCATCACAGGAGTGGGGCACTTGGCTGTATGCCATGCATGTTTGGTGGGCTTCAGGGATATGGACAGTCACAGGCATTGATTCTGATCCCTTGTCCTAGGTGTCCAGATCCTGTGGAGACTTGAGCGGTCAGTCCACCAGCTCCTTCAGGTGGCCATAGAGTCCCTCAACATCCTGAGGGACCTGCAGCGCCATGGCATCAGGTGCAGGAGGAGGCCCCAGGACCAGCAGCAGCCAGATGACGAGTGGGCTGGCAGGCAGTAGCTGCCCATCACCTCCCCCCTTTACCCATCCCTCACACCCTGCCTTCCCTCTCCCAGTTGTTCACCCCTGCCCCTTACCCACCCCTACCTTGTACCCATACCCCCAACCTTGTATTGTATATAGTTGTATATAGTTCTGTTTGTTCATATTGTTATTGTTCATATATTAATTGGAAAAATATATATTTTATTATGAATACTGTGGTAGTCTCTGATTTGCAGCTGGCTATAGGTGCTTGGTTGCAGTGGTGTGCATGTCATCTGGGGTGGTCTTGTCCTGGGTACGTGTGTGTGTGCGTGGGGAGGTGTCTCTGGTGTGGGAGTGGCTTTCAGTCAGTCTTGCTGTGTGCTGCCACCCACTGCTGGGTGTTCATGGTGGGTCTGGCTTGTGTTGTTGTGTGGTACACGAGGTTGCAGTGTGACGGAGGGGATGCATGAGGATTCCTGCAGTGACAGTCACTGCTCATGGGTTGTGTCTTGGGGTCACAGTGCAGGGTGTGCTGTGCACAAGGGGGGGATGGGCACTGGGGTTGTGCGCCCCCTTTGTGTGGCAGTCTCAGCTTGCCAGTGGGTGTGCTGGGGCAACATGGCCCGGCTGTGCTTTGTTGGCTTGTCCCCATGGGCTGGTGGATATTCCGTCCCTCCCCCACTTATGCTGTGCTTGGGGTGTGGGGGTGCATTGTTAGTTCTGCAGTGTGTTCCTGTGCCCATCTGTGGCATTGGTGGTGGGTCCCTGCCTAACTCCCTGGCTGTGCAGTTCCATTGCTCTGCTGCTGGGGGGCTCCCTGCTTGCACTATGGCGCCTCTAGACTGCTCAGCTGGGCTGGCCTTGTTACGCTATAGCGCATCATATCTGCTCAGCTTCCCATTCCTGGTTGCACTATGGCGCAGGTTGTGCGATATTCAGACGTTGGCTGGTTGCGCAATTTGCCTTGCTCCATGTTTGAATATCGCATCTATTGCACATGTGCGCAATGGACTTGTGCTTGCTCCTGCTATTACGCACATTTTGGACGCAGTTTGAATATCCGGCCCACAGTGCTTTATAGCTACAGAAACCTATTTCTGTCCTATTTAATTTACAGACAGTGTTAAAAATGGTCCAAAATGTGTTGTTTCCCTGGAAAAAAACTTCCTTACATTCTTTTTATAAACTTTGAAAACAGGACCATTACCAGGACTACTGTGTTAAAAATGTTTTTTTTTTGATAACCCATTTGTAATGGTACAAAGGCAGGGAGAAAGAGAAAGCATATAATCAATTGACAGACTAACTTGTAAGCTATACAGAGAGTGAAACCTTTTTAACAAGAAAAATCCCATGTTAAAGCTCTAGAGTGGTGGGATTCAAACCAGACTACAATCAAAACTGAACTGAGTTCTGCCACCTAATCCTCACAGTACAACACTGTAAGGTTTATACTGATACTACAGTTACAATGCAAAACTGTGTTGTGGGTTTAACTGCATTTGCTGGTCTTATAGTATGTATTCTTTGTTCTGAGGATGATCAGTCTAGCTAGGGTGGTTCTTATGGTGAATTAGAGCAATCTATAACTCACGGAAAGTAAATGTTATGATAGTAATAACTATCAATCCCTACTTTTCCTGTACTAAGGGACATGAGACAGGGATGTCCCCTATCACCACTGCCTTTTAACATCTAATTGAACCATTAGAAATTCCATTAAGGGAAATACTTACAGTAAGGTGTATTGGCGTGGGATGTCAAAGACATATTCTGTGTTTATAACTGAATGAGCAGATATTATTTCCTAGAGAACATACAATCTTTTAAAGTTGTGGGGGAATTCAGCAATATCTGAGGTTACAAAATTCATATATACAAAAATAATTCAATCTACTCCAGCTAATCTTGAAGAAAATTGCACAGTACCAGCAAAAAATGTGATTAAATATTTATGGATCTGTCATTAGTAAAGATCTTAAATTTTATGAACAAAACTACTGTTCAAGCATACCAGCGCCATGGCTATCAGTGATTGAAGGAGATGGAATAATGTACCCTTCTATTTGTTAGGCAGAATTAACTTAATAAAAATGAGTCTATTCCCCCAAAATATTATATCTTGTTGTTTCTGGCCCAGAGAAGTTCTGATTAACACACATAAAGGAATTTTTTGAATTTGAAAAGGAAAGAACCATAGAATAAGTCTTTTTAGATTGCAGTACTTTATTAGACAAGGGGACTGGCTTTCCAGAGCACTAAAATATACTATTGGGCTACACAGCTCCGTCTTTACATAGATTTGATCTTCCCATTGAAAAGTAATAATTGGAAATGCCTAGAAAACTTACAAGCACCGAACCACTCACTACAAATCTTAATTGGTAAAAGACAGAGTAATTTGTTTCCTGACAACCCTTTTATATCCACAGTGTAATGATGTTGGAATGTATGCCTTAAACACATTGGTGTAACACTAAAAGACTACCCTTGGCTGGCAACACTGATTGAGAACCCTGACTTCCCTGTTGCATTCATAAATAAGATGCCTAGAACTCCAGTGTACAAAGGGTTCTCTGCTATCTTTCATTTCATAGATAAGAACAAAATGATGGAACACTCTTATGCTATAGATCTATCTGCAGGGGAGAACCTAGATTATTTTAAATATTGACAACTCTATAGCTTCATAGAAAAACTTATTAGGCTAGACCATAATGAACCTACACTCAACAAATATCAGATTATTTTCTGGAATAAATAACATACTAATTTTCACAGAGTTTCAAAAATGTCTGAAATTCTAAACCAGAGAATGACCAGGAGAGAGATAAAATAAAGTCCTAGATGACAGGATGCAATGTTTTGATTTAGCTGTTCTCTCCTCCCAGTCTATATCTTGGTAGCTGATAAAATAAAGTCCTAGATGACAGGAAGCAAAGTTTTGATTTAGTTGTTCTCTCCTCCCAGTCTATATCTTGGTAGTTGAAGTCACCCATCAGATGCATACTTCCCTTATTTGTTGCTTTTATGATCATTTCATAAATGTTCAGGTCCTGGTTCTCTTTCTGGTCAGGTGTTCTGTAGCATTTAACTATTCTGTATGAAATCAAAGCTCTTCCCTCCTTGTACTCCTTTTGTAACATGTTTCTGAGGGCATGCAAGGAAAACTTATAAGCTGTGGCTAAAAGGAGGGAACAACCATGTTTCTACAATATGGCTACATAAAGTATGAGGGCAACTTGTCCAATTCAAGTCAACTATGTACAGTAGAAGCATTTAGACAAAAAACAAGCAACTGCTGCAAAACATAAAAGGTGATACATACATTTTAGTGAATAGCAGCCATTCACTTGTTATGCCCTATTACTGAAACTTGTTACATCCTATCTTGTACATGTCACAATAGCTTCTATTGACTTGCCCATTTTCCTCTTAAATGCTGTGTAATTATCTGCATAAGATGTAACTGTAGAATTCTGTGACTGTAACTGTGGAATGGATTTACTAGTTGGAGACTGTGCCACACAAACCTAGCAGAATTCTTCAATAGTTGACAAAGGCAGCGGATAAGAGTCAGTTAGTTGATGTCTTATACCAAGACTTCAGGAAAGTCTTTGACTCAGTTCCACATAGGAGTTTGTTAAAGAAGTTAGATGATCTGGGGGTAGGGGACACAATTACAGAGTGGGTGATAAATTGGCTGAGAGGGAAGACCCAGAGGTTGGTCCTAAATGGAGCATTCTCAGGGGAAAGGGAAGTCATGAGTGCAGTGCCCCGGCAATTGGTTGTAGGACCAGTTCTCTTTAACATATTTATTGGTGATATGGGGGGGGGTCAGGGAAAGATATGCCACTTCACAGGTGACACCAACGTCTCTGGAAGAGTGAACTCCAATGAGAGGATAAGGGCCATAAAGAAAGATATGGACAATCTGGAGAGGTGGTCAGGAGTGTAGCAGATGAATTTTAACACAAACGTGCAAGGTAATGCACATAAGGGCCTAAAACTCAAGAACGTATTATAGAGCGAATATTGAGTTTGTACTGACTGTATAGGACAGAGCATAGCTATATGCCCATGTAATCTCTCACCCAATTTAATGGTCCCAACATTCCCCTCTCGATGACACAATATACTTGTTTAACTTTTTCTTGAAATTTTCTAGGTTGCCTACTTTTACCACTTCTTTGGGTAACCTGTTCCATAACTTGCCTGGTCTTAGTATAAAAATCCACGCCTACTGAGTTCTCTAATAGTATTTGCTGATTATGTGATCCTAGATTGCATTCTTTTGTTTGTATAGTAATCTGTAAATGTTCTGTAGTTTCATGATCCCTTAGTACTTTGTATAGTTTTATAGTTGTTAGTATCTACTTCCCTTTGTACTTAACTGTAAACCATCTGAACGAAGTCTAAACCACCCTCACATTTCTCCCTGTGCTTTAGACATCCAACATTGTTTTCCAATTACTATTTTCTTAACTAGTTATTGACTTGTTTAATGTTTTTGTTCCTTTTTTGACCTGCTCTGTATACTGGTAGTATTCCAAAAAACATCATGTTGCAGTTTTCCCTACATTTCTCCTTCATGGTTTCGAATTCCTCAATTATCTCCTGAGCACTTTTTTCCATATTTGTACTTGTGTGTAATACCACAAGTGGTCTGTCACCTTCATCTTTAACCATGTTTGGTACCATGCTTTTGATATCTTGTAATTTCCCCCTAGGAAAACTACTCGTGCTAGTATTTAATTTTTTTCTCTTGCCATGTAACAAACCATACATTTCAAAATGGAGTACCTGAAACAGAGATGTGCTTGCTTTTTGAGTCAGTATTGTTCTCTGAAACCTCTATTGTCCCTGATACAGTTTTAACTACCTTAGCTAACTGTTCGTCCTCATCTTCCAAGTTTATCAGTGGCTGGAAACTATTTGCAGTACTTATTTCAAAATTCATATCTCTTCTACCTTTTTTACTCTTCCTTCTTTTATCCACCATGTACCAGTCACCAGACTCTCTAGGTCTTTTTTTTTTATTTTGCTCTTCTGCTTAGTCCCATTTATCTTTTCTTTTTCTGGATTATCCCTTTTATTTTGTTCAATTCCTTCAATTACAATTTTGGTTTTTAGCAGTTCAACCTCCTTCTCCAACTCCATCAGTGTTACATTTAGTTCTTTAATTTATATGCAATGTTTGCAACTAAAAACTTCAAAATCCAATATTGACGTCAGACTAAATTTGTCATTGAGTGCATATTTTGTGCCTATTTCCCACTGACTAATGTAACCAATCCTGCCTTCATCCTGTACTTATGTGTGAGTGCTACCTTTGTAATACTTTTAAATGTTAATATTATAGTGTTATTCTCCCTAATCAGCTTTTCTTCCTTGTAGAGTAATACTAGTACTGTGATTTAATACTATCTTTAAAAATTGATAATCACCTATAAAAGGGTTAACCTTCATCTCTTCATCTTCGGTGGATGCAGGCAGACATGCATGCCTCTGCCTGCATCACCTCTGCTCATGCTCAGCTCCACTCGCAAGGGCCAAGCTTTACATGTGGAGATCTGGAAGTGCTGCCACCAAGTGCTATGGGCCATCCCAGCACTTGGACTAAGTTTTAAATTAAAAAGCAATGGTTGGCCTTTCCACTGGACATTGTTACTCAAATTCCTTGGCAACTTTAAAATGTTAGAACTTACGGTGCCTAAAAGTCTCATTTACTAATCTGTAGTTCCTCTCTGCTGTTGAGGAACTATAAATCTCAAGCACCCTGCACAGTTTCTAACAATGGGGAATAATAAAAACTGCCATCACAGAGGTAACAAGCCTTTGTGTGAAGCAAATAAACAAAACAAGACGATGTAAGAAACCACTATGGTTCTCAAAGGAAGTGGCAGTGAAGGTTCAAGAGAAAAAAAAAGCATTCAGGAAGTACAAGGAATCGCAGAAGGAGCAGGACAGAGAACTGTATCAGTTAAAGCAAAAGGAGGCTGGGAAGGCAGTCAGAACAGCAAAGGCCCAAACTGAGGAAAAGATAGCCAACTCAATTAAGAAGGATAAAACCTTTATAGGTCATCAGGGGTGAAGAAAGACCAAGGGAGGATAGTGAGGCTTAATAAAGGGAGGAGGGTGGGCAGAGGGAGACTGTGAAAGAGCAGAGATACTAAACAAATATTTTGCTCAGTATTACGAAGGAAGAGGGAGATACATAAAACAAACAGTAGTAACACTCTGGATACAGAAGTTGATATCTGCCCATTTACAGAAGAAAGGGTTCTGAAGAACTCTTAAAACTGAAGGTGGACAAAGCAAAGGGTCCTGATGGATTCATCCCAGAATTCTAAAAGAACTAAGGGTAGAACTAGTGACACCACTGACTACCCTTTTAACAAATCATGGGAGGATGGGGTGTTACCGAGGACTGGAGGAGGGCAGATGTGATTCCCCTTCACAAAAGTGGGAGCAAGGCAGAAGCAGGAAACTATAGACCTGTTAGTTTAACCTCAGTGATAGGGAAAATGATGGAATCACTTCTAAAGAAAAGAATTGTCGAGTATCTAGAGGCCAGAGGGGCACAGGACCCTAGGCAGCATGGATTCACAGCGGGAAGGTCATGCCAGATGAATCTGATAGATTTCTTTGACTGGGTGACCAAAGTAGTAGATCAGGGAGGGGCTGTGGACATGGCCTACCTAGACTTTAGCAAGGCATTTGACACAGTCCCACACAAAAGATTAATATACAAGTTAGCCAGCCTGGGAGTGGGTCCCAAGATGACAGCCTGGGTAAAGAATTGGCTGGAGAATAGGACACAGAGAGTTATGGTAAATGGAGTCACTCAGAAGAAAAGAGGGTTACTAGTGGGGTACGCCGCAGGGTTCAGTATTGGACCGGTCCTCTTCAATGTCTTTATGTTTACATTGCAGAAGGAATGGAAGGAAAAGTATGTCTCTTTGCAGATGACACTAAGATCTGCAACAGAGTTGATGCACAGGGTGGGGTGAAAAGGATGAGAAGGGACTTGGCAAGGTTAGAGGAATGGTCAAATGTATGGCAGCTTAGATTCAATGCTAAGAGTGCAAGGTAATGCACCTGGGAAACAAAACCAGGGAAGAGTACACAATGGGGTGAGATACTAACAACAATAAGAATGGAAGGGACCTGGGGTAGTCATATCAGATGACCTAAAGGTGGGCAAGCAATGTGAGAGGGCAGCAAGGAGGGCTGGGGGGATACTGGGATGCATAGGGAGAGGCATCACCAGTAGAAAACAGGAAGTTGTTATCCCTCTGTACAGACAGCTGGTGAGACCCCATCTGGAGTACTGTGTGCAGTTCTGGAGATCCAGTCTCCACAAAGACATAGACAGGATGGAAGCTGTCCAGAGGAGGGCAACTAAAATGGTGCAGGGTCTGCACCGGAAGTCATATGAAGAGAGACTTAAGGAGCTTAATATGTATAGCCTCGAGGAAAGGAGGGAGAGGGGGGACATGATAGAAACTTTCAAGTACCTCAAGGGAATCAACAAAGTCCAAGAGGGTAGCATCTTTCAAAAAAAGAGGTGTGCAAGAACAAGAGGGCACAATTTGAAGATAGAGGGGCGGCTCAGAGGTAATTTAAGGAAGTATTTCTTCACAGAGAGGGTTTTGGATGCATGGAATGGCCTTCCGGAGGAGGTTGTGGAGTCAAAATCAGTGGGGGAATTCAAGCATGCATGGGATAGTCATAAGGCAATTCTGGGGGGTGGGGGTAAGAAGAAGTAGGCTGCTGGTTAACTAGGATCTGCAGCTTATCCAGTAGGTAGGGAAATGGGCAGACTGCGTGGGCCAAGCGGTCCTTATCTGCCGTCAAATTCTATGTTTCTATGTTTCTATGGCAGCCAAGTTGCAGTACTCCCTCAGTACTTGTAGACAGAACTATAACTAGGTAGACATTTTTCTTTTTTTTTCCTTTTTTATGGCTGCAGTAGGCATAGCCTACAGATGTTTTGCTGAGAAAAGGACTCCCTGCATAAATTACCTTCCATGGAACACAATAGTTGAGTCCACCATTATTGTGATCCCACCCTGAAATCAATGTGAGTTTATGTTTGGCATGGATCTCAATGTTGGCACAGGCTTATTTTGTTAGGTGCGTGGGAGAGAAGAGAGCCGGGACTTTTTATGTGGGAGGGAGCAGTGCCAGCAATGTAAGGGTTGTGGGAGGGGAAAGTGATGGAACTGTGTGCATGGGAGATAGTGTTCCTCCCATGGGGAAAGAGAAAGTGAGCTCTACATTGCCAACAGTATTAGAGCTGACCATCTCCTTTACAGTGCTGTCAAGTATACCACATTCATAATGTGCACAAAAAAAATGAATGGTGTTTCTTTTTACAGCAAGGAGCTCTGGCAATGATTTATTTCATAAGTAAGTGCAGTTCTACTGTCTCACAATAATGTTCTTGTTGACAGGAGAAAAAATCTCTCCCTGGTCTAAATGGCAGCCCAAACAGATCCTCCAAACAAGCAACGCTCAAACATTTATCACCATCTCCAATAACATGCCACTCTGTGTCTCTAGATTCACACGCTATTTACTGCTCTCAAAGGGCAAGGGCACTTTAACACAGCTCATATAAAAGTTCTAGTTTGCCTGAATGGAGGATAGATTTTGATAGTTTATAGGCTTTTGTAACCCAAAAAACATTTTTTAATGTTTGAATTCAGCTTCCAAAGTACCAAAAAAGAGATTGTTTGTCTTTTGATATTCCCTTTGTTATTCATGAAAATTGAGCTCAGCCCCATTCCCAGGATTGCCAACAGTGTTAGAGCTGATCGTCTTCTTTACAGTGCTGTCAAGTATACCACATTCATAAAATGCAAAAAAAAAAAAAAAAAACCTGAATGGTGTTTCTTTTTACATCAGAGAGCTCTGGCAATGATTTTATTTCGTATGTAAGTGCAGTTCTGTTGTCTCACAACAATGTTCCTGTTGACAGGAGAAAAAATATCTCCCTGTTTCAAATGGCAGCCCAAATAGATCCTCCAAGCAATCACAGCTCAAAAGTTTGCCACCATCTCCAATAACATGCCACTCACCCCGAATCATACTCTGTTTACAGCTCTCCAAGTTAACAGCCCGAGAACACTTAAACACAGCTCGTTTAAAAGTTCTATTTTGCCTGAATTGATGGTAGATTTTGATAGTTTATAGGCTTTTGTGACCAAAAAACATACTTTTATGTTTAAATTCAGCTTCCAAAGTACAAAAAAAAAGTTTGTGTGTCTGTTGATATTCCTTTTGTTATTCAGGAAAATTGAGCTCAGCCCCATCCCCACAGATCTCATGTGATGTCACACTGGCCTGAGTCATTGCTCATGCTGTGCATGGCTGTATTAAAAAAATATTGGTTCACAAAGCTTTCAGTGTGCCTGTTATCAATATCTATAATGTTTAAAGTTGAAGAACTTGAAGCTGTGGAGGACATTCATCTAAACTTTGATATTGGTATCTGACCTTACCAATTGGAGCCTCTAGTATTTAGTGATATTCCTAGTGAGGGTGCACAAGCTGCCTCTGATTCAGATACTCACAATGGCAGCTCCAATCAGTTCTGTTGCCAGTCCCTTTTAATGTCTTCAATGGTGACATTGCAGAAGGGTTGGAAGGGAATGTTTACCTGGTGCCCCCCCATTTGGAGATGACACCAGCTCTCATGCATGCAGACTGACAGGGTCACTCTGGTCTGTGAAGCACATCCCTCCCCCTCACCCATACACATGAGTCATCCTTCCCGCATCCAAACATATATCAAGGTAGCCAGCCTGAAAGAGGACCATTAACACTAGCATTCATGCATATAGTCTTATTGAGCCACTACTGCCTGTGAAGCACACCAACCACCCCAACCCATACACACCCAGCCACCCCATCACACACAAACAAATACACACACACACACACACACACACACAACCAGCCAACACACACACACATAAACACAGGGCCAGCCACTCACTCCAAACCTGCACTCACACACACAGCCAGCCAACACAAACCCGCCACACACACACACACACACACACACACACAACCAGCCAACACACACACACATAAATACAGGGCCAGCCACTCACTCCAAACCTGCACCCCCACACACAGCCAGCCAACACAAACCTAGCCACCACACACACACACACACACACACACACACACACACACACACACATACAGCCAACATGAACCTAGCCACCACACATGCACACATACACATATCACACTAAGCCCCCTGACAAACACACATACAGCCAGCAAACACAGATAAGAACATATATTTTTGTGTTGTAACCAATTATTTTTTTCAATTGTTTTGTTTTCCATTTGTCTGCATAGTGCGGCAGTAATACTTGTTATTGTGAGTACAACTGACAAACAACTGTTATTGGATTTCTTATATGGAGATGGGGAAAATAAGCATCTAATTGACTGTGGATTATTCTTGCAGCTGGAGTGTACAAAGGACATATTTTTACTGCCTTTTTGCATGCTGCTATACACACACCTAAGTGTTTGTTACATTACATCATATGGAGACTCACTTTTGCAGGCGTAGGCAGTTTGTCAGAGGTTTTTGAACTGTTTATGATTCATTAGTGTAAAATTCTATTTGCCTAATAAATCTATAATCATTCCAGTATTTGGCACTTCCTGCTTCCCCCGAACAAGTGAAAGTCACAACAAAACACTTGGCATTGGAATGAATGTACTCTGCCATTGTAAGTGTCAGGTGTACATTCACTTTGAGGCATTGTTAGTCAGAGTATATATTGTTTCCATTTCTCCACAGATGCAATTAGAAAATTAATTCCAACATTGTATTCCATAATGTGTACCTTACAGATATGGCTTTGGACTTTGGACTGCTATTGACTGCTGTATTCTTACACTTGTAATATGTTGGCATTCTGTCACTATAACAGTGAAAAAGACACATTTGGAGTGCTTTGCTTGTTTTCATGTTGGAAATGTGTAGCTGCCACTGTCCTGTAGTTAATAACGAGTGATTGTTGGCAATTGTGCCCCTGATCATAAAGAAATTGTTATAGTTTCAGGCATAAGAAAGTGCAAAGGACATTTGTGAAGGCATAAACAGCATTGGCACTGGCAAGGGACTGACAGCAAGTGACAGCGTCGGGTACAGTAGCTCCAGTATATGCAGTTAGTCCAAGGTTTTGGATACTCTCAAGATTCAATAGTGACACATTACATTTTACAGCATTGCATTTATAAACTCATAGCAGCCCCAATCCAGCAGCCACCAGCGAGAGACACTATTTATGCAAAGAAAATGGTAGTAATGACAGCTAAAGAAAATAATATCAATTCTTGCAGGGATAGTACAGTATGTTGGCATATGTCACCAAAATGATATGAAAGACACCTTTGGACTGCTCTGCTTATTTTTATTTATTTTTATGTGACAGCTTGTAATTGCATGGATTTTTCTAAAAAAAAGTTTATTTTCTGGCACAAGAAAGTACAAAGGATATGATAATGTGATTGTTGTAAACTCATAAGCTTTGACCTGCCACTAACAAGTGACTAACCTCAATTAAAGGCCTCAGTTTCCTGCATATTAATGTATGCAGTCTGTTGAAAAAAACTCACACTGATACAAGCCTGGGTTGTCCATACCTTGCCAGACTTTCTCATGGTATCTGAGACATGGCTCAAACCCACCACAGCAGACAAGGATGTTAACCTACCTAACTACCAGCTATTCAGAGCTGATCGCCAAACAAGGGGAGGTGGAGTAGCCATATATGCAAAATCCGGTATAGCTGTATCCTGTATTGCTGCAACATCTATGCCCAAGGAGTTTGAATGCCTATCCCTAAAAGTCTCTCTCCCCAGTACAGCAGCTTTTCAGCTAGTTGGATGCTACAGACCCCCCTCTGCTGAACACAAGCTCTTATCCCACCTGGGGAACCTGCTCAAACCCAGCACTGAAGAAGTCATTATTCTAGGTGACCTGAATTTCAACTGAACACCCAGGCAGCTGCACCTCTGGTATAATTCTGTGATACATATGGGTTCACACAGCTAATTAATGAACCAACAAGAATTAATGCAAGGAATAGTAATAACAGCACACTACTTGATATCATGCTAGTGAATAAACCACATCTATTCACACGCTGGAGTGCTTCTCTGTGATATAAGTGATCACTGCCCCATCGCAGGGGTAAGATCCACCAGCATAACAACAAGCCCTGCAAAATTCCTCATGAGGAGATCCAAGAAAAACATCAATATTGAAGGATATTTGCATGATCTAGCTTACTCTCCACACTGGCAAGAGTTTTATCTTGCCCATTCTGTTGAAAAAGCTCAGCAGGTGCTAAATAGCATTATAAGAAATGCCCTTAACACCCATGCCCCAATCTCTAGTATCTGAATAAAAAACAAATCCTGTCGTCGGTTTACAGCTGACCTCAAAGCTGCACTGTTGGAGAGAGACAAACTCTGGAAAATGGCAAGAAAAACCAAGAATGCAAATGACTGGATGATCTTTAGGAAAGCCAGGAATAGATGCACCAAGAAAGTTAGGGATGCAAAGGCTGCCTTCTACTTGGCCGAGCTCGACTCCTCCTACCATAATCCTGCTAGGTTTTGGGGCACCATCAAGGGTATGATGGGGCAGGATGCTAACACCCCCCTTCCAACTCAATTACACAACAGTTATGGCCCTATAACTGGCAAAATGGAAATTCTGGATGCCTTCAATAACCACTTCACAATGGCTGGCCTTATCTCTGACACCTCTCCAGCTAACCTGCTGAGGGAACAACTAAGCTCCCATTACACTGGTGATCAGAGAGTTGACCCTTCCTTCAACTTCAAATCTATACTATTGAAACAAGTAGAGGATCTATTATGGCAACTGGATACCAAAAAAAGCACAGGGGCAGACTCTCTGGACCCCTACTTTCTAAAGATTGCATGCCATATACTTGCAGTCCCCCTAACACACCCTCTTTAACCTATCCCTAAACTCTGGCTCTATTCCCACACTGTGGAAGACAGCCCAAGTGGTTCCCCTTCTAAAATCAGGGGACCCTATGGATCTTAATAATTACAGGCCCATTTCCATTCTACCAGTGCTATCCAAGATGCTGGAGAAATTAGTGAGTAATCAGTTAAGGGAGTATCTTGACAATGCTAACCTCCTAAACCCAGCTCAATCTGGATTCAGGGCCAAGCATAGCACTATCACTGCACTAGCCAAGGTCACAAATGACTGACAATCCGAATTAGATAAAAAGAATAATGTCTGTGCAGTATTCCCGGACCTGAGCAAAGCATTCGATACTGTGGACCACGAGCTGCTACTTTCATCCCTGCACTCCATTGGCCTAGATCCACCCTTCCTTAAGTGGTTCAGATGCTATCTCACCGGGAGGTCACAGCAGGTAAAAGCTGAAGGTGACCTATCCCCATTAAAACCACTGTCAAGAGGCGTCCCCCAAGGTTCTATTCTGGGTCCTATCCTTTTTGCCATTTATATAAATAACATTGATTCAACCCTTACCAATTGCTCTGTACACCTCTTTGCTGATGACACTGTTCTGTATGTCAGCAACCCTTCGCCTGCAGCTGCTCGTGAAATCCTACAAACAGAATTCTCCTTGCTACAATATCAGCTGCTTGAGAAAAAGTTTCTGTTAAATGCAAAGAAAACTAAAGCAATGATGTTCACAAATCAAAGCTCCACCAGCACATCCGCTTCAATCATTCTCCCCCAGCTATGCACTATACTTGGAGAAAATCTGGAGTATGTAGAAAACTTCAAATACCTAGGTGTGTGGATTGACAACAGACTTGACTTCACTCATCATTTAGAAGAACTGTTAAAAAAAGCTTTGCCAAAGGCTTGGCCTTCTCTATAGATTAAAACCCTTCCTAAACAGAGACTGAAAGATGAGGTTAGTCCAAGCCATTTTTCTATCAGTTGTTGACTATGCAGACTTCCTTTATAGTCACTGCCCCATCTTCTGCCTTCACAAGCTGGATACCTTATATCATACAGCAATAAGGTTCATTACAGATCTGCCATCTAATACCCATCATTGCTCTCTTTATGCTGCAGTTGGGTGGGTTTCCCTTCACCTCAGAAGGAACAGAAATGCAGCACTATGGATTTACAGAGCGTTGTCAAAAAAACTTCCAAACTATATCCTGGACTGCTTCACCCAGACCTCTCCTAGCTCCTATGCCCTAAGAAGCAACAACATCATCCTGTTCAAATTGCCCAAATTCAACACCAGGCTAGGAGGGCAGCAATCAGCTATTCTCTAGCTATAGCATGGAACACCGACAAAAATCCCTAAAACTGTCCAATATCATTCCATTTGCATCCTTTAAACAGCATTGTACAGTCTTCTTCAAAGAGAAATGCAGTTGCTACTGCTAGAGCTAGCGTTGTCATCTCACAAATCTCCCTTCCAAACCATATATGGCATATTCCTTCCAGACAGACACCCCATCTTATGGCACCCAGTAATACCTTCACCATCCTAGTATTACATTATGTTGAGTGTCTGCCATGGCCCCCCCACTTGGATATGTATATACTGTACATACTGTAAATATTAGTTTAACTTTCCTGTAACCAATTTTTATTATGTGAATTTACTGTACATCACTGTGTTTATAAACGTCATTTTCCCCTGTATGTATCACTGTCTTATATAAGTGTATGATGTATCTGTTGTGTATCAACTATTGAACCTTGACCTTATCAGGTCCATCTTGTAAATGAGCCTTGCTCAATGATGTTCGCCTGAATAAACAAAGATTTGATGATGATGATGATGATGATAACAACAAGTAACAAAAGCATCAGGTACAGTATTTCAGTCAAAAGTCCATCTCTGGAGTGAAAGGCCAGTTTGATGACACTTTTGGGCGGGGATTCCTGTGAGTAAATGCTGTGAAGAGAACATCACGCACTGAAACAAGGAAGTCAAGTGCACAAAAGGAACAAAATAAAAAGATAAACAGCAGAGTGGACAAAACTGAATGAAAATTCACAGGTTGGCTAATTAGGGGGTACACTAACTGACATGTTTGCTGACATTTTGAAAAACTTGCTATTTAACAAGTGGTTCTATAGAAGCAAAACCAACAACCACAAAGAGTATACATAACATTGGGGGCCTATGCACAATGGGTGTGCACTGTGTCAAGGGTATGCAGAAACGGAGCATGGATAGGTACGTGGCATTTGCACACCAGACATCCCTTTGCAGCATGCACAGCATGCTCACAGGACACCACATAGGGCAGTAACTTGCAGCCACGCAGACCCGCCACACACCATGTACATGAGGCCGTGCCATGTAGTGGTGTTCATATACCACCACAACACACATGCATGAAGCCATGTATGATGGCTATGCATGGTGTGCAAGGCACAGCTACCTATGTGAGCCAGAGGGCTGCTATAAGTATACACACGTGGCAGCCAAATCACATGCAACAAGGCACAGCAGAGGCTTGTGCTGTAGAGTGACCACCACATGCCTGTGATCATACCACAGCACAGCCAAGGACACATCAGAGCACACAGCAGTTGCTGAGCTCCATCTGCCATAATGAACAAAGGGGCCATGTCCTGGTGCACCGGTGCCCACCATGGTGGTGGGTGCCCACAGCACAGACTGTGACAATGGGGCTACCTGGACCACAGAGCACTGTTATTGAGACATGTGGAGCAGGACATGAGCTCCAGCCATGTGCCAGCATGCTGTGGATGCACCACTGCACAGCATGCAAGTCAGCAGGTAGGGACTGCCATATGGGTCGCAAAGGGCCCTGCCATGGTGCCGTATGTGGTCTTGGACAGGCACATACAGACCAGGCTCCCCCCATGATGGCACACCCATGCCTGCCCCATGATTGTACACCTGTACCTGCCCCCCTTGATGGCACACCTGTACCTGCCCCCCATGATGGCACACCTATGCCTGCCCCACTCATGATGGCACACCCATGCTGCTGCCCCCCATGACAGCACCCCATGTCTGTCCCCCATGTCAGCACACCCATGTCTGCCCCCCCATGACTGCACACCCGGGCTGCACAACACCCAGGAGACAAGAAACACACACATGGATGGCATGGGAAAGCTTTATTGGACACAGACAGTGAAACCAAATGGAAACAGCAGAATGTAACATAAAATGCAACACCCCCACAGAAATCCATGCAGGGTTGTGGCACATCACTACCAGTGGCAAGGGGCCATTACTAAGGGTGTACGTTCTTCACCATGGTCACAGAGGTCATGTGAACCATGATTTTCTGGTACCTCAATGACTTTGGACATTGTGCTGGTTTTCCCTTGTGCAATAGTGCTCTGTTCCTTTAAGTCTACCATTTTGTGAAGGGCAGAGTGCTGAAATTTGCATGCGTGAGTGACATGGCACTCCGGATCCTTGAAGAAAGGCCCTTCCTGCAGGCGCTCATGTATTGTGGCACCATCTTCATCTAGGGTCGTGGCTACTCTCTTCGGTGGGACAGCAGATATTGGGGGTTTCTCTGGTGGCAAAAATTAAAGAATGTGGTCAGCCAATCACTCTGATCCCAAGACTGCCTGCATTTCAGGGTTGATTGTTGGAGGCTTGGAGGGGGAGGTGAAAGAGCCACAGGCAGGTGCAGTGTAAATGTTGGACTGGGGAGGGAACAGGAGTGAACTTGGGGGTCTGTGGGGGTTCTGACTGACTGAAAAAAAGATCAACCCCCAGAATGAAGTTTCTAAATGGTGGCAAAGCTGAAGGGATACAATGAAAAAATGTGGATCTCTCAATTAAGTGACGGGATCTGAGGGAAAATTTTGTTGCAGGCTTAAAGGGGATTGCAGGAAAACTGTATCGATGGACCAGGGAGAGGAAGTGAGTTCACTTGTGAGCTGGTGAACTGACGTACTGTGTCTGCCATGAAACTGGTGGCAAACTAAGGGAGTTGAAAAAAAAATAGATTTGCTCCCCAGAAGGAACTGACTGCATGGAGGACTGACTTGTTGGAGGATTGGAGGGAGAGGTAGCAACGCAGTCACGGGCAGCATGCTGCTGCATTGAAAGTGTACAGTTGGATTGTTTGATCTGGGGAGGGGGAGACCTTCAAAGAGTAAAGCACTGGAAAACAAATCAGTGTACAAAATCGTATGCAGGCCTGGGAACATCATTTGAAAGCAACTACAGTGCTTGGAGAGAGAGAGATCTCAGAGGCAGTAGATCATTTATTTATTTGGGGAAGTCCCTTTTGAAAATATTCTCTGCAAATTAACTGAAGTGCACAAAAAAGAGCATATGGATGAACAAATATAGAAATAAAAATAATTTTATTGCAGCAGTCTTTGTTAAGGTGGTGCTGTGCAACTTACTTTTTTGTGTGTCTATCAGAAATGAATTATGGAGCCATTATGTATGGGGCAGAAATAGGAATTGGTAATGTACAGTGTAGCAATCGGAGGTACTCAAGACCAGTCTCCTATCACAAATCCTGTGTATGTGCAAGCAGCAGGAAAAGACTTTAATGGCTGCTGCAACTGAATACATCAAGCAACTGTACTTTGTTCTGTTCATTTTGCCACCTGCCAACTCATGGAATACACCCTCAGTTTCATAGCCACAAAGGCTCTGGTCTGATTGCAGGAGAGAGGACAGAAGCAACACCTCGAAGCAGGTGAAATTTCACCCTAAACAAGTGCTCCATGTGGTGATTAGTGGATGGGTCTTTTGGCTAATATATAATAGATGAAGGGCTCAAACCCCAATCATGCATCTTAACCAGAAGTTGAAGGATTCAAACCCCGATCATGCATCTTTCCGGGTCGTGCCTGAAAATAGGCAGGGCTATTGCCTAACGCGCTTACCTGGTTAAAAAAAGCTGATAAATAAATATCAATTTCAGCTGTTAAAGTCTATCTCCAGGTTGGCTAGTGATCTGGAAAGAGTTCTGGGGAGCTAAAAAGGTGCTGGTCTCACAATCTTCCTGGCACTATTCCAAGATGGCATCAACAGTTGAGTAACTTGTAGACTCAAATGTTCTGGATCCGCCATAGCACTACAGTGTTGGAAAGGGCCTAGGGTCCAGTTTGTTTGCAATTACAAGGGTGCAGTGTGCACATTTATGGAACCCAAACAAACAGAAGAGAGAATGAAATTAGTGCCTTAACTGGGAGTTGAACCCAGGCCACCCAGAATACTATTCCAGTTGCGCTACCAGCTGCACCACTAAGCCAACTGAAAACTGGGATATCCTGAAGCACCTTACTCTTTCTTTAATGAACAACCCAGTGCTGCACAGATAATTACATTTTCAGTCATAAGGGTGTGGTGTGCACATTTATGCAACCCAAACAAACAGAAGACAGAAAGAAATAAGTGTATTAGTTGGGACTTGAACCCAGGCTGCCCCTCCTGTTGTGTAGCAATGACGATACACAATTTAACTATTGACACACATTTAATGCAATGGACAGAATGCCACCCCTACCCATCTAATATAACCCTCAACGCCATTCAACCTCAGAATCTGGAATCTGTTTAGTCTTACTGTGAAAGCTTTAAGTGTTAGCTTCCTTAACAGAACCTGGAAGGCTATTACATGTTAATCACCGTCTGTGGGAAATAAACCCCTTATCTATACCCTCCTCTCACTTTGAATGCATACCCTCTTGTTCTTCTTGTACTCGCCAGCTTCAGCATCTGCGTGTACGCCACCCTGTCTACCCCCTTAGTATTTGTATCATCATTCACCCTCTCAGCATTCCTTTTTGCTAGCCTAAATACATTGAATACGCCCAACCTCTCCTTTTAGCTCTTGCTTCTGTGCTGCTAATCAGCTTGGTGGCCCTGTACTGGACCCTCTCAATCTATTCAATGTCCTTTTTCTACTGTGGTGTCCAGAATGGGATGCTGTACACCAGATACTGTCTAAACAAGACCTTGTATTTGGGGAAATTACCTCAGTTGACCTGCTACTTACCCCCTCCTAATGCAACCCAGTATTGTGTTTGCTTTTTTTACATTTGCTGCGCACTTGTAACAAACTTTTTGTTACACTAAAAGGTTTTTTTGGGGGGGGTCACTGCCTAGCCCATTGCAGTTCAAACTTATAGGGACTCAGCAATCTAGACCAATGACCACACACTGTAGTTGTGACACCACTAACTGCTTGCTGGGTGGAAACTTTGTGTACTTCAAAGGACCAAAGTAACTCCAATCAGAGAGGGTTTCAGTCCTTTGATTTGCGTGAAGATGGCCAGCATGCAGCTAATTAGCTTTCAACCTCAGCAGCCTGTCTGTCACTTTCAGCGGGACTTTTACACCCCTTTTAGAAATAAGGACATGCAGCTGTCCATATGCATACTGAAGGCTTATATGCTGCCAGAATGGCATATTATGTCTTATAGTAACCAGTTGTAATGTTTTTAGTGCTAATAAATTGCACCAGTGGCCCGCTTTTATCGTTGATGGTCTCATACCAATAAGCATTCACAATGTCAAGATCATGCCAAAGCACTAGGAAACTCATTCATGGATGAGTTTGGCAAGTTTTAAAACTACGAGTTTAGTACACGTTTCAAAAATGCACAGTGAGCTAAACTTAGAAAAGCAGAAGACTTACAGAAATGGGCATTGTATCATACAGAGTTTTGGCAGTGAAAAGTTATGCCATAACACTGGGCACGCACATCAGCATGGCAATAAAGCACATGCCCAGTGTCATGGCGTAATTTTTTAAAGCCAATATTCTGTATGAAATAATACTCATTTCTGCAAGTCAGTTACTTTTCTAAACTCAACTCACTGTGTTTTTTTTAGAAAATGTTATATACTCACAGTCTTTAAAATTTGCCAGACTCATCTAGGAACAACTTTCCTGGTGCTTCGCCGTGATCTTGACATTGTAAATGCGCATCAGCATCGGGCAGTCAGGGATGACAGTGAGCTGCTGCTACAATTTATTTAAAGGGACACTCAGCTTTCATCTGACTTTTACACCATTTTTTCAAAAAAAGTACATGCAACCATCCATATGCCTATTGAAGACATATATGCTGTCAGAGTGGCATAATATGCCATACAGTAACCTGTTGTAATAGTTTTTAGTGTTAATATAAGTGGAGTGGGTACCACCCCTGCTATGGCTCCTTTCTCTCAGTCCCATCCAGGTTGCTCACCTGCCTGCCCTTCCCATCTTTATAATTAAAAAAAAAAATTAAGTAGATGAGTGAAGCAGTTCACTTGACACACTGGCAACCCAGGTTCGCACCCGAGCCTGGGTGTCAGGAGCGGAGACCAGCAGGGAAGGAGTCCATAGCATTCATTGTACACTTCCCTCTGGGGGGGGTTGAGAGGTCTCAGGCACCTGGAGGTGGATTGGGCAATGTGCCTGGCAGCATGAAGCCTTGACACACCACCACATGTCCCCATCTCAGGTTGCCATCATGCTCAGGCCCAATCAGGGTGGAGGGAGTGGGGAGGGCAGAAAACAGAAAAAGCGCCCCTCAATCGACTGGATGACAGCTTCTGGTCCCCATCACAATTAAGCCCCAGAAAGTGTCTGGACTGACCTGGCAGCACCTGGAATATGAAGTTGCTCCAGTGGGCATTTCCCTCTTAAAAGTAAGGACCCTCCCAATGAAGAGATACATTGGGTTACCAAGGGGGGCTACTAATAGGGGCAGTGGATTGCAGCAGGGGACAAAGTGGTGGCAAGTGCACCTTGAAGGCCTGAAGGAGTGGCCAGCTGTTGGTGCCCAGGAAGCAGCCAAAAAATATGTAAGCAGAGCGGGGTGCCCACCCCTGCTACTGCTTCTTTCTCCCTGTCACCTCCAGGTTGCACTCCTTCCTGCCCATCCCATCTTTATAAATGTATAGATTTTTTTTAAATGTAAGCAGTCTGGGGTGCCTACGGTCCAGGGTGCCCACCCCCAGTACCGCTTCTCTTGACCCTGCTTCCCTCCAGGTCATCTGCTTCCATTCCTCATCAAGTCCCACACTGGGGTGCCCAATCCCAGTGTTGGAATATATTTGAAATATAGAAAACCATCCCTCAGTTTTTTTCTTTCAAACCTTGTAAAAAAGAAAACCATCCATCAATTTCTGTTGTGCCTTTAGTCCCCCTGACCTGACAATCCCACTCAGCACCCCCAAGCCCTTACTTACCCACTGGGGTTCCAATGTCGTAATCTTCTCTAGACCACAGACAGGTTTTCATTCTTCAGGGCCGGACTGTGAACTGACAAAATCAGGTATGCAGTTCAATGTATTTCAATGATGTTTTGAACTTAGTAGCATAACTTGGCTCTTTTTGAATAGTTTTGCTCTGAATTTTCAACATGCCTTTTTTGGGACCCCATTTCATGAACAATGGCAGCAAAATTAGGCAAATCTGTCCCAAAAGATGATTTCTTGGCTGCTGCATGCAATCACCATTCAGGCAGGAGTTAAAAATGTTCTCTGTCCTTGTTTATAAGGTAGGTCAGAAGAAAGCTATGTTGAACATTTGGGGTAAAGATATTAAAAAACGATAAAGTTATGAGCCTATATTGAAATTTGCGAACACAGTCTTGTAACTTTGGTAATTTTCAGTATTTTGTCCCCAGATTTTCAACACAGTTATTTCTTCACAGCACCTCATGAATGTGATAGCTGTCATTTTTCAAATCCTGACAAAAATGTGTCTTTGTACCTGTAGCGTGGATTGATGTTTCAGTGGCATTGAATGACGTTTTGTCAGAGACTTGAAAAATTTCTCCTACCGGGTTCATTAGGTGGGGTAATAAGAAGGCTATGCTGAAAACTTGGTGTACAGATATGGTAAAATGCCTAGGTTATGACTGAGTATTACACTATTTCAGCATTCACTCATAACTTCACTAATTTTTCAAATTTTGATTCCAAACTTTCAACATAGCCATTTTTCCGCACCATCTCATAAACGTGACATGTGTCATTTTTTAAATCATGGACAAGATGTGTTTTCACACCTCTGGTGTGAAATGACATTTTGGCCAATAAACTATAAATGAAAAGGCTATCATCTGAAGTTATGTGGGGAAGAGCTCATCCCCCACATCCTATTTAATCGAGCAGGCTACATCTGCTCTGCTTAGAGCGAGTCGCACTCACTGTGCTCACTGTGTGCTGCTCTGTTACGGTTGCATCTCCATTTCCTTCTCTGCTTACCACCCCCCCATCCTGTTCGTCTCCTGTCTTGCTCATTTTTTCGTTTTGTCAATTCCCTATCCCCTTCTTGCTCTTTGCCCTGTTTGTTTGTCCATTTTCCTTCTTTTTGGTGGGGTTCTGTGCCTAGCTTGTGCTCTTTGGTCCTTTCTGCTTTCATTGTACTCTTCCCGGCCACTGTTTAGCAGCCGCTATTTTTGTTCCTTCTTCTGCTAACCTGGCTGTTTGCTCCTGATTTCATTGCAACCATGGCCTTGCAGCTGCTATGTTCTCCGTATCCTGGATTCGTTCCCCTCTGGCTTACCGACCTTCGCTACTGGAGCCTCCTCCATTGCCTCTTGACACGCTGCTCACAACTGCCTCATATATTATGGCCTGCTACAGGCCTCTTCCTGTGTTGTCCATTGCCTTGGATGCAACTGAACTCCCTCATTTCCAGTCAACATTCTACCAACAACCAGGACCCTCACAGGTCAGCTCGAAATCATGACTGCCCTATCCAGTGTTTCTGCTTCTTACTAATATGGTATTTCAGGCAGACATGGAGCCTAAGAACTGTTTTGCTATAGATGTCTGCAATGCCACTTTTCAGTAATAGAACATACTCTGCAGATTACGCACTTGCCAGGCCAGCTATACGTTGGACTCAAACTGAGTGTAAAACTTTCTGACATTTCCCTCACAGAATGTTTCCTGCTGGTCTTCAGCTCCATTGCACCTCACCCTACCTTAGGATATCTGACCCACGGCATCACACTGCCACCTGCCATCTGGCTTCTCTGATTTAAACCATGCTGCCAGCGCTATTCTATTTCCATTCGCACTTCAGCACTTTCTGGGCTGTTTCATGCCACATATATTGGCTACCATAATACAAGATCTGTGCACTGACATTTGTACAGGACTTGAAATGTTCCCATTTCAGCAGATGGGTACTTCTTGCTTATTCTTACAGCGCTTCTCCTTATCCCCACATTTATTACAGTCTATTCCATGCCTGTGCATTCTGCATCAGACCACTAGAAGGCACCATGGTTCAGTGGAGACTCTAGCTTCTGATAGTTGTATTCCACAACTCATCTTAGACTATGAGGAGTCACAGTTGCTTCTGTACTGGACAGAATCTAAACCATGAGGGTCCATCAAATCTGTACCACCAGTACCAGAATATTGACGTCCACTTTGTCATTTCTGAGTTCATTCAACTAGCATTGCAGCTTGTCCATCTAACCTGGCTTGTGCACACCCATCTCTCTACCGCCCTCTCCAAGTATCGTTACCCAGCGACACAAGCGACTCCTCTATGGCACGGACACCTACACTCCAGGATCTCTTCTGGCCCCGCTAATGGATTTCAGGATGCTGCTGCTCTCACACTTCCATGTTCAGTTCCTCTGTCCCTCCAGGACCATCCGTGCTTTATTCTGAAGAACTTACATCAATGCCTGGATGCTTAAGCCATTGCTTTGCTTTATTTCAATTGTAACTACTGCCTTACTTTCCGGCTGACCTACATGTGGTTCGGCCATACTAGCTCACCTTCATGAAGCTTTACTACCTCTTTACTTACCTCACCAGCTGGCCTACGTGTGGTCTAGCTGTGCATACTAGCTTACGTGGGGCTAGCTGCCACCCTGTATTTACCTTACCTTACTAGCGGATCTCGCCTGGTCCAGATATGCTAGCCTTCTTAAGTTTAACTACTACTCTATTTACTCAGGCTGGCATAAGCAGTTAACGTACCTCCTATGGTCCATCGACTGACCTACACATGGTCTAGACGTACTTCCTACCTCGTTAGGCCTAACTCCCTTTTCATTCCATGGATGCTTCTGACCGAGCTCTTCATTTATTTGGACTTACTTTTCCAATCATGCTCCCACAGCTTCTGCTTCTAATGAACTATTCTGGTGTATACTGAGATATCCACCTCAATCCCTTGGATGCTTCTGCCAAGTTATAACACCTCCTTTGGAGTTACTATTACTTTCTCTGCCAGAATGCTCTGCTGAACGTTACTCCAATATTACCATCCTCAGTTTAGCATCCAAAACATTGTTCTTCAGTTAGGGATGCTTATTACCCTGGTAGAGTGCCAATTCATCCACCCAGGTATCTTCATTGCAATCCTTACCAACTTTGATCTTCAGGATCCGAAAGTCTACAGCAACTTTCACAGCTTCAAAATTCCACCTCAATCCCTATTACTACTCAACACCAAACTGACTCATGATAAGCTACCTTTGCAATACCACTTATAATCCATTTCTTACTACTGCACTGCTATTCTGCATTTCATGCAGCTTGACATTACTGTTACGTTATCTACCTATGCTCTAGAACCTGCCTCACCTCGTAAGCCGGAGGTTAACCACATCACACTTCTAAGACCTGCACCCTATGGGCCGGAGGTCCCTCAATCTTCTATTACACCTTAATCATTTGCTCCATGACCTGCTTCACCATCGGGCCTGGGATTGACTACTTCTACTGTACACCTGCCTCGCCCAGCTTCAGGGCCTGGGGGTTCATATATATTACTGTACACCTGCCTGCCACCGTATCTGTCAGCTTTAGGAGCTCCATTCCACTAAAGACTTAAGTCCAGGATCATTTACCTAAACATCATCTGTTCTTTGAATATTTCTGCCTCACCGCTTCAGTCATGTGAATTACTACTACTACGATTCCTACCAAGACTGTGCTGAAATTATCCAAAGACCTTAAATCTCAAGATTTGTGCCCTACAGCTTCTTGGACCTTGTGACAACGCTACTTCATTCAACTGCAGCCTTTTAATCAACACCATTAAGACTCGGAAGCTCTATTATATGCCTTGTCGGACTATTCTTACCAAATCAGTTCTAAATAAATTGTGCCATTCTAGCTCAGACCTAGTTATCTCTGTCATTATGCAACTATTTGGATTACCAGATGAAGCTCTTCGATTCTTGAGCTTTGTCATTTCTTCCTGCCCTTCGTTGTATACCTAACATAACCTATGCAATACTACTCCTCTGTTACTGCATCTGCATTATACAGCCTTACTTACTACTACACCTGACCTAAGTATGGTCCACTTATTCACTCTATTCACTCATATTGCCTGCTTCACCCTTACAGGGCCTAGAGATTCATCAAAACATGTTCCATATTCTACAACCTACTTCCCCCATCAGAATCTGGAGGTACATTTAACTTACGTCTACATATTCGCACTAAGATCTATGTCTACTTCCTTTACCTGCTTCCACTCCAAATCAGATTCCTACTGCTCCACACTCTCCAGATCATGCAGCATGTGTCCTGTTCTTATGCTTCCTCGCTAAATTCTTCATCTGCAAAGTACGCAAGAACAATACGAACTACCTTTCTCCTACACTGGCCATGGACAGCTAGCCTTTGATTACTGGTTCTCCTTGCAGAAGCCATCCTCACCTGCCGAAACATTTCACCTGTGTAACTTTGACACTTCAAATTATCATTAATTGACCATGGATTCCATTCTACCACCTTTCTGCTTCGGACGTGGATTCTCAGACTTGGATTGCTAGAAGGATACTGCTACATTCACTAACCGGAATATTCTGTACTTTTTCAGCTTTGCTTCACTGGATCAGGATCCGAACTTTGGAACTTGAATTAGCTTAATATTGTTAATTAGGATTATTCTCCTTTAGTATGCCCAGAAGGATGGGTGGGTCAGCAGACATGGGTCCTCAGAGGTTTTCCCCAAGGGGTTTGTTTCCTCTCCTGTGTGCTACTGGTCACACTCTACAGAGTTGGAGGAGATAATCATTTGATATTAATTATTTTTGGGGGGTCTCATACTACTGGGCTAAGCATTCTTTACAGTGGGATGCAGAGTAAGATCAAACCAATACCAAATCAGTAACACGTTACTCATCAGCTCAAGCATCTAAGCACCTTGCATAGGACTATCCTGCTCACTTGTACTATAATCATGGACTGTTGGACTATATTCAAAGTACCAAAGCACTGATTAATTCAACCTGCTGAATATCTGACAGACATTGTCCTACTTACCTATCTGGCCTCTGTATCAAAGCACATACCTTCCTTGTCCAATTACAGTACGTAGCACAAGCACAGAGCTATGAACCACACATAAATGAAAAGGCTATTGCCATCACAGAGGCAACAAGACTTTGTGTAAAGCAAATCAACAAAACACTTAAAAGAGGTGGCAGAGAAGGTTAAGGAGAAAAGGCTAGCATTCAGGAAACATAAGGAAACACAGAAGGAGCAGGACAGAGAACTTTATCAGCTAAAGCAGAAAGAGGCTGAGAAGGCAGTCAGAATAGCAAAGGCCCAAACCGAGGAAAGGATAGCCAATTCTGTTAAGAAGGGGGATAAGACCTTTTATAGGTACATTAGGGAGTGAAGAAAGACCAAAGGAGGGATACTGAGGCTTAATAAAGGGAAGGGAATGTGGGTAGAGGGTGACAGTGAAGAAGCAGGGATACTGAATGAATATTTCTTCTCAGTATTCACAAAGGAAGAAGGAGGAGGTACCTGAACCAAACAAGAGAAACACTCTGAAGACGGGATTGATACCAGTCCATTTACAGAAGAAAGGGCTCTGAAGAACTAATAAAATTGAAGGTGGACAAACAATGGGGCCTGATGAGATTCACCCAAAATTCTAAAGGAACTAAGGGTAGAACTAGTGACACTGATTACTCTCTTTAACAAATCATAGGAGGATGGGGTGGTACCTGAGGATTGGAGGAGGGCAGATGTGATTCCTCTTCACAAAAGTGGGAGCAGAATAGAGGCAGGAAACTACAGACCAGTTAGTTTGACCTCAGTGGTAGGGAAAATGATGGAATCACTTCTGAAGGAAAGAATTGTTGAGTACCTAGAGGCCAGTGGGGCACAGGACCCAAGGCAGCATGGATTCATTATAGGAAGGTTGTGTCAGATGAATCTAATAGGTTTCTTTGACTGGGTGACCAAAGCAGTAGACCAGGGAGGGGCTGTGGACATGGCCTACCTAGATTTTAGCAAGGCATTTGATACAGTCCCACACAAAAGATTAATACACAAGTTAGCCAGCCTTGGAGTGGGTCCCAAGGTGGTAGCCTGGATAAAAAATTAGCTAAACAACAGGATGAAAAGGGTAGTAGTAAATGGAGTATACACTCAAGAAAGGAGGGTTACAAGCGGGGTACTGCAGAGTTCAGTACTGGGACCGGTCCTTTTTAATGTCTTTATAAATGACATTGCAGAGGAACTGGAAGGAAAAGTATGTCTCCTTGCAGACGACACAAAGATCTGCAACAGGGTTGATACACAAGATGGAGTGGAAAGGATGAGAAGGGACTTGGCAAGGTTTGAGGAATGGTCAAATGTATGGCAGCTCAGATTCAATGCAAAGAAGTGCAAGGTAATGCACATGGGAAACAAAAACCCAGGGAAAGAGTACACAATGGGGAGTTAGATACTGACAACAGTAAAAATGGAAAGGGACCCGGAGTTAATTATATCAGATGACCTAAAGGTGGGCAAGCAATGTGAGAAGGCAGTAAGGCAGGCTGGGGGGATACTGGGATGCATAGGAAGAGGCATCAGTAGTAGAAAACAGGAAGTTGTTATCCCCCTGTACAGACAGTTGGTGAGACCCCATCTGGAGTACTGTGTGCAGTTCTGAAGACCCCATCTCCACAAAGACATAGACAGTGGAGGCTGTCCAGAGGAGGGCTACCAAAATGGTGCAGGGTCTGCACCAGAAGACATATGAAGAAAGACTAAAGGAGCTTAATATGTATACCCTTGAGGAAAGAAGGGAGAGAGGGGACATGATAGAAACTTTCAAGTACCTCAAGGGAATCAACAAAGTCCAAGAGGGTAGCATCTTTCAGAAAAAGATGTGCAAGAACAAGGGGCTACAATTGAAGACAGAGGGGATAGCTCAGAGGTAATGTGAGAGTATTTTTTTCACAGAGAGGTTGTGGATGCATGGAACAACCTCCCTGAGGAAGTCGTGGAGTCAAGAACAGTGGGGGAATTTAAGAATGCATAGGACAGACATAAGGCAGTCCTAGTGGGGGCTAGGAGGAAGTAAGCTGTTGGTTAACTATGATCTGCAGCTTACTGTTAGGTAGGAAAATGGGCAGACTAGGTGGGCCAAGCAGTCCTTATCTGCCGTCAAATTCTATGTTTCTATGTTTCTCCTCCCCCACATCCTATTTAATCGAGCAGGCTACATCCGCTCTGCTTAGAGCGAGACGCATTCATCCTCCATCCTCCCCTGACACCTCCTCCTCCTCCTTCTCCGGCACTCGTAACCCAACAGGAGGGGGTCTCATACTACTGGACTAAGCATTCTTTACAGTGAGATACAGAGTAAGGCCAAACCAACACCAAGTCAATAACACATTATTCATCAACTCGAGCATCTAAGCACCTTGCATAAGACTATTCTGCTCACTTGTACTATAATCACTGGCTGTATGACTGTGTTCAAAGTACCTAAGCACTGATTAATTCAAACTGCTAAATATCTGACAAACATTGTCCTACTTATCTATCTGGCTTCTGTATCCAAGCACAAACCTTCATTATCCAATTACAGTATGTAGCACAAGCACAGAGCTATGAACCACACATAAATGGTACAAGTCATGTCTATAAGACGAATCCTAAAACAAGTATCTTCAAAGTTGGGGTTAAAATAAAAAAAAATAGTTTCACAGCCTTTGTGTGTAGTGCCTATCAGTACCAAACACCTGCACAGCACATACCTGCAAGCAAATGTTTGGCATTGACAAATGCTTGTTTTAACTTGCATTGGTGATTTTTCTGCAATTTACCTAAACAAAAAATTGTATGAATGATAAACACGGCTACTTCAAAAGACATCCACAAATCTGTCTCAATAAAATAGTTTTATACTGTACTTATGTAGTCCCGGCATCACTTAATGCCATGGAAACGCAACAAGAGTCTAGACTCTGCCAGTGCAATGCTATTCTCAAAGTAATACTGTGAACAAGTATTACAATTAACTCATTTAAAATAATGCAGTGCAAGTTCAAATTATGAGATACCGTTTTATCAGATTAGATTTGCTTTTGTTTGCTCTTTTGACTGCAGTAGCACATTGCCTTCTGGGCTTCAGCTTAAAGTCCACAGTTAACCCTAGGTTCTCTCATAAGCAGGTAGGTAAAGTAAGTAGGAAGGTAGATAGAGTAACGGTAAGTAGGTAGGTCGGGTATAGGTAGGTAGGGAAAATGTAGGTAGGTAGGTAGATAAATTGACAGTAGGTTGGAAAGAAGGTAGATAGGAAGGAGGGTGGGTAGGTACTTAGGTATGTAGGAAGGTAGGTTGGTAGGTAGGTAGATAGGAAAAAAGGTTGGTAGGTAGGTAAGTAGATCTATATAAATGTCATCTTTTAATAGGATAAGGCTGTTAGGGCAAAAAAGTGTTATTTTCAAATTTGGCCTGACAGATCTACTACTAAGGTTACAAAAAGGAAAAAACAACATCATAATATGCTTCCTTTTCCACAACGAGAGTCTTTCTTTACACAATTTTTTATCTTAAACTTCCAATACCAGGCATAATGTAGCTCCCAAAATTTTACAACCTTTGGACTTTTTTTTTTTTTTTACAAATTTTATGATTTTCTTTTTTAATTTTTGTACCCTGGTGATTGTAATTCTCTTGACTGCTGTATGTATTTGCTAGTAATTATTTGCACATTTCCTTTCCTTTCCTTCCTAGTCTCATTAATTATCATTATTCATTGTATTTATTTACTGTTGTTACTGTACATCAGTATTGCTTGCACTTGATCCTCCCTTCTGTAACCTCCCCAGGAGTTGAGCTTCAGCTCAGTGTGCCTATCCTGGTCACCAACTTCAAAAAGAAAATATCATGCACAGCATAATGTAATCACAATGACAGACATTTTTTAGTTCAGAATCTAGTCCCTGCCTGAGTATCCTACACTCCCTCGTGCAGCACTCTGCACCTTTGTGAATGGTGTGAAGCATGCATATACCCCCAAGCATGCCCCTGGACCGGCCACTGATGTAGCTATATGACCAGCTGGGGGATCCAGTGTGGAAGAGATGCATGTCACTTCTGTGCATGTGCAAAGGGATCCATGGGACCATGAGTGTGCAGCACTGTCATTTAGGATTGCCTACACACCTTTTAACCAGAGGCACGTAGGCAATCTGCATGATGGTGCATAGACCTCAGTGACAGTCATTTTTAAGTTCAGAATCTAATGCTTGCCAAAAGGGACTTACAGATTTTGCCATTCTTGGTTTAGGTGAATGATTATTAAAAGATCAGGAAGCACTAAACTGCAATGACATTAATCTGTATTTGTTTTATTCTTTGTACAAACAGGCCATGATGTCAGACCCCTTTTAGTGCGCAGGAATGATTTCATTGAATCAACACGTTACTTAGAGTTAATGAAGATTTAGTTTTATGTAACTTAAAAAACATTAAGAGTCATGCAATCTCCCATCCTATTTCTAGTGATTCCCATTCCAGCTCAATAAATATTATTATTATTTAGTTTTTGTTAATGAGGTGAATGTACTAGGTAATCAAATGCCTATTTTCAGGCATGACCTGGGAGGTTACATACATAATGATAATAAGACAATACAATATACAGTACAATGAGTACAAAGAAGTGTAACAAATATTACATAGTAGTATGATAAATTAAAAAACAACAACAGGAATGGCATAAAATGACACATGGTATGAAGATTTATGAATGTCATAGATCTACAATGATATAAATGTAAGCATGACTATACAATTTAACACAAGTCAGAGCAGTGCAACTCAAGGGCAAGAGCAGCTTACCGTGTTAAGAAAATATTTATGATACCTGCTATGGAATGGCAGAGATGAACACCAAAGGATATGGAATTCCATAACTTTGGGGATGCATAGGCAACAGAATATTCACCAACATACTCATCTGCGACATCACTGATGGTCTGGAGGGGAAGATATGCCTGTTGGCAGATAATACCAAGCTCTGCAGCAAGGTAGACACACAGGAAGGACTCTCTGGAATATCTAATCTTAGAAAACTAGAGAACTGGTCAAAACACTGGCAACTAAAATTTAATGCAAAGAAATGTAAGGTCATGCACCTGGGAAGGTGAAATCCAAAATTTAGATACAATCTGGGTGGTGAACAGCTAATAGAGACTAAACAAGAAAGGGATCTCACAGTAATCATATCACATGATTTAAAATTTGGACAGCAGTGTGGAAAAACAGCACTAAAGGCCAGCAGTATACTGGGCTGCATTGGCAGAGGTATTAATGCCACTGTACAGATCCCTGCTCAGGCCTCATTTGGAGTACTGCATGCAGTTCTGGAGGCTGCACCTAAGAAAGGACATAGACCATTTGGAGTCTGTGCAGAGACGGGCTACTAAGATGGTACAGGGGCTCCACCAGGAACCTTACAGAGCAAGGCTCCAGCAGCTTAACTTGTACTCCCTAGAACAAAGGCGCAACAGAGGTGACATGATAGAAACTTTTAAATACCTCAAAGGAATAAACACAGTATGGGCTCAGAGCCTCTTCCAGGAAAATATGGGTACACGGACAAGAGGTTACAACATGCACCTTAAGGGAGGTAGATTCAGAAGCAACCTCAGGAAGTTCTTCTTCACTGAGAGAGTGGTGGAACCCTGAAACAGCCTGACTGAAGCAGTTGTAGCTGCTAAAACAATAAGGGAGTTCAAGTGAGCTTGGGACAGGCCCATTGGAAACCCAAAATGAAGGGGAGAGGTGGTAAGAAGTTGAGCAGACTAGATGGATTGCATGGTCCCCTTCTGCCAACACATTCTTATGTTCTTATCCTCATACTAAGTTTAGGGAGAGACAACAGGGCATTTTCACCAGACCTCAGAGGGTATGCACTATGAGCAATTTTAAGAAGTGAGGCCAGGGATAAAAGCAGGTGATTGTGCAGGGTTCTAAAAATTACACACCCAACTTGTAGTCATGTAGACAGGATGGAGGAAGGCAGCAAAGCCTGTCATAAAGGGAGCAATGATGGTAAGTTGGTGGGATGCCAATGTAAATCGGCAAATATTACTATACGTGAAATCCCACCTGAGAAAAGTAGATTTGGAAGCAATCAAGAAAGCAGAGGCCCCATAGAGAAGTTCAGAACCTTGCCTTCCAGTTCAGCAATGGCAATATGAACTTGAAGGTAAGATTATGGCACACTTTATAAGAGACACCCAGCATGAAATTAACTAATTTACAGACATCCACCACATGAATTTAATAATCAAGAGAGGGGTCACGGGTGACTCTAAGCTTGATAAAGAAAGTGCCTGAGGGAACTGAAGTACCATCTTGGTAAACAGTGGATAGGGGAATGGGCAGTGCCTTAATCTAGAGGATGCTCCAAACAGAATGGCTTGTGTTTTGATTATATTCAAAAGCAATTTGTTAACAGCCAGCCAGTTATATATGGGCTAACATCAATGGACAGATACTGGTTGATAAGATCAATCACTTTGAGCAAGGGTGGAGGAATAGATCTTCTGCATAAAGAATGGCAGAGCAGTGGGAGAGGCACTGATTTATGGAGATTTTGTGTAGGGCAAACAGATGGGGACATAAAATAAATAATTGGAGAATCCCCACCAAGATTGAGGGAGGTTCCGCTAGGGTGGACCCATATTTTACTCTCTGGGATCAATTTGCAAGATAGTTATTAAATCAAGGGAGAACTGTGGATGAAATTCCCAGGTATGCCACCCTTACAGCGACACCAACATAGCGAAATTCACACCTGTTGGCAAAATTGACACTTTGACAACAAGTCGCTGTGTTGGTGTGCTTGAGACAGGGACATGCCGTCTCCCAGTCCCCTGCCCCAAATCAACTTCAATTGGAATAACAGAACTCCCCATATGTGGGTTTCAGGAAGGGGGGACAAACAGGACCGAGAGACACACAGGAATCATGTAGACCATGGATTGTGGTCGACATGATTCCTGCCGGCGAGATGCCGGTCGACATAAAGGATGTCAAACCAGCATGGTAGAGCTAAATTCCCATACTAGCACATTTGCAGTAAAGCAGAGAATGGTCAACTAGGTCAAAAGCCTTTGTCAGATCTGTAAAAACAGCACCTGTGAGGCTGTACCTATCCATGGCAGAGACTATACTATTCATGAGTTTAAGGAGAGCAGTAGTCATAATATGATCTTTTGAGAAACCATGCTGCATGGGAGACAAGAGTTCATAGGGGGAAAGATAACTTGTGAATTGTGAGGTGATAATTTTTTAAGTATTTTGTTTAAGACAAGAAGGATAGAAATGGGCCTATATTAATTAATAGGTTTGTAATTATCTTTCTTAAACACAGGAACTACCTAAGAAGTTTTCCATCATTAAGCACGATGCCCATTGATAGCAATAGGTTAATAATCCTAGCAACAGTGGAGCCTAACTCAGCTGCAGCAATCTTAAGACACTTGGGCTCAATACCATCACAGCCCACAGATTTAGAGTCAGGTACCTGCATGAGGAGTCTGCAGACCTCAGAAATGCTAGCCCACTTAAAGTAAAAAAGGAATATACATAGAAGATGGGGAAGATCCTGGTATGGAGTCATCACTTGCTGATGTTGGAGACAGGGAAGGCCTTAACATATGAAGAGAGATCTGAGAAGTAGCAAATTGAATGCATTAGCTATGGTGGAGCTATTATTACAGTTTACACATTTAAGACCATATTTGATGGAGAATGATCACCTATTTGACCCAACATTTGCATGATGAACTTCCAGAAGAGTCTAGGGTGTTGTGCTGGTGGGGTTGGGGGGTTAGAGTTGTTTACAGTGTGTCTCTTATTGTGCCTGCTTGCTCCCTTACATTCTTTCCTAAGTGCTCTTTAGCCAGCCCAGTCAGTTGGGGAGGAAGAGGACTTGAACTCAAGCCATTTCTTTTCTCTTTCAATGAACTTGGTTAGGAGAGGGTGGTCCAGCAATATAGAGACAGGACCACGCAACCTTCTCATGATGGGTGAAACGTTGTCCTGCAGGTCAGCAAACACTGAGGAAAAGAAGGTAACTGCTGAATTAACATCTGCAGTCTCATGCAAATAGGACCAATCAATGCAAGACACCGCTAGTCTGAATTGTACATGATCATGGTTAGAACACTTTCTGAACTGGATATTTCTAGGTGGGGTTTTCAGTAGCTTAGCCCACCACACATAAAAAAACAATGGCGTTTGGCGAATAAGCACATTAATACAAACTGAGTCAGTTTACAGTAGGTAATATTCAACTTTCCAAGTATTATTTTATCAGCATAGCAATAGACCACCATACTGTATTCTAATACTGGAAGAATTAGTTGGACAGGTATTTTGGCCCAGACTTGTTTTGTTAACCAGGAGGCAACAGTGCATGGGGTCCCAATATGGTGATTAACTCTTTTGTTTTTATAGTTATGTGAGTTACATAACTTAACATACTATCTAAGATCTCCCCACCCCCAAAATATTTATACTCAGGTATGATTTCAATTTTCTTGCCCTGTAGAGAGCACACATTCAGGTCATGACCAAATTTATCTTGATAACTAGTATGATCCACTATTGTGCAACACAAGATGTGTGTACTATACAACTCTTTAGTTGTAGTACCTTGCATTTTCCCACATTAAGTCTAAGTCCAGATTAATTTGACCCATGACCAAGTGTGTGTATGCTCCTCCTCCTGTAGTGCGTCCTGCTGCTGTGTCCACTCTTCTTGCAAATATAACATCATCAGCAAACTTCAGTAGCCCCACTGCTTACCACCACCTCTAGGTCATTAATAAATATATTAAAGATCAGTCTACCCAACACTGATCTCCTGGGAGGTGCTCCACTCCTACCTATCAACCAGTTTCCTCTCCACCTCCTGTGCACTTTGTGGACTCCATAGTGTGTTACCTTCTCCATGAGGCTTCTATGTGGTACAGTGTTAAAGATCTTGCTGAAATTCAGGCATAGTACAAAAACTGGCAGTATAATTCAGGCAGTATAGGGCAGTGGTTTAAGGCTCTGAACTGCAAACCTGGAGGCCTGGGTTTGAATCCCACAGCCCCCACTTGCATACTGTGTGACCCTGAGCAAGTCACTTAACTTCCTTGTGCTCCCAGGTCACACCTGTAAAAAAGCTTTAAGCTTAGTGTGTCTCTCCTGGTAAAAAAAAAAAAAATCCACCTCACTGCCCTTATCCACCTCCAGTGCTGGAAATGGATATAAATTCACTGGTGAACCCACCACCTTTCATGCAGGATCGAACACACCTGATAGGAGTCTGGGGACATATGTCCTCATCATGTGCTGCATTGTATTATATGGCTAAGGCCATGAATTCACATTTAACAAGCACTTTCTGACATCATAATTCACAATTAAATCTCATAATTCACAGCTATCCATGATTAATCAAAAATTAAAACAAAATTGAAACTTAAAGCACAGCGATAGTCACAGTCCCTTTTCTTCATTTTTCTTTGACTCATTCTCCTGGCCCCATGGACTTTTGAAATTGGAGCTGGCGAACACTGGAAACTGCCATGAGCTTCTGGTGCTGATTGTGCCTTGCATCTAGATTGCTGACTAGCACCGTGGTTACCCTCACTCCCCTGCCCTCGGGACAGTGCAGCAGAGGCAAGGAGCTCAAAGCACAACAGCAGCAACAGTTTTCTTCAGTGCCAAGAGCACTCAATTTTGCTGCAGCAAGCAAGCCACCCTGACACACTTCCTCCTTACCCTTGGTGTATTAGCCATATAATACAAAAAATTAAGCTAGCCAAAAATAGGTTTATGGAACATCACAATCCACTCCACCTTCAGCCCAATGGATTATTATGTTCCATAAACCACTCAATTAAATTATCACCTTGTAAATAAAAGTTGACTATCATTTGTTCTATATTTAACACATTTATTCAGTTTTACATCTTATGTTGGGTCATTTTTACACACGAGCAGTCATTTCCCATTTTCTCCAAGAGCTGAGTCTGGCTCTTAATTTAACCCCTGAAACTAAGTTACCCTGGGTTCCCCCATTTCCATCACTGTCCACATCCTTAGTTACCTCTTCAAAGAAGGCAATCAGGTAAATTTGGTAGGACCTTCCTTTTACGAAGTCATATTGTCCTAGAGAACAACTCATGTTCCTCATTGCACTAAATCACCACATCTTTTCCATTTACTTTTTTATTCCCTACTGCCACCCATTTTATTTTCTCCATTCAGCCACCTACTGCCTTGATCTCCCAGCAGCCTCACGATTTTTCCAGAGCCCAACACAGATTAATGGGTAGTAGTGTAGCCCACTGGAAAATCCCTCCACCCTAACAGTGGGTCACAGAGGCTGACCAGAGACCTCCAGGCCACAGAGTTTGTCTGGCCCTCATCTGAGTGGAGCCTAGGAAATCTCTGAGGCTGATGGCATGGGTTAAGTGATGACATTGGTATCACGTAAAGATGGCAAGGAAAGAATGGTGAATGTCAGAGGACGAATGATTATTGCTGAATGGGAAATTCGGCAACATCTCTTTACCCCTTCCCCAAGGTCCACTCTCCATGGAGTCAGTATATATAGAAAGGGGGTTGGGGGTACGGGGGGCACATCACCAAATTTCCCACTTGGCATTATCTATGTGCCCTTTTGACGGTCACCATTCTTTAGTCGCAGTCATGACATGGAACCGGTGGCATCATACTAGCAAACAGGGGCCGTGTTTTCTTCTCAGTTATTCTGCCCACCATCCTTCTATGTACATGCTTGATTCTGAACAAAAGAAATTCTCAAACACCAGAAAGCACACATTTGCTAGTAGCGTCAGTCAGTTTATTTCCATTTCATTCAGGTAAACTGGCCACCTTTAAAATCCAGTGTTTCACATATTATGAGTTTTCAAGGAGAGTGGACCTATATGATAAATATCAGAATAGTATACTTAAATATGATTTCATAACAAGTCATGTATTACCCCTAACACATAGCTCTAACAATCTCTTGTGAATCACAAAAAATCATTATCTACTGATTGAGCCTTTGGGACTAACAGCTGCACCTATTCATTTAGTGCTCTAATCCCAACCCCACCCCTTAGTTTCATGTTATATTTTTATACTTTCTTTCAATTTAAGGGTACTCCCATTTAAGGATGTGTATATATTAGTCTATATTGCTTGTATTTCTATTTTTGCAGTACTTCTAGTCTAAATTTAAGTTAAAAATAGAAGACTTTGAATCTCTTAATTCAATTACCAGTAATAAATCTAATCTATTTGGGTATACTGATACAGATATTGATCAAGTGGTTAAAGAACATTTGAATGAAAAACTTAATACTTCTGTAACTGATGAAATGGGAAATTTAAAAAAATGTAATAGTCTTAGAGAAGGATTTATGCTATGAATGGCATGTAATAACTATGGCTGAATATGTTAAGAATAGACATGTGCCTAGAGATTTATGTACGATGGTAGAACACAATGTGAGCTTCCAAGACCCAGTACTTTTAGAAAGGTAGAATTGCATACAAGCTAAATACTCAATAGACTTTATGGTAGCTATTACTGAATCCACCTTTTCAGGAGAATAAAATATTGGAACAAGAAATTAGCCAGTTAGAAGAACAGATTAGGCTGAAGACAGAAGCAGAAAATCTTACAGCTATACTGGATTGGATTAATTCAGACTAAGGAAATATAAGGAGACACTTAAAGCTAAGAAATTAAGGAAGTATAGGAGAGATAGTGTGGATTATTGTGATAACAAGGTATATAACTGAAACACTAAATAAACAGTCTAGGGGTTTCCCCAGGCCAGCTTTTACTGATACTGAAAACTGAGTGATGGGGGGTAGAGATCGGAGATGTTTGGCTAGTCACCATGGACATCTCTGACCTCTACACCTCCATCCCCCATCTTGAAGATCTTGCTGCACATTAACATGTACTAGAGTTAAGGAATTTAACTAACAAATCAACTAAGAAGTTTCTTTCTGAACTGACTAGTATAGTTCTTCACAGAAAATTTTGTAAAAGTTGAGGGACAATTTTTCAAACAGGCAAAGGGGATGGCAATGGGGTCTACAAAGGCCCCATCATACACGGATCCATGACCGGTCATTGACAAAATTGTTGTTGAATGACCGTGCAGTGAAATCAACATGTTGACCACATTGTGGTCAGCATATGGTTTCTGACTTAGAAACATGTTTTTCTTCAGGGGGCTTTGCCCCTGAACCCCCCACGCAGGGGCCTGTACCCTCCCGAACCCCCCCACTAAATATAATCAACTCTGAGTCACAGCTGATTAGGGGAGCGGGTGCAAGAACCCCAGAATACAGTGCCGGGATCCAGCACTGACACTACAGAGACCTGGCACTGTAATCGCTGTAGTGACGGTCGCTGTCAACTTTTCGCTATCGGTGGTGCATACCTCATACACTAACATTTACATGTATATTTCTGAGGAACATTTCATTATGAATCCTACTGTTAACAGTGTTTTTACAAAATATTAATATACAGATGTTACATAGATGATTTATTGTTTTTATGGCCTGGATCAGAAACTGAACTGGGGGTTTCCACACTTTTTTGAATACCCGTAAAGACAATCTGAAATGCTCTTTAGAGTGCAGCTACGCGATAATAGCCTATTTAGACACTGAAATTTATAAGGAGCAGGGCAAATTGCAGACCAGGCTCTTTAGAAAGAGCACTGAAAGAAATATACATTACTAAAACTGCCATTCTAGACAGCAGAAGGATGGCATCCCACTGGGACAGTTCCTAAGGGCTCATAGGATATGTACCAGTGAGGAGAGCTATCAAGCTGAAAAACAGGTAATGGAAATTATACAATAGCAAGAAAGAATCCTAGACTCTGATTGGTCAGTGTATGCCTGAGACAGTGATGTTATTACACAATAATATCACTGTATGGATGAGCATATGCTTGAGCCATTTTTTTTAACAAACAAAGATATACTATCACACTAAAAATGTTTAAATGTTTTTTATTTTGTATAACAACGAGCCATTGTATAATAGCAATAAGGCACTCCAGGCTTCACCTCATGCTTCAACCCACCCCAGGAGTGACATTATTACACAATAACACACACCCTGTAGTGCCTTATTGCTTAAATAGGCTATGTGCTACAGGTTATCCTATGAAAGTGATTAAGTAAGCTCAAGCGCAAGCAGATTTGAGGAAATGGGTAGACCTTATTAATGTAATGAGTGAGACAGCCTATAGGAGACTGAATTGTCTTCTTGATACCATATTCCCCAGATCTGGGCAAAACCAAGAATGTTTTGCATAAACATTGGAATAAAGTACCTTAAGCTCTAATAAATTAGGACAATATACATTTATTAGACCTCCTCATATGCTCGCCAAAAAATGTACAATATGGAAAGATAGTCTACAACATATTGAGCACACAGTACCTGAACAAAGAGAAACAGAGCGGCATTTTGATACAGCACCACATGGGAATTTTCCTTATGGTTGCTGTGTGCAATGCTCGAATACTTACAGATTTTAAGAAATCTGACAAATTATAAATGAGGAACTAGTGATTAAACAACATATAACTTGTACTACCACATAATTTATTTACTTAAATGTCCCTGTGATATATCCTATGTAGGTAAATCTACCAGGATGCGTAAACAGAGACTTTCTGAACATAAATCTTCAATTTGAACAAAGGACCAGAAGTCTAGCATTGCCAGGCACTGGAAAGAAGAAGATCATTCCATGATCACCTCGTTGAGGTTTTTTTTTTGCTGGAGAAGGTCTTTATGCCTAGAGGAGGTGGTAGCTGGGACCGTAAATTATTAGAGAGGGAAGCTATGTGAATACAAAGATTTGGAACTTTGTCCCCATTGTATTGACTCAATGAATCTATAGATTTGGGCACCGATATTACAGGACTTGTTTCCTGTTGTCATGATGTTGCCACCTGCTGTATTGCTGTTATTTGTTATTCTTGCTGATGATTGTATTTTTTATGTTTACAATTTGCATTTTTTGTTGATCAAAGAATTACAATGATTTGTTTAATGAATAAAATGCACACTCTGACCTTTTGACCTCCCTATATAATATTTTGTTTTCTGTACTTTGATTAGTTTGTTATGACTGTGGCCCCATATTAGTATTGGCAGTGGAGGAACTGTGTACACTTCACTTCATATTGTTCACTTCTTTGTAGCCTGACCTCAACAAGCCTTTGTGGTCTTGTGTTTGAAAAATGTAAACTGATTTTAAATGTCTTTTTACTGCCTCTATCTGTTTCTAATTAGAAGGTTTAAATCAGTTTTAAATTCCAGCTTGGTTATAATGTTCGACGTGTCTGGCAACAAGAATTTGAAGGCTGGGGCAGCTTGGGCATCTAGGATGACCTGAATGCTTGTGGCTTGCTATTGAGAGCACTACGTGTTTATCCTCAGGTGCTCTGTGTGATGATGTCACTGTGTAACGTGTCATCACTCACTGACACTCTGAGACAGTAAGTTCCTTATAAGTAATGGCCAGTACTGAGCTATCATGCTTTTCTGGCACAGAGCTGGATTTTGGAGAATCTGAAGACCTCTGTGAGAGGGTGAGCATATTTTGAGAAATGCTCCCTTTTGAAACCTGTAAGTAGAACTTGTTTAATGGTGTGGGCATTTTGGGCTTTCTTTCAATTGCCACATAATGATTTTTTGTGATTCACAAGAGCTATACATGGCTTCTTATGAAATCATTCTTATGTATTCTGTTCTGATATTTATCATATAGGTCCACTCTCCTTGAAAAAACATAATTGATCTGCGAAACACTGGGGTTCTAAAGTGGTCAGTTTACCTGAATGAAAGGGAAATAAACTGATGGAAGCCACTAGCAAATGTGCACTTTCTGGTGTTTGAAAGTTTTTTTCATTTTGGACTGTCCTAATGTGGACCCAACGTGCACGGAAATTCTTGTTACACAACCTCTGAAAGTTTGGGAATCATCCTTTCTTGCTGCATGCTTGTTTCTGCACTTGACAGCCAGGGTGGGCAGGAGATCATATGGTCACCCGCAATGCGTAATGCCTCTCACAGTCTGCCACAGGATGTTCTTGAGGAGAAAAATGGCAAACATCCAGCCTTCCAGAATCCATGGATGCTGTCTATGCAGCATTTCCAGAATCCACCATCCCCGAGCAGGTGGGGAGGTTCACTCAGAGAGTTTGTGTTCCCCACATGGGAGTGTGTGGTGCTCCACCAGTGCCACTGGGACAGTAACCAGTTATGAGTGACTCAAACACTTTTAACAAATAATAGTTCCAGGATGCCACGAGTGTGACTGAGCCCACAGCTATGTATATAATTGAGGAATTCTTCTATTGGCAGTTAAAGATTCATACAAAACAAAGATGAAGGTTAAGCTCCTCTGTTATTTAAGTATAGATATAGACAACATATCATCCTTGCTGTTAAAGGAGAACTGTGCTGAATCTCTAAGTCAGTTTTCCCAGCAGAAGCTATTTTTTAAATACTGGATCAAATAGAAACATAGAAACATAGAATCTGTCAATAGATAAAGACCATATGGCCCACCTAGTCTGCCCATTTCCCTACTCACTGCTGCAGCCCCAGATCCTATTTGATCTGCGGCTCTCCTGCTCTGCACATATCCCGGGTACACTTATGTCTATCCCATGCACTCTTGAACCCCCATATTGTTTTCACCCCACCACTTCTGCTGGAAGGCTGTTCCACGGTTCCACCACCCTTTCAGTGAAAAAGTACTTCCTAACATTACCCCTGAGCCTTCCACCCTTCAGCTTCATATCATGCCCCCTTGTCCTTGTGCAGAGTTTTCTCTGAAATATGCTTTCCACCTGTACCCTGTTTATTCCCCTAAAGTACTTGAAAGTCTTGATCATATCTCCCCTCTCCCTTCTTTCTTCCAGTGAATAGATATTAAGGTCCTTAAGTCTTTCCTCATAGGGCTTCTGGTGCAGTTAATGTGCCATCTTTGTAGACCTTCTCTGGACTGCCTCTATTTTGTCAATGTCCTTCTGGAGATATGGTCTCCAGAACTGGACACAGTACTCCAGCTGAGGCATCACCAGTGATCTGTACAGTGGCATCACCACTTCTTTCCTTATGCTTGTTATGCCCCTCCCTATGCACCCCAACATTCTGTTTGCTCTCCCCACTGCCTTTACACACTGTTTAGTCGTCTTCAGGTCATCAGATGTGATTGATAGCCCCCAGGTCTCTCTCCGGACTTGTAGTGGCCAGAATTTTCCCCACTCATCCTGTACTCCTCTCTTGGATTCCTGTGACCCATGTACATGATCTTGCACTTTTTAGCATTGAAACTCAACTGCCAGACACCCAACCACTCCTCTAATAGGCTTAGGTCCTTTCTCATTTTTTCCACTCCCTCTGGTGTGTCCACTGTGTTGCAGATCTTGGTGTCATCTGCGAAGAGGCACACCTTTCCCTCCAGATTCTCTGCAGTGTTGCTAATGAAGACATGGAATAGGACTGGCCTCAGCACCAACCCCTGTGGCACCCCCTGGTCACCTCCCTCTCTTCAGATTTCATGCCATTCACTACCACCCTCTGAGTCCTGTCCTTTAGCCAGTTACCAACCCACTTTACCACCTTGGACCCACTCCCAGGCTCCCCAATTTATTTAGCAATCTCCTGTGTGGGACGGTGTTGAAGGCCTTGCTGAAATCCACGTAGGCCACATCCACCGCCCCTCCCTGATCTACCACCCTTACCCAGTCAAAGAAATCTATAAGATTCATCTGACAGGACCTTCCCACTGAGAATACATGCTGCCTTGGATCCTGTGCCCCACTATCCTCCAGAAACTTCACAATCCTCTCCTTAAGTAAGGGCTCCATTAGTTTCCCCACTATTGAGGTCAGGCTTACAGGCCTGTAATTGCCTGCCTCCTCTCTGCTTCCACTCTTGTGGAGAGGAACTCCATCTTCCCTCCTCCAGTCCTCAGGTATCACCCCTATCTCTAGTGATGTGTTGAAAAGGGCAACCAGTAGTTCCACCAGCACTTCCTTGAGTTCCTTTAGTACTCTAGAGTGGATCCCATCTGGCCCCATCGCCTCATCTGCTTTTATTTTCCTGATTTCTTCTAGGACTCTTTCCACTGTGAATGGGCTGGTGTCTACCTCCTTCCCTGAATACCCCTCTTAATGAGTCTCAGTCCCTCACCCTCCCCTTACCTGGTGAATACTGAGCAAAAGTACTTGTTTATTATCTCAGCCTTTTATAGGTCATCCTCGACCCTTTCTCCTCCTTCCTTCTTCAGCCTAACAATCCCATTTCTGGTCTTTTTCCTCTTTCTAATGTATCTGAAGAAGGTCTTGTTGCCTTTCTTAATAGGGTGGGCTACACCTTCCTTTGTCTATGCTTTAGCCCTTCTAATTATTTTCCCAGATTCCCTCTGCTTCTCCAGATATTGTTCTCTGTCCTTATCCTTTTGTGTTTCCTTGTATCTTCTGAGGGCTTTTTTCATTTTCCTTACTTTCTCAGCCACTATCTTCAAGAACCATAATGGCCTTTTCTTTCTTTTACTCTTGCTATGCATTTTGACACAGTGACCTGTTACTTCTGTTATGACTCCTTTGAGTCTAGACCACTGTTTTTCCACATATCCCCCTGTAGCTTCTGCTGCTAGGGCTTTTTTTGACATTTCTACCCTTCTCCTTAAAGTTAGCCTTCCTGAAATCTAGGACCTTTATTCTTGTATGGCTTGCTTCCTCCACTGTGGTTACCTTAAACCATACTGTCCTGTGGTCGCTGGAATCAAGGGGACTGCCCACCTCTACATCTGTGATCCTGTCCCCATTGGTCAGGACCAAGTCCAATTTAGCCTCCTTGCAGGTTGGTTCTGCTACAAACTGTCTTATGTTTGCCCCATTCAGGGTAGTCATGAAGTCCCTGCCCCTTGTTGTACTTGCAGTCTGAGTGCTCCAATCTACCTCAGGCAAGTTGACGTCACCCATTAGTAGCAGTTCCCCTTTGGCTGCTATTTTGTGGATGGCTCCACAAAAGCTTCATCTGATTCCTCTCCCTGTGCCAGTGTCCTGTAATCACTCCAGTGCAAAGGTGGTCCCTTTTCCCACCTCCAGGGTGACCCACTATGCCTTTGTTCCTTTCTGTAACCTTACACCTCTGTTGCTTTAATCCCCTCCTTCACATACATAGCTACCCCCCTCCCCTTCTCCCTTCCCTGTCCTTTCTAAAAAGTGTGTATCCTGCTATGGCTACATCCCAGTCATGGTTCCCTGTGTATCATGTTTCTGTAATAGCTACTATGTCCAGGTTTGCATCTTCCATTAATCCCATTAGGTCTGGGATTTTGTTCCCCAGATTGCGGTCATTTGTGCACATTACTTTCCAGCTTGTGTGCCCACCCTCCTGTTCCCTTTTTTCAGCCTTGTGTTGTTTGTGGGTTCCATCTCCAGTCCTCCCTACAATTGTATCTAATTTATTTATTGGGTTTGTATGTTATGTAAGGGGGGGCTACCTTTAGCGTCCTGACTTCTTTTGCCTCCTCCTTGGCTAGTTTAACTGCTCGTGGAGGAAGTATTTGAACTTTTCATTGAGAATACCTTGGCCCCCCTTGGTTCGATGAAGGCCACCTGGTGAATACAGTCCTTCATCCCTCCAGGTGAGATACCAGTCCCCAGTGAAGTCATACCCTTCTTCTCCACATTATTTCTTCAGCCATGTGTTGAATTCCATGTTGTGGATGTCTTGACCCTCTCCCTTAGGCCCAAGACCACCAGAAACAATCAGCTGCACCAACAAAACCCCCCAGAAAAAATCAGCTGCACCAACAAAAAACCCCAAGCAGGTACCTTTCCAAAAGAAGCCAAAACACAACCTGCTACAAAGTGAAATCAGCAATCAGCAGCAAAAGAAGCAATAAAATCAGCAATGAGCAGGTACTTCCTTGGAATTAAACTGATTCCTTTCCCTTCTAGCCTCTTATGAGAAGCCAAAAAGCAGCCTGCTACCACCAATCTGACTCAGCCCCTCCTCCAGTTATCAAGTAGCTGAGGCCCCAGGCCGGACAATTAGCACCCCTTCCCCAAACTACAGGACTAGACAAAAAACAGTTCCTGCTCTATAATGTTAATGGGGTAAAACAAACAAGATAAGCAGAACAGTAGCCCAAGTGAAATCAGCAATAAGCAGCAGAATAAGCCATAAAATTTGCAAGGAGCAGTTACTTCCCTGAAAAGAAACTAATTATGTTATTGCTCTAGCTTACCAGGCTTTTTAGTTATTTATGTGGGTGTTTCTGATTTACATGCCGTTGGTAAAAACCCTTTTAGAACTGTATTATGTAGTTTATGTTTCTGTTCTACGTGTCTATTGTTGGCCAATGCAGTTATACTCTGCTATAAAAGGCTGAGGTTGTTTGGGTCATAAACTACATCATACAGTTCTAAAATGGTACTTAACAACAGAGTGTAAAGCAGAAGCATACACTGAGGTTACTAAAAGGCCTGTATAGATGGAACAATAACATAATTTCAACTAGTACTTGAAAACAGCTTCTATTGGGAAAAATGATGTACAGGTTCAGTGCAGTTCTCCTTTTAAGAGCCATAACAGCAAGGAATTGGCCTCTACTGGGCACACACACTCATTCTGACACTAAAAATCATTATGTGGCAGTAAAACTTGTTATCTATATGGTCCTCTGGGAGGTCATGCAAGCTGTCTAACAACCAAAGACTTAAACTGGAACATAGTTCCTGTAGATATATGAGTAGGAGAACTGGAGAAACCACCGTTCCTGATGAAGTGGCATTAGCCATGAAAAAAGTGTCCTATCTGGTGGATGATACATTGTCAATAAATATACTTAAAGGGACACAGTCAACCTTTTTTGCATCATAATATTTCTAGTTAAAATCCACATTTTGTCACTGCTTGCCTTTTTTAAAATTCATTGATGTTGCTGGTTGCTTTATCTTCCTCCTTTCTTAGTGGTACTGAAATGCATGCAAATGGTATAGTTGTAAACAACCTTGTTTTGTTTAAAATCCTTCTTGTGTTCTTACTGTATACTACCTGAAAACTTGAAACACCCCCAAAACCCGCAGCTACTCAATTGTCTACTTTCTACCTAATGCCTAATTAGTGGCTATACTGTTTTAGCAATGTTCTCAAGTCCAGGAAAGGTGCAGCTGGAATTGATGAAGGAATGTAAGCAAACACGTTTTGGTGTGGTAACACAAGTATAGTGGGCACTCTATTTTTCACTATTTAAAAGAAAAAAAGAATCAAAATCAAACTACCAGCTATATCCACAGCTTCTACAGAATGTGAACAATCACATGTGTTTTTTAAACTAGGGCATTTTGAGCCCTTAGGGGGTTGACAGTGTCCCTTTAAGTAAGAGAGGAGTTAAACCTTTAACTTTGTTTTGTATGATTTAAGCTATTTGCCAACAATCAAAGCAAGGCTCACAGGTCTGTATTTACCTAGGTCTGACAACACCTCCTTCATGAGTAGGGGGACAACACCGGCCATTTTCCAGTAATCTGGCATTATCCCTGTCTGTAAGGAGTCCTGAAAGATATGATTTAGTTAGTTAGTTAGTTTTTGTTGACTGGGTAAGTGCACTAGACAAACAGTTGCCTATTTTCACGCATGACCTGTGAGGAGTACATACAAGCAATTGAAATACAATCAAGCCAACAGAGTGATTCCGAGTTTTTGAACATACGATAAACAAAAAGCTGAAACATTTAAAATACGATCCAGGTCAGCAGTGACGGTCAAGATTTACATTGTGGTGTTTTAAGACAAGGTACAAAGCAGGGTACAGTTTCTCAATTATAACATATCATTATACAGTTAGTCCATAGTAACAGGGCCTAGATACAGAAACAAGCATACGATTGTATGAGGTGGGTTTGGAGCTGTTTCCGAAAAGTGCCAGCAGTAGTGCATTGTCTAATGTTGAAGTGGACCTTGTTCCACAGTTTTGGGGTGGTTATTGCAAAGCCTGATGAACCGTATTTTGTTTTAACCCTCAGAGTGGATAGCGGATTCCGGTCTGCAGACCCGAGGGGATAGGCAGTTTTACATAGTACCAGGAGAGAGGAGAGGGATAAGGGGGTGTGATTGTTAAGTACGCTGTAAATTATATTCCCAAGGGAGGAATCATGCAGACCAGCAGGGGACAGCCATCTTAGCTTTGAATATAAGGTACAGTGATGGACAAGTCGACTACTATTACTATTAGCAAAGGGTCTAGCCAGAATTCCTCTTAACTCAGCAAAAAACTTGGAGAAAAAGAAATGACAAGGCATTCCCACTGAGCCGATAGAAAGAAGGAACTAGGTAGGCCAACAAATCTTCTTTGATCCCAAAAACTGTATGTACCCGTATGTATGAATGTTACAGGAGAGAAAGCTACTTTCACTAAATGCGACAATGTAATTATCAATGCACCAGGAAAAACAATTGTATCACATTAACTAAACCCAACAGGTAGACCATTACTGTTTGAATTTTATTAATGATAGAAAAAAAATATTTAATTTCCAGCATGATTTAATCCTCTGCAGTAAACCTTAATCAGATTGTTATTTTTAACAAGTTTGACATGGAATCATACACTGGTAGTAATATTAGGTTCGACAGAGCGTTATTGGACATAACAGGCCACCTAGGGGGAATAATGAGGCTCCAACACTGCAGGCGGAGGGCCTTATATCCCCTGAAAGGTCTGTTATATCCCATAACGCCCACCCTGGAGGGTATTATCACACTTAGAAAATGGGCTATAGGTGACTTTTTAAAAACATATACAAAAATAAAAAATATATATAAAAAAAACAGTACAAGTAACAGTTGTAGTAAAGTAGTTCCTGTACTAGTATAATTACCTGTGGATGGCACTGCTGATTTTTTTTTAAGTATTTTTTAGATGAGCTTGTTCTCTAGGGACACTGTCATGTTCTCTGGTCCCTCTCAAGGCTGTTTCATTTCTCTTTCTGTTGCATAAAGTCTGAGTCAGTGTTTTTTTTCCCATTAAGATGACATTTTATTGGGAGTCTTTTATCAATAGGTTCTCAGGAATTAAATAACACAGTCTGCTTGGTGCCGTGCGGTCACTGACATTGCAGTAGCATGAAATGACGAGGACTCAAGATCAGCGTTCCGGGAGGCTATAAAAGTATGAGAGTGCTGCATAGTGTTTTCTATACTAAGTCATAGAAATATATTGTTTAACAAAACCGAGGGCTAACTTCTCAAAAATTGTACTTTTATAAAGTGAAACCAGGATGGTCTCTGGGCATGTGCGGCACGCCCGAATCCTCGGAGTCCCGGTTTCACTTTAAAATGTAAATTTTGGAGAAGTTAGCCCTCGGATTTCTTAAAACATATATTTGTAGGACTCAGTATAAAAACCGCTATACAGCACTCTCATATTTTCATAGGGTCCCAAAATACTGACCTCGAGTCATGCAGGAATTCTTGTCATTTCATGAGCGGGGGAAATGCAGTGGCTGGTGAGTTTTACCATTCGAGTGGTCCCAGTATTCCTTAAATAATGGGGCACCCGAAAGTGGCACTTGTTATTGTGAGGGCGTGGTTGAGAAATAACAGCCCAGGTCTAAGGGTGTTTTAGACAGTCAGAAAGGACCTTTTCTGGTGCCCATTTTCTAAAGCTTATTAGTATATCTCTTATTTTACTAGCAAGAAACTCTGTACCTCATTATGAAATGACTGTGAATAAAACATTAATCAACTTTGACTCGACTTTATTGGGGACGTAGTATACAGAAGTTCCTAATGAATATAATACCACCACCACAACCATTAACATTAGTGCCCCTTTACTAGTCTAAAATGACTCATTGGATTTATGTAAGACCTCAACTGGCTAGGCTGTTTTCTCTGTCAGACTACCACATGTGTGGTCTAACCTCCCCATACCATAAAATCTTTCTCATCTGCTTTCGCCCTGAAACTCTCACTCCATGACCAAACTACTCAGGTTTGTTCCTGTACATTATTCCCCCTTCCTCCTCCTCTCAGTCCCTCACCCTTTCTTCCCATTGCTGACTACTGCTAGCTGGCACCTTCTCTTAGTTCCTTTATTCCATTTTTGGTATGCCGCTGTGCTGCTCCTTTTTTGGCAGACTGGATGGGCCAAGTGGTCCTTATCTGTTGCAAATTCTGTTTCTATGCCATTCTGAGGAGTCATGTAAGCAATAAATACCTGACAGGGTGAGTGGTATTAGGCTATACTGGTTTGCCCAGGGGCATACTGAGGCCCAACACCACAGGTGAAAGGCCTTATAGCCAATACCACCCACCCTGGAGGATATTATTGCATTTGGAAAATGGGTTACATGTAACATTTTTAATGTAATGCTAAAAAAGAAAATAAATGAGTAAAATAGTAGTCTCTTTACTGGTTTACATGCCAGTAGAGGGCACTGAAGTGTTTTTAGAGACCATTTTGTTAGCACTGTTTCACGTCTGCTGTATTAACAACCCCCCACGCACAGCTGCCGGTGCTCTGTTTTACATTTTTTAATTTGTTTTGTTTCACTAACTGTCTGCCATGCACCAGTGCTCCTCATAGTTTTTCTCTTTGATGGGGAGAGGAGAGTGAGTGTGGTCAAGAATGTAGTTGGTATTGCTGGGAATGTGATCAGCAAGACCTTTAAGGAAAGGCAGGTGTGCACAGTTGCCTTTTTTTTTTTTTTTTTTAGATTAAACATTTGGCGGGATTTCTTGATGGCCATGACTGATGCCAGGAACTGCACGGACACTGCTGAAGTTATGAGGCTGCCACTAGCGGGTCAGATGTTGTGAGTGCAAGCAGAGGGAATGGCAGCAACAAGTGCAAAGCAGGCAGAATTCAAAGTAGAGGTGAAAATAAATGTTTAATTTGGGTTTTTTTTGCATTTATACTTCCGAGCTGCTTTGGTCTGGCTGGCAGTCTCTCTTGCTAAGCGAGAAAAAAATTGTGGCAGTTATGTTTCTTAACATTCTATGTGGCACAGTGATTTTTTGGGGGGGTAAAAAGTCAGGTTTACAAGGTACTAGTTATTTCCTGGTCTCTGTTGGCAGTTAATATACCCCTTTGGCAAGGGTCTCAGCCAATCGTAGACCTGGAAATTTCCAATGCATTTTCTAAGTGATTATTCTGCTCACTTTACACATAGAAACATAGACTTTGATGGCAGATAAGGACCGCTTGGCCCATCTAGTCTGCCCATTTCCCTACCTACGGGATAGGCCGTACATCCTAGTTAACCAACAGCCTATTTCTTCCTACCCCCCACAAGAATTGCCTTATGTTTGTCCCATGCATGCTTGAATTCTCCCACAGTTTTAGACCCCACAACCTCCTCAGGAAGGCTGTTCCATGCATCCACTACCCTCTCTGTGAAATAATACTCCTCACATTGCCCTGAACCGCCCTCCTATCTTTAAATTGTGTCCCCTTGTTCTTGCAAGTCTCTTTTTCTGAAAGATGCTACCCTCTTGGACTTTGTTGATTCCACTGAGGTACTTAAAAGTTTCTATCATGTCCCCCCCTCTCCCTTCTGTCCTCAAGGGTATACATATTAAGCTCCTTTACACATACGTATATACAAACATACAAACATATGAATGTGCCAGCAGAAACAGACCACCCGGTCTATCTAAGTCTTCTCAAGTGTGCAGACAACACCCCTAGTTTGTAGCTGCCCCACCCCCTCCCCTTTGTCATCCCACTGCCACTCAACACCTCCCCGGTCCTGTCCCATGCTCTTTTGAAGCTGTTCACAGATTTACATGATACCACCCATTCTGGTAGGGCATTCCATTTTGCTACCACCCTCTCTGTGAAATAGTGTCTCCTCATTTCCTTCCTAAATCTCCCCCCCCCCATTCTTAGCCTGTGCCCACTGGTGACCCCCTCCTTAACTTAAAGACCCATCTGCCCCATCCTTATTGATTCCCCCAGATACTTGAATGTCTCTATCATGCCCCCGTCCCTTCTATCCTCCAGGGTGTGCATATTCAGGTCCTCCAGCCTGCTCTCATAGTCTCTTCCCTCCATTCTACATATCAACTACATTGCCCTCCTCTGCACCCCTTCAGTAGCCTGATATCACGCTTTAGGTATGGCCTCCAAAACTGCACACAATACTCTAAGTGCGGCCTTACCTGTGACCTGTAGAGGGGCAAGATCTCCTCTCTTCACCTGGATGAAAACCCCCTTGCTATGTACCCAGCATTTTGTTTGCTTTTGCAGCCACTCTCCTGCACTGGGCAGTGTTGTTCATGGTCTCTGTTATCATTACCCCTAGGTACTTCTCCTCTTCAGTGATCCCCAGCTTAACCCCCCCCTCCAGTCAGTATTTTCTCCTTGGGTTCTTCACCCCAAAGTGCATAACCTTACACTTCTTTGCATTGAACCCCAGCTGCCACCTCTCTGACCACTCCTCTAGCTTGCATAGGTCCCCCTGCAGCTGCTTCCATCCCTCCTCTCCATCCACCACTGCTCTGATTTTGTTATTGTCAGTGAACAGACTTACCTTGCTCACCACCCCATGTGCAATGTCTAATATGAAGAGCCCAAACAATACTGGCCCCAACACAGAGCCCTGTGGCACCCCACTCATCACCAGCCTTGGAGTTGAGAGCTCCCCTCTCACCACCACCCGATGCAGGCTGCCACTCAGCCAACTTGTAATCCTGTTCATCATTTTGGCCCCCACCGCTACACCAGTTAGCTTCTCCCCAAGCCACCCATGAATCGAATCGAAGGCCTTGCTGAAGTCCAAGTAAAGAACATCCACCGCATGACCCTTATCCAGCTCACCTGTCACCCAGTCATAATATTGTATGAGGTTGGTTTGACAAGACTTCCCTGAAACAAACCCATGCTGCTTCACATCCTGGAGGCCATTGTCCTCCAGATATGACACCAGTCTTTCCTTTAGTATCATTTCCATCAGTTTGCACACTATGGAAGTGAGACTTACCAGATGATAATTACCTGGTTCATCCCTTGGCCCGCTCTTGTGTAATGGTACTACATGTGCCATCCTCCAGTCCAGTGTCACACATCCCGACTCCAGTGAGGTGCTGTACAGATCCGCCAGTGGCTCCGCCAACACCTCTGCCATCTCCCTCAGCACCCTGGGGTGGATACCATCTGGCCCTGGTGCCTTGTCTACCTTCAGTGCCCTCAGTCCCTTTAGGACTGTACTTGCCTCAGTTCTTCCATCTGTTGCCTCCTCTCCCCTTTCCCCACCCTCCCAGCCCATGGTGGTAGCGGTTCCTCCTTTTTCCATGAACACTGAGTAAAAGTATTCATTCAGTGCTTCTGCCTGCTCCTCCCCTTCTGTCCACTCCCATCCCTTTTATCCTCACTATTGTCTCCTTGCACTTCCTTTTCTCCCTGATGCATCTGAAAAGATTCCCCCATTAACTCCTGTGCTAATTTCAGCTCCCTCTGGGACTTGGCTTCTCTCACTTTTCTGGTCACCTCTCTGGACCATCTTGCATATTCCTCCCTTTTCACTTCCTTCCCTGTCCTCCTAAACCTCTGGTGCGCTACTCGTTTTGCCCTCACCACCTCCACAACCTCGCTGTTCAACCAGCATGATTTTCTTGCTCTGCTCCTCTTACTCTGTGCCTTGGTGCAGGCTTCTGTTGCCTCTGTAACCCCCCGTTTAATAATATCCCATTTCTGCTCCACATCCATCTCCCACCTTATGCCCTCCAGTTTCCCTTTCAGTACTTCCTGCATCCTCCCAAAGCCCCCGGAAGTTTACCACACGAGTAACTGATTTCTCTGGCTCCCCACACATCGTGATATTAAACCACACTGTTTGGTGATCACTGTTGGCTAATGGGTCATAGAAACATAGACTTTAACAGCAGATAAGGACCACTTGGCCCACCTAGTCTGCCCATTTCCCTACCTAAGGGATAAGCTGCAGATCCTAGTTAACCAACAGCCTATTTCTTCCTACCCCCACAAGAATTGCCTTATGTCTGTCCCATGCATTCTTGAATTCTCCCACAGTTTTAGATCCTACAACCTCCTCAGGAAGGCTGTTCCATGTGTCCACCACCCTCTCTGTGAAAAAATACTTCCTCACATTGCCCCTGAGCCGTTCCCCCTCTGTCTTCAAATTGTGTCCCCTTGTTCTTGCACATCTCTTTTTCTGAAAGATGCTACCCTCTTGGACTTTGTTGATTCCACTGAGGTAATTAAAAGTTTCTATCATGTCCCCCCTCTCCCTCTTTTCCTCAAGGGTATACATATTAAGCTCCTTTAGTCTCTCCTCATATGGCTTCTCTTGCAGACCCTGCACCATTTTAGTTGCCTTCCTCTGGACTGCCTCCATCCTGTCTATGTTCTTGCAGAGATGGGGTCTCCAGAACCGGATGCAGTACTCTAAATGGAGTCTCATCAACTGCCTGTACAGAGATAACAACTTCCTGTTTTCTGCTGGTCATGCCTCTCCCTATACATCCCAGCATCCCCCCAGCCCTCCCTACTGCCTTCTCACATTGCTTGCTAACCTTAAGGTCATCTGATATGATTACCCCCGGGTCCCTTTCCATTTTCGTTGTTGCTACTACCCCCCCCCCCCCACATTGTGTAATCTTCCCCTGGGTTTTTGTTTCCCAGGTGCATTATTTTGCACTTCTTTGCATTAAATCCAAGCTGACATACGTCTGACCATTCCTCCAACCTTGTCAAGTCCCTTCTCTTCCTTTCCTCACCTCCTTGTGTATCAATCCTGTTGCAGATCTTTGTGTCATCTGCAAAGAGGCATACTTTTCCTTCCAGACCCTCTGCAATGTCACTTATGAAGACATTAAAAAGGACTGAACCTAGCACTGAACCCTGTCGTACCCCACTAGTAACCCCTCTTTCTTCAGAGTGGACTCTATTTACAATTACCTTCTGTGTCCTGTTGTCCAGCCAATGTTTTACCCAGGCTACCACCCTGGGACCCACTCCCAGGCTGGTTAATCTGATTATTAATCTTTTGTGTGGGACTGTGTCAAATGTCTTGCTAAAGTCTAGGTAGACCATGTCCACAGCCCCTCCCTGGTCTACTACTTTAGTCACCCAGTCAAAGAAATCAATTAGATTCATCTGACATGACCTTCCTGCTGTGAACCCATGCTGCCTTGGGTCCTGTGCCCCACTGGCCTCTAGATACTCAACAATTCTTTCCTTCAGAAGTGATTCCATCACTTTCCCTATCACAGAGGTCAAACTGACAGGTCTGTAGTGTCCTGCCTCTGTCTTGCTCCCACTTTTGTGAAGGGGAATCACATCCACCTTCATCCAGTCCTCAGATACCACACCATCCTCCCATAATTTGTTAAAAAGGGTAGTCAGTGGTGTCACTAGTTCTCTCCTTAATTCTTTTAGAATTCTGGGGTGAATTCCCATCAGACCCCATTGCTTTGTCCACCTTCAGTTTTAGGAGTTCTTTCAGAACCCTTTCTTCTGTCAAAGGACTGGAATTGAGCCCCCTATCCAGAGTGCTTCCTTTAATTGGATTAGGCACCTCCTCCTCCTCCCCCCCCCTTTTGTGAATACTGAGCAGAAGTATTTGTTCAGTATCCCTGCTTTTTTACTGTCCCTCTCCGCCCACCCACCGTCCTTTCTATTCAGCCTCACTATCCCTCCCTTTGTCTTTTTACGCTCCCTGATATACCTATAAAAGGTTTTATCCCCCTTCTTAACCAAGTTGGCTATCTTTTCCTCACTTGGGGCCTTTGCTATTCTGACTTCCCTCCCTGCTTCCTTCTGCCTTAACAGGTACAGTTCTCTATCCTGCTCCTTCTGTGTTTCCTTATACATCCTAAATGCTATCTTTTTCTCCCTAACCTTCCCCACCTCTTTTGAGAACCATAGTGGCTTTTTCTTTTGTTTTGATTTGATGTGTTTATTTGCCTCACACAAAGGCTTGTTGCCTCTGTGATGGCAGTTTTGATGTTTTCCCATTGTTGCTCCACCCTTCTTCTAGCCTGTTTGCTAGTGTTTTTCTAAGGCACTCTTCCATCTTGCCAAAGTCAGCCCTCCTGAAGTCCAGTACCCTTACTTTTGTATGGCTTGACTCTGTAGCTGAGTTTATCGTGAACCACACTGTTTGGTAGTCACTTGTTCCCAGATGGCTACCCACTTCTAGATCTGAGATCCTCTCACTGCCCCCATTTGAGAGTACGAGGTCTAAGATTGCTCCCTCATGAGTGGGTTCCAAAACTAGCTGTCTGAGGCATGCCACCTGTAGGGTATCAAGACTGGCCCTGCTCTTGTATGTGGCTGCAGCAAAGGTGCTCCAGTTAACATCTGGCATATTCAGGTCCCCCATCAACAGTATCTCCCCTTTCTCTGCCATCCTAAGGATGCCTTCTATCATATCCTTGTCCATTCCCTCTCCCTGACATGGGGGTCTGTATACAACCCCTGTGCAGATTGTGGTGCCATTTCCAGTCTCTAAGGTGACCCACAGTGCCTCCTCTCCTCGATATTTACTCCTTTGTTCATTTGTTTTTATCCCTTCCCTTACATAGAGAGCTACTCCTCCCCCTCTTCTACCCTCCCTGTCTCCCCTGTAGGTTGTGTACCCAGGTATGTTAACATCCCAGTCATGGTTCTCTGTGTACCATGTTTCTATGACTGCTATGATATTCAGGCATCCCTCTTCCATCAAGGCCACAAGTTCAGGGAGCTTGTTGCCCAGACTACAGGCATTGGTACTCATTACCCTCCATTTCTTGATGGCCTTACCCCTTTTTGCCCCATTCCTGTCCTTATTACCTTTGTCATTTTCTCCATTTAACCCTGCCCTTCTCCTTATGGACATCTCTATCTTGGTGTTTACCTCACTTACTACCCTGATTTTTTTTGAGGGGGCTAGGATTTCCGTGCTCCTTTCCAGTGCCTTCCCCTTTGGCTAGTTTAAATGCTTGCCAATGAAGCATTTAAACCTGCCACCTAGGATTCTGGTTCCCCTCCTGGACAGATGCAGGCCATCACGCCAGTATAGGCCTGCATCACTCCAGGTGGACCTGCAGTCCCAAATGAAGCCAAATCCCTGAGCTCTGCACCAGTTTTTCAACCACTGATTGAATTCCATGGTGTGGAGCACCCTAGCCTCATCCATGCCATAGACAGGCAGCACCTCCGAGAAGGTTTTTGTGCATGCTACTTGTCTAAGGCCCTTCCCGAACTCCACAAACTCTTCCTGCACTGCTCTAATCCCTTTCTTAGCTAGGTCATTTGTCCCTAGGTGGACAATGACATCCAGCTCCCTCCCTCCTTGCAGCTGCTCCAGCAATCCTGAGGATTCACTCCCTGTCCCTCCAAGCCATGGCACCAGGCAGAGACCTTACCTCCTTCTCCCCTTCCCCCCAGTTCTACCCCACTAACAATGGAGTCCCCCACCAGGAGTTGTTTCCTTCCCCTGTGGGGTCCCATGCCACCCTCCTGTGGGTCTCCTTTGTGGAGGTTCCCAGCATCCTCCTTGGTCTCCACTGTGGGTGCCTCCATAGAGGAACCACACTTTGCCAGAACAGCATATGAATTGTGGAGTGGTACAACTGGAGGGATGCACCTCTGTTCCACTACCCTCACCCTCTCTGAGCCCACTGTGGTCCAACCACTCCTGTTTCTTGGCAACCTCTGAGGCAACGGCAGTGGCCCTGGTGGTCCCTGGTTGGGAGAGGAGGTCCCCCATATCCTGGCCAACTCAGCCCAGAGATGAGCAACCTGCTCCCTCAGCCCAGAGAGGTGCCTGCAGATGGGACATCTCCTGGAAGACTGCTGCTCCACAGCCACTGCACTGCACCACTCCCATCATGTCTTATTTCTGGCCCTTAACTGTTGTTTGGAATACTTACTCTTCATCTGTTTATTTTTTTTGTTAATTTATTTTTTTTCTCCTTACTTACTTACTGCCTCTGTGCCCTTTAAGCTCCTGATCTTCCTATTCTGAGACAAGAAGTTCCTATATTTCTCAGTAGACTCCTTACTTGCTCAGAGTTGGATCTCCAGCAGCTAGGGGTTGATGGAGAGCTACTCTTTTCCTTCTAGGATGGTGAGTCTTTTGTGGCTCTGTGATCACCCACTTCCTGCTCCTAAACAGAAAGTTTCTGTTGTCAGTCAAATCTTGTGCCTATAAAAGTAGAACTGGCTTAGGGTGGGGAAGGGGAGGGAAGGAGGGCAATATAGTTCCAGTAGAGAAGTATAGTTATAACAGCAGCTCCTTCTTCTTGGTGTTCTCTGCCTGTTCTCTGACAGAAGCTATCTAGGGCAGTTTTTAAACCTGACTTTAACCTGGCTTCCTTCTAGCTAAGCCACTTCCCCTACTTCACATCTCTTTCTATACTTAGTTAATTGCACAGATAACAATTCCCTTCAGCCACTTGAGACAAACACCTAGATAACTGCACAGATAACAATTCACTTCAGCAAACTCAGACACACACACTCACTTTTTTTTGTTTTGTATTTACCCTAAATTGAAGGTCCTAGTAGTAGAGTTCTAGTTCTTTAGTCCCAGTAGAGAAGTATAGTTATAACAGCAGCTCCTCTATGTTTATTTCCCTCACTGCCTCCCCATTCGACAATACCAGATCTAAAGTCTTCTTTAGCTTAGTAGGTACAGTAACCAACTGTGTCAGAAGACCCTCCTGAATTGCGTCCAGGAGCACTTGCTCCCTAGCACTGGAGGTGACTGGAATGCGCCAGTCAACCCCCGGCAAGTTGAAATCCACCACGATGACCACCTTCCCTTTTCTACATACCTTTTTGATTTGTCCTGCTAACTCCCTGTCAAGCTCCTCAGACTGGGTGGGTGGCCTGTATACCACCCCAAACCTCAATTTCCTACCCCTTGAGTCTAGGAGCTGCAGCCAGATTACCTCTGTTCTCCTTTCTTCTCCCTCGTCACTTGTGCATTTGATCCCGTCCCTCACATAGACTGCCACCCCAGCCCCCTCCCCTCCTTATGGTCCTTCCTGTATAATTTGTATCCTGGGATTGCCAGATCCCAGTCCTGGTGCTCAGTTGTCCACATTTCTGTGACAGCTGCAATATCCACCCTCCACACTGCTAAGAGTGCCTGTTGCTCAGTGGATTTGTCTCCTAGACTTCTTGCATTCAATGAGACTACCCTCCATAATGCCCCTTCCCTTCACTAGTCTCCATCTCCTCACTTCTACTCCCTCCTTTTTAGGCCACCCTGAGTCCTTCCCTGCTAGCCTGGGGGTGTAGGCTGTGACTCCACTCTATCAGATCCCTGCCTACCTGCCATGCATTTGCCACCCCCCATCTAGTTTAAAACCACCCTTGTCGCAATATACCTCCCCAGTCCTTGCTTTAATACCTCCTTCCCCTCCTCACTCAGATGCAGCCTATCCCTTGCAAAGAGATTGTTATTATGCCAGGTACTGCCCCAGCTGCCCACAACCTCATACCCCTTAGTTTGACACCATTCTACCAACCATGTGTTCAACTCTCTAATCCTCTCCTTTCTCACTGTGCTTGTGCAGGGTACTGGGAGCACTTCGGAGAAGGCCACAGACTCCCCAGTCTCCTCACATAACCTTCCCACTTCCTCAGTCCTCTCCCTTGTTACCTCCACCGTTTCCCCCACTAGGCCATTTGTCCCCACATGTACCACAATGTGTGGTTTCCTCCTACCCCTCTTTATGCACCTTAGGATTGCCTGTCCTGCCATGTCTGCCTTTAATTCTGGTATGGACTCCATCCATATCTGACTGTGCCTCTCCCCCTTGCTGCCCCATCTCATCCCCTTGAGTATGGAGTCCCCCAACACCAGTACATCCCCCTCCTCTTTCCTTATGCCCATCACCATCCCCCACCCAGGTTCTCATTTTTGGAGCCAATCAAGACTGTGTTTTTACCATGTGCTCCAGTGTCTTCCCCCTGTCCTCCCAATTAAGACCCCTCCCCCTCCTCCTGTTTGACTGCCAACCTCCCTCTTCCTCTCCCTCCTCACCTCTCTGAGTATTATCCCTCCCCCTGCCACACCATGCTCAATCTCTCCACTAGTAATGCCCCTCACTGCCTCTTCTTTGTGAGTGCTATCTCTTGTGCAGTCACCTCCTGCATCCTCTTTCCCATGTGTTGCTAATAAAGTAAACATGTTCCCTATCCCCATTGCCTTACTATGCACTTTATCCTCCCTTCTGCCTGCTGCTGCTCCTCTTTTTATAAGTCCTACTAGAGTCCACCCTTCATCATCTGGCTTCCTGTCTGGTTTGCCCCTCCCCCATCCCTTGTCCATCAGCCCTCCTTCCAACACAATCGTCCCTCATCCCTCAACCTCCCCAGCTCCCTGCCAAGCCACTGAACCTCTTCCTTGAGCCTCCTTAGCCTGTGGCATATTGGGCACCCTCCCAGCCTGCACAGTATATTCATCCACATTGCTCCTACCCATGGTCCACACTACCTATACAGCTTCTCCACACTAACTATCCCTACAGCAAGTAGAATTAACTAATCCTAGCCCAGCCTCTAACAGAAATTTTACCTAATATATTCCAGTTGAAGGCCCTCCACTATATCCACCTATCACATTAATCAGCAATTCATTGTGGATGCTGTACTCCCATTTGAGACCTACCTATGCTTTTTCCATGCCCCGTGGCTGCATTATTAGATAGAACTACATGAGCTGCACCTGAAGCCCCTTCCTCAATTGCAGGGCAGGTGTTCCCCTATAAATGAGCTGTGCTGTGGGGAGGGAGGAGTGGAGGAGGGTGGGATTAGGGCCCACACCTGACTCTCACGAGAGTGTATCAGCCCTATGTCTGCCCCTCACTGCACCTCCAAGCACTGCAACCTCCTCTGGAGGAAGGTCCCCCACACACACAAACACTGTATTAAACAAGTCAGCACTACTTGCTAAAGTCCACAGACTGAAAAATAATTCAAATCTTATCCAGCAACTAAATCCTTTCCCCAACTGCTCAGCAAAAGAAGGTTCAGACAACCTCTGCCAGACCCCAACTGCTTCTGCAGTACTGCTATGTGAGAAGCCCTTTCCACATTGTCCTGTCTCAAGAAATGAATGGTAATTATGGCAGCCAGTGCTGTAAATCTTTGCAAGGTGACTCCAGGTGGGCTTTGCAATCATTATACCACTAGACATGGGGGACTCCCCCTGGGCCATGTCCACCCCCATCAGGGCACAGATGAACTTGGATGGCAAGTCGAAGGAGGGGTTCCACACAGATGACAAAGAGTGGGATGAAGACAGTGTAAAGGGAGAAAATCTGTGACTTCCATGAGTCACACCACTGAGGGCCTCACATCATGGACACCTGTTTAAATGTATTTCCTGGCACTACCAGCACTTATTTTTGTTAAAAGAACTGCAAATCTACTTCAGCATTTTAAAATACATGCCTCATTTAGCTTTTCAGTATGGCCATGTAAAAAGTCAAAGTTCGTGCCGGTGCTCCATGTCAGACGCACGCTCTTGGCATACCTGTGGTTCCAAGTGACAGGGTATTTTCGGTTGGGCCACTGGAAAGTAAAATATCACAATAAAGAAAGAAAATGGTAAGCATTCTAACTTGTAGCACATATAGGAACATTATGTGGAGCATATGTGATAGATAGGTGTGTACAGGTGCACTGATAAACTTCGAAATAAAAATGAGGGGAAAGCTGACAGTGCCCCTTTAAGGTGGACCTCCCATCAGCTGAAGCCCCATTCTAAACTGCAACTGTCAGAACTGACTCTCTTTAAAATATGATGCACTACCTGATTTGCTCACTTTAAATAAGGTGCAATCCCCAGCCGAGGTACTGGTGAAGGAAGCCAACTCTGGCAGTTGCATTTTAGAATAGGTCCTCAGCTGATGGGAAGTCCACCTTGACAACTGGTGGCTGAACTTACTTTCACACCAGAGCTCTGATATGAACACTAACAGACCCCCCACTCTCCTTTGGTACGAAATAAGTGAGTAGCCATTTAAGGTAGAAAACACACTGTAATAATTTAATGATTTGCCAGTTTGAGGGGAGGGTGCATTTGGTGTCTTGTTTTAATGTATGCATGCTGTAACCCAAATGAGAAAAGGAATTTAAAGTTTGTGACGGCGTATGGGTTGAGCTGCTAATTATGGATTTGTTTTATGTCTGGGAGATATATGACTGCCTCCATCAGCTGGCTCTCCACCAATCACCGGTACATTGGCTAGGGACTGTACCTTATTTAAAGTGAGCCAATCAGGTAGTGCACCATATTTTAAAACGGCACCAATTCTGGCAGTTGCATTCTAGAATAGGGCCTCAGCCAATAGGAGGGCCACCTCAATGAGGAAGCTGAACTTACTTTCACTCTGGAGCTCTGATATGAACACCAAGAGACCCCCCCACCCCCTTTGGGATACAATAAGTGAGTAGCCATTTGAGGCAAAAAGCACATTTGCCAACTGGGGGGGTGCACTGGGTGTCTTGTTTTACCTTATGTATGCCACAACCAGTAGCAGCCTCAAAAAGAAAAGCAATTTAAAGTTTGTAAAAGTGCATGGGTTGAGCTGCTAATTCTGGATAAGCAAACTAGGATGGAAGGAAAAGGAGAAAACAAAAATGCGATCAGGAACTTAAACAGTGCTATAACCATGTGGTTGGTCACTTCATATGTCTGTAAGGAGGAGAGGCTTCTGTCTGACCCTAACAAAGGCTCTTGGTGAAATATGATTGTTGACATCAATGCCATAGTACTCCTGGCAACCTATGAGACTTTGTAAAAAATCTGTGCAGCTTCAAATGTGAGCAAAAACTGTGCCCCTGAAACCAACCATGAAGCATATCTGAAAGTAAATACCAATGTAATTAGTTATTATTAACCACCACCACTCTTAGCCTCAGAGAGGTGCTTTATTGTTTGATTTAGGTTTCCTGTGTATGGACAAAGGCGATTTAATTACAGGGTGTGGAAGACAACTGTAAAATCAGTACAGATTGTATACCCTTGCCCTGGATGTTTGCTCTCACCTTATAGGTGGCTCATTGGCAATCACGATTCTAAGGAGCACTAGTTATAGCAAGAGAACTGCAGTATAATTTAGTCATAGTCATTTTATTCCCAGGACCCAAGTACAGGTGCTACCTATAGATTCCATGTGCATTAACAACTGGGATGTGTGGCTTGTGTCTGTATAATTTCAGATATCTCAGATAATAGGACTAGACAAGTAAACAGGCATTACAGCACGGGATGGCTATTCAAAAAAAGCAGTACATGTGACAGTGATGGTTCCATACCTGAACCCTATTATTCAGTTTTCAGTTGTTCTTTTGATCCTACCTTATCAGATGCCATCTTTCCCTGTTTTGAATCTATGTTAGCATTTTATATACAGTTGAAATGAATAAAAGGAACACTACTTTAAATATAGGTATCCCCCAGGTTTTGATCATTATTATCAGCTTGTTTTGAAGGGCAGGGGTAAATGGAGAAAATGACAAATGCGAAAAGGACAGGGGTGGGGCAAAAAGGGGTAAGGCCATCAAGAAATGGAGGGTAATGAGTACCAATGCTTGTAGTCTGGGCAACAAGCTCCCTGAAATGGTGGCCTTGATGGAAGAGGGATGCCTAGATATTGTAGCAGTCACAGAAACATGGTACACAGAGAACCATGACTGGGATGTTAACATACCTGGGTACACAAACTACAGGAGAGACAGGGAGGGGAGAATGGGGTGGAGTAGCTCTCTATGTAAGGGAAGGGGATAAAAGCAACTGAACAAAAGAGTAAACAGGGAGGAGATGAAGCACTGCGGGTCACCTCAGAGACTGGAAATGGCACCACAATCCACACAGGGGTTGTATACAGACCCCCATGTCAGGGGGAGGGAATGGACAAGGATATGATAGAAGGCATCCTTAGGATGGCAGAGAAAGGGGAGATACTGTTGATGGGGGACCTGAATATGCCAGATGTTAACTGGAGCACCTTTGCTGTAGCAACATCCAAAAGCAGGGCAGTTCTCGATGCTCTTCCAGTCGCATGCCTCAGACAGCTAATTTCAGAACCCACTTGTGAGGGAGCAATCTTAAACCTCATACTCTCAAATGGGGACTGTGAGAAGATCTCAGATCTAGAAGTGGGTAGCCATCTGGGAACAAGTGACCACCAAACAGTGTGGTTCACGATAAACTCAGCTACAGAGTCAAGCCATACAAAAGTGAGGGTTCTGGACTTCAGGAGGGCTGACTTTGGCAAGATGAGAGAGTGCCTTAGAAAAGCACTAGTAAACAGGCTAGAAGGAGGGGTGAAGCAACAATAGGGAAACATCAAAACTGCCATCACAGAGGCAACAAGCCTTTCTGTGAAGCAAATAAACAAATCAAAACAAAAGAAAAGCCACTATGGTTCTCAAAAGAGGTGGCGGGAAGGTTAGGGGAGAAAAGATAGCATTTAAGAAGTATAAGGAAACACAAAAGAAGCAGGACAGAGAACTGTACCAGTTAAAGCAGAAGGAAGCAGGGAGGGTAGTCAGAATAGCAAAGGCCCAAACTGAAGAAAAGATAGCCAACTCGGTTAAGAAGGGGAATAAAACCTTTTATAGGTATGTCAGGGAGCGTAAAAAGACAAAGGGAGGGATAGTGAGGCTGACTAGAATGGATAGTGGGTGCACAGAGAGAGACAGTGAAAAAGCAGGGACACTGAATGAATACTTCTGCTCAGTATTCACAAACGAGGAGGGGGAGGTACCTAATCCAATTAACAGAAGCACTCTGGATAGGGGGTTGATCCCAGTCCTTTGACAGAAGAAAGGGTTCTGAAAGAACTCCTAAAACTGAAGGTGGACAAAGCAATGGGGCCTGATGGAATTCACCCCAGAATTCTAAAAGAATTAAGGAGACAACTAGTAACACCACTGACTACCCTTTTTAACAATTCATGGGAGGATGGTGTGGTACCTGAGGACTGGAGGAAGTTGGATGTGATTCCCCTTCACAAAAGTGGGAGCAAAACAGAGGCAGGAAACTACAGACCTGTCAGTTTGACCTCTGTGGTAAGAAAAGTAATGGAATCACTTCTGAAGGAAATAATTGTTGAGTACCTAGAGGCCAGTGGGGCACAGGACCCAAGGCAGCATGGGTTCACAACGGGAAGGTCATGTCAGACAAATCTAATTGATTTCTTTGACTGGGTGACCAAAGTAGTAGACCAAGGAGGGGCTGTGGACATGGCCTACCTAGACTTTAGCAAGGCATTTGACACGTAGATTCAATGCTAAGAAGTGCAAGATAATGCACCTAGGAAACAAAAACCCAGGGGAAGAGTACACAATGGGGGGTGAGATACTAACAACAACAAAAATGGAAAATGACTTGGGGGTAGTCATATCAGATGACTTAAAGGTGGGCAAGCAATGTGAGAGGGCAGTAAGGAGGACTGGGGGATACTGGGATGCATAGGGAGAGGCATCACCAGTAGAAAAGAGGAAGTTGTTATCCCTCTGTACAGACAGCTGGTGAGACCTCATCTGGAGTATTGTGTGCAGTTCTGGAGACCCAGTCTCCACAAGGACATAGACAAGATGGAAGCTGTCCAGAGGAGGGCAACTAAAAATGGTGCAGGGTCTGCACCAGAAGACATACGGAGAGAGACTAAAGGAGCTTAATATGTATACCCTCGAGGAAAGGAGGGAGAGGGGGGACATGATAGAAACTTTCAAGTACCTTAAGGGAATCAAAAAAGTCCAAGAGGGTAACATCTTTCAACAAAAGAGGTGTGCAAGAACAAGGGGGCACAATTTGAAGATGGGGGGCAGCTCAGAGGTAATGTAAGGACGTATTTTTTCACAGAGAGGGTTGTGAATGCATGGAACAGCCTTCCGGAGGAGGTTGTGGAGTCAAAAACAGTGGTTGAATTCAAGCATGCATGGGACAGTCATAAGGCGGGGGTAGAAAGAAGTAGGCTGCTGGTTAACTAGGATCTGCAGCTTATCCAGTAGGTAGGGAAATGGGCAGACTGGGTGGGCCAAGCGGTCCTTATCTGCCATCAAATTCTATGTTTAAAGTCTGTTTTCAACTTCCTACCATACACTTCATTTGTAAAAAAAAAAATTATCTTGTCACAGACCACAATCAGCACTAACTACTAACAGAATGCTGATACCTACATTTACAATTTAGCAAATACGTGAAATCTAACTGAGTGGGGTTTATGTAAGAAAACAGCTAGAGTCTGTTAATTATAGCAGTTTATAGCATTGATGATCTAGGCAGTTAGATCTGGGTTTGAATCCCACAGCCCCCACAAAAAAAAAATGAAAATTTCTTACAGAGCTATATGTGTGTGTCTAGGTCTCCTTGTGAGGCCCCAGGTGGCTCTGATAATCATTTGTTCCAAATGATTTTTAAGTAAATTTGAAGGCATTAAATATCTTCTGTTCTGTTCTCCACTGCACAGTCATGTCTGTTGGTTGACAATGTCCCAAACTAGTGTATCTGGTTACAGCATGCTAGAGCTATCTCATGCCCCTCCCACATGAATCAGAAAAAAGTTTGGGGTGGAGGCGGAGGTGGATCTTACTCCCCCCAAAAAATGAATGCTGCCTCCCACTACTCAGGTTCCAGTTCTTGTACCACTCATTTAAGAAAGAAAATAGTACCCTGCAACCATTGACTAACATGAAAGCATTTTTATTTGAGGGAGGAAAACATTGTTTGTATGAGGGTAAGGCAGAGGAGACTATTTATACCTTCAATCAGTTCCACGGACAGAAAACATGACATCACTCCTTTTGTACATGCAATACTCCTGCAGGCTCCACCCACAGTCATAAAAATGGAAAGGGACCTGGGGGTAATCATATCAGATGACCTTAAAGTAAGCAAGCAATGTCAGAAGGCAGTAGGGAGGGCTGAGGGGATACCGGGATGTATAGGGAGAGGCATTACCAGCAGAAAACAGGAAGTTGTTGTCCTTCTGTACAGACAGTTGGTGAGACCCCATCTGGCGTTCCGAGTCCAGTTCTGGAGATCCCATCTCCGCAAGGACATAGACTGGATGGAGGCAGTCCAGAGGAGGGCAACTAAAATGGTGCAGGGTCTGCAAGAGAAGCCATATGAGGAGAGACTAAAAGAGCTTAATATGTATACTCTTGAAGAAAGGAGGGAGAGGGGGGACATGATAGAAACTTTTAAGTACCTAAGTGAAATCAACAAAGTCCAAGAGTGTAGCATCTTTCAGAAAAAGAGATGTGCAAGAACAAGGGGGCACAATGTGAAGATAGAGGGGGGACGGCTCAGGGGCAATGTAAGGAAGTATTTTTTCACAGAGAGGGTGGTGGATGCATGGAACAGCCTTCCAGAGGAGGTTGTGGGGTCTAAAACTGTGGGAGAATTCAAGAATGCATGGGACAGACATAAGGCAATTTTTGTGGGGGGTAGAAAGAAATAGGCTGTTGGTTAAATAGGATCTGCAGCTTATCCTGTAGGTAGGGAAATGGGCAGACTAGGTGGGCCAAGCAGTCCTTATCTGCCATCAAAGTCTATGTTTCTATATTTCACCCTGGACCCAGATGGTCAGGGGACGATGTCTGTTGCATGCTAGTTCACTTTCATCACAAGAAAAGTGATGCTGACCTACAGTTCAATAAAGAAAAAATTCTGTCAGACTTACCTTAACGTCTTTGTCTGTTAACTTCAACATTTTCACTGGGAAGTCATAATAAAGGAGTCGTTGCACCTCCACTAGGGACACTGGCATAGCTCAAAGCTATGGCATCAGCATGGAATATAGGTGGCATGAGCATTCCACAGCCTGTAACTCATCAGTCCACACTTCTTGCCATACAGTGCAGTACTACCAGAGCAGTAATGGTAAGAATAATGCTGGTAACCCCGCAGATGCCATCACTACAACTGTCATACACATTCCATCTGTGATATAAATGAAGAAAAAATATGCACAGTACATTTTTAGAAGAATCAAGATGCCCTTGCTGTTTCTTGGATGACTAGATAAATGGGCTGCTTCAAGCAGGAATAATGGGCACCCCAGACTCATCCACTCAGGATAGACTTCATATGATAAAACATACTGCTTTGATAGTACCTCTCCAGACTGAAAGATCAACCAGTCAAAAACTATCAGACATTAGAATGGTTTGCCTAGTGACTGAATAAACCAAGCTGTTTACTAGGAACATTCAGAATCTTTTCAACCAATACACCGAATTCCAATCTACTGAATCATCTCAACAATAATCTCCATGAGAGATGAACAGCAACTCTTAGGTGTAGTCCCAGTGACAATGTTGGAGTTATCAGAAAAAGAAATTGCAGTAAGTCTGATAGAATTTCTTCTTTCCATAGCACTGAGCATTGTCACTGAGAAGCCATAATACATGGGTTCTAATAAGCAGTATCCATAAGGCCCATAAAAATCATGCCAATAATTCATTTGTTCGGTATGAACCACTAAACTGACTATGAGAGAAAGGCCTTCTGTTCTGCGATTGCCTGAAACCAAAATCTTTGATATTCTGGTTGCCATAACCTGGAAGAGCTATTCATGTGTCTTAAGAAATGGAGGAGGCTAGAGCCTGCCTCCCAAAAAGAGGAGCTAGATTTCTTCTGACCCTTTGCCATGAGTAGCTGAAACGTTTTATCCTTTACATCCAAGTACCAGTGCTGGACCAAATTGCCTGGTGCCAGAGAAGATTCCTAACAAATATGTCTTGGAAGTCTGATTCATAACACAGTGCATGACTGCTCTCAGAATGGCAGCAGCAGCAGCAATCCTATCTGATAGTCATCACACCTCTGAAGGCAAATTTTCCAAAGAAGCAGATGTTGCCTTTGTGTAGGAGAATTAAGTTCATTACTTAAAGAGTATCTGACACCACAATAAGAATTTTGAAAAACATAATATTTGGACACAAAGCAGCTTATATTTCTTATTAGCTCTGTATTTCAATCCCAGTTATGGATTACTGCGGTCATATGCATGAAACAGGATAGTTGTTCCTTGAGGATTCATCATCTCCTATTGCTTCTTCCCAACCTGATGTCACAATACTTTGCGTGTGACATCACAGTTACTCCCAAGGCAACAGACTTTATAACTTTGAGTAAGCTAAAGAGGCAGATGAACTCTAAGGGATAGTGGGCTTGTTTGTGTGGGAATTTCTTCAGTTATAAATAATGGAGAGCAGAAATCTATAGAAGACATATAAAATACATGCTGAATAGTGTCAAAGCATTATACTTTTCAAAGTTTTCCTAAAGGCATCAACTGCTTTTTAAGAGTCCTCAGGAAAATCATGCCACAACATGGTTACAAACATATAACTAAGCCAGCAGAATAAGGCCACTAGGTCTATCAAGTCTGCTCATATTGCAAGGTCCTCAGCATCAGCTACTTACCCTCCCCCCTCCCTCCCTAATCTGTCATTCCTCTATGTCTGCCCCTCTCTTGACCCTTATATTCCCCTTAACTCTATTCCACCCTGTCTTGAAGCTGCCTACTACTTTCAATGAAACCACCTCCACAGGAAGCCCATTCCAACCTGCCATTACCCTCTCCATGAAGAAGTGCCTCCTAGACTCTCTCCTGTCCCCCAACCTGAGACTGTTTCACCTCATGTTCTGGTTCCACTTAACATGAAGAGACCCTCATTGTCCGCCCTATTTATTCCTTTCAAATGCTTGAAAGTTTCAATCATGTCTCCTCTGTCTCGTCTCTCTCCCCTAGGGGGGTACATATTCAAGGCCTCCAACTTCTTCTCATATGTCCTACCCAGCTGGCCCATGATCATCTTAGTTGCCCTCCCTTGGACCATCTCCAGTAGGTTTATGTCCTTTTTAAGGTATGGGAACCAGTACCAGGTACACTGTACTCTAGATGTAGCCTCACCAATTACCTGTACAGGGCAATATTACCTCCTCCCACCTGGCAATGCAGCCCAGCATTCTATTTGCCATGCCTGCTGCTTTTCTACATTGCATGGAGTGTTTCACATCACTAATGATCATCACACCCAGGTCCTTCTCCTCTTCTAAAGCAGATACCTGTACCCTGTCTAGGAAGTATCTAGTAGCCTTTCGAGGTTGTTCTTGGGTTTTTTGCTCCAGTGTCAATAACCTTGCATTTCTTTGTCTTGAAACCATGTTGACAAATCCTGGACCTCCTCTCTAGCTTTTCCAGCTCTTCCCTTAGGCCTTGTATCCTTTCTCCTATGTCCACACTCCCACAGAGCATGGTGTCATTTGTGAAAAGGAGAATTTTGCCCTTAATGCCATCTCCAATATAGTTGAGGAAGAACAATGCAAATGAAAAGTCCCTCACTCACCACCTGAAATTATAGACTGCTTCAGAAATGTTTCAAAAGTGCTAAATTTTATTGAAAAGTGCCAGTGCACACAAAAGACAGGTCATGAAGCATTTCAGAAATGACATTCCTTTATCAAAGTATCTCTTTTACACAGAGAGATGCCCTATTTTTATACATACTGATAACATAATCAGGAAGTGACATGATTTTGTGACATCACTCAAATAGTTGAGGAAGACATTGAACAGCACTGGTCAGAGCACCAGGCCCTGTGGGACCCCACTGGTGACCTCCCTGGTGCTCAGTAGTTCACCCCCCACCACCACTCTCTGGGTCCTGCAGGTCAGCCAGTTTTCCACCCACCTGGTCAACTTCTCACCAACCCCTAAATCAGGGGTGGTTCAAGTAGCTTTAATGTGGGGGGGGGCAACACAATGCAGAAACAAAGGCTGGGGATCTGGGGGACACCTAGGCCCCCACAAAATTTTACAATTTTTGCAGTGATTTTGTTTCATTTTTTATAGCTTTTGATACTTCTCTGGGGGAAAAAAAATCAGTAAGGAGTTAGGAGACTTTTTGACAATTTGGTTTAGCAGGAGGTCTATAGCAGCCTATTACCTGCAAAGATGTGGTATGTGAAATTGCCACTTTAAGGGATAGGTATTCAAATTCATGCTCCACAGAAGATGAGGTGAGGCAGATTGCAGTCAGGTTGTCCTTCACATATATAGCTACCCCCCCCAGGTTGTCGATCAGCTCTGAATAGTTGGTAGTTGGGTAAGTTTATATCCTTGTAAGCTGTGGTAGGCCTAAGCCAGGTCTCGGAGACCACCAAAATATCTGGTAAACCCATGCTTGGATCATAGTGATCTTTTTAAGTAGGCTGCACATATTAACATGGAGGAAGTTTAATCCTTTGAGCCTGGCTAAGTCAGATGGTGCAGCAATAGCCTCTGGAGGCCCTGGATTAAGTTCCACATTGCCTGAGCATAGCAGTAGCAAGAGCAGAAGTTTCATGATTGCAGCAAGGGATAGTTTGTAGATTCTTGATTTTGCCCGCTTCTTTGTGCTCTGAGTCGGTGTTCTACGAATCCCAGGTGAGATGCTTTGTCCTCCTAGGACAGCAGAGACTAAAACTCTGACTGAAAGGAGCAGTAAAGGTTTTACAGTAGGGAGGGGGTGCTGTGCTTCTGGTAGTAATGAAACCAACTGCGTCCCTCCATAGTAAGTTAGCCAAGGGCGTAGCTGTAGCTGGGGGAAGTTATAAACACATACCCAATCTCTCGCTGTTGTGGGGCATCCTGTGATTGGTGGCATTGTCTGCAACGATCTGGATAAAGGAGTACAAGGAAAACCCACAGCTTCCCCCCATTATAAACATTGTGGGGAGGGTAATGTTCATTCTATAGGTTTGGGCCTGTTCTGACAGGTGCACAGCAAAATGATTATTAGTATATGTTTAGTGTAGCAACAGTGAGTATCCTATCTAGGTATAGGCAAGGAGAATAGGTATTTCGGAAGAGTGTGGCCTAATCCTGGTGTGCGTAAAAGAGTGGAATTGTGCTTAGGGAAAAATGGATGGTCTTTTTAACAAGCATATGCCAGAATGCATTGAAGAGCAAAGGAGTTCATGAGAATAGGAACTAACTGACAGTATATTAACTACTACCTAAGAAAGGGTTATAGGCTGAAGTATTGAATTGGAGTTAATGCCATAGGGCAGTAGGTTACCATGGGGTGTGACTTTAGAAGGAGGTGGGGAGAGGGTCTATATAATAAGTGCAGAAGAAGGAGGAAGGGCAGGTGGGCATAAAAGTTGCGGTTTTACCGTATCTTCCAGCAACAACTGTCTGGGCTGGTGGGTTTGAGCGGCAGCAGAGAAGGCTGACCACCCGTTGGCCGAGTCTTGCCCTGGCGCTAGGCTGGGGGCTATTCCTGGAGCAGTTCTCAGTTGTTGAAAAAAAGAGACAGGCACCCTGATTAAATGCTGCACAGACACAAAGCATCTGCAGAAGCAGCAGGGGGGTCTCAATTTGCAATTGAAAGCTTGTAAAATGGGTATTTTCGCCTGGGCGTCTGGACCAAATTACAAAAGCACAGGAGGAGCTGAGATCACTAAAATAATAACACTTATCCAACAGTCAGTATCCCCAACCCCACAATTTCAGTGAAACAGCTTTTTTGGACAATTTATACATACATTTCCCAGTAAAAAAACAAGAATTAGCAGTTTAAAAGAAGTGGTAATAGAGCCAGGGCTGAGGACTGCGAGGGGTACCACAGACCATCCCAAGTAGTTCAATTGAAACAGGAAAACCAAACAGGGCAGGAAAACAACAAGCGACACATCTGGATGTGTTCATTACTATGCCAGCTTTACTGAATGGGGGTGTGGGGGTGACGTTTGTTTATTAGTAAAGACAATACACACCAGTCAATGACAGCATCTCCGCTGCCACAAGACTTGCTCTGGGAAGGTAATCGCACTTAAATGTTCATATGTGACTTTGGGAGACCACTGGGGCATTAAGCTCATTTCCAAACACATACTAATACTGATGGATGAAATAAAGAAACAATGTTTTATCGCCTTGCTATTAAGGAGAGGAAAATTTAAAACAACCGAGTAACAATAAGAAAAGCTTTGAATAATAAAAAAAAAAGCTTTGAAAGGTTATCGCCTGGGTGGGGTTGGGGGTACTAAATTCCAGTGAAATTACTCAGAATAAAAAATGTGAGCAGGGAGGTTGTTCAGTCTTCAGTTTTTGTCGTTTATAATTGCCTGTCTCTGCGGGAAACAAACGTGTACAAGGAGTACCTGTGGAAACGAGATTCACCTGCTGCACCTGTAATAGCTCCGTGGTTCCCTCAGTTAAAGCTGCTCCATCAGAGACTTGGCTGGTGATGTTTCTGCTGCTCTGTACTGATACCAGTCCAGAACAAGTCCTGGATTTGCTCATTTTTCTTTGTCATTGTCTTTTATCCCATACCTGTGAAGTGCCCACCGTCACCTCCTCAGTCCCTTACCTCGACCTTTTCCTTTAAGATGATATAATAAGCAGAGACAGCAGCAGCTTCAGATTGCCCCTATATGGTTTCTCCCTGCAATACACTGCTGAAACCATAGCAGCAGTCTCAGCAGCAGCTGAGCTGAATCCCCTGCGCCTGGCTATTGCAGATACCACCCAGCTCAGCATCAGCTGTAGACTGAAGCCCCGCAACCTGACTGAGATCTGTTTACCCTTCGAGCCACATGAACATTACGAACCACTAAAATCAGGGACACTGGTTTACCATGATTGAGAAAGGGCAAATTCCATTTTGCACATTGTAAAAACCAGTATTGTCTGCCAAGCCAAAATCCGTTGTTACCGGTGTTTGGTTTTGTGCACTTTATTTAACAATTTTTAGTTGTGTTAACATGCAGTTTAGACATCCACTATTGTACATCCATCCATCCTGGTACCAATTAAAAGTTATTTTAGGTTCCAGATGTGACAGCAGCAGCACTATGGCCGTCATCTGTCAGGTGCAATAATAGCAACAGCAGTGCGGCCCCTATCCCTTAGGTGTGACAAGGCAGCAGCAACAGCACTAAAGCCCCCCCCCCCAGTGTGACAGAAGCAGCAGCACTGCAGCCCCATATCCCTCAGATACACATCCTTGAAAGCACTGTGCCGTGACTTCAACTTCCAACTCCAAGCAAGATGGCAACAGCAGTATCCCCTCAGTCCTGAAGGTTTGACAGCAGCAGCACAGCAGCTCCAATCCCTCAGGTGCAATGGTGATGGCAGTAGGTGCAGCCCTCGCCTCCTCAAGTGTGATGGCAGCAGGTGCATTACTGCAGTCCCACCCTTCAGGTGTGATGGCAGCAGGTGCATCACTGCAGGTTGAAGCCCTCACCCTTCAGGTATGATGATAGCAGCTGCAACACTGAAGCCCCCACCCCTAAGGTGTGATGGCAGGTGGTGCAGCACTGAAGCCCCCACCCCTCAGGTGTGATGGCAGCGCCTGCATCACTGCAGCCCACATGCCTCACCCCTCAGGTGGGATGGCAGCAGGTGCAACACTGAAGCCTCCACCCCTTAAGTGTGACAGCAGGTGGTGCAGCACTGAACCCCCACCCCTCAGGTGTGATGACCACAGAGATATCATGACAGTACTCGTGCAACAATGCCATGTACCAAAGCTTGTCTGTCAGAGCTCAGACATGAATTAAGCAGAACCACCAGACGCCAAGGTGGACTACGTTGGTTCAGTCCCTAGCTAACATTTAAGCTGCCTGAATTGATTTACTTATAAACAAAGTGCACCCAATTAAAAAAAAATCCACACGTGATTGAGGATGCTAATGGAGTGATATACAATCTCACCCAAGTAATAAACCAATCCAGTATTACACCCACAGTAAACTGGGCACTTTCTGACTTGGTCTTCATGAAAATGAAGCCTCTTAGTTTTCATGTCGGAGTTTAGACTCATAAAAGGAGTCTTACCGGCAGAGGTGAAGCCACGGCCACTGTACAAATCGGAGCTTCATCTCTCCTATCCCCCCTACAGTAAACATAAATAAATTAATCTTTGTGCCCGATCACTAGTCCGGTGTGCCCGGCATTTTAATTTATGGCACTATTGAACATGATGCGCTCTTGCTCACAGCACAGCACAGCAAGCTGATGACATTGCCATGCCTCTTCCTCAATAGACAGGGCAATAGTGCCCTAGGCACACCCATGGGATTTATAAAAGGGCACTAGAGATATAAACTTCAATCTCCATGCATAAGGGCACTATTGAGGAAGGGGCAAGGTCGTGTCAACAGTTCATGAGAGCGCGGGATGTTCACGAGTGCCAAAATTAAAATGCAGCATGCACTGGAGAATTTACCAGTTTGAGGGTCAGGTACAAAGATTATTTATTTAATCTAGTGCCTACAGAGGGGACCAGAGATGAAGCCCTTATCTGTACAGCAGTTATGGCTTCACCTCTCCTGGTAGTTCTCCTTTGAAGAACTCATCGTCACGGCTGGTCTGGTGGCACTGAGGGTTGAGGTGTTGGACGCCACATCTCGCACCACGCCCGGTTTGGAAATGACTCAGGTCATTGGAGGGCGAGCAGGGGAGGGAAGGAATTGAACATCCGGACTGCTCTCCCCTCCTGGGGTGGGTTCTGGGGTATGCCTGTTCCGTATTGGCTCCGGGTGGAGACCATGAGCCCTACATGCAACAGGGCTTGACACTAAGTTAGGGGTAGAGCAGCGGCAGCCAGGCATGTAAATGCAATGCCAGCATTGCACTTCTGTGCTCTGGGGGTAAACTGTGTGGAAAAAACCCTGGTGGCCTAGTGGAGGTGACGGGGGCCAGGAGACCTGCCCACATCCCAACACCGGACATGCTTCACTCGGGTCCAGCTCTACCAGCTTGCATGGCTGTCCCTCTAATCGCAGATAGGTCACCACAGGTGGTGGCCGGGCCCTCCCCTGTGGGGTGATTGAGGGACTGGTCAAACCATGAAGCTGAGTGGAGTCAGCCCTGTAGGAGCCCAGCAGAGGAGGTTTCAGGCAGGGATTAGAGACAGAAAAGTTAAGTGGTACCCTGGAGAGATGCCCTAGGTTCCAGTGAATAAAAAAAAAAAAAATCCTCATCATCTCTGTAGTTCCCCAACCCTAGTAAACATGGACTGCACTGGCACCAAGGCAGTCCCACCACACCACCTAAGAGAATATACACATATACACCACAGGGAGTTTGAGGGAATGACACCTCCAGATACCCATGCACAGCCATGCAGGACCCAGCCTGAAAGGTAAGTACTTGGTTGGTGATTTTTATTAGCATCACCTATGACAATGGGTGGTGGGCCTGGTTGCGGTAGCCCAGGTTGCCACAAATGCTCCCCCTACCACCAGTTACTTCAAAATTGCCTTATCCGACAGTTTTGAAGGGCACAGATGAAACATGGTTGATTGATGTGGTTTAATAACATTTTTTTTTGTTCTAGTGTGCGTCTCTATTCTTCTACACACAGACACAAACACAGACCACCCAAAAGTGACTTTTTTTTTTAAGTCATATTTACATTCAGGATAGAGACAGGGTGAAGCAGGTCCCAGACATACAACACAGTAAGTGAAATACATTTTACAATTAAGAAGACATGCCCAGCAATCCACCTTAAGACCGCCAAGCAACGTACCTTCCCCTGCCCCGGGGGGACTGGCTGGGTCACAGGCCAGGCCACCAAACAACGTACCTTCCCCTGCCCCAGGGGGACTGGCTGGGTCACAGGCCAGGCTACCAAACAAAGTACCTTCCCCTGCCCCAGGGGGACTGGCTGGGTCACAGGCCAGGCCACCAAACAACGTACCTTCCCCGGCCAGGCCACCAAACAACGTACCTTCCCCTGCCCCGGGGGGGACTGGCTGGGTCACAGGCCAGGCCACCAAACAACATACCTCCCACTGCCCCAGGGGGACTGGCTGGGTCACAGGCCAGGCCACCAAACAACGTACCTACCCCTGCCCCAGGGGGGACTGGCTGGGTCACAGGCCAGGCCACCAAACAACGTACCTTCCCCTGCCCCAGGGGGGACTGGCTGAGTCACAAGCCAGGCCACCAAACAACGAACCTCCCCCTGCCCCAGAGGAGACTGGCTGGGTCACAGGCCAGGCCAGAAAACATCTTGTTGAACTACACAATAATATGAAATTACTACATGAACACACTTTAACATTTTTGTAAATAGTTTCTACTGTAGGATTTCATACCTCCCCAACAGTTCCTAATTTTGACACAAACTTTTCAGTGCTCAGCAGTCCCTTGTACGAGAGGGTAAGCATGTCAGGAACCCAGCACACTGGCATACATGTGGGGAAAAAAATGGTTCTGTGCCACTCTGCCCATCCACCCTTCCCTCCACCATCATCAGAGGCCAGAACCATTTTTTCCAGCACATGTGCCAGTCTGCCCAGTCCATCCCACCACTGATCAACCACAGTAGCATGGCAAGGACCCAGGGGATTGGCATACATGTTGAAAAAATGGTTCTGTGTCAGTATGCCCATCCATACATCCTCCCTCCTCCATCACCAGAGGCCAGAAACATTTTTTTCAACCATGTGTACCAGTCGGCCAAGCCCTTCCCTCTGCTGACCATCAACAACAAGCCACAGGAACATGGCACAAACCCTGCAGACTGGCATACATGTTGAAAAAATGGTTTTGTGCCAGTATGCCCATCCACCCCCCATCCTCCATGACCAGAGGCCAGAATCATTTTTCCCAGCATGTGTACCAGTCTGTCAACCATCAACGACAAGCCACTGGAGCATGGCATGGACCCAGAATACATGTTGGAAAAATTGTTCTGTGCCAGTCTGCCCATCCACCCACCCCCCCATAGCAACCAAGGCCAGAACAATTTCATTTAAACATGTAGTACTTGCTAGGCCTGTCCTTTCACCCACAAACAAGAGACCACAGTAGCAAAGGACTGACCTGTCCTACTGGTAACACCCCCCCCCAAAAAAAAAACAGATATCAAAACATGATCATTTTTTTAATTAAGCATACCAGCTCATGCAACCACCCATCTCTATCTTCCTTCCCCTGCTTTCTCATACAAACAGACGCAGTGCTACACCCCCCCCACAAAAAAAAAACTTACCAGACTATGGCAGGCACTTAAGCAGTTGTCCTGTGGCAGAGGATGGCAAGGCAGGTCAGGTCAGCGGCAGCACAAAGAAGCAGAAAGGGCATCATCAGCCGAAGGAAGCTGGTAGAGCAGGCTAGCAGCCAAAGCTGGCAGGGCAGCTCAGCACAACAGCACACCAGAATCAAGCTCAAGTGCTCACCCCAATGCACCTGCACAGCCACTCTCCACACCCCAAACCAGCACAGCCACTCTCCACAACCTGCCAAACCAGTACAACCACTCTATCCACCACGTTTCAGCATTGATTCACATCATACCACCACAATAAACAAGTGTCCTCATGTCAACACATCAAGTACCCCCACCAACACATAATATAAGTATCCCCACTCCAGTGACACACAAATACAGCCAGTGTCCCAATCCCATGACCAGTATCCCTACACCAACATGCCAAGTGTCCACCACACCACCCTGACCAATGTCCCCACCCCACTAACACAGTCTATTTCCACACCACACCAAGCCATTGTGCCCACCCCACCATACCAGTGTCCCCACACCAACACAAAGTATCCCCACCCAGTGTCCACCATACCTCCATGGTCAGTGTCCCCACTCGACCATACTTCCGTGCCCAGTGTCCACACCCCACAAACAGAACCAACCTCTAACCCCCCCTTCGCTATACCCCCCAGCTGAAATCTAAGATGGTCACCAAGCTATACACCCCGCCAGCTGAAACCTAAGATGACCACCAAGCCATACAGCCCACCGCTGAAACATAAGATGGCCAACAGGCCATACTTCCTATCAAACCCAAGCTGAAACCTGAGATTACAATCAGGCCAGTGAACCCCAACAGCAGTGCCACTCACCACACCCCACCAGCACAGCTGCTTTCCCCAACTTGATGGCCCAGCACGGCCCTTCCCCACACCCCCATGGACCAGCATGGCCCACCTCTCCACCACACGGACCAGCACAGCCCCTCTCCCCATCCACACAAACCAGCATTGCCCATCTCACCACCCAGACAAACCAGTGCTGCCCCCTCCCCACTCAGACCCACCAGCATGTCCCATCTCCCCACCCAGACGAACCACCAAGACCCATCTCCCCACCCTCACGGACCAGCACAGCCTCTCTCCCCACCCAGACCCACCAGTACGGCCCATTTCCCCACCCAGAAGAACCAGTAAGGCCCATCTCCCCACCCACATGGACCAGCACCGCCCCTCTCCCCACCCAGATGGACCTGCATGGCCCATCTCCCCACCCAAACGGACCTGCATGGCTCCTCTCCCCACCCAGATGGATCAGCATGGCCCCTTTCACTACTACCATGGAAAAGCATGGCCCTTCTCCCCACCCAGATGGACCTGCATGGCCACTATTCCCACCCCAATGAACCTGCACAGCCCCTCTTCTCAATCCCATGGACCAGCACGCCCCTTCTCCTTTCCACCACGGACCTGCATGGATACTCTCCCCACCCAGATAGACCAGAACAGCCCTCTCCACACTCCCACAGACCAGCACAGCCCCTCTCCCCACCCAGATGGATGTGACCAGACACTAGTCCCACCATCGGACCTGCACGGCCCCACCCCACACCCAGACTCACAAGCAAGGCCCCTTCACCCACCCAGATGGACCTGCATAGTCACTATCCTACCCCAGTGGGCCTGCCAGCCCCTCTTCTCACTCCCATGGATCAGCAAAGCCTTTCTCCCCACCCCCTGGACCAGCATGGCCCCTCTCCTCACTCCCATGGACCAGCATGGTCCCTCTTCTCATTCCCATGGACCAGCATGGCCCCTCTTCCCACCCAGATGAACCAGCATGACCACTCTACTCACTCCCATGAACCAGCATGGCCCCTCTCCTCATTCCCATGGACCAGCATGGTCCCTCCTCCCACCCAGATGAACCAGCATGGCCACTCTACACACTCCCATGAACCAGCATGGCCCCTCTCCCCACCCAGATGAACCAGCACGGCCCCTCTGCTCACTCCCATGGACCAGCATGGTCCCTCCTCCCACCCTGATGAACCAGCATGACCACTCTACTCACTCCCATGAACCAGCATGGCCCCTCTCCCCACCCAGATGAACCAGCACGGCCCCTCTCCACACACAGACCCACAAGCACGGCCCCTCTGCTCATCTAGACCCATGAGCACTACCCATCTCCCCACCCAGACTCATCAGCATTGCCCATTTCACCACCCAGATGAACCACTGCCTGTATCCCCACCACCAAAACCAATGTCCACACCCACTGATAGTATTCTCACCTGACTCCACCACAACCAGTGTCGCTACAACACGGCTAGTGTCCCCACCCCATTGCAAGTATCTACACCCCATTGATTAGTGTCCCCTCCCCACCAACACGGCCAGTATTCCCACACCAGCACAACCAGTATCCCCACTCTGAACCCCATGATCAGTGTCACTACCCTACTGCCAGTAACTCCACCCCACACCACCACCACCACAAACCAGTGTCACCACCCCACTGCCAGTATCCCCACCCCACACCACCATGACCAGTGTCCCCACACCAGCACTGCCAGTATCACCACCCTGCACCATGATGACCAGTGTTCCCACCCTACTGAAAGTATCACCACCCCACTCCACCATGACCAGTGTTCCCACCCCACCAACCATTGTCCCTGTCCCACCAACACAACCTGCCTACACCATCCCCCAAATAGACACAGCTCCCCATGAAGCACACACTCAAAAAAAGTTTATTTCAGGGAGAAGAGCTGGAGGAATGGAGAGGGCCCTCCCAGGATTGGCAATGTAAACCAACAGTTTTATTTCTCTGCAGGGTGTATGGAAAGAAGATCCTGTAGGAGAGAAAATAGTAGAGCTGTACAAATGGGCACACATACACTTGGGCTGGTCGGAGGCAACAAAACCCAGAGCAGAATGGACTGGTCTTTTCAGCCGCCACTAGATGAAACAAAACTTGTGTTGGAGAAGAACAGAACCAAATGGTCTCACATTCCACCCCCCTCTCTGATTCAGGAATAGGAGAGATAGAAGATTGCGGCATTAAATGCACACTTGGTCTGGCATTCGATCCACTCACCTCACCCCCACCAAACAGCACCACCACCACAACAAACTTTGGGACTGAAAATGTCACTGTGGCACACATTAGAAAATAATAAATAGACACACCTTGACCGTATTTGATTGCGGTCTCTCGCTTTCAGTCTTCACGCCAACCCAACCAGCTTTGGGACAGTAGGAATAAATATAAATCCAATTACAGAATTACAGAAATAAATGATATTTTCAGTGGTAATGGCTTAGGGACTTAATGGGGAATTTAGAAAGAGCAGAATTAACATTTTTAGCAGAGATTGACCGTCCATTCACAGGTCCCACTTTACCTGCCTAAGCTCACAAGAAGCACAGCATTATTTTTTTTAAACAAGTGCAGAGTTACTTGGAAGGCATTCCACAGTCCATGTGAGCAGCAATGGGTCCAGAGCAGAAAAGTTTCCGCAGCAAACTACACTCTTAATAGAAAGCAAAGGGCAAGGCAAAGAAGAACGCACACTCACTATCCAGCAATATATAGAGCTATGTTCACGGAGATAATGAGAATAAATGCTGTTTCTGTTTTTGGAGCCGTTTTCGGCTAGCCAATGAGATTTCCGCTTTTCCATCAGTGTCACCTCATATGTGGTAAACCAGTGTCCCTGACTAAAATTACTACTCTATTTAAAAAAAAAATTGGTAAAATGTTGGGGGGCCGAAATAACTGTATGGCCCCCCCGAAATACAAGTGGGGGGGCCATGGCCCGGCCGGCCTCCCATTTTAGCCACCCCTACCCTAAATCTGCCAACTTCCTGATCGACCTTTTGTGAGGTACAGAGTCAAAGGTCTTGCTGAAGTCCAGGTAAAGGATGTCCACTGCTTGGCCCCTATCCATTGTTTTAGTGATCCAGTCAAAGAAGTCAATCAGATATGTTTGACATGCCCTCCTTCCCCATAAACCCGTGTTGCCTCTTATCCTGGAGACCATTCTCGTCAGATACTGTACTAGCCTTTCCTTAAGTATGGTCTCCATTAGCTTGCACATGATTAAGATTGTCTAATGGCAGAGGGCCAGAGCCATTAAACTTGAAGAGGATACATCTGTACATCTGTAATAGCTGCCCCCACAGCAGGGTAAGCTCACCACCAGGTGGTGCCTTATTCTCAACTCAAGTCCTGTCTGAGAGAGTGACAGCTGCCTCAAGTGGGATAGCTGTATGTTCAGTATTAGAGATCCCCAAAACCAAAATTGGCAGAATCTCCTATGTTATGGGCAAAATTTAATGAAAGAGCAGATTCCTACCTCCCATTGCAGTGCTTTATTATTCCTGATCGAGTCACCCGTCACACCACCATTCTTAAACTATATCTACTTTCACTTTGACATTAAAATTAAATACTTTTAAAATCCTGCTTTTTGTCTGGCTACTGTTATTGCTGCCTGAACTCTCGCTGCACAGTGGAGCTGCCTGAAATCTCACGAGACTTCATGTCTGACATCATAAAATGAATGTGATGCTCTTCTGTGTAGTGTGAAAGCATGTCATACTTCTTGAATTTGCGTTGAGGGACTTTGCTGTCAGTGCTGATAGTGTCTGTATTTTAGTAACATTGTAGACACTAGAATTACATTGTTGTACTTTCTCAGCTAAATTTCAGGATCTCAGCCTAATACTTTTAATGTTTACTCCTGTTATTTTCTAAAAAAAACTGTGTATTACTTTCATATAGGTAATGTTCCTAATAACTGTTCCATGTACTCATAATATGGCCGTGGTGAGTAGTGTGCCCTGCAGTGTTCCATTACATTAGTGGCCTGTTATAATATTCAGAATTAATTTTGGGTACAGTATGTCTAATTATAAAGCCTCTCATTCACTTCTAAGTAATTTCTTTATACAAAGCAGTGAGACATCTATAGTAATTGGTCCTGTCCATCAGTTGGTGCTATTCTACTAACTAGGCTGTAAGTTTTTTGGTTTTTACTGTGTCATAATCTACTGTTCTATCATAAATAATGTTTAATTAGGCAGTGTGTCACCATTGTTATTGATCTATTCTCTACTGCATTATCATATAAATCACAAAGAATTCTAAACATTTACTAATCACTGCTCTCAAAAAATCTCTCCTGCTATCTTGCAGTTCAATTATTTTTCATTGTCATACTTACTACTGTTATTATTCATATTGTTATTATAACAATAACAGCTAAGATGTCTAAGTGCTGCATTGCAGGAGGATGCAGTAACACAAGCGCAGACAGTCAGCCTCCACTATTGGCCTCATGATGATGATCTGTGTAAGAAGTGGGGCAATTTTGTTTCATCTATGCATAAACTTTGGATTACTGGTAGCAAACCAGTGTGTTATCTGTGGTGCACATTTTAATGTCCCAGATGATTTCATTAATTACAATCAGTGGGCTGCTGGTTTAAAACAAAGATTGGATCTGGCACCATGTGCTGTCCCCACTATAAAACCCCAAATACCTAAACCTTGTCTCATACCTCCTGATCCTGCCTGCAAGAATTCTAAAGTTGTGAGTCCTCGTAAGGCTACTTTAAAACTAAAGATGCAAAGAGTAGTTCATTGTTGTCTTGTCTTAAATGTCTTATTTTTCTTCTATTACAGATAGTACATATTTATGTTCGGTGATAGCCTACTTATTTTCAACCTATTATGCCAACATACCCAGTAGGTTTACGTGGTGAGATTTAAACTTCCATGCACACCGACCCATTCAGTGGATGCTGTGGGCAAGGTGAGGTGGGGTAAGATGACCGGGAAGGGGAGCACATCAAAAGGGTTCTGTTTTCGCAGTGAGCCCCTCCCTAGCTTGGCGAATGTCTCCTGAAGATGATAGGATTACCTTTTTTTTATGGGTGAGTTTCAAGGACCTGCCATGGAAGAGACCCAGTAGGCTCTGTAGCAAGGTTTGCTGGGGGAGAGGGACCACCTCGATGCCTACTCTACACTGTGGTGCTCAAGCACTGGTTCAGCTTCTTGATGCTGCTTCCTCAGGACAGCTCCATAGTTACGGAGCTACTGGGGGTCCTATTTCTCATCCGGGAGGCTTAAAGGAGTGGAATCTTGGGGATCTTGCTTTAACTTGGTGTCTGCAGGTTCAGTCCTGACCATTTGTGGAGAGTTTTATACATGAACCAAGGAAGACGTAGCAGCACTCAAGACGTGGTTGTATCAGTAGTAATCCAGCTTTATTTTAGACAATAGTGCTGTATAATAACACATGTCTGACAGTACCCTGATAAACAGTAGTTACCCCAACATTTTGACTCAAACCAGAGTCTTCATCATGGGGTGGGGCTGTAAAGAAACCATCATACTTAAATACTAGACATTTTAGGTGCAAATGATATCACAAAACAGTCAAACTTCTAAGTGCTAAATACAAAACAGTGCTAGATACTGGCTGTTATTCTTTTACTTTCATTATCGATCCTATAGTTAATTGAAGCAATTTAGAATTAAACAGTGCAGTTATAGAAATAAAAATAAAATGAAAGTATATAAGGAGTTGCTAGATCGGACAGTCCTCAGTAGTATCAAAAGACTTCAGTAACAAGGACCCCCTATCTATTAAGGTACACGTCTAATTCATTCTGGGGATTTGTTACAAGGCAGTCTTTGTCCTGGTAAGGCAGAGCTCCTCTAAGATTGGGATCTGACCTCAAAAAGGAGAAAGAGAGAGAGAACAACAGAGCAATTAGGTTAATAATGACAAGGTTCAAAAGAAAGTAATTACTCAGATATAATAATCAAAATGTTTTAATAAATTCCATAAGTTCCACAAATTCCACTAACCACTAATTATTACAATATTCTGTTTAATGTTAGATCATTACTAAGTGAAGTCAGTTTATTTTTTAAGAAAAGGTTTTAGGTCACACTGATTGTTCAGACCATTCAGTTTAAAACTATTCATGTTATAAATCCATTTGCTCTCCTTTTGTAGGAGCAAGATGCCTTTGTCACACCTCCTCCCCATTTTTGGAGGTGGGATCTACTCCAAACCCATAAATTTAAAGCCACCTTGCCTCGAAGCATGCTGTGAAATGAAGTGGGATCTTACAGGGTTTCTTTGTTACCATTAATAACTGACCCTACATGCACCTGAATCCTTTGTTTCAGAGGGTGTACTGTCTTGCCAATATATATATACAGTATGAGACCACACTCACACCAAAGAGTGTAAACAACATATGAAGTATCACATGTTATGATTTCTTTGATTTCCATCTTTTTATCATAATGTCTAGGGTGGGTGAATCTGTCACTGCTCCATGCATATCTACAGATGTTGCATCTATGACACTTAGGTCTCTTTGTCAACCATGTACTTCTGTTAGATGTGCTATCTCTAAAACGACTATGGACCAATTTGTCTTTATTTTATTTATTTATTTATATAGTTATTTGAATTTTGGTAACCAGGTAAGCCCACTGAGACCATGCAGTCCCTTTTTCAGGGGCAATCCGGATGAGGGTACTTAGGACAATAAGCTTACAACAGTATTAAACAGAAGTATACAACACTGAACATAATAATAGAATAATGAATCAAGGAGATACAATAAGTGAAGAGTCACCATTGATTATAGTACATCTAACAAGCCACATGGCAAAGTGAAATTAAGGCAGTGTTCAAAAAGCAAGAAATGCTTTAGACAGGATTATAATTGGGTAAGATCTTAAGGATAGCCAAGTAGGTGTTTATACGTTTGTACTGATATACAGTACCTGTGTTCTCCTGGAACTTCAGTGCGATAGACAGAAATACTTTAGATCTAGAAGAAAACAATGATGGGACCAGTGCTTTACTAAATGAGACCCTAGGAGCAGAACCCATTGCCATGCCAACTTGAGTGTCACTAAACAGAATCAGCCAGTTTATATGAACTATATTGTCTACCCTACCTGAGATAAAATTATATTCAGTAATGAAAGTGCAGGATATTTTTTCATTAGTGTTTTCCTCTTTGTTTTTTGGAAGACTGCTCCTGTCAATCTTGCTAACTTTCTCCTTTGTTTTTGTTTTTTTCAGAAGATCCCACTCGTATCCTCTTGTCCTTAAACCTGGCAATGAGTTCAGAGGCCTGCTGTTCAAATAACATGTTGGTGTTGCGGTTTCTCTGCCATAGGGGATTGAATTCTTAAGGCTTGGGAGGGCACTGGAAGCATGTAAAAGAGAATTTGTAGCAGTCGGTTTGTGGTAACAGCTTGTTTCAATCTCTTGCTTACTGGTAGTTGAAAGTGTCAAATTGAGAAAATCATATATATATATATAGCCAAACGTGAAACAAGCATCAAAACTGATTTTAAAATAAAGAGAAGGATTTTAAAATAATTTTTGATGCTAATTATTTTGTTTCAAGTTTGGTTTTATATATATATATATATATATATATATATATATATATAGATATATATATATATATCTATCTATATATATATATATATATATATATATATAAACTATGTTGCTGTAATTAATAAATGAGATGTTAGACCATTATTTGAAATGAAACTATTGCTTTGGAACATCACTTTAAATTTCTTTTGTAAATCCTTTTTAGTATGTATTAGTTAATGTTGTTCAGCTGAATTTAATTAATCATGGGGAGTATAAAATGCAACATGCAATTCTTTGAAGCCACACCCCCTGATTAAGACTTTACACTGAAGCAGTGGGGTAAGGCATGTACCCTGTGCTTGAAGCTAAATAAATCAAACTGAAGTTTATTTGTAACATTGTAGTCTGGTTTACTTACATGCTGTGTGGTTTGGAGTGCAGGTCTGTTCAGGACTGTTTGCTTCATACTCAGGCTGGCTGCCTGTGATCTGCACCCCTCACGTTAACGGCTCATGGTGATACCCCTTTGGAACTGTGTATCATTTACACAAAGGCGGATGTTCATTAAGGAATGGGTTGTAGCTGACCATGCGAATGGCAGATATGTGTTTGTGCATCATAGGATTGGTGGGGAAACCATCACCTTTGGTAACATTTATGCCCCAGAAGATAAAGGCCCTGGGCTTGATTCAGAGACAAGCCAGACAGACACAAGCCCTGGCTGTGCTGAACATTTGGCACACGGGGCTTGCAGCCATCAATCGGGACTCACAATCCCACGTGTCATCTGCCGTGAGTTCGATCATCTTTTTGCTGGTCTAACTTTGTGGTAAACAGGGGGCCTCTTTTCACAGGACTTGCACCAAATAGTTGGCGAAAGCCGCCGTAAAGTAGGGAAATTGTCGCAAATGCAGGACCTTTCTGAACTGGGTGCAAGCTGTATCAATGTGTTTAGCACAGCTGCGGGTTTGACACAGGGTTTGACGCAAGCCCTGCGCCAGCTTTCTGAAATTAAGTAACAACATGATTTTGCTTAACTACAGTACATTAATCTCTGTTTGTGTCTGTCTACTATACCTAGCTCTTTTATATTGTCACCTTCAAAAGACTCTACTTTTCTTGCTTATATTCTACTTTCTCCAAACTGATTTTTCCTCCCCATTGTAGAGATAATACTTTAGATGTGTACCTGATTTTTTGCAAAACTATTTAAACATGAAAAATGCCTAAATGACATGGTAAATATTTGTGACAGCACAATATATGATTATCAGAGATTAACAGAGTTAAACAAAATCATGTTGTTACTTAAGAAAATACAAAGGATCTATTTTTCTAAAATATTTTTGGTTTTTTCTAAACACCTGTTGTCACCTGGTAATGTAATTATCACCTTGCATGCATGTACCTTTAAATATTCACTTTAAATATGGGCGTTGTATGTTATGCCTCAGACCCGCCCCCTGAGGAAGGCCTTGTATTGGGCTGAAGCACTGGGAATGTAGGGTGCTGTCCTAGACACCTTTGCCACATTAAAATTTGGATACCTTATCCTGACTACTAGTGTTATTTAGAAGTGATATGAGTGCATAGTTTCTGCTAACTTTATGTGTCTTTGGGCTGGTGGCCCATGCTCTGCATCGGGGGTTTCCATCCTCAGTGCACCTGAAGCTTCTAAAATTAGTGTTAGGTTTAGGGACTGTTGACACTGGGCCCAGAGCAGGTCCTAGTTTAGAGTGGTGGACTCACATATTAAATATTTGGACATCCAGATGGGGAAGTCAGTAGAGGCTTGTATAAACTTCATTATACGCTCCTCCTTAGTAAGGTACACTGGGACCTAGAAAAGGCACCTAGCTTCACCTGAGCTCTTTTCTTCTAGGTTTGCTTATAAGGACAGAGCAAGTAAAAATATTATCAGGGCAAGGAAGAAGATTAAGGCTTCTTTTGGGTAGCCAGATTTACTGTGTGTTATTATTTTCTTTTGTGCTCACAGGTTTTGTTACTGTTTTTTGCTTACATTTTACTGCTTTATTGTCATCTGATTCAAATTGTTTACTGTTGCAGGGTATACTTTCTGCTGCATTATTACAGGGTGTGCCTACAGGTTTGTTACTGTTTTGTGCTTTCAGATTACTGCTGTAATCTTCTCTTTTTTTTTTCAATTGTTTAACCAGGAGTGGCACACTAAGCTGAAAGCTTATTTACAGGTGCAACCTGGGAGCACAGGGAAGTTAAGTGACTTGCTCGGCGTCACACAGTATGCAAGTGAGGGCTGTGAGATTCAAGCCCAGGTCTCCGGATTTGCAGTTCAGAGCCTTAAACTACTGCTGATTCAAATTGTTTTTTGCAAGGTATATCTTCTGTTAAAGTGTTCTGCAGGTTGCGCTTACAGGCTTTGTTATTTTTTACTACTTTATTTTTCTCTGTAGCAAAGTGTTTTTTGCAGGGTATATCTTCTGTGAAATTTTTACAGGTGATGCTTACAGATTTTATAGTTTTATCTATCTTTACGCTAAGCTTTCTGGGCTAATTATAAGACCACATATGAGATACAGACTGAGGGACAGCGACTGCATTTGTTGTTGGTTGATTGTTTCTGCTCTTACCTCCTTGTTTCTTTCATCCGTGGTTCTTCTTTTTTGGCAGGGGAAGGGCCCAACCACCCACCCCCATCTCCAACCACCCCATGATATGCTCATTTTGTAGAGTAGCACAGTCATGACATTTCCTGTAGCAAAGCAGGAAGGGAAGGATCAGAAGGGTATCCACACAGTGACCTCACTTACAGGGGCACACTTAATTTAACTTGTTATAAAACATTATACAAAAACAAACAAAAAAAAAAAAAAAAAAAAAAATTTGCTTTCATTTTCATTCTAATTACTCAGGTCAGGTTATAAACCCAGCAACTCAACTGGAATAGATATTATTAACTGCAGGTACTGTGGGACACTTTTCAAAAGGGCAGTTATACAGGATTTAGGACACTGTCCTACATGCTGGACCATTGGAGATCTAAGGACTCAGCTTCAGGCAGCATAGGCAGAGACTGCGCACCTCAAATCACATATTCAGGAGGAAATGTATTACAAGAACTGCCCACCATTTCCTCAACATCCAACTGAGGCACCTTGACCACAGAGGGTAGTTGGTCCAGGAGGTTGGCAGGTGGTTAGAAGGGACAAATTGCGTACCCCATTACTCAGTGCTCACCAACATATCACCTCCACAAACCATATAAAAACTACAAACAGGTATCTGCCTTTATCTCCAAAATCAAACAAAGGGGCAGAGGACACTGCAGAGCAGGACACTACAGCACAGGAGCTAGTGCTACAAAACCTGCCCAAAACAGGAACCAAAACAAAAAAAGCAAAAAGGAAATCCAAAACACTTCTGATCATAGAAGACTCCATGATTAAGGGAGTTCATATCTACCTCTGGCCAGGGGTAATGGTCAGCTGTCTCCCAGTAATATCAGAATGGAGAGACACTGACTGCATTGTTAAAATCATGCAGGAAGCAGGGAAAACATCAATGTCCTGGTACACATAGGGACTAACAATCTTGCCAGCCAATCAGTTGTGGAGACCAAGGAATACCTGACCAGGCTGGGTGACAAACTGTCATCCATTTCCTCCTGCATCTCCTTCTCTGAGATCCTGCTGGTCTGGGAGAGGAGGGCAGATGGACAGAAGGTCAGAAAAGGGGAGATAGGGGAGCTAAACATGTGGCTCAAGGGCTGGTGCCAGGAAAAAGGACACAAATGTGTAGGTAACTGGCAACAATTTTGGGAGTGAAAGTTCTTCAAATTCAATGGACTGCATCTGACTTAGAAGGGAGTCAGTACATTGAGGCAGAAGTTTGATGTCTTTGCAGAATATTTAAACTAGCAAATGGGGAGAGGGGTGCAGCGCTCGATACATTGAACGGAAAGAACACCCCCCCACCCCAACTAGTGATCAAACAGGAGTTCAGCATGTTTGTAGTTTAATTTGCATCACCAGGTAAGAAAAAAGGTCGAGCTCCCCATACGATGCACAGGGGAAAAGCTGGACCACATCCCACAACTAACGCACCAAAATCTGACCAATGGAAAATCATGTACACAAATGCTCGCAGTCTGGGAAACAAGATCCCAGACCTGGAGGCAACAATAACGGAGGCTAAACTGGACATAGTAGCCATTAGTGAGACATGGTTCACCAGTAACCACACTTGGGAGACTTCAGTACCCAGCTGTGTACTGTTCAGAAGAGACTGAAGTGCAAAAAGGGAGGGAGTGGTCCTTTATGTCAATGAAAATATCAAAGCTACAGAAATTCAGAATACACATAAGGAGCCAGAAGAACTGTGGGTCACCCTGGAAACAGAAAATGGGACAGCCATACAAACTGGGGATGTCTACAGGCCTCCAGACCAGGGGAAGGACATAGACACTTTACTGTTAGAAGATATACAAAATATGACAGCTAAAGGGGAGGTTCTGATAATGGGAGACTTCAACAGGCCAGATACAGATTGGTCAACACCAGTAGGAACATCCACCAGAACAAGACACATAGAGGATTCCCTGCAGGGTGAGGGCCTCAAACAATTGGTACAGCAACAACCCATAAGAGACAGGGCTATCCTGGATCTAGTACTGACTAATGGAGAAAGGATCACAGATCTCCAGGTAGAAGGTTACCTGGAGGCCAGTGACCATCCCATGGTATGGTTCAATTTGGCCACTAGAACTAAATCATCCCATTCCAAGGCAAAATTATGGGACTTCAGAGGAGCTGACTTTGATAAGATGGCCAACAGAGTCAAGCTAACCCTGGCAAGAAGAAATACAGATGACGGGGTACAAGCAAAGTGGGCAAGCATTAAGGATGCAATACTTGAAGCAACATTCCATTGCGTTAGGAAGAAAAGCAAGAGCAAAAGAAGGAGGAACCCACGTTGGTTCTCAAAAACAGTAGCAGAAAAGATCAGCGCCAAAAGGTTAGCCTTCAAGAAATATAAGCGAACGCAGTTGGAAGAAGATAGGGAGGCATACTAAACTTCCCTAAGGGAAGCAGGGAAGGCACTAAGGCAGGCAAAGGTCCAAACCGAGGAAACACCAGCTCGAGCAGTAAAAGAAGGAAACAAGACTTTCCTAGCGATACATGAAAGGAGAAAGCAGAGGGAGTATTTCTAAGATCAAAGGGGATAAGGGGAAGTGTGTGGAAGAGGACCAAGGAAAAGCATCTATCCTAAATAGATACTTCTGCTCAGTATTTACTGAGAAGGTAGGGCAGGGTCCACAGCTCAGCACCATGGACACAGGGGGGAGGGAGGTGTGCACAAGTCCCTTCACAACAGAAAGGGTCCTACAAGAACTCACTAAGCTCAGGGTGGACAAGGCAATAGGACCTGATGGCATACATCCCAGGGTACTAAAGGAGCTAAGGGTGGAACTAGCAGAGCCATTAGCAGAACTGTTTAGTGAGTCTCTGAGCACAGGAGAGGTCCCAGTAGACTGGAGAAGGGCTCATGTGATCCTGCTCCACAAGAGTGGCAGCAGGGAGGAGGCAGGGAACTGCAGACCAGTCAGTCTTACCTCAGTAGTGGGCAAGACTGTGGAGGCACTTCTTAAAGAAAGGATAGTGCAACAGCTGGAATCCATAGGAGCACAGACTACAAGACAGCATTGATTTACAACAGGAAGGTCCTGTCAAACTAATCTCATAGATTTCTTTGACTAGATAACCAGAGTGGTGGATCAAGGGAGTGCAGTTTTTGTCACCTACCTTGACTTCAGCAAAGCTTTCAATACTGTTCCACATAGAAGATTGAGTAATAAGCTGAGTAGGCTCAGGGTGAGGCAGAAGTTAGTCAACTAGGTGGCAAACTGGTTGGCGGGCAGAAAACAGAGAGTGGTGGTAAATGGTATATAGTCAGAAGAGATGCAAGTCACAAGTGAGATACCTCAGGGATTAGTCCTAGGGCCAGTCCTCTTCAATATCTTCATCAGTGACATTGCAGATGGACTGGAGGGTAAGGTTTGCTTGTTTGCAGATGACACCAAGATCTGCAACAGAGCAGATGATCCAGATGGGGTAGGCAGAATGAGAAGAGATCTGGAAAACTGGCAAAATGGTCAGAAGAGTGGCAACTGGGGTTTAACGCAAAGAAGTGCAAGATCATGCACATAGGGAAGAGAAACCCTGACGCTACCTATAGGTTGGAAGGGGAGTTGTTGGCTGTCACAAGGGAAGAAAGAGACTTGGGCATCATCATTACTGAAGACCTGAAATCATCCAAGCAGACCACTAAAGCAGTAAGTAAATCTAGAGGGATGCTGGGGTGTATTAGTAGGGGTATCACAAGTTGTAAGAGGGCGGTAATAATCCCTCTTTACAAGGCACTGGTTAGACCCCATCTGGAGTACTGCATACGGTACTGGAGGCCGCACCTGCACAAGGCCATTAACAAAATGGAGGCAGTCCAGAGAAGGGCAACCAAAATGGTGCAGGGACTGTATCAGAAAACATATGAGGACAGATTAACAGAGCTCAATATTTATACCCTAGAGCAAAGGAGGGAGAGAGGTGATATGATCGAAACATTCAAACATCTTAAGGGCATTTACAAGGTGAAACAGTCTAATATGTTTCGGTATAAGAAAAATAGTAGGACAAGAGGAAACAGTATGAGATTAGAGGGAGGCCAATTAAGGGGTAATGTGAGGAAGTTCTTTTTCACAGAAAGGGTGGTGGATGCATGGAACGGCCTGCCTTAGGAAGTGGTGGATATGAATACAGTGCAGGGCTTCAAACAGACATGGGATAGGCATAAGGAGCAATACAGATGAGTATGAATAAATAGGCCATTGACAGAATAAAGGCCTGTGGCACATTCATAGGGTAGAAAAAATTGGGCAGACTGGATGGGCCTTGCGGTCCTTATCTGCCGTCAACTTCTATGTTTCTATGTAAGATCCAGAATGACTTACAGAGATAACAGGGCCTACCAATTTCTTGAATGGGCAGGATTAATCTTATTAAAATGAATATTTTACCACAGATCCTGTACTCATTCCAGATGCTCCTGATGGGATCCCTTAAAAAGACCTCTTGGCCTTAGAAAAGGCATGTAACAATTTGATTTGGAGGACAAAGAGGCATTGAATAGGCTTGAAAAGGGTTGAAGCTGCCTCTAATAAGGGAGGCTTACGATACCCAGATTTTGGACTTTATCATCTTGCAGTGCAGACTAAACTCCTCATGGATTGCGCGAGGACACAGAGGTTCACACTGGTCCTCTCTAGATCATTTTGGGGGTGAGAGCAGAGGATCAATGCTGATCAGAATTCAGGGGGTCAGAGGTCATATAGATCTGGAGAGTCCAAAAATATTTTAGTGGATCGTCTCCTCGAAGCCTGGGGAGAACACGTCACCTACTGGGAGAGGAGAAGAGGGGCATTTTATTGATCCCTATGTGCTCTAATCCTGACTGTCTCCTTGGACTGGAAGACCATGGATTCTAGCTCTGGGATGGGGGCTGGATACAGTGCATAGGGAACTCATTTTGTTCTCAGGGTTTTAAGCCCTTTCAACAGTTGGCAGGGGAGCTGGGGCTCCCACATTCTCATATGTTGAGATACCTTCAAGTAAGGAACTGCATCCAACACTTGGATGGACTTTAACCTCAGAACTCCCCATTTCACAAATTAAAAACTTTTGCTAAAATTTATAGTTGTTTATTGGAACCTATAACTAACTAACAACTAACTTAACAACTTAACAACTAACTTAATGTTAAACTCTATGAGAGAGGGACATGGGTGAACCCATTTCGAAGAAAGCATGGGGAGACTTACATGTGTAACCCCTACCCGGTCTGCCGTTTCCATCTGACAGCAATACCTGGTGGGCTGGGTTCGGGGAGGAATATGTCACTCGGCACATAGGCTAGGTTTGGCTACTCTGCACAGGGGCACCATAGTAACTCCGGATAAAGGAAGCAATAACTGTAATGTCCAATACCAGAAGTGGGATTCTAAAGTGTGGCTTTTATTCACATCCAACAGAATAAACAAAGCATAGATGGACCCCCACGGGGCTACACTCCTGGTAATGCAGATTAAAGGAGACCAGAACACATCCTCATCACTTTAGCCCTCAGACTCTGAAACACACTGGGCACACAGCCCGAACTTGTACGCTGCTCTGGGTTTTCCGTGGCTCAGCTCCCTTGCCAGCCACTTGGGCACTTTCCATATGGCATGGAAACATTTACTGGTGGCTCCCTATACCACCTAAGAGCACTTCTGCTCCATAAGGGAATCTTCCTCATCAATCCCACGTCTGGGCACTTTCCTCAGGCACTGGCCAAGTACCTGAGATAAAGCAACAAGTGTCCCAGAGCAAATCTGTTGAGGTGAATTTGGTTACTAATGATGGGGGGTCTCCCACCTCTCGCTTCCACAATTCATACCCGGACATTTCTGTGGACTGTAACATCTCATCCTTTAAAACACTTTGCTGTGTAGATCCTTTTTAAATGTATTTCACATTCAATCTACTGTCTTTTCTTCCCATTTGTGCTGGACTTGAATATACTTAATAAGTGGCTTTGTCCATTACTTTAAACCCCCCACAGAATTAAGCAGTCCAAACCCCACATCTTCCAAACTGTACTTGGCTGTCTTTTCCTGACCCCACAGTAACAGTCCCTTTAGTTTCCTTCTGTTTCAGGTGAAAACAACATGGCCCTTGAGCAGAGCGAACTCATCCTTCAGTTGCAGGCACCCCACAGGCGTTTCCTCGTCAAGGAACTCTTCTTGAGCTTCTGGTGCCTCAGCACAACTTAAACAGGCAGCCTCTTTTCCTTAGCCGGACCCAGGGGGTTGCCCCTGGAAAACAGGTAGATACCTTCCCCCATCTCCGCAGGGATGGGGCCCTGAACCATTGAGAGCAGTCTCCACCACTTCAATAATCAGTTCCTGTGTTCCTCTTCAGGTGGAAACACACACCTAAAAATAAAAGTAGCTCTTTAATAGAGCTTAGAAATCTGAGGGCCTGCACTCAGCAGAGCACCTCTGCTGAACTCTATAGACTCTCTCTCAGACTGACTTCAAATTCCCCAACTTCTACTCTAACCTCAAACTGCAACATTCCAGTGTGGCTTATGCAGCTGCGACAGTTCTAAATGATGTCATCCCTCAGTCTCAGCTGAGACTGAGAACAGAGTGAGACAATGTGAAATCCATTTAACTGGAGTTTCACAAGCTGCCTTCCCTGCCTGCCACTAGGTCTTACTGGGATTCTAGTAACCCCGGGTAACAGAGGGGTTACACATGAATCATATATGGGGCTCACTATTTGCAATCATTATAAAGAAGCCCAGTATAAATTATTGTATAGGTTATGTAACTGTGACTGTCCCAACTAGCTTTTTACCCTAGCAGAACATCGCCACCTCACTCCCTATTTTGTGCTAGCACCCTACTACTTCCTCCCTCTATCAGCTCCCCCTTCCCTTCACCAGTCACCTCTCCCCACTCCCCCATCCTCACCCCTGACAGCTCCCTTATTTTCTACACTCTGCCCTGATCCTTCTCTCTGTCACCCCCATGTCCTCTGTACTCCCTCCCTCCCACTCCCCACCCCCATACCACTACACTGTCTTCCCTTCAACCCTCGGCATGACAAAATCTCCTTGCTGACTATGCTGCTTTTGCCCCTTCTCCTCTCCACTCTGTTTCATGACAAAACCAATAGTCTGACTGCTCAAACATTGCTGCATCACACTATTGGTGCACCAACTTGTAATTCGTATTGTAAACTTGTATTTTCTACCTGTAACCCCCTTACCTGTTTCCCGCTACATGTTCATGCTGTTGCCTTTCCTAGTTATTTATCAGTTTGCACTGGGATTGGAACCCCATGCTCTTTTGACAATGTCTCCTCACTGATGGCTCAAGTGTCAGCTAATGTTCTCATTGTCTGTGCTCTCTATTATCATCTGCACCCACTGTATCCACAAATGTACACAATGCTAACTCTTACCCAATTGTGTTTATATTCATTTACCACATAATCTGCCTTGTGATTCAGTATCCCATTGTGTGTACTATTTTATTGTGCTTTGTCTGTATTCTAACCTATTGTATGCTCAGACATGGAACCTCTGTAAATGAGTCTCTCTGACTCAAAGGTTTTGTAATTCTGAGAAATAAATACTGTAGAATAGGAAATATTCACTGTACATAAATTTTCACTATATTCACTGAAGTGCCCAGAAGCGTGAAAATAAAATTACGCTAATTAGCACTTTTTTTTTTTTTTTACATATATTTTCTCATTCCTCTACGGCTGGGGAGGTGTTACCAATGGTTCCTCCCCAAATCCAGTCTGGCCATTCAGCCTCTTGCTCCACCCAAACACCAAGCTCTACCCTTTACCACATCGGGCACACACCAGAGCCACCACCGCAGGATCCAGGGGAGTCCCGATCCAAGGATCATCCAGGGAAGGAGTCAGGTGGCACCACACAGCTGACCATCATACAGTCCGTTGAGGTATTTTTTCCCTTTTCTACCCCTACGCGTGATCGTCCAATGACGTCAACACGCCGAACGTGGACGTCCATCGCACGCATCCCCAACATGCTCCCAGCATCGGTGGTACCTTCGGTCACCACTAGAGGCCATGACCGCACCAGAATGCCCCCAGATCCCACCCCAGGGAGAGGAGAGCTGTCCTCCGGATGCTCAATCCCACTCCCTCCCCGCCGACCCCCAGCACCCAGGCTCGTTCCCAAACCCGGGTCGCCGGCACGACGCAAGGTGTGGCGTCCAGCACCTCAACCCTCAGCGCCACTGGGCTGGCCAATTAGCACTTTTTAAATAAAATAAATATATGCCCCTGGCTGGTGTAAGTAAGTTTAATCTGGGCATCTCACATCTGTGTGGGTGGTGTGGAACAGAGAGGGGTATGTATGTACATACACTATTTTTGGCCTTGCTGTGAACTCAGATCTTTTTGGACTGCCATAGCATAATGTATCTCACAATCATTGCTGATTAGAACTGAGATAGAGCCATGGGCATTGCTCTTTGGAGTGGAATCCAGGAGGGAGGAAGGATGGGAGCTACAGGGTATCCCAGGGCAATTAGAATCATGGTGGTGATGGTAAGGCAGTGTATATAAAACACCTGGCTGTTGCACATTCGTCCAATGCTCCAGATGTGGAGAGACCTGCTCCTTATTGTGTTACAACTTGAGTACCTTACCTATGACCTCAAGGGTGGGACAGACCAGTTTGAGTGGCAGTGGAGCCTTTAAGTAGACTCTGTCCCCAGCAGAGCAAGCCATGATTTGGTTAGGTTGATATGGTTGGCCCTGCACTTTTTCATAATAGGATTTTTTGGCACTTTGTATAACACTGTTGTAGAGCGACGGAAGTCCTGTCCCTGCTCAGCTGGCATTGGATGCAATCTGAGTACTATACCTTGAACTGTCTGCAAGTCTAGCTTTCTATGGTTGTATTGTGTTTGTTTATTGTATCAGCTTTTCATGTTCTGAGTGAATAGGCAAGCTATTGTTAGTTACTACATTGCTGTATCAGTATGTCATACTGAGTCTGTTATTAAGTTGTAATGGAAATGCTGATACTGTTCTATGTTATCAATTTTAAACATTTTTAATAAACAGAATTAAAAAACAAAGAATCAGTAAGTGGCTGTGGCATATTTAAAGCATGCCTGCATACTGACTCAGTAAGTGGCTATAGTGCCATTCAAATCTGCTCTGCCCAATCGTGCAGTGTGTATCTGTGATGTGATCCCAAATATGTTCTTCCCAGTAATTGTTTCTGGTGAGATTTCAAACCTTGTCTGCTCAATGATGCATTAAATGTCTGTGGTCAGATTCAAACCATGTCTGCATAGTGACTCAGTAAGTGACCATGGGGGAATTCAAACACCGTCTGTACAGTTACACAGTAAGCGTGTGGTGGGATAACAGCATGGGCTGCACAGTTACACAGCAAGATGTTCTTCTTGTATTGAAAACTTGCCTGCATATAGACACAGTAAGGTGGATGGCATGGTATTCAAACATGTTATGCATACTGAGGCAGCAAGTGGATATGGTCCTGTTCCTATAATGCCTGTTCACAGACACATGAAGTTGATCTTGTGTGACTCAAACCTTGTCTTCACAATGACACAGCTGTTGGACCTGCTGGGATTCCAAACTTGTCTGCACACAAACACAATGGGGCCGATATTCAGAATTGTGCCGGCAATGGCGCAAGTGGCTGCGCAGTGCAACTGAATTGCACTGGAGTAACAAAGGGATATATTCAAAAGAGATGTGCCATGGTGCAACTCTGCTGAATATATCAAAGAATACACACAGCACAAATATAATGCACTGGGTCATCCCTCAGACAGGCCTGCATACCTGGAATGGGAATGCGCCGGCACAACTGGAGCTGCGCCATGCACAGTTTCCAGATGTTCAGACCTGTATATGCAAATGGAGCCATTATGCATGCAAGGTACAAACTGGGCTATCTGCATGTCATTATGACTCCATTTGCATGTGTTGTGCATGCTGGCCAGCGAAATGCGCCTGGCACCCTGCACAGTCCCTTCCCCATCCTGTGCCACCAAGCACCCATTTTTAATAAGATAAACTGCCCTGGTGGTCCAGTGATTCCCCCCTCCCTGCTCGTACCTCCAATCACCTTAAAATGATCAAATTCCCATCCCTGGTAGTCCAGTGGTTCCCCACTTCCTGCCCGTAACCCCGATTGCCATAAAATGATCAAATACCCATGGGGAAGGGAGGAGGGAATTACAAGACTAACAGGAAAATATGAGGGTGATTGTGCATGGTGTTCTAGGGAGGCAGCCACCCATGGCTGGTGGTTGCTGTGTTACACATTGCAATACAGCAGCAAGCCTGTGGCTGGCTAGCAGTTGAGACATTTTTTACGGGCTCAGCTTTGTGCCTTTGTGTGCAGCACATCCCTGGGATGTGCCAGCAGATGCGTTGCACATCCAGGGTTGACTATCGGGATGTGCTGCATATGCATGGACACGCTCCCTAGAGATGTGCCACATATACTGTCTTTGCACCCTGGCGCATTGGGAATTGCGCTGCACAATTCCTCCTTTCGAATATTGCCCCAGGGTGCATTTCTTGGGGTGCATCTCAGTTGCGCTAGATGCAACCCCTTTGAATATCTTGGCCAGTGAGTGTATCTTGTGTGATTCCACTGTGGTCTGCATAGTGTTGCTGCTAGCTGGTTTAGTCATGCACACCAACCCACTACGTGTCTGTGGTGGGATTGAAACCTGTTCTGCATTGTAATGCAGCAAAGAGATCTGATGAGATGCAAAACTTGTGTGCACACAAATACATTACATGTCTATTGTGTGATTCAAACTTGGTCTTCTCATAAATGTATTTGGTGTGGATTCAGACTTTGCCTGCATACTGCACAGTAACTGACTTTGATGTAATTCAAACCTTGGCTGCATAGTGACTTAGTAGGTGGTGGTGGTGGGATTCAAACATTGCATTCATAACGATTTGGCAAGCAGATATGGTGTGATTCAAAGCTTGCCTGACACAGCCACAGTAAGTGGAGATGGTGTATTTCCAACCTTGCCTGCATAGTGACTCTGCAAGTGGATCTGGTGGGATTCAAACCTGGTGCACATACAAACACCATTAGTAGTTATAGTGGGATTCATAAATGGCCTGCATATAAATGCAGCAATAAGTCTGGTGGGATTCAAACTATGCCTGCACACAGACTTAGTAAGTGGCAGTGGTGGGATTCATACATGGTGTGCATTGTGATACAGCAAGAGGAAATGGTGGGATGCAAACCTTGATTACACACACACACACACACACACGGTAAGTATTACTGGTGGGTTTCAAACCATGACTGCGAAGTGATGCAGCAAGTGGATCAGGTGGGATTCAAACCTGGTCTGCACACAGACACTAAGTGCATCTGGTGGGATTCAGACTTTGGCTAATAAGTGTGTGCCTAAAAGTCAATATTTTTATCTTTAACACTTAAGGTCTAAATTAGTGTACAATGTCTTAACCCTGAAATGCAGTGCCTCTGTTTTTACTGTTGTATGGTATTAGGAAGCAAATAATACTAGTAACCTCTAGCCGTGTTATTCTCAGTGCCTCTTGCCTGAACTGTATAAATTGTTTTAACTAGCAATATAATGACGTGTATTTGTACTAGATACTAATATTGGGTGTTAGATACTTGATTGCTGTTTGTATTTTGCTGTTCTCCTGCCTCCTTCATATGCCTTCCTCTTTATCTTGGCTCTACATTCTCTCCTGCCCAAAATCAGCTTTCCCTGCTAAAATCCACCTGTACTCTATGCTTGTGCTGGCTCCCTCTGTCTCTCTCAATTCCCTCACTCCTACTAAGTTTTTCTCCCTGCTCAGTGATCCATGCTAGGAGACAGTACTTGACTTCTATTTCCCTCTGCCAGGTCCTCTTCAGTGCTCGCTCGCACAACCCCCATCCCCCATCTCCTCCTCCTCCTCCTCCTCCTCCTCCTCCTCCTCCTTGATTCCTGCCTCGCATTGTTCTGCTAATTTTTTCTTTCTGAGACACTTTTTTTCCCTGCCTCCCCTTTCTGATGTAATTCAAAGTGGTGCCAGCAGTCTAGCACTCCGCTTTTCTCGGCTGGTAACCTCTGGCCATTCTCTCCCTCCCATCTCCTCCTAATCCTGTTATTCCCACCCCCCCAGGTCTTGCTGCCTATATTACCTAACCTTCCCTTTTCTTCCCCTCAGGTCTGCAGCCCATGATTTGGCTGTGCCCCTGTGGCTTGGGCCGCCTCTAAGCTAACCCTCCGACCGACTCATCCTGCAACTCTAGCCCGCCTCTGGGGCTGCACTGCTCAGTGGCTACTGAAGGTACGTCTCAGTCTCCATTGGAACTTATGGCCCTGAACCCGATTGGCCATTTTGGCCCATCTGCCCAGCGCCGATTGGACAGTGGAGCCCCTGGCTTTAATGCTACTGGCTGCCCACTAGGCTGTTTCTCAATGAAGCTTGGGTGGGCTACTGTGTGCCTAAAATTCAATATTTTCTTCCCTCCCACCTGCCCCAACCCCAGCCGCTATTAAATACAGTTAGGCTCCGCCTTGTTTTTGCTCATTGGCTGTCTTGCCTCAATCTCCACCCCCTGCTGTCTACCCCATTCTTTATGTCGGTGGGCATGTTCACAATGTTCTCTTCTGTAAAATCACCTCTTCTACTTGTTATACTGCTCTCTCCACTCTTTGGAAATACAGAATACCTGACTCCAAATTGTACCACTCCTCACAGTGTGACTATAGCTGAAACCCTTCACTACCCCCCTGGCTGTGTCACAAGAAATTTCTTTCAAATCAGCAGAGGTCCATGGTCACAGCTTCTCACACGCCCATTGTCTTACTCCTATCATACTTGCTGGGATGCTAGCCTTACTTTCTCCCTCCCGGAGATCATCCTGACCTGCACTACGAATAAAAGAAAGGCTAAACGCAATTATTTCAAAGGTAAAGTCTGGTGTCTCACCAAACTACAATGCTTACACCTCCTGAAATTAATCCTGATGTTGCTGTTGCTTGCAGGCAATATTCACCCTAACCCAGGCCCAAGTGGAACTACCCCTAGGAACCTATCAGCAAAGCAGGGGTCCATCACACTCGCCACAATCAATATTTGTAGCCTACTAAATAAAATTGACCTCCTTAAGATCTGGGTAGCCACTCATAATCCTGACATACTCTCTATCATGGAAACATGGCTATCTCCTAAAATCCCGGATAATGCGATTGCTCTCCCTGGCTATTCCATTTTTAGGCTAGACCGCACAACTAAGAAGGGTGGCGGTTGTGTAATTTTCCTAAAAAATTCCTTTTGTGGGCTGGTTATGCCCCCAATTGATCTTGGTTGCTCTGCTCAGGCTTTAGGGGTTAAAGTACTCCTGGGGGCACGTAACAAAGCCCTCACTATAATCACAACATACATTCCTCCCAAGGACCCAGCCACTGGTCTCCAAAACCTCCTGGACTACCTATGTGCCAAAAAACACCTCCGTGAGTTGATCTTAATGGGGGATTTCAACTTAAACTGAGCATCAGGGACAAATGGTATACTAAAGGACACAATGGCATCTTTACACCTTTCGCAACTTGTAAGCTCGTCGACTAGGATAAACTACAAAACAGGGACCAGTACCACCATAGACTGGACTGTCTCAAACCACCCTGATCGCATATCAGATGTTACAGTTCACCCGGATTCTATCAGTGACCACTCCCCTATCACCTGCTGCTGGTCAAATAAATTTAATACCCCCCCACCATGTACAATCTACAACCATGTATTGAAACGAGGACATTTGGATCTCCTAAAACACCAACTTCGCTCCCAAGACTGGTCCTTCCTGGATACAGTGGATGATATCAACAATGCTCTCAAACACTTTGTCAGTGTTTTCAACACTGCCTGTGACACCCATGCCCTGTTTAAGAAAATGAAAATTCCTGGAATGGTGAATTCATGGATTACTCCTGAAATAGTAAAAAAGATGAAGCTTAGGGACCACCTCCGGCAACAGGCTAAGTCCTCATTGAAGCCGCAGGATCTGCTGGCTTACAAAGATGCCAGAAATAGCTGTACTAGGGAACGTAGATGGGCAAAAAGTAGGTTCCACAGAGAATTACTCTCCAATTCCTGGAGTGACAGTAGGAGTTTCTGGGCCAATATAAAAGACATCACAGGCAAAGAATAAAAGACTACACCAACAATTCTATTGGAGGATAGCCATCCCATCACTGATCCACTCCAAATCATTAACTCCTTCAACACAGCTTTCACTAATCTGTCCCGTGTACTCCCCAAAGATTTCTTCGTTGATGCTCTTGTGTCATCAGTTCGGGCCACTGACTCAACTCGTTCTGAACACCCACCTTTTTACTTCAAAAAGGTCTCCCAATCCCTAGTCTGAAAACTCCTGACTAAAGTCCTTGGCAAATCCAGACATAGTGGAGACTCGCTAAACCTCAAAATCCTGGCACTGACTCTTGAAAAAGTACTCCTACCAATTACCAAGATTCTAAACTTATCACTTTCCCTCTCACAATTCCCAGAAGTCTGGAATTCTGTATTGGTCACCCCTGTGCATAAATCTGGGGATCCGACATAGCACTCCAACTACAGGCCAATATCAATACTCCCTCCACTCTCAAAAGTCCTTGAGCGCATAGTTTCCAATAAAATGATTATCTTGAAAAGTACAACATACAATGTCCTCAACAACATGGTTTCAGAAAAAAACATAGCACTACCACAGCTTTACTTGAATTTACCAGCTACATACATCAGTCCTTTGACAACAACAAGATTGTTGGCACTGCTTTCATCGATCTTACGAAAGCATTTGACACTGTGAATCACAACCTGCTTCTTACTCAACTTGCCACAGTTGGTGTCTCCCAAAACCCACTGAAATGGTTTGGTAGCTACCTTGTTGATAGGTCACAGCAGGTAAAAATATCTAATATCGTCTCTGAACTTCAGTCCGTCCAATCTGGTGTCCCTCAAAGTTCCATCCTTGCCCTCTCCTGTTTAGTATCTTCCTAAACAACCTAACCCAATCCTGTCAACTTAAGACTCTCCTCTATGCCGACAATGCCGTCATCTACACAAACAACACTGATCCCGCTGTGCTCGAGTACAACCTACAAACAGGCTTCCTTGAAGTTGAGAAATGGTTCCTTCAGCATAAACTGGTCCTGAACTACAAAAAAACTAAGTTTCTGCTGTTCTCCTCCCCCCGACATAAGCATTGGTCGTATGCCATGGTAATAAGAAACAACCTCGGTGCAACTCTTGAACAAGTTCAACAATTCAAATATCTGGTAATAATCTTGGACAACTGTCTCTCTTATGTACCCCACATTGACACCATTGCTAAGTCTGCGAATGCAAAGCTAGGCCTACTATTTAGGCATAGAAGGAATCTAACCCCCGATGCACTTAGACTGGCGGTTAACAGTTCAGTGATATCCACCATTGACTATGGCCTAGCAATATATGGTACAACCACCCCCACATCACTAAAAAGGCTGAACTTAACACTTAACAAAGCTTGTAGGCTCATCACGAACTCAGACCGTTTCACGCACACATGAGATCTCTACTCAGAATCTGGCTAGCTCAACCTACAAGGGAGGATCAAGTATCACTCTTGTATACTGGTAATGAAAGCTCTCAGGGGAGATCTACCTGTCGGAACCTCCTGTCTTCTACCCAGAGCCCACAAGGTCCGGCATACCTTGGTTTCGACCATTGAGTTCCTACTAGTACCAAGGTTCCAAACTACACAGTGCCAGTGATCTTTCCTTTACAGAGCACCTACCTGGCTAAATGGTCTTGGCCATGAACTCACAAGTCAAACTGGTATGTCCAAGTTCAATCATCTTCTGCACAAACACATCCTGTTAGAGAGCTCCTGTGACTGTCTAAGTTTGTGAACTGCTTTACCCTTTTTAACCTAATTTCAGTCCCTCTTAGTCCTTCCTACCACTAGCTTGGACTCCCCTTCTGTGGCTCATTTCCCCTCCTTCCAATCCCCACCTTAACTCCCCCCCTCCCACCTGCCACCTTCCATCTCTTGACAAAGCCCTGTGGCTGCTTCCCCACTACTTCCTCTCATCACTCTCCCTATCTCATTCTGCCCCTACTTCCCCTACTCTCTCTATCTAATTGCAATCAAATGTGACTTGTAATCATATCTGTTTTTGTATTTACAATTGTGTACCTGCTAATTTGTTTTGTAAGCTTCAACTTGTTTCAATTTTCTGTCCTCATGTGTCAGTTTGTGTTCCCTTCTGTTTTACCTCCCTAACCGATGTGGAACCTTGTAAATGAGCTTTTTGAGCGCAAAGGTATTATTAATCTGAGAAGTGAATAAATAAATAAACAAAAGTGGTGGTGACTGGGATACAAACCTGGTGTGCATAGTGATTCAGCAAGTGGATCAGGTGGGATTCAAACCTTGCCTGCATAGTGATGTGCAAGTGTAACTGGTGGGATTCAATCCCTATCTGCACACAAACACATTCCATGTCTGTGGTGGGATTCAAACCTGTTCTTCATAGTGATACAGCAACTGTATATGGTGAGACTCAAACCTTGGCTGCACACAAACACTGCATGTGTGTATATAGTGGAATTCATACATGGTCTGCATCGCGAGGCATGTAGTGGGTATGCAAACAATAATACCCAACAGGGTGGGCAGTATTGGGCTTTACACCCCGTCCAGGGGTGTGCTAAGGCCTCACTCCGCAGGCGGAGGCCTGATAGCCTTTGGAAACATGGGTATAGTGCAATACCACCCGCCCTTCAGGGTATTACTACACTTAGAAAATAGGTATTGGTGACATATTTAAAAAAAAAACAATAAAATAAGAATAATGAAACTGAGTGAAAATTATTTTTAACTCAGTTTACTTCCTTTCTGATAAAGTAGTCCCTCTACTGGGAGACTTGACAGTAGAGAGCACTGCTGTGTTTCAGTCTTTTTTTTTTTACTGTACTACTGTCTTTTACTTGTGTCTTCTCACGGTGCCCCCCACACACCAAGTAAGAAGTATCACTTAAGATTGCTGGGGCATGCTGTAAAATTGGACTGGGGAAAGCTACAATGTGCGAGGTCATGAAATGTTATTTCTAATAGCATGTAGCTGGCAACTGGGAGCTGTACAGGAGATGTTGTCATTGGAATCAGAAAAGGTGCACCCCTTTTTCCCCTGCTCCATTTCAGCAGCACATGTATCTGGTAGGATTCAAAACTGGTATGCACACTGATTCATCAAGCAGAGTTTGTGGTATTCAAACCTTTGCTGCATACAGACTCAGTAAGTGGATATGGTGGTATTCCAACCTTGCCTGCACACTGTCATTTGTTTGATATTGTGTGATTCAAACTTTAAACAAAAACTGACTTTTTTTTTTGTATTCAAACCTGGAGTGCACAGTAATATATGAAGTAATCGTGGTTGAATTAAAAAACAATCTTCACACTGAAAGTCAATGGATTTGATGTCACTTCAACCTTCTGTGTATACTGACACAGTCACTGGCTGTGGTTGCCCTGAGATCTTGTTTTTGAACCGATACTGTCAACATACATGTTGGGATTGAAACCTTGTGTACACATCGGCACAGCTGGTGGATGTTGCTGGGTTAAAACCCTGGTGTCACAATTACATAATTAAACATTTGTGTAACCCTTATGAATACTTTATGTAGTAATGAAAGACTGGTGGAGAACAAAGAAATGGTAAAATCTCTCTCACTGGTGATATTTATCACCTCATGGATATGAATTAACAAGCACCACAGTATAGTTTTTCTTGTTTACTCACCAGTTCCATTATTACTACTTGCAGGCATTCATAATATATAAAATCACACATGCCCCCACAATGCAAAGCATCATGGGCTGCATATGCAAATCACCACAGAATGTTATGCTGGTTCAACTTTAAGCAGAATTGCATGGTGCCGAAAGGCCTCTCACACAGTTTGCAAAGGGTGCTAACAGATGATATAGACACGTGTTTTGTCCTACCAGGACTCATCAGTATGCCTCATCTGTTTGACACCCCAGTGGAATGAACCAGCTACCTAAGGCGGTCTGTCTGGGTTATGTTGTGGTCAACCCATTAAAATAAAAAAACTATTTAAAAGACAAAGAACCTCTTTGCGCAAACACTGAGGCAAGGGTTACCCCAAAGGGCATTTGGCTGGGAAGCCAAGTTTCAAGAAAATACAAAATCACACATGCCCCCACTATGAAAAGCATCATGGGCTACATATGCAAATCACCACAGAATGTTATGCTGGTTCAACTTTAAACAGAATTGCATGGTGCTGAAAGGCCTCTCACACAGTTTGCAAAGGGTGCTAACAGATGACATAGACACGTGTTTCGTCCTACCAGGACTCATCAGTATGCCTCGTCTGTTTGACACCCCAGTGACTGTGTGAGAGGCCTTTCAGCACCATGCAACTCTGCTTAAAGTTGAACCAGCATAACATTCTGTGGTGATTTGCATATGCAGCCCATGATGCTTTGCATTGTGGGGGCATGTGTGATTTTGTATTTTCTTGAAACTTTGCTTCCCAGCCAAATGCCCTTTGGGGTAGCCCTTGCCTCAGTGTTTGTGCACAAAGGTTCTTAGTCTTTTAAATAGTTTTTTTATTTTAATGAGTTCACCACAACATAATCCAGACAGACCGTCTTAGGGTAGCTGGTTCATTCCACTGGGGTGTCAAACAGATGAGGCATACTGATGAGTCCTGGTAGGATGAAACACGTGTCTATGTCATCTGTTAGCACCCTTTGCAAACTGTGTGAGAGGCCTTTCGGCACCATGCAATTCTACTTAAAGTTGAACCAGCATAACATTCTGTGGTGATTTGCATATGCAGCCCATGATGCTTTGAATTGTGGGGGCATGTGTGATTTTGTACTTTCTTGAAACTTGGCTTCCCAGCCAAATGCCCTTTGGGGTAACCCTTGCCTCAGTGTTTGCGGACAGAGGTTCTTATTCATAATATATTGCACTTTTCTGTTTTACTGTTATAGATTTACATTTATTTCCAAATAGGACTTATGTCAACATGCCTCTATGACATATAATTAGACTTCAAATGTGATAAACAGAAACTGAAGACAATTACAGTCTAAGTAATACTGAAGGGACCAACAGTATTTGTAACACCGTAGAAAATGAATCTGCTGTTAGTAACACAGAAACTGATACTTGTGCAGTCTGTGCACAGTGGAACTGCAATGATGAGTCAATTTTATCAATTGCATGAGAAATATATTCAATGTCTGCAGTGGAAGTGGAAGAGTCACCAAAGGTTACCAAAAGAGTAAACTGGGGCACTCAGTGCCATTTAAAGGTGCACTGCATCAGCCTAAAAACACTCTTAATTCTGACATTAAAGCACTAGAGGACTATATAGACCAGATGTCACTCCTAGTTGACACTAACATGTCTATCACTAAGCACTCAGACAACTCTCTCCCCCATGAAAAATCTCCTAATAATCACCCTGTATTTAATTTAGCAAAGCAACCAGTTACATCCTCAACTCCTTCAATTCACACTACTGATAACAACTGGACAACAATTCCTTATAAGAAACACACCAGGAAAAACAACCATCTTGACAAAAATCAAGAACTTCCTCTACAAAACTCATTTGAAACTCTTTCACAAAAAACAGACAGAAATGTAGACATTGCATTGGGAGATTGCAGCAATACTATATACAGAGATGATGATCCCAAATATTCTACTACAGTACCCAACACAATAGAAACAAATCCTTTAACTACTAAACAACAGTCCAGTAAGATTAGTGTGAGACCTAAACCCCAGACCCTCAAAGATTTAACTATCAAACCAGAAACAAACTCTGCCCTATTTATAAATACGTTGACAAACTCCTTAGAAACTCACTCACCAGTTGAATCACAAACCAAACAACAACAGGTAATTGTTCTAGGTGATTCAATCATAAAATATTTAGATAGAGCAATATGTAACCCTGACAAAGAACACAGAATGTGCTCTAGCTTCAGAGGGCCAAAAATTGCAGATATTACATCGATGGTAAAACCTATATTGTCTACTGCTGATGATAACCCTTTGGTAATTGTTCATGTGGGAACAAATGATATTGGGGGATCACAACTTCTGAAAATCAAACAAGACTTTGTTGCATTAAATAACATACTAACCAAACGCAGTTGCACTGTCTGTATCTCCAAGATATTACCTATCCCAAGGACTACTAGCTATATCACTTCCAAAATAAAGGCCTTGAATGAATGGCTCCGCAAATGGTGCTATCGACAAGGAATCAAGTGTATAACACACTGCGAGGAGTTTGAGGATAAACCCTCACTCTACTGTTGGGATGGATGGCACTTAAGCAGAAGAGGCAGTGCTATTCTGGGACAAAAGATGACATCATACATAAATACACATTTAAACTAACAACTAAGGGGGAGACTGGGGAATCATCCCAGCCTCTTATTAATAACCTTTGCCCAAAACATAGCATTAAAGTAAACATTCTCACTTTCAATGCATGATCAATGAATATTTCTAAGTACGCAGAACTGGAAGTTCTAACCCAGACCTTAGATTTGGCATTAACAATTACAGAAACATGGCTATAGACATTATTATAAACACAGAGAGAACTCAAAAAAAGGTGGAGGGGTTAGCCTTTACATAAGAAATGATATTCACTCTTATGAGATAGAAACAAATATACAAACTGAAAGTGTATGGGCCTATATTTAACCTACAGGTACTCAAAAATTACTCATAGGTACTTGTTATAGACCACCATCATCCGATTTAAATGTTACCAGGCAGCTAGCTGAAGAGATAAACCAACTAGCATATAAAGATGCCGTACTTATATTGGGGGATTTTAATCTACCAACCATAAATTGGACACCCTTTCTGGAACCAATCATCACGATGAACAATTTCTTTCAGTTATTATAAATCTAGGTCTCAAATAAATTATAAGGGAACCAACCAGGGGAAAAAACATTCTTGACCTAGTAATAAATTTAGAAACCCCTATATCTGACACTAGGATTTTAGCTCCCTTGGGAAACAGCGATCATATGTCTATATCTTTTTCTATGCAATTCTCCCTTCAACCCAAAACCAATAAAATTAAAGTAAAACAATACCATAAGGCCAATTTCAACCATATAAACTGTTCATTAAGTGAAATAAACTGGGAACAGACTCTTCTCCCTCTAAGAACTAATGAAGCATGGGACTTCTTAAAAGACAGAATATCTCAACTTGAAAAGCAATCTGTACCTGAAAAAAATAAATACAACAGTAAAGGAAAAATTCCACAATGGTTTAATAAAAATATCAAGACATTAATTGTTCAAAAAAAAAAGCTTTTTTCTAAACTTAAAAAAGCTACATCATCTCAAGTAGACTCAATATTGGTGACATACAGGAAAACAGTTAAAATGTTAAAAAAACTAATTATCATGGCTAAACATAACTTAGAATTCAAAATAGCCCATACAAAAGACTGTCATAAGGCATTATATTCATACTTAAATGAAAAAAAGGGATGTAACAACTCAGTTGGGCCACTAATTAGTAATACACAAATAATAACATCAGATGCAGTAACTGCAACAGAACTAAACAACTAGTTTTCATCTGTTTATGCACAAAAATCAGTTCCCTCACCTATTGTAGTAACATCAAAGATAGAAACAAATAGGATTTCTGAGCAGGATACTTTGACTGTGCTGGATACCTTAAAAAAACATACTAGTCCGGGTCCAGATGGTATAACCCCAAGATTTCTAATGGAAACAAAGAACTCCATCCTTCCACCCTTAACAATAATTTATAATAAATCTCTTCAAGAATCAGTGGTACCTAAGGACTGGTGCTCTGCTATAGTCACACCTATCTATAAAAAGGGTTACCATTCAAAAACCGAAAATGATCGCCCTATTAGTTTAACATCAATACCATGTAAATTAATGGAAAAAATTATTAAACAAAAATTTGAAAATGAAATGTCAACTTAAAGATGTGTATCAACATGGGTTTAAACCGGGCTTTTCATGTATCACAAACTTAATTTCCTTTTATAACTATATTAGTTATAATCTAGACTGCAATACACCTATGGATATTATTTTATTAGACTATAGTAAGGCATTCGATAAAGTTTCACACTCTACAATGATCAACAAACTTAGTAGCATGGGGTTTTCATCCTTGCTGGTCTCATGGATAAATCAGTGGTTAAAAGACAGAACTCAGAGAGTCAGGGTAAATGATGCCCTGTCAGATATAAGGGATGTGACTAGTGGGGTGTCTCAGGGCTCTGTGCTTGGGCCTACTCTGTTTAATCTATTTATAAGTGATATGTCTATTTCAACCAGTAACATAATGGTCAGATTTGCTGATGACACTAAACTTGGGGGAATGGCCATTAAACGTAGCAACAAATATGGACTGCAAGCTGATTTAGCTTTAGTGGAACAATGGGCATGTACTAACAAAATGTACTTTAACATATCCAAATGTGCAGTACTACACCTGGAAAAAAATAATCCCGTTCAAACACATTATCTGAATAATACTATCATCAGAACTTCAAAAACAGAAAAAGACCTAGGAATATTAGTTAATGATAAATTAACTTCATCTACACATTGTACCAAGATAGCAAATCAAACAAATGCACTACTTCGTAGAATCACCAAAATGTTTGTGACTAGATCAGAACAATGTCTTTTGTCCCTTTATAGATCTCACATTAGGCCCCTCTTGGATTATGGTTCACCTTTTTGGAGTCCTTATTTGAAACGTAGAGCCACTAAGCTTATCCCACACCTAACCATCTTGGACTATAGTACTCGACTGAAAATAAAACAGGGCTTTATACTTTGTCACAAAGAAGAATCAGAGGTGACTTACTTCAACTTTTTAAAATACTTGGGAACCAGGAACAAATGCAGATATGCGGTATTGAATACTCCACCAGAAAAACTGCAGCTAGACTTCACAATAGACAGCTGAAAGTTGTGAGAGTGAAAAGTAATAAAAGAATGAACTACTATACCATCAGAATACCAAGAATATGGAATACATTACCACAGGACATAGTTGATTCATCAAATATTTTAATGTTCAAAAACAAATTAGATAAATGGTTGTTTGGGTAGGGATTGGGTTAATGTTCCATGTATATGGAGGACAGTCATGATGGGCAACTCGCCTTCTTTTGTCCAAAGTACCAAAGTGCCAAAGTACTGCAGAAGCAAAGGTCATATTTCTGTTGATCCTGATCAAACATTGAAGTGATTAAGTGGTCAATTATTTCATCTTCTGCGTGGGTGGGTGGTGGTGGTTAATATTTTTTGGTGTAATTACTAACTACATAACACAGTATACAGTGTATGGTGAAATGCTATAATGCAAGGGATTCTATGCCTGAAATGTGCTTGTTGTGCTACAGTACTGACATCATGATGTTGTTTTAATGTATTAGTGATGTCACTACTGAAGCACAACTTTGTGTATTTCTACACAGCTCCTTTCCCTCAATCCAATTGAGCTTGAAGCAGTATTTTTTTTAAATCAGAACTTACAGAAACAGCTGCAGCACACTGAATCAATACATTTAGCCTGCCACCAACCATCAACTGTCACCACCTACTGTACCAAACACCAGTTCACCATATGGAAGCTGATTAAATGTGCATGGATGCCTATATTGTATGAAAAATAATGCATTGGCATCCATACAGAGACAAACCCATGTCTTTAGTACTAAATTTGTATGGCAATCATGGCTTCTCTCTTGAGGTTCATGATTGCCATATTAACCTCTTGATTATTGTGTAAGGCTGACCATACATTATCCTATATGTAGTACATGGTTATTGCTTGTTTTGTATAAAACATGCACTTCAAAATATTGATAGACAAAGAATGATAGACAATACAAATAAAAGATTAAATGTTTTACTGAAGTACTTTTATATGCATGTTTAATCAATTGTATCGTGTTTGGATAACATCAATGCATGTGATATATAACTATGACACAATTTGTCGTTTTCAATATTGCATACTGTGTAATAAAGTTTATATAAATATGCTGTCACAATTCACAATATACAGGTGTAATGGGTTCTCTTAGAATGGCCAATAAAGTACAATGCAACCTAATTGGAAGCAGTCTTGTGGATGTGCTACATGTAGAAACACAGCCTATTGTTGATAATCACATACTAACAGACTCAGATAATGACTGCTACTTGTCTTCATACTCTGAGGAATAATATATTAACACATAGGACAAGGATTATGTTCTGAGCAATACTGATAAGGCTGATCTTCGCATCAGTGATGCTAAGTCAATCAAATGGTACATACAAACCATCAACATCTGTTATGCAATATATGGTTAAAACCAACACATGATGTAAGTCACACATGTACGCAATCTACTTATAGTACAAATATGTTAGTCAGCGCTTCATGAATAATGCTAAATTGATGCTATCTTTAGTACATACCATGTGCATAGTAATCTGAGGAAGCAAAGTATGAAACTGTGCTGAATGTCATATATGTAAAAACTTGTTTGTACTCATTAAGCTTCCTATCCCAATTTTGTAACACTCTTAACAAAATACGCATGCATTTTGCTGGTATCTACAATCCGTCATTCACATACATGCAAACATGCCTATAACTCTAGCCATCCAATGCTAACATTAGTCATTACATATATGCTTGCATTTATCTTTTCATACTTTGCTTTTACATTACTATTCATGTAGTCCATGATGAAGTGATACTCATCTTCTATTTTATCATCTATAAATAAAATGACGTATTACTGTAAGAACATTATGTAGTGCTCATTTTATTGATATGTCTATCATCATGAAGTAATATGACATTGTCATTCATGTCATCATGAATTAATATGACATAGTCATTCACGAGAAGCATTACTTTTTAAAAGATACATGCTGATCCTTGATGTTGCTATTGTTCAGTGTCAGTATTTTGAGTATTTCATAAATGTTTTAAAAGATAAACAATGATCAGCTTGTTTCATTATTTTGAAAGGGTCTCTTTCATCTCCCCAGGAGTAAAGAAGCAGGCCCTAATTGACAAAAACATACAATATTTGAATTTTTAAACAACTTCCATGGCTAGAATCTCTATTTTTATCTTGTGGATCCTGCACCTCCCACACCGGCCATTATTTTTTGAGGGTCCAACAGGGCCACCTTCTAATGATGACACCAGTAGGGTAAGCCATGTGGGACCCTGATGTGCAACCACACCAGTATATTTCACAGTAAAGATTAAAATATATATAGTGCATGTTTATACTTCTAATGCTGGTACCGACTGACTGAGGAAAGTGGTTTTCTTGGTTGATCAATACTGGCATTAGAACCCAGGTGACTCAATAAATCATCAATCATGTTTTTTGAAGGTCAGTCATGACTGATCTTTATTAATCATCAGATGCTACCATATTATCAGAAAGGCAGATTGTGATCTAAGATCATGATTTAGATCATGATTTAATCATCAGACATGTAACTTTTAAATCACCAGCTGATTATTATTGATTATTTTTGTAAGCTTAAATCAGCATGATGGCTTTTGATTATCTGTGAATGATCAAGAGAGTATCATTGATGATCACTAATGATTATATTGGTTCCGTATTATATAATTGTATGTCACATTAGTAATTCTTAAACAAAATGTTGTTACTAATATGAAAATATGAATGTCAGCAGAGGCATATTCTAATGTAAATCATCTGAAGTTAAGTTTTAATCCCTTTAGAAAGAGTACATGAGATGTTAGGTACAGTATGCACATTTACATAACTAATTTGCATATTTCTTGCAAATTTCAAAAGCACAGTTTATGGACTCAGACAGTGGTAATTTCTATTGTTAAAATATTTTTGCCTTATTCATTTGCAGACTGTTAGGAAAGTTTCTGATCACAAGCCAGGTACTTGTAAGAACTCACTGCAACTCTAAAGGGAGTCACTGAATGAAGCTATATAAACCAATCTGAGCCTTTACAACACTAATAAGAAGTGAGGAGTCAAGAGTAAGTATAATTGAAATAATTGAAAGCAATGTGTTTGTGTAGAAGATGTGTCATAACTGATTATTCCAATGAAAATGTCTAATTAGAAGGCAAAATGTGGTTTGTGAGTGTAGAAGGATAAATTATTTTTCTTTTAATTTCTTGTACTAATCTTGACTATATCCAGTCATGAAAAATCTTGATAATATGAGATTGTCATTAAGCACAATCATTATTTACATATATTGTGGTTTTTGTTTGGTGGCCATTTAATGTTCATGTTTAATCATTGTCAGTCATGATCACAATGGTAGTTTTTGAAGTTTGAACATGATCTTTGAACATAATTGATAATAATCATTCATGACACATCCTTATTAAATCATTGCCTTTTTGGCTAGGAAGTGCTAACATGCAGTGTACATGTTTTAATCTTTCCTGTGAAATACACTGCCACATCAGAGTCCCATGTGGCTTAGCACATCATTTGCATCATCATCATATGGCTGGCTGTGGTGGACTACTGAAAAAATATTGGCCAGCATGGGACATGAGCATGATCAACCAGACACAAATAAAGATTCCAGCCATAGAAGTTGTTGAAAAAAAATTCAAACATCATATGTTTTTGCTAATCCTGTCCTACAGGTCCCACTTCTTTGCTCCTGGAGAGATGACAGTTCCCATGTACATTAACAACAATTTTACAGAAAATACAGAATAGTTAAAGACATACATTGTGTGCCAAAATCAGCATTCAGTTATACTGACCAACTTGTTGAGCAGCACTGAATAAAATGGTGGTATTATGTTTCTTTTATAAACAAAAAAGTTATGGGTAATTTAAATATATTTTGTGGTGACTTGTCTTTGGAAATATTAATATTTACCATATGAAAAATGTGCATCAAAGGCAGAAAAAAAATCCATACAGGGTGTTTATACTTTGGACATGGTATAGTATTATTAATATTCATACAATATGAAACTCATTTAAATAAAATATGTATATTGTTCACAGAATTATTGGTAATCCATAAATTGACTGTACTTTTATTTCTTTTCACATAGTGATGAGAAAATGGATATTAAAAATGAGAATAAGCCAGCCCATTGGCACAGCAGTTGGATTTCTGCTTGCGACGCTGGTGACACAGGTTTGGGAATGAGCCCAGGATGCCAGAGGGCCAGCTGGGGGGAGAAGGCTTGAGCATCCGATGACTGCTCATCTTCTCCTGGGGAGAGGGTGGGGATGTGGTCCGGCACCTGCTGGCTCCTGGTGGAGGCTGGGAGAACAGTAGTGTCAGACCTGCTGACTAGTGGGGGGCTTGGTGGATGTTGCCGTATGCCTTAATATTGCAGAAAGCCATGCCCCCAGAGAAGAAATCCAGAAAAAGCTCCCTGCCCAACTAGATGATGGTTGCCCGGTCTCCCACTGCCACAGGAAGCCCCAGGGTTGGCCCCAGAAAGACCACCACAGCAGTGCCCAGGGGGCCAATGAAAGAGTGTGCTGGCCACCCTCACTGGTGCCTTTCCCCTTGGAGGAGGGGGACCCACCCAGTGAAGGGTTACACCGGGTTACCTCTCCTGGGTGACTGCAATATGCAGTGGTGGTGAAAGGTGGCAAATCATCAGAGGCAGGGTGAGTGGTTGGGTCCATTGATGGCCTGAAGGAGAGGCTGAGATGGGAGAAGTGGAGGAGGATAAAAAAAAAGAAAAGAAAATGAGAATAAGTACAGTACATAGTTTTTCATGTACCACTGATGAAGCTGTTCACTATGCCAAAATGGTCTCACTTCAACATGAGGGGTAATCAGGAAAATTTGTGGAACTGCCATACATGTCATTCAACATTGCTGTGAAAGTGGTCATTTATGCTCCTGGTGAAGTCAGCCATATATTAGACAGCTTCCTGATGGGAATTTATTTATTTGAGTCACTATATTCTTTTCTGGACAGTTATCATCCAAAATATTGAAAATATTTGACTTTCTAAAAATCCCATGTAACTGGAAATCAACATATTTCAAGAATCAATGTGAATATCTAGAGCCAACTGTATTGAGTGTTTGGAAAAAGCATCAGACTGACATGTTGCAACAGCTTTAATTGATAGCCAGAGGGCTAATCTTGGCAGGCAATGGGTGCTCAGATAGCCCAGGACATACACTAAATATGATGATTTTACAGTCATTGAACAAAGGATTAACAAAGTTCGTGACATTCAAATTATATAGGTAATGTCAAGACCTCTTTTGTATCACTATTAACTGGAATTTACATCTTAGAGATGGAAAATAGTTATTTTTTTAAAGTTTTCTAAGTTTTAATTTACTGCAGCATGACTGAGAGTATATCAAGGTTCAGTTCACCAGTCAAGCAGCACCAAGGTTACATTTCAAGTCAAATTACATGTCTGCACTTACACGGTTTACTAAGGTAGAAGAAGGCCAGATGACCCATCGAGTCTATCTCCCACATCATGTGGGTAATGAGGTTAGGTGCCCATAAAATATTTATCCAATATACCCTTAAAATGTTCAATTTTTGTTGCATCAACTATGGTCTGTGGGAGTTTGTTCCATAGTGTTATCGCCCTAATAGTGAAAAAATATTTTCTTTTATTCCTAACTGCCCTTGGTACAAATAGTTGTTTATTATTGCATCTAAATATATTTGGTTTATTTGCATATTTAATATCACAGTCCTCCATAAGTTGTTTACCTTGGAGGATTTTGAACAATAGTAAATGACCTCCTCTCTGGTGTCTAGTTTCTACGTCATATAGGTGTAATTCCCTGTATCTCTCTTCATACGAAAGATTTTTTAGTCTTGGAATAAGCTTAGTAGTTCTTCTTTGGATGTTGTTCAGGAGTTTTTTGTCCTTAGTAAGGTACAGTGCCCAAAACGCAGCTCCATAATCAAGGTGTATGAATTATACAGAGGTAGTATGCAGGCTTCCTGTCTACAGATAAACGATCTTCTATTAGAAGTTAATATATGGTTTGACCTAAGGTGCAATTTATCTACAGTGTTCCCCTGGTAATAATCCTCTATTGTCCGTATTGTGATATTTATGGAGCATCATCACTTAGGTGATGTTATTACATGACTGACACATGACAAACAGATGAGGAACTAGGTGCTGGTCATCCATGTCTGAAGATACTGAGTTTTGGTAATGCTGACTGTGACTTGATTAGACAGTGGTGAGGAGTATGGTCTGTAGTGAGTTGTGGTTCTGTTGTCCTACAGAGACTAATTTTGTGAGTCAGGACACAACACCACTAGTGGTAAAGTAACAGTATGACAAGGTGTTACAGGAGTGATGACATACTATTTGGCACATTCACCCACTCATGGAATGTTGTGTGATACAAACAATGCATTCACACTGGCACTGTCCATTGATGTTGTTTTATTCAAACCTTGCCTGTGCATTGACCCATTAAGTGAATTTTGGGGGATTCACACATTGTGTGACCACTGAAAACATCAGAATTTTATTTCTTTATTTAAAATTTGGTAACTGGGAAAGGCATGCTGAGACAAGGCTCATTTCCAGGTGTGACCCAGGGAGCAGTAAGACAGATACAAGGAAAGGGAGACAAATACAATTTAACATAATGCCACTTACACATAATACAATATGTGAGAAAATGTGTAGATAAAATTGGTTAAAATAAGTAAATGCAGCAAAATTGATAACACAATATTACATACAATTAGCTAAGTAAACAGAGCAGCAAAACTAAGATATTGCACAAATGCAAGCAGGCTAGTAGAGGCCATAGACATGCTAGTAAAGGACCATTGGGATGAAGAAGAGGCTAGGGGGTTGAGGGGCAGCAGCAAGTAGCACTGGGTATGGGTCTCAGTAGGCACTTAAGGACTAGGAACAAAGGGGTGAGATGAATGGAAGAGGAGAGTTGATTCCAGAGGGAGAAGAGGCAATAGAAGAAAGCCGGCTGGCCAGCAGATGAGTGGGAATGGGGAAGGGAAAAGGAGCAGGAATAACTGAATTGCAGAGAGAAAGATGTAGGAGTGGCAGGAGAAAGAAGTGAGAAGAGATAGAATGGGAGAGTCCCAAACCAGTATTTTGAGACAAAGGCGAGACTATGGGCTAGGCGCCTTTGTGGAAGGGAAGAAATAGTGAGAAAGGAGTAGAGACGGCAGTGGTGTGTGTGTGTGAAAGGGAGAGTTTGTGGTAAATCAACAAAAAACATTTAAGAGAGTGTCAAGTCTAGCAAGGGACATAGCAGACGCGGAACCATATACAATATCAGTGTAACTGAATACCATAAGAATCATTTTCATTATCAAATCATGATGAACAGGGAGAGGTAGTCTTTAATTTGATATAATACTCAAAGCTTGCAGTGGAGTTTGCAGTGAATAGCATCAATCTGAGGTGAGAATTTGAGATTTGAGTTAACTCAATCCCCAAGATATTTGAACTTAGAGACCACATGGGGGGGTGCCATCTGGATTGGTGAACACTGGCAGTGTAGTAAGCCTGGTCAATTTTTGGCTGGTACTGAAGGTCATTGTGACAGGTTTTTTTTGGTATTTACTTTGAGTTGGTAAGTGTGAAACCAGTTAAGCACATTGTGGAGGTCTTGCTGGAGAGGGGCCTATACATCAGAGGTGGAAGGAACAGAGGTGTAGATGACAGTATCATCTGCATACATGTGTACGCAAGAGTTTGAGCAGATGGAAGGAAGGTCATTAATGAAAAGAGAGAAGAGGGTCAGGAGAAGGATTGATCCTTGTGGAACCCCAGCAAGGATAGGGAGAGGGGGCTACAGGACATTTCCCAACTGTACAGACTGTAGCCTTATATATGTATATGTGGTGGGATGTGATAAATAAGTTTCATTTTGCAGTTTGCTAAATCTTGATTGTAAAATCAAACGTATTGCAATAGTCATTGAAAACTTAGTTATAAATGATGTCTGTTGACTTCGCTGCATATGAAGTAATGTTAAAACTTTATTTTATTCAGAGCAATGAAGTCAAAAACAGCACTTGGTGTGAACTGTAAGGTTTGAAAAGTCATTGCATTACTTTATGATAAGGGCAACACGGAGACTGACAGCCTCATTAATGACAGACATCGTCAGATTGCAAAATGGATAAAGGAAAACCTCCCAAACACTAGTTATCATTTTGACATTTGGCATGTAGCCAAAGGTGAGATGTTCACATACGATATGCACTGCAGTACTCCAATACTAAATGCTGTATTGCACATACGCTGTTTGAAATAACCTATGGATGAGGGAAAGAGAATGTTAGAGAGAGTTTTAGACTGTGTGATGAGAGAGCATGAGGCAGAGAAAATGGGAGAATGACAGAGACTGCTATTTGGATTTAAATGTCAATGTGTATATACTGCAACTCCATACTAAAATTAATTGCACATCAACTATATTGATATATTGAAATTAGTGATGCTACATGGTGTTTATGGATGAATGGTTAGTTATTTTAGAATGTGTGTATAGTTTTGAGTAATTTAAAATGTTCATTTTTTTTTTTCAAAAACTGTTGGCAGGAAAATTGAGACAGTTTCTCAGTCATGTGGTTGAGAGGATGTTTTACTTTGGTGACACTCAATCATCAATCACACGTATTGGTCAGCTAGCTCAACAAGTGATAGTAATAGTAAATTGATTGCCCCAAAGCGGGAAAGCATCATGAACCATGTTACCAATGTGCATAAAGGACACAGTAACCCATTATTCAATGCATGTTCTCATGGTCCACTAGAAGGAGAACATCACAATAAACAATGGCTAAAACCAAGTGCCCCACACCAGGCACTTGGGTTAATATCGCAATACTGACACTGCAGTGTAGCATGAGGGTGGGGTGCTGCAATCCTGAGATGCCGTCTTTCAGATGAGATGTTAAACCGAGGTCCCATCTGCCTGTTCTGGTGGTAGTTCAGGTGGATGTTAAAGATCCCATGGCACTTCTCGAAAGAGAAGGGGAACATTTTACTACAACTGAAAACAAACTACAATCATAACAGCAATATTCTACCATAATAAAAGTGAAAAGGAAAAATACAATTATACAGCATATACTCCCGACATGTAAAAACATTTTCAGGGAATATTGCTCTTCAAAAGTACAAACAGTATGGTATCAAAGAGACAAAACTTAATTTACAAAATCATAACAAAAAGTAGTATTACGTCATACTTAAATGAAAAACTATACAAAATAGTAGTCCCGTCTTCCAATAACATAAACTGGGATCTATAAAAGAAAAAAACAACATAACAAACATACATTTGTATTACATCATACGAAAGGAAATATCTGTTCCAGCATAAAAATAAAAAAATTATTTCAACGTCCACATCTGTATGCAAAAGTCCCCCAAGCTGTGTTATACAGGAAAGAAAAAAGGGGTTAGGTAAAACAGAAAAAATAATCATTAAAACAGATATCCCTCTTTATATTAGAAATCATAGAGAAACCTGCTCTTAATCCCCACATAATACTTTCTCAAATTATGTAGCCCTCTTGAATACTAAGCACAAAACCTCAGAATATAATTCATATTATAAAACCATATCCACATTTTAAATAAAAAGAAACTCATCGTATGAAAAACCATTTCCCCAACCAGGAGACCATCCGATAACCAAACCCCAAAAGAAAACAGACTCCCATAATTACAATTAAGATGTACACCAAACCCAAAAATGAAAAAATTAATATTTAAATAAGAATGAGGTGAAAAAAAAGGAAAAACAAAATCTAACATAAGGGAGCTCTTTTTTTTTTTTTAATAAATCAGTGTAGAGAAAGAACTAAAGATAGACCATATGTTAATGTCAAACTATCTGCTCAAATTATAGCCAAATCTTTTGTCAGGCACACAGACTATGCCCTTGCCCCTCATCCTGTATCTAGCCAGGACATATTTCTCCACCATAGTTTATATAACTCCAAATAAACCCTATTCCACTCCAATGTTTGCCAATGAGAGATTTCTTTAGAAAGTAATAAGTTGATCACAAGTCAAATGTTGTTTTCGAAGGATCAAACTACACTGTGCCTGCCATAATCAAAAACGAATAGAACTCATCAAAAGTCTCATAGTACAATTGTCATATATGATCCAATTTCGAGGTAGAATCCCCTCTACCCACATCTCAGGAGCGACATCTAAAAAGGGGCTTAAAGGCCAGGTCTTATGAAAATGATCCCAAAAGGAAATGGCAAAGGGGCATTCAACAAAAAGATGTGCCATAGATTCAACAACACCTACACATACTCCAGCTCTCAGACATTCTCTTTCTGTCAGCTCTTTAAGCTTTAGATTCCCTCACACACCAAATTTTTGATGCGAACACAGCCATATAAAATCCCACATATACTATTCAAAAGCAAAATGTGCCCCTTCTGATCTACACAAGGTAAATTCACAAAACCTGGAGGCTGAAAAAATTGTGACTCTATAATCCAATTGTATAAAGCTTTTCTATTAAAAGTAACTAAAAGGTTTTGAACAACTTTCCACACCTTTAATTTACCGATTGCATCCCTAAAATAAAGTGACAACTGAGCCATCCTGGTTTGACGTGAAACAGATTGTGAGGGATCCCAGACCGTAAACATAGGTTCCACGATATCCACCACCCAAGGAAACCACATTGTTGGAGCCAGAACCAAAATTGGGACAAAATTATAATAAAAAAAATTGACAAAAAAAGAAAACCACTGCATTTATCATCCCCAAACCTCCCATACCTTTTGGGAGATATGTGACACCACATTTCACAGGGTTCAAATGACTACCCCACAGACATTGAAAAAACACACTACACACAGAAGCTTCCAAAGCTCTTGTGGGGGTGCTGCTAGAAATAAAAAGAAATACAATAAATACATTTTAATTAAAGTCTTTTGGCCTTAGTCATCCGCTATTTATTCCAGCCCTGTACTCAAGCTCGAGCTGCTTCCAATTTATGTTCCCAGTTATTAGATTGTGGATCTGGACCCTCAAAGTAAATTCCCAAAATTCTATGATAGCCAGGAGTAACCGGTATACCCCAAACCAAAGTTACATCTGTAGCATCATAGCCTATTGGTAATATGCAACTCTTTGTAGTATTAATTACAGAACCAGTCAAACTAGAAAATAATTGTAAAATACGTTTTGCTTCCACAGCCAATAGTCCATCTGCCAAAAACAATCCTAGATCATCTGCGTAAGCCATTGTTATAATTGGAGTATCCTCGCTTCCTACGGAAAGCCCAATAATAGAATCAGAGTTATGAAGTGCATGTAACAAGGGGTCCAAAGATAGGATATATAACAGTGGACTGAGAGGACATCCCTGTCTAACTCCCCATTTCACACCCACTGCCTGACCTACCCAGCCATTGATACTAGGTAGGATACTAATACCAGAATAACAGATTTGTAACCACCGAATAAAAGCATTCTGGAAACCATAACATCTAAGGGTTTCCCAAAGGTACTCATACTCCACTCTATCAAAGGCTTTGGATTGATCCAAACAAACCAAATGGCCAAACAGTTCTTATGTGTCTCCTTTATGCATTATTTCCCATAAAAGGATTAAAGCATCCTGTAAATGTCTCATTGGAACCCCACTGAACTGAAAGGGGTTGACAATGGATTCCAAAACTCTTGAAAGTCGTTTGCTCAAAAACTTCATTAAAATTTTAATGTCAGTATTTAAAAGGGAGATTGGTCTCCAATTACTCAGCAAACCCCTGTCCCCTTCCTTGAATATTAATATTAATAGCCCTTCCAACATGCTTTCCGGCAGTGGACCTATCTTAAAGCTTTGATTATAAATATCGCATAGCTCTACTGCCAGAAATTCCCAAATAATTTTATAAATTTCCTGAGGAAGCCCATCCAACCCAGATGCCGCTCCAGAACGTAAGGACCAGATAACGTCTTTTAATTCCAAAGGTGTTATGGGTTCGTCAAGCTATCCCCCAAATATTTAGGAATGTGTGGGAGAATACAAGAAGCTAGCCACTGCTTCATATCCGAAATAGGTAAGGATTGCTTTTCAAAAGATTTCTCAAAAAATGAAGAAATCTCTGTCAATATCCCCATGTTATCTGTTACTTTATCCCCAGCTGAGGTATAGATAAAATCCATATTCCTCTGATCTTGTAAAGAACTAATCGACTCAAAAGGTTAAGTTTCCACCAATTTTCCTTTCATCCCATATTTATGTTTTTGTTCTAAACTTCTCATAAATTGCAATTGTAAGAGGGACAATTCTTTTTTAAGCTCTTTAATACGACAATGAGACTGTGTACCTAGATGTGGGCGTAAACCCGTCAAAACACTAATTTCATCCCTCAAAAGATGCATTCTACTTTGTTTAAATTTCCCATTAAGTCGGCCCATCTCCTGGAAACATTTCCTTATCTCCAGCTTCGTATCCTCCCACCACTGATTGGTATCATCATAGAGAAAACACACAGACTTTCTGGCCTCCAACACAAAAGTAAGACCTTCCAGTATCTGAGGAACTGCTAGCAATGATATATTTAATTTCCAAACCCCAGGGCCACGAGGTTTCGCATGGTGACTACCAAGCACCAGTTCTAACATCTGGCGATTTGAGGTTGCTACATCTACAATTTTAGCCGATTGTAATAAAAGGGAAGAAGACACAAACAAATAATCAATTTGTGAGGCTCTGGGGCCACAAAAATAAGCAAAAGGGGCTACAGGATACAAAACCTCATAAACATCAACAAGGCCTGCCTCCTCAATCAAAGTTCTCAGGCTAGACGCATCACTGTATATTTTCTTGCCCAAAGAAACAGACCCTTGTGTCGGTAATGAATAATTAAAATCTCCCCCCAGTAGAACAGAATGATTTGTCAGTAAAAAGGGTTTTAGGGATTTAAATAAAGCTACTCTGTCATGCTTTATCTGTGGAGCATAAATATTAAGTAGGTGTAAAGTTATACCTTCCAAGTGAATGTCTAACATTAAAGCTCTACCTTCCAGTATTTCAAGATGTCAGAGTATTTGTACTTTAGAAATGAAGCAAATCCCCACCACAGAACATAAATCCTCCCCCTGTGACCAGAAACAATCTCCCCATAACCATACCTTAGAGGCCTCAGATAGAAGTTCTGCTGAATGAAGATGGACATCCTGCAAAAATACACAATCTAGGTTACTATTAAAAAATTGTGCAAAAGTACTAGAACGCTTGGTGGAGGACTGAATGCTGTTCACATTCAGTGAGGCCACCCTGAAGGTAGAAGAAGCCAGAATGCCAAAATATCCTCCACAATCATTTCACTTTGCTCGATGCCCTTGTTACTCTTCCACTCCTGGAAGTCCCTACAGGCTGATCTTCTTGTCCCTCCACATCCCCTTGATTTTCTTGTTGGTAGGCTGGAAAAGGTGCTTTGTCCCCTTCTTCCATGTCTGAATGTTCCTCCAATAAAATGGAGTAAATGTTCAGATTTTCTAAGGGCTCCTCAGGAGGTTTCTTTCTGCCCTTTAATTTATGCTTCACTCCTTTACCTTTTTTATCTGTGACAACAACAAAGGCCTCTTCCCGAGGCTGCTGATCCAAAGGATCCCTGTGGGGTGCTGTTCCCAAAGAGGGGCTAACTGTAGTTGGAACCGCAGGTAAAGGATGTGATTCCTGAGGTTTCTACTCTTCAGAGGCAATAGGGACAGAGAGTCATTGGGTAGGTCCCAATAAATTCACCATCAAAGGAATGTTTGCTTGTTTTATAGCTGTACGTATATAATGGTCCTACATGCCATAATCATCTTCAGTGTTCTTGGTGGCCTGAGGACAGTCCGAAAAGGTATGTCCCAACCCGTCACATAAATTACTCTTAGGAGCTTGAAAGCAATGGGTGCTAGGATGACCAGTTTCATCACAATGGGAACATTTTAATATTTCACAGGCAGCGCTTACATGCCTGGTGGACCCACATTTGAAACAAACTCGAGGCTGTCCAGGATAAAACAGGAAACCTTTATCCCTACCGATGAAAAAACAGTTTGGAAGATGTATAATGTCCTGGTCAGACTGTTGTAGTTTAACTTTAAATTGCCACCCCCATTCCAGAACCCTTCTTTGTCCATGATAGGCATTGGGTTCCCTTGGATAGAACACTGTTTCTCCAGCCAAAAAACAATGTCTGTGATGCTGACTCCCTCATTTAGAAAAAGGACAGTAATAACCCAAAAGGATTGTTTAGTCAAAGGAATAACCAGAAAATCCACCCATTAAGGGTTAGTTTTTAGATTAGCATAGCGGCACCAGAACGTTTCTAATAAGGCTGGGGTTCTAAAGCTAACATCAAAATGAAACTCCCCCTGTGCATGTATTAGTGCATAAACTTCAGATGAATAGAAACCCATACTCTGTTTTAGTAATAGTTCACAAACAAAAAAAAGATCGGGGGATGATCTCAGGGCCCCACATACCGCAGCCGAACAGCATTGCGGTGTTTTGCCAATTCCACTGGTTTGTGGAAAAGTCTGGCATATGTAGGTGTAGTAGACTTAGTATTTTCTGGAATATCAGCATCAGTAGGCAAGGGGTTCCCAACAGAACCATCAGGTACAATATTGGAAAGCGAAGGCTGGGGCTCCGGTTCAGGAGCAGGATTAGAAGTCATAGAAACTATGTTAACTTTGTCCCCTAAGTCATCCATATGATCGTGCGGTTTACTTATCTGAGGTTGCGGGGAGGACCCGGTATTGGAATGTCAGGATTTGGTCTCCAGTGTCCATTTTGGGTGGGGATCCAGCCGGTGTCCTGCAGGGCCTTGTCTGGCAACCAGGAGCCTTCCACCTCCTTAATCCAGTCTCGTCATGCAGAAAGGTCAATCCCGGTCTGACATGATCCGGGTCTTTCATCTAAAGCTAAAAGCTTCATAGGATCAGCGGCCCTGTCAGTGCTCGTTGAAGTATCTGAGTGCTTTCTTTTTCGATCCTCTTCTTGTCTGAGTTTCTCCATGGTAATTTGCTCACTTATCTGTAATAATTCTGCTTCTAGGCATTTTTGTTTTTGTTCCAAGGACAAATGTTCTGTTTCCATTTCTTGCAAGGGACCGCTGTCTCAGACGATATGCTGGCCACCCACAGGATGCATTCCAGCCGCCTCCACAGCAGATCCCTCAACCTGAGGCATCACCAAAGGTCTATGTTTCACTTGCTGGTCATATTGAGTATCCATCCAACCACTTCCACCTCCTGCAACGAAATGAGACACGTCCAGAAGCGCAAGGGTCCCCCTACAGGAAAGTAGGGGAATTTTCCCACTGCCCTGGCCAAATTTCCCCCCATTCACTAAAAATACCACCAACAGCTTAATCTGGTTCAAAATCAGTTGGCATTCATCTGTATCCCTCTCCGTCATGCCTGAAAATAGGCAGAATTTGTCTAGTGCACTTACCCAGTCAACAAAAACTAAATAAATAAAAATAAAAGTAAGGTTTGCAATATATATATTCTATGAGAGAGTAACAGTATACATAATGTGTTTTTTTTGCCATTAAGACAAGTGGAAATTTCTTATTCGTGGATATATATTTGAACAATTCACTTTCATCTGATAAGGGGACGGTGAAACCGGAGGCAATAGTAACTTCTAAGCTGCTGGTAAATGAAGTTAAAAAGTTCATTACTACACACCAAACATCAAGTCTAGAAGCTTTTCGTAGCCTAGTTCTCCATTATGCCCTAAAGCATACAGCATTTTCTAAGCTGGGGATGCGTACCAAGTCAATATGCAGAGAATAATGCCTGTGCAGGTGTGTGTTATGAAGATTTTTTACACACCCAAGGTGCATGATAATCGCTCGAGGGGTTTATGAGATTATCACACATCGAGGGAGTATGAAAAATCCTCATAAAACAAACTCTGCATAGGCATTATTTTTTTTATAATAACTGGTGCAAGGTTTCAACAGAGAAAACCTGTATTAGTGCAAGCATGTGCCTGAGCAGCCTCCATATTCTTAGAAATGCAGTGTGCTCTGTTTCACACTTCAGTAAAGTGAGAGAATAAGGAGGAAAATGCCATAATAACCTGCTATTGAGGTATTATGGAATTCAGCAAATTATTACAATGTTTTATCAAGACTGAATATCCAGTCATTATAGGGGGTCACTAGTTATTATATTTACATATTATATGAATTTGTCAATCATGTGAACATATGAATGTTCAGCTTTGTAATGAATTGTTCAAATAACAAATCATTGTGTTTATCTTATTTTCTTATAAGATTGATAACTGATTCTATGCACTATAATGGCAACTGCAACAGACTGCAAGCTAAGACATGGGACAGGAAGGGCAGATACTCTATTAGGTATCCAAAATTCAAGAAGGGTGGATACACAGTGTCAGTGGCTCAGTAGGTAGCACACTCACCTCTGAGGCTGGGAGATCAGAGGGCTGTGGGTTCAGTTCCCACATCTGGCACTTGGGTTAATATCCCAGTAAGTACAGTAAGCACTGTAGTGCAGCATGAGAGGGGTGCTGCACTTCTGAGGTGCTGTCTTTCAGATGAGACTTTAAACTGAGGTCCCATCTGCCTGGATTGGTGGTAGTTCAGGTGGATGTTAAAGATCCCATGGCACTTATTGAAAAAAGTAGGGGAATTTCCCCGGTGTCCTGACCAAATTTCCATCATTCACTAAAACAAATACCATCAACAGCTTAATTTGGTTCAATTTCAGTTGCTTACCATCTGTATCCCTCGGTCGCCCCTGAAAAGGGACTTCTAGGCCCAGTGGGCTTACTGGTCAACAAACAAACAAAACACAGGCTGAAAGGATCTCACCAACCACCTTATGGTAATGACTTCCATAACTACATAAGAAATTCTACAGGAAAATGAACAAGTGACAGCAAGCAGATATGTGAGGTCATAGTGTACCTTTGTTACCTCACTGCGTATGGGTAACAGAATATATTGTTACCTGTACAAACGTCTGTCATTGCAGTAGAATCATTTACAATCTTATGGCAAATACAGGCAGTCATCAGAAGCAACATCAGGATTTTAAAATACGTGACCTTTGCTCAGACCAGTTTTACTGAATTCTTAAAAAGCAGCAAACATCTTTTGGCAAGGCAACTCTTGTCCATTAGCTGCCTACCCCTGGGCCTAAAATATTCCTGCTCTGGAATTTGTTGAATTCTGATTTAAAAAGTTTTAAACTTACAATGATGTCGATCATACTTCCTATTAGATAAGTAAGTAAATGTTCATTTCTTGAGTGTCCATTCCAGGAGGCTCTCGGCGCTTTACAAGAGAAAGGATATAGGAAACATACACAATATCAGCAGTAACAATAAGCAAGTCACTACAAGTCAATAAAATCAATAAAAAAGTATCAATAAAATAGAGGTATATCAATAATAAAAGACCTATACCTGGCTTCTGAAAGCTTCTCTAAATAGAGGGGCCTTCACACTCCACTTGAAATCCTCCACTGATGGGGTCTCCCCCAAGGATCTTGGCAATGAGTTCCACAGGGCCAGTCTGGCCATGCCACCTCAAGTCCATGATTTCCTGAGGTTTTCAGCCAGGCCCTGGTAACCGCTAGGAAGCCCTCTGTGGAGGAGCCAAGAGAGCACACAGCGCAGATGGGGACAGGAGGTCACTCAGGTAACCAGGGCCCGAACCATATAGGACCTTGTAGGTAAGCAAGCCCACCTTGAAGGTAATCTTCCACCTTACCAGCAGCCAGTGCAGGTCATGCAGGACTGGGGTCACATGGCAGGACCTTGGGAGGCCTGTCAGCAACCTGCCCACTGCATCTTGCACCAGCTGTGGGTGATTGAGAATACCTCCACTGATGAAGTATAGAGCACTATAGTAGTCGAGCCTTGACATAACAAAGGCATGCATGAATGAGAGCAGATCACCAGGCAGATTTAAGGCTTTAATCCAGGTGACATTCCTTAAGTGGTAAAAACCCCTCCGGACAATGGATGACACCTGAGCCTCAAGTGTCAGTCTGTCGTCAAGGATGACACCCAGATTTTTCACCTTAGTGGAAGCTACCAACTGGGTAGGGCCCCAAAACAGCCCTGTTCCCAATCTGGCAGCAGCCACATCACGTCAGCGACCAGCCTCAATCACTAGAACCTCCGTGATTGGAGGTTGAGTCTCAGCCAGTTAGAGGACATCCAATCCTGGATCTCGGCCAGACATTTGTTAAGCACCTCCACAGTGTCACTCATCCTGGGAGCAAAGGACATATAAGGCTGGGTATCATCTGCATAGCAGTGAAAACCCAAGCTGTAACATCTAATAATCTCACCCAGGAAGAGCATGTACACCGCGAACAACACAGTTGACGGGATTGAACCCTGGGAAACTCCACAAGGTAAGGGCTTTGGGCAGGAGGAGAAATTCCCATCACAACCTGTTGCATCCTGCACATGAGGAAGGACTCAAACCAGTTGATGACAGTACCAGTGAGTCCACAGATCCCCCTAAGGCAACTCAACAGCACTACGTGAGCCACAGTGTTGAATGCTGAGGACAGATCAATGAGAATGAGAATTGACTAGTCTCCTCTATCTCTCTCCCTGAGGAGATCATTTTGGACCCTGACTAATGCCACTTTGGCGATATGCTTTAACCGAAATCCAGACTGGAATCACTCATAGATGTCATAGGCCACAAGGTGTGACTTGAGCTGCAGAGCCACCACTTTCTCAACAACTTTCACCAAAAATGGGAGGTTGGAGACTGGTCGACAATTCGCCAAGATGTCAGGGTCGAGTGATGGTTTCTTCAGGAGGGATTTCACCAGTGCATCTTTCAGGTGTCAGGAAAAAAAGCAAACACCAGACAATCTCGGTGAACACCGGACCAACAGACACAACACATTCTATTAATGAGTTGGATCTGGGTCCAGTACATAGTAAGTGGGTCTCAACTTCGAGATTACCTCAACAACCTCTGCCACCCCCACCGGCCTAAACTCATCCCAGACATTAGGAGTGCCTCTGACCACACAAGGCCCACCACTGCAGGCCTGATCATGCCACACTGGAGAGATCCCAGTCCTAAGGGAGGACACCCTGTCACAGATGAACTGAGTGAACCCCTCACACTAGGTAACTGAAATTGCTCTTTTTGACTGCAGATAGGCAGGATGAAGTAGCCTATCTACAGTCTGAAAGTGCAGAGCCGGTCTGTTCCTCCCGTCAACAACCTCCCTGGATAGGAACTCTGCCTTCTTATGGTTGATTTCCCATTGATATTCGCATTAGTGAATTCTCAAAGCCAGTTTGTCCTCCTCAGACTGAGTCCTCCTACAGCAATGCTCCAAATTCTGACCCCCGGTCTTCATCTCTGATAGCCCCATCAAATCAGGGGATCTCAAGCGAGAAGACTTGAGTTGTATACAGATCGGTGCAATGGTATTGAACACCTTGGAGACATCACCATTATAGGCTGCCACAGCCATGCCCACACCCACTGCACATGCAGCACTCACACTAGAAAAGTCCAATGCCACCAGCAGTCCCTCTGGGGGCAGCCCCTTCAATGGACAGCAGCGGACCATCTCAACAGGGGAGGGACTAATGGGGGGGACACCGAACGAGAACTCCACTGTGCAGTGATTGGACCAAAAGACTAGATCAACCTTGAGATCAGTGACCTCAATTCCCAGTGAGAATAGTAAGTCCAAGGTGTGGCCATGGCCTTAGGTCACAGAAGCAACAGCTTGTGCGAGGCCCAGTGAAGTCATCATCTGGAGGAAGACATAACAAAAATGCGAGAGGCTGACGTGGATCCAAGCGTTAAAGTCACCCAAAATTAACCATCTGGACAACTTCAACACCCTGCCAGTGGCAAAGTCTGTGACTTCCTGCAGCAATTCCCCCTCATGATCTAGAGGTTGGTATACGAGAAAGATCCTGCAACCTGCACCTAAACCCCTGTGCACAGCCATGCATTCAAATGACAAAGTAAAACCAACTGGGTGCTTGGAGAAGTTCAAGTTGGATCTAAAACAGATGGCCACACCTCCACCTCTGCATCCCTGCCTTGGGCAGTGCACTACAGAGAATCTGGCTAGGACCAACGCCTCCAATAATGGACCCGTATCATCCCCAACCAGGTCTCTCTAATACAAGCCAGATTGACCTAGGAAATTAAATCTGTAATAATTGAGATCTTGTTCCTAATCAATCTAGCACTGCATAGCACCACTCAAAGGGGACCAGTGGAGGCTGCTGACCCACCAGCTACTTGCCTACTCAGTCCGGTGGGAACCCTGGGAATGGGAACCAAACATGTCTGGCCTCTCTCAAGGACCCATTTTGCCCCAGGGCACCTCCTGGTCCTGACCGCCCCGATATGGCTCACCCCTGCTATACCCCCAGTGCTCCGCCAACCATTAACTTGCCCCTTACCAATCCCCAACTTCTCTATAACACCTTACCACTGCTGCTGGTAAAGGGAGAGCAGAAGCGGGGCAGAGGTTGTGCATCAGAGACACTGAGCAGATAATACGTGGGGGTCTGAAGCCCAACCACATCTTCCAGCTAATAACAAAACCAGTAAAATTCCTCTACATAAACCCCTCCTACCTCAAACCAACAATAATAAATAAAAAATAAAATTAAACAGATATTCAAAATAAAATAACTTACAGTCAGACCTCTGTATTCAACAGCTACCCTCACGCCAGGCCCTGATTCACTCTAACACCCACCACGTAATCATTACTAATGTAAAACATAGCTAAACAGCCTGGGAGTGGATCACAAAACAGTAAACTGGATTAGAAATTGGTCAAGTGGCAGGACACATAGGGCAGTGGTAAATGGAGGTCAATCCGAGGGGGGAGTGACCAGCAGGGTACCACAGGGATCGGTGTTGGGGCCAGTTTTCTTTAATGTCTTCATAAGTGACATTTCAGAGGGGTTGGAAGGGAAGGGAAGGTATGCCTCTTCACAGATGACACTAAGATCTGCAACAGGGTTGACACTCCGGGGGGGGAGATAAGAAGGGACCTAAGTAAGCAGGAAAAGTGGTCGAGTATGACAGCTAGGATTCAATGCTAAGAAATGCAAAATCATGCACTTAGAGCAAAGAAATCCAGAAGAAGAGTACATGATTGGTGTGTCGGATCTAACGGCCACTAAACAGGAAAGGGACCTGGGGTGATCATATCTGATGACGTAAAGGTAACCAGACAATGTGAAAAGGTTGTGGCAAGAGCCAGTGGGATGCTGGGGTGCAAAAAAATGCCCCAATACATTACAGACTGTCTTCCTGTAAAACCAATAGGCAATTACACCCTGAGAAGTTGCAAATCTCTCCTACTGATGGTTCCCAAAGTTAACTCTCGCTTTGGCAGGGCTGCTATAAGCTTTACACTCCCTCCTTGTGGAATAAATTGCAAAACAAACTGAAACTGAGGTCACCCATCGGCACCTCATCTTTCAAGCTCTTATATTCACGTCTCAGAAATGATCAGTGCAATTGTTTCCCATGACCATGAATTGTCATCATGCTAACCTGTACCATTTAACCATGAACGAATTACTTCTAGTGCTTGTCTCCTCCTTGGCCCTGGTCTGTCATCATGCTTCCATGTAACACCTTGATGCCTCTGTTCTCCCTTTGATACTGTTCTATCTTCCCGCTTTCTCCAGCCTTCTTTTCACAACTCTATACTGCACTCATCCACAATCTACACGCAGTCATACTATAAAAGTCCTAACTCCCCTTTCCCTCTCCCCGTAGGTCCCCACTGCTGCATCAGTTCTACTGACCTATCCTTGGGACTTCACTTCTCACACTGTTTATCCTTCGCTTACATATTACATACCCCTCCTGGTACCCCATCTGCCATTAGTTGGTGGTTCTCCAAGCCATTTTCATGGCTAGTACTAGTGACTGCCCCTGGTAAATGAACTAACTGGTACTTCTGTACAGAGAACATGGTTTATATACAGTTGCATGGTTCAATGGTGGATCTACCCCCTTGTATTTGAATCCTCCTCTGTTATGGCTTGCCTTGTCTTCCTTTTATCATTTGACTCCCCTATTACTGCACCATTGTATTTGTGTTTATACTTATTTACATGTATTTATATGTTTTTATGATGGATGTTATCCGACCTTGTTCTAACCAGGTCCATCTTGTAAAAGAGCTCTGCTCAATGATGTTCGCCTGAATTAATAAAGATTTTGATTGATTGATTGCTTGATTGATAGAGAGGAATCACCAGCAGAAAAAAGAGGTAGTGTTGCCACTGTACAGATCATTGGTGACACCTCATCTGGAGTACTGTGTCCAGTTCTGGAGGCCGTATCTCAAGAAGGACATAGGTAGGGTTGAGACGGTTCAGAGAAGGGCAACTAAAATAGTGCATGAGATGCATCAGAAGACATATGAGGAGAGTCTAAAGGACCTCGGTATGTATTCTCTAAAGGTGAGAAGAGGGGGGAGATATGATAGAGACTTTAAATACCTCAAGGGAATAAATAAGGTACAAGAGGGTAGCATCTTTCAGAACAGAAGAGGTTCAAGGACAAGGGGTCATGATACGAAGCTTGAGGGTGCAGACTCAGGGGTAACGTGAGGAAGTACTTCTTCATGGAAATGGTAGTGGGTACATAGAACAGCCTCCTTGTGGATGTAGTGGGGGTGAAAACAGTGGGGGAATTCAAAAATGCATGGGATATAAATAGGGGAACCCTAGCAACAAAGAAGAGAGAGTAAGTTGCAGACCAATTGGGGTCTGTGGGATACGCAGCGGATAGAAAAAATGGGCAAACTAGATGGACCAGGTGGTCCTTATTTGCCATCAAATTCTCTGTTTCTATATTTAAACAATCAACCACATACACATGACTCACGCAACCTACTCAGACCACATCCCAACCACCCAATATATCAAAATTAAAACTCAAAACAGTAGAATCCAAACAAGTATGCCGCTGAGACAAAATGTCCAGAATAGTCCACAATATGTTGCAACGGTTTACTCTGCAAACAGAGCACAATCCAGTTTAAGGAGAGATGCTATGTATTTATTTATTTAAATTTTGGTAACTGAGTAGGCTCACTGAGATCATTATAGTCCCTTTTTTAGGGGCGACCCGGGATTAATTATAAACAAAGAGAATAAAACAGTAAACACAGCACAAGGAATTAGGTAACACATACATTGCAACCGGGACATAATAGGTGACACACAGGTAAGTTAGGTACAATTTAAGATCAGCATGAGGAATCAAACAATTATAGAACAATAAAACAATTACACATATCCCATCAGAATGCAAGGGACGCACTATTAGAGCAAGGGCAAGCCAGGGGCCGGCAATGGCCGATGGGGTGGCCCACTGGAGTGTTCAGATGCTCAGTGGACACATGAGCAGAGATTTAATCCCAGTAGGTGGGTCTTGAGACCTTTCTTAAAGCCTCCATGGAAGCTGCACTCTTGGAGATTATTACGGAGGCCATTCCATAGGGACAGCATATAGACTGCGAATGATCGGAGACCTTGGGACGTCCGAGCTCTGGGGACATGGAGGAGCTGTTGGTCAGAGGACCTTAAAGTTTTTATGGTTTTCTTAGGTATAAACACCATTCAGACTGGGGAGAGGCTGCTTGTTTGCTAAAGCTTGAAGGCCAGGCAAAGAGAAGGATACATTAATCTGCACTCAAGAGTCGGCCAGTTCAGTGAGTGCAATATTTTGCAGTGGTGTTCTTGGGACAGTGCACCAACTGCAAAATGCCCAACCCTATGATATAGTGTTCTCAGTTTTTGCATCTCTGTGCTTCTCAGTGAGAATAGCACGGGGACCCCATAGAACAATGTCGGCAAGAGCATGCCAGTGACTACCCTTAACTTGGATGTCTGAGTGAAGAATGGGCTCAGATGATACAGGAGACCAAGTTTCTGGTTAAGCAACTTGGTTAGTTGGTCAACATGAACCTTGAATGAACAGTGTTTATCTATATACACACCCAGATATTTAATGCAGTCTACCACCTCGATCTTAGGACCATTGGGCAGATAGGGGGACAGTAAGTGTGATCTATCAAGGCCCAGGCTTTTGAGTCCAAACAGGATGGCTTTTGTTTTTTTCCCATTGAGGACTAGACGACTGGCCAGGAACAAATCCTCCAGTATGGAGAGATCTTGGGTGAGGAGTAGATTTAGCTGTGCCGCATCATGAGATGATCTGTACAGCACAGCATCATTGGTGTAAAGGGTTACCTTGGCACCTCCACAGTGCTTGGGCAAGTTGTTGATAAACAGGAAAAACAAGAGGGGCCCCAAGATTGAACCTTGGGGGACTCCATCCCAGATGGGGCATTTATCAGACTTCATCCCCTGCCATCTGACTATTTGAGATCTACCATGCAGGTAATCCATGAACCACTGCACAGAGTGGTTGTCCAGTCTAAGGGATCTGAGTTGCAAGAGTAGCAGCTGATGATCCACCAGATCAAAGGCCTTGGTGAGGTCTAGAAAGATTACGCCAGTTAGTTGGCCATTATCCTGGGCTGTCAGGATGTCTAACGTGAGGCTAACCAAGGCGGTATCAGTGCCATGTTGCTTTATGAACCTGTGTTGCAATGGAGTGAGGTGCTTATGTTGTTCAATATAATTTTGGACTTGTTGGTACACAATTCTCTCTAATAATTTGCTGAACATGCATAGTAAAGAAATTGGTCTGTAGTTCTCAGCTAGCTCACTTGGCCCCCATTTGGGGATGGCAGTAACCAGAGCTACTTTCCAGGCTGTGGGAACTTTCCCTTCTTGCAACGATCTATTGAATAACCACATGATTGGTGTGGCAATGGCTTGGGCTGCTAATCTGAGTAGTCTGGGTTCAAGCTTGTCATGACCTGCAGAGCCAGTGATTTTAATATTTTTGAGCAGCTTAAGTACCTCGAGTTTAGACACAATTTTAAGGTGAAAATCAGGTGACGGGGAGGACCCGCTGTATAATCATGGGATGAAGAACTAGAGCTGCTGGGGTGGACCTTATATCTACCAAGGTCAGTTCGAAATGCATTGAAGGCATTTGTGGATTCTTTTGGATCCATGTGACTTATGCCATCTGCAACAATGTTGCAGGCATTTTGCGTGGTATGTCCCTTTAGGAGAACTTTAATTTGGGACCAGAACTTTCTGGCGTCAGAAAGATTTTTTGCTTGTGAGTTATGTAAGTACTGCTGCTTGGCCCATTTTAATTCTCTTTTGCATTTATTTCTGAGTCTCGGTATCGAATCCAGTCGTTGGACAGGTTAATGGATTTCTATTTACCCCAAGCTCTATCTCTTTCCCTCATCAATTTTTTTAAAATCACATGTCAAACATCTAGACTGTTGTCCTTTGACCCTCATTTGTTTAATGGGGGGCATGCTTATTGGCTGCAGACAGGAAATTATTGGTGAAAAAGTCCAGGGCCATGTCTAGACTAGGGGAAAATTTGATCTTGGACTAGTCCACTGCTAATAGGGTACCAAGGAAGGAACATGTGTCAAATTTGGAGTAGTCACGCGCCAAAAGTTTCTTGGGGGATGGGTAGAAAAATCATTTTTCCATATCTCAAAGATAGGGGTGTGGTCACTTAAAGAGTCGGCAAAAGTGCCAGCCAACTTGACTCTGCTGTGGTTTGACACAAGGATCCAATCCAAGGTTGTGTGGTTCCCCAATTTTAAATTTTGTCTGGTAGGCTCCTGGATAAGCTGGGTCAAATTAACCTCTTGTAGATTGGATGTAATGTCACCTTTGATCAGCGGGCCCAGTGAAGGTTGAAGTCACCCATGATTATTTTCTCACATGAAGGCAGGTCAGGGATAAGTCTGGTGAAGGCCTTTAACACATGCCCTGCAGTCTTAAGAGGGTTATATACACATCCTATTGACAAGGGCTTAATACCACCTAGCAGGAGTTTGAGGAATAGTGCCTCACAAACCGAATCAATCAGGGTTGATGTTGCTACTATGGAAGCAGTTAGGGACACCCTAATGTATATTACAACCCCTCCACCCTTATTTCCAATTCTGTCCTGCCTGAAAGTATTGAATCCAGGGATCTCAATCTCATGCATTGAGATACAAGGTTTAAACCAGGTTTCTGAGATGGCTAATATGTCAGGGGAATACTGGTCAACCCAGGCCTAAAGTTCTTGTAACTTGGGCATGAGACTAGTAACATTCATATAAACCATTAACCCATTCGTGTTGACCCAGATGGGCAGGGAGGGAGTTACATTAGGGGCATTAGTGCAAGGAGGACCAGGGTTTGTTTCAATATCTCCCGATAGCAGCAACTTCATGGTGACCCATACCTTTCAGAGCAGCCAGATTAGGGAATGGAAAAACTGGTGTTTATGCAGCCTTAAGTGTTTTATACCCATATAACAATTCCCTCCTTTACTGAGGCTATTCAAAGTGAAGAGGGTAAGGTAGGGATCAATTTGGGGGTAGACACATGGAAAATGGGCTTGCATGATATTAGCAGGCTGGCTTTTATCCAGCCTCGAATTCATCAATAATGTGTCCGTACATAAAACAATCAGAAGACAGATACTCCCCAGCGACACACCTAGAAACATTTTCCATCTAATATGACAGGCCAGTTAGGTGTTTGCTGACAAGATTGTGTTTAGACTTTAAGAGGAGTCAGAGAAGGAAAGAGGAAGTACTGAAAGGCATAGGTGATAGGTAGTGTCTAGAGGTGTGATGATGAGATGCACTGTGTTTACTGGGTGGACAGCCCAAGGAGGTGGTGGTTTCAGGTTAAAAAGACAGTTTAAACAGTGCCATAGACAGGGATGTCAGTTGGGACAAGAATTTAAACCCAAAGTGCAGAAATAGCACAGTCAGAGAGACAGTGCCGGAGAGCAAGGATTGAGGGGAGAAGGAGAAGACAGTGAGCCATCAGTGAAAGCTCTCAGGCCAATAGCAGCAAGGAGATGGTGTGATGCATCCAATAGCAGCAGCAGTCAGAGAGGAAGTTTCCAATCACGAGCACGATAATGGATGATGACAGGGGTCTGAAGGGAAGCCTCCAATTTACCAGGGTCCCTGCCTGTGTGGTGCTGTTGGGGAGCAAGGTGTGGTCTGCAGCCAATAGTCCATCGCAACCACCGACAGTTCAAATGATCAATCAGGGTCCATAAAATCCAGCATGCATATATGTGCTCCTGTGGCCAGGGCAAGAGCAGGTAGGCAGTATTGGGAGCATAAGTGGATTGAGGTCTATTAAGTGCTTCACATTAGAAATAAGTGAGCAAATATTGTCCAGTCGCTACCTAGAGGAGAACAGGGATAAGCTTCAAGTGGGAAAGTAGACAGGTTTTTGGGGATCACGTGAGCTGGCTCACCAGTATAAAGGGTTTTTTTCAGATCACATGAGCTGGCTCATCAGTATAAAGGACTATATTCATCAAGGGTGGGGTAGAAGGACGAAAGCGCCAGAGGGCAAATTCAAAAGAGGGGCACTCATCCCATTCATCTGTTACCTGCAGGGAGGGTCCAGCAGCTTTTGGGGAGGGCAGGTAATCTTTGTTCCGGGGGCCCTCACAACTGCACTGTAAGCTGTGAAGAGAAGGGGAGGTAAAGGTGGGGGGTGGAGGATTAATCACAGAAAGATGGCCACTTTAGGCATAAAATCTAGCTTGCTTAAAAAATACACAAATTACAGGCTGGGATGGAGAAGAATTTACACAAAATACAGGCACGGAGAATGGGCTGGGACCTGACTTGTAAGCGGGCAGTGTGGCCAGTGTAAGCATAAAATCCAGCTTGCTTTAGAAAGTTAACAAAATACATGCTGGGATTTTTACCAGGAGAAAGTTGAAGTGTTTTCAAAAAAATATCCTGCTTATCCCACACACACACACACTAGTTAACTGTAAACACTGTTATAAAAAATGCTTACGAAGCAGCCACACTTGCAAAGTTAGAATATTATAGAAACAAGTTTTAAACCCAACCTTAGTCTCTGCAGCTGCAATACTTCAATTGAATTACCTTAAGAGTACCCCCAGGCAGTTTTCTAACCCCTGAATTAAATTAAGCACAGCTAGAGAACTAGCACTATTAATATTATCTGCACTCAACACAAATTGAGTCAAGTAAATTAATTTAAGTAGAGGAAATTAAGGGTAGAGAGGCCTTCAGCAGTCCTCAGCCTTGGTGCCAAAATTCAAATTCAAAAGAGGTGTGCTCATCCCATTCGTCTGTTGCCTGCAAGGGGGCAGCAGCTCATGGGGAGGGCAGGTAATCCTTGCTTCAGGGGCCCTCATGACTGCACTGTGAGCTGTGGGGGTCCAGCAGCTCGTGGGGAGGGCAGGTAATCCTTGTTTTGGGGGCCCTCATGACTGCACCGTGAGCTGCAGGGTGTACAGCAGCACTTGGGGAGGGCACCATTGCTCTCACAAATGCTGTGATAAAATCTGAGAGACAGTTATGCAGCAGAGTCAATACCAGAAAATGATGCTCTCACCATCAGCTTCCACTGATTTTACAATGCCAGTCTCCTCAGTCAACCGGGGAAGACACACACCATCCAGCTGATACCACACAACCAGGACACAGTTCTCAAATTCCTTTTCATAGCAGTACAGGGTTTTGGGCTAACAAGTACCCCTGCATGCTCCTCTCAAGCATGAAATAACCATCAGCTCCAAAACACCTTGGACTGCAGGTCAACCCACTCTCACTGGCTCCATTCACAGCCCTAGGACAGCAGATTCAGCCATTTAGCAATCCTGACTCCAGAAGCCTCCAGCAGTATGAAATCCAATCCAGCAGTAAAGAATTCTCTCCAGCTTTGCTCTGACAGACTCTGTGTAACACAACTGTTCCCTCAGTAGCATCTCTCAGCTGCACACACCGCCATAGCCAGGCTGCGTCAGGTATGTGAAAATTGTCAAATCTCAGCAGCACACTCATGAAGAGCCTCACTAAAAGCAAAAAAGCTTAACCCCTATAGTAAATCACTTCACCCACCCTCTCTAATCTCTTGCCCAGAGACTAGCAGTCTAACTAAAACAGGCTCTTACTCAATATAGTTATGTGAAAACTGTAAAGCATTATACTCTAGCAAACAAAATTACCGGAGTAACACAGACTCTCCTGACTCTATATAAAGTTTAAAACAGAGGTAGAAAGAGGTGATTTTACAGAAATTACAAGGCTCACTCAATGTCCTGACAGACAGCAACTCAGCCTGGTCACCATCTTGCCCCATCCTCTCAAGACCAGAAGCCTCAGAGTGCCCACCACAGCACCGCCCACAAATCTGTGTTTTGATGATGCAAAGTGGAGAAGTGTCTGCAGGGCTACTGTCCCATGGAAAGCATTGTAATGTTATGCCATTAAAGTAAAGTTTTTTACATGTTTCCTTTGAATTTAAATAGCACCTGTACATGTTAAGGGTGTAGTATTACATGTACTACCATATGTACAAGTGCCTGTTGGAAGTTCAAGAAGCATGCAAAGGCTGCCACTGCCCCCAGTAGCATTACAATGATATCCATAGCCTTGCAGACACTTCCCCACTTCACGTCATCAAAACACAGTTTTGTTGGCAGGGTTGTGGCAGACATTCAAAGGCTTCCGACCTAATAGGAAATAGTATCAACATCATTGCAAGTTTAAACGTTTTTTTGTTCATCATAATTCAACAAATTCCAAAACAGGGTTATTTTAGGTCTGGGGGCAAGCAGCCAATGGACATGAGTTGCCTATCCCTTTCATCAGATGGTGTCAGTTGCTCTTTAAAAAAATCAATAGTATATGAACATTGGCTTCTCTGTGTGCAACTATTATTAATGCAACATGCTGTCATGATAGAAATACTAGTATGTGATGTCACCAAATAACTGTGCAGCCACTATGTCTTTAGAAATATTTCATACTGGTACGCATTGCATAAATACTTATTACATTGACTTTTCTTATTACAGGATTTGTCAGTCATTTAATGACATAACTGAGAGAAGCTTACAAATCAGGCCCAAGGGAACTAGAGTTCATCAACTACAGAGATTCAGGACATGTTGCCAACTGTACTGTGTGCATATGTCATTCATCCAGACTAACAAGAGCCAGTCAAACAATTTGTGAGCAGATTCAAACTCACACAGTAAGAAACTGTGCAACAAATGAGCATGCACCGTTTGCCATCACAATTTTGGTATAATTCAGAGACTGCTATGCACTTAGTATATGTACAGTATGACAAATAATGTTCCATCACAATGCATATTCATATATGTATATGAATTTACGATAGTCTAACTCATTACTGAGTCAAGTTTGGATGGAATAGTGTCACATCATAATGTGTGATAAAGTTGTATGGACATTGATAATGAGTCAATATCAGTACATTGATCAGTGCCAAGACATAATGCTCAGCAGTGTGAAAATCATCACTTGAATAATTTGGTAAATGTTATGGAACATAATGACCCAGTAACATAACCACTTTCTGTTATCCCCCCACCCCCAAAAAAAATTATTCAACAAAAGCTGAACAAGTTGTAAAAACAAAATTCAAATTGAAACACTCGGCTGCTGTACTAAATGACATGATACAGAGTGTACGATGCTGCAACATTGCAATACCCGCTGACCTCTTTCTGATCGTGCAAAAATGCAGAATATACTTAGTTCAATTAACTTATTAGCAACATCACACAAAGATATATGTGTTGAATTTTATGAATCAGGTGTTTGTAAACATTTTCAAACATAACATTTCAAGATATTTTGTAATACCCAAAACTAGGAAGTTCCTTTACCTCCATGGAAGATACGCTGTGGTACTTGCATTTAAATGAAAAGTTTGTTACTTCGGCAGCACTGCATCTATACACTGTACACTAACCTCATGCTGTCCACAAAGCCACACTCGGACACTTGATGTCTGTATGTGGAGCTGGGTGTGAGGTGTTGGGTGTATTAGCGGGTTGTGGTTTGGTTGAGCATGGGGGAAGATTTGTTAGCCAAAAGGTACATGGTGCTTCAGCTTCACATATTTATCAGCCATTTACTTCATCATTTGCTAACCTCTGAGACAGTATTACAATACTACCAACAATGTTACTTGAATACCTGATCAGATTTTGACACATGGTGATTGAAAAGGGATCATAACAGTGCTTGAAAATCCAATAATGTAGACATGAATAGATGTGTTCCACCCTTATCTGCTTACACAGCTCTCTATAAACATACAAGTGCGTGGTCATGGACAGCAAACAGAAAGTGTGTGGTGACTGTACAACTGCTTAATTGGTGGCAATGTACAATAACTTCACTTACTTTTGTTTATTATTACAAATAATTGAGGTACCCCAGAATAGATAACATGCAGATAAATGAGCTTCCTATTACTTGTGTTTATCAGCAATCAAGACTGAATTTGTTAAAATGTTGGTTAGTTATTAGAATTTCAGTTTTCAAGTTTCATATTTAATGTGTTACCAAGATGTGAGATATGACACAAATAATATTTGTAAAGAATCATGCCTTACATTATTTAGTAATGCCACATTACTTATACACTGATTACCATTATATGGCTAAGCAAATTGAAATCCAGTTATTATCTTGGAACCCTGGTAGAAACGTAGGCTGGAAGAGGAAGAGGTACACTGTTGTGGTGTCCTAACCATCCAAATGTCCACTGAACAATTTGCTTATAGGCAGTATATCTATATCTCTTGATAAAAGAAAATGTAAAACTTAAATTTGTTTTACATCTCCAATTAAAAAACTCATTTATGTGTTGCCATTTTGTACTCTGAAGATTTTTTGTGTGTGCCCCGGGGTCTGTATGAATGTTTGGCACATGTTCACACCTTCAACAGACCAAGATTGCACCACAGGTAATATCCAACTTGTTCACCAACTGCTTACCTCCCAAACTGGTAGCTGAGGCAGTGAGTGTCATCTTCACCAAACACCAGTGTTAGTTTCCCATGGGAAGGACATGGTGTGATTGGGTGGGTATAGTCAGAGTAGTGGTGATCACTTTACTCACAGAACTCATTATCTGAACACATTTTAGTCACAGCACCCAGGTTGGTGCACCAGCAATGGTGTCTGCCAGTGATATAAAGGCAGAGCACATAGCCAAACCCCTGGGTCGCTACCTTACCAAAACATCCTCCTGCCATATCACTAGCCTGTACCGGGTGTTACTGAAACTGTTGCACATGTTGTCAACCACCATGAAGAAGTACAGACATCCATGGAATCTCAATCCTCTTTCAAATTGTCAGCACACAACAAATGAATTCCAAGAACCAGTGTATCAATAGTAAATGTGCAAAGCTCATCAACACTTCACACCACTATGCCAGCCCAAAACAAAGTTTTCAAAGATTCACTAACTGTATACAATATTTAATGCCACATGATATATAATTTATTTATTTTATTTATTTATTTCATTGTTTGGGGAAAAAACTTTGAGTGAAAGCACTTTTGCAAAGGTTCCATGTCAAGTACATAGCATATGCAGTACAGCAGAAGGGGAATTGCCCCCTCTGCAGTTTACACTACATGGGAAGGAGAGTACACAATAAGAACAACTCAGGGAACATTTAAACAAACAGTGCAACAGTAATGCAAACAGAGAGACATAATATGGAATATAAGTACAGAATAACAAGTAACCAGCTACTGAAGCTACTGCCAAAAACTTTAAACAGAGTATGACTATGAGCTTACAGGGAAACACAGAGACAAGGATCTCAGCATCCCATAGTACAGGCTTTGTCCCAGTAACAGGGATGGGGACTGAAAATAGATGGCTTGGGGGGATGGCTGTAAGGGGGGAAGTCAGCTAGTACCAGACATGTCCTCCAGTAGGAAAGTAAGTGCTAAAACAGAGAAGATTGCATGCCTGTAGAGGAGAGCTCCAACTCAGGCCCACCTAATTACAGGAGCAGTTAGTGTGGAGCGCAGGTGAGGAAACTATGCCCACTGCTAAGGCCAGCTATGATAGTTACAATGTGGGACGGGTGAGAGAGGGGGGTCGGGGTAACAACACTCACACATATTAGGAGATGGGTAGAGAGGGACTGGTAGTGAGCCATCTATCTGCAACAACAGGACCTGGATGCACTAAGGTGCTGTTTCAACTCCAACTTAAATGTGGGGAGGTTGTCAGTAAATAATGGCAGTTATGATCTTTTATGATTTTTACTGTTATAGGACATTTCATCGGACAGCTTTACAATGATTATCACAATAAATTCACATTCATGGCTCCAAAAGACAAAGGGCTAGATTCACAAAAGAAAATGGGACTAAGTCCCACACTGTAACTAGAGTTGGAGACCAAAATCCCAGCAACTAGGGAGATTGCTATATTCAGTGCAGCACTTGCAGCAGCTGTTATGGCTGGTCCCACCAGCCGTAACAATTTTCTGCAGTTGCGAGGATTTCCCAGGCAACACCTCCTGCAAGCTGCTGTAAGTCGTGGAGCCATTTGTAATCCAGCTCCACCTTTGTGATTACCCACAGCTGCAGGAAAACTGCAGCAACTTGCTGATCCACAACCCAATTGCACAGCATTTTCCCCCAACTGTGGGTATTTCAGCCATTTTGTGAATCCTGCCCAAAGTCTCCACAAACATGTGTCATTAAATGTACAGTGCGTTATAATTTTGTTTTGATAGTCCATTATTATGCAACATTTATACAAACTTGAGTGAACTGTGTCATACAGTATGTATTGTGTTTGTACACACACTGTGGTGTCATCTTAATCATAATCAGTTAACACAACTCCACAAAAGTGAGGTGAGTGCCTTACATGATGACACTGCACATTAGAAACATAACAACCTTAATTTTACTGCACACTTCCATTTATAACAGTGTATCACGTGGTGACGCTGTAAAAAATATAGACTCATAAAAGATAATAACACATTGTATGAGTGGCTCACAGCTTCATTGTGACCAAAATGTTGAATTAATCATGTTATGATGGATATATTAATGAAAAACTTTGAAAATGTGTTACTAGCACATGTGCTGCATGACTTGTAAAGGTGTTCGTGGTGTACTGTACATATCTGAAATGAGGACAATTAAGTTTAGAATTACATTGTCAAATCAATACTCCATTAGTCATGAGTAGTAGGCATGTGATTTTATGAGTTTGTTTTGTTTGGGGGGTATTGCTGTCTGTACTTCTGCAGTACTTTGCCAGTTGTATCCATTTGGAAATACTTTTATATACGTTATGAGACAGAAAAAGTTTTCATTTGACTAGTAACATAATAATTTAATTTTCGGAAAAGTTTACAAATTGTCATCTAATGTTAATACTAACTAAATAAAGATGTCATTAGTGTTGTTGTGGTGATGTAAATACTCAGTTTAGTGTGATTTTGGATAAGCCAACAAGGTCTAACACATGATTATATGAATGGAATATTTAATTAATTATGTCGCATGATGCGTAGACAAGTGCAACATGCCCAAAAAAGTCAGTTATTGACTTATTGATATTGTAACAAAGGCTATAACAAAACACAAAGGGAGCACAAGACTCAGTCTGAAGGAAGCTGTATGCACTTGGTAAAAGATCTTCAAAGTATAAGGGGGCAACTGGACAGAAAAGCTGAGTTCCCAACATACAAAACTCAAGTAGCAGCAAAGGAGAGCCTGCTCAAGCACACTCAGGAAGTGCACAGCCACATTTGGTTATCTGATTCAAAACTTTTATTAAAACTACATATCAGCAGCACTGCAAAGCTTTGGAGTGCTGCTGATATGTAGTTTTAATACAAGTTTTTGAATCAGATAACCAAATGTGGCAGTGCGCACTTCCTGAGTGTGTCTGAGCATGATCTCCTTTGCTACATTTGGTGAAAGAACCTGCACAATGTCCAGCATGTACTTCACTCAGTGATGCATATGTAGAGTAATTAATGACATGAAGCTCTAGGTGAACCACAAAAAACTCAACATATGGAGGGTAGGGTTGTGCCAATTTATGTCCATACATAAAATATATAAATGCTTTTGAGTAGAGAGTTTCTAAAAATACATTTGGTTATTAAACAATAACCTATGACGCAATAAAAAGTCTGAAGTGAAATAACAGAATTGAATACATACTCAGCTTGAAATTGGTCCGCATGGACATCTTCTGGGTACTTCTGTCAATACTGACAGTAAGTAGTCTCCAACACCCCAAGGATTCAAGCATACTATGTCAAACCCTGGGTGGCTAGTTATGCAAACTATCTCCTCTGGATTGTCTTGACACTATAATACATCTATGCAAGTAACCATCTCAGGTACTTCCATGCAGTACAGGCAGTTGATAAGTTATTCCATGGGTTCACATTTGGTACAAGTGCACCTAATAATTGTCAAAAAAAACTGATAACATGAAAAAGTGCAATGCACCAAATGAAGCTTGATGTTGGATGAGAAATTATTATTTAAGAGTTAAAAAGTTTTATAACTTCATGCTTAAGGTGTAGGTTGTAGGATACTTCTCATCTACTGTCCACCCGGGGGTGAGAAGGATTTCCTACTGGAAGTCGCGGACTTCATTGTCGAGATGGTGTTGGAATCCCCAAGGTGGTTGGTGCTATGGGACTTTAATGCCTGGGTCAACAATGAACTCTTGCATTTTGGACAAGACTTCCTCCAACTGATGTTTTAGTTGGGCTTTACACAGGTGATTACCTCCACGACCCACATACAAGTTCATTCATTGGATCTAGTGTTTCTGCTGGAGCTGGAGATCTCCGACATGGTGGTGGAAACTGTCGGGTGTTCTGATCACCACACTATAGGGTTCAGTTTTGTGCACCCCCTAATAGACCTGCCCCTATGGAGATGGTTCTGTACCGCCCTTTGTGGGATCTGACCCCTGATGGTCTCATGGTGGTTCTGGACCTATTGGGGAGTCCAAATGTTAGCATGGACCCAGACAATCTTCTGCTAGCCTATAATAAGGCAATGGGGGCTGCTCTGGACTCCATTGCTCCTATCTGGGTTTGCCCCATCACCCTTCGCCTTCGGTCCCCTTGGTTTGATGTGACCTTGAGGGAACTGAGGACAGTGGGGAGAAGGTTGGAGTGATGCTGACAGAAATCAGGCCTGAATGATGACAAATTTAGTTTGATGTCCCATTATAGGGATTATCAATCTGTGTCTCCTGTAAGAAGGCAGTGTTCCTGTCCAGGGAGATTGCAGCATATGAAATCGACCAGCTCAGCTCTTCCGAACTGTGGACTGGTTGAGCAGTCCAGCCTGTCTCCAGATCTGGGGAGCTTTTTCACAGAAGAAGTGTGATGAATTCACTCGATTTTTCACAGATAAGGTTGACATCATCAGATCTGAGATCTGCACAGCTTGCTTAAATGGGCAGAGTGGAGATCGGTGTGAAATTGCAAGCACCCAGTTTGTCTGGTCAGACTTTAGCCAGCTGGCAATTGAGGATGCCATGAAGATGATCCGGGGTTTGCAACTGACTTACTGTAACTTGGATCCAGGTCCTAAGGGTCCTAAGGAAGTGCCTGATGGGGTGCGTGGAGGTAATCGGACCTGTCCTTGCTGAGATAGTTAGGTATTCGTTAGAGACTGGGGTGTTTCTGGACACCCTGACGGAGGTGGTGGTTCACCCCCTCTTAAAAAAAACTTCTTTTGACCCTGTCTCGCATACTATAGGCCTGTCTCTAACCTGCCCTTTGTGGGTAAGGTTATTGAGAAGGCAGTCGCATTGCAGCTCGAGGAGCATCTGACCACCCACGATATCTATGATTCTCTCCAGTCCAGTTTCAGGAAGAGGCATAGAACTGAGACCGCGTTGGTTTGGGCACTTAATAATCTCCTGACAATGAGAGATCAGTGGAGTCATTCCATCTTGGTCCTCCTTGATCTCTCCACAGTGTTTGCCACCGTAGATCATGGAGTGTTGCTAGATCACCTGCAGCTTCTCTGTGGGCTGCCTGGTACAGTCCTCAGATGGTTGTATTCCTTTCTTACTGGCAGGATGCAGAGAGTAGTCTGGAGTATTCTCCTCGGACCCTCTCCCCCTACCATGTGGGGTACCGCAGGGCTCTGTGTTTTCCCCCATGTTGTTTACAGTGTACATGCTGCCATTGGGGGACATTATTATGTGGTACGGGTTGAGTTTTCACTACTATGAAGATGATACTCAACTGTACATGTCGTTTGTGCCTGAACAAAATGATGTTGTTTTGCTCATTAACAACTGTCTCTCTGAGATTCAGGACTGGCTGAGTACCAATTGGCTTAGGCTGAATCCAGATAAGACTGAGGTGATGGTTGTGAACCCAGGTCATCGGGTAGAGGGGTTATCAGCTGGGCAGCCATCTGGGCTTTGGCTGGGAGGCAACCAGCTGGTGACATCTGATTGGGTGTGGAATCTGGGCGTTATGCTTGATAGCGAGCTGACACTTAAGTTTCAGGTGTCGGCTGTTGTCAAGACCTCATTTTACCATCTGAGGAATATCACCCAGATAAAACACCTGGTCCCACCTGATGACCTTCCGACATTGGTCCACACCTTTGTGACCTCGCCCCTCGATTACTGCAATGCTCTATACCTAGGGCTACCTGAGGTGGACCTTCGCCACCTGCAGCTGGTGCAGAGTTAAGCTGCCAGGTTGTTGACTGGCTTATCAAGATCTTGCAATATCACACCTGTGCTCCATGGCCTGCACTGGCTGCCAGTGTGGTGGAGGATCACCTTCAAGGTTGGATTACTGACCTATAAGGCCCTACATGTACAGGGACCTCAGTACCTGCAAGCTCTCCTCTGTCCCTACTGCCCCTTCACCCTCTCTGCTCTGCCGATGAGGGATTGCTGGAGATTCCCAGGGTCCATTTGACAACTTCAGGAGCCAGATCATTTGCTTTTGCAGTGCTGACCCTGTGGAATTCTCTACCTCGCCGGGTTAGGGAGTGCCCATCAGTTAAGGTCTTTAAATCTGCCTTAAAAATGTATTTATTTGACTTAGCATTTTATAATATTTAAAGTCCTACTGGCTTTAAGATTTGATTTTATGTTTAAATTTTATTGAATTGATGTTTTATGATTTTGTGTACAATGCTATGGTCTTATCGGATAGCGTTTTATAAATAAAGATTGCTTGCTTGCTTAAATCTCATCATTTACTGCCGGGCGACCTGATCCAACTATAACTGTACTAAAGACCACTCTCAGTGGTTGGCAAATGATCTCTAATTTTCCAAAGTCTGAAAACTATGGAGACACATTGTGTCTGGTAAGTGGTGTCAAGAAGGGTGGTAAAACCTCAGCTTGCACAGCCACACTTCATCTGTAGTTCTTGTATAAACATGGTGGTGACCGATTTTGTGTGGGTTAGTTGCACTTTGCAGTTGACACAGCACAGCTCATGTAGAAGAGGCCACATAGGTAGAAAATATTTATTCTGCCACCTCGTCATATTGCACAGTCTTAAGTAAAAAAAACTTCCCAGTACCACCACCCACTGTCACAGTCGAGCAAATGATGGCTGATTTCCCAAACAGAAATAACTGTGGGGACATGATGGGTCTTGTGAGTGGTGGTCACAGTTCATCTGTCATTCTGGTCCTGGGGGGTGGATGGTGGGTGGTTGGGTGTTATGGTTGTGCTTTGCAGTCAGCACAGTCCAGTTGATGTGGTAGACAACAGATAGGCAGCAATATTATGGATGCCACCTCACCATATCTATATTAGCCTGTTCTTTTGTGTCTCTGTACACAGCTCTACTCGTTATGAACTCTGTTTGAACCTGTATCTTCATTGTACTGTTCAGGGTCGTACCTGAAAATAGGCATATAACTTGTCTAATGTACTTACCTGGTCAACAAAAGCTAAATAAATAAATAAATATTGCACAGTTTTTCATGCTAAAATATTCACTGTACCACTGCCCACTCTCTCTGTCGTGAGATGGTCAACCAATTTCCATAAATCAATAAAATGTGTGGACATGACTGGTGAGTGTTGGAAAGGCAGTGGTCAACAATCAACTTGCAATGCCGCACTGTATCTTTTGTTTAATTTTTATGAGTTGGGTGGGGTGTGGTGGGTTGGGGAGTGGGTTTTGTAAGGCATCACTGCTAGGGTGCAGATAGTGATCGATATTCTTTTTGAAGGATAACATGCATCCTTACATCATGAGACTGAGTATTTCATGCTACCCAAATGTGCTACTATCTTCTTATACTTCAAACCATGCATCCCTGAGACCCTTAGCAGGTTTTGGGTAGTGGCCCACAGTAAAGTGACAGCTAAGGTGTGGTAATACTTCAATTTAGAAAATGGGTAAAACAGATCAAGAATTCTAATTGACTAAGAGAATTCTTTAGGTGGGCATTCATGAGACAACAATGCCCACCAAAACAAGTTCCTCTGCCAACCGGCCTAATTCCCAACATCATGGTGATACTTACATTTTTAAAAGTCTATCTGCTGCCATTTTTTTTCCTCTCACTTAGCGGGTGGGAGATGAGCTGCCAGCATAATTTCCCATTTTAGCATTACAAATCATAAACTGCCACAAACTGTCAAAAAAATTTTTTTTTAATGAAATCTTGTAGCGCTGCCACAGAGCGCTCTTAACTATAAACAGTACTTGTGCCTCCTCCCCCAGTCGTCAGCCCGCTTTCTTTCTTGCCACAAGCCAGCAGTGTGTCTCCATCTGTGGGAGGTGAAACTGACAAAGTACCACTGATCTCATCAGTGGTACACTCTTCCACTCTGTATTTCCCCTGCTCAGCCCTGTCACACCAACCCCTGATCACGCTCCTATGTGAGCAATCACACAGTCTCTGGTCCCCATAAAAACATGTCAGTGAAAAGGAAAAAATACAATATGCTCAGTCCTTGCCTTGTTCTGCTGAACAGCACTATTCTTACCCGTTGTCCTCCTGTTGGCAGCCCTTTGCCCCATCATGCTCAGAAACTGCCAGTAATATGAGGAAATGCCACAGATAAGACAAAAAAAAGGCATCAGCACCCTCTACTGGGAATTCAACCAGCAGAGTGATTACTTTGCAAGAAACTGATTTTAAATGATCGTTTATTTTTTTAACTTTTAATAATTTGTAGTTGTGTATAAAAAATACTCAACCTATACCCATTTTCTAAGTGCAATAATATCAAATAGGGTGGGCAGTATTGGGCTATACCCACCCTTCTAGGGGCTATAAGGCCCTCTGCCTGTGGTCTCAGGGCTCATTATGTCCCTGGGTGGGCAGGTATAGCCCAATACCGTCTACCCTGTTTGGTATTATTGCTTGCTTATATGACAAATTCTATGAATGACTATAAGTAGCCCTGGCATGTAAATGTGGCATAATAATTACATGGGTCTGAGTTATTTGGAGCATTCAGTTATGCAGAATTTGGTACACATGTTATAAAAGTATGTAACAAAAGTTGCGGTGACAAAAGGGGCTCTTTGCATATAACATACCAATTCATGTTGTGGTAATGGTTCTCATTAGAGCTGTCAAGATCAAGTACTAGAGTACCATCTTCTGAGTTTTCTACTCTGCCCATGGGTTCAAAATGGTAAGGAGCTATACCTAGAACATTACCAACTTCACCTTTTCTGTCATCACCTCTGCTTGACTGACCAGAAGATACAGTAGATTATCTTGAACACCAAAAGACAGTATCCCAGTCTGATCACTAATATAATCATTGGATGCTTCAAAGTCTTCAGCAACATCTTCAGCATCTTCATGTGAAATGGACATGTTGACCTGCAGACATAAGTAAAAAGAATATTTCAACAAATAATTATTCAAGTTATGAATAATAACTAACATGTGTGCATTCCATCTTTGAATGACATGTAATCATGCAGTTTACAAGACACACACTGAAAAGGTTGGTTACATGAGGAAAATAGGCAGGTGTCATCAGTTGTAGTGATTGTGATATTTGTAACATAGGAGTGTACATGAGTGTGGTCACACAGAGGCATGCAGAACCAGTGACCTGTTTCACAACATACACTGGTGTTGAATTACAGCTTTTATTGCCATGGCCATGACCATCTATCTGTATGTGAGCAACATTACCTGAAGCATAACTACCTTTAATTTATAGTTGGAAAAATGACTCTCTAGCTCAAAAAGCTCAATGGCTGGCACCTCAAAGAAATGCACAGCTATGTCAGCATCAATGTGAACAGTACGTCGACAGGCCAAGGAAAAATAAAGAAATGTAATTGTTCCTTACCTCTCACAATGCAGACAACAAGAGTTTTGGAATGAACTCTGGTTGGTATGGGCAGGGTAGACTTGGGGGATGAGGGGGATATGTGGTTGTAGTGGATTAAGCTGCAGCCAGGCGGATCTCCACTCCAATATCAAAGAGGTGGGAGTACTCTGATCTTGCAAGACACCAGGTGGAGACCAATGTGTAGCACTGAAGATGATAGCCAGGGGACTGGGAGACATGATTTGAGGATGCATGCATGCAGCCATGGGCATAGGTAGCCAATGCAGCCATGGAAGGGGGAGAAAATGCAAAATGGTAGGCTCAGGCTATATGAAGTCATGCCCACTGGACTATGCACCATGCTCCAGCATGACCAGGAGCACCAAATGCTGGATATGTTTATCTGGTAACACTTTAAGTTCCCTTAACTGCACTCTAGTTACTGTGTAACTACACTGTAACTATATTGTAACTGTGATGTAGTTACATGCAGCTAGCATGTAACTACAGTGCAATTACCCTGCTTCATGTAATTAATGATTACTCACCCCACAGTTACATTGAAACTAGCACTTAAACTAAAGTGTGACCATTTATCCAGATGGGAGGATGACAGGGACATGCCACAGTGGACAACTGGTGGGTGTCCCTGCTGAGGTTGAGGCAGAACATGGAGGAGGTGCTTTATAGTACAGATAAGCCTGCATGGGCACACCATGGGAGAAAAACTAATACTGGAAAAAAAGAGTAACAAAAAAATGTATATATTACATCATGGTGATAAGTTTACCAAAATAAACACACCCACCATTGTCTGTTTCAGATAAGAAATACACACTGTACCCATACAATGCACATAGTTTGACACAAAGGGCAAACACATGTACCACATATCGCACAGCTCTCCACACCAATAAATCACATTACAGAATAGCAAGTATTCTATGGTGGTAGAGTTGGAAATGTACGTGTACCATTTTCTTTGTATGGGAGGGGACACATACACTTACTGTCAGTTGAAAGGTCACTTACTCAAGATTGTGGTTGTGGGTCTCAAGGGAGTGGCTAATAATGGAATGTTGAGAGCCAGCTAAAATTTTAGTTTTTTGGGTGAATTGTGTGGGAACTCTCTTAAGGAGTATGCCAACACGGGGCTTAGAGACTTAATAATGAAACTTAAATGAATACTCTCTACATTATGCACTAATATGAACACAATAATATTACTGAATGCAGCAGCCTGAAAACAAATAAGGAAAAAGGACAATCAGATGATTAGAAACAGCACATTTCAAATAAAAATACATACTGTATAATATACATTCTGTAATACAGCAAGCTTGAAATCCCACAGTTCCTGCACTGGATTTTAAAATGAGTAAAAATGATTATCTAATGCCATGAAACAAAGCAGAAAATAAACATCATTTTGATTATTTAGGTACATGGGATGGCTCTGCTAACTGGTATAGAACAGCAATAACTCCATTTGTATTAGGCAGTTGCTATGCTATGCTATAGATCTGGAAACATTGATTATTTTTTCTCACTAAAGAGAAACAGGACATGGAAGTAATTCGCCAAAATGTCATAAAACCTGTCATGTCATCCACATTATGAAAACATTATCAAATGTTATTTGAAATCATCACTTTTCTTATACTGGCTTTGTACACTGTAACTAAACTCTGAATAAATACAAGGCATTGAAAATATGTGTACAGAGAATGATTTTAAGATTTTCAAACGTGCTAACATGTACCATTTTACATTTGGATATGTTCATGGGCATGCTCTTCATATTTTATGATAATCAGATCTTACCAGCCATCTCACAGAGAGCCTTTTTAAAGTTAGATATTACAAAAAACTAAATGAACAAGACTTAGGTGCAACAATAACAACCGCAAGTTTTGTAGTAGGGATTTATGAAATGCGATTTTGAAGGATGTAACATCATGGTAATAGAAAAAGAAAATTGTTTTGAACTTTACAGTACATTACCTCCACATTACGCTTTACAATAATGCTTATTTTTTTTGGAGGGGGACAATAAGGCCATGTTACCGAGTGGGCTAGCAGAAACTACAGATCATTTATTTGACGTGCAGCCACCAAAAATCTGCTAGAAATTGGAAATTATTTCATTAGCACCTAAGTTTGTGGTCTGAAACTACAAAGCTCATGCTCTGAAACTTTTCCAGTTGCAGTGCAGAACAAAATTGCAGTGGAGAAAGAAAAGTACACCTTATAATATTTACCTTTGCAAGAAACTGACTCCAGCTGCCCAGCTACAACATCACATGGCTGATGGCGAGCAGACTTACTGAGCCCTCCAGTGTTATTCATTATCTGAAATCACACAAGCTTCATGTTTATCTCGCAGCGGGAAGTGACTTTTTTATTGTGGCTGGAGGCGTGGCTGATTCAAATAATAAAAATGTTATATGAAAACTGTACCACATAGCAAAATCCTGAATGAAACTTTATTAGTAAGCACATATACAAACTAAATAATAGACTGAAACCCTCAGTAAGAGCCTGCTCTTGAAAAGAAGTAGCATTTTGTTTGTTTCAGGGAGACATGACACTTGAGATCAATGCCTACCCACTCTTATCAGCCCACTTTGTCCAGAATGCAGTAAACAAATCAAAGATAATCACATGTGATTCCAAGCTTAAACTGAGTTCATGATCTGCATGTGGCAAGCAGAACTTCCACCATCTGCAACATTCTACGTTACTTCAGTCGGGAAAGCAATAAAACTTTATATCAAATAAACAATGGTACTGAGGAGGCCTCAGCACCCTCTGACCATTCTTCTTCCACTTCATCAGACACCCCATCACCTTCCACCTGCAGAACCCTTAGGCCCAGATATTCAAACTGCGCCAGTCTGAGGCGCAGGCCCCTGCGCTGCTCAAAATAGTTGCGCAGGGGTGTGGCCGGGGTGATATTCAAAGGTTGGGCGTTGAGCAACTCCTTTGAATATCTTGACCACCAGCACTTGCGCATGGCGCAGTGGAACTTGCGCTACCTCAAGTTGCCAGAGTTGAGCATTAAACTTGTGGTGGAAGCACCATTGCGCCATGCGCAAATTTCCGATATTCAAAAGGTGACATGCAAATGGGGCCATAATTTATGCAAGGCGAAGGGGGGGCCATTTGCATCTATTTATGGCCCCATTTGCATGCCATTTGCATGTAGGTGCGCCGATCCCCGAGGACTTGCTCCTGGCTACCCTGCCAGGCAGCAGCCGTCGGGGACCGACGCACAATGCAGCCCGATCGCGGGCATCACAGTTACATGACCCCCACATCACCCATAGCCCGATCGCGGGCAGAATCCGTACATGTCGCCCCCCCACACACATCACCCATAGCCCGATCGCGGGCAGAACCTGCATAAACCCCCAGTGCCCGATCGGCGGGCAGAACCTGCATAACACCCCAAGTGCCCGATCAGCGGGCAGAACACCGCATAAACCCCCGTGCCTGATGGCGGGCAGAACCTGCATAAACCCCCAGTGCCCGATCGTGGGCGAGATGTAACCCTCCCCAGCGAATAACTCCTGGTGGTCCAGTGGACGTAAAAGCCCGATCGCGGGCAGAATGTCACAACAGAACCCCCAAACATCTCCCTGGTGTCTAGTGTCCCCCACCCACCCACAGACCCCTCACCCCGCTCCCCCGCGGCGGCGGACAGCATCCCACCGCCTGCACGCCCGTCGCTCGCCGAGCTGACTGTCAGTGGGGCTGCCGCCCATTGGTGCAGAGCTACAGCCAATGGGCGTGCAGGGGAGCGGGTGAGGGGCTTCGTGGGTGGGTGGGGGGACACTCAGACACCAGGGAGATGTTTGGGGGTTCTGCTTGTGACATTCTGCCCGCGATCGGCTTTACGGTCCACTGACCACCAGGAGTTATTCGGGTTGGGGGAGGTTACATTCTGCCCGCGATCGGGCACTGGGGTTTATGCAGGTTCTACGCCGATCGGGCACTGGGGGTTTGGCAGGTTCTGCCATGATCGGGCTGTGGGAGGTGTGGGGGGACATGACCTGTACTGCCCGCGATCGGGCTGGTGGGGGGGCACAGGGAGTGAGTTGGGGCCAGCCAGGGTGCAGCTGCTGTGTTGCGCCTGCAATGCAGCAGCTCACCTGTGGGTGGCCCCTCGACTTATAGCCTTTTTTGGCTCAAGCTTGTGCGGGCGCGGGTTGGGGCGTGCGATCACAACTTCGCGAACCCGACTGAATATCGGGTTGCGCAGGTTATGCATGGATCCTCCCCCTCCTGTTGAGCATGCATTCATTTGCATTGCTCTCTAGCGCAACCTGGTGCCAGTGGCGTAACTGCCTCCTGCTGAATATCGCAGAATGGCGCATTTTGGACTTGCGCATGGCGCAACCCTGTTGTGCATGGCGCAACCCTTTTGAATATCTGGGCCTTAGAGTCTCAAGGGCTTTATCACCAGGAAAATCATCACAGTATATCTGGCTACAGGACATAACTGAGCCCTGAAGCAAAATGGAGTGGATATATAACCTAAAAGAGCATCCTTACCATGCTCTGGTACATCCATACATGCCTGTCGTGAGCCTTCTTGACCTATGGAACCTGCCTGAGGTGTCCTCTTAGGCAGGTACTACAGTTCTTCATTTTGAAAAAGATTTAATTTAGGAGATAAAAAAGGGGACAGTGTAAATCAGACTTTTTACTGCCAACCAATAAGCCAGGTGATGAGCAGGGTGTTTCATCATGTTTTATCCATCAATGAAAACCTGAATTGTGGAACAGTGTCTACTGTGTACACAGAGGATTAGAACTGATTAAACTGAAAGCCTTCTTTAAACCATTACTCACACTAGCAGCAGCCAGTCCTCAGGTTCACTGTATTTTGCAGATGTCTGTGCAAACTATAGTTTCCCTTGCCTTTTATTGTAGTTCATATTCCTAGTTCATATTTTACATATCAAAAAGCTTTTCATGTGTTTGTACTAGTCAATCCTCCTTACCAGAAAGTTCAATAAACAGGACAGAAATTGTCACATAGACCTGTAGTGATCTTTTTAAACCAATATGGGGGATCTTGCTGCAAACATAAGCATTTATAAGGAGCCCTGATAGGGCCTCCAGAGATGGATGAAGTCATTAGCATTTATCACTGGCCCCACTCAGGCTGCTTGAGATGACTGGTGGTGGCAGCATTCATCACATGACCTCATTGGACCCCTCTGAGATGGTCATATGTAGCAGCTTCAACCAGGCTCCCATACAAGACTTTGAAGATAGCCATTGCTTCAGTGCCATTCTGCATCTTTGGCTTTAGGGAGGCATCTAATGGACTTATGCTGAAGGGACCAGCAGTACAGGGTACTACAAAATGTCTGCAAAGATTTACCAAAGTGTCAATTTAATATGAAGTTGATGCACAGAGTGAGGCCCCAGCTGGAGACCACAGCAAGTTTACTGTAAGGAGCTACTGAATGTACTGAGTGTATACAGGTGTGTATGCATATGTGTGCATATGTGTCACTGGGCTGTGCATGTTGGTGTGTGTGCATATCACTCTTTTTTCTAGTACTGGATCTCTGAGTCTGAGTGTGAGCATTAGTGTGTAAGTGTGCATTACCATCTCTGTTTAAATAAATTCACATTAGTTTGCTGAATGTGCCTGTCAGTGTGAGTGTGTGTGTGTGCATCTGTGTATCCATGTGTGTTGTTCTGTTTGCATTAGCGTGTTAGTTCATCTGTGTATGTGTTAGTGTGTGTCCATGTTGATGTGTTTCAGTTTAAAGTGTTTATATCAGTCAACTCTACTGAGGGTCTTGAACTTCCTGTAGTTTTGAGAATAAATTGGATCTCAATTTAGTGGTATTAGCAACATGTGCAAACAGTCATCAGTTGAAAGTGCCTATCTAAAATACATTATTTTCAATATAATGTAATATTTTTGCTATTAAATTATTTCTAAATTCAGGTAATGTCTGGTATATTATATTAATACTATGGTATTTGCAGTCGTCGTGGCTCTGGTCAGAGCTTGAGTCATTTTTGAAGTCTTCTTTGAGAACTAGGTTAGAGAGGTCAGAGATGGAGTGATCCAAGTGAGAAGACTGATGTGCCACCCACTTTCCAGTCCTTTGCTCCTTTCTGGTGGACCTGTATGAGTGCAATTTGGTATGAAGGGGTTGTTTTGTTTCACTCCCATAACCTGTATTCACGTACTTCTTACACTGGATGTAATAAACCATATTCTTTGACCAGCGTGTTTGGGTTCCTTGTATCTTGAGCTGGTTGCTTTGGGTGGTGGTGATGAAATATACAGTGAAAGAGTGCTCATGTGTTTTTCAATTAGGACTGTTGCAAGGTTTAGTGCCTCCTTGCATTCCACTGTTCTGGTCAGGTGTAAGTTTGCTCTTTACAATCAGTTTTGATAAGTTAGGTGGTTGTTTGAAAGAGAGTAAAGGTGGCTCTGTGGTGTCATTTCAGGGTCATTATCTCCACTGAATATTGGTTGTAGATCTTTGACACTTTTTCATAGGTGCTCTAGATCTGAGCTATATATAATAACAAAGTGTGTCTGGTTGGTGGTAGTTGGTAGCAGACAATTTTTAATGTAAAAACTATTTGTTGCATGCAAAAAATGCACTTGCCAGAGGCTGCTACTCTGCTACTTTCAAGTGCAGTAAGTATAAGACAGCAATTGTGATTGCAAGTGGGAGAGGGAGAGTGGGACACTGTGAGTAAGTGTGAGTCCTACAAGGGCCAGTGTTTTTATTATTTTCTTTTCTAAATATGTGGTGCTTTTACTGCCTGCATCATGTTTCAGAGTGAGGAAACATTTGTTTTTAACTCTTCTAGAATGATACAGAAGAGATATTATCAATTATATTGTATGTTATTATGGCACTGTTTGATGGCACTAGTGGTGTGCAGGGGAGAATTGATAAGTCAGAGCTGAGTATGAGGCAGAATTAATCAGACACCTCAGTTAAAATCAGGAATGTGGAATTTGGGGGCTCCCATGCTAGATGGGCTTATTCAAATAGCAGGAAGGGGAACCCACCACTAGCATCAAGAACCATTTATTTATTTATTTAAGGGTTTTACCAGGAAGGCCTACTGAGCGGAGAACTGCTCGATTCCAGATGCATCCTGGGGGAAGGGGGAAGAGGAGCAAATAGAGATAGAACAATATAATATTATACAAGATTTACAGATTGTACAAATGACATAGATCCAGTATATACAGACTGCAAAGCTCCCACGACTGTGAGCAAAATGGTAAACTAGATATGAGCAACTGCAGGAGGACATTAACATAAACATGCCTGGAGAGTTAACATGATATGGTGTACAAATAGAAATATATGTGTTTAAGCATATTTGAAATACATATCAATACACAAAATTGTTACAAGAACTTAGTGGAGACAACAATAGGATCACATAATTGTTAAGCTAAGTAGTTGCTTGTACTAGGCTAGGCGGTTCTCTGAGTGCACTTTGCAGGGGTTCTGCATAGCGAGAGGCTTTAAGTAGTGGAGAGCAGGGGCACCGGTCCCTTGATGGTACTAGGTGCATGTGCATGTGCACATGGAGGAGAAATGCGTCTTTAGGAGGTGGTTGAGATGCTGAGTGGTTGTGGTGAGTCTAATGTCTGCCGGCAACATGTTCCATAGTTTGGCCATGCAGTATTTGAAAGTAGCTTGACCTTTAGATAAGCCCATGAGTGGGACATGAAAAAGTTGGGAGTCAGCGCTCCTCAGAGAGTATGCTGGCAGTGATTGGATTGAGAGGGCGGATTTGAGATGGGGGGGAAAGGACTGTGCCCAGAATTTCGCAATCCATCATGACCCACTTTATTTAATCATTGCAATATGCTTACATTTCAACATCAAGTGGGATTAAGGCATAAAGCCACAAAAGTAGGGAAATGTGGCAGGGTAAAAAGGCTCACTAAATCTTCAGTGTGATTGTATAATGTGGTGTTCCTCTGGATTTGAATACTTACTTGAAACAGCTTTGGTGTTACTCTAACGTCAGGACTGTCTTTCAAGAAAAGAACATTTACTCAGTCACCAATGCTTTGAGACAGGCTGCTGAAGTTACAGTAACTCAAATGCTGCTGCATGAAATCATTCAAACACTGAAAAACACCACACTTCACAATCTCGAAGATTCAATGGACTTTTTTACCCTAATATCACACTCCCTGCTTTTTGCACTTTGTGCCTCAACCCTATCTGGTGCCTAAACATATTTTATTTTTTGCATTTGTGATGGACCAGCACTGGGTTGAGGTTCTGGAGGTACTTCTCAATATGTAACTCTGTCTTCTGCTACTAGGGAATGGAGGAACAACTTTCAGATGCTACAAGGTGGTTTATTTTGTAAAAGCTACACGTGTCACGCTGAGAGGAAAATGGTATGTTAACACTGCCAGGGAGACCACTCTTAAAACTGTAAGAGCAATCTCCAATGCATTCTCAGAGTCTGAGAACCATGAACCAAAGGTGAGCAGTTCTAATACTCTAAGAATGTGACATTACTCCTACAACCATAAGAGTGGTCTCCATTGCAGTATTAATATATTATTGAGTGAGCTTGATCAATAATACATCAAAAATATAAAGAACTCCACTGAACAAGCCCATTTACAAGGCACCTGTGTGTGAGAAGCCTTTACAGAATAACAGAGTCTCACACGCAGGGGAAAGGAGTGCTCTAATTGGTCTGAAATACTCACTTGGTCTATAAGGGGAACAACTATATCACTAGAACAGATGTTATAACTTTAAGGAATTCTTCCTTATAGTCTGTGTTTTTCCAGAAAAATGGCTTATTGCTCTATGGTAGCGAGATGATTTACCATTCTGTTACAAGACAACTTGTTACTGTGGTGCAAGGTGATTGTCACTCTATTCTGAGATACCTTTTCACACTATTGCAAGAAGATTTAACACACTAGTCTAGGATCACTCTATTGCAAGATGACTTAGTACTCTACTGCTATGGTCAGGAGCAGCTTAGTACTCTATGGTCTTTGAGCGGACTAATTATTAAAGACTCCATGATTTCTAGTAATCAGCAACTAAGACTTAAAGCTTTCTAGTTAGTGGGCTAATGGGAAGCTGGAATTCCCTGACAGGGTTGGCTCTGGGACCCAAAGGACAAGGTGTGAGATCACTAATGATCACCGGTCACGATGTGCAAAGAACTTTTCATTTACTCCTCTGGTCGCATGTAGAAGATCACTACAAAACACCAGTCATGATGCACAAAGAAGAACCTTTCATAGAATCCTCTGGTCACCTGCAAAGGTCACTGTATACCATTGTTCAGGATGCACAAAGAAGCACCTTTTGATAAATCCTCCAGACACCGGTGAAAGATCACTGTAAATTGCCAGTCAGGATGCACAGTGAAGAACCTTTCATCAAAAGAAGAGAAGAAGGAGGAACCCAACATCAGATCCCTACTCTGTGAACCAGGGCAGTTACTTATCTATATAGCTCACTAGTTGGATGACCTGAGCTTGTTGGTCACTGACCTGACTAGACTTACCTGTCAAAACTAGCAATCTGCTGAAGATAAGATTCCCTGGAATGGTGCTGTGGAACCACGGACTGGTACTTTGGAAGAAAAAGATGCTGCTTAGCCAGAACAGACTGCTGAAAGATGCAATGTAAGAACAAAGAATGCTGTCCTGGAACTATGGAATGCAAACTTAGATTAACAGAGTGTTGCACTAAAAACTCTGACGTATGCTTGGACACTAATTTACTAAACAATATTATAGGCAAATTCCCTTACAATGAATAAAATAATTGAAACAATATATTTGAAGTAAGACAATTATTTTAAATTAACATTCTAGACTTGCATTATCACTTTAAATGGGCCCTTCACTTTAAATAGGTACATGCTGCTTAAATAGACAGTTCACTTTAGAGAGCTAGTTCACTTTACATATGCATGTTCACTTTCAATAGGCATGTTCACTTTTTACGGCTGCATGGGTGGAACCCTGCAGTCATTTTGGGATCACATGCATATCTCTGTAGGAGAAAACTGGAACAGATTTCCATGTTCTCCTACAGTGATGCGATCTTCTGTCCACAGTGCTGAAGTTGCTGGTGGTCTCTGGTGTCTCCTCTTCCCTGCTGCGGTGCTCAACCCTGCCCAGTGCACTACTTTCTGCAGCTGTAGAAGTGATGGCTGCCTTGCCAAACATGGCAGCTTCGACGTAAACTTTGCATGTGCAAGCAGATCTGTCAGAGCCGCCATCTTGCCCATGGCAGTCTCTCGTGCAGCGAGCGCTCCGAGTATACTTTTACTCGTTCTCACCACACAAACTCACCACCATTGCTCTGGGCAGCCATATTGACTCTGACCAGATTTTGTTTCAACTAGGCAGTTCAGTTTATATAGTTCACTTTGAGTGGGCCCATTCTCTTCACTTAGCCAAAAACAACACAAGGCCATGATGTTGTGGTGGTGCTCCTGACAGGATATAGCAATTCAAATACAGAAAAGGCAAGCAATCACCCCTTTGTAGAGACTGACGTTACTCAAGGTAGTAAAACTGACAAATAAGTTATTTCCTATTGCTACACAGACAATGGAAGACAGGTCAAATGCCTGAAGCATTTCAAATCGCAGTAATGAACTTTTATCAAAGGCATTAAACATTAAAAAAAACTGATGGTTTTACAGTGGCAATTACTGATGACATCACTCATCCTCGATCAATATATATTTAAATGCAAGTGAACTAATAGAAATATTGTGCAAATCTATAAACTAGTAAAGTGCATGGACAAGCATTAATATATCACTTCAGTAAACAGCCCCAAACCCATAGTTACAAACATTTGTAATACTGCACATTGTTCATTTACTTTTATTGTATGTCATGAGTTTCTTATAGCATTGTGAAAATTATTAGTTACACAGTACAGTACATGGCTCGTAGCAGAATTGGAATGGATGGCTGCAGATGGCTATCACATTGCACAGCTGTCCGTGAAACTTGTGAATCGGTTTGTGAACTGTGGGCTGTTTGAGTCATTGGAGGGCTGAAGTTTTACATTTTGCAAAGCCAAAACAGTTTTCAAGTTAAACAAATTTTAAGATAAATAGTTCTGCAAATTAATTTTGGTATTGTGTGTTGTTTTACAAACTGGCGTTTTTAGTCTGTTAGCCCATTCTAATGTGTGGTGCTTTAGCTGATAACAAGGGTCCGTTTGTGAATTACTGTGTCACCAAAAAGTGTAAAACTGCAAGTTATTATGGTTTACTTCGATGATGCATTCCTTGGAGCAAGTGTTTGTTGTCTGGACAACTATTTGTTTGGGGACCAAAGATTTTTTAGGAACACACATCACGTTGAGCCGGCTTTAAAGCTTGTTGTACTGTGAGCATATTGTGACCACGCTGTGCCAGTTTTCATTATTTATTTATTTAAAAGTTAATAACCAGGAAAGGCACCATGAACAGCAGCTCGTTTTCAGGTGCGACCTTGGGGGAGGGGGTACAAAACAAAAACAATACAGCAAAGGCAACAGAGGTATAACAAAATGCAGAAAATACACATAATGAATGCTATTTACAATGGAGAAGTTTCTAATAAATACAAACAATATTTGCATAGATACATACATTTAGATGTAGTAAGAGGAGTTGGGAACAACTAAACTGAGATAAGTAAGCTCTTGGAAGGAGAATAGATACAGGAAGTAATAGGGGTTGGCCTGAATTAGGGCTTAAGGGCAGGGAAGGAGTGAGTGAGATGGATTTGGAGGGAATGCTATTCCAGAGGGAAGGAAGTCTATAGGAGAAGGAAAGTTTTGTCAGGTGATCTGCATACATATGGGAGGGAAAAGGTGTGGGTACAGTTTGACTGCGAATTGTAGGGCAAGGGAGTAGAAGGATTGAGGAGAGAGGTAAGGCAGGGCAGAAGAATCCCAAACCAGAATTTAGAGATGAAGGTGGAAAAGTGGTAGGAACATCTCTGTGTGAGGGATTGGAGAGAAAGGGGTTAGTATAGGTCACAGTGGTGAGTTAAGGAGGGGGACTTAGAGGTGAACCTTCAGAAGGCATGAAACAGAACATCGAGTTTGGCAAGGGAGATGGCTAGGGCAGCACTATAAACAATGTCTGCATAGTCAAAGGCTGGGAGGATCCATTTAACTATGAGAACACATCTTACAGGGAGGGAGGGAGAGACTAGCCTTGTGATGGTACAGTAGCACTAATGTAGTGTGCAGCTTGGAGTGTAGTGCACTAAAGTGGGAGGAGAAATCAAGGGAGGGATGAAGCCAGACTCCTAGATACTTGTAGGTAGGGATACTTGTAGGTGGGGATATTGTCTAGTGGAGTGTTGGCTGCAGAGGAGAAGACAGGTAGGGTGGGAAGCCTGGCAAGTTTTTGTTTAGAACCAAAGGTCATGGCAACGGTTTTTTTTATATTCAGTTTTAGGCAATTGTCATTGAACCAGGCTGTGGCCGCAGTAAGATCACTTTGAAGATGGGATTGGACAGCTTGGATGGATGGGCTGGACAGGAAATGGACAGTATCATCTGCATACATGTGAATATTGGCATGGGTGCATGCCGAGGGGGGATCGTTAACAAAGAGGGAAAAAAAATCAGGTCCAAGGATAGAGCCCTGGAGCATGACTGCGAGGATAGAGAGGGAGGACGATAGGACATTGTTTATTGAGACTGACTGGGATTGATCAGATAGATAGGAGCAGGGAATAGGCCCGCGAGGTGTAATTTGCTAAGTAGGAGAGGGTAGGAAACAGAATCAATGGCTTTTGCTAGGTCAATGAAAATAGCCAAGGTGATCTGGCTGAGATCCATGGCAGACTGAATGGCATCAGTAAAGCATAGAAGGGAGGAGGTGGTCGAGTGGAATTTCCTGAAACATGATTGAAATGGGGAGAGAGTGTTGGAACTGAGAAGAAATTCATTGAGCCTAGAGAGGATTAGGGATTCTTGGACTTTGACAAGGGAAGGGACAAGAGAGATGGAGTTGTAGTTTCAGGGGATAATGTGGTCACCACCTTAGAAGATGGGGAGAACTGTGGCAGCCTTCCAAGCTCTAGGAACAGTGGCTGAGGAGAGAGAAAGATTTTGAGATGAAGGTTAAAGTGGTAAGAACAGAGGAGGCAGAGATTTTGAGGAGCCTAAGGTGCAAGCCATCTGGGCTTGACATAGACGGGTTAAGTGAAGTGAGAGCTCGTAGAACTTCAGATGGTGAAATTGGTGATAGTTGGAAACCAGAAATCTGTGAGAGGGATTGGAGGGTGCAGGGTGGTGAAGTGGGGGACTCCTGGAGAATGGCACAGGATGTGAAAAATGTATTAAGAGCCTCAGCAACAAGGGTGGGATCAGAGATTAGCAAGCCTGCCTCACGGATTGAGAGGTTGGGATTCAGGGGGTTGGGGTGCAAGAGTGAATGGAGGTCCTGCCAGAAGGAGGACGGAGTACTATTAGAGGGGTGTAGATGTGATTTAAAGAAATCAGATTTGGCATAGCGGATACTGATAGTACAACTGTTGCGGAGGGCACGAAAGGCCTGTAGGGAGGCCTGGTTGCCTGAGGATTTAAAACAGTGCCACGCGAGATCGCAAGCTCTGAACATGGCCAAAATTTCAGGGGTGATCTAGGAATGATGGTCACATTTCATTCTTAAAGTTTTTAGTGGGGCATGGGCATCCCAGACTTATAGCAAGACAGATGTGAAGTGTGAGAGGGCAGTGTCAACTGAGAGGGAGGAGAGAACCAGTGACCAGTTGGCCTGGGTCAGATCATGAAGTAGTTCAAAAGACATACTTTGTATGCAGCAGGAGCACAAGTTCATGCCAGTGTGGGTGATGGGAGGGTTGCTCTGGGCATGCGCCACCCAGCGAGTGACTGATCGGTGTCTAGAAGAAGGAAATCTTTACCAACAGTGCAAAATAGACAACTGAAGTAAGTACTGTGTACAAATTAAAGTAAATGTTAAAAACTGTCCCCAGGTAGACAGAAATGAAGCAGCTACCACTCTACAAAAAAAACAATCACTTGCACTCCACCAATAATAATTAGAAACAAATGCGGGGGACTTCCGGTGACGTCACGACCGGGATGCGAGCCTAGTTCGTGACTCTCTGAGCCAGGCAGGTTCTTTAAAAGGCGAAACCCCCCCAAAATTGCCATAAAACTGAACCAGAATGTCAAGAAATACAGGGGGACATGGACAGCAAGCGAACAGAGGCAAATCCAGACCGGAGAATAAAGCTAACAGCGGGGATGCAGCCAGATCAAAATCGGGCCCAACAAGCAGGACGTCCTGCCACTTGAGTGGACACTCCCCAGAGTATGATACTGATGGGAAGCGGAACATCTATTGCGATCTCGTTTTGAGAGGCTTCTCCACGAAATCGTCGAGTCAAGGAAGGAAAACGAACATGAATTTTGGGCTATGCAGCAACAGCTCTCTGCATTTGAAACCCGTATAAACCAGCTGGAAAACAGATTATCAGAGACTGAGGACACATCATCGCAAATGACTAAGGCCATATATTCCCTAGTACAGCAGACTGAAAGCCTGAAAGCAAAGTGCCTAGATCTCGAAAGGCGCTCCAGGAGAGAAAACCTAAGACTGTATGGCCTCCCAGAAAATTTAGAGACAGCTCCACTTTCGGCTTTCCTCGAGAATATGTTAAAGGACATACTAAACCTCCCCCAGACCATGTCTTTTCATATTGAAAGAGCGCATCGCGCACTCCAAGCCAAGCCATCGGACCCCTCAGCCAGACCGCGATCAATAGTTTTCAAATTAAACTCCTTCTCAGTAAAAGAAGAGATTCTCAGGCGGGCGTGGGCAAAGAAAGACGTAAGATACTTAACCCACAGACTGTTTATCGATCACGATTATCCTACAGAAATACAAATGGAGAGAATGAAATATGTACCTATACTGCGAGCTTTCAAGGAGAAATTCATTCGTTTCCACACGCCCTACCCCGCAAGGCTGAGGGTCTTTTGGGAGGATGGCACCAAGATCTACCAATCGGCGGAGGAAGGTCGTGTGGCCTTGGAGAAACGTGGTTTGGTGGTCAAAGAGAGGAGGAACCAAGATTCTGGGGCAAGGGAACAACGGAATCAACAAGGACCGGACAAGGAGGTAGGGGGAACCAGAAGAGGGGCGCACACTGAGCTGATGAATACAGTGCAGAGGCTCCTCTCGAAGAGAGCAAAGCTTACTAACCCCCCTCCATGACAGGATCGCAACAGGTAATGGAGTTATCGCTATTAACAGCCTCAACTACCACTGCTCAAGGTCAGAGGCGAGAGATTGTTTATGAACTTGCTGAAATAGTCAACCTAGACTGAGCAGTCCCCCTTTTGGCCTTAAGTTACACGGATCTTCCTGGGAAGGCCGAGGAAATGAGGATTCTCTATTAAAGGCTTGATGGAAAATAAGACTCTATCCTCCTGATTGTTTAAATTTTTCTTGTCGCAACAGGATGGGGCGCGTGGACTGGGAGCAGACCATGCTTCTCAAACAGCTCTAGAAGCGATCCCCCATGATAGGACTGCATTGCGTAATGGAGCTCCCACCATCATCGATCTTAATTGCAGCTGCTCAATGCCAGGAGCGAGAGGGAGTACTTAAGGATCTGCTGGGAAAATGAACTGGGACTAAGCAGTACTCCTTTTGGCCCTAAACTACACCGGATCCCCCCGTGATGACCGAGGAAACAAGGACCTTATCAGATACTCGGTGGAAAACATGACTTTACCCTATGAACTGGGGGGGGGGGTGTTGTTGGTTGGGTTTTTTTTTTTTCTCTCTCTCTCTTCGTCCTCATTTCCTCGCGACAGGAAGAGATGCGTGGTCTGGGAGCAGATCATGCGTCTCAAACGTCGCTAGAAGTGACTTGAGTTGTGAAAGGGGGCATCATCACAGGATAAGACCGCTGGGATATGCCTAGAAAATCTTCTTGCTTCTTACTATAACACTTAACTTGCCAGCCTGGCTCGGTGTTTTTAGTGTTGTCTTTACAACCTTTAGGCACAACACAAAGGAGCCTGCAGTTGCTGAGGCTCTAGGGGGGGTGCCCCGGAAACGGTGTGGCAAATACCTCCTCCCCAGTCATCCCTATTTTAGGGAGACATAGGGGCTGCCATCATTAAGACAGCCCCCAACCTTGGAAGTTGGATATGGTTCTTCAAGTTGTAATAGTTGATATGTTGCAAATGTTTAAATGTTGTAGGATTACGGGGCAAAGGTGTTCGGCGGATGTTGAGGTGGCTGCTTTGAGAGTTTGGGATATGGAGGAAGTGAGGGGCAATTGCCCGGGTAAGGGCCGTAATAATAGAAGAATTTGGAAACCAGAGAACCCCCCCAAGTTTAGAAAATGACACAGACCTGGGTGGTGTGCACATATAATGTGCACGGTCTCACTAATCCAATAAAGAGGGCGAAGATACTTCAATCAGCAAAGAGACAGGGTGCTAACATTTTATTCCTTCAGAAACCCACCTCTCCAGTATGGAGCATCAAAAGTTCCAGAATTGGGTTTGACCAAGTGGTGGCTTCGTCCCCAGGGGTGGTAGGAAGGGCACTGTAATATTGATCAGAAAAGGAACCCCATTTGAGATTACAGGAAAAGTGGTGGATCGAGAGGGAGGTTTGTTTTGTCAAGGGCAAATGGAAGGCAAAATTTACACTGGCCTCAGTGTACATCCCCCAGCCTCAGACTTTCTTCGTATCAGAAATTTCTGTCAAAACTAGCCTGCTGGTCGGAGGGAATCTTAATATGTGGGGGGGGGGACATTAATTTGGATATAACAGGTGGGGGAGCTGGGCAGGCGCAGACTCGAAATTCTAAGCTGGGTAGGAAAGTACTGAAGTTGATACAAGAATTGGGGCTTGAGGATACTTGGAGGCAATTGAGGGGTCCAGAAAGCAGACGCACATTTTACTCGCAAGCCCATGCTTCATACTCATGCCTGGACTATCTGATAACGCAGAGGGAGCATCTAGGTACTATTAAATCAATCTGGCAGGGGGACTTCTCTCTTTCGGACCACAGACCCATCTACTGTAAAATAGGCTCCCTAGCCCCCAAAAAAAGAACATTCTGGAGAATCAATGTATCAATTCTCAGGGATAAGAAGACACAGGGGGAGATCTCCAAAACCATAGCCCAGGCTATACAAGACAATGATGTGCAGGGGACAATCCGCAATATTATAGGATACCCTGAAAGGCGATAATAAGGGGAAAATTGTGGCAATCTCAAGCAAAAAAAACAGAGGGAGGAGGAGGCTGCAGCTTGAATCTAGGATAGCCTTACTAGAGGAGGACCAGAGAATAAAACACAGCAAAAAGAGAACCAAGGAGTTAGAACCCCTTAAAAAAACAACTTAATAACATCTTAGATTATGAGGTAGAGAGAAAATTGGTCTTTCTGAGTCATAGATACTACGATGGGGGACCAAGATTCACTCAAACGATTGCAGCCCAATTAAGGAAGCAACGGGTTAAGGCTACAATACTTAAAATTAAGCACCCACTTACTGGGGCAAGGAAAACCACTACGGTTGCCATAACAGAGGCCTTGCGTAGCTACTATTCCTCCCTGTATGCCGAACACCTAACCCCTCCGGAGGAGGAGATTCGTAGCTTCCTTTCGGCTCTTAAGCTCCCCACCTTGTCCCCGAATCAAGGGAAGATGTTGTTAGCCTCAATTACACAGAAGGAGGTGGAGGCCGCAGTTGGACACCTGAAAACGGGCAAATGTCCAGGGACGGATGGGCTCCCAGAGGAGTTCTACAAACTATTCTTAAAAGATTTGGCACCTGTGTTACTTAGGGTATACACCTCCATCACTTCTCAGAGAGGAGAGATCCCCCCGTCCTGGAGGGAGGCTATCATCTCGTCCATCCCCAAGGAGGGCAGGGACCCAACGCAGTGCTCCTCCTACCGGCTCATTTCGGTGCTGAACACTGATTACAAGATGCTAGCAACCATACTCGCTAAACGAGTGGTGGAAATTGCCCCTTCACTAATAAATATGGACCAGAGTGGATTCATTCCGGGCAGACAAACCCAGGACAACGTTAGACGGATGGCCTACATTATAGAGCATATCAGAGACAGAAATATCCCTGCCATCATATTAGGATTAGATGCAGAAAAAGCCTTTGATAAGGTAAATTGGAAATACCTAAAGGAAACTCTTTTGGCGTTTGGGTTCCCAGCCTTACTGGTCGACACAATTTTTGAGTTCTACAGATCACCAATAGGGTACATAAGGGCCAATGGTCACATCTCAGAGAAATTCTTTCTTCAACGTGGGACCAGGCAGGGATGCCCCCTTTCTCCCCTCCTGTTTGCCTTTTACATAGAGCCACTTGCCCAGAGTCTCAGACAAGCCTAAGATTTGCAAGGTGTAACGATGGGGGGAGCAGAACAGAAGCTTGCCCTGTTCGCTGATGATATTTTAGTATACATGACAGACCCCAGTAAATCGTTACGTACACTATTTGAACATATAGACCGATTTGCTAACTACTCTGGTTTTACGCTCAATGTGAATAAATCAGAGGCTCTGTCCTTCAACTTTCATCCGACCCCCTCTCTTAAAAAACAATTTCCAATTAGGTGGGAAAGGGAGAATATGAAGTACCTTGGAATACAGATTCCTATGAATCTGAAAGACCTGTTCCTTCAAAATTACGACCCATTAGTACGCAGAGTAAAGCAGGACTTAAGTAGATGGTCCCTGTTCCCCACAACACTCTATGTCAGAACCCTGACCCTTAAGATAAACATCCTCCCAAGGTTCTTATATCTTTTCCAGTGTGTCCCATGCTCTCTCACTTCTAAAGAGCTACTCTCTTGGCAGAAAATGCTCAGTAAGTATATATGGGGGGGCAGGAAGCCAAGAGTAAACCTCGCGAAGTTAGTGCTCCCAAAGGACAAAGGAGGCATTGCCCTTCCTTCCCTTCATGGTTACTGGGTGTCTGCCCAGTCAGCTGGCTACTGTGGAAAACCCAAACTATCAGGCATGCTGGAAGCGGATAGAGCAGATGGAGGAGGAACAGGTCCCTTAGGGCAGCCCTTTCTCCCACACCTTAGGATAAAGATGAAGTCAGCCACAATTACAACCAGATCAATTTTAATGGGTTGGCAGATGGGCTTGAGGAGGAAAAGTTACCAATATTATAGCTGGAAATACAAATGGTTCATATTGTTAACTTCTTTCAACAATCACTGGTTTAAACTACAACTTGGGAAAGGGTTGGAAGCCCCCCTGGCAAATGATGAGAGGTAACGAAGTAATCACCTTTGAGGAGGCGAGGAAAAAATTTAACTGGATAGAAAAAGATAGGTTTTTTTTCTACCAAATAAGAGCCTACATTGCCACTCAACTAAGATCACAAAACAAACATTCTTGGGCCGAGGAGGGAGACCCCCTTTTGAAAAGATCTGGACCTCTCGGTGTGGGGAGGGGGCTATTGCGATTATGTATAGATATAATATCCAACAATTTGAAGGTGCAATGACCCCAGTACAATCTAAATGGGAGCAAGAAACTGGGCACCCCTTGACCTCTACAGAGTGGGAAAGGGTTTGGAGAGACACTTGGGCCACCACCTCCTCTCCGATGTGGCGGGAATTTGTGTGGAAGGTGCGGGTGAGATTTTTTCTTGTCCCCTCCTTAGCATGTGGATGGCAGGGGGGGGGGCGGGATCTGCTGGAGGGGATGTGGTGAGGGGAAGGCTTCACAAATACATGTCTGTCTGAGTTGTCCGAGGCTGCAAAATTTCTGGAACTCGGTCTTGGAACAGATCAGAGGATCTTGAATATCCAGAGAAGTTGGAGCCTCATCACCTGGTCCCCGCCCCCCAGGGATGAGGGATAGAGCCCAGAAATATCTGTGGGGATCCTATTAGCCTCAGCTTATAAGGCAATTATGAAAAATGGCATCAAGAGTCCCTCCTTCCTTAAAGAATGGACAACAACAATACACCAAATTAAACATAACAAGCAAATTTCACTTAACTTGCAAAATCAGTTAGACACTTTCACTTTGAGATGGACTAGATAATGTTATCAAGAGGAAACAAAAGCAGACGAAGTAGAGTCGAGGGAGGGAATTGGGGATTGAAAGAGGTGTACTGACGGTCAAGTAGAAATACAGAGGCGGCACGGTTCAACGTAAAGGCCACGGCACGAAAGCCTCCAATGCAGGGCAACCAGTACCTGGGTGAATACCCTCCTTGTCCCTATACTCATGTCTGCATCTATATTTACCTGACATAGTCATTGTAGCTGTCTCTCTATCGCCGCAAATACCAAGAGCCCTAAAGTTGTTAATGTACTGTTCTATTTTTAACCTTTTACACTGAGTATAGAAAGATGGTGCCATGTTGAAAGTTGAATCAACTTTATTTGCTGAATAGAAAAATTATGTATGTCATATATTTCCTTTGAGTTTTAAAATGTAACATAAACTGGTAAACAAACTGGCACAATAAAATGAGTATAAAAAAAAAAGAAACAAATGCGGAGAGCAAGACTGCAGAAATTGACAACAGCAGAATAATTTAGCAACACGTTAGAATCCAGTAAAAACAATAAAACTCCGATCATCGGGAGGTGTGCTAACCTTGCGTCCATGGGTCTGCGGGCAGGGGCAGCCTGGTGATGTGAGTGGTGCTCCTGTTCTAGGAGCTTGGTGCCTGAGTCCCTTGTATCAATGGGCAGGGACAGGCTGGTGATGTGGGTGGTGCTCCTGTTCTGGGAGCTTGGTGCTTGAGTCCCTTGTGTACATGGGCAGGGACAGGCTAGTGATGTGAGTGGTGCTCCTGTTCTGGGAGTGTGGTGCCTGAGCCCCTTGTGTACATGGGCAGGGACAGGCTGGTGATGCGAGTGGTGCTCCTGTTCTGGGAGCTTGGTGCCTGAGTCCCTTGTATCAATGGGCAGGGACAGGCCAGTGATGTGAGTGGTGCTCCTGTTCTGGAAGTGTGGTGCCTGAGCCCCTTGTGTACATGGGCAGGGACAGGCTAGTGATGTGAGTGGTGCTCCTGTTCTGGGAGTGTGGTGCCTGAGCCCCTTGTGTACATGGGCAGGGACAGGCTGGTGATGCGAGTAGCGCTCCTGTTCTGAGATCGTGGTGCCTCATAATTCTACTATGTTAAACTACCTTTTACTATGCTTCTGAACTGTGTGCTCACTGTGACTTCGTACTAGCTCTGGCTCTTTCATTGTTCTCCGTGGGCCTGTGGACCTGTTTCCCTGTTTATTGTGCAGCAGTAGCAGGAATATCTAGTTAACCTTTTTAGTTATGCTCTGGTAGTGTTTTTGAGCAATGACTTGGGCTGACTGTTCCTGCCACTTCCCAGCAGAACCTCATACTAACGGGTGTTTGCCTGCAGGAGTGTTTCCCTATCCAAATCATCTGGTAGGGGGTCTGCTGAGCATCTGCTGGAGCTTTTCTTGTGCCACAGGACTGTCAGCATCTCAAGCTTTTACTGTGCGCACAGTCTGGAAACCTATTTTGTGCTCAACTTGGATGAGTAGCTGCTTAAGACTGCAACTAGTGATCGTGATTATTTCAAACTATTATCCTATTGTCCATTGTTTTATCAATCAAACTCATGGTAGTGTGCGGTGAGAGCACCTTACATGGGACTTTAGAGTCCAGAATCATTGTGAGAAGGGGTTTCTGGGTTTGTGGGGTTTTGTTTGGGTTGAAGCTATGATGAGACAGCCTCCTTCCCTCCCCATCCATTTAATTCCTCTGTAAGAATTTTTTTGTTGGACTCTGCATTCAGACTTGAAATTCCTAGCCCTTAGTTCAATCATTGTGTTTTGTTTTTATGTTTTTAGTTGGTGTGTATCGGGGTATGAGTATGATGTGTATGTAGTGTAAATGGTGTAGGATGGCTGTTGATTTGAGATTTAATTTGTTATTGTGTTAATTTATGAGTTGGGTGGAAGGGGTTCGGGGAATAGACTGGTGGGAATTATTGTGCACTTTTAAAGAATTTGCTCTCTTTTTGTATTGGTGGGTTATGTTTATGGTAGTAGTAGGTTTTTAGTGGGGGGTGTAGTTTATTAAGTGTTCCCCATGATGTGTTGCTTGCTACAAACCCCAAGGTTTTGCTACTCCTCATCCCTACTTAAGAGCTTGTGTCCCTTCCATGAATCTCCCTTGTCGGCTGCTGTTTATCGACAGTGCAGTGAGATGGGCATTGGAAAGAAAAGTAGGAGGCCTAGGAGGGATAGGCTAAGGAATGTTGGGGAGGCACTTATTGGAGTTGTAAGGACCAGAAGACACCCTGGAACAAGACAGGGACTAGAGAGAGAGGCCAGACATGCATTGTCCCTTTACCCAGGAAACACACCAGACCAAGTCGGCAGGAAGCTGAGGGGCCAGCCTTCTCCTTTCATTCACGTTGGGGGTATTATGCAATGCCAGGTCGATGAGAAATCTGCTATTATAGCGTATCTATTTTCTTTGATCAATCTAGCTTGCATCACTAAGACCTGGCTGGGAGATCATGCTGGGGTCGTTGGTCCCAGCGGGGTTCTCAGTGGTTAACTATCCGAGAAGGGATCGGGGGTTGGGGTTACTATCTGTTTTAGCAATGAACCGGTGGTGCACCCAGCAGGGAATACCTCATCGTTTGAATGCATGGCCATGTGTGGGGGAGTCCAGGTACAGGCTGCAGGACTCTTCTTGTGCATAGTCCTTCATGGCGTGAGGGGGAGTTCCTGCAGGAAATAGCAGCTTTCATCACTAACAGGGTGTTGAAGTCACCAAGATGGCTTATTCTTGGTGACTTTAATGCATGGGTTGATGATGAGAGCTCACTTTTTGCTGAGGATTTCCTCCAGAGTATTGAATCTCTGGGTGTGACACAAGTGTTTACTTCTGGAATCCACCAACATGGCCATGCATTGGACTTGGTATTCTCACTGGGGCTTGAGATCAATAATCTCAAGCCTGATCTGGTTGTTTGGTCGGCTCACAGCACTATCTGATTCAGTTTCAGGGCTCTTTCTTATAGTCCATCCCCTGTGGAGGTGGTCCAGTTCCACCTTTTGAGAGGGCTTCAACCAGAGGGACTGTTGGTGGTGCTTGACACCTTAGAAGTGTTGAAACATGTACTGGGGGGGGGCCGGAGACAGCTATGGTGGTCTATAATACGGTCATTGCTGATGCCTTTGACCTCTTTGCACTGGCCCGTGTACACCCACTGGTATCTCATCTTGGCTTGCCATGGTTTGATGGTGAGATGAGGGCAATGAAAACCAAGGGGCGGAGGTTGGAACATCGGTGGAGAAAGTCCAGGACCCAGGAGAACAAAATGGTTCTGATGTCTCATTATGATGAGTATCAGAAAGCAACTACCCATAAGAAGGCAGCTTTTCTGTCTAGGGAGATTGTTGCTGTGAAGAACCGACCGGCTCAGCTCTTCCAGATGGTATACAGGTTTTCACATCTGGCCTGTCTGGAGCCTGTTAGTGCTTTTTCATCTGCAAAATATAAGGAGTTCGCACAGTTCTTCTCAGACAGGGTGTCCTCCATTAGGGCCAGGATTTCTCCAAGTGGGCTGTCACATCCTAGCAGGGTGGATCCTAAGAGTCACAGCCAGAGTCAGTGTTCCAGGGTAGAGTTTCAACCGGTGATCAATGAGGTTTGCAAGGTTATCTCTGAGCTGTGGCCAACATTTTGTAAGCTGGATCCTGATCCAATGTGACTACTGGTGAGCTGCGTTGGGAATCTGGGCCCGGTGTTCACTGAGATTGTCCGGTGTTCCTTATTGGAGGGGGTCTTCCCGAAGTCGCTGAAAAGCACTGTGGTGAAGCTTCTGCTGAAAATGCCATCTTTGGACCCAGACGTCTTGGTGAATTACCAACCTGTCTTTAACCTTCCTTTCTGGGGAAGGTTATTGAGAAGGTGGTTGCACTACAGCTCAAGGCATACCTTACTACTTTTAATATCTATGGGCCCCTCCATTATTGGCTTAGGGCAATGCGTAGCACAGAGACTGCATTAGTTCAGATACATAGTGACCTACTCAGAGCGAGAGACGGAGAAAGCGATCAATTCTAGTGCTTGTCTCTCATTAGTTTGACACTGTGAACCAGGGGCTATTTTGGACAAGCTCCGGAGATGCAGTATGTAGGACTCACCAGCAAAGTTATCAGCTGGTTCGAGTCCTGCCTTAAGGATAGTACCCAGAGGGTTGTGTTGGGAGAATACTCCTCACATCCAGTGGCCCTGCCCTGTAGGGTGCCCCAAGGTTCAATCATGTTGTCCATGTTATTCGCAGTGTATATGCTGCCCCTGGGTGAGATCATTAGGCGGTATGAGCTTGGGTTTCATTGTTATGCTGATGATACTCAGCGCTACCTGCCCTTTGGACCAGAGATGTCAGATGCAGGAGATGTGTTTAATAAGTGCTTGTCCGAGATTCAGACCAGGATGTCATCAACCTGATTGAGACTGAACCCTGAGAAGACTGAAGTGCTGGAGGTAGAGTGTGGAGTGGAGGCTTCTGAAGTGGAGACTAGCTTTGGCTTGGCCCCTCTAGGTTATCAGTCTGCACCAAGGTGAAAAACCTGGTAGTTATTCTGGATAATGAGCTGACACTGAAGGCTCAGATGGTGGCAGTAGTCCAGAGTGACTTTTATCATCTTTAAATTATCAGCCAGATTAAGTTCCTTGTCCTGCTTAATGACCTGGCCACACTAGTACATGTTTTCATGACTTCGAGGCTCGACTACTATAATGCTTTATAGCTTGGGGTCAAGGGAGGTGCACTGCAATGCTTGCAATGCTGTGGAACGCTGCAGCCCGGCTACTGACGGGTCTTCCCAGATTCTGTCATGTGTCACCAGTGCAGCGCACACTGCATTGGCTGCCCATGAAGTGGCATGTCTCCTTTTAATTGGGTCTACTGATCTACAAGGCTCTACATGAACTGGGCCTGGGCTACCTGTTAGGGCTCCTGCACCCTTGCACCCTAGGATGTCCACTCTGCTCGGCCGAGGAGGGGACTTCTGTTAGTCCCAAGGGCAAGACTAAACTCACCCGGGGACCAGACATTTGAGGTGGCTGCCTGGTCCTTTGGAATTCATTGCCCAGGTCTCTGAGAGAGGTCTCCTCGGTAGAGGTTTTTAAACTCGGACTGAAAATGTTTTTGTTTAGGCAGGCACTTGGGGATTAGCTAGAGTTGATTGATTATATGTATATTTTATGATTTTTTTATACATTTTTATGGATTGAGTAGAGTCTGTATACTTGGGCCCAGATATTCAGATTGCTCCAGGCAATGGCGCAAGCCTGGGCACAGCGCAACTGGGATGCGCCAGGGCTAGGGCCAGGTGATATTCAACGGTGATGTGCCATGGCACAGCACCTTTGAATATGGCACAGACTGCACACAGCACAGTAGGACTGTGCTAGCGCAAGCCACAGCTAGGGAGCACAGAGATGCGCCAGCACAAACGCAGTTGTGCTGGGCGCATCACCCATGATATTCAGCCGAGGGCATGCAAATGAGGCCATAAGATATGCAAGCCACAAACTGGGCCATTTGCATGTCATTATGGCCCCATTTGCATGCCTTGTGCAGAGCAGCCCGGCGACGTGCGCCTGGCGCTCTGCACAGCATGATGTGAGCACAGTGGGGGTCCTGGGGCATCCCCCACCACGTAGCCACGATCATGGTAAATGTAACTGAAAACAGTCCCTGGTAGTCTAGTTGACCCCCCACCCTGCCGTGTCCCTGATCAACGGTATCTGCCATTTATTTCAATCCCTGGTAGTCCAGTGTACCCCCACCCATTGCATGATCGCAGTATGTGTATATTGAAACAATCCCTGGTAGTCTAGTGGAACCCCCTGCCTCCTGAATACCCAATTCCACTGATAAATGTATTGTAAGACTTCCCCTGGTAGTCTAGTGGATCCTCCTCCCTCCTGTGTCCTCGATTCCCCGATAAATGTATTGTGAGACATTCCCTGGTAGTCTAGTGGACTCCCCCTCCCTCCCATGTCCCCAGTTGCCAGAATATGACCTTTATTTAAGTCCCTGGTAGTCTAGTGGTACCCCCCCCACCCATTGCCATGATTGTGTTACAGCACCAGAACAAAATTCCTTGGTGATCCAGTGGCACCCCACCCCTCCACCCACAGATCCTCTTGCCCACCCTGCACCCCATACGTGAGTGGCTGCAACCCACACATACTTCCCCCTGCCACCCACTGAATCACAGGTACAGTATGGGCTTGCAAGGCATCCTGTACTATTTGGGACTGTCTAGTACAGGAGGGGGGTACCACTGGACTACCAGGGAGATGTGTGTGCTTGTGAATGGTGTTCTGGGTGAGCGGGCGGCCATCCATGGCTGGAGGCTGCTGTGTTGCACCCGGAAATACAGCAGCCTGCCTGTGGGTGGCAGGGATTCATTCCCACTCCTCACAGGCTCAACTTTGAGCCCCACTATGTGGTGCAATGCAGGGTTGCACCAGCATATGCACCGCACATCCCAAGCTGAATATCGGGATGTGCCGCATATGCATGGGCACGCCCCCTGCATCTGTGAGGCATACAATTACATTGCACCCCACAGCACTGGGATTTGCACTGTGCCTGGAAGCCCTTTCAATATCCCACTGGGGCACAATGCAGGGTTGTGCCAGCGTAACTCTGTTGTGCCATGCGCAACCCCTTTGAATATTCAGGTCTTGGAATTTTATAATTTATGTTATTCTTTGTAATGGCACCCTGAGCCTATGGGGAAGGGCAAGCACATATAAAGACTACTGCTACTACTTGTGCTAAATCCTTTTCCTTTCAAGACAAGTACTGTGAAGAGAGAATAGCAGCTTGGCTGCTGCTGGCAGATATGGGGGATTCCACCTTGCATGGGATCAAGATGCCTAAAAGAGAGTCAAAGAGAGGAGAAAACAATCTAATAGTTTAACAAAAACATCTTGTACACATCCACTCTCATATTACTTCACTAAAAGAGAAGAACAGAGTAAGTTGGCAACCACATTTCACAATTATAGTACATGCTCTTCGCTTTGTAGTATCATTCTCATAGTTCTGTCTTGGTTCAGGGATGGATTACTTAAAGAAGGTGTAAGTTCAAAGCTCCCATTCAACCCTGGCTGTTTCCTGGCATCTAAACTGTATATCCAAAATGCCTTGCATTTTAAAATGAGATATTGAAAACCCTTCCTCTAGGTTTATGACAGACCTTGTCTATGAGCATGAAGCTAAGTTCATGTTCTTCTGGGTTCATGGAGTGCTTCACATGACTGGCAATTGCATAGGTGATATTGCCAGTGGCTATCACCCTACAATGCTCATCTACCCCAACCTTGAATTGTCAAACAGTTTTCCCGACGTAATGCACTCCACATCTGCAAGTCTCCAAACAGAAAACTTCTGCTGTACTACAAGTAGCTAAGTGTCTTATTTCAAATTGTTCGCCCATTCGTGGGTTGCTAAACGTTTTTCCTGGTGAAATAAAGTTACAATACATACATTTCTTGCATTGATAGCAACCGTTACTGGTGTCAGTGAGCCAGTTCCTTGTATTCTGGTTCTGGTGGTGACTATGAACCAGGGAGTCTTTTAATGTTGGTGCTCTCCTATAGAACATACAAGGTGAGTTTTCTGTGATCTTACTCTATCCCCTATCTCCCTGCAGTGCACGCCAGTGTCCCTTGATAATCTGCTCTAAATGGCTAGCATGGGCAGCATACATAGTTACAAAGTTAAACCTTTGTGTGTCATTATTCAGATGTCTTGCATTGCACAGCAGTGAATTTCAATGCTGTGATCTGGCAAAGGCTTCAACTTCTAAGATTTTTTTTGACTGTACTCTCTCTCTCTCTCTCTCTTTCAGTCAAACTGTCCTTTTTAGCTATTTTGACATCCAAAAAGTTGACCACTTTTTTGTATGCTGTATATATGAACCTCAGATTTAGGTTAGTCAGGTAAATGCATGGATATATTTATTTATTTTATTTATTTGTTTACCAGGTAGGTGCACTGATCCAAGTGACTGTTTTCAGGCATGACCCAGGTCATACAGATGGCACAAGGGGTAATAACGGATACATACAATTCAAAAATGGTAATAACAGATACATACAGTTCAAATACATATGTATCGGGTGGTACAAGAAATATACAGGAGAGTCAAAACACATTTGGGATAAACGTAGAACAATAGTTGTGAAAATACAATTAACAAAGTGCAGTGGTACAATATATAGACAAATATGAAGCAATGTAAGTGCAGGGTCTTGTAATACAGATTACAGGTGACTGAGCATATGATACGTTCATTGTTTCATCTGGACCTATCTGACACTGAGTCTCAGTGATGGGAGGATGCTTGCGGGTCACCTGGCCAGGCATTGGCATTTAGATTCAGCCATGAGCCAGGATTTGAAATGGCTTTGAAAGTGATGTGCAAGTCAAGGGAGTGGAGGGAGGAAGGGGGTTTGTTCCAGAGGGTGGGTGCAGTGATGGACTTGGCATTACCACCCATGCAGATGGAAACTCTGGGAACATCCAGCAGAGGTACAGAGGATTGCCGTAGCTTTCGTGATGTAGTTTTGTGCTTGAGCAGGGTGGAGTATGGGGACAGCTTTCCATCCCTAGTGGCACTGTCTACCATGCAAGCAACGGCATAATTGTAACTGGCTTGAAGCGGAAGCCACCCTAGGGATTTATACAGGGTACAATGGTGCATAGTAAAAGGAGCCAGAAGCTTGAGCTGGCAAATGCTGTTGTAGGCTATGCTGAGTCTAAAAAGCAGGTTTGTGGATGTGTGGGAGAATATAAGGGTGCAGTAGTCAAGGGGGGAGGAGGTTTCCTTGGGCTATTGTGTCACGAGCCGCCTGGGTCAGGCATTGTTTGAGTCCATAGCCTGCACCATGTTTCTGGTTTATGTGCTTTATCATGGAGTTGACGTGCATGTCAAACGTGAGTGGGGGATCCAGGGTGGCACCCAGGTACTTGAAATAGGGAATGTTCTGAAGGGGGGGAGCTCCGGTGATAAGAGCATTAGTGAGGAATTTGTTTTAACAACATTTTCCAATTCATCTAGTGTCTCAAGCCATGCTGCCACTACATCATCTATAACACATCTCCAAAGTACAAGCTTATCCCAAAAGGTGTTAACATCCTTATTACTATGTACTGTATGAACTCTTGCTCCCAGAGTCCTACATAAAGATTGGCTAATGAATGGGCAAAAGTTGTCTCTATCACAGTACCTTTTACCTGCAAGAAAAATTAGTTCAGGAACATAAACACATGAATTTCAGGACATATTTTGTAAGTTTCAACAAAAATTATGTAGGGAACTTTACATAGAAACATAGACTTTGATGGCAGATAAGGACCACTTGACCCAGCCAGTCTGCCCATTTCCCTTCCTATTGGATAAGCTGCAGATTCTAGTTAACCAACAGCCTACTTCCTGCAACCCCCCCACTACAATTGCCTTATGTCTGTCCCATGCATGTTTGAATTCCCCCACTGTTTTAGACCCAACAACCTCCCCAGAAAGGTGGTTCCATGCATCCACCACTCTCTCTGGAAAAAATGTCCTCACATTACCCCTGAGCCGTCCCCTCTATCTTTAAATTGTGCCACCTTGTTCTTACACATCTCTTTTTCTGAAAGATGCTACCATCCTGGACTTTGTTGATTCCCTTGAGGTACTTGAAAGTTTCTATCATGTCCCCCCTGTCCCTCCTTTCATCAAGGGTATACATATTAAGCTCTTTCAGTCTCTCTTCATATGGTTTCTGTTGCAGACCCTGCACCATTTTAGTTGCCCTCCTCTGGACGGCTTCCATCCTGTCTATATACTTGCATAGATGGGGTTTCCAAAACTGCACACAGTATTCCAGATGGGATCTCACCAACTGTCTGTACAAAGGGATAACCACTTCCCTTTTTCTACTTGTGATGCCCCTTGCTATGCATCCCAATATCCCCCTGGCTCTCCTTACTGAGTTCTCACATTGCTTACCCACCTTTAAGTCATTTGATATGACTACCCCCAAGTCCCTTTCCATTTTTGTTGTTGTTAGTACCTCCCCTGCTATTGTGTACTCTTCTCCTGGGTTTTTGTTTCCCAGGTGCATTACTTTGTGCTTCTTTGCATTGAATCTAAGTTGCCATATGTCTGACCATTCCTCCTACCTTGACAAGTCCCTTCTCCTCCTTTCTACCCCCCCTTGTGTATCAACTCTGTTACAGATCTTTGTGTCATCTGCAAAGAGGCATACCTTTCCCTCTAGACCCTCTGCAATGTCACCTATAAAGACATTAAAGAGGACTGGACCCAGCACTGAGCCCTGAGGTACTCTACTAGTAACCCCCCTTTCTTCAGAATGTGTTCCATTCACTATTACCTTCTGTGTCCTGTTGTGCAGCCAGTTTGCTACCAGGCTACCACCCTGGATCCCACTCCCAGGCTGGCTAACTTGATTATTAGTCTTTTGTGCGGACTGTGTCAAATGCCTTGCTAAAGTCTAGGTGAGCCATATCCACAGCCCCTCCCTGGTCTATTACTTTGGTCACCCAGTCAAAGAAATCAATTAGATTTGTCTGACATGACCTTCCTGCTGTAAATCCATGCTGCTTTGGGTCATGTGTCCCACTGACCTCTAGGTACTCAACAATTCTTTCTTTCAGAAGTGATTCCATCATTTTCCCTACCACTGAGGTCAAACTTACAGGTCTGTAGTTTCCTGTTCTGCCTTGCTCCCACTTTTGTGAAGGGGAATCACATTTGCCCTCCTCCAATTGTCAGGTATCACCCCATTCTTCCATGATTTATTAAAAAGTGTGGTCAGTGGTGTCACTAGGTCTTCCCTTAGTTCTTTTAGGATTCTGGGGTGAATCCCGTCAGGCTCCATTGCTTTGTCTACCTTGAGTTTTAGGAGTTCTTTCAGGACTCTTTCTTCTGTAAATGGACTGGTGTCAACCCTCCTACCCAGAGTGCTTCTATTGTCTGGTTTAGCTATCTTCTCTTCATCTTCTTTTGTGAATACTGAGCAAAAATATTCATTCAGTATATTTGCCTTTTCACTGTCTCCCTCTGCCCAACTCCCCTTCCCTTTATTAATCTTCACTATTCCTCCCTTAACCTTTCTGTGCTCCCTAATGTACCTATAAAAGGTTTTATCCCCCCCCTTTTTTTTTTTTTTTTAACTAGGAGAGACACACTAAGCTGAAAGCTTTTTTACAGGTGTGACCTGGGAGCACAGGGAAGTTAAGTGACTTGCTCAGGGTCACACAGTAAGTAAGTGGAAGCTGTGGGATTCAAACCCAGGTCTGGTCTGCTGGATGTCACCAAATGTTCAGCTCAAAGCCTTAAACCACTGCGCTATACTGCCTCCCTAAATTCACTGAAGCAGACTGGAAATGTGACGCAAATTAAAATGATGTTATGAGAAAAGAACATTGCTGTTCTCATAAAAATTCAACTTTCAGAAAACACTTCCCTCTCTGAGGTACTGCAGTCGGTAATGCTCCCCCCACACCCCTCCAACCCCTCTACCCATCATCACCACCATCACCATCAGGAATGAGTTTATGAATGGAGTTCAAGTTCTGGTTCATGTAATGTTATGGTTGATAAATGCGACATTATGGACCAGCAGCAGCGATGAGATTACAGCCAGGGGGATTCAAGACAGCAACCAGTAGTCAAAGTAAGGTTCAAAACCAGCGGTGATATAACAGGTTGTCTTGTAAGGATTCTAAGGACATCAACAATAAGAGTGGGCCCATGTGGTCTCTAGTGGCTCCTCACTGGCCCCAGACATAACTGGTAACTTCTTTCTCTTCTGCATAAGCAGGGGGTGTTTTACAGTGAATGAGCAGTCGCCAGAAACAAGGTTGTGAATCAAAAGAGAACTGTGGTGTGCATGTCTGTGTGTGTGTGTGGGGGGTACAATAGGTTTGGCATCTTGTTTCATCATTCCCATATGTCATAAATTACGTAATGTTCTTAAATAGTTTCTAGTCCCTCATCATTGTCTTTCATGTCTTTGCATTTTTAGTATGACACTGCAGGCTGTTTTCCTTTTCCTCAAAGAAAGTATTCCCAGTCCCTTAAGCATATTCACTGGAATCTGTGGGTGCTGGAGCGTGGCTGGGTTTTCTTAAGGAAGGCAGAATGGTGTAGGCATCATATGCAAACAGGACCCCTGCCAATAGTCCGAAGACTCCTCCAGCAATGAGTGCGCCATCTCCGCTTCCTCTGATAACTGTAATCAGTGAGGTAATTAGGTAGAGAAGAGAACCAATAACTGCTCGGATCATGTCACTCCATGGCCAGTGCATGATTTGAAACTGCTTGTCAAATTGACACATAAAGACCATGAAGAATACGATCGCAAAGACCATTCCACAGATGGCCACCACCAAGTATCCTCCAGATCGGGAAGCGGCATAGCAAATCACCACAACCAAACTCAGAAGAATTTCTGCTGCCAGGATCATCCCCTTTCTGGTCCTCACGAAACTTGTGCAACAGTCCATACAGCCTGGAGAGCTCCCTTGGTCTGTAGAGTCTGCCATTGTTGCTTCCCAGTACGACACAAGACGCAGCAGCAGTAGTAGAGATAGGAATGGTTGGGAAACAAAGACTGTAAAGTAACCCCCAGGAAGAAAGGGATTCTAACTCCCTGTTTTGGTTCTAACGTTGCTTAAGAGAGAGAATGGTGTGACCAGCTGTAGTACTGTACATTAGCTGTAGTGAAGTGGAGAGAGGGAGTGAGGGGAGGAGGGAGGAAGGGGAAGGGAAAAGGGCTGAACGCTGATATAGCTTTCTCTGACACTGGCTTGTTTGAAGAATCTTTTCTTAAGTGAGTTGGCTATTTTTTCCTCAGTTTGGGCCTTTGCTATTCTGCCTTCCCCACTTCTTTCTGCTTTAATTGATACAGTTCCCTGTCATGCTCCTTCTGTGATTCCTTATACTTTTTGAATGCAGCCTTTTTCTCCTTAACCTTCCCTGCCACCTCTTTTGAGAACCATAGTGTTTTTTTACTCTGCTTTGTTTTCTTTATTTGTTTCACACAAAGGCTTGTTGCCTCTATGATAGCAGTTTTGATTTTTCTCCTTTGTTCTTCCACACCTCCTTTTTGGCCATTTGCTAGTGCATTCCTCAGGTATTCACCCATTCTGCCAAAGTCAGCCCTTCTAAAGTCCAGTATCCTTGTTTTTGTATGGCTTGTCTCCATGGTTGTGCTTATTGTGAAGCACACTGTGCAGTGGTCGTTTGTTCCCAGATGTCTACTGACTTCTAAATTTGTGATCCTCTCTCCATTTGAGAGTACCAGGTCTAGTATTGCTCCCTCCTGAGTGGGTTCCAACACTAGCTGTCTAAGGCCTGCTCCCTGCAGGGCATCGAGAATGACCCTGCTCTTGGATGTGGCTGCAATACATGTCATCCAGTTAACATCTAGTATATTTAGGTCCCCCATCAACAGTATCTCCCCTTTTTCAGCCATTTTGAGAATGTCCTCTATCATTTTCTTGTCTGTTTCCTCCCCTTGAGATGGGGGTCTGTATACAACCCCTGTGCGGACTGTGATGTCATTCCCTGTCTCCAAGGCGACCCAGAGTTCCTCTTGTCCTCCCCTTTACATTTTAGTTCTATAGCTTTGATCCCTTCCCTTGTGTATAGAGCTACTCCACCTCCTCTTTTACCCTCCCTGTCCCTTCTGTAGACTGTGTACCCCAGTATGTTGACATCCCAGTCATGGTTCTCCGTGTACCATGTTTCCGTGACTGCCACAATATCCAATTTGTTATCTTCCATCAGGGCTACTAGCTCAGGAAGCTTGTTTTCCAGACTACGGCATTGGTACTCATTGCCCTCCATTTAATGTTGGCTTTATCCTTTTTTCCCCCATCCCTGCTCTTATTGCCCTTGTCTATTTTTCTATTTACCCCCGTCCTGCCCTCTGTTGAGCTCTGTACCTCAGTGTTTACCTTACTACCTGCCATGTTTTGTGGGGGGAGGCTTGAAATTTCCTGCCTCTTATCAGCACCTCCCTCCTTGGCTAGTTTAAAAGCTTGCCAAGGAAGCATTTAAACCTGTCACTTAGAAGCTTGGTTCCCTTCGTGGATAGATGCAGACCATCATGCCAGTACAGACTTTCATCTCTCCAGGTGTATCCCTAGTCCCCAATGAAGCCAAAGCCCTGTGTTCTGCACCAGTTTTGCAACCATTCATTAAACTGCATGGTGTGCAGTACCCTAGCCTCACCCCTGCCATGGACTGGCAGCACCTCTGAGAAGGTAACCGTGCTTGCTACCTGTCTGAGGCCCCTCCCCAACTCCACAAATTTATCCTGCACTGCACTGATTCCATGCCTAGCTAGGTCATTTGTCCCAAGGTGGAAAATGATATCTAGTTCCCTCTCCTGTGATGCTGCTTCTGCAATCATGAGGATTCGCTTCTTGTCCCTCCAAGCCATGGCACCAGGCAGGCACCTTACTTCCCTCTCCTCTCCTCTCCTCTCCCTTCCCCAGTTCTACCCCCCTAACAATTGAATCTCCTATCAGAAGCTGTTTCCTTCCCCTGTTGTGTCCCTTGCCACCCTTTTGTGGTTCTCCCTTGTGGATGTCCTCAGCATTCTTCTTGGTCTCCACTGAGGGTGCCATAATAGAGGAACCTTGCTCTGCCAGACTGGCATATGATTTGTGTAGAGGTACAACTAGGGGTCTTCACCTCTGTTCCACCACCCGCACCCTCCCAGAACCCACTGTGGTCCAACTGCTCTTCATATTTGGCAACCTCTGAGGCAACGGTTGTGGCAGTGGTGCTCTTTGGGTGGGGGAGGGGCTCCTTAGTTCTTGCCAGTTCAGCCTGGAGGTGGGCAATCTCCTCCCTCAGAGCTGACAGTTGCCTGCAAATAGGACAGCAATGCAGTTTCCAGAATGTCTCCCGGAAAACTGCTGCCCCACAGCCAGTGCATTGCACCACTTCCCACATGTCCCCCTCCCTTATAATATATAATATGTAATATATATATAATTTCTTTTTTTTTTGGTGGTGTGTACTTACCCTTTATGCACTGTGATGGGTTATTAAGAATATGACAAATCTGCCCCAAAACCTGTTGAGGAAGTGATGTCAGAACTTTGGCTATAAAGGAAATGCCATGCCTGGGGGTGTGTGGGAAAGGGGGGTGGGTAGTCCACAACCACAGGTGACTGTTAGAAATAATCAAATACACCACTGCTCCACCACCCTGGTGAGTACTGCCCTTTATAGTAATTCAACAAACCTCCAGTAACTTATTTAAAAATAGCTTAACTATCACAAAATCCTACACACCAGTAAATTATTTAAAAATAGTTTCTGTCCCAACATCCTAGTAGTCAATCCAGCTACCCCCAAGGGACAACCAAAATGCAGTATTCAAACCCTTGTGAAGTTACTTCCAAGATAAGCAGAGTTTGCAAGCTCCTTATTCACTCCGCAGCCATTTGTCATTTATTTAAAAATAGTTTAACTGTCAGAAAATCCTAGTAGACAATCTAGCTACCTCCAAGGGTCTACCCAAATGCAGTATTTAAATCCTTCTGAAGTTACTCACAAGATAAGCAGAGTTTGCAAGACCCTTCTTGGTTAAACACTAAATAAATATGTAAATAAGAAGCAATTACCAAGGGTAGTTAGTTTCACCTACCACAGAATTGAGCAAAAGTGCATGTTGTTGCAGATATCAAGTGCAATATAGAATTTCCCACACAGCTCACAGCTGAATAAAGAAGTAGTGAGTCTATACATCTAAGGTTCAGGTAATGGGCTACCACATCTAAGGTACCCTCATGCAGTATGTTGGAATATAAGGAATCTACTATGTCAAATGTGACTAAATAAGAGTCCTCCTTCACCACTATGTTGTTCATTACCTACAAAGTCTTCCATGGTGTATTCAAGGTACGATCTTAGTGATGTAACATTGGGTCTCATATGAAAGCTTATGTATTCTGACAATGATTCTGTTAAAGACCCTATGCCACTCACTAAAAGTTGTCTGGATGGTGCCTCTAGACTTTTGTACATCTTAGGGAACATATAAAATGTTGCCCTTACGGGGTGTTCTACTGTAAAAAAATATTTTGTTTTCTCATCAATTTTACTCTGTGTATACATTTTCAATCAATTCATCTATGCACAACTTAAACTCCCTCATAGAATTAAACTCCCTCGAAGAATTATGATCTAGTGTTTCATAAAAATCAGGATTACCCAGCTGCCTATAGGTCTTTTTTTCATAATCCTTCATTTTGAAAGACACCACTTCCCTTTATTCGCCTGTTTAATAATCAGATCTTTTGGGCTTTGTAGTATTTTTAATAGCCTCCATTTTGGAATGTGTTAAGTTCTGATGTTCTGGTTCAGGTAAATGTGCAAACAAATGTTCCAAGTCCCTCTAACAGAGGTCTTGAAAGTTAATGACTGCTGCACTTAGGGGTGGGTGAGAAGTCGATCTCTTACAAAAATTATGTCACTTCTGATGATGTAGATTCTGAAGCAAGTGTTTCAATTTCACTGTCCTCCATTTGACCTACTTTGTTTATATGTTTAAAAAAGATCAGAGGCTCAGATTCCTGTAGGCAATATTAAGATCCACAATAGTTTGAAATCTGTTTATTGGTATTGTAGCAGTAAATGGCAGCCCCTTACTTAAACGTCTTTCCTCTGCTTCTGACAATATGTATGTTGATACTTTTGATCTATTAGTACCTCCTCTGTGGTTGTTCTCTCCACTGTATTCTCTGATAGTTGTTTCCTTGACCTGTTTGCTGTCCACTTTGGTTGCTGCAGTTGGGTTGACCCTGATCTCTTTGACCTCCCCCACCTTTCCCACCTTGTTTTCCACCTCTTTGTTTCTGCAATTTGGCTTGTTGCTGGAGCTCTTGATAACAGTTCTGTTGCATGCTTCTCCATGGGACAAACAGTGGGTCTTCTTGCTGCCTGTCATTCTCTAAAAAGTGGATAAGCCTTCTGAACCTTCTATATCTGATTCACTTGCTTTGGTACTCACATTAAACAATGCTCTTTGGTCTCTTTTTAGGATACCTCTAAATTGGTTATCTTTTTTCCGGTATGAGCTCAATTTAGTTTGAAATCTTGTTTATCTCTGATAAAATTTTTTTACTTAGTGTTCTTCCTGATCCAGTTTCAGTACTGACACTTTCGATTTTTCATTTAGTCTGTCAAATTCTCTGTGGTCAATGTGAGTACATAATTCAACAGCTTTTATTGTAATTTCTTCTTTCAAGACTGTGACAGCCTTTCTGCCATGTTGAAGAATTAGCATTATCAATGTTATGCTTGCTTCATTCAGAATTGCTCTCCATTTGCCCATAAACACTTTATTGTCTTGTCCATAAGACAGATTCATAAATACATAGATACATAGCAGTTCTCGGCAGATAAGGGCCTTTGGCCCACCTAGTCTGCCCTTTAGCATTAATTAACAGTGCTTCTTCAAGCTTTTCTGGACCAAGGTTGTACCCCCCAACTACCAGTATCCCACATGCTTATCCCATGCATTCTTAAATCCTGTGATCATTTCTGCCCTCACCACCTCCTCTGGCAGGCTGTTCCATTTTTTCTCCACCCTCTCCATGAAGAAGTACTTCCTAAAGTTCCCTCTGAACCTCCCTCCATCCAGTTTCATCCCATGTCCCCTCATCCTTGAGCATCTTTTTCTTTGAAAAATTGTATTTTCCTGCTTCTTATTCCTCACCGTGAGGTACTTAAATGTCTCAGTCACATCCCTCCCTTCCCCCCTCTCCTCCAAGGAGTACATGTTTAAATCCTTTAGCCTATCCTCATAGGGTTTGTGATGTAATCCTTGCACCATCTTGGTTGCCCTCCTCTGAACCGCCTCCATCCTATCTATATCCTTGCATAGGTAAGGCCTCCAGTACCGGACACTGTACCTGAGGTGTGGCCACACTAATTTCCTGTAAAGTGGAATTATGATCTCCATTTTTCCTGCTGGTGATTCCCCTGCCTATGCATCCCAGCATCCTGTTTGCTTTCCCTGCCGCCTTGTCACACTGCCTAGCTACCTTGAGGTCATCAGAGCTGATAACCCCTAGGTCCCTTTTCTGCTTGGAGCATTCTGTTTCCTCACCCCAGTCGATATGTTGTTCCTGGGTTTCTGTGCCACATGTGCATTATCTTGCACTTTTTAGTGTTAAATCCCAACTGCCAATCCCTTCACCAGGCCTCAAGCTTCTGCAGATCTCTTCTCATTCTGTCCACTCCCTCCGGTGTGTCCACCCTGTTGCAGAGCTTTGTGTCATAAGCAAACAGGCGAATTTTCCCCTGTAGGCCTTCCATAATGTCACTGATAAAGATATTAAAGAGGACTGGACACAGCACTGATCCCTGTGGTACCCCACTGGTCACTTTACCCTCTGTAGAGTAACTGCTATTTACCACCATCCTCTGTGTCCTGTTATCCAGCCAATTCTCCACCCACCTTACTACCATTTTACCCACTCCTGTGTTCTCCAGCTTGCTTAGCAGCCTTCTATGTGGCACAGCATCAAAGGCCTTGCTGAAGTCCAGGTAGGCCACATCCACTGCTCTCCCTTGATCCACCTCTCCTGTCACCCAGTCAAAGAACTCAATGAGATTGGTCTGACATGACCTCCCGCCAGTAAAACCATGTTGCCTTGGGTCCTGTAGACCATTGGCAACTAAGTGTTCCACTATTCTTTCCTTTAGTAGTGTTTCCATGATCTGTCCCACTACTGAGGTCAGGCTGACTGAACTGTAGTTCCCTGCTTCCTCCTTGTTTCCACTTTTGTATAGCAGGACCACATCAGCTCTCCTCCAGTCTTTGGGTACCATCCTTATTTCCAAAGACAGGTTAAACAGGGTTACCAGAGGTTCCACCACCACTTCTCTTAGCTCCCTCAGTACCCTGGGGTGAACCCCATCTGGTCCCATAGCCTTATTAACTCTTATTGCTTCCAGTTCCCACAGGACCCTTTCCTTCGGAAAATGACTTGTATCCACTTCTGTACCCTTCCTGTCCCTTCTATTCATTTCTGACCCCTATCCTGCCCCTTCCTCTGTAAAGACTGAGCAGAAGTATCTGTTCGATATGTCTGTTATCTGTTTTTCATCCTCTATACTACACCTGCCATCCCCATTCAGCCTCACAATACCTCCCTTTGCCTTCCTTTTTTCCCTGATGTACCTGTAAAAGGTTTTGTCCCCCCTCACTACTGATTTTGAAATGTGTTCCTTAGTTTGTGCCTTGGCTTCCCTAACTGCCCTCCCTGCCTCCCTTTGTTTCTCCTGGTACCTGTCCTTGTCCCCTTCTTCCTGTGTCTTTTTGTATTGCTTGAATGCAATTTTTTTTGCTTTAACTTTTTTGGCTACTTCCTTCGAAAACCATAATGGTCTCCTCTTTCTCTTCCCCTTGCTAACCTGTCTAACACAGATTTGTGTCACCATTGCTGTCCCTGATTTTACTGCCACCCACTGTTCCTCAGTCCCCTTTTTCTCCCCTATTCTGACCAAGGCATTTTCCCATTTTCCTAAAATCATCTTTCTTTAAGTCAAGGATTCTTGTCCTTGTGTGACTGGATTCCACCCCCTCAGTTATCTCAAACACCTCTGTCCTGTGATCACTGTTCCCCAGGTGCTTCCCTGCTGTAACCCCTGTCACGCTGTCTCTGTTTGTGAGCACCAGGTCCAGTATCACTTTGTCTCGTGTGGGATCTATGACCAGTTGTTTAAGGAAAGCTCCCTGGAGGGAGTCCAAGATAAACCTACTCCTAGCTGTTGCTGCTACAGGGAGACTCTGATCTACATTTGGTATATTGACATCACCAACCAGCAATACCTGCCCCCTGTGCATCATCCTTTGGATAGCTTACATCATCTCCCTATCTAACTTCTCCCCTTGAGCTGGTGGTCTGTATATTACCCCTGTGCAGATGGCTGACCCCTTACTCCTTTCTAGCATAACCTACAGTTACTCCCCCTCTCCCTGTTCCCCTTGTATCTCAGTGGCCTTTATATTATCCCCTAAGTAAATTGCCACTCTTCCTCCCTTCCTGCCTGCCCTGTCCCTGCTGAACAGATTGTAACTTGGTACGGTGATTTCCCAGTTGTGGTTATCATTACACCAGGTCTCTGTGATTGCCACAATGTCCAGGTCAGATGTCACCATGGCTGCCTTAAGGTCCACCATCATATTACTTAGACTTCAGGCATTGGCGCACATGGCTCTCCAGGATGTGGCCTCCCTCCCCTGCTTTGTTGACCTATGCCTTTCCCTGTGCTGAGCACATTTTTTGGCCATGTCTCTCCATCCCTTGTCTTTATGTTGAATTGTGTCCCTTGCTGGTCTATTTCCTTCATGAGTACCCATGCAGTGCCTGTGTTCCTGGGGGGGTATATTATGCCTCCTAACCTTCCTAGACCACCACCACCACCTTGGCCACTTCAAATGCTTGCCACTGAAGCTTTTAAATGTTTCACTTAGGACTGTGGTCCCTTCCCTGGATGGATGAAGGCCATCATCCTTTTACAGGCCCACATCACTCCAGGAGGGGCCCCAGTCTTCCATGAAGCCAAACTCCTCCTTTTCACACCTTTATTTCAACCAGGAGTTGAATATCTGGATGTGGAGTGCCCTAGCCTATCCCTTGCCATGGATAGGTAGTACCTCCGAGGAGACAGATCATGCTGCCTACTTGAGGCCTTCCCCCAACTTCCTGAAAGTCTCCTGAATTTTGCCTAGTTCTTCCTTATCCCCTGCATGGTCATTTGTCTCCAGGTGGACAATGACATCCAGCTCCTCCCTCTTAGCTATTGCCCTTGTGATCCTCTGGATTCACTCCCCTTCCCTCCAAGCTATGCCTCCTGGAAGGCACTTAACATCCCTCTCCTCCCCTTCACTTGTCCCCAGATCCACTCCCTGGACTATTGAGTCCCCAAGAGGATCAGCTTCCTCTTCCTTTGGGGTCATGTACCTCCCATCTCTGGGTCTCCCTTCTGGAGTATCAGCTCATCCTCCCTGGTCACAACCTCAGGTTCCCTTGTGGGAGTCTCCCGCTCCTCAAGGACAGCAAAGCAGTTTCTGAATTGGACCGGATGGGGGATGTGCATCTGACCCCCCCTTCCTGAACCTCCCTGAGCCCACCATAGTCCAGCCAGCCCTTTGCCCTGACATCCATTGCAGTAGTGACTGTGGACTTGGTGACCTCCTGGTGGGGGTAAAGGATGCCAGTACCTCTGCTAGCTCAGCCTGGAGACTGGCAACCTTGGTCCTCAACCCAGGGAAGTGCTTGCATATGGGGCACCACTACAGTACCCAGAAAGTCCTTCTGAATACTGCTGAACCACACCCACTGCATTGCATTACTCCCTTCATCATCCCATTCTGATCATTCTACTTCCCCTCCTTTAATCCAATTTAAATCCTCCTGCTGTTCTGCTCATGCCCCCCTCCTATATTTTTTCTTGTATGTGTGTCCTTCACTATGGTTTTATATGACCATGTCTACTTCTTCCTGTTTGTAGACAGGAAGTGGTACTATGCACTGTGGGTCCCCTGCCTATAAAGGGTCATGATCCTGGGGTGGGTGGGATGGGAGGGTGGGCAGGGTATGCGGCAGCCCTCTGCCAGAGACAATCAGCTTGGTCTGCTGTGCACGGACTCCCTCCAGCTCCCCATTCACTGTTCCTTTCTCCAGAGACACTGTGAGTAACTCAGCTGTCTAGTCCTCCTGCTCTGACAGCCCCTTCTACCATTGTTGTCTTGGTCCCTTGCTTTTAAGTGCTCTTAAAATTGAATCTGGTGCTCTTTCCTTTAAGCTCTCCTGATTGGCTACACTCTCCATTCATGTCAGAGAGAGTTAACTCCTATTGTTTGCACCAACGGTCAACCTACACAATTTCCCTCAATCAGCGAATACCTGAAAAATAAATCAGTGTGCCCCCAAATGGAAAACTCTCCCTTTTGCCACCCAAACACACAATGTAATCCAGTAGTAGTAAACACAATATAACCACAAATGTAACCCGGCTCCCTGTTTTACTACCCAAATGCAGCCAAGACAGTTATTTAGCAAGGATACCAAAATTCAACTGGGACCATAATTTGTAACCCAGTTTCCTGTTTTAACTACCAAAATACATCCAGGACAGTAATTTAGAAAAGATTACTAAATCAATAAACTGAATAAAAAAATTAAAAAAAAACACCTTCACAGCTCACAGTCTGCACATACTTCTGCCTCACAGTCTGCAGAACGTTTCTACCAACTTCAAAAGATGCAGCCCACAGTAAGCCATCTGGAGTGTTTTAAGTCCTCAGCTCTGCCTGGTCCTGTTCTGCCCTCTGACTCTTCTGTGTTTCTCTCAACCTCAAGAAGCATAGCAACCTCTAGAAGGGTAGCAACACTCTCTGCCAGAGACAATCAGCTCAGTCTGCTGTGCACTGACTCCTTCTGGCTCCTCTTCTCTGTTCCTTTCTCCAGAGATGCTGTGAGTAAATCAGTCATCCAGTCCTCCTGCTCCTGCATCCTGCTTCAGAATTCTGAGGCACCTTGGGATTCTTCCCACTTTTAAATAAGCCTCCAGATTCACTCAGTTCCAACAGAGGACAAACTCTTAAAGTTAGCTTTTCTAGGCCTTTAAAGGCTTCATACAGGGAGTGTGCCTCCCTTGTTTTATGTTGCCACTCATTAGAACTGAGAAGGAATGGTTTTGCACTGCTACCTGCTATAAAAATTGTCTGTTCACATATTCAAACCTGTTGTATATAAGGGGGATGAGATTAGTTGTCCCCTCTAAAGGCATCAGTAGACATCACAAAGGTACTTAATCATAATTCTCAGCTGAATTTAAAAACCATGAGTGTTTGCTTTCATCTTATAAACAGGTTTTCACCCACTTTGTGTGCTTTACCAAAACCACTTATGGTACTTAAAAACTGTAGCCAAAAACAGTGAAAGGCCACACTGAGCTGGTGGTGGTGCTCTTAACAGAATACAACAATTCAAATACAAAAAAAAAGCAAGCTGTCACCCCCTTTGTGGGGACTGAAGCCACTCAAGGTAGTAAAGTTCAAAAATAAACTTTATTTCATAGTGACACACAGATGCCGGAAGACAGGCCAAACACCTGATGCATTTTGGATCGCAATAACGCAGTATAACATTGAAACAATGTGCAATGTTGCAAGGTTTTTTTAATGGTGGATTTGGGGCTACTGTATTTATTGAAATGATGTATTAATGTCCAGTTGATTTTATTTATTTAAAAAGTAATCAGAATTATAGCCCTTTGAGTCAGGGACTCGTTTACAAAGGTTCCTCACCAGGAAGACAAATACATTAATAGCAAGCAACAGAAAACAAAGTAAATGAGCTCAAATAAATGCAAACAGTCAACATTAAGGGCTGGTTACAAAGGCCCCACATCAAGGTACATTAGCAATAATAAACAGACATAAACAATAATGTGGGCTATAATGAGTCAAATGAAGGGCAGAGTCAAAAATAGGCATACTGAGAGGAGTAAAGGCAGGGAAAACTCAGCCAGGCCTGCACTTCACTAGTTTATAGATCTGCATATTACTAGTTCACTTTTTATTTAAATATTTGTTGGTTGAACATGAGTGATGTCATCAGTTACCACCTCTATAAAACCATCAGGTTTTTAAATGTTTAACACCTTTAAAAAGGGATCATTACAATGATCCAAACTGTCTTCAGACATCTGTGTGGCACTATGAAATAAAGTTTATATTTCAGCTTTACTACCTCGAGAGGTGTTAGTCACCACAAAGGGAGTGAGAGCTTGCCTTTTTTTGCATTTGAATCTCTTTACATAGGCAATTTACTTTAAGTAGGCACATTCTTTTTTATTTATTTTTTATTTATTTAAACTTTTGTTTCCAGGTAAACACAAGGAGCCAATGCACCCTTTTCAAGTGTGACCCAGGACCATAAAAAATACAGTCTTGATGTTACATAAATAAAAAAAAATACATTATGATACAATGCAATACTTGACACTGTCTAAAGAAGGCAGTTACAAGGTAAATGACCAAGCAGATGTTTCATCAGATTTGATTTAAATGTATAGTGACTAATATCACCCTTCAATGACCCTGGAAGCTCATTCCAACTTTTTGCTGCCCTGTTTGAAAAGGCATGATCTCCCATTTTAGTTTTTGGGACAATGAGCATATTAGTTCCATTGGAGCGTAATTCTCTTTCCTCTTTTTTTTTATTATGAAATAATGAATAAAGTGGGGAATTGTTCTTTTGATACAGGACGTTACCCATTAGACAATTTAAATTATACAGACTATTTAACCTTGATGGAAGCCAGCCCATATGCTGATAAAGTGAACAATGATGGGTATAGTATGGTCATTTATATGTAAATCTACAAATACTATGAAAAGTTGAAGTCATGAGAGATAAATCTTGTTTGTAAAAAGAAAAGAGTTATAATTCAGAGCGGGAAGAAGTACACTTTTTGCAATGGCCGTTCTTGCCTATAGAGTGAGTGAATGTTGCAGTTTGAACAAAACACACAATTTCTGATTTACCTGTCGACTTATTGATTTTATATGATTGGAGAAAGTTAAATTAGAGTCCAGCAGGATCCCCAAATACTTGAATTGGGTAACCTGTTCCAATTTATTACCAGCCAAATCAATTATATTTAGTTCAAAAGCTTTATCCAGCCTAGATCTTGATCCAGAAAGCATACGTTTTGTCTTATTGCAATTTAAGGACAATTGATTTTTCCTTAGACAATTCTCCAGTTCATAGAAATCTTTGTTCAGTGTTTTATTAATTATTTCAACCAATGGTGAGCAGCTATGCAATATTATATCATCGGCATAAATTAAATTATTTGTGTTTTTCAATTTAGATGGGATAGCATCAATGAACAAGGTGAACAGGAGAGGCCCAATGATTGATCCTTGGGGGACATCCTGCTCTATTGCCCTACAACTAGACAAATTTCCACATAATCCACCTCAAAGGCTGACCCATAAGATAACTATCAAACCACTCAAGTGAAGAATCAGCCAATCTGATGTCCCACAAACTCCCAAGCAGAAGGTGATGGTTCACTGAATCAAAGGCCTTGGACAGGTCCACGAACACAGCCCCAATGAGCAGACCCTTATCCATGGCTCCATCGGTGTCGTTCACGAACTTGGCCAAGGCCGTGCCCATGCCATGGCACTTCTGAAAGCCATGCTGTTTGGGAGTCCTGAGGCCACTGGATTGCAAATATTCAACAAGTTGCTCATTAACCAATTCTCGAAGAGTTTACCTAATGGTGGGAATAACGAGACAGGATGACAATTGTCCATATCCTTTGTACTTCCGCTTTTGAAAATTGGTTTTATAAGTTTGCTTCCATTGCCTAGGAAAACATCCTGTAATCAAAAACAAATTAAAAATTATGGTCAAAGAATACTTAATGTGAGCAGCAACTAATCTTAGAAACCTAGGCTCAAGTTCACAGGCTCCGGAGCTTTTAATAGGCATCTGTTATAACAATTTATACACCTGATGTGGTTTTATAACTTTAAAACAGAAGGTAGTACATATGTCAGAATTCCTACTGGGATAAGTAATATTATTTTCAATTGGGTCAAAAAATTGTGTATATTTAGTTAAGTCTAAAAATTTATTTTAAAAGGCATCTCAAATTTCCTGAGTTCTTTATCATCTTTATAAAAGACCTCTGTGTGCTCTTTCATTGAAGGATTTGTGAGAGATTTTATTGATGCTCAAAATTTTCTAGGGTTATTTAAATCTGAATTTTGTTGGTCTAAATGATAATTAGATTTGCTGTGCCTTATTTTAATTTTACATTCGTTTCTAAGCTTTCTATAGCTATTAAAGGGACACTGTCAACCCCCTTAGGTCTCAAAGTGTCCCTAGTTTAAAAACATATTTTATGATTGCCAAAATTCTGTAAAGATTGTTGATGTAGCTGGCAGTTTGATTCTGACTCTTATTTTCTTTAAAAAAAAGTAAAAAACAGACTACCCAACATACTGGTGTTATCACACCAAAACAGGTTTGTTTACATTCTTTGATCAACCCCAAATGCATCTTTCCTGTACTTGGGAACACCCACAAAACAGTCTAGCCCCTCATGATGCATTGGGAGATTAGGAGGCTACTGTCTTATGAGTGACTGCACTGTCTGAGTGTGTTTCTAATGCTCAGGACATAAGTAGTAAGAACAGGACCATGACTGTAAACAAAAATAAGATTGTTTATAAATATACATTGCCATGCATTTCAGTTCTACTAAGCAAGGCTACAGACAAAACAAACAGCAAAATCAATGAATTTTATAGAGGTTAAACAATAATAAAATGTGGGGTTTCAACTAGAAAAAATATGATGAAAAACAGGTTGACAGGTTCCCTTTGAAGTTAGTGTCAGTATCAGTTAATTTAAAACGTCTCCATGCTGCATACCTACATTTCATTAAACAAAGTAGAGCTGAGATAATCCATTTGTTTACTGCTCCTCTAACCCTTCTGATTATTTTGGGGCAATAGTTATTTTGCAATTCCAGGAAGGAAGAATGAAAATAATCAACAGCAACTTCCACATCCGGGATTGCATCCAAGTAGGTCCAGTCAATCTGTTGTAAATCTGTTAGCAAACCTTCACCTAGTTCATTAGTAAATTTCCTAAATGAAATGAAACTGGGGGCGGTTTTATCCTTTTATGTCTCCAGGTGCAGTAAGTGGCCAAATGGTCGTTAACCACATCCGGGAACATATCTTTACGTTTAACATTCATTGGATTATTGGTAAGTAACCAATCAAGGATGGTATGTTTACCACTCCTCAGGTTCATTCTAATATAGGTTTGAATAACTTGTCATAGACCTGCATTTGTTATCAAGTATTCGATTTCTGGATCAATTTGTGGATCCCAATGAATGTTAAAGTCTCCCATAATAATGAAACCACCCTCTGGTTGCAAGGTAGCAACAAACCTTAAAAAAATCCTTCAGCCCATTTCTACTAGTTTTTGGAGGGTTATAGACTATATAGTATTTCAGTTTCTAACATCCTCCCTGTTTCAATTCCAGTAGCAGCCATTCACAGTCAGTATTGGGACTGTAGGCAGATCTTACTTCATTTAATTCAAAATTGAGTTTAAAATATACTAAAATCCCCCACCTTTCTTCCTTCCAAGTCTATCACAATGTATTTGTTTATAGCCTTCCAATACAAGAAGGTTGTAAGCAATTGTAGTTTTTTTGGGTTTTTTTTCCATTCGGTGTTTATCCTCCTTTTGCCCTGCTGGCAGGCTTCTGTCCTCCTCCACTCCTCGACTACTGCTATTGCCACCCCGGCATTTCTCAGGCCCTGTGTCCCTCATGGATTACCCCCCGTGGTCTGCAGAAGGGGGGAAGGCTGTCTTCCCCCCTTCCAGAGCACTATCCAGAGTGGGACTGAGAGCTCCTTGAGGCCGTGGTGTCGGAGTACTGGAGGGGCTTCCATGAAGCTGGCAGGCAATTTTTTCCACTGTTTCCTTGGTCCCTCCACTGTGACCCTGAACTTGAATGAGTGGAGGTGCACGCACATCTCGATGCCACACTTCTTTGTCTCCCTAGCTCTGATGCTAACCCCCCAGCCTCCACCAGGGGGCAGCCAAGGAGCAGGATGGCATACCCACCCTTCCCCGAGATAGAAGAGCTGTCATCAGGCACTCAATCCTCTCCCTCCCCTGCTGACCCCCAGAGGCTCATGCTCATTCATGAACATGGGTCGCTGGCGTGGTGCAAGGTGTGGCATCCAGCGCCACAACCCTCAACACCACTGGGCTGGCTGCAATTGTAGGTTTTAACCAGGATTCAGTTAAACTAAATATATCTGGATCATATCTAGCAACCCAGGCCTCTATCTCCTATTTATTTGATAAAAAAAACTTTGTACATTTAGGTGAGCAAATCTAAGCCTACCCATTTGCCAGAAGTGTCTGCTTGAAAGTTTAACAGGAGCTAGGGACCCAAGATTTGTCTCCACATCTCCAACCCAAAGTAATATAGATGATAATAGTGGTAAAATGGCTGAAGCAGCATTGGTATTAATGACTGGTTTAACATAATTCCCAATGCTGTACAAAGACCCCTTCTTTAAACATCCCAAACACTTAATATTATCAGGAATCTGGTGAGTGGAATTAAGCAATAATGTAGAATGGGAAAAATCTTTAAATAATCTTTCTTTGGCCTAAACCTTATCAGAGTCATTAACTATAAATAGGAATCCCTGATCAAGTAAAAGTAAACCTACAAGGCAATAAGTCATACAAATATGATGACCCCCATTGTAAAAATAAATATTATAGTATTGCTGAGTTAAATAATCTGGTAAAAATCAATGTATTTTGTATAAAAATAAAAACTAATGTAACCCCCCATAAACAGGGGTTCCTGAAAAGTCTTCCATGAGCTTGCCTAAATGCTCACTGTCAGGTTGGTGTTCGGTGCTATAGCCGTTTAAATGCTATTGCTAAAGAGTGCCTGTGTAGCCTCTATGTACTGTCGCTTTAAGAGCTGCCTAGTTTGCAGTAGTAATTAATCTGGGAGGAGGGCTGAGTGTTGTCATGCTCGAGTCCCACCCAGACTGCCAGATAATTGCTCCATTTCTACCATTGCTTACTGTGTAGAGGGAGCCCTGTTAAAAGATGTAACTGTTTGCTGATCATTTATTAGGGCAGAGAAGATATTGTAGTTTGTTCTAACCTGCTTTCTTTGCAGCAAGGACTGTTATGATTCTCTCCACCATCTTGGTCCTGAACTGTTGATTTGGACCAATCAGTACCTGGGGACTCTAAAATGGAGCCTGTTTGAAAGGGCTATGTGGAGTACAAGCTTGGGAATCTGAAGGAAATCCTCGAGCTGCCTGCTGTTTAAGGCAGATCTGAGTTGGACGCTGAAGGGGAAAGAGCTTGTGATACTTTGAGCGGCCGTGTGCACAGTTTTTGAGCAGGAGAATGGTGGAAAGGCCTGAGTTGAGGTCTGCAAGTCTGCCTGCTACCCTGAGAAGGAAAAGAAAATTGCTTTTGGACTAAATCCGAGGTGGGGAGACTGAAGTAAGCCACTGAAGTGAAACCACGCTCAACCTGTAGAAGACCAAAGATTTTTGCTACATGCAATCGGCCTGTCAGGAACTCCAGCTACTTCTGAGCTCCCAGTCTGAGCAGAATCTTTGCGATCAGGACCATAGGGCAGTTACCTGGTATTGTAGAATTCTTTGTATATAAATGTGCTGTTGGATGATAGTGGGTAGTGTTGTGTTTCCCCCTGGTGGGAACTGTGTTCTGCTTGCTGAAACTGTAGCCCGCCCAAACGGACTGAATCCGTGGTTAGCTCCATGTGGCTGGGCCTTGCCACGAGGGTTCTGACAAACTACCTTACTGCACAGAGAAGAACCATCGACGAGAGACCTGCCCGGGGATCAGCCCCCTGCTCCACGCTTGAACAGGAATGACGCCTCGGTGAATCATGTGGGCCCTGCTTCTCCTGGCACTCCAGAGAATACACCTGCTGTCTCAATTTTCATCCATCCTGTGTCCAGTCTTGGGTATCGTGAGTAACCATCAGGGTTGCTCCCTGCAGCTACAGTTTAATCTAAGTGTGCCATCTGATTTCTTTATTATTTCTTTTTCTTTATGAACTGAGCCATCTGGTTCCGGATTACAAATAGTGTGTTGTGCAAATTGTTTTCTCCATCACAGGGCCCCGGTCACCTGCAACGACGGCTTACCTTGGGCAACGGTGCTGGCTTGCCCACTTTTCCTCCAGCTGGGTACCCAGAGAGTGTGACTGTGTTGGGGACTCTGAATGCATGCACAACTATGTGATTGATAAAGCATTTAAGCAAATTAACCTGATTACGCCCCTCCCTTGTTCAAATCCCCTGAATAAATCAGATCTACCTTTTTCTGCCTTCAACCAGACTGTGGTTCCAGTTTGTGCTCGAAGTATTGTACTGTTGCCATTTGCTCTGTCTAACCTTGTTTTACAGGGGGTCCCCAGGGCTGAACCAGAGAAACCAGCCCTGGTGGTAAGTGCAAACTGTGTGAGTACTTGCAAGGTATATCAGAAGTATTGTCAAAGCAATTATTGTGTACTGTTTTGGCTACTAGCAGGGAAGGGGGGGGTTACAGTGTCCCAGAGGGCTGTGCCCAGGCTAGTTTGACCACTACCAACCCTGACCTCTGGGTGGAGGCATTTGTTTCAGAACTCAGGTCCCTTAACCTGCCACTAGCCAAGCAGGCAGGGGTAGTAGCCCTTGGGATAGCACCATCTAGGGGTTACATCTTGGAGGCACTGCTGGGATTAGCATCCTCTAGTGGCCAAAGGAGGGAAGTGCCCTGATATGTTGAAATTCAGTGAGAAAATGGAGGATTTTGCTATGCCCAAACTCAAAATTGCCCCCATAAGCTGTTAGTGCACCGAATGATGGGGTGGAACGAGGCTGAGGGGTTAGATCCCCAACAGACCCTCCTGGTACTGGATGTCCCATTAGGGACCACTAATGCTGGTATTATAGAAGCTGTGGAACATGTCAAAGGTTTGGGCAAAGTTGAAGTGAAGGGGAAGGATTCAGACCTGTTTGAATAGACTATGATAGTTTTACTCTCCTGCAGTTCTTCCATAGATCCAGAGAAGGAACCCCCTGTTATTCTGCCAGAAGGGACCCAGAAGGGGTGGAGGGTCATTCACCTGGATAGTGATCCGGCTACCCCAGGTTGGTCCCCCAGTATAGAGGGGTTTAAGGACAAGTTGCTCAAGCTATTAGTGACTGAAGGACAAACTGCTCAAGAGCTAGTAAAGGTGCTAGACCTTTCTGAGGAACACATGCCAATGTAATCCCCGGCCAATCTCCTGCTTCCCCTAAGAGTTCCTCTGTAGTCCCCTCCCTCATAATAATTTCATCTGTGCATTTGGACTCGTACTGTAAACTCAGACTTTTCTCACGCACCATCCCAGTGCCTACGGGGGAGGATGACCTTGAAACATGAATGGACTATGCTATCCCCCTGGAACAGGAATGGCAGTGCTCTGAGGGGGAAAAAAGAAAGAGACTCATGGAAAGCTTAAGGGGCCCTCCACTGGAGGCCATCTGCTTCTTATGAGCCACTAGCCCAGAGGCTACTGCAGCTCAATACCTCTCTGCATTGGATGGAGTGCTTGGAAGCACTGAGTCGGGAGACGATTTGCTGTGGAAATTCAAGTCTGCCAAGCAATAGAAAAATGAGAAGTTGTTCGTGTTTGTTACTAGAATTGAGAAGGCTCTGCAAAGGGCCCACAGAAAAGGAGAAGTGCCGGCTAAGGAACTGAACTGGGTCAGATTGGACCATATTCTAAAGTCAGACAGATACTCCAGTGTAATGATGTTAAAACTTAAGTTGCAAGACAGGAAGGCTAATCCTCCCAAGTACTGTCATCTTATGAAAGAGATCTGTGAAACAGAGAATGATGAGGAGGGCTGGGAGCCCTATGCTGGGGTTGTTGGTACCTGACAGACCCCTGAGAGAAGTGACATAGATGAGGTGCAGCAGCTGAGACAGCTGATCAAGGAATTGACAGAGGCGACCGGAGAACCTGAACTTTATCAGGCACCCCTGGAGACAAAAAGTGGGGGTCGGGGTGCATGTTGTTTCTTCAGAAACCCGGACTGAGGGTAACCCATTAAAAGAAGTATGAGAGTTGAGAGCCCTGGTGGGGGACCTACTATGAACCACACAAACCCCCAAACCTGGTGGAAATCCAGAGGATCAAGAATGCAAGTCACAAGTCAAAGATGAACTGTGAAGTCCCCCTGATCCCCTGATGTGCCCAAACTGGGAGATGGCCCATGGCCCCCCAGAGGCCCTAGAGAACCCACCTTTTGCTATCATTGCAGGGAGGATGGACACACCCATTTCTTTTGTCGCTCGCAAGAGACTCTGAGAAATGTCACTACTAGACTGTTAGCCTTAATTCAATGAAATAACAACTGGCCACCAGGTGGAGCTGCTCAAAAAAGTTACTCTTCCAAGGCCGCTGCCAAATCGACATCTAAGTCTGCGCCACTTGAATGGTCTGAGGTGGTGGGTCCTTTGATGGAGACAACAGTGAAGGTGAACAGTGTAGCCACCTGAGCTGTGCTTGACAGTGGATCGAAAGTGACTATAATGTTTCAAGACTGGTATCGGAAGCACCTGCTTGATGTGCATTACAACCCTTGGAAGGCTTGCATGTCTGGGGGCTGAGTGAGAAGTTGTATCCGTACTCTGGGTATATTTGGATCTGGTTATCTTTCCCAACCTCGGTGGCTGGAGTGGTGGAGCAAGTCGAGACCCTGGCTTTAGTGTGTCCCCCTACTGCACTGTATGATGGGTTCCCCTGCTAATTTGGACCAACGCTCATATATTTGGGAGATTGGCCCAACTCTGCTATGAGAAACAGGGGCACTGGACTAGGAGGGCTCTGAGAATTCCAGCTCTGATCCAGTGGGCCTATGAGTTGCAGCAGAATCCCAAGGAAATAGACCAGGATGAACCGGTAGGAGTTGTGTGGAAGAAGGATCCTGAGTCAATGGTGCTGGCCCCTGACACCCAGTGTACCCTACAAGGGAAGATTTGCCTATGGAGAGATGTCAAAAATAGAATACTGATGTTGGATGCACCAGGAGATGGAAAATTGCCAGAAGGATTATTGGTCAAGCCCAGCATCTTGCCTGCTCATGCTCATGCCTATGCATGATGAGTGATGGTCCAGATTCACAATGTGTCAGATCGGGAGATGTGGTTGAACAGAGGCTGCACCCTAGCTATGGTACACTGTGCAGACACTGCAGTGTTGCCCAGCAACAAGAGCTCTGGTGAGACTGATAGAGTGACTCCCGATTTGTTTGCCTTTAGTGACTCCCCATTGCCTGCTGAATGGAAGACTAGAATTAGCAAGAAACTTGCCCAGAGAGACCAAGTGTTTTCATTGAAGGAATGGGACGTGGGATGTGTCCAGGGTGTGGAGCACCACATACACCTGCACGATGAACAGCCATTTCATGAGAGATCTCAGCACCTAGCTCCAGCAGACATAGATGATGTGAGATGACACCTGCAGGAAATGCTTGCAGCTGGTGTGATACAAGAATCCAGGAGCCCCTATGCTTTACCCATTGTGGTTGTGTGTAAGAAGAATGGGTCTGTGAGAATGTGTGTAGATTATCGAACCCTGAACCAGCAGACAAGCCCCGATCAATACACTATGCCCCGTATACAAATGCTCTGGACTGTTTGAATGGTAGCAAATGGTTCTCAGTGTTGGACCTTCGCAGTGGATACTACCAGATTTCCATGGCCCCGGAAGACCGTGAGAAAACAGCCTTCATCTGTCCATTGGAGTTCTATGAGTTTCTGAGGATGCCACAGGGGATCTCGGGCACCCCAGCCACCTTTCAGCGACTGATGGAACCTGCGGTGGGAGATATGAATTTGCTGGAATGCCTGGTGTACTTGGATGATGTCATTGTGTTCAGGAGCTCCTTAGAGGAGCATGAGAGTCGACTGTTCAAAGTACTAGACCGACTAGTGGATTTCGGCCTCAAGCTGTCCATTGACAAGTGCCAGTTTTTCCAAACCTCCATGAAGTATGTAGGGCACATAGTATCTACAGAGGGATAGAGACTGATCCCAGCAAAGTTGAAGCTCTGCCCACATGGCCTCAGCCCCACAATCTGAAAGAATTACAACTCTTCCTGGGGTTCTGCAGCTACTACCACAGGTTCATAAAAGACTATTCCAAGGTGATTCACCCACTCTTGAATCTTTCCCAAGGTTATCCTCCCACCATTCATAGATACAAAAAAGGGGCCACCCCAGGACCAGAAACAGTATACTTCCGCCCAGGTGAACTTTTCAGGCCCTGGTGGATACCTCATTGTGAAGCAGCTTTCCATGAAATCATATATCAGCTCACCCATGCCCCCATCCTCCCCTATGCTGATCCTACCAAACCCTATGTGCTGCATACTGACACTAGTCTGCAAAGTTTGGGAGCTGTGCTGTATCAAGACCATGAGGGTGGTTTAAGACCCATGGCCTTCGCTAGTAGGAGTCTGACCCCATCAGAGTGAAACTAGCCTGTGCATAAGTTGGAATTCCTGGCATTAAAGTGGGCCATCGTTGACCAATTCCAGGAATATCTCTATGGGGCAAAGATTCTAGTGAAGACTGACAATAACCCATTGACCTACATACAGACTTCAGCTAAGTTAGATGCCACAGGGCATCGGTGGCTTTCTGCATTGTCTACCTATAATTATGCTGTTGAATACAGGTCCAGCCTGAATCACATCGATGCTGACACCTTATCCCGAAGGCCCACTTCCAAGAGTGACTGGGTCAGGCTGTCTGAACCTGGCATCCGAGCACTGTGCCAAAAGTTTGATAAAGATGAACAGATGTCTACGGACACAGTGGACTGCTTAGTAGATTGCTTGGGCCCTTCTGATACCTGCATACCAGCTGCATACTGTCACTTCTCTGCTCTAGATATTAGTACACTACCTCAATTTGACAATGACAGCATTCAGTGGGCTCAATCCCAAGGTCCTATGATTCAGCCAGCCCTTGATGCCCTCCATGCAGGGAAAGATGTGTCCAAGTTGTGTCCTTCTGATTTGTGAAGTGCTTTATTGTTTAAAGAAGGCCCCAGATTGAAGCTGATTAATCAGTTGTTGTACAGAGAGACAGTAGATTAGGATGGCCAGGTAGACAAGCAACAACTGGTCCTGCCCACAGCCTTCAGAGATTTGGTGCTGAGGTCCCTCCACAATCATATGGGCCACCTCGGTATCAACTGAACCCTTGACCTAGTATGATCTCGATTCTACTGGCCCAAGATGGAGGCCGATGTTGAGCACCATGTAAGGACTTGTAATCGCTGCTTACAGAGAAAAGCCCTGCCTCAGAGGGCTGCCTCTCTTGTCAACATTACCACCAGCACCCCAATGGAACTAGTCTGCATAGACTTTTGAGTTTGGAGCCTGACCAGTGAAACATTGGTAATGTGTTAGTGGTTATGGATCATTTCACATGGTATGCACAAGCTTTCCCCACCAAAGATCAAAAGGCATCCACTGTGGCCAATGTGCTAGTGGAAAATGTCTTTTTCCACTATGGTGCCCCCCCAGTGAATTCATTCTAATCAAGGTAGAGACTTTGAGAGTTGGTTAATCAAAGAAATGCTCTTTCTATGGGGGGGTACGAAAGTCAAGAACCATGCCTTATCACCCGCAGGGGGACCCTCAACCAGAACGTTTTAACCGTACCCTGCTAGACATGCTAGGCACCCTTCACCCAAAAGACAAGCATAAATGAAGCCAGCAGACTAGCACTTTGGTACACACCTACAATTGCACAAAAAATGATGCTACCGGGTTCTCTCCCTACCACCTCATGTTCAAGAGAGAGGCTCGACTGCCTGCTGATGTCTGCTTTGAGGTCTCTCCAGATGGGGTCCGAGACTAAAATTATCTGCAATATGCACTAAAACTGAAAGTTCAATTGAATCATGCTTACCAACTGGCCCAGACAATGGCCGCCAAGAGAAATTTTGCCAACAAACAGAGGCATGATAAAAGAGTAAAGGCGCAAGAGCTTCAACCTGGAGACTGTGTGTTGTTGTGAAATTTGGGACTGCATGGTAAACATAAAATTGCTGACCAGTGGCACCATCTTCCCCATGTAGTAGTAGGCAAGTTGGATGATTTACCAGTGTACAAAGTGCACCCTGAAAACAACTCCAAAGCTGTCAAGTCCGTGCACCGTAACCACTTGTTACCCTTTGGCCAAGTCATGATTGAGGCTGAACCCCCAGAGATTGCTCCCCCTAGACCGGTGACTCATGCTGCTGCAAGAAAGAGACAGAGCCAACATACCCCAGTGGTCCCAGATTTATGGTTCTCTGCACAACAAGCCCAGAATGATAGTGACTGTCAGTTCACTTCTGATGAGAGTGAGTAAAACTATGCCTATTACCCCTCTTATGAACTGAGTCAGCTGTTTTGAGGTAACCCCATACTTAATTGTGGGGATGAAGCTGGACCTTCTGGACTGCCTAACCCCTCAGCTTCATCCTTGGAGCCAATGCTCCCTGAAAGTGAAGTGCAAAGTATCATGTCTCAAGATGCTGAGTCTCTGTGTATGGTGGAACTGTATGATTTGCCTGGGGAGTGAACTGAAGGTGTGAGTTTTTCTGGTGACATGCTAGAACTTGAAGAATGCCATGAGAGTGCTGACAATTCCCTTTCAGTGCCAGAGTGTTTTCCAAATGAACAAAGTGTTGTAGAAACTGAGTTTACAGAGCAGGGGACTGACAGTGCTCCAGGTTTGGACATTCCTTCCCAGGCAGAGGCACCCCTCACAAGTGATGAAAGTCCCAGGACCAGTGCTGAGAGTACAGAGACTGTGGTTGTTCCCCCCAAAAGGACTGGCCGAGCTGTCAAGCCAGTAGTACGCTTCAGTTATGATTCTCCCCGGAGGCCAGTGGATTTGCCTCTCAATGTGGTCCACAAGGGGGTTTATGTTTCCCAGAGCTCACTACCCAAACTGCGACTAAGTACCAATTCCAGGTTGATTGTCCTGCCCTCTAGGTATGGTGCCCCTGCCCTGTCTAGCCCTAAGTTAGCTAATAGGGAAGGACCCCCTCTCACATTGTTCAATGTACAGGAAGTTATTACCTGATTTCGTATAGCAAAGTGTGAATTACCTGTGTGAAATATGCATGATGTAATTCAGAATGAATACAGTATTGTGAAATGTAGAAAATGTGTATAGTAAAAGTTAAAGTTACATTGACTGATGCATCACATGTTGCCTCTATAACAGGTTAATGGTATAAATGTATAATGTGATTTGCATTTGTAACTAATGTGATAGAAGGGGGACGGCTCAGAGGTAATGTTAGAAAGTATTTTTTTCACAGAGAGGGTTGTGGATGCATGGAACAGCCTTCCTGAGGAGGTTGTGGAGTCAGGAACAGTGGGAGAATTCAAGAATGCATGGGACAGGCATAAGGCAATTCTAGTGGGGTAGGAGGAAGTAAGAAGTTGATTAACTAGAATCTGCAGCTTATTCAATAGGTAGGGAAATGGGCAGACTAGGTGGGCCAAGCGGTCCTTATCTGCCATCAGATTCTATGTTTCTATGTTTCTATGGTACAGACTTGACACAGATGCCAAGTTTTCTCCAGTCAGGCTAGGGTGTAACCCCCTACAAACAGGAATTCCCGAAAAGTCTTCCATGAGCTTGCCTAAATGCTCACTGTCAGGTTGGTGTTCGGCACTATAGCCATTTAAATGCTATTGCTAAAGAGTGCCTGTGTAGCCTCTATGTACTGTCACTTTAAGAGCTGCCTAGTTTGCAGTAATAGTTAATCTGGGAGGAGGGCTAAGTGTTGTCATGCTCGAGTCCCACCCGGACTGCCAGATAATTGCTCAATTTCTGCCATTGCTAATTGCGCAGAGGGAGCCCTGTTAAAAGGTGTAACTGTTGGCTGATCATTTATTAGGGCAGCAAATATATTGTAGTTTGTTCTAACCTGCTTTCTTTGCAGCAAGGACTGTTATGATTCTCTCCATCTTGGTTCCGAACTGCCGATTTGGATCAATCAGTACCTGGGGACTCTAAAATGGAGCCTGTTTGAAAGGGCTATGTTGATTACAAGCTTAGGAATAGTAGTTTTGGACTGTTGGTGCCTTTTGTAACTGAAAGGGGAGCTCTTGCTTTGACTGACAACCGAATCAGCCAACCGAACCTTTGGATCTGAAGGAAATCCTCAAGCTGCCTGCTGTTTAGGGCAGATCTGAGTTGGACGCTGAAGGGGAAAGAGTTAGTGACACTTCGAGCGGCTGTCTGCATAGTTTTCAAGTGGGAGAACGGTGGGAAGGCCTGAGTTGAGGCCTGCAAGTCTGCCTGCTACCCTGAAAGGGAAACGAAAATTGCTTTCAGACTAAATCCGAGGTAGGGAGACTGAAATAAGCCACTGAAGTGAAACCAGGCTCAACCTGTAGAAGAGTGAAGATTTTTGCTGCATGCGATCAGCCTGTCAGGAACTCCAGCTACTTTTGAGCTCCCAGTCAGTCTTTGCGATCAGGATCGGAGGGCAGTTGCCTGGTATTGTAGAACCCTTTTCATATAAATGTGCTGTTTGATGATACTGGGTCGTGTTGTGTTTCCCCCTGGTGATAACTGTGTTCTGCTTGCTGAAACTGTAGCCCACCCAAACGGACTGAATCCGTGGTTAGCTCCATGTGGCTGGGCCCTGCCACGAGGGTTCTGCCAAACTACCCTACTGCACAGAGAAGAACCATCGACGAGAGACCTTCCCAGGGATCAGCCCCCTGCTCCACGCTTGAACAGGAACGACACCTCGGTGAATCGTGTGGGCCTTGCTTCTCCTGGCACTCCAGAGAATCCACCTACTGTCTCAATTTTCGTCCATCCTGTGTCCAGTCTTTGGTAGCGTGAGTAACCATCAGGGTAGCTCCCTGCAACTACAGTTTAATCTAAGTGTGTCATCTCATTTCTTTATTATTTCTTTTTCTTCAAGAACTGAGCCATCTGGCTCCGGATTACAAATAGTGTGTTGTGCAAATTGTTTTCTCCATCACAGGGCCCCGACCAGCTGCAATGCCGGCCTACCCCAGGCAATGGTCCTGGCTAGCCCATTTTTCCTCCACCTGGGTACCCAGAGAGTGTGACTGTGTTAGGGACTCTGAATGCATGCACAACTGTGAGATTGATAAAGCATTTAAGCTAATTAACCTGATTACGCCCCTCCCTTGTTCAAATCCCCTGAATAAATCATATCTACCTTTTTCTGCATTCAACCAGACTGTGGTTCCAGTCTGTGTTTGAAATATTGTACTGTTGCCATTTGCTCTGTCTAATCTTGTTTTACAGGGGGTTCCCAGGGTCAAACCGGAGAAATCAGCCCTGGTGGTAAGTGCAAACTGTGTGGGTATTTGCAAGGTATATCAGGGGTATTGTGAAAGTAATTATTGTGTACTGTTTGGGCCACTAGCAGGGAAAGAGGGGGGTTACAGGGTCCCAGAGGGCTGTGCCCAGGCTAGTTTGACTACTACCAACCCTGACCTCTGGGTGGAGGCACCCGTTTTCAGAACTCAGGCCCCTTAACCTGCTACTAGCTAAGCAGGCAGGGGTAGTAGCCCTTGGGATAGTGCCACCTAGGGGTTACACTAAAATAAGCTAACTAAGCACAAGCAGTTAACTACCCACTGGGTCTAGATAAATATTTCAACTGAGAAGTGCTTGTGCCACTCACGCATGTGCCTGAATGGTCGTGCCTCAGGTCGACATGAGCTTTTGAGATGGCTAGTCCTGCCCCTTCTTGCTTCTGGTTGGCCATTCAGCTCGCCACTGAGCCCCCCTACACATTTACATAGGTAATCTATTTTCACTAGGTAGTTCACTTTATATAGACAGTTTACTTTATGTAGGCATGTTCACTTTCACTAGGTACCATAGTTCACTTTACATAAACAGTTCACTTTCACTAGGTAGTTCACTTTTACATTGGCAGCTCACTTTCACCAGGTGCTGTAGTTCACTTTACATAGGCAGTTTACTTTATGTAGGCAAGTTCACTTTCACTAGGTACCACAGTTCACTTTACAAAGACAGTTCACTTTCACAAGGTAGTTCACTTTACATAGGCAGTTCACTTTCACTTGATAGTTCACATTACATAAGCAGCTTACTTTCACTAGGTACAGTGCAGCAGGCCTGGATGCAATGCAAAACTGCAGCATACTGCAGTAGAGTTACTGCAGTAAAGGCAATTTCAGTGGCAGTTAATTCCTTTTGTCATGAAGTTACTCAAGCTACTTTATTACATCCTGCCAGGTTCCACTGAAGTTCACTTTACATCAGTTGCTCACTTTCTCTAGGTAATTCACTTTCACTAGGTAATTCACTTTAGACAGGCAGTTCACTTTCACTAGGTACAGTAGCTCACTTTCATTAGGTAGTTCACTTTACATAGGCAGTTCACTTTCACTAGGTAGTTCACTGTACATAGGAGGTTCATGTTCACTAGGTAGTTCACTTTACAAAGACAGTTCACTTTGACTGGGAAGTTCACTTTACATAGGCAGTTCACTTTCACTGGGTAATTCACTTAACATAGGCAGTTCACTTTAAATCTGCAGCTAGATGTAACTAGGCACAGTCACTTACTTTATCCTATGTAATCCTTGTTAGTTAGTGGTGAGTATCCCCACCTGTCATGTGGGAGACCAGGGTTCAATTCCCCGATGGGGAGTTGTGGTTTTTGGAGGCAATATAGTGTAATGGTTAAGGGAACAGAGCTGCAAACATGGAGATCTGAGTCTGAATCCCATCAGCCCCCACTTGCATACTGAGTGACCCTAAGCAAGTCACTTAACTTCATTGTGCTCCCTGGTCACAGCTGGAAACAAGCTCCAGCTTAGTGTGCCTTTCCTGGTTAAACAATTTCCCCTTTCCATTTCCCCTTTATTCTCTTTTGCTCCTTCAGCTGCTCTGCTGAAGCTCCCTCCTCCACCAAGCTGGAAATGCCAAGACTAATGATTTTTTGCCACACTTACTAGCCCGGTGTTCCAGATTGAATAATTGAAAAAAAACTGAAGATCCATGCACTGAAGGAATGCTTGCAGGAGTCCCAGTATGTAGCACCCAGCAGAACCCAACTCACAAGCGAAATTCCATACTGAGGAGGGGGAACCAGGACGAGTGAGATAAGGAGCGGGAAAGAACCACCAGTAAACAAATTAATAAACAAATACAGCAGATACTCAATCTCCCTGCCCTGGACCCCAAGTGCACTCACCACCTAACTACACCTATGTGTCTCTACTAATCTCTGTAGGGCTCAGAAACATTTGGCTACCATACACTGGAACACTATAGATTCAGCCCCCATTATATACATGTCCCCATGTATTGATACCAAAACGGTAACTCATTATTTTTATAGGAAATTGGAAAAATCAGTTCTACTAATAAACACCTAAGGATTCCTACTTATTTGTTTGTTTATTTGATAACCAGGTAAGTACACTGGGCCAAGGCCTGTTTCAAGGCATGACCCAAGTTAATACAGGCACAAAAACATAAGTGCACAGTACAACCTTCATAGCTTCACAGGTAGGCAGTTAACATTATAAATACTTGACAGCCTACACCGGATGTGACACTGTAAAACAGAACTGCAGTATGAGCAATCCATACAGTTTTATTCATGGTTCTTCAAACTGGTCTAAACTGTTTCGAGTGAAAACGTCTTGAGGGGTACCCCTATGTTAGATCACTGACCATTGTGAGGTAAATGATCGATCATCAGTGAACTTAACATAAAGAATTATGTGAACTAGCCAGAACAGTATGAATCCATGGCAACAAGGGACACTACTTGGGTGGGATTCCAGAAAATCCGCCACAGAGCTGATCCTTTCTCTGATAGCAGGGCCATCAGACTCTCACTGCATTTCTTCATTCTGATTCAAAATTCAGAAAGCACAGGGCTTAAGCAGGTTTTGCTGAACAATCTTTTGAAGTGGAGCTCCTGGGCTTGATTTTCAAGCTGTGAGAATGCCGGAAGCCCCTTGTGAACCAATCATTTGATGAACAGGACTTGCAGCATTCTCTTGGCTGGTATTCAGGATTTTCAATCCCGAGCGCCAAGTGCAACAAGTTGGACCAGCTTTCCCTGCTCAACTTGCACCAGGAGACCATTTTATGGGACTTGCACCAAATATTTGGTGCAACCTGCCCATAATCTGAGGAAACTGTCATGGCTATAGGCAGTAGAAAATCGGGGCAGTTGTGGCTAAGGAGTTTAGGCGCTTGGCTGTGCCAAATGGCTTTGATACAGGGCTTGACATAAGCCCTGTGCCAGCCTTTGAAAATTGAGCCCCCAACTCCATCAGAATTTTATCTGTTTATTTTGCAATTGTTTGACCAGGAAAAGCATACTGATCCATAAATTCTCATTTACAGGTGTGTCCTGGGGGTGGGTAACACAGGCCTGCTTTATTAACAGGGGGAATGTTGGCCATGACTCCAAGGAAACTCCCCTGCTCTAAGATGGTACTGGGGGCCAAAGTGGAATATGGGGTTAGGATAACTCCTGTGGCTATACAGAAGATAATGCAGTGAGTTAAAATACTTCCTGTCATCTATTCTAAATATTTTGCTTTGTTTTTTACTTGTCCCTCAGTCTTGGCCCAGAGGAACCTACCTTTCTCTGGTCTTGTCGGCTATGTCCTGACATACTGGGAACCCATGATCATGATGCATGCTACCAGGGAGATTTTTACCTATGGTATTCTCCAATTTTTGTCCCTAACCCTGAGGGTGCCGACGCGAAGGACTTGACGTCCAGATGTATGATGTGCTGGCACATACCGTTGTCAAGTGCCCACAGCCCCCTCCCCACCCCAACTCCTGAGGAACCATGTGCTCTGCCATCCATGCCTCCATCAGCAGCAGCACTACGGTGTGACTGCTGCCCAGTATCCCAACCCCCCGGAGGAGGATAGCATCCATTGGGATGCACAATCCTTCCTCCCCCCCAACTGACCCCCGATGACCCGGGCCCATTCCCGAACCCGGGTCACTGGTGTAGCGCAAGGTGTGGCATCCAGCACCTCAATCCTCAGCACCACTGGGCCGGTCAATAGTTTGCATTTTAAGTGAAGTTTGTGACCCCATATTGTATGTACTGTACTTCATTTTTTAATTCTAAACTGAGATATAGTAACAAGTCTTTATCTTGCATGGCATTGAACAAAAACAACAGATCTCCCTTTTAGCCTAATTTCTTTCCTGGTTTATCAGGTTCTGTCTCAATAACCTATCCTCACATGTTAGGTCTTGCATATCATCTGTCATTTTTGTTACCCTGTGCAGGCACCACTCAGTTTTTTCCATATCCTTCCTTAAAAAAGGGAACCACAGTTGTGAATCATAATCCAGAATTGGCCCACTACAACCTCATTACAAGGGTGTAATGACTTTGCTACTCCTACTATGTATTCTTTTTAAATACTTCTCAAAGTGTTATTTGCCTTATTATACACTATCTGACAACGTTAGCAATGTTTACAATCAGGGGTTATAATGATTGTTGGGTCCTTGTCTTCTTTCATCACTCTAATATTAACTCTGTCTATGTAATAGTATATTATGTTGTTTTTTATATCCCAGGTGTGTTACTGAGCATTTCACGGTAGCATTACTGAGCATTTCACGGTATTTAATCTCATGCTGCATTTTTTAAACTAATTGCCAGTCTTATTAAAAATTTGTTGTAATGACTCTATGTCCAGTTAATTTGTAACAAATCTACCCAGTTTAGTATCATTAGCACATTTTATTGTCCAGCCAACAATATTCTCATGTAAATATGGAACAAAACTGGGCACAGCGCTGATCCCTGCAGGACTCCACTTGCCACTCTACCTGATTTTGAAAGATACCAATTTATGCATATCCTTTGTGTTCTATCCTGTAACCAAGTATTCGTCCAGTTCATGGTGTCATTATGAATTCCACAAGACTTTATTTTTAATATAATCCTAGAATGTGGAACCAGATCAAAAGCCTTGCTGAAGTTCAGGAATATCATATCCACTGGGTTACCTATGTTCAAGTCTCTACTGACTTCCTGGTAAAAGCTTTGCTCTACATAACTTTCCCTTCTTAACCCATGTTCTGTGTTATCTATTATGTTGTTTTTTTCCATTACATTCTGGATATGATTTTTTATAAGCGCCTCTAGGATTTTGGCCACTACAGATGTCAGGGAAACCAGACGACTGTTTGTTAGGTCAGGTTTATTTTCTTAGAAACATAGACCTGTGTGCTCACACCAGGGGAAACCATTAGTGTAAAGGCAGAAACTCTGCTGCAAATACCAAAAGACAATGCTCATTGTAGCAAACATGCAGAATGTTATTTAAAGTGCAGATATCAGAACACGATTCCCCGTTGCTTTGTGGCACTCTGCCACTTCAGTGAGGAAGAGGGACAAATGTCCTGATAAAGTGGCAGAGAATCACAAAGTGCCGAACAATTGTGTTCTGATGTCTGTACTTTAAAGGGATACTGTTAGCTTTTAGCGGATTTTTTTTTGCCCCATTGTAAAACTATACATTTACACATCTTTATTATTGATAATTATAAGCACAGTTCCTGACTGACATTAAAAAATGTCTCAGAATCCCCCTTCTCTTCCTCTGTATCCTGGTAACTAATCGAAATATGGGAAAACTGTACAACTGCTCTTTTAATGTCAATTCCAGGAACCTGGTGCTGGGCTAGAACCCTGCATGACCTTCCAGTCTGCTGGCCCCAGAGGTGAGCATGCTGCCTACATTTATAGATGGGTACATCCAGATATGGAATGATGATCACAGTGTATTAGACTGGGTCCCATTTAGTTTTCAGTTTCTGACATCTTAGCAATATTTGCTCTCCTATAAGCAAAGGTTCAGGTTTTGCTAATTAAGGGTTCTTCTATTGCTTACACACCTTGTGCATTTGTTGTGACACTACTTTACTAGCTATTCATATGTGACCATGGTGCTCCCATAGTCCCTCAGAAGATAGGACATTTGCTGAAGCTAGTATAATGCTAAAGTTCTTCCTAGGTTTGCCACTGCAAGAACTGTAGAATACTATTTGTCTTCATTGCTGCTGAACCATGCCCTGCTAGGCCTGGAGCTATGTTTGCTTCTTGACTTTGCTGCTATTAGAATTTGTCTTTGCATTATCCCCACCAAGAACTGTGATGTACATGTTTCACTATTTACCTCTGGCCTAAACTAGGGTTTAGATAGGCTGTGGTGAAGTGGCATGGGTTACCCCGTGAAGATGCATGGTCAGTGCCATGTATGGGATCAGGATGTTTGCCTCACTGCCTAGTAGGGTCTGATGCTTGATCTCCAGTTGAAGTTGTGCCTATAGGTTCTGTTCCTCATGCATGGAGATGGAGGATTGAGGTGTTAAATGTTGGTTCCCAAAAGGGCCCAAATCATCCTTTCACATGCTTGTGGGCATGGCGAGACCACAGAACCCTAACTGGTAAGCAGCTACTTTAGTTACGAACTGTGATGGTCAGACTCTGCTCTGTAACTACTAGGTGCTAGATGACCCAAGGTCCATGCCATGTCATTAGTTATCTTGCAGAATGCAGTGAGACAGATCTGAACTAACTGCTAAAATACTTTTCTACCACATTGTATTCTCCCTCAGAGGTAATGACATGCATGTCAGCTACACATAGTTCCCACCTCCTCAGAGTGGTTACCTAATTGTAATTGTAGATTTTGTCATCTAAAGCTCTGAATCTAAACTCATGTGATCCTGTACTCAACATAAGTGATATCTGTGTGTGAATAAAGGAACTTCTAGATTTGTAGAGAGATAAATGCATAGATAGATAGACAGACAGGCAGACAGATAGACAGACAGAGACAGATATAATTTTTCCTATGTGCATGGCACTGTACAATATAAAAACATTTATAAAGCTCAATACATACATGAAAAGAACACAGGAATAGAAACATGTGACAAAAATTATTTAAAGCTTCATGACTGCTCATGGCATTTCATTCTGGAAGGCTTGTGAAAATATATAAGTGTTCGGACTTCATTTAAAGTTATCTACAGTGGGAGCAAAGGGGGAAATTCAAGGCAGGGCCTTCCACAATCTAGATCCTAAAAGACAAACAATTGATCACCAGCTGATTTTAACTTGGACCTCAGAACTAATAAAAAAAAATTAATGGGTAGAGCGCAGTGCCATTGCATTCCGTCAGGTGGCAATAAGGTCAGAGAGATACTAGCAACCTAATATGTTCAAGGCCTTAGAAACTAACTATAGTACCTTGAACACTGTCTCCCTCCTTACCAGTAACCAATGCAGGGTCCAGAGTATGATACTGGATTTCAAATAAACATTTATAACTGCTATAGCAATTAATGGTGCAGGTTCTTTGCTACGTTCTAGTACTTCAAACACAGGATTCCATCTTAGCAAAATATTAATGCATTTGAAGTGTGCCACCCTTCCTCGAGAGCCAAGAGTCAGTACTTGAAAATCTCCTAGACCAGGGAGGGGGGCTCACAGATAGATATCAGGGTTGCTCACTCTGGTTCCACCCTTGGAATGCACCAGTTTTAGGGTGCTGAGTCACTACAGTGCCAAACGGCAATGTCACCATCCACTGTTTTTGCAGGGCCTTGTGGGGAGGCTGTGCCCCACACACACCTCCAACTATAGATCCTAACTCCTGCGAGGGCAGGCCTCATGGAGGGGGCAGCAAAGTTGGATTTTGACACTGTAGTGACTCGGTGCCCTAATGCTGGTGCCCTGAAGCAGTGCAGTGGCCCATTCCATGTTTCTAGGATTGGGCTTGAGACTGCATACTTCACAGCTGTTGTACCATTTCACTGTATCTTTCCTTATTCCAATCCAGTCAAAAAATTCTCTGATGTTAGTCTGTCATCTTATGTCCAAAATGTCCTGACAAATCATGGAATTCCCCAGGACAATGGGTGCTGCTTGCCTCGGTAATACTATCTGTACAGTTTTCAAATGGGTTTTAGGATCCTAGGTTTTCCTGACCTGCCTCCTTTGTTGTAAGGACTATCTGAGTGGCTTTACTTTCTCAGGCACCTGATCTCATTCTCCTGGTGTCAGTGTTCTGAAAGTAACAATCATCTCTTGTACCTGCTGAATAATCAGGCCTTGCAGCTAAACCTGTTTCCAGAAGTCTTTGTCTTGTGGAAGTCCTGGAGGTACAGTTTCCTTTTCCTCTTTAAGGCTATGTAGTAGGTACTAACAAAAAGCTTGGATAGTCTCCATTAATATGTTTTTTTATTTAATAAACTCTATTGAGAATAAGAATAACACAGCAGAACCAAATAACTGAACATTACAAATATACTGTACGTCCCAAATCCACCTTCCACCCACCCAACACACCCAAGAGAAGTGACTAATAAAGTAGGAAAGTACTTTCAAAAGCAGCCCAGCAAAACAACCAAAAAAACAATAAACCACCCAGAAGTATTATCAAAGAGAAAAGGGGAGCAAAACATGAAGTAACCCACATAAATAAGAGAGTTTAGAAAGTACCCAGGGAAGAGAAACCTAAAGTGTATATAGAGTATGCAACCTTCTCCACCTTTTAGTGAAGATTGTGGGTCTAAAATGAAGGCTAGCAACCATACGCTCAACCCAGAGATTAAAAAGTAACTCCTGCAGCCATTTCTGAAATGAGAAAGAAGCCTGGTCAAGCCAATGACATAAAATGATCTTTTTAACTGACAAAGAAATCAAAGCCATATAATATCTTCTTTCCTCCACAGAAACTACACTGTAGTCACCAATTATACAAATCTCTAGAGTGAAAAGTCCATTAATGCCTAAAAAGAGGATCCGCTCTTGATTCAATGAGGTGCCAAAGAAGGGCAACTTTAGAACACTCCCAGAAAATGTGAATCAATGTACCATCTGATTTGCCACATCTACTATACTGAGAAGAGGATAATCTACCCAATTTAGTAAGCTCCATAGGTGTGAAATATAGATTATTTAGTATATTAAATTGCATGAGATGGAGCCTATCTTGGGTAATATAAGTGTATAAATCTCCCCTAATCTTCTGCCACTGGAAAGAGTTGGAGGAGAAATGACTATCCCAATAGGGAGATTTCCCATCCAATTCAGGAAAAAGTTTAGGAAATATAATGGAGTATAAGTTAGCAACTACATGCAGCTTCAAAATTATATCTTGAATAGATTGAAAAAACTCTGATTGGTTAACCTCCCAGCAGCCCATCCCAAACCAGTGTATTAAAGTGTGATGCAATTGGAATACCTTCAAAATGGTCATGGTACCGAATCGATAAGAAGCCATAATATCCTTGGAGGACCCCAAAATCCTTTGGTGGAGAAGGTTGCATACCCTAGAATTAGCCAACTGGGGGAGCCAGGCATCAAATATGAGCTGAACTCCAATTTTAAAATTAGAATTCAAAAAAATAGGCTGTATAACATCTCTAGGATGATTATATCTCATCATGGAACACAGTTGGGCATGGAAACGAAGAGAAATACCTATAACAGAGTCTCTCAGGTCCCCAGGGACAGATTTCGGAGAACTGTGAAGCAAAGAAAAGGGAGACAACCCTGCCCTCCGTATAAGTTCAAGATCCAGTTCCAACCAAATAGGAAATTAAGTAAGTGATTGGTCTGGGGAATCCGGGGTAAGCCACCGGAAATACTTAATGGTGTGGCTAGCCAAGTAATAAACTGTAAAGTGAGGAAGCTTCAAACCTCCACATTGTTTGGGGGGCAGCCAATTATTTGCAAGATCTCCTTGGAGGTTTGCCCAACCAGACGAAATCCGACAGGAGGCTGTGGATTCATTGAAACCTCTGAGGGGGATCCATTAATTAAGCATGTTAAAAAGATAGAATATCCTTGGAAGTATATCCATCTTAACAATATTAATCCTCCCACAAAGGAAAAGGAGAAGGACCATCCATCTACTAAGATTCTGTTGTATGATGGTGAGTAAGCCCTCTAAGTTAAGTTTCCAGAGGAGTGTTGTGCTTCTCAAAAGATAAATACCAAGATGTTTAATCTGTGTAGGAGCCCAACACAGTCCCAGGGAAGTAATATTGGATCCAAGAACAGCCAAATTGAGGGGCATGACAGCGGACTTCTCTAAGTTAAGCTTATAGCTGGAGAAGGAGCTGAACTCCTGTATGACCTCCAAAGCTGCTGGGATAGCAACCTGGGGATAGGTAACATGTAGTAAGATATTGTCAGTATATGCAGATAGTTGAAGATTCTTGGATCCCGCCATCACCCCTGTGAGAACGGGAAGGGCTTTAAGTTTCAAAAGCAGGGGTTCTAAATAGAAATTAAATAAGAGAGGAGACAATGGACATCCCTGGTGAGTGCCAGAATGTAAAACAAAATTAGGGGAGAAAACTCCAGTGCAGTAAATCCTGGCTCTTGGATGGGATTAAATAACCTTAATCCATTTCAGACAGGCCTGAAGGAAACCAAATTTCTTCAACATAAAAAACAAGAAATTTGGCCGGCCTGGTGGTGCTGAGGGCTGAGGCGCTGGTGCCTTAACTCGCGCTATGCAGGCAACCCGTGTTCAGGAACGAGCACAAGCCATCAGGGGTCGGCAGGGGAGGAGAAGGATTGAGCGTCCGATGGACTACTCTCCTTCTCTGGGGAGGGGGGGTTCTAGATGGTCAGTGCTTGTTCACCCCCCTGGTGGAGGCTGGAGGACAGGGTGCCATACCACAAGTAGGGGAGGAGTTGGGCCAGATGTTTGGAGGGAGCGCGTGCGGTCACATGTGTGCTCCACTCCGCTGACGTCATGACACAGTCCCGACTCCTGGGAGAACAGGAGAAAAGTACTGCCGTGCAGGATGGTGGAGGGCACCTCGCAGGCTCCGCCACTGGCTAGCCACGGTGCTGGCCACTTAGGTCAGCGTTGGTTGGTGGACGCCAGGGGACAGGACTGGGGATGCCTTCCTGATATAAGCCGGCGGTAGGAGGAGAGAAAGTAACAACTGCAAAAACAAAAAAAAAAAACAAGAAATTCCAATTGACTCAGTCAAAAGGTTTCTCCGCATCCAGTGACACCAAAACAGCTGGAATAGCTGAGTCCTTGGACACAGAGACAATATGACCAAGTTTACGTGGGTGGTCCACTGAGGAATGGGTAGGCATAAAGTCGACCTGCTCATGACTAATGACTCCAGCCCAGACAGCATTAATTCTGGAGGCCAAAATCTTTGAGAGAATTTTAATGTCATAATTCAACAAAGATATAGGCCTGTAACTGGTAATCTGTTCTGATGCCTTACTGGGTTTAAGTAACAAGACAACCAGGGCTTCAAATAAAGTGAAGTCTGAGATACCAGAATTATACAAAGAAAGGAAAAGTAATGTAATATGGGCATCAGTTCTTCAGAAAAACATTACAGAAATTGGCCATGAAGCTGCCTGGGTCGCGCGCCTTGTTGGGAGCTAGGCTATCTATGGCTGCAGTAATTTCAGCAATTGACAAAGGCTGAGCTAAAAATGACCTCTGACCTGCAGTTAAGGTTGGGAGAGAGATCACCTAAGTACCCTTCAATACTTTCCAGAGGGGGTGGGTTTTCCATGGGGCCATAAAGTACCTTAAAAAAGCCTTGAATTCCTGAACTATATCCCTAGGTGAGGTTTTAATGCATCCATCTGCAACTTTAATTGAAGATCCCAACCGAGAGGCTTCTAATTTCTGAAGGCACAAAGCAAGCAAAGGCTCCACTTTTTCACACTGATCTATGTATTTAGCTTGAATCTTGAGAATAAGGTGCTCGGCCTTCTCTCTCTTAAGATCTGCCTATTTATCATGAAGGAAAAACAATTCTTTATGGGTATCTGATGAGGTCTGAGGGGAGAGCATAAGTTCAATTTCAGTTATCCACTGTAAAAGGGTAGAGGCTTCCTTCAGATAGATTGTCTTCCATCTGGAAGCTAACTGGATAAATCCCCCCCTAAGGAAAGCCTTTAAAGCCCCCCACTCCACGTCCCCATGATCTACAGAGCCAGAATTTTGAGACAAAAAGACCTCAGTTCGATCTTTTTTTCTACCTTAAATTAACTGATCATTGAGGAGCTGATTGTTCAGTCTCCACACTGTATCCTTCTGGATCTTGGGAGTGAGGGAGAACATTAACTGCACTGAGGAATGGTCTGACAGGACCCTGGGAGCAATCCCCCAATCCAACACCCCACTCATCAGTATTTGACTCATCAGAATAAAATATATACATCGAAACATAGACTTTGATGGCAAATAAGGACTGCTTGGCCCACTTAGTCTGCCCATTTCCCTACCTACAGGATATGTTGCAGATCCTAGTTAACCAACAGCCTATTTCTTCCTACCCCCCACAAGAATTTCCTTATGTCTGTCCCATATATTTTTGAATTCTCCCACAGTTTTAGACCCCACAATCTCCTCAGGAAGGCTGTTCCATGCATCCACCACCCTTTCTGTGAAAAAATACTTCCACACATTGCCCCTGAGCCGCCCCCCCCATCTTCAAATTGTGTCCCCTTGGTCTTGCACATCTCTTTTTCTGAAAGATGCTACCCTCTTGGACTTTGTTGATTCCACTGAGGTATTTAAAAGTTTCTATCATGACCCCCCCCCTTTCCTCAAGGGTTTACATATTAAGCTCCTTTAGTCTCTCCTCGTATGTCTTCTTTTGCAGACCCTGCACAATTTTAGTTGCCCTCCTCTGGACTGCCTCCATCCTGTCTATGTCCTTGCAGAGATGGAGTTTCCAGAACTGCATGCAGTACTCCAGATTAGGGTTGTCAGAACCCTCTGAAGTTCTGGGCTCTAGTTCTAGTCTAGAACTTTTGAAAAAGTTCTAGTGTTCTAATCTTTTTTAGAACTTTTTAGAACTCGAACCCTATTTTTTTATTGTGCTGCCAGTAACGAAGATAGTAATAAAATACATGTAAAGGAAAAACTGTTCAAAATAAGGGGGAGAGAAATTATCTTGTGTGACATTGAGGAATACAACAGGTTTATCTATAGTTTCTTCTGTTTGCTAAAGTCAGCAACTTAATACGTAACAGGCCCACCCACCCACCCATATGTTAAAGTTTTCCTGCTGCAGCTGCATCATAGTTCCTTAGTGAAAGAAAGAGGCACATTAGCCATTTATGTACTCAGCTATATATACTCATTGTCATGAATTAGGAGAAAAATAACTGATATTACCGAATTTCAGCTATTTGCTGCTTTCTGTTTTAAATGAGTGAATCAAAAGTTGCTATGTTTAAAAGAAAGCTTTTATAACAAAGTCAAGCCAAGTACTACAGCAGCAACATGTGGAACTGTTACAAAACATATTATGTCATAACATATTCAGTCAAGACATTGGAATAAAAAAAATATTTGCAGAAACCACAAGAAGGCTGCTCCAATCCTAAGTTGTGCCTGTGTGAAAAGCTGAGCACCAAGAACAAAAAGACACAGCACCAACACTTCCAAAAATATACTGTATTGTGCGTTTTAACTGATAGCATCACAGTACAGAAGCATCATGCAGGACAAAACAGTTTAAACAGACAAAAGGTCCTTTTGTCTGTTTAAACTGTTTTGTCCGCATGATGCTTTCTGTACTGTGATGCTATCAGTTAAAACGCACAATACAGTATATTTTTGAAGTGTTGGTGCGTCTTTTTGTTCTTAACAAAAAATATGCCAGTCATTGTTGCTAGCAAAATCCATGCAATTTTCTAAGGTAATGCATACATATACCAACATTTTGTTGGCAAATTGAAGTAATACATACAAAAATTCTAAGATGATGCATTTTGCAGCTGATACTTCAATAAAATTTGTATTTCAGTCACATAAATAAAACAGTGGTTTCCTCACCACATACTAAGGAACATTTATGTAGCTGCAGCAGTTGGCATGTGATGTTTAAGGACAGCGTCTGTCAACCCCATCATGTATCAAATTATCACTACTTATAAAGCAAAACACTATGATACGTCATATTCTGTGAAAACTGCTGATGCAGATTTTCTTTTATTTCTGATTCCTTTATTCTTTTAAAGGGGACAGGACAGTTGTGCTAGGTGGCAGCAGTTTGCAATGTATTTAATAAGAATATATATTATGTGTACAGTAGGTTCGGTCTGTCATCATTTTTTCCTCACCATCCCCAGCTGATCAGAATCTGTAAATGAAAGAACTAAAACAACACCCACCTTTCACCCCATCACCCATTCCACTTTTCTTCCACCACCCTCATCTGTGCAGTAGCACCATGCCACCCTTACACCCATGTTAAAACCAACCCACAACCCTCACCCATGTACTAGCATCCATTTTTCGTTTATGGCTAACATTTCTGTAATTGAAAAATAATAAACAGCTACCAATTAGAACTCATTGTTTTGTCCTCTTTAAAATTGAAAATAGACCTCTCCTGTCCCAGCCCATGCTGATGCACCATAAAGTCACAGAAGTTAAATCCAAAATATATGTTTGCACTTTAACTATAAATAATATGATACAGAAAGGATTGACGTGACAGTGTCCCTTTTATGCCAAATTTGGGCCTGTTCCACTGATGTTAAAATTGCCCGTGTATAAAACTTGTTGACTTTAGTTTAGACCCTAGCTACAAAGCAGTTTGCCATGAAATGGTGAAAGTTTTTAGAGTATATAGTCCAAGGTAGTAGATCGAGAAAGGAGAGAGCGACAACCAAAGTCATCACAGTCTGTAAAGTTTCCTTTTGGTGCAGAGAGACTCCGTCCCACACAGTATTTTACCAGCCACCACCATCTGAGTTGTCATCATCACCATCAACATCCACAACATCAATCACTTCAGGATCAGTTTGTATACTCTTGTAGGGATACAAAATCTTGACTTATTAACTTTAATAAAAGTTAACGTGTGTACATTTTCTGGCAGCAACCTATTTCTGGTGTCTGTCACAATATTGCCAGCTGTACTAAACATGCGTTCTGAAGAGACACTTGTTGCAGGACAACCAAGATATTTACAGGCTTCATCATACAGCTCTGTCCAAATTGACTTTTTGATCTCCAGTATTCAAAGGGCATGCATCAATAGGAATAGGCAGTTCTTGCAGGTAACTGTCTACCATGTTGGACAGAGACTGCTCAGAAGAGGAATCAGCAGAAGCAGCTGGTATGGCAGCAATTTGGGAAAGGTTTTGCCACAGATTTAGCTTGCTACTAAGGGCTGAAGAAGTGGCTGTTGTGGAACAACTACTGTTAATGTTTGGTGACTTTTCCAGTTCTGTATCCCTTTGTGAAGATGAACCTGCATGTTGTGGTGATGACAACCTGATGGTACTGTGCGTGTCTGTGTTTGACTCCTGTGAGTGCTGCAGCTCATCTAGCAACATACATTTGTACTGCTCTATATCATCTGTTTTTGAAGATGTATAGCCTTGAACCTGGGATCTAAGAGAGTTGCAAGGATGTAGTGTCTTGATTTCGTCATTGCAACTAATTTGTCATTGGTTTTGAAGCGCTCGCTCATTCTCTTTATGAGATTCCCATGATATTGGCGACATGTTGTCTGCGCTTCAGATCTGTCTTTTTCTATTTGTAGATTTAGAACACTAAGATGATGTGAAATGAGCATTATGAGTGGGATAACCTGACTCACAGATGCACCTTCAGAAGACATGTCCCTTGTAGCTGTCTCAAAAGGAGCTAGGATACAGCACACTGTCTCCATTAATTTCCACTGCAGCACAGACAGCATAATGCCATCTCCAATAATGTAACTGGAGCAGTACTCATGTACAGCTTGCTTTTGCTCCAAGAGGCGCTGCAGCATATAAAGCGTTGAGTTCCAACGAGTGGAAACATTTTGAATCAGCTTTTGCTGGGGCAGCTTGTGTTTTTTTTGCAGTTCGGTCAATGTCCGTATTGCCTTGGTTGAATGTGAAAAGTGAGTCACAATTTTTGCAAACAGCAATCATACCATCCACTTGTGTTTCCGTTGAGAAATCCGTGACAATTAAGTGTAAGCAATGTGAAAGCAAGAAGCATGCAGAAATCTCCATCCTGTATTGCTTTTAAGATGTTGGCTCCATTGTCACTTACTATGAAGCCACATTTAGACCATGAGAATAAACCCATTCGTCAAGGAGGTCATTTAGTTCCTGCAAGATGTTTGCAGCAGTATGACTTTGCCCAAACTTCTTTATATGCAGCAGCGCCATCTTTTGGGGTGTCTTTGTTTTTGAAGAAGCACAAGAAAACGTGACCCAATGAGTGGTAAGGGACATGTAATCTATGTTTTGAGTGCTGGTCCACATATCTGTTGTGACATGAATAACCCCACCCTCTGCAGTTTTAAGTGCAAGCATCACTGTCGCTTTTAAAGCCTGATAAATGTTTGGTATTTCAACATAGGAAAAGTACCTTCGATGAGGAACATTGTAATGAGGCTCTGCTAATGTCATGAGCTCCCTAAAATCCTCATGATCTACCAAAGAGTATGGGAGAAGGGCTCCTGCTAACAGTTCACCAATTCGGTGATTAAGATGAAGGGTCTTTGGATGATTTCTAGTAAAGGTATTCTTCCTTTCAAATGCCTGAGACAGTGTTAGCTGTTTGCAACATGTCCCTGCTGGTTTATTATACACCGTGCTTTGATGGGCAGATGGGCGCAGAGATGGTGGACTAGGACTTATACATTCAGTGCCATCACTGGATGTGCAACTGGTACTAATGGTGCTGGCATTGGTGGTAACAGTGATCCTAGGGCTGGCAGTGGTTCTGCCCGCATCAAGTTCAGACAATTCAGTATCCATTTCAGATTCCTGACCCTTCTCACGTGCGGTCTGGAAGATGGAGGACATGGGTTTTGGATGATCAAGCAAAACCGAATGCTTTTTCAGATGGCGTTTAAGAGCTGTAGTGCCAAGGCATGACACAACTTTACCACGACTTACACTCTGTTTACACAGGGAACAAATTGCTCTGCATGGATCAGTTTTACTGACTGAGAAATAATTCACACCTCAGATGTGACAGATTTTGTTCAGTGCTAGGAAGATAGCTAAAGACTGTTTGTGTCTTTTCACCTGTCCTAACAGAACCTGGGACATGCTCCTTGGTGCTAGAAGAGTGGACAGAAGACTCTGATGGATTTTCATTGCTGGCCAACACAGAAGTGGTGGATTCAATGGATATGTCCTTTTCATTGCCAACAGTGCTGGATGTATTTGCAAGTGCACTACCTGATTCATTGTCAGCAGACTTGCTCATTTCACTTTGTTGAGGAAGTAATGATTTGTCGTGAGACACAACAGTGTGGGACTGAGACAAAGAGCTACTGTGTGAGTCAGAGAGGGACTCACTGTCACTTGCATTATTGCTGCTAGTCACAGGGATCTTAACGGCATGAATGGCATACCTTATGGTGCCTCTCTGTGACCCCAGCAGCTGTACAGGTTTCTTAAAAGGTCCCCTTTACCACACTTCACTGTTGCTCTTTTGCTGTTTGTTGAATTTTTATCACATGAAACATTTTGGTTATTTCTGTTAGCACCAGGATTACCACTACCACCAACACCTGCTCCAACACCAGCACTAAATGCTTCATCTATGTTGGTGTCAGCCATAACAGACAGTAAGTACCAGTACTACCAGTCCAGTATACTGCAGTGAAAACACCAACACCAAACAATTCCTGTGTAACAAAGCAATGTGATCTGTAATCCTGGCTACAACTCCAAAATTTTATTTTGGTTGTGTGACACTGTGATACGTGGACTGAAAGTAATTGAAGAATATGACAGTTTGAAACTAAAGGATCCCAGGTTCAAGGCTTACAGAATGATTGGGCTGCTGGGCATAGGCATACACATAGCAATCAAAAGGTGCACAGCAGCAGGGTGATGGGCTGACCACAGGAGACGGAGTCACATACACAACCCAGGGATGAGAATTATATTTCTCGTTTCTGTCATGTAAGGTTAATGCCACCACACACTGGCCACTGGGCTTCTCTCTGTAACACACACTGGGTAGGGTACAGTGCAGTCAAAGGGCACACAGCAGCAGGGTGATGGGCTGACCACAGGAGACGGAGTCACATACACAACCAGGGAATGAGAATTATATTTCTACATTTCTGTCATGTAAGGTTAATGCCACCACACAACTGGCCACTGGGCTTCTCTCTGTAACACACACTGGGTAGGGTACAGTGCAGTCAAAGGGCACACAGCAGCAGGGTGATGGGCTGACCACAGGAGACTGAGTCACATACGCAACCCAGGGAATGAGAATTATATTTCTACGTTTCTGTCATGTAAGGTTAATGCCACCACACAACTGGCCACTGGGCTTCTCTCTGTAACACACACAATGGGTAGGGTACAGTGCAATCAAGGGGCACACAGCAGTAGGATGATGGGCTGACCACAGGAGACAGAGTCACATACACAACCCAGGGAATGAGAATTATATTTCTACGTTTCTGTCATGTAAGGTTAATGCCACCACACAACTGGCCACTGGGCTTCTCTCTGTAACACACACACTGGGTACAGTGCAGTCAAGGCACACACAGCAGCAGGGTGATGGGCACACACTGGGCTTCTTCTCTGTGACACACACACTAGGGTTCAGAAAGATTTATTTGCCTTTTTGCCCCCTTGTATGCTTGTTGCTGGCAGCTGCTGAGTGTGCAGTGTGCTGCAGTTTCAAATAATCACATTTCACAAAGGTTCTTAATCTTCAGTCTTCTTCTTATTTTTTTATTCTCTGTCCGAGTCCTCCTCCAGTCCTGATATTGGTCTCAATCCTCCCTATTCCCCAGTCCCTTCCCAATCTTGATTAATCCCTCCTTCTGTCCTGAACCTCCCCTAGTCCCACTCTCAGTCCCCCGATTTTCAGCTTTTTTTTGGCCTTTCTCTTGTTCTCGGTCTCACAGGAGAAGAAGAAGTGGCCACTGGACAAGAGTAGCGGTACTCTGGCTAACCGCTAATTGCTACAGTTTAGTGGGCTGCTGCCTGCTGCTGCTGCCTCTGCTCGATGATCCTCAGCAAATGGCTCCTCCTCATGGCATCTCCTTAAATACCCCCCACAGATCACCGGCTCGTAGCTTACTCGACCCCACGTCTCGTCTGTGGTGATTCAACCCTTACGAACCGTTTAGTGTTCGAGTTCTAAGTTAGAACTCGAACACCAGGGTTTGAGGAGGGTTCGAATCTTTACCGAACCTGTTCTGACAACCCTACTCCAGATAGGGTCTCACCAACTGTCTGTACAGAGGGATAACAACTTCTTATTTTCAGCTGCTGATGCCTCTCCCTATACATCCCTGTATCCCCCCAGCCCTCCCTACTGCCTTCTCACATTGCTTACCAACCTTAAGGTCATTTGATATGATTACCTCAGGTCCCTTTCCATTTTTGTTGTTGTTACTACCTCCCCCCCATTGTGTAATCTTCCCCTGGGTTTTTGTTTCCCAGGTGCATTATTTTGCACTTCTTTGCACTGAATCCAAGCTGCCATACAGGAGTATGCATTGGAAGGTTTTTGAATGGTGGAATCTCCAGGTTTTCCCAATGTGTTCCATCCTCTGCTGGCTCATCATTGGAAGGTTGGCCAGTCTGGATGCCCATTCTCGCTCCAGGGCATCCAATTTTGTATTATTCAAATGTGCTGCAGGCTTAGTGTCACTGTACATGATAAATGGGGGCACAGCCAAATTATTCTTGAATTTCTCTATTACAGCCCACACAAATGCTAGGAATTTTAATTGAAAGGAGCTGTACCATTCCCCATTGTGTTCAGAATCACACAATCTCTGACTTGTACATGTGATGACCTTCTGTGCCATCTTGCAATTGAGACAAGACAGCTGCAAGTTCTCTGTTCCTTGCATTTGTGTGCACTCTGAACAGTAAACTATATCCGGATAGTCTAAAATGGACACCTCTGTTGGGATCCTTTTTTGTGCATTTTATGTATCCTGGTCATCCAAACTAACAGGAAAACCAGGTTAACAAATAAAAGCAATCAAAATTGTTTGAATGTGCTCTGCTGCACTTCATCCCACTTGTGTATTTTTTTATTTATTTATTTAAATATTTCACCAAGAAGGCACACTGAGCAACAAGTTGCTTGTCTCCCGGTGTGACCTGGGGGGGTAAGAGAACATGAGGATATTATACAGAGATTTGGTACTCAATATAGATATACAATCTGATTACATTCATTAAAGTGAGCAGACTATACAGAAGTAGTGAAAAGGAGGAATGCTAACAGATATGAACTAGATGGAATACCATGCTAACAGTCTTGAACTAGGTAACTACGATACCACAAATATCTTTGGCAAACACTTGGTGGGACGTAACTTTGTTGTTAGAAAATGGCTGGATAGAATACAAGGAGGCTGAACTAGGGCAAGATTGCCAGGAGAGACACAGGTAGAACAAAATTTGCAAAGTGTAACAAAAGTGCAAGGTTGACTATAAGTGCATTAGAGATTAGGGTTAGCCAACAACTATGGCTCAGAAGGGGGAGGTGGGTGGGTGGGGCATATAGGCAGAGAGTGGGGGAAGGGAAGATTTTGAGGAGGAGAAGGCAAGGGGTGGAGGAGAAGGGTCTGCCAGGGCCTGACCCCTCCAGAATGCTGGGGTCCTTGCCTGCAGCAGGTGGCAGTTAAGCATGAACAGGAGGGAAGCAGGTTGTAGGCAGTGGGAGTTAAAGCACGTCAGGAAGGAAGAAAGGGGGAAGAGAAGGGTGTGCCAGGGCCTGGACCCTCCAGTATGCTGTGGACACCACCTGCACAAGGCAGAGGTAGAGCATGACAGGAAGGAAGCAGGTTGTAGGCAGCAGAGGTAGAGCATGACAGAAAGGAAGTAGACAGCAATGGGGAGTAGGCTTCAGAAGGACTAAGACAGAGGGAGGTGGGAGAGAAGACGGGCCAAGACCCAGCCCTTTCAGAAAAGAATGGGGTGGGAGTAGGAGGTGAGGAAGATGTTTGCCTAGGTTATGGACCCCTCGAAGATGCAGAGAACCCTGCCAGGGGCCTAGGCCAAGCAACGGTGAGTGGGTAGTGAGGGTAAGCTGGTGTACAGAGGAGGGAATGGGGGATGGGAGTAAGGTGGAAAGAAAGGGTTGCAGGGGGAAGGATGTAGGGGGAGGGTTTTGCAGGAAAGAGGTGGTCATGAAGCTGAAGCAGGCTCATGGGGGAACAAGTTAAGGAGGATTGTAGCAGGAGCAGCAAACAGACAGAAAGTTATGTAAGGCAGAGCCAAAGGAGTGGGAGGAGGAGGAGTGCCGTATTTGAGGTGGGAGGGAGTTCCAGATTTTGGGGAAGCAATGGGAGAAGCCTGATTGACAGATGAAGGTGGTACAATGGGGGACTAGCAGGGTGTGAGTGTCGGAGGATCTGAGGGAGTGGGAGGAAGGTGGGGGAGAGGGAGCATGAGAGGCAGGGAAGAAGTACACCAAGCCAAAGTTTGGAAGTTTGCTTAGCACAGTGAGCCAGGCATCTGTTACCAAGTGGGGAGAAAGACAGGGCAAGGTAAAGGTCACAATGATGGGTACGAGATGGGGCGTCAAGAACAAATCAACAGAAGGAGTTGAAAAGAGAATCTAATCTGGTAAGGGAAGATATGGGAGCAGCACCATAGACTACATCACAGTAGCCAAAAATTGGGAGGATCATCTTCTGGACAAATTCTTGCCAGGCCGTAGGAGAAATGCAACTAAAGTTCCTGTAAAGGACTCCAAGCTTGGAGTGCAGTTTTTTCAGAATGGCGTCAATGTGGCCAGAGAAGCTGAGGTGTTGGTCCAGCCAAACCCCAAGGTATCTGAAAGAGGGGGTGTCCTCAATGATGGTCCCATCAAGGGTGTGGAAAGATGGTAAGGGGTGTAGCCTAGAGAGTCTCTGCCTTGTGCTGAAGGTTATGGAGACTGTCTTTTTGGCATTTAGGAATAGTTGATGTGAGGCAAATCAGAGCTGAACCTGGTGGAAGTCATGCTGTAGAGCGGTTGCTACATCAATGGCAGTTTTGCCAGAGGTGAGCAAGACAGTGTCATCGGCATACATATGGATAGAAGAGGAGGGGGAGCAGACTGAGGGAAGGTCATTTAGGAAGATGGAGAAAAGGATGGGGCTGAGCACAGAGCTCTGTGGGAATCCTGTGGAGATTGGGAGGGATGGAGAGATTACATTCTGAATCCTGACTGATTGTGTTCTGCCTGTGAGGTAAGCTCTAAACCAGGTAAGAGCAGGAGCAGACAAACCAGCAGCCATAAGGGAGTCAAGAAGGACGGTATGGGAGACTGTGTCAAAAGCCTTGGCTTGGTCAACAAAGATGGCAGAGATGATGAGGCCATTGTCCTTCCCAGTAAGGATGGAGTTAGTGAGCCTAAGGAGGGAGGGGTAAAACGTAAGGAAGCAGTGTTTTTTCCCCACTGCTTTGTTCTTCTTGGTCTCACTTTTTGATGAATGTTTTTAATATGCTGCATTAAAATGAAGTAACGATAAGCAAGCACGACTTCTGGTCTTTCTGTTGGAGTGTGGGTGCAGCCATCTATTTTCTAAAGTTTGCAAGTTGTCTGAGCAGCACCACAATTCTTGGTGCTTTCTTCTTTTTAAAAGATGTAAAGCAGAGATTTAGAATTAGAGAGAGAGGTTAGGCAATAGCTGGGGCTGAGAGGTAGAGAAGTTTAGGGTCAAGGTCATCTGAAGAGGAGCCTTTGTAGGGATTGAGAGAGAGGAGGACTGTTAGTGCCTCCTCAGGGAAGATAGGACAGAATGAGAAAGGGGGGTGGGTATGGAGGGGTTGAGTGGTAAGAGATGGAGAATGAGTAGAGTAGAGGCTTGAGGGGAGGGATTTTAGAAGGGCTGAGGCACAGGAGGCATAGTAAGAGTTGAAATCCTGTGCCACTGTGCAAGGTTCAGACTCTAGTTTGTTGTTTATATTAAGCACGGGGTGAAGTATGCGAGGGAAGGAGAATAGTGAGTGGACTACTTTCCAAAATTTGGAGGGGGAGTTTATGTTATTGAGGAAAGAGGATTTAAAATATTCAGACTTGGTAAGTCTGATTGCATTAGTACAAGCGTTTCTTAGCCTGCAATAGTTAGTAAGGGCTGATGGGAGCTGAGACGCTTTGTGTTGCCTCCATGCTTTATTGTGCTCCCTGAGGCAGGTCATTAATTCAGGGTGATCCAGGGGTGACGGATATCTCAGATTATGATGCATTTGAAAGGGGCATGAAAGTCCCAGGTTGCTATAAATCTGTCTTTGAAGCAAGTGAGGGCTTGGTCAATAGAAGTGGCAGATGCAACTGGGAACCAATCAGAATTGGATATATCATTGAGGAGAGGGTTTAAGTCAAGGGAACTGAAAAAGCAGAGTTTCAGGATTTTATGAGGTGGTTCAGGTCTGTGGACCTTCCTGACCACGAAAATATGGTGGTGATCACTGAGGGTATCCGGGAGAACGCCAGACTTGATGACTCAGTGAGGGTGGGAAGTGAGACCTCAGTGGGTTTGGGTTTTTTGATTTAGTTGGGTAGGCTCTTGGATGAGTTGGGAGAGATTTAGAGGAGAGATATCACTTTGTGTCTTAGAAGTGGTTGATGACAGCCAGTTTAGATTTACATCAACTAATACATAAAGCTCACTTTTATGTGAGACGGAAGCTATAGAGGTAATGAGGTCAATAGATTCAGAGGGCTTGATACCTGTGTGACAGTAGATACTGGCAATAAAGTTAAGGGAGGAGAAAGGCAGCGCAATATTTACTACCAGGGATTCGTAAGTGGAAGGTAAGGCAGATGAGAAAACGGTAGTGTATTGGAGAGAGGACTGGATATACATGGCCACTCCACCTCCCCTACCTGCCCTATCCTGCCTGACTGAGGAATAGCCTGGGATGGCAATGGAAGGATCAGAAATTTTAGTATTCAGCCAAGTTTCAGTTAAGATTAGAATGTCTGGAGTGAGGGAGATTATCATCGGCTATAACAAATCAATTTTTGGGACAACGCTGCAGATATTTAAGTGAAGGATCTTTAGGCCTTTTGGGAGGGCAGAGGTGGTGTTGGAAGGTTGTACCTTCATGGGAGGATAGCAGCTGGGAGAGGAGGGGGGCAGGGGACCAGGATTGGGATGTACATTTTCTGAGGCAAGTAATAGGAGTGTGAGTATAAGGAAGTGTAGTTTAGGATACTTGTGGTGGGCAGAGTATTCGTGATGTGTTTGGGGAGAGCGGGGCTGGGTGAGTGGATAATCAGAAGACGAAGGAAAGCAAGGTGGCTAGAAGCTGTGAATAACATTGCAAGGGGTATGTGGGGGAAGTGAATCCAGAGTATTTATGGGGAAGAGAGTGTAACAGCAAGAATGAAGGGGGGCTAGGAGATTGTGGGGGAGGGAGAGAGGGCAGGGTTTTTAAATTGCGAAGTTTGTGAAGTTGTGTTAGAGATGATGGAAAGGAGAATTAGGAGGAGGGGAAGTGGGGAAAGTGGGGTGGGCATGCTGTAGGTTGACAGGGGGGTGCTTACCGGTCAGGGTAGATTGGATAGTGGGGAGGGGAGTGTAAGACAGTGAAACTGGGAGGGGTATCAAAGAAAAAGTGGCCACTGCCAGTGGGGAACTGACAGCCACTAGCAAGTTGTGCAAACCTGGGGAAAAACAGGTAGCTAGAGATAGACCTTGTCAGAAGTAGAAGAGGGAGAGGGCAAAGACTGATGAATAGGGAGAGACTGACCACACAATAAGTGAAACGAGAGAGGGATTGGATTGGGTGAGTGCACTTATAACTGGGCCCTCTAGTGGCTAGAAGATATAATCTGCTAATGGCAAAAAAGGTTAATTTGACCGAAGACAGTGACATAGTCCAGTCAGGGGGAATTGAAAATGCCGGGCAGGATGAGGAGCCAAACAAGGAGCTCGTGGACCACAGGTGACCAATAAGAGCTGTCACAGGAGAAAGGCAATTGTCCTTTAAAAATGTACAGATAGCCATGCAGCCTTGAGTTCCTGGAGCGCTGTCCAGGCCATACCTGCAAGCAAGGGCTCAGGGAGTGTAGCAGCAGGTTCTTCTCACCGTGGAGGCATGTAGATGCCCATTGGAGGTGACCACAGAGGCACTGTTAGCCCAAAGGGCTATGAGAGGATGCCTGAGGTTGAAGGGACAAGCAGGGATTAGATATATCCTAGGTGATAGGTTTAAATGCTTCACTGGCAAGCATTTAAACTAGCCAAGGGGGAGGCACTGGAGAGGAGCAGGGAAATCCTAGCTCCCCCAATAAAATGAGGGTACTAAGTGAGGTAGACACCAACATAGAGATGTTGATAGGGAGAAGGGCAGGGGTAGACGGAGAAAGTGACAAATGCAATAAGAACAAGGATGAGGCAAACAGGGGTAAGGCCATCAAGAAATGGAGGGTAATGAGTACCAATGCCTGTAGTCTGGGCAACAAACTCCCTGAACTGGTGGCCTTGATGGAAGAGGGATGCCTAGATATCATAGCAGTCACAGAAACATGGTACACAGAGAACCATAACTGGGATGTTAACATACCAGGATACACAACCTACAGGAGAGACAGGGAGGGGAGAAGAGGGGGTGGAATAGCTCTCTATGTAAGGGAAGGGATAAAAGCAACTGAACTAAAGAGTAAACAGGAGGAGAGGAGGCACTGTGGGTCACCTTAGAGACTGGAAATGGCACCACAATCTGCACAGGGGTTGTATACAGACCCCCATGTCATGGGGAGGGAATGGATAAGGATATGATAGAAGGCATACTTAGGATGAGAGAGAAAGGGGAGATACTGTTGATGGGAGACCTTATTATGCCAGATGTTAACTGGAGCACCTTTGCTGTAGCCATATCCAAAAGCAGGGCCATTCTCAATGCCCTTCAGGTGGCATGCCTCAGACAGCTAGTTTTGGAACCTACTCATGAGGGAGCAATCTTAGGCCTCATACTCTCAAATAGGGACAGTGAGAGGATCTCAGATCTAGAAGTGGGTAGCCATCTGGGAACAAGTGACCACCAAACAGTGTGGTTCACGATAAACTCAGCTACAGAGTCAAGCCATACAAAAGTGAGGGTTCTGGACTTCAGGAGGGCTGACTTTGGCAAGATGGGAGAGTGCCTTAGAAAAGTACTAGCAAACAGGCTAGAAGGAGGGGTGGAGCAACAATGGGTAAATATCAAAACTGCCATCACAGAGGCAACAAGCCTTTGTGTAAAGCAAATAAACAAATCAAAATGAAAGAAAAAGCCACTATGGTTCTCAAAAGAGGTGGTGGTGAAGGTTAGGGAGAAAAAGATAGCATTTAGGAAGTATAAGGAAACACAGAAGGAGCAGGACAGAGAACTGTACCAGTTAAGGCAGAAGGAAGCAGGGAGTGTACTCAGAATAGCAAAGGCAAAAACTGAGGAAAAGATAGCCAACTCGGTTAAGAAGGGGGATAAAACCTTTTATAGGTATATCAGGGAGCGTAGAAAGACAAAGGGAGGGATAGTGAGGCTGAATAGAATGGACGATGGGTGGGCAGAGAGGGACAGTGAAAAAGCAGGGATACTGAATGAATACTTCTGTTCAGTATTCACAAAAGAGGAGGTGGGGGAGGTGCCTAATCCAATTAACAGAAGCACTCTGGATAGGGGGCGTTGATCCCAGTCCTTTCACAGAAAAAAGGGTTCTGAAAGAACTCCTAAAACTGAAGGTGGAAAAAGCAATGGTGCCAGATGGAATTTGCCCCAGAATTCTAAAATAATTAAGCAGAGAACTAGTGACACCATTGACTGCTCTTTTTAACAAATCATGGGAAGATGGTGTGGTACCTAAGGACTGGAGGAAGGCAGATGTGATTCCCCTTCACAAAAGTGGGACCAAGACAGAGGCAGGAAACTACAGACCTGTCAGTTTGACTTCTTTGGTAAGGAAAGTGATGGAATCACTTCTGAAGGAAAGAATTGTTGAGTACCTAGAGGCCAGTGGGGCACAGGACCCAAGGCAGCTTGGGTTCACAGCAGGAAGGTCATGTCAGAAGAATCTAATTGATTTCTTTGACCGGGTGACCAAAGTAGTAGACCAGGGAGGGGCTGTGGACATGGGCTACCTAGACTTTAGCAAGGCAATAGTCAAATTAACCAGCCTGGGAGTGGGTCCCAGGGTGGTATCCTGGGTAAAACATTGGCTAGACAACAGGACTCAGAAGGTAATTGTAAATGGAGTCCACTCTGAAGAAAGAGGTGTTTCTAGTGGGGTACCGCAGGGTTCAGTACTGGGTCCAGTCCTTTTTAATGTCTTTATAAGTGACATTGCAGAGGGACTGGAAGGAAAAGTATGCCTCTTTGCAGATGACACAAAGATCTGCAACAGGGTTGATACACAAGGAGGCATGGAAAGGTTGGAGGAATGGTCAGAATTATGGCAGCTTGGATTCAATGCAAAGAAGTGCAAAATAATGCACCTGGGAAACAAAACCCAGGGGAAGATTACACAATGGGGGAGGTAGTAACAACAACAAAAATGGAAAGGGACCTAGGGGTAATCATATCAGATGACCTTAAGGTTGGCAAGCAATGTGAGAAGGCAGTAGGGAGGGCTGGGGGGATACTGGGATGTATAGGGAGATGCATCACCAGCAGAAAACAGGAAGTTGTTATCTGCCTGTACAGACAGTTGGTGAGACCCCATCTGGAGTACTGCATCCAGTTCTGGAGACCCCATCTCCACAAGGACATAGACAGGATAGAGGCAGTTCAGAGGAGGGCAACTAAAATGGTGCAGGGTCTGCAAGAGAAGCCATACGAGGAGAGACTAAAGGAGCTTAATATGTATACCCTTGAGGAAAGGAGGGAGAGAGGGGGGACATGATATTAATGTTTAAATACCTCAGTGGAATCAACAAAGTCCAAGAGGGTAGCATCTTTCAGAAAAAGAGATGTGCAAGACCAAGCCATGCAGCCTTGAGTTCCTGGAGCACTGTCCAGGCCGTACCTGCAAGCATGGGCTCAGGGAGTGTGGCAGCAGGCTCTTCTCACAGTGGAGGCATGTAGATCCCCATCAGAGGTGACCACAGAGGTGTTGTTTGCCCAAAGGACTATGAGAGGATGCCTGCTGGCAAAAGCTTGGGGAGTTTGGCAGAAACATAGAAACATAGACTTTGACGGCAGATAAGGACCACTAGGCCCATCTAGGTTGCCCATTTCCCTACCTACAGGATAAGCCACTGATCCTAGTTAACCAACAGCCTATTTCTTCCTACCCCCCACAAGAATTTCCTTATGTCTGTCCCATGCATTCTTGAATTCTCCCACAGTTTTAGACCCCACAACCTCCTCAGGAAGGCTGTTCCACACATCTACTACCCTCTCTGTGAAATAATACTTCCTCACATTGCCCCTGAACCGCCCTCCTTCTATCTTTAAATTGTGTCCCCTTGTTCTTGCAAGTCTCTTTTTCTGAAAGATGTTACCCTCTTGGACTTTGTTGATTCCACTGAGGTACTTAAAGTTCCTATCATGTCCCCCTCCTTCTTTCCTCAAGGGTATACATATTAAGCTCCTTTAGTCTCTCCTCATACGGCTTCTCTTGCAGACCCTGCACCATTTTAGTTGCCCTCCTCTGACTGCCTCTATCCTGTCTATGTCCTTATGGAGATGGGGTCTCCAGAACTGGACACAGTACTCCAGATGGGGTCTCACCAACTGTCTGTACAGAGGATAACAACTTCCTGTTTTCTGCTGATGATGCCTCTCCTATACATCCCAGTATACCCCAGCCCTCCCTACTGCCTTCTCACATTGCTTGCTAACCTTAAGGTCATCTGATATGATTACCCCAGGTCCCTTTCCATTTTTGTTGTTGTTACAACCTCCCCCACCATTGTGTATTCTTCCCCTGGGTTCTTGTTTCCCAGGTGCATTGTTTTGCACTTCTTTGCATTGAATCCTAGCTGCCATACTTCTGACCATTCCTCCAACCTTGCCAAGTCCCTTTTCATCCTTTCCCACCTCCTTGTGTATCAACCCTATTGCAGATCTTGTGTCATCTGCAAAAGGCATACTTTTCCTTCAGTCCCTCTGCAATGTCACTGATGAAGACATTAAAAGGACTGGACCATTACTGAACCCTGTGGTACCCCACTAGTAACCCCCTTCTTCAGAGTGGACTCCATTTACAATTACCTTCTGTGTCCTGTTGTCCACCCAATGTTTTTACCAGGCTACCACCCTGGGTCCCACTCCCAGGCTGGTTAATTTGACTATTAATCTTTGTGTGGACTGTGTCAAACACCTTTGCTAAAGTCTAGGTAGGCCATGTCCACAGCCCCTCCTGGTCTACTACTTGTACCAGTCAAAGAAATCTATTAGATTTGTCTGACATGACCTTCCGCTGTGAACCCATGCTGCCTTGGGTCCTGTGCTCCACTGGCCTCTAGGTACTCAATTATTCTTTCCTTCAGAAGTGACTCCATCACTTTCCCTACCACAGAGGTCAGACTGACAGGTCTGTAGTTTCCTGCCTCTGTCTTGGTCCCACTTTTGTGAAGGGGAATCACATCCACCTTCCTCCAGTCCTCGGGTACCACACCATCCTCCTATGATTTATTAAAAAGAGTAGCCAGGCAGCAGGCTCTTCTCACCATGGAGGCATGTAGATCCCTGTCAGAGACTTTCTATAGATATATTAGTGAAAGGAGAAAGTCCAGAGGAGGTATTGCTAAAATCAAAGGAGATAAGGGGGCGTGTGAGGAGGAGGACCACATAAAAGCATCTATCCTAAATAGATACTTCTGCTCAGTATTTACTGAAGAGAAGGTAGGGCAGGGCCCACAGCTCAGCACCATGGACACAGGGGAGAGGGAGGTGTACACTAGTCTGTTCACAAAAGAAAAGGTCCTACAAGAGCTCGATAAGCTCAGGGTGGACAAGGCAATGGGACCTGATGGCATACATCCCAGTGTAGTAAAGGAGCTAAAGTTGGAACTAACAGAGCCATTATCAGAACTGTTTAGTGAGTCTCTGAGCACAGAAGAGGTTCCAGAAGACTGGAGAAGGGCTCATGTGATCCCGCTCCACAAGAGTGGTAGCAGGGAGGAGGCAGGGAACTACAGACCAGTCAGTCTTACCTCAGTAGTGAACAAGATTATGGAGGCACTCCTTAAGGAAAGGATCATGTAACACCTGGAATCCATAGGAGCACAGAATCCAAGACAGCATGGGTTTACAAAAGGAAGGTCCTGTCAAACTAATCTCATAGATTTCTTTGACTGGGTAACCAGAGTGGTGGACCAAGGGGGAGCAGTTGATGTCACCTACCTTGACTTCAGCAAAGCTTTTGATACTGTTCCTCACAGAAGATTGATTAATAAGCTGGGTAGGCTCGAGGTGGGTCAGAAGTTGGTCAACTGAGTGGCAAACTGGTTGATGGGAAGAAAACAGAGAGTGGTGGTAAATGGTATACAGTCAAAAGAGATGCAAGTCACAAGTGGGGTACCTCAGGGATCAGTCCTGGGGCCAGTCCTCATCAATATCTTCATCAGTGACATTGCAGATGGACTAGAGGGTAAGGTTTGTCTGTTTCCAAATGACACCAAGATCTGCAACAGAGTAGATGACCCAGAGGGGGTGGGCAGAATGAGAAGAGATCTGGATAAATTAGCAAAATGGTCGGAAGAGTGGCAACTGGGGTTTAATGTAAAGAAGTGCAAGATCATGCACATAGGGAAGAGAAACCCTGAAGCTACCTATAGGCTGGGAGGGGAGTTGCTGGCAGTTACAAGGGAAGAAAGAGACTTGGGCATCATCATCATCACTGATGACCTGAAATCATCCAGGCAGACCACTAAAGCAGTAGGTAAGGTTAGGGTGGTGTTAGGGTGTATTAGTAAAGGTATCACAAGTTGGAAGAGGGATGTAATAATCCCTCATTACAAGACACTGGTTAGGCCCCATCTGGAGTACTGCATGCAGTACTGGAGGCCACACCTTCACAAGGACATAAACCAAATTGAGCTCCTACACAGATTAAATATCTTGGTATTTATCTTTTGAGAAGCACAGCACTCCTCTGGAAACTTAACTTAGAGGACTTACTCGCCATCATACAACAGAATCTTAGTATATGGAGGGTCCTTCCCCGTTTTCTTTGGGGGAGGATTAATATTGTTAAGATGGATGTACTTCCAAGGATATTCTATTTTATTAACATGCTTAATTAATGGACCCCCCTCAAAGGTTTCAACGAATGGACATAAACCAAATTGAGGCAGTCCAGAGAAAGGCAACCAAAATGGAGCATCAGAAAACATATGAGGACAGATTAACAGAGCTCAATATGTATACCCTAGAGCAAAGGAGGGAGAGAGGTGATACGATTGAAACATTCAAACACCTTAAGAGCATTAACAAGGTGAAAGAGTCTAACGTATTTCAATATAAGAAAAATAGCAGGACAAGAGGACATAGCATGAGATTAGAGGGAGGCCGATTAAGGGGTAATGTGAGGAAGTTCTTTTTCACAGAAAGGGTGGTGGATGCATGGAACGGCCTACCTCAGGAAGTGGTGGATAGGAATACAGTGCAGGGCTTAGTACAGGCATGGGATAGGCATAAGGGAGCAATACAGATGAGTATGAATAGATAGGTAATTGACAGAGCAAAGGCGAATGGCACATTTATAAGGCAGAAAAAGAAATGGGCAGACTGGATGGGGCTTGCGTTCCTTATCTGCCATTAACTTCTATGTTTCTATGACCACAGAGGCGTTGTTAGCCCAAAGGGCTATAAGAGGACGCCTGCAAGCAAGGGCTCAGGGAGTGTGGCAGCAGGCTGTTCATGCCGTGGAGGTATGTAGATCCGCATCAGAGGCAACCTCGAAGGCATTGTTAGCCCAAAGGGCTATTAGAGGATGTCTGCAAGCAAGGGCTTGGGAAGTGTGGCAGCAGGCTCTTCTCACCATGGGGGTATGTAGATCCCAATCAGAGGCAAAAATGGAGGTGTTGTTAGCCCAAAGGGCTATAAGAGGACATCTGTAAGCAAGGGCTTGGGGAGTGTGGCAGCAGGCTCTTCATGCTGTGGAGGCATGTAGATCCCCATCGGAGGTGACCACGGAGACGTTGCTAGCCCAAAAGGCTATGAGAGGACACCTGCAAGCAAGGGCTCGGGGAGTGTGGCAGCAGGCTCTTCTCGCTGTGGAGGCATGTAGATCCCCATCGGAGGTGACCCCAGAGGCATTGTTAGCCCAAGGGCATTAAGAGGATGCCTGCAAGCAAGGTCTCGGGGAGTGTGGCAACAGGTTCTTTGTGCTATGGAGGTGTGTAGATCCCCGTCGGAGGCAACCATGGAGATGTTGGTAGCCCAAAAGGCTATGAGAAGACGCCTGCAAGCAAGGGGTCGGAGACTGTGGCAGCAGGCTCTTCTCGCCATGGAGGCATGTAGATCCCTGTCAGAGGTGACCAGGGAGGCGTTGTTAGCCCAAAGGTCTATGAGAGGATGCCTGCAAGCAAGGGCTTGTGATTCTTTGACTCTTAGTGTCATGTAGGAGGAAATGTAAAAAGGTATACATTTTTGAGAATGCTTGCATGGATTTCCAGTATTAACCTGCAAATCCCAAAAAATGTTCAGATGTCCCAGTCGTGGGAGAGGCCATTCCTGCATGGTGACTCAGATCTTCTCAGGATCAGGTGATTCAGAGGTTACTACTTGGCCCAGGTAATTAACTTGATCAGTGCAGATACTGTGACAGGGTACCTTTGTAAATGAGCCTATGGCTCAAAGGTTTTCCAAACTGCTGTTTAAATAAATAAAATAAATAAGATGCGACACTGTAAAGGTTTTATCTTCCCACCATAGGCAGTGAGCCATTCAAAGACCATCTCTAGATGCTTCAGTTGTTCCTGGTAAGCCTTGGAATATAAACTCTGCCTTAGCTTATTTTCTTCACTAATGCTTTTCATCTCATACCCTGCCTGTAGTCTAGTAAGTGTCTACAGTCAAATGTCTTATCACCCTGTGGCTTCCCTTTGTGAAGTCAGTAGGGCCTGCTGGTACTGCAATGATGATATTTTTCTCAAATAGCTAATGCAGTTACATGAACTCAGTAAAGAATTGACTGTCATCTTTGCTGTGATACACATTGCACATTATAACACACGTGTGTGTAACCCACTTTCACTTGACAGTTTTTCTGTAGCATCTATTGTGTGCTTTATTAGTGGTCTGCTATTCATTCAGCTCCAATATGGAACCCAAAAGTTCTCCTAACTTTGCCAGTTTTTCAGTATGTTGCTTACTGCTGTTTTATGACTCAGTTCCTCCATCTGTTCTTACTGCTGCTTTGTGATTCAGTTCCTCTATCTGTTCCAATCTCTAAATGTTCTAAGCCAAACTGGACCTCTGATTTCCTTCTGTCATAACCTGCCATAACTAACTACTCCCTTGACAGCGTTATCTGGTTACTGATATCCCAGTAAAAAAATTAATAGCACGCTATACTAAGATAGCAGGCCTGTCCTCTTGTGTTCCATGTGTTTCATTAAAATACATCATAGCACTGATCTTTTGTCCAGGTCTATTAAGATTGGTAGATATTCAGTTAAATCCTGGCCTAGCGCTCCTGAACAATTTGGGAAATTATATAACATACCTAACTGGAGCCAACTCGCAGGTCTAAAAATAGCTCACTTAGAAACTTACTTACAAAAAAAACTGAACATGAAGCGTGGATTACTCACTATAATCCTGATATACTGCGTTTGAGTGATAATTGACTTATGCGCTCAGTCCTTGACTCTGCCTGCATGGTTGCTGGTTACAAATGTAATACTCTGTGATAGGACTGTAAAAAAAGTAGTAGGTTATTTCTTCTGTATAAGGAAAGTTTAACCCTACTCAGTGAATTGGCCGTATAGTAACTCATGTTTAGTGGTATTACAAAATTACTTTTATGTCGTGTATACAATCCTCCTAACAAGAGACATAAAGGTTTTTCCTCATTGCTTGATTACATAACCACACTTCCAGCCCATCATGTGAATTGTGTTATATGTGATATCAACTTGAATTGATCAAGTACTAAGTGTAGTACGCTTGAGGCTTTGGCAAGTAAATCTCAACCTGTAGAACTTATCTTCAACCCCCACCAGGATGAACAACAAGAATAAACACCATACTTTGTTTGACTGGAGACTGACTAGCAAGAGAATCAATATTATCAGAGCTGGTATTCTGACAGACACTGTCAGTGATCACTTCCCTGTGTACCTGTATGGAAAGCAAGTGCTCCAAAGTGTACACCCAGAATTTTAATGTTTCAGAGCTATTCCACAAGAGCTCTGCTTATGTGACAAGACACAGCCACAAATGGCAACCACTGTTAATATTGCAACTAACTCCTTAATAACTATCCAAAATAACTTTCATAATAAATATGTAGCACTTACTAAGTGGTGTTTTTATGGTGTAAAAGCTAAACTGGTAAATGTTAATCTGTTAGCACTAATGAAAAAGAAAGATCATCTTTGGTATAAATCCAAAATCTCTAATCTACAAACTGAAAGAGATGACTACAGAAATGCTAGAAACAAATGTAAAAATTGATATGAATGAGGAAAAGCTTACTATGCAATGAGCAATTTGAAAAATCCTGTAGAGCCCCTAAAAAATACTGGAATACTTAAGAAATAAGGCATGACAAGGACTTCCAGTTATGTCATGCAATTGATGGCAGCTTAGTTCGGAGCTCCTGCACCTCGGGTGCAGTTTTCGGCTGAATCGCTCACCATCACGTGGATCTGTGAGCTATTAAGGTGTAAATCAACAATCTATAACTGCAGTCATCAGAGGTCGTACAAAACAAAAAAAACTCCTGTGGAAGCGTGGAGTCATTCTCATGACCAGAGCGTTCCACGGCCTGTAAGCCCAGTTCTATTCCAATCCTACCTGATAACGGCTTCGGGAGAAGAATCAGAGGGCTCATGCTCAGAAGCCATCTCGATCTTCACTAAAGCAGATGGCCATAGAATGATGAAGATTCTCCATCATATTGATGCAAGAATTTCTGGCATACAAAAAGATTTTAAGGAGCTAGAGGCACGTACCTCTGCAGTGGAGACACAGATGGAAAGTATTCAATCAGAGAATATGGCTTTTGGCTGATCCCTTGCCTACCTCCACAGACGAGAGAGGGAGTTAACTGCGCGGGTGGAGGATGCAGAGGCAAGACCCCACCGCAACAACACTCGCATCTTCGGTATCCCGGAGGGGGTGGCCCTCCCAGCATGGAAGATTACATAGACACCTGGTTAAAAATGGAGCTGGACCTGGGAGAGGACTTTAAAGTTGAGACTGAGCAGGCACATCATACCATTACACCCAGACCCAAACAGGGTGTGCCTCCCAGGTATGTTATTGTTAAATTTCAGAGATACACCACAAAAGAAAAAATTCTGAGGTGGGCATGGGCCAAAAGAGATCTCAATCTTGATGGTCAGAAGCTGTACATTGACCAGGACTGTCCCCCTCTAATGCTTACCAAACGTAAAAAATGTTCTACTTGTGGTGAAAGCACTCCGAGATAAGGGTCACAAGGCATATTTACACTATCTGGCAAGGCTGTGGGTGCAAGACAAAGAGGGAGCAAAATTATTCGATTCTCTTTTGACAGCCACCACCTATTTAGAGTCTCAGGGGATCCCCATTCCAGACACGAAGGAGGAACAGGATGAGCAAGAGATTGAAGATTTGCTGTGGTCGATTGCGCCTGGAGCAAAGAGACGAACAGGGAGACGAGGTGATGCCCTACTGCCCATACATGCTGACATGTCTAAATGGCTAGAATCGAGGAAGACCTGAGCCATTACTGAGGTCAGAAGGTATCTACTTGAGTGCACTCCTCAGAGGACCACTAATTCTGGAAAGCAGGTCCACTGAGGGGATTTCCTTTTCTGCATGAAGTGCAAAGCTTATGTTGATAGACTCACCATCGCCGTCTTGCTGCAACCGTTTTGAACTGACTTGGTACTTTTCTTTGGCCTGTTCTGTGCATTTGGAGTCCTGGCGGCCTCTCTTGTTATGAACAGCAGTTTCCCATGGGACTGTTTAGAGAGGGAACCCCCTGAGGGTGCGTTACTTAACTGTTCCCCCTGGCAGGCCAGTCTCATCAGGGAACTGCAAGGACCGGGACTTAAGATAAGCTCTATTTCATGCTCTGACTCTTCATTGTTATTATAATTTAGAGCATATAACCTGGATGATTTTACTTTTTGTTAGCAGTAGCTGACTCGTTGGTTGGGTTGGTTGGGTTGCACCTTGTGCGATTTGTTAAATATAAAGTTAGTGTGGAAAATGTTGGGTTGTTGTGGGGTACTATCTAATTAATCTTCTGGGTGGCCTTGCCCTGTTGAGTGTTTTTTTTTTTTTTTTGGGGGTGATTTTGTTGCCCCATCCGGTTAACCCATGTACACAATGGGTTGCCTCCCTGCACCTTCCCTGACACCCTCTCTTGGATGTTTAATTGAATTGCGTTGGAAGCAGTTTTTGTTTAGTGCTAGCATATTCAGCTAATGCACCTCTTCTACATGGGACATTATTAAGGTGGCAACCAACTTGGGATTTTAGTGTAGGGTGACTGTAGTAGTTGCTCCCCCGTCAACCAGAGGTGCATCTCTTTCTGACCACCACCTTAACCGGATTTCCACAGATAGGAGAGGGTCTGGTCTCCTGGGGTACCCAAGGGGCTCATCCCCCAGAGCATATTGGCGCTTTTCTCCTACCAGCCTAGGACCTGGTGAGCCTAGGCATAGGGGGCTTCTCCACTCTTAGCCCCTGTTTCCAGGCTTTGTTTGAGCCTTTGGGTATCTAGTGAAGTAACTAGGGCCCTTGTTTTTATTTTTTGACTCAGGTTTTGGGTCAGGCTGGTTGAAATTAACCCAGCTTATAATTCCCTTATTACAGTTTGTTTTTTTGATTGTTACTTTTATTCTCCTATTATGTGTGTTTATGCTGTACTCTGTTTTGAAGGTTTATGATTAGGTATTTTTAGACTTTTGGATGGGGGATGTAATCATATGGATTATGAAGGATGTGGGTGTGGGTTTCCGAAACACTTTTCACCATGGCATCACTTAAAATAGTTTCTATAAATGGCAAAGGCATTAATGGGGTAGTCAAACAAACAAGGGTTATTGAAGAAATAGCTGATTAAAATGTGATCTGGCATGTATTCAGGAAACAAAACTATCACAGACAGAACATTCTAAACTGAGAAGAATGTAGGTGGAAGAGGTGTTCTCAGATTCTCACCCAAAAGCCTCCAAATCAAGGGTTGCTATTTTAGTACGTAAGGGTCTAGCATTTAAAGTCCATAGTGCAAAAGAGGAGGGCTCGGGTCATTTTGTTCTAATTTCAGGTGATTACATGGGTCACCCTCTCCACCTGGTCTCAGTATATGCCCCTACTCCACCTTCCGTAAACCTCTTTTATATACACTTTTTCTCTGTGATGGATTCCCTTACACCAGGCCGAATAGTTATGGTGAGCAAATGGAGCTGTGTTGAAAACCCTCTGTTAGATAACAGCTCAGTGAGCAAGGGGAATGGAGTGGTGTGTTCCCGACTCCTCCACACCCTGGTGTCTGAGGGGGGTTGGGTGGACCCTTGGAGGCAGCAGAACCCAGAGTCCAAGGGTTTTACATTTTACTCCGATGCCTCAGGGTCGTATTCCAGGCTCGATAGATTTTACACTCAGATGGTGAATGCCCATGATTTGATAGACATTACTATCCATCCGGTCACCTTCTCTGACCATGCTATGATTAGTACTAGGGAGATCTGGCCTGGGTGAAAGCTAAGGGGTCATGGCGTTTCAATCCAGGATTACTTAATGATAACATTTTTGTAGACCAAATCAAAGACACTATTAAACACTATTTGTTAGAAAACAGGGAAGCGGACACACCAGTCTGATTTATTTGGGACGGCTTAAAGGCAGTCCTTCTGGGCCAAATTATTAGTTTTGCCACATATAAACATAAATGTAAACAAATTATGGTGGAGAGGCTGTTGGAAAATATTGCGTCAGTAGAAACTGAACATAAAAAGAATAAAGACCCCTAGATACTAGCTACATTGAGAGAAACCCGGGAACAATATAACATAGAAATGAAAAGAAGAACTGAAAACTCCCTGAGGTACACTAAACAAAGATATTATGAAACGGGGTGGGGGGGTAAGCTGTCTTCTGGCTCTCAGATTGAGAAAGCAAGTGTCTGAAAGATATATCCCACTGCTCAAGAAGGCGGGACCCAATCCATCTCCTCAGACCCCTTACAAATAGCAGATAATTTTCAGAGTTACTCTACCGAATTGTGTGCCCAGGAGAGAGGTCCTGATCATGTTAGAGAGGTGGAGAATTTCCTACATAAAATTACATTCCTGAAACTTGAGGCTTCACAGAGCAAAAGTTTTAGAAATGCCTTTTACTGAACAGGAGGTTAAGAGGGTGATTAAAACTCTCAGCAGAGGAAAGGCACCAGGTTCGGATAGATTTGTGGCAGAATTTTACCAAATCTTTGCCACAGAGCTTACCCCCCTGCTGATCAGGGTATGCAATATGGCACATGAGGAAGGGGAGTCCCCAGCTTCATGGGGGGAGGCAGTGATTACCCTCCTACCCAAGCCAGGTAAAGATCTGACAGAGTGTAGGAGCTACCGCCCAATCTCTTTGATAAATCAGGATGCAACAATTTTTGCAAACATCTTGAGTTGCCACCTCCAAGAATATATCCCCAAGTTAGTTCACAAAGACCAGACGGGTTTCATATCTGGCAGGCATATCCAAGAAAATATTCGGCTGCTACTCAATGTACTGTCTGCCTTGGGGGCTTTCCCTCCCGGAACACTTTGGGCGGTGATGGCCCTTGACACTGAGAAGGCATTTGATCACCTGGAGTGGATTTTTTTGGAACACATGCTGAGAAAATTTGGCTTTGGGGATAAGTTTTGATGTTGGATAGCCAACCTATACAGGGATCCTTGGGCAATGGTAAGAGTAAATGGGGTAACCTCAAAGAAGATATGTATAAGAAGGGGAACTAGACAGGGGTGCCCATTGTCACCTCTGTTGTTCGCCTTGTGTATGAAGCCCCTGGCAGCCCTCATAAGGCAGACAGATGGGTATAAAGGTATTCAAGTGAAGGGGGTAGAAATTAAGGTATCCCTTTATGCAGATGATACCCTCCTGTATATTACTGATCCGCTAACATGGTTACCACTGATTAACTCCCTACTTCAGACTTTTGGTACAGTGTCTGGGTTTTAAAATTAATGACAACAAAACGGAGCTGCTGGCTATAGGGCAGACCCCGCAAGGGGCTCTCCCACCAGTGGGCAACGATAAGTGGGTAAAGAAAAGTATGATGTATTTTGGGATTTGGATCCCCAGAGATTTGCACAAACTATATGTAACCCCCCCTGCAAATGGGGGTTCCCAAAAGTCTTCCAGGAGCTTGCCTGAATGCTCCAAGTCTGGGCGGTGTTCGGTGTCTGAGCTGTTTAAATGTGGTTCCAAGTGAGTGCTATTTGAGTCTCCACGTGCTGTCTCTTTAAGAGCTGTCTGCTTGCAGACTTAATTAGTTTGTATGGGGGGGGACTGTGTATTTAATGCTCAAATCCCGCCTGAGCTACTGCCAATTCACTCTGTTTCTGCCATTGCTACATGTGCAGAGGGAGCCTTGTTGAAAGATATAACTGTTTGCCAGAAATCATTTAGAGTGACTGAGAAAATGTAGCTTGTCTAACCTGTCTTCATTTCAGCAAGAATTGTTTCAGTGTAACTGTTTCACTTTGGTCCTGAAAAGCTGACTTGGACCAATCAGGATGATAGGGAGACCCTAAAATGGAGCCTGTGGACGAATCGGAACTTGGACTCTCAATTTTGAGCCAGCCACAAGGGGATTGTATGGGCAGTGACTCTGGAAAATGTAGTTTTAACCTTGGCACCTTTTTCCACCAACAGAGGGAGTATTATTGTGAGTGACAGCGAACCAGCCAACAGAATGGTATGGAGCTAAAAGGAAATGCACTGCTCTGTGACTGGAAAAGATTAGATCAGTTGTGACTGTGCAGAGAAAGGCGCTCTGTGCTTCTGGGTAGATAAGTTTCACGCTGGAAGCGCGTATGAGGCCTTGAGTTTCGGTCTGCAGCCTTTGTGAGTGCCAGTTTGGACTGAATCCAAGTTGTGAGGAGAAAGAAGCACTAGAAGTGTGGAAACCAGGCTCACCCTGTAGAAGACTGGAGAAATTGCTGAATCGTGCTCGGTCTGTCAGGAACTGAAGCTGCTGTGTGTGCTCCCGGGTATTTTGTAGTAACTGCAATCGGGATCGAGGAGCAGTCTGCCTGGTATAGTACTTTCCTTTTACATATGAATGTGCATAGTGCTTGTGGGGAATCGCTATTTCCAATCCCCAGTGCTGTGTGTTGTGTGTTGAAGCTGGAAGCAAACCCCAGCTTGTCTTGGACTAAATCCGTTTGTTATCAACTGCAGTAGGGTCCAGTCACAAGGACTTTGTTCCCATGCCTTGTTGTTCCGGCAATACAGAAGAACATCCACCATCCGGTTTTTAGCTTGGGTATTGTGAGTACAAGTCAGGATATTCCCCTGCTGCCTGTTTTCAATCACAAGTGTGTCATCTAATTCTTGTTGTTTCACTGCTTCATGGACTGAGCCATCCGGCTCTGGATTACAATTGGGTGTTGTGCATATATTTTCTTCTACAGGGCCCTATCCATCTGTACCTGCTGGCCAACCCCGGGCAATGGACCTGGCTAGCCCCCCCCAACCTGGGCACCCAGAGTGTGACTTTTCGGCCCTTGTATGTGTGCACAGTACTGTGATTTAATGCCACCAATTAACCTGATTTCCCCCTCCCGTGTTACTGCCCCCTAAATAAATCAGATTTGTTGTTGTTATACTATATGCTGTCTGTGGAGTTGGTACTTATGGAAACAGTATTGTGTTTTGCTGTGTATGTTGTTTAACCTTATTTTACAAGGGGTCCTCAGAGAAGTGCTGCAGAATCGGTCTCAAGGGTAAGTGGTACTATATGAGTGAACAGTTTGTATACATGGGGTATTGGGGCTGTAACTCCAGTGTACTCTGTGAGCCACTAGAGGGAATAAAAGGGTGTCTCAGTGTCCCAGAGGGCTGTGACCAAGCTAGTCTAACCACTACAAACCCTGACCTCTGGTGGAGGCACCTGCCATAGGACCTAGGCCTCTCAACCTGTCCATAGTCAAACAGATAGGGGTAGTAGCCCTTGGGATAGCGCCACCTAGGGGTTACATATATACTATTAACCATGGGAGACTCCTTCAAACAGTGCAAGAAGATTTGAAACGATGGGGGGAATTACCCCTCTCCTTGTTTGGACTGACTGTCAAGATGAACGTTCTTCCATGTTTCCTATTTTTGTTTCAGTCTCTGCCACTTAAACCACCTGCTGATTTTTGGAAATCCCTTAAGTCAACTTTGTCAAGGTTTATCTGGGCTGGTAGGCCACCCAGAATGAAGTGACATTCCTTACTTAGGGAGAAGAGCAAGGGCTGAACCGGTCTGCCGGATTTTATAAAATACTATTGGGCTGCTCAGCTTCAGCCCCTAGTTTCTGTCATGGCTTTGGAAGAGCCACCCAGAGATAGAGAGACCGGAATCCACCCGAGAAGATATTAGAGACTTGATATATATGGATACAGGAGTTATCAAGGGCCTTTATGTTCATAATCCTTGGTCCAGGGTGATTGTATCCTCTTGGACAGAGATAAATAAGAAGTTGAGTCTAAGGCTGGAACTGGGACCCAACTCCCCAGTCAAGGCCTGCCTAGATTTCATGCCCCTCTCGTGGGATCTTGGCTTCGAGCGGTGGGGTAGGAAAGGCCTGGTTAGGGTAGGCCAATTGTATTCCGACGCTAATATTAAATCTTTCCAACAGCTCTCCCTTAGTTTTGGACTCCCTGCCAGTGATTTATTTAAATAACTTCAGTTTAGGCATTTTGTACAAAAAAAGGACTTCCTGAGACACAGTTCTACTGAACCAGGTAACAGCCCATTGGTGGATTTTATGAGGACAGAGACTCATAATACAGAGTCTCGTGGCCAGATTTCCAGGTTGGTCAGACATTTCTCCGGTCTTGAGTCAGACCCTCTAGAAAATATTAAAAAACATGGTCTCTGGAGCTAGGGAGGGTAATTGAGGAATCATCATGGGAGGTAATATGGGAGGCCATCCATGCCACAACGACATCTAACAACTGGCGTGAGTTCAGGTAGAAGGTGTTCACGTGATATTTTTGCATACCAGTAATTACAAAACACTAATGCCAACACCCCTCCAGTCTTTGCTGCAGGGAATGTGGGGACAGAGGAACTCATTTACTCATATTTTGGTCTTGCCCCAAGATCCAAAATTACTGGAACCAAATTTTGACATTGATGGGATTTGTTTCCGGGCTGACCCTTCCAAATGACCCATTATATTGGGTTCTGGGACACTATCCTCCGCTAATTAAGAAAGAAGCTAAACGTTATTTATATAATATCCTAGTGGCATCAGCCCTTAAAGCTATTACACAGGGTTGGATGACCCCAATTCCCCCTTCGATCAAGGCTTGGTATAAGAACTGTTTAAATGTTCTGGAAATGGAGGAACTTACCGCTAGAGTGAGATTACAAAAGGAAAAGTTCAAGGCACGCTGGCTTTCATTCTTCCGCTTTCAGGCACAAAGAGAGCAAGTAAATGTCCTGGAAATTTTGGCTAGGCATGCCTAGATATTTTTGGGTGTACCTTGGTGACTCCCAAAATGGGGGAGAATAAGGTAATTGAGGACAAAGTAACTAGGGAACAGTTCTAACATACTTACTAAGTGAGGTATTGTTCACTCATTTGACCCTCATCCTGTACTGAAGTGTTATGAATGCATTTAACCTGCAATTTGTATTCTTATATCCTTAGTTTTTTGTATTTCACTGTTTTGTCTTTTTTATTTGTTTGTGTTGCCTTATTTTTCTTTTTTATCCCTTCTTCCTCTCTTTATTATTTAATTGGTTTCTTAACTGACCACTGAATTCACATGGAACAGCACATGGACTGGGTTTGGGTATTAACCTAGATTTCTGTGGTTAGGACTATGCCTTGTGTTATTTTAGTCTTTATCTGATCTATGTGGTTATGATCTGTAAGCAAAGCAGTCTTTTTTTATTATTGTATGTACTGTGTTTTTTCCTATCCTGAAAAGAAAATCAATAAAACTGTAATTTAAAAAAAAAAGACACAACAAGGTGTGTGTTATCGTGTAATAACGTCACTCCTGGGGTGGGTTGAAGCATAAGGTGAAGCCAAGTGCTTCCACCACCCCAAGAATGATGTTATTACACATTATACCATGGACATAAGTGAACAGCCAATGAAATCGTCAGACTGGCAGTTTACCACCAGTGTAAATCCTCTGATAATCTACGGCTGTTGATGAGTACCTACTCCTACTCCTAATCCAAATCCTCTGCAGCCCAGGAATAAATACAATACAAATAAAACAACAAAGCAGCCTCTTTAAAAGTTGCATTTTATCATAGTAAAAAAATGAACCTTGGTATAATCGCAATAAGCCACACAGAGGATGTGGGTTATCAGGGGAATTACCATGGCTGGCGAGGATTTACCCACTTGGCTGCACCTTGTGGGCAAACCACTCCAGCCATGGTAAATCCCCTGATAACCCATGCCCCCTCATGGCTTATTGCTTAAATAACACACACCTTGGAGTACCTTATTGCAATTATACAATGGCTCGATGTAATACAAAATAAAAAAATATTTAAAAAAGGTTTTAGTAGATTTTTAGTGTAGCAATATATCTTTGTTTCTGAAGAGAGAATCAAAGAACAATCCAACAAATCAATACAGTGATGTTATTGTATAATAACATCACTGTCTCAGCCACACACTAACCAATCAGAGCACTGGACATTTTCTTGCCATTGTATAATGTAAAAGAAACATGGAACAAGCTAACGAGCTTCTGCCAAATTACTTTATCATAAATGGATGGGATTGTAGCAACCTCCTTAAAACAGAAAATGCATTTAATGATCTTTTCTCTGACTTCTAAGCCTACATGATTGCTGCCAATTCTGATCCATCCAGTGAGCTTACTACACCTTCTGTGAACTCTCCTACAATTCCATTAACTCAGTTTTGCCTGAGTGGCCATTTTGTATCACAGACTTCAGAAAGCACTCCAGATAGTAGAGTTGTGTGGGCCTCCTTTTTATTTAAAGGTGGCTAAACCTAATGATATACTTAAACTTCTCAAGGGTTTATCTACTGACAAAAGCCCATGGCCTGATTATCTTGAATCTAGATTAAGCTAATAACCTCTGAAATGTCTGTCCTCCTAACCTTTATCTTTAATATGTCACTTACTACCGGTATTGTCCCTGATGTCTTGAAAGCTGCTTATGGTGGGGTGGAACACTTTGCCAGTGGATGTGGTAGCCAGTAGAACAGTGGGCAGCTTCAAAAGGGGATGGAACAGGGCAAGAGGGAGGGTCAAAGGAGGGGAGAGAATGGAGGGAGGGGCAGCTGCAGAATAAGGGTTGTTAGCTGCACCATCGAGCAGACTTGGTCGACCATAAGGCCTTTTTCTTCTGGCAATTTGTTCATATGTTACCACTGTATTCAAGGCTGCCAATCCTACTTTGATAGCTTATTATCACCCTACATCTGCAAAATCTCCACTGGGCAAGCTCTTAGAAAAAATGTGTCATCACAACACACTGGTTACCTTGAAAAAAATAAGTTATTGTCCAGCCAATGACACAGACATAGGAAAAGATATGGCACCAATACAGTTTTGACCAAATTCATCAAAAATGTCTGCACAGAAAGAGACCAATGCACATTGACTGGGTTATCTTTGTTGATATTACTAAGGCCTTCAACCTTGTAAGCCATGAGATACTTATCAAAAGGCTATTTAATGTGAGTGTGTCTGATAGTAAGTTAGGCATGCTGTCTATCTTACCAGTAGAACACACAGAGGCAAGGTTTCCTCCATTCTTTCTGACATCTCTCATCAATATTTTATTGTGCCACAGGGATCTATATTGTGTCCCCTATTTTGTTTTGCGATTATCAACATACTAACTGCAGCAGCTGTGATCTGCAAGACTATTATATGCAGATGACCTAATAATCTATAACAGTACTGCTTATATTCTTGCACAAAAGTGTAAATTAAAGAGCCACTAACGTGAAAAGTGCTACGTTACAGAATCTGAATAAGCATACCCCAGTAAATCTCATACCAAAAACTAGATTTCTATGTTACTTCATTTTACAGTTATTAGCCATTTTGTAACCCTGATTTCACTACCTGTTCAAAAAAGCCTGTTTCAGTGAAGAGCTGATGGTGATATCATCTAGGGGACTCACAGTCTAGTATTCCCTGTCAGCAAGCATATAGGATCTGTTTCTCCAAAGTTTTAAAGCTCATGTGAAATAGTTGTCAAAAGTAAAACAGGCAGCACCATGTACAAAACATTGCTGTAAAAACTATATATGTTTCAGGTTTTGTAACAAAGTCGACACAGTTGTATTGCTCAATGCCTTTTTGGTGTGGTCCATTTCTCCAGGGTTGTTGGATGTTGAATCAGCATGCCTCCAGGCTGCTGAAACCATTTGGAGTGCTTCACTACTCTGTGCCTGTTAGGAATTTGTGTTGCTGCTAGTACTGTAATGTTGGTAACTTCACTTCTCTTTGTCAGTGTCTGCTTTACATTGTGATTTACTAGGGGCCTTATATGTGTTAATTCCTACTAGGGGCAGAAGTGTTAGCTCTGGTAAATGATCATTTTAATTTAGAGTAGAACATAGATGAGCCTGAATGTAGGTCAACATAGCCTAATGGAGAAAACAAAAACACTGGCTAAAGTAAAAACTACTAGTACGGTTTCAAAACAGCATTACCTCTCCCATCCCCATTTACAAGGAGATGAAATAATTGTTTTAGAGTGCCATTATTAGAAATCTCCTGAATTGAATGATTGGTGTGAATGATCTCAGCCTTTCACCACATCAGACACTTATTCAGTTTGCAAACCTCACAACAGTGTGCTATGACCCAGCACCCAGCAACCCTGGAAAAAAATGACTACAATAAAAATGCACCCAAACAAAATATTGTTAGCTTTGTTACAAAACCTGAAATACACATAGTTTTTAAAGCAATATTTACTGACTGGTGTTGCCTGTTTAACTTGTGAAAACCATTGCACATGATCTTTACAACTTTGGAGAAACAGGTCCTATAAGCATGCTAACAGGGAGTACTAGACTGTGAGTCCCCTAGATGACATCACCAGCAGCTCTTCACTGAAACAGGCTTTTTTGAACAGGTAGTGAAATCAAGATTACAAAATAACTCATAATTTTAAAATGCAGTAACATAGAAACCTAGTTTTTGGTATGATATTTACTGGGGATATGCTTATTCTAATTCTGCAATGTAGCACTTTTGGCCAGATGGTGTCAGCTGCTCTTTAAAGGTTGATTTTGACTGTATACTTAAAATATTCATCCGTGAACAAACATAAATATTCACAAATCCAAAACTATTCTGTATGAATCCAGAAACAAAATTACTGAGAGCATAAATAATCTTAACATCCTATGGTGCAGAGGGGGCTATCCTAGATGAACTGACCTAATTTAAATATCTAGGAGTAAATCTGGAGCAGAATCATGACTTTGAAGATCACATCATAAGATCTGTCAAATGTATAAACTGTAAACTTGGCTTGCCTTACAGTGTACAGTGTACCCTAACTCAAAGATTGCCTCGCTATTGCTCAAAGGGTATTATTACCAACATTAACGTATTGCCTCCTAACCTACCACACTGCTTGACTTGGTACTCTAGCCAAATTCAACATTGCCTATAACATTGTTTGCAGTACTGTCCTAGGAGCACATCAAATGACCCATCACTGTGTGCTACATACAAACCTTGGATGGTTGTCGCCTAATGCAGCTAGATGCTATATTCTCAACTATTTCTTTTTCTGCCTGTAAGACAGGGTCCTGTCCTGTTTTTGGCAGTTCCTCTCCTGATGGCAAGATGTGAGACATAACTGCACCTACTCCATATGGGGATGCCTTGCATGCCAGCCTTAGGAGCATTTGAGGATTATAATGGGCCAACCACTTGCTGTTGAGAAGCCATTTCTTACAAGCTTGGAATGCTGGCTCACATTGCAGTGACCAGTTACATCTTGTTTCCTTCTATAGAAGATCAAACAGGGATTGAAACGCAATTGCTATCTATTTCTTTAATAATGGAAAAGGTTTATTAGCTGGGTGTATGAATACCGCACCCACAGATTATTTCTATTACCTTGTTACCACGGTATTTTCTAGTGATAAAAAACAGATACAGACTCAAGGAGATGTTAGCAGGTTGCCAGTTTTACACAGAATGAGTACAAAGGCACTACACAGGGACAAGAAGACTACAGGGTTTCAGACTCAGCATGACAGGAAACTACTAGTGCTACAAATTGGTCACTACAGGACTACAAGTAAGATGACTACACTTGTGTGCCAGAAGATATGGATAAGCTGTTATTGGAAAGCATTCTGGAGGAGGACCTGGAAGGAGTGGGCAAACTGATAAGTTTTCAGATGAACTGTGAAGCGGGGGCTACCATCTTGGATGTGATTGCTGAAAGAGATCAGGAGATAGACCATGGTAGCTTGCCAGCAATCCTTCCCATCAAAGGGCTTACTGAAGTTCTTATTCTGTTTGGTAGGGGTAGTGTTAGGGATGGAGTACTCGCTGGAGGGAGTGGAACTGATTGGAAAAGCTGGATTAAAGAGCAGCTTGCCATAAAAGGGAAAATTCTGATCAATCTGAAAAACCTCATGAGAACAGGGATGGGGGGGTCTGAAACTATTCTTGCTGCCACCATGCAGGATACATCTGGCTAAAGGAAAAGCTGTCCTAATTATCCTCTGAATATGGTAAGCTTGGCCTTCTTTGGGATTTGGTATACCCCCACGGGAGAGGAGGATTTCAATATGTAGAGTGTGCAGGCCACTCTACTAATGCAGGAAATAGAGGGGTTGGACAATGAAAAACAGTCTCGCCTGACTGAAAGTTTATGTGGGCTGCCACTGGTGGCTATCTCAGTCCTTCTCATTTTATAGATTGATGCCACTGCTGAAGACTGCTTGTCCACCCTAGAGTGGATGTATTGCAACATGGAGAAACCTGGAAAGATTCTAATGAAGTTGGCATTGATGCGACAGCCCAATGGAGAGAAATTTTCCAATTTTATTGTGCAGATCAAAAAGTTATATGGAAGACTTATAAGAAGAGAAGCCTGGAGGTAAGTGACATTGATCATACTCATGTAGAACAGTTAATAGAGGGGGCTGTCTATAGCACTCAAATTCTTATCAATTTACATCTGTGGGACTGAGTTAGTAACCCCCCTAACTAAGGGGACCTAGTTGGAGAAGTGTGACAGGAAGAAGAACATTTAATAGAAACAAAAACACATAGACAATGATGGCAGAAAAAGAGCAATGGTTCATCCAGTCAGCCTGTAAAAACCTAATATACCACAAGACCTTTTGTCAATGTGGGGTTTTGTTTACATTATCCACCCCCTTGCTCCCTGTTTTACTACTACTCCCTAAATAACTACTAAGCCCCGAACTCTGTCCCAACCATGCTTGAACCCATTAATGGTTTTGGCACCCACCACCTCGGCTGACAGAGTGTTCCATGGCTCAATCACTGTCTCTGTAAAATAACCTCATGTCCCTCCTGAACCATCCCCTCACCAGTTTCCACTCATGTCCTCCTATTCTAGGCTTGCTACTCCTGCTGAATAGTTCCTCACAGTTCACCTTGTACACTCTTTAAAGGAACTTGAAGGTCTCTATCATAGCTCCTCTCTCTCATCAGGACTCGAGTAAGGACATGTTCAGTGCCCTACCCCAACCCTCGTAGGATCTGCCCTGCTAGCCCTGAATCATTTTGTTTAGCCTACACTGCACCATCCCCAGCCTGTCCTTGTCTTTCCTTAGGTGAGGACTTCAGAACTAGCCACAGTACACTAAGTGTGGCCTCATGAGTGCTCTCTAGAGAGGCAGTAATACCTCTTTCCTCCTGCTGTCAAAACCCCTCACGATACACCACAGCATCCTGTTTGCCTTACTATAGACCTTCTTGGAGGCAGTATAGTGCAGTGGTTTAAGGCTCTGAGCTGCAAACCTGGAGACCAGGGTTTGAATCCCACAGCTTCCACTTGCATACTGGGTGACCCTGAGCAAGTCTCTTAACTTCCTTGTGCTCCCAGGCCACACCTGGAAACAAGCTTCGGCTTAGTGTGCCTTTCCTGGTTAAACAATTTCCCCTTTCCCTTTCCTTCTTACACTGGCTAGATTGTTTAAAGAAGCCACTTACTATGACTCCTAGGACCCTTTCCCCTAAAGTAGTGCCCAGCTTAACCGATCCCATCCAATAGTCCATTCAGGGGTTCTTGGTCCCTCTATGCATCACCTTCACTATTTGGCACTGAAGGCTGCCAAACCTTGGGCCACCTCTCCAACCTTTGCAGCTCCTTCTGCATCTCAGGTACCCACTCCTCACTGTCTACCTTACCACAGAACTTAGTGTCATCTACAAAGAGACACAACTTGACCTGAATTCCTTTTCCTATGTTGCTGATGAACATATTAAAAAGAACTGGACCCAAGACTGATTCATGTGGCATCCCAATGGTGACCTTCCTCTACCTGGATCTGACTCTGTTTACCATTACCCTCTGCTGTCTCCCTTTCAACCAGCTTCCCACCCATCTATCTACAGTATGTCCTTCTATGCACCCAGATAAAAGAAACACAAAAAAATCTAACTGAATATTACTTCATTTTTTTAATTTGTGTATGACAGTAATTAAGAGATTATAAGGGAAAACATTTAATTAATTTGTATTAACTTAAAGGGGTTTTAAATTTTTTTAATGCCTAGTTGGATATTTTAGTGATGGAAAAAACAGAAACATAGCAAATGATGGCAGATATAGGCATGTGGCCCATCCAGTCTGCCCAAGCCTGCCTAATCATGGGACTGTGCCCTTGTCAGCCCTCTCTATCTTCTCCTCAATTTGATCTTTACCTATTATTGCCATGTGACTGTCCCATCCCATTTTGAACTTTCCCACTGTTTCAGCCCTGATTACACCTTCTGGAATCTTGTCCCAGTCTGTCACCACTCTTTCTGTAAAACAATACCTCCTGGCAGCCTTCATGAACCTCCCTCTGTCAGTTTCAGAGAGTTACCCCTGGTACCTATGTGTGGCTAACAAAGAGTTAGAAATGTTACTTTTTTGCTGTTTTGCACAAATCAGACTTTTCCAGCTGGCACCCCACAGATATGAGAAGGCCAGAGGTTAACTGCTACATATTTACACACCAGTTAGAAAGCAAAGACATGTGTCCCTGTGTATTTTACGACAGCAAATTGCAAGCTGCCTCATCACTGGAAGTTCAGTTTTTAAAACAGATGGCCAACCATGTCTGTTTGCATAATAAACGCATGACTTGTGTTTATCTGTGAGAACAACTTTAACAATATGAATGAGAACACAGATGTCAGAAGCCATGCTGGGCTTAAAGGGTCTAGGTCTGAGACAAGGAGTGAAAGATGAGGCCAGTCTGTTGATGTACAAACTGGCTGTTGTGAGAGAGAGAGAGAGAGACAGAGAGCTGAAATACTGTATATCATTTGTTATTTTTCACCTAAGATAGTACCTAGCATGAGGAAAGCTAAGTTTTGTGTTTTTGTATAATCATCTTTTTGTTTTGCATGTTTTTTCCTGTAAGCAATTTTGCTTTAATCCTTTCCAGTACTTTATATTCTAAGTAAATAAAGTATCCTTTTATTTATAAGAGCAGCGACTGACTAGTGGTGCATTTTAAAGAAGGTATTGTGAATCTCTAAGGTAGCCATTATTCTGAAATGACACACTATCCTATTCTAAGTAACTGGAGAAGCAGAATTCTTCCTGATATACAGGAGGTGATTTGGGTGAAAATGTGATAAGACAACCTGACGCTCCACCTGGAGCTCAATGGTTGTGCCTTGGCTTAGTACAATGGGACTAGTGACTGGGCTCAAAGTGTCCTAGTGTCCAATGCATGCCACCTTCAGAGAGAGAGAGAGAGAGAGAGAGAGAGAGAGAGAGAAGAGAGAGGGAGGGAGGGAGGGAGGGAGGAGGGAGGGAGGAGGGAGGAGGAGGAGGGAGGAGAGAGAGAGAGAGAGTGTGAGGTGAGGTGAGATGAGAGTGAGAGTGAGGAGTGAGGTGAGAGATATATATGAGTGTGGGCACATGACACAGTAAGGGGCAAACCTGGGTGAATGTCTGTGGCAGCCAGAGGCAAGTGGGGCATGGTCTGGAGCACGGACAAGCAGTTTGTCACATCATGTTACCACTCACTGTGAACAAATTGCTGCTCTCCACATTGTTTATTTGGTGGAGGTACTTGAACATCTAAATCATGTTGCCCCTCTTTATCCTGCCCTCCAAATATACAGTACATGTTTACATCCTCTAAGTGCTTCTCATAGAGGCTGTCCCAGTGGCACTGAGAGTTGAGGCGCTGGACACCACACCTCATGCTATGCTGGCGATCCAGGATCACAAGCAAATTTGGGCCACCTGGGGTCAACAGGTGAGGGAAGGGATTGAGCATCTGGAGGACTGCTCTCCATTCCCAGGGAGGGATTTGGGGACAGTTCCACTACCGTGCAGCTCCTGGTGGTGGCTGGGGGCAGTACCAGAACATGCAGTGCTAGCAGACACTGGGGGACAGAGTAACAGTGGGTGTCAGCACATTGGCGCCATGGACATCATTGGACAGCCGTGCTGTGAGGGGTGAAACAGCATGGAAAAACCCTGGTGGACCAGGGAGGAGACCAGGGCCCCAGGGGTCTAAGCCCCACATCCTCAATACCAGACTCATCCTCAGTGGTCTCTGGCATCACCCACAGGACAGACCCTCTAATATGCAGATAGAGCCACCCTCCCCCATGGGGGTGATCTGGGGGGGGGGACGAGAGTCCTGTGGGGAGGGACTTAAGAGGAGGGTCTTGGTGGGGAGTAGAGGGCAGACCGAGAGGACACCTCTAAATGATGCCTCGGCCTGAAGGAGACAAAAAAAGTTCACAAAAAAAAGTGCTTCTCAAAGGACCAACCCTGTTGCCCCGTCTCATTTTGTTGGCTCATCATTACACTTCTACTAACCCGTCTCTGTCCTTCCTTTATTGTGGGCTCCCAAACTGCACACAATAAAGCAAGTGAGAGATGAACAAGGGATCCATACAGGGGCTGTATTACCTCTCTCCTTCTGCTAGTGATCCCCCTTCCTAATGCACCCCAGCATCTAATTTACCTTGCCCACAGCCTTACTGTATTGTGCTTGTGCTTTCATATTCTCCATTATTAACTCCCGGGTTCTTTTCTTCTGATGTGCTGTCCCCATTTATCCTATATGCCATTCTTGGCCCATATATGCCTTGTACTTTTTCATGTTAAATTTCAGCTGCCACACCTTCAACTCCCTCTCCAGATTTTCCAGATCTTTCTTTACAGCACTTCTCCATTCCTTGGTGTACATGCTTATAAAGACTTTGGTGTCATCTGTGAAGTGGCATATCTTTCCCTGAACCCCCACCCACTGTATCACAAATAAATATGTTAAAGAGAACTAATCCTGGAACCAATCACTGGGGCACCCCACTCATCACTTTCCCTTCCATTGAGGGTTCTCCATTTAGGACTACATTATGCGTCCTCCTGCTCAGCCAATTTTGCACCTACCCCATAATCGTGTCCTCCATCCTCAGGTTGCCCAACTTCTTTGCCAGTTTCTCATGTGAGACTGAGTCAAAGGCTTTGCTGAAGTCTAAGTACCCAGCATCAACTGCCTGACTATCCATGGACTTTGCCACCCAATCGAAGAATTCAGTAAGTCATGCTCGGTATACCCTCACACTCTGAAATCCTGCTGACCACTGGCCTCCAGGAAGTCCACTATCCTTTCCTTAATGTAATTATACACTCCAGTAGTTTCCCCACTAAGGACATGAGACTGACTGGCCTATAGTTGCCTGACTCCTCCACACTTCCACTTTTATGTTGGGGGGGGGGCACATTTGCTGTCCTCCAATACTCTGGCACTTATCCTGTCTCCACAGAGTAGTTGAAGAGATCCATTAGCGAACCAGTCAGGATCTGCTTAATCTCACTTAACACTCTCAAGTGCAACCTATCTGGTCTCATTGATTTATTTACATTCACTGCTTGAAGGCCTTTCAGCACTTTCTCCTTCCTTATTGGCTCCTTACTGACACCTGCTAGTGATACCCTGCTGCAGAATGGCAGAGGGCCTCTGTCTTCCACCATGAATAATGAACAAAAATACTTGTAGCCATTCAGTAGATTTGCCTAACAAAGAAACAAAAACACAGAATTTGTTGGCAGAAAAGGACCGCTTGGCCCACTAAGTTTGCCAACATTCACAGACCCGATCTGGTCTCCAGCAACCCCTCTGTCTCTGTTCTAATGTACCCCTATGTTTATTACATAGGCAAGGCAAGGCAAGGCAAAATTTATTTAAAAGACGCCCAATCCTAGAGGCTCTGGGTACCATACAAACTTTTAAAATAAACATATAAAGATAATAAATATACAGTTTACACACAATAAAAATACAAAATCTAAAAAATCAGAAACATTACCATAAATATCAATCTAAACCTCAAATGCTTTAGAAAAAAAAAAAGTTTTCAACTGGGCCTTAAAAATGTCTACTGTGGGGGCTTTCCTGACCATAATTCGCAGAGAATTCCACAGAACAAGAGCCGCGGAGCTAAACACTCTATCGCCAGCGGATATCAACCTAGTTCTGGGAATGGCCAGAAAGCCACCACTAGAGGAATGAAGAGGGCGTGAGGAGAGGGCAGGTAGCAGAAGGTCCGACAGGTAACCAGGGCCCAGCCCATGTAGGGCCTTATAGGTGAGAAGACCCACCTTAAAGAGGACTCTCCACCTAACTGGCAGCCAGTGCAGTTCGCATAAAACCGGTGTAATATGACAGGACTTCTGCTGTCCAGTCAACAACCGGACAGCTGTGTTCTGCACCAGCTGCAGTCTACAGAGAGATCCTCCCGTGACCCCGAGATAGAGTGTGTTACGGTAATCAAGCCTTGATGTGACTAAGGCATGTATCAAGGTAGGGAGGTCCAGAGGCAGAACAAGGGGCTTAATCCTGGCAATGTTTCTGAGATGATAAAAACAGGTATGAACCGTGGAGGAAATTTGAGCCTCCATGGTTAAGTCCCTGTCAAGAATCACTCCCAGATTTCGCACCTTAGAGGAGGCCTTCAATGACACAGTACCAAGAACAAGCCCAGTTTCTGCGTCAGAGGCCATCCTATCACGGACTCTGTTCAACTCCACTACCAATACCTCCGTCTTATCGGGGTTTAGTCGAAACCAGCTGGAGGCCATCCAGTCGTTTATCTCGGCCAGACAGATATTAAGCACCTCCACAGCATTTGATGTTCCTGGGGCAAAGGAAAAATATAGCTGAGTATCATCAGCATAGCAATGAAAACTCAGACCATACTTCCTAATAGATCCCACCCAGAGGCAGCATGTACACTACGAACAACATTGGGGCCAGTACCCGATCCTTGAGGAACTCCACAAAAAGGAGACTGGGTGTAGATGAGAATTCCCCATCATAACCCGTTGCCTCCTGTTGGTGAAAAGGACTCAAACCATTTGATGACAGTTCCGGTGAGTCCACATAGGTCCCTAAAGTGGACAAGCAACACACAATGGTCCACAGTGTCAAATGCTGAAGAGAGATCGAGGAGAACAAGAATTGTCTTGTCTCCCTGATCTCTAGCCCTGAGGAGATCATTGTGCACCCGAAAAAGTGCTGTTTCAGTGCTATGTCTGGCACGAAAAGCCGACTGGAAGGGTTCATACAACTCGTGAGATATGAGGTGCTCTTCCAACTGAAGCGCTACCACCTTCTCAACAACCTTCCCCAAAAATGGAAGGTTGGAGATAGGACGGTAATTTGCTTTGATCTCCAGGTCCAAAGATACATGCTTGAATTCCCCCACCACCACCATTCTAGCCTCCACCACTTCAACTGATAGTCTGTTCCAGGTATTTACCACTCTTTCAGTGAAGAAATATTTCCTCACATCTCTCTTGAACTTCTCACTCTCTACCTTCATCGCATGCCCTCTGATCCTGGTGCTGGTCCTCATTTGAAAGGGGCTCCCCATCTGCACCCAGTTCACCTCATGAGGTACTTGTAGGTCTTGATCATGTCACGTTTCTCTCTTTCTCCTCTCTGCCAGGGTGTACATGTTGAGATCCTTCAGTAATTCCTCACGGGGCTTCCCCTGCCAATCCTGTACCATCTTAGATGCCATCCTCTGGATCACCTCCACCTTGTCTATGTCCTTTCTGAAGTGTGGTCACCAAAACTGGACACAGTATTCCAGGTGGGGGTGTACTAGAGAGTGATACAGCACCACCTCCTTCCTTCTGCTGAAGTTACCCTCCCTATGCATCCCAGCATTCCAGTAGCCCTGCCCATAGCCTTGTCACATTGTACTGCCAGCTTGAGGTCCTTTAAAACAATAACCTCAAGGTCCCTTTCTTGTCCAGTGACATGTTTTTGAATGCTCTTCAACTTTCCTTAGGTCCCTATGCATTTTGCGCCCCGGCCCCAGTATGTCCGCCCTATTGCAGATGTTGGTGTCATCTGCAAAAATACATACCTTCTCCTCCAGTTCTTCTACAATGTCCCCTATAAAGACATTGAAAAGGACAGATCCTAGTTATAAAGACATTGAAAAGGATTGGTCCTAGTACACAACCCTGTGGCATACTGCTGGTCATCACTCTCCCATCCTTAGAGTGAGTGCTGCTAACCACTATCCTGTGACGTCTGTTAACCAGTTTCTAAACCAGTTAATTGGGATGCCACTCTTAAGCTGGTCAACTTCCTGAACAGCCTCCTATGTTGAAGGCCTAACTGAAGTCTAGATAGCCCATGTCCACTGCCTTCCCCTGATCTATTTCTCTGGTCACCCCCTTGAAAAAGTCTAACAGATTCATTTGGCATGACCTTACCCCTGTGAATCTGTGCTGCCAGTAGTCCTGCAGCCCACTGGATTCTAGAGATGGGGTCAGGTCTGTTATTCACATGGGGCACAAGGTACAGGCCTCCAATACAGGGAGAGGATTTAGACAGAGCCCTGGGGGAAGCCATTAGCAAACTGGCCAGCAAGCGGAACATTTTGTTTATGGGGGCTTTAATCTGTGGGATGTAGAGCGGGGCATTATGGCTGCGGCTACATCAAGAGGTACAGCCATCCTCAACTCCAAACAAGGGACATTTCTCAGGCCGCTGGTTTTGGAACCCTCTAGAGATGGAGCAGTGTTGGACCTGCAACTTACAGAGACAGCATTGCTGACGTCACAGTGGGCATTTCCCTGGGTACAAGTGATTGCTGTACTGTGTGATTTGGCATACAGATAAGATAGGAAAAAAAAAACACTAAGACAAGGGTGCTGGACTTCAGGAGGGCAGAGTTTAAAGAAATAGGGAAGTGCCTCAGAGAATGCCTTGAAGGGAGACAAGGCAGGGGGGGGAGTGGAGGCTCAATGGAGAAAGATTAAGGAGGGTATAACCCAGACAATGGCATGCTATTTGAAGGAAGTGAGCAAGGGAAAGATGAGGAGGCTGCTATGGTTCTTCAAAGAAGTGGCAAAGACAGTGAGGGAGAAGAAAACAGCATCTAGAAAGTATAAGGAGACCCAGAAGGATGAAGACAGGGAGGTATATCTGGCAAAACAAAGAGAAGCAGAAGGTAGGGTGAGGGCAACTAAGCCACTAATGGAGGGGAGAATAGCTAAGGCAGTCAAGAAAGGGAACAAAACCTTCTTCAGGTATGTGAGGAAAAGAGGAAGACAAGGGGAGGGACACTAGGATGGTGAGGGGAACCTCACAGAGGAAGATCAAGAGAAAGTGGAAATACTAAATGATTATGTCTGCTCGGTCTTCACAGTAGAGGGTGACGGTGACAGACCAGCATGTTGCAGTAAGCTCTAGGGAGGGGGGGAGTGGACACAAGTCCATTCTCAGTGAAGAGGGTTCAGAAGGGATTGGAAGTCTTAAAGAAGACTAAGGTGATGGTGCTGGATGGGATTCATCCAAGGGTCCTAAAGGAACTGAGCAAAATACTAGCAACCCCTCTGGCAGCATTTTTTAGCACCTCAGTGAAGATGGGGGAAGTTCCAGAGGACTAGAGGAGGACCAATGTGGTCCCGCTGCACAAAAGCAGCAGTAGAGAGAATGCTACCAACTACAAACCAGTTAGTCTCACATCAGTAGTGGGGACGTTAATGGAGACACCACTGAAGGAGAGGCTTGTGGAGCACTTGGAGACAAAAGGGCTGCAGGACCACTGATAGCATGGTTTCACAGGGGGGAAGTCATGTAAAACTAATCTCATAGATTTCTTTGACTGGGTTACCAAGAAGGTGGATCAAGGGAGAACAGTGAACGTGGCCTATCTGGACTTCAGTAGGGCTTTCGACATTGCCACACAGGAGGCTAGTTAAGAAACTAAGCAGCCTGGCAGTGGGGGAAAAGTGACAAGTTGGGTACCAAACTGGTTTAGGGATAGGAGGCAAAGGGTGGTAGTAAATGGTAGCCACTCAGGCAATAGGGGAGAGAGACTAGTGGGGTGCCACAAGGTTTGGTGCTGGGACTGGTCCCCTTGAATGTCTTCATAAGCGACATTGCGGAGAAGCTTGAGGGGAAGGTGTGTCTCTTTGTGGATGATACAAAAATCTTCAACAGGGTTGATATTCAGGAAGGGGTGGAGGGAATGCAAAGGGATCTGGGGAAACTAAAGGAATGATCTAGAGGTGGCAGTTGGATTTCAGTGCCAAAAAGTACAAGGTTATGCACTCAGGGTTGTAGAACCCAGGGGCTGAGTATAAGAGGGGGGTAGTGGAGCTTACAGTCACCAAGCAAAAAAGAGACATAGAGATCATCATATCTGATGAACTCAGGAGATAAACCAGTGGAAATGCTAGCAGGATGCTGGGGTGCACTGGTAGAGGCATTTCTAGCAGGAGGAGTGAGGCGGTGCTTCTGTTGTATCACTCACTGGTCAGGCCCCACCTGGAGTATTGTGGTCAGTTCTGGAGGCCACACCTCTGCAAGAACATTGAAAGGCTTGAGGCAATACAGAGGAGGGCAACCAAAAAGGTGAGGGGGTTGCATAAGAAGCTGTACAATGAAAGGCTGCAGGAAGTCAACATGTACTCCCGAGAAGAGAAGAGAAGAGAAGAGAAGAGAAGAGAAGAGAAGAGAAGAGAAGAGAAGAGAAGAGAGTGAGACGGAACATGACTGAAACCTACAAGTATCTCACAGGTGCTAACAAGGTGCAAGTGGAGGGTCTATTTCAGAGAAAGGAGGACACTAGAACAAGGGGGCATGCAATGAAACCAAAGGGGGAAGCTTAGGAGAGATACTTCTTCATGGAAAAGACAGTGAATGACTGGAAGAGCCTACCAGAGTTGGTAGCGGGGCAAAGATTGTGGGGAGCTTCAAGCATGTGTGGGATAGGCACAGGGGCATGGTAGGTAGAGGAACGGGGAGGGAATGATCCACTGGTCTGTCTGACCAACTAGGGTTAGTGGTGATAGAATATGGAGGAACAAGAGGCAGATTGGAGGGTCCTTTTCTGCCAACAAAATCTATGTTTCCATGTTTCAGTGCTCAACCAGTCTTTCTTTTAGTAGGGCTTCCTTTAGTTTTACCACCACTGAAGTTAGAATCATAGAATCATTGAAATCTGTTGGCAGAAAAGGACCTCATGGCCCATCCAGTCTGCCGAACCCCGGAGACCTCCACCTTCCATTCCCAGCTTGCTCCCTGTCTGTTAGGCCCATGTACGTATCCCAAGCTCTTTTGAATTTGTCCACTGTATCTACCCCCACCACCCATTACAGCACTGTTCTATGGCCCCACCACCCTCTCAGTAAAGAATTTCCCCCAGTGTCACCTCTGAATCTTCCCCCCTCCAGTCTGAGTGCATGCCCCCTAGTGGATTTGTTCTCGTTCATTCTGAAGATGTTGTAAACCCTCACCCTGTTTATACCCTTCCAGTACTTGAATGTCTCAACCATATCCCCCTTTCCCTCTTCTCCTCCAACATGTACAGGCTCAGCTCCCCCAGTCTCTCTTCATATGACTTCCCCTGCAGCCCTTTCACCATGTTGGTTTCCCATCTCTGTACCCTTTCCAGCCTATCCTTGTCCCCTTGCAAGTATGGCCTACAGAACTGGACCCCATATTCCAGGTGTGGTCCGACCATGGTTTTATATAGTGGCATGATCCCCTCCCTATGCATGCCAACATTCTGAGAGCTTTCCTTGCTGCCCTGTCGCACTGACTCCGGACTTTCAGGTTGTCTAAAATAGTGATCCCCAGGTCTCTTTCCTGCTGTTACCCCCAGTTTTTCCCCCCAAGCTAGTACTTTGCCTTTGGTTTATTATGCCCTATATGCATGATTCTGCACTTTCTTGCATTGAACTGCAGCTGCCACCTTTCTGACCACTCCTCCACCCTAGCCAGATCCTCCCTCATACTTTCCACCCCCCTTCCACCATATCAGTCCCATTACAACAGATGTTTATGTCGTCTGCAAACAGACACACCTTCCCCTGTAGACCCTCTGTAATGTCCCCTATGTGTATGTTGTAAAGTATGGGCCCCAGCACTGACCCCAGTGAACCCACTCGTCACCTTTTCTTCCTTTGAGTGCGCTCCATTCACCACAATCCTCTGTGTCCTCCCCTCCAACCAATGTTCTATCCAGTTTGTGAACTTGCTTACCTCTCCCAAGTTGCCTACCTTGCCTATCAGTCTCCTGTGGGGGACGGTGTCAAAGACCTTCCTGAAGTCCAGGTAGGCCACGTCCACTGCCCCACCCTGGTCCCATACCTCTGTAACTCTGTCAAAGAAGTCAGTCAGGTTGGTTTGGCAGGACCTACCACCTGTGAATCCATGTTGATTGTCATCCAGGAGACCCTCTTCCTCTAGTTATTTTATCAGCCTTTCCTTAATAAGTGCCTCCATTAGTTTACCAACACGGAGGTAAGGCTAACCAGGCAGTAGTTTCCAAGCTTCTTCCTTCCTCCCTTCCTTCCTCTTTATGTAATGGCACCACCTCAGCCCTTTTCCAGTCCCCAGGAACCCTTCCCATGAGGAGCGACAGATTAAATAACCTTGTGAGCAGTGTTGCCAGCTTCTGTTTTAATTCTTTGAGTGCCCTCAGGTGAATCCTATCCAGGCCCATCACTTTATCCATCCACAGTTTTCCTTTTTCTTCCAGTAACCTATCTTCCATGAAGAGACCTTAGTCCAACTCCCTACCCATCCTTCCCCTGCTTTCCAACTCTGGCCCTTCCCCATCTCCACCGTGAAGACTGCTGTAAAGTATTCATTCAGAACATTAGCTTTTTCTAATATCCCCCTCTACCAGTACCCCCTTCCCCTTTGAGCTTCATAATCTCCCACTTCCCTTTCCTTCGGTCACTCACATATCTGAAAAACTTCATACCCCCCCTTTTTGCCTCCCTTGATATATACTCTTCTGTTTCAACCTTCTCCCATCTGATCACTTTCCCCACTTCCCTCAGTTTTTCCTTATATGCCTCCTTGTCCTTCTCCCTCTAAGAGGCTTTATATACCCTGAATGCCCTCCTTTTCTCCCTAAGTGTATTCCTCACTTCTGTAATGAACCAAAGTGGTTTCCTCCCCCTCTTATTCTTGCTCACCATCCTAACACATAGTTCTGTCACCTTCAATATTCCTCATTTAATTTCCCCCCCACAGCTTCTCCACATCATCCATGTTCTCCTTCTCTTCTAGCTCCTTCTGTACAATGTCCCTCATCCTCCTAAAATCTGCCTTTCTAATGTCTAGCACCTTAGTGGTGGAACTACTCTTAACCGGCCCCTTTCTTTACTGTCCTATGGTCACTGTCACCCCAATTTTCCCCAACCTCCACCCCTTCGACACCATCCCCATTTGTCATAACCAGATCTAGTATGCCCCCCCAGTAGGTTCTGTGACTAGCTGATTTATGAACACTTCCTGCATGGCTTCCAACAGCTCCCTACTCCTTTCTGTGGATGCTGATGGGATTTCCCAATCCACGTCTGGTGGATTTAGATCTCCCATCACCACAACTTCCCATTTGCTGGCCATCTCCTGTATCTCCCTGCTCATCTCTCTGTCTACTTCCTCCCCCTGATTTGGTGGTCTGTAGACTACCCCTACCCTCACTGCCTTCCACCCCATTTTGCTTAAAGTGACCCATAGGGTCTCCACTGATCCATCCCCAACCCCACACACCATTGTTCGAATTCCCTCCTTCACATATAGGGCAACCCTTCCACCCCTTTTTCCTGTTCTGTCCTGCCAGTAGAGTCCATACCCCAGTATTCCCACCTCCCAACTGTGGCTTTCAATCCACCACGTCTCCGTAACTGCAATTAGGTCCAGGTTGCCCTCCGCCACCACCACCTGCAGTTCTTGCATCTTATTTCCTAGACTCCTGGAGTAGTTAACAAACCCTTCCACCAGCCCACCCTCTCCTTTCCTCCTCCTCCTCCTCCTCCCCCCACCCCATGCCGCTTGCCCCCAGCTGTGGGGGACAGTGAGTTAGGTCACTTCCTCCTGCCATTCTCACTGGGCTACACCTAGCTTCACACTCCCCCTCTCCTAGTTTAAAGTGCTCCCTAGTATTAGGGAGTGGAATGACCAGATTATGATTGCTAGCCTCCTCCCTGCTGCTGTTATGTAGCTTTCTCATCCTCTACCCATTCCACCCCTTTCATCAGCCTGATCACACCTCTCATGGTTTTGTATTGCTCTCATATGCATGTATAGCGAAAAAATGCCTTGTCACCTCCCTAACCCCTTCAACCAACCTTTGTTATGCTTCTGCCGATGCCTGTCTCACTGCCCTGTTTTCCACTCTCATTTCTTCCTGGTATGCCCTGTCTTCCACTGTTTCACTCCTTTTATATGGTACTTAGAAAATGCCTTACTTTTTTCCTGTACCGTCTCCGCAGTGCTGTTTGAGAACCATAGTGGTTTATTTCCCCTTCTATCCTTCCTACCATTTTTGCACAGAGATCTGTCACCCTCAAGTCCTCCTCTTTTAATTAGATCCTATTTTCTGGCTATTCCTGTTATCTTCACTTTCTGTAATTTATCCCCAAACACCTCCTACATCATCCTTTGGTCCTGGAGTAAACCCCCTCAACTTTAAGCTTGCTCTCAACCTACACAGTCATGTGATCCCTTGAACCCGGGGTCCCCTTACCACTATCTCCCCTACACTGTTCCTGTTTGTCAGGAATAGTAAAAGGACACCCTTACCTGATCCTCACACACTAATGTACAAATTCCTAAAAGTCTAGTGGTAATCCCCAACAACCTTGATTACTGTTCAGTGGTATCCTCTTCACACTCCAATCCCTAATGTGAAAAGAAACTGCCCTGGTAGTCCAGTGATACCCTCTCCTACCCCAATACCTGTTGTAAAATAAATACCACCACCCCCCAGCCTGGTTCACCAGCTCAGCACTCACCACCTTCCTTCCATTGTCCAGTACCTGCCTCCACCTAAAAAGCCTGTGGACATACGAGGCAGAATGGTGGAGGATGACTGTCCCTACCCTTACCCCCTCAGATGGCAGTCATCCGAAATGACAGGAACCAAGTACATCCACACTGTGTTTCTACTGAAAAGTCAGTTTGGATTTGAAGCACTGGGGTGGTCTCTGATGCAGTCTCTCTTGTTCCACTTGCCACAATAAACACCTGTCATTTGCTATCCAGCTTGGTTAGTAGTATTTCTATGTGCACCTCAGTTTTGGGTACTTGTGACTCTGCCCTACACTGCTGCTGAAAGTTCCCTTTTGTAGAGTGTTGATGTTTGCTAATATTGGAAGACTTGTTTGCTGATGTTATTTGTGCAATAATTATATTGCTTTTATAAACAAGACCATTTTTAAATAATTGTAAATATACTTGACAAACATTTATAATACCTGAGTTGCTACTGTTAACAGAACACAGTGTCTAAGCACGTTAAGTTTGTATGTCAGAAAAATTCGAGATTTCATGGACATCAGATCCGACATAGAATCCTTAATACCTAGGGCCGCCCATCAGTGCAGTAGTAGTAGTAGTAGTACCACTCACGACACTGGCAAACTGGGTTCAGGAATGAGCCTATGTCATTGGGGCAGGCTTGGGGGTGGAGGATCAAGCATTCCAGGGGATGTTCTCCTCCTCCCGGGGGGGGCTTGCTGATCTCGCTGCATTACTGCCACCTACAGATGTGCAAGTGGTGGGGCACACAGGATACAGGGAGGGAGGGACACACTGTGCTGTGTCTCACATAAGCGTGCTGACATTGGCATCCCTATTGGGGATGGATATATAGCACAGCAGAAAGGGCAGAAAATTAGAAACCACCCTGGCTGGCAAGATGTTCACCAACCCTCCACAGGCCTGGCACCAGTGACCTTGGTGCCTCCCAGAATCTAGATCTGTGAATGGCGAATTGAGGGACTACCTTCCAACTTGCCATAGAGGGCAAGCCGTGGAGGACTTGGGTGGGTAAGTCCAGGGAGAAGCTGGGTGATGGGGCTTGGAGGGTCAGTGGGAAGGAGGGTTAGCCAGGGGTGAAAGGAGGATGAACAATGAATAAAAAAATAACTCATAATACCTAAGGAGGATTAGAGTTTATTCATGTTTCATTTGTCCTTGAGACTTTCACTTACATGTACTGTATTTATGTTTTAACTGGTATTTTGTATGATACTGTATTATAAAGTTTCTTTATTTAGTAGCATTTTAACATCTCTTGTACTAGAGGAGAATGAAATGAAGCAAAATTGCACATTTATAGAATACAATTTAAAGGTGTGCAGGCACTATACAGCAGCTGTTGTATATCACTGTATAGATCTTCATTACTAAATACTCACTGTGCAACCCTGAGCAACTCACAAAGCATATGAACATATGACAAAGCCAGCAAAATAAGGCCATTAGGTCTATCTAGTCTGCTTGTAGTGCAGTGTCCTCAGCAAAAGCTACTGACCCTGCTCCCCTGTCCCCAATCTACTCTTCTCCTCTGTCCACCCATCCCTTGACCATTATTTTCCCCTTAACTCTATCCCAGCCTCTCTTGAAGCTGTCCACTGTCATAAATGAAGCCATCTCTTCTGGAAGCAAATTCTAATCCACCATCACCCTCCCCTTGAAGAAGTGCCTCCTAGCCTCTCTCAAAAACCTCCAGCTTGAGACTGTCCCCTCGTGTTTCAGTTCCCACTAAGCTTGAAGAGACCCTCCTTATCCACCATATTTATTCCTTTCTAATACTTGAAGGTCCCAATCATGTCTGCCTCTCTCTCTCTCTTCTCCTCCAGGGAGTTTTATGTTCAGGGCCTCTGACTGCTCTTCGTACATCCTACTCTGCTGCCCATAATCATCATTGCTGTCCTCCTTTGGACTATCTCCAGCAGGTTAATGTCCTTTTTATGGTATGGACGCCAGTACTGTAAACTATATTCCAGATGCAGCTTCACCAAAGACCTGTACAAGCCAGGGCAACACCACCTCCTCTCCCCTATTGTTGATCCATCTGGTAATGAAGCCCAGCATTTTATTTGCCTTTGCTGCTGCTTTCTTACATTGTGTTGAGTGTTTCAGATCACAAGCGATCATCACTCTCAGGTTCCTCGCATCCTCTGATGCAGAAACACAGATCTTCCCAGGCTGTACTCAGTCCTCGGTTCTTGGCTTCAAGGTGCATAACTTTGTATTCCTTTGCATTGAAGCCAAGCTGCCAAATCCTGGACCACCTTTCCAATTTTTCCAGATCCTCCTTTAGGTCTTGTATCCCTTCTGCTGTGTCCACCTTCCCACAGAACTTGGTATCATCCATGAATAGGCACATTTTGCCCTTAGTGCCATCCTCTGTATCATTGATGAAGACGTTGAACAGCACCTGTCTGAGCACCTAGTCCTGTGGGACCCCACTGGTGACCTCCCTGATACTCAGTAGTTCACCCCCCACCACCACTCTCTGGGTCCTGCTTCTCAGCCAGTTTTCCACCCCATTTGGTCACCTTCTCCCCAGTCCCAAGATCCACCAACTTCCTGATCAATCTCTTGTGAGGTACAGAGTCAAAGGCCTTGCTGAAGTCCAGGTAAAGGATGTCCACCGCTTAGCCCCATCCCCTGTTTTAGTGACCCAGTCTAAGAAGTCAATCAGATTTGTCTGACACAACCTCAGTCCCATAAACCCATGTTGCCTCTCATCCTGGAGGCCATGCTCATCCAGATACTCCACTAACCTTTCCTTAAGTATGGTCTCTATGAGCATGCACATGATTGAGGTTAGACTGACTGGTATGTAATTCCCCGTGTGCCATTTCCCTGTCCTGCAGTACCACACCCGGGTCCAATGAACTACTAAACAGGCCAGCCAAGGGATCTACAAGCTCCTCCACCAGTTCCCCTTAGCATCCTTGGGTGGATGCCATCTGGGCCTGGGGATTTATCTACCCTCAATGCTAGCAGCCCTTTCCTCACCCTATCCAGCTCTATTAAAACATCTGGTCTGTCTCTCTCTCTCTGGTGAAGACAGAACAGAAGTATTCTTTCAGTAAATTTTTTTTTGGCCCCAGTCTCCTCCACCCATCTCTTTCAAAACATCTGTGTCTCTCACTCACCATTTATTTATTTATTTATTGATGTATCGGAATTGCAACCCTCATCGTACATAGTACTGGACAGGGCAGGAGAGACATACAGTGAGTGGAAAACAGACAAGAGTGCAAGAATAACAAAAAGCAAAGCAATAAATATATACATTAAATACAGATGGTGTAGGCCATAGCAGTGAGAGAGGGTCCCTTCTTGCTGGTGACCGGCCTATACATGATGGTAGCTAAGCAAGAAGGAGTGACCATTGTGTACAACTACAGTATTACATTACATTAAGAAGTAGTCAATAGGAGCATGAAGATAAGCTCAAATTTGCAGTTACTGGTCTATACCTGATTGTAGCTAAGCAACAAGGAGAAAAGCCCACCGATACATAAACAAGGTGGGTGGAGATGGTCAACTGGTTGGGGCAGGACCAAATGGTGCTGCGATAAGTTGCAGTTATGGGAGTTGAGAAGGTGGTTGTGGAGGGCAGATTTAAACAGCCTGACTCTGTGCTCGGATGTGATACTAGGCTGAAGGGTGTTAAACAAGGTAGGGGCCTGCACACCTTTAAATTGTATTCTATAAATGTGCAATTTTGCTTCATTTCATTCTCCTCTAGTACAAGAGATGTTAAAATGCTACTAAATAAAGAAACTTTATAATACAGTATCATACAAAATACCAGTTAAAACATAAATACAGTACATGTAAGTGAAAGTCTCAAGGACAAATGAAACATGAATAAGAGCTTCAAGAGAGGCTGGGATAGAGTTAAGGGGAAAATAATGGTCAAGGGATGGGTGGACAGAGGAGAAGAGTAGATTGGGGACAGGGGAGCAGGGTCAGTAGCTTTTGCTGAGGACACTGCACTACAAGCAGACTAGATAGACCTAATGGCCTTATTTTGCTGGCTTTGTCATATGTTCATATGCTTTGTGAGTTGCTCAGGGTTGCACAGTGAGTATTTAGTAATGAAGATCTATACAGTGATATACAACAGCTGCTGTATAGTGCCTGCACACCTTTAAATTGTATTCTATAAATGTGCAATTTTGCTTCATTTCATTCTCCTCTAGTACAAGAGATGTTAAAATGCTACTAAATAAAGAAACTTTATAATACAGTATCATACAAAATACCAGTTAAAACATAAATACAGTACATGTAAGTGAAAGTCTCAAGGACAAATGAAACATGAATAAACTCTAATCCTCCTTAGGTATTATGAGTTATTTTTTTATTCATTGTTCATCCTCCTTTCACCCCTGGCTAACCCTCCTTCCCACTGACCCTCCAAGCCCCATCACCCAGCTTCTCCCTGGACTTACCCAACCAAGTCCTCCACGGCTTGCCCTCTATGAAAAGATCTCTGAGCAACGGCCGTCCTGACCCTAGGGACTAATAGGAATGTTTTTTGTGGAGCTTCACCTAGAGACAGTCGGTGTGGAGGCACAGACTAAGTTGGACAGACTTGGGGGGGTTAAGCCGGTGTGGATTGTTTGGGTGAGCAACCAGGTCTGGTAAAGTAGCCACTCATTAAGGAAGAGCAGGTTTGACAAGGAATATAGCGTACTGGTGTGGGTGAGCCTGTCAGCATCTGTGAGTAGCCGACAGGCCTTGTTGAGTGTGAGCTTGATTTTACCCAGGGCAGTGTTGTCTTCTGCACCATATATCAGAAGTCCATAGTCCACTAGGGAGAGGACTGATGAGTCAATGGCTAGTCTTAGTGCTTCTGGGGGGAGACAGGCTCTGTGCCAGTATAGCAAGCTTATTCATGAATTTATGGCAGAGCAGAGGGTGTGGATGTGGTCATGAAAGGTGAGGGCAGAGTTGAAGATGATACCTAGGTATTTGTATAAGGTAACCTGCTTAAGAGGGTGGTGGAAGAGGGACAGAATAGACAGTGCTGAACCCTTGAGTTTGTTCTGATTGTGGGTGAACAGTAGGGTTTTTGTCTTTTTAAGATTAATTACAAGCCTGTGGTCGATGAACCACTGCTCAGTCTGAGTAAAGGAGAATTGCAGAGCAAGCTGGAGTTGGGCAGGGTCGGGGTGGGATGCAAAGAGGACCACATCATCTGCATAAAGGAGTATTTTTTCCGTGGGGGCATTGGGCAGTGTGTTTAGGTACAAACTAAACAGTAGTGGCCCCAGAATAGAGCCTTGTGCAACACTGTAGTCGACCTGATGGGGGCTAGAGAGGATAGTGTTGATTTTAACGCACTTGGTTCGGGCTGTGACATAGTTGGTGACCCAGCTTATTGGGCCTTTGGAGAAATCAATGATAAATAAAAATCAAGTTGTGTGAGGGCATTAATGAAAAGAGGGTGGCAGGCCGTCTCAAAGGCCTTCGACAAATCAATGTAGGCCGCCCCTGTGAGGTGCCCTTTGTCTAGGGCAGAGTGAGTGAAGATGGAGAAATCTATGAGGGCAGTTGTGGTGCTGAAACCTTGGCGAAAGCCGTACTGCTCCATACAGAGGCCATTACGCGCTGTGAGGTAGTCCGTTATTTGGTCGGCAACAATCTTTTCCAAGGCTTCCCCCTTGTGGCACTGGTCTGTATCTCTCCCTGATGAAGATAGAACAGAAAAGCTCCCAGTATTCCATTCCACCCAGTTACAGAAATGTGTGGAAGCAAACCCCAACTGGAAATTAAATGTGGCACAGGGCTCGAAATAATGGCCTCAAGGGTACCTTTCCTCCAGAAATGCAGTTGGTGCAGTATACATTTCCAAGGCAAATGTAACATTTCCACAACAAAATAAAATTTAATTTTAGAAAAAACAGTGGGAGCAGTTCAGGAGCACAATTTAAACCTCCTCTTCACTCTCTCTCCCTCAGAGGAACTGCTTGACAGGTTGTTTTCTATGTTTTATAAAACTTTTCCCTTTCTCTTACATTTAGCTTTTTTTAAAAAACTTCACATTTTCTCTTATATTTAGCTGTTTCTGGTCTCCTTTCTTTTTCCAGGGCCCATAGTAACAAAGCACCAGTTGGATCAAAGTTCTTTATTTGTATAGGTGGCAGTTTGACAAACATCAATGCCCCAGCATCTCAGGAATCACGCATGATCTCCAGTCAGTTTTAATGCATTTCATGACTGAAAACCCAGACTCAACAATGCTTGAACTTGAACTTAATACTAACACAATGCTTAAAGGAGCAAAGATGTTGGGAAATTCATCCTGTTTTCCAAACAGCTTTTTAAGTGGTGAGTAAGGATTGTTACCCAGTACTGGTTTGAGAGCAACAAGATGGAGACCACATTTCATCAACAGGCAGAATTCCCCAAAGCATACTGCTGGGTTAAGGCCTTAGCCTACTAGTGCCATAGAAAAGTATTCATCTAAAAGTGTCACATCTCTTCTGCCACAGGCATCATCATTATTAGTTTCTGGTACAAATGTTGTCCAATTTCTTGGATTGAAAATTTAACGTGCTTGTACGACATTGTGTGTCTTCCCCTGGTGAAGGACTTATCACGTTCTTGAATAGCTCTTTCACTGACTTACCAATTTCAACTCTGAAATGGGTCAGATTTTGTACTACAGTACTTAATGTGCCAGTGAACTGCTGCCCCCTTTCCAACACAAGTACCTCATCTTTGAATTCTGCTCTGTCTGCAGAGATATTGTTGACAGCCAGAAAGCACTCACCAGCCTGTAATATAACAATGTTCTAAGGAGAGAACAGCAGTCTCAACATTGTCTGCAATTTGGAAAATAATAATTTTTTCTTGCTGAAATGCCATGGATACAGACAGAACCATCTGAAAAATGTCATTCATTAGATGTATTGCAGTGAGATGTTTTTGTATGAGAAGACTTTTTCACAGCTTAGCTCCTTTCATTCCTGTGACCGCATGGCCACTAGTAATGACTTGACCATCACTAACCTGTGTTATGCAGAAACAAAGAAGCACAGAACATAGAAACATAAAACTTGATGGCTGATAAGAGCCGCTTGGCCCATCTAGTCTGCCCATTTTCCCTACTTGTTTCATTTACCACAGATCTTAAATGATCTGTGGCTTACCCTCTCTTTCCTATCACTAGAGTTCCTTTATGTTTGTCCTACATGTTTTTGAATTCCCCTACAATTTTTGCCCCTGCAACCTCTGCCAGGAGGCTGTTCCATGGATCCACCACCCTTTCCCTGAAAAAATAGTTTCTCACATTACTCCTACATTAACCCCCCCGTCTTCATATCATGGCCCCTTGTTCTTGAACATCTGTATTTTTGAAAGATGCTACCCTATTGTACCTTATTTACACTCTTGAGGTATTTAAAAGTCTCTATCATATCTCCCCTCACTCCCCTCTCCTCTTCTGTCCTCCAGGGAATACATATTGAGATCCTCCAGTCTCCCCTCATATGACTTTTGGTGCAGCCCCTGCACCATATTTGTCACCCTTCTCTGAACCACTTATACTCTATGTCCTTCCAGAGATGCAGCCTCCAGAACTGCACACAGTACTCTAGATGAGGTCTCAACAATGTTCTATACAGTGGCACTACCACCTCCTTCCTTCCACTGGAGATACCTCCCTTTATGCACCCCAGCATTCCACTGGCTCTCCTCATGGCCTTCTCACACTGTTTGGTAACCTTTAGATCATCAGATATGATTACTCCCAGGTCCTTTTCCAGTTTGGTTGCTGTCAGTACCTCTCCTCATCATATAACCCCCCCTGCATTTCTATGCCCCAAGTGCATGATTGCACACTTCTTTGATTGAATCTTAGCTGTCACACCCTTGCTTAGGTCCCTTCTCATTTTCTCTACCTCTACTGGAGAGTCAACCCTGTTGCAGATCTTCATGTCGTCTGCAAAGTGACACATCTTCCCTTCCAGACCCACTGCAATATCTCGTATGAAGACATTAAAGAGGATTGGTCCAAGCACTGATGCCATACGGGACCCTGCTGATCACCCCCTCTCTTTGAATTGAACTCCATTCACCACCACCCTCTATGCCCTATTGCGCATTCAATTTTTGACCCAGTTAATAACCCTGGGGCCCACTTCCAGGCTGCCCAGCTTGTTTACTAGCCTCCTATCTAAGTCGGTGTTGGAGGCCTTGTTGAAATCCAGCTAGGCCATATCCGCCATCCCTCCCTGATCCACCTCCCTAGTCACCCAGTCAAAGAAATCTATCACCATCATCATCATCATCATTTATCGGAAGGCAAATTGAGAGGGGTTCTAGCATTTACAACTGCATCCAGTATAAACATATAAATACAAGTACAAAATTGACATAACACACTTCATACATATAACATTTAAGTTACAGTAAAAGCAGAATCATCATTTAAAGTAGGCTTTCAACCAAAGCAGTCGCAATGATTATATGCTAAACTTGCAAGTGAGGCTCTAAGCCGGGCTAATGGGAGTAAGGTATTTAAGTTACATTTCTTCCATATGAATTCCCATGCTCAGGAGACAGAAACAGCAAAAACAAATTCCCCAAATTTAGAACGATATTTAGGTATATGGTAATTTGAAAGTTTGGTAGATCGGAGAGAATTTTTAGAGGAAGGTCTATCTAAAAGTATATTTAACAAGTATGAAGGTAAATCATTAATAATAAATCTATTAATCAAATACATACCTGTGTAATTCTCTTCGATCTGCCAAGGAAGTGCAACCAACAAATTCATATCATTGGCAATGATGGGTTTTATATGGAAAACCAGTAACTAATATTAGAACACTGTGATATAAATGATCCAGCGAACCAAGAACAGATAAAATAGCATTTCTATAAATACAATCTCCATAGTCCAGAACTGCAAAAAATAATGAATTGACAAGAAGCTATCAGATTTGTTTGCCACGATCTTCCCGCTGTGAATCCATGCAGCTTTGAATCCTGTGCTCCACTGGATTCAAGATACAGTATGTCACAAACCTTTCTTTTAGTAGTGATTCTATTAGTTTCCCCACCACCGAGGTCAGGCTGACTGGCCTGTAATGCCACCTCCTCCCTGCTCCCACTTTTGTGGAGAGCGACTACATTTTCCCTCCTCCAGTCCTTTGGTACCACACCTGTTTCTGGCAAACTGTTGAACAGGACTGTCAGTGGTTCTGCCAGCATCTCCCTGAGCTCTCTTAATACTCTGGGATGTATCCCATCTGGCCCCATTGCCTTGTCCACTTTCAGATTAGTGAGTTCCTTTAAGACTCTCTCCTCCTTAACTGGAATGATGTCCACCTACCTCCCAGTGGTGCTTCCATCACCTAACTTTGGTCCCTCCCCTTCCCCTTCTTCTGTGAATACTGAGCAAAGTATTTGTTCAGGATTTCTGCTTTTTTTTGGTCCCCCTCATCACACTTCCTTCCTTTCATTTTTTAGTCTCACAATCCCGCTCTTAGTCTTTTTTCTTTCACTAACATACCTGAAAAAGTTCTTGTCCCCTTTTGTTATTGCATGAGCTATTTTTTCTTCTGTTTGCTCCTTTGTGCTCCTGACTGCTTTCCCCACCTCCCTCTGCTTTTCCAGATACAGTTTCCTGTCTTCTTCCTTCTGTATTTCTTTGTACCTCCTGAATGCCACCCTTACCTTCTCGGCCACTTCCTTACATGCACAACAATGCTTTTCCACATTTTAGTAACCACATTTAAGGCTCTAACCCTGTGGGCTAGCCATCTGGTTCCCAACATGTTCTCTGGTATAAAGTACTGTAGACCCAGGACAGAGGATGTTTGTTTCAGCCCATTCCACACCACTGATGAGCTATGGTAGTACTAGACAATCTGCTGTAATTGGTCATCAATTTACTGCACTAAGTTGCAAGGCTTGGCTACATCTCATAGTGCCAGTTCAAAGTGGTGGACTGAGCAGTGGACCAAGACTACATGATTCACTTGCTCCCGAACATTTTGGCAACCCCATTATTGATTCCACAATTTACTGCTGCACCATCAGCACAGAGCGCTACCATGCACGAGGAAATATCCTCTGCTTTTGCATTTACTTTAATACTGTAAATAACTACATAGAAAATGTTATCTGATGTAAGCTTACCTATGTTTATGATGGTGAGAAACATTGTCACAGGTTCACCATCCTTCACATATTGCATATAAACAAGTAGTCCAGGAGCCAGGTGTATTTATCTATATGTGTCTAGGGCTGAAAGGTTTGATGACTGTTTCCTATGTAAAAAAGTGAGTGAATCCAGATTTACAATCTTATTTGCTCAAAGCTGAACATTTTCTTGGAAAATACACTTCTGCAATGAAAAAATGAACTGTCGGTGAAAATTGTGTATATCTTAATTAACGGTTCCTTCTTTAATGTCAGTTCTATAAGCTTTTATTGAAATACTACACACACTGTAACAAACAGCAACATATGTATTACAGGCTTAATATTAATGTTATTATTTATTTTATTATGTATTTAACTTGAAACAATCAACTTTTTATGACGTTTTATGACCCTAAGTACAACAATCAGTATTCTTATTCACTGTATTTATTATCTGACATGTTAAGCAAGTCTGTCTCATCAATATTGACATCACAGTCACTGTCGTCATCTTCTTCATTTGGTGGTACAACTTCACATGTGAACCACATTGACTTGTATTTGCCATCGTCATAGGGCCAGCCATTGTTCTCTGGCTTCAGTAGTGTCATTTCTGGTTTGTCTGTGTTTTTTCATAACAATGAAATGTAATTTGCATGGCAGATGTGTTGTGCCAGGTTGATTTGCATGGTGGCAGTGAGCTTGCGTCTGCTCCTTTGATCTTAATCTTTGTCACTTAGTCAATACTTGACATTGAGCATACTGTAGCGGGCTATGTTGACACTCTTTACTTTTTGTCCATACAAGGTACACACAAAGCTCTCAGTTGTATTCTCAGTTTCTTTAGACAAGTGTGGACATCCCAGTTTTCCAAATGCCTGTGTGTACTCTGTATTCTTTTCCGTAATTGTTAGAGGTCACACCTTCCCCTTGTCTTTCAATGCTGGTTAATAGTTACACCCTGTCAGTGCATGGAGACCTAGTAGAGCTGCACACACAGATCTGCCTAACTCTGCTGACAAGCGGGATACGTTTATGAATCTTCTTGTGTTATTCCCTGAATGGCCAACATCCATGTGCAGTTTGAGATTATCGTTTAGAGTTGCAAGATTCAGCAGAATGACCAGAATATCAGTATCATCTGCCCTGACCACTACATGCACATCTTCACCCTCATTTTGACTACAAATGTAGTGTATGTGTTGCATGATTCTTGTGTCTGCTTCTATGTGTTCGCTTTTTAGGGCCTTGCACTCTAGTCTGAGTACATGTCCTGCTTCCACTTTGTATGAGTAACAAGTTTTTCCTACTGCATACATGATCTTTTTATCACCTAGAACTTCACAGTACACATCAGAATTCCATGCTGTAGCTAGAAAACCTAGGAGTGTCATCTTGAATGAAGATGAAGACAGGGATCCAGCAAAGTCTTTTGGTTGGCTTTGGTCAGGGCCAGTTATGAGACAGGAGAGTGGAGTGATGCTATGCTTTCCTCTCTTCTCTTGTTCAAGACTTTTGATTGATGGTGACTTGTAACAGTCACTGACAAGGTGGGCTTTGTTTACGGAAGTACGGCAAACAAGAGACAGGATGGTTTTTGCCACACTGTAGAGTGTTGGTGGCAGGTTTGTAAGACTTCTGATTGAGAACATGGCATCAACCACAGTGGCATTTACAGCATCGGGGTGGCTACTTTGGAATCTGGTCTCAAGTTTCTTCAGCAGTGTTGACTTCATTGTTGTGTTCATTGATCCATCAATGTTTCCTAAGGAGAGGGGTACCAGGGTTAGCAGGTAGGCAAACACCATCATAAGTTCAACTGCTGAAGTCACAGATAGATAGATATAGCAAGCATCCAAAGAGATCTTGAGTTTCTTTCAACTCAACGATTTTCTTGTCCTTGTTCTTAATCTTCACCATAATTGCATCATGTGCAAAGTTCTTCAACTTGTATCTCTTGATGGGTTCCTCGAAACTAGTTTGTAATGCATTCATCTCTAAACACATGATACATCCAAGTACCCATCTCAGTAACCTGTAGCACTCTGTTTGCTACCTCTTGTGATGCTGCTTTTCCACTACCTGTTGAATAAAGATTGCTGTCCTCAAACGCATCCCAGAATGGATTCATGGAGGAGTCTATTGTGTTCAACAACTTGTTTAGATCCTTCAAATCTTGTTTAACTCTAAAACTCTTCAGCTCTTGGCTGGCTTCTTCATGGCTGACAAGACTAACTTTTTCCATAAGACTTCCAACAATTTTACTTTGAGCTGACTGCAGAATGTTCTACCTCCTCCTTGCATTGATGTTCTGTGTCAAAGAAGAAATCCCGGTTAGTCTTGATGCACCATCAGCATTAATTGTCTGTTTCAAGGTCAAGTTTACATCATTTCTGCTAAACCCTCTCTTTGATCTTGCAATGGTTACTGCTCCATTCTCAAATTTTTTCCTTAGTCTCATGTGGGTCTCATCCATGTTTAGCAAATTCATAAGGTACAGGGTCATCCACTTGACATAGTTGTGGTGTCCAGTTGTGAAGTAGAGAAGTATCATATTCTCCAAGCTTTATACAAAGAGAAGCAAGTCATTTGTCCTGATGGAATGGCAGAAGAGTGGGTAGAACTCTACCAAACTGCAGTACTGAAGCCAAAATTGGGCAGCTGCACCATAGAAACATAGAAACATAGACTTTGACAGCAGATAAGGGCCGCTTGGCCCACCTAGTCTGCCCATTTCCCTACCTACAGGATAGGCCACAGATCCTAGTTAACCAACAGCCTATTTCTTCCTACCCCCCCCACAAGAATTGCCTTATGTCTGTCCCATGCATTCTTGAATTCTCCCACAGTTTTAGACCCCACAACCTCCTCAGGAAGGCTGTTCCATGCATCCACTACCCTCTCTGTGAAATAATACTTCCTCACATTGCCCCTGAATCTCCCCCCTTCTATCTTTAAATTGTGTCCCCTTGTTCTTGCACGTCTCTTTTTCTGAAAGATGCTACCCTCTTGGACTTTGTTGATTCCACTGAGGTACTTAAAAGTTTCTATCATGTCCCCCCTCTCCCTTCTTTCCTCAAGGGTATACATATTAAAATCCTTTAGTCTCTCCTCATATGACTTCTCTTGCAGACCCTGCACCATTTTAGTTGCCCTCCTCTGGACTGCCTCTATCCTGTCTATGTCCTTGCAGAGATGGGGTCTCCAGAACTGGATGCAGTACTCCAGATGGGGTCTCACCAACTGTCTGTACAGAGGATAAAACTTCCTGTTTTCTGCTGCTGATGCCTCTCCTATGCATCCCAGTATACCCCCAGCCCTCCCTACTGCCTTCTCACATTGCTTGCTAACCTTAAGGTCATCTGATATGATTACCCCAGGTCCCTTTCCATTTTGTTGTTGTTACTACCTCCCCCATTGTGTATTCTTCCCCTAGGTTCTTGTTTCCCAGGTGCATTATTTTGCACTTCTTTGCATTGAATCCTAGCTGCCATACTTCTGACCATTCCTCCAACCTTGCCAACTCCCTTCTCAGCCTTTCCACGCCTCCTTGTGTATCAACCCTGTTGCAGATCTTTGTGTCATCTGCAAAAAGGCATACTTTTCCTTCCAGTCCCTCTGCAATGTCACTGATGAAGACATTAAAAAGGACTGGACCCAATACTGAACCCTGTGGTATCCCACTAGTAACGCCACTTTCTTCAGAGTGGACTCCATTTACAATTACCTTCTGTGTCCTGTTGTGCAGCCAATGTTTTACCCAGGCTACCACCCCGGGACCCACTCCCAGGCTGGTTAATTTGACTATTAATCTTTTGTGTGGGACTGTGTCAAATGCCTTGCTAAAGTCTAGGTAGGCCATGTCCACAGCCCCTCCCTGGTCTACTACTTTGGTCACCCAGTCAAAGAAATCTATTAGATTCGTCTGACATGACCTTCCCACTGTGAACCCATGCTGCCTTGGGTCCTGTGCCCCACTGGCCTCTAGGTACTCAACTATTCTTTCCTTCAGAAGTGACTCCATCACTTTCCCTACCACAGAGGTCAGACTGACAGGTCTGTAGTTTCCTGCCTCTGTCTTGGTTCCACTTTTGTGAAGGGGAATCACATCCACCTTCCTCCAGTCCTTGGGTACCACACCATCCTCCCATGATTTATTAAAAAGAGTAGCCAGTGGTTTCACTAGTTCCCCCTTAATTCTTTTAGAATTCTGGGGTGAATTCCATCAGGCCCCATTGCTTTGTCCACCTTCAGTTTAAGGAGTTCTTGCAGAACCCTTTCTTCTGTGAAAGGACTGGGATAACCCCCTATCAAGAGTGCTTCTGTTAATTGGATTAGGCACTTCCCCTTCTCTTTTGTAAATACTGAGCAGAAATATTTGTTCAGTATCCCTGCTTTCACTGTCCCCTCTGCCCACCCACCGATCATTCTATTCAGCCTCACTATCCCTCCTTTGTCTTTCTACACTCGCTGATGTACCTATAAAAGGTTTTAGCCCCTTCTTAACTGAGTTGGCTATCTTTTCCTCAGTTTGGGCCTTTGCTATTCTGACTTCCCTCCTGCTTCCTTCTGCCTTAACTGGTACAGCTCTCTGTCCTGCTCCTTCTGTGTTTCTCATACTCCGACTTCTTTTCTTCCTGACTTTCACAGCCACCTCTTTTGAGAACCATAGTGGCTTTTTCTTTGTTTTGATTTGTTTATTTGCTTCACACAAAGGCTTGTTGCCTCTGTGATGGCAGTTTGATGATTCCCCATTGTTGCTCCACACCTCCTTCTAGCCTGTTTGCTAGTGCTTTTCTGAGGCACTCTCCCATCTTGCCAAAGTCAGCCCTCCTAAAGTCCAGTACCCTCACTTTTGTATGGCTTGACTCTGCAGCTGAGTTTAACATGAACCACATTGTTTGATGGTCACTTGTTCCCAGATGGCAACCCACTTCTAGATCTGAGATCCTCTCACTGCCCCCATTGAGAGTATGAGGTCTAAGATTGCTCCCTCATGAGTGGGTTCTGAAACTAGCTGTCTGAGGCCTGCCACCTGTAGGGCATCAAGAATGGCTCTGCTTTTGGATGTGGCTGCAGCAAATGTGCTCCAGTTAACATCTGGCATATTCAGGTCTCCCATCAACAGTATCTCCCCTTTCTCTGCCATTCTAAGAATGCCTTCTATCATAACCTTGTCCATTCCCTCCTCCTGACATGGGGGTCTGTACACATCCCCTGTGTGGATTGTGGTGCCCTTTCCAGTCTCCAAGGTGACCCACAGTGCCTTCTCTCCTCCCTGTTTACTCTTTTGTTCAGTTGCTTTTATCCTTTCCTTTACATAGAGAGCTACTCCTCACCCTCTTCTCCCCTGCCTGTCTCTCCTGTAGGTTATGTACCCTGGTATGTTAACATCCCAGTCATGGTTCTCTGTGTACCATGTTTCTGTGACTGCTACGATATCCAGGCATCCCTCTTCCATCAAGGCCACCAGCTCAGGGAGCTTGTTGCCCAGACTACGGGCACTGGTACTCATTTATTTATTTATTAGCTTTTGGTAACCGGGTAAGTGCGCTGAGCAACAGACCTGCCTATTTTCAGGCATGACCGGGAGAGCACAGGACATTGGTCAATATGCAGAAATGCACCGACATAATATAGGTGTACAGGAGCAAAACAAGATATACATTGGGTAGCACAGTAATAGTTACATAAGGGTACATTTTAGGCATACATCATAATAAGGATGTAAAATAAAACAATTAGGATAACCATAAGACAGCTGAGGACAGTAAAGACATCAAGGTTCATAGCCACCTAGACAAGCGTATTGCATGGGAGAACATTAGTGTAGTACTCAGGGTCAGACCCGACAGCCTGCAGTGGGACATCTGATATATGGTGCAGAAGACAACACTGCCCTGGGTAAAATCAAGCTCACACTCAACAAGGCCTGTCGGCTACTCACAGATGCTGACAGGCTCACCCACACCAGTACGCTATATTCCTTGTCAAACCTGCTCTTCCTTAATGAGTGGCTACTTTACCAGACCTGGTTGCTCACCCAAACAATCCACACCGGCTTAACCCTCTCTTTGATCTTGCAATGGTTACTGCTCCATTCTCAAATTTTTTCCTTAGTCTCATGTGGGTCTCATCCATGTTTAGCAAATTCATAAGGTACAGGGTCATCCACTTGACATAGTTGTGGTGTCCAGTTGTGAAGTAGAGAAGTATCATATTCTCCAAGCTTTATACAAAGAGAAGCAAGTCATTTGTCCTGATGGAATGGCAGAAGAGTGGGTAGAACTCTACCAAACTGCAGTACTGAAGCCAAAATTGGGCAGCTGCACCATAGAAACATAGAAACATAGACTTTGACAGCAGATAAGGGCCGCTTGGCCCACCTAGTCTGCCCATTTCCCTACCTACAGGATAGGCCACAGATCCTAGTTAACCAACAGCCTATTTCTTCCTACCCCCCCCCCCACAAGAATTGCCTTATGTCTGTCCCATGCATTCTTGAATTCTCCCACAGTTTTAGACCCCACAACCTCCTCAGGAAGGCTGTTCCATGCATCCACTACCCTCTCTGTGAAATAATACTTCCTCACATTGCCCCTGAATCTCCCCCTTCTATCTTTAAATTGTGTCCCCTTGTTCTTGCACGTCTCTTTTTCTGAAAGATGCTACCCTCTTGGACTTTGTTGATTCCACTGAGGTACTTAAAAGTTTCTATCATGTCCCCCCCTCTCCCTTCTTTCCTCAAGGGTATACATATTAAAATCCTTTAGTCTCTCCTCATATGACTTCTCTTGCAGACCCTGCACCATTTTAGTTGCCCTCCTCTGGACTGCCTCTATCCTGTCTATGTCCTTGCAGAGATGGGGTCTCCAGAACTGGATGCAGTACTCCAGATGGGGTCTCACCAACTGTCTGTACAGAGGGATAACAACTTCCTGTTTTCTGCTGCTGATGCCTCTCCCTATGCATCCCAGTATACCCCCAGCCCTCCCTACTGCCTTCTCACATTGCTTGCTAACCTTAAGGTCATCTGATATGATTACCCCCAGGTCCCTTTCCATTTTTGTTGTTGTTACTACCTCCCCCCCATTGTGTATTCTTCCCCTAGGTTCTTGTTTCCCAGGTGCATTATTTTGCACTTCTTTGCATTGAATCCAAGCTGCCATACTTCTGACCATTCCTCCAACCTTGCCAACTCCCTTCTCAGCCTTTCCACGCCTCCTTGTGTATCAACCCTGTTGCAGATCTTTGTGTCATCTGCAAAAAGGCATACTTTTCCTTCCAGTCCCTCTGCAATGTCACTGATGAAGACATTAAAAAGGACTGGACCCAATACTGAACCCTGTGGTATCCCACTAGTAACGCCACTTTCTTCAGAGTGGACTCCATTTACAATTACCTTCTGTGTCCTGTTGTGCAGCCAATGTTTTACCCAGGCTACCACCCGGGACCCACTCCCAGGCTAGTTAATTTGACTATTAATCTTTTGTGTGGGACTGTGTCAAATGCCTTGCTAAAGTCTAGGTAGGCCATGTCCACAGCCCCTCCCTGGTCTACTACTTTGGTCACCCAGTCAAAGAAATCTATTAGATTCGTCTGACATGACCTTCCCACTGTGAACCCATGCTGCCTTGGGTCCTGTGCCCCACTGGCCTCTAGGTACTCAACTATTCTTTCCTTCAGAAGTGACTCCATCACTTTCCCTACCACAGAGGTCAGACTGACAGGTCTGTAGTTTCCTGCCTCTGTCTTGGTTCCACTTTTGTGAAGGGGAATCACATCCACCTTCCTCCAGTCCTTGGGTACCACACCATCCTCCCATGATTTATTAAAAAGAGTAGCCAGTGGTTTCACTAGTTCCTCCTTAATTCTTTTAGAATTCTGTGGTGAATTCCATCAGGACCCATTGCTTTGTCCACCTTCAGTTTTAGGAGTTCTTGCAGAACCCTTTCTTCTGTGAAAGGACTGGGATAACCCTCTATCAAGAGTGCTTCTGTTAATTGGATTAGGCACTTCCCCTTCTCTTTTGTAAATACTGAGCAGAAATATTTGTTCAGTATCCTGCTTTTCACTGTCCCCTCTGCCCACCACCGTTCATTCTATTCAGCCTCACTATCCCTCCTTTGTCTTTCTACCGCTGATGTACCTATAAAGGTTTTATCCCCTTTTAACTGAGTTGGCTATCTTTTCCTCAGTTTGGGCCTTTGCTATTCTGACTTCCTCCTGCTTCCTTCTGCCTTAACTGGTACAGCTCTCTGTCCTGCTCCTTCTGTGTTTCCTTGTACTTCCAGAATGCTATCTTTTTCTTCCTGACTTTCACAGCCACCTCTTTTGAGAACCATAGTGGCTTTTCTTTTTTGTTTTGATTTGTTTATTTGCTTCACACAAAGGCTTGTTGCCTCTGTGATGGCAGTTTTGATGATTCCCCATTGTTGCTCCACACCTCCTTCTAGCCTGTTTGCTAGTGCTTTTCTGAGGCACTCTCCCATCTTGCCAAAGTCAGCCCTCCTAAAGTCCAGTACCCTCACTTTTATATGGCTTGACTCTGCAGCTGAGTTTAACATGAACCACATTGTTTGATGGTCACTTGTTCCCAGATGGCAACCCACTTCTAGATCTGAGGTCCTCTCACTGCCCCCATTTGAGAGTATGAGGTCTAAGATTACTCCCTCACGAGTGGGTTCTGAAACTAGCTGTCTGAGGCCTGCCACCTGTAGGGCATCAAGAATGGCTCTGCTCTTGGATGTGGCTGCAGCAAATGTGCTCCAGTTAACATCTGGCATATTCAGGTCTCCCATCAACAGTATCTCCCCTTTCTCTGCCATTCTAAGAATGCCTTCTATCATAACCTTGTCCATTCCCTCCTCCTGACATGGGGGTCTGTACACATCCCCTGTGTGGATTGTGGTGCCCTTTCCAGTCTCCAGGTGACCCACAGTGCCTTCTCTCCTCCCTGTTTACTCTTTTGTTCAGTTGCTTTTATCCTTTCCTTTACATAGAGAGCTACTCCTCACCCTCTTCTCCCCTGCCTGTCTCTCCTGTAGGTTATGTACCCTGGTATGTTAACATCCCAGTCATGGTTCTCTGTGTACCATGTTTCTGTGACTGCTACGATATCCAGGCATCCCTCTTCCATCAAGGCCACCAGCTCAGGGAGCTTGTTGCCCAGACTACGGGCACTGGTACTCATTTATTTATTTATTAGCTTTTGGTAACCGGGTAAGTGCGCTAGGCAACAGACCTGCCTATTTTCAGGCATGACCCGGGAGAGCACAGGACATTGGTCACAATATGCAGAAATGCACCGACATAATATAGGTGTACAGGAGCAAAACAAGATATACATTGGGTAGCACAGTAATAGTTACATAAGGGTACATTTTAGGCATACATCATAATAAGGATGTAAAATAAAACAATTAGGATAACCATAAGACAGCTGAGGACAGTAAAGACATCAAGGTTCATAGCCACCTAGACAAGCGTATTGCATGGGAGAACATTAGTGTAGTACTCAGGGTCAGACCCGACAGCCTGCAGTGGGACAAAGCAAATTTAGAGCATTTGCATTGGCCAGAGGCTAGAGGTGGGTGAACAGTGAGTTTTTTGAATTCTCAATGGGAGGCTGAAGTTTTCACCATAAGGGGCAGTGAGTTCCAGAATTTGGGAGCAAAATGGGCAAATGCCTGTTCACCCATTTTTGTCATGCAAGGTCTAGTGGAGAGCATGGGGACAGAGGAAGACCTGAGGGTACGGGTGTGTGAGGCAGGAGTCAGGAGATTGGCAAGATAGACAGGGCAGGGAGGTCTAGACAGGGAGTCGATAAAGCAGCCCAGAGAGTAGGCTCGAATATCCTTAGGTGACAGCCAATTTAAGCCAGCATAAAGGAGACAATGATGGGTAAGACGTGGGGCAGTTAAGGTGAATCTACAGATGTTGTTGTAGACAGTGTCCCATTTGTGGTGTGTAGCAGAGTTTGCAGCAAAGAGGAGGGGCAGAGCATATTGGAGCTGGGGTAAGAGAATACCTCTCGCAACAGAAAGTCTAGCGGAAGGAGTGAGGGAGTGGCACACGCAATAAGCTCCACCAATTTTAGCATTGACAGCACAGCACACCATATTGACATGTTGAGACAGGTCAAGTGTGGGATCCAAAGTGACCCCAAGGTACTTGAAGGACTCAGTGTTTGAGATGAGGGAGCCGTCAAGGCATTGAACCCGGAGCCCGTCCAAAATTCTGGAACTCACTCCCCCTTATGGTGAAAACGTCAGCCTCCCATCGAGAATTCAAAAACTCGCTGTTCACCCACCTCCTAACCTCTGGCCAATGCAAATGCTCATTACCCTCCATTTCCTGATGGCCTTACTCTTTTTTGCCCCATCCCTGTCTTTCTTGCCTTTGTCACTTTCTCCATTTAACCCTGCCCTTCTCCCTATCGACAGCTCTATGTTGGTGTTTACCACACTTACTACCATGATTGTTTGGGGGGGCTAGGATTTCCCTGCTCCTTTCCAGTGCCTCCCCCCTTGGCTAGTTTAAATGCTTGCCAATGAAGCATTTAAACCTATCACCTAGGATCCTGGTTCCCCTCCTGGACGGATGCAGTCCATCATGCCAGTATAGGCTTGCATCACTCCAGGTGGACCCCCAGTCCCCAATGAAGCCAAATCCCTGAGCTCCACACCAGTTTTTCAACCACTGATTGAATCCCATGGTGCAGAACACCCTAGCCTCGCCTACGCCATAGATGGGCAGCACCTCCTAGAAGGTTACCGTGCATGCTACTTGTCTAAGGCCCCTCCCCAATTCCACAAACTCTTCCTGCACTTCTCTAATCCCTTTCTTAGCCAGGTCATTTGTCCCCAGGTGGACAATGACATCCAGTTCCCTTCCCTGTGGAGCTGCTCCGGCAATCCTGAGGATTCGCTCCCTGTCCCTCCAAGCCATGGCACCAGGCAGGCGCCTTACCTCCCTCTCCCTTTCCTCCCTCAGTTCAATCTTTCCTAACAATGGAGTCCCCCACCAGGAGTTGTTTCCTTCCCCTGCAGGGTCCCCTGCCACCCTCCTGTGGGTCTCCTTTCTGGAGGTTCCCAGCATCCTCCTTGGTCTCCACTGCGGGTGCCTCCATAGAGGAACCACACTTTGCCAGAATGGCATAGGAATTGTGGAGAGGTACAACTGGAGGGATGCACCTCTGTTCCACCACCCTCACCTCCCTGAGCCCACTGTGGTCCAACCGCTCCTCTTTCTTGGCAACCTCTGAGGCAACGGCAGTGGCACTGGTGGTCTCTGGATGGAAGAGGAGGTCCCACAAATCCTGGCCAACTCAGCCTGGAGATGAGCAACCTCCTCCTCAGCCCAGAGAGGTGCTCTTCAGATGGGACAACACCGCATCCTCCAGAATGTCTCCCGGAAGACTGCTGCTCACAGCCACTGCACTGCACCACCCAATCATGTCTTATTTCTGGCCCCTTAACTGTTTGCAATCCTTACTCTTTCCTCTGTTTTTTTTCTCTCTCTCCTTACTTGCTGCCTGTGTGCCCTTCAAGCTCCTGATTGTCCTGTTCTGAGACAAGAATATCCTATATTTCTCAGTAGACCCCTTACTTGCTCAGAGGCAGACCTCCAGCAGCTAGAGAGGGCCAGAGAGCTACTCTTGCCCTTCTAGGATGGTGGGTCTTTGGTGGCTCTGTGATCACTCACTTCCTGCTCCCAAACAGGAAGTTCCTGTTGTCAGTCAAATCCTGTGCCTATAAAAGTAGAACTAGCTTTGGGTGGGAGGGTGGAGGGGGGAAGGAGGGCAATATAGTCCCAGTAGAGAAGTCCAGTCACACAGCAGTCCTTTCTCCTGGTGACTTCTGCCAAGCTATTAGCAGAATCTTTCTAAGGCAGTCTTTAAATGTAGTTTCCTTCTAGCTAAGCCACTCCCCCACTTACTTGATCGTTCTACAAGTAATTTAAACCTCACAGCTATTAAGTCCTTTCAATCACCTGAGATTTGCACCTAGATAATTGTTCAGATAACCATTCAGTTCAGTTAACTCAGACAAACACACACTTTTTTTTGTTTTGTCAGTTTTTTTACCCTAAATTGAAGGTCCAAGTACAAGAGTTCTTCTTCTTTAGTCCCAGCAGAGAAGTCCAGTCACACAGCAGTCCTTTCTCTTGGTGTCTTCTGCCAAGCTATTAGCAGAATCTTTCTAAGGCAGTCTTTAAATGTAGTTTCCTTCTAGCTAAGCCACTCCACCTACTTACTAGATCTTTCTACAAGTAATTTAAACCTCACAGCTATTAAGTCCTTTCAATCACCTGAGATTTGCACCTAGATAACTGTTCAGATAACCATTCAGTTCAGTTAACTCAGACAAACACACACTTTTTTTGTTTTGTCAGTTTTTTACCCTAAATTGAAGGTCCAAGTACAAGAGTTCTTCTTCTTTAGTCCCAGCAGAGAAGTCCAGTCACACAGCAGTCCTTTCTCTTGGTGTCTTCTACGCTATTAGCAGAATCTTTCTAAGGCAGTCTTTAAATGTAGTTTCCTTCTAGCTAGCCACTCCACCTACTTACTAGATCTTTCTACAAGTAATTTAAACCTCACAGCTATTAAGTCCTTTCAATCACCTGAGATTTGCACCTAGATAACTGTTCAGATAACCATTCAGTTCAGTTAACTCAGACAAACACACGCTTTTTTTTTGTTTTGTTTGTTAGTTTTTTTTACCCTAAATTGAAGGTCCAAGTACAAGAGTTCTTCTTCTTTAGTCCCAGCACAGAAGTCCAGTCACACAGCAGTCCTTTCTCCTGGTGTCTTCTGCTCACCAAGGAGTGTGGAATCTGAGAACATTTCATATGCTTCCATGAATGTCTTGAACTCAGCTGTATTCTCTAGGTCCACCATTGAGGAAGGCAATGGGTCATTAAGTAGCTGCTGCAGATGCTTTGAGATTGGAAAGTCTGACAAACCTTTATATTGTCTAAAGCACTGCAGATGTTTAATTCTGAATGGCGCTGATAGCATCAGGTGTAGCCTCTTTGCCCGATTAAAAAATGTTCCGTGAAGAAGTCCATTCAGGGATCCCAATGCCAATACACCACTTTCAACAAAAATGTGGACTCCACCAGAACCATTCAGGAGGTATCCAAGGCCTCTGAAATATGCTAATTTTATATGGAATGGTCTAAAACATATGAAAAGTTTGTCATATTCCGGGGACTTTGTGGACTGAATTTGTAGCACAGGTTTTGCTATGGCCAAGTCATAAGTAATAGCCATATAGTCCTCCTGCATTTATCCATAACATTGATAACAGTATTCATGGTGTCTTGCACTACATCAAGTCTTATAGGAGGCTTTCCTATAGGGGCCATGTATGATATGATCTACTGTGGCAAGTCATCTACAGAAGCAAGGGAATTCCATCCATGCCACATTGGAGTAGCATCTGCACTTGCATAAGATATCATCCAGGCAATGTCGCTTCTCTTAGCTTGCATGACGTTGTTTGGCTCAGAGCTTTCTGTCACCTTATATTGATACTGTCTTATTTTTGGTTTTCCAGATGTATATGGTCAAATGTCTTTCTCGCCAATATCTAGAGCTCTTTTCTTCTGAGACGTTTGAATGCACCTGGGTACAGTATCTTGTTCCTGTCATGCCATTGGCTGCAATACCTGCTTCTTTACACTTTGCAAACAGTCTTCACCAAAATCTTCAGCCTTTGTCTTTGATGTTCTGCATCATTTGCTCTTTGATGTTAAAGATGGCCTTGCCTGGTCATGGGCATCAACTTCTGATCTTTGCTTACCTGTGTTTGTTTCTATTGTGTGTGTTTCATTTCTTGCTGGCACTTGGTCATCCATGTGTGTTCTTGTCATAACTTCTTCAGACCTTTCTTTGGGTACAGCTGTCTCCTCAATACTGGATGGTATATTTTGGTATGCTATACCCATAGTGTCATGCAAAGAGTCATGACTGTCAAGTGTCTCTGTCATCTCATCATAATTGTCAAAAGCCAAAGCAGTGGATAAACCTGGCTGTATGAGCAATCCATCTGGTTTAGCCATATTCTTCTCTCTTATATTGGTTGCGACTGCAGTTTTGAGTTCCTCCACAACATGGTAGCTGACACAGTGACCAAACCTATTTAAAATAGTTCAATTGTGCTTATGCAACTGGTTGAGATGTATCCTTGTGTGACTTTGGTACATTGTGGCTATTCTATTTGCCTCTCTATCCATGGGATATACCACCCTGTAGAGCTATGATGTAAGGAATCCTTGAGGAGGGCTGCCCCATAGGTGTCATGGGAATGATTCCCCTTGGCTAAAGGTAGCTTAGGAAGAAGCCCATGGGTAAGAAAAATGAGCCACAGGAGGAAGAAGGGTGGATGGTGGGGCAACAGAAAGATGAATCCTGAAACAGTCCAGGATGAGTGGCCTTTTAAGGCCTGATGGAGGAGTGCCATAGTTGCTCCACCCACAGAACCTCAGGCTTAAAGCTCTCCCATTCAATTGTGCTTACACAACTGGATGAGATGTACACTTGTGTGACTTCGATACATTGTGGCTATTCACCTCTCTATCTGTGGGATATACCACCCTGTAGGGGTACGACATAAGGAACCCTAGAGGAGGGTTCCCTCCTATAGATGCCATGGGAATGATTCCCTTAGTTAAAGGTAGCTTAGTAAGAAGCCCAAAAAGAATACCCAAAAGGGTGTCGAGCATCGGAAGAGGTGAGAAATCAGAAGATATCTATACTGGAAATAAATGTAATGGACATAGACAGAAAAGACAGGAAAAGAGCGAGAAAAGGTGAAGACAACAAATGAAAGGAAAAGAGATGAGATGCAGAAGGGCAACTTCCTAAGGAGAGAGGGAACAGCCAGGGCCACCATCCGACTCCATCCAACAGTGGAACCTAATTAATGAACCTATGAAAGCACTAACCCTAACTAATATTATGATCATTGGCATGGAGTTGAAGAAAAAATCCCTATGAGAAGGAAACCTCTGGGGATCCAAGGCCTAGATAGCCTTCCCACCAGGCTGAAGGACGTTTTGAGTATGAACAAAACTGCTACAACAATTTAAAGTAGAGATCAAGAAAGGAGGAAAAGTCCAAGTATAGATGAAGCGCCCACTCTGTCCTGTGAATTAGACAGCTGTTGAGGGATGCAAACGATGTCTGCAACTAGGTGCTCAAGGCCAGAGAGGAAGCATGATGATGGAAAAAAGCCTAGAAGGCTTGGATGGTTGAAGGTGAGACATGAAATGAACTATGAATGATGATGGAGAGAAGCCTACTAGCCCTTAGTGAAGGGGCAGAGACATGAAAGCATGTCTTCGAGTGGAGAGCAGGTTGAGTTGAGGTAGCATGGACCAGATAGAATTATGCTCAAGTGTTTGAGGAACAGGAGAAGACCTATATAGAAGTTGGATGAGTGAGAGGTATACAGATGTGGGCATGAGAAGACTGATGGTGATAATAACTGCAGGAGTGCAGCAGTTCAATGAGGTAGCATATGGCCCAATGAGAGATATGCTTGATGAAGCAATGTAAATGAGCAGACCCTGAGGTTAGACTAAGAACCTGGCATCAGACTGAATGAATGAGAGCAGGACTCGGGCATCTAGACACCGTAAGGACTAAAGTGAAAGGAGGATATGAATAAGGAAGGTGATGGCAGGATAAGGCCAGATGGACTAGAGTAAGGAGGGATATGAATAGGAAGGTGCTGATAGGGAAAACCCCAAATGAAAGCAAAAGTAATAGAATGAGCAAAATGGGGGGAGAAGGGAACAGGAGGAGGAGGGCAACTAGTGGAGTCGACGGGGTTGAAACCCCTGAAGCAGGGATCAAGGGAAAGACTGAGTAGAGAAAACAGAGAAGCACAAACAAGGCAGCAGGATGCAAGACAGCTAAGCAAACACCAAGACAGACGAAGTGAGGGTAGTAAGCAGAACCAGGGGGAAATTAAGTGAGGCAATGCTAACTCCATAGCTGGGGAGACCTACCGGTGAGAGAACAGATAACGAAGAGAACAGAGGTTCAGGGCATCACCAAAGTCATAGCACTGGCCCCCAAAGCACAGCAGAGCCCAAAATGTGCAGCACACCAGAATGAGAAGCATGGTCTGAATAGAAACAGAAAGATGGCCACGAATAGTGGACCCATATAGGTAGTGAAATTAAACATTTCAATCAACATTGGTGAAAGGTAAAGACTTGTGCGAGGAGAAGGAGTTAGAACAGAACTGAGAAAAGCAGGACCGATGGAGAAAGCGGGGGGGGGTTGAAAGAGTGAGCAAACCAGCACCAGTGAAGGAGTGCCTGTGGGAGACCCAGAGCGGCAATGTGAGTCAAGGGGTGAAAGCAAGAGCAAGGGCGAGGGTTGGAGAAGGAGTAGAAGCACTGGGTCAGGCACTCAATGGTGGTGGCATATCCAAAGCGCCGACCAAAGATGAGGAGGAGCAGGCAGGCAGAGTAGCAGAGGATGAATGGAGGACAGACCAATGATGAGGGATGAGCAAATCGAAGGAGTGAGTCCAGACAGAAGAGGGAGTGCTGCAACGGGGAAAAGCCACGAAGATCCAGAGCAGCAGTCGAAGGAGTCCGTAGAAGGGCTGAATCTAAGGTGACCCAAAAGGAGCAGAGAGCCAAGACCACAGAATGTGCCGAGTAGGGAAGTGAGCAGCTAAGCAACAGATCGGTATGGCAGGGAGTGAAGGAGGCTGGAACGGAAAGCAGAAGGCATGGGAGGAATGAGAGGAGGGGGAAGAGAGACAGAAGCAGCAATGAATGGAGGGAGCAGGAGGGGAGGAGAGGACAAAACAAGGGGAGAAGACAGGCGAGGCTGAGAACACAGTGGCAGCCAGAAAGGCAGAGCACAACGAGGGAAGACCAGGGAGGACAATGAAACAGCAGCAGAAAGTCGGCGAGTGTAGGAAACGAGCGGTTGGAGGCACAGGAGCAAAGAGACAACAGCCCAGAGTGAGGGAAGGCAGCGCCTCTGGCCACAACAGGGAGATGAATCCTGGAACAGTCCAGGATGAGTGGCCTTTTAAGGTCTGATGGAGGAGTCATGTAGTTGCTCCACCCATTGAACCTCAGGCTTAAAGCCTTCCCATTAAAACTTCCTTACTGCCTTTCATGGATTTAATACCCATGCCCAACAAGAGGTGTTTTTGTGGTTTGATTATTCCCCTTGACACTGTAAACACTGTGTCATCTGCAGTAGATTGAACTACCCTCTCCTGTTGTTCACTGCCCACTTCTGATGAACCCATGAGTACAGTACTGTACATAGGAATGTCTGAAGAACAGGTGGCAGTTTTACATTTCCTTCTATTAAGTCTTCAACTTTAACTTTGGTTTTATTATGAGGATGTACCTGTTCTCTTATGTGTTGAGCTGCTTGTGCTGCTTGTGCTTCCCTCCAGTCAGCCTGTTCCTTAGCAGACCTGATGACTGTTCCTGCTTTTCTATTTTTGGTATCATATATATGATACCATCTTTGAAGTAATCCGCCAGTTTTGACTGCAAGCTCTGTGGGCCATAATTAGTTTCATGCCCGCTACACTCCATAAGAATGTCCATGTACTTTTTGTGTAGCGATAGCAATGATTCTTCTTGCATTCCATTAACAATTATGCACTGCACATACTTAACAAGTCTGGAAAAGGCAACCTGGTGACTGTCCCTCAACTGACTGTATTTACATTTTGTACCTGTGCCCTTTATTCATTCTGCCTTTTTTACATACTTGTTCTTACAGCTGTTGTGGTACTTCACTTCTTTGGCTATAAGATCAATACTGCCTACCATCACATCCATTTGTCGATTGTCCATTTCTTCTACTGCGTTTTTTATGCTATCTGCTGCCCCATAAGTTACACATATTGTAGGATATTCAGAAGTCTCTTTTGACCCCTTAGGATTCCTTTTCTTGTATAATTTGCAAAATATACATTCATTTGGGAATATACCTGATGTAGATGGTGCAGATTCAGATAGAGCACTATGAACTTGGGAGCAAAGCAATTTTGCTGGATAACTCTTTACAACGTCTTTTTTTAAAGTTTCATCACTGCAAGTTTACCGTAACTCTTATATGCAGTGAAGTTCTTGCAGCAGATATGATACCAATGGCTGCTGGAGTAACGTTCAGGCAATTCAAGACACACCATGTTGTACTTTGACAGTGTTTGACTAGAACGCCTTTCCTTTGCATCAACTACTTTCTCACAATGAGCATCATCAAAAGGTAGTGGGCCTCCATGGTCTGTGCTAACTTCTGGATCAGTGTGTAAGATACATCACCTCTGCGGTTTGTGAGAAGTCTTGCTAGCCATATCCGAAACATTAAATAAATTACATTAATAACTAAGTAAACCAAGTCTATTAAATAAATTAGATAAATTAAATAAATAACTAAACCGAGTCTATTACATAAATGTAAAACTTTTAGTTACTTTTAAGAAAGTGCATTTTCCAAGAAAATGCACAACTATGGATGAATTCTACACACATTTTTACATGAGAAACAGTCATCAAAACTTTCGGACCCAGATACATAGATAAATGCACCCAGCTCCTGCTCTAAAGCTCTTCTTCTATTACAGCAGAGTCAGTACTACTGTCGCTCAGCACTAAAAAAACATTTTGACTGCCTGACTTCATCTACAAGCTGTGCCTTGATATCCTTACTGATGAATTTAATGAAACTGGCATAGGATTTGTCACTGGTGTACCTCGACCAAATCTTTTCATGTTTCCCAATCCATGACAGTAATTGCATATCTTGAGTAAAAGGCATGAATGGTTGCCCTGCTTTAGCAACCTTAAAAGCTGTTAGAAACCTATATGTCATAATTTCTGTCATATCCCTGTCCACTAACACCAACCCTCTGATGACTGGGGTTTTGTTAGACTGATGCTGAGCAGCAAAACAACTGCTTGCCTCACGATGAATGTGATTGGCTCTCTGTGTTTTCACTGTGCCAAGCATCATAGTTTTGCAGCCGACAATGAATGGACTGTTCTCGTTTGGATTTTATTTTTTTTGCAGTACTCACAGTACGTCTCTGTTCTGTCATTATTTACTGCAAGCCATTCCCTGTCTTTCTTCCTCGACTCCTGACAATGTTGGGTTCTATGTCTTTCATACTCTTTTTCCTTGTCTGACATTTTTCCTTGACTTGGCTGGCCAAACATTATTTTCTTTGGAGGTGGGGTGGCCTGCACAGATGATATGGAACTACTGTCGCATTCAGGCTTGTCAGAAGATGCTGGAGGTGGCACAGGGTCACATTCTGTATATTTTTTTTGGTGAACCCAAATCTAAAAAAAGACATAGTACTTGTCTAAAGAAACAACTCAATGTCAATAAAGCATTAAGATTTTAATTGGGTCGTGTGAATCTTTTTATTTTGTCAAAACACACAGGCTAGGCATGAGATGAATCATCCACCTCAGTGTCTATTTTTTCCAGTATCCAGAAGGTTCAATAACCAGAAATGACTTGTAAGACACAAGTTATTTAAAGAACAAAGACAGAAACAGACTCTTATTTTTCCAATAGAAAGTCAAGAATTTTACCAACACTTTTTTTTCACAACTTTAGGCGGCAGTCGGACTGTTGGCCAAATACTGCATTTAGCAGTCAATTACACTTAATACCAGGATTAAATTACTTGTTTTACTTAGCATGCTAAATTATTGCATTTAGCAATTTCCAATATGAAAACTATGGCCAAAAGTACGGTGGCCCTGAAGTGCAAAACACAAACCAAAAAGGCAAAAGGTAATTAAATAAGTAAAGCAACAACCAGGAAATAAAATGCAAACAAAAAAATGTAAAACAATAAAACCAAATGTAAAGTGTGTTGCTACAAAAATAATGTAACACAGCAAAACTAAATGTAACGTGCAACCAAAAGAAATGACAAATGCAACATGAAACAGTGAAGTCCATCTAAAAATCATGAAGTTATAAAAATATATTAACACAACTGAAACATGAATGCAAACAAATTTAATATAGCACAACAAAAAAGTAAATGCAAACAAAAAAGCATAGCATGGAGACCATGTGATGCTGCACTCTGGCTAGCCGCTCCATTGCACTGCTCCAGCCACCCTACTCCTTCTAATTCAAGTTTTTGCAAGTAAAACGCAACTTTTCTTCATCTGCTTACTCCTGCCTAAAAGATCTAAGCACCTGTTGCAGATTGGAGTAAATTGCCATCTTCATGGATGTCGAGATGAGGAAGGCACCGACAAAACATACTCCGCCTGTAACACCGGAGAAGGCCCCTAAAAAGCCTCGGGCCTCCAACTCAGTGGATGCGCCAGCCACGTCGAACATATCGGCAGATCAAGAACTGCTCACGCTCCATAGATTTCTCAAAGAGTTTAAACCATTCCGAGAAGATCTACACAGTATCACAAAAGAGATAAAGTCACTTACTCAGGCAATGGAAGATGTTTCCCAGTGGGCCTCGGACAATACCACATGGATCAGTTCTCTTGAGAAACAGGCTGACAGATAAGATCCAGAACTGGTGGCTACCAGGCAGAGAGTGTCCCAACTGGAATCTAAATTGAAGACCTAGAGGGTTGCAGCCGCAGAAATAAAGCAGTCCTCATAGGTCTTCCAGAAGAAGAGGAAGGCCAAGATACAGTGCTTTTTGTGCAGTGTAAGAAGAAAAAATTGCTGGCCCCTCACCCTTTGGGTCCAAATATATCACTGAGCAGGAACATCAGGCTCTTCACCCAAAACCACCACCAGGGACTCAGCCACGTCCTCTGATTTTCCACTTTTTAAACTTCCTAGAGCACCAGTATTTTCTATTGAAGATAAAAGAATTACAAGAAGTGAGATGGGAAGGCAACAAGGTCCGATTCGCACAAGACCTTCCTGCTACAGTACATCAGAGACGGACGTCTTTTCATCCCCTGGTATCAAAAATAATAGCTGCTGGGATAAAATTCAAAATGGTATACCTGTCAAAACTACAGGTACTAGCGGCCAGTAACTGGGTAAGCTAAGAGGACCCGGAGGCGGCAACAGCAGGACTCAAAGCTGCTCTTCCTGATCTTTTTCACACCCCTTGATTGAGTGACACTGGCTAGGGTGTAATAACTCAATTTAACTATAAATAAAAGAACTGCTTCTTTGATATGTAATTATAAACTGGAGAAGGTGCTGTATTGCTCTCCATCTGGTGGCAAGGAATCTCTATTGTTATGATCTCTGTGCATATCTAGGACTGTGTGGCAGCGTGCAAGGCAAGGACTTTTAAAGCAGCAAGTAACTTTGAACTTCCGAATTCTATAGCTGGAAGAATCTCCTTCTACTAGCAACCAGGGTTGTCATCAGGCATTCTAGTCCTTACGATAGTGTGCACTTCTGACATTTACTGTATTTGATTTCATTATGGCAACATCTATCTGCTGCCACTAGATGGAGTGGGTTACCTAATTGGATAGCGATCGATGGGCCCACTATTTTAACATTCATCCTAGCAGAAGGAATTCGATACTGGAGACCAAGGAAGACTATGCCTTATGGAGCCGGCTGCTGGAAACCTGACTAGGGATAAGTACAGTGTTTATTATAAGTAGAGACATTCAAATATTGGGACTGGGCTCAAATATGGTTCATGGTTTGGGACTGTCCCAGGACTGGCTCAACCTATTACATTGTTAAACATCTAAGTGGCCAGTCTTGGTTTTGGGCAATAGATATTCTTTATTTTAGATGGTCGGATGAGAAATTAAAGTTTGGGGACAGAGATGGCTTCTTTTGGAATATTATTGCCGAAGAAAATCACCAGTGCGCCTATGTGGTTTCTTTACCGACAGTGCTTTGGTCTTTGGAGCATCCGGGTGACCACATGATAATTGCTTTGATAGATTACTCCAGGACATTTGTGGGACAGTGTTAAATGAAGACTTGCTAATTTAAGGGCGACAGACTTTGTTTCTTAACACCTACTTTTCATTTTGTCATAGGGCTAGAGACTGCACAAATGTTTATTAACCAAATGCAGAGCTATATTATGTCAGGTTAATGTTAACTTCAGTTAAACTGATAGCGCCTGCTGAACCTGAAGGCTAGGGGAGTTATATTTCATTCAGCCTTCTTCATTTTTTCCTTAGTATTTCTAATTTGGGTTTGCAGTATTTTCTTTATGCCCATGGAAAATAACTTGTGTAGTACTGTTGCCTGTAGTTCCAGGGCTATAGTTTCAACTTAACTGATTGTTGCTTCCTAAGAATCGTTGGTTTGGCATTCCAAATGTGTTTAACAGTGCAACAGTTAACGTGTTGGCAGGGAAAAGCATTAAATATAATATTCTTGCATGTTAATTCTGGCTAAAGAGAGCACTGGAATTTAACTGGCTGCAAATGGGGAGTTAATTGGGTGCTGGAGGAGTGGGAGCTGTAATGTGGTGTTCTGCTGGGATTTATGTGATGTGGGCAGCTCCCTATGCCCTAGTCCCCACAGAGCGATGGACAGCGGGCAGCTGCGGGAGGGGTGAGCACACAGCAGTGGCGAACGCATGTACAGGGTGAACGTACTGAACAGGCAAAAGTGCAATGGGCGACAGCAAGGGAGCGAGTGTCAAAAGAGCGAATAGGGAGAAGAGGGAAGGGGGAGCGGGCACCCTTACTGGGCAGCACCACTCAACTGCTGAGCAAGCAGCCAGCCCGTAGCCCATGGCATGATGGCAGTGACAGGAGGATGTCCATGGGTGACAGGGCACAGAACATGCCCACTCCACTCAGCCATGGCTGGTCACACGTGGAAGGTAAAATTAGTGCCAGCCCATGGAGGTAGTCATAGTGGCTCCAGGTTGCACATTCAGTGACAACAGTGGCACACGGGCATTCAGGTCCCTATAGTAATGTCGGCCTGAGGGACCTCCGCTGCTGAGATGAGCTGCTCGAGAGCAGACGACCATCAGCCGCTCCTCTTCACGGAGGCACTCCAGCAGTCTCCAGATACTGGGGTGGCAGACTCCAAGCCTGGTGTTGAATGCTCAGTGCCACCCCTCCACCGCATTGTTCATCCTGGCCAGCCCCTGGATGGTCGCAGCATGGCAGTTCCACTGCTCGATCGGGAACGTTACCCGATGATGCCCCGAGCGGGTGCTGGGGCGACCGATCCAGGTGTCCTTATAGTAGTCCATTACAGGCTGCAGCAGCTCCTCGTTCTGCACCATGTATGGCCAGGCTTGCATCTCCTGGAATACCACTGGCACATCACTGGGTGGCACGAATGCCAATGCCAGCGCATCCGGAGGTGCAGAGCAAGGTCTGGGTCCATGGCGTATTGGTACAGCACATCTGGGCACTGCTAGATCTTGCACCAGATGGCCTGCAAGTAGTGAAAGAAACAGCCCCTTATAACATAGAAGGACGGTGATAAGGACCGCAAGGCCCAATTCAGTCTGCCCATTTCTTTTCTACCTTATAAATGTGCCATCGGCCTTTGCTCTGTCAGTGACCTATCTATTCATAGTCATTTGTATTGCTCCCTTATGCCTATCCCATGCCTGTTTGAAGCCCTGCACTGTATTCATAGCCACCACTTCTTGTGGTAAGCCATTCCATGCATCTACCACCCTTTCTGTGAAAAAGAATTTCCTCACATTCCCCTTAATCGGCCTCCCTCTAATCTCATGCTGTGTCCTCTTGTCCTGCTATTTTCTTATATTTAAACATGTTAGACTCTTTCACCTTGTTTATGCCCTTAAGGTGTTTAAATGTCTCGATCATATCACCTCTCCTCCTTTGCTCAAGGGTATACATATTGAGCTCCGTTAATCTGTCCTCATATGTCTTCTGATGCAGTCCCTGCACCATTTTGGTTGCCCTTCTCTGGACTGCCTCAATTTGGTTAATGTCCTTGTGAAGGTGTGGCCTCCAATACTGCACGCAGTACTCCAGATGGGGCCTAACCAATGTCTTGTACAGAGGATTATTACCCTCTTACGACTTGTGATACCTACTAATACACCCTAACACCCCCTAGCCTTACCTACTGCTTTAGAGGTCTGCTTGGATGATTTTAGGTCATCAGTGATGATGATGCCCAAGTCTCTTTCTTCCTTTGTGACTGCTAGCAACTCCTCCCAGCCTATAAGTGGCTTCAGGGTTTCTCTTCCCTATGTGCATGATTTTGCACTTCTTTGCATTAAATCCCAGTTGCCACTCTTCTGACCATTCTGCTAGTTTATCCAGATCTCTTCTCATTCTGCCCACCCCATCTGGATCATCTACTCTGTTGCAGATCTTGGTGTCATCTGCAAACAGACAAGCCTTACCTCTAGTCCATCTGAGGTCACTAATGAAGATGTTGAATAGGACTGGCCCCAGGACTGATCCTAAGGTACCCACTTGTGACTTGCATCTCTTCTGACTGTATACCATTTACCACCACTCTGTTTTCTGCCAGTCAACCAGTTTTCCACCCAGTTGACCAACTTCTGACCACCGCAGCCTACCTAGCTTATTTATCAATCTTCTATGTGGAACAGTGTCAAAAGCTTTGCTGAAGTCAAGGTATGCTGGTGTCTGGAAAGGTGCTGGACAGTGTGCGCCAGCTGGCATGCTCAAAATCAATCAGCATGGTGGTGGGGGCAAGTGTTGGATGGTGGTGCCGCAGCAGGCCCAGTAGGTGACTGTAGGTCTGGGTTCTCCTGGTGCAGGTGAGGACGCAGAAGGCTGGCAGGACTGCGCTTGACTGGACGGCATGGATGGTGTAGAGCTGCCCAAACAGTGTTGGGCATGCCCTGAAGGTGCCACCCATGAACCAGTCTGGGCAGTCCAGCAGCTGCTGCAGACCTCAGTCACTGGCATATATCACCAGCCGGTCATGCTCCTGGTCACTGTCATGGAGCAGGAACTGGCCCCCTTCCCCCGTCAAGGTCAAATCGGCTGGTATGGCAGGGTCAGTGACCTTGGCTGGTGTGGTGGGCCACCCCCGTGCTATATGTTGCATGTGCTGCATGGTCTGTCGCAGTAGACGTACCCCTGGTAGGTGACCTGCAATGGCCGCAGGTATCCCCGACGTGCTCGCTGTGACCACATGTGATGCGCTGTCCAGCCTAACTATGCACTCTGTCTCATAGTGACCCCAGAACCTCGGTTCACACCGTCGCCTGCTGCATCGAGCATGGTTATGCTCCCACAGGGTGGCCACCACAGTGTCGCCCAGGGTGTGCAGACAGGCAAGGCAGCTGTACTGCGCACCTCTCGGTATAGCGCCAATACACTGTCTCTGGCCATTTTGTCCTTCCTGTAGATATAGCCATTGTAGATGACTAGCGGTTTGCATTGTTGGCTCTGGATGTATCTAACATACATCCTTATTTCCCGGATGGTGGTCCTGCCTCTACCATGCCCGTCTCCCCATTTGTCCGTGATCTACTGCCCCCGCCCACTGCTGTCCGTTGCCACCCCTTCCTGTCTGGGCTGTAATTCTGGCATTCACCCGTCGTCCCCCGCCCCTCATTCTGTGCTGTCCCCTGGTGCCTGTGCTAGTCCTTCACCCTGTTCTGGTGAGTAACCGGAGTGCTGTGTTTAGGGGGGGCATGGACTTCGTTGTGCCGGGGTATGCCACCACTGTACCATGGATTAGGGGCTCTTGTGTGCCTTCCACCCGTGTGTGGCTGTGAGGTCCTGTTTGTGCTCTCCTACTGCTTGTCACTCTGCCGGGTTGCTGTGCTCATTGTCCTGGCATGGGGTTCGCCCATGCAGTCCTGCAGTGTGCTTCACTCATGTATCATCGTTCGGCTGCTCTGTGTGGTCGCTCTTTCAACACACGCCATTGTTGCCTGGCCCCCCATACCCACACCGTTGTTACTGCACTCTACTTGGTGATTACTATTTTGCTGAACACAGTTCAAAACAGTAAGGGGGCTGGGAGGGCCGGGATTATTTTATACTTTGTTACTAGGATTATGGGGATAGAAAACTTGGGTTGTTTGGGATTGTCGGGCAGGGGGGTGGTGGGGATGGGGAAGGAGGGTATCACAGAGACAATACAGATGGAAGTACAGGAGTTTTTTAGGCACATTACATAGCTGGAGAGATTACTGTTTGGTGTAATAGGGATAAATGGCTAGGGATTTAATAATTGCGACATGGAATGTTAAAGGGCCCAGGCAAAAGATAAAACAGTATAAAGTTTTAAAATACTTAAATCTTCTAAAGGCTGATAGTGTGTTTATACAAGAATCGCACTTGTTTAGCTCAGAGGCTCTCCAGCTGAGGAGACAACAACTAGGACAGGTATTCTCTGCGGAAGTACCCAGAGCTGTGGAGTTATGATTCTAGTGAACATGTCAGTTACATTTCCCCACTCCAAACCACCTGTGACCCTCTGAGTAGATTCCTGCTGGTTAAGGCAGACTCCATACATCAGACATTCTACTAGGTAGTGCATATTGTCCAAATATTGATTCTCCTGGATTCTTCATGCAGTTAATTTCAGTGTTGACCCCCTTCCTGTCTATCCTGATAATCATTGGAGGTGACCTGAACTTAACTTTTGACTCAGGTATAGATCAAACGAGGGATTCTCGGAAAGGCCTTTTACCTGCTCAACAGGCATTCCAAGATTTGGTGGATCAAGTGGGCCTGTATGACATTTGACAAGTCCTTCACCCCAATGTTAGAGAGTACATGCTCACATCTCATGTGCATGGGACTTCCTCCCAAATTGATTATCTACTTATTTAACAAATACTTATTCCTGGGGTGCTGGACTCATCCATTCATCCTGGACCCACCTCCTATCATTCCCTGGTTACCTGCCAGATCTCATTTGCATTTCTTCCTAAAAAGGGAGGACATTGGAAAATTAACAATGAACTCCTAAAAGACCCAGGATTAGTCAAATCCATTTTGGACCAAATTACACATTTCATCTCTATAAATCACAATTCCACAGGTAAGCCAGACGTGAAATGGTGTGCTTTTTAAGCTTACTTGAGAGGGTTACTGATTGGTATGGCTTCCAAATGAAAGAAAAAGAATGAGGGTCAGTTATTGTCACTCCTTTCATAAATTAAAGGCATGTAGACCAAGTTTACCCCTTGTTCTACAGAATAGTTCAGGCAGGATCTGATGAGACTGAGGGACTCCCACCTAGAGCTTCTGAGAGAAAGGGCAGAATTTGCAATCCTGAAGGTTAAAGCCTCTTATACAGACTGAGGAGAAAAAGCTGGTTGATTACTGGCCTTGAGGATTAAACAGCAGAAATCCTCCAGGTTAGTTGCTGCAATTCACTCCACAGGACATAGTTAAGGAATTTAGGAGTTACTATCAGCAACTATATAATCCCATGGCTCATCCCCCTACAGAGCAGTATTTAGATACATACCTGTCAGAGTCTCATCTGCCCTGTCTCTCCGAATCTCAGCAGCTTTCCCTGACAGCAGCCATTTCAGAGGCAAAACTAATTAGAGTAATTAAAGATCTCCCCATGGAAAAAATCACCCGGGCTGCATGGATTCTCTCCCAATTTTTACAAAGTATTTGATAAACAGCTAATTCCTGCCCTCATACGCCTTTATCAACATATTATTTCTGGAACTGAGTCTGACAAATCCATATTTGAAGCCTTGATTGTCCTCCTACCCAAACCCAATTAGAGCCCAGAGGCAGTGACAAGCTATAGACCAATATCACTCCTCAATCAAGACATCAAAATCCTGTCTAAACTTTTAGCTGACCGTATTAGTAAAATTCTCCCAGATCTCATAGGGCCAGAGCAAGTGGGCTTTATGAAGGGGCGTTCCTCTGTGGATCACTTGTGCACCTTCGTCCATGTCTTCTCGGTCTCCAGGGACACCAATTTTCCAGCTGCATTGGTCTCCCTGGATGCCAAGAAGGCATTTGACAGGATTAATTGGAACTATTTGTTACGTACCCTGAATGCATTTAATTTTCCCCCAGAGTTCCAGAAATGGATAAGTGCTCTGTATAAGTCTCCAACAGCTTGAGTATCTAGTAATGGAGTAATTTCAGAATTGTTCCCTTTACAATCGGGTACAAGGCAAGGTTGCCCCCTGTCCCCACTTTTCTTTAACATTTATCTTGAGCCCCTTATCCGCAGACTGACTGACTGTCAGAGGGTCCAAGGTATAACTATTCAGGGTAACGCAGTTAAAGTCTCGGCCTATGCGGACGACCTTCTCCTTCAGATATCTCACCCTGCCATATCCATTCCTCCCATGCTGGAAATCATCGAGGATTTTAGCAAAATTTCCAACTGTAAATTAAATATTGAAAAGACGGTTGTGTTCCCCCTTAACCATAAGGTTATGAGACACACAATCACTGTCCTAGGGCTCTCCTGGAAATTGGACTCCTTGAGGTACCTCGGAATGGAACTCATGTGGTGCTTGGCTCACCTGCAGAAGTTGAACCTGGATTCTCTTATTCATAGGATTAGTCAAGATTTGAAGAGATGGTCCCTTCTCCCAATATCCCTTTGGGGTAAAATTAAGCTGATAAAAATTAATGTTTTTCCTCATATTTTTTATTCACTTAATCTTTCAAATATCTGGCTTCTCCTTTCATGGTTTAAAAAGGTTGTTGGGCTCATTATAGATGTTATTTGGACCGGTAAAAGACCACGGCTGGCCTTTCATAAGCTAGCTGCTCTCAAAATGAAAGGTGGAATACGTTTGCCACATATAGGTCTCTATTATTGGTCCAGTCATGCAAACAAATATCTCAGGTGGTTATCTGCTGGTGATCCTCAGTCTTCTCTTCCATTCCTACATGTCTGGCTCAAGATTGAGTTAACTCAAATAAAGCCTATGGTCTCTCTCCAGCTACACTTCTATTCACAAGGCTGAGCTCTCTTCCTTCTCTGTGGAGGGATCTCCATAGTGACCTCCATTAGAATTCATACCCAGCTTTGTTCCTTCTTGAAATATAACCACACCTTGGATATGGGTCAGCCCTTGAGGGGTAATCTGAATATCAGAAAAGCTGGCAAAACTCTTTCGACTGGATGGCTATTGCAGTGAGGGGACTGCTCGCTCATGTACTTTGTCAAAGAAGAAGGGACGTGGCTTTCTTCCCCGGAAATTATTAACAAATCTACCATCTCGAAGTCCAACATTTTTAAGATTTACCAGTTGCATCACCTTTTGATAAAGACCTTTGGAGCTGTACCTCCAATGTCTTCAAGTCTATCTTTTCAAAGCAGACCAGGGTCCACAGCTGGCTTCCCACAGCAGTATCCAAAATGTATGGATGCTATACGATTGGATTTGTCCAGATAGTTTTGTCCCTCCTGCTTTTGGTCCTCCCTTTTCCCAGACACGACCATAAATTGGACTCTTCTATGGAATAATTGTCCTAAATTCATCACACAAGACAGGCTCAGACTTAGGCAGTTCCAAATATTGCATAATCTTTATTATTCCCCACAAAGATTGGCCAAATTTGGTATTGCAAGTTTGCCCACCTGCATTCGTGCAAGCAAAGAGAGGGTAACTTGCTTCACATTTTCTGGTCATGTCCGAAAGTGGCCCCCTTATGGTCACTTATTAAACAAAGAGTAGGTCAAGCTGATTCTTTTTCACCAGAAATCTGCCTGTTAGGAGACTTCTCATCAAATTCAGTCCTTATTTGAAAGTACCACATGGCCTTAATCTCGATGTCTGTTTAAAAATTGGTGCTAAGACATTGGAAGGATACTAATGAACTTACCTATACAGAGTGGTTCCAAGAGTTCCTGGCAAACCTTAGAACAGAAAAAACCATAGCAAGCCTTTATAATAGATTCAAAAAGTTTAACAGAATATGGGGCCCCCTACAATCCCTTTACTCCCTAAAACCTGTTGACAATGATACCTCAACTCCACCGTGTTGATTCTGCATTTCACTGTCACTTTAAAATAAACTTACGAAGCTATCTATCCCAGTCAGACCCATGTACTTGCTTCGATTCGACTTTGATCTCTATTAGGTCCTCCTTGCCTTTATCCTATCACTCTTCAGTTAAAACTCTCCTGTATTTTTGGACACCTTTCTCTCACTCTTCCTATCCCCAAATCTCATCTCAGACCTGGCCGAACCTTGCCCTTGCCTCTATCTAGGCCCACCTACACCCCTCTAATGGAACTGGTCTTTCCAAAATGTTCTCCTCCTCTTCTTACTGTTTTGCTCCATGATGACCTCTCCTTATCCTCTAGCTGCTATCATCAGGACATGTCTAGTTATATTATTCCTATTTACTCTTACACTTTCTACTTGTTATTCTTGGGAGCCTGAGCTTCCCATTGTGATACACTTTTGCCGTCATTTGTTCATTTGTATGAAGTCTCATTTATGATTATCTCTTATGCCTTTATTGGACATTGCCTGTACTGTTCTCTGCTGCTCAGTTATTGATATGTTGTTCTATTCTAAGTGTTGTGGTCTAAACAAGCAATATGTAATGTTGTTAAGCACTTTGAAATGTCATGTATGTTGTGTTCTCTGGTCTTAACAAAGTGATACCTAATGCTGTAATGTACTTGTGAAATGTTATATATGTTAATACATTCTGTACTCTCTCAGGTCATGCTTGAAAATAGTCATTATTTGGCTAGTGCACTCACCCGTAAAACAAAAACTAACTAAATAAATATATATAATTGTAGTTCTGTGCTGGGCTATTGGGGGTAAGGAAAGGGGGAGGAGGGAGGGGGGAGAATAGACATCTTATTATTGTCATGTTAATACTGTATACTTCACGTAAACTGTGGATCTATTCTCTGTATTGTACTGTAAAATCTTTAATAGATTTTGAATTAAAAAAAAGCATAGCACAACTAGAAAATGAATGCAAACAAAAAAGCATAGCACAACTAAAAGATGAATGCAAACAAAAAAGCATAGCACAACTAAAAGATGAATGCAAACAAAAAAGCATAACACAACTAAAAAAATGAATGCAAACAAGAAAGCTTAGCACAACTAAAAGATGAATGCAAACAAAAAGCATAACACAACTAAAAATGAATGCAAACAAAAGCTTAGCACAACTAAAATAAATGCAAACAGAAGCTCTTTCAGTCTCTCCTCATAGGGCATCCCCACCCCCATGCCCTGAATCATCTGGTTGTCCTCCTCTGGACCCCTCCAGCAGTGCTATGTCCTTCTTCAGACGAGGTCTCAGAACTGCACACAGTACTCTAGTTGAGGCCTGGCCAAGGCATTATACAGAGGAGGATCCTCCCTCCTCCTGGATGTAATCCCCTTGCTATGCAGCCCAGTATCCTGTTTGCTTTGGCTGTGGTTCTTCTACAGTTTTCAGAGTTATTCATTTTGACATCTACCACCACCCCTAGATCCCTCTTACCTGATGTGGCTTGCAGTTTGACTGCCCCGTGTGTACATGGCCCAGGTTTCTGACTCCCAAATGCAGTACCTTACATTTCCCAGCATTAAACTTCAATCCCTACCTCCTTGACCACCCCTCCAGGGTATCCAGGTCCCCCTGGATTGTCTCTCCCACTTCTTCCCCTTCCACCAGTGCTCCCAGTTTGGAGTCATCCGCAAAGAGACTCAGTCTACTTCCAACCCCCCTCCCTATATCCGAGACATAGGCATTGAACAGGATTGACCCCAATACTGAACCTTGAGGGACCCCGCTGATTACCTTCCTGGGGCAGGAGACTATCCCACAAACCATTACCCTCTGTATTCACCCCGTAAGCCAATTTTCTACCCACTTGAGCAACTGCCCTCCCACCCCATCCCCCAGCCGTTATCAGACCATTGTGGAGTACTGAATCAAACGTCTTGCTGAAATGCAGGGAAAGGACATCCACGGCCTATGTCTGTCGGGCCCCCGTCACCCAGTCATAAAAACTCAACGAGGTTGACTGACACAATCTCCCTGGACAAAACCATACTGTTTATCATCCCGGTGTCCTAACCTTTACAGCTGCCTCCCAAGCCTCTCCTTGATAATGCCTTCCATTACTTTGCCTGCCACAGACGTTAGGCTGACAGGCCTATAATGCCCCATCTTCTTTCTCGACCTCCCTTTATGGATAGGTACTACATGAGCCACCCTCCATTCATGGGGCACCCAACCTGTCTGCAGAGAGGCATTAAAGAGTGCAGCCAGTGGAGCTGCCAGTTCCTTCATAACCCTCGGATGTAGCCCATCCAGCCCCGGGGCCTTATCAGTTTTTAGCTTCCGAAGGGCCTCCTTCACTCTTTCCACTGTGATTTCTCCCTCCCAGCCCTCCTCCTCATGCAATCTCCCATCTCCTTCTAGGTCTGGCCCAGCCTGTACCCTAGCCTCCTTCAGCTCTCTGGACTCTGACTGACCTCTTGATTTAGTTGGCTCCCCTTCCCTCCCATTACACTGTAGGGATTCCCTGTCCCCCTCTGTAAAGATCGAGGCAAAGTACTCATTAAGCACCTCTGCCTGTTCACCTGCTTTCTGAGCCCATCACCCCCCAGTCCTAATCCTGCTAATCTGTGTCCTCACTTTTTTTTCTCTCCTATGTATCTATAGAATCCCTCCCCCCTCCAGATATCCCTAGCCAGGTTTCGCTCCATCCCTGCCTTGGCTCCCCTCACCACTCTGGTGACCCTCCTGGCCATCAGTTTGTTCTCTCCCTGCTCCTTATCCCCCTTTGAGCACTTAAAACATGCATAGGCAGCCTTTTTTCCCTCTCCACCTCCTGCACCTCCCTGGTCCACCAACATGGCTTACTGGCTCTACCATGCTTTTGCCTTACTTTTCTACAGGATCTAGTAGCCTCCTGCACCCCTTTCTTAATGGTCTCCCACAAGCTTCTAGCATCCATGTCCAGACTAATCTTGTCCAAGCTCCCCCATAGAATCCTACCCATACCCACAAAGTCAGCTCCCCTGAAGTCTACCACTACTGTATTAGTACGGTTTTCCTCCCCCCTAGATACAGCAGAAACCACACTGTGGTGTGGTCACCACCTGCCAGCGGGCTGCACACCTCCAGTCCCCTTATCTGGTCACTGTCCGCTAGGACAATGTCCAATATCTGCCCCTCCCTAGTAGATTCCCCACCTGTTGGACAAGGAAGGCATCTTGAAAGATGTCCATCAGTCTCTGTTCCCTGGCCACAAAGGATGTCATAGTGTCCCAGTCAGCCCACAGCATATTAAGGTCTCCCATGACTACCACCCTACCTTTTCCAAGGTCACAGTGACCCTTGATGTTCTCAACCAGTTTATCCTCCAGAGCCTCCTCTACTGTGGGGGGGCCCGTACACCACTCCTATTTTCAATTTCTTCCCTCCCCTCATTTGCAGGGTTACCCAAATTGCCTCCACACCCCCTACAGCCTCCTCCACTCCACTTCACTAACCGCTATGTCATTTCTGATTATCAGTGCTACACCTCCCCCTCTTACCACTCCTCTATCTTTCCTGGATCTTTTGTAGCCCTCCAAGTTTAGGTCACAATCATTTCTCGGGGTGGCCCATGTCTCCATAATTGCCACCACATCCGCTGCTCCCTCAACCAGCATAGCCTGGAGCTCTGCCATTTTGTGCCCATGCTCCTGACATTGATCAGAACTGTCCTCCACCCCGACCTCTCCCTCTCAGTCCCCCAGCCATGCGCAGTCCTTTTCTGCACAATTCTCCATGGATTTGCAATGCAGTCCTCCTCATTCTTTTCATGTGCTAGTCCCATGAGCAGCCCCCTTGGGGCCTTTCTTTTGCTTAACCCTTTCCCTTTACAAGTTTAAACCCCACCTCTCACCTATAAATCCAGTGAGCTTTAGTTTCAAGATCTCCCTCCCCTCCAGATTGAGGTGTATCCTATCCCTGGCATATAGTCCCTTATCCTCCCAAGTATTCCTCCAGTCCCCCATCAGCCCATACCCCTCTGCCTTGCACCTGTACCTGAGCCACTGGTTCACCCCCCCTAAGTTTTTGCTTGCTCTCCCCGGTCACCCTTGGTATCGGCAGAATCTCAGAGAAGGAAACCGTGCTTCCTATAGAGTGGCAAACCCTAGCTAATCCCCAGAATCTAGTCTGTATTTCTAGCTGACTGTTCCTTTCCAAGTCGTTTATTCCCAGATCTACTAGGAAGTCTGGGGATCCCCCGCATTCCAGTGCTATCGAGTATAGCTGGAATTTGGCCTTATGTACGGATAGTCCTGGGATACATTTAGCCTTGACTGGGCTTTTACTCTCCCCTGACCCCTCCCACTGGATACCCCTGGTCATGGAGTCCCTCAGCAGAATCACCTTTACCCCTCCCCCCACTTTAATAGCCTGTTTTGTTCCTTCCAGGCTCCTCCTCCTTCTGTAATCAACTCCCAGCTTGCTCCTCCTGCCTCCCTCAGCCTGGGGGTCACACACCTGTGTGTGCCCTACTGTGCTCTTTCTTCTGCCTATGACTCCCATCTTGCTCCTTGCCCCCCCAATCTCCTGGGTGGCTGGGTTTGCCCCAGATCTATCCCAGTCTTCCTTCCTGAGCTGTTATCCTCAGATCCCCACCCAAGCATCCTCCTTCTGCTTTCCCCAGATCTGCACTTCCTCCTTCTGCTGTATTTCTCCTACCATCCCCTCCCCTCCTCCTCTCCCCTGCTCTCCCCATCTTTTGATTTTTTCCTGTCTCGAAGCTGGCCTGTCTAGAGAACTCTCTACCAGCCCTCCTCTTGGTTGGCTTCCCAGCCTGGATCCTGGCCAACCAAGTCCTGTCCCCTTCTCCCTTGCCTCTCTCTGTGCTCTCCCTTGTCTCCCTGCCTCCCTCCACCCTAGGCTCATGTCCCCCCAGTCCTTTCCTTTGGATCTGGCTCCCTCCTCTGTCCCCCTACCCTCAGCTTGACCAAACCCTCTCTGTCCATCTGCTCCCCTCCCACCAGCATGTTCTACCATTTCTAACTGTGGTTGAGTGTGGTACTATATGCTTGCCTGGGCTATTACTGTGAGTAGTAAAGTGAGTGAGTGAGTCAGTCAGTCAGTGAATAAGTATGTGAATGGATTAGTCTGTGAATGAGTGTATAAGTGGTCAGTCTATGACTGGGCGTATCAGTGGGTCAGTCTGTGACTAAGTGAGTGGGATGTCAGTGCCTGAATGAGTGGATCAGTCAGTGACTGTGTGAGTGTTTCAGCTGGTTATTGAGTGAGCAGGTCAGTCAAAAATTTATTGGATTATCAGTGAGTGTGTGTGTGTGTGTGTGTGTGTGTGTTGGTCAGTCAGTCATTAAGTGAGTGCAGACTTCACTGATACTTTATGCACTGCAAGAAAAAGCACTAGTCACTGACACTTCTGGTCTATGCAAGAACAAAGTTCAAATCTTTGCAATGTATTTTTCTTTGCTCTTTTTTTGTATGACCGATTGTAATGACATGTTGGATAGCTGTCCTGTGTGTCAAAGGTTCATGTTTAAGACAGAACCATATGGTAACGGTGTTTGAATATAGAAACATAGAAACATAGAAACATAGAAGATGATGGCAGAAGGGGACCCGTGGTCCATCAAGTCTGCCCAAGTGAGGAATATCATGTGTGGAAAGAGGTCTTTGGCTGTGACAGTATACTGACTGTGATTCACCAATACCTACATGGTGTGCAGAGGGCAGCACGTAGGCATTCCCAACACAAATACCACACAGTGGTGCCCTGTGTACCCCATGGCATTCACTGATGGGCACATTAGTACTGTATTCAAGTGATCCCTGGCCAGCTACAGGGTACTGCACCTAGGGTGGGATGGGGCATGCCCCATGGTGCCCATTCACAACGCAGATTATGCACCATTCTGGGCTGCATCCTCAATGTCAGGGGATGCTGGCATAGCCATTGCACCCCCACAGTGCCACCATTGGCAGTGGTAAAGCATCTCTGGTCCCCCACAATGCCACCAGCCCCACAGAACAGAGGGGAGGCTGAGGTGGCCACACAGGTACTCACCCGTGTCCCTTCATGGACACAGTACATTGCTGCCAGAGACCCCCACACCACAGGGATCCACTAGCGGACCAGGTACAAGCATCCCATTGGCTGCCCACCTGTGTCCGCCCATCTGCCCATGCACTAGCACCCCAGGAGGAGGATCTGTGGACAGGAGGTGTATAGTGGCCAGTGATCACAAATGCTGGCCACCGCACACCTGTTTGCAGGTGTGGAACTGTGCGGGTGGGTTATGCACTTTTCACAAGGAAAACCAACCCACCCATCCATGAATTACGGCCATTGTGTGTAAGATGGAGGGGCCACTGGACACCAAGTAGTGCTTGCCATAGAATATGGTAAGGGGCCCTGGATGTGCTTGGGGTGATGGAATGGCATTCTGCACACCAGGGTGTCCTTGGTATAGGAAGTGGTGAGGGGAGCTGGCCCATCGGCGCAGCAGTGGGATTTCCACTTGCAACGCCGGCGACCCAGGTTCGGGAACAGATCCAGGTCGTCGGAGGGCCGGCCACGGGGAGTAGGATCGAGCGTCCGCTGGACAGCTCTCCTTCTCTGGGGGGAGGGTGTGGGTAGCACTCGGAGCGTTGGGGACTCCTGGCAGAGGCCGGGAGTTCTCACGCAGCCAATGCTTGCGAGGGGGAGGCGGGCAGACGCTGGGCCATTGCATGTCCCCTCCTCTGGGGAGAAAAATGGAAAAGAAGGTGGCAGGACCACCGAGGATGAAGCCCTCCCCGAGATCCTCGCATCGCCACCGCCAGTGGGACCCCAACCAGTCACAGTCTGGGTCACTAAGGCCTGCGCCCCTCCGGGGGTAAGCTGGGGTGACCGAGGGTCCTCTGCAGCTATAGGCAGTAGAGGTCTCCGGGGCCGTGACCAGGGCGGAGAAAGTTGACGGTGGTCCAGCCAGGATAAAGGCAAAATAAAAAAAAAAGGAAGTGGTGAGGAGGAGCCACTGGACATTAGAGACCACTTGGCATGGGACAGGGTGAGCATGAGGTGCAATTGGATACCTGGGAGTGCTTGGCATGGGTCTGAGTAATGGAGTGGCCATTGGATTCCAGAAAGGGTTTGTCATGGGATGGGGAAAGGTAGGGAGTGCTACTGACAGCAGGGAATGTTTGAATGGAATGAGATGAGGGAGGAAGGAGGAATGCCAATGGGCACCAGAGCCAGGGAGTGTTTGGCATGAAAGGGTTACCACTGGATACTAGGGAGTGCTTAACACTGAATGGAGGGAGGAGGGTGCCACCAGGTCTTGAGAGTTCATAGCATGGGGAAGGGAAAGGGAAGAGGTGCCAGCAGACACCAGAAGTTATTGGTACGTGGCTGGGGAGGGAGGAGGTGCTACTGAAAACCATGAAATGCTTCACATGGTATGTTTATCTGTATTGGGACTGGGAGGAGACCTGGTCAAACAAAACACTCTTTTCACCAGACAGTCTACACTTCAGTAGGGAGGGTTTGAGGGCACTCAGGGACAAACTGGGGGAATACGTAACCACTACACTTAATTTAAACTACTGGGGGGGCAGTGAGTGTGAGGGCCCACAGATTCTGAGAGGAGGAGGTCAGTGGACCCCTCCCCCCCCACAGTGATGGATGAGTTCTGAAGGAAGGAGGTTGAAGGGGCGAGAACACAGTTAGCAAAAGATGGAGGGTGAGGAAAAACAAAGGGTATGTGGAGGGGCACACAGAGGGAATAAATGTGAATAGAAGACTAGAGGGAAGATAAGAAAGGTCAGAAACTAGGTGGAGGGTAGTGTCTCTGAATGTGTGGAGTCTTGGAAACAAGATGGATAGCCTGCAGGCACTATTAACACAAAGGAGGGTGGACATAGCTGCAGTAATCAAGAATTGAGCAACATAACACCTTGACTGGGACCTTGTGATCCCTGGATATAAACTCTACAGGAGGGACAGGATAGCAGGGAATGGGGGAAGGGTGGCAGTTTATATCAGGGAAGGAATAACTTGCACAAGGAAGGGTCAGAGGAAGGGAGGTGAAGGCATTATGGGTTCAGTTAAGGTCCAATACAGGAAAAAGGTGAGGTTGGGGTGGTTTATAGACCACCCAATCAGGATGAGGAGATGGACAGGGAACTGAGCTCACAAACATTGGAACCTGCAGGGAAAGGGAGAGTGGTAATTGTGGGGGACTTGAACCTGCCCAAGGTGGACTGGGACATACCCTCCACAACATGTGCTAGGAGTCAGGTGAACCTGGAAGGACTGCAGAGTGGGTTCCTGACTCAGAGAGTCACTAACCGATGAGAGCTGAGGCAGTTCTTGATCTGGTGCTCAACAATGGGGAGCATGTACAGGAAATGCATTTATTTTTTTAAATTATTTATTGTGATTTCAGATTAACACCTTTGAGAACAAGTTCATTACATAGGTTCTACATCAGAATTACATTAACAGTGATTAAAAAACATATATGTATACAACACAGCTGTAAGTGCAGGCTAATAATAAGTATGAGACTAAGTATGTAAACATTTTTATTTACTATGCTCGCGCCGCCATCGATATTCGTCTTGGTCACAGCTGCCCTGACTTCCACTCTCCCATATGGCCTGTGCCTCTCATCACCCCTGGCTTACGCCCAGAGAATGGGGTCATGGCACTGCCTCCCCAAGTACAGTGCCGCAAAACTGTGTCTGATTGAGAGAGCCAGCTAGGGGGCTAATTGAAGCCCGGAGCAGGGCTTCACGGAGATGGCCGGCTGCAGCGCTTTTTCTTCCCCTTGTAGGCTGGGGCAGGGATGTGCAATGACGTCCAGTGTCCACCCCACCCCAGAATTGAGTCAGCTCTGGTGCTGTGCAGCGACCCAGCCTCTGCCAGGTGTCGCCATGCACCGAGCACACACCACCCTCCCCTGGAAGGAGAGCAGTCCAGGGATGCTCAATCCTTCTTTCACCGCCAGCCCTCCAATGACCCAGGTCCATTAACAAACCTGGGTCACCGACGCCGCAAGCGGAAAGCCAACCACTGTGCCAGCGGGCCGGCATGTATTAATATAAACATAAACAAACAGACTAAGTCAGCAGGTTATTATAAGTACCACAAGTTTGTGAGAGGGTTAAAGCAGTTCAAGAAAGAGAGGACAATTCAGACTGGGGGGTGCTTGTAAGGCAGAGGGAGGTACTGCAGCAGACCAAGTTGTCAGGATGGAAGGCTATGTTTGGGGGTTACAGCAGCCCAGGGTGGCCAAAATCCACTATAGAAGTGGGGAAGCATCAGCCCAGGAAGGCCTTGTCAAAGCTATTTTTTTTTGTTGTTGTTGGGGGTGAGTGTTTGGGGCTGAAGGCAGATGGGAGAGGATAGTAGGAGAAAAGAGGGGTGATGGGGAAGAGGGAGTTTGATGGAGGGAGGGAGGAGGGAGGAGTAGTCATTAATAATGATCAGGAGCCACTGTGTGGAAGTGATCATTGCGCAGTGTGGTTCCTGTTGGATATGGGCAGGAAAGCATCAGACTGAGACCAAAATCTTGGATTTTAGGGGCAGACTTCAGGAAAATGGTCAAGTGCTAAGGAGCCATGTGGTGGGCATCAGAGCAGATATGGGGATGGACTAAGGTGGTCCATCATTAAGGAAGGAATACTGTTTGTCATAGATGAATACCTTAGGCTCAGGGGAAGAACACAAGAGCCAAAGTGCCCAGGAGGTTCAGTTCTGTGGTTGCCCAGGCAGTAAGAGAAAAGAGGTTGGCCTGTAGAGAATTCAGGAAGATCAAGAAAGAGGTGGATAGGGAAAATTACCTAAGGTGGCCAGTGAGGCAAGTAAGGACGTCCGGCAAGCAAAGTCACAGAAGGAGCTGCAGGTAGCTGAAGGAACTAAGAAGAGGGGGACAAGACTTTCTTTCACTATATGAGTGAGAAAAGGGACAAGAAGGAAGGGATTGTTAGGCTTAAGAAAGGGATGGAGTGAGTGGAGTATAATAGGGGAAAAGCAGAGATACTAAATGAATGCTTCTGTCCCATCTTCACCAGGGAGAAGGATGAACCATTGCCTTCAGTAAGGAAAAGAGGAGCAGGGGGGAAGGGAACACAGATGTAGTGATAGAGGAGGATAGAGTGAGGAGGGGTTGCTGGCATTGAAGGTGGACAAATCATCAGGCTCAGAGAGAGTACATCCAAGGGTACTAAAGGAACTGGCTAAGGAGCTGACGGGACCACTGGCAGACCTGTTTAACAGTTAACTAGCATCAGGCAGGGTACCACAGGACTGGAGAACAACACATGTAGTCCCTCCACAAAAGCAGTACCAAGGATGACCAGAGAATTACAGACCAGTTAACCTGACTCCATACATGGCTGAGATGGCAGAACCCAGAGGGTGGCTGTGGGAGAGAGTTATCTAGCACCAGAAAGGTAACCAGTGGGGTCCCACAGGGCTCAGTGCTGGGGCCGGTGTTGTTTAATGTCTTCATCAATGACATTGGGGATGGCACTAATGGCAAAATGTGCCTATTAGCTGATGACACCAAGCTCTGCGAGAGAGTGGACACAGCTGAAGGGATACAGGACCTACTGGAAGATCTGGAAAAGCTGGAGTGGTGCTCCAGGATCTGGCAGTTTGTCTTCAATGCAAAGAAATGCAAAGTTATGCATATTAGGGCCAATAATCCCAGGACAGAGTACTACCTGGGTGATGTCTAAGTATTTGCATCAAAGGAGGAAAAGGACCTGGGAGTGATGATCACTAGTGACCTGAAGCACTCCACGCAGTGCAAGAAAGCAGCAACAAAGGCAAACAAGATGCTGGGATGCATATCTAGGGGGATCAGTAGTAGGAGAGAGGAGGTTATACTGCCCTTGTACACTTCACTGGTAAGGCTGCATCTAGAGTATGGAGTTCAGTACTGTGTCCACACCTCAAAAGGACATTAACCTGCTGGAGAAGGTCCAGAGGAGGGCTACAAAGATGATAGTGGGTCAGCAGGGTAAGGCATATGAGGAGAGGTTAAGGGCACTGAAAATGCACTCCCTGGAAGACAGGAGAGAGAGAAAGGGGACATGATTGCGACATTGAGTACTTGAAAGGATTAAATAAGGTTGATAAGGAGAATCTCTTTAAGCTGAGTGGCAATCATAACATGAGGGGGCCCAGTTTTAAGCTGGAGTGTGGGAGGTTTAGAAGGGAAATCAGGAAGCACTTCTTCACAGAGAGGGTGGTGGACACTTGGGATGCACTGCCGAAAGAGGTCATCTCGTTGAAGACAGTGGGCAGCTTTAAGAGATGCTGGGACAGGAATAGGGGTAAGGTAAGGATCATGGGTAGGGAGGATGGGAGGAGTGGAGAGGGAGGACAGGGACATTAGCTCAGGCTGTGGACTCTGCAATTTGAGTAGACTTGATAGACTAAATTGCCTTCTTCTGCTGGCTTCTTCATATGTTCATATGGGGTAAGTGAAGGTAGTTCCGCTGGACATCAGAGACTACTTGGCCATGGATGAGGTTAGGGAGGTGGCTGATACCATACACCAGGGTGTGCTTGGCATGGAGTTTGGTGAGGGAGTAACCCTAGAACCCCAATGAATGCTTTGCAGATGACAGAAAGAGGGAGGTGGTGCTACTGGGCATGCACTGAATGGTTGATACAGATTGGAGATGTGGTAAGAGGATGCCATTGGGCACTAGGAATTGCTTGGCATGGAGATGGGTGGAGAAGGGTGTGTGCCACTGGGCAGCAGCAAATAACTGGCTTGGGACAGGAACAGATTGCCTCTGCATACTAGTGACTTCTTGGCAAGTGATGGGGTAAGTGTGGAGGGTGCCAATGGACACCAGGGAATACCTGGTGCAGGATGCATTCATCTGCAATTACTCTTTTAGACAAACTGTTTGAGGTACCAGCCAACTCTTGGATTCTTGATTCATATTTTGATTGCATTCATCTTTTTTCTCTACTATGCTTTTTGCTTGCATTCATTTTTTACTTATGCTATGCTTTTTGTTTGCATTCACTTTTGTGTTGTGCTATATTAAATTTGTTTGCATTCAAGCTTTAGTTGTATTAATATATTTTTATAACTTCATGATTTTTAGATGGACTTCACTGTTTCGTGTTGAATTTGTCACTTCTTCTGGTTGGATGTTACATTTGGTTTTGCTGTGTTACATTATTTTTGTAGCAACACACTTTACATTTGGTTTTATTGCTTTACATTTTTTATTTACATTTTATTTTCTGGTTGTTGCTTTATGTATTTGATTGCCTTTCCCATTTTTGGTTTGTGTTTTGCACTTCAGGGCCACCGTACAAAAGGCTGCTAGTAGCCGTATTCCTGCATTTAGGAGAGCAAAGTCCTTTTATTTAAATTGTGAGAGTAAGACAAATGGGACTAGTGAGATTATAGCATTTCATACATAACTGAGCAGGGTTTTTTTTCCCTCAGAAAACGTTGCTTCATAGACAGTGTACTCTGCACTTGAAAATTGTTTCATGAACCACTCTGGAAACAATGAATGTCAGGATTAGGTCAGGTGCTTTTCACCCTACCTGGGCACTTATCAGGTTTTAAAAAGGTGAGGAGGAGGAGGATTTATGGAGCTTTTCAACTAACTAATCAGTGACTTCACGTTCGGTGCTACTAAATATTTTACTAATGCAGTCCCAATAACAGGGAACCCAAGGTGTGGGAAATTGTAGTTCACCCCAAAAATGTTTTTCTGGTGAACTAAACACTACTCCTGACCATCAGGCACACAATAGCTGTCAAGTTTAGCAGTGTTAAACAGCGAATGACTGCTGCAGGATGTAGGCTTTGATAGACTTTTTTTCCTGTGTGAAAGGTCTACCCCTGACTATGTAGGTAGATTTTCCCCATTGAACTGCAGTCACATATATCCCCCAGTATAAATATAATTGCTCAGTTGCTCTGCTCTCCTGTTTTGTATCTAAGCTATTGCATTGAACCTTTTTTTTTTGGAACTGTGTTAAAGGTCTACCCCAGACTGTGCAGGTAGATGATTTCTCCCACCAAACTGCAATCACAAATTATTCTCCCCCTTATCAGTATTGCACTCCTTTTTTGTATTTAAATAAAACTGCAGCCTGCTGTACTTTTTTTGCACCTGTGTGAAAGGTCTACACCTGACTGTAGTTTGTTTTCCCCACAGAATACGCAGGCACTTTCCCCCTTCAGTATCACTCCTCGTCTCTAAATTATTGCAAGCTGCAGCACTATGTTTACATTAAAGGTATGCAGGATGTCATTTTTCCACCACACTACACTCACAGAGACTTCCCCACAAGCCTCTGGAAACCACTGAACTTTTCTCCTCTCCCTCTTTGTTGTGTCTAAATTTAAACAGGCTGCTAAATGTGTGCAGCAAATCTTTTTTTTTTTTACACCACATTGCACTCACCGAGATGTGGAAATTGTGGGGGGCTTCAACCTGCCCAAGGTGGACTGGAGCATACCCTCCACAACATGTGCTAGGAGTCAGGTGATCCTGGAAGAACTGCAAAGTGGGTTCCTGACTCAGAGCATCACTGAACCAACAAGAGATGAGGCAATTTTGATCTGGTGCTCACAAATGGGGAGCATGTATAGGAAATAATGGTCAGGGAATCACTGGGTGGAAGTGACCATTGCACAGTGTTATTCCAGTTAGATATGGGCAGGAAAGCATCTGACTTAGACCAAAATCTTGGATTTCAGGAGGGTGGACTTCAGGAAAGTGGGCAAAGTGCTAAGGTGCCATCTGGTGGGCATCAGAGCAGATATGGGGTGGACCAAATATGGTCCATCATTCTGGAAGGAATAGTCGTTGCCACAGATTAGTGTGTTAGGCTCAGGGGGAAGAAAACAAGGGCCAAAGTACCCAGATGGTTCAGTTCTGGGGTTGCCTAGGCAGTAAGAGAAAAGGGGTTAACCTACAGATAATTCAGAAAGACTAATATAGAAGTCCATAGCAAAAATTACCTAAGGTTGGCAAGTGAATCAAGTAAGAAAGTCCAGCAAGCAAAGGCACAGAATGAGCTGCAGATATCTGAAGGAATTAAGAAGGGGGAGAAGGACTTCTTTCACTATATAAGTGAGAAAAGAGACAAGAAGGAAGGGATTGTTAGGCTTAAAAAAGGGGTGGAGCTGGTGGAGGATAATGGGGGAGAAGCAGAGATACTAAATGAATACTTCTGTTCCTTCTTTACCAGGGAGAAGGATGGACCAGTGTCATCACAAGGGAAAAAAGGAGCAAGGGGACGGGGAACACAGTAGAGATAGAGGAGGATAGAGTGAGGGAGGAACTGCAGACATTGAAAGTGGACAAATCACCAGGCCCAAACAGAACACATGCAAAGGTACTAAAGGAACTGGCTGAGGAGCTGGCAGGACCACTGGCAGGCCTGTTTAACAGTTCACTAGAGTCAGGCATGGTCCCACAGGACTGGAGAACAGCACATGTAATGCCCCTTCACAAAAGCGATCCCAAGGATGACCCAGGGAATTACAGACCAGTCAGTCTGACTTCCATTGTGGACAAGCTTACCTCTACCTCTTTTTTCTCTTTGTTTATACCTCTTCTAATAGTTTCTTCTTGTCCTATGTTACGAACAACCATATTGCCTTTTTATGTACTTAGTAACTATAGTTATTGAGTATTGCTTACTTTGTTCCTTTGCTTGCTCCCTGAAATGAAATCCTGTGATTAGTCTTACCTGCTCTTATCATGCGTTGTTAATACCATCCACCCATTGTAATTATAGTTTTGCCTTTATGTTGTGTCTCATGCTATGTTGTTTTGCAATTTTCTGTATCGTATTATGAATTGTTTGGTTGTCCCCCAGGATCACTTTGTGAATGAGTCTCACTCAACTGTGTATTTCCTGGTAAAAAAAAAATTTGAATTGAATTGAAGCTCATGGAGACCATGCTAAAGGGAAGGTTGGTGGACTATCTCGAGGAACATGGTCTCCAGGGTGCGAGGCAGCATGGGTTCATGGCGGGGGAGGGAGATTGTGTCAAACATATCTGATTGACTTCTTTGACTGTGTCACTAAGATGGTAGAAAGGGGCCAAGCGGTAGACATCCTCTATCTTGATTTCAGTAAGGCCTTTGACTCTGTGCCCCACAAAAGGTTGATCAGAAAGTTGGTGGATCTTGGGGTTGGGGAAAAGATTTCCAGATGGGTGGAAAACTGGCTGGGGGACAGAACTCAGAAGGCGGTTATGGGGGGAGAGTTATCTGGCACCAGAGAGGTAACCAGTAGGGTCCCACAGGGCTCAGTGCTGGGGCCAGTGTTGTTCAATGTCTTTATCAGTGACATTGGGGATGGCATTAAGGGCAAAATGTGCCTATCTGTGGATGACACCAAGCTCTGCGGGAGAGTAGACACAGCTGAAAGGATACAGGACCTAAAAGAAGATCTGGAAAAGCTAGGGAGGTGGTCCAGGATCTGGCAGCTTGGCTTTAATGCCAAGAAATGCAAAGCTATGCATATTGACACCAAGAATCCCAGGACAGAGTACTGCCTGGGTGGAGTCAGAAAATCTGCATCAGAGGAGGAGAAGGACCTGGGAGTGATGATCACTAGTGACCTGAAGCACTTCAGGCAGTGCAAGAAAGCAGCAACAAAGGCAAACAAGATGCGGATGCATATCTAGGGGATCAGTAGTAGGAGAGGAGGTTATACTGCCCTTGTACAGGTCACTGGTAAGGCCACCTCTAGAGTATGGAGTTCAATACTGGTGCCCACACCTCAAAAGGACATTAACCTGCTGGAGAAGGTTTAGAAAAGTGCTACAAAGATGATAGCGGTCAGCAGGGTAAGGCATACAAGGATAGGCTGACGGGCTGAACATGTACTCACTGGAAGACAGGAGAGAGGAAGGGGACATGATTGGGACCTTCAAGTACTTGAAAGAGATCAATAAGGTTGATAAGGAGAGTCTCTTTAAGCTGAGTGGTGACCATAACATGAGGGGGCGCAGTCTTAAGCTGGAGGGTGGGAGGTTTAGGATGGAGGTCCGGAAGCACTTATTCACAGAGAGGGTGGTGGACACTTGGAATGCGCTGCCAGAGGAGGTCATCTCATTGAAGATAGTGGGAAGCTTTAAGAGAGGCTGGGTTAGGCATGGGGGAAGATAAGGATCATGGATAGGGAGGATGGGAGGAGTAGGGAGGGAGGGCAGGGACAGTAGCTCAAGCTGTGGACCCTGCAATATGATAGACTAAATGGCCTTCTTCTGCTGGCTTCTTCGTTTGTTTGCATGTTTGCATGTAAAATTTCCCTTTGTGGTGTCAAATTACTGCATGCACTTACTAAGATTTCCTACAAGGAGACTAAAGAACATTTCCCTTACTGCAGGTTGCTTTGTGCTAAATTTGTACAGCAAGTCTTTTTTTCCACAACACTGCACTCACTGAGATTTCCCCACAAGACTAGAGAACCTTTCCCCTTTCAGTATGTTGTCAAATCACTGCAGACTTCTCTGTGTGCAGCAAGTGTTTTTCCCCCATCACACTGCACTCACAGGAATGTTTCCACAAGTTTGTGGAGACTACAGAGCTTTCTCCCCATCCCTTCTTTTTGTCTCTAAATTACTACAGGCAAATATTTGCAGCAAGTCATATTTTCCACTGCACTCAGAGATTTCCCCACAAGTTTCTAGGGACCTTCCCCTTTTAGTATATATGTTGTCAAATTAATGCAGCCTGCAGCAGTAATGTGACTTTCTCTATAAATGTGTACAGCAAGTCATTTTTTTCCCACCACACTGCACTCACAGAGATCATGTTTTCCCCCTCAGTAGAGCTTCTGTGTTACAGCAAAAAGCCTGACTGTGCAGGCATAAAATCCTTTGCTGCTCTATTTGTCCCTCGTCCCCCAAACAGACTCAACTCTTTTCCCAAGTAAGGTGGTACTGCATCCACAATACAAAACTCTGAGAGCACCATCTGAGCTCCTTTCTCTCTTGCTGCCAACTGACTACTGCATCAGATTACAGTCAGCACAGCGAGAAGAGATCGCAGTTAGCCAGTGAGCCACAAGTGCATCACATGGGTCGCACTTGTGACAAGGACTCCCAAAACTATCCAATGGATCTGACTGGAATGTACAGGCTGATGAAGTGGAGCTTGCACACCCTGCCTCCAACCTTGACAGCGGACTAAGCAGCGGATGATCATGCGCCCCAGCCCCAGTCCAGAAAGCCGAACTTGACTCCATAAGGTAAAAGAGCTGAACCCGCTGCTGCGCAGAACAGCATTTCCAGACAGAAATGCTGAGAGCAAAATTACATTTCCAGCAGCCTTCCTGCATTTCCACAGAAATGCAGTAAGAATACATTTCGAGCCTTGGTGCCATGTCAGCTGAACTACACTGAGCTATCCTGGGAAACACACTGTAAAATCAGGATCCCAATGACAATTAAATATTGTATCTCTTTTGGTGTACTATATGTAAATGTCATTTATTTGTAATTTTTGATCAGGAAAGGTGCACTAAGATATTGACTGTGTCCTAGGGGATGGATTGCAATGGCCTGTTAGTACATTGTACAAATGGGTGAAGCAGGACCTTACTGGAAATGAGATGCTGCAGATCAGTGGGACTGTCCTGGGTAAATAAACTATTAAAAAGATGTTTTGTTAGCAGTAACTGGCTCTTTCCAGCCACCCCCAACCCCTGATAGAGGAGTCAATGTGGTTTAATTGTAAGAGTGCTGCTGAGAACTGGGAGATCACATACTCAAACCCCACTGCAGTAATATACTTACTGTGTGATCTTGAGCTACTTACTGAACCTCCTAGTGCTCCAGTCAACCCACCCAAAACAGAAATTAGTAGAAGTAGTGTCTCACTGGTCGTGAGATGTTACATCTCAGCTGGCCTAATCTGGGGAAATATATTGTATGAAAACAAACATAAATATTGTCAGCAATCCCTTTCTTTTCCTGTCCCCCTTTTATTCTCCCCCTTCCCCAAGCAATATGTGTTCCAATGGTTATGGCACTGTTGGGGACTGCAAGATAGGTGCAATCCCTGCTAGTGAGAAATAGTTTCTGTGCAACTCTAAGTAGATCATTTAACTTCCCAGTGATCTAGTCCACCCAGCTGCTAAAAAGGGATTGAAGCAGGATCCCACAGGAAATGGGATGATGCAAGACCACCATGCCCATAGAGTCTGAGGGGCACATACCACCCATAATACACACTAAAATAGCACCTTTTTAGTTGGACAACCTGTAAAAGTGCCATTTAATGTTCCCTTTAGACAAATGCTGAATCGTGTGTCCCCGCACATAAATTCTCACAGCATGTTGTCCCAAATTGTGCATCTCAGCTGCACTATCCTGAGTAACTACATTGTAAATATCAGTAAAAACAGGAACCCACTGGAAATGAGATGTTACTTCTAGGCTAGGCCATTCTTGGTAAATAAACTGTAAAAACAAAACACAAACATTCTGGCAGTTACTGGCTTTTAAATTCCCAGTGATCCCAGGCATTACAGTTTAATGTAGTGGTTGGAGTACTGTTGGGAACGAGGAGATTACAGGTTTAAACCCTGCTAATGCCAAATATTGTGTGACCCTGAGCAAATTACTGAAAATCTGTGTGCAATGAATAAAAGTAGGACTCCACTAGAATTAAGATGCTGCACCTTAGCTGGGCTTTCCTTGGTAAATCAACTGTAAAAAAAGGAAAGAAAACATTGTTGATAGTCACACTCATCACTTACTAACACTTTTTCTTTTATATCTCATAGAGGATAATGTATGGTCCTCTATTGTTAACCAGTTTGTTAACGATTGAGAGGTTGCCAAGGCAAGCATGTAAACCTCGACAGTGAAGCTCGACAGGTTTATCTTGCCATGGCAGCCTTGAGACGTTAACAAACCAGTTCATGATAGACAGACCATACATTATATTTTATAGTGTATGGTCCCAATAAACTGGCAGAAAAAATGAAGAAGGCAGTTTACTTTTGGCAGTTTTGCTCACTGCTGCAGACATTCAGGGTCATTCTTTCGCTGCTGCGCTAGTTTTGGCAAGGCCATAGGTGCATGAGAAAAAGGGTCTGTGCATGCACAGCTGGGCTCCATTTGTAATCCCATTGATGGGACGTAATCAAGAGGGGTCTATAACTCCTGACATCATAGCGATGAGATTATCAGGATATAATTTCGCTGCTTTTTAGCAGTAATAAGGGCTCACCATACATTATATAAATTGTAGTGAGAAAGAAATAATGCAACCTACTGGGGATGAAACCCAGGTCAGTAAAATACTGTTCCCTTACTCTACCACTGAGCTATAGGTTTGTATGTTTGGACATGGGGTTTCCAGACTGACTTCCTTTCCATGGTATTGTATATCTAGCAACTAGGAACCTTCAAAAAGACAATTAGATGTTTGGTGACAGATTAGCAACTGTTTAGCAAATGAATCACAAATGGTAATGAGAAAGAACAAAGAAGCAATGTACAACATGCAAGCAAACATTTAAGGAATAATCCACAACATGGTGTGGGTTATGCTGGGATTTATCAATGCCTGGTGTGGTTTGATCACAAGGCTTCATGCCGAGTGACAAAATCCACACCAGAAGTGGATAAATGCCTGTATAACCCACACCCTAGAGTGGATCATTCATTGGGACTGAACATATGAATATAATGGAGTTAAAAACGTGAGAGAAAACTTTTTGTGTTTATTTTTTCAAAGATAAAACAGTAAAATATTACACTTAAAGGAATAGTCCCTTTAAGCACGAGGATGCTATATGTATAGAACATGCAGTATATACACCACATGAAAAGCAACATTTGGTACAGGAAAATACTTTGGTACTTTAAGATGTGTACAACATGTAGAAAGAGCTGCACTTATGAAGAAATTAGTTTAGTAGTGTTGCAAGGAATTTTTGGCAACTATTTTTAAAACAAAAACGTTTTGACAAGTTGCAACAAAGGGTATCACATTTGTTAAATGTTCTAAAGAATCATAAACAGAATCACAAATTCATAAAACTTAACTTTTGAAACTGGTTTGGTTCTACAAGAAACATAATGCATTGGTCTACAGTTTATTGCAGTTCATGAAATGATTAAATGAAATGTAATGCAAAATCAAAGAATCTTTCCGTAGATGCTGAAGTTCCCTTTTCATTGTAGCTTAATGTTGCAGTCAAAACATTTTGTTCTTTTTATTTGGGATGTATGTAAATGTTAATGATTCCTTGGTTGATAAAATCTGCTTAAAGAGCAACTGAGGGAGAACTTTAACAAAACATAACATTTGGACACGGGTCAGCTTGTATTTCACATTAGTTTTGTATTCTTCTTCCCCATTATTTATTACTGAGGTAATCTGCATGAAAACTAGGTCTTTGCTCCTGAAGAGTTCAGCTAGTCCTGTTGCTTTCTCCCTACCTGAGGTCATAATGCACTCCCTGTGACATCACAGTTACTCCCATGGCAACAGACTGCGATGTCACAACAGAGCTTTATGACAAAGTTGGGAGTAAGCTACAGAGGCAGATAAACTCTAAAGGAAATCTAAGGGATAAACATCATGTACTCATGCAAATTTACTCTGTATTAAATAACATGGAAGAGAATGTATGTACCTAATTAATATGTTTTTCAAAGTTTTCGTTTTGGCACCAGTAGCACTTTAAATGAGGCATTGTGGGTGGAGGAGGTTTTGTGTTTTGTGCTCCAGCAATATTAGAGTAGCTCTTGCTTGTTTGGGAGTTGAGCTTAGCTGGGAAGATGTGCTGGAAGGAGTGTGGAACATGCAACTTGGTAAGTCATCTAAATTCATTTTTAAGGTGCTGTGCATTTCAGAAGTGATTTGTTCTCTGAAGGTTGTAGTGCAGTAATGATCATTTTCTTTTTGCAGGTTTGTTTCTTCATCAGAGTTTACTGGATTGCTTGCTCAGTGATGGATTTTTGAAGGGTTTGACTGCAGTATACTGACAGCTGCATCAGCACTGAAGGTTGGGTGAAGTTTTGCAGCATTGTTGAAGACAGAAATTTCTTTTTTCAGGTGGTGGAGCCTGGGAAATGACTGCATTACTTTTTTGATACATTAATTTTGGGGAGAATTTAGGGTTAATTGCCCACATTTTTAGCATTTAGTTCTATGCAGTGTGATCTTTTGCTTGCAGATGGCCATGTGCACGGTAGTGTGATCAAGGTTTGATTCTGTTTGAGGGACAGTTGTGCAGCCTCTTGAAAGTACATGCACTCGTGGATGATGTGTTTTCTATACTTTATAGAAAATTGTTAGCTTTCAATGTTGTCATACTGCTTGCTGCCTTGAGTTTGGTATTGGATTTTCTGCTAAAATTGAGCTCCACTGGAAATAGCCATTCATGTTTGGCCTTCAGTGTGCACATAGTGAGGATTTGTTTTTTGTGACCGTTACAGTAATATTAATGTCTCTGGCTTTAAGCCTGCATTAGTTAAGACAGTAACAGTTGTTGCTCTCAATGAGTGGTTAGTGTAGGTGTTTAGTAAGCTTGCTTCTTTACAGATTCTGGCCCTGTCCACACTTAGGAGTTGTCTATGGTAAAGTTTTTAAAAACGTTACATCTTACTATTTTGGAGCATCCGATTCTGTAGTAACATTTTTAAAAATGTTACAGACATTAGTGTGGCATCCACATTACGCCTCATTTCTCCCAGTTTTAATCCATTTGAAGACCGTGTGAATGGAGGGTCCAAGTAGTCACGCCCACACATGTAACTATAATGTCACAGGCTCCAGAATGTTACCCATTCCAGTCTTAAGACCACATCCTTACAGGTCTTGAGATCGGTTTTAAAAATGCCTGTTAAACCCATTACCAGTGCAGATGCAAACCGTTTTGGAGGTAAGCGATAGCAGTTTACCAGACTGGCAATGGTTTACAGGGCTCAGTGTGGACTGGGCCTCTGGGAAGCAGAGAACTTAGTTACTTTAGCCCTATGGGTTTAGTGCTGTACCAAACATCTAATTTATCTAAACAGTGCTGGGGCTGCTTCTGAGGTTGTCAGAAAAGTGTGGGGGGGTGGAGGCAATTTTGATATGTATTTCATGTAGCTCAGGGTAGGATATAATGGATTCCCTTGCTGTTCAAAGAGGACTCCTATAGTGTTTTGTTTTGCTGGGGGTCCTGGATTTCTTTAATGTTTTTTGTTTCTTCATTGTAAGTTTTAATTAAATAGCACAGTCCATTTGGAGCTATTTTGGTATCAAAAGATGATGTGGTAAATGATTTTACTCCTTCATTTCCTCTCTGAGCCACCTGAAGTTGGATGTCCATCCACACTTTTTTTTTACCAAACTGGGAGCTGTGTTTGGTGAAAGGGCAGAAACATTTCTGAGGAAATCCAGTTCTTGTGTCAGTGTGGGTGATGTGCAGCTCTCTTTTCCCCATCCAGGTTGATATTTAACCACTCCTTTAAAAATATTATCGGAGGTGGTGAGCTCTATGTTATAAGGTTCAGTGGACAACAGATGGGAGGTCATCGATATGGCAGTTCAGTCCTGAGCGTAAGCTGACACAGTTTCTCAAGCCATACTTCTGCCCAGCAGAGTTTCTGACTTTATTATAGTACTGGCAGAAGATTTCATTAAAGATGTGGACTTATGGTCTGTAGAGCTATAGAGATTTTTTCAGCACACCGATTATTAAATACATTTACAGACCATTTGGTCTACTCCATTGTAGCGGGTTCATTTCTGTCTAATTCAAAATTCAGAATCTGGTTTTCACTTAAGGAATTATGCCTGGCTTTGGGGTTTGATGAGCCTTGGTTTTCTATCTTTTAGGCTCATGCAGATGACTGAGCAGTAGATTGTCATTGCTGGCTTCCTGAAATGTGACTCTCACAGCTTCAGGAGATTCTGCAGCTTGATGCTCTTGGCTTAAGCACTAGCTGTGTTTTGAGTCTGTCAGGTAAGTGCAGTGTCAGGAAAGCTGATCATTTTCTGTCTGGTCACCATCACTTGTATCACTTTCTTGGGTGACAACTGAGTCATATATTGTCTGTAATTCTTCATTTCTGCACAACTTGAAATTTTGACTTTTTTTGTTTGCAGTTTTACTGACAGTTTTAGCAGGAGTCAGTTAGCAAGGGACAAGGTGGCAGACAAATTTTTATATTTAGAATGGTTGAACATAGGAGCAAGTCCACATTTTGTTTTACTGTGTGAACAGGCTAACCGGATCTTTTTGTTTAAGTTATGCAGAAATTTACTACACTGCAAAAGCCCAGTTAGCCAATCAGAGCACTTAATTTTTAATGCCATTGAATAAGGAATTTACCAATGCTTGTCTTTGTTGTTTATCAGTCTGTATATGATTTCCGAGTGTAGCTACATCACCCCATACACAGGTTCAGTGGAGTTTAGTAATGAAGTCTCTGCAATTGGAAGGAATGCTTTCTTACAAGGTACATTCAAATTTACACGCCTTAGTTGGAACTAATTGTTGCCTACAGCACAGAACTAAGAGTTCCATGATCTGCAGACCTACTGGAAGCCCTAAAGCTCTAACACTGACATCAGCAATGACATCATACAATCAGATCACTCACCTAGTCTTTAGTAAATGCAGAAAACAGTATGCATGACAACAAGAGGTGTTACAAGCTATGCTTGTTGGCACCTAAAATATATAAAGCACAGACAATAGAGTTTATATTGCCCACATCTACCTTTCTGTCATGCTTCACTTGGACTCTGCATCCTACAACTGGCTGCCCTCTCTACCCTGGTTTCTCCTGCCTCCATGCCCCCACTGAAGGTGGTAGGTTTGAGTCAGGCACAGCCAGGCCCCACCATGGGGATAAGCCCATGGGTTAGAAGGAGAAGGGTAAGAGCCAGAAACACAGGAGCTGGAATGGGACCAACAAGGGATGTGAGAGCCACACCAGTGAGAAGCAGAAACAATGAATGAAAAATGTATAAGGTGAAGATAAATACATGAGGTGATGATAAATACATGAATGAATTTTATCTAAGTAGTTTGGTTTCAAAGTTTCACTGTGAGTTCAGAGGCCCTTTAATTTAAAAGCAGAATAACTAAAGGGCAGTATCAATAAGGCCTTTTAAATTACCAAAGTTACTAAAGGTATCACCAACCCTTGATCACCTCCACCTCCTTCAACTAATGTCCTCAGCTGGACCACCTCTGGCATGTAGCATGTGCCACAGGTAGCCCAACCAACTGGCAGCACTACAGGAATGCACATAACATCTGTACCTGCAAAATTTTGACTTGTCAGAGCAGCCCACTTCAAAGAATACACCTCATCTTCCTGGGAAAATGGGAGGAAGTTTTGGGAGAACATTAAAGAGCTTAACAGTCAACCCAACAAATTCCCCCCAACTATGTTAAACGTAAATTGTGTACCCACACAAGACCCTCAGCTCATCATGGATACCTTCAACTCTGCTTTCACAAACCTGAGTGGTGTCCTTCCCCCCAACTTTTTCTCCAAGCCCCCCAACCCTCCTGACTGTCTTGCTGCTACTGACTTCCCAATCCCCCCCCCCACTTCAGGATTGTCACTCCCAGTGAGGCAAAAAATATCTTCAGCAAGTGCTGGGGAAAACTCGCTTCAGTACTGACTCACTGGACTTGAAGCTCCTTCACCTTGCTCTCGACTCTGTCTTATCCCCTTTCACCAAGCTGCTAAGCCTGTCCCTCTGCCTAGGACAATTCCTCTCACAATGGAAGGCAGCTGTGGTGACTCCAGTTCATAAGAGTGGTGACAGGGCCTCCCATGGGAATTACTGCCCAATATCTATCCTTCCTCCCCTGTCCAAAGCCATGGAGAAGATCATTTCGGATCAACTATCCGTGTACCTTCAACTATAACTACACGCCGGCCGCAGCATGGCTTCAGGAAGAGCTGCAGTACCTCCTCTGCCCTTCTTGAATTTACTGATTTCACCCACAAAGCTCTTGACCGCGGGCTACCCTGTTGGCTCAATTTATTTAGTTTTTGTTAACCGGTGAGTGTGCTAGCTAAAATGACTATTTTCAGGCACAACCTGAAAAGTACAGAACATTTTAATATACATGACATTTCACAAGTACATAACAGCTTAGGTATCCACTTTGTACTTGACAGCAATAGGTATAACTTAGTTCAGGCCAGAAGAACATGAATACAAGCCATTTCCGAGCACTTAACCACATTACATATTATTTAGCTTAGAATACCTCACATAGAATGCAACAACATATAGAGAAAAATATATGAGAAAACAGGAGAGTTTTTAACTCAAGAGTAATAAGAGAAAGACATGGAGGACCTAGTAGAGATCAAGTCAGATCAAAGCAAGTGCATGGGTCTGACTGAGATAGAGAACTTTGTAATTTAATTTTAAAATGACGGTGAGATGCTGGCTGTTTTAGATCTTGGGGAAGAGTATTCCAAAGCAGAGGAGCTGTAAGTTTAAACACACCAGCATCCTTGGAAGTGTGACACCTAGGAACATTTAGTAGTGCTTTGTTAGCAGATCGTAGCCCATGGGAGGGGATGGAGGGAGTAAGTAGTGTTGCAAGGGATGCAGGGGTGTTAAGCCTAATAACTGAGTCACACAAGGAGCTAAGATAGTGTTGCCTAGATGCAGAGGGGGAGAGCCACCCCAGGTAACTGTAGAGCTGACAGTGGTGCTTCAGTCGAGGGGATGATGAGGCGTAACAACAGATATTATTATACGTGACATCCCATTTTTATAGAAAGGTTTTATGCACTGCAGTAAGGATAGGTGAGCAGTAGGTTAGTGCAGGAAGTAATACCCCTCTGGCAATGGCCAACTTAGTGATGGAGTTAGCATGTAGCTAGTCTTGTAGGCAACACCCAGTCTACTAGTAACTGTTTTACAGGTAGAATGAATGTGAAGGTTTAGATACAGTGATTGATCAAGCATAACACCAAGGTAGTTGAAAGATGTGACAGTCTCAAGTTTGGACCCTTCTTTGTCTTAGATCATTGAGCGATGTGCTAGTTCTGAGTTTCAGGGGCCGATCCTAGGAGCATAGCTTTCATTTTTTAGCATTAAATACTTATACAAGAAAGGGATAAGACACAATATTGATAATTGGAGACTGATTATGGTTTGCTAAATACAGACTATAAGATTCTTTCTGCTATCTTATGTCATAGACTCCAAAAGGTGGCTCCTTTTTTAATTCACCTGGTATAGACTTGCTGTATTCTGTAATCTGGGAAGGAATGTCCAGCAAAATTTGACACTTTTACAAATTATTTGCAAATGCAGCTGAATGAAAAAGCTTTCAGGTTATTTGTTGTCACTAGACCAGGCCAAAGCCTTTGACGGGGTATCACATGATTTTTTGTTTCAGGTCTTACAGCAATATGGGTTTTCTTCAAAATTCAGGTCCTGATTTATCCTATGGTGAATGGTTTAATTGGGAACAGTCTGGGATTCCATAGAGGTGTGCGTCAGGGTTGCCCTATTAGTCACCTGCTGTGCACTTTTGTGTTGGATCCGTTGATTAGGGAACTCCTTAATCAACCCACTATGTTGGGTCTCACTCCCTCTACTGATGTTCCATCCCAGGTATTGGCCGTTTATGCAGATGATATGTGCCTTATTTTATGTGATAAGAACTCAGGTTTTGTTGTCTTTGATATTTTGGAATGTTTTGATACTATTTCTGGTACTGCTGTCAATACTGAGAAAAGTTTGGGGACCTTTATAGGGGAAGGGTCCTTTGATTCTTCCATTGGGCAGATTGCCATTACTGCTGCTTCTATCAAAATTAGGGGGTGTTTTTTGGGAATGGCGACTTGGGTCACCATAATTGGAAATCTCTTATTGAATTAGGTGAACGTAAGATACAATTGTGGAAATCCTGGTCATGTTTTAAACAGAAGCGAATCATGATCATTAAAAAATTAATTCTCCCGTTATTTTTGTATTTTAGTTCAATTTTTCCTTTGCCTAAACTTTATGAAACCCGATGGTACAGTATTTTTTTCAGATGCTTTGGGGGAGTCGTTTGAACCCAGTCAAGAGAGATTTCACTTATTTATGGATCAATAAGGGAAGTCTCGGTATGATCAACCCATTGGTGTTTTTTATTTCTTTTTTTGTTAAATCTGCTTTTAAGGAGCCTGCTCAGTATTTGTCTCATCCTTGGGATTTTTGGACTTTTTTATTTGGTTAAGGACTTTCTATTAAAATGGGCTGATGAGGCCCCAATTATTAAGGTGAATTCTGGTGCCCTTTTTTTTTATTTATCAAGTGGCAAATAAACTTAGGACATGGAAACTTACCCAGTCTCTGGTTCACTGGCTTCCCCGGAAAGCTCTGTATACTGAGATTATGACCAAGAATTTTCTGGTTTCTGTTGATTTCCCTAAATGTTTCCCCTCAAAAACCCCACCTGGCATTGAAGGTTCTTAATGATAAACATCTTCCTTCTAAAATGTGGGATGTGACTTGGCTCAGTTGCCGTGGGAGGTTGGGGGTTAAGGGTAATTTGAAACACAAAGCTGTTACTGAGCGACAGTGTATTTGACCTGAGTGTATAGGTCTTGAAGAAACCATGGAACATTTTTTAATTTCTTGTAGTTATGCAAAACCTTTTTGGGTCGCTTTGTTCACTAAATGGGGTTGGGGTATTTCTAGACACATTTCTTATGAAAGTTTGGTGCTTAAGGATTATTCTGTTTTTTTTTTCTCGTTATCATCCTAGTACTTTAAATGTGGTTTTTGCATGTATAAAGTTTTATATGTGGCAAGCGAGGTGTCAGTTTTCTGTACAGCACACTTAGACTTTGCCTTCAGTCTTGCTTGCCCATATTGAATTGTCTCTTAGGAACCAGAGGGACTTTAAATTTGGGGTTTTGCCTTCTCATAAATTTCATGAATACTGGAAACATGTTTATTGGCTTTAATAGTTTTGGGGGGATATTCAGAGGGATTTCTGTTCTGTTTATATTCCTTCCAGCATTGTCTGTTTATATTTTGTTGTCTTGTTATTTAGCCTGATCTCCTGGTTTTCCTTTATTGCTATGTTTGTATTTTTTCATTTTTTCATTTTTCCCTTGTCATTTTTGATTTTGTATTCATGGTTATGAACTGATGTTTTTGTTCTTTACAATAAACAATTCCCCTACTCTTTTTTGAGAAGTACCATGGGATTTTTAACATCTACCTGAACTACCACCAGAACAGACAGATGGGACAGCGATTTAATGTCTCATCCAAAAGACGGCACCTCAGGAGTGCAGCACCCTCCTCATGCTGCACTACAGTGTCAGTATTGGGATATTAACCCAAGGTATAGTGGGGTCATGGCCCGATAGTACCATGGCCAACATCCAGTGGCACTGAGGCTTTTTAAAAAAATGAATATACTTTATTGGTTTTCAAAATAGACAATAGCAATGGACAAAAGACATTGAAAGACTGAATAACAATGCATCATATACATGGTCTGAGGAAGGTATCTAACTGAAATGTCACCAGTATCCATTTGTCCTCCATTTACATGGCTGCTTTGTTTGAAACTGAATGCCATTATGGCTTGCACCATTCCATCACGGATTGTTTTCTGAGTACTTGCACATGGTATTTACTGTACGTTTGTGGCTTATGGCACCTGTAAATTGAAATCCAAGGGAGATGACCACCAGCATATAGATATGTAAATTATTTTATGTGGTCAATTACAATGGAGCATTGCTGTCTATGGAGCCTCTATCAGAAAATTTATCAATGCTGAATGAAATTGCTTTTAAAAAAAACTTTAGTGTGTTAAGAATTGGATTTTATAACTATAGAGTTTGATGATACAATTGGCCTCATTGAGAGAGTGTGAGTTTGCTATACTTTGTGTCAAGTAAAGGTAAACTACCTGCTGGTCTATATTTGCCTGGATATTGGGGACAGCAGGGAGCAGAATCTCCCTCCCTCCCCCGTGCATCGGATGACGTGGAACAGAGGCTGTAGTGTCCTAAGCCAAGGAACTACCTGGGATTTTGATCTCTACATGGTTAGTGTGAGAGCACTGTTATTCTTTCTCTCCCTCTCTCTCTCTCTCTCTCATTGGTAAGATTTGGAATGTAAGGTCTTCTGACCCCTTTGAGCTGGTAATTTTTCATAGTTACATATAGCCGTCCTGTACGGGATTCGTCTGCACACATTTTGATTACAAATATTTTCTTCTTTGCACGGAGCACTTTTCCTCAGCTGCTCTTTCAATGTATTGGAGTCTTTCATGTGAGATGTTTTTTTGAACTGTAGAGCACTACTGCTATTTGCCTTACACAAACTGCATAAAAAGTTAATACTATCTTTGCATATACAAGCATAAATTGAAAGTGTTCTTCTAAAAAGGAACTCTTCTGATTGAAATATATAAAACAAATTTTCAGGATTGCATTGTGACTGTATGGTTAAATGAACTTTTCATAGAGAAAGATAATCAAAGGTGTACTGTTGTGACTGCTGACTTTTTCATGAATTTTCTGACTTAAAGTGGTGCGATAAATATGCAATTTATGTAGATATCAATAAGTGTGGACTATTCTGTTTTTACTTTTTATAATATTTAAATAAAATAAGGAGGATGTCTTCCTTCAAATTGGAAGTGTGACTTGCTTGGAAAGTATCTGAAAACCACATTACTATTTTGCCATCTCATTAAGGAAACATTAAACATTAGCTGACCTGACACTTGGTGCTGGTACTAAACTACAGGTTTAGAAGGGTGGTAGTATTTGTTTACTCTCCACATCATATACATTACAGGACCCTGCCTTTAGGTGTATAATCCTCAAAATATAAATAACACATTTTCAAATGAAGGTGAGTCATCCATGTATGAGCCAGGAATGACTGGGCAGCATCCACTGTAATTTCCACAGCTTACCATTCCAAATTCTCTGTTCCTATGCACTCTACCATACCCTGCCATGGGTTTTGATAGTCTTACTTTACTTATTAGTAACAGAGTCTGTAATGTCTCCCATCTTTTGCAATAAGCTGCATCTGTGACTAATGCTGGCTACAGTTTTCTCTGCATTTAAAGCAGCCAAGATTTCTTTGTACCACTCTGTTCTGGAAGACACTACATTGTCCAACCAGTGTCTTAAACTCATCAATTTGACTACTGCAGCTATTAGAGCTATGTACTCTTTTCTGGGACCAGATACCTTATCCATGTAATGACCTAATATACAAATTGCTGGGGTAAAATCATCTTGCAGCTCCCATAGTGGATCTAAGTTGTCTTTAATGTCATCCCAGAGTGGTACTACTTTTTCACAGATCCACAAGATGTGGTTGTGTACCCTCCTCCATCCCACAGCTGGTGTATCATGCTGAATCCAGTTTACACATCTTGAATAATTTAGTTGGCGAAAAGTACAGATTCTGCAATATTTTAAACTGCATAAGTCTCAGCTGATCCTGTTTTATATATTTCAATGTGTGGGAATAAAGTGTGGTGCTTATGTAAACTTTAACTGTGAATGATTGTTTTATTTGGCCATTCTCCCTCCCACCCTCAGTGGAGGGTCAGCAGATTATGGAATGAAAAGGCTCCAAAAGAAAAATGGAAAAGAGTGACAATCTCCTCTAACTCATGGAGGGTATGGTAGCAGCATGCGGGGAGGAAAAAACCCTGTGGGGGAACCTCTGAGGAACCATAGCTGCTAGCTGCCTTTCCTCTGGGCATACTAGGAAGAGATCATCTTAAAGGCTTGTCTAATCTCTTGCTATGGGTTAGGAATGTAAGTCTCAAAACATGACAAGGTCCATCTTCTGAGTTTCTTGATGATGTGGGCTGTGATGCTGTTCTAAAATGTTGAAGAGGCAACTCCAATTCTGAATGAGTGACCAGAGTATGAGTAGGGGTTTAGTCCCAGTCTTTGGAGAAGAATCCTGACATCAGCGATAAATTCTTTGGTAGTCAGTGGTTTCCCTTCTGAAGTAGATAGAAGCGGATTTGATGGTTGAGAGTTGGACTGATGATGAACAAGTTGATTGAGGATCCAAATGGGGCACCAGTTATTGTAGGTCAGGTAGAATGGAATTTGGACTCCTTTGTGAAGTCTATCAGTTTTTGACTTGGATAAATGAAGAATATAGTGATCAGCTCACCTTTTTAAGTTAGCAACTGACACACATTCTGTGGAAGATGATGATGAAACAGTGAATTCTCCTGGACAGAGGAGACTGTGAAAGGCTAGGCAGACAGCTGATGTGACCTTGATGTTGGTTGAAGATTCAAAAGGCTTTGATTGAAGTAAGTCCAGTAGTAGATGAAATATGGGTCTATTTATGGGAAGTTGCTTGGGTTCTTTCTTGATAGATGACCTACTTATACTCAGTAACAAGAGCTTAATGGATGACTTTGATAAAATGGATGACAGAGACAGATTCACTTGGGTAAGAAAATACTGTACTCCAGATAAGTATTAACATATGGTACTGGGAGAAAGATGTAAGGCTTGATAGGAGAAGGTGATAAATGCTAGAATGACATGTATGGAATAGAAAGCAACTTGATTTGATTGGTAAGAACAGAAATGTTTGTATTTCTTCCAAGCAGTGGTATATGTGGCTTGTGTACTGGGTGATAGGGCAGACCACATCAAGGTTTACGCTTGTTGATGATAAAAGTTCTGGTCAATATTGAGTCTGAGAAGTTGGCAGGTTGAGTCATGAAGAGGTCAGCTAAAGGGCAGAGTTGGTGGGATTCCTGAAACCAAAAGTGAGAGAGAGAGAGAGAGAGAGTCAGCTGTTTTATTTTCAAGACCAGGAACATAAAAGCAATGCATGGTGAATTTATGGACTAGAGATAACTAAGTCAGCCTCCACATGAACAACATGATAGAAGAGGATGAAAATCTGCCTTTTTTAATTATAGCAACTGTGGATTGATCATCGGAAAAATATCGATACTGTTTGGAGAGACAAGAGATGACCCCTGGTGAAGGCAGCAGCTACTAATGGGTAGATTTAGAATAGTGGAAATGTTTTTGAGAAATCCCTGAGGTAGTAGATTTCAAGAGGCCAGGGAGAGGTGAACCTGTAATGTTCAAATATAGCAGTGAATCCGTTGGAGGGGGATGTATCAGTATAAATTCCAGGATGCAGATCTGGAGATGGATCTTTGTAGAACATACAGCAACCGTTCCAAGCAGATAGAAAAAGGGACCACATTGCCAGGTTTGATTTAGCTGATGCTGAGGTGGTGACATGGTGCTTCAGTGAAGACACAGAGGAAGCCAGCTGGAGGAGGTATGATATGAAAGAAAGCCCTTGGGGGATGATTCGCATGGCAAAATCCAAGTATCCCAGTAGAGAAAGTAGTTTGTGTTTCGTACAAGAGGATTGTTTCGAGAAGAAGTCTACAAGAGACTGGACCCTGAGCAATGTATCCTTGGGCAGATGAACTTCCACATGTGTCAAATCAATTTCGATGCCAAGGAATTCCAGAGAAGTGGTAGAACCAAGAGTTTTCTCAGCAGATAAAGGTACTTCTAAGCGCTGAAAGAGATTCGTAAGAGAAGGAATGCTTTCAGCCAGATGGTGATCTGGTGAATTGATAAGAAGGAAGTCATCCAGAAAATGAATAACAGCAAGGCAATGACAATGGTTGAGTAAGAGCCAACAGTCTCTGAAAATAAGTCACAGAGCTTGGGACTGCTTTTGCAGCTGAAGGTGAGGCATACTGCAAAGCAGTAATAGTCCTCCCAGCGAATGCCGTAGAGATGCCACACAGAGGGATGGATTGGAAGAAGCTTGAAGGCATTGGTTATATCAGCTTTGGAAAGCCAGGCTCCAGGGCTGAATTGTTTAATGATAGTGATGGCATCTTCTATACTGGCATAGGATAAGGAATAGTCTTCTGAAGAGATCAATGAATTGATGCTTGGTTTAGGCTTCAAGTGAGGTGCAGAAAGATCTATGATCAACCTTTTCTTTCCGGAGAATTTTATAGTGGTGACACTGACAGGACTGGTCCTTTTTTTTTTTTTTTTGCAATTGTTTAACCAGGAGTGGCACACTAAGCTGAAAGCTTGTTTAAAGGTGTGACCTGGGAGCACAGGGAAGTTAAGTGACTTGCTCAGGGTCACACAGTATGCAATCAGGGGCTGTGGGATTCAAACCCAGGTCTCCAGATTTGCAGCTCAGAGCCTTAAACCACTGCACTATACTGCCTCCCAATCCTGTAGGAAGGAAATGGTGGATATCAGAAAGGTCATAAAAGAAACCCTTTTTGTAATTCTTTTTGCAAGAGTTGCTGGACGACTTCTGGTTCCTGAATGGCAGATTGCAAATTCTTGCAAATGAAGGGGTCCAATGGGATAACAGAGATTCCAGTATGAAATCCTTCAGAGAAACTGGTTATGAGAAAGTTTATGAAGGCCCTATTCGGATGCGAGGACAGTGTAGCAGCTAGGGCTTGAGTGTTTATGCTGTAGGAAGGATGCAGTAGTTGTCATTGTTTAGGCCTGGGCATCTTCGAACATATGGAATGGGAATGAGCATCCCCACAGAAACTGCATACATGGAGGAGATTACAGCCTTGATATCCTTTACTGTTGAATTTGTTACAAATTGGTTGATTATGCAAGTATTTGACCGGATGACCATATCTATCGCTATTGGGATGGGGAAAAGACCTTGGATTGGAAATAGTGTGAATTATGTTGGAAGGAGATATAGGTCCTGATGTAGAGGTTTTGTGAGTCATAGTAGAAGAGTCTGACACAGTCATAGGACAAAGAGAGGCAAAATGAGAAGCAGAGCCACATATCTGACGCGAGAGAGAGAAATAGTTGGCCGGCGAAATGACGACAAAACAATTCATTATCTTGGACTGCCCAGTTAAGTCTGGAGTTGAAATGAGTTAAAGCAGCTACAGCTTTGTCTGGAAAGGATTGATGATAGTCATAAAATTGGGCACCACGATAACAGACTCTGAGACCAACTACCAGGTATACCATAGGCAGGAGTTCAGTTCCTCGCACCGATATGGAAAGGTGGAGCAGACTATGTTTCTGTATAAGGCAATCAAGAATTTAGGGATAGTCAATTTCTTGAGGAGTCTAGGGTCTTTAGATCTGAGCATGATAGAAACATCTCTGCAAGTGACTACCTCATTTCTCTATTGTGTCATGGGAGGATATAAGGAGAGAAATCAGGTTAACATCCTTTCCTTCAATGATGTCTTTGCAGAGCTGACTAGGAACAAGGTGCACTGGAGATACCGTAGGCAAGGTAGAAGAAGATGTAGCAGTACCTGAAACTGGCTGGATTGGAATTGAGGAAACAGGAGGCATGCTGGTGGGAACTAGGATACAAATTTGGATGACCTCTTCCTGGAGGTCAGTCGGAGATTAGGGAACTGTAATAGGCCTGGCTGGAGAATCAGAAGGAGGAGGAAGTCATGCTTTGAGTGTTGTAAGGCGAGTTTGGATGTCAGATATGGAGCCCAGTTGTATTATAAGATCTCTAAGTTCAGAGTTTGCATAGGAAGGAGGTGAGGGTGCAGGTTCATTGGGTGTTGATGGCTCTTCCAGTTGAAACTTAGCTGCTACAAAAAGGTTAAACAACTCTTTCTTCTTGGCAGATTCAGAATAAGATATCCCTAACTTCTGGAGCTCAGTAATGAGGCAAGGGACTATCCAGTCCTTCACATAATATTTAGAATTAACATTAGGTTTATGTGGAGTTTGTTTAGTGAGCCTTTTATGAGGGAGATTAGAAGTCCCTTCTTCTGGGTTGGAGGAATGACCAGGTACCACTGAATCAATAACAGAAAATGTATTAAGGCAGATAATAAAGCAGAGTAGAGCTACTTATTATTAGTCAATGAGGCGTGTGCCCGAGCTCATCTCTGGCGGACTATTGTCAGGCCCTGCCTAAGCTCGGCCAACAGCGAGAAGTAGGGAGACGAGTCTAACTGCTGGTGAGGGCTGGCAGTAGGTTAGGAGATCTAGATCAGAAGCAGAACTGCATTATGCAGTGTAATGAGGAGTGCTACAGCTTTAAGAGAAGTGACGTCAGACCAGGAAGTAAAGAAAAACAGAAAGTCAGACTTCTCTAAAAAAGCCCCCAAAAAAGCAAAAGAATGGAAAAAAAAACAGCAGAACACAGAAAGGCAAGTAGAAGATGGAGACAACAGAGACAAAGCAGCAGGAGAATGAGAGGGAAGAAGGTAATGGCAGAGTTGGTGAGGAGAAACTTGGGGAACAAAGAAAAGACAAGGCAGCATGAGACACAGGCAAGAGAACAGGACAAAAACAGTAGGACTAGGCACTGAAGCAGCACAAGAAAACAGGATGAGGGGCAGGGAGAAAATGAAGAGGAGCACGGAGCACACCAGGGAGACAGCGGTCCTCAGGGAATGCGACAGAGCTGCAACACAGGCGGGGGACACACCAGGACACAGAAGCAAATGATCACTGAGAACAAAAACAATAAAACAGAGCGGGAGAGCAAAGGGAGTATGGAAAGGCAGGAGGCTGCAGACAGCAAAAGTGAGGGGGGAAATGGGGAGCAGAGGAGACAGCTCAAGCAGGGAAGGAGAAAGCAAAACGACAAGCAGCAAATGATTGCACAGCCACAGGGACCACCCAGGGCTCAGCGAGAAAACTTCTAACTGAGCACTGGGCAGAAGAATTGAAAGGTTTAAGTATGTTTAGGGGGAGGAGTTTATTTCTTGCTTTGAACCACAGGCTAAACCCTCCCATTATACATGTCTTGCCAAATGTTCTACAACTCAGAATGAGTAATTGTTACATTCAGCTGTCTCTCCCAATATTGGCATGTGCCTGTTGGTTTCTTAGGATGCCAGTCTTGTATCATTGTGAATAGTTATAGAAATGGCATTTGGTAGCTGTACTCTTAGAACTAGCGATTCAAGACGAATTCCATCTTGTTTTGACTGGGGGGTAGGGCAGGTCCACATTTCATGCTGGGTAGTGCATAATTTGCAGAAACTTAAAGCAGGTCTGATTACCTACACAATGCCTATCATGGAAAGATCCAAAGGGGGCTGCCTCCACTGGTGATATGTTCTACTGCTGGGATGCTCACATCCCTCCAGAACTCCTTGTTTATGCATTTATTACCAATTTTGAAATTGAGGTTTTCTAGAAATAGCTCAGTGATGTCCTTGAATAATGAGAGACCCAAATATATCTTCAATTGCTGGTGAGCTTGCACTGAGCAATAGATAGGTGAGTTTCTAAGGGATTTTGGGAGTTTGGCTGTTAGAAAAAAAGAGAAGTGCCTTGATCTGATATCCTAGTGTCTTACACAGTTATTCTTCAATCAGCAGCCTTTGGGGTTTATATTGGCCTGCTTCAGCTTCTTGTGAATTAGCCCCCCCTCCATCTCAAGTACTTACTGCCATGGAGAGCAAAATGATAAAATAGGAAGTTTGGTAGACATGATCCCCCTACTGATTTGGGGCCCGTCAACTTATGATAGGCTCTCTGGGCCATTTTGCCTTGCCGTAAGAATGAGGTAATTAGTCTTTGTAAGTGTCAGAACCATTTTAGCTGAATAGGGATATTAAGCATCCCCAATGGGTACAACATTTCCGGCAACACATTCACTTTTATTATGCTGATTTTTCCCACAGTGACATTGGTAGGGTCTACCATCATTGCACATCCTGTTCCACTACATTAATCAATGGGTCAAGATTCAGAGCTTTAAGATCTGATTACTATTTCAATACCTTGATCCCTAGATAGGTTAGCTGTTTGGGTTTCCACTGCAGACAAAACTCTAATATATCTTGTTTGTGCACGTTGCGTCCTATTGGAAGAACACAGGTCTTATTAATGTTTAATTTATATGCTGAAATTTTGCTAATTTTTTTTAATTTCCACCAATACTGCAGGGATAGAAGTGGAGGGTTCCCAAAAGTGAAGCAGTATGTTGTCAGCATAATCAGATATTTTCATGTTTAGTTGCCCCACTTTTATACCTTTAATCCAGTTGTTAGCCTTGATATGCAGTGCCAGTGGCTCTAAGTATAAGTTAAACAACATCGGTGCCTGGGGCAGCCCTGCCTGGTGCCCCTGCCTAATTTTATCCTGTCAAAGAAACCTCATTACACATGATTTTAGCAGATGGAGTTTGGTACAAAACCTGGACCCATTGAGTAAATTCTTGTAGTATGTTATAACATTTCATAGTGGGGACAAGATAGCTCCAGGAAACTCCATCAGTGGCTTTTTCTGTGTCCAGAGAGACCAACACTGCACTGGAGTCAATCCCCCAGGATGCAGCAGCCAGGTGATGTACTTTCCTGAGGTGGCCACTAGATGCCCTCACTGCCATAAATCCCACCTGATTCAGGCCTGTAATACTTCTTCTGACTTTACTCTGCTGGGTTGTCAAGACGTTGGCTAGAATTTTCAAGTCAAGGTTGATTAGGGAGATGGGTCTATACCTACTAGTTATGGAGTTGTCATTTCCTGGTTTGGGTATCAAAGTTATTGTTTCCTCTGTAAGAGCAAGACCTTTAGTACCTTCACTGAATAGGTGGTTAAAGGTTTTGGTCAACGAGGGGTCCGTTCAGGACTGAAAAATGTATAGAAGCTCACGAGAAATCCAATCAGGCCTGGAGCTTTATCTAAGACTTTTGATTACTACTTGCACTTACCATTCCACCATCTGGCCCTCTAATACCCCTTGTTGTGCTGCAGTGAGCTGTGATAGCTTGATTTATTATAGCAATTGCTGGACTGCCCTAGTCTGGTCTCTTCCTTCCAGCTCATCTGTATATAAGACTTGGCAAAACTGTTTGAAAACCTCAGCATTACCTTTCAGATCAGTGAGAAGTGAGCCTCCCATTCCTTTTGTATACCTTTAATAACTCTACGGTCTCTTGTTGTCGGAGTTTAAGGGCCATTGATTTCCCAGCCTTCTTCCCCAGGCTAGATAATGAATTGTGGCCTTAAAGATGCCTTGTTTTGTGTTCTACCTAGTAAGATCGGCGTACTGTACCCTCACAGCATTCAGATTTGCCTGGTGGCATCAGGAGTAGTGGACTTCAATGTTTTCTCAAGTGACCTGATCTCAGTTGGAAGGGCAGGGGCCTTTTGTTCTCAATCAGTGGCTCAGTAGGTAGCACACTTGCCTCTGAGGCCGGGAGATCAGAGGGCTGTGGGTTCAGTTCCCACATCTGGCACTTGGGTTAATATCCCAGTACTGATACTGTAGTGCAGCATGAGAGCGGTGCTGCACTTCTGAGGTGCCGTCTTTTGGATGAGACGTTAAACTGAGGTCCCATCTGCCTGGATTGGTGGTAGTTCAGGTGGATGTTAAAGATCCCATGGCACTTATCGAAAAGAGTAGGGGAATTTCCCCAGTGTTCTGGCCAAATTTCCCTCATTCACTAAAAATACCACCAACTGCTTAATCTGGATCTAGGTCAGTTGGCATTCATCTGTATCCCCTTCCCCCGGGTCATGCCTGAAAATAGGCAGAATTTGTCTAGTGCACTTACTCGGTCAACAAAAACTAAATAAATAAAAATAAATAAAAATCTTTTTCCGTTTGGATGTTAACCTTAAGATGTCATCTTGAACATTACATCTAGCTGCTCCCCATATCATATTTCTCAGCCCCTGATCGGGCGGTCCCCTTGCGGTGCGGCTTTTAGGACCGCCACCACCCGCACTCTTCATGGCCACTCCTAAACAGAAGCCCAACAGATTTCTCAGCCCCTGACTGGGCGCTACCTTTGTGGTGCAGCTTCAAGGCCTGCTGACACCCGCGCTTTCCATGGCCACTCCTAAGCAGAAGCCCAACAGGTACGGACTGCTGAAGTGCCCAATTCTTTGAATTTCAGCACTTTTTTCCTCAGTTAGCCCTCTCTCAACTGGAGGCTTCCGACTGGCAACTCACTTCGGCTGAAATCTCTGTGATTGGTTGCCTCTCAAGCCTAAGGACTCTTCTCGCTTCCTAGACCCGAATGAGATTCCCTGCTCATTTTCTGGTATTTCTCATACTCAAATTGTATTGCTTTTCCTCTGATCCTTCTGCCAGCTGCTTTTATTTTTGACTGCCTAATTATTCAACGCAATTGACTGTATTCACTGTTTTAACTCAACATTTCATTTGTATACTTCTAATCTGTAAATCAGCAATGCCAATTTAGAACTGTTGCACTATGATTTTTTTTGGTTTAATCTCTGTTCAACTGTTTAATCTGTACCTTTGTTTTCTTCTACTGCTCTCTGCTAACTGTCGGTACCTCCCTCTGCACTTTAACCCCCCCCCCGGTGCATGGCGCTGACCCACCCTGCCCCTGCTCTTTCTCTAATTCCCTCCTGTGTCTCTGCCCCCCAATCACCTTCCTTTCCACTTTTCTCCTGGCTCTGGCCCCCTGCGGTGCCTCTGTCTACTACTCCTGTGCTGCCCCGGCCCCTCCAATCTGACCTATTCATAACAAATTCCTTTGTCCCTTAATGAGCCCAGAGCTGCCCCCACTAATGCTCCTGTACCGTTAAACAATTACAACCCTTCTTTTCTCGTTCATATTTCTCAGCCCCTGACTGGGTGCTCCCCTTGCGGTGTGGCTTCCAGGACCACCACTGCCTGCGCTCTCCATGGGCGCTCCTAAGCAGAAGCCCAACAGGTACAGACTGCTGAAGTCCCCGATTCTTTGAATTTCAGTGCTTTTTTCCTTGATTGCCTCTCTCTCAACTGGAGACTCCTGACTGGTCACTCACTTCAACTGGAACCTCTGTGATTGGTTGCCTCTGAAGCCTAAGGACTCAGCTCACTTCCTCGACCTGACTGGGATTCCTGCTCGTTTTCTGGTATTTCTCATTCTAAGATTTTCTCCCACCTGCCGCCCCGTCCCGGCACTCTTTAAATCCTCTTGCTGCACTCTGGGCTCCTCCCTGCAATGAGGATTGTCCAATTACAGCTACTCTACATTGCATCTTTGACTCTCTCCCCATTACCTGTTACTACAGAGCACTCCCATTGGGTTATCAGTGACAAGTCCCATCACTCTGGTCTCCTTGCTGTTACCTTGACAACTATGGTGTTAACACCTTGTTTTCCACTCATCACCATCCTGCTAGCTTAATGCCTCCCTCTCCTCACCTGCTCCCCAGTTCCATCGCCACACCAGCCCTGCCCCTCTCACCCACCATATTCCACCCCACTGTGTATATCCTTGCAGTAACACCCTCTCCTGCCCTTATTGCCTGGATGCACTACCCTATCTGCCAATGTGCCTCCCTATTATTCACTCCTTCATACTTCTCTTTAACAATCCTATTAAAATTTCAGCTGCCCCTCTCCCACCCCCCCTTTCCTTCATGCTTAACTGGATCTCTGCTGTGGTATAGGAGTGTGAAACTCCACTTTATGATCATTGCTCTCCTGCTTGTCTCCTCTGGAGACATTAACTCCAACCCCAGGCCATGCCCGATAGTCACCTCTGCACCAGTAACTTCTGGCCCGTCCCTAAATAACCCCTCAGCCCTCACCCTGGACTGAAAATCTTACATCTAAACATTCGCAGCCTCCTCCCAAAGCTCAACCTACTCCAGCCCATAGCCATCTCTCTTGTTCCAGACGTTACTATCATCTCTGAAACGTGGATGAATAGCAAAATTGATGACCTCAGTTCTCCATCCCTGGGTACTCTATATCTCGACAAGAGTGACTGACTAGGAATGGAGGTTGGCAATTTACATCTCCACTTCAATTTAGTTTACCAAAATATTCGCCATGGCTACCTTCAAAATCCACATGGCCCTAATCCTAAAATTATCCCTGCCTTTCTCTGCATCCATCTACACTGCAGGTGCTTATTGTCACCCTGGCCTCCCTGCCACTGCCATTTCTGATCTTATTAACACCATAATCTCCCACACCCCCCCTCAGGAGAAACCTATATTATGGGTGACTTTAACCAAAACTGGCTTTCCCCCTCCCTTAACAAGACACGAAATGGTATCAGTGCCCAGAATCTATCATAGTTCATTCTGGAACCCACTCATTTGAACCTCAAAACCAGAAATCATTCTTTAATAGATTGGGCACTCACATCCCACCAGTATGCACATCCCATGGTGAAACCCCTGTAGTGACATACATTGCTGCCAGTAACAGCGCCGTGTCGCTGTAGGGGATGCACCCAGGACCGGGCAACACTTTCCCCCATCCTGCACCCCTTCCTCAAACCAACTCTGACTCAGAGTTGGTATCTATAGTAACAGGGGGTGCATGGGGCAGAGCCCTCCCACGTGGAGTGTTAAATAACAGTCCCTGCTGTCTGTAGCTCCCTGCCGACTGCAAATCACAGTTGACAGGAAGCCTGGTGCTGTGATGCTGGTCGATGAGTTAGTTGTCGACTTGGCATTGTAGATCCCATCCCACCCCCACAGGGTTATCAAATCAAGCATTCTTCCTGATGCCCTGAGTGATTACCTTATAACCTATATGGTGCACAAAATTCTTCGGTCATACAAATCCGTAAACTTGGGCCCCCTCCTCCATGACCTAGCCCACACAAACTGGTCACCAATAACCATGGCAAACTCGATAGATGAAGCTTATAACTATTTCTATGACAAATTCCTGGAACTCTGGAACCTTCTCGCCCCTCCGCAATGCTCCAGAGTTAGGGGTAACCACCTCCCTTGGATCACCCCTGAGCTCCTAGCATGTCAAAGAGCCCGAAATTGAGCTTGGAATGCCCATAAAGCCTCTAAGCTCCCCCAAGATTATAACAGATACCACTCCCTACAAAACATGTGCACTAGAGCCACCTGTGTAGCGAAAGCAGACTATTTCTGCTCCACCATTCAGACCAACATTGACAGACCCTCGAAATTCTAGCAAGTTATTCACTCCCTATTCTCCCCCCACCTCCCCTCACACCCTTATCCTCAAAGTAAACAACACTCTTCTTGCTGAACACCTTAGTGTTGCTATGGAATTTAATTCCTATTTTACTTCCTGTGCCTCTATGCTTCTAGCATCCCTACCCTCTGCTCCCTCCCCCTTCTTGCTGATCCCCTCTCCTCCCCCTACCTTCCCTCTTCGACCTACTCCTTCTCCTTCTCCAATATTTCTCCCTCTGAAACCTTGGATGAGCTGTATGCACTAAACTCCTCCAGAGGCAGTTCGCCTGATGGGTTGGACCCAAAGCTACTTTATTTATCTGCTCCTGCTATCTCTGCCCCATTGTCTGATCTTCTTAACCTTTCCTTCACTACAGCTGCCATCCCAACTGTTTGTAAGCATGCCACTGTACTTCCTCTGCCTAAAGGAGGTGATCTTTCTGTTCCTTATAACTATCGACCCATATCTCTAGTTCCCGCTGTTGCTAAGCTTCAAGAGCACCTAGCTCATTCCCAACTTTCCTCCTACCTCTCTGACTGTAATATTTTCACCCTGTTCCAGTCTGGCTTTAGGAAGGACCACTCCACCACCACCTCCATACCCTTCTTCTGTGCTCCCTTTCCTTGGCTGGCCTCTCTGATTCTGCCTCCAACTGGTTCCGAGCCTACCTGGTAGGCAGGACTCAGTCTGTCAGAATTGCTGACTCCACATCCCCTCCTCCCCATTAATACCGGCGTACCCCAGTGTTCTTTCCTGGGCCCTATTCTTTTCTCCATATTCCACAACGACATTCTCTCAGTCTGCTCATCCACTTTCATCCACATGTACGCCGATGACATGGTCCTCTTTGCCTCAGGCCAGTCTGCTATTGACATGCAGACCACGCTTCAGCTTAACTTCAACAAAGTTCAGCAATGGTTCTGTTCCCACCAACTCTCCCTCAATGCCAAAAAGACAGTCTCAATGACCTTTGGCACTAGACAGAGGCTCTCTAGGCTCCCCTCACTGCCCTGCTTCCATACCCTTGATGGGACAGTCTTGGAGAACACCTCCTCCTTTAGGTACTTGGGGGTTTGACTTGACCAACACCTCAACTTCTCTGGACATGTGGATATCATCCTGAAGAAACTGTGCCCTAAGCTTGGTGCATTATACAGGAACTGCAGCTGCTTACCACTACCGGCAAGACGCGAACTTGTCCAGAAGATGATCCTACCTATCTTCAACTACTGTGATGTAATCTACAGTGCTGCTCCCAAGTCTTCTCTAACCAGATTGAACACCCTAGTTAACTCTTTCTGTCACTTTGCACTTGACTCCCCCCCCCTTCACTCACCACCGTACCCTCTATCACTCCCTGGCTTTTCCCTCACTCGAGAACTGTTGCCACCTCCACTGCACCAAATTTATATCTAAATACTGGCTTGGAACTCTTACCTCCTATCTTACTTTCTCACATTCCACCCTCCACCCTCCTGCCCACTCCCTAAGATCACATGATTCTCACTTAATGGCAGTTCCTCATTGTGCTACCTCAACTGGTCAGATGGCTTTCTCGCACCGACTCCCTAAACTTTGGAATGCTCTTCCACCTCAGATTCACCACTCATCCTCCCCTCATTCCCTCTCTTCTTCCCTACACAACTTCCTCTCAGTGAAATGTATCTGCAATTAGTCTCCCCCCTCTTTTCAAGTATCACCACTCACAAGTCTGTTAGTCATCCCTGTTTTTCTCAAGTGGTAGCACTTTCTGTCTCTGAAGTAATTCAAAACTATTGTACTGAATGCACTTTTTGATACTCATCACCTTTGTTGTCACCATTGCTGTGTTCTTTGCCTTATGGCATGCTATTATCTTATGTTACTAGTAGCTTTTGGTGTATGCATTGTGTTGTATACCTATGTCTTAATTTCTCACTTAATGATAATTTTGTATGTATTGTTTTACTTTGAACTAACTGTCATAGCGATGATCATTTTGTATGTATGGTATGAACTCCCTTTCCCTCCCTTTCCCTATCCCTTCCCCCCAGGATGCACCAGGAGATGAGCAACTTGTTGCTCACTGTGCCTTTCCTGGTGAAACCTTTCAATAAATAAATATCATATCCAAACCCACTGTAGAGCCTATGTTTTTCCTTTCATAATTCTGTATATGACATCAGTGACAAATGTGTCTTTTAGCAACTGTGAGTTAAACCTCCAGCTTATATCTGTGTCTGTTCCTCTGAGAAGGTTGATTTTAAGTCTGGCCATTTGACAAGGTGATAATCAGATATCACCAGTGCTTCTGTTTCACATAGATGTAAATCGGGTAGACTTTCTTGGCTCATTAGACAATAGTCTATCCTGGAGAATGAATTATGGGGTCTGAAGTAGAAAGTATTTTCTTTATCTGAAGGATATAATGTTCTGCAGGGTTCCAGGTATCTGGACTACAGTAAGGCCTTTGACACTGTGCTGCATAGTTGGATGACAAAGAAACTGAGCAGCTTGGGGGTGGGATCCAAACCATCAATGTCTTCTTACGTGACGTTGCTGAGAAACTAGAAGGGAAGAATGTCTTTTTGCAGATGATATCAACATCTGCAATAGAGTGGACACTCAGGAGGAGGTGGAGAGAATGAGCAATGATCTGGGGAAATTCAAGGATTGGTCTAAAGCATGGCAGTTGAGGTTCAATGCAAACAGTGCAAGATCATGCACCTAAAGCATAGGAACCCAAGCACTGCGTAAAGGACAGGGGAAGGTAATAACAGTCACTAAACAAGAAAGGAACCTTGGGATTATCATATCTGACAACCTCAAGGTGGCAGGACAGTGTGACAAAGTGGTGAGTAGGGCTAGTGGGATGTTGGGGTACATAGTGATGGATATATCCAGCAGGAAGAGGGAGTTGATATTGGCACTCTATCACTCGATGGCAAGACCCCACCTGGACTACTGTGTCCAGTTTTGTAGGTCACACATCAGAAAGGACATAGACAGGTTGGAGGCAGTCCAGAGGAGGGCACTTAAATGGTGCTGGGGTTGCACAGGAAGCCCTACAAGGAGAGGCTAAGGGATCCCAACATGCACACCCTGGAAGAGAGGAGAGCAACAGGTGACATGATAGAGACCTACAAGTGTCTCACTGGGGTTAAATAGGGTGCAGGAGAGATGTGTCTTTCAAATGAGAAGGAGCATCAGGACCAGGGGCTTCCAACGAAGTTGGGGGGGAGTTTAAGAGAGACGTGAGAACATATTTCTTTACTCAAAGGGTGGTAGTCACCTGTAATAGAATGGCAGCAGAAGTGGTAGAGACAAAATCGGTGGGGGGCTTCAGCATTCGTGGGACAGACAAAAGGTATATTAGAAAACAGGCAGGGAGGAGGGGGAGGGTTGCCAAAGACCAGTTAGGGTCTGTGAAGACGTATTAGGAAGGGAACATCTGGGCAGACTGGGTTGGCCAACCGGTTCTTTCCTGCTGACAACATCTGTGTTTCCAGAGCAGGGTTTTTTTTGTTCTGGTTTTTGGGTTTGGTGTTTTTATTTATTATTGAACATGGATTGTAGATCATGGTTTGTTTAATGTTCGACTTGAATTTATTAATGTCATAAGTTCTATGGAAATGCAAAACAACAAAAAGAAATGTATTGACAGTACTAAGAATAAAAACAATGTAATGTTATCTTCCAATGCATTGAAATCCCAATAAAGTGGTGTTTCAAAAATAAAAAAGCTATTTGATAAACTGAAACTTGAATCCAGTCAGTGTTCTTTAAGAAGCTGTGCAGAGTCTATTGTCTGTTCCAAAGGACTGTTGCTATGTGACCACAGTGAACATTGTGCTGTGATCACAGGCTTTTCCACATGGTCTCAAAACAATTGTGACCTCGCAGAGTAGGGGACAGGGGTTACTATTCAGATGACCTGTAGGGCAGTACAGTAGGCAAGGAGATCACTGCAAACCTTGTCACAAATTTTAGTGACACCTCTTGCCTCTAGAACTGTTACAGGCAGGCAGTTGGGTGTCTCTCAACTTGCAGTCAGACAAAGATGAGGCACTGTGGGCCAATGATCATCGTGGGGCAGATGGTGCTGAATGTTGCTGTGATGGAACTGGACTAGGGTATGGTGGGGATTCCACTAGACACAAGGGATTGATTTGGTGCAGGGAATAGGTGGTAGGGAGAGCTAGACTATGATGGCACAATACTGGACTTCAGGATAAAATGCTGTAGTAGTGGCTATTCAGGTATTGGTGGGAAGGTGTGAGGGATTTCCAGAGGTACCACTGATAGCCACAGACTTACTGCATGTCACAGTGCCATGCAACTGGAGTGCAATGCAGTGACTTTATGGAAGTCACACAACAGCTTGTTGGCTGGTGCAAACTCTGTGTCTAATAACATCTGGCTAGCAAATCAGCATGTCTGGCATGAGGGAGGTGTGCACATAGTATATGAATCACTAGCTGATGTCACGGTGTCTAGGACAATGTTTTCTTGAAGAGGAGATCATCCTGGACTTCAAAATGTCAACAAGTGATGCATATGTTATGGGTACTCCAATCTCATGTTGCATATGCTGATATAAAGTGAAGACTGGAACGAGGGGTGATAGTGAGAAACACGGAATTATGCTGCTGCAATTCTGCTAGGAAAGAAGAACAGAGGCAGGCACCTGGACAATCATTATCCCACAGCCTTTTGGCAGAACAGTTCCTAAAATAAAGTAAAGGGCAAAATTCACAACAGTACTCAATTTATTTCTGAAAAATTAAGCTGACGGTGCAAACTCAGCACACTCATGGAGTGACAGACCCAACTATTACCTGGCGAGTTTCAGATGGTTTAAAGTGTGCTGTGCCTAGCAGTGTTTAAGACCAGACAAAAAGTTTGAATGACTTAAGTGGAGGTCTCAGAGTGTCTCAAACAGGACCCTCATTCCATGTTTATTACCCTTACCATGACTTCATGACAGCTGCATTCAGAGTTATGGAGATAGTTGCATTTTTAACTCTTTAAATTTTTTTTTCCTTTTTTTCATTACCGGCTCAGGAGACTCTGGTCTCCTGCTCGTGCTCACCCCCCCCATCCCTAGGCTTACTCCCTGGGTGGAGCTGTCGGGCGAGTGCCCCATCCCCAGGAAACATAGTCACAAGGCCCTGGCTTGCCCCCCAGGGTGGGATCACAGGAGCAGGACCCCCTGGCTGACTTTTGGTCTGTGGCAGGGAGCAGAGGCAGGGGATGTCATTAGCAGCTGGCAATTTTTTTTTTTTATTTTCAGTTTCCTTCCCTGTGGGCAGGGATGTGCAATGACACCAGCGTCTGCCCTGCCTACCTTATGTGTGGCGCCAGCCATGGCAGTACTCCAGCCTCCACCAGAGGTCCACATTGCACCAGACACTCTTCTCCCCTGGAGAAGGAGAGCAGTCCATGGGATGCTTAATCCTTCTCCCCTGGCTGGCCCTCTGACTCCCGAGTCTGTCCCCGAACCCGGGATGTCAGCGCCACAGATGGATGCCTTGCCGCTGCACCAGTGAGCCTACTGTAACTCTTTAAAATTCCTTTCTCACCTATAAAAGACCCTGCCTTTGTTCCATAGCATTCTACAGTGTATTGGTGTTTTGTGTTTTTCCCCATAAAGCTATTTGCCTTGTGTTCATTGCAGGTGGGCACTCAACTTGTCCCCAACTCCCCCATCCGGCATCCACCTCTCCTGGACTCACCTGACTGTTAGACCCTCACAGAATGTCCCCTGTGACAAGGCCTGGAACAGCAGGCCATCCTCCCTGCATCCGGTGACCCCCATCCAGTGATGGGCAAGGGGTCCAGGTGGTGGTGTGGGCCAGGGGTAGGTGGGCAGGGCTTCATGTAGCCTGTGTCAGCCTTTTCCATTTTCTTCCCTTGTTTTTCTACTGTGGCAGCACTTAAAGATGTGTACATGGAGGTGCACACATGCTACAGAACCACAGCATTTCCTATCTGTGTTGCTGAGCTACCCTCAGGCCTCCACCTGCTGGCAGCCCAGGGCCAAGTCTGCATGCCTTCCCATCCTGGGAGAGGAAAGCTGTCTGTCAAATGACCAGTCCTCTCTCCTCAGCTGACCCCTGGTGACCCGAGCTTATTCCCAATCCCTGGTCACTAGCATGGTAGGAGGTTAGGTTCCCAGTGCTTCAGCCCTCCGTGCCATTGGGCCGGCTTTGATGTTTTGTGTTTTAAGTAAAACATGAAAAGGAAAATATTGTGTTACAGTTTTGAAAAAAAGGACTCCTTTGTAGACTTCCTCAGTAGAAGTCACTCATCTTTCAAAAATTGTGACCCTGATAGACTTGGCAGTTTTTTCTGCATGCCTTAAACTCTGGTGTTTCACACCTGTCTATTGGTGCTTTTGAAACTGTTCTGGCAAAAGTGCTGGGATATTGATTGTCTGGGGTACAGCCTCTGATTCTCTTTCTGTGACTGTTTTTGGGCCGAGGCACTGGAGTACCACTAGGCAGACACCGCTACAATTTTGCTAAAACTTTTTGGTGTGCGGACATGGGAGTCTTCAAATTAAAAGGTTGCAACTCAGTAAGCAACTGGTTACTTTTCTTTCTGTGTAAGAAGTACTGCTCAGTGGCTGCCTTCACATAGTTCAGGCTTATGTAGAGTTGTCCAATGAGCTGTTGCATCCTTGTGTGCCATTGTGTTGGACTTGGTGTGTTATCTGGCTAGCAAATTTGAATTGCAACTGTCACGGGGAACTCCTTCCCCTTCAACTAAGATTTTGTTCTGTGTATATCACCAAAGTATGGCAGTGTAATGGGGCAGTTGTTTGCCCCCTGTTTTGCACCACCCCTATTTGTAATGAATAGAGCACCATTTTTTGGAACTATAATAATTATATTCCAAAGTGCAGGTAAGGTTATAGACCTAGTAAGCAGCTCTAGATGGTTTAAAAATATACCAGATATTAATGATATGATGTAAAAAAAAAATGTTTGTTTATAGAAAGATTAAAATAAAAAAGCCACTGTAAGTGTTGATATGGTATCAATAAAATTATAAATGTACTAACTAAGCAAAGCATGAATTTTTAGAGACATTACTTTGCATGACACAAATTTACTTCACATATATTGTCCACACCCATTGGCGCTTACATTTCCGCACTTACATGGCACTGGTCGCCCACATCACCCTTTCACCATGCCCTCCCTCTATCCCGTACCCCCTTCCTACCCCCTCCTACAACACTGACAAACACACTGGATGGTACCTTCCACTCTGATCAATATCTCAATGCCACCACTTTCATTTGCCCCTCCATCTTAACTCCCTACTGCCTCCTTTGCTTAATCTGTCACTGTATGCTTTGGATGTATTCACGTGACTGTTTGTTGCAGCATAACTGTCAGCTCACCTTGCTGGCTCTTCCTTACTGTTTATTCACTATTTATTATTGCTGTAGCAATCATCTAGTTTTAAAGCTGTAGCATACATACTGTACTGTATTTTTTGACATAATCTTGTTGTACTCCCTGTTTAACTGTAAGTCCTTCCCCACTGACATGGAACCTTTGTAAATGAGCTGCCTTGCACTCAAAGGTACTTGTAATCCGAGATTGAATGAATAAAAATAAAAATAAATATTTTTTGAGAAAATTAGCATTTTTTTGTGTAAATATGTAAAAATAGTTTTATAAAAAATATTGATAAAATGATAGCATATCGATAAAGTCAGAGAAAAAAAATTACCCCGTATGTAAAATAAAATCTGGATGAACACACATTAGCATTAATAATGTCAGTATTTAGGTAAAGGATTGTGAATGCTGCAGAAGATTCACTGTATTTCCTAACAAAGGGCAACACAATTTTTCTAATTATTTAAGTGGACCCTACAGAGTTGTTTTCTTTTACTGATTTTTAGTTTTAATGATTATATTTATTATACGTGTATGTAACTGAATGTTCCTGCTGGCTCCTAGGATATAAAAAAGGCAATTTATTATCTCAAAGGCTGACACCCAGTAAATAAATTTTCAGTAAATAAGATTACTACGCACTTGTTCAGCCTGTAGTTGCTAGTTTTTGGCACTTGATTTTCAATATACAGTGTTTCTAAAAAAAACTTCTAAAAAAACTTTCAACATATTCTGCACGTCACTGTATATGGGAAGATTTGAAACTGCACCAGAATTAGAATGATCTAGGACACAGATAAGTAGTCTACATATTTTAAAATACATTTGGCAAATGTGGCTGTTGATGTTAGAAGGGAACTTAACTTGTTTTCTGCTGGTATTGCTGTGTGAAAGTAGGCAAATGGTCAATTGCTGAATATTGGGGTGACTTTTGAGATGTTTGTCCATCTAAATACCTATTAATGGAGACCTTTCCCATGTGCTGACTCCGCACCGGTATCCCGTCAAAAGGGTGACTGAGATTGAGCGACTCAAATATGAGTGACTCAGTCTCTGCACCTATGTTGTGGGCTACCCTGAAGGGGTAGCGACGGGCAAAAAGGAAGCCGATGAGGGCAATCAGAACCACACCGTGGGGGATGGAACAGGAGGGAAGGTATGTGGGAGGCAGTACAGTGGAAGGCTGCCAAGCTGGCTATGTGGCGTGGTGGTGAGGGTGGCTGGCTATGGTTGGGAGGGTGCAGGGTTCGGGTCTGGGGAGGAGTGAGCATTTTTGTGGTTGTGGCATTTTTTTTTGAGAATCTTTAGTTAGGGGGATGCGGGGCCAAAGCCCTCTGTGGGGTGTGGTGGGTGCAGCCCCCCACAGACATTGAGATCTGTGTCACTACCATTGTTTTCACCACAAGTGTACATTGCCATTTTTATTTTTGGTGATGTACACTCACCTTAATGATGATCGCTGAACCTTCTGCCTGTTAGCTTGTAGCAGAGAGGTTCAAAGGCACCATACGTATTGTTTGTTCACAGCATAAGGACAAGAAATATTGACTATGACCATAGCTGTGTAACAGCTCTTTCTGACAATGAGTTTCTAAGGAATCTTTGTAGTTGAACTTCTCACTTTGTTCCAACACATGAGGTGAATTTAGCTTGGCATATTTTAATTACATCTACTCTAAATAAGCTGTCCCCAAAAAGTTTCAATATTACAGGCAAATTTCGCCTGCATTCTAACTCACTGGGTGTAACAATTCTTTACTAACTCTGGTGTGGCTACCTGTGCACATAATGTATTTGCACTTTATTGTGTGTGCCATATTTTTTGAATTCTGATACGGAGTCCAGAAGCAATTTGCTTGCTATACACAAAAATCCAGAGGTTTTTACCAAGTGAATTTATTTATGAAGTTTGAATTTATGAAGCCTATTTATGAACTAATGGGATGAATATTTAAATAAAGAACTAATATTTTACCAACTCCCATTTTGGTGCTGGCATTTCTACAGGCTGGTGGAGTGAGGAGAAGCCTGTTTTGTTACATGCAATTGGTTCCACTTTCTACACATTTAGTGCATTTATTGGAAGGACCAGGGAGCCGGAAGAACCCCTTAATCTCTAGTTTTAATTCCTGAATCCCATTAGTATCAGTCACATTTTGTTTGACTGCAGGTCTAACTATAGGGTGATGTTCAGGGGCACAGTACTCCATCGCCACTAGGAGGTATTCATCAATATCAGAATCATACTCCAGCCTAATTGGACCCCTACACAGACACACACACAAAAACACTCTTACTTTCTTGGCTTGTTGCAGGTCTGCTTAGAATGGGCTTTCTATGAGGTGCCCCTTTAAATCTTGCTGCATTCTCTTTCTCTGGTTCTCTGTGGACTGTTACTGATTTGCATTGCAAATGTTTCCACTAAGATGATATCTACACTTGGATTTTTTTTGTTTTTCTACCAGTATCTCTTCACAAGGGTAATGTAGGAAGAATCCCCTATCACCTTGCATGAGCTGACAAATAAATTCCATTGTGCTAGCCACCTTGGTTTGCAGAGGCACAGGTGGCAGTATTCAACCTCTTATACCAGCTTATCAAAGTCAATGGGTGTGGCAAGAATAGCCATCTACCAATTCTTATTTGTATATAATCTTGATGTCTATATGTTTTTCTTATGGGATTTCTGCTTATGAGACATGGCAGGGTCAGCAGGCCTATGGTAAAAGGCTAGTTTTTAAAGGGGCCTGCCCTTTGACCTCAAAGGCAGTTGCTTGCTGGAGCTAGATGGCTATGGTTTCTTTTTCCTGTTTTAACACCTATCTGGCAAACTTGTGTAACTGTTAAAAAACTCATGTTCTCAGAGATCTGGAGCTTTGATCACTGAAAATGCTGCATTTTATGGCCTACCAAAAGGGAAGCTGTTCTTTTGGCAGTGCTATGTTAAGTTTTAACCAGCTATGTGAAATAGCTCATCAGGATGTTTTTTCTGAACATCAAAAGAGGGTAATCCATAAACCATGTTCTGTGATTCACTTATGAGAAAACAGGCTTTTTTTTCATCATTGGAATATTGCTGAGGCTGCAGATTTCACAAGGGTAGTAAGCTGACACATTTTGTCTTGTACAACTGCATGCTACTAAGTAATTATGCAGGAATGAGTGTGACCTCATGCTAACAGAGCTGTGACATCACAGGATTGGAGGAACATTCTGGCATCTCTGAAATTGTCAAGCTGGCTGAAAGGACTGACACTTTTTGCACTGGACTTCTAAGGGACACTTTATTCCTGGACTCAAGAGAGACCACTTCTGCCAAGACTGGTAATTCAAATGTGAACCCCTTGCAGACTGAACACTAAGGTAGATTTAGCTAATCAGTTACAAGGTGCTTTAATTTGAAATTTTCCATTTCTTTCACTGATTGTAACCTTAATGTATATATGTTCTGTTTTATGTACTGTATTTATTTACTATCTTTAATTCTTAGTAATTGTTGTTTTCCTTTAACCTGCCTGAGACATTTTCTCATTTTGAGTGTGAATAGTGGAACAGTATTAATAATTCTGACATAACTGTTAAGTTGCTTAATGTGTCACCATATGCAGCCATGCTAACAAGGATCTGTGCAAAGATCCAGCAAGGTAAGAAAATACCCATGTCTCAATTGAGTCAGCAAGGGGGTTGTGAAACAGATTGGTTGTATGCCCGCTGGATCAAGTATTGTCCTGCTATCCCCAAAGAGAGTGTGATATTTGGATCTGTTACCTGGGTGTGCTAGCTAAAAAGGGTTCATATTTGACCCCAGGACTTGAGACTGGTAGTTTGCTTGGACCCAAAACAAACAGGAGGGTGTCCCTGTTTGTCCCCTGACCACGAATCGCACTTCAAGGTCGGGCACTGTGAGAGCCGAGGGCCTCACTCCGGAGTGGATTTGTGACAATGGGCACTTCTGCTAATTCTATTTCCAGGGCTTTGTGAGCCCAAGCAGGACTTTTACTAACCTAATCCATGTGGGACCATGAGTTGAGACTAACAGAATATCTGTTTTGGCTGATATGCCCAGGAAACAAAATTAATAAGAAACACAAATCAACTTTTATGAGGTAGTGCCACTGTGTCAAACATTTTCTGCAATCGCCCCTCCCATACCTATTCTTTACTTTCATTCTCTGTAGTGGTACTGTTCTTCATAGTTTTAATGTAGTATCCTGTATTATATGCATAAATACCATGAAGTATTAAAAGTTATTTTTATATAATTCATGTTTCTGTGACTGAGTCCTTGAGGGTAGAGACAGATGAGTTATACTGACAGAAACTGTATTCTGCCCCTCAGAGAAGGCTACAGTTGCTGTATTTTGTGTCTGAAGTGAGGTGTTCTCAACTGTGACAGAAGGGGGTGGGTCATTTGCCCTTTGATAAGTAGCACTTGATGTGTGTGCTGAAGATGGGGGGGGGGGCAGTTCTTAGAACCTAAGATTGAGGGTAATGTGGTTCTTTGATTGTTTGGCTACACAATGGAGTTTCATCACAATGGAGAGGCAGGAGGCACAACTCACAAAAAGGACTAGTGTAATGAGCAGCTGAACCACAGAATTCAGAACAGGAAAAAGGGAGATGAACAACCAAAGTTTTTCACTTCTAACCACTCTGTTATCTCTACCAAACTGCTTAATGCCATTGCTATAAATGTAACTACTAAAATCACTATTACTGTAACCCATACTATGCACTGGTGCAAGATTTCTGTGACTATAAATTTGTACAATTTCACCCCAGAGTTCAAATGGATCCATTGGGCACCATAGATGATGCATTGTAGAGGAATAGAAAAATTATGGAAATGACCACACGAAAGGTCTGATGTGCCACAAACAAGAAAAGTGCAAAGCAGGAATTCAGCAGGGGTGTCCAGCACCATCCAAGGCAGTGGTGCATTAAAATACTACCACAGTAAACACAGACTGTCCAAACTTGATTTAAACTGCTTCAACACTTTAAAACGTTAATCAAAGTGCAGAATGTGAATAAATATACATTAAAAACTCACATCAGGATCCAGATAAAGACACATCCACAAAGAGACAGGAAAATCCAGATAACAACCAAGTTAGTTCATGGAGTCAAAAAGCATTCCAACAGCTCCAAGAATTAAAACTCCTAAGCCCTGCTCCCATTTATTATTTTAATTGGAGCCTGCCCTGCCCTTTTCTCCTCATCTTTGAGCTTAATTTAGTAAAGTTTTAGTCCCTTGCTCCTCTCCCTGAAGCTTTATTTAAATTTGGGTCTCCACACCTACTTCTCTACCAACTGGGTGGTCCCTCTATCTGGGGCTTTGCCTGACCCTCCCCTTCATGGCTGTGGCCATCTTTTAGGGCACCATGTGGTGCATTTAAAACAATTTTTTTAATTAATACCTCAGGTGGTCAGCCCCCAACCCTTAGGTGTGGTCACTGACTCACTGCCCTGACCCGGGGTAAAGTTAGTGTAGGAGGAGGTTTACTGGAGGATGCTGGCACAGCAGGGGGTGAGCTGCTCTCAGGGGTCCTTGCTAGGGCTTGGCACATGGCTCCTCCTCACAGCACTAATTCTTAACAATATGGCCCCATTTCCCATTGATGTTGCTGAGGGACCAAAATAAAAACCCTTTTTTTAACAAAATAAGAAACGAGGCTAAACAGAGCCCACATCATGGCCAGTGACTCCAGAACCGCCAAATGATGCTTCCGGCTGCCAAGGGGACTGCTGATACTTCAGCTGGACTGCTTGAGGAGGGACAAGAGAAGGACAGCAGGTAAGCCCATTCTTCATCTGTGTTCCTGTATTCCCTCTCTTTCTTAGACCATGCACTGCAGACCCCAGCTGTACTTCTTCAGAGCGACTGAAAGTGCTCTCTCTCTCTCTCTCTCTCTCTCTTGCCACTCTACTATCTCTCCCCAAATCCACCACACTGACCACCTTTTCTTAAGCCCCCTTCCCCATGTTCAGGATGCTGAGTTCCTGACAATGCAAGGTGAACCCAACAGTCCAGCATAAATTAGTCTTTTTGAAAGTGGCACTAGTTTGTGTCACTTTGGTTGGGGCAGGAAAACTGGCCGCAGGGAAATACTAAGCAAAAAAAAAATGTTTTGCACAGCTGGCAAGCAGTTTCCTGTGTGGGGCCCCATTGTCATTTATTTTTCCTTCCCCTCCTGTCACCCAACATTTGCCAGGGGTATATAAGCTGGGGCACCTTACTATAATAGGATCACTGGGGCACCACTGGTTTTGAAGTATTGCATGCTGTACTGTGTGGGTAAAAAGTTGGATGTGGTGGGATTCAGACCTACAGACACACTGTCATCAAGAAGGTGTCTATGCTGAGTGGTGGCAGTTACTGAGGGACCCTTGCAGGCATCTGAAGGGTTTAAGAAAGCTGGTAACAGTCACAGGCTGAGTCTGGGACACACCAGTTTCGCACTGTGTGTGTTTGTGTGTGTGTGTGTGTGTGTGTGTGTGTTTGCTGTGCACACAGATAAATCAGTTGCTTATGCTGGGGTGGGTTGGGGGTGGAGGTGGAACAGCTCATTTTAAATATGGATCGCTGGTGCAAGTTCAATTTGCTCAAGCAAAACTACAGTTTTACTTACATAAATCAGGGCATCACCTGGCTCCCTTGAACACTAGGCCCTTTGACATCTCTTTTTCTTTGTAATATAGAGATTCATATATAAAAAATCCTTTACCAGCAGTCATTTTTTTTTTCCACAACATGTTCACAAAAGCTCTTATAGAGACAAACACGCACGGAAAAAAAAAGACAGACCTGCTGACTAAAAACAGCCTGATGAAAGTATGTAAACAATTTGAAACTTCTCCATAAAAGAAACTTGAGTAACTTTGATGTATTGTTGTGCCTAAATATAGGCATTTAATTGCCTAATACATGTATCTGGTTAACAAAAATTAAATAAAATAATGAATATATTTGCTTTGAAATTTCATGTTTACCCCACTTTATGGGTTGTGCATGATTTATTTTTACTAATATACTTTCATGGCACATCTTATGATGCTCAAAATATATAATTTAAGGATTCCTAGTTTGACTAAATTACATTTTGTATATGTGAATTACTGTATATGGGGAAGGTGCAGTATGGTATGGTATCTTTCTTCCTTCAACAAATCAGCAAACAGTAGGCCAGCAGCTCTCTTTACAAAATTGGGCAGTATTAAATCTAGGTTGTCTCCCTCAGTGGGGAGACAGTTCAAAGGCAGGCTATGAAGAATTGTTTTAGAAATTCTTTGTTGATAAAATCTGTTTGATCGGAGTCAGTATTATTCCAGCTGTTGCTCGATGAGCTTCTGATCTGACAAACATGCAGGTCCTCTGGGATGAGTTTGTGCCGGTTGCATGTACGTAGGTGCTGGACATTATGGTTGCAATACATCCAACCACTTCCATGCAGGTTCTTGACTTGTTACTGTTGGTTGGTCCAGGAATCAGTTGATAAGGACAGTGTTTTCTTGTGATCTTTAAAGAGCTGCTGACACCTCCATGAGGACTTTGAAAAACACAATATTTAGCTTAAGCTCGGCTTATAGTTCACATAAGCTCAGTATTTTCTCTTTATTATTTATTACTGCAGTCATATGCATGAAAACAAGACTACTGTTACTTGAGAGTTTGTCAATGCTTATTCTCCACCTGGTGTCATAATACTCTGCTTGTGACATCACCGTTATTCCCATGACAACAGACGATGTTACAAAAAAGGAGCATGGTTTCAAGGAATAAGCTGTAGGGGCAGATGAACTCTAAGGAGCAATAATCCTGTTTTAGTTTTCATGCAAATTTTCTCAATGAAAATAAGTGGCAGCACAAATTTGTAGACAATATATGCAGTGCTTGAAGAATTATGATGAAAAATGTAGGGGGGGCCCCTATGGCCCATATTCAAAGGTGTGTGCAGAGTCAGTGAAAAGGGGGTGTAAACTCCTCGCAAAGTTAGGTGGGTCTGGGGGCACTCCCCCCAGGACATTTTTTAAAACATCACTGTAAATGGTGCATTTCCTGCATTTTAGTAAGGTACATTAAAGCCCACCAGGATGAAACATTCTGTGATAAGGATGTTAATGTTTCCTGCAAGAATGTTTTAAACATTAAACTGTTTGTGGAATTACATTCTTTGCTTCATCTGTAAGGTGGTTTGCTTCTCAATCCCCATTTTTCTCACACTCTGTGAAACAGATCCCCCAGATCACACTTACCCCCTTTGTTAATTACCACTTTCTTCCACCAACACCAACCACCCAGGACTTTTTGCCAGCCCACTGCCTGTAAGTTACCCACCATAACCCATTTGCAAGAAATGGACAAGCAAGGCAGGTTATGCAAAGGATTATTACCATACAACTTGCCATTCTGATCTGAGCACAAGAAAAAAACAAGCATTTGTCAATGCTGAATGTTGTCTTGCTGGCATTTGCATTGGTAGTGCAGGAGTTTGAGAGATGCATAATAGGAATGGCAGTGAAGTATTGAACTGATGCCAACCCCACCCCCATCCTGCAGAGACTGACAGGCATTGGGGTGTGCTTTTGGGTCATCGGCCATAATGCTCTTGTCATTTCACCTCACCCTACCCTGCAGACACCGACAAGTGTCATGATGTGCATTGGGGTCTTTGGGCCTTATGCTCATCCCATTCCATAAAGAAATATGCTGAGATGGGTGCAGTATAGGAGAATGGGGTGAACTTTAGGGCCAAAGATTCCAAGGCACACCTCGATGCCTGTCATTGGCTGCAGGGTGGGGGTGGGGATGGAATGGCGTGAGCATTATAGTCAATGACCCCAAATCCCACCCCTGATGCCTGTCAGTCTCTACAGGGTGGGGCATTGTGGCTGGAAACCCTAGTGCCCTGGGTGTTCATTGGTATTTTCACTCCAAATTTTCAACATGGGCTTTTTGTGACCCCACCTCATGAACAGTGGCACTATCAGTTTTTTAGCCAAATCATTTGGCACCACAGGTGTGAAAACACATTTTGAGCAGGATGTGAAAAATGACAGCTGTACTGTTCATGAGGAGGTGTAAAAAAATGGCAATGTTGAAAATTTGGAGTGAAAATATGAAAAATTGGTGAAGCCACAAGTGTGGGTAGAAACTGTGCAACGCACGCCCGTAACTCAATTATTTTTGGGATTTTTTTAACCAAATTTTCAACATAGGCATTTTGGAACTTTGGCTCATGAACAGTGGCACTGTGATTTTGTCAATCTGTCCCGAAAGTTGATTTCCCACAGCAACCATGCCATTGTGTGCCACATGTGCGAAAACACATTTTGGGCAGGATGTGAAAAATAACAGCTGTACTGTTCATACGGAGGTGTGAACAAATGACAATGTTGAAAATATGGAGTGAAAATATAAAAATTGTCAAAGTTACATGGTGTGTGGAAACTGCACAATGCACGCTCATAACACAGTCATTTTTGAATTTATTCGCCAATTTGTAGCATAGGCTTTTGAGATCCCTCCTCATGAACAGTGGCACTGTTATTTTGTTAATCAGTCCAAAAAGGTGATTCTGTGCAGTGACTGTGAAATCACCTTTCAGGACTGAGTAATGAGATGACAGTGCATGTGTTCATGAGGTGGGGTCCCAAGAACCCCATGTTGAAAATTTGGAGCCAACATTCTCAAAAATGGCTGAGATATCCATCTAAGTTGTACCACCCCATTGATGCCATTATAAAGCTTACCGTGATTTCTTCATTTTGTGGTGGGCTTTTGAAGAGTTCAGACGTGTTCCCGGTCCACAGAAGATAGCAGCACTGGACCTCCAGAGGTAAGTATGGGGTGAGAAGGGGTGCACAGAATGTGGGTGAGGGTTGGGGAGGGGGTTGCTGGGGACTGTTTATGGGGACATTGTCTCTTTCTCTCTCTCTCCCTCACAGCAGACATTGGGGGGTGGTTTTCTTTATTTACAGGTAAGATAAAAAAAAATGTTGGGCACACTGGGGTGGGCTCCCAGTGTGCCCCATGAGTTTGGGGGAGGGACTTATGCTGACAGGGAATGGGCCCCCTGTCAGCAAAGAAAGTGTTTGGGGTGGGGAAACATGATGCCGACAGGGATTGGGCCCCCATTGGCAGAGAAAATGTGTGTGTGGAGAGGAACATGATACCAACGGGGATTGGGCTCCTGTTGGCAAAGAAACTGCATGTGTGTGGGGGGGGGGACATGTCGACACAGGGACTAGCCACCCCAGATGTCGGCTTTGTGGGGATTGTGTGTGGTGGGCAGCAGAAGCCACCATATTTACTGAAATGTTTCACCAGGAAAGGCATGTAACAGAGCCTTGTCATCTGACACTCCAATGAGGTAACTGCACCTCACTGGAGCACCAGATTTCTTCCAAGGTTTTGGTACTCTTTGAAGTTTCGCATCAGTAGTAGCATGCTAGCTAATTGGGGGCTGAGGGATGCACACACTAAAGCGTTCCATGCATTGTCCAACACTGACACACCTCTGAAATGTGCTACTACTGCAACATGTTGCTTGCGCCTGCACAAGACAACATAAAAAGGGACACTGCAGCAGAGCACTTTGAGCAGCAGACAATGAAAACAGAGGGGAGGGGACCCGGTTCACCACTGTTAAGGGACAATCAAAGGGTGATTTGTGCACTATGATGATAGGCAGAGTATTAAAAAAGGATTAAATTAAACTTGTGGATGAATCTAGCACCAGTTAACAATGCCCCCCAACACACACAAACACACACATGCCACCCACTTTATTTCTTACATAAAATTGTTATATATTATGGTCTCTGAGGTTCAGTTAAGTTTGGATGATTAATGTCAAAAACTTCAGTGGTGTAAATGTGAAAGTCATTCCAGTTTTGGGGTAGTAAAAATATTTCCCAGATTACAACTTTGGAAACCAATATAATGTTGTCAGAGACAATTTTGTAATATACACATTACAAATAATGACACACCCCCAGTTCATTCAGAAAAACAAGCATTTGTCAATGTTGAATGTTTCCTTGCATGGTTTATGTGGCAGGGGTGTATTGTGTTAGTTGAACTTCTGGTGGGAGGAAAAGTCTGCCAGAACTATGTTTTGACAAGCTGCCATATTTTGGACAGCATTTGAATACAGAGCTCGGGTAATAAGAAGGCAATGTTGAAAATGTGGGGTGCAAATATTTAAGATTTCCACAGTTATGAGCATGTGTACCAAAATTGCAATGAATGGGCATAACTTTGTCATTTTTTTCATATTTTGACCCCAAAGTTGAACGTAATCTTCTTATCATCCTACCTCATGAACCCAATAGGTAATAAATTTCAAATCCATGGGAAAATGGCATTTCTCACCCCAGGTGCAAAAACACGTTCTGGGCAGGATGTGAAAAAATTACAGCTGTACTGTTCATGAGGTGGTGTGATAAAATGGCTATACTGAAAATTTGGAGTGAAAATATCGAAAATGATCAAAGTTACACATGTGCGTAGAAAATTTTTAACAACTGCATGTAACTCGGCTATTTTTTGGAGTTTTTTCACCAAATTTTCAACATGACCTTTTTGGGACCCCACCTCATGAGGAGTACCACAGTCATTTTGTTCATTTGTCCAGAAAGGTGATTTCGCACAGTGACTGTGCCATTCTGTGCCACAGGTATGAAAACACATTTTGGGCAGGATGTGAAAATGACAGCTGTACTGTTCATGAGTAGGTGTGAAAAATGGCTATATTGAAAATTTGGAGTGAAAATATTGAAAATGACCAAAGTTACACATGTGCGTAGAAAACTTTGAATGACCGCATGTAACTCGGCCATTTTTTTAATTTTTTTCACCAAATTTTCACCATGGTCTTTTTGGGACCCCACCTCATGAGGAGTGCCACTGTCATTTTGTTCATTTGTCCAGAAAGGTGATTTCACACAGTGACCACACCATTCTGTGCCACAGATCGAAAACACATTTTGGGCAGGACATGAAAAATGACAGCTGTACTGTTCATAAGGAGGTGTGAAAAAATGGCAATGTTGAAAATCTACAATGAAAATGTTAAAAATTGGTGACGTTATGAGCATGCGTAGAAACTGCTCAATGCATGCTCATAACGCAGTCATTTTTGGGATTTTTTGCACCAGCTTTTCAACATGGACTTTTTGGGAACTCTTCTTAAGAACACTGGCACTGTCATTTCATTAATCAGTCCCAAAAGGTGATTCCATGCAGTGACCGCAAAATCACCTTTTGGGACTGAGTAACGAAATGACAGTGCCAGTGTTCATGAGGTGGGGTCCCAAGAACCCCATGTTGAAAATTTGGGGTCAAAATTCCTAAAAATGGCTGAGATATCAACATAAGTTGAAAACCCCATTGATAGCCAATATTCAGTGCCCACCTTGATTCCTCAGTTTTTGTTTCAGCTTTGAAGAGTGCAGACGTGTCCTGGTCCACAAAGATCGCGACACTGACCTCCAAAGGTAAGTATAGGGTAAGGAGGTGGGTGCATAGGGAGAATCGGGATGTGGGAGGAGGACAGGGAGATGTGAGGGACTGTTTTCTTTTTGCAGGCTTAAAAAACCATTGAGGGACAGTTTTCTTTTTTAACAGACTGGAGAAGGGTTTATGTGATCCCGCCCACAAGAGTGGTAGCAGGGAGGAGGCAGGGAACTACAGACCAGTCAGTCTTACCTCAGTAGTGGACAAGATTATGGAGGCACTCCTTAAGGAAAGGATAGTGCAACACCTGGAATCCATAGGGGCACAGAATCCAAGACAGCATGGGTTTACAAAAGAAAGGTCCTGTCAAGCTAATCTCATAGATTTCTTTGACTGGGTAACCAGAGTGGTGGACCAAGGGGGAGCAGTTGATGTCGCCTACCTTGACTTCAGCAAAGCTTTTGACACTGTTCCACATAGAAGATTGATAAATAAGCTGGGTAGGCTCGGGGTGGGTCAGAAGTTGGTCAACTGGGTGGCCAACTGGTTGACGGGCAGAAAACAGAGAGTGGTGGTAAATGGTATACAGTCAGAAGAGATGCAAGTCACAAGTGGGGTACCTCAGGGATCAGTCCTGGGGCCAGTCCTCTTCAATATCTTCATCAGTGACATTGCAGATGGACTAGAGGGTAAGGTTTGTCTGTTTGCAGATGACACCAAGATCTGCAACAGAGTAGATGATCCAGATGGAGTGGGCAGAATGAGAAGAGATCTGGATAAACTAGCAGAATGGTCAGAAGAGTGGCAACTGGGATTTAATGCAAAGACGTGCAAGATCATGCACATAGGGAAGAGAAACCCTGAAGCCACCTATAGGCTGAGAGGGGAGTTGCTGGCAGTCACAAAGGAAGAAAGAGACTTGGGCATCATCATCACCGATGACCTGAAATCATCCAAGCAGACCTCTAAACCAGTAGGTAAGGCTAGAGGGATGTTAGGGTGTATTAGTAGGGGTATCACAAGTCGTAAGAGGAGGTACTAATCCCTCTTTACAAGACACTGGTTAGGCCCCATCTGGAGTACTGCGTGCAGTACTGGAGGCCACACCTTCACAAGGACATTAACCAAATTGAGGCAGTCCAGAGCAGGGCAACCAAAATGGTGCAGGGACTGCATCAGAAGACATATGAGGACAGATTAACGGAGCTCAATATGTATACCCTTGAGCAAAGGAGGGAGAGAGATGATGAATGAAACATTCAAACACCTTAAGGGCATTAACAAGGTGAAAGAATCTAACATGTTTAAATATAAGAAAAATAGCAGAACAAGAGGACACATCATGAGACTAGAGGGAGGCCGATTAAGGGGGAATGTGAGGAAATTCTTTTTTACAGAAAGAGTGATGGATGCATGGAATGGCCTATCTCAGGAAGTGGTGGCTATGAATACGGTGCAGGGCTTCAAACAGGCATGGGATAGGCATAAGGGAGCAATACAGATGAGTATGAATATATAGGCCACTGACAGAGCAAAGGCCAATGGCACATTTATAAGGTAGAAAAAGAAATGGGCAGACTGGATGGGCCTTGCGGTCCTTATCTGCTGTCAACCTCTATGTTTCTATGTTTCTATACATTTGTTTTTATTTTGAGACACTGGGAGAGGGTTTAGATAACGCTGACAGGGGGTTTGGGTATCCCGATGTTGATACAGGGATGGGGAATGGAGGGTGTGGAGTGGACAACATGCAGAGGGAGGGAGCAGGAGGGCTTCATTCATATACCAGGATGGGAAACAAGGGGTGTGGGGAAGACAGCATGTAGAGGAAGGGAGCGGGAGGGTTTAATTTTGATACTGGGTGGGAAACAAAGGGTGCGGGGATGACAGCATGCAGAGGGAGGGAGTGGGAGGGGATGCAGCTGATACGGGGATGGGGAACAAAGGGTGCAGGGAGAACAGCATGCAGAGTGAGGGAATGGGAGGGAATGCAGCTGATACTGGGATAGGGAACAAATGGTGAAGGGAGAACAGCAAGCAGAAGGTGGGAGTGGGAGGGAATGCTGCTGGTGATAGGGAAATGGAGGAGGGCTTAATGCAAATAGCAGTGAAGAACAGGAGACAGAGCTGTCTGCTTACCAGATGGCATGCAAATGAAAGTGGAGCGTTTCATTTCTTTCAACTAGAGAACAGCTTCCAGCTGCAAAACAATGACTACTGTGACAGTCAGGTTGCATGCTCATTGGTCTGTCAAGGACGAGCCCACTGTATAGTGCTGGACATTAGACTTGTCCCTGACACACCTCGGAAATGTCGTTCTACCGCAAGTCAGTGGCTCAGTAGGTAGCACACTCGCCTCTGAGGCCGGGAGGTCAGAGGGCTGTGGAGTTCAGTTCCCACATCTGGCACTTGGGTTAATATCCCAGTACTGACACTGTAGTGCAGCATGAGAGGGGTGCTGCACTTCTGAGGTGCCATCTTTCGGATGAGACATTAAACCGAGGTCCCATCTGCCTGGATTGGTGGTAGTTCAGGTGGATGTTAAAAATCCCATGGTGCTTATCGAAAAGAGTAGGGGAATTTCCCCAGTGTCCTGGCCAAATTTCCCTCATTCACTAAAAATACCACCAACAGCTTAATCTGATTCAAGGTCAGTTGGCATTCATCTGTATCCCCCTCCCCCGGGTCATGCCTGAAAATAGGCAGGATTTGTCTAGTGCACTTACCCAGTCAACAAAAACGAAAAATGTTTCTTGCACACACACAAGGAAACATAATAACACACCATTATTTGACTTCCATGCCTACAAAGTTCAAAGTCACCTACATTTTTCACTATTAGGAGTCAAATACATCCCCCTTAAATATTAAATGAAGCCCCTGGCTGATGGCATTTTGTCCCATCTTCTCAGGGGTCACTGCTGGCAGGTTTAGAGATTAACATGTGTCTTTCTTAACACATGCAATATTTCCTTCCAGGTTTCCCTATTTCCAGGAGCCCATTATTTTGACCAACCCCACACCCCCTACACACATCTCACACAGTCACACCACTATACAAAATGTCTATAATTCATAGGACCTTTTCTTTTACTGGATCTAGCACTAAATGTCTGTCATGTTATACCCATACAGGCTAGCTCCCCTTGATTTACAGGTCAAAAGTATGAGAATGTTGCGGATATGCCTCAGCTGCACTGTGCAAATCACTTGAGATACATTACTCGAGTAGCAGAAAGCAACATACTATTTTCTATAATACACATATTTCACCTGGGCTCCAGAAACACAAAGCACCCCCCCAATAGTCTTGCATCACATGGACTCCAGAGACATATGGCACCCCAAGCATTGCCTTACTTGACATGGATTCCAGGGACACGCAGTGCCACCCTCCTGCCTTGTCTTATTTTACATGGATGCTGGAGACATAAAGCACCCCCTAGCCTTGCCCCACTTCACATTGGTTCTGAGATGCACAACACCCACCAGTAGTCTTGAGTTGCTTCAAATGGGCTCCAGAGACAGAAAGCAAACCCCCTGACCTTGTCTCACCATACTTCACATGGGCTCTGGAAACAACCCCCCCTCCAGCCTTGCCTTACTTCACATGGGGTCCAGAGACAAACACTCACCTTTGCCTTGTCTTGCCATTCTTCACATGGGCTCTGGAGACAAATGCCCCCCCTCCTCAACCTAGCCTTACTGCACATGGGGCCCAGAGACACAACCCCCCCACCAGCCTTGCTTTACTTTACATGGGCTCTGGAGACAAAAAAAAAGCCCTCTCTCTAGCCTCCTTACCTTATTTCACATTGGCACTAGAGACAAGTACCCCTTCCCTAAGCTTGCCTTACTGCACATGGGCTCTGGAGACTAAAGTACCTCCCCGTATATGAGATCAGGCTGAGAGGCCAAAAGAGTGTAGTACTGGCCCATTCAGGACCTCTCTCTCTCTCTCTCTCTCTCTCCTCTTTCTCAGCTCTCTGTATGGTGGCAACTTGTGCTGACACTGCCAGAGGGTTCAGGATCTAGTATCTGACCCTACCCCACATTCCACCCCCAGACAGCTAGCACTGCCTGCCTTCCCTACATTCCTTTGAGTCCTGACTTACTCATCCTAATTCCTACCTATCCCCCTGTCTTTATAAAAAAAAAACATATTTACATATCGTCTGGAGTTGTGTGCTCCTGATTTTCTTATCTTGTCTAAAATAACAAGACTCCTCCAGAAGAACAGCCAGCAGTAATCTGATTTCAACAGGCAGTACAGCAGAGGTGCCACACTAGTCCTCTGGGCTCCTGAAACTGCGCTTGCTTTCTCTCCCTCTCCCTCTCACTGACAACTCAGCTACAGTGAACAAATAAGTTGTTCCTTGGGGCTCAGTGAAGTGGCTTCTGGTTAGTACTTTTACCTCTGGTTTAAGTCATTTATAGTCTGAGCTGAAATGAACGCCCTGAACTGTGCTCGTTCAAGGAGGTGTCACACCGGACATCAAAGAAGGCAAGTACTGCAGCATTGTATTTACAATAAATAAGCATAAAGATAAGGATCTCTGACTATCCCCTTTTTTTTTGTATGTCCTTTTATTTTACCTCCTTCTACATGCACACAGTCATCCTCTTCTTCAGGTGGCCAGTCCTGCCGTTACCGCCCACAGGTCTACCATCCTGCTGCTCCAATGCCCCATTGTCCCAGACATATTCTTTCATTGATGGGGAACCCCCTTACCCACCAGGGCCATCAGGAGGGGGACCGGCGTACACATATGCACTCCTTTACATCTTTGTGGGGTGTAAGTGCAGCATGGCGCAGCTGAGTGGCACGGGAGGTGGGGCTGCATCATCTGGATGGCATTCATGCCATTTTTGCACTTTTCTTGTTCCCCTGCTGTGCTGCCCTTGTAGTGCTCCCAGTCTCCACCGGGGCCCGCTACAGAGTGAGGCTACCCACCCAACCCACCCCAGGAGAGGAGAGCCATCCTCCAGAAGGTCAATCCTCTCCTTCCCTGCCAGCCCCCGGTACCCCAAGTCCATTCCCGAACTCGGGTCACTGGTGTGTATTGAGGTAAGGTGTCCAGTGCCTCTGCCCTCTGTGCTGCTGGGCCATGCTATCACCTTTTTAAAGTATCTCTGAAGGACTAACTTAGGTGCTAGCTGTGGATACTACTTTTAGCTGTGGGAGGCTTTTGTTTGTTTTTCAGGAAGGCAGCCATCAAAGCAGTCAAGCAACAGCATGCTATCACTTAAGACTTGTTTACACTGCTGACTTTGCAGTGCATCAACCCATGTGCACAGGTTGATACGCTGCAAATTCAGCTTTGTAGACACTTTCTGGAGCACCATAGTTGTGCTTCAGATCCCTTTTTCTGCTGCTACTCAATTTGGGGTACCCGTATTGGAGCGAGCGTGTTAACTGACATTGAAAACCCTTTGATGTGCTCGAAAGCCTTCTGTCCCAGCATCTCCCAGCATCCTGTGCTGAATTTAGAGCCCCTCCTTGGAGCAACCTGCAGCACTGCAGGGGCATGCAGTGAAAACACTAAACTGATCGAGAAGCCACCAGCACAGCGGGAAGGGAGCAGCACAAATGCAAGAGCACTGTGGGTGTGTAAACATGGCTTTAGATAAATATCTGTCTCAAGTATCACTTAACTCACTTTGATGCCAGTTGTGTGGCTATAGGTTGGGGGAGGCAATTGTTTTCCTGGATGGCTGTTAAAAGGCAAAACATGGTGTTAATTACTATTTTTCACTCAGGCAGGGCTGCTGCAATTTGTATTCCTGACTGAATGAAGATTGGCAGCTTCAGAAGTGAGAAGTAAGGGGGCCAAAACATGGCCCCCCCACCACCTTTCAATTACACAGAACTCAGGGGGCCTTCCAAAAAAGTAAGGGGGCCCAACCCCCTTAAGCCTCCCTGTAATTTGAGCACTGAATATATGAAATACAAGTTGAACTGTATCTTAATATTTTGCTTTTCAAAGCTTTCCCAGAGGCATCAGCAGCTCTTGAACACTTCATTGAAGGAGAACAGGTTTTTGTAGGCTTTGAATATGGCCTTGGTGAGGCCGTTGCTCAAAAAGCCTTACTGTCTCAATCCATTACTTCATAGGAAGGTTTTGAAGACTGGTGGTGAGAGACTAGCGGCAGACTGCACCTGGGCAGTCATAATATATTTGGCAAGTTGCAATCTGCATTAAAGGCAGGTTACAGGATAGGGACAGTCCTCATCAAAGTTGTCAGTGATCACTTGTTAGAAATGAACAATAACCCACTGTCCATGCTGCTGTCCATCAGTTTATCTATGGCATTTGATTAAGCAATATACCATGACAGGGTGTGGGTTATCGGGATTTACCACACTGGTGTGGTTTGGCCACGAGGCCATTGGCTGAGTGGCTAAACCAGGTCAGGTGTGGGTAAATCCCCACATAACCCACACCCTGGAGTGGCATATTGTGATTATACAATAGTCACACATGTTTATAGATAGTAATACACACTCTGAAATACTTCATATCATTTAAAAAAACATTTAAATTATTTTCATATTCTTATGCTGAACAAAATAGTCCCACACATTTTTGTATTTTTTGTTAAAATAAAATTTTTTTATTATCTTACAGAGCACATTAGTTAATATATTAACTGTTGTTGGTTTTTAATTTACCAATAAATTAAACTGTTTTTATACTAAATAAATAGATTTTTATATTCTTTTAGAAAATAAATTAACTTGTTACTGTAACAAATAAATGTTTCTTATATTTTAATTGTCTGTTCTTGTAAAACTGCATCTGAAACTGTTTTTTGGATTGCGATACTGTTCTGCTTTTTACTAATTAGGCTGCTTTTCTTGGAATATCTAGACAAATAAATTTTTTTAGTTCATTTTGCTTGTTTAGTTGAGTCAACATTTTAACACTTTTATTTCATATGCTGATAAATCAGACTAAAGAGCTTTGAAGAAAATTTCCATTAAAAGTACATGTTTCTTTAAGAAAAACAAAGTATTACTGAGACCATGTTTTTTTAAGACCTGTTGATGCCTTGACTCTGTTCATGTGCAGTGGGTGGTGCCTTGCTTTGGGAGGAGCCAATTCCCTGCGATGCCTCTGTTGCTGCTGGGGATGAATCTACTGCTGACTCTGGAATTTCTGTGGCCCTTTCTGCTGCTGAGGTGACAACGGGATGTACGGTGTCATCTACAACTACCTGAGGTATGTTCGAGGGAGCTAAGTCACAATGGGTACTTCCGTTTGTGTTAGTGATTGGAAAATTGAGTCTAGTTCGGCCGAGTTGATCAACTCAGAACTTGTATCCATTTTTACAGGGTTTTGTTTTTTTTACCCGATGGCTGCACAGCGAGAAAACATGGTGCCCGATTCAAAATGTAGTGTCTGAAAGCATGGATATAGCTCATGGTTATGGGCATCAGAGGGAGACTGGCACCTCTTCCCATTGGTAATGCAGGGATTTACAATGGGTTCTAGGTGCCAGCCACCCAATCAAAACACTTGATTTTTAAGATCATTGTATAATACACATTAACCACAGGGTTTTCTTGTAGCATCTGAGGTTTTTTTTATTGTTGTTGCAGGTTTGTGGTGCTATGAGCTTTTTTTTCCCATGATGTCCTGGACTGTCTTAAGATATTGTGGTTCATACTTTGCTTCCGAGGTTGATTTCAGTTAGCAGAGATGGGGTCTGTTTGACTCATTATGGAATGAGGTCCCCTATGGAGTTCCTCAAGGGTCTACTTTTGCCCCAGTGTTGTGAATTGTATATATAATACCCTAAGAGAGTTCATTAGGAGATACAATGTGGAGTGAAACGTTAGTGCAGATGATACACAGTTATACTGCTCTTTTTTGAAGAAGAAGAAGAAGATGGGCTGGAGCGTATGAAAAATATATCTGTTGTCCTAGGGAAGCTAAACATTATTTTATATTTAGCAGAAGCAAGCAGGGCAGCATATAAAAAGAAAATATATATCCTGGAATTCTCAGCATTACTTTCATTTCTAGGACTAGAAGTGCAGGAGTTCTGTTTCTCACAAAAAGAGAGCCATACAAGCCTCGTAACAGGAACCTGCAACATTGTTTAATATACCCAAATCACTGATCCAAGGACAGACATGAGGCACCTTTACACACAGTGTTCTTTATTGGAATGAGCATTGCAGATCAACTGTTACGTTACCTTGTGTGGTGTGTACAGGCAATTTACTGTGCAACAGAAGTGAGTGTTTGCTGATTCCACGTTCCCTGCTTTTTTGGGTTTGCCAACTATTGTTTCATTTTGTCTGGCTGTATAATCGCACTGTTCACTCATTCCCCACCCCCAAACTGGTAACTAAAATCTTGTGCTCTCTTGGCTGCTAGGAAATACTGTTAAAACCTTGAAAAGGCCAAGAAAGTGATACAGGGATGTGTGTGTACAACGAGATTCTGAGTGCAGCACACAGAGTGGAGCAAAACATGTCACAGAATCAATGATTCAAGTAAACGTCGTGTAAAAGTGCCTATGGTATCTAAAACTCTATACATCACAGGAATAAACACATCAGGAAGTGGATTTAAAATGTGCTCTCTCTTCCTCTCTCTTAGCAAATGGTGAATGAGATCATTGCTAGGAAGAGATAGTGTTAAATTACTATTAAATTAGAGATGTAATTCAAGACTAAGAAGATGTGGTTCAAGGCAGAGGAGAAAGAAAAACAGCACCAGTGGGAAATGGTAAAGAGAGGAGACAATGCCAGATCAAGAAGATGTGTCTTGAGGCAGAGGGAAAGAAAGAACCAGACTGAGGCAGAGGGGAAGAGAAACATCAATTAAGCAATAAGACACAATGGGGGGCGAGAGAACAGTATGGTGGGATAATGGCCCTCCTTGGGTGGGTTGAAGCTTGAGGTGAAGCCAAGTGCTTCCACCACCCGAGAAGGGCCATTAGCCCACCATAACACCCCCAATGGAGTGCCTTATTGTGATTATAAAATGGGTCCCGACACGGTTAATACATTAAAAAGAAAATAAAAAAGTTAGAACATCTGTGCATTTCTGCTTTGTAAAATATAAATAACATTTACTACAAATAATGAAAAAATAGTGCCTGCCTGAGTATACACAACAGTCAGGAGAGTGAGGGCACCAGCGGTGTCACTGTTCATGGCAGGAAGGCACTATTTTATTTTTTATTTTTTTTATTTTTTTTTATTTTAGCTTTTGTTGACCAGGTAAGTGCACTAGACAAATCTTGCCTATTTTCAGGCACGACCCGGGGGAGGGGGATACAGATGAATGCCAACTGACCTTGAACCAGATTAAGCTGTTGGTGGTATTTTTAGTGAATGAGGGAAATTTGTTTCTGGCAGATTCATGGTAGCTATCTCTAGCCCATTCAGGTGGTTTGCCGAAGTTTGGGAGTTTGTGTGACTTTTTTTAAATCTGTGATTAGTGAGCGGTAGGAGCTGTCCATGTAACTGGAAGTGCGAGTGTGTGAAATTGCTGTTGCATCCCTTTGCCATCATGTTTAACTTCAAAGAGAGTAAAGCAAAAAAAAAAACACACTATTGGAGAGCCGTTTTTGAAAGCAGAACTCCAAGTATGTGCGTGACTGGGGAGATCGTAGTTGGTGTTTGAGGACCTTGAGGTACATGTTGTGGGGGTGGGGATGGGGGCAGCAATGCTTTTTGTGGTCAACTGAGCCAAGAGCAGGGGTATTTATTATGCACACAGTCCATTTTGACAGGAGCTAGTTTCACCCAGGCCGTTGTGCTGGGATAATGGCCTGGTTGAAAGCATCTCTCTACCAATCAGGATCCGACATTTTTAGTACCCATTTTATAATGTACGTTACATCCAAACCAGCAGCTGCTGAGAACAAGCTTTGGACCGGTGCTCTAAGCAGGAGAGCTATCCCACAATTACAGAAATCCAAAACAAAGAGCACTCAGAGGCAGAGGTTCACGTGCAAAAATTCTTACATAATTTATTTGGACTCTTGGTCCCGAACCCCAGCCCTTCAGTGGATGCCTTCGTTGGGGGTGAGGTAATGTAAGTTTGCAGAGAAAAAACAGAAATGCCAGCATCAGTTGACCTGAGATCGAGTCATGGGGACTGTACTCTGCAAGAAGGGTTCTGGCTGGGGGTGAGTACAGGGGTGAGCAGCAGGAAGACAGAAGCCTGCTTTAGTCACCTGGACTGTCTCAAGTTAAGAGACCTGGAGCCCCATATTCAAAGCTTTACACACCACACGGTGTGCTTACACCTGCGCTACACCTGCTTACCGCTGAAATCCCATATTCAGAGGGCATCTCTGTGCATGTTATTTGCACCAGTGCACTAGCGCAGAGGTAATATATGCAGTGCCCAAACCAGGGTGTAGTAACCTGTGTAATGTGCATAGTACAATATTCAGTGTGATAGTGCTGCACAAATGGATTGCGCAGTCCAATAGCTCAGCACAATTACAGCCTATAAGAAGGCATTCTAAACCCAGGGCAAACCACAGAGGGGGTGGGAGACACTGCAGGCCACACACCAGGATGGCTCACATGGCAGCACACATTACTAACTTGATGTAGCAGGTCACAGAGGATGAAGAGAGGGCCAATGCCCACCCTGGGCCCGGGTGTTGGCCATGGAGGCACTATGTTGCAAACAGACAGGTCCATGAGTCAGATTTGAAGTCCTCAGTGATGACCAGATTATGGGCCAGTACAGGCTAAGTAGGCCCAGGCTGATGTAGCTTTGTGAGCTGCTGCATGATCAGCTCTGGACAGATACCTGGTGCAGACATGCAATGTCCATAGAGCTCAAGGTGATGGCTGCACTGTGTTTCCTGGCCACCAGAACATTTCAGACACCAGTGGGGACACTATCGGTCTATCACAGTCAGCCACTTCATGGCTGTTGGGCCAGTTCCTAGATGCCCTGCTGGTACATGTTGGGTAGTTCACTGTATTCCTCAGCATGCCAGCAGGGCAAACAGCAACCATGCAGCAATTCTATTGAGTTGTGTACCTACCAACTGTACTTGGTGCCATTGATTGCACTCGTTGCTATGCAGGCACCCACCGATGTAGGGGTGGATGCCTATGTCAATAGAAAGGGGTACCGCTCCATCAGTTGCCAAGTGGTGTGTGATGCAGCAGGGTGCATCATCAGTGTCCTGGCATGGTACCCTGACAGTGCCCACAATGCCTTCCAACTCTAACCTATGCTACAACTCCATCCTGTGCCAGAGATTTGAAGGTGGGGACATCCCTTGTAGCGACCTTGTTGGTGAGTACACCCCAAAGGTCTGTTCCCCTCCATGTGGCAGATGATGACACTAACCCATGACCTTTACCTACACAGAGGACAGTGCATATCCCATGTATCCCAGGCTCTTCACACCTGTCCTATGACCCATATCAGTTGCAGAGGACAGGTACAGTGTGGCACACAATGCCACATGCAACATCATCGAGCATGTCTTCAGAATGCTGAAGATGCAGTTAAGGTGCCCTGATGGTTCCAGTGGTGCCCTACAATACACCCCTCAGAAGGCCTGTGCCACATTCCTTGCTTGTTGTAGACTACAAAACACGGCACTCAACTATGGGATATGCATGCCGGTCCCAGACGAACAGTCTGCAGCAGATTCCAAGCAAGACGACCAGGGGATACAGGAGCAGCTCAACCAGCATGACCCCAGGATGGTTAGGAGGACCCAGGAATACAGAGCTCACAGCATAACAAACCTCTTTGGATACAAAGGGGAAATACAGATCACAGAGAAATCTGTAATGTGTTTAGACAATGTTTTAGCACATAATAATAACAGAACATAAATTGAGGCCATCATGGGGATGTCAAAAGGGGCATCTAACCAGGCAGAGGGATTCCAAAAAGGGGAGTAAACAGAAATCCAGGCCATCCAGGTGGGGGGTCAAAAGGGGCATCAGCACATATACATTCCATCCAGGTGAGGAGGGTCCAAAGGGGAGTAAACAAATATACATAGCATCCAGGCAGGGGGGATTCCAAACGGGGGTAAACAGAAATACAGAGCATCCTGGCAAAGGGGGTATCAAAAAGGGAGTAAACATATAGATATTCCATCCAGGTGGGGGGTTCCAAGAGGGCATGAACAAATATATACACCATCTAGGTGAGAGGGGGACCAAGGGAGGGTAAACAGAAATGCAGGACATCCAGGCTGTGGGGACATAGATGAGATAGGCCACAGGGGCAGGGGCGGTAACACATGGGTAATGTGAGGGTGGGTCTGAGTGGGTACATGTTGGAGAGGGTGGGCAGTTTGCACCCTTGGTGTATCCCCTACCACCTCCCTGTGTATGGGACAGTATGTGTGTGCTGTACCCATAATGGTTGGGGGGTCATCATCCATGATATGGGGGATGAGCATGGGGATGGAGTTAGCCACCCCCGGCCACAGTCCTGCAGGGTACTGACTCTCACAAGAAATAGGCCATGTCCTTGCATGTGCCATGTTCTTGGTGTCTGGGTGTCCCAGGTGTACCAGATGTTCATGTTCCAGTGTTCCAGTGTATGCCGTGTTGTCCATTGTGAGGTGACACTCCCACTGGATTGCAACATAGCTATCAGGAAGAAAACAGCAGGTAGTTATTAAAGGGCATTACTCTAGCTGGAGGGGGGTGCACAGCGGTGTCCCTCAGGGTTCTGTTTTGGGGCTGGTGCTATTTAACATTCTGATTGCATCTTTTTCATGCTCAAACAAGCCTTGGATGACCAAGTTTGGGGATGATATTAAAATGGCCTCATTAATCAGAAATGACAGGGATGCAAAGGCTTTTCAGGAGGAAATCAACAGAGTAGCAGAAGAAGTAAACAAGAAAAAACTTAGGTTTAACATGGATAATGTGGCACGTAGACAGCTGGTTCTGATTACACTATGATATTTTTTCTGCAGTATAAAATATGTAGGGGAGTGTCTGTCAGGAGAAACTACTGTCTTGCTGAAATGACACATCAAACCCCCAGGTATAAGTTCAAAGGACAGGATGTAGGTTAAACTACAGATATCTGGGATGCAGTTAGCTTGTCAGTTTGCTTTGACACCAGGAACTGAAATATCCATTTATGACATCCTCAGGGAAATCTTTTGATTTGCACTAGCTGTTATGAAGAAAGGGGCATATGCATGTGTTTGGGGTGTCTTCCAAGGAAGCCAGTTAATTACATCAAAGAGACTTTGATGTCTGTGTGAAGCAGGTCCCAGACTAAATTGGGAAGTCCAATATGCATTTGTTTGGGGTATCGTCAGAGGAAGCCAGTTAATTACATCAAAGAGACTTTGATGTCTGTGTGAAGCAGATCACAGACTGGTTAGGGGAAGTCACATGAAGAGAGGAGATTCACTGATGTCACCTATTTTTTTTAAATATCTTATTAGGACATCCTGTGTTATAAAATATAAATTTTAATACACCAAGGCAGAGTTAGGTGACCTCAGAGAGAAGGCCAGCTCAAGACTGCTTTTAATTACACCGAGCAGACCTTAGAGTCACAGAGAGACATTCATTTTCTGACTGAGAAAGAGGAACATCAAAGCACTGAAAGATTAAGAAAGTAAGGATACATTAGATAAGACCAGTCTGAGTGTATGGGTTGTAGGAATTTGCACTTTTAAACCTGTTTTGTTTTTAAGATTGTATGTGTTGGGATATCTTGTTCTGTATTTACTGTTTTCCTATTTTTACCTATTTTAAAGTAAAGATATATATTTTAAAAACAGAAACTGCCTGGTGTGCCTTGAAACTTCTTTTTTTATAAGTGAAGCTTAGATGGTTACAGTTGACGCTGTGCATGAGCATATTGTGGTACCAAACCGGGAAGCAGGTAAGAGTTCTCTAGATCTTGCATAGAGTTCTAAGGGTTCATTTTGTAATACCTGGTTAGGTGCCCATAGGCAAAGATATCTGGCCCCCCCAAAGACAGAATTATCTGAGCCTGACAATTGGGTACGCTAACAAGAGGTTATCAGTTTGAATTCCTCCAGAACTTGGGACAAAGGTGACTCGAACCCACAAAAACAGGTAAGAGGGTTACCTTGTTCTGTTAGCTGTTCACAATACTACGCTCGGAGGTTGGCACTTTGGGAGCAGAGGGCTGACCTGCTGAGTGGGGTTGTGACAGATAAGTGTAAAACAATGTACTTAGGATGTAATAATAAAGGCTTTAAATATAATATAAATGGGAAAGAGCTCAATACAACTGCTATAGAAAGGGACTTGGGAGTTCTGGTTAAAAATGACCTGGGTTTCTCAGATTACTGTTCTAACATCGTAAGGAGAGGCAATGGCATTTTGTCATGCATTAAAAGAAATGTCAAAAGCAGAGCAAGAGATGTGGTGGTTCCTCTGTATGTGTCTCTGGTGTATCTGTACTTGGGAGTATTGTTCACAATTCTGGATGCCCTATAAAAAAGAGGATATTAAAAAGATAGAGGGAATAAAGCAGAGGGTGACTAAGCTGGTGGCCGACATTAGTATGTTGACATACAAGGAAAGATTGCAAGAACTGGATTTGTTCTCCCTACAGTATAGGAGACTAAGAGGAGATATGTGTCTAGTTTACAAAGCAACCCAAAACCTGGACATATGGAAGTGTACAGGAATTACTATGAGGCCAAACACTGTACAAATCAGGGGTCATGGTGTATTGTTAGAAGGAGACAACTATAAGAATAATCAAAGGGGTGGGAGGTTTTCCCAGAGGGTGGTTACCCAATGGAACTCACTACCAGCATCAGTAGTATCTAGTAAAACCATGAACCAACTTAAAGTAGCATTGGATGATCATTTTTTTTCCTTGAGACAGCCTGTGAATTTCTAGGAGGTGCAGGTCTTAAAAGACTAATGCTAATGACCTAAATAAAATATTATGTCTCTTATAGACTGTCCAGGGTTATAGCCATCCCCCATGGTGCTTGCCACCAAGGCTGCAGCCTCCAGTACAATGGTACACAGGTGATCCATAGTAGTGACAATAGTTTGGTGCAGTTTATGGATGGCCACCATGTACTCTGTGTGATGTGCCTCTGCCCACTCCTCAGCATGCTGCATGTTTTCAACATGTGGTGTATGCATGCCATTTCCTGCAGCACAACACTCTGTGCCTACATGGCAGACTGCAGCAGCTGCAGGTTGGCAGCCATCTCCCGCTGTAGCTGGGGACTGTCCATGGGGACAGGGTCAGGCTGCACCCTCATCCATTGTTCAGCCTGGGGCTGCACCGCAGTTGGTGCTGTGGTACACTGGGTGCATTGTGACCTGGCCAGTGGGATGGGCCTGGAGTGGCAGGGCTGTGGCCGTGCCAGTGGAATGGTCATGGGGTGGCAGAGCAGTGGCTGGCCCTGTGTGATTGGCCAGGGTCAGTAGGGCAGTGGCTGTGCCAGAGGAGTGGTCATAGGGTGGCACAGCAATGGCTATGATAGGGCTGTGGGGGCTACACTGCTGTGACTGCAGTGCCGAGTAGGCGCAGCAGCTAAGTCCCATCATTTTGGGGGCTGGCAGAGGTGGATAACCCCTCTTGGTTTGGAGTGGACCTCTCTTGTCCCCAGCCCTCAGTGAAGGTCCTGTCATCATTCTCTTCACCCTCCTCACTAGTCTTGGTCATCAGTTGCACACAGATGGCCACCAGGGTCAGCTGCTGCCAAGATGGGCCCAGAGCATCCTCCACCATGTCCGGTATGATGGAGTGAGGTGTTGAGAGAGGAGAAGAGAGATATATAGAAATGTACTGTACATACCTGTGTGCCAGCCGAGGCAGCATGCATGCCCAGCATGCAGTGACACAACAGACAACACCCATGCTGTTTGTGCAGTATACTGTCCATACCCCCTGGAACCATACTTAGACAAAAACCAGATCTACTTTTCTATCCAGCCTTGCCAAAGTTAGTTATGACTCAACAATCTTTTGACATGGTATGCTCCAACACTTTTGAACAGTTTATCATTAATTACTAGAACTGCTAAAACTGTAAAGCACTTTAACATTTTATTGACTGATTTTTATCATAAGAACAATATATGTACTTGTGCTATTTAATGTTGCTATTGTCTGTATAAATCTATTGTCTTTGTTGATGTATTGTTTCTTTATCTGTCAGGCATGGCTGAAAAAAGGCTGTGCCCAGTCATTACCTGGTAAAAATAAAAAAATGAAAAATGAAATGAAAAATGAAATATCACACATCCCTACACTGGTGATCACACACCCCTACACCAGTGAGCACATACCATCACCAGTGAGCACACACCCTATCTCCAGTAAGCACATACCCCAGACCCAGTGAGCACACACCTCATCAACAGTGAGCACACACCCCATCACTAGTGAGTACACACCCCAGCACCAGTGCACACACACCCAATCATCTGTGAGCACATATCCCAGCAGTAGTGAGCACACATGTGACAACACATGGGACATGGCAGTGGATTCCCATGCAGATGGCTACACACCAGGAGAAATGGAAAGTTGTTTAGCCTACACCTAATATGTCACACAGTACTAGCGTATGCGTGTATATCTATATCTATATCTATATCTATATATATTTATATATATAGATATATCTATATCTATATATATATATCTACATATGTACAATAGGGGTGAAGCAATAACCATTCAAATAAATGCTGTTATTTTCACAACCGTTAATTATCAGAGAGCTGACATAGACACTGTGATATTTTCACACAGATATACCAACAGTGGCTACGTCAATACTGTACCTGATATTTCAACACTGATTATGTCAGGCAAGCACCACATATAATGAAAAACCTCACAGAACTTCTTTCAAGTAATTACAAACCAAATAAATTTATCGCACCTGCAAAAACCCCAATAGAAATCCCGAGAAGCCTGTGCAACTTCTTGTAGCTCAGACGCTGCTAGCTGCACAACGTCAAAAGAAGTTCCTGCGGAGATCCTAAAAGACAAAAGAAAAAAAAAACATTCATTTGGATATAAAACTGAAAAACAAAATAACCAATACCAGAACCAAGACAACCTGTGGATAAACAAAATGATGCTGAAGAGACCGAGACCCGAAGTAAACACTACTGAAGAAAAAGAACTAAGCTGTTCACAATTTGAAATAGATTTGGAGCCACTAGAAGATCCGACGTTAAAACACAACTTAAAATCTACTCCTGAAAGTAAGACAAATAGTGAATCACCATTTAAAATACCACACATAGACAAAGATGTGATAAATTCATTTACAATGAGTACCAAAAATGAAAACACACAAAAAAAAGACAGAGGCTAATGTAAATCATTTTCAAACTTATTTACAACAAACACATGGCATAACTGAACTGTTTCACTACATGGCTCCTTAAAAGCTTGATCCACTATTATGTCAGTATTTTATGTCCATGCAGCAAGCTGATGGAGCTGAATATAAGCCTTTAACAGTGCGCTCAAAATTACAATGTTTAGAGAGATATCCGAAAGAAATGGAATATCCACACTCTATTTCTACCTCTAATTCCTTCCTAAAAACTAGGCAAGGTGTGCTATCTAAACAAAAAAATCTTAAAGAAACAAGGCAAGGGCAATCACCCGCAAGCTGTAGATGAACTTATAGACTCTATACTAGAACAACTTTATGAAAAAGACCTTCTTGGACCCAAAACTCCCCAATAACTACTAAACACTATGTGGCTTGTAGTGACCATACAGTTTGGACTTAGAGGAACAACAGAGACAAGAAATTTGAAATGGGTGAACATAAAATTGGGGAAAGATGAGCAAGGAACACTATATCTGGACTACATCTGTGAAAGACAGACAAAAACCAGAAGTGGGAGCAATCCCAAGGACATCAGACTATTGATTTATTTATTTAGAGTCTAGGATTACAAGTACATTTGAGCCAAGGATCTTTTACAAAGGTTCCACATCAATTGAGGTACAATACAAACATTACATAGAGTTGAGTAACAATGAAGAAATGGTGTACAGACAGACATTTTTAAGCAGCTGAAATACGTTACATTTGGGGAAAGTGTGTACCAGGGGGGCAGGGTAGCCAGATATAGCTGAGGCTTGGAATGGACACAAAAAGTGGTGCAGTCGTAGAGATTTTGTCAGGCCTCAGAAAAGTGCTTGGGGGGTTAGGGGGCAAAACAGGATGGGAGGGTAGGCTGTAGGATGAGGGAGGGATGGGGTAGGAGTAGGAGTAGAAGTGCTAGGAGGGAGATCAGATTATGAGGAACAGTCACAGGAGCTAGAGGCAGCTAGGTGGAGGCAAAGGTTGGCTTTAAATGGGTCTTGCATTTGCAGAGAGGAGATGTCTTTGTTGAGTCCATTAATCCAGCTAGGAGCTCGGTAAGCAAAGGATCTTTGGCCCTGTGTGGTGCAGTACCGAGGAATGTGCTGCATTTCAATTTCTGAAGCCCTGGTGAGGTGGGGTTTGCGTGCTGTATGGAGAAGAGTTTGGACTCCTGGAGGAGCAAGATGTAACATAATTTTCTTAGCCATTAGACAAGTTTGGTACTTGATACAGTTTGATAACTGGAGCCAGCCTGTGTGGGCATAGAGGTCACACGTATGGGTGAGATGGTGTGATCCTGTGGTGAATCGGCAGGCTTTGTTTAGGGCCAAGAATAAGCGCTTGAGGGTTGTGTCAGTTGCAGAGCCATAAATAATCAGACCATAGTTGATTAGAGAGACCACCGAGCTCTGTACTGCTATCCTTAAGGCATCCGAGGTAAGGCATTGCTGTGCCTGTAGAGGAGACCAATGCATATGTTTGCGGCTTTGGTGAATGCCGTAGGATAGGTTGCTGTCATGGTGATTCCCAGATATTTAAAGGAGTGAACCTGTTCAAGGACAGCACCAAGGCAGTTTGTAATATTAAAGGGGTGAAGCCTATGTTTGTTGTGGGAGCCACAGAAAAGCATTGACTTGGTTTTCTTATAGTTGAGAACCAGCTTTTGACTACTAAACCATGTTTCAATGGAGGTGAAACCCTTCTGAAGCTTATTTTGGAGTAGGTGGGGGTCCTGTTGGGTGGTGTGAATGAGAGCATCGTCAGCATAGAGTAGGATTTGTTCTGGACAGGATTGTGGAAGATTGTTCAAAAACAGGCTGAAGAGGAGTGGCCCAAGAATGGATCCCTGGGGAACTCCTGAGCATACAGGTCTAGCATCTGAGAGGACATCAGCAATTTTCACTCATTGGGAACGGTTTTCCAGGTAGCTCTTAAACTAAGTTGTATACTCAGGGGAGAACCCAGCTTTTAGCAGTTCTGTGAGGAGTATTTGATGATGGACGGTGTCAAAAGCCTTGGTCAGGTATGTGAAGACCGAACCAGTGAGGTAATTATTGTCCAGAGAGCTGTGAATTGCTCCTGTGAATTCAAGGAGGGCAGATGTGGTGCTGTGGCCTTTTCTGAAGCTGTGTTGTTGTTTACAAAGGATGTCATACTTGTCCAGCTATTCTGTTAGCTGGTCAGAGACCAGACGTTCAATGGCCTTGGGGGGGGTAGTATGGATATAGGCCTACAATTACCATGAAGGGCCTTGTCCCCACTCTTGTGGACTGGTGTCACAGTGGCGGATTTCCATCTGTTGGGGAACTGGCCAAGGGGAGGGAGAGGTTGAAAATATAGGTTAGAGGAGATAGCACTTCATCAAGAGTAAGGGACAGCAGTTTGAGGTCGAGTGAGTCGCCACTTATTCTAGATCCAGCAATTGCTTTACAGATGTATCTATGGACTTCATATGTCCTGACTGCTCTGAAGTAAAAAGGGGGGGTGATTTGAAAAAGGGGGAGGGGTGGAGAAGGGTGCAGGAAGGAGGTCTTCATCAAAGACGTCTGGAGAAAGAACGCTACTGAGGTCAGTGAATGCGTATTGAACGTGTTAGCTATAGTGGAAGGGTCAAGAGTTATAGTCCCATCCACGTCCAGCATTGAAGGTGATGTTTTGGGCAGTTTCCCTGTAATTTTCTTGAGATTATTCCAGAAGGACTTCCCCTTTCCCCAGGTGTTTGTGAGGGCATCTTTGTAACAGTTACTTTTCTTCAGGGGTATTTCTTTGGTGCAGTCATTTCGGGCACGTTTGTAGTTTTGTATATCTACTTGCCTACCAGTGGCCCGAGCCTGAAACCAGAGGTGGTCCCTAGCTTTCAGCAATGAAAGGAGATCAGCAGTGAGCCATGGATTGTTAAGGCATTTGACTTTCCTCTTTTTGAAGGGGGAGTAAACGTCACAGGCAGCATTGAAGGAGCTGATGAAGAAGTCAAGCGCAGAGTTGACATCTGATGCATGGAAGATAGGTGACCAGTGTTGTTGTCTAAGGTGTGATTTGAGGTGCTTCAGTTGACCACGTGGAAGGATTCTGCTGTTCATTAGTTTGGGTGGTGGTGGGCTGAATTTGTTAGACCATTCACAGGCGACCGGGGAGTGGTCACTTAACGTATCTGGGAGAACAGAGACTTTTGAGATGCGGGATCGGTGGCTGGTCAGTATCCAGTCTAGGAGGGTGCTTGTCCCAGTCTTATAGTTGAGTCTAGTGGGGGAGACAACCAGCTGGGTGAGGTTGGCAGCTGAGATGGCATCCTTTTAGCCACCCATATCTAATCCAAGCCAATTTATGTTAAAAATCGCCCATTAGGATTATCTCGGTGCCTGGTGGTTGGGAACGGACAAGGTCAAGGACAGAGTTGAGACCTTTACCTTGATCCTTGGGAGGGATGTAGACAGCAGCAATAGTCAGTGCCTTGTTGTGAGCCCCAAGTAGAATTCTGATGGGTAGTGTCTGGGCGGTAGAGACCGAGGCGGGGGGTTGAACCTGGTACCCCAGGAGAGAATCTTTGAGGTAAACAGCACATCCACTGCCTTTTTTAGTGGTCCTGTCAATTCTGAAAATGTTATATCCTGGAAGGGTAATTGCACTGTCAGGTATTTTTGGAGTGAGCCATGTTTCAACAATCACGAGAACATCAGGGTTGTGTTGGTGTGCAAATAATTGCAGGGCATCAAGTTTGGGTAGAAGGCTACAGATGTTAATCATTGCAAAGGTGAGTCCCCCAGAGTGACTCTGCCGGAGGTTGGAGCTTGGGATTGTGGGGCCAGGGTTAGGATGAATATTGCCAGACAGAAGTAGTAGAAGAAGCAGCAGTTTCAGGATGCACCAGCGTAGCTGTTTGAGGGAGATTTTATTTGACCGTTTCATGTTGGAGAGAAAGTTACTCTGTAACCGATGATCCCAGTAAGTGGTGACATAGGCCAGAAGTAAGAGTGGGAAGAGGGATGTGAATCACCCCATCTTGATTCCAGGAGCGGTACAAGCCTGTCCTAGTGGAGGTTAGATATGGAGGGCATAGCCCAGTGGGTATGGTTCCTGAGTGCCAGTACATGTTGTCCAGCTGGAAGCACAGTGGGAGATTGGGATGGCAGGCTCCAGGCAGGAATGGCATGGGAAACAGGGAGGAGACAATAACCAGAGAGAGGGGCAGAGGGGAGGCCATGGTGGATAGAGAGGTGAGGGTAGAAGAGGGCGAGAAAGGTCTGAGGAGGGAGATAACCAGTAAGGAATGGAGGTGAAACAGGGGAGGGGAAGCAATGGGTGCAGTAGGAGATATGAGAAGGGTGTCAGGCACAGAAAGGAGGCAGGCAGTGAGGGATGGAGTTGCTTAGTAGAGGGTGGAGGAGCAGGAGGAGGAGGTGGGCAGTAAAGGGAGGTACAGGAGAGAGAGAGAGAGTATCAAATAGGAAATGAAAGGGCGGGTCTCTAGGCAGAAGTGGGCAGAGCTAAGGCCTATTTAATTAAGGTGGGGGGGTGGGCGAAAATTTTCTTCTGAAACCCACTGAAGTCTATGGGTGCAGAGCCCAGCAGAACAATTTGAATCAGTCAAGATTGCAGGGCCAATCAGTGGCTGTGTGGACTACAACAGTCCAATAGGAGATGGAAGCAACAGGCGGTGGCCAATGGGAGCCTTTCAGCACTTCCCGGTTTGGCCTGGGAGCTTACCAGCAAGAGAGGTTCCTGGTGGTGAGCAGTGGCCCTAGCTGCTCAGATGTTTGCCCGATCAGGGGCTGAGAGATCTAAGGGAAGGAACAGAGCAAACAGATTGTGAGTCACAGTAATAACAAAGGGTGATGCTGGAGAGTAAATCAGGGGCATGGGCAGTGGAGACAGAGGGAATTAGGCAGAGGGGTGGGGGAGGCAGCCACAGACAAAAGAAATAAGCTTGAACTGGCAGCAGAGGGAGGACAGAGGGGTGATCTAGTAGAATATGAAATTCATAGGGGAGAAGAGAGATGCAGGGTTTAGCAGCGGGGGGTGGAGGCGATAGAGTGAATACAGAGGGCAGGAATCATTTGACATCTCTAAATTACAACAGTTTCCTAACTGCACTTTAGAGTTCGATGCTAAAACATTTAGGCAGGTCTACACAATTAATTTTGACTTTGACAGAAAAATAGCAAGCTGTCTAGCAATTTAGCCGAATTTTAACGAGACCCAGAGTTTTTAGAAGTCGAGTGCTAAAACATCAAGGCTGGTCTACACATTAATTGAGGCTTTAACAAAAAAAAAATAAGCAAGCAGGTTAGCAATTTAGCCAAAATGTTCTTCCGAAACCCATTGAGGTCTATGGGCACAGAGCCCAGCAGAACAGTTTTTGCAGGGCCAATCAGTGGCCGTGTGGAGCACAACAGTCCAATAGGAGATGGAAGCAACAGGCAGCGGCCAATGGGAGCCTTTCAGCACTTCCCAGTTTGACCAAGGAGCTTACCAGCAAGAGGAGGGTTCCTTGGTGGTGGGCAGTGGTGGCGTGGGCGGCTGGCCCAGTTAGCTCTGGCCGCTCAGATGTTTGCCCGATCAGGGACTGAGAGATCAGCAAGAGGAGGGTTCCTTGGTGGTGAGCAGTGGTGGTGTGGGCAGTTGGCCCAGGTAGCCCAGCCGCTCAGATGTTTGCCCAATCTGGGGCTGAGAGATCAACAGAGGAGGGTTCCTTGGTGGTGAGCAGTGGTGGCATGGGTGGCAGGCCCAGGTAGCCATGGCCGCTCAGATGTTTGCCGATCAAGCAGACCTTAGACAGAAAGAAATGTCCAGTAAACAACTACTTAATTTTCAAAAGCAAACAACCACTGAAGTGTAACTCTGAATGTTCACCATTTTCTTAGCAGTAAATCAACCCAGCAAAGCACTATATCCAACCATCTGGTATAAAAATCAGCCACTGGGCATTAATTCACTAAGTAAACTAATGAGAAATATGATAGATGAGCTGAAAGCCATAGAGAAAAGGTTAACCAATCATTCAATCAGAAAGCATTTGGTTCAAAGTTAACAGATTCCAATGTCCCCCAATGAGATATCACGGATCTCTGGACATAAAAGGTCCAATCGATTAGTGAATATTCAAAATAAATTATCACAAACAAAGAACATTTGAACATCATAACAACACCTCTGAACCTATGTCTTCCACATTGTATGGCAATATCACTGATAAGCGGATTCAAGCACCAGCTATTCATGAGAAAAGCCATATCCAAGCACCAGCTATTCATCTGCCTATGACAATTACAGTCACAAATCATGAGAAAGCAGCAACTTCACATTACCTGACAACATTCCAGCATGTTTTAACAACCCCACTATACATGCTGGCAAGATCACCTTTAATATTATACAAGGTAAGTAAATAATATATTACCAAACAATATCATTCTGCCTAATAAAATATAAATTCATGCTAAACATATTTTACTTTTTCCTTCTTTCCACAGGTGGACAATAAGGAAAAAGAAACACCCTCAAAGCTCCGGTCATCGCATCTGATAGTGAACTAGGCTAGGAAGAAAGTGCAGAATGCGAACAGAAAAACATTGAGCAGTCTAACCCATATGATCCTACACAAAATAACCCCTTAGAACTAATGTTTACTTTGTAACAGTAGCTTACTTATTTTAGTTCCAGCAAAGAACAAATGTATGTATCTCAAGTATGCACTTGCACAAAATAAAGATGGTGCGCATAATAACTTATGAAATAAATTTCAGAATGATTTCACATGTATGAAAAAAGTTTGCACAAACACAACACACACAAAAAATGAAAATAAATGTCCAACATGAAAACCGAATAAAAATATCAACATGTGCCATGAAACAAGCCAGAAAGGCAAAATTACATACTGTACACAGTCTCCCCAGAAACAAGCAGGTGTGGTCACAATTGAAGCCCGATATCACAAAAAGCAAATAACCTGAATAATAAAGTAAAAGAAACCACCAATACATGAAAAAACATTCTGTAAATCCACAAAGTTCAGGAAATGCTACCTCTTAAGTTCAGAAAATGCCGACTCTCGGTTTCAATAATAACCCCACCCAAACAGTTCTAAACCAATCACGTACCAATATGCATTACAAAACAACAGAAGCAACCAATAACATACTCACACACATCCATTCAAGAAACAAACCAATAAAAAGCTACACACTTCTCATTCAAGACACAGCAGCACCAAGTTCATTGATAAAAGACACACAACTGAGGAAGCACACCGCAACAAAAATAGCACCATAGCATGAGTAAAAAAATAAAAATAACTAAAAACCAGCCCCTATTTTATAAATTGCACACATGATGTGCGACTTGTGAAATATGCCAAATATTAGCACTGATGAAGCGTGAACTGCAATAATATCACCGTGGCTTCGCCACCGTGATATATCACTGTTCACTCTGCAATTATGCTAATATTTATATTCCGTTTCATCATGTATCCCCTATACATATTCATCTATCTATCTATCTATCTATCTATCTATATTTAGGCACCGTCGCGTTCTATAGTTAGGGTTGAGTAGGTACTTCAATGTTTAACTTGAAATTTTGCACTTTAATTACTTTGCAACTGTTTAACAGATTTGCATGCAAATTCACATGCACCATCACCCAGAGTAGATTTCTGGATGTGGCAAGTTATGTTCTGGTCAGATGCGTGGTTTCTGAGTTCTGGAGAGGTGAAAAAGCATTTTTACGCTCATTGACTTTGCTGGGATTTTTTTTTAAAACTTGCCTACAGCCCAGACAGTTTGGAATCTTGGTCTGAAATTTTCAGGGAAGAAAGGGACCAGCCCACAGATGTGCCTTTTGCTAGTCTGTGGGAAAAATAATAAGTTATTAAAACTGTTTTTAAGTTATTGCATTTCAAAAGTTTGAAAAAAATTGTTTCTGAGCCTGCTGAGTAAACAGTAAAAGATAGCTGTATGAAACAAAAAAAAAATCTTTTTTTGTATGACATCATCCTTTTTTGTTTGAGGAAAATCCATTTTTGTATGGCTGCCATCTTGTTTTCAGTTTTGCCTGAGAAATTCAAATTTGGAAACCCTCAAAAATGATATTCTGGGGAAAAACCAACACATGTAGTGTGCTTATTGGGACCCCTTAGCTGCATTCTGCACTTTACTGCTCAAGAAATGCCCTTAAAATGTGTTTTTTTAACATTGAAATTATTTTTCATATCATCATACAAAATAAGATCTTGTTTCGTATGACAACTCACAAAAAAAAATGTTTTTCATATGGGAAAACAATGTATTTCAATGGGATTTTCAACTTTGGTGCATAACTTTGCATATTTGACACCATATTTACAGCACACCCTTTTTGAAATCCCTCCTTATGAACAATGGAGTGTAATTTCACAAATCCTGCCCAAAAGGCGGCTTCACAGTCAGTTGGCAAAATCACATTTTGGGCAGAATTTCAAAGTTTGCTCCATACTTGTTCATGGGGTGGGGTCATAAGAAGGGTATACTGAAAACCTGGGGGCAAAATATGCTAAAATGGCCAAGTTATGTGCATCTGTTGACATTTTGCTATGCTTGCTCATAACTTTGTTAAATTTCAATATTTTAACCCACAATTATCAACATAGCTATTTTTTTACACCACCTCATGAATGTGACAGCTGTCATTTTTCAAATCTTGCTCAAAACATCTTCTCATGCCACTGAAGCTGAATTACCCTGCGGTGGCGCAGACTGATGTTTTGGTGGGGATTTGACAGTTTTTACTATTGGGTTGATGAGCTGGGCTAATAGAAAAGCTATGTTGACAATTTGGTTACTGTTGTCTTACAAATGGAAGGGCAGGGCCCGGAGAGCCCTGTGCTTTCCCATAAACATACATATACACATCTATGGAGGAATGGGAGTGCAGGGCCTAGAGTTCCCTGCGCTCCATTGGACAACTAAAGAAATGATTAGGCCCTGTGCTCCCACAGGAAAATAAGTATACCATTATACTAGCTCAAAAAGTAAGGAAATTCTTTGCAAATAACTATGTTAATGCATTAGTTAGGGTTGATATCAAATTGTTAAAAAGGAGGGAAATACGACGTTAGGGTTTCCAAATTTAACACCCCACCCCTACCATGCACACACCAACAGGCATCGGGGGTGTTCCTTGGGGTCATCAGCCCTAACGCTCACTCCATTCATAAGTAAATAAGCTGAGATGGGTACAGTATAGGAGAATGGGGTGAGCATTAGGGCTGATGATATCAAGGTACACCCCTGATGCCTGTTGATGAGTGCACAATAGGAGTGGGGGTGTTAGAGTTGGAAATTGCAACATTGTAGTTCCCTCCTTTTTATGGTTTGATATCAACCCTAACTGATGCATTAACATAGTTTTTTTGTAAAGAATATATATATATATATATATATGTATATATATATATATATACACAATATATATGTATATAATATATATATATATAGATGTGACAGTAGCATGGTAGCACCGCTATAGTTAGGGTTGAGCAGGATTTCTATGTTAAGCCTCAGACTTCACACTTTAATATCTTTGCAGCTGTTCAATGGATTTGCATGAATGTTTGCATACACAGTCTCAGGGGTAGATCTCTTGATGTGCCAAGTTTCATTCTGGTTAGATGTATGGATTCCAAGACCAAATAGTGAAAAAAGTAAAAAAATCACTGTTCTTAGCTGTTTTTTGTCATTGCCTAGCACCCAGATTGTTTGGAATTCTGGCCTGAAATGTTCAGGGTAGAAAGGGATTGGCCCACAGATGTGCCTTTCACTGGTATGGTGAAAAAATATTAATCCATTCCAAAGTTATTACATTTTAAAATGTTGGTTCTGAGCATGCTTAGTACAGTCTTTTGGATAGCTGCTTGTAATGAAAAACGAATTTGGTCCATTTGAAAAAGGATCCTTTTTTATATGAGGGTAGTCCTTTTCACGAGGAAAAATGTTTTTATTATAGCCACCATCTTGTTTCTATTTTTTTTAATATGGCCACCATCTTGTTTCTGTTTTTTTAAATAACAAAAAATCAAAACTCACAAAAATGACACCCTGTACACACACCAACACATGTATCTTGCTAATCAGTACCCAGATAGGTGGATTCTGCACTTAGCCATCCCCTCTTGTTTTGCACAGTACATTTCCCTGGTGTTTAGTGGCATCCCCACCCTCCGATCACTGTTCCCTCAGGTGCTGTATGTTTCCCTGGTGTCTAGTGGCAACCCCCACCCTGTGATCAGCATCCCCTTATTGCATGTTTTTTTTCCCTGGAGTCTAGTGGCACACCCCACCCTCTGATCACCAACCCCTCATGTATTGTATGTTTCTCTGCTGTCTTGTGGTGCCCCCACCCTCTAATTGCCATCCTTCCTGTTTTGTACATTTCCCTGGTGTCTGGTGGCACTCCACCCTCAGTCACTGTATCCTCATGTTTTGTACATTTCTCTGGTGTCTAGTGGTGCCCCAAACTAGTTGCTGTTCCTCATGTTTTGTACATTTCCCTGGTGTCTAGTGGCACCCCCACCCTCAATCACCATCTTCTTATTTCTATAATGTTTCTCTGGTCTAGTGATTGCCCCACCATTTGATCGTATCCCTTATTTCTATATTGTTTCCCTGGTATCTAGTGGTATCCCCAACCTCAGATCACTGCCCCTCATGTTTTATATGTTTCCCTGGTGTCTAATGGCACCCTCACTCTCCGATCACCATCTGCATTGTTAGCTGTAATAAAAAACCATCCCTTGATGTTTATTTTAACCCTGTAAAAGAAAATGGTCACTCACCAATCTGACCCCACCCTGACCTCCCACTGAGTACCCACCACCTACACCCTCACTCACTTGAACAGGTCCCAAGGCAAAGATCCACTCTCTGATGGAAGACATGTCTTGCTGCTGGAAATGGTGACTACAATATGAGAAACAAAGGTAAGTGTGGTTCAGTTAGTGGAGATTTCAACTTTGATGCATAACTTTGTCAGTTTTGCATGTTTTGACCGAAATGTTCAACGTGGCCTTTTGGGACCCACCTCATGACCAATGGCAGGCCCAAAGGAGATTTTGTGATAAACTTGGCAAATTGATCTTTTAGACAGGATTTTAACATTTTCACTGCCTTTGTCCATGAGGTGGGGTCATAAAGCTGCATTGAAAATTTGGAATCAAAATATTTTAAAATGACAAAGTTATGAGCATGTGTTAAACATTTTCAATGCATGCTTATGAGTTTGGTAATTTACATATTCTGACCCCAAATTTTCAACATAGCCATGTTTTCACATCATCTCAAGGCAGTGCTGAGACTGAAGATCAAGAGGAGGAGCTTGTGAAGCAGTGTTTGGTGGATGGAGGAGCTGTGGAGCAGTGGATTTAATCATATAAATATATAAAGTTACTTTGAGAATGGTATGCTGCTGGGTATAACTCAGTTTATTTTATCTTTATTATTATATTGATTTGCAACACCTCTAAAACAGCCACACTTGGAGAAGTTTTGTTTATGTCTCCCTTCTAGTTGTGGTTGCCATCTAACCCCCCCCCCACGGGGTCTGCAGCCCGAGATGCTGAGACTAATTCATAGCACAGATGATGAAGGATTGGATAACTGTTGTTTAAGCAACTGAAAACTGCTGAAAATCCTTGAACGAAGCAGAATTAAATTTTGAAGATACCTATTTACAAAAATCCACATAGAATAACTACATCATACCTTTGAATTAATTAACTATAAAGTCAATAACTAAACCTCTTTTAGGAAAACTTTGAAAGATACTTTATTGGTCATATCTAATTTTATTTTGGTTTTCCCATTGCCTGTTTTATTTAATTTTGAACTTTTCTTTTTTTTCTTTTTGGCTCAGATGCCTTGTGTGCGCTGAATGTAACAGTGTGACAGAGACAAGGCAGCTGACCAGTTAACATGTTTGGGTTTTTCTGTCTAGCCTTGGCTGATGTTAAGTTTGTGATTGTGTTTTACTTAATTTTTTTCAAGCACTTTGGGCCTAATATTCAAAACTTTACCACGGGGCTAAATTAGCACTGCCTGGCGTGCTAAATTAGTCCAGACCCAATAGCCCACCATATTCAAAAGGGATAGCCCTGGTGCTAAACCTGCTGAATATAGCATGCTAAGGAAGCCGGGCAAACTGGGCTGGGAGTGCAGTGCAAAAATAGCCCGGGAAATAAGATCGCTCTGAATATAGCAACCAGAAAGTGCAAACCACAACAGCAGCCCAGTGCACAGTGATGTGAAGGAAGGTAAAGATGAACTATGTGACCAATGTGTGTGCTAGCAATGGAGTGGATTCATTAAAGCTGCAAGCACAAGTGCATGTGAATTTCTGGAGAAATGTACCAAGTTTCTGAAACATTTGCACAGCACAGACACATTTGCACAGGATTCGCATTGGTTTTGCGCAGAGCTAAGCCATTTGCCCAGCGCTATCACGTTTGCTCAGGGCAAATATTTGCTATATTCAAAAGTGACATGCAAATGAGCCTACTTAGGCAGTCTGTGGGCAAACATCCAGATTAGCATCTCATTATGTCCTGATTTGCATGCAGTTTGCCCAGCACTATTGCAGGGTCCCACAGCTCCACCAGTAGGTCAGTATGGAAGTACAGGGGCTGGCTGGGTCTGCCCATAGCTGTACCTGTAGTCCAGTCTGGAAGTGCATGGTTGTAGCTGCAGGCTACATTTGTATAGAACTGCATAGAATATTGTGCCCCAGGGGACTACATAGCACAGGCACAGGTGGTGATGCTACATGCAATTGTCAAACTGTAGTTCTTGCTACAGTGACAGCAGACACTACAGTAACAAGGGTGCCAGTAGTGTGAGGGACACAGCAATGCCTGGGGTGTAAAGCATCAATGACTGCTGCACTTTACACAGTGACAGACCCATCTGGCAGGTGTGTACTGACAGTGGACATTACTGTTATGCTGTTGTGTGACCCACAGATGCTGCACCACTGACATGGGATACTCACAGAGACATATACATAGCTGGCTGTGTGTGCTGTGGTGTCTGTACAGATGTGCGGTATGTGGCAGTGGGGGCACATACCATCAGACAGGCACACTGGTGTTGGAATATTCCCAACACTGGACCATTTGCACTGTATGGCTTTTCCCAGCCTTGTGGCAGCACCCAGCATGTGGCACATACTGGCCACCTGTACACCCTCCACTCAACAACCCCTACGCACCCAGTGCTGCATATGTGTGCTGGATTCTGTTGGTGTCCACTGAAGGGTGGTCTGCAGGTGTATACTGTATGGACACACTGCCATGGTGCCCACTGGGTGCCGGGTCACCACTTACTGCCTGGCATGGCTGGGACTGGTGGCAGATGATGGCATCATAGGAGGTGCCATCCGTGTGTGCAGCATGTTACGTCCATGTCTGGTTTCTTTCTATGTTTAATATTTACTGGTTAGGGTCATGCAAAGCTACGCAAAAGTTGCACAAAGCCATGCAAAGCCACAAAGTCACGCAATGCTGGTTTGCCCAGAGTTAAGACTACCTTTTTCTGGGTGGTAATTTGCACCACGCAAAGTGTTGCACTAAGTCGTGCAAAATCACTTTGTGCGGCATTGCACCTGTATTCATGTACACACCCTCCTGGTTTGCCACTTGCATATATTATACTTTTACCCAATGCTAATGCAGTTTGTCCATGCTATTTGACCTTTTGAATATAGCGGACCTGTGCAAACCCCATGCTAACCCTGTGCAAATGGTTTGCGCCCAGCGCAAAGTTTTGAATATTTGGCCCTTTGTGTTTGTTCATCATTGTTCACTTTTCATATTTTGATGGAGAGTATTGTTGTTGATCCTAGAACTGGTCTACCTTGAAAAATAATTGCTATTTAAGTCAGGTTTGGCAATTAAAACTTTCAGGGGCCATCATCTACAAAATTCTATTCGATAACCATTTTACTATTTAATTACTTATTTGTGCAATCTTTCTCTGTACCAGCATTTCAATTAATAGCAATACCATTTAATAGCAGATGAAATTCAAGACAGGGGCTCATGCTCCGACTTTATTACATAGTACCTAATTAAGCATCTCTATCTGTTTCAGGTTACTCCCATTAATTAGGTGTCGGTAACCATGGATCAAATCTCGCGGCTTCCACTTAACAAAGTATAGACCCCACCAGATCATAATTAAGACTAATTAAAGTCAAGTGATAAAATACTGACAGGCAGGTCATTTTCCTTACACTTAATTCTGATTCTGGGACTCTGACTGCCTGGTTGTATTTTGGGCTCCTATGCTTGCTTCTCCAAATCGCTACTCATAAGGTACATTTCTTATATATTTTTTGGGCAAAAACCTTTTAAATTAAATTCAGAAAGTTCAAGTAACCTGATAAGTTCTGGTCAGTTGATTGTTGTTTTTTAGGGAGTTTACTCTGAATATTCTTGAAGAGATGGCATAAACCTCCTCCCCCATGGTTAAAGATTTCTGGGTGTGAGAAAATGGAGCCCTTTGGTTGGAATCAGCCAGATCCTAGTTTCGTTTTTGCTTTTTCATCTGCTGGGAGTAAGTAGAAAATTAAGTTTTTTATAAGTGCTCTGTAGTCTGTTCTTTTTTTCTTTTTTGTTTCTTATGAACCTTATACTTTTAAGCTTTTAAATATAACATTTAATAAACTTTGCAAGTGTTTGAACTTATCTTGAATTAATTAGGAAGACTCGAGATGAAATCAAATTATTTAATTGATTTTAATAATAATAAGTGACTTCTGCATTTTATACTGTCTTTGACTGCAGTTCATTCAATGCATTTAGCTTTTATATTATAATTCTGTTAACAATTCATTAAATTACATCCAAGAACTCTGAAAATAGGTAATCTTTTGGCCTAATCCATAAATGATTTCAAGATTAAACATCTAACTTATGTAGTTAGGTTAATTTAACGCTGCTTAGATTTTTAATTTTTTAATTTTAGTGCTTTCCTTCCTTAAAGTCACTGCACCTTTTGGGTGTGATTGGTTCAAACTAATCACATTAAGAGCAATATCTCAGCTACATATTCCTCATGATCATCAAGAAGATTTCTCCAACAGTAAATTTTCTGAAAATCTCTACTTTGAATGAGGGAAGATCAAGCCAGAGTTCCTGAAGACTTTGAATCACACTTTATACTGTTTCCAATGCTTCAAGGACTTAAGTCTTTTAAAAGATGACAGCAAAGAGTCTCCAGTCACAGATAAGCCATTTATTAATTTTGCATTGATATGTATTTATTTGAATCAATACTTTAGATATATATTATAAGCAGATCAGTATACTATTTTATTGTTTATATTTTACTAGTCTGTTGTGTTTATTATTAGTAATTATGGTCAGTACAAAAGTGGGAAAATAGATCCTAATTTATCTCATTTAAAACTAACAAAAACCCTAAGATTAAAAGTCTAAAAACAATATTATAAAAAATGGTGCTGTTCAAGAAACCAGGGAGACGGACCCAACTCAGCCAAGAATAACTGAATTCTTGGATTGCTCATCCTTAATCCCATGGCTCTTTCTACCCTTCAATAGATTATCAGCAGACATCTAATACAACACAGGTAGAATAAGGACTGCTCTCCTTCTAGTTGTGTTCCCTCACTCATTTTTGGTCCACAGGAAAATTGAGAATCTACAGAAATTTTGTTGGAAATGTATGGAATAAAAGGTCAGAAGCAGAAACCCCAGAAAATTAAAAAAAAATGGATTTGCTATCTGTTGCATATCTTACCCAAGACTGAAGGTTTATCTATCATGCATCCCCCAATCCACTTTACCCTGAATGTGCACTTGCATACCTTGACTCTCAGGAATTGGCAGGTCAAATATGGTCACAATGATCTTATTGATGCTGAAAGAAATTAGCATTCTTCCTCCACAAGGGTTCCAACTTTTACCCAGACCAATTGTGGGAGGATACTAATAGGAAAGGAGGCAGTCATAGAAAGAATTATTAGAGTAACAGAAATAAATAAATATGAGCAGACACATGAATATGTTTGGAAAAGAGTAACTCTATCCCTCTTTGGTGGGAAAGTCTCCTTTGGAGAGTCAATAGGTTCAGTTAAGAGAGATATTGGGGCATTTTTAATCCACACCCTTGGGATTGATCTAGGGACAAATGGGATTGAGTGGATTAAAAAAATAGTAATGTCATGGATAATGTTCAGATTTATATTACCTTCAGAAGTTCTAGTATTGCAATTCTGGCTGCCTCGATTTCCTCAGTTCTTGATGGACTTGGCATTCTTTTGGTTGATTATGATGGAGTAAATAAGGGATCAAATGACTCATTGCAAAAACAACCCTCACTTTAAAACAGCAACAAATATGTCTATTTGTAGGAATACAGAAATTACAACCTAGAATAGATTTGCTCCTTTAGGGATTTTCTCAGACATGAACAGATTTACAGTTTTTTTCAAATGACCAGATCTCTAATTGTAATTTTTCTCCTTTAAGTATACTATCCTGGAACACTGTGGGGTTAGCAAGTAAATTGGTGGATTCTGAGATTGTTGAATTTTTGACAAAACGTATTATATGTTTACAAGAAACTTGGTGGTACAATGATACCCCACCTGTGATTCCAGGTATACTCCCTACATGTGTACAGCTAAGAAAAATAATACAGGAAGAGGACAAGCAGGTCTGGTAATATTTTTAAAAACATTTTTGGATTTTCAAGTAACTGTATTTGATTAGAAATTATTTTTCTCAAGGTCCTTAGAATTCAAAATAGTAACATGAAACTTGTTTTGTTAAACATTTATTTCCCCCTAAGAACAAGTAAAATGTATATCTCCACACTTTTAAAACAACTGTCAAATGTATTGGAAGAACTCTTAACTAGATTTAAGAGCTATTTCTTCCTGATCATCAGTGACTTAAATAGCAGAGTTCCTATAAATAATAAAATTAAAGCAATCAAAGGTGAATGACATAAGATTTAACATGATTAAATCAAGAATCAAAATAAATAAGAATTCCAAGGACAATAGATACAACCAGCAGGGTCAATTGCTAGAAGGTATAATGACAGGATTGGACTTGTTTCTATTAAATGACCGAACCCCAGGTGACCCAGATGGTGACTTAACCTGTAAGGGGATCCATGGGATCCTCAGTCATTGATTTGGCCTGGGTTACCAGGCTGCTATGGAAAAGTTGCTAGATTTGAAAGTACTGGATCACCTGGAATCTGCCCATTCACTAATACTTATTACTTTCAACCCCTCCCCAAGTAATACAATAACATTTAAACCTCTTACGGAGGAAATTACTTTCGAGATAATTAATTCAAAAAAGAATACAATGACAAAGTGACACCATAGTTTTGTTTTCAACAATACGTTAATACTGATCCACTTATAACTTTGAGAAATGATATAATTTCTACTACAGATAATAAAAACTTCATCATTACAGAAAAATTGCTGGAATTCAATACTTTTCTTAGACTTGTGTTTAGAACAAGTAATGTTAAAAAATCTAAAAATATATCTTGGTTTAATGGGACTTGCAAGGCTGCCAAACAGGAGCTTAGCAGTCTAATGAGATTTACTAAAAACCCTATGAGCTTTAAACAAATGCAGGAAGGATTACAAGAAAGTTTTAGAAACTGAAAAAAATATCGTACGAATATGTGGAATAAATTAAAAAAGACAGTTTTGAAAAAAGATACTGTATAAAAGCTTTTTGGACATTGGTAAGCTTAGGGTATACACAATATTCCACTAGAGTTAGGGCCTGTATTATGCCCTGGATATGGGAGAGCCATTTTCTGGCCTTGTACGTCTCATCTATAGAAGAACAAAGATGTTCAGTATATAACAAACTTAAAATTTACTTACATTCTTATGTGTTTCCTAGGCCAATTAACTTCTCTTCTGTTGAAATTATACTTGCATTCAACATAACCACATCTAACAAAGCTCCTGGCCCCAATCAAATTCTAGCAGATATTTATAAAACATTCCAAGACTGGTGGACTCCTATCTTACTATGTTCAATAAATTTATTTAAGGTGAAGACTTTCCTAACAGTTGGAAAGGTAGTATTATACATCCCAGTTATAAAAAGGGTCTGGTGACTGACTCAGGCATGTACAGACCAATCAGCCTCATAGATGCATCTCAAAATATATTTTGCAAAATTTTATTACAGACACTAGAAGCATGGATCCAAGAATATCTGCTACTCAGTGAGGCTCAGAATAGTTTTAGGTGTATGTGCTCCACAATTCAACATTGTTATGACCTTTACATTTAATTTATAAATATAACAAGATAAAAAAAGGCAAAGTTACTCTGTTGCTTTGTGGATCTTAAAGCCACCTTTGACAGTATTAGTTGTACACTGTTGTGGCAAAAATGAAGCCATATGGGCATTGACCCATTTTAGTTAGACATTTTAATCAGACTTCATCTTAATACTTGGATACAAGTTCAGTATAATCAATATGATAACTTAGCTTCCATAATTCACATATATTTATTAGTCCGTTAAAGTTGTATTTTGGCTAACTCTTTTTAATTTATATATTAATTATATATTACACAGTTATATCATCCTGTCTTTCACTCTCCCAAAGTATTTAACAGCAGCATAAGCTACTTAGTATACGATGGTGATATTGTTCCGATATCTACATCTCTCTTGGGTCTACAAAGAAAAATGAATCTCTTTGTCAATCTATGCAAAGATAAATTCTTTGGTTATAAACAAAGAAAAGACTAAGTTGGTGATTTTTGGTAATCGAACCAAGAAAATGCAAAAATGTAATTGTGGGAACTGCAGTAGCTGGAACAGAGAATTACTATGAGTATTTGGGCCTGCACTTCTCTGATAATTCCCTTTGGAACAGGCATTTACAGATATTAGCAACAAAAATGACATTCAATGCATTTAAAATATTTATTTGTAAGCTGGCAAAAAGGTATTACTAAAGGACTTATTATAGTCATTAATGCTAAAATTAAATTGTGTATCTTATATGTAGCAGAAATATGGGGTTCTACTGACATATCCATTTTGGATGTAATTTTGAACAAAATATACCACTATGTATTGTCCGTTCCTAACTCAGTTCCTGCAGAAACTTTAAGAGCTGAAACAGACCAGTTCTCTGTTACTACTTTGGTGAGGGAGAGATCCTTAATCATCTTGTTGGGCCTCTTTCTATTGCGGAAGAGACTACCCAGACAATGTCTTGAGGAAGAAATTGCTTATGCACAAAAGGATTTGTATGTCTTTCTATCACGATCATTAGAGAATATTTGTTACCCTTGGGTCTGGAAATCTATTACATGAAATATATATTAAACCATTCCATAAAATCAAAATTCAAATTAAGAACAGGGTTCAACATGTTGCAATCGGTCAAAATCTTTCTCGTACCTCCTCCCTGAAATTTTATAAATGGTACAAACAATTTAAAGTCTGTCATCAGCTTGAGTATTATTTGACACATTTATGAAATCTACTGAAACTTAAAATAATTACGAGATTTAGAATGGAACGTTATGAGGTCAATTACATGTTCTTCAAAAAAGTCTAGATATTGTAAATGTGGAAATCTAGTTGAAGATGATTTAAAATATGTAACTCTTTTTTTTATATATAGATTTTTAGGTGTTTTACCCATTTTTTTCTCCTGGACCTGGAACCCGGCAAACAAATACATTACATGTGCATGGAGACACACACTCATGCTGGGCACCAGCTCTGCCCTTCCACCCACACCTTGCTATTGTGCTGCCCCACCTGCCCTCGCTTCCCACTGGACCTCCACCAATTGGAAGCGGAACTACTGGGGGTGTAGGCAACCAAACCTGGAAAGGGAGATCTGCCTTGCGGCTGCTCAATCCCGCTCCATCCCTCCATCCCCATGCTGGCTCCCCGACGACCCAAGGCCATTCCTGAACCTGGGTCATGGACATAGTGTGAGGTAAGACATCCAGCGCCTTAGCCCTCAGCACCACTGAGCTGGCTAAACATGTTACTCTTGACTTCTGGTTTGGCAAGACAATAAATGGCGGCTGACTAAGCTCTCTCCGTAAACTTCAAGGGGTAAAATCTGCCAGATTCCAAGAGGGTCCTCAAAATCTCCCCTTATCCCTGACTGAAAATTTTACCTTTTCTATCATCTTCTGTGGCTGACTGATCGTGAATAACTCAGGGATTCTACAGTTTACTACCAGCTTTAGCGGCGAGAGGAATGGGAACCGCCTCAGGTGCACTGGTGAGCTACAGGCTTCACTGTCGGCGCTCCTCTCAGAGTTTCAAACCTATCGCACCGAGTATAGGGCTGACCAGCAAGCTCAAAAAATACCTTGTCAGCTCTGGAGCAGAAGACAGCATAAACTTGAAAGTAAAACCGAAACATGATCAGAAAATCCACAAACTACACAAGTTTCTGTTAAGTTGCTCAGAGATAACATTGATCTCGAGAGAAACTTATGGACCTGGAAAACCGCTCAAGGTGGTCTAACATTAAATTTTGGGTCCCTGAGGGAATGGAAGCAGGAAACCTTAGAGCATATATTGAACACCTCTTTGATGCGGTCTTAGCTCTACAACATCTCCATCCCTACAACATAGGCGTGTACATCGGGCTCTTACCCCCAAAGACCCCCAAGCAAGACTCGCTCCATTGTCCTATCCATGAGTTTTTTAAAAGGAAGAGATCATCAAAAAGCGTGGAGTCTTAAGAAAATCTTGCTGGGTGGTGTCAATAGAATTGCCTTGACCATGACTTTCCCGGCTGTGGTGCAGCAACAGAGGCGATGTACACAAAAAAGGAACTGCAGGCACATAACCTAAGCGCTACAATAATCTTTCCGGCTTAATTAAAAATATGGCTTAGGAACTCTATAAAAGTGTTTGATACATCGGACGAGGTGAAGCTATACTTATAACAAAATAAACTGCTCCTCGCAGAGGATATGGAATCAGAGACTACGAGGAAAACAGCCTCATCAGTCGCCGAGTAAATCTTCTCTGTCCCTGCCCACAAGCGCAGTAAACAAGCTGGAGGCTCTGAGGGATATAAGGCTATACTCCAGGAATATGCATACCATCCTGATAGCTCACCTAAACCAGCAGCGAGTCTCTCAGGACTGTGGAGACACCACATTAATGGTGTAGAACCCGTCTCATTATAGCAGCATCTTCCTGGCTTGTCAGCGGCTCCTATGGAGTTTTCAATTTTAGGATGATTAGGCTCGAAATGGGATTACTCTCCTTTTGCTGTCTGCTGAGTATCCCGAAGGAGGATGAGAGATGGGGGACGCTGGCACTTTTACACACGTGGCCTGAGGCAGCTTACCTATCCTTCCTTCTGGGCCTACATTACCCAGGCTCCTCAGCGCTGACTGCCAGGGCAATCTATGATACCCTTGAACTGAGTTCCTGACCTCCTGATACAGGGCTTGCTACGTTGGTTACAATCTCCACTATTCCCCACTATTCTTCTGTTAGAGTGTGATGGAGGATGAAATATATACCTGGGCGAATGTTTCTCCACGCATCTCCTTTGTGTGACTATATTATGTGCTATCCTTTGTGCCCATGGAAGGGTCCTACGCCTCAGATTGACTATATCTATATTACTTATACCCTACTATTTATATTTCATCATCAGTGAAGTGGACACACTCAATACTAATCAGTGGATTGTGGCCTTTTTTTCTCTCTTCTTCCTCCCCTCCTCCCTATTCTCCTATTCCTTTTTAAGTTCAAAAGCTAATTAGCATCGCTGGATACAATCTCCTATTAATTAGATCGGTCTTTACCCCAGATGGGGAAAACCCACTATATATTAGATTCTTATCCTCTTAGAAGGTGTTTCTATTGAGGGGTTGACATACTGACAGATGAGGAGGATTGGAGATGGTAGTGTGCTGCCATGCAAGATAGAGTGGAGAGTATGCACCTATCTTCTTTCCCCCTCCTCCTGTTACTATACCTCACACCCTGCCCTTATTATAGTGCTGGCAATTACCTTCACTTCACATACATATTTGGGACCCTTTCAAGAGGTAAATAATTACCCCTGGGAGGCGGGCATTTATTCTCTTATCCTGCCTTAATACTTTGAGAACATGTGGCGCCATTTGGTGACTTGATTTGTTTTCTACCCTTTATTGGAGCTCTTGAGCAGAGTCAGGAGTGCCCAGTCAGCGGAGAGGGAGCCTCCCCAGATCTGGACTCCTATTTGGAGCACTGCAATACACTGCTCCCTACGTGGAAGTCATTCTGGTTGGGTTTTATTCATCCTAGTACTAAGTTTATCTATTAGTTTAATGTTGGACTCTTGTCAATTGTGTCAGTTACTTTGTGTAGAACGTAATTATGTAGCTTCACGGTTACAATTGAAATGCAGCCTGGTGGGGGTTGAGGGGAGTGGGGGAAACCTGGGATATGGCTCCATTAGGAGTTACTGGGGAGGGACAGGGAAGGGGCATGACACTGTGGTCCTGGAACGTGAATGGTATCGCCACCCCCATTAAGAGACAGAGGTTATTCAGAGATATAGGGAGGGCTAACCCCATGTTTGTGTTTCTCCAAGAGATGCACCTTAGCCAGGCTGAACATGCTAAGTTAGGGGGCATAAGAGGATACCAGTTGGTTGGGGCATCCTCGTATAATAGGGGTAGAAGACGTGGGGTGGTGGTTCTAGTACATTCCAGAATCACGTGGTTGACTTTGAAGGTGATCCAGGACCCAAAGGGATGTTTTATCTTGGTGGTGGGAACACTTGCAGGACAAACCTACACACTGGTATCCTTGTATTTACCACCAGGGACCCAGGCGGTGGAGTTGAAAAGGTTTTTTAAGGTTTTGGATCAGAACATCCAGGGCTCCCTCATTATTGCTGGGGACCTGAACTTGACGGTTAACCCTTCTCTAGATACAGAATACCCAAATAGAAGCAGATAAAGCCCCCCTTAGGAAACTCTGGAAAACTGAGATGTGTAAAAGAGTCTTGTATGACACATTTAGAACCCTATATCCCAGTGCTAGTGAATATACGAGGTACCCCCAAAATAACCAGTCTGCTGCCCGGCTAGACTATGCTTATGTATCTAAGGACCTTATAGGATCTGTGTCTGTGGTAACAACCACCCCAACCCTGCTTTCTGACCACAGGCTACTAGAGGCCAGTATAGATTTGAGTATCAGCTCAGAATGTTCCCCATGGAGACTAAATGTTATTCACCTTGCATCCCCTGAGGCTTGCAACTTTATTCAGCAACAAATTCAAGATATCCTTGACCATAATGGCCAGGGATATACCCAGCAATATTATGGGATACTATTAAAACTACACTGAGAGGTGCATTAATTGAATGGGGGACTAGGATAAAGAAGGATAGGGAGCGTACAGAGAAGGAATTGGTACAAGAATTGGACCATCTCCAGAAGCTCCCTAAGCATATGCAACCATTTTTCCATCAGCGACTTCTCTACATCAAAAGCCAGCTTCAGGGGATACAGGATCAGAAACTCCTAGCCCAACTCTATTATCTCCGTAGTTTAAATCATCAGTGTGGCCCTGCCTTTATGAGATGCATAGCTAGAAAAGTCAGAGTGCAGAGAATTCTTACCAGAATCCCCAAATTATGGTCTGCTACCCATAGTGATTTGGTGAGCCTCCCTTCCCAGATACATGTGGTTTTTCAGGAATATTACTCACGGTTCTATCAGGCCTCTAACATTGCTGATCAAGAGGCGAGGCTGACCTTTCTCCATCGGTTAGGCCTCTCGACTTTAACTAGGGAGTGCCAAGCAAGTTTACTCTCTCCAGTCACTAAAGAAGAGTTATCCCAAGCTATTAAGAGAGGAAAAACTAGAAAAGCACCTGTTTTTGACTTCTATCCCATAGAGTTCTATCAGGTTTTTTTAGAGGAACTTACACCCCACCTATTACAAGTCCTAGTGTCGGTTCAGGAAGGGGGATCCACGCCCTCTTGGAAGACCTCACTGCTAAACCCTATCCCCAAACCTGGAAGGACCACAAAACAGGACTCATACCGCCCAATTACATTGGCAACGTGGATTACAAGCTGTTTGTGACAATACTGACACACAGGTTAGATGAAATAATGCCCTTATTATACACCCTGACCAGGTAGGCATTATCAAGCAGGTAAGGCGGCTGATGCTATCCACCAGACTTTGCTGGTACAGCAACTGTCCACTCTCTCTGGAGCCCACCCTATTACTTAGCTTAGATGCCCACCAGGCATTTGATGCAGTAGAGTCGGCTTTTCTGTGGGATGTCATGAACACTATGGGGTTTCCATCAATTCTTATATCAACTTAGGTCAATGTATGAATCCTCAAAGACATACTGTAAAGTGATGGGAGATATATCACAGGCTATTCCAATCTGCCGAGGGACAAAGCAAGGGTGCCCCCTTTCACCTTATCTCTTTGCCATCTATATTGAACTATAAGCACAAGCTATTTGGACACATCAGGGTATTAAGGGAGTCACTATCCATGGCGCTCCACAGAAGATATCTTTATAAGCAGATGATATACTGCTTACCTTGTCTGACCCATATGCCTCACTCCCTGCAGTTTGGGCCCCCCTTTCCAGGTTTGGGGAACTCTCGGGGTATACCCTGAACTCTAATAAAACAGAAACACTCTTGTGCAATTATTCCCCTCCCAGGGATTTAAAATCCAGATACCCGTTCAAATGGTAGCAACTTAAATTAAAATATCTGGGTATACACCTCACCAGATTTCCTTCGTACTTGGACATGGATAATTTTGAGCACCTCACACACACTCCAGTTAGAAAATTTGATTGGTAACTGGAAGCTGCAGGCAGTCCCTATGCAAGAAAGAGTTCTACTGGTTCATCAACAATTACTATCCCGGGTGCTATATCTAATCCAAACTTTAGCCGTACCCCCACCTAGCTGTTATATACGAACATGGAATAAACTTACCAGAAGACTCATCTGGCTGGACAATCCCCCTAGGGTATAATTAAAACAGCTGCAAGCTCCAAAAACAGAGGAGTCTTAATCTCCCGAATTTTGAGACCTATGTTAAGGCCGTGATGCTTAGTCTAGTTCTCCTCTGGTTTACAGCCCAGATCCATGCTATTTGGCTTGGGATCGAATCCACATTCTAGGGAATATCATTGACCCAGTCTTAATGGCTGGTGTGCCTCCGCCTCAACATCTTCCTGAACCTACCCAAATAATCTGGAAAACCTGGCATAGGTTTTCCTTCCTATTACCCTCTCGGTATATCTTTCAATTCCGTGCTCTCAGGGTTTGAGTTCCCGGGGATAGACAAATGATACAGGCTCTTAAGTTGTGGGAGATTAGGGCTCAAATGGGTTTTCAGTTATATAGGAAGAATTACTTGTGGGATTCTCTTACATCCAAGGAATATACAGTGTCCCTGGAAACACATATTGAGAATATGTTCTTGTAAGCAGATTATCATTGGAATAACTCACCCCAATACTCTCATATAGAAGAGACCCAAGGTAGTCCTCTGGCTGCAAGAGAAAGTGTCTGTTCAGAAGTCTAATCTTGCAGTGAGTGAGCTATACCAGTTTCTCCATAACTTAGAGTATTTAGATAAATCGCCATGGTTAATTAAATGGGAAAGGGAATATGATTTTTAGCTCCCACTACAACAATGGGTGGCAAGCCTAGACATTATCCGATGGTATAGTAAATCCCCTTGGTGGTGTTTATTTGCTTGGAAAGTTATAGCTCACTATTTCCTGACCCCAGAGAGGACTGCCTGGTGACACCTTCAACCAATTCCTGCTGGAGAGGGTGTGGAAGTCTGAGCCTAATTTAGCGCACAAACTTACCCTATGCCCAAAATTAACATATTTTGGGATGGAGTACTACGGGATATTGTTAAAATCTGTGGTGAAGAGGGTGGCTACAACCACATTTCTTCACTACCCTAACTCAATGACCAACTGACACCTCTAAGTCCGAACTTGAAAGGTATTAATATTTTTCCACTTACAATGAAAGCTATTACCAGAAAATGGGGTCAGGCCGAGGTCCTATGATACAGGAATGGCGAAAAATGGTTCAGAAATTCTTTGATGATGAGAGAATTGCAGCAAAATATAACAGGGGTCAAAAAGGTGGGATGATAGATGGAGAAGGTGGTTGATACTCCAGGATACGTTGGATTCTGATTAAGCCCCTCTGTGCTGTCAGAATCATCGGACGCTTAGAGCAACAGTTCAGGGATATTAATCAGGGACAGTTCTGCTGAGCCTGTAGGTGGTTCTGCCCCCACTCCCCCTTGCCCCCGGCTAGCTGTGTTCCTCTTTCTCTCATTCCCGCACCTAGCTGACCTCCTAATAACACCTTTAAACAAGGTATAGGGGCCACGTGGGATACTCAGTGTGTCATTTCAGCTGCATAAAATAGGATAACTGACTTGTTCATAGTTGGATAGGTAAACTATCTTCTCCTAGTTAGCCTTATTGCTTCCTTCTTTCTGGAGACTTTCACTTGTTATTACAATGTAGGGTTTGGCAGGTCCACACTTGATGGTTGGGGGTTGGCATTGGATATCATGGGGCCACCTCTTTAGGACCTGTGAATGCAGGGTGGGATTCTGGATAAGTGAAAAAGATCTGTAAGGTCAGAGCTTAGCCCTTGAGTGGACAGGATGATATAGGACACTGTTATTCAGATATGTGTGATGTGAATTGTTTAATATTGGGAAGATGTATTGGATTATGTGATACTTAACGTTTTTTGCTGGCATACATTCTGGCTACCTGTAATACTCCAATGCTATACACTCTGTGTGCTGAAATATCTTCCTGAATAAAAAAAATAAAAATAGACATGTTACTCTTCATTATCCTTTATATAATGCTAAAATAACTTATTGGCTGGGGCGTATCCTGGCCAACTGCAGCATTGTCTTCTCCTTCCCACCTGTTTCATAATATGGACTACCCTCTGTCTGTCTTTAGATTATATTATGTAAATGTGTATAGTAAACATTTGCATTATCTCTTTTTATAGTTGTAATAATATTGTTGTGAAACTTAGATGGTGCACAGGACTGTCTTCAAACTGGATTGTAAAATCCAAATGACATATTTCTTATTCCTGTATAAAAATACATTTTTACTACTACTACTACTACATTTCCCTGACCTAATAATGTCTATCTTATATAATATTCATGATTAAGGCTGTAATTAATTCATGGCATGCATGGTATTCACGATTTCCGTGAAACCGCAGATTACCATGAATTTTACACTGGCTACAGAAATGTGAGTGAATTCTGCCCTTTTGCATTGTTTTTCAGAACAGACACAGATTAGACCTCTTTCTCCTGTTATCAGTCTGCTAACACTGTTTTCACTTGCTACATTCTCTTTGACAGCACCGTTTGAAGTTTCAAACCCTTATCCCTATTGTGACTTATTTTTCTTTAACCTGAAATTTTAGCCATGATTGCCTGTGTCTGGTTGCTGCCCAGGAGGTTGGTGGACTGGTTGGAGGTTGCCCCATAGATGCTAGATTACAGTGCTAGTAGAGGTGACACTACTTTGATAGACTGTCATAGTAATAGTAGCCCAGACATGTCTGAGTAAGAAAAGCCCTAAGATTGCTGTATAGGATTGAAATGTTAGGCTCCAGGTGTTACACAAAAACATAGAATTTGACGACAGATAAGGACCGCTTGGTCCACCTAATCTGCCCATTTCCCTACCTAACGGATAAGCTGCAGATCCTAGTTAACCAACAGCCGACTTCCTCCTACCCCCCACTTGAATTGTTTTGTGTCTATCCCATGCATTCTTGAATTCCCCCACTGTTTTTGACTCTATGACCTCCTCAGGAAGGCTGTTCCATGCATCTACAACTCTCTCTGTGAAGAAATACTTCCTCACATTACCTCTGAGCTGTCCCCCCTCTATCTTCAAATTGTGCCCCTTGTTCTTGCACATCTCTTTTTTTGAAAGATGCTACTCTCTTGGACTTTATTGATTCCCTTGAGGTATTTGAAAGTTTCCATCATGTCCCCCCTCTCCCTCCTTTCCTCGAGGCTATACATCTTAAGCTCCTTTATTTATGTATTTATTTAATTAAGAGTTTCACCAGGAAGGCATACTGAGCGGTGCAATGCTCGATTCCAGATGTGCCCTGGGGGAGGGGGATTAGGATAGCCAGTAAACAAAATACACACATTATTAAAATGAAGCACCTTGCAGTAATGAGAGAAACATATTGTACAGTTACACATGCCTCTTGGCATGGGAATATAATAGTGCAACTAGAGCAACACAGGCTAAGTGCAACAACTATAGAAGCAACGGACAGGCTAACAACAGCCATATGGGCAAACGCCTGCCTTACAGAGCTAGCTGCACTAACAGGCGGTGGTAAAATGCTGACTGAGAAGCGGTTGAGCTGCTGAGTGGGGTGGACTGTCTGAGCTCAGCTGGGAGGGAGTTCCAAATGTAAGGCATACAGTGCCTGAAAGCTTGTTGGCCTTTGGTGGAGGACATACACAGAAGGGAGAGGAGCCTGGAGTCGGTATTATGGAGAGAGAGTAAGCAGAAGGTAGTTGCAAGGTAAGGGGGGGAGGGACTGGGTCTAGTATTTCGCTGTTATCCTAGCGCAATGAGCCATTCTCCGATCCTGTAAGGAAGGCAGATTTAGAGACCGGTAGAGGTCACAGTGGTGAGTCATGGGTGGACGGTCCAGAGCAAAGCAGCAGAAAGAGTGGAAAAGAGGTCAAGCCTGGTGAGGAGGACTTGGGGCTGAGCTATAGACTACGTTCCCATAGTCAAACAACGGGAGTATCATTTTCTGTACTATTTCTTTGCGGGTGTGCGGGGAATGCAGCTTCTATTCAATAAAGGGCTCCCAGTTTGGTGAAGTTTTTGAGATTGCTTCAATATGGTCAGAGAAGTTGAGGTGCTGATCGAGCCAAACCCTGAGGTATCTGAACGAGGTGTAGGACTCCAAGTGGGTCCCATTTAAAGTGTAGAAGATGGGGAGGGCGAGAAAGCCTTTGCCTAGTCCCAAAGGTGAGTGAGACAGTTTTCTTTGGGTTGAGAAATAGCTGGTTAGGGTGGAACCAGAGCTGGATTAGATTAAAATCCTCCTGGAGTCTGGATGACACTAGCAGGAGGGACCTGTTACATATAGCACAGTGTTGTCAGCATACATGTGTCGGATGAGAGAGGACACACTGAGGGCAGGTCATTTAGAAAGATAGAGAAGAGTAGCGGGCCAAGGACCGAGCCTTGGGGAATCAATCAATCAATCAATCAATCAATCAATCAAAATCTTTATTTATTCAGGCGGACAGCATTGAGCGAAGCTCATTTACAAGATGGACCTGATAGGTCAAAAACAACATAAAGGTACAGTAACATACATATACAAATAGAGAGAGAAAAAAACAAACTTTAAAAATAAACAGGTACAGTAATATAAACATATATACAAGCAAGGTAGCTAGTGGTTTTGGGCCCCAAAGCAGAGTAAATCAGACAGATTTGACTAAAGTATTGGTAAGGTATTGGGAATGTGGAACTGGTCTGGTGTGTTGTAATTGGATAGTTGCTTAAGCAAATAGAGATGGGGGAATACAAAAGGAAATGGCAATGAATTGCAGGAGATGTTATAGCTAAGGTTTAGCAAAAGCATATCAAAGGAGATAAAAAGAAAAGGGGTAGAGAGGTAAGAAGGGACTAGGCTTTGTGAAAGCAGTTGCATATTTCGGGAAGAGACTTGTGTAAAGCTTTTAAAGGATGCTATAGGAATAAAGGTGTTCAACTTTAGGGTCTTCTGCAGAGAATTCCAGGCAGATGCTAAAAGTAGCTGATTGCGGATCTCCCATGCCGGTACAGGCTTTGGTTTCTTCAAGGTGATGAGGCTATTGCTTCTTAGGGCATATGACCTAGATGTAGCCAGAGTAAAGCAATCTGAAATATAGGATGGAAGTTTGTTTGACAGAGCTTTGTAAATCCATAAAGCAGCATTTTTGTTCCTCCTAAGGTGTAAGATGTCCAGCCAACAGCAGTATAGAGAGAGCAATGGTGAGTGTTGAAGGGAAGATCTGTGATGAATCTTAGAGCTCTATGGTACAAGGTATCCAGTTTACTTAAATAGGACATAGTACAGTGGCCATATAGAAAATCTGCATAATCGATGAGAGATAGAAATGAGGCCTGGATTAGTCTCTGTTTTGACTCTCTGGTTAGATAATGTTTGATTCTGAAGAAAAGGCCAAGCCTCTGTCTGAGTTTTTTCAGGAGCTCCTCAATATGCTGAGTGTAATCAAGTTTGTTATCAATCCATACCCCTAAATATTTGAATTTATCAACATAGTCAAGACTTTCTCCAAGGATGGTGGATAGTTGGGGAAGGATGTTTGGTGAGAGAGTAGTAGAATATATATTGGTGGAAAAGAACATAGCTTTTGTCTTCTTGGCATTTAATAGGAGTTTATTTTCAAGTAATTGGTGTTGCAGCAGGAGAACTCTGATTGTAGTAATTCACAGGCCTTTGATGGTGAGGGATTACTGACATATAAGACAGTATCATCTGCAAAAGGTGAACATTGGCTTTAGTGAGGTTGGAATCAATGTTGTTGATGTAAATGGCAAAGGATAGGGCCCAGGATGAATCCTGAGGTACTCCTCTTAGGAGTGGTTTTGAGGAGGATAGGTCGCCTTCATTTTCACCTGCTGCACTCTATCAGTGAGGTAACATCTGAACCACTTAAGAGAGGTTGGATCTAGGCCTAGAGAGTGCAGTGAGGAAGTTAGCAGCTCATGATCCACTGTATCAAAGGCTTTGCTTGGTCCAGAAATACAGCACAGATGCTGTTTTTGTCTAACTCAGTTTGCCAGTCATTTGTAACTTTTGCTAATGCAGAAATGGTACTATGTCTGGTCCTAAACCCAGATTGAGCAGGGTTAAGGAGATTATTAGCATCGAGGTAGTCTCTTAGTTGGATGCTCACTAGTTTTTCTAACATTTTGGACAGCACTGGTAGGATGGATATAGGTCTATAATTGTTGAGATCCATGGGGTCCCCTGATTTAAGGAGGGGAAACACTTGTGCTGTCTTCCACAATGAAGGAATAGAGCCAGTGGATAAGGACAGATTAAAAAGATGAGTTAGGGGAACTGCAATGGCATGTAATGCAATTTTAGAAAGTAGGGGTCAGAGAGTCTGCACCTGCACTTTTATTGGTGTCTAGATGCAGCAATAGGTCTTCTACTTGTTTTAATAAAATTGGCTTGAAGGAGGATGAAGAAGCAGCCTTCTGGCCATCGATAGACTGGAATTTAAGTTGTGAGCATTAGATTTGTTGGAGAGGGTCAAAGCTAGGCCAACCGTAGTGAAATGATTGTTGAATGCATCTAAAATCTCCGCTTGTCAGTGATATCAACATTATTAAGGTGCACTTGGGATGGCAAAGAAGTGCTAGAATCCTGCCCTAGGATCCCTTGATGGTGCCCAGAATCTGGCTGGGTTAAGGTAGGAGGCATCAAGCTCAGATGTATAGAAGGCAGCCTTGGCATCTCTCACTTTTTGGTGCAGCTATTTCTGGCTTTTCTGAACTGCAGCCAGTCATATGGATCCTTGGTCTTTCTTGCCCTTTCCAGAGCTTATCTCTAGCAAGCAATGCAAATTTAAGGTCGACGAAAACCAGTGGCAAGATTTGCTTTTGTTCTAACACTAGTGAATGGTGCATGAGTATTGAGGGCACCTATGATTATTCATTTAACACCTGGAGTGCTTGCTTCCACAGAAGCTGTATGGTAGAATTCTTGCCAGCGATAGAATGACATAGATCGGTGGAGATATCCTTCAATGTTAAGGTTTTTTTAGACCTTCTTGGGAGGAATTTTGCAGGGTTGGTTGGCTTGACTGATGATCTTATCCCTGCTATAAGACAGTGATCACTTATGTCACTGAATAGCACTCCAGCATGTGAAAACAGATGAGGTTTGTTTACCAACATAATGTCAAGTAGGGTGCTGTTACTTTTGTTTTTAAGTTAATTCTTGTCGGTTCATCTATTAATTGAGTAAACCCACGTGTCACAAAAAGATACTAGGTGCAGATGCATTGGAGAGCCAGTTTAAGTTCAGGTCACCTAAAATAATGGTGTCCTCAGGGCCCAATTTAATTATGTTTCCCAAATGGATTAGGAGTTTAAGGCCGGCAGAGGGGCCTGTAGCAGCCAACAGTTGAAAATCTGTCATATTGGGAGAGCTATTTTAAGGGATAAGCATTTGAATTCTTTAGGCAATGATGTTACACTAAGGCAAGATGCAGAAATATTCGATTTAACATAAATGGCCACTCCACCGCCCCTTGACAGGCGGTCTGATCTGAATAACTGGTAATTGGGTAGATTTATCTCCCTATCATTTGTTGCAGGTTTAAGCCATGTCTCAGAAATTACCAGAAAGTCTGGCAAGGTGTGGGCAACCCAGGCCTGTATTAGTGAGATCTTTTTGAGGAGGCTGCATGCATTGATGTGAAGGAAGCTTAGACCTTTAATGGAGGCTAGGTCTGCTGGGGAGATGAAGCCTTCTGGGGCTCCTGGATTAATTTCAACATTGCCAGCACAGATCAGCAAGAAGAAGAATAGTTTAATGAGGGCTTTGAGTGATAGGAGGAGGGAACAGCCAGAGGGCTTTCTCTTCTTGCTCGGGGTCCAATATTTAGAGATGGTCCAGGCTGGACTATGGCTTAATAACTTGTCACAGAGTGCCAGCTTGATGGACAGGTATAAGGGGGCACTATAGAGCCAAGACTGGAGCATGGGGCATAAGAAATACATGACTGGTTGAGACCCTTTTTGGGGGTTACCCCATGGATTACATTGAAGCAACGGTAGTGCATAATTGAGGAATCGATAGGCATCCACTGGAGGTGTGACAGGGAGGCCAGTCTGACAAGCCGCATTATTCAATAGGGCATGGAATGGGAATGCCTGTTGTAACAGGGAGTGGGGCAGAGGTGTGTGATCCAATTCTAACTGCTTGTTGCCTCCCTGCCAGGTACAAGTAGAACCAGCTGGTGGCCTCACCTGAGAGGCCGGCGAGGACAAGTTTGGATAACAGGAGAGAGTGGGAGACCGTGTCAAAAGCCTTAGCTAGGTCGATGAAAATAGCTGAGTGACATGTCCTTTGTCCATGCCAGTGGGATGTCCTTTGTTAATCTTGGAAGGAGAAATTGTGGGTGTGATTTCGGAAGCCAGACTGGTAGTGTAAGAGAAAGGAGGAGGAGTCGAGGAGGCAGATAGTTGGGAGAGATCAAGTTGTTCCTGAACTTTGGCTAGAATAGGAGCAGAAAAAGGTCGATAATTGCCTAGCAAGGAGGGGTCACCACCTTTAGGGAGAGGAATTACTGTAGCATGCTTCCTTCAGCTGGTATTTTGGCAAGAGAGAAAGAGATTGTAGAGGGAGGCCAGTGGGAGGCGATGGCTGGGGCAGATAAGTATAGCATTTTGGAGTCGAGGCTGGGGGCATTTGCCTTTGGAAGGGTTGAGTGATCACAGGGCTGTTAGTACTTCGGTGGTGGAGACTAGGTGAAATGAAAACAGGAGGACTGGGGTGGAGGTGGCACGAGGGGTCATGGGGGTGCGGATTTGTGGATAGAAGGGAGGAGGCACAGTTTGTGAAAAATGAGTTGAAACCTGAGGCCACATCACCCGAGTCAGTGACCATGGAACCAGTGACATTAAGGGCAGGGGTGGGTGGCTGGGAAGTGACGAGAGCAGCGATTTCATTGTTTTCCAGAATTTAGCTGGGTGGTTGAGGTTAGAGTGGAAAGAGACCTTAAAGTAGTTTGCTTTGGCCTGACGAATTATCCTAGTGCATACATTTCTGAGTGTGCGGTAGTGATGGAGTGTTGCCTGTTCCCCCCTTGTAAGATTTCCAGGCCTTGTCCCTATCATGGGTTGCTTGATGATGGTTGTGTTTACCCAGGGAAGGTGGGTGCTCCATTATCGGCTCGTCTGAGAGGAGCATAGAAGTCCCAGGTTGCAGGAATTTAGATTTGAAAAATTCCAGTGCCGTGTCAATGGAGGCAGTGTGTTGGATGAATGACCAATCAGTGTTAGATAGATCCAGTAGGGTGCAGCAAGGTCTCAGTGATTTGTAGGACCTGGTGAGCAGTATGCGTGGGGGCAGCACCTGGGGCTTGAATATTTTCCTTACTATATAAATCATGTGATGGTCACTTAGGGAATCAGGTAGGATTCCAGCTTTTAGGACTTGATGGGGGTGTGTGGTGAGGGCCCAGTCAAGGAGAGAGTGGTTAAGAGGCTTATGATTCAAGGAGTGGGTTCCATGATTTGTTGGGATAGGTTTAGTGCAGATGCTTGGTTTTTGAGCTTAGAGTTAGTATTGGAGAGCCAGTTATTGTTGAAATCCCCAAGTATGTATAGTTCGCCCTCTGAAGCGAGCGATTTTAGGTTGCCTAGGTGTTCTAGGATGACATGCAGGGGGGTGTCTGGGGGGCAGTAGGACCCTGCTACATATATTGGGATAGAGTGGGGGAGTGATATATTGAGCAGGAGAGAGTCAATGGGATGTGTGTTGGTTTGGGAAGTTGGACTGGTGCGAATTGTAGTTTGGAGGAGATGAACATGCAATGCCCTACCCTTCTTTCTGTCGGAGTCGGTCATGTCAGAGTGAGGAGTAGCCAGAGATGGATAATTCTGCATCCAGGTTATGGGTTTTAGCCATGTTTCAGAGATAATAAGGATGTCAGGGCGTAGGAAGAGGATGTACGGTTGAAGGGGTGATTTTATTTAGATACTGCATATGTTAAGATGCATAATTTTATGCAATGGTAGTTGGAGGGATGGGGTGGGGTAGGAGTTGTTGTTAAGGTGGGACAGGTGGTCCAGATTTGATTCAATGTCCCTGCTAAGTATCAGTAGTGAAATTAACTGTTTTGCTACCAAGTCCAACTTGCCTTGTAGGAGGTTGATAGCTGTGGTGGGGTTAGTGAAAAGATTTTGAAGTCGATGAGTGTAAAACTGACAGCCCAGCATGGAATGAAGGTGACAGGACGGTAGCCAGGCCCCAATTTATTAATGTGGCATGAGGGAATGGGCCAGGGATGTGGGTAGTGTGGGAGGGGCAGAAGTTGCCCAGGTGAGGCCTGTAGCAGGGAGATAAAGTGCTTCAGGGTAGATAGAAGGTGGGAGGGATGTTAAGGGGATGAGTAGACTCAGTAGTGTAATTTGCAGTGGCAGCATGACGAGATGCTGGGTTAAGATAGCTGGGAAGTGAAATGGGAAGTCACTAGTGTCTAGACTGTATAACCTGCATATGAAGAAATGAGCTGATTGGTTATTTCTGCATACAACCTATAAAAGCGGAGTACACAGATAGGGTGGGGGAAGCGCGCATAGCGCCAGCGGGGTCCCACACACGTGGCTGGAGTTTTCTGAATACGGCTGCTCGGTCTTAATAATTGGTGGTTTACCTGCAGCAGTCGCCGGCTTCAATGCCGGTCCATTTCAGGGGAGGGCAGGATGCTCGATGGCCCTCTCGACCACTGGCTGTGAAAGGAGACAAAATGGAACAGATTATATCAGGTAGGAGAAGGAGGGGCTGGCGGAGCTTCCACAGATTGCTGACTTGGTATTTGCTAAATGCTACTGGGTCAGGGGAAGGGGGCAGGCTTAGGCTAAATCAGGTAACAGTGTTTGTTTGGTTACTTCCTAAAAATTGGCTTCTGAAATGAAACAAGTCTTTTTGGCTTCCACAATATCGCTAACTCACATTGGGTGTTAACAAGCACTGCTACGCTATTTAGATGACTGCTGAGATTCTTACTATATAGAAATACCTAGCTGATCACTACTGTAGAAATCGCATAAGGTACAAACAATTACTGGAGTTGATTCACTTTGACTTGCTTAAACATGCTGTGGGTTCAAAAATAAGTCCTAGTTCTTTCACCAGCAGTTTACAGCCCATAGGCAGGAGCCCAGAGGTTAGGATCTCCTCTGTGGGGAAAGAGCCCTGTAGCATGCAATGGCTAAATTGAATTAAGGAGGCCCAGTGAGTTAGGCACAAGCTCGAGTATTTGTGGCGCTTTTATACAGATGAAACACCAAAATTAAGTTAAGGTAACCCCCAAGGAGAATGATACATAGCTCAACTGAAGTTAGCAAATTAAAGTCCCCCAGTAAAGAGGAAACAAACACTGATTACTATTAGAAAGTTGCAATTGAATAAACTATCTCCATTGCTCAGCCGACCAAAAACATTTGAAAATGGCACCTAAAGCATACAGTCCTTTGTCCCACACACGCGACTGGAGTTTTCTGAAAAGCGATTGATCGGTCTTAATAATTGGTGGTATTCCTGCAGCAGTTACGGCTTCAATGCGGGTCCGTTTCGGGGGGGCAGGATGCTCCATGGCCCTCTCGACCACTGGCTGCAGCAGTCACCGGCTTCAATCGCGAGTCTGTTTTGGGGAGGCAGGATGTTGATGGCCCTCTCGACCACCGGCTAGTCTTTCTTCATATGTCTTCTGGTGCAGACCCTGCACCACTTTGGTTGCCCTCCTCTGGACAGCCTCCACCCTGTCTATGTCTTTGCGGAGATGGGGTCTCCAGAACTGTACACAGTACTCCAGATGTGGTCTTCCCAACTGTCTGTACAGAGGGCCAACAACTTTCTGTTTTCTACTGGTGATGCCTATCCCTATGCATCCCAGTATCCCCCCAGCCCTCCTTACTGCCTTCTCACATTGCTGGCCCACCTTTAGGTCATCTGATATGACTACCCCCAGGTCCCTTTCCATTTTTGTTGTTTTCAGTATCTCATCCTCCATTGTGTACTCTTGCCCTGGGTTTTTGTTTCCCAGGTGCATTACTTTGCACTTCTTTGCATTGAATCTAAGCTGCCATACATTTGACCATTCCTCCAACCTTGCCAAGTCCCTTTTCATCCTTTCCACCCCACCTTGTGTATCAACCCTGTTGCAGATCTTTGTGTCATCTGCAAAGAGACACACCTTCCCTTCCAGTCCCTCTGCAATGTCACTTATAAAGACATTAAAAAGGACTGCCCCAGTACTGAACCCTGTGGTACCCCACTAGTAACCCTCCTTTCTTCACTGTGGACTCCATTTACTATTACCCGCTGTGTCCTGTTGTCCAGCCAGTGTTTTACCCAGACTACCACCCTGGGACCCACTCCAAGGCTGGCTAATTTGTTTATTAATCTTTTGTGCTGGACTGTGTCAAATGCCTTTCTAAAGTCTAGGTAGGCCAGGTCCACAGCCCTCCCCTGGTCCACTACTTTGGTCACCCAGTCAAAGAAATCAATTAGATTTGTTTGACAAGACCCTCCTGCTGTAAATTCATGCTGCCTTGGGTCCTGTGCCCACTGGCCTCTAGGTACTCAACAATTCTTTTCTTCACAAGTGATTCCATCATTTTCCCTATCACTGAGGTCAAACGACAGGTCTATACTTTCCTGCCTCTGTCTTGCTCCCACTTTTGTGAAGGGGAATCACATCCACCCTTCTCCAGTCCTCAGGTACCACACCATCCACCCATGATTTATTAAAAAGGATAGTCAGTGGTGTTACTAGTTCTTCCCTTAGATCTTTTAGAATTCTGGGGTGAATCACATCAGGCCCCATTGCTTTATCCACCTTCAGTTTTAAGTGTTCTTTCAGAACCCTTTCATCTGTGAAAGGACTAATAACTCCCAGAGTGCTTCTATTGACTGGATTAGGTCTCCCCTGCTTTTCTATTGAATACTGAGCAGAAGTATTCATTCAGTATCTCTGCTTTTTCAGTGTCGCTCTCTGCCCAACCACCTTCCTCTTTATTCAGCCTCAGTATCTCTGCCTTTGTCTTTCTTTGCTCCCTAATGTACCTATAAAGGTTTTATCCCCTTCTTAACCGAGTTGGCTATCTTTTCCTCAGTTTGGGCCTTTGCTATTCTTGGGGAGGTGTTGGGGAGCTGCAGGTTGGGGCCAATAGCACTGTGTCATTCTTGAGGAACCCCCTATGGGACCATAGTTCCCAACATAATGTTTTGAATCAAACATTGCCCTGGTTCTTTCTGTGAAAAAAATTGTTTTTTCCTGTGCAGGAGCCATGAACAATCCCATTTTTTTCCGTGAAAATATTATAGCCTTACTCATGATTCTGCAGTTTTGGAAAGATTGGTTATTTAAACTCTGTGAAACTATGATGCAGTGCCACACTTTATGATTGCTATAATATTGTACATTGTATTTGAGAGTATGAGAGGTATTTTCTCTATTTATTTGCCACTTATGGCCTCTTTTTCCATATTTTTGGAATTTATTTGAGATTATGGAGGACAATACTTCTCCAGGGGTGTAGGTAACCGGACCCAAACCTGGTCATGTTCCATTTAATCCTGTTTCAGGACAACTAAAGGATAAATCCTCTCAGACTCTCTCACTCAAAACAGGATAGAATTAGTTATTGCTTTAACATGTTTATCATATCTGTTTTGAATTATTATCTTATTCTTATCTTAAAATTATGAGTTTAATTTAGACATATTTATCTAGAATCATAAGAACTTCATAGGAATCATAGGAACTTTTGTAGTCCAAAGCCTTAAGAGGCCAATAGGATATAACCATTACCCTAACTTCCCTGTAACAGTTCTTTCTTGGTCGGTCATGTAGCTATCATGTCATCTCTTGAAGATGTCAGTAGTATCACTCTGCACAATATTAGAAGGTGACCTGTTCCATTCATCTACCACCCTTTGGCTAAACCACTGTTTTCTCTTATTTTCTCTAAAATGTTCTCCCGTCAGTCTACATGATGTCCCTAGTTGTCCTTCCAGTATTCCTAATGGTGAGTGAAAACATTCCCACAGGTCTGGGCACTGAAAAGCCTTATTTTTTTTCAATTGTTTAACCAGGGTGGCACACTAAGCTGAAAGCTTGTTTACAGATGTGACCTGGGAGCACAGGGAAGTTAAGTGACTTGCTTAGGGTCACACAGTATATGCAAGTGGGGGCTGTGGGATTCAAATCCAGATCTCCAGATTTGCAGCTCAGAGCCTTAAACCACTGCACTGTGCTGCCTCCCTATATAGACCAGGCATAGATCTCCCCTGAGTCTCCTATATGCTAATGGGTACATATTGAGCTTCTCAAGTCGCTTAATATATGTCAAACCATCAGTCCCTCTTACCATTCTCATTGCCCTTCTCTGCAGTCTCTCCAACCTGTTTGTTAATTGCTTTTCATGGGGAGTCCAAACCTGCACACAGTATTCAATGTGTGGTCTCACCAATGAGCTGTACAGGGGCATCTGGACCCTCCCATCTCTACTCTTAAGAGTCCTTCCTAGACATCCCAGCATCTGATTCCCTTTCCTGAGTACCTTAAAAAATCCTTGTTCATCAGAAAAATTCCTTGTCCCTGAGCCGCCATCTTGTTTTCATTTTTTCCTCCCAAACAAAATGTCATAGCTTTCTCCATGGGTGACTTTTTGTTGTAATGAGGCATGGGTTTTGTTCAGCATGACACCCTCTATAAACCCATACCTTTGGTTTGCTTCATTTTGTCCAAAAAATAGCCTTTTGAAATTTAAAACTTCCTTGACCGTGACTTGCTAATGATTCTCTTTCGTGAGGTGACAAAAAATCCTAGTCCGTGAGCCGATCCTCTTTTGCAAGGCTGCAAAATCCTTGTCCATCACTTTGTGACCAGATGGCCCTTCTTGCAGACAAGGACTAAGCTGACGGTCAAGTTTTGCTGCCTCATGAAAGAGGATCACTTCAGCGGACTAGGATTTTGTGAGCTGTCAAAATCCTAGTCCGTGAGCTGATCCTCTTTAGTGAGGCAGCAAAATCCTTGACCCTCACTTTGTGACCAGACGGCCCTTCATTGCGGACAAGGATTGACTCACGGTCTCGGATTTTGTTACCTTGTGAAAGAGGATTGGGTGATGGACTAGGATTTTGTCAGCTCACGAAAGGGGATTCGTTTTTTGGGTCCTATTTCGTGAGGTGACAAAATTGCAGTCTGCGAGATATCAAAATTATAGTCTGCCACGCGATCCTGTTTCGTGAGTTAGCAAAATCCTTGACCATCACTTAGGGACCAGATGGCCAAAATCTGGCAGTCAAGGGCTTCTCGCGGATGAAGATTTTGACAGCTCCTGGATAGAGGTTTATCTGACGGTTGGGATTTTGCTACCTCGTGAACTAGGAATTTATAAACATTCCCCTTGCATTGTAACTTAAAGGTTTGGTCTTTTGACTTGCAATGTTCAGAGTATTAAGGGGATGCCCTAGAGATGTGAATTATGCTATTTAGATGTTGGAAAGTTAAGCGGTTCCATAGATATAACATCATGAAGTTAAGATTTTCCCATAGAATAACATTGCGGCTACGTCGCTCCTTTCAAGCCCCGTATTTCGAAAACTGTTTGGGATATGGATTTTATGTTGCAAAAATTCTTAGACCCCTAGGTTGGAAAAGCCATGAATACCATGAATTTTGAATTTCTTTTACCTTATGCGGTTACTGAGATATTTGGAAAACAGTATTCAATTTGCATTTTTCAGGTCCGTGGGCCAGTATAACCCCAAAAGTTAGCACCCACAGTGCTTTTGGTGCCCATATCACATAAATGATGCCAGAAATGGATTTGAATGATGTATATTGCGTGGACGTCTCACTGTCATGATTACAATGAAACTTGATTTTTTCCCTAGCTGCTACGGTTCCCAAGATATTGGCAAATTAGTGTTACAAGGGTTCCTTGCCCTATAGGGGCTGCTGTACAGCTTCATAGCTATGTGTAAGTGGGAGCACAGGGCACAGAGGGCCGTGCTCCCCAACACATATCATTATGCACAAATGGTAACTTGGTGGGCCTCCACCAACAGATACTATTTACTAGTTATATTACACTTTCTCAAAAGTAAGGAAATACATTGCAAAAAACATCATTTAATGCATCAGTTAGGGTTAAAGTGACAAAAGTGGGAAAATTAGATCTTAGGGTTGAGACCCTAATTCTCCCTACCCACCACCCCATCCTCCACAGACCGACAGATGTGAGGGTATGCCATGAGGCCTAACTCTCACCCCATTCTCCTTTGCTGTACCATGTCAACCTGTTTACACATGGAATGGGGTGAGAGTTAGGGAGCTTAAACCCATTTCAGCATCTGTCGGTCTCATGAAGATAAGGATGGTGGTGTAAAAGCTCAACCCTAACATCTCATTTCCCCACTTTATCACTTTAACCCTAACTGATACATGAAATGAAGCTTTTGCAATGAATATATATATAATAGTGGTGCAGTAGCACCACTATAGTTAGGTTGAGCAGGGTTTCTATGTTAAACCTCAAACTTTGCACTTTAATATCTTTGCAAATGTTCAATGGATTTGAATGAATTTTTTATGCATAGTCTTAAGGGGTAGGTCTCATGAAGTGCCAAGTTTGGTTCTGGTTGGATGTGTGATTCTGAGATGCGTATGGTGAAAACAAAATAGCTGATTTGTGCTTTTTTTGTCATCGTTTTGCACTCAGATGGTTTGGAATTGTGGTCCAAAGTTTCAGGGTAGAAAGGGCTTGGCCCACAGATGTGCCTTTTGCTGGTGTAGTAAAAATAAATCTGTTCCAAGTTATTAAATTTTAAAATTTCAGTTCTGAGCATGCTCAGTGCAGTCTTTGAATAGCTGCTTGAAATGAAAAAGAATTTGGGCCATACAAAAAAACTATCCTTTTCATAGGGGCTAATCCTTTTCATAAGAAATTTTCCTTTTCATGTGGCTATAATTTTCTTTTACTTTTTAAGCTTACAAACATTTAAAGTACATAAAATAATAGGCCTGATATTCAAAACTTTGCCCTGTGGCTAAATTAGCACTGCCCAGCATGTTAAATTAGCCTGGACCCAATAGCCCACTATATTCAAAGGAATAGCCACAGTGCTAAAGCTGCTGAATATAGCGTGCCAAGGAATCCAGGCAAGCTGGGCTGGGAGTGCAGTGCAGTGCAAAAATAGCCGAAATAAGACAGCTCTGAATATAGCAACCAGGAAGTGCAAACCACAACAGCAGCCAGCGCACAGCGATGTGAAGGAAGTAAAGGTGAACTATGTGGCTAATGTGTGTGCTAGCAAAGGCGTGGATTCATTAAAGATGCAAAGCACCAGTGCATGTGAAATTCTGCAGAAATGTACCATGTTTCAAAATGTTTGCGTGCAGTCACATTTCTTAGGTTTGCATGGAGCTAAACCATCTTCCCAGTGCTGTCACATTTGCCTGGGGCAAAAGTTTGCTATATTCAAAGTGACATACAAATGAGCCTACATAGGCAGCCTGAGGCAAACATCCAGAGTAGCAGCTCATTATGTCCTGATTTGCATGCAGTTTACCAAGCGCTATTGTAGGGTCCCACAGCTCCACCTGTAGGTCAGTATTGAAGTATAGGGGCTGGCTGGGTCTGTCCACAGTTCCACCTGTAGGTCAGTCTGAAAGTGAATGGTGGTAGCTTCAGGCTACATCTGTATAGAACCACGTAGAATATTGTGCCCCAGGGGACTACACAGCACAGGCACAGGTGGTGGTGCTGCATGCAATTGCCAAACCGTAGTTCTTGCTACAGTGCACAGCAGACACTACAGTAACAAGGGTGCCAGTAGTGTGAGGAACACAGCAATGCCTGTGGTGTGTAGGGCATCAATGACTGCTTTCTTTTGCACAGTGACAGGCCCATCTTGCTGGTGTGTACTGACAGTGGACATTACTGTTATGCTGTTGTGCAACCTACAGATGCTGCACCACTGACATGGAATCCTCACAGTGACATAACATGGCTGGCTGTGTGTGCTGTGGTGTCTGTACAGTGCAGTATGTGGCTGAGGGGGTGCATACCATCAGACAGGCACACTGATGTTGGGATATTCCCAACACTCGACCATTTGCACTGTGTGGCTTGTCCCAGCCTTGTGGCAACACCCAGTATGTGGTGCATACTGGCCACCTGTACACCCTCAACGACCCCAGTGCTGCATGTGTGCGTTGGATTCTGTTGTCCACCAAAGGGTGGTCTGCAGGTGTGTGCTGTATGAACACACTGCCATGGTGTCCACTGGGTGCCGGGTCACCATTTACTGCCTGGCATGGATGAGACCATTGGAAGATGATGGCATCATTGGAGGTGCCATCAATGTGCAGCATGTGTCTTCCATGTCTGGTTTCTTTTTATGTTTAATATTTACTGGTTAAGGTCACGAAAGCCACGCGCAAAAGTCATGCAAAATCATGCAAAGCCACAAAGTCGCTGCACGCTGGTTTGCCCAGAGTTAAAATGACCTTTTCCTGGGTGGTAATTTGCACCATGCAAAGTGTCATGCTACGTTGTGCAACAACACTTTGTGTGGCGCTAATGCGCTGAGTGTAGCATTGCACTAGTATTCATGTACATGCCCCTTCGGTTTTCCCCTTGCATACATTATACTTTTGCCTGGTGCTAATGCAGTTTGCCAGCGCTATTTGACCTTTTGAATATAGCAGACTGTGCAAACCCATCGTTAACCCTGTGCAAACGGTTTGCGCCAAGCACAAAGTTTTGAATATCTGGTCCAATGTCTTTAAAAACAAACACCTGAACCTAGCTAAACAGGACCCATTTAGCTGGATGCTGGTGTTTGCTGTTTACTTTTTATTTGACAGAAATACATTTTCTGGGCACCCAAAATCCAGGGTGCCCAGCTTTAGAAGTAGCTGTTTGCCCTGTTCTCTGTATGAGAACAGTGGGACTTCTTGACTTCTGCAGCTGCAGCTGGAACTCATGCTGTGGGCTACAGTGAGAGCAGTGCGTGGCCATTTCCCTGGGTTTAAAGGGTTAGTGTATTGAGTGTTGTTTGTGTTCCCCTTAGAACCAGAGTATTGCGTTTGTGCTGTGCTGTACATATGTATTTGTAGTTTTTAAAAATGTATGTTTTTCTGTAGTTTGTGCTTTTTACTTTGGTCTATGACAGTCCATTTGCATGCTTCTATCCTTAGATGGGAAGCATGTGCAGATTTGAGCTTTGACTGGGTATGAGGAGTGGGGCAAAAAACTGTGCCATAGAGCATGACAGGTTTTCTGACAGGCACACTCTTGCCAAGGTATTTCAGAGAAATGTCAATGGTCTGTCACTGAGATGGTTATTTAAACACAAAAGCATTAAATACACAGGAATCTGTGAAGCATATATTTGTTGTATGTTTTTCCACAGACAGAATATACATTAAGAAATTGGAAGCTTGAAGCAATGTAAATTGTTGTCAGTGCAGCCTTGTGAACTGCTTCAGCACTGATGGATGAATAAACTCACACGTGCACATTCAGCTTATGCTTGTGAGTTTTTATCTCTTGTTATTATTACTATGACTATTATTACAAATCTGATCTGCTCTGAACATTGTTATAACTGAGTTCCTGATTCACTAAATTAAACACACTGGGCAGGATTAACAAAAGAGATGCACTGGGTACAAATGAGATGCGCTGGTGCAAATAGGATGCGCCCACCAAATGCAGAGTGATGCACAAAGGGATGCGCCATGGGATGCACCATGTGCAACCCACTCTGAATCACGTGTTAAGGGTATGGCGCAGGTGGAGATGTGCCAGCACATCAGGATGCGCACAACCACCCAGGGAGCAGAACAGTGAATATGGAGCAACCCAGCAATGCACATGGGAGCAACAGGGGACAATGCAGTGGGACAAAGGAGAGAGGGACACATGACCAAAGGGATAAACCAGAGTGGCCAAAGGCACAACAGTGGCTGAATCAGGCACAATACCAGGACTGGGCATATAGAACAGCACCCAGAAGCACAGGGCACACCCCACACAGGCCCGTGACAAGCATACAGAACAGGTACACTGTCACCGGCATGGTGCCACACAACAGTGGGGGAGAGCAAGTAGCAAGGTGGTGGCCACTGGACCAGGCCAACACCACAGAGATTCTCAGGCCAAATCAGAACAGAGGAACAGAGAGAACCCAGATATACAATGAGAAACAGAACTGGAATAGAAGAGGGTGCAGAGCAGGGAAGAACAGGCGGGGGAGGAGGAGTAGGCAGAGGGCGAGGGGATACTCATCCCAAACAGAGGTACTATCAGAAATAATACCTATTTTTAATTTAAGTAGAAGGCATTTAAACAACATAGAAATGCAAATCTTAATGAAAGGGCTTTCATTTGCACCGACGGTTGGAGTAAACATGTTTGAATTGGAATGTGACCTGCAGTTGTTTTTTAGAACATTACGTCTGAGAGCACAATATAGTAATACCATACAAATGATTGATTATCAAAGACAGGTAAAAACAGCCTTGGGTATAAGATCTGATTATAACCCAATAGCAGGACAATGTCCTGCGGTTGAAACATATGCAGAGATAGTTAGGAGGGAGATATTTGATTTATTTAAAACTGAGAAGGAAAGAAGAACACCTTATGATAATTTAACACATATGGAAAGACAGGCCTTGAATGTTCTAAAAATGATGACAGTATAGTTGATCAAACCAGCTGACAAAGGAGGTGGTATTGTAGTACTGGATTATGAACACTATCAAAAATATGTAAGAGGCTATTAGAAGATTCCAGAAATTATGTGGAGTTAGACTTGGACCCTTAAATAAAATCAAAGGAGAACTTATAGGGTTAATAGAGGAACTGACACTGGTAATTTTTAAAGGAATGGGAAGGGAACTTCTGATACAGAGGTCTCCAAGGACCCCCAATCTTTTATACTTTGCCAAAAATACATAAAAATGAGATGGATCCCCCAGGACGTCCAATAGTATCAGGAGTCTCTAGCATATTTGAACCAATTTCAAATTATTTGAATTTGCATTTACAACCATTGATAGAGGGAATCCCTACCTATATAAGAGATACCACACATTTTATTAATATTCTGAGGGAGTGAATTTGACAGAGGAGAGAAAAGATCAATGTTGTTGGTAACCCTAGATATATCAGATTTATATACATCTATACCACATCAAGAGGGTATTACAACTATAGGAAAGATGCTGGATTGTAGAGAAGGACTACATCCGAGGACAGGTACACTATTAATGTTGGCGGAATTTATTCTTATGAATAGTTATTTCAGATTTGAAAGCCTATTTCAAACAGATAAGAAGCACGCCATAGGAACTACCATGGCTTCGGCATATGCCAATGCATATATGTCAGAATTTGAGAATACTTTTATATTGGATGAACAAAATAATAACTTCTTTGGATTCATTAGATTATATAAGAGATACATAGATGATTTGTTTGTGTTGTGGCTGGGAACAGAAAGTGATCTCTTATCTTTTTTTGAATATTTGAATTCCTGTAATACCAATTTGAAATTTACAATGGATTATAGTGTAACTTCAATACCTTTTTTAGATGTAAGGGTAGTAAAGGGGTTGGGGGGGCTTGTAACTACATTATTCAGGAAGGAAACCTCAAGGAATACAGTTTTACATGCTAAAAGCTTTCATGCAGAACAATTAATTAGAAGTATTCCTTTCTCACAGTTTATGCGTGTTCGTAGGAACTGTGGGGAGGAAACAGATTTTAAGCAATTAGAGGTGGTGTCCAACAGATTTAGGAACGTGGGTATAATAAGAAAATTATAACTCAGGCTAAAAGAAGAGTAATGGAATAACCCAAACAGAAACATTAAGCAGTGGAAGGAATATACAATCTGATAGACCTATAGTTCTAAGTATGAAACACAATCATAAGATGGGAGAAATAAGAAAAATAATAAGCAAGCATTGGTCTATTTTAAAAGATTACCTGATGGAGAAAAATGTTTTTCAAGAATATCCTAGAATAGCAGAGAAAAGAGTAGGGACTTTGAAAGACAAACTAGTACATACTGACCACAAGCAGGGTAAGGTTCCTGAAAATAGACAGTTATTACTGGGTCCGTTACAACCAGGTATGGTGCCCTCAGTAGATGTTCAGTATGTGGGCATACCAGTAGAAACAGAAATACAAACATCCATATAATAATAAGGAATATGAGATTAGACAGTTAATAACATGTGACTCAGCAGGAGTGATTTATGTATTACAATGCCCATGTGATAAGATATATATCGGCAAAACAATAAGACCTCTTAAACAGCGTATTCAAGAGCATAAATCGAATATAAGAAATAAGAAATCTATACCGGTGGTAGATCATTTCCTGGAAGCAAGACATATAGGGGCGTCATTGAGGTTTTGGGGATTGGAACAGATTAAACCATCAGACAGAGGGGGTAACCATACTAAGATAGTAGAAAGGGTAGAAACAAGATGGATCTTTGAGATGAAGGCACTAGATCCGAAGATTGGCTTAAATAAAGACATTAATTGGAATTGCTGCCGTAGATAGAAATTTCTCTTTCTGACTTTCAGAATTTTATTGCCCTTTAGATAGGTTCTAGGAAATTCCCCCTCTTCTCCCTCCCTTCTTTTCCCTCTTTCCTCTTTCCCTCCTTCACCCCCCTTTCCCCCCTCCCCTCCTATCTTTGTTATATCCAATTCAAATTTGATGTTAGGACATTTGAGTAAATATAATGTGGGATGTTCTAGATTGATATCAGGACCATTTAGATATTTATTTATATAATTTAGGTAAAAAAAGTGTGGGTGTCCTTTTGAAGTTTACTGAAACATATTTCTTCCCCTCCCCTCAGTGCCCCTCCCTCTTCCCTCCCTTTCCCTCCTCTCCTCCCCTCCCCCTTTTTTCCCCTCTTTTCCCTTTTCTTCATGCAGTGTACTGGCATGGTAATACAATACTAATTGGGGAGTTAAAATAATATATCAAAATTGACTCTGTTTTACAGATTAGGGTTATTGTTGTGATATTTGTGCCTTTTTAGTTCCCCTTTCTTTCTTTATCGTTGGGCTGATGTAGGAAAATGTACATTTCATTATTCGAGATAAGGCTAATAATGTTTGATATGGTTGGATAGAGATGTTAAATGGAAGACCAGGTAATAAGAGAGAAGAGAGATTTCCCTTTAAGACTTCCCTTCACGAATGAATGAATGCTTACGTCATCAGAATAAGGGTATATAAGCGACGGCAGAATGCGGGCCTGAAATCAAAAGGATTATGGCGTACTAGATGAATGAAGCAGGACAGCGTGGAGAGATAGCTCCTCAACCCGTGGAAGGAAAATATGAAAGTCAGGACATGGTAGGTGCATTTTAAAACAGGCGTGGAAAGTCGGAAGGATGTAATGCACTTAATGAATGAGTAACGAGCTAATATGGAATGTGAGGTAATATTTTGATATAAATATGGAAAGGTAAGCAAGTTATAAGTTAGAATAAGAGTAATGAGGGATAATGAATTAAAGGACTCAGTTGGGAAAGGGAAATTTGCCCATGATAATGAAATGTAAGTTTAAGCTCAGATAACAAGATAAAGTTAGTGACTCATAAATAAAGAATTCTAAGGTTGTTAAAGTCTTGAAAGGATATTAGAATCAAGTCTTTAGAGAAAAAATATTTATTTGGATATGGAAAAGCAGGGATGGTAATAAAATAAAAGTTTTTCAAGAATAATAAATATAGGTAATAAATGTAAGCTCATTCAATTTTAAAGGGATATAGTGATAAAGGATATATGAATTGAAATGCCTATCATTGTTTTTCATTTGTAGTTGAAAAAGAAGCCTGAAAAAGATAAGTTAAGAGGAGGCCCCACAAAAGAGGGCACACTTTGATGGTCAAAATAATTATTGAGATTGTACAGGTATTAATTAAGCACTTGTTTGAAAATGTTGGAGATGTTGGTGGTAAGGGTGTCACAATATGGTGTTTTGGGGCTAAGGGTCCTGTTTTATGTGAGAAATTTGGCCAGTGTTAAAATATAGAAATTTATCTTGATTTTGTTCTATGTAGGATCAGAAATTCATGCAAATGGTCAAGATAATATTACAGAATTCAACAGATTTTATGAAGTAAGTGGCATCAGTGGAGTTCAATCAATAGATATTTATATGTTTGAATAAGTTAGAAGAATATACGTGATGGTGTAGACAGTCTTTTTAATATTAATTTTTGTTTATTTGTATATTTTTATAAGGGCATCTCTTGATAAAGCCAAGACACTTGGTGAAACATTGAGGATTGCCACATTTTAAGATAATAAAAGGAAGTTTGAGAGAATAAAGAGACTGTCTGTGGATTTTATGTGCTAGAAGCGCCCTCATAATTTGTTTTCTCGGGTATGGAGAGGACAACAACAGAACACCACATGTGGCCAAGACTGTGGCTGTGTGAGAAGCCACACAGGTTGACACCATAGCAAATGTAGGGTGGCACACAGCACCATCACAGTGCCACACGCCAATCCAGACCCCCAACCACGTGACACTGCACAGAGGGCCACAGTCCAATAGTGCAGCAGTGCAATGTATGCATGCCACAAGCAGCACACACAAACTGGGGGCATAGACATGAACAGCAGGACATGAGGCCCACCCACATACCACAGGCAACAGTGGGTCCACACAGAGGCCGGGGGGGCAGGGGGAAGCAGACCATACAAACACGGGAGCAGACAGGGGTATGGCAGCAAGGGACAGTGAAGAGTTGGAGACAACAACAATCCCAGGCCCAAGGAACAATGAAGGACCACAAACAATGTGTCAGATAAGAAAATATTTAATACAAAAATATGAACACCAACAATAAGAGCAACAACAATATATACAAAGATAAACAAAACTATATACTGGTCTATGTAGAACAAGGGATGGGGTGTGATGGACTATGTACATCAACAACAGAGTGTGAAATAAGGAGGAGCAGACAGGACTGGGGGATGAGCATAGGGGATGGGGACAGCAACATATGTAGGGAGGGGGGTTGGAGATACACTCAACAGTAGGAAACACACTATGTACAATATATACAATTAAGGGTGTGGCTGTACAACACGTCAATGCACCCGCCGGTGGCCACATGCCAACAGCAGTTGTACAACAGCTGCAATTGTCCTCATCACCCCTGTTGCTGCGGGATGGGCTACAGTGCCTCACTGATGGCCCTCCGTACACCAGGCCCCACATTGGTGTGACATCCCAGTGGCCGTCCACATCCTGCCACACTATGACTGTCCTGGGGACCTACAGCAGGAACACAGAGAATAGATACTAAGTGCCATTGCAGACACACAGCCCCCACAGAGCAGAAGCCCACCCCACCTGACAGACACTGCATGCATAAGATAGCCACCTACCTGCACTCATATGGCCACCACGTCATGCTCTGTCCATGGCCCCCCACCTGCGTTCTTCAGTGGCCTCTGCAGCCTGCTGCCTGGCCTCTGGCCCTGCAGGACACAAAAGACAGAGACTGACATGCGTAGACACGACATGCCACAAACACCCCCCCAACACCAGTGTGGGCATGCAGTGATGTGTAAATGGCCAGTGCAACACCGGTGAATGGCCTGCTAATGTGCAGCTGCACATAGCACCCTGGCCTGAGCCCCCAAAGTGCCCAGCCATGGTTATGCACAGTAACCGGTGGTCCCACCTCATGCGTTACACAGTGTACCTGACCCACACACACACCACTGCAGAGTGCCCCACCCCATGTGGCATGCATGACAGGGCACCACAGGGCAGGTGCAGCCAGACACAAGTGTGCATGTGCATGTTGTATATTGCCCATGTGAGTGTGATGTTGTGTTGTGCGCCATCCCAACCCCACAAGCACCTGTGCAGCTCACGTATGCATGATACATACCTGGGTGTGGCGGTGCACCCCCTGCATGCACACTCCCTCACCCACTCCAGCTGAACACCGTCCCTCCACCTGAGGTCACCATACCAGTGCCTGCACTGTTCCCTGTGTGAAGAACACCTGTGTGGTGCACCAGCGCTGCAGTGTCAGCCCACACTGTGTCCTGGGCACCTGCAGGTCCTCCTGCCCAAATAGCTGTCCTCCACCCACATCACCAAGGCCACTAGGTGAAGCAGTTCAAGGTCTGACCAGTTCATGGCCCTTGGACCTGATCTCCTGTCTCTAGGCATGTCTACAGCACAGTGTCACAACAGTGCAGTAAGTGAGGCCTGTGCTACTGAACAGCCTAATCGTACCACATGCGCCACTAGGCCACGTGCAGTCCCCCATGCACAGTGGCATGAAGTGTGATTAACAGCGCAGCCTAAGACTGAAATCTCAGTCACCGCGAGATTTTGATCGGTCTCTGGGCCGAGCTGACAGAACAAGGATTCCGGTTGGCTGGAGCATCTAAAAGGTGCCCAATCATTTCTGGAGGCAAGAAACCTGTAAAACAAACAAACAAAAAAAAAATCCAAAGGCACAAAAAGACGGGCTCCCAAATCAAAATGGCGGTGCTGCTCGAACTCAGCCCCCTTAAAGCGGTATACACCACTGACTACCAGGCGGCTGAATTTGGTGTTCTGTGTTTGATTTTTGATATTCACGGAGCACCAAATAACAGGGAGTTTCAATCCCTGTAGATAGATAGATAGATAGATAGATAGATAGATAGATAGATAGATAGATAGATAGGCAGACAGACAGACAGACGTACAGACAGATAGATAAATGGATGCTATGGATGGGGATTTTTTTTCATAGAATCCACTATCATGTAAACCTAATCAGTTAAAGCTGTATACCTCACAATTAAAGTATTATACCTCAACAATTTATGCTATATATCACTCAGGTAAAGCTCTATAACTCCCTATTAAGCTATATACTATAGGGAAAAAAAAACACGCACTGAACACAAGTAAACACAACAAAATATGTAAACAAACTACCAATTAAACAATTACCAACCAAGTAACACGTCAATTAACAAACCTACCAAGTCAATTACATAAATTCCTATGCGAAATACTATACTTACAAGACACTAAAGACAGTCCCAGACCTGTAAAAAAAAAAAAAAACTGCAACAAAAAAAAAAACACTATCTGCAGCCTCACGTTAACCAAAAACTCTCTCCTGTACCTTATCAAACAGCCATGTACCTGAGGGGATGTTCAGTGGCATATGTGAATTGAGTTGTGTGGTCCCAGTCCAGTTCCCAGTGGGCAGGTGTCCATATCACAAAACCGCCAACACAATAGGCACTAATTGGTGCCCTTGTTAGGAGTCTCACATGAGGCCTAGGATTGAATGGGCATGGAGTCTGAACTTCCTCTTACCATACCTCTCAACTTTCACATTCTGAGGTATATCGCTCATTTTAACCCTCAGAAATCCTCTGCCCCACATGAAGAAGGGGATATTCCACATTTTCCACTGAGACTTTAAACCAGAAATTCATAATTATCTGTTATGCTCTATCAGCAAACATTATTAACATTAGTGCACTGACAGCAATAGTGTTCTGAACTTGCAGTGCCAAGTTTGATGATATGTCACGCATTTTGCTCATTTGTCACACATCTTGTCACACATTTCAGAGAAGAAAGGTTGAGAGGCATGCCTCTCACCTACGTGGTGGTCCCTCCATGGCAGGGTTGTGGTGTAGGGAAGCTTGCACTGTGATTGTCTGTGCTGTACCTGTCATGTGGATAAGCAGCAGACTTCAGGTTCCAGTACTGCCAGTTCAGCACCTTACATGAGCAGTTAATTCACACACAGAAGAAATTACAGTCATGACTCTCAACATCCTCCAGATGTCCACATTGCCAAACCCTCCATGTTCTGTTGACATGTCTCTTGATGCTCCAGCTCTGGTCTAAGACACTAGGCCACCACCATGTCCATCAATGTCACCCTCCTTGATTCTCATACACACTCCTGGCTGTAGATTCCTGGAGTCCTAACAACAGATGCAGCTCCTGACCGCGGTAGCTCCTGACCAAACATGCTAAGCCCCAACCACAGATACCACTGCCAACCATTTAACACATCATTAAGTTATTTATTTATTTACTTTAAATTACTCCAACCAGGATAACCCCTTAAGATGCAGCATATCATTTTCATGGGGGGTCTCAGGGAGAACAGCAACAGTCAGCAGGTTAACATAGCACATCAGGAATAGTTACATAGAGGCTAAAATATCCACAGGAAAAAAATGTAAAGGTAATTACATCCAAACGGTAATCAAAGCAAGCTAACAAAGTAGAGTCACAGCAAACAAGGAGCATGAACATTGTTATGAAACATGGTCACAGTCAGGGGTGAGAGAGTCTGAATCAAAACAAATACAAGAAGTTCTAAGGTGGCTGGAAATACTGGTCTTGAACATCTGCAAGCTAGAAGCATTCTTCAGATGGAAAGGGAGTTTGTTCCAGGTGTCTGGTGTTGCAAATGCAAAGGCCTTCCTACCAAATTCATGCTTCATCATGGGAATTGAGAAGGTAAGTGCTGTGTGTTGTTGAATGGACTCAGTAGGTAGTGCTTAACTGTGTGGGATGGGGTAAGAAATAATCAGGGGCTTTTCCTTGTGCAATTTTACAACAAAGAAAACCAGTGGCAGTCACACCTGATTGAGGACTTGGCCAGTTAAGCTTGTCATGCAGTAGATAATGATGGATAGGCCATCCACAGGGGAGGAAGACCTGCACATTTTATATAAAGTGTCCAGGGGTGGCAGAGTGGTTTAGTTGGCACAGTGGTGTATGTTTCCATAGTTAATGGAAGGAAGCAAGAAGTGAAAGGCCACCTCCTTATTCACTTTAGCACTGAGGCAGTATTTAGATTTGTATAGAAAGTTGGCGAAGGCCCTGCAGTTGTTCAGATGTGATCAATGTGCCTATTAGGGGTGGATCCATAAAGGTCCTGACCCTTATTATCAGGATCAGGCCAAAGTTCTGATTAGTGCTGATTTAAATCAGAACCTTCTGTAAAACATGAGGAAAACTGAAAATCTGCCATAAAATTGCATAAAATGGCACTGAGATTTATGATACACACATGGAATTGTAAACTGCATTTCAAGAAATGAAAACTGTGAGCTTATGGCACTGACATGCTGGTCAGTTGAATACATGACAGTTATGCAGTTGACCTCTGTTCCTCAATTCCTGCCTCCATAGTGGAGTAACTGTAAACTGACCTGACTGATCTTAGAAGGGTGCTGTATCGTAATTTTTCTTCTGTATTTTAACCTCCCGGGTCGCACCTGAAAATAGGCCCTTGTTGTCTAGTGTGCTTACCTGGTTAACAAAAGCAAACAAATAAATAAATAAATCCATTCCCATTTAGTAGTATACAATGGACATTTCACAGTTTGTTATTGTTGCACTAGCTTCTCTGCTCCACTGAGAGTCAAATGCAATTATTTCTATGGCATGGTGTCTTCTCCACCACCCACTCAAATTGATGACACATTTAGGGGACCCATACAAAAAAAATAATTGTATGTCATTTGGGGTCCACAGACCTTCATTTTTAGGCACATAAACGAACAACAAATTAAGAGAGCTACAGCTAATGAGAGGAGAAAGGAGCAGCACAATCTGATTCAGCAATCCAAACATTATACTAGGCCATTAGGACATGCTGCAAAAAGTGTGCCATCAGGTTCAGGTAAGGTTTTTTGTTTATTTATTTTTTAATTAATGGGTGGCAGGCAAGAAAAAGCACAGCCATGCCAGTGACTCCAGTCACAACAGAGTAAGACCTCCCAGCAACTTGTCTTCCTCCATTCCTTAAATCTCCAGGCAGTATTGGATTTGGGAACTGATTGTGTTGTTCTTGTTCACAATAGTTCTCTTATGTGTCTAGGCCAGTGAGCCCAAGGTCCTGTCCACACTAAACTGAAAACTCCCTCTGTAACATTACAGAGGGTCCAAACCATTACCGCAGTGGTTTGCGCTTACACCTGTAATGTTACAGGAGGCACTTAACTGTTGTTGAAACTACTTATGAGGTGATTTCAACAACGGTTTCAACAATGGTTATGGGTCCCTAAATGTGTCATCAATTTGAGTGGGTGGGTGGAGAAGACACCATGCCATAGAAATAATTGCATTTGACTCTCAGTGGAGCAGAGAAGAAGCTAGTGCAACAATAATGCATATGGGGCACAAAAACCCTGGCACAATATATCAGTTGGGGGGTGAGGATATAGCATGCACCAAGCAGGAAAGGGACCTTGGTGTTGTCATCTCTGATGACCTCAAGGTAGGGAAACAGTGTGACGAGGCAGCAGGTAATGCAAATAGGATGCTGGGATGTATAGGCAGGGGCATCACCAGCAGGAAAAGGGAGGTCATAATTCCGCTATACAAGACACTAGTGAGGCCCCACCTGGAGTACAGTGTACAGTTCTGGAGACCATACCTACGTAAGGACATAGACAGGGTAGAGAAGGTTCAGAGGAGGGCAGCAAAGATGTTGCATGGATTGCATCACAAGTCCTATGAAGACAGGTTGAAGGAACTGAACATGTACTCCCTGGAGGAGAGGAGGGAGAGAGGGGATATGATAGAGACATACAAGTATCTTACAGGGAGGAACAGGAGGCAGGAAAACACTATTTTAAGAGAAAAAGATGTTCCAGGACTAGAGGGCATGGGATGAAGTTGGAGGGAGGACGATTCAGAGGAAACATGAGAAAGAATTTCTTCACAGACCGGGTGGTGGACAAGTGGAACACCCTGCCAGAGGAAGTGGTGGGGGCTGAAACAATCACAGGATTTAAGAATGCATGGGATAGACATAAAGGAATTCTAGAGGTCAGGGGTAAGGGGCAACAGACTTCTAGGAAAACAAACTGAACTTACAAGCTCAAACGGGCAGACTGGGTGGGCCATAGGCCCCTATCTGCCGACACTGTCTATGTATCTATGTATCTATGTTACAAAAATGGTTCTGCCTCTGTAATGTTACCAGCTGTAGTGTGGACGTGTGAGTGTACAGCCCCAGCATTGCCCTCAGTGCAGCACAAACTGCGTTGTGGGATAGGGTGCTGACGGTAACAGTCACCCGTCACCCACAATGTGGACCGGCTGTAATGGTTCCGAACCATTATCATGATGGTTCACTGGCAGTGTGGACACACTTTATCATTTACCATCTATAATGGTTTGAAACCGTTACAGGGTTTTAGTGATGTAGTGTGGACAGGGCCTAAGAGTCACTCACTCACTCACTCACTCACCCCTTGGCCTTCCCTTCCACCCTGCCAGATTGGTCTGATTTTTCTTTAAGTTTTATTTATTCCCTTGGCCCTATTGTTCCTTTTAACTGCCTTTTTAAATGAAATTAAGGCACTCACTAGAGCAACAATTACAATTACAATAACAGTACTGGCAGTCTGGCAGCAGAGGTTAAGGTTTAAACTGTCTGGCAAGAGGTAACAAGTTCAACTATTCAGACAGGCAAAAATTTCAGCAAGCAAGCCAAGCACTGACTGAAGCTGTGCTAATTGACCTTCCCTTCCCTTCCGGGCTTTCCCTGGGAAATGTATACATTTTTTTAAAACCCCCTTCTTTTTTTTTTTAAATGCTTGCCTTGTTGTTCAACTAGTTTCTTGTAAGACAAGTTGTTGCTAGTAACTAAAGAATGAAAACTACGATGATCACGCAGAGCTCACTTGGCCTTCCCCTATCTCTTCCCTTCCCATTCCTTTACTTTTAAATATCCTTTTTTTTGTGTAATGCTTGTTTCTTCTTTTCTAAACTTGCTGTAGAGCTGCTGCTGCTGCAGACTGGGCTAAAGTGAATGACAATGTGATGAATGTAATCACAAATGCACCATGCACTCAGGCAATATCAGTCAGTGAGCTGAGCTCCGTCCATCTGTAGTAACTTCCTCTCACTGATTGATTCCCTTCCAGCTGCACAACCTTTACTCAGTGCAGCAAGTGTACCACCTGACCAACTTAGCAGCTGGTCAGGTGCCTGGTGAGTGTGACGTGTGAGCGCAAGCATACTTCTCCCTCTGGCTCTGACTGTGCCCCCCCCCAACAGCTAAGCTGAGCAAAAGGAAAAGGCGCCTACCCAACACCACATCAGCCAGTGGTAAGTTACTTGCAGTGGATGTAACTGTAAGCTTTAAGGAGACAGAAAGGCAAGAAAGTTAAGCTTATGCCAATGCCACTACCATCCTATTAGGCACCGCAACTGAGGCAGTTAATTTGGCAAGTTGGAAATAGTGAAAAAAGGACAGGGGGGTGGACACCTTGAGCTGTGGTGGAAGTTGAACATGGAGGAGCACAACAGAACATTGAGTGAGTCTTCTAGGTTAGAGACAGAGAGAGAGAGAATGGCAAAAAATAATGTTTTTTTCTAAACATTATTATTACTGCCATTTTCTTTCTTTCTCTTGCTAATCACTGTCCAGAAGCCTCCATTTCACTCTGTGTGCTGTTTTTCCCCTGTTCGACTCCCACCACAGATCAGATGCCCACCCCCTGTCCTTTTTTTGCCATTTGTTAACTTGCCAAATAACTGCCACGGTTGCTGACCCCTAATGGAACTTCGCACTTCTTGCTCTTTTTTTTTAATATATCGTATTTTTATATTTAAATAGCCACAGGTGGCCGGCAGATCTGGACTCAGTACATTTAAGCCACTGGTTCTTACTGATCTGGGTCCACCAGCCCCAGTTGGATCCGGGGGCGGGTGTTCTGATTTTTGATGAGTCGGTCCGCTCAACCCTAGTACCTACTGTATGTAAGTGATACAGCAAACCAGATGCATATATATTTGCCTAAGTTGACTTTTTCAATACTTTCACCATCTGATTTTATAATTGAAAGTGGATCAACTGAATAAGTTAGCAAGTTTTGGGGTCCCAACACCATAGACTTAGTTGGGTGCATTAAGGATCAGACTTAACTAGGATCTGCAGCTTATCTGTTAGGTAGAAAAATGGGCAGACTAGGTAGGCCAAGCGGTCCTTATCTGCCATCAAATTCTATGTTTCTATGTTTCTATGTTAGACAGCTGTTATGAACCAGGAGGAGATTGTGTTGGAAGTACTGAATTAACCTCAGGCATTGTTGCTACACTGTAGTAGAGTCTGTTATCATCTGCATACATATGTAGATGGCATCTCTGACTGCTTTGGGAGGTAATTGACAAAATGAAGAACAGCTGAGGGCTAAGGGCTGAGCCTTGAGGAACCTCAAAGAAAACAGCAAGGTCTGAATTAATGCCTTGTATGGACACTAGCTAGGTTCAGTTCATTAGGGCATTTTCAAACCATTTGATGTCCAGTTGTCTGAGACCTAGGGTCTTGAGCTTGAGCAGGAGTATTGCATATCTAATAAGTGGAGGGCCATGGAGAGGTCTACAAAGATGGCCTCAGTGAAGAGACCATTATCTATGGATATGTGGAAATCATTTGTGACTTTGAGAAATGCCCCTTCTTAAAACCAGATTGCATGGGAGAGAGCAGATTGTGCAGATTTAAATGCTCTGTCAACTGTAAGAGAACACACTTCGAGAACCTTGTAGAGGCAGAAGCACCAAAAATAGGTCTATATTGATTCGGATCCTATTGAGCCCTTCCTTTGTGGATGGGCTAAACTCCAGCACTTGTCAAGATAGTGGGAATCTCACCAGAGGTGAGGAAAGGGTTTAAGAGCATGGCAACTGGGGCACAGATATGATATGCCATGAGGCAAAGAAACTTGGGTTAAGGGAGTCAGCAGTAGCACTTTTGTTTGGGCTGAGTCCCTTTACTGCTTTGAGGACCTCTGCTGTAGAGAATTGTCAAAAGTTAAAGTGTTGCAGATCTTAAAGGTCAGGTTCTGGGTTGTTGATTTGAGATCAACCATGGATGGCACCAAGGAATTCTGGAGCTTGGCAGAGTTTCTGAAGTTAGTAATGTGGGTGTTAAAGGCATTTACAATGTCTTGAATAGAGTTGGCAAGGTCTCCAGAGGGGTCCTGGACTTGAGCAATTTACTCATGAAGGTCCATTTCAAATAGGTTTTTAGCCCTTGAACAGAATTTACTCGATTGATGCTTTTTGTCCACTCAGTAGTAGTGTCAACAAACCTACCAAACCAATTACAAAGTTCCATGTTAACAACTACACTTATAAAACACTAAAAACAATCAAAACCTGGAAAAAAATACAGTAAAAAATGCTGCCTGCAACCTCTCATTTAACTCAAACCTCTACCCCTGCATCTTACCAAATAGACATGTCCTTGATTCTTCAGCTTCTCCTTAGGTACTAGGTCCTCCATGCACCTGCTACCATCTCCCAGATGCTCCAGCTCTTGCCTCAGATGACTGGTCCTCAATGCTGCTGCTGCCACCTTGACCATTAAGGTCAGTCCCTACCTTCTTCTCACACACCACTCTCAACTGAAGAATCCAGCAGCTTCTGATGACACAGACTGCTCCCAATCAACGAATCTAACAGTTCCTGAACAAACATGTTGATCCCAACTGCAAAACCGCTCCCAATCTAAAATGCTGCTCCAGACTGCAAACTTCAGCCTTACACACAACACCACAAATGAAGTAAAGAGCAAACAGCTGAAGACTTGCCTCCTTATATAGGGGACCCTACACCACAGAAAAATATTAGGGTCAAAACACCGAACATATAGAAAAATGCCCCTACATTATGAAAGCACAGGGGGACAAAACACAACAAAGACAAACTCAGAAATGATTGGAAACATAATGCTAAGTTAAAATTCTCTCTTCTAATGTAGTATATGAAACACAAAATGGGTAAACCCAGCATACTTGGAAATATTCCCATCTCAAGGGGCTAATCAGTTAATAAAGGCACTCATTCTTCTGGCTTGTGGTGTATTTATCTGATTAGCCCCTAGATAGGAATATTTCCTTGTATGTTATGTATAAATATAAAAAGTATGGGACGTAATTGAAAAAAAACTTTGCTAATGCACTAGTTAAGGTTCAACTAATAAAAGCAGGGGGAAATGTGGCATTAATTGTTTACAACCCTAACACTCCACCCCCACCCTGCAGACATCAACAGGAAAAACCATTACGGTTTGACCTCTCCTGTGTCTTTGCAAATCTGGTGTAGGGTGTGTCTTAGGGTGGTCAGCCCTAATGTTCACCCTGTTCCATCAGTAAAGAAGCTGAGATGTGTACAGTATATGAGAAAGGGGTAAGCTTTAGGATTGACAACCCCAGGGCACCACCATGCCTGATTTGCAAAGACGGAGGAGGTCAACTGTAATGGTTTTTCCTGTTGCTACATGTGGGGTGGGTGGGAGTGGAGTGTTAGGGTTGGAAACCATAATGCCACATTTCCCTGCTTTCATTGGTTGAACCCTAACTAGTGCATTAACAAAGTTTTTTGCAATGAAGTTCCTTACTTTTTGAGATAGTATAGCCGTATCCTCATTTGCCTGTGGGAGCACAGTGTCCTCTTGGCTCTGTGCTTCTATTTCTGCCAAAACAGCCATTTATTTCTTTCATTGTGTGGCTTGTTAAAGTTCCAATGTTATCCTATTGGAATTTTCTTTTTTTTTATGATTTTTTATATTGTCTCTTAATGTTTGTGGGGATAATGTGTTATTCATGTAGCACTCATTAAGACCTTTGTTTCAATATATATATACCACCCCTTAAGTCCAAATATTGAGGGAGTTATAGCTTGTTAAAGTTCCAGTGTTATCCCATGGGGAATTTTAAATTTTTAATGTTTTTTTATGTGGTCCCTAATATTATTTAGGGGGACCATGTGTTGTTCTTGTTGTACTCATTAAGACCTTTGTTTTGAGATATAGATTGTCCCTAAAGTCTAAATACTGAGGGAGTTATGGCTTGTTAAACTTCAAACGTGGGGAAAAAGTATTTCGTATGATGGAATCCTTTTTTGTATGAAGTGAAAAAAAGCGTACAGAAAAGGATGTCTTCATGCGAAAAGAATCAGGAAGAAAACTAAGTCCAGATTATTTTTTCATATGAGGGAATCCTTTTTTGTTTGAATGAAAAGCCATACGACAAAGGATCCTTCATATGAAAAAAGAATCTGGAAAAAAACAAAGTCTAAATTCTTTTTTTTGTATGAGGCATCATCTTTTGTATGAATGAAAAAAGCTCACAAAATAGGATCCCTTCATATGAAAAAAGAATTGGGACTTTTTTTTTCTGATTCTTTTTTCATATGAAGGGATCCATTTTTGTGAGCTCTTTTTGATCATACAAAAAAGGATGCCTCATATGAAAAAGGAAATGGGACTTTTTTTTTTCCAGATTCTTTTTTCATATGAAGGATCCTTTGTCACTTAAGTGTAGAATCCACCTAACAGCATCCTGATGATCAAGATACATGTGTTGGTGTCTCTGCAGGATGTAATTTTTGTGGGTTTTGAAAATGAGTTTCTTTGGAAAAAATGGAACTAAGATGGTGGCTATCTGAAAAGGATTCTTTCCTCACAAAAAAGGATTATCCCAGTCGAAAAAGGATCCTTTTCTGTATGGACCAAATTCTTTTTCATTCCATAGCTATCCAATAGACTGTACTGAATAGCTCAGAACCAAAATTTTAAAATGTAATAACTTTGGAATGGATTCATATTTTTTCAACAAACTAGCCAAAGACACATCTGTGGGCCAAGCCCTTTGTACCCTGAACATTTCAGACCAAAATTCCAAACCATCTGTGCACTAGGTGATGACAAAAAAACAAATGTTTTATGTTTTCACTATCCACAACTCTGAGTCTGCACATACGACTTGAACAAAACTTGGAATGTCAATAAATCTATCCCTCCTCCTAGAGACTGTGCATGCAAAATATTGTGCAAATCCATTGAACAGTTTTGAAATATTAATGTGCAGTTTGAAGTTTAACATAGAAATAAAACCAAAGCCAAAAAAGTCTCCCAGGTGCGAGTGAACAAGGAGTGCAAATGCTGGCGATGTGTTTAAAAAGTGCCTCTTTGTTGCACTCCTATATAAAACACACTGTTCATCTAAATAAATAAAAAGTCACCCATGCTAAAAGCCCAATGTCATTTTGCTCCTTTACTTGGAGCTTTGTCAAAACTACTGAATAGCTGTTCTACTTGGGCTTAAATATAAATGAAGATGAGATTAGTTTCAATTGATTGCATTTTGATTCTGTTGGGAACCCACAATTTCTATCTAATACATCGAGTGATCTCTCTACCACCCAAATACAGTGAATATAATTAAATAAAACACAATCTATTAAAGATAACTGTTGGCCCCTAATTCTTGATGCTAATTTTAGCAATTGTTATTATTCAACAAGCCTCAGTGATTAAGAAGCCTATTTCCATAATACCATCTAAGCAACTTGTTACATTTCCAACTTGAACAAAGCAGAGATCTTGTTTCCAAGGGGGTCCTGGTAAAACAGTCAAAAGGCAAAGCACCATGAGTCCATATTTTGGCCCACATTTCTGAAGTCCATTTTACATTATACTTCATAAGTTTTTCATTTTCCATTTGTCAAGTGTCTATCCTTGAATTCTGGACTGAATGATTCATGGGGACTCAGGTCTTCACATCCTACTTAAAGTGATAAATCTCCCAGCTCAGTAAAAACACTTACATGAAGCAAAAACAAATACATATATTAGACCCAAATATATACAATTGGACATGGGAAATTTCTGGCATTATTACCATAACTGTTAGTTGATTCATAATTCTGATAGGTAAGGGATAACTTTCAATCTGGAGTTAAAACCTGGTGGGTGAAGGGCTCCCAATGTGTATTCACTAAAAATGCCACCAACAGCTTAATCTGGCTCAAGGTCAGTTGGCATTCATCTGTATCCCCCTCCCCCGCATCGTGCCTGAAAATAGGTAGGATTTGTCTAGTGCACTTACCCGGCTAACAAAAACTAAATAAAAAAAAACTGAATAATTATAATTAATAAGTCCAAATGTCTCCCTTTTCAGGGATAGATATTCTATATTTGCTCCTCTGGGGCCCAGGTAGACTTCTTCAATCCCCTGGAATGTCCATCCATGTGTTCCCATCCCTCTGGTGTAACTAATGTGTGTTACTAGTACGTTTTTTGCATTTCCATTCTCTATATCCAGCAAATGTTCTGCTGCTCATAATTTAAAAATCCTGTTAGTTTTCCTGATGTAGAAAGAGCCACAAGTGTGTTTGGCAAAATACACTACATCACAAGTTATGAGATCCTAATTTCAAAATTTCTGCCTGTAGTTCGATAGTAAATACCTTTATTTTAAGTATGCTTTTATCAAACTTACAGCATCCATGAGGACTGACCCCAGTGGTGCTGTTCCCCTATATACTGTTGCCCTGAATGTGCATAGGGCTGAGTGAATGAACCAAAATATCTTTTTGATTACAAGCTCATTTGTATACAAATTGTGGGAGACCAGGTACCACTTTGCCCAAACTGGATCTGCTTCTATTAGATATCAATGTCCCAATAGGAGAGAATAACCCCTTTCTAAGAGAGAGAAATCAAACACAGTAAACACCAGAGTGACAGTTGGCGACATTAAAACAATGTTGCAAAACCTGGAGAAAGTTGCTGTTAAAGCCAAAAGCATTTGCTGGCAACAAACTACCCTGCATGCATATCTAGAAGTCAAGAGGGTCCTTGGGGTCTCAGGATATTGAAAACAAAAAACAGCATTTGGCCAGGATCAGACTAGCCTCATGCAGGTATGAAACCAGATGCTTTTGCAAGGTGAAGCCTTGTTAATTCAAGCCATTTTAAAGACTCTAAATTTCTGCAAGAAGAAGTAGAAGGTGATCTAAAAGAAAAAAAAGCAGCATATATATATATCAGATGATTCTGAGTTCCAGATATATTTGGAAAATCTAGAAATGTCTATAAAAGACAAGTTATGAAAATAAAAGCTACAAAACAAAGGAAATCTGAACATGACCAGAAGGATTATGAACAAGGGAGGATATTCAGCTAGGGAAAAATACATCAGTGCCCCAACCTCCATGCCAAAATCCATTCTGAAGCAGAATATACCCACACCACAAGCTGATTTAGTTCAAAATGCTACTAGCTCTGATTTAAATAGCACTGGCTCCACTGCTTTTAGAAGAGATACGCTGATGGAAAAGGAACAACTGCCGAACAATCGGATTATGCTCGACAGCCCAAGAGGAGGAACCAGACAAAAAGAGAATGAAGAAGCCATCTGAGAGGACATGGGGATAGAACAACAGGCACTGGCACCAGCAAGAACAATATTATTACTGCAAGAGTGGGAGATACTGGAACCAGGGGCAAGGGTGATTCGAAAGACTAACAATTTGGTGGTAAATATTTCTTCCCATGTACTTACTGAAACTGCATATTCTGTACTGAGTAAAAGCTTATCTTTTGTCCTTACAAGTAGCATATCTAACTTTATGTGTATCATAGATCTATATAAATTCACAAGCAAATTATGTCTAATGCCCAACTTTAACAAGAAGGACAATGCGAGGGGTGCATCTACCAACCCAAGTAGTACAAATACATTGGGAATTGCAGGGTTAAAACATAAGTCTACCTTTTGTCCTCCTGCACCACCTACTATGGCAGTGTTTGAAAACATATGTGAGCAAGAAATAGATAACTACCTGAAAAAAAACAAAATAAAAACCACGCTGTTAATATATCTAAGAAGGAGAAAGAGGCATTAAAGTCCTTAGGATGTAATGAATCCATAACAATCAAACCAGCCGACAAGGGTGATGCAGTGGTGATACAGGACACGGTAGACTATGAGGAGGAAGTAAAAAGGCAACTTGATAATGTGAGAGTATATAAGAGATTACTGAGTGATCCCACAAAACAGTTTAAAATGGAGATAGATAGTTTTCTGCAAGAATTTTTGTATTTGGGCTTCCTACACAAATTAGACTGGATCTTTGTCTCATGCTTGCTTATCTGTAAATACTTTACATCAATGCTCAGACAGTATGGACTTCTCTTCTATGTGTAAATATTTTTTGCTGTCAAATATATCAATGTTGTAATGCAGCTGTGTCCCTATATTGCTGTCTCCTAATGCATGCTTAGGTTCTTAAAGGTTTACTGCTAGTGCTACCACCTCTCTATCAACACCCCAGTGGGAGTATAAAGACAACCATTCCATCTCCCCAGTTGTGTAATATCAATTTATGTATTGTACTATATATGCTATGCAAGACATCCATCAAAAAGTAAAGACACTCCCAAATTAGAAAACTCAAGAAATATGTTCCCTGCTTCACAGTTCCTGTGTGGTGTCATTATTACACATGCAGGATCTGTTTTATACCTCATTTCCATCCGGTTATGGCCTGCTGTATATGATAGTATATGAAGCACAAGGAAATATTGTTCCATATTAGTTAAACATCTCATCACTATGATAAACATTATGCACATTTTTTTATAAATGTCTTATGTTTCACTTCACTTACATAAATGCTGCAGATGCTACCTTGTATAGCTAGTATCTATAGAGAAAACATAACTAAAGCCTTTTAGGTATTGCTTTTGCTTTAACATTGTTTCAAACAGAATCTACTGGTTAGTGAGAGGAATCAGAGGTATATGTTTTAATTAACTATACAGGAGATCGGAATGTAGGGGTCATGGCACACTGCAGCCCGAGATCAGGTGGGGGGGAGGGACCACTAGACACCAGGGAAATGTGTTTTTCTTTTACCTGGGCCTGTGACCGGTGATGGAAAAGATGGGGGAACTACTGGCACCAGGAAAATATCTTCATTAAATATCAGGCTGGTGATTGACAGGGGCAGGGATGCCTACCACCAGGGAATTATATTCATTAAATATTGGGCTGGCAATGGGCGATCGTGGTGGGGGAAACCACTGGCACCAGGGGCAACTTTATAATATTTCGGGTGGGTGATTGAGCAGAGGAGGGACCACTGGACACCAGGAACAACTTTTTAATACTTCAGGTGGGTGATCAGGTGGGGGAGGGACCACTAACCACCACAGGAGTGACACCTTCATTCATTTCTGTGACCGGGATGGTGATTAGTGGGGGGAGGGACCACTACCATGAGGGACACTTCAGTTTACTTTTTTGGGCCGGCGATCAGTCGGGGGGACCACTACCACCAGGGAAATACATTATTTTATATCTGCCCAGCTATTGGGAAGGGGGGAGCCACCACAGTACCTCCACCAATGACTGGGATAGTGGGGGATTAAAGCAAGGTCTGAGTCGACGATATTTGCTCCGCACAAGGAGACCCGCAAAAGGCCCTTGCATGGAACAAATGCTTTATGAATGGGACAGCGTTGATATGCAGGTCCCTGCCTCCTTATTTGAATTGCAGCCCCTTCCCCACTTTGCCCTGGCACAAACCGAGTTTGAGAATGTAAACTGGACTTTTGTGAATACCAGATTGGCGCAAAACCTGGTTTGCTTGTGCAAAACTGGGTTTGCACTGGGGCAAAGTTTTGGGAATCTAAGCCCTGGTCCTTTAAAATCCTTGCTAGATTTCCAAATTCATGAGGTCATGAGTCTCCTGTTTAGAGTAGAATATGCTACAAAAAAAAAAAAAAAAGACATCAGGAGGGATTTGTGATATTACTTTCCATAATGTCTCACAGAGCCAGGCCTGAACCTGGAGGATTGCCTTGAGAAATACTACACCAAGTTCATTTACTGGAATGGCTAAGTAAACTAATGGCTGGTATAAAAGATCATCCTGTATGGGAGGATAAGGCCAAGGCAATCACTTGTTAGGTTAAAAACATTTTAGGAGAGGTTATTGTTTTCTTATCTCAACACCCACAAACCTTTGTTCCAAGGACCTCATGCTATGGTTTATTATTGACAGAGTAAACTGATAAGAGACAAGAGTGGAAGCAGAGAGGAGGAGGCAGGCAATTACAGGCCTGTAAGCCTGACCTCAGTAGTGGGGAAACTAATAGAGTCCTTACTTAAGGAGAGGATTGTGAAGTTTCTGAAGGATAGTGGGGTACAGGATCCAAGGCAGCAAGGATTCTCAGCAGGAAGGTCTTGTCAGAAGAATCTTATAGATTTCTTTGACTGGGTAGCCAGGCTGATAGATCAGGGAGGGGCAGTGGATGTGGCCTACCTGGATTTCAGCAAGGTCTTCAACACTGTCCTGCATAGGAGATTGCTAAATAAATTGGGGAGCATGAGAATGGGTCCTATGGCGGTAAAATGGGTTGGGTACTGGCTAAGTGACAGGACTCAGAGGGTGGTGGTAAATGGCATGAAATCTGAGGAAAGGGAGGTGACCAGCAGGGTGTCACGGGGGTTGGTGCTGGGGCCAGTCCTATTCAATGTCTTCATTAGCGAAATTGCAAAGTGTCTGGAGGGAAAGGTGTGCCTCTTCACTGATGACACCAAGATCTGCAACAGAGTGGCACACCAGAGGGGGTGGAAAAAATGAGAAAGGACCTAAGCCTATTAGAGGAGTGGTCAGGTGTCTGGCAGTTGAGTTTCAATGCTAAAAAGTGCAAGATCATGCACCTGGGTCACAGGAATCCAAGGGAGGAGTACATGATGGGTGGGGACCTGGGGGTTATCATATCTGATGACCTGAAGGTGACCAAACAGTGTGAAAAGGTGGTGGGGAGAGCAAACAGAATGTTGTTGTGCATAGGAAGGGGCATAACAAGCAGGAGGAAAGAGGCGGTGATGCCACTGTACAGATCACTGGTGAGACCTCAGCTGGAGTATTATGTCCAGTTCTGGAGACCACATCTCTGGAAGGACATTAACAAAATAGAGGCAGTCCAGTGAAGGGCAGTGAATATGATACATGGACTGCACCAGAAGCCCTATGAGGAAAGACTGAAGGACCTTAATATCTATTCACTGGAGGAAAGAAGGAAGAGGGGAGATATGATAAAGACTGTAGTCTGAAATTAGGTGACCCTACTGCCTTTCCACATCGTTCTGTAACAATTGTTGATATTACTTGTAATCCCAAGATGCTTAACACGATTTATTCTTCCTGCTGTAAATGTATCATGTTACCCCTACATGCTTGTTATGTAACTGCCATTCCTGGAGTTCTCTTGTCTAGCACATCTTTACTATCTATATTGCCCTCTTTAAGGGTGCATTTTAATTTGAAGTACTTGATCTATGTCTATGTGTATGTTCTCGTGCTCCCCTTCCCTTTTCCCCCAGGACGCATCTGGAATCGAGTGGTTCACCGCTCAGTATGCCTTCCTGGTAAAACTATTAAATAAATAAATAAATAAATTACCTTAGGGGAACAAACAGGGTACAGGTGGAAAGCATATTTCAGAGAAAATTCTGCTCAAGAACAAGGGGGCATGATATGAGACTGAAGGGTTTTAGGTTCAGAGGTAATGTTAAAGTACTTTTCCTGAAAGGTTGGTGGAGCCATGGAACAACCTTCCAACAGAAATGGTGGGCGTGAAAACAATATAGGGTTCAAGAATGCATGGGATAAACATAAGGGTACCCTGGAGATGTGCAGAGCAGGAGAGCTGCAAATTAAATAGGATCTGGGGCTGCAGCAGTGATTAGGAAATTAGGAGACTAGGTGGGCCATTATGGTCCTTATCTGCCAACAGATTCTATGTTTCTATGTTTCTATGAGTAGGTATGCTCATTAAGCCTCTCTACAGGAAGAAGGCAGATGTCATAATTTTATATATTAAAAACCTTTGGGGCGTAGGTTATTATTTACTCGTCTCAGCAAAAAGGACAGAAGTCACACACCGTACAATTTTTTTTCTTATATTATATTGCATTTTCCTACAGGCAAATACAAGTCATTCCATCCAGAAACACAGTTTTGTTTGATGTTTCTACAGTAGAAATTAAAATTAATACTATACATATAGATCTTTTTAATACACATACAATTTTTAATATTAGTTTTAATGTTACTAAATGATTCCAGAATGTTAAGTGCTTGGCACTACTTCTCTGACCTGTAGAAACCAAGGGTAATATATCATTATATGAAAAGTATTCAGAAAATAAGAGTTCCAGGCATAGGTGATACTCCCATTCAAAGGTTTGCTACCCATAATCATCCTATGAATTATTTTTTATTTAAAATTCTGGTACCCGGGAAAGGCACACTGAGCCAAAACTCATTTCCAGATGCGACGGGGGGATCGGAGGACAAGCAAACAAAGGGTGACATACAATTAACATAATGAACAACTGAGATAAATAATACACTATGTAGGAGAAAAAACAGCAGATTATATAATGAATGTAAATTACAATACTGAATGTAGATTACATAACACTGGGTGCATGTAAAATTGCATAACAGGTAAATTTTGACAGAGCAGGAGGTCACTGTGATAAGTTGCAATATTTCAGGTGAGCAAATATAATAAAAATGGGGAAGTCAGGCAAGCAAGCAGGAAAGTAGGAAGCCATATGTTCGATTGATAAAGCGACCTGAGGGAAGAAAAATGAGGATTATGCACAGTAATATAAAACACAGAAAAAAAGTGCAGTTGTCCTCTTTTTATCCTATGTGACTAGTTATTTTACAATGCATGAGCAAAATCACCTATTTCTAATTCTGCCAGAGTAGTCTGATAATGCAGGTGCCAAGTACATGCAATTTTACCATGGCATTCTGTCCACACCTTCCTTTTATACACCTATGTAGAAAACCTTGTCATGCAGTGCCTCCCTGCCCACGTTTCCTACCCTCAGAAAACTTCAAAGCATTGCATTAACCAGAGAACAATAAATATATATATATTGCTTTAAAGTATACAAAAGGAGGACTTCAGGGATGTATGAAAAAAGTCCCCCCCCCCAAAAGTCTGCTACCCATAATCCTCCATTGAATTAAAATAGTGAAAAAAGCTACAAATATTGAAAAATGCAATATTTGACCCTTTTCTACCTAATTATCTGGCTGTCTCATTTTTCGAATATAACATCATCCCATGCCCTGTTTCTTTAGGGTGTACTAACTGTGTAGGTACCACAAATGTGTACCTCCACCAAAGGTTCCTTAGCACAACATGCTCCAAACCTTTTATTGCTGCATGTACAAGGGATTTAAAATACACTTAGCAACCTCTATGTTTTGAGTTTATTTCTACCAGACTCCGTGATAAGGAACATAAATGTGGTACCAATGTAAACAGTACTCTCTCTTGAATTCTGAAAAGGGATGTTCATATACCTACATCCTAGTTTGCTTAGATTTTTGGTTTGCTAAAGTAAGAGAATTATGCACGATTTCATTATTTTTTCATAGTCCTACCAAATGTAAAAAGGATTATAGGTAGCACATATTTGGGTAACGGGCAATACCATGAATAAAACAATATTTTGTTCAGTTTCAGAAAATATATACTTTTCCTATGGTAACCATAGTGTCCCAAATACAGAACTATGCAAATATAGTATTTTTGTACTGCTAGCCTACGTATCACAGATATTTGGTTTGCTAAAAAGTGGAAATAATGCAATTCCCATTATCGTTCATAGTTCTACCAAATGTAAAGGAGGATCATAGGTAGGCAACATTTGGATTGCGGGCAATGTTAGATATGCTTAAAACTAGTATTCTATGCAGTTTCAGAAAATATATACTTCTCGTATGGTACCATAGTATCCTGAATGGCTAAAGGCCAGAGAATCAATGCTGTACATTTTCCATCATGGGCTCAATTTTTTCACCTTCAAAATACACCTAACACTCTATATGCTTGAGCCTCTTTCTATCATACCTTTTCTGGTATAGGAGCATAAATGTGGTACTGGTGGAATCAGTAGTCTCAGTAGAATCCACAAATGTGGAGTTTGTGACCTGCAGCCTATGTAACATAGACATTTGGTTTGCTAAAGTGTGAAAACTATGCAAATTTCCATTATTTTTCAAAGTTGTACCAAATGTAGAGGAGGATTATGGGCAGCAAACATTTGGGCAATGGAAAATGTTACCCATTTTTAAAACCAGTAGTATCTTGTGCTGCTTCAGAAAATATCTACTTTCCATATGGTATCTTAGTGTCCTGAATGTCTACAGGGCAGAGAATCAATACTATGTATTTTCCATAATGGGCCCACATTTTCCCATTAGAAATATACTTAGCACCCTATATGTTTTGAGCCTATTTTAACCAAACATTTGTGGTAAAGGTAAATAAATGTGTTATCATTGTAACCGGTACTCCCAGCAGAATCCACAAAAATGTATTTGTGTACCTCCAACCTGTGTTACCCAGACATATGCTTTGCTAAAGTGTGAACATTATGCAGACTTCCATAATTTTTCATAGCTCTACCAAATGTAAAGGAGGATTATGGGTAGCAAACATTTGGATAGTGGGTAATGTTACACATTTTTAAAACCAGTATTTTGTACAGTTTCAGAAAATATATATTATGATGCCATGTCACAGAAACATGGTAAACAGAGAATCATGACTGGAATGTTAACATACCAGGGTACACAACCTACAGGAGAGACAAGGAGGGTAGAAAAGGGGGAGGAGTAGCTCTCTATATAAGGGAAGAGATAAAAGCAACGGAACAAGAGAGGAAACAGGGAGAAGAGGAGGCACTGTGGGTCACCTTAGAGACTGGAAAGGGCACCATGATCTGCAATGGGGTTGTATACAGACCCCCATGTCAAGGAGAGGGAATGGACAAGGATATGATAGAAAGCATCCTTAGGATGGCATAGAAAGGGGAGCTACTGTTGATGGGGGACCTGAATATGTCAGATGTTAACTGGAGCATCTTTGCTGCAGCCAAATCCAAGAGCAGGTCCATTCTTGATGCCCTACAGGTGGTATGCCTCAGACAGCTAGTTTTGGAACTCACTTATGAGGGAGCAATCTTAGACCTCGTACTCTCAAATGGGCACAGTGAGAGGATCTCAGAACTAGAAGTGGGTAGCTGTCTGGGAACAAGTGACCACTAAACAGTGTGGTTCATGATAAACTCAGCTACAGAGTCAAGCCACACAAAAGTGAGGGTACTGGACTTCAAGAGGGCTGACTTTGGCAAGATGGGAGAGTGCCTTCGCAAAGCACTAGCAAACAGGCTAGAAGGAGGGGTGCAGCAACAATGGGGAAACATCAGAACTGCCATCACAGAGGCAACAAGCCTTTGTGCGAAGCAAATAAACAAATCAAAATGAAAGAAAAAGCCACTATGGTTCTCAAAAGAGGTGGCGGGGAAGGTTACAGAGAAAAAGATAACATTTAGGAAGTATAAGGAAACACAGAAGGAGCAGGACAGAGAACTGTACCAGTTAAGGCAGAAGGGAGCAAGGAGGTAAGTCAGAATAGCAAAGGCCCAAACTGAGGAAAAGATAGCCAACTCGGTTAAGAAGGGGGATGAAACCTTTTATAGGTACATTAGGGAGCGTAGAAAGACAAAGGGAGGGATAGTGAGGCTGAATAGAAAGGACGGTGGGTGGGCAGAGGGACAGTGAAAAATCAGGATACTGAATGAATTCTTCTGCTCAGTATTCACAAAAGAGGAGGTGGGAGGTGCCTAATCCAATTTTTATTTTTATTTATTTTTGTTGACCGGTAAGTGTACTAGACAAATCCTGCCTATTTTCAGGCAGACCTGGGGAGGGATACAGATGAATGCCAACAACCTTGAACCAGATTAAGCAGTTGGTGGTATTTGTAGTAATCAATTAACGGAAGTACTCTGGATAGGGAGTTGATCCCAGTGCTTTCATAGAAGAAAGGGTTCTGAAAGAACTCCTAAAACTGAAGGTGGACAAATCAATGGGGCCTGATGGAATTCACCCCAGAATTCTGAAAGAATTAAGGGGAGAACTAGTGACACCACTGACTACCCTTTTTAACAAATCATGAGAGGATGGTGTGGTACCTGAGGACTGGAGGAAGGTGGATGTGATTCCCCTTCACAAAAGTGGGAACAAGACAGAGGCAGGAAACTACAGACCAGCCAGTTTGACCTCTGTGGTAGGGAAAGTGATGGAATCACTTGTGAAGGAAAGAATTGTTGAGTACCTAGAGGCCAGTGGGGCACAGGATCCAAGGCAGCATGGGTTCACAGCAGGAAGGTCATGTCAGATGAATCTAATTGATTTCTTTGACTGGATGACCAAAGTAGTAGAACAGGGAGGGGCTGTGGACATGGCCTACCTAGACTTTAGCAAGGCATTTGACACAGTCCCACACAAAAGATTAATGATCAAATTAACCACCCTGGGAGTGGGTCCCAGGGTGGTAGCCTGGGTAAAACATTGGCTGGACAACAGGACACAGAAGGTAATTGTAAATGGAGTCCACTCTAAGAAAGAGGGTTACTGGTGGGTACATAAAGTTCAGTACTGGGTCAGTCCTTTTAATGTCTTATAAGTGACATTGCAGAGGACTGAAAGGAAAAGTATGCCTCTTTGCAGATGATACAAAGATCTGCAACAGGGTTGATACATAAGGAGGCGTGGAAAAATGAGAAGGGACTTGGCAAGGTTGGAAGAATGGTCAGAAGTATATCAGCTTGGATTCAATGCAAAAAGTGCAAAATAATGCACCTGAAACAAAACCAAGGAAGATTACACAATTGGGGGAGGTAGCAACAACAAAAATGGAAAGGGATCTGGGGTAACCATATCAGATGACCTTAAGGTTAGCAAGCAATGTGAGAAGGCATTAGGGAGGTCTGGGGGGATACTGGGAAGTAAAGGGAGAGGCATCACCAGCAGAAAACAAGAAATTGTTATCCCTCTGTACAGACAGTTGGTGAGACTCCATCTGGAGTACTGCATCCAGTTCTGGAGACCCCATCTCCGCAAGGACATAGACAGGATGGAGGCAGTCCAGAAGAGGGCAACTAAAATGGTGCAGGGTCTGCATAAGAAGCCATATGAGGAGAGACTAAAGGAGCTTAATATGTATACCCTTGAGGAAAGGAGGGAGAGGGGGGACATGATAGAAACTTTTAAGTACCTCAGTGGAATCAACAAAGTCCAAGAGGGTAGCATCTTTCAGAAAAAGAGATGTGCAACAACTAGGGGACACAATTTGAAGATAGAGGGGGGACGGCTCAGGGGCAATGTGAGGAAGTATTTTTTCACATTGAGGGTGGTGGATGCATGGAACAGCCTTCCTGAGGATGTTGTGGGGTCTAAAACTGTGGGAGAATTCAAGAATGCATGGGACAGACATGAGGCAATTCTTGTGGGGGGTAGGAAGAAATAGGCCGTTGGTTAACTAGGACCTGCAGCTTATTCTGTAGGTAGGGAAATGAGCAGACTAGGTGGGCCATGCGGTCCTTATCTGTCATCAAAGTCTATGTTTCTATGTTTCTGTGTTTCCATGGTGTCCTGAATGGTTATAGGTCAGCATTTTCCATTATGGGTCCCAATTTTTCCCTTCAAAATACCCCAGCATCGTATGTTTTGAGACTTTTGTACCATACTTTGTGGTATAGAAACATAAGTGTGGTACTGGTGGAACCAGTACTCTCAGTAGAACCCACAAATGTGGTGTTTGTGACCGGCAGCCTATGTCACATGGTTTGCTAAAGTGAAATTTGGGTAGCAAACATTTGGAAAGTGGAAAATGTTACCCATTTTAAAATCAGTATTTTGCACAGTTTCAGAAAATATGTACTTTCCGTATGGTACCATATTGTCCTGAATGTCTACAGGCCAGAGAAGCAATGCTGCGCATTCATCAATATGGCCTAACTTTTGCCCTTTAAAAACACCTAAGCGCACTTTATATTTGAGCTTATTTCTGCCTGATTTATGTGATAAAGGCACATAAATGTGATACCATTTTAACCAGTGCTCTATGTATGTTTATGTACCTGTCATTTATGTTACATTGGCATTTGCTTTGATAAAATGTGAAAATTATGTAAATTTCAATTATTTTTCCTAGTTACCACAAATGCAAAGAAGAATAATGAGTAACAAACATGTGGGCAGTGGGCTATGTTACCCATGTTTAAATACCAGCATTTTGTGTAGTTTCAGTAAATATATACTATTGCTATAGTAACATGACCTTCTGGGTTTCTACAGACCAGAGAAGCAATGCTGTGCGTTTTCCATTATGGACCCAAATATATCCTCTGCAGACTAAACTTAGCACCTTACGTGTTTAGAACCTATTTCTGCCAGACATCTGTAGTAAAGGTACATATAAATTCTTTCACTGCAAATATTATAGCCATAGTACTGTTCCTGCACTACTGTCTGTTTTCCTCTCACTGTATGTTCCTCCTGCCCTGTACTATTCTGTGTATGTCGATGAGCCTTTGTAAGTAAGTCCTTGACTCAAGGGTTGCAATTCTGATACCGAAATTAATAAATAAATAAAATAAGTGTGGTACCTCTGGAATGGGTACACTCTGTAGAATTCTAAAATGCATAGTTTTGTATTGGTTCTTGTGAACTTGGTTGAATTAGAGCTCCACAACTGCAGAATATTTCTTTGTGACAATTGGAATGAAATGTAATGTATACTTTTAGTATTTTTAGTTTCCTCTTTAGCACTGTATTTATTTACATTATCTTGCACAGCTGCACATATTTGTTTTGGTTTAGCAGAGACCAATTTAGTAATGGAACACTGTGTCTACATTTTGAAAAATATATGTGCAGCCTAGTACAAGGGATGTAAGGTGGGTAAGTCAAAATGCTGCACATGCTGTACCAGTATATACTGTATTCAGACTGTTAGTTTTAATGGACAGATCTGGTGTTATAGATTTCAAAGATATAAGCTCTTGTATGGTTATATATAGTTACAGCTTTTTAGCCTGCCTAAAACTTCAAACTGTTTGCATCCAAAATAAAATTGTGAAATTAACACAAAATATACACCTTGCAAATCTATAGTCAGTGGCAAGAATGTACAAACTGTTGTATAACTAGCCTTATAGCAGGACAACTTGAAAATAAATAATCTTTATACAAACTTGATTTTCACATGGAAAAAAAACTATAAAGACATCAAATGTACAGTTTGCCATCGATCTCACCTTTTATTTGGTAGAAATGACCTTATGCATAACTGTTCTCAGCATGTAAATAACTGTTCTAAGTTGCTAATCATTCTCCTTTCACATTTCCTCTTGATCCCTTCCACTCTTTCCCTTCAGCCCTCTATGGCTTTCCTACTATCCCCCTCCCCCCGTTATATCTTCTGAGCTCCCTTGCTCACTTTAAAATGCTTCGGCCCATACCTTCTCACCTCTGACGAGGCCCCTGGGCTGATGCCATCCCTTACCTTATTGATTATTAGATATAAGGCTGAGTCTGTTCTCATTTTCCTGTAAAGGGTCGTTTCATAAGACCCCACCCCCTCTAATATGACCCTTTGAATTCCAGGTTTTAATCAAATATGCACCTTGGCATACACTATACAATGATACATGTATTGAAACTTCTCTAGTTATATGCTCTTGTAATGTCTTGTATAATTCCTTGTTTTGTTTGTTCTCCATCTCATACTTTTCCAATATGTATTGTTTGTTTGATGTGGAACCTATGAAATGAGCTTGTTCTCAAGGGTGTTATCCAAAATTTCAATAAATAAAATAAATTAAATAGAGCACCACTGCTATAACATGTCCACCTATACAAAATATTTTTTGTTAGTTATATAGTACAGGCATAGAGAGGTTCAGCAACGTATAGCTTTCCATGGTTCTCAGTTAAATAAGTTTTCTGGGGTCTTTTCTGCAACATTTTTGAGTATAAACAGTGTTTTGTTTATATTTCAGGTAGTGTGTCATAGTCACATGACCAGCTATCGCCAAAACATTAATAACCATAAGAAGGTCAGTCTGACAATTAAAAAAAAAACATTCATGGTGTCCTTGCTTTTCCTTGAAGGGAACATGTGGAAATTGTAATTTTATATAATATGGTGCACACTTAAAAAAATGCCTGGCACACAAGTGTAAAATACCCCTGGCAGAGAAAGGATTAATTTATGGTAAGTAATCCCCCAGTTATATCTTAATGCTTAACATTCATTGTGTTCTTACATAGCTTAATACCCTTGTTATCCAATGTTGCTTTGAGTTTCACTAAACCACCTCATTAAACTTTTTAGATTGTTTTCAGAATGGCTGTTGACATGTTGGCAATCTTCTTGGGCAGCCAGATCGAATGGCACATTCTCATACATGCTCATTTAATGATCTGGTTGACTAATGATGGGAAAAAATGTTTCTAGCCCTGGTCGTTTGGTTATGTTTAGGTTTTGTGATTTGATATCCTAAACAGGATTAAATGGATTGTGCTTACATGCAACTCAAACAAAGTCTAATTTCATGTTTCTATTATGCGAACAAAGCTTGCCAAGACTTGGGACACAGTTTGGGCTAACTGCTAATCATTTCTGAGATACAATATAGTGATAAATAAGTATATTTCTCTGCAAATGTTTGCTTTCAGTATAAAACAGAGCCCTACAATTCTCTTACTTTCCAGCCTTTTTTTATTTTTAGTGTTGTTAGTCTTATTCTGTTTTTTTGCTTGCTTTTCTTTTCTATATATTCTTTTTAACTGTGGATATGACCTCATTTCATGTTCTCTGTCTTTGTGTTTCATTTATAGCTTTGGCAACCTATTGCTGTGATGCAAGGGGACATTCTGAGTGATGAAATTGTCTGAATGTTGGGTGAGTTGCTTATGGGCCACCTACTCAATGGCTCCACCTTTAGTGGGCAGCTGATTTGATCAGCCTCAGAGTCTCATCCAACCCAGGTGGTGTTATGCAATGCCAGGTCCATTAAAAACAAGACAGCAATAATTGCCAGCCTTATTGGGTCATTGGACCTGGCATGCATAACTGAGATCTGGCTGGATGGAAATGCTGGCCCGATTCTTGAGTCTACTGTTTCAGCTGGCTTCTTGGTGATATACTGCATGAGAGTGGATAGTAGGGGCAGGGGGGTGGCCATTTATTTTAAAATGGAATTGAGCCTGATAGATGTGCCAGTGGGGGAGTCCAGATCCTTAGAATATGTCTTGGATGCAGGTGTGAGGTGCAAAGTTCTTCTCATCTACCGTCCACTTGGGGACAGGAAGCAGTTTTTGCAGGAAGTCTCAGACTTCATTGTGAACATGGTGTTGGAGTCACCCAGATTGATGATGCTGGGTGACTTCAATACCTGGGTCGATGATGAACTTTCACAGTTTGGTCAAGACTTCCTCCAACTAATGATTTTTGTTGGCCTTCACACAGGTAGTTGCCTCTGCAATCCATAGTTCTGGTCATTCTCTGGACCTGGCCTTCCTCCTGGGTATGGAGGCCTCTGACTTGGTGGTGGAGCCAGTCAGTTGGTCTGACCATTACACTATCAGGTTAAATTTCCATGCCCCCCCTTATAGGCCTGCCCCTGTGGAGTTGGTCTGGTACCGCCCATTAAGGGAATAAGCCCAGATGGCCTGATGGCGATACTGGATCTAATAGGATTTCTGACTGCTAGCAGGGGTCCAGACAACCTGCTGCTGGACTCTATTGCTCCTGTTTATGTTTGCCCCTCACCCTTCACCTTCAGTCCACTTGGTTTGATGGGACTTTAAGGAGATGAGGAGAGAGGGGCAAAGGATGGAGTGACACTGGCGGAAATCTGGTCTTGATGCCAACAGGCTTAGATTGATGGTCCATTTTTCAGACTATCAATCGGCAATCTCCCATAAGAAGTAAGAGTTCCTGTCTGGGGAGATCACTGCTGCGAGGAACTGACTGGCTCAGCTCTTCTGAACTGAGGACAGACTGTGCAATCCAGCCTGTCTGCAAGTTCAGAGAGCATAGTCACAGGATAAGTGTGATGAGTTTGCTTGCTTCTCTGTGGATAAGGTAGCCAACATTAGATCAGAGATCTGCTTAGCTCACTCCAATGGACAGGGTGGTGATCGGTCAGAGGTTGCAGAACTATGGTTTGGTTGGTCAGCATTTAGTCAGCCAGTGATCATGGATGTCATAAGGATCATCCAGAATATGCGGTTGACCTGCTGTAGTTTGGACTCCAGGCCCAACTTGACTCCTTGTGGGGTGCGTTGAGATCATCGGCCTGATCCTGGCTGAGATAGTCCAGAGTTCACTTGAGGTGGGTGAGTCTCCTGACTCCCTGAAGGAGGCAATGGTGACACCCCTCCTAAGAAATCTTCTCTCGGCCCAGATTGTCTCGCCAACTTCAGACATCTCTAACCCGCCTTTGTGGGCAAGGTTATTGAGGAGCTGGTTGTGCTGCAGCTGGATGACCACCTACATCCATTACATCTATGATCCTCTCCATTTGGGATTTAGGAAGAGGCACAGCACCCAGACTTCCCTGGTTTGGGTGCTCAATGATCTCCTGATAGTGACAGATTGGAAGACTCATTTCATCTTAGTCCTCCTTGATCTCTCTGCAGCATTTGACACACTGTGGATCATGATGTATTGCTGAAGCACCTGCGGGCTATCTGTGGACTGTCAGGGACAGTCCTCAGATGGTTCCACTCATTCCTCATGGGTAGATCTCGGAGAGTTGCATCGGGAATTATTCCTCTGATGCTTTATCTGTATCATGTGGGGTACCCAAGGGTTCTGTGCTTTCACCTATGTTATTTGCGGGTGTGTATGCTGCCACTGGGAGACATTGTAAATTGGTATGGCTTGAGTTTTCACTGCTATGCAGATGGTACTCAGCTATACATGTCCTTTGTGCCTGACCAGGACAACACGGTCTCAGTGTTTAACAACTGCCTCACCAAGATCCAGGGCTGGATGAGGGCCAACTGGCTGAAGCTGAATCTGGACAAAACTGAGGTTTTGGTGTTGGACCCTGATCACTTGGTAGAGGGGTCCTTGGCAGGGCAGGCCTCTGGGATTTTGCTTGGAGGTTGCTAGCTGATGACCTATGAATGGGTGTGGAGTCTGGACATAACTTTTGATGAGGGGTTGACCCTGAAGCCTCAGGTGTCGTCCGTTGTCAAGACCTCATTTTACCATCTGAGGAATATTGCCCGGATTAAGCACCTGGTTCCGTCCGGTGATCTTCTGACACTGGTCCATGCCTTTGAGACCTCCGGCCTCGATTACTGCAATGCCATAGAAACATAGAAGTTGACGGCAGATAAGGACCGCAAGGCCCATCCAGTCTGCCCATTTCTTTTCTACCTTATAAATGTGCCATCGGCCTTTGCTCTGTCAGTGGCCTATCTATTCATACTTATCTGTATTGCTCCTTATGCCTATCCATGCTTGTTTGAAGCCCTGCACTGTATTCATAGCCATCACTTCCTGAGGTAGACTGTTCCATTTATCCACCACCTTTCTGTGAAAAGAATTTCCTCACTTTCCCCTTAATCGGCCTCCCTCTAATCTCATGCTGTGTCCTCTTGCCCTGCTATTTTTCTTATAGTTAAACATGTTAGACTCTTTCACCTTGTCAATGCCCTTAAGGTGTTTGAATGTTTCAATCATATTACTTCTTTCCCTCCTTTGTTCAAGGGTATACATATTGATCTCCGTTAATTTGTCCTCATATGTCTTCTGATGCAGTCCCTGCACCATTTTGGTTGCCATTGTCTGGACTGCCTCAATTTGGTTAATGTCCTTTTGAAGGTGTGGCCTCCAGTACTGCACGTAGATGGAGTACCTAGAGCTTCCAGGGGTTGATATCCGCCACTTGCAGCTGGTGCAGTACACTGCAGCCGGGTTGCTAACTGGGCTTTCTCAATCTAGCCATGTCACACCTGTGCTGCGCGGACTGTACTGGCTGCTGGTTCAGTGGCAGATCACCTTCAAGGTCGGCTTGCTGACCTACAAGGCCCTACATGGACAGGGACTGAGTTATCTGCAACAGCTCCTTTGTCCCTACCACCCCCTCCGACCACTCCACTCTGCCAATGAGGGATTGCTGGAGATTCCCAGAGTCTATTTGAAGACTTCTGGAGCCCGTGCATTTGCCTTTGCGGCTCCCACCCAGTGGAATTCTGTACCTCTTTGGATAAGGGGGTGCCTGACTGTGGAGAGCTTTAAATCTGTTCTTAAAACATTGTTATTCTCTCTCTTGCTTATCCCAATTATTAATTAATGGAATTTTGTAATTTTAATTGGTTTTCATTATTTACTGTTTTAGCTTTTTGTAAAAGCTTTGGTATTTTTGAATTGCACGGAAACAAATAAAGTTTATTATTATTATTATTTATTATTACTCTGTGCTGCAAGGAGGTCTAAAAGGTAGCACACAGTGTGAACCCATCCAGACTTAGTTACACAAATAAGAGGCATGGCAAAGACTGAACATAAAGATATGCAGAGCAGTAGAACCAGTTCATGTAGGGAACACTGGCATGTGATCACCAATCAAATCCCACTGCTTTCCCCCACACCCATATAAGGCAGTATGTACCACCATCTTCCTTTGTACATGGTGAGACTGTGCATGACAGGGTGTAGCTGTACATGGGGTAGTGTGCTGCAGTGCTGTGCAGCAGTTAGTGCTGGCCTGAATGGAGTGATGAACAGTGAAGCAGAAGCTACAGCACTGGAAACAAAGGCTAGAGGCAAGGATGTCACCCTGCCTATGGTGTTTGCCAGGTCCAGCCACAGCTGGCATCAGGATGATGGGGCAGCGGGCCATGTAACACCTGACATGGGTGGGTATACTGGCAAAATAGGAGAACATGGGTTTGGTAACTGGTGTGTAGCAACACAGTTGTGATGAATGCATGTTTTCCTCTGTAGGCTTTGCAGGACAACTATGTTTGCTAAAGAAGGTGCTGGCATGGTGTAGAGGATACCACAGCTAGGGTCAAGCAGGGCCTGGTCCACTGAACCCTTTCTAAAGTCATTGAAGCAACTGGAGAGGGGCTACTACTCATATGTAGATGAGTGGGCCACCCAGAGGATGGTAATCATGCAATTCCAAATAATTCTTCTGTAGGGTCCCGCTATATAGTAGTAGTAGTAGTAGTAGTAGTAATAGTAGTAGTAGTAAAAGTATGTACGTATACAAGAAAGCTGGTTCATCCACAGCCTGAAATGGAGACACAGAAAGCCAATGACAGTAAGATCAGTTAATTAGTTACACAAAAAAGTGGAATAGCCAGCAGCTCAGCAACTGAAGACTGACATGGCAAATGTATACTTATAAAAGCATTACAAAGCAAGTGATGGGGTCTGTTTAAACAAAACACTTGGCAAATTGTATTCAGAGCTAATTTACTTAACTGAGTCAAAAAAGGTACAGTAAAACAAAAAAACTCAGCCCTTAACATTTAAAAAAGGAAATTCAAGCTAGTCATTCATCTTAATACTTCACTAACCCATTGCATCAATTATTCAAAATATTTCAAAATACCCTTGATGTGGCTTGTGGTTCTGAGTCTGACTCCATATGTTGGTTGTTTTCTTCTCTGGAGCTGAAATTCACTTTGGTTTAGGCAACCGATTTTACAGCTTCTTGAGGATCATAAACAGTTTACTGAATACACAATAAATTTTTCCAGGAACTGCCAAGCTCTTTCAAAATAGAAGGAGTAGCCAACTCTTTCTTCTGTCCCAGGTAGAAATACTGAGCTCCAGGAACAGAAAAGTCACTGTTTCATCTGGCAGTGCTAGTTTATCAAGTCCCTATACCACTACAAACAACCGATCTCTGTTGTGTCAATGTAACTAACAGGAGACTGCATGGGGTGTTTTGTTGATCTGGTCAAAGTCAAGGTGTATTACGATAAGTTCTATAGATTCCTACTACAGGTCCAGCTCCAAATGTTTTGTGAGTAAAGAGGCAGCATACTGTGCTAGTCCAACTTCTCATACACTTCAGGTAACCCAAGAAACTTGAAATGCACAGAGCAAGCCTGGCTTTCTAAGTGCTTCAGCTGCTGCAGGAGCATTTTACTTTCTTTGATCAGGCCCAAAGTTGTAGATAAGGCCCAGGCTGCTACCCTAGTGGTGCCTTTTGCTTCCAAAACACCCACTCCTGCTTGCATGTCCACTGTGGACAATCTTGTCTGAAATTCCATGACCTTATGGTCCAAGCCCTAGACCACCTGCAAAACTATCATAGTTGTCAGCTCAAGCCTTTTCTCCCTCCATGGATTCAGATGCCAAGAGCTTCTAAAAGTTTGCCACTGCTACATGCAATAGAGGCCTGCTGCCCTTTTTCCCTCTCTGTGGAGGACATATGCATTTTCCCAATGACTTGAGGCTCTCAAAATTAAAACTTTTAAAGACCAATCATTAATGCACTGAGTTGGGATAGAAGCTGATCCAAAACATCACCATAAGGAAAGTAATGTTTGTATCTACTATGGCTGAAAAACACCTGCCTTGAAGTATTAGGCTCTGCTCCCACTCTTACATTTATATATATATATATATTTATTGTTGCTATCTGCCACATTATGAGTGTCTTCTCGAGTTCTTTGGATGAGAGAACTGCAAAGCAAAGTGTTCTTATGGTAATGAGGCAGCATAGTCAAATGAGTAGAGCACAGGCCTGGGAAGCAGGAGATTACAGGTTCAATCAAACCAGAGCCACCTACTCACTGTGTGAATCTGAGCACGTCCTTAACCGCCAGAGTTTCCTCCACCCAATGGTAAAGTGGGACCCACTAAAAATAAAATATTGCAGCTCGACTGGACTATCCTGGGTAAAATATATCATATAAAAATGCAAACTGAAGCTCATGGTGTGCCACTGTGTTACTGTGGTAAGGAAGGCAGAATACATACAGTAGGTCAGTTGCTGCCTTTCTACTCTTTCTCTAGTTCTTTGGGTTCTAAGAGTACCTGGAATGTCTGTTTTCTTTGGAATTCTTGTTAAATAGTTTCAGTGATAGAGTTCTTCAAAAATGATCCAAGATGACACCTAAGTTGTTCAGGAATAGCTCTTGCCTGATGGTGTAGCTCATGCCGATAATACCATTCTATTTGCTGCGGCTGCCAATTTATTGTATATAGAGACAATTTATCTTGGTATACATACTCAATTTTTGCCACATGTGTTGTTTTGTAAATGACCACACATGGTGGAGTTGTGCCTTTGAACAGCAGTTTCTTGATGCTGTGAACGGTATCCTGGTGTCCCAGGTTTTTGGTGTCCCTGGCTTGTGTTTGTTGGCTCTTGAACTTTTCTTTTCTTCAGGGTCCATTTAGATGTATTGAGGTGTCAATATCCTGTGTGTGAACTGTATGTGGACTACCTGGTGATGGCTGGATGAGTCCTGTGCTGTTTTTCCCTATTGGTGTGGTTCCCCTGTGACTGTAGCTCTGGGTAGGGAGCCCTCATTAGGCTAACTTGCTGGGGGTTTCCTCCATGTTGGAGACAAAGGCTCATCTGCTTGTAAACCTGGGAAATGTCTCCCCCTTGGCATTTGCAGTGTGGTTGTTTCTGTGGCAAGTCAGACCAGGAGCATGGTCTCCCCAGCTGAGGTGGTTTGGACTTGGTTCCCAGTGACAGCCTGTTTCGGATTTGTCGGCACACTTACGAGGAATAACAAGTCTCATAGATGAAGTGTTTCAGATAATCTTTTGCTGGAATAATGAGCAAATTAATGTGGGAGAACATTACTCAGGGACTTTGATCAATTATTGATGTTTTGAACCTGTTTTATGTAAGGTGAAACCAGGGCTCAGGGTTGTGCCAATGACTTTAAGGGCCCCCTGCAAAATATTTTGTGCAGCCCTACCTTCCTACTAATAAGTGTTAAATAAGCATTAGCACATGTGAAATATTTAGCAGAAGTTCTTTTGTATACCATAGTTTGTCTATACTATGCTTCTTCGCTTTGCTGGCACCAGAATTAAGGAACTGAACAACGTAATTTGTCTCTTTTCCTTCTGGTGACACTGGCACCACGATCAGATGTCTTGAGTAATGAGCCCTATTGCTTCTTTGCTTTGTACCTCTTCACCCAAAAACTGGTTTGAATCTGCAGTACAGATTCCACTGCTGACAGACCCAATTTCAAATGGATAAGCAAGGTATACAAGAAAGTTTCAAGTTTGTGGCAATACAATGTTTTCCTAATATGGAGTCCTGATGCAATGGGCTCCTCCAACAGTGCAGGTCATACTGCAACTGCATCTCTTGGACCACCCTGTTCATGGCCATGCTAGGGTGAGTTTATCTGTCTAATGCATTTTCCATTTTGTGTTTATATAAATGTCATCATTTCCATGATGTTGCAATTTCCCAATAACATAAACAAACAAACAAAGTGTTTATTTAACTTTATTTTTTAACTATTTAGTGCAAAAATATTTCTGGTGACTGGCCAGTATTGTATATGGTTACTACAGCTTTAACTAGGAATGTCCATACAGCCTGTTATCTACTCTGTCAAAGTTACAAAAAGCGCTTGGCAGCTTTGTATTTCGTTGTTGGGTTCTGTATTGTAAAATGAAGGCATTCTAGGGCATGGTGCAGTGTAGACACAAGGGGTGAGCATGGGGTGAATATTGTTTACTAAATACCTCCTGAGCACAAATGTCCAAACAACACATACTGTTTCCTATTCATGGTACTGAGGGAAAATGATCTTGGCCAAGGTAAAATAAGAAAAAAAAAACAAATAAAAACAAAACCTCGGATCCCTCCTTAGGCGACCAGGGCTAATCCCTTGCCACCCACCTCCCAACTGCAGTGATTTCACTCTTCCAATCCCCCCCCCCGTCTTTCTACCACATTTATTGTTTTGAACAGCAAATTGGTTCCTGGCACTGTGTCAGGAGCTGACACCATGATTAAAATCCTTTTCCTCCTTAGCTTGACCCCCCCACCAAACTTCCCAAATAGATTATTTGTCAAAGTGCCCCCTTCTGATCCCAAATCCTTGATGGTGGAGGTATTCCAACTTAATGCTGGCCATCCAAGTCATCCCCCTTTCCTAGGTAGGGAACATTTGGGCAGACTGGGTAAGTCAAGCAATCTTTTCCTGCTGGCATATTTTGTGTTTCTGTGTAACTTAAAACATGTTTTCCCAGCCAATGCAAACAGTCATCTGACTGCATTAGCAGGATGGGAGGTGTGCTCCATGGGGGGGGGGACCAGTCTCTGCCATTCATGAGGAGGCTGTAGTACATGGTTTAATATATGGGTGCTTCAAGATGCTTAGTCTCCATATCAAAATACGTTCTGCCTACTTGATTGTCACAATTGGCCCATGTTGGGGTCCATTCGATCTTACAGTAAAAGGGGAGAACTGATGCCTCAGGGAACCTTGTGTGGAGCAAGGCTCAGCACTTACAGTCCAGTCTTCTTTGCAGCCTGGCTGTCCTCTCTGGTTCACATGGTCTCCCTGGCTGTGACAAGGTACTCTCTAGCTGTGAACAGGGCTGCCTGATGAGCACTGAAACTGCACCTAGCTTATGAATGGAGGGCATCAAACCTACTTACCTGTGAGTTAGGATTCTAATCCTGAAGTACAATATCAGATACTGTAAATCTCCCATTATTAACCACCCTCGATTTGAAGCTGCCCTCAGTATGAGCCACAGGTAAAATGAAACATTGTAATTGAAGCTGCCCTTGACCTAAGGCTGCCTCTTATATAAAATCTGTCACGCTGTACACTTTTAGTTTGCCTTTGTACGGAGCATATACAGAAAAAATGAATTTATGAAATCGTCAAGAACAAATATATCCAACTTTAATTAAAGATTCTCATTCTAGGCGATTCTAGTTCACTAACTCCGCTCTTAATTCATTATTGCTGTCCAGTTTTCCCTCAGAAGCTGCTACAAGTGCCAAAATGCAATCATTTTGCAGCTAGGGTGCCAGATCCTGGCCTCAAAGATGACACAGAGACGATTCTCTGATGAAAGCACGACAGCCTTACAAGCACCCTCAGGCAATCCTAACAATTATTGATGGCAATACTGCCAGAGAGACGACAGACACAACCATTATAAGGCTTTTCATTATTTATAAATGATAAATCAGAAAGAATCACAATATGGGGCTTATTCTTTACGGTGTCCAATGATCAACATGCAGGCTTAAGTCCTAATTTTAAATGGTCCATGCTGATAGAATCCAAAAGCTACATTTCAGTCTAGTGACCCATACAAAGAAAAATAAGTTAACAAATATCCAATGTTTCCCTTTTCAATAGCAAATAACCAAAAAACTGAGCATTAAACTTGACCATTGCTTGAAGGGTTTTACTCAACTAATGTGTAATCCTTGCTATCTAGCCATTAGTAGAGAAATATTTTTTTTTACTTCTGCATTAGCTAAGAAATTAGACTTTGAAAAATACTGTAGTTATGGACTGATTGCATGTTTCAACATCAACATAATCCATCTCATGAATTAGTTGTTTGTTTGACTTAGAAAATGTGTCAGTTATTAATCACTTGAGATGTGAAACTTAAAACCTTTTCATTTATTAGTTACTTGGGATTTCAACTTATATTTTTGGGTGTTTCTATCTCTCAGCATACAAGAGAAGTAGTCTTTATGGGGCATAAAACCCTGGCACAATATATATCAGTTGGGGGTGAGGATATAGCATGCACCAAGCAGGAAAGGGATCTTGGGGTTATCATCTGATGACCTCAGGGTAGGAAACAGTGTGACAAGGCAGCAGGTAAAGCAAATAGGATGCTGGGATGTATAGGCAGGGCATCACCAGCAGGAAAGGAGGTCATAATTCCACTATACAAGACAGAAGTGAGGCCCCACCTGGAATACAGTGTACAGTTCTGAGACCATACCTATGTAAGGACATAGACAGGGTAGAGAAGGTTCAGAGGAGGGCAACAAAGATGGTGCATGGATTGCATCACAAGTCCTATAAAGACAGGTTGAAGGAACTGAACATGTACTCCCTGGAGGAGAGGAGGGAGAAAGGGGATATGATAGAGACATACAAGTATCTTACAGGGAGGAACAGGGTGCAGGAATACACTATTTTTAAGCCAAAAAGATGTTCCAGGACTAGAGGGCATGGGATGAAGTTGGAGGAGGACGATTCAGAGGAAACATGAGGAAGAATTTCTTCACAGAACGGTGGTGGACAAGTGGAACACCCTGCCAGAGGAAGTGGTGGGGGCTGAAACAATCACAGGATTTAAGAATGCATGGGATAGACATAAAGAATTCTGGAGGTCGGGGTGAGGGCAACAGAATTCTGGAAAACATAAACTGAACTTACAAGCTCAAATGGGCAGACTGGGTGGGCCACAGGCCCTTATCTGCCGACACTGTCTATGTATCTATGTAGTCTGCAGGGAAAGCAATATATGGGATCTACTGCAGCGTGCTAGGAAAGAAGAAATATCCAAATAGTTTGGTTTTTGTGCGTATCTCAAAACCACAGGTAATATGTATACTTTCAAGCCTCATTTCTAGAGCAAGACATCATGGATATGCAGTTCCTTGTGTGAGTCAGGCTGACAAGGCTTTGCCAGAATAGACATCATCATTTAAACAGGCTTGTGCATTTGATCCTGTACAGACTGAGAATGACAAAGTACAGACATGTGATGCATCCTCTTTGAGATTCCTCAGTGTGCTATAGTCATACTCTCAACTAAGCACCACGTCAGAACTCCAGTGCGCACAAGCCCAACCCACTGGGTCCCCCTCCTACACACAAGCCCAGCTCACTGCGTCCCCTCATACACCCAAGCCTGCCCACTGGGTCCATTCCTGCACAGAAGCCCAGCCCACTGCGACACCTCCTGCACACAAGCCCAGCTCTGTGGGTCTCCTCATGCACCCAAGCCCAGTCCTTTGGGTCTCCCTTCTGTATCTAAAACCCACTTAGTGGGCTCTCTTCTGTACACAAGTCTAGCTTACTGGGTCCCTCCTGTACATAAGCCCAGTTTACTAGATTCCCTACTGCTCCCAAGCCCAGCTTACTGGGTCCCTCCTACTCACAGGCCAAGACTACTGGGTCCCCTGCTGTACACAAATCCAGCCCACTAAGTTCTCTCCCTACACACAGATCAGCCCACTGAGTCTCCTTCTGCACCCAAGCCCAGCTCTGGGTCCCCTACTCTATTCAAGCCCAGCCCAACTGGTCCCCCTGCACCCAAGCCCAGCCCACTAGGTCCCGTCCTGTACAAGCTCACCCCATTGAGTCCCATCCACATGGAATTATGTGATAAGGCACCCTCTGATCCGAGTCCCAGTGGGTGACTGCCTGGCGAGCGCACTGGGGTGACAGGGAAGAGGCCGAGTAGCATTGAGAGTGATGGCAGCAGGCAGAGGTGACCAGGGTGAATGCTCAATAGTGGGACCCAATGCTTGCAGACAGTAGGAGTGAGGTCAGGGATGGTCGACATTGCATTCATCCCCATGTAAATCGCAAACCCTCCCATCGCCTGCCCAACAGTGCACACAGTCCAAATGCCCTGGTGGCTAATGGTCCCACCCCTCCATCCATTCAGCTCCCCCCCAAGTATATAGTAATAGAAGGTATGCACCCAGGATGGCGACACCAATACAGCAAAAATGTAAATGCCGACAACATCAACGTTTTCACTGTAATAGACTGCCTGAGACCCAGGTACTCTCTCTCACGGTTCTGCACCCCCTCTCCAATCCAACTCCAACTAGGAGTTAGAATCCTAGAGATCATGGGGTGTGGGGGCAGAGTCCCCTGTTGAAAAAACGGCCGGGGTCTCAAGTCAGATTTATGTTAACCACAAGTTGTGGTTGACATAAATCCATCGCTGTGATGGTGGTCAACAACTTAGTTGTCAAACTGGCATTGTAGAGCCATGATAGAGCTCCCCAATCTCCGTCTGTATGCGTTATTAATATAGTGACTGGTGGACTAGAGGTTGAACAACCCCTCTCCCCATCCCTGACCCCAGTCCAGCAAGTAGTCCCATTCCTGGTGGTCTAGTGCCCCCTACCCCAGGTGTTCCAACCACCCCACTCCACCCCCACCATAAACCCCAGTGAGGGTGGACCGGACAACCCTCCTTATTTTTCCATAGCTGACTGCCCACTTAGCTGTTAAAGAATGAGCATGTTCCTGTACAGGAATGCGCACGCTCATTGGCAGCTCAGTGGGCAGTCTGGCCATGAAGAAGTGAGAAGGGCTGTGCCAGTCCACCCATGCTGGGGTTTACTTTGGGGGTGGGAGTGGGATGATGGGACACGTGCTGGGGTGGGGGGCACTAGACCACCAGGAATGGGTACTGCCTGCTGGGACTGGGGATCGGGGATGGGAATGGGGTTGTTCAACCACTAGTCCACCAGGCAATATATTGATAACACGTATGGATGGAGATGAAGGGGTTGTGTCCTACATCCATGGCACTTTGCTACTGACCCCATGCCCCTTCAGTGTTGCCACACATCACTCCCTTGTGGTGCTGTGCTGCTATGTGCCCCCCACATTGCAGCTATTGTGGCTGTTCTGTGGGGCCATGGGCACCTTTGTGCTGCATGCCGCCTGCAGCCCTCGCCTGTCCAGGCCCTGTCCTCCAGAAGCTTGCATGCTTGACTGTAGCTGCTCATTCCTTTGCCCTTAGTGGGACTGCAGCTACAGTTGCTCATCCACTGTCGGTGGGCTTTCAGAACCTTTGCCCTTTGAGCATACACTCGTGGAGCCTCACCCAACTGACCACGCTGATATTTTAGTGCTCTTTCTGGCTACCATCATCCTACACCCAATCTCAGCCCACTGGGTTTTCATTTCATTTCATTTTTTTTTTATATTTGTTAACTTGATGAGCATGACTGCCCATTTTCACAAGTAAACACTTAACAAAATAAGCACATTACATATACAAATAATACATACGAAAATATATAAGTACTTTACAAATAACAAATTAAGATCTACAGTTCCCCTTCTGACAAGTACATGAGTTAGAACTGTTTAACCAGAATTTCAATCTTACTTTAAGTATATGGGAGAAATATATTTAAAGAGCTAGTGGAACCAAAACAGCAGACAGAAAAATAACACTCATTTTAAGTAGTAGTCAGTTGTAACTTTTTTATTTCAGAAGTATTTTTCTTTTTCCTTTCTCTCATAAGAAAGTATTCTATGTGATAATATTGTGCTGGATGTGTGGAACAGCTCTTAGCCTGGCAGCTGACATATCTAACTCTACTGCCCCACATTACATCATCAGCATTGTGAGTTCACAGACAGTGACATCACAGATGTATGACCTGGCAGTCACTTACTTGCTGTTCTTAAGTAGCAGTGATGTCAACTGCAGAATAGGCTGCTAGCTGCATAATCAATATACCAAAGGTCTTTTCTGCTGGCATTTTTGTATGTTTGTATGTCACAGTCAGTGAGATCACAATGCTGATGATGCAGTGTGGGGCAGTAGAGCAAGATATGTCAGCTGCCAGGCTAAGAGCTGTTCCACAAATCACACCTACTAACATCAGGTAAGCAGTCTTCTAATTAAATAAAGGAAAATAAAAACCTCAGATGTAAACAGTAATGGCTGACCACTTTTAAAATCTAATATTAGCTTTAGGCAGTACACTAGCTCTTTAATCAATGTGTTTGGAATAGTATTAAAGGGGAACTGTCATCAACAGGGTTTCTTAATGTCTGAAAGACCATAAACAGCTAATTTGAGTGAGCCATTGTGTTTATCTGTGAGTCTTTGCAGTCCAGAGTTATTCATATGTAAATCAGCCTATAATTAAGGGCTGGGGCAGCCATATGTTTTAGGCGCCTGACAGGAAATGATGCCACCAAGGATCTTGGCCCTCCATTGACTGTAGGTTAAATAGGAAATCACCTGTTTTATTAAGTGTGTTTTAAGGTGTTAGTACAACACTTTCTACCTTTGTAATACTTGTTTTGTATGTGCATTGAAACTAGTAAATTATCACCTTTACATTTCAAACTGTTAGTAAAAATAATCCATCTTTAGGGTTGCTTTAACCTCTAGGTTATACCGCTAGCTAATCATTAAAACTCACATCTCAAGGCTGGCTCTTGATTGCCAACAGGTATTGGGGCCCCATATCAGGATTTCTAAACCCTGTCTGTGTTCATGTCAGTACAGATTTCTGGGGCTGCCACAGCACCAACTTCTGTCTTTTTTGATTCCCTCTCTTACAGTCTTTTCTCTTACAATTTTGGGTGTGAACTCAGTTCTACAAGATGCAAATGTGGCTACGTACCTACTGGTCTGGCATCATGGGGCCAGCCTTGAAATGTGAAGTTTTTGATTATCAGCTGGCAGTACAGCCTAGAGGTTAAAGCAAAGAGCTGTGAACAAGCTTCATTCATCTAGCAGAATGGATTTTGAGTCCATCATGCTCTTCTTGTATATTGTGTGACCAGAGCAAGTCACTTAACCTCCCTCTGCTCCCAAACACACCCTGGAACAAGCTGTAGCTGTGTGTCTTTCCTGGACAAAGGCAGTAAAAACAATCTGTGCATGTGTTATAATTCTAAAAATATTATGCTCTTTCTATCCAGATTTGACTTGAAAGAAAAAAATAGAAAAATAGTTACTTGTTTAATAATTGCAAAAACACATAGATGGACAACACAGTTAAAACATGCATAACCTGAAATGCATTATTAAAAGATTATTTTACTTCTTTTGATGACATTAAAAGTATAACAGTTTCTTACTGAAATACTTTGGATGAAATGGAATTTTCTACCATAAAGGGAAAAAATCAACCTGGTTGATCCTGCCTCCCATACCCTTTGAGCGTGTCTTACATTCCGCAGCTATGCCGATGGACCAGCATGCCATTCCCACTGTAATGTGAAAAAAGAAAGACCCCCCAAAACAAGGGGAGAGACAGGCTGTGTGTGTGTGTGTGTGTGTGTGTGTGTGGTGTGTGTGTGTGTGTGTGTGTGTGAAGTGTGTGTGTGTGTATCTGAAGTGTGTGTGTGTGTGTGTGTATATCTGATAGAAGTGTTGCACTAACTGAAGTGTGCTAAAAGGAAACACATTATCACCATTAATTAAATAAAATAATATGTGGGTGGGTGTAAATCAGACTTTTGCACACACCCTTGGTGTAAAATCTTATAAACCACTCTGACTTTGCCATTGGGGTTAATGTAACATCCACACCTCGGCTGTGTGTAAAATGTGGCTAACACACACACACACACACACACATATTATTCTATATTTAATAATGCAGTTCAGATAATGCTTTTTTAAACAATGTTGTCCATCCATGCATTTTTGCAACTAATAAACAATTAATGGTGTCCTATTTTTTCTTTTCAAGTCACATCTGGATAGAAAGAGCATAATATTTTCAGAATCATAACACATGCTCAAATTGTTTTTACTGTCACTGTCCAGGAAAGGCACACAGCTACAACTTGTTTCTGGGTGTGTTTTGGGAGCACAGGGAGATTAAGTGACTTACTCTGGTCACACAATATACAAGTAGAGCATGTTGAAATCAAACCTCATTCTGCTGGATGAATGAAGCTTGTTCACTAACCTCTAGGTTGTACTGCCAGCTGTTAATCAAAAACTACACATTTCAAGGCTGGCCCCATGATGCCAGGCCAGTAGGTACATAGCCACATTTGCATTTTGTAAACCTGAGTTCACACCCAAAATTGTAAGAGAAAAGGCTGTAAGAGAGGGAACAGAATAAGGCAGAAGTTAGTGCTGTGGCAGTCCCAGAAATCTGCACTGACATGAACACAGCCAGGGTTTAGAAATCCTGATACAGTATGGGGCTCCAATACCTGTTGGCACCACAGAGCCAGCCTTGAGATGTGTAGTTTTTAATGATCAGCTGGCAGTATAACCTAGAGGTTAAAGCAATCCTAAAGATGGATTATTTTTACTAACAGTTTTAAATGTAGGGGTGATAACTCACTAGTTTCAATGCACATACAAAGCAATTATTATAAATGTAGAAAGTGTTGTAATAACACCTTAAAACACACTTAATAAAACAGACAATTTCCTATTTAACCTACAGTCAATGGTGGGCCAAGATCCTCGGTGACATAATTTCCTGTCAGGAGCGTAAAACATATGGCTGCCCCAGCTCTTAATTACAGACTGATTTACATATGAATAACTCTGAACTGCAAAGACTCACAGATAAACATAATGGCTCACTCAGATTAGCTTTTATGGTCTTTCAGACATTAAGAAACCCTGTTGATAGCAGTTCCCCTTTAAAAATGCCTGGTGCTCTAAACAGCAATGATCTCTGTCCAAATGTTTTTTAAACAATGGCACCTTAAACATATCTAGACTGAGACCTAGTTCCCGTGCTATTTACACTTCTAGGGAAGAGAGAAAATATGGAATTTGTTAATAACCCCCTGATAACTTTGAACAAAACACCCCCATTTTAATGTTCATTCTGTTTTCCAGAGATGGGCAATTAGCACTTCTTTGTAAATCACATCTGTGTGTTCTAAAAGGAGAGTCAGTCATAAATATTAGAACATTGTTATATGTAACCTGAAGCTTAGATAATATCTTGACACTAGTTGAAGTATAAATTAAAATCCCATAATCATGTACTCCAAGGAGAAAACTGTGGGTCAGTTCAATTTTGGATTTTGGAGTCAACAATGATTTTATTCTATACATTCCTCCTGACCTCTGATGTATAGTTTTTATTAAAGATTCAGTATGTTTTTTCAAAGGTCAGTCTAGAATCTAAAATTATTCCAAGGTATCTAACGTTGTCAATTTATTCTACAGGCTGTCCATGTAAATCCACCAATGGGGGCATAACAGAATTTTTTCCTTTACTATTAGAAAATACCATCAATTTAGTTTTTCTAAAGTTAAGTAACATTTGCTTAGATGAAAGCCATCTTTGGAAAACCTGTGTAGTTATCTTGTATGACCTCCATGGCATACCCGGATTAGCATTAAGATAAAATATAACTGCATCATTTGCAAAAAGTATCATTTGCGATTTCTTACTTGTAACAGATGCAGAATTCATATATAGGAAGAAAATCAATGGCCCCAAAATTGAGCCTTGGGGTACTCCACACTTGATATTTTTGTACTGTGACAGCATTCCTTTAATAATAATTTTATTTGCCCTGTCTTTTAAATAATTAGAATACCAGTTCATAACTTCACTTGAAACGTTAACTTTGGTTAGGGAATGTGGTAAAATATCATGATTTACTAAATCAAAGGCCATGGTGAGGTCCTCAAATACAGCTGCAACAAAGTCCCCCTATCTAGGGAACTCTGTATGCAGCTGGTGAACCCCAAGGCTGTCCCTGTGGAGAGTTTAGACTTAAATCCATGTTGGTATTTAGACAACATATAATATTTTTCCAAGAATTCAGTGGTTTGATCAAAAAGCATCCTTTCTAATATTTTTGATAATGCTGACAAAAGTGAAATGGGTCTGTAGTTTGATAAACTTTCTTTACTACCATTTTTGAAGATTGATTTTATGATTGCTGTTTTCCATTATTTTGGGAAAGTACCAGAGCAAAGTGAAAAATTAAACAAATCAGCAATAGGTTTTGCCAATGCGTCTATTCCCATTTTGATAAACCTATAATCTAGTCCGTCATGCCCCAACATGGGCCTGGGATTATTTTAAGTACATAGTCTTTTACTTGTAATGGGGTCACTATTTTAAAATAAAATTTGGTCTCCAGATCCTGACCTTCCACATTGGGAACAATATTTGGGTTGACTACATTAGATTTATTTTAGTATTTTTCAAGGTCCCCCCAAAAATTATTAAACTTTTCTGCCAATTCAAGTGGGTCCTTAACTACTTGATCCTTATCCTGACAGATACAAGCTGAGATGGCTTGGTTCCTCTCCCACACCTAAGACAGCCTGCAACGTCCCCATCTTGTACCCAAGCCTAGCTCATTAGGTCCCCTTGTCATGGGTGGGTTAAAACAGATCACTCAGGAGTCAGCAATAAAGGTACAATATACCTAATAGGTATGATTTTATTAACAAAAAGAATAAAATAAAAATAAAAACAAATCAAGGCTTACAGCAGCGTACCTCGAGAAATCAAAAAATAAATGAAAATGAAGGAGAAAGTCATAGCTTTACTGCCAAGAAGCTAGCAGAACAATATACTCTGTGCTCTCCCTCAGACCAGAGATACATTGGGAGATCCACACAGGACCTCTCCCTAACCACATTTGACATATCAATGAGAAGGAGCTTCTTTTAAAAGCAGAAACTCCTCTTTGTTTTAAAACTCACCCCTTATTAAATCTAAATATGAAATAAACCCCTCTTTATGACACATTCTGATATATTCATAATATGTACTACATAGTTCTGATGGAATATACAGTATTTACAGAGGAATGATAAAGCAAGGATTATATCCAACATAATATATCTGTTAGTACTCACAAGGGGGCTGCATTATATTCAAACTCTATGTAGTCTAAGCAGTCTTTACGCCAAGGACAGACTACACTTGAGTGAGGAGGGAAAGAAAGCGTTGAAACAGAGGATGGAGGAGTACATAGAGGAAGTTGGGAATTTAAACTAGGAGTGGGGGGTGGCAAGTGGGCAAGAGACATGCAGAGACCACAGGCTGGGAAACCATGTGAGCTCACCCCCATAACAGTGACAAAGGACAAATGGCAAGTACTATTAGTGATGCTAGGAAAGGAGGGCAGGATGGGAGGGGTGGGAAAGGGTGGATGATGGTTACCCTTAATGCTAGAAGCCTTGGGAGGAAAACTGCAGAGTGACAGGTGCTCATGGCAGAGGAGGTGGACATTGCAGCCATCACAGAAACATGGACACCCAATACAATGACTGGGACCTGTCTGTACCAGGTACAGGTTATTTCATAGGGACAGGGTGATTGGGAAAGGAGGGGTGGCACTATATGTGAAGGAAGGACTGAAGTGTGTAAGGATGGAAGGGAGGAGGTAGTACGAAGTCACTTTGGATGCAAATCCAGGATTCCAAGAATAGGATTCTCAGAATGGGAGTGATGTACAGGCTGCCATCTCAGATGGAGGAGTTAGACAGGGAACTAGATGGACAGATCATGAGGACCTGTGAGAAGGGTAGTGTGGTGATTGTGGGGGACTTAAACATGCCAGGAGTGGACTGGAGTACCCCAACAACCAGGAACAGAAGGGAGCAGGTACTGCTGGATGCCTTCCAGGACAGCTTCCTGCTGCAAATGGTCAGTGAACCAATCAGGTTAGGGAATACCCTTGACCTTGTGCTGGCAAATGGGGACTTTGTGAGAGAAGTTACAGTGGAAGAACCACTGTCAGGGAGTGACCACCATTCAGTATGGCTGACAGGCTGACATTGAGTATGGGCAAGGAAGGAGTGGAATCTGGCACAAGAGTGCTGTACTTCAGGGACATTGGGAGGATGGGGGAAGTGGTAAAAGGGTACCTGGCCAGAATTCAACCTAGTATGGACATTAACCAGTGGTAGGAGCTCATAAAGCTGGGGATAGTGGAGGCAACCAAGGCTTGCTGCAAGGCCCAGAGCAAAAAGGCTAGGGCTAAGAAACCGAGCTGGTTGAGCAAGGAGGTCATGGAAAAGGTAAGGAGGAAAAGAGCTGCCTTTAGAAGATACAAGAAAACAGGGAGGGGGGAGGACAGGGAGGAGTACTTGACGGAATCAAAGGAGGTGACTCGAGCAGTAAGGGGAGCCAAGGCATCTATGGAACTCAGGCTGGCACAAGGCATTAAGAAGGGGGAGAAGGACTTCTTTAAGTACATCAGGGAGAAAAGGAGCTGTAAGGACCACATAGTAAGGATTAGGAAGGAGGGGGGTTGGGTGGTAGCAGGGTGCGATAAGGCAGAAACACTAAATGATTACTTCTGCTTGGTATTTACTAAGGAGAAGAGGGTGACACCAAGGGGAAGGAATGGCAGAAACAGGGGCAGGGGTGACAGATGGGAAATCATGGAGGGCAGAGTTCGGAGGGTTTGAAGGCATGAGGGTGGACAAGGCACCAGGCCTAGATGGCATCCACCCCAGGGTACTAAAGGAGCTGGCAGAGGTCCTTGTGGGACCTTTGGCAGACCTATTTAATGCCTCACTACACCGGGTGTATACCTCAGGACTGGAGGATGGCTCATGTGGTGCCCTCCACAAGAGTGGGCCCAAGGATGAACTGGGGAACTACAGACTGGTGAGTCTCACATCCATCTTGGGTAAACTAATGGAGATTATCCTGAAGGAGAGGCTGGTAGCCTTCCTAGAGGCCAAAGGACTACAGGACAGCAGACAGCATGGTTTCACACGTGGCAGATCCTGCCAAACCAACCTGGTGGAGTTCTGTGACTGGGTAACTAGGCAACTGGACAGGGGCCATGCAGTGGATGTCCTGTATCTGGACTTGCAGGCATCGACCGGGCCACATGGAAGGCTGGGAAGTAAGTTAGAAGGCACAGGGCAGGTGCAAAGCTAGTGAGATGGGTAGGGAACTGGCTTCAGGGAAGGCAACAGAGGGTGGTGGGTGGGGAGCGCTCACACCCAAGGGTAGTGACGAGCGGTGTTCCACAGGGCTTGGTGTTGGGACCAGTGTTGTTTGGGATAGTCATTGCAGACATATCATGGGACATCAAGAGCAAGATCAGTCTGTTTACTGATGATACCAAGGTAGGAGTGGTGGTGGATGACCTAGGGGGATATCAGGGGTTGCAGGATGATCTGACAAAGCTTGAAACCTAGTCAGACACCTGACAACCAGGGTTTGATGCCAAAAAGTGCAAGGTGCTGCATTGTGGGATGAAGAACCCAAGGAGGAGTTACCAGCTGGGGGGAGTGCAGCTAGCCAAGACAGAGGAGAAGGATCTGGTGGTGCTCATTACAGGGTCAATGAACAACTCAGCACAATGTAGGAAGGCAGCTGCAAACGCCAACAAAATGCTGGGTTGCATTGCAAGGGGTATATCCTCGAGGAGGTGATTCTGCCACTGTATAGGTCATTGGTTAGACCGCACCTGGAGTACTGCATGCAGTACTGGTGCCCGTATCTGAAGAGGGACATTAAGTTACTGGAGGGGGTGCAGCACTGGGCGACAAAGATGATCAAGGGGCTGGGGGACTCATCATATGAGAGGAGGCTGAGGGAACTGAACATGTACTTGCTGGAGGAGAGGAGGGACGGGGGGACATGATTGAAACCTTTAAGTACATGAAAGGAATAAAAAAGATGGGTACAGAGGGGCTGTTCAAAGTAAGGGAGGGGAGGGACACCAGGGGCCATGATATGAGACTGGAGGGAAGAAGATTCAGGAGGGAGATGAGGAGACACTTTTTTATGGAAAGGGTAGTAGCTGGGTGGAATGCGTTACCTGCAGAAGTGGTATCCAGTAGAACAGTGGACTGCTTCAAAAGGGGATGGGACAGGACAAGGGGGAGGGTCAATGTAGGGGAAGGGTGGAAGGAAGGGGCAGCTGCAGAATAAGGGGTGCTAGATACACATTTGAGCAGACTTGATAGACCTCTAGGCCTTTATCTGCTGGCAAATTTCATATGTTATTATGTCTTAAATCTCGCCCCTTCTACCTGTGATGGACAACCACCACCCATATAAAAGAAGCAGGCAGAGTGCCACTGACTCCTATAGGAGACTGCATCCAGCAATGAGAACAAAACTGATTGGTAAGGAGAGCTCTGCATAGTTACCTGTAAAGAGCTCTCAAAGACACCAAACATTTTATTATTATAATCATTTTGTCTCTTATGTTCTAGTTCGCTATCGCTACCTCGGTTATGGATATGACAGTATTTTAGCAGCTGAAGTAGTATTTTAACAGTAACGATCACCATGGACAGTAAATTCTATTTCCTAAGCGCTCTGCCTAAACGCTATGCCTATTCTGCATATTCTGCAGTAGTGCTTTTCAAATTACTTAATTAACTTTGGAGAGTCCTTCTCCATGGAGCCATGGACCCAAGACTGTAGTAGGACCTCTCCCAGTCTTTATACTACAGTGTTTGGAATTAGGAAAGGAGCCGCTTTCAAGCAGCGGTTATGCAGCGCGTTCACCACAAACATGTGAGAGGAAACGGCTAACCCAGTTAACCTCCACAATGAACCTCAGTCAGCAAACCCAGATAGCGCTGTAGACACATAGCAAAACTACCATTTTTCTACTCAGAGCAGCCAGCTATGAGGTGCCAACAGGATTTGAATGGAAACCAGCATGGAAAACAGGAATAGAAAGACAAAGCTCAAAGCATGCTGCAGCGGTTGGCCATTCCACTGTAGCAAACACAAAACTAGAGACACAAAGTACATGAGGGGAAATGGCAGTAGAAAAAACAGATGCTGTTGTGGAACAGACTTAAAAGAAAGTAGAGACAGGCTACGTCCATACTGAAACCTGTACATTCTGGCACACTCGGGGGGCAGTTTCACACCCTCCTATATACAAGCCCAGCCCTTGGTTTTCTCCTGCACCTACACCCAGCCCACTGGGTTTCCTTCTGTACACAAGTCCAACCTACTGGGTTCCCCTCCTGCACCCAAGCCCAGCCTGCTGGGCTCCTCCTACACCCAAGACCAGCCTGCTGGGCTCCTCCTACACCCAAGACCAGTCTGCTGGGTCCCCCTCCTGCAACCAAGCCCAGCCCTTTGGGATCCCTTCTGCTCACTATTTTAGCTCTGTGAGTCCCGTCCTGAACTCAAGCCCAACCCACTCTGTCCCTTCCAGCACACAAGCCTAGCCCTTTGGTTCCTCTTACATAGAAACATAGAAACATAGACTTTGACGGCAGATAAGGACTGCTAGGCCCATCTAGTCTGCCCTTCTGCAACTAAGCCCTGTCCTCTGGAACTCCCTCCTGCACCCAAGTCCATCCCACTGGGTCCACCTGTTGCTAAAAGAGCCCAGCCCATTGAGGTCCCCCTTCTGCACACAAGCCCAGCCCACTTGCTTCCCCATCTGTACCCAAGCCCATCCAGGTGGGTCCCCCTGTGCACCCAAGCTCTACCTAATATGTCCCCTTGCACTCAGGAGCAGCTGAGTGGGTCCCCCTTGGTACACGAGCCCAGCTCACTGGGCCCCTTCATTTACCCAAGCACAGCCCAGCTGCTGTTCCTTAAAACAAAACCCAGTGGTTACCCCCTGCACAAATATCCAGTGGATCACATGATCAGCTGATTTAACTATGAGCAAATGCACACGTGCTTTCATTCAGAAGGAGGTGGTCAGCTGTAAAAGAGGGTGGGTTGTGTGTGTCACTTGTCTTCTTCCTCTTTACAGTCATCACTCACCTGCTTTTGGGTACTGGGAGGGTGGAGGGTGGGTAGAGGGTGCTGTCAGGGTGGAAGGATGTGAGTCATATTTGATTCAACATGAATAAGCACTGAAAGATGATGGCTGGCCATAGAGGTGGGCGGATTGTGCCAAACACCCATTGTGGAACATTTTTTAAATATAGCCCCTTGGTTTCCTTCCTGTACCTAAGCCCAGTCCACTGGGTTTCCTCCTGTACATAAGCCCAGCCCACTGGGTCCTCCTTCTGCACCCAGGCCCAGCCTACTGGGCTCCTCCTACACCTATACTTGCGCCCTGCTGGGTTCCCTCCTGCAACCAAGCCCAGTCCTTTGGGACTCCCTTACTCACTATTCTAGCTCTCTTAGTCCCTCCCGCGCATAAGCCCAACCTACTCTTGTCCCTTCCTGCACACAAGCCCAGCCTCTGGTTCCCTTCTGCAACTAAGCCCTGTTCTCTGGGACCCCTCCTGCACCCAAGTCCATCCCACTGGGACCCCTGCTGAAAAGGGCAGACTGCTGCCCCCTCCTGCACACAAGCCCAGCCCACTTGATAATCCCCTTCTGTACCCAGGTCCATCCAGGTGGGTCCTCCCATGCACCCAAGCCCTGCCTAATATGTCCCCCTCACACAGGAGCAGCTCAGTGGGTCCCCTGGTATCTGAGCCCAGCCCACTGGCCCTTCTTTACCCAAGCACAGCACAGTTGCTTTCTCCCAAACAAAGCCCAGCAGTTACCCCTGCACACATATCCAGTTGATTACACGATCAGGTGGTTTAACTATGAGCAAGCACACAAGTGATTTCATTCAGAAGAAGGTGACCTCCAGCTGTAGAGAAGGCTGGGTTGCATTGGTTGTCTTCTTTCTCTTTATAGTCACAACTCACCTGCTTTTGGGTACTGGGAGGGTGGAGGGTGGGAAGAGAGTGCTGTCAGGGTGAAAGGATGGGAGTCATATTTGATTCAACTTGAATAAGCACTAAATGCCAGTGGTGGGCCATAGAGGTGGGTGTGTTGTGCAAGCCACTCATCATGGAAGATTTTTTTAAATATAGCCAATTTAATGGACATCGTGGCTGCTGGGGGGTAGAAGGGTGGATGGATTCTAACAGTGTGTGGAGTGACAGGGGTTGTAGATCTTACAGGATATAGGGTAGGGACTGTTTTTTTAATATTATATTTCCCAAATAGGTTATGCAGGAATAATGCCACTATTCATTATTTGGCTCTAAATAACCAATTGAATAGTGCATTATTCCTGGTATCGGGAAATACTATTCGTTACTTGCACACCCCGAGTTGCCTTTTATTTTCTTGTTTAAATGACTAGGGCACTTTAAGAATATGGCAGTCCTTGGAGTACATTTTTTTTGTGGCTCAGTATGCCTTTCCTAATCACCAGTTTATGGAAGGAAGGAAGGAAGAAAGGATGGATTGTGTATCTTTGTGGTTGCCAGCAGAGAAGAGTTTACTATAGTGGATTATATGCATGCCTATGGCTGGCACTTTAATTTCTGCAATGGTTTTAGACATTGAATAAATTTCTTCTATGGACACTGAATACAAATCTGCTCTATCTGTAAAATAATCTCAACTACAACTCCCAGGATGCACCAGATGCTTTCTGATTCTGGCCTAACCAAAATGCCTTGTTCCTCCCCTGTCTTTCTGAACCTTGTAGCAGTTTACTTTCACATTTCATGCACAGCAGATTGGATAGGTTAGAAGTTTCTCCTTGCCTTAAATGTGTCCCTGCTCAGGTAAGAGGTTTAATTTAGCTCTTATTTTCTAACTGAAATGCCAAGTTCTGCAGTTTCCATTTGATGTTGGGTTTTGTGCAGTAAGTACATGGCAGAATTGAAATGAAGCACACTGAGAATTATTTTGTGACTACATGTATTTACGTCAAATGGATAGGATAGGGAGATACAGCATCAGCGTTTGTTCAAATACTTGTCACTTTATTTTTATTTTCCACCAGAAGCAAACAACTCAACTCAGGAAACAGAAGAGGAGTCAGTAGTTCTTGCCAGTTTCAGGCTGAACTACAGCTCAACAAGGGCTCATTATTTTTAGTCCTTTGGAACACAACATCATGTTTCTACTGGTACTTGGGTGTTTTGGGGCAATATTATATAATTTTGGGCTTCACTTTGAGTGCTTTATCCTGTGACTCCTGGGAGTTACTTCTGGGTCACGAGAGAGCTATATCAAAGGGATTGGTGCAGTGTTCTGCTCATTTGTGCAAGTTCTGGTACCTGCACACAAGCCACTAGCTCCGTACACCCCTCTTATGAGAATTTGTGCTGTACGAAACTGTATGAAACTTGTTTGTGGGTTTTCTTTTAAAACATTTTTTGCGAAACTTTACTTGAGCTCTGTTATCCTGGTAACACAGGAAACAGGAAGAGGAGTCAGTAGTTCTTGCCAGTTTCAGGCCGAACTACACCTCAACAGGGGCTCATTATTTTTAGTCATTTGGAACATAACATCCTGTTTCTACTGTTACTTAGGTGTTTTGGGGCAATGTTATACAATTTTGAGCTTCACTTTGAGCGCTTTATCCCGTGACCCCTGGGAGTTACTTCCGGGTCACAAGAACGCTATATCTTCTGCTCTCTGTGAGCTGGGCGAGCACACGAAGCAGCTCACGAAGACGCGTTCAAAGACACGTGCATCATAGCGCATTTTTTGCATGTTTAACATGTTTAACAAGTTGTCTTGAAAGTGTCCAATAAAACGCAGGAATATAAGAACGGTCAGGTGAGAGTTTTCCCTCTGTCTTACCACCAGTTGTGTGAAGTATCTGTGTGTGTGTTATTTTGGCTTGCACAAATATTTGCAGTAATAAAGAGACCATTACATTGTTTTCCTAATCGACATGGCACACGTTTTGGATGCTACAATGAGTAAAATAGTAACAACAACAGAGGGTAAAGTGGATATTGAATGTAACTCCTATCATATGTACAGCTTTAATACTGCTGTATTGCAGGAGATAACTTTTATCTGTACTAAATGTACTGAAAACAAGGATTTGAAACAAGACATTAAGTTATTTAATGAAAGACTTTTTCACTTAGAAGACAGTCAGCGAAAGATGGCTATTAGATTTAACTGTTATCTTCAGAATGAAGTAAAAATAAGTGTACCTATGATCATAACAATCTGGATTTATCTATTTCAGGACCTTACAGGGTACATTTAGCCCTCTGTTAACACTAATTGATATAGGAGATACTCATATAGAATGACCCCAACCTCATACCACAGTTCATACTAATGTTACTGTTACTAGAAAATGTACTAGGGATACTTTTGATGGGGACCATGATAATAATGAATGGCATGAAGTTAGAAATTCCAAATAGCAAAAAGGGTAGGAAAGCTAACGATTTTAATATTACAGTAAGAAATCGTTTTGAATTACTCACTGCCCAATTAGAATATTCATTACCCACTGATATACCCTCAAATCCAGCAACCATGGTACCTTCTAATAATTCTCATTCTTCAACTTCCTGGTTACCTCGGAACAGATTACTTATAATCTAGTGGATACTGAAAGTAATTTAATTTCTGATCCCAAGCAGGTTTTTCTTCTTGGAGACTCTGTGATAAAACATCCTGATAGAAAAATCTGTGACATAGATAAATGTAATAGAACACTGTCCAGTTTTCAAGGAGCTAAAATTCGGGACATTACTAGAATGTCTAAGGATATTCTGAAAACAGGAGGTGAAAAACCACTTGTCATCATACACATTGGTATAAATAACATCTGTCAACAAAGTGAACAGAGAATTAAAGAAGAGTTTGTAGGGTTGGTGAACATCCTAATGGATAGAGATTGTATCTTTGCTATCTCCGAAATCATTCCTGTTTTTGGACCTAACCACTATCTGAATAACAAAATTAAAAATAGAAATAAGTGGCTGAGAGAATGGAGCCTTAGACAGAACTTTAGATGTATTACCCACTGGGAATACTTTGTAGTAAATAGAGAACTGATTTGCTGGGATGGTATCCATCCAAGTAGAAAAGGGGCAGCAACTCTGGGTAATGAACTAAATAGTTACATTGACTCAATTTTAAACTAAACTCTAGGGGGGTATCATTGTATCTAAAGGATACATTATGTAAGGATCATTTACTCAGGGCAACAATACTGACATTACTGTACCCCATGAATCTAAAAAGAAAAAAACAAGTTGTTAAGAATGCTGTTAAAGAACCTTGCCCACAAAAAATAAACACATTACTAGTAAATGCTAGGAGCTTGAATAACAAACTAGGAGAATTAACCTATCGCCTGATTAAAAATAAAATTGATATCTGTGCTGTAATGGAAACATGGTTCGGTGATGGAGACTGGGCTACTAATATACATGGCTGCTGAGTAGTGTTAAAAAATCAACAAACTAAAAAAGGAGGAGGAGTTGCTTTATATATTAAAAATAATCTTCAATACTATGAACTAAATAGTAATCAAACAAATAGTGAAATAATTGTAGTTCAGATTAACTCCTTGCCAGATCCTTTAATAGTAGGGGTGGGATATCGAGCACCAGGTCTGGCAGTTGAAGAAAATTATATTTTCTTTCAACACTAGACAAAGTTAATATTAACACTGACTTCATTCTGTTTGGGGATTTTAATTTACCTAACATAAATTGGCCTACCCTGAGTTCTCAAAATTGTAATGAATATAAGTTAATCCAGTTTATGGTTCAAAATGACCTTTAGTAGTTAATAAATAAACCAACTAGGAATAATAATATTCTGGATCAGATCATTACTAATATTAAACATTGTGGTTCCTTACCCACTATAGAAGAACCCTTGGGTAATAGTGATCACTTTGCCACAAAATGGGATTTCTTTACTACCAGAATTAATATATCCGTCATACTAAAGTATCTAATTTTATAAAGCTGATTATAAGCTTATTAAACAATACTTAAGGAATTGAATTGGCTATGATCTTAAAAATTTTTTAAGTAAATGATATGTGGCATATTATTAAAGAAAACACTGGATTACTGTATTAAAAAATGAGTACTGACATGGGTCAAATATAATAATAAAATCGAGAGTGCCTATTTGTGGAACACCAAGATTAAGAAGAGTATCAAAAAAAAGAAAAAGGTGTTTAAACTATAAGAAAAAACAACACAAGAAGCATGGTTAAAATTTAAACAACTATCTAATATACCAAAAAATTGATAAGAGATGCAAAAAGTGATTTAGAAATTAAATTGGTTAGAGATTGTAAAAACAATAAAAAGCAATTTTATAATTATGTAGGTTCCCTTAAAGGAAGTAGGATTGGGGCAGGACCACTTTTTATAAATGACAAGTTAATTGTGAAGGATGAACAAATGGCAAATGAATTTAATAAATAGTTTCCTAGTATCTTTAAAAACAAGGAATAGTTTATAATAAATACTGTCCCTGCTCCATGCCCCATAATCTTCTTTACTGAAAATGACACCCTGAGCACAATTAAAGACATGAAATCTACTTCTGTGGAATTGATTGTATTCCATCTATCTTTATTATGAATCTCTTCAGAATTAATGGGTATACTTACTTTACTGTTTAATATATCCTTAAAAGAAAGTAAGGCATTGGACATTTGGAAAATAGCAAATATTACCCCTATTTACAAAAAAGGGTCCAAAATGTTATTGTAATTAAGACCCATAAGCCTAACCTCAACTATTGATAAGCTTATGGAAAGGTTATTACAGTACAAAATTACTGAACACCTATATAAATCAGGAAATATTGATATAACACAGCACAGTTTTACAAAGGAAAATCATGTATGTCTAATCTAATTAGCTTTTTGAGCCAGTGAGTAAAGCCGTGGATGAAGGATTGCCTGTTGCTGTTCTCTTTCTGACTACGAAAGCATTTGATACAGTATCACATTAGCATCTTTTACATCAGCTATATAAATTATACTTACATCCTAATATTATCAAATGGATCTCTTCTTGATTGGAGGATAGGAAACAGAGGGGTAGTTCTGCATGGATGTAGGTCCGATTGGTGTACTGTTAGTAGTGGAGCACCTCAGGGGTCTGTGCTCGGTCCAATATTATTTAATATAATGATTTCTGATATGCAATCAAATAATGGTGTATGGTTGCATAAATATGCTGACGACAGTAAACTTGGAGGAATTGTTAATAATAAAGCATCTGTCTAATTGCTCCAGGATAACCTAAATAACCTTTATTCTTGGGCAAATGATCATGGATTAGTTTTTACTATTGGAAAATGTAAAGTCATGCATCTGGGAGGTAATAACTGCATGGCCAATTACCATATAAATAATATTAAGCTTGAAGAAACTACTTCTGAATGAGATTTGGGTGTGACAATCTTTAATAACCTAAAATGGAACCTCCATATCAATATCACTGCTAAAAAATGTCATGGTATACTCAGATGTATTTTAAAACGTATAAAAAGTCGAGAAGCAGAGGTTCTGATTCCATTATATACGACTATGGTTAGAACACATACGGAATATTGTGCCCCTTTTTGTTCACCTACTGCCATTAATGATGTGAAAATGTATGAATCAGTCCAACGTAAAATGACTAAATCAGTCTCTAAAGTGGTACACTTGGAATATGGTGATAGAAACTTAGGACTTTTTTCTCAGAAATATAGGTTTGTTAGAGGTGATATGTGTTGGACCTATAAGGCATTTGAGGATGAATTGTTTCTGGAATCCAACTGTTTAACTAGACAATCACCCTTAGAGAGTACTAGATCACATAATCTCATATTATATGTTGAATTATGTAAAACAGTACGGAGGAAAAACTTTGTATCACAAAGAGTTCCACATTTGTGGAGCTCTCTCCCAGCAAATGTGGTATCAAGTCACTCTCTAAATCTTTTTAAACAAGAACTTGACATATATGGGTGAGAACAAATTTGTCTACCATCATTAATTAATGATGGTGAGTCTAATTAAGGGCTTGTCCCTCAGAATTGTATATCCTATGAACCTATGTGGGTTTTTTCAAATTGCTAACCAAAATGTGCATCCTTTTAGAGTCAAATATTTTGAAATACTAATTGCTATCATTATGTATAACTTATATGTACAGTAGAATGGCATTTGTAGGTATAATAACACTGTATGTAAAGGATCACATTGGAATTAATCAGATGTGTTTAATTACTAAATAGTTTGTGTAGCTGTCAATGAACCTTAGTTTCTGTGCTGTACCGTATTCCCTGTCAAATTCCCTGTCCCAGAATGCAACCCTCACAAGAGTCTCCTAATATGTTTTATGTGCTGTATGCAGTGTTGGGTAAGTTACTTAAAAAAAAGTAATCTGTTACAGTTACTAGTTATTTTCAAATAAATGTAATCAGTTACAGTCACTTATTACTTTTATATAAAAAGTAATTAGTAACTGTAATGCATATTACTTTTCATATTACTTTATATTACTTTTTTATACTATATATTTATTATACTTTCTCTTTTCAAAAGCAAAGGACAGAGTTTACATTGCATAAGTTGAGACTGTATAACGTTACATTAGTTAAGTGCCTTAAATTTCATTTTCTATAGACTTCAGGACAGGATAAATAAGTTACAGGGCAATTCATATACAAGACAGTGTATAATCTGCAAGACCATAATAGAAATTGAATATATTCTTAGGGTGCAAAAGTAGGGTCTAAGGATGAGATATACAGAATCCACCTCCTCCATTTAAGCTCAAATATATACCATTCATCTGCACATCTGGCTATTAATCTCTCTAAAATGTAAACTTCTCCCATTATTCCCTGCCAAGTCTGGACAGTAGGGGGTATCTTTTTTCCCCAGTTTCTAGTAATTGCTTTCTTAGCTGCTAGTATATACGTGACTAGTAACGACCCTCTAGATAAAGAGAGACCTTCTGGAGGAACCGAAATCAGCACTAGTTTATGAGTCAAAACAGCTTCTACATCTACCAAGTCTACCAATGCTGCAGAGATATCTCTCCAAAATCCCGTTAATTGCGGGCATGCCCAAAAAATATGGAACTGATCTGCTAGCCTCTCTCCACATTCCCTCCAGCAGTAGCTTGGTGTTCCCAATGAGAACTTAGCCAGTTTTGCTGGGGTATGGAAAAATCTATTTCTAATCTTCCATAGGAATTCCTGCCAATAAGGAGCTCCAAGAGTTCCCATAGAAAATGTTGCATACTTTGAACAGTTTATCTCTGTTACCAGGACTGGAAGTTCCCTATTCCAGGCTGCCAGAATTCCTTGTGTCAAATTTTTAGATAACTGTTGTATACCCTTATATATTAATCCTATAAACTAGGGCCAGAGCTGTCCTCTCCTGGTGGTCATAGCTTAAGTTAGCAATGGGGGGTTCAGGGAGCCTACTATAGGCTTGTCCTCTCTGTTCTATATTTTCCTGTAGGTGTGCATACAATGAAAAGTCCTGTTATGGAATAGTATATATCTCTTGTAGTTTAATAAATGGGATGACCCCCTTAGAGTCTAGTATATGGAGCATAAATATTATACCTCTTTGTCTCCATTGGGCCATAGTTTGCTCTTGTTCTAAGGTGGGGGACTGGACTCCTAAGTTTAATAAATTAAAATAATAGCCCATCTGCCCAAGCTCCCCTGAGTGAGTGAGTCTATGCCAGATTTCTAAATTAGAGTTTGTGCTATAAAGATATCTAGGCTTCTTCCTGACTAGAGATATATAGAATGGGAGATCAAAGCCCTCATTTACCCCATTTAAGGTGAACTCCAGAGTCTTCCAGGGTATATCATACACTGGATTATTCCAATTAAAAACTCTAGCTATAACTGTGGCATAACTGGCATAGTTATTTCTGAAGGTCAGGTAAATTTAAACCTCCTCTGTTTTTGGAAGCATCAATGTAGACCACTTAATTTGAGGCTTTTTCCAGCCCACACAAATCTCACCAGTGATTTATTCCAAGATGGAAGTACATTCGATCTGGCACAACTGGTATGGTCAGAAAAAGATATAACAGTCAGGGGAGGATGTTCGTCCTAATAAGGTCAACTCTGGAATATAATGATAAATGGAACTGGGACCACTGGAGCAGGTCTGACTCTATATTTTGTGTAAGGGGTTCATAGTTTACCAACTTGAGGTGCATTAACCGACTTGGTAAATTTATTCCAAGATATTTCTCCTCAGTGCTATTCCAATGTAAGGGCAACCTGGCTCTCAATACTTGCAAAGGGCAGACATGGAAGGGGAGAACCTCTGTTTTAGAGGAATTTATTTTGTAGCCCGAGAATTGAGCAAATTGTTCAAGTGCCTCCCAGATAGCTGGAATGGATTATTCTGGATCTGCCACTGATAATAAAATATCATCAGCGTATAGAGCTAATTTCCAAGATTGGTTACCTATTTGAATGCCCAAAATCTTTTTTGGATTTCTAAGCATCATAGCCAGGAGCTCGATATAGATAGCAAATAACAGCGAGGATAGAGGGCAACCCTGCCTGGTGCCTCATTGCAACAAAATAGGAGTGTGATACTACCATTAAGTTTTATATATGCCTTTGATTTAAGATACAACTGCTCCAGTCATTTAACAAACTCCCCAGGAAAGCCAAAGGATGTTAGGACCCCCACAGAAATTCCCACAAAACCCTATCAAAAGCTTTATAAGCGCCTAAGCTTACTAATGCTGATGGAGTGGCTAATTGAGTCATAAAATCCATTAAGTGGATTGTTCTTTGTACATTATCTGCAGTCTGGCACCTACGGAGGAATCCTGCCTGATCAGAATGTATCAGGCTAGGTAAAATTGCTTCCAGCCTGACGAGCAGATCAGCTATATACAGCTTATAGTCACTAATTAAAACTGATATGGGTCTATAAGAATCTAAATGAAGTGGTCTTTTCCTGGTTTCAGGATAGCTGATATAGCTGCAAAGGACCATGAGATTGGGGGGTCCCCTGCACTTCCAAGACAGTCTGCCGCATAGGCTGGAGTTTGGAGGAATGTTTTGTACCATTCGGCTCAAAAGCCATCTGGCCCTGGGCTTTTAAAGTTTTAGAAAGTTTAATAACCTTCTGAATCTCCATAGAGGAGATAGGGCTCAGAAGAGAAGCCTGCTGAGTTGCAGTTAACTGAGGGAAATCAAGGGGAGACAAAATGTTTTTAATGGCTTCTGGGGATGGAGGTATGGGATCAGAGTATAATGCCATGTAATACTGCTGGAATGCTTTCATAACTGTAGGAGCTTGGTTAAGAATGCCTCCTGTTTGGGGGTCATGGATCCTAGTTATAGTTGCAGATTGCTTAAACCCTCTGGTACATCTGGCTAGGTTTCTAGTCCCCTTTGGGCCTCCCTCGTAATAAATATTTTTAAGATACAAAAGAGACATTTGTGTCTTGTAATCTAAAATGGATTGTAACTCCGATTGAATCTGTCTAAGCTCTTTTAAAGAAACTTGCTCTCCTCTGGCTCTTTTCCTCTGTAGTTCCTGTACCTTAGTTTGTAGGAGTTTATTTCTGGATTCTCATTGCTTGTGTTGCCTGGAGGAGTAAAATAATTTCTCTTATCACTGCCTTCAGGGTATCCCAAGGAGCACAGCTGAGACAAATGGGTCTGCATTCTCCTCGAGGGTTTGTGTGATACGGTCTGCTATTTTAGCTTTAAACACCGAATCCCTCAAAAGAGAGAGGTTCTATCTCCAGAGTTGTTTTGCGGGATTTACTTAATCCTACTTTAATTAAAAGGGTATATGATCCAAGAGGAGACGAGCCTCCATTGAGATATCCTGGACTTTGTCTAAATACTCTGTAGAGGTAAGCAAATAATTTATTCTAGCTGATGTATGATATCTAGGGGAAGCAAAGGTATGTCCTTCCAGAGAAGGGTAGAAGTGTCGCCAAATATCTGTGAGATCCATCTTAGGGATCTGCATTTTTAAAAGTTTTTGAGTGGGGGTAAATCTATGCTGTTTAGGGGAGGAAGAGTCTTTCTGTGAGGACATTATTAGATTAAAATCTCCCCCTATCAAAATTAATCCCTTTTGCATTTCAAGCAGCCTGTTTAGAAACTGCCTTAGCAAAGTGGGAGATGCCCCAGTGGCAGATATACACTTACCAATGTCACTGGTCTCAAACATTCACCCTTGTACTATTGTAAATGTCCATTATTATCTGAATATGCCTCCCCTTAGTGAATGCAGTAGTAGCAGGAATCAGAATTGCCACCCCGCCTCTTTCCAGATTTACTGGAGGAGGAGAAGACCGATATCTGCCACCTGCAGCAAGCTTGTCATGTTCACCCTGTGACAGGTGTGTCTCTTGTAAATAAACACAGTCTACCTTCTGCTTCCATAAGTTTTATTGTAATCTGGCCCTTTTATAGGATGGTTAATACCATTAATATTCAGTGACAGCATCTTAGTCCCCTCTATCACCATATTTGGTATTTGATTTGTAAAGTATTCCTGTCCATTTCCCTTTCTTCCTTCCAAAATATCACCTTCCTCCTAACAGAATGTTTGACTAAACCCCTTGTCCACTTGGTAATAGTCCCCCTGAAAATTGTCCTGCTATAGATTTGCTGCCCTGTTGTCCATCTAATCCTTTGTAACTTAAGTGAAATTTCCCAGCTGTCCCATAAAACAAAAACATAGCTTATTGCAGTAAACAAATCAATAAATTGGTACCTTAATATCCATGTATAAATGTATAACCAAATGTCTGTGTAAATGACTTCCCAGATGTATATAGTAGTAAACAATAAACATATTTACATAACCACATTTCTTTTACAGATGAGCTATACTGTTGTAGTCTAAGGACTTCCAAATATGGGGAGAGAAGCCAACATCTCCAGTTCCCCAGTAAGACCTGCTCCTGGAGTATCTGAACTCTCCCTACAGTAATAGTGAAGGGAATCCCTTAACAACTTTGTCAGGGGCCTTTGAGGAATCAATAAACTGTTCCCTTTAAGTAAGGTAAAATCAACTATGAGAGGAGTAAAAACTCCAAAAGAATAGAGGGATGCCCCCAAAAGCAGCATAAAGCTCAGAATCTGTTTCTTCCTGTTCCCAAAGCATTCTGAATTTTATTTTAAAAGGAAAAGCTAAGCAGCATGTATATTATTTTTACTAAATAACTCTAATCTAATAGCAATAAGGCAATAGGGTTATTAAAGTATAAGAGCTACTTCTTATTCAGTAACTTATGGGGCGGGGAGAGGGATGACTCTTCAAACTGCAATGATCCGACCTAGGCTCAGGGTGGCTCATTAAAGTAGAGAGCATGCCTCAGGCCCAAATACAAAATGACACAGCCCTAGATTTCAACCTTTTGTTGATGCTAAACACCAAGTTCCCCTAAACTCATCTCATTCGCCAACTAAATTTCTCAAGTTCTCTTAGAAGGTGAGTTCAAGTATTGTCACTGTTTGCCTCTCTCCGTAGACTGCCAGAGCATTTTAACTGCTCCCATGTCCTGTTGTTTCTCCTTCGTCTGTTCAAGTTAGTCTGCCAGCCTATTGAACGTTTCTCCAAACTTATGATTCCTGACCACAATCTGGGAAGTGTAAGCCAATTTTAGTAAGTTCCTCCTTTTCCTATTGAGCTGTGAAGAATTCTTTCCAGAAGGCAAATGAACAATTAGTCGAGCTGGGTATGGGGTAGTGAATTTATGCCCTGCTGCTTTAAGAATCGGAAGCAGAGGTGAGATAGAGCGTCACACAACGTTGTTTTTGGTGCATAGTCATGATCAAGATATATACGTGTTGGGCCATAGTAGACCTTTGGCACCTCCATGCTGTAAGCAAAATATGTTCTTTGTTACATGACTGTTGAATCAAGAATTACTGACCTTGGAGGAAGGTTAGTGGAGGATGGTTTTGGTGCCAATGCACGATGCATTCTCTATAATTGTAAGTTGAAATCTTTCAGTAGTTCCAAAGCTGTGTGCAGTAAAGCCTCAATAAAGTCCTTGATGTTGGCTCCTCTGAATCCTCTGGCAAGCAATAGATTCTAATGTTCTTGGGGCATGCTCTATTTCCAAAATCTTCTTGACGATCAATTATTTGTTCTTGCACCTCATTAAGCTGTTGTACCGTTTGCTCCAATTAGTTTACCCTGTTCGTAGCCATCCCATTCTCTCCTGGTCATCCATTCTCTGTTCTAATTATATTACATCTCTACATTACTCACTATACATCTCTTTAATTTCTGCTCGAAAAGTGAGAATCTCTTGATATATTTAATCTAGCTTTGCTTTCTTTGCTTTAGCTTTTGGTTGCTTCCGCAGAGACTTGGCCGGGCCCCGTTTGAAATACATGAAGTTGTGGTTGTCTGAGACGAATGAGGCCTCTGATTCAGATCCGTCAGCCATCCCCTCCATCCCGCCATCTTTCGCTGCCTAGCTCAGTCCCCTTAATACTCTACCCTCTCCGTTGTTTCTCTAAAATGAAGGCTTGTTAAAAATACCAAAAATTGCAGCTGGAGAGAAGTTTTTCAACTCGGGGAGAACGCAGGCTCTGTCTCTAAGCTGCCATCTTTCGGGAGGCAGAACCGAAAGTCCTACTTTATATTACTTTTGATAACATGGTTGTATTTACTCATTGAACATAGCTATGTGCTCATGAAACCCCAAGAAGTGTATAAAATAAATAAAACAGATTCTAAAGACAATGAATATGTTAATTTATAATGCAGTACCCATCTGACATAGCATTGCCAGCCACAACAATCTTTACATTTCCATAAATAAGAGCTCTATTAAAAACACTCACATACTCACCCTGCATCTATTGCTGCCATCCACAATCTCCCCCCCCACCCCACTACTGAATCCTGGCTTTGCCAGCCATTACTGTCCCTAACCTTTTTCATTTCCATAACACCCACATTCATCCTCCAACACACACACACACACCACACACACACACACACACACACACCCTCCATCACTGCCAGTGCCCTTAGGGATCTTTCCCATACAGCTGTATATCCTGACAGTGCCAGCCACAACTATCCCTTTACATCCCACCCTTACACCACTGCCACACACACCCTGCTGCATCTTCTGCACTTGGCAATCTTTATCACATTTAGACTGTATTCTCCTCCTGACTATTCAAGATCCACAACTACCCCTATAAATTTCTAAAATAAAATCCAGCCCTCACATAGCTCCGCCTCCTACACACACACACTCACACACTCACCCTGCAGATCTACTGCCCTTCCTCGCCTTGGTGATCTTTTCTCATTTCCCCACAGCAGCCTGAATCCTAACTTTGCCATTGCCAGCCACAGATCCGCCCCACATCACATACAATAAATTCCACCAGCACACACCTGCTTACCCCAACAAAATGTAAACACTCTTTCCCACAACTGAACCTTGACATGCCACTGCCACTGAGACACAGTTATAATTATAACTAAGTCTGCCATGACTATTATGCCACTGCCAGTATGCCACAACTGAAGTCAGACAGTGTCACTTGCAATTAAATTATCACACGACACAAAACACTTGCTGCATTCTGGTACATACCCCTTCCAAGAGGATTTTTTGAGATGGGGTGTGTGATGGTGACAGACCTCACAGGTGGGTGGGCGGATGATCAAGCAGCCTGCTGTGGCAGTTTGGCACATGTGGTGTAGATGGAAACAGGCCCTGAGCCCTGCCTGCAGATGGACTACTTGTCTTTTCCTACAACAGCTATTCTGGCCCCGATTACCTCGGCGTTCACAATGGCTACTGTAGAGGGTCATGACTTACAACTTGCATGGGTGTAGCAAGCTATCTATAAATTGTACATCAACTGGCCAATCTGTTGCACCCTCAAACAAATTTTATCAATTCCTATAGTGATTCTTAGCTGTACCATGTAACGGCACATATGTAGTATAATTTGTATATCAAATGTTGCAAAATGATATATTTAATAATAAACCCACAAATTAAATGATATTTTCTGACTTTTATTTGCACAGCACGTTACAGATATAGAACAAAATGGTAATATTAAATGCATACTGAAAACAGAAAATTGAGTTAGAATCGGTGTTTCACCCATAGGTCTTCAAAGAATTATCTAAAAGAGAAAAAGCAGGTTAGGGAAATAAGAGAAACAATGTGAGGAAAAAATAGGGGAGGCTGGTAGGAGAAATATAGAATTATCATTTTGGGTGGTTTAATAAGATTTGCACACATTCCGGTGTTGGATGCCATGGATCCTGAGGGTTTTCTGTGGTTTGGGCATCAGTACTGAGGTGTAAAATATCAGTTAAAAGAGCACCCTTGTCTATTTTATCACTGGGGACATTTTTTTTTGCCGATCAATTATATAAAATAAAGGCCATCCCGTGGAGTTCTACCATGGTTTCAGCACACCTCAGATTCAGCTGCTGAAACATTTTGTTTTACCTTTTTCTTTTTTTTTACAACTTAGACATAATAGTAGACATAGGTCAGTTATTTACTTTTTTTAAGTTAACTTACTGCTGAGTGCCAGTCACAGTGAAGTGTGCAGTGTGTAGTGCTACAGAAAGGCAGAGAGGAGGGAACAGCTATGGCTGGTGCGTGTGTTGACCAAGGAAAGCCGGCGATGTTCACTTGATAAACCTACAGGTTATAATAGAAAATTATAACCCAGTTTCCTTAGGGAAAAAACACTAGCCAGTTATTACAAAGTGATAATAGTTAAGGTAAGAACAGAATCTGAAAATGAAAAGGTGATGATAGGTATGAATAGGCAGAGTAAAAGTGAATGGGCTGAGTAGTCCTTAAGTGGAGACTAATTAACAGGACCTAGTAAAAAGGCTGAAAGGTGAAAGCTATGTGTGCATTCTCATTTTCATTTTCTACAGATCAAAGAAATACTCAAACTGGAGGGGCCAGTGATTTACACGGGATCTGCGACAATTGGTAGAAGGACACCCAGTGCAAGGACACCTCACCTGAGCCATTCAGCCTAACAACATTTTCTGTAATGAGACAACTGGCAAAAACAACCCTAACTCCCAAAGGCAGCAAGACTGTACCATGTAGAAAGCAGTGGTGCAATAAATGAGGCTACCTTGATCGTAGCACTGTGTTAGAACAAAGTTCTTGTAGGGCAAACCAGTATTAGGTCAAAATTCTAGGCTAAATATTACAAGGCTGCATGTCTTTGCTCCAGTCATTGTGCCACGAGTTTACACCACCCCATTACACTTGGCAGCTCATAATATCTAGACACTGCAACTACTCAAACCTGTACTAGAATAGCTTAATCTGGTTCAAGGTCAGTTGACATTCATCTGTATCCCCCTCCCCCTGTTCATGCCTGAAAATAGGCAGGATTTGTCTAGTGCACTTACCTGGTCAACAAAAACTAAATAAATAAATAAAATATTAGCAAGGCTACAAAAAATGGCACCTCACAGCCATGAAATGCTGCCTAAACTTTTTATTGTGAAAAAAAGGCAAAAAATGGTAAGCAACTTGTACTCAATCTGCAAGGTGAAGATGCTGGGTGCTCATGCAGTGCTTTTCAGAAGGCAGTTTTTTTTTTAGCCTGATGTTGTAATAAATCAAGCACGCAGTCAGTTGTGCAGCCTTTGTTTACACTGAAACCTGAATATCAAAAGACACCTGCACAATCTCTGGATTTCTGTGATTTCATAAACCTCTTGAGCTTCACTCTTGAAGTTTATGAAGTCACAGGAACCCCTTGATGGATTACAGCAACCATAAAAGATGGATGCCCATCTGTTTTTCTATTTATATTACAGAAAGTAGTTACTTTTAGGGAAAAATAATGTCATTATAGTTACTTATTACTTTATTTTAAAAGTAATCGATTACTATTACTAGTTACCTAGAAAGTTACTAGTTACAAGTAATTATTTACTACCCAACACTGACTGTATGTAAGCCTCTGCTATTCACACTGCAGTAATAGGAATAGGGATTGGAGCCCGCTCTGGTATGCCAGCACACCCATCTTCTTAGATGCTGGCATGCTGGAAAACTTGGAGGGTTATTATTTTTCTGGCATACCTCTCTGCTAAGATGTTGGCCCAGATGCTGGCATGCCAGAAAAGGGCAGTAGTTGGTTCATTCATAGCTTGGCACATCAGCAAGTTCACAGCTTTGGTATGCCAGAAAGATAAGGAATCTGACTGTATTTATTAAGAAAAAAAGAATTTGACTGTTTTTTTATTTCAAGTGAGTGTGCAAGAAAGGGACGGGGATGTCCTCTTGATGTACAGAATTGGACAATATTGATTTAACAAACAAAAAAAATTGACTTTTGTTTTATTTCCAGTCAGTGTGTGGGAGGGAGTGGTGGGATGTGCGTGTCCTGGCTCATTTGGCAGGGGGGGTCTGGATCCCTTCGACAGTATTGCTTAAAAAAGCAGAATATGACTTTTGTCATTTGCAGTCAGTGTGTATATGTGTGTGTGTGGGGGGTAGGCATGTACCCTGGATCGCTTTTGTTATGGGAGGCTCTGGATTGCTCAGACAGTACTGATTAAAAACTCAAGAATTTTACTTTTGGTCATTTCCAGTCAGTGGGTCATGTGAAGTAAAGGTTACCATCCCTACAGGCCATGATATGGTGCATATAGCTGGGATATGCACATTCCCACAAATGCGGGAGCCCTGTGCACCCTGCCCAGGGCTGTCTGCACTGGAGCCCTCATATCTGTGTGGTTGGTTTGGGCAGGTAGTGGGGAGTGTACATGCCCATGGGCTGGTCTAGCATGGCATGCACAATGCTGGATATGCACCACTGGGCCAGTGTCAGGGGATTTCCATTATGCCAGCCAGAGGGCTGCCATAATGGGTTTGCACCCCCCTGACTGGCATCCTGATGCCATTGCCCACATGGCACCTCACAGCCACTGACACCAGTCTTCCTTCATGCCACATAGGCCTGGGGTGGATGGTGACTGGACACTGTTTACCCATGCTGGGTTTAAAACAGAACACTGCTTGGGGATTCGGCAGTCCATACATAGACTACTGTATCCCATGATCCACTTCTCCTTCAGAGCAGGGGATACACTATAGGGCTGGTTGGAGCTTCTGGATGGAAGCCCAGGGTTCAGCTCAGATCTGGCCCCCAGATGGCCCTGCTCCATTGGGTATGCAACATGTAGTTGAGTGGACCAGTATGCACCCTTATCAGCACGTATTGGGCCCATTGTGCATGGGGTGGTACATGTACCCTGGATCAGGGGTCAACCTTAACATTTTTTTTGCACTGGCCAGCTGGGCTGGTGAACCAGAGATTGCACTAGCCTACAGAAGTTTGCAGTAGCCCGCAGTCAGTATGGTTAACAGTGATTTGTTAAATGAAAGGCAAATGAAATCACATTTGTCCTGCCAACAGTCTGGACACCTACCAACTGATTTTGCATTGTGTCTTTAACTGTAAACTGTACATACACTATCTCACCTTCTGAGTCAGTGGTTCTGTCACTGATGACTGAAATTAACTTTGTTCCCATAATTTTTCTCATAGAGCCATGTGTTCAAACTCGACTACACAGTGGATAAACTTGCAGGCATATTTGTCCTTCTGATATGCTGAACTGATATCTAGCCCTTTCATATCATCAGGCTGAACATCCACAAAGTCTGTGAAAGGACATCCTTTCTTAGCAACTGCATGGCATGTGAAACAGTTTATCCAGATGGTTAAACATTGCTTCATTCATGTTCTTCAGCATTTCCCTCCGCATTCGTGTCCCTGGAGTAGTAATGCTGGCGTCCTCCTGATCCTTTTGCCCCTAACGCGCAGAGCTTCACTGATATTATGGGATGAGACAGAGTCAAGACAGATGTTATCTGTACCGAAACTAAAATTATTGTTATTGCCCACCCTGCACAACTGTATTTCATGTTTGATACACAAATGGCAGAACATCAGATCTTTTGCACCATCATACCCCAATGGTCATATTTTTCTAGCCAACATTGCTAGAACCGACGAGCTTCACTTTGTCTTTCATTCTCTCATGATCTTTTATTTGTTTGTCTTCATCAGCGTTCTTTCTATTAATGTCAGCTGGGTCACTGACTTCTTTAATATATTTCACATTTTCAGATTTGTAGTTAATAAAGTTGTGTACATAAAGTGTGTGTGTCTTTACTTCCCTTTTCCCACCCTGGCCACAGATCCCACAGATGCTTGATTGTCCCAGTTCTATTAAAAGATCGTCACCCCTAAAAAAGTAAGGATAAATCAACAGCATCAACCCATACTGTTATTTATTTATTTTGATTCTTTGGCAACCAGGTAACTCCATTGGGCACAAAACCCATTTACAGGGGTGGCCAGGAACACAGGGAGGTTAAGTGACTTGCTTAGGGTCCACAGTATGCAAGTGGAGGCTGTGGGAATTTAAACCCAGATCTGCTGGATGTACAAAGCCCATTCCACATACTGCTCTCTCTATTAAACACTCTCCAATTTTTCTTTCTATGACAGCCATGTATTCTGATATGGTTTGACCACCTTTTTGATAACCGAACTATCAGTACTTGTGGTATCCTCAATACTACATTGTGTTCCTTTACCTCATCAGCTACTGCTGTTTCTTTTCAAATGTCTAAGACATCACATTCCACAATTTCAGACACACCATTACATGCTATTTATTCCAATGGCCTGTAAAGGTGTAACTAATATCATGGCATTTTCAGGGTGGTAGTATAAAAATACAACCAGCAGCTGCTGAGGACTTAGGAGAAATTATCAACACAGTGACAAGGCAATAAAATGTGAAAACACATTTTAAAAAGTGGGTCTAAAACATATGAGAATATAGGAAAAACAAAAAGGAACCCTTTACAGCATATAACAGTGTAAAACTGTTTCTATCATGGCAGTAAATGACCATGCTTAAAATTTAGAGTTGAAAAGATTAGGTTGATTCACTGCTAATGGTCTTTACGGCCATATTTTACACCTCCTAGACAGACTGATTTTACAAAGGCCTGTGACTAGTGACATCAGAACTTTTTTTGTAACCTGGGCATGCATGAATGATTTGATACAATCAATTTTAATACTATCTGAGCACTCAGAATGGCCCAGAAACGGAACTACATTTAATCAAAACCGGATGACGAGATAAGGACCCTGAAAACCGGATTATCTGGTCTACAACTAGACAGGTGGCAACCCTAGTTCAACGGTGCTGCTACTGGACACAGTCACAAATCTGCCTGCCATGAGTACTGAGCTAAACAAGGAAAGAAAAAGGAGAAATGATCTTTACCAGCAAAAAATAAAAGCAGTAGTTAGTATAAAATAAAACAGTTTGTAAATGCACTACACGCAGACATCTATTTTTTTCATTTCACTAATGCTAAGGCAGCACATAGTTAAACCTCCATGAACGGGACCTGGCTTTAAATTAAATAAGTTATATTTATGTATTTATTTGATACCCGGGTTGAGAATGGAACTGCAGCTTTCCACAGGAGGATTGCACTAGCCCAGCCAGACAAGTAACAGAGATACTGCATAACCTTCAGCAATCTGCACTAGTACCGGGCTAGTAAAATGAATGTTAAAGGTCGACCCCTGCCCTGGATCTCTTTTGCAGAGGAGGACTCTGGATTACTCTAACAGTATTGCTTAAAAATAAGAATTTGACTTAAAAACATAAGAACATAAGAAAATGTTGGGAGATGGGACTAGCGATCCATCTAGTCTGCCCAAAGACTACCCACCTGCAACCTAACCTGTCATAATACCTATCCCATGCAAGTTTGGAATCTCTAACTATCTTTGATGCTACCAGCTCCTGGGGCAGGCTGTTCCATGGTTCCACCGCTCTCTCCGTGAAAAAGTACTTCCTGGGTTTGCTTTTGAACCTACCTCCCACCAACCTCAAATTATGGCCCCTTGTATGTGCTGTTGTGTTGTGCTGAAATAGATTACCTGCCTAAGTCATGTTTAGCCCCTTCACATACTTAAATGTTTCGATCATGTCACCTTTGTTTCTTCTTTGCTCGAGGGAGTATAAATTTAACTCCCTAAGTCACACCTCATACGTTTTGTGGTATAGACCCTGCAGCATTTTTGTAGCTCTTCTATGCACCGTCTCCAAATGGTTGATGTCCTTTTTGAGGTGAGGTTTCCAGACTGACCACAGTATTCCAAGTGTGGCCTTACCAAGGACCTGTAGAGAGGGATGATAACCTCCTGCTTCCTACTAGTAATGCCCCTACTAATACAGACAAGGATGCCATTTGCTTTCTGTGCTGCCTTCTTACACTGTTTTCCTACCTTTAAGTCATCAGTGATCACTATGCCATGATCTCGCTCTATCTGTGTTTCTTCGAGTTGATGTCCTCCCAGTGTGTACTTATTTTTGGGGTTCCTTCTACCCAGGTGCATTACCTTAAATTTTTTGGCATTAAATTTTAACTGCCAAGCCCTGGACCATTCCTCCAACTTTCTAAGGTCAACTTTCATATTGTCTGCCCCTTCCTGTGAGTTCACTCTATTGCAGAACTTAGTATCATCTGTGAACAGGTAAACTTTCCCTTTCAAATCACTTGCAAGGTCTCCAATAAAGATGTTGAAGAGAATAGGTCCCAGTACTGATCCCTGTGGGACACCACTGGTTACACTACCTTCCCTCGACAGAGATCCATTTACTAGCACTCTCTGTGTCCTATTGTTTAGCCAGTTGTTGATCCAATTAACTACCTTTTGTCTGACTCCTGTATGTTCCAGCTTGTTTGTTAGCCTTCTGTGAGGGACGGTGTTAAATTGTGTCATTTCCAGCCAGTGTGTAAGGGGGGGGGTATGTGTGACTTATATAGCTTTTGTTGGAGGAGGGCTCTGGGTTGCTCAGACAGTGTTGACTAAAAAAACAGAATTTTACTTTTGTGTTATTGCCTGTCAGTGTGCATGGGTGGGGGGGGGTATGTGTGCCCTGATTGCTTTTGCTGGGATGGGGTTCTGGATAGCTTGGACAGTATTGCTTACTATTACCTGCAAAGCTTGATGCACTACACTCAGCTCCCCTATCTGCCTCCGCTGTATATCTGTAACCTTCGACTCTTATACTCCTACCTCTTTTGCACAACTACTGTATGCCCTCACTCCTTACACTTTCACTCTTTACTTGTAAATCCCTCTAGCTAGCCTCCTACTAGGTTCCATAAGTGGATTATTTTTGTCAACTATGTTGACAGCTATCACTGCTGTGTGCAATGTATTATGTAGTGTGCTTTGTCTAGCTTGTAAATATTGTACTTGTATTGTACATACAGTTATACTGTTACTGTTATCCTTTTTAATTGTAATATGCAGGTCCACCTTGTAAATGAGTTCTTCTCAATGATGTTACATCTGGATAAGAAAAGACTTGCTTGCTTGATTGATTGATTGATCAATTACTTGTGTCATTTCAGTCAGTGTGTGTTGTGTATGGTATACCGTTAGAATGGCGACTGAATTTTGTTGCGCTAATTAGGGCACAGCAGCAAGGGTGATGATGACGGGCAATCTTGATTTTAGATTGCCCCTCAGTCATCGCCGCCCTATCCACACTGTTTCTACCCTTCAGGGCTTGCCCACCTTGGAAGTTGTTATATTAATATTTGGGGGTGCAGTGGCAAAGCCCCCCACAAAACAGGACTATTTCCTGGGATGGCACTTTGGCGCTACACGTCCCAGGAGCCGCAATGGCTGGTGCCCTAATGCCAGGTGACATATTGCCTTTGCCCACATCGGTGTCAACAAAATGACTGTCACACCGATATGGGTGAATTGTGTGTACTTATATGTGTGTGTGTGTGTGTGTGTGTGTGTGTGTGTGTATGTGTGTGCATGTACCCTGGGTCGCTTTTAATTGAGGGGGTGCCTTTGGATCACCTGGACAGTATTGACTGAAAAAAAAAAACAACAGAATTTAACTTTTTGACCACTTACAGTCAATGTGTGTCAGGGTGTGTACTTGTTCCTTGGAATTCTTTTGTTGGATAGGTGGTCTTTGGGTTGCTTGGACACTACTGATTAAAAAAATACAATACTGACTTTTGTGTCATTTCCAGCCAGTGTGCACAGAGGGGGTGCATGTGATGTGGATTATTGTCACTGCAGGGGGCTCTGGATCACTGTTGGTGTGCAAGAAAAGGGAGGGGTGTTCAGTACCCATGTCCTACTTTGCATGCCAGCAGCGTTCTGCTTCATGATGTCAGTGCAAGTGTGTCTCTGAGTTAAACATCACATGTTTAACACTCAGGCTGCTGAAAATGCTATAGGGGTTTCAGCTTATTCCAGCATGCCAGTACACTGCTCTGCTCAGATGCCAGTGTATCCAAAAATGGGTGGTGGTGGAATGTTCAGTTGTGGTCTGGCACGGCACACTGTCAAAATGCTGGCATGCTGGAAAAAGGGTGCTGAGTGTTCAATTGTTAACTGGCATCTCCAAAATTTTGGCATGCTGCCTTTATAGCAACGTGCTTGAAAAGGTAGATAATGTTACTGAATAAGTAATTAGTGTTTGTGTGTCAAATATGAATATGTAGTTTTGCTTATGTTGCTACCAGCATGCTGGGGTTGCTCTGAATCACCAAATTTGAATTTATAATTTTGCTAATGTTGCTGCCATTGTGCTAAAGTGGGGGGCATAATTTGTTCATGTTATGCCAGCTTGTGTAAGAAAATTAGCATTTATGTATAAATTGCTTTTGATACACACTGTATCTCAAAGCACTTTACAAGTGATGAGAGACTGGTAGTGTAGTAATGATAAATGTGTAGTAGCAGCAAATCACACATCAACACCAGTATATAGCCTTGGACAGCTGCATGAGCCAGTTTTATGGGAGCGGGAATGTAGGCCAGGACATTGTGGAAAATACCTTACTCCTGCAAAAAGTGCCTTTGTTTCTTTTACTTTCTCCTGGACACCAACCAGGATAGCCTCAGAGATGGGATGATGGGACAAGAGTTTAACATCTCATTCAAAGGACACCACATCCTAACAGTACATCATCCCCCTCAGGAGCCAGCATTTATGGTATGACCCCAAACCTTGTGCAGGACTAGAACAAGTAACCTTCTGGCCCAGAGGTGGATGTGCTACCAACTGAGCCATCCTGATACCTTGAAAGCATGGCTCAGTTGGTGGTGGTGAGGGGGTTAGTGTACTGGATCACCAAAATCAAATATATTACTGTATTTTGTTAATGCTCGTACCAGTGCATATGAAAAGGTGTGTGTGTGTGTGTGTGTGTGTGTGTGTGTGTGTGTGCTCCAGATTAAACATCATTAAAATAAACTGACGTTAATCATGTGCGTGCATGCATGTGTGTGTGAATTTTATAAAATGGTTTAATTTTGTATCACCCATGGTGATGATAAATAATGTTTTTGTTTCTTTATTTCTGTGTCAAGCATATTAGTGAAACCAGGACCTAACCACAGTGGTAAAAACTGGACTTTCTTGTCTAGACAGACCATCTGGACCGGCACAACATGCACTGTCTGGCCATTCTGGCTATTCTGGATTTCAGCACTAGGTTAATGAAGAGCACATGAACTCTCCAAAGTCTTTAAAAGGTGCCTGACCCCCAGACCAGCCTTTCCTCATTCAGGTTTCAGGTTTAAATTTATTGTAGACAAAAGAAAATTGTCATCACAATTATAAATTCACATACATAGTTACAATAACAGTCTAATACATACAATAATAATTTACTGAATCCTATAATTCCAATAATTTTATACCACATAATGAAGTTAAAATGTTCTATCAGTTATTAAATCATATAAATAATTTCAGGTGTTAGTCCGATATAATTTATTACCACATTCAATTCGTCCATAGGTATCATGAGTTGGACCAATGATTTAAATATCCAATGCAACACTATTACACTTTCCCATTTTCTGTTTGTATAATGTGTTTTTATTTCTTTCAATTATTCTACACATTCTTGTTATATTATCTACATATTGTACATTATTAGTTTTCGTTAGATAGCAAAACTGGTATTTTGGTTCCATATCTAAATTCTTCAGAATCTTACTCAAGAATACCTTTCTTTCATATGTATATAGGGGACAGTGTAATAATAAATGCAGAGGTGTATCTTCATCTAAACTACAAACACAGGTACTGAGGGCTACCAAGACTAATGTTTTCTTCAGTTTTGGCTATCCACGTGGCGAATCTGAATTTAGTATAAACCTTTCTATTCTTCAGAGTTTTTATTTTTAGGAGGTAATCTTGCAATCCAAATAATATTTTTATATGTTTAGCTAACCATGAACTTAATTTATAGTTTTAGCTAGTCCTCTTTCTTTCTGGATATGAATATCTTCAGTTCTGGCTTTAATTATAGCTTTAATTTCATTGTATGGAGTATTAATACTCTCAGTCAGACAATATAGTTTATTTATTTATTTAGTTTTTGCTGACCGGGTAAGTGCACTAGACAATTCCTGCCTATTTTCAGGCACGACCCGGGGGAGGGAGAATACAGATGAATGCCAGCTGACCTTGAACCAGATTAAGCTGTTGGTGGTATTTTTACTGAATGAGGGAAATTGGCCAGGACACCAGGAAATTCCCTACTCTTTCGATAAGTGCCATGGGATCTTTAACATCCACCTAAACTACCACCAATCCAGGCAGATGGGACCTTGGTTTGGCGTCTCATCGAAGGCGGCACCTCAGAAGTGCAGCACCCTCTCATGCTGCACTACAGTGTCAATACTGGGATATTTAACCCAAGTGCCAGATGTGGGAACTGAACCCACAGCCCTCTGATCTCCCAGCCTCAGAGGTGAGTGTGCTACCTACTGAGCCACTGACATATGGCTTTATAATTTCCTCAAGTGTATATGTGCTTGGGTACAGCAATCCCTTTGTCTATTAGTCAACATTTCTCCAGACATATGCATGATAATCTTTTTCATGCATATTATACTACTTATCCAGTATGAACAGAGTCTCTGTTCAATGTTGCATAGTGGCAACTGTCCTAGTTCTTAGTTAGTTATACTTGAAGGTGCACCGTCTGGGAGACCCAAGATTTGTCTATAAAACTTATTCAGCACTATTTCTAGGCCATCTGTATTTTCTTGTCCCCAGATTTTAGCCCTGTATAATATCTGACTTCTTATTTTGCCCTTGCTACCTTTATTGGGCCTCTTACTGAGTGACCACCATATTTATATGTAAATCTGATTATCGATGGAATCATTTTTTAGTCTTTTGAATTGTAGAATCTATGTATTCCTTCCATCTTAGATTATAATTAAAAGTTATCCCTAGGTAACAGAATGTACTTACCTGTTCTAATTCCTGATTATTACATTTTATGGAGCACATCTTACTATTTCTTGTTTGATATTTACTAAATATCATATACTTTGTTTTATCACTATTTATCTCCAATCCCAACTTTCTACATTCTTTCATTAAACCTGTTGGTACTTCTTTTTATTCCTATGTAACTCATAGCGATCAGTATGACATTGTCTGCATATGCCTGGTAGAGGCACCATCTGGACCCCAATCTTGGCATGTGAAGCGCTGGGTCATTCATATCCTCCAACACCTTATTCAGAAATATGTTAAAAAGCATCAGCGAAAGCACACCTCCCTGTCTTAACCCTATATTCATATGGAATTTTGGGGTATTATCACCTTCTTTATTATCCCTAATTCTGGTGTAATTATCTTCATAAAGAGTTTTCAAATATTACATATTATCTCCTCCAATCCATATACCTCTAGCACTTCCCATAATTTTGTTCAATATTCTCTGTCAAAGGCTGCTTTCAGATCCACGAAAACACAAAATAATTTTTGTTTGTTGATATATATATATATATATACATATATAAAAGACAAAGAACCTCTGTGCGCAAACACTGAGGCAAGGGTTACCCCAAAGGGCATTTGGCTGGGAAGCCAAGTTTCAAGAAAATACAAAATCACACATGCCCCCACAATGCAAAGCATCATGGGCTGCATATGCAAATCACCACAGAATGTTATGCTGGTCCAACTTTAAGCAGAATTGCATGGTGCCGAAAGGCCTCTCACACAGTTTGCAAAGGGTGCTAACAGAAGACATAGACAAGTGTTTCGTCCTACCAGGACTCATCAGTATGCCTCGTCTGTTTGACACCCCAGTAGACTGGACCAGCTACCCTAGAGGCAGTGTGCCTTGGATTTATTGTGGTGAACCCATTAAAATAAAAAACTATTTAAAAGACAAAGAACCTCTGTGTGCAAACACTGAGGCAAGGATTACCCCAAAGGGCATTTGGCTGGGAAGCCAAGTTTCAAGAAAATACAAAATCACACATGCCCCCACAATGCAAAGCATCATGGGCTGCATATGCAAATCACCACAGAATGTTATGCTGGTCCAACTTTAAGCAGAATTGCATGGTGCGAAGGTCTCTCACACAGTTTGCAAAGGGTGCTAACGGAAGACATGAACACGTGTTTATCCTACCAGGACTCATCAGTATGCCTCGTCTGTTTGACACTTCACCACAATATATCCAAGGCACACTGCCTCTAGGGTAGCTGGTCCAGTCTACTGGGGTGTCAAACAGGTGATTTGCATATGCAGCCCATGATGCTTTGTATCATGGGGGCATGTGTGATTTTGTATTTTCTTGAAACTTGGCTTCCAGCCAAATGCCCTTTGGGTAACCTTGCCTCAGTGTTTTACATGAGGTTCTTTATCTTTAAATAGTTTTTATTTTTTAATGGGTTCAACACAATATATCCAAGGCACACTGCCTCTAGGGTAGCTGGTCCAGTCTACTGGGGTGTCAAACAGACGAGGCATACTGATGAGTCCTGGTAGGACTAAACACGTGTCTATGTCTTCTGTTAGCACCCTTTGCAAACTGTGTGAGAGGCCTTCGCACCATGCAATTCTGCTTAAAGTTGACCAGCATAACATTCTGTGGTGATTTGTAATATGCAGCCCATGATGCTTTGTATTGTGGGGGCATGTGTGATTTTGTATTTTCTTGAAACTTGGCTTCCCAGCCAAATGCCCTTTGGTAAACCCTTGCTCCAGTGTTTACACAGAGGTTCTTTTGTCTTTAAATAGTTTTATATTTTAATGGGTTCACCACAATATATCCAAGGCACACTGCCTCTAGGGTAGCTGGTCCAGTCTACTGGGGTGTCAAACAGACGAGGCATACTGATGAGTCCTGGTAGGACAAACACGTGTCTATGTCTTCTGTTAGCACCTTTTGCAAACTGTGTGAGAGGCCTTTCGGCACCATGCAATTCTGCTTAAAGTTGGACCAGCATAACATTCTGTGGTGATTTGCATATGCAGCCCATGATGCTTTGCATTGTGGGGGCATGTGTGATTTTGTATTTTCTTGAAACTTGGCTTCCCAGCCAAATGCCTTTTGGGGTAACCCTTGCCTCAGTGTTTGCGCACAGAGGTTCTTTGTCTTTTAAATAGTTTTTTATTTTAATGGGTTCACCACAATATATCCAAGGCACACTGCCTCTAGGGTAGCTGGTCCAGTCTACTGGGGTGTCAAACAGACGAGGCATACTGATGAGTCCTGGTAGGACGAAACACGTGTCTATGTCTTCTGTTAGCACCCTTTGCAAACTGTGTGAGAGGCCTTTCGGCACCATGCAATTCTGCTTAAAGTTGGACCAGCATAACATTCTGTGGTGATTTGCATATGCAGCCCATGATGCTTTGCATTGTGGGGGCATGTGTGATTTTATATATATATATATGCATAGCATATGTATTAAAACAAAACACTGGTCCAGCGTGGAATGTTCCGGCATAAAGCCAGCCTGAGCCTCGTCCAGTGTTTTATGTTTAATTAGCCATTCTAGTAATCTAGTAAGTATTCTCTTCATAAATAGCTTTAGGGAGTTATCCAGAAGGCTAATTGGTCTATAATTATTTGGTGCACTTTTATCTCCTTTCTTGTAGATGGGAATAATTATGTTTTCTTTCCAGGTTTTAGGCATTACACCTGACTGGACTATATGATTAAATAAGAATGTGAGGGCCGGAATTCATAGGTCTGGGTCGTCAATTAAAATATCCATCAGGACTCCACCAGGGCCTGTGGCCTTGTGTCTTTAACATCCGTTAGTGCTATACTTACTTCTTCATCTGTAATTTGTTTCTCTATTGGTATCCATGCTATTTTGTTTTATTGCAGGCATCTTTGTCAGAAATTAATTAAAAAATAGCTCTTTAAAATAGGATTCCCATATGGAGGGATCTATATAGCTTTCAATCTTCCTGTGTATTATCCATCCATTGGATACCATTTTCCAGAATTTTTGCTATCATTATCCTTTGCAGCCTTTTCAAATTCCTCCCACATATATTTTCTGTATGTATACTTTTGGTTTCTAATAGTTTCCTATAGCTTTTCCTTTGCTTATTTAATCTTTGCTTATTGACTTTTGTTGGCCATTTTATTGCTAATCTAGCACATCTGTTTAATTCCTTTTGTTATTTTGCATTCTTTATCAAACCATTTGCTCCCTTTTCTATCTTTACTTAATGAGACTTTTAATATAATTGAGGAAAGAGTTCTCATAACTTGTTCAAATATTTTGACATATGTTTCTGGTGTTTTTGCAATCCAAGCTCTATTAAATCTTCGAATTCCATGCTCGTGGAGGAGCTTGATTGAATTAAAATTCTCTAATAGGTCCCATTTGACCCCCTTTTTTATCCTAATAATATCTTCCCCTTTAGTGACATTTTTATCAATAATTGGCCATAATTCTAATTCAATGCCTAAAGGATTATGTTCACTTTCTGGTCTAGTTCCTACTCTAAAATTTCTTAGAACCTGTACTATTTTCACATTAATACAACAAAAATCAATAATCGAAGCTCCCCTAGTTCCCATATAAGTGTATTCCCCCTCTTGATCTTCCTTTGTTCGTCCATTTAATAAAATGAACTCTCTTTCTTCCAGTTCTCTGGCTTTTTTTGTTCCTGTTTCACAGCCCTTTTTATCTTTGGAGTTTCTTTTACTGTTAAGGGTTGAAAGACCCAGAGCATCACATGCATTCCACAATTCGTCTATGAGATCCAGACGGTGGACCACCCAGGCATTAAAATCTCCCATTAAAACAATTCCACAGTTTGGATCACTAATAAAACAAGCATCAACAAGTTCAATTAATTTCCAAAATCTCTATCATCCCTGAAGTTCGAACCCCTAGGTAGGAGATATACATGTATTATAATATATGTTCCCCTCTTACTGGAGCTATGAACTGGTAAGATGTGCTCTGAGTTAATTTCTATTTCCTTATGATCTATATCATGATGCATTTTGCAAGTTGTTAAACCTCTGACATCCCCATATTTCTTGTTTCTTGTTGCTGCTTTCTAAAGGCCCTATAGCCATTTATATATCCTCTAGCTAGTCTTGTCTCCTGTGTAACCATATAATTAAATTGTGTTAAATAATCCAGAAAAGTCAGATCTGCCTATCTATTTGTTATTCCTGCCACATTCCAAGATATTACATTGTAGCCACTTATATTTTTACCCTTTTGATTGAGTTTCCCCATCCAGTTATTTGTCATTCTTCCAGGTCTTGTAGATTTCAAATCTATTGGCCATTTCAATCAGGTTTAGCCATTGGTCATTATCTTGATCATTTGATTTCCTGTTGTCTATTTCAGTTTCTCCATATGGTTCCAGTCAGTAACATCACGGAACAAAATAAAGTGGATGAAAATGAAGCGGCAAAAACAGTGTCACCATCAATATTGGCAGCACAAAATGTAGCGTGCCAGAACAATGCAGGCCACATGACATGCAGGTAGAAAACAATGTCCACCACATGGAGGCACTGCACTGGAACACACAGCAGCAGGCACCCATGCACAGGAACAGCACTGGGGTGCAGGGTGCAACCACCACTGGGGGAAGCAGACCACTGGACACCTACCATGGTAATCTAATGGCACAGGCACCCACATGGTGTGGTACCCCACCCAGAATGCTGATGTGATGGAGAACATGCACCAGGTAACCACTGGAGGACAGGTGGACCATGGCCACCATGTGGATGGCTGTGTATAATGCAAGGTGCCAGGAGCACAAGCCAGCAGGTCCCCAGCAACACACACAACACACAGGACGGGGGAGATGACATGCTGGCATGTGCTCCTGGCCCCTGTGGCTCCAGTGAAGTGCCTCCATGTGGTGGACGTTGTTTGCTACCTGCATGTCGTATGGCCTGCATTGTTCTGGCATGCTACATTTTGTGCTGCCAATATTGATGGTGGCACTGTTTTTGCCACTTTATTTTTGTCCACTTAATTTTGTTCTGCAATGTTACTGACTGGAACCCTCCATATAAATATATTTTGACTTTATCCAGGGTTTCTGCTTTAGACAGAATCTGTTGGTAATCCTCTGGGCTCTTCACCCACATTGTGACCTGTCCATTTTGTTCCCACCTTATTGCTTTTTTAATCCTCTTGTTTAAGCTATTGTCCTTTGTCAGATTTTGTAATGTTTCTGCCACTTTAGTTCTGATATTTTGCTTTGTTTCTATCAGAAAATTATTTAAACCATAGATTGATATCTGAAACTCAGTCTCTTTAATGTTCTTACTATTATTTCTATAGTATTCTAGGAATAGTGTTTTTATACTTGTTACAATATCTAATTCATACCCATAATCTTTCAACTTTTCTTTCTGATTTTTAATAATAATAAATACATAATGATCTGATACCGATAACTACAGGTTCCTTATTGGTTAATGGTCTGATTACACTGAATTTTGTCATCAGATTGTCTAACCTGTTATTTGCTTGTATGGCAGCCCAAAAATTGTTTAATATTCTGATTTAATTTACACTCTGTCTCTTTGGGCATAATTGGTACTTTAAATATAGGTAGCCCAAAGTCTGTTTCCAGGGTTCTTTTAAGGATCTTTTTAAGGTTACACTGATCTATCTCATCCTCCGATATTCCCCTTATTAGAAGTGGAGCATGGTTCTTACCGTCTGCACTATTAGTTATGTGATTAATCATTATACTAACAGCCTTATCCTTCTTTTGATTCGATTTTAAGTCACTCTTTTGTTTTCCCTTATTTATGTTACTTTTAGACCCTTTTCCTTTTTATGGTTTCCGATAGTTTTTCCATTTTTTTCTGGGATTTTCTTTTCTACTGGATTTTTTACTAGTTCTTTTTCCTTCTTTAATCCCTTCTTTTGCCTTTTTTTTGTTCATTCTCTTTTTCCATCAATTGTTCTGTTGTTATCTTCCTGATTTATTGTATCCTTATTCCTCTCTGTCTCCAGTTGTTCTTTCTGTAATTTCATTATCTTCTCATTTAATTTATTAACCCTTCTGTGTGTTTTTATCTGTGTTGTAAAGTCTTCAATTTTATCCTGCACATCATCCTTTTATTTCAAATTTCTTGTTTTTAGTATATTAATCTCTTAACTTGTGACCCTCTTTCTTTTCTTTTTTCTTGTTGTATTCCTTTTCCATATTTCTACATTACCTTTTCTTAATTCTTCCACTATACTATCCTGAATTTCATATCCCTTGGGTAGCATTACACATTCTAAGTCTGATTCAGTGTCATTTTCTATCTCTAAGTTCCTTATCTGTTTTGTATTGTGTCTGTTATCATTATTTTCCTTATTAGTCAATGTATGTTCCCTTCCTCTAATGTTCTTTCTTCTTGTTGCCAGGTGGTAAAAGTTTCCATATTTTGTAAATTCTTTGCTTCAGCATAATCCTTTTGTGTTAACCTTTCTAGAATCAGATCTATATTCTTCTTATTTTCAATGCATATTCCCTTAATAAATGTCATGTCATTCTTATTCATCATCAATTGCTCATACATCATTGCATTTGCCTGAAGGGGGTCCCTTAATACTCTGATACATTATTTTGTTAATGTTTCCAAAGGGGGTGTATTTAATTCAAAGGGGCTCATACATTGGCTCAGGTATTCCAAAGGGTTGCACATGGTGCAACAGTGTTGTACCATGTGCAACCCACTGATGCACCCAGCTGCGATATTCAAATGGAAACTGCACCTGGCACAAATCCCAATGCGCCGGAGTGCATCAGTAATGTATGCAGGCATAGGTGGGGGCATGCCCTGCATATTCTGCACAGCCGATGTTCAGCCCGAGATGTACGAAGTCATGTATATGTGCAACCTACCCGCGCCAGCACAAAAGCTGATCCAAAAAAAGGAACTAACGGATGGCCACCCACAGGTGAGCTACCGCATTGCAGGTGCAACACGCAGCTGCCACCTGTGGTGGCCACCCGAGCATCTGCACCTCCTGGTGGCACCCCCCATGCCCGATCGTAGGCATTAGTAAAATAAAGAAAACCCCCACATCCCTGGTGGTCCAGTGGACCGCTGCCCAACCGATCGTGGGCTTCGTAAATAAATAGTTTATCCTATATCCCTAGTGGTCCAGTGGACTCTGCCTGCCCGATCACGGGCTTAAGTGTGAAAAAGATAACTTCTAAATCCCTGGTGGTCCAGTGGACTGTTGCCCACCGATTGGGCTTAAGTGTGATAAAAGATAACTTCAATCCCTGGTGGTCCAGTGGACCACTGCCTGCCGATCATGGGCTTCTGTAAATAAATAGTTTATCCTATATCCTGGTGGTCCAGTGGACCACTGCCACCTGATTGTGGGCTTAAGTGTGAAAATGTCTTCTAAATCCTAGTGGTCCAGTGGACCAAAGTCTGCCGATGGCGGGCTTAAGTGTGACAGAATATTACACCTATATCCTGGTGGTCCAGAGGACCCCCTCCCCACCACCCACTGATCCCCACTGCCCGCTTCCCGGTCAATGGCAGGTGGCAGCACCACCCGCCTGCCACCCTGCCGCCTGCCGAATGACACTGTCGGTCAGGGCTGTCACGGCCCATTAGTCCACAACGCTGAGCCAATGGACGCAGCCCATATCAGATTATAGATTCCAGATATGTGAATGGATCCATTCATATCTGGAATGTGTATGGTATGGGCTGTATGCCCATTGGCTTATGCTGTGGACCAATGGGTACAGCCCACTGACGGTGCGTCAGCGGAGCAGCAGGCAGGTGGTGCTGCATCCCACTGCTGACTGTGGGAGAGCAGGGCAAGGGGGATCAGTGGGGGTGGAGGGGGGTCCACTGACCACCAGGATATAGATGTAATATTCTGTCACACTTAAGCCCATGATCGGGCAGACTTCAGTCCACTGGACCACCAGGGATTTAGAAGCTATCTTTTTTCACACTTAAGCCCATGATTGGGCAGGTAGCGGTCCACTGGACCACCAGGGATTCAGAAGTTATCTTTTTTTCACACTTGAGCCCATGATCAGGTGGACTTTGGTCCACTGGACCACCAGGGATATAGGATGAATCTGTAATTCATACGTAAGCCCACGATCGGACAGGCAGTGGTCCACTGGACCACCAGGGATTCAGGTTATCTGTAATTCATACGTAAGCCCGCTGTCGGTGGGCAGCGGTCCACTGGACCACCAGGGATATTGGGATCTTTTTTATCTTACAAATGCCTGCGATCGGGCTGTGTGGCACATTGCCGCACTGCAGGGGGTGTTGGTCCCCGACGGCTGCTGCCTGGCAGGGCGCCAGGCGCAAGTCATCTGGGATCAGCACACCTGCATGCAAATGGGGCCATAATGACATGCAAATGGCCCCATTTGTGCCTTGCATACATTATGGCCCCATTTGCATGTCGACTTTTGAATATCGCGGTTGTTGTGCCTAGTGCACTGGAACTTGCGCTAGCGCATCCCCATGCTCCACTCTGGCCACTGGCGCTGGCACAGTGCCACTGCACCATGTGCACTGCGGGTGGCCAGGATGCGATATTCAATGATACTGAGCCATGGCGCAGCTTCATTGAATATCACCCAGTCCACGCCCCTGCGCAGCCAAATTGAGCTGTGCCTGGGCTTGCACCACAGCCTGGCGCAGTTTGATTATCTGGGCCATTGTGTTTCACCTTGTGTTAACCCACTAATTTTTCTAGAATCTTCCACTGCCCTCTCTTCACAATTTAAATTGCTGTTTCCTTCCTTCCCCGAAGGCGTTTACAAGAATACAGAGGGATCCCTAGTTTCCATCTTTGTTCTATTAAATTCTCTGATCTTTTGTTCTATTCTATTATTAGTTTGTATAGTCTCTTTAATACATTCAACTGTTCTACTACTTCATTGTTCACTACATCAATTAGTTCCAAATCCTTTGTAAATAGCCCATATGGGCTTTGTTTGTCTAGAACTGGTGTACTCTGTCCATTCAAAATTTTTGCATTCCAATCCTCTTTTTCCCCCCAATTGTTCTCTTAATAACGTATTCTGACCTGTTTTATTCCATACTTCCCAAATTTGGGGTTGTATCATATTTGACCTTAAATTATCTTTAACTGATCTTTTTCACAGTGACCATTCCTTTACCAAATCTTTATTGTCTATGTCTTCTAACTTATCTGTAAAATCCATCACATATGTGTGGAGTTCCGCTTTCTTCTTTACCCCAAACTTCTTTTTCTTTCATTTTCAATCAACAAATGTAAAGATGAAACTTCTATCTTCTCTTGACCTCAATGTTTCTTCATGTTGTTTCCCTTCCTATTTTTAACTTTCTTATCATCTGTGAGGCTCTGAGAGTGACAATTACTTTCTATATTACTATCAGGTTTGTTCTTCCCTCTTCTTGTTGCTACAGACATACTCAAATTTGCTCCTTTATCAATTATCTATAGTGTAAGATAATCAGAACTTGGCCAAGGAGTAATGATATTCTTTGGATAGAGAATAATATTTAGGATATGACAAAATAATTAACAAGCAGATACTCTAATACTCTAATAATAATACTGATGGACTTGTTGATGACAATCACAGAAATGATATGCAGGGTATACAGGGTTAACAATCAATATATCAATCAATAATTCAATTGTCTCACTTCAAATTTAAACCATTGATTGTTAATCAACATCTTTCTCTGGGCTACCTCACCTTCAGTTATTAGTATAATGGGTATAGTGTAACAAAATAAGTGTTACAAATCTTGATAGCAATATAATTCAGAGAATGGGTGATAATACCTTACTCTAAAAGTCCACTTCTCCAGATTCTCCTCTATGGATTTCCTTCTTTCCTTATTCCCTTTTATTGATCCCATCATAATCATGCAGTTAGACAGAGTCCAAGCTTTTTAGTTCACCAGTATCTCTTAATTTATGTGTAGTCCTGTAATTCCTCTTAGTTTATCCAACTGATCCAAAAGCAATAATTTCCACTTTATAGTCCTTATGGTCTGCTTTTCTGTCTTCTGTGGGATTTGAATCAGTTTCACTAAAATAGAAATAGAATGCACATGGCTGCTAATACAAGAAAAACTTGAGGGGACCAGTTCTTATATAACACAGTGCACCCAATGCTTAGAATTCAGTATAAAAAAGAGATCATAAAATTTCTAAAAAAAAAAAACCATAAAATAGGTAATTATCAATTTTATCAGGCCCAAACTCAGAAATAGAAAGCAAATGTCTCAACTTGTCTAAACTATCTAACTTACTTAGGGGGAGCTGGATGGAGCTGCCAGGCAGGCAGAGCTCTCTCTCCAGCCAGTCTGGCATCCCTCGGCTGATGGGTGACCCCCAGTGGAGGCTGGAGGAAGCTCAGGCCACAGGGGGCCTAGGTAGTTGGCCAGGGGATGGGGGAAAGAGGCCATTACTGGGGCTGTTCAGCACATGTGCACCTCCATGTGCAAATGCATTGACTCCTGGGGTCTCCAGGAGAAAACCAGAGGAAAAATGCCAGTCAACAAGGTGAAGACCGACCCCCCACAGGCACCGTTCCTGGGCCTGGCAGGTAAGAGCCGGTGATTCCAAGGGGTGGGGCTGGGGGGGTCAGTCGGATGGGGGATGACCGGCAGGGGAGAAAATGTGCCATGATAAAAAAAAAAAAAGGCTATGAGCAGACAGGCTACACGGTTCTCTCCTCCTTGCTTCAAGGATATAAAAGTTTTACAAGCACCAGAGCTGGGCTAAAATAGTCTTCAACTACAAGCTCGGTGAAAACTCTGTATTGTGTATGCTTTCTTGCTCAACCTGCCCATCCTGGTCATTCTGCTTCCTCTACGCTGGATTCTGCATTGTGGTTCTGATTTCTGAACCTGTGCACTATGTACTCTATAGCATGTGACCTGCACTGACCAACTAACTACGTGCTACACTTCCTGGTTACCTTTCCCAGGTGTAGCCTAAGTTGTACCCCCGTATAGCAAAAATCCATGAAAAATCCAAACAACCCCTCTATTTTCTGGATCTGTATCAGATCATAAGTACTTAAAGTACTTAAATATCACCCTATTTATTAATCCAAGCTTTTTAATCACTCTCAACTTTTTTCTAAAGTGAGTAAAAGCTGACCAGTTAAATAGCTGAATATCTAAATAGCTGAGTAGCTGTACAGATTTAATCAGGTTTAATCAGGTGTCTCAAAAGAGAATACAAAAATTTAAAGCAATTCCCAATAGTTAATCACAATGAAGAATCAGTACACTGATGCACCAGTGACACTACAACACTGGAAAATGCCCGGTGCTGTCACTGCTGTCAGTGTAATAATGGCAGATAGCAATATAGCATTAAATCAGCAATTAAGCAGTCAAAACAGTCAAACAATACATCAAAACACCACAATATAACAGTAAAACATAAAGCAAAAAACCCTGTCAAAATATCAAACCCTTTGGGGACTTTAAAACTTTTAAAACTCTCACTTCTGCTTCTGCTATAGTTTCAAAATTAAAGTGTATTGTGTAGGCCTTCAAGGTACAGCTTTTGAAAGCACAGGTAGAACAAAATAAAGTTGGATAAATAACTCCTGGAGCCCTGCTGGAACAGGCCGATAGGCCCCATGAGCTTACTGGAACCCTCACTTGCTCTCTCTGGCTTCTTGAAGCTCTCTTCCACCTACAGACTCCTCCAATAATCAGAAGAAATCCAGAGAGCTGTCCGGTCGCTCACTTTGCCAGGTGAGAGACACTCTGGCACTGGTCCGGAAAGGCTAACAAAACAGCACCTTTACGCAACGGTGGCATACCTGCTATTGGAAATCTGTAAACATTTGTTAGCTCCTGCTGCTACTGCTAACTCCACAGCAGTCCAGCGATGGTCTTTCTACTCAGCTTGCAGTCCTTGTTCCCACCTTCCTCATTGAACCACCCTCCTGTACCTTCCAGACACTTCTAACTCCTGAATCAGCCACTGACCTCCAGCCAGACATGCTTCCAGCAGCTAAACCACCATTCTGGCCTCCAGTACCACACTGAACACCCTCCCAGCAGCTGGAGAACCTTTCCAGGACCAGCCTCCATTCCCACAGCTGATCCCCTTCCATTCCCTATACCAGCCTCTCCTCCTTAGAGTGTCCAATGTAGGTGCTTTAATGACTACTGTCTCTATCTCCTTGTCCACCCTAGAGACACACTGTTCACCCTGTGGATCAGAAATGCCCTCCCCAGGGCCAGAATGCCTGTCCTGGTGACTGGAATGGCCACTCTCTGTGCCTCAGTGCCCACCCTGGTGGTCAGAATGTCCACTCAGAGTGGAGGACTGACCACCCTGGGTGCCAGAATGTCTACTCTAGGACATCAGTACCTTTTCAGAGGGGCAGAACATCCACCTTGCCTACAGAATGACCACAGTAGAGTTTGAATACCCACCCAGAGTGGAGCTACAGTATGTTCACCACCTCTCACATCAATGGGTGTTTACATTGATGGAGGCCATCATGTTTTTTTATGTAATCTATGTGTTCCACCCCTTTTATAAAAACAAATGGGTATCCACTCTTTACTTGTGTCATTGTACAGGTCAGTGTAAGAGCACAGGCAAAGGGGCAGGGGAAGGCCCTGTTATTAATAGTGCCGGTGTGCAAGTCCATGATGTGCTGTACACACTGTCTCTACAATACCTTCATCACCCAGTGCACAAAGTACAGATATCCCTGACCACAAGATGCACTATAAGTACTTTTATAAAGGTTTGCTACCCATGATCCAGAACATCCATTAACACAAGAGGAACAGTTATATGGTGCACAGGGCTGCTGAACATTGGAATGCTTGGGAACTGGACTATTTTATTTATTTATTTACTTTGTTCGCTGGGTAAGTACACTGAGCAGTAGCCCTTTTTCAGGAATGACCCAGAGCCACAAAAATTGCAGCTAAAGATGCTACAAATTAACAACATGTATTATAACATACAAATCACAAAAAGACAACACGTATTTGTACAAAGTATAAATTAACAGCAGATTTGAGTAGTTAAAAACATTTACAATGTAACTGTTCTAACAAATAAGACTTTAAACAGGATTTAAAAACCGTGTGACTTTCCGCATTATGACATGTACATGGCAAGTTATTCCAACATTTTGTAGCATGTACTGAAAAGGTACACCCTCCCATTCATATGGAAATATTTGGGATTGACAACCTAGAATTTAAATTTGATCTTAAAAACCTGCACACATTTTTCAGATAAAGTAGTGCATATAAAGGAGAGGCATTTCCATTCTCAAAGTTTTATCAACTACACAACACAAGTTATACAAAATGTTAAGTCTAGGTGGTAACCAACCTGTCTGAGTATAAAGCACACAATGATGTGTGCTGTATGGCAATTTCAGGGCAAAGTGACAAATTGCATTAATTGTTTTAGTTATCGGGGCTAAGTCAGTGCAGGATAGATTAGCAAATACAAAAGAATTATAGTTGACTGTAGGTAACAATACTCCTGCTGCAATAGAATATCTAGCTACTGTGTTAAACAACTTTTTAATTTAAACAGTGCCCCAAGTTTTTGATTTGCTTGCCTGCTGATGATCTTTATATGAGAGGGAAAAAGTTAAAGCTGAATCCCATAAAACTCCCAGGTATTTAAACTCTGTGACCTGCTCTAAATGAGTGCCATTCAAATCAAAAACCTGTAAGGGTTTGTATTTTGATACTTTGGGTATGGACCCAAAAATCATGCATTTCAGTTTTTCAGTATTTAAAGAGAATTGGAATTGCAAAAGCCAAGAAGTCAATGTTGCAAAATCCAGATTTAAAGCTAAGTTGATCTCATAAATGGAAGAGGCCCTGAAATAGATAATATCATCCGTGTACAAAATTGATTTGGTAAATACTAATGTATAGGGACTAGCATCTATGCATAATGAAAACAACAGAGGCCCCAGAATTGATCCTTGGGGGCACTCATTGTTGAAGAACATGAGTTCTAGGTTAAAATCCATTAGAAACCTTGAGAGATTGATCAGTTAGATAACTTTAAAACCAGGAGTAAGTTGCCTCTGTCAGACCTATGCTCTCCTAGTCTCCCGAGCAGCAAGGCATATTCAACAATGTCAAAGGCCTTGGACAGGTCCATGAAAACTGCGCCAGTGAGCTTACCAGAATCCATGGCCATACTGACGTGGTCAGTGAACCTGGCCAAGGCTGTATTGGTTCTGTGAGATTTACAAAATCCATGCTGCTCAGGAGAGCGGAGACCATAGTCCTGCAGATGGTCAGCCAACTGATCATTAACTAGTTTTTCAAGCAACTTGCTTAAAGGTGACAATATGGAAATTGGATGGTAGTTATCCAAATCAGTTGGAGAACCTGAAGTGGGAATTGTTTGATTATGGTGTCCTTCCATAACTGTGGAAATCCCCCAGTTAGCAAGTATAAACTGAAAATGGTAGTCAATGGCAAATATATGGCTGCAGAAACAAGTTTTAGAAATCTTGGTTCCAAACCATCCTGGCCTGTACTTTTGTTTATGGACATTTGTTTCAGCAACTTTAGAACCTGAGATGGTTTTATTCTATGAAAATAAAAAGGAGGTATGTTACCAGCCAATGGTGTAGAGGTAAGCTATGGAGGGAGTATCCTCTGCATACCAGGAAGGAAACAATTGCCACCAATTGATATAGGGCCATTTGGTCACTAAGTTAGACAATAGAGGTACATTAAAATTCAGAACTGACATTCATAGGAGGCATGCACAAAGGTACGGGTCTTTGGAAGGTTGTGTTGATGACTATGGCAGTAGTGCAAAGTGCCTGTTACATGAATCTTGTCATGCAAACCATGCACCTAGTGTCATGCCATATTCCCACCCCTGCTGCGGTTATAATCCGCCATGTCAGTACTTGCACAGACTACGTGCTGCCACTTACATCTGGATTAGTGGTTTGCATAATAAAGACATGCAGAGTTAGTGTTCAAACACCCATTTGGGGGGAGTTATAGGTCATCACCAATGTGGCCTCAAGTGGCTGGTCTGCAAGGTACCATCCTAAGTTTGGGAACAAAAGAGTGTACTTTGTCAGAGTTACAGGTCTGTGATTAAGCATTGCTGACATACGACTTAGTCTGCACACATGCATGGATGTGTGGTATGCAGATTTAACTACTGTCAGACCATATTCTGCATCACTATACAGCACTGTATAATAGCTGTACTGGCCTTATGTGGGGAAGATGATGACCGGATGGCCATGGAGGTGAGTGTGGGGCAACGGATACCTTTGGCAGGGATGGGATCACCAGACATGGGAAAAAATAGCTGTGGACTGGGTGAGGAGGAGGAACGCCAGACACTAGGGAAACTACAGTAATTAGCATAGTATTTGCAGACTGGGTGAGGGAGATGGGACCACTCGATGACAGAGAAACTTTAATCAGTTCAGCAAACAGGTTTTTGGGGGAATCTATACTGACATGGACCATGGGTTTGACAAAACCCCAGCTGATCACAGGCTGCCATATGGCAGTAAATAAAATAATTCAAATGCATAAAAAAAAGATTTTTCAGACCAGGCATGATGGGTTTCTGGCAACTACAGTGGCATACTGATCCTGATGCCAGGATTCCGGCACCTGGACTGGCATGCTGTTGTAGGTGCTGGTGAGACATGCTGGTATTGGATTTGGCTTTGACCCTTTTTCCACTCCAAAGCACACTTATTTGAGACTTTTCATCCTTTCGGGTGGCCCTACAAATTCAGTCTGTATCCACTACTGCCCTAATACCGCTCCATCTGATGCAAGGGCTCTGCAAAAATTCCTGAGGCTTCACCTCCACAGCCGTTATACCTCCCCAGGATCCAGTGTGGTGGCTGTGCTGGGGAGCACCAGGGTGACCAGAGCTGGGACAGGCAGGATTGGGGAGCATGGGTGCCATCTACCCTGGCCATCCCTATTATGATATCTGCTTTTTTAATCCCTTCCCTCATTGGGCTAAACTATGAAAGGATGCAGGGTTGATGTCATGTGACACCCTGTGATGATGGATGTCTTCTTGACACCTGTCCATGAGGCACTGTTAAAGCTGGGAAGGCAAGAACCTCCTCAATAGTCTGAGGGTACTGCCTTCACCATGCCCTTTGTCTCCTCTGGCCATGGCTGGAAATTGGGATTATGTTTATAATCCAGGTCTCAAGACTCACACCACCTAGTCAGTCCTTTGGACATAAGAGATCCCCTCAAGTAAACCAGGTGTCACAGCTTTAGTCACATCATAAATATGGATATGGTGAAATCCAAACTGCCAAACTGACTGGATCAAATGGTACACCCCAAACTGGCTAATTCATCTGGAACACCAGGACCAGGCACAGTTTTCACAGTCCAGCTAGTCTGGATTTCACCTAGGGAATGTGAGATCCTCCATAGTCTTTTAAAGGGGCTTGATCCCAGGACCAGACCCACCCCATTTGACCATCAATCTTGTATCATCTATACCCTCCTAGCATCCAGATTAGCTTTTGACCAACAGAAGACCACCCTCCAGGCACCTGGACCACCATTCCAGCCACTGGACCTGCCTATGGTTCCCAGCCAACAACTCTCCCAGCAGCTAGAACAAACTTTCAGCCACATGATCAGCCTCAGACCCCCAGTTAACTACCCTTCCAGCCCCAGGGCCAGCCTACCACCCCTAACTGACCTTCCTCTGAGCAACTGGACCACTCTTACAGCCCCCAGACCAGCCCTTCCTGCTCAACTGACCAGCCTCCCTGCCCTTGGACCACCTTTCCAGGCCCCGGACCAGCCTCCTGTTCCCAGCTGAACAGCCCTCTGGCAGTGGGACTACCCTTGCACACACTGGACCAGCCTCCAAGCCAAGCAAATCTGCCTCCCAGCAGTTGGCACACTCTTCTATGCCCCAGACCATCCTCCAACTCCTCCAGCACCTGGACATCATTCCAGGCCTTGGTCTACTCCATGATCTCCAGCTATCACCCTTCCAACAGCTGGAGCACCCTTTCATTCCCAGAACCAGCCTCCAACCCCAGTTGACCACTCTTTCAGCCCCTGGACTAGCCTCTTCTCCTTTGCTGACCAGCCTTACATCACCTGGACCTCCTTTCCAAACCCCAGACCAGCTTCCCAGCAACCAGCCCCCTGACCTAATGACTTTCCTTCTAACAGTTGGATCACTCTTCCAGCCACTGGACTAGTCACTCTTCCAGCCACTGGACTAGTCTCTCCTCCACAGTTGACCAGCCTCACTGCACCTGGACCATCCTTCCAGGCCCCAGACCAGTGTCTCCTTGCCAGCTGACCAGCATCTTGGCAGCAGGATCACCCTTCCAGTTCCCAAACCAGCCTCCTACCCCTCACACCTTCCACTCAGCAGCTCAGTCACCCAGGCCCTGGACCAGGCTCTCCTCCTCCACCTGACCAGCCATCTGGCACCCGGACTACCCTTGCAGGCCCTGATCCAGTCTACTCTTCCCAGCTGGCCAGCTTTCCATCAGAAGTACCACTCTACCAGCACCTGGACTGGCCTTCCACACACCCCTGACTGAAATGACACAAGCCAACCTTCCTCCCAGCAATTGGATCACCCTTCCAGACCATAGACAAGACTCTTCTCCCCAGTCAATCAGCCTCATTGTACCTGAACCACCCCAAGCCCCAGACCAGACCTTCTGATCAGCCTCCCTTCACCTGGGTCATCCTCCAAGCCCCAGACCAGGCTGTCCTCCCCAGCCAACCACAATGCCCACCCTAGAACAAGAATGCCCACCCTCTTTACTTCAGTGCCAACTCTAGGGTTAAATAGCCCACACTCAGCCAGAATGCCCATCCTTGGGCAGGAATGCCAACTGTTTGTGCCTGAATGACCAGCCTGGGGTCAGAATATTCATCCTAGGGCAGAAATGCCTACTCCCTGTGCTGCAGTATATACCCTGGGGCTTAAATCATCACCAAGGGGCTGGCATACCCACTCAATGTGCCTCAGTGTCCACCCTTGACCATGAATACCCATCCCAGTACCATAATGCTCACCTTCTGTACCTCCATGCCCACTCTAGGACCAACATGCACACCACTGTTCCAGAATACCCACCATCTGTGCCCACTCTATGGTGAGAATGACCACTGTGTGGAACTAAATGCTGTGGGACAAAATGCCTACCCTGAGAGCTGGGATGACTGCTCACTGTCTGGGCACCCACCCTGCTGCCAGAATGATCCTCTGTACAAGGTTCCCTGCCACCAGAATGGCCTCCTGTCATAGGCATAGTAGCACAGTGTCTCATCATTGTTCCCACTTTCCAGCAGAACCCATTAAGCTAACCATCCTGCCAATCAGCAGACTATCCAGCCTGCCAGAAAGGATGCCAATGCCAGAAACCAGTGAGGTAACCATCTTCACCAACAAACTTACCAGCATGCCTGTCTCAGGTAAGTCAGATTTCCAATTATCAAGGGACTAGAACAATGGGAGAGTCAGAGCACTGAGTTTGTTACTTGGCAGCTGGGTTGATTTCACAGGGAACACAGTTCAGACTGACTAGATTTTGAGTGAAACAACACCTGCTGATGAGTTTTAATGTCAGGCCCACCAAACCAAATATCTTACTGCTTACAAACCCTATATAGGACTCCCAGGTTATACTTCTACAATTGGGTCTCAAGTTAAAACTGAGATACAGTTTTGTCTGCAGCAAAATTGCCATTTTTACCCCAAAGGAAAAGATCAAATTGTTTATCTTTGTTTTAATATTATTATTTTTTTATATTGCCTTATTTCCAAGGACATCACCATAATAGTACCTACAAAAGGCAGTCACAGGTCTGCTTTTACGTAAGGGAATGTATTTGCCTTTTCTGTTGACAGAAGGGTAAGGATGAATCATCGACCAGTGGGGGTGCATGGCACACTCCCCTTCAAAGAGCAGAGCACCTTGCCTACAGTATATGCATGCCCAGTCCTCCTGCTGACTCCATTTATCAATGAATGCATCAGCAGTTTGGCATAATGTTGATGTGATAGTCAACTAAATTTAGCTGCCTTTGTAATATGATTTCCCCCTCTATGAATGTATTTACCCATGAACCACATGACTTAGCATTCATATATATATATATATATATGTATATACATATACATATATATATATGTATTTTTTTTATTTTATACTTTGGTAACTAGGTAAAGCCCACTAGGTACAAGGGGAGCATTGGAGCAGTTAAGTGACTTGCTCAAGGCACACAGTACGCAGTTGGAGGTTGTGGGAATCAAATCCAGGTCTGCTGGATGTACTGTACCAAGCTCATTCACAGCTTGTTACTCCAACCTCTCTAGGCTATACTGCCAGCTGTATCTGATAGAGATATATTAGGCATGGGCACTCTGATGTAGTTACAACCCTTCCCCCACCGGACCAGGCCAACTCATCTCTGACCGTAAAAAACAAGCCTTTCATAACTCGACCTGAATTGCTAAGTTGACCTGGTTCAGAAATATGGTCCAGTCTGGAATAACACTCTCACCACCAGTACTGCATGGAAAAGGCAGGGTAGGTTGCAGAATGGTGCAGAAAATAAAAAAAAAAGCATTGCTTTGTTCCCTGATCTCTGCTGAAGACTCCAGAGTCCCTGAACCATCACATGACCAACAAAGGAAAACACTCATGCTCCTGGGGCACTGAAGGGAGCCAACCAGTGAGAGTCTCTGTTCGGCAATGACACATGTTCTAGCTCAATCCACTGTGTCAGCCACCACAGGACATCCCTAGGAAACTGAGTATCAAGTGCATTTGGGGCTTTGCATTCAACTGAAACAGTTGTGTGTGTGTGTATGTGTGTGTGTGTGTGTGTATAGATTCCCCCTTCAAAAAAAAATGGCAAAAGTAATTTTGTTAGAGAGGGAGAGTACAGACTGAGAGACCAACGTATTCAACAGCAGACAACAAACAGCAGAGTGCAGACGTTGCAGCAGACTGCAGACTACTCTTATTAAAAAAAGTATTTTTTTTTTAGAAGGAGAGAGTAGAGAGACCAATGAATTCAACAGCAGAGTGCAGATGTTGCAGACTCCGCAGTAAAAACAAAATCTGGTCAGATCCCCATGGCTGCATAATGAAGTCAGTGAGGTTGTGTGGCACTGTTAAGGAGACATGGAGAAACAACACAATGATTTTGTAACTAGTAAGATTTGTTTTATTTTGCATTCTAAGGAAGGCAGACACATTATTAGGAAAAATATATGGAGGTGTAGATTTCAGTGGAAGGAATGGTAAGCAATATAGGTTTGACAGGTACAATAGGTGGCAGTACATGAAAAGTAATGGCTGGCATATGTTCAGTCTTGGGATTATTTACACAGTTTTATAGAGAAAAACAGGGGTTTGTCCACGCGTGATGTAAGTTATATTTAATTAATGTGTTGATGTCAGGCAGTCAGGTGTAATGATGGACTTCATTAGGAGGAAAATGTAATAGTAACTTTTATGGGGTTGCTGTTGATAAGGTTAAGGTAGTTATGGCTGTGATAATGGGAATATCAGGACAGTATAGAGGTCTATACAGGGAGAGTACAGATATGCATTGTATCATAAGTATGTGTTCAGAGTGCAGACAAATGCGATATGCAGGTTTATTTTACATATACAGTAGGTAAAAATAGGGATAGATGCAATTGATAGAAATATAGATAATTACATAGATAGACATACAGACAGACAGACAGAGGGAGAAGTTATAGTCACGACAGTCTTTGGCGAGGCAACTGCCCCTAGAGTAACAGTCATGTTCATTAATTTGGGTTGAAAAACTTTTCAAGCAGCACTATTTTGCTGTCAGTAATCGCCTATGGGTTTAAGCATGTATTGGAATGTCTTAAAACAGTTGCAGTACAGGAAAAACAATGAAAGCAATTGTGTTATAGTTTAGCACTGAAACATACATGTAACATACATTGCTCCAATGAGCACCCTCCCCCAAGCAGAGTGCCAGTCTTAAAGAGCATCTGATGCCTTCAGGATAAGTGAAAGAAAGCATAATATTTAGACACAGTTCAGTTTATATTTCACATTAGTTCTGTATTTTTCCCCCAATTATTTTTTACTGAGGCCATTTGCATGAAAAGAGGACTGCTGCTCCTGAAGTGTTCATGTATTCCTGGTGCTTTCTCCCTACCTGAGGTCATAATGCATGGCTTGTGACATCACAGTTATTCCCATGACAGCTGACTGTGATGTCATAACATAGCATTATGACTTGAAGTAGGGAGTAAGCTATAGAGGCAGATGAACTCTAACAGATAAAGATCATATATTCATCCAAATTTTCTCTGTAATAAAAGACAGGATGGAGAAATCTACAGAATATATTTAAAATGTAAGATGAGTTGTGCCAAGTTATTAGTTTTTTCAAAGTTTTCACTGTGGCATCAGTAGCTCTAATTATAAAGAGGAGAGCTGAAAAATGTGTCTCAAAGTAAGTGCAGAATAATTTTTCTTAAATCTGTTTCAAGATATTAGGCCTTTCCTCTTTTTTTTTTAATTTAATGATAAAAAGAAGTAACATCTTTCTTCTGACCGGACTAATGTAAATGATGACAGTCAGTGGTTTGGGATATGCTACGTGTCCCCAGGAGCAAGATGTGCGCCTTCACTGGCTAGAGAGTAGGCTGTTATAAAAAAAACACACAGATCAGTCATTCTACCAACAAGACATGCAGAGGTACAACAATTGGGGGGACAAGAGTTGTTTGGAACTGCAGCTTCCATTTTGAAATGGAAACAATTTCATGTTGATCTTGTCTCCTATTCTAGCCTGAAAAGAACATATTTTAAATGCCTGTTTTAAGTGTGTGTAATGGACTGTTTTGCCATTTAGGGGCCAAAGAATGAATTGTAACAGGTGACATTATGGTTACTAGCAATTGTATGCCAAAGCAATGTAGGCATGTAATTAAGAACTGGATCAATGGAAGGCCATTGCCAGGTTATTATATACACTGGCATAACTTAAATTATAGCTAACAAATTGCTGCACAATACTTTGAGGATGCGCGAAGTGTAAAACATCAGCTGGGAATTTTAACAGCTGGACGCTGAGCTGGTGTCTTAAACACATATGTAAGAATTCTACATGGATGTTATTTTTTCTAGCTGCTCTTCATCATCTTGTATTGAGATACAGTTGAGATTTTTTTTAATGTCAGCTCTGATCAGAATAGCTTTTAAAATCACCAATTGTTTTCTTGTTCAACGTTTTCTATTACATACTTCTCAAACATAAAAGAAATAACACGGTTTATCATCAAAGGCTGTATTTACCAAGTACTGTGCCCGTGATTAAAATAATTTGAACCCCCTTCCCCCAAAAATGTGCCCTGACATGAAACTGCATGTTTAACTGTAAAGACAATTAAAACATGCATTTCTAATAGCATTACTAACATCAATGCTTTCAAAGTTTTGAAACTACTATATATATATATATATATATATATATAGAATATGGTAAACAAATATTGTTAATCCCAAAAGCTGAACTTTATGTTTTTAGTATATAAATGTTTAAGAAAAACCTGTGGCTCTTACTGTAAATTAGAATGATGTGTCTATTGTTTTCCTTGGGAGCTGTAGTTTCACTCCTTAATTGCTGTCTCTTTCTGAGGCCCCAGGTGGCTCTGATTATCATTTGTTCCAATGTTTTTTTAAGTCGATTTGAAGGCATTAAATATCTTCTATTCTTCTAGTCCTTAATAAAGGCATTAAGTATATTCTGTTCTCCTAGTCCTTAATAAAATGCAGGGGCTCCACAACTTCACAGACTTGTTCTGTTGGTTGATACATGTCCCAGACTAGTGTGTCTTGTTACAGCATGATAGAGCCACCTCATGCCCCTCCCACATGAATAAAAAAGTTGGGGTGGATCTTTAGGAGCTTCTCAGGTGGAGCTGGGGTGGATCTTACTCCCACAAAAACCTAATGCTGCCTCCCACTACTCAGGTTCCAGTTCTTGTACCACCCATTTAAGAAAGAAAATAGTACCCTGCAACCATTGACTAACATAAAGCGTATTTATTTGAGGGTGGAAAACATTGCTTGGAGGAGGTAAGGTGGAAGAGACTATTTACACATTCAGTCAGTTCCATGGACAGAAAACATGACATCACTCCTTTTGTACATACAAAACATATGCAGGCTCTGCCTACAGCTATAAAATGAAAAAACATCTGTTTGTAAGTGAGAGAGACAGCGAGAGAGACAGAGGCCAACGAATTCAACAGCAGACAACAGTAGAGTGCAGAAATAAAAAATTAAAAATTAAGGGAGCAGAATCAGACAGGACAGAAGGACTCTGTCTGAAGGTCATAGTGCCTCAGTAATTTTGAGGGGGGCATATAGTGCTGTACAGATTTTGAAGGGGGGTGTCATGCATGTGTCAGACTCTGTATTGCTCATCTCTGTGCTGCCGTGAAAGTCAAACTGCCATAGACACTATGTGTTGCTCATCTCTGTGCCTGAACTACTACTAGGTCATAGTGCCATACAGATTGTGAAGGGTTGGGGGTCATGTCTCAGACTCTGTGTTGCCCATCTGTATGCTTGATCTACTACTACGTCATACTGCCATAGCATAGACTCTGTGTTGCCCATCTGTGTGCTTGAACTACTATTAAGTCATAGTGCCATACAAATTGTGAAGGGGGGTGTCATGTCTCTGACTCTGTGTTGCCCATCTCTGTGACTGAACTACTACTTGGTCATACTGCAATAGCGTAGACTCTGTGTTACCCATCTCTGTGCCTGAACTACTACTAGGTCATAGTGCCATACAGATTTTGAAGGGGAGTCAAGTATGAGATGCTGTGTTGCTCATCTCTGTGCCTGAACTACTGCTAGGTCATATAGTGCCTCATGTATTTTTGGGGGCTCAAGTCTTAGACTCTGTATTGCCCATCTCTGTGCCTGAACTACAACTATGTCATATAGTGCCTCATGTATTTTGAGAGAGGGCATCACATGTCAGACCCTGTGTTGCCCATCTCTGTGCCTGAACTACTACTAGATCATATGGTGCCTCACGTATTTTGAGAGAGGGGGCATCACATCTCAGACTCTGTGTTGCCCATCTCTGTGTCTGAACTACTACTGGGTCATAGAGTCATATAGACTGTGAAGGGGGGTCTTGTCTCAGACTCTGTGTTTCCCATCTCAGTGCCTGAATTACTGCAAGGTTATACTGCCATAGCATAGACCCAGTGTTGCCTATCTCTGTGACTGAACAACCACTAAGTCATATAGTGCCTCACGTATTTTGAGAGGGGGGATGTCATGTCTCAGACTCTGTGTTGCCCATCTCGATGGCTGAACTAATACTGCTAAGTAAGCAATTAAGTTGGACCCAAAAAATGGATTCAGAATCAGAGTCTGTTATGGATGGAACATGTGGCCAACACCAGCAGTATGGCTGAAATTGGTATATGTAACATTAAAAACTATTTCCTGAAAACAAATTAAAAAAAAAGGAAATTCACTGCTGAAGATATCATTAATACAGTTGATGAAAATGAAGCAACACAATCAGAAAAAGATGAAGCAGCACAATCAGAAAAAGAAAAGTATGTTGGTGAATCCCCTGATCAAAGAAGTGCGACATTGTCGGCATTACCAGACAAATCAGATAAAATGAAACACAAAAAAGGTAGCAAAACACTTAGACTTAGAAGTCAATGATTAGGAAAGGCTCTATGCATATCAAACTCCCTTCATCAGAAAGCAGTGCCTCAGATGAAAACAGGCTGTAAATGTACAAGAACAAGATCACGATCATGATTACGATGTATCACAGTTACGCTCTTCCAAAGGTGATTATTCAGAATGTGATACTGGCGAGGTCAAGGATGCCACCTGGGTTCCCCGCCCAAAGAAAAACACATACAAGCAAGTATCACCAGCAGCCACAGTCAGTAGTGGAAAACAATCAATAATCGTGGTAGTTCTTCTGGGGACAGCCATGGTGTGCATGAATCAGGTCAGAAACAACTGCCACCAAATTGCTGCAATTCCTGGCATTATGACAAATTGTTTCAGATTCTGAAAGTGGGCCTGTTGAAGCCACTAAAACCACTAAGTCCCAATACAAGAAAACAAGATCAAAGGAAACCCTGCTGGTGGACTAGGTATGTACAGTAGTGGGTAAGGGAGAAAAGGCTAGCCTACCAAAAGTACAAGAAAACCTGTAAGGAGACGGGCATGGAAGAGTACTATATGAAATTGAAGGAGGTGAGTAGGGTGGTAAGGGCAGCCAAAGCGACCAAAAAGCTAAGGTTTGCACAGGGGATCAGGGAGAGGGAGAAGGAATTGTTTAGATATATCAGAGAGAAGAGGAAGTGTAGGGCTAGATCACCAGGTTAAAAAGGAGGGCGGGCAGAAGAGGAGTGGAGCAGGCTGAGGTACTAAACAAGTACTTCTGCTCTGTCTTTATGAGGAAATGTATGGTCCAATTCCACAAGGGTGTTAAGGTAAAGGTGGAGGGTCACTAATATGTGATGAGATACCAGTGGAGAGAGTGAGGGAGCCTTAGGTCATTAAGGACAGACAAGGCCCCAGGACTGGATGAGATCCACCCAGAGTCCTAAAGAGTTGGCGGATGTCCTGGCAGCACCAGTGATGGAGTTATTCAGCTCCTCCCTCTAAATGGGAAGTGCACCATTGCACTGGAGAATGGTGTCGTGAGTGCCCCTCCATAAGAGCTGGTCAAAGGGATGAGCTGGGAAACTATAGACGGGTCAGCCTGGCGCGATGAGTGGGGAAACTTGGAGAGTATATTGAAGGAAAGGCTGGTGAAGTGCTTGGAGGTAAGTAGACTTTAAGATGTCAGGCAACACAGTTTTGCCAAGGAAGATCTTGTCTGGTTGAATTTTTGATTGGGTGACAAGATCTCTGGATGGTGGTAGAGCTAATTGATGTTTTATATCTAGACTTCAGTAAGGCATTTGACTCAGTGCCACATGGGAGACTGCTGGGCAAGCTGAGTGACTTGGGCGTGGGGAAAGGTTGGTGAGTGTATTGGGAACTTGCTAAGCAACAGACTAAAGTGGGTGGTGGTGGTGGGGGCTATCAACACCCAGAAGTGTCATTAACGGGGCCCCTCAGGATTCAGTTCTGGGTCCATTGTTATTTAATGCTTTCATTTCAGACATTGAGGTGGGAGTTAGAAGTAATATGAGCCTGTTTGCTGATATCTCTAAACTAGGTGTGGAGGTGGACAGAGAGGAGGGAAGGAGGGCACTCCAGGAAGACCTAGAAAGACTGGAACAGTGGTCAGTCACATGGCAGTTGGGGTTTAATGTTAGGAAGTGCAGTGTACTTCACTTGGGAGCTAGGAATCCAGGGTACAGCTACAAATTGGGGGGAGGGTGTACAGTTAACAGTCTCAGAGGAAGAAAAAGATCTGGGAATAGTGATCACTGGTAAAATGAATCACTCAGGACAATGCAGGAAATCAGTGGCTAAGGCAAACAGAGTGCTGGGGTGCATTGCTAGGGGGATCATTTCAAGAAGAGAGGAGGTAATTCTGCCACTGTACAAATCCTTGGTGAAGCCTCACTTGGAGTACTGTGTGCAATTCTGGTGCCCTTACTTGAAGAAGGACATTATGCTCCTGGAGGGGGTCCAGAGAAGGGCGTCTAAGATGATCCTCGGAATGGGGGATAAGCCCTTTGCGGAGAGACTTAGGGAGCTAAACATGTATTCCTATGAAGACAGAAGGGACAGAGGGGACATGATCGATACCTTTAAATACTTGAAAGAGAGTAAGCACTAGACTAGAGTAAACACAGAGGGAGTATTCAGACTGAAAGGGGAAGGGACCACAAGGGGTCATAGTGTCAAACTGGTTGGTGGGAAAGCATTACTTCACAGAAAGGGTAATGATGCCTTGGAATGTGCTACCTGAGGAGTTGGTATCAAGGGAATCAGTGAGAGGTTTTAAAAAGGGATGGGATAGATACATGGGCAGGGTACAGGTAGGGTGGGTAGAGACTAGGGGGACTCTGAATGGAAATCAGGGCAGGGATGGAAGGAAGGGGGGGCAGCAGCAGTTATCAAACTATGAGCTGCATCTCAAGCAGATGCAATAGACCTCAAGGCCTAATCTGCTGGCATTGGCAGTGCAGCATGAGGGTGCTGCACTCCTGAGGTGCCATCCTTCAGATGAGACATTAAACCGAGGTCCCATCTGCTTGTTCTGGTGGTAGTTCAGGTGGATGTTAAAGATCCCATGGCACTTCTTGAAAAGAGTAGGGAAAATTTTTATTGCAAAATTCAAAAAACAACTTAATCGAACATACAGATAAGAAGAAAAATTAAAAAATAAAAATACAGGAAACATCCAGAGAACACTGAGACAATCAATACAGAAAAAAAAACAAAGGCATAAGAACCAGACAATACATTTCAAGTTTAAATTACAGGAAGTAAGACGCAAAGAGCAGTCTCATTATTGAAAGCAGTATCAGCCAACCCAAGTAATACCTTTCCAAAAATGAGCACAGACAGCATTACCCAGAGATGTATGCTCATATGTATACACCTTCTTTCTTTCTATTTGTAATTTAAATAAAATATCTTGCAAAAGAACTTCTTCATTCTGTAACACTCTTTGGCAGCGTGCTTGCCAAATCACCCATTTTATACATGCCAATATCACAAAAATAGTACGCTTATTCCAAAAAGACCATAGTTCAGTTAATTGTCCTTGTACCAGCACAGCATAAGACATATTGGCAAAAGGTGACACATCCCAAAAGGATGCCAGAGCAGACCAGAAGCCTTGTATCATGATACATTCAAAATACACGTGCTGCATAGTTTCATCCTTATTTGTACAACCCATTTCTGAGCAGTTTCTTTCTTCCATACATTTATGTTTATGATTGCCTTTTACATTCAATTTACAATGCCCATACAACCATACCGTATCCTGCATCTTTCTAGGAATTCTAGGCTCAGTAATACATTCCAAAAGCTTACTACCACTAACCCCATCATTAAGGACAAAAACTGGAGTTTCAAAATAACATTTTTCAACCGAAGTAAAGTAAAACTTTTTCCTTGACTGAGTTAAAAACCAAAGTAATTCGATTTTCCAAGTTCTAATATATTTTAAAGCAATTTGTACATACGATGGTAATAATTTATCCAATGGATGCCATTTTCCCCTTACCCAAGCTGTCAGAAAACCTGCACTCCATTCTTGCATTAGATCCATCCCCACAGTCTTAGTACCCAATATCAATGGTCTTACATTAGTGTAAAAAAAAATTTGAAAAGAAAAACACTAGTGGTTGTAACATATTCAAACCCCCTCCTTTTCATGGGCGATAAGTATGAGCCCTTTTCACTGGATTGAGTTTGCTGCCCCACAATAAGGAAAAGAACAAACTGTGTAGTTTTGTATGCATTCCATATGGCAAGGGATAAATATGAGACACATGGAGAAAGAGCGGTGCAATGTATGTTTTTAAAAGAAAAACTCGTTTCTTACGTGTCATTTTCCAAGACTTCCAAGTTTGAACTTTTTGAAAAGCTAAGTCATAAGCTATGCCCCAATTCAGTTGTCCAGTGCCAGAATTGCCAAACCAGAATCCCAGACTCTTTATTGATTCTGCCACCATAGGAATCGGGGAAAGCAAAACTCAAAGGTGCTTCCCTACAGGCATTATTGAGCTTTTGTTTAAATTTAATCGTATTCCAGTAGGAAAATATTTATCATCAAAAATTTGCTATGCTCTTTTCCCATCTTCCACAGATGCTACCGTCAGAATGCAATCATCTGCATAAGCCACCACCTTACTATATTTCATTCCAGAACCACTAACCATCGGAGCTATATCTCCAGAACTTTCAATCAATCGTAATATCGGATCCAGTCCAAAAATATACAACAGAGGGCTTAAAGGACAACCCTGTCTAACTCCCTTGCTGACAAAAGCAGGAATTCCAAATGTCCATTAATAAACAGGCACCTGAGCTGAACCATAAAGTTAGTTATAAAGTCCACCAATTGTGATGGTATACCATATGCCCATAGAACCGTCCATAAATATTTATGATCAATAGTGTCAAAAGCCTTTTCTTGATCAATGGATAATATATACCCTTTAGTTTTAGAAGCTAAGCCTTGTTCTATGATCTCTCGAACATGTTGAAAATTTTGATAAATTGTACGTCCAGGAATTGCACAAGTTTGCTTTGGTATAATAACATGTGGTGCTATTTTAGCCAATCTTACTGTCAAGATCTTAGTCAAGATTTTATAATCAGAATTAAGCAAAGTCAATGGTCTCCAATTATGAATATTTCATGCGTCCCTTTTTTTATATAAAAAGATCATGATACCCTCAGTCATGCTATGACTGAGTCTATTCTCCCTCTGTATAGATTTGTATAACAATTGCAATATAGGTGTTAAATCATCAATAAAGATTTTACAGAATTCATTAGGTATGCCGTCCAAACCTGGGGCAGTACCAGTTGATAGACCACGGATTGCCAGCCTAATTTCTTCACTAGATATTGGCTGTAGTAAAGATTCTTTATCATCAGCAAGTATTTCAGGAACATCAGTGCCCCATAACTCAAACGACACTTTTTGTTGGTCATTTAGTATGGAAAATGTGGCATGAACATAGTGTTGTATTTCATGCTGAATGGAACATTGTTCATCCACTATTTCCCCATTAGTAGTCAGTAAGGCCATAAATAATGCATGTGTTTTACTAGTAATACTACTATTATACGGATTTACCAACTCACTCCAGCCCTTTGTTAGAAACTGCTGTTGTAAACTCGTTTGATAATTCCGTTTTTTTATATAAGCTGTCATATCCTCTTTTAATTGAGATAAGGTATTTATATGTGCTCTAGGTGTCTCATTAGGTTGTGTCCAAAGTTTTAAGTATTTCGCCCTTACACTTAAATATGAAATATAGTTATTTCTTGCTTCCCTGCTAGTTAAAGCAGTAATTAATCCTTACTATCTCTCGGTATCTTCCCACCAATCAATTGAGCTGTCATAAAGAAAATCGAGTCTCAAACGTAGTGTAAGTACATCTTGTATCTTAAGTTTATACATTTCATCTTGAAGTTTGGAAGAGTTCATCTTCCAATAACCTCTGCCTACTGTGATTTTATGAGAGGAGCCTACAGTTAGTTGTAAGGCAAGATGATCCAATGTCTCTAAAGGGACAACCTTAATATCCTGACATGACACTCTCTCAGTCACAAACCAAAAGTCAATCCTCGTACTAAGAGGACCTTTATAAAATGTATGACATGAGTCCTTTTTTAGTACATCATAAACATCTTTTAAGGAATGTTTGTATAGAATAGATAACAAAGCATTAGTATCACAATACAGTTTATCAGTCTTGCGACCCCAATCTTTTGAACTAAGCCCACAATTAAAATCACCACCCCACCAAATCAGTTTTGATGTGTGTAAAAAGGTTCTATTAACCTAAATAGTTCAGCTCTGAGGGCCTTGGATTGCGGTGCATAGGTATTGATACATCTATACATAATATAATTAATCATAACATCAGTTAATAACGCATGTCCAGGATAGACATCCAATACTTTAGAAATGCTAACAGCTATATGTTGAAATAGAATTCCAACCCCTGAACACATGAGGTCTCCTAAGGACCATAAAGATAGGCCCCACCTCCAATCTTTTTGGGCTTGTTTGATTTCAGAAATATCATGTAATCTAGTATCTTGTAAAAAATAAACATTACCACCACCCTCCCGTAAACTACTAATGTGACCTGTCGTTTTTCCTGTGATTTAATGCTATTCACATTAGAAGTAGTAAATATCAACCAATCCATTACGTAATGTAAGAAAGGGGAGAATAAACCTAAAAAAAATAAACAATAAAAAAATCACTTATGCTTTTTCCTTTTTTTCCATTTTACACCTTCTTTAACCAATACATCACATGCCACTTTGGGTTGAGAAGATGCTATGGAAGAGACACCTGAATCCTTGTCATCCTCCACATCATCCAAAGCCATCAGAACAGCATAAGAATTTTAGGTAGTGGGCAAGATATTTGTATTTCTGGATTCCAATATTTGTTTCATCTGAGCCTTAGATCTCATAACCCCTCATGGAAGGGGGGCCCGTAGAATCAGGAGGATGCATCTGATTTGTACAAATATTAGTTTGTTCATCCACTGAAGTAATCTTAGCAATGTGTCCCGAACTTGAGTCCTATATTATTGAGTGTTCCAAATCAGGTAGAATGCGTGTGGGACTTTGCTGCACAGCAGGTGCAGGAGCCAAGAGTACATCCTGAGAATCAGGAAGAGGGGCCTCACGAGGCTTGTCTGGAACTGCAGGCTGTGCAGCATGAACCTCAGTATGTTCCAGAAGTCTAACTTCTTCCCTAGCTAAAATCACCAGAGGAACAGTAGGGACAATGATTTCCTGTAATCTTGCTTTTTCTTTCTGTGCGTTAGCCACATATACATCCTGTTTATCTTGTATATTTTGATCTATACTATTGTGTGAGGCCCACACACAGTTACTAAGGGTATGGCCTATCTCATCACATAAATTGCATTTTGGGGGTTGCTGACAATGGGCTCTAACATGCCCAAATTCCCCACACAACCCACAACGCTGTTTTTCACAAGCATTGCTAATGTGCCCCACATCTCCACATTTATAGCACGCCCTAGGCTGGCCTTGATAGAACAACACTCCTCTATCCCGACCTAGGAAGAAACAGTTGACAAATGTTTATGAACTCCTTTGTCTTGGTGTAACATAATCTTATACTTCCATCCACCAGTCCCTAAATGCTCTTCATCAAGAATGGGTTCAAGATAACCCTTTAAGGTACAACGTAGCTTGAGCCAGTAAGTGATATCAGCAACGTTCACCCCTTCATTGTGAAAAAGGATGGTTATTATTTTGAAACTGGGTTTTGTCAGGGGTATAGCCAAAAAAGGTTTCCATAAGGGAGTGGATTTTAAAAGTTGATAATGCTTCCAGAATCTGTCTAATCCAGCAGGGTGTTTAAAACTGATATCAAAAATTGTGTCTCCTGGCATATGAATTAGAGCATAAATCTCATATGCATAATATTTCATGCTGTTCTTCAGAAGTGCTCGGCCTACAAAAATTCTATCAGGGATGTCATTCAGATCTCCCCGAAATCTGAGACGAACAGCATTTCATCTCACAGCAGGCTCAGATAAACTTCTCGTATTTTCCGGAAAAAGATGTTGTGCAACATTAGAATGCCATACAGTTTCATGGGCCTCAGAGGTAAGCTGAGGTGCTGGGGGTACGTTTGCTGTATTAGACTTAGCTGTGGAAGGAGGAGGAGGGTCCTCCAATGCAGGGGCCTGTGTATTGGAATCACCTTCCAGCAGTTTTATATCAGCCAAAATATCAGAAGATACATTCTGTACAACATTATTCACTCCAGTAGACCTTGCAACCTGCCCCGGTGTAACATCATCCAACCCATGCAGGGTATCACTTATAATGCTTTCTGACTTCTCTTTTAAAGGAGAATTGGCATCCTGCACAACAGGTAGATCAACATCCCATTCAGTCTTACCAGGGCTTTGTACCCATCCAGCTCCCTGAATAGTCTTACTCACCCAGTCAGAGTCAGAGCCATCAGATCTAGCTGCTAGAACATCATCCATTGTTCTGGCACACACCCCACAGCCCTTTTTCCCTTTCTCTTTTTTACCCCCTTTAGTGAGAGTAGAAGTGTGGCCTAATGCCTCTGAGGACATCCCAATAGTAAAATATATCAGTTGCGAGGGAAGAGACAGTGCCCCTGCAACAGCATTAGAGGAATCAGTATTAGGAATCACTATATTTTGATCCACAGTACCAACCTCGTTTTTCAGATAAGAAGCCTCTGTATCACCTGATAATTCAGTAAAAGTAGGATTTACCTGGGGGGGTCGGAAGATCAAGATCCATACCATGAGAATCAGTAACAGGAGAGTCTGTAATTACAGGCCACGTTTCGGATATTTGGTGCTCTTTCTCGTTGAGTTCAGATTGCACCTGGACCTCCTGGTCCTTCACTCATAGGAGTTCCCATTTCTGCAGCTTGGCTTGCAATCGGTTCCTTTTTTTGGTGTAATGTAACTCCTCCATAAGCAGTTGCTCATGAAGATCCTCAACTGAAATTTCATCCACAATTGGCTCCAGGGCAGGTTGCTTATCCATCGATTCAACAGTACTAATGAATCCTGTCAGTAAGACGACTTCCATTTTTCTGGCTTCTATAAGGTTAGTCTCAGAAGGCACATGGACTGAGGAGGAGACCAGCTCCTCAGCCCTGCTAGCATCCATCCTCTTCTCCAACAATGGGAGACTGGCCATTGCAGCATCAGTCGTTAGCGCCCCCTCACACAGAGTAGGGGAATTTTCCCGGTGCCCTGGCCAAATTTCTCCCCATTCACTAAAATACCACCAACAGCTTAATCTGGTTCAAAGTCAATTGACATTCATCTGTATCCCCCTCCCCCAGGTCGTGCCTGAAAATAGGCAGAATTTGTCTAGTGCACGTACCCGGTCAACAAAAACTAAATAAATAAATAGATAAATAAATAAATTTTAGTATGTTCGTATGTTCCAGCTCAGTTGTGTGGAGCTATTTTCATATAAGTCCAAAAAATTAATGTGTTGCTGTCTGCACCTTTTGTCATCGGGGTATTAGGAAAGGGGAAAGTGAGGGGCCAGTTCAGAGCAACATCACTAAAAAGCCATTTACAAAGAGCACATACAACCATTCAGCTGGGCAGCAGTCTTGAGCAAGGTACAAATATCTGTGATGAAAATAATCCTACAGACAAAAGTGATGGCGAAGAGACCGAGACTCGGGGCAGAAAAAAAATATGTTCTACTTCACTAACAAAAGTAATTGGACAAGGTACAGCTTCACAGCTGCAATCCTATGTTTTTTGCTCCCCTGCATGAAATAAACAGCAGACCATTACTGCGATGCTTGAACAAAAAAATGCCTACAGTAGATCACATCAAGTCACATTAAAAATTAATCAGTTAATAGCTGAATTTATTGCCAAGGACCTGCAGCCATTTTCTGTGGTGGAGAATAACAGTTTTAGAGCCCTTTTAAAATATTTTGCTTCATGTAACAACATACCAAGCTATAAATATTTTGCGATTGTGGCTGTTCCCAAAACGTACGAATGTATGCAAAGCAAAATAAAATTGTTTCCTAAAAAGAGTGAATGTGGTGCTGTGCACCTGACCACAGACATGTGAATGAGTGCTCAAACTACTGATTATATGTGCATTACAGCACATGGGGTGTCACGATTGTCTTCAAACACCACCACAAGCAGCAGCATACAAGAAGGTAGTCAAAGAATGGCAGCTGTTTGCTTTAGCATGTTTGGTAAGCATCACACCACTAACAATATTTTGGAAGAGTTGCATTTCAAAATTTCCGAGTGGTTAGAGCCCTTGGAACTCACTACTGAATTTGTGGTTTCAGACAATGGCGCCAAAATTGCTAGTGCATTGAAACGTGATGGTTTTACTCACATTTTGTGCTTTACACACTCATTAAATCTGTTAGTAAGAGCTTTTCTTTCCAGTGACAACAGTATTGTAACACTAGTGGGAATAGCAAAGAAAATCTGTAGCCAGTTTAATCACTCAGTAAAATCACGTGGTAACATGGCTGACCTCCAGAAAAAACTGCTTGCCAATACAGAAACTAAAACAAGATGTTCCAACAAGATGAAACTCTATCTTTTGCATATGTGTGAGAGACTTCTCACACAAAAGAAGGCAGTCTGGCCCAGTGGTGCAGAGGGTTGAGGTGCTGGATGCTACACCTCGCGCCACATCGGCAACCTGGGTTTGGGACTGGACTCTGGCCACCAGGGGTCGGCTGGGGAGGGAGAGGATTGAGCATCTGGAGGATGGCTCTCCTCTCCCAGGGTGGGTACCAGGGCCTCACTCAGCACTTGAGCAACCCCCTGATGGAGATTGGGCAGTCTTGCATGGGCTGGTGCAGTATGGGGTGGAGTGTGGCAGATGCCAGCAGCATGCCTGCACAGGTGTCATTGCATGCCATGCTCCAGGGGAAACCACAGAAAAACATAGACAAGCCCCTTGCCACTGGTAGGCGAAGGTAGGATCCAGGGGCCGACCTCCACACCCAGGCTGGGTTTCCAGTCCACCTTCAGTTCTCCTCTCACACCCCTGGTAACCTGTCTAGATTACAGAAAGGTCACTGGGAGGAGTCAGTGGTCCCACCCCAGGGGGCTTAAATCCGGGGGGGGGGTTGGGGAGTCAGGTTTAGCAAGCAGGAGGCAGTATCAACCGAACAGTGTGACTGAAGCTTCAGGCGGGCGGGGATAGGGTCGCATCGCGAGTCCCACTGGAGAAAGTCCAGCGGCAAGTGAGGAGGTGCATAAAGAGAAGGTACAAAAAGAGAAGGCAGTCCATGAATATACCATGGAGCACAATGTAACAGATGGTGTTGTGCTGAATTCATTCCCATGGGGCCTCATGGAGCATCTTACATTGCTCTTGACTCCCTTTGAGGAAGCAGCTCGGCAGACTAGCAAAGAGAATGCTACTCTAAGACAGGTTATTCCCGTCATAAATTTATTGAATAAGGAACTTAGGAGGCTGCATAGAGGTTTTGACCAAAAAGGAGACAAATCTGTTGTATTGCTCACGAACCGACTGACACAGCGATTCCAAAATTACAGAAGACTTCACAATATCATGACAGACAAAAATGTTGTTCTTTCCACTGTTCTTGACCCTCAGTTTAAGTTGCAGCAGCTGCCTCCTTCAGAGCTCGGTGACTCTTATCTCAAATACAAAAACATGCTGATTTCAACAATAGCACAGGAAAAGGATGGACTGTATTTGATAATACAAGTGAATCACGTGATGTGGGTGCTGCATCTGATGATGCAAGAACTATTGGTGGTGACAGTAAATAATTTTCTCTTAGTGCCACCATGTACTCCTTCATCAACATTGGGGAGTCCTGCACAAAGTCTTCTTTTGTGGCCCTTGAAAACTCATGGAAACTGATTATTCAGATCTCTCTGTTGTGGCGCCGCCTTCTTTGTCTGATATAGTGGATGCCTGTTTACAAGAACCACTCATTAATATTACTGATGACCTTTTTGAGTACTGGCTGGAAAAGAAAAACATGTGACTTGCACTCTCTGCCTTTGCTATTAAGCTTCTTAGTTGCCCTCCCACTAGTGTTTACCGTGAGAGTATATTTAGCACAGCTGGATCTGTTGTCTCTGATGGCTGCACAAGGCTTATTCCTGAAAATGTACAGCATCTTACCTTCCTAAAAGTCACTCTCAACAAATTCTCTTACCAGTTCAGTGAACAGTGTCAGGAACATAACAGTGATGATTACCAAAGGACCTACGTACATTTCATCCTAACGCTAGGAGCCTGCTACCCAAAATGGACACCCTCAAAGTATGGGTCACTCAACATTCCCCCAATGTTCTCTGCATGACTGAATCTTGGCTGTCTGCCAGGATCCCAGACTCTTCCCTTTCCATCCTGACTTTAACCTACTCCCAGGACTGCGTGTAATGCGGAGGCGCCATCACACCCATTATAATCCCTCGCATGCTCCTTGTCCCACTGTGAAACCCGCCCCTCCTCCCAAGAGCTTCTAATCATTCTTCTCTCCCTTCCCTCCACTCTCCCAATCCATATTGGAGTGCTTTACTACCCACCAAAAGCAGCTCAACACTCCATTGTTGAGTGCATCTCCTCCACCTTTTCCCTCACAGCTAAGGGTGAGCTCATCCTGCTTAGGGACTTCAGCCTGGACTGGCTTTCACCTTCCTCCAAGTCCTCTACCCTAAAGATAGAATCACTCAACCTTATCCAGTTGATCTCAGAGCCAGTGCGTCTCAACCCTAAATCCTCCAACCACACCCTACTCGACTGGGCGCTCACCTACCAACCCCACTGCATCTCTGCTGCTGGTACACTACCTGATGCCCTTAATGATCATTGCATCACTTTCTGTATAAGGAAAGCCTCTATTCCCCTATCCACCCGTAAATATATATGGTACCACCTGCTACATAACCTTGACCCCTACTCCCTCCTTCAGGACCTATACCAAGCAGACTGGTCTACCACTTACTCAGCCCCTGACATACATACGACCCTTGTGCTATTTTCTGACACCCTAACCTGTATCTGGGATACCCATGCAACACTAAAAAAGACACAAGTAAAAAGGCTCCACCACCCCTGGATAACACCAGACCTCATCACCCTGTGTAAAACCCGGGAAAAATTATAGGGAAATTTCAAGACGTCCTTTCTACCCTCACATCTGCAACTATACAAGTCCCTTAGAAATTACTGCACAAAGGCCATTAGAAATGCAAAATCAAATATCTTCAAGTCTCAGCTACAGACATGCTCCAACTCTCCCTTAGTTTTCTGGAAAGTTATCCATTCCCTCTTTCGCCCAACTGTCTCTTAAGCACCTCTAGTCTGAAACACTGTAGGTGGAACAGTATCAGACCCTACCTCTGTCGCTGACTCTTTTAACACCTTTTTTACAACCTGTGCTCTCCCTGACCATCCCAGTCCTACTCCTGCAGACCCCACCTTACTCTTCATCTGGCACTAGTGTCAACTTCCCCTCATCTCCTCGCAAGACGTCTACCAGGCAATTATGTTACTAAACCCCTCCAAGACCAGCCTGGACAGCCTTCACCCCAAGATCCTTCTCATATCAGCACCCGCAATTGCAGCCTTTCTTGACCATCTCTCCAACCTCTCCCTCACAATCAGCTTTGTCCCACAAGTCTGGAAACTGGCCAAGGTGCTTCCCCCTCCATAAAGGTGATGATCCTACTTCCCCCAGGCAACTATGGGCCCATTTCTGTTCTTCCTGCCCTCGCCGAACTCCAGGAGTCCCTTATTTACGTAAGGCTTCTGGAACATCTAACCATCTCAGATTGGCTGTCACCTTTCCAATCTGGTTTCAGGAAGCAGCATTCCATGGTATCCTCCCTGCTTTGAGTTACTGACCACATCCAATTAACCATGAACAAAGGCCAAGTCACTGCTGCCATTTTCGTGGATCTGGCAAAAGCCTTTGACTTAGTCTCCCATCACCTTCTAGTCCACAAACTTCACACCTCTGGCGTGGTTCAGCCCACCATGAACTGGTTCCAATCCTACCTTCATAACAGACAGCAATCTGTACAATTTGGTAATGTCACCACCCAATCTAAACCGGTGTCCCCAAAAGATTGATTCTTGGCCCCATTCTCTTCTCCCTTTTCATTAATGACCTCCCATCCATCTGCTTTCCCTCCCGAATCCATATGTATGTGGACGACACTTTGATTTACCTTTCTGGTCCCTTTGCTGCTGATGTGGCAACCCCCCTGCAGCATGATTTTGACAAAGTGCAGCACTAGTTTCACCAAAACCAGCTAAAATTAAATTCCCAAAAAACTGTATCCATGTTCTTTGGTTATAGGCAGAGACTTTCCAACCCCCAGAACTTCCCAACATAGGCTCTCCCTAAGATACAACCCATTCTTTTAAATATCTAGGGGTCTGGCTGGATGGCAGCCTAGACTTCTCTGCCAACATTGATTCCATATGCGCCAAACTATGACCTTAACTCGGAGCCATCTATCGTCACAAATATTGCCTCCCTATTCCAACCCGCCGTGAACTGGTCACCAAAACCATTCTACCGGTTTTTGGCTATGCTGATATTGTTTATGGTTTGGCTCCTGCAACCTCCCTTGCCAGACTCGACACGTTACTCAACTCATTCTGCTAGTTTACCACCCCCTCCACTCACCACTGTCTCCTCTACTCCTCCCTATCCTTAGCTCCACTACATGCCAGGTGTCAAGTCCACAGCTTCTGTTTCATCACCATATTCTGGTTTGGAACTCTCCCCTTCTACCTCAATTCTTGCCTATCCCCAGCCAGCTCATCCACATACTCGCTTTGCTCTAGGGATGCTCGTACTTTCTCCCTCCCTCCCTCATCCCTGCACTTGCTCGGGTCAGGCAGCATTCTCCTACCATCTCCCACATCTGTGGAATCAGCTTCCCTGTGCAATTTGCAATTCTCCTACCCCGTCTGCTTTGAAATCTCTACTCCAATCAGTACCTTCCACCACTTGCTGTTGTCAATCTGCATCCCCCATCCCCTACTTCACCTCCCCTAGTCTACCTCCTCTCCCTTTTTCTGGCACTTGCCAAAGCGTCCCGTCCCCTAACCTCTGTCCCCCTGTATGCTTTGTTTCTTATTCGTAATCCACTGTTTCCCACTATTGACTTGTGCATTGTATTATGAATTGTTTTGAGATTTCAGACACTCTCACACCCTGATTGTACCTTTTTGATTTTACATCCTATGCCACTGTCTAATATACTGTATTACTCTCCCTCTCCATGTAGCACTTTACTGTACTTAATCCTTGTGAAAGTACATTTTAAGTGTACAAATTCCTGTAATTGTATGCATTTATCTCATTTTGTTCCTTACCTATTTTTATTGTACTTTATCCCTGTAGGTACCTTCCCTCAGGTCATACCTGGAAACAAGCTTTGGCTCAGAGTGCCTTTCCTGGTTATCAATTTGTAAATAAATAAATGATGACAAAGAGCTGCAACAGTTGTCTCCTAATAAGGGTGCTTCTTTGGTGGTGTTTGAAGATGATGGTGATGATATTATCTCATTTAATAATTTGTTTCTTTGGATTCAGAAGACAAAGGTCAGCAACCATAACAGAAAGATCAAGCAGAAAAAATTCCTTCTTGCGCAGTCACAGTGTATATTACATCATACATATTGCTGTATGTGTTTTTCAATTTGGGAACCCAGGTGGAGTGTACTGTGTGGATCCCCACTGGCTTAATGATGGGGGGGAGAGGGTTATGATGGGGGGAAGGGAGGTGATGGGGCTGGGGACTGGCATTTGGGCTTCATGGCAGGATTAGGTGGTGGTTGGGGCTAAACAGCTCTATCAAAAAAAAACAAAAAAACAATTGCAATGCTGAGGGAATGGCAAGGTCAACCAGATAAAAAAAAATAAGTTAGAAGACACAAGTGATAGAAAATAATTGCCCAATCAGGCAGGAGTGTGTGGGATGGTTTGGGGCCCAAGATGCTTGGTATAACACCAAATAGGCAAGCAAAATAATTACACAAAAAAAATAATAACATCTCAAGTCAAAAGGGCTGGAGGGATGGCTGGGGCCCCATAACATATGAACATATGAAAATGCCAGCAGAAATAGGCCTTACGGTCTATCGAGTCTGCTTGATTGTGCATCTAGCCCCTCAACTTGCGCAGCTACCCCACCCTCCCCACCCCTCTTCATCATAAACCCCCATCCCAACCCCTCTTAAAGCCACCCACTGTTCCACAGGACACCACCCCCTCGGGCAGAGGATTCCACCTGTCCACCACCCTTTCTGTGAAAAAATGCCTCCTGATTTCCCTCCTGAAGCTTCTCCCCCTCCAACCTCAACTGATGCCCTCTCGTATCCCTTCCTCTTCTAAGCTGGAAAATTCCTTCCATATTAACCTTATTTATCCCCTTGAGGTATTTAAATGTCTCGATCATATCCTCCCATCCCTCCTCTCCTCCAAGGAATACATGTTCAGCTCTGCTAATCTTTCCTCATAGGGTTTCCACTCAAATCCCTTGATCATCTTTGTCACCCTATGCCGCACACCCTCAAACAACTTGATGTCTTTCTTCAGGAATGGGTGCCAGTACTGCATGCAGTACTCCAGGTGAGGCCTGACCAGAGACCTGTACAGGGGAAGGATCACCTCCCTATTCCTGGAGGAGATTCCTCTCACTATACACCATAGCATCCTATTGGCCTTTGCTGCCACCCTCCTGCACTGAGCCGAGTTGTTCATGCTGCCCATAATAATCACTCCCAGATCCTTTTCTTCCTCGTTACTTTCCAACTGTACCCCAACAGCTGATAGCTCCTCCCCTGGTTCCTAGCTCCGAAGTGCAGTACCTTGCACTTCTTGGCTTTGAACCCCAGCTGCCATGTTACCAACCACTCCTGTAGTTTCTTCAGGTCATCCTGCAGCCCCTTCCAGCCTTCAATGTCATCTACCACAGCTCCCATCTTCGTATTGTCTGCAAACAGGCTGATCCTACTCTGGACCCCATGTGAGATATCAGCTATGAGTATCTCAAACAACACTGGTCCCAGCACTGATCCCTGTGGCACCCTACTTGTCACTTCCCTTGATGACGAGATCTCCCCCCCACCACCACCCTCTGCTGCCTTCCATTCGGCCAGTTGATGATCCAATTCATCATCTTTCTTCCCACCCCTATGTATTCCAGCTTCCCCTTCTGCCTCCCATGTGACATGGAATCAAAAGCCTTGCTGAAGTCCAAATACAGGATATCCACCGCATGGCCCCTGTCCAGTTCCCTGGTCATCCAGTCATACTACTCAATTAGATTTGTCTGGCAGGATCTGCCAGAGACAAACCCATGTTGGTGACAGTCTTAGAGACCACTGTCCTCCAAGAAGGTCACCAGCTGCTCCTTTAGGATTGTCTCCATGAGCTTCCCCACCATCGATGTGAGGCTCATTGGCCTATAGATGCCCAGCTTGTCCCTAGGGCCACTTTTGAGAATGGACACCACATGAGCCACCCTCCAGTCTTGTGGCATGCACCCTGTGTCCAGGGAGGTATTGAACAGGTCAGTCAGTGGCCCACCAGGATCTCTGCCAGCTCCCTGAGTACCCTAGGGTGGATGCCATCTGGGCCCAGTGCCTTGTCCACCCTTAATGCCCTCAATCCCTCCAGAACCCTGCCCTCTGTAATCCCTACGTCAGTCACCTCCTCCCCTCCACTACCCACCCTACCTTCCCTTTGGGGTATCAGTTTCCTTTTCTCCTTTGTGAACACAGAACAGAAGTATTTATTTAATGCCTCTGCCTGTTCTGCCCCCTTCTCCACCCACCCTCCCTTCGTCCTTCCTAATCCTCACAATCTGATCTTTGTTCTTCCTTCTTTCTCCAATTTATCTGAAGAAGTCCTTTTTTCCTTCCTTAATACCCTGTGCCAGTCTTAGTTCTCTTGAGGCCTTGGCTACTCTGACTAGCCTGGTAACTTCCCTGGACTTCTTCGTATACTCTTCCTTCACACACCCTCCCCCCCAATTTCTTGAGTTTCCTAAATACCCTTCCCTTGGCCCTTACCCCCTCCATAACCTCCTGAGTCAACCAATTGGGCTTCTTTGCCCTTCCCTTCTTTCTCCGTGCCTTTGAACATGCCCCAGTGGACTCTGTCAGTCCTATTTTAATAACCTCCCACTTCTGACTAGCATTCATGTCCTGACGAATGCTTGCCAGATACTTACCCCAAATCTCCCCCATCCTACTAAAGTCTGCCCATTTAAAACTAATCACCCTGGTATCCATACCCCCTGTTTCCTTACTCATATTAAGCGTGAACCACACTGAGTGGTGGTCACTCCCAGCCAGAGGGTCCTCCACCCCAGATCCCTTACAGCCTCCCCATTTGAAAGTACCAGGTCCAGAGTCCTACTCACTCTAGTAGGCTCATGTACCAGCAGTTCCAGGAAGCTGTCCTGAAAAGCCTCCAGTATAACCAGGGCCCCTACTTTTCTGCGGCACAGTGGGACCAAGCTCTGCGGCAAGACTACCATTTGTCACCGAACTTCTGCGGTGGTGGTTTGTAAATTCTGCGGAAGTTCTACGGCACTAACAAACTACCACATCACAGTGACAGCTTGTCATCCAGACTTCACTTTCATGGCAGTGGTTATAGCGATCAGGATGGTGCAAAGCACAGTAACACTAGTTCAAAAAATAACAGAATTATGAAAATAATTTTGTGCCTAAAAAAGCAAAACAAATGTCTCTCCCTTAAGGTCCTAGCCTGTTAAATAAATGACATATGCAGAGGGGATATTATGTGATAAATAAGGTATTTCTATATGCATGCTATCTATCCCACTAATGAGGTTTCCACTGTCTATCACTTATATATTTGTATGTGCTTTCTACACCACTCATGAGGTTTCCACTGTATATCACTTATATATTTATATGCAATCTGTAACTCACATACAAATGTGTGTGTGTGTGTGTGTGTGTGTGTGTGTGTGGTGAAAGAGACAGAGATACTGTGTGTGTGTGTATGTGTGTGTATATATATTTTTTTTAATTTCCATGAACTTGCATCCTCATTCATACAGGTCCTATTAGAAATGGAATAGAGGAGTTATTGCAGAACTCATTTTGGATGTCAACCTGCTTTCCCTGACACACTGCTTAACACCATCAGGCCATGACATGCATGTGAACCGATTATGAGATAGAGCTCTCCAGACCAGCACAATGTGTCCACCATGTGACAGAACACTGCACCGTACCTTCCCAGGCTCCAAGCAATAATGTGTTCCACCAATCCTTGTGCTGCCCAGCCAGCTCCCAGAGCTAATCTCTGAACCAGAGTTGCCGGCACAGAAACACAGCATGCTACCCTCTGGCCCAACAGCTGTCCCTGCACACAACATTTCTCCATAACTTTTAGGTAATTCTATCAACCAGTGACAATATGTAATCAATAACCCTGGCAAAAATGCGTACAGTGCAATTATTTATTCAACAGGTCTATTCTTTCAACAGGTCTACACATTATTATATTCCACTTTTCTGGGCATAATTACTTTATTTTTCTTAAAAATGACAGTTAAATTCATTTTACCAGTTATTCATTTTGGATGGCATCTCTATACCTTAAAGGCACAAATAGGTCTGTACAAAGTGAGGTATGGGCTTAACAGATCTGTGTTATTGACAAGGTTTTATTTAAGTTGGCCCTAGTGCGATAATGTAAGACTGAAAATTGTATTAGGATGTAGTGCAGGTTGAGCAAATATCACCATGCCTGATGCGCTGTGCCACCGTCTCTGGCAGTGGGAGCTGTGGTAGATAAGTGACTGTTCATTTCTGTTGCAGATTGTAGCCATTTCATTAGCTAATGTATGATGTTATAGCAAGGATAACAACATAACATCCTGAGCATTAGGTGGCAGTATGGCGCAGTGGTTTATGGCTCTGAGCTGCAAATCTGGAGACCTGGGTTTGAATCCCACAGCCCCCACTTGCATACTGTGTGACCCTAAGCAAGTCACTTAACTTCCTCATGCTCCCAGGTTGCACCTGCAAACAAGCTTTCAGCTTAGTGTGTCTCACCTGGTAAAATAATTGGTAAAAAAATATAGGGGGTTAGGATATAAAAGAGGGAAGAGAACCAGATTCTATGGAAAACAGAAATATTAATAAAAAAACAAGAAGAAGTGAATTCTGTGGCACCACAGAAGTTCTCTTGATAGATTAAGTCTCATGTAAAATTCTGCAGCTGCAGAATTCTAGGGGCCTTGAGTATAATCTACTCCCTCGCACTCATGGTGGCAGGAGTGCTCTACTCCACCCCAGGAAGATTGAAGTCCCCCCACCACCACAGTGCTCCCCATCCTACAGACCTTTCTGATTTGCTCAGCTAGCTCTCTGTCCAGGTACTCCCCTTGCACTGGAGGTCTGTAAACTATCCCCATTCTCAGTGTCCTACCTCTCGAGTCCTGAAGCTGCATCCATAGGGACTCTGTTCTACCTTCCTCCCCCTCCTCCCTTGTACACTATATCCCTTCCCAGATATAGATTGCCATGCCCCCCCCCTTAGCCCTATCCTTTCTGAATAATTTGTACCCTGGGATCATCATATCCTAATCCTGTTACTGGGAAGCCCAAGTTTATGTGATAGCCGCAATGTCCACCCTCCTCAGTGCCAAGAGAGCCTGCAACTCAGCTAGCTTATTACCTAGGCTCCTAGCATTCAAAGTGACCACCCTCCAGCCCATATCCTTCTTTACCTTACCCTGGGTCCCCCATGCCTCTTTTCCCCTGACTCCTCCCCTGTTGACTCGGGGTTTAAGCTCATCAGACTTCCCTCTCTTGGTGCCCAGCCTACCAGCTGCCCACTAGCCACCCCCCACCTAGTTTAAACTCACCTTTGTTGCTATGTACCCCCATCCCCTGTTTTAATAATCCCCTCCCTGCTCAAGTGTAGCCTATCTGTGTATAGATCGTTGTTTTCCCAGGTTCATCCCCAGCCCCCAACTAACCCGGACCCCTTGGATCTATACCATTCCCCCAGCCATGTGTCAAACTCTCTAATCCTCCTTTTTCTCACTGTACTTGCGCATGGTACTGGGAGCACTTCTGAGAAGTCCACTGACCCCCCCCCCCAAGTTCTTCACACACCCTACCCAGTTTCTCAAACCTCACCACTTCTACAGTCTACCCCGTCAGGTCATTTGTTCCCATGAGCACCAGTATATGCAGTTTCCTCCTACCCCTACTTGTGCACTGCAGAACTGACTGCCCCATCTTGTTCGCTGTTAGTCCAGGAATGCACTCCACCCATATGCGACTGTGCCTTTCCCCTTACTGCCCCATCTTATCCCTTTTAGTACAGAATTCCCCAGCACTAGTATCACGCCCTCATCCTTGGTGTCTGCCCCCTTTGTTTCTCTACCCTTTCCCCCCATTGCTTCCTCCCACCCCTAATCTGTCCCACCTCTCCCTCCACACCCCATCCCTATCCTCCACTTCCTTCCCAATCTCCCTGGTCCACACCCCCCATCTACCCCACCCTCTCTCCCTTCCCTGCTCCTTTTTCCTTCCTCTCTACCTCCTTCATCCATCCTCCCAGCTGTGTCCCTCATCCCCTTATCCCTGGCTCCCTTCTCCACCCCACTTCTGTCCCATGTTCCTTCCCCTGCCCCCTTCAGGTGATTCTTCCTCCCCTCCTCCTCCCCCAATGTTGCCCGGACTGCAGACCTGTTACCTGCCCCCACTGCCTTGTTGTGTGTTGGCTCTTTCCTCCCTACCATGGCCCCTCCAGAGCATGGACTCCTGTTCAGTTTTCTCCCACCCTCCTCCCCATCCCTCCCTTGACTTGAAGCTCCTTCCCTGTGGTACCCTCATGCTCCCCACTGGGGGTGTCCCACTTGCCCCAGCAGCCATTCTCCCTCCCCCCAATCTCTCCAACTCCCTACTGAGCCACTCCACCTGCTCTTTGAGCCTTCTCAGCCTGCGACAGATTGGACACCCCCCAAACTTCCACAGACTATTCATCCAAACCACCACCCCGCATCCATTACAGCCCACTATTCTCCTGATTGTTACGCAGCCTTATTTATCAGGCAAGGGCAATGTGACTGACACAGTATTAGCAATGAAAGTAAAGTTACCAGTAGCAGTTGTGCTATCTTAACTAGCCCTGCCCCGCAACAAAAGAAACTTATCCAACTAAGAGGAAGGGGCAATGCGACTAAACACAGTATTATTCCTGAAACAATTACCAGTACTAGCTGTGCTATCATAACTAGCCCTGTCCCCCCAAAAAATAAACTTACCCGACAGTGACAAATATAAGAATACAGTCCTACCTTCCTTTTTTTTTCTGTCTCCCCACTAGTCCCTTCCTACAATGCCTTTCCACTATGGTGACTTACCCTATACTTTATTACTTACCCTACAAATACAGTGTCCATGCCAAGATACTGCTCAGAATGCCCCACTCTCTCCCTCACCCCCGTAACAAAATAATGCCAGTCTGACTCACCATGCACCTTTATCCAGCATCCTCAAGTCCAGGTAGTGTTCAGCTCTGACCCCTAGTAGGTGGCACCATCTGCTGCTCACCAGCTCATGGCTCCTTGCTGCGATGAGACCCTGGCTCCTCCCACCTCGACGATTTAATAGAGGTCATGGCCGGGGAGGGTGGGTAGGATGAAAATACCTCTGCTGCTCCTCTGTGGGACAAAACTCCTTCTGCTGCACATATCCTGCTCATGCTGCCTGTCTTCCACAGCTGTAAAACTGTGTACATTTTTGCTATAGCAACACTCTCTGATGCTACCTTCTCATGTTCTGAAGCTACCGACTCACTCACTGTCCTGTTAGTAGAATCGGGAGCTTATTTTGAGGAAAAACACTGAAAGTGTACAAATGTACACAGTTTTACAGGAATACTTACATAGACTGCAGTAGTGTACAGCTCTGAGGGCACATAATGTTTCACTTTTCACACCGCTCGGTCACGATGTATGTTGGGACACAAAGTGAAAGGAAGCTACCTAATCACTCACTGTCCTGTCAGTAGAGTCGGGAGCTTGTTTTAAGGAAAAACACTGAAAATGTACAAATGTACACAGTTTTACAGAAATTATTACACAGACTGCAGTAGTGTACAGCTCTGAGGGTGCATAATATTTCACTTTTCACACCGCTCAGTCACGCTACATATTGGGGCATAAAGTGAAAGTGCAGTACCATTTTCAAATACCAGAGTGGTGGTATCAACCAGATATTTTTTAAATTATTACATATATTAATGGCAGGATCAACCAGATAACCATCTTTGAAACTCATTGTACCCAATAGCTCCGTATGAAGTCCGAACCATCCATTGATTCTCCTGATACAAAATGGCTGCCCAGGGTATAATGAGTTAAATAACTTTTAAATGCAAAGATAAATCATGAAATTTCTTTAAATAACATCTGCCATCTCTTACATTGGTTGGGGATATGTGGAGTTATGGGGGTGGGATTAATGCCCAAAACACATGTTGTATAAACAGAACATAACATGGCCTGACTGAAGATATCATAGTTATCTTCACTCAAGGCCAATTACATCATGATATCTCACTTGTGGCTTTGCCACTCATGAGATATCATGATGTCATTGGCCTCTTGTGAAGATAAATATGATATCTTCCATCAGGCTATGTCATATCTCTATATATATAAATATATATATATGTATGTGTGTGTGTGTGTGTGTGTGAGTTCATATATATATATATATATATATATATAGATATATTGTGTGTGTGTGTGTGTGTATATATAGGATACATGATGGGCAGGGATGTGATATGGAAAATATTTTCATTCCTGCAGAGTGAGCTCTGGATACTCAAGAGTGGCTAAGCCACGAGTGAGAGTATCCAGAGGTCACTCTGCAGGAGTGAAAATATTTTCCATAGCACACGACTGCACATCATGTGTGCGATTTATGCAATTGGGGTTTCCAGAACTTTTTTTTTTATTTCACTTTATCTTGTGGAATAAACAAAGAAGGCACAGGACAAAAAAGGAAAATTCTGCTAAAACAAGCTGAAACACTGTCTTGCCATTTGGGATGAAGCAGGCTGTATTCCTTGGTAGTTGAGGTATTCATGGCTGTGGAAGAATTCACTCTTTTTTGTCTTCTTTTCCAGTATGAAACTCAGGCTGCTGTTTGCTTGCTTTGGGACTTTCATAGAGTGCACTAGATGAAAGTGAAAGAGGTGACTTACAGGTGCAGGTGTGACAGGTGAGCTACATTCTTGTTATTAACTTCATGAAAACAGTTCTAATACTTAGGCAGAATCTGAGTGTTGCTGGGTGACATCAGCACAGTTGAAATGAATGCTGATGAGGTAAGCACAGTGTGGATAAATGGCATTTATTATCACAGTGCAGATGTCAGCTGAATTTATCTCACTCCGGTGAGAATAACACAGTTTATCTCACCGAGAAAGCTCCTACTCCTATTGTATAAATAAATAAATAAATAAATATATAGTGTGTGTGTGTGTGTGTGTGTGTGTGTCTGTGTATAGATGTATGTATGTGTATATATATATATATTTATATATATATATAAATATAAATATATATATATATATATATATATATATATACAGGATATGCCATGGTCTGACTGGAAATATTAGTGATAGTCTCCTCCAGTGTAGCTTGACCTTATAACATCATAAGTGGCAGAGCCATGAGTGATGTCAAAGGTCAGGAGCATGAGGGGGAAGTATCACTGAAATTCTAAGTAAGGGGCATGGCATATCTCATTTATGCAAGGCCATTTTCATTTGTGAGCTATTTCCTTTTTAGGTTTTTAGTTGCTTTGTTTCTAAATCTTTTTTGGATGTCTGAGTGCTCTGGAGTTCTGAAACCAAGTGCTAGTTTTCTTTTTGTGTGTAATGCTGTGCATTAGCATGTCTTTGCCTCTAGGAAGCGAGCAACTGAGGATGTGGCCATGGGAGACAGCAGAGTTTTGTTAGGGATTAGGCTGGGTGTTGGTGGCTTCAAGCTGGCCAGAAAGTGCAGTCATGCTGTGGGAGCCTGCAGCTGGTGAAGAATATGTGTAACAACTGAGGATTGGGGTATGGGAAAACAAGGTCAGGTAAGAGCGGCCATAGATATGTGAATAGCAGATGAGGAGTAAAAGAAGGGAGTTATAAAAATACCTGTACATAAAAAACTGTGACACTTTTCTGAGCAGAAAAGTGATGTAGCAGCTGCTTCACAGAAGTGAAACTGTTAGGTGGAGTTGGTGTGCGAATGAGCAGGTGTATTGAAACTGGTTGCACTGCTGATGGCTTGAAAGCAAAATGTGTGTAAGTGAAAGTGGTTGGCTGAAGTTGGCAGCTTGCAGTGTCAGCTGCAGCCAATCACAACCAACTGTGTGAATAAATTTGGCCATGCCCATGGGGACCTAGGGTGAGGATAAATGTATTATTCTCACTGTAGGTCTGACCGGCCTGTGGACATGACCTGTGGGTATTGAAAATATTTGACCAAATTTATCCTCACAAGCATGCAGGTATGCATGTGTGATATAGGTGTGTGTGTGTGTGTGTGTATATACACACACACACACACACACGCACATATATTATCATTTTCACTACAAAATACCCTTTTATCAGTGATTTTAATGATCTGGAAGTTTTGGGAATCCACTGCACTCAAACCCCTGCAGATCCAGAATTCTTTCAGTGACTTCAGATACAATACATGCTGAGGAGCAGATTGTGACTACCATCTCCCCAGATTGTCCAAAGGAATGCAGGCCCCCTCTACTGCAATCAAGTGTATAATCAGGAGAGAGAGAGGGTAGCTGATACCCCCCCCGGTGCCCAGAGCTAGTCCCATGGCCACCCAATCCCAACTCTAGAGTTCCTCCACCCCACTCCACTCCTCCACTCCACTCCACTCCCTCATCCTCAGAGACAGAGAGAGAGCGAGAGAGAGAGACATTTTTAAAAAAACAATTGTTATTTGAAAGCCTTTCCACACCATAGCACAGTTCTTCAAACCCCCAAAATGCTATGCACAACATGCACAACAGCATTTTCGAAGGGGCTGAATTTCATATGTAAAAAGCACTCACTATATATATGTATATATACATATATATATATATATATATATATATATATAGTATTTATATTTGTTCAAGCTGGCATAGCGTGCTGTGCTTTTCCTTTTTTTACAGTGCAAAAGCTTACTGACAGTACCTGCAGAAACAGAGGCAAGTGTTTTCCTGTCCTTACCTTTTAAGAAGTCAGTGCCACTTGAGGCCTTTTTATTTATTCTTGAGAAACAATGTTATACAATTCTACTGCTATGTACTGCATTCTGCATGTTTTTGCACCTAATGTGTCATGTTGTTGTGTTATGTTATACAACTTATTTATTTATATGGGATTTTTAACTAAGAAAGGTACATTTAGCTGTGGCAGCTTGTTTCCAGGAATATCCTGAGGATTGGCTGCATGGACCTGTTTTATTGCTAGAGGGAGTGTTGGCCATGACATTGGGGAAAATCCTTTACTTTCACCTGCAAGTACTATGGGATCTTTAACTTCCACCTGGACAGCCACCAGAGATGGGCAGAAGGGCTTTGCCAGAGGATGGCACCTCAGTAGTACAGCACCTTACTAATGATGCGCTACAGTGTCAGTACTGGGTATTAGCCCAAATTCCTGGTGTAGGACTAGAACCCATGGCCTTCCAATCTTTTGCCATACAGTGCATACCATATTACATAGGAATACACTCAACAAAATGAGCTTGCATATCAGCATAACAAAGTACATGCATCATATAATATAGCTGGTATAGGATAATGTCCTTTAACTATGACTGATCAGCCATAAAATTCCAAAGGTTCAAAATTACAACTGGATAATAATATAGGACAGAATGCTTTCACCTCCTCTATACCCCAAAGGAAGTCTGCCATTATTTCTGCACCCCCTCCGTAGGAAACTAAAATATAGATGGAGGGCTGATAATACCTAGTGAGAGGTCAAAACAAGGGGATTTACATTAGATGACTTGGCTCAATTAAGTTGCATTACTCCCCTACCTCTGAAGTCATACGTGCTGACTGGTAGGGAGACAGGATAGTAACCAGGATCTATCATGTTAATTTCACAAATTGAGTGGGGTACTTCTCCCTTATCTTAAATTGATCCCTTTATAGGCAGAACAATATATACATCAGATCAACATTAAAGTGATACAGCCAACTTGGCAATAAGAAGAAGGATTAAACAGGAAAAACTGTAGTCTCTCAATGAACTCAGTAAGGAAAGTCAACAGTTCCTTTAAAGGTACCCCAGCAGGGATAAAGAATTAGGTCCACTAGGAAACCTCACCAGCATCTGTCATTCGTATCAGAGTCCAGTTCAGAGTCTCTCTCTCCTGTTCTGTGGAGACTATCTGAGCAGCAATAAGCTTGGAGGCAAAGGTGGCTGCTGCTTCAGGGTCTGACAAGATATGAGTCTTGCCAGCATGATGAACCTGGAGTTGCGCAGGTAATAAAACTGGGTCGCTATCCCATTCTCCAGGAGAGATTTTTTAGTAAGTTGTATCACCTTTTTCCATGTCTGCGACTGTGAGGAGATGTCCGGAAAAAAAGCTGCCTTCCCACACAATGTCCCCTCTCTGTCTTGCAGCTTGCAGTAGTGGGATTCGCACTTCAGGACTAGACAGAGTCATTACAGCCGTTAGCAGTCATGCATTCCTGTCACCTCTCGATCATTACCACATAGGAATGGCAAATGCCTTGATTACTGTAACTCCAGATTCCCTGGGTAACAAGGACAGGTCCATAAAGATCAGTCTGGTTGTTGCGGCCACAATTTTAGTACTACTGGCAAATCTAGTGTGGGGAAGCCCACTATTCATATATTAGGTTGTCTCTGAACATTTTCCAAGGCCTCTATCTTCGCCTTCAGAAAGTTAAAATCTTGTACAAATGCTGTGTTTCTTCCCCACTGGCTTTCAGCCTCTGCCTTGAGTTCACCAATGTGAGTTTCATTCATCAGCACCTTGTTGTCCAATTCGGTGAACCGGGCTTCCACTGTGGCAAGAAAGAGGTTGGTTTCTTCCCCAGCTGCTTTGATTTTTTGAAGTAGTACCATTATCTGGGGATTCAGAGCATCTCTCACCTTGGATCTGCTGAGGAAGACGGCCCAGACCCAGTGCCTCTCGAGCTTTGTGGTGAAGAGAGATAGGCATCTAAATTCTGTGCCACGTGTTTGTGGTCTTTTTTTGACCCATATTCTGTTCCCCAGCCTTTCAGAGATGATCCAAGATATTGTAAATGTAAATTGCATCTTGGGTAAGTATAAATTTTAACTTTTATTTGTAGCCACGTCATCAGTACAGAATAAAGCTGCTGCCATGTTGGGTGCTCCACAGTGCTCCATCCATTTATTTATTTTTGTTTATTTATTGATATCACAGATTAAAAGATACCTTTGAGCCAGAGGCTCACTTATAAAGATTCCACATTGAAATAATACAGTACATACATTAAAACAACTGCCAAGTGTTACAGGAGGCAGAAGTACAGAGGCAGGAACATACAATGTTAAATTACAAACAGGTAAGTGGAAGGAACAGCGAATACAGGCCAGTGTACTGACTGAGTTGCCATTATTAGATAACATTGTCAAATTAAGAGAACCTGAAAGTAGTGAACAGCAGCAGAGCCAGTGCTGGGTGGTATCGTGGGAGGTTCCCAAACTAGGCTCACCATAGGGGTACGAGGAAGAGCAAGCACAGGCAGGGCAATGTTAGTCACAAAGTGGCAAGAAAGGGGTACCAAGGGGAGGATAGAGAAAGGGTGTGAGTACTAGAGAAAGTGGAAAAGGGAAGGGGGGGAGAAAGCAGGCATGGTTGAGGATAGACAGAAGGGGAAGAGGAGAGGAAGGGGAGAAGAAGAAAAAGGGGTAGGTGGAGGAGGGGAAAAGAGAGGAAAGGAGGTGGAGTGGCAAAAAGGTTCATGAGGGGGTTAGGAGAGGAATAAGAGGAATAGCATAGTGGAGCAAGAGGGGTAAGGCTGACTAGATGAACAGTGGACAACTAAGCACAGTCATAGCTGTTTAGTGTGAGAAGGAGCTGTTAAAGTTTGAATTTGAAAGGGGCGGGGGGGTGGAGGTGGGGTTAAGAGAGGCTAATAGGATGAATGGGGAGTTGTCCAAGAGTGTTTGGTGGATTGGGTAAATGGTGGGTGACTATGTACAGTCACAGCTGTTGAATGCTAGGAAGTGCTGACATGGTTTGAGTTTGAACGGGCCTATCTTGGGTACTGACAGGATATCAGAGGGAAGGCCATTTAGCCAGACAGGTGCTTAGTACATAAATGCCTGTTGTCCTTGAGCCGTCTGACAGAAATGGACCTGGAAAGTGCCCAGGGAGGTGTTCCTAGTGTCATGAGGGTTAGGGGCACGTAGGAGGAGCTGTTTTGAGGAAGGAGGGGAGAGACCGGTACTAATCTTTTTAGCCAACTGGCAGGTTTGGTACATAATCCTGCCTTTGAGAGTCAACCAGTTGGTTAAGTCATACAGGTTGCAGGTGTGGATAAGGCTGTGCACCCTGGTGAACAAACAGAAGGCTTTGTTTAGTGCAATTTTAACTCTGCAGAGGGCAGTGTTAGTAACCAACCCATAGATAATGATTCCATAATCAATTATTGATAGGATTGAACTAGCTACCACCAGACGGAGAGCATCAGGGGTTAAACAGTACCTGTGCCTGTATAGGAGCCCTATTCTGGAGCTGACTGCTTTACAGACCTGATTAATGTGTTCATGGTAGGACAGGGAACTGTTCAGGGTTATGCCAAGATATTTAAAATTTCTTATCTTTTCCAGCAGGATACGATGGCTGTTTAGAATAGACAATTAAATCGTTTTGTGTTTGATGTGGGGACTGGCGAATAACATCATCTTGATTTTTTTATAGTTGATCACAAGTTTATGTTGCCTGAACCAGGATTCAGCTTTTGTGAAACCATGTTTGAGGTTAGACTCAAGTGGTAGAGGATCAGGAGGACTGGAAAATATAACTGCATCATCAGCGTAGAGAAGGAGGTTGCAGGAGCAGGATTTGGGGAGGGAGTTTGGGAAGAGACTAATGAGAAGGGTTCGAGAATAGAGCCTTGAGGGACTCCAAATTGGAAGGGTTGGCTGTCAGAGAGTGAATCGTGTATATTTACTCTCTGGGATCTCCCGTCAAGATAGTCAGAAAACCAGAATGTGGTTTCATGTGAGAGGCCAGTAGCAGGGAGTGTATTGATTAGGAGGGCATGGTTGACTGTATTGACCACTTTTGTTAAGTCTATTCCAATCTGAGACCTTCAACAATCAGTCTGAACCCTCTGCATCTTCATCTTCCCGAGGGTTTCTGCAGCCTCCGCAGTTCTATTTCAAGGGTATAACTAGGGCAGAGGTCCTTAAACAACTGAATGCCATCTCGGACAATACAAGCTCAGGGTCTGATTTCCTAGAACCTCATCTGCTGAAGCTGGCTGCTCCACTCATTGCCTCTCCTCTAGCAAAATATGCACGTTATTCCTTTGTTGCGGTGTTGTCCCGGACCTGTGGAAAATTGCTAGGATAACGCCTGTCTTCAAAAAAGGTGATACGAAGGATATAAATAATTACAGACCGATTGCTATTCTGTCTGTCCTGAGCAAGATACTTGAGAAGCTCATAGCTGCCTAAACACTTGACTTCCTAGTAAATTCCAACCTTCTCTCAGACTCCAACATGGCTTCAGGAAATATCATAGTACAACTACTGCACTACTAAAACTCACCTCGGATATACTCACCAACATGGACTCTGACTGTCTTACTGGGGCTGTTTTAATTGACCTTACCAAGGCCTTCAATCTTGTGGATCATCCACTACTTCTGTCTACCCTTTGATGCATGGGTTTCTCAACTCCTGTTGTAAACTGGTATAGGAGCTACTTATCGAATAGGACTCAAACAGTGAAATTCAACTCTGCTATATCAGATAGTACTACTATCAACATTGGCATTCCGCAAGGGTCAATCCTGGGTCCACTCCTTTTCTCACTGTTCATAAACAATGTTCCTTGATGTCCTACAAACCTGCTCTTCTCTTTTATATGCAGATGATCTTGTCATCTATACCAGCTCAGCCTCACTTGATAACCTGAACTCATCCCTTTCTTCTGACTTCGGAAACATTCAAAACTGGCTACAGGACAACAAACTAGTATTTAATGCTAAAAAAATGAAAGCTATGCTCCTAGGATCGGCCCTGAAACTCAGAACTAGCACATCGCCCCTAATGATCTAAGACAAAGAAGGGTCCAAACTTGAGACTGTCACATCTTTCAACTACCTTGGTGTTATGCTTGATCAATCACTGTATCTAAACCTTCACATTCATTCTACCTGTAAAACAGTTACTAGTAGACTGGGTGTTGCCTACAAGACTAGCTACATGCTAACTCCATCCGCTAAGTTGGCCATTGCCAGAGGGGTATTACTTCCTGCACTAACCTACTGCTCACCTATCCTTACTGCAGTGCATAAAACCTTTCTATAAAAATGGGATGTCACGTATAATAATATCTGTTGTTACGCCTCATCATCCCCTCGACTGAAGCACCACTGTCAGCTCTACAGTTACCTGGGGTGGCTCTCCCCCTCTGCATCTAGGCAACACTATCTTAGCTCCTTGTGTGACTCAGTTATTAGGCTTAACACCCCTGCATCCCTTGCAACACTACTTACTCCCTCCATCCCCTCCCATGGGCTACGATCTGCTAACAAAGCACTACTAAATGTTCCTAGGTGTCACACTTCCAAGGATGCTGGTGTGTTTAAACTTACAGCTCCTCTGCTTTGGAATACTCTTCCCCAAGATCTAAAACAGCCAGCATCTCACCGTCATTTTAAAATTAAATTACAAAGTTCTCTATCTCAGTCAGACCCATGCACTTGCTTTGATCTGACTTGATCTCTACTAGGTCCTCCATGTCTTTCTTATTACTCTTGAGTTAAAAACTCTCCTGTTTTCTCATATATTTTCTCTATATGTTGTTGCATTCTATGTGAGGTATTCTAAGCTAAATAATATGTAATGTGGTTAAGTGCTCGGAAATGGCTTGTATTCATGTTCTTCTGGCCTGAACTAAGTTATACCTATTGCTGTCAAGTACAAAGTGGATACCTAAGCTGTTATGTACTTGTGAAATGTCATGTATGTTAAAATGTTCTGTACTTTTTCGGGTTGTGCCTGAAAATAGTCATTTTATGGCTAGCACACTCACCCGGTTAACAAAAACTAAATAAATTGAGCCAACAGGGTGGCCACGGTCAAGGGCTTTGTGGGTGAAATCAGTAAATTCAAGAAGGGCAGAGGAGGTACTGCAGCTCTTCCTGAAGCCATGCTGCCGACGGCATTGTGAGTTATAGTTGGAGAGGTACACGGATAGTTGATCCGAAATGATCTTCTCCATGGCTTTGGACAGGGGAGGAAGGATAGATATTGGGCAGTAATTCCCATGGGAGGCCCTGTCACCACTCTTGTGAACTGGAGTCACCACAGCTGCCTTCCATTGTGAGAGGAATTGTCCTAGGCAGAGGGACAGGCTTAGCAGCTTGGTGAAAGGGGATAAGACAGAGTCGAGAGCAAGGTGAAGGAGCTTCAAGTCCAGTGAGTCAGTACTGAAGTAGTTTTCCCCAGCACTTGCTGAAGATATTTTTGCCTCACTGGGAGTGACAATCCTGAAGTGGGGGATTGGGAAGTCAGTAGCAGCAAGACAGTCAGGAGGGTTGGGGGCTTGGAAAAAGTTGGGGGAAGGACACCACTCAGGTTTGTGAAAGCAGAGTTGAAGGTATCCATGATGAGCTGAGGTCTTGTGTGGGTACACAATTTACGTTTACTTAACATAGTTGGGGGAATTTGTTGGGTTGACTGTTAAGCTCTTTAATGTTCTCCCAAAACTTCCTCCCATTTTCCCAGGAAGATGAGGTGTATTCTTTGAAGTGGGCTGCTCTGACAAGTCAAAATTTTGCAGGTACAGATGTTATGTGCATTCCTGTAGTGCTGCCAGTTGGTTGGGCTACCTGTGGCACATGCTACATGCCAGAGGTGGTCAGCTGAGGACATTAGTTGAAGGAGGTGGAGGTGATCCAAGGGTTGGTGATACCTTTAGTAACTTTGGTAATTTAAAAAAGGCCTTATTGATACTGCCCTTTAGTTATTCTGCTTTTTAAATTAAAGGGCCTCTGAACTCACAGTGAAACTTTGAAAACCAAACTACTTAGATAAAATTCATTCATGTATTTATCATCACCTCATGTATTTATCTTCACCTTATACATTTTTTCATTCATTGTTTCTGCTTCTCACTGGTGTGGCTCTCACATCCCTTGTTGGTCCCATTTCCAGCTCCCTGTGTTTCTGGCTCTTACCCTTCTCCTTCTAACCCCATGGGCTTATCCCCCATGGTGGGGCCTGGCTGTGCCTGACTCAAACCTACCACCTTCAGTGGGGGCATGGAGGCAGGAGAAACCAGGGTAGAGAGGGCAGCCAGTTGTAGGATGCAGAGTCCAAGTGAAGCATGACAGAAAGGTAGATGTGGGCAATATAAACTCTATTGTCTGTGCTTTTTATATATTTTAGGTGCCAACAAGCATAGCTTGTAACACCTCTTGTTGTCATGCATACTGTTTTCTGCATTTACTAAAGACTAGGTGAGTGATCTGATTGTATGATGTCATTGCTGATGTCAGTGTTAGAGCTTTAAGGGCTTCCAGTAGGTCTGCAGATCATGGAACTCTTAGTTCTGTGCTGTAGGCAACTTAATTAGTTCCAACTAAGGCGTGTGTAAATTTGAATGTACCTTGTAAGAAAGCATTCCTTCCAATTGCAGAGACTTCATTACTAAACTCCACTGAACCTGTGTATGGGGTGATGTAGCTACACTCGGAAATCATATACAGACTGATAAACAACAAAGACAAGCATTGGTAAATTCCTTATTCAATGGCATTAAAATTAAGTGCTCTGATTGGCTAACTGGGCTTTTGCAGTGTAGTAAATTTCTGCATAACTTAAACAAAAAGATCCGGTTAGCCTGTTCACACAGTAAAACAAAATGTGGACTTGCTCCTATGTTCAACCATTCTAAATATAAAAATTTGTCTGCCACCTTGTCCCTTGCTAACTGACTCCTGCTAAAACTGTCAGTAAAACTGCAAACAAAAAAAAGTCAAAATTTCAAGTTGTGCAGAAATGAAGAATTACAGACAATATATGACTCAGTTGTCACCCAAGAAAGTGATACAAGTGATGGTGACCAGACAGAAAATGATCAGCTTTTCCTGACACTGCACTTACCTGACAGACTCAGAAACACAGCTAGTGCTTAAGCCAAGAGCACCAAAGCTGCAGAATCTCCTGAAGCTGTGAGAGTCACATTTCAGGAAGCCAGCAATGACAATCTACTGCCTCCCAGTCATCTGCGAGCCTACAAAGATAGAAAACCAAGGCTCATCAAACCCTAAAGCCAGGCATAATTCCTTAAGTGAAAACCAGATTCTGAATTTTGAATTAGACAGAAATGAACCCGCTACAATGGAGTAGACCAAATGGTCTGTAAATGTATTTAATAATCGGTGTGCTGAAAAAATCTCTATAGCTCTACAGACCATAAGTCCACATCTTTAATGAAATCTTCTGCCAGTACTATAATAAAGTCAGAAACTCTGCTGGGCAGAAGTATGGCTTGAGAAACTGTGTCAGCTTACGCTCAGGACTGAACTGCCATATCGATGACCTCCCATCTGTTGTCCACTGAACCTTATGGCAAACATAGAGCTCACCACCTCCGATAATATTTTTAAAGGAGTGGTTAAATATCAACCTGGATGGGGAAAAAGAGAGAGCTGCACATCACCCACACTGACACAAGAACTGGATTTCCTCAGAAATGTTTCTGCCCTTTCACCAAACACAGCTCCCAGTTTGGTAAAAAAAAAGTGTGGATGGACATCCAACTTCAGGTGGCTCAGAGAGGAAATGAAGGAGTAAAATCATTTACCACATCATCTTTTGATACCAAAATAGCTCCAAATGGACTGTGCTATTTAATTAAAACTTACAATGAAGAAACAAAAAACATTAAAGAAATCCAGGACCCCCAGCAAAACAAAACACTATAGGAGTCCTCTTTGAACAGCAAGGGAATCCATTATATCCTACCCTGAGCTACATGAAATACATATCAAAATTGCCTCCACCCCCCCACACTTTTCTGACAACCTCAGAAGCAGCCCCAGCACTGTTTAGATAAATTAGATGTTTGGTACAGCACTAAACCCATAGGGCTAAAGTAACTAAGTTCTCTGCTTCCCAGAGGCCCAGTCCACACTGAGCCCTGTAAACCATTGCCAGTCTGGTAAACCGTTACCGCTACCTCCAAAAACGGTTTGCATCTGCACTGGTAATGGTTTAACAGGCATTTTTAAAACCGATCTCAAGACCTGTAAGGATGTGGTCTTAAGACTGGAATGGGTAACATTCTGGAGCCTGTGACATTATAGTTACATGTGTGGACGCGTGACTACTTGGACCCTCCATTCACACGGTCTTCCAAATGGATTAAAACTGGGAGAAATGAGGCGTAATGTGGATGCCACACTAATGTCTGTAACATTTTTAAAAATGTTACTACGAGAATGCGGATGCTCCAAAATAGTAAGGGCGGTAACGTTTTTAAAAACTTTACCATAGACAACTCCTAAGTGTGGACAGGGCCAGAATCTGTAAAGAAGCAAGCTTACTAAACACCTACACTAACCACTCATTGAGAGCAACAGCTGTTACTGTCTTAACTAATGCTGGCTTAGAAGCCAGAGACATTATTACTGTAACGGGTCACAAAAAACAAATCCTCACTATGTGCACACTGAAGGCCAAACATGAATGGCTATTTCCAGTGGAGCTCAATTTTAGCAGAAAATCCAATACCAAACTCAAGGCAGCAAGCAGTATGACAACATTGAAAGCTAACAATTTTCTATAAAGTATAGGAAAACACATCATCCACGAGTGCATGTTACTTTCAAGAGGCTGCACAACTGTCCCTCAAACAGAATCAAACCTTGATCACACTACTCGTGCACATGGCCATCTGCAAGCAAAAAGATCACACTGCATAGAACTAAATGCTAAAATGTGGGCAATTAACCCTAAATTCTCCCCAAAATTAATGTATCAAAAAAGTAATGCAGTCATTTCCCAGGCTCCACCACCTGAAAAAAGAAATTTCTGTCTTCAACAATGCTGCAAAACTTCACCCAACCTTCAGTGCTGATGCAGCTGTCAGTATACTGCAGTCAAACCTTCAAAATCCATCACTGAGCAAGCAATCCAGTAAACTCTGATGAAGAAACAAACCTGCAAAAGAAAATGATCATTACTGCACTACAACCTTCAGAGAACAAATCACTTCTGAAATGCACAGCACCTTAAAAATGAATTTAGATGACTTACCAAGTTGCATGTTCCACACTCCTTCCAGCACATCTTCCCAGCTAAGCTCAACTCCCAAACAAGCAAGAGCTACTCTAATATTGCTGGAGCACAAAACACAAAACCTCCTCCACCCACAATGCCTCATTTAAAGTGCTACTGGTGCCAAAACGAAAACTTTGAAAAACATATTAATTAGGTACATACATTCTCTTCCATGTTATTTAATACAGAGTAAATTTGCATGAGTACATGATGTTTATCCCTTAGATTTCCTTTAGAGTTTATCTGCCTCTGTAGCTTACTCCCAACTTTGTCATAAAGCTCTGTTGTGACATCGCAGTCTGTTGCCATGGGAGTAACTGTGATGTCACAGGGAGTGCATTATGACCTCAGGTAGGGAGAAAGCAACAGGACTAGCTGAACTCTTCAGGAGCAAAGACCTAGTTTTTCATGCAGATTACCTCAGTAATAAATAATGGGAAAGAGAATACAAAAACATGTAAATACAAGCTGACCCGTGTCCAAATGTTATGTTTTGTTAAAGTTCTCCCTCAGTTGCTCTTTAAGCAGATTTTATCAACCAAGGAATCATTAACATTTACATACATCCCAAATAAAAAGAACAAAATGTTTTGACTGCAACATTAAGCTACAATGAAAAGGGAACTTCAGCATCTACGGAAAGATTCTTTGATTTTTGCATTACATTTCATTTAATCATTTCATGAACTGCAATAAACTGTAGACCAATGCATTATGTTTCTTGTAGCAACCCAAACCAGTTTCAAAAGTTAAGTTTTATGAATTTGTGATTCTGTTTATGATTCTTTAGAACATTTAACAAATGTGATACCCTTTGTTGCAACTTGTCAAAACGTTTTTGTTTTAAAAATAGTTGCCAAAAATTCCTTGCAACACTACTAAACTAATTTCTTCATAAGTGCAGCTCTTTCTACATGTTGTACACATCTTAAAGTACCAAAGTATTTTTCCTGTACCAAATGTTGCTTTTCATGTGGTGTATATACTGCATGTTCTATACATATAGCATCCTGCGTTTAAAGGGACTATTCCTTTAAGTGTAATATTTTACTGTTTTATCTTTGAAAAAATAAACACAAAAAGTTTTCTCTCACGTTTTTAACTCCATTATATTCATATGTTCAGTCCCAATGAATGATCCACTCTAGGGTGTAGGTTATACAGGCATTTATCCACTTCTGGTGTGGATTTTGTCACTCGGCATGAAGTCTTGTGATCAAACCACACCAGGCATTGATAAATCCCAGCATAACCCACACCATGTTGTGGATTATTCCTTAAATGTTTGCTTGCATGTTGTACATTGCTTCTTTGTTCTTTCTCATTACCATTTGTGATTCATTTGCTAAACAGTTGCTAATCTGTCACCAAACATCTAATTGTCTTTTTGAAGGTTCCTAGTTGCTAGATATACAATACCATGGAAAGGAAGTCAGTCTGGAAACCCCATGTCCAAACATACAAACCTATAGCTCAGTGGTAGAGTAAGGAACAGTATTTTACTGACCTGGGTTTCATCCCCAGTAGGTTGTGTATTTTTTTCTCACTACAATTTATATAATGTATGGTGAGCCCTTATTACTGCTAAAAAGCAGCGAAAATTATATCCTGATAATCTCATGGCTATGATGTCCAGGAGTTATAAACCCCTCTTGAGTACGTCCCATCAATGGGATTACAAATGGAGCCCAGCTGTGCATGCACAGACCCTTTTCTCATGCACCTATGGCCTTGCTAAAACTATAGCAGCGAAAGAATGACCTTGAATGTCTGCAGCAGTGAGCAAACTGCCAAAAGTAAACTGCCTTCTTCATTTTTTCTGCCAGTTTATTGGGACCATACACTATAAAATATAATGTATGGTCTGTCTATCATGAACTGGTTTGTTAACGTCTCAAGGCTGCCATGGCAAGATAAACCTGTCGAGCTTCACTGTCGAGGTTTACATGCTTGCCTTGGCAACCTCTCAATCGTTAACAAACTGGTTAACAATAGAGGACCATACATTATCCTCTATGAGATATAAAAGAAAAAGTGTTAGTAAGTGATGAGTGTGACTATCAACAATGTTTTTTTCTTTTTTTACAGTTGATTTACCAAGGAAAGCCCAGCTAAGGTGCAGCATCTTAATTCTAGTGGAGTCCTACTTTTATTCATTGCACACAGATTTTCAGTAATTTGCTCAGGGTCACACAATATTTGGCATTAGCAGGGTTTAAACCTGTAATCTCCTCGTTCCCAACAGTACTCCAACCACTACATTAAACTGTAATGCCTGGGATCACTGGGAATTTAAAAGCCAGTAACTGCCAGAATGTTTGTGTTTTGTTTTTACAGTTTATTTACCAAGAATGGCCTAGCCTAGAAGTAACATCTCATTTCCAGTGGGTTCCTGTTTTACTGATATTTACAATGTAGTTACTTAGGATAGTGCAGCTGAGATGCACAATTTGGGACAACATGCTGTGAGAATTTATGTGGGACACACGATTCGGCATTTGTCTAAAGGGAACATTAAATGGCACTTTTACAGGTTGTCCAACTAAAAGGTGCTATTTTAGTGTGTATTATGGGTGGTATGTGCCCTCAGACTCTATGGGCATGGTGGTCTTGCATCATCCCATTTCCTGTGGGATCCTGCTTCAATCCCTTTTAGCAGCTGGGTGGACTAGATCACTGGGAAGTTAAATGATCTACTTAGAGTTGCACAGAAACTATTTCTCACTAGCAGGGATTGCACCTATCTTGCAGTCCCCAACAGTGCCATAACCATTGGAACACATATTGCTTGGGGAAGGGGGAGAATAAAAGGGGGACAGGAAAAGAAAGGGATTGCTGACAATATTTATGTTTGTTTTCATACAATATATTTCCCCAGATTAGGCCAGCTGAGATGTAACATCTCACGACCAGTGGGGCACTACTTCTACTAATTTCTGTTTTTGGGTGGGTTGACTGGAGCACTAGGAGGTTCAGTAAGTAGCTCAAGATCACACAGTAAGTATATTACTGCAGTGGGGTTTGAGTATGTGATCTCCCAGTTCTCAGCAGCACTCTTACAATTAAACCACATTGACTCCTCTATCAGGGGTTGGGGGTGGCTGGAAAGAGCCAGTTACTGCTAACAAAACATCTTTTTAATAGTTTATTTACCCAGGACAGTCCCACTGATCTGCAGCATCTCATTTCCAGTAAGGTCCTGCTTCACCCATTTGTACAATGTACTAACAGGCCATTGCAATCCATCCCCTAGGACACAGTCAATATCTTAGTGCACCTTTCCTGATCAAAAATTACAAATAAATGACATTTACATATAGTACACCAAAAGAGATACAATATTTAATTGTCATTGGGATCCTGATTTTACAGTGTGTTTCCCAGGATAGCTCAGTGTAGTTCAGCTGACATGGCACCAAGGCTCGAAATGTATTCTTACTGCATTTCTGTGGAAATGCAGGAAGGCTGCTGAAATGTAATTTTGCTCTCAGCATTTCTGTCTGGAAATGCTGTTCTGCGCAGCAGCGGGTTCAGCTCTTTACCTTTATGGAGTCAAGTTCGGCTTTCTGGACTGGGGCTGGGGCATGATCATCCGGCTGCTTAGTCCGCTGTCAAGGTTGGAGGCAGGGTGTGCAAGCTCCACTTCATCAGCCTGTACATTCCAGTCAGATCCATTGGATAGTTTTGGAGTCCTTGTCGCAAGTCTGACCCATGTGATGCACTTGTGGCTCACTGGCTAATCATGTCTCTTCTCGCCAGTGACTGTAATCTGATGCAGTAGTCAGTTGGCAGCAAGAGAAAGGAGCTCAGATGGTGCTCTCAGAGTTTTGTATTGTGGATGCAGTACCACCTTACTTGGGAAAAGAGTTGAGTCTGTTTGGGGGACGAGGGACAAATAGAGCAGCAAAGGATTTTATGCCTGCACAGTCAGGCTTTTTGCTGTAACACAGAAGCTCTACTGAGGGGGAAAACATGATCTCTGTGAGTGCAGTGTGGTGGGAAAAAAATGACTTGCTGTACACATTTATAGAGAAAGTCACATTACTGCTGCAGGCTGCATTAATTTGACAACATATATACTAAAAGGGAAGGTCCTAGAAACTTGTGGGAAATCTCTGAGTGCAGTGGAAAATATGACTTGCTGCAAATATTTGCCTGTAGTAATTTAGAGACAAAAAGAAGGGATGGGGAGAAAGCTCTGTAGTCTCCACAAACTTGTGGAAACATTCCTGTGAGTGCAGTGTGATGGGGGAAAAACACTTGCTGCACACAGAGAAGTCTGCAGTGATTTGACAACATACTGAAAGGGGAAAGGTTCTCTAGTCTTGTGGGGAAATCTCAGTGAGTGCAGTGTTGTGGAAAAAAAGACTTGCTGTACAAATTTAGCACAAAGCAACCTGCAGTAAGGGGAAATGTTCTTTAGTCTCCTTGTAGGGAAATCTTAGTAAGTGCAGCCTGCAGTAATTTGACACCACAAAGGGGAAATTTTACATGCAAACATGCAAACAAACGAAGAAGCCAGCAGAAGAAGGCCATTTAGTCTATCATATTGCAGGGTCCACAGCTTGAGCTACTGTCCCTGCCCTCCCTCCCTACTCCTCCCATCCTCCCTATCCATGATCCTTATCTTCCCCCATGCCTAACCCAGCCTCTCTCTAAAGCTTCCCACTATCTTCAATGAGATGACCTCCTCTGGCAGCATCTCCAAGTGTCCACCACCCTCTCTGTGAATAAGTGCTTCCGGACCTCCATCCTAAACCTCCCACCCTCCAGCTTAAGACTGCGCCCCCTCATGTTATGGTCACCACTCAGCTTAAAGAGACTCTCCTTATCAACCTTATTGATCTCTTTCAAGTACTTGAAGGTCCCAATCATGTCCCCTTCCTCTCTCCTGTCTTCCAGTGAGTACATGTTCAGCGCCGTCAGCCTATCCTTGTATGCCTTACCCTGCTGACCCGCTATCATCTTTGTAGCACTCTTCTAAACCTTCTCCAGCAGGTTAATGTCCTTTTTGAGGTGTGGGCACCAGTATTGAACTCCATACTCTAGAGGTGGCCTTACCAGTGACCTGTACAAGGGCAGTATAACCTCCTCTCTCCTACTACTGATCCCCCTAGATATGCATCCCCGCATCTTGTTTGCCTTTGTTGCTGCTTTCTTGCACTGCCTGAAGTGCTTCAGGTCACTAGTGATCATCACTCCCAGGTCCTTCTCCTCCTCTGATGCAGATTTTCTGACTCCACCCAGGCAGTACTCTGTCCTGGGATTCTTAGTGTCAATATGCATAGCTTTGCATTTCTTGGCATTAAAGCCAAGCTGCCAGATCCTGGACCACCTCCTAGCTTTTCCAGATCTTCTTTAGGTCCTGTATCCTTTCAGCTGTGTCTACTCTCCCGAGAGCTTGTGTCATCCACAGATAGGCACATTTTGCCCTTAATGCCATCCCCAATGTCACTGATAAAGACATTGAACAACACTGGCCCCAGCACTGAGCCCTGTGGGACCCTACTGGTTACCTCTCTGGTGCCAGATAACTCTCCCCCCATAACCGCCTTCTGAGTTCTGTCCCCCAGCCAGTTTTCCACCCATCTGGAAATCTTTTCCCCAACCCCAAGATCCACCAACTTTCTGATCAACCTTTTGTGGGGCACAGAGTCAAAGGCCTTACTGAAATCAAGATAGAGGATGTCTACACCGCTGTCCTTTCTACCATCTTAGTGACACAGTCAGAGTCAATCAGATATGTTTGACACAATCTCCCTCCCCCGCCATGAACCCATGCTGCCTCGCACCCTGGAGACCATGTTCCTCGAGATAGTCCACCAACCTTCCCTTTAGCATGGTCTCCATGAGCTTCAATTCAATTCAAATTTTTTTTTTACCAGGAAATACACAGTTGAGTGAGACTCATTCACAAAGTGATCCTGGGGGACAACCAAACAATTCATAATACGATACAGAAAATTGCAAAACAACATAGCATGAGACACAACATAAAGGCAAAACTATAATTACAATGGGTGGATGGTATTATTAACAGCGCATGATAAGAGCAGGTAAGACTAATCACAGGATTTCATTTCAGGAGCAAGCAAAGGAACAAAGTAAGCAATGCTAATAACTATAGTTACTAAGTACAAAAAGGCAATATGGTTGTTCGTAACATAGGACAAGAAGAAACTATTAGAAGAGGTATAAACAAAGAGAAAAAAGAGGTAGAGGTAAGCTTGTCCACAATGGAAGTCAGACTGACTGGTCTGTAATTCCCTGGGTCATCCTTGGGATCGCTTTTGTGAAGGGGCATTACATGTGCTGTTCTCCAGTCCTGTGGGACCATGCCTGACTCTAGTGAACTGTTAAACAGGCCTGCCAGTGGTCCTGCCAGCTCCTCAGCCAGTTCCTTTAGTACCTTTGCATGTGTCTGTTTGGGCCTGGTGATTTGTCCACTTTCAATGTCTGCAGTTCCTCCTCCTCTATCCTCCTCTATCTCTACTGTTCCCCGTCCCTTGCTCCTTTTTCCTTGTGATGACCACTGGTCCATCCTTCCTGGTAAAGAAGGAACAGAAGTATTCATTTAGTATCTCTGCTTCTCCCCCATTATCCTCCACCAGCTCCACCCCTTTTTTAAGCCTAACAATCCCTTCCTTCTTGTCTCTTTTCTCACTTATATAGTGAAAGAAGTCCTTCTCCCCCTTCTTAATTCCTTCAGATATCTGCAGCTCATTCTGTGCCTTTGCTTGCTGGACTTTCTTACTTGATTCACTTGCCAACCTTAGGTAATTTTTGCTATGGACTTCTATATTAGTCTTTCTGAATTATCTGTAGGTTAACCCCTTTTCTCTTACTGCCTAGGCAACCCCAGAACTGAACCATCTGGGTACTTTGGCCCTTGTTTTCTTCCCCCTGAGCCTAACACACTAATCTGTGGCAACGACTATTCCTTCCAGAATGATGGACCATATTTGGTCCACCCCATATCTGCTCTGATGCCCACCAGATGGCACCTTAGCACTTTGCCCACTTTCCTGAAGTCCACCCTCCTGAAATCCAAGATTTTGGTCTAAGTCAGGATGCTTTCCCTGCCCATATCTAACTGGAATAACACTGTGCAATGGTCACTTCCACCCAGTGATTCCCTGACCATTATTTCCTATACATGCTCCCCATTTGTGAGCACCAGATCAAAAATTGCCTCATCTCTTGTTGGTTCAGTGATGCTCTGAGTCAGGAACCCACTTTGCAGTTCTTCCAGGATCACCTGACTCCTAGCACATGTTGTGGAGGGTATGCTCCAGTCCACCTTGGGCAGGTTGAAGCCCCCCACAATTTCCACATCTCGGTGAGTGCAATGTGGTGTAAAAAAAAAAAAGATTTGCTGCACACATTTAGCAGCCTGTTTAAATTTAGACACAACAAAGAGGGAGAGGAGAAAAGTTCAGTGGTTTCCAGAGGCTTGTGGGGAAGTCTCTGTGAGTGTAGTGTGGTGGAAAAATGACATCCTGCATACCTTTAATGTAAACATAGTGCTGCAGCTTGCAATATTTAGAGACGAGGAGTGATACTGAAGGGGAAAGTGCCTCATATTCTGTGGGGAAAACAAACTACAGTCAGGTGTAGACCTTTCACACAGGTGCAAAAAGTACAGCAGGCTGCAGTTTTATTTAAATACAAAAAGGAGTGCAATACTGATAAGGGGGAGAATAATTTGTGATTGCAGTTTGGTGGGAGAAATCATCTACCTGCACAGTCTGGGGTAGACCTTTAACACAGTTCCAAAAAAAAAAAAAGGTTCAATGCAATAGCTTAGATACAAAACAGGAGAGCAGAGCAACTGAGCAATTATATTTATACTGGGGGGGGGAATATTATTGTGACTGCAGTTCAATGGGGAAAATCTACCTACATAGTCAGGGGTAGACCTTTCACACAGGAAAAAAAGTCTATCAAAGCCTACATCCTGCAGCAGTCATTCGCTGTTTAACACTGCTAAACTTGACAGCTATTGTGTGCCTGATGGTCAGGAGTAGTGTTTAGTTCACTAGAAAAACATTTTTGGGGTGAACTACAATTTCCCACACCTTGGGTTCCCTGTTATTGGGACTGCATTAGTAAAATATTTAGTAGCACCGAACGTGAAGTCACTGATTAGTTAGTTGAAAAGCTCCATAAATCCTCCTCCTCCTCACCTTTTTAAAACCTGATAAGTGCCCAGGTAGGGTGAAAAGCACCTGACCTAATCCTGACATTCATTGTTTCCAGAGTGGTTCATGAAACAATTTTCAAGTGCAGAGTACACTGTCTATGAAGCAACGTTTTCTGAGGAGAAAACCCTGCTCAGTTATGTATGAAATGCTATAATCTCACTAGTCCCATTTGTCTTACTCTCACAATTTAAATAAAAGGACTTTGCTCTCCTAAATGCAGGAATACGGCTACTAGCAGCCTTTTGTACGGTGGCCCTGAAGTGCAAAACACAAACCAAAAATGGGAAAGGCAATCAAATACATAAAGCAACAACCAGAAAATAAAATGTAAATAAAAAATGTAAAGCAATAAAACCAAATGTAAAGTGTGTTGCTACAAAAATAATGTAACACAGCAAAACCAAATGTAACATCCAACCAGAAGAAGTGACAAATTCAACACGAAACAGTGAAGTCCATCTAAAAATCATGAAGTTATAAAAATATATTAATACAACTAAAGCTTGAATGCAAACAAATTTAATATAGCACAACACAAAAGTGAATGCAAACAAAAAAGCATAGCATAAGTAAAAAATGAATGCAAGCAAAAAAGCATAGTAGAAAAAAAGATGAATGCAATCAAAATATGAATCAAGAATCCAAGAGTTGGCTGGTACCTCAAACAGTTTGTCTAAAAGAGTAATTGCAGATGAATGCATCCTGCACCAGGTATTCCCTGGTGTCCATTGGCACCCTCCACACTTACCCCATCACTTGCCAAGAAGTCACTAGTATGCAGAGGCAATCTGTTCCTGTCCCAAGCCAGTTATTTGCTGCTGCCCAGTGGCACACACACTTCTCCACCCATCTCCATGCAAGCAATTCCTAGTGCCCAATGGCATCCTCTTACCACATCTCCAATCTGTATCAACCATTCAGTGCATGCCCAGTAGCACCACCTCCCTCTTTCTGTCATCTGCAAAGCATTCATTGGGGTTCTAGGGTTACTCCTCACCAAACTCCATGCCAAGCACACCCTGGTGTATGGTATCAGCCACCTCCTAACCTCATCCATGGCCAAGTAGTCTCTGATGTCCAGCGGAACTACCTTCACTTACCCCATATGAACATATGGAAGAAGCCAGCAGAAGAAGGCAATTTAGTCTATCAAGTCTACTCAAATTGCAGAGTCCACAGCCTGAGCTAATGTCCCTGTCCTCCCTCTCCACTCCTCCCATCCTCCCTACCCATGATCCTTACCTTACCCCTATTCCTGTCCCAGCATCTCTTAAAGCTGCCCACTGTCTTCAACGAGATGACCTCTTTCGGCAGTGCATCCCAAGTGTCCACCACCCTCTCTGTGAAGAAGTGCTTCCTGATTTCCCTTCTAAACCTCCCACACTCCAGCTTAAAACTGGGCCCCCTCATGTTATGATTGCCACTCAGCTTAAAGAGATTCTCCTTATCAACCTTATTTAATCCTTTCAAGTACTCAATGCTCAATCATGTCCCCTTTCTCTCTCTCCTGTCTTCCAGGGAGTGCATTTTCAGTGCCCTTAACCTCTCCTCATATGCCTTACCCTGCTGACCCACTATCATCTTTGTAGCCCTCCTCTGGACCTTCTCCAGCAGGTTAATGTCCTTTTTGAGGTGTGGACACAGTACTGAACTCCATACTCTAGATGCAGCCTTACCAGTGAAGTGTACAAGGGCAGTATAACCTCCTCTCTCCTACTACTGATCCCCCCTAGATATGCATCCCAGCATCTTGTTTGCCTTTGTTGCTGCTTTCTTGCACTGCGTGGAGTGCTTCAGGTCACTAGTGATCATCACTCCCAGGTCCTTTTCCTCCTTTGATGCAAATACTTAGACATCACCCAGGTAGTACTCTGTCCTGGGATTATTGGCCCTAATATGCATAACTTTGCATTTCTTTGCATTGAAGACAAACTGCCAGATCCTGGAGCACCACCCCAGCTTTTCCAGATCTTCCAGTAGGTCCTGTATCCCTTCAGCTGTGTCCACTCTCTCGCAGAGCTTGGTGTCATCAGCTAATAGGCACATTTTGCCATTAGTGCCATCCCCAATGTCATTGATGAAGACATTAAACAACACCGGCCCCAGCACTGAGCCCTGTGGGACCCCACTGGTTACCTTTCTGGTGCTAGATAACTCTCTCCCACAGCCACCCTCTGGGTTCTACCCCTCAGCCAGTTTTCCACCATGTGGCCATCTATGGAGGTCAGACTGACTGGTCTGTAATTCCCTGGGTCATCCTTGGTACCGCTTTTGTGGAGGGGGACTACATGTGCTGTTCTCCAGTCCTGTGGTACCCTGCCTGATGCTAGTTAACTGTTAAACAGGTCTGCCAGTGGTCCCCGTCAGCTCCTTAGCCAGTTCCTTTAGTACCCTTGGATGTACTCTCTCTGAGCCTGATGATTTGTCCACCTTCAATGCCAGCAACCCCTCCTCACTCTATCCTCCTCTATCACTACATCTGTGTTCCCCTCCCCCCTGCTCCTCTTTTCCTTACTGAAGGCAATGGTTCATCCTTCTCCCTGGTGAAGATGGGACAGAAGTATTCATTTAGTATCTCTGCTTTTCCCTATTATACTCCACTCACTCCATCCCTTTCTTAAGCCTAACAATCCCTTCCTTCTTGTCCTTTTCTCACTCATATAGTGAAGAAAAGTCTTGTCCCCTCTTCTTAGTTCCTTCAGCTACCTGCAGCTCCTTCTGTGACTTTGCTTGTCGGACGTCCTTACTTGCCTCACTGGCCACCTTAGGTAATTTTCCCTATCCACCTCTTTCTTGATCTTCCTGAATTCTCTACAGGCCAACCTCTTTTCTCTTACTGCCTGGGCAACCACAGAACTGAACCTCCTGGGCACTTTGGCTCTTGTGTTCTTCCCCCTGAGCCTAAGGTATTCATCTATGGCAAACAGTATTCCTTCCTTAATGATGGACCACCTTTAGTCCATCCCCATATCTGCTCTGATGCCCACCACATGGCTCCTTAGCACTTCGACCATTTTCCTGAAGTCTGCCCCCCTAAAATCCAAGATTTTGGTCTCAGTCTGATGCTTTCCTGCCCATATCCAACAGGAACCACACTGCTGAATGATCACTTCACACAGTGGCTCCCTGATCATTATTAATGTAATCTATCCTCCTCCCTCCCTCCTCCCTCCATCAAACTCCCTCTTCCCATCACCCCTCTTTTCTCCTACTATCCTCTCCCATCTGCCTTCAGCCCCAAACACTCACCCCCAACAACAACAAAAAAAATAGCTTGACAAGGCCTTCCTGGGCTGATGCTTCCCCACTTCTATAGTGGATTTTGGCCACCCTGGGCTGCTGTAACCCCCAAACATAGCCTTCCATCCTGACAACTTGGTCTGCTGCAGTACCTCCCTCTGCCTTACAAGCACCCCCCAGTCTGAATTGTCCTCTCTTTCTTGAACTGCTTTAACCCTCTCACAAACTTGTGGTACTTATAATAACCTGCTGACTTAGTCTGTTTGTTTATGTTTATATTAATACATGCCGGCCCGCTGGCACAGTGGTTGGCTTTCCGCTTGCGGCGTCGGTGACCCAGGTTTGTTAATGGACCTGGGTCATTGGAGGGCTGGCCGGTGAAAGAAGGATTGAGCATCCCTTGGACTGCTCTCCTTCTCCAGGGGGGAGGGTGGTGTGTGCTCGGTGCATGAGCGACACCTGGCAGAGGCTGGGTCGCTGCACAGCACCAGAGCTGACTCAATTCTGGGGTGGGGTGGACACTGGACGTCATTGCACATCCCTGCCCCAGCCTACAAGGGGAAGAAAAAGCGCTGCAGCCGGCCATCTCCGTGAAGCCCTGCTCCGGGCTAATTAGCTAGCTGGCTCTCTCAATCAGAACCTGATTTTGCGGCACTGTACTTGGGGAGGCAGTGCCATGACCCATTCTCTGGGCGTAAGCCAGGGGTGATGAGAGGCACAGGCCATATGGGAGAGTGGAAGTCAGGGCAGCTGTGACCAAGACGAATATCGATGGCGGCGCGAGCATAGAAAATGTAAATAAAAATGTTTACTATTTAGTCTCATACTTATTATTAGCCTGCACTTACAGCTGTAGTTGTATACATATATGTTTTTAATCACTGTTAATGTAATTCTGATGTAGAACCTATGTAATGAACTTGTTCTCAAAGGTATAATCTGAAATCACAATAAATAATTTAAAAAATAAATGCATTTCCTGTACATGCTCCCCATTGTTGAGCACCAGATCAAGAACTGCCTCAGCTCTCATCGGTTAGTGACTCTCTGAGTCAGGAACCCACTCTGCAGTCCTTCCAGGTTCACCTGACTCCTAGCACATGTTGTGGAGGGTATGTCCCAGTCCACCTTGGGCAGGTTCAAGTCCCCCACAATTACCACTTCTCCTTTCCCTGCAGGTTCCAATGTTTGTGAGCTCAGTTCCCTGTCCATCTCCTCATCCTGATTGGGTGGTCTATAAACCACCCCCAACCTCACCTTTTTCCCTGTATTGGACCTTAACTGAACCCATAATGCCTTCACCTCCCCTTCCTCTGACTCCTTCCTTGTGCAAGTTATTCCTTCCCTGATATAAACTGCCACCCCTCCCCCATTCCCTGCTATCCTGTCCCTCCTGTAGAGTTTATATCCAGGGATCACAAGGTCCCAGTCAAGGTGTTATGTTGCTCAATTCTTGATTACTGCAGCTATGTCCACCCTCCTTTGTGTTAATAGTGCCTGCAGGCTATCCATCTTGTTTCCAAGACTCCACACATTCAGAGACACTACCCTCCACCTAGTTTCTGACCTTTCTTATCTTCCCTCTAGTCTTCTATTCACATTTATTCCCTCTGTGTGCACCCCTCCACATACCCTTGTTATGTTTTTCCTCACCCCCTCCATCTTTTGCTAACTGTGTTCTCGCCCCTTCAACCTCCTTCCTTCAGAACTCATCCATCACTGTGGGGGGGGAGGGGTCCACTGACCTCCTCCTCTCAGAATCTGTGGGCCCTCACACTCACTGCCCCCCCAGTAGTTTAAATTAAGTGTAGTGGTTACGTATTCCCCCAGTTTGTCCCTGAGTGCCCTCAAACCCTCCCTACTGAAGTGTAGACTGTCTGGTGAAAAGAGTGTTTTGTTTGACCAGGTCTCCTCCCAGTCCCCAATACAGATAAACATACCATGTGAAGCATTTCATGGTTTTCAATGGCACCTCCTCCCTCCCCCAGCCCGTACCAATAACTTCCTGGTGTCTGCTGGCACCTCTTCCTTTCCCCTTCCCCATGCTATGAACTCTCAGGAACCTGGTGGCACCCCCTCCTCCCCTCCATTCAGTGTTAAGCACTCCCTAGTATCCAGTGGTAACCCCTTTCATGCCAAACACTCCCTGGCTCTGGTGCCCATTGGCATTCCTCCTTCCCTCCCTCATCTCATTCCATTCAAAACATTCCCTGCTGTCCAGTAGCACTCCCTACCTTTCCCCATCCCATGACAAACCCTTTCTGGAATCCAATGGCCACTCCATTACTCAGACCCATGCCAAGCACTCCCAGGTATCCAATTGCACACTCATGCTCACCCTGTCCCATGCCAAGTGGTCTCTAATGTCCAGTGGCTCCCCTCCCTCACCACTTCCTTTTTTTTTTTTTTATTTTGCCCTTTATCCTGGCTGGACCACCGTCAACTTTCTCCGCCCTGGTCACGGCCCCCGGAGACCTCTACCACTGCCTATAGCTGCAGAGGACCCTCGGTCACCCCCAGCTTACCCCCCGGAGGGGCGCAGGCCACCTCTTGGACCCAGAACTGTGACTGGCTAGTCCCGCATGCAGTGGCGATGCGAGGATCTCCGGGAGGGCTTCATCCACGGTGGTCCTGCCCACCTTCTTTTTCCATTTTTCTCCCCAGAGGAGGGGGACATGCAATGGCATGGCGTCTGCCCGCCTCCCCGTCCAAGCATTGGCTGCGTGAGAACTCCCGGCCTCTGCCAGGAGTCCCCAGCGCCCGAGTGCTACCCACACCCTCCCCAGAGAAGGAGAGCTGTCCAGCGGACGCCGATCCTACTCCCTGCCGGCCTCCCACGACCTGGATCTGTTCCGAACCTGGTCGCCGCGCGGTGCGGTAAATCCCACTGCTGCGCCGATGGGCCAGCTCCCTCACCACTTCCTATACCAAGGACACCCTGTGTGCAGAATGCCATTCCATCACCCCAAGCACATCCAGGGCCCCTACCATATTCTATGGCAAGCACTACTTGGTGTCCAGTGGCCTCCATCTCTTACACACAATGGCGTAATTCATGGATGGGTGGGTTGGTTTTCCTTGTGAAAAGTGCATAACCCACCCGCACAGTTCCACACCTGCAAACAGGTGTGCGGTGGCCAGCATTTGTGATCACTGGCCACTATACACCTCCTGTCCACAGATCCTCCTCCTGGGGTGCTAGTGCATGGGCAGATGGGCGGACACAGGTGGGCAGCCAATGGGATGCTTGTACCTGGTCCGCTAGTGGATCCCTGTGGTGTGGGGGTCTCTGGCAGCAATGTACTGTGTCCATGAAGGGACACGGGGGTGAGTACCTGTGTGGCCACCTCAGCCTCCCCTCTGTTCTGTGGGGCTGGTGGCATTGTGAGGGGACCAGAGATGCTTTACCACTGCCAATGGTGGCACTGTGGGGGGGGTGCAATGGCTATGCCAGCATCCCCCTGACATTGAGGATGCAGCCCAGAATGGTGCATAATGCGATTGTGAATGGGCACCATGGGGCATGCCCCATCCCACCCTAGGTGCAGTACCCTGTAGCTGGCCAGGGATCACTTGAATACAGTACTAATGTGCCCATCAGTGAATGCTGCGGGGGGGGGTACACAGGGCACCACTGTGTGGTATTTGGTGTTGGGAATGCCTACGTGCTGCCCTTGCACACCATGTAGGCATTGGTGAATCACAGTCAGTATACTGTCACAGCCAAAGACCTCTTTCCACACATGATATTCCTCACTTGGGCAGACTTGATGGACCACGGGTCCCCTTCTGCCATCATCTTCTATGTTTCTATGTTTCTATGTTTCTATATTCAAACACCGTTACCATATGGTTCTGTCTTAAACATGAACCTTGACACACAGGACAGCTATCCAACATGTCATTACAATGGTCATACAAAAAAAGAGCAAAGAAAATACATTGCAAAGATTTGAACTTTGTTCTTGCATAGACCAGAAGTGTCAGTGACTAGTGCTTTTTCTTGCAGTGCATAAAGTATCAGTGAAGTCTGCACTCACTTAATGACTGACTGACCAACACACACACACACACACACACACACACACTCACTGATAATCCAATAAATTTTTGACTGACCTGCTCACTCAATAACCAGCTGAAACACTCACACAGTCACTGACTGATCCACTCATTCAGGCACTGACATCCCACTCACTTAGTCACAGACTGACCCACTGATACGCCCAGTCATAGACTGACCACTTATACACTCATTCACAGACTAATCCATTCACATACTTATTCACTGACTGACTGACTCACTCCACTCACTTTACTACTCACAGTAATAGCCCAGGCAAGCATATAGTACCACACCCAACCACAGTTAGAAATGGTAGAACATGCTGGTGGGAGGGGAGCAGATGGACAGAGAGGGTTTGGTCATAAGCTGAGGGGGTAGGGGGACAGAGGAGGGAGCCAGATCCAAAGGAAAGGACTGGGGGGGGGGGACATGAGCCTAGGGTGGAGGGAGGTATGGTAGACAAGGGAGAGCACAGAGAGAGGCAAGGGGAGAAGGGGACAGGACTTGGGTTGGGCCAGGATCCAGGCTGGGGAAGCCAACCAAGAGGGAGGGCTGGTAGAGAGTTCTCTAGACAGGCCAGCTTCGAGACAGGAAAAATCAAAAGATGGGGAGAGCAGGGGAGAGGAGGAGGGGAGGGGATGGTAGGGAGAAATACAGCAGAAGGAGTGGGAAGTGCAGATCTGGGGGAAAGCAGAAGGAGGATGCTTGGGTGGGGGATCTGAGGATAACAGCTCAGGAAGGAAGACTGGGATAGATCTGGGGGCAAACTTGTGCCACCCAGGAGATTGGGGGGGCAAGGAGCAAGATGGGAGTCATAGGCAGAAGAAAGAGCACAGTAGGGCACACACAGGTGTGTGACCCCCAGGCTGAGGGAGGCAGGAGGAGCAAGCTGGGAGTTGATTACAGAAGGAGGAGGAGCCTGGAAGGAACAAAACAGGCTATTAAAGTGGGGGGAGGGGTAAAGGTGATTCTGCTGAGGGACTCCATGACCAGGGGTATCCAGTGGGAGGGTCAGGGAGAAGTAAAAGCCCAGTCAAGGCTAAATGTATCCCAGGACTATCCGTACATAAGGCCAAATTCCAGCTATACTCGATAGCACTGGAATGCGGGGGATCCCCAGACTTCCTAGTAGATCTGGGAATAAACGACTTGGAAAGGAACAGTCAGCTAGAAATACAGACTAGATTCTGGGGATTAGCTAGGGTTTGCCACTCTATAGGAAGCACGGTTTCCTTCTCTGAGATTCTGCCGATACCAAGGGTGACCGGGGAGAGCAAGCAAAACTTAGGGGGGTGGAACCAGTGGCTCAGGTACAGGTGCAAGGGCAGAGGGGTATGGGCTGATGGGGACTGGAGGAATACTTGGGAGGATAAGGACCATATGCCAGGGATAGGATACACCTCAATCTGGAGGGAGGAGATCTTGAAACTAAAGCTCACTGGATTTATAGGTGAGAGGTGGGGTTTAAACTTGTAAAGGAAGGGTTAAGCAAAAGAAAGGCCCCAAGGGCTGCTCATGGGACTAGCACATGAAAAGAATGAGGAGGACTGCATTGCAAATCCATGGAGAATTGTGCAGAAAAAGGACTGCGCATGGCTGGGGGGACTGGAGAGGGGGGAGAGGTCGGGGTGGAGGACAGTTCTGATCAATGTCAGGAGCATGGGCAATAAAATGGCAGAGCTCCAGGCTATGCTGGTTGAGGGAGCAGCGGATGTGGTGGCAATTATGGAGACATGGGCCACCCCGAGAAATGATTGTGACCTAAACTTGGAGGGCTACAAAAGATCCAGGAAAGATAGAGGAGTGGTAAGAGGGGGAGGTGTAGCACTGATAATCAGAAATGACATAGCGGTTAGTGAAGTGGAGTGGAGAGGAGGCTGTAGGGGTGTGAGCAATTTGGGTAACCTGCAAATGAGGAGGAAGAATTGAAAGTAGGAGTGGTGTACGGGCCCCCACAGTAGAGGAGGCTCTGGAGGATAAACTGGTTGAGAACATCAAGGGTCACTGTGACCTTGGAAAAGGTAGGGTGGTAGTCATGGAGACCTTAATATGCTGTGGGCTGACTGGGACACTATGACATCCTTTGTGGCCAGGGACAGAGACTGATGGACATCTTTCAAGATGCCTTCCTTGTCCAACAGGTGGGGAATCTACTAGGGAGGGGCAGATATTGGACATTGTCCTAGCGGACAGTGACCAGATAAGGGGACTGGAGGTGTGCAGCCCGCTGGCAGGTGGTGACCACACCACAGTGTGGTTTCTGCTGTATCTAGGGGGGAGGAAAACCGTACTAATACAGTAGTGGTAGACTTCAGGGGAGCTGACTTTGTGGGTATGGGTAGGATTCTATGGGGGAGCTTGGACAAGATTAGTCTGGACATGGATGCTAGAAGCTTGTGGGAGACCATTAAGAAAGGGGTGCAGGAGGCTACTAGATCCTGTAGAAAAGTAAGGCAAAAGCATGGTAGAGCCAGTAAGCCATGTTGGTGGACCAGGGAGGTGCAGGAGGTGGAGAGGGAAAAAAGGCTGCCTATGCATGTTTTAAGTGCTCAAAGGGGGATAAGGAGCAGGGAGAGAACAAACTGATGGCCAGGAGGGTCACCAGAGTGGTGAGGGAGCCAAGGCAGGATGGGCCGAAACCTGGCTAGGGATATCTGGAGGAGAGAGTTCTATGATACATAGGAGAAAAAAGTGAGACACAGATTAGCAGGATTGGGACTGGGGGTGATGGGCTCAGAAAGCAGGTGAACAGGCAGAGGTGCTTAATGAGTACTTTGCCTCGATCTTTACAGAGGGGGACAGGGATTCCCTACAGTGTAATGGGAGGGAAGGGGAGCCAACTAAATCAAGAGGTCAGTCAGAGTCCAGAGAGCTGAAGGAGGCTAGGGTACAGGCTGGGCCAGACCTAGAAGGAGATGGGAGATTGCATGAGGAGGAGGGCTGGGAGGGAGAAATCACAGTGGAAAGAGTGAAGGAGGCCCTCCGGAAGCTAAAAACTGATAAGGCCCCGGGGCTGGATGGGCTACATCCGAGGGTTATGAAGGAACTGGCAGCTCCACTGGCTGCACTCTTTAATGCCTCTCTGCAGACAGGTTGGGTGCCCCATGAATGGAGGGTGGCTCATGTAGTACCTATCCATAAAGGGAGGTCGAGAAAGAAGATGGGGCATTATAGGCCTGTCAGCCTAACGTCTGTGGCAGGCAAAGTAATGGAAGGCATTATCAAGGAGAGGCTTGGGAGGCAGCTGTAAAGGTTAGGACACCGGGATGATAAACAGTATGGTTTTGTCCAGGGGAGATTGTGTCAGTCCAACCTCGTTGAGTTTTATGACTGGGTGACGGGGGCCCTGGACAGACATAGGCGTGGATGTCCTTTCCCTGCATTTCAGCAAGGCGTTTGATTCAGTACTCCACAATGGTCTGATAGCGGCTGGGGGATGGGGTGGGAGGGCAGTTGCTCAAGTGGGTAGAAAATTGGCTTGCGGAGGTGAATACAGAGGTAATGGTTTGTGGGGATGTCTCCTGCCCCAGGAAGGTAATCAGCGGGGTCCCCTCAAGGTTCAGTATTGGGACCATCCTGTTCCAATGCCTATGTCTCGGATATAGGGAGGGGGTTGGAAGAGACTGAGTCTCTTTATGGATGACTCCAAACTGGGAGCACTGGTGGAAGGGAAGAAGTGGGAGAGACAATCCAGGGGACCTGGATACCCTGGAGGGGTGGTCAAGGAGGTAGGGATTGAAGTTTAATGCTGGGAAATGTAAGGTACTGCATTTGGGAGTCAGAAACCTGGGCCATGTACACACCTGGGGCAGTCAAACTGCAAGCCACATCAGGTAAGAGGGATCTAGGGGTGGTGGTAGATGTCAAAATGAATAACTCTGAAAACTGTAGAAGAACCACAGCCAAAGCAAACAGGATACTGGGCTGCATAGCAAGGGGGATTACATCCAGGAGGAGGGAGGTGATCCTCCCTCTGTATAATGCCTTGGCCAGGCCTCAACTAGAGTACTGTGTGCAGTTCTGGAGACCTCGTCTGAAGAAGGACATAGCACTGCTGGAGGGGGTCCAGAGGAGGACAACCAGGATGATTCAGGGCATGGGGGTGGGGATGCCCTATGAGGAGAGACTGGAAGAGCTTCTGTTTGCATTTATTTTTAGTTGTGCTAAGCTTTCTTGTTTGCATTCATTTTTTTAGTTGTGTTATGCTTTTTTGTTTGCATTCATCTTTTAGTTGTGCTAAGCTTTCTTGTTTGCATTCATTTTTTTAGTTGTGTTATGCTTTTTTGTTTGCATTCATCTTTTAGTTGTGCTATGCTTTTTTGTTTGCATTCATCTTTTAGTTGTGCTATGCTTTTTTGTTTGCATTCATTTTCTAGTTGTGCTATGCTTTTTTTTAATTCAAAATCTATTAAAGATTTTACAGTACAATACAGAGAATAGATCCACAGTTTACGTGAAGTATACAGTATTAACATGACAATAAGATGTCTATTCTCCCCTCCCTCCTCCCCTTTCCTTACCCCCAATAGCCCAGCACAGAACTACAATTATATATATTTATTTAGTTAGTTTTTGTTTACCGGGTGAGTGCACTAGCCAAATAATGACTATTTTCAAGCATGACCTGAGAGAGTACAGAATGTATTAACATATATAACATTTCACAAGTACATTACAGCATTAGGTATCACTTTGTTAAGACCAGAGAACACAACATACATGACATTTCAAAGTGCTTAACAACATTACATATTGCTTCGTTTAGACCACAACACTTAGAATAGAACAACATATCAATAACTGAGCAGCAGAGAACAGTACAGGCAATGTCCAATAAAGGCATAAGAGATAATCATAAATGAGACTTCATACAAATGAACAAATGACGGCAAAAGTGTATCACAATGGGAAGCTCAGGCTCCCAAGAATAACAAGTAGAAAGTGTAAGAGTAAATAGGAATAATATAACTAGACATGTCCTGATGATAGCAGCTAGAGGATAAGGAGAGGTCATCATGGAGCAAAACAGTAAGAAGAGGAGGAGAACATTTTGGAAAGACCAGTTCCATTAGAGGGTGTAGGTGGGCCTAGATAGAGGCAAGGGCAAGGTCTCGCCAGGTCTGAGATGAGATTTGGGGATAGGAAGAGTGAGAGAAAGGTGTCCAAAATACAGGAGAGTTTTAACTGAAGAGTGATAGGATAAAGGCAAGGAGGACCTAATAGAGATCAAAGTCGAATTGAAGCAAGTACATGGGTCTGACTTGGATAAGATAGCTTCGTAGTTTATTTTAAAGTGACAGTGAAATGCAGAATCAACACGGTGGAGTTGAGGTATCATTGTCAACAGGTTTTAGGGAGTAAAGGGATTGTAGGGGCCCTATATTCTGTTAAACTTTTGAATCTATTATAAAGGCTTTCTATGGTTTTTTCTGTTCTAAGGTTTGCCAGAACTCTTGGAACCACTCTGTATAGGTAAGTTCATTAGTATCCTTCCAATGTCTTAGCACCAATTTTTAAACAGACATCGAGATTAAGGCCATGTGGTACTTTCAAATAAGGACTGAATTTGATGAGAAGTCTCCTAACAGGCAGATTTCTGGTGAAAAAGAATCAGCTTGACCTACTCTTTGTTTAATAAGTGACCATAAGGGGGCCACTTTCGGACATGACCAGAAAATGTGAAGCAAGTTACCCTCTCTTTGCTTGCACCGAATGCAGGTGGGCAAACTTGCAATACCAAATTTGGCCAATCTTTGTGGGGAATAATAAAGATTATGCAATATTTGGAACTGCCTAAGTCTGAGCCTGTCTTGTGTGATGAATTTAGGACAATTATTCCATAGAAGAGTCCAATTTATGGTCGTGTCTGGGAAAAGGGAGGACCAAAAAGCAGGAGGGACAAAACTATCTGGACAAATCCAATCGTATAGCACTCCATACATTTTGGATACTGCTTGTGGGAAGCCAGCTGTGGGACTCAGGTCTGCTTGAAAAGATAGACTTGAAGACATTGGAGGTACAGCTCCAAAGGTCTTTATCAAAAGGTGATGCAACTGGTAAATCTTAAAAATGTTGGACTTCGAGATGGTAGATTTGTTAATAATTTCCGGGGAAGAAAGCCACGTCCCTTCTTCTTTGACAAAGTACATGAGCGAGCAGTCCCCTCACTGCAATAGCCATCCAGTCGAAAGAGTTTTGCCAGCTTTTCTGATATTCAGATTACCCCTCAAGGGCTGACCCATATCCAAGGTGTGGTTATATTTCAAGAAGGAACAAAGCTGGGTATGAATTCTAATGGAGGTCACTATGGGAGATCCCCTCCACAGAGAAGGAAGAGAGCTCAGCCTTGTGAATAGAAGTGTAGCTGGAGAGAGACCATAGGCTTTTATTTGAGTTAACTCAATCTTGAGCCAGACATGTAGGAATGGAAGAGAAGACTGAGGATCACCAGCAGATAACCACCTGAGATATTTGTTTGCATGACTGGACCAATAATAGAGACCTATATGTGGCAAACGTATTCCACCTTTCATTTTGAGAGCAGCTAGCTTATGAAAGGCAGCGTGGGTCTTTACCGTCCAAATAACATCTATAATGAGCCCAACAACCTTTTAAACCATGAAAGGAGAAGCCAGATATTTGAAAGATTAAGTGAATAAAAAATATGAGGAAAAACATTAATTTTTATCAGCTTAATTTTACCCCAAAGGGATATTGGGAGAAGGGACCATCTCTTCAAATCTTGACTAATCCTATGAATAAGAGAATCCAGGTTCAACTTCTGCAGGTGAGCCAAGCACCACATGAGTTCCATTCCGAGGTACCTCAAGGAGTCCAATTTCCAGGAGAGCCCTAGGACAGTGATTGTGTGTCTCATAACCTTATGGTTAAGGGGGAACACAACCGTCTTTTCAATATTTAATTTACAGTTGGAAATTTTGCTAAAATCCTCGATGATTTCCAGCATGTGAGGAAGTGGATATGGCAGGGTGAGATATCTGAGGAGAAGGTCGTCTGTGATGTTGGTTTAGACTCTAATCATGCGTATTCTTGAATAGTTATAGCTTTGGACCTCTGACAGTCGGCTGTTCATGGATATGGCTCAAGATAATGTTAAAAGAAAAGTGGGGATAGGGGCAACCTTTGCTCCCGATTGTAAGGGAATAATTGAAATTATTCTATTATTAGATATCAAGCTGTTGGAGACTTATATGAGCACTTATCCATTTCTGGAACTCTGGGAAAATTAAATGCATTCAGGGTACGTAACAAATAGTTCCAATTAATCCTGTCAAATGCCTTCTTGGCATCCAGGGAGACCAATGCAGCTGGAAAATTGGTGTCCCTGGAGACCGAGAAGACATGGACGAAGGTGCACAAGTGATCCACAGAGGAACGCCCCTTCATAAAGCCCACTTGCTCTGGCCCTATGAGATCTGGGAGAATTTTACTAATACGGTCAGCTAAAAGTTTAGACAGGATTTTGATGTCTTGATTGAGGAGTGATATTGGTCTATAGCTTGTCACTGCCTCTGGGCTCTAATTGGGTTTGGGTAGGAGGACAATCAAGGCTTCAAATATGGATTTGTCAGACTCAGTTCCAGAAATAATATGTTGATAAAGGTCATGAGAGGCAGGAATTAGCTGTTTATCAAATACTTTGTAAAATTGGGAGAGAATCCATGCAGCCGGTGATTTTTTCCATGGGGAGATCTTTAATTACTCTAATTAGTTTTGCTCTGAAATGGCTGCTGTCAGGAAAGCTGCTGAGATTCGGAGAGACAGGGCAGATGAGACTCTGACAGGTATGTATCTAAATACTGCTCTGTAGGGGATGAGCCATGGGATTATATAGTTGCTGATAGTAACTCCTAAATTCCTTAACTATGTCCTGTGGAGTGAATTGCAGCAACTAACCTGGAGGATTTCTGCTGTTTAATCCTCAAGGCCAGTAATCAACCAGCTTTTTCTCCTCAGTCTGTATAAGAGGCTTTAACCTTCAGGATTGCAAATTCTGCCCTTTCTCTCAGAAGCTCTAGGTGGGAGTCCCTCAGTCTCATCAGATCCTGCCTGAACTATTCTGTAGAACAAGGGGTAAACTTGGTCTACATGCCTTTAATTTATGAAAGGAGTGACAATAACTGACCCTCATTCTTTTTCTTTCATTTGGAAGCCATACCAATCAGTAACCCTCTCAAGTAAGCTTAAAAAGCACACCATTTCACGTCTGGCTTACCTGTGGAATTGTGATTTATAGAGATGAAATGTGTAATTTGGTCCAAAATGGATTTGACTAATCCTGGTCTTTTAGAGTTCATTGTTAATTTTCCAATGTCCTCCCTTTAGGAAGAAATGCAAATGAGATCTGGCAGGTAACCTGGGAATGATAGGAGGTGGGTCCAGGATGAATGGATGAGTCCAGCACCCCAGGAATAAGTATTTGTTAAATAAGTAGATAATCAATTTGGGAGGAAGTCCCATGCACATGAGATGTGAGCATGTACTCTCTAACATTGGGGTGAAGGACTTGTCAAATGTCATACAGGCCCACTTGATCCACCAAATCTTGGAATGCCTGTTGAGCAGGTAAAAGGCCTTTCCGAGAATCCCCCGTTTGATCTATACCTGAGTCAAAAGTTAAGTTCAGGTCACCTCCAATGATTATCAGGATAGACAGGAAGGGGGTCAACACTGAAATTAACTGCATGAAGAATCCAGGAGAATCAATATTTGGACAATATGCACTACCTAGTAGAATGTCTGATGTATGGAGTCTGCCTTTAACCAGCAGGAATCTACTCAGAGGGTCACAGGTGGTTTGGAGTGGGGAAAATGTAACTGACATGTTCACTAGAATCATAACTCCACAGCTCTGGGTACTTCCCCCTGCAGAGAATACCTGTCCTAGTTGTTGTCTCCTCAGCTGGAGAGCCTCTGAGCTAAACAAGTGCGATTCTTGTATAAACACACTATCAGCCTTTAGAAGATTTAAGTATTTTAAAACTTTATACTGTTTTATCTTTTGCCTGGGCCCTTTAACATTCCATGTCGCAATTATTAAATCCCTAGCCATTTATCCCTATTACACCAAACAGTAATCTCTCCAGCTATGTAATGTGCCTAAAAAACTCCTGTACTTCCATCTGTATTGTCTCTGTGATACCTTCCCTCCCCATCCCCACCACCCCCCTGCCCGACAATCCCAAACAACCCAAGTTTCTATCCCATAATCCTAGTAACAAAGTATAAATAATCCCGGCCCTCCCAGCCCCTTACTGTTTTGAACTGTGTTCAGCAAATAGTAATCACCAAGTAGAGTGCAGTAACAACGGTGTGGGTATGGGGGGCCAGGCAACAATGGCGTGTGTTGAAAGAGCGACCACACAGAGCAGCCGAACGATGATACATGAGTGAAGCACACTGCAGGACTGCATGGGCGAACCCCCATGCCAGGACAATGAGCACAGCAACCCGGGCAGAGTGACAAGCAGTAGGGAGAGCACAAACAGGACCTCACAGCCACACACCGGGTGGAAGGCACACAAGAGCCCCTAATCCATGGTACAGTGGTGGCATACCCCGGCACAACGAAAGTCCATGCCCCCCCTAAACACAGCACTCCGGTTACTCACCAGAACAGGGTGAAGGACTAGCACAGGCACCAGGGGACAGCACAGAATGAGGGGCGGGGGACGACGGGTGAATGCCAGAATTACAGCCCAGACAGGAAGGGGTGGCAACGGACAGCAGTGGGCGGGGGCAGTAGATCACGGACAAATGGGGAGACGGGCATGGTAGAGGCAGGACCACCATCCGGGAAATAAGGATGTATGTTAGATACATCCAGAGCCAACAATGCAAACCGCTAGTCATCTACAATGGCTATATCTACAGGAAGGACAAAGCTGGCCCAGAGACAGTGTATTGGCGCTATGCAGAGGTGCGCCGGGTACAGCTGCCTTGCCTGTCTGCACACCCTGGACGACACTGTGGTGGCCACCCTATGGGAGCATAACCATGCTCCCGATGCAGCAGACGACGGTGTGAACCGAGTTCTGGGGTCACTATGAGACAGAGTGCATAGTTCGCTGGACAGCGCATCACATGTGGTCACGGCGAGCACGTCGGGGATACTTGCGGCCATTGCAGGTCACCTACCAGGGGTACGTCTACTGCGACAGACCATGCAGCACATGCAACATATAGCACGGGGGTGGCCCACCACACCAGCCAAGGTCACTGACCCTGCCATACCAGCCGATTTGACCTTGGCGGGGAAGGGGCCAGTTCACTGCTCCATGATGACAGTGACCAGGAGCATGACCCGGCTGGTGATATATGCGGTATTCAAGGGTCTGCAGCAGCTGCTGGACTGCCCAGACTGGTTCATGGGTGGCACCTTCAGGGCATGCCCAACACTGTTTGGGCAGCTCTACACCATCCATGCCGTCCAGTCAAGGCGCAGTCCTGCCAGCCTGCGTCCTCACCTGCACCAGGAGAACCCAGACCTACAGTCACCTACTGGGCCTGCTGTGCACCACCATCCAACACTTGCCCCCACCACCATGCTGATTGATTTTGAGCATGCCAGCTGGCGCACACTGTCCAGCACCTTTCCAGACACCAGCATACCTTGACTTCAGCAAAGCTTTTGACACTGTTCCACATAGAAGATTGATAAATAAGCTAGGTAGGCTCGGGGTGGGTCAGAAGTTGGTCAACTGGGTGGAAAACTGGTTGACTGGCAGAAAACAGAGAGTGGTGGTAAATGGTATACAGTCAGAAGAGATGCAAGTCACAAGTGGGGTACCTCAGGGATCAGTCCTGGGGCCAGTCCTATTCAACATCTTCATTAGTGACCCGCAGATGGACTAGAGGGTAAGGCTTGTCTGTTTGCAGATGACACCAAGATCTGCAACAGAGTAGATGATCCAGATGGGGTGGGCAGAATGAGAAGAGATCTGGATAAACTAGCAGAATGGTCAGAAGAGTGGCAACTGGGATTTAATGCAAAGAAGTGCAAAATCATGACATAGGAAGAGAAACCCTGAAGCCACTTATAGGCTGGGAGGGAGTTGCTAGCAGTCACAAAGGAAGAAAGAGACTTGGGCATCATCATCACTGATGACCTAAAATCATCCAAGCAGACCTCTAAAGCAGTAGGTAAGGCTAGGGGGTGTTAGGGTGTATTAGTGGGAACATCACAAGTCGTAAGAGGGAGGTAATAATCCCTCTGTACAAGACATTGGTTAGGCCCCATCTGGAGTACTGCGTGCAGTATTGGAGGCCACACCTTCACAAGGACATTAACCAAATTGGAGGCAGTCCAGAGAAGGGCAACCAAAATGTGCAGGGACTGCATCAGAAGACATATGAGGACAGATTAACGGAGCTCAATATGTATACCCTTGAGCAAAGGAGGAGAGAGGATATGATCGAGACATTTAAACACCTTAAGGGCATAAACAAGGTGAAAGAGTCTAACATGTTTAAATATAAGAAAATAGCAGGACAAGAGGACACAGCATGAGATTAGAGGAGGCCGATTAAGGGGAATGTGAGGAAATTCTTTTTCACAGAAAGGGTGGTAGATGCATGGAATGGCTTACCACAAGAAGTGGTGGCTATGAATACAGTGCAGGGCTTCAAACAGGCATGGGATAGGCATAAGGGAGCAATACAAATGACTATGAATAGATAGGTCACTGACAGAGCAAAGGCCGATGGCACATTTATAAGGTAGAAAAAGAAATGGGCAGACTGGATGGGCCTTGCGGTCCTTATCTGCCGTCAACTTCTATGTTATAAGGGGCTGTTTCTTTCACTACTTGCAGGCCATCTGGTGCAAGATCTAGCAGTGCCCAGATGTGCTGTACCAGTACGCCATGGACCCAGACCTTGCTCTGCACCTCCGGATGCTGCTGGCATTGGCATTCGTGCCACCCAGTGATGTGCCAGTGGTATTCCAGGAGATGCAAGCCTGGCCATACATGGTGCAGAACGAGGAGCTGCTGCAGCCTGTAATGGACTACTATAAGGACACCTGGATCGGTCGCCCCAGCACCCGCCCGGGGCATCATCGGGTAACGTTCCCGATCGAGCAGTGGAACTGCCATGCTGCGACCATCCAGGGGCTGGCCAGGATGAACAATGCGGTGGAGGGGTGGCACTGAGCATTCAACACCAGGCTTGGAGTCTGCCACCCCAGTATCTGGAGACTGCTGGAGTGCCTCCGTGAAGAGGAGCGGCTGATGGTCGTCTGCTCTGAGCAGCTCATCTCAGCAGCGGAGGTCCCTCAGAGCCGGCATTACTATAGGGACCTGAATGCCCGTATTGCCACTGTTGTCACTGAATGTGCAACCTGGAGCCACTATGACTACCTCCATGGGCTGGCACTCAATTTTACCTTCCACGTGTGACCAGCCATGGCCGAGTGGTGGGCATGTCTGTGCCCTGTCACCCATGGACATCCTCCTGTCACTGCCATCATGCCATGGGCTACGGGCTGGCTGCTTGCTCAGCAGTTGAGTGGTGCTGCCCAGTAAGGGTGCCCGCTCCCCCTTCCCTCTTCTCCCTATTCGCTCTTTTGACACTCGCTCCCTTGCTGTCGCCCATTGCACTTTTGCCTGTTCAGTACGTTCTACCCTGTACATGCTTCGCCGCTTACTGCTGTGTGCTCACCCTCTCCCGCAGCTGCCCGCTGTCCATCGCTCTGTGGGGACTAGGGCATAGGGAGTTGCCCACATCACATAAATCCCAGCAGAACACCACATTACAGCTCCCACTCCTCCAGCACCCAATTAACTCCCCCTATTTGCAGCCAGTTAAATTCCAGTGCTCTCTTTAGCCAGAATTAACATGCAAGAATATTATATTTAATGCTTTTCCCCCCTTGCCAACACGTTAACTGTTGCACTGTTAAACACATTTGGAATGCCAAACCAACGATTCTTAGGAAGCAACAATCAGTTAAGTTGAAACTATAGCCCTGGAACTACAGGCAACAGTACTACACAAGTTATTTTCCATGGGCATAAAGAAAATACTGCAAACCCAAATTAGAAATACTAAGGAAAAATGAAGAAGGCTGAATGAAATATAACTCCCTAGCTCTTCAGGTTCAGCAGGCGCTATCAGTTTAACTGAAGTTAACATTAACCTGACATAATATAGCTCTGCATTTGGTTAATAAACATTTGTGCAGTCTCTAGCCCTATGACAAAATGAAAAGTAGGTGTTAAGAAACAAAGTCTGTCGCCCTTAAATTAGCAAGTCTTCATTTAACACTGTCCCACAAATGTCCTGGAGTAATCTATCAAAGCAATTATCATGTGGTCACCGGATGCTCCAAAGACCAAAGCACTACTGTCGGTAAAGAAACCACATAGGCGCACTGGTGATTTTCTTCGGCAATAATATTCCAAAAGAAGCCATCTCTGTCCCCAAACTTTAATTTCTCATCCGACCATCTAAAATAAAGAATATCTATTGCCCAAAACCAAGACTGGCCACTTAGATGTTTAACAATGTAATAGGTTGAGCCAGTCCTGGGACAGTCCCAAACCATGAACCATATTTGAGCCCAGTCCCAATATTTGAATGTCTCTACTTATAATAAACACTGTACTTATCCCTAGTCAGGTTTCCAGCAGCCGGCTCCATAAGGCATAGTCTTCCTTGGTCTCCAGTATCGAATTCCTTCTGCTAGGATGAATGTTAAAATAGTGGGCCCATCGATCGCTATCCAATTAGGTAACCCACTCCATCTAGTGGCAGCAGATAGATGTTGCCATAATGAAATCAAATACAGTAAATGTCGTCGGAAGTGCACACTATCGTAAAGGACTAGAATGCCTGATGACAACCCTGGTTGCTAGTAGAAGGAGATTCTTCCAGCTATAGAATTCCGGGAAGTCCAAAGTTACTTGCTGCTTTAAAAAGTCCTTGCCTTGCACGCTGCCACACAGTCCTAGATATGCACAGAGATCATAACAATAGAGATTCCTTGCCACCAGATGGAGAGCAATACAGCACCTTCTCCAGTTTATAATTACATATCAAAGAAGCAGTTCTTTTATTTATAGTTAAATTGAGTTATTACACCCTAGCCAGTGTCACTCAATCAAGGGGTGTGAAAAAGATCAGGAAGAGCAGCTTTGAGTCCTGCTGTTGCCGCCTCCGGGTCCTCTTAGCTTACCCAGTTACTGGCCGCTAGTACCTGTAGTTTTGACAGGTATACCATTTTGAATTTTATCAGCAGCTATTATTTTTGATACTCAGTGACTTAATGATCTCCTGATAGTGAGGGATCAGAGGAGTCGTTTGATCTTGGTCCTCCTTGATCTCTCTGCAGCATTTGATACCAATGATCATGGGGTGTTTCTGGAATGCCTGCGGCTACTCTGTGAACTGTTGGGGACAGTCCTCAGGTGGTTCCATTCTTTCCTCACAGGCAGGACTCAGGGTGGTGTCAGGTTTTTTTTTCCTCAGCCCACTTCTCCCTGCCTTGTGGGGTGCCACAGGGTTCTGTGCTGTCTCCCATGTTGTTCACAGTGTTCATGTTGCTATTAGGAGACATAAGGTGGTACGGGCTGGGTTTTCACTGCTATGCAGATGATACTCAGCTCTGCATGTCCTTTGTGCCCTAACAGAACAGTATGATCTTGGTCTTTAACAACTGCCTCACTGAGATCCAGGACTGGATGAGTGCTAACTGGTTGAGACTGAATCCGGATAAGAACAAGGTGTTGGTGGTGGACCCAGGTCAGCGGGTAGAGAAGTTGACTCCTGGGCAACCGTCTGGCCTTATGCTTGAGGGCAACCAGTTGACACCTTCTGAACAGGTGCGGGACCTTGGCGTTGTGCTTGATAATGAACTGATGCTAAAAGCACAGGTGTCAGCAGTTATCAAGCCTCATTTTACCATCTGAGGAACATCGCCTGGATAAAGCACTTTGTTCCACCCGAGGACCTTCCTACATTGGTTCACGCCTTTGTGTCCTCTCGTCTTGATAACTGCAATGCTCTATACCTAGGGTTACCGGGGGTGGATCTCCATCACTTGCAGCTGGTGCAGAATGCTGCAGCCAGGGTTGTCAAGAGCTAGCCATGTCACTCCTGTGCTGAGTGAACTGCACTGGTTGCCGGTGCAATGGAGGATCATCTTCAATATTGCATTGCTGACCTATAAGACCCTACATGGACAGGGACTGGGTTACTGGCAAGACCTCCTTTGGCCCTACGCCCCTCTGCCCTCTGCTCCATCGGCAGAGGATTGCTAGAGGTTTCCAGGGTCTGTCTTCAGACATCAGGTGCTAGGGCTTTTTCTTTTATAGCCCCAACCCTGTGGAACTCTCTACCTCGTTGGATCAGAGAATGCCTGTCCACCGAGACTTTTAAGTCCTCATTAAAAAGATATTCATTTGGCCTGACTTTTGGTGACAATGTCTAGTTTTATTACTGCTGCCTTTTTATTTTGTATGTATTTTTGTCATTGAATGTTTGTTTTTATTCTGTATATGCGCTTTGGCTTTTGAAAAGCGCTTTATAAATAAAATCTGATTTGATTTGATTTGAGCATCAGTACAAAAAAAAAATCAGGCTTTCTGCACCAGTCAAGGATAGTCACCAAAGTCAATTTAAAGTACACAAAAAGTGAAATTTTATTTACCAAATGATAAAGCAACAGTGAAATTGTGAAGTGTTTGGCCTTGTGCTACTGCCTGCACTTGCTGCACTTTTTTAGCACTATAATTGGCTCCAGTGACCATCTTTGACTGGTGTGGGAAGCCTGATTTTTTTATACTGGTCTCAGGTTTGCATCAGAGCTCCACAAATGCTTATGAGCTAGTTTTTCATTTTGCAGTTTCAGCAGCGTTAAACAGAACTGTGACAGAGGCTGGTTAGCACAGCCAGCACACAGAATATACCACTGCACCCTGAATGCAAGGGGGCCTCATGTGCACAGGTGCAGCAGCATTTTCTGCGAGATCATGTTGTCAGGTCAGCATGCATACTCAGGGCTATTTTGTATGTCCCCGCAGCAATGGCTCTCTTTATTCTTAATTAGTGTGGCCCTAGTCTAGTTAGTGCCCTGCTAACTGTTTAAATATGGAGGCCATTGCATTCTAAACAGGCTTGTATGTCTGATCCAGCTTTGGCTCTTTAAAATGTAAAGCAGACACTTGTGGTAGGATTTTCAGTTGTTATGATGCAGACACAGTGTCTGATTTCTGATGCACCTTGCATCATTTCAGTTTCATGCGAGCTATTCCAACACTATGCCAATCAATTATTGCTTTGTCAGTAATTCATATCTATGTTATATAAAGCAGTTAAATTTAAACCATAGTATATGTGAAATGTTATTAATTTGTTACTATTTTCTTTACAAATTAATTATGTATAGAAGTTATGGTGTAATAGGTGATGTCCTAGCATGGGCCAATTTAAAGGATCTGCAGTCTTTTGAACTCCACCCCTAATGAAGTCTTGACTAGCGAAGTGCTGGGTCACTACCTCCCAGGTGACTGGCCAGTGTTCTATTCACTTGTATGTCTTTTCTGACAAACTTCTGAGCACATGGGGAAGGAGTGCAGCACTGTCTGGTGTTTGCATCTGAACCAATGGATGCTATTTTCAAAGGTTCCGATGGATTTGCTGCACTTATTTGTAGCATGTGTACTTTTTAAGGTTTAATTTGTATCAAATTCTGGATTAAACTTAGACCACTTGACATGTGTCAGAATCATAACACAGGGTCCTTGAAGGCCTTCTGAAAATCTTGCCCTGCATCTTTGTTAAAATTAATTATCTTTTACATAATATAAGAGCTTAATCACTTTGAAAAGAAAATTGTCTAAAATGGCCTGTAATTCACTTGGACCATTATGGAAATTCATGTTTTCTGTGTAGCAGGAAGCAATGGGTTACCTGCTGAGGAAGTACTGGTAAACAACAACTGCCCTTTCCTATATTAGCAAAAGCCTGGTTTAACTTCATTAACAATTGGAGTGTCTACTTACTGTAAGAGTCATGTCTGTTTCTGAGGGGATTTAGAAAAACTACCATTGCTGGCCTGGTACTGGTGACAAAGGAAGGGCATCCACCTACACAGTGCCTCCCATGGCAGATGATGGCATGGCCTCATCTGGTGAAGGGACACCTACAGGATGGTTGTGGCATAGCATCCTGTGTCAAAGGAAGTTGGCAGCACTTAGGAGAGAAATGCAGAAATAACTCTTGGTCCATCAGAAATGGCTAGCAGCAACCCCATGTCACTCACCACAGCCGCCACCACTTGCATCATGTATCTACCTGCTAGTAGCAGAAGGAGACTCCTTGGGATGGGATAGCCCAGAAGCCCCTGGTGATTGGAGGAATTTTAGTACCAGAGCATGACCGACTAGGTGCACAGGATACCATGGAGGAGGGGGCAAATAAAGAAACCTGTGCAATAAAAATATTTACAGAAAAAATGGCATAAACACATTTTAATAACTATTGCAGGAAATATCTATTCTTTCAAAATGGAGGCATACAAGAGTTTTGGTAGAAATAAATTCAAATCCCCATCTCAGTTTTATAAAGGGGAGGAAAGCTTTATGGACACTACTGACTATGTCTCTCTTGGTGATTAGTCAGCATTAAACAGAAGTCGGTTCCACTGATAATTGTCACTTTGCACAAATTGCATCCAAGGTCTAAAATCATCTTAGTATCTGATGATCAGGTGGTCATTAGACTAAGTTGTGCAGTGATGAAGCAACCTAAAACATACCAGTCATATAGTCATCTCAACATCTGTTTTAGTACTGACTGTCGATATTAACTGGTCCTTGGCCAGTTGGCCACATGGATTTGTACACCTGACAAATCACATATTACGATGATCAATGAGTAATTATTAAACTAAAACAAGGTCTAAATGACTAGAAAATTGTTTGCTTAGTACTGTAAATCATAGACCTTGTCAGGCAAAATAATTTTCTCCTACAAAGCACAGGCAAATGTGCTATTACACTGTTGCAATTTTATGTTTTAATATAGTACTTAAATTGCTTGCTGTATCAGCAGTTCTTACAGAGACAGGATAACCTTCCCTCAGGCTGTTTCCCAGTCAATCTTGCAATGTTTATGAGTTGACTTGATTGCTGCAGTTGGAAGATATCAGTCTGATTCATCTGTTTGGGTGGGCAGACTGAAAACTTGGGGAAATATTGATATATAATATGGACTGAGTGGGGGTCAAGAGTTCAGTTGAAATGGGGGAATTACCTTTTCAAAGGCAGCGTGCGAACTGGAAAAAAAATGGTCCTCTACAGACTTCTCTTCTACACAATGGGAGAAGTCAATCTGGTGCATGGGAGTGGGGTGCACCCCAATTTATACTACACATCTCAATCATCCATCAACTGAATGCGGGACGTCATCCCTCAAAATATGAGAAAAAGGCAAAATGTGAAAGCAGCCTCAAACCTTAGTGAGAGAAGCTCCGAACACAGATAAAGCGTGCTTTAGTGCTCAAAAAGTTTGCTGTTTATTCAGCACAGTATTAAGAAGATGAATTTTTGCATTGCAATTGTACTGTAGATATGCCCACTGGATGTTGCACTTATTTCTTTATTTACAACGTGTCGACCAGGGAAGGTACACTGAGCCAGAGCTTGTTCCCAGGTGTGAGCTGGGTTAGGGGTTACAAGAGAGTGGAGTAAAGCAAAAATAGTTGGTACATTGAAAGCAAAAATAGGTACAGAATAATTATTTGTTTATTTATTTGAAAGTTTGTGACGGAGAGTCACACTAAGCCATAGCTCGTTTCTGGGTGCGATCCAGGGCAAGGGAAGGGGAATATGTGCACAGGTGCAGACTGACTTAACAGAACCAGATTAAGCTGTTGATGGTATTTTAGTGAATGTGAATGTAAATATATGCAAGTTGTAGGTAAAGTAAGAACAAAATAAGGCACAGATAAGTTACACATTGTTGAGAGGTAAACTCTGACTACCTCCATCAATTTCTATCATTGTTATTTCGCCAGTGTTACAGTCATCAACTTTACTGCACCAGTTCATAGTTTCTGCCTGCTTACCTCAAACAGTCATACCTGGTTGCCTTTTAGATCTCCTTATACACGGGACTCTACCTTGCAATAAAAGGGACTCTACTCTGCACCTCCAGGTTGTATCAAATATGTTAACTGATGCCTTTCATGTGGTCTGTACTCTGAATTTTCTGGATTTTACCACATTTTTGTTATGCAACTATTATGTTCTACTTGCATTGTGTACCTTGTATTATCTGAGTCATTCCTGAAAGTAGGCATTTCTTGCCTATTGTAGTTACCTGGTTACCAGAAACTAACTAGCTTAGTACACGTATGTTAACAGCTACTACAGTGATAACAAAATGATAAGGAGCACACTCAATATAAATACAATAATGTGCCGTAGCTGGTCAGGAGGAACAGAGGGGGTACTGCAGAGGGAAAAGGAGCGATAAAGAAGAGGAAGAAAAGAGGAGGAAAGAACAGCTTAAAATGGATGAAGGACAGCAGGGGAAGGGGTCTGTTTGCAGGAGAAGCTACGACTGGAGAGGTCTAATAGAAACATAGAAACAGAGACTTTGACAGCAGGTGAGGACCACTTGGTCAATCCTGTCTGCCCATTTCCTACCTGTTGGATAAGCTGCAGATTCTAGTTAACCAACAGCCTACTTCTTCCTACCCCCACCAGAATTGCCTTATGTCTGTCTCATGCATTCTTGAACTCCCCACTGTTTTGACCCCATGACCTCCTCAGGAAGGCCGTTCCATGTGTCCACATCCCTTCATTAAAAATACTTCCTTACATTGCCCCTGAGTCATCCCACTCTATCTTCAAATCGTGCCCCCTTTTCTTGCACTTCTCTTTTTCTGAAAGATGCTGCCTTCTCGGAGGAAAGCTTTTAAGCAGAAGGATGACAAGGAAATGCAGTGGTCTGGGGGGAAGTTGTAAAGGTGAGGAGGCAGGAGAGAGAGATAGAGACTTCCCAGCAGAGGTTTAACAAAGCGGGACAGAAAAGGAACCCTCCCTCAAGGAGGGAATGAGCGGAAGGGAGGAAAGGGGAGAGGAGAGAGGAGAGATAACAGGGAAGGGAGCTGAACCAGAATTTGGAGAGGAAACAAGCACCCTGTTAAAGGCACCAATGTTGAGGGATGGGAGGGAGAGGCTGGAATAGAGTAATGATGCATGTGGGGAGTGCAGTCGAGAGCAAAGCAGTATAGGTGTAAAAGAGTATCAAGCCTGGCCAAGGTACTTTTAGTCAAAGACTGGAAGCATTACCTGAAAAGACCATCTCTTAGCAGGTTGGGAATGGAAGGCAGGATCTATTGCAGCACTGTTGAAAATGCTTAGGTGGTGGGGAGATTTTTATGAATGACATAGATGAGTAAGAAGAAATCAAGGTTTCGATACAACCACACACCCCAAGGTGCTTGAAGTTGAGGACTTCCTTACAGGGAGAACCAACCAATGTCATGTAAAAAAGGGTTTCATGGAGACTGACAAGTCTCTGCTTGATGTAAAAGGTTATATAGAGACAATTTTCTTGACATTTTTAATTGGTTTGAATGGAACCAGTGTTGGACATTAGCACAGTATCGCTTCCAGTTTAGTGACTGAGGTCCCGGAGGCCTACAGTGTGGTGTCATCCACATACACATAAAATGAGGGAGGAGACAGATTGAGGAGAAGGCCATTTAGGAAGATGGAGAACAGGAACTGACCTTGGATGGAACCCTCAGATACACCTGAATGGATGGTTGGAGATAGGGCACCTCCTACCTGAATTGACTAGAGCCACCCATCAGGTAGGAGAGGAAAAAACAACTAACTCGTTAGTGACAGAGACACACTCCTGTCAGTTTATTAAGTAGAACAAGAAGGGCCATGGTGTTGAAAGGTTTGCAAGAACAACAAAGATGTCCCATTGTCTTCAGGACAGAATCATCAAACCATTACGGACAAAACTGAAATGGAATTTATGGACGCCATTCAGGAAGGGGCAGAGAAATGAGGAGTAGGAGTCAAGAAAGGAGGAACATTGGGAAAGAACTTATGTGGGACAGAGAATTTGTAAGATGTAAAATGAGGTACAGTCACTTGTAATGTGACACAGTTAACAAGTCAGGGTTCTTGTGTTACTGTGGGATGGGGAAGGCATGTGACCTTCTCCCAGAATAAAATGTGAGTGAATTAAATCTTCTTCTTGCTATGTGGGGTGCACTAGATGAACATGTAGTTTAAACTATTTATTATTTTTTTATTTATTGAATTCTAGGATTACATTACCTTTGAGCAAGAACAGCTCATTTACAAAGGTTCCATGTCATAGTGAAGGGTATCAAACGAACAAAGGACAACACAGTAAATATGGTAACAAAACAGAGAAGGAGGAAATATAACTATAACATAGAATCATGGATGAGGTACAACTATGACTAGGAACTCTACAGCATACTAAGATGAACTATTTGGAAAAGCACAAGTAATATGAGGACAGTATGGGGTAGACCCAGGAGGAGTAGGCAGGCTGGTGGGCCATTGTTTTTGTAGGAGGAAGGACAGAGAAGTGCTAAGAGAGGTAGAGAAGTGCCATTGTGGGTTGTGGATTTGTGTGGTATGGGTGGGGGGAGAGGTGGGGAGAAGGAGGAAGGGGTGGGGAATTGCAAACAGAGGGGACACTAGTAGCAATTAAATAGTTACGATGAAGCAGTGCAGACCTACTGGGGAGGAGTGGGGGAAGTCCCCTTAGGAGAAACAGTCACAGTTACTAGAAGAGGTGAGGTGCTGCTGAAGCAGCCAAAGGGGTCGAGTTTGGGAGTTGTCAGGATTTCCTTGTTGAGCATATTGTACCAATGAGGTGCCCTGTAGGCGAACGACCTCTGCCCCATTGAGGTCCTACATCTGGGGACCTGGAAGGTATTTTGGCTGGAGCTTCGAGTATGCTGTGAGCTACAGTAGGAACTTAAGAGCTTTAAAACACCTGGTGGCATGATACCAAAGAGCACCTTTTTGGTAAAAAGGCAGGTCTGATATTGGATCCTACTAAAGAGCTGAAGCCACCCAGCCTTGGCATATAGGTCACAGGTGTGAATTAGATGGTCTGCATCCGTAAGAAGTCTACAGACTTTGTTAAGAGCCACATTTATCCTGCGGAGGGCAGTAGGGGAAGCGGAGCCATATATGGCCAGACCGTAGTTGATGATGGAGGTGACAGAGCTATGAATTGCCAGTCTAAGGGCATCAGCAGTCATGCTGTGCTTATGTCTGTGTAGTAGGCTGATCCGAATATTGACAGCATTTGCAACATTATCAATGTGCTGTGCATGGGACAGGAAGCTGTCTAATGTAATGCCAATGTATTTGAACTGTAAAACTTGTTCAAGCGGGACACCAGAGCAGTTCCTGATGGCGAGAGGCTGGGATCTGTGTTTGCTACATGTACTGCTGAACAGCATAACCTTAGTTTTGCTGTAGTTCAGGACCAGTTTGTGGGAGCTGAACCACTCTTCAACACATTCAAAATCAAGCTGTAGATGATGCTTAAGGAGTTGTGTCTTGGTGACTGGTGTAAATGACAGCATCATCTGCATATAGCAGTATTTTCTGGTTGCAGGCATTAGAAAGGTTGTTCAAGAAAAGACTGAAAAGTAGAGGTCCCAGGATGGAGCCCTGAGGTACACCAGAGAGGACCGGCTTGCGCTCCGAAGTGACATTGGCAATCCTTACTTACTGTACCTGGCCCTCCAGATAGCTTTTGAACCAGGCTAGCACATCATTGGAAAGTCCAATAGAGGACAGCTGTGTAAGTAGGAGTGAGTGGTTGACAGTATCAAAGGCTTTCATAAGGTCCATGAAAGCTGCACCCACATAGTTTCCTCGATCCAGTCAATTGTGGATGAAACTTGTAAATTCCAGGAGGGCAGTGGTGGTGCTGTGCCCTTTACTAAAACCATGGTGCTTTGGGCATTGGATTTCATATTTTCACAGTAAATTCAACTAGCTGGTCTGATACAATGCATTCTAATGCTTTGGATAAAGGAGGGAGGATGGAGATAGGTCTGTAATTAGTGTGCAGAGGCCGATCTCCATTTTTGTGCACAGGTGTTATAAGCGTCTGTTTCCAAATTAAGGGGAACTGTGCCAGTCTTCGTGATAGGTTCAGGATCTTGTTGATAGGTATGAGGATTTCATCAAGCACCAGCGCAGCCAACTTTAGGTCGAGGGAATCACCGCTGAGTCGAGTTTTACTGCTGGCCTTGCGAATGTAGGTTCTGTCAAGATGCAGAGAAACCTTTTTCAAGTAGAACTGCAGGACAGAACAGCCCAAGGATGCTGAGTCCTGAACAGTACTAGCGGTGGTGGTGTTGAAGAAATCAGGTGGGAGGACACTGCCTAGATACGAAAATGCATTATTGAAGGTATTGGTTATAGTACCAAGGTCAAATGTCAGTGTTCCGTTGATGTTGAGCATAGTGGGTGGCAGTTTGGGATCTTTCCCGGTGAGGTCTTTCATATTACTCCAACATTTTTTACCATCACCCCAGGAGTTAGAGAGTGTTTCCATGAAATATTTATTTTTTGCATTTCGAATAGATTGTGTGCATTCATTTCTGGCAGCTCTGTATTTTTCTACATCCACTTTCTTAGATGTGGCTGTCACACAGTGCCAGAGGTGGTCCCTAAGTTTCATACAAGTAATGAGTTCAGGTGTTATCCATTGGTTAGAGTACCCTTTAACCTTTTTCTTTCTCAGAGGTGCATAGGTATCGCAGGCCATAGTAAATTGTTTGATGAAAAGATCCAGGGCACTCTTAATGTCATTGATTGAAACAAGTGGGTCCAGTCCAATCTGCGAAGATGTGATTTGAGTGGTTCAAGGTGTCCCCGATTTAACGATCTGGTATAAATTAACTTAGGAAGGGGTTTGCTGACCTTATTGGACCAAACACAGACAATGGGCGAGTGGTCACTTATGGTATCAAGGAGCACCGCTACCTTAGAGATATGTTACGGATGATTGGACAGTATCCAGTCAAGTAAGGTATTTGAGCCCATCTTGTAGTTACAGCTTGTGAGGGTAGAGACCAGCTGAGTGAGGTGCTGCACGGTGACAGCATTCTTAAAGGGGCAAGCTTCAGGCAACAGCCAGTTTGTGTTAAAGTCTCCCAGAATTATTGTTTCCAAATTATGGTGCAGACCCCTTAGATACTCCATAATGTTATTGAAGCCAGTAGCCTGATCCTTTGGGGGTAAGTATACCAATGCTATAGTAAGCACCTTGTTATGAGCCCCAAGGAGAACTTTGATGCCAAAGACCTGTGAGGGGGATCCAGGGTTAGGCATAGGTATGGCGAGGCCTATAAAAGTGTCCCTGAGATAAATGGTGCAGCCATCCCCCCTTCCCCGTTTAGTGGTCCTGTCTTGACTAAAGATAGTATATCCCTGGATAGCGACTGCAGTGTCAGGTATCCTTGGGTTTAGCCATGTTTCAACAACAGAGAGGCTGTCAGGATTATGCTGCTGTATCCAGGTTTGGAGGTTATCCAGGTTAATGAGTAGGCTACAGACACTGAGTGATGCCAATGTTAGGGACCCAGAGCCCCCACATCCAGGGTGTGTGGTTGACCGAGCTGGCCCGGGGTTAGGATGAACATTGCCAGGCAGCAGAAGAATCATTATTTATTTATTAGAAAAGTCAGATTTACAACCTTTGAGTCATGGACTCACTTACAAAGGCACCTCGTTGCGGGGGGGGTGGTAGACAGAGCTACATGGGGTGGTTATAACAGTGAGAACAGTACAGGTGCAGAACATTAAACATAGAGGACACATAGGTTATATAATAATGTTACTTATAATAAGTTACAGTCATATACAAGGTACCCAAGGGTTACATGGGGGTACAGCCCTGGACATACCTAGATAATACCTGGAGACAGTGGAGATAGGGATGGGGAGTAGGGTGGGAGGGAGGGAGAGGACAGGCTGTCGAAGGCGTTGTCAAGTCAGGGAGGCCTGACAGGAGGATCCCACAGTGGGATTAATTAGGTGCATCTACAGCAACGAGCGTCGAAGAGATGGTTCTGGAGGGTGATTTTGAAGGGACCAATTTTGGCAATGTCTATGATGCAGGGTGGGAGGGAGTTGAAACCAAGCAGGGGCTTGGTAATGGAAGGACCTCTGGGCTAGAGAGGTCTTGGTTCTGGGTACCAGAAAGGTGGCCTTGACAGAGCTATGGGTGGCAACAGATGAGGACGCATGCCACAAGGAAGCAGAGACCCCCAGCGGGGAGATCCCTAGTAGAGATTTTTTGGCGAGTAGGCAGGTCTGGTAGAGCAGACGCTCCTCAAAGGTGAGCAGGTTGGTGGTGGTGGAGTAAAGCAGGCAAATGTGAGTGTGGCTAGGTGCTCCGGTCAGAAGCCTGCAGGCCTTATTGATTAAGAGTTGGATTTTAGTCAAGGCGGTATTGTCTGTCACAGTGTAAATGGGCAAGCCATAGTCCACTAGCAACAGGATGGAAGAGGTGATGACCAGATGGAGGGCAACTTGGGGGGAGGCAATCTCTATGATGGCATAGTAGGCCTATCCGAGAATTTATGGAGGAGGATAGGGCATTGATGTGGGTGTGGAAGGTGAGAGCCAAGTCGAAAGTGATGCCAAGATATTTGTAAGAGGTCACTTGCTCCAGCGGGTGCAGAGTACTGGGGAGAATGAAGAGGGGGGCATTCTTGGCCTTGTTTTGGTGATGGGAGAAGAGCATTGACTTAGCCTTCTTTAGGTTAATGACAAGTCGGTGGTCAAGGAACCACTTTTCAGCTTGGTTGCAGGTGTGCTGGAGGGATACCTGGAGAGAAGAGGAATTGGGGTGGGAGGCAAAGAGAACTGCAACATCGGCATAGAGGAGCATTTTTCCGGAGCAGGAGCTGGGGAGAGTGTTGAGGTAGAGGCTGAAAAGTACAGGGCCCAGAATGGAGCCCTGGGGTACCCCAGAACGAACGGGCCGGGTATTGGACAGGAAGCTGTTTATCTTCACATGCAGGGATCTAGCAGAGAGGTAGCTAGAGAACCAGGCAAGGGGACCAGCGGAAAAGCCAAGTTGGTGAAGGGCGTTGAGCAGGAGGGGGTGACAAACAGTGTCAAAAGCCTTGGAGAGGTCTATGAACACTGCGCTGGCAAGGTTGCCGGAGTCGAGAGCAGAGTGCATGTATTGAGAGAACTCCAAGAGAGCAGTAGTGGTACTGTGTCCTGGGTGGAAATCATGGTGTTCTGGGCATATTAAGTCATATTTGGCCAGGTACTCAGAGAGTTGAATAGACACTATTTTTTCTAGGGCTTTAGAGAGCAGGGGGAGGATAGAGATCAGCCGGTAATTGTTATCTGCACTCTTATTTATAGGAGTGATTTTGGCTAATTTTGAAGCACTGAGAAACTGACCGAGGCATAGAGACCAGTTTAGTAGGTCTGTAAGGGGGACTAGGACGACATCCAAGACCAGGCAGAGGATCCTGGAGTCTAAGGTGTCACAGCTGGGGTTGTTGCTACCAAGGGCTTTTAGCAGGTGCGGCCTGGCTACATGGGGGATATAGTGTGCAGGTAGAAAGGAGGCTGATCCAAGGCAAGGTGGGATAGAGGCAGGGATTGGGTCAAAAAAGTTGTTTGGGAGCACAGAGCTTAGGTCAGAGATGGTAGTACTGAGACAATCAGCTATGCGAGTTGGGTCTGTAGTGACAGTGCCATCGATGGAGAGCTGGGATGGTGGGGGAGTGGGTCTTCCCGTTAAGCTGTCTCATGCAGTCCCAGAAAGTCCGAGTAGAACCCCAGGTGGATGTGAGGGCGGTCTGATAGTGCTCTGCCTTGGCCTGTTTAATTTCCCAGGTGCACTGATTATGTGCCGCGTTGCAGGCTTGTCTATCAGCCAACTTGCCTGATTCGTTAGCGATGTGCCAGAGATTATTCCTATGCTTAAGTTTTTGGATAAGGGATGGGGAGATCCATGCGGCATTTTGTTTTTTAGTACTGATTCTGGTGTGGGGGGTGAAAAGGTCACAGGCCTTGCTGAAGGCATTGGTGAAAAGGTCTAGGGCAGAGTCAATATCAGGAGTGTGACGGATGGGGGACCAGTTCAGCTGTGCTAGATGCAATTTTAGCTTTCTGAGACCCCCGGGCCATAGGCATCAGCACAAGATGGCCTGGGACACAGGTTTCAGTATGGAGAATGACCAGTGACAGAGGACAGGTGAGTGATCACTAAGTGAGTTGGGGAGAACGTTGATATCCCTGATGTTATGAGGGTGGTTCGATAGCATTATGTCTAGGAGGGTGCTGGAGCCACTTGTCCGGTTGAATCTAGTGGGCTGGGTGACTAACTGGGACTTGTCCATGGCAGCAAAGGAGTTCCTGGTATGGGAGGCAGTGGTACCAAGCCAATTGATGTTAAGGTCACCTAGGATGAGTTGCTCAGTTCTGTGTGGTAGGGAGGTGAGGTAGTCAATAAAAGACTGGACCGCTGGGTTCTGGTTCCTCGGGGGTATGTAGGAGACCGAGAGGAAGAGTGGGCCCCTGGCTGGGTCAGGGGTAATTTTTAGAGTGAGGGCTTGGGTGCCATAGTCAAGCTTGGGGGCAGGAAGTGCATGGTTTACAATGGTGTCCCGCATGTAGATTACTCACCCACCACCACATTTACCAACTCGGTCTTCCCTGAACAGGATGTATCCAGGGAAGGAAACAGCGGACTCAGGGGTTGTTTTGGAGAGCCAGGTTTCTACTAATGCAATAATATCAGGTTGGTGTTGTACAATCCAGCACAGGAGTGCGGCGGATTTCTTTAGAAGGCTGCATATGTTCAGTGATGCAATGCGGAGACCGGCTCCAGAGTGGGGGTATGAGAGGGCTAGTTGGCATAGGTCCAGGGTTTGGGTGTATATTCCCAGAGAGCAGTAAGAGCAGAGTGATTAATCTAATTGGGGGACGGTGGCGACAGGGACCCTTAGTGTGGTGCCAATGTGAGGTCCTGATAGTAGGGGTGCAGGGGATGGGTAAGGCATGGAGGGTAGGTATGGCAAGGAAGAGGTGGGTCTAGGATGGGTCCAGGAGGGCAGAGGGAGCGGGAGTGTTGGTAGGTGGTGGATGCAGAGGAATTGGGGGGTGTCCAAGATGGGAGGGGGCCAAGCTGTTTGGGGGTGGCTTAGCGGAGAACTGCTCAGGGTGGAGGGCGGGGACACAGGACGGTGGGTGGTCTGAGCCAGAAGGGTAAACGTGAGCAGGCCTAGTAGAAGAGCGATGGTGCCCATTGTCATGTAGGAGGTAGCTGGAGGTAAAACTGAGCCAGCAATGGTGTGCCAGCTGTGAAATTAGCCGAAGCACAGGGCAATTTGGGTAAAACGCCTTGAAAGAGTCACTATAATATTGCTTTACTGCATGGGGGTGGCATTGACACTAGTACTAATTTAGTGATATTGCTGAAAATTCAGCTAAGGCAAAGGTGCCAGCTACTGGGATGGTTTGGCTGTGACTGGGTATGTCACCATAGGCAGTGGAAGTGTAAGAATTGAAAGGGTATATAGTCGAATTAGGGTGAGATCCCTAACAATAGGGCAGGTTACAGCAGTAACTGAGAGGAGTTAACTGGAGTAACTGGAGAAAAACTTGAGAGCAAATGCGCAACCCTGTGGGTGAGATTGCTTCAAAAAGGGGTGGTAAGAAAGCGGGTCGTCAGGTATTGAAGACAGGGAGGCCAATAGCCATAAGAATGTGCAGCAGTGGAGTGACCAGTCAGTTGCTAGGCTGAGGAAAGGGGTGGAGCAAGGGTCTATTTAATACTGTGAGGAGGTGGGGGACAGGGGGTGGGCGAAAAAATTCACCGGTCCAGAACACAGCATAGAAAAAGATTTCCCCGAGATCAGGAAGTGCCAGGAGTTGGAAAATCAGCCTAGGAGCAGAAACTGCCAATTAGTGCCTAGCTCCTCCACTGGGCGTCCAGTCAAAACAGTGGCATGAAACCACGAGTTTTGGAGGTTCGGTGTGTACCTGAATCTGTTCAGTGGTTAGTCTGGCAGTCTGTGAGCTGTGGTCAGCTCGGAGAGTGCTGGGGCTACAGCAGCAGCTTGGGAAGCCTGCAGATGGGCTGTCTGAATCTGTCCGGGGGTTAGTCAGGTGGTCTGTTAGCCGCAGTTGGCTTGGAGAGTGCTGGAGCCACAGCAGCAGCTTGGGAAGCCTGCAGATGGGCTGTCTGAATCTGTCCAGGGGTCAGTCAGGCCAGTCTGTTAGCTGCAGTTGGCTTGGAGAGTGCTGGGGCCACAGCAGCAGCTTGGGAAGCCCGCAGATGGGCTGTCTGAATCTGTCTGGGGGACAGTCGGGTTGTCTGTTAGCTGATGCCGGCTCGGAGAGTGCCAGGGCCACAGCAGCAGCTTGGAAAGCCCACAGATGGGGCTGTCTGTGCATTAGCAGAAGCCTAAGGAGGTACACTTTGAGTATTTTGTAGAAAAGTTTGTTAGCTAGTCTTTTTTTCCTATCAAGGCTACTTTTGTGCAACTGCACTGCAAGGCAGAGTGGTATTGCCAGCAGGGGATAGTACTCATTAGGGCAGGGAGCTTCCATCCTTAGAAGGTAGGCTAGGATCCAGTCTTGGGTGCGGTGATCCCAAGTATTATGGTACGGTATTCTAGTAGCCATACCTTTAATGTAGTGTACGTGACTAATAAGTGTGAACTGGTAAGGAGGTTGTTCCGTGGCAACATCCTGAGCACCAGGGCAGATAGCAGCCATCACCAGTATTAGCTTGAGAGCCCGGGTCATGCAGTCCATGCTAGAGGCAACCCAGGGTCACAGCTAGGCAGGGAACTGACACTAGGCTTTGGGTCTGCAAGAGTATTTAGGGATGCACTCCCTTGGTCCTTTATGCTGGTTGCATGTGGCACGCTTATGCAAGTAGTAGGTTTTCTAGTTGCAGACTGAAAGTGGATTTATGCCTCCCAGATGTTTTTTTTGTTTGCATGGCAGTCCTGGACAGCTATGACCCACCACAGTTTCAAATATATTCCTATGCCTAGATGGCCCAGTGGTGCGGAGGGCTGAGGCACCATGCTTTGCCTGCCACCACGCTGGTGACCTGGGATCAGACGCAATCTTAGGGCATCGGGGTCAGCCGGAGGGAGGAGGATTGAGCGTCTGATGGACTGCTGTCATCCTACGGCGAGGGGGAGGGTATGGAAGCACTTGATGCTTGACTGACCCCTGGTGGAGGCCAGGGGCCATCGCAACTGAGGCTTGAAGGTTTCAGGAGATGTGCCAGACATGGGCACTTACACCTTTATATCACTGTATGCCACACCTCCCAACAATAATGGGGAAAACAGGATTCTGACCATGGCAGGATGACACCTGTCCCCACCAAAAGCCCCATGTAGCTACCAAGGCATTCTGCCACCAGACTAAACATGTGGCAATGTTTGGGGAGTTATGAGGGTGCTCCCACAATGACCCCATCCTGGGGAGCAATTCAGGGTGAACACCGGTGTACAGAGGTAAGTCCTGGGGGATGAAGCGAGATGGAGCAGGGCCCAGGGAGAGCAAGGCAGGGACAAAAAAAATTCCTGAAATCTACCTTTATATGGTAATCACTTTTAGTCTGACATCTGTTTCAAGCATTGATGATGCGGCATCCGTCATTAATAAACTACTTATAGGTACATATAGATTTATGATGTGTATATCTCATAAAAAATAGGCTGATAATCAGCTGATAATGGAAGAAGCCCACACTAAATATGTGTTGACAGTATTTTCCAAGGTTATGCAATTAGTGCAAACTAATTCGCCTTCTCCATGAGTGACAATTGCCTCATTTGCTTAAAAGCAATTCTTATTTTTCTGTGTCACAAGCAATAGCATATTAACCACAGGGTTGAAAGTCAAAGTGCATATGGACACAGACCAGCAAATGGTGAACAGCATGGAAACATAGAAACATAGAATTTGATGGCAGATAAGGACCGCTTGGCCCACCCAGTCTGCTCATTTCCCTACCTACTGGATAAGCTGCAGATCCTAGTTAACCAGCAGCCTACTTCTTCTTACCCCCACCCCCCAGAATTGCCTTATGACTGTCCCATGCATGCTTGAATTCCACCACTGATTTTGACTCCACAACCTCCTCCGGAAGAGTCTTCCAAGCATCCACAACCCTCTCTGTGAAAAAATATCCTTAAATTACCTCTGAGCCACACCCCATCTTCAAATTGTGCCCTCTGTTCTTGCACACCTCTTTTTGAAAGATGCTACCCTCTTGGACTTTGTTGATTCCCTTGAGGTACTTGAGCGTTTCTATCATGTCCCCCTCTCCTCCTTTCCTCGAGGCTATACATATTAAGCTCCTTAAGTCTCTCTTCATATGTCTTCCGGTGCAGACCCTGCACCATTTTAGTTGCCCTCCTCTGGACAGCTTCCATCCTGTCTATGTCTTTGGAGATTGGGTCTCCAGAACTGCACACAGTACTCCAGATGGGGTCTCACCAGCTGTCTGTACAGAGGGATAATAACTTCCTGTTTTCTACTGGTGATGCCTCTCCCTATGCATCCCAGTATCCCCCAGCCCTCCTTGCTGCCCTCTCACATTGCTTGCCCACCTTTAGGTCATCTGATATGACTACCCCCAGTTCCCTTTCCATTTTTGTTGTTGTTAGTATCTCACCCCCCATTGTGTACTCTTCCCCTGGGTTTTTGTTTCCCAGGTGCATTACCTTGCACTTCTTAGCATTGAATCTAAGCTGCCATACATTTGACCATTCCTCTAACCTTGCCAAGTCCCTTCTCATCCTTTCCACCCCACCCTGTGCATCAACGCTGTTGCAGATCTTAGTGTCATCTGCAAAGAGACATACTTTTCCTTCCAGTCCTTCCGCGATGTCAACACAAAGACATTGAAGAGGACAGTCCTAATACTGAACCCTGCAGTACCCACTAGTAACCCTCCTTTCTTCTGGTGGACTCCATTTACTATTACTCTCTGTGTCCTATTCTCCAGCCAATTCTTTACCCAGGCTGTCATCTTGGGACCCACTCCGGTTGGCTAACTTGTATATTAATTTTTGTGTGGGACTGTGTCAAATGCCTTGCTAAAGTCTAGGTAGGGCATGTCCACAGCCCTCCCTGATCTACTACTTTGGTCAACCAGTCAAAGAAATCTATCAGATTTGTCTGGCATGACCTTCCCGCTGTGAATCCATGCTGCCTAGGGTCCTGTGCCCCTCTGGCCTCTAGAAACTCGACAATTCTTTCCTTCAGAAGTGATTCCATCATTTTCCCTACCACTGAGGTTAAACTAACAGGTCTGTAGTTTTCTGCTTCTGCCTTGCTCCCACTTTTGTGAAGGGGCATGGAGGGGAAGGTGCTATTGTGGCGTCACCAGTGTCGCAACAGTGTTGTCTACAAATTTCTTTCTATTGAGCCCTATGACAGCACAGGTGACCCCTACATTTTGCTTCAGTGTATCTTATTGCTTTTATGATCTTTCCAATGCTCTTGTGTTCAAAAACAGTTTTGACTGGCTTGTTATAAATGTAAAGCCATGTCTTCTACCACAAAGGGATTTCACATGGGCCACTTGTGTTGCTGAGGCTGGACTCACTGCTAGGTAATTACAAGCCACCTGACTATCTCAATTATTTCCAGCTTTGCAAAGTTGTATATGTATGCAATAAGACATGCCAGGGTGCGTAATTATGGATCAAAAATTGCATACCATGATGTGTTGTTAGTTATAAGCAGGGCCACTGGAAAATTGCACCCACAATTTTGCTCTGAATCCGCAATTTTCACCATTCTCTGCGAAAAACTACATGTTCCGCAATTTCTTGCAATTTTTGAGTTTTTATATTGAACTGTGTAAAAAGTATTAACATTTTTAATAAAATACTCCCCAATATATTGACAATTTTGCATGCAGACTTGGGTTTGGCCAAAACAATGTGGTGCAAGGTAGGGCAAGGGTTTTATGTGACTCTGATTTCTTTTGAATCTTTGTCTTGTTTGGTTTCAAAATCCACTGGCCAAGCATAAGTACACTTAAACACTTAACACTTGTTTTGTGTTGAAGCAGTCTATCAGAAAACCTTTTGTTGACACAGAGACTGAAACAAAAGATGGGAGAAAAGGTGCAAATTATCCCATTCACCTAAATGGGGTGCTAACTATGAAGCCTTTTTGTAAGTGGCAGGACAAGTTTTTCCTTGTGAGCATACTTTCATTCAGACTAGTTTTGATTCAAACAGCTGAGGAGTTTTGGATAGCCCTGTCGATTTTAAACTTGAATAAGCCAGTTGCTAACAGTAATCTCACTCTTAGTAACTACCTCCTAGATGCTCACATGCAAAGACTACAATAAAAACCTAACTAAAGTCTAAAGCTTATAAAACACAAAATGTATCTGAACATTTATCTTTAACTAAACAAAACCATTGCAGCCAGAGTAAAACAAAGGTAAATTACTGGGTACCCTGACTACTGTATGATGCAGTCAAAATATATTGGTATTTTTTTTTACATGTTTTGGTAACTGCATAAGGCCCACTAGGCACAAGTGCCTGTTTTCAGGTACAACCCAGGAGCACTGAGGACGTTAAGTTACTTGCTCAGAATCACACAGTATGCAAGTGGAGGTTGTGGGAATCAAACCCAGGTCTGCTAGATGTCGTCAGCTCATTCAGTTTGTTACTCTAACCTCTAGATTATACCACCAGCCCCAATAACCCCCAGATTTAAAGTTTAAATATATGATTTCAAAGATAGTGTACAGTACCTACAATACAAATTATGTCCATTAAACACTTTAACAACATTTTACCTGGGGGTAGTCATATCAGATGACCTAAAGGTGGGCAAGCAGTGTGAGAGGGCAGCAAGGAGGGCTGGGGGGATACTGGGATGCATGGGGAGAGGCATCACCAGTAGAAAACAGGAAGTTATTATCCCTCTGTACAGACAGCTGGTGAGACTCCATCTGGAGTACTGCATGCAGTTCTGGATACCCAGTCTCCGCAAAGACATAGACAGGATGGAAGCTGTCCAGAGAGGGCACTAAAATGGTGCAGGGTCTGCACCGAAGACATGTGAAGAGAGACTTAAGGAGCTTAATATGTATAGCCTCGAGGAAAGGAGGGAGAGGGGGACATGATAGAAACTTTCAAGTACCTCAAGGAATCAACAAAGTCCAAGAGGGTAGCATCTTTCAAAAAAGAGGTGTGCAAGAACAAGGGGGCACAATTTGAAGATGGGGGGCGCTCACAGGTAATTAAGGAAGTATTTTTTCACAGAGAGGGTTGTGGATGCATGGAACGGCCTTTCGGAGGAGGTTGTGGAGTCAAAAACAGTGGTGGAATTCAAGCATGTATGGGACAGTCATAAGGCAAATCTAGGGGGTGGGGGTAGGAAGAAGTAGGCTGCTGGTTAACTAGGATCTGCAGCTTATCCATTAGGTAGGGAAATGAGCAGACTGGGTGGGCCAAGCAGTCCTTATCTGCCATCAAATTCTATGTTTCTATACTAAAACTCAATTATTCACCACTCTATCTGCTTATTTTATCTTGTACCAAAGTGGGTGACTAGCTGGCAGAGCACTGTAAACAGTTATTGATTAGGCTTCATTATTCTACAGCCAGAAACAAACAAAAAATATTTCTTCTGGCTTTATTTAATATCGATTTGCTGTGGCTCACTTTATAGAATCTATTTAGCACTGTATGAGGCAGATGCTTTTAACATTTTGGAAGATAGGCAATGCTTACTATAGCTTATCAGTTTAGTATTCTTTTTAGGAACATAAACTTTTCTTTATGTTTTAAACATATTTAGGTGTCAGTGTGTTCATTTAGCAATTTATACTGACTAATACATGCTGCAGAGAACATTAAAAGCTTTATTGTGAAGAACTTGGGGTCTGTAGTAGAACCCCCGCAATTTCCCTCAATTTTTGCAAAACGCCCCGCAATTTTCGGTAACCTTTTCTGCAATTTTCCAGTGGCCCTGGTTATAAGGTACTTGCACAGAGTGCCTTTAAATACACAAGAGGAAAGTGCAATTATTGACCATAATAACACATCCGTTATGTGTATTGTTGCCATATAATTTGCATTTTATTTCAAAATGTTTAAAAAGGTGGAAGGGACAGTAACAGCAGAGCGACATCTAGTGATGGGTCATGAGGTGGCAATGTATGAACATCAAGGGAGAATTCTAACCCACAGCTAGATTCAATTTCCCTTTAACTGAATCAATCAATCAATCAATCAAAATCTTTATTTATTCAGGCGAGCTTCATTGAGCATAGCTCATTTACAAGATGGACCTGATTGGTCTTAACAATATAAGGTTACAGTTTTACACAAAAGACATGGTACTGATTGAACACAAATACAAAGATTTATGAATGAAACAGGTATACAAATATTTACATATGTACAAGGCAAAATTGACATTTGACCTAGATTATATTAAAAGGAAAGAAACAAACAGTACTGGAGGGATAAAGCTAGGTAATGGGATTTGGGGGTCATTTTGTACTGAAGTAGGTTGGAGAACAAACTAGAAAACAGAAAATAGGGGTAGTGTAAAAGGGGTAGGGAAAGAGGGGTGTGAGAGGACTAGGCCTTATGGAAGCAATTGCATGATTCTGGGAAGAGACTAGTGTACAGTTTTTGAAGGATGTTAATGGAATGAGGGTATCCAATTTCAAGGTCTTTGAAGAGAATTCCAGATAAGTGCTAGGAATAGCTGACTGCAGCCCTTCCATACCGGTGCAGGTGATAGGAATCTTCAGCATGATGAGTTTATTGATCCTTAGGGTGTAAGGCCTGGATGTGATCCGTTGAAGCAGTCTGAGATGTAGGAAGGAGTTTGTTTGTCAGAGCTTTGTAGATCCAGACAGCAGCATTTTTGTTTCTTCTATGATGTAGGATGTCCAACTGACTGCATTGTAGAGAGAGCAATGATGGGTGCTGGAGGGAAGATCTGTAATGAATCTAATAGCTCTATGATACAAGGTGTCCAATTTATTTAAATGGGAGGGAACAGTGACCATAAAGGAAGTCAGCGTAATCAATGAGGGATAGGAATGATGCCAGGATTAACCTTTGTTTGGAATCTCTGGTCAGGTAGTGTTTGATCCTATAAAATAGGCCAAGTCTTTGTCTAAGCTTTTTCAGGAGCTCTTCAATGTGGCTAGTATAGTCAAGTTTATTGTCAATCCAGACTCCAAGATATTTGAATTTGTCCACATATTCCAGATTTTCACCAAGGATGGTAGATAATTGTGGGAGGGTGAATGATGGGACAGCGGAAGAGAAGCTCTTGGTGGCAAAGAACATAGCTTTCATTTTCTTGGCATTTAGTAGTAGTTTCTTTTCTAGTAAATTGTGCTGTAGGAGGGAGAACTCAGACTGTAAAAGCTCACAGGCTTTTGATGGTGAGGGATTACTGACATATAGTACAGTATCATCTGCAAAGAGGTGAATATTAGATTGTGAGAGATTGGAGTCAATATTGTTGATGTAAATGGCAAAGAGGATGGGGCCCAGGATGGAACCTTGCGGTACACCTCTTAGGAGTGGTTTAGAGGTAGATAGGTCACCTTCATTTTTTACCAGTTGTATTCTTCCGGAGATAGCATCTGAACCATTTAAAGAGAGTGAGTCAAGGCCTATGGAGTTCAGAGAGGAGATTAGTAGTTCATGGTCCACAGTGTCAAAGGCTTTGCTTAGATCCAGAAACACAGCACAGGTGTTACTCTTTTGTCTAAGCAGTCTGCCAGTCATTTGTAACTTTTGCTAAGGCAGATGGTGCTGTGCATAGATCTAAACCCAGATTGAGCTGGATTAAGGAGATTATTGGTGTCAAGGTAGGCACTTAACTGGATGTTCACTAACTTTTCAAGCATTTTGGACAGTACTGGTAAGATGGAAATGGGCCTATAATTGTTGAGGTCCATGGGATCACCTGCCTTAAGTAGTGGAAACACTTGAGCTGTCTTCCATATTGAGGAATAGAACCAGTGGCTAGGGACAGATTGAAAAAGGAGTGAGGGGGGCAGCTAAGGCGTGCAATGCTACTTTTTAGAAAGTAGGGATCCAGAGAGTCTGCACTATGCTTTTAGTTGTATCTAGTTGGAATAGTAGGTCTTCTACTTTTTTAAAAGTATTGATTTGAAGGAGAATGGAAGCAGCTTTTGTCCCTCAGTAGATTGTAAGTTTAGTGATGACCTCATTAGATTTGCAGGTGAGGAATCGAAAGCTAGGCCAGCTGTAGAGAAATGATCGTGGAAGGCATTTAAGATTTCTTGCTTGTCAGTGATTTCCACACTATTTAGGTGCACTTTGGGTGGTAAGACAGGGTAGAAACTTGACCTAGGATCCCTTTATGGTACCCCAGAATCTGGAAGGGTTGTGATAGGAGGCATCCAATTCAGCTGTGTAGAAGGCAGTCTTGGCATTTCTCACTTGTTTTGTGCAGGAGTTTCTGGCTTTCTGAATTGAAGCCAGTCATTTGGATCCTTGGTCTTTCTTGCCCTTTTCCAGAGTTTATCTCTGGCAGCAAGCAGTGGTTAAGGTCAGCAGAGAACCAGCGATAAGATTTGAGTTTGGTTCTGACACTGGTGAGGGGTGCATGTATATTGAGGGGCACTTATGATAATATCATTTAAGACCTGTAGAGCTGTCTCTGTTGAAGCTGTAAGATAGAATTCTTGCCAACGTGTGGTGTGGCACAGATCATGAAGATATCCTGTGATATTAAAGTTCTTTAGACCTTCTTGGGAGAAATTTTGCAGGTTGGGTGGCTTGATTGTTGATCTTATGCCAGCTCTGGGACAGTGATCACTTATGTCACTGAATAGTACTCCAGCATGAGAATACAGATGAGGCTTATTTACTAACATGATGTCCAGAAGTGTGCTGTTGAGTTTGTTCTTTGGATTATTCCTTGTTGGTTCTTTGATTAATTGAGTGAATCCATAAGTGTCACAAAAGGTTACTAGGGGTGCAGATGCATTGGCTAGCCAATTTAAATTCAGGTCACCTAAAATGATGGTGTCTTCAGGGCCTAGTTTAAGTGTAGATCCTAGGTGGGATAGGAGCTTGAGGCCTGCAGAGGGGGGCCTATAGCAGCCAATCAATTGAAAAGATGACATGTTGGGAAGGGTTATTTTAATTGATAAACATTCGAATTCCTTCGGCTGTGATGTAGTATTGAGGCAGGATGCAGAGATGTTTGCTTTGACATAGATGGCTACCCCGCCGCCCCTGGATGGACGGTCAGATCTGAAGAGCTGATAGTTGGGAAGATTTATTTCACTGTCTTTTGTTGCAGATTTGAGCCATGTTCGGAGATAACAGAAAGTCAGGTAAGGTGTGTGCAACCCAGGCCTGTATTAGTGAGAACTTTTAGGAGGCTGCAGGCGTTGATATGAAGAAAACTCAGGCCATTTATGGAGGCTAAGTCAGCTTGGGGAGATAAAGCTTTCTGTGGGTCCAGGGTTGATTTCAACAGTGCCAACACAGATCAGCAGAAAGAAAATTAGTTTGATGAGGGCACCAAGTGATAGGAATAGGGAGTAGTCAGAGGACTTTCTTCTTGCTTGGGGTCCAATGTATAGTGGGCGATGATCCTGCTGTGTGATTATAAATTTTGTCATAAGTACCAGCTTAATGAACAGGTATAGGGGGTCATTATAGTGCCAATAATGGAGCAGAGGGCTTGTGGAGTACAGAACAGGTTGTGAGCCTTTTGTGGGATACCCCAAGGATTACAGTGCAGAAGGTATATATCTTGGGGAATTGAGGACATCCACTGGGGATGTAGAGGGGGACAAGTCCGGAGTAGCCACCCTAATCACTCATGTCGTGGGTTGCTTCAGTTCTCTTCTGGATGCGAGGAAGGTGAGAGGCAAAGCAGCAATAGGAGGAACAGTAGTATGGTGGAGGGTAGGTAGGGGTTAAAGATACTAAAGGTGATGTGAAGAAATGAGCTCGGGAATTGGCTAGGAGATTAGCTATGGGCGGAGATAAGAGATTCGGCGGGAAAGAGTGTATAAAAGAAACACCCAGAAGCGGGGAGGGTAGGGCGGGCAAAAATTTTGTGGCTTCTCCCGCACTTTCTGGCTGTCTCCTCCTGGCCTCCTGGTTCCTCTCGGCTACGCAGTGGCCGCCTGTCTGCTGGTGGCTCGAGCCACGGGTCTCTGGGTGCTCGAGGGCAGGGCCGGCTGGAAAGGAGGGGAAAGAGGAGAGGGCAGTCAGGAAAAGCACTGAATTGCAGCAATCTGCAAGAGGTGCTATAAAGAATATTTGCACAACAAAGACTGGGTGGGGAGGTTAGGCACCTAAGCATATAGCCCAACACAAGTCTCACCAAAAGACTGTAATCACAGAGTCATCAAGCAAGAAGGCATTTCACAAAAATATACAATAATAAAAGTAAAAGCAGCTCTTTTTAGAGAATTTTACATTGAAAGAGCAGTAATCCCGGCCAGTTTTGAGGGTGCAAGTAAAGCAAAGTCAATGGGAAGGCGCACCAATCAGAGGCAAGGCATAGCTGGCAGTCGCCTTCCGATTAGCTGCGGCAGTCCACTGTACTTTCTGGCTGTCTCTCCGGCCTCCTGGTTCCCTTCCTCGGCTCACGCAGTGGCCGCCCGCCTGCTGGTGGCTCGGAGCCCCTATGGTCTCTGGGTGCTCGAGGGCAGGGCCGGCTTTCTGGCTGTCTCTCCCGGCCTCCTGGTTCCCTTCTCAGCTACGCGGTGGCCGTCCGCCCGCTGGCGGCTCGGAGCCCCTATGGTCTCTGGGTGCTCGAGGGCAGGGCCGGCTGGAAAGGGCTGAATGGGCTGAGCTGATACTTTTGGGACTCGTCGCACCTTTGCACCCCTACAAGTGGTGGTGAAATATCTGTCCCCGTAGATGAGGTAACCATAACAATGGCAACGATGGTGAATAGGATGCTTCACCCTAAGGTGGGGAAGTAGAGCTGTATATAGGAAAATCAGCAGTCTGTGAAAAACAGTGCCATCTAGTGGGAGTACCCGCACTATGACAGAGCCTAACAGTGCTGAGTGACTAACAGCAGGGATCTGTGGTGATTTATCAATGGCAATGTATGAGTCAAAGAAGCACTACAGCTTCCCATTAGTTGAATGGTTAGAGTAGCTGAAGTTGCTTCCATCCATGTAGAGGGGACAGACATAACAAGCGGGTGACCCCTGTGATTTTCGTAAAATGACTCTCCCATTCTTACCAGTGCCGTGCAGAAGAGCTGCAGAGAGGTTTTAGAAACTAAGGGTAAGGGGACAGGTTTTTCATTGTACTGGAGCTAGCGGTAAAAGGCTCCCTTGTCAAAAATAGTGTCAAAATCTGCAAACCTTCAATTCAAAGACCTGAATTCATTTTCAGAAATAAAAGTGGCACTAAAATTTGCACAGCACTTTTATTGGTTTGGGCTAATTGCAGCAATTTTATGCCACACAGGTTGAAGCATCACAACTGAGGGAATGCATGTCACCAACAGAATGGCAGTCAGTGCATTTTCAGTGTAGAAATTTACACATCGCAGGCGACACGTGGGCTAGATTACAGATGAGGGAAGGGTATTAAAAAGAAAATGAGGATGCAATTGGTAGATTTTTTGGAACATTTGCTGCTTAAGACTCCAGTTTGCTTTTTGTGACACTTCTGGCTTGGAAAATCAGTCAAACGTAGCACAGCATGTACTTGCATGAAAAATGTACACAAGTTCTAAGGACTTTTAAAATCCCCAGGTTAGTGGTGCAACATCTAATTGTTAGGCAGATTAGAGGGGACTGTTTGCTATTAGATTGCTATGGAAAGCCACCAGTAACACACACACACACAGGCACGCATGCTTGCACACGTGCACACACAGACACACACTTGCATTGCAGGTTGGTTCTGCTGTCTTGCCATACTATTGGTCTGAGAATAGAGCTCGATGATGCAGCCCTGCTCCTCTGAGCCCACACCTGATCCTGCCCAGGCTGCTGTGAATTGACCCATGGCTGCTTCCCCGAGCTGTATCCATTGCTGCTGCTGCCATCTGCTCTGCCCTGTGGCTTGGTACAACATGAGTGCAGTAATCCACAAACTCTGACCAATGCTGCTGTCACTGCTGCTCAGGGTGAGAGCTGAGAGGAAAAGGATCTTTCTGCCACAATCTCATGGCATCATGGGAGCTATAGATCTAGGACAGCACGCAGATCCCAGCTTACAGAAACAAAGAATCAGATACCACAGTCTCCACCTAGACCTGCTTCATTAGAAAGAGGACAGACTGGAAGCATTTAGCAGTTGTCCAGCCACTACAAATACGCAGAGTCATACTCGTGCACAATCCCAACAGCTATGGATAGCAGAAACAAAAATATTTATTCACTGTGCCACTCTGTTTTACTTCCTGTTATAATATCAGCATCAGCAGTTCGGTTCTGCATGCTGTCTCTACTGCAACAGCCACCACACTGTGCACGCAGTGATCCAGATGCACAAACAAATGTTAGCCCCTGTGAGGCTGAAATGACTCTAAAGGTTAGAGCTATAGAAATGACTCGAAGGTTTAGAGCTATAGAAATGTTCTGGAGCAAAGACGAAGTCATGAACTGAAATCTTAACTGGTCTTTCAGCTTTGGAGAGATGAGTGTTTAAATTTGTACTGTAATATAGTAACATAGTAATTTAAGGTCGGAAGGCAGTCAAGGTCCAATCAGTCGCCCCCCATTCATAATTGGCAGGCTAAGCTTGCAGCCATAAGGGACAGAACAGTGCTGTAGAATTTTAGGTTTGCTCTGTATGACATTTGGGTATATCCTGAGCAAGGATATACATTTAATCATTTTCAGCCAAAAATATATGAGTTAACTATATATAGAGATCATAAAGACTTATGGCTTTCCATGGAAAATCCCAGCCATCACAATCTTAGCAAATCCTAGCTCGTTCAAGTCTACCTCTGGAAACAGTACAATCCTTCAAATACTTCAGAGTATGTCTAACTCCAAAACTCAGTTTCTCACCAAATCTTAAATCAACCAGAACTGTAGGCACTGTATCCCATCAGCAACTGTCTCTTATCAAGCCCAGGAAAGTTGATGCTCAGGTAATCATTACTCAAAGCCTTGGAATATTGCAATGAAATCTACATGACTACTTCGGTATCTTCCCCGCACAAACACACCACAACATTTAACAACATCTGTAGGTTCACACTGGCTTGTAGTAAAACCATACATCACTGTTTTTTCTATAATACCTTTCATTTCCTAGCACTGGATAAGAGGCGAGAGTTGAGCTGGCCTATGCTTATTTATAAATGCCTACGTAACAATCCCCTCCCCAATGGTAGGGGGGCAAGACTGTTACTAGCAGTGCACTGAATAGGAAAGGGCACCTGTGCACTGCCCTATGAGGGACAGGCGTATGGCAGGAGCATAGGTGCTATAAAAAGGGGCTTTGCAGTAAAGGAAAAGAGAGTTTTGAGTGAGTTCTGGGTGTTCTGATGTGACCCGTGTGCAAGTAGGAAAGGGCTCACCAGCACAGAAAAGATAGAGGAGATAACATCACAGTTCAGGTTCCTTTGCTGGGCAGTTGGCCTCAGATATAGGTGACAGATCAGTGCAGAACCTTATGCCAGGGTGCTGACTGATGAAGCTCCGTAACCATGCCAGCTTTCATGGCTGGGTGCAGGGATGGAGTACTGATATGCTCTCAGAAGGGCAGGGTACATATTTGGGGATTGCCAAATGACTGCTCAGGACATGGGATGGGGAATATTGTTTATAAAGTAAATTGCTCACAATTTACTTTTTAAAACCGATGCCGAAATCCTGTGCATCTGCAGGGCGGCATGTTCTGCGCATTACCGGATCTCAACACATCTGTGTTCCAAGCATGTGCGGATTTCGCATTGGTTTGTAAAGTAATTGCGAGCCATGCAGGGCTCGGTTTTAATTTTAAATTAGCAGGAGCAATTCGCGACATACCCATTCATATGGGCAGCATGCTCTTAAAGTCGGCTTGACATAAAATGCCGCTTTGTGATCGCGCTCAGTCCTGGTGCGCGTCCTCAATGGGATTACGCTTCTGGTATCACTTGAGTTTTGGACGACCCGAGGGAAAGACTAACTTTGCGAAATATTTATATTTAAGGTATTTGTGCTGCATTTCAAAGTTCATGGGGTTATTCTGCTGTGTTAATTAATTAGGTGTGTGCCAAAAGGCACACTGCACAGAGATTACTAAAAACGGAGGGGTAAAGCTGACAGTGCCCTTTAACAGCTTTTTGAAGGTCTGAATTGCAGAGAGCTCTCAGATCAGATTGTCTCCTACAGCTTCCTACACACACTACCCCAAACTGAGGCTGTGCAGAACAATCTAGAGCCCATGTGACCTGAAATCCCATGAATCATTCAAAATTCGCCTTTGGAGCTTAAAAACAAGGCAAAGTGAGGCAAGTACATTGTTTTCAATGTGCTTAGCCTCAAAAATGATGAGTAGTGGTTTTGGGAAGGCAGAGTAATGCAAAGTCATTGTTTTCAATGGACTTCACGTTACCCATTATAACGTGAAGTACTCCGCTTCGCATTGCGGAGCACTCTGCAAATTCGCCTTCACTACGCAAATCACTTTGCAGAGCACTTTGCCCATCTCTACTGTCATCATGGTCTATGTTTCTGTGCTCCAGATCCCTCGCTCTCACTTCAAGCAAACTTGGGGACAGGGCTTTTGGGATTGCTGCCCCATTGCTGTGGAATATGTTTCCAGTAATTTTAAGGCTGCTCAAACTGTAAGGGCTTTAAGACCTGTTTAAAAACATTTTTGTTCATGCAGGCTTACGCAAATTAATTATTATAGGTTGTAAACTGATGTACAAATAAATAAATAAATAAATAAATTTTGGCTGACTGGTAGTTATTTATAGTCCCGTTCACTATTTTTCTGTACCGTTGGAAGGTACCCTGAGCCTTTGGATTGGGTTACAAAGAAATAATATTTGCCTGCCGTGCCTTTGTATGTATGTACCTGTGTATGTACAGCATGTAAATATGTTCACATTTCGTTAACTTGAAAGTCCCAGAGAGCATAAAACCTCTTTTATAAGAGAGACACATGGCCAAAATGGCACCAATTAATATAAAAAACAAAACAAAACCACAAAGCATACTCCTAATAAATCTCAGAACAGATACAAAGCAGAGGCAAACTGGCAGCATGGTGGCAGCTTGCCAACTAAAGCAGTAACAAGTTTTGATTTAACAGTCATCAATTTTTACCATTAAATGTCTGTCAGTGCAACAAGGTAATAATGTTAAGTTTACCAGAGCATTTCATTTCATTTTTCATTTTTAATTTTTATACTTATAAGCTGATGAGCATAAATGACCATTTACACTAGCAACCAGTTGACAAATAACTCACAACAGTGCACATAATTAAAATTTATTAACATACAGCACACCTATGAAATCTGGCGATTATTTAGATTAGGGGACACATAGTGCCCAGGTTTTGGAATTCAGTGGATTACGGTACTTGGTCCTCCAAATAGCGGCAGTTAGCCATGCCCCCATTCAAACGTCAGTTCTCTCCGCCCCCAAACACACCTCTTGCAGTCAGCCAAATCGGATATCTCCACACCCATGAAATGAAACATAGAAACATAGACTTTGATGGCAGATAAGGACCGCTAGGCCCATCTAGTCTGCCCATTTCCCTACCTACAGGATAGGCCGCAGATCCTAGTTAACCAACAGCCTATATCTTCCTGCCCCCCACAAGAAATTGCCTTATATTCTGTCCCATGCATTCTTGAATTCTCCCACAGTTTTAGACCCCACAACTTCCTCAGGAAGGCTGTTCCATGCATCCACTACCCTCTCTGTGAAATAATACTTCCTCACATTGCCCTAGACCGCCCTCCTTCTATCTTTAAATTGTGTCCCCTTGTTCTTGCAAGTCTCTTTTCTGAAAGATGCTACCCTCTTGGACTTTGTTGATTCCTTGAGGTACTTGAAAGTTTCTATCATGTCCCCCTCTCCCTTCTTTCCTCAAGGTATACATATTAAGCTCCTTTAGTCTCTCCTCATCTGGCTTCTCTTGCAGACCCTGCACCATTTTAGTTGCCTTCCTCTGGACTGCCTCTATCCTGTCTATGTCCTTGCGGAGATGGGGTCTCCAGAACTGGACACAGTATTCAGATGGGGTCTCACCAACTGTCTGTACAGAGGGATAACAACTTCCTGTTTTCTGCTGCTGATGCTTCTCCCTATACATCCCAGTATACCCCCACCTCCCTACTGCCTTCTCACATTGCTTACAACCTTAAGGTCATCTGATATGATTACCCCTGTGTCCCTTCCTGTTTTGTTGTTGTTACTACCTCCCCACCCATTGTGTATTTCTTCCCTGGGTTCTTGTTTCCCATATTATTTTGCACTTTTGCATTGAACCCTAGCTGCCATCGTCTGACCATTCCTCCAACCTTGCAAGTCCCTTTTCATCCTTTCTACGCCTCCTTGTGTATCAACCCTGTTGCAGATCTTTGTGTCATCTGCAAAAGGCATACTTTCCTTCCAGTCCCTCTGCAATGTCACTGATGAAGACATTAAAAGGACTGGACCAATCTGAACCCTGCGGTACCCCACTAGTAACCGCCCTTTCTTCAGAGTGGACTCCATTTACAATTACCTTCTGTGTCCTGTTGTCCAGCCAATGTTTTACCAGGCTACCACCTGGGACCCACTCCCAGGCTGGTTAATTTGACTAATAATCTTTTTGTATTGGGACTGTGTCGGATGCCTTGCTAAAGTCTAGGTAGACCATGTCCACAGCCCCTCCTTGGTCTACTACTTTGGTCACCCAGTCAAAGAAATCTATTAGACTGTCTGACATGACCTTCCCACTGTGAACCCATGCTGCCTTGGATCCTGTGCTCCACTGACCTCTAGGTACTCAACTGTTCTTTCCTTCAGAGTGACTCCATCACTTTCCCTACCACAGAGGTCAGACTGACAGGTCTGTAGTTTCCTGCCTCTGTCTTGGTCCCACTTTTGTGAAGAGGAATCACATCCACCTTCCTCCAGTCCTCGGGTACCACACCATCCTCCATGATTTATTAAAAGAGTAGCCAGTGGTTTCACTAGTTCCTTTCTTAATTCTTTTAGAATTCTGGGGTGAATTCCATCAGGATCCATTGCTTTGTCCACCTTCAGTTTTAGGAGTTCTTGCAGAACCCTTTCTTCTGTGAAAGGACTGGGATGACCCCCTATCAAGAGTGCTTCTGTTAATTGGATTAGGCACTTCCCCTCCTCTTTTGTGAATACTGAGCAGAAATATTCGTTCAGTGTCCTGCTTTTCACTGTCCCCTCTGCCCACCCACGTTCATTCTATTCAGCCTCACTATCCTCCCTTTGTCTTTCTCGCTCGCTGATGTACCTATAAAGGTTTTATCCCCTTCTTAACTGAGTTGGCTATCTTTCCTCAGTTTGGGCCTTTGCTATTCTGACTTCCCTCCCTGCTTCTTTCTGCCTTAACTGGTACAGCTCTGTCCTGCTCCTTCTGTGTTTCCTTATACTCCGGAATGCTATCTTTTTCTTCCTGACTTTCATAGCCACCTCTCTTGAGAACCATAGTGGCTTTTTCTTTCGTTTGATTTGTTTATTTGCTTCACACAAAGGCTTGTTGCCTCTGTGATGGCAGTTTTGATAATTCCCATTGTTGCTCCACACCTCCTTCTAGCCTGTTTGCTAGTGCTTTTCTGAGGCACCTCCCATCTTGCCAAAGTCAGCCCTCCCAAAGTCCAGTACCCTCACTTTGTATGGCTTGACTCTGTAGCTGAGTTTAACGTGAACCACACTGTTTGATGGTCACTTGTCCCCAGATGGCAACCCACTTCTAGATCTGAGATCCTCTCACTGCCCCCGTTTGAGAGTACGAGGTCTAAGATTGCTCCCTCACGAGTGGGTTCCGAAACTAGCTGTCTAATGCCTGCCACCTGTAGGGCGTCAAGAATGGCCCTGCTCTTGGATGTGGCTGCAGCAGATGTGCTCCAGTTAACATCTGGCATATTCAGGTCTCCCATCAACAGTATCTCCCCTTTCTCTGCCATTCTAAGAATGCCTTCCATCATATCCCTGTCCATTCCTTCCCCCTGACATGGGGGTCTGTACACAACCCCTGTGCGGATTGTGGTGCCCTTTCCAGTCTCCAAGGTGACCCACAGTGCCTCCTCTCCTCCCCTCCCTGTTTACTCTTTTGTTCAGTTGCTTTTATCCCTTCCTTTACATAGAGAGCTACTCCTCCCCCTCTTCTCCCCTGCCTGTCTCTCCTGTAGGTTATGTACCCTGGTATGTTAACATCCCAGTCATGGTTCTCTGTGTACCATGTTTCTGTGACTCCTACGATATCCAGGCATCCCTCTTCCATTAAGGCCACCAGCTCAGGGAGCTTGTTGCCCAGACTACTGAGCATTGGTACTCATTCCCTCCATTTCCTGATGGCCTTACCCCCTTTTGCCCCATCCCTGTCCTTCTTGCCTTTGTCACTTTCTCCATTTACCCTGCCCTTCTCCCTATCGACACCTCCATGTTGGTGTTTGCCACACTACTACCGTGATTGTTTGGGGGGCTAGTATTTTCCTGCTCCTTTCCAGTGCCTCCCTTGGCTAGTTTAAAGCTTGCCAATGAGCATTTAAACCTATCACCTAGGATCCTGGTTCCCTCCCGGACAGATGCAGCCCATCATGACAGTATAGGCTTGCATCACTCCAGGTGGACCCCAGTCCCCAATGAAGCCAAATCCCTGAGCTCCACACCAGTTTTTCAACCACTGATTGAATCCCATGTGCAGGAACACCCTAGCCTCTCCTATGCCATAGATGGGTAGCACCTCTGAGAAGGTTACCGTCGTGCTACTTGACAAGCCCTCCCCAATTCCACAAACTCTTCCTGCACTTCTCTAATCCCTTTCTTAGCCAGGTCATTTGTCCCTAGGTGGACAATGACATCCAGCTCCTCCCTGTGCAGCTGCTCAAGCAATCCTGAGGATTCGCTCCCTGTCCCCAAGGCATGGCGCCAGGCAGGCACCTTACCTCCCTCTCCCTTCCTTGCCCAGTTCTACCTTCCTAACAATGGAGTCCCCCACCAGGAGTTGTTTCCTTCCCCTGCAGGGTCCCCTGCCACCCTCCTGTGGGTCTCCTTTGTGGGGGTTCCCAGCATCCTCCTTGGTCTCCACTGTGGGTGCCTCCATGAGGGAACCACACTTTGGCAGAATGGCATAGGGATGTGGAGAGGTACACTGGAGGGATGTGCCTCTGTTCCACCACCCTCACCCTCCCTGAGCCCACTGTGGTCCAACCGCTCCTCTTTCTTGGCAACCTCTGAGGCAACGGCAGTGGCACTGGTGGTCCCTGGATGAAGAGAGGAGGTCCCACAAATCCTGGCCAACTCAGCCTGGAGATGAGCAACCTCCTCCCTCAGCCCAGAGAGGTGCCTGCAGATGGGACAACACCGCATCCTCCAGAACATCTCCCGGAAGACTGCTGCTCCACAGCCACTGCACTGCACCACTCCAATCATGTCTTATTTCTGGCCCCTTAACTGTTTGCAATCCTTACTCTTTCCTCTTTTTTTTTTTTCTCTCTCTCCTTACTTTCTGCCTGTGTGCCCTTTAAGCTCCTGATGTCCTGTTCTGAGACAAGAATATCCTATATTTCTCAGTAGACCACTTACTTGTTCAGAGGCAGACCTCCAGCAGCTAGAGGGGCGGAGAGCTACTCTTGCCCTTCTAGGATGGTGGGTCCTTGGTGGTTCTGTGATCACTCACTTCCTGCCCCTAAACAGGAAGTTCCTGTTGTCAGTCAAATCCTGTGCCTATAAAAATAGAACTAGCTTTGGGTGGAGGGGAGGGAAGGAGGGCAATATAGTCCCAGTAGAGAAGTTCAGTCACACAGCAGTCCTTTCTCCTGGTGTTTTCTGCCAAGCTATTAGCAGAATCTTTCTAAGGCAGTCTTTAAATGTAGCTTCCTTCTAGCTAAGCCACTCCCCCTACTTACCAGATCTTTCTACACGTAATTTAAAGCTCACAGCAGTTAAGTCCTTTCAGTCACCTGCGATTTACACCTAGATGACTTTTCAGTTACCCATTCAGTTCAGTTAACCCAAACACACACTTTTTTTTTTTGTTTTGTATGTTAGTTTTTTTACCCTAAATTAAAGGTCCAAATACAAAAGTTCTTCTACTTTAGTCCCAGCAGAGAAGTTCAGTCACACAGCAGTCCTTTCTCCTGGTGTTTTCTGCCAAGCTATTCAAATGTATTTATTTATTTTTTTTTTATGGTTTGAACACGTTATTTAACTGACTTAATTGCAAAAGCAGTCATTAAAACACAGTTTTCTCCATGCAAACCAACTACAACCTCTGGGAAAGTAGTGGGACAGCGTCACTGCCTAGGCTCTCATACAAAGAAACGGGTTATATTAGTAGATATGGTTTGAAAGCGTTATTGAACTGCTATAGTAGTTTGCGATAGCCTTATGTCTGTTCTGCGGGGGCACTCCGCTCCCCACACCCGGTCCAGGAATATATTATTTTGAGCTCGGCAAATGATGCTGTCTCTAGTAAAATAGTTTAATAATTACACATTTCATTTTAGATGGCTTTAGTAGTTCGTGTAGCTTATATTTTTGTTCTGTGATTGCTCACCCCCACCCCCAGGTCCAGGTATCAGGCAAATGATGCTGTCACTAGTAAAATAATTTAATAATTACACTTTTCGCTTTAGATAGCTTTAGTAATTTGCAATAGCCTTATGTATCTTCTGTGGGGGCGTGACATATCAGTGACTGCAATGCGCATGCGGCTGTATTTCTCACTCGGCGCACTTGCTTCCAAGGTGTGTCCCTTAAAGTAAATATATGCCCGAAATCTACCTAGTATAACACACAGCATGGCAACTAGCAGTTCTTTTTCTGATTTACGTAGAAGCTGTTGAAGCTATAATGAAACATATGGAACACTGGAACCTAAGTCTGTACTAGTACCACACACATAAACTCCCAAATATCTATAACAGGTCACTGTCTCTGTACAAGATCCATCTAAAGTACTGATAGACAAAATACTGCATTCCCGTGTCTCTCTAGAAATACTCACATGGATTTATATTTGTTAGTGAGAAGCTTCACAAAGCCAGTTCCAGTTTTAAGGCACTGTTAATTATGTACACACCTATGTATTTTGTGTAATGTGTGCTGACTTTTTGTAAGTGAAGCTGCTCCCTTGTTTATCCCACAGAAGCATGTGTTGCACCATTACTGGTTCAGCTAAAGCTCTAGGGGCAAAATATTCTTTGTTAATGGAGATCCAGATCCCTATTTTGGTTGCAGATATCTTTCCAGCTGACAGCTTACAGTGTCCCTTTGCTGTGTTTACAATTCTCTTCCTCTGTTTCTTGCTGTGGAACAAGATGCTTTGTAATGCAGCCCCTGCCAACAATCAGTGCACTTTATCTGTCTTTCCACTGTTATCACACTCGCAGCCTTAGGGGCTATGCAGCCCGCTGGGCTGGCACCAGGAACAAACCATAAAACTGACATGGCTCAATGACATTAACTGTCAACAGGCATTCTTTTGAATGATGTCACCTAGTGGTGCCCAGGAGTAACTCCACAATCTTTAGTTCAATGGGTCAGTGAGCGACTGTGTGAGGAGAGAGAAAGAGGATGGTGCTTGAGCAATGTAATCTGTTTATACTTGTAAATGAAGGTTGAAATTTGAATGGTTATACAAAGTGCTTATGGCTGTTCATGCTCGCCATCCCTTACAGGTAATAGCTCCCTGTTGAGGTATCATGAAGCCACAGGAAAGCTCCTGAGGAGGGTCCATCCCTAGAGGTAGTAATGTGGGAATGAATTTCTTTAGACTAAAAGGACCATATACAGGGATGCCCCAAAACAGCAGGCAGCACCGGAATGAATTTCCTTTAGGCTAAAGGGACCTCAGGGAGGAAGCCCCAAAATAACAGAGCCAAAGGCAGTAAAAAGTAAAAAAACAAAGGAAGGCAGTATACAGCTGCAAATCTGGAGGCCTGGGTTTGAATCCCACCGCCCCCACTTGCATATACTGTGTGACCCTAAGCAAGTCACTTAACTTCCCTGTGCTCCCAGGTTGGACCTGTAAAAAAGCTTTCAGCTTTGTGTGTCTCACTTAGTTAAACAATTAGTGGGGGGGGACAAGATGCAAACATTCATTGACTCGAGTCCAGTCCCTGCTTCAGGCCACCGGACCTCTGCCAAGCATGGCCACGGCTCCTGTAGTCTGCTGCTTCTGCCATCACCTCAACCCACCTCCTGGACCAGCGCTGATGGATCTAGTCCCTGCTCCGGGCCACCAGACCTCCGCCAAGCACGGCTGCAGCTCCTGTAGCCTGCCGCTTCTGCCATCACCTCAACCCGCTTCCTGGACCAGCACCGATGGATCCAGCCCCTGCTTCAGGCCACCGGACCTCTGCCAAGCATGGCTATGGCTCCTGTAGCCTGCCGCTTCTGCCATCACCTCAAACTGCCTCCTGAACCAGCGCAGATGGATCCAGCCCCTGCTTTGGGCCACTGGACCTCCACCAAGCATGGCTGCGGCTCCTGTAGCCTGCCACTTCTGCCATCACCTCAACCTGCCTCCTGGACCAGCACTGATGGGTAATACCTCAGACCTAGGTCGGTTAAGCCGTGTGTGGCTGCCATTGGTCACAGCACCAACAGCTAGTGCCTGATTGGACCTCCTGCTTCCCAGACTGCCGCTGATTGGCTGGCTCTGTTCTTCCTGCCTTGCTCTGCTCGCTGGGCGCTGTGCCCCTAGACTTCTAGTGGATTTTGCCATAATCTTTTGGCCGCCTGTCCCCCCTCTGGCATGTTACTTAATTACACCTTAATCCCGCCAACTCACTACCTAAACCCCACCTCTCTTTACCCACTGGCTCCTCTCTATTGACACCTTGTCTACCCCCATGCCTATTTCCCTCCCCCTAATCATCCTTTGCCGGCTCTCTCAATCTCCCTCATACCCTCTGCCATCCACTGTCTCAGCTCTTCTATCCATGCACTCTCACTGTCTGTCCAAATATGTCTTCTCCTTCCCACTGTCACCTGCACACCTATGCCAGCGATGGCAGTACTCTCACACCTGTTCCTTCCTCTCCTGCTCCTTCTTTTCTGCCTCTCTCTTCGCTTCCTGGCCCCACCCATCCCCACCCTTCCCCTGCTCCTCCATCCTCCTTATTGCTTCTTGTTACTCCGGGGTACCCTCCATTACCCTATGTGTCCCCTGTATGGCCCTCCTCACAGTGTTACCATGATACCTTCCCGAATCATAAACTTTCTCAAGTCAGATCATCTTCCCACACTATACCAACTTATAACTCACGGACTTGGTCGTATGGTGCCCACCTATCTCCCCACCTACAAACAAGATGTAAATTGTCCCTTAAGGTTCTGTGCCTTTGCTCTTTTAAACTCATTCCCTCCTCCTCCTACTTATATCAGGAAATGTCCACCTGAACCCAAGCCCTGTCCGTCCATGCCCTGGAAAAACCCCTGGGACTCTAACTCTGGCTGCCATTAATATATGCAGTCTTCTGCCAAAGATTGATGCCCTCCAAGCCTTCATCTGCCAACACAACCCGAATATTCTTGCTCTTGTTGGAACCTGGCTGACTACAAAAGTCCCTGATCATGCTTTAACAATACAGGGGTACAACATTCACAGGTTGAACCGGGTAGCAAAGAAAGGGGGAGGATGTGCCATATATATCAAAGACTCTCTCATGTGGCACCCTATAGATACTGTCTCATCTGCTGACTCGGCCCAGATCCTTCAAATCAAAATTCTCTTAGGGCCAAATCAAAAAGCCCTTACCATTATCACTGTATACATTCCACTTAGAGTTCAAAGACCTGGTCTCCATGATGTTATAAGCTTTGTAAACACTCTGCCCCCAGACTCTGAACTTATTCTGCTAGGAGATTTCGATATTAACTGGTTTGCGCCTGATGCAAGTGCCCACAAAGGCTCTATTACAGCTGCTAACCTCTCGTAGATGGTTACGTCTGCTACCAGGACTAAGTACAAAATTGGCAACAATACCCTGCTTGACTGGGTACTCACCAACCACCCTGTTGGATCTCTCGCACCACAGTCCTGCCAGACTCTCTCAGTGACCACTCACCAATCATCTGTGAATGGACAAACATATTCGTAAAGCCCCCCCCCCAAAAAAAAAATCATCTCCAGTAGAGTCCTACCTCGTGGCAATCTGATCCACCACAAACAGTATCTAAAGTCTCAAGGCTGGTCACCGATATATCTGGCAACCAATGTCAACCTTGCTCTTGACCATCTCATCTCGACCTTCAACAAAGCTTGTGACCTCTATGCTCCGGTTAAGAGGTGTAAGGCGAAATCTATCTGCAACCCCTGTATCACGGCGGGCTACTAGCCCAATTGAAATGGGACCAACTCTGGGCTGTGGCTCAAACTACTGGAAAGTTACCGGACACTCAAAAATAAAAACAAACCTGAAATGCCTGTACTAAGGCCATAAAGCTCACGAAAAGCTCCTATTACAAAGAAGCACTCACAAATACCTGGGGTAAGGGATGAGCTTTTTGGGAGACTATGAAGGAACTCACAGGGAAGCAGGTTGAAACACCTCTGACCATGCTAGCAGTAGATGGCTCAACTACCCTCAATCCAATGGTCATTGCAAACACCTTCAACAAGGCATTCACAGATCTCAGCTCAGTCCTCCCCCTGACTACTTCGAACAAAGCACCTCCATCTCCAGCCCCCCTCAACTGCAATCTCATCTACCTCTCTTCTACTTTAAGGAGGTCAGACCATATGTTGCACACCGCTATATTGTCACAGCTATCTCTAAATCCAGAACCAGTGGTGATACCTTGGACCTTAAGTTTCAGTCACTTACCCTTGATGAACTTCTTTTCCCCTTAACAAAAATTCTGAATCTCTCCCTTACTAGCAGTAAATTCCCAGACAGATGGAAAACTGCGATAGTGACCCCGTCCTCAAAAGTGGTGACAGGTCAAATTATTCTATCGCCCTATCTCAATACTACCTCCACTATCTAAGGCCCTCGAGTGGATCGTGTCTGACCAACTTACTGACCATCTGGAGAAATACAACATCCTAGCTACAAAACAACATGGCTTCCGGAAAGGTCACAGTACCACCACTGCCCTCCTTGAGCTCACCAGAGCAGTTCATAAATCCCTTGACAACAGACAGTTCACAGGGGCAGTTTTCATCGACTTATCCAAGGCCTTCGATACTGTCCACCACAGGCTTCTTATTGACCAGCTACTAATTGCTGGCCTATCACCGGACTCTGCAACATGGTTCAACAGCTACCTAGATCGCCGATGGCAAAGAGTAAAAATTGCCAGTGGTCTCTCTGATTCCCTGCCCGTCTGCTCAGGTGTAACTCAGGGTTTCATCCTGGGTCCCCTGCTCTTCAGCCTCTTTTTGAACTCACTGCCACAATCCTGTTCTGAGCCCATCTTATTGTATGCAGATGATGCAGTAGTCTTCTCAACCCACAAAGACCCTTTAGCACTGCAACGTGTACTCCAGCATGATTTCAGCTCTGTTGAATCATGGTTTCACAAGCACAAGCTAGTGTTAAATCACAAGAAAACTAAATCAATGCTCTTCCATAGCCTGCAAAACCCACATAAGCAACACCAGCTGGCTATCTCTACTGCAAATGGTAACACCCTTGATCAGGTCCAGTCTTTCAAATATCTAGGGATCCTATTAGATCCTTGCCTCACATATGTGGCTCACATTGACAATGTTGCCAGAGATGCAAATACTCGACTTGGTCTACTCTATAAACATAGGCAACATCTTAACCCCAAGGCACTGACGATTGCCGTACAGAGCTCAGTGGTCTCGGTCATCGACTATGGTCTCATCATTTATAGCTCTGCCACGGCGACAACCCTCAGAAGGATAGCAGTTACCCTAAACAAGGCCTGTCGATTAATTACTGGTGCCCACCATCTTATCCACACCTGCGACTTGTATGCTCAGATCGGTTGGCTGCAACTATCAATCCGAATCAAGTACCTCACTTGAACAATGGGGAAGAAAATCCACCTCGGCCTTGCACCCCCGGAGTCATAGCTCTACTACCTGAGAACACCAATCAATGGAGCTCTAGGAGATCAAAGCAGCAGCTTCTGAAAGTTCCCCACTGTCGTATTAGCCTGGGCCAACACTCCTTTGCCTACAAAGCTCCACTCTGGCTAAATGATCTCGGCTGCACCATCTCCTCAGCCAAAACACTTGGGTTGTTCAAAACCAGTCTTTGGCACTATCTCTCTACCTCCAGCTCCTGTGATTGCTTCCCCTAAACTAAGACATTCACTTTCATAGCAAGCTGGTGGCACCCACCACACTGACCAGTCCAAACTGCCACACCTCGAAATCCCCTACCCCAAATGCTCTTACTTCCTCTCCCTGTCTCCTGCCTCCCCATCCTGCCCTTCCTCCCCATCTGCTGCATTATCCCTCCTCTTTGTACCCCCCCTTTTCTTGACATAGCACTTACTGGGCATTTCTTCAGACAAATGCCTCTGGCTGCTTCATCGTCTCATTCTCCACCATGCTGCTGTTCATCATACTAGCAGACCTAATACCTATACAGTCTGTAACCATTGCATTGCTTCACTCTGTGAAATGTTTTGTCTGAAATGTTTTGTCTACCATTTGTATTTCTCTGACGTGGAACCTTTGTAAAAGAGCCTTGGCTCAAAGGTATTTGTAATCCTAGACCTAAATAAAAATAAATGACTTCCATAAGGAGAGAGGTAACCACAGGTGAAGAGAAAGGTGCTTGCAGCACCTTCAAAAGCTAGTTGATTCATCTAACTCCGAATGTATATTAATTGGGGACCTCAGTCTTAATTAGAATGATGAAAGCTCCAAGAAATTAAAGGATCTATGCGATGCTAATAGTCTGTCCCAATAACACCTGCACCTACTAGACCCAACAGAAAGCACCCTAGTAGCTCCCTCTTGGACCTTATGTTAGTAAACAAGCTTCATAATTTCTCGCACAGCAGAGTGTTCTTCAATGACATAAGTGACCATTGTACAATAGCTTGCATTGGACACTCTCCCCCAAATAAAACTGGCCCCCACATTTTTACTGAAAAGATGCCTGAAGAATTTCTGTCAGAACGCCTTCTTGAAAGATCTAAGCAACATCGGGTGTCAGGACTTCTACCTAGCCTCATCAATTAGTGAGGCTTTCATTATCTTCCACAGCCTATTAACAGGGTTAATCGACAAACATGCCCCCCTTCAACTGATTAGGTGAAAAAAGAGATCTCCCGGATGGTTTTCTCCTAGCCTGAAGAAAGCACTCAGAGAAAGGGACTCCTGTTGGACAACAGCGAGGAAATCCCAACTGGAGGATGATTAGTTTGCATCTCACGTCTCCAGAAATGCCTGCACTAAATTAATTAGGTCTGAAAAAGCCAGGTACTTTCAGGCAAAACTTGAAGACAACAAAAATAACTCTGCCAAATTCTGGAGTATTCTCAAGGAAATTGAAGGTCAACATTCGGCTGCCTCTCACCCAGCCAGAATCATGACCAATGGAGTTACTTATACAGATGGAGTCACTATCTTAGAGCAGTTCAATGACCATTTCTCCATGGCAGGACTTGCCTTGATACCTCACCCATCAGTAAACAGCTATGTAGGCGATAGCGCGAATCTTAATCCATGCCATCCTTACCCTTATCAACCAAACCCTCCTTATTCAGCTTTTCCACAATTTCATTTAAGCAAGTGGAGGACCTCCTTTTGGCACTGGACACACAAAAAGTGCGGCACAGAATAACATTGCACCATTCTTCTTAAAGCTTGGCTACTGCTATCTGACGCCCCTATCACCCACTTATTTAACATCTCTTTGAGTCAGAGTGAATTACTCTGTCGCGTGGAAGACTGCCCATATTCTACCTCTTTTTAAGTCAGGGGACCCTTGTGACCTGAATAACTACAGGCCTATTTCTATATTCTCCACTCTCAACAGTCCTGGAAAGATTGTCAACATTCAAATCAGAGATCACCTGGACCAGCACAATCTCCTAAACCCTGGCCAGTCTGGGTTTTGGGCAAAACACAGCACTATTTCTGCTCTTGCAAAAGTAACTACCGATGGGCAAATTGCTCTAGACTCTAAAAAACACATAGTTGCTCTATTTCTCGACCTCAGCAAGGCCTTCGATACTATGGATCATAACATCATGCTTACATCACTGAGAAATATCAGCCTAGACAACCCTGCCATCAACTGGTTCACTAATTACCTTTCTAACAGATTGTAACAAGTTAAATCAGCAGGCAACCTGTCTCCACAGAAATCCCTATTGCGAGGGGTCCTCTAAGGCTCCATACTGGGACCTATTCTATTTGCTATTTACATCAACAACTTGGACTCCCACCTGCAAGTAGCTAACCTGCATCTATTTGCTGATGACACTGTACTCTATTCCTCAAATTCCTCACTTCTCACGGCCCACGAAGACCTACAATGAGACTTTACTGCCTTACAACATAGTCTCATCAAGCATAAACTCCTCAATTCCAAAAAGACTAAATCCATGATTCTCTCTCCAAAAGCAGCCTCTGGTCCCACACACATCCCACCATTACTAATGCTTTGGGGTGAACCCCTGGACTCAGTAGATACCTTTAAATACCTAGGGTTCTGGCTGGACAACAAACTTAATTTTTTATGCCACCTAAATGAAGTCTTGAAAAAACTAAGACAGCGACTCGGCCTATTCTATCGTATCAAACACCTGCTCACCACAGACTCTAGAAAAAGACTAGTACAGACCACTTTCTACCTGTACTTGATTATGCCGATTTCCTCTATGATCATTGCCCTCTCACAGCATTAAATAAACTTGACACCCTTTGTCACCAAGCCCTATGATTCATCTTTAACCTGTCTTTTCGCACCCATCACTGACTTCTGTACCAAATGGTGGGTTGGCCCTCACTTTCAACAAGGAGAAAAAGAAATGCGCTCATTTGGTTCTATAGAGCTATCACAGACAAGCTCCCTGCATATATTTCTAGCCTGTTCAAACATGCCTCTGGCTCCTATGGTCTCAGATGTTACGCAACACTTTGCTTCCAAGTGCGCAGAATGAAAACTATCCTTGGATTGTCCGCAATTAACTATGCACTCCCTTCACTTTGGAACTCTATGCAAAGTACATTCAAGCTTATCTCACTTCTGAGCCTTCTCTCCTTCAAAACCCTGCTAGTTGAGTATTTGCAGGAACCTTGTAGTTGCTATAGGTAATCTGTCCTTTCATTTATTGATGTCTCCACTCTAATAATTGTTAGTATGTCATCCTCCTTCTTCCCTAGGGATTCCAATACATACACTCCCTCCCTCACTCCATGGCTCTCACTCCCTTTCTCTGCCTTCACATATCCACTTGCAGGCCCCTGTCTGTTTACAGTTTCTACCTTCCTTTCTCTTTATCCTATTTGATATTGTTTTTTGCATATGTCTAATTGTGAGTTCCTGTGACGGACTCAAGTATTTTGTATCCAACCTTATACCGCAATCTGCTGATGTTACAATCTTTGTACTACTGTATCTGTGTGTTTGTACTGCTCCTTGTCCAGGACCACTTTGAAAATGAGCTTGCTCAATGGTGTTGATGCCTGGTTAAATAAAGTTTGATTTGATTTTGATTTGATTTGATTTGACTGAAAAAGTGTGAGGAGACACTATCCAACTCCTGAATTGGAATATAGGACCAGCATCTGTCTCTAACCCTCGACAGAATTAACTAGCTAGTTTATGTTATGACTCTACCCAGGGAATGAAGGCATTTTATTTAATTTATTTATTTAAGTCTTTAGTAACCGGTAAAGTGCACTGATCCAGGGACCGCTTTTCAGCATGTGGATATACAGACATCATCGGTGAACAAAGTGGATATACAGACATCATTGGTGAACAAAGAAAGTGACATAGGAAAGTAAAATTAATGAGAGGCTGAAAAAACAATCACTACATCATGATAAGCAACAATTATTATACATTATTTACTAAGGATAAGTGGCCAGTGCAAATTAATGCATGATGTAAAACAAACAAGCAAACAAAAAAACATAGAAGACAATAGCCAAGTGGGACGTGTACGGACTAAACGTTCCCGGATATTTGATCTCGATTAAAATGTTGCGGTAAATTGGTTGCAGGGACAAAATACAGTTACAGTAATCATCACCGATAAGAAATAGAGATGGACAGATTGTGTTAGGTAAAATTCTTACTGGACAAAAGGTCGTCTCTCTGGGTGTAATGCGCTGATGATGTGCGATACAGCATCTACAAGCGACAGGTGTGTAATGCTTATGCACCGATTGACAATGTTAAATACTAGCTGAAAAGAAGTAAATAGTTACAAATGAATTGCAGTAAGCAGTAAAAAGCATTTAAAAGTGTCCTATAAAGTCTACAAGGGCTTGAGGTATGTAATGCTTATGCCACGATTGATGAAGTAACACACTGGCTAAAATGTTATAAGTGACAAAGTAATTTATTTAAACAATTGAAAGCATTTAAAATCACTTAAAAGTGTCCTATAAATAATTAAAAGCTAAAAACTCAAAGAGAAAGCAGTGTGCAACCTAGCAATGTGCAAACTCATTAGGCAACATTTATTTCTATAACAGCAGCAATGTCAATCAGATATTGTTTGGGCTGTCTGTTTGCAAAGTCTTGACATATTGCCATAAAAAACTTTGTTGACCGGCAGTATTTGCTATTTTTACGTGGGTGCTGCTGCCCAAGTTCCACCTGGCATCTGTGGAGCCACTGCATGCTGTTCCGCCGAGCTTGCAGCCAGCTTAGCTACGTGTAGGATGGCTTGCACACCAGTTCGTGAAACAGCCCTATGCCATGCTTCAGTGGCATTGTTGCTCCTCGGTGGTTCATTTATTACCCGCAAATGCTGGTTCCAAAAGCCTACAGGAAAACAAGGCTGTCTCCTGTTTTTCCTGTTTCTTGACAGCCTACCAATATATGTGTCCTCAAAATAGTGAAACAGACATTGCAGGTCAGCATACTCTTCATCCTCCTGTAGTAACTCGAAGTAGTTCGCAACCATATCTTCAGGCATAAATGCTAATCCTAGCAGACATCGAAGTTTGTGTGCAAACTTCTCATACATCACATACCGTTGTTGTAACCCCTCCTGCTGTACTCGCCTCCAAATTGCTTGCCCTAGATGAAAATTACAACCAGCAAGCTCTGCTGTGGGAACCATCTGGGCGAATATGCTTATGGCTGCTATTTCAAAAGTCAGTCATAACAATGACAGGACTACATTTCCACCTAGCAGGTCTTTAAGGTATCCAAGAATTTTTAATAAATGATCTCACTATGACCAGGTAAAAGTGCGTATGCACATGGTCTGTTAATGCCATGCACTTGGGCATGCACGGTACATATCTGATCATCTTCTGTGGAAGCAACACTAAATGTTTCATCACAAAACCAATGTGGCTGGTCGTTTAATATTTTTAGGTCACTGTCACTAGCAAATATGACGATGCCATCTTCATTTATGTGCAAAAATGGTTCATCACTGACTGTATTGGGGTACTGTTCAAGGTCACTGTCACTAGGGCCTCCATGTTGCCTGTGTCTCCGGACATCACGTCATAGTGTTTCCATAGTTGACAACAAGTGCGCATGGCTAATAGCCACATCTTGGAGTGCCTGATGCACAACATTTCTAGTTGATTCGTCAGATTCACAAGCTTTTCATTTCATGCAAGCTAGGGCATTTATTACTTCAATACGACTGTGCTGAGGTGCATGGTTGTGGTCGGTGGGCTCCTTACAAATAGTTTCACCACGGGTGTGCACTCGAGCTCTGCAGGTTCTAAGCTCGCAACGCCAAATAATTTTCCCACCACTTCCATTATTCTCTTTAGTACACAGATAGTTTTTCAAGCACAGTTTCTGCTTCCCCTTCTGAGAAAGAACAAATTCCATGACTCAAAGCACAGACAGAAATGCAAATTACTAATGAGTACATCCTGTAAGACCTTTTTTATAACGATGTAATCACTAGCCAATCAATCAAGCACATAACGATTGGGCTAATTAAAGTAATTGATACTAAATGTTGCCCAAATTACAGATGAGTGCAAGCACAGAGAGAACGAAGATAAGGAACAGTTGGTAGAGAGATGGGAGAGAGCGATGTGATCAATAGCCAATCAATCAAGCACATAATGATTGAGCTAATTAAGGTAGTTGATACTGAATGCTGCCCAAATTACAGATGAGTGCAAGTACAGAGAGAATGAAGATAAGGAACAGTTGGTAGAGAGATGAGCGAGAGAGAGGTTTGTTTTACAAAACCGTGTTAATAAGCTTATAATAGAAATGGTATGAAAGGTCGTTGATCGGCTGTTGAACAGACGTCGCAAACATTTAGTCGCCACTGAAACTATTTGACCACGATCAGTATACCGCAACAATACTAAGAATCAGCATTATGCCCGCAACGGCTAGTCTGTGGCAACAAATTAGCGATTGAAAAGTCTGTATGCCAAGTGGGAAGCCCAAGAAACAGGCAGTGAGGGATGTAAGACAGGAGTCCAAAGAAATGGAAGAGGGCAGGGAGGTCAAAGCAGCCAAGAAGGAAAAGTCAGAAAGGAAGGGAGGTTATCCAAGCTAGCAACGGCATGTGACCTCATCAAGCAGCCAGGATTTGAGATGTGTCTTGAAAGCACATAGGAGTCAGAGAGATGGATTGGCATGGGGATTCTGTTACTCAGACTGGGAGCAGCTACAGATAACACTCTGCTACCCATAGCCAAGGAAACTTTTGGATGGGGGACTGAGGATGCATGCAGACACCTCGAGGGAGTTCTGGTCTTGAGGAGAGACATAAAAGGGGAGGCTTCATCATGACTGATGGTGCTGTCCCGGAGGCAGCCAAGCCCATAATCAAATCTGCAGTTTAGTGGGAGCCAGCCAAAAGTCTGGTAGAGGTGGCAGTGGTGAGTGGAATATGGTGACAGGAGAGTGAAACAACATATGTTGTATGTGGAGCAGAGGTGCACATGCAAGGCTGAGGATGTGTGTGAGTAAATAGGGAGCAGCAGTCAATCAAGGGTAACAGATTGCCTAGGGCAATGGTTAAACAGGCTTCCCTGGTCAGAAGTGACTTTATCCGATAATCTGCACCAAGTTTTTGGTTAATACAGTGGATAACAGAGGAGATATGATCTGAAAAGAAGAGGGACAGGTCCAGCATACTCCCAGATGTTTGAAAGTTAGTACATTTTCAAGTACAGTGTCGCCCGTGAGATACTACTGAGAGGGTGGACCAGCCTTGACGACCTTTAGATAGAAAGAGTTTAAACCCAATAGCATGGATTTAGTTTTTTAGCATTCACAATTAGGCAATGTGAGTGGAACCAGGTGTGTGGTAGCAGAGTAGTTGTCGGATAAAACCCTGGATCCTTGTCACTAGTGAAGAGGACAAGGTCATTTGCATAATACAGGGCATCACAAGTGAGACAGTCAGAGGGAGAGTTTATAAACAGAGAGAATAAGAGTGGCCAAGGATGGAGACCTGGGGTACACTGGTAGTGACTGGGAGGGTGGGGAGGTAGAAGGTCCCACATACTAACTGTGATCTGTCTGAAAGGTAACTTTGGAACCACTGCATGGTCTCAGTCGAAGCAGCCAAGGTTGCAGAGGAAAAGAGTAACAGGGTGTGTTTGACCAGGTGAAAACTTTAGACAGGTCGGCAAAGAGGCTACGTTTGCCCTTTCAAGGTCCATGTTCTAAGAATATGACTGGTAAACAGGGCAAGGGCAGATGTGGTGAGTGGTGTTTATGGAAGCCGTGTTGTTGTTTGGACAGTAGGTTGTGTGTGTCAATATAGTCAGACAGTTGTCGGTGGATAGTCCTTTCCAGGAGTTTACTAAGGTGGGGGAGCAAGGACAGAGACCGATAGTTATCTGGGGATAGCGGGTCATCAGTCTTAAAAATCGGGACCACCCTGGCATGCTTCCAAATGCTGGGCACTGAGGAGGTAGTCAATGCTTGGTTAAAGAGGTAGGTGAGTGGTTTTAAGATGGCAAGTGATATAAGTTTAAGCATAGCAGGGGAAAAGACCATTGCTGTCCGGACTGCCACAGCTAGGCAGGCTCTTCAGCAGTTTGGCAGTGTCCCTGGGGTGATGGTCTGGAAGGAGAAAGAGAGGAGGGAGGAGTTTGAGGGGTATGGGTGGGGGATGATCAGAGACCAGTGGTCACCAGGGTAGCAGCTTGCTAAGGAGGGCAGGCAGGTCTGTCAATTTTTATTGAATGCCTCGGTCACAACAATGGGGTCAGCCAGATGTCCGGAGGGTGTCAAGGTGAATAATGGGTTATGAGTACATGGGTTGAGTAATGAGCTGACCTCGCCCCAGTTGCTATGCGGTTTTCAAGACTGTCCTTTGTTTGCCCTGAAAGAAGGCACTTTTGGCAAGGGGCTGACTGCTTACAAAGGTTTCGTAGCAACCGGTATTCATTCAGTTGGGAAGGAGGGGGCTGTTTTGTAGGATGACCATAGCTTATCCCTTCTCCTCATCATGGCCAGGAGATCTTTGGTAACCCAGCACATACAGCCACCCTAACTCGGCGAGGTAGTCAGGGGGAAATGTTGATTTTGGAGATGGAGGAGTGCAGTTGTGAAGAAACTCTTAGCCTCGGACACGTCAAAGAGGGTGTAGAAGGCTGACCAGTTTATCACTCGAACATCATGAAGGAGGGAGGGGATGTCTGGGTGATTGAAATTATGGAAGGAGAGTAGTTTAGTCGGTGGGCGCTTGGTCTTTGAGGCCCAGGCCAGGTACGTGGGGGAGTGATTGCTAATGGCATCAGAAACAGCGCCCAATAGGAGCACCCTGTCCTCTCTATTGGCGATTACCCAGTCAAGAAGTGTATGGTTTTGGGTACTAGGGTTGTGCCTGGTGGGGATGGTGATAATTTGGACTAGGTTATGTAGCTAGAGTTGGTTAGAGTAATCAGGTTCCTGGGCACTAAGCCAGTCCAGGTTGAAAGCCCCAAGGAGGATGGTGTCCCTGGACCCTGGCATTGGTGGCTGACTCTCTTGGCTTGAGCTGCTACTTATGATGACTCTAACCACTACTGAATTTGGAATCCAATTTAGGGGAACAGTTTAGATGGGAAGGCTCTGGCACTATTCCTGTAATGAGATAATGTTGTGAGGTGCTGCTGAGACAATCAGCACAGCCAAACGGGCCCCCAACACCCATGAAGAAGGCCCAACCATTAGGTTGTAGGGGTAGGGAAAGAGCAACTTTGGATGGCTTTCACCTGACCATGAGTCAGACAGGCCTAACCTATAACTGATTACGATAATAAGGGGACTTAAGGAAAGGGAATACAGATGTGATCAGGCAGGCCATAGGCAGATACTGGGAGGACTGCAATGAGAGATATTGGCAAAAAGATCTGCATGGCTGAACAGACCCCAATGCAAAGGCCCTACCCTCAAGACACAGGAGACAACAAAAACAAATACCAAGAGGTGCCTGAGTCAATCTGCATAGCTAACAGGTCCCACATGAAGAGGTTGCGCCTCAGAATGTAAGAAGTCATAACTGTTCCCTCTACTCCTCCCTATCCATCCTTCCCACAGCCCTATGTCACCAGTCCACTGTGCCTCTTTCATCTCCAAATTCTGGTTTGAGACCCTGTTCTCTTACCTGTCCTCACTCCTCTCCTATTCCTCTGTCTCCATACTCCCTCTGCTCCAGGTATCCTCGCCTTTTCTCTTCCCAATTCCCCTCCTCTGGAGGACTGTCAGCCTTCTCCTCACTAGCGCTCTAGCCACAATGGTTACCAGGGCACAGCTGGGGCACAACAGATGGCAGCCAGGGCATTGATATATGGTTACTGTGAGGAAGCTCTAAGCCATGGGGAGCTTCAACTGAGGCACAGCATTTACCAGAGCACGTGCCCTGGCGAACCCCTGGTGTAGAGCCACCACTGCTTCTCCTATCATCTCCCCTCCCAACGGAATCTGCTCCCTTCCTCTCTCTATCTCTGCCCCTTCCCTTACTCCCTTAGGCACCAGCTAAAACTCCTTCCCATTCCACCCTGCTCTTGTTATTCACTTCCCAGATCATTCCCCGTTTTACTATGTTAAATTTTTTGTCTGATCCTTTTAATTGTTTTACTATGTTAAACTGTACTGTTTTTTTTTTTTTGCTAGTAATTTTTGTGTTTTTTCTCATTTTCCTCCAGACCAGGACCCCAGCAGTCACGCGTGTGTGTGTGGGCGCACACACGCTGGGTGCCGGCTCGGCCTCTTCCACTCCACCCCTGGCAATTGCTGCCACCCCCCTCACCTACACATCCCATCAGATTTCCACCCAATAGGAATGAAACTAGGAGGGGGCACGGACAACCACCCCAGGAGAGCAAAGCTGTCTTTCAGCTGCTCAATCCCACTCCCTCCCACCCCGGCTCCCCGATGACCCAAGGCTGTTCCTGAACCCAGGTCACCTGCATGGTGCGAGGTAAGGCATCCAGTGCCTCAGCCTTCTATGCCACCAGGCCGGCCTACTGTATTTTGTTTTTACTTTATTTTGTATCAGTAACAAAAGCATGCACAGTATTAGTTTTTGTATTTCCAGTACCCTTTGTACATGCTTTTGTTTCTGTATTTCCTGTACCCTATGCGTATTCTTTTGTTTTAGTATTTTATGTACCCTCTGTGCATGCTTTTGTTTCTATATTTCCTGTACCTTCTCCCCTGGCTCACTCCTGGAAATGAGCCTTGGCTCAGTGTGCCTTTCCTGGTTAACGATTTTCAAATCAATAACTAACTACAACACCAGGAGGTGCTACCGAGTCAGTCTGTATGGTTAAATTGGCCATGGAGGGGGGATCCTACCCTGAAGGTCGGGGAAAAGTGATGACAATGCCAAGAGGTGCTGGTAAGTTAATCTGCACAGCTAAAAGGTCCCATTAAACTCACGAGGGCCCCAGCGTCTAGACGTTAACTTCACAAAGCAGGGCAAGTTCATCAAACTTGTTGTCTAAAGACCAACAATTCCTAGATAGTTAATTTCGCAGGAGCGATTAATGTCCGGCACTGAAGTAAGAGGGAATAAAGGGAAAGGTGAAACCCAGGTCTTGAGGAGGGAATCCAGAATAACAGCTATCTAGAGCTTAGTTGAAGGTCAATGTGTACTAGATCCTAACATTTCAGTCCAGAAAGAAAAAAGTAACAGGCACCTGAAGCTAATTAGAGGAAGGAGACATGGGCACAGGATCAGATGATGTATGCTGAGTACAAACAGACAGATGTGCTGCATATTTTTCAGAACCTGTACAAAATATAGCAGGAGGTCAGAATGCATTATGCTAGCCAGTTTGCAAGAAAGTATGAAGCAAACTGATAAGCATGGGGTTGTGTTGTACGCTGGAATTAGATCCAGCAAAACAGCAAAGGCATTTACATCATGCACCACTGTAAAACCAGTGGTGAAATTGGAAATGTTTCGGTGAGGGAATACTTTTATGTAGATTTAAAGGTGGTGGAACTGTTATTTCTATGTTGTAGAACTCTTCTGTTGTAGTCAATGAAGAAAGATGATAGAGGTGGTGGAACTGTCATACAATTCATGTGGTGGAAGCGGCCATAAAAGGATGCAAAACGTCTGAAGCATTTCAGTTCCCCATCACCGCAGTGACCACAAATGCTGATTTTGGATTGCCTCTGCACCGCAGCAGAATGTGGCATCCATACTGATCTGTTTGTGGCAGAGCTGCAAACTCTGTACCAACAGGGTAATGTAAGCAGCTCTACAATTGCAATTCCCAACTCAGCTACCAGCATTAAGATTCACAATCACAGCTTACAACACTGCTGTTATCAGCCACCCTTTCTGGGACAGTATAAGTACATTTTCTGTGTTCTGTTTTATTTATTCATCTACCTGTTGTTTTTTTACTTAGTAAAGGGCACCAGAGTGCATCTATGGTTAGGGTTACAATTTTATTTATTTTTATTTATTTATTTGTTCTAGGATTACAAATACCTTTGAGCCAAGGCTCTTTTACAAAGGTTCCACGTCATTGGTACAATTGAGACAATCATAAGCAAAGATAACAGTTTATAAAATTAAAACAAAAACAACACATAGTCTTGTAGATGAAAAAAGAACAATAAGGTGAAACTTTGGGGAAGGGAAAGGGAAAGGAGGAGGGTGAAACCAGGGAGACTAAGTGGGTGGGAGAAGGGAGGTAGGTTGGGGGGGACAGAGAGAGGAGAGGTGGAAGGCGGATAAGAATAGAGGTAGTGCAGCCAGGTGGCATTTGTCATGGGCCAGCAGGGGAGGTGAAGATAGGAAGGGGGGTGCTGGCAAAGTGCAGGAGTAGATGTGGGTCCAAAAGGGCATCTTCAGCTATGGAACCAAAAGATATGTTTAGCCACAACAGTCACAGAGGTTGGAGGCAGTCAGTGTTAGGTGGAGACAAGTCTTAAGAGTGCTGAGCGATAGTGAAGATGAGATGTTGCTGGGAAGACCGTTGTACCAACTAGTGGCCCAGTAAGCAAAGGATCTTTGGCCTTGTGTTGTGCGGCAATGCGGGACTTGCAGAAGCTGAGATTTGATCCTGGTATGTCGGGTGTGGATTCTCGGTTGTGTGAGGGCACAGACTTCAGGGGGGCAAGGCCCAGCAAGATTTTCTAGTAGTAATACAAGTTTGGTGTTTTATTCGATTGGCAAGATTCAACCATCAGTTTGAGAATAGAGGTCACAGGTGTGAGTTAGGCGTTGGGAGCCAGTGACAAGTCGACAGGCCTTGTTGAGTGCGGTGGTTGTAGCAGAGCCGCAAATGATAATGCCATAATCGATGGATATGATGGAGCTCTGGACAGCGACAGTGAGGGCTTCAGGTGTTGTTAGAAGTTAAAACCCGAGTTTTGCACTTAAATAATGATGCCACGTCTAGAAAGAATAGCCCGAATTAGCACACATGGAGTTGGTGCCAGGATCTCTTGATCCTACAAATTTGGTAAAAATCAGTTCATTGGTGTTAAAATGAGTCCCTTGATGACGACACTGTGCCTAGCCTCAAAGCATCAGGGTTCCTGCTCCTAGTCTCCACCTATTTTGCGTGTCTTTGAAAGGAAGCTTAAAAAAGTAAATGAATGTAGTAAATTCCAGCAGGTGAATCAACGTCTTTCTTGTGCTCCTTGACTTCTAGCTCCTTCTGTTCCCTGAACATTTTGTTAAAGGCAGCACTGGGATTTACTAATGGGGCCGCAATCCCCACCCCCAAGGACAGCGTGATAACAGTTCTAGAAGGTTAAAATACCTATAGCTCAAAACTGCTGAGAGTGTTTTTTACTGAAAACTGTGCAGTTTGTATTAAAATATAAAGAAAATAAAATGCAGTTTTCATACATGTGCAGTTCTTTTTCACAATGTCCTATTCATAAGGTGTCTTTTGTGATAACAGTATTTCCCATTTTGTGACTCGAAATCCATTTTTTGTAAAATGTTTTCAAGACTATTACTGGTCAGGAAAATATGTTCTACAAAGGAAACTGCACATCCAAAACAGAAAAGAATCCCCAGAGCATGTGTGGTTGACACAGTGGGGTATAAGACTGATTCTCCAAGTGTTTTTGTTCTTAAGAAAAAGCAGTAGTTCTTTAAATTATGTCTGGTTTATCCCATACCTTATTTATAAAGTTCAATTACCTGGGAGAGTGTTGCTGTTTCTTTATCACCCCCTTACCTGTTTTGCATATAGTTTTATGTGAAATCTAACAACAAATAAATAAATTAATAATGAAATTAGCGCTTTGTAGGTCACAAACACAGGGCCTGTTTTGTGACTCACAAATCAGTTTTCATCGCGATACAATTTCAACTTTCATGACAGTCTCAAAAGAGAAAAATACAGATGACTTTGCAGGGTCCTGTATGGCCTGTCTGAATCAAGTTACAACCGAACTCCTACTTTGCACAAAGCAATTAAAGATTCCCCTCCTGGTCCGCACAGGATCCTGTGTGAAGCAAATTATGTCTAACCTTCAGTGCAAAACAAGATATGAATATCATTTCTGAAAAAGGCCACTCAGAAAGCAAGCTACAGGTCTGGCACAGTGAATGCCACTGCGCAGCTCTTTTGTTAGTGGCCCGCATGGTCACTTGTGAAGAAAGTTGCAGGTCTGGCACAGTGAACTTCACTATGCAGCTGTTTCATTAGTGGCCCCCAAGGCCACTTGTGAAGCAAGCTACAAGCTGGTGTGGTGAACATCACTATGTAGCTCTTTTCTTAGTGGCCCACATGGCCACTTGTGAAGCAAGTTATAGGTCTGGTACAGTGAATGTCACTATGCAGCTCTTTTGTTAGTGGCCCACATCGCCACTTGTGAAGCAAGCTACAGGTCTGGTGCAGTGAATGTCACTGTGCAGCTCTTTTCTTAGTGGCCCGCATGACCACTTGTGAAGCAAGCTACAGGTCTGGTGCGTTGAATGTCACTGTGCAGCTCTTTTCTTAGTGGCCCGCATGACCACTTGTAGAGCAACCTACAGGTCAGATGCAGTGAATGTCACTGTGCAGCTCTTTTCTTAGTGGTCCACATGTCGACTTGTGAAGCAAGCTGCAGGTCTGGTGCTGTGAATGCCACTATGCTGCTCTTTTGTTAGTGGCCTGCATGGTAACTTGTGAAGCAAGATACAGGTCTGGCGCAGTGAATGTCACTGTGCTGCTCTTTCATTAGTGGCCTGCATGGCCACTAGCGAAGCAAGCTACAGGTCTGGTGCAGTGAACGAGACTATGCAACTGTTTTGTTAGTGGCCTGCATGGCAATGTGTTAAACAAGCTACAGGTCTGGTGCAGTGAACGTGACTATGCAGCTCTTTTGTTGGTGGTCTGCATGGCGACTTGTGAAACAAGCTACAGGTCTAGTGCAGTGAACGTGACTATGCAGCTGTTTTATTAGGGCCCGCATGGTGACTTATGAAACAAGCTACAGGTCTGGCACAGTGAATGTCTCTATGCAGCTCTTTTGTTAGTGGCTGGCATGGCAACTTATTTATTTATGACTCTGATAACTGGGTAAGTGCACTTTTCCCAGGGACCATTGTCAGACACGACCCGGACCACGTAACATGGCACAGGATGGCGGGGAATACAAAATGAACAACTAATTACACATGAGGTGATAGATTCAGATACAGCAATTAAAGCACAATGCATTGGTAAGGTTCAAGTCCAGTGAATGGCAGCGAAAGCTGTTTACAATATGACGCTTGATACACAAACAGCAATTGTAGGCAAAGATAGATACAAAGGTCAGGTGTGCATTTTGCAAACATAGCATATACAGTGGGTAACAACTATACAGTGTGTCATGCATAGAAATAAATGTACAGTATGTACAAGGCTGTGAGGTGACACATCAGTAACCTATAGAATAATAGCAGGCACAAGGGCACAGTGTAGGCAGGGGACTGGTGTGGCTAGGTGTTAAACCCCTAGGCATTGGGAGACTGGTGTGGCTAGGGTGGGTAAACCCCTAGCAGTTAATTGCCTAGTGTTGCCAGGTGGGTACACCTGGGAACAGTGGCAGGAGGAGTTTGGTGAGCAAGCTACAAGTGTGGGCGCAGTGAATGCCACTACACAGCCCCTTGTTATTGGACCGACATGGCCACTAGTGAAACAAGCTACAGGTCTGGCGAGCAAATGTTACTATACAGTTGTTTTATTAGTGACCCACGTGGCCACTTGTGAAGGAAGCTACAGGTCTGGTGCAGTGAATGTCATTATGGAGTTTTTGTTAGTGGCCCGCATGGCCACTTGTGAAGGAAGTTACATGTCTGGCGAGGAATGTCATCACGCAATTGTTTTATTAGTGGCCTACATGGCCACCAGTGAAGCAAGCTACAGGTCTGATACAGTGAATTTCATGATACAGCTCTTTTGTTAGTGGTCTGCATGGCCTCTTGTGAAGCAAGCTACAGGTCTGGTGCAGTGAACGTGACTATGCAGCTCTTTTGTTAGTGGACAGCATGGCAACTTGTGACACAAGCTACAGGTCTGGTGGAGTGAATGTCACTGTGCAGCTCTTTTGTTGGTTGCAGGCATGGCGACTTGTGAAGCAAGCTACAGGTCTTGTGCAGTAAACATCACTATGCAGCTAGCTCTCTTGTTAGTAGCCGGCATGCTGACTTGTGAAACAAGCTACAGGTCTGGTGCAGTAAATGTCACTATGCAGCTGTTTTGTTAGTGACTGGCATGGCAACTTGTGAAGGAAGTTATGGGTCTGGCGCAGTGAACGTCACTATGCAGCTGTTTTGTTAGTGGCCCACATGGCAATCTGAGAAGCAAGCTACAGGTGTGGCACGGTGAATGCCACTATACAGCTCTTTTGTTAGTGACCCACACAGCTACTAGTGAAGCAAGTTACAAGTCTGGTGCAGTGAATGTCACTGTGCAGCTCTTTTGTTAGTTGCAGGCATGCTGACTTGTGAAGCAAGCTACAGGTGTGGCGCAGTGAATGCCACTATACAGCTCTTTTGTTATTGACTGACATGGCCACTAGTGAAACAAGCTACAGGTCTGGCGCAGTAAATGTCACTATGCAGCTGCTTTGTGAGGGGCCAAAATAAGGTACTATGCTATCTATCTTACAAAGCCAGGAAATAAATTGCAAAGAAAGGGGGGAGACACTAATGCACAAGTTAGAGTCTATTATTAAAGCAACAAAAATAAGGTCACTAGATACTGTTTTTTAAAAAAAAATTCCACCGCCCACCATGCACCACTTTGTGAACTGTAGCACAGCAAATCCAAGCTTCAAACATATGTTTTAACCTTATAAATAAATAAAATAGTGCCTGGAATACAGTTACAGCCCATGATGAGCACTGCACTTCCTGCTGGTGCAGGTCACTCCAGAAGCAAGCTCCAGGTGCTGGTACGGCTTGTGTGGCCATGCAACTGCCTGCTGCCAGTGAGTACAGTGTTTGACCACCACAACACCCGACCCAGGACTGGTGCACTGGACATGACCATGGAATGTAGTTTGTGTGACCATGCAACTGTTTAGTGAGTGACCCAAAGCACCATTCATGAAGTCCACTATAGGTCTTGTGCTTTTAAGTGAGCATGTAGCTGCTCTGTAAGTGGCCAACAGGGTTCCATTTTGGGCCCATTGTTGTTTAATAGTTATGTTAATTAGTTAAATTTCTCAGATTCAACTATTTTTTCCACTTATACGCTGATGGTACCATTATATATACTTCAGATCTTACAGTAAACAAAATTCAGGTTAAGTTACAGAAGGTCTTTAATGAGTTGCAGATTTTTTTGGGATAGTAGTTTAGTTTTAAATCCAGAAAAGCCACAGTCGTCGTTATTTCATCGATCCTTGATTACTCAGGAAAACTTGATACTGAAAGTGGACACCCTGGAGGGATTCCCTATCCAGCAGGTCCAGTCTTATAAATATCTAAGCTTATGGCTCGATGAGTCCTTAAATGGGTGGGGGGTTAGTTCACATAAACAGTGTAATTAAAAACACAGGGAAAAATTAGGAGCTCTGTATAGGGTTAGATCCTGTATGAGCCCTGAGGTAAGCGAGAGGGTTGTCAACACAATGATAATCCCTGTGTTGAACTATGGGGACTTTATCTACACTTGTGGTAGAAAAAGTGACTTGAAGAGATTGGAGGTGTGCCATGGTAGATTAACTGAATTTATTTGAATGTCCCAGCTCACTCATTAGTATCTCTTATACAACCATTTGGAATCGCCGAGGCTTTCAGAATACGGACAGGAACATCTACTTGCATTTATGTATAGTGCTGGATGGGTACTTTACCCCATATATAGTTGCAGGGATAACAAAACTGGATAAATTGAGTTAATTAAGAACAGCTAAGGCCCCAGATTTTGAAATTCCTAAATGTAAACTAGAAATCGGTAGGCAGTCTGTTTTACACAGGGGTCCTCTTGAGTGGAATAAAATACCTGCAAACATGAAGATTAAAAAGGGGAGAATCTCTTGGACAGGGATTAAGTCCTGGTTTAGGAAATTGGTTATTTGCTCTAGACAACGTTGCCATCATTGAAATTGTAGGATATTTTATGCTATTACCTGCCTGTAACGCTGCATGAGTGATTAATGTGTATTGAAGGAGACATTTGGAACATCTGGTTGTCAATGGACTACAGGACCAAAGCAGCATGGTTTCACCAGGGGGAGGTCATGTCAGACCAACCTTGTTGAATTTTTTGACTGGGTGACTAGGGAGGTGGATCGGGGAGGGCAGTGGACATGGCCTATCTGGACTTCAGCAAGGCCTTTGACGCTGTGCCACATAGAAGACTATTACACAAATTGGGGATATGGGTGTGGGCAGGACAGTAGTGTGGTGGGTACGTAACTGGCTGGGCGGCAGGACACAGAAGGTGGAGGTAAATGGCTGTCACTCCACAGAGGGAAAAGTGACCAGTGTGGTACCACAGGGATCAGTGCTGGGACCGTTCCTATTCAACATCTTCATCAATGACATTGCGCAGGACCTAGAAGGCACAATTTCACTATTCGCTGATAACACAAAGCTCTGTAACAGAGTAGACACACCAGAGGGTGTAGACAGAATGAGAAGGGACCTGCAGAAACTTGAAGAATGCTCAGGGGGTTGGCAGTTGAAATTCAATGCAAAGAAGTGCAAGATAATGCATATGGGGCACAAAAACCCTGGCACAATATATCAGTTGGGGGTGAGGATATAGCATGCACCAAGCAGGAAAGGGATCTTGGGTTTATCATCTCTGATTGACCTCCAAGGTCACCCGAGAGCACAGAATAGACAAGAAGCAGGTAAAGCAAATAGGATGCTGGGATGCATAGGCAGGGGCATCACCAGCAGGAAAAGGGAGGTCATAATTCCACTATACAAGACACTAGTGAGGCCCCACCTGGAGTACAGTGTACAGTTCTGGAGACCTTACCTATGTAAGGACATAGACAGGGTAGAGAAGGTTCAGAGTAGGGCAACAAAGATGGTACATGGATTACATCACAAGTCCTATGAGAACAGGTTGAAGGAATTGAATATGTACTCCCTGGAGGAGAGGAGGGAGAGAGGGGACATGATAGAGACATACAAGTATCTTACAGGGAGGAACAGGGTGCAGGAATACACTATTATTAAGCGAAAAAGATGTTCCAGGACTAGAGGGCATGGGATGAAGTTGGAGGGAGGACGATTCAGAGGAAACATGAGGAAGAACTTTCACAGAAAGGGTGGTGGACAAGTGAACACCCTACCAGAAGAAGTGGTGGGGGATGAAACAATCATGGGATTTAAGAATGCATGGGATAGACATAAAGGAATTCTGGAGGTCAAGGGTAAGGGGCAACAGACTTCTAGGAAAACATAAATTGAATTTACAAGTTCAAATGGGCAGACTGGATGAGCCATAGGCCCTTATCTGCTGACACTGTCTACGTATCTATGTATACCTATTTAGTCATTGTTTATTGTCTATTGTTCTATGTCTTTTGTATTGTACAATTGCCTGATAACTTCTAGGACCTCATTGTAAATAAGCACTAGCTCAATTGAGATTATCCTAATTCACATAATGTGTATGAATAAAACATTTTACTTACTTACTTACCTATACTGACAACTTGTGGAGTCTCATTGCAGCCTGGTGGAAGGAGGAGGAGGATCTCCCTTGAACTCTCTTCTGAGGAGTGAAGGTGGGTTCTCTTGGTGTTGTGCTGCCCCTGGTGATCAAGGGCACCAGTTGTGTGTTTTGGTGGGGGGACTTGTCTGGTGGAGGTAGGGTTTCAAAAAAAGAGAAAATTGAGAGGGCAAGTGGTGGATGATGCCAGTGTCCCACCTCTCCAGTTGGGTGGATCAGAGCCTAAGGCCTGTCCCAGTTCCACCACCACCCTACCTGATTCTGAATAGCACTTCCTGTAAATGCTGCAGGCTATGCCTTGCCACAGTGGGTAACCTCAAGGGGAAGAGATGGCCAGGAGTCAAGAGGTAGACAACATGCAGATTCAGATAGCAGAAGGACAGCCATTCCCACAGGTGACGAGCATGAAATGAAAAACATTTAAGATAGAAATTAATATCTTTCCTGTGAACAAAATGCTTTCTACAAAAAAAAAAAAAAAAATCCTACCACCTCCTTTAGTTCAGTTCTCAGTGTGCAAATCAATCAAGAGAAGAAAGAATATTTTGGAAACATATTAGAGGCATGTAGCAAAACAGTATTCACATTTTATTTATTTTTTGTTGACCAGGTAAGTGCACTAGACAAATCCTGCCTATTTTCAGGCACGACCCGGGGAAGGGGGATACAGATGAATGCCAACTGACCTTGAACCAGATTAATCTGTTGGTGGTATTTTTAGTGAATGAGGGAAATTTGGCGGACACTGGGAAAATTTCCTTGCTGTTTTTTCGATAAGTTCCATGGGATCTTTAACATCCACCTGAACTACCACCAATCCAGGCAGATGGGACCTCGGTTTAATGTCTCATCCGAAAGACGGCACCTCAGAAGTGCAGCACCCCTCTCATGCTGCACTACAGTGTCAGTACTGGAATATTAACCCAAGTGCCAGATGTGGGAACTGAACCCACAGCCCTCTGATCTCCTGCCCTCAGAGGCAAGTGTGCTACCTACTGAGCCACTGACACTGTATAAATGGTACTGCTGTACTTACTTTAATTAGCAATGGGTTTTTATACATTTCATTGATCATTTTCTTTAATTTGATTTTAATCATCTTCCCTTACTATTAACTCTGCATATTAACTGCAAGGAACAGGAGACCTTTGCCTGTCTTCAGCAGACAGTGACAAATGTTGACACACTCGCAGTGCTATGCCCAGCAGTATGCACGCGGCAGGGTACTCAGCCCAACTGTGTATAATAGTTGCCAAGTTCTCGGGTGTACTTCTGTCAGCATGGACACTTTGAGCAATGTGCATGAGGTGATACTTTTATTAGACTAAGTACAGATGTGTGTGGTGGCCTTGGAGCCACATGTGCTAGCAGCAACACAAACGGAGACATTCACAGGCCCTCAGAGACCAGAGGAGGTGCTAAAGATTGAAGGCAGGCAAATGTGATCTCTTGTATGAAAGATCTATATAAAATTATACTGGATTGTAAGAAATGGGTGAGGGAGAGCCAGGGAATTATAAATCACTTATCCTGATGTTGATGCCACATACAATTCTGTAGACTAGTATCAAAGACAAAATCAATATGCATTTGGATAATTACAAGCTGCTAGGGGAAGGCCAGCATGGGTTCTGTGCGAGTTCTTGCTACAGCAATCTGATGCATTTCTTCTAGGAGATGACTAGGAAGGTGAATAGTAAAGAAGCTATGGACATTATATGCCTGGATTTTAGTAAAACCATTTGACATGGTGCCACTTAAGAGGCTGGAACTCAAGATTACAAATCATGGCATAGGAGGGGGATTCTGAAATAGATAAAAAAATACTGCTATACAACAAAGTACAGAATTGTAAAAGCGTCAGTTTCTTGGATTAAAGGCAGATGACCAGTTGGTAACCTAGTGAACATAGTTATTTAATTTGCACTCAGATTTTTTTTGTTTCCCCAGCCCCCAAAAACAGCAGCATCATACTGGGACCTGGGGAGAATCGATCCACATCCCCAGGTCCCTGCCGCCGCCAGAGGCAGGTGCTCTAGAAACATAGAAACATAGAAGCTGACGGCAGATAAGGACCGCAAGGCCCATCCTCTCTGCTCATTTCTTTTTCTACCTTATGAATGTGCCATCGGCCTTTGCTCTGTCAGTGGCCTATCTATTCATACTCAGCTGTATTGCTCCCTTATGCCTGTCCCACGCCTGTTTGAAGCCCAGCACTGTATTCATAGCCACCACTTCCTGGAGGTAGGCCATTCCATGCATCCACCATCCTTTCTGTGAAAAATAACTTCCTCACATTACCCCTTAATCGGCCTCCCTCTAATCTCATGCTGTGTCCTCTTGTCCTGCTATTTTTCTTATATTGAAACATGTTAGACTCTTTCACCTTGTTAATGGCCTTAAGGTATTTGAATGTTTCAATCATATCACCTCTCTCCCTCCTTTGCTCTAGGGTATATATTGAGCTCAGTTAATCTGTCCTCATATGCTTTCTGATGCAGTCCCTGTACCATTTTGGTTGCCCTTCTCTGGACTGCCTCAATTTTGTTAATGTCCTCTTGAAGGTGTGGCCTCCAGTACTGCAAGTACTCAGATGGGGCCTAACCAGTGTCTTGTAAAGAGGGATTATTACCTCCCTCTTATGACTTGTGATACCCTACTAATACACCCCAACATCCCTCTAGCCTTACCTACTGCTTTGAGGGTCTGTTTCGATGATTTCAGGTCATCTGTGATGATGATGCCCAAGTCTCTTTCTTCCCTTGTGACTGCCAGCAACTCCCCTCCCAGCCTATAGGTGGCTTCAGGGTTTCTCTTCCCTATGTGCATGATCTTGCATTTCTATGTGTTAAACCTTAGTTGCCACTCTTCCAACCATTTTGCTAGTTTATCTAGATCTCTTCTCATTCTGCCCACCCCATCCGAATCATCTACTCTGTTGCAGATCTTAGTGTCATCTGCAAACAGACAAACCTTACCCTCCAGTCCATCTGCAATGTTACTGATGAAGATATTGAAGAGGACTGGCCCCAGGATTGATCCCTGAGGTACCCCACTTGTGACTTGCATCTCTTCTCACTGTATATGGTTTACCACCCTCTGTTTTCTGCCTGTCAACCAGTTTGCCACCCAGTTGACCAGTGTCTGATCCACCCTGAGCCTACCCAGCTTATTAATCAATCTTCTGTGTGGAACAGTATCGAAAGCTTTGCTGAAGTCAAGGTAGGCGACATCAGCTGCTCCCCCTTGGTCCACCATTCTAGTTACCCAGTCAAAGAAATCTATGAGATAAGTTTGGCAGGACCTACTTTTTGTAAACCCATGCTGTCTTGGATCCTCTGCTCCTATGGATTCCAGGTATTGCACTACCCTTTCCTTAAGGAGCACCTCCATAATCTTGTTCACTACTGAGGTAAGACTGACTGGTCTGTAGTTCTCTGTCTCCTCCCTGTTACCATTCTTGTGGAGCGGGATCACAAGTCCTTCTCCAGTCTTCTGGGACCTCTCCTGTGCTCAGAGACTCACTAAACAGTTCTGATAATAGCTACTCCGTCAACAGAGTGGCTCGGCAAGGCACCACCCTGGCAGCATCCTTTATCTTCCTCACCACGAGACTACAGCAACAGGGGTAGCGGTTCTTATCGCATGCTTGTAGGACCTCTGTTGCTGTAGTACCATTCGATCTTTTGACAGTGCAGTAATGCATGTGCAGTTCTATCTGTACTATATTGATTTGGTAGGAAGCAGCTGTACATAAGTCTGCCTTCTCCTTGGGGTTCCTTCAGCAATCCCACTGTTCTTTAAGCACACAGCCTCCTAGCAATTTGACATGGTGGAGTCTTTCTATGTAGGTATTCCTTTGGTTGTGGGGGCAGCCCTCCAACACATTTCGGTGGGTGCAAATCTTGTAAAGAGAAGAAAAGACTTTTTCTTCCTTAGTATGTAGCAGCATGCCTGAGATCCAGTCCTGACAATCCATTCCAGACATAATAGGCAATCTATATCCTGCATCAGCAGTTGTCACACTGTCTCATGCTGCATCGTGGCAATTCTTTGGGACAACTGCTGCAGCTTAGTCATTAGAAGGCATCTCCACCTCGCTTGCTATGTCATAATGGTCAGGCTGTCTCTGGCTGTGGCATGATCATTGCAGAAGCCAATTACTAAGCTGTTACGTGCTGTGGCTTAGTCATTGGAAGACATATTCAATGCAACATGTTACACTTGGTGGGATGGGGCCCTAGGCCTTGTTTCTCCATGGGTTTCCTCTATAAGGGGGTTTTCCTCTCTTTATACTGAAAGTCATAATCCACTAATATTGGTCAATTATTCTGCTGAAAGCTGGAGCTGGATGGCGGTCCTACATCTCCATACTGGCATCTCTTCCCCAGGCTGCATCTCTCCTCTCGTTATGGAAAGTATGTGTCTTGCTAATTTTATTCATTGTAGTTTTGGGCCTTCTTCTCAAGGTAGCTTTGGCTAAGGGGACTTTGTCCCATGGCACCTCTAGGGTGGAAGCTGACTCTAGAGTTCCCCATCATTTATTTCAATCCTACCATGCTGTAACCATTCCACTATGTTGCCTAAGCTTTCCTCTGTAAGGAGCTTGACAGCTCATTGCATTGAGGAGCTGTGCACATGGCTCAATGGGACAGCAGGCAATCCACACCATGCCCTCCATCGAGCAGTACTTAAATGGGTCACGTCCCCGTATTCTTTTAATGCCGATTTGTGGCTGTTGCCATCCATCCCTCCTTCTCTTATGGCTCCTCTTTCTTTACAGGATTGGGCTTTCTAACCTAAGGTACCTTTGGTCTAGGAGGGCATTGCCTCTGCAGTACTTCTAGTAGTGGCACTGTCCTCAAGGGGGGTTTCTGTGTTGTCACAGCATCCAGAAAGGGTGGTAGTCCCTGTGGCAGGGACAGAGATTGAGTACCCTAAAAATCCTCACTCTACAGTATGTTTCACAAGCATCTACACACTACCTGCCTTCCCAACTAGCCCAGTACCTTCCAGTCCATTACCAATCATTTTGCTTTGTTTCAGTTATACCAGCATACAGCCATTTTACTATGTTGCCTAAGCATTCCTATATAAGGAGCCCACCGGTCCACTGAACCACTAATGATTTAAAAAAAACTATGGGCAGAAGTAAAACCCTTTTTGTTTTACACACCCTCTGTGTGTGTGATACCAGTATAAACCACTCACACTTTGCTCTCATGGTTTATGCGGCATCATACACCTCAATACGTAAATAATACTTATAACATTTGTAAAAAAATATATCACTGATTTCGTTGGCTGACAACAGCTCAGGGCTGTGTAATTATTGGTCCATAATTACATACCTGGGCTACTTTCAGTCCTATGAACCTTACTAGAAAAAAAAAAAACTAGAGTACTGTAATACGCTATTGCTCCCCTGATTAATGGAGTGCAAAACTGTAAAACTAAATACTGCTCACTGATGCAGTGTTCAGAAAACCCTCCCCCAACACTGCCTGACTCAATCTGACTGCTGCAACCACCACAGGCACAGAGTGAGGACTCATTTGTAATGTATCAACAACTTGTGTCCACTGGCCGCTGCTACCTGTAACACAGTGAGGCGCAGGCACGAAATGACATTCTCTCTCCCCCACTGTTGCAATTTACGGCATGGTCTCGAGAAAGAAGGGACTACATAATGTACAAAACAAATGTTTCTCTTCTATGAGTCTCATTACCTCTCTTTTTTTAATACTTTTTAAATATATTTTTTATTATATTATTTTACATCCATTATAAGTGAAATAAATCACTTCAGGGATGTGTGATTATGGTCAATAATGACACTTATCTCTCGGGTGTTTAAAGACACTAAGCACAAGGTTCTTGTGCCAAACTACACTCTTGAGAGGCATGTGATTATTGGCCTATAATTACATACCCTGTCATGCATTGTTACATCCTTGTTACACACTGCAGCCTATACAGCATTCTCTATGCTATGAACTTGGGTGGCAAGCAGGGCCACAGCATGCATGATAAAGGCAGTAAGAAATGGTAACAAGAATTGGAAAGCAATCCAGGAGTTATCTTAGACAGGACTTGGAAACGGGCAATATGGTGCACAGCAGCAGATGAGAATACTAGTAGGATGCTCCGAAGTACAGCATACTTGGTTAATGCCTGATAATGACGTAGGGGGCGGACATAATCGGCCTAGAGTTCCTACCATGTTTATTCATTTATTTATTTATTTCTCTTATTATAATACCTTACCATAACATGTTAGCATAATACATCAAGACAGCAACAGAATACAATCAAGGAAGTGATGCTGCTTCTGCACAGAGCACTGCTGATGCCTCACTTGGAGCACTGGGCCCAGTTCAGGGCACTGTACTACAAGAAAGACATTATGGAAGAGGAAAAGAATCAGAGAACAGCATCAAGAATGATTTGCCCCACAGAAGGGCTGGATCTCATCCTTCTCTCTCTCTGAGATGCGGGAGATTAGAATAGGATATGCTTCAAATGTTCAGAATCATGGAGGAAAATGAGATTGTGGACTCAAATTGCCTATTTGTTGCTAGCCAGGAAAACAGAACATGTTGACATGCGCTGAAACTTGGAAATGGAGTGTTAAAACAGAACCAAGGAAGCATTAATTTGCTCAGAGGGTGGTGGGACTGTGCAGTAGATTGTCCCATGAGGCAATCAAATCAAATAAAATTGGGTGTCTTATACAAACTGGATGTGTTCTGAAAGGGAACAGCATCACTGGCTATAGCAATGAAAGCAGCAGAGACGGGATCTTGTTGGATCAAGTCCCCTGTATAAAGGAGAGAGTCCTGAAAGGACTCACAAATCTGAAAGTGGACAAAACTATAGGGCCAGATGGGTACACCCAGGGGACTGAGGGAGCTCAGGAAGGTACTGGCTGTACCTCTGACATTCCTTTTAACAACTTGCTGGAAACAGGAAAAGAAGCATGAGAACAAGGGGCATGCAATGAAGCTAGAAAGGAGTAAATGCAAGAGAGATGTGAGAAAGTACTTCTTCTCTTAAAGAGTGGTGGTTGTCTGGAACAGGCTTCCAGTGGAGGTTGTGGTGGGCTTCTAGCATGCATGGGATAGGCACAGGGAATCTTGAGTGGGAAGAGATGGAGATCAAGTAGGGTCTCATGGTGACAGTATAGGCAGGAAATAAATGGGCAGACTGGGTGGGCCAAGGTCCTTATCTGTTCTTTGTCAAATGTTATGTTTCTATATTTCACTGATCTTCCTTCTTCCATGCCACATAATTCCTATGTAGTACCTATGAGCCTCTTTTGTCTGGTGCAGTGTGATGCTTCAGGGGATTCAGTACATTCAGCAACAAAAAGATCCATTATAGCATTTAAAATAGTGGTGGTGGCATGTGTGTTTGTTGGAAGGCAGGTCCCACTAAGACACTGTAATGGAATTTTCCTATTGAAAGACTGACTGCACGATGCTGCAACAAGAACTTTTTGCATGGTGAAATATCTTCTAACTCACAGGCAGGGAGCATGTGATTTGCTTGCAGTCTTTACAAATTTTAACTACTGTGTGATTTAGACGTTGCTTCTTTTTAGCTCTAAATTGCTTACGATCACCCAAGCTTATCGACTCTATAATTTTGCAGGTCAAGATATGATTTTACATTTCATGCTTGCCCTAGGTGGAGCTCTGTTCTAGTGACTCAGTCAGAAACCTGCAGGTAAAGCATGTAGTTTGGCTTCCAGACCGCCTCTGCTGATTACAATTTAAGAAAAGGAACTGAATTTAGAACAGACTTTGGACACCTTATACTTACTGAGATTTACTTACTCATCTAGATTTGCTGAAATCTAGCTGGCTAACTAAAAACAAGATGCACATAATAGTCTCCTAGTCCCAGGCAGTTGGTTTTGAATACCTTTGCAGTTCAGCCTTACTGCCTCCTGTCCCACTGGTTCATTTCAGTTTTTGGTCTGGGGGCTGTTCATTCTAACAGCTGAAACAGCAGCTAAATTTGAATATTGTACATACAGACGTTATTTGCTATGAGCGCCTGTGGAACATGAACAATACAGCTAAAGTGAGGCATGTACATGGTCAACGGAGAGCTAGGACATTTCGTGAAAACCATGACAATCTATATGTGTGTGTGTTTTGGGGGGTGGGGGGCTCTGTCTACTGGTGTGAGTTTTCTCACGGCATGCAAAATGTCCTCTCTGTATCCCTACATATGAACCATAACAAAAAGGCAGTGTAGGGAGATTGATACGATTCCCATTTTATCTTTGATCAAGAAGAAGGATCAGGCAGGTCAGTTTCTGTGCAATCCAGGCTTACTCTGCCATAAACTAGGTGTCAAAAGGCTCTGCTCTGTAGTAGACATTTTCATTTCATTTTCATTTTATTAAAGTTAGGCCATTGAGTAAAAAACTCATTTAAAATGGTTACCTGACTCTCAATACAGAAAACAGTTACATTGCACATAAGTTTCACTTGGTGAGAGAGGGCAGGGGGGTGAGAGGTAAAGAAAAAGAGTTGGGGGGGGGGGATATATCTTTCAGGCAGACTGGATGGGCCAAATGGCCTTTTTCTGCTGGCAACATTCTATGATTCTATATGATCTGATAAACAGTACTCAACAATACAACAATAAATTATAGTAATACTGTCAGTGTACATATTATCTGATTTTTATACAGCAATCTTTAACTAGACTTGCTGTCTTGTCAAAAAGCCATTGCTTTACAACATGTAAAGATGGAAATTTGCATTCAACAATTGTAATTTAGAGGGTAAGCTGTTCCAATATGAAGGAACCAGGTGACTAAAGAAATACGTCAATCTCTTTAATCTTGTCTTCCAGACAACCAATCCACAATAGGCAGATTTCCAAAGTGAAACATTCATTTTAATAACCTGTAATTTTTCAGTCAAATGCAGCAATAGCTAGTTCTCCACCTGTCATTCTCAGACATGTTCTTTACATCTAGTTTCTCAGTTCCCTGAATAACCCCCCCAGCTTCTTCCACGGCCTTATTTGGCCTGATGGCTGACAGGTGGTAAACTATCTACCCTGCAAGTTGACCTCTAGTTTCAACCTCCCTACATTTCATCTAACCCTGGCCCACACTACCCTTAATAAAATTTATATTACTGTAACAGACAGTCGAATTGGCATTTAAGCACTTAGTCCTCCATGTCACCTCTGAACCCCTCCCTCCTTAAATCCTTTGCTGCTTAATGTAATGTTTTGTATCAATTGTTAAATGTTGATTGCTTTGTACCAATGATATGTCCTGATTGAACTCTGTATTTTATTGTGATGTACATTTTACAGTAACACTATCCATATACTGTGCTTTTTGTATTATGGTTTACAAGAACCAAAAAATATGCTTCTGTTTGTATGCACTTTATACTGTGTTGTATGTTTTTGCCATGTAACCTTGTTTGTATTTTCGCATTATATATTATGTTTGTATTGTTTTACCGGGACCTCCTTGTAGAATGAGCTTTGTCAATGGAGTTATTTTCCTGTATCAATAAACCTGAAACTTGAAATAAGTAGGAATTTTACCTAAGATACTTTTATATGCTAATATGAATTTATGAAGGAAATCCATCCTAGTCTATTACACGTGTGACAGTAATGTGTATCCCTGGAACATTGGAAAATCAACCTGGCCAGACAATTGTACAAAACATCCAATTTGTGTAATTTGTCATTATTAGAATAATAGAAACATAGAAACATAGAAGTTGACGGCAGATAAGGACCGCAAGGCCCATCCAGTCTGCCCATTTCTTTTTCCACCTTATAAATGTGCCATCGGCCTTTGCTCTGTCAGTGACCTATCTATTCATAGTCATTTGTATTGCTCCCTTATGCCTATCCCATGCCTGTTTGAAGCCCTGCACTGTATTCATAGCTACCCACTTCTTGTGGTGTTTTCATTCCATGCATCTACCACCTTTCTGTGAAAAGAATTTCACATTCCCCTTAATCGGCCTCCCTCTAATCTCATGCTGTGTCCTCTTGTCCTGCTATTTTTCTTATTTTAAACATAGTAGACTCTTTCATCTTGTTTATGCCCTCAGTTGCTTAAATGTCTCGATCATATCACCTCTCTCCTCCTTGCTCAAGGGTATACATATTGAGTCTGTAATCTGTCCTCATGTCTTGATGCAGTCCCTGCACCATTTTGCTGCCTCTCTGGACTGCCTCATTTGGTTAATGTCTTGTGAAGGTGTGGCCTCCACTACTGCACGCAGTACTCAGATGGGTTGCCTAACCAATGTCTTTTGCATGAGGATTATTACCTCCCTCTACGACTTGTGATACCTTACTAATACACCCAACACCCCCTAGCCCACCTACTGCTTTAGAGGTCTGCTTGGATGATTTTAGGTCATCAGTGATGATGATGCCCAAGTCTCTTTCTTCCTTTGTGACTGCTAGCAACTCCCTCCCAGCCTATAAGTGCCTCTGTGGGTTTCTCATCCTACTGTGCATGGATTTTGCACTCCTTTGTATTAAATCCCAGTTGCCACTCTTCTGACCTATTCTGCTAGTTTATCCAGATCTCTTCTCATTCTGCCCACCCCATCTGGATCATCTCACTTGTTGCAGATCTTGGTGTCATCTGCAAAGACAAGCCTTATCCCTCTAGTCCATCTGCGAGGTCACTAATGAAGATGTTGAATAGGACTGGCCCCAGGACTGATCCCTGAGGTACCCCACTTGTGACTTGCATCTCTTCTGACTGTATACCATTTACTACCACTCTCTGTTTTCTGCCAGTCAACCAGTTTGCCACCCAGTTGACCAACTTGACCCACCCCGAGCCTACCCTTAGCTTATTTATCAATCTTCTATGTGGAACAGTGTCAAAAGCTTTGCTGAAGTCAAGGTAGGCGCATACATCAACTGCCCCTGGTCCACCACTCTGGTTACCCAGTCAAAGAAATCTATGAGATTAGTTTGACAGGACCTTCCTTTGTAAACCCATGCTGTCTTGGATCCCATGCCCCTATGGATTCCAGGTGTTGACTATCCTTTCCTTAAGGAGTGCCTCCATAATCTTGCCCACTACTGAGGTAAGACTGACCGTCTGTTTCCCGCCTTCCTCCTGCTACCACTCTTGTGGAGTGGGATCACATGAGCCCTTCTCCAGTCTTCTGGGACCTCCTGTGCTCAGAGACTCATTAAACAATTCTGCTAATGGCTCTGCTAGTTCCTCCTTTAGCTCCTTAAGTACCCTGGGATGTGCCATCAGGTCCCATTGCCTTATCCACCATGAGCTTACAAGCTCTTGTAGGACCTTTCTTTGTGAAGGGAGTAGTGCTCACCTCCTCCCCTGTGTCCATGATGCTGAGCTGTGGGCCCTGCCCTACCTTTTCTTCATAGTAAATACTGAGCAAAAGTATCTATTTAGGATAGATGCCTTTACAGGGTCCCTCCTCCTCACATGCTCCTTTTCTCCATTAAGCTTAGCACTCCTCTCTGACTTTCTCCTTTCACTAATGTATCTATAGAAAGTCTTGTCACCTTCTTTACTGTTCGTGCTAGTGTTTCCTCAGTTTGGGACTTTGCCTGCTTACTGCCTTACCTGCTTCCTTAGGGCAGTTTGGTATGCCTCCCTATCTTCATCCTTTGTTTCCCTTATATTTTCTGAAGTCAGCCTTTTGGCTCTGACCTTTTCTGCTATCTGTGTTTGAGAACCAAAGTGTCTCGCTCTCTTTGCACTTCGCTTTCTGTCTATCACAATGGGATGTTGTTTCAAGTATTGTATCCTCAATGCTTGCCCACTTTGCCTGTACCTCTCACCTGTGTTTCTTGCCAGGGCTAGCTTAACTCTGTTGGCCATCTTATCAAAGTCAGCTTCTCTGAAGTCCCATATTTTTGCCTTGGAATGGGATGATTTGATGTAGTAAGCCAAATTGAACCATACCATGTGATGGTCACTGGCCCCAGGTGACCTTCTACCTGGAGATCTGTGATCCCTTCTTTGTTAGTCAGTACTAGATCTAGGATAGCCCTGTCTCTTGTGGGTTGCTGTACCAGTTGTTTGAGGCCCTCCTGCAGGGAATCCACTATGAGTCTAGTTCTGGCAGATGTTCCTGCTGGTATTGACCAATCTGTATCTGGCATGTTGAAGTCTCCCATTATCAGAACCTCCCTTTAGCTGTCATGTTTTGTATATCTTCTAACAGTAATGTGTCTATGCTCCCCTCTGGTCTGGGGCCTGTAGACAACCCCAGTTCTTATGGCTGTCCCATTTCCTGTTTCCAGGGTGACCCACAGTTCTTCATATTCTTATGTGTATTCTGAATTTCTGTAGCTTTGATATTTTCATTAACATACAGGGCCACTCCTCCCCCTTTTGCCCTCGGTCTCTTCTGAACAATACATACAGGTACTGAAGTCTCCAAGTGTGGTTACTGGTAAACCACGTCCTCACTAATTGCTACTATGTCCAGTTTAGCCTCGACATTATTGCCTGCAGGTCTGGGATCTTATTTCCCAGGCTGTGAGCATTTGTGTACATGATTTTCCATTGGCCAGATTTTGAAGTGTTAGTTGTTGGGTGAAGTTTGGCATTACCCTGTGCATCGTATGGGGAGACAAACCTTTTTCTTACCTGGTGATGCAAATGAATGGCAAAACACGCTGAATTCCTGTTTGACCACTAGCTGAGGGGAGGGTGTTCTTCCCATTCAGGTATGGGTTTGCACCCCTCTCCTCATTTGCTAGTTTAAATATCTCTGCAAAGATGTCAAACTTCTGCCCCAATGCACTGACTCTCTTTAGTCAGATGCAGTCCATCAAATTTAAAGAACTTGCTCCCAGAACTGTTGCCAGTTCCCTACAAATCTGTGTCCTTTTTCCTGGCACCAGTCCTTAAGCCAACGTGTTTAGCTCCCCTGTCTCCCGCTTCTCTGACCTTCCGTCCATCTGCTCCTTCTCCCAGACTGGCAGGATCTCAGAGAAGGAGATGCCGGACAAAATAGATGATAGTTTGTCACCCAGCCTAGTCAGGTGTTCCTTGGTCTCCACAACTGACCGGCTGGCGAGATCATTAGTCCCTATGTGTACTAGGACATCAATGTTTTCTCCTGCTTTGTGAACAATTTAGAATGCGTCAGTGTCTCTCCATGCTGATGTACCTGGGAGACATCTGACCATCACCCTGGTGGAGATGGGTATCAACTCCCGAATCATGGGAGTCTCCTATGATCAGAAGTTTTTGGATTTTGTGCTTTGTTTAGTTTTGGTTCCTGATTTGGGTGAGTATTGTTGTGTTAGCTCTGTGCCGTGAGTGTCCTGTTTCTGCAGTGTCTTCTGCCTCTTTATTTGATTTCAGAATAGAGGCAGATACCTGTTTAGTGTTTATATGGTTTTGAGGTAATGTGTTGGAGAGGAGAGTGATGGGGCACCTGATTTGGCTTCCTCCTAACCACCCTGCTAACTCCTGGACCAACTACCCTCTGCGGTCGAGGTTTTCTGTTGGATGCTGGGGAAACGGGCGTGGTGGTTCCTATAATGTATTTCCTCTTCAATATGAAATTTGAGGCGCATCTCTCCCATGCTGCCCGGAGCTGAGACCTAAGATCTCCAAAGGCCCAGCATGTAGGACAGTGTCCTAAATCCTGTAAGACTGTCCTTCTGAAAATTGTTCCACAGTACCTGCAGTTAATGAAATCCATTCCAAATAAGTTGCTGGGTTTGTAACCTAGTCAGAGTAATTAGAAGGAAAAAAATGCAAGTAATGGTTTAATTGTGCTTTGTTTAACTTGTTATAACAAGTTAAATTATAGTGCCCTGTAAATGAGATCACCTTGTGGAGGCCCACTGATCCGCGCTTCCTGCTCTGCCACAGGAAATGTCACAACTGTGGTACCTTATAAAAGGAGTGTAGCGTGGGGTGGTTGGGATGGGGTGGGTGGCTGGGCCCTTCCCCTGCCTAAAAAGAAGAACCACGGACGAAAGAACAAGGAGGTAAGAGCAGAAACAATCAGTCAACAACAAATGCAGTAACCTTGAAAGCTTATCCTAATGTTAGATAAAACTGTAAAACCTGTAAAGCACCACCTGTAATAATTTCAGAGAAGATATACCCTGTAAGAAACACTTTGCTCCAGAGAAAAATAAAGCAGTAACAGAAGATATACCTTGCAAAAGACAATTTGAATCAGAAGATTACAGCAGTAATCTGTTAGCACACACCTGTAGGCACACCTTGTAATCATATAGCACATCCCCATATTCCAATAATGGAAATACCTGAGATTCAATAATCTTTTTTAATCGTATTCCCATCCAAACAATTTCTATTTCTGTATAGTATCCACACCCTTTTTCCAATAAATTTAATAAGGTAATCCACATGCACATTGCTCAAGCCTGAGGAGTCCATCCAGTAGCCCAGATATTTGTAAGATGTCACAGATTCCAACCTGTCTTCTTTTGCAGCAGTGATATTCAATTCAGGATTATTTTTGAATTTAGAATTTGTACTAAAAAAACATACATTTTGTTTTGCCTATCTTTACTTCAAGCTTAGATCTTGTAATAAAGTCAGCTCTCCCACCTGCTGGGTCAGGAACGTGTCCTTGAAGGCATCCAGCAACCTCTGCCCCATGGCCACTGGGGACGTCATAGTCCTCCAGTTAATTCCTGGCATGTTTAGGTCCCCCATCACCACTACCCTTCCCTTGCCCACTCTACAGTGACCCACAACATTTGCCACCAAACTCTCTTCCACAGCCTTCGACAGTGCGGGTGGTCTGTATACCACCCTTAACTTTACTCTCTTACCCCCCTGCATTTGCAGGGTGACCTTAATTGCCTCCATGTTCCCCTCCACCTCCTCCACCCCTCCTATAACAATGCCATTTTTGACTATCAGTGCTACCCCCCTTCCCTGTCCTTCCTGAACATAGTGTAGCCCTCCAGGTTTAGGTCCCATTCATGCCCTTGGGTGGCCCAGGTCTCAGTGACAGCTGCCACATCCACTGCCCCCTCCACTAGCATCACCTGGAGCTCAGGTATCTTATTTCCTAAGCTCATGGCATTTATCAGGACCACCCTCCACCCCGTCCCCTCCTCTCATTCCCCACCCTTGTGCTCCCGTTTGGCCGCATGCTCCCCCTCCCCTGCGCCCTACCTATTGACATTTTTCCATAGTCTTCCAGCCCCGTAAGGTAGTGCAGACTGAGACCCTCCTGTATCGTGGCCCCTGTAACAGCCCCTACTCGATCCCTCTCTTCACAAGTTTAAACCCCACCTTTCACTGATGAACCCAGCTAGTTTTCAGCTTTAGGATTTCCTCCTCCAAATTGAGGTGGAGCCTGTCCCAGCGTACAGCCCTTATCCTCCCAGGTTGCCCCAGTCGCCCACAAGGCCATACCCCTTAGCCTCTACACCACCCCTGAGCCACTGATTTATCACCCTCATTTTCTGCTTGTTCTCCCCACTAGCCCTCGGCACCAGCAGGATTTCCAAGAAGGAGATCGAGCATCCTATGGAATGGCAAACCCTGACTAGCTCCCAAAACCTGGCCTGTATCTCTAATTCACTATACCCATTTATGTCATTTGTACCCAGGTGCACCAGTATGTCTGGGGACCCCCCAAATTCCCTTGCCAGTGAATATACCTTGTGCTTGGCCTTGTGCTCAGTCAGGCCAGGGTGACATTTGGTTCTTACCAGACAGGTTGTACCCTCCCCCTGCCCCTCCCACTGGATACCTCTGATCACTGGAATCCCTCAACAGTAGCACTCTAACCTCCCCTTGCCTCCATGCTCACCCCAGATTTCCCCTCTTACCTGCACATCCTCCGCCTCCTCTTCTGGCCTCCCCGCTGCCAGCTCCTTGCACCTGCCACAATCTGGGTGTCAAATGTAGTCCTCTCCCTACTGACAATGACCCCCCTCCGCCCCAGTCCTGGGCATCCTCACCACCCAGTATCCTTTTTGTGTTGCTATCCCCCTGCCCCGCCCTTGACTGAGCCATCTGCCCTATCTGTTGGCCTAGCTTGGTTCTTACTCACTTCCGTCCCTTCCACGTTCAGCTCCCCTACCTGCCATGCCCCTGGCCTACCCTCAGCACCCCCATTTTACAGCCTCCTCCTTGCTCACCTGCTCCTCCTCATTTCCTGCCCCTCACCTCCATTTCCTCTGCCTGTCCAGAGCCCCCCCTCGTCCCCCACTGTCTCACCCACCATGCCTCCCCTCCATTCCTCCCAATTTCTGGTCCCTGCCTCTTGCCCCTTTTCCCTTCCCCACCCTGTCCATCCCTGCCCTAGCTTGATCCTTTCCCCCAACACTTCCATCCTCTACTGCCAGACGTAGGGGGTCAAAACGATTTGAGAGCCTAAGAGCAGACCCCAGGACTCCCCCTGTCTTGGTTCTCTCTGGACAACCTCAGACACCTGCCTACTTCTTTGGAAGTATCCACCTTTTGGGCTCCCTCTGCCAGGGTCCCCATGTGCCCCTGAGTACCCCTGCACTCCTCTCCCTATGCCTGAGGCTTCAGCACATGTTGCATTTATATAGGCTACCTCTTGCCCTCTACTTTCTAGTTCCCCACATCCCCCAAATCCCCAGCTGCCTCTCTAATCCCTCCACCTCCTCCCTTGCTGTGCCAGCTGGTGGCACACTGACAACCCCCAAACTTCCAAGCCCAGTCAAGTACCATGGCCACGCCCACATCCTGTGCACCCAACCACCTCCCAAAGATGCCCACTCAGTGATGTGAGGTCCCTTCCCCATCATCATAGCAGGTTTTTGGTTCAAACCCCCCCATGCCAAAAAACAATTCCACCGGGTTCCCCAGTGATCAGAGCTACAATTGATTATACAAATTTCAGAGCTTTTACTTGCCCCCTCTCCTCCACCGCCAATGCGGCCAGCAGTCACCCCCTCTCCTCCGTCACAGAAGTAACCAGTACAGCTCCTCCAGTGATCCTGTGAAGGCGGCTGGGCTTGCCCTTTTGTAGCCCAGCTGCGAGTTCAATCCTGGTGCCCTGCCCTCTGATTGGGCCTCCATCCCTGTAGCCTGTTTGCTCACAGCAGCTCTGTCCCACCGCCGATTGTGGCCACTGGGAAAAGGACAAGCACTGGTGCCCTCTCCTGCCGCCAATGCCAGCACTCACCCCTGCTCCTCCGCTGCTGATGCAGCCAGCAGTCACCCCCTCTCCTCCGCTGCTGATATAGCTGGTACAGCTCCTCCAGCGATCTGATGACCTCTGTGTGAAAAAGCAGTGGGTAGTGCCAGTGGGATTCTGGGAAGCATAAAGAGAGGTATCCCCAGCAGGAGGAGGGAGGTGGTGTTGCTACTGTATAACTGATCCCGAGACCCCACCTGGAGAATTGTGTCCAGTTCTGGAGGCTGCACCTCAGAAAGGACATGGACAAGGTGGAGGCAATACAGAAGAGGATAACTAAAATGGTTCAGGCATTGCATCAAAAGCTCCTACAAGGAGAGACTGAGGGAGCTCAACATAAGTGTACTGAAAGAGAGGACAGCTAGAAGGGACATGATAAAGAACAACAAGTACCTCACAGGGAAAACAGGGGCAGGAGGGGAATCACTTTCAAATGAGGAGGAGCACCAGAATCAGAGGACATGTGATGAAGCTGGGAGGAAGTTAAAGAGGGATATGAGGAAGTGCTACTTCACTGAAAGAGTGGTGGACTCCTGGAACAGACTGCCAGCAGAAGTGGTCGAGGTGAAAACAGTAGGGAGCTTCAAGCATGTGTGAGATAGACATAGAAGAATATTAGTAAATAGGCAGGGAAGGGGGAGGATCTCTGGAGACCAGTTAGGGTGGTCTGCGGTGACAGACTAGGCAGGAACCATCTGGGCAGACTGGGCAGACCAAGCAATCCTTTTCTGCTGAGAAATGTTATGTTTCGGTGATAGGCCATCTAATTGACAGACATACATTCGCTTAGAAAATGCCATCTGATGGTTCCCTAACAGATCCTTCTAAAAATGGTGCACTAGGTCTTTAACACCCCAAGACTATGAGATCAAATTCCAGCTCTGTCACTGGAAAATTGGTAGTTAAAACTCTAAAACTCCAGCAAATGTTTAAGCAATAATGCATGACTGGTTGTGTGTTATTTGTGCTATAGTGGCAAGCACCCAAGAAGCACTATTATCTCATACACACACACATATCCTGGAGTGAAAAGGGGTCCTCTAATTTTTATTTTAAAAACTAAGTATTGAGGTTCAGGAAGTAAAGTATTTCTGACCTTTGCTAGTGTGCTGGAATAAAACATAGTCATGTGATCACATCAAATCTTTCATGCTGTTGGGGGGAGGGGGTTCTGGGTCATGCTCCTCCAGGAACATTTTTTAAAAAGGCATTTATTTATATACATTATCTCTTACAATTAATATATTTTTAGTCTGCCTTATACATTAACATGGTTTTATTTATATCTTTGATCATACTTTTAGCTACTGTATTCTTATGAGTATGTATGTTTATGTAACTATGCAACACAGATATATACATACATAGGGCTCGATTGTCAAAGAGCCCTTTAAGCATGCAAGTTGTGTAACTCCAGGGCTGTGGCAAACTCTAGATGTGCCAGGAACCCTGTGCTCAGTTTTAGAAAAGCAGGGTCCCGGCACCAAACTCCTAGCTTTGCCACAAGTTGACACGCTGTGATAAACAGTTGCACTTACAGATTGACCAGAGGGATCCGCCCTCCCCGTGCCTGGCGCAACACTAGAGGGGCCATGATGAGGGGTGAAGCTGCTGGACAGGAGGGGTCCCAGGGGCAGAAGGGGCACGGGAAGTGGCATAGAGGAAGTTGGGAAGACAGCTGGGCATAAGAAGAAGTGATGTGACACCTGGCAGGGTGTGTTTGCATTGTAATGTATGTAGGTATTGCCTATCAGGTAGCATGCCACAATGTACAGTACCTAGGAATCATACACTACATAAATATTCAGTTAATGTCCATCTCATCTGGGGGGAGGGGGGGGAGATATCCAAATAGCATGTCTTCATATTTCAACGTAACTCAGCAAACCTCATAATGTTTCAGTTATACAGACCGTAACAATCATTTCCTATTAACTTATTATTCAGGGTGCCTGTATGACATAAATGTTCTGAGGTCTGCTGAGTTATGCTGCAATATGAAGTCATGCTATTCAGACATATCACTCGCATGCCCCCCCCTTGGATGGGGTGGACACTAAATGTATATATTTATGTGGTCTATAATTACTAGGTGCAGTTCATTGTGGTATGCTACTTGATGGGCAATAACTACATACAGTACAGTGCAAATGCACCGCCAGGTGCCACATCACTACCACTTATGCCCAACTGTCTTTCTGACTCCCTCTGTCACCGTCTGTGCCCCATCTGCACCCAGCAGCCCAGTGGCAGACCCCGTCCCACTGGTGCATGGCACTTAGACCACCTTCTGGCTGCTCTAAGCGGTGCCATTTGCTGTGTCCATGGCAGGACTTGCAATATACCAAAAAAAGGGGTGGGGCAGCCCCATCGTGGTGCAAGCCCTTCACGACCTGATGCACTGGAGTGGTTTGCACATCCTTGTTGCAGGGTTTTGATGCAGCTGCATCAGGATTGATTAGACTGCATTTGAAAGTTTCAAACATAAGTAGGGATGCAAGTCACCCCTTGTATCAAATCTTTGGATGCAAGTCCCTTGCATCAGTCCATCCCATTTGAAAATTGGGCCCATACTGTTTATTCTCCCCTCCAGTCTGTTTTTAGGAGGCTCTTGGAATATAAACATCAAACAGTTTATATGCCTCCTGCTCTCAGGTTCCATCCTTGGAGATGGGTCTGCATCCCTACTCTAAATTTATAATCACCTACCATAGTATTTTGAAAACTGCCTTAATAGCCTTGTTTACACCGCTAACTTTTCGGTGCATCAACCCATGCACACTGGTTGATGTGCTGCAAAGTTGGGTGCGTGGACACATTCTGGAGCACTGCAAGTGCAGCTTTGATTCATTTTCTGCACCAACTCAGTTGTCAATACACTTATCAGAGCGAGCGCAGCAACCGGCTGTGTGGACACTTTGCTGCGCTCACTCCACTTCTTTCCCCGTGTCTCCTGGCATCCTCCTTGACATTCATAGCCCCTCATTGGCATGGCCTGCAGTGCTGTGAGGGCAGGCTGTGTAAATGATGGATTGCTGGCAGAGCAGCCACCGCAGTGGGAAGGGAGCAGCGGAATGCCAGAGTGCAGCAGCGGTAAACAAGACTTTTCATTCTGCACAGATCCCATTATTTATTGCTCTCTAGGTATGATACTTCCTTATCAACAGAACTGTCACACCCATGTGTAAAAGTTTATTTATCAGTTGATTACTCAATCTAAAGTAAAAAAAAAAAAACATGTTTCCCGTAGAACCTATTACACACGAAGAAGGGCTCTGCATAGCCTGAAAGCTTGTGTTCTGTAAATTTCTTGTTTGTTCAATAAAAGGTATCAAATCACCCGCTTTGTTCATCTTTCCATACAAGGACCAATGTGACGTCAAACAAGTCTCTTGAAAAGCACTGCAAACAGTGCATTTCATGCATTTAAAGTTCCAGTAATGTTGCCACTCTCTCCTTTCAAGAAAACTTTTTTCTATTTTTAACTTTCAGTGAAGCCCCTTCACTTTGAAACTCCAGATTTTTGAATTTTATTACAAAAAAGAAAAAAAAATTATCCTGATCACATCAAAAAAATTGCCACATAGACCAACAGCAACAGTCTGCACAGCTCTGCATCACTTTTGCGCCGCCAGAAAACTAACCTCTGCAGCTCGCCAAGTGCTACTAGAAGAAGTGCTAAAGGGGTGGTGATGCTGCCCTTTGTAAATTCGATCCAGGACTGGCTCCAGATTCATGCAGTTGCTGCCCAGACACCAGCCAAGTCTGTCTTGTCTGATCACATGACTATGTGTGCAAAAACATCTTTTTTTAATTTTATTGGTATTTGTTTCATAAGGAAAGTTAGAATGGGCCTCAAAGTCCCATTTTCAGCCATGCCACTAGTGTCTACACTGTAACAGAGATCATACTGTTGTGAAAGATTACAGAGAGTTCCAAAATGCACTGTAGGCATGGTGCCAACATCACTCTCATCCCCAACCCAGAAGTGAGCCTCTCTGTTGATTTCTAATTGCAGTGACAGACACTGTAGTGAGCACAGTGGCCTGCAGCTCCATATTGATGAACTGGGTACACTGGACATCAGGCACTGAACAGGAAAAGCCATGGTCAGGGTCATTCCCACCCTGTGCATGCCTACGATCTGACCAATCACAGGTCTTGGTTTCTCTTACCCATTTTATATTATGTGTTTCCTGGGAAAGTTTAGTGTTGTCTAGTAGTCTGTGCAGTAAATTAAGAACCAGGAGATCACAGGTTCTAGCCTACCATAGCCAAGGACCCACTGATAACCCTAAGCAAGTCAGTTGCCCACTATGCTTCACTGTTTCCGGATGTAAGAATGAGGAGCAGCAGACCTGCTGAAGCTGACATAGTTGCATCTCATTTGGGTTTACCCTCATCCTTGGTAAAAAAAAACAGTAAAATAAAAATAAAAATATAAATCCCATTGCGCCAAGCGAGGAAGTTCTTCTCCTTAGTGAATATGGAGGACAATCCAAGGAAAAGATGGGAGAAGAGACAAAACTGGTCTATGTGCAGCCACTGGCACCGTGTAGTCTGGGACTACACTGCTGTCCCAAGAGTGACCACTAATTATTGGGGACTGTAGAGAAGCCAGCAATCCACCCAGTCTCTGTATTTCTAGCAGATGCAAATGAATATCAGCAATGCCCAAGGACACCAAAGACAAGATTTCAGGAAAATAAAATAATTATTTGCATAACGAATGATACTATTAGATTTTTACACAGACGGCTCTCCAGGCTTTTAATATACATGATAAAAAGTCTCACAGAGTAAGCTGGTTTCATGCCACGGTCTTCATACACAAATTTCTATTCCTCCTGATTATAAAGCACCTATTTTTCTTAAATACTTGTGCTTCAGGGGAAGACTTCGATGCTACTGTTACAAGTACAGAAGGCAAAAAAAAAACTCAACCATCCATTACTTGGAATTCAATAGGTAATATCTTCCATTGCGCCTAATGCGGACCAATTTTTCTTCAGCTTATTACTTCCAGCTGCTTTCCTCTTGACAGTAATATTCTGCTAATCATTATGTCTGTGATAAAGAGGAACGAAACAGCCTGGGCAACATTTAATTTAAGAACAATGGTCTTTAGAGGCTGCTGGGAAAGACTGGAGACTGAGTGGCTTATCGCTGGTTTTAGGGTTGAGGAGGCACTGCAGCTGCAGAAGAAGTTAAGGGATGTGACTGTTCATTGACCCACTACATCTGGTAAGGGGACAGGACATCATCATCATCTGAACTCAGCTAGGCAGTTTGGGATCCAGGAGCAAGGTCTGATACAGTTAGCTTCCTGCTTCAGTTTTGATGGGGGTCGCTAGGGACAATGTGTGTTGCTGATATTTCTCTGCTGTGCAGTGGAATTTATTTTTAGGGTAGGCTTAAAACCTCTCATGTGACCTCCTGTGACCCTCCCACTTGGTACACCCCATTCTGGTAACAATGACTATGCATGACATTGATAAATAACCCCATTCAAGTTTGTGATACTGGCAGCCGTAATTGAGGGAACACTCAAACAGGGCCACACAGTCCACTGCCAAATGCAGAAAAGGCCTGTCAGCTTCTGCCTGTGAGGGATTTTACAGCACCCTCCTTGACCTTTTGAGTACCCTGTACACTAAAGAAAGAAAACAAAGGAATGCATAATAAATCCTAAACAAGGCAAACAAAATAATTATAACAATTGATGATGCAAGACCAAGACCTAATTCATTAATAGGGTGGGGAAGGTGTGACTATCAGACTCATAAAATGTGGTTGGGAACCGTCTCAAGAAGGACAAATTATAAGCAATGAAATTGTCACAGATTTTTATCAGGAAATCCAGCCCTGACAAATTCCAGTCTTTTAACAGAATGAATTTATGGCAATATGATAAAACCTCTATAAATCCAGCCAGGGAAAGGGCCTCTGCTCGCTGGCGACCTGGGTTCAGAAATAGACTCGGGTTCCAGGGGCCGCCTGGAGAAGGAGCTAAGAACGTCCCTGCTGCACTGCTCTCCACCCTCTGGTGAGGGAGATTCTGTCCTCCATGCCTGGCTGCCACCTGGTGGAGGCTGGATGGTAACACAAGCAGAGGATAACATGGGAGCGGGGGCTACCGCCAGACCCCGATATGTGCAGGCACACCACTGCACACATGTACACATGAATGTTGTGTCACTTTGTGCTGGTAAGCCTCAGGGAGAAAATGGTGGAAAAGAAAGACCAGATGGCAGAATGATGGTTAACCCATCGCAGGCCTCACACCACCAACCACGATCCCACCTCCCAGACCAGATCCTTACCTGCTTGTGCAAGCTGCACCCCTCTGGGGCCCCGCCATGGGGGAAGCAAGCTGGGGGAACAAAGGAGACTCCATTAAGTACCTGGAGATAGCAAGTGACAGGGCTGGATTGTTTGGTCAGAGGACTGCCACCTGGTCATCAGGAGGCATAAAGAAGCGATAGAAAAAAAACTTCCTAAACATTGCTGTTTTCTGATACAGTTGCCTAAGTTATATACGCCATTGTATTCATTTTATAGAAGAAGCTGTACTTATTTTTTCCACAAAATTTCATCTTTGTCTTAGCAATTAAAAGGCTTTGTTCATGGTTTGGAGGGACAGCGGGCAACACATGCTATGCCCTCCTCCATGCAGTACAAAATGCCATGTCCAAGCATCCATTGAATTATTGAATATTTTGATTGGTGCAGTCACCCGCTGCTCCCTCCCTCCCCTTGTACCTTGCAGCCATGCAGCTTACCTCCTGGTATCCTATAGTCTCTCTCGGACTCTCCTGTCCTGCCCCACAACTCCCTACTGTCCCTGGCTTGCTCGCGCAGTCAGCCACTGGTTGCAGTACATCACTGCACCATGCTGCATTGCTTCTGCTCTGTCACGCTCCGTGTTGGGGCTTGATGGAGGCACTCTGGCTGCTGTGCTGGGTGGAGTCGTGGTGGACTGCTTCATGCAGCACTGCAGCTAATGCCATGCTCCCTACTCTGGTAGGATGAAGGACTAGCTGGGTCCTAAAGGTAACCATCCATCTGTCTGTTTAATTTAGCAAGCTACTTCTCATTTCATCCTCTCATTGCTTTGCTTGCTCCAGCTTTTCTCTCTTAGCCCACTGGACTTCATTAGCTAGCCTTGCTTACTATTTTACAGTTGCTCCTTTTCTATTTACTCCCCTCATGTGATTGGTTTGCATGTGTTCACCACTGTTTATTTCCCCTTATCATTCAGTCTCAGTCATACCATTCTGTCTCTGTCACGCTCTTTCGGTATATCATGTCTTCAGTCAGTTGTTCAGCCTTGCCTTGTTCAGTCCTACACTGTTTCTACTCTAACAGCCATCAGGCTTCACCACTGGCCTTGTTATATACTCCTGCCTAGACGCTTACAGCCAAGATCATATCCTTGGCTTACAGTGCCCAGGCCTTGTAAACTGATAATCACGCCTGCTCCCTTGAAGTCCGCATCTTCAAGGTGGGTCTCTCATCTAGGAGGGGTCCTTCTTTCTGCTCTTCAGGTAGGAATATCCTACACTCTGGGGAAACGTCAACCATGCCAGTCATTTTAGTGGCACCTCTTGATGTAGCATTTATGACTTCAGCTACCAGAAGGTGGGGCCTCTACATCCTCAGGGCTCCTTTAGTTGCTCAGACCATGTCAGCAGCACCTTCGAAGGCTATTTTCACTACAGCCACCCAAGACTGACCTGGTCTCCTCTGACTTCCCTTCCTTCTTTCCTCAAGGGTGAGGATCATACATGCTCTGCTCCTCAAGGGCTCAACTCCTACACCTTGCCCCTCATGGGCTTGGCTTACTCTCTAGGCCTCCCCTAGGTCTGGAAGTCAGGTAAGTGCCTCTTGGTGATCTTTACTGTCCTCCTCCCCCCTGCCTTGGTGGGGTAGGCATCTGTTGTGGGGAACCTGAAGCTGCAGAGATCAGCTTGTGGCACCCATCATGCTCATAGCTGGGGCCAGCAGAAGCCAGCTGTACTTTTAGGAACCTCCCTGCCACTTTAGGGTACCAGGGCCCAGGGAGTCTGGAGACCTGCCACATGATTCTCTGGCTCTGGGGCAGGACAGCAGGGAGTGGTCTCTGGGGTAGGCCTGATGGGTCGAGGGTCCTGTGTTCAGATCAGTGGTGGCAGCCTGACTGTGCAGGGAGGCAGTGATGTCAGCCTGCTTCTTGGTCCTGGGAATCTTGGCCTATGTGGTGTGCATTGCTGGCCCCATGTAGGCCCTGCCACAAAGTAATGCAAGACCGCCTGGTGAGTCTCGGCTGTGGGGTGCTCGTTGGCAGGAGGCTGGTCTGTAGAAAGCAATGGTGCGAGCTGGGAAGGAACTGCAGCCCAAAGCAGACTGAATCAGCCCTGTACTGTGGGAGGACTTTGGGAGCTGTTGTTTCAGCTTTGTTGGCCATGGGAAGAGCTTGCTGCTGCCAGCTGGATTGGAAGCCTTATTCAGCTTCTTGGAGTGTTGTCTGATCTGTGGATTCAGTTACTGCAATATGGTTTCGACCATATAAAGAGGGCTGCTCACTGAATGATCTGTACCCCCTGCTCCTTGGAGTGGTTATTGATTATTTCTATCTTTCAGAAAATCTGTTTTGACTTCTCTACAGCCAGTGCAAAACAATGGATTCCTTCAAACATTGCTGCTGTTTTATTGTCTAACCAAAGTCTGCACCCCCAGCTGCTGCATCCCCGTGATGAGACTGCCTGCACCCCTGGATACTCCAGTGCAAACCCAGGTAATAAACTCATTTTTATGGACTGTGTTCATGGCTGTATTGTGCCCCCTACTCCATTACTACCTGAAATACCCCTAGATCATGGGGAGGGTTTACACTTATGACAGCACTGACAGGGTGGTGTCTATTGGAGGGACAGAGACAGCGTAAGCCAAAGTAGACAACTGCACAATCACTACATACTATTCAGCCTTCAATCTATTCAAAACCTACTTATAAGAGCTCGATAACCCCATGAATTAAAAAGGCTTTGCTTGTGTTTCGGAGGGGCACTGGGTAACGCATGCCATGCTCCCTCTGGGCAGTACAAAACCCAGCCTGTCTAAGTGTTCACTAAACACTCAGAACTTATGGTTGCCACCTTCCTCCCCTCCTCCTACTGTGGCACTTCACTCTCCTTTGGGTTAGGCCTTCTTCCTTAAGATGCCTTTGGTCCTTGGGCCCTGTTCCTGTGACATGTTGAGGGGTTGAAACCCTTTCATCAGGGTTCCTCTGCCCTTATGATACCCCAACAGGGTGGTAGTCCCTGTTGCAGGAACAGAACGCACATAAACCAAAGTACACAGCTGCACAGGGACCACATACTACTCAGTCTTTAGTCAATTTGAAACCTGCTCATAAAAGCCCAATGACCCTATGAATTTTAAGTGCTATCATAACTCTTCAACCTAACATGTTAAGTGTAGCATCACATCAGAACTGGCCCCGAGCAATGTGTAAAGCAATATTGGATTGTTCCCATCCATAAAGCAGATGACAGCCTGTTTCAAACTACTGTCCCGCTTCTTCAGCCTCTAATTTCTAAAGCTCTGTAACACAATAACATACTACTGCAATGATGGAAGGGACTTAGGGTCCATATTGTCTGCCTTCCTGCTGCACAAAAGTGACTGTTCCTAATTTAGGTATGGACACACAACCCTAACAGCCAGAATGCTACTGCTACTCATACAGTGTAATCCTAAATGCCATTCTTTCTGAAAGCCTGAATGCTGCTAGCTTCCACAACCCCACTGAGGAGGCTAGACCATGTGTTACCCACTTGCTGTGTGAAGTAATGCTTTCTAATATTCCTCTTATACTGCTCCCCTCTAACTTTGACAGCATTCCTCCTCCAGTTCTGCACACACTCACAAGATCAAATATCTTCCTACATATAATACTTCCTACCACTTTTAGTATTCAGAACACCATGATTTCATGTCTCCTCTTAGCCTCCTTTATGCTTTGGCTGAATGTTTGAAATGTCCAATGTCTCTTCCTAGCTACTGCCTAGGTTATTAACTATTGCCTCCTAAACTGTTACTCTCCTTGCTGGCTTTGTGTTGGACTCTTTCAAACTCTTCCATGTTCTTTCTGTACTGGTGGTCAGAATGGGAAGTACTATTCCAGTTGTGGTCTAACCAGTGCCTTGTTCAGAGGGCTAATCAACCCCTTGACATGCTCCTTACCTCCCTCCTAATGCATTCCAGCATTGTGTTTGATCTCTTGACTGTAGCAGCACACTGCCTGCCTGGCTTCAGCTTACGGTCCACAATTATCTCTAGAGTCTTCTCCTAGGATGCACTGTCTACTGTTGCACCAAACAGGGTGACTGACTAGAGCTGCTCAGACTCTGTGGAATGCATTCCTTTTTTTAATCTGACCAAACTTTAAAATTGCTTTAAAACATATTTGTTTGCATGTGCTTTTCCTGATTTTCAGTATGTATAACCATATATTTTAATTGTTTTAATTGTTCTATTTATTCATGAATTGTTTGCTTTTAGAAATATGATGACTGTACAGCACTTTGATAGTCACTGATACTGCGCTCAATAAATTAACTTATTATTATTATTATTTTTATGAATTATTGGAACTTCTGATTCCAAGTCCAATTCTGTTACGGTGCCTGTTGAGGCATCAAAATAAGAGTCAGCATTGGAATTTCTGAGTCTGCATCCAACTACAGTTAAACCTCCCTGACACAGTACAAAAGGGAAAAAAGGTAGCAGAATAAAGACCTCCCCTCTTCACCCACCCTTCTTTCTTCCTCCCTTTGCCTTAACTGTGATGACTGCTGCCTGATGGACTAGAGGCATAATTAGGTCTGGTTCCAGCTTCCAAACTAAGGAGGAGTTAGAGTTCAGGAACAGGATCCGCTCCATGGCATCCAGCAATTGGATTTTGTCCACCACAGTACTCAAAATCTTGAGAGACCCCTCCCAATAATGGACTGGGTCAGTGCCACCACCAGCTACACAATACCCCTGCTGCACTAGCCCCACCCCACCCACCCCAAACATACACTCTACTCAATCTGGTCCACTCTTAATCGGATTCTATTCAGAAATGTTTTGTCCAGCTCCAATAATCCAACATGTGACTACGGAACCAACCAAACAAGAACTGCCAGTCCAGCTATCACGCTCCTCTCTGTCTGTCCTAGGAAACAACTGAGGTGACCCACCAGAACAAAGCCCTTGGTTATACCCACTATGCCAGATGCTGTACTGAGTAAGGCATCTGGTGGCTAACCAGGGTTTTTTCTGGTCAGCCACCTCTGTTGTTTCCCAGGTCCCACAGGAAGCACAATGATGGCCGGCTGATGGTTGTTGTTTGTTTCATAATCTATCCACATGGAAACAAGAGACAGTGAAAACCTGAAAGACTCTGTACTGATCAAATGTTGTTTAATATATATACATAAGAAGTCTGGAGGAGGGCGACAGTAGCTTGGTTATCATGTTTAGAGATTCCATGTAAGAAGGAAGGGTAGTTGCATCTCAGCAGGAGGTTAACGAAATACAGAGGAACCAGGGCATGTTCAGGAAGGGGGCAGAAATATGGCAGATAAACTTTAACACAGAAAAATGCTAAGTGATAAACAAATACACAGAAAAGTGACGGCAGAGAAAGACCCCTCAGCCCATCTACGTCTGCCCAACACCCTTCCTCCCCCATCTGTTATGTTTTCACCCTCTCTTCCCAACCCCATAAATCCATCCCAAGCCCTCTTGAACCCCTCCACCATTTCAGCTGTCACCACCTCCTACGGCAGCTTGTTCCAGGCCTCCACCACCCTCTCTGTGAAAAATTGCCCCCTGACATTACCTCTGTATTGCCTACCTTCCAGTTTGAGGTCATGTCCCCTTGTGTTCGCTCCCTTCTTCAATTTGAATGAATGATCACCCTCCACCTTGTTTATTCCCTTCAGATATTTAAAGGTCTCAATTATGTCACCCCCCCAGTCTCCAAAGGGTACAAATTTAGTCTTTTCAATCTTTCCTCATAGGGTATGGTCTGCATCCTTTGTACCATTTTGGTTGCCCTTTTCTGCACACTCTCCTCAGCTCAACATCTCTGCATAGGTGAGGGGCCAGAACTGCACGCCATACTCCAAATGCGGCCTGACCATGGTTCTGTATAATGGCATTAGCATCTCCCTCTTTCTGCTATGAAAACCCCTCGCAATGCAGGCCAACATTTCATTTGCCATTTGTACGGATGTGATGTAGCTAAGTAAGAAGAATATTGAAGCAAAATACCACCTATACAACACAGAGATTGAAACTCAGCAGGAAAAGGGTCTGGGGGCAATGAATAGCAACAACTTTAGATGGGGGGTAAAAGTAAAGCATATAAAATCATGACAGACATTAGCAGAAACTTGGATAGCAGATCAAGAGATACTGTAATGCCCCTGTGTACATATCAAGAGATACTGTAATGTCCCTGTGCACAGATCAAGAGATACTGTAATTCCTCTGTGTATAGAACAAGAGAAACTGTAATGCCCCAGTGTACAGATCAAAAAATACAGTAATGTCCCTGTGTACAGATCAAGACATACTGTAATACCCCTGTGTTCAGATCAAGAGATATTGTAGCTCCCCTGTGTCAAGATCAAGAGATACTGTAATTTCCCTGTGTGCAGATCAAGAGATACTGTAATGTCCCTGTGCACAGATCAAGAGATACTGTAATTCCTCTGTGTATAGAACAAGAGAAACTGTAATGCCCCAGTGTACAGATCAAAAGATACAGTAATGTCCCTGTGTACAGATCAAGACATACTGTAATACCCCTGTGTTCAGATCAAGAGATATTGTAGCTCCCCTGTGTCAAGATCAAGAGATACTGTAATTTCCTTGTGTGCAGATCAAGAGATACTGTAATTCCCATGTGTAGAGATAAAGAGATGCTACAATTCCCTTGTGTGCAGATCAAGAGATACTGTAATGCCCCTGTGTAGACAGCAAGAGATATTGTATTGCCCGTGTACAGATAAAGAGATACTGTCATTCCCCAGTGTAAAAATCAGGAGATACTGTAATGTCACTGCGTATAGATCAAGAGATACTGTAATGACCCTGTGTATAGCTCAAGAGACACTATAATGCCCAATGTACAGATCAAGACATACTGTAATACCCCTGTGTACAGATCAAGAGATATTGTACTGCCCCTATGTCCAGATCAAGAGATACTGTAATGCCCTGTGTGCAAATCAAGAGATAATGTAATTTCCCTGTGTGCAGATCAAGAGATACTGTAATTCCCCTGTGTACAGATCAAGAGATACTGTAATTTCCCTGTGCACAGATCAAAAGATACTGCAATGCCCCTGTGATAGATCGAGAGCTACTATAGTACCCCTGCGTACACCTCACAAGATACTGTAATGCCCTTGTGTACAGCTTAAGACATACTGTAGTGCCCCATGTATAAATAGAGAGATACTGTGATGTTCCAGTGTGCATAATGTGAGATGTTGTAATGCCCCTGTGTACAAATTGAGAGATACTGTAATTCCCCTGTGTACAGATCAAGAGATACTGTAATTACCCTGTATAAGGATCAAGAGATACTGTAATGCCCTGGAGAAAAGATCAAGAGATACTGAAATGCCCCCTGTATCTGGCTCAAGAGACATTGTAATGCCCCTGTGTACAGATCAAGAGATACTATAATTCCCCCATGTAAAAATCAAGAGATACTGTAATTCCCCTGTGTATAGATCAAAAGATAATGTAAGGCTCCTGTGTACAGATCAAGAGATACTGTAATGCTCCTGGGTACAAATCAAGAGATACTGTAATTCCCCTGTGTACAGATCAAGAGATAATGTAACTTCCCTGCATACAGATCAAGAGATACTGTAATGCCGCTGTGTACAGATCAACAGATACTGTAATGCCCCAGTGTACTGATTAAAAGATACTATAATTCTCCTGTATGCAGAAGAGATACTGTAATGTTGTGTACAGATCAAATGATACTGTAATCCCCCCTGTGTACAGATCAAGAGATACTTTAATACCCATGTTTATAGATCGAGAGATACTGTAATTCCCCAGTGTACAGACCAAGAAATACAGTAATGCCCTGTGTACAGAAAAAGACATACTGTAATGCTTCTGTGTATAGATCAATAGATACTGTAATGCCCCTGTGTACAGAGCATGAGATATTGTAATGCCTCTGTGTATAGATCAAGAGACAGTGTTATACCAATGTGTACAGATCATGACATACTGTAGTGCCCCTGTGTAGAGATCTAGAGATATCGTAATGCTCCTGTGTCCAGATCAAGAGATATTGTAATGACCCTGTGTGCAAATCAAGAGATATTGTAATGCCCATCTGTACAGATCAAGAGATACTGTAATCTCTGTGTGCAGATCAGGAGATACTGCAATGCCCCTGTGTACAGATCAAGAGATACTGTAAATCCCCAGTGTACAGATCAGGAAACACAGTAATGCCCTTGTGTACAGATCAAGACATACTGTAATACTCCTGTGTATAAATCAAGGGATACTGTAATTCCCAGTGTACAGACCAAGAAATACAGTAATGCCCTCTGTACAGATAAAGACATATTGTAATGCTCCTGAGTATAGATCAAGAGACACTGTAATGCCCCGTGTACAGATCATGACATAGTGTAATGCCCCTGTGTACAAATCAAGAGATACTGTAATTTTCCTGTGTACAGGGCAAGAGATATTTCAATTCCCCTGTATGCAGATCAAGAGATACTGTAATGCCCCTGTGTACATATCAAGAAATATTGTAATTCCGCTGTGTACAGATCAAAAGATACTGTAATTCCCCTGTGTACAGATCAAGTGATACTGTAATGCCCATGTTTATAGATCAAGAGATATTGTAATTCCCCAGTGTACAGATCAAGAAACATAGTAATGCCCTTGTGTACAGATCAAGACATACTGTAATGCCCCTGTGTATAAATCAAGGGATACTGTAATTCCCCTGAGTGCAGATCATAAGACATTGTAATGCCCTGTGTACATCGAGAGATACTGTAGTTCCCTGTGTACAGATCAAGAGATACTGTAATGCCCTAGAGAAAGATCAAGAGATATTGAAATGCCCTGTGATTCAGCTCAAGAAACATTGTAATGCCCCTGTGTACAGATCAAAAGATACTGTCATTCCCCTGTGTACAGATCAAGGGATACTGTCATTCCCCTTCGTACAGATCAAGAGATACTGTAATGCCCCTGTGTACAGATCAGAAGATACTGTCATTCCCCTGTGTACAGATCAAGGGATACTGTCATTCCCCTTTGTACAGAACAAGAGCTACTGTAATGATCCTTTGTATAGCTCAAGAGATACTATAATGCCCCTCTGTACAAATCAAGACATACTGTAATGCCCCTGTGTATTGATCAATAGATACTGTAATGCCTAGCGTATACCTCAAGAGATACTATAATGCTCCTGTGTACAGATCAAGAGATACAGTAATTCCCCTGTGTACAGATCAAGAGATACTGTAATGCCCCTGTGTACAGAACAAGAGCTACTGTAATGACCCTTCATATAGCTCAAGAGATACTATAATGCCCCTGTGTACACATCAAGAGATACTGTAAGTTCCCTGTGTACAGATCAAGAGATACTGTAATGCCCTTGTATCTAGCTCAAGAAACATTGTAATGCCCCTGTGTACAGATCAAAAGATATTGTCATTCCCCTGTGTACAGATCAAGGGATACTGTCGTTCTCCTTCGTACAGATCAAGAGATACTGTAATGCCCCTGTGTACAGATCAAAAGATACTGTCATTCCCCTATGTACAGATCAAGGGATACTGTCATTCCCCTTTGTACAGAACAAGAGCTACTGTAATGATCCTTTGTATAGCTCAAGAGATACTATAATGCCCCTGTGTACAAATCAAGACATACTGTAATGCCCCTGTGTATTGATCAACAGATACTGTAATGCCTATGCGTATACCTCAAGAGATACTATAATGCTCATGTGTACAGATCAAGAGATACAGTAATTCCCCTGTGTACAGATCAAGATATACTGTAATGCCCCTGTGTACAGAACAAGAGCTACTGTAATGCCCCGGTGTACAGAACAAGAGCTACTATAATGCCCCTGTGTACAGATCAAGACATACTACAATGCCCCTGTGTACAGATCGAGAGCTACTGTAATGCCCATGCGTATATCTCAAGAGATACTATAATGCTCCTGTGTACAGATCAAGACATACTGTGATGCCCCGTGTACCGATCAAGAGATACTGTAATGCCCCTGTGTACAGATCAACAGATACTGTAATGCCCCTGTGTACCGATCAAGAGATATCGAAAATCAGCTGTGTACAGATCTAAAGATACTGTAATTCCCCTGTGTACAGATCAAGCAATGCTGTAATGCCCATGTTTATAGTACTACGTGCAGTTCTGGAGACCCAATCTCAGAAAGACATAGACAGGATGGAAGCTGTCCAGAGGAGGGCAACTAAAATGGTGCAGGGTCTGCAGAGAGACTAAAGGAGCTTAATATGTATAGCCTCAAGGAAGGGGGGACATGATAGAAACGTTCAAATACCTCAAGGGAATCAACAAAGCCAAGAGGGTAGCATCTTTCAAAAAAGAGGTGAGCAAGAACAAGGGGCATAATTTGAAGATGGGGAAGTGCTCAGAGGTAATTTATAAAGTATTTTTTCACAGAGAGGGTTGTGGATGCATGGAACGGCCTTCCGGAGGAGGTTGTGGAGTCAAAAACAGTGGTGGAATTCGAGCATGCATGGGACAGTCATAAGGCCATTCTAGGGGGTGGGGGTAGGAAGAAGTAGGATGCTGGTTAACTAGGATCTGCAGCTTATCCAGTAGGTAGGGATATGGGCAGACTGGGTGGGCCAAGCAGTCCTTATCTGCCATCAAATTCTTTGTTTCTATGTTTCTAAGAGATATTGTGATTCCCCAGTGTACAGACCAAGAAACCCAGTAATGCTCTTGTGTACAGATCAAGACATACTGCAATGCCCCTGTGTATAAATCGAGGGATACTGTAGTGCCCCCTGTGCAGATCATGGGATATTGTAATGCCCCTGTGTACAGATCAAGAGATACTGTAATTCTCCTGTGTACAGAGCAAGAGATATTGCAATTCCCCTGTATGCAGATCAAGAAACACAGTAATGCCCTTGTGTACAGATCAAGACATACTGTAATGTCCCTGTGTATAAATCGAGGGATACTGAAATTCCCCTGAGTGCAGATCATAAGATATTGTAATGCTCCTTTGTACAGATCGAGAGATACTGTAAGTCTCCTGTGTACAGATCAAGGGATACTGTAATGCCCTAGAGAAAAGATCAAGAGATACTGAAATGCCCCTGTATCTAGCTCAAGAAACATTGTAATGCCCCTGTGTACAGATCAAAAGATACTGTCATTCTCCTGAGTACAGATCAAGGGATACTGCCATTCCCCTTTGAACAGATCAACAGATACTGTAATGCCCCTGTGTACAGAACAAGAGCTACTGTAATGATCCTTTGTATAGCTCAAGAGATACTATAATGCCCCTGTGTACAGATCAAGACATACTGTAATGCCCCTGTGTACTGATCAACAGATACTGCAATGCCCATGTTTATAGATCAAGAGATACTGTGATTCCCCAGTGTACAGATCAAGTAACACAGTAATGCTGTTGTGTACAGATCAAGACATACTGTAATGCCCCTGTGTATAAATCGAGGGATACTGTAACACCCCTCTGTGCAGATCGTGAGATATTGTAATGCCCCTGTGTACAGATCAAGAGATACTGTAATTACTCTGTGTACAGATCAAGAGATACTGTAATGCCCTGGAGAAAAGATCAAGAGATACTGAAATGCCCCTGTATCTAGCTCAAGACACATTGTAATGCCTCTGTGTACAGATCAAGAGATACTATAATTCCCTGTAAAGATCAAGAAATACTGTAATTCCCTGTGTACAGATCAAGAGATAATGTCGAGGCCCTGTGTACAGATCAAGAGATACTGTAATGCTCCTGTATAGATCAAGATATACTGTTACCCCTGTGTACAGATCAAGAGATACTGTAACTTCCTGCAGACAGATCAAGAGATACTGTAATGCCACCGTACAGATCAACAGATACTGTAATGCCCTGTGTACCGATCAAAAGATACTGTAATTCTCCTGTGTTCAGAAGAGATACGGTAATGTTGTTGAGTACAAATCAAATTACACTGTAATTCTCCTGTGTACAGATAAAGAGATACTGTAATGCCCATGTTTATAGATCAAGAGATTTACTGTAATTCCCCAGTGTACAGACCAAGAAATACAGTAATGCCCTCTGTACAAAAGACATATTGTAATGCCCCTGTGTATAGATCAACAGATATTGTAATGCCCCTGTGTACAGATCATGACATACTGTAATGTCCCTGACAGATCAAGAGATATTGTATTGCCCCTGTGTCCAGATCAAGAGATATTGTAATGCCCTGGTACAGATCAAGAGATATTGTAATTTCCTCTGTACAGAGCAAGAGATACTGTAATTCCTCTGTGTGCAGATCAAGAGATACTGTAATGCCCATGTTTATAGATCAAGAGATACTGTAATTCCCAGTGTACAGATTAAGAAACACAGTAATGCCTTGTGTATAGATCAAGACATACTGTAATGCCCTGTGTATAAATCGAGGCATACTGTAATGCCCTGTGTGCAGATCAGATATTGTAATGCTCCTGTGTACAGATCAAGAGATACTGTAATGCCCTTGAGAAAAGATCAAGAGATACTGAAATGCCCTGTGTACAGATCAAGAAGACATTGTCATGCCCATGTTCAGATCAAAAGATACTGTCATTCACCTGTGTACAGATCAAGAGATACTGTCATTCCCCTGTACAGATCAAGAGATACTGTAATGCGCTCTCTGTATAGAACCAGAGCTACTGTAATACCCTGTACAGATCTAGAGATACTGTAATGCTCCTGTGTACAGATCAAGAGATACTGTAATGCTCCTGTGTACAGATCAAGAGATACTGTAATCTGTTGTGTACAGATCAAGAGATACTGTAATTCTCTGTATATAGATCAAGAGATACTGTAATTCCCCTGTATATAGATTTAGGATACTCTGATAATGCCCCTGTGTACAGATTGTGTAGCATTGTAATGCCCTGTGTACAGATCGAGAGATACTGTAATTCCCCATGTATAGATCAAGAGATACTGTAATTCCCCTGTGTATAGATCCAGAGATACTGTAATGCCCCTGTGAAGAGATAAAGAAATACTGAAATGCCTGTGTATCTAGCTCTAGAGATATTGTAATGCCCATGTGTACAGATCAAGAGATACTATAATTCCCCTCTGTAAAGATCAAGAGATACTGTACTGTCTCTGTGTAGAGATCAATAGATAATGCAAGACCCCTGTGTACAGATCAAGAGATACTGTAACTCCCCAGTGTACAGATCAAGAGATACTGTAACTCCCCTGTGTACAGATCAAGAAATACTGTAATGCTTCTGTGTATGGATCAAGATATACTGTAATGCCCTGTGTATAGATCAAGATGTATTGTAAGGCCCCTGTGTATAGATCAATAGATATTGTAATGCCCCGTGTTTAGATCAAGAGATTAAGGCCCATGTGTACAGATTAAGAGATACTGTAATGCCACTGTGAACAGATCAGGAGATACTATAAGGTCCCTGTGTACAGATCAAGAGATACTGTAATTCCCTGTGTACAGATCAAGAAGTACTGTAATGTTCCTGTGTATAGATCAAGATATACTGTAATGCCCTGTGTATAGATCAAGATGTACTGTTAGGCCCCTGTGTATAGATCAATAGATATTGTAATGCCCCTGTGTTTAGATCAAGAGATACTGTAAGGCCCATGTGTACAGATCAAGAGATACTGTAATGCCACTCTGAACAGATCAGGAGATACTATAAGGTCCCTGTGTACAGATCAAGAGATACTGTAATTTTCTGTGTACAGATCAAGAGATACTGTAATTCCGTGTACAGAACAAACAATACTGTAAGGCCCCATGTACAGAACAAGAGATATTGTAATGCCCTCTTTGTAGATCAAGAGATACTGTGTAATGCCCTGTGTGCAGATCAAGAGATACTGTAAGCCCCTGTTTACAGATCAAGAGATACTGTTAGACCTCTGTGTACAAATCAAGAATTAACATAATGCCACTGTGTACCGATCAAGAGAGACTGTAATTCCCCAGTGTACACATCAAGAAATACTGTAATGCCCCATGTACAGATCAAGATACACTGAAATGCCCCACTGTATAGATAAAGAGATACTGTAATGCCCCTGTGTACAGATCGAGAGATATTGTAAAGCCCCTGTGTGCAGATCAAGAGCTACTGTAATTCCCCTTTGTACAGATCAAGAGATACTGTAAGTCGCCTGTGTACAGATCAAGATATACTGTAATGCCCCTTAGTACAGATCAAGAGATGCTATAATGCCCCTGCCTAGCTCGAGACATATTGTATATCACCTGTACAGATCAAGAGATACTGTAATCCCCAGTATACAGATCAAGAGATACTGTCATTCCCCGTGTGAATATCAAAAGATACTGTAATGCCCTGTGTACAGATGAAGAGATAATGTAAAGCCCATGTACCGATCGAGAGATAGTGTAATTCCACTGTGTGCAGAACAAGAGATATTGTAATGTCCCTGTGTTCAGATCAAGAAATATTGTAATTCACCTGTGTACAGATCAAGAGATACTGTAATGTCCCTATGTACAAATCAAGAGATATTGTAATGCCCCTGTGTATAGCTCAAGAGATACATTAATGCCCGTGTGTTGATCAAGAGATACTGTAATGCCTCTGTGTGCAGATCAAGAGATATTGTAAAGCCCCTGTGTAGAGATCAAGAGATACTGTAAGGCCCTTGTGTACAGATCAAGAATTAGCATAATGGCCCTGTGTACAGATCAAGAGATAGTGTAATGCCCTGTGTACAGATCGAGATAACATAAACCCTGTGTACAGATCAAGAGATATTGTAATGCCGAGTGTATAGATCAAGAGATATTTTCATGCCTCAGTGTACAGACCAAGAGATACTGTAATGCCCCTTTGTACAGATCAAGACTTATTGAGATGACCCTGTGTATAGATCAAGAGCTACTGTAAAACCCCTGTGTACAGATCAAGAAATACGTTAATTCCCCTGTGTGCAGATCAAGAGATACTGTAATTCCGCTGTGTGGAGATCAAGAGATAATGTAATTCCACTGTGCACAGATCAAGAGATACTGTAATTCTCCAGTGTACAGACGAAGAAATACTGAAATGCCACTTTGTACAGATCAAGAGATACGGTAATGCCCCTGTGCATAGACAGAGAGATAGTGCAATGCCCCTGTGTTCAGATCAAGAGATATTGTAATGCTCCTGTGTGTAGAGCGAGATAACATAATGCCCCTGTGAACAGATCAAGAGATATTTTCATGCCCCAGTGTACAGATCAAAAGGTACTGTAATGCCCCTTTGCACAGATCAAGACATACTGTGATGTCCCTGTGTATAGATCAAGAGCTACTGTTATGCCCCTGGTGTACAAATCAAGAGATACGTTAATTTCCCTGTGTAGAGATCAAGAGATACTGTAATTCTGCTGTGTAGAGATCAAGGGATACTGTAATTATCGTAGGAGGCAGTATAGCGCAGTGGTCTAAGGCTCTGAGCTGAAAATCTGGTGACATCCAGCAGACCAGACCTGGGTTTGAATCCCACAGCTTCCACTTGCATACTGTGTGACCCTAAGCAAGTCACTTAACCTCCTTGTGCTCCCAGGTCGCTCCTGTAAAAAAGCTTTCAGCTTAGTGTGCTATACCTGGTTAAACAACCAAAAAAAAAAAAAAAAAAAAAATTATCCTGTGTGCAGATCAAGAAATACTGTTATGTCCCTGTGTACAGATCAAGAGATACTGTAATGCTCCTTTGTATAGATCAAGAGATATTGTAATGCCCCTATGTACAGACCGAGAGATAGTGTAATTCGCCTGTGTACAGATCAAGAGATACTGCATTGCCCGTGTACAGATCAAGAGATACTGTCATTCCCTTGTGTGTAGATCAGAAGATGCTGTAATGTCCCTGTGTACAGATCAAGAGATACAATAATGCCCCTGTGTATATATCAATAGATACTGTAAGGCCCCTGTGTACAGATCAAAAGATATGGTAAGGCCCATATGTATAGATCAAGAGATACTGCAATGTCCCTGTGTACAGATCAGGAGATACTGTAATTTTCCTTTGTACAAATCAAGAGATACTATAATTCCCTTTGTGCAGATCAAGAGATAATGTAATTCCACTGTGTAGAGATCAAGAGATACTGTAATTCCCCTGTGTACAGATCAAGAGGTACTGAAATGCCCCTGTGTACAGATCAAGAGATATAGTAATGCCCCTGTGTATAGATCGAGAGATACTGTATTGCCCCTGTGTATAGCTCAAGAGTTACTGTAATGCCCCAGTGTACAGATCAAGAGGTACTGTAATGCCCTTTACAGATCAAGACATACTGTGATGTCCTTGTGTACAGATCAAGAGGTATTGTAATGCCCTCTGTGCAGATCAAGAGATACTATAATTCCGCTGTGTAGAGATCAAGAGATATTGTAATGCCCATGCATAGATCGAGAGATACTGTAATGCCCCTGTGTACAGATCGAGAGATATTGTAAAGCCCTTGTGTATAGATTGAGAGATAGTGTAATTCGCCTGTGTACAGATCAATAGATACTGCAATGCCCCTGTGTACAGATCAAGAGATATTGTCATTCCCCTGTGTGAAGATCAAAAGATGCTATAATGTCCCTGTGTACAGATCAAGAGATATAATAATGCCCCTGTGTATAGATCAATCGATACTGTAAAGCCCCTGTGTACAGCTCAAAAGATACGGTATGGCCCCCGTGTATAGATCAAGAGATACTGTAATGCCCCTGAGTACAGATCATGAGATACTGTAAGGCCCCTGTGTACAGATCAAGAGTACTGTAATTCTCCTGTGTACAGATCAAAAGATAGTGAAAGGCCTCTGTGTACAGAACAAGAGATATTGTAATGCCCTTGTGTATAGCTCAAGAGATACTGTAATGCCCCATGTGTAGATCAGAAGATACTGAAATGCCCCTGTGCGTAGGTCAAGAGATACTGTAAAGCCCCTGTGTGCAGATCAAGAGATACTGTAAGGCACCTGTGTACAGATCAAGAATTAACATAATGCCCCATGTGCAGATCAAAATATACTGTAAAGCTCCTGTGTGCAGATCAATAGATTCTGTAATGCCCCAGTGTATAGATCAAGAGATATTGTAATGCCCCTGTGTGCAGATCGAGATAACATAATGCCTCTGTGTACATATCAAGAGATATTGTAATGCCCCGGTCTATAGATCGAGATATTTTAATGCCATAGTGTACAGATCAAGAGATACTGTAATGCCTCTGTGTACAGATCAAGAGATACTGTAATGCCCCTGTGTACAGATCAAAAGATACTGTAATGTCCCTACGTACAGATCAGGAGATAGTGTAATGCCTCTGTGGACAGGTCAAGAGATACTGTAATTCCCCTGAGTACAGATCAAGAGATAATGTAAGGCCCCTGTGTACAGATGAAGAGATATTGTAATGCCCCTGTGTACAGGTCAAGAGATACTATAATGCCCCTGTTTACAGATCAGTAGATATTGTAATGCCCCTGTGTATAGATCAAAAGATACTGTAATGCCCCTGTGTACCAAACAAGAGATACGGTAATGTCCCTGTGTACAGATGAAGAGATGCTGTAATGCCCGTGTGCAGGTCAGAGATATTATAATGTCACTGGGTACAGATCAAGAGATACTGTAATGCCCTGGATACAGATCAAGAAAGTGTGTAATGTCCTGAGTACAGATCAAGAAGTAATGCAATGCCGCTATGTACAGATCAAGAGATAGCGAATGTCCCTGTGTACAGATCAAGAGATAATAATGCCCTTTGTACAAATGAAAAGATACTGTAGTGCCTCTTTGTACAGATCAAGAGATAATGTAATGCCACTGTGTAATGATCAAGAGATAATATAAGACCACTGTGTACAGATCAAGAGGTACTATAAAGATCTGTGTACAGATCAAGAGATATTGTAGCTCTCCTGTGTCCAGATCGAGAGATATTGTAATGTTCCTGTGTACAGATTATGAGATACTGTAATGCCCCTATGTACAGATCAGGAGATTAATGCTCTGTGTACAGAGCAGAAGATTAATGCTCTGTGTACAGATCAAGAGATATTGGAGTGGCCCTGTGTCCAGATCAAGAGGTAATGTATTTCCTCTGTGTACAGATCAGGAGATACTGTAATGCCCCGTGTACAGATCAAGAGATATTTTAATGCCCCTGTGGACAAGTAAAGAGATATTGTAATGCCCCTGTGAACAGATCAAAAGCTATTGTAATGCCCCTGTAGAAATCACTGGTTATGTCTCATTTTGAGCATAACATACAGTTCATGTCCTAGTTTCTGAGAAAATACATCAATGGGATCAAAAAGGTGCATAGAACAGCCATGAATGTAGCTTATGACTTGAAAAATATGGGCTATGAGCATGAACTGGCAGAACGAAGGCTGCTCTCCAAGAGGAAGACTCAGGGCTGGCATGACTACAGTATTCAAATGTTGGAAGAGAAAACAGCATCAGATCAAATGTGTTTCTCCAAGATGATCGAGGATGAGGGGAATGGGACAGAATGCCTCTGAAAGTAGGAATATTCAAGAGAAATATTAGTGAGGACCACTTCCCAGAAACACTTAGAACATACTACAGAACAGGTGGTGCCAGTCAAAACTATGTCCACCTTTGAGCTTAAACTAGTTAACCTGAAGAAAAAGGGACGACTGACTATTCCCTGTTTCCCACTGTGTGGAGGAAAGAACTCCGAGAGCCAATGTGCCTGTTTCTTTCCAAAATTAGTACGTTCATAGCTACTGTATTTATTTAAAGAACTAGTGCAGCCAAAACAGGCAGACAGGAAAATAATACACATTTTAAGAAGTAGTCAGTTGTAACTTTATATTTATAAAATATTTTCTCTTTCCTTTGCTGTTCAGGAAGTCTTCTATGTGATAATTTGTGCAAGATGTGTGGAGCAGCTCTTAACCTGGCAGCTGACATATCTAACTCCTCTGCCCCACTGCATCATCAACACTGTGATCTCACTGACAGTGGGGACAGTACAGCTAGATATGTCAGCTGCCAGGCAGAGTGCTTTTCCACACATCACATCTACTAAGATCAGGTAAACAATCTTCTAATTAAACAAAGGGAAAAGAAAAGTACCAGATGTAAATGCAATGGTTGGCTGCTTTTTAAAATGTAATATCAGTTGTAGGCACCACACTAGCTCTTTAAAAGAACCCACTCCCAGTTTTGAGTATTTATTTATTAGTAACTGCATTTGAAAAACAAATCTTCTATTTTAATTTGCTTGAAATATGGGGAAGCAAAGAACCTTAGCCTCACATACAATTGTGATTTGAGAGACCAGAGCTGAACTGGCATGATAAGTGGGTTAGTTAAGATGCAACTGTTCAGCTTGTCCAGGGTTTTGGAGTATAATTCCTTTATTTGGAATTCTCATCACGAGTATAATATTCAAAAGCTTAAATCATTTTAACAATTTGATAACACACCAACACGCCTCCACGACATAAACGGCACTTGCTTCATCATTTGCATCTCGTATGTATTTGCGATGTAACTCGTTTTTACTGCCATGACACAAATTGCACCTGTCTCATTCCTTTGCGCCTTGTTTGTAATTGATGTTGTAATTTCACTGTAATATTGCTGTTTACAGACTCATTTGGCAGATGTATTCTTGTTTTTGTATATTGTACTGTAGATGACTGTATTTCTTTTCCTCACTTTCACATCCCCCCAGGTCACAACTGGAAATGAATCCTCTGGGCTCTGTCTGTTTACCTGTAAAATATGTTTAAATGAAACCATAAATAAATTTGGATGCAGTGCTATCCCATACAAGTGCGCTAGTAGATCCCGCTATGTTGCAAAGTAGCAACCGCAACCCATCAGACCAGCAAATAGTAGTTGTTTTAGCCAAATCTGAGTTTCAAAATGGAACACTTATTATTTCCCTGGGGATGTGCTACCCCATTGACAAAATTGCTACCCCCCCTTTACAAAAATTCTAGATCCATTGCTAAGCTGGACTAAAGCTATGCTTACTGTATCATAAGCTTTTTTTTACTGTGGCCTTGAGAGGTTGAACTCACAAGAACTTAAGCTATAATATGGCAGACATACTAAATTATTCATGGGTACATTTCATTAACTCTTGAGTTTTCATCTGATTTATGATTTTATGTGTAACCTGCTCACACTTACCCTCAGTAACTCATTGTATAAAAGAACTTGTCTCACTGAGTAATATCTCATTAATAACTCCATCAATTAACCATAAATTATCCAGCTAGCTTAAGTGTGAATCTGACTCACCCAGCAACCTGTGGCACTTTATTGGGTTGGTGCTATTCTGGCTTGAGACAGAGAGACAAGAGTTCTCTGCTGCACTGCATGTTTTGGCATAATGAAATAGCCTGACGATATCTGTCTATGCCAGTGCTTTATTTTGCTTGCAGTGTTTTATAGGATTGCTGGGACCTTCCAGTTTTGCAACAGTGGCCACCCTGATCGTGAAACAGTTTGGGGAGCTGCTAATCATGCTGGTGTTCCCTGTGTGTGCTCCAAGCCTGGAGTGAAGCAGTGGGATGATAGCAGAGGTGAGTGCCCTAATGAACACTCTCTTCCTCTAGGCATGGCAGGAGGGAAGCCTCAGCAACACTGCCCAGGCTTTGTGTTGTGCGGTGGGTTAAGCTCCATGGGGAGGGGCTGGCCAAAGGTCAGTGGCTCAGGCAGGTGATGCCACAATGGACTCCATGTCTGCGGGGCTACTCCATCCTCTCCAGCATGCAGAAATAAAAGTTGAAAAATGGGTGGCAACAATACGGTTTCATTGCAAAATTCGTAATGGTTTGTGACACTGGAACAGTTAACAAATATAGTCCTCAGACATCCTTTCCAGGTTCACACTTCCCAATCGAATCCAGACATGTGTTCCGGTGGCTCTAATGTTCAGAAGGCCCTGCAGAGTTTAGAACCCAGCATGGGGCATAAATGCAATTCAATGTCTCTGGAAAATGCACAAAATAAGCACTTGCAAACTTGCCATACTTCTGAATGATGAAAAATGCACATTGCATATAATACAATGGAGGAAGTGACACCTAGCAGTTAGAGTTCCAGCCTGGGAACAAAGAGATCACAGGTTCAAACTGCAACAGAATCAAATACATACTTTATGACCTTGGACAAGTCATGCAGCCCCAAATGTTCCTGTCCACACAGTTGTGGAAACAGTTTAGAATCAGGACCCACTGAAAACAAGATGCCGATCTCAGTTGGGCAATCATGGTAAATAAATTGGGGAAAAACAAAACAAAACAAAACACTTTGTGCAACATCAAATCAAGGGACTGTAGTGAGAGGTTCCAATAGGCTATACAAAGTACCTTGTAGTTTATGTGCTTTGGGAGGGAGGAAGTGAGTGGCAGTGATAAATCACCCCATTATTGCTTCTGATAAAAGTTGCAGGGTATTTAGAGAATTGGCCAGCAGTGGCCTGAACAAGACAAATTGCCCCAGTGCGACAGCTGTAATGTTCTCTGGGATTCGCTGATAGCAGGACATGGAAGATAAGGAACGACACGCCACAACATATCAAAGCCCTGTTCACCTTAACGCTGATAATCAACAGCAGACATGTCATTGACTAAGGTCACTGGGCAATTTCAGGTCCCTTATTGTCTGGCGCCATGGCTTTGCCGTACAGTGTGCTTTCCCTTCCTACTATGAAGAGTTAAAATATGTACATCTGTATGGGCTGCAGAGCATTTATTCTGCTTCCTCCACATAGATCTTGCCTTTTTCTGTTTAAAGTTGTTTCTAATGCAGACTAAAACTAATTTATAGTATCATAACTCATAAGAAGCTTATGAAAAAAAAAACTTTCCCAGAAACATTCAGCCAAAAGCAACAACTGAAGTCAGCAGGTGATCATTTGCAGTTGCGATCCCCAGTTTATGGAACATGCTAGCAACAGAACTAAGAGCAGTCTCCTTTTTGCCATTTCTGTAAAAAAAAAGTCAAATATTTTCCTTTAGACAGATAAATGTTGTGCCATAACCTGGGATGTTTAACTGAAAAGACAGCTGTCACAGTTCAGTTCAGCGTTTCATGTTTTCATGCACCAGCGAGGAAAAAAGATCAAATTAAAAAAAATCTACTTTTTTCTTCCTTGACTGGACTAACATTTCTTTTTTTTTGTACTCGAAGTTACATATTTAAAGAAACAACACAGCGAGATTCTGCTATATCTTTCACAGGGAGCAATGACCTACTCAATGGCTAAGCATTTTGGAAAAGACATGAAGTACTTCCTTACTGATTTCCCTTTTGCTAAAACCTTACCCTCATGATTTGTGAGGGGACAGTGCTCATACCTCAGCTCAGCTCCACTAAAGGTCCATACTGAGACAATGCCTTGTTATTATGGATCAACATGTTTTGTGCCTGTACTTCTGACACAGGGAAACCATTTTTACTGGTTTACACAAGTCATGCATACACTGTGTAGTTTACATATGAAAACCATACCGTTGCCACCTTTTTTATTCACACTTTATATTCCTAGATGTCCCTGGTGCTCAATTTCCTCAAGAGGTCTCAGAGCATTCCCACCCCCTAGCACCTAACACACCAGCACTCACTTGCCTCCATGTAGCCTTGGTTTGCCCCCAGGTGAGATCAGGGTAGCGGATATACCCCCATCAGTGATTGTACTGCAAGCGTAGAGGGCCATTTTCATTGTTTCACCCTGGTCACTCCTGGAAACTGTGGGTGGTTGGGATGTCATGTGCAGGTATGCATGTAGTGCCTGCTGCTGTGTGGCATCAGGGAGCAACCTGCCCCCAGGGTGCGACACCGCAACTGCATCTGTGGACATCCAGGTGGTGGTGCTGCTATGGTGGCATCGCCTGCCTCTCTCCCCACAGAATGAGAGGTCTCAGAATTTCAGTCCTTCTACCCTTGGCCTGCTCCTGATGACCAAGGCTTGTTCCTGAACCTGGGTGCCGCTGTCGGCATCACTGAGCCAACAGGCTGGCCATGCTGTTTCCTCTGTTAAGAAGGTACCTAATCAGTGAGTTAACGTATCCAGATTACAAAGTAACACCTCAAAGATAAACTAGTTTTACTTATTTTCCTTGATGTACGCATGGATCCTTAAAAACTACTCACTTTTCAACGACTCCTTCTAGCTGTGGGGTGCATGCATCTTGAGGGAGAGAGCTGAATCCGAGGCATACAATAGAGGTACTGTACTGGTACAAAGAAGCAAGGCTGTATGTTTAAAGTTCCAATCAAAGATGTTAAGGATGCAAATCACTTAAAACAGATCCATTCACACATCAAACAACTGGCTCCGCATGCAGGGTGACCTTTGAACTTTTGTCAATTTCCACTCACTCCATCAGGACACTTTCACCCCAATTTGCAGATGCAAGCAAACACACTCATTGTTTCTTCTTCCTTCAAGTTACAAGGAATTTTCTGAATTAAAATGCAAAAGCTATGTAATGTGACTAGCGTACACTTTTTATTTTACAATTTGCCTTGTTCTGTACCACAAATATATTTTTAAGTCCTGTATCCAGGATGATACTTCAGGAAAATAATGCACATTTTTGCCTTTTAACAGAAAGTCTTTTATAAGGTAGAAGCTTTAAAACTATGAAAATCCTTTAACAAATGATTAGTTGAAATCACAAGGTAGACATAATTTGATGAAACTAAAACCAACAGTAATAAACTACATGAAAGCTTTAAAAGCATGGGCCCATCGGTGCGTTTTGGATGAGATTTACTGCAACATAGGGCTCTTAAGCTAGCACTGCAAGATACCACAACCCCTGAACTCAACGCTACACGTTTGGGGTCAGAAACGATAGGCAGGGAGGCAAGGAGAGTACATTTTGTTTAACGAGTAAGATGTGGACATAATGGCTATGGAAACAAGCCTCTAGCTGTACGTGTAAGCCCAAAGCACACACACACAAACACACCCCCACGGGTACAACAAAAAATCATAAAACTTTGTCTTGGCATACACCTCAAAAGGAAAGAATACCAGTACTTTGCAGGGTGTCTTCAATTTCTTTCAATACTAAGAATCTGTCTTTTAATGACGAGTTGCTGAACAGAACAACAGTTTGATTCAGAGGCCATGTTTCTAAATTTTTGACTCTTTGCTTCAGTAGAACTATCAAAAGCAGACAGCAGAGCCATGTGCTAAGAGCTATAATACAAAATCCTCAGCACTAGTGATTCAGGAGATTTGTCTACTCACTGTTGTTGGACTCTCTAGAAGTTCATGTTGGGTGACTCAGGCAGTGCTACATGAAGCCCTTTCCTTTCAGTTCAGAATGCCTCAGTTCCCTGTCTCCAGTCTCAAGGTCCCTTGTGGATTCAGCAATCAAAAAGTAAACTAATATTCCTTGAAGAATTACAGAGTGTGCCTGGCAAACTAAAATCCTAAGAGGCAAGACATATGTGTAGCTGAGTGTAGGTTTGGGTGGTGACGTCTTACATAATTATGATTCAAACCTTAAGTATGCATTACATGGCTGAGTATAGGCACGCTCTATAATGAAAGATGACAAGAAATTATAACTGTCCCAAAACATTATTACCAACTGCAAAGCCATAACTCATGCTGCCCTGTGCAGCAGCACCGGCACTCTACAGGTCTTTCCCTGGTAATGCAGGCAGTCACTACAGAGAAGTTCCTGGTTTGGTTAGTTACTGTATGTGGCATTCATGATCATTGGCAGATCCTGATTTAATTTTTTATTTATTTGAGTCTAGGATTACAAGTACATTTGAGCCGAGGCTCTTTTTACAAAGGTTCCACGTCAGTGAGTACAGGCACACAGCATCAAATACAGTATTAAATACAAATACAGCATCAAACACAGTATTAATAAATACAAATACAGCATCAAACACAGTTATTAACAAATACAAATACGGCATCAAATACAGCATTAACAAATACAAATATGGCATCAAATACAGTATTAACAAATACAAATACAGCATCAAATACAGTATTAACAAATACAAATACAGCATCAAACACAGTATTAACAAATAAAATATGGCATCAAATACAGTATTAACAAATACAGCATCAAACACAGTATTAACAAATACAAATACAGCATCAAATACAGTATTAACAAATACAAATACAGCATCAAATACAGTATTAAATACAGCATCAAACACAGTATTAAATACAAATACAGCATCAAATACAGTATTAACAAATACAAATATAGCATCAAACACAGTATTAAATACAAATACGAATCAAATACAGTATTAGCAAATCACGCATCAAACACAGTATTAACAAATACAAATATAGAATCAAACACAGTATTAACAATCAGTACAGGTCATAACATGCTGTTACAAGGTAAATACATGAGACACAAGGTGAAAAGGGGAATGACAGAGGTAGGACAGGAGGAGGGTAGGGAAAGAAGACACAGGGTGTGAGGAGATGAGGGAGAAAAGAAGGGGGGAAGCAGGAGGGAGAGGAGTAAGCAGGGAGGTGGACAGGTGCCTGGGGAAGGAGACGGTGGGGGGTACAGGGGTGGGGGTATGGCAGCCCAGGGGACATTGTCAAGGACAGACAGATGTAAGTGCAGCAGAGGGGCAGAGGTGATAGTAAAGTGCTTGGAGGAGAGGCACAACAGGCATCAGAAGCAAGAGGCAGCTAGGTGGGAGTACTGCTTAGTCAGGGCAGTCACAGGAGCTGGAGACAAGAAGAGAGAGGCGAAGCTTGGACTTGAAAGCACCCAGCATGGGTGAGGCAGAGATGTCACTACTGAGACTATTTAGCCAGCTGGGTGCCCTATATGCAAAGGACCTTGGCCTTGTCAGCGACAGCAGAGGATTTGCAGGAATTGAGGTTTAGACCTCCTGGTGTTGCAGTTGTTGTTTCTGGTTTAAGAGAGAGCAGACTCCAGGAGGAGCAATGCCGATTGTAATTTTCTTTGCTGTGATGCAGATTTGATATTGTATTTGGCTGTTGAGTTGCAGCCACCCAGTTTGAGAGTAGAGGTCACAAGAATGAGTAAGATGGGAGGATCCAGTGATGAGTCGACATGCCTTATTGAGGGAGACAGAAACACATTTGAGAGAGGTGGCAGTGGCAGAGCCATAAATGATGAGTCCATAGTCAATAATGCTAACAATGGAGTTCTGGACGGTGACTGACAAGGCTTCAGGGGTTAGATGATTCCTGTGACGGAACAGTAGTCCCAGCCTGGTGTTTGCAACTTTCGCCACAGTATTAATGTGGGCAGCATAGGTGAGGTGGGAGTCAAGGGTGATGCCAAGGTATTTGAAGGTTTGGATTTGTTCAAGAGTGACTCCTTGCTTGGTTTTAATGGAGAAGTGATAATGCTTATTTTTGTTGTGAGAGCTGCTAAAAATCATGGCCTTTGTTTTTTTCTGCTTTAGGATCAGTTTGTGCTTTAAAAACCAGTTTTTGACCAATGTGAAACCCAGCTGGAGAGGTTTCTTGTAGTTGTTTTGGATCACGGTGAGAGGCTAGTATTACTGCATCATCTCGTGAGAGTATGATTTGTTCTGGACAGGAATCTGGTAGTGAGTTCAGGAACACGCTAAAGAGGAGGGGCCCAGAATAGAAGCCTGGGGAACACCAGAGCAGACAGGTCTGGCATCTGAGAGCGTATCAGCAATTTTCACTCTTTGAGTCAGGTTGTCTAGGTAGCTTTGGAACCAGTTTACAGAGTTGGGTGAGAGCCCCGCATTATGGAGCTGGACAAGCAGTGGATGGTGCGGTGGATGGTGTCAAAGGCCTTTGTTAAATTGATGAAGATGGAACCAGTTAGCTGGCCATTATCCAGTGAGTGGTGGATGGCACTGGTGAATTCATGTAGTGCCGAGGAGGTACTATGACCCTTTCTAAAACCATGTTGCTGCCTGCACAAGATGTTGTGTTTGTCCAGGAAGTCAGTAAGCTGGTCTGTGACAATACGTTCCAGGGCCTTGGAGAGGGGAAGTAGGATGGAGATTGGACGGAAATTCTCATGGGCAGTTTTGACACCACTTTTGTGTATTGGGGTTCCAGTGGCAGATTTCCACTTGTCAGGGAACTGGCTAAGGCTGAGAGAGAGGTTAAAAATCCTGAGCAATGGCCTGAGTAGTACTTCAAGAGTGAGGGACAGAAGTTTGAGGTCGAGTGAGTCATTGCTGGATCTGGATTTGCTAATGGCTTTGGTAACATAATATGCGAACCTGGTACATCTTGAGCACTTTAAAGTAGAAGGTAGGGTGCCTAGTGGAGGCAGAAGAAATTGGGGAGATAGGGGCATCCTCTTCTTTGAAAAATCAGGGGAGAACAGTGCTGAGGTCAGTGAAGGCAGTATTGAAGGTGTCCGCGATGATTTTTGGGTTGAGTGTAGTATGTCCATTTATGTTGAGCACAGATGGGGAGATTTTGACTGTTTCCCAGTGACTTCTTTTATGTTGTTCCAGAAGTCTCTTCCATTGCCCCAAGGAGTTAATAAGAGCATTCTTGAAATCGGCTGATTTCTTTTGCTGAATAGATTTGGTGCAGTCATTCCATGCACTTTTGTAGTTTGTGATGTCATTTTGCTTCCCAGTGGTTCTAGCCAGCTCCCAGAGGTGGTTCCTTGCTTTTAGTTGCCTTAGGAGGTCACCTGTGAGCCAGGGGTTAAAGAGGGCTTTGACTTTTTGCCTTTTCAGCGGGGCAAATTTGTTGCAGGCCTCGTTAAAGATTTTGATAAAGTGGTCCAGGGCAGTGTTCACATTAGTTGCTATGAAGACTAGTGATCAGTCCTGTTGGAGGAGGTGAGATTTGAGATGAGTTAACTGACCACGGTGTAGAACTCTACTGGTGATGGTTTTAGGGGGCGGATTAGTGAATTTGTTAGACCAGAAGCAGCTGACAGGGGAGTGGTCACTGAGTGAGTCAGGGAGGACAGTGGTGTTTGTAATCCGGGTGGGGTGGCTGGTAAGGATCCAGTCCAGGAGGGTGCTGGAGCCAGTTTTATGTTTTTTTCTGGTTGGTGAGTTAACCATCTGGGTGAGGTTGGATGCTGCAATGGAGTCCCGATGTGCCTCTGCCTCAGTAGCAGGCCAGTTTACATTAAAGTCACCTAGTAGGATAGATTTAGTGTCCCGTGGAAGTGACCTGACAAAGTCCAGAACTGCACTAAGCCCATTTCCTGCTCTTTAGGTGGTATGTAAAACGTGTGACAACTGTGAGGGCTTTATTGTGAGCACCTAGGAGGATTCTGATGGGAAGAATCTGAGCTGTAGTAGTCTGGGGAGCAGTGTTGATGGGGTGCCCTGGATTGTTTCTTTAGTTATAAGGCGCATCCACCACATCTTTTAGACGCCCAATCAGCTTAAAAACATTGTAGCCAGGAAGAGTGATAGCCTGGTCAGGGGACCGATGGGGAGAGCCAGGTTTCAGTGACTGCCAGGATGTCCGGCTATGTTGGCTAGTAAAGATCTGAAGGGCATCAATTTTGGGAAGAAGGCTGCAAATGTTGAGACATGATTGAGAGGGCACCTGAAAGTTTGTTCTGGTTAGCGACCTTAGTAGGGGCTGGGCCAGGATTTGGACGAACATTGCCCGACAACAGCAGGAGAAGGAGCACTAGCTTCAGAGTGCACAAATGAAATTCCCTGATCGAGTGCTTGTGCCTTCTTGTCATACAAGAACGTGCCACGGGGTAAGAGCGAGGGTTCAGGGTTAAAGCAGTATAAGAGGAAGAGGGGAGTACCCGATGTCCACAGGAGGGAGAGGAGTGTTCCTTATAGGTAGGCAGGGCCCAGGGCGGAGGGCTGGGCTCTAGGTGTAGGGTACCTATGTGGCAATGTGTAGAGTCAATTAGGTAGCTGGGGGGAGGGGAAGCAGGCTCTGGGAGGGTGGAGAAGGAGAAAGAGAGGAGCAAGGAAGAGTACAAGGGGGAACAGAGTACGGGTGGAGCGCATGTTTAGATGGCAGAGAGGTGGCTGAGGAGAGCGGGTGCAGGGATAGGCAAGGTGGAAAAAGAAAGTAAGGAAGGCAGGTGAGAGGAGAAGTAGAGCAGGGAGAAAAGGCAGTTGCACTACAAATTGAAAGTGGCGAGGCAACACAGAGGTACAGTGAGACAAGAGTTAAAGTGCAAGAGGGCAAAGTGGAAAGGAGAAAGGAGGAAGACCTAGCAAGGCACCCTATAGGAAATGAGCAAAGAGGAGGGGCCACCTAAGGGAGGACAGAAAAAGAGATAAGGGAGAGGCAATAGAAGAAAAAAGAAAGAAGAGCACACGATTAGAAGAAGTTGAAATTATCAGTTACGAAAAAAAAAAACTAAAGAGACAGCAGCTGCAAGACAGCTGAGTGATGGCCCATAAACCTCGAGAGCGAAGCTTGAGAGGTTTATGTGGTCATCACAAACCGAGGGTGTGAAAAAAAAAATTCATAAACACACATTTGACTATCCCTTACTTTTTATAATTGCTGGTGCTGTGCAAGGAGTCAGCCTTGAAGACAGTTCCAAGGTGGTCAGTGTGCCGCTGAGAAGCACAGGCGCACACACACACACACACACACACACACACACACACACACACACGCACACACACACACACACTCACACGCACACACATACTCTCTCTCAAACACACACACACACACTCTCTCTCTCTCTCTCAAACAGACTTTTTTTTGGGTAATTTATTTACTCACTCCAGTGCTGTCATCCTTCTTCGACTACAGGTACAGCCCATTCTGGATTGCATTGGGTGTCTCCCGATGCGGACAGGCTGTAGGATCAACCAGATCTTTGTTTTAACAGGCAGGATCAGCCAGATAAATATTAAATAAGTAAAATAAAGTTTTACTGCATGGAGAAAAAATAGCGGCTCGTCGGTAAGCAGAGCCGCCATGTTTTTCATTCTGTTCAGTCTGCCCACACACAGAGTTCAAGCCAATGACATGCTGCAGCAGAACTGAGTGACAACTTACAACCACGCTAGTGAAAGAAAAGTTTTCGGAACACCGTAATAACTTGTTTTCGGATTATTACGGCCTTTGATAGTACTCATAATCAGGATGATAAATAGGGTCACCAGTAATTATATATCAAAAAACTACATTAATGCATCAGTTAGGATTTTTATTAAAGTGTCAAAAGCTGGGAAATTTGGCGTTGGGTTTCCCCTAACTTCACCCACCCTGCACAGATGAAGAGGATTGGGGGTAGCATTGGGTCATCAGCCCCAGCACTTACCCATTCTTCTATGCTTAGACCACACAGCTTATTTTCTAATGGAATGGGGTGAGTATTATGCTGATGATCTCAATGCCACCCCCAGATCCCTCTTCATCTGTGCAGGGTGGTGGGGTGTTAGGTTGAAACCCTAACGTCAATTTCCCCAGCTTTGATGCTTTAATTAAAACCCTAACTGATGCATTAATGTAGTGTTTTGCAATTTATTTCCTTACTTTTTGAGGGCTCTACTATGCCGGTTCGACAACACTTTCGACAACCGACATTGCAGTGACAGGATTTATGTTGACTGCAAGTTGCAGTCGACATATATTCCAACTGTCTTCCAGTCCATGTTTACATCGGGGAGCTTCACCCCCCAACCCCCATGGGGGTTTCTGCCCTGCACCCTTACTATTGTTAACTCTGAGTAACCTGAGTCGGAGTTGATTCAGGAGGGGTGCAGCACCAGAAGACAGTGCCCCTGTGTCAGGCACACCAACAGTGACTTGTCGGCAACTGTTGGTTTTGTTGACGGTGTGTAGGTCGTAGTGTTGGTGTCACTAATCAGGCATATACCTTTTGAGATAGTATAATAGTATCTTTAGTTTACTGTGGGAGCCGTACCTGTGCTCCCATCCCTCCACAGATGCTCATATGTTTCTAGCTGTGGAAGCATCTTTCCATGTACTCCCACCCTCCATAGATGCATATATGTATTTTTTTTTTTTTTTTTTGGTTGTTTAACCAGGTATAGCACACTAAGCTGAAAGCTTTTTACAGGAGCGACCTGGAGGTTAAGTGACTTGCTCAAGGTCACACAGTATGTAAGTGGAAGCTGTGGGATTCAAACCCAGGTCTGGTCTGCTGGATATCACCAGATTTGCAGCTCAGAGCCTTAGACCACTGTGCTATACTGCCTCCTATTAAGTTGTGGAAACGCAGGGACCTCCAGCCCCTGTACTTCCATACACAAAGTTATGAGCAGGCATAGCGAAATTGCAAGAAACAGTCATAACTGTGCAATCTTAAATAATGTTCCCCCCAAACATCCAACATAACCTTCTTATCACCTCACCGCATGTACCCAGTACAGAAGTACAGAAAATGTTCAAATCCTCGCCAAAACATAATTCTGTGCAACCACTAATGCAGTTCTATGCCACAGGTGTGAAACCACATTTTGGCCAAGATTTGAAAATGACAGCTGTTGCATTCATTATATGGGATACTAAGATGACTATATTGAAAATATGGGGTGTAAATATTGTAAATTAACAAAGTTACGAGCGTGTGTCATGAGACTGCAATGAATCCAAATAAAACAGCCATTGTAGGAAATTTTGACCCTAAATTTTCAACATGCCCTTTTGGGACCCCACCTCATGAACACTGGCACTGTCATTTTGTTACTTTGTTCAAAAAGTGATTTTGTGCAGTACCAGTGCTATTCTACACCACAGGTATGAAAGCACATTTCCAACAGGATGTCTGAAATGACAGCTATACTGTTCATGAGGTAGTAAAAAAAAATTGTTATGTTGAAAATTTGGATTGAAAATATCAAACATTGCCAAAGTTATGAGCGTGCGTAGCAACATTTTAACAACCGCATGTAACTTGAGCGTTTTTGGGGTATATTTGCACTAAATTTTTAACATGGTCTTTTCGTGACCCCACCTCATGAACACTGGCACTGTTTTTTTGTTAATTGGTCCCAAAAGGTAATTCTGCACAGTGACCACAAAATCACGTTTTGGGACTGAGTAATGAAATGACAGTATCAGTGTTCATGAGGTGGGGTCCCAAAAGCCCATGTTGAAAATGTGATGCAAATATACCCCAAAATAGCAGAGATATCAACATAAGTAAATCTGTGAATGCCAAAATTGAAGTTGCTTATAAGACTAGTTATGCTCTTACCCCCTCTGCTAGGCTGGCTGTTGCACGAGGCATCCTTCTCCCAGTCCTCACCTATGGGCGATTAGTTTCTTAGGTGCGTCCAAAACCTCTCTGCATAGGTGGGACACAACTTACAATAACATCTGCCACTACGCCGCTGCCTGCCATCATCGCTAACACCACTGTCAGCTCTACGCTGATCTTAAATGGCCCGCCCCATCTGCTCCTCGCCTAGGCTCTCTAACTGATAGCATCATTAGATCTGGAACACCAGCTCTTTAGCCTCTATGCTGACCTGGCAAACCCTTCTCTCGTGTCTAAGGTCTGCTGACCAAACTCTCCTGAACTTCCCGAGATGTAAAACAGCTAAGGGTGTCCATGCCTTCTCTCTTGCTGCCCTTCGCTATTGGAACTCCATTCTTCTAGATGTACAGCAAGCTCCAAGTCATGACCTCTTTAAAAAGCAACACCTGGATTACCTTACCAAACTAACCAAATGTACATGCTTCAATCCACCATAAGCCCCTCCTGTTACCAAATGCTGGTGGCTTACTCCTCTCCTCCTTATCACCTCACAACTACTTCCCCAATCTGTCTCCCCATCTCCCCTGTTCTTATCTGATCACTTCTATTTTTAAAATTCTCAGTCCACTTCCATTTATCCTACTTCTCTCCTGCTCTGTTTCCTACTAGTCACCCTACCCTCAATAATGGTTTTAGCAAATTAGCACTTATTTTGCCTTTATTTAAATGTATCTCTGCAATACTGTTTGCCTTTCAGACTTCGATGTTAACTATATTTATACTGATTATTGTCAGTATAAACTAGCACCAACAACTGCCAAGACACATAATGACATCACAGCCCTCGGTCTCTCCCAACTCATCCTGGAACCCACCTGCCTAAATCATAGAACCCTTAACCACCCCCTGATAGACTGGGCTCTCACCTCTCACCCACACTGAGTCATTAAATCAGGCATCCTCCCAGATGCCCTCAGTGATCATCACCCAATCTTCGTAGTCAGGAAAGTCCATAGACCAAAATCACTACACAAAATTCTGCAACTCCGCTCATTCAGCTCCTTAAACCTTAATCCCCTTCTTAACGAACTGGCCCACTCCAATTGGTCCCCTATTGCCTTTGCCCTTTCCATTCACCAAGCCCTTACTTATTTTAAAGATAAATTTCTAACTACATGGAACTCCTATGCTCCATTCAAATGAACTAGAGTTTGTGGCAACCATCATCCCTGGGTCTCCCCTGAATTACTGACCTGTCTCAGGGAGCGAGACAAAGTTTGGAGGAATATAAGGCCTCCCAGCTTCCCCCAGACTATGCCAAGTATTGCATGTTAAGAAATGCCTGCACAAAAGCTACCAGACTTGCCAAGTTTGAATATTTTAAATCATCTTTTCTCAATAACATCAATTCCCCCTCCAAATTCTGGAAAGTGGTCCATGCCCTAGTCTCCCCTCCTTCACATTCGCCTCTCTCAGTGCTTAAAATAAACAACTCATTGGTCTCTGAACCATCTGCAGTGGCTCAAGAATTTAACTCCTATTATACCTTCTGTGCCACAGCACTTCTAAAGTCATTCCCCTCTAACCTCCCCCGTCTCATCCTCCCACACCCAGCACATTCAAACCCTTCATGCCCACCCTTCCTTCTTTTCTGCTGTCTCCCCAGAGGAAACACTAATGGCCCTTCACTCTCTTAATCCTTCTAAAGGCTCATCACCAGATGACCTTAACCCTAAACTCCTCTACCTTTCAGCTTCTGCTACAGCCTACCCTGTCTCCTTAATCCTAAATCTCTCCTTCTCATCCTCATCTGTCCCTTCATCCTCATCTGTCCCTTCATCTTGGAAACATGTGGTGGTCCTCCCCCTTCCACAGGGTGGTGACCCCTCTGCTCCTGCACATTTTCACCCAGTCTCCCTCCTCCCTGCCCTTGGTAAGCTCCAAGAACACCTGGTCCACTCTCAACTAACCTTCTTCCTCGATGACTCTTCCTTTTTCACCCTGTTCCAATCTGCCTTTCGGAAGAATCACTCCACTACCACCTCCCTACTCAGGCTCACTGACTCCATCGTCGCCAGGATGGATAATGGCCTCATTACCTCTGTCATCTTTGTCAACCTTGTCAAGGCTTTCAACACAATCTCCCATGCCCCACTTCTTGACTCTCTTATGGCTGCTGGGTTGTCTACTTCTGCTCAAAACTGGTTTAGAGCTTACCTCTCAGGCAGAACACAATCAGTCAAGATCCAGGATACAATCTCTCCCCCCTTCCCTATTTCCACAGGAGTCCCACAGGCTCAGTGCTTGGACCCATTCTCTTCTCCATCATCCTAAATGACTTGCCCTCAATATGCTCCCCCGCCACCTCTAGCTATATGTATGCCAATGGCACCATCCTGTTCTCTTCTGGCAATGCCCCACCAATGTAGCAACCACCCTTCAGCATAATTTCCACCAGGTTCCGCTATGGTTTGCCTCACATCAGCTATTTCTAAATGGCAAAAAGACTGTCTCCATGACCTTTGGCACTAGACAGAGACTCTCTAGGCTTCACCCTTTACCTTCTTTCCATACCCTTGATGGGATAATCCTAGAGGACACCTCCTCATTCAGATACCTTGGGGTTTGGTTGGACCAACACCTCAACTTCTCTGGCCACATTGATGCCATCCTGCAAAAATTGAACCTCAAGCTTGGTGCCTTATTCAGGAACCGTAGGTGCATCCCTCCTATGGCGTGGCGTGAACTAGTCCAGAAGATGACCCCCCCATTTTCAACTACTGTGATGTAGTCTATGGTGCCATTCCCAAGTCCTCCCTAACCAGATTGGACACTCTCTAACTCCTTCTGTCATTTTGCCCTTGATGCTCCTTCACGCACATCACTGTGACCTCTACCACGCCTCTCCCTTCCCCACTTGCCAACAGGTGCCTCACTCATTGCGCCAAACTCACTTCTAAATTTTGGTTAGGAGAACTTCCTCCACAGTATCTATCATGTTCACTCTCTTCCCCCCCCTCCCACTCCCTCAGAACCTCTGACACTCGCACTTTGTTGGTCCCTGTCGAACCACTCTCCTCGGTCAGTCAGGATTCATCCATCATTTCCTGCAAATCTGGAACTCCCCTTCCCCAGATACAGCAGTCTTCCTACTTCCTTGCCTCTGCCTTACACAACTTTCTCTCAACTAACTGCTCCTGCTTTAACCCTCCTTAACCGTCCTCCTATACTTCTGCTCCTCTCCATGACTCACATCCCGTATTAAACTTTCCTCCCCCTGAGCCTGCTTCTCAACATGCTCTCCTCTTTCTTCACCGCTTAACCCCTCACTTCTATCTCTAACCTTCTTCCATTACCAACTTGCCCATGCTTAGTTTTGACCTCTGGCAGGGTTTTCAGCATCCTGGATGAGTCTAACACTGGACAAGCCTTGTCCTCCATCTCCCCTCCCCCCCTCTCTTTTCTACTCAACTAGTCCTCACCTACATCTGCCCTCTGTCGGGATTCTAAGCACCCTGGCGATGTCTACTGTCAGATAAGTTTCATCCCTCCATCCTTTTTCCTTTCCTCTTCTATCCTTCCCATTTCCCTCTGCCCAACTTGTCCTCACTCTAATTCTATCCCTGCAGGAATCTCTGCATCCTGGAGGCCCAGCACTGGGCAATTACTCTTCCTTCACTCCCTGTCCCCTTCTATCCTTTCTACCCAACTAGTCCTTGCCTGATTCTGTGCTCTAGCAGGGTTGTCAGCATCCTGAAGAGGCCTAGTCTTAGGCATGCTTCTTCTTTCCCTCCTCTTCCCTTCATCCTTTCTTCTCTCTCTTCCCAACATGTCCTCACCTAGTTCTGCCCCTGGCAGGGTTCTCAGCATCCTTGGAGGGGTCCAGCACTGGAAAATGACTCTTCCTTCCCTCCTCTTCCCCTCCATCCTTTCTACCTAACTCGTCCTTGCCTGAATCTGCTCTCTAGCAGGGTTCTCAGCATCCTGAAGAGGCCTAGTCTTAGGCAATTTTCTCCTACCCATCTCCTCCTTTCCCTTTACCAACCCCTCTACTATCTCTACCCAACTTGTCCTTGCCTACTCCTACCCCTTATTCTAAGTCCTCGCCTCATTCTGCCACTGGCAGTGATCTCCACACTCTGAAGGGGCCAGTTCCAGGTATGACTCATCCTTCTCTACCCTATCCCTTACCCCCATCTCCCTTCTGCCCCCCCACCACCTGCACTTAAACAAAGAAATTAGTTCAGTTGAGCTAATAACTTGCACTTTTTGTTCTGTCTGAGGTGCTCCCAGATTGCACTAGCCCTGTGTTAACTTGCCCCTCTCAACTGATGTTTTGCACACTCTGCTCTGGTAATGTTCACCCCATCATTATCCTCTCCTTCCCCTGGCTGGTTTCCCCCATCTGCCCCCTACCCTCCTTGATGTCCCCTCACTGCACCTCATTCATTCAATAATTGCTAAATGATCTGCCTCTTAGCTGTGATCCATCCCTGTAAGGAGCTGACTCCAAAGCTACATTAAATTTCTGTACTATGTTCCTCAGATATGCCACTTGTAATTAAATGCATATTCCACAGGTATGATATATTTAACTGTATATTATGTCACAAATGTGATTCTATGATTATTTATGATATTTTTTAACTATATGTCTTGTTACAAAGGTAATTGAATGTTTAATTTCTCAGATATGTTAAATGGTAAACTGTATGTCTAATTCTTCATCCAATTGTACCCGCCCCCAAGTCGCACTGGGAGACAAGCAACTTGTTGTTCAGTGTGCCTTCCTGGTGAAACATTTCAATAAATAAATAAATAGTTTTCTGTACTGTTTTCTATTTTAGCCAAGTGTTGTACTTTAAATCTGTCATTTTGTCATGTATTTCTCTTTGTTGTAACCTTCCTTGCCGTGCCTGAAAATAGGCATCTCTATGTCTAGTACATCTCACCCGGTTACCAAAAACAAATAAATAAATAAGTTCAAAACACCACTGACAGCCATTATACGGCACTTACCTTGATTCTTCAGTTCACGGTTTGGCTTTGAAGAGTGCAGATGTGTCCCGGTCCAAAGAAGATCACAGTTGCTAACCTCCGGAAGTAAGTGAGACGATGGATAGCCATCTACTTGTTATTACTGGTATTATATTTGTGATATAAATATATGTTTAGACTTCTGCTTAGAAACACAAGTCAAGCAGAACAGCCTCATGGGATATTGGATATTTAAAAGAGTAGTTCACCCAGAATGTGAAAAAACATATGTTATGTAGAGTGTTTTGATATGTATGTTAAATCCTAGTGTGTCCTTCCCTCTGTCTGCTATTTGGAGTTTTTCCTAAATTGCCTGCTAGCTGTATGGTAGTTTTACAACCCTTGGGAACTCCATAACAAATAGTTTTATTGGCTTTCTTTTTCCCAGGATGCCCCCTGTCTCATGTAACAGTGATGTAGCCATGCCCTTAGATTTAGCATGTGTATTGCTATCAAATTAGTTTAGCAACAGCAGAGCCTTGTAACTTCTTATCCAGGGAGCACAAATGGCAACAGTTAGTTTAGCAGATACCTGAGAGTAAGCTAACTGGAGTTTCTGTAAGACAACAGCTACTAAATAGCTCTGATTCACTATTTTTGTTTTCTCTGTGCATCAGGTCTAGCTAGCAGGAGTGTTTTAACATCAAAAACACAAATAATGAATTAGAGCTATTTAGTAGCTGTTGTCTTACAGAAACCCCAGTTAGCTTGCTGTCAGGTATCTGCTAAACTAACTGTTGCCATTTGTGCTCCCTGAATGAGAAGTTACAATGCTCTGCTGTGCTAAACTAATTTTAAAGCAATACACATGCTAAATCTAAGGGCATGTCTACATCACTGTTACACGAGACAGGGAGCATCCTGGGAGAAAGAAAGCCAATAAAACTATTTGTTATGGAGATCCCCTGGGGTCATAAAACTACTATACAGCTAGCAGGCAATTTAGGAAAAACTCCAAATAGCAGACAGAGGGAAGGACACACTAGGAGTTAACATACATATTAAAACACTCTATAACATATGTTTTTGCACATTCTGGGTGGACTACCCTTTAGAAGAAAAAAAATGTGCTGGGCTTGCTTGTTGTCACATCTAGCTTGTGAAAGATGGCTTCCTGGGACTATAATAAAACCAGGATGTAGAGGTTGTAAACCAGCCACTTGTATAAAATATTGCATTTTATGACCTATTAGGAAGAAAGCAATTTCTGACAGATACCTGTGAGAATCTTCACACACATAGGAGAAATAGCTGTCAGGAAGTTCTTCTGAAGATCAAAGGGGTAATTCTGACCTGCCATAAATCAGGCTCACTAATTAAAAAAAAAAGTATATATTTTTTTTTTAAGTGGGATGTTTAGCAAATCTGCAGATGCCTGTGACTACCATTCAGTATACATGAATGTGCGTGACCTCACAGCCAACATCACCACAGAGCTGTGACCTCACAAGCTGGTGATCTTTTTCCCTCATGATTGTCAAGCTGCACAGGGAGCAATATATACTTATGTTTGGACTTTTGAAGAGACACTTGCTTTTTATTTCTGGACTCTTGAAAGAAACATATCTCAAGAAGCACTTTACCAAAGTCAGGTAATTCAACACCCACTATTTACTAATTGAAACTAAGGTAGGATTAGATACTCAGTATAAGGTGGTTTGTTTATAATTGTCCATTTATTTTTATGACTGTACCATAAAGGTTATATGTTCTGTGTTTTGTATTTTATTTACTACTTTTAATTCTAGTAAACTCTATTTTCTTTGAAATCCTGCCTGAGCCTTTTTCTCATTTTGAGTGTTAATGCTGGGACAGTGTTGATAATTCTGACAGAACTGCTAAGTGCTTGCAGTGTGTTACCATATGCACCAAGGTAAAGAAAATACCAAGTTCTCAATTGAGTCAAGAGGGGGATTGTGAACCAGGTTGGTTGATCACTGGGTTAAGTATTGCACTGCATTTCCTCAAAGAGGGTGTGATATTTGGACCTGTTACCTGGGTGTGCTAGTGAAAAGGGTTCATATTTGACCCCAGGTCTTGGGACTGGTAGTTGATTTGACCAAACAGACAGGAGGGTTACCCTGTTTGTCTCATGTTCACATGTTGCAATTTGAGGTTGGGCACTGTGGGAACAGAGGGCCTGACCCCTGGAGTGCATTTGTGACAGTAAGTATGGGCAAGGGGGTGTGTGAGGTGGGTGCACAGAGGAAGGGTCAGGATGGGGAGGGGGATGGGGAGACAACGAGGGACCATTTTCTTTTTTCAGGCTTTAAAAAAGATGTCAGGGGACTGTTTTCTTTTTTAAGGAACATCTCTAAGCAACATTTTGGGACACTGGGGATAAGCTCCCCAGTGTCCCATGGTACTGGGGGGAGACCAAAACTGGGAACACTGGGAATGGACTCTCCAGTGTCCCACACTGTGGGGTGAGGTGCTGTAGTGACTGCCAACATGGGGATTGGGCACCCTAAGTTGGCAAAGTCATATCATCCCACAATGAAGGGGGATTGGACATAACTGAGGACACTGGGAGTAGGCTACCAAGTGTCACACTATCAGGGGAATGGGGGCTACTGACTACATGGGAATTGGGCATCCCGCTGTTGGCAAACTGTACGGGAAGAGGGCACTTGCTGGGGGGGACATACTGGGGACACTGAGTGGGCTCCCAGTGTCCCACACTGGCATCTGGAAGTGGTGTTAGCTGCCAACACCAGGATTGGGCACCTCAATGTCAGCAGAGATTTCAGTATTTAATAATATTCCTTGGCCCCCTTCCCCTTAGAAGAAGTAGAAGAAGAAGAATCAGCATTTATATAGTGCTTTTCATACACTGTGTATCCCAAAGCACTTTACAAGCAATGATAAACTGGTAGTGAAGTGACTATATGTGTAGTGGCAGCCATATCACACATCAGCACCCACACACAGCCTGAACAATTGCATAAACCAGTTTTATGGGAAGGAGAATGTTGGCTAGGACACCAGGAATGTCCCCTACTCTTTGTGAAGAATGCCCTGGGTTCTTTTACTTCCACCTGGACACCCACCAGGACAACACCAGGATAGGTAGAAGGGACCATGGTTTAATGTCTCATCTAAAGGATGGCACACCCCAGCAGTATAGCATCCCCCAATACTGCACTCAGGTGCCAGCGTTTTAGGTACGAGTCCAATCCCGGTGTGAGACAAGAACCCATAACCTTCTGGTACAGAGACGGATGTGCTATCAACTGAGCCACACTGAAAAGGGAAAAACCAGCATTTATTAGGTAAACACTTAGGCCCAGATATTCAAAAGGGTTGCGCCATGCGCAACAGGGTTACTCGTGCGCAACTCCAAAAATGCGCCATTCTGCGATATTCAGAAGGGGCCAGTTGCGCCACCGAAAACATGTTGAGCAACAGCACAATGGAAATGAAGGCATGCGCAACCGAAGGGGGCGGGTCCATGCATAAAGTGCGCAATGCGATATTCAAACACTTGCGCAATGCGCAAGAGTGGCTCAGCCGGAAGTTGCGCAGTAGCAGAATTGAGCCAAAATAAAAAGGCACAAGGAAGCGGCGCAAGAACCCTAGCAGGCCACAAACTGGGGGAGAGAGACAGAGACAGAGAGAGAGAGACAGAAGCTGGAAGGGCAGACAGGGACAGTGGGTCCAGGAGGACAGAGAGGCCAGCGGGGGTGCCTGGTGCAGTGGAAGCAGCAGTGGAGGCAGCGGGGGTAACACAGGAACAGCAGCCGGGGGGGCAGAAGCCAGGGAGATGGACAGTGCCAGCTTCCACATGGAAGCTGTAATGAGGGGTGAGACACCATGCTGCAGGGGGACGCGGGCGGAGGGGCCCGGCCAGCGGTAGCGTCTCCCTGACAGGCGGTATCGTGCCCGCCTCAGCCGGTAGCTGTAACACAGACACGAGATCGCGTCCGGCACCGCCTGAACAGGGCAACACTGAGATGGCTCTGTGAGCTGTGCAGTGATGTGATGCAGGCACCCTCACGGAGTCACGCCTGTCTGTGGAGACCAAGGTGACAGCCTGTATGTGCCTGCTGCACCGGGCACCTTCCAGAGGCCGACAGGGGACACCACAGGCATTACACAGTTGGCCACGCCACGATCCTCACCCAATTCCTCAGCGCACTGCTGCCTCATGCTGCGGAGTACATCCATTTCCCCAGCACCGTGCAGAGCCGCACAGCAACATGCAGGAGTTCCACAGGGTAGCACGATGCCTGGCATGCTAGGGGCCATAGACTGCACCCATGTGGCCATTCGCACGCCACCTGGCCCCAACGGCCAGGCATATCGGAACCGAAGGGGTTTCCAGTGTCAACTGCCAGGTGGTGTGTGATGCCACTGGGCGCATTATCAATGTCTGTGCCACACACCCTGGCGGAGCACATGATGCCTTCATATGGCACCAGTCTGCACTGTGCCATCGATTCGAGAGTGGGGACATCCCCACGGGTCATCTAGTGGGTGAGTACACATGTATGGAATGCAAACTCTGGGCAAGGGTGGGAATGACACAGGTGCCATGGTAGTGGCACACAAGGATATGGGCAATATGGACCTGACATGACACTGCTCTCCACTATCTCCACACAGGTGACTGTGGATACCTACTCCGTCCCTGGCTGCTCACACCGTACCGGCGCCCCATGGCCCCAGCACAGCTATGCTTCAATGAGGCACATGCCGCAACACGTAACATCATAAAGCGGGTGTTTGGGATGCTCAAGGCATGCTTCTGATGCCTAGACACCTCCGGCGGTGCCCTACAGTACAGCCCTCAAAAGGCCTGTGGGATATTCCTGGCCTGTTGCATCCTGCACAACATGGCCAAAGACCATGGGATAGCCGTACAGGTCGAAGAGGGGGACAGCGATGGGGACGCCAGTGGCGCCGGTGATGTTGGTGATGAGCAGCCCCCCCAGGACGGAGGGACCCCGACTGACCCTGCAGGCCCAGCTGCACCGGGACACCATTGCAGAAGAGCACTACGCCCAACACAGGTAAGTCAAGGGGACATGTGCAGGCAACACTGTCCATGCGCAAACCACAGGCACACAGGGGAACACACCGTGCATGAAGGTCAGGGGAGTTGAAGGTTCCAGGCATACCAACACACCATCAGGGAGGGGTGAGCACTCATATGGACACACACACACACCAGGCAGCATACATGGGCAGAAGCACAGCACTGCGGAAACGACATTGCCAACACACAGCACCACCGACCACCCCCACCACCTGTACTGTCCAAGTACGTGTGTCAGGACCTGGGCACCCTTGCACCTTGGTGTACAGTGCAATGCAGGCATCATCATGCACATGCACCTGTGGACAGCAGTTAGGGGAGAGGTGGTGGTCCGTGTGTCAGCGTGGTGAGCAGAGCACCCAGCAGTGCACTGCCCACCATGACACACATTGCACACAGGGCAGCACCAGACAGGGCCCGTGACTGGGAGACAGCTCAGTCATGTAGCACTGTCCCACGGCCACCACGGATGCATGGGCGGTCCCACCGTGGCCCAGCAGCACTGGCAGGCTAAGCAGGGCCATATGGGGTGGCGCTGTTGCACCACCAGGGTCCCACTGCGCCAACGCCACCTTGCCCACACAGGGGTCTGCATCATGCCGAACAAACATGCACCAGGGGTGCTCGGATGCCCCAGCAGAACCCGTGTTGACAGGCCTGGTGTCGCACTCATGCCGGAACGGGAGTGGAGAGCGACTATGTGGGTGTGGGTGGCACAGGGGCACCTGACAGTGTGCCCAATGCATCAGCGACAGAGACCACTGCCTGGGTAAGCATGTCATGGCGGCGTCACATCCGTCTGCATAAGTGACCAGCTCGGCTCGGTCCCGAGCACACTCCTGCTGTGCCGCCCACGGACACAGACAGTGCCTCCACGGACCTTGCAACCCGCCCCTGCAGCTGTACTGATTCCTGCAGCAGGTGGGTGTGTGTCCAATGGGTACTTGCCCCAATGGCATCATGACCCCAGGGTGGGATGGTCCTGGTGCACAGCACCCCTTGAGGGTGGGCGCTGTTCACCAGGACCAGGTATGGGAATCAAGGGCAGTGGACATGTGCCACTGCTTGACACTGTACCCCAGACTTGGTGTTCGGACTGCTGCTGCCGCCTCCAACTGCTGAGCCCCCAGGTCCACCTGTTCCACCTGCTGGCAACAGTGCCGGACACCTGCACAGCCACCAGTGCTGCCCCACCGTGCTGACAGGCACAGCCTGGGACTGTGCCAGCATGCTGGTACACAGGTGTGAACCAGGAAGGCCCAGGGGCACGTGCTGGCCTGCCATGTGTCCGTCATGGGACACACACCTATCACTGCCCATTGCAGGCCTGCTATCATCAATGGTGCAGGTACGTGCCACTGCCATAGGCACAGCATGCTGGCATACCTGCATGCCGGACTGCTGAGACACAGGCTGTGCACCCCCTGCACCCGTATCACTGACACCAGAGTTGTTGGCCCAGTGTGCATTCTGCTGCAGTGCCTGCTGGCTGGTGGCAGAGGCGGATGGTCCCTCCTCCACGTCCAGCAGGTCTGCATCACTGTCTGGACCCACCACCACCACCGTCTCCTGAAGACGAACAGGATCTGTAACAGAAAGAGAGTACATGTGAGTGCATGTGAACAACAGCCCCCCCAACACCACCACCATGTCATACCGTGCAGTGATGGGCTTCCACCTGTCTGGAATCCTCCGCCTGGTATGCCCACAATGGCACTCGGCTGCATGGCCGTGACCAGTATCTCCTCCGCTGGTCAGCTGCAACACCACTGGCGGGCCCCCACCAGTGCCAGCATCGCCGCCTCCTGAAGGCTGCCACCTTCTCCTTCAGCCTCCCGCGGTCACTCCCCATCTTCTTCTTGCATTCCTGCATGGAGCGCTGGTGGCTTCCGTGCAGGTTGACGGCCCGAGCTACCCCCTCCCATGCAGCTGCACGTCCCTGAGGGGTGCCCCTCCGTCCACTCAATAGTGGCTCATCCTCCAGGTAGACCTGGAAGAGGGCCTCCGTCTCTGCCGCTGTGAAGTTCGGCCTCCTCCTACACCCGCCATCCTCACCCTCAGCTTGGTTCTGGTCAGTCATGGTGATCTGTATGGGTGGAAGTGGACACCTGTCACTGTGCAGTCGACAGCATTTCCCCATGAGCATAGGTGCCGGCCCGGGGGGGGTGGAAGCCCCCCACGTTTCTTCTCCGTATGGCAGATACTAATAGAAAAGGTGCCCTTTGTCCCTTTCTAAGTGCCCTTTTGATTCTCAGCCCCCTCAGCCTTTATCATCCTCCGGCACCCTTGCCCATGAGCATTGTCCTTAGCATCACACTGCATGTAACTCACCTCTCACCTGCAGTAACCGAATCTGGCCAGCAACCCACTGTCGCATTTTATAGCGCAACACATGCAAATGAGGAGTGGCGCAACTTTAATGACATGCTAATCGCGCCACCGCGCTTTGAATGGCTGATCAATGATTGTATATGTCGCTGAATATCACGGATTGGCGCTGATGCAATGAAGGGCCGGCTGAGCCATAATGGCGAGATTTGTGCCTGCATGCTACACCGCATTGCGCATGCCCAGACAGCTTACGATGCGCCTATCGCTACTGCAGACCTGCTGAGCGCGATAGGCAATTCAGGCATATGCCACCATTGTGCCAGTGGCACTACAGCACTGGGCACTATATGGTGCTGTGGCACTACTGCGCAATAGTCCACTGTGGCACTGGTATGCAGCTTGGCAGTCACGCAGGATGCCTATCACGTCCGACGGCGCCGCGTAGCCTTGCCATTGCCAGTGATCTTGTGTATGCCCTTTGCCCCCTGGCGCTGTTCTATGCCATTGTGTACGTTCATTGCGCTCGTCTGGTGACAGCGCCTATGTGAGTGATGGCGCTGTTCGAACAGCGATTGGAGCCTGTGGTGGTCTATTGCGCAACATCTCCACGTGGGTTACAGTGCAGCGGAGCGCATATTGCCTGCTGTAAACTGGCTGAGATGGCTAGGAGGAGGGCAGTGAGTTGGAGCCCACTGGAGGTGGCCAACCTGGTGGCCCTGGTGGAGCCCCACTGTGAGGCACTCTATGGTGAGGCACCCCTCACCACGCCTAGGATGCACGTGTGGCAGCAAGTGGCACACTGACCTGGTGGAGGTCACTGGACGGGCCGGTCTGCTGAGCAGTGCCGCACCGTACGGTGACCTCTGCGAGGGAGCAGAACTTGTTGGCCAGGCTGCGGGCACGCGTCCAGGCGGGCATGGTGCCTAGGCCAGGTGAGTGTACCATCTATGCACCTATATTCTCTGTAGGGGTGTGTGTGTGCTTGTGTGGCTGTGCATAGGTGACAGCTTGGACACGGTTGGCTGTGTCACTGTGTGCAGCTGTGCGATGGATGGTTATGGCTGTGTGGGCGGGCACTCTCACTGGGGCAGGGGGCACTCTGCTTTTGAGTCACACTGATGTTTGTCTCAACATATGTCTCCCACAGGCCGGAATCTGAGGATGCAGGGCCAGGATGAGGAGGGCCGTGCCAGGGCCCCGGAGGCAGCAGGAGTCAGCACCCGGAGAGGGCGGCAGCAGCAGCCACAGCAACAGCAGCAGGGGCAACAGCGGCAGACAGAGCTGCTTGAGCAATGTGAGTATCATGACTTCATGGATGCTATTGCATGCTGGGGGGGGGGAGTCCACTAGCCCTGCACAATACAACCATGCAGGAAAGGGAGGTCATAATTCCACTATACAAGACACTAGTGAGGCCCCACCTGGACTACAGGTACATCTCTGAGACCATACCTACGTAAGGACGAGAGTGGCCAGGGAAGGTTCAGAGGAGGGCAACAAAGATGGTGCATGGCTTGCATCACGGGTCCTATGACGACAGGTTGAAGGAACTGAACATGTACTCCCTGGAGGGAGAGGGAGAGAGGGATATGATGGAGACATACAAGTATCTTAGGGAGGATCAGGGTGCAGGACACACTTTTTGAAGTGAAAAAGATGTTCCAGGACTAGAGTGCATGGGATGACGTTGGAGGGAGGACGATTCAGAGGACACATGGTGATGGACTGTCTTCACAGAGCGGGTGGTGGACAGGTGGAACACCCTGCCAGAGGACGTGGTGGGGGCTGACACAATCACGGGATTTCAGACTGCAGGGGACAGACATGAAGGAATTCTGGAGATCAGGGGTAAGGGGCAACAGACTTCTAGGGAAACAACGTGAACTTACAAGCTCATATGGACAGACTGGGTTTGCCATAGGCCCTTATCCGATGACACTGTCTATGTATCTATGTATGTAGGCACGACACAGGTGACATGCATCACTGTGCAGTATCACAGCATGTCTGTGTATGCATCACTGGTGGTCCAGGCATGCACTGGGCACATAACTGTGTAACTGGCATCGCACCACGTTGCCACGTCACTTGCCAGCCTTGTTTGTACTGTGATGGACGTGGGCAGTGTGTGTGGCCAGTGGTGCACATAGCTGGTGCCGCCAGTTTGTGATGGCTATGTGCATGTTCACTGTGGGGTGGGTGTATGCCATCACAGGTGCGGGACATTAGCTATATGGCTTGCAGGTTGGGTGGTGTCTAGGTTGTGGTCAGTCTCAGCCATTGACTGTGTTCCCATTTTCCTAGGCCTCGAGGTACTCAGGAGGATGTCCCAGGATCTTCGCGCCTCACCCAGGTTGCACTTCAGAACCAGGAGATCCTGCAGGCCATACAGCGCCATGGTGATCAGCAAGGAGGCACAGAGGGGGCGCCAGCAGGGGGAGGACCAGACCAGCTGGGCCATAGCCCACATTCCTTCCCACTTCTCCCATCCCTATCACCCTGCCTTCCTCTCTAGTTTTTATTCCCTCCCTTGAACACCCCTGCCTTTACCTGCCCCCACTTGTACATAGTTTCACTTGGTTTTGTGATTAGTCTTTAAATATACATTTCTATTTTGATATGAATACTGTGTTGGTCTCTGATTTGCAGCTGGCTATGGGTGCTCAGTTGCAGGGGTGTACATGCCATCTGGGCTGGTATGGTCCTGGGTATGTGTGTGTGTGTGTGTGCATGTGTGTGCATGGGGAGGTATCTCCAGCATGGCAGTGCCTTTCGGTTGGTCTTGCCGTCTGCTGCCACCCACTGCTGAGTGCACAGGGTGTGTCTGGCTTGTAGGCTTCTGTGTTGCACGAGGCTGATGAGTGCTGGGGGGACTGCATGGTTTCCTGCAGTGCCAGTCACTGCACATGGGTGGTGTCTTGGGGTCACAGTGCAGGGTGTGCTGTGCGTACGGGGGGCTGATGTGCACTGTGGTTGTCAACCCCCTGTGTGTGGCACTCTCCGCCTGCCAGTGGTTGTGCTGGGGTGTCATGGCTCTGCTATGCTTTGTTGGCTTGTCCCCATGGGCAAGTAGATCATCTGTCCCACCCCGGTGATGCTGTTCTTGAGAGCGACAGGTGTGGTGTGGGTTCTGCAGTGTGTTCCTGTGCCATGTGTGGCATGGCTGGCGGTGGGCCCCAGCCTGCCTCCCTGGATGTGCAGTTCCATTGCTCTGGGGGGCTGTGCTTGCGCTATGGCAGCTCTGGATTGCTCAGCTGAGCTTCCCTGGTTGCTCCATAGCACAACATTTTGGCTCAGCTTCTCCTTCCTAGTTGCGCGATGGCGCAGTATGTGTGATATTCAGACGTTGGTTGCTTGCGCAATTTGCTCTGCTCCATGTTTGAATATCGCACCTGTTGCGCATTTGCGCAACTGGTTTGTGCTTGCTCCTGCTGTTGCGTTCGTTTTGAGCGCAGTTTGAATATCTGGGCCTTAGTGTTTACCTAATTGGGGACCAAGGAATCCGATTCTGGGGTCTGTTTGCTCCAAAATGAGTGGGGACAATTTACCACAAACCACCTCCAAACAGTCAGCAGCAAGGTTGTATCAGGATTCTTCCACAATGTGCAGCAGACACTACCACCAGAAAAAAATATATACATTTCGGGATCCCATACAGACAAATTAATGCCAGAATCATACCTCGGCCCCAATTAGGTAAACACAACTGTTATTATTTACCATGGGGCAGTATTTTTTTAAGTATTTAACTTTTTAACCCTTGCTGAATGGAAACAAGATGGCAGAATCTGGACTGAAAAGTGAAACAGCAAACAGTAAAGTGTGAATGGTAAAAAGCTATTTACTGTTCGAACAGCAAAGTTCAAACAGTAAATGGTAGTTACTGTTTGAATGGTCAATGCCATTTACCATTTGAACAGTTATTTACTGTTTGCACAGCCTGTTCTGCATCTATCACGAAAATTGTTATAATTCAAAAATGGTAATATATTTTTTCACCAAACCATCCAAAGGCACACCCTTGGCACACACGTCATCATCCATATGAATCTCAGAGAAAAATTGAATTCTGTGTTCTGTAGATGATGGCAAAAAATCCCATGTTACCCTATCTGAAACAGTAGATTTTTGGCTTTTTGACCACTTTATATCTCAAACACCATACAAGCTGCCATCACGAAACTTTCCACATCTTGTGACACTGGTAACATGACAGCACATACCAATTTGTGGGCAATTTAGTTGAAAATGCCAAAGTTATTAAGGTGCAAACCTTGAGATTTAACATTGAAAGACTGTACCAACCCTAACTATAGGGCACTACCGTGCCCTATAATATATAAATTGCAAAAAACTGTGTTAATGCATCAGTTAGGGTTAAAGTGACAAAAGTAGGGAAATGTGACATTAGGTTTTCCAACCCTAACACCCCACCCCCACCCTGCACAGACGAAGAAGGATCAGAAGGTGGCATTGGCATCTTCAGCCCAAACGTCAAATTCCCCATTCCTTAGAAAAAGCTGTGGGCACAGTATAGGAGAATGGGACATGAAAAAGGAATTTTCTTCTAACGAGAAGGATTTATGATCTCATGAAAAGGAATGCTCTCACGGACTCAGTCCTTTTTGTGAGATCAAATCCTTTCAAAAAGACATCTATCCTAAAGATTGCAATGTTGAGAAACTCCCATAGGATATAATGGAAACTAAAAACGTAATAACTTTGCAACAGATTAATATTATTGCACAAACTTTTCACTGTCTGTTCTGCTGCCAAAGTTCTTTGTACCCTACACAAATCATGCAGAAATTCCACACCATCTGGCCACAAGGCAATGAGGAAAAACTGAAAAAGGTGTTTTTTACTATCTGGATCTCAGAACTGCACATCCCGACCAGAACAAAACTTGCCACATCAAGATCTACCCTATGGACAGTATACCAAATTTTATGCAAATCTATTGATCAGCTGCAAAGTTATTAAAGTGCAAAATTTCAGGTTTAACATAGAAACTGCTGCTCAACCCTAACTATAGAGATCCTATCATGCCTCTATAATATATTCAGAAATCTTCAAAATCCTAGCAGTTTCATTGGTCTAAACATATAGCATTAAACCATGACAAAGGAGGGTTCTACAAGGGAATTAATGCCTGGTTGGGGCACAAGGCATGCAGGCTGAGTGCCTCCAACCACCCAGCCAGACATCAATTCCCTAGTAGAACCGTCCTTTAGAATGGCTTAATGCGCTTGTAACATGGCAAGCATTTCCAGAAAAAAGCAGATTTATTATTTGTACTGCTAACTTGTAATGCAAAAAAAGACACACACAGAGTTATATTTCGTATCTTTAAAAGCGAATTGATAGTACACATTCTGTTGAATGTAGCCTGTCTTACATATATTGCGGGTGTAGGAAGGCATCACTTTACAACATTTTGATTTAAGTGTATGGTGTTATTATTGTCAAATATACTTTTATAATTTTTACTACTGTGGTACTTTTTCTCCTAACTTACTGTCTAGATCTGTGCTAGATATTTCGATTTTCACCTGCGTGTATTACAAGATATAGGTTCATAGGTAGGGAATTCAAGTCTAGCAGCCTAATAGGCCATAAACAGATTTGTCACTAACTATGGATGTATTCTAACTTTTTCCCCAATATGTTAGTCTAAACAATGTTTAAATGAGGTCATACTTGGAGCCACCACCACCATTTCCGGAAGGGCATTCCACTCTTTTACTACCCTCTGGTTAAATCATTTCCCTCTCCTTGTGGTCCTATCTAGATCTCCCTATAGCTGATATGAGTGCGATCCAGTGGCCCTCCTCTGATTGTCTCTCCTTATTAGGCCAGATGTTACCCAGATCATCTCGTCGTGCAGAGCTCTGTATACAAAACATACATCCCCTCAAATTCTTTGGTAACACATAGAATACATTCCTAATTCCCCAAGCCTATCTTCATAGGCCTTGTCCTTAACCATTTTAACTTTTCTCGTTAATTTTCTCTGTACCCTTTCAACCACAATTACACTCCCTATGCTTTGAGGTGTGCTAAATGGAGCCCCATCCTCTAGCACTGGTCTTACCAGGGAGCCATACAGTGGGACCAACACCTCCTTGCTCCTACCTTTATGTTTCTCAGCATGCAATTTGCCCTCTTAACACATTCTCTATTCTGCTTATCAAATTTAGGGTGTCTGTTATCCAAACGCCCAAATCCTTCTCATTTCTTGACACTTTTGATGACTCTGTTATTTATAGTACATTCAGCATTCTGATTATTACTACCAAAGTGCATCACTTTACATTTGACATCATTAAATAACAATGTTTGCTCAATAGCCCATGTTTCCAGGTTTTTTAATTGTTTCTGAAATTTGTGTACCACCTCAGTATTATTAACTATGGCCCCCACCTTTGTGTTGTCTGCATATTTATACATCCATACCCCATCCTCCACCTGCATAGACGAGACAAAAATGCTAAACAAAATAGGACCCAAGATCAATCCTTGGGGACCCCACTAGTCACCTCCCCAATCTGAGAAATATCCACCTAATGCCCACTCTCTGACTCAGTCCACCAACCAGATCCTATCCAAGTCACTAACCCTTTGTCCAAACCTGTCTCAAGCAGTGAAACTAATAATATTTCATGTGACACTGAATCAAATGCCTTAGTGTAGTCCAAATAGACTACATCTGCTGGCTCACCATGATCTGGAGCTTGACTCACAGGCTCGAAGAAATCTAAAAGATTCATTACGCACAACCTCCCCTCTACAAAGCCATGTTGTATGATGTCCCGCACTCCCATTGTAATCAAATCCTCTTCAGTAAAATCTTTTTTGGGTTGCACTACATGATGGGACCATGCTAGGGTACATTTTTATGTTTTGGTCCTGCAGTTCCCTTGGCAGGCCAACAGATTGCTGTGAAACAATGCTAGCACATCACTGTTTTACAGCCATCTGTTGGGCTGCCATAAGGCTACTGCCGTGGAAAGAATTTACTCTGGTTCACAAAAGCAACAGGGCATTACTAGGGACTTAATGCCTGGTTCCTCCTTGGTCAGCAGTTGCTATTCCTCCTATGAAAAGTGTTTATTTGTGTGTAACATTCATTGCCATATTACAAATTTATTTAGGTATTTAGTTATGTACTGTATGCATGCATGTATGTATTCTTTATTAGAAGATTCAGATGATACCTTTAAGCACAAGTGCTGTTTTACAAAAGTTCCATGTCAGAGTTAGAAGCTTTACAACATACAGCTGCATAGAAAAGTAACATCGAACATGATGGCAGATAAGGGCTACTAGGCCCACCCAGTCTGCCCATTTTTTTAACCTTCATTTTTTTGCTGCAGACCCTACTTGATCTATGGTGCAGTCCCCCCCCCATCCCTATGATTCCCCTGTACCTGTCCCAAGCATTTTTGAATCCCACCACTGTTTTCACTTACTGGAAGCTTGTTCCAGATATCTACCACCTCTATGTAAAGAAGTACTTCCGCATATCCCTCCTAAATCAACCCCCCCAGCTTCATATCATGCAACCTTGTTCTATAATACCATTTTCTCTGGAAAATACACCCTTCTGTACCTTATTTATCCCATGAGGTATTTAATTTTTTATTGTTATTTAAAACAGAATGCCCAAAATCAGTTGAAACAATAAGTACATAAGCTGACATAATGAAAATCAATTAAAACAAGTACAAGTAGATTGTTCCTACAACAACAATTTCTTTAAGCCACGTTTAAAAATGTTAAGGTTTGGTAAAATTCTTACCTGGGGAGGAAGTTTATTCTATGAAAGTGGGGCAGCATGGGAAAAACATTATTTTCCAAAGTTAGTTTTGCACTCTGGTAATATCTTAAGGTAATCCGGTATGATTACCCTAAGATCTCTTTTCTGCTTGGTCTTAGCTGATATCACTCTGCCCATTTTGTACTCAGTTCCCAGATTTCTATGGCCCAAGTGCATTATTTTGCACTTTTTTGCATTAAAACCAATAGAAAAGAATTACAGTAGACGTTACTATTAAGTCAGAGACTGGGTGAAAGAGCACATTCCACAGGGAAAACTTGTCTAAACAAAACAAGAAACACTTAAGTTGTTCAAGTGCAAATCTGATTGAACAAGAACAGGCTCCAGTAGTGGGCTACTAGCGAGACAACAGAGCACAACAATGATGCATGCAACTAGTTCAGTGACACACTGCAACTGCAGTGAACTGTAAGGCACAGCCCACAAGGAGTTTTTGAACCAGACAAACTTGGGGGAGGTTCAACATGGAGTCCAGCAGTTCATTTAGCCAGCCTGCAACCCTAGTGGCAAAGGAACACTTACCCAGCTGAATTCTGCAGAAAGGAGGTTCAAGGCGCCTTCATGGCCATGCTCCTTGTGCTCTAATGGCTAGATACTAGGTGGAAACAGTTTTTGGCACTGGAGGTACTAGACCCATTAGTGCTTCCTTGGCTAGTAGACAGGTTTGAAACTTTATTCTACTGGGAAGGGGTGGCCAGCTGGTTAGTGAATAGAGGTTACAGCTGTGGGTGGGCTTGTCAATCTCTAACACAAAGTGGCAAGCTTTATTAAATATCACCCTGACCCTATTTAATACAGAGTCACAGGCAGCTGCATAGATCCATAATGCACTATGACAGAATGGAGCTAGTCACAATCAGTTGCCTAGCTCCTGCAGTGAGGCTGCTCGGATTTCTAATAGGGTATCCAGCCTTCTATTTAATGAGGACACCAGATTGTCCATATGGGAGGTGAAGGATAGAGTGTCATCCAGCACTACACTGAGATATTTGAATGTCTCTACCTGTTCCAGCCTTTGACCTTTGTTATTGAGGATGACAAGGGCGAGATCTCTCTCTTCATGTGATTGCCAGTAAAAAGCATGTTTTTGTTTTCTTGTATTGAGGACTAGCTGATTACTAGAGAACCATTTTTCTAAGGACTCAAAGTTTCCTTGGCGATTAGAGGTGAGGTTGCTAAGACTGGTGTTCTTAAAGTAGATGACAGCATATTCTGCTTTCCAGAGAACATGAGCTGACTGACAGGCATCTGGCAGTAGGTTAATAAAAAGGCAAAAGAGGAGAGGGCCCAGAATAGAGAGGCCTGTGGCATACCGATGAAAACACTTCAGATGTCAGACAGGGAGCCATCAGTTTTCACCCTCTGTGAGCACTCAGATGGATAACTTTGGAACCAGGCTGCTGAATCTCAAGACAGACCAAGGCTAAGGAGGTTACTTAGTAGCAGCAGATGGTTGACCAAATCAAAGGCCTTTGTTAGGGCAATGTAAATAGCCTCCATCATATTACCAGTATCAACGGTCTTGTGTGTGTAGTTAATGTATCCTACTAATGCTGTATTGGTGCCGTGGAATTTCTTAAAACCATGCATATCACATGACCATTCAATAATCTCCAGTATATGAACAGTTCATAACTAACCTGCTCTAATCTACTTAGCAAGAGCCTAACTAAATGAAAATAAAACATTTTCCAGCAAAATAAAAAATGTTTCCGCTTTTCAACCCAAACCCCTCAACATTTGGGTCAGCTTCCTTCTTTTTTTTTCTTTTCTCCTCCCATGGTTTAAAGTGGAGTGCACGAAAATGCCCCACCACCCCCAAAAAAGCTGGTTTCAGCTACAAATAAGAAGATTAGCATATTTGTCAAATCTGCTTTTTAGGTACCTACTGTGAGTTTTTTTTTTTTTTATTATTCTAACCCTTGGCAGGTCTACAATTCTGTTCCTAAACCAAATGTAGCAGTCATCTTTTTCTTTGGGGGGAGACTATATTAAAGCATTTAGAAAATAGTCAAATTTTGATGTCCACTAACATTTTACCACCAAATAAAACCGATATCTGGAATCTTCTGTAATATGAAAAGATGGGGTCAAGCCCAGTTTGGTTGCGCTGCTGCTTTAAATGGCACCAGTAGCCACGGATCACCAGGACCCGCCAGTCTCCACAAGCTGGCATCATTACGTGTTTGGATTAAACTGTGACCATCATTGCAAACCCTGCTAGAGTGGCTATACAGTAGCTGAGCTTTGAGTGGCTAACACTCCACTCACTCACAGCAGGTTTCATATAACCAGATAATGCAAGACTGTCAGGATGGGTAACTGTGCCAATGCTCTGCTCTTTGCTTACTGTAGAAACTTGGTAGTTTATAGATTTCTAGGGGAAACGAGCACTGTGGAAAACAATTGCGCAGTGGTGGCCAAATGTCTGTGGTTGTTTTAGCCATTGTGTTAAGGCACAAAAATTAATTTGCAGCAGCAGAACCATCTTACCTACACCACTTTGACGCACGATGTGCAACCTGGTGAAATTCCATTTATTACATGGTATCGCCATGTTTTTAACAATGAAAGGCCATCTACCAGCATGCAGTTAAGCATGGTATTGGGAAGGGAAAGTTAACATCAGCCCTCAACTGTGGTGTGGTGACTGATGGAGGCACTCTGCTGTGAGCCAAAGTGCTTTGGTGAGATCACACTGGTTATAGGTGATGGTGGTGATGATGATGATGATACAGTGTCAGTGGCTCGGCAGGTAGCACACTCGCCTATGAGGCAGGGAGATCAGAAGGCTGTGGGTTCTATCCCCACACCAGGCACTTGGGTTAATATCCCAATACTGACACTGCAGTGCAGCATGAGGGGGATGCTGCACTCCTGAGGTGCCGTCTTTAGGATGAGATGTTAAACCGAGGTCCCATCTGCCTATTCTGATGGTAGTTCAGGTGGATGTTAAAAATCCCATGGCACTTCTAGAAAAGAGTAGGGGAATTTCCCCCCATTCACTCAAAATACCACCAACAGCTTAATCTGGTTCAAGGTCAGTTGACATTCAGCTTATCCCCCGGGGTTGTACCTGAAAATAGGCAATTTGTCTAGTGCACTTACCCGTTAACAAAACTAAATAAAATAAATAAATAAACATGGCATAGGCTTCTTCAAAATAAATTCATTTCCGTGTTACTTCAAAGGCACTCGGCCTCTGTTACCAAACTCTGAATTCTACCCAGCAACAACCTAACTAAAGGAAAAAGAACTAATGTACCTCCTGGGTGCATTGAAATTCACTACGCCATTGTCCTCTTGCCTTCCAAGTCACCTAGGGTAAGCATTAATTCTATAGAAATGCATGGCCTGCTGTGGATTAGGTGTGTGTGTGTGTGTGTGTGTGTGTGTGTGTGTGTGTGTGTATATATATATATATATATATATATATATATATATAGATAAGATATAGATACACTATATGATACAGATCCCCAAACAAGATTAAAGCTATTTTGCAAGAAACAATACATTACATTTATTGGAAAGAGAAAGAGCAGACCATTCAGAATGTTGGTTTGGAGGGATGGGGGGTTCTAACAGGTGTAGTTATTAGAGGTTATTTCAGAATGGAGGCTTTGCAAATTTCAGTCAGATGGAGAAACTGAAGGTTGAAGGAAGTGGAAGTAAAACTAATCTTGAACTGTACACTGATACAGTAGTGCTGAGAGAAGTTTCCAACTACATTTATGCTGTGGCAAACATAGAGTTTCAGATAGGTTATTACCAATCAGCTCACTCCAAAATTGTACCAGTTATAGGGATTGTTTATTTTTTTATTTTATTTATTTCCAAAGTTTTACTAGGAAAGACATACTGCACTGAGCTGGTAACAGCTCATTTTCAGCTGTGTCCTGGAGGGGAGGGAAGTTACCAGAAGAGGAGGATCACCCCCTTTAGGAAGGGGGATGACAGTTGATTGTTTCCAAGCATCAGGGACAGTAGTAGAAAAGGAGAGGATTAAGAGGGTGGTTTAGTGATGGCAGGAGCAGAGACATGAAGGAGCCTTGGGTCGAGGTCACTGGGACTCACACTCTTGTGGGAGGTAAAAATCTAGGAGGTCCTTAGGGAGGCAGAAGGAGTGGTGAGAGAAGATGGAGAGTGCACTGGAGGGGGCAAGGGATGAGAGTAGAGGGAGTGGAAGGGAAGAGGAGAGGAGGGCCTGAGCACAAGAAGAGAAGAAAGAATTGTAGGAAGAGGCAGTAGCTACAGGGTCAGAAAGGGAAGAGACAAGCAGCCTCAGAGCATTGGGATGGGGTGTTTTATAAATAACAATTGCTTTGGTTTGCCGTGCATCTGGAGCCATGCTGGATGGTCCAGATCATGAAGGATACAGTCTTCTGTTGGTACACTTCGTAACTCTATAGTTTAAAAAAAAAACTGGGGAGTTTTCTAAGGGGGCATGCTTTGTGTTTGTTTTTTTTTTCTCCTCAAAATTGAATCCTGATTGAATAGAAGTGCTAGAAAAGTAGGAATGTCTGTGTTTTCTTCTTTGAGGTACATCTGTGTAAAGTGTGAGTTTTTAAATAATTTGTCTGTTTTAATATATTGAGTTTCTTGAACAGCACTGTCTTAATATGCCCACTTGTTTTGATGTGCCTCAAGCAATGTGGACAGGTGACATTCTTTCTTTCCTAAATTCGTACATTTGTTGCATGGCATGGACATCCAATAAAGCCTTGTTTTACACAGCAGTGGGAACATTCTGTTCAGTTTTGCCAAGGAATGCCAAACAACACAAAGCATGAAGCAATTGATACATTGTGTGGGCTGGAAGTGAAAAACTTTCTTGTGAAATTTGGAAGTCATTACAGTTGTTATGGAAGTCAAAATATGACAATGATATATAGTCAAATAATAAAGTCACCATACACTATGCCATAGACAACATGGCTTCCTCATATGCTTGCTTCTGTCACTTGGAATTCTTTACGGGATGTCAAGAAAAGTATATTCTTCCTCTTTTCAAATCAATGCTGTATGGTATATTGAACATTTGCTTCAATTGTACATAATAAACATTTGTCACTAAATAAAAAACCCTGTTAAATTGTGCTGAGCAATTGTATTTACGTGTATGATGACTGTAAGCTACTGTACAGGAAGCTACGGAACCGTAAGTATGCAACACTTGCTACTGCTGCTTTGGTTCTGGCCCCCTGGTTGGAACCCTCTTAAAAATTAGGTTTTAACTTAAACAAGGCTTTCCTGGTACATAAACTGCAGCAAAAATAAATACATTACTAAACTACATCCAGATCTCACCTTCAGTACTCAAGGAAGGAATTTTGAATGGTTAACAAAAAAAAATGCCCTTTTCACGAATTTCCATGACTGAATAACTGTGCATCTTGTAATTTTCTTTTCCCTCCCTTTTGAGAGTCAGAAATTAATTTCCATTTTTTGGTAGTTTGTACCTTTATTTTGGAAATCACAAACTCAGAAAAAAACGGGCTGGCCCAATGGTGTGGAGGGCTGAGGCACCTACTGCCTTACCCCCTGCCACACCGGCGACCTGGGTTCTGGAATAGACATGGGTTGCCTGGGGAGCTGGCCTAGGGAGGGAGGATTGAGCATTTTTTACTTTTTAATTATTTTTAAAACTCTACATTACAGCACTCCTCCCTGGGGGGGGGAGGGGGGGTACGTGATCTGCTGTCAACTGCCAGCTGGAGGCATCTGGGTGGCAGTGCAGGTCTGGGCACATCACACAATGAAGTGACCCAGATGTTTGAGGACATCTCTGCGGAGGTGCAACTCATCACTATACCATTGCAAGGAGAAGGTCCAGGAGGAAACCTAAGGTAGAAGAACCCCACTGGCTGTAGGATGATGTCCAGTCCCCAGCAGGCCCTGCACCAGCGACCAAGCTCCCACCACAGTCCAGCTAGCCAGGATGTTTGTGAGAAGATAAGTCCTGGGTAAGCCAGGTAAAGGGGATAGGGGGATCGGGCAGAAGGGGGGCCTGACATGGGTGACCAGAGGATAAATCTCTATGGGAAAAAAAACTAAAAAAAAAAATAGCTACCTGAGGCTCTGCTACTACTACTAGGAATATGAAGGTTTGAGCTGAGGCAACATTAAGAAATGAATGCATAGGAAGCGTATCCCTCAGCACCATTCCTAGGGTAGACATGTAAGCCTGAAGATGTGGGACACTCACTCATTTCCTTATGCGTTATTACACAATATTGCTCAAGAAACCATACTTTGTGTTAAAAATATGCAAAACAGGGGTTTGTTTGGGCAAAGAGGTTGAATTTGTGCTTATATTGGCACTAGTTTGCATTACGTAACACACGGTGTGATATCAGGTTCAGTATGTTTACATTAAAAAAATCAAGTGTCTGTGAACATTCCTCATTCACTGAGGTGGAAACTAAAGCTCACCTGGCAGAGAAAACTAACATTTTGCACATTCTGTCCAAAAGAGCTTTCTACTCACATGTTATTTGCCCATCACCAGGTGCAAGATGCACTATGTCTTGTTTTTGAGTAATTAATGATGTGGCCCGTTATTAAATTCAACCCAGATGCTCTTACCAGCCTACACCAATTGGAAAGCATGCACCTTGAACACAAAATTCAGGTAGCAGTAGGTGCACTTTGGTTTCCACTCTAACTTAATAAAAATTTATGTGTACTCAGACTCAGCACTTAGTTCAGAGTAGCTTCACCATCAGACTGATTAGGAGACTACCAAAACATTTTCCTTTATGTTTTATGCCCCTGCTTCGGCATGCAAGCAACCTAAGCTGCACTTTGTGGCCTATTAAAGCACAGATGAGACAAAGCACTGTCCATGCAAAGCATTATAATAAGTAGACTTTAAATATCAGTCACAACAGCAAACAAAAAAGAAACCGCATCAAACGGTGGTGCTGCTGAACCTAAACCTGCTTTGCTTCTAAAGCACAGTCAATCACAGCTGGCAACCTACAGTATCAAGGATCTGGCACACACAGTCTTGTTTGATTTGTTTGTTAATATGGCGTATGGTGAACTGCCAAGTAAGCAAAGTGAAGATTAGCACAGCTACTATAGTACACAACAAGAGCAGATACTATTAGAGTGAGTGATGTCAATATCTCCTGGTGCATTCTTTTTACATTCTTGATGAGGTCAAATCTTAAGATGAATAAATCCATGATAACCAAATTACAAGAGTTATTTTGTCTGCATAAGTGCAGGCCCATAAAGGGGCCAGTGCTTCTGTAGCCTTAGGTACTTATGCACAATGTAAGACATACACACACTTGACGGGCCTGCACTTCCGTAGTCACAGCTGTAATACATACACACCGACCTCTGGTTGCAGAATTGTGGGAGCCACAAAATCCATGATACTGAAGTTGCAACAGATCTCATCCATAGGTGTAAGAGATATACATCGACTTCAAGCTCCAGAAGGGCAGGCCCCATATGGAAGCACTGTTGAAATGTGGGTATGGTGGTTTCAGCAGCAAGTCTAGAAATTGTTCAAGGGGGTAGCATGTTTTTAGTTACACAGCTGCATCTAGAAAACAATGCAGTAGTGGCTCATGTCATCTAGCAAGGTACCTTATACAATGGGTATGAGAACCTCTGTCTGCAGAAGCACAGATTACATGGAGCCTTCTGCCTGCAGAACACACTGTACAACATACACACACAGGTGTGGCTGTATAAGTATATGCCCCTGTGGGGCATCTGCTTTTGTAGCCGCAGAAATAAATCCATAGGGGTAGCACATCAGTGCTACTGTATTTGTATAATCTGGAAACAGCTGTATGTTGTTTGTCTTACCTGAAGATGGCTGTCTGTGGTTGCTTTGTGGGCTTGTCCTTTTGCTACTTGGGAGTGTGGGGAGTTAGGGTTGGAAACACTAATGTCACATTTTCTCACTTTTGTCACTTTAAGTTGAACCCTAACTGCTGCAGTAATACAGTTTCTGCAATAAATTTCCATTCTTTTTGAGATAGTGGAATTGTATCCTCATTAAAACAGATAAATCTGGCTGCAGAGGGCCCTGCACTTCTTTCCAGCTACAAATGCAGACAAGCAGGGTCCAGAAGGCCCTGAGTCATGTGAGTAGTCTGTCTGGGTACAGAAGAGCAGGACACTGTGGCCCCTGCAGTTCCAAGCCAAGTGATGAGTACATCTAGCAGGGCCATGTGCTTCCGTGTGTGTACAAGTGCAGACACACAAGGCCTGGGCCCTGTGCCAAGTGAGGAGTCTTGCTGGTTGCAAAAGGGGCCCTGTGCTTCTGTGTGGCTACAGATGTAGACACCCAGGACCCTTTGGGCCCTGTGCCAAGTGTGGAGTTCATCAGGCTGCAGAAGTGCAAAAACTATTTCAATGTTCACTCATAACTTGGTAATTGTACAGTATTTTACACCAGATTTTCAGCATAGCCTACTTATGACCCCACCTCATGAACCCAGTAGGTGAAGATTTCTAATTCCCTGCCAAAACATCATTTCATGCCACAGGTGTGAAAACACATTTTGGCCAGCATTTGAAAAGTGGCAGCTGTTAGGTTCATGGGGGGGGGGGATGGGTATGATGAAAATTTGGAGTCAAAATATTGAAAATACCTGAACCTATGTGCAAGTGTAGAACATTTTCAATGTATGCTCATCATTTTGCTGTTCTTTTAATATTTTGACCCCAAATTTTCACCATAGCTGTGATATGACCCCACCTTATGAACCTGGTAGGTAAATGTACAACCTGACCAAAATGTCATTTTGTGCCACAAGTGTGAAAACACAGTTTGGTCAGGATTTGAACAATGACAGCTGTCACTTTCATGCAGTGATATGAAAAAATGTCTATGTTGAAAAAGTGGGGTCAAAATATTAAAAATTACCAAAGTTATGAGCATGTGTTGCAAAATTTCAATGGATGCTCATAATATTGCTGTTTATTAAAATTTTTAACCAAAATTTTCGGCATAGCCTTCTTATGACCCTACCGAGGGCAAAAAATATTTCAAATACTGCTCAAAAAGTGATTTCAAGCAGTGACCGTGAAACCAGTTTTGGGATGGATTTCCAAATTTCACCACTTTTGTTCATGATGTAGGGTCCCAAAAAAGTCATGTTGAAAATTTGGTGTAAATATTTTCAAGAAATGACAAAGTTGTGAATAAAAGTTCAAACCCCATTGAAAAACATTATACCACACTTATCTTATGTTCTTATGTTGTAGTGCTGTTTCCAGCAGCAAGACATATCTTCAATCAGAGAGTGGATTTTCATCACAGTATATGTTCAGGTGAGTGAGGGTGTGTGTGTGTGTGTGGGTGTTACCCAATGGGTGCTGAATGGGGGGTTGGGGATGGGGTGGAAGTGCTGGAGGGTCAGATTGCTGATTGATCATTTTCCTTTTCAGCTAAAAAATAAAGTCAATGAGGGACAGTTTTCTTTATTATAAAGGGAACAGAAGCTGACACTAGCAATTGGGCACCCTAGTGTCAGAATGATCTTTGGTGGCACCAGAGGTGGGCACCCTGGTGCCACCATTCATATTAAACAAAAAGGGGGGGAGGTTACCTGGAGGGAAGCGGGAGAAAGAAGCAGTACCTGGGGTAAACTCCCTGATACCACTTAAGAAAAATTAACAGAGAGATAGAGATAAATAGATAGATAGATAGATAGATAGATAGATATTAGGGTGACTGAAGTCAGCACTGAGGATTGGGAACCCCAGGATTGGGATGATTTTCAATGTATACTGAAGGAAGGAAGTGGATGACCTGGAGGGGGGGAGGGAGGGGAGTGGGGCAAGAGAAGCAGTACTGTGGTGGTGGGCACCTGGTCTGCTTAACAAACAAATAGATAGACAGACAGCTAGCTAGACTGACAGATAGATATATTGAAATATAGATGGATGGATGGAGATAGATAGATAGATAGATAGACAGACAGACAGACAGACAGACAGACAGAGGCAGCTAAAAAAAGATCAACAAGGGATTTTTTTTAATCTATGGAACAGAAGCCAACACTGGGGATTGGACACCCCAGTTTTGGGATGATATTCATAGTACCAGTGATGGGCACCCTGGTGTCACCACACATATTAAACAATGGGGAGGGCAACCTGGAGAGGAGGGGTGGCAGGAAGCAGTACTGGGACGATTTCCTGGTCTGCTTAGTACTTAAATAAAACAGTGGGAGGGGTTGTGCAACCTGGAGAGGGTAGAATCGAGGTGGTAGCAGGTGGACATCCTGGTACCACTTAAGAAAAAAAAAATACAGATAGATAGATAGAGAGAGAGAGAGACAGAGACAGAGAGACAGATAGATAGATAGATAGATAGATGTATGAAAGAAGCCAACACTGAGGATTGGGCATCTCAGTGTTGGGATGATGTTTAGTCATACAGGGGATGGGCACCCCAGTGCCACCATGTAGATTGAAGTAAGGGGGCAGGCAATCTGGAGGGGAGGAGGCAAGAGAAACAGGATCGGGGTGGGAACCTTGGTCTGCTTAACAAACAGACAGGCAGATAGACAGACAGATACATAGAATAATATATAGATAGAAAGACAAACAGATAGACAGAAAGATGGACAGACATATAAATAGACAGACAGACTGAGTGAAAGACAGAGAGACAGATCAGGGTATCGATGGCTCAATCCTATAATTGAAACCAGCAACACAACTCCAGCTGTGGCTTCATATTTCAAGAAAATCCTGCTGTCCTCATACAGAGAATGCAGGTGAAGGCATCATGGGACATAATCAGGTGAGTTAGGGTGTGTGTGTATGGCGGTGTGGGGTGATGAGTGCCAAGTGGGGGTCAGGGTGGGGTGGTGGGTGTGCTGTGTGGTCAAATTGCCAATGGATCATTTCCTTTTCTCAGATTAAAAAAAAGCTTAGCAAGAGACAGTTTTCTTTGTTGTAGGGGAACAGGAATTGACACTGGGGATTGGGCACTCCAGTATTGGGATGAATTGCAGTGGCACAGGGAATGGGCACCCTAGTGTTGCCACATATATTACTTGGAGGGGAATGGGAGAAGGAAGCAGTACCAGGGGTGGGCACCCTGCTCCTCTTAACAAAAATAGAAAAACTACATTGATTAGATAGCTAGACAGACAAATAGAAAGATTAACAAAAATAGAAAACTACATTGAGTAGACAGATAAATAGATAGATAGATGGATAGATACATATTTTTCACAGTTCTTTCATTATGTCATACGAAAGAACCATTGTTCTTTTTTGAGCTCTCAGGAAAGAACTGTCTGATATCTAAGTCCCACCATCTTCTTTCATAAGCCAACCTTCTTCTTTCATGAATTCTTTCCTGCCTCATGAAAGAAGAAGGTTGGCTCACAAAAGAAGATGGTGAGACTTTTTTTTTGCGAGTTCTTTTGTGACCAACAAAAGAAGAATGTCAGCTCATGAAAGAACTATGAAAATAAATGCTAAGTCCCACCTTCTTTCATAAGCCGAGATTCTTCTTTCACCAGCTGAGATTTTTCTTTCATTAGGCTCATGAAAGAAGAATTTTGGCTCACAAAAGAAGAATTGTGACCCCTCACTAAGCCTTCTAGCTATGATTTTAAAGATGTCTCAAAACCACATATTGGGGTCTTTAAAAAATCCAAACACCAGAATGTAGCTAAATGGATCCTGTTTCATTAGAATCATGTTTTTATGGGTTTTTTAAATTTTTGTTGGGGGCAAAAACATGATGGCAACCATACAAAAGAAGATTTTTCCTCTCGAAAGAAGAATTTCAGCTCACGAAAGAAGATTTTTCTTTCATGAGACAGAAATTCTTCTTTCATATCAAATATATAAATGAATGACGTTACTGAGCGTGCACAGAATCAAGATTTCAAATCTATATAACTCAGGAACATATTATTTTTCACCAAGAAAAGGCACCTAGAGAAAGCCCCTTCTAACCTGAAAATTTCAGAACAAAATTCCAAATCGTCTGGACTGTAGGTGAAGAGAGAGAAAAGCAAAAAAAAAACAAAACAATTTTTCCCTTTTTGCATTATCTGGGTCTCGGAATCTGTGCATACTACTGGCAAGAAATTTCCAAATCAAAGAGACCTTGCTCTCAGACTGTGCTTAAAAAATTTCATACAATTGTTTTAAGTAGGGCAAAGCTATTAAGGTGCAAAGTTCTGGGTTTAACATTAAGCACCCTACTCAACCCTAAGGGTGCTCCTATGCAACTATGAAATACACATACATACACACAATATGCTGATTCAGAATATTCAATTTATCTTCACGTGTGATTGAGCAGGACCATGACTCATGAGTGGCTGAGCCATGAGACAGAGAGCAAGTCCTGACCATTCACAAGTGATGATAAACTACATAGAGTCAGACCATTGCATATTCAATTTTTTTTCAAATTGAATAAGCTTTATTAAAGAAAGCAATAACAAACTATACACATTCCAGTAATCCAAAAAATACAAATCATACAAATCCAGAGATGGAACAATGCCAAGTATCAACAGTCAAACATTTACATAAACTCCCCAATCCTCAACAGACTAACCCACCTCCCCAGTCTCCAACCCCCCGCATATTCAATTTGTACATCAGTTTACCAGTTATAGCTTTTAAATCTTCTGTTTGTATAAAAATGTTACTGTTTTACTTTGATTCTGACTGCTGGCTTCAGCGCTGTTTATAGCTACTGTAATGTCATCAGCATTGTGAGCTGCTTTCTGATTGGCTCAGTATGAACTTTTAACATACCCAACTTTGCAAGATCATATTATTGTGATATGTTGAGCTGAGATAACACTTTTAATGTTGTTATTTATCAGCACACACTGGTGTGTGTGTGTGTGTGTGTGTGTGTGTGTGTGTGCACATGTATAGATACATATATATATAGATATACATATACATACACACTATATATACACACATATGAATATTTTGTCAGTGGCTAAGTAGGTTGCATGCTTGCCTCTGGAGCTGGAAGATCATAAAGCTGTGGTTTCTAGTCCTACACCAGGAACATGGGCTAATACCTAGCACTGACTTTGCACAAAACCAAGGTCACTTACTGTCCATCTCTGGTAGCTGTCCATGTGGAAGTTAATGATCCCATGCAACTTATTATTAATAGAAGAGAGTTGTTATTAATAAAAAATATTTACACCCACGAAACAAAAGCTTAACCATAACCAAATCAATACTGTACCCCCCCTTAAAAACAAAAAATATTAGAGACCATACAAATCAAAAAATATATCAAAAACCTTTCCCATAACACTTCACTCAAAAAGAACATTGAGAAAAAAAAAGAACAAAATGAAGACACTACTTTTCCTTGTTATAAAAATACCATTTCTATGTTATAACCACATAGCTCCTTTCCATAGTACAGAAAACTTTGGTTAAACAATGACTTGTATTCAGAGTTATACAAACATCTCAATTCTTTAACAACATTGCTCAATAAAATGCCAAGAGGAGCTATTTTCTGCTGATAAAGAAAAGTGCATCACACCTGCCCAATATATGCCATAATAACACACACAGTGCTATAGTCACAGGCCTTCCAAGTGTCCAAGAAAGTAGGGGATTTTCCACTGTCCCTTGACCAACACTCACCCCCGGCAATAAAAGAGATCCATGTAAATCACCCCCTGGAGACACCTGGAACTGAGCTGTCACAGGTCAGGTGTTTCTTTTCAAGTCAAAAATGACAACTAAATTAAATACTTTTACATCTTCTCAGTAGCCATCAGGGGTTCAGTTAATTTATTTTTAGTGGAAGTCAAATACTTCCATGAGTCAAAATCTGGAAGTCATTACATTTTTGGAAGTCAAAATACCTGTAAGATCCCATAATTTGAAAGGCAATATTCTTGGAAAGATGAATTTATGGATGTTAATACAAATATTAGTGGTAAAATACAGTTTCCTTTAGAAAAAACATCAGTTCTTAGCTTCTGTGCCTTCAGTTTTGGAGGTCATCCAATTTAGTATTTTTTACATTTGGAAGTCAATGACTTCCTCCCCCTTTATTTTGGAAGTTTTTGCCTTATTTTTGGGTGACAAATACTCCCAAAATGGAGTTAACTGAAGCCCTGGTAGCCATGCCATACTGTTAAACTGTATTTCTGTCTGGTTGGTACTGAGGTGTTCTGGCAGAGCTGTGCAGGAGAACCTGTGCTGCCCAACCACGTGGCACTGGAGAGGTGGGTAATCAAAGGGTTTCAGTGCCCTGTGGCTTTCTCCTTTACCAGAAGCAGTGCATGTATCATTCAGATTTGCGGCAATTAATTTTTTTTCTTAATTTACAAACACAGTTTTTCTAAGACTTGTAGGTTATGCAGAAAGCAGATGAGCTCTGCCCTGGGCAAGAAAACTTGCTTAGTGAGTTCACACCTTCTAATCCCATCAAACAGAACAAGAAAAACAACAGAATTACAGCACAGTTAAGGCTGTTCCATTATCAGTGTTATTTCACCATAGCGGTTCAACCTGTTGGTTAACATGAAACTTTTTTTTTACATTTTGCCTAGTGCAAAATGTTTTGAGATAATCAAGCTGAGAAACTGAAGTGCTTCAAATGTGCTCTCTATTCAGCAGGACCAATTTCTTTACTTGACAAGGAGCCAAATGCATGCCAAATTGTGTTGGCCACTGAAGTAGAATAGTTGTGTGTGAGTTTACATACATCTCCAAACTACTGCTTACTCTCCTGGTGGTTGGCTTTGCAGTCCCCTGTAGTAACCCAAAGGATCTGAACTTACTTAGAATGGACCCATAGGTGAAGAATCAAGTCTTAGGAGGCACATAGGGTAGGGTAACACTTGTGGCATGGGGAGGCAGGGCCCCATTATTGGGTGCTCCTTTCAGTTTTTTCTTTTGTTTCTGATTTCTATCCTCTAGGAACAGGGCCTCTACAAGAGGTCTTTCCTGAGAAGTTGAGAATGGATCAGGATCCTGTCCATTCACAATACAAGCCAACTTTTACGTAATGTTGGGACAGACCTGTATGTGTAACTTCTTCACAGCAGATATCCTGCAGTTGGGATTGGTTTCTACATACTCTGCTGTTTGCCCTGTAATCCGGCAGACAAAACTCCATCCTCCAGGGGCACCAGGGGGCAGTCGTGTAATGACAGGAGCCAGCCACCCAACTTGCAGAAGGAGACATCCAAGACAGATGCCTTCCCTGCCTGTGTTGTCCAGTGTGTAGTGGCAAGGACTCAGGATGCGAATGGCATGGCAAGTGAATTTGCTGACCACTGAACCATTCAGCAACCCCACCTTTCTTTCAAACAGATGTTTGTTCAATGGCGTCAAAGACAAGGATACAAATTTATCAATTATCAATCAGTTTCTTTTTGTAACCAAGTGAAACCAACCAACCAATCATGGAGAACAGGTTCCCATTTACTGTGGTAACCTAGCCAAGATGGCTCACAACACTGCAACAAAATGTGAAACACAACCTTCAAATATGTAACTTGGATCCGATAGAATAAGCAATAACTTGCAGATATGCATTAATATAAAATAGTCTTTTCTCTGACTGAGGCACAGTCTGCCAGCAGGGAAGACAATCACACTTAGGGCTGGATATTCAAAAGGATTGCGCCATGCGCAATAGGGTTGCACCTGCACAAGTCCGAAATTGCACCATTCTGCCATATTCTGCAGGAGGCAGTTGCGCCCCCCAAGTCATGCTGAGTAACAGTGCACGTGCTAATGAAGGCATGCTCAACCAGAGGGGAGGAACCATCAGATAAAACTGCACAGCTCGATATTCAGCTGGCTGTGCAGAGTTGTGCAGGCGCAACTCACTTCCGCGCCTGCACAACTTTAAGCCCAAAATAAAAGGACTAAGTTGAGGGCCACCCACAGGTGAGCTGCTGCATTGCAGGGTGCAACACAGCAGCTGCCACCTGTGGTGGCCTCACTGTTCCCTGTGCCCCCTGACTGGCCTGGTCGGCGGGCATAACATGAATGACCCCCGACTGGCCCGATCAGCGGATAACGCATGAATGAAACCCCCGACTGGCAGCCCGATCGCGGGCATAACATGAACCCCCCACTGGCCCGATGGCGGGCATGAACCCCCCCACTGGCCCGATTGTGGCCAGAATGGAGTTCCACCCAAAAGAGCAATATCCCTGGTGGTCAGTGGACGCGAAGCCCGATCGCGTGGCATAAAGTCAACCCCAAGTCCACTTTCCCTGAGTGAACCAGTGGCCCCACCCACCACCCCAGAGCCCCACCACCCTCCCCCATCAGCCGGAGGTGGTACTTCCCGCCCATGCTAGCCAACTGACTGCTCGGTGGGCTGCCGCGCCGTGGTTCAGAGCAAGAGTCAATGGGCGTGCAGCCCGCCACAAACTAAGGCAGTCAGATATATGAATGAACATTCATTCATTCACATATCTGGACTGCCTTATGCCAATATGGGCTACATGTCCATTGGCTCTTGCTCCTGAACCAATGGGCGTGCAGCCCTACCGAGCAGTCAGTCGGCGGCGGCGAGGAGGCAGGCGGTGGGGTGCTGCCCCGCCAGCGGCGGGGGTGGTGGTGAGGAAAAATGAGTGGTGGGGTGGAAAACCACTGGACCACCAGGAAGTGAACTGAGGGACCCGACTCTGCTGCCTGGTCATGGACCACAGGAACTGCTTACAGAGAGACGCTCGCACTGGCGTGATAGACCAATAGAGGTATCATTCATGTTATGCTGATCGAGCTGGTCGAAGTCATTCATGTTATGCCCGGGACGAACAGGGGTCATTCATGTTATGCAGCAGCGACAGTGAGGTTCATTCATGTTGTGCCCGCGATCGGGCCAGTGGGGATTTACTTCATGCCAGTGATCAGGCTGCAGGGGCGCGATCCCCGATGGCTGCTGCTGGAAGGCGCCAGCGCCAAGTCGGCGGGATCGGCGCACCTGCATGCTAATGGCTGCAAATGGGGCTGTAAGTAGATGCAAATGGGCCACAGTGCACCTTGCATGAATTATGGCCCCATTTGCATCATCTGCTTGAATATCGAAATTTGCGCATGGCGCAATGGAACTTGCGCCACCGCATCTTGAATGCTCCACTCTGACCACTTGCGGTGGCGCAAGTTCCACTGCACCATGCACAGTGGCTGTGGCCAGGGGCGATATTCAAAGGAGTTGCTCAATAGCGCAGCTCCGTTGAATATCGCCTCGGCCACACCCCTGTGCAACTTTTTTGAGCAGCGCAAGGGCTTGCGCCACGGAATGGCGCAGTTTGAATATCCAGCCCTTAAACTGCAAGACTATAGAACAGGATAGGGATTCTGTGTAAGTGTATGAACTGTGGTTTGCATGTCCTTCCACTTTTCCCTAATGGAGTGGTTCATTCCCACTAGGTAAAGTACTTAACTGATGACAGTATTTCCAAAAATAATTCCAACACACTCTGAGTGCTAGGTTGCAAAGAAGGGGAGTCCCAAACTCTCAGTGTCCCCGACTTTATTGAACTACAACAAACATAACTTCATCAGTGACATTGCAGAAGGACTGGAGGATAAGGTTTGTCTGTTTGCAGATGACAGCAAGATCTGCAACACAGTAGATGATCCAGATGGGGTGGGCAGAATGAGAAGCGATCTGGATAAACTGGCAAAATAGTCGGAAGAGTGGCAACTGGGGTTAAATGCAAAGAAGTGCAAGATCTTGGGCTGGCAGTATAGCCTAGAGGTTAGAGGAACAAGGTGTGAACGAGCTTGATACATCCAGCAGACCAGACCTGAGTTTGATTCTCACAACCTCCACTTGCATACTGTGTGACTCCGAGCAAGTCACTTAACGGCCCAGTGCTCCCAGGTCATCCCTGAAACAGGAATTTGTGCCTAGTGGGCCTTACCCGGTTACCAAAGACTAAAAAAAAAAAATCATGCACATAGGGAAGAGAAACCCTGAAGCCACCTATAGGTTGGGAGGGGAGTTGCTGTCAGTCACAAGGGAAGAAAGAGACTTGGGCATCATCATCACAGATGACCAGAAATCATCCAAGCAAACCACTAAAGCAGTAGGTAAGGCTAGGGGGATGTTGGGGTGTATTAGTAGGGGTATCACAAGTCGTAAGAGGGAGTTAATAATCCCTCTTTACAAGACACTAGTTAGGCCTCATCTGGAGTACTAGTGCAGTACTGGCGCGCACACCTTCACAAGGACATTAACCAAATTGAGGCAGTCCAGAGAAGGGAAACCAAAATGGTGCAGGGACTGCATCAGAAAACATATGAGGACAGATTAACGGAACTTAATATGTATACCCTGAAGCAAAGGAGGGAGAGAGGTGATATGATTGAAACATTCAAGCACCTTAAGGGCAGTAACAAGGTGAAAGAGTCTAACATGTTTCAACATAAGAAAAATAGCAGGACAAGAGGACACATCATGAGATTAGAGGGAGGCTGATTAAGGGGTAATGTGAGGAAGTTCTTTTTCACAGAAAGGGTGGTGGATACATGGAATGGCCTACCTCAGGAAGTGGTGGATATGAATACAGTGCAGGGCTTCAAACAGGCATGGGGTAGGCATAAGGAGCAATACAAATGAGTATGAATAGATAGGCCATTGACAGAGCAAATGCCAATGGCACATTCATAAGGTAGAAAAAGAAATGGCAGACCAGATGGGCCTTGCAGTCCTGATCTGTCATCAACTTCTATGTTTCTATGTTTCTATAACTAGGTTTGTCTTGGTTCTGGCCCAGTCTCCATCTGGAACAAGTCCAGTACAGATATATAAGCACTGATGTGCTATACCTACCCAATAAGGGCAATAACTGGAGGAGATCCTTAGGGTCCAATCCTCAGAGCCCTAAGTGGGTGAAGAGGACTAGTCCCTACCGCAAAGTGGCCCAACAGCACATGTGGAGCACCCTGTGGCATTCACAAGCCTCCCACGCTGCTGTAGTCAGTGCCCACTGACTGAGCTCACAGGTGATACAACTGACTTTCGGCACTGGAAGAGAAAAACTTCCTCTGGGACACCCATAATGTCTCTCTGCTCCCCTGTCATAACCTCTGACATTGTTCAGGGCCCTGATCATGCCCCACCACCAGATATACAAGTCCCCAGTCCACCACTATGACATGGAGAGCTGGAAGGGCCAGTGGGATACAATTTTTATAGCTTTAACATTTCTGATGGTGTCAAAGAGGATATGGCAGTCCTAGCTGGATTGCCACATCCCATAATTCCCTGCTCATACAGAGCAGTGGCTCACTAGAGGGCAGAACAAGGTTTCTGACTGAAAGCCCGATGTGTGTCCCAGCTCCTCACACTGTCACAGCAAGGAGCTCTCCTCTTTTATTTATTTATTTATTTATTGTAATGTTTCACCAGGAGGGCACACTGAACAACAAGTTGCTTGTCTCATGGTGCGACCTGGGGGGAAGGATCACATAGGGTTGTGAAGGATGATCAGTTACAATAGTATGTGGGTAGTACAAACAATACAACATTGTAAGATTGTGCAACAGTTAGAACACAAGTTATTGTACAATAAACAGTAGTGGAACATTGGGTAAATTACAATACATGTCCAAAATCATACAAAAGAACATATAAACGTACAAAACAGTAATAATGCAATAGGATCATTTATAGTGCATGAGTGTACCAGAAGCAGGCTTGAGGTAGTACACAAGTGCTGTTGGAGTAAAACGGATGGGGTTAGGTTGTGGACACTGGTGACCCAGAAGGGCATGTGGAGAAGAGAGGGGGAGAGGCAAGAACTGAATATGAGGAGAAGGGTAGCCATTTCCTGATTCCCCCCTTCAGGATGTTGAGAACCCTGCCGGGGGGGGGGTCATGGTAGGAAGGCAGAAACTGGGGATAGGTATTAAGGTGGGTTAAAGCAGGAACAGCTGAGGGAAAAGTAATTGTGTAGAGCAGAGGTAAGGGAGTAGATGGAGGAGGAGTGTTGCATTTCAGGGGGAAGGGAATTCCAGATTTTAGGGAAACGATGGGCGAAACCAGTCTGACCGATGAGGGTGGAGCATCGAGGGACCGTCAAGGTGCGGGTGTCATTTGATCTGAGAGAGTGGGTGGGGGAAGGTGGAGTGTAGAGAGAGGATGAGAGATAGGAGGGGAGCCCCTGAACCAGAATTTGGAGGTTAGTTTGGCACAGTGAGAGATGCGCCTTTGAGATAGTGACAGGAAGGTGAGAAGGCGTAGAGTTCACAGTGGTGGGAGTGGGAAGGGGAGTTGATAGAAAACTTCAGAAGGAGTTAAAGAGAGTGTCCAACTTGGTCAGGAAGATTTGAGAGCAGCACCAAGATACATCACAGTAGTCAAAGATGGGAGTATCATCTTCTGGACAATTCGCTCCTGCAGTCAAGCAGGATGCAACTACAATTCCGTGACAGAGCACCAAGCTTGGGGCACAGTTTCTTCAGGATAGCATTGACATGCACAGAGAAGTTGAGGTGCTGGTCCAGCCAAACCCCAGATATCTAAATGAGGAGGTTCTTCACAAGATGGTCCCATCAAGGGTGTGGAAGGTGGGTATGGCTGGGAGCCTAGACAGTCTCTGCCTGGTGCAAAGGTCATTGAGACTGGCTTCTTGGTGTTTAGAAAAGCTGGTGAGAAGCAAACCAGAGCTGGACTTGGTTGAAGTCATGCTGTAAGCTGGTTTGCACAGCAGCAGGGTTTTTACCAGAACTGTACAAAACAGTATCGTCAGCATACATGTGGATAGAAGAGGATGAGCAGGCTGTGGGAAGATCATTAAGGAAAATGGAGAAGAATAGGGGACCAAGTACTGAGCCCTGAGGGACACGGTGTTGATGGGAAGTGGGGGGGAGATGGAATCAAGGATTCTCACTGATTGGGTCCTGCCAATGAGGTAGGATTTAAATCAGTTGGTGACTGGTGGAGCAAGGCCAGCTGAGGAAAGTGAATCAGGAAGCAGGGGATGGGAAACAGTGTTGAAACTTTGGCTAGGTCAACAAAGATGGCCGAGGTGATCAGGCCATCGTCCATCCCTGAAAGGATGGAGTCAGTAAGCCTGAGGAGGGAGGTGGTTGTTGAGTGGTTCTTCCGAAAACCGGATTGGAAGGGGGTGAAAAAGGAGGAATCAGAGAGGAAGGGTGAGAGTTAAGAGAGAACTAAATGTTCTTGAGTTTGGCAAGGGTAGAAAGGAGGGAAATGGGGCAATAGTTGCCAGGAGTGGATGTATCACCACCCTTGGGGAGAGGAAGGACTACAGCGTGTTTCCAGGATGAAGGTACTTGGGCAGAAATAAAGGACAGGTTAAGGACTAGGGAGATAGGATAAGCAATTGCAGGAACAGAAAGGTAGAGAAGTTTAGGATCGAGCTCATCTGGTGAGGAGCCTTTAGAGGAGTTGAGGGATAGGACAGCATTAAGAGCTTCATCAGAGGAGATAGTAGAAAAGGAAAATGGGGGACGGGTAGGCACTGGCTGAGGCAAAGGGCTGAAGTTAGTAGGTGGCAATGAGGAGAGGGAATTAAGTAGAGACGTGGCGCATGAAGTGTAGTAGGCATTAAATTCATTGGCCATGGAGCCAGGGTCGGAAACTAGGGAGTTATTTATTTTGAGAACTGGAAGGGGAGAGTGAGAAGGGGGAGAGAATAGGGCATGAACTACACTCCAGAATTTAGATGGAGAGTTAATGTTAGTCAGGAATGAGGAGTTGAAATAATCGGACTTAGCCAGTCTAGTAGCTTTAGTACATGAATTGCGTAGCGTTCTGTACTTGGCGTAGTCGTTTGGATGTTTAGCAGATTTGTGTTTTCTCCAGGCCCAGTCATGCCCCCTGAAGCAGGCCAGTAGTTTGGGGGTGATACAGGGGAGGTGAAGCCCATGGACTCTGGTCCATCTGAAAGGAGCAAAGGCATTCCAGGTGGCAATGAATTTATCCTTAAAATAGTCAAGTGCTTGGTCGACAGAAATGGCAGTGGAGAGGGGGGCCCAGTCGGTGGAAGCAAATGCAGAGCTGATTGGGATGAGGTCTAAGGACTTAAAGGACCGGAGCTGTATGATTTTGCAGAAGGAATGACTGGGTTAAGTGAATGCCAACCATGAGGTAGGCCCATAGATCAGCATTGGGGTATTGAGTGGCTTGGGCTGGCCATGCACAGATCGTAAGTATGTCACCCCAATATGTGAATCCAGCCCTTGGACCAAAGTGTAGCACCATAGCAAATATAGGAGTGTCCCACACCATGCAGCAGAGCCCAGAAGGAAGGAATCCTATCCTGTGCAACTTAATTGTAGTGATACTAAAGAAAATGACAGGGACTGATCTTCAACCAATGACCCACAGCTCTAGCAATTTAAGCATGCAAAAGGCAAACATTGCCATGTTTAAAACTATCTGAGCAAGTGATAGGGAATGAACCCTTTATTAACTGTAGGAGCAAGGAAAGGTCAACCTAACCACATTCCTGCAACCCCCCCCCACACCACAAGTTTCTTGTGAGCCTAGAGAGCATAACTCATATGTTGTTTGCCCTTGCTCATTCATCATAGAAACATAGAATTTGATGGCAAAAGGAGAGCAAAGGTCCATCACGCCTGCCCCTACTATAATACCTCACCCACTAACGTACTGTACTGGTGGGCTACATATCCCCCCCCCAACCCCATCCTCAAACCCTTGCTGCCCCCCCCTTGGGGACTATGAATCCTCTTGCCCTGTCCCAACTGTGTTTAAACCCATTAGGGGTAGTTGCCCTCACCACACCCACTGGCAGTTTGTTCCATGATTTCACCACCCCCTCTCAGTGAAGTAGAACTTCCTTAAGTTTCTCCTGAATTTGCCCCCACCAGCCTCCAGTTATGTCCTCAAATAAGGCTATCCCTATTTTGTACAAATAGTTCCTTACTGTTTACCTTGTTAATACCTCTGAGAAACTTACATATTTCAATCATGTCCCTCCACTCCTGCCTGGCCTCCAGAAACTACATGTTAAGAGCCTCCAGCATATCCTCGCAGGATCTGCCCCACTGGCTCTAGATCATCTTGGTAACCCTTCGCTGTACCAACTCTAGTCTGTCCATGTCCTTCCTCAGGTGAGGGCACCAGAACTGGGCACAGTACTCTAGATGAGGTCTCACCAGGGATCTGTACAGTGGCAGAATCAACTCACTTTGCCTACTGTCAAAACTTTTCCCTGTACTACCCAGCATCCTTGATGCCTTGCTGTATGCTTTTCTGCATTGACTTGTTTGCTTGAAGGAGTCACTGATTATAACACCCAGACCTCTCCACTGTTGAAGTGGCCAGTCTGACTCCTCCCATTCAGTCTTCTGTGAATGGATACTGTCTACTTAAGTGCATTACTTTGCAATTCTTGGCATTGACCCTCATCTACCAGACCTTATACCATTTCTCTTGTTTCTCTAGCTCCTTCTGGGGCTCTTGCACCCCTTCATCATAATGCACCCTCCCCATAGCTTTGTGTTGTCAGCAAAGAGACATAACTTTCCCTGGATACCCTCCCCAAAGTCACCTATGAACATATTAAATAAGACATGTCCCATGACCAATCCCTGCAGCACTCCAGTCATGACCTCATTTAGCCCCATTAACCACTACTCTCTGCTGCTCTCCCTTAGTCAGTTTCCTACCCACCTAACTAAACACAGCTCCACTCCTAAGTCTTCCAACTTCTTGCAGCCTCCTGTGTGGTACCGAAATGAAGGCCTCGCTGAAGTGAAGAAAAGCAGATCTGCCTGTCTCTTGTCTATTGCCTTGGTGACCCAATCAAGGACAGCATCAGGTTGGCCTGGGAAGACCTCCCTGAGTCCCTGACAAAGCCCTTGCTGCTTTTCATCCTGTAGTTCACTGTTCTGTAGGTGGTCGACCAAACTTTTCTTCACCATGGTCTCCATCAGCTAACCTATGATGGAGGTAAGGCTGACAGGCCTGTAGTTTCCTGGATCCTCCCTGCCCCTCTCCCTTGTGGAGTGCTACTACACTGGCAGATCTCCAATCCACTGGTACTACTCCAGACAGCAGTAAGTCATTAAATATACAGGTTAAGGTTACTGCCAATACTGTGGCCAATTCCTCTAGCACTCATGGATGCAAGACATCTGGGCCTGGTGCCTTGCCTACCCTGAGAGCTTCTAGACCTTTTTGTACCCTGTCTTGTAAGATCTGTACTCTGCTTATTGCCTGGACCCCACTTGTGGTGGCCATGATACCACTCTTCAGCAGAGGATCATTGTCCTCTACCAGGAATACCAAGCATAAGTATTCATGGGAGAGGACAAATGTATAATTTCACCTTTGGCAGTGCGCAAGCCCAAACATTAGCAACACTACCCTTGATCAACTTAAAGAAGTAAATCAGGACTAATGATACTAATTATTGTGCATTGCTGAAAATTAAATTCAAAATTCAGCCCATTATAATCAATTGACCATCACCACTGGGTTCACAACTTTAAAAATCCACCTCTTGTCCTTTAACTGTATGCCTCTATTGTTTAAAAAAACCTCCTTGGGGCCACCCAATGGCCCATTCAGTAACACACTGCACTCCCAGATTGGTGACCTGAGTTTGGTAGTGGATTCGAGAGCTGGCCAGATGGTTAACTGTACCCAGGAGATGTTACCATGCAACAGTGCTCCCAGCCTGGAGGGGAAGGTACCAGAATCTGCTGCACTGGTGATCCCTATAGACCAGGGAGCTTGCTTAGTACACAGGTAGACGGGGCATGCTACATGCTGGGATTGCCTACTAGAGAACTGCCTGGCACCATTAGGGTGGTGGCCGGTGTCAGGGAAGAAAAACCAAGAAAAACCCTATGCACTCTGGCTACCATGTGTGATGACACTGTACTCAAGTCCCTCCCAGTGTGGCTCCTCATTGTTGTGACAGTGGAGGACTGGAGGATGGGACTGGGAGGTCAGAGAACCCCTGATGACAGGAACAGGCAGCACCCAGGGGTCACAAAGCTAAATCACCACAAACTTCTTGATTTCCTGGATAATTTCATCTTCTCTGTGGCAAGCTAGTGGTTTATGGGGTAAGGTGGGGTGCACTTGTGCTTGTTGCACATGGTCAAACCAAAAGACAGTGGGCCAGATTCAGCAATAGGTTTCATACTGAAGTCTTCACTGCATTTTTGGGCTCTGCACACCTACTGTGGTATGCAGGCTCTGGGACCTCGGTGGTAGCAGCTGCTGGTAAGGAGGCTGTGCATCAGGCAGGCATGTTGCTCATGCATATGCATGAGCCTAGGCACAGCTCTGCTAGGCCCCCCTACCACTCCTCCCGGTGTGGTGGATATCACTCTCCATAGCCAGATCCAACACCCGTATGGGAAGAACCCCCACAGATACTCGATCTCCATCCATGTCTGTGGGAAGAAGCAAATGTGCAGCCTATCAGCATAGTACGGTGTGGAATGCTGCAGACAACCGCAAATACCCAGAACCTTTGTGTCTGCATAATACAGCTTCCATACATGGGAAGGGAATCACCTGGTCTGGCTCTCGTGTTCTGCCACCATATTCTGGTGCATTTGGTGTTCTCCTTACAGGATCAGTAGTAGTCACTGTACATCTCTGGGACACCTTTCCATGGTATAGTCAGTGCAGATCTGTAAGGACATGGTCAGCTCAGTCAGACCGTTTTTTGACCTCATTACTGTTTCCCAGACAGTGGGCCAGCCCATCCTGCATGCTGCCCTCCTGCAGACAGGGAGCATGGTGTACATGCAAATGGGGCCGGTGGTCCCCTCCTTGTGCAGCACACACAATGCTGCCCTGCATCGCGTGCTGCATCTTGGCAGCAGCACTGTAGCAGTGCATAGTGACAATCTAGCCCTGTATTAGTATGGCTTACTGATCGGCGGTGTGCCATCACTGCCATGACACTGGCAGTACGTACCCTGAAAACACAGCATATGATACATACAAAAGAACCACAGAATAAATGCCCTGAGGCATGAGTTATCCCGGAGGATATTGGCCATACAGCCAAATTTTAAAGAAAACACAATTGCATATACCCCAATAATGCAAAGCATCATGGGACACATATGCAAATCCCCTTGACAGAATTTGGACTGGCTCAACTTTAAGCAGAAATGCATGGTGCCGGAAGGCCTCACAGTGCAATCAGCAAAGGCTAGGATACATACCTACTTTGAATGTAATCTATTCACTCAGGATTATGAACTCCCTGCACCCTCTCCTGTCCTGCAGGACTAACACAAACAACAAGCACCAGGTGCTACCAGTATTAAATGTAGGTTGTGCACACAATGTGAATTTGTAAATCAGCACTTACAGGTCATCCCTACCCAGTAATGTACTGTAATAACTGGGAAGATCTTTAGGATAAAGTACTTAACTGATGACAGTATTTTCAGAAAATATTCCCTCTTCACCCTGCGGGATATGTTACAAAGAAGGAGAATCCTAGTCTCCAAGTATCCCCCACTTTCCAGAAATAAACTCAATCAAATCTAAGTTTTTCTAGGGTATCAACCAGTCTCCGTATGGGAGCAAGCTTTTAACGTATATCTAGATTCTCAACCCATAAATCCTGGTGGCCTCAATGGGACTCAAAGTGTGGCCACCGCAACTTACTGGTGACCTTACTCCTTATTTGTTCACCCCAAAACCACTGAAATACCTGAACCCCCTGGTATAAACATATTTCTTCTCATACAGTATACAATAAATGAACTCCCTGATGTATTTTCACTTGACGTGCATCTGCCATGTTTTTGTAAAGGTAAGAAACTCTCCATTCCATTACCTTTGTAACGGGGAATCTAAAGAGCTCTGTGACCACAAAAAATTGTGCTTGTGGCCCTATGTGGCCATGGTGGCCTCTTTGAGAAGCATTGCACTACAGCCTTGTTAAATGCAGTGTTGGAAAGGTATGACCCTCACCTTCCCTAACGATGTATATACGTTAGCTTCAACCGTGTACAGCTGCGGTGATATACTGGTTCTAAAGTAACATCAGTAAACTAGTGCAAAACACTGCTGTAACGATTGAACCGAGTTTAAATAAATATTCTGAAAATATTTTCAAAATTTTCTGATTTTTAATTCATATGCAATAGTATAAATGTGGGCAGTGGACATGCTAAAGTTTTTCCAAAGTGGTTAAAGCATGCTGTACAAAGTCTTCATTTTCCTGAATAACTCAAATCTTCTTGTGCTTTCCCAGGCTACACTTGCAAAAGCATCAAAGCTATAAATTGTGAACAGCAACTACAAGACCCAAAGCTCTTTCATTTGAGACACAGCCACAGAAAAGCCCCCACCCCAGTACTGTTGCTGTTATTTCATTCTCTACCAGGGTGCTGTTCTGGCAATACTTCTTGTCAGTCGAACTCACCGGAGGAATAAATAAATGCACTTGCTCTTCAATAACGTTACCTCAGTTCAGTCATGACAAAGTGTAGCTGTGACAAATACATAATTAAGCTATGCTGTCTAGGCCCTGGCTATTTAATACAGTCCTGTGCTGCCGCTACACTCGTCTGTGTCTGGTTATCAGGCTGCTGTCTTTTAATGCCACCAGATACAGACTGTTGCCAATTAATTACCATCCCCAGGCTGTGCCCTCTATTGAGGCTGGATGTTAAAACAGTTTATAGCAACACAAGGGATGCTAATTGGATGCATGACAGGAAAGCACACATCGCCCCATCTGTCCTCATGTGTGCATGTGTGGGGGGGATGGCAGGGGCTTCCTAATGCACATTTTCTGCTTTGCAACCAAGCTATTTGAAAATATTCTGTGCAGGCTGCTGTGGGACAGAATTCAGTGTGATCATGTTAAATGGGAGATGTCAGTGGGCTGCCATACAATAGCAATTTACAGTATCAGTACTGCAGTGTAGGAAGTGGGGGTGATATGTGTGTCAGAAATTACCCCATGTTATAATGAGAGACTATCAGCCTATTAGCAAAGTTTAAAGTGCCACCTCTAGGCTTAAAACAAAAGAGACCTATATCGTTACCAAGACAAGCTGATGACATGACTGACACATTATAGCCGGCATCTCAGCCTCTTCAATTCTTAAATAGACAGGCTTCATTTCAGAAGGGCTTAGGTATCTGTGATACCCTACATTTTGTTCTCACCACCACCACCACACCACTGTTCAATTCAGTGTCTGACCCTTCAGCTACAAAAGTAAGGGTTGCCTGACCCTCCTGATTCCACCACCTATGAACCCAAGTGACCAGACTGGTATTGTAGCAAGTTAGCCCAGGTGGTAGGGATGTTAATGGTCTGGTGGTGTCTGGTGTGCACATGCTTACACTCAAGTCGGTGTTCTCCTAGGAGGGGACAAGAGAAACCCCTCGATTGCAGCAGGAGAAGTTGGAGGCATTCTCGAGCCTTAGCCACCCATCTACCCAGCCAAGGATGTTCCTAAGGATTCCCCATCCAAAGTCTCCGCAGTGGAGGGGGGGGGGTTAAGGGAAATGGCCACTGCATAAGGGCAACTTTAGTGAGAAGAGGCATAAAATATAAATGGTAAAAAATAACAATTGCTAGAGGTGTGAGAACATACTGCACTGTTAGGTTTAGAGCGTGGTCTGTTGGCTTGACAAATAAACACAGAGAATTATTCAAAAAGCCCATAAAGGATAATGTATGTCTTAATATTTTCCCTCAGAATTAAAAGCTAACATGCTCAATCACACTTTTTCACTACAACAGTTGCAAACTTTGAATTAGAACTACAGATCTGTGCACACCTTCAGTCAATGCCAAATAGAGTCTGAAGAGTATCTGAAGCTTTAAAAATTGCTTCTCTTCTTGACGCTTACTCTGCTCCACCAAAGAGTTAGTACTGTGCATTCTAAAATCTCCCTGAAATGGTCAGGCGATGGGACATTCTTGGTGGCGACCCCATCTATCTGGAAGTACTCACATGACGAAAGGCAACACACAAAATGTACTGGTATCTGTAGTAATCTAACAGGAATTGAACTAAGTTGCCCAAACCCACTGCATTAGTGATCGGAGATAAAGCTTTGAACCCAGGCTTCTGCCTTAAGTGTTGGTCCAACCAGTTGGCCCTAATACAGGGGTTCACTGTTTTATTGATGGGATTTCTACAATGCAGATACTATAACAGTAGCCAGCTCTGAATCCCACTCCCATACCTAGACTAACCTTTATTTTTTTTCCCTGGGGCTACCATGTCATGTTGCTATAAGTTACTGTATGTACTAGGACATGCTGCATACCATGTACTTGTTTCATTTGTTTTTGGAATGTGTAATTTATGAATGCTGTAAGATTCCTCACTGTTCCGTTCCTACCCTCCCCACTTATGTCACAACTAGAAACAAACCCTGGGCTCTGTGTGCTTACCTGGCAAAACATGTTTGAAAAGAAAAAACATTAAAATTAAAACCTCGGGCTGTACTTGGCTGCTTCTGAGCACGTACAGGAGGTTTGCCTGAGTTGTCAACAGAATGCAATCACTCGTATGACACGTCTTGGGTCTATCAAATCTAGAGGCATGCCTGGATTTAAGGAGTCAGATTTTTGGGTGTGCTTGTTTTCCAATGTGGTTTCTCAGGGTATATTAGGATGGGGCTGACAGAAGGTTACGGCAGTGAAGAAACAAGGAGAAAACCATTAGTAACATTCTCTCTGTAGCAGAGTGCTGTTGCCAGCATCAAAACAACACAGACTGAGAAATTAGGGTGTATGTCAAGCACACTGTAAGTCAGAGCAAGGATCCTCCCAGATCCAACAAACTTGTCCGTCTCAACTAGACACTGGGAAGCACTGAAACTAAGGGCCAGTTATCAAGGTGCTGCAGGTATAAAAAAGGAACAGAAAGCTATTTGGGTTTATATAGCAGCTTTCATACAAACTGCAGCCTAAAGCACTTTACAATATAGGAGAGGAAGGCAAGCTAATGCTCTGCTGCCCTTAGGGTGCATTTATATGGAGATTCAAACACAGGAGAAAGAGTAATGAGCAAAGACTTTGTTCCACAGGGGTATAAGTGAGGGCCACTGGAATGCCCAACTCCCACTTAGATGAGCCTAGAACCTTATTTACCCCAGAGATGCTCGAATTATCTACTGTATGTTATCTCACTACTGTGATGTTGGCTGCCCCCCCCAACCTCAGTGTGGGAGTCTTCCTGGCCTCCTCCCAGCCCCCAACCTCAGTAAGGGGTTGCAGTATTTAAAGAGATTCTCTAAACCAGGGGTTCTCAACTGGTGAGGCCAGCCTCCCTTGGGAGGCCCCAACCTGTTCCAAGGGAGGCTCAAGCAAGTCTGAAAAAGTACTGTATTTAAATTTTGAGTGTTACATATTTTGTGTGAAGAGATGAAGCAAACTGAAAGAGGATAATAGTAAGTGGATTTTAAGTATTTATTTACTAATAAGTGACAAGGGAAGGTGAATGAGTGAAGGCTCATTTCAGGTGTACCCGGGGAAGGGCCGGGAGTGAATACATTTCAAAAGGTAACTGCAAAACAATCAAGAAATACACAATGAACAATCGTGCAAACAAATATGAATAATAAACTAATAATGAGTGGTGGTAATTCATCAATTTATAGACTGATGGCAGAACAGCCCAAATACAAGGGTGAGCATAAAAGTGCTAAGAGCAATAGCAGGAAGGAGCAAAGTAATCTCAGAGAAATTGTTTAGGAGGAGGAGAGATAGTATGTAGGAAGGTTATTTCATAAAGAGGAACAAAGAAAGTTGTCTGACCCATGAAGGTATTACAACAAGGGGTAACAATGGTTCAAGAATGAAAATAGTGGAGCAAGTAGGCTGGCCTGTGGAGGGGGGGTTACAATAAGCTGAATAATAATATTTATTTTATTTATTTGTTGTTCAGATAACACCTTAGAGCACAGGAGCTCTTTTTCAAAGGTTCCACATCACTATAAGACAAATAACTGATTGTGAGCCAAGTACTCAAAGGGGTTTCAGTTTATTCATGGTGTACTGCGCAAAGTACAGTATGTTATTTTTCTTTGGGGAGGCCCAGATTATTTCAGTTTTTGGAGGAGGCTTAAAATCTTTTCCATGGATTTGGGGAGGCTCACTGTGACAAAGTCTAAGAACTATTGCTCTAAACTAATGCCTTGCATCACATATAGTGGTGCCTTACCCCTGCGAAAAGCAGATGGTGCTGAAAAGAACACTGTAGTTTTCTTGTAAAATTACTCATAAAATTGCAGCCACCGGGTCTTTTGCATACTCACTCCGCTCCCACGCACAGCCACCTTATGATGTAAGGCCAGGGAGAGCGCGGGGAAACACTCCATTATAGCCTATGGGGGGCTACTTTCAATTGATTTTTATATTGTAATGATCAATCATGGGCACCAATCGACTAACAAGGGCCTTGTTAGTCAATTGGTGCCCTTGACTGATCACCAGTTGACCATCACGATACATAAAATTGACTGGAAATTAACTCCCCATAGGCTATAATGGAGCACGTCCCCGTGCTCTCCCTGGCCTTACATCACAATGTGGCTGTGCATGGTGGCAGAGCGTGGGCGGAGCTGTATACCGGAAAGTAAGCAAGACCCGGTGACTGCAATTTTATAAGTGGTTTTACAAGAAAACTACAGTGTTCTTTTCAGCACCATCTGCACCAAATGCTTCTTACTGGGGTAAGGCACCACTATATGTGGTGCAAATCTATATTTGCATAACTTAGTAGATCTATTTAAATAAGAATTCCACACTGTTCTAGGTAGCAGGACATTCTGTTACAGGAAGATGCAGTGAATCCCCCGCTGTACTGAAGGGGCAGTGGAACAACTACTAGTTGCTACACAATATATTCCTGACCAGTGACAATGTAATGAGTACTCAAAACCACAACTATTGTAACAATTTTCACCTTTATTATGTACACTAAAGGACAATGCAGACATTGAAACACTTAATAAAATTATATTTACAAAAAAAAAAAAACAGGAGGGGAGGGAGAGAGAGAAGAGAGAGCGAGAGAGACATAGCTGAAAAAGATTACAGAGACGTTAAGCACAAGGAGGTTAAGTGCCTCACTCAGGGTCACAGTGAGTAACTGGTGGCTGTGGGATTAGCAGAGTCTCCAGATTCCCAGCACTGTGTTCTAACCACTAGGCCAAACTGTCTCCAGACTACACTTGATATGTTATATTGGTATGTTTTGTAATGAGACAAAGTGGCCTACAGCAGGCAATGGAAAACATGACCTTATTGGTCAGCCCATAGTAAATACTGTCCTATGGAACATGAACAGAAAGCTGTCTGCATTTATCTTTTTATTTATCAATAGCATCATACAAATGTGGGATGGCCCTGTGAGATGCTATAGTCTGTCTCATTTTTATCAGGGTCCTTTAGTAGAATTAGGGCATAAAGTTCTGGTGGCTGATACACAGTCATGGTAGACAGTTGCAGACTTTAGGGGCAGAGAGAGACTCCCCATTCTGATAAACCCAAAAGTTTCATACATAAAGGCCAGACTTAGTCACTGGGGGAGGAGTCTATACCCTGGGGTCTAAGTAGCAACACAGATGCTGGTCACCAGATGTCTGCGGTCCCAAATGTTTCTAACTGGGAACATCCTACTTGCAGCCACCACAGAGTTCTGTGCAAGGCACGGCACCAGTGGCATGGTGCAATGCAATGGCCAGAGGACGTGTCATGAGATGCTACTATCTCAGTTATCCCCCCCCCACCCTGTACCTTCAAGCCTACTTTGGGAAACGTCTTAATTTCTATCGACTCTAGCATCCGTTAACTGATCCTGCTAGCTATTCCTTCCCTAGTGTCCTACATAACCCTCCTCCATAGTCCCATACTCTGCACATGTTGTATTAATCTTTGGTCAGTCACTGAGCCTGGTCCTCATTGAGACTTTGTGGGGCTGCCACATGCCTATGACACTCCTTGTAAAACTGCCTGTGAAACTTTTACGGGGGGCAGTTTTGCAGAGGTGTATAGCAGCCTGAGCATGGGCTGGGAAGCGTCTCTGCATAGCATAGCACTCCATTAACATGCTGGCCCCTGCCCCTTTCCCTATGCTGGTGCAATGCATGATGGGCCCCCACTTAATATACTGCCCTCCTCTAAGTATTTAAGATTCACTCTGGATCTCCACCTGGACTTTTTGTTGCATATCCTGAATACCTGCTGGGCAGTAAATACCAAGTTTGGCATGATGTACCAACCTGAGCACATTCTGACACCAACTGCCCAACTAGCCCTTGCCAAAGCCTAGTTTTCCTTTCCACCCTAAATTATGTGGTTATCCCTTTTACTCACACATCCATGTCCCTACTTACCATGTGGGATGTTGCATATATGATATAACATTTTTTCAATTGTGCTTATGCAACCGGATGAGATGTATGCTTGTGTGACTTAGATACACTGTGGCTATTCACCTCTCTGTCTGTGGGGTATACCACCCTGTAGGGGTACAATGCAAGGAACTCTAGAGGAAGGTTCCCCCACTATAGGTGCCACAGGAATAATTCCCTTGACTAAAGGTAGCTTAGGAAAAAGCCTATGGGAAAGAGAGATGAGCTACTGAAGGGAGGGTGGATGGTGGGGCAAGAAAGAAACAAGTACTGGAACAGTCCAGGAGGCATGGCCTTTTAAGGTCTGATGGGGGAGTGAAATTGTTGCTCCACCCATTGAACCTGAGGCTTAAAGCCTTCCCATTCAATTGTGCTTATGCAACTGGATGAGATGCATGCTTGTGTGACTTCGATACATTGTATCTATTCACCTATCTGTCCATGGGATATACCACCCTGTAGGGGTATGATGCAAGGAACTGTAGAGGAGGGTTCCCCCTATAGATGCCGTGGGAATAATTCCCTTGGCTAAAGGCAGCTTAGGAAGAAGCCCAAAAGAATACCCAAAAGGGTATCGAGCATCGAAGAGGCGAGAAATCAGATTATATCGAGACTGGAAAGAATGAGATACGACTAGGATGATGAATGAAATGAAAGCTGACAAGGTGTTGAAGGGTGGACTTCCTAAGGAGAGAGGGAACGCCAGGGCCACATCCAACTCCATCCACTAGTGGAACCTAACTACGGAACCTATGAAAGCACTAACCCTGTCTAATATTATGACCACCGGCATGGAGGAGAGGGAAAAAAAAAAAACTTTGAGGAGGAAACCTCTGGGGATCCAAGGCCTAGGTCGCCTTCCCTCCAGGCTGAAGATGGTTTGATTAGTGATGGTTCAGCTACAGCAGTTTAAAGTTGAGATTGAGGAAGGAGGAAAAGTCCAATTTAGAGAAAGCTCTCGCTCTGTACTTTTAAATGGACAGCTGTTGAGGGATGCGAGCAAAGTCTCTGCAACTAGACGCTCAAAAGCAAAAGAGGATGTATGATGATGGAAAAAAGCCTTGAAGGCCTGAATGGTTCAAGGTGAGGAATGAAATGGACAATGTACAATTAAGAAATGAGGCCTAGAAGGTTGGTATGGTTAAGGTGGAATATGAACGATGATTGCGTGAAGCCGTGGAAGCTGATACTGTTAAGGTGAGGTATGAAATGAATGATGTACGATAATGGAGAGAAGCCTGCCAGCCCTGAGCAAGGGGGCAATAGACACTAAGGCATGTCTTCGAGTGGACAGCAGGTTGAGTTGAGGTAGCATGGACCCGAGAGGGTTATGCTCGAGTTGTAGATGTGAAGGAGTAGACCCACAAGAGGTCAGATGAGCGAGGATACCCAGATGTGGTCATGAGAAGACTGATGGTGATAATAACCTCAGGAGTGCAGCAGTTTGATGAGGTAGCATAAGACCCAGTGAGAGGTATGCTTGATTAATCGATGTGAATGAGTAGACACTGAGGTGAGATTTAGCGAAGGAGAATCCGACTCAGGCACCTGGACACCAGACAGACTAGGGTAAGAGGAGGATACGAAAAGGGAAAATGATGGTGGGATAGGGAAACCCCCAAAAGAAAGGAAAGGTCAGAGAAAGAATGGAGGGCAAAGGGAACAAGAGGAGGAGGGCAGCAAATGGAGTCGACAGGGGAGATGCCCTTGATACAGAGACTATAGGTAGAGAGAAGGACCAATTCAAGCAACAGAGGTCAATGATAGAACAGGATGGGGGACCACAAAGAGCACTAACAGCAGGAGGGGTGGCAGAGAGGGCCAGCACCCATCCCACAGGAAGGCAGTAGGATTACCACCTGTCCCCAGTGGTGCAGGACAGTCCTGATGTGGGCAGCAGTGTCCTGCAAGAAAAAACATGAAAAACACTACATGTCCAGACAATATAGTAGAAAGCTATCTCTGCCTGTCCCTGAAATGTTGCAGAAAACTATAAAGCTGTAGCCAAAATACCTGACAATTATAAGAAATACAAGAAACAACTAAAAAATCACAAGTAGGCTGAATTCTGATAATATACAGAAAACAAGTCTGTTGAATTGATTGAGGATACACAGCATCCTGTGAAAAATCCTGGTTCAGGAAGAAATGTCCCACAACGGGCTTCTTCTGAAAAGGTGAAAACTCTAGATGGCATAGCAAGCAGGGACTAGAGAACAAATGGAAATGAGTCCAAGAGGAAGGATCGGGCAACTGAGAATGGATGGGGCAATCATCGAACACGGTCAGAGGGCAGGGAGTCTTGAGGGGGGAAGCCAGGCTGAAGTAGTGCCAGGAAGATACGAGATGTGCTCAGATGAACCAGAGACTAGAAGGAGGACTGGAGTGGAGGAGCCAGGCTACGGGAGAAACAGGGAATGAATGAGCCCCAGTGCAGGCACAGGAAAGCACTGCTGGTGGTGGAGAGGTGAGGAGCCATGCGCACCAAAGAAAAGTCGAGCTGTGAAGAAAAAGCTGGCTCTAGAAGATCGGGAAGCAGAGCGCAGGTGGAGGAGAGCAGATGAGGGACAGGGGCTGCCGAGGCAGAACAGCTGAGCCAAAGCGCTAGCAGAAACGGAATGGAGCAGCTTGCTCGGGGAAGCGACAGAGAGTGAAAACTCAGAGCGAGAGACACAAAGAGCAAGGACTCCAGCAAACCAGCAAGATGGAGACGGAGAGCCTGGGAATGAAGGAGGACTGGGGAAGCAGCCACTGAAGCCATAGCAAGGCCCATGATGTTGGACCTGGAAGCGGCAGGAGGAAAACGGGGTGGCTGACTGCAAGCAAAAGGTGAGGTAATGAACAGCGATTGAACCAGGAGCGGATTCCCAGACATGGAGGGGGTGGTGAGGGAACGGGGAAGAAGTAACGAGGTGCAGAGAGGGAAAGGCAAGAGGGAGGAAATGAGCAGGGGAAGAAGAGAACAAGGCAAGGATGGGAACGAGGATGAATGACAGACCAAAGCATAATGAAATGAGCCAGGGAGGGCAGAGAGAACGAACGGGCAGCCAGAGACTGCCGCAGGAACAAGGGGAAAGCAAAAACAGGTAGAAATCCAGAGAGAGGGAATGGAGAGCTGTCCCTCTGGCTGCAAGAAAGAAACAAATCCTGTAACAATCCAGGAGGAATGGCCTTTTAAGGCCTGTTGGGGGAGTGGCGTTGTCCCTGTCTCTGAATTGCCTGACTTCCCCTTGTGAACTATATAGCAAACTTGGGTAGCTGTCTCCTCTGAGTAGCTACCCGTCTGAGATGGAATTTTTTTTTTTTACAGACAAAATAATCAGACGTGCTCCCCTGCTCCTCTTGTGACTCTATTCTCCCAACTTCCATACCCCCTCAAGTCCAGTGACAATTTCTTGCTTACTTATTCTCTCTTAAACTTACACCAGTATGAGGGATCATGTCTTCACTGTCACCACTCCTACGCTACAGAATTTTCTTTTGCTGCCTTTTCATAGCTGCTCCTCACACTCTGTCTAGAAGATCTGTTGGAATTACTTAAAGGACAACTCTACTTGTACTTGTACTCAGTTTCATTATGTCACATGTTGCTTGCTCTCTGACAACTGTTATTGCAGTGCTGATTCATGTCATTCACATTTCATTGTAATTTTTGTCTTTGATCTTATTTCTAGCCATAATCACTGTTTGAACTGTATTATTGTAATGTTGTGGATTATTTTACTGTCCTTGGCTATTGCACTAACCGCTGCTATTTACTTTGTATTCTATTGTTCGTTCACCTTTTATCCTACTGCTATGTTTTCCTTATAATTTGCTCATCATGTAATCTCCTAGGTCATATCTGAAAATAAGCATGAGGCCGCCTAGTGTGCTTATCTGGCCAATAAAAACTAAATAAATAAATGCCATTGCGACAGTGCATGGAATGGATTGTGACCCTTTGTGCATAGCACAGTACCTCATCAGCATATCAGCCCCGTTCCCTATGCTGCTGCAATATCCATTGTGACAGGACAGGTAAAGACCCCCCCCGTGTACAGCACAACATTAGCATGCCAGCCACTGTCCCTTTCCTGTGCCAGTGCAATGCCCAATACAACAGTGCAGGGAAAGGCTTGCAACTTCTTTACATATAGCACAGGGTGGTGCACAAAGTGGGCATTGTGACTCCTTTACTCCATTACACTGAGATTGAGTACAGGGCTCCCTGAGTTGTAGTACAATGGTTAGGAACAGGACAAGGTTGTCATATGAAGCCTTTTCAGATTATCCCCTTCCCACTACACACAAGGATTTGCATGCCCGTGATGGTCTGCACTGGGTTTGAAGCTTTAGAGTGTATGTGTATGTTTCGAGAGAGGCACAGAAAGTAAGCAATTTGGAAATATTATCTCTCCTAACATTATTAACGGGTGCTGCTTTCTGTTCTTTCCTGGACTTCCTTTCTGGTATGGTTCCTCTAAGTGTATTAAATGCATAACTCATATATTCAGAGGAAATTCACAGTTAACTTGATCGCAAATACAGGATTTAGTTATCATCTTAGACTCCAACGTTGGCAATGAGAAGTTGGGGCACTCAGTACCCACTCACATAAAGCTAAATTGATGGGCACCTTCTTTTCCCAACTTGACTGGCAGAAGAAAGAGAACATCATGGCTGCCTGATGGCCAAGTGGTACTGCATCACACTACTATATGCAGTCAACTCATGTTCAGGAATGAGCCCAGGTCTTTTGTGATCAAGTGGCTCTGGCTGAGGAGTGCTGTCAGTGTGCAGGCACCTGGAGGAGGTGTCACAGGTCACAGCAACCCCTGGTGTGGGCCAAGGTGCTCATCTGCATTGGGGGGGGAAGCTGTGTGCCTGCATGGTCAACCATGCAGCTACTTGTGGCATGAGCTGGGAGGTGGAGGACAAGAAAAAAACAGACAGAGAACACATCGAGTGCTCTCGTGCTCTTGTGCTGCACAATAATGATGCTGACATATCAGTGACTGGGCTAGGAGGGTAATGGGGCGCCCAAACAGGGCGACATCCTCATGGAGGTGATAAAAATCTACATGGAAACAAAGAGGAAATGCTGCATGAGTGAACGTATAGTGTAAGTCGCATTACACTGCCCACCAATGAGTTGGTTTAACAATTTTTTTCACAGTTGGCAATGAATAGGCAACTCATATTGTGTTGTTATCTTACCCCATTTCCATGCCAATTAAAGTTCAGTGGAAAGGCTTTGTTAAAAAAAAATCACAATGGTTAGGTTCTGAGTTAGGCAAATAAGAAATAGCCTCAAAGGTAAGAAGAACTGCAGTCATCCTTCCTGGACAGGACAAGGTCAATGTGAAAAGAACAATACTTCTGAAGAAGGGCCCATGTCACAGAGAAATCTCCTTACACTCATGGGTGTCAAAGACATCAAACATAGGGAGCCTTAATGGCACTTGTTACCTGAGAGTAGAAACATAGGAGGGTGAGAGGCTCCTACACCTATGCAGGGACCATAATTTAAGTTTTTCAACAGTTTTAGCAGGGCTAGCGGCTTGGAAAATGGACTGGTCTCACAAACATGCCACTGGCCCATCCTTTATACTCAATGAAAAATGATCTCATCCATTGCAAACCAGAAAGGCTAGTTAAAAATATGTTACTAGCCCAATACAAAATCGACCCACATCAGACTGATGCAAATTTCAGACCCTGCTATGAGAATACACTATGGTATAGGGCAAGGTACAACGAAACCTGGCAAGCCACATACATGCGTGAAACTTACTGTCAGTGAAGGGGATAGCTGAGGCTTTTCCTACTTTGGTGATGTCAGCGATTGAATTATGGGGGCAGGTTAAGCCTCATAGCTCTGAAGTGAGCCCCTATAGCCCATGCGTCACTGTCATTTACTTATATGGGAAGGGGGTCTTTGTTTAAAGTAGGTATGTGCACAATCCAAATATTATTTTCCAAACACTCTGATTAATAGGTTCCCGAATGATCTGCCCCAAATACTGAGTATTATAATGGGTGTGTAGGAGGGCTGTACCTCTATTTGTAGCATGCAAGGAGCCAAACTGTGTTCGGCTAAAGTGTCGTAGCTGAACCAGTCAGAGGGACTGAAATAAAGCCAAGCCAAATCTGCTGCTGGCCACCTTTCTCACCAATATTGCACTTGCTCACTCCCTCCCTAACCCAAAGCACACCCTTCCTCTGGGCTATATACAGTCATCTATCTGACTGTATTAGTGAAGCTGGAAGGTGCACATGAATGGGTGGTGGGGGGGCAGTCTTCATCACTGATTACACTAGGCAGACTGTCCAGTCAATCAATATGTAGACTGTTCTGCTCCACCTCCTAGCCCCACTAATACAGTCAGGTGACAGTATGTAGCATTAGGGAAAGATCTGCTTTGGGTCAGGGAGTGAGGCTGACTGGGCTATCGCAGAACAGGAAGATCAGGAGCTTTAAGGGCACGGAGGCAGTAGGTAAGTAGGGAAAAAAAAATATATATATATATATAAATAAATAAACAGAGGAAAGAGTAAGTATTCATAGCAAACAGTTAAGAGGCCAGAAATAAGACATAATGGGAGTGGTGTAGTGCAGTGGCTGTGGAGCAGCAATCTTGCAGGAGACATTCTGGAGGATGCAGTGTTGTCCTATCTGCAGGCACCTTTCTGGGCTGAGGGAGGAGGTTGCTCATCTCCAGGCTGAGTTGGTCAGGATTTGGGGGACATCCTCTCCCACCCAGGGACCACCAGGGCCACCGCCACTGCCTCAGAGGTTGCCAAGAAAGAGGAGCGGTTGGACCACAGTGGGCTCAGGGAGGGTGATGGTGGTGGAACAGAGGTGCATCTCTCCAGCTGTACCTCTCAACAATTCGTATGCCACTCTGGCAGAGTGTGGTTCCTTTATAGAAGCACCTGCAGTGGAGACCAAGAAGGATGTTGGGAACCTCCACAAAGGAGACCCACAGGAGGGTGGCATGGGACCCCACAGGGGAAGGAAACAATTCCTGGTGGGGTACTCCATTGTCAGGAGGGTAGAACTGGCGGAGGGAGGGGAGAGGGAGGTAAGGTTCCTGCCAGGTGCCATGGCTTGGAGGGACAGGGAGCGAATTCTCAGGATCACGGGAGCAGCTGCATTTGAGAGGGAGCTGGATGTCATTGTCCACCTAGGAACAAATGACCTGGCTGGGAAAGGGATCAGAACAGTGCAGGAGGAGTTTGTGGAGTTGGGGAAGGGCCTTAGACAAGTAGCACACACGGTAACCTTCTCGGAGGTGCTGCCTGTCTATGGCATGGGAGAGGCTAGGGTGCTCACACCATGGGATTAATCAGTAGTTGAAAATCTGGTGCAGAGCTCAGGGGTTTGGCTTCATTGGGGACTGGGGGTACACCTGGAGTGATGCAGGCCTACTCTGGCATGATGGCTTGCATCTGTCCAGGAGGGGAACCAGGATTAAACTAGCTAAAGGGGGAGGCACTGGAAAGGAGCAGGGAAATCCTAGCCCCCACAAAAAAACAGGGTAGTTAGTGAGGCAAACAACAAGATAGAGACGTTGATAGGGAGAAGGGCAGGGGTAAATGGAGAAAACAACAAAGGCAGTAAAGACAGGTATGGGGCAAAAAGGGGTAAGGCCATCAAGAAATGGAGGGTAATGAGTACCAATGCCCGTAATCTTGGCAACAAGCTCCCTAAACTGGTGGCCTTGATGGAAGAGGGATGCCTGGATATCGTGGCAGTCACAGAAACATGGTACACAAAGAACCATGACTGGGATTTTAACATATCAGAGTATACAACCTACAGGAGAGACGGGAGGGTAGAAGAGGGGAAGGAGTAGCTCTCTATGTAAGGGAAGGGATAAAAGCAATGGAACAAAAGAGTACACAGGGAGGAGAGAAGGCACTGTGGGTCACCATAGAGACTGAAAATGGCACCACAATCCGCACAGGGGTTGTATACAGACCCCATGTCAGGGGGAAGGAATGGACAAGGTCATGATGGAAAGCATCCTAAGGATGGCAGAGAAAGGGGAGATATTGATGATGAGGGATCTGAATATGCCAGATGTTAACTGGAGCACCTTTGCTGCAGCCACATCCAAGAGCAGGGCCATTCTTGATGCCCTACAGTGGGCATGCCACAGACCGCTAGTGTTGGAACCCATTCAGGAGGGAGCAATCTTAGATCTCATACTCTCAAATGGGGACAGTGAGAGGATCTCAGATCTAGAAGTGGGTAGCCATCTGGAAACAAGTGACCACCAAACAGTGTGGTTCATGATAAACTCAGCTGCAGAGTCAAGCCATACAAAAGTGAGGGTACTGGACTTCAGGTTGGCTGACTTTGTCAAAATGGGAGAGTGCCTTAGAAAAGCACTAGCAAATAGGCAAGAAGGAGGGGTGGAGCAACACTGGGGAAATATCAAAACTGCCATCACAGAGGCAACAAGCCTTTGTGTGAAGCAAATAAACAAATCAAAATGAAAGAAAAAGCCACTATAGTTCTTAAAAGAGGTGACGGGGAAGGTTAGGGAGAAAAAGATAGCATTTAGGAAGTATAAGGAAACACAGAAGGAGCAGAACAGAGAACTGTACCAGTTAAGGCAGAAGGAAGCAGGGAAGGCAGGCAGAATAGCAAAGGCCCAAACTAAGCAAAAGATAGCCAACTCGGTTAAGAAGGGATAAAACCTTTATAGGTACATTAGGGAGCGTAGAAAGACAAAGGGAGGGATAGTGAGGCTGAATAGAATGGACAGTGGGTGGGCAGAGAGCGACAGTGAAAAAGAAGGGATACTGAATGAATACTTTTGCTCAGTATTCACAAAAGAGGAGGAGGGGGAGGTACCTAATCCAATTAACAGAAGCGCTCTGGATAGGGGGGTCGATCCCAGTCCTTTCACAGAACAAAGAGTTCTGAAAGAACTCCTAAAACTGAAGGTGGACAAAGCAATGAGGCCTGACGGCATTCACTGCAGAATTCTAAAAGAATTAAGGGGAGAATAAGTGACACCACTGACTACCCTTTTTAGTAAATCACGGGAGGATGGTGTGGTACCTGAGAACTGGAGGAGGGCGGATGTGATTCTCCTTCACAAAAGTGGGAGCAAGACAGAGGCAGGAAACTAATGACCTGTCAGTTTGACCTCAGTGGTAGGAAAAATGATGGAATCACTTCTGAAGGAAAGAACTGTTGAGTACCTAGAGGCCAGTGGGGCACAGGACCCAAGGCAGCATGGATTCACAGTGGGAAAGTCATGTCAGATGAATCTAATCGATTTCTTTGACTGGGTGACCAAAGTAGTAGACTAGGGAGGGGCTGTGGACATGGCTTACCTAGACTTTAGCAAGGCATTTGACACAGTCCCACACAAATTAGCCAGCCTGGGAGTGGGTCCCAGGATGGTAGCCTGGGTAAAACATTGGCTGGACAACAGGACACAGAAGGTAATAATAAATGGAGTCCACTCTGAAGAAAGGGGGGTTATTAGTGGGGTACTGCAGGGTTCAGTACGAGGTCCAGTCCTTTATAATGTCTTTATAAGTGACATTGCAGAGGGACTAGAAGGAAAAGTATGCCTCTTTACAGATGACACAAAGATCTGCAACAGGGTTGATACACAAGGGGGGTGGAAAGGATGAGAAGGGACTTGGCAAGGTTGGAGGAATGATCAGAAGTATGGCAGCTTGGATTCAATGCAAAGATGTGCAAAATAATGCACCTGGGAAACAAAAACCCAGGGGAAGAGTACACAATGGGTGGGGAGGTAGTAACAACAACAAAAATGGAAAGGGACCTGGGGTTAATCATGTCAGATGACCTTAAAGTTAGCAAGCAATGTGAGAAGGCAGTAAAGAGGGCTGAGGGGATACTGGGATGTATAGGGAGAGGCATCACAGGCAGAAAACAGGAAGTTGTCATCCCTCTGTGCAGATAGTTGGTGAGACCCCTTCTGGAGTACTGCGTCCAGTTCTGGGGACCCCATCTCCGCAAGGACATAGGCAGGATGGAGGAAGTCCAGAGGAGGGCAACTAAAATGGTGCAGGGTCTGCAAGAGAAGCCATATGAGGAGAGACTAAAGGACCTTAATATGTATACCCTTGAGGAAAGGAGGGAGAGGGGACATGATTGAAACTTTTAAGTACCTCAGTGGAATCAACAAAGTCCAAGAGGGTAGCATCTTTCAGAAAACGAGATGTGCAAGAACAAGGGGACACAATTTGAAGATGGGGGATGGCTCAGGGACAATGTGAGGAAGTATTTTTTCACAGAGTGGGTGGTGGACACATGGAACCGCCTTCCTGAGGAGGTTGTGGGGTCTAAAACTGTGAGAGAATTCAAGAATGCATGGAACCGACATAAGGCAATTCTTGTGGGGGTAGGAAGAAATAGGCTGTTGGTTAACTAGGATCTGCAACTTATCCAGTAGGTAGGGAAATGGGCAGACCAGGTGGGCCAAGTGGTCCTTATCTGCCTTCAAAGTCTATGTTTCTGTGTTTCTGTCTGGAATTTAGTTGGATTCCCCCTCAAATTTGAGGATTGTGGGTCAGGGGTGAGCTTTATAAAACTGGAATTTGGGAACTCTGGTGAAATTGGACTAGGAGGATGATAGAAAAGACTGTGTTGGCTCCCGGGACAGTGCCAAGAGCCAAGTGTTTTTAACAAAATGGCGATGGGAGAACAGCAGAGGGGTGGAGGATAGGAAATGACTGCAATGGGGAGGGGTTGGCCAAAGAAATAATCCTGGCTACCTAGATAGAGATCGGAGCTTTTACATTTTTTTTTAAAATATTTATTAGGTTCTCCCTTGAATTCTGGAATACCGAATACTGACTAGCCAAGTGTATGGGATGCAGAGTATTAGTACTCAAGTATTCAAAAAAAAAAATTAACTTGCACTCTCCTAATTTAAAGATGGGGAAACTATGGTCCACAATTACTAGTGTAATTCCAACACTGAGTGATTTCTCTGTAGTTGAGGGAGCGTCTCCAAACTGTTCATAATGCTTTTTTGCATACTGTAGATTTTTGTTTAAAACCTCAAATGTGTAGTGTCATTATTTTCATTTGAATGCTCCCTTTCCCCACGCAGCAACACAACCCATTCTCAGTTTATGGTGGGGCCCAATCAAATGCATTGACTCTGTGTGCATGTAAATGGGTTCCCTTTATGGGATTCTTCCATTATCAAGTACTCCTTGGAGAGGGCAGGATTAAAAACTCTGCATTGATAAACACTGGTGCCTGGAAAAATGATTCAGTTAACATCTATTATTTTAACAGATCCCATTGTGATTATAATTTACCACTTCACGTGTGTTTTGCTTTACTCCTTCAACAGGTTTATTCCTTTATCACCCTAATGTATAATAAAAGCAGACAGTTTCAGTGTCTCTTTCTAATAAAACATGCAATGCTGTTGCACTTGATGCCTCTTCTACTGTCGTAAGGCAGCACGGGGAGGCAGAGAAGCCCTTCCTCAATGGCCAGCATCCTACTCTCCGTAGCACAGTTCAAAACAAATGTTTAAAAAATGACAGTCTCTTTATCCCATATTAATAAAGTGAGACAGAACGCCTCCCACATGTGAGAATAAAAAATAACTTCAAACCTGAGGAATGTATTTCAAGTATAACTAGCTTCCTAGTCCACATTTTAAAAATATTTTATATTTTAACTCTCTTTCTGACTTTTATATATGCCTTATATGTATCTGAAGCTTTTGTACTAGAGCTTACAGGGATGACTGTCAATATTATTGGCACTGTGACATGGCTAGAGGTTTTCTAGAGGAGGCATAGCCTGGCAATATCAACCATAACTTCAGTGGTGACTGCCGGATGAATGAACCTGAAACATTTTACTCTTCCTCCCTCTAGAGGGCAGTCTTCATTTACTTAATTTATTGATTGCCTGATTTGAAATTTGCATCAGATAAATGCAGGATTACCTCCATGGGATGCAACTTCTAATTTTCATGGGGGACCATTCTGTAGAGTGACTCCTTCCTGCCTTTGCAATGTCTGTAATGCTGACTGTATCTCAGTGCTATAAATTTCAGACAGAAAACCTGGTATCCCAACAGCATGTCAGCTGCAATGCCTTTTCTGATCCCTCCATTTCTTTGAAGCACTTGGCCACTCAGTTTGGACAAGATAGTCCTGATTCAGGTTACTGGATGAAAAAAAAGAAAATGAATGGAAACTGCACCCCGCTTTTTGTATTTCCTTTGTACTCCTTTTGCCAACTATGAGCTAGATTCTCAAATGTTTTGGGATTAAGTCCCACACGCAACTCCAGCTGCAGACCAAAATCTCTGCAGCTGCAGAGATTGACATTCACAACCGCAGCAGTTCAACATAGAAATACAGAAACATAGAAGTTGACGGCAGATAAGGACTGCAAGGCCCATCCAGTCTGCGGAAAATGTTATAGCTGGTCTCACCGGCTGTAACAGTTTTCCGCAGTTACAGGGATTTCCCCTGGCAAAGCCACTCACAAGCCATTGTGAATTGTGGAGCCAGTCGTAATCCGGTGTGAATACCCACAGCCGCGGGAAAAATCAGATCTCGCTTTCAGTGGCCAGCCCACTTGCTCTCGAAAGCTTTTTTCCTGCAGCTGTGGGAGTTTCCAGAGTTTTGTGAATGTAGCCCAATCTCTCCTTATACCAGCCATACCTAGCCCAGTCATCCAACCTTACATTCTCTTCTGTCCTCCATGTTTCCTCCCATGGCTTGGCTGTTGGGATTCTCCAAGCCCCTTCGTGGTCCAGATGTAGTAGTAGGAGGTGCTTGGGTTGCCAGTGTTGAGTCCATGGGTGGCCAGTTTCATTCCACCTAGCTGGGGTGTGTTTTTCTGTTTTTGCACCCCCTTTGCCTCAGGACAGTGGTAGCAAGAGTGTGCGCACATGCATAGCACAGCAGCATCCAGAATCATCCCTCCCCACTGAGCTCTTCTGACTGCACTGCCACTTGGGGTCACCCAGCTGACAGTATCACAGCAGAGTAGAGGAGCGTATCCTCTGGCATGTTCAATCCTTCTTAACCCAGCAGGCCCACAACTCTCTAGACTCATTCCCGAACCCGGGTTGCTAGCATCGCTGGGGGGGAAGGGGTTGCCTTACTGCTCTGCTCACAAGCCTGCCTGCCCAGGATCTATAACACAAAATGTTCACCATTCCTTGCAAAAGGGGCAGGAAGAATTATAAAAATACAAAAAAAGAAAAGTTTATTTTACTGAGAGGAGACAAGCAGGAATCTGTAAGAGCAGGACTAGTTTTGGGCTTGATCATTTTTTCCCTATTTGTGCCCCATTTTCTACTCTGAGAGTTGAGGCTGCCACAGCTACATCCTTCCTCTTACCTTCCCAGGCACATAGAAACATAGGCAAAGCCTGCAGAAAAAGACCAAGGGTCTATTCAATCTGTCCATGGGTCTCTATAGAACCCTATGACCTGGCATCAATCAGGGGTTGTACCCCTTCCCGATGGTTATCCTACTCTTTCCCCATCCTTGCCCCTACCAGTGATGACTATCCCCTTCATTCTATCCCACTCATGCTTGAAACCACCCACAGTTCCTGCTGCCACCATCTCGGTTAGCAGACTGTGCCATGGTTCCACCACCCTTTCTGTAAAGTAATACTTTCTCACATCCCTCCTGAAGCTTCTGCCTGTCAGTTTCCAGTCATGCCCCTGTGTTGTTGAGCTGATGCTCCTGTTAAGCAGTTCCCTTGAGTCCACCTTGTTTGTTTCCTTCAGGAACTTGAATGTCTGGTCTCTATCATATCCTCCTCTCTCTTCTTGCTGCCAACAAAAACATATTTCGTCCTAAGTCGTTCTTCATTGGACTTTCCCTGCTGGCCCTGAATCATTTTACTTACCCTGCACTGTACAACCTCCAGCCCATCCTTGTCTTTTCTAAGGTGAGGGCTCCAAACTGGACACAGTAGTCCACATGTGGTCTCACCAGGGCACCAAGGATCTGTATGGGAGGGTGGGGTATCACATCCTTCCTTCTACTGTCAATTCCACTCCCTATACATCCCAGCATCATGTTTGCCTTACTGCAAGCCTTGTCACATTGGCTAGCCTGCTTAAGGGTGTCACTAATATTAACTGAAGTCCCAAAACATAGTGATTGGACTGAATGTATGCTTACAGTTGCTGGATTTGAGCGGATGTCCTATATATAGCTCATGGCAAATATGATCACTTTGCTCATATCTGGAGGCCTTTCTTAGACTATCTGGGAATATCTATCCCAGATGGATGGGTGTGGTTGCCTCCCCGCATAGGATCAGGGTAATTTTTTATTTTCAAGATCTCCACAGGATATCAATTGGGATTCTAAACTATGGTCCTGAAAATTTGACACGGGTTAGGGAGGCAGGTGCCACCTCCCAATTCTTCCATATTTCCGTACGCTTATTTTTTCTATGGGCTAACCTCTGTAACCTGGGGCCTTAGCTGGAATTTTTATTTCTGTGCCTAGTCTCGCTCCCTCAACCCAGTTGTGAAGGTCACTTTATAATGGTGGGACTTCAGAACCATGTGCTCCTTCACTCAGTTTTCTTTTAATTGTTTCTGACTAAGGACAGTTCAGAAGACTTCCTTTTCCTCTTGTAATAGTATTTTTATTGCTCTGTTACCCAGCATTGTTACTTGTGATCTTTTTCTCACTGGTGCTCTGAGACTGTATTTCCAAGGAGCAGTATATACTCTGGCCTGGGCCCTAGCTTGAAGTTGGATGACGGAATGTGTATTAACTGTTATAATTAATAAACTATTAAAGAAAAGCAAAAAAAAGAGGTGTCACTAATAATGACTCCAAGGTCATGTTCACTCTGTGACTGGCTGGCAGGGAAGGAAGATAGTCAGGCAGCCTTCTCTTCTTGCCTCCCCAGGAGTCGAGAGCTCCACCTTCACGACATGCTAGAATCCTAGTCAGTTGCAACGTGGGCTTCCAGGCCTTGCGTGTGAATCCTAGTACCCCAAGTGGAAGGGCTAGGCGCTACTGCTGCATCACGGGGTTTTATCTTTTTAAAAAACACAAAACCAATCTAACAGGGTCAGGGTGTCCCACACTGCCTCATGGTAAAAAAAGACATAGTTGTCTCTAATATTAATAGGGTGTTGCCCATGGTTTGGTGTGGCAGTGGGTGGCACACACCATGCCCCACTGAGCAGTACTTAAACTGCACGTGCCTAAGCATTCTTTGGACATCCATTTTTCACTGGAGTTGCTCATTCTCTACTGCAGTCTTTTACTTCCCTTTCATCCGCTCCCCCACAATCCCATTTCTCTCTTTGGTGGCTTTCCATGCCCTGGCACCACACCATTTTTGTTGCTTCCCTAGAGCTGCTCCTGTTGCTGGTTTCCCTGCTGCCAGTCTCTGTAGCCACCAGTGTACTCTGTTCGTATTGGTGGTGTCCTGCTCTCCTGCCCCCAGTGCTTCTTGCCACTCCTTCTGCTTTTGGGTTCTTCTGGTGTGCTGCACTGGTGGCTAGTATCTTTTCCTGCCTAAGCTGGCTCCAGCTGCCTTGCCACTTCTATGGCCCCTTCCTGGCCCACCTCTGGGCTCCTGCCACCGCTTGTTGCCTGGGCCCACGTGTCCTTCGATCTCCCCATCCTGCCCGTGGCTGGCTTTCTGTGCTGCCTTCATTCTGGTTCAGGACCCCTTGCTACACTCAGAACCCTTTGCATTGCTGACCTGATTGCCTGTAGTGCTGCTGGCTTGCTCCTCCTGTTGTGGAGGCTGCTGTTTCTGGGATCCTCAGAAAGTGCCTATGTATGGCAGTAATGCAGTCCTCTGCTGGAAACTGAATTCCAGGAGCAAAGTGAGAGACTGTGCCCCAAATAAGCAGGTGCCTTTGCTCCTAGGAGCCATATTCAGTGGCCGGAATGCTAAGGACCACATATGCATGTAAGGTGCCATTTGCATGTCATTATATGGCCAGTAATGGTTCCGCACAATGCTGCCACACAGAAAAGCATGGAGGCATTGTGCAGTGCCCTGACCACCCCACCTGCTGCCTGATAACTGAGTAGCTTAAAGACAGGATGGGCTGCCTTTCTCTAGCAGTCTAGCAGCCTTACCATCCCCATCTGACTGATGAGCTATGGGCTTTATACAAATTATATGCCCCTGGCAATCCAGTACCCCCCCATCCCCATCCAACTGGAAAAATACATACTTTATACCTCATATATGTCCCTGGCAGTCTAGCAGTCCCTCCATCCGCCCTGATGCCTATCTGTATAGTGACAAGTCAGCCAGCTGTTCCTGGTAGTCCACTGGTCCCCAGTATGTATGCAAACATTCACTCTCTGTCATGCAGATTGCGTCTAGCCAAGGTGGATTGCAGATGGCCTCTGCCGGTCATCATTGCTGCAGCTAGGATGGTAGTGATTGTTCACATTTGTAGGGTGAACTGGGTGTGGACAGGGGTGGGTGGTAGGTGCTGACTGAGTGTGTGGGATGGAGAGGTGGTATGATTTATCATTGCCTGGGCAGGGAGGGTGGACCATTAGAATGCCAAAGACTTTCAAGCACCTATTACTGTATATGGATGGGTATCAGGAAACGGGGGGACCACAGGGAAAGTGAGATCATGTATGTTACTATACAGAGGAGCATCAACAAGGAGGGGGAACCACAGGACAGACAGGGACAGTTGGATCACTTATGTTACTATACAGGCAGGCATCCAGGTGGGCAAAATCAGGGTAATTAGTGGGGTAAACACCAAGATAGAGCAGTCAATAGGGAGGAGGGCAGGGGTAAATGGAGAAAAAGACAAAGGCAGTAGGGACAGGGATGGGGCAAAAAGAAACAAAGCCATAAAAAAATTGAGGGTAATGAGTACAACGCCCGTAGTCTAGGTACAAAGCTCCCTGAAATGGTGGCCTTGATGGAATAGGGATGCCTGGATGTTGTGGCAGTCACAGAAACATGGTACACAGAGAACCATGACTGGGATGTCAACATACCAGGATACACAATCTACAGGAGGGACAGGGAGGGAAGAAGAGGAGGAGGAGTAGCTTTCTATATAAGGGAAGAGATCAAAGCAACAGAACTAAAGAGTAAACAGGGAGGAGAGGAGACACTGTGGGTCACCATGGAGACTGGAAATGTCTACACAATCCACACAGGGGTTGTATACAGTCTCAGGGGGAGGAAATGGACAAGGAAATGATAGAAGGCATCCTTGGGATGGCAGAGATAGGGAAGATATTGCTGATGGGGGACCTGAATATGCCAGATGTTGACTGGAGCACCTTTGCTGCAGCCACATCCAAGAGCAGGGCCATTCTCGATCCCCTACAGGGGTCATGCCTCAGACAGCTAGTTCTGGAACCCACTCGGGAGAGAGCAGTCTTAGACCTGGTACTCTCAAATGGAGACGAAGAGAGGATCTCTGATGTTGAAGTGAGTAGCCATCTGGGAACAAGCGACCACCAAACAGTGTGGTTCACGATAAACTTAGCTGAAGAGTCAAGCCACACAAAAGTGAAGGTACTGGACTTCAGGAGGGCTGATTTTGTCAAAATGGGAGAGTGCCTCAGAAAAGCACCAGCAAACAGGCAAGAAGGTGGGGTGCAGCAACAATGGGGAAACATCAAAACTACCATCACAGAGGAAACAAGTCTTTGTGTAAACCAAATAAACAAATCAAAACATAAGAAAATACCACTAACGTTATCAAAAGAGGTGGCGGGGAAGGTAAGGGAGAATAAGATAGCATTCAGGAAGTATATGAAACACAGAAAGAGCAGGACAGAGAACTGTACCAGTTAAAGCAGAAGGAAGCAGGTAAGGCAGTCAGAATAGCAAAGGCCCAAACCGAGGAAAAGATAGCCAACTCAGTTAAGAAGGGGGATAAAACCTTTTATAGATACATTAGGGAGCAAAGAAAGACTAAGGCAGGGATACTGAGGCTGAACAAAGAGGAAGGTGGTTGGGCAGAAAGCGACAGTGAAAAAGCAGGGATACTGAATGAACACTTCTGCTCAGTATTCACAATGGAAAAGCAGGGGGAAATACCTAATCAGGTCAACAGAAGCACTCTGGATAGGGGGTTGATATTAGTAATTTCACAGAAGAAAGGGTTCTGAAACAAATCTTAAAACTGAAGGTGGATAAAGCAATGGGGCCTGATGGGATTCACCACGGAATTCTAAAAGAACTAAGGGAAGAACTTGTAACACCACTGACTACCCTTTTTAATAAATCATGGGAGGATGGTGTGGTACCTGAGGACTAGAGGAGGACGGATGTGATTCCCCTTCACAAAAGTGGGAGCAAGACAGAGGCAGGAAACTACAGACCTGTCAGTTTGACCTCAGTGGTAGGGAAAATGATGGAATCACTTCTGAAGGAAAGAATTGTTGAGTGCCTAGAGGCCAGTGGGGCACAGGACCCAAGGCAGCATGGATTCACAGCGGGAAGGTCATCTCAGACAAATCTAATTGATTTCTTTGACTGGGTGACTAAAGCAGTAGATCACGGAGGGGCTGTAGACATGGCCTACCTAGACTTTTTCAAGGCATTTGACACAGTCCCGCACAAAAGATTCATAAACAAATTAGCCAGCCTGGGAGTGGGTCCTAGGGTGATAGCCTGGGTAAAACACTGGTTGGACAACAGGACACAGCGGGTAACAGTAAATGCAGTCCACAGTGAAGAAAGGAGGGTTACTAGTGGAGTACCACAGGGTTCAGTACTTGGGCCGGTCCTTTTTAATGTCTTTATAAGTGACATTGCGGAGGGACTGGAAGGGAAAGTATGTCTCTTTGCAGATGACACAAAGATCTGCAATAGGGTTGATACACAAGGTGGGGTGGAAAGGATGAAAAGGGACTTGGCAAGGTTGGAGGAATGGTCAAATGTATGGCAGCTTAGATTCAATGCAAAGAAGTGCAAAGTAATGAACCTGGGAAACAAAAACCCAGGGGAAGAGTACACAATGGGGGTAAGATACTGACAACAACAAAAATGGAAAGGGACCTGGGGGTAGTCATATCAGATGACCTAAAGGTGGGCCAGCAATGTGAGAAGGCAGTAAGGAGGGCTGGGGGATACTGGGATGCATAGGGAGAAGCATCACCAGTAGAAAACAGGAAGTTGTTGGCCCTCTGTACAGACAGTTGGCAAGACCACATCTGGAGTACTGTGTAGAGTTCTGAAGACCCCATCTCCGCAAGGACATAGACAGGGTGGAGGCTGTCCAGAGGAGGGCAACCAAAATGATGCAGGGTCTGCATCAGAAAACATATGAAGAAAGACTAAAAGAACTAAAGATGTATAGCCTCAAGGAAAGGAGGGAGAGGGGGGACATGATAGAAACTTTCAAATACCTCAAGGGAATCAACAAAGTCCAAGAGGGTAGCATCTTTCAGAAAAAGAGATGTGCAAAAGCAAGGGGGCACAATTTGAAGATAGAGGGGGGATGGCTCAGAGGTAATGTGAGGAAGTATTTCTTCACAGAGAGGGTTGTGGATACATGGAACAGCCTTCCTGAGGAGGTCATAGAGTCAAAAACAGTGGGGGAATTCAAGAATGCATGGGACAGACATAAGGCAGTTCTAATGGGGGCTAGGAGGAAGTAGGCTTTTGGTTAGCTAGGATCTGCAGCTTGTCCGTTAGGTAGAGAAATGGGCAGACTAGGTAGGCCAAGCAGTCCTTATCTGCCGTCAAATTCTATGTTTATATGTTTCAGAGGGACTGTTGACTGCCAAGAACATATATAAGGTATAAACCATGATTTGGGGGTTGCTAACTGCCAGGGACATATAAAAGGTATAAAGGCATGGCAAGGTAAATTTTATTTATAAAATGCCCTTTCACCTAAGCTCTGGGTATTGTACAATCAATGACAACAAAATAATAAAATACATCAATAAAAACTATAATAAATAACGTCAGAATATATAATTATATGATAGGTAACACAAAAGTTGGCTCCTGATTGGTTACTGAACAGGATTTACAATGTGTAAATCCTGCTAGTACCCAACGAGAAAAAGTGCCAGCTGCACCCCCTTGCCCTATACTCTATCAGTATCCCTCTGACACGCAACATCAAAGCCCTCTGCCGCTATCTTCCATACCGTCGCTACCGACCACAGTAAATTTAAAAAATAAAAAAAATGGAATGTTCCTTCGAACTAATACATCTCACAACTCTCCTTAGCACTTACCTCACACCACAGTTTGAGCATTCAACCAGCCAGCTTCTGCGAGTGCTTCAAAACCTGCACCAATAGCAACTACATTTCTATGACAAACTATTTTTTTCCTTCACAGCAATAAATCACTATATCAATCACTTTCTGCTAACAATTAATAAAACCTCTAATACCAGCATTTAATTAAAAAAATTCCCAATTGTGTACTAGCAATATCCCACTCGAGGGTGTGGATGATGCCAGGATTTACCCACGGTTGGTGTGTTGCATGTCCCTCGGCTGTGCCTTGGGACCGAACAACACAGCAGCCATAGGTAAATCCTGGCATCACCCACACCATCTCGTGGTATATTGCTTAAATAACAAATACCATAAAGCACCTATCACTTCAGTCTGATGGGGATTGGGGTGGTGGTGGGGGACACACTATGCTGCCATGGATAGGAGAAGCCGCACCCTTGATCAGGTGCTCTGCTGCCAGCAGCCCCAGCTCTGAACTGAGCTGCCCGTGCTTATTCACCTACCGCCTGTCCAGACACAGAAGCCTTGCCCTTGATCAGGCACTCTGCTGCCAGTGGCCCCAGTTCCAAACTGAGCTGGCCATGCTCACTCTCCTACCACCCGCCCAGACACAGGATTAGCCACACCCTCAATTGGGTGCTCTGCTGCCAGTGGTCCCAGCTCCAAACTGAGCCAGCAGTGGTCACTTTCCTACTGCCAGCCCAGACACAGGAGAAACCCCCTCGATTGGGTGCTCTGCTGCCAGTGGAACCCGCTCCAAACTGAGCTGGATGTGCTCACTCTCCTACTGCCCGCCCAGACACAGGTAACAGCCAAGACTCTCTGGGAAGCCCGGCTCCCTTGCTTGCATCTTGATTGGCTGCCTGGCCAGGACACGGCTCCTTATTGGTTGGCTCCTTTCTTTCTCAGACCACTGATTGGCTCGGCTCTATCCATGACTCTCGGTGCTGAAATTTGACTGTTGGCTGCCTAATTTATATCTCACTCAGTCTATAAGGATGCTATTTGTGTCTAAAAATGTTTGCCTGACTGCTCTGTTGAAATTACACTGTTCTAGTCAATGTATCATAGTTAACTGTAAGCCTTAGCCTACATAAACAGTCTTAGAGGATGGCCCGGTGGCACTGAGGGTTGAGGCGCTGGATGCAACACCTCGCATCACCCATTCAGGAATGAGCCTGGGTCGTCGGGAGTTGGCAGGGGAGGGAAAGGATTGAGCATCCGTGATAGCTCTCTCCTGGGAGGGAGGAGGACATTTCCCCAGTGCTTGACTGACCTCTGGCAGAGGCCAGAGGAAAAGCAAGCACAGGAGCACGTACAAGAGGGATGGGAGTGGCGGTCATCGGCAAAATGCCTTGATGTCAGGGAGCTGGCCACTTCCTCAGAAAAAGGGGAAAGATACCACCGGAGCACGGGTAGACAGAGCACCAAAAATACCGATCCCAATGGTGACTGCCTGCCTGACCACTGGGGGACCCGATGAGACATCGCAGCATCAAGACGTTGGGGTCCCGTCCCATACCCGCCTGGAGGGTATAGCCATGGCTCTATGGGGGAACTCCTGGGGTATCAGATAAGGCAAGTTGCGGGGCGCTATCTGGTGTCTCCCGAAGAAGCGTAGCTCCGGGGTGAGAAGGTGGATAAATAGAAAGTAAAAAAAAAAACAATCTTAGAACTTAAAATAGATCTGAATATTTTATTACAGCTAGCACACTGCAGAGTTTTAGATTTGTCTGCACGTTGTGCCTCTGAGATCTAACAGGGTCAAGGTTTATTACTCTGCTGACTCACTTTTACCTTTCCTTTCCAGTACCTCTGCTAGCCATAGCTCTCGATTTCCGAGAGTTGTCCTTAGCTTCCCCTTGAACTCCATTATTTCTATCCCTACCTGCCTCCCCCCTCCTCCCCCCACTCTTTCTAACTTCTCTTAACTCTTTGTCCTGCTCAGAAATCTTGGCGACTAGCTTGTGGCACCCCACCCCATTTGCTTCTCCACAAGCCATCCTCCCCCACCTTTAGTCACTCACCCTTCCCCATTGTTCTATCCTTGGTCCGCCCCTCCCCATTAATGCTACTTACCCTACTGATTCCTAAATTTTCTGACTCTTGATGTTTTTTCTCCCTTTTAGGAGGAGCCATGCCCTTGATTGGGTGCTCTGCTGCCAGTGGCCCCAACTCCCAACTGAGCCGTCCGCGCTCACTCTCCTACCACCCACCCAGACACAGGTAATGCCCAAGATTCTCCGGGAAGCCTGGCTCCCTTGCTTGCATCTCGATTGACTGCCTAGCCAGGACACGGCTCCTCATTGCCTGGCTCCTTTCTCTCTCATACCACTGAATGGCTCACCTCTATCCCTGACTCTTGGCGCTGAAATTTGACTGTTGGCTGCCTCATTTACCTCTCACCCGCTCTGTAGGGCTGCTATTTTTAGTCCTGTCTGCCCACCCTGGCCCTGACCTCTATTAAATACACTTTCTCCCCCCAAGGCACCAACCCCTTGCTCCTGCCCTGGTGTTTTCCCTCTAGCCACTTCTCTACCTTAAAGGGAACTACCACTGTAAACTTCTCTACCTCTAAGGGACCTCCTCACATGAGAAGGGAACAGCCTGTGACTGACAATCTCGCTTCAGTAATGACACTAACCCCCCCTTAAAGCAGTCAGCCAAGTAACTGCCGTCATAATGGGCGCACCAATTCACCGAAAGGTACTGGTCCTTCTTCTTTTGACCTCCCTGACAGGGGTCCTTGAGGACACTATCAGAGAAATCCCCCATGGTGCTTCGCAGACCTCCAGTAGCCTCTAATCTCATAGATCAGGGACCATAGCCATGGAGGCAATAGACACAGTAGGCCCTAGCTGGAGCCACTACCCATTATGCTCACAATGACCTACTCTCATCATGCCTGATCTCATCATGGCCCTAATGGGCACATACTCCAATACCAAAGGCCGCACAAGTCCTCGCCGAGTAAGCCGTAGACAGGCTCGTGCTCTTAAGTCCTGCTGGAGATGATACATCATAAGAATAATGCTCATCCTACTGCTAATGTCAGGAAACGTTCACTCTGACTCCGGCCCTGTCAGCTACATAACCCCCACACCACGGCATAATAAAAATCACTTATATGAACATTGGCAGCCTCCTGCCCAAACTACTCCAACTCCAGGCCTGGATGTTTATACAGAAGCCTGACATTATTTCAATTACTGAATCGTTGCTCTCGCCCAAAGTGCCGGATGCATCAATAGCCTTAGAGGGTTACAACATTTTCCACCTGGACAGACTGGCCAAGCAAGGGGGAGGGTGCCTTGTCTACCTAAGAAGCAACATCAGAGGACATGTCATGCCATATAACACCAATACAAAAGATGCTCAAATACTAACTCTAAAACTTTCTATTGGGCAGCTAAGTAAAATGCTTCTACTGAGAACAGTGTACATTCCCCCTAGAAAACAAGGTCCAGGGATCAAGCTCTTCTTTGACCTCTTTAGCAAGGCTAATCAGGACTGGTGTAACCCTCTAGTTACCAGGGGTTACTAGAATCCCAGTAAGACCTAGTGGTAGGCAGGGAAGGTAGCTTGTGAAACTCCAGTTAAATGGGTTTCACACTGTCTCACTCTGTTCTCAGTCTCAGCTGAGACTGAGGGATGACATCACCAATAGAACTATCGCAGCTGCATAAGCCACATTGGAATCTGCAGCAAAGGGAGTTAGATAGAACGTTGGGAGTTTTTGAAGTCAGAGTCTTCAGTTCAGTCTTCAGTGAGTGTGTGTAAAGTTGGGAGCTTGCTGAGAAAGCAGCTCAGTAAGGCTCTAGGAACCTCAGCCCTGACAGAGGGCTACTTTTAAGTAGAAGGGTGTGTGTCTCCACCTTAAAGAGAGACACAAAAGATAACTGAAGTGGTGTTTTCGGGTCTCAGTGCCCCTTCCCTCTGGGGGGGGCAGGGAAAGGTTTCCCTGCAGATTCCTGGGGCAACCCCCTAGTTCTGCTTGTGAAGGAAAAGCTGCCTGTGTGTTCCAGAATTTATTTGGGAGAAAAGAAAGATCTGTGAGTTGCCTGTGGGGCACCTGCAATGTGAGGGTGAGTGTCTGCTCTGGCTAAAAGGGCCAATGTTTTTCACCCTGGGACTTGTGTGACAATGTGGGGATTGAACTACTAAAATATTGGGAAGCCTAGAGTAATGGGCTAAGCAAGTTAAAAGTAGGTTCAAGTCCAGAGTTTGTTGGGATGCAAATAATATGTAGAGGAGATGTGACAGACGTCTACCCTTAATTTACATTTGAAAGTTCAGTAAAGAAATTGTTCAGTTTCCAGAGAAATGGCAGGTATGGGCTTTTGGGAGCTGGAGGTGGGTGGCCCCATCGTGACCAGGTCTGCTTCTCTGGTTTCTTCTGTGGATTCTACTTTGCCTCAGGCACTTGGCCAGTGATGAGAGAAGTACCCAGACGTGGGATTATAAGGAAAATTCTCTCTAGGAGTTGAAGACTCTAGTGTGGTTTGGGGAGCCACAACAGAATAATTGGTTCATTCCTCAAATGGACCACTGATCAAGTGGCCGGCAGGGGAGCCGGGCCAGTGGGGAAAACCCAAGTAGTGTACAAGTCGGGCTGTGTACCCAAAGCTGCGTGCAAGTCCTGGCTGTGTGCCTGGTGGGTTTAGAGCCTGAGGGCTGGAAATAGTGATAAAGTGTTCTGTAGTCTCTAATCTGCATCACCAGGAAATGTAGCCCCATGGGGGTCCATCTATGCTTTGTTTGTTCAGCTTGGATGTGAATAAAAGCCACACTGAAGAATCCTATTCCTTGTTCTGGACATTTCAGTTATTGCTTCCTGTGTTCGGAGATACTTGGGTGCCCCTTGCAGAGTAGCCAAACCTAGGTCCCCTTCGCCGAGTAACCTCATCTTCCCTGGACCCAGTTCCCACCAGGTACTGCTGTCAGCTTCAACAGCGTGCCACCTGTCATTTTGCTAAAAAGGCAGGGGTGAGGGGTTACACCGGGAATAGGTCATTTTAGGGGACTTTAACATAAACTGGTTAGCGCAGGAAGTGGTACCTGCTAGGGACAAAATTCATGGTCTATACCTCACACAGATGATCAGTCAGGCAACCAGAATGAACTACCAAACAGGGACAAGCACTCTTATTGACTGGCTCCTAGCTACAGCCCCAGAGCATTTATTTTTTTACCAGGATAGACACACTAAGCTGAAAGTTTGTTTACAGGTGTGACCTGGGAGCACAAGGAGGTTAAGTGAGTTGCTCAGGGTCACAAAGTACGCAAGTGGGGGCTGTGGGATTTAAACCCAGGTCTCCAGGTTTGCAGCTCAGAGCCTTAAACCACTGCGCTATACTGTCTCATATAAAAAGTGTCACTGTCCTCCCTGACTCCCTAAGTGACCACTGTCCTACAGTCTGCTCCTGGACAAACGGGCCCTAAAGACCCCCCAAACTTGCCAAAAACCTCTCTGAAAAAAAGGCAACTGCACCTCTTCACAACATACCAGAACACACAGATTGGACACCACTAGATAACTGTGTTGACACTAACAAGGCCCTCGGCACTTTATCACAGTCTTCAATAGGCAAGTGATCTTTTCACCCCGGAAAAACCTCCAAAATCAAGGGAACTAACAAACCCTGTCTCAGCGGCCCCCTTATAAAACTAATGAAATTTAGGGACAGTCTCTGGCACAAAGCAAATGCAACCGGTAATCAGGCCGACCACATCACTTACAAGACTGCAAGGAATAAATGCACCGGATTAATCAGGAATGACAAGGCCACGCATTACAGAGAGCAATTAGGTAAATGCTGGGGTAATGGTAGAGATTTCTGGAGCAACATTAAAACCCTCGCCGGGAAGGAATTTAGGGCTCCACCAGATTTAATTGTCACCCCCTCCGGCTCACTACAACATTCTCAAGACATTGCAAATGCCTTTAATCAGGCCTTTAAGGACCTAAGCTCCATTTTACCCTCAAATTACCTTGACCCCAATTTAAGCGGAAAGCCTTCCAGCTCCATCCCTCCTCACACTCCCAACACTAATTGACCTCTCTTTTACTTCAAACTGGTCACTCCGTATGAAACCACCAAATATGTCAGAATGGTCCTAGGGAAAACTAGACTGGATAGTGATTCGGCTGACATGAAGCTGCTCTCTCATGCTCTTGAGGAACTGGCCTACCCTCTCACCAAAGTATTTAACACATCCCTCAGGACTGGCATATTTCCAGATAAATGGAAAACTGCCCTAGTCACCCAGTCTTTAAAAATGGTGACAAAACAAACTTGGATAACTACCAGCCTATCTCCATCTTGCCACCCCTTTCAAAGGCCCTAGAGAAATGGTATCAGACCAAATCACAGAATACCTCAGTAAATACAATGTGCTCTGCCCACAACAACATGGATTCCAAAAATCCCATAGTACTGTCACTGCACTCACTGACTTTACCTCCCACATTTATGACACCCTAGACTCTGGAATGACAATGGGTCCATATTTATTGATCTCACCAAAGCATTTAATACTGTCAACCACCAGATCTTGCTTGATAACCTACTGAGCCTTGGCCTGTCCCCTCACACTGTTAGTTGGTTCTCAAGCTACCTTTCACAAAGGAATCAGTGCATTAGGGTAAATGGAGTCTCCTCAGAGCCTTGGAACATTACACCAGGGGTCCCCCAAGGCTCTATCCTTGGGGCCTTACTCTTCAGCCTCTTTATCAATGCACTGCCTAGCGCATGCCCTGCTAAGATGCTGCTTTACGCAGATGATGTAGTGATCTCAGTCCCTGGGTTCCACCTGCCTGAAATCACTGCAGCTCTCCAAGATAGCATCTCCAAACTTGAAACCTGGTTCTCGCTCAACAGGCTACACTTAAATTACAAAAAAACTAAACTCATGCACTTCTCTATTCAGCACTCCGAAAAGACTGCCAGACCCGCTGACCATCCAAAGCCACAACGGAGAAGTCATACAGCAGGTCTCCAACTTCAAATATCTTGGCATCCACTTGGATGATGCCCTCTCTTTCACCACTCATATAGACCATGTTGTAAAAACAGCCAACATCAGACTTGGGACCCTCTGCTGCCACAGAAAAGCCATGATCCCCAAGGCCCTCAACCTTGTCACTTGAAGCTCCATGCTATCAATAATTGACTATGGTCTAATCATTTATATTGCCGCATAAAACTACTCCTCTAGGAGCCGAGTGCTTCCCTCATATCTGTAACCTGTAGTCTTCGACTGGGTGGCTCCCTCTACACACTAGGACTAAGTACCAAGCATGCTTAATTGGGAAAAAGCCCTCCTAGGACTAACATCTGATTCAACCACTACACTTTTCCAGTGGAACCTGAACTACAAAACTACCATAAGCACAGTAAAGGGTGTCTTGCAGGTCCCATTCAAAAGAACCTCATTTGCACAGCAGTCTCTTTCATACCGTGGCCCACAATGGATGAATGACCTGCTCTCCACCCTCTTACAACACGAAAAATTGGCCCCTATAAGAAAGACCTTTGAATACTCCTGGCCAGAACCAACCAATGTCACTGTAAATCTTAGGGAATGATGCCTTTTCCCTTGCCTCTGCTTGCCCCACCTTCCCACTTCCTCTCTTTCCCCACAGCCCCTTCACCCCTCACGTCCACTGGCTCATCACCTACTGGCTGCTAGCCCTACTCCTTGCTGTTGTCAGGCTCTAACCTGCCACTCTCTACTCCCTCCCTTCCATCTCTCTCTACCTTCACTGAATACATATGGACACTGCCTTTCCAGACAGTTACCCTTACCCGCCTCTACCCATACCCGACTTCCACCCAACTCATTATAATCCACACATTCTCCTCTCTGACAAAGCCACTACTGGCTGCTACTTCCCTATTCCTGGCACTTACAAACAGGTAATCTGCACTTAGTAACTGGCATATATTGTTTTAGTGAAAAATTGCTTGATTCTGTCCAACCTGTATAAATTACTTTGTCTGCTTGTTTAAAAATCTGCTTTGTATTTCTGTCAACAAATTTGTCCTGCATGTTATCACAACTGACTACTAGTCAAGCTCCTGTACCGAATGTATTCTGTTTTTTGTTAAGTATTGTTCCGTTCTGATTCCTTGACATGGAGCTTTCGTAAGAGCCATCTTGGCTCAAAGGTTGTAATTCCAAAACCGAAATAAATAAATAAAAATGCATAAAGCACATATTGTGCAGTTATGTACAGGGTAATATATAGAATAGCACAATGATACATAGCCATCTATTGGGGTCAGTGAGTCTGCTAAACTGCCAGGGGCATGTAAAAGGTATAAAGCACAGATTTAATCAGTCCAATGGGGACTGGGCTGGGCGAGTGCTCCACGGCATGGTTTACTTTTTTTCCAAACCTGCTGAATACACCACTTGCCCTGTATGCTAGAGGGCTTTCTAATCTTTATGGGTCTATTAGTGTATTCTGTGCAATTACACTATCCACTCAGCACCATACACCAGTGCACCCAAATATGGCCCCTGCCCCATCCAAACGTGCACAGTCAGTGCAGTGCTATTCATGTTTAATGCCATACTAACCTTCTGAATATGGAGGCCCCAGTTTCCTTTGTTTATAAAGGTTTTTTCTCCATTCTCTCCAGTCCACCCTACAACTAACAGCATCCCCCAACCCCGTTTACTGAACTTCTCATGGACTTGCCGGTTATCCACCAATTGCCTAGAACCAACCACTTGTGGTAGTGGTGGTTAGCCTGAAATGTCAGCATTGCATGGCCCTGCAGGGGTGCAGGCTTCATTCTCTTTGTAGGGGTCTGGGAGAAATGTTTCCATTTTCTTTCCCCTTCAGGGATGCCAGACGTGCAATAACATGCATGCTGCACCACAGTGTTGGCATGCCGGCATCTGGAGGCATCCACATTCTTCTTGGTTGCCCCAATTGTGATAGAACCTATCCTCCATTAGATGGCAATCACACTGTGGGACTCCCAGTCCCCCCTCCCAGAAGGAGGAGAGCAGTCCCTGGCATGCACGATCCTCCTTCCCTGACAAGCCAAGTACTTTCCTGCACCTGGTTTGTCAGCACTGCATGTGACAGCTGTGCTGCTGTTCCAGCACGTCAGCTAGGACCTAGTGCTCTAGTGTGGATAGCATTATAAAAAAACATTTTAGGGCTGGCCCACCAGCACAGTGGTTGGATTTCCACTTGAGACGCCAGCAACCTGGGTTCAGGAACAAGCCCGAGAAGCTGGAGGGCCAGCCCGGGGAGAAGACTTCAGCATCCCAAGGACAGCTTGTCTTCTCCAGGGAGGGTGAGGGGGTCGCACCCCAGGTCTGGGGCACAGCATGCACTGAGATGCATCAAGGGGAGGACATTGTGGGCTTCGGCACTATGCACCTTGATGTCAGGGATCACGCGATGTCCACAGAAAATCAGGGAAAAATGGCCACGGTATCTCCGGTAAACAGAGCGCTAGCCCCGATCCCCAATGCTTCCTACCTGCCACGAAACTGGCATCCTGATGAGACAAGGAAAGATGGGGTAAGGGCCCCACCTTGACCCCACCTGGGGGTAAACCAAGGCTCCGTGGGGGATGAGACCGCTTGGAATGGTCAGGTAGGAGAGCGGGGACGTACAAGGCATAAGCAACTCCCGAAGAAAGGAGTGCCAATGGCCAGGGGGAGTATAAAGAGAAAGAACAAAATAAATTAATAGCATTTTACCATACCAGACCATAAATTACCTGTTTGCTCCTAACTTAAGAGTTAATTGTTTTACTGTTCATTTCTTTACAGAATACAATTTTGAATATTTCCAATAAAGGGACCCTGAATATATAATGAAAACACAAAAATAGTGTCTATTTACTGAGAAGAGGGGACAAAAAGTAACTAGCATGTTAGGGCCAGCAAGTTATCCTTTGGCCCAGATATTCAAAAGGGTTGCGTATGGTGCAACAGTGTTGCACCATGTGCAACTCACTGATCGCCATAACACGATATTCTAAAGGGAAAGTGTGCGGCACAAATCCCGATGTGCCAGAGCGCATCAGTACTGTATGGAAGCAGGTGGGGCGCAAGGCCCATGCATACTCTGGCACAGCCTGATATTCAGCCCGGGATGCAGAGCCATGCATGCAACCCCTACCCGCGTAAGCACAAGATGATCCCCAAAAAGAACAACGGATGGCCACCCACAGGTGACGCTGCCACATTGCAGGGCACAACACGGCAGCTGCCGCATGTGGTGGCCACCTGAACTCAGCTGCACCTCCGTGGTGGTGCCCCCCATGCCCGATTGCAGGCATCAGTAAAAAGATTTATCCAAAATCCCTGGTGGTCCAATGGACCGCTGCCCGCCCGATCACGGGCTAAGTAAATAAAAGATATGTCCAATATCCCTGGTGGTCTAGTGGACCTATCTGCCCAATCGCGGGCTAAGTAAAGTATGATAAATCCAATATCCCTGGTGGTCCAGTGGACCTGTCTGCCCGATCGCGGGCTGAAGTAGAATTATACAAAACCTATCATCTCTGTGGTCAATGGACCCCTCCCCACCGGCCTACTGATCCACAGCCCCACTCCCCCCGACAGCAGCGGTGGCAGCACCCACCTGCCTGCTGCCCCGCCAACTGACACCGCCGGCAGGGTGACGTCCATTGGTCCACGCGTGAGCCAATGGGTGTGCAGCTATGTTCATACTCCACATTCCAGATCTAGTCACATATCTGGAATGTATAGCACGGTATGGGTTGCATGCCCATTGGCTCATGCTGTGGACCAATGGGAGTACAGCCTCATTGACGGTGTCAGTCGGCGGGTGGCAGGCAGGAGTGCTGCCGCCTGCCGCTGACCGGGGAGGAGTAGGGCTGTAGGGATCAGTGGGCGGGTGGAGAGGGGGGTCCACTGGACCACCAGGGATGACAGGTTTCGTTTAATTCTACTTTAGCCTGCGATCGGGCAGACAGATCCACTGGACTACCAAAGATTTTGGATATATCTTTTATTTACTTAGCCTGCAATCAGGCGGGCAGTGGTCCACTGGACCACCAGGGTTATTGGATTTCTATTTTATTTACTTAGCCCGCGATCAGGCAGATAGGTCCACTGGACCACCAGGGATATTGATTTTCTATTTTATTTACTTAGCCCGCAATCGGACGGGCAGCGGTCCACTGGACCACCAGGGATTTAGGATTATTCTATTTATTACTGCAGCCCGCGATCGGACTGTGGGGCACATTGCCATGCTGTAGGGGCATCGGTCCTCGACGGCTGCTGCCTGGCAGGGCACCAGACGCAAGTCGTCGGGGATTGGTGCACCTGCATGCAAATGGGACCATAATGACATGCAAATGGCCCCATGTGCGCCTTGCATACATTATGGCCCCATTTGCATGTCAAATTTTGAATATCACGGTTGCTGCACCTTGTGCAATGGAACTTGCGCTAGCGCATCCACATGTTCCACTCTGGCCACTGGCACTGGCACAGTGCCACTGCGCCATGCACACTGCGGGAGGCCAGAGTGCAATATTCAACACTGCTGAGCCATGGTGCAGCTCCGTTGAATATCACCCAGTCCACGCCCCTGCACAGCCGAGTTGAGCTGTGCCCAGGCTTGCGTCACAGCCTGGCGCAGTTTGAATATCTGGGCCACTATGTTTATTGTTCAGAACAGTTTTGTATTTACATATTGCACCTTATTTTCCATATATAAATAAAACAAATAAACACAGTTCCAAGACCATGAGGAGTGTAGAGCCTTATACTACTATTATGATTTGAAGAAGACACAGATCTGTTTCAATAAGTTTTGATGCTTTTACTTTGTGTTGCTAAAGCGTCAGGTCACTTATCATGTAAATCAGCAGATCAGAGTGAGTTTTTCAGGCTATCACTTTATAATAATATTGCAATAATAAATAATAATGCGCAAGACCAGAGAAAGCACGACACAAGAGATGGCTGTATTACTCTATTTTTAATGAATGAATTAATTCTAAATACACTGTATTAAAAGAAGACTGCTGAGTTCTTTGCTTTCCTATGCACCCCCATCTGCCCGGAACCTTTCTACATCTGTATATAGTGTTGTTATATGATGCTGCCTTTCTAAATATATTTTAACCAATGTTGGAAATTCTTGTTCTCTGTAACAATACAACTATTAAGTATTGACTCTGCTGCTATATCAGTCCCTTAGGACCTGCATGAAAAACTTTTTTTTTTTTCTCCTAAACGTGACTACCCTGGTATGCAAAAATTATAAATTAAACAAATTAAAACATTTTTTTTTACCAAGCTTGCCAGCATGAGTTGGGGCAGAGCTCATTTACAAATGACTCAAGAGAACATTCATACAGTTCAAAATACAGCCAATCAGTAAATGTAGTTATGTACAGGATAATATATAAAATAGCACAACGATACACAGTAATTTAGAATAGGGTATTTGGCATGTTTTGGTAGCCAGTGGGTTAACCTGTGAGGTGAACAGACCTTAGATGTTATGACTTGCTCAGAAAGCAAGTCCTTAGTCAATTTCTTTCAGTTTTGACTACAAAGTATTCCACTATTGGGGTCAGGCAGGAACACATTATTGAAGCAATTTATATGCAAATTTCTGACAAGTAGTTCAGTGCTGGGTAATGACAGAGCTGCATTAAAGCAGCTCATTGACTTTAACTGACCCCTTTTTACTAATACCCAGGCTCATTAATGAGCTGTTCCATTTAGCTAATCACACAGAATGAGAAGAGCATGCTTAGTACAGCATGCCACTGCCGACTAGATGCCGGGCCACTGGGCTGGAAGGACTTGCTAGTTCCCATCTCTCCAGCAGATGGTAGTAAACGCTTGCTGTGCTTCCTCATTAAATAATTAAAACCACTGTTCGTTTCGTGTTTTTGTTATTCTGCTTTCAAACCTGTAGCCTACGTGCGTGCATGTAAATATGGGCTGTTAATTAGAGAGAGTATGTCTCCTTTGATCTGGTGGTGGATGTTGGATTCACAACCACAGTTATAGTTTAAATATTTAAGAAACTAGGCACATGTACAAGTTAAACTGTACCAGGCAAAGTACTCAATTTTCAGTGCAGTCTATTTGCAGACTGTGGGCCCGATTCTCAAACAGGGCTTAGAGAGGCGCAAGCTTCATCAAACGTCAGCTTCCATCGAAGCTCCTTGTGCCAGGGACCCTGCACCAGATTCTGGTAGAGGAGGGGTGTTGGTGTCTAAGTCAGCACACTTGCGGCAGCTGCTCCCATGCAGCAAACACCTGGCACACGGGAAGGGTCTTCTGTATGCCTCTTGCCGTGAACACAAGTGGTCCGCCCATCCCTCATGCTGCCCGGTGTATGCACAGTAGCACATGAATCCCCCACCTTGATCCCCAATGCAGCCCCTATTATATTTAATAAATAACCCCATTCCCAATGCTACCCAGTGTACAGTATGTACAATACAACACATCCCCATCACTGATCCCCATTGCAGCCTCATTAAGAATTAATATCATGGCCCCCCTAGTGGTGGTATAGTGCCCCCTACCCCACCAAGTAGTGCCCACCCCCCCACCTCCCATCCTGAAAATCAGCTGGCACCCGGCACAACCCACTGCTCATCATCGCTCACCTCTACGGCTGGGCAGGGGCTGCATCGGGGTTTGGGGAGGGCGTAGGTAAGACATAGCAACATTGTGGATCGAGGACAGCAGCATATTGCCACATACAGAGACCTGGCTAGTGTAAGGGTGCTTAAATATTTGTCCTGTGAGTGAATTTACAGAATACAGGGTTCAGGGATGTGAGAGCTTGCGTCTGCCACATACCCCTAGCGCTAAGTTGCAGCCCAGTTTGGGGTGTAGGGGTGGTGCAAGCCCCACTTGCAGCAGGTAGCCTGTGGTTGATGCAGGCTACTTTTGTGAATAGCTCTGGGGCAGTTTTTGATGAAAGGTGCCACTTGCGCCATTTTTGTTTGGCACAGGCACCTTGCATCACACTTAGGGCTTCGAGAATCGGGCCTGGTGTGTCAAAACTGTTGGGCTAAAACATGTCTTGGAGCATAAAACTTTTGTGTGTACAGCATTCTTATCTATGCAAGCAACTGGCATGGCATTCTGTCTTTGAGAGGGTGGTGACTGCTTGAGCCTGGTCCTTGCCATGGAGGCACAGTCAACATATTGTTTCCCACAGAGGTAAGAAGAATAACTACTTGATCACCAAAGACATGCAAGCTAAGGCTGCTGTGTTGAGTCACATTAAATTGCTAAAGCACATTCCTCCCATCAGAGCCATCAGCGCCTGGGAAAACAATTGTCTGTCTTTTGTTTTTAAAGAATGTCATGCTATGACAGGGTGGCACAAAAAAAATGATACATTATTCTCTGTGCCAGGATCGGGAACTGCTTCTGTGTTTTTCTAAGATTAGACATTAGAACGGCAATGATTTTCTTGTCCAGCTCTGTTATAACAAACTGCAATGGTGCAGTCTAAGGAATAGCAATTAGGGTTATTCAGAGAAAATTGTAGCCAGCTTTGTTGCCAGTTTTTAAAGTTTAGGAGCAATGGCTGCCTATAGTTTGAGCTTGCTCAGGATTGTCTTACATCTAGTGTCTGCTATGAGACTGAACTGTCATCTAGGGTCTGCTGAGGTGGCAGGATGCCATCCTGGTTCTGCTGTGGTGGCTTTCTCTCACCCACAGCCTGATATAGTGGAAGGCTCACCTCCAGGGCTTGCCAAGGTGGTGGGCTCCCGTCCATGGTTTGTTACAGCTGCAGGCTGCCATTGTAGAGTTTTTGGCATGGAAAGGCACACTAAGCTGAAACTCCTTTCCAGGTGCAATCTGGGAGAGAATTAAGCACAAGGAGGTTAAATGACGTGCTTATGGTCACACAATATGCAAGTGGCAGCTGTGGGATTCAAACCTATGTGTACTGGGTCTCCATGTTCACAGCTATGAGCTCTAACCTCTAGACTATAATGCCTCCCTTTTAGGTCCCATTTAGGACCTGCCATGGTTGCAGTCTACAATCTAGATCCTATCATAGTGGTGGGCTCCTATCAAGGGGCTGGTAAGGTGGTGTGCTCACATCCATGGTCTGCTATAGTAGCAGGCTACCATCCAGGGTCTGCTCTTGTGGTGGGCTACTACCCAAGGTCTGCTTAAGTGGTGGATTCTCATCTACGGTCTTCCATGGTGGTGTAGGATCCAGGGTATGCCCTGGCTCCCATTCAGGGTCTGTTCTAGTGGTGGGCTCCCATCCAAGGTCTACCATTGTGGTGGGAGATCTAGTGTCTGCTGTGGTGACAGCTCCTATCCAGTGTCTGCTATGGTGAGAATAGCTCTCATCCAATGTCTGCCATGGTGGTGGGTTCCCATCCAATGTCTGACATTGTGACAGCTCCCATACAATGTCTGCCATTGTGACAACTCCCATCCAGTGTTTCCATAGTGACAGCTCTTATCCAATGTCTGCCACAACAATAGCTCCCATCCAACGTCTGTTGTGGTGAGAGCTCTCAACCAATGTCTACAATGGTGACATCTCCATCCAGTGAATGCCGGGGTGACAACTCCAATCCAGCATCTGCCATGGTGGTGAACTCCCATCTAATGTCTGCCATGATAACATCTCCCATTCAATGTCTGCCAGTTGTGGGTTCCCATCCAGTGTCTTCCATAGTGACAGTTCCCATCCAGCTCCCATCCAATGTCTGCCATGGTGGTGGGCTGCCATCCACTGTCTGCCGAGGTGACAGTTCCCATCCTGTGTCCGCCATTGTGACATCTCCCATCCAATATCTGCTATGGTGATAGCTCTCACCCAATGTCTGCCATGGTGAGAAATCTTATCCAATGTTCGGCATAGTAACAGCTCCCATCTAATGTCTGCCATGGTGACAGCACCCATCCAGTGTCTGCCGTAGTGATTGCTCCCATCTAGTTTCTGCCATAGTGATAGCTCTCATCTAGTGATTGCCATGGTGAAAGTGCCCATCAAGTGTCTGCCATGAGGACGGCACCTATCCAATGTCTGCCATGGTGACAGCTACCATCTAGTGTCTGCTGTAGTGATAGCTCCCATCTAGTGTCTGCCACAGTGACAGCTCCCATCCAATGTTTGCCATAGTGACAGCTCCCATCCAATGTTTGCCATAGTGACAGCTCCCATCCAAAGTCTGCCATAGTGACAGCTCCCATCTAGTGTCTGCCATGGTAACAGCACCTATCCAATGCCTGCCATGGTAACAGCTCCTATCCAGTGTCTGCAGTGGTGACAGCTCCCATCCAATGTTTGCCATAGTGAAAGCTCCCATCTAGTGTCTGCCATAGTGACAGCTCCCATCTAGTGTCTGCCATGGTAACAGCACCTATCCAATGCCTGCCATGGTAACAGCTCCTATCCAGTGTCTGCAATGGTGACAGCTCCCATCCAATGTCTGCAATGGTGACAGCTCCTATCCAATGTCTGCCATGGTGGTGGGCTCTGATCCGCTGAATAAAACTTATTAAATTGTGCTAATCTTTGGTACAGTACACACAAAGGCAGTCAGCCCTCAAAGAAACATTCATGTAGAAAAAAACTCACTAAAAACCAGGCAAAAAAGCAATATGCTCATGACACAGAATTGTGTTTGAAACTGCTTGTTTTATTAGATTTACTGCTTGAGAAACTATAAAAACAAGCATTTTCAAACAAAGTTCTGTGTCATGAGCATGTTTAAGTAATAATGCATGACAAGGTATGTGTTGTTGCAGGATTTACACATGCTTTGAGTGGTGTGTCATGAGGCGCAGCCGAGTGACTTTAACCACGCAAGAAGTGTGTAAATTCCACTACTACCATGCCCTGAAGTGCATTATTGTGATTATAAAATGAATCTGTTATTAAAAATTAAAATGAATTGGGTTCAAAGAAAGTAAACATTTGATTACTGGGATCTTTACTGATTGTCTGTTGCAGGATTTACACACGGTCATGTGACATGTTTTAACCAATGACGTTACAGGATTTGCGAGACTCATTTTATAATGTTCCTTTGCCCTAGTTTTCTGTGAGTGCACTGCTTCTATATTAGGGCTCCCATCCAGTGTTTGCCATGGGGGGGTGCTCCCACACAGGTTATGGCATTCTAGTGGGTTCCCAGCCAGGGTCTACTATGGTGGTCTAATGCACCTGTTTCAAGTAGCAGGCAATTTTCTTTTTTTATAATTTCACCAGAAAACAAAGAACATACTATTCCACCAATTATTTATTGATTTTTACCATTTTGTCATACTTTGAAAGCTCACATGCCCCATTTCATTGTTTTTATTATTTACTGATTCAACTTCTTTTTCCTTTCCCTCTTGCGTCCCGTTGCTCCCACACAGATGCCACAACATCTGATCTTGGCCCTGAGAGGTGGAGGTGGTTTTCTCCTCTGAGACCAAAAGTCCCACTTGTAGAACAGCCAACAGGAGTGTTGGAGAGTACTACAGCTTAGCCCTGCATAGAGTGAGGGCATGACCTCTGATGTATGCCCAGCTTCCTCCTGCCCAGAGAGTGGAGATCCAACGTCACTCCAGAACCCGGGTTTCCCAGGCCACCAGTCTGACCAACTGACTGTGTTTTCCTTGCAGCACTGCAGATCCAGTGTGCTGTGGGGTAGAGAGGCTTCTTGCTTGTGATGGGAGTCAGATCTAGAAGTGGGAGCTTGAGGCATGGCACTGTACGGGGCTACTGTTTCAGACACAAGGAGAACACCACGCTGTCACATGTACCGTCTGATAAAACTCCAGAAAGTTGGACAAGTTTGATGGCAGTTGGCAGGACAATAAGAGCTGACATGAGTTGTCAGTAGCCCTTTTCTCCAGGAATTATATATAGACCAGGTATAGAGAAGAGCCCAGACATGATCACAGAAGTGCACACCCCATTCTCTCAAGGAGCTGCTAGTCACACGAAAATACTGCGCACAGAAAAATAAAGATGATGCATGCAGCATAGCTGAGGATCTGATAATCAGAATGTATTACAGTGCAGGAGAACCTTCCAGAGGTGTCAGACTGAAACCCCTACATATTGCCACTCAAGGCTTCATCAGGAGGCTGTGTTCCTGAATGTGGTGCTTGTTTAAATAGTGCTCTATATTAACATGTATATCAATTAATTTACATAACTGAATCACCACTTGAGGAGTACAGAAAGTGCAAAAGCAATGCTTACTAGTATAATAAATTATATATATTTATACTGTTTAAAATCCCCAGTTTAAGGCAAACCAAAGTTTATAAGCTGTGTTTCATATCAGACAACTAGCACATAAATTTAGGAGCATGGTGCCAAAATGCAGTGCTGATCTGACAATTAATATTATATTAATGAGTGATAATACCCTATCCACAACTGATGTCGATCCAAGCAGACGGGCAGAGTGCCATGCTATTCCAGTGTTATTGTTAGTGAGCAAATATATCTGATATTTATCTAAATATGTCAAATGACTAAGAAACTGGAACAGAATCTAATTTGTTACAAACAAAAATGCTGCCTATACAGACTAGAAGGCAAGCCTATACCATTACACTCAGCTTCAAAGATATTCAACAACTATTCATATTTCATAGAGAGAAACATCAGTACACTATAATGTCACTTAACAGCTTTTCATTTAATACTTTACCATGGCAGAAAAGGAGGATGGGTGAGGCTTGTAAAAACATCATGGGAAACCAGAGATTATCTCGGTAAAAGGCACAGATGTTACAGGGAGGGCCAAAAATCAAGCTCTTCATTGTGACCATGAGGGGTTCCTGAATTCACTCTGTGAATCCATTCTGGTCTCTTTTTGTAATAGCCTCTAGAGTCTGTCCCCTCCTCTGTCTGACTCAGGAACATGTTCTAATGCTCCAGGGTAGAAACATGAGGGGGTTGCAGTTATGTGCACCTTTGTAATGAACCCCAAAGGCATTTATTTCATTCCCAAGTCTTATGGCTCTTGCATGTTCTTGCATTCTTTTATTCAGCATTCTGATGGTCCTGCCCACTTAGAGAAATTTACACTGGCAACAACCACCGTGCACAATGGACCCACTATTCAAAGGAATGCATCAGTGCAAACGTGGTTAGTGCTGGCACTCTAGGCAGGGCCATATTCAGAGGCCCTCGGAGCATCCCCAAACCCGGCAGTGCCAAGGTGGTAATATACCATTGTGCCTATGCCAATGAGGGGGGTTCTCTCATGCATACCAATTCAGTGTCACATTCAAAGGTTTGCAGGAGTGGTAACACCCCCAGCAGTGTTGTTTGCTGTGCAGACATGCTCCTATACCCTTTATTTTAATGCACAAATCATGTGATCAGCACACGTTTTGGGACATGGGCACATCAAAACATAAATAACAAATAAGGTAGTGCAGTTGATGAGCTGCTTAATGGTAACTTGCTGTAATACAAGGGAATGTTGAGAAATCTCATCCTGCATACAGAAACAGCATACATTACAAATCCCAATGGAAATAGCCGGGGGGACATGGTGTCAACCAGTGGGGACGAGGCTGCACTATTGGTTTGGAAAAGTAACTGCTGATGACAATGTCACCCAGATGCTGCCCTCTTCCATATGAAATTATTGGGCAATTCCTCAATACTTCTTTGAGGGCTGGCTTTCCATCCAGCACTGGCCAGAACTTGGTGACAAAGGGTGCAAGATGGTTATATTGGGAGACAAAGGTCACTGGTAGCTGATATGGACTGATTCCCACTTTCAGTTTCAGTAATTCTGAATGGTTTAAAAGTCTTGCTTTCCTGAATGCATCTTCCAGAACATCCTCTGTGTAATCCCGGGACAGAAAACAGTTTATCAGTTATTGTGCTTGCAATTTAAAAGTAACCAAACTGGTACAATTCCTATGAAGAGGGAGAAATTATCCATACAGGATCCCTTTCTTTAAATGTGGTGGGTGAGCACTAGATGGGTGTAAAAGGGTGTCCTTGCAGAAGATTTTCTGAATGTTTCAGAATACACGGCCTGCCCCACTCTAGCACTCAAACTGAGAGTCAGGAAAGAAATGTGCATAGGGTTATAAGTATATTTCATTTTTATTTTTTACCAGGAAGTGGTCTGGGCACCGCCCTTTTTCAGCATAGTATAGGTAAAGCAGAGACCAATTTCCTTTGTAGTAAAAAAAAAAAATCAACAAAAGAGGAAATGGACTGCATGTTCCCCTCCCAGATGATATTAACATCATCAATAAATCTACTCCACATGTGAATGTGTGGTAGAAGTGGGTTTCTGCCAAGGTTAAAGATGATGTCCTCTCACCAAACCAAAAAAGGTAGGAGGGGGGCATCATGATCCCCATGGCAGTCTAGGGATCTGAAGGTAATACTTCTTATCAAAGATAAAGTAGTTACCTGTAAGGACAAGTTTAGTTGCTTCAAGGATGAAATCAGTAGGAAAATTGGTCACAATTGGACATGGGTCAAATGGTGTTTAAGTGCCATGGCACCCAATCATAGCAAATGCTTATATATATATATAAGTTTACAACATCAATTGTAACACATACATATTCAGAGAACCAAACCTACCCCTCCAGCTTGAATTAAAGATTCATGGAGTCCCTAATGCAGGATGGTTAAGCCAGCCCACTGGTGAAACAGTAGTGCTACTGCTTGCAAAGCCAACGCTCTGGGTTCAGGAACGAAGCTGGAGTGTCAGAGGGCCAGCCAGGGCAAGGATGATTGAATGCCCAATGACAGCTTGTTTTCTCTGGGCTGAGAGAGTGTAGGACTACAGCAACAGAGTGCCTTCTGGCAGCAGTTGGGGGGCAATGAGTCTGGAGTCCTAGCAAGTGCTGGGGATTGCTGGAACATGTTGAACATTAGGGCAATACTCACAGAGCATCTGTGACATTCCAGGATGTCACTGCATGTCCTCTCCCATCAGGATAAACAGATGAGTGGATAATGCCACTAGTTGGACAGGTGATGCCACTCTCTGCCACTATGCCCACTACAGGACTCTCCCCCCCGGGCCCCTCAATTCCTCTGGCCTTCATCTCTGCCTACTGGGAGCTTGAATTCATGTACAGGAGTTGCCATGGAGCTAAAAGTGTCCTTGCTTTGGGCAGCAAACCAAGGAGGTTGCTTAGCAGGTGAGACATGGGGTTATGGGCCAGGGTGAGGCACTGGAAGCCGACTGAAGGAGGTTCCAGCCAGTTAAGCAGAAAGATAAAAAAAAATTTGAATGTAGGATGGCTGTACAGACACTAATTGTTTCAGAAAATGATCCACGAAAATTTACATCTTTTTGGTTAGGAAGCCTTGGTCAGAGAATATCAGCCTGCCAGAGTGGGGGTGGGGTCGGTTGGTTTGGTCGGATAATCCTGTAGCTCTTGGTGTCATCCAATTGTCCGGTTGTTCTAGATATTGCTATGGGGGGGTAGCAGTAGGCCACCAGGGCAATGTACTATGTGTACAATGGGATATTTAGTGGGTGAGTGGGTCACTATGCCACCGGGGCAGTTTACTATGCATACAATGGGGCAATCGGGGGAGGGGTGAGGATAGCACTAGACAGCCAGGGCAATATACTATGCATACAATGGGGTGATCAACATGGTCCACTAGACAGCCAGGGCAGTTTTACTATGCTACCAAAACACAGAAATTCGTACTCCGACCATAAAAATGGACTGTAGCTTTATTCAAAAGCATGTAACATGCACATCCCCTCTTTTTTAAACCCAAATTTGAAAAACACATGTAAAGTGTATTTAGGAAGGGGGAAATTGTTTAACCAGGAAAGGCACACTAAGCTGAAGCTTGTTTCCAGGTGTAGCACCACACATACCCCAAACCACAACCCACCGATTAGGCTTTTAAGCCCCCAAAATAATGTTTTTCTGACTTGTGTTGTTAAACAAGCACACTGATTTAACCTTCATAATGTAAACATCCTGAGAACTGTGTGGTACCTTTTCAAATTCTCAGCACAGTGCCACACCACTCACTATATCACTTTATACAGTGAGTGTCACAGTGCTGAGCTGAGAATGTGAAATAGCGCCGCGCAGCTCAGAGGATGTTTACACTATGGATGTTAGACCAAAGCACATATTAACAGAAGTCAGAAAAATTTATTTTGTTGGCTTAAAAGCCTAATCGGAGGGTTGTGGTCTGAGGGGTGGGGTGCTAGGAGGCCAGGTGTTATCCTTTAACAAGATATCCCACTTCTTTTTGATGATTTGGTGAATAGTATTCACCCTTTCATTATAATTTGTCACAAAAATCACAACACTAGTGTCATTTTCCTTATGATCTTTTGGGGCTAACAGACTGGTTCTATCCAGACCCTCGCTTTCCCTGACTTTTTCCACCGTATGAGTTGAATAACCCTTTTCTGAAAATCTGTTTGCTAGATTGTCAGCTTCTTTCTCATATGTTGCTGTAGATGAATACTTCCTCTTAATTCTAGGGAGCTGACTAAAAGGAATGCTGTCCACCATGTCATAAAAAGGTTAGCATATGAAGGTGCTGACGAGGTGCCCATTGCAGTTCCCTGCAGCTGCAGATAGAGTTTGTCATCAAGTTTCCGATTTCCATCATCACTGAAATCCCCAATACCTTCGCCTCACTCTCTCCCGTCAGCTGCCAGCTTGCACCATCTGCAGAATGAACGCTCACATGCACTGTACTAAACTCTCTGGCTAGGGTGCTTCTTCATCTCTGGGCCATTGTAGTGTGTCCAATTTTTTTCTCAGATATGTTAACTAAAATTAAACCATCTGTCTCAGTGAAAATATTTGGAGCTGAATTCTTGGGAAGAGACTGGGATTTAACATATCTTCCCTCACAACCAGAGTCAAAGACAATTCCCTCTGTCAGAGCCCAGTTAGGTATTTGATGCAACAGCCTCCTCTGACACCAATATTGATTTGTGAAAATTACATTTTTCACCTGTGTGGTCTTGCCACCTTTTGTTCTTCTTCAATGCTTTCTTTTTGTTTTCCATTTTCCTTCAATGGCAGTTCTCACAGTAATTACATTTAATCTTCTAAATACAGCTAATGGCTAACCGTCTAGCCAGCCTGTCTTCAGCTTTAGACTCTCCCTAGCTCTACCTACCCTTTAATTAAAGAAACTAATCTTGGTATCGGGATGACTGAATACCTCAACACCTTTGTACTTGCAGCTATGACAAACTGGCAGCTGATACTACCAAGTGATTTGGTGATTGTACTTTATTGTTTTGTAAGTTAATTTACTTGGCTGTTGCAGTGGTGTGGCACCCATAGTATGCAGGGCCACCAGGGTCTGAGTGTGTTAGTGAAGTAAGGCCCTCGTCGGGGGTAGCAGGGCACCCAATACACATGGTCAGGCAGCTGTTTAGCTGCCATCACAGACAGAGGAAAGCTACTGTACCCAGTAGATCCTGGCAGATGGGAGGGGCACAAGTGGAAAATCAAGGAGGTGGCACAATAAGTGGAAAACCAAGGAGGACAAAAATGAAAAAGGCAAAAGAGGTTTAGTTTACTTAATTTGAGGTGTTCAGATCTTGAAGGTCATCCTGATATTTGAAATGCCTATTTTATCCTACAGCCGATTTGGAAAATCAATTTGAAGCTGTTCAGAAGTCTTAAAGATTAGCACTTTCTGAGCTGTTTATATAGTATGCTGTGAACCGCTATCTCTCTCTAAAGATTAGAGGGAGGTCTGTGGTCACTTACTTACATCTGTGATTGACACACAGGTCAATCGATCAACGTGCTTCTGTTCTCCTTCCTATCTGCTGTCTAAATGTGTTGTTCACCATATGTTGAACATACTATATCTAAAGGTATTTTTAAAACACTAAAAGAACAAAATGGTAATATTAATATTTAACTATGAAGTGTTATACAGAATGGCTGGGCCAGTAACTATTACTAATTTCCAATACCACAAATAACAGTGGACTCAGGACCAAAAACTGAGTATTTTGTTTTTTATGCCATAACTAGGTAGGTTTGGCCAGACTGCATGGGCTGAAAGGTCTTTAACTGCAAAACATGTTCTTTGTTTCTATGCATTCTACTTGGGAAACAAATAACACATTTTAAAAACCTCCCAACCCTCTCCAGGTGGCCAGAAGGCTAGTTCTTGGGCCCCCCTCCTCCCCATATCAGTCATTTCCTACCTTCTACCCCAGCCCGTTCTCCAATGTAGAACATCTGGTAACAAAAAAAAATGCTGACTCCTGGCAGTGTGTCAGGATCCAATGATGTCCGCAGGATCATACTCGCTCCCAAGCCATACCCCACTTTTTTTTTTCTTATTAATCAGATAAGTGCACTAGACAATCCAAATCCTATTTTCCGGCACATCCTGGGATATTACAAACAAACTGATAACAAGGCAATGCAACTTACAGTGAGCACAACATAGAGAAGTACAATCAACATATAGCAATTTAACAGTAAACGAGAACAGGAAAGGCATAACATAATGCACGACATATGAAAATTGCACAGTTATGACTCATTGTACTTTAGGAAAGCACTGTAGATGAGCTAATGCTCAGCTGGTTATATTCCACCTTTCTCCTGTTTTATATTAAAAAATCCTGACTCTTGAAATTGAGGTATTCATACACCCAGTTTTTATGCATATGAAGTCTGCTGACCTTGAAATAAAATATAAAACTTGCTTCCTTTTTTTTCCCATATAGATTCTTATCCCCTACCTGCTGTCACCTCAGGGATATACACTGTGTACCAGGGATATACCCTGTTCAGGTGATTTACGCCATTATTCAAACGGCAGAGGAATTTTACTTCCTGATTTTCTCCCTCAATCCACCCTCCTCCCCTTGGCTCGGGCTGTGGCCAAAAGTCCCAGTGGCGCAGATTACTCTCTGTGGAAAGAATTAATTACCTGGACCGTCTGCATGGGTCTCTGCATGCCGTCCAGCAGCTGCCTACAGTCTGGTCTACTTCCTGGCGCGTAACCTGAATTTGCTTCTGAACCCAAGTCAAATGCCCAGCAGAGAAATGTGTTACTGCCAGAGAGGCTCCAGATAAAAAGAGCGGGGAGGTACCTTAACAGAAAGTCATTACTGGTCAAAATCAGTAGGCTAATTTAATGAAAAATGTAATTTTAGGGGTTTCAACCTCTCAGCACCCCTCCCCACGGGAGCTGCCACTGGCTACCACTGGCCCACCAGCTTGGTTTTGTTTTTTATGTTACATTTCAGTTACCCATAACATTGCTGCCTTCCTCAGCTGGCAAGGCTCTAATCCGGGGATGGAGTCTTTGAAATTGCAACCCCTTTACTGTGGAATTCTCTCCCAGAATCATTACGCTCTCATAGAATCTCATAGAATTTATCGAGCATAGATAGCCGTATGGCCCATATATTGCTCAACCCTTTACACAAGAGGAAACCTAATAGAAATCTCTTCATAACATTTATCTAGCTTAGTCTTAAGTGTCTCCATATCCTTAGAGCCCATTATCTCATGCGCAAGATTATTCCAGGTGGCTGATATCACCCTCTGATTAAACCATGAGGCTCTACATACCGTATTGCATGTTTCCCCTTTAAGCTGTAAACAATAAGCTCTTGTATTATATTTTTGACTTTTTAGTTCGAAACCTAAACAATCCCAAAGGTCCTTGTGGGTAAACGCACTAAAAAGTACACTCTGCCCCAACTGTGGATACTTTTAAGCACAGATTAAATACATACTTATTTATGCAGGCCTATTTAGATTATTAACTAACTCTAGATGTTTCTATTTTATTTTGTTATTATTTTTATTTTAATTAATTTATTTTGCTGATCTTTGAAGTTTTAAATTTATACTTGTTTGCCTTTATTGTTGTGAGGTGCTCTGAGCCATTGGAAAGAGTGCCATATAAGTAAAATTTGCCTTGCCTCACCTAATCTTGTGAAAATTGCCCTTGTTTCAATAACACAGCATCATCCTTCTAGCACAGCTTGAGCTTGTCACAAAATGTGAAAGGACTGATCTGTTCTATTTCCATCAACGCACAGCCCTGTGGCAAAGTTATCCAACTGGTATGCTCATGACCAATTAGGCAGCGTTTGCTTGGGGCAACACCAGACTAAATCAAGAAGTGTTCCCTTCACTGGATATGAGACAGATCATGGCAGAAACATACAGGCTGCATGGTGCACAACTGACAGTCTGTGTATATAGATTACAGTATATGTGTTATATTCAGATGCTTTTTCAGTGCTTTACTTTTGTTACAGAATGATGCAGACTATCCTTAATTTGCAGAAACTGGGGGGACTTCTGGTTCCGCCTTCCACCCATGAGGACATGAACCATTTTGGCTCTCAACCCCAAGGATCAAAATCCAGCTTAATTCACCCCTCTGAGTTCATCTGAGGGTACAAATACATAGAACACTGAGAAAAGAGAAGCTGCTGCCCAAAATGAAGCCAAAAGACTCACTCCTGGACCTTGTGAAGCAGAAAAAAGCTGCCGAGGCACCAGACACCAGGGCTCATAGTAGGAGCTGCTTGGCCCCCATTGTGTCAGAGCACAATAGTGATGGCAGTAAAGACAGGGTGAAGAGACTTTCACAATCTCCTCCAAAAGACTGTTTCATGAGCTAGGCAAGTTTAGCTCAGCTATGGAACAGCTAGAAAAAGCCATCAGAGAGAATGCCAAGGAGATCCAGAAGATGACCCAATGCACTTCAAACTTGGATAAGGGGCTAACAGATGCATCAAGGCCATCGGTCAACATGACTCCCTCCTACACTACCTCCATAGAGGGGAACAAGAACTCACTGACAAAACTGATGACCTGGAGCTCTGCTCTTGACGAGAGAATCTCTGTATCTATAGACTCCCTGAAGACACAGAGATGGGGGACATTGAGGATTTCCTATAGTCCTTTTGGAAAGAATTGCTGAACCCCCCCTTCCCAGGACTCACTTAATATTGTTTGGGCCACAGAGCACTCGCAAAAAAGTCTACTGCTACCAATACCAGGCCAAGATCACTGTGCTTAAGTTTTTAGACTATAGAACCAAATCAAGGAGTCTGAACATAGCCTGGAGCACAAAGGAGTTGGAGTTTGGGGACAGAAGGCTATACATCGTTCATGATTTTTCTCCCATGACACTGCAAAAAGACAGATACTGCTATATATCAGAAAAATTCCTAGCTGGCAAAAACACCAAAATGCATCTCTATGCTCCAGTACAATTCAAAACCTTTCTCCTGGATGGCCCTCAGTTATTTAAAACTCTCACCAAGGCCAAACCGCTCCTAAAAAAGCTAGGTGTCCCATCAGACCTATACTCTCACTCCAGTCAGCTGACAGAGTTACTGACAGGCCTGGCTTTCTGGAGAAAGGCCTCCCACTCCAGAGAGAATAACCACCCCTGGCCCCAAGCAGCTAGGGCTGAGATGACAGGACCAGGCAGGAAACAATCCAGATGATCCAAAGAACAGTCACACCCCTTAGGCCCAGGCAAGTTCCAGGACAGCACCGTGGTGGTTTTCTCCCTTTGCTGCCATGTGGCAGAGGCTCATGTCGAACTGTACATGGACAAAATGTTGGACTTGATATCCTTTATGTTTATGTTGTGTTCTAATAACACGTTCAGTCTGGTTGGTCGATTCATTAATGTCTGGGCTTGACATGAGATTCAGGGATAAACCATTTAACAAACAACTGGTGGGGGGTAAGGACCAGGTATTGGGGTCCAATTTGCAAATTAATAGTCCCTTGTTTTTTCTGGTGCTGCGAGGTCCTCTCATGCCCTAAGTGGGTAATTCCTATAGAGTGATTTGGTTCTGACCCATGACCCCACAGGAGCAGTTCTATTGGTCTGGATCCTATTAAGCACAGGGACAGGGCCGAGGTTGAGAAGAAATGATTGTCACAAAAATGAGGCACTCCTGGTTCCTAGTTTTGTCCAACATGGCAGGAGGCAGACTGGGTATGGTAGCTATAGGGCCTGGAGACCTGATTGGAAGGTCTGGGGATCTGGGGACTCAACCACTACCTGGCAAGGTAAGCCATACAACAGAAGGCAAACTGTATTGAAGGGGCACTGGGACCTGCACTATACTTGTGGAGGTCGGGGAGTCTCACACCATGACAGTGGGAGTAATGGCTTGCTGGGTGGGGAAGGCATCCTACTGTATACGCACACAGTCAGAGGGGTGGTGGATCTGGGTGGTTGAGGTTGATATTGGGCAAGAAAGGTTTACATCATGAGCTATCATGAGGGACAGATACAAGTGGGTGGCTCTGTAACTGCAGAACTTGCACATGGTTTCTCATGGAAGAACCATACCCTGCTGGTTAGATTACAACTGGTAAGTCGGCAGGGTGCACAAGCAACCTATTGAAAGCATCATGTTTCAGCTGATGGAGCTGTCAATGTCTTACTGTTATTGTTTTTGCTGTTTGGGACTCTGTCATTGAGGCTATATGGGGCTCAATATTATAAAATTAGAGAGACAGACACCTGGGTAACACACTCACAAGCCTCACTGCTGCAAAGAGGACACACTGCGCTTGAATCAAAATGGAGGCAGGGAAAGTAGTGAGCTATAATGTCAGGGGCCTGAACAGCCCCATTACACACACAAGAGTTCTGAATGAACTCAAGAAATTCTGGGCAGCAGTGGTTTTCCTCCAGGAGATCCACCTAACATAGGAGAAAGGAAACAAATTGAAACAGGCATGGGAGGGGAAGGTTTTCCATGCCACTTACAAGCAAGACCCACACAGGAGTGGGATCGCCATTCTATTAAATAAAGAATGTCTTTTTGATGTATAACAGACCTATCAAGATCCAGAGGGTAGGTATAGCCTCCTCAGGGGGAAGTATAGGGCGTCAACATACACTCTTCTTGACATCTGTGTCCCAAACAATGACAAGGAAAATGTGGACTTCCTAAGAAAATCATTCTAAAGTTGGCCCCAAACTTGAGTGAGATTTGCATAGTGGGGGGTTAATACAGTCCTGGACCCCTACTTAGATAAATCTAGACACAGGACAGAGTCACATAGCTAAGCAGCCACAGGTTTAAAGGGGTTGTCAAAGGAGCTGGGCTTGGTGGAGGTGTGATGGCATCTGAACCCGAAGGTAAGAGATTACATCTGCTGGTCCGCACCCCACCAGGCCTACTCCAGACTGGACTTTTTCCTGCTCTCTAAAGAGTGGCTGCACATAATGGAATACAGCTCAATACAGTGGTTCACAGTGTCTGATAATGCAGCAGTGGTAATGGGACTAACCTTGTCCCCAGGATCACTAACTCCTCCTGGAGATTTATTGTATCCTTCTTGAACAATCCAGATTATAAGAACACGGTGGAGCAGTGCTTATTGGAGTACATGGCCACAAACCCTCCTGGGGACACACCTACAGCAATACAGTGGGATGGGTTTAAGGCAGTAGTTACTGGGAAAACCATTAGTATGGTGTCTCACGTAAAGAGGGAGAGGTTGAGGGAGCAACAAGAACTCGAGGAAAAATTATTTGACCTTCAAGATGAACACAAAATAGCCTTAAATGATGAAGTGAAAAGAAAACTAGAGGAATGCTGAGCTAACCTAAGCAAGATACTAGATAATAAAATAAAAGAGAACTTAAGGTACTCATGGTATAGGTTTTACAATGCAGGCAACCAAGTAGGGAAACCACTCTCCTGGCAGTATGTAAGGAAGCTGTCAGCAGAACAGGAAAAAAGACAACCCCCTCCAATATGTGACTGATCCCCATAAAACAGCACAGGAATTTATAGCTTTATATAAAAGGGTATACCTACTAGACAAAGTGGACAACCACCAGAAAAACTAGACACCTTTTTTGCCAGAGTAAAAATCAAAATAACTTGAGCAGGAAAGTATGGAAACTCTGGAGACCTTGATTATCATGGAGGAAATGCAAGTTACCTTGCATTTTTTAACAGGTAAAGCCTCAGGCCCTGATGGACTGCTGCCTGAATTATATAAAACGTTTAGGGAGGCGCTCCTCCCACATCTGTGTAGAGTTTTTCAGGCAGTACATGAAGGAGAGGGGGGGCACCTCCAGCATGGCAATATGCTCAGATCTCACTGATCAACAAACCAGGTATGGACCCCACGATATGTGGCTCCTACCAACCCATCTTTTCCTCAATGTGGACCAAAAGATTTTCACTTTAATTCTGGCCAGCAGATTATAGGGCTGTGTGGGGCCTCTAGTCCAATTGGACCAAGCAGGCTTCATAAATTGTAGGTTAATACATGATAATATTGGACATCTGTTATACCTTATATCCTTGCAATGTAGAGTCCCAGAACCAGCGCTGACCATATTTATGGATGTAGAAAAGGCGTTTGACCAGGTGGACTGGAGATTCCTGCACAGAATGCTAGAGGAGATAGGATTGTGAGAAACATTTAGGGAATGCATTAGAACATATGTACCTCCCCAAAAGCCATGATAAAAGTAAAAATAATTTTGTCCCAATGTTTTCGCCTGACCAGAGACATAAGACAGAGATGCCCCCTCTTCCGCCCTCCTTTTTGCAATTTGCATTGAGCCACTGGCAATAGTAGTCAGTAAGACTAATAACATTAAAGGGATCAGTACAGGTGATAGAGGCCACAACATTTCCTTATATGCCGATGACTCCCTGTTTTTCATCACTTTACCAGAAACCTCAGTTCCATCTTTGTTGAATGAGCTATGCCTCTTCAGAAATCTCTGGCTACAAAATTAGTCTGGAAAAGTCTGAAGCCATCAAATTGGGGGCCCCTGCAGCAGAGTTCATGGTAGGCTCCCCATTTAATTCTATACTTTGCAAGTCTTATTACGTCAGTGAGACCATTTATGTTCCTTAGGAGTGACCGTCAGGATAGTCCGGTCTCAGCCTTCAGAGGCCTATCTCGGCACCTGAAAGGATATCCCCTGCAACTTTATAATTGAATGAAATTATTATTTGAAAGTATCTTCAAAGCATTGGTCCCTTTGTCCTTTTGGTTAATATATGTGCAAATGTTTTTTTTTTGTATCAATTCCTACTGAGTAACTGATCATTTTATATGGCTGTAAGCTTTTACTTTGTACCGCTTGCTGAAAGTTAAAAAAAGTTTACAAAAAAAAATAGGCAGCTAACAACACTGTTAAATATCTAGGGGTAAGGATCTCTCCTAACCTTTCCTCCTTATTGAGATTAAACTATGAAAAGCTCTTGGGGGAAGTGTGAACAGATATAGCACAGTGGGCAGTTCTCCCCTTTCCCTGGGGGCAGAGCCACCACCTTGAAAACAAATATCCTGTCCTATTTTTTGTTTCTATTTTAGACTCTGCCCATAGTCATCCTGGCATCCAATCTATTAGGGGCAAGTGCAGAAGTTCCTTCTGTCCTTCGTCTGGGCTAAAGGCAGCCATAGAATAAGCAAGAGAACGCTGTCCCACCCCCAGGAGAGGTGAGGTTTGGCTATGCCTGATCTTTTAAACTTTACTACATCGCAGCTCAAGTGGCCCCAATAGTAACTTGGATTAAGTAAAGAAATGATGCAGGGTGGTGCAAACTTCAGGCACAGCAATTTTACATCATTCCCCTGTTTACATTGCCCTACGCCACCTGCTCTCCCAGGATGTGGCATGAGGATACCAACCCTTGGACCAGGCACGCCATCCAGGTACTAACATAAGCCAGGGCCATTACAAAAAGCCACAATGAAGTGGGACCCCTCTCACTAATAATTGGAAATTTGGGCTTCCCTCCACCTTGCATGGACACATGTTTCACTAGGTGGAATAGAGCATCACTAACCAGGTACAAGGCATTGATGAGTAACAAGGCTTTAATGTCATTCAGAGAGAGGCAGGAGAAATGCAGACTCCCACAGTGTAACTTTTTTCAGATATTTGCATGTGAGGCATTACATATGTCTAGAAATCTAGTGCAAAAAACAGAAAGAAAGCTCACCTCTCTGGAAAATTTTAAATATATTGGGTGGTGATGCTGGTAGGTGGGGGGGCAGTATATAGGGTTTATAAAATGTTACTTGGAGAGGACCACTTGGAATTATCCAATCTGAAATCCCAATGGGAGCTAGAAGCAGGGATTAATATAACTGAGGAGGAGTAGAAGAGGATGGGGAAAAGGGTGGAAGGTAACAGCCTCCCCATGGTGGAGAGAATATAGGTGGAAATGTATGACAAGATTTTTCCACTCTCCCTTGATAAACATCCTATTAAGGCAGGGAACACTAACCTATGCTGGAGGGGTTGCAGCCAACTAAAAACACACTTCCATACATTTTGGGCATGCCCAAAGATAGCCCCCTTCTGGTCACAAGTACTGTAAGAGCTTAGCAGGTTATGGAACACTCCCATTTTCCTTGATTTTAAAATACTTATTTGGGAACATTCATGTCCCATTCCAGTGCTTCTGCTCTTTTTCAGTTTCAGGTACAACACAAGGACAGATATTTGTTTCACATGTTGCGGAAATGCTTATATATAAAAGAGTTCTATTTAATTTATATGACTGTGTATTTATAATTTTAACTGGTGAGTGGTGATTACATGGCCTTTATAGTCACACATGCAGAACTATTAATTTAAGTGTTTTAGCACACAGTCACACACGGATTCATTCTACTTGTTGTGGGGAGAGGTTAGAGGGGAGTGTGAATATGAGGCGAGTTTCATGGGTGTAGGCAGGCATACTCCAAGCACTCCATGGTGTGCAATATCTTTTTAAGGGGGTAGCAAATAGGCTCTGAACTGCTTCCTTTTCCCACAAAAACTAACAAAGAAAATACTGAACCTTTCTGTAATTTTATTCATAGGAGTCTAAACTAGAAGGACTGGTCACCAATACTCTCTTTGCATCCCAAGGACAATACAACTTTACAGGCTCTGGGCTGGTATGTGGGTGTCTTAGGGAACAATGCATAGCATTTGTATTTACCCAAGCATGGCAACAACCATTGTCATGAGATACAAAAGTTGTATGTATTGTGACAAATGAGGTAACAAACACAGTCCTGGTGTACATTTGTATATTGGCTGGCTACACCCCGGGTGGGGAGGGTAGCTCACCCTAACAAGGAGGTGTGGGGTAGCAACGAGTCCACTTGGTGTGCAGATCTGAAATCCCTGGCTACACCCCTGGCTAGTTTGTCTCCATGAGTGTTTATCTCTGAGTTTTTTTTGTAAGTTTTGCTGGTGGTTTGTGAATTTAGATTGAATCTCTAACAGTGCTGGCTTGTCTGGGGACTGTGGCTGGAATTTAGATAAAATCTTTAATTGTTGCTGGCTTGTCTGGGGACTGTGGTTGAATGGGGAAGGGGTTTCTTTGCCCAGTAACAGAGCAGCCAATCAAATTTGTTTGGATTTTAGTTTGAATCTCTGTTTAAATGTTCACTGAGGCAGTGCCTGTTCATTCTACTTGTGGGGAGAGGTTAGATGGGAGTTTGAATTTGAGGTGAGTTTGTCTGTGAGAGTTTATTTATCTCTGAGTTTTTTTGCAAGTTTTGCTGGTGGTTTGTGAATTTAGATTAAATATTTAAGTGCTGGCTTGTCTGAGGACTGTGGCTGGATGGATTGAAAAAGCCCCCACTAGCCCTTCTTAAATACTGAAAAGCTATGACACTCTGGAGGAAGGCCTGTATGTATTCCTTGTATTCTGACAACTGGCTGCTGAAAGCCCTGTCCCAGGATGCAGTCTTTCACACACCATTTTGGACTCACCAGCTGTTTAGTCAGTTGGGCATCCTTGTCAGCAAACTGAAATTGGTTCTGACCCCCATCAGCATCTTCAATACATAAGTGTTGTCTTAGTCATGTGCAAAGCAACCAGGCTTTCTTCTGGATGTCCGTACTTACTACTCTAATTGTCCAGGAACAGCTGGTGTCTGTAGTACTTATGTCTTGGCAAGATGCTTTCTCAGAATGATAGGGCTGATGGCTGGGGCCCTCATTACTGCCCCTCTAGCATACCTTCGCATGAGGATTCCTCAGTAGTTCCTCTGAATCCAGTGGGCTCAACACTTTGACAGCATGTAGTGTCTTATTCTGGTGATGTCTTCTTTTGTCATGCCCTACTCTGGTGGTTGGACCACTCCAACATAGACAAAGGGTCTCCTTTTCTCCATCCCATGCCCTGATAGTCTTGGTCATGGATGCCTTCAGCTCTGATTGGTGCTCATCCAGGGACCTTCTGGACACAAGGTCTTTGGTCATTTCTCAATCATTCTTCCACAGCAACACTGAAAATGAAGGCTGTTTTACCTGGCTTACAGGCCTTTACTGTCCTCCAGCAGGGACAACCTTAGCTGATACAGATGGACAGTGTTTCAGTGATGCACTAATCAACAGACAAGGAGATGTTCACTCCTATCCCTCTTCAAGGAAGCAATGAGGGTCTGACATTGAGCCTCCGAGGCGCATGCTTCTCATGACCGTTTCTGCTGGGCACCCACAGCATACTGGTGGACTGTCTCCAGTCCCGGGTCTGTCCCATGAGTCCTTTGTCAGTGACCTCTTTGAAAGAGGGGTTGTCCTGAGCTGGACCTCTTTGCTTCCTATACAATGCAGAACAGCTTTTTGCTCACTCAGGGCCCTGATTTTGGGTAACATGCATTGTTCCTCTCTTGGTAAGGAAGGATCTTCCATAAATCAATCTTAACCATTGATTCACACTAGTGGAGGCACTAGGACCTTGTTGAGCCAGAAGTTTTCAGGAGGGCTCGCGCATGAGAGCAAGCTGTATGCATGCATGCACGGTGCATGTGAGTGAGCTCAGCAGGCTTACCTCAGCACCAGCCCTCAACTGCCTCAGTTCTTTTTTCTGCTATCGTGTCCGTGATTGGTGACAATGTCACTATTCTCTTCGGACTCAGAATTTCACATCTATATGACAACAGTATTCAGTTCTCTTTGCTTTACTCTTTAAGGCTAGAGTTTGTTATTTTTGTGTCAGTTTAGTGATTTTATAAAGCTAACTTCTGTTAGTCTCTCACAGCCCTACCAAGTCAAAGGTCAGTGGCCATGGAGGGTAATTGTAAGGAATCTTCTCAGGCAAGCTGCTTCAGTAGTGTGAGTATGACTAGACCACTTTCCCCATCAGGGAAGGATTCTGACAGTGGGCGATCTTCTTCAAGGCCATCTCTTTCATCAGACCGCACGAATGAACTATAGCCACCAGGCACTAGGACCACACGGAAATGGTTTTGCAAGCAGTCCATTAGGGGCCACCACATGACGCCTTACATTGACATCCTCTATGTAACGTGGTGCCCCCCAGATCTTTTCCCGCCATCAACCATACTCGCAGACTTTACAGAGACGCTGCCACTTTAGTTAACTGCTCAAATTTTCTGTTTTTCTCAGTTTATTATTTTATCACTCTAGTAGTTATCACTGTGATTGCTGTCTTCACGTTATGTTGATGAAAGACACTGCCAAACTCTTCAGTTACTGCAAATGCGGTGTGGAAAGATCTATTCTGGCAGCCATCACAACGTCTGCATGTGCTGTCTCGGAGATGCCCATGACGCAAGGCTCAGCGATCTGCCTGATGTTTAATACAGCTACCCGGCAACACCGCCAACAAGCTTCCTGTATACTTTTCTCCTCGAACAGCAGGTAACAAGAATGCAGAGAGCACTCCAGGCAAAGAGCTCCACTGCATCATCAGCCCATTCCTTGGGCTCGCGAGGTCCTCCTAGGCCTGAGAGAAGTCCTCAGGAAAGCACAAACATCGGGAGAGGGAGAGGAGTTAAGGGTAAATCCCTGGTGCGCCTCCTGGGTGCCGCCACTTGCCGATGACGCTGCAGCGGGGCGGCACTCCTGCCACTCAGACCTCAGAACCCTCAAGGTCTGCTCAGGCAGTGAGTTCTGCCAGGCCTACTATGGCCGGTGAAGACCTCTTGATGGCAGGGCTCCAGATGCCCCGCTGATGTCGCAAGGCTTCTCTGCAGTACAGCCCACCATCGACATTCAGACTTTGCTCTCCTCCTTTGCAGAAATACTACAGTGCCTTATAGCTCCTGTTCCAATACCAGGCGTGACAGTGATGGGGCCTATTGGACAGCCCCCCGCCAATGCCTGCTAGGTCAACGCCTCAACATACTCCAGGGCACCAACGGCTCTTCTCCTTCCCTGTGGCCTTCAGGGCCCATGGATGAGGATCAGGAATACAATCCTGAACTCCTTTTACAGGAGAAAGAAGAGGAGGAGGAAGATATGGGGAGCGTATCTGAGAGGTCTGGGTCCACCATTTCTGCCAGGTGTGAGGACTCACCTTGTATACTCCGAGGTCCTCCTGAAGACCGCCTTTCATCTCTATGATGAAACAACTCAAGCTGCAATGGGGTTTGATGCTGAGGGAGCAAGACAACGCTAGGAGAAATTTGATGGAGTTTCTAGAGCTGCCAGATTCTCCACCCCTTATCATTCCTTCTCTATTGTCTGCACTAGAGGATGCCACTCTGGCCACCTGGCATAGACCAAGCATGATTCCTGGGCACTAGGGACGTAATGTCGCCAGTTAAACTGTTGCAGGAAATGGCTGTCAAAAGGATGAACGGACAATTGATTGCCGATAAAATGTTGCCTAAATGTTGTCGCATCTTTGTCAGTGACATTATTTCTGGCATACTCGACTTCTTCCTTACATGGCTGGACTGCACCTGTAATCAATTTCAGCAATTAATCCATTTAAGTGTCTTCGCCTGTACTAACCTTAATTTAATACCATACTGGAGTTGTCATTGTTCTGTAATCATTGGTGTGAAATCTTTACTCTGTCAGCAGCCATGCAGTACATCCCAGTCAGAAAGGAAAGCTAAAACTTGCCATGGACAACTTCATTTATGCCAAAGAAAAGGATTGAGCTGAAAACAAGATCATCTGGTGCTGCAAGCTGAGGACATGCTGCGCCAGGCTCACACATTGGGAGACACTGTTCAAGCCTTCGATGGAACCCAACCATGCTCTGGTTCATGGAAAGGTATCCATCGATACAGCAAGGGCAGGCATCAACTGCCGGGCAAGAGACACAGAAGAACCAACCCACAACGTAGTACATAACGGGTTACAGGATGTCGATGTTGCACGCAGCACTACTGCCTTCTCAGGATACCCTAAGGAGAGATGTTCATCGGCAGAGGCAGCAATGCAGCATAAATGAGAACTGTGACATAAATGAATTCTGCCAAACTGTGAGCAATTATCCCTTTTACGTATGAATGAGGACATAGTGATATTTGCAAGCAATGAAGATCTAAAATGCGTAATCGAAAATGGACACTGGTTTTGTGGACGAACGCTCAGTGTTGCTCCAACTGAGGATGCTCAACTGTATACTGTTCACATGTTGGTGAATGGGGTTAAACTCCCTGTGTTTATGCCCTGCTCTCCAGCTGCAGTGAGGCAGTATACCTGAAGTTTTCACTCACCTTGTGGCTTTACCTGGTGCTAAATTGTCCCCAAAAGTATCATGCTTGACTTTGAATTGGCAGCAATTAATGTCCTTCGTAAGGTAGTCCCAAACGCAGAGCTTAACGTGCAATTTCCACTTGGGGCAAGCTTTGTGGTGCCAAGTGCCAAGTGCCGGTCTGCAGTACTGATACATAAAGGAGGAGGACTTTGCAATGAAGGTTCACTGTATACTAGCACTAGCTTTCGTCCCACAGGACTTCGTGGGAGAGATTTTTCAGGCTGCTACAAGATGATGACAACTTTTCTGACCTCAAGAAATACTTGATTACTTTGAGGACATCTGTATTGGGAGACGTTACAGGAGTCATAGAAACAGACGGCAGCTAAGATTTCTGATTCCGCTCTGGAATCAGTACGAATATGTAATTAATGACTTGCCATGTAGCACTAACACCCTTGAAGCCTGGCACAGAGCTTTTCAAGAACTAGTCACGATAGCCCATCCAACCTGTGCCAGACTTGCAAGAAAGTTAAGGCAGGAACAGCACGCAGTTCCACTGCAGTGTAGGCAGCTTGAGCTTGATCAAGATCCTCCCAGGGAAACCAGCAAATACTCATACGACTAAACAAAGTGTACAAGCACATTTGCTCTTGGTTTTGCACTCAGAACGCCTATGAAATACCTTTCAAGACATTGCCAATGTGCTTGAGATAAATGTAATTTAATGCACACTTCATATAGTGCTGGCAGTGTTCCTTTTTAAACACAGTTTTTAAATTGTTGGTTTTAAACATTAAAGATAGATTTTTTAACATAAATGTTACACAAGCACAAACGCATCTTTTGTCTACCCTTTGTCCACACAAATAAATTATTAACATTGATTGTTGAATGTTCACTGCACAAGCACAAGCATTTAGTTTTTGTATTTCTATTCTTAGACAAGCACAAGCATTTCATTTCTGTACTTCTGTTCTCAAACAAGTCCTTGTCTGAAGCCTTGTCCCCTTTTTAAATGCTTTTAGTAACATTATATATTATATTATGCACAAGTCTGAAGCCGATGAGCTATTCCGACTTACGCAGTGGCGCAACATTTGTCCGACTACATTTTCATTTAGCGATATTTATGGCAACAACAGTTTGTCCTTTCGACATTATCACTGCGACTTTTTGTCTGCATATGTTTTGTCTGGGGACATTTTGTCCCCATTCTGATTCCTGCCATACTCAAAAGGTGGACAAGCTGTACCAGGCCCCCTCAGGAAAGTCTTTTTCCACAGGCCAACCTGGAGATTGACACTGGCTTTAGAATAGCAAATTATCAGGCCCACGTGGTCAAATACCAGAATACCCTCTATAAAAAGGCTAAAGCAGCAGCTCAGTCCTCCCAGAGGGTACCAAAAAGCAGGAGATGCTCAGGCCTTCCAGACTGGGGCTGAAGTAGGTAGACGCCTTTTAAGGTCTACCCACGATTATTTCTGATGCCTCAGCCAGAGCAGCAGCAGCTGGCATCTGCCTAAGGAGGCAGTCTTGGCTGAGGGTGTCAGTACTTGTCACAGAAAGAGCTGCACCAGGATAGATAGTGATGGCTTAATGACAATAGTAATCCACAAACAAAAAATCATGGCACTCACCATTTGCACAACGAAATTAAACAGAGAGTCCTGGTTTCTTTTTAGAAGAGAGTATTTATTTGTTTATTCAGGTTGCCCCTTAAACCAACAGACAGACCTAACTGGGCCAAGAGTACACAGAAAATGAGCTCTGACGTTTCACCTACTTGTGAGGCTTTTTCAAAGATTCAAAATACTGACCCTAGTGACAATCTGCTTATATAGCACCAAATGACCACATGATCAATTAAAACACCAATTGTGTCTATACATATTTGAACATCACAACCAGAAATGTGTATATTTTCTTTTAGCAGGTGCCAAAATATGTGCATAAATGGACATTTAACAAGTAGACATACATTAAAGGACACAGTTTAAAATACCCATACCTAGATGCCTCAGTTAGCCAGACCTTAAATATTCTTCTTAATATTTATAGGACAAATATGTCCTTATGCAAAACTGCAAGCTGACACAAAAGAGCAAGCAGAAAGAGTAAAGGAAAGAAAACAATGGGTAAATTTACATGTTTTCCAGATTTAGTGTTGCAAAGTACTGCTTTTAAAGAAATATATACAAATATTTTCACATGGTTTGGAGTTTTAACAGATATTAGGGCATTGTAGTTAGGGCTAAAAACAGATTGGCTTCTTCTCCATTTCCTCAAACTTTGATTTCATCTCACACCTGCTAACATATGTTAGATGGTGTAAGTATACTTGTCTTGGCACCTTTAAGCCATATTTTGGTAGCTTTATATAAGTATAAGTAATGGATAGCTAATCATGAAAAACAAGTATTTACACCTAGGTCCAAGTAACTATAATTGTTTCTTTGTTGTTTGACATTTTGGTTCCTCACACCTGCCCAAATAATTACCACCTTCTTTCGTCACCCCCTCCCCATTCACACAATAGGATCATTTATTGCTATATAAGTAGATTGTACGCTAGGGGTCAGTAGGCACATTCACATGGCCAACTGTGAGCCGCATTGTCAGTGGCTTACGGTGCCAGATCGATACTCCTGCCCGCGTGTTAGCTACTGTCTAGGCACATTTCCGTTGCGTGGTGTTGCATCCACATTCCTCTTTCCCTGGCTTTATGGAGTGGTTTAGGTGGTTTCCTGTGCCGTCTGAACAGCCAAACCACCTGCACCACTCAAAATTCCTATTAAACCAATAGTGACCGGAACAACAGTCAAATCGCCAGAAAGGAAAAGGACAGCAGAAAACCGACACCGTGAATGCGGCACTCAACATTTTATTAATTTTTCTTGAATTAATAAAATGAGACGCTTAGGGCAAGGTGCAGTGTGAATGAGCCTACTATCTTTGAAAAAGCCTCACAAGTAGGTGAAACGTCAGAGCTCATTTTCTGTTGTACTCATAACCCAGTTGGGTCTGTCTGTTGGTTTATGTGGCAATCTGAATAAACAAAGAAATACTCTTCTAAAAAGAAACCATGGTTTTCTTTTAATTTCATGTGCAAATGGTGAGTGCCATGACTTTGTTTCCACTGGTGTTAGTACTTGCTAGTGTTGTCCAACAATCAGTCATTAATGCCCCTTTCAGAGGATACAGGCTCTTTAGAGCAGATGTACAGGATATCCTCTCCAACCTGCAAGCTTCGGAAGGACTCTAAGGTCAGTCCATTCCTCTGCACTACCCACAACCGAAAACAGGGCAGAGGTACCCTTTCAGAGGGCTATGAACAGACCTAGGTCAGGGGCCAGACAACAGAGCAAAGCAGAGCAGAATCAGCTTTGCTGGCCCCAACCTCCTCTACAGGTGCACACCCAAAAGCCCCTAGAGGAGGACGGTGGCTGCAGCCGCTGAATCTGCTTCAGCATGACTGTTTCTTAGACCCCACCTCCGGTACTAAACTCGAGGTGGTAGTGGAGGTTCCCTTTCCTCAGGTCTGCTCCTACAGTGAGCCCAGAACTGGGAAATGGGTATACAAACCCATATCACCACCAAGGTGAAATAGTGCCAAAGAATTTATTTCAAAAGTATTCTGAAGTGTGAGTGAATTAAAATGAGCTTTTAGGCAGTCAACATTGGGGTTGTTTCAGGAATTAAAGGTAGAGGAACTGAAAACTAGGGAAATGGAAGATGAGTGGAAAAGAGAAAAACTATTAAGGAAATTGGACCACAGTTACAATCAATAGTAATATTAAAACTAGAAATTACACAAAGGAGTCCATCAAAATGTAACCATCTAACAGTTCATAGTACTAGACTCAACACCATCATGCAAAATTCTAGTGAAATATGATGTAAACCGAAGGTGGTGATCCACGAGTATATAACAAGGAGATAGATTCACTGCAACAATAATTTGGGATATCAAAAACAACTACTATTAGAAATTGTTAGCATATTACACAAGTAAAGCAGCATTAGAAAAGAACCAACTGGTTATTAATCTAACATACTGTAATACCAAAAGTATAGTAAAATAATTAATGGCTCTCATTTTTTTCTCATAAGAAACCCATGGTGTAATTTGCCATTATAAATGAATGTTTATAATGGCAAACCTACGCCGGGTTACCCTACAACTGCACATGTGCCACTCTGCTCTGCCCTTCTATTAGCCGGAGACTGTGATTTACCGCCAGAGACTACACACGACTCTTGACTGTGGTAAGTATAAAAACAAAAACAAAATAAAGCTGAGCTAAAAGTGGGCTACTTTTGAGGGGAAAACAAACAAACATTTAGGTGTCCTTCAGCAGCCGTGTCCTACCACAAACTCAGTCAGGATTGGGGACGCAGCTGCAAAGATGTTTTATTTTATATAACTGCTGTGGGAAAAATGATAACCATCAGTTATATAAATAAAACATGGAGTGGTGTATAAACTCGAATTTTACATGCACCCTTGGTGTTGGCTCTTGCACAAACTCCTTGAGCTTTGCTGTTGGGGTTTATGTAGCATCCAACACCTTGGGTGTGTGTAACATTCTATACATTACACACACTCCCATACTTTATCTCTACAAGTTATTTTCTAAACAGGCAAAAATGTTGTTGTCTATTCAGAAAACACATTTGTTATAAAAATAGTTTGTAGTCAAGTTTGTCTTTTAAACCAGACTCATTTCCTTGACAAATAAGTTGTGATGTCATAAGCAGAGAATTATGACTTCAAATCAGTTATAAGCAAAGTGAACTGAAGAAGTCTCGACAACTGAGATCATGTTTTAATGAAAATACCTTTAGTAATAAAAATTCAGACCCTGAAATTCAAATTGTGGGGGAATCTTATGAAGCTGAGTTCTGCTGATGCCAAATGTGAAGTTTTCTCATTTGAAATTAGGATATCTCAGCTGGCCCAGTAGCTGAGGTGCTGGACATCTTACCTCGCTATGCCAGTGACCGAGGTTTGGGAATGGACTGGAATCGTGGGGTGCCAGCACAGGGAGGGAGAGTAGGAGCAGGATTGAGCAGCCAGAAGGCTGCTCTCCTCTCTTTGGGGTGGTTGCCCCTCTCCCACTTAATCCCGCTGCCAAGGAGGGTGCCTTGAGGCGCGGCGTGCCCATGCCTCCACATGCATGCGCGTGCCTGAGGCAGAGGATCGGGGAGAAAAATGGAAAAGTACAATAAAGTACCTATGGGAAAAAATTAGGACATCTCTTTTACACAGTAATACACAACAGGGTGTGTGTTATCATGGGTAATCCCACAGATTTAGTGTGTTGGAGTACAAGGTTGCAGGGAAAGGCATTTCATCACCTAAGAAGTGGTGTTATCCCAAATGATAACACACACCCTGTAGTGTAGTAATGCTATTATGAAATGGTTGAAATGTTAACAAAAGATATTTTTGCCTTTGATTTTGTGTTAAAGTATTATTGGAGATAACACTACAGCTTGAAATATGTTGGCCAATTACATTCTTGGGTTTCTCTTACCTATTTGATAATTAGCTTAGTCTATAGAGGGAATAAGCAGTAGAAGACAGGAAGTAATCCTCCAGTTGTACAGGTCACTGGTGAGACCACATCTGGAATGCTGCAAGATACTGGAGTCCACACCTGAGGAGAAACTGCGACAAACTAGAGGCAGCACAGCGCCAAGGCAGTCAAGCTGGTCCAGGGACTAGGGGACAAGACATATGAAGAAAGACTGCAGGACTTGAACATTTACACCCTCAAAAGAGAAGGGAAAGGGGTGGCATGATTGAAACAATATAAAATGGACAGGAAATCCCTGTGTCCTTAGTTGGCTGAGACTTGGTTCTAGCCCGTGGTAGTGCTTAGCACCACCAATGGCTAAAACAAGTCCCTGCCAACCAGAGCAACTCAGAATTCATAAGCCACTTAGTTCCCAATTCCATCACAGACATGGTTGCAACATTTACTCAGTATATAAAACTTCAACTAGGCTGTAAAATAAAAGTCCATTAAATTAAAGTAAGTAAATAATTTATTGTTATTTTCACTCGAGCCACTTCCTACACACATACACAAATTTAAAAATCAAATACTGTTCAGAGTTTCCATTGCTGCTGTTTCTTTGATGACCATGAAAAATCCCCTCCTATCCTTCCAGTTTTCCAGAGAACTCCTGCTCCTTACCTGGAAACAGATAAAACTGAGGTTCTGGCTCCATTTGAGGCTTGTGTTTGTCTGTGTGTGTTTGCTAGTGGAATTCTGAAGAATTTTGAATTCATGTATTCCAGGTTACCATTCTGTGTGTGGGGGGGGCAGCATGAGGCATTCTACTATTGGAATAATGCAGAGCTTTCAAATTCTTCTATTCCATGGTAAACAGTCACACAGTCTATTGAATGTGAAGAAAGACAGATGACTGACAGGTGAAAAACATCTCTGGAGGGACTATTTTACATTATTTAGCAACATTTTTCCAAAACTGACGCTATACGCTACTTCTTTACTCAAAGAATAATCCCACTGTGGAATTCACTTCCAAAAACAATAGTTGAATCCTTAAGTTTTACAGATTTTAAGCACCAACTAGATTGTTATCTTATGAACCAAGGATAATGTTCCACATTGGCTGAGTCATACATACATGGGCTAAGGCCTTCAGTATGACTATCTTACCATAGTATGAACATTTTATTATATTTTTGTGACTTTGACATTTTTAGGGTGTTCGTTTTTTAAAGTTGCCTATGGGCCATTTTATATAAGCAATAAGGCACTCAGGGACATTAGTGGTATTAGGTTTACCCCATGGTCAGGATCTGAAAGCACTGGCAACTGCCTCATGCCTCACTATGCCCCTGACCATGTGGTAAACCTAGTACCACCAGTGCCCCATCGTGCCTTATTGCTTAATGCAAGTACTTGCATGGATAAACTGTGTGAACGCCAAGAAACTATTCTGGAGTTCTAATACAGGGACAAGGGGATATTCACGTAAACTTGCAAGGTGGGGAGAGATACAAGAGGGATGTCTGCATTGACTTTTCATGGAAAGAGTGGTGGACAAGTGGAACAAGCTGCCGCAGGCAGTGGTACATGCCAAGTCCATAAGAAGCTTCAAGCAGGGATGGGACAAGCATTATGGTATTAGTTAGAAAAGGGTGGCCACTAGGGCCAGTACAGTGTAGTTAGGTATGGTGGGCAGACCGGATGGACCGATGGGCCTTCGTCTGCTGTCAGTGTTTACGTATCTTTGTATCTCTTCCAAATGCAATAATTCTAATGGAACCTAAACAGGATGTTAGCATGCATAAGGAGAGCTTCACCAGTCACAGAAGGAGGTAGTGCTGCCTTTATGCAGGTCACCGTTCGACCAAACCTGGTTTACTACAGTATGTGTAGTCATGGAGCTGACATCTGAGGAAGAACAGAGATGCTGTAGCTTGGAAACCATACCATGAAAGGGCAACAGAACTGACCGACGAAAGTATACTACAAATATTCAGTTACATGCAGAGTTACAATGTGGTGAACTCCACAGAACTGGTCAAGTTATGGAACAGTTCATTTACCAAGGACACTATCTCAAGCTGGAAGGGGAGGGGTTAGAAAGGAAGTTAGGAAGCATTTTTCACAGAGAAGGTGGTGAGCGGGTGGAAAGGTCTAACAAACAATATGCCCAGTGCTGTGTCTATAGCTGGGTTCAAAACACAGTGGAACACCTTTAAGGGGTATTATTAGGAAGTAATCAATTGTAGCACTTGAGGAAAAACCTGATGGATTTGTGGTTATTTCTGTTCTTACTCTTCTGTGTTTGATGTGATGTTTACATGGTAACATTATTGTTTTGTGATTATTTGTTAACATTTTGAGTACCTATTTTTGGCTGTATTTTGAGGACAACTTCCTGTTTTCATTAAACTTGCTATGAAATTTCTTTGCTATCAGCACATTGTTTTGGTGACTTAATTGTATATATTTTTGGGTTTGTGATTGGTTGTTAGAGTTCCAACTCTGTTTGGGCTATATTTTGAAAAGCAACTTAGTTATTAGTTTATTTAGTTATTTATTTGGCATGTCTGCAACAAAGATAACCCCGTAAGATGCAGTGTGTCTCATATTTGTGGGGTCCTAGGGAGGAAGGCAGCAAACCAAGAGTACTGAGCTCAAAACAAAATTATAATCAAATGTAGTATGGAGAAGATGGCCTTTGCTATCAATTCATAAAATGTTAGCACACCTTGTCTGTGGTCGCTTTATAACATATGCACTCTGGCTGTTACTGTTTGCTAATATTTCTTGGCGCTTTCAGAACCTGAGCTGTGGTTACTTTTAAGTAAGTTACGCTCTGGTTTGTGATTGGTTGTAAACTTTTCAACTTAATTTGGGCTATATCCTGAGAAAAACTTGTCCACTTGTCATAAAATGTGGTATGAAGTTCCTTGTGACTAATTCTTGAAGCTGTCATCATGGTCTTCTAGTTATGTACACATTCTGGCTTGTGTTTGACTGAAAATATTTCAATACGGCATTTTGGTTATATCTTGTAACCAACATACAATTATAATCAAGCCTTATAAGGATGATTTCTGCTTCTAATTCTTGAAGGTGTCAACATTTCAGCTATGGTCTCCTAAAACTTAAAAGAATTAGTCTTCTCCATACAGCCCCACACTTTGGTCATAGGCAGGAGGCCTTAGACAGGAGGCACTGGGAACATGCAGTGTAAAACATTTTACTGCTTGACCATTACCGATGTCCTAACACCCTCCACATAGATGCTGGCAAGGTATCTGCTACACTGAACAGCATCTGCTTTGCTTCATCTGCTTTAGACTCAGCTTCAATATATACAACTTCAATGCCTTCTTCTCCTCCCTCAAATTTGTATGCTGGAGAATCTCTGCCTGAAACTGAACTTTTCAGTTCCAACCTTTGAAGGCATGCCTCAAACCAGGTGGTCACGAGGTAGGTCGCTGGACCACTCCTCTGATCTCCTCTCAACTCCTCTGAGTCGAAAAGGCACTGAGCTCTCCTCCACTAAGCTAGTATCAGGATGCACGCTGAGGTGGTGGTGACAGGAGAACTTTGACCCCTTCTGGGTGGTCGGGGAGCACCCAGTATGGTCCAGTCATCTTCAGTGCCAGACCACCCCATCATCAGCATCAGCACCCTTGGTGTTAATCATTTCTTTCACCTTGATGCTGGGCTCGGTGTCAGTGTTGCATGCTGTGCCAGCTCCAGGGTCCATGTTAGCACTGATGCTGGAATCACTGTCAACACCGCTAGTGGAGTCAGTGTTGGCATCACTGGGGTTTTGGTGTTGGTGTGGACACCATTACCTCTTGCAGTATTGGCACCAAGTTGAGGCTCAGTGCTGGTGTTGGGGCCTCCATCAGTGCAAGCTAGGTATCAACACAAGATCCAGGTTGGTTTCTGCAGCAGGGCCACATGGACCACGGCCAGTCATTGTCCTACCAAGGGCCCCCTTGAGGACCACCCTTAAGCTTCCACCACTGCTGGAGCTGATTAGAGAGACTCTACCACCTCTTCCCTAAGGTGAGGCATTTGTGGGAGCCAGTTAATCAAGGTCAAGGCATGGGCAATGTGAGCCCACCAAGTCACTGATACCACCAAGGCTTCCACCTCAAGTGACTCAGGCCCTTTTGATAGGGTGGTAGAGACCATTGTGCCCCAGAACCCATCGCCCACCACAATACCACTAGTGGATGGAGAATGTAAATTGCTGGTTTAGGGAGTTTGACCCAGCACTTTTCCAGGCTCCTCACTGGGCTGTCTCTAGCTACTGGTGGCTTTATTGCCTCCTCTACCTTGGCGTCCTCTCTGAGGGATAACGAGTTATCCTTCCATCTCCCCAGCAGCAGAACACAGCACGTATCAGTTATTCATGAGGATACTGTAAACCCTCCTTAAAAACCTTCAGTAGATCAGGACTTGTCTGGTAAACTACAGACCTGTCTCTACCCTTCCTTTGTGGGAAGGTTATTGAGAGTGTGGTGGCTGTGCATCTGGAGACCTATTTAACAGCTCACAACATCTATGAGCCTCCAATCAGGATTTAGGAAAAGGCATAGTACTGAGACTGCCCTAGATCGGGTGCTGAATGACCTCTGGTGGTGAGGAATCAGGGATACGTTCCATTCTAGTTCTCCTCGATCTCACAGCAGCATTTGACACCATCAACCATGGGGTGCTGATGGAGCGTCTCTTGGGTATGTTGTGGACTAACGGGTACAGTCCATATTTGGTTTAGATCTTACCTCACCAGCAGGTCACGGCGTGGTATCGGGGTTTATTCCTCAGCTCCCATGCCCTGCTGTGTGGGGTCACACAGGGTTCCGCTTTGTCCCTCATGTTGTTCGGCAGTGTACATGCTACAACTGGGGACATTGTAAGAGTGGTATGGGCTGAGTTTTCACTGCTATGCAGATGATACTCAGCTCTACATGTCCTTGCACCTGAGCAGCAGAAGATGGTCTCCATATTGAACACCTGCCTGAGCGAGATCCAAGATTGGATGAGGGTGAACTGGTTGAGGATGAATCCAGATACGACTGAGGTACTGGTGCTGGAAGCTGATTGCCAGGGGATGAGGTGCAGTCTGGTTGAGTCTCAGGGCTTAGACTGGGGACTCCCAGCTGCGTACCTCTGACTGGGTGAGGAACCTTGGCGATCTTACTTTGAAAGGGTTCCTGCAGTAGGTCTTCACATATGGGACTGCCCCTGGCATCAGGTCACATGACAAACTTGCAGCTAGCGATCGATCAGCGGGACTGCCCTCCATCGTCAGGTGATGTGGCGTCAGCTCGACTATAAAGGGGCAGTTCCACCTATGCTCCAGTTCTTTCCTGCTGTCATGCCAGTTCATCCAACAGGCGTGGTAGAACAGCAATCAGTAGCCCAGTCAATTCGGCGTTTTCATTTATTTTTCGCGTAAAACTTTCTAAAACACTTACACAGTGTGCGTCTTGTCAAAAAAAAAGTGCTCCAGTGCGATGCCCAGATTCCACAGGACGACCACCGCTGCCTCCTCTGCCTGGAGCCTAGGCACAACCTCGGCTGGAGTGTGCTGTCTGCCAAGGATTCAACCAGGCCACCCAAACCTGATGCAGGCAGACTCTTGAGGCCCACCTTCTGTCCCAGAGGCAAGCTTCCGTGGAAAAGGAGCTTCAGGAGCTGCAAGAGGTCATCGTCACCAGCCCCTGAGAAAAAAAAAAAAAAGAAGAAAGACAAGGAGAAATGCCAAGAGAAGCCCTTCTCCACAGGGAAAACCAGCCGGGCATTAGTCGGCGACCAGGGTGGTCCCTCAACAACCGTGAGTACCACTCCTGCTGGGCCTTCATCCACTCCCGTGGGCTGAACGCCTTCTCCCCTGCCGAGGTGAGCGGGCAGCGGGGTCACCTCTCTAGAGGTGTCTGTTAGGTCTCACACTAGTAGCACTGCTGATAAGTCACCCTCTCACTCCACCGCGGGCACCCGGCCGCCAGCCCGATAAACTTGACCACTGCCTTTCTACGCGGTCCAACCCGGCCGTGCCTGATAATTCGGTGGATGGGTCTTCCATCGACCGGCGCGGGCGCCTCTACTCTCCCGTCAGGCTCCCTTGAGGACTCTGACCCCAGGTCGAGTGTGCTGGTGGGGAACCTTCATCCCTGCGGTCTTTACCCCCCAGGGATTCGCCACCTATTCCGACTTATCTCTCCCATTGGCACGTGCACGGATCTGTCTTTGGGGTCCCTACGATCTTCCCCATCACCATGTTCTTTTTCCTCCTCTGGAACCCTTCCTCCCCAGGATCCGTCGCTGGACTTAGGTACTTCAGGCATGGACCCTCCTCCCATGGGACCTGCGGGCATTACACCTGACCGCTGTCGCTGCCTAGCATCCCTTCGGTGCCTCCCTCAGGTCAGGGCTCAGTCCTTCTGCTGGCCCCTCTGGCGGTTTTCAGGGCCTGAAGCTCATGTTCTGCAGCTGGGTGGCCTGCAGCCAGACAATATTCCTCCAAGCGCGGGCTGTGTTCACTTGGCCTTGGGTTACCCGCATACACCAGATTTTCCCACTGATGCGGGTTACCCATCACTGGGCTACCTGACACCAGGCTATCCACCGTCAGGATACCTGACACCAGGATATCCTTCGCCGGCTTTTCAGGGCCAAGTCTATACCAGTTTCCTTACTGGCATCACCCACACAGTTCGCCTCTTCTCCTGGTATTCTGGGTACCAGTCTCCATCTCTCCCTCCTCCACCACCACCGCCAACCATGAGGCCATCCTGGCATGGTGGCAGGATGCTAGGACGCAACTCCTTTCTGAACTAAAACAGTCTCAGCCGGTAGGGGGTACCCTCTTCCTAGGGCACCACCCTAATCGGTCCCTTCTGGCCAAGCCTCAGGTTCTCTCCCAGTGGGGACACTGGCGTGGACCCTCCCTGCCTAGCAGGTCGGACTCTTCTGAGTCTGATGAAGACTCAGATATCATCCAATCTGAACCCCTGCTCACTGGTCGAACCCCCAACTAAGGAGTCCCCTAAATCACCCCTGAAGACCCTTTCTTTGGGAGCTCTTGAGAACCATCCAGAAAGCTTGTGGCTGGCCATCCAAGGAGTTAGACCCTCAGCGCAAGAGGCTTGCTGAACATTTGGACCTTGCCAGTGTGGATCCCCATCTCATTTCCCCTTGGATGGGTCCCACTTGAGGATCTCAGCGTCCATCATATGGCAACAGCCTCCTCCATCCCAGCTGTTTCCCGGAAAGCTGACAGAACCTACTTCCCCTTGAAGGATCTCTCCCTACCACCCAGGCCAAAGCCAACTCTATGGTCATTACTGCAGCCCATGACCAATCGGCACATCCAGCACTTAAGTTCCTCTCCTCCGGACAAGGATTCTAAGCAACTGGATCAGTATGGCAGGAAAATCTATGCCTCATCCACCTGCGCCATCAGGTCCTTAAACTACTTTTCATACATGGTGGCCTTTCAAAAGTCCTTGCTCTTGGAACTTGAGAAGGATCTCCAGGGTATCCCAGATGAACAGCTTAGGGCTAAGCTCCTGGAAAAAGTGCGGATGAATAAATCATCCTGCCATCACGCCTCCGAGCCACTTATGAATCTGTGGACTCTATAGCTCGGGCTGCTGCCTCAGGAATATGCCTTAGGCGCCTAACCTGGCTATGCCTGGCAGGTTTGGCACAGGACATTCAGTTGTCCCTGCTGGATGCACCGTTTAGGTGTCCAGTTCTCTTTGGCAGTGATACAAACATGTCACAGAAGCCAGCAGAAGAAGGCCATTTGGTCTGTCAAGTCTGCTCATATTGCAGGGTCCACAGCTTGAGCTAATGTCCCTGCCCTTCCACTCTTCCCATCCTCCTACCCAAGATTCTTACCTTCCCCATGCCTATCCCAGCCTCTCTTAAAGCTGCCCACTGTCTTCAATGAGATGACTCTTCAGCAGCACATTCCAAGTGTCTACCACCCTCTTGTGAAGAAGTGCTTCCTGACCTCCCTTTCAAACCTTCCACCCTCCAGCTTAAGACTGTGCCCCTTGTGATATGGTTGCCACTCAGCTTAAAGAGACTTTCCTTATCAACCTTATTTATCTCTTTTAAGTACTTGAATGTCCCAATCATGTCCCCTCTCTCTCTCTCTCCTGTCTTCCAGGGAGTACATGTTCAGTGCCCTCAACCTCTCCTCGTATGCCTTGCCCTTTGACTGGCTATCATCTTTGTAGCCCTCCTCTGTACCTTCTCCAGCAGGTTAATGTCCTTTTTGAGGTGCAGGCACCAGTACTGAATGCCATACTCTAGATGCAGCCTTACCAGTGACCTGTACAAGGGCAGTATAACCTCCTTCTCCTACTATTGATCCCCCTAGCTATGCATCCCAGCATCTGCTTGCCTCTTGCTTGCTGCTTTCTTTGCACTGCGTGGAGTGCTTCAGGTCACTAGGATCATCACTCCCAGGTTCTTCTCCTCCTCTGATGCAGATGCTTGTACTCCAATAATGATAATAATAGGTTTTATATAAGGTGCAAAACAGTATATATATATACAAGTACAGTTCAAAGCATAAAATGTGCATATAATAAACATGAGGTAATGAGATAATGCTCATATAGGGTAAGAAATGTTCACTGCAATATACAGAATATGAGATCATTCACTACAGTATACAGAATAAGATAATGTGCACTACAGGTTACAGAGGAGAGAGTCCCATAAGGAGAGGTGACGGGGCTAGTATGGGGCTAAGCTTTCTCAGACAGTCAATACACTGTTAGAGAACACGGGCAGGTACCTAGGTGGCAACACATTGAAAATGAATTTGGTGACGCTTTATGAGCAGGGAACAGATGGTAAAATGGAGGAGGAAATGAATGAGTGAGATAGGCATACAAAGCAGTGGGAGGAGATTAAACACAAGGAGGCTTGGGGGAGGACCCGAAAAGTGAGCCTCTGCAGTTAATTGACCAGTGGGACCCTCAGAGTAATATTTACTGGTTCTGAGACTATGTATCTGTGGTATTTACTGGTACCGAGACTAGGCACCGAGCAGGCAATCAAGGTACCATATATAGTATGAGGAATAAAGAAGGGGTAAGAGATATAGCAGGTACAAGGTATATTCAGTAATGCTAATACCTGTTGTCATTTTGCTGATCAGTGGAAGCAGTTACAGGACTCCTTGATGGAGCATGTATAAAGCATTTTGAATGCCGAGAAATTGATAGGGTGAACCAGTTTTAAGGATTTGTGTAAACTGTTCCATAGTACAGGTAGTATCTATCTTATGGAAGACCTACGAAACGCAAATTGATTTTGGCATGGTAAGTAAGATACAGGAGGCACTTCTCAGAGCGCATTTACACTATGTATAGTGGAAAACAAGACGATATATATTGCAGTAGTTTTTGAGTGATTGTTCTAAATGTCCAGTAAGTGGCTCTTTTCTGTCTGCTGTAGGCAAGGGATGTCCAACCCATTGTAGCGATAAAGAGCAGTGGTGTGTGGAGCACGGGGCACCAGTGGTGAATTTTAAGGCTCTGTGGCACAATACATCTAGTTTGGCTAGTGCAGAGACAGGGCCTTGGCCATACAAAAAGTCAGCATAGTCCAGCAGAGGTAGGAACATGGTGAGTACTAGTCTCTTCTTGGCATCCTGGGTGAGCAGCTTCCTGATTCTATAAAAGAGACCAAGCCTCTGCTTGAGCTTTTAAGAAGTTCCTCAATATGTTCAGTGAAGGAGAGCTTGAGGTTGATCCAGACTCCCAGGTATTTGAATTTTGTTTCAAATTCTAGTGGCTCGATCTAGGAGTTTGGTAATCTGGGAGTGGATCCTCTGCGTAGCAAGGTTGCATGTATTTGTAAATTGTGAGAAAGCATTGCCTTTTGTTTTTTGCATTCAATAGTAATTTGGTTAAGTAGCTGTAGTTGCAATTGATTAAGCTCCTGCTGTAGCTCCATGCAGGCTGCTTCCGGGAAGGTCTGTCAATATAGAGTACCGTATCATCTGCAAATAGATGGATGTTGGCAGATTTGATTCCTATGTTGAGTCTATTAATGTAGATTGCAAATAGCAGTGGACCCAATAGTGAGCCTTGCGGTACACACTGCAGCAGAGGTTTCAGAGGTGAGAATTCTCCATCTACCTTAACCTGCTGCTGGTGACCTATAAGATAAGCTTGAGAACCATTTCAGTGTGGGAAGTCAATGCCAATGTTACAGAAGGATACCAAGAGCAATTTGTGGTAGAGTATCAAATGCCTTGCTTTTTCCATAAGAATATTCGCACACGAGAGTTCTTGGCATCTATGGCCTCTTGCCAGTCATTGATAACCTTTGCCAGGCGCGTGGTTGTGCTATGGCATGGCGGAATCCTGATTGTAGAGGGTTTAGCAGATTTGTGGATTCCAAGTAGTTTCTAAGTTGTGTACTTACTATTTTTCTACCGTTTTGGATAGGATGGGGAGTAAAGAGATTGGCCTGTAGTTGTTAAGGTTGCTTGGGTCACCCAACTTGAGAAGGGGAATCACATGGGTGTTTCCATATTGGGGGATATCACCATGCAGTAGAGACAGATTGAAGAGATGCATGATGGGCATGGCCAGGGCTTGGAAACTAATTTTAGGAAGTACAGTCTATGAGGTCAGCACCAGCGCCTTCCTTGTATCTAAGTGAAGGAGCAGGTCTTCAACCTCCTTCAGCGTTGCAGGTTGTAAGGAGAGCACTGCATCCACAACCGACTACTAGGTCCTGCGTCCGAGTTGGAAATGAAGGGTATTGGCAGTGGAGGTGTCGAATGCTAACCTTGCGGTAGCAAATGATTATTAAGTTGGTCGAGGATTAACTGTTTGTCTGTTACCATAAGGCCACCCTTGGATATTTTTGCAGGTAGAGTTGGAGGCACATGACCTTTGATTTCTTTAAGGGTCTTCCAGAATTTAGCAGAGCACCTGGCGAGGCGTCAAGTTCAGCCTGGGAATAACTAGACTTGGCCTCCGGACCATCTTGGTGCATACGTTCCTTGCCCTCCTAAATGAAGACCAGTCTGCCAGACTTGGATCTTCAAGCATTTTCCATAGGTAAGTCTCTATTAAGTGAATAGCCTTCAGCTCTGCAGTAAACCATGCATGATCTCTTTTGGTGCAGTTTTTAACAAGTGCGGTTTGTCTCTTGCCCCTGCCATTTCGAAGATGTTATATGCTTTGTTTACTGTTTGCAAGATAAAGTCTATCATCTTAGAGTCCCTAGTCAATGTAATGCACAGAGTTAAAGTTCAATGATTCCTTTTAACAGTATATTTGGATGTTGAGGATATTTTTAAGGCAGATCGCACTCAGGTGATGAAGCAGTGGTCACTAATATCTGAGAAGAGTACACCAGCATGGGAGAACATGTTTACCTTACTAGGATAATGTCTAGCAGTGTGCAGTTATTTGGATTCTTTTGTTTGGGCATGTTACTTCTGTTATGAGCTGTGACAGCCCAAGGAGTCACAAAGGTTTTTGAGTGGTTTGGAGATACTGGAACATCAGTCCAGGTTAAGGTCACCCAATATGGCTACTTCAGAGGACATGGACCCTAGGATGCTATTTAGATGGTCTAGGAGTAGCAACCCAGCCGATGGGGATTACTAAGTGGTCTCTTCGAGTCCAATGGGACCAACGGTTGGACGACATGGACCAATTGGTCATGATCTCCAACTGCACTAAGAACGCAGAGGAATGGATGCCTTGGAGAAGAAGCTTTTCACTACGACTGGGTCTCCCTTACTCTAGTGTCCCACCCGCTGTGCATGGCAGTCTATCAAAGATGCCTGTGACGCTAATGAGCAGCTAGACAGTCGGACACAACCTCTGTCACTCCACTCTTTAGAAGCTAAAATAAATGTTTATATTGAGATGAAAAAGTAATAAATACCTAAATAGTTGGCTATCAATATTAGGAAGATGGAGGAGTACCTCGCTTCAGCGAAAACACCCGTAACACCAGGAAATCAACCTTCAAAGTCGACGCAGCTGAATCGACATCGGGAACAGGGCCTATCTCGTCATCTGCAGCGGAAATGGTCCTAATCAGCTGTGTGGTGTCTGACTAAATTTTACAGAATTTAAACCCAAGGCTGGACACTGTCAAGGAGAAAATTACTTCTCTTACCTTACAGGTTGGCAAAAATACCAAGCAAATCACAGAGTTAGAGCAACGGGTGTCAGATGTTGAAAATGCCATGAGGTGGCTCCCAGACAAAGTAAAGGGCCTAGAAAAAGAGTTGGAGTTGGAGGAACTATGTGAGATAGTGGACTATCAAGAGAACTATAACAGGTGGGGCCTCCCAAAAGGCAAGGAGGGAAGGAATCTTACTGAGTTTTGCTTGGTGATACTGCCTAAATTATTGGACCTCAATTTGAAACAAGGGCAGCTCAAAATTGAACAGGCCCACAAAGCCTTAGCTCCTTGTCCAGGACCAGGCCAGCCACCTAAGCAGATAATCTTTCACCTGCATTATTTTGGAGACTGGATGGCAATTATGACCGCATGTCGGCAAAGTGGGAGATCATATACAAAGGCACCCGGCTTACCATACACCAGGATCTTTCCCAGTGCATCTTGAAGAAAAGGCAAGCATTTAACAATATCATGGATATGCTGAGGGAGAGAGGCATTGAATTCATGACGGCATACCCAGCAGTGGCGAGGATAAAATCGGAGGTGCCACTTACTCCTTTTGGGAGCCTGAAAAGCTGAAGAATTATCTGGTGAAATGGGACAAAAAGAATGGACAGAAATGATTCAGTAAAGGAATCACTAGCATAATATATGAGTGTGGGCCTGGTTTGTTATGAGTTACCGAGGGCCTATACCTCTAACGGCCATTATAATGGCGGCTTCCCAATGTTGGAGAGACCTCTGATAAATACTGTGATCTGATATGGCGCGTTTGGGAATACCTGAAATACAGAAGAAGTTTTTTGCAGCTGTACCTGGGAAATCGTGGGATTTGCCAACCTCAAGGTTTACTTGGCCAGAATAGACCATCAAAGATCATATTGTGAGAAAATGACCTCTCTACACCACTGGATGACTTTATGGGCAGAAAGCATGATATGAAAGAACACTGAAGCCTTTAAAGCGATGCAGTTTGAGGTGAAAATAAATTGTTTTTGAGGCTGCAGGAACAAGGACAATACAGGTCAGTGGGGCGGGGGTGAGACCAGTGCATGATGTTGAGGAGCGGGTCTCCCTTCTCCTCAGGCCTAGGCCTAACCCAGAACAAGAAGGACATGAAAAGGGGCAAGATGAAGGCCAAAACATCTGATAAAGGAGATGTGGAGATCGGGGGTGAAAATAAAAGGTTTACTGAAAAAATGGCAATGGGCGGAGACAATAGGAAGAAAGGGCACTTCTCTTTGTGAAGGGCTAATGATTAAGTGATGGCTCCAGGATACGCTGAGGACAATAATAACTTACCTGGTAAAAGGATAAGAATTGGAGGTTGTTCCAGCGGGTTGGAAGGAGGGAGGGGTACGAGATGTGGAACCCAGAGGGTCGGGATATATCTCGACATGGAGGGAATCTCACAACACAGCTCACTCATGTATAGGTGAGTGAGATAACGGGATTTCTCGCTCCATATTGTGGGAAGGGCGAAGATACCAACTGAATTAGACAATCTCAGTGATAATATGCATATTAAGGAGAGTGGAGGGAGGGAGGTGTGGGTGGGATACATGCTTTGGAACTGTAGGAATAGTTTTACCACTTGTTCCTCAAGAGGAATTATGAGAATGGGTAGAAAATCTGTAAATATATCGGACAGAGGTTTGGGGAGAAGGAGGGAAATGAGAAAGACAAAGTTGTACTTGCATTTCTAAGGTTTCTACTGTTTAGCTTGTTGCTTTTTATGTACTGTGCTATTTGCAGCTTATTATGAAGCATGGGACACAATGGGTGGGGAGGGGTTAGTTGGGGAAAGTTAAAGGTTGTGGTTTGCTTTTTCTAACAGTGTTACTGTATAACAGTATCTGTGACTGAAACATGTTTTTTGACAATTATGACAGAGTTGAGACTTAATGAGACACATAATAGGGGATAAGAAGGGAACTAGTAAATCATCGCCCATATGGATAGTAGAGCTATTGCTGATGTGTTCATGTCATGGAATGTTAAAGGCTTTAATTCCCCAAAACAGACCAAAGTATTAGCAGCCCTTAAAAGAAAGCACACCCAGATTGCCATGTTGCAAGAAACACACTTAACCCCTAAGGAACATGGGAAATTGGTGGGGGAATGGGTGGGGGCATGTTTGTGGCCTCGTACTCATCACATAAGAGAGGAGTAGTAATATTAGTCCATAGGAACTTCCCATTAGAAGTAACTAAAATTGTAAAGGATAACAAAGAAGGAAGATCTATTATTGTAAGAGGTAAAGTTAGGGGACAGGAACCAACTGTGGAAGTGTTTACACTCCAGCAATCCACGATCCACATTTCTTTCATGAATTACTGGATGTACTCAACAAAGAACAGTTTCAGGCTGCTTATGGAGGGTTTTAATAGTATGATGGATTGGCAACTTGGATTATTCAGGACTGGGACGTAGACAAAATAGAGTTACTGAAACATGGATAAGGGGCTAAATTACCTGGAACTAGTAGACAGCTGGAGAACAATCTAGCCCTGGTGCCAGAGAATATACTTGTTATTCTATACCACATAAGTCATGGTCCAGAATAGACTATATCTTTGTGCACAGAAAAATGTACTCAAGGGTAAAGGAGGTGTCTCATTGGCCAATTATTATATTGGATCACTCTGCAGTACAACTGAACATCAGACTAGGTGGGGGTACAAGGGCAGGGAGCCTGGAGATTTCAGCATACCTCTTATGTAAGGAAGACTTTCAAACTATTTAAAGTCACAGTGGGATGAGTATTGAAACTATAACAAGAACTTGGTAGCATCAAAGGGGTGGTTTGAGAGGCAGGAAAGGCATTCATGCAGGGTGCAATAATACGTTATACAGTAAAGATAAAAAAAACGAAGAGATAGGATTAACAAACTGGAAGCTGAAATTAGGACGCTAGAGCTGGAAATACTAAAAGGGAATAAAGAAGAGGACAGAGCCCAGCTAAAGTTAGCAAGGAGGTGCTTAATGACATTCTTAATGGTGAAGAGAGGAAAGATTGTTCTTAGCAAAACAAAGGATATACGAGGGGAAATAAACCAGGCCATTACTGGTTAAGCTAATAAAAGGAGGGAGGGTGTTGAATAAAAATATTAGCATCGGGACAAATCAGGCAAGCTTACTAACATAGAGGAAGAAATTAAACAGGAATTTATGGATTTTGATGCCAAGCTCTACCAGGCAGAATGTAGTGGCACACAAAATGATGCAAAGCAGTTTTGGATGGTATAAGGTTACCCACCCTGGAGGAGGCACAGGCTAATTGTCTAGGAGCACCTATTATGCCTGGGGAAGTGAGGAGGGCAATAATGAGTCTCAAATCAGGAAAAGCTGGGGACTGGATGGGTTTGGGGCTGAGAACTATAAAATACTGAAAGATAAATTGGTGAGTCCTATGTGTGAACTAATAGAAGAGGCAAAGGGGAGGGATTACCAGCCTTGTGTACATTGGCTAATATATGTGTCCTATTAAAGCCGAGGAAAGATAGCCTAGAGTGTGCGTAGTACAGACCCATCTCCCTCCTCAACTGAGACTGCAAAATAATAGCAAAAGTTTTAGCCACATGTTTGGAAAAAATATTACCACAAATTATACATCCTGACCAAACTGGCTTTGTACAGGGTAGAATGTCATACCATAACATGTGAAGGCTCCACAATATGATCTGGTGGGGACTTGGAACCCTGGGTGGGCATGTGTTCTATCTATGGATGCAGAAAAGCGCTTGATAGAATTGAATGGCCATATTTGTTTGACTGCTTTACACCGATTTGGGGTTGGAGATGGGTTCATTAGCCTAGTAAAATGCTATACTGCTAACTGAGGGCGCATGTAATGGCCAATGCACCTTCAAAGGACTTCAGACTATAATGAGGCACGAGGTAAGGGGGTGTCCCTCGCCCCTTATTATTTGCCATAGCAATAAAACCCCTTGCAATCAAAATAAGAGAGAGTCAAGAGGTCAGAGGGATCCCGGATCGAGAGAGAGAGGCACAAACAGGATAACATTACATGCAGATGATCTGCTACTGTTTCTCCACAACCAAGAGGTCGGTACCAGCACTGCTAGAAATAGTGCAGGAGTTTGCAAGCTTTCAGGCTATAAATTAAACTTGCAAAATCAGAAATATTGTTCCTGGAAGGGAAACAGGAGGAAGAAATAACACCTGGGATCTACGTGGGGTGGCGAACTACTTTACTTATTTGGGTATTAAACGGAAGAGAGTTGAAGCAACTTTATAACTTAAATTACACCTCATTGTTCAAAACTGTTCTGATGGACCTCAACAGATGGAGGAACCTTCCTGTTTCATGGATGGGGAGGGTTAACCTCCTCAAGATGAATGTCCTTCCCAGAATTCTATATGCTATGCAGATGGTACCATTCAGTCCCACCCATGCAGACATCAAACAATTAGAAAAAGGATTTAGCAGTTTCCTATGGAGGGGAAAACATCAAGAATGGCCCTGAGTAAGCTCAAAGCCTCAAAAGAGAAAGGGGACTAAATTTCCCAGATTTGAGGGCTATTTTGGCAGTGCAGTACTGGTATATCCATAACTGGGTAAGCAGAGGAGAAGCTGCCATGGATTGATTTAGAGCAGGGAGACAGCCCTGGCAGACTGACTACATATCTATCTGTTGCCGGAGGAGCTGGGGTGCACAGATGGACAGAAGCTTAAACCTGCTGGTTGATGCAGTTTTATTGGCCTGGAGATGTATCAAAATAAGGTGCAGGGTAGAGGGTGTTACTACCCTCCTAGTCCCTCATAGCGTAAGAACCCAGAATTTCTACCAGGATTAGAGGACTTGGGGTTTATAAGATGGGAGGAAAGGGAATCAGATGTATGGGTACCTCTATGGGGACGCAAGTATTTACCCTTTGACCTAATACAGATATGATTAAAAATACCACAGTCACATTTCTTTAAGTACCTACAGGTGAGGTATTTTGAACAAAATTATTAAACGAAACAACGAGGGGTAGTGTAATAGCAGAGGTGGAGAAAGTAATATTAGGAGCTACAAAATGAAAAGGATTAGTTGAAGGGCAGCTAAGTTGAATAGGAACAACTTTAGAGGGGAAACGCAAGGGTGAGAAGGAAATGGAACTGAAATGGAAGTATCTCTTACAGATGAGATGTGGGACAACTGGTGGTACCTCATATGGGTCTCTTATTATGTAATAAGGAAGCCAATTTAAGTTTTTGCACTGCCTGTTCTATCCTCCAGACGTGGTACATAGGTTCGCCTGCGATCTCCCTAATTGTGGGAGATGCCTCATTGAAAGGGGCACATTTTTCAATTATTTCTGGGTATGCAAAATAAATAAACAATATTGGGAACAGGTGCAAAGAAATCAGGATATGTGGGACAGGGAGGTGGACATGACCCGATATCCATCTTGATGGGTTTGGAGAGAGGAGGAGGGAGGAGAGGAAGACTGGATCCCATATCCAAGATGGGTTTGGGTGATGTTAGTGCTGGCCAGGCAAATTATACTAAACACTTGGGTCCCGTAGCAGTCCCTAATACTCAAATGTGGAAAAATCTATTACTGACAACATTGCCACAGAGAGACTCACCTATGCCTCTGAAAGATAGGGAAGAGCTTTTAATAAGGTGTGGGAACAACTTCTGCCATCACTTTCCCAGTAGAGGCCATGATATTCAGCTTAACGGTCATTTTAATATGTAATGCATACAAATTGAGGAAATAAATAACACAACACATGGGGTTGCAAGGAATATTTATTTTTAACAGCAGATAAACATTATAAAGATCTGTAAGAGGAAATCGGTCATAGTTTTAGACAGCAGTCACTGATACACATATTTTTAATTTGTTTTCACATAGGTCATTCTTTCTGATTGTTGATGTTATTTTTTACTCTTTATAAAGTATAAGCTGGTTAAAATTGTTTCATTTCATCAGTATGTCAATCAGATGGCATGTCAGATGTAGGACGTTTAAAAATATAAAGTCAGAGTTCATGCAAGGGAGAGAGGGATCAACTGACAATAATGTGTTAAAAGTACAGTGCCTTCAGAAAGTATTCCCTCTTGGATTTTGTGTCATTTTGTTGTGTTACAACCAGAGTTTGTAATGCATTGAAATGATTTTTCCCCTTGATTCACACAGCATACTCAACAATTTAAAGGGCAAAATATTTATATTGTGTAACAAACATTTATGAAACATTAAAACTGAAATATCTTGTTTACTTAAGTATTCACCCCTGAGTCAGTACTTTGTATTTTGTAGAAGCCTTTGGCAGCAATTACAGCTTTGAGTCTTCTTGGGTATGTCTGTATCAGCTTTGCACATCTGGATTTGGGGATTTTCGCCATTCTTCCTTGCAGATTTGCTCAAGCTCTGTCAGGTTGGTTGGGGAGCGCCGTGAACCGCAATCTTTAAGTCTTTCCACAGATTCTCAATGGGATTCAAGTCTCGCTTTGCTGGGTCACCAAGGACATTCACCTTCTTGTTCTGAAGCCACCCAGTGTTGCTTTGGCTGTACAGTATGCTTGGGGTTGTTGTCCTGTTGAACGTAAATCTTCGCCCCAGTCCAAGATCTGTTGCAGACTGATGCAGGTTCTCCTCAAGGATGTGCCTGTATTTGGCTCCATTCATTGTTCCTCTATCCTGACAAGTGCCCCAGTTCCTGCCGCTGAAAAGCATCCCCATAACATGATGCTGCCACCACCATGCTTCATGGTAGGGATGGTGTTACATCGGTGATGAGCTGTGTTCAGTTTGCGCCAGGCATAGCGCTTTGCATTCAGGCCAAAGAGTTCAAGTTTTGTTTCATCAGACCAGAGAATCTTTTGCCACATGGTCTCAGAGTCTGCCACGTGCCTTCTTGCAAACTCCAGGAATGCTATTATGTGGCCTTTTCTCAGGAGTGGCTTCCGCCTAGCCACTTTCCCATAGAGGCTACATCTGTGAAGTGCTGCAGAGATTGTTGTCCCTGGACAGGTTCTCCCATCTCAGCCATGGAACTCTGTAGTTCTGTCAGGGTGGTCATTGGGTTCTTGTCCGGTTGCTCAGTTTGGGAGGACGGCCTGCTCTAGGAAGAATCTGGGTGGTTCCGTAATCTTTCCATTTCCTAATGATGGACTTGACTGTGCTCCTGGGAACTTTCAACACCCTAGAAATGTTTTTATACCCTTCCCCAAATCTATGTCTCTCATAATTCTATCATGGAGTTCTACGGACAGCTCCTTGGTCTTCATGGTAGAGTTTCTGCTCTGACATGCACTGTCAACAGTGGGACCTTATATAGACAGGTGTATTTCCTCTGAAATCATGTCAACCATTTGAACTGACCACAGGTGGACTCCATTCAAGTTTTAGAGTGATCTCACAAGGAAATTGGATGCACCTGAGCTCAATTTGGAGTGTCATAGCAAAGGGTGAATACTTACCAATCAAGACATTTCAGGTTTTAATTTTAAATTACATGTATAAAAATTCCAGAAGTTTCATTCCACTTTGACATTATAGAGTAATTTGTGTAGATATGTGACAAAAAATCCCATATAAATGTATTTTAATTTGAGTTTGCAACATCACAAAATGTGACAAAATCCAAGGGGCTAATACTTTCTGAAGGCACTGTACCTGCACATGTACCTGATGCTATTGGAATGGAATTGATGTGATATGTGATGATTGTTTTTCACTCAGACATATTTAATGTATTTTGAAAATACCAATAAAAGATTATACAAAAAAAGATACCTGTGGGTGCAGATGAGGGCCTCTTCTGTGGAACTGCGGTATGTGAGAGAGATGCTCTGGCATGGAACCAGCACATCACCAGTCAGTGATGTCTTATGATGATGCTGAGTTGGCTCTCTGCTCTGCAGCTTCAGCCATCTGCCTCAGACAGTGGGACTCCTCTCTTTCCCAGCAGGTAAGACTGCAACTGTCTATTACACCTACAACTTTATGCGTAGAAACTGTGCCTGCTCACCTGCGTGTTCCTTGGTTGAAGGCGACGACGGTCCCTCATCCTCAGTTCTCCCTGTTGAGGTCTGAGGCTGATAGCCTTATGGTTGAGCCTGCTCCTTTTTAGGTGGAAGCTTGCAACTTGCCCTATGGGTGGGGCTCTGTGGAAAGACTGATTCTTAGAAGATGGACAGTTACTTACCAACATGGCATGCCATCCTGCAGCAAGATTCATTTTGATGGCTGTGGCCTCTGTTGATGGCCCCAGGACTGAATAGTGACAACCCCTTAATGCAATTGACTCTTTAAACACTAGGCCAGATGTGGTCTGACCTACATACACCAATTCTTGGATGATGGGGGTGTACAACCATTTCAAGCCATGCAGGACTAACACCAGCTCCTGACCACCAATCATTTTATGTACCTTCAATTCAGGGTGCATGTAACTACACCACCCCTGCATCGTAGGGCTGTTTCCTGTATCCTCTTGGTATTTGTTGCCCAAATTCAACATCATCAGAGGAATGGGTGTGGGGACACATTGGTGAGGCAATTTTATGCCATCCTAAGGATCTTTCTCCTGATTCCACACTCATAGACCTCCATAAGTGGACTGAGGAGTTACATATAGACTATGACCCTGAACTGTGGTACAGATTTGCTCTGCCATATTATAAACTCACAATGGGATCCATACATGAAAGAGTGTGCATGGAAATGCAGGACCCACTTTTTCCGAATACTGGCAGTACAAGAGACCTACATGGGTAGCCAGGCAGGACATTGTTAGAGAAGTCATGTGAGGTCAGAGAGGATCATGTACATGTCTTTTGGAGCTGCCCCACTCTAACCACCTACTGGGAAAAGGTATATCATATCTTAGGGAATATGTTTGATTGTCCTGGCCTCATCTCCCACAATTAGTTTTGTAGTCAGTTACCATAGCAGGGGTCCGTATTCGAGGGAGACAGTTAAAACTGCTTCTCTCTTTTTCCCAAAACGATTTTTATTTCAGATTTAAAACAAACATACAAATTAGACATATATGCAGTCCATACAAAATAATTATCTAGCAAACGCCATGGTAATGCGTTGATGTAAAATGTAACATTGTATATTATATGTCAAAAACAAAAGTGTTAAAGAACATTATTTCATTCAAATAGGTGAGTGCTATTAAACAAATATACTGTAACTTATATAAGTCATAGAGTTTATCATTCTCAGAGGAGGTGGTAAAATCCTCTTTGTTTGATCCATTGGTTGTGCATAATTTAACAATAATTTTCAATACACAGTGTGTTGATCATTCTTGAGTGCCATTTTTCATGGTTAAAAGCTGGAAATACGGGCACATTCCAATTTGCTAAAATAGTTATTTTTGTGGTTATATTAAGTATCACAAGGATTTGTCAGAATTAATACTTATATTATTTTTAGAAAATCAGAGCACAAATACCGAAAACTCAAATGCTGTATCCTTCTGTAAAAGCGTTTGCATCTCCTGCCATATATTATAAAATGGGTTGAAAACTTAATTGGCTAAAACCAGTCACATGACCATGCATTAAGACAGCGCAGTGCATGGTCATCCTGATGTTTAGCCTCTTCACTTACTACAGTAGACAGTATGCTACAGTAGAATGTAAAAAAATATTTGGCAGCCATGCCTTTTTTTTTTTTTTTTTATGTTTTCCAGGAACAGCCTTCCAGCAGAAGTGGTAGGTGAGAAACAATACGGGGTTCAAGAGTGCATGGATAGACATAAGTGTACCTTGGAGATGTGCAGAGCAGGAGCCGCAGATCAGATAGGATCTGGGGCTGCAGCAGTGGTAGGGAAATGGCAGACTTAGGTGCTGTATGTCCTTATCTTCCTGACAGATTCTATGTTTAAGCCTTGCTAAACACACATACACAGCAAAACACTGAGGCAATCTCCTCCCCCACATTCTACCACACAAGTTACTGCATAAACTGTCTTAATTAGCCATATTTTAAATTAATGGTTGACAGTATTGATCTTCAATCCAGACAGTTTGGGTTGCGATCTTACTAATCCTTTGTGACAATGTTAGCAATTGTGCTCATGCTCCATGTCAACCCCTCCCCGCTGTTGTAGAAAAGAAAACTGAAGAGTAACGCCTTTAAATTGGATCAAAACAAATAGAGTCTATAAGGGTATCATCTGTAAGGGTACAATCCATTTTGTTTAGTTTACTCACATTTTCAGCATTTATGAACTGCTGAATGGCTCACGCCTTCCCTTCCCCACAGCCATCAAGTCCAGCATCTTATTATGTAAACGGGATACAAACCAAGTAGGGAAAAAGCCAGCTGCTCCAGAGTCCTAAGCTATATACCAATCCCTGCTGCAACATTATCTCATTGTGCAAATGTGAACTTTCTCCCGTAACAAAACATTTTCTTCCAATGCCTACAACTAGTCAACTAGTACACAATACCAAACACCCAGCGCTTGCAGAGTCACCTGCTTATTCTGGCATACTGAAAAGTTATACACTGTTTTAAAATGAATTAAAATCTGCATAGAGGCGGTCATAGTGTGTGTGTGTGTGTGGGGGGAGACCATGCACACTACAGTACAGAAAAGAACTACAACTACAGGTAGCAAAGTAGGGCAAATGTCCTAAGTCAAAAGAAAATACTTTCTAGGGATGTGGATATGGTCCACTTATCCACACCGTAGCAGTCTTCCTTTCCCCTTTAATTCAGCCAGGACATCTTCAAGCTAGCTCCTCCACCCATTGGGGTGGTATCCTCATCTCTGCCCCATGGCGTCAGATTTTCTTTCCACTGGAAGAGTTAGATCTCCTCCTTCATAGCTCCTGTATGCGATGTAGACCCAAATCTACCCGTCTTCAGGCGATATTTTCTAGCGATTTTCTTTGTTTTGTTTTTGCTCAGTTATGAAATCGACAACCCAAAAACTGTGGCGGCGTTCAAGCAGGGCACCTCTTGCAACCAGAAGATGTCATGTACCAACCTGCATGCCTCGTGCATGTACTGTTTGGGATGCAGCATGATCCATGCAGGCCTGTGGTCTATGCCAGTCCCTGCTACCCTTGTCTCTCTCGAGGCCCATTATACGTACCTTTACTAGACCCACTAGTCCACACAGGGCCATTTCAGTGTCAGTAGGCTCTGTGTCACAGCTTGCCAGCTTGAAGAGGCAGCAGCCCATGCTGCAGCTGTCTCCTCCTTGCCCTGCATTGCTACCAGTGGAAGCCAGCATTGGGGCGTTGTTCACAGGCGCTTCAAGACATGTGTCAGTCCTTCAGACCCTCAGGGAAGGCTGCTCCCAAAGGGATAAATCTAAAAATCCAAGTTAACCTGATGTAAGTCATGGGATAGGAACAGGCTCACTGTTCCCGCCCCAGGATTCTGTTCCTGGCTCGACGGCTCTCAAGCAGTTGGCTTTAGCCAATCCTTCTGGGGTCTCTGGACAGGCAGCTAGCACCACGGTGCCCCGCTCGGGCTTGATAGCCGAGATGTGGCCCAGTCAGCCAGTCGAGATATTTCTCAACCTGGTTGACCTGTTGTCGGAAGGGTCGAGGATGCCTCCTCTCTCAGACTCGTCCTTTGACTGTCTCTAAGAGGGGCCAGATAAACCAACTGACCAGGCTGTCCCCCAGGGAGATCAACCCTCTGGAGTTCCATGGTGGGACCTGGTCTGTGCCGAGTACACGCCCCTTCCCTCACGGCCTCCTCGCTGGCAACATGCTCGTCGGTCAAAGTCCAGGTCCCGCTTGAGATTGTGGCCTAGGGATCTCAACATTCCTGCCCTGGACATTTGACAAAAGTGCCATTGATGCTCCTATTCCACTTCAGACAACTAAAGGCTTCACTGCAGGTTTCACTGGTGTTACAAGGAGCTGATGTGGCAGCAATGGATCTTCTGCTATGGTCAACCTACACTTCAGACCCTGGCGCTCCTTGGTCTCTGCCAGTGCAGCCCTGTCCAGTCTTGCCCTGACCGCCCATCCTGGTGGAACCCCGCCTAAGCAATCTTTGTTTGGTGCCCTGTTCAAGGCTGCTTGCCCTGCTTCTGGTCTCCCTGGATGGCTCTCTGTTCAGATCACCCACTTGAATGAATCCAGGGTGGTCTATGGGGAGCGAGAATCAAAGGCAGTGTTGAAGGAGTGGTCGGCTTCGAAACAGTCATCCATGCATTTTCAGACCCGGGCTTCGATTGCGAGTTGACCAAGAGCTCACCATCATGCATGAACCGATCTCCTTTAGGGTCATGCTCTGTCTCATCTCCAAATCCATGGAGATTCCTAGCATCAGTCCAGAAGCAGGCCAAGTACCCTCATGGATGTACCCCTGTAGTGGGAGCTGGCCCAGCAGTGGTCTCACCACCTGGTCACCTAGACTAGCCAGTCATGGTGATGCAGCCGATGTGGGATGCCATTCAATGGAGGTTCATCCTGAAACACCTAGAGGAGAGAGTCCTGTTAGTTCACCCAGAGCCAAGTTCACTCACATGACCAACGATCTCTGGTGGGATGAGAAGCCCACTTAAGGGACCACAGGGCCAACAGGCTGTGGACCTCAAAGGAGTACCATTATCACATTGCTGCTGGAGCTCCTGCAGTGCATCTTGCTCTGAAGTCATTTGCTCCCTTAGTCCGGGTCAGATTGTTCAGGTCCAGATGGACAACACAACAACCATGTACTGCCTCAACAAGCAGGGCAGAATATATTCCTTCGGTTGTGTTGGGAAGCCCTCTGCACCTGGACCCTAATGCAGCTTGGGTGACGATCTCCTGGTGTTTCATGTAGCTGGAGCCTTTCAACCAGCTTAGGACACCTTCAGCTGAGTGGGTGAGTCATCTTATGAGTGGTCTGTTCATCAGGAGGTGGTGGATCATCTGTTCTTCCAGTGGGGCACTCTCAGGTCAACCTGTTCACCTCCAGGAAGAATGCAAAGCTGAGGCTATTCTGTGCCCACCCTCCACAGTGTGGGACACCAGTGGGGATGCCTTCATGAGGCTCTGGACCCGGGCCTCCTTTACACCTTCCCTCCTTTTCCTCTGATCCACAAAGTGTTGATCAAGGTAAGCAGGGACAAGGCACTGATGATCCTGGTAGCCTCATACTGGCCACACCAGTTCTGGTACCCAGATATTCCTCAGCAGCAGGCCTCCGTGGTGCTTACCTATGCTCAGATCTGCTTTTTGCCACCAGAGGAAGGTCTTGCACCTGGACCTTCAGTCCCTGCACCTAACAGCCTGGTTCCTGAGCGCTAGAGTTCCAGGCTTTAGGTCTCTCTGCTCCATGTTGTAGAAGCCTCTCAAAGTCAACTCACCAGTGCTATGCCTTGAAATGGAAGAGGTTTTCCTTTGGTGCCAGGGCAAAGAGCTAGACCCCTATCCTGAGCTGTGGCTAGCATCGTGGACTGCCTGTAGTCCCTCTCTGTCAGGCTTCAGGTCAGTGACCCTAAAGGTGCACCTGGCTGCCATCTCTACATACCAGGCATGGGCTGGTATGCCGATGGTGGCACAGGAAAAAGTGGTTGGGCACTTCTTTAAGGGCCTTGACCACCTGTCTCTGTCAGTGCGTGAACCACCATCACCACCTTGGAACTTGCTTCTCTTGGCAATGCTCATGGCAAGCTATTCGAACTGATGCACAGGTGTGACATCTCTCACCTGTCATGGAAGACTACTTTCTTGGTGACTATCACCTCCACCAGAAGGATCAGTGGGCTCCAGGGGCTCTCGGGGGAGTCTGCTTACTTGGTGTTCCACAGGGACAAGATTGTCCTCTGCCCCAACCCAAGTTCCTCCCAAAATTGTTCTGGAGTTTCATCTTAACCAGGTGAACAATCTCCTGGTGTATTTCACCAATCCAAACTCAGAGGCTGAGCACAGGCTCCGCACACTGGACCTGAAGCAAGCACTCACTTACTATACAGCATGCTCAGCTGGAGTTTTTGGGGAGAGGTTTCCAGCTCTTCATCACCACGCTTGAAGCTGCACCTGGCAGACTGGCAGCTAAGCAGATGATAGGTAGGTGGATTGTATCCTGCATTAACCTCTGCTATAGGTTGGCTGGTAGGGAGCCTCCGTAGGGCTTAGGGCTTATTCTGCCAGACATGCTGCTGCTTGTATCTGCTTCCAGAGATGTCCCTATCCAGCATAACTGAAGGGCTGCTACCTGGAAATCAACACACCTTCATTTCCCACTTCCACATTGACCCTGAGTCATGCCGGGATGCTGGTTTTGGGCCTCAGTTCTGCTCCCTGTTTCCAAATAGGTGTGCACCTTGCCCCTGCTCCCAGAGAACTGCTAGGAGTTCTGCCACTGTGTGGATAATGAACCATATCCACATCCCTAGAAACTAGGGTTACTTACTTGTAAACTGTAATTGTAGAAGGGGAATATGGTGCACATCCACACAACCCACCCTGCCTCCCCTGGCAAGTAGCACACCTGATCCCTGCTTCCAGTGTGCATGATCTGATGTCAGAGGGTGGAGTTGAGGAGGGTACCACCTGGTTGAGTGGGAGAAGCTTAACTTGAAGAAGTTCTGGCTGAATTAAAGGGAATGGAAGACTACCACAGTGTGGATGTGCACCATATACCACTCCCAGAACTATGGCTGCAGGTGAGTAACCCTCATTTTTAGTTCCAGTAGGTGGAAGGACTGTTTTACAATAAATGCTTGTTAGAAACACTATATTTATGTGTTTAAACATTATAATTTTAATCCTTAAACATATTCTACAATCAAAGCCCCATTTTATAAGTGTAATAGGACACTCCGGGGAGAGTTGTATTGTGCTGAGGTAAACTAAACCTACTTCCTGCAGCAAAAGGCACCTGCATTTATCATGCCCCAGCTGTGTGTTCATCTCATAACAATGCATACCCCATTGTGTCTTACTGCTTACTTATACCACCATAATTTAATAAATTGGCATTCCCACAATAGATGATATAGATGTCCTGCACTATTGCAGTTATGCCAGCATATCATATCTGACTTACATCCCATTTTATATAATTTCTCAGGGTCATATATGCCCGTGAAAATTTTCGGATTGTATCATTTTAGTTTTGCAAACTGATGCATTTTGTTAGCCATTTGCCATATTTGTGCCTAATTATAATTGTGATAATTTGTGTTGGATTCAAAGGACCACATCATACCCAAATTGTTCATCATTTTAAGTGCTTTCAAATTATCTTTGCTAATTCATTCCTTATACATTTTCTTTATTAATCCTTGAAGAGAAGATGATGATTTTTATATGATCTTGGTTTATTTCTAGCCAATCTTCTATATTTTGATAACCTGCATGGGTAGGAAATGTCCTCAATAATGTATTTAGTACCCTATATTCCACCATGTAATATTTAAATTTATATATAAATCTTTCACCTTCTGTTTGGAATATAAGCCAGATGAATCAATAATTTGTTACCTGAGTGTAATGTGTTAGTCCACAGAACCATTTACTTATGTTCCACTCTCCATGTATAAATATGAAAGATGTATGCTGTTATTCTTGTATAGCAATAGTATGGCATTGATAATTTCTGAAAAGATTAGTATTTTATTACTTCCAATTGTTTGCAAATGAATCAACACACCAGACAATGTAAGTCCTTTTCTACTCTTTGTGACATCACAGCAGCAGGATGTCCAGGTTTGCTTTGTTTGAATACCTAGTACCATGCAGCTGAAGCTTTTCAGTGGTGTAAACTGCATTTGCATGTCCAGGTATCCCATACCCTCTTGATGTCTTGGAATGATTAATGTTGTTCAAGGTATTCTTCTTGGGCTGCCCCACACAGAAATTTCTTAAAATATTCCTAATCATAACTAGTTTTGTTGTATGCACTTTACCCATAGTAGCTTGAAAACAATTTTATAAAGAGGTAAACCCATCATTTTGATGGTATCTATTCTTCCCACAATGAGGGAATAAAGACTGTCAACCTTCTAAAATATTCTGTATTTTATTAATTATATTCAAATTCCGATTAGTTGTATTCTGTATATCTGTAGTAGTCGATGTCAAAATAACTGGTAGAGACCCTAACTGAATTTCTTGAAAAATGTTTTTGTATTGTCTGATATTTTTGTTATGGGGAGTATAACTGGTTTAGATTTGTTCAGTTTATCCACCTAAACTGTTAAACATTTCTCAGTTTTTTTAGTTAATTACGGTATGACCTAATTAGAAATATCATAAGGTCATCAGCATATGCATTAATCGTAATAGTCTGTATCTTAAATGACAATCTGTCAATTTGTTATTATGGTGTGTATGTTATTATAGTATTTCCAAACAAATTATAAACAATATTGGGGAGGGGCAGCACTATCTAACTCTGTGCTTTTCAATTGGTTGTATTTTAAATTGGTTTATCTTAAATAAAGTCTTAGATAAGCTGTAAGAAAGAGTAACGTATTTAATAATGCCTTAGGTAAACCTATACTTTCAAGACTTTTAATCATGAAGGATCATTGCAACAGGTCAAAAGTCTTAGAAGCATCTAAGGCAATAGTTACTTTTTCAGAATCAATATTTTTATTCAGTGCGATGATGGTCTTATCTTTCTTGCACCTTCTTGTATGTTTTGTCTTTTAACAAATCCTGTCTGGTTTGGGCTTATGACCATAGGAAGTGTGCCTACATCTTCTTAACAATGAATCTGGCTATAATTTTGTTGTCAATATTTAATAATGCAATAGGTTTATAATTTTCTGGGTTTTCTTTATTTTCCCTTCATTATACATCAAAATCATTAATGCATCCAACATAGATTTTAGAATACCTGAGAGAAGCATGTTTCCTGGGTCATCGGCTCAACCAGGGACATAAAATTGAAGAAAACAACATAACATTTGACTGTCAGCCCACCTAAACCAGGGACCTTATCTATAGAAACGCCTTGTATAGTTTCTGTTATATCTTCCTTTGTAAATACTGTTTTTATATCTCCAAGTTTGGGTATACCTGCTTTAACAGTGTAATGATCTATTTGCTGTTCAGTAATTTGCAAAGGATCCTTGAAGATAGTTGTGTAGTATGAGTGAAAGCTTCCTAGTTGATTGTCATTATTTACTATTATGCCTTCTGAATTTTTAATTCTTATTATTATGTTCCATTTATTTTGTCTTTTTAAAGTGTGAGCTAATAATTTGCTACTTTAGTCACTGTTTTGATAAAAATTTGTTTTTAATAGTCCTAGATATTTTTCAGTGTGTTGATTTAATATGTCCTGCATTTTACTGAGGTATCTTTCTTCTTCTTTCTTTAGCTCTTGAGTATTTGGATTTGATTGTTGTGTTATATCAATATGTTACTTGTTTTCCAGTTTTGTATTTCTGTCCTTCTAATTTTTCTGTATTTTATTTTAAAAGAGATTTACTGTCTTAAAAGCATCCCAAAGATTTATAATTTATTGAACACCATTATAATTAAGAACCACATCTGTTGAATTTGCTCTTCTATTCATGAAACAAAGTCTAATATTCTAAGTAAAGTGTTATCAAAAATATTGGCACATATGTTTTTATTTGTTATACTGGTATAAAAGTGGCAGTAACCATTGACTGATCTGAGATTAGGCTAGGTATGAACTAAATCTGTAAGAAATCCATATGTATTGCTGCCAACATAATATGCAATCTAATCTGGAGTATTAATTTAATGGTTTAGAATTAACAATAATGCACAACATGGTGTGGTATATCATGAGATATCATCATGCCTCAGGTGGTTGGGCACAAGGCCATAGTCCGTGTGCATCCAACCGCCCAAGAAGTAACAATATCCCATGATATACCACACCTGAGTACATTATTGCTATTATGAACTGGAATAAAGTTTTATCAGTAAAACAAAATAAAAAACTTAAATCCTTCTGAAAATGTATTCTTTGAGGTGTTGGAGGAATACATTTTAATCAGATAGTTTCTGAAGACCTCTAGACAGCAGGTGGCACTGTTGTAAGTGGAGTTCATGGAGGAGGTGCACTGTGTGTCTCCCAGTCAGCACCAGGAATTGAATTGTGTTGTTTTGCCTTTAACCTTAGTCCCGATGTCTCAGTGAAGATGTGTGTGGTTTTATTTTGTTTTTCTGAAAAGTTTATGTGTGGCAAGGACGAAGCAGCAATGTGAATGTCAACAAGGGATATGTTACAGTAAGTCGCCTGGAGTGGTTGTTTAAAGGTGAAGCTGCTGGCTTACTGATACAAGTGTGTGTGTGGGGGAGAGCAGGCACAGTGTAGCAAGTTTTGAGGTTGTTTCCTTATGTTTGATTTGAGGAGTTGCTCGAGCTGTGAGTCGCGCCATTGTACTCAATATGGTGAGTGGCTGTTGGTAGCTTTTATTTGGTGTGGTGGTGTTGGGCAGTGGTTTGTGGATAGCAGGTGACTGTTTTTGTGTATGGTCAGTCGGGGGCAGTGTCATTTATTTAGGTTGTAGTTCTTGCCGAGGATTTGCTGTGTGTGTGTGTGTGTGTGTGTGTGTGTGTGTGTGTGTGTATTATTTTTAACAGTGGCCATCTGCAGGTCTGATTTGTTCCGGACGGGCGGGACCTGGGCAATGTTGCTTGAAAGGAATTTGTTGTCATGAGGAGGCTGGTGGTTGGAGGCTTTTTGAAGCTGTGATGATGTAGCTAGATATCATCATGGCTTCAAAGAGCTGTCGCCAATCAGCTTCCTCAGTTTTTGGATCCAGTTCATAATGGTATGTATATTGTTATTTGTCCATGTTTCTAATCCACCAAATATCTATAAGATTGTTAATGTTTAGAAAATGTGCAGTTTGGCTCCTTTATCTTCGTTTGTTATATTTGATGTTTAATGTAATTCTAGATTAGAATATACACTAAAATCCCCTGCAATAATTATAGGTCCTTGTCCTAATGTTCTAATACCTAGTATAATATTTTTGAAAAAAAATTATTCTATAAATGGATCATTTACTGATGCAAGAATATATTCTTTATCTAATATCCATGTTTTGACCATAATTATTCTGCCCTCATTGTCTTTACAACTGTCAATATAATTGAAGTTTATGTGTTTCCTTATAAGTATAGTGCACCCATGGCTTTTTGATGTACCTAAAGAATAATATATCTGACCCACCCATGAAGTATGTAATTTTTAACTTACTTATGTTCCAAATGAATCTCTTGTAAAAATAAAATTCCAGGTTCTTTTTATTTACATATACCAATATTAATTTCCATGTGATAGGAGAAGAGACTCCATTTACATTCCACGTAGCACATGGCCCAGATATTCAAAGCAGTTATGCATGGCGCAACAGTGTTGCGCCATGCACAACCCACTGATGCCCCGCGCGATATTCAAAAGGGAAAAGTGCTGCATAAATCCTCCGGCGTCTGAGTGCATCAGTAATGTATGTAGGCACAGGTGGTGGTGTGCCCATGCATACTCTGTACAGCCCGATATTCAGCCCGGGATGTCAGGAGCCATGCATGCGAACCCCTACTCCGCGCCTGGCGCAGTTGATCCAAAAAGGAATATCTGATGGCCACCACAGGTGAGCTGCCGTGACTGCAGGGCGCAACACAGCAGCTGCCACCTGTGGGTGGCCACCGAGTTCCAGCTGCACCTGGCGGCACCCCCATGCCCGATCGTGGGCATCTGTGAAAAGAATAAGAAAGTCCAGTATCCCTGGTGGTCCAGTGGACTGGCTGCCAGCCCGATCGCGGGCTAAGTAAAACAAATGTTATTCCCAAATCCCTGATGGTCCAGTGGGCCTGCTCGCCCAATCGCTGGCTCAGTAAAATAATGTTATCCTCAAAATCCCTGGTGGTCAGTGGACCTGCCCAACCAATCGCGGGCCCAGTAAAATAATGTTATTCCCAAAATCCCTGCTGGTCCAGTGGACCGCTATCCACTCGATCGCGGGCATTTGTAAATGAAAATAGAAATATTCCCTATATCCCTGGTGGTCAGTGGACCTGTCTGCCCAATCGCGGGCATCTGTATAACATAAGGCAGGTCAATATCCCTGGTGGTCCAATGGACTGCTATCTGCCCGATCGCGGGCATCTGTATAAAATAAGAGCGAAGTCCAATATCCCTGGTGGTCCAGTGGACGCTATCTGCCAGAGGCGGGCATCTGTATAACATAGAATGAGTCAATATCCTGGTGATCCAGTGGACCACTATCTGCCCGATGCATGGCATTTGTATTCAAATAGAAATATGTGTTTATCCCTGGTGGTCTGGGTACCCCCTCCACCCGCCCTGAGCCCCACCACCCGCTTCCCCCGGTCAGCCGGCGGGCTGCACCCACCCGCCTGCCGCCCGCCACCCGACTGACGCATTGGTAGGGCTGCACGCCCATTGGTTCACAGCAGTGAGCCAATGGGTGGCCCTACTGAGGTGTCAGTCGGGGGTGGCAGGCAGTGGGTGCTGCCACCCGCTGGCTGACCGGGGAGGGGCGTGGGGCTCAGTGGGTGGGTGGGGAGGGGCACTCTAGACCACCAGGGATAAACACATATTTCTATTTAGATTACAAATGCCCGCGATCAGCAGATAGCGGCCACTGGACCACCAGGGATATTGACTTCGCTCTGTTTATACAGATGCCTGCGATTGGCAGATAGTGGTCCACTGGACCACCAGGGATATTAGGACATATTTCTGTTTTTATACAAATGCCCGCGATCGGCAGATAGTGGTCCACTGGACCACCAGGGATATTAGGACATATTTCTGTTTTTATACAAATGCCTGCGATCGGGCAGATAGTGATCCACTGACCACCAGGGATATTAGGACATATTTCTGTTTTTATATAAATGCCCGATCGACAGATAGCGGTCCACTGGACCACCAGGGATATTGGACTTCGCTTTTATTTTATATAGATGCCCGCGATCGGCAGATAGCGTCCACTGGACCACCAGGGATATTAGGACATATTTCGTTTTTATACAAATGCCCGTGATCGGGCTGCAGAGGCGTCAGTCCTCGATGGCTGCTGCCCGGTGGGCCACAGGCCAAGTTGTCGGGGATCGGCGCACCTGCATGCAGATGGGGCCATCATGGTTGCCGTGCAATGCCCCATGCGCCTTGGGTATACATTATGGCCCCATTTGCATGTCAAGTTTTGAATGTCGCGGTTGCTGTGCATGGTGCAATGGAACTTACGCTAGTGTGTCTCCATGCTCCACTCTGGCCACTTGCGCTGGCGCAGTGCCACTGCACCATGCACACTGGGGTGGCTAGGGTGCGATATTCAAAGCTGCTGAGCCATGGCGCAACTCCATTGAATATCATCCAGTCCATACCCCTGCGCAGCCAGTTGAGCTGCGCCCAAGCTTGCGCTTGACAGCCTGGCGCAGTTTGAATATCTGGGCCATGGTTTTAAATCCTCTGCATAATCTATTTTGTAGTTTTGATCGACCTTTATATTTAACCAAGCAGTAAACACCTTTAGTACTGTAATAATTTTTACTGCATTTTATCTAAAAGAGAGCACAATGTACAGTAATTACATTAGGTTTCTTTCTTGCATCCATTCTCTCAGGATGCATTGATGCAGACATTCCATTTGGGTTGTCTGCTGTCCCCAACTGTTATTACACTCCTCCATAACTTAGTACAGACATATTATTGTTGTCATAAGACTTAAAAGTTACATGAAAGCAATACAAAATCATCATGCAAGAAAGACAAATATAAAATTAAAGTGTATACAGAAAAACAATAATGCCAATCTAACAAGTGCTTTTAATGTAACCTTATTCTTTGACCTATCGTGTTTTCAATTGCACATTTCTTTAATGCATCATAAATGTAGATACTATAAACAATAAACATTAATTTCTAGAATAGTGTCTACTTTTGATTTTTAGCCATGACTTTTAGGTGTATGTAGTAGAATATCCTATTCCTAATAGCATTACTTGTCATTAATAAACAACACAAAAGCCCCAAAATAGAATTGCTATACTTTAGAACTTCTCAGTTCAATTATTTTCTTAAATAGAAAGCCATTATCTATTTTCTCTTCAGGTATTTATATGCACAGCTTAAAACTTTAACTCAATTGTTTGTGAAAAAATATGGAGGGACTTGGAACACATTTATTTTTCTGCTTCTTCCACTGTAGAAAAAGCCAAAGTCTGACCATTCAGTATCACTCTCAGTCTGACTGGATATTACATAGACATTTTGATATTATTTTTCCATAAGGAAGTTCTCTCAAATTTTGAAATGTTTTTCTTGCTTGCTTGGGCAATCTCAAATGCTAAGTCTTGAAAAATAGTAATTCTGTTGTTGTTCATTTGTATGTATCTGTTTTATGCATCAATGAATCCTGTGTCATTTGGCTTTATCAGTTTTGCCACCACTGCTCGAGGCAGCTTTCTCCTCCATAGGTTTAGATTGCAAAGTCCTGTGAACTTGATCCAGCTTATATGTTCCTGGTGTAAAAGTTGAGTATCCAAGAATTGTGCTATGATATTAGCCATTGTTTTTTCCCAGAGGAGTAGATCTATCCCAGAGTTCTGGAATACCTACTACTCTGATATTCTTCCTCCACGCCTTGCTTCATAATCCATCTTTTTCCTCCTATATCCCTTTTATATTGTTTTTTTTATGTGAAGCAGCTCTGTTTGATATATTCAAATCATCCTCTAGCACCGAGATACATCCCTCTGTATACTGGGTCCTCTTATTGATCTCTTAAATGTTTGAAGTCACCCACTGCATTTTCTGATGTAAATCTTGAATTTGAGTTTTAATCTCCATAATTGGTGCAATTATTTCTTTAATTTGAATTATTACTTTTAGTATTGATTTCACCCAGCCAGATATGTACTCTTGTTTCTGCTTCTGTTCCTTATTTGTATGTTGTTAATCATGTTGAGGTCCTTCTGTTTCTTCTATTTCTCCATTTTTAAACATCTGATTCAGGTTTTGTTTCTTGAATAGTGAGCTGAACTAAGTTATCGTTGTTAGACAGTGGCTTACATCTTGTATGGATTCAAATAAAAAATTATGATTTCCTAAGTATTTAGATCTGAGTAACTTAATGGAGCATTAGCACTAGTATAGTCAGTAGTCTTGATAGGGGCTGTTCTTCCAGTATATTTTGCTTTTCTCTCTATTTAACAGTATTCTCTTTGGACAGTATTAATTTTCCTCTGTTGTACTTGATTGGAGATATTTATAGAAGTATCTTTTTGTATGTTTTTGGCATTTGTGAATGCTTAACTCTCTTACTGAGTCCCAATTTCATTTCTAATACGTGTCTTTTAAGCTTGTCTCAGAAAATTAGGTAGTTTAATTTTGGGAGCTTTGGCAGCAGAAACAGAAGCATACAAAGATGGTGTTCCTGATATTATATCAGCCACAGATTCTGTTTTTTTTCCATTACTGCATTAACTCTCGCTATTATCTCTCTGCAGATTTAAAAGTTTAACAGATTTCAGTTCGGTGCCTTTATTTAGTGTTGCCTCCCATTGGCTGTGGAAAGGTTTTTGTGTCTCTGCCTCAGTCAATTTAGCAATTCCTAGTTTGAATAAATGGCTGTATTTGGTAATGTTACTGGTATTTGGTTCAGTGAAGTTGAAGGTGCTCCAAGAGTCATTATAGACATGTTTTGTATTGTGAGATTCTGTGCTATAAAATTGAAAGGTACTTCAAGGTACTGCATTAAATAAGGTATCTGTGAGACCAGTGGTCCCTGACCCACTGATTTTGGATGGGTGGTTACTTGAAGCTGTATTCACATACTTAGGGGAGCAGTGGGAAAAGAAGAAACAACAACTTCTCCATAATTCTGGCTAGAGCTTTGCAACTGGAAGTGCTCTGATGTTTTTCTTTATCATTCATCAAGCTGACAATTGTTTTGGTCTCAGTCATGGGAAAGAATAGGGCTTAATAGGGCTGTCATTCCTGGATGAATACAGTAGAGACTCTGTATTCACCCCTCTATGGCCTCGGCCCTTCACGGAGTCATCCAGGGATGTCTGGCACATTCCTCTGCCCTTCTCCAGCCCCAGGGAATGTCAGCACAGGTACTGCTCTGTCCTGGGGTCTTCAGGTGCAAGCCACATCCCTTTTCTGGGATTCTGCTCCTGGACACCCCTCTTGGCATAAACGCCAGTGCTGACTGCCCCCTGACTTGGACTTTGCAGAATCTGATGTCTGGGGCAGAAAGACTTCTTCAGATGGCATGCACCATGCTGTGGTAATGCTGTGGCAACAAAAATGATTCAGCATCTGCAGTACATGTCCTATGAGCAAAGACTTAGGGAACTGAATATGTACTGCCTGGTGCAGAGAAGAGAGAGAGGGACATGATTGAAACATTCAAGTACATAAAAGGAATTAACAAGGTACAGGCACAGCAACTTTTTCACTTCAAGAAGGGCTCCAGGACCATTGGACATGACCTCAGGCTGCAAGGAGGGAGGTTCTCTACCAAACCAGGTAGTTTTTCTTCACAGAAAGAGTGATAGATGCCTGGAACAGCCTGTCCCAAGAGGTTGTAGGGGAGAACACTGTAGGGATTCAAGAATGCATGGGATAGAGACAAGGGAGCCCTGACTACAAAGGGCAACTAGAGTGTCAAAATGGGTTAAAACAAATGGGCAGACTAGATGAACCTAGCGGTCTCCTTCTGTCATCAACTTCTATGTTTCTGTATGCATTTCTGCACATCAGTGCCATCAAGCGACCCATGGCAGGCCTCTGTGGATGATGCTGTGGCAGCTCTAGCATCAGTGCCAGATTGCCGAGGCAACCAGGCAGGCCATTCACCTTTCTTCCTAGGGCCTGGAGCAGGGAGGCACCAAGCAAGGGCATCTTATGGCACTAGTGAGGTTGATTCCAGGCTTGTGGAAACTGCAGTCTGCACTCGGTGGACAGCATGGCTTTGCCTATCCAGGTTTCCATCCTTGGGCTGACATAGGGTGCTCACCTCATGTTTCCAGGGGATCCACTTCTTTTCCCAAGAGGTCAAGCACCAGTTGTCAGGGCACATTCCAGCTCCCAGGCCACAGGAGCCTCAGCCTGCCCCAGATCAGTCTCCGGTCTTGCCAGACACATAAGAGGGCCCTGCCTTCTTGCATTATCCCACTCAGGGTTAGCAGCACTGTCCTTCTGGGTTTATAAGCTGGTATCTGACCTAATAGTGGGAATAAATGGTGAAGATTAATTCTTGGAAGATATGAAGGTTACATACTCACAATAATTATTGTTCTTCCAGAATATCTTCATTTATTCACATACTCCCGCTATCCACCACTCACCTACAGGCCACATCTGGGCAGCTCACCTCTTTTTTCTTTTCTTTTCTTTCCTCTTTTCTTTCTTTTCTTTCCTCTTTTTTTCTCCAGCCTGTTATCCTTGCAGGTCTCGTGTTTACCCCTCCCAAAAGGGAGGAGGGAGGAAGTAGGAAGAAAATCCCCATTCTGTGGCTTTTCCATTTAAAAAATAAATATTTTTTTTTATTTTTTCTGAAGGAGCCTTGCCTCCCTTCTGTTGTCTTCCTTCCCTCAGCCCAGTTCCTGTTGTGGCTACCTTAATAGGCCTCTCACAGCTGCTGGTTCAGCCCCTGGATTTAGACGGCTTCTTCTGACCTCCTTTAGCGGCTGACAGTGATACTGTACCTGCTGCATCCATCTCAGTAGCATTCTGTCAGGGAGGACACTTCTATTTGATATGCATTTTCCCTTTCCCTTCTTCCCTAAAGTAAGGGGTGCTACTTTTTCTTTCTACCTCTTTTTCCTCTGTTGCTCTTTTTCCCCAGCTCCTTCAAAAGAAAAAAAGGCAGAAAGGGGAATGAAAGTGATGCCGTCATCCACCTTTCTAACCAGAGCTATCCCCTGGTTGCTGCATTCACACATTGCTGCCCAGGTGGCCCTAGTCTCTGGCTCCCTTAACCTGCTACCCTCAGGCCCATTCTTAACCTCCTTTTTTTTTCCCCTAACTATGTTTCTTCTCCCCGGCACGGAACTCTCTCGGACCACTTCTCTGGCCTGATCCACTCTACCACCCACTGTGGACCCTGCCTTCTTCAAAGACGTTACTTTCTCCCTGACCCCAGGCGGCATATAGGCCGAGGATACGAAGGGCAGAGGTAGGGAACCAGTGTTGGGCATGTGGTGGAGCGGCTCTGGGAGGGTCAGCCGCCATCTGGGCTGGAGGGGCTTTTCAGTGCTTTTTGTCCCAAAGCTCCCTCCTCCTCCTGAACATGACAAGCCCTGACATGATGGCACACGGCAACCCTGCCCACGTTTGTCACGCTCACCCATATATGTGGTCTGCATTCTGCAGTGCCCGGATCTCCACTTGGGTCTCTGGGACACCAGATAACCCATCGCCCTCCCCCAGGACAGGAGAGCAGCCCATCAGATGCTCAATCCTCTCCTCCCTTGCCAACCCCGGTGCACAGCTCGCAGACGAACTGGGGTCGCCACCATAGCACAGGTGTGGCATCCAGCATCAACCTCCTTTTATAGTTGGTAGTCGGATTTATTGTTTTTATGATTTTATATCCTATATCCATTGTCTGTCTCTTTGGGCTAATCTTCCTTAGCCCTTCTCTCTCTCCACCTGTTTCCACCTGAGCAACAGAACTAGGAAGGTAGGGGGCCAGCGTTGGTTACAGATCACTCCATGAATGCTACATTATAGGTCACCTCTTGAGCGATGCAGGCGCTGACGTTGGCCCCCTAGCTGTAGGCTGCAGAAATACTTTGCTCTTGTGGGAGTCTTAGTGCCTCTGGCAAAGACCCAACAGTGTGAATAAATGGTGAAGATATTCTGAATATCAAGAATTATAGTGAGTACATAAGTTTCATTTCTGTAGTCAGTGGGAGTTTAGCGGGACAGTTTTTGCAGACAAAACTCTAGCAGCAACTCACTCCCTGACCTCACTTGCAGCTGCCATGTTTCATGCCCCAGTTAAAACTGCTTCTCTTGCTGCTGTCAGTGGCAAAGAAAATGATAATGAAATTGTGGCTGCATCCAACCCCACCTACTGTCCAGCAGTGACAGTACTAATAGATTCCTCATAGAAATTGGAAAAACAGACATACTATAATAAACATATGCCTGTTTTTGAAGACACGTGAGAAAATGGACACTTTATAAATTAGACACTGACAATGTGGAAACATAGAAAGTGATGGCAGAAGGGGACTACATTGCCCATCTAGTCTGCCCTTAAGTCTACCCTCCTGCATTAACTGCTACTGTGTTAGGGTGCCCTTGTGCCTATCCCATGCATTTTGAAGGATCCTACCATTTTCACTTCCACCACTCCCTGCGGAAGGATGTTCCATGCAATAGCCACCCCTTCTGTAAAAAGAATTTGCATGCATTGCCCTAAATCTAACCCCCAACCCCCAGCTTATGTCGTGACCTCTGGTTCTTGTTTGCTTTTGGTCCTAAACCGGTTCTGAACCTGCACCTTGTTTATAGCTTTTAAAACCTGAGGGTCTCGATCATGTCTCCCTTTCCCTATGCTGCTCAGAGAATACATGTTCAGTTCTTGCAGATGTTCCTTCATCTGTTTTGTTGTGCAGACCTTGTATCATTTTGTAGCTCTCCTTGCACTGTTTCCGCTTGTTGATATCCTTTTCAGGTGTGGTCGCCAGAACTGCATGCTGTATTCCAGGTGCGGCCTTACGAGTGTTACGAGTGATCTGTAGAGTGGCAGGATGACCTCTTTTTTCTGCTGGCAGTCCCCTTCAGTGCAGCCTAACATACCATTAACCCGTTTGTCGCTTTTTCACATTGCTTGGACATTTTCAGGTCATCCGTTATAATTATCCCCAGATCTCTTTCCTGCTTGGTGGATTCCAGTTTACTCCTCTAGGTAGTATTCCTCTCCTGGGTTTCCTCTTCCAAGGTGCATGATCTTGCATTTTTTATTAAACTTAACTTCCATGCCTTGACCATAGTTCCAAAGTCCTTATGTCAGTCTACATCGTTTCCACTCCACCTGAAGTGTCTACCCTATTGCATAACCTCATGTCATCTACTGAACAGACTCACTTTCCCTTCTAGGCCATCAGATATGTCGCTAATATAAATATTAAAGAGGATCAGACCTAGTACCGACCCTGTGGCATGCCACTAGTTACTTCCATTTCTTCTGAAGGGAGCCATTTACTAGAACCCTCTGGGTCCTTCCACTAAGCTAGCTCTGTATCCAGTTTACCACTGTTGCCTTACTCCTATATTTTCTAACTTGTTTATTAGCCTTCTATGTGGGACCGAGTCAAAGGCCTTGTTGAAGTCCAGGTATACTTTATGTACAGCACTGCCCTGATCCACTACCTTGGTTACCCAGTTGAAAAAGTTGATTAGATTAATTTGGCACAATCTACCTGTGGTAAAGCCATGCTGTTTTGGGTCTAATTTGCTGCTTTCCTCCAGAAAGGATATAATCCTCTCCTTGAGAAGGGTTTCCATTGTTGTGCCCACAGTTGAGGTGAGGCTTACTGAGCGGTGATTGCTTGCACTCTCCTTGCTCCCGTTTTGTGGAGAGGTATAACCGTGGCCTTTTTCCAATCCTGTGGACCTCCCGGAGTTCAAATGATAGGTTAAAAGGTGAGCCAGGAGAACCGCTAATTCTGCTCTTAGTTCTCTCAACAACCTAGGGTGTACCGCTTAGGTCCCGTAGCCTTATTTACTATGAGTTTTTCCTAGTTCCTTTAGGACTCTTTCTTCTGTAAAGGTCCTTAATATACTCCGCCTCTGTCTGAGCTGTCCCCTGTGAGGAAGTGTCCATCCTTCCTCCTTTTTGTAAAACAGAGCAGAAATATCTGTTGAGGATTTCTGCTTTATCCCTATTGTCCTCTTCAGCTTCCCATCATCCTTAGTGAGCCTGACAATACCTCCTCTTGTTTTCCTCTTCTTGCTGATATATCTATAAAAGGTTTTGTTACCGTTTTGACTTCTCTGGCTATCTTCTCCTCTGTTGATGCCTTCACTACCTTGATTTCCTTGGTTGCTTCCCTTAGCTTCTCTTTGTAGTTATCATTGTCCTTGTCGGAACCAGTTTCCTTGTATTTTCTGAAGTAGTAATGTTTTCCCTGACCTTGGTGTCTATTTCCTTAGAAAACCAGAGGGTTTTTCTTCTTGCTCACCGCCTTTAAGCAATTATTTGCTATTTGTAGTATCGTTGTTTTAAGATGCGTCCAGTACTCTTAACATCCCTTCCTTGTACAATATTTGCAAGGTTGTTTTGAGACCTCCTTTCATTTTAGTGAAATCTGCTCATCTAAAGTCCATGTATTTGGTTTTGAGTGCTTAGTTTCTGTTTTATCTTTACCTGGAATCACACCATGCAGTGGTCACTGGACCCCAGCTGACTCCTAACTTTTACCTCTGAGATTTTGTCCCCTTGTGAATAACAGGTCAAGAACAGCTTCCCCATTGTTGGGTCCTTAACAAGCTGTTTTAGACCTGCTGTGCTCAGAGCCTCAGAAGTGTTTGCTTCTGGATGAACTTGCTGCATGGGTGCCCCAATTTACATCAGGTAAATTGAATTCACCCACCACTATCACTTACTGTTTATCACACATTCTGTGTATGGGTTCTAAGATTTCTTTGTCCCCTTCCACCCCATCGTCGGGGGTCTGTAGAACACTCCTACCTGAGTTACTGTTCCATTACCAGTGTCTAGAGAGTAACCCAAACTGACTTGGCTTCTGTGTTGTCATCTTGGCTCATGGTAGCTTTTAATCCCTCCTTACCTACATAACCACCCCTACCTTTTTTCCCCAGTTCTGTCTTTCCTGAAAAGACAGTATCCTGGAATAGCCATTTCCCAGTCATGGTTATCGTTGAACCAGGTCTCAATAATGGCAACCCAGTCAAGATCTGCTTCCATGATGATAGCAGTGAGGTCATTGATTTTTATTAGCTAGACTCCGTGTGTTAGTGAACATAGCTTTCCAAACATGAATTCACCCTTTTTGGTACCAAGTCCCACGTTTGATTGATCGTCATATTGTCATCTGATCTTTTCCTAATAGTTGTTTAATTTGTTTGCCTACGCTTAGGTTTGGTATTGTATGTTTACCTCTGGGTAGGTTGGTTTTGGGGAGAGGCAGCAGACAACATGTTTGTCCCTTGCTATGGCTTAATTAAATTTCTCTCATTTTACAGTATCATGAAATGTCAGTTAGATATGCTGTACACGTAGGTTACTAATGTCAGCAAAATGTAACAGTCTTAGAGTTGGCATGTGCAGACAATTGTATTGTATACTTGTAAATTGACCGTGACCTGCCATACATTCCCATCCTTCTTTTTCTATTTTAGTTTCCTGCTACATTAATTGGAAAACAAATTTCCTTAATAAAATGATATTAAAAAGAATGAAAAGTTGCGTCAAGAATATCTTCTCCATAGAGTGCATTCACCCTCCCTCCATTCCACCATACTGCTCTCCTCTCCTCTCCGTCTCTCTCTATCTAGCAGACCAGTGCCAGGCCTACTGACTCCATGGGTGCAACCTCTGGTGTGGGCAAGGCTTCTTTTCTTTCTGAACTGCAGCTACTACACCACCCCCACACACACACACACACCCACACACACTTTTTTTTCCTCTGGTTTTATTTTTACCTGCATTGATAAATACAAAATACATGTATATATCGTCAGTTAAGTTTACAAATTCATTTCTGTGTTAAATCACTATTTTTTTTCACCTTAATAACGTGCTCATCTCTGGACAGAATAGTCTAGAATCTGACATGCACATTCTGGGGCTCAGGATCTCTAACTCCTGTAAATCTGGTAACGATCAGTTTAGAGATATAAAAGTAAAAGATTAAAATTACATACAAATATATGAAAAAATTAAAACATTTTGCTCAACTGTAGCTCAGATGCAGCTGACAGTGAAAACTAAAACTTTCAAGTTTGTCACAGTTTGATCCAATGAACTGTCTTTGCTAGGTGATTTTACTGGAAAAGGTTTCATTTTTAAATTATACAAATTTTAAAATCCAGTTGTTATGCACGTGCAGAACAGTTTCTCTGCATTCTTTTATGTCATTTCATGACTGCAGGATTTGCTTTCTCCCTGCATGGTACTTGTTTATTTGTGCCTTTTCTCTGAGAAAAGAAACTGAAGTGGTTGGGCTTCAGTGATGTTATATATATATCTGACATTTTGTCATATGCTGAACATCATAAATAAATCAGGTTCGGCCTGTAGAGTTCTGGTTCTGGCAGAGTCCTAGTGCCTCTTGGGCCTAGACCGAAGGTGAGGCTCTTGTAGAGATATTCTAGAAGATTCAGAGTTATGGTAAGTAACTTCCCTTAAAATGACTGAGGTAAAATGAGATCTGGATATGCTTTGCTACAAATGATTACAACTATCTTATTTATGGTACCTAACAGAAAGCGATATCTGGTGCCTTTTGGTATGTGTCTCAGTTTGCCTTAGAGGGGCAGACTCAGTCAAATTACATTTCAGTATGACTTTGTAAATTTAAAGCACAACTTTAATTTAGACATAATTCTTGAGTCAAACACTGCAACCTCTTTTGGACATCTGCCTTTAGCTGTCTGGAGTAAGTTGTCTTTTCTAGTCTTACAGTCTCTGTCAGCTAAAATAGGAGACTACCAATCCATTTTAGCCATTGCTTTATATTGAAAGCCACCGTCTGAAGTATACAAAAGTGAACGTATATCACTGACAGTGACTGCATCAAAGTTGTGGATAGTCTTATTAAAGTGGCATATAGCCTCTTCAGTGGTTTTGATTGGTATTACAGTTTGACAGTTTTATTCTAAAACCAGTTGCTGTTAGCCATTTCAGCAAAAATATGAAACTAGTTGTGTTTTGTTGTACATGTACACAAATGTGAAAGCTGTAATGAAAAGTTTCTTAATTAAAAGAGAACTACACTCTTCCATTTTGTAAATGATATCAGTTTCCTGTCAACAGTAAACTCCATTTTTGTTTCTTTTGGGGATATCCTGTAACGAATCTTCTAGGTTTCTTTAACTGTTAATAGTAGCCATGGATTGGCCTGCCCAGTAGCACTGGCGGTTGAGGCGCTGGGCGCCACACCTCGCACCATGATGGTGACCTGGGTTCGGAATGAGCCTGGGCCGTCAGGGGTCAGAAAAGATCGAGCATCCAGAGGACTGCTCTTCTCCTGGGGTGGGTGCTGGATTTTCCCTGCTCTGTGATGGCTCCTGGCAGAAGCTTGGGGTAATGCACCTGAGGTGGGGACAAGCAGATGGGGTCTGGTGTCAGCAGGCATCTGCGGGGGTGGTGAGTTCACTCACACAGCGGGCCAACGCCATTGCACAGCTGCACCAGGAGGGCAGAATAGAGGAAATGCCCCGCATCCCACTAGACAAAGGGGGGTACAGGGCCGCCAACCATGCCCAGTACGGGTCTCTCCGTTTTCACCTCCGGCTCTCCACCCTGCCTGGTTGCTCTTCTAGATTCTAGATAAAGCACCAAAAGGAGTAGGCGGTCCCACCTTGGAGGACTCTGAGCCAGGGGTTGGGTGGCTGGGTAGCAGATGGAGAGGCAGCCAATGGAGGAGGAAATGGAGGACTTCAGGCAGGCTGTATCAGGGCTGAGCCAAGCGATCCTCTGGAGAGAGTCCAGGTAAGGCAGTGAAAGGAGTATAAGCAGAATTGACAAAAAAAATATATATATATATATATATATATATATAGTAGCCATGGATGCCGGAACATGGGGAAAACTTGGGGCTGTAGTAATTACAAAAGAGCTATGATTTCTTCCTTTCTGATCTGCATCCATTAAAGGGCACTTTGAATGCCCATGGGCTGAAGTGGGGGGTTACTGCCATCCCTCTCCCATAGGTTCCGCACCTATGATAGTAGCCTCCTGTACCTATTCTAGGTACCTCTGTTTTCTGATTGTTGAAATCCTGTTTGTTCCTGAGATTATAATTAGCAGAGAAAACATGATGACACTGTTCTAATTTACACCATGTATCTCTATACAGCAAGTCTGAATAACCTTAATAGCTGTCAGGAAACACAGAGTGAAAACAGTTTACATGAAAAATCCTACTCTACCACTCCTAAGAATGGGCCAGCCTGGTAGCTGAGGGTTGAGGCACTGGGCGCCACACCTTTGCCCATGCCGGCGACCCAGGTTCGGGGCGAACCTGGTTCACGAGGGCGGCGGGGAAGGAAGGATTGGCGTCTGGAGGACAGCTCTCCTTCCTCGAGAGGGCAGGGATTTCTGCCCGGCACCACCAGCGACCTCAGGTGGAGGCCGGAGGTACCCGTAACGCTCAGAATGACCAGAAATAGAGGGTTCTTGAGTTCGGCAAGACATTCCCTGGCGTCATTGCACGTCGGACTCCATCAGAGAGGAGGAGCAATGAGGAGGGGATGGGGACAAAGCAAAAATACCAGCCAAGTTGATAGGCGATGGCTCCTGTATCCACTGGACCACATTCCACCACCGGGGCACTCCTTACCACGAGCCCAGCCCGGACCGAATTTGCAGATAGAGCGCCCTGGGTGGATAGGGCAGCCCCACCGGGGGCTCAGAGCCGGGGATAGCCGGGCTGGTGCCAGGTTTCAGGAGGTCTCTCAGGCACAGAGGTAGAGTCGGGATAATACAGGTAGCCTAGAGAGAGTTCCACTGGCTGGAGGAAAAACAGAATTAAAAAAAAAAAAAACACTCCTAAGAAGGTTTTAAAGCTAATTGATGGTAGAGTGTTTTGCAATATTTCTGCTACCTGTTTTGTTAGATAGTAAATGAGCAGACAGACCTACTGTGAAACTAATAAGCACCATAACATCATGTTCTCACTTCTTTTTTTCCTGATCTGTTTTGCTCCCTCACGTGCTCCAGGACCCGCCACTCCTTCAAGCTGCCATGGTCCCTACTTACCTCCTACTACACCTCGCCGAGCCTCCGTCTCACATTGCAGCCATCCCGTATAACCTTGGCGAACCCTTCAGCTGGATGGGTCCTCTCCTTCGAGGGGAAGGCACCAGTGTGGGTGGCTAGCGCACTCTCTGTTTGGTCCCAGGTTGTTGCTGAGGTGGGCATGGCTCCCTTGGGGCTTTGGTGGCATCAGCGGACTGGCAGCCATCATCCGGCTGATCCTGGAGCTGTTTTCCACTTCTCCTGTGGTTCCCATTGCGCCACCCATGCAGTGCTCCCAGTCTCCACTGGGGGCCGCTGCCAGGTGATTCCCTGCAACCCACCCCAGAGAGAGACAATCCTGTGGATGCTTAATCCTCTCCTTCCCTGCCAGCCCCGCGTCCCGAGTCCGCTCTCAACCCGGGTCACCAGCGTGGTTCGAGGTAAGGCTCCAGTACCTCAGTCCTCTGCGCCACCGGCTAGCATATGTTCTTACTTCTAATGCTGCTCCCAGGAACAAGTGAGATTTTTTTTTAACTTGCAATTTATGCCCCTTTCCTCACCACGTCCACTTCTTCCTCAGGGACTCCTAGATGACTTACTGGCTACGCTGGTATCTTGGGGAATTTGTTGGTGAACAGACCCCCCTTCAAGTCTCAGATGACCCCCGGAGTGGGGTGGGAGGGAGACCCCAGATTGTCTCCCCAGTCAATGTCAGTGTTGGTGGTCTGCCGATCTCTCCCAGATTCCGGTTGTGTATGGCTGGCGGAGCCCATCTCCAGGAGCTGATGTGGGGGTGTTTTCCATTTTCTGGTCCCTCCTCTAGACAACGGCACCAGGAGATCCGAGGAGATGAGGGTGTGCTGAGACATACCACTGCTCTGGACCTCGGCCGACGCTCACCCCTCTCTGCACTTCTGCCATCCCGATCTGCACCTCCCCTGTGGTCACCCAGGTGGCGGTATTGCAGGGACATGCAACCCACCCTCTCTGGAGAAGGAGAGAAGCCCTCCGAATGCTAAATCAGTCTCTTCGGCTGGCCCTCCAGCAAACTGAGCTTGCTACCGAACCTGGGTCACTGGCATACATGGCCAGTGGCCTTCTCGCTGTACCACGGGCTGGCTGAACAAGTGAGATTTTAGCAGTCAGAATATGGAAGCATTGGGAGGGTTAAGAGGGACTAATATTAACAGTAGAAATAAAATAAAGTTTATATCCCCAACGGCAATGGAACTAGAGTTCACTGGTGATAGCAGAACAGATACAATTTACAATCGTAAGGGTGCAGTGCTCCTTTAACATACTGAAATTAACTTCTTTTGCTTCCCATGGTGTTTTCTTTTAATACCCCAACCCCTTCCCACTGCCCTGTTGACTCCATCATAATCACATTACCCAACCCAAGTCACAATGTGAGATGGTATTGGTCATAGAAACATAGTCAATGATAGCAGAAAGAGACTAAAGGTCCATCTAGTCTGCCCAGGGTTCCCTATCTTCCCGAGACTTATTATCCATACAGGGTTCTATCCTTCCCAGTCCATTCCCCCCACACTACCCTCCCTGTTACTACCGACCTGAGCCAACCATTCAACCCTTAACTCTGTCCTAGCCATGCTTGAAACCCATTTGTGGTCTTGGTGTCGACCACCTCCACTGGCAGACTGTTCCACAGTTCCACCACCCTTTCCATAAAATAGATCTTCTGAGACCCTGCCAGTCTTGGTCATAACTTTACCACAGAGGATGTCCGATAGGAAGGAAGTCTAACCTATGGCTGCATGGATACCATTCCACTGTCTTAAATAATTCAGATAGCGCAAAAATCCCGAATAATGGGGGTAATACGCTGTTATCCTGGCAAAAATAAATAAATAAATGCATTGGATAGAGCACTATCCGCATGCAAAAGTCTGTCTAGGCTATATATACTGACAAGAGGAACCCGTAGGTTAACTGTAGTGTAGATGAAGTTACTGTGGAATCCAGTAACCTGAACAGTTCCAGTGAATGTGAAAAGCATATGTTAGAGCTAACAAAATACTGAGATGTATCATAAGAGGATTCACAAGTCAGAGGAAAAGGTAATCATGCCACTATACAGGACACTGGTCAGGCCACATCTGGAATACCGTGGTAGCCCATGACAAGATGCATTATATATCTGGAGATATTGGGAAATATCACTAAAATCCAATAGAATTAATTGTGGTTTACTGTGATACAGTGCATCTGGACATTCTGCATCAGCTAGTTGTCTGCTACTTACTGTGTGCAGTTTTGGAACATCCATCTAAAAAGATAAGGAGAAATGTGTAAAAGGATACAGCAGAGGGTGACTAAAATTATACATGGGCAACAGCATGGAAAATACCAAGACTGGCTGATGCAGCTTAACATGTGGCAAGGCAGGGCAATTTTACTTTTCTGGTGCCCAATCCCAGAGGCTCTGGGCCTTGTACAAATAATACAAAGTTTAAAACGTCACTTAATAATATAATAAATAATTACACAAACCATAGGCTATAATCAGCAAATACATAGTAACCCTATTTACTAAAAAGCTCACTAGAGGAGAGGAGGGAGGGAGGAGAGTGTGATAGATACTGCAAAAACATGAGCAGATGTAGTAGGGTTGAGTTAAGTGAGTTTTTAGACATAAAGGTCAGACAGATAGTCAGGATAGTTTAGGAACGATATGAGGAAATTTTTCTTTACTGAAAGTATTGTGGACCGTGGAAAAGACTGCATCAGGTTATAGTGAATGCTGGCTCTGTAATACACTTCAGGATCAAGTGAGATGGACACAGAGTGGGTTATTAAGGACAAGCCGGGTTATAGGGCATCACTACAGGGAGAACTGATTAAACTACGTAGAATAACAGGGCAGACTAGATGGGTAAAAGTCTTTATCTCTTCTAAACTGTCTGAGTATCTATCTTACCTGCCTCCTCTGTGGGCAAAGAACATCCCTTTGTGTCTCCATGAACAAAAGAGCCTAGGCCAATCATCCGTGAACCCAGATATACTTTTTTTGATTGGTTGATTGTGACTTGTGTGACTTGATTGCCTTAGCTGAAGACCCGTATTTGTTTTAGAAAGAGTTCTGTCCTATACCTTGATCTTTGTTTTGACCTTCTGGACCAGTAGAGAGATGCACTACCATGTACAGTAAAAGGGAAGATGGTTGATCCTATCAAGTTATATTGTAGGCCGCAAATATAGCCTGAAACACTGTATTAAGATTGCCATGCTAGCAAGTTTAAAGACATCAACCAATAACCCGTCCCTAATAGAAGCTGAGATTTCTCCATGTATGAAAACTGTTTTTCTTCAGTTAACTGATTCTTCTGTTAATGATTCTTAATTTTTTCTTCAGTTTGCCAAGTTTACGGCGTTGCTAGATGTAAATTACTTGCCACTGACAGACATGCGGATAGCCAGAACATTTTGCTTCACGAACAATGGGCAGGCTTTGTATCTCGTCTCACCCACTGAAATCCAGAGAATAACGTACAGCCAAGAAACATGTGAAAATTTGCAGGTGAGCAGCAAAACAATTTTGTTTCTTTTCGCCTGTCATTTAGGCAATAAAAGGCATATGGTTAGTACTTTGAGCATCATTTTATCCAAACACATTGTTGCAGGAAGGTGCTGTGTAACTTAGTGGTTTAAGATCCTTGGCAATATAAAATGTACTCTGTGTTGTTTTCATTTATGAGGTGCTTTGGCACCTGCACTATGTTGCATTTTGGTCACTAATGCTGCGCCTGTGACTTATCAGTGACACAATATTCTGTGGGAAACATGAAGAATAAGGTATGGGCAGCCATTCACAAGATGACAGCATATGAACCTCGAGAGTGAAGCTTGGGAGGTCCAAGCTGTCATCTCAGCCCCAACATGGAAACACATGCCGGGTTGTTTGTGGTTGCCCATATTTTATTTTATTTTATTTTAGCGTCCCTGCCCCTAAAGTAAAAATGGAAAACAAAAGCCTTGAACTTTCTTTTGTGTTCCATGATGGAAATTAAATTTGCAGACTTTTACAAGTTAAAAGGTACAACTTTAGTCACTGATTGGTTAGTAAGCAGCTGGGTGTGGGTGAATGAGGAATTAATTTATGGCCTTTGAACTGTGCTGAACAACTTTTGGAATGCACAAAACAACACTTTGGAATGCACACAACAGTTTAGACTCTGCACAACAATTAAGCAATAAGGCATGACCAAAGGGTTATGTTAATGGTCTATTAATCACCTTCTTGGGGTGTACTGTGAAGTACGAGAGGAGGAGGAGTGTGGCAGTGCCACATAGTAAGGTGATTAACGACCAATAATATAATACCTGGGAGTGCCTTTATTGCTATTATAATAAAAATGTTTTTAAGCAGTGTTAAACCTTGTTGAGCATATGGCTAAGCTCTCGACGCCCGGATATTCAAACTGCGCCATTCTGAGGCGAAGCCCTTGCGCTGCTCAAAATAGTTGCGCGGGGGGTGGCCGGCGATATTCAAAGGAGTTGCGCTATTGAGCAACTCCTTTGAATATCACCCAGCCACAGCCACTGGTGCATCGCGCAGTGGAACTTGCGCCACCGCAAGTTGTCAGAGTTGAGCATTAAACTGCGTGCGGCGCAAGTACCATTGCGCCATGCGCAATTTCCGATATTCAAAAGGTGACATGCAAATGGCGCCATAATTCATGCAAGCGCAGGGGGCCATTTGCATCTATTTATGGCCTCATTTGCATGCCATTAGCATGTAGATGCGCCCGATCCCGAGGACTTGCGCGCACACCCTGCCAGGCAGGAGCTGTCGGGGACCGACGCGACCTGCAGCCCGATCGCGGGCGGCGTATGAATACACTTCCACATCTTCGATGTTCGATCGGGCAGTATGTATGAACATACCCCCTGACAGCGATCGCTGGCAGTATGTATGACTCTCTTTCAAACAGCTCCGCGTCCGATCGCGCGAACGTGAAATCGTTTCGACACGGATCAAGGCAGTATGTTGAATGACTTCCCCCAAGGTTTCTCGGATAGTTCGATCGCTGGCAGAATCCTGGAACAACCTCTTAGTCCCATCAAGGATGTTTGTTACAATCTCCAACATCTCCTGGTTCGGTGTCCCGTGCAGCCCTACCGGACGGTCAGTCGGTGGAGCGCGGGCGGCAGGCGGTGGGATGCTGCCGCTGCCGGGGAGCGGGGTGGAGGGCTTCGTGGGGTGGGTGGGGGGGACACTAGACACCAGGGAGATGTTTGGGGGTTGTAATTGACATTCTGCCCGCTGATCGGCATTACGGTCCACTGACCACCAGGGAGATATTCGTTGGGGGCTTTTACATTCTGCCCGCGATCGGGCACTGGGGTTGTTTCACGCTCTGCCCGCGATCGGGCATCGGGAGCTGTTTGGGGAGGTATTCATACGCACTGCCCGCGATCGGGCATCGGGAGATTGTGGGGTGTATTCATACATACTGCCCACGATCGGGCATTGTGAGCTGTTTGGGGAGGTGTCTTGATACATACTGCCCGCGATCGGGCATCGGGAGATGTTTGGGGGTGTCTGGATACATACCTGCCCACCATTCGGGCTGGTGGGGGCACAGGGACTGGGATTGGGGCTAGCCACGGGTGGCAACTACTGTGTTGTGCCCTGCAGTACAGCAGCTCACCTGTGGGTGGCCTCAACTGATCCTTTTTGGCTCAAAGTTGTGCAGGCGCAGGTTGGGGATTGCACATGCACATCTCTGCACAACCCGATCGAATATCGGGTTGCGAGTTTATGCATGGATTCTCCCTCCTGTTGAGCATGCATTCATTTGCATTGCGCTGTTGCTCAACCTGTTATCATGGCGCAACTGCCTCCTGCTGAATATCGCAGAATGGCGCATCGTAGGACTTGCGATGCTAACCCTTTGAATATCTGGGCTCATATATACAGTATGTTAATAAAGATTAACATAAGGCTGTTAGAATGTTTGCAGCCAATCAGAAAGCTCCATTTCTCAGACCCTTCTTATAATGCTTTTAACAGGCTGAGTTTAATACAGAACAAATGCCAGCCATATACTGCAGCATTTGGGAGGGTAGTTGAGCCACTATGAACAAATAAGTACTCAGAAGAAGGCAGTTCAGTAGAAACACCTGCCCATTGGTATTTTATTTAGTGGTTTACAAGTGAAACACACACACACACACACACACACACACCACTTACAGCTTTAAAAGCAAAAACACACAAATTGTGGCAAGTAGCCTCCTGCCTTCAAAGCTTTCTTTCCTTTCTCTACCCAGTTACCTGTTTAAAATATTACAGAACAAAATATTCCAACACTTACAGCCTTAAAACAAACAGGTTAAAAGTGCAGATTCCTACAAATAATAATCTCAGACTAATCTTGTCTAAGGTCCTTACTTCTTAATCTTTTCAGTGCTCTGATGTTCCTCTTCTCTCAGTCGGAAATATGAAAGTGTGTCTGTCAAGGTTTGCTCAGTAGTTAAAACAGTCCTGAGCCGGCCGGCCTCTCTGAGGTCACATAAACTCCACCTTGGTGTAACAAAATCTATATTTTATAACACCAAGATGGCCTACTAAGGTATTTAAAAATAAGAGATGACATAATAATTCGCCTCTCTATGTAACTAGTCGAAACCAGTCTGTGCTTTGCTTCACACACATATCAAAAGTCTCTTTGATGTAAGTAACTGTATATTCCACTTAAATGTGTATTTGACTCCTTACTTCGCTCTGGCCTTGGTATCTCTCTTGGTTGCATCAACAGTTTTGCTATTGTCACTTTCTTCTTATTATTCTTTTTTTTTTGCAGTTTTTCTTTTTTCTCTTATTTTTTGTTGTTGTTTAACCTTTGGAATCTCTATTGCAGTGGAATCTATTTCCTGTTTGTTGTCGTTTCCTTCATCTCCTATCTTTTCTGGGCCTGAGTCTTCTATTACTGTTGAAATACTTACTTTACTTAGTTTACTTAGTTTAATTAGTTTGAAAGGACAAAAGGGGTCCAGTTGTCCCATTGTGATTGCCCCCCACCTATGTGGGCAACTTATCATGAAGTAGACTCTAATGGTATAAGTTTATCTAAATCTCTTTGGAAAGCAGAAAGACTGTTCTGATTAACCAAATTGTATGGTAATCTATACCATTCCTTAACAGCTCTTATTGTATGGAAGTTTTCTCTTTTTGGTGGTATGTGCCCATGGAACTATTCTGTAGACACTCATTATTTGCTTTTTCCTGTTTTTTTTTCCCTTGCTACTCTTAACAGTTTTTTTTCAGTCTTACCCCAATGGTTGCCACATCATCTCTTAGGGAGTAGACATAACTGTTTGTAAATGACTAACTGCCCTAAAAGAGTTACATTTCTAACATGGGGATCTTTCAACACTTTGCCAACTCTCTATCCAGAAAAGGAAAATACAATATATCTCTTGGGAGGCTGCTTTTCCTCTTTAAATGTTATGTTGGTTTTATCAGCAATTTCTTTAAGCCCACTTTAGTTTCCTGTAACTCTTTCAGTACAACAAGGAGGTCAATTTGTCTGTTGTTAGGGAGTTCAGTAACACTTAAATACATCAACTCAGGTTGTCTGCTGCTCCCAGTGGATGTAGGGAGTTTCTGAAAACTGTCATCAACATCTTCTCAGTCTCCTCAATGTCCCTCTTTAAATCCATATCAAAATATTTCTGCTTAGACTCTGATCTATCTGTTTGTGATTCCTCACTTTGGGTACTTTCACATTTGAAAAGAGGGGACCTTTCTATTGATTCTGATAGTATACCATTTCCTTTATGTGTCCCAAACTCATATAGTATGTAACCATTTTTAAAGAGGTAACCCCATAGCTAAAGCTTTCCCTCTTTTTGGAAGCAAAATGAGGATTGATACTGTTTAAGTAATAATGCACGACAGGGTGTGGGTTGTGCTGGGATAACCTCATGCCTGGGGTGGTTGGGCAGGAGGCTGAGTGCATCCAACACCCCAGAGTGAGGTTATCCCAGTACAAATCACACTCTTGAGTGCATTATTACATATGCAATGGCTGTTACTTATTAATATTGTGGGACACAAATGAGCACATGTAGATGACTATAGGCAGAGAGAACAAGTGTTGAAAAATCCTTTTATGTGTGGAGAGATCTATTTTACAGTAACAGTTGTACAGTTTATTTTTAATTACTGTTTTTTAGGAAACACTCCCCATGTGAAAGCACTGCATCATGGGTATGCAAATAATCGATTGTCTTTTATCACTTACAAATGGAGGTGAAAAAGAATAAATGCCTCAGCTGGGCCAAGTCCCAGCTAAGGCACTTATTCTTTCTCACCTCCGTTTGTATGTGTTCCATAAAATATGTACACCACACTCCTGTGAGATTCTCTTTTATCACTGTAGTGTTATGTAATACCATACAATTGGGTATTTGCATGACCCATGAAAAATCTGGTGCAGAGCTCAGGGTTTTGACTTCATTGGGGACTAGGGGTTACACCTGGAGGGATGCAGGCCTATACTGGCTCTATGGTCTGCATCAGTCCAGGAGGGAACCAGGATTCTAGGTGATTGGTTTAATTGCTTCATTGGCAAGAATTTAAACTAGCCGGGGGGGGGGAGGCACTGAAAAGGAGCAGAAAAATCCTAGCCCCCCCCCAAAAAATCAGGGTAATTAGTGAGGTAAACACCAAGATAGAGAAGTCACTAGGGAGAAGGGCAGGGGTAAATGGAGAAAAAGACAAAGGCAGTAAGGACAGGGATGGGGCAAAAAGGTGTAAGGCCATCAAAAAATGGAGGATAATGAGAACCAATTCATGTAGTCTAGGTAACAAGCTCCCTGAACTAGTGGCCTTGATGGAAGAGGGATGCCTGGATATCGTGGCAGTCACAGAAACTTGGTACACAGAGAACCATGACTGGGATGCCCAGCATACAAGGCACACAATCTGAGGAGGGACAGGAGGGTAGAAGAGGAGGAGGAGTAGCTCTCTATGTAAGGGAAGGGATCAAAGCAACAGAACAAAAGGGTAAACAGGAGTGGAGGAGAGGAGGAGAGGAGGCACTGTGGGTCACTCTGGAGACTGGAAATGGCACCACAATCCACACAGGGGTTGTTTACAGACCCCTGTCTCAGGAGGAGGAAATGGACAGGGAAATGATAGAAGGCATCCTTAGGGTGGCAGAGAAAGGGGACATATTGTTGATAGAGGACCTGAATATGCCAGATGTTAACTGGAGCACTTTGCTGTAGCCACATCCAAGAGCAGGGTCATTCTCGATGCCCTACAGGGGGCATGCCTCAGACAGCTAGTGTTGAACCCACTCTGGAGGGAGCAGTCTTAGACCTGGTACTCTCAAATGGGGATGGAGAGAGGATCTCAGATCTAGAAGTGGATAGCCATCTGGGAACAAGTGTCTACCAAACAGTGTGGTTTACGATAAACTCAGCTGCAGAGTCAAGCCATACAAAAGTGAGGGTACTGGACTTTAGGAGGGCTGACTTTGTGAAAATGGGAGAGTGCCTCAGAAAAACACTAGCAAACAGGCAAGAAGGAGGAGTGGAGCAACAATGGGGAAAATCAAAACTGCTTTCACAGAGGCAACAAGCTTCTGTGTGAAGCAAATAAACAAATCAAAACAAAAGAAAAAAACACTATGGTTCTCAAAAGAGGAGGCGAGGGAGGTTAGGGAGAAAAAGATAGCATTCAGGAAGTATAAGGACACACAGAAGGAGCAGGACAGAGAACTGTACCAGTTAAAGCAGAAGGTAGCAGGGAAGGCAGTCAGAATAGCAAAGGCCCAAGCCTAGAAAAGATAGCCAACTCAGTTAAGAAGGGGATAAAACCTTTTATAGGTACATTAGGGAGTAAAGAAAGACAAAGGGAGGGAGAGTGAGGCTTTAGGGTGGGTGGGTGGGCAGACAGGGACAGTGAAAAAATAGGATACTGAACAAAATACTTCTGCTCAGTATTCACAAAAGAAGAGGAGGAGGTACTTAATCCAATCAATAGAAGCATTCTGGATAGGGAGGTCAATCCCAGTCCTTTCACAGATGAAAGTGTTCTGAAAGAACTTCTAAAACTGAAGGTGGACAAAACAATGGGGCCTGACGAGATTCACCCCAGAATTCTAAAAGAATTAAGGGGGAGAACTAGTGACATCACTGACTACCCTTTTTAACAAATCATGGGAGGATGGTGTGGTACCTGAGGACTAGAGGAAGGTGGATGTGAGTCCCCTTCACAAATGTGGGAGCAAGACAGAGGCAGGAAACTACAGACATGGCCAGTTTGACCTCAGTGGTAGGGAAAATGATACAATCACTTCTGAAGAAAATAATTGTTGAGTGCCTAGAGGCCAGTGGAGCACAGGACCCAAGGCAGCATAGATTCACAGCGGGAAGGTCATGTCAGATGAATCTAATCGATTTCTTTGATTGGCCGTAGTAGACCAGGGAGGGGCTGTGGACATGACCTTTCTAGACTTTAGCAAGGCATTTGGCATAGTCCCACACAAATATTTTATAAACAAATTAGCCAGCCTGGGAGTCAGTCCCAGGGTAATAGCCTGGTAAAACATTGGCTGGACAACAGGACACAGAGGGTAATAGTAAATGGAGTCCACTCAAAGAAAGGGGTTACTAGTGGGGCACCAGAAGGTTCAGTACTGGTCCGTCCTTTAATGTCTTTATCAGTGACATTGCAGAGGGACTAGAAGGAAAGTATGCTTCTTTGCAGATGACACAAAGATCTGCAACTGGGTTGATACACAAGGGTGGAAAGGATGAGAAGGGACTTGGCAAGGTTGGAGGAATGGTCAAAGTATGGCAGCTTGGATTCAATGCAAAAAGTGCAAGGTAATGTACCTGGAAACAAAACCCAGGGGAAGAGGACACAATGGGGGGGGGGTAACAACAACAAAAATAGAAAGGGACCTGGGGGTAGTCATATCAGATGACCTAAAGGTTAACAAGAAATGTGAGAAGGCAGTAGGGATGGCTTGGGGGATACTGGGATGTATGTTGAGAGGCATCACCAGTAGAAAACAGGAAGTTTTTATCCCTCTGTACAGACAGTTGGCGAGACCCCATCTGGAGTACTGCATGCAGTTCTGGAGGCCCCATCTCTGCAAGGACATAGACAGAATTGAGGCAGTCCAGAGGAGGGCAACTAAAATGGTTCAGGGTCTGCAACAGAAGCCACATGAAGAGAGACTAAAGGAGCTTAATATGTATACCCTTGAGGAAAGGATGGAGAGGGGGGACATGACAGAAACTTTAAAGTACCTCAAGGGAATCAACAAAGTCCAAGAGGTAGCATCTTTCAGAAAAGATGTGCAAGAACAAATCTGAAGAAGAGAGGGGCGGCTTAGGGGCAATGTGAGGAAGTATTTTTTCACAGAGAGGTGGTGGGCACATGGAACAGCCTTCCTGAGGAGGTCGTGGGGTCCAAAAACAGTGGAGAATTCAAGAATACATAGGACATACATAAAGCAATTCTTGTCGGGGTAGGAAAAGTAGGCTGTTGGTTAACTATGATCTGCAGCTTATCCAACAGGTAGGAAATGGGCAGACTAAGGGGCCAGCGGTCCTTATCTGCCATCAGAGTCTGTTTCTATGATGCAATGCATTCATATGTAGTGTGTTCCTCATAAAAATAAAACTGTAAAACTGATACTATAAAAGAGATGTTCCCACAGTATAAAGGAGATGTTCTGACACTTGTTCTCTGCCTAACTATGAAATGTTTTAGCCATGACAAAATGTTGCCCCCACAATATGAGAAAAAAGTTTTTATATGAAACTAAGTTTTTGCTTTTGTACTACAATTGTAAGGCTTCAAGCTCTATTGGTAAGAGAAGCTGTGGCTTGTTATTCAGTGTGGCATGCAGTCATCTGTATGTTTGGATTTCATGCTGTGAGGTTGTGCTCAGATAATGTCACTGTAACAAGCACACACTGACCAATCAGAGTCTAGGAAATTTTCTTGCCATTGTATAGTATACCTTCCTACTTCAATTTTTTCAGCATCTTTGACTTTGGTAATTAAGGGTTGATTTGTTATACCATCACTCTGAAAATTAGTCCCCTTCTTGCATCCTTTTTTTGAAGATTTTTTAATAGCCCCCTTTCTCCTAGTAGTGTCTCCTTGCTTTAACTTATTGTATATCTGGTCCTCAATAATAAGAAAACAAAGTCTATGATGTTCAGCAGTTCTCATAAGAGCATAGCTGCACCCCTATCCATCAAAACCAGTCATGGAGTCATTATGGAACAAGTTCAAGCCTTTAAGTACCTTGTGATCACTCTAGACCTTCATCTAACTTACAGTGCCCACATTGTGCTGTAGCTAAAGCAGTAAATACTCGCCTTGGCCATCATTTCCAGCACAGGCAACATCTTACCCCAGAAACCCTGACTGTTGTCGTTCAGAGCTCTGTTGTCTCTATTATTGACTATGGGCTTATCATCTATGACTCTGCCCCCACTACCGCTCTTAGATGCATATCCACCTTCCTCAATAAGGCCTGCCGACTTCTCACTGGATCCCACCACCTCACACATACGTGCGACCTTTATACATAAACTGGATGGCTGAAACTCACCAATCGGATAAAGTACCTAACCTGCACCATGGCAAAGAAAATAGCTATGGGCCTTGCACCTCCTGGAGTGTGTGCACTCCTGTACCCTAGCAATAACCCCCGCTCAACCAGAGGGTCTGAATCACAGCTCCTGCAGGTTCCACGTTGTCATATCTCACAAGGTCAAAGATCTTTTGCCTACAGGGTGCCCAGCTGACTAAATGGTCTAAACAGTTACATCTTCTCCACTCCTACCCTTGGTGCATTTAAATCAAGGCTATGCCTCATTCTCACTGCCTCTAGGTCCTGTGACTGCCTCCACTAGCTGATCCCATGAATATTTCCCTAACCTTATGCAGGTCTCTCTCCTATTAGCACTTGGTTACCCCTTAGCATGCACTTCCCCATGTTATGTCTACAACAATGCCTCTGACTGTGCTCCTCCTCTATAGCTCTGCACCCCCTCTACTCTTCCTCTCTGTTGTCCGCTATCCTCTCTTCACCTCATCTGCTATCTCCTTGTAACCTAGCCTCCAAAACTTGTTTTGTTTCTCAGATGCTTTATAACTCTGTTTAGCTTACACTTTTGTAACCTTGTCCTATGTACTGAATCTGTAATCTTACGTCTTATGTTTTGAATTGTAACCTGACATGGAACCTTTGTAAAAGAGCCCTGGCTCAAAGGTATTTTAATCCTAGACCCAATAAATAAAAAAATAAATTAAATAAGTATATGGTCCATTTTACTTGCTCTCTTTATTTTACCTTTATTTTCCACTTGTATTGTGTACTTGTTTCTGGTACTGCTACTATGTCTTCTCTGCATTTTGTATGTTCATTAACAACCTCTTATTATTAGTGAAGGTATTGCACAACACTGTTCACAAAATATAGTAATCATGATAACAGTATTAAAAGCACCCCCCCCAAAAAAAAATAGCTGAAAACTTTTTAGTCTTTCAGTGTCTTTTCAGGAGACCTGATAATATCTTCGCCCATGTACTTCTTCGTGAAGTGCTTACAGTATTTCAAACTTGTAACAGTCTAAAAAAGACTTATTAAGTCTTGTTTTTATAAGTTTGTCTGTTTATCTCCAGAGTTCAAGTCCAAAGAGCTTCAAAGTAGTTTTGGCACTGGGAGGGAGCACAGCTTTGCTCTTTTCTTCTTTTTTCCAGCCAGTATTCTGTATCTGTCATAAACCCACCAACTTTCCAAGTCCAAAATAACCAGGAGTAACTTTAACTAAAATAATAAAAAGAATAATATAAGTTTACAAAATCAGGGAAAAAAATTTCTCAGTTCTAATTAAGAGGGAATTTTTTACTCAAAAACTCTTTTTTAATGAAACATTTGTTTAAACTTGGCCTTTATACAAAATGAAAAATAAATCTGACTCCGACTTTAAATAGTTATAAAATGTTTAAACATGAGAACGATCAATTCAATATTCAGTATATTCACTTATCCTAAGCAGAAAACGAACCATTACTGAATTCCTTTTCTCACGCCATTTTACTGAATTCATCAGAGATATAACAAAGCTGGCACATATCTGGATGCCAAGCCTAGTAACCACGGAAAGGATAGCCAAGAGTATCCCCACCATGTACTCTCTGCAGGGCAGGACAGTGCAGTCAGAATAATCTGGGTCACGTATTCTTTTTCACCTTTTGCTTTAATAAAGTGCAACAGTTATTTGGGCTATACATTTACAGAGTGCTAAAATGATTCCCGAGTTCTATGAACTCCTCTTTCAAAGTGATAAATGGCCCTGCTGAGCTTTTCCACTGCTATCAAGTCTCCCAAGCCATCTACTAGCAAATGCTTGTGCTATTCCACAGCCACACGCTTCAAAGCTTTTATACATGCTTTGTACATCCATGTGATGTGGTGCAGTGTCACTGGCTAAATTTGGTTTTTCAAATCTTTTTTAAATGTTTCTCTTTGATTGATCAATTAATCAATATTTATAAAATAAAAAATTTAAATAGTTATCTTTATATATATTAAAAGAGAAAAAGGGCACAGAAAACTCTCTTTAACACAAGTACAGAAATAAAATATTTTAGTAAAAATGCTAAGTCCCAATTACAGAAGCCCTCTGTCAACATCAGTCCAAAACAATGTTTTAACCTTAATTCACCCAGATTTTGCACCAACAATGTCAAAAGTTTTAGCTAGGCAAAAAAGTGTCCTGGTTCCTCAAGCTCTAATTTTTCTGAGGTTCTTTTCCTCAGAGCAACTAGCATCCAAGTTACATCTCCATCTGTAGTTCAACACTTGCTATAATATCAGCAGATCTCTGTGGTTATCTGTCTTGCATCCTTGTCTGGGGATATCTTTTCCTTTTGCTTCTCAACACAAGTCCTCCCTCCATATGTTTTTCCTCAATCATCTCAGCCCAGGTAAATATCCAGACATCAGCCACAAACTGAGATAGAAAACTGATAGAGAGCACCTCCTCTGAGTACAGTAAACCAGGATTAAGGTTTATAATTCGAACTGAAGAAACCCACAGGCTACAATGGCATACCTGATAATACTAACACTTGACATATCCAAGCAGAAGATTCTATGTATCTGCAACTCTGACCTTTTGTCAATTCATCTGAAGCCTAAGTCCATGCCTTCATCCTCCCACGTCCTCCATCAGCACACATTGCAGTCATCTAGAAGCTCAAATTTATGTCCTTATCCTCCTCTTGTGGATTGCAATCTTCTTTTCTCAGATCTTCTCTCTCAACTCTAGCATTGTTTCTCAGCTCTGCAGCAGGATACATCTGTTATCTAGAAGCCACGTCAATGCCTCCATCCTCCCACTCATCCTAGCAGCACACATCGCTGTCTCGAGAAGCCCAAACTGATGCTTTATCCTCCTCTTATGGATTGCAGTCTTTTCTTGGAGCCTCTTCTCTCAACTCCTGCATTGATTCTCAGCTCTGTAGCAGGGTGCATCTCTGTTATCTAGAAGCCCAAGTTTATGGCTTCATCCTCATCTTCATCCTCCAGAAGCAGAATGCATCACATTCATCTAGGAGTCTAAACTGATGCTTTCATACTTTTCTCCTGCACTGCAATTTTCTTAATCTGGAACATCCTCTATCTAATCTCCACCACTGTTTCTCAGCTCAACAGGAGGACACATCACATTCATCTAGAAACCCAGGTAGATTATTTCATCCTCCTCCTCCTCATTCTCTAGAAGCAGAATGTATCACGGACACCTAGGAACCTAAATTGATGCTTTCATCCTCTTCTCATTTGACTGAAATCTTCTGTTCCTGGAATCTATTCTCTCTCACCTCCAGTAATGTTTCTCAGCTCAGCATCAGCACACACCACAGTCATCATAATCTTCATCCTTCAGCAGTAGCCAAGAAATATGCTGTGATGTGGCATTGCTATGTGATGAAATTTTCCTTCTTTGATGCCAGTGCAAATCATTCTGTTAAAGAGCAAGTGATTAGTAAGGATGTACATCTTAAAGAATGAAGGTTTGGGGCCCTTAGATACCTCTGCAATCATCCAGTTTGCCTTTATTTATTTCTTTACTTGCCTTTTCACCATTTTATTTGTATTTTGCGAACTGCTAGTAAAAAAAAAGAATCCAGTGGCATTCTTATATTATGATGTCAGAAGCTAATTACTGGCAAGGCTGGCAGTGTATTTCAATGGGAAAATGCAAATCACTTTTCATATTGTTATGGAGAAATAACACTTTCTACCTTCAAAATATAATATAGTTAACAGAAATATGTGATTTTGGATAGCCTGTAATCTTTTTGTATAGTTTAGTAGGCAACATTTTCTTCATTACCAGATTTTATTTGGGAAGAAGAAAAGAGAAGCCAATTACTGTTTCAAACATTGTAAAATCATACAGATGAACCACAATAGTGCAAACATATAAAATGGGAAGTTTGTTACTGAAAGAAGTTTCTGTTTCTTTTGAAAAAAGAGAGAGCAATATATTTTTTCATTTAAATACACTGGACTCCTAAGCAGTTGGCTTTCAGTTGACATCACAATACCCAAATTCTGTTGAATTATTTTGTTACCGGCAGTGTGAAAAGCAAAGGTAAAAAACCCACTTGTATCACTGCACAAACAAATATTTTATTACAAAAGCAGAAAATAATTACTAAGACATCAAAATACAATAGCTAAAACAGTCAATTGTTTATTTATTAGAAGTAAGCACCTGCTCTTTAAAAGACCTCTCATCCACAACAGCCAAATTCAGCAACATGTATCACATACACAGAATGAATCAACGCAAAGTTTTCACCATTATGATGACTATTAGGAAGGACATTGTAATAATCACTGTGACTATAATGTAGTTTGTTGTGTATTTCAGACACTCCCCAGAAATCAGTTTTGCTATGTGTACATACACTGCAGGTCACTGTAATAAAATATATGCTGACAGTGTAGTAATTGTATTATCTAGCAGAGAGGGCTTATTAGTGATGTCCAGGGCCACTGGAAAATTGAGGAAAAGGTTACCCAAAATTGTGGGAAATTGCAGGGGTTCGACTATAGACCCTGAGTGCTTCACAATGAATCTTTTAATGTTTTCTGCAGCATATATTGGTCATTATAAATTGCTAAATGAATACACTGACACCTGAATATGTGTAAAACATAAAGAAAAGTTTGTGTTCCTAAAAAAATACTAAACTGATAAGTTATCGTAAGCGTTGCCTGTCTACCAAAATTTAAAAGCATCTGCCTCATACAGTGCTAAATAGATTCTATAAAGTGAGCCACAGAAAATCAATATTAAATAAAGCCAGAAACATTTTTGTGTTTGTTTCTGGTTGTAGAATAATGAAGCCTAATCAACAGCTGTTTACAGTGCTCTGCCAGCTAGTCACCCACTTTGGTACAAGAAAAAAAATAAGCTGACAGAGTGGTGAATAATTGAGTTTAGTAAAATGTTGTTAAAGTGTTTAATGGTCACAATTTGTACTGTAGGAACATACACTAGTTTTGAAATCTCATATTTAAATTTTAAATCTAGGGGTTATCTGGGGCTGGCAGTATAGTCTAGAGGTTAGAGTAACAAACTGAATGAGCTGACGACATCTAGCAGACCTGGGTTTGATTCCCACAAACTCCACTTGCACACTGTGTGATTCTCAGCAAGTCACTTAACCTCCTCAGTGCTCCTGGGTTGTACCTGAAAACAAGCACTTGTGCCTAGTGGGCCTTACGCAGTTACCAAAACATGTTAAAAAATACTAATATATTTTTACTGTATCATACAGTAGTCAGGGTCATACAGTAATCAGGGTACCCTGTAATTTACCTTTGTTTTACTCTGGCTGAAGTGATTTTGTTTAAAGATAAATGTTAAGATACATTTTGTGTTTTATAAGCTTGTTTTTAGACTTTAGTCAGGTTTTTATTGTAGTCTTTGCACGTGATAATTTAGATGGTAGATTGCTAAGAGTGAGATCACTGTTAGCAGCTAGCTTATTCAAGTTTAAAATTGGCCCATCCAAAAATCCTCAGCTGTTTGAATCAAAACTAGTCTGAATGAAAGTATGCTCACAAGGAAAAACTTGCCCTGTCACTTACAAAAAGGCTTCATGGTTAGCACCCCATTTAAGTGAATGGGATAATTTGCACCTTTTCTCCCATCTTTTGTTTCAGTCTGTGTGTCAACAAAATATTTTCTGATAGACTACTTCAACACAAAACAAATGTTAGGTGTTTAAGTGTACTTATGCTTGGCCAGTGGATTTTGAAACCAAACAAGACAAGGATTCGAAAGAAATCAGTGTCACATAAAACCCTTGACCTACCTTGCACTGCAATGTTTCAGCCAAACCAAAGTCTGCATGCAAAATTGACAATATATTTGAGAGTATTTTATTAAAAATGTTAATACTTTTTACACAGTTCAACATAAAAACTCAAAAACTGCAAGAAATTGCAGAACATGTCAGTTTTTGCGGAGAATGGTGAAAATTGCGGATTACGCAAAAAAATTGCGGGCGCAATTTTCCAGTGGCCCAGGTGATGTCATACAATCTGCAGCAATCTCAGCCCTGACTTGTAGCTCTAGAGATGGAATATGGAATATTCAAGTTTAAACTCTGCACTGTGGTCATGTCCTCCCTCCCCCCTTCCCCAACGTTCTAATGACAAATTTATCTCTACATTGAAGAGTTCAGATGACCTGGAGTCTGTTCCAGTCCTTGGGGCTGTCTTATGTTAAAAATTACTAATCATTTATTATTTTGTGATTTTGTTTAGTAATTTGATAGTCTACATTCTTTTAGTTAGTTTTTACTGTATTTTGTGTGAAGCAGCATTTATTTTTTGGATCCACCGTGATTCTTTATGGAGCTCACAATTTTTGTGACAAAAACTCCTACAGGGATTAATTTTAGCATTAATTTACTAGACTGGGAAATAGTGCAAACTGTGCCAGGGTTGTGCAATTACCCCAATACCTATCCATGGTAGCCCGTGCTCAGAATCAATCCGAAATTTTTTCTCCTCACTTTACCTGAAAATGTAGGTAAACAGAAGGCTGCAGGCTCCAGTGGTGTAATTTCCTCACCTTTCATGAGTATGGACTACAGCACCTGCCCACACTGTGCCTTGTCTGTTAATAAACAGAGATTTTTAGGTTGTAGAACTGTCAGTCTTTCAGCGTCTCCTAACACCAATTTAATTGAAGTTCTGGGACATGTGTAGTGTGTCTGCCCACTTTGTACTTGGAGTTATTCTGGCTACAGTGCTGTCAGGCCTCACCTTTCACCACTACCAGTGTTATCATATTGTGAGAAACCTTCAGTTTATCTACCCACTTAGTAAATGGCATGCCCCTGTTCCCCCTGTGGTGTCTCCATCTGCCACTCAAACCTAGAATGCACCTTCTGAGAGTGTCAACCATCCTGCAGTGCCCTCAGATGTAGCCCCTCCTGCCATCCATAGGCCAGATGGTGTATATTACATAGCCCTTGTAGCACACAAGGTGTGCTTCCCTTCCAGTGTTCTAGATACTAGCCTGTCCCCCCACCCTGAGTCCCCCAAAACTGCCATTCACTACCTGGCTTGTAGATAAACAGTGAGCTCCAGTCTCTCATTCTTCCTGTACCTTAACTTTTACCAGCACTAAATCTGTCACAGTATGGGGTAGCCTGCAGTGCCCATGCTCTGCACTCTACCTGGTTCTCCTGTGCTTAAACAGATGGCTTCAGTTTCCAGTAATGTTATTCCCTCATCTAACACCATTGCTAAATGGGATTGTCTTCAGTAAAGAGAATCCAAAGATCTGCATTCAATTTATAGTTACTGGGTTTAAAAAAGTAAAATGAGTTAATTAGTAGTGCTTTGGATGTTACTTTGGAGAGAAAAGCTTCCACTCTTGTGAATGTTGCTTACTGACCCTGTGGAGAACTGAGGGGTATAAAATAAGCAAAAAAAAAAAAAAAAAAAAGAAACAGTGATCTCATTGGCCAGTAGCTGTCCAGACTTGACAAGTGTGGAAAATGACTTGCAAGTCTTGGAACTATACTGCTTTAGAATCCTCAGTAGCTGTGACAGTTGGGAAAAACAAAAAAAAGGTTCAACTAACAACATGAGTGACCTACCTGCTGGCCAATTTGATCTCTTTGGTGGGGCAAAGCTAGCTGTTTGGTGTGAGAATGGATTTACCAATGATGAAGATTTATTTTTCTATACTGAAAGATTTATTTTGTCTTGTGTTCTTTATGTTTCTATTATTTTGATGCCACTGGGCTTCACACAGATTGTTACCTCAGCTACCCACAGTCATGGTCATTCTTTGGATCTGATTTTCCTCCTGGGGATTGAGGCCTCCGATTTGGGGGTAGAACCTGTCAGTTGGTCCGATCATTACACTGTGAGGTTCAACTTTTGTGCTCCCTTTGTAGGTCTGCCCCTGTGGAGATGGTCAGTTACCACTCTTTACGGGATGTGAGCCCTGAAGACCTGGCAGTGGTGATTGATCTCTCAGAGTTTCCTGATGCCAGCTCAGGTCCAGAGCCATTGGTCTTGGCCTATAATCAGGCCATCTCCTCGGCCCTCGACCTGATTGCTCCTGTCCAGGTTTGTCCTCCCCCTCTTCACCCTCGGGCCCCCTGGTTTAATGGGTCTTTGAGGGATCTGCGGTGAGTAGGATGAAGGTTAGAATGGCGTTGGTGGAAATCCATCCTGGAGGTTGACCATCTTAGTTTGGTGGAGCATTATCAGACCTACTAATCAATGATCTCCCTTAAGAAGGCAGAGTTCCTGTCCTGGGAGATTGCTGTCACTCAGAATTGACCAGCTCAGCTCTTCCGAACTGTGGACAGGTTGTGCAACTCAGCTTGTCTGCAGCTCCGTCAAGCCTTTTCACAAATGGAGTGTGATGAGCTTGCTCGATTCTTTGTGACTAAGGTGGCCGACATCAGGTCGGAGATCCTCTTGACTCATTCTATGGGGGGTGCTGTTGGTCAGTGCTCGGTCACTACATCTCATCCTTCCTGGAGTACCTTTGACCTGCCAGAGTTCAGGGATATTATGCAGATTGTCCAGGAGATGCACCCTACGTGCTGTGGTTTAGATCCCGGACTAACTTCCCTGATTTTGGGTTGTTGCGATATTATCATTCTGGTTCTGGCTCAGACAGTCCAGTGCTCCTTGGAATTGGGTGAGTTTCCAAGCTCCCTGAAGGAGGCAGTGGTGACACTCCTTCTGAAGAAAGCTTCATTGGACCCGGCCGCTCTAGCTATCTACAGACCTATCTCGAACCTTTCCTTTATAGGGAAGGTTATTAAGAAAGTAGTGGCAACTCAACTGGAGAACCATTTTACCATCCATAATGTCTATGAACCTCTTAAGTTCGGTTTCAGAAAGAGGCATAGTACTGAGACTGCTCTGGTTCGGGTGCTCAATGATCTCCTGATGGCGAGAGATTGGAGAAAACATTACATTCTGGTACTCCTTGATCTCTCTTCAGCTTTTGACACTGTAGACCATGGGGTGCTGCTTGAGTGCCTGAGGTTCATCTGTGGTCTGACAGGTACAGTCCTCAGGTGGTTTACATCTTTCCTAACTGGCAGAACACAGAGAGTTGTGTAGGGGATTTTTTCTTCCGACTCACTCCCTCTGTCCTGTGGGGTTCCTCAGGGCTCAGTGCTGTCCCCCATGTTGTTTGCAGTGTATATGCTACCCCTCAGAGACATTGTAAGATGGTATGGGCTGAGGTTTCACTGTTATGCTGATGGTACCCAGCTCTACCTGTCTTTTGCTCCCGACCAGGTTAGTGCTCTCTCAGTATTTAATAACTGCCTTGCTGAAATCCAGGACTGGATGAATTCCAGCTGGCTGAAGTTGAACACAGGAAAAACTGAGGTTATGGTGGGACCCAGGCCGTAGGATAGAGGAGTTGAGGACTGGTCAGCCCTCTGGATTATTTCTGGGGGGGGGGGCTCCCAGATTCTTATCTCAGAACGGGTGTACGACCTGGGTGTGGTACTTGATGACAGGCCAGCCCTTCGTTATCAGGTGTCAGCAGTCGTCAAGTCTGCCTTTTATCATCTTAGGAACATTGCCAGGGTCAAACACCTTGTTCCGTCTAGCGATTTGCCTGTGTTGGTCCACGCCTTTGTGACCTTGCACCTTGACTATTGCAACTCCCTTTACTTAGGGCTTCATGGGGTTGATATCCGCTGCTTGCAGCTAGTGCAGAATGCTGCTGCTTGACTGTTGACTGGAGCATCTTGGAGGATGCATATCACTCCTGTGCTGTGCGATCTGCACTGGCTGCCGATTCAGTGGTGGATCACCTTTAAAGTAGGTTTATTAACTTACAAAGCCCTACATGGACTTGGTCCCGACTACTTGAAAGAGCTTCTGATTCCATACACCACTGTGTGACAGCTCCATTTGGCTGATGAGGTGTTGCTGGAACTTCCGAGGGTAACCTTAAAATCTTCCGGGGCCCGCGCATTTATGTTTGCGGCCCCCACCCTCTGGAATTCTCTACCCAGTCAGCTTTGGGAATGCGTGACCATGGGTGTTTTTAAGCAGGCACTTAAAACTTTTTTAATGGGGTCAGGCTTACCAGCGAACTGTTGGTATTTGTGACTGTTGTAATATATATTTATGTAATACCAACCACCAATTTTTAATTTTACTAATTATTTTACCTGGTGAGACACACTAAGCTGAAAGCTTGTTTGCAGGTGCAACCTGGGAGCACGAGGAAGTTAAGTGACTTGCTCAGGGTCACACAGTATGCAAGTGGGGGCTGTGGGATTCAAACCCAGGTCTCCAGATTTGCAGATCAGAGCCTTAGACCACTGCACCATAGTGCCTCCTAGTTTTTATAGAATTATGTTTCTTATTGTAAAGCACCTTGGCGTTTGAAAGGTACTAAAAAAAAATAAAGTTTTTTATTATTACTTTATAAAAACACAATAACACATTTCAGGAATTGCAGTTATTAGGTAATTACTACACTCCTCCCCCACCCTGTGGTTGAAGGGCACTTAGCTAATGCCTCATACCTCCAACCCATGGAGGTGGGGAGGGCGTGCAGTAATTACTGAATACCCATATGCCCCGCCATGTTATTGCTTACCTTATGCTCTCCTTTTTTATATCAACATTTTATTAAGTTTTAAGTTAAACACATGACAGTACAGATAACAGTACATGAACAGGCACAGAAAAAAGTCCTGGCCAGGGGCTGGGGAAATCAACTCCTTGGAAGTGCAACACTAAAACGGGTGTAGGTTGAAGTAGAGTGGTTCCATGTCATAACCGTGAAAGAGCAAAGGTGATTTCCTAATCTGGGCATGCACATCACCAAAAACATCATTGGCGAATGTGCACAATAGCAGACCCTCAATTAGCGAGGGTCCACAATACCAGGGAACACTACTACACTTAATATTTTATGTGGGGGACAATGCCCCCGCACCCCCCCAATATTTTTATAACCAACTCCAGGGTAGTCCTGACACTGGGGAGTGGACAAACTCCACAGCTGGACGGGGACACGGAATCGGGAGATCAGGGAACAACCACAAAAAAAAAAATCCTACGTCCTCAGTCCCAAGAAAAATAAAAATTTAACATACGTGGTCAGGCACGAGCCCTGCATCTTTCTGACTGCAGGTAGCCACCCTCACCACTATACTTGACGGCCAGCTCCAAAACTGGTTGGCAAGCTCTGGCCCCTATACCCACTTCCTGTCCCTCCCTCTTCTGGTCACTCCCCTACTCCCTTCCTATATTTACCTACCCCCATCAATTTTACCCAACCTTGGCATCCTCCACCAGTAGCCCACATATGAGGCATTGTAAATGAGTTGCTCAAAAGAGAGTCACTCATTTGCAGTCACTCATATGATGGGTTACCAAGTAGAGCTTGAATAATGAACACTGAGAACATGAGTCATAACGGAAAAGGCTAAATGCTATCATTCTAGCAGAAAGCAGCAGTGATACATAAAAAGTGCATGTGTGTTTGTGACATTATCAGTTTGAGATGTCATAAAGAATGGCGCATGTAGACTGCTCTATGTGAGTCCTCCACTGTCCTTTAATCTTCCTGATGGAGAGGCCTAAGGTTTGCTCTTAATGTGTTAGGAAGGACACTTGCATTGTCTTCCCTTAAATGAATCACATTACTGTACCTTAAAATGTCCTGCTCTTTATGCATTATTAGCATGGGGTGGGGGACAACATTGCAGCTAAAACTGCAACTAGAAGTAATAAACCAGGTTAGTGCTCATGCACTATGCCACATCTGAAGAGTTTTGCCAGATTTTTCACCCTCCCATTTTCACAGCCAATCAATGTTTCTGCTGCTCTTGTAGACATGACAACCAACAAGTGAAATCGCACAGCGTCCTCTCATTGTGGGTCCGAAAACTTCCACGTGCCTCGCCTCCCAGTGCTTCGGCTACGAAAAGTAGTCATCTCTCACAATAGGAACTAGTCTGCAAAGTAGAGAGCAACAAAAAGGCAGGCAACTTGATGGCACCAACAGCAATGTCAAACTTGCTTTTTATAGTCAATTTGTGCTGTAAGAAAATAAGGCCTTAAATTAAGCCTAAAAATATCTCAGACTCCAGAGGGCCCACAGCCACTGGGATGGAACATGGCAGCTTTTCAATGCCACCACTCTACTTAGCAGCTCTCTTACTACCATAATCCTGGAAGGCAGTATAACCACTGAAGGGCTTTGCCAACCAAACAATATGGCCTGTCGCAGGAAAGGCAGTTGTTCAGTTTCTTGTGATGTGCCACTCACTGGTCAAGAATTCTGCTTCTTACAAAAAATAATGTCTGGGTCACTACTTGTGGTGAGAGATTGATCTTAAAAGATATTGGCCTGTATTCATGAACATTACCCCCAGTGGTAGCACTCCTTTACTTTTGTTCAAGGCACTTTGCACCATCAAAGTGAAGTGGTGTTAAGGCTGGAGGTAATGTCTGTTAATACAGGCCATCCCCACTCCCCAAGCAATAGGTGGAAATCAGAAGGTAGAATTTTGATAGGTCTTACATCAATGAATTACTAAAACTCAGCTGTTCTGCCAAGTCTCTGTGTACCCAGCCATCACCAGTGGGTGTAGCTATGGTTATCGGAGAAGCCACTGGAAAAAGGGGAGGGGCCAAAAATTAAGCAGAGCTATGGAAATACAAAGAAAAACAGTGAAAAGATTTGCCTTCTTCTTTGTCTGTTACTGAGATGGAACACTATAATTCAGTTGGCTTGCATAGCATTTTTATGTTTCCTGTAAGCTGGAGCAGCTAATTGGTGTGGAGTCACTGCATCCCCAGGCCTGCCATGCAAACAAGACTAATGATGTGTGGAGGAAGAAGCAGTGCAATTATAATTTACTCATCAGCAGGGCCACTGGAAAACTGTGCCCGCAATTTTTTTGCGGAATCCACAATTTTTACCATTCTCCGTAAAAACTGACATGTTCCACAATTTCTTGCACTTTTTGAGTTTTTATATTAATCTGTGTAAAAAGTATTACAATTTTTAATAAGATACTCTCAATATATTGACAATTTTGCATGCAGACTTGGGTTTGGTTGAAACAATGCAGTGCAAGGTAGGGGAAGGATTTTATGTGACACTGTTTTCTTTTGAATCCTTTTGTTGTTTGGTTTCAAAATCCACTGGCCAAACATAAGTACACTTAAACACTTGACATTTGCTTTGTGTTAAAACAGTCTATCAGTTTGTTGCCATAGAGACTGAAACAGAAGATGGGAGAAAAGGTGCAAATTATCCCATTCACCTAAATGGGGTGCTAACTATGAAGCCTTTTTGTAAGTGACAGGGCAAGTTATTCCTTGTGAGCATACTTTCATTCAGACTAGTTTCGATTCAAACAGCTGAAGATTTTTGGATGACCCTGAGGATTTTAAACTTGAATAAGCTAGTTGCTAACAGTGATCTCACTCTTAGCAACTACCCCCTAGATACTCACATGCAAAGACTACAATAAAAACCTGACTAAAGTCTAAAAACAAGCTTATAAAACACAAAATGTATATGAACATTTATCTTTAACTAAACAAAATTATTGCAGCCAGAGTAAAACAAAAGTAAATTACAGGGTACCCTGACTACTGTATGATGCAGTAAAAATATATATATTTTTATTTTTTTGGTAACCACGTAAAGCCCTCTAGGCACAAATGCCTGTTTTCAGGTACAACCCAGGAGCACTGAGGAGGTTAAGTGACTTGTTCAGAATCACATGGTATGCAAGTGGAGGTTGTGGGAATCAAACCCAGGTCTGCTAGATGTCATCAGATCATTCACAGTTTGTTATTCTTACCTCTAGATTATACTGCCAGCCCCAATAACCCCCAGATTTAATGTTCAAATATGTGATTTCAAAAATAGTTTACAGTACCTACAGTACACATTATGACCATTAAACACTTTAACAACATTTTGCTGAAACTCAATAATTTACCACTCTGTCTGCTTATTTTTTTCTTGTACCAAAGTGGGTGAATAGCTGGCAGAGCACTGTAAACAGCTGTTGATTAGGCTTCATTTTTCTACAGCCAGAAACAAACAATAATTTTCTTCAGGCTTTATTTAATATTGATTTGCTGTGGCTCACTTTATAGAATCTATTTAGCACTGTATGAGGCAGATGCTTTTAAATTTTGGAAGATATGCAACACTTATGATAGCTTATCAGTTTAGTATTCTTGTTAGGAACATAAACTTTTCTTTATGTTTTAAATATATTCAGGTATCAGTGTATTCATTTAGCAATTTATACTGACTAATATATGCTGCAGAAAACGTTAAAAAGATTAATTGTGAAGCACTCAGAGTCTATAGTAGAACCCCTGCAATTTCCCACAATTTTTGCAAAACGCTCCACAATTTTGGGTAACCTTTTCCGCAGTTTTCCAGTGGCCCTGCTCATCAGCAGTGCTGATAAAGAGCCAGCAAACCAACCCATTCAGCTACCCAGCTGAGCACATTTTAGCCTCGAACAGTGTCTGAATGTTGTTTTCACCAGTAGTCGGCACAGCCTTTCATATAAAAAAAAAATCTAACTCCATAATGTTCCATAATAAACTGCATTATTTTTTACACAGCGTAGTACAGAATGCATTCAGGGGGGGGAACACACAGCAAAGACTACCGTGACATCTAGTGGTAACTGTAAGAAGGCACACTTCTGTATCTTGCTTAAAATGTGTTCTATAAGACATGGATGGTCCGACCAACTTTTATGTTTTTCTGAACCAGCAAGAAGCAAAGCTCCTTTCAACAAGATGTCAGACTGGTTTTTGATGAAACTGGCATGGTGGCAGCATTTCTAATGGGTATGGAATTTACCCCAGACACTATGTTCTGATACTATGATGTTATAGCAGCATATTAATGAACAGACCACTATGATCAGTCTATTCACAGGGTACAGTCCACAGCAAAGCAGTTGTTTAGGAGCAGCCCATTCTAGCTGTGAACAGGGAGCAAAACAGAGGTTTTTAAGGTGATAAATCAATTGCATCCTTATATTACACGTCACTCAGCTGAAGCTCTCTTGAAAAATGTTTCCCTTTCATATTAACTATCCCCTTTGGAGAGGTGCTGATTCTAGATAAGATTATTTCATAAAGAAAATGACATCTCAGAAAAGGTTTGACCAAGAAGTTTGCCGCAGTCCTCTTATCGTGAATCTGCTATTTGCTGGGAAAGGAAATAACAGTTTATTCAGGATCAGCCCTCCTAGAAAAATAAAGCTCTCAGTCAAGGCCTTTTAATCTTTGTGGACCAGGGCTAGGTTTTTAAAGTCCCAAACCAGCAAAGGTATAAACTCTGGCAAATGTTTGCTGATTAATAGTTTCCCCTGACTAACATTCGAGCAAGGCATATCAGGCTTGATTTTTGTTACTGTGCACCAAATAATGAACAGCATGTTTTTGTGATATTGCATGTTCATTACTCACACAGTTCTACAGAGGACAATCACAGCCTATAGGAATATAACAAGCACGGTTTTCCAGGGGTCAGTATTGTAATGAGCATGTGTGGGAACCCCGTGCTTGGCACCTCTGCAACTACAAGGACTCCAGGAAACTTATAAGGGAAGGTGAAGCCCCAAATTCTGGTACCCTTTCTCTGTCCTGCGGGCTGTTGACTTCCCTGAGTGATTTCCCCAGGCACCAATTGCAGCAGACTATGAGCAGGGCCGATAAAGGGAGGACTGAGCTGGAGGCAGGCAGATCTGCTAAAGAACTTGTAGTGGAAAGACCTCCTGTATGAGGAGAGGCTGCAAGCTGTGCAATTCTAGGCTGACACAAGAGAAAGTGAGTGGCAAGAAAAACTGCAGAGTTGTGTAGAGGAAGAGAGAGGCAACCACATGCAGGCCAGCATGGGTAAAACTTTGAAGATCCAGCATGGAGCAAGAGACTGAGGGCTGCTGATCCAGGTCCCGTAGCAGACACTACAAAGTGTTGAGCTGCCATCAACCCAAGGGTTTGGATGTTGGGATATGTGTGAGTTGATTCGGGGCCTCAGCAGTCCATCGAGAGTGAGAGGAGGATGGAGAAGCAAGAAGTCAGGGCTAAAATGTGCTGGTTAAGCATGTATGCAGCTGAGAGAGGGAGCCTGCCTGCACCATAGATGCACTAGGGGAGCAGAAATCCAGTGGTCTGTTGCATCAGGAGGCACTATCCTGGTCCAGGAACTGTGAGTACACTATGAAGCGGGCTGTGTTTCGAGACACCTACTGTTACTTGTCTTCTGAAAGCTGGTGTTCAGGCTGGATTATAAATTAATTATTTATTTTATTTATTTGTGTCTAGGATTACAAAGTACCTTTGAGCCAAGGCTCTTTTACAAAGGTTCCACGTCATGCTGGTTACAGGGCAACAGACACTAAAACATAAAATAGTTACAGGTACATGCTTTTAGACTAACTTTGCTTGACAAAATCTGACTAAGCGATGAGTAATTCAAGAAACAATAGGAGGAAGAGGGCAAGAAGGGGAGAGGGCTGAGGGTAGGGGAAGGCATAGGCGTAGAGGGTCAGGGTGAGGCAGCCGAGGGACCTTGTCAGGACAGACACAGGGCAAGTGCATTAGAAGTTGCATTGGACAGGTAAGTGCAAGAAGAGAGGGCAGAAACTGACACTAAACATCCCATCTTGAGGAGTTTGCTACCATTTAATCAATTGCATGGCCTGTCAGGGAGAAAATTAAGTGAGCACAGTGCTCAGTTACAGAGTTCCCCAACGCTGGCCAACTCATGGCAACATCTACAGGCCTGCAATGGTTTAACATCTGAGGCACCCAAAGACTGAGCTGTGCATACAAAATCCTGGTAACAGGCTGGGAAAGGGTAAGTAGGCCTGCCTGGAAGGGCATCTAAAAGGGCTGAGGTTAAAGGCTGATGTCAACTCTAACCCTCTGTTCTTTCAGGTGGCTGTTGTTGTTGATGATAAACCTGTGAATTTGGTGTTAAACTCAGGCTGGTTGTTGACTCCCAGTGTGGTAGAGAAAATAATAGTTTCCTTACAAAGTGTCTTCAGCACTCTCACATGATGATAAGTACACTGGACCATGCCAGTTTTCTGAAGGTGGTAGCAGCACCACGTGCACGGCCCAGGCACACCTTGCCATGGGGTCCATCACAGTATTAAAACACCCACTATTCAACATATGTATTGATGCCTTCAATATGTGTGTCTCAAGTAAGGCAGTTAAATATGCAGATGACAAGAAGATAATAAGAGTGGCAGATCACTGGGGAGAGGAAGATAGTCCGCAAAGGGATTGAAATGTATTTTAGGAGTGAAAATAAACAACAATGGAAAGTCAATGTGCATAAGGGTATGGATCTTAACTTACCTCAAAGAATTCAGGTCAGCATTACAAAACGGGAGCAATAGATTATGAAAACAAACTGCAGGCCATCACTAATGGGAAGCTGAAGATGTCACAGAAATGTGCAGTGCCAGTGGGTAGGGCAAATCAAATGCAGGGCTACGTTAAACATGTTACGACAACACAGAGGTGCAGTACATAGAAGAAAGTTAAAAAAAAACACAGCAGTCCAACAAAAAAAAAATATGTATAAATTATTGCCTTTATTTGGTAAGACCGTAGGTGGTGAGTGTTTGGTGACTCACCCCCTATGGTCTTATCAAATAAAGGCTACAATTTCTGCATTACTTTTTGAGTCTTACCACTGTATTCTTTTAGAACTTCCCTCTGTGTGCTGTCCCTCTGTGTTGTTTGTTGTAGAATTTCTGCCCTGATTGGGCTGGCTGCATTAGCAGTTTCCCACAGCAGGTCCAGCCTTTGTGTTCTGCATTAAAAGTGACATAACATTTCATGAAATGGACGTGATTCCGTTGCTTTAAAGAACACTGATAAGGCCCAATTGCAATAAGGTGTGCCTTCTGGCCCTACAATACATAAAGGATACTTCAGAAATAAGAGGGTGCTGTAAAATCCAATACAGTTAGTAAGATAATATAGAGGTTAAGTTTCAAGGGAACGTTTTCACTGGTCAAATATGCTTCCTCAAGAAAAAAAAAACTAACAGGAGATATTGATTCAGATTTTTTTTTAATTTAAAGAGATTGGCTAAGGTTGATTGGGGAAATTTTTTCAGCTTTTTCAGAGCAATGGAACTAGAAGGGGATATCCTACACTTGGGGAGTAGAATGTACAGATCAGATCAGCTCAGAGAGGGCCCTCTGCATTAACAGAATCCTGGCACAACGTGCCATTTATGTGGTGTGTAGGGACAGGATACGCATATCCTGGCTGTCTGATGGACACCCTCAGATGCATTACTGGCATGCAAATGCTGTGCACCCCTGTCTGGGACTGAGCACGGTGAATCCTATGCAACTACATAGTTGGTCCAGGTGAGGGGTGTGGAGCGGGTGTGCCTGGGGAGGGCTGGTGGAGGTTGTCATGCACACTACCCCTTGTGCGCTCTACCTGGCTGATGTCGGGGGGGGCTTACTGTTATGCCAGTCAGAGGACTGTTATAATGGCTTTGCATCCCCCTGACCAGCCAACACAGGGCAGAATAGTGCCCAGTAGCCACAGACCCCAGACCCCCTCAATGCCACGGAGTGCTAGGGGAAGGTTTCAGGCCGGGCAGCGTCAACCTCTGGAATCAGTAATTTTAGTGTCAGCTATTGAGGACATAGAAGCCATTATCCAGGCCATCACATCCCATGATCCCCTGCTACCGAGGAGCAGGGGATCCACTGTGGAGTACGCTCGGGGTTCCCAGTTGGAATCTCTAGGTTCAGCACACGTCTGTCCCACTGGCCAGGCCCACCCCTGGTGCTGAGCTATGCCAGATCTTCTCAAGGGATGTGCATACTGGTCATGTGCATCCCATGAGACCGACTATGCAGAGTGCAATTTCGCAGCACAGTATGCACCCCTACCAGTGTGTACTGGGCTTATTGATGAATAAGATTCAGAGTGTGGTACAACCTGTAACAGCCAGCAATATGTTTTTTTTTTCAACTTTCTTTATCTCCTTCATTGCGTGCAGGGATATACCCTATAGCTGCTCGTGGTGCATCCCACCATCCCCTGGATCGTACCTGACAGAGCAAAGGCCCATGGCTTGCTCCCTATGGTGCGACTCCCTCCAGGAGGCAGAGTGGGAGAGATTGAGATCAACCTTATTCCACAGTGGCTTGACCTGACATCATTTGGGCAACTCTGGAGAGGGACTCCCACTGTCATGGTGCATGGCACTGAAGGGTTTTTTTCTTGTTAGGTTGCCCCCTGGTGGAGTGGATGTGCAATGATGTCAACATACATTGGAAGCATTCCTGTGCCCAACATGCAGACATCTGCCACTCCACCATTCTCTGCATTTGTGCTGGTCTCCGGTGCATCTACCTCTAGTTGTTGCTATGGACAGACTATTGTCAAGTACCAGATCCCTCCTGCCCTGGAGGAGGAGGAGGAGAGCAGTCCATTGGACAATATTCCTGCTCCTCCTGGCCAGCCCTCTGATGACTCAGAGTTCACTGCCGAAGCTGGGTCATTGGCGTCCCAAGCAGTGGCTGTACCGATGCACTGGTGCACCAGCCAACAGCCAGCAATATTAAATAGAAAAAAGCAGAAACACTCAGGCCCCAGCACAGATCAGTGGTGCCCATTGAGGATTCCAGTCAACTTTTAATTTTTTATTAATTCAAAGTTATATAAGGTTAAATGACAGTCAAAGTGCGAAATGAAACAGCTAGTATGTTAGGGGCAGCACTAGCTGTTTCATTTCACACTTTGACTGCTGTTTTATCTCATAGAATTTGGATTAATAAAAAAAAATCGAAAGTTGACTGGAATCCTCAGTGTGGCACCATTTATCTGTGCTAGAGAGTGAGAGCATCTGTTTTTTCTGTTTAGTAGTGGTAATGTGAGGATTCATTTTTTCACTGAGAGAAGCTCCTATATAATAAGCTCCCAAGGAAAGTGGTCAAAGTGGGGGGTGCCAAATCTTTTAAATGCAAGTTGAATCATTTTCTTAATGAGATAATGCTCTTAGGAAATAGCATTTAATTGTCTGTGGAAGGGAGCACACAGTACCTCTTAACCCCATGCCTCAAAAAATTGAACAAGACTTCAAAAACTCATGGACAAATTCCTAAAATCAAGGGCACATCTTAAACAAGCATGTGTCGATGCTGAATGTTCGTTTGCACTGCTGTTATGCTGGGTCCTTCATGACAAGTTTTTACTATATTTACCTGAGGTAGACCAGATGAGATGTTATATGTCTTTTGCAATGGGGTCCTGATTTTATACAGTTTTGTACTGCATTTGCCCAGAATAGTAGAGGTGAGATGCATTCTCATTTTCCTGTTGTCGTGCTTTTATAATATATTTTTCTAGGACAGATCATTTTCGATGCAACATCTCCTTTTCAGTAGGGTTCTGTTGTAGGGTAGGGTTTTTACACAGTGTTGCAATATATTTGCCCAGGATAACCCAGCAGAGATGCAATATCTCATTTTCAATGGGGTCTTGCTTTCTATGTTGTTTCCAGTGGGATCTTGCTTCTCCCAATGTTTACACTGTATTTACCCAGGTAACACAGTCAAGGTGCAATATCTCACTTTAGTGGGGCCCTGCTTTTATCCATTTCTATAATGTATTTACCCAAGATAGCCCAACTGAAAGGCAAGTTACATTTTCAGTGGGGTCCAGATTTTACAGCATATTTTTTTCTCAGGATAGAACAGCATAGATGGGGGCGCTCTGCTGTACTGTGGTCCTGCTTTTACACATTTTTATTATATACTTACCTAGGATAGACCAAATGAGATGCAATATCTTATTTTCCGTGGTGTTCTGCTTTTACATTTTTATATTGTATTTACCCAGGACAGACCAGCTGAGAGGCAATATTTAATTTTCAGTGGGCTCCACATTTGGACCCCAAATTTCCAACATAGTCCTTTTATGACCTGATGTTATGACCAAGACAGGTGGAATTTTTTAAATCCCATCTGAAAGGTGATTACACAGTGGGACTACGAAAACATGTTTCAGATGGGATTTGAAAAATGACACCCATCATTTTCATGAGGTGGGGTTACACAGGTTACATGAGGGATATGTTGAACATTTGGGCCCAAATCTGCACAAATAAAGCTATGAGTAAACACTGAACAATTCAATGTGTCTTCATAACTTACTTGTTTTTTTCACATTTTGACACTAAATTTTCAACATAGTCTTTTTATGACCCCATGTTATGATCAAGATAGTCGGATTTTTTTAAAATCATGTCCGAAAGGTGGTTTCACAGAGGGACGTGAAAACATGTTGCAAAGGGGATTAAAAAAATTATACCTGTCATGTTTATCAGGTGGGGTAACAAAAGGGCGGTGTGCACATTTGGAGCCAAAATCTACAAAAAATCAAAAAGTTATGAGAAAATGCTAAAAAATCTACATTTACCTATAACTTTGTTTTGTTTTTGTTTTTTTACATTTTGACCCAACATTTTCAATACCGTCTTTGTATGATCCCACTTTATGCTCATGGCAAGTGAATTTTTAAAATCCCACTCGAATGGTAATTTTTCGGAGAAAATGCAAACATGTTTAGGAGAAGATTTGAAAAATGACACCTGTCATGTTCATGAGGGGGTAGGGCTATGCTGGAAACTGTAGTCCAAAATTCCCACACATCACAATGTTAAGGGTAAACATTGAAAAAATTCAATGTTTCTTCATAACTATGTTGATTTCATAGTTTGTTGCTCAAGTCCTATCAGCCATAGGCCGTACACGGACTTGCCACATCAGTGGTGATGCTCCCATTTTTTTCTCCTTCATATATTCATCCAGTCTATGTTTAAAAATTACCATTGTTGGAGACTCCACCACATTACGTGGCAACTGATTCCATATTCCAACCAACCTTTGATTATACCAGTTCCCCTTCTTTGTGTTCTGTATGTTTCACCTACTGTTGGTGCGAGTGTAATCTAGTTTCCCTGATTCCTACTTCCTTCTTTCTAAGTCCTGCACATTCCCATAGAATATCATCATGGAAACATCTATATGCATAACACAGATCTCCTCTTAAATAGCGGTATGTCATGGAATATAGACCTAGGTTACATAATCTATCCTTATATTTCAAGCCCTTAACGACTCGTATTTGTTTTGCATCTTTACGCTGTACAGTACCTTTTCTATTAATTTACTAGTTCCCACATTCTGTGGGGAAGTCAGGGGAACTCCATATTCAAGGAGTGGCCTTATTAATGATCTGTACAAGGGCAACATAATGTCCCTATGTCTACTTTTTATATTTCTTAATATATTTCCCATCACACTATTTGCTTTTTTAACCATTTCGGTATTATGTTTACTAAATGTTAAAGTGTCTGTTATGGTTACTCCCAAGTCTCTTTCTGATTTAGTACTAGCTATTATAACGTTGTTTAATCTGTATTCAGCTCCCCTATTGTTCCTTCCAAGGTGCATGACTCTGCACTTATCTGCCCTAAATCTCAAGGAGTGATTTTCTACCCAGAGTTCCAATTTGAGCAATTGTTCCTGAAGTTTGTCTATTGCTTCCTAGTTGTTTCTATGGTTCCTACCTTAGCATCGTCTGCAAACTTGCAGATCCATGCACCATTGGCGACTTGCATGGTGGTGATAAACAACTTAAACAGCAGGGGACCCAGGACTGAGCCCTTGGGCACTCCACTCGTCATCCTTCCCCAATCCGAAAGAAAACCCCCACAGTTGAACCCACTAAATCCTGTCTGTTAGCCACGCTTTTATCCAAGAGCTAAGTTTCCAGTGCATGCCCAGGTCTGTTAGTGTTTGTACTAATATCCTATGGGAACCTGAATCAAATGCATTAGCATAATCCAAGTATATTACATCCACTGGGAGCCCACCATCCAACGCCTGACTTGCTGTCTCAAAAAAATGAAGTAAGTTACTTGTACATGATCTACCTGTCTGGAATCCATGCTATTATCGAATACCTGCAGGTCCGCTAAATTTTGCTCCAGTAAGTCCTTAATACAACTCTCCATCACCTTCCCCACAACAGAAGTGATACTGATCGGCCTATAGTTATCTATGTGTGTTCTTTTTCCTGCCTTGTGTATAGGTGTTACATGTGCCTCTTTCCACTCATCCAGGACCACTCCTTCCTTCAATGATCTATTAAAAAACACACACAGTGGTCCTGCCAGTTCATTTTTCTAAATTTTTAGAAACATGGGATGGTATCAATCTGGTCCACTGGATTTAGAGCTGTTTAGGTTTCCTAACTTCTCTTTGACCTGTTCCTCTGTAATTTGCCACTCCAAGTGGTTTGTACATCCCTCTTGTAAGTCTACAGCTGACTGTGTACTTGATTGATCTAATTGGAACAGTCCCAAGAAGTATTCATTAAATGCCTCTACTATTTCATCTTCTTTTGTTATAATACTATTACCTATAGTTATATTTGTTATATGGGTATTGTTTTTTTAAACTCCCAATATAACTGTAAAAACCTTTAAAGTTATTTTTATTACATGGTGCCAATCTTTGCTCAGCTTTAGCCCTAGCAATTTTTATATTATGTTTACATTTTCTTGATATTTGCACAAATTGTTTCTTAAATCAGTGGGATTGGCCCTAAATTTTTTGTATGCTCTCTCCTTTTTTTTTTAACCAGTTTCTGGATTCTTTTATTAAACCATACAGGTATACGTCCTTTATTGCTATATTTTACAACGTCTGGTACATACTTGCTTATACATTCTTGTAGTTTTGTATTTATTAATTCCCAGGTGGTATACATATATTTTTGTCCTAAATCCACTTCCCATGTCCAAGCCAGAAAGATTTGCCTAATTTTTAAGTAATCTGCTTTAGAATACTTCAGGAACTTTGTTTTCCCTCTGATCTTTTCTACTTTGTCTCTAACCTCAAAACTGACCATATTATGGTCACTGTTTGCCAGGGGTTGGGCTATCCTAATATTTTCTAAAAGAATATCACCACTTCCAAGGACAAGATCCAGTGTGTGGGTTTGTGACATCTTGACTCCAAATTTTCAACATGATCATTGTACGACCCCTCCTTCTGAACATAACAGGTGCCATTTCTAAAATATTGGCTGAAACATAATTTCGCACCACAAGTGTGAAAACACATTTTGGTAAAGATTTGAAAAACTACTACTGTCACGTTCATGAGGTGGTGTGAAGAAATGGGTATGCTGATAATCTGGGGTCAAAATATGTAAGCAATAACCCATGACAGGGTGTGGGGTTATAGGCATTTAATCCATGCCTGGGGTGCATTGTAAGGCATGAGGTCACAGGCCGAGTGTCCTCACAGCAATTCAGGTGTGGATTAAATGCCTATAACCCCACACACTGTCATGGGTTATTGCACTTATAACATGGATGCACTAAAAGATGTGAAACATGCCACAGAAATATGTTTTTACTGTGTCTAAACAGAAACGAAGGGAATGTATCCTGCTGCCTGCTAAAGTAGTCCCTTAAAAAAATCCTCCTGCATGGATTCTCTGCTGACAGAACTGTGACACATACACTCCATATGTTATCTGTCACAGTTTCTGTCCGTGATGCTCTTCCCTACTGTGTGACTGATGTGTGTCGCCCCCCACTCTCTATTGCTGTTACCTGCCACCTTGCACCCCATCTGTGTCTCTCTCTCACATTTGGAGCATCTCTGTTGGGCAAGGCAAGGCATATCAAGGCATATCAAGACACACACACACACACACACACACAGCAGGTTGCAGTAACAGAAATACCGAGTGATGATCACAGCAAGGTGTGCTGAAATTCCTTTGGCTGCTCTGCCACTTGTTACCCCCCCAACACCCCTGTCTGTCCCACAACTAACACCGCACAGTAATGGTAATCCTGCACTGCTTCCTTTTGCACAGAGGGACTCACCACATAATGCTGAAGAGATGTCATGCGACCAGACACTGGGGGGGTGGGCCAGGATTCTCTTGCTCTTATGCAGTGGTCAGCACAGTAACTGGGATTGAGTATTGTGGCTTGCAACAACAACAAGCTGAGTCACCATGTGCATTGAAATTTCTCTGCTTGCTGTGTGACTTCTGACTCCCCATACCTGCCCGCACACTAAGGCCAATCAGCACAGATCTGTGTTGTACAGAGGCACTCACCACAGACTGCTGAAGATATATGCTGGGACTGGATATGGGGGGCAGGAAGAGTCTTCTGTCAAGCACTGCTTGGGACTGTCACTGGGATCAGGTATTGTGGTGCTACAACAAAGCTCAGTCACCATGTGTGCAAAATTCCTCCACCTTCTGTGACTTGACACCCCCCTCCCCCATACCCACCCTGTCTGTCCACGAGTGACACCACACAGCAACTGCAATCAGCACCGCTTCTTTTAATGCAGAGGGACTCACCACAGACTGCTGAAGATATGTTCTGGGACCAGACATGGGAGGGGGAGGGGGAAGGGGAGCAGGCTTCTCTCACTCTCAAGTACTGTTTTACAGAATTCGCAGTGCAACACAAATAACTCTTTCCTGTATTAATGCCAATGAAATGTGATCCTTCTTTTCACCTGCAAAGGTTTACACACCACAGTTTGATTCACTTTACTAACAGATAACTTGCTGGCTCTGTAACAGGAGCATACAGTAACAGTTGAAAGTGTTCCTCAGACACACAGCGGTAAGCTGACCTGACAGGGGGACAGTGGTCGGTGCTATGGTTCTCTGAGCGGCTTACTACTCTGCACCTCCTGCTTGCTTAGCGTTCTTTTTAAATGGCTGAAATTCAGTGCACAGTTGCTCCCTGCATAACAAGTTCTGCTTGGCTCACTGATTCTGAAGTGGGAAGCATCACCCCAACTGTGCTGGTACAGTCATTTAATTCACGGTCAGGTGCTGCAAAATTACCAATTGCTTCTCCAGCTCACCGAACCCATGTTATAATAAAAATTACCCAAGTAATGAACAAGCATTGAAAAATTCAAAGTGCCTTCATAACTTTGTTGTTTTTTAATATTTTGACTCCCGGTTTTCAACATAGTCTTCTTATGACCCCACCTCATGAACCTGATAGGTGAACATTTTCAAATCTCTCCTGAAAGGTAATTTCGTGGAGCAACTGCAAAATCACCTTTCAGGTTGGATTTGAAATATTTCACCTACTTTGTTCATGAGGTGGGGTGTAACAAAGGCCATGTTGAAAATTCTGAGGAAAGATATTAAAAAATAGCCAAGTGATGAGTACAAGTTCAAAACGTATTAAAATATAGTGATTGCAGCTTACATAATTTCCTCAGTTCCCTGTCTGGCATTGAAGAGTGAAGGCATGTCTCTGGTCCAGACAGGATTACAGCGTTGGACCCCCAGTAGGTAAGTAAGGGGTGGGGGTGTAGGGTGGTGGGTGCCGAGTTGGTGGGGGGATTGGGTTGGAGGATAGTAATGTTGCAAGGTGAAGTGGCAACAGACATCTATGGACTGTTTTCTCTTTTACAAGGTGTAAAAAAAATAAATTAGAACAAGACTGGTCTGCCCAGCGGGGGGGCCGGGGCCTGGAGCTGGGTGTGGTGGTGGGGGCTGTCATGGGACACTGGGGGTTTATTACCACTTTAGATTGATTCCCACAACCTGAGGGACCACTGGTGGGCTCTTCAGAGGGGACTGTACTATATATGGTGGCTGTCATTATTATCCCCTCAAATGGGGACCTCTGGACTGGTAGACTGATGATTCTGAACCTTCTGTGCTGCAGTGACTTCTGTTGAGAAGTATTGAAACATATTCCCTATTTAGAGGGATCTCCCAAACTCTGTTAGAAAGTCATTTGGCATGATGACATGTGAACTTTCACTCCCTCTTTGCAGGGGACCCTGGAACTGGTGGACTGATAGCATGGATTTTAACATTTGTAATGTCTCATCCTGGGGGATTGTTAATCTACTACTGTATCCTGTTATGCAGATTAGGATGGGCTGAGGGACTCCCTTTCCTACTATCACGGCTACGTTTTCCCATGAAATGATTTTCCTGTTCTTGGGTTGCCTGGGGAATGCTTAGAGGCTTATATCTCTCCAAAATTATGGTTATCAATGGCCTGGCTATGCTACCAGGATTCTATATGGGTGCTTTTGACTGGGGTGGGCAAGATGTCTGGTGCTCAAGACAGCTCTACCAGACTATGCCAGACTTATTACTGTCTGCATTCAGATCCTGTCTGGCTAGAGACCATGATAATTGTCCATGATACTCCATTCTAGGGGTTGGGAGGGTCACAGCCCCCTTTTGTGACATCAGCTCCTTAACCCTTTCCTGTATAGTAACTAGTTATTATCAGGGGCCCCACCTTGTTAAAGGTAGGATATCCCTGACCTGCCTGTTCTAGGTGGGTGTAGAGCTCATGTTGATGAGCCCCTACCTTGTAGGCCTGTACTGCCACTTCTTGTGTGGGTGGGACCTGATTGATGCTATCTAATGGCACAATTTTGTTGTTGTGTTTTATTTTAAGGTTCTTTTAATATTCTGCATTAGCCTGTTGTCCAGTTTATCCCAAGGGGGCACCTGTCTGCACCTATATAGTCTAGTTTGTTTATCAATGCCTTTATCCGTTTACTTTTTCAAAAACTGAGTTGCACATCTATTTTTATTCCAGTAGAAAGGAGAGTGTGGGATATGGGGTGGGGGGGTAGACAATACCATGTGGATTACTGATAGACAAAGTCCCAGACTGTGCTGTGCAGCCACAGGAGATAGGTGCTGATAGTGGGCGGCTAGCCCAAAAACAGCCAGCACGTTCCAAGAAAACCAGCACTCCAGCAGGAATAAAAATGCCAGCACAAGTTATGAAGTGCAAATGCTGTGAAAAATTTATTAAAGCAAGCCAGAGCTCACCAGAATGCCCTAGTGCTTCGGTGGTCAAGTCTTCCTCAGGGGGTGCCCCTGAGGAAGGCTTGACCGCCAAAGCACTGGGGCATTCTGGTACAGCTCTGGCTTGCCTTAATACATTTTTCACAGCATTTGCACTTCATAACTTGTGCTGGCATTTTTATTCCTGCTGGAGTGCTGGTTTTCTGGGAACATGCTGGATTACTTTTTTTTTTTTTTTTTAATTTAGTCATTTTATTCAATTTATAAATGCAACAATACATTACTTATTAATACCAGTTGATAACATCACAATACATTACATGTATACTTGTAGCAGTCATATTGGGGAAAATAAATTAACATCTTATTACTTCAGTATCCAGAGAATCATAATTACTCATTTTAAGTTCAGTCTGTGATCCATTCAAATGAAATCAGGCATAGCACGGACAGCCCTCCCCATCCCTCCCAGATTTTATTCCCATTAAAATTCAAGGAGCATCACAGATCATATCCAGAGTATCTTTTCAGTGCAAAAGAAGAGCAAAATTACATGTTCAGTACATAGCTTAAGGTACAAAATCATCATAATGATTTACAGTAGTTGGTATGATATCCACTTTTGCCATTGTACATCAAATTTTTGAACTTTGTCCATCATCTTGGCCGAGAGTCGCTCAAGGGCATATATCTCCCTGGACAAAATAGTCCAGGCTTTTTTAATGGGTATTTTATTTGTAAGCCACAGTCTAGTGATAATTTTGTGGGCTGCTGTTATAAATTTAAAAATTTGTTTCAGCAAGTTTTTGTCAATTCGCAGACCTTTTGGTTTTATAAAAGTCAATATAAATGTGGGAGTGAATTAATCAGTGGTGTCATAAATTGCACTCAGCTCCTCGAGGATCTCCTTCCAAAACTTGGATAGCTTAGGACATGACCGAAGGACATGGCTCTGATTTGCTCTGTCATCCCCACATTAAACTTGCTGGATTACTGATAGGTAGGGACACATTATAGCACTCATTGAATGTCAGTGGGTTAAACAACCCTGAAAAAGGCTAAAGTTATGTCTTGTATCAAGAAGGAGAAGCCTGAACTGGTAAATCTGCAGGAAACTCATTTGGATAAAGCAAAACATGCTAAGCCAGGGAAATTTGGCTACAAGGCTGTGTATAGTTCTAAACTGCCTAGGAGGTACCGGAGGGTGGTGGTCATCTTAGTACCTCACACAACTGCCTTCCAGGACTGGAAGATCATACAGGATGGGGAGAGCTGCTTGGTGCTTGTTCAAGGTGTGCTGCATCATATAGAGGTTACTCTGCTGTATCTCTAAATCTCTCCCGGCCCCCAAAACTGGGGACTAATACCCCTGAGATGGGGAAATTGTTGGACTTTATATTGGTGAACACAAGGGGGTGCTCCTGTTGTCAGGGGATTTGACCTTTATCCAGTCCAGTGCTTGGGATACTTCCAACCCCTCTCCACCTAGGTAACCAGTGGCACATAAGGCCTGCATATCCCTCTTGCGAACCAACTGCTGTTATGATTTATTTATTTATTCTAATTCAGATTACACCTTTGAGCAGAGCTCTTTTACATAGGTTCCACATCAAATAACAATGAACAAGGACAATTAACAGTGAAGATCTGAAGGATTAACAACAGATGGGGTTATGGAGGATAACTACAGCAGCAGAAACACTAGATACATTACAAGGTAAAGTAATTCCTAAACAAAAGTATGGGAGAGGACAATCACATGCAGAACAGGTTATTTCTGGGTGCGTTACTAAGTGTACTAGGTGTATGAACCCTAATGACTAAGTGCTAGAAAGGAAAACAAAGAACAGAAATAACAAAATGGGGTAGGAGGAGAGGGAGGAAAAGGTAGAAGAAACTGGAATCAGTCCAAAGGCCTCATCAGTTAATAAAGAGACAAAGGAGGGGCAGTTCAATGGTGGCAGACGCTAGGTATGGTACAGAGTGGACAAGATAAATGTTATGGGAGGTGCTGGGGGGAGAGAGTGTCCTCATGGAGCGAACTGACGGTAGATGCTCCAGTCCCGGGGGGTGGGGGTGGAAAATAAGGATCAGCCCCAGAGGCCAAGTTATAAAGCAAGATGGTTGAGGAGAGAGCAGGCCATTGGAACGTATCCACCTATATATACAGTATACATATATATCAGGGGCAGTCCCAGGAGAAGGGGTGGTTAGCTGAACTGAGAGTGCAAGATTGAGAGGGAATGTGGTGAGGCGGGGGTGGGGACAGGGGATGTATAGGGTTATTGATGAGCAAGAGGCAGGGTGCCAGGAAGTAGGTTAAGAAGGCGGATAAAACCTTTTATAGGTACATTAGGGAGTGTAGAAAGACAAAGGGAGGGATAGTGAGGCTGAATAGAATGGACAGTGGGTGGTCAGAGAGGGACAGAGAAACAGCAAGGATACTGAACGAATACTTCTGCGCAGTATTCACAAAAGAGGAGGAGGGGGAGGTACCTAATCCAATTAACAGAAGCACTCTGGATGGGGGGTACATCCCAGTCCTTTCAGAGAAGGAAGGGTTCTGAAAGAACTCCTAAAACTGAAGGTGGACAAAGCAATGGGGCCTGATGGGATTCACCCCAGAATTCTAAAAGAATTAAGGGGAGAACTAGTGACACCACTGGCTACCCTTTTTAACAAATCATGGGAGGATGGTGTGGTACCTGAGGACTGGAGGAGGGTGGATGTGATTCTCCTTCACAAAAGTGGGAGCAAGACAGAGGCAGGAAACTACAGACCTGTCAGTTTGACCTCTGTGGTAGGGAAAGTGATGAAATCACTTCTGAAGGAAAGAATTGTTGAGTACCTAGAGGCCAGTGGGGCACAGGATCCAAGGCAGCATGGGTTCACAGCGGGAAGGTCATGTCAGGTGAATCTAATCGATTTCTTTGACTGGGTGACCAAAGTAGTAGACCAGGGAGGGGCTGTGGACATGGCCTACCTAGACTTTAGCAAGGCATTTGACACAGTCCCCCACAAAAGATTAACAAATTAGCCAGCCTGGGAGTGGGTCCCAGGGTGGTAGCCTGGTAAAACATTGGCTGGACAACAGGACACAGAAGGTAATAGTAAATGGAGTCCACTCTGAAGAAAGGGGATTACTAGTGGGGTACCGAGGACTCAGTACTGGGTCCAGTCCTTTTAATGTCTTTATAAGAGACATTGCAGAAGGACTGGAAGAAAAGTATGCCTTTTCGCAGATGACACAAAGATCTGCAACAGGGTTGATACACAAGGAGGCGTGGAAAGGATGAGAAGGACTTGGCAAGGTTGGAGGAATGGTCAGAAGTATGGCAGCTTGGATTCAATGCAAAGAAGTGCAAAATAATGCACCTGGGAAACAAAAACTCAGGGGAAGAGTACACAATGGGGGAGGTAGTAACAACAACAAAAATGGAAAGGGACCTGGGGTAATCATATCAGATGACCTTAAGGTTGGCAAGCAATGTGAGAAGGCAGTAGGGAGGGCTGGGGGAGGGATACTGGGATGTATAGGCAGAGGCATCACCAGCAGAAAACAGGAAGTTGGTTTCCCTCACAGACAGTTGGTGAGATCCCATCTGGAGTACTGTGTCCAGTTCTGGAGACCCCATCTCCTGCAAGAACATAGACAGGATGGAGGCAGTCCAGAGGAGGGCAACTAAAATGGTGCAGGGTCTGCAAGAGAAGCCATACGAGGAGAGACTAAAGGAGCTCAATATGTATACCCTTGAGGAAAGGGGGGGGGGAGACATGATAGAAACTTTTAAGTACCTCAGTGGAATCAACCAAGTCCAAGAGGGTAGCATCTTTCAGAAAAGAGATGTGCAAGAACAAGGAGACACAATTGGAAGATAGAGGGGGGACGGCTCAGGGGTAATGTGAGGAATTATTTTTTTCACAGGGAGGGTGGTGGACACATGGAACAGCCTTTCTGAGGAGGTTGTGGAGTCTAAAACTGTGGGAGAATTCAAGAATACATGGGACGGACATGAGGCAATTCTTGTGGGGGGAAGGAAGAAATAGGCTATTGGTTAACTAGGATCTGCAGCTTATCCAATAGGTAGGGAAATGGGCAGACTAGGTGGGCCAAGCAGTCCTTATCTGCCATCAAAGTCTATGTTTCTATATAAGGAAAGAAAAATGTTAATACCAGTATGGGGTTAGTGGTAGCAGTCACAACTGGACTTAGATACCAGCTCCGCTTTTAGCATCCTTTTGAAGGCACCCAATGTCTTGGCAGATGATATGTCAGAGGTAATGGAGCTGAACCAGAGGGGGCACAGTAGGCAAAGAACCTCTGTCCATGTGTGGTGCAACAACATGGCGTCTTAAAAGAGGAGCAGCCAGATCTTTTTGTGTGCCGAGTTTCAGTGGTGGTGGTAAGGAGCTCCTGAACCCCGGGGGGGGGGCACAAGACCACAGCTGACTTTCTTAGCCATGAGGCAGGTCAGGTAGGAAAGTCTGCTACTGAACTGTAGCCAATTAGCCTGTGAGTACAAGTGACAAGTATGGGTCAGCTGGTCTGCACCAGTGAGGAGTTGGCAAGCCTTGTTGAGTGCCGTTTTTAAGCACTTGAGAGACATGTGAGTGGCCGATCCATAGATGATGAGCCCATAGTCTGCCAGCGATACCACTGAGCTGTGAATGGCTGTGCAGAGGGCCGTGGGGGTCAGGCAATGCTTGTGCCTATGCAGGAGCCCTATCTGCCTATTAATTGCCCTGGAAATATTGTCGATATGCTTAGTATATGAGAGGGTACTGTCCATCGTGATCCCAAGGTATTTAAAGTTAGAAATTAGCTCCAGGGGGGCTCCAATATCATTTACTATGGAAAGGAGGTAGTGTGTATGCTTGCTTTGCAGGTTGAAAATAACATGGTTTTTGTTTTCTTATAGTTTAAGATAAATTTGTGGTTGCTGAACCATCCTTCTGCAGCAACAAAGTTTTGCTGACGTTCCAATTCGAGAGCTTTGGGGTGTTGGCCACTGGAGAACAGGACGGCATCGTCCGCATAGAGAAGGACGCATCCCTGGATGGAGAGGGGCAGGATATTCAGGAATATACTGAACAGAAGGGGGCCCAAGATAGAGCCTTGAGGGACCCCAGACAGAACAGACTGACTGTCTGAGAGGACAGTACCAATTTTTACTTGCTGTGAACGGGTTTGGAGGTAGCTGTTGAACCAGGCAACAGATTCAGACAAGAGACCAAGAGTGGCTAGTTCTTCAGCCAGGATGACATGATTAACCATGTCAAATGCCTTGGTTAAATCAATGTATACTGCGCTGACCAGCTGACCTTGGTTGAGGGATTTATGGATGAAGCCCGTGAATTCGAGCAGGGCAGTGGTGATACTGTGCCCAGATCTGAAACCTGCTGTTGAGGGCAGAGCAGTTAATATTTCCCCACATAATCAACAAGCTGGTCAGCAACTATTTTCTCCAGGGCTTTAGAGAGTGGGGGGGTAGGATGGAAATGGGTCTGTAGTTTCCGTGGGAGGCGCGGTCTCCGCCCTTGTGGACAGGGGTAACTACCGCAGACTTCCATTTTTGAGGAAAATGAAAGTATTTTAGGGAAAGGGTCATGATATGTGTTAAGGGTGCCAGTACTTCTTCCAGGGTGAGGGAGACAAGCTTGAGATCCAAGGTGTCGCTATTGTACCGCTCTTTGCCCAGAACCTTTCAGAGATATTTCCTGGCCTCATTCACTTTGATTGTTCTGAAGTAAAAAGGTGGGTGATTTTGGGGCTGCTCAGTTTTACCAGCACAGGGACTATGTGCAGGGGTGTTGAAATAATCATGGGGACGAACACCACTGAGGTCAGTAAACACATTATTAAATGTGTTTGCGATGAGCTTGAGGTCGAGGATATGATGTCTGGCAGGAGCTACACTCTAGGATTTTTTAGTTGTTTAACCAGGAATAGCACACTAAGCTGAAAGTCTTTTTACAGGAGCAACCTGGGAGCACAAGGAAGTTAAGTGACTTGCTTAGGGTCACACAGTATGCAAGTGGAAGCTATGGGATTCAAACCCAGGTCTGGCCTGCTGGATGTCACCAGATTTGCAGCTCAGAGCCTTAGACCACTGCACTAGACTGGGGCTATCTTATCCTTGGCTCCACCAAGCCAGTTCGACAGAAAATCTGCCGACCAGCTTTACAGCGACATGCACAATGTCGACCGTGATCTGGGTCTGCATTGTGTGGCTGGGAGAACAGACTTTACTATAATCACCTCCATGGTGGAGGTGTTTCAGTGAGTTCAGTAGAGGTGGGGAGCACACAGAGGCAGTTATGTGGGACATGCTGAAGGTGGCCCTTAGAGGCCATATCTTAAAATATGTGGCCAGGAAGTGGAGGAATGTTCCCGGAGACTGGCTACCCTTCAGGATACTTTGAGTTTTTTGCAAGAGGCACACAAGCAATGGGACTGGTCAGTAGTGGACCAGATTGCTTCCACAAAAAAAATAAATTAAATTTATCTGCATCAGACAAAAATGGCTCTCAAATTTCTTTGGAGAGGTAAGATGCCATGGTTGTGGCAATATGCCACAATCTCGGTGGTACCCAAACTGGGCAAAAACCCTACGAAGTGCTCAGCTTACTATCCAATTTCCATTCTTCTTTTTTTATTAAATCTCTTTTCTGGCTTCACTGAGCCCTGGAGAATTCTTTCGGGCATCCACTCACCCCGGCTATCCCCTCGGCTCTGAGCCCTCCTGAGGTGGGGCCACCCTATCCTCCCAGGGTGCTCTATCTGGAAATTTGGGCTGGGCTCGGCTTGGCCCAGGAGCTGGATGAGTCCGGCCAATGGAGTGTGGCTGCAGGGGTGGTGCCATCGCCTATCTCTGGGAGCGGGGATATTTTTTTCTTTTGGTTATGGCCCTCCCCACCCTCTCCACCCTCCCCAGTGGAACTCAGATGTGCAATGGAGCCAGGCACGCCCACCACAGTTCTGCATCCCTCTAGCATGCCCTACGTGTTGCAGTGCCTCTGGTAGCCACTGGTGCCATTGCAGTGCTGGGCATAGTCTGGATCCCCCAAGACAGGAGAGCAGTCCTCCGGAGACTTCATCCTCTCTCTCTCTCCCCTGCCAGCCCCGGTGGCCCAGGCTCGTTCCTGAACCCGGGTCACCAGTGTGGCGCAAGGTGTGGTGTCCAGCGCCTCAACCCTCAGCGCCACTGGGCCGGGCCACCAATTTCCATTCTAAATACAGATTATAAGTTATTTATGGCCATGTTTGCCCATTGGTTAGACTCCCTGCTCCCGTCCCTTATTCATTAAGACCAGACCAGTTTTGTATAAAGGTAGGCAAACGGGTGACAACACCTGCCCCATCCACATACTCCACCATGTCCATGTCCTATAAACTCCATTTTTACTGGTCAGTCTTGATGCCAAAAAGGCATTTGATAGGGTCTCCTGGCTCTGTCTGTTTGCCACATTAGATAAATTTGGTTTCTCCCCCAACTTTGTCCCCCTAGTCCAGCTGCTCTATAGCTTCCCACAAGCCTTTATTAAAATTAATGGACATGTAGCTCCCTCTTTCTAACTAGGGAGAAGTATGTGACAGGGCTTCCCCCTCTCCCCCTTCTGTTTGCTCAAAAGATTGAGCCCCTGGCTCAAGTGCTGAGGGAAAGTACAGGGCTTTCAGGGATCCAGGTGGGAGGGAAGGAACATGGGGTGGCCCTATATGTGGATGACGTGCTGCTATACATGGTTAATCTGATCACCTTATTAAGGGTGATTTTTGATATCCTGCAGAGGTTTAGGGCAGTGTGCCTGAATATAAAATTAAATACCACCAAGACGGAGGTATTACCATTTTATTGGGCTCCCCCTCCTTCTATAAGGACTCAGTGCCCCCTTCACTGGGACCTTCCTGCCCTCAAATATCTCAATATTACCCTGACCCTGTCTGAAGATGGGCTGTACCAAGCTAACGATGGACCTTTGCCTACTCAGATGTTGGTGGATTTGCAACAATGGCAACAGCTTCTGATGAGCCTCATTCGGAGGATAGACATAGTCCAAATGATTACGCTCCTGTGTTTTATATATTACTTCCAAAATGTTTCCCTATTCATCCTAGAATGTGATTGGAAAAGGTAGCACACCACTATCTCATGTTTTATCTGGAATGACCAATGCCCTGGAATTTGATTTTGCATGTTACTGTTCCCAAAAGCCTGGGAGAAGGGGCGGCCAGCCCTGCCCAATCTTAGACTCTACTATACTGCCTCTCAACTTCAGATCCTGTTTGCTTGGCACAAAACTGGATCTGGGCTACAATGGTCAGCCACGGAACAAGTGCCATTCCCTTTGTGGGAGATGTCCCACTATGTCTTCACCACGGCTGCCACTGATTTGACCAAGACACACCATAATCCCTGGATTGCCTGGGTTTGACAGGTTTGGTAAGAGGCAGTAGCTACTCTGAAACTTTTCAGAGTGGATAGGTGGGTGTTCTCCATAGTACAGCTGGAAGATTTTCAGGATTCACATACAGACCATGTGTCTCGCAGGTGGAGTAGACAGAAACTTATATATTTATCCCAGTTTTGCTTGGAGGGGGTAGTGCACCAATCTTATGACTTACAGAAACAAAATGGCCTTGACAGGTGGGAATTTTTTAGGTACCTCCAGGTTCATCGTTACCTTGAGTCTCTTCCACTTGGGGAGAGGGACCCAGCTTATGCCCCCCCTTGGTTCATGCTTTGATGATGCACATTAGAGCTCCAATTTCTGCACACATAATTTCTCACCTGTATTGCGCACTACATGCCACACAACCCTATAATACTTTATATGTTGTGGCAAAATGGGAAGAGGAATGGAAGCAAGCTGTAGACCTGACCAGATGAGAGGGGGGTTGTTCAGAGGTGAGCAGAATCACCTCATCTCATATCTGATGGGAGTATGCCTGGAAGCATCTTCTCTTTATTTTAAAACCCCTGTCATTATGGCTAAATATGGTGGGTACCATGGTGCCGCCTGCTGGAGGCACTGTGGTGAGCAACAGCGGACCAACACTCACATTACATGTGGGCATACTCAGTGGTGAGACCCTTCATAGGGGAACTAGAAACTGCAGTGGTATAGGTACTACATAACGGGATAACACTCACCCCAGAGGCATATCTCTTGCAAAAGTGCTCGAGGGCCCTGAAAGATAGGATAGAGAAATACCTTCTTGGTATCATGCTTCTAGCCACCAAAAAAAAAACAAAACACATCACTTATCAGTAGTTTACGAATCAGGGGGTAGATCTGGGTCAATGGAGTGATTCAGTGAATTCCATGTATCATATTGAAAGGATCACATTTGGCCTTAATGGCGCTTGGAAATTTTCAGATCTCGGTGGAACTTTTGGGTGATGTATGTTACAGCACAATCCGAACTTTGTTCTGTGACCACACAGATTGGGGGCCGGGGGGGACGGGAAGTGGGAGACTGAAGGTAGGCGAAAGGAGTGTCTGGATGCAGGATGCCAAGGCAGAGTGTGGGTGAATGGATGGCACCACTCATACCTGCCCTTCTGGTTTATATGAAGTCACTAACAATCTGCAGATGGATATCGCAGTTTGGTTGGTTTCCTGCCCCAAAGTTGTGTCGGGGGATATGAAGAACTACGGATCCATTATATCATATGGATTGGGTGCTGTACTTACCCTGTACCACACTTGCTGCTTGTCTATGTATACGGAACTATGGATGTGCAACCTTTTGTTTTAATAAAAAACTATTTCCAAAAAAAGTAATAAAAAAAGACAAGTTTCTGTATTTCAAGTATCAACACTGGGGATTTGGCACCCCAATGTTGGGTTCATATTTATAGGGCACGAGAAGCAATGGAGAGGTGGGTGGGATACTTGGCAGATAGTGGGATCTTTATTTAAAGGGCATGGGAAGCAAAAAGAGAGGTGGGAGGGAAACTTGGCAGAGGGTGGGATTGTTTGAAAGAGGTATAGGGCATGGGAAGTGATGGCAAGGTTTGATAGAGGGTGGGACTGTTTAAAAGGGGCACACTGAGGTTCAGTAGGGGTTTTGTGCAGTCCCTTGCATTGCGGAGGTGACGAGGTACAAGCTGATCATAACATCGATCTGCTATGCTTGCTGGGCGGTGTCATACAGATGAAATCAAAGAGCTGCTCTGTGATTCGGGTGGCTCTTTCCTTTGACTTTCACACAGTTTCCACCCAACAAGCCCAGAAGAGTGTCATGATCAGTCTGGCTGATGACTGTTCTGACAATGTCGATCCCATTGCAGACTGCCCTGCACTGGACTGACAGTGATACACCTCTCAAGATCCACTGTTACAGCAACATGTTCTGTTTACGCAAGCGCAACTGTGAACACAAAAATGATACTATCATACCAAATACATTTTAGAATAAGTCAAATAGTCTTAGTAATAAGCATTTTCTGAAGCAGGACAAATCTGTAACTATAGTAGGTAAAAAAGAACATACATAACAAGGAGAGGGCTGCTCAGTGCACAGTCTTGTGCGCCCAGATGAGCAGCTAGCTCCAGTTATTAACCAAATTGAAAAATCAGCATACCTCAAGAAAAGGACACCACGTGCCAGGTATCAATTCATATAACCGAGTTTATTGTCAAACGCAGAAATCCGGAAAAAAATGGCAAAAACATCCAAATGCAAACAAGTGAGAGCACCAATGCCACATACCTAGGTGCTTCGAGCAACAAGAGCTTCATTAGGGAACCGGAATCGGCGTCAGCATGTGAAAATCCTAGTTCAGAAAGTGCAGATGGTGGATAGGTGATGCAGGAGTAATGAGACTTTATGGGAATTAGGATTTACAATACTGATTCCAAGGTTTTATCAGATTCAGAGTTAAACTGGATTCAGAGCTTTCTTTCCTTTCTTTCCTTTCTTTCCTTCTTTCCTTCTTTCTTTCTTTCTTTCTCTCCCTCCTCTACATGAAGCTAACACAGTCTGTAAGAGAACAAAGTGGTGAATAATCCAAGACCAGTTTACTTATTGGAAAATACATACTTTTTGATGTTTAAAACCAAGTGCTTTCTGTCACAGACCAGGCCATGTGGTCTGAGTGTTTCTGTATGCTTGTAAACAGAAGTGCTGTGTCTGAACTGTCCTGCGTGGTATAGTAAATGCTTATATAACACATCAATATTATACTGAATGTTTTTATAGTAATATTGAAGTCAGACTAAGAATTATTTGTGAAGGTTTAAGTAATTGCAGGTTGCTACGTACTACTGTATATTAGAAATGGCCTAGTTGCTCAGGGGACGTACTCAGACCACTGTGAGTACTTGAAATGTTTCGTAATATTTTGAGCACTGTAATCACAGAGGCTATTTACATACCAGTGCTGCCTGTCAGTAACACTCAGTTGTCGAGGAAATGCTAGTGCAATTACAGCGTTTGTGAGAAGACTGGCAGTATTACTGCAAGTAACTGCTTGTCGTGCTAGTGTTCTGACTGCAATGGAGTGCTACTAACGACAGAGAGCCTCACTGAGTAGAATAATGAACTTGTTTATTTTATTTGGAGATCAGATTAAAGAAGCTGAGCAATAAAGAACCAAGGTAGACTGACATGCAGATTGAATGCCAAGAAAGAGTCAGTAGTCTAGGGTAATGCAACGCTGTCTAGTGGACCACAGGTGGGGATTGAAAATTAGGTCCATGTCACATAGAAAACTGGTATGGAAAACAGAAAGTAGTTACATTAGTTATCAGGGGACAAATTCTAGAATATAACAGGAGCTGTTAACAGAGTCCCTGATACAAATGGTTACAATGAAATTAAACTACTGTATATGATTACACTGCAGAGATCATACTGTATATAGGTAGGCAGTTTGGCCTAGTAGGTAGGGTACATAGTTGTGAAACTGGAGACTGGGGTTTGAATCCTGTAACTGCCATTTACTCACTATGTAACCCTCAACAAGTCAGTTAACCTCTCCCTAATTTATCTTGAATCAATCTCTGTGCTATTTGAATCTTGCAATGCACTGAAAATGGCAGCAACATTCTCTCCCCTTCCTCTCCTGGATTGTAAAACACTTTAAAAAACACTCTGTATTAAAGGTGCTTTATAAAAATAAATCCCTTTCCTCCCTATCACAGAGCAAGAAACTACTAAAGCTGTAGCCATAAGGATGGCGCTTACCTTCTGAGACCCACTCCTGCTGAACTGCAAGCTGTAAGCTCTTTTAAGTGTTGCTTCTGGTGCTTTTTCAGAAACCAGGTAGAATGGGCAGGAAGAGGAAGAGAGTCGGAGCCATCTTGTGGTGGAGAACATCAGAAGGTGAATGACTAATACCGGCCAATCAGGGACAATCAGGAAGCCTGCAGGAACAGTATAAATTCCCATCCACCCAACGTGTCCCAGCACTCTAATGTCCCATTTAGTGAGTGGAACAGCTATGGAGTGAAACAGACACTGTCCTCTGAGGCATCATTAGGTATCCGCAGGAGGACGCAGGAAAGCAGTGGGCTCTGCCGGTCAACTAAGGTAAGGTATCTGGTCACTTCTGTTGCTGCATTCTCTGCAGGGAAAGGGTAAAGGTTGGAAGGTAGCCCACTAGTGGGAATAGGAGTAGCACCATATTGAGGGAAAAGTGAAATAAGGTTTCCAGTGGGGTGCTAAGGAGAAAGATCAAAGGGCAATAAAGAGGCAGAGGGAAACAGGGATGACTTTAAAGAATTCTAACCCCCAGGCAGCACTACCTCTAAAGTTACAACCCCTGCCTGTACTTCTGACCACAGGTTGAGGGGCCTGGATTTGATATTATAGTGCCTCCACCAAGAGTAATAATAGTGGGTGCTTCTATCTAACCAGGTATAGCCCTCTGGGAAGCTATGACCACTCACAAACCCACGTAGTGACCAAATACCTTGTAATAGGAGTTAAGCCTTTGTAGTAGTTGACACACAATTAGCAATGAGCATTGATAATATGCACACACCCCTCGCACTTAACACCAGGGACTGGTCTTCAGCAGCACCCCTGGAACCCCCTGTAAAGACAGCGTTAGCGGGGCAAGCATGCACTTTCAATGCTGTACACCAACTAAGAATATGCTCATAAGCCAGTGTAAACATGAAACAGCAAATCACGTTTATTAAGGGGACGTGAACGAGGATGGGGGTATGAATCTAGAAAAATGATTACGTTACTAATTTGATTCAGGTTATTCTGCATGCATGCATGTACTTTAGTCCACAGTAAACAGTCTACCAACACTAGGTACCCAAAATGTTATGCTGGCTGGCCAGAATCAATGCCCCGGGGTGGCTGGCATTGCAGCTGTTGGTGGGTCCCTTGATGGAAAGAAAAGGAATTTAACATGCACAACAAGACTTTGGTTATTTGTATTCCTGGCCAGTTGGCCCGGTCCTTTGTAACCCTATAACACGCTGAAGCAATCAGATGGTACCACAAAACAATTAGAAGAATTGTTGCAGGGAGCTACTCTGAGTTTACTCATGACACCAGTTGACCGGAATTGGCCTGGCGATATGAAGACCAGCTCCAGAGCACTGAAGAGCATGGGGAAGCTGGGCCCACACGACACCCCCCCACTTCATGGCCTTTTCCTCTAGGTGGTTACAACTTGCGATTCCTTGCTGCACAGGGGCTGGATCCCTGATCTGGTCTCTTGCCGACAAGACAGTCACTGGTGCAGAAATAGGTGGCTTGGGCCAAGTTTGGCTTAGGACCCAGGGCTGGATAAATGCTTCTGGCAAAGTTCAGTTTGGTTGCTGGTGAAAACTTCCAGCTGGCAAACAGTTCAGTCCCTGAACAGTATGCCATGACCCACGATAAACATTCAGCACATTTAAGGAAAACAACATTCACTTCTCTACCTCTCAATTCAGTCTCAGGCCGGTTTGCTATTGCAGTCGATTCACTGAGCAAACCTCTTAATTCGCAAAAGCAGTCTCTCACACAAATCTTGGGCCAAACACTTCCCAGGAGCTCCTCTTGGTCCAGTGTCTCGAGCTGAACTTCTCAAAGTCTCAGGCTAACTGCCACAGTTCAGAGATTAACTTTGGATTAGTCTGATTACTGCTATCAAGCAGTCCAAGGCTGGAAAGAATAGTAGGAAGGCAAGCCAGGCCTTTCCCAGACAAACCGCTGCAGCTCCTTTCCTGGAGCTGCCTCTCGATGGCTCGAGCTGTTCACCCTCTCCAAATCTGCCTCAAGTTTGAACAGTCCCTCTTAAATTTAGAGCAAAATCCTTAAGCTTCGATTGGTTGTCCAGGCTGCTCAAAACAGTTTTAGTTCTCCCATTGGTTACATTTTGGGAGCCCAAACTTTGTCCCTGTTTATCTCCCACCAGGTTTTAGTTTTGTCCTATGAGTCCCTGGCCAAAATGTCGGTTCATGATTGGATATTGGACCTCCAAAATGGTGGCTGCTGAAACACTGTCCATGCAGTCCATGCAGTCTTGCAGTTTTTATGATTGCTTGCGTGCGCAGTGCACAAGAAACATATTGAGATAGTAGAGCATTGCAGAGGTATGACAGTGTTGTGGCCAATGCAGTGCAAGCTTTAATGGGTGCATCCCTCAGCCAGCAATTAATGCTAAAGCTGCCGATGACAGCAGTTTCAGAACAAGCGCCGCACTTGAAAAAAATCTGCAGCTGCAATCAGGGGCAGTTTCGTCATTGCAGCAGCAGTCTCCCCTCCCTCCTAACCAGGCACACAGCAGGACAACAAATTTAAATGTTAGCTCCCTCCCACTGCTGCTGCCCACCCCACACCCTCCGTTCTCCGTCCCCTTCTGACATTGGGGTGCTCAGTCCTCATGTCAGCATGTATCTTCCCTCCGGCCATTAATGTGGCACACTGGGAGCCCATCCCAGTGTGCCAAAAAATACTTCTGTGATGTTTCTGACACCAGGATGCCTACTCCGGTCTTGGATGCACCGTCCCCCATACCCCTATATTCTCAGCCGACCTTTGGGGTGCCCAATCCCTGGGTCAGCATTGATCCCCCTCCAGTACTCTGGCACATTGGGAGCCCACCCTAGTGTGCCGAAATCCATTTTGTTAATATTTCATCTGTAAAAAAGAAAACAGTGTCTGTTTTTTTAAACCTGGGGAAAAAAAGAAAATGGTCCCTCGTTGTTCCTGCCGGCCCCCCTCCCCTAACCCACACCCTCCTCTCGCACCTACCTCCCTGCACCCCCCCTCACACACTTACCTCTGGAGATCAGGAGCAGTGATCTGTGGACTGGGAACATGTCTGCACTCTTCAAAGACCAACCGGGAACTGAAGAAATAATGGTAAGCCCTATAATGGCAGTCAATGGGGGGGGGGGGGGTTCAACTTAGGTTGATATCTCAGCCAGTTTTTGGAGTTTTGCTCCCAAATTTTCAACATGGGCTTCTTGGGACCCCAACTCATGAACACTGGCACTGTCATTTCGTTTCTCGGTCCTGAAAGATGATTTCTGAGTTGCTGCATGGAATCACCTTTTGGGACCAATTATAAATAACAATACCACTGTTCATGAGTTAGAACAAAAACACTGTTTAAATTAGTGAAAAAAATCAAAAATTACTGTGTTACAAGTGTCTGTTGTACAGTTTCTATGCACGCTTGTAACTTCATTGATTTTTAATATTTTCACTCCAAACTTCCAACATTGCCATTTTTTCACACCCCTTATGAGCAGTACAGCTGCCATTTTTTGGATCCTTCCCAAAATGTGTTTTTGAACCTGTGGCACAGAGTGGCACGGTCGCTGTGTAAAATCAACTTTTGCGACAGATTAACAAAATCACAGTGCCACTGTTCATGAGGGGAGGTCCCAAAAAGGCCATGTTGAAAATTTGGTGAACACATTCCAAAATGACTGCGTTACGAGCATGCGTTGCACAGTTTCTACGCACACTTGTAACTTAACACTTTTCATATTTTCACTCCAGATTTTCAACATTGCCATTTCTTCACACCTCCTCATGAACAGTACAGCTGTCATTTTCACCTGCTGCCCAAAATGTGTTTTTGCACCTGTGGCACTGAATGGCACACTCGCTGTGCGAAATCATCTTTTGGGATTGAATAACAAAATTATACTGCCACTGTTCATGAAGTGGGGTCCCAAAAAGCTCATGCTGAAAATTTGGAGCAAAAAAACCAACACATGCCCGGGGCGTTAGGGTTTCCAACCATAATGCCCACCCTGTACAGACTGACAGGAGTCAGGGGTGTGACTTGGGGTCATTGGCCATAATGATCACGCCATTTCACCCCCACCCTGCAGCCACTGACAGGCATTGAGGTGTGTCTTGGGGTCTTCGGCCCTAGCATTCATCCCATTCTCCTATACTGTACCCATCTCAGCTTATTTTCTTATGGAATGGGGTGAGTGTAAGGGCTGAAGACCTCAAGGCACACTGCGACACCTCTCGGTGTCTGCAGGGTGGGGTGGTGGGAATGGCATGAGTGTTACGGCCCGATGACCCAAAACACACCAGTCTCTGTCCAGTCTCACCTAAGCTGGGGTGGCGTTGCTTCACTGCCATTCCTATTATGCATCTCTCTAACTCCTGCACTACCAATGCCAATACCAGCAAGCAAACATTCAACATTGACAAATGCTTGTTAAGTACTGGTGCAGCCAGGATAAAAGTTATATTATTACAGTTTTTCCACGCACCTGTAGCCCAAACAATTTCCTTTCAAATGAGCCCACTTGTATTACTTTTTCCCAAACACTTCTGGTGTTTCTGCCGCTGAAATATTATCCCCCGAGGCAGCAGGCAGCAACTCATGAATATTAATAAGGGGCTGTGAATATTAATGAGCCCCAATTTAGCCTTTGCTCAAACTTTATTTGAAAACAGAACTGAGGCTTTTCTTCTACCTCTATGAGGTCTCCGGTCCCCATTTAGCTTGAGAGGGTCACAGGGATCACTGAAAGGCTCCCCCTTTAACCGCTAACCAAGTGGTTGGTACATCAAAGGTGCTGCTTGCACCTGCATGATATTCGCTGCACCTTGGTGCATTCTTAATGGTGGGAGGTTGTGATTTAAAAGATAAGCCCGAAACTGGGCTAAACTAACAAATTGGGTTACATGGGGCTTGGGGAAGCACAATGGCACCACAATCAGTCAGGCTGGCACAGACAGGGCATGCTGGACACCAGAGGCAAGCAGGAAATATGAGGGGCAATTAAGGGAAGCCCCGGGGAGAGGGGTTACAGAAGGTAGCAAACAGGGAAGCAAGAGCAAAAGAGAAAAGGCAGGAGACACCCAGTCTTGGGTAGGGTGACATAGGAAAGATCACAAAGAGGTTCAAGAGGTTAGAACCAAACAGAGGAGGTGCGGTAAGGAGCAGGAGGAAGAACATACAGCAAGAAATGAAATTAGTGGAGTGCAGTGGGGGTGGTGCAGCAGTCTTTAGGGAGACATTCTGGAGACTGAGGTGCTGCCCCATACGTACACACCTCTCTGGGTTGAAGGAGGTGATAACTAGACTCTGAGCCAAGCTGACCATGATCCAGATGGCCTCATCCCTCACCCAGGGCCAACAATTCCACCTCTGCTGCCCCAGAAGATGCCTAGGGGAAGGGGAGTTGGCTGGGCAGTGGTGGGCTCTGGGAGTGTGGAGTGGCAGGGCATTTGTATATTTATGTATTGCTTATCGTCTGTGAAAATGGGCAGTTATGTTCATCAGACTTACAAGGCTAAAAAATAAAATTAAAATGAAATGAGTGCCACTATATAACTCCTTTGCCATTCTGGTGGGACAGGACTGCTGGGAGGTGGCACCTATAATAGTAGCACAGGGGAGGATAGGGGTCCGTGAAGAGGGGACCCAAGGTGGGTGATAGAGGACCCCAGCAGTGAAGAAGCAGCTTCTGGTGAGGGACTCCACCATGGTGGAGCTAGATGTGGGAATAGGGAGGGGACGGAGAGGAAGGTAATGTGCCTATCTGGTGCCATGGCTCAGAAGGATAGTCAGCAGATCCTAAAGGTCACTAGGGCAGCAGGGCAGGGGAGGGAAGGAGCTGGATGTCATTGTCCACCTAGGGACCAATCACTTAGCAAGGTTGTACCTGGGATTGTCCAGAGGGAGTTCGGGGAGCTGGGGAGAGGCCTGAAACAAGATAGCTTGCACTGTGGCCTTCACCAAGGTGCTACCTGTATATGACTGAGGAGAGGACAGGGACCTCCACATCAGGAGTTTCAACTCAAGGTTGAAGAACTGGTGCAGAGAGGAGGGGGTTGGCTACACTGAGGACTGGGGACCAACCTGGGAGGATGTGTGACTGTACAGAGCCAATGGCCTGAATCCATCTGGGAGAGGAACTGCAGTCTTCAGTGGATGGTTTAAATGTTATTTCAATGAACATTTTGACTAACTGAGGTGGGCGGTGAAAGGACAGAGGGAGGCATATACTGACCCCCTCATACAAAATGAAGCAGGACAGAATGAGAACCTGATGGGAGAAAACTCCCCCAAGGAAGAGATTTAAGGCAAAAGAAGGGAAATTGGGGACAAAGGGGCAAGAGACAAACATAGTAATGCAGGAGGGGAAAATGGGGCAGGATCAAAGGATGGAAGGGGGGGTTGCAAGCAGAGGGGAAGAAAGCCATGGAAAGCTATGTGGGCAAATGCAAGAAGTTGAGGAAACAAAATTCCAGATCTTGAGGCTATCATGGCAGAGGCAGACCTGAACAGAGTGGCAGTTACTGAGTTATGGTGCACAGGAAACCACAACTGGGACGTGACTATTCAAGTTCCCAAGTTACACGAGTTTAGGAAAGATAGAGGAGGAGAAAAGGTGAGCAGGTTGTGTTATATGTCAGGAAGATATTAAAGCAATAAAAAATGCAAGGGATAAGGAGGGCTGGAGGTACTGTGGTCACTCTGGAGACAGCAGCTGGAGCCTTCATTTGCACTGGGGTGATTTATAGACCTCTGACACAGGGGATGGATCTAGACAAAGAACTGGGGAAACCATTAGCAAGATGGCAGCTATGAAACATAGAAACATAGAGGTTGACAGCAGATAAGGACCCCAAGGCCCATCCATAAGGGGAAGCTACCGCTTATGGGGGACTTCAATCTACAAGATATTGATTGCAGCCTACTGGCCACAGCTTCTGATAGAAGCAGGATAATCCTAGACTCCCTACATGGTAAGTTTCTGAGGCAACTAATCAGGAACCTACTCTTGATGTATCAATACTGGACCTGGATCTTACAAACAGGGACAGTGTTGTGGACATCAGGGTGGGATGCCATATGGAGACCAGCAGTCACGGAACAGTGTGGTTCAACATCAGAATGGCAGAAAACCACACAAAGACAATGGTCCTGGACTTCAGGAGGGCAGATTAAAAAAAAAAAAAAGGTGAATGTCTGAGAGACACTCTGACAGGGGGATTACCCTGATGGGGTGGAGGGACAGTGGGCCAGATTAAGGGATGGAATAGTGAAGGCAACTACACTCTTCACAAAAGAGGTGAGCAAATGCAGGAGGAAAAAGAGTCCAGTATAGTTCTCAAGGGAAGTGGTGGAAAGGGTAAGTGGAAAAGAGAGCAGCATTCTAAAGATACAAGGAGATGCAGAGGGAGAAAAACAGAGAGAGATATTCCAACAAAATCAGAGGGAAGCAGGGAAGGTGGTGAGGAGTGCTCAGGCTCAAGCTGAGAAAGAATAGCGGGGGTAACAAAGGGGACAAGACCTTATTTATTTTTTATTTATTTATTAGAAAAGTCGTATTTACAACCTTTGAGTCATGGACTCATTTACAAAGGCACCTCGTCACGGGGGTAGACAGAGTTACATAGTGTGGTTACAACAGTGAGAACAGTACAGGTGCAGAACATTAAACATAGAGTACACATAGGTTACGTAGTAATGTTACTTATAATAGGTTACAGTCATATACAAAGTACCCAAGGGTTAACATTGGGGTACAGCCCTGAACATACCTAGATAATACCTGGACATGGTGGAAATAGGGATGGGGAGTGGGTGGGAGGAGGGAGGATAGACTGTCCAGAGGATGTTGTCAAGTCAGGAGGCCTGACAGGAGGATCCCACAGTGGGATTAATTAGGTGCATCTACAGCGAGCATCGAAGAGATGGTTCCGGAGGGCGATTTTGAAGGGACCAATTTTGGCAATGTCTGTGATGCAGGGTGGGAGTGAGTTGAACCAAGCAGGAACTTGGTAATGGAAGGACCTCTGGGCTAGCGAGGTCTTGGTTGTGGGCACCAGAAAGGTGGCTCTGACAGAGTTATGGGTGGCAACAGATGAGGATGCATGCCATGGGGAAGCAGAGACCCCGGGGAGGGGAGAGCCCTAGATGCTATTTTTTTGCAAGTAGGCAGGTCTGGTAGTGCAGACGCTCCTCAAAGGTGAGCAGGTTGGCAGTGGAGTAGAGCAGGCAAGTGTGAGTGTGGCTAGGGGCTCCGGTCAGGAGTCTGCAGATCTTATTGATTGAGAGCTGGATTTTAGTCAAGGCGGTATTGTCCGCAGCAGCGTACATGGGCAAGCCATAGTCCACTAGCGACAGGACGGAAGAAGTGATGGCCAGCCGGAGGGCAACTTGGGGGGGGCAATCTCTATGATGGTATAGTAGGCCTATCCAAGAATTTATGGCAGAGGATAAGGCATTGATGTGTGTGTGGAAGGTGAGAACCGAGTTGAAAGTGATGCCTAGATATTTGTAAAAGGTCACTTGCTCCAGCGGGTGCAGAGTGCTGGGGAGAATGAAGAGGGGGGCATTCTTGGCCTTGTTTTGGTGATGGGAGAAGAGCATTGACTTAGTCTTCTTTAGATTAATGACAAGTCAGTGGTCAAGGAACCACTTTTCAGCTTGGTTGTAGGATGTGCTGAAGGATACCGGAGAGAGAAGGATCGGGTGGGAGGCAAAGATAACGCATCATCAGCATGGAGGAGCATTTTCCTGTGCAGGAGCCGGGAGAGGGTTGAGTAGAGGCTGAAAAGTACAGGGCCCAGAATGAAGTCCTGGGGTACTCCGGAATGAACGGGCTGGGTATTGGACAGGGAGCCATTTATCTTCTGCGCTGGAATCTTGCAGAGAAGTAGCTGGAGAACCAGGCAGGGACCAGTGGAAAAGCCAAATTGTTGGAGGGAGTTGAGCAGGAGTGGGTGACAAACAGTATCAAAAGCCTTGGAGAGGTCTATGAACACTGTGCCGGCAAGGTTGTCGGAGTCAAGAGCAGAGTGCAGGTATTGAGAGAACTCCAGGAGAGCAGTAATGGTACTGTGTCCTGAGTGGATACCATGTTGTTCTGGGCACATTATGTCATATTTGGTCAGGTACTCAGAGTTGAATAGATTCTATTTTTTCTAGGGCTTTAGAGAGCAGGGTAGGATAGAGATCGGCCGGTAGTTGTTAATTGCGGACCGATCTCCACTCTTATGGATAGGGGTGATTTTGGCTGATTTCCAAGCACTGGGAAACTGAACAAGGCATAGAGACTGGATTAGTAGGTCTGTGAGGTGGGCTAGGATGACATCCAAGACCAGGCGGAGGATTCTGAGTCTGGGGTCACAGCTGGGGTTGTTGCTACCAAGGGCTTTAGCAGGTGTGGCCTGGCTACATTGGGGGATATAGTATGCAGGTAGAAAGAAGGCAATCCAAGGCAGGGGGATAGAGGTGGGGATTGGGTCAAAAAGTTGTTTGGGAGGACAGAGCTTAGGTCAAAGAAGGTAGTATTGAGGCAATCAGCTATGCGAGTTGGGTCTGTAGTGATGGTGCCATCGATGGACAGCTGGGACGGTGGGGGGGGAGCAGGTCTTCCCATTAAGCTCTTTCATACTGTCCCAGAAAGTCCAGGTGGAACCCCAAGTGGATGCGAGGATTGTCTGTAGTGCTCTGCCTTGGCTTGTCTAATGGCCCTGGTGCACTGATTATGTGTCACGTTGTAGGCTTGTATATCAGCCAACTTGCCTGATTCGATAGCGATGTGCCAGAGGTTATCTCTATGCTTAAGTTTTTGGATAAGGAATGGGGAGATCCATGCGGCATTTTGTTTTTTAGTACGGATTCTGGTGTGGGGGGTGAAAAGGTCATAGGCCTTGCTGAAGACATTGGTGAAGAGGTCTAGGACAGAGTCAATATCAGGGGCATGATGGATGGGGGGGATCAGTCCAGCTGTGCTAGATGCAATTTCAGCTTTCCGAGACCCCCAGGGCATATGCGCCGGCAAGGTGGCCTGGGACACAGGTTTTGGTATGGAGGATGACCAGAGACAGAGGACAGGTGATTGGTCACTAAGTGAGTTGGGAGGACATTGATATCCCAGATGTTATGAGGGCGGGTCAAAAGTATTATGTCTAGGAGGGTGCTGGAGCCACTAGTCCGGTTGAATCTAACGGGCTGGGTGACTAACTGGGACATGTCCAGGGCAGCAAAGAAGTCCCTGGTATGGGAGGCAGTGGTACCAAGCCAATTGACGTTAAGGTCACCTAGGTTGAGTTGCTCGGCTTTGTGTGGTAGGGAGGTGAGGTAGTCGATGAGAGACTGGACCGCTGGGTTCTGGTTCCTCGGGGGTATGTAGGAGACTGTGAGGAAGAATGGTCCCCTGGCTGGGTCAGGGGTAATTTTTAGATTAAGGCCTTGGGCACCATAGTCAAGCTTGGGAGCAGGGAGCGCATGGCTTATAAGGGTGTCCTGCATGTAGATTGCGCAACTACTGCCACGTTTACCAGCTTGGTCTTCCTTGAACAGGGTATATCCAGAGAGAGAAATAATGGAGTCAGGGGTTGTTTTGGAGAGCCAGGTCTCTACTAATGCAATAATATCAGTTGGTGTTGTACAACCCAGCACAGGAGTGCAGCGGATTTCATGTTCAGTGATGCAACGTGGAGACTGGCTCCAGAGTGGGGTATGGGAGGGCTAGTTGGCATAGGTCCAGGGTTTGGGTGTATATTGCCGGAGAGCAGTAAGAGCAGAGTGAGTAATCTAATTAGGGGACGGTGGTGACAAGGACTCTTAGTGTGGTGCCATTGTGAGGTCCTGATAGTAGGGGTGCAGGGGATGGGTAAGGCATGGAGGGTAGGTATGGCAAGGAAGAGGTGGATCCAGGATGGGCATGGGAGGGCAGAGGGAGTGGGGGTATTGGTAGGTGGTGGATACAGAGGAGTAGGGGGGGTGTCCAAGGTGGGAGGGGGGCGACCTGTTTAGGGGTAGCTTAGGGGAGAAATGCTCGGGATGGAGGGCGGGGACACAGGACTGGGGTGGTCTGAGCCAGAAGGGTAAACGTGAGCAGGCCTAGTAGAAGAGCGATGGTGCCCATTGTCATGTAGGAGGTAGCTGGAGGTAAAACTGAGCCAGCAATGGTGTGCCAGCTGTTAAATTAGCTGAAGCACAGGGCAATTTGGGTAAAATGCCTGGAAAGAGTCACTGTAATATTGCTTTACTGCATGGGGGTGGCAATGACACTAGTTCTAATTTAGTGATATCGGTGAAAATTCAGCTAAAGCAAAGGTGCCCGCTACTAGGATGGTTAGACTGTGACTGGGTATGTCACCATAGGCAGTGGAAGTGAAAGAATTGAAAGGGTATATAGTCGAATTAGGGTGAGGTCCCTAACAATAGGGCAGGTTACAGCAGTAACTGAGAGGAGTTAACTGGAGTGGCTGGAGAAAAACTTGAGAGCACATGTGCAACCCTGTGGGTGAGATTGCTTTAAAAAGGGGCGGTGAGATAGTGGGTCAAGTCAGGTATTGAAGACTGGGAGGTCAATAGCCAAAAGAATGTGCAGCAGTGGAGTGACCAATCAGCTGCTAGCCTGAGGAAAGGGCGGAGCAAGGGTCTATTTAATACTGTGACGGGGGAAATTCAGTCCAGAACACAGCACAGAAAGAGATTTCCGGGATCAGGAAGCACCAGGAGCTGGAAAATCAGCTGAGGAGAAGAAACTGCCAATCAGTGCCTGGTTCCTCCACTGGGCATCCAGTCAAAACAGTGGCATTCAAAACCACGAGCTTCGGAGGTCCAGTGCATACCTGAATCTGTCTGGGGATCAGTCGGGTGGTTTGTTAGCTGCGGCTGGCTCGGAGAGTGCTGGGGCCACAGCAGCTTGGGAAGCCCACAGATGGGCTGTCTGTGGAACAAGAAGGAAAGACAGAGGATTAAATACAGCTAGGGTACAATAGCAAGCTCAGTGGGGGCAGGCAATGGGAAAGACAAAGCACAAGGTAAGAGGTGGCAGATACAGAGCAATTATTTAGAGATACAAAAGGAGTTAACGGGGGGTCTGTGCTTTGGCACCGGATGTCTGAGGAGGACAACAGGTAGCAACAGGAGGGGTGTAAGAGGAGGGTTTGTAGGTAAGGCAGAGAAGAAATTAAGCTGTTTAGAGACAGCATTGCAAGTGGGGAGGAGACATTAGTCATTAGTAGAGTGACCAGTGTGGGACAGGAGACAGGGTTTGGCAGTAGAGGCAGAAATGGAAAAATGCAGCAATCTTACTCAGTGGCTAGGTCTAAGCAGTCAGACATCAGCTACTAAACAATGCAGTTTGTCCAGCACTAGTCGCAGAGCAGCAAGTAACACTGAGATGCTAGACTAGAGGCTTGTAATAGACTGGCTAAACTGGCAGGTAAAGTAAGACCAATTGATGCATAACATAAGTAATTACATTTACAAAATTCAGTCCAGAACACAGCAAAGAAAGATTTCCCGAGATCAAAGTGCCAGGAGTTGGAAAATCAGCTGAGAGCAGAAACTGCCAATCAGTGCCTGGCTTCTCCTCTGGGTGTCAGTCAAAACAGCAACATTCAAAACCAAGAGTTTGGAGGTCGGTGTGTACCTGAATCTGTCCAGGGGTCAGTCAGAGGCGGTCTGTTAGATGCGGCTGGCTCAGGTGCCAGAGCCACAGCAGGAGCTTGGGAAGCCCACAGATGGGCTGTCTGAATCTGTCCGGGGGTCAGTCAGGTGGTCTGTTAGCTGCAGCTGGCTCGGAGAGTGCTCGACCACAGCAGCAGCTTGGGAAGCCCACAGATGGGCTGTCTGAATCTGCCCAGGGGTCAGTCAGGTGGTCTGTTAGCTGTGGCCAGCTCAGAGAGTGTCAGGGCCACAGCAGCAGCTTAGGAAACCCACAGATGGCTGTCTGAATCTGTCCAGGGTCAGTCGGGTTTTCTATTAGTTGTGGCCAACTCGGAGTGCGGGGCCAGAGCAGCAGCTTGGAAGTCCACAGATGGGCTGTCTGAATCTGTCCGGGGGTCAGTCAGGTGGTCTGTTAGCTCGCCAACTCGAGAGTGCTGGGGCCACAGCAGCTTGGGAAGCCTGCAGATGGGCTGTCTGTTTTAGGTATATTAGTGAAAAAAAAAGACAAGGGGAGGAATTGTAAGGCTGAGGGGTGCAGAGGGAGACTGAGCAGAGGATGATCAGGAAAAAACAGATATCCTGAGCAAATACTTTTGTCTTCACAGTGCAAGGGGAAGGAGATTGGCCACATATAGGTTACAGAACCACTGGAGGGAGGTTATTAGACACAAGTCCATTCAAAGAAGAAGGAGTCCTGAAGGCACTTGAGAATCTGAGAGTGGATGAGGTCATGGGGCTGAATGAGGTGCCTCCAAGAGGGTTCCATCTGAAAAGGGTGAATCAAAATGGGTGAGCTCAGCAACAGCAATAGCACTTCAGCAACCTTTAAAGACAGTGACGGTACATACGGTAAGTGCATTAAGAGTGACAAATGCTTTTCTGTGGGCACCCCACCCACACCATTGCCCTGCACCTTACTTAAATAACCAATTCTGAGGTCACAGCACTCGGGGAGGCAGCATTTGTCACCATTAATGCACTGCCGACATGTACCGTCGTTTTGAAGTCGCTGAAGTGCCATCACTTATTGGGCTCCCCATTTTGATTCACCCTTTTCACGGGATACCATCCAAGGGTATTGAAGGAGCTCATGGAGGTACTGGCTGCACCTCTGATAGCCCTATGCAATAACTCACTAGCTACAGGGGTGGTCCCTAAGGACTGGAGTAGGGCAAATGTAGTCCCACTCCCCATAGCAGTGTGAGAGGAAAAGGATGGCAACTACAGGCCCATCAGTCTGTCATTAGTAGTTGGGATGCTAATGGAGTCACTTCTAAAGGAAAGACTGGTAGATTACCTTGCATCTGGTGGTTACAGGATCCCAGACAGTACTGATTCATGAAAGGAAGATCATGTTAGATAAACCTGATAGAGTTCTTTGAATGGGTGACCAGAGAAGTAGATTGGGGAGTGGTGGACATGGCTTATTTAGAGTTCGGCAAGGCCTTCAACCCTGCCAAACAGAAGGCTCATATAAAAACTGAAAGCTTGGGGTGGGAACCAAGGTGGTCTTGCCATGTGACCTCGGTCCTGCAGGATCTGCATTGGCTGCCTGTCAGGTGGAGGATCCTTTTCATGGTGGGTTTACTCACCTATAAGGCCCTATATGGGTCAGGCTGGCTACCTGTCAGACCTCCTTACACCTGCCACCTAATTACGCTCCTTCGCTCCTCCACTGAGGACCTCCTAAGCGGTTCTGAAGACTAGGCTGAAAATCTGAGTGATCATTCATTGAGGTGGCTGGCCGAGTCCTCTGGAACTCGCTTCCAAAATCTTTAAGAGAGACCCCAGCGATGGAGGCATTTAAGGGGTCCTGAAGACCTACGTTTTAAGAAAGCCTACCTTGATTATTTATGCTGATTTTATTAATGACTTATTTAGTTATTCATTTATTGTGTAATTTATATGTTCCTATGTTGTCTGTCTAACCCTGCTTTTACTGTTTGTAAGGCGCCCAGAGCCCCTGGGATTGGGCGCCATATAAAATAAAGTTTACTTACTTACACTGGTAAGAAATTGACTGACAGGTGAGAGAGAAAGTGGTGGTAAATTGCACTCACTCGGGGGAAGAGAGAGTGACCAGCAGGGTACTTCAAGGCTCAGTACTGGGCCAGTCCTCTTTGATGTCTTTAGAACTGACACTACAGAAGAGCTGGGAGATACTTGGATCACAGAGAATAATGACTGGGATTTATTAGTCCAAGGTTACCAATGTTTAGACAAGATAGAGGAACAGGCAAGTGGGGGCATGGACTAATATTTTAGGGAGGCCATAGAGGCTGTGGAGGGCAGACACATCAGGGGAAGCAAAGGGAAAACAGAATTGCTGCGAGTTCACCTTATGGTGCCCTTAGGTGAAATAATACGGGTGGGGGTGCTCTATAGACCATGAGGACAAGGGGAAAAGACAGTGATAAGGAGCTTGGGAAGAGCTTGCAAGGAGGGTAAAGAAAGGGGAAGTGGTGGTGGGTGATGTGAACCTGTCGGATATCAGCCAGGACATTCCATCAACCAGGTGCACCAGAAGTCAGGCACCCTTGGATACATTGCAGGACTGCCTGATGGTGCAGCTGATTAAGAACCCACTAGATGAGGTGGCCATTCTCGATTTGGTGTTTACTAACTTGGAGATGGTGAGTAGAGTGAGGGTAGGGGACCATGGTAGTCCAGTGACCATAACTGCATTTGCTTCAGTCTGGCCCTCATGACCAGAATGCTCCTATCAAAAACTGAAGTTCTAGATTTCAAAAGAACAAGTTTCAACCAGATGAGGAGCTAGTACGAAACATTTACCAAGGTAGACAGCTTTGGAGATGTAGAAGAAAGATGGGGGTAATGAAGGGGATCATTTTCGAGGCAACAAAGTCAGGCACAAGAACTGTTACAAAATGAAACAGGTATAAGAGACCAATATGGTTTTTGGACAGGGTCAGAGAAGCAGTGAGGGCCAAGAAAAAGGCTTTCACTAGATACAAGGGAAAGCAGGGGAGGAGAAATGGGGAGTGTACCAAATAAAAACTGGGGGAGCAAGGAGGATGGTCAGGAAGCAAAAGGCAGACATGGGAAAAATATTCTTGAGATATATAAAGGAAAAAGGAAGCAGGGATGGATATTGTTAGGGTACGGGGGGAGGGTACTTGAGGAAGAGGAACAAAATGCAGCCGTAGAAACACAGAAGTTGATGGCAGATAAGGACCGCAAAGCCCATCCAGTCTGCCCATTTTTTCTACCTTATAAATGTGCCATAGGCCTTTACTCTGTCAGTGGTCTATGTATTCATACTCATCTGTATTGCTCCCTTATGCCTATCCCATGCCTGTTTGAAGCCCTGCACTGTATTCATATCCACCACTTCCTGAGGTAGGCCATTCCATGTATCCACCACCCTTTCTGTGAAAAAGAACTTCTTCACATTACCCCTTAATTGGCCTCCCTCTAATCTCATGCTGGGTCCTCTTGTTCTGCTATTTTCTTATACTGAAACATATTAGACTCTTTCACCTTGTTAATGCCCTAAGATGTTTGAATGTTTCAATGATGTCACCTCTCTCCTCCTTTGCTCTTGGGTATACATATTGAGCTCCATTAATCTGTCCTCATATGTTTTCTGATGCAGTCCCTGCACCATTTTGGTTGCCCTTCTCTGGACTACCTCTATTTGGTTAATGTCCTTGTGTAGGTGTGGCCTCCACTACTGAAAGCAGTACTCCAGATGGGGGCCTAACCAGTGTCTTGTAAGAGGGATTATTACCTCCCTCTTACGACTTGTGATACCCCTACTAATATACCCCAATGTCCCTCTAGCCTTACCTACTGCTTTAGTGGTCTGCTTGGATGATTTCAGGTCATCTGTGTGATGATGCTCAAGTCTCTTTCTTCCCTTGTGATTGCCAGGAACTCCCCTCCCAATCTATAGGTAGCTTCAGGGTTTCTCTTCCCTATGTGCATGATCTTGCATTTGTTTGTGTTAAACCCCAGTTGCCACTCTTCCGACCATTTTGCCAGTTTTTCCAGATCTCTTCTCATTTTTCCCACCCCATCTGGATATTCTACTCTGTTGCAGATCTTGGTGTCATCTGCAAACAGGCAAACCTACCCTCAGTCGATCTGCAATGTCACTGATGAAGACATTGAGAGGACCGACCTCAGGACTGATCCCTGAGGTACCCCACTTGTGACTTGCATCTCATCTGACTGTATACCATTTACCACCACTCTCTGTTTTCTGCCTGCCAACCAGTTTGCCACCCAGTTGAACAACCTCTGACCCACCCCACGCCTACCCAGCTTTTTAATCAATCTTCTATGTGGAACAGTATCGAAAGCTTTGCTGAAGTCAAGGTAGGCGACATCAACTGCACCCCCTTGGTCCACCACTCTGGTTACCCAGTCAAAGAAATGTATGAGATTAGTTTGACAGGACCTTCCTGTTATAAACCCATGCTGTCTTGGATCCTGTGCCCCTGTGGATTCCAAGGGTTGCACTATCCTTTCCTTAAAGAGTGCCTCCATAATCTTGCCCACTACTGAGGTAAGACTGACTGGTCTGTAGTTTCCTGCCTCCTCCCTGCTGCCACTCTTGTGGAGCGGTATCACATGAGCCCTTCTCCAGTCTTCTGGGACCTCTCCTGTGCTCAGAGACTCACTAAACAGTTCTGATAATGGCTCTGCTAGTTCCACCCTTAGCTCCTTTAGTACCCTGGGATGTATGCCATCAGGTCCCATTGCCTCGTCCACCCTGAGTTTAGTGAGCTCTTGTAGGACCCTTTCTTTTGTGAAGGGACTTGTGCACACCTCCCTCCTCCCCCCTGTGTCCATGGTGCTGAGCTGTGGGCCCTGCCCTACCTTCTCGTCAGTAAATACTGAGCAGAAGTATCTATTTAGGATAGATGCTTTTCCTTGGTCCTCCTCTACATATTCCCCCTTATCACCTTTGATCTTAGCAATACCCCCTCTGGACTTTCTCCTTTCACTAATGTATGTATAGAAAGTCTTGTCCCCTTCTTTTACTGTTTGTGCTAGTGTATCCTCGGTTTGGGTCTTTGCCTACCTTACTGCCTTCCCTGCTTCCCTTAGGGAAGTTGGTATGCCTCCCTATCTTTGTCCCCACTGTGTTCTCTCATATTTCCTGAAGGCCAACCTTTTGGCTCTAATCCTTTCTGCTACTGTTTTTGAGAACCAAAGTGGTTTCCTCCTTCTTTTGCTCTTGCTTTTCTCCCTAACACAATGGGATGTTGCTTCAAGTATTGCATCCTTAATGCTTGTCCACTTTGCCTATCCCTCTCCTGTATTTTGTCTTGAGAAGGGCTAGCTTAACTCTATTGGCCATCTTATCAAAGTCAGCACCTTCATCTTTAATGATTACTTCAGCTCTGCATTCAGAAGGGAAGACAGTGGGTCCCTGCATGAAAGTGGCATCAAGGCAGCTGTCAGAAACATTTCTGAAATGAGATAGACCGTATTTAGCAGAGAAAGGGTCCAGAAGGGGGCTTGAAGCCCTAACAGTAGATAAAGCCCCAGAGCTGGATGGGATGCACCTAAGGGTGCTCAATGAATTAGCTGTGGAACTAGCTGAACCCCTAACAGAGCTATTCAATGGCTCAATTCAGACAGAGGCTGTTTTAAAAGACTGCGTGATCGCACATTCTCTCACTGTAAGTATTACCTGTCCCCGTCGTCACGAGGACAAAAATCACAGAGACCAGTCTAATCTTTTCTCCTTTTATTTCATCATAACGGTTCACATGTATGCGGGAGTTCTGCAAAGGAGAAGCTCCCCGATTACAGTTTACAGTGACTTTTATATATTATTGAACTACCCTTAGGCGTGGTTATAGTTGGTTTCCTCTGAGCATGCTCACAGCAGATGCACAGAACTCCACTGTCAACACTTTTCCTTATATGGAGTTGTTTTCCACTTTACTCAGTTCCTCTTTCTTGGGCAGCAACAACCAGTTCTATCTAGTTCTATTCAGTTTACAAGGCTGTGTTTTCACCCTCAGATAACCTAAGTCTCAGCTAGCTCGTGTGCATGTACACTCATTATAGCCTTTATTCAAAAATCCTCCACTCCCCCTTTTGATACTCTGTATCAACTGGCCTCCACCTATACCATAGTCACATCTGGCTCATTATGGAGCAGAACACCCACCAAGATCAGTGGTTTCCTTTTGTTCCAGTTGTAGCAACAAGTGCAGTTAGGCGCGTTACATGGCGCCATAGTGCTGCACAGGCGTCGTGGGGAGTTTGATGAGGACCATCAGTAGCCATAGTGTCAGTATGACCACTACAACCACTGCCACCCAGTGGAGGAGGGTAGCATCCCAATCCCCAAATATGCTCGTAAGCCATGACCAGGGTCCCAAGCCAGTGACTTTGGGCGTGCTCACTCATTATTAGCTGTTGCAATTTTTACTCCCTCTATTACCTGCTCCAACTCCTCCGAATTGTCAGGTATATAGGTACAGCATTTTTCTCCAATAATAGCACATACCCCACCTTGTGCTGCCAATACATAGTCAAGCGCTGCTCTATTTTGCAATGCAACGATCCTAAGTGCCTTTATTTCTGCAGTTAGTAAAGCGGTAGATTGCAACGTGTCATTTAATAACGTTTCTAATTCATAGCTTAGCTAATCAATATAATGCATTGCCTGAACCACACCCCACCAAGGGAAAATGCCAGCTCAAATTTTATCCCACTGATACCCACTTGAGTCCTGCGGGATGTCCGAAAGGGACCGCCTATACCGTGTCTGGTCACGTAAGGTGCTTTCGTCGTGAAACTTATACACCTGTACGACCGGGTGTAGGGTGGCCAAATAGCAGCAGCCAGTCCATTTCAGTGGCAAGAATACATAGGCTCTGCTCCCACATACCCAATATAGGCCAGAAAATGTCCCAAATATGTTTTTCATTGTATACATTGGGAGTTGGAAGTTTGATGCATTATAGAGCCAGTCTGAATCAAATGTGGCAAGGGTGTAGTTTAAGTAGCAGCGGGTTATGCAATTTGAGGAATGAAAAGGGGTAAGGTAGAGGTATTACAAACACAGAAGGGGGCCTGACCCTGTAGTCTGTCATTTACAAAATGGACTGACTCTCATTTGCATTAACAGGTGGTGCATACCATGTAGAAAAATGATGGCCTTTAAATACTGCTACATTGTTTTCCCTCGCAGCCTTGTGGCCCATTCCCGTTAGATTCCCTAGTCACATTTATGGTAGTTTCCCTATTAGGGCAGTCAAGATGGAGCAGTATCGTTAAGGTCAATGGACTGGGCCGCAAGTGCAACCCCACAGCGGAAGACAAGGGAGGATGTGCACAGACATAATAGTTAGACAAATTTGCATTGTTAGCGTGCAGGTTCATGAGGGCCCACCAAGTATTAGCTGTTTGCAATGACTCCACACTACGAGGGAAATGATTTTTCCCTTCAGGGGATGGGTGTAGCAAAATTCCCACCAATAATAGTAACATTGTCATTAAGAAGGAAATGGTCCATATTTTGCACTGCGCATTGGCACGGATCATTGTTCATTTGCTTCTGCAGGGGCAGCAGTCACCAAGCGACAATGTGATGAGTGAAATACTTATTTATTTTAATTTGTATGATTATAAATTTGATTTATTTAACTTCGTTCCCTGCCATGTGAGAGGTGGTATTGGAAGATTATATAACATCTGTTGCATTGTCGCACGTGAGAGGTGCTGCATTGTTTAAAATACAAACTTATTTTAATAATCAGTGGTATATTCTACTGTGTTTTAAGATTATTTGTTTTATTTTTATTTTATTTTATTATTTTGGTTATATCTTGTTTTATTTGCCTCCCCTCAGTGAGAGGGAGGAGAGTGTGTTATTTACAGAGTGTGTTATTTATAGATTGTTGTTTTGATTTGATTAATGACGGTTGGGCACTATTCCCCCACTAGGCTCAGGGAACTACATCCTTTTGAGTGCCCACAACTGTCATCTGACACCTATTTTAGGTGTCGAGCATTGGGCATTCTGAAGAGGCGAGGACGAAGATGGAAAGCTGGGCCTTGTGGGGGACAGGAAGGGGGGGGCGGATTGGGGTTTTAGGGTCCAGAAGACGTCCTGGGGTGAAATGGGGTCAGGATAGAGGTCACTCTTATCCTGTACCCATACCAAGTCCGAAGAAATCGGACAGGTACGGGTCTTCTCGACAGCTCATCCTGCCTTGGCGGTGTTGTGCAATGCCAGATCAATTAAGAACAAGACAGCTATTATCGCTGATCTTGTTGGTTCATATGATCTGACTTGCATCACGAGACTTGCTGGATGAAAATCCAAACCTATATTGGCCTTGGCAACTCCAGCGGGTTCTCGGTGATACACGTCCAAGGCTGGATTGTAGGATGGAGGTGTGGCCATTTTGTTTAAATCTGAACTGGGCCTTGTGGATGTGCCATTAGGAAACACCAGATCTTTTGAATATATCCTGGGTGAGGTGCAGGCTGTGGATTCTCCTTGTCTACCGTCCACCAGGTGGCGGTGGCGAATTCCTACAGGAGATTGCAGACTTCTTTGTCGACCTGGTGTTAATATTTCCCAGATTAATACTCCTGGGTGACTTCAACGCCTGGATCGACGATGAACTATCTCATTTTGGTCAAAATCTCCTGATGAATACACTGGGCCTGACACAGGTTGTTACCTCCTCTACCATATAGGGGTCATTCATTAGATCTGGTCTTTCTCTTGGGTATGGCGATCACTGATTTGGGGGTGGAACCAGTCAGTTGGTGGACCATTACACCATAAGGTTCAGTTTCAGGGCCCCCTTTAATAGGTCTGCCCCTTGGGAGATGGTCCAGTACCGCCCTTTAAGGGTATTGGCCCCAATGACCTAATGGTGGTGCTGGACCTATCGAGTCTGTCGGGTGAATGCATGAGTCCAGATGGTCTTGTATTAGCCTATAATAAGGCTGTGGGAGATGCTCTGGACAATATTGCACCTGTTCGTGTTCGGCCTCTCACCATCCGTCCAAGGAGTCCATGGTTTGATGGTTCCTTGAAGGAATTAAGGCGAGTAGGCCGAAGGCTGGAGAGAGCCTGGCGGAAATCGGGCCTTGATGCTGACAGGCTTAGATTGCTGGCCCATTATGATAGCTACCAATCAGAAATCACTCCTAAGAAGGCAGAATTCCTGTCCAGAGAGTTTTTACTGCAAAAATCGACTGGTTCAGCTTTTCCGGACTGTGGACAGACTATGCAATCCAGTCTGTCCTTCAGCCTAGAAAGCCTCTCTCAGCTTAGATGCGAGGTTCACTCGTTTTGCAGATAAGGTTGCCAGCATCAGGTCCGGCATCGGTCCGACCTCTTCTCTGGAGTTGCGGTGGGCGACTGGTGGTGTCTTGTCCTCGGTCTGTCTGGTTAGACTTTCGCTGCCCGGAATTCGTGGACATTGTGAAGATCATCCAAACGATGCGACCAACTAGTTGTAGTTTGGATCCGGGTCCTACACCACTGTTAGTAGGTTGTGTAGAAGCTATCTACCCAATCCTTGCTGACATTATCTGGAAATCCTTGGAGAGGAAGGTTTTTCCTGACCCCGTTAAGGAGGCAGTAGTTCGACCACTCCTAAAAAAAACCTCCTTGGACCCAGACTGTCTAGCTAACTACCGGCCTATCTCTAACCTGCCATTTGTTGGTAAGGTTATTGAAAAGGCAGTTGCTTGCAATTGGATGATCATCTTACATCTCATAATGTCTATGATACTCTCAATCTGGTTTCAGGAAAAGTAGTACTGAGACTGCCCTTGTTCAGGTATTGAGCGACCTCCTAATGGCCAGAGATCGAAAGGCTTGTACATTCTGGTCCTTCTCGATCTGTCTGCTGCATTGACACTGTAGACCATGGGGTGCTACTGGAGCGATCTGCGGTCTTTGTGGGCTGTCTGGTACAGTCCACAATTGGTTTCGTTCTTACCTCACTGGCAGGTCTCAGAGAGTTGTTACCGGAATCTATTCCTCTGGCGCTTTCTCCCTGCCTTGTGGGGTACCACAGGGCTCCATTTTAGCTCCCATGTTGTTTGCAGTGTATATGCTGCCATTGGAAGAAATCATCAGGCGATACAGTCTGAGTTTTCACTGCTATACAGATGATACTCAGCTGTATCTGTCCTTTCTCCCCGACCAGAGTGATGCACTCTTTGTACTTAATAGCTGCCTGGATGAGATCAGAATTTGGATGCGTTCGAGCTGGCTTAGACTCAATCCGGATAAGACTGAGGTACTGGTTGTGGATCCAGGTTGTCCTGGGGTGGGTTTGGGTGCTGGGCAGTCATCAGGTTTATTACTTGGTGATGTACCGCTCTCTACCTCTTGACAGGTGCGAAATCTGGGTGTTATTTTTGATGATGGTCTGACCCTGAAATCTCAGGTGTCAGCTGTTGTCAAATCCTCTTTCTACCATCTGAGGAATATCGCCCGGGTGAAACATCTTATTCCCCAGGAGGACCTTCCAACTTTGGTCCACGCCTTTGTCACTACTCGTCTGGACTACTGCAATTCCCTCTACCTAGGGCTACCAGGGGTTGATATCCGCTGCCTTCAGCTGGTGCAGAACGCTGCAGCTAGGCTTTTGACTGGGACTCTTAGAACCAGTCATATTACGCCTGTGCTTCACGAACTGCACTGGCTGCCTGTTCGGTGGCGGATCACCTTTAAGGTTGGTTTACTAACCTTTAAAGCCCTACACAACCAAGGACCCGGTTACCTGAAAGATCTTCTGATTCCCTACTGCCCCCTCCGTCCTCTCCGTTCCGCCAGCGAGGGATTGCTGGAGATTCCCAGGGTTCGATTGAAGTTATCGGGATCTCGTGCCATTGCCTTCTCGGCTCCAACCCTGTGGAACTCTCTACCTCGCTGGTTAAGAGAATGCCCAACTGTTGATAGTTTTAAAATTGCTTTAAAGACATATCTTTTAATTTGGCTTTTCTCTTTAGTTATAGTTGTTTATATGTTTGGATTTTACTGTTTTATCTATTTATGTACAGCACCTTGGTTTCAAAGCGCTTTATAAATAAATATGACTTGACTTGACTTGACTTGAATCCAAGTGTCTCTTTCAGCAATCTTCATAGCCGTCGCAGTTGTTAAGAGCACCTGAAAGGGTCCCGCCACCTAGGGTGCTCCACCTTTTCTTCGGAAATCTTTCACGACCATGAAATCTCCAGGCTGTATCCTATGCAACGGGCCCTCAAGCGGTACTGGTAGCACAGCCTTCACCCTAGGATGGAGAGACCTCAAGACAGCATTAAGAGATAAACAATAGGCAATCATTTCATTATCTATACCATGCAATGTTATTCTGTTTTGTGGAAATGGAACATTTGTCATTCTGAGAGGCCTTCCCATTAGAATTTCATGTGGTGACAAACCCATGTGGCCAGATCTTCCCCTCATACTCATCAGAGCTAATGGTAGTGCCTTTACCCAACTAAGGCCAGTTTCTGCCATGATTTTGGTCAACTTTAGTTTTAGAGTCTGATTTGTCCTTTCTACCGCCCCTCCCGATTGGGGGTGATATGCACAATGCATTCGCAAATTTATTTGCAGTCGTCACTATAAGGTCCTGATTACCTCATTTGCAAAATGCAAGCCATTGTCACTGGAAAGTAGGGTGGGAGTCCCCACACAAAATTATAATTTCGAATTAGGGCCTTTGCCACCGTACGGTGGTCTTTTGCACTGGGAAAGCTTCTACCCATTTTGAGAACATATCTACAATTACTAGACAGTATTTGTTACCCTTCACATGGATTCAGCTCTATAAAATCCATCATTAGATGCTCAAAAGGTCCTGTAGGGAAAGGATGGGCAGAGGGGGTTACCAGGAGTCCTCTGCCAATATTATTTTGCATACATATAAGACATCTTTTACAAAATTCTCCTGCATACATAGTAAAACCTATAACATACCAGTATTTATTTATGTAACCCCTAGATGGGCTATCCCAGGGGCTACTACCCCTGTCTGATTTGCCACTAACAGGTTGAGGGCCTGGATCCAATGGCGGGTGCCTCCACCCAGAGTCAGGGTTGCAATAGTTAAACTAACTTGGTCACAGCCCTCTGGGACACTGCAACCCCTGCTCTTCCACTAGTGGCCCACACGATATATCAGAATTACCTTTACTGTATACACTTACCCCCAGGACTGGTTCCGGCACTGGGACCTCCTGTGAAATGAGATACAGTGCAACAATCACAGTACAGTACTTTAACATAGACAAATACCTCAGGCAGTATAACTCTGCTGAAACAAGCAGCTCTGATTTATTTAGGGGGATATAACAAGGACAGGGGGAAATCAGGTTAATTAGCTTATCACTCTAATAATCTACCTATGGCTCTGTGCACAGGCCTATCCTATCAGTTACTGTCCCTGGGTACCCAAGCCCTAGTGGCTAGTCCAAACCGTGGCAGCTGGTAGGGGCCTTTCACACAGAGAAAAGGAAAATTAAACAGTCAGCAGTACAGTAATTCCATTTGGATTTAATGTGGCAATTCAACAGGGAGCGACCCTGAATTAGTACTCACGACCTCCAAATAAGATAGGGTCCTTCAATGTCAGCAGGGCTCACTTGAGGTACACAAACCTCTTCACACATCCATATAAAAGAAAGCACTATACCAGGCAGGCTGCATCTGTATCCCGATCGCAATTACTGCACAATACCCGGGAGAACACACAGCAGATTCAGTTCCTGACAGACCGAGTGCAATTTTCAGCAATTCCTCCAGTCTTCTACAGGTGAGCCTGGTTTCTACTCTTCAGAGATCCTTTGATTCTTTTCACAGGATGGATTCAGTCCTAACAAGCTGTTACACAAGCTGCAGACCGGAACTCTGGGCCTTACACACGTTTTTGACTAAAACTGCACACTGAAAAAGCACAGGGCTCCTTCCTTCTTCACTGCCAAAGCTCAACTGAAACTCCAACCGACAAAACTGGCACTTCCTTTGAGTTCCTCCCAGTTCTTGACTGGATTGGCTGTCACTCACAATAGACTGCTGCTGTTGGTCCAAAAGGCACTGAAGTCTAAACTACATCTCCCAGAGTCACTGCCCATACAATCCTCTTGTGGCTGGCTCAGATTATGAGTCCAAGTTCTGATTCATCCAAGGCACCATTTTAGAGCTAGCTTACCCCACACTGATTGGTCCAGTTCAGCAGTTCAAAACTAGAATGGGAACTAGCAGACACAGTTCTGACTGCAAAGAAAGCAGGTTAGACAAACTGTAATTTCATTATTACTCTAAATAATTTCTGGCAAACAGTTACATCTTTCAGATAGGTTCCTTTGCACTCCTAGTGACTGCAAAATGAAGTGAATTGGCAGCAGCTTGAGTGGTACTCAATCAAAGAAACACACAGTCCCCATACAACTAATTATGTCTGCAAGCAGACAGCTCTTAAAGAGACAGTACCAGAGGTTCTAAAACACTCACTGATAAATGGCTTAAATGCCAAACACCATTCAGGCTTGGAGCATTCAAGCAAGCTCCTGAAGTTCTTTGGGAACCCCATTTGCAGGGGGTTACATTTACAAGGTCTACCATTCCACTTTTTGAGACATGGTTGGCTCCATGAGCCAATTTAGCCAAAAAGGGAAATACTACCGAAGGCAGGCAGAGCCTGCTATCGGGGGCCATCCAGGCCTTTGTACTCACATCATATTTACAGTCGGCCTGACAGTTTCGCCTCTCCTCTGCGCTGGCCGATTTTTGTAACAAAATCACATCTGCAGCTGAAAATAAATCAAGTTGTTCAGTTACATTTGAAAGCATTTGAAATGGTGGAACACTCCCAGAAAGTGCTGCTGCCTTTGCAGCTGCGTCAGCTCGTGCATTTCCTGTTGTAACAAAATCATGATTAGAGGTATGGGCCTGACACTTAATAATTGCCAACTTTTCCAGCCTTTGTATTGCCAACAGCAAGTTCTTTACTAAATTCGCATGCGCAATAGGCTTTCCTGCTGCTGTCAAAAATCCTCTGTGCTTCCACAGAGTACCAAAATCATGAGCTACCCCAAAGGCATACCGACTGTCTGTATATATGTTAACTGTCTTTCCATCTGCTAGTATACATGCTCTCGTCAGAGCTATGAGTTCAGCAGCTTGGGCTGATGTTCGTGGAGGTAGCTTTGCCCCCTTCCACTAGACTATTTTGAGTGCATACTGCATACCCTACCAAAGGGAATCCCTTTTCATCCCTTTGTGCAGAGCCATCGACAAATAATTCTACTTCTGCATTCTGAATGGGCACGTCAGTTATGTCCAGTCGAGGCTTACAGTCCAGGTCAATTACTTGTCCGCAGTCATGCTCCTCCTCTTCATCAGGAGTAGGTAGTAATGTAGCCGGATTTAAAGTCGTACACACCTTTTTAAAGTTAGGTTAGACATGGTTAGTAACACATTTTGGTACTGAAGCAATCGTGCAGGCGTTAAATGGGCTGTGCGGGCTTGCAATATAATGGAGTGAACAGAATGAGGCACATGCACCGTCAGCGCAGAAAATCCCACCAGATCCACACATGCCAATACTGCCTCAGTAGCGGCTGCAACAGACTGCAAGCAAGACACCATTCCACGTACCACTGAGTCTAGACGCTTCCAGTAATGTGCTATGGGTCGCTGACTTCCTCCATGTTCCTGAGTCAGCACAGCTGACATGTAACCCTTTCTCCCAGTTACAAACAGATTGAAACCCTTCTCATAATTTGGTAGTCCTAAACACGGACTAGTGGCCAACACATTCTTCAGTTTTGCAAAACTGGTCTCTAAACCAGGTGTCCACAGTATTTCTTCATTTATTTGCATTTTCTTACCATATATAGCTTCATGGAGGGGTTGAGCTAGCATAGCATAATCCATGACCCAGGCTTTGCAATAACCAACCATACCCAAGAAGGACATCATTTGTTGCTTCGTGACTGGGTGCGGTAATGTCATTATGCTCTTAACTCTCTCTGGGTCTAATTTCCTGCCACTTCCAGACAAAACATGACCTAAATTACTTCTTGCTGCACTCCTTACAGGTGCAATTTTTCCCGGACACCTTGTGCCCATTTTTGGCCAAGAAAACAGCAGGGCTCTGTGTCCTGTTCACTTGCTTCTTTACTGGGAGAGGCCAACAATAGATCGTCCATGTATTGTACTAGTGTGCTGCCCAATGGGGCCACTAAAAGCAGATAGATTCTCCCTCATTTGAGCTGAGAATATTGCGGAGACTCTGCATAGCCTTGTGGCATGCGAGGTCCAGGTCCACTTTGTCCCTTATACGTGAATGCAAACCACTCCTGGCTACTTTGCTGTACTGGAATACTAAAGAATGCATTTGCCAAATCAATGACTGAAAAATAGCAGCTATCATGGGGAATGGATGACAGTACTGTAACTGGATTTGGGACTTCTGGGGTACGTACATGCACTGCCTCATTTACTGCTCTTAGATCTTGCACAAAAACGATAACTTCCATTTGATTTTTTAACCGGTAATATTGGTGTGTTAACTGTTGCATAGGGGCAAGGGACGATTACTCCCTTTTCCACTAATGCTGCATGCACTGGGGCCATTCCCTCTTCCGCCTCCTTTCCAAGCGGATATTGATGCCTATTCGGTCTGTAAGAGGGACTTTGGCTTGACTGTTAACGGTTGTGCACCCTTTAATAATCCCACCTCGTACTTTGATTCTGTCCACAACTTGGCTGGTAACTCACTTATCCAGCTCACATTTTCCTCCATGCTTGTTTCCTCACATGTCCTCTGCACATTCACTTCCCTTTCATCCACACGTACCTTAACCCATCTGTTCACTGTGTATTTCTCGCAGTGTCCAGTCCTTGATACCCACTTGTTCCCTACACGCTCCCAATCACATAACCTCACCACCCCTGCCACCCATGGTCCCAACTCCTTCCAGGGTATGGGGGGTCGCTTTGCTAGGGAAATATGCGGGTATGATCCTGGGACCTGGAACACTTTCTGCTGCACATTATTTAGCTCAACCGCGGCAGCACAACGATCCGTTGCCACATATATGTCTGATACCCAAATCGTCTGCTCTACCTGCTGCTTTCCCCACCATTCACACTCATAATTTATGTCCCAATCTCCCACTGAGTAGTGTGCTGTGCAATGCAAATCTGTTTGTAACTGTAACCTACTATGTGTCACTTTTTCTGCCCACTCTTGTAGCCAACACATTTCCCTCGGTTCTGTTAATTCGCAGCTATACAACCAATCCCCCGTTCCTTCTACTGAGCAAGGATATAAGCCCACACTCGGTGCCTCTATGTTAACCCCCTCAGGGGTACGGATTTGTGCATTTAGCTTTGATAAGAGATCCTTCCCATTAGATTCACAGGACAAGTTGTACTGCTGAGGAATGTATGCTGTAATTCCTTGCTACCACATCTGACAGTTAATGAAATTGTTAGTTGTTCTCGCCGCGTATCCCCGATGCCTTTATCGTTGTCACCATTTTGTTTGACAGTGGTGCATTCATTTGCTTTTTACACACTGACATTGAGGCACCTGTATCTATTAAAAGTCAATTTTGTGTCCATAACTATTAAGTCCATTACGGGGCTACCTTCGTTGTTGTCGACGCACAAGCATTTGCTGGCAGTGTTCCTTTAATTTTCAGCTGTCATCGCTCCAGAACTGGGGATCCCTTGGATTTGGCTCCAGCCTTGCTGCTGAGGTGGCTGCCATTGTCGTTAGGCAGAGGAGGGGTGGCGTGGAGGTAGCGGTGCATTTGGGTCGTAATCGAGCTGCCATTGACCATTCCTCAGGCAATTTCTGGCTATGTGTCCTGGTTCTCTACATGCGAAGCAGACAAAACCACCCCCCGGGCCAGATCGTTGCCATTCCGATACTTGTCCTCTACCCCTCCCTCTGGGGTAACCTCTAGTCCGTCCTCAATCTCTTCCTCTGCTCCCGTTTCCACCTCCCATCTGGGGCTGCTTGTTGTCCCTTTCAAAATACATCAACTGAGCTTTTTCCAGCTTGTCCTTCTTTTTCTCCTTCGCTTCCCTCTGCTGTCACTCTGTGTGTTCTGCATATGGCACAATTTCGGCCATTGTTTTCGTTTCCCAACTGATGCACACTGCTGTGACCCCCAGCCTTATTTGTTCATGCAGCCCCGTGCAAAAAGCCATTCCCAACTGGTGCTCGTATGCCGAATTGTTCGTCTTTATACCAGAGTATTGCTTAAAGACGGTCTGTAGGCGTTCCTTGTAATCATGCACTGATTCTTCATCCTGTTGTCGTGTGTCCCAAATGCGGGGCCAGTCCATTACTTTTCTAAACTTCTCCCGCAGAGCCGTGCATACGGCATCGAACTGTGGCTGCATTTGTCCTCTCAGTTTGTCTGGGTCCCATACCCCTTTTACTTCTTCCCAGGCGCCCTTCAGTGTTCGACGAAAACACTCCTCAACTTCAGCAGTAGATAACTTATACATTTTCGTCAAGTTTCTCAGCTCCTTCTCATACTCCTCAATATTGTCCTGAGGCTTCAGTTTGTCTCTCAGGGCCTCCCTTAATTCATCAGGGTTCCAAGGGCGATCTACTTCAATAAATTCAGCAACCCCATCTTGTCCTGCCCCAGGGTTTGGGTTGGGATAACGTATCAAAGGCATCTGCTGCTTACCCCCTTTTCCTTCTTTTTTTCCTTATTTCTTAAATCGTAACTCTTCTGCTCTCCCCCCAAGGATAAGGACCCTACGGCTCCCACCAAGTCATCTGCTTCTTCTTCGGACCCTGATGACTCGACACTTGATGGCGCGACACTTGGTGGTGCCTGTGGTTGGGGCAGTGGAACTTGGGCAGGTGGGGGCTGTGTTGGTGGGTGAGGCCGTGCCGGCTGTACCTCCACCTGTGGTGGTGGTGCCTGTTGTGCGGTAGGGCAGTTGTGAGGACGACGGCGGAGGTATCATGTTAATGGAACACCTCCTCCGACGCTTCACCATCTTCCCTTCTTGTTTCACCATCAGCCCCTTGCCTGGCTCTCCTGTCGTCGTTCCGCCTCCCTTTCCCATCTTCTAAACCTTGACCAGTTTACCTTATTTCCTTTTTGTTTTCCTTTCTCCCCTTCCTCCAGTGCAATTCTTGCCTCTTTTAACACATCTATACTAAATGTGCCTGTGAGGGGAAAAAGACCCCTGGTTTGTGTATGCCATCGTCCCACCTCAGAGACTGAATCCTGGCCGAATTTTTCAAACATACATTTCACAGGTCCGGACAGTATTGGTTCCGGACATGACTCATCTTTGGTCCCCTTGTTTCCCATGATTTCTAGTTTCCCTATAGTGCACAATATTATCTTTTCCCTTTATTATTCTTTCTGTCTTTCTCACATTAAGTATTCTTATACTTACAGTGATGATCAGTGTCGCCGGCCCCTAGACGTCACGTCCTGATGGGGAATCCCACGGTAGTTTACTTTTCCATTATCCAGGGAAAAACCCAATCACGAGGTGACACGGACCGGAGAACTGATCCTGCCGACTATGCCAAAAACTGTGATTGCAAATTCTCTCACTGTAAGTATTACCTGTCCCCGTCATCACGAGGACAAAAATCACAGAGACCGGTCTAATCTTTTCTCCTTTTATTTCATCATAACGGTTCACATGCATGCAGGAGTTCTGCAAAGGAGAAGCTCCCTGATTACAGTTTACAGTGACTTTTATACATTATTGAGCTACCCTTAGGCGTGGCTACAGTTGGTTTCCTCTGAGCATGCTCACAACAGATGCACAGAACTCCACTGTCAGCACTTTTCCTTATATGGAGTTGTTTTTCCACTTTTCTCAGTTCCTCTTTCTTGGGCAGCAACAACCAGTTCTATCTAGTTCTATTCAGTTTACAAGGCTGTGTTTTTCACCCTCAGGTAACCTCGTCTCAGCTAGCTTGTGTGCATGTACACTCATTATAGCCTTTATTCAAAAATCCCTCACAACTGGAGGGTAGTGGGCTTAGTCCCACTGCACAGGGGGTGGGGACAAGGAGCAACCAGGGAATTACAGATTTGTTTACCTCCGTAGCAGGTATAGTGATGGAGTCAATGATCAAAGAGAACCCTGTGGACTACTTAGAGAGCAATGGTCTACAGGATAGTAAACAGCATGGGTTTGTAGCAGGCAGGTCTTTTCAGAACAGCCTGATCATTTTCTTTGACTGGGTTAGAAAGGCACTCGATAACAACCATGCCATGGATTTACTCGACTTAGAGACTTTTGACTTGGTGCCACAGAGAACATTGCTGAAGAAGCTGGAGGACCTGAGCACAGCTAAGGACACATGAGGTAGTTAGATGGGTAGGAAATTGGCTGAAGGAGAAACAACAGATGGTGGTGATAAACGGTGAAATCTGAAGAGAGGGAGGTCACAAGTGGGGTGCGGCAGGATTTATCCTGTGTCCTGTCCTCTTCAATATGTTCATCAGCAACATTGGAAAGGGCATCTGGGGCAAGCTGCGTCTCTTCACACATGACACGAAGTTCTGCAGTAGGGTAGATAACAAAGAAGGGATCAAGGAGATGCATAGGGATCTACAAAGGCTAGAGAGGAGGTCCAAGACTTGGCAGTTGAAATTTAATACCACAAAATGCAAGGTTACTGTATGCCCCTAAGGGAAAAACACCCCAGGACAGAATACTGGATGGGAGGGGTTAAACTGAGCACTATGGCAGAGGAAAGGTACCTGGGAGACATTATTAGTGACTCCCTCAAACAATCAAGCCAGTGTAACAAGGTCTATAGTAAGGCTAATAAGTATTCAGGGGTTTATCGGAAGGGAACGTGACAGCAGGAAAAAGAGGTACTACTACCTTCGCATGACCTGGAATACTGTGCTGAGTTCTGGAGTCCCTACCTAAGGAAGGATAGAAACAGGCTGAGCATGGTGCACTGCAGGTAGCCCTACAATGACTCAGAGCTAAAAGGGCAGATTTTCTGAAGTCTGTTTCAAGGCAATGAACATTTATTCACTGGAGACCAGATGAGAGAAATGAGATATGATAGAGACTTTTAAGTTCCTCAAGGGGATAAACAAGGCGAACTGCAGGGAACTATTTAGCAGGAGTACAGCCTCACAAACCTAAGGTCATGTGTGAAAACTAGTGAGGGGGAAGGTTTAGGAGGTATGTGAGGAAGTTCTCTTTTATGGAAAGAGTGGTGGAGCTGCGGAACAGTCTGACAGGGGAAGCGGTGGGTGCCAAGACCATAAATATTATCAGGAATGGCAGGGACAGTGTGAAGGGTTTGGTGGTTGCTCAGGTCAGTAGTGGTAGGAAGGAGAGCAGAGGGTGGAACAGGAGGGATAATACCCTGTATGGACAATAGGTCAAGGGGCAGCTAGGGAACTCTGGGCAGACTAGATGGACCTCTGGTCTTTTTCTTCTGTCACTGTCTATGTTTCTATGTTTCTCCAATCCTCTGTTGCTCTGATAGAATCCCTGATATGCTGTATAGTGCCACTCCCTCTACTTTTATTCTCCCAATCCCTCCTGAAGAGGGCAGAGCCAGGGACTGTGATATTCCAGTTATAATGTATGGTAGAACGTTGTTATCTACCAAAATCTATCTATCCCATGGTTGTTATGCCATCGATGTGACGTCACTTTGTTGTTAATCCATCGAAGGTATGTCACATCACTGGTATAACAACCAGGATCGATCTGCATGCTTGGTAGATGAAGCAGTGTGGCCCCAAACGCCATGGCGGTGAGAACTTGACCTGCGGTGGTATAAATTCAGTTAAGGTACCAGCTTCTTTCTTCATCCTTTTATGGCAGCCATACACTTATAAAATATGAAGTATGGGGTCCCGACAGATCAACTTAGTTAATGAGTTCAGGTTGTTTACTGCACATAAACCTCTCAGCTTCCGCCTTTAGGTTTACACTCATGGCAACCTCTCGACAGTTAACAAGTACAGTAGGTTACTGATCAGGACCCATACGTTATCCTCTATATTATTCTGTGATGCCCATGTCTGAGTGGTTGCTGCAATATCTAGCTAATCCGCGGCTATTGTTGCCAGAAGGTCCTCCATTTTATTCCCTATGCTTCTGACATTTGCACAGACACACAAGGCCACACACTAACCAAGAAGACAGGTGGTTGCAGTGATAATAAAGGCAGGAACCAGCAACACTGTTACTGTGAAAATTGTATGTCTAAATTTGGTGCTCAGTAAAAGTCAGTTCAGTCCAGTAAATTACAACAAGAAAAATGTATTAGTTACAATTCTACTAACAGATTATAACACACATATACAGTAAATTGCAACAAGCTTAATCAATCAGAAAAATACATGCATGTACTATTATAATGTTTTAACTGAGGCCAGGGAGAACAGGTACAAAGATGTGGTGTCTTACTAACTTCAAAATCCTATTCTAACAAATGTTACTATCTATCATTCTTATATACTCGTCATCACATAGCACCGATACAGTGACGTGAGACCCAAAGACTAATTGGGACTTTCCATTAGTTTATTTATTTATTTATTTACGAGATTTACTAGATAAGATACTGAGTGGGAATCCACCTGCTTCCAGATGCGACCTGGAGTTACATACATACATACAATACAAATGATGCATAGGCAATGGTGCAATTTACAGGAATAACCTCAGTACATAAGGGTGAAGAACATCAGGTTCAGAAAGGTTACAGGCTGGACTAGGCATTTGTTAGATAGTTTATAGTTAGTGCAGAGTGCACGAGTAACTGTAACATAGTTGGGGGCTATGAACCCAGTGCATAGCAGACAGTGACACATTAGGGAAAATACAATAACAATCAGTTGTTGGACAATTGTACAATTTATGGCACATTACGATGCCTTGTGATATCCGATCTGGACTGCAGGTTGCAGTTACATATGTCAGAGAAGTGAACCTGAAGGAGAGTTTTCAAGGTCCTTGGGGTAGAGGACTGTCTGATTTCTGCCGGGAGGTCATTCCAGAGTTTGGGCAGTCTGTATTTGAAAGCTGATTGGCCCTTTGAGGTGTGCATGAAAGGGATTTGTAGAAGTTTTGAGTCAGTGCCTCTCAAGGAGTAGGCCGGGGGGTTGAGTTGAAAGGACAGCACTGAGATAAGTGGGAGGGTTTGACAGTGCTTAGCTGTGAGATTTGCGCGAATGTAGCTGGCGCTGGAGTGCAGCGAGGGAGAGCTACGGCGCTATACAGGTCGCAGTGGTGGGTGGTGGGGGCAATCTAGGATGAGCCGACAGAAGGAGTGAAAAGGGGTCCAAGCTGGCCAGGGTGGATGGTGGGGCTCCGCAGTAGACCACATCTCCGTAGTCGAAGATTGGGAGAATCATTTTGTGCACTAGTTCCCTCCTGACCAAGGTGGGTAGGCAACCTTTGTTGCGGTATAGTGCACCTAGTTTTGGGTGTAGTTTTTTCTGAAGGGAGTCAACGTGGACAGAGAAATCTAAGTGGCGATCAAGCCATACACCCAGGTACCGAAAGGAGGTGCAGGAATGCAAGGTGGTTCCATCCAGTGTGTGGAAAGTGGGGGGAGCAGCTAGTCGGGAGAGTCTGGGCTGTGTGCCGAAAGTTATGGATACGGTTTTCTTAGCATTTAAGACAAGTTGGTTTGAGCTAAGCCAGGACTGAACGGCATTGAAATCCTGCTGTAGGGCAGAGTTTAGTGCCTCATCTGAGGACTGGAGGCATATAGAATGGTATCATCAGCGTACATTTGTGTAGCTGAGTTTCGCATGTCAGTGGGAGGTCATTTAGAAATATGGAAAGAGAAGGGGGCCCAGAACAGAACCTGGGGACCCTCATGGTAACTGGGGAGTAAGGGGATATGTGCAATTTAATTCTTTACTGCTTGCTTCCTGTCGATAGGTAGGCTTAAACCAGCTAGTGGCTAGGATCGGATAGGCCTGCATCATGCAGTTTTGTGATGAGTTTGGGTGGAGACGGTATCAAATGCCTTAGACAGGTCAATGAATATGATGATGGATGAGGAACCCTTTGTCCATGCCTGAGGCAATATTGTTAGTGAGTCTTAGTAGCGCAGTGATGGTGGAGTGTGATTTGCAAAAACCTGACTGGTAGGGAGTGAAGAAGGAGGTGGTGTCAAGGAATTGTGTGAGTTGAGAGAGGGCTAGGTGTTCCTGGAGTTTGGCTAGAGTTGGGAGGAGGAAGATAGGGTGGTAGTTACCGGGCTTGGATGGGTTTCCACCCTTTGGCAGCAGGATGACTACTGCCTCCTTCCATGCTGTTGGAATTTGTGCTGTGGAGAAGGAACGGTTTAGGAGGTCAGCTAGGGACAGTTTAGAATTGGCTTGCACGTATCCCCCTTGCTCCCAGTCACCATGGGGGTCCTCCAGGGTCTGGCCCCCGCCCCCTTCTCTTTCCATATTTCTAAACTCATCACAAAACTGCACGATGCAGGCCTATCTGATCTAGCCACTAGCTGGTTCCAAGCCTACCTATCTGACAGGAAACAAGCAGTAAAATTGGCTCGCACGTATCCCCTCGCTTCCCAGTCACCATGGGGGTCCCCAGGGTTCCGCCCCTGGCCCCCTTTCCTCGTATTTAAATGACCTCCCACTGAACAAGTCATTGGAAAACTTACACAGAGACAGGGTCAGGGTACAGCCTACATGGTCACCACAGAAACTTTTGGTACCATAAGCAGCATCAATGCAAAAGCCTCCTTTATATCAAGGTTACTAGACAACGGACCACAATTTCCTTAGATTCAATATGTGGGTACTTTTCATTCTAACGAGAGACAAATGTGTTTTGTAGCAAAATTATATTCAACACTTAACAAATACAAGATGAGGAGAGCAAGGGATAAATTAATCAGGTTCGCATCACAATTTGCGATCCAAGAATCAGGAAATGCAAGTCAATTGCCAGCATGATTAACAGTGATTGCTAATCAGTAGAAGCTGGCCATCCCCTTAATTATTTTAATTTTCCCTGGTGTCCAGTGGCTCCTCCCCACCCTCTGATTGCCATCTCTGTTATTTATTTTCTTTCCCTGGTGTCTAGTGTCTCCCCACCATCATCGGACTGCCATCTCTATCTAAAATACAGAAAACAGTCCCTCAGTGTTTTTTTTTTAACCTGCAAAAAAGAAAACTGTCCCTCGCTGATCTGCCCCCCCACTGCCACTCAGTACCCACCACCCCACACCTCCTAGTACACTCCCACACATCCTTCTCACCTGAACAGGTCACTGGCGAAGATCCACTCTCCGATGGAAGACACGCCTTGCTGCTGAAATCGTGACTGCAATATGAGATCTAAGGTAAATGGTGCGGTTCAATTTATTTCAATGGGGGTTTCAACTTAAGTGCATAACTTTGCCATTTTTGCATATTTTGACACCAAATTGTCAATATGGCCTTTTGGGGACCCCACCTCATGAACGATGACAGTGGAATTTTGCTAATCTGACCTGAAAAGTGATTTCACGGTCGCTTGGCAAAATCACCTTTCAGTCAGGATTTGAAAATTTTCACTAACCTTGTTCATGAGGTGGGGTCATAAGAAGGCTGTGCTGAAAACTTGTGGTTGAAATTTGTAAAAATGGCCAAGTTGTGCACATACATTTTGCTCTCTACTTTGGTAATTTTAAATACTTTGACCCCAAATTTTCAACATAGCTATTTTTACACCGCTCAGTGAACATGATACATCATTTTTCAAATCTTGGCCAAACTGTCTTTTCGCACTTTTGGCATGGAATGTCATTACAGTGGCATGGAATCATGTTTTGGCAGAGATTTGAAAATGTTCAGTACCAGGTACGTGAGGTGGGGTAATAGGAAGGCCTCGCTGACAGTTTGGCTCGAAATGGCAAATAAAATAAACAGATGCAGTCTCAAAACTATGTATACAATGTCTATTTTATCAATGTATACAATTAAAAGTACTAAAGATAATTTAAAAGTAAAAATATCCATTTTAGAAAACTGCAAATCAAAATCAGCTGATTGCTAATCATTTTTCATTTTGATTAGCAAAGGCCACTAATCAGCTCTCAACACTAATTTATGCCTTGGGAGAGAAACAAAATGGGAGTACACAGCAGACTTACTGGTCTGTTAATTAGGTTATAAAAAAAGCACTTTACAAGGCAACATTCGCCATATTTACAGTGTGACGGTTACAGCGTAACAACAGGAAGGCTGCACTTTATGACAATACCCAAATTCAGATACAGAAAGTTAGTAAGAAGTCAACATGCAGCCCAAGTAAAGATTAAATAAATTTAATAGAAACAATGTGAAAGCAGAAGCATTAGCCCCAGTGCTTTGACTCAAAATGAATCTTCATCAGGGGTGGAGCTCCAGGCAAAGCATACATCATTTCAACAACTGATTTTAAGATACAATCTCAAATTTAAATCTGGGCAAGTCTGCCAAACAAATATTACAAAGCAGTTTCATACATGGACTCTGTATTCAGTATGCTCATTGATTGACAACTGTCAATCAATGAGAGTGTACTGAATACAGTATGCAGTCATTGAGATCTCAGTTGGCAGCTGACCATGGTGGTGAGTGGTGGGCTGTGCCAGTCACCAGCTCATTTTCAGGATGGGGGAGTGGGGTGGTGGGACACAGCCTGCTGGGGTGGGGGTCCAGTAGATCACTAGGGATGCGTTACTTACATAATGGTGGATCGGGGCTCGGGGTACACTAGATTACCAGAGAATTTATAAAATGACATAATGGGAGATTGGGGCTTGGGAGCTCTGCTAGATCACCAGGGAATATTTAATATGACATAATGGGGATTAGGCTGGGTGGTCTGCTAGACCACCAGGGACAACTTTAAATCTCATAATTGTGGGTCCGGGCTTGCCACTAGCCACCAGGGATGTGCTAGAGTGGTGCACGGTCACCCCACAGCTTGCAGCAAACCCTCCAGATGTTCTGTCTGTTCAGCACACTGCCAGGGTAGCTGCAAGCTGAGGGACATTGCCGCCGGCGACTCTGCCCGATAGTGAATCGGGTGCAGGGTCCCTAGCACACCAGGCTTTGATGCAAGCTGCCATTTGCCACAGCTTGCATCAATCTAAGGGCCCTTTGTGAATTGAGCCTGCTATGTGTAATCATATCACTCAGATTTTTCACTTTTCTATAAGATATCAGTGGTCTAGTGTTAACCATATCCTTCAACACTAGGTCTCCACATGCTAAAATGTGTAGATTATAGACGTTATAGAGGGGGCAAGGTGATTAAATTCAGTCACAAGGGTAACTATCCTTGGAAGAATATTGTTTTCTGTGTGGCTGCAGCAAATGTTTCTCTTATCTAAATGTCTGGCCCCATTTAATGCCTCATCTGCTGTGTGTGGACTATAACACCTGACTAAAAAAATTGCTGTCTGAGTTCTGTTGCATAAGATTCAAAGACAGACAGAAAAACAATTTCTGTGCAGTTGTGTAAAATGGCCATAGGGGATGGCCTGCTTTAGATGGTGTGGGTGTGCACTTTGTGCTATGAGAAGCATTTTGCCAGATGTTGGTTTTTGACAGCATTCAGATTTTATAATGTCTCCCACACCAGAAGAAAAAATTGAGATCTGAGAAGGTGATATTATCACAGCTCGCTTTGTGAATAAATTGTAGATTTAACTCACTGCTGTTCAAAAAATTAACAAAAGCCAATGTAGAGTCTGAATCCCATTTCCATACAATTATTATTTTGTCTATGTACCTTCCCAGGAACAGTATCTGGGGCTGGTACAGGTTATGGCCCATGTTGAACATCATGGTCCCCTCCTACCAACCCAAAACAGGTTGGTGTAGGAGGTTCCACTATGCCGCAATTTTTGCGCCACCGACGGCATAGCGACAGCACAACAGCGCCAACTAGTGTTGTGCTGTTGCTCAGAAAAAGTGTTTTCTGTGGGGGCTTCACCTCCACCCTGCACTAGATTAATAACTCAGTCAGAGTTAGTTCGCAGATGGGCAACACCCCCAGCACCAGTGACGTAAGCGAGACCATCACAGCGACTGCCAACAATGTTGCTGTGATGGTCTTTGCTATAGAACTGATGCTGCATGGTCGGTATATGGGTGTGGGAGGAGGCTATGGTGGGCCCCATGGTTGTACCATAGGTCTGCAAGAAAAAAAATGTTCTGTCAAAACTAAAGAAATTAGAGATAAGCATTCAACCGCCTCTAGTAAAAAGTCACAAGGGAACAGGTATGTCAGATCAGGGCTAGAGAAATGGTATTGCAGGGCCACAATGCCTAAATGGTGATGTATAGATATGTATATGGATACAGTGTCTATAGACAGCCATAGGGAATCACTAGACCAGACTGACCCCTCTAGCTTACGTAAAATGTCCATGCTATTCCAAATGTACGTTGGCATCTTAATCACTATCTGTTTAGGAAAAAGGCCACAAAAGTGGACATCTTTTCAAAGCCCCGGGGCAGAAATAATAGGTCTGCCATGGAGGTTGGTCCTATCTTTATGTACTGCAGGTAAAATATACATAGTGGGCATTTTATGGTTTAGCACTAACATGAAGCCTTTCTTTTTTGTTTATTACATTCTCTTCACAGGCCAAAATAAAAAATGCATGTATTTTGCATTTATTGTGTTTTATAGTATCGTCAGATACTAATTGACATGACTAGACATGAGAGAACTTCAGGCTGGTCACTACTGTACCTAGCCAGGTTGTTGATCCTTAAATAAATAACCATGTCTGGCTTTTCCTGATCAACTCTGATGTTTCTCCACACTAGGAATGACTCTTGCTGCCCACTCAAAAGACTGTGCATCATTTTTTTACTAGGATTTACAGCATACACCACCTAGTCAATCCCTCTAACTACTGAATCTCCTAGTACTAACACTCTTCTCCTCTTCCTCCTCCTCCTCCTGCTACCAGCCTCTTTTTTTGGGGGGGCTCATCCACTCCTGATGTAGCCTGCATCCCAGAGGCTCCAACTACTTATTGAAAGGTAAGGATTGAATCATGTCAGCAAGTAGCTTGAAGTGGTTCCTGATAGTCACTCTGGGTACTATCTCTTCTCCATTACCCCCTCTCTCAGCCTACCCTCCTTGCTCACTACCCTCTACCCCCTCTCTGGATCCTAGGTATCCTCTAGGGAAGTGGAGCTGCTGGCACCTTGACCCTGCTCTCTGGGTTACTACTCAAAAAGAATACCACAACCCTTGCAGTAGCTGTCAGAGGCCAAAGCCCAAAAGATCCCATACACCAGACAACAGCCATTCATCCAGAGCACTCTATTGAAGACAGTCATTCTGCACTCCCTACAACTAACCAGCCCCCCCCAGTCTTCTTCCTTTGTGTGCATAGTTCTGTGTAGTGTGTGTTTTACTGCAGTGCCTATGCTGTGCTTGCCCTGCTGGGATAAATCAGTGTCTGTTATTGACCTTAACCCCCCAAAATGTTTAAAATGGGTCTTACCTTCAATCTGGCAGAAGCTGCACAACTCCCAACCCCTGACCCCAGGAAGCACATATAAATGTTGCTTTCTCAAATTGACATATTTTCAATCACGATGTAGTAAAATATAACAATTGTCAATAGTGGAGTAGTTGTTCCTAAAACCTGCCTGTAGTTCAGACAATCTGTTAACTTAATCTATACAATATTATTTTGGAAAATATTTTTAATTTAACGTCCAGTAGACCAATCGGCATAGCAGGATCTGCATTATTCCCGTTTTATGTACTGGAATAATTTCTGCTCTTTTCCAGGTAGCTGGAATATACTTTTCTTGGATACATTTGTTATTGAATATAGTCAAGAAACTGCACAAGGAGAGGGGACTGCACAAGTAAACTTCGGTCAGAATTTTGCCCTGGCCTGGTGCCTTTTTCATTTTTAATAATTTAATTGCTATATATACTTCACCTCTGTTTATTGTTGGGGGGAGTGTAATCATTTATGCTTATAAAATAGTTATTATTTATGTTTGGATCGAAGAACATGTACAAAAAGTGTTTCATCCATTGTTTTTCCAATATGTATGAGTCTATTAAGTCTTTGTAATTATCTGTCCCTTTCACTGCTAGTGACCAGAAGGTTTTTCAATTTCTTTCCTCAATTGCCCTCAACATTTTCTCCCATTGTAAGTGACAGTATTTGGTCTTCTTTTCCTTAAGAAAATGATTATATTGTTTCCGTTCCTGGTTTAAATTTTTTAAATTGGCTCCTATTTTTTGAATCGTTGACCTCTCTTATTCTAACTCTTAGACATGCTTTGTATTTTTTACATTCTCCATCAAACCATCCTGGTGGTCTCTTAGGAAGCCCATGTTGGATTATTTCTTTATATAGCTGTCCCTGTATACTTTCAAACAGCAAAAGCATTTCTTTCAACAAAGTGTTGGCCTCTAATCTCATTGTAGACTCTATATCCCCCCTTTTTTCTATTTCTCTATTTAATCCCCCCTGCTACATGAGTGAACTCCCCTGTAGAAGTCAGAGCCCTGTAGTTTACTCCTCCTGTTTTCCCTCTTGCCTCAGAAAAGGGCAGATTTCTCTGCCCATGCTATAATTAGCCCGATTTTTCATTCCTATTTGTTACTCGATTGTCCTACCTACGAACTGTTTACTGCACTCTGTATGCTGTATTTGAGTGTACTTTTTCTGTATTATGTTTTACATTACTGTACTGGACTTGTGTACCTGTTATCCTTTCATTGCTCTGTTCTAATGTGTACCTTACACTGTTTTGTATTCACTGTTTGCTCATTTTACCCCTACCCCAGGTCACACCTGGAAATGAGCCTTGGCTCAGTGTGCCTTTCCCGATTACCAAAATTTAAATAAAAAATAAAATTTTCCATCCCTGGAAGAAATTCTCAATTAAAAACCTATATTGTCATTCATTTTGTAGTTCCTGATTACTCTTCTATTCATTCTTATTTCACCCAGTGGTACAAGTGAATCAGTAGATGTCCTTTCAACCTTAGCCATATCTTTTAATAATAGAAGATGGTGGTCAATTTCAGACCTCCATGAATCTTTTCGACTATGCCAGATATTATAGTTTCCAGACCATATGGCTATATCCAAAGGAAATATCAGTAGATTTTATACATATGCAGTTACCTTCCAAATCACCCTCAGACTTCCATTCAAAGGATACAAATTGAATTCTTTTAGAATACAAATTAAATTTATTCCAGATTTATTCTGTATCTAGAGTGTTTCTGTAGGGCATAGAAATAGACTGTCCATATATTCAAGTATTGTATTGCTATTGATCCATCAGAATTTCCAATCCTGGCATTTAAGTCCCTAGGATTAGAATTTCTATCTGGATAATTAAATTTAATGTCCAGTAGAAGTGTTGTAAGTGTATTCCATATATTATCATGAAAAAATGTTATTCCTATTGGCAGAATATAACAGTTGATCAATACCATCCAGTACTGTGGTAACAAGTAAAGCAAGTGAAGGGACTCAAAACTCCTGTAGTTTGATCAACAGTTTTTATTTCATCATTACTTATGAAACTGCCACCAATTTGCCAATGTTTCATATCCCTGGACCACATCCTCAAGGCCCATAGTGGTTCTGTGAATAACATATATGCAGTGTTAAAACATATTTCCAGCTATATAAAAGCAAATTTGAAATATTAAGTAAATAAAATTAGACCATATTTTACCACACACCCTATTTATAATTTCTAGTGATAAGTCTCATTCTGTAGAAACATAACTTGCTGAGTGACAACCATGCTATTTCCTTGTACATAGCTAATTGTGCCTATCATACTGTACATTCACAGTCCACTTGAAACACAATTTTTTAAAATTTGCTGCAGTTTTGGACGGACTGGCTACATCGGCCCTACCCTGTGCCCAACCCCCCTTCATCCACTGACCTGGGACTTACCCACCTGGTTAATAGCCCTGGATTGCCCCTCAGGGTGGGGGCTTTGGGAGGGGGCCCTTCCTCCCATTGGAGAACAGCATGTGTCCCCGGGGGTGCCACGGGACAGTGGTGTAGAACCAGTGATGTGAAGTGGGCAGCATTCTGCTTGGCCTGAGTTTTTTCTGAAGTTCTCCCCAGGAGACAGGATGTGCAATGACTACTGGCACCAGCTGCTGGATCCCCTGGCCTTCACCAAGGGTTGAACAAGCACTGGGAGCCTCTACATTCTCACCCACCCTGAGGAGGATAGCAGCCCATAGAACACTCAATCCTTCTCAGACTTTCAGAGAGTTGTAAGTCAGTGACTAATGAGAATTACTGATGCAACCAGCATCTCTCTTCTCCCAAGCTTGAGACAGATTATGAGGGAGCACTCAAGGAGTTAACCTGGTCCCCGAAAGTTGTTTCTCATGCTGCCTCAGCAAGGAGACAAAGTGTTTGAGTGGTCATGTTTTTGCACCTTCTGGGATGTGAAGGAAAGTGGAACATCATTATTCATGGCTCTACCCTTCTCCTTTTGGCTATAAAAGGAGGAGGCTATCTGGGGCCTGACAGTGCTGCAAAAAGAGATTTCAGCACCTTTTAGAGTACCACCAAAGAAAAAGGAGCCCTGAGGAGCCCTGCTTGTCCTTGTCTCTCTGGAGGTGCAAGGAGGCCCTCCAGCTGACAGAGCTGGTAGGTAAGATCCCTACCACCTTTCCATAGTGAGGAGGCATGCCATCAATCTCAACCTGACAGGTAGGAGGTGGTGGTAGGCCTCCCAAAAGAGGTCACCAGTGTCCATGCAGATCCACTCCCTGCATGCAAGAGTACTGAGAACCATGGGTGCAATGCTCAAAGCGGGTGGGGGGTCCGCGGAAATGTTGCATACCCCGCCCATGTAGCTGCACACCTGCAGACAGGTGCACCCATACTGGCATTCACCAATGCCAGCCAACTGTCCACGATTCCTCCCCCTGGTGTGCAGAACTCTGCAGGGCACCCAGGACAGAGTTGCGGACTCAGGTAGGCATCCAATTGGATGCCTATCCTGGGTCCAGGAGTCAATCCCTTGCACTCATAGGTGTGGGTCTGGGTTGTGCATAGCCCCTGTGGGTGCCCGGACCTGTGTGACCACAGACCTCCAACAGTCTGGCCTGGGAGACTGACCTCCCCCCTGCATGGTGCAGCCTTGTCCTGGAAGTCCATTGGTGGCCCCTGCCTCCATGGCACTCATACCCCTGAACACAGGACATGCTGCTGGTGCTGCGACTTAGCTGCCACAGCCCTCCTTATCAGCCTCGTGGGTTGGGGTGGCACTGTGGGATATGTCCTGTTCCTCTCATGACTGGCAGGTGGCATCTGTTGGGGCTGGATATGCCTGGTTCCAGCTGGCATATCCAGCCCCACCCTCTGCACCTCATGGCCAGCACTATGAGGTTTAGTGAATACCGATAGTACTAGCATGCCCCGACATGATGTGGTTCATGGCCATGGGATATCAGGTGCGTTGGGCCCGTACACCTCCATTAGTGCATCCAATGTGGGAGGGCACAATGGATGTGGGGTGGCTCAGCACCAAGATACGTGGCATATAGCCAGTCTGGCACCTTCTGCATAGGGGCCCAATAAGAGTACATTTCACTGTACCAAATTAAGCAGGAAATTCCCCAAGAAGTCAGTTTTGTTGTTTATTGGGTTACTGTACATCAGTACAGAGGTGCTTTGGCAAGAATCAAGGTCTGCTTAAAGTCTCACTGAAGTTGGCTGGGTGATGGTGCCCATTGTGAAAAGGTCACTAGGAGTTAGTAAGCCTGCTGCAGGAGGGTGTACTAGGCTGAACCAGCTAGTGCAAAAGATCAGGAAACCATAAGCTGGTTTCAGAATTTATCTTGGTGTCAACAGCTGGTACATAACTAAGCAAAGGTATAAGTAGCCACCCAGGGTAATGTGTCACCCTGCCTGGGGAGAGTGCTACCATGCACACACTTCTTGTTACGGGGAGTAACAACCATGGACCCATAATAGGTGATAAGCCTGTAATGAAATGTGACTTTCTGAAATGCAGCAGTGCCTATCCTAAGTGGAAGGCCTAGAGATACTACAAAAGCACTACCTAATGAATTTAAGAAGGGGTAGGCTGGTAAAGGAAAGTTGCCCTTGGAGGACTGTGTGTAGCATCTAGTGGCAAAATAAACACTGACCTGCTTGATCCTAGCTCCCAGCATGGACATTCCAGTTTGTCTGAGGTCTCCTTGTTATTTGTTCTCCTGTGGTTTCTGTCCCTGGCCCCCCATTTCCCAGGCCCAAGGTGGTCGATCAAGGTGCAGTTCTGGTGTAAACAGACATTCCCTGAATGAGAAGCACTATCCCAAACACCTAGACAAAATGATGCACCTGGCCCCTAAGGTGAAAAAAAATGTAATCTTCTCATGTGACCACTAGCCATATAAACTGTAGAGTACAGAGTTTGATTACATCTGAGGAATGCCCTCGTAACCAGGCAACAAAGGATAGTAAGCTGGCTTACACTAACAAAATACTCCAAAATTCAGAAGGGGCTAAACCCACAGAAATAATTTACTAGTGAACCTTTATAAGTCTTATAACAACATTACAATACAATCGCCTGTCATAGGCTGTCAAAGCAGCAGGCTTACTAGAATTCTCCTTTTAACATATTAAAGGAATTAAAACAAGAAGTACAAGTCAATGTAAATCTAAGGATACATACTGTGGCTTATCATTCAGTTATGTTTGTCACAACCCCTCTCAGCAGGTCAGGCCCTCTGCTCCCACAGTGCCAACCTCCGAACGCAGTATTGTGAACAGGAACAGAAACAGGGTAACCCTCCTGTCTGTTTTGTGGGTTCGAATCAACCTGTGGTCTCAAGTTCTGGAGGGTTTTAAACTGTGAACCTCTTGCTAGAGTACCCAACGTACAGGCTCAGATAATTCTGCTCTTTGGGGGGCCAGATATCTTTCACCTATGGGCACCTAACCAGGTGTGCAAAATGAACCCTTTAAAAACTCTATGAAAAGGCCTCAGATAAACTTTTACCTTTTCCCAGTTTGGTAAACCAGTAAGATATGCACAGTGTCAGCTTTAATCATATATGCTTCACTTGTCAAAGAAAGAATTTCAAAGGCACACCAAGTAGTCTCTTAAAATAAGAGGTTTACTTCAAAATAGATAAAAAATGTAAGATGTAAATACAGAACAATATATCACAAAACGTACACTCACTTAAAAGAATAAGGTTTAAAAGTACAATTTCCTACCAACCATACACTTAGACTTGCCTATCTAATGTATTTTTCTAATAGTGCTAAAAAAGTAGATGTTGTTGCTTCAGAGTCCAAACATGAATGTGTCTAAAGAACAGTCACAGCATAATTATAACAACTGTCTTGAGCCTGTCTTCTCCATGATGTCACCCAGCTCCTCCTCTGTTTATTAAAAATTATACAACCAGAATGTCTCATCATTCAGAAGGTAAATTAAATAGGTGACATCAGCAAAAACTTGTTTCCCCATGTGACTTACCTATCAAGTCTGTAATTTTCCAAGTTCTTTCTTTCATCCATGAGTAGTTTCATTTATTTATTTATTTATTAGCTTTTGGTAACCAGGTAAGTGCACTGGGCAGCAATCTTGCCTATTTTCAGGCACAACCCAGGAGAGTACAACATAGAGAATACAGTGATGACAACAGGACACCTCTCTCAAGGACAACAAAGGACCATTTATGACTTTGCACCACAGTGACATAACCTGTATTCTTCCTCTAAACGTCATGAAAGTTTATGATTTCCCTATCCTAGCAGCTGACAGCTACAATTAAGCTAGATAAACAGGAGATCCTTAATTTAAATCTCTTCTAGCCTGTAAGTATCTCCTGGCTTTTAGGATAACAGCTTGTAGTTGAACGCTGGGGGGGGGGATCATCCCACACCACAGCATGTCTCAAGAGAGACATTCACTAACACATTGTTACATTACAAAAAGCATAGATTAATCAGAACCAGCTGCCCAAGTGCCACAATATTTACTTTAAAAAAACAGATATTATTAGGTTAGGGATGTGGGTGATATGTTGGGCTTTACTACTTTCTGCGAGCAGACTGAGGTTGATGAAAAAATGGTAGCCAGAATAATGACCCAAGCACGAGAGTCTGCAATCCAGTAAGGTATAGAATGGCTTTGCATATCTTCTAAATGAAGAAAGATTGGTTACTATACTATTGATACTATTTGAATATTAATGTAAAATTGATCTATTTTAAACTTTATTTACAGAAACCAGTACCAGAGTATTTGGATATAAAATGTTTACCGGTACTTGGAAGTGAGCTTTTGAAACAGACAAATACCATATCTCTGTGATATACTTTAAAGAAAAATATTTAAAAAAAACCCACAGTGTACAAATGTAAAAAGCCTACAGCATAATGTTTACGAGTGGAACAATATACTGTATGGCTAGTGGTCATATATAGTGTAGCACATTTTTTTCACTATTTCTCATTAGTCACTGACTTACAACTCACTGAAAGTCTGTATTTCTGTTTCTTCTAGTCTTTGAATGTACTGTATGATGTACAGAAGGTACAGTAAGCTATGTACAAGGAAACAACAGCATGGTTGTCACTAAGCAAGTTATGTTTGTATAGAATTAAACTTCTAAGTAAACATTGTAAATAGGCTGTGAATGGTAAAATATGGTCTACTTTATTAGCTTGATATTTCTAATTTGTGTTTGTATAGCTTGAAGCAAGGTATCAACACTGTATATACATTATTTACAGGACCACTGTGGGCCCTGAGGAAGTAGTCCTAGGGCCACAAAATATTTGTAAATTGGTGGCAATTTCACAAGTGATAATGAAATAAAAAAATCTTTTGATCAAACGGTAGGAGTTTCGAGTTTCCCTCACTTGCTTTACCAGGTACAGCTTTAACACCACAGAGGCAGGCTCTTCCTAACTAACCATTTGTCTCCAAGCATTCGAGAGGGGTGAGAGCATCCAGATTCACCACTTTTGTTTGCCCCAGGACTGGGGTAACCATATCATGTAATGAGCCTTTTTGATTCGGGACTGCTGTGCAGTTAAATGCCTCATTGCCCCCCCAAAAAGACCCTCTACCTGAACAGTAGAAGTCTGCCCTAATTACGAAGTGCTTTTGTGCTGCATGCAGTGCCTTCTCACAGCTTGCTATGCTCCCTTACTTTTCCCAACATGCTTTCTGCCCTGCTGTGTTTGATCCCCAGGTGCCGCTTACCCTTCTCCATGCAAACAGCCCCTTCTTTAACCAATGACTTACTTGTACAAACAATATTTGAATTACCAATGCCAGGACACACAACCTGGCCTGTAGAACTCCTGACTATGTATTTTCAATAATCTTTACTGACTTGCTCATTTTATCTCAGACTGCTCCCTCTCAGCAGCTTATACAGGCTTTTCTGCTACCCTTTCTCCTCCACCTCTTTTACTCAGAAGTTCAAGCAGGCACCTCTCTCTCTCCCCCCTGACTCTTCTGTCCACTCACTCTCAAAAGCACAAAACCACACAATATATTAAAAACACCCGAAGCAGTGTAGTATCAATGCAGAGTCAAAGTGGCACATATCTCATTGTTTACTTCTACAGGCTTCAGTCACTCATCCTTTTGCTCTGACTGCACACACTGACTCTCTGTTACCTTAACTGCTTCTCTCTCTCTCTCTCTTTCTTTTCTACCAGGCACCAGATGCTGATTCCTTCCTCCCTTGAGTGTGCCGTCCTCATGATTCTCTATCCTTGATTAGTGAAGGGTCTGCCATGTGGATTTTGTTGATAAGGAGTCCAGAAACCGTGTAGCATTAGCACTCCTGGGGACTGTGTGAGTGGAGTGCGCATGCTATTTGGCCTTTAAATGCTCCAATGGTATTTCAGAGACATATGGAAAGCATATTTAAAGGACTTCAGGATGAAGGTTGTCTCCTTGAGGTCAAAAGACAGTGAAACTGAATGGCACCATATAGCCATTCAAAAGAAACTCATAGGGAAAGTAGATAAGAAAAGAGGAAATGGATTAGCTATTCTCAAATACACATCTATTTGAAGAGTAACTACCAAGTACTATTGGACAAGTTACATAGAAACATAGAAACTGATGGCAGATAAGGACTACTAGGCCTACACAGTCTGCTCATTTCTCTGCCTGCTGCAAAATCGCAGACCCTACTTGATCTGCAGCTTTGTTCTCAACTATTGCTAGGGTTCCCTATGCCTATCCCATGCTTTTTAGATTCACCTATTGAACTTGTCCCCACCACATCCGCTGGGAGGCTGTTCCATGCATCCACCACCATTTCTGTGAAGAAATACTTCCTCACAGTCCTCCTTTGTCTACCCCCTTCCAGCCTCATGCCATGATCCCTTATTCTAGAGCATCTCTTTTTCTGAAAGATGCTATCCTCCTGTTCCTTACTTATGCTCTTCAGATATTTGAAGATCTCTATCACATCCCCCTCTCTCTCTACTCTCCTCTCTACTCCAGGGTATACATATTGAGGTCCTCCAGTGTCTCCTCATATAACTTTTGGTGCAGGCCCTGTACTGGTTTTGTTGCCCTTCTCTGAACTGCCTCTACCCTGTCTATGTCTTTACGGAGATGCGGCCTCCAGAACCGGACACAGTACTCCAAATGAGGTCTCACTAATGATTTGCACAGAGGCATCACCACCTCCTTTCTTCTGCTGGTGATACCTCTCCCTATGCACCCCACTACCCACTGGCTCTCCCCATAGCCTTGGCACATTGTTTGGCCACCTTTAGGTCATCTGATATGATTACCCCGTATCAATGTCCTGTTTAGTGGCTGTCAGTATCTTCCCCTCCATCATGTAAGCCTCCCCTAGGGTGTGTACTCCAAATGCATGATTTTGCACTTCTTTGCACTGAATCTTAGCTGTCAAACTCTTGACCATTCCTTCAGTTTACCTAGGTCCCACCTCATTTTTTTCCACCCCTCCCAAAGTGTCTGTCGTGTTGCAGATCTTAGTGTCATCTGCAAAGTGGCATACCTTTCTTTCCTATCCCTCCATAATGTCACTTATGAATACATTGAATAAGACTGGCCTCAGAACTGATCCCTGTGGCACCCCGCTGGTCACCCTCCTTTCCTCAGATTGAGCACCATTTACCACCACCCTCTGTGTTCCATCCCTCAACCAATTTCTAACCCAGTTTACCACCTTGGGACCCATTCCCAGGCTTGCCTAGCTTGTTTACAAATTACACCATGAAGCAATGCTTGTTACCAGGGGTAACAGTGTCAATCTTCTTCTTAAGTTACTATTCCTTCTTGAATGGGTCAAAAAACTGGTTAATGGAGGTCCTTAGACAAAAAAACTGAAGGAACCCAAATCTTCATTCAAAAACTTCTTTTTTATTTTATATTTGATAATTTCATGTGCCCTGACATTTCTTTTCTACAAGTGCATTTTCAAAGGGCTTGTTAAATAAATTATAAATATATTTATTAGTTTCACAAGACTATATCACTTTTGAAGTACTGCTTTAACAGCAATCAAAATAAGGTTCCCATTTTTTTTTACTAAGAAAAAGTTGCCATGGACACTTGCACCATTGAACGACTCATTGTATTTAAAACCATATTTTTATGTCCACTGATATTATTTCTAGTTCACTTTTCAATGTATTTACACATCGCTCTGTACCTTACCTACTTGTAATTAGCCCCGTTACTCTCCAGGGCTTAAACACACTTTTTTAACTATCTAGCATGCCTTATTCATTGCATTAGTTTCAGCTCAGTTGTTCCTTATATATTCAGTAACATGTTACTTACTTAAACAGTTTCCTTAATTTTATTTCAGTTGCTCAAATGCATCAGTGCCTCTTCCTGGAGTTATCATCATCATCATCATCAAATCTTTATTTATCCAGGTGATCACCGTTGAGCAAGCTCATTTACAAGGTGGACCTGCTATTGTCAAGGACAGGTATACATTCACAGACTAAAGGTACAGAATACAAAATGAACAAAGTGATACAAGCAATGATTTAAAAATATGGTAGGTGCAAAAAGTATACATTCCAAAGGTTCAATGCGAAAACATATACATCAAACAACATTATTGTGGTATTTACAACATCCATGGAGACAGAACTTGAGTATTATATTTATGAAAACCTTTGTAGAAAAGGACAATTATTTTCATTTCAGCCCTTAGTGACCGTTTGCAAAATTGGGTGGAGGATCCTAGGCTACGGAGCCCATAATGATGTCTGCATCTCTGGCAGAGTGGTGGGAGGGGAGGTAGTATGGGAAAACATGGTACAGAGGGTGTTAAGGGCCAGTATGACAGCTGACTAGTGAACTAGTTAGTAGGGAAGAAAGGAACTTAGGTCACTGGCTGGATGTAGTAAGGTTAGAGAGAGAAACGGCAGTAAGACTGCTAGGAACTGTGGAAACACTTACAGATTTCGGCAAACATTTTGTCATAAATGGTCTTAAACAAGGCAATACTGACAGGGAAGCTAAGTCTCAATGATCTTTGTATCCTATTCCAGAGCATGGGCAAAACATAGCTTATGGCAGCCCTACCAAAGCGGGTACTGATCCTTGGGATTTTCAGGGAAACTAGCGAGTGGCTTCTTAGGGCATAGCTACTGATTGGACTCAAGGGGAGACAGGCAACAATGTAATGTGGAAGTCTGTTGGTAAGGGCTCGAAGCGTCCAGAGGGCTGCATTTCTACACCATCTGTATTGAAGGGAAGACCACCCTACAGCTGCGTATAGAGAGCAGTGATGTGTGGAGGATGGAAGGCAGTTATAAATCTTAATGCTCTATGGTACAGAACATCCAGTTTTGCAAGGCGTGAGACAGGACATTGGCCATAAATAAAGTCAGCGTAGTCGATTAATGAGAGGAATGTAGACTGAACAAGCTGTCTTTTTGCATCTGCAGTCAGGAGGTGTTTAATTCTGAAAAAAAGACCAAGCCTCTGCCTAAGCTTTTTCATCAGTTCTTCTGTGTGCTCCACAAAGGAGAGTTTGTTGTCCAGCCATATACCCAGATATTTGAATTTAGGCACAAACTCCAGATTTTCGCCTAATAGGGTGGTTATGGAGGAAATGTACCAGCAGCAGCAGAGTAAGCCCCAGTGCTGGATGATGAGAAGAGCATGACCTTGTTTTTTTGCATTTAGCAGTAGCTTTTGCTGAGAAGCTGGTGCTGCAGCGTATTGAATTCAGTTTGTAGTTCAGCACATGCAGCTCCAGGAGAATCACAGCTAGATAGAGCACCGTATCATTGGCAAACAAGTGGGTACTGGCTTCCGTGATGCCTAAGTCCAAGTTGTTAATATAGATGGCGAACAGTAGAGGGCCTGATATGGACCCCTGTGGGACTCCTCTTTTTATTGGTTTGAGTGGAGAGAGCTCTCCTTCTGCCTTGATTTGTTCCTGCCTATTAGAGAGGTAGTCTTGAAACCAATCCAATGAGACTGAGTCCATGGCCCAGATATTCAAAAGAGTTGAGCCATGCGCAATAGGGTTGCACCTGCGCAAGTCCGAAATGCACCATTCTGCGATATTCAGCAGAAGGCAGTTGCGCCCCCAAAATCATGCTGAGCAACAGCGCAATGATAATGAAGGCATGCGCAACTGAAGGGGGAGGAACCATGCATAAACTGCACAGCCCGATATTTAGCCTGGGCCATGCAGAGTTATGCAGGCACACCCTACGCCTGCACAAAGTTGAGCCGAGAAAAAGGGAACAAGTCGAGGGCCACCCACAGGTGAGCTGCCACACTGCAGTGCGCAACACAGCAGCTGCCACCTGCGGGTGGCCCTCGACCTGTTCCCGCCACACCTGGCGGTGCCCCCCCATGCCCCGATCGTGGGCAGAAGTGTACCCCCCGAGTAGCCCGATCGCGGGCATCAGACCCCCCCAAAGTCCAATATCCTGGTGGTCCAGTGGGCTGCAGTAGCCGATCACGAGTGACATTCCTCACCCCAAGTCCGAAAGCCCTAGTGATCTAGTGGCCCCACCCACCACCCAGGAGCCCCATCACCCGCTCCCCTCATCAGCTGGCAGGCAGCACCCACCCACCTGCCACCCGCCGCCTGCCGGCTGAAGCTCGGTAGGGCTGCGCCCAGATGGTTCGAGCATGAGCCAATGGGCGTGCAGCTCCTCTCTCCAGTCAGTCAGATATGTGAATAAATTCATTCACATATCTGGACGACTGAGTGATGGGCTGCTGCCCATTAGCTCATGCTCTGAACCAATGGGCGGCAGCCCACTGAGCTTTCAGTCACTGGGCAGCGCGGCATGCAGGTGGGTGCGCCGCCTGCCAGCTGATGGGGGAAGCCGGTTGTGGGGCTCCGTGGGCGATGGGGTGGGGCCACTAGATCACCAGGGCTTTCGGACTTGGGGTGAGGAATGCCGCCACTATTAGGCTTACCAGTCCACTGGACCACCAGGGATATGGACTTTAGGGGAGGTCTGATGCCCGCGATCGGGCTACTCGGGGTGGGGGTACATTACTGCCCGCGATTGGGCTACTCGGGAGGGTGGGCCGGGAGACATACAGTTATGCCCGCGATCAGGTTAATCGCGGTCCACTGGACCACCAGGGATTGGAGCCCTTCATTGTCCCTTACAGGACATCCCGCGATCGGGCTGCAGGGGGCGTCGGTCCCTGGTGGCTGCTGCCTGGCAGGGCACCAGGAGCAAGTCGTCGGGGATCGGCACACCTGGATGCTAATGGCATGCAAATGGGTCCGTAATCAGGTGCAAATGGCCCCCCGTGCGCCTTGCATAAATTATGGCCCATTTGCATGTCACTCTTTGAATATCACAGGTGCTGTGCATGACGCAATGGAACTTGCGCCACCGCATCTCAATGCTCCATTCTGACCACTTGCGCTGGCGCAGTTCCACTGTGCCATGCACACTGGGGGTTGCCAGGGGGTGATATTCAAAGCAGTTGCGCCATAGCGCAACTCCATTGAATATCGCCCTGGCCACACCCCTACGCAACTATTTTGAGTGGCGCAGGGGCTTGCGCCACAAAATGTCGCAGTTTGAATATCTGGGCCCATGTCTATAGTTTTTAAGGTGGAGAGAAGCAGGCAGTGGTCAATGGCGTTGAAAGCCTTGCTGAGATCTAAGAACACAGCACAAACACATTTTTTATTGTCGAGATCCCGTTGCCAGTCATTAGGGACTTTAGCCAGCGCCATGATAGTACTATGCTTTGCTCTAAAGCAGGACTGCATAGGGTTAAGCAATGTAGAGTTGTCTAGGAACGATCTCAACTGTATATCCATTACTTTTTCCAGCATTTTCGAAAGTATGGGTAAAGAGAGATTGGCCTATAGTTATTTAGGGTCACAGGGATCCCCCGTTTTAAACAGAGGGGATAACATGAGCAGTTTTTCATTCCATGGGATAGAGCCCAGGGCTAGGGACAGGTTGAATAGATGTGATATAGGTGTGGCAAGTATGTGGTATGCTATTTTCAGAAAGTATGGGTCGAAGGAGTCTGCTCCTGTGCTTTTTCTAGTATCTAGCCATAGCAGTAGGTCTTCAACTTCTTTTATGGTGGTTGGGGAAAAGGAGAAGATCATATTTATTACTTGGTTCTGGAGGCTGGGCGTTGACCTGCAGATGGAGACTACTTACTGGTGCATTATCGAATGCCATGCCTGCGGTGGCAAAATGGTTGTTGAAAGCTTGAAGAATCTCAGATTTATCACTGATGGTAACATTATCAACGGTAATTTTGGAAGGTAGCACACTCCTGGAGAGTGGCCAGACAGTTCCTTTATGGTGGACCAGAATTTGGTTGGGCTGTTGGCTGCAGAGAGCAATTCATTTTGATAAAAATTGGCCTTGGCCTCTCTGACCAGTTTCGTGCAGGCATTTCTAGCTGTCCTGAAGAGACACCAGTCTGCATCGGCATGTGATTTCCGGGCCTTTTTCCATAGTTGGTCTCTTTTAAGTAAGGCATTCTTCAGATCTGCTGAAAACCAACGGCAGGTTCTGGTTTTTATTCATGCTTTAATCAAAGGAGCATGGTTATTTAGGGCACTGGTTATGATTTCATGGAGAACATCATAGGTGTCACCCACTGATTTAGCCAGGTAGAATCTCTGCCAGAGCAAAGAGTTTTTTATGTCGTTGAAGTAGGCCAGAGGGTCAAAGTTCCATCTGGATCTTTTAGTAGAAAACGTTGATGTAGATAGTGGTTTAATGATGGTTCTTATGCCAGCTATAAGGCAGTGGTTGCTAACATCCGCTGAAAGGATACCGGCATTGGAAAAGTAGTGTGGTTTGTTGACAAGGAGGACATCCAGGAGGGTGCTTCTCATTGGGTTTTTCTTGTTGATGCGACTTGGCTCAGTTATAAGTTGAGTGAACCCATGGGAGTCACAGAATTGTTTTAGAGGTAGCGAGCTGTTAGATATCCAATCATAATTATGGTCGCCTAGTAGGATTGTTTCCAGAAGTGTATCGTCAGTTGGGATGACAGATGTGACAAGAGCTGTGGTCCTGCTGCTGGGTGTCTGTAGCAGCCTATTATGCGGAACGCCACTGATGGGGAAGGTTCAACCTTAAGAGACAGGCATTCAAATCCACCAGCAATGGAAGTAGCATCTAATATAGATACTGTGAATTTATTTTTAACATAAATGGCTACTCCTTCCCCCCGGTCTTTCTGTCTGCTCTGAGGAGGAGGTAGTTGGGGATATTGACCTCACTGTCTGGTGTGGACGCCCGAAGCCAGGATTCCGAGATCACAAGTATGTCTGGGGCAGTGTGAATAATCCAGACCTGAACGGAATCCAACTTCTTTAGAAGGCTACAGACATTGGCATGCAAGAAACTGATTCCTTTTAGAGTAGTAATTTCAGATGGTGATGAAATCAATTTTGTGGGGCCAGGATTAAGTTCGATGTCTCGTGAGCACAGTAGTAGAAGGAGCACAATTTCTCTCAGATTGGCAAGGAGAATTTTAAAAGCACGGGTTTTGTTGCGTTTAGTGTAGGTTTGAGTACAGGGATCCGAGGACCGAATCGTCCTCTTGTGTTGCCCTGCCGATGCATAGCTTAAGGTCCATGCAGAATAACACCAGACCATACATTGTTTGGGTGGCTGAGGTTTGGGGCCATGCATTGTAGAGTCCCTAGAGATAGCTGTCCCACTTCGGGTAGATTCAACAAACTTTGAATGAAACAGAGGCAAACAGGGATAGCATGTTATGTACATAGTCTTGCTATGTGGGTAGACTGGTAGCGTAGGGCATGTCTCTTTATTGGAATCAGATCTATCTGGAGGTCTATTCATATTTGATAACAGGGAAAAGCTGGCAAATAAAAAAAGCCAGCCAAGACCTCCCATAGTTGCTTTTTGCACAAAAAGTGAAGCGTACTACCACAGGAGTTACTATCCAGAGTCTTTAAGTCCCCAAATTTGTTGTATAGTTTGTTACTGTTTGGAGACGTTGGGAGTCAGTGTTTAAGAAAAGTAATTGAGTGTAGCCCTGACATTAAAATGTCTTATTTATTGGTTGTTTAACAAACAAGGTTTACTTATTGTGAAAACTTCGCGGAGAGAAAAAGAACGAAGAGGAGGAAGGAGAATACTTAAGTTGCGAGAAATATGATATCACTTCACTAGGGGTTGGTAGAGGTGCCTATGCAGAGTGGAGGGACCAATGGAGAATTGAGGGCGGGGCAAGCAGGGCTATAAAATAACACTCAGAGAGGGGGATGGGTGGGTGGGCAAAATTTGTGGCTTTGACGTACTTTGCTGGTAGGAGGCGTCTGGGGCAGTGGTCTCAGGAGGCGGCTAAGGAAGCACCGACCGCTAGTCCTGCGACCGAAGTTCAGCAATCCCTAAAGGAGACAGAAGGGGGGACTATTAATACCAGTCTCAAGCAGCTGAGGCAGAGCAGACCAGTGGTTAAGCAGAGCAAAAATTTGCAGGACAAAAGGAGCGATTTCCTAGGCGCCCCTATGTCTAGCTGGTGTCTGCCTAGAAATCAAAGAAGGGCTGTAATCACTTAATTGTACCCTCTTTTAGCAATCAGGCAAAAGTCTTTACACAATGAGGCATACTTTGTAAAATTCCCAACAGTTACATTTCAATCTTTCCCTGAGATTCTAGTAAACAGCTCCTTTTGATAAAATAAAGTAAAATAGAAGCAGAGGAGGCGAGCCAATCAGAGTCTGCCTAAGAAAAGGTACTCATGCTCCAGTAGGCTGCAGCTTTGCCGTACCTTGCTGGCAGGGAGCATCTGGGGCAGGTGGTCTGGGTGGCGGCTGAAGTGCCGACCGCCCGGTGGCACTAGTCCAGCAGCCAGTTCAGCAGTCCCTTGCTGGCAGGGAGCGTCTGGGGCAGTGGTCTCAGGTGGTGGCTAAGGAAACACCGACTGCCAGGTGGCCGCTAGTCCTGCGGCCAAAGTTCAGCAGTCCCTTGCTGGCAGGGAGCATCCAGGGCAGTAGTCTCAGGCGGTGGCTAAGGAAGCGCCGACCGACCGGTGGTTGCTAGTCCTGCGGCTGAAGTTCAGCAGTCCTTTGCTGGCAGGGAGTGCCTGGGTTCTACTTTGTTTCTCTCCCAGTTAGCTAAAATGGGACAATAAACAATTTTTTAAAATATTTCATTATTGTGCTAAAACTGCATTTTCATTTATCTTATTGATTTTTGAATTACTTGTGTTAAACATTTTCTACTTTTGGTAACTGATGTATTCACTCCATTTATGTTTCTGTTACTCTATGCTACCACCTCTGTCAAGTTTCATTAGTAAATGCAAAAGATTTACACAGCATGCACTCTTTTACTTATTATTTTTAGATGTTCAACCTCTCAATATCTGCAGTGCCACTGAGTGTTTAGTTAACTCTTTTAAATAATAAATACCTGCTTTGCACTGAAGGCACCTGTTTTGTTTCTGTTAAGTGCTGATCTTTCTTAATGACTGTATTCAGCTTGTGTTTTCACCTGTAAAATGCGAAAGCAGTCAACGTTTACTGCCCTGTTAAACTCATTCAGGTTTCTCTCTGTTTTAGAGGGTTTTAAAGATTTCACATGCTGCAGTCAAAAAAACATCTGTTTCTGTAAGGTGCTGACCTTTCTTGATGCCTGTATTCAGTGTTCTTTTTACCTGTAACATGTGAAAGCAATCAACATTTACTACCCTGTTAAATTCCCTCAGGTTTTACTCTGTTTGAAAGGGTTTTAAAGATTTTACGTGCTGCAGTCAAAAAAAATTTTGTTTCTGTAAGGTGCTGACCTATACTTAATGCCTGTATTCAGCATTCTTTTTACCTGTAACATTTGAAAGCAGTTAGCATTTACTAGCCTGTTAAATTTACTCTGGTTTCACTTTATTGAAAAGGGGTTTACAGTTTTTACCTGCTGCGGTAAAGAACTGCTGAGTTCTTCACTTTGTGATGCACACAGAGCAAGTGTTTGTGAGGTTGCCAGCATTTCCACTTGAGCCTGACCGCCTAGTCACATGGGGCTGGATATTCAAACTGCGCCCAAAAAGTGCGCAATAGCAGGAGCAAGCACAAGTCCGTTGCACCCATGCGCAATAGACGTGATATTCAAATAAGGAGCAAGCCAAATTGCGCCAACAGCTAACGTCTGAATATCGCACAACCTGCGCCATAGCGCAACTAGGAAGGGGAAGCTGAGCAGATACGATGCGCTATGGTGCAACAAGGGCTGCCCAGCTGAGCAGCCCAGAGGTGCCATAGTGCAAGCAGGGAGCCCCCCAGCAGCAGAGCAATGTAACTGCATAACCAGGGAGGTAGCTAGGGGCCCACCACCCATGCCACAGATGGGCACAGGAACACACAGCAGAACTGACAATGCGCCCCCACACCCTAAGCACAGCACAACTGGGGGAGGGCTGGAATATCCACTGGCCCATGGGGACAAGCAAACAAAGCACAGCTGGGCCATGGTGCCCCAGCACACCCACCGGCAAGCTGAGACTGCCACACATGGAGGGCAGACCACCCCATGCCACACCAGCCCCCCCAGTGCACAGCACACCCTGCATCGTGACCCCAAGATACCCCCCATGAGCAGTGACCACCACTGCAGGATACCCCATGCATACTACCACCCCCACTGTCACACTGCAACCTCGTGTACCACAGAACCATACAAGCCAGACCCACCATGAGGCACTCAGCAGTGGGTGGCAGCTGCAGCAATGCAACAATGGCAGACACAGTGCTAACACGCACCCCACTGAGGCACAGCTGAGAGACCGACCATGTGTTGGCACAAGAGGTACCCCACATGGGAAAGGGCGTGCCCCTGACACCACCACCATTGAGACAACACCTGCACAATAGACAAGTGTCACATCCCGACCCACCACGAGCCACAGCAGCCAGCACAGACACCCACAGTGGTGCGTGGAAGCATGCAGCACACTGGATGCAACACAGTGCAAGGAAAACACACACCATACCCAGGGACACTAACACAGGGACGCAGTAGTGTGGCAACAAGCCCCAGTGTGGGCCCATGAAAACTGTGCACACACAGCCTGCAGTCCTCCATGGCACAGGGCTGACACCCACCCTGTGCATGAACTGTGGTCCTGTACGCCACCAGCATATGCCTGGAGCACAAGTCACAGACAGTGGTGCACAGCCCCTGCAACACACACAAGCCACAGCATGGAGGTGGGACAGCAACTGCAGAGGCCACAGTGTCACTCGAGGCAAACATGCACCACACCAGTGACAGGAGGCAACCCAGCATTGTGATGGTCACAGTGGATGACCTGCAGGGACAGCCACCACTGACAAGGCAGCAGACGTCACAGGCCACAGACATGCAAGGGTGTCAGCTGCACAGGCCAAGGATGGGTTGACAGGGGCACAATGGACACAGAGCATGCACCATGGACCACTGCACACAGTAATGCAATGCACAGGGAACAACACACACACCACAGACGCCGACTGATAGCCACTCCCACACCAGAGACACTTCCCCACGCACACACACATACCCATGACTGAACCACCCCAGATGCCATGCACACCACTGCAGGTGAGCACCTATAGCCAGCTGCAAATCAGAGACCACCACAGTATTCATATCAAAATATTTGTATTCAAAAACATATCAAAAATAACTATATACAACTATGTGCAAACATGGGGGGGAGGGACAGGAACAAGTTGGGGTGGGTAAGGGGCAGGGGTGAACATATGGGAGAGGGTAGGTGGGGTGTGAGGGTTGATCAAAGGGAGGTAGTTCCAGGCAGGTTGTGCAGATGTCAGTGTCCAGCCTGGTCCTTCTCTGCCTGGGGCTGTTACCTGGGCTGCCTCCTCCTCCTGACCCCATGCTGCTGTAAGTCCCTCAATATGGACAGGTACTCTTGCGCCACCTGCAGCAGCTCCTGGACAGCCTGCTGGATCCGCAGGAGTATCTGCACACCTAGGACGAGGGATCAGAGTCAATAGGTGTGACTGTCCATCTCCTGCAGCCACCCATTATGCATGGCATACAGCCATGTGCCACGCTCCTGTGATGGTGTCGCCCACCCACAGTGACCGTGTCCACAAGACATGCCCAACCAGGCAGCAACAGCCATGTGCCACTGCACACCACCGCCCATGTCAGCACAGCACAACCAAGGCCGTGCAATGTAGCGTGGCTGCGGTGTGCAGGCAGTGCCACAAGCCATGTGCCCAGTGCATGCATGGACCACCATTGACGCACTCCCAGACATGCAGTGCCACTGGACAGTGCTGACTGTCACATGTCGCGTGCATGGCAGTGGTGTCCATGGATGGTGGCCATGCCCTGCTTCCCACCCTGTCACACAGCATGCAATAGCAATCATGGTGTCATGGCACTCACCCTCATCGGGACATTGTTGGCGTTGGGGTTGGTCCCCAACACGCCCCTGTGCAGCGTCCTCCTCCCTCTGCTGCCGCTCCACCATCCACCTCCACTCGGCCACGCCTGTGGGAGACAAAAGGAGAGAAACACATCAGTACAATCCCAAAGCAAAGTCCCCCTGCCCCAATGTGTGTGCCCACCCACCCAGCCAGACCCACCTACCTCATACCCTGTAAACACTGCCACAGCCAACCCTAGACTATCCCTTCCCTATGTGCTGGACACATAAGACAGTGTTACCCATATGGATGATACAAGTGTGTAGACGTATCACCCACCTGGATGAGGCACCACACCCCTCCTGGCATGTGACCGCAGCTGGGCAAGTTGCTCCGGCTCCCTCCTTCTAAGGTCCCCGTAGCGGTGCCTGCACTGTTCTGCTGTTCTCCTGCAGCCAGTGGCTGCCTCCAGGTTAGTGGCCACCTCTTGCCAAACCTGGGTCCTGGCCCTGTCCAGTGCCTCCTCGCCAAAGAGTGAGCCATAGTGTGGCTCCACGATGGCCACAAGGTTGGCCAGCTCAAGGGCACTCCATTGAGGGGCTCTCCTGCGTGCCATCTCTACTGCTATAGTAGGCAATATGGAGCTCTGCAGTGCGGCACCCCACACGGAAGTGCTGCGCTGTACAGCGCCGCCATTCCCTATCACGCTGTCACCGAACAGCACGATAGAGGTGCAGCCATGCTGGATGTATAGCACCAAGGGGGCCAAGGTTGGGCACAGGGTTAAGGGTCTCTGGCGCAAGGCCACACAGCGCCATCAGATGTCTATCCATCTAAGCGCGATTGGTTGCCTGTGTGCCATCCATACAGCGAACTATTGAGCAGTTGTGCCCAGCGCCATGTAGTGACCCTTGCCATAGTGCCACTGACACAATGGTGGCGTGCCTGAATTGTGTACCACACACAGCACGTCATCAGCACGGCAGACGCCTGCATAAGCTACCTGGGCATGCGCAGTGTGGTGTACTACGCATGCCGCAGAACTGCGCCATTGGCTCAGCACGTTCAACACAATTGCGCAAAAGCGTGATATTCAGCCGTCATATGCAAATCATCCGATCAGCCATGCAATGGCACAGCAGCGCGATTTGCATCTCATTAAAGTTGCTCCTCACCTAATTTGCATGGATTGCGCTAAAAAACTGCGACACTGTTCTGCAGTGGCCATATTCGCTTACTGCAGTTTATTGGTGAGTTGCATGCTGTGTGGTGGTCTGGACTGTGGTATCAGGGACTTGCTTTGTACTGCACAGTCACAGGTAACCACTGTCATCCATACAGGCTGAATAATGACTGAGCGAGGTCTGGGTGAGGAGGACAACGATGGTGGGCGGAAGAGGATGCCCAATTTCACCAAGACCGAGACGGAGGCACTCTTCGAGGCCTACATCGATCAGGAGCCACTGCTCAGTGGATGGCGGGGCACCCCTCAGGCCCATGCTGCTGCATGGGAAGGGGTGGCATGTGCCGTCAACCTGCACAGCAGCCACCAGCGCTCTGTGCAGGAGTGTAAGAAGAAGATGGTACCGACAGGAGGAGGGTGAAGGAGAAGGTGGCTGCCATCAGGGCGGCACGTGCTGCAACAGGCGGAGGCCAGCCGGAGGTGGTGCAGCTGACACTGGCAGAGGACAGGCTCACTGCAAGCATGCAGTGCAGTGCCATTGAGGGTGTTCCAGGAAGTGGCTTCAGACAGGTGGTAGCTCATCACTGCATGATACATCATGGTCTGTCGGGGGAGGGTAGATCACATGCACTAACGTGACCTTACTTTCTGTTACAGATCCTGTGCATTCTGCAGGGGTCAGCGGGAGGGTCTGTCCACTGCGGACAGTTATGTGGAGTTGGAGGAGGACCATCCACTCGCAGGTAGCCGCAAGCATTGCAACAGTGGGTCCGCCTGGCTGTCAACACTGATGTCGTTGAGACAGGTGTGGGGGAGGCCCTTCCTGTGTCTCAGCGTTCTGGTGTCCAAGGATGCCAGCACACTGTGGCTGTGGCACAGACCTGCACCAATGATGATGACACGACCGTTATGGGCAGTGACATGTGTGTGTCACGGAATGGACACACAGCAGGCCAGCTCACGCCCATGGACCTGGCTGGTTCCGACGTGTGTGCCAGTGTGTCAGCACAGTCCCAGGCTGTGCCTGTCAGCACCAGTGGGGCAGCACCGGTGGCTGGTCAGGACAGTGGCACTGTTGTGGCCACAGCGGTGGAACAACCGATCCCTTGGGCACAGCAGGTGGAGGGGCAGCAGCAGCAGCAGTCGCCCACCGGGACTGGGGGTTCAGGGTTCAGCGGTGGCATCTGTGCACCGCCTGTGGACTTGCCCATACCAGGTCCTGGTGTGCAGTGCCCACCCTCATGGGGTGCTGAACATCAGGCCCTTCCATACCCTGAGGGATGGGATGCCGAGGTGGCAGACGACCTCTTTGATGAGCACACCCGCCTACTGCAGGCATCAGTACAGCAGTAGATGTGGCTTGCAACATCCGTGGAGGCACTGTGTGTGGCTCTGGAGCGGGTCGAGGAGTGACTCAGCAGGGACACCGATAGGATCCTGTCACAGATTGTCCAGTTGCGGGAGGATGTGACCACTGCCATTGACAGGCAAACACAGGCATTGGTCGCTGTCATGGCCACAATGGGCACACAGTCAGATGCCCATGTGTCACTCACACCACGCAGTTTGCTATCCACTCCCCGTTCCCGGCATCGTGTGACACCCACCCTGTCGACGCCGGGTTCAGCTGTGGGCATCCTGAGCACTCCTGGTGCAGGTATGTTCGGTATGCTGCAGACCCCTGTGTGGGCACGGTCACGTTCGCGCGGTGGAACCCCTGGTGGACCATCGGTGCCACCCCATGAGGCCCATGGTCAGCCTGCCAGTGCTGCTGGGTCTCGGTTGGGTCACCCATGCATCCGAGGTGGACGTAGCACTGTGCTGCAAGACTGACCTGTCTCCCAGCAAGGGCACTGTCTGGTGCTGCCCTGTGTGCATTGTGTGTTTCAGTGGGCAGTGCACTGGTGGGTGCCCGGCCCTGCACGTACACACACGGTCCACCTGCACACCCTCCTGACTGCTGTCCACAGGTATGTGCATGATGATGTCTGCATTGTGCTGGGCACCAAGTGCGATGGTGCCCAGCATCTGACACACGCATAGACAGTCAGTGGATGTGGTGGCCTGTGGACATGTGTGTTGCTATTGTTTGTATTCCGGCTCTGTTTTGCACCTGACCCTGTGCACTTTGTGCCTATTGTGTGCGTGTGTGTGTGTGTCCGTCCACGTGGCATGTTACTGTTCACCCCTTCCTGGTTGTATGTGTGTGCTTCTGTGCCCTGCCACATCCCTTGCCAGCATGCACTCCTGGTGTGTTTCCATGTGTGTATGTGGGTTGTGCCCTAGCCACTGGTGGTTGCACATGGCCCCATGACTTACCTGTGTTGGCTGAAGTGCTCCTCTGTGATGGTGTCCCGGTGCAGCTGTGCCAGCCGGATCAGTCGGGGGTCCCGTCGGCCAAGGGGGGGGCTGCCCATCCCCATCATCACCGTCATCACCGTCGTCCCCATCGCTGTCCCCCTCTTCGACCTGTATGGCTATCCCACAGTCTTTGGCCATGTTGTGCAGGATACAACAGGCCAGGAATATCCCACAGGCCTTTGAGGGGCTATACTGTAGGGCACCGCCAGAGGTGTCCAGGCAACGGAAACGCGCCTTCAGTATCCCAAACACCCACTCAATGATGTTGTGTGTGGTGGCATATGCCTCATTGAAGCATTGCTGCGATGGGGTCGTGGGCTGCCGGTAGGGTGTAAGCAGCCAGGGACGGAGTGGGTATCCACTGTCACCTGTGTGGAGATAGTGGAGGTTAGTGTCTTGTTCAGGCTCAGACTGCCCCAAACCCTGTGGGCCACACCCATGGCACCTCTGGCTTACCCCCCCTTGCCCACGATTTGTCAGTTCTTCATACATACTCACCCACTAGATGACCTGTGGGGATGTCCCCACTCTCAAATCAATGGCACAGTGCCGACTGGTGCCAGATGAAGGAATCATGTGCTCCCCCAGGGTGCGTGGCACAGACATTGATGATGCGCCCACTGGCATCACACACCACATGGAAGTTGACACTGGCATATCCCTTCTGATTCATGTAGGTGGCCCCATCGGGGCCAGGTGGTGTGGGATGGCCACGGGGTGCAGTCTATCACCCTAGCATGCAGGCATCGTGCTACCCTGTGGAACTCCTGTATGTTTGCTGTGTGCTCCGGCTCGCTGCTGGGGAAATGTATGTACTCCAGGCATGTTGGCAGCAGTGCGCTGAGGAATTGGGTGAGGATGCATGATGTGGCTGACTGTGTTATGCCTGTGGTATCCCTGTTGGTCTCTGGAAGGTACCGTGGTGAGCAAGCACATGCAGGCTGTTACCTTTGTCTCCACTGACAGAGCATGACTCCGTCGTGGGTGCCTGCATCACATCACTGCACAGCTCACAGAGCCACCTCAGTATTGCCCTGTTCAGGCAGTACCAGCCCACAATCTCAACATCTGTGTACAGCTCAAAGCTGGTGCTGGCTCGGTACTGCCTGTTGAGGGCATACTGCCTACGGGCCCTTCCACGGCCACGTCCCCCTGCAGCATGCCTTCTCACCCCCCTCATTCACGGCATCCATGTGGAAGGTGGCACTGTCCATGTCCCTGGCTTGTGTTCCCCAGCTGATGTTACTTTGTTCCCCGCTGTCCTGACTGCTACCTCCCTGCACTGGGTACACCTACTGGCCTCTGCACTCTGTGGCCCCACACACTTCCCTTGCCCCTCTTCTGTGGTGTGGTTTCCTGGCCTGCCCTCTTTCTCCCTATTTCTCTGTGCTTGTCTCTGACTTATGTGGCTTCCTGTAGCGTTCTTGCACCTCTTCCTTGCTCCCTTTTATTTTGGCTCATTTCCGCTATGGCGCAACTTCCGCCTGCTCGGCTGTTGCGCATTCGCAAGTCTTTGAACATCGTGACTGTGCACTTTATGCATGGTTACACCCCTTTGGTTGCACATGCCTTCATTATCATTGCGCTGTTGCTCAGCATGTTTTCAGTGGCACAACTGCCTCCCTGCTGGAATATCGCAGAATGGCGATTTTCTGACTTGGCGCTGGCACAACCCTATTGCGCATTGCACAACCCTTTTGAATATCCAGCCCATGGTGTTTTATTTTTATTTAGTGTTTGTTGACCGGGTAAGTGCACTAGACAAATCCTGCCTATTTTCAGGCACGACCCGAAATAATATGTGACATCACCTCACGAGATCATGAGGTGTTGTTGCTAAGCAACAGTATGCTGTGCTGTCTAAACGCACAGCCTACGCGGCCAGGCTCTAAAGGGCTTAGCACTGAACTTGTGTATTATGTACTGCTTGTGTTTTTATTGACTTGAACTCAATATTGTATTTTGCTAAGATCTTTTAATACACTGGGCTGGATATTCAAAAGGGTTGCGCCTACGCGCAATAGGGTTGCGCCTCACGCAAGTCTGAAATTGCACCATTCTGCCATATTCAGCAGGAGGCAGTTGCGCCCCAAGTCAAGCTGAGCAACAGTGCAATGCTAATGAAGGCATGCTGAACTGGAGGGGAGGAATCATGATAAACTGCACAGCCTGATATTCAGCATGCTGTGGAGTTGTGCAGACACAACCCCAACCTGCGCCTGCACAACTTTGAGCAAAAAAAGGAGTAAGTCGAGAGCCACCCAAAGGTGAGCTGCCGCATTGCAGGCACAACACAGCAGCTGCCACCTGTGGATGGCCCTCGTCAGACTCCCATGTGCTCCTGCAGCCCAATCTGGGCATATAGTAACCCCTCCTCCGACTGGCCCAATCAAGGGCATAATAGAAGAAACCCCTCCCCTGACTGGCCCGATCGCAGGCATAAGTGTAAAACCCCCACCTCCGACCAGCCCGATCGCGGGCATCAGTGACAAAACCCCCACCCCCACTAGGCCGATCATGGCAGAACAGATTTCAACCCCCAAGAACATATCCCTGGTGGTCTAGTGGACCTCAAAGCCCGATCGCAGGCATTAGAGTCCACCCCTCATGGTCCACCTACCCTGGTGATCTAGTGGCCCCACCCCACCCACCCACGAGTCCCACCGCTCCCCCCTCGGCGTCGGCGGGCGGCAGCATCCCACCCGCCGCCGCCGGGCCACCGCTGACTGACTGTTGGGCTGCACGCCCATTGGTTCAGAGCAAGAGCCAATGACGGCAGCCCATACCATACAAGGCAGTCCAGATATGTGAATAAATGAATTCATTCATTCATTATATGTTCTGGGGAGGGGTTGAATTGTTCTGCCCGCGATCGGGCTAGTGGGGTGGGTTTTGTCACTGATACCCGCGATCTGGCTGGTCAGGGGTGGTTTTTTTTTTTACACTTATGCCCACGATGGGGCCAGTCGGGGAGGGGGTTTGTCACTTATGCCCGTGATCGGGCCAGTCAGGGGGAGGTGGGGTTTCTTCTATTATGCCTGCGATCAGGCTGCAGGGGGCGTCGGTCCCCGACGGCTGCTGCCTGGCAGGGCGCCAGGCGCAAGTCCTCGGGGATCGGTGCACCTGCATGCTAATGGCATGCAAATGGGGCCATAAATAGATGCAAATGACCCCCCCACGCCTTGCATGAATTATGGCCCCATTTGCATGTCACCTTTTGAATATCGGAAATTTGCGCATGGCGCAATGGAACTTGTGCCACCACATCTTGAATGCTCCACTCTGACCACTTGCGGATGCAAGTTCCACTGCACCATGCACAGTGGTTGTGAAGAAGATTCAGCGAGTTGCTCAATAGCTTAACTCCATTGAATATCACCCTCGCCACTCCCCGCGCAACTATTTTGTGCAGCGCAAGGGCTTGCACCACAGAATGGCGCAGTTTGAATATCCAGCCCACTATATTTATCAATATGCTACATGTAATCTGACTATACATGCACTATGTGCTTCTGCATTAGATTAAAATGAATTGTTAAATTATTAACCATGTACTGACCGTATTCTATATTAAAGGATAATTTTATAATATATAGCTGGGTGGGAGAGTATCCATTCAAAATTTCTAATTTTGAACTTTCCTGAGATTTATTGTCTGTTCCTTTATGACAGGTTTCTTAGAAAATGTTCTTTTCTGCAGAAGTATGAAGTGTGGAACTAATGTTTGTGGGGGATGGAAAAGAAAACTGTCATAAAGGAACAGACAAGAAATCTGAGGAAAGTTAAGAATTAGAAATTTTGAATGTGGAAACTTCTCCCCACAACGCTATATATTAAAAATTCTCCTTTAATATAGAATAAGTCTGTATCGTGGTTAATAATTTAACAATTTATTTAATCTAATGCAGAAGCACATAGTACATGGTATAGTCAGACTGCATGTAGCATACTGATAAATATAGTGTATTAAAGAACTTAGCAAATACAATATTAAGTTCAAGTCAATAAAACACAAGAGGTACATAACACGAAGTTCAGTGCTAAGCCCTTTAGAGCCTGGCCACCTAGGCTGCATTTAGACAGCATAGCGCATTGTTGCTTAGCAACAACACCTCCTGCTCTTGGTGAGGTGATGTCACATATTCACACCATGTGACTAGGCGGTCAGGCTCAAGAGGAAATGCTGGCAACCTCACAAACACTTGCTCTGTGTGCACCATGAAGTGAGGAACTCAGCAGTTCTTTACTGCAGCAGGTAAAAACTTTAAAACCCTTTTCAATAGAGTGAAACTAGAATAAATTTAACAGGCTAGTAAATGCTGACTGCTTTCAAATGTTACAGGTAAAAAGAACGCTGACTACAGGCATTAAGAATAGGTCAGCACCTTACAGAAACAAAATGTTTTTTTGACTGCAGCATGTAAAATCTTTAAAACCCTTTCAAACAGAGTGAAACATGAACAAATTTAACAGGGTAGTAAATGCTGATTGCTTTCACATGTTACAGGTAAAAAGAACGCTGAATACAGGCATCAAGAAAGGTCAGCACTTAACAGAAACAAAACAGGTGCTTTCAGTTAAAAGCGGGTATTTATTATTTAAAGGCGTTAACTAAACACTCAGTGGCACTGCGGATATTGAGTGGTTGAACATCTAAAAATAAAATAAGTAAAAGGGTGCATGCTCTGTAAAACTTTTACATTTAGTAATGAAACCTGACAGAGGTAGTAGCATAGAGTAATAGAAACATAAATGGAGTGAATACATCCGTTACCAACGGTAGAAAACGTTTAACACAAGTAATGAAAATGCAGTTTTAGCACAATAACGAAAGATTTTAAAAAATTGTTTATTTTCCTATTTTAGCTAACTGGGAGAGAAACAAAGCAGAACTCCAGGAAGGGTCACTGATGAATCTGAGCAACTGAAATAAAATTAAGGAAACTGTTTAAGTAACATGTTACTGAATATATAAGGAACAACTGAGCTGAAACTAATGCAATGTATAAGGCATGCCAGATAGTAAAAAAAGTGTGTTTAAGCCCTGGGCTAATTACAAGTAGGTAAGGCATAGAGTGATGTGTAAACACCTTGAAAAGTGAACTAGAAATAATATCAGTGGACATAAAAGTATGGTTTTAAATACAATGAGTCGTTCAGTGGTGCAAGTGTCCATGGCAACTTTTTCTTAGTAAAAAATGGGAACCTTATTTTGATTGCTGTTAAAGAAAAGCAGTACTTCAAAAGTGATATATTCTTGTGAAACTAATAAATGTATTTATAATTTATTTAACAGGCCCTTTGAAAAAGCACTTGTGGTGCGAAACGTCAGGGCACATGAAATTATCAAACATAAAATAAAAAAGAAGTTTTTAAATGAAGATTTGGATTCCTTCAGTTTTTGTCTGATAACCTCTATTAACCAAGCTTGTTTACAAGCCTCTTATATGGAACTTGTAAGAAAAGGCTACTGAAATCCAGGTAGGCCACATCCACCGCTCCCCGATCCACTTCCACCTCAAGTTGTTGGAGATGTTAATATATTTTCCTACAGTGGCCTACAAGACTTCAGCATGGCATTTGTACAGTGGTAGGCAGAGATATGCCCCAGCAAATCATTATATATAGTGTATATGGGTATATCACAGGAAACTCACACCTGTAATCTCTACATCAGAGCGCATTGGCTCATGCTCAGTGGCGGTTAAAGTACCAAACCTGTCTGCTGGCCAGGAAGATCTGCTTGGCACACTCCCTCCAGGGGTCTGTCAACTTCTGGTGCCTTGCATTAACCCTAGGCACACACGTAACTCTGAGCACCAGTTCATCATAATTCCGAAATGTCGAACCTCACAAGGATAAAGGTCCTTTGCTCACTGTGCTCTGCTGTGGTTCAACTCCCTCCAGGAATATACTGTGTGCTTGCCCATGCTGGGTGCTTTCAAAGTCCGCCTCAAATGCCATATGATATACAAATCCTGTTGTGACTGTCGCCACTAGCTCCACCACTCCTACCACCCTCTCCATTACTTCCATCTGCAGCGCCATCATTCCTAATCCCCCTCCCACCGGAACCTGTCCTCCCTTCCACATCCCCTCTCCTTCCACACTCACCTCTTTGCCACCATGGTTGTACCCTCCCCTTCCTCTCTGCTAACCTATTACCACACTATCTCATTGCTTTTGGCACTTGGGGCTCCCACCCTTACACTTAACATCTTTATAAGCACCCCTGCAGCTGAAAACTGAATGGTAGCCCCGTTGGGCATCGTAACCTGAATGTATACTGTACTCTCCCTTGCTCATGACTTGTTTTGTGTTTTATTATATAATGCTGTTTTATTCCTTGTTAAATTGCAATTCCTCTGTACAAACTCACCTACCTGATGTGGAACATATGTAAAGAGCTCTGAGCTCAAATGGTTTAATCTGAGATTTAAATAAATACATAAATAAAAAAAATTCCATTGAAATGAATGATTATTTCCTGTGAAATATCTAGCTATGTCTAGCTATAGTATACTGGGACATATATTTGGCTACCACTGTACTTCATACTAACTCATTTAATGAAGGACTTGGGGCAGTCTTCCACTAATCTCAACTTGTGAAGTTATGGTCATTAGGTATGGCCACAAACCTTAGCCTAGGCTAAATTAAATTACCACTTACACTCTGAAAAATAAAAATGTATTTCTCTTAAGTACATGATATGTAAAAGATTCTGGGACTAATACTAAATGCCAACCTTTTTTGTTTATGCAGTACATATAATACATACATATATACAGTACAGTGGTAGCCAGTGACATGATGCAGAATATTCAGATATATTACAGTGTATCACAGGAAATTCCCATTCATTTCAATTGGCTTTCCTGCAATATTTCTTGATACACTTTATATCTGGGTGCAGTCTATCTTGTCACTGACTACCACTGTATGGTATGAGCACAGCCAGAATAAACACTGTTAGGCATCATTGGGCTTGAATAAGATATTGGCCTGGTAAAGTGCATATGGATGCAGATTCCCATTCAAGAAACCCATTGGATATTTAAGCAATAATATACAATAGAGTGTGTGTTGTGCTGGCATATGCCATGTCTTGGGTGGTTGAAGCATGAGGCTGCAGGCCGAGTGCGTTCAACACCTGAGAAGTGATGTTTTTCCAGCACAACACACATCCCTGGAGTGCATTATTGCTATGATATGATAGCTTGTTTATATATATAAAAAAAAAAATCACAAAAACAAAACATTTTTATAAAAAAAAAAAAAAAAAGATTTTGACTTCATTTTCAGTGTGGAGGTATATGTAGAAAAAAGTTATTTTGTCTTGACCAGTAGGTGATGCTGTAAGTTAATTTAGTATATTTGCACATTCCCCCACTCCTTCTACTTTAGTGCAGCCTTGGCCTCTCTTCCCATCAGAGGATAAGTGTTGGTTGCAATGGGGAGCTGTGTTTTACCAAGTTAAATTCTGTGAGTTGTGAGTGGGACTGGGAGAAAACTGTTTAAGATAAGCCAGCGATCGCAATTCAGGGAGTACAGTGAGTACTACCATGCTCATAACACTCGGCTGCAGCTTCCTGGACACCAAGTAACCAGTGGTCATTTAAGAAGATCACATGCAGTGACTATCCAACAATATTTAAAATATAGTTATTTGAAGTTTGTGGCTGACCTGGGACTAGGAGAATGGCAAGCCCTATGAGCGGTGGGCGAGGAGGTGAATTGGCGCTCACTTCAGTTGCCTTGTGAGCAGTGAATTAAAACAAACAAACTGTGCTTTGGCTTGGCAGGTTTCACTGGAAGCTGTGGTCTGCAAGAAGTCTGGAAATAAACATAGTTTTTGTAGTGACAGGTTGTATGGCAGGATTGCAGTAAGTGAGGAAGTATGTGGACTGATTCATTTTCATGTGTTACGTGTGAGGAAGCCATGTGTCTGCTGTACCTTGATAAATTATATTGTGCTTGGATAACATCACTGTTCAAGATGGCTACTGACCAATCGGCTTCTTGGAAACCTTTTCTGCTATTGTATAATCAAAATTATGTACAGGGTATAGAAACAGTAACACCAGAGGTGATTTCTGCAGTTTAATAATCCAAACAGTTGGAGCTGATGCTACTGAAATAGCTAACCTGAACATCATCTCAGTATGGCAGGAAAGTATTGCAGCAGCTTGACTGAATCTTCCCCAGTGTTATCTCAAGTAACAACATGGCCAAGGAGATGGAGGCATTAGAGACGATCTTGCTTTTAAAAGCAGAAGTCTGGGACCCAAAGCCAAAAATGGAGAAGTGCAAGTGCAGCATTCCAAAGCATTTGCACAGAGTGAGCAAATTACAGACTAACAGGATCTTATACTCTAATACTGAAGCACGTCTGAAAACATGGGACATTTGGGAACAGAGTGTGAGATGGCTCATTAGGGATAGATTTTTCTGACTCTTTGTGCAGAAAGTTGTGGAAACCTATTTGTATTTTGTATTTGTATTTGTATTTGTATTTTTGTGTTATCAGGAAAAGGCTCCATTGAGCAATGATCTTTTGCAAGGAGGTCCTGTTTAGGACAGCAAAAAGAATTGCAGTACACATAGGTAATAGAATACAGTAATGATATATAACACAGAACTGAATATAACACTGAACAATCAAGGTAAAAATAAATGCAGTCTCAGTACAAATTTGACAAAGATTAGACGCACTGAATTTATAAAAAAAAAAAGGAAAACATAGTATAATAAGATGTTGGGTTAGGAATATGTAACTGCAGCAGGCAAGAGAATATGGAGAGTAATTTAATAGGCCCATAATGGATACATTAAGTGTAACCCCTAGGTGGCGCTATCCCAAGGGCTACTACCCCTGCCTGCTTGGTTAGTAGCAGGTTAAGGGGCCTGGGTAATGAAACAGGTGCCTCCACCCGGAGATCAGGGTTGTTAGTGGTCAAGTTAACCTGGGCACAGCCCTCCAGGACACTGTAAGCCCCCCTCTTTCCCTTCTAGTGGCCTGAACAATATACAATAATTACTTTAACAACAACCCTTATTCACCAGGCAATTACCCGTATTGTTTGCACTTGCCACCAGGGCTGGTTCCTCTAGCTTGACCCTGGGGACCCTGTAAAACAGGTTAAGCACAACAAATAGCAACAGTACAGATACGTTTGGCACAAACTGGAACCACAGTCAGGTTAAATGCAAACAAAGCTAAATCTGATTTATTCAGGGGACTTGAACAAAGGAGGGCATAATCAGGTTGATTTGGTTAAAGCTATATTAATCAGACAGTTCGCATGCAGTTCAGAGTCCCTACGCGTCACACACTCTGGGTACCCAGGTAGGAAAACAGTGGGCTAGCCAGGAGCGTTGCAGGTTGGAGCCCTGTTATGGAAGAAAGCAACATGATCCCAGGCCGGTCTCTTGTTTGACTTTCTCTGCGTAGCAGGTATTCTGGCTGCGCCAGTGTAGCAGGGCCCAGGCAAACAGAAATGGATACAGATTCAGTCCGTGGAGCTGGATACAGCCTCCAGCAAGCAAACCGCAGTTCAGACACACAGTGGGGAACCAAATCACGACCCACAAAAAGCACACAGCACATTCACATGTAAGAAAATTCCGCTGTACCAGGCAAATGGCTCTCCAGTCGCAATTACAGAGTCTCTGCACAATCCGGGAGATCAGAGGAGCAGGAAATCCTGACAGGCTGCTCAGCATTCAGCAAATCTTGGTCTTCTTCAGGTTAAAGCCTGGTCACAATTCAGTGGCTTAATTCGCTCTCCAAATTCGGATTCAGTCTGAAAAGCACAAGTTCCCTCTCAGGAACAGCAGGCAGGCATGCAGGCCAAACTCGGGCCTTTCCACAGTTCTTCCATGCTAATCCACTACGAATTGCTGCTCGAACTATCTCAAGCTGTTACTTCTTCACTTCCCAGGTCAGATCTAACTGAAACTGCAAGCAGTGTAGGACTTTCCCAAGATCTAAAAGATTCGGTTTGGCTGATCTGTCTGTCAGTCACAACAAGGCTCCCCTCCAGGTTATTTTATGCGCCAAAAGCCCAAAACTACAATTCCTACAAGTTTTGGCCCCACCAAAGCTCCTGTAGGCAGGCTCTATTTTAGAGTCCCAAATGTACTGATAGGCCCATTCTGCAGTTCAGGACCAAGATGATGGAAGCAAACAGAACTGTCCAGGCTGCAAAGAAGTCAGGTTAGAACAAACTGCAATATTATTACTACTCTAACAAATGATCAGCAAACAAGTACATCTTCTAACAGACCTCTCTCAGATTACTTATGACTTCAATCCAGGCAGCTCTTAAAGAGACAGTACACAGAGGCTATACAGGCACTCTCTGGCAATACATTTAAACTGCTAAAACGCAGAACACCAGCCTGGCAGTAAGCATTTAAGCAAGCTCAAGGAAGACTTTTCGAGAACCCCCATTTGTAGGGGGGTTACACCCTTCTCTGCCTGGAGAAAACTTGGCGTCCGTGTCAAGTCTGTACCATCATGCATCATTTAACATAAACTTATTACTTTACTATACATATTCACTACTCTTCATTATACTATAACCATAAGGACGATACTTATGCATGTTTCATACAGGTAACACTGATTCCACTATGATTAACATACTTGTGACATCACAATACTGATTCATGTTATAACTTCCTATACATTAAACAATGTAGAGAGTGCCCTTCCCTATCAACTAACTTGGGGCTGGATGGGCAGGGCACCATACTGAGAAGGAAGAACAACCTGGAACTGGCCATTAAGCTCAGTTTGGGTAGTGAGCTCTGAGAAATATTAACACCTTTGTGAACCACATTGAGAGGCAAATCCACTGGCCTCCCGGAAAAATCATAACTGAAGTGCAATACTAGCTTGACAGCTTGGCCAGTCTTTCTGGGGGGAATAGCCACAGTCTCTGTACTTTCAGCACTAACTTTTGAGCTTTCGTCACTTGTGAGGGGTGCTCCTGCATGGATGAGAATGTCCAAACCGTGAACACCGTCAGCTCCTTGCTGTTTCTATAACACTTTGCTCATTATTATCCTCTGACAAAGGCCCAGGTTGCTCATTTTTAAGAGGCTCTAGCACAATTAGGCTTTGCGGCACTGAAGGGGGGCTGTCAACAGTCTCACATTGTTGTTCAGGTTCTGGTGTGTCACCAGGAGACTCAGACCATCAGCCCCTTCTTCGGGCAATTCACGCAGTTCCACAAAACAGAGTCTGCAATCTCAGATGTGATGCTTTGCACCTCACTTTTAGGGAGCATTGGTTCCAAGGATGAAGCTGGGGGTTAGGCAGTCCAGAAGGCCCAGCTTCATCCCCACAATTAGTCATAGGGTTACCTTGAAACAGCTGACTCAATTCATAGGAGGGGTAATAGGCATTGTCACACTTACTATCGTTAGAGGTGGACTGACGGTCATTATCATTCTGGGCCTGCTGTGAGGGAAACCTTAACTCTGTAACTACTGGGGTAGGTTGACTCAGTCTCTCTTTTTGCAGCAGCATGAGTCACTGGCCCAGGGGAGGCAATATCTGCTGGCTCAGCTTCAATAATAACTTGGCTGATAGGCAACAAGTGGTTACGGTGCATGGTCTTGACAGCTTTGAAGTTTTATTTTTTGGGCATACCTTGTATATTGGTAGATCATCCAACTTTCCAACTACTACATGAGGAAGATGGTGTCACTTACCAGCAATTTTGTGCTTGCCATGTAGCCACAAATTGCGTAACAACACACGGTCTCCGGACTGTAGCTCTTGAGCCTTTACTTTCTTGTCATGCCTCTCTTTGTTGGTGAGATTTCTTTTAGTGATCATTGTCTGGGGCCAGTTGATATGCATGGTTCAATTGAGCTTTCAGTTTCTGTACATACTGCAGGTAGTTTTCAGCTCGGACCCCATCTGATGAGACACCAAAACAGACATCAACTGGCAGGCGGGCCTCCCTCCCAAACATGAGGCGGTAGGGGGAGAACCCAGTAGCATAATTTTTGGTGCAATTGTACTCATGTACCAAGATGCTAATGTGCCTCCACTTATGCTTGTGTCTTTGGGTGGAGGTGCCAGCATGTCTAGAAGGGTGCAGCTAAAACGCTCTGGTTAAGGGGTCCCTCGCGGGTGATAGGGGTGGTTCTTGACTTCCGCACCCCCACAGAAAAGCATTTCTTCGATTAGCTGACTTAAAGTCTCTGCTTTGGTCAGAGTGCATCCACTGGGGGGCACCATAGTGGACAAATAATTTTTCCACTGGCACCTTGGCCATGGTAGAGGCTTTTTGATCTTTAGTTGGAAAAGCTTGTGCATACCATGTGAAATGATCCATAACCACTAACACATTGCCAAAATTCCATTGATCAGGTTCTAAACACAAAAAATCTATGCAGACCAGTTCCATGGGGGCGCTGGTAGTGATATTGACAAGGGGGGGGCATCCCTCTGAGGCAGGGCTTTTCTTTGGAGGCAATGACTACAGGTCTTTACATGGTGCTCAACATCGGCCACCATCTTGGGCCAGTAGAATCGAGATCGTACCAGGTCAAGAGTTCTGTCAATACTGAGGTGCCCCATGTGATTGTGGAGGGACCTCAGTACCAAATCTTTAAAGGCCATGGGAAGGACCAATTGCTACTTATCTACTCAACCACTGTGATCCACTGTCTCTCTGTATAACAACTGATTGTGTAACTTCAACCTGGGGTCTTCTTTAAACAATAGGGCAGTTCGCAAGTCAGGGGAATGCAACTGGGACACATCTTTCCCTGCACACAAGGCATCGAGTGCTGGCTGAATCATAAGATCTTGAGATTGAGCCCACTGGGTGCTGTCATTGTCAAATTGAGGTAGTTCACTAATATCTAGAGCAGAGAAATGGCAATAGGCAGCCGGCATGCAGGTATCAGGAGGGCCCAAGCAATCAACTAGACAGTCCACTGTCTCCGAGACATCTGTTCATCTCTATCAAACTTTTGGCACAATGCTCAGATGTCTGGCTCAGACAACCTGACCCAATCATTCTTAGAGACTGGCCTTCGTGACAGGCGCCAGCATCAATACTGTTCAGTCCTGGCCTGTATTCGACAGCATAATCATAGGTTGATAAAGCAGCGAGCCACCGGTGCCCAGTGGCATCCAGCTTAGCTGAAGTCTGTACATAGGTTAACAGGTTATTGTTGGTCTTCACCAATATCTTTGCCCGATAGAGGTACTCATGAAACTGGTCAACAATGGCCCATTATAGGGCAAGGAACTCCAGCTTGTGCACAGGATAGTTTCGTTCTGACGGGGTCAAGCTCCTGCTGGCAAAAGCCACTGATCTCAAACCATCCTCATGGTCTTGATACAGCACAGCTCTTAGGCCCTGCAGACTAGCATCCATATGCAGCACATAGGGCTTGGTAGGGTCAGCATAGGTGAGGATGGGGGCATGGGTGAGCTGGTATATGACTTCGTGGAAGGCTGGTTCACATTCGGTTGTCCAGTGGGGCCCAAAAGGTTCACCTGTTTGGAAGTATACTTTCTCAGGTTCTTTGACAGCCTCTTTCTTGTATTTATGGTTTGGTGGGGGGGGGGTAACCCTGGGTGAGATTCAGGAGAGGGTGAATCACCTTGGAATAGTCTTTTTATGAACCTGCGGTAGTAGCCACAGAACCCCAGGAAACGTTGCCGTTCTTTCAAATTATGGGGCTGGGGCCAAGTAGTCAGTGACTCAACCTTACTTGGATCGGTCTCTATCCCTTCTGTAGATACTATGTGCCCCACATACTTCACGGAGGTTTGAAAAAACTGGCACTTGTCAATGGATAGCTTGAGGCTGAAGTTTTCCAACTGGTCTAGGACTTTAAACAGTTGGGTCTCATGCTCCTCTAATGTGCGTCCGAACACAATGACATCATCTAGGTACACTAGGCATTCCAGCAAGTTCATATCTCCCCGTAGGTTCCATCAGTCACTGAAAGGTGGCTGGGGCACCGAAATCCCTGTGGCATTCTCAGAAATTCGTAGAACCCCAAAGGACAGATGAAGGCTGTTTTCTCATGGTCCTCCGGGGCCATTGGAATCTGGTAATATCCGCTGCAAAGATCCAATACTGAGAACCATTTGCTCCCATTCAAGCAATCCAGGGCATCTTGTATATGGGGCATGGTGTATTGATCTGGGACGGTCCGCCAGTTCAGGGTTCAATAATCAACATGCATCCTCACTGACCTATTCTTATGCACAACCACAATGGGAGAGGCATATTGGCTCCTTGATTCCTGTATCATGCCAGCAGTGAGCATTTCCTGCAGGTGTCTCCTCACATAATCTATGTCCGCTGGGGTGAGGCATCAGGATCTCTCTTAAAATGGCTGGTCATCATGCAGGCATCTATGATGTTCTGCACCCTGGACACACCCCATGTCCCATTCATTTAATGAAAACACTTGATCTCTCTGGGCGAGTTTCTTGCTAATCCTAGCCTTCCATTCAGCTGACAGCAGGGAGTCACCAAAGTCAAATAAGTCCGGAGTCACTCTCTCCTTTTGGCCAGAGTACTTGTTATTGGGTAATACTGCAGTGTCTGCGCAGTGTACTGTAGCTAGAATTCATCCTCTGTTCACCTGGACCTCCCGATCTGACACATTTCTAATCAGGACCATCACTCGTCATGCATAGGCATGAGCACGGGCAGGCAAGATGCTGGGTTTAACCAATATTCCTTCTGGCAACTTTCCATCACCTGGTGCATCCAACATTAATATTTTGTTCTTTATGTTTCTCTTTAGGCAGACTTCTCCATGGATTGTGCACTGGGCATTGGGGGCCAATACCAAGGAGTCTGGTTCCTTTTTCCACACTATCCCCACTGGCTCATCTGGGTCCTCTTCATTAGGTTTCTGTTGTAAGTCATATGCCTTTTTTACTAAGGCTGGAATTCTTAGGGCCCATCCAGTCAGTTGCCCTTGTTTCTCATGGCAGATTTGTGCTAGTCTCCCAAACATGTGGGCATTTGTTCCAATTAACAGGGGAACCCCATCATACAGTCTGGTGGGGGGGACACACTAGGGCCAGTGTCTCTACTTGCTCCTCTACACCAGTTACAGTTGCAGGAAAAGACAACCAGAGGTGGACATATCCTAGGTAGGGATAAGACTTGTCGCTCAGCCCCCGCATATGTAGGCCTTCCAGGGATTGTAATGGCACATCAGATAAGTGTTTGTCATACCAGTCCTGAAATACAATGGTCACTTGCAACCCACTGTTAAGCACAGCCTGAGTAGGAATACCATTCACAGCCACAGTAGTCTTCATTGAAAGGACCACTATTTTTTGGACCAGTCTGGAGAGACAACAGCAGGGGCCTGGACAGCCGATTTAGCCACAGTGAGGTTTGAGTTAGGATGGCCGAAGCCTTCACTGCAGACATTTCGTGCACCCATTGACCACTGACTCGTTTTCCGAAGCTCTCCTTGAAGCCGGTTCACCACTTTCTCTAAACCCTTCTGAGACTGGTTTTCCTTCTTCATATGGCCATCCTTGCCACAATTGTGACAAATGACAGGTTCTCGGGGCATCCTTGGGGAAAACCTAGCAAAGGATGCTGGAGCATTGACGGGAGATTGTGATCTGACTTCTGCTGGTAGTGTACCATGTCTCAAAAGTTCCTTTAGGGTGGCAGTCAATTCCTTGAGCTCAGCCGAGAAGCCACCCTCAGTAGAGGATGCCTGAGGTGCACCCCACCCGCATAACAGTCACGTCCTGACAGGGGCCAGGGTCTCTGTCAGCAGGGCATACCAGTGAGCACGCACCGGTTGTACTTTTTCTGACTTCCTTCAGCAACTCCTCCTCCCACCATTTAACCCATGGTGGGACACCTGAGTGGTCTCCAATTTGGAAGGGTCTTCGGTGCCATGATCACTTGGGCTGCACTCACCCCATTTATACAATCTCTTTCTTCACCTTCTACCTCCCGGAGTTTTTATCAAGTCACAGTAGTCTGGTGGGTTACCTCTTCTATCCTGGAGCCTTAACTGGATGATCTGCAGTTTAGAATGCTTAGCATGTTGCAGTATGTGCCCCAATCTCACACGGTTCAAATCACTGGTGGCTACCCCACTTTTCTGGTAAGCCTTCTGCAGAGCTCCTTCTAGGCGAGTAACATACACAGACAAACTTTCCCCCTTCCATTGTTTCGTACCTTGAAATTTCCACATCAAAGTCTTCCCTGACTCAATGCTTCCAAAACTGCCTTCAAGTACAGATAGGTACTTCTGAACAGATGCATCAGGGTTCGTGGACCTCAAAAATTTAATGGCTTCAAGGGCGGGGCCCCTCAAACTTTCTATGATTCTTTTCCGCTTCTCAGCCTCCGCACACTGCCACTCTGGTACCAAAGGGGCAACATAGTCGATCCAGGTCTCCCAGTCATCCTCCCCCAGGAGGGGTGGGGAGGGTGCCCGAGAAGATTCTCAGCCTTCGGTAGAAGTCATGACTAATGGCAAGTACAGATAAAGGGGCCAGCATTGGCATGGGTACAGAAGGTGGGGAAGTAACAAATGAGGGAAGGGGTGTTGGGGAAGGAACACCCCCAGGTGGCAGGAATAGTTTCTTAAAGTCCTATATGGTTTTCCCTTCCTCCAGCAACAACTTAGCAAATTTCTCCTCAACGTCTCGGATAATGGTGGAGCTCATCCTCCCCAGGGTCTTTACTGTCTTTTGTTTTTTACTCTCCAGGCGGCTAGGACCCCTTCTGAGGCAATAGTCTGTGGCACTTTAGAGCTGTCCATGAGGTCACTACACTCTACCAAGGCTATGAAAGTTTGGGCGATCAAATCAGCCTGTCAACCCACCACCACAGGGTTTTTTAAACATTTAGCTTTGGAGAGTGCTCCCTCTATAGTGTCCTTACTGGTACCCAGGGGAATATCCAGTATAAGCAGAGCATTTTGGGGGTCGATCTCCTGCCTACTACACCACCCCACCAACTGGTGTACAGACATTTCTACTGGGGTAGCCATTAATCTTTAACAATAATTTGTAATATTTGGCCACTAGAAGGCACAAAATCCCAGCGGTGAGCCTCCAAGATGTAACCCCTAGGTGGTGCTATCCCAAGGGCTACTACCCCTGCCTGCTTGGCTATTAGGAGGTTAAGAGGCCTGGGTAATAAAACGGGTGCCTCCACCCGGAGGTCAGGGTTGTTAATGGTCAAGCTAACCTGGGCACAACCCTCCAGGACACTGTGACCCCCCTCTTTCCATCTAGTGGCCTGAACAATATACAATAATTACTCTCACAATGATCCTTATTCACCAGGCAATTACCCACACTGTTTGCACTTACCACCAGGGCTGGTTCCTCTAGCTTGACCCTGGGGACCTCCCTGTAAAACAAGGTTAAGCACAACAAATAGCAGTAGCACAATACTTTTAGCACAAACTGGAACCATAGTCAGATTAAATGCAACAAAATTAAATCTGATTTATTCAGGGGACTTGAACATGGGAGGGGCATAATCAGGTTGATTTGCTTAAAATCTATATTAATCAGACAGTTATGCATGCAGTTCAGAGTCCCTACACGGTCACACACTCTGGGTACACAGGTAGGAAAATGGTGGGCTAACCAGGAATGTTGCAACTGGTTGGGACCCTGTGATGGAAGAAAGCAACATGCACAACATACACTATTTGTAATCCGGAGCCGGAGGGCTCATTTCATGAAAGAAAAGGCAACAAGACAATCGGATGACAACACTTTTAGATTTAGCTGTTGTTGCAGGGAGCTACCCTGATGTTTACTCCTGATACACAATACTGGACACAGGCAGGATGAAATTGAGATAGCAGGTTGTTGAACTGGAGTGCCAAGAGAAATAGGGCCCACACGAATCTCCGAGGCGTCATTCCTGTTCAAGGTGTTGAGCAAGGGGCTGATCCCCAGGCCGGTCTCTTGTCGATGACTTTCTCTGCATAACAGGTATTCTGGCTGGGCCTGTGTAGCAGGGCCCAGGAAAATTGAAATGGATATAGATTCAGTCTGCGCAGCTGGATACAGCCTCCAGCAAGCAAAACACAGTTCAGACACACAATGGGGAACTAAATCATGACCCACTATAGCACACAGCACATTCACGTGAGGAAATTCCACTGTACCAGCGACAATTGCTCTGTGGTCGTGAATTACAGAGTCTCTGCACAATCCGGGAGTTCAGAGGTATCTGAAGTCCTGACAGGCCAATCGCATTCAGCAAATCTTTGCTCTTCCAGAGAGGTTAAAGCCTGGTCAAAATTCAGTGGCTGAATTCACTCTCCAAATTCAGATTCAGTCTGAAAAAGCACAGTTCCTCTCCAGGAACAGCAGGCAGGCAGGCATGCATGCAGGCCAAACTCAAGCCTTCCACAGTTCTCCTGCGTGAATCCACTATAGATTGCTGCTCGAACTATCTCGAGCTGTTACTTCTTCACTTCCCAACTCAGATCTAACTGAAACTGCAAGCAGTGTAAGACTTTCCCCAAGATCCAAAAGGTTCGGTTGGCTGATCTGTCTGTCAGTCACAACAAGGGCACCCACTCCAGGTTATTTTATGTGCCAAAAGCCCAAAACAACAATTCCTACAAGTTTTGGCCCCACCAAGCTCCTGTAGGCAGGCTCCAGTTTAGAGTCCCAAATGTACTGATTGGCCCATCCTGCAGTCCAGGACCAAGATGATGAAAACAAACAGAACTGTCCATGCTGCAAAGAAGGCAGGTTAGAACAAACTGCAATATTATTACCACTCTAACAAATGATCAGCAAACAAGTACATCTTCTAACAGAGCTTTCTCTCAGATTAATTATGACTGCAATCCAGGCAGCTCTTAAAGAGACAGTACACAGAGGCTATACAGGCACTCTCTGCCAATACATTTAAACTGCTAAAATGCAGAACACCAGCCTGGCAGTGAGCATTTAGGCAAGCTCAAGGAAGACTTTTCAGGAAACCCCATTTGTAGGGGGTTACATAAGGTGAACTGCAGTTGCACACATCAGTGCAATGATAGTCTAATAGGTATTAAAAGCATTTCAACTAACTAAGGTGCCAAACTTCAGAGTGTGTTGTAGTTTATTCCAGAGTGAGGGGACAAGCCAACTGAGTGCACTTTTCCCATAATAGGAGAGGTACCTTGATATTTCTAGGAGAATAAAATTGCTTATCCTCAAGCCATACGGACTGACGGCTCTGTAGAAAAGAGCAGTGATATAAAGTGGTGGGGCATTTTGCAAAGTCATGTGGGTTTAGATGCAAAGGTTTTTAACTGCCTTGTGGTTAGGGAGAGCTGTCTTACTGAGGGAACAAAGTATAGCCACTAGCTTACAGTGACTGAGAATGGTGCAGCATTTTTCTGGTGGTGTGTGCAACTTACTTTTATCTGAAAAGAGCAATAGGTATTTGTTCTAAGGAGAACATACTGTGTGGTACATTGTTTGGTACCTTAGCCAAGGATACTACACAGGAAGTACTGTAATTTGGGAACTGTAGTTCTAAAGAGCTCACAGAACTATATACTTGCACAGCCTAGATAAATGGGGCTTTATTTTTAAATTCAGTGTATTTCAAGCACATCTTTGAGGCAGTGTAGTCACTGTGAAACACCGGGAACTTAATTTTAAGCATTTTAAACCATTTTGTAGCTGCTCTGAAACACAGAGGTCACATGACACATGGACCTTATTTCTGGTTTTCAGCTGTATAAAAGCAGCCCCTAGAGCAAGCAGGTGAGTTTAGTCACTAGTTTACAGTGACTGGGAGAACATACTGTGTGATACTTTAGTCAAGGATACTACACAGGAAGTAGTCTGGGAGTTGTAGTTCTAAAGAGCCCAGAGAACTACATATTTGAACAGCCTTGATAAATGGGGTTTTGTTTTAAATTCAGCATATTTCATGCACCTCTGTGAGGCAGTGTAGCCACTTTGAAACACTGGGAACTTAATTTTAAGCATTTTAAATCATTTTGTAGCTACTCTAAAACACAGAGGTCACATGACACAGACCTTATTTCCTGTTTTCAGCAGTACTAAAGCAGCCCTAGGGTGAGCGGTGAGCGTGCTCAAAGCGCATACAAAGACATGTGTATAGAGCATGTCTACCATGTCCAGTGGGAACTCGGCAACTGTGCACCAGGTATCTTATTTTGTATTACCAGGAAGTTATTAGGTGGAGTTAGCATTCTGAGTTTCATACTGTGTACCACAGGAAACACATAGTAGTAGAAGCAAGGTGAAGGATAGCACATTTGACACTTAAACTAATAAAATGGACAAGATTATGACTTAGTGTGGGAATTATGAAATGTTTGTTTATGGACAACAAGGAAAAATTACATGTGCATTAAATGTATCCAAGTGAAGGAACTGATAAAGGAGGTCAAAGGCTAACAGGAAGGTTGGAAATATGGAGTTAAATAGTGAATTTAGAAATGTTTATTGACAGTTCAACAAATAAAACTATAGAGGGAAAGATAAATGAGGAAAGCACTGAGCAAATTGAGTAGTCACAAGAAAATGATGATAATAGGAAAAGGAAAGTACAAGGCAGACTTGAGGTACATGAGCAGTCAGAGGGTGATGACTGGTGTAGAGTCCAGGGGCATATAAAACATAGAAACGCACATGAAATAGCAAGAGTACAAGCTGAATTACAAAATAAGTTTGAGGTCTTTAGTGAACAACCAGTGGAATCAAATCAAAGAGATAACATACCATTGTAGTCCAGGGAGAGACCGGTTGAGCAAACTGAACCCAGAAATGCAAATAATGGTGAAAGTGAGATCAATGGTACTTGAAGTGTTAGAGATGTACTAGTATTGGGAGACTCAACATTGAAACCTATAGATTCCATAATCTGCCAAGGGAGGAAAGAACACTGTATGACTGCTCCATTATCTGAAGTGGGTATCCACAATATTAATGGGGATCTAGATGGAGTTTGAGTGGGATCATATAGACTTGTTACAGTGATACATGTGGGAACAAATGCTGTTTGAAGGAAACCAATGCATGACATCCAGAAAAGCTTTAAGGAAGTGGGGAAACAAGTTACGGGATAGAGGGTGTGCTATACTAATCTCAGGGATACTTCCTGTACCAAGGGCTGGGAGAATGAAAACACATCACATCCAGCAACTAAATGAATGGCTTGAAAGATGGACCATGAGAAAAGGCTTTAAATATCTAGATAACTGGGAGAAATTCCAGGATATGAGACTCTTTGGAAGAGATGGACTACATCTTAATAGATACGGTCCACGCATACTCACGCAGTCAATAAGAAATGAGCTACAAGAATCTTTAAACTGACTAGTGAGGGGAATGGGAGAGAGGTGTCTTTAAATGGTCCTAATGATCCAAAGAAAAACATCACTAAACATGGAGCCAGGAGAACGGAGGTGCTTATTGGTTAATGCAAGGATTCTAATTAAAACAAAAAGGAGGACTTGGAGCTGCTATTGGCAAATGACAACATCCATATTTGTGTCATAAATGAAACCTGTTGGCAAAATGATGACTCATGAGGGAGATCTAAGAGGATATAAATGTTATAGTAGAGGAAGAAAAAATAAAATTGGTGGTGTGGAGTTGCAATTTATGTGGCTGATGAAGTAGCCACCGAGGAAGTAGAGATTGATGACGGCGATTTGATAGAACAAGTGTGGATTTAAATATACCCAAGAAAGGCAAGAAAAATTATGCTAGGACATATTTATAGACCACCTTCTCAAGAAACTGAATTAGATCAGCATCATGGACACTCTAAATACTATTAATGCAGAAGAAAATTTGATCTTATTTTGTGATTTCAATATGCCTAATATAGATTGGAAGATCAAGGCTGAAAAACACTAAAGGATATAGATTTCCTGAAAACTATAGATAGGCTGGAACTGCATCAATATGTTGAAACCCAACCAGGAGGGAGGTTATATTAAACTTAGTACTGAGTAATATGTGTGATAAAATTACTCAGTGCATGGCACCCGATACCTCTTTGTAATAGTGACCATGACATGGTTGAGTTTAGGATTACTGAAGTTAGCCATAAGATACGTGGGAGCACAACAATAAGATGTTTTGACAAGGACAACTTTGATAAAATAAGAAATGAGCTTAAAGTTGGGACTGGGAGAACGATTTTCTTTTTTTTTTTTTCCAAACTAGATTTAGAGGGTAAGTGGAAATCTCTTAAAGAGAGAATCCAGCAAAAGTGCTACATTGCAGAACTAGAATCCACATACCCAATAAATCTCATACCAAAATTAGGTTTCTATCTTACTTCATTTTAAAGTTATAAGCCATTTTGTAACCCTGATTTCTTTCCCTCTTCAAAAAAGCCAGTTTCAGTGAAGAGCCACTGATGATGTCATAACCAGAACGCACAGCCTAGTCCTCCCTGTCAGCAATCTTACAGGATATATTTCTGCAAAGTTTAAGAAACTGTAGCAGTAGTAATCATTAACAAAAAAAACAAAAACTGGCAACAGGATGGCTGCAATGCTTGCACTTCCAGTATGTTCAGATGCATGGTACTGTACTTTAGAACATGTCAGGAGGTGGTTTTTGGAATGCAATGCTGAACCAAGGTATAGAAAGTCAAGGTGGTGCACAATTTTAGAATGTTGGTGGATGACATGCAATCTTGGAATGCAGCAGGAGTGCACTATCTCAAAATGAGGTGGGACACTCAGTCTCAGAATGAGACAGGGACACTCATCGAGGAATCTGGTAGGGACTGGCAGTTTCATAATACAGTAGGGATGCAAACTTTTGGACTGTGACAGGACACATCATTTTATTCTGAAATTACTTGTCCCTGCCACATTCAGAACTGTACATACCTATCACATTTCAAAATTGTGCATCATATTCCTACCACATCCTGACATTGTGTATCCCAGCCACATTCTAAAATTACACCTTGCTGCCACAGTTTGAAAGTGCATATCCTGCCACATTCAAAATTGCAGTTTCCACCACATTCTGAAGTTGTTTCAATGCCACATTCTGAAACTGTCACCACCACATTCCAAAATTGTGTCACTGCCACATCCCAGAACTGAGCGCCATTGCCACATTCTGAAATTGTGTCACCACCACATTTCAAAACTGTGCATCACATCATATTCTGAAACTGTGCATCACTGCCACATTCTGAAATTGTGTGCCACTGCTACATTCTGAAACTGCACCACCAACACATTCTGAAATAGTGCCACCAATACATCGTGAAATTGTGCATTACTGTCATATTCTGAAATTGTGCATCACCTCCACATTCCAGAATTATGTCACAGCCACAATCTGAAACTGTGCGTCACTGCCACATTCTAAAATTGTGTGTCACTGCCACATTCTGAAACTGTTTCACTGTCACATTCCAAAACTGTGCATCACCACCACATTCTGAAATTGTGCATCACCACCACATTTGGAAATTGTGCACCACTGCCATATTCCAAAATAGTGCATCACCACCACATCCCAAAATTGTGCATCTTTGCCACATTCTGAAACTGTGTCACCACCACATAAAACTGTGCACCACTGCTACATTCCGAAATTGTGCATCACCACCACATTCTGAAATAGCATGTCTCCACCACATTCTAAAATTGCACCTTCCTGCCACATTCTGAAATTGTGTGGAACTTCCATATTCTGACATTGCCTGTCATTGTCATAGTCTGAAAATGCGCATCCCCACCATATTCCAAAACTGCACAACTCCACCACATTCTGAAAATGAGCGACTGCCACATTCTGAAATTGCATGCCTAAGTCTCATTCTAAAATCACGCATCCCAGCCTAATTTTGAAACTGCATGTGACTACCACATTCCAAAACTGCATCACCAACACATTCTATGACTCTGTGTCCATGCCACTTTTGAAATTGCATGTTGCCACCACAATCTGAAATCAAACATCCCAACCACATTTTGAAATTGTGCATCACCACCACACACCAAATGTACTGTATACATCCATGACACCTTATGAAATTACATATTCCTGCCACCTTCTGCAGCTATATATTGACTACATTTCAAAATTGTGTATCTCTGCCACATTATAAAAATATGACACTGCCACATTATGAATTTTAGCATTTATGCCGCTTTCCAAATGTGCATGTCCCAGCTACTTTCTGAGATTGTGTCATTGCTGCATTCCATAGTTGCAACTTAGTGGTATTTCAAAATGTCATCCTCAGCATTCTAAAAATTGCACAACTTTGTCATTCTAAAGCCATGTTTGCCACTGCATTCAACCACCATCACATTGTTAAGTAATGTACCTTGCATCTGCACATCATTTGAAAATGCATGCCTTGACCAACCCAATGACAGCTTTTCAAATGCTTATTACTACTGCAATTTTATGTAATGTGTGAGAAATAAGTCCCGTAAGAGATAGCTTACAGGGAGGACTAGACTTTGAGTTCTGGTTATGACATCATCAGTGGCTCTTCGCTGAAACTGGGTTTTTTGAACAGGCATTGAATTTACTGTTACAAAATTACTTGTAACTTTTGAATAAAGTAACTTAAAGATCTCATTTTTGGCATGAGGCTGATCGGGGATATGCTGATCCACATTCTGAATTTATTGATGACAGAAATGTTGGCCAGACTCCCTCTTTAAGCAAAAAATAGAAGCCACAATCATAAAACATGTTCCTGTTAAGATGAAATACAATAGGGCAGGAAGGGTACCTCTATGGCTAAATAAGAAAATTAAGAGATTGATTAAAGTTAAAGGAAAAGCACACAACAAAGCCAAAGCTAGTGGTTCAACAGAATCATGGTACAAGTACAAGACAACTACCAAGAAATGCAAACAGTGTATCAAAACTGCCAATCAGGAGTATGAAATAAAATTGGCTACCAGAGTAAATACAAATTATAAGTCATTTACACTCATATCAGTCATATTCAAGGGTCAAACAAAAAAATCAGACCATTGATGGATAAAAATCGTATTATAATGGATGACAACAGCCAGATGGTGGAACTCCGTAATAATTATTTTACATCTGTGTTTACCATAAAAAAAAAAAAAGGACAATATTCACCCAGATCAACTTGATGGTACAAATGATGACAGAATAATAATAAACAAGGATAAGGATAAAAAGAGATTATCCAAGTTAGAGTCAAAAAAGTCCCTGGCACTGATGGATTCATCCACGGTAATTAGAAGGACTTGCTGAGGTTCTAGCTGAACCAGTTTCTAAAATATTTCAGCTCTTCATTGATACTGGTTCTGTGGTGGAAAATTGGAAAGAGGCATATATCACCCCAGTATTCAAAAAGGGATCCAAGAGGAAGTGCATAAATTATAGGCCCATCAGTTTGACATCCATTTTGGGCAAGAGCATGGAAAGCGTAATAAAGGAATTAACTGAAGAGTCCATAGTCTGCAAAGGAATAATGGATGATACTACACGGATTCCCAGGAGTAGATCTTGCCTGACAAATCTGATACATTTTATGAACCAGTCTCTAGTGCCTTGTATAATGGATATCGGTGAATGTAATCTATTTGGACTTGTCCAAGGCTTTTGACAAGGCTCCACATGTTAAATTAATAGAAGTTTTAGAGAGACAGGGGTAAATAAAAGGATAATGAACAGGATAATGGCCTGGTTAGAAAACAGAATGCAGAGCACTAACATCAGAGGAATAATGTCAGAATGGGCAGCTGTATCTAGTGGAGTACCACAGGGGTCTGTTTTGGGCCTATGTTTATTTAATATAAATAAATATATATCTATTCACAAAAACCCAAGGTATCAGGAGTATGGCATTCCAAATTTGCAGATGCCACTAAACTGGGGACAGTTGTGAGTCAGATATCTAACATTCAGAGATTACAAAATGCATTACTGAAATAAAAAGTCTGGGCTAAACAGTATAGGCTGGAGTTTAACATGAATAAATGTGTAGCAACTAATTTTGAAAGAAATAATCTTAAACAGGACTACACACACACACTAAATAGTCCGGGACTCGGGTCGTTATACATCCCTACCGTGACACTTCTACAATGACTGACACTACAGTGATAACAGTGCCAGGTCACTGTAGTGTTGGCACTGGATCAAGCACTGCTTTTTGGGGTCTTGCACCTTACCTGAATCAACTCAATCTCGAGTTGATTATTTTATGGGGTGGGTGTAGAGGGGTACAGCCCCCCCTGCATGGGGGTAGGGGTGAAGCCCTCTGAAGAATACATGGTAGACAGTGACCACCATTATGCTGATCACAAATGCAGTCGACATAATGGTGTCGCTGTAAAGGTGGTTGACATCGAAACTGTCTACCTCAGTGGTAGATCCCTCAGGGTCGTACATTAAGAAAGGGACTTGGGTATCTTGATGTTAGATGAAATTAGTTTAAAATCACTGTTACACAGTAACAAAAGGGCAAATGGAATCTTGGGAGTATATAGAGGCATATAGGTAGCCGGGATGAGGGAGTGATATAGCCGCTCTATGCTGCATTAGTTAGAGCCCAGGCTGGAGTATTGTGTGCAGTTGTGATCACCATATAAAAGGATGTAAATAAAAAGGCTCTCAAGGGGGTACAGCAGAGCGACCAAACTTGTCACAAGGATATAAAAAAACATATGAGGATAGGCTGTAAGCCTTAAATCTGTACTCCTTGGGATACAGGCGTATGAGGAGAGACCTGTGTTTGTTATACAAGGTATTAGTTGACGATAATTTGTGGGAGTGCCTCGGACTTGAATTGAGGAACCAAATATACTGTACTAGAGCACATGCACTTCAACTGAAAGTTGACAGAAACAATACAAAGTAAAGGAATGCATGGTTTTCACAATGAATAGTAACATTATGAATTCTGTTCCATATGAGGTGATGGGTAGCAGTACAATGAATGAGTTCAAATTTAAATTAGAGGAACATTGTAAGGGTAGTAATATTCTGGGCTACCGTTATTATGGTTGGGCGAGCAGTCATGGGCTTTTGCCTCACTGTACTCGATAATACCTATGTATAATGGGGGGTCATGGAGGGAAGCCTGCTGATGAAATGGAGGATCCTGTGATATAACACATCTGGCTTAGCCAGGTGTTTGTTGATACTACACTGGTACTGGTATATCATGTCAGTATACTCTAAGACTGGCAAGAAGGTGGCTTGGACAAGTCTCTTTCATGCTTCAACTGCAAAACAATAGATATCCTAAAGTAGAACCTCAATTTAGAACAGAGTTTTTTTTACATAGGGTCTTGTTTTGGGTGTTGAAGGATAGTTTACTGTCCAGCCATAGCCCCATGTACTTATAATTGTCCACCAGCTTGAGCTTATCCACCAGAAGAATTGGTAAGGAGATAGAGGAGGCATTTAGTGGCTGGACTGCCATCTGAAGAAAATATCATGATCTTTGTATTTGAAGCATAGTTTATGATGTAAAACACTAAAAGCAATCTGGAGGTCCGCCACTACCATATTTATGTTAGGACAAGCAAGGTAAAGAGCTGTGTCGTCAGCACAGAAATGTAAATTTGCATCCTTAACATTGGGCCCTAAGTTGTCTATATAGATCATAAAGAGCAGGGCTGATCCTTGGGGGACTCCTTTAATTGTGGAGGTACAGGAGAAGGTAAGTCCTTCTGTCTATCTCCTGCTGGTGTCTAACTAAATAGTTGGTGAAGCAGGGAGAGTTTCTGCAATAGAATGGTGTGATTGGTGGTGTCAAATGCTTTGCTGAGATCTAGGAAAAGCGCCATTGATGAATTTTTGGTCCAGAGTAGTGAGTCAGTCATTGGTCACCCTAGCCAGTACAGTGGTTGTTCTGTGCTTGGCTCTGAAACCTGATAGTAGGGGAGGGATGATGAGGTATTTGTTGAGATAAGCATGTAGCTGCTCATTCACCAACTTTTCCAGAAATTTAACAAGGACAAGGAGTTTGGATGTAGGTCTACAGTTGTTTGGATTGCTTTTATCTCCAGATTTGAAAAGGGGATGATATGTGCAGTTTTCCATAGTACCAAAAGGTAATTTTGGGTAAGAGAGAGGTTGGAACGGTGGTTGATAGAGACAGAGAAAATGGCATGGCTCATGTTTAGGAAATAAGGATCCAGCTTGTTAGCTCCAGCATTTTTTCTGGTATCAAACTCTAAAGGAAAACACCAGTTACCTGCTGGCACTCTCCCGCCGCTGCCTATGCTCCCAATTAACAGTTCTGTATGGGGAAAAAAAATAAAAAAAATGTCTACATTCACTCAGGTAGTGATATTTACTTTTGATAAGTCCAAGCAAACTTCCATTCACCATGGCTGCTGGCAGCCATCTTGTGGGGGCTGCTTGCACCCTCGCCTGGGATATGCTAATGTGTTCCAATGATGCAGGCATTGGCTGGAAGGGCACATTAGAATATCCCAGACAAGAGTGTGAGTGGCTCCTATGAGATGGCTGCCAGCAGCCTTAGTAAACAGAAGCTTGTTCAGATGGTTTAAAAGGTAACTATCACTAGCTATCTGAACATAGAATTTTTTTTCATACAGAACCGCTAATGGGGAAGGGAAGGGAAAGGGAACATTGTTTAACCAGGAGTAGCACACTAAGCCGAAGCTTGTTTCCAGATGCAACCTGGGAGCAAAAAGAAGTTAAGTGACTTACTCAGAATCTCACAGTACGCACCTAGGCAGCTGTGGAATTCAAACCAGGTCTCAGATTGCAGCTCGGGCCTTAACTCACTCTCGCTATATTGCCTCCTTAATCAGGGGCATAGGTAGCAACAGAAAAGCACCGACAGGTAACTGGTGTTTTCCTTTAAGATGAGCTGTTCAACCTATTTGTGAGAAACTGATCTAAGAGGTCAAAGGGTTCATTACCACAGGCCACATTCACACTTTGCTGTGTGTATCAGGCTAGGAAGAGGATAGGATGTGTCAGGAGAATTGTTAAAAGCCAGTCCTGCAGAAGCCAAGTGGGTATCAAGTGCTTAGGCAATGCTGAAGAAGCAACCCCCTTCAGGGACTTCACAACTTTCCAGAAATTGGTAGAGTCATTAGTGTTATCTTCCATTAGTTTTAAATAGCAAACAGCTTTGTATTCCATAATAAGTGGGTGCAGTGGTTCCACTTTGCCAAAAATATCCAGTCACGGATTGCTTTAGTACTCTCTAGCATTTGTCCACCAGTTTCTCTCTTTCACTTACAGCAGCCTTTAAGATCCTTATTGAACCAGGGCAGTTATGCTTTTTACCCTACGCTTAAACAGTTCCTATTGACGCACCCAGAACAGTTTGTTAAAGATTTCAGTGGCAGCATGTACTGACTGTGCAAAATAGAAAGTCTGCAAGCTACAGTAATATTTGCCAACTTATGTAGGATACTGGCCCTACTAAAAGTGGGCAAGACATCTTTCAAAACAGTTTTTGACTAAGACTTAGCTTTTTAAACACCTGACACATGCAACAGTGTGCAATTTGCTGTGGCATATTACAGTAGTTAGGATGAGGTTTAAAACTGAAGAGCTAGCTTGATTTTTAGGGTTGGGTCTAGTAGGTTTAGCTATGAACGGGGGTTAGGCTGAGCTAATCTCTAATTCACTTGTGATCCACGGTTTAGCAGAAAGCCAGTCCAGGTTTAGGTGACTGAGGATGTTAGTTTTGTTATTTTGGGAACAGACAAAGTTACTTAGGTGGGATATAAGGCAAGTGCCCCCCCCCCCCAGGTGGTCTGTAGCTACCTACTACATAGATAGTTTAATTGCTGAAAAGGAAAATGGATGTTATTAAACATTCATATTTGTCAAGTTTGGAGTGGGGGCACCAAATTGAGAATGACCATCTGCCAAGTAGGTTCTTAACCAGCTACATTAGCAGGCAGTCCTGCGGGGTAAGGGCCTGACTTCATGTGCACCTGACTGCTGGAATATCCCACTCAATATCTGTCAGGTTCAGATCACCCACCACTACCAACTCCATCTTCTTCACTACCCTTGTCAGCTCTTCCTCAAGCTCCCTGTCTCTCTCTCTTCCTCTTGTCCTGGTGGTCAATAGATCACCCCACCCATATTTTCTTGCCTGAGGGTATCGTTAGGTGAACCCACAGTGACTCTGTTTCCTTTGTTTCCCCTGATGTGTCTGTCCTCCACAGACTGTGTGCCATCCTGACATATAGGGCTATGCCTCCCTCCTTGCCTATCCGCTATCCTATTTAAACATTGTGTAACCTGGGACTGGCAAGTCCCACTCATTATCCTCTGTGGCCCAAGTTTCTGTGATGCCTACAAGGTACACTTCAATGTCTGCCACAATGCTTGGAGCTCACTAATTTTATTACCCAAACTCCTGACATTTAAAGCAGACACCCTTCCAACTAGCCCCAGATCCTCTTTTGCTGTTTTGTGATCCTACACCTGCATTCCTTCAAATTCTCCTTACCATCTTATTTTTAATATTGCTTACAGATCCTGAGAACCTTCCACCCCTTTCCTGTACAACGACTCCTTTTTGAAGCTTGACTTTATCTGTGCCCACCTTACTACTACCACTTCCCTGTAAAGGGGGAGCTCTAGCTATGTGTTTGTTTGTTTGTTTACTAGGTAGAGGCATTGGACTGAGGGTCCTTTTCAGCTTGACCTGGGCAAGAACTTGCAGTACAAATTGGAAAACAAATATAAGATATGAGTTACCAAACAAGAACTAAACATAATTACAATTGCATAAACACATTTTGTACGAATATTGTTTAACACTATTCTTAAAAACATAAAATGAGAAGGGTAATTGTAAAAAATCAGTTAAACCATTCCAGAAGTGAGGGGCAGCATCAGAAAAGCAAGAGCACCAACTTTAGATCTGCAGGATTTTACAGCCAAGACAATCCACTTAGCAGAACTAAGGTTCTCCTCTCTCATTCCCTTTACCATGGTTCCCCTACCCTTAGTGTCCCTTGCAGTCAGTTTAACTGTCTAATGTAGATATCAAACATGTGCCCCAGCATGCTGGTCCCCTCTCTTGTCAGGAGAAGACCGTAACCTTTGAAGAATCTCCTGTCCCAGAAGTCCACCCAGTTCCCCACAAAGTGGTACCTTTGCTCCTGATACTATCCCTTTAACTATCCATTTAATTCTTCTGCCTCTTCCTCCTTACTCTATCTTTCCCTCCCTCCCACACAGGAAGATCTCAAAAGAGAGTGCCTACAGTCTGTTCCCAGACTCTGCAAGTTCTGCTCCACTTGCTTCAGACTACTTCACCAAATCATTGCTATCCAATTGTACCAGCACACCCACTTCCCCCTGGCAATCCTTCTTATTCTGTCTATGTCCCAGATGGCTGAAGCCCCAGGAAGGCACCTAACCATCCCATCCCCCACTCCTCTTTACCCCTACCCACCATCTTCTCTACTCTTCTGATCATAGAATCCCAAACCACTAAGACTTTCCTTCCTGCCTTCTTCTCACTCACCCTTGGGTGCCACCAGATCATCACTTCCACTTCCCTCAATAACCAAGGGTCCCCCCTCACCGGTGGAGTCAGGTATGTAAGGATCCTCCAGGGTTGCACAGTGATCTTGAATGCAATGGGCTACAAGCCCAGAGGCAGTATGGATTCATGGGGGCTAGGTCATGCCAGACACATCTGATTGATTTCTTCAACTAGGTGACTAGTGAAATAGATCAGGGTGGGCAGTGGATGTGGTCTCTGATTTTAGCAAGGTCTTTGACACTGTGCAGATAGGAGACTGATGAAGAAGGTGAGCAGTCAAGGGTTGGGACTCAAAGTGGTGAACTGGGTTAGAAACTGGCTAACAGGTTATAGAGGGTGGTGGTTAACAGCACTCTCTCTAATAATGAAGAGTGACCAGTGGGATGCCATAAGGCAAACTACTGGGACCAGTCTTCTTCAAATGTCACCTTCATAAGCGACATTGCAGCCCTGAAAGGGCAAGTATGTTGCTTTGCAGATGGTACCAAAATCTTTAATAGGGTAGACTCTCAGAAGGGGGTGGAAAAAATGCATAAGGATCTTAGGAAACTGGAGGAGCAGACAGCAGCTTGGCAGTTGGTGTTCAATGCCAAAAAATGCAAAATCATGCACCTAAAGTATAGCAATCCAGGAGCTGAATATAGGATGGGAGTGAGGTACTGATAGTCACTAAGCAGGAAATGGACCGTGGGGTTATCTTATCTGATGACCTCAAAGTGGCTGGACTCTGTGACAAAGCGGTAGATAGAGCTAGTGGGATGCTGGGATGTGTACGGGGAGGTATCCCGGCAGGAGAGGGAGGTAGTGTTGCCACTATATTGCTTGCTGGTGAGACCCCACCTGGAGTATTGTGTCCAGTTCTGGAGGTTACACCTCAGAAAGAAAGTAGACAGGATGGGGCAATCAAGAGGAGGGCAATTAAAATGGTGCAGGAGTTGCACCAAAAGCACTATGAGGAGAGACTGGGGATCTCAACATGCACATCCTGGAGAGCGAGGAGAGTGAGAGGGACATGCTAGAGACCTACAAGTACATCACAGGGGTAAACAGGGTGCAAGAAGGAGTCTCTTTCAAATGTGAAAGTGCACCAGGACCAAGAGCATATAATGAAGCAGGAGGGGAAGTTAAAGAGGAATGTAAGGAAGTACTACTTCACTGAAAGAGTTGTAGACACCTGGAAAAGACTGCCAGTAGAAGTGTTGGAGCCCAAAATAGTAGGGGCTTCAAGCATGTGCAGGATACTCAAGGGGCATATTTGTAAATAGGCAGGGAAGAGGGAGTCTTCAGAGACCAGTTAGGGGCGTCAGGGATCATTTAAGCAGACTGGGTGGAGCAGGTGGTCCTTTCGCTGACAAAAGTCTATGTTTCTACAGCAACACAACCGTAGCTAGCTAGGAACAACACTGACCAGAAAGCATTACAACACAGTTGGTGAATAGCATTGTACAACTTCTATACCTTTATTTATTTAATTTATTTAACACACTTTTGGAATTACAACCCTTTGAGTCGGGGACACATTTACAAAGGCTCCACGTCAGGAAAAGGAGACAAAAGTACAGGAAACAAATACAATAATACAATAGTAATACCTGATACAGTAATGCTTGAACATGTCAGGTTCCAGATGTACAGTTAGACAGAATAACACAGCGTCCAGATAAACTATGCATAGCTACAAGGAACTGCAGATTTGTTATTAGACCTGTGCATTGTAGGGCACACCTGACAGACATCAATAAGAGCAGACACTAGGGCATTGTTGAGAGGTGTTTGACAGCTCCTATCAGGTGACTAGCAGAGCCTGAGATCAGCTGACAGGCAGTTGCACGAGAGGGAGCTGCTGGAGTGTTCATGTCTGAAACATAAAAGACCAGCATCAAAGAAGAAGAGAAGTAGAAATTGACCCTAATCACCAAGATAAGATGATTGTATCTGCGCTAGAGATACTGTATCAGTTAGATATCCCACAGTCCCAGGATAGAATAGTCCCAAATATGGAGGCCCATCTGGAGCACAGCAATCTTTTCATTATGGAAGTCTACTGTCAGTACTTTCATACAGCATCAGAACAATAATCCTATCAGGTGAAGATTTTTCATGAGCAGACTGTTTTCAATTTTTTTGAATTTAGCAGGGTCTGTCCACACTAAATGGGTACATTTATGCCATACCCTCTTTACATGCCATTAATTCACATAATATAGCAATTCCAGTCTAAAAACTGCACTGCACTGTGCCATATAACATGCTTAGACAGTATTTATTACCTTGGAGTGGCAATACTAGACAATCTGTTTCATTTTAAAAAAATTGCATAAATGTACCCTTCTTTTTTCATGCTTTGAGTGGGACATTTAAATGCAGTGTGTCTTGTGCACACTATTTATCATTCAGCCTGCACTGCCAAACACTAAAGACTACATGTAGATTGACAAGACATACACTACCAAACATAGTGTGTGTTGTCAGTTTGTAACTTAATTTTTAATTTAAATACCACAAAATGGCAATCACATATATACCTACTCCATCCCGGGTTACATACATGATTACAACACAAATTCCTCCTAGTCGGTGATATTTCGATGTTCTGATGCCTGCTCACAAAAACCCAAGGGCTTACCAGAAGATTGCTGCTCTTTTTTCCCCAGAGCTCCAAGCTTCCCGAGCAGTCCCATTTTCAAATTGGGCATCTCTGATTCTGTCCCTCCCCCATTCCTGTATGTAACGGTCCCCTTTCAAGCCCTGGGTGCATGATCGGTGCAGGAGAAAGGATTGGATTATCTGTAGCCAATCATCCGTGCACCCTGAAGCTTTTCAAGTGTTTGCCCACAAGCCCGGGCCATTTTGTCCTCGGTAGCAACAGTAAAAGGTTTTCCGTCTCCTGCATTCCAGAGTTGTTACGTACAGGATCATTTACATTGAGATACTCTTTTTATTTAAATTGCAGCACATTCTTGGGCAGTGTAATTATTTTTACAGAGTGAGGTTGTTTAGGGCTCTATTCTTGAACTAGGGATGTTCATGTTTGGCCCATGCAGCTGAGGCTAGCAGGCTTGAATGCAAGGATCTGAATTTAAAGGGCAATCTTGTTTGTAACAGGGACAGCAGTGGTACTATCTGTCGCTATTACAATGGGATATAAACATTGGCCAATGTTTTTTTGTAGCACAACTTGGCATTATATTATTTATTTCAATGTAATTAATAACTGCCATTGAAATAGAAAATATAAAGTCAGAAAATTGTATCTTATGATAAAAATGGCAAAAGTGGCAATAATTGTCCTGGCAAAGTATGGAAAACTAATGTTTAATGGTGTAAGCACTGTAAAGATGCAGTGCTGCTGTGAGCCGGAAGTGAGTTTACAGTCGGTCCATCTTTTAAACCTTGCTTTAATGTCCAAAAGTTGTTTTAAAAGCTTCCTCCCTAGTGCAATCCTGTTGGTAACAGGGACGGAGTTTTCTTATTAAGGTTTGTAACTGGGGAAATGTTATCAATAGCCGTCCCTGTTGCAAACAATATATTTAGTGCTTCCCCCTTTTTTTTTGTCCAATTATTATAGTATTTGGGGCTCATTTTAGGAGCATTTTTTCAGTGGTTGTAGCAAAGTACTCTTGGTTTCAAAATGACCACTGGCTTGCAGTGGGAGGGTTGACTGGTGCTGTAAAAAAAAAAAAAAATACAAAACGTTATGTGTACTGAAAAAATGTTATTAAACTCAAGAAACATACACTGCTACAACAATTTCCTAACATGTTTAAGCTGCAGAAAGCTATTTATGTCTTGCTTGCATTTGAAAAGTTAGCTTAAAAGCCCCATCCCCTGTTCAATCCTGTTTGTAACAGGGACAGAGTTTTCATATTAAGGTTTGTAATTGGAGACAAGCTGTGAATCTCTGTCCCTGTTACAAACCAGACTTTTAGCACATCCCTTTTCATGTGTGATTATTACAGTATTCAGTGTTCATCTTAGTATGAATTTCAGTGGAGTAACAAACTGCCTTTGGTTTTAAAATGGTCACTGGCTTACTTTGGGAGGGTGAGGGGCTGACTGGTATTGTAAATACAAATATAAAATGTACTTTTGACTCCATAAATGTTATTAATTTCAAGAAATACACACTGCTACAACAATTTCCTAACATGTTTAAGCTGCAAAATCTATTTGTCTTTTTGCCTTTGAAAAGTTACTTAAAGCCCCATCCCCAGTTAAATCCTGTTTATAACAGGGACAGAACTGTAAACATATATCCCCATTACAAACATGATATTTATTAAAAATTTAAATTAAAATGACATTGGGGTGGTTTGTGAGTTAAAGGTGGGTGCCACATGGGCACATAAAAGGCTGACTGTTTTGGGGAGAGGGAGAAAGTGTGCCACCAGACCTCAAGAAAGGCTGTCCTGATAGGAAGAGGTAAGAAGGTGCCATCAGATTCCCATGGACAGCTGTAAGGGTGTAGGGTGGGAGATGAGAGGCACCAGGTCCTGGAAAAGGCTGAAAGGATTAAGGATAGGGAAGCTGGTGCCAACAGGTCCCCAGGGACAGCCAGCAGGGTGTAAGGTGGGAGATGGGAGATACCAGGCACAGGAAAAGGCTGAAAGGGTTTGGGAGAGGGAAGCCAGTGCCAATAGGCACCAGGGATAGCTTTGCAGGGTGTGGGGTGGGAGACGGGAACCACCATGCCCTGGGAAAGGCTGGTATGGTTAAGGAGAGGGAAGCAGGTGCCATCAGGTCCTCGGGAACAGCTGGTAGGGTATTGGGTGGGAGACTGGAGACACCAGGTCCTGGGAAAGGCTGTCAGAGTTAGGGAGAGGAAAGCAGGTGCCAACTGGTCACCAGGGACAGCTGGCAGGGTGTGGGTGCGAGATGGGAGACACCATGACCCAGGAAAGGCAGAAAGAGCTAGGGAGAAGATAGCAGGCACCACTAGGTCCTCTGGGAGAGCAAGCAGGGTGTGGAGGGGCAGACCGGAGCCACCAGGCCTCGGGAAAGGCTGACATGCTTGGTAAGAGGGAAGCAGATGACACTAGGTCCCCTGGGACAGCAGATGGGGTATGGAGGGAGAGATGGGTGCCACCAGGCCTCAGAAAAGGCTGGAAGGGTTAAAGAGAGATAAGCAGGTGCCACCAGGTCCCCAGGGATAGCTGGCAGGGATGAGAGGCAGGAGACACCAGGCCCTGGGAAAGGCTGGAAGGTTTAAGGAGAGGAAACATAGAAACATAGAATTTGATGGCAGATAAGGACCACTTGGCCCTCCCAGTCTGCCCATTTCCCTACCTAATGGATAAGCTGCAGATCCTAGTTAACCAGCAGCCTACTTCTTCCTACCCCCACCCCTTAGAATTGCCTTATGACTGTCCCATGTGTGCTTGAATTCCACCACTGTTTTTGAACCCACAACCTCTTCTGGAAGGCTGTTCCATGCATCCACCACCCTCTCTGTGAAAAAATACTTCCTTACATTACCTCTGAGCGCACCCCCATCTCCAAATTGTACCCCTTGTTCTTGCACACTTCTTTTTCTGAAAGATGGCACCTCTTGGACTTTGATTCCCTTGAGATACTTAAAGTTTCTATATGTCCCCCCTTTCCTCAAGGCTATACATATTAAGTTCCTTAAGTCACTCTACAAATGTCTTCGGTCGGACCCTGCACCATTTTATTTGCCCTCCTCTAGACAGCCTCCATCCTGTATATGTCTTTGCAGAGATTTGGTCTCCAGAACTGCACGCAGTACTCAGATGGGGTCTCACCAGTTGTCTACACAGAGGGATAACAACTTCCTGTTTTCTACTTGTGATGCCTCTCCCTGTGCATCCCAGTATCCCCCCAGCCCTTCTTACTGCCCTCTCACATTGGTTGCCCACCTTTATGTCATCTGCTATGACTACCCCCAGGTCCCTTTCCATTTTTGTTGTTGTTATTATTTCACCCCCATTGTGTACTCTTCCCCTGGGTTTTTGTTTCCTAGGTGCATTACCTTGCACTTCTTAGCATTGAATCTAAGCTGCCATACATTTAACCATTCCTCTAACCTTGCCAAGTCCCTTCTCATCCTTTCCGCCCCACTTTGTGCATCAACTCTGTTGCAGATCTTTGAGTCATCTGCAAAGAGACATACTTTTCCTTCCTGTCCCTCTGCAATGTTGCTTATAAAGACATTGAAGAGGACCAGTCCTAATACTGAACCCTGCGGTACCCCACTAGTAACCCCCTTTCTTCAGAGTGGACACCATTTACTATTACCCTCTGTGTCCTATTCTCCAGCCAATTCTTTACCCAGGCTACCATCCTGGGACCATGAGGTCCCCAGAGATAGCTGGCAATGTATGGGGTGGGAGACGGGAGACACCAGGCCCCGGGAAAGGCTGTCAGAGTAAGGGAGAGGGAAGCATGTGCCACTAGGTCCCCAGGGATAGTTGGAATGGTGTGGGGGTGGGAGACAGGAGCCTCCAGGCCCTGGGAAAGGCTGTCAGATTAAGGAGAGGGAAGCCAGTGCCGACAGGTCACCAGGGACAGCTTGGCAGAGTGTGGGGTGGGAGACATGAGACACCAGGCCTGAGGAAAGGCAGAAAGGGTTAGGGAAAAAGAAGCATGCACCATCAGGTCCTCTGGGACAGCAAACAGGGTGCGGAGGGGCAGACAGGTGCCACCAGGCCTCAGGAATGGCTGACAGGTTGGGGAGGGGAAGCAGGCACCACCAGATCCCTGGGACAGCAGGAAGGGTGTGGAGATGAGAGCCTTCAGGCCTCAAGGAAGGCTGACAGGGTTGGAAAGAGGGAAGCAGGTGTCACCATATCCCCTGGGACTGCAGGAAGGATATGGGGTGGGAGATGGGAGCCTCCAGGCCCCAGGAAATGCTGGAAGGGGGAAAGAGGAGCTAAGCAGGTGCTAACTGGTCACCAGGGACAGCTTGGCAGTGTGTGGGTGCGAGATGGGAGACACCATGCCCTGAGAAAGGCAGAAAGGGTTAGGAAGAGGGTAACAGGCACCATCAGGTCACCTGGGACAGCCGGTAGGGTGTGGAGGGGTAGATGGGTGCCACCAGGCCTCAGGAAAGCTGACTGGGTTGGGCAGAGGGAAGCAGGTGCCAGAAGGTCCCCTAGGACACAGGCAAGGTGTGGAGGGCTGTGCATGCAGTCACCTGTGGTCTTCCAGGTCCCTTGTCCATTGTCTTCAGGATCCTGGTGGGTCCGCATAGAAGTACTGCACACACTTGCCTGAGTATGTCACTGTAGGCCAGCACCCGTGTTCTCATCTGGTGGATTCAGCTGTACTGTCACCTGTGGTCTCCCAGGTCCCTGATGTGTTTTCTTGAGGCCCTGTTAGGTCTGCATGGGCAGTACTATGCGCACCTGCCAGTATGTCACAGTTAGCCAGCGCCCATTTCGTCTGGTTTATTTAGCTATGCCATCACCTGTGATGTTCCAGGTCCCTGATCCATTTTCTTTAGGGCCCTGGTGGGTCTGCATGAGGAGCATTGCACACACCTTCCTGATTATGTCACTATAGGCCACCGTCTGTGCTCTTGTCTGGTGGATTCATCTACCATCACCTGTGGTCTTCAGTTCCCTGGTCTGTTTTCTTTATGGCCCTGGTGGTCTAGCATGAGGTACTGCAGAATATTGATGGAGTAGATGTAAACTATATAATATGTGGACCACTGGTCATCGTGGGAGATGGGCCTTATGTGGTATAAGGCATAGAAACTGTCAACAAAGCCTTCAAAATAATGAAGCTGTAAAGCAATTGGGCAGTATGAACATTTTCTGATATGACAGGCTGTAGTAATCAATGTATATAGTATGTTTAGTGTGATTTGTGTACAGTGTAGAGTTTTGGTTAAGGTTTTGGTAGAAATTTATTGTGTGTATCTACTATTTTATTTAGTAATGGTGTTGTTCTGTTGTATGATGAACTTCCTTTGTGGTGGTGGTATGCAATATTATAACTTTTCCTCTAATTAATTCATTAATAATATGACCTTAACAGTAAAAATATTAATTGGAAAAAATAAAGGACTTCAGTGGCCTAATTTTATGTTTTCCACAATGTTTTCAGTGACAACTTGCACTTTCTGGATTTTTCTCCATCCTGTTACATATGTTAATATACTTCTCTTTCACTGGTTTTGGGGGGTTAATTTGTAAAATAATCAAAAAACATTTTAAATGTTATCTACTCTTATTCCCATTTACACACAAATGAATTTTAATCTATGAATACCCAGGAATTCTGAGTAAGAAAAAACTTTGAAATTACTTCACCCCATAGAATTATACCATGCATTAGATTGGTGGTCATCACACACAGCTGCATACAAATATTTTGGTGTTGCTTAGTGAATTACCTAAATGAAGTGAAGTACTGCAAATTCATGTGAAGACCAAAAATATGTACACATAATTTTTTTTCATTTTGCATATTCTCTGTCCCTGTTACATACGTTACATGGTTACTGTTTTCAAACATTGAGGATTGTACCAGGAAAATCACAACTAATATTATCTTCCTGTTTACAATTTAAGTAAAAGCCCTTAAGGGTAATATATTGATGGTGAAAGAAGAAAGAAATAAATTTTTTTTTTCCACAGTCATGTCCCACATATGTCCCCTGTTACTGTGGACAGGCCCAGCAATGTTTGATAGCTGTTTATGTAGAGATGCATTTATTCGAGATTTCAAACGGAGTGTATGGATTTTATTGAAGGAAGAACAGAATTCTTTTTGAAACTCCAGCTAGAGGGTTTGAAGGGACTGAAGCATGATTTTGGCTTAGCACCCATGTTAGGATGCACTGTTGCAGGGAAACAATTACCCCTCAACATAGAGATCACTGTTCACTCATGGCGGGGAGTGGAGAATCAGCACTGGGGCGGTTCTCTTCAACGTCTTTACTGGGAAATTGCAGAGGGACTGGAGGAAGGTATGCTTCTTTGCAGATGATACAAAGGTATGCAATAGTAAAAACAAAAACAAGGCGCTGTGTCAGCATGTGGTCTAAAAGTAAAACAAAATGGTTACATTAAATGTGCAGCTGAAAATAGAAAATAGAGTTAAAAATCTACGTTTCGACCTTAGATCTTCTTCAGGAAATATCTAAAAGAGGAAAAAAAACAAGTTAGTGTCTGCAATAGGGTGGACATGCCAGGGGGTGTTGAAAGAATGAGGGGAAGACCTTAAACTGGAGAAATGGGCTGAAGAATGGCAGCTGAGATTCAATGCAAAGAAGTGCAGGATCATGCACATAGGGCAGAAGTACCCAAGGACAAAGTATGAACTAGGCAGGGAGGTACTGACAGTTACAAAGCAGGAAAGGGATTTGGGAGTTATTATCTTGGAGGACCTAAGAGAAACTAGCAGTGTGATAAGGTGGCTGGAAAGGCTAGCCAGATACTTGGATGCATAGGAAAGGGTATCACGGGTAGAAAGAGGGAGATCATCTTGCCTCTATATAAGGCACTCGTGAGACCACACCTGAAATACTGCATCCAGTTCTGGAAGCCCCATCTGAGAAAGAACATAGACAGGGTGGAGGCAGTGCAGTGAAATGCAACTAAAATGGTGCAGGGCTTGTGGGATGAGACATATGAGGAAAGACTAAAGGGGTTAAATATGTATTCCTGGAGGAAAGGTGGGGGTATGATTGAGACATACAGATACATCACCAGAATAAACAGAGTACAGGAAGGAAGCATCTTCCAAAGTAAAAGATGATCCAAGTCAAGGGGCACAAAGTGAAGTTAAAGGGGAGGAAGTTTGGGAAATGTGAGAAAATATTTTTTAATGGAGAGGGTGGATGCCTGGAATAGACTACGGAGGGTGGTTGGGGCTTAAACAGTCTTTAGGACAGAACCCGTTTGACTGGGGCAGAGACTATGACCAGCTGGTCGAGGTCATCTGTATGCGTGAAACGTGATGGACTGTCTGTGCTCATTTAATTGCTATATGATAAATAACACATACACTGCCTTATATGGTATTTATTTACTTATACATCTAACTCTAACTTTTATTGTATTTAGGATAAGTGTGCCGACACACTAACACACATGCACTGCTTCCTGTTCTATTACAGTATAGCATTACAGCTACTGTATTTGCAAACAGACTAGATAAGGTTAATGTACCAGGAAAGGGTTAACAGAGTGTGACACAGGCATGCTCAGATGCTCAGACACTCACTCAGACACACACACCCCATGTGTAGGCTCATTTTCTGCTAGAGCAACATGTCTGCATTTTCACTGATTGCTCAGCATATAGACACACAGGCCCAGATATTCAAACTGCAGCCAAAAAGTACGCAATAGCAGGAGCAAGTGCAAGTCCATTGCCATATGCACAAGAAGGTGAGATATTCAAAACTGAGCTGGCCAACCTGCACCCACACAGCCGACGACTGAATATCACACCACCTGTGCCATAGCGCAACTAGGAGGAAGCTGAGCAGATCTGATGCGCCATAGCTCAACAAGGGATGTTCAGCTGAGCAGTCCAGAGGTGCCATAGCGCAACCAGGGATGCCCCCAGCAGCAGGGTGGCAATGCAACTGCACAACCAGGGAGGTAGGGGCTCACCACCATGCCACAGATGGGCTGGAGGAACACATGGCAGAACAGACATCGTCCCCACACCCCATGCATTGCACAACTGGGGAGGGGCTGGAATAACCACTGGCCCATGGAGACAAACAACAACCCACAGCCAGGCCATGATGCCCCATCACACCCCTGGCAAGCTGACTGGCATACAAGGAGGGCTGACCACCCCATGACACACCATCCCCCCAATGCAGAGCACACCCTGTACCGTGACCCCCAGACACCCTTCCCAGGAGCAGTGTCCACCACTGCAGGAAACCCCATGCATGCCACCACCCCCACTGTGACAATGCGACCCTGTGCACCACTAAACCATGCAAGGCAGCCCCACCATGAGCACCCATCAGTGGGTGGCAGCACACAGAGATGCAATGATGGCATACACAGTGCCACCATGCACAGCCCCCCCGAGGTACAGCTGTGAGACTGACCATGCGTTGGCACACGAGGTACCCCACATGGGACAGGGCACACCCCGGACACCACTACCAGTGGTACAGCACCCTGCACACTCTCCCAAGGACACACTCTGACCCAGCACTGGCCACAACAGCCAGTGCAGACACTACAGTGAAAAATTGCATAAATGTCCTCCTTTTTTTTTTTTTTTTTTTCATGCTTGAGTAGGACATTTAAATGCAGTGTGTCTTGTGCACACTATTTCTGTCATTCAGCCTGCACTGCCAAACACTAAAGACTGCATGTAGATTGGCAAGACACACACTACCAAACATAGTGTGTGTTTGTCAGTTTGCTGCCTTTAATTTTTAATTTAAATACCACCAAAAATGACAGTCACGTATGTAACCTACTCCGTCCCCCCGGTTACATACATGATTGCAATGCAAATTCCTCCTAGTCAGTGATATTTCGGTGTTCCGATGCCTGCTCACAAAAACCCAAGGACTTACCAGAAGATTGCTGCTCTTTGTTTCCCAGACTCCAAGCTTCCCGAGCAGTCTCATTTTCAAATTGGGCATCTCTGATTCTGTCCTCCCCATTCCTGTATGTACGGGTCCCATTTCATGCCCTGGGAGCATGATCAGTGCAGGAGAAAGTTGGATTATCTAGCCAATCATCCGTGCACCTTGAAGCTTTCAAGTGTTTGCCCACAAGCCCGAGCCATTTTGTCCTCGGTAGCAACAGTAAAAGGTTTTCTGTCTCCTGCATTCCAGAGTTGTTATGTACAGGGTCATTTACATTGAGATACTCTTTTTTTATTTAAATTGCAGCACATTCTTGGGCAGTATAGTTATTTTTACAGAGTGAGGTTGTTTAGGGCTCTATTCTTGAACTAGGGATGTTCATGTTTGGCCCATGCAGCTGATTCAGCCAATGCTAGCAGGCTTGAATGCAAGGATCTGAATTTAAAGGGCAATCCTATTTGTAACAGGGACAGCAGTGGTAGTATCTGTCCCTGTTACAATGAGGATATAAACATTGGGCAATGTTTTATTTGTAGCACAACTCAACATTTTATTTATTTCAATGTAATTAATAACTGCTATTGAAATAAATAATATAAAGTCAGAAAATTGCATCTTATGATAAAAATGGCAAAAGTGGCAATAACTGTCCTGGGCAAAGTATGGAAAACTGTTTAGTGGTGTAAGCACTGTAAAGATGTGGTGCTGCTATGAGCTGGCAGTGAGTTTAAAGTCAGTTCATCTTTTAAACCTTGCTTTAATGTCAAAAGTTGTTTAAAAGCTCCTCCCCAGTGCAATCCTGTTTGTAACAGGGACAGATTTTTCTTATTAAGGTTTGTAACTGGGGACATGTTATCAATATCCGTCCCTGTTACAAACAATACTTTTAGTGCTTCCCTTTTTGTCCAATTATTATAGTATTTGTGGCTCATTTTAGGGCATTTTTTTCAGTGGTTGTAACAGTACTCTTTGGTTTCAAAATGACCACTGGCTTGCTGTAGGGGTTGACTGGTGCTGTAAAAAAAAAAAAAAAATATATATATATATATATATATATATATATATAGATTATGTGTACTGAAAAAATGTTATTAAACTCAAGAACATATACTACTACAATTTCCTAACATTTTAAGCTGCAGAAAGCTATTTGTCTTGCGTTGTTGAAAAGTTAGCTTAAAGCCCCATCCCTGTTCAATTCTGTTTGTAACAGGTACAGAGTTTTCATATTAAGGTTTGTAACTGGAGACAAGCTATGAATCTCCATACCTGTTACAAACCAGACTTTTAGCACATCCCTTTTTCATGTGTGATTATTACAGTACTCTGTGTTCATCTTAGTATGAATTTATTTCAGTGGTGTAACAAACTGCCTTTGGTTTAAAATTGTCACTGGCTTACTTGGGAGGTGGGGAGCTGGCTGGTACTGCAAATACAAATATAAAATGTACTTTTGACTCCAAAAATTTTATTAATTTCAAAAATACACACTGCTACAACAATTTCCTAACATGTTTAAGCTGCATAAAGCTATTTGTCTTTTTGCCTTTGAAAAGTTACTTAAAAGCCCCATCCCCAGTTCAATCCTGTTTATAACAGGGACAGAACTGTAAACATCTATCCCTGTTACAAACAAGTTATGTATTAAAAATTTAAATTAAAATGACATTGGGGTGACTGTTTTGGGGAGAGGGAGAAAGTGTGCCACCAGGCCTCAGGAAAGGCTGTCCTGATAGGAAGAGGTAAGAAGGTGCCATCAGATTCCCATGGACAGCTGGAAGGGTGTGGGGTGGGAGATGGGAGGTACCAGGCCCTGGAAAAGGCTGAAAGGATTAGGGATAGGGAAGCTGGTGCCAGCAGGTTGTAAGGTGGGAGATGGGAGACACTAGGCACAGGAAAAGGCTGAAAGGGTTTGGGAGAGGGAAGCCAGTGCCAATAGGCACCAGGGATAGCTTTGCAGGGTGTGGGGTGGTAGATGGAACCACCATGCCCTGGGAAAGCTAGTATGGTTAAGGAGAGGAAACAGGTGCCACCAGGTCCTCAGCGACAGCTGGCATGGTGTGGGGTGGGAAGCAGGAGCCTCAAAGTGACAGGGTTGGGGAGAGGGAAGCCAGTGCCAACAGGTCACTAGGGACAGCCTGGCATGGTGTGGGGTGGGAGATGGGTGACACCAGGCTCCAGGAAAGGCTGTCAGGGTTAGGAGAGGGAAGCAGGTGCCATCAGGTCTCCAGGGACAGCTGGCAAGGTGTGGTGTGGGAGATGGGAGCCTCAAGGCTGACAGGAGTCGGGGGGCAAGGAAGCCAGTATTAACAGGTCACCAGGAACAGCTTGGCAGGGTGTGGGTGGGGACAGGAGATGCCAGGCCCTGGGAAAGGCAGAAAGGGTTAGGGAGAGGGAAGCAGGTGCCACCAGGTCCCCTAGGACAGCAGGCAGGGTGTGGAGGGGAACATGGGTGCCACCAGGCTTCAGAAAAGGCAGACAGGGTTGAGGAGAGGGAAACAGGTGCCAGCAGGTCCCCTTGGATAGCAAGCAGGGTGTGGAGGGGCAGACAGGTGCCACCTGGCCTCGGGAAAGGCTGACACAGTTGGGAGAGGGAAGGCAGGGCCTCAGGCCCCAGAAAAGGCTAAAAAGGGTTTGGGAGGGAGCCAGTGCCAAAGGACACCAGGGACAGCTTGGCAGGGTGTGGGATGGGATGGGAGATGGAGACACCAGGCCCCAGGAAAGGAGGAAAGAATTAGGGAGGTGGAAGTAGGTGCCACCAGGTCCCTGGGACAGCAGGCAGGGTGTGGAGGGCAGACAGGTGCCACCAGTTCTCAGGAGAGGCTGACAGGGCTGGAAAGAAGGAAGTAGGCACCACTAGGTCCCCTGGGACAGCAGGCAGGGTTTGGAGGGAGACTGGTGCCACCAGCCTCAAAGTTATGTTGTGCTTCATTTTCCTGATTGGTTAAGAAAAACAATAATTTTAAAAGTAGAGACACGTTAACTATGAGAGGCAAAGTGTAGCAGGTAAGAAAGGTTTATGACATATTGCATTGGTAAATGGAAAGTCTCACTATCCCCAACATTTTTTCTCTCAAATCATTCATTATTAAACTATGCATCAAGAGAACACTTTATGTTACCATGGTCCCACAGGGGGCAGCACTTACCATTGAAACCATAGGAAGGAAGTCCTCAGATCAGATTTAAAGACATGAGAAGAATTACTAGCACTCATTTGTAGTCTTTTTATTTTTAATACAGGTTAGTAATTGGCCCTCTCCTACTTCAGTTGTCACTAACACTAACCCCCCAAACAGGGAGGCTACAGCAACATGATAAATGCAGTGAAAAATAGTATTAGTAGCCAAATGGTTGGTGTGTGCGCTGAGCTCTTTGTTCTTCTCATGGTATGTTGTTTGTGCTCTTAGCACACCTTGTGATCACGGGGCACAATATTTCTCCTGTTTTCTGTACTGGTTTACTTACTGTAGATGCAGGTCATTTCGAACTGTTTTGGAAAAGGCATGGTTGCTTAACTGATGCACAGTACTCAGATTTCTATCAGTACTTGAAATGGTTCCTATTTTAATTTTCAATTTGACCTGTGTCAATGAGAGAAATATTGAAAATATTAATTGTAACTGATATAAGGAAGATCTGACATAGATTAATGACACTCAGGTGTATTCTTTCTTTCTTTCTTTCTTTCTTTCTTTCTTTCTTTCTTTCTTTCTTTCTTTCTTTCTTTCTTTCTTTCTTTCTTTCTTTCTTTCCCTCCCTCCCTTTTCCTTACCCATCACTCTCCTTGTCTCAGCTTCTCAAGCCCATTAAGCTGGCCAGTGCACTGGATGCCCCACCACCCCACCATGGAGGACACCTCCTTAGCCTATGGCCAGGTGCAAGGCAGCATGGAAAGAACACAAGGAATGAGTGTACCCAGGCACTCATCCTGTTGTGGTGGGGTGTTTCAATAGTTTTTCTCTGACCACCTGGGACATCGCTATGAGGTATGCCATAAGTGCATGCATGCTATGCATGCTTCTGCACTGACATCAGTGACATCCCACCCACCCACAGGCCCTCCAACCAAATTACTACCTGTTGTCACCCAGGTAGCAGTATTCTGGTGGAAGACATTACCCTCCTTTCCAGAGGAGGACTGTGTTATCTGGCGTGCTTGATCCTCCTCCCCCACTGGCTCCTGAGAGCCATGGCTCATTCATGAAAGCGGGGACACCAGCACCATGAGTGGCAGCCCTAGTGCTGTGCTAAAGAGTAGTTACTTACCATAACAGTAGCTCTTCGAGAGAATCTCCTCCATTGAGCCACATTATGGAACTGTAAGCTGTCTGTATCGGGACCATCAAGAATCTTTTGCTAACTGAGGCTGTCCATGTTGATATGCATTGTTGTCACCTCTGTAATGTGGATGGCCCCATCATGCTTTAGTTCCCTGTCAGGGACAAGCTCGGAGGATCATCAGACTGGCAGGGACCAAAACAACCAGGACCAAACCAGGCACACAGGAAAGGGAAACCAAATCCACAGTCCTTACTGTGCAACCACAAGGGACGGGTGCAGATATGAGGGCAGCCAGCCCCAGAACAACTACAGAGTTCCACAGATAGCTGCACACCACAGAAAAAATGCCACAAAAGCCAGTAAATACTGTGATTTATTTCTGGCAGAGCCAAGTTACACCAGACCCCTGGGGTCTGATGCAGCTTGGCTCTGCCAGAAATAAATCACAGCATTTCAGCATTTACTGGATTTTGTGGCATTTTTCTGTGGTGTGCAGCTATCTGTGGAACTTCACATGGGAAAGGATGTGGAAACCTAAGTATTATAATGCCACAACTGGGCATAAGAGGAGAACCAGTGTGGGAGACCAGGCTCGACAACCAGAAACCACCTGAAGATGGAAAGAGAACGCCGGTGATCTCTACTGTTATGGTAAGTAACTGCTCTGTCTTCTTTGAGGATATGTCCCTTCATTGAGCCACATCATGGAGTGATTCCCAAGTAGTACCAAAGCACTGAGGGAGGAAGGATCGATCTAAGTACCCTGAGTCAGTAGGCCTTGCAGGACAGTAAGGTCAAATCTGGCACATCTAAGAGAGAGGATATCTAGACTGTAATGTTTAGTTAATATGTGAAAAGTACTTCAAGTGGCAGCATCATGAATGTCAGCAGTGGACAAATTGTGACAACATACCACAGAAGTAGCCACACCACAAGTGGAGTGAGCACGGACAGGACCAGGAAGCTGCTTACCATGCTGCTCATAACAGAAATTAATGCAGCAGGCCAATCATTTGGAAAGACCGTGCATAGAAATAGGTGAGTCCAGCATTCTGGAGGCAAAAGCCACAAATAGCTGAGCAGATTTCCTACAATCATTAGTATGATCAAGGTACCAATGCAATGTCCGATGGATTTCAAGTGTGCACAGATGATGTTCCCCACTTTCTGTAGGAGTCAAGAAGTAAACTGGAAGGTCAATAACCTGATTTAGTGTACTCTCAGAAATGATCTTGTGAAAAAAGATAAGGAATCTCTGCAATCAGAGACTGGAGTTCAGAAATATGTCTAGCAGATGTCATTGCCTCAAGGAGCAATGTCTTCCAAGAGAGGAAGCACAGATCACAAGCTGCAGCAGGCTCAATGGGAGGCAGAGTAAAGGTCTCCAGAACCCTGAAGTCCCACAGAACCAGATCTTGGACCAGGAGGTGCAGAAGCAGAATTCCTCAAAGCAACTTGTGGAAACCTCAAACTGGTCTACTGTCTTACTGTTGGTGAGGGTATGAAAAGCTGACAATGCAGCCAAATGAAGCTTTATTGAGGAATACCAGAGGCCTGCACCCATAAAACAGATGGTAATCCTTAATGTGACAGACTGAATACATAAAGTGATCCAGCTGATGGACAGTACACCAAACTGTAAAACACTTCCATATTTGAAGTAAAGTATCTAGCAGATGACTTGTGAGGTGACAGTGGAACAGCAATTGTAACTGTGGTGGGAACTCCCAAAGTGAGAGAGTTCTACATTCTCAGGAGCCAGGCATGGAGGTACAAGGATCAAAGATCCAGATGCACCAGCAAACCCTGCTTCTGTGACAGAAGTCCTGTTCATAGAGAGAGCAGGACAGGGTGCTCCACTGCCAATTGATGTAGCATAAGGAACCAAATTGTTCTGGACCAGTACAGAGCCACCAGAATCAAGGTGGCTGTCTCTGTCCACAACTTGACCACAACTCTCTGTATCGGGGGAATGGAAGAAAGGCATACATGAATCTCCATTTCCAAGAGAGGGACAACATGCTCTCTAGAAAACTCCATGCCTTATAAGTGAGCAGAAAAGTGGCAGTTTTGCATTGCATGGAGACACAAAGATGTCTATCTGGGCAACCCCACTATACAAAGAGGTCATTCATGATAGGGTCCAATAACTCTCATTTGTGGCAGAGCACCTGGGACCTGCTGAGGTGATCCATGTGGGCATTGAGAGTGCAAGGCAGAAAGAAGGCTATCAAGAACATCTTGTGTTCCTTGGCCCAGTGCCAGACTCTCATTGTCTCTCTTGAGAGAAGATGTGGAAGAACTCCACCAAAATGTTGTCCACATGGAGCAACAGTTTGTAGCCCCAAAGGAGGGTATTGAAGGCCTGTAGGCCAAGCAAAACAACCCCTATCTCCAGGGTGTTGCTGTGGAAAACTATGTCTAAGGGAAACATTAACCCTGAGTATGGGAGGGGCCCAAATGAGCACCCCAGCCAGAACCAAATGTGTCCATCACTAGAAGCGGAGATGGATGGAGAAAGGGAGACCCTGTTTCCAGGTTGGAGTGGTCCCACCACTAAAGCAGAGAGTGGTGAAGTGGAGGAGTCACTTGCATGAGACACTCCAGTTTGTCCAAATGCTGAACCCACAGAGCACTGAGGAATCACTGTGAAATTCTCATATGCAGATGTGACAGTAGGACAGTTAGGATAACAGCAGTCATCAGCCCTATCAGTTGTAGTAGACATCTGACTGAGACATAGTTGCTGGAAGAGACAAGCTAAGCCTGGGCAACTAACACTGTAGCATGATCCAAAGGAAAAAATGCCTCATCTTCAGAACTGCTCCTATGTATTGGAGTCATTAGCATGGAGTGAACACTGACTTTGTCTCATTCACCAGAACATCCAAATGCCCCAAAACATAAGGTATCAAAGAGTGTGTAAATAATCTCCTTCTGCAATGGGGCCTTCAGAAGCCAATCACTGAGGTGTAAGAAAACAAAGACTTGCCCTTCGAAGAATGGTTGTAACTGCTTCAAAGCATTTGGGAAAGGCACTGGTGCAGATGATGAACCAAAGGGCAATACAGTACATAAAACTGATAGTGAGAGCACTGGAGCATAAACCGCAAGTACTTTCTGTGGCACTTGCAGATCTTTATATGGAGATAAGCATTCTTCATATCCAGGACACACAGCCAATCCCCTTGCAGCAGCAGGGGGAGCAGTGACTGTTGAGAGACCATGCTGAACCATTGAGGCCCCGAAGTTCTAATACAGGTTATAAGTCTCCTGTCTACTTCATTACCAGGAAGTACCATGACTAGTAGCCCTGATTCATTTCTGCAATTGGGATGGGCTCTAAGGCCCTCTTGCAGAAGAGTGTTTGAACCTCCTCCAGTAGGAAAGTAGTGGTTTGGTAAGGTAGGATGGACTGAAGGGACAGAGAGGAGTTCAGGGTATGTCCTTGCTGAACCACTGCCAGCATGCATGCATCTGTTTTGATCTCCCACCACTGAGGAAGGAAGAGGGAGATGCAGCCTCCCACTATGATCCCCCTGATCTGCAGGGGCTGGGGAGGCAGAAGGCAGGCAAAAGGCTCCATGGATGGCTGGTGCACTGCCAACACCCACAACTCTGTGACCCTGGCATGGGCACCAGGAAGTAAAGGGACCAGAGAGGCAGCCTGGGTCCACTAGAGGGCCAGGACCAGGACCCCTGGAATATCATCTACCAGGAAGGACATAAGGCCTACAAAAGGAAACCTGCCCCAGTCGCAAGGCTTTTTGGATCAAGGGTATGAAGGGACTGCAAGGTCATTTTAAACATCTGCAGGTCCCTGAAAGCAGACTCCACATCAGTACCGAAAAACTGAATACCTATAAAGGAGCATTAAGGATCGATTGCTGGACATCGGTGACAAAGCCAGCCACTTGCAGTCATGAGTGGTGGTGCAAGAACATGCTAGAAGCAGCCACGCAAGCTGCAGCATCACAGGCATCATAAGCTGACTGTAAGAGGTGCTTACCAGCCTACAGACCATGGGCAACAGTCTGCTGGACTTCAGTTTTGGCCAGTCCATCAGACAACTTGTCAGCCATGGCATCCTCATAGGGTGTGCTACTCCGCTCTGAGTGCGGCTGTGTCAGGCCAATGCCAAACTAAAGAAAGAACAAAAACACAGTGCTCTCAAGTTCTAAACGCAAAAAGTGGATTTATTCTATCAGAACCAGCATCTTGAGTTACTGCTGTACTTCAGAGCTCACTGCTCCTTCTTGTCAGAGTCTCAGCAGCCATGGAGTGCTGCATTTAAATAGTACTATCAATTTGCATAAAGTGCAAGTGTTTGTTGTTAGTCAGTTAAGGTGACCACATTGTTAAAGCAACCATTGTTATGCAATAGTAGTGTTTGGGACAGATATGTCATAGTACTATGTAATTTAAATGCCTAGTGCAACAAAGATCTACTAATTAAAGCGATCAAATCCTAAAACGAATTATGCAAAACTCACTTTTTAAGTACTTTGTTGTAGACTGTCCTCTGAGATGACTGTAAAATTTACATCTGAAGACAAATACCCTAATTGTGCAGAACTACAGTTATTTAAATACTACAACAACCCAAAACTACCCCAAACTACCCGTTTTAGAGTAGTGAAGGAGGAGGACAAACCTAGACATTTCATTTTGTTTGTAACTGGGTAAGGCCCACTAGACACATGTGCCTGTTTACAGGGGCAACCCAGGAGCACTGGGAAAGTTTAGTGACTTGCTAAGAGTCACACAGTATGCAAGTGGAGGTTGTGGGAATCAAACCCAGGTCTGTTGGATGTATTAAGCTCATTCTCCACTTGTCACTCTAACCTCTAGGCTAAACCGCAAGCCCTCCATACTGTGCATTATACTGTATAAAAGCTTTTGTACTAGTCACAATATACACTAAGCAAGTATGCCAATAAATATTGGTGCATGGATTGAAAGATACCATGAATAAATTTCCTTAGCAATACTAGATTTTTAAGTTAGACAATTGTAAATGAGTATTGAAACAGAAGGAAGTTAGTGTGAGTGGGAAAGGCAGACTGGGTGAGAAAAAGGGGATGAGGGGGTGGTAGGTTAGAAAGATTAAAGGTTAGATGAAGAGGACAGTGGGGGTAAGGGGAGAAATTGAAAGAAGAGGTAACCAAAAAAGAAAAAGAAAGGGGAGGAATAGGGTCAAAGGGAATATTAGAGAAAAATAGGCATAGAAATTGAAATTGACAGCAGATTAGGACCACTAGGCCCATCTAGTCGGCCCATTTTTCTTACTTCCTGTAAAAGCCGCAGACTGTATTTGATCTCCAGCTTTACCTCCTTGTTCCCATTGCTAGGGTTCCTATATGGCTGTACCATGCATGCTTGAATCCCCCCATTGTGTTTGCCCCACCACCTCTGCTAGGAGTTAACTATAATATGCTATTAGTTTATTAGCGTAAACTAATAAAGGAAAATAGAGAACACAGTTAAGGGAGGGGAAAGGAAAAGGGGGGAGTTTGGACTAAAAGGAAGGGAAAGGATAAAGAATGAATGAAAGATGATCAATACCACTCAAAAAAGGAATCTTAACATGCGATTATAAATATCAAACACATATACATTCTATCAACTGTCAACAATCAAAACACAGTAGATACAACTAAGTTTTGCTCTTGTCTGGAAATACTGTTTACATTGGGATCCAGTTTCCAGGCAATTGTACAAATTTACACAAATAAACACTGAGGTCAAGCTGTTCCTTTAAACCTTCAAGCTGCAAGGCTCCCATCCAAAAGATCCAATATGATTCTTTCCTCAAAAGTGTTTTCAGTCTGTTCTCACCCCTAATATGGGGTGGTATCCATTCCAACACATACAACTTCAGTAATCTGCCATCCTTATCATGTTGCTCTTCAAACTTTTTCAAGATTTCACACCGAAGATGTTTTGTTATCATGTTTGATCTCTAAATATTTAAGAATTCTTTCTTTTACTGGTTGTGTTGTCCTACCAACATATATTTTTGGCATGGACAAATGAGCATAAAGACTACAAATGTTGTAGAGCATTGCACAAAATGTTTCAAGTTGACACTAATATTTCTGGTTGGATGACTGATAATGTTCCCTGTGATGGCATGCTTGCAGACTGAACAATGACCACAGGTATGCAAACCTTGTTGCCATGGTGGAAGCCATGCCAGCCTTTCCTTTGTAGGTGGAGCTCACGCATCTTACAAATTAGCTTTGCTTTGGCATAAACTTTGTAGTAAAAGAAGTTTAAGAAAATGACGCAATTTTTTTTTGTGTGAATTAGACTATGCTATAGCCTTTCAAAGTTTTACATTTTTTTCAGCTTGTTTACCCAGTATTGCCCAACTGATTCTGGCTCAACTCAGTGTTGTGATTCTAACTACTAGGCCACACTGCCCTATAGAAACATAGACAATGGCAACATAAAAGAACAATGGTCCTTCCAGTCTGCCCATAACAGCCTATCAAACCCTGGGGCCAATTGACCAAACAGGGTTTTAGCCCACACTATCCACCCCCTTGCTCCCTGCCCTACTGCAATTGCCATGAGCAACCAAGTAGTTCATTCTGTCCCAGTTGTGCTTGAAATCAGAGAACTGGCACCCACCACATCAGCTGACAGACTGTTCCATGACTTAACCACCCTTTCTGTAAAATAAAAATTTCTCATGTCCCTCTTAAGCCTCCTCCTAACAGTATCCACTCATGCTTCCATATTTTTGATCCACAACTCATGCTAAATAGTTCCTTGGTGTTTACCTTGTTCATGTCTTTCAGGATCTAGACTGTCTCTATCATATCAACGCTCTTGTCTTGCCTCCAGCGAGTTCATGTTCCATGACTTTGCCAATCATTATAGTATCTGCCCTGTAGGTCTTAAATCATTTTGGTCAGTCTACATTGCACCATCTCCAGCCTCTCCTTATCTTTCTTTAGGTGAGGACTCAAGAACTGGGTACAGTACTCCAGGTGTGACCTCAACAGTGATCTGTTGAAAGGTAGTAAACCTCTTTTCTTCTGCTGTCAACCCTTCCTATGCACCTCAAGCATTTATTTACCTTGCTGTAGGGCAGTAAATCCTAGCCTCAAAAAAAACAGCAAGGTAAACACCAAGATAGAGATGTCAATAGGGAGAAGGGCAGGGATAAATGAAGAAAATGGCAAACGCAATAAGGACAGGGATGCGCCAAAAAGGGGTAAGGCCATCAAGAAATTGAGGGTAATGAGTACCAGTGCCCATAGTCTGGGCAACAAGTTCCCTAAACTGGTGGCCTTGATGGAAAAGGGATGCCTGGATATCGTAGCAGTCACAGAAACATGGTACACAGAGAACCATGACTGGGATGTTAACATACCAGGGTACACAACCTACAGGAGAGACGGGAAGGGGAGAAGAGGGGGTGGAGTAGCTCTCTATGTAAGGGAAGAGATAAAAGCAACTGAACAAAAGAGTAAACAGGGAGGAGAGGAGTCACTGTGGGCCACCTTAGAGACTGGAAATGGCACCACAATCCACACAGGGGTTGTACACAGCCCCCCGTGTCGGGGAGGGAATGGACAAGGATATGATAGAAGGCATCCTTAGGATGGCAGAGAAAGGGGAAATACTGTTGATGGGGGACCTTAATATGCCAGATGTTAACTGGAGCACCTTTGCTACAGCCACATCCAAAAGCAGTGCCATTCTCGATGGCCTTCAGGTGGCATGCCTCAGGCAGCTAGTTTTGGAGCCTACTCATGAGGGAGCAATCTTAGACCTCGTACTCTCAAATGGGGACAGTGAGAGGATCTCAGATCTAGAAGTGGGTAGCCATCTGGGAACAAGTGACCACCAAACAGTGTGGTTCATGATAAACTCAGTTCCAGAGTCAAGCCATACAAAGTGAGGTTCTGGACTTCAGGAGGGCTGACTTTGGCAAGATGGGATAGTGTCTTAGAAAAGCACTAGCAAACAAGCTAGAAGGAGGGTGGAGCAACAATGGGGAAACATCAAAACTGCCATCACAGAGGCAACAAGCCTTTGTGTGAAGAAAATAAACAAATCAAATGAAAGAAAAGCCACTATGGTTCTCAAAAGAGGTGGCAGTGAAGGTTAGGGAGAAAAATATAGCATTTAGGAAGTATAAGGAAGCACAGAACGAGCAGGATAGAGAACTGTACCAGTTAAGGCAGAAGGAAGCAGGGAGGATAGTCAGAATAGCAAAGGCCCAAACTGAGAAAAAGATAGCCAACTCAGTTAAGAAGGGGGATAAAACATTTTATAGGTATATCAGGGAGTGTAGAAAGACAAAGAGAGGGATAGTGAGGCCGAAGAGAATGGACGGTGGGTGGGCAGAGAGGGACAGTGAAAAAGCAGGGATACTGAACGAATACTTCTGCTCAGTATTCACAAAAGAGGAGGAGGGGGAGGTGCCTAATCCAATTAACAGAAGCAATCTGGACAGGGGGGTCAATCCCAGTCCTTTCACAGAGGAAAGGGTTCTGAAAGAACTCCTAAAACTGAAGGTGGACAAAGCAATGGGGCCTGATGGAATTTACCCCAGAATTCTAGAACAATTAAGGAAAGAACTAGTGACACCACTAACTACCCTTTTTAACAAATCATGGGAAGATGGTGTGGTACCTGAGGACTGGAGGAAGGAGGATGTGATTCCCCTTCACAAAAGTGGGAGCTAGACAGAGGCAGGAAACTACAGACCTGTCAGTTTGACCTCTGTGGTAGAGAAAGTGATGGAATCACTTCTGAAGGTAAGAATTGTTGAGTACCTAGAGGCTAGTGGGGCACAGGACCCAAGGCAGCATGGTTTCACAGCAGAAAGGTCATGTCAGATGAATCTAATTGATTTCTTTGACTGAGTGACCAAAGTAGTAGACCAGGGAGGGGTTGTGGACATGGCCTACCTAGACTTTAGCAAGGCATTTGACACAGTCCCACACAAAAGATTAATAGTCAAATTAACCAGCCTGGGAGTGGGTCCCAGGGTGGTAGCCTGGGTAAAATATTGGCTGGGCAAAAGGACACAGAAGGTAATTGTAAATGGAGTCCACTCTGAAGAAAGAGGGGTTACTAATGGAGTACCAAGAGGGTTCATTACTGGGTCCAGTCCTTTTAATGTCTTATAAGTGACATTGCAGAGGGACTGGAACTGGAAGGAAAAGTATGCCTCTTTGCAGATGACACAAAGATCTGCAACAGGGTTGATACACAAGGAGGTGTGGCAAGGATGAGAAGGGACTTGGCAAGGTTGGAGGAATGGTCAGAAGTATGGCAGCTTGGCTTTAATGCAAAGAAGTGCAAAATAACGCACCTGGGAAACAAAAACCCAGGGGAAGATTACACAATGGGGGGAGGTAGTAACAACAACAACAATGGAAAGGGACCTGGGGTAATCATATCAGATGACCTTAAGGTTGGCAAGCAATGTGAGAAGGCAGTAGGGAGGGCTGGGGGGATACTGGGATTTATAGGGAGAGGCATCACCAGCAAAAAACAGGAAGTTGTTATCCCTCTGTACAGACAGTTGGTGAGACCCCATCTGAAGTATTGCATCCAGTTCTGGAGATCCCATCTCTGCAAGGGCATAGACAGGATGGAGGCAGTCCAGAGGAAGGCAACTAAAATGGCGCAGGGTCTGCAAGAGAAGCCATACGAGGAGAGACTAAAGGAGCTTAATATGTATACCCTTGAGGAAAGGAGGGAGAGGGGAGACATGATAGAAACTTTTAAGTAGCTCAGTGGAATCAACAAAGTCCAAGAGGGTAGCATCTTTCAGAAAAAGAGATGTGCAAGAACAAGGGGACACAATTTGAAGATAGAGGGGGGAACGGTTCAGGGGCAATGTGAGGAAGTATTTTTTCACAGAGAGGGTGGTGGATGCATGAAACAGCCTTCCTGAGGAGAGTCTAAAACTGTGGTAGAATTCAAGAATGCATGGGACAGACATAAGGAAATTTTTGTGGGGGGGTAGAAAGAAATAGGCTGTTGGTTAAATAGGATCTGCAGCTTATCCTGTAGGTAGGGAAATGGGCAGACTAGGTGGGCCAACCGGTCCTTATCTGCTGTCAAAGTCTATGTTTCTATGTAGGACTTGTTATGCTGGCCAGTTTATTTTAGGGAGTCACTAACTATGACTCCTAGGTATCTTTCCTCAGAGGTAGTGCCTAGCTTTACCACTCACATTAGGTACTCGGTCCTGGAGTTCTTGCTACCTACGTTCATCACCTTGCACTTTTTGGCATTAAATTTCTACTGCTGTAACTTGGACCACCACTCTAGCCTTTATAGATCCTGCTGCATCTCCCTAATCCTCTCCTCACTGTTTACCCTGACACAGAGCTTCGTGTCGTCTGTGAAGAGACACATCTTGCCCTGGATTCCTTCTCCTATGCAACTGATGAGCATATTTAATTGGACAGCACCCAGGACCAATCCCTGTGGCATCCCACTGGTGACTTCCCTCTCTTCTGATTTGACTTTGTTAACCACAACCCTCTGATGTCTCCCTTACAACCAATTTCCCACACATCTAACTGTGTCCTTTGCTGCATCCAAATCCTCTAGCTTCTTCAGTAACCTACTTTGAAGCACCAAGTCGAAAGCCTTGCTGAAATTGAAGTAGAGTAAGTCCACAGTGTGGCCCTTATCCACTATCCTCATCATCCAGTCAAAGAATACTATCAGGCTAGTCAGACAAGACCTTCCTGCCATGAACCCATGCTGTTTACTATCCTGGAGACCATTGTTCACTGTGTAGTCCACAAGGTCCTCTTTGACTTGTGTTTCCAGTAGTTTACCCACAACAGAGGTAAGAATGACAGGTCTGTAGTTACCTGGTTGCTCTTGCCCCCCATGGAGCGGGACTACATTCCCTACCCTCCAGTCTTTTGGAACTACCCTTGTATTCACTGAGCTTCTGAATAGCCTTAATGAATGTTCAGGTAGTTCCAATGCCAATTTCTTGAGCAACCTCAGATGCATCTCATCTGGCCCTGGGGCCTCATTTATCTTTAGGGCTACTAGCCCTTTTCGGACTCTTTCACTGGTAAATACTTGCTGCCTCATCTCCAGGATCCCTGTGATAGCCATCTTAATGCCACTGTCTGGCAGAGACCTGCTGTCTTCCCTTGTGAAGACAGTACAGAAGTAGTCATTAAGGATAACGGCTGTATGCTCACCTTCTTCTAGTACCCTACATCCTTCCCTCTGATAACCCAACAATCCCCCCTCTCTTCTTCCTTTTTCCCCTAATATATTTTAAGAATTATTTTTCCCTAACCTTGACCCCTTTTGCAATACGGAGCGCTGTGTTTGCTTTTGCTTCCCTGTCTGCCTTCTTAGTGTCCCTTGTTCTTATTTGGTACTGGCTCGATTTTGTATCACTCTGCTTTTCTTTGTACTAGTGTATGCCTGATTTTTGGCTCTCACTGCTTCCATGAATTTTTCAGACAACAATATCAGTCTCTAATACCTGTATCTTTTGGTTATAGTTCTCATGCATGATTTTGTTTCCTTGAGAATGGCACCCTTAATTGCCCACATCTTTCCTCCGCATCCCTGATGCTGTCCACTCTCATTAACTTCTCCTGGACATGCTCCTCATCTGGTTTAAGTCTGCTTTTCTGAAATAGCTACATAGATACATAGAATTTGTTGGCAGATAAGGACTGTCTGGCCCATCTAGTCTGCCCATTTTTTCTACCTTTAACTTATGCTGCAGACTGTTGTTGATCTGCGGCTTTCCTACTCTTCCCTTTTTCTAGGATTCCCTTGTGTGTGTCCCATGCATTTCTGAATTCTTCAACCATTTTTGCCCCTAGCACCCTTGCGGGTAGGCTGTTCCAAGCATCCACCACCTTCTCTGTAAAATACTTCCTCACATTACCCTTGATTCTTCCTCTCCCATCTTCACCTCATGTCCCTAGTTCTTGTCCATCTTCTTTCCATAAGATACTACCTTCCTGTACCTTTTTGATCTCTTTAAGGTATTTATACATCTCTGTCATGTTCCACCTCTCTTCCCATCTCTAGAGAATACATATTGAGGTATTTCAGACTCTTCATATGACTCTGTGCAGCCCTGTACCATTTTTGTAGCCCTTCTTGGACTGCCTCCACTCTGTCTACATCCTTCCTGAGACTCAGCCTCCAAAACTGGACACTGTACTCCAGATGAGGTCTCACTAATGATTCATAGTGGCATCACCACCTCCTTTTTTCTGCTTGTGATGCCTCCTATGCACCCCAACATCCCCTGACCCTTCTAACTGCCTTCTCACACTGTCTGGCAACCTTTAGGTCCTCAGATATAATTATTCCTAGATCCCTCCTGTTTGGTGGCCAACAGTACCCCCCAACTGAGTACTCCTTTCTTGGGTTCCTGTGACCTAAGTGCATAATTTTGCACTTATTTGTATTGAATCTCAACTGCCATACATTTGACCAATCCTCTAGCTTGCCCAGGTCTCTTTTCATTCTTTCCATACATCCCCAGTGTGTCTACTTCTATTACAGATCTTGTGTCATCTGCAAAGAGGCACACCTTCCTCCAACCCCTCTGCAATGTCACTTATGAAGACATTAAAGAGGACTGGGCCTAGCACTGGTCCTCGAGGCACCCCACTGGTCTTCTCCCTTTCTATGGACTGAACTCTGTTCACTACCACCATTTGTGTCCTGCTGCTCAGCCAATTTCTGACCCAGTTAACAACCCCAGATCAGACTCCTGGGCTGCTCAATTTATTTATTAACCCTTTTATGTGAGATGGTATCTAAAAGCCTTGCTAAAATCCAGGTAGGCCACATCTACCTCCCATCCCTGATCAATCTCCCTTGTCACCCAGTCAAAGAAATCCATCAGGTTTGTTCAGCAAGACCTGCCTGCCATGGAACCATGCTGTCTCGGATCCTGCTGTCTGCTGATTCAAGGTATGTCACAACCCTTTCCTTGAGTAATGGTTTCATCAATTTTCCTATCACTGAGATTAGGCTAACTGGCCTATAGTTACCAGACTCTTCCTTGCTCCTCCTTACTCCCACTCTTATGAAGAGGGACAACATCCACTCTCTTCTATTCTGCTGGAATCATACTTGTTTCTAATGATTTATTGAACAAGGCTGTCAGTGGTCGTCTGAGCTCCTTTCTTAGTTCCTTTAGAATTCTGGGATGTATTCCATCTGGCCCCATTACTGTATCTATTTTCAGTTTTTCTAATTCCTTTAGGACTCTTTTAGGTCTTCCTCTACTGTGAACAGACTGGTATCTACTCAACTCCTCTGCTCCAGTACTTCTTACCACTAGCTGTGGTCCCATCCCAATCGCCTTCTCACCTGAACACTGAAGAAAAATATTCATTCAGGATTTCTGCTTTTCCTGGTCCCCTCTCAACCTCTCCTTCCTTTTAGTCTCACAATCCCACCCCTTGGTTTTTTCTCTTCTCTCTAATGTATCTAAAAAAAGGTTTTGTCTCTTTTTTTAATTGCCTTGGCTATTCTTTCCTCTGTCTGTGCCGTGGTCTTTCTGACTGCTTTCCCCACCTCCTTTAGCTTTTCCAGATACATTCCTCTATCTTCCTCCCTCTGTGTTTCTTTTTTTTTTTTTTTTAAAGCTCTTTTTTTCCCTCACCCTCCCTATCACCTCCTGTGAGAATCAATGTGGCTTTTTCTTCCTTCTTGTTTTACTTATTTAACTAATGCAAAGGCTTGTGGCTTCCATTATGGCTCTCTTAAGATGTGCCCATTGTTCCTCTACATCCCTTTTTCCTGCTGTACCCCCTAAGGCTTTCTTCAGACATACCTCCATCTTTGCAAAATCAACCCTTCTGAAATCCATGACCCTTGCCCTTGTGAGGCTAGATTCCTCTATTATCCTCACATTAAACCATACTGTACTGTGATTGGTGGACCCCGTGTGACTCCCCACTTCTAAATCTATTACCCTTTCTCCATGTGAGCACCCGGTCCAATATTGCCTCCTCATGGGTGTGTTCTACCACTAGCTGCCTGAGTCCACCCCTGAGAGCTTCCGGATGTTTCTGCTTCTGCTGTGGCTGCAGTATGGGTGCCCAGTTGACATCTGGAAAATTGAAGTCTCCCATCAGCAATACCTCCCCTTTTGCTGCCATTTCATGGATTATTTCCACTAGTGCATTGTCCAACTCCTCCCCTGTGCTGGAGGTCTGTAGATAACATCTACTCGAATGGCAGTACCATTCCCCATTTTGAGTGTGACACAGTGTCTCCCCTTCCTCCCTTATGCCCTATATTTCTGTAGCTTTTATTTCCTCCCTAACGTAGATAGCCACTCTTCCCCATTTTTTTCCTACCTTATCTTTTCAGAACAGAGTGTACCCTGGCACAGCTATATCCCAGTCATGGTTTCCTGTGTACCATGTCTTAGTCACTGCAACAATGTCCAGGTCAGCCTCTGACATCAGGGCCATTAGGTTTTTTTTTTATTTTTCCACACCTTACATCTCCTCAACCCCCTCTCCTTCCATGCTCAGGGAGTGACACCCTCCACATATAACGCTGCCAACCGCAGCAGGGACGGAGGATCGTAGCTCCCACCTGGAGCCTCGCTGATTCTGCAGACGGACCCCCCCCACGCACATAACGCTGCCGACCGCGGCAGGGATGGAGGATCGTAGCTCCCACCTGGAGCCTTGCTGATTCTGCAGACGGACCCCCCCACACCGACACAACGCTGCCGACCGCGGTAGGGACGGAGGATCGAGGCTCCAACCTGGAGCCTCGCTGATTCTGCAGGTAACGGCATCTCCACCTTGTACTCTTGCTGTAGTCGACTGTGGCGTTTCGGCTGTACAACACAGGACTCTTGCCCACAGTCAACTGATTGTTCTGGAGGGCTGTCTGCTGTGGGGTGCTACCTGAGAGGGTGGTCGGGTACTCGGGCTAATCATCATGGTGGACTATTGAATGTAATATGCCCATATGTGGAAGCGGACTATTGTTTTTCAACTGCTTGTTGAAAATCTCTGTTGGTGAGGAAATAATCCGGGTGCATAAAGGACAGAAAGCAATAGAATAGGTTTGCATTGCTAGTGCAGAGTAGCGCTTTTCACCCGACTGTGTTGTTCTGAATGTAAACTAAAGGAAACCAGTATGCAGATTAATATTAGGCTGATTTTATTTGTGGTGCTAATAGTGTAGAATAAGTGGTGTAACTCTGTATCTTCGCATGGGCAGTGTGTAGCCAAAGGTTCATCATTTGTTAAATCTTCCCGCTGCATACTAATTATCTCCCTGCTTGCTACCTTTTCAGATGGACCCCCCCACGCACATAACGCTGCTGACCGCGGCAGGGACGGAGGATCGTAGCTCCCACCTGGAGCCTCACTGATTCTGCAGGTAACGGCATCTCCACCTTGTACTCCTGCCGTAGTACGTATGCAGGCCGCTGTACAACAAAGGACTCTTGCCCACAGTCAACTGATTGTTCCGGAGGGCTGTCTGCTGTGGGTGCTAGCCCGACGACGCTGTGCATCATCTACCCCACCCGACCCAGCCACCTCCCACCCAGGGACGGCCGTACCTTTATTGGCTCGGGTTGGCATGTCACTTCCTGTGATGTCACATCCGGTTTGCGCGTGAACCTAAGTCCCCTCTTTCCCATTTGCAGGTTATACCTGCTGGCCACTAGTGGGCACTGTCTCCTCCTTGCAATCCTACTGCTGTGCCACCCAGTCTTATATAGGGTCATCCTCATCTTCCCCCCTCCAGCTACCATCCCCACAGTGTTAGCTGTGTTCTAAAAAAAAGTTTTAGACAACATGACACTACTACCGCCAGGCATGTCTGTCACCCCACGCCCGCTCCCTCCCCACCTTCTTCTACCCTAATCTTAGTTAACTCACCTAGTGGTGTTACACCCATTGTTGAGCTGTTACTTTGCCCTCAGAGACTTGTCTGCAACCCACCCCACATCCCACCCTGCCTCACCACCCCTGCATCTTTCACACACCCTTCCTGGCCACCTACCTACCACCGATTGTGTGGTCACCCCTCATCTCTCCCTTGCCCCTTCTGCGTCTCATTGTGTTTGCTTATCCTGTCTGCACCACGCTCCTATCCCCTGCACCCCACATCCTCACATCCCCCTACCTCAGCCGTCAGAAACCCTCATATTGCAGCTTTCTTCAAGAATAGCCTCCTCCTTCTCCTACTTGTTTGGCAACATTCATCCCAATCCTGGGCCCGTAACACTAGACCTTCCTCAAAATCCACTGACTTCGTATTGCATCCATGAACATCTGTAGCCTCCTGAAAAACTGACTCACTACACTGCTGGATGTTGGTCCATAAACCTGATGTGGTTGCCTTGGTGGAAACCTGGCTGTCTGACTCCACCCCTAACTCCCTGGTCTCTCTCCTGGCTACACTCTCTACTGGCTGGACCGGGCAGGTAGGAGGGGGGGAGGCTGTGCCATCTACCTAAAGGACCCACTCACTGGACTAGCCCTCCCTCCCCCTGACCTTGACCACCATGCCCAGGCACTAACAATCAAACTATCTCCTGACCCCTCTAGAGGACCTATCTTCCTTACTACAGCCTACATACCTCCCAAAAACCAGTCTCAGGCACTGGACACACTGATTGACTACATTACCTCCCTACCCAACCCCTCGGACCAAATTCTGGTGGGTGACCTGAATGTTAACTGGCTTTGCCCTTCAGCCTCCTCCTCACTGTGAAGCCTTTGCTGCAATTGATATAACCCAACTAGTCTCCCAGCCCACCAGAATCAACCCCAAACGGAGCACTAGCACTCTCCTGGATGTGGTCCTTACAAACAGACCAAGACGGGTCCACAATATCCAAATCCTCCCTGACTCTCTTAGTGACAACTCTCCTATTCTCTTCAACTGGGTAACCTCTCTGCCCACTCCCTCAGTCAAAACCACCTATCGAAGGCGGCTTAGACCCGGGGGTTTGAATGACCTAAAGAATTACCTTGCTCACACAGACTGGTCCCTACTAACAAACGCAACTAACGTTGACATGGCCCTGTCCTTCTTTATCAACACTTTCAACTTTGCCTGTGACATCTTCACTCCTTTAACTGCCCATAGGTCCAAAGTAAGATATGCCCTTGGCTCACCCCTGCACTGAGGTGGCTCTTAGCTGTGGGATGATCTGTGCACCTTGCCATTGCCTCTGGCCGACCATCTGACAGGCAGACCCATGCTGCGTTAGAAACCAATGCACCTGGGCTATCCGTAGCCAAGGCGGATTATTACCAAGCCTCCTCGCCTCCTCTTGGGGAACCCTAGGTCTTTCTGGGAGAATGTCAAGCAGCTGAATGGCCACCCCAGTCCCCTGCCTCCCACGCTTCTTAACATCAATGGTACTGTCTCCACTGACCCTTCCCTCATTGCCACCCACCCAATAACTCCTTTACCGACCTTAGCTCAATACTCCCTAGTACTCTTCAGTCCTCCGCCCCTAGTTCCGCCCCTCCCATCACACGCCCCTTGTTCCACCGGTGCTTGTGTAACCTTACAAGAAACTAGACCTTATCTCCTTAAGGCCCTTAGCAGTAACTCCATAGGTAATGATTCCTGACCCTGCCTCCAAGCGTCAGGTCCTGGATCAGGTCCTCACCCCTATCACAAGCATCTTTAACAAATCCCTCTGCCTTGGGCAATTCCCTACTGTCTGGAGGGTTGCTACAGTTACTCCTGTCTACAAAGGTGGTGACAGGACTCTGCCTGGTAATTACAGACCCATCTCAATCCCCCCCCCCCAAAGCTCTTGAGAAAATTATTGCCACCCAAGTCTCCGACTACCTTTCAAAGTACAGTGTTCTTTGCCCTGAGCAACATGGGTTCAGAGCTGATCATAGTACCACTACGGCTCTCCTGGAGTTTACCAACTTCCTCCACACCTTCTTGGACACTGGTGCCCTGGCTGGAGGGGTGTTCATTGACCTGTCTAAAGCGTTTGATACCGTATCGCACCCACTCTGTTAACTACCCTGGACCATTAGGCTTTGCCACTGGACCAGTCTCCTGGTGGCCAGCTATCCCTCAACTCGCTCCCAATGTGTGAAAGTTAGTGCAACCTCATCCAGTGCCTGCCCTATTCACTCTGGAGTCCTCAGGGTCTATTCTTGACCTTACTCTTCTCCCTTTCCTCAACTCGCTACCTAGTGCCTGCAAGGGCAAGATCCTGCTTTATGCTGATGATGCTGTATTCCTTGCCGCTGATAGTAGCCCCACGCGCTCCAAAGCGCTTCCAACTTGCTTTTGATTCCACCTAACCTGGTTCTCTGAGCATCGACTCATAATCAACATAAAGAAAACAAAATGATGCTCTTCTCCCACCCCAAAACAAGCACAGCAAATTTCCTCACTGTTCTTTCCACCCTCAAAATGCCCATTGAACCTGTGCAGTCCTATAAATACCTGGGAATTGTCTTTGACCCAGCCTCCTTTCATGACCATATCTCCGCCTTGAACACAGCCGCAAACCGTGGCTGGGCATTCTCTTCCGCACAAAAATGTCTCCTGTGGATGCCCTCCGCCTGGCTGTCACCTCCTCTGTTTTATCCTCATCGACTATGGCCTCCCGGTCTATGGATCAGCTGATCAGACAGCGCCAGAAAGGTCCGCCTTACACTTAACAAAGCCTGCAGACTTATCACTGGTGCACTCTAGACAAACGCATACATGTCAGCTGTATGCCTTGTCTACTCCTACTCAACCTGGATGAGCTGCTCATGTATCAAACCTGCCTGCTCACCTTTAAAGCACTGCATGGCCTATCTCCAACTGGTCTAACTAGCTCTATTCGCTGCTTCTGCACCAGCGTGAAGCACCCAGCACGTCCAAAACATCCCTGTTCATACTACCAAGGGCTAGGACCTCACAAGGCCAAAGGGCATTCCCCTACAGAGCCCCCACCTGCTATAATTCACTCCCACCAGTATCTCTGACCTCCCACACTAGCAAGTTTGAACTCAGCCTCAGAAACCACCTGCTCAATTCACGCAGGTGTTGCTGCTGAGAAGTAGAAGTGGGGTGATTTTAGACCTGAAAAAGATAAGACTTTAAAAAAAAAAAATAGATTTGACAATGCTCGCCAGCAGCACCCCACCCCTCTCCTGCTTCTCCTCTCCCTCAACTTCCTCCTACTCTCTTCTTTCCTCCCATCCTCTCCATCTAACCTTACCCTACGGTCCTCACCTTAAACATATGTATCTTGAACTTGCCTTATTCTGTATTAACTGTTGTTTATTGTTCTAATGTCTGTTTGTCCTCTATGTGACAAGGTACTTTTGTAAATGAGCCTCTGGCTCAAAGGTTGTTAAACTGATGTTTAAATAAATAAAATAAATAAATAAATAAATAAACATCTATACCAGTCATCTGGGTCTGCCCCTAGAGTGCTACACTCGCTGCTTACTGGGACCAATTAGATGTCCCGGATTACCCCCTAGGTGGAGCGAGGTGAGCTCTCCCCTTTACCTCTCCTCTCATCCTCTGCAGTGAGCTTGCACAGTGGGATCTGCCCTTGGTTGGCTGATGGTGAGACTGGCTCCAGAGGACTTCATCCAGAGTGCTGAAGGGCATTTTCCTCTGAGTTTTCTCCACCCCTGACACCAGCATGCAATGGGAACAAGGGATCAGGTGCACATTGAGACGTGCGTCGGTCTCAGTTCCCTGCTGGCATCAACCCCCTTGTGTTGCTGCCTGTGCTCCCTTATGCAAGGACCTCCCTGGTGACCCAGAAGGTGGTGATCTTGCAGTGGAGTAAGCTGCACATCCCCCTGGAGAAGGAGAGTGTCATTGGGCGCCAGTCCTTCTCCCCCGCTGACCTGTAGTCCATTCCTCCGTTGCTGGTATGAAGTTTAGGTGTGACGTCCAGCACCTCAACCCTCAGTGCCACCAGGCCGAAGGCCATTAGGTTTGACATTTTATTTGCCAGGCTGCAAGCACTCTAGGACTTCAGCCTTTGATGAGTGCTTACTGGTCCCAAGGACCAGCTCAAACAATATAGAGTTATGGTCGCTGTACTCTAAAGGCTCCCCTACCTGCAATCCTCCCACCACTTCTGAGCTGGTGAGCACCACGTCAAGTATTGCAGCCTGCCTAGTGGATACCTGAACCAGCTGCACCGACAGGCATTCCTGCAATGTATGGAGCAGGGCCTGACTTCTGGTGCTCTTAGCTTCTGGAATGTCCCAATCAATATCTGGCAGGTTTAGATCTACCACCACCACTTCCTCCTCCTTTACCACCCCTTTCCATGTCTGTCCTTAGCTCACTATCTCTCTTTCCCCCTGTCCTGGTGGTCTATAGATCACCCATATCTGTAGTTTCTTACCTGAGGCTGCCATGAGCTGAGCCCACAGAGATTGTTTCCCTTACTGTACCTCTCCTGATGTATACATCCTCCACTGCCTTAGTGCATTTTCCGATATACAAAGCTATGCCTCCTCCTTCACCTTTCCTCTAGCCTGTCTAAACATGGTGTAGCCTGGAACATTCAGAAAACAATCATTATTGTATGTGGCCCAAGCTACTTAGCTTGTGGAGTCAGTCCACACCTCCTTTAGTAGTCAAGGTACACTAGTAAACTTGGCTGTACATAGTCACCAGTCAAAGTCAGGCAAGGTCACCATTATTGTGATTCTCAATGGTTTGGCTTTACACTGAGCCTGAATCTAATATAGTAAGCACTGCTATGCTCATATACCTTGAAAGAGATTATAAAAAGGGGCTGAGAAATTGAGCTTTCTGATCAGCTGTACTGTAAGTATTCTATTATCCTTCGGTTAACATACATGTGGAGCCAAATCAAATGTTGAACAAGATACAGTACAACATGATTTAAAAATAATGTTTTTATTAAAATAACAATGTGGTACTCCCAGGGGTTATGTTAATGATCAGCTAATCACCCTCTGGGTGTATATGGTACTCAGCTATGCCTTGTACTATATTTGATCCTTACAGGGTGATTAACGGACCATTAACATAATCCCTGGGCATGCCTTATTGCTAGAGCATACAACAGAAACACAGGTGAAACCTGTGTCTACACTGTCTCTTCAAGTCAGCTATTATAATTGCTGTTGTAGCTGGTTCAGAATTGCTGGGCATATGCACAATTAATTGCACCACATCCGTCATTATCACCCAAAATATGGTTCTGTGATGAATAGAGGATGCTTTGGTCCAACTGTGATTAAAAAAAATATTTTCACAATAAAGGGGAAACACTGTACAGCAGCACTCCATCAGGCAACCAAGGTAATCATCTAATGTTGCACCCTCGAGTGAATGCAGTGCCAAACTGAACATTTATAGTCAGAGCGCTCATCAAAGAGTCAACTGCCAGATCATCAACAAGCAAAACCAAATCATCCATCTCCTGAGGAAGGGCTCTGTGTAAGACAGGAAGCTTGTGTACTGAAAATTGCACATTGGTCCATACAAGGAATCACTCACCACTTTGTACATCCATCCTGTACAATTACTTAATTGTCAACGGAGCAGCAACATGAAAATTACAGTCACATGTTTATTAAATCCAATGAGGATATTAGGAATGCCACCCTTTCAACTACACCCAAATATGTATGATATATATGATCCAAGAATAAAACAAAGCCAACTCCAATTTAGATAACAGGCTGACAGGCTAATGTAAAAACTATTGACAGGCAGGTAGCTTTCGGTAAATACACTTTTGGTGATAAAAAAAATCCCAGACTGACAAAATACTTCTTAAAAGCAGAACTGAATTAAAAAAAAACTTGAAAAGGTTTTTATTTTTATTTTATAGAATTGCTATGTAACCCATCAATGTCCATATACTATCTTAAAACCCTTAATTTTGACTAAGAAGAATGCACAGCTGCATCAGCACCATTCCCACCATTGGCTCCACAGTTCTGGTTTCCTGTTATAATAGCAACTCCTGCATTGTGCTGGAGAGCTGCTCACAACTAACAGGGCACACTGAGAAAGAAAATGACCACACCAAATCAAATAAATAGAGACAGACTAATCAGTGCCAGTGGCTCACTAGGTAGCATACTCACTCTGGGGCCAGAAAATTGAATTGTTGTGGGTTCTAGCTCCACACTAGTCACTTGGAAGTAATACCCAGAAGTGACACTGTAGTGCTGTATGGGGGTGCTGCACTGGTGAGGTGCCATCTTTCAGATGGGATGTTAAACCAAGGTCCCTTCTGCCCATCTCTGGTCAATTTCCAGATGGAAGTAAAAGATCCCACTTATCAAAGAAGAATATGGATTTTTTTTTATTAATAAAAGTATGTAAAAATAGAAACATAAATGATAAAAAAATGTTCAAGAAAAAATGAACAATAAAGGAAAACATTCAAACCATGCCATATAACTCATACTGAAAACAAGGTCTAAATGCCCCTCTTATGACTGCTCACACAAATTAATTACCAAAAGGAAAACTACAAAGAAAAGAGCCCATGAAGAAGGGATATAGGCTAAAGTTACAACTCACTCACCCTCCTCCAGAAAACACCAAACTGTTGTATAGACAGACATTTAAATTCTGTCATATGCAGCCATTAGTTCATTGTCACATTCAACAACAATAAATGTAGTGGAACCAATTTCTCCTGAAGCAGAAAAGAGCATCTGGCATGCCAGATGCATTTTAAACATGCCATTATTACACATAATGTCCTATAGTCCCAAGAGCTTCACAAGTCTGAAAAGAAACAATACATTAGGGTATTGTAAGAGACAGTGGCATATTCAGGAGATTTCAAATATCTGCTTACATTTTTCCAAAAGTCTTGGGTGTTAGGGCAAGTAAAGAACAAGTAATGCATTGGTTCCACAGTTTGCCTACAGGAGTCCTGGAGGCAATATGTATATCTCTCACTCTTTTACTTATGGTTGCCCCTTACCTGCAGTTTTTCATGACTGTGTAGCCAAATTAAGTCCTTCATTTTTGGGGATCATGGTATCAAGTAGTTGCTTAGTAATGACTGAAGGTGGAACCCTTCCAGCAGTGTGAAAAAACAAAGATATCAGAACATGATCCTATAAACTTTTTCTGGAGCAAGAGAGAATCTGACTAAAAGACAATCTCCATTGTCTTATTTCAAAAAAAAGATGAACTTAGAAAACTGGGTAGTGGTATCCAGAACTGACCCAGAGATGAGCCACCCCATTTCCCATTTTGACAGGAGAGGTGGGCACCAACTCCTCCCTAACAGCACCTATGCCTTGTCAGAATGTTTATTTATTTATTTAAAAGTTGGTGACTGGGAGAGGCATACTGAAGCAAGGCTCATTTCTAGGTGCGACCTAGAGGATGGGGAGAGGGAGCAAAGACAGGCATTAGGCATATTACAAAATAAATACGTAGGAAACATTGAATATAGATTTTCTGCAGAACATGTGGCATTTTGATAATAATTATGTAAGGAGTTGAATTCAGTATTTTTACAGGTATATACATGTTGGTAATCAAAGTGCATTAAGTTTAGCCATCGAGTTCACCTGAGCAGAGTGACAGGCTAGATTGCCATGGAGAGAAAGTGAAATCGATGGGGGTGATAAGTGGTTAGATGGGTAGGCGCAGGACCTAGCATAAGCAGGTGCCAGCAAAAGAAAAGTGTTCAATGAGGGCTCTTTTGAGGATGGGCAAAGAGAAGAGATGAACGGGGAGAGGAAGAGAGTTCTAGAGATAGGGGAGCCTAAAAGTGACGGCAGCAGAGTCAGTGCAAGACAACTGGAGAGTAAGGCAGAAAGAGTGGGACTACAACAAAACGGCCTTTAAAAACTGATTAGGAAAGATGAAAAAAAACAGAGGTTTTAACATACTCAACCCAACTTCTTTAACTTTCCTGTGGGTATTGGCCCGCTTAACAGGATTAAGGCAGCTCCCCCCAGGATATGAAAAAAGATATTATAGATCTTTGTCTCCAACTGTTTGGGGGGGGGGGCACAAAACTGATATATAAAACAAGGGAACCAAAACAGCTTTAATCAAAAAGTACTCTTTTTATTTGGGACATGGGCCATGTATTACAGAAAGAAACTTTGTTTTCTGCCAATGCCCATTTCAATTCCCAGGTTGCATGACTCATGTCTTCATCCCCAAACTGAATGCCTAAGAGAGGTCTGTCATGTATAGGGATACCAGAAAACATTTCTGGCTGGTGTTATTTTAGAGACCCCTGAGCCACACCCTTGCTTTTATTCAGGTTCACCTTGGCTCTAGAAACTGCAGAAAAATATGCAAGGATGTGTGACGCTACTTGTTCAGATTCCATGTTTTTAACCATTAAACAGAGATCATCCATAAAAGTCAAAACTGGGGATCTCAAAATTCTCCATAGCAGATATTCTTTGAATTTCCATAGAATCTACTAACTTTTGGATCAGGGGTCCACTCCAGAAATGTATAATAAGGGACTGAGAGGACTGCCCTTCTGTGCTCCTCCTTTAATAGAGATTACTTTCCCATGCCATTGGTGCAACATTGGTGTTACATTAGTAGTTATATACTCCCTACTACAAAATGCTCTGAAAGTCCATACCTGCATAACACAGAAAAAGAAAGGTGTGAAAGCGGTCAAAATCCTTCTCCTGATCTAAGGCCAGGAGAAGATCAGAGACCTGCCCTTTCTACAATTTTAATAACATATGTGTTATCCTGCATTTTCCTTCCAGGAATTCCAAAGGACTGTGAGGAGTCAATAAGCAGAGGGCAACCTGTAATAGACTGGGGTTAAGATCTTGGTGAGAATTTTAGGTTGGTATTTAAAAGACGTTTCAGTATCCAGTTTGAGATGTCTGTTTAGTCCCCTTTTTGTGTTGAAAAGTTAAAGGCCCTTCCTTAGGCTGGAGCCTAGCTTCTCTGTAGCCAACATGTGATTAAAAGACTAGCCAGCTCATCCTTTAAGGAGTCTCCTATCAACTTGTATAAAGCCCCTGATAAGCCATCTGAATCTGGGGCAGAGTCTGAGGATAAGGAGTCGATAACTCCATAACTTCAGCCAATGAAATATCAGCTTGTAAAATAGCCAGCTATTCTTCCAAAAGATCCAGAATCTGAGAGTCTCTAAGAAAGTCTGTCACAAAATCCATTACTGGAGCAGGTGTTCCAAATCTGACTGTAACATACCTTTCTAAGAAGGCAATTTTAAGAAGTCAAGCTGTTCCTGAGTCCCAGACAGCATGGTGCCATCTCCGTCACTGAGGGATGTAAATGTACAATCATTTGTCCTTACTTTACAGTCACCCAAAGGATTAGTCTGATATTTCTTCCCTTTTGTATTACATTTCTGTTCTAGTAATAATGATGACATATACTGGTATTGCAGACCAGTCATTTCAGTTGTTACGATGGATAATTGGGCTGCAAGGTCTTGTCCAGTAGTTTCTCTTAACATCAAAAGTCTCTGAAATTGTTGTTGAAGGTTAAGTACCTAATATATTTTTATGGAGAGTTTTTACTTTGAAACAAAAAATAAAGATTTGATTCCCATTTTTACATTCTCCCACCACTTCACAGGGCAGTCATTCAAGACCACAGTGGATTTTTTAGCTTGAACAAAAAACAAACAAACAAAAAAAAAAAAACTTTTGTCTTATCACCTTGTCATTCAAAAGTGATGAATTTAGTTTCCAGTGGCCTGGGCCAAAAGTACATCTAGGGCTAATACCAAAACAGGCCTGTACCATCTTGTGGACAGATGTTTCTACAGGGATGATGGATTGAGAGCATGCTAAGCAGGGAAGCAAAAGATAAAATCAATCCTTGTGGGCAGTGTATCCTTAAAAAGTATGTGCACCTTTACTTGCAGTTACACAGGCCGCATTTATTAAACCTGCCTTAACCATCATATCCTTTAAATAATTCATGTCACAAAATATATTAGTTGTGTGGGATTCTCTGTCTGCAGGGCCCAGTCCACAATTAAACCTTTCTTCAAGTATGACACCTATAGAAGTGTACAGAAAAGGGGTTATTAGTTTAAATAGATCAAAATATACAGCTTTAGCCTGAGGGGCATATAAATTAGTCAAATGCAGATGGACATCACAAAAAGTGACATCCAAAAGGAGAACCTAAACTAAATTCAAAACTTGGTCCCTTTAAATCCAAACTGAAGATGCAACTGGCTGCCCTCAGCATTTGTGACTGTGACACAGTTACCTAGTTGCCTCATTGGCACACATCCCCAGAGCACTTTCCTCCTTCTCCCCCCCCCTCCAATCTCCTCTTCTGCCTTTCCCACCTCCTATCTAAATTGGCCCCAGCTGACCCACACCTCCTTCACTTGGACCCCCACCTCCTATATACCATGTTGCTCTGTCTACCCCAACCTGCTAGTGGCTCCCCTATTGCCTTACCACTTAGTACTCTTTATACAAAACATCATCTTCTCTCTAATCTCACTACAACAAAAGCCCCTGGGTGGATCACCTTCAACTTTCAACCCCTGACTGTATCCACTCTTTATTATTCCTCTACCCCCACAGCTCTCCCCCTCTTCATGATCCCTCCTCTACTAGCTCCATTCAATACTGCCTGGTTACTTTAAAGCCCTACACCATTGATTCTCTTAATTATTTTTTTACTTCCTTGTCTATAAGAATTCTTTTGAACAATTATTGGACCTAGCTATTTGTTACCAGAACTTCATATTGAATTATGTTTCTTATGCTTACAATTATGTAATCCTTAAGTACTTGACCTGTATTGTAAATGTCTTATTATGTTGTCTGTACCATTCGACATGGAACCTTTGCAAACAAGCTGTCTAGCTCAAAGGTGTTAATCTGAGACTTCAATAAATAAAATAAATAAACCTTCCCTGAAACAACATCCACCAGCTGAGATACAGAACAGTTACAGTAAAGTCAGAAAAAAGAATGCCCATCCCAAACACCTGTCCTTTCCTAAGGACAAAAAGGACAGGCCAGTTATCTAGAACTTTTTAGCTTTGCTCATTTCCCCACATGTGGAATCTAGCATCCTGTACAAATACTATATCATAGTGGGATTCCTGAAGACAGTCTTCTAAAATATTCCACGCTGTTAGCATTCAAGGTGCCTACTGAGAAAGAAGAGTGTGAGGAAAAAATCAAAGAAACCAAACATCACTTCAGAAGCAAAGCCCATCCAGGACAAATTTAAACTATTCTGGTAATCTGATAGTTATAAGAGTGAAACAAAATTCCCACCCCATCACAGATATCCTCATCCTAAGACCAGTAGGAGCTACCCATATTCCAAAATCTCTTGGCTTGAGAAAGTTCATGACTGGTCTAAAAACCAGGTATCCTGGATAAAAATTATGTTGTTTGGCAAGTCTTTCAGGAGCTGTAGAGTCGAGAGTCACTTTTTATAGTTTTTATACTGCTCACATTAATGGTAAGGATCAAAATACCCTTGTCCATTCAAAAGCAAGGAGAGGATAGCTTATTTTGAAGGTTTCAAATGTCCTTTAACCCACTTGGGAACTGAGAGGTCCAAATGGGAATCTGAGGAAATGATAGAGAAAGTATCTGATCCCTCATCGTCTTCTTCAGTGTCTGCCCACTTCTTTCTCTTGGACAACAGATTCAATTGATTCCTAGTAAGAACTGGAGAGAGGTAATCCTTTGCCTCACCCTTATGCTTCCTTTAGTTTTCTTGTGGGGGTTTGACCAAATCAAACCCATCCTCAGGAGGGGGGGCAGGGAACATGTGTGCCTGATCTATTGTCATATTGTCAGTATCCAGAACTGCAACTGCTGGCTGGGGCAAGGTCAGTGGAAATACAAGTTCAATGGGTTTAGTGAGCTGCAGGGGGCCCAGAACAGAGTCAGGCTGGTCTCCCCATACCTCCACTGCCTCTACCATGTCCAAGGACTCTTCTGCAACTAGAGAGGAGGAGGTTTGGGCATTTAAAACCCAAACTTGAGTGTCAGTGATGAATTGATCCTGGTTAAGGGGCACTGCATCTAATGTGTTATGGTCTGCCCAGGGACATTGTCTATATACATGGCCATGTTCACCACAGAGGTTACACTTAACATAGAAACATAGAAACGTAGAATTTGACAGCAGATAAGGACCGCTTGGCCCACCCAGTCTGCCCATTTCCCTACCTACTGGATAAGCTGCAGATCCTAGTTAACCGGCAGCCTACTTCTTCTTACCCCCACCCCCAAGACTTGCCTTATGGCTGTCCCATGCATCTTGAATTCCACCACTGATTTCGACTCCCACAACCTCCTCCGGGCCGTTCGATGCATCCCTGCTCCCCTCTCTGTGAAAAAATAGTTCCTTAAATTACCTCCTGAGCCGCCCCCCTCTATCTTCAAATTGTGCCCTCTTGTTCTTGCACACCTCTTTTTTGAAAGATGCTGCCCTCTTGGACTTTGTTGATTCCCTTGAGGTACTTGAAAGTTTCAATCATGTCCCCCTCTCCCTCCTTTCCTCGAGGCTATACATATTTACTTAAGTCTCTCTTCATATGTCTTCGGTGCAGACTCTGCACCATTTTGGTGCCCTCTCTCTAGACAGCTTCCATCCTGTCTATGTCTTTGCTGAGATTGGGTCTCCAGAACTGCACACAGTACTCCAGATGGGGTCTCACCAGCTGTCTGTACAGAGGGATAATAACTTCCTGTTTTCTACTGGTGATGCCTCTCCCTATGAATCCCAGTATCCCCCCAGCCCTCCTTGCTGCCCTCTCACATTGCTTGCCCACCTTTAGGTCATCTGATATGACTACCCCCAGGTCCCTTTCCATTTTTGTTGTTGTTAGTATCTCACCCCCCATTGTGTACTCTTCCCCTGGGTTTTTGTTTCCCAGGTGCATTACCTTGCACTTCTTAGCATTGAATCTAAGCTGCCATGCATTTGACCATTCCTCTAACCTTGCCAAGTCCCTTCGTCCTTTCCACCCCACCCTGTGCAACAACTCTGTTGCAGATCTTGATGTCATCTGCAAGAGACATCTTTTCCTTCCAGTCCTTCCGCAATGTCAAACATAAAGACATTGAAGAGGACCGGTCCTAATACTGAACCCTGTGGTACCCCACTAGTAACCCTCCTTTCTTCTGAGTGGACTCCATTTACTATTACAGTCTGTGTCCTATTCTCCAGCTAATTTTTACCCAGGCTGTCATCTTGGGACCCACTCCCAGGCTGGCTAACTTGTATACTAATCTTTTGTGTGGACTGTGTCAAATGCCTTGCTAAAGTCTAGGTAGGCCATGTCCACAGCCCCTCCCTGATCTACTACTTTGGTCACCCAGTCAAAGAAATCTATCAGATTTGTCTGGCATGACCTTCCCGCTGTGAATCCATGCTGCCTAGGGTCCTGTGCCCCTCTGGCCTCTAGATACTGACAATTCTTTCCTTCAGAAGTGATTCCATCATTTTCCCTATCACTGAGGTTAAACTAACAGGTCTGTAGTTTCCTGCTTCTGCCTTGCTCCCACTTTTGTGAAGGGAATCACATCTGCCCTCCTCCAGTCCTCGGGTACCACCCCATCCTCCCATGATTTGCTAAAAGGGTAGTCAGTGGTGTCACTAGTTCTACCTTAGCTCTTTTAGAATTCTGGGATGAATCCTATCAGGCCCCATTGCTTTGTCCACCTCAGTTTTAAGAGTTCTTTCAGAACCCTTTCTTCTGTAAATGGGCTGGTATCAACTTCTGTATCCAGAGTGTTACTACTGTTTGTTTTATGTACCTCCCCTCTTCATTTGTAAATACTGAGCAAAATATTTGTTTATTATCGCTGCCTTTTCACAGTCTCCTCTGCCCACCCTCCTCCCTCCCTCCCTTTATTAAGCCCTCACTATCCCTCCCTTGGTCTTCCTTTGCTCCCTGATGTACCTATAAAAGATTTTATCCCCTTCTTAACTGAGTTGGCTATCTTTCCTCGGTTTGGGCCTTTGCTGTTCTGACTGCCTTCCCAGCCTCCTTTGCTTTTAACTGATACAGTTGTCTGTCCTGCTCCTTCTGCGATTCCTTGTATTTCCTGAATGCTTTTTTTCTCTTGAACCTTCACTGCCACTTCCTTTGAGAACCATAGTGGTTTCTTACATCGTCTTGTTTTGTTTATTTGCTTCACACAAAGGCTCATTACCTCTGTGATGGCAGTTTTTATTATTCCCCATTGTTCTTCCAACCCTCCTTCCTGCCCATTTGCTAGTGCATTCCTTAGGCACTCACCCATTTGTGCAAGTCAGCCCTCCTAAAGTCCAATACTTTTGTCTTTGTGTGGCTTGACTCTATTGCTGTGTTTATTGTGAACCATACTGTTCGATGGTCGCTAGTTCCCAGATGGCTACCCACTTCTACATCTGTGATCCTCTCTATCTCCATTTGAGAGAATCAAGTCTAATATTGCTCCTCTCGAGTGGGCTCCAGTACTAGTTGTCTAAGGCATGCCCCTGTAGGGCATCTAGAATAACTGCACTCTTCAGTGGCAGCTGCAACTGCACTCCAGTTAACATCTGGCATATTCAAGATCACCCATCAGCAATATTTCCTTTTTCTGCCATTCTAAGTATACTTCAGGTGATTAGGGCAGCTGAGACTGACATGTGCCGTATTCCAGGCAAATATTACATCGAGGCTTATCGAACACTGATCTGAGGTGTGGTCTAGTGCCACACTTGTGGCATGTTCTTGGCTGCCCTGAGTAAAAACACTGACCTCTGGTCCTTGCAAATAGAAAAACTATCAGGAGATGACTAATACCAGCATTGCCGTGTTGTAGTTGTACCTTTACTTTCCACCCCCAGTCCAAATAAGGTCTTCATCTAGAATTCAAGTGGGGCAATCCAATATATCACACCTTTGTCTAAGCCAGTATTGAACATCCATAATGTTAACACCCTCATTCCTAAATAACAAAGTACCATTTTTTTTACAAGTGACTTTGTAAGGGGAACCAGATAAAAGGATTTCCATAAGGGGGTATCCTTAACCAACTGATACTTCAGCCAAAACCTTTTGCAAAGTTTGGATCAGCTGAAAGTTAATGTCCTAGGTAGCCTCTCCTTGCACATGAATAAAAGCAAATACATCATTAGCCGTAATCCCCATAGTATCTTTTAACATTGTATGAATCACAGTTTTTCTGTTGGGAGCACTAGAGACATCCCCATTGTATTTAAGGTGAATGACATTTCGCCTCTGAGCCAGTTAACCCAACTTTTTAAATAAATTAGACATTTTAAAATGTTCCGACTAGGGTACATTCCATACAAAGTCTACCCCCAAATCATTGGCGGTATCAGTGTCATGTCCTAAAGGAATCTCTGCATTGGTAGTCCGTGTCTCTGAGCACCGACTATCAGACTGAGACCCAGCAACAGTAAGACCCATATCCGGCTCCGTTTGTATCACAGAACTAATGGCCTGTGGCTGGTCTGAATTTAACAAGCCTGAAACAGAGTTCGGTAAAGTCACCCCTGCATCATCAGAACAGGGTAAAAGCTGTTTTTTATGCCAGGAGGAATACTTTTTAAAACAAATGTCCTGACGCTGCAGAGCAGCCAAATCATGTGAAGGCAAATGTTGACCCTATGCAAGAATGTCTTTGGCAGCAATTGGCCCTGGAGACACACAGCTGGCTCTCGTATCCATAGTTTGCCAGCCCGCAGCTTTTGTACATCCCTCATGTTCTGAGCAGGGTTAATACTATCCTCTGGCCTTCCTTTTCTGAGTGACATAGTTGGCTGTACACCAGCCTGCAAATCCAACCTAGGGGTTGGCCCTTCAATGGTAGAAGTGTCAAGAATAGGTTTGATACCTGCTGTCTGTGGGGATCCCAGCTGGGAAGGTATCAAGCCCCAGCCAGTGGCAAAGTCCAGTGGCGAAAGCATAGTAGGTAGTCTTTTAGTGAGCATTGATGTGTCCAACATTTCTTCCCATAGAAAATACAAAATCCAATCCTTATGAGTCTGTATGGTGGCCTGTAGAAAATCCTCTTGAGCAGTAAATGCCACCCTAGGTGCTGTCTCTGTAGTGCGTAGGTCATCAGTTTCTGCAGAGATAGGTTTAGTGGTATCATGCAACACATGGCTTACCACTTCTTCAGGTGCGTCATTACTAAAGTCTGTCATCGGCTCCTCAGAAAGAGCCACATGTTCCAGTTCTTTGTTAGAAACCATACAATTGGCAGAAGAAGAAACATCCTGCATCACTTCATCTTTTCCACCTCTTCCAGCTCCAACACCCAGAACATTCAGCATCTTGGAAGAAAGCAGACAGTGGATCCCCCTACTGCAAAGAGTAAGGACATTTTTCATTAAGTAAATAAGTACATATTTACAATGGAGAAAACATTTTCAAACAAGTTAGGCAAAGAAAAAAATAAACTAAAGTTGGGGGTAATACATACAGTAAAACATTCCAAATAACTTGTTGGAAATTAATCTATTTCATTTTCCATAGAAAATCAATGCACCAATAAAGTGCTCCCCACCATTCTAGGTATAGGTCATACAAAGAACTGAATTGTTCCTGTTCTCTGATTTTATTGATGCTGTGTAAACATGGATTGCAAAAGCTGTTCTTGGTGAATTTCTACCTGTTGCAGCATCAGTGTGCATCTTGTGTGTCAGATCCAATATTTAAAACAGGCAAGTATTACTTGTATGGTACTATGATGACAGGGCAAACCATGATTAGGGTTGATCCCTAAAAACAGAACATCTGGAGAAATGATGTAGCTTGGAAACTGTTTCCATTTGTTTCTAGTTATAGTCCAAAATTAGTGAATAAAAGGGCAATCAAAGTATAGGTGTTCCATGGTTTCTTGGACTTCTTGGCATGAGTTTCTGGGACAGTATCTTTTCTGTTTTATTCTTATGTTTTAAATTATTTTTCACATTACATCTGCCATGGGTGCATAGCCACATGACATCCCACATTTTGAGTGGGATTCTAGGGTCAGTAAGCATGTGGACAATTTGTTTGGTGTCTTGAAGTGGTCTTTCTAGAAAGGGTGGAGGGTCTTGATAATGTTTTATCAGAATTGTGTCATAAAATTGTTTCCTATTGTTTGTTATAATAAATTGTTTTGTAACATACAATTGTTATAGCTTTCCAAAACAGTCATGGACGTAAGGGGCCATTCCTGATAAATTATAGAATCAGGTGTCCAAGGCTGTATAATGTGTGTAATTTGATCCTGTACCCATGGTGTCCACATTGTCAGATTTCCAGTTAAAATAGGTTTTATGCTGGCATGCAAGAAAGTACTATGGAAGAAAACTAAGGGATTTATCATATTTAATACTTCAAATTGTCTATCTAAATAAGTGGTTCCTCTTGTAATGGGGTTCAGTCTGCTTCCCCACACACATTGAAAGAAGCAACTGAATAATCTTCTTCAAGTTTCTTGGGGATAAACATAACTGAAATATAAAAATATGGGAATGAGATATGTCTTTACCATGTAGATACATTTTTTTTTTCACTCATACATCATTTATTACATTGGGCGACTCTGTCTAAAGTGATATTAATTGTGTATTCCCAATTAAACTGAGCAAGATCTCTAGCCCCAAAATATATGCCAAGTATTTTACAGTGTTCATTAGTAATAGGTATTCCTATAATTTCTGACATGCTAGGGTGTCTGGGTCCTATTGTCATATAATGGCTTTTTTTTAATTGGTAGAAGAACCAGTGATGTGAGAAAAAGTTTGCAATATTGGTTTGGTATTAATGCCTGATAGGAGCTCTGCAAATATTAAACAAACATCAACTGCGTAAACCAATGTTTTTATTTCCATATCTTGGCTAGAAACTGATAATCCTATTATTGTCATGGTAGCACTGGAGATGTTGACCCCCTCATTTCTAAATAAAACAGTAACAGTCTTAAAAGTGGGATTGATTAGAGGTATTGCTTGAAATGTGGTCCACAAAGAAGTATTTTTTGGGGATGCAAACATTGTCCAAAATCTGTCAAGTAGTGTGGTTGATCTGAAGCTAATATCATATGTATTTTCCCAAAGAGCATGCATCAGGGCATACACATCAGCAGGGGAAAAAAAAGCCTGTTTAAGTAATACTTTCCCCACATAGAAGCAGTCCAGTGGGTTTTCCATATTGCCCAGATATCACAAAAGTATGGCATGTCTGCATTTAGCCTGTTCAAGTGGCTTTTGAAATAGACTGTCATACGTAACATTAGCAGTAACAGTAATGTTAAAATCACTGTTTGTAACCTCCATTAGCCCTGAGTCAGCATTGTTATAAATAACTATTCCAGTTTTAGTTTCTGAAAGGTAGGTTAATGCTTTAAAAACATGTCTCCCATACTTTCTAAGGGAGAGTATGTGGGTGTACCTGTATTGCTTTGGTTCTGTGTTGTCATGGGTTTGGTCCTTATTTCTGAATCATCCAATGCCAGTGTGTCAATAGTATTTGGTGGTTCTGTGTGGCTGTCCATTGCTGCATGTTGGGATGATTTTTGGGATCCAGGAATGGGGATTGTAGGGTCTGGGATCCATCCTTCTGTCATTGAGCGAGTCCATTCAGCATTTTGGATTGCCATTTCAGGAATCCATGCTCCTCCATGTTGACTAAAGATCCTGGTTCTTTTTCACTTGTCATAAGGTTTGAATCTGGGGTCTTCTGCTGGGATCTGAAGTAAAGGATTTTTGTGGATTTTTTCTGCTGGATTTCAGTTGATGTGTCTAAGTTGTGTTTCTGTTTTTTCTCCTCTTCTAGCCTTGTCTTTTCTAGGAAATAAATCTGTTCAATTTCTGCCATCTGTTCCAGTAATACTTGTTTCTTCTGTACTAGCTCCTCTTGTAGGTATTTCTCAGCATTTAACAGATCTGCCTCATTGCCAGTATGTACAGGTTGGTTTGCATGATTTTTTGTATTCTTTGTTATGTCTTTAGAATGTTCATGGTGTTGATTATGCCGTCCTCTCTGTCATCTCTGTTGTGGTCTTCTCTCCTCTCCCTCCCATCTGGAGTCTCCACCTCTTGCACAGAAAGCTAAAGTGCCCCCTGCAACAAAAGTGGGGCTTCCCCATTGCCATAGCCATGGCTAGTATTTCCTCATTACTAAACCTGCCCATGCAACCCCCAGGATGCACCTCAAACAAGCTATCATAGCTAATGTGCCTTTCCTGGTCAAAAACTACAAATAAATAAAAAGAGATAAAACAAATACTCATTCAATAACAAAAAAAGTGTTTTTTTTTACAATGAGGTATATGTGAAGCACTTCAGTTAAGACAAACAGTGGGAAAAATAATAAATTCACACATCACAACAGATTGACTACACTGTACAAAATAAAACACATCAATTAGCTTTTCTGTGCTTAAATCTTCATGAAACAAGCCATTTCAGGTTTTATTTCAAACAGGTAATAATCATTGACAACCGGTCGAACTTCTCAATACGCACTTAACATTAGCACACAATGCTGCAAAATTATAAAAGGGAACTAATCTTAATATTCAACCTATGACAAGTCATTACTGCACAGACAACCCATGCCTAAATACAACAAGCATTTGTCAATGCCAAATGTTTGTTTGCTTTTATTTGCTGTGTAGGTGTTTGGCATTAAGATTGCAGAGGCAATATTACAAATTAATAACACTAGTAATAATATTGAAATTGTCATGACTGGGAAATGAAGAGGGTCACACATAACACTGCCATTTTCATAGATTGTGTCCTTTAATTTTCAAAATACTAGGGCAAGAATCACAAAACTTGAAATTGCTGCAATTGTAGGAAAACCTAGCATAAGTTGGTTGCCACTTGCAGATCCAGTTTTCCCACAACTGCAGGTATTTGCAAAGATGAAGCCAGATTACGAGTGGCTCCACGATTTACCACAACTTGTGGGTGGAGTTGCCAGGGAAATCCCACAGTTGTGGAAAACTGTTATGGCCAGTGGGACCAGCCATAACATCTTCCACAGCTGTTGTGGATGTGAATAGCAATCTCCACAGCTGTAGATATTTTGGTCCGCAACTAGAGTTGCTCTGTGGGACTTAGTCCCAAAATGTTTTGTGACTCCAGCCCTGGTTGTTGTTGCCTCAGCATATGAACATGCCAGGTGTCATCTATGAAATGCAACATAAAACACTGTTTTGTGGAATGACTACAAAAACAGGTTTTTGAGGGGAAATTTGATAACAATATCTGCTATGTTCATTTGATGGGGTTAAAAAATAAGAGTATGATGAAAATGTGAGTTAAAAAGTAAAAATATTGCAACGTCATGAGTAATCACTTAAAAATGTAAATGTTTGTTCATAATTTAGTTTTTTGTTTCAGTTTTGACCTCAGATGTTCAACATTGTATTTTTATTACACCATCTTATGAACATGACAGGTCTCATTTATGAAATCATGTCTGAAATGTCATTTTGTGGCACAAGTGTGAAGAGATGTTTTAGGCACAATTTTAAAATGACACTTCATATTCATGATGTGTGGGTACAAAATGGCTACGGGTCACAGTCTAATAAAATAACAAAGCTTGGAGTAAACATGGAAGCATTTCAAAGTTTCTTTATAACTTTGTCACTTTTTAAGATTTTGATTCCAAATTTTCAACATAATCTTTTATGACCCTGCCAACCCTGCCATATGATCAATGGAATTTTTAAAATGCTGTCCAAAAGATGATTTTATGAAGTGACTGAAAAACATGTTTGAGGATTTGAGAAATGACACCTGCCTTATTTAGAGGTAGGGTAAAAAAAGGCTATGTTGAAAATTTGGGGAAAAATCTAGAAAAATGGCAAAGGTGTGAGAAAACTGAAGAATTTAAATGTTACTTCATAACTTTGTTGTTTATTGAGATTTTGACCCCAACTTTTCAACAGTTTTTTATCCCCCACCTTATGATCAAGACAAGTGGAATTTTTAACTCCTGTTCAATTGTGAAAATATGTTTGGAGGATTTGGAAAATTATACCATATGGACAATTAGTAAAGTTATGAGTACACACTGAAGAATTTCAACATTGCTTCATAACTGTTTTGTTTCATTTGATTTTGATCCCAGATGTTCAACATAGTCTTTTATTACCCCACCTTATAATTAAGACAGGTGAATTTTTTTAAATCCAACCGAAGGTGATTTTGCAGAACAACAGTGAAAATGCATTTCAGAGGATTTGAAAATCTCACCAAGTGATTCATGAGGTGGCATTAAAAAGGCTGAAAATCAAAAAAAGTACTGACATCAGCCTTACCAGATTTAAAGGCATCATATGCTGACCACGAGGAATACATGGAAAAAACTCACATTTACTGATCAAGGCAGACAGGCAGTACACAAAACAGTGATCTAGCCTCCTGATGTTACCCGCCAATCTGGGTGCTTAATCATGGGACTGCTGACACTCTATGGAGAACCACATTTATAATTGCACATTTAAAGTGATACCACACTGAAAAAGTACTGAATGCTAAACCATAAAGTACAATGTGCTAGAATAATGGGTATTGCACACGACTAACAAACCATACAATAAATACACTGTGCATAAAAATATAGAGAACATACATGATCCTACATCTCAGTCCACAACTTTAAACTTATCTTGTACTGCCCCACACAAAATACACCTAGTACCTCTGTGCCTATTCACTAACTCCTCCTTTCCTTTTACAGCCCTATTTTGCATCTCTGGAATGACCCCCTTCTGTCAGCCTTATTTCTGTCCTTCTCTCTTCCACTTCTTCCACCCCAGCCCTCTCAGTTCTTTGCAATAGCCCCCTCTTCTCCACACTATCCCCTCAGTGTGCCTCCTACCACATCAGCATTTAACCCCCCTCCTTCACCAGCCTCCCCCACATCAATTCTTCCTCAGCCACCCTCCCCACCCCTTCCTCCTTCCCAGCAGCACCCTGCTGCTGGCCATTCTTCTCCCTCACCCAGGCCTCATTGCTTCCTGTTCTCTCAACCTTGAAGTCCTCCGTTGCCTAGCCTCCTCCTTCCAGAACTTAGCTTTCTCCTCCCCAAGCCCCCCAAAAAAGTCTCCGAAATATAAGCACTACCTCCCCCTCCCTTTCCTTCTCATCCTCTTTGGTGACATCCACCCCAATCCTGGCGTCCTCTCTCACTCTCTCCCTGAATCTCCAAAAGGCCTTAAAATCTGTAATTTTAATGCCAGGAGCCTCCTCTCCAAGATTGTTTAGATACAAGTCTGGGCCACCCAATACTCCCCCGACCTCTTGTGCATTACAGAAACTGGACTCTCATCACAAATTTCTGACTCTCAGGTAGCCATCCCTAACTATCGAATATTTCAACAAGACTGTGGTAAATGCGGAGGTGGTGTGGCAATCTATGCTCAGTCCAACCTTCCTTGTCATGCCTCTTTCAGCCTGTCCAATCCCACCTCCCACAAATGTCTGACAGTCACCCTTAATTTCCCATTCTCCATCCATTATCATACTTTATGCTTCCCCAACCTTCTCCCTTCTTCTCTTTCATAGATAATCACTTCCTTGGTCATAAGTGCATCATCTACAGAGCAATTAATTTTGGGTGATTTCAATTTAAACTGGATCTCCCTTCCAACATGCCCTTTACTGAGCAGGTTGAATCCCTAAACCTGTCTCAGCTAATCCAGGAGCCTACCCGTCCAAACAATGTCACTTAGGACCACTCTCTCCTTCATTGGATTTTTTCTACCCATCTGCACCAGATAGCCACAACCAGCCCTTCCCTGACTTCTTCAGTGATCACCTAGTGACTTTCTGCATCTGCAAACTTCACACCCCTAGTTCTCCCCCACTCTACAGATGGATCCACTCTCTCAGATACCTTGACCCTGCAGCCCTTCTTTATGACCTTCACTCTATCAACTGGTCCCTAATGTACTCTGCTCCTGACATAGACTCTGCTCTGTCTATTTTCACTCACCCTCCTAAGCATCTTGAACCTTCATGCCCCTCACGGAGGCATAGAGTTAAACATTACCATCAGCCCTGGATCTCTGCTGATATCTTACACCTATGTAGGTCCCATGGCAAAGTATGGGCCCATCTAAAAACCTCAAGCACCCATTCTGACATATTGCTCTATAGTACCCTGAGAAATACCTGCATCAAAACAATAAGGGCTGCCAAAGCTTCATATCATGTTTCCGCTCCCAGCTTGAACTGAACTATAACTCTCCTGCCAACTTCTGAGACACAATACACTCTCTCTCCTAGACCCCTCCCACTCAACATACTACCCCCACACTTGTTGTTGATGGCACGCTGGTCTCTGACCCAGCCTCTGTAGCCTATGAACGTAACCTTTTTTGCAACCAGCACTCTTCTCTCCAACCCATCCTTCCCACCCACTCCCCAACACCCACCTGCACCATGGATGGATTTACTTTCCCCTCAGTTTCCTGCCAAGAGGTCTATAATTCTCTCTCTTAGCTCTCAACCCTAATATTGTAAGTTTAGCCCAGACAACCTTGACCCTTCCCTCCTTTGCATCTCCGTACTTGCCTTCTCCCTACCACTTCCACATCTATTGAACCAGTCCTTCTCTCTTGGTGTGGTTCCCTATGCATGGAAAACTGCCAATGTAATTCCCCTCCACAAGGGTGGATGCACGCATTCCAGGTAACTACCGCCCCATATCCCTTCTTCTTTTCCTGGCTAAACTTCAGGAAACCCTAGTCTTCTCTCGACTCATGGATTTCCTCAACTCCACAAACTTTCTCTCTCCTTTCCAATATGGGTTTTGATCTAATCACTCAATGGTTACCTCTCTCTGTTGTATCACTAACTCTGTCCTTTCTGGGATATACAAAGGACACCTAACGGCTGCCATTTTTATTGACTTTGCCAAGGCATTTGATTTGGTGTCTCGTCTCCTCTTGCTAAATAAACTTAGCTCTGTTGGTCTCTCCACTCAAGGGGCCACCTGGTCTCCAGTCTTACCTCTCCTGCTGCTCACAACAGTTCTGGGTGGGGGTGCTCTTCTCCCTCCCCCATATTTGCAATGGAGTTCCCTAACGTTCAGTCCTGGGACCGATACTCTTTTCTATATTTCTTAATGCTCTCCTGTCAGCATGCTCCTTTTCAAACATACAAATGTACACTGACAACACTACTCTGTATGTCGCAGACCTTTCCGCTCAAGATATTGAAACCCAGCTGCAAGCTGAATTTAACTTGGTCCTGCGGTGGTTTCAAGCAAACCACCTCAAAGTTAATGTAAAAAAAAACAGTTTCAATTACCTTTTCTTCCTCTCATAAACTAACCAGCCTCGCCTCCACACCCACATTCTTTACTTTGGATGGGGCCCAACTTGAAGATGTCCCCTACTAGAATTACTTGTGTGTCTGGCTCGATCACCACTGGATTACTCAAGACACATCAAGCACATCCATTCAAAGCTCTGCCCTAGTCTAGGTCAGGGTTACCACCTTTTCAGAAGCCCAAAGTGAGACATTTCTTACTGAAACACGATTTTTTGCAGGACAATATATAACTTCGACAAAGGCAACAGACTTCCTTTCTCTAAATAATCAGAATTAAGACTAAATGTTGTAGCTTTTTAGTTATTTGTAGTGTTTCTTATCATTTTAGGGTATTTTAGTTAAGGTATTATACTCTTTTCGCAACATTTAGAGGCAGTCAGAAATTTTTATTTTCTACTGAAATGTCAGGACATGTAGTATTTTTCATGTTGTTTTGCAGGACACAGCTGCCCAAATCAGGGCTGTCCTGTGAAAATCAGGACAGATGGTAACCCTAGTCTAGGTGCCCTATATCACAACAAAGATGCCCTTCCTTTGAATGCCTGCCACACTCTCCTCACAAAAATGTTCCTACCAACCTTCAATTACACCGACATTATCTATGGTATGGCCCCTGCCTCTGCTCTTGCTAGATTAGACTCCCTTTACAATGCCTTCTGTTGCTTTGCTTTAAATGCCCCTCCCCACACCCACCACTGCACACCTACTCCTCCCCTCTCCTCTCCTCACTTCACTGTTGTCACAAGCTGCATTCATCTTTCTTCATCTCCAAATTCTGGCTAGGTTCTCTCCCACCTACCTCTCCTCTCTCCTGCATCTGAGGTCTCCTATCCCCTTAGGTCCAGGGATTCCTGCACTTTTTCCTTCCTCACCTGTGTCATGCGCCAGCTCTTGGCTTTCACCTTCAGACTCCCTTACTCTATAGTTCTCTCCACTCCCCAGTCATCTATCCTCCTTGCACCTGTCCTCAAAAGAGCCTTCGCTGCACACCGTCCTGTTCACTAGCACCTGCTTATGCTAGTCTTCATCTACCGCCTCCACTGTCCCTCCTCCTCCATGCACTCACTTTTTTCCCACTGGCTAATTAGCATGTTTATATCTACTCCTGATTACTATGTATGCAAATGTAATTTCCATTAATATTTGTAGATAATGTATATGTACCTGCAATCAAAATCTATACTATGCCCTTGTATAGTACTCGTAAAAAAAATACCTAGTTTATGAATTGTATTGCTCCCTTCTCCCCTTCCCCCAGGTCGCACCTGGAAATGAGCCTTGGCTCAGTGTGCCTCTCCCAGTCACCAACTTTAACTAAATAAATAAATGAATACTTATTAAAAACATTTCACGGTCATAATTCAAGATCGTAATTCCATTCAAAAAATCGACTGAATAGATATCTGGATCTACATATGTTTTGTTACTTGATCTCAGAAATGTGTCAATTACTAATCCCTACCAAAGATAAGGGCATATCTTGATTATCACAGCTGACAATTCAAATTGCATTTTAGAACTGCAAATATATCAGTTCATTAATCAGGTCCAAAACTGGAAGTCTTAAGCTACAGATAGGATCTAAATAAAATGAAAAAGCAACACAATACAGTCCCAAGGATGAAATTCCTAGTTGCATGTGGGATCTGCAATGTGTGCAAATGTATATCAGACAAGAAACAGTCCATAGCAGCTGGAATTGTAGAAAGTGGCATATGACTGAAAGAATGAAGACATGACTTAAAGGACTTTTATTCTGTTTACCTGTGTAGTCTGTAGGCATGAACATACACTCTTCTAATTTCATCAGGATTTAAATGTAAATGAAGGTACTTTAGTCTGTGAAAACTTGATTGTATTCCATTGCATAAGGTCATGATCTAACTCATGTAAGGCATCCTGGAATTCTACGATGTTTTAGTGCTAAAGCCTGCAGTAGTTATACTGTATTAGTCAATGCTGTTGCTGTCCTCTTCAGTCCCCATGTTCATGTCTTATGCTGGCAATAAAACTTTTCAAGTAAGTGCCCTGCTGTTTACTGTAGTTCAAAGTGTATCTGAGTTAGAAAAACAAATGCTTTCAGAAAATACAGGAACTTCACAAGACATGTACCAGGACCTGTGCTTGTGCAGGTACACATCATCATAGATACATAGATACATAGACAGTGTCGGCAGATAAGGGCCTATGGCCCACCTAGTCTGCCCATTTGAGCTTGTAAGTTCAGTTTGTTTTCCTAGAAGTCTATTTCCCCTTACCCCTGACCTCTAGAATTCCTTTATGTCTATCCCATGCATTCTTAAATCCAGTGATTGTTTCAGCCCCCACCACTTCCTCTGGCAGGGTGTTCCACTTGTCCACCACCCGTTCTGTGAAAAATTCTTTCTCATGTTTCCTCTGAATCGTCCTCCTCCAACTTCATCCCATGTCCTCTAGTCCTGAAACATCTTTTCGCTTAAAAATAGTGTTTTCCTGCACCCTGTTCCTCCCTGTAAGATACTTGTATGTCTCTATCATATCCCTCTCTCCCTCCTCTCCTCCAGGGAGTACATGTTCAGTTCCTTCAACCTGTCTTCATAGGACTTGTGATGCAACCCATGCACCATCTTTGTTGCCCTCCTCTGAACCTTCTCTACCCTGTCTATGTCCTTACGTGAGGTATGGTCTCCAGAACTGTACACTGTACTCCAGGTGGGGCCTCACTAGTGTCTTGTATAGCGGAATTATGACCTCCCTTTTCCTGCTGGTGATGCCCCTGCCTATACATCCCAGCATCCTATTTGCTTTACCTGATGCCTTGTCACACTGTTTCCCTACCTTGAGGTCATCAGAGATGACAACCCCAAGATCCCTTTCCTGCTTGGTGCATGCTATATCCTCACCCCCCAACTGATATATTGTGCCAGGGTTTTTGTGCCCCATATGCATTATCTTGCACTTCTTTGCATTGAATTTCAACTGCCAAACCCTTGACCATTCTTCAAGTTTCTGCAGGTCCCTTCTCATTCTGTCTACACCCTCTGGTGTGTCTACTCTGTTACAGAGCTTTGTGTCATCAGCGAACAGTGAAATTCTGCCTTCTATATTCTGTGCAATGTCACCCATGAAGATGTTGAATAGGACCGGTCCCAGCACTGATCCCTGTGGTACCCCACTGGTCACTCTTCCTCTGTGGAGTGACAGCCATTTACCACCACCCTCTGTGTCCTGCCACCCAGCCAGTTACCTACCCACCACACTACTGTCCTGCCCACACCCATATTCCCAGTTTGTGTAATAGTCTTCTATGTGGCACAGTGTCAAAGGCCTTGCTGAAGTCCAGATAGGCCATGTCCACTGCCCTCCCTGATCCACCTCCCTAGTCACCCAGTCAAAAATTCAATGAGGTTGGTCTGACATGACCTCCCCTGGTGAAACCATGCTGCCTTGGGTCCCGTGAGTCCATTGACAACCAGATGTTCCACCAATCTCTCCTTCAGTAGTGCTTCCATGATCTTTCCCACTACCGAGGTGAGGCTGACTGGTCTGTAGTTCCTGCTTCCTCTTTGTTCCCACTTTTGTATAAGGGGACTACATCTGCTGTCCTCCAGTCTTTGGGTACCTCCCTGTTTCCAGTGATTGGCTGAACAGGATAGCCAGAGTTCAGCCACCACCTCTCTTAGTTCTTTAAGGACCCTGGGGTGCACCCCATCTGGCCCCATTGCTTTATCAGTTCTTATTACTTCCAGTTCCTTCAGGACCCTTTCTCGTGTAAAGGGACTTGTGTCCATTTCTGCACCATTCTCACCCCTTGTACTCCCTTCAGACCCATTAACCCCCTCTTCCTTAGTAAAGACTGAGCAGAAATACCTGTTCAATATGTCAGCTTTACTGTTGTCATCCTCCACGCGGCTCCCATCCTCCCCCTTCAGTCTCACTATCCCTCCTTTGTCCTTCTTTTTCACTTATGTACCTGTAAAAGGTTTTGTCCCTTTAACCACTGATTTTGCAATGTGTTCTTCTGTCTGAGCTTTGGCTTCCCTTACTGACTTCCCTGCCTCCTTTGTTTCTCCTGGTTTACTTCTCCCTATCCCCTTCTGCCTGTGTCTTTTTGTATTGCCTGAATGCAATCTTTTTGGCTTTCACTTTCTTTGCTACCTCTTTGGAAAACCGTAATGGTCTCCTCTTTCTTTTCCTCTTGCTAACCTGCTTAATGCATAATTCTGTTGTTCTTATAATCCCCATTTTAAATACTGCCCACTGTTCCTCAATCCCTGATTCCTGTCCCATTCCTTAATGCCTCTTTCAAGCATCTCCCATTTTCCCAAAGTCTGCCCCTAAAATCCAGGATCGTGTTTTTGTGTGGTTTGGTTCTGCTCTTTCTGTGATTTCAAACCACAATGACTGGTGGTCACTGTTACCCAGGTGCTCCCCACTGTTACCCCCATCACACTGTCCCTGTTTGTGAGCACAAGGTCCAGTATTGCCTTCTGCCGAGTTGGTTCCATGACCAGTTGCTTGAGGAAGGCACCTGAAGGAGTCCAGGATAAATCTGCTCCTAGTTGATGCTGCTGCTGGGATGCTCCAGTCCACGTCTGTATATTGAAGTCTCCAACCAGTACTACCTCACCCTTGTCTGCCATCCTTTGGATGGCTAGCATCAGCTCCCTATCTGTTTCTTCCTCCTGGGCTGGTGGTCTATAGACCACACCTGTGCGGATGGCTGGCCCCATTTTCCTTTCCAGCTTAACCCACAGTATCTCTCCCCCATTTTGTTCCTCCTGCATCTGTGTGGCCCTTATGTCATTTTTCACATACAGTGCCACTCCTCCTCCCTTCCTGCCTGCTCTGTCTCTTCTGAATATGTTGTAGCCAGGTATGGCTATCTCCCAGTCATGGTTATCATTACACCAGGTTTCAGTGATGGCCACAATGTCCAGGTCTGACTGTACCATGACAGCCTCCAGATCTTCCATCTTGTTGCTAAGGCTCCTGGCATTTGCACACATGGCTTTCCATGATTTGACCTCCCTAGACTGCTTCACTGTTCTACTCCAGCCCCTTCCTTGGTTGTCATTTATCCCTGGTTCTCCTTGCTGTCTGCCCTTCTGCTGAATTTTGCCCTTTTCTGCTTATCCACCTTTTGGACAATAATTCCATCTTTTGCACACTGCTTTGCAGAGATAGCCACTCCTCTGGTTCACTGGTTCCATTACTAGCTGTGGGGGTGAGCAAGTAGGTATCATCCTTGCTGGCCTGCCACCCCCCTTTGCTAGTTTAAATGCTTGTCAATGTAGCATTTAAACTTATCATTGAGTGCTTGGATTCCCCTCCAGGATGGATGCAGACCGTCAGGCTTGAACAAACCTCCATCCCTCCAGATGGGTCCCCAGTCACCAATGAATCCAAACCCTTCCTCACAGCACCAGTTCTTCAACCATGAGTTAAAGTTCCTGGTGCATGCACTCCTATGCTCTCCTTGCCTCTCACAGGTAGTACTTCTGAAAGTGACAGAAGTAGCTACTTGCTTGAGACCCCTCCCAGTTTCCTAAACTCTTCCTGAACTTCCTTTGGCTCCCCATTTGCCAAGTCATTAGTACCTAGGTGGATAATGACATCCAGCTCACCCTCCTGTCTTGCCTTCCCAGTGATCCCCAGTATCTTCCTTCCATCCCTCCATGCTGTGGCACCTGGAAGGCACCTCACCTCCTGTCCTCCCCTCCTGTGTTCCTAGCTGGATCCCTCTTACGATGGAGTCCCCACCAGGATTCGCTTCCTCCTCTGGGGTCCACTGCTTTCCCCACTGAGGTCACCTCCTTGCCTAACCTCCACATCCTTTCCTTCCACTTCCCTGGGTACCTCTATTTGGTTGTCCTCATTTGCCAGTGTGGCATATGAGTTCTTGAGAGGAATAGGATCTGGGATGTGCCTCTGCCTGACTGCTCTAACCTCCCTGAGCCCACTGTCATCCAAGTGCTCCTCGTTCTCGGCATCCTTTGAGGCAGCTGCATTGGACTGGGTGGTTCCTGGACAGGGTGATGGTACTCCTGACCCAGTTTACTTCTGCTCTGAGTCTGGCTACCTCATCCCGTAGTCCGAGAGATGCATGCAGATAGGGCAGCACCTCAGTGTCCAGAAGGTCTGCCTGAATATGGCTGCCCCACAGCCACTGCATTGCACCACTCCACATTATACTGCAATTCCACTACTTATCTGCTACTGAAGCTCTCTTAGTTCTCTTTTTATTTATTTACAGTACTAAAAATCCTGTAACTGATCATCAGATATATATTTTTTAAGGAAAAAAACCAATAAATAATATGTGAGTCAAAAACTTCTCGTGCTGAGGTGGTCTTCTTCCCCTTATGCCCCTCCTACTTCACACCTCTTACTATACCCTGTGTTTAGCTCCTGTCAATCAGATTTATCAGGGCATATAATTAAGAGTTGGGGGAAGGGGTGGGAGGAGGCGAAATTTGCAGCAATTAAAGACAGCACAGAATTACACCACCACTATTTTTTAAATTTTCAACAGCCCAAAAACAATTATAAGTAAAGACAACACAGAAAGAAAGTATAGTGTCACTACAAGCCTACAATCTAAGTTTAAAAGAAAAATACCAGTTACCAGTTACTCTGAAGCACTGAATTGAATATGTTTCCTTCCTTCACCTTCTGGCTTCTTCTGAGAAGATAAACTTCTGTTTGCTGCTTTAACTGTGACTAAGCCCCACCTCCAGTTATCACGTAGCTGAGGTCAGAGGCCAGACAATTAACACCCTTCACCCAGCTACAGGACAGTCAGACAAGCCAAGATAAAATTTGCAGCAATTAAAGACAGCACAGAATTACACCACCACTATTTTTAAAATTTTCAACAGCCCAAAAACAATTATAAGTAAAGACAACACAGAAAGAAAGTATAGTGTCACTACAAGCCTACAATCTAAGTTTAAAAGAAAAATACCAGTTACCAGTTACTCTGAAGCACTGAACTGAATATGTTTCCTTCCTTCACCTTCTGGCTTCTTCTGAGAAGATGAACTTCTGTTTGCTGCTTTAACTGTGACTAAGCCCTCCCAGTTATCACATAGCTGAGGTCAGAGGCCAGACAATTAACACCCTTCACCCAGCTACAGGACAGTCAGACAAGCCAAGATAAAATTTGCAGCAATTAAAGACAGCACAGAATTACACCACCACTATTTTAAATTTTCAACAACCCAAAAACAATTATAAGTAAAGACAACACAGAAAGAAAGTATAGTGTCACTACAAGCCTACAATCTAAGTTTAAAAGAAAAATACCAGTTACCAGTTACTCTGAAGCACTGAATTGAATATGTTTCCTTCCTTCACCTTCTGGCTTCTTCTGAGAAGATGAACTTCTGTTTGCTGCTTTAACTGTGACTAAGCCCCACCTCCAGTTATCACGCAGCTGAGGTCAGAGGCCAGACAATTAACACCCTTCACCCAGCTACAGGACAGTCAGACAAGCCAAGATAAAATTTGCAGCAATTAAAGACAGCACAGAATTACACCACCACTATTTTTTAAATTTTCAACAGCCCAAAAACAATTATAAGTAAAGACAACACAGAAAGAAAGTATAGTGTCACTACAAGCCTACAATCTAAGTTTAAAAGAAAAATACCAGTTACCAGTTACTCTGAAGCACTGAACTGAATATGTTTCCTTCCTTCACCTTCTGGCTTCTTCTGAGAAGATGAACTTCTGTTTGCTGCTTTAACTGTGACTAAGCCCCACCTCCAGTTATCACGTAGCCGAGGTCAGAGGCCAGACAATTAACACCCTTCACCCAGCTACAGGACAGTCAGACAAGCCAAGATAAAATTTGCAGCAATTAAAGACAGCACAGAATTACACCACCACTATTTTTTAAATTTTCAACAGCCCAAAAACAATTATAAGTAAAGACAACACAGAAAGAAAGTATAGTGTCACTACAAGCCTACAATCTAAGTTTAAAAGAAAAATACCAGTTACCAGTTACTCTGAAGCACTGAATTGAATATGTTTCCTTCCTTCACCTTCTGGCTTCTTCTGAGAAGATGAACTTCTGTTTGCTGCTTTAACTGTGACTAAGCCCCACCTCCAGTTATCACGTAGCTGAGGTCAGAGGCCAGACAATAACACCCTTCACCCAGCTACAGGACAGTCAGACAAGCCAAGATAAAATTTGCAGCAATTAAAGACAGCACAGAATTACACCACCACTATTTTTTAAATTTTCAACAGCCCAAAAACAATTATAAGTAAAGACAACACAGAAAGAAAGTATAGTGTCACTACAAGCCTACAATCTAAGTTTAAAAGAAAAATACCAGTTACCAGTTACTCTGAAGCACTGAATTGAATATGTTTCCTTCCTTCACCTTCTAGCTTCTTCTGAGAAGATGAACTTCTTTGCTGCTTTAACTGTGACTAAGCCCCACCTCCAGTTATCACGTAGCGAGGTCAGAGGCCAGACAATTAACACCCTTCACCCAGCTACAGGACAGTCAGACAAGCCAAGATAAAATTTGCAGCAATTAAAGACAGCACAGAATTACACCACCACTATTTTTAAATTTTCAACAGCCCAAAACAATTATAAGTAAAGACAACACAGAAAGAAAGTATAGTGTCACTACAAGCCTACAATCTAAGTTTAAAAGAAAATACCAGTTACCAGTTACTCTGAAGCACTGAACTGAATATGTTTCCTTCCTTCACCTTCTGGCTTCTTCTGAGAAGATGAACTTCTGTTGCTGCTTTAACTGTGACTAAGCCCCACCTCCAGTTATCACGTAGCTGAGGTCAGAGGCCAGACAATTAACACCCTTCACCCAGCTACAGGACAGTCAGACAAGCCAAGATAAAATTTGCAGCAATTAAAGACAGCACAGAATTACACCACCACTATTTTTAAATTTTCAACAGCCCAAAAACAATTATAAGTAAAGACAACACAGAAAGAAAGTATAGTGTCACTACAAGCCTACAATTTAAGTTTAAAAGAAAAATACCAGTTACCAGTTACTCTGAAAACTGAATTGAATATGTTTCCTTCCTTCACCTTCTGGCTTCTTCTGAGAAGATGAACTTGTTTGCTGCTTTAACTGTGACTAAGCCCCACCTCCAGTTATCACGTAGCTGAGGTCAGAGGCCAGACAATTAACACCCTTCACCCAGCTACAGGACAGTCAGACAAGCCAAGATAAAATTTGCAGCAATTAAAGACAGCACAGAATTACACCACCACTATTTTTTAAATTTTCAACAGCCCAAAAACAATTATAAGTAAAGACAACACAGAAAGAAAGTATAGTGTCACTACAAGCCTACAATCTAAGTTTAAAAGAAAAATACCAGTTACCAGTTACTCTGAAGCACTGAATTGAATATGTTTCCTTCCTTCACCTTCTGGCTTCTTCTGAGAAGATGAACTTCTGTTTGCTGCTTTAACTGTGACTAAGCCCCACCTCCAGTTATCACTTAGCTGAGGTCAGAGGCCAGACAATTAACACCCTTCACCCAGCTACAGGACAGTCAGACAAGCCAAGATAAAATTTGCAGCAATTAAAGACAGCACAGAATTACACCACCACTATTTTTTAAATTTTCAACAGCCCAAAAACAATTATAAGTAAAGACAACACAGAAAGAAAGTATAGTGTCACTACAAGCCTACAATCTAAGTTTAAAAGAAAAATACCAGTTACAAGTTACTCTGAAGCACTGAATTGAATATGTTTCCTTCCTTCACCTTCTGGCTTCTTCTGAGAAGATGAACTTCTGTTTGCTGCTTTAACTGTGACTAAGCCCCACCTCCAGTTATCACGTAGCTGAGGTCAGAGGCCAGACAATTAACACCCTTCACCCAGCTACAGGACAGTCAGACAAGCCAAGATAAAATTTGCAGCAATTAAAGACAGCACAGAATTACACCACCACTATTTTTTAAATTTTCAACAGCCCAAAAACAATTATAAGTAAAGACAACACAGAAAGAAAGTATAGTGTCACTACAAGCCTACAATCTAAGTTTAAAAGAAAATACCAGTTACCAGTTACTCTGAAGCACTGAATTGAATATGTTTCCTTCCTTCACCTTCTGGCTTCTTCTGAGAAGATGAACTTCTGTTTGCTGCTTTAACTGTGACTAAGCCCCACCTCCAGTTATCACGTAGCTGAGGTCAGAGGCCAGACAATTAACACCCTTCACCCAGCTACAGGACAGTCAGACAAGCCAAGATAAAATTTGCAGCAATTAAAGACAGCACAGAATTACACCACCACTATTTTTAAAATTTTCAACAGCCCAAAAACAATTATAAGTAAAGACAACACAGAAAGAAAGTATAGTGTCACTACAAGCCTACAATCTAAGTTTAAAAGAAAAATACCAGTTACCAGTTACTCTGAAGCACTGAACTGAATATGTTTCCTTCCTTCACCTTCTGGCTTCTTCTGAGAAGATGAACTCTGTTTGCTGCTTTAACTGTGACTAAGCCCCACCTCCAGTTATCACGTAGCTGAGGTCAGAGGCCAGACAATTAACACCCTTCACCCAGCTACAGGACAGTCAGACAAGCCAAGATAAAATTTGCAGCAATTAAAGACAGCACAGAATTACACCACCACTATTTTTTAAATTTTCAACAACCCAAAAACAATTATAAGTAAAGACAACACAGAAAGAAAGTATAGTGTCACTACAAGCCTACAATCTAAGTTTAAAAGAAAAATACCAGTTACCAGTTACTCTGAAGCACTGAATTGAATATGTCTCCTTCCTTCACCTTCTGGCTTCTTCTGAGAAGATGAACTTCTGTTTGCTGCTTTAACTGTGACTAAGCCCCACCTCCAGTTATCACGTAGCCGAGGTCAGAGGCCAGACAATTAACACCCTTCACCCAGCTACAGGACAGTCAGACAAGCCAAGATAAAATTTGCAGCAATTAAAGACAGCACAGAATTACACCACCACTATTTTTTAAATTTTCAACAGCCCAAAAACAATTATAAGTAAAGACAACACAGAAAGAAAGTATAGTGTCACTACAAGCCTACAATCTAAGTTTAAAAGAAAAATACCAGTTACCAGTTACTCTGAAGCACTGAATTGAATATGTTTCCTTCCTTCACCTTCTGGCTTCTTCTGAGAAGATGAACTTCTGTTTGCTGCTTTAACTGTGACTAAGCCCCACCTCCAGTTATCACGTAGCCGAGGTCAGAGGCCAGACAATTAACACCCTTCACCCAGCTACAGGACAGTCAGACAAGCCAAGATAAAATTTGCAGCAATTAAAGACAGCACAGAATTACACCACCACTATTTTAAAATTTTCAACAGCCCAAAAACAATTATAAGTAAAGACAACACAGAAAGAAAGTATAGTGTCACTACAAGCCTACAATCTAAGTTTAAAAGAAAAATACCAGTTACCAGTTACTCTGAAGCACTGAATTGAATATGTTTCCTTCCTTCACCTTCTGGCTTCTTCTGAGAAGATGAACTTCTGTTTGCTGCTTTAACTGTGACTAAGCCCCACCTCCAGTTATCACGTAGCTGAGGTCAGAGGCCAGACAATTAACACCCTTCACCCAGCTACAGGACAGTCAGACAAGCAAGATAAAATTTGCAGCAATTAAAGACAGCACAGAATTACACCACCACTATTTTTAAATTTTCAACAGCCCAAAACAATTATAAGTAAAGACAACACAGAAAGAAAGTATAGTGTCACTACAAGCCTACAATCTAAGTTTAAAAGAAAAATACCAGTTACCAGTTACTCTGAAGCACTGAATTGAATATGTTTCCTTCCTTCACCTTCTGGCTTCTTCTGAGAAGATGAACTTCTGTTTGCTGCTTTAACTGTGACTAAGCCCCACCTCCAGTTATCACGTAGCTGAGGTCAGAGGCCAGACAATTAACACCCTTCACCCAGCTACAGGACAGTCAGACAAGCCAAGATAAAATTTGCAGCAATTAAAGACAGCACAGAATTACACCACCACTATTTTAAAATTTTCAACAGCCCAAAAACAATTATAAGTAAAGACAACACAGAAAGAAAGTATAGTGTCACTACAAGCCTACAATCTAAGTTTAAAAGAAAAATACCAGTTACCAGTTACTCTGAAGCACTGAATTGAATATGTTTCCTTCCTTCACCTTCTGGCTTCTTCTGAGAAGATGAACTTCTGTTTGCTGCTTTAACTGTGACTAAGCCCCACCTCCAGTTATCACGTAGCTGAGGTCAGAGGCCAGACAATTAACACCTTCACCCAGCTACAGGACAGTCAGACAAGCCAAGATAAAATTTGCAGCAATTAAAGACAGCACAGAATTACACCACCACTATTTTTTAAATTTTCAACAGCCAAAAACAATTATAAGTAAAGACAACACAGAAAGAAAGTATAGTGTCACTACAAGCCTACAATCTAAGTTTAAAAGAAAAATACCAGTTACCAGTTACTCTGAAGCACTGAATTGAATATGTTTCCTTCCTTCACCTTCTGGCTTCTTCTGAGAAGATGAACTTCTGTTTGCTGCTTTAACTGTGAGTAAGCCCCACCTCCAGTTATCACGTAGCTGAGGTCAGAGGCCAGACAATTAACACCCTTCACCCAGCTACAGGACAGTCAGACAAGCCAAGATAAAATTTGCAGCAATTAAAGACAGCACAGAATTACACCACCACTATTTTATAAATTTTCAACAGCCCAAAACAATTATAAGTAAAGACAACACAGAAAGAAAGTATAGTGTCACAAGCCTACAATCTAAGTTTAAAAGAAAATACCAGTTACCAGTTACTCTGAAGCACTGAACTGAATATGTTTCCTTCCTTCACCTTCTGGCTTCTTCTGAGAAGATGAACTTCTGTTTGCTGCTTTAACTGTGACTAAGCCCCACCTCCAGTTATCACGTAGCTGAGGTCAGAGGCCAGACAATTAACACCCTTCACCCAGCTACAGGACAGTCAGACAAGCCAAGATAAAATTTGCAGCAATTAAAGACAGCACAGAATTACATCACCACTATTTTTTAAATTTTCAACAACCCAAAAACAATTATAAGTAAAGACAACACAGAAAGAAAGTATAGTGTCACTACAAGCCTACAATCTAAGTTTAAAAGAAAAATACCAGTTACCAGTTACTCTGAAGCACTGAATTGAATATGTTTCCTTCCTTCACCTTCTGGCTTCTTCTGAGAAGATGAACTTCTGTTTGCTGCTTTAACTGTGACTAAGCCCCACCTCCAGTTATCACGTAGCCGGGTCAGAGGCCAGACAATTAACACCCTTCACCCAGCTACAGGACAGTCAGACAAGCCAAGATAAAATTTGCAGCAATTAAAGACAGCACAGAATTACACCACCACTATTTTTAAATTTTCAACAGCCCAAAAACAATTATAAGTAAAGACAACACAGAAAGAAAGTATAGTGTCACTACAAGCCTACAATCTAAGTTTAAAAGAAAATACCAGTTACCAGTTACTCTGAAGCACTGAATTGAATATGTTTCTTCCTTCACCTTCTGGCTTCTTCTGAGAAGATGAACTCTGTTTGCTGCTTTAACTGTGACTAAGCCCCACCTCCAGTTATCACGTAGCTGAGGTCAGAGGCCAGACAATTAACACCCTTCACCCAGCTACAGGACAGTCAGACAAGCCAAGATAAATTTGCAGCAATTAAAGACAGCACAGAATTACACCACCACTATTTTTAAATTTTCAACAGCCCAAAACAATTATAAGTAAAGACAACACAGAAAGAAAGTATAGTGTCACTACAAGCCTACAATCTAAGTTTAAAAGAAAAATACCAGTTACCAGTTACTCTGAAGCACTGAATTGAATATGTTTCCTTCCTTCACCTTCTGGCTTCTTCTGAGAAGATGAACTTCTGTTTGCTGCTTTAACTGTGACTAAGCCCCACCTCCAGTTATCACGTAGCTGAGGTCAGAGGCCAGACAATTAACACCCTTCACCCAGCTACAGGACAGTCAGACAAGCCAAGATAAAATTTGCAGCAATTAAAGACAGCACAGAATTACACCACCACTATTTTTAAATTTTCAACAGCCCAAAACAATTATAAGTAAAGACAACACAGAAAGAAAGTATAGTGTCACTACAAGCCTACAATCTAAGTTTAAAAGAATAATACCAGTTACCAGTTACTCTGAAGCACTGAATTGAATATGTTTCCTTCCTTCACCTTCTGGCTTCTTCTGAGAAGATCGAACTCTGTTTGCTTCTTTAACTGTGACTAAGCCCCACCTCCAGTTATCACGTAGCTGAGGTCAGAGGCCAGACAATTAACACCCTTCACCCAGCTACAGGACAGTCAGACAAGCCAAGATAAAATTTGCAGCAATTAAAGACAGCACAGAATTACACCACCACTATTTTTTAAATTTTCAACAGCCCAAAAACAATTATAAGTAAAGACAACACAGAAAGAAAGTATAGTGTCACTACAAGCCTACAGTCTAAGTTTAAAAGAAAAATACCAGTTACCAGTTACTCTGAAGCACTGAATTGAATATGTTTCCTTCCTTCACCTTCTGGCTTCTTCTGAGAAGATGAACTTCTGTTTGCTGCTTTAACTGTGACTAAGCCCCACCTCCAGTTATCACGTAGCTGAGGTCAGAGGCCAGACAATTAACACCTTCACCCAGCTACAGGACAGTCAGACAAGCCAAGATAAAATTTGCAGCAATTAAAGACAGCACAGAATTACACCACCACTATTTTTAAATTTTCAACAACCCAAAACAATTATAAGTAAAGACAACACAGAAAGAAAGTATAGTGTCACTACAAGCCTACAATCTAAGTTTAAAAGAAAATACCAGTTACCAGTTACTCTGAAGCACTGAATTGAATATGTTTCCTTCCTTCACCTTCTGGCTTCTTCTGAGAAGATGAACTTCTGTTTGCTGCTTTAACTGTGACTAAGCCCCACCTCCAGTTATCACGTAGCTGAGGTCAGAGGCCAGACAATTAACACCCTTCACCCAGCTACAGGACAGTCAGACAAGCCAAGATAAAATTTGCAGCAATTAAAGACAGCACAGAATTACACCACCATTTTTTAAATTTTCAACAGCCCAAAACAATTATAAGTAAAGACAACACAGAAAGAAAGTATAGTGTCACTACAAGCCTACAATCTAAGTTTAAAAGAAAAATACCAGTTACCAGTTACTCTGAAGCACTGAATTGAATATGTTTCCTTCCTTCACCTTCTGGCTTCTTCTGAGAAGATGAACTTCTGTTTGCTGCTTTAACTGTGACTAAGCCCCACCTCCAGTTATGACGTAGCTGAGGTCAGAGGCCAGACAATTAACACCCTTCACCCAGCTACAGGACAGTCAGACAAGCCAAGATAAAATTTGCAGCAATTAAAGACAGCACAGAATTACACCACCACTATTTTTTAAATTTTCAACAACCCAAAAACAATTATAAGTAAAGACAACACAGAAAGAAAGTATAGTGTCACTACAAGCCTACAATCTAAGTTTAAAAGAAAAATACCAGTTACCAGTTACTCTGAAGCACTGAATTGAATATGTTTCCTTCCTTCACCTTCTGGCTTCTTCTGAGAAGATGAACTTCTGTTTGCTGCTTTAACTGTGACTAAGCCCCACCTCCAGTTATCACGTAGCCAGGTCAGAGGCCAGACAATTAACACCCTTCACCCAGCTACAGGACAGTCAGACAAGCCAAGATAAAATTTGCAGCAATTAAAGACAGCACAGAATTACACCACCACTATTTTTTTAAATTTTCAACAGCCCAAAAACAATTATAAGTAAAGACAACACAGAAAGAAAGTATAGTGTCTCTACAAGCCTACAATCTAAGTTTAAAAGAAAAATACCAGTTACCAGTTACTCTGAAGCACTGAATTGAATATGTTTCCCTTCCTTCACCTTCTGGCTTCTTCTGAGAAGATGAACTTCTGTTTGCTGCTTTAACTGTGACTAAGCCCCACCTCCAGTTATCACGTGAGCCGAGGTCAGAGGCCAGACAATTAACACCCTTCACCCAGCTACAGGACAGTCAGACAAGCCAAGATAAAATTTGCAGCAATTAAAGACAGCACAGAATTACACCACCACTATTTTTTAAATTTTCAACAGCCCAAAAACAATTATAAGTAAAGACAACACAGAAAGAAAGTATAGTGTCACTACAAGCCTACAATCTAAGTTTAAAAGAAAAATACCAGTTACCAGTTACTCTGAAGCACTGAATTGAATATATTTCCTTCCTTCACCTTCTGGCTTCTTCTGAGAAGATGAACTTCTGTTTGCTGCTTTAACTGTGACTAAGCCTCACCTCCAGTTATCACGTAGCCAAGGTCAGAGGCCAGACAATTAACACCCTTCACCCAGCTACAGGACAGTCAGACAAGCCAAGATAAAATTTGCAGCAATTAAAGACAGCACAGAATTACACCACCACTATTTTTTAAATTTTCAACAGCCCAAAAACAATTATAAGTAAAGACAACACAGAAAGAAAGTATAGTGTCACTACAAGCCTACAATCTAAGTTTAAAAGAAAAATACCAGTTACCAGTTACTCTGAAGCACTGAATTGAATATGTTTCCTTCCTTCACCTTCTGGCTTTTCTCCCATGATGCCTTGCATGACTGGGGTCATGATCTTTGCAGTGGAAAAACAGAGTTTCACTCCAGGACAAAACAGAGTGAAGCAACCTCATTTATATTTAAATTAGGATGGAATTAGTGATATGCAAGCGAGGGAATCACTGTTCATGCCTGCAGACTACACAGGTATGCCAAAAAAATGGTTGAGGGACTTTCCTTTAATAATCAGAAAAGGCAGGAGAGGCAATGTTTGCACTCCTATGTAAAGCAACATTCTGGAGTGTCAGGGCTACAGAAGTACCTTGAATCAATATTAACCCACAGAGATGTCAAATCTCCCTATCTGATTAACAGGGGAATCATGGAAAATGCTTTCTAAATAACTGTTGCACATAGAAACTGGAGACTCAGAAATGCAGTGAAAGATTTTTTTCTCATTGCAAAAAGAGCCCGGAATACATAGAAGAAGATATAATAGATACAGCACGAATCACAAAGCTCAGTTTATTATACATCGGGGCAGGATTCACAACGCAGTTTGGTACTAAGTCCCACTCCACGACCCCAGTGGTGGTCCGAAATTGCCACAGCTGCGAAGCACCTGATTCACAGCCACCGCAGTTGCAGAGGGTGTTACAGTGGGTCCCACTGTCTGTAGCAGCCTCCCGCAGCTGCGGTGCTGTCCCTGGCAACAGCACCCGAATACTGCTGTAATCTGTGGAGCCAGTCATAATCTGGCTCCACCTTTGTGAATACCCGCCACTCAAGTGGTAACCTGCAGCTTCACAAGTGGCAACCCTCTTGTGCGAGGTTTCCCTCAGCTGCAGGACCTTCCCTGAGGTTCATGAATCCTGCCCTAGATATCTGTTGCTCTTTGCTGAAATAACAATTCAGGTCTTCTGGCTTTGTATATTGCACTTCTTAAAGCATGAAAACACAGATGTGAGGTGAAGGCAGTGGTGGAACAAACCTGGAACTTCAAAGGGGATGAAGTGACTTGTGCATTGTGGACATTTATAGGATGTGAACTTCAGACATAAAATTGTAGACACACCAGTTTACTTAATTTGTAAAACCAGAACTGATCAAAGTGAGTTAGACTCCCATTGGAGAATGGTAATTGTATAAAAGACGCTAAAGGAAATACCAGCACTCTTAATTAATGAAGTATTAAATAATCACTTCTTCAAAAGTAAATGGCCAATATTTGACAATGAAAAGAATTACTTGGTGAAAGATGCTAATTAAGTTCAGGGCCGGCCTTACCATAGTGTGTGTGAATCTGCTACTGCATGGGGCCCCAACTGAGGGGCTCCTGAGTAAATGATTGCATTGCACCAAAAATCTCCAACACTGACTCACTAAAAAACAAAGTGGTAGCAGAGCACAGTCACCAAGTCTTTGATAATCCCACTGTTCTGTCTCGTATAACCCTCTCCTGCTGTAAAACAGAGAACAGGATGCCTAGCCCCCCCCACTGTAAAGAAAAGAGCAGGATGCCACTGATTGAGACCCTCCGATGTAAAACAACAAAGAGCATGCGTTAACTTACTCATTCATGCTGAGGTGTAGGAGAGAGCAAATAACAGGAGCGATCATCTCTCTGTTCCTGATGTAAAAAAGAAATAGCATCCCTCCTCCCTCCGCTGTTCTTGACTTTCTCAGATGATTGTGTTGTGGTAGGCAAGAGGATGCTATTGAAAGAAACTTAGTTTACCGGTTGCTGCTGTTGATGGCCTGGTGTCCCACCACTCTATCCTGATGTGACCTTCTGTTGACTGGATGGCTGACTGTAAACCCACAGGTTTGGCCTCCTGCAGAGATGGAGTCAGGCTGGGGAGGGAGAAACATTTCTGAGTCAGGGTCTCTGGTTTTCTTTGAGACAGGTGTGGGACTTTCTGGCCTGTGCCCGCCATGAGGAGAGATGGAGTATTTGAAACTGAACTATATGGTGCACAACTCCTCGCTTTATGCTTAATGCCCTTTTTCTTTTTAGTGGTAGGAGATGGTTGCACCCAACTCAGTGGATAACTTAATGCAAAATTAAACATTAAACATTGCAAGTTAGAAATTAAAAAATAGGGTCACTTCATCACTGAACCTTTTGTTTTTATTTGTGCAACTTCATAACTATTACAACTCTCTAATGTGCTGTATCCTTTTTTAATAATCCAGCTTAATTGCATTTTAAGTTGAAAATATTTGATCAGCCAATCACAGACCTCTTCAGTGGTCTTGGGACACATCCTTTATAGGGATGCCAGCATTCTCAATGCAGCAGAAGTTTTTGTGAGCTGCTAGAGGACAGAGCATAGTGCATGTACAGTAGCAGAGCTCTGTGAGCACACCAAAACTAAAAGTTGTCCTGAGTTCTAAGAAGTACAATCTGCATGCTTTTATGGAAATAATTATTACAATTTAACTGAAGGACCGATATACCATTATAAAATGCTGCTGGTTCCTGTACTGGAACAGAAGTGATCAGTCATACTACATCTGCAGACTGGTATATCCAATGGCTATAGCTGGCTGAGAACAAGTGAAAAAAACTTAATATCTAAGAGCATGTTCTTCAGTAATGAAAGTAAGCTTGTGCTGAGTTTTTCGTATAAATTCATATTTATTCTCATATAACCCCTTGCTCCCAGGAGTTACTAACATCCCACTTAGAATCAGTGGAAGGCAGGGAGAGGCAGCTTGTGAAATGCCAGTTAAATGGATTTCACACTGTCATTCTCTGGTTTCAGTCTCAGCTGAGCTGGAGTGATGATGTCACTTTAGAATTGCCACAGCAACATACGCCACATTGGAATGCTAGCCAGGGAGATAGCTATAGAATGTTGAGTTAGAGACAGTAGTCTGTAGAGTGAAGTGCCAGGAGGAGGCTGCAGCCTAGGCAGCTCCTCAGTTTTTAGCTCTGACGGAGAGCTACCTCTGTAGTTTGGGCAATTTGTTCTCACTCTAGAAGAAGAACATAGGAGACAGAGAGTGAAGTGGTGGAAACCATTCCAAAAGGGTTTTCCAGTGCCCCATCCCTGGAGGGATGGAGAGGGGATTCCAGGATTCAGGGGCAATCCCCTGACCCAGCCTGGACTGTGTTGAAGCTGCCTGAGATTCAGCTGCTCTGTGAGTACCTGAGACTTTTTGTGTGGAAAAGCCCTGGGGCACCTGAATTCCTGTGGTGAGTTTTCTCTGACAAAGGGACTCTGTCACCAAGACTGTTTTCTGTTTAAAAGTGTCTGCCTACTATGGGATCCAGAGAGAGACTTGCCAAGTACAGAACTTTCAGTTTGTGTCTGATTTAAAAATGCCTGCTAAATTTGGGGTCTAGTAAAGAGACATTGCCAATTACAGAACTTTTAACTTCATGACACCTCAGAGGTGTGAGATGTAGTATGTTAAATGTGAAAGACATTTCAGGATAGCATCTACAAGTTTTATGTGAGGATGTTATTAACCAGATGAATGGCTGAGTATAAATTTGGAAGCAAAAGGTGGGAGACCCCCATCTGGAGCAACCGGTTTACCTCTCCAGGTTCAGTTTGGGCACCTTTGTTTTCTCTCAGTGCATTTGGCCAGTGCCTGAAGAAAATAGTTTACCCAGATGTGGGTTTGGATTTTCTGTGAGCCTTTATGTGCTCTTTGGTGGTCGAGGGTGCCACCATTAATTCCTCATGAAATATGGGAAAGTCTCCTAGTACTGGCCGAGGGTGCCTAGTCAAGGGAAGTGTACCAGTTCTGGCCGTGTGTGCCAGTCTCCATTCAGAACCAGAGTGTTTGCTGTTCCATTCAGAACCAGAGTGTTCGCTGTTTCATTCAGAACCTGAGGGTTCGCTGTGTGTGTGCTCTGTACCTCAGTAATCTGCATTACCAGTGGGAGTAGCCCTGTGGGGGTCCATCTTCATTTTGTGATTATTCTCTGTGTATGTAAATAAAAGCCACACTCTAGAATCCCAGGCTGGTTTGGGCAGTACTGTTATTGCTTCCACTGTGTCTGGATTTACTTGGGTGCCCCTGACCAGAAGTACGAACCTAGCATAATTGTGAGCAAATGTTTTCTTCCAGGGATCCAGGTTGATGGCCATGGTAAATGGTCCACCCACGTATGAGCCAGGTAGTTGCCACACTTGGTTTGTCTGACTGAGGATGGCAGGCTCTGAAGTAGATGTATTGGTAAACTGAACTGTAGTGACAACCCCCATTCCTCTCGTTAGCACCATGTGTGAGAGGAGCAGCCCTGCTAGTTGAACAAGGTGGGGCCGGTGGGGGTGGGTTACACTCACTATCACAAAAGTATCATTTTAGTCAATCTTATATTTTATGTACATTAATAAAATCAATTAGAATTGTGAGCATGCTTAATGGAAATTTCCTAATTGAAGTCTTTTGTTCAGTGAACATCAATCCCTTTAACTGCCTTTTTTAAGTAACAGAACAAAGACTTGATGTGTGTGCTGCAGCAGTTAGGACCTAAACAGATGCACAATTCCTTTAATCCTGTTAAATTTTCATAGGTACTGAAACAAAAGCAGATTGCCCTACATTAACATGTACTGGTGACTGATTTTATTAATTGGTAGAGCTCACTGGGACGCTTGTCCTTTTGAGGCAGCAACCCAGGATTAGTTACATACAATACAGCCCCTGGGTAGTTTCTTTTCTGTACCTTAGGTGAATGAGTTTGCATTTTTTGCATTGAAACCCAGCTGCCATACCCTCGACCACTCCTTAAGTTTTCCCAGGTCTCTACTCATTCTCTCCACCCCCTCTGGAGTATCTACCCTATTGAAGATTTTGATGTCATCTGCAAAGAGGCATACCTTCCCTTTCAAGCTTTTCTGTAATGTTACCTTTGAGGACATTGAAGAGGACTGGTCCCAGCACTGAGACCTGAGGTACCCCACTGGTCACTTTCCCCTCATTATAGTGAGTGCCATTTATCACCACCCTCTGTTGCCTATCCTTAAACCAGTTCCTTACCCATTTTAGAACCTTGGATCCCAACCCCAAACTGTTCATTTCCTTATAAGCCTCCTATGCGATATGGTATCTAAAACCTTACAAAAGTCTAAGTAGGCCATGTCCACTGCCCCACCCTGGTCTATTTACTGGTCACCCAGTCAAAGATCAGGTTAGTCTAACATAACCTCCAAAATAAATCCATGCTGCCTCAGGTCATCAGTTTCATCTCTCATGTAGAGATGCAGCAAAATGTTATTTCGCTGGCGAAATTCCAGTGAAATTACAAATTTCACCAGGTGAAATATTTCACGAAATTGCACACATTCTGCGAAATATTTTGTAGGTGTGAAATGCGGAATTTCGCTGGCGAAATGTGAAATTTCACTGGCAAAATGCAGAATTTCACCTGCAAGTGGCAGAATTTCGCCTGTGAGTGGTGAAATTATGTATGTTACCAGCGAAGTTCCACATTTTGCCATTGGAATTTCACATTTTGCACCTGCAAAAGGTTTCATGAAATGTGCAAACTTCTCAAAATATTTCACCCGGTAAAATTCCGCAATTTCACACAACACTACTCACTTGCCCCCCCTCCCCGTAAATTCATGCCGCCTTGGGTCTTGTAACCCACTGGATTCAAGATACTCAGTTTACTCAGTTTGTTTAAGACACTAGAAGGTATTTTCCCATTTGATGTGTCTCCCACTCCTAGTGTGTGTCTTGATTAGGTATTATCGCCCTTCCAATTAAGATACCTGTCTAATTTATTCTTGAATTCTGTCAGATTCTTTGAATTAACTATCTCATAGGGAAGTGAATTCCACTCTATTGCTGCTCTGATTGTAAAGTAGTTCTGTCTTTTGCTAGTGTTTACTTTAGGATCTATATCTGTTTATTATGGCTTCTAAGATTTGTATTTCTGGTTAAAAATCCAAATCCACACTGATCTTTTAACTGGCTGTCATTTAAGAGTTTCCATAATTGTAGCACGTCCCCCTGACTTCTTTCTTCTAGGGAAACCAAGCCTGTTCTTTTGCAATCTTGATTTGTAGCTTAGACTTTTTAGGTTTGGGATTAATTTAGTTGCTCATCTCTGCACTGACTCTAGCAATTTTAGTCTTGGGCTCCAAAATAATGATCCAAAGTCCAGATATGGTCTTATATAGGTGCGATATAGAGGGATCATGAACAATTCCATTCTATTTATGAATGTACGCTTGATACTGTTTAAAATTAGATCTGCAGTTTGTATCACATGTTTGCATTGGTCTGTTGATGTACTGTAATATTGTTGTTTACTATGACTCCAAGGTCCTTCTCTCGATTGATTTTTTTTTAGTGTTTTTTTTTTGTTGTTGAGAAATAGGTGTAGTAAGGGTTCCTTATGTCGAAATGAAGGCCAGTACATTTATTAACATTAAGTTCCATTTTGTGTTTTACACACCACTGTTCAATTTTTGGGAGGTTGTTGCATTGTAATTGATAATTTTCCACAGTGTTGACCTCATCACCTAACTTATTCCACTAGCCTTTCTTTTAATAATGTTCCATTAATTTCCCCACTACTGATGGTAGAATGACTGGCCTATAGTTGCCAGCCTTCTCCCTGCTGCCACTCTTATAGAGTGGAACTACATCTGCCCTCCTCCAGTCCTCCTACTAGTCCTGTTTCCAGTGAGTTGTTGAATAAGGCTGTCAAAGTCATAGCCAGCACCTCACCCAGCTCCCTCAGCACCCTGAATGCACCCTGTCTGGCCCCACACCTGTATCCACTTTCAGATTTGTAATTCCTTTCAGAACTTTTGCCTCTGTGACTGGACTTGTGTCCATCTCCTTCTCCCAGTGTTTCTGCCATTTCTGTATGGTTTAGCATGCTCTTCCTCATCTGTGAAGACTGAACAGAAGCATCTGTTCAGGACATCTGCTTTGTTTGATCCTCCTGAGAACAATCTTCCCCCTACCCTTTTTATCCTCACACTCTCTCCTCGTGTCTTCCTCTTTTCATAGATGTATCTGAAAGAGGTCTTGTCCCATTAGCTACCCCCTCAGACTATCCTTTCCTTTGTTTGTGCCTTTGTGACACTCACCACCTTCCCTGCTTAACTTGGTGCCCTTCCTATCTTCTTCCCTCTGCATCTCTTTGTACCACCTGAATGCCACCCCTTTAGCCTTTACCTTCACAGCCACTACCCTTCCATTTTTTCCTCTTGTTTTTGCTCACTTCCTTCTCACAGAAGTGTGTTGCCTTCTCTATACCATCCTTTAATTTGCCCCACTGTTCCTCCACCCCACCCAGGCAGTCCAACCCCATTAGATCTTCTCTGAGGCAGTCACCCGTTTTCATAAACTCTACCCTCATGAAGTCCTGATGATGGCCCAATTTCTGCTGCCACACTCCCTACACCTAAAAATGCCAAACACTACTGTCTAGATAGGCTCCATGCTGGGAGTAACAGAAACAACACAACGACTACAGTTTTTCTGTACTGCAGTCTACTTGTACTTTTTCTGACTCGGACTCCCAGTATGAAACTTTGCTCTAAGACAACACACAAAAATGTGCTTGGAGGGGCTAATGTTACTGGAGTTCCTTCTTACCATTCCTATGTATTTCATAACTTGTGATTGATGGTTTGCGTAATAAATACAATAAACTTTAATGACATTTTGCAGTTACTCTTTCTTTCTGTATAAGACAATAAAAATACCTATCTTAATATGATATGGTAACTCCATTGATGACTGATCTTCTTATACTGCTCTATATCCTTCTCCTCATCTGACCTGACCCTTGTCCAGGCCCCTCCTTACATCCCTCTCATTACCTCCCATCCTTATCTCATGGTATTGTTGCCATCTCTTGCCCACCTCTATCAATACTACTTATCTGCCTTCAGATTTTGCTGCTTCTGGTCATTCTGAAACTGACTTGCAATATGTAATTACCAAAGTGTAAATATCTATTTTGCCAGCTATTATATTCAGTTTTTGCTGCTCATGTTTATTCCAAAACTGATCTGCAATATGTTATTACCAAAGTGTATATATATATCTGTTTTGTTAGCTGTTATAAACTGTTACTTTTATATTTCTGTTTTGTTTTATGATTCTTTATCCACTGCCTGCTATATGTTAATTTTGTTATTACTGTAACAGAAATTCCTTGTTGTTCTTGCACTGTACTGTATTGTTTATTACTGCACTCCTGAGTTGACCCTGAAAAAGGTTGTAATTGTCTCAGTGGACTTACCTGGTTACCAAAACTCAATAAATAAATAAACATAACTGTGATGCAGGAAAGGTGCAAACGCCAGATATGGGGTGGCTACAGGAATAGAGGGGCCCCACAGAGGGGTTTGCACAGGGCCCCAGAATGGTTAAGGCTGCCTGATTCAGTTCTAAGACTTACACTGAATGCTTCACTGGTGTTGTGCTGTCAATTACTCTGCACAATATACATTACACATAAGTTATTAAAATCTGTAATAGAGGTAGGTAGCCCACTGAAAATATGATCAAACAGGGAATAGCACTGTCTTGTAAAAACAATGATTCTCATTGCTAAGGTTTTAGCTACATGTTTAATCATAACAGTAAAACAAAAAGTGTGCACTGAGCTGGTGGTGCTCATGAAACACCTGTGAACACAGCAAACTCAAATTCGGGCACTCACCACCTCGTAGAAGGAAGGACACCAACAACTATAGTTTCATAAGTCTGTTGTCAATTTATTACATGACAATCCATAAAAGACAGACAAAATACCCACTGGTGCCTGCCTGATGCATTTTGGATTATTAAATCCTTTATCAAAGACCTTTGATAAAGGATTTAATAATCCAAAACATGACAGGCAGGCACCAGTGGGTGTTTTGTCTGTCTTTATGGATTGCCATCTAATAAATTGACAACAGGGTTATGAAACTACAGCTGTTGGTGTCCTTCCTTCTGCAAGGTGGTGAGTGCCCAAATTTGAGTTTCTTATGTTTAACCACAAGCAAATCTTTAAAAGTACGTCAGAAAAGCCAAAAGGCTACATGCTGACAACACTCGTAATAAGAGAGCATTCTTTTTCCTTTGTTGGATACATCTGCTGCAATTGATTTTATCAATGCTGAAATAAGCCATAATCCAGTTGTATAATTACAGTGCAATAAATGGTCACATAGAACATTTTTTTAAGATTTATGTAGGTTTGAATCACTCTAATAGCTGAACCATAATATATATTTTTATTATTTTTCCAAATGAGGCAAGAGAGGCAATGTTCACACTCCTTTATAAAACAACATTTTTGGAGTGTCAGTCACAAAAGCAGCTTGAATCAATGTTAACCCAGAAAAATGTTGAATCTCCCTGTCTGATTAACAGGCACATAATGGAACATGCCTTAGCCAGACGTGTTACAGACAAAGGTGGCTGGCATACTTTCTCCTTTCTAGGTATAGAAAGAGTGAGTTTAGGACAAAGGGAAGGGAATCCTGAAAACCTCATTTTGAGATGGGAAGCAATGTGGATTCACAGTTTCAGGGCTTGTAGTGAACCAGAACTGAAAGAATGTGTTGAATTGATCCCCTAAGTTACAGATTTGACATCTTTCTGGGTTAATATTAATTCAAGCCACTTGCATAACCCAGACACTCCGGAATACCGTCTTACACAGAAGTGTGAACATTGTCTCTTTTGTGTTTTCTGATTATTGAGTCATATCTTTATTCTATTAGTGATTTGCCTCTTTCTGAATTTGCAGCTGCTATGAACTGCTTCTCATCTGATGTACGTTTAATACATTCTGGATCCCCCATGCAACTACAAATTTTATCTTTGGAACCATAATGTACTACTTTTGCACTTTATTTGGATCCTATCTGAAGCTTAAGGCTTCCATTTTTGAAACTAATTACTGAACTTGATATCAATGTAGTTCTGATATGCAATCTGAATTGTCAACTATGATAATCATGATATGTCCTTATCTTTTTTTAAAATTATATTTTATTGCCTTTCAACAAGTACATTATAAGTTTGCACATCTGGAATAGTAGATCATGCATGGAACATGTATTCAGCATATAATGATAGGATCATTGTACCCCAGATTGAGTTACACCAGTTGGGGACTATACCATAGTAATATGACATATAATCCTCAAAAGTTAAGTGTTGCTTAATCTGCTAAGAATGAGAATTTGTCCATATCTTGTTGTGAGACGATAAGGAGACTTATAAGGAGATATTATACCTCCCACTACTGTGGGATTAAAATTTCTATCTGTTTGAATTGTAAGAGAGAATTTGGACTTAGTTTTCAAGTCGAATTAAGTTACAAATGAAGCATTTAACCTGCATAGCAAAGAGAAAAACAGATTGCAATACAACAGTGGTAAATATTTAACTTTTGAGCTGGTGCAACAAATGTATCATCCTCAGATTTCAAACAGTAACTATAACCATCACATCAGTGGAGCACAGCTGTTAAAAACACAACCATGAAAACACCAGTGCAAAATGACAAGTAGTGCTTGGAAGTGAAACAGTGTCATCATACTGGGACACTCAAACCATGTCCGGTGTCCTCACTGGTGGGAAATGAAGGATGCAGGGAAAAACACAGAGGAGGAAGAAGGTGGCTGAAGGGGGACTGCCATGTGTGGAGCCCCATCTTGAAATAGTCTGTACTTACTTCAAAGTCTTAATAAACTACAACTTTACAATCAAGATAATCAAGGACAGCAACACTAACAGAGTAAGCACACACAAGGAAAAAAAAATGAAACAGTACAGATCCGTCCCACTATCATGTCAAACGCTGCACAGCCATACCCCTGCTTCCTCAAAGTTAGAAAATGTCACTCCAAACTTAGCTTTCATTGGAATCATCCTTTTGATCTGGTACATGGGCTGCAAATTCTGACTGGAGTTTTGCCACAAACTTACTGGCAGCTTGAGGGTCTGTATGGATGTATGTTTGGCCCACATAGATAGTCTTGAGTCTGGCCAGCAGCATTACATGTGTTGTACTCCCAACACTCGGAGCTGCTCATGTACCCCATCAAAGGATGTTTTTATGTTTGCTTGTGCACAGCGACAAGAAACATATTGAGATAGTAGAGCATTGCAGAGGTGTGACAGTACTGTGGCCAATGCAGCAGACACTTTAATGGACATGTCCCTTGGCCACCAATTAATGCTGAAGCTGCGATGATGGCAGTTTCAGAGCAAGTGCCACACTTGAAAAAATCTGCAACTGCAATCGGGCAGTTTCATCATTGCAGTGGCAGTCCCCCTCCCTCCCAACCAGGCACACAGCAGGACAAAAATTTAAATGTTAGCTCCCTCCCACTGCTGCTGCCCACCTTGCACCTCCATTCTCCCATCCCCTGCCCCTATGTTCTCAGCCAAACTCAGGGTGCCAAATTCCTGGGTTGGCATTGATCCCTCCCAGTACTCTGACACACTGGGAGCCCACCCCAGTGTGCTGAAATCCATTTTGTTAATATTTCACCTGTAAAAAAGAAAACAGTCCCACAACATCTTTTTTTTTTTAAACCTGAAAAAAAAGAAAACGGTCCCTCGTCATTCCCACCAGGCTCCCTCCTCCAATCCGCACCCTCCCTCTGCACACCCCACCACCCTGCACCCCCTTCACCCATATTTACCTCTGGAAATCTGGAGCAGTAATCCTCTGGATCATGGATCAGGAACACATCTGCACTCTTTGAAGACCAAACGGAACTGAAGAAATGTCGGTAAGCCCTATAATGACAGTCAATGGTTTTTTTTTAACTTAGGTTGATATCTCAGACAATTTTTGGGAGTTTTGGTCCCATATTTTCAACATGGGGTTCTTGGAACCCCACCTCATGAACACTGGCACTGTCATTTTGTTTCTCAGTCCTGAAAGGTGATTTTGCGGTTGCTGCGTGGATTCACGTTTTGGGACCAATTAACAAAATGACAGTGTCACTGTTCATTAGGTGGGGTCCCAAAAGCCCCTTGTTGCAAATTTGTGGAAAAGTTCGTAAATGATCATGCTATAAGTGTCCATTAAGCAGTTTCTATGCACACCTGTAACATCATCAATTTTAAATATTTTCATTCCAAATTTCCAACATTGCCATTTTGTCACACCCCTTATGAACAGTACAGCTGTCATTTTCTGCATCCTTCCCAAAATGTGTTTTGCACATGTGGCACAGAATGGCATGGTCGCTATAAAGTAAATCAACTTTCGGGACAGAGTAACAAAATCACAGTGCCACTGTTCATGAGTGGAGGTCCCAAAAAGGCCATGTTGAAAATTTGGTGAAAACATTCCAAAAAATGACTGCGTTATGAGCGTGTGTTGCACAGTTTCTATGCACACTCGTAACTTCGACACTTTTTCATATTTTCACTCTAGATTTTCAACATTGCCATTTCTTCACACCTCCTCAAGAACAGTACAGCTATCATTTTTCACATCCTACCCAAAATGTGTTTTTGCACCTGTGGTGCCAAATGGCACACTTGCTGTGTGAAACCAACTTTAGGGATTCAGTAACAAAATGATACTGCCACTGTTCATGAGGTGGGGTCCCAAAAAGCCCATGTTGAAAATTTGGAACATAAATTACCAATAAAGGGTTTCCAACCATAACACCCACCCTGTATAGACTGACAGGCTTCTGGGGTGTGACTTGGAGTTATTGGCTGTAATGCTCATGCCATTCCACCCTCACCCCCCACCCCCACCCTGCAGCCACTGATAGGCATCAAGGTGTGCCTTGTGGTCTTTGGTCCTAACATTCACACCATTTTCCTATATTGCACCCATCTCAGCTTATTTCCTTATGGGATGGGGTGAGCGTAATGGCCGAAGACCTGAAGGCACACTACGACACCTGTTGGTGTCTTCAGGGTGTGGTGAGATGGAATGGCATGAATGTTATGGCCGATGACCCAAAGGCACATCCTCAATGCCTGTCAGTCTCTGCAGCGTTGGAGTGGGGGTTGACTTTACTTCAGTACTTCACTGCCATTCCTATTATGCATCTCTAATTCCTGCACTACCAATGCCAGCAAGCAAACATTCAGCATTGACAAATGCTTGTTGTCTAGTGGAGTAGCTGAGGTCTGGAAACAGCCTTACATGATGCCCATGGTGTTCTATAGAATCAGCACATTGAGCAGTGTGTAAGAGCTCATCTTGTTTGCAGGTGTCTGAAGGGATCACCATGATGGTACATGCCGGGGGATCCGAGGACAGATGCGGTAGGTTTTTTTCACTGTAACAGTAGTATTGTGAAAGGTCTCATCAATTCAAGTCTGAATAAAGTGCTTTGGCACTCCATCTTCCTCAGCACCCTTCAATACACCCACCACATGGCTATCATCAGATCTGGCTTTATTCTCAAGGTGTTCCAAGTGATGCCTGAGCATAATGTTTTCCTTTACCACTCCTGATACTGCTATTAGGTCTTCTGTTGTCATGTCAGAGGTGTCCTTCACTTCTGTTTGGACCCCCATAACTTTGGCATCCAGTGTAGTAACCTTCATTACTAGTGCCTCTAACTTCCAGTCCATTGACTGGATAGCCTACAAGAGTGCTGCATTTGTTGGCTGTGCAGCCTTTGATACAATCGAGGTGGCTGCTCATCTATGCTACCTGGCTGCTGTGAGGATTTTGGGTGAGCTCCTTCCTGAGTTCTTCCTCTAGTGTTTTATCCCATATTAGATCAATTCTGGTATCAATTTGCTCCAGATTCTGTCTTCTACACAATGTTGTTACTGCTGTCACCAAAACTGTGCTGTTTTTGGATGATTTTATTCTCTATAAGTTATTAGCAGCTCAGAGCATGAAATCTCACATCTATCCTGTTCAGCAGCTGGCTCTGCCCCCCGGTATGTCTTTATCTTTGGTAGGGATTAGTAATTAACACATTTCTGACCTCAAGTAACAAAACATATGCAGATCCACATATCTATTCAGTGGATATTTTTGCATGAAATTATGATCTCGAATAATGATTTTACATTTTTTGAATAAGTATTCATGTATGTTTTCTATTTTTTTATGCACAGGGTTTTTATTACTTGATTTATTAGTTATGGGCAATACTCATTATTCTAGCACTGCCCCTTATGGTTTAGAACTGAGTACTTTGTCAGTCTGGTATCACTTTAAATGTTCGTGTACAAATTTGGTTTTCCATAAGGTGTCAGGAGTCCCATAATTAAGTGCCCCGACTGGTGCAAAACATTGGGAGGCTAGACCCCTGTTTTGTGTATTGCCTATCTGCCTTGATCAATAAATGTGCGTTTTTTGCACTTACTCCTCACGGTCAGCATATGACTTCTTTAAATCTGGTAAGGCTGATGACAGCTGTTTTTTATTTTATTTGTGTTGCTAGTATTTAACGTGCTCTGGTTGCAGTAAGAGTGGTCTGTGTTTTGTTTGTATACAGGGTAAAAAAAAAGCCATATTAAAAATTTGAGGTAAAAATATTAACAAATAACAAAGTTATGAGTAAAAGTTCAAAATGCATTAAAAAGCCATTAACCAAAGTTACTTTGTATTCAGTCACTTCCTGGTGGAGTTCAGAAAAAGCAGGACCTTCAAGAAGGAACTGCACTGGACTGGACTGGATAGGTAAGTGTGGAGGGTGCTGAAATGGGGGTTACAGTAGGGGGTGGGGACATGGGGGGGCGTAGATCATCACTGGACCATTTTCTTCTTTTACAGGTTTATGGACAGAGCACAGGGAAGGATAGGGAAGTGGGCAGGGTAACTTGGTGGTGGTAGGGTATTTTATTTTATGGACAGGGCACAGGGAAGGATCATGAGGTAGGTGGATAATTGGCAGTGGTAGGGTATTTTATTTTCACAGATGGGGAATGGGGAAGGACCAGAAACCAGGCAGGATACTTGGGCAGTGGCAGGAGTAATCTTTGCATATCTTCTCTGCATAATGACTGGTGAGGGAGTGCGGAGCTGATCATGATGCTGGTGTTGCTTGCTGGGCAGTGTCATCCAGATGAAAGGATCAAGCTACTCTGTGATAGGGCAGGTCCGCTCCTTTCAACTACACAAAGTTTCCACCAGCAGGCAGAGAACAGTGTCAAATATCATTCACTGATCATTGTGTCACTGCCAATCCCCTGCAGCCAGAGCTGCATTGACCCTGGCAGTGACACACCTCTAAAACCCTGTTATTGTAACTATAAAGCAAACATGAAAAATGGATCCGAAGTGCCTTCCCGGACTTCATTACTGTCACATTCTTCACCACTTGAACTGAACAAAACAAAAGGATCTTCCCTGTAGGATCAAAGTAAGTCATTGCATCACTTAGTGAATCAAGAGATTTACTTTCAGACCTGACAAACTCTGAATCCTCCTTACTAAAACTAGCATGCTTGTTGTGACATCTGAGGGTAATTATTCATTTGCGAATGCCATGGTCATCTGGCTTATCTCGGGTTCACAACATTTTAAAAAAGGTATTTACTTTACAATTTGTTACAATTTGATTTGCAGACGCACCTCAACCCAACAAAAAATGACTAACTGAAGTAGGTCCAAAACTGAAGAATCTCTTACTCTGTCTACTACTGTCTCTGTTTTTTTTTTGGGGGGGGGGCATGTATAAACCTTTAAGGCTGCCTACTGAATGCTCTTTCAGATGATCTCAAAAAGAGTTTTAATTAAAAAAATTATCAATGAGTACACTTTTCAGTCAATACTACATGCCACTGAAGAGTCAATTTTCATGCTGGCTATAATCTGACCCTGACAACAATGATATAGGCAGTACTCCATACCCAAAGGGACCCAAAAAACAAAGCTGGATACTGACAGGGGAAATGAGGCAAAAGGTAGACAGATTGAAACTCATAAAAAAGATACTAAAACTTGATTTATTTATGAAAAATGGCACAACACATAGACATTATACAAGGCTCAACTAGATTACAAAGACAAAAATAAAGGATTAAGTCCTTTTTTAAACTATTGCAAATGTATATAGAAGAGAGAAATTTATGCTGTATGAATCTGTACTCAAGAATTTTATATTTGAAATTTTGTTTCTGTTTCTATAATTTAACTAGTGCTGTTCTTTAGGTATTTTCACTGAGGTTCTCAGATGACTGCCTCTAAATTTGGGAACATACCAGAGCTGGAAAATCTTCATGAAATATCCATCATTGGAATTAGAAATTGAAAGAAACCAGCATGGACTGTTGCACTGATACATGATCTTCAAACTAATAGGACTATGCAATGCAGAATGCAATTTCAGTAGTAGCATACTTTACAATGTGCAATAGTTAATTTATCATGTAGTCATGGACTAATCAAAATATTTTTATATGTATGTATTTATGATGTGCAAAGTAAATAAGTGTGCTTTTTAAAAATGTCATTGTTAGTCATTATTATAAAGGCCTCAGGAATGCTGAAATCTGAGTAGTTTTCAGCATTCCGTGAGTCTTATGTTAATCTCCTTATAATGTATGTTAGAACGCTGTTAACCTTAGGAAATCATCATTTCCTAAGGTTGTTAACCTATCGATGTGACGTAGATATGTTGTTAACCTATCGATCTACGTCCACATCGATAGGAATTAATAACAACAAGTGGTCTTATATGTCAACTTTTTCGACACGGAAACCGACTGAAGGGAAACCGGCAGGGAAGGACTGAAGGGCGCGGCGGTGACTTTTAAAAAGCGTAAGCCCTTTTTTTGATAGTGGGGACCATACACTATAAAAATAATGTATGGTCCCTCTATCGGCAACCGGTCAATTTAATCTGTCCGAGGTTGCCATGGCGACGTAAACCTCTCGAGCTCGCTTCCTCAGGCTTACAATGGTCACCCTGGCAACCTCTCGACTGTTAACTGACCGTTAACGATAGAGGACCATACATTATCCTCTATATTAATGTACTTGTCCAGCCGAATTACAATAGCATCAATCTGTCTGGGACTAGCTATTTTTTTACAAATTCCATAGTTAGAATGTAGAGCCGCCATTACGTTAAGCGATAGACATGCTGGACAGTGTAGGCCTAAAATAACATAACAGTAAACCTTTTAATAAACGATTGGAAAATGATCCATTTCATCTCTGTTGCCGTGTTTTTGTTGTTTCCCCCCCAGAGGATTACTAGCCACAGGGTGTCTTAAATACATCTGAAATACATTTTTAAAAATCCACAACATAACTGCCCGATAAAAGAGTCTATGCACCTCTCCCTGTCCACCGCCCGAGTCCCGCCAAATAAAGTTATGAACGCGGTCCTGTCTTCTCCCTGCCAATCCTGTCAACAACACTTGTACCAACTATTTTCTGTCTTTTTTTAGTTTTCTGCAGCTTAACTTGGAAATATACAAGCAGGCGCTAGAGGAGAGAAGTATCTATAGTCTATAGACACACAGAGTAGTGTAAATTCAACTTAAAACAAGCACAAGTTCCTGCTGCCAGTGGCAGTGCCTCTCCACACCACTGAAGGGTCTGGGTCCCTCCTGTTAATGAAGAAATGTGTTTTACTAAAAAAAAATGCATTTACAAATCAACCTGCAGCAACAAGCCTGCCGGGAGGGTGCTTGTAAAACACAAAGAGCACCACAAATCACTACTGGCGTCCTGTTCCTAACAGAAGCACAGTCGACAAAGTATCCCGTCATGTGTCTCCACTCTGGTTGATAGCAACCATGGTCCCCCACCCCAGGGCAGCACTGAGAGCAATGGCTAAGTATGGCTATTGGACTGCATTAGGACTGCTTCTAGCTCCCGCTCCTGCTGTAAATCCACCCCCCCAAAAAAAAAAAAAAAAAACTACCCCAGCACTAAGAACTGATCTATGGCTGATTAGTATGGAGCAATCAGCTCTTTCTCTCCGTCCGCCACAACAGGCTGCTTATCTCCCTATCAGTTGCACCTCGATATACTTTCAGGTCAGAGCCATTCAGGATGTTTGAACAAAATGCTGCCTTAGCTACCACTACTATTTCATTTAGGAGGTCAGACCCATTCGGAAGGTCAGAGCCACACGCGAAGTGGAAAAACAAGCTGCTTACATATGAAATCTCAAATCCTGCCACAATACGCAGCTCGCAAACTCCTTACTCCTTATCTTGACTTTAGTTTAATAGTACAAGCAAGGTATTTCTTATAGTGGCTGGTATGTTGTGTGCACAATGTGTTCAGCTGAAAGGGGGGGGGGTTACCTAAGATAGTAGCACAGTTTAGTCTGCAAGTCCTTACAGAATGTTGCAACTGGCTGTTAGCCCGTATATTAATGATTCTGTAGCTCTACCTCCGCCTGTTTCCCTGTCAAGCATTCCAAATCTTCTGAATTTTTAAAAACATGAATGTACTGGTTTTCACATTTTTCCTTCTGTTGCGCTCACGCTGTAAGGGACTGTGTCCTGCTGGGGGGGAGTTACCTACGATCATAGCACAGTTTTAGTCTGCAAGTCACAACCACCAAATAAAATGCAGCAGTCAGGCAGTTTTCACATATTACCTGATGTTGTTCAGAGTTGTTTGTAAAAGGAAGTACACTGACTTGTCTTTTCGATGAATCTGATGTAAAGTCGTTGTGACTTGCCGCGAATTCACCATGCTGTAATTTCATGGGTGGTAATGACATGGAATCTTACTCCCTATGCAAGAGTTCAGCAGTGGAACTAATCAGAGCCCTACCAAAGAAGATCACAGCACACAAACCAGATCCCATGCAGTTTAGCATGGAGGCGGGACTATTTTATATTAATTTCATGTAAAAATTAGCAAACAACAATAAATCAATTATTCAAACTACAGTAACTCCCAACCCAGTAATAATAGCAATAAGGTACTCCAAGGGGTTATGTCAATGTTCAAGTTAATCACCCCTTGGAGGCAATATGGCACCCCTAGGGAGTGATTAACCAGAACATAACCCCTGGTTGAACCTTATTGCTTAATTCATGATGACAGCATCAGTTGACCATAAAAGAAAAGGGCAGTTATCTTCAATCTGACCATTGAAAAAGCACCTTGTTTGAAATGGCATTTGGGTTTTTAACTGGGGGCCTGTTCTACATGTATCCTGTTACTGTCATCTTGTTTTATGAGACACTTGCTTACCTGCTCCTCAAACCTCCTTTGTATATATAAATATAAGTTGTAAGAGTACCTGTATATGCTATAATTTGTAAATCTGTGAATGATGTACAGTAGCTGGTACCACTGCAATTTGTTGTATACTTGTCAATGTACTGGCTTGCTTGTCTATGTGTAATTTGTTAAGGTGTAAGTGTATCTGTAAATAATGTAATCTTGTCGAATGATGAATGATGTAAATGTAACCACTATAACTACCATGCCTCTGTCAATGTACTGCGCTTCCAGGGTTGCCCACAAAAAAGGGACTTTAATGTCTCAGCAGGCCCAACCAGTTATCAAAATTCAATAAAACTAAACAGAAAAAAAACGTTTGAGTAATAAAATAGTAATTTTATCCAGTTTTGTCTCATGCATTATCTTTGTAAGCAGGGTGGGTAGGTGCTGCTATTTTTTTAGTCTGAAGGAAGCAACGCACTCACCCCTGTCCTGGAAACTTTAAAGAAAAAATGTCCAACACCAAAAAGTGGCTCTTAAGTTTTCTTTACTCAGTCCATCAAGCATACGGCAAACAGTGCAATACAGGAAAAAAGTGGTGCAGGCATGCATCAACTCTTAAGTTTTGCCAGTCACTACAGGCTTCATCAGAGAATCACCACCATCCCAGTGCTCACTGCTACTCTCAGCTGCTATTTTGTCCTTTGATTGTGAACTATGACATCAGATAATCAAACTAAGAAATGAAACACTGCAGTTAATCTTTAAGACCCTCTTTTCTTTTCATGCTAAAGACACAAGAACAGAGTCTATTCATCTCCAGACAAAGCAAGCCTGAAATCTGGCATGTTCCAGGCTGCTGGAAATGCTCTGGCATCCATCTCACATGAAAGATTCCTCCCAGCCATAATTGGTATGTGTCAACTCATGCCTATCATGTGCCAGGAAGCTATTGCAAGCACAGTCATATGGACACATTGCATCACTGTGCTGCTTCTGAGAGGTGGAGCTGAGCACTAGAAACACACTCAACAGTTCAAACACCTCTCAACCTTTTATCACTGAAATGAGGAACATAGACACTTAAAATGAGGGACAAAGAGGGGCAATGCCCATCAAAATGAGGGATGCATCCTCACGCATGGAGATATAAACTCAGAACACTATGGAGACCATTGTGTTTACTTGCACAAAGTTTATTTTTGATTTAGCATCTTAGAATATTATGAATGCCTTCTTTAAAGTCTCAATTTACAGCACATTCTCTGTTTGAGAAGAACCTTTTCCATGAAGGACAGAAGAGGGACAGAGCAACTTTGAGGGGTAAAATAATGGACATCCCTCGTTTTCAGGGACAGTTGAGAGGTATGTCTGTACATAATAAGGGTGTAAAGCTACCAAGTGGTTCTCTTGACATTTATGTTTGCCAACAGAACCCCAAGATAGCTTTGGACCTCTCTATATGTTCAGATGAGCCTAGTTTATTTGTTCTATGAAAACAAAAGCTGAACTGGTTAACAGGAAGTTTTAAACTGTGTGGTGATTGGTTTATTGTCTAAGGGTGCCATACATAGTCACAGATGCGGGGTGCAACATGTTCGCAATGACCACTTTTCTTGACAGTCCTAGTTTGTGATCCTTTGTGCCATACATAGTGCTTTTGCAAGTCTTTCCTTGCTCTATGGATGAGCCAATGTCAAATTAGCATTCAGAGAATGTGCCAAAATCTGGGGTTTGGAACACCAGCAAAGCAGGTCTAAAGGAACTCGGTTTGCCTTCAACACTTCAACACTTCAGTGTCTGGATGCAGCCCTTTTTACAGGCAGCACATGCTACTTATTTCCAAATTGTTGGCATGACACATGACCTTCAGCAGCCAGTCAGCAGCATTGGAAACTGAGAACTCCATGCACTTCACATACCCCAGTGCAATTTCCTGCTGTCTCTCATTGGGAAATGACCTGGCTACTCGAGAGTTCCTTTATGTGAAAAGAGTGATTTTCATCAGAAAACTTTAGAAACCATCAATGGTATGTGCATTAGCATCCTAGTTTGGCTAATGAAGTTGTCCTGCAGAGGACAGAGTGCACAATGGGAGCCTAGAGCACTGCACTGGCAGCTGCGGGTCTTACAGTAGGAGCAGGAGAACTGAATTTAGTAGACTGGGGAAGGGGTCAGGAGATTTTAGAATGATTCAGTTGACAAGGCTGTTTTTTTTTTTTTTTTACTGTGTGCAGGTATAAGCGTGTGGAGAGCACATAAATCCATATTTTTTATTTTATATTTTATGCCCACTGTAGTGGGAACAGGGGGGATTTTGAATAGCTTATTTGACAAATATTTTTTTTTACTGACTGCTGGTGATGCAGTAAGGCACAGACATCTGTTTGTTTAGCCTGTGTGAGCCTGCCTCCCAGTCAGTGAGTGAAAACTGAAGTAGATTGCTGTGTGAAACATAAGATCTTTTAGTGGCATGAGGTGTGGTCTGTCAGAGGGGAAGCTGTGGCCTGGTGGTGTCACTCTTCCCTGTCACTTCACATATTATACAGCACCATGGCTGGCAATTGCGCCAAGCATGTGTGTCACGTGGGTATCTAAGAATTATCATTTAATATGAATCATTATTGTTAGCAGCCAGCTGTGGCTACATCACATCATCATCTGTCATGCTTCTATTTTCGATACATGTAGAAAACATGAAGAGAAGAACAGAAGAAGGAAGAGATGTAGTGTGTAGGAGCAGATAAAGGTGCTATCATGCCAGTTCCACCGAGAACAAGTTCTGCAAGCAGTGGTGGTGGAGAAGGAGCTGGCTGTGGGGCTGTGAGGACAGGAATGATTGTTCTGGGTCAATGAAGTCTATTCAAACTCTGGGAACCAGTGTTCTGGATGATGATTTGAAATGTGAGCACAGTGTCCTCCTAACAGCCATGTCCACCTCCAATCCTCATTGAGATCAAATGGACCAGCAGCAGGGACAGTCAGGCTAAGTTTAATATTGGAAGTGGTGGAAGAAGAATTCAGACACCATGGGTAACATTGGATTAAGCCAACTGATGGATCTCTTGGTACCAGACCAGCACTGTATCATAAAAGGTTCCACAAGCAGATGTCACAGCCAGGGCCAGTGTACACCCCCCCGCCAGTGCAGAATTTGTTGTAGAAAGCAAAATGTACTACCTAAACATATACTAAACTGCCAATCTTTCCTCTCACTTCTTCAATTGTTAACAGTTCCAGAGGCATCTCATCTCGAGTCTTGCTTCCAAAAGCAACACATCCTCATCACCATCCTGCTAGACCCTCCAGCATGAATCATATTTTCTCATTATATAAGTAAAGCACAATTTAGTAATGATAGCAACTAATAATAATCACTTTAAAATAAAAAAAAATAAATAAAAGTCAACTGGTTTTGAAAACAACACATCTTCTTCATCCTCCTCCCCCCTCCATCATAACTTATGCTTTCTTCATCATAATTTATGTTTTCCTCATCATGCATCACTATGGTATCACAAAGAGAAGGATCCAGGACTCAATCCAAATAAAGTACACTGACCAATGGTGTATCTTCCAATAATATATACATTTTTTATTTATAAATGGCAAACAACTATAAGTGCACTGACAAACAGTAGCACAGAAGGACCCGCTGGAGCCTCAATCCTTTTCATCTTCATCCTTCTTCCTCCAGCATAAATTATGCTTTCCTCATATCACTGTGGTATGTGAGTGACACCACTTTCTTCTCTGCATACTGCACAGCTGATGGTACAATAGGACTGGTATCTGTCACTATAGGAGGTGGTGATACCTCCAATTCATCTAAGTCATCACAGAAGCAGCAGGATGCAATATTCAAGAAGTGGCAGAGATGTTTCTGACACAACTTTCAGAAAGGTTTGGCAACATTAGATCAACACAGCTGGAGCCCACGTATAAGGTTATGTTACTTCTCCATGGATGCATGGACTATATCAAACTGAAACTACTGCATACACTTGTGATGGAGCAGCAAAGACAGATTGAAGAAATCTGCAATAATGTGCATACAAAACCTTCTGGCTTGTACTCTTCCTGATTTTTGTCTGACTCCACATCATGTCTAGATCCTCAGAATCTTCAGTTGTTAGCATTTCTCAAACTAAACTTACCAAGGATCAACATTAATTATTCATTTGGTTATTTACTGTACATGTCCAGTAAGTGGCATCTACTACTATTCTCCTTCCTATGCTTCCTGGTGGCAGGGTCTCTGGATTCCTCCTACTGGCACCACTGTCTGGCTCACTATTCCCAGAAGCCGTGATGCAACTCTCTTCCTGATGACACAGCACCTTTCACATTGTCATCACTGACAAGTGCAATACGATCAGGTGTGCCACAGAGAACACAGAGCACACAGAGTCGTTATCAGTTAAAGAAGACCATCACTGGCAAAGCAGTGCTCTACCATTTAATGTACTGTATGTTCATCTTTTTTATTTTATGTTTTCTTATTCATTACTTGTTATTTTTCTTTGGGGAGCAGTAGGGTATTATTATATTATTAGAAGATCAGTGGGGTGAGACTCTACACAGACTATAGTAATTGGCAAGGAGGCAAAGCAGAGACTATGGGAGAATATGCTTTGAGGTCAGCAATAAATAGTAACTGTTACTATAGCTAATTCTGGCCCATGGCAGTCTTAGTGGGTTTTGCAGACACTGTCACAGCACTAATAGTAATCCACAGCACATACATGCCAACAGCACTTGCCACAAGTAAACTACAGTAATTATTACTATACATAGAGAATAATGGCTAGGTAAGTGTGTACTATGAATTTTTTTCACACACCTGAGGTGTGTGATGACCCATAAACCTCGAGAGTGAAGATCGAGAGGTTAATGTGGACATCACACACCTAGGGTGTGTGTAAAAAATCCATAACATCAAACTTACCTAGCCTTTATTTTTTATAATTGCTGGTGTGAAGGTTTAGACTGTATTTCTAGCAGCTTGAAACAAAAATATGTTTTTTAGCTAGAGTGCAATTTTATTTTTGAAGAAATTGAACTGTACATGAATAAAACACAGCTGAAAATACTGCAGTTGAAATACTTTTTGTGAAACAATGGAATGCAATAGTTTCTTTGGGGAATGTTATATCAACCAGATTTCAGGTTATTATTGCCTTTGGAGCATAATAACCTGAAATCTGGTTGATATGCATTTTTAACAAAACAGTAATCCGGTTGATATTTATGGTCACCAGTAATTTAATTGCTTTTTTAACTTACTTTACTTGCCTCTATTCAGCCCGGTTGGCCCCCATCCATTGACAACCCCCCTTGCCCAATCAATGACCATCTCTGGGACTTATGTACTCTACCTCCTTTCCTCCACAGAGTACCCCCATTGGCAGGGCCATCAGGGTTCCCCAAACCCCCTCAGGATGTCATGCTTGGTTGGAGGCAACACACTGTGCCCAGTAGGCAGTGTGGGGCCAGTGAAGAGTTGCTGTGTCATTCTGCCACACACACGGGGTGGCTTTTCAGCTTTTTCTCCCTGGAGTTTGTAGGATACCTTGTTGGCTTGGATGGCCATGATGTGAGCATGCGAGCATGCTTCACTCACCATCATGAGGTTCCCCCCTGCCCCATAATGGCTCCCACCTCTAACCCCACCTGTGGTCACCCAGATGGCAGTAGCATGACCACGCCCCTTGCCCTCCCTCCCAAGAGGAGGTGAGTGCCTTCTGGGAGATTTATCCTCCTCCCAGCTCTGCCTTGACAACCCAGGCTTATTTCTAAACATGGGTTATCAGTATTGCAAGTGTAGTACTACAGCTTTCTTGGGTGGACTGACTCTAATATTCACTGCTGACCGTGAAGACATTTTACCCCCGTTTTAGTCTGCTTTACCCGTGCTAATTGCTGCATTGGAAGCTGAAGTGGCTCAGCCAAACTCTGAAAGCTAAACTGAATTTATGGGCTCCAATTCAAAGTTGAACCAAAGTTAACAATGGCACATTTTTCTCTTCCTTACCTTATACCCTCCCAAAGGCCATTGTGACTGTACAGGGAAAAGGGTGGGGCTGCCATGCTAATTATGTGCTGGGCTATGCTCAGATGCTTCCTGGCCCCTACAAACCCTGAGGCACACAACAAAAATGCTGACCACTTCTAGAAGAGTGAGAAGCGAGTCTACTAACCATGGGTGTCATAGGCACATGGTAGGCTGCAGGATCCAATAGGGGACAGAGATCATCAAGGGCCAAAACAGAAACAAAAGTTAATGAGCATTCCATTCTGGTGCTAGGAAGGGGATACCACTGGACACCAGGCACTGATATTGGCATGGAGTTAGGGATGAGGGATGCTGGGCCACCAGGGAGGGCCATAGGAGGGCACAGAAATGAAAAATCATCAACCCAGAAGTGAGTCTAAAGTTAAAGAGCTGGGGTTGGGATGAGGACGATGGCAGTGTACCATTACCATGGGGTAGTGTGCCTTACATAGTGCAGGTGACTGGTGCTGTGCCATTACAGTCCCTCTGATGGTTGCAAGTGTGAAGTTAGCAGTCAAAATGCCATTTGTGATCACTTACCTCTGGCAAACTATCGTTTGAACTGGAAGTTTTTCTTTTGTGCACTGCACTTTTTGGTGGTGGCACAATGGGAGTCTTTTGTGTTCCCCTTTTTGCCACTAGTAACTGTGACTGTGTATAGAGCCCTGAATGTTTACAGGCTCATAAACATTCAATGATTTTTGTCAAACCTAATAAGTGCTTAGTGGCGATGTCAGCAGTAAACAATTGTAAGGGTATAAAATACTGTACTAAAAATATTGTACTTTACATTTAAGCAATATACCATGACAGGGTGTGGGTGATGCCAGGATTTACCCACACCTGATAGATGTTTGGTCATGAGGTCACAGGCTGAGTGAGTAAACCACACCAGAAGTGAATAAATCCTGGCACCACATCCTGGAGTGGCATATTGTGATTATACAATGTCCCACTTTATTTTGTGACCAAAGAAAAAGAAAAACAGAGGGGTTTTTTGCATTTTAAATAATTTTTAGTTAATGTACTGCTGCACCAGACAAAATAGTACCTGTATCTCTGACTTTCACAGAAAGGAAAAAGCACAACAGAAGAAAGTGATCAGAGTCCAAAAAAATAAGTAACCCATCCAATAAATGTTTTCTGCTGTGTCCTCTTGGGTCTGTCTACCCCTTTCTAAGTTAACCTACAAAGACGATCCTTCACTGCTTCTCCATTCCCGGCTGGTAGGATCGCTGCGGCTGCAGTTCCTCCAGCTTCCTGCTCCTAAAAAGAAAAGAGGAAAAGAAACAAAGCAAACCACAACTCTGCCCAAGGCTCAGCAGACTGTGGCCACTGATCCACTCCCCAATCCCTGTGTCTGTGAAAAAACTATGTGACCACTCACCTCTTTGTGCTTCAATCGATTTCAGGACTTCCTCACCAATCTCTAGCTACCTGCTTGTGCCTGTTGTCAGTTATGCTGCATTATACAATGGCAAGAAAAAATCCTGGACTCTGATTGGTCAGTCTTGGGCTGGACCCGTGAAGTTATCCCAGCACAACATCACGGGTCTAGTCTCAGCCTCACTGTGAACCTGTAGATGAGCATTTGCTTGATTTGTATTTGCTTGATTGTTTCATCTTCTCTTAAAAATCAAAAATATTTTTCCACACAAAACATCTTTAAAATGATTTTTTATTCTGTATAACAATGAGCCATTGTATATGTAATAATGCCCTCAGGGTGTGTATGCATTTGGGATAACGTCACCTCAGTTATTAGATGCACTCGACCTGCTGACCTCGTGCCCAACCACCTGAGGCATGTTGTCATCCCAGCACGACACACACCCTGTCGGGCATTATTGCTTAAGCAGTTGATGGTACCGATAGCGCTGTACAACCACCCACTGCTACCATCTCTCTGTCTGACTTGGAGTGGCAGTGTCACAGACTCGCAGTCTTTTCTTCTCATTTTTTAAGGTAAATGGCTACAGGGAGAAGCAAATGGAAGGGCTGGTGAGCAACTGTCTTAACTTGGGAGTGAGAGAAGACAAAGCTGTGGTGTCACTTTGGCCTAAAATTCCGTTTTGAGGTGTATTACGTTTTGGCAGCTTTACATGTATTTTACTAAGAACAAGGTTTCTACACTATTTAGAGTGGGTTTTGGGACTGGAATAGCATGCTTCTTATGAAGGTGTGTTACTTAAGAAGCGCAGTCAGTGTTTGAATCTTCCACTTTAATGTCATGGTCTAACGGTGCGGTTTTATCAGTTTCATGGGGTTGGAGTGATTTAAAAAGCAGGGGTTCCACATATGGCTGGCTGGCACTTCATCCCATGGGGTGATAGCAGGATTTACATGTTGTAAATTGTGCCAGCCAATCAGGATGCAGTATTTTGAAACCCATTGTATAATTATAAATATTCATTATGCATTACAGGGATTTATCTAACTCTAAAAATTGATTAGCGTTTTGCTCATAAAAGTGCTAAATTTTGTGAAAATGAATAGCTCTTGTCTCACTGTGTTTAATAAATACAGCTCTTCTAGAAAATCTATATAAATACTTTCTGTACAGTTAGTATAGTCCCAAGAAAAAAACTGCTAATCAATTATTTAAAACCCTGCATTATACAAGTATTAGAAGCAAAAAGTAATACTTTCACACAGATCATTTTCCACAGTTTGATGGTCATTGTTAGTGACACTTCAAGTATACAAGGACAGAAGGCTGCAGAAACCTTAGATTTGCTAATGTATATCCTGATTAACAGCTCATACTAAAGGTAGTGTTCGATTCTACTCAGTATTGGTAAGTTCTGTCCTGTTTAAATACATTTCTCATTTTTCTTTGAGGAATCCCATGTCATATTGGCCCAACTGGATACCTGAAAAGTTCTAGGTGGACTAACCTCAGCTGTCTCCCCACACACACACACACACTCATCTTCCAAACTCTGAAAATCTTTCCATATAAAATCTATTTTCTTATCTATGTTTTTTTTTTCTGGTCACTGTAAGTAAATATAACATGCAAACACAGGGTCAGTGTACAAAGTTTAAGTATAATGTTGGTATAAGTGTATCACGAATAGGCCCCCATTCCTTTTTCAGGTGGGCCCCAATGCCAGCTTTGCAGGTGGACCCCTTGTGTCACAGTCAAACCCCAGAGCATTCCCCTGCACAAAAAGGGCCATCTCTGAAAATGAAATCAAAGAATGTTTTACAGAACCCAGGCTAATAGCCCATGAGACTTCAACACTCCTCAGGAATTTAATGTATACAGTACTTGAAAAGCAGAAGTGATTTGTCTCGGGCCAATGTTTGGATTGATGTGAATCTGGCTCTGCCTAGCTCTCACAGTACCTTTGTGCACAAACCTTTTCTGTTGGAAAGAAAGATACAAACTGAAAATGTATGTTTCTTTCACCAAAGTTTTGACAGTTTTAATAAATGCCTTAAAATATTAAGTTTGAAAATGCAAAGTGGTGTTTGGTATATGTTCATTTACTGTACTTCACAGAATCCTGCCTCAGTTTTCAAAGGCACAATAAGGTAATACTCTGATTGCTAATCTGGTATCTTTGAACACTGCTGTTAACTGTTTAAAACAAGCATTTGTCAATGCCGAATGTTTGCTTGCTGGCATTGACATTGGTAGTGTAGGAGTTACAGAACTGCATAATAGGAATGGCAGTGAAGTATTGCACTGAAGCCAACCCCACCACCACCCTGCAGATACTGACAGGCATTGGGGTGTGCCTTTGGGTCACCAGGCATAACGGCCAGGCCATGTCACCACACCCTACCCTGCAGACACCAACAAGTGTCACGGTGTGCCTTGGGGTTTTTGGCCCTTATGTTCACCCCATTCCATCAGGAAATATGGTGAGATGGGTGCTGTATAGGAGAATGGGGTGAACTTTGGGGCCGAAGAGTCCAAGGCACACCTCCATGCCTCTCACTGGCTGCAGGGTGTGGGTGGGGGTCGAATGGTATGAGTATTACAGGCGACAAACCCCAGTCACACTCCTGATGCTTGTCATTCTCTACAGGGTGGGGTGTTATGGTTGAAAACCCTAACGCCTCAGGCGTTCGTTGGTATTTTCACTCCAAATTTTCAACATGGTGTTTTTGTGACCCCCACCTCATCAACAGTGGCAATATCAGTTTGTTAGCTGAAAGCTGCTTATGCACAGCAACTATGCCATTTGGACCACAGGCACTAAAACACATTTCAAACAGGAGTGAAAATGACAGCTGTACTATTCATGGGAGGTGTAAAAATGGCAATGTTGAAAATCTGCAGTGAAAATATTTAAAAAACTGGTGAAGTCACTAGCGTGCGTAGAAACTGTGCAATGCACACCCATAATGTAATTAGTTTGGAAATTTTTTATAGCAGATTGTCAACACAGGCATTTTGGGACCTCCACTCATGAACAGTGTGTCTGTGATTTTCTTAATCTGTCCCGAACAGTGATTTCCTGCAGCGACCACGCATTTCTGCACTGGAAGTGTGAAAACACGTTTTGGCCATGGTGTGAAAAATGACAGCTGTACTGTTCATAAGGAAGTGTGGAAAAATGCCAGTGGTGAAAATCTGGACTGAAAATATTACAAATTCATGAACTTACGAGGGTGCATGGAAACTGCGCAATGCTTGCTCATAACACAGTCATTTTATGGACTTTTGTCACCAAATTTTTAACATAGCCATTTTAAAACCTCTGCTCATGAACAGAGTCACTGTGATTTTCTTAATCTGTCCTGAACATTGATTTTGCACACCGACTGTGCCATTGTATGCTACTTGCGCGGAAACACATTTTGGGCAAGATATGAAAAATGACAGCTGTACTGCTCATAAGGAGGTGTAGTTAAATGGCAATGTTGAAAATCTGGAGTGAAAATATTAAAAATTTGCGAACTTATGAGCGTGCGTAGGAACTGCACAACGCGTGCTCGTAAATCAGTCATTTTTTGGGAATTTTTTCACCAAATTTTCAACATAGGGTTTTTGGGAGCCTACCTCATGAACTGTGACACTGCCATTTCATAAATTGGTCTCGAAAGGTGGTTCCACGCAGTGACCGCAAAATCACCTTTCAGGGCCGATTAACGCCATGACAGTGCCAGAATTCATGAGGAGGGGTCCCAAAAACCCCATGTTGAAAATTTGGTGCCAATATTCCAAAAAATACCTGCTATATGCATCAAAGTTGAAAAACCCTGTTTATTCCATTATAGTTTACTGCCATTTCTTCAGTTCAGGGCGGCTTTGAAGAGTGCAGACGGTTCCCAATCCTCAAGATTGTTGCGCCCAGCCTCCGAGGTAAGCACGGGTGGGGTGGGAAGGTGGATGCTCAGAGGGTGGGCGGTTGGGGGCAAGACAATCAACGAGGGAACTTTTTTTTCTTTCTGGTGTTTTTTCTTTTTAGGAGGATGACGTGGGACTTATGCCACACTGGGGTGGGCTCCCAGCATGGCAGCTGGAAGATTTTTTGGAGGGGAGCAGTGGAGCTGAGGACGATGACATGGTACTTGTGCCATGCTGGGGTGGGCTCCTAGTGTGGCAGCTGGAAGGTTTTTTGGGAGGCCTGTGGAGCCAACAGGGGATTGGGCACCTCCGTCAGCCATACAGACATGTGCCACACTGGGGTGGGCTCCCAGCATGGCAACTGGAAGTCTGTTTCTTTGAAGGGGGGTTTCATTGAGCTGACCGGGGATTGGGCACCAATGAGGAAAAAGAAAGAAAAGAAAGGAAGAGAAAGCAGAGATGTATACAAGCAGGATTGCCGGCAATATGCTAATCAACACTATCTTATCGCTGCTCACTGAAGCGGAGCTCTCCCTTTCAACTGTACGGCACTGCATTTTCAGCTGCTGTCATAGACAGCTGCAGCATTCATTGGTGAGCTGTGGCCGCTCCTGCAAACACACTGACTGAATTGAAAGACAGGGTGCCACACCTACAAAAACTCAGATGATGGCACTATGTTTCTTGCACATGCATGCAAGCAAACATAAAAAGTATTTGCAAGCTTATCAGGGGCCCTATCCAGAGACAATTTGTAAATCATTTATGGGTCCAAATTCCCAAATTATTCTACAGGAAAATATCTGCTAGAGGATAGGGACACGGACTGCAATTTTTTTAACAACTCTATCATTGCTTTGTGTTTTCTGTCATAGAAATTCAGTATTTAAATAATGGTACTATAGACGAGGGACTTGTCAACCAAAATCAAGAGCTGGTGTAGAGTAATTATCACTCCCTCCTCCAAATGGGTTCAAGTTCAGATTCAGTTTTATTTGTTCAACTAAAAAGCTTTTACATACAACCATTAAAAACAATACCTTATAAATATCAATAACATTTCCGTCACAATGTATTCTATGTTTCCAAATGTTTAAATTTAGTACTATCCTTGATACAATTAATACATTTTCTATACTTTAACAATTCTTCAAGAAATGTTCAGAGCTGCAAATATACACTTACAATCTGTATTGTATAAGTGATTTATAATTTCATTGCCCATAAGAGTTGATTTACCAGTACTACAGCCGAGTCAAAAATTTCTTTCAAATTCGTAATACTTACACAACAAAGAAATATGTTTTGGGTCTTCTTTCTGATTAATGCCATAAAGGCATTTATCCTCAATCTAGCATATCTTGTCATACATTACTTCCAGAATCTGGCTATTAAGTGTCTAGAAGTAGAATTTGGCAATGTATTTCCTTAGATCTGGAATAATTAAAATAATTAGGTATGATTCTATGTCATACATTAAGTTATATCTTATTAAAAAGGGACTATAGTGACTCAGCCCCATCCTGGCCGTATCCATCTGCATGGGGACATCATTGGTTAAACATTTTCTCTACTTCTTTTAAAGGTCTGTGTAGTGGAGACTCCCACATCGGTTCTAGGCCATTAAGTATCAGCTCTCCTTTTATAAAATTCAGTCAAAGAGAGCTGATATTATTATTTAACCAATTCTGCTTTCCTTCAGACATATCATTTATTTTAAGCCAGTAAATTATTGCCTTAACTTGGCTCTTGTTTCTGTAGAAACCCAACTTTCTCCTAAGTAAAAATATGCTGGGGTTGCATTTGGCAATCATATAAAATCTTATAGTTTTGATACCACTTTATCCAACTCTGTATCAGCTGAATACTTTCATATATCTGCTACTTATTGTCTATGGTATGTGTACATGTTTTGGCATCATCGGCTCTGATTATGCCATGTACAGAATTTCCCCCATAAAGTTTATTAAATCTAGATATTTTTTATTTTATTTATTATTTTTATTTCGTTTTTGTTGACCAGATAAGTGCACTAGACAAATCCTGCCTATTTTCAGACACGACCCGGGAGAGGGGGATACAGATGAATGCCAACTGACCTTGAACCAGATTAAGCTGTTGGTGGTATTTTTAGTGAATGAGGGGAAATTTGGCCAGGGCACCAGGGAAATTCCCCCTGCTGTTTTCAAGAAGTGCCATGGGATCTTTAACATCCATCTGAACTACCACCAGAACAGGCAGATGGGACCTCGGTTTAACATCTCATCTGAAAGACGGCACTTCAGGACTGCGGCACCCCTCTCATGCTGCACTATAGTGTCAGTATTGGGATGTTTACCCAACTGCCTGGTGTGGGGATAGAACCCACAGCCTGCTGATCTCCCAGCCTCAGAGGCGAGTTTGCTACCTGCTGAGCCACTGATATTGCTGATTGACTTTGGATCAGACTATTTTTACATGTATCATATAGTTTACTGACTTTTTATTACTTGACAATAATAGGCCTAAATATAAATACTCATTGGCAGAAGACACCAGGAGAAAGGACTGCTGTGTGACTGGACTTCTCTGCTGGGACTAAAGAAGTAGAACTCTTGTACTTGGAACTTTAATTTAGGGTGAAAAAAAACGAACAAACAAAACAAAAAAAGTGTGTGTTTGTCTGAGTTAACTGAACTGAATGGTTTTCTGAACAGTTATCTAGGTGTAAATCTCAGGTGATTGAAAGGACTTGATAGCTGTGAGGTTTAAATTACTTGTAGAAAGATCTAGTAAGTAGGGGGAGTGGCTTAGCTAGAAGGAAGCTACATTTAAAGATTGCCTTAGAAAGATTTTGCTAGTAGCTTGGCAAAAGACACCAGGAGAAAGGACTGTTGTGTGACTGGACTTCTCTACTGGGACTATATTGCCATCCTTCCTTCCCCTCCACCCTCCCATCCAAAGCTAGTTCTACTTTTATAGGCACAGAATTTGACTGACAACAGGACCTTCCTGTTTGGGAGCAGGAAGTAAGTGATCACAGAGCCACCAAAGACCCACCATCCTAGAAGGGCAAGAGTAGCTCTCCGTCCCCTCTAGCTGCTGGAGGTCTGCCTCTGAGCAAGTAAGAGGTCTACTGAGAAATATAAAATATTCTTGTCTCAGAACAGGACAATCAGGAGCTTAAAGGGCACACAGGCAGAAAGTAAGGAGAGAGAGAGAAAAACAGAGGAAAGAGTAAGGATTGCAATCAGTTAAGGGGCCAGAAATAAGACATGATGGGAGTGGTGCAGTGCAGTTGCTGTGGAGCAGCAGTCTTCTGGGAGACGTTCTGGAGGATGCGTGTTGTCCCATCTGCATACACCTCTCTGGGCTGAGGGAGGAGGTTGCTCATCTCCAGGCTGAGTTGGCCAGGATTTGTGGGACCTCCTCTTCCATCCAGGGACCACCAGTGCCACTGCGTTGCCTCAGAGGTGCCAAGAAAGAAGAAGTGGTTGGACACGAGTGGGCTCAGGGAGGTTGAGGGTGGTGGAACAGAGGCACATCCCTCCAGCTGTACCTCTCCACAATTCCCTATGCCATTCTGGCAAAGTGTGGTTCCTCTATGGAGGCACCTGCAGTGGAGACCAAGGAGGATGCTGGGAACCTCTACAAAGGAGACCCACAGGAGGGTGGCAGGGACCCAGGGGAAGGAAACAACTCCTGGTGGGGGACTCCATTGTTAGGAAGGTAGAACTGGGGAGGAAGGGGAGAGGGAGGTAAGGTGCCTGCCTGGTGCCGATAGGGAGAAGGGCAGGGTAAATGAAGAAAGTGACAAAGGCAAGAAGGACAGGATGGGGCAAAGGGAGTAAGGCCATCAGGAATGGAAGGTAATGAGTACCAATGCCCGTAGTCTGGGCAACAAGCTCCTGAGCTGATGGCCTTAATGGAAGAGGGATGCCTGGATATTGTAGCAGTCACAGAAACATGGTACACAGAGAACCATGACTGGGATGTTAACATACCAGGGTACATAACCTACAGGAGAGACAGGCAGGGAGAAGAGGGGAGGAGGCTCTCTATGTAAAGGAAGGGATAAAAGCAACTGAACAAAAGAGTAAACAGGGAGGAGAGGAGGCACTGTGGGTCACCTTGGAGACTGGAAAGTGCACGACAATCCGCACAGGGGTTGTGTACAGACCCCAGTGTCAGGAGTAGGGAATGGACAAGGATATGATAGAAGGCATTCTTAGAATGGCAGAGAAAGGTGAGATACTGTTGATGGGAGACCTGAATATGCCAGATGTTAACTGGAGCACATTTGCTGCAGCCACATCCAAGAGCAGGGCCATTCTTGATGCCCTACAGGTGGCAGGCATCAGACAGCTAGTTTTGGAACCCACTCATGAGGGAGCAATCTTAGACCTCGTACTCTCAAACGGGGGCAGTGAGAGGATCTCAGATCTAGAAGTGGGTTGCCATCTGGGAACAAGTGACCATCAAACAGTGTGGTTCACGTTAAACTCAGCTACAGAGTCAAGCCATACAAAAGTGAGGGTACTGGACTTCAGGAGGGCTGACTTTGGCAAGATGGGAGAGTGCCTCAGAAAAGCACTAGCAAACAGGCTAGAAGTAGGTGTGGAGCAACAATGGGGAATCATCAAAACTGCCATCACAGAGGCAACAAGCCTTTGTGTGAAGCAAATAAACAAATCAAAATGAAAGAAAAAGCCACTATGGTTCTCAAAAGAGGTGGCTGTGAAAGTCAGGAGGAAAAAGATAGCATTCTGGAAGTATAAGGAAACACAGAAAGAGCAGGACAGAGAGCTGTACCAGTTAAGGCAGAAGGAAGCAGGGAGTGAAGTCAGAATAGCAAAGGCCCAAACTGAGGAAAAGATAGCCAACTCAGTTAAGAAGGGGGATAAAACCTTTTATAGGTACATCAGCGAGCGTAGAAAGACAAAGGGAGGGATAGTGAGGCTGAATAGAATGAACAGTGGGTGGGCAGAGGGACAGTGAAAAGCAGGAATACTAAATGAATATTTCTGCTCAGTATTCACAAAAGAGTAGGGAAGTGCCTAATCCAATTAACAGAAGCACTCTTGATAGGGGGTTGATCCCAGTCCTTTCACAGAAGAACGGGTTCTGAAAGAACTCTAAAACTGAAGGTGGACAAAGCAATGGGTCCTGATGGAATTCATCTCAGAATTCTAAAAGAATTAAGGGGGAACTAGTGAACCACTGGCAACTCTTTTAATAAATCATGGGAGGATGGTGTGGCACCGAGGACTGGAGGAAGGCGGATGTGATTCCCTTCACAAAAGTGGGACCAAGACAGAGGCAGGAAACTACAGACCTGTCAGTCTGACCTCTGTAGGAAAAGTGATGGAGTCACTTGAAGGAAAGAATAGTTGAGTACCTAGAGGCCAGTGGGGCACAGGACCCAAGGCAGCATGGGTTCACAGCGGAAGGTCATGTCAGACGAATCTAATAGATTTCTTTGACTGGGTGACCAAAGTAGTAGACCAGGGAGGGCTGTGGACATGGCCTACCTAGGCCTTTAGACAAGGCATTTGACACAGTCCACACAAAAGATTAATAGTCAAATTAACCAGCCTGGGAGTGGGTCCCAGGGTGGTAGCCAGGTAAATCATTGGCTGGACAACAGGACACAGAAGGTAATTGTAAATGGAGTCCACTCTGAAGAAAGAGGGTTACTAGTGGGTACCGAGGGTTCAGATTGGGTCCAGTCCTTTTTAATGTCTTCATAAGTGACATTGCAGAAGGACTGGAAGGAAAAGTATGCCTCTTTGCAGATGACACAAAGATCTGCAACAGGGTTGATACACAAGGAGGCGTGGAAAGGATGAGAAGGGACTTGGCAAGGTTGGAGGAATGGTCAGAAGTATGGCAGCTAGGATTCAATGCAAAGAAGTGCAAAATAATGCACCTGGGAAACAAGAACCCAGGGGAAGAATACACAATGGTGGGGGGTAGTAACAACAACAAAAAAGGAAAGGGACCTGGGGGTAATCATATCAGATGACCTTAAGGTTAGCAAGCAATGTGAGAAGGCAGTAGGGAGGGCTGGGGTATACTGGGATGTATAGGGAGAGGCATCAGCAGCAGAAAACAGGAAGCTGTTATCCTCTGTACAGACAGTTGGTGAGACCCCATCTGGAGTACTGTGTCCAGTTCTGGAGACCCCATCTCCCAAAGGACATAGACAGGATAGAAGCAGTCCAGAGGAGGGCAACTAAAATGGTGCAGGGTCTGCAAGAGAAGCCGTATGAGAAGAGACTAAAGGAGCTTAATATGTATACCCTTTGACGAGAAGGGGCATGATTGAAACTTTAAGTAGCTCAGTGGAATCAACAAAGTCCAAGAGGGTAGCATCTTTCAGAGAAAGAGATGTGCAAGAACAAGGGGACACAATTTGAAGATGGGGAGGCGGTTCAGGGGCAATGTGAGGAAGTATTTTTTCACAGAGAGGGTAGTGGATGCATGGAACAGCCTTCCTGAGGAGGTTGTGGGGTGTAAAACTATAGGAGAATTCAAGAATGCATGGGACAGACATAAGGCAATTTTTGTGGGGGGTAGGAAGAAATAGGCTGTTGGTTAACTAGGAACTGCAGCTTATCCTGTAGGTAGAGAAATCGGCAGACTAGGTGGGCCAAGCGGTCCTTATCTGCTGTCAAAGTCTATGTTTCTATGGGAGGAAAGAACCCCATCTATGAACAAGTATTTCATTGAGCAGGGATTAAGGCGCTTAGGTTCAATGATGATCTGGGTGACATTAAGGGATGTAAATTTGGCCAATGGAACAAGCCAATTGATGTTAAAATCCCCAAGAAGAAGCAACTTCCCAAAGGAAGGCAAAGAGACAAGCGTGGTGATGGCATCTGATAGTGCAGCAGTTCTAGCCATGGGAGAGGCATAGATCACACTGACAGAAATAGGTAGGGAACAGGGGAGAGAACCCATACAGAATGTATTCATGTGAGGTGGGGACAGCAGCTCTGGATATATATCACATTTTGAGACATGGTAAACTTATACAGTAACTGTGAGAGGGATTTGAGTACTAGGATTTTACTGGATATCTGATAAGAGACAACGTCCAAAGGGGTTTTGCTGCAACTGGCAGATGTAGGTCGGTGCTCACCGCAATGAGCAGCCAGCTCGTGAAACTGTATGCACTTTACCAAAAAGGCAGTGTCGCCGGCTCATCAGCGCAGAGTTTGGATTTCCGCTTGTGATGCTGGTGACCCGGGTTCAGGAACAGACCCGGATCGTCAGAGAGCCAGCCGGGGGAGAAGGCTGGAGTATCCGTAGACAGCCTGCCTTCTCCAGGGAGGAGGGCGGGGATGCGAGTGGGGCACCTGCTGGCCCCTGGTGGAGGCCGAGCATAGCAGGCATCAGGGCTCTAATTCTCGTGGGAGAGTGACGACGCTGGGCCTTCTGGACGCCAGGGTGCATCACTCTCCAAGGGAGAAAACAGAGACAAACGGCTCCCTGGCTAGCCAGATGATGGCTCTCTGGCCCCTTCGCTGCCATCACAGCTTCACGATCTCCCTCCTCAGCAACACCTGGAGCTGATGCCGCAGTGCACTGGACGACCCCCACCGGTGCCTTCCCTCTCGGAGGAGGGGAATCCACCTGGCGAAGGGTAAAGCCAGACTACCTCCAGGGGGTTGCGATCTGAGGTAAGGGTAGGTGGTGGAGATGGCGGACAGACGAGAAAGGACCTTGGGGGCCCGAAGAAGGTGTTGGCCAGGAGGAACAGAGGAGCAAAAAAAAAGGCCAGCAATAACAAGGGCTCCCCTGCATGTATCTGATAAGAGAGCAGGACAATAAATAGAACAGAGGAGGTGTTTCACATATTTTATTTTCCACTTTTTATAATAATAAAATTTATTTTATGGCGCCTTATCCAAACCAAGGCCCACATTTAAAAACACCAATCATATTAAAAATATATATCATGTACCATAAAATCATAGACATATCATGAAATACACAGGAAACTCAATTATTAAAAGCCTGAAGCCACAGATAGGTCTTTAAAGCCTGCTTGAATGACTCTACAGTTGCACACTCCCGAATCCGACAGGGTAGAGAATTCCAAAGGGTAGGCGCAACAAACTCAAAAGCTCTTGAACCAGAAGATTTTAAACATACCCTTGGAACCTCTAGCAACCCCTCGCCAGATGAGCGGAGTGATCGACTGGGCTGGTAGAGAGTCAAGAGCTCTTTCAGGTAGTCCGGGCCTAGTCCTCGTAGAGCTTTAAAAGTCAGCAAGCCGACTTTATAGGTGATCCACCACTGAACTGGCAGCCAGTGCAGTTTGCGAGTACGTGAAATATGACAAGATCACAAAGATCCCATCAAAAGTCATGCTGCAGCTGTTCTGCACCAGCTGCAAGCGGTGGATTTCTACCCCAGGAAGCCCTAGGTAAAGGGAATTGCAATAATCTAAGCGAGAGGAAACAAAGGCATGGATCAATGTTGGAAGGTCATCGGACGGAACAAAGTGCCTAATCTTGACGATATTCCTAAGATGATAAAGGAAGTTTGACAACTGCCAACACTCTGAATGCAGGTCAGCCTCTCGTCAAAATTACCTGTGGGGGACCATGTGATGCAGAGTGCTGAGTAGAAGCACTTCCGCTAAGCTCCAGCCTCCTGACTTTATAATCGCCTTTTTCTGGCGTCTAGTTCTTCCAAAACCCTCTGTATTCAGCTGTTCCTGCCTACTAAGCACCTAGAGCGTCTGATTAGTGAGTTTGGGGCACTGATGGAGGCTTACATGAAGAAAGCCCCACAAAAACACACTCCACCTGCCACCCCCGAGAAGGCCCCAAAGAAATATTGGGCATCGAGTGGGCCTGATAGTCCTGATCATTTGAGTCAAGCATCGGAACAAGAACCTCTAACGCTTAACAGGTTCCTGAAAGAATTTAAACCCTTCTGTGAGGAGGTGAAAGAGATGGTGACCGACCTGAAGGCTCTTTCAAATAAGTTGGACGAGGTCTCGTTGACTGCCTCTGATAACACTGCCCGTATAGTTTCGTCGAAGAAACGCCTAGAAAAGGTGGACCCTGGGTTAGTGACTATATGGCAGAAGCTCTCTCGTGTGGAGGCAAAGCTTGAAGATCTTGAGGGCTGCAGCTGCAGGAACAATGTTGTGATTTTAGGGTTACCAGAAGGAGAAGAGGGCCAGAATACTGTAGCTTTTATACAGAAGTTGGTGGAACAGGTTGCTGGCCCCTCTCCCTTTGGCCCTGCATATATCATCGAGCAAGCGCACAGGTCGTTACGACCAAAACCTCCACCGGAGGCTGTCCCTCACCCCATTATATGCCGATTCTTAAATTTTTTAGAGAGGCAGCACTTTTTGTTGAAAGTGAGAGCTCTACAGGAGGTCCTTTGGGAGAATTCCAAATTGAGAATCGCACAAGACCTGCCAGGATCGGTCCGACTGAAATGTACAGCATTTCACCCCATCGTGTCCAAGATTATTGCTGTAGGGTTTAAGTTTAAGATGGGGTACCCAGCCAGGCTGCAAGTACATGTGAATGGGTCCTGACTAACTTATGAAGATCCAGAATCTGCCCTTTCAGGCCTCAAAACCACTCTACCTGATCTGTTTCGGGATCCCTGAGAAGCTCTGTCCCTAAGATGAGGGGAAGTCTGGTGCTGTCAAGCTGGGACTGCTATCTTATTAATTGCCTATGAAGATAGTAACGATGGGGTGCATCTGGAAGTTCTTGCTACTCAATTAGACTGTGTTAATACTTAGTTAGGTTAATTGCTGCGGGACACTTATGCCTTAATTCTAAAAGCGAATTTGATGTTCAGGGCTAGGACTCTTGGAATGTTTGGTTTCTCTATTCGGGGATGGTGTTCTTCGTTCCAGTGTAGCCAGTTATATAGGCCATCACTAGTGAGGGGAAGGTTGTGTTAAGCTTTTAAGGATCATTATTTTATTCCACGGGTGGCTTAGCTTGGGAGCTGTGCTGGGCTTTTCTATTATTTTCATGCGTGTACTCTGGTAGGATTGTTCAGTAGCCACAAGAGGGAGTTCTGTGCGCATGAATTGTAACTTAGCGCTGTTGTTAATTTGAGGATGATTTCCCTCAGTTTTGTTTCCCATCTCCAGTTCAGGGTAGTAAAATACCCTAAGCTGGGTTCTCGGGTCTTTGGGCTGGTAAGTACCCAGTGCTGAGATGTCCTTCCTTATTAATTTTTTGCCTGGGGCTCAAGATGTTAGTGTTCCTAACTGGTTTTCAGGTCATATTCTGGTTGGAAGGGTAATTTCCCTTCATAAAAATCCCAGCCTGTTTTGACTACTGAAGACATTTCTACAGGGCAACAGTGGCCCTATTTCCCATTTTGTCTCCTGGGGTTTCTGGGTGTTTGTGTTTGAGGCTAACCTACCATTTTATCATCCTAATGCACTTGTTGTATGCTTATGTCTGAAGCCCAGCACCACTTTTAAGTTATTATGGGTTGCTAAAGTAGTAGTGTTGCTTGGTACTTGTTTGAGGGGACTGTTATACTTGCTGAAGCAGAGGGGTATATTCGGGGGACTGGAGGGAGGAAGGGACACAACACTGTGTTAAATGTTGCTTGTGACAGTGGGGGTGGTTGGGTGGGGGTGGTAAATGCCGGGCTAAGGGACAGGCTTTCTTTATGTCAAAGGAAAGGGGAATCTTTGGGGAGGAAGGTCTGGGATGTTCTGGTTTGGGTTGGAGGTGGGGGAGGGTGGTCTGTACAGCAGTAATCATAGGAACCTTACTAAGTATTTCTCTATGTTTCTGTACGGGGCTTTTGGAACTAAGCTCATTATTCCTGTTCTAGATGGCTAACAGTGTGATTTTCGCAACTTGGAATGTGAAGGGGATCAGGAAAAAGTCTAAACAATATCAGGTGCTTAAGCATCTAAGTCTACTGCGTTCCCAGATAACATTTTTGCAGGATTCTCATTTGTTAGAATCCGAAGCTTTACAATTAAGGAGACAACAAGTGGGTCAGGTCTTTAATGCCTCGGGATCCACCAATAGTTGTGGGGTCATGATAATTATTAATAGAGGCATTCCTTTCATTTCCACACAGGTCATTAAAGATCCGAGGGGCAGATTTGTTCTGGTTCAGGGCACCCTGTGGTCTGTTCCACTTTTGCTTTGCAGTATCTATGGGCCTAACAATGATGATCCAGGCTTTTTCAGCAGGCTGATCATGTTTATTTTACCAATGCTTCCCATTATGATTATTATGGGTGGTGATTTTAATCAGGTACTGGATTCTAACCTGGATAGGTCAGGTAGGGGGCTGAGGGGGCTTTCCCCGGGGCAAAGGACATTTAAGGAACTGGTGGATCAATGCGGTCTTTGTGATCTTTGGTGCGTTCTGCATCCTAGCTCCAAGGAGTTTACCTTTAATTGGATGGTGCATGGCTCCAGTCTCGCATTGACTACATATTCATCTCTCAGGGGCTCTTGCCCGGGGTTATGTCTGCCTCGATCCAGCCTGGCCCCATTTCCGACCACTCCCTTGTGGTATGTAATTTGGCTTTTCTCAACACACCTAGAAGGGAGACCCGGTGGAAACTCAATGAACAGCTGTTAAAAGATGGCAAGTATTGTAAGCTTATAAAAGAACAAATTGAGTTTTTTTTCTCATCTAATCCTATTGATAGTGCAAAGCTGGACATCGTATGGGGTGCCTTCAAAGTGTTTATGAGGGGAATCCTTATCAGTTTAGCTTCAAAAAGGAAAAGGGCACAGGAGGAAGAGTTAGTTTCACTACTGTCCCAAATACGGTCCCTTGAGGCTAACCTTTCTGTCAACACTTCGAGTGAAGACAGTAAGAAGCTCCTGGTGGCCAAGGATAGATATTTAGATTTACTGAGGGAAAAGGCAGAGTTAGCTATTATCCGAACTAGAGCCAGCTACATGGATCAGGGAGAGAAGGTGGGGCGTCTCCTTGCATTACGACTTAAACAACAGGAGTCGGCAAGATTTATCCCCCTAATTCAAGCTCAGGCAGACGGGTCTCTGAGAGTATCCCCTTCCGAGATAGTGCAAGAGTTTGCACTATACTACGAACAGTTATACAGGGATATGGAGAGCCCTCCTTGCCCGGAGTCCCTGGAGGAGTTTTTAAAGGATTCCCATCTGCCCTCCCTAACAGAGCAACACAAGTGTTTTCTGACCTCGCCAATATCTCAGGAGGAGATCTCCGGGGTCATAGAAGCCTGCCATCGAATAAGGTCCCAGGGCTGGACAGTTCTTCCTCATTATTTACAAAGTTTTCCAAGAGCTTTTACTCCCGGTGCTTCACCGGTTCTTTCAGCACATTTTGTCCGGGGTGGGGGTAGATGCCTATCTGTTCGAAGCCTTGATTGTTCTTCTCCCCAAGCTGGACAAAGACCCCGAGTTGGTCCAAAGTTACAGGCCTATATCCCTTTTAAATCAAGACATCAAAATCCTTTCAAAGATATTGGCCAATAGGTTAACGGTGGTCCTTCCGGACCTAATAGGTATGGCCAAGGTCAGGTTAATGAAGGGGCGTTCGTCCTCAGACCATCTGCACACGTTGTCGCATGTCTTCTCGGTGTCCAGGGATGCCTTTTCCAGTTGGGCTGGTCTCCCTGGATGCCGAGAAGGCTTTTGACCGTGTGAATTTGAACTTTTTGTTTCAGGTTCTTAGGGCCTTCCAGTTTCCCACCATTTTTATAGACTGGATCCATGCATTATACAAAGCCCCTTCAGCAAAGATTTCAGGAAATGGTACATTTTCTAAATCTTTCTCATTATATTCAGGTACTAGACAGGGTTGCCCCCTTTCACCCCTCCTATTTAACCTTTACCTGGAACCTCTCATTCAAAACATTCTCAGCAATGTAGGGATACAGGGCATTCGGGTGGGATTACATGAGGTTAAGGTTACCACATATGCGGATGATCTCCTTCTTTATTTATCCCACCCAGTGTCCTCTGTTCCTGCCTTGCTGGGAGAAATTGCTAAATTCAGTGCCCTCTCAAATTATAAGTTAAATGCTAATAAATCCTCCTTTTTTCCTCTGAATCATAAGATTTTTAAGGCTGACATTACTCCCTTTGGTTTGTGTTGGGCACCCTGGATACTGAAATACTTGGGCATCAAATTAACGCGTAATCCTTTAGCATGGTTTAAGGAAAATATGGAGCCTCTTTCCAGCTTATAATTCAGGACCTGGATAGATGGTCCAAACTCCCGGTTTCATTATGGGGCCGGATTAATATTATCAAGATGAACATCTTCCCAAGAACTTTCTACCCCCTCTTTCTGCTTAATTCATTCATTCCTTTATCCTGGTTTCAGAAAATGCATGGTATCTTCACCAAGTTTATCTGGGCTGACAAGTACCCCCGATTGGCATACTATAAATTGGCCACTTCTAAGTTTGACGGAGGACTGCGGATTCCCCACTTGGCTATTTATTATTCGGCTAGCCACTTGGCTAAATGCCTGAATTGGGTTTGTCCTGATCCTGAGAATGTGAGACCGATATGGCTCAAAATAGAGTTAGATTTAATTCGGTCTATGAATATGGACCCATTAACTTTGTTTTATGTAAAATGTCCCAGTTACAAGGCACAGAGAAGTGTCCCACCTTTAGGACCTCTTTAAAAGTATACACGCAGCTTTGTTACTTTTGCGCTTATACCCCTCAGCTTGACCTGGCCCAATCCATCTGGAACTCACCATCCTTTACCACGAATAAACAGCAGATTCCGCACTTAGGTTGCCTCAACTGGGTGATGGGATAGTTTCCTCTTTCCTGGATGTTGAGGAAAGTGGCTCTCAGCGGACGAGATTTTTGGAAATTTAATATTCCACTACACTCACACTTTAAAGTGGTTCAATTAAAGCATTTACTTATAACAGTGTTAGGCAATACCCACCCCCCCCCCGTCAAGCGGTTGGGGCCCTGATTCCGGAATCCTCCTCCCTACTAGGGTCCATGGGGGTCGTTTCTAAATCATATCAAAATTTGTTCTATAGACGGTACGGGGTCTTCTTTGGACTGACCAGGTTCTGGAGTTCCTTACTCCCCCTATATGCTCCCAACTGGCAAATACTGTGGTGGTTCTGCCATAAGTACGTGTCCCAAGATAGACTGCATCTTATGCACTACCACATTTTGCATAGCATCGTTCCTTCATATATTTTGGTTGTGTCCTAAAATATCTTTGTTATGGGACTCTATAAAAACTTTCTGGATCCCATACTGGGTCTGCAGGAGTGTTTATACCGATATTTGTCTCCTAGGGGACCTGTCTTCTATTAGGGTTAAGGCAAGAGGTTTCATATCTCCATGATTGCACTATCTGCCAAAAACTTATTTTATGCCACTGGAAGGATAAGGTCACCCCACATTACAGGAATGGTGAATGAAGTCCTAGCTAACTTGCATAAGAGAAGGCTATTGCAAGCCTCCATAACAGATTATCAGTCTATACACATATATGGGACCCTTCACTCTTTAATTATTGCTACCGGATGTAAGCACTGTTTTATAAGAATAGCCCTGTATGCCTAGGTATAATATCACAGTTCCTATATCGAATGTGACTTGATACTGCTGTATGGGGGTGGGGTATGGGCAGTCTTAAAGGAATATCTATTGTATTCATGTCTTACTTGTCATGTTAACTGCCCCCAATGTTGTGGAATATTTTGTCAATAAGGGTTGAATTAAAAAAAAAAAATAACCCCAGGTTACGCACCTGTTCAGAGGTCAGGATTGAGGCGCCACCCAGAAAAATACCTGAGGGCGCACCCTTCCCCACCCCCCATCCGACGACCTGGATCCACAACCAGCACCTCAGTTTTGTCTGGGTTCAACTTTAGCCAACTGGAATCCATCCAGTCTTGGATTTCTTTCAGACAGTTGTTAAAGACCGATACAGCTCCATTCTGGTCGGGTGCAAAAGATAGGTAAAGCTGGGTATCATCAGCATAGCAGTGAAACCTCAGCCCATACCTTCTTACAATGTCTCTGAGGTGCAGCATATACACTGCAAACAACATGGATGAGAGGACTGAACCCTGAGGGACTCCACATGATAGAGAAGTGTGGTCAGAGGAATAGACCCCTGACTCCACTCTCTGAGTTCTACCCATGAGGAAGGATGAAAACCACCTGAGGACTGTTCCCAATAGTCCACAGATGAACCTCAGATGACCCAACAACACCTCATGGTTCACAGTGTCAAAAGCTGAAGAGAGATCTAGAAGGACCAGGATGGAACGGTTCTTCTGATCTCTAGCCATCAGGAGATCATTGAGCACCCAAACCAGCACTGTTTCGGTACTATGTCTCTTACGAAAACCAGACTGGAGCGGTTCATAGATGTCATGGATGGTCAAATGGTCCTCCAGTTGTGCAGCCACAACTTTCTCAATAACCTTCCCTATAAAAGGAAGGTTAGAGACAGGTCTGTAATTGGCATGGCAGTCTGGGTCCAGGGAAGCTTTCTTCAAGAGACGTGTCACCACTGCCTCTTTCAGAGAGCTAGAAAACTCTCCAGACTCCAAGGAGCACCATACAATCCATGCCAGGACTGGACCAATAACCTCAATACCTCCCAAAATTAGGGAAGTAGGTCCAGGATCCAATCTACAGCACGTGGGGCACACACCCTGGATGATCCGCATGACATCCATGAACTCTGGATGGCCAAAGGTACTCCAAGACACCCGAGGTGCAGTAACATTCACACTGATCAATAGCAGCACCCATAGAGTGTACCAGCTGGAGTCCTGCCCTGATGTCAGCCACCTTATTTGTAAAGAATTGAGCAATTTCATCGCACTCTAATTGCAAAAAAGCTCTCCGCACTTGAAGACAGGCTGGGTTGCACAGTCTGTCCACTGTATGGAAAAGATGAGTTGGTCGATTCTGATCAACTGCAATCTCCCTGGACAGGAATTCTGGCTTCTTACAGGAGATTGCAGATTGGTAGACTTGATAATGTTCCAACAATCTAAGTCGGTCGGCATCAAGGGTGGACTTCTGCCAGCAATGATCCAACCTTCAACTTAGTCTCTGCAACTTCCTCAAAGTCCCATCAAACCAGGGAGCTCGAGGGCGGAGGGAGAGAGGCCAAACATGGACAGAGGCAATAGAATCCAAAGCTGTCGAGACGGCCAAATTATAGGCCGTCACAAGAGTCTCAGGATCATTGCTGGCAAACGAGGAGAACGATAGGTCAAGAACCGCCTTTAGGCTCTGAGAACTTACATCTCATAAAGGACGGTACCTGACCATCTCTGTAGAGGTAGGCCTACTGGGGGGTATAAAAACTAAACCCCACAGTGCAGTGATTGGACTACCTGACTGGTTCTACCTCCAAATCAGATGCTTGATTTCTAGGAGGAAGACTAAGTCAAGGGAGTGGCTGTGTCTATGAGTAGCGGAGGTAACCACCTGTGTCAGGCCGACAGAAGACATCTACTGGAGTAAGTGTTGTCCAAACTGCGAGAGTTCATCATTGACCCAGGCATTGAAGTCACCAAGAACCATCAGTCTTGGTGACTCCAATGCCATGTCGACGATGAAGTCTGCCACTTCCTGAAGGAAACATTTCCCGTCACCGGGTGGACGATAGACGAGAACGATGCAACAACCTACACCTGTTACAATGGCACACTCAAATGACTCAATCTCCCCAACCAATACACTAGTGAAGTTGAGTTTGGTCTTAAAACAGACTGCCACCCCCCCCCCACGGTCCAATCTTGGATGGTATATTACCGAGTACCCGGCCGGAACTAAAGCCTCCAAAATGGGGCTAGAATTCTCATCCAGCCAGGTCTCAGTAATGCAAGCCATGTCAACCATTTCGACAAGATCAGCAATAATTGCTGTCTTGTTTTTGACCGACCTGGCATTGCATAACATTGCTCGAGTCGGACAAATGCCTCGTGCCTCCCGAACCACCTGCTGACTCAATTCGGTCGTGCCCTTGGTATGGGAACCAAACTTGGCAGACTCGTTCCTGATTCCATTTAGCCCAAGGGTGTCTCTTGACTCCACGACCCCGATTGAGCTGACCTCCATCCTCCACTGTTCGCCCCATTCTCCCCCTTCATGCTATACCAAGCACTCTACAGCTCTGTAAACACCAAATTCCAAAGCAGGAGAGAAAAAGGATGGAGGCATGAAGAGCAGAGGTGAGTAGTGGACAATCACGGAGGCAGACAAACAGCACATCCTACACAAACTTAAACAGGTACTCAATTACTACAGAGCTCAAAAATCATAAATCTAATTCAAACAAACTTTTAGAAAAAATTAGCAAACAAACTCTAAATAAAACCCCAAATTAACTTAAATGGCCTAGGAAAGCTCTCACCTCCTAGAATACACAATGCTATATTAATCCCTAACTCTACTCTCACTAGACCATAGGAATTAAATAGCAAAACAGCAAAGAAACCTAAACAAAATAACAAATAATAAAAGAAAAGACATAATATCAAACCTCTACATCTGTCCAATGATAGATTGCTCACACCTTGATTCTGCTCTCACCAGAATCAAAGAGTATATAACAAATAAACACAGTACAGCATCTACAGATGTCCAAATTAGATTGCTCAGCCCTTAGTTCCGCTCTCACCAGAACTAATTTATCAGCGAATACAACAATAGTATCTCAGGAATAGATCTTATCCAGAGCCATAATTGTCTGATAGTCTTGGCAGTTTTGATAGTCTAGGAAAATATAGGCAATCCCCAATAACACTGCACATAAGAGGTGTGTTAAACCCTAGGTCCCTAAGGGGCCCCTCCCAAGGAGACAATTTTAGGTTATGAAACCAGCCCCTCACGGCCCGCAACTATAACCCCAGAAGGACAGGCCCCACAGCACGGCCCACTGGGAGTTTAAAGAGCACCCAGCGCACCTCCAGGCTCCCCTCAGTGTTGAGTATGTTTGTTTGCACTTGTGCAAAGCAAACACATTATGACTGTGGATTTGAGGTGTGTTGCTGTCAGTCAGTTGGAGGACAGTCTGCAGTGGGTTCAACGGTGTCAGACCAGTCATCAGCCGGGCTGATCATGACACTCTTCTGAGCTTGCTGGGGTGGAAACTTCATGAAGCTCAAAGAAAAGTGCCATCTGTATCACAGGGTGACTTTCTGCTTTGGTCTGCATGACACTGTTCAGTAACCAGCTGATCGGCATCTTGATCAGTCTGTGCCTTTTGTCCATCGCAGTGCAACTGACTGCACATAACTTCTGTTCAACCTCCATTTGCCTAACTGAGCTTCCACTTGCCTGACTCACTGCACCTTTCACTCTCTTAACCCCCTAACTTGACTTGGACCATTAACCCATCCCCACCCTAGTTTTGTAGTCCATGTTTGAAGTTTCTTTCTTAATGGCTAAAAGATGTTATACACGTAACAAATTTACTGCACTAACAAAGTTCCCAAGATCTGTTATGGAATGCATGGAACATAATTTTTGTTCAGAGACATATTAAAAAAGGATTTGTATTAAGAACTGAAAATTGCATGTCACTATACAAAATGTATCATAGAATCAGAGAATTTTGATGGCAGTAAAGGACCCCTCTGGCCCATTGAGTCTGCCCCCCTCCACACTTGTAACCTATTTCTTTGGACCTCCCCTTACCCCCACTTGCCAATCCTATATGTTTGTCCCATGCCCTCTTAAATCTTTCCACCATTTCAGCCCCCATTACTTCCTCTGGTAGTTTATTCCAGGCCTGCACCACCCTCTCCATGAAGTAACCCCCCCTCACATTGCCTCTAAATCTTCCTCCTTCCAATCTTAGACTATGCCCTCTTGTTCTAACCTCCACCTTCCTTTTAAATAATCTCACCTTCCTCACCTTATTGATCCCCTTCACGTACTTGAATGTTTCTATCATGTTCCCCCTCTCCCTTCTAGTCTCCAGTGGGTACAGATCCAATTCCTTCCACCTCTCCTCATATGGCTTCCCCTGCATTCCGTGCACCATTTTTGTTGCCCTTCTCTGAACCTCCCATCTATATCCTCTGCATATGTACAGCCTCCAGAACTGGACCCCGTACTCAGATGCAGCCTCACCATGGTTTTATAAAGAGGCATCAGTGCCTCCCTCCTTCTGCTAGTTATGCCCCTCCCTATGCACACCAACATTCTATTTGCCTTTCCACTGCTGTGCTGCATTTGTTACCTGCCTTAAGGTTGCTTGATATTATAATCCCCAGATCCATCTCCTGTTCTCTTTCTTAATTACCTCCCCCAGAGTGTAAGCGGCTTGTAGATATTTGCACCCTGTGTGCATCACTGCACCTTTTTGACATTGAATTTCAGCTGCCAAGTTTCTGACCACCCTTACAGCCTCTTCAGGTCCTTCCTCATGGTCTCCACTCCCTTTGGGGTGTCTACCCCATTGTAGATCTCCGTATGATCTGCAGATAGGCACACCTTCCCCTCCAGCCCATCCATTATATCACTAATATAGATATTAGAAAGGAGGAGTCCCAATACCAGCCCCTGGGGCACCCGGCTCATCACCCCCATCTCCCTGAAATGTACCCCATTTACCACCACCCTCTGGCTTATATCCTTCAACCAGTTTTCCACCCATCAAGTTATTTTCTGGCCCACCCCAAAACTTTCCAGCTTATTTACCAGCCCTACTGTGGGGGACGGTGTCAAAGGCCTTACTGAAGTCCAGATAGGCCATGTTCAATGCCCCTCCTTGATCAACCACCTTCGTCACCCAATCAAAGAACTCTATTAAGTTCATCTGACATGATCTCCCATTCATGAATCCATGCTGCATATCACCCTGCATGCTGCTGTTCTCCAGATAATTTACCACCCTTTCCTTTTTTAGTACCTCCATCACCTTACCCACCACCACCACCACTGCAGTGAGGCTGACTGGGTGATAATTCTCTGCATCCTCCTTGCTGCCCCCTTATGCAATGGCACCACATCTGCCTTCTTTTCCAGTCACTTGGCACACTCTTTATCCAGGGCAAGTTAAACAGCCTCGTCAGATGTGCTGCCTGCTCCTCCCCTCGGTTCCTGTAGTACCCTTGCATTACAAACCATCTGGGCCCATTGGCTTCAGCCTTTAACATGCCTAGTTTCTCCCCAACCCTGTCTTTGCTGAGCAGGCTGGGAGCTACCCTTTATCTTCCCTACCCTTTCCTCTCAACTTGGGTCCCCTTCTCTCCCCTCCACTGTGAAGACCAAGCAGAAGTAGCTATTCAGCTCCTCTACTTTCTCAAAGTCCCCCTCAATTGTATTTCCTCCCTCCCCTTAACCATACTATCCCCTGTTTCACCTTCCTCCTTTCCCCCACATACCTGAAAAAAAGTTTTGTCCCCCCTTTTGGCCTGCCTAACAATTTTCTCCTCAGTGTCAACTTTAGCCCTCCTAATCTTCTGCCCTGCTACTCTTAGCTTCTCACTGTAAGCCTCCTCCTTTCTCTGGGTCTTCTTATACGTTTTGAATGCCTTTTTCCTTTCCCTAAGTGCCCCTGCCACCACCCTAGTAAACCAGAGTGGCCGCCTTCATTTTTTTGCACTTCCTCACCTTTTTAATGCAAATTTTAGTGGCTTTCGGTAACCCCTCTTTAATAGAATCCCATAATTCCTCCATGTCTCCTATATTCCCTTTCCCCTCCATTTCTTCCCCGAATATCCTTCCCATTCCCGTAAAATCCATCTGCCTGAAGTCCATAACCCTTGTGCTGGTCCGATTTGTCTCCCTCCCTATTTTCATCTTGAATCTCAATGCCCCGTGGTCACTTGTACCTAGACTGTCACCCACCACCACCTCTTCCACACTTTCCCCATTAGTGAGGACCACATCCAGTATGTTATCACCCCCAGTGGGCTCCTTAACCAGCTGATGCATGGAAGCATCTTGTAGCGCCTCTAGGATCCTACTGCTCCTGGCTGTTGCTGCTGCCGGTATCTTACTTAGATAACTGCTCTCCTTACTGGAGCCCTCATCTAAAAAGACCATTGCTTCATTGGGTGGTGAAAAACTACAAGCTTATATAGACTCTTCTTTATGTAACCTGAGTTTATCTTAAAAGTCAGCGCTGGATATTCTTAATACTCTTTTGACTTTGTTACTTCTGTTACCAAATGTAGCATTTATTGCAAACCTGTTTCTCTTATAAAGACCTTCATGTCATTAGAAGGGAATGTTACTGACTGACAAGAGGTGCTGGAAAGAAGAGAACTAAATTGATTTTTGATTTGAGACCAAAGGGAAGCTGGCCCTTCCATAAAGACCAGTATTGAAAATTTATACCATATGACACATCAGAAATCAAAGTCTACCATTCAAATGACACTTTCTTGCTAAGACTGGTGTGTTTGTGTTTTCTTACATTTATTCTTGCTAAAACCTTGTAAAAGATTCCACCCTCTGCCAAGAATCCCTTCCACCTCCCTATTGCTTCCCATGCCCTGTAAATATGGACCAAACACTGGGGTGTTCACTTCCCAGAGCCTCATACCTGAAATAACGATAAACATTCCTCAATGCCTGTAAAAATGAAAATGGTGCATTGGGTCTGTTGCCACTGCTGCCCCCCACCAGACTCTCTTCTCTGCACCTACTGCCCCACACCCTCCTACCCCTCACTTACTATTAGGCCCTAATGCCATAATTCTCTGTAGACTGGAGATACATCTCCACTCTTTAATATTGACCAGAAACTGAGGAAATTGTGTAAATGTGGTCAATGTATTTCAGTGCTTTTTGAACTTGCACTCATAACTTGGTCATTTTTTAATATTTTACCCCCAAATTTTCAACATGGCCTTTTTGGGACCCACCTCATGGACAAGATAGGTGAAATGTTTCAAATATGGCCCAAAAGATGTTTTCACAGTCACTCTGCAAAATTGCCTTTGGGGAGATTTGAACATTTTCACCTACCAGGTTCAGGAGGTGGGATCACAGGAAGACTACGCTGAAAATTTGGGGTCAAAATATATAAAAACCAAAAAACGACAAAGTTATGAAAGTACATTGAAATTGCTCAATGCTTGCTCATAACTTTGGTAATTTTCAATATTTTGACCCACATTTTCAAAATAGTCACTTTTGTCACACCATCTCATGAACATAACAGGTATCAGAATGTGCTTTTGCACTTGTGGCATGAAGTAACATTTCAGCCAGTATTTTATAAATGACACCTGTCATGTTCAGAAGGAGGGGTCATAAAAAAACTATATTGAAAAGCTGGGGTCAAAATGTCACAGAACAACAACGTTTTGAAAAAAACATTGAATTTTAAATGTTTACTCATATTGCCAAGTGTGCAGATTTTGGCTCCAAAATTTCAACATAGCTTTCTTGTTACCCCACCTCATGAACATGATGGGTGTCAGTTTTCAAATTTCCTCTGGAACATGTTTTCACATTTGCTCTGCAAAGTCACCTCTTGAATGGGATTTAAAAAAATTCCACCAGCCGTGATCATAATGTGGGGTCCTAAAAAGACAGTGTTGAAAATATGGTGTCAAAATGTAAAAAAAAAAAACAAAGTTATGAGGAAATTGTGAATTTTTTTCAACGTTTATTCATAACTTTGTGATACTGGCAGATTTTGGCCCGAAATGTGCACAAGCCCTTTTGTTACACCACCTGATGAACATGAAAGGTGTCGTTTTTTTTCCAAGTCCCCTTTGAAACATGTTTTTGCAGTCCCTCTGTGAAACCACCTCTTGGACAGGATTTAAAAAAAGCCAACTGTATTGATCATAATATGGGGTCATAAAAAGACTGTTGAAAATATGGGGCCAAAATGTGAAAAACAAGTACGTCATGAAGAAATGTTGAATTGTTCCAGTGTTTACTCCTAACTTTTTTTTGCAGATTTTGGCCTCTAATGTTCAACATATTCCTTGTGTTACCCCAATGAACATGACAGGTGTCATTTTCAAATTCCTCAAAACATGTTGATCATCTTTCGGATGAGATTTAAAAACTCCACCTGTCTTGATCATAATGTTAGGTCATAAAAGGGCTATGTTTGAAATTTGGGGTCAAAATGTGGAGCTGCTGAAAATTAAATATTGTTTCTCAGCTAGCCTATCCTGAGTAAATACAATCTAAAATGTATAAAAGCAGGACACCACTGAAAATGAGATACTGCATCTCATGTGGTCTGTCCTGGCAAATATATAGCAAAAATGTGTAAAGCAGAACCCTAGTACAGTAGAGCCTCCACTGAACTGAGCATCTATGCTGTTATATCCAGGAAAAATACATTGTAAAATCTGGACCCCACTGAAAATGTAACTTTCTTTTGATCTGGGCTATCCTAAGTAAATGCATAATAAAAATGGGTAAAGCAGGGCCCCATCAAAAACAAGGTACTGCATCTTGGCTGTGCTAAATACAGTACAAAACTGTGTCAAAGTAGGACCCCACTGAAAAGGAGATATTGCATTTCAGCTGGGTTATCCTGGATAAATATAATGCAAAACTATGTAAAAACATGACTCTACAACAGAACCTCACTGGAAAGGAGACATTTCAGCAAGCAATAATACCCGATAGGGTGGGCAGTATTGGGCAATACTGGACCGCCCAGGGGCGTGATGAAGCCTGATGCCTCAGGCGCTTAGAAAATGGGCAACTGCATTCTATCTTTGTAAAAAAATATTTTTATGTGTAGATGTTAAAATAATTTTTTTTTTTGGGAATAAAATAGTTCCTCCACCAACCTAGTTGTCATACTCAAGCATCCACCATTTTCACTTTTTCATGGTTAGGTGTCTCCCCTCTATTCACACACACACACACACTCACTATGTGTTAAAGCCTTGTTTTTTCCAGTTAAGGTTTTCATTTTGCGTTTCTGTTTCTTTCTCTCACCACCTCTTCAAGCTGCCATCCGCCGCGCCCCCCCCCCATACAATTGAGGTAATTCTACTGGCATGGTGGCACCTGGAAGATCATCTCTTCCCTTCACACTATTGTGTATACTTTTTGGGTGTAGTTGTTTTAGTAAGAAGAGGCTGATAATTTAAGGGAGAGAGTGTCTAACTAGTGAAGCGCTGTGTCAGTTGTAAGAGGACACTGGGAGAGAGTGAGAGAGAGAGAGAGACACTTTTTGAATGGGACGAGCTTTACTGGGGCTTCACTTTAGGAGCACAGAGTCTGTGGAGAGCTCTGTCACTGAAAAGTTGATCTGAGAGCTTAGATAGTAAGAATATTTTTTTTCTTTTCAGTTGAGCAGTTAAAATGTGTGGCGATGTGAGAGCGAAAGATCAGGAACTGACACACGGTGTGTGTGCAAGCAAGCGAGAGAGACGGGATGAATCATCGGGGATGAGAAAAATAAATAAATAAATAACGTGTAGTGAGAAATTAGCTCAGGGGAGGTTGTATGAGGTTTAATCCGGCAACTGGCACCGAACTATGGAGACATGGAGGTCAGTTTCTTCCCCTAGGTGAGAGAAAAAATGGCGGTGATTTAAAATTGAATTAGGTGCTTTCCACCAATGAGAAAGCACGCTGGGCACAAAGATACTTGAATGGGAGAAGGGGCACTGGGGCTGGCACTTTTTGTTTCCTGGTCGTCTATTGAAAGTTAATGTACCCCTCTGCCAGGGGTATCAGCCAATCAGAGATCAGGAAATAAAAAGCCCATTTTCTAATCTAAGATGATCTGTACTAGAGAAATACATCATAAAAGCAGGACCACACTAAACAGAGGATACTGTATGACCAACAGTTAACAACCACACTGTGCACACTTTGAGAGGCTGGCATGGCAACCTGACAGACCTTGAGAGTGCAGCTAGAGGGTCTTTGGTTTGCCATGCAAACCTTGAGAAGTGGGCTCAGCAGGTTTGTTAAATATTGGTCATATATTATTTTGTACAGTGTCTAGCCCACAACGGGTTCCATTTCAGATAATGCACCGTAGAAAACACATAACATATAGAATAGTGTATGGGTAACCATATACAACAAGGCTGTGTTCCCATCAAGGGTTTGTGATGACATCATAGAGACCTCAAGGCGAGAAGCTCGAGAGGTCATGATCGCCTAAGCTGGATGGGCTGCAACACAGCTGTGCTGTATGGTTACCTATATACTGTTTTATATAGTATATGGGAGCCATCAATTCTCCACGGATTGCTACAGCAACAACAGAGACTGTTTTTAAACTTTTTACTTATCTGCGCAGTGTCCATTTTTTATTCATGTTACTTGCTTCTGCTGGCACTGGCTTATCACTGGCACTCCACTGTAAGCCCTGTTTTCTGTCACTCCTGCTCGTGTATGGCCACAGTGTTAATTTTTCAAAGAAAACCCAAATTAAAAAAACATAACAAGGCAGCTCAGTTTCTTAAATGGAGCCGTCTATAGGTGTCCATGCCAAAACAGGGTTGATCCACTGTTCAGCTCGCTAACTGCTGCTGCCATTTTGCCAGTTTTTTCCTGTGAGGAGCATCTTCAGCCAATGAGGTGGGTGGCAGGTCAATACAGAAAAGTTGTTGTACTATTGATGTGACGTCAGAACTATAGTACAACAACTTTTTTGACTTTGAACTGTACTACAACAAGGTTTTGGGAGCTGCAGAAATCCGTGGAGAATCAAGGGCTCCCCTATACTATACAGTTGTTGGTGTTCAGTTCATGATGGCACCATCCTCCATCCCTTCTCTCCCCCCTTCTGTCTTACTGTTCAGTTTACCAATCAGAATATGAGAAGCTCCAAATCTGATAAATGTTTTATTCTTTTTTTCTTAACAAACTGTGTGAGTCAACTACAAATTTGGAAGAAAAACTGTAAACAATAATACCGCAATTCAATAAACATGAAAAAAAAACAGTTGGCTTCGGGTCATCTGACACGGAAGTGTAAAGTGTCACAATGATGCTGTCGCTGTGTGGGTTTAACGTGCGGTACTGCAGTGAGGAAGGTCACAGTGGAGATGTGGCAAAACAGGTACCTATTAAGAGACGGGGACAGAAAACTAAATGGAAAACACATTTTTTTAACTATTTCTAGTGGTTACGGACTGATTTGATATGGTGGCTGACATCGCAATTGCTCATTTCTAAAACAGAATAACTGCCAAGCCCTTTTAAATGCAGTCTGACTGAACTGAGTGATTGCTGATGCTGTGGCACGCGTTGGCATTCTAAACTGTTGTACCATCATTGTGATGTCCTCAGCATGGTACAACAGCATCCTATAGTACAACAAGGCTATCTTTCTGTTGAAATAAGTGAACAATAAGCATCACCCATACGCTATAAATGAGATATCGCATCTCACCTTTATTATCCTGGGTAAATGCAGTATAAAACTGCATAAAATCAGGACCCAATTGCAAATGACATGTTACATCTGATCTGGTCAGTCGTGAGGGCCCGTAAATTCAAGTCTGCCTGCCTCCCCAGCTGCTGGACCCCTGCCAGGGGTCGGTGCGATCATAAGAGGCCCCTGAAATTCAAGTCTGCCCACCCTCCCCTTGAGCTGCTGGACTCCTGCCAGAGGTCGGTGCAGTCATGAGGGCCCCAGAATTCAAGTCTGCCTGCCCTCCCCCGAGCTGCTGGACCCCTGCCAGGTACGATTCTCAGAACCTGCTTCTCGGCAGTCCCAGCTTCTTCCCAAACTGCTACTGCTGCTTGTGACTTGCATTTTGAATTTTGGTGCCAGAATCTAATCTGGGACTTAAAACACTGTATCTTCCACCACTGCAGTTGCAGTCGGCAGAATAGTTTACATAGTATTTTACTTGCCTGGCTGCTCCAATTTAAATTATTTTTTGCCATTTCTGTTAGTTACTTTAATTTATATTAACCAGAGAAACAGCTTGGCTAGTGTGCTAAAGGGCAGCCCTGACTGTGATTGCTTGTTGAGCTACTACACCAGCCCTTTCTTGTAAAAAAGAAAAAAAAGAAAAAATTGATTAATTCATTCTCTGTGCCTTTAATTTTAAATCCTAGTGGGAACAGCACAGCTAGTGTGCAAACAATTTACTGAGTACATCGCATTGTTGTTTTACACAAAATTAGCCCCTGTTTGTGCAAAATCCACTGTGTACTTTTAATTTTAAATTCCTGCTGTAAAAATATCCCTGTGTCCTTTTATTTGTAATGCTTGGGCAACCCAGCACTGGAACTTTCCAGGACAAGTGAACTTTGTTAATCCAATTTAAGAACTTAAGAAACTCCCCTTCCACTGCCAGTACCTCCCACAGTTGTACCAAATCCTGACTCTGTCCCCTTCTCCTTCTCTCCACAGAGGTTGGTGCGGTTGTGAGGGCCCTGAAATTCAAGTCTGCCTGCCCTCCCCCAAGCTGCTGGACCCCTGCCAGGTATGATTCTCAGATCCTACTTCTCGGCAGTCCCAGTGTCTGCCCAAACTGCTGCTGCTGCTTGTGACTTGCATTTTGGTGCCCCGCCGTCCTCACCACCACCCTTGGTCGACAACTCTCTATATAGCGTAGCTCACATGACTGATTAAACCAATCAGCCTGAACTCCCATTTGCAGATTATAGTATCTCTCCACTAGATGTCGCACACATATATCCTCTCCTAACTTGTAGCACCAATTCCTGAGCAGTGCAAAATAGAGCTCACTCTCTCGCTACAAGCTTGCACGCTTCCCACAGCAGCCTATCGCATCATAGCACTCATCCCCACTGCCACCCTCATCCTCTTTCTACCCTCGGTGGCCCTACCACCCTCCATCTACCCAGCGGCCCAGAACTGTCAACAAATAGTCCATCCCATGCCTTCCATCACACACAACTCTATCACTACCACCCACCTCCCGCCTCCCATCACCCACCATCGCTCCTGGCCACCTGGCCCCTCCATACTGCCCCCCAGTTTTCACGCTGGTCTGATAGCACTAAATTTCCCCCCTCAGACCACCTCGGCTCCTCCTACTCAATCTCCTTCCCCTGTCAGTAAGTCCAAGCTAGCCCTGACAAAGTTCCTGGTTACCATGTTGCTGCTGATAGCAAGGGATATCATACCAAATCCGGGCTCAGTCCACTCCCCTTCCCCCTTTCAATTCCCCTGTGGTCTAAGGTTAGCTCAATTGAACATCCACAGCCTCCTCCCAAAAATTGCGTTGCTCCAGCCAATTGTCCTAGTCCTAAAACTGTATGTTCTTAACATTACTGAGATGTAGCTAAAACTTCACATCAAGGATGCATGCAGCTCAATCCCTGGTTACGCCGTAATCTGACAAGACCGGCAGAGTAGCAAAAGGGGAGGTGGCATAGCCATGTACATCAATTCCACCCTTCAATCAACCACTGTGTCACTCCCTCTCCCCTCCTCACAAACTATAAAATCCTTGATGGTGAAATCACCCTCCCTCATACTATCCCCATCTACATAGCTGGCTCCTACCGCTCCCCCAGATTCCCCCCTATCTTCTATCAAGGACCATCTAATGGCCCTCGAATCCCATGCACTAGGTGGTGAGCTACACACCTTGGGTGACTTCAATAAGAATTAGCTCACCCCCACCTGATGTAAAGTTTGAAATGACTTGGCCACACTGAACTTGGCCCAGATGATCATGGAACCCTCTTGCCTAAACCCCAAAACACAAAACCACTCTCGGTTAGATTGGTCCCTCACCTCCCACCCTCACCAGATTATCTCAGCTGGCCTCCTATCTGACTCCCTAAGTGACCACCATCTAATCTACTCAATAAGTAAAGTCTTCAGGCCAAAGGCCCCCCCCCCACTGAACCCTGTTGATTAGGTCATATAAATATCTGGACCTTGCGTCCCTCATAAATGACTTGGCAAACATAGACTGGTCTGTCATCTCACTTGCCTCCTCCATAGACTGCACTGGCTTTTTTCAAGACCAAGTTCCTCTTGGTCTGGGATGCCTATGCCCCCCTCAGACATACCTGGGTTCGGGGGGCTCACCTGCCCTGGATCTTTGCTGATGTTATGGCCAGTATATGAGCCAGGGATCAGGCCTGGAGGGCCTATAAAGCTACCGGCTCTCAGCCTACCAGAATTACTGAGCCCTTCAAAATGCATGCACTAGGCAAATCTGCCAGGCAAAAGCAAACTATTTCAGATCCACCTTCCACTCAAATATAAACCACCCCACTAAATTCTGGAAAGTGGTTCAATCCCTCTTCTCTCCACCATCCCAACCCCTCACCCCTGTCATTAACACTGGGGACACCACTGTGGAGGACCCACTAGCAGTGGCAGCAGAGTTCCACTCCTACTTCACAAACTGTACTGCATCACTGCTGTCCTCTCTCCCCCACTCCACACCAGCCCATTCCACAACTCCATGATCTGCCCAAGCCACCTGCAATGCTTTCACCTTCCAACATGTTACCCCTGCCGACATGTACAATGCCCTGCTTAAGTTAAACTCATCCAAAGTCAAATGTCCCTCTGGGTTGGATGCTAAAATGCTCATCCCGTCTACCCCAGCTATTGCCTCCCCACTGTCCTCTCTGTTCAATCTATCCTTCTCTCTAGCCTCTATCCCAGCTGAATGGAAGCACTCCACAGTCATCCCTCTCCTGAAGGGTGGTGATCCCTCCTTCCTGGGTAACTACTGGCCTATTTCTCTTCTCCCCATTCTAGCTAAACTGCGGAACACCTAGTCCTCTCCAGCTCTCCTTCTTCCTTGAATCTATATCTTTCACCGATGTCATCCTCACTGGTATGTATCAAGCCCACATTACCTCAGCCATCTTTGTCGACCTTGCAAAGGCTTTTGACACTGTCTCATATCCTCTCCTCCTCACTAAGCTTTCCCTAGCTGGGCTTTCCAGCATAGCAACCGATTGGTTCCAATCCTATCTGGTGGGCAGGACCCAATCTGTTAGGATCGGTAACTCCATCTCCTCCTCTCTCACCATCTCATCTAGGGTCCCCCAAGGCTCAGTCCTAGGGCCACTACTGTTCTCCACCATTTCCTCAATTATCTGCCTCGACCTGCCCACATACATCCATTCACATGTGTGCAGACAACACAGTCCTGTATACCTCAGGCCCATCTCCCACTGATGTCGAATCAGACAACAACTAGACTTCAACGATGTCCAGTTCTGGTATCACTCAAATCAACTATTCCTGAACACCAAGAAAACAGTCTCCATGACCTCTGGCACAAGGCAGAGACTATCTCAGCTCCCCTCCCTACCCACCTTCCACACCCTGGATGGGATTAAGCTGGAGGTTTGCTCCTCCTTTAGACACCTCAGGGTATGGCTAGACCAACACCTTGATTTTTCTGTACATGTTGAGGCAATCCACAAAAAGCTGCACCCCAAACTTGGGGCGCTGTACCATGACCGTGGGTGCAACCCGCTACCATCCTGGTGGGAGATTGTACAGAAAATGATCCTCCTTATCTTTGACTATGGCGATGTAGCCTATTGCTGCTCCCAAAACTACCCTTACCAGACTGGACACCTCTTCCACTCCTTCTGTTATTTCGCCTTGACTGTCCTCCCAGCACACCACTGCAACCTCTACCAGGATTTGCACCTCCCTCACTGTAGGATAGGAGGTTGTCTCACTGCACTAGGCTCACAGCCAAGTTCTGCACAAGTCCCAGCTCCCATACCTCTATGACACCCTCTCCTGAGTATCCATGTATGGCCACCACTGCAGGACAGGCAGTTTTCTCACCCATCGCATGCCTAATCTGTGGAATTCCCACCACTGGTCATTCGGCAAACCAACTCTGCCATCCAGCTAACTCCCTCCTCAAAACCCACTTCTGCACCTCCTGTGCATGAGCCTGAATGACTGGTAATCTAGTCTATTGACTGACCCACTGTCAGTGTGTAGCTATGGTCCAGCAGTTTAACTGGCCATCTCCCTCCTCCTGGTTAATACCCCAAATATACATTGTTGAAGGCTATTTTTTGTAATCATAATCCTGATTATAGATGTGCTGTACCTAGTCATCTTAGCAGTTGTGTACTGGCTGTATTTTTATATTCTGTTTGCCCCCCCCTGCTCTCATACATGACTGTACTCCACCAGGAATTCCTTCCACGATGTAACAGACTACCTCTATTGTAATTCCCCAGCTGTACTTTCTATACTTAATGTGCTTGTACTCATACATTACCGATGTATTTATACTCTGTGTTGACTCCCCTGCTCCCCATCCCCCCAATTTCTGTACATAATGGGCTGGATATTCAAACTGCGTCATTCTGTGGTGCAACCCTTGCGCCGCTCAAATAAGTTGTGCAGGGGTGTGGCCGGAAGGCGATATTCAGCGGAGTTGCACTATTGAGCAACTCCTTTGAATATCGCCCTAACCACAACCACTGTGCATGGCACAGTGGAACTTGTGCCTCCATAAGTGGTCAGGTGGAGCATTCAGATGCGGTGGCACAAGTTCCATTGCCCATGTGCAATTTCGGTATTCAAGGTGACATGCAAATGGGCCAAAATTTATCTACAAGGCGCATGGGTGCCATTTGCATCTAATTACGACCGTTGCATGCCATTAGCATGCAGATGCGCCCGATCCCGGCGACTTTGCCTGGCACCCCGCCGGGCAGCAGCCATCGAGGACCAGCGCCCTGCAGCCCGATCGCGGGCATGAGTAAATCTCCCCACTGAGCCCGATGGAGCGTAGAACTCACCCCCACCCCCAGTAGCCCGATCCGGGCGAACACTCTCCCACCCCCACTAGCCCGATCGCGGGCAGACTCACCCACCCCAGTAGCCCGGTCGGCGGGCAGAACACACTCCCCACCCCCCAACTAGCCCGATCGCGGGCAGATCTCCTCCCCGACTAGCCCGATCGCGGGCAGGCATAGTGAACCCCCCACTGGCCCGGTCGCGGGCAGGAATGAGTTCAACCACCCAAAGACCACTATCCCTGGTGGTCCAGTGGACAGCAAGCCCAATTGCGGGCATAAGGTCAAACCCACCCCCAAAGTCCAATATCCCTGGTGATCTAGTGGTCTCCCACCCACCCACCATGGAACCCCACCACCCCGCTCCCCCGCCATACTGTACAAGGCGGTCCAGATATGTGAATGAATTCATTCATTCACATATCTGAACTTCTGCAACGTATAAAACTGCATGCCATTGTCTTGCTCTGAACCAATGGGCGTGCAGCCCTACTGAGCTGTCAGTCAGCGGGTGGCGGGGCGGCGGCAGGCAGGGGTGCTGCATCCGCCAGCTGGCGGGGAGGCGGGAGTGGTGGAGGCTCCATGGGTGGGTGGGGTGAAACCACTAGATCACCAGGGATATTGGACTTTGGGGGTGGGTTTGACCTATGCCACGATGAGGCTTCGCGGTCCACTGGACCACCAGGGATATTGGTCTTTGGGGGAGGATTGAACTCCGTTCTGCCTGCGATCGGGCCAGTGGGGGTTCAATACGTTCTGCCTGGGATTCGGGCCAGTGGGGGTTCAGTGACGTTCTGCCCGTGATCGGGGCCAGTGGGGAGTTCAATTACGTTCTGCCCGCGATTGGGCTAGTCGAGAGAGTGAGATCTGTCTGCGATCGGGCTGAGTAGGGGGTGGGGGGTATGTTCTGCCCGCAGTCGGGCTATGGGGGTTACTGTGCTTGCAGTCGGGCTGCAGGGGGGCACAGGGGAACAGAGTGGAGGGCCACCCACAGGTATCAGCTGCTGTGTTGCGCCCTGCAATGCGGCAGCTCACCTGTGGGTGGCCCTCGACAATCCTTTTTTTGGCTCAAAGTTGTGCAGGCGCAGGTGGGGGTTGCGCCTGCACAACTCTCACCGCCCGGCTGAATATCGGGCTGTGCAGTTTATGCATAGTTCTCCCTCTGGTTGAGCATGCCATCATTAGCATTGCACTGTTGCTCAGCATGACTTGGGGGGCGCAACTGCCTCCTGCTGAATATTGCAGAATGGCGCAATTTTGGACTTGCGCAGGCGCAACCCTATTGCGCATGGCGCAACCCTTTTGAATATCCAGGCCAATGTGTTTTGTAATCATGCATTTTACTGATGTATTCTGCTCTGTGATGCCTCCCTTGCTCCCCACCTGCCGAGACACATCTGGAATCGAGCAACAGTCTGCTCAGCATGCCTTCCTGGTAAAACATTTAAATAAATAAATAAATGTAGTAAAAATATGTACAAGCAGGATCCAGTATGACAGCATGCAGGCAAACATTTGGCATGAAAATGCTTGTTTTCATTAGGATCCCTTAATATTTTGAAGTTTATGGCACAGATGCATTTTATTATAAGGCACTGTTTACCATGGTTATAATCAACACCTGCTTGGAGGATAGAACATTCAAACATTTATCTTATCCAAATACAGTGGATTTTCACAATAGCAGTTTATTTAAAAGATACAGTGGTATCCAGCATTAGGTTCCATTATACTTAAGATGTCTAGATACTGCTGTCATGCTGTCCTCAGTTGCAATTACTGTAGATATAACGTTTGTTGTGACTGTTTTAAATGCTAAGATTACACATTGACATCTACATGGTTGTTAAAGAGTCTTCAGGAGGCATTATATGAGGTACAGCAGCAGTGCTGCGCATGTGTGGGCCTCCACAAGGCCTTTAGCATGCAGTTCCTTGTAATCAGCTGGAAAATTACAAGAAGACAGGCAAGTGCAAGGTGATGGCCTTGCCTGTTCTTAACTTTTCTTCACCAAAGACACTGACTGACGTGAGGGAACCTGGTACTGTACACCACTGTAGCCACAAAAAAAGTGCATAAACAGACCCAGCCAGGGGAGGCAGCAAAGTCAGTCATCCTTAGTCTGAGTGCTGCCACTGACATAAATTGCTCCCAACAGCACATAAGAGGAAGGGAATTAAGTTTTATAAACAATTTACACCAGGGTCCAATATTCAAAGGGCTTAGAGGAACACAAGGGTTTGCATCCAAAGAGTTTGGCATGAAGTGGTGATTTGCATCACAACTTGCATCAAATGCAATTTTCTAAAGCAGCCTGCACCCAGCTCAGATGCAGTTGCAGCAAAGCCCCCTGTGTCACAGGTTGCGCCACACATAATCAGGTGCGCCAGGAGGCAAGGGGGCTTCCGCCATGACGGGCTGCAACATCCCCTTTTCATGATTTTCAAAGTCCCACCATGGATGCAGAAAAGGTGACCACTTAGACCATCCAGGATCTGGTCTAAGTGGTGTGGGCCAATGGGATTGGTTCCTACAGGAGTGCGGAGGTGTACCAGGGGCCAGGGAATTGGCATTATTGGCGATTGAGAAGATTGTCCAACACAGAAATATATGGTATGTGCACCCATTGGGGTGCTGGTGCTGTAAGTAAAATACAGTAAAAGCACCACATATGTCCCCACCCTATCCCTGATATCACTCATAATAAAGAAGACCCCTGCCCTGATTGTGTGGACCCTGATCCCCAATCTCCCCAATGCTGCTGCAAATACCCTCCTAGGAGGTTCAGTGGACTGCCCTCTCCACCCCACCTCCTGCGATCACCCCTGTATAACATTTTATAATTATGCCTGGTGGTCCAGTGGACCCCCCACCCCATTAGGTATTGTCCCACCACCCCACACCCCCCCATATCCCAAAAGGAAGCCAGTGGCCAGCACAGCCCTCCTCACACCACCACTGCTGGCCACCGACTGGGCTCACATGGACCACGTACTGTATACTGTACGCATTTTGTGCAAGCCCAGTCAACAGTCAGCCATGGTGGTGTGAGGGAATGCTGTGCTGGCCACCAGCTTCTTTTGAGATTTGGAGGGATGCAGGGTGGTGGGACAATACCTGATGAGGTAGGGGGGGGCATGTTTATTCTGAAGGGGACAAACTCGGCTAGGAATAAGTCCAGAGCTTGTGAAGGGTCATTGGAGGCAGTGGCCCCTGACCAGTCAATTGTTAGGAGGTCAGAAAGGAAGTCATGAGTATTAAATTTGGAGTAGTCCCTCAGTTCGATCACTTTACTGGGATTTTTGGCTGTGAGATGCCCCAGATGCAGAAGATAGGTGAGTGGTCAGAGATGACATCCAGGTGAATTCCTGAGGATGTGATTCTGGCAGGCCTGTTGGACAAGATCCAGTCAATAAGGGATCCATTGTTCCCCCATGAGGAGAGCCTGGTGGGTTCACTTATGACTTGGCTCAGGGCAAGACCCGAGAGCAGAGGCTCATACAATTTGCCGTTGGCACCCAACCAATTAAGGTTGAAGTCACCTATGACTAGGATTTAGTTGGGACCCACTTTATCACCAATGCAGTCAAGCAGGGAGGAGAGACCAGACAGACCATCCTTGGGGTGGGGGATGTAAGTACATATCAGGTGAATTTTCTTTGTGTGACCCAGCAGGAGGAGAGCATGCAAGAACTCACAGGCTGGAGGGATGGTAGGTGAGTGGTTGATGCGGACATGTCTAGGTGTGCCTTATAATAGAGGAGCACCCCGCCGCCCCTCTTTTTACCCGGTCTATCTCGTCTGAAGTGGTTATAGCCTGGGAGAGTGCACTGGGCATCAGGGATATGGGGCTTGCCAGGTTTCAGAGAGGCCCAAGATGTCCAGCTTGTGGTGGGCGACCCACGCTGTAAGCTCAGTTAGGTTGCGTGGGAGGCTACGTGCGTTCAGATGGGCAATTTTGAGTCCTTTAGAGGAGAGCCGGGGGAGTTAAGAACGGTAGGTGAGTAGCTGACTGAGCAGGGAGGCTGTCTCCCTAGTGGGTCCTGTGAGTGCAGGGGGGACTGTTATAATGACTGCGTATAGAACACCTACTGGAGGACAGGGAGGAGGGAAAAGTCCAGAGAAGTGAGCTGGAAGTTTGGGGATTAGACCCAAAATATGAGTGTCAGCCACTTGGTCTGAATGCCCACCTTTCAGGGACAGCGTGGATGAGCTGAGTGCAGAACACCAAGTGTCAGCTAGAACTAGGGTGGATGTGAACAGCAGAGCTAGATTGTGGTAGGCAGCAAATGGGAGTATTATGAGCTAGGCTGATAGGCGGCCACTAGTGGTGAGTGAAATAACCTGCAGATGGGAAACAGGGCTGATGGGTTATTTTCAGCCCTATAGACTCCCTACAGCCTATAGAAGGAGAGCCGACCAAGGGTGGTGGTGTGGGCGGTTGGGAGCTGAATGCACAGCGTACGGTGGGGCTATCACTTGCACGCCGACCGGAGAAGCTCCAGCAGTTTAAATTTGGCGCCAAGGTTTAACCAGAGCAAGCAGCGCCACAGGGACTAGTCCAGGTGTAGGGCACCAAAGGAGCAGTTTCCCGGTGTAGGGCACCAAAGGAGCAGTTTTAAAAGCCCTTAATTAATTTTTCCTGATGTGCCTCAACGCTACAGCTGTCGGGGAGGAAAGCTCAGCTGGCAGGGGATTGCTTGCTCAGGGGCTGCAAAATTACCTTGCACAGCTGGAACAGCGAGAGGTATCCTGATTGTATGTCACCCTGCAGAAGGCCCTTAATTCAGTATTGAGAGATGGAGAACCTGCCTCCCTTCATGGAGTTACGACAAATAACAGTACTGCCCAAACTAGATACGGATCTGATGAAGTGTAGTTCATACAGACCCATATCACTGTTAAATACAGACCTCAAATTGTTTACTGGTATTTTGGCCAGCAGATTGCAATTAATAAGTGGCTCAGTGATACACCATAATCAGACTGGATTCATAAAAGACAGGGTTATTCAAGACAATATTAGAGACTTCTCAATATTCTTTCCACACAAAAAAGAAAAGTATTTCCAAATTGCTATGGGGGCTGACACAGAGAAAGCGTCGACTGGTCACTGGTATTTTTACAGCAAACCTTATATAAATTTGGGATGGGAGATGAGTTCATAGGAGCAGTAAAAGCCCTCTATGCAAGACCTGAGGCAGTGGTTCGGGCCAACAGCTGTCAGTCAGATAGATTAGTTTGGGTAGAGTCACTAGGCAGGGTTGCCTCCTCTCACCCCTTCTTTTTGCTTTATCACTTGAGCCCCTAGTGGCCACAGTTAGGAACTCGGAGTTGATTAAGGGGGTAGAGGCCGGTGGTGATGAGCACAAGATTGCCTTGTACGCAGATGATGCACTGCTTTTCCTGTCTGACCCTTCTAATTCCCTCCCCTTCCCGCTAGAGGTGTTGAATGAATGCCAGGAGCTGGCAGGCTATAAAATAAACCAAAGTAAATCAGAGGCTCTCCTTTTAAGTGGAACCCCACCCCAGGGATTTAGAGACTCCTTCCTTTTGTTTGGGCCTGGAAAACACGATCAGATATTTTAAGTGTATATATCCATTGACACCACTTTGCTTTTTGCTAATAACTATAAAAAGCTCCTACATGTGGTAAAACAAGATTTAGTGAGCTGGAAAATTCTCCTCTATCAATTTATATCAGGGCACAAGTGGTTAAAATGAATGTTTTGGCCTTGCTTGTTTTCTTTTCAGACCCCTTCCAATTATGATCCCGAGGACTCACCGGGAGGGAGCTTAGTGTCTCCATCTGAAATTTGTCTGGGGGTAGACCAAACTCTCACAAACTGTTGATAACTCCTAGAGAGAGGGGAGGCCTCAGCCTCCCAGACTTTAAAAGCTACTATTTGGCAGCCCAAGGGCCATGGATTTTGTCCTGGCTCAAGCAGAAGGAGGAGTCTGGTTGGTATCAGATAGAGAAGGAGCAACTAGTGGGACTGCCTCAATGGGCACTGCCCATGACCAAGATCACCAAGTCAACTTGAACTAAAATATGTAACTCATGAACCAAATGTATGATAGAAACATTAATAAAGTTAAGGGACAAACTAGGCTTCCCAAATAATCTTGGCCCGTTATCCCTAATTAGGCACCATGTGGACTTTATCCCCCCCACCATAGATAAAGGTTACGCAGTTTGGGAGAGAAAAGGGTTGGTGTGTTTTTCACATTTCTTCCAAAGGGACGTCTGCATGAGTTTTGCACAGCTTAGGCAGAAATTTAGCTTAAGAAAAGAGGATCACTTCAGATACCTCCAGGTCAGGAACTTTCTCCTACAGAATAACCATCAAGAATTGGTCCTGAGGCCACGTTCGGTACTGGAGGATCTTTTCTTTTGTTGGGTTCGGCTGGCAGTTAAATTAAAACCTATCTCTCAATTGTATAGCTTACAATGGAACATGCCCACTCCCAGCAGATAAAATTAGGACACAATGGGAGAGAGAAGCAAACTTACAACTAGCATCAGTCACTTGGTCTTTGAGATTGGGGAGGGGTGAGGCGGTCACTTCTTCTTCAACTTGGAGAGAGTTTAATTGGAAATTACTTACCAGGTATTTCTTAACTCCAGCCGTACAAACATTTTGACTCCTCAAACTCTGATCGGTGCTGGAGGGACTGTGGTGGAAAGGGTTCCCATTGGCATGTCTTTTGGGAATGCCCAAAATTAAAACCCTTTGGGCAAGAAGTACATGCCCAGATTCAATCCATCTTAGAATTTCCCTATCCATGTTCATTCCAGGCGTTGGTGCTGGGAGCAGAAAAACCTTTGGTGAATGCCAGGGGGAAACATAGGCTGTTCCACATTTTCAGATTAGTGGCACTTAAATGTATTACTGTGCAATGGCTTTCCCCTGAGCCTCCGACCATCTCTCTGTGGCGTCAGAGAATGGCAGAAGTAGAAAGAATGGAAAGGCTCACAGCCTCCAACCACCTGGGTTTAGATAAATTTTTGTCTATATGGTCCCCCTGGCTTGCCAAATCCCCTGGACATGATGGAGCTCCAGAGCCAGATGAGCAAATGGGAACCCACCCCCCTGGACTTGATACTGGACTATAAAATGCTTTTTAAGGTTGAAAAATGATGTCAACTGTACACATCAAGTTGATATAAAAGTTGTTTTATTGGTTACTAAGTTTGGGAAGATTAATATGAGATTTGTTGTCTAGTTGACATGGTAAAGAAAGAATGGGCACCTCTGGTTGATGGGAGGTCCTCTAGAGGGCAATGTTTATCTGCTCCTCGGTCCCTTTATCGACAAGGGAGACTGCTGATCGATATTAAACATAAAAGAGACTGGACATTACCACCTGGCAATTATTAACTTCATATTGTCAACATCTCAAATTGCTGTATGTTATAATATCTGTACTGTAAGATGGGTCGGTAGAGCCATGGATTGCTTGTAACTTGAGAATTAAAAATAAAGTTTTTAAAAGAATATTTAACATTTCCAAAGTTACGAGCATACAGGGTTAGACTTCGACTAATGGTCATAACTTTACCATTTTTGCATATTTTGAACTCAAATTTTTAATGTAGCCTTCTTATGACCCCATGTAATGAACAATGGCTGGAGAAATTTTCAAATCCTGTACGAAACGTGAATTTGTCAACCGACTGAGAAATCACCTTTGGTGAGGGAGTTGCATAATGACTGTGGCATTGTTCAAGAGGTGGGTCTCTAAAAGGCTATGTTGAAAATTCTGGGTCAAAATGTCAAAAAATGGCTTAGTTATGCACAAAAGTTGAAATCCTATTGAAAACACATTGAACCGCATTTGCCTTAGTTTTCATATTACAGTGGTCATTGCAACAGCAAGACGCTTTTTTTCGGTCAGAATGGATCTCAACCTGGGACCTGTTTTGTGAGTGATGGTGTGTGGGATGTACTGAGGGTGGGGTTGTGGGTACTGAGTGGAGGTGGATTGGGGGTTGATTGGTGAGGACCTTTTTTTAGGTTTCAAAAGTGAAAGTAAAGAAGAACGTCAAAGGACTGTTTTTGTACTACAGGTTATTTTACAAATTGGAGCATGGGGGTGCTACTAGCCACCGGGAGTGTTTCTTTTAAAATTCTGCTTTTAATTGTTGAAAACTGGGATGTATAAAATTGAACTGGGATGGAGACTTACCTATGGAATGGAACAAATACCAGCATGGCAAAGGGAGCGAGTACCAGAATGCATGGGGCACATTACTATGGATGGGAGGGAACCAGAATGAATGGGGTCTTAAACATTAATTGGTTTGAGAACCTGAATAAATGTAGGCAGCTACATGTAAGTGGAACCGGGAGCCGTACTAATGGGGGTATATAAATATAAATGGGTGCTAGAAGTTGAATGCATTGGGGCACATAAATCTGACTGGATGTGGGAGTACTGATGCATTACATTTGCAGGTGCTATATTATAATACACAGTGGCTGGGATATTCAGACTGCGCTAGGCTGTGGTGCAAGCCTGGGCGCAGCGCAACTTGGCTGCACAGGGGCGTTGACAGGGTGATATTCAATGGAGCTGCGCCATGGCACAGCATCATTGAATATTGCACCTGGCTACCCGCAGTGCACATGGTGCAGTGCGCACTGTGCCAGCGCAAGTGGCCAGAGTGGAGCAGGGGGATGCGCTAGCGCAAGTTCCGTTGCGTTAGGCGCAACAACCGTGATATTCAAAAGTGCACATGCAAATGGGGCCATAATGTATGCAAGGTGCAAATGGGGCAATTTGCATGTCATTATGGCCCCATTTGCATGCAGGTGCGCCGATCCCCGGTGACTTGCGCCTGGCGCCCTGCCAGATTGCAGCCGTCGGGGACCGACGCCCCCTGCACATCACGTTAAAGTGCCCCAATGCTCGATCGCGGGCATGTGTATATGGAGAACACGTCCTATATCCCTGGTGGTCCAGTGGACTGCTTGCAGCCTCATTGTGGGCATAGGTATGTTTAAAAACAGTTAACTCTATCCCTGGTGGTTCAGTGGACCGCTTGCAGCCCGATCATGGGCATATGTCCTTTGCCTGTTCTAGATTTTGTGTCCAGTGATTATGACCAGCTCTTATCAGAAGCACGTTATTACTACTTTTCTCAGGGTCTTAGGGTGCTTTTCTTACCACTGACTCACCGGGCTTCACTCTCCCTGGTCAGCGGCGGTGGGCAGTTTTCACCTGCTTGCCGCTTGCTTTATCGATCTATACGGTAGGGTTGCACGCTCATTGTTCACAGCATGAGCTATCGGGCGAGAAGCCAGACAGATTCACAGTCCAGATATGTCACATATCTGGACTGTGTAGGTACAGTATGGCTGCATGCCCATTGGCCCATGCTGTGGTCCAATGGGTGTACAGCCCTACCATACGGGCGCCAGTCGGCGGGGTGGCAGGACGGCAAGCGGGGAGGTGCTACCTGGCGGTGACTGGGGGGGGCGGGGCGGTGGGGCCCAGTGGGCGGGTGGGGAGGGGGGTACCGCTAGACCACCAGGGTTGGATTGTTGTGGCATTATGTTTTACTGATGCCCACGATCGGGCTGCAAGCGGTCCACTGGACCACCAGGGATATAGGACTAATATGTTTCCTACATATGCCCGCGATCAGACTGCAAGCAGTCCACTGGACCTCTAGGGGTGGAGTTAACTGTATTTATATTTATCTGTGCCCACTATGAGGCTGCAAGCGGTCCACTGGACCATCAGGGATATAGGACTATTAACTATACTACATATGCCTGTGATCAGGCTGCGAGCAGTCCACTGGACCATCAGGGATATGCGACTATCCTTATTCTATGTATGCCTGCGATTGGGCATGGGGGCACCACCACAAAGGTGCAGCAGGAGCTTGGGTGGCCACCCACAGGTGGTAGCTGCTGTGTTGTGCCCTGCAATACGGCAGCTCGCCTGTGGGTGGCCAGCTGTTGCTCCTTTTTAATTTGGCTCACCTGTGTGCAGCGCAGGTAGTGGTTACGCATGCATGGGCTCAGCACATCCTGGGCTGAATATCGGGATGTGCGGAGTATGCATGGGCAAGCCCCCCCCACCTGCGCCGCATACATTACTGATGTGCTCCGGCGCATTGGGATTTGTGCCAGGCTCAATCCCCATTTGAATATCGCGACGGGGCGCAACCCTTCTGAATATCACACCCAGTGTATTTTTTTTTTTGTGGCATTTAAAATGAATGAGACCTTGCTGCGGAGCTCGAGGTTTGGTAATGCAGGCTTCCTGTTTTGGGGGGGCATTGACAGGTTGCGTGACACACATTTTTTGAGGTGCTTTGGGTCACAAAGAGGGAAAACTTTTATAAAGGTGTGTTTTATTTGAAAATGTGTTTCTGTGTTTGCGGTTTAGTGTGTGGTGGTTTGATATAAGTCTCTTTACTGCTGATGTAAGAATGTTTGTGTGTACATTTCATGGGGAGAGGTTCTGAGATAAATGCAATAGTAAATACCTCTAAATATTTTTGCTGCCCACTTCATTTGTTTTTTGTTGTTCTTTTCTCTTTTTCTGACATAATGGTGGCTTTTCTTCTTCTGTCAGGCTGTGAAATCTTCTGGTTGTCTGTTCAGAAGCTGCTGCCGTAGACGGCTGTTGTGACACCATTTTTTACTTTTTTTCTTTGATGTCGGAGGTATGATTAATCGACTGTGGGTGTGGCTACTGTTTCATTAACCGACTGTGGGTAGGGTTTAGGTGAATAACCGACGCTGGGGGGGTATTGGTTTGTAGTTTGTCGTACAATAACTGACAGTAATTCTTTACTGTGATTGGCTAAAAACAGACACCTGTCATATAATACTGCTCATTTGTGCTATTAATTGTAACCCCCTGATGATGTTGCTCTCAATTTATGTGTACTGTTTGTTGTATATTTTTTCCTGCTGTTAGTTTTTAATTCTTCTAGGCTGTCCCTGAAAATAGGCATATGTATGCCTAGTGTATCTTATCTGGTATCAAAAACAAATTAATATGCAAAGTTTGTATCTAAATCTATTGCAACAGGTCTGAATGTGGGCTTAAGTTTATTTAATTACCATAGAACTATTGATCACTGAACCATAGAACTATTGATCGCTATTTAATTACCATAGAACTATTGATCACTGTATTTTAATGAAGTTTTATCAGTCTTGAATAACTAAAGTGAACAAAGGGATTAAATGAAGCCAATTTAATTCATGACATTATTCTAGTTAGTGATGTGTAACTTCAGTGCTGAATTAATAGCCTGAATGTTGCAGTCGCTGGATAGAGTGATGTCTTTTATTAGAATGACATATATCTTGTACAAAGATGGTATGGTACACAAGCTTTCGGGGCCCCACGTGTCCCTTCTTCAGATAAATATAAAACTAAACAAAATAAGCAGCATTTATATATACTGTGATGCATTGTTTCAAAATAATTGATAGGATAGTGAAAAAGTTTACGAGGAAGAGTGAGAAGAATTTAACAGGAACGGTGGGTGGGCAATGAATAGGAACAGGTCAACAGCTGTGAGAGGATATTAGAAGGAAGTGATATTTGTAAGTGAGGCTGAATGAATGCCTTGAAGTGTTACTTTGAAAAGTATCCTGACAGGAACACAGAATATCAAAGAACTGAGTTACAAGAGAGAGTGTGTGTGTGGGGTGGAGAGAGGTGTCACAGAAACAAAAAAAAAACATAATTATGCAAAGTAACATACAATCTGTTTCTATCTTTTTGTGTATTTTTTTTAAATTCATCTTTATTGACAAAATAAGGTGCAGAACAGTGGATTAGAAGGTCATTATTTTATAACAGATTCTTATCATGACTGTTATTAATACACAGCAATAAGTTAGAGGTGCAACATATCAATGTATATTCAGAGTGGAAAAGAGAGACTACACCAGATAATGAGCTATAGGCCTAGCCCCATGAAACCTCTTGCAGGGCATTGACACATCAAGAAGGAGGCTGATGGTGGTTAGGATCAGCAGAGGAACCAGGCCTGAGCTCTGGGTGTGAATCCAGTAACATTTGTCACCTGGTCCACCTGCGCGTATACATGGATCTTCTGGTTAACCCTGTACATTATCTCCTCTAGATCTGAGATCCATTGGACCAGTTCCACCCATTGGTGTACTAAAGGGGGGTTGATTTTCAACCAATTGCAGGTAATTGCTTTGTGAAATGCTGCAGCTAATATACCCCATATGTACAGGAGTCTGCACCCTTCAAACTTTTGGGGGCAATCCTAAAATGTTATTGGACATGTCCAGTGGGGTGTCTAGGGTAAAAAGCTCAGATAGTACCCTGTTTATCTCCCACCAAAAGGGCCGGAGAATAGGGCAGTCCCGAAATATATGTGAATGATGTGCTGCCTACTCACTGTACTGTCTCCAGCACACTGAGGGGAGAGAAGGGTCCCTCTTGTTTTGTAAGACTGGGGTGAGGAAGAAGCGAGTCTTCACCGTCCACTCGTATTCTTGCCATAAAGGAGTAAGGGAGGTTTTGGTGGTTATATAGAAGGTCTTGAACCAATCGACTTCAGTTAGGACCAGGTCCTCCTCCTGTTGCCATTTAGATTTAATATTCACTAGTGCAGAATTATCCAGCTCACATAATGACTTATAAAGCTGGGAGATCAGGCCCTTCTGAGTCTGGCCAGTGAGTATTTTTTGGAGGGTATCTAGGACTAGGGCCGCCCTGTGTCTATCCTGATCCAGTTGCTGGCAGTGGATAATGTGGGAACAAAGTTGTAAATATCGAAAATGATCCAAGTTACGAAGTGCGTAGGTGTCCCTCAGTGCCCTAAAGTCTGTAATCGTACTGGATATTTTTAACTGACCGAGATGAGATAGACCCCGTCTTTCCCAACTACAAAAGGTATGGTCCAGTCTAGGGGGGTAGAAAAGTGGAGTCCCAAGTGAACCATCTTAGTGGCCATAGGGATGAGGTTAGCTTATATTTTGCCAGACTCTGCAAGCTGCTTTGAGTGTGTCACAGACTCCTGAGAGAAAAGGAGCCACAGCGTCATCCTGTCAGGAGGATTTGTGACTCTGGCTCCCACGGGGTGGGGCCCTCTTCTCCCTCCTTGCCCCATTCAGCCTTTTCCAGTTAGCCTGGTAACTAGGGACTGACCATAGGAGGGCTATCCTCAGCTGTGCTGCCCGAAAATAATCTTCTAAATTTGGGAGGATCACACCCTTAAGTTTGTATGTCTGAGAATATGGTGTTTTATTCTGGTTTTTTATTATCCCAAACAAATCTGGAGAGCATCCTCTGCCAGCTCTGGAAGTGGGATTTAGGATGAACCTGGGAGACATTGGAATAGGTATAGAAATCTTGGCAGTATATTCATTGAGACAGTCTGTATTCTGGAGTACATGGGAGGTTAATTATAACCATTTTTCAAGGTCCTTCTGTACTTGGCTAATCAATGGGGTGTAATTAGCTTTAAATAGTTGGATGTATTTTTTTGATATTTGTCCCCAAATATTTAATTCTACTGGCTTTACAGTCAAGGGAAATATCTGGGTAATTAATTGTGAGGGTTTATAATAGAAGTTTAAGACCTCAGTCTTGCCTTTTGTTAAGGGTGTAACTCGTGTTTGCCCAAATCCTCCAAGATGGCCACACAGAGGGATTGATTGTTCAGGGTGGAGAGACAGAGTAGGACATTGTCCATGTACAATGAGATTTTGTAGTGAACCCCCGATGTTGATTTCACCCACCTCGCAAGCAATGCGGATGGCCTTGGCAAGAGGCTGTATGTAGAGGCAAAGAGAAGGGGTGACAGGGAACATCACTGGTGGTTGCTTCTGCCTAATCTAAATCTTTCAAAGACCCTCTGTTCACTCTGACAAAAGCCTATGGCATGGAGTAGAAGACCCTGAGGCTGTCTAAGAATGGAAGAGGGAAGGCCATCGTGTCTAAGACTGAGAAGAGAAAACTCCAAGAGACCTTATCAAATGTCTTCTCCACATCCAGACTCATAAGGCAGGCAGGGATGCGGGATCTGTTTGTAGTGTCAATTACATTGATGGTACAGCAGACACTATCTGGGGCTTGGCAACCTGGAATAAAGCCAGTCTGGTCCATTTTATAATTTGTGGGAGGAATGAGTTAAGTCTGGAGGCAATAATGGAAGTAAAGATTTTATAATTCATGCTAGGAGGGAGATGGGCGGTATGATCCGCATTCTGTGCGGTCTTTACCCTGTTTATGAAGAAGAGAGACTGTGGCATAATGCCATGACGGGCATAGGATTGCCCTCCTGCCAGATTTCTGAAAAGACACCGCCAAAATGGGGACTGTTTCTCTTGGCAAACATCTTAAAGAACTCGCCACTGAATCCATCAGGACCTGGGCACTTTCCTGTCTTTAAGTTTTTGATTGTTGTTTGATTTCCAATTGAGAGATTGGTTTGATTAGAGATTGACTCTGTTCTAGGGACAATCTAGGTAAAGTTAGGATTTAAGGTATGACCTTTGTTGTCTATAGAGGATTCCAGTGGGGATTGATAATTTGGAGTAGAAGGAGACAAAGGCGTCAGTAATTTGCTGGCTTTTATGAGTGAGTGCTCGGAAGTTGGGTGTCTAATTCAGATGAAGGTGGCTCTGGCCACCTGTTGTTTGAGGCGTATGTGCCAGGAGTTTGGTGTCCCTAGGCCCAACCTCATAATATTTTTGTTTTAGGTACCAGACAGCCTTTTCAATCTGAGCTTTCTGCTGATTTTGTAATTTCTTTGTAAATTCCTTAATTTCAAGATCTCTGGTCTGAGAACATTTATTTTTTTGGGCAGTTTCAAAAGTTTTAAGTTGGGAGAGGAGGGCTGCATGCTTTTGTTTCATTACTCTCTTTGTGTAGCAATAGAGATCAGCTTCTCCTCACCATGGTTTTAACTGTGTCCCAGAGAATCTGGGTGTTGTACCTGGTTGGGAGTTTTCCTCTATTGTTTTTTAATGTGGTCCTTTATTTCTGAGACCACGGTTTTATCTTGGAGCAGTGACAGATTTAATCTCCAATGGGTTTTTTCCTAAGTAGATTTAGTTCAACTTCCATGAGAATAGGGTGGTGGTCAGATAAGGTGGGGGTTCCAACCCACATAGATGAAATGGTGGACAAGTCTTTAGAAAAGATGATGAAGGTGTCTAATCTGGAATATATCTTAAATCTGGGAAAATAAAATGTATAGTCCCTAGCTGAAGGATATTTATTCCTCCAGACATCTGTTAAGCCTATTTCTTCAAGGGCTTTAACAAAGCAACATGCTTTCCTGACCTCTGGGTTTGGTATTTGGGAAGTGGTGCATATTTTCCTGTCAAATATTAGGTTCCAGTCCCCTCCCATGATCAGTAAACCCTTTGACTTCTCTGCAGTGAGCTGGAGAAAGGAAGTATAGAAGGACAGGGAAGAACCTGGAGGAGCATAAATGTTTGTGAGTGTGACTAGGGAGTCCTGGACCCTACCTATAGCTATGATGAATCTAGCTCCAGGATCCTCAATAACCTCTTCTTGTTCAAATGGGAATGAGGCTGACAGCAATATTGCTACCCCACGCTTTCGCCCTGCAAGTAGGGAGGACTGAAATAGATGAGGGAAATTCTTAGTCTTGAACTTCAGGGCCACGAAAAAGGGGACAGGTGCATCTCCTGGAAGAAGTTCACATCACACTTTTGTGTTGCCAGAAATCTTAATACTTGTTTTCTTTTAATGGGGTTAGTAACCCATTTATATTAAATGATAAGACCTTAGTGTTCTGGGTGGCCATAATGGCTATATATTGCTATTCCATTTGGCATGAATTTCTTGCTGTTGGCTATAAATAGCAAAACTCTAACAATTGTGGTCCTTCTGTCTACGTACCCTTGTGTAACAAGAATTAATAACATTAAAACAATAACACTGTTTGAAAGAACATATGCAAATACAAACAAGGCCCCAACCGGGGCCAACTGACAGATCGTATAAGAGGCTTGTTTAAAACTCAGGTAAGTCTGTGGTGCATGGGCCTCCATGCACCCTCTAGTGGTGAGCAGTGCTTGGATTGACACCATTTTAGCTGAAGTCTTGGTGTGACTTCCAAGATCAAGCTGCGATGGAACATGCTGCTCGGGGTTCATCACCACGGCGATGAATCTAGTCATGCACAGTATGAGCATGAACCAGCTGCAAACACTTAGGAATATACCCCTAGTGGTGCTGTATGACCTGACATCAGTAAGGGTGCAGATCGGCAGCATCCCGGGCCCCTCAACCGCTTGAAAAAATTAGTTCTATGGCTGCACAGAGAGTTACAGAGAAACTCATGCAAGGTACATATCAACCATAAAGAATAAGGAGTTACAAGAGCACAGACCTAAAGTCTATGTTGTTTGGGGATGAAGTTGGCACACATAGAAATAGGTGGATTCTCTGATGAGGACCACAGTAGGGATGTGTGTGCTTTCAGGTAACAGTACAGTTAGAAATGAAGTATACAAGTTTGGGTAACAGACCTGGAGCAGTGGGGGTATACTGCAGGATGGTATAATGTCCCGTAAGGTAGTCTTTAGGTGGTTATGGGGGCAAATAAGGCTCAGACCCAGAATGGAATGTGTGCCGAGAGAGGAAAGTGCCCAGGCTCCCCCAGAATGACCCCCCCTCCGAAAAAGGCCCTTCCCCCTCAGGAGCATAAAAGATATAGTAGGTTAGGCAGCCCTCCACTCTTGCCCTGGTGGGTGGTCTGTTATCTCTATCTCCCCCCATTGAAAGTAAGTAGAGGGGAGGAGAATATGTGGCAGAAATCAGTGGCAGGCTATAATAGAAACAAGGACAGGCAACCAACAGAGCAGACAAAATATAATCCATTTTTGGAGGCTTTAAACTATGTGCAATGTCATATAGAAGGTTCTTTTCCGTGGGCCCAGATTCCTCTGCAGGGTGTTTACAGTCCAAGAACTTGCCCTGCAGGACTTCGCAAGCAGTAGCTAGGCTGAGCAGTCAGTTAGTCTGTTGGCCGCTCCCTTTCAAGTAAAACAAAAAGCTACACAAGAGTCTCAAGAATTCAGTGGTTTCCATTACCTGGGAGATACGGGGTGTAGATTAAAAAGTACTTACAGGTAATCCCTTTCTATTCATCAGAGCTGGATCCGCGTATTTGCAAAGCATCGAGGAGACATCTGCATGCAGGTTGGTGTTGGGGGTCTTCTGTATGGAGCCTGGTCGAGGTGAGCTTTTTTGTGCTATAGACCATGCAGAGGCCAACAGATATTTTTCAAGTCTTTCTTTTGTCAGTGGGGGAGCAGTGATACCCAGCCTCTCCAGAAACTATGTTGCTGAAAGGAGGTATGGAAAGATTTTTGTGCCCTGCTCTGTGGTGACTTTTAGACGAGCTGGAAATAAAATTTGGGCCTTAATATCTATCACCCTCAGTTGTAAACAATTGACCACATCAATTTCCAGCTCTCTTGTACCTGGTTAATATGGTCATTATCTAAGGTGATCCTATGGCCCTGGTACTGCAGGTCACCATGCTGCCAGGCTGCATGAAGTAGTTCTTCCTTGGCTCTATAGGAGGTGAGCTTGGTGATAAGTGAGTGGGGCCTGGCTGTAGGGTCCTGGGGCTTTGGGCCAAGTGATCTGTGGGCCCGATTCATTGTGATGTCCAGGTCCGAGGGTATAGGGATCAGGTCTGTCAGCAATTTTTGCAGAAAGGTCGAGATGCCTCTGGATTTGTCCTCTGCTCCCTCTGGGACCCTGTAGATGCAGATATTCTGCCACTGGCTTCTCCTCCAGGTCATCGAAGCTTGTGAGTAAGCTCTCTGTCGTGAGCTAAGAGAAATAATAGTGGCCGGTCTTGTCTGTCTGATTGTTCAGAGATCTGGTTAAGGATACCTTTAATCTGTTTTGTGCTCAATTTTATTAATGTTGGAGCGGAACTCCGTTAAAGATTGATCGATTTTGGCCACCATTTTGGCTGTTTGGAGGATAGATTGAATTATTTCAGAGTGAGTTTCTTCGTCCTGTGAGGAATCCATCATGAGGCCTTCTCCAACACCGAGTGCAGGGGGAGATTTGGATTTTTCTTGCAGCAGGAGTTCTTTAAGTTTAAATGCCGGTGTATTTGGATTTTTCATAGGTAGTTCGATCTTGTGCTCTTAGCAGACAAATTCATTGTATTGCAGCCGATATTGAATTATTCAAAGTCGGGGTGAGGAGAACTCCTGGGCTAGGCTGCAGTCAGGATGTTGATGTCACCAGAAGTCATCTATCTTTCTGTGCATTAATGTTTTCCATAGTGTGTCATAAATCCAATATACTGATTGAGTCCGTTATAGTTCTAATTAAATTGTTTCATTCCCATGTCCTTCTCTTTTGTGTTTTTTTGAAGTTGCCTTTTAGTATTAGGGCAGACAGGTCTGAGAGGGAATGGTCTGGTTGGGAAAAATGTTGACCTTCTGGTTGGGAAAATGTTGCCCTGCTGGTGTGCTGATATTCCGGTTTACTATTGTGTCAATGGTGGTTCATCCTGATTTGCAGTGGTTGCCTTGTTTCACCTATATGATATCCATTTGTGCACTTTTTGCACTGAAGTAAGTAAACCGCATTGCCTGATTGACATTCTGAATATTGAAGGACTAATTAATGTAATTAATGGTAGCCCTATTTAATGACTAACACCAGCACACATTCTACCATCTGATGAAGAGGAAGTGGTCCTCGATCCATAGGGGTGTCTGGCAGTGACCGGTCATGTATAGTCAGTTTATGTGTGACTGAGTTGTATATTTTAACACACTTGCACATTAAGAGGGACGTAGTACAATAATAAAACTACTCAAAAGCAGAGCCTTCTGTGCATTGCCTTTTACTTTCTTTCTGTTAATGGACAGTGCCAGGAGCCAATAATTTAAGAGTTGCTTCTTATTTCTGTCTCTGGGGGCACATGGAAAGGAGAAGGGTGGGTGGGAATTTTTTTTTTTTACACTTTCAGCCCGAACAACAAATATCACAAATAATGGGCTATTATTTGGGAATCCTCCAAATTTTCAGAAATTCAATTGTTTGTGGTACAGTCAAACCCAGTTAATCACATACCGATTAAGAGAAAAAAATGCTTAATCACATAAAATTTCTAATCCCAATTCCTATTCTATGTTCCCCATTATAACATGCTCACTTTATGGCATACAGCCTGCCCTTTTAAATGCGTAATTTTAGAGTGCTTTTTCAGTGTCTTGCAGCAGTCTGAACCCCCGATTACTTAATTACTAACTGGTTTGCTAGCTCTGCTCATTGTCTTCAACAGCATTTCCATCAAAGCGCCAGTTTTAATAGCCCCATTGTGTTCCCTGCTCACTAAATAGGTATTAATCTTTGCTAATTGCAGTTCCTGCTATATAAAATCTCTGCCATTGTGTTTCATTCACATCTAGCTTTCTTCCTGATCGCTACACAGTGGCAGAGACACCTAAGAAAAGAGCTGAGCTTTCACTAACAGATATAGTAAGGGCTTTGAAATTGCTCACATTCTGGAACTTCAAGAAACTGATGTGGCAAGGCAATTAGATATGTCCCAGAGCCAGATATGCCATGTTGTAAAAACAAAACACAGATTACTTACCGAAGTTACAGATGAATGGTGATCTTCAGCGGAAAAGGAAGAGGAGGGAAGGATTAGGAAGTTGGTGATGTGCTGTTTAGATGGTTTGAACATGCCAGAGGTTCAGATATGCCCATTTCTGGCCCTTTGCTTCAAGAGAAAGCAAGGGACCTTGCAGCAGCAATGGAGAAGCAGAATTTTGAGCCAAGCAATGGCTGGCTCAGTCGTTTTAAGGTGAGGCATAACATTGTCTTCAAGCACTTACATGGCCAAGGTCATGGAAGAGTGGTTGGGGTTAACTTAGCACTGTGTGCGCAGATCATAGATTGCAGATGGAGACCTCAAAGAGCGAGCTCGACAGCACAGCACAGCACAGCAGCAGAAGTGAGAGGCAGGTAAAATTGCTGTCCTAATATGCATTGTGTTATAAAATACAAGAGCAGTCGCATCGCAATTCTACCTGTGGACCGGGGACTGGGGGAGGCATGTCACATCTCCGGGAAGGGCGGGTGGAGCTAAAATCGCTCAATAGCATACCCCGCTTAAATGCATAATATCGCAACGTCCCAAGCCTATGCATTTAAGTGGGTCTGACTGTATTGAAACACTATTCATTACTTGCACACCCTTATTAGTCATCTCACAGCTTATTTTGAGATTGCTATTGGTATGCCAACTTTATGAACTTTATGGTACTGACTGCCAGTAGGTAGCATTTTATTTCTATGTCTAGGTTCCCTAGTAATCCTCTTTTTGCAAGCTGCCCTCAAAACACTGAGGGTGCTTACGTCACCTTTGTGGGTGCTTGAGTACCCAAGCACCCATGGAACCAACACCTATGATTGCAATACCAAAAGAAAAAACTGAACAGGTATGTATTACATCGTAGAAGGATTTGTCTATTAATGCAAATCATAAATTTAGCAACTGATGAGTCATACTGTATGCTGTAGTGTGCGTTGTGTTCTATAAACATCTCCAGGGCAGGCAGGTACTTAGACCATGGTCTATATCATGATGTACTAGTGGTGTGTGTTACAATACGTCAGTACACCTGTAGTTAGTATTTGACATAGCAAATATACATGCAATATGTTTATAATGAACATACAGTGCATGTTATTACATTAACCCAATTGAGGGTCTTCCCAGGCAACATGCATCTTATTCACTTTTTCAATACTATATTATCCTGTCGTACATGCACTGTACTTAGAATGTCTACAGCCTCCCAATTATGGCATGCGCTCGCTCTCCCATAAGCCCTCCACCACAGTGAACAACTGCATATTTTTCTTGGTAATTCTTCTGGAACCAGTTTATCTTCTCCCTCATCAGCTTTCACTTTTTATGACATTCCAAAGGTGTTTGGTAAATGCCTTTTGTGGGCAGCTCGTGGGGCACTTCTGCTGACCAGGCAGATTCCAACTGAGCAAATTCCTCTGGGGAAATGGAAATGTTAGGAAGAGGAGGAGAATCTTGGAAAAAGTACCCCCTACCCCAAATTAACTTTGTAAAATAAATGCAAGTACAATCAGAGAAAACAAATTACTACTTAACTTTAAAACTACAAAATCTGTCTGTCTGTCTGCCTGCTTGTCTGTGTTTGTCTCCCCACTTGTCTGTGTCTATCTGTCTCCCTGCTTGTCTGTCTGTCTGTCTGCCTGCCTGCCTGTCTATGTGTCTGTCTGTCTATCTGTCTGTCTGTCTGTCTTTCTGTCTTAGTGTCTTTGCTGGGGCTGCTTGCCAAAATGGAACATTTTTGGTTGTGACATTATGTTGCAAAATAGTGACTTCTTATTGGTTGAAAAAGAGAATATGTTTGATTCAGCTCATCAAGAAAGCTCAGTTTTGGAAGGTAGTCCATTAATGTGCTGACTCATTCTTGCTGCCCTGATGTTGCAGATGGAATTGTCACGTGCTTCTGCTGCGACTTTGATTTTTTGCCCACGTTGCCATTTCCCTGTTCTCCCCCCCCCAATGGCATGACCTGGACTTGATTATAAAATATCTGGAGGGTGCGGGGGGCAAAGCCCCCTCCATGATGGAGGCCACCCCTACTGCCACATGGCAGATTGTTGGAGCGTAGTGGCTGGTGTCGGTGAATTGCCGGTGCCGTGTTTTACACTGCCAACCTGGTTGTCGCTGCAGCATGTGCAAACCATTTTGGAAGGAAAACATTTACTCATTTTAGCTTTCATGACTCATGATTTAACTTTTATCACTTGTGATCACTTGTATATGAAAGTCTATTCATATTGGAAAATAGATTTTTTCAAATTATTTTGGTGCTCAGTACTTTATGGTTTTGTCAGAGATCTCAACATGGTATCACACGTGCAGTAATACTTTTAGCTTTTTTTCGGTGTTACAAAATGTCACAGCACAAGCATAACCTATTTGTTTTTGATTGAATTTTTGGAAAAAAACTGGTTATCACTGCACATGCGCATTGTGGCTTTGTTTTCGTTGGTATTTGTTTACTCGGTTTATTGAGACACAAGTAGGCTTACATCCATTGAGAATGCCTCCCACAAATTCGTGGTGGGTACCTCATCAATAGAGTGCTACCAGAATAGCACCACACTATATGGTGCTACTCTGGTAAGCCACACTGACAGCGAGTGGGGGATTTACAGCACTGCGAAGTGTTTCCTGGTCACTGTCCGTGGTTCTGTTCAAGAACAAGGACAGAAAGGAACAGGAGGCTGGCTGAGCTACTCCTGTGGCATGGAGGGCTGGGGCATGGAGCAGCTCAGATAGTGTCAATGCAGACCAGGTTTCTAATCCTGGTCTCCGAAAAAATTTTACTACTTTGGGACTTAGTGTTTTTTGCATGGGGCCATGAAACAGTATTCCATGGTCCCATGATTCTTTCCCAGGATCTGCTCCCCTCGGAGTGAGAATCCTAGAAATGGGGTGTGGGGCAGAGCCTCTGTATTGGCAGGGGTGTGGGGAAGGCCCCTGCAAAAACAAACAGCACTTTTTCCCAGCGTGCACCATGCCAACGCTATTATTGTCGCCACTCTTTGGACCCAGTGCCTGTGAGTGTATCAAATGTTATTGATGATTCCATCCTAGGAATGAATCTAATCTAATTTTGGAATATTTCAAATGAAATAGCATCAAACACATGTTGTGGTAAGTTATTCCATGCATTTGCCACTCTTACCATATAAATGTTAACACTTTTTGTGGTGTTAACTTTGGGGACCCTTAATTGTTGCTTGTGGCTTTGTAGAGTAAGTGCTCAGTTTTTATAGTGAAAGCCACATGCTGTTCTTAATTCTGGATTTTTTAAGAGTTTATATAATTCTAAGAGGTCTCCCCTTTTTCACCTATCTTCCAGGCTGACCAGTCCTGTCTTTGCTAATCTATCCTTATATGGTAGTGAAGCGAGCCTGGGGATAATCTTAGTGGTTCTTCTCTGAACCCTCTCCAGTAGTTCCATATCTTGTCTAAGGTACGGACTCCAAAAAGAGGAATATGTGACCAGGTGAGGGCATATATAGGTATAATGGTAAAATAATGTGTTTCTGTTTGTGAATGATCTCTTCACACAGTTCAGGATTTTATTAGCTGAAAGGATAACTTTTACAATGATCAGTTTTAACATAGAAACATAGAAACATAGACGTTGATGGCAGATAAGGACCATAAGGCCCATCCAGTCTGCAGATTTCTTTTCTACCTTATAAATGTGCCATTGGCATTTGCTCTGCCAATGGTCTATCTATTCATACTCATCTGTATTACTCACTTATGCCTATCCCATGCCTGTTTGAAGCCCTGCACTGTATTCATATCCACCACTTCCTGTGATAGGACTTGCATCTCTTCTGACTATATACCGTTTACCACCACTCTCTGTTTTCTGCCCGTCAATCAGTTTGCCACCCAGTTGACCAACTTCTGACCCACCCCAAGCATACCCAGCTTATTAATCAATCTTCTATGTGTAACAGTATCAATGCTTTGCTGAAGTCAAGGTGGCTTATCAACTGCTCCCCTTGGTCCACCACTCTGGTTACCCAGTCAAAGAAATCTATGAGATTAGTTTGAAAGGACCTTCCTTTATAAACCCATGCTGTCTTGGATCCTGTGCTCCTATGGATTCCAGGTGTTGCACTATCCTTTCCTTAAGGAGTGCCTCCATAATCCTGCCCACTACTGAGGTAAGACTGACTGGTCTGTAGTTCCCTGCCTCCTCCCTGCTCTATTCTTGTGGAGCGGGAACACATGCCCTTTCCAGTCTTCTGGGACCTCTCCTGTGCTCAGAGACTCACTAAACAGTTCTGATAATGGCTCTGTTAGTTCCACCCTTAGCTCCTTTAGTACTCTGGGATGTATGCCATCAGGTCCCATTGCCTTGTCCACCCTGAGCTTATCGAGTCTTGTAGGACCCTTTCTTTGTGAAGGACTAGTGCACCCCTCCTCCCCCCGTGTCCATGGTGCTGAGCTGTGGGCCCTGCCCTACCTTCTCTTTAGTAAATACTTAGCAGAAGTATCTATTTAGGATAGAAGCTTTACATGGCCCCTCCTCCTCACACTCCCCCTATCTCCTGTTGGCTTAGGAATACCCTCTGGACTTTCTCCTTTCACTAATGTATCTATAGAAAGTCTTGTCACCTTCTTTTACTGTTTGTGCTAGTGTTTCCCAGTTTGGGGCTTTGCCTGCCTTACTGCCTTCCTGCTTCTCTTAGGGAAGTTTGGTATCCTCCTGTCTTCATACCACTGTGTTCCTTATATTTCCTGAAGAGCCAGCCTTTTGGCTCTGACCTTTTCTGCTACTGTTTTGAGAACCAAAGTGTTTTCCTTCTTTTGCACTTTTTCTCTCTGACACAATGGGATGTTGCTTCAAGTATTGCATCCTTATGCTTGCCCACTTTGCCTGTACCCCCTCACCTGTATTTCTTTTGCCAGGGCTAGCTTAGCTCTGTTGGCCATCTTATCAAGTCAGCTCCTCTGAAGTCCCATATTTTGCCGTGGAATGGGATGATTTTGTTCTAGTGGCCAAATTGAAGCATACCATGTGATGGTCGTCTCTGGTTTCTGTTACGTTCTAGCCTATTGGCCAGATCTGTAGGTCTCATTGTCTGTTAGTCGTCCTAGTCTGATCAAGAATCTCCCTTTACCTGTCATGTTTTGTATATCTTCTAACAGTAATGTGTCTGTGTCCTCCCCTGGTCTGGGGGCAGGTAGACAACTCCAGTTCAAATGGCTGTCCCATTTCCTGTTTCCAGGTGATCCACAGTTCTTCTGGCTCCTTATGTGTATTCTGAATTTCTGAAGCTTTGATAGTTTCATTAACATACAGGGCCACCATGCCCTCCCCTGCTTTTGCACCTCAGTCTCTTCTCAACAGTACATAGCCAGGTACTGAAGTCTCCCAAGTGTGGTTACTGGTAAACTATGTCTCATTAATTCCTACTATGTCCAATTTAGCCTCTGTCATTATTGCCTGCAGGTCTGGGATCTTGTTTCCCAGACTGCAGGCATTTGTGTATATGATTTTCCATTGGCGCGATTTCTGTGCGTTAGTTGTTGGGTGAGATCTGGCATTTCCCATGTGCGTCGTATGGGGAGCCAGACCTTTTTCCTTACCTGGTGATGCAAATGAACTGCAAACATGCTGAATTTCTGTTTGACCACTAGCTGAGTGGGGAAGGGTGTTCTTCCCATTCAACGTATGGGGTATTGCGCCCCTCTCCCCATTTGCTAGTTTAAATATTCTGCAAAGATGTCAAACTTCTGCCCCAATGCACTGACTCCCTCCTTCGACAGATGCAGTCCATCAAATTTAAAGAACTTTCGCTCCTAAAACTGTTGCCAGTTCCCTACAAATTTGTGTCCTTTCTTCTGGCACCAGCCCTTGAGCCACATGTTTAGCTGCCCTATCTCCCCTTCTCTGACATTCCGTCCATCTGCCCCCCTCTCCCAGACTGGCAGGATCTCAGAGAAGGAGATGCCGGACAAAATGGATGATAGTTTGTCACCCAGCCTGGTCAGGTGTTCCTTGGTCTCCACAACTGACTGGCTGGCGAGATCATTAGTCCCTATGTGTACCAGGACATTAATGTTTTCTCCTGCTGTCTAAACAATTTTAGCAATGCAGTCAGTGTCTTTCCATGCTGATGTACCTGGGAGACAGACCATTACCCTGCTGGAGATAGGTATCCGCCCCGAATCATGGAGTCTCCTGTGATCAGTAGTTTTTGGATTTTTTTGCTTTTTTGTTTTGGTTTCTGTTTTGGGTGAGTTTTATATGTTAGCTCCTGTGTTGCAGTGTTCTGCTCTGCAGTGTTCTCTGCCCCTTTGTTTGATTTCAGAGATAGAGGCAGATACCTGTTTGTAGTTTTATATGGTTTTTGGAGGTAATATGTTGGAGAGCACCAAGTGATGGGGCACCTGATTTGCCCCACCTAACCACCTGCCAACCTCCTGGACCAGCTACCCTCTGCGGTCGAGGTGCTTCTGTTGGATGTTGGGGAAATGGCGGGTGGTTCTTATAATATATTTACTCTTGAATATGCAATTTGAGGTGCGCAATCTCTGCTCATGCTGCCTGGAGCTGAGCCCTTAGATCTCCAATGGCCCAGCATGTATGACAGTGTCCTAAATCCTGTAAAACTGCCCTTATGAAAAGTGTTCCATAGTACCTGCAGTTAATGATATCAATTCCAGATAAATTGCTGGGTTTATAACCTGGTCAGAGTAGTTAGAAGGAAGAAAATGAAAGCAATCGTTTGATTTTGTGTTTTGCTTGTTTTTATAAGTTGATTATTTATGATTATTCCCAGATTGTGTTCTTTTCGACTTGAGTTAGAGTTTTATTGTACATTGTGTACTGATATAATGGATTATTCCACCCAAAGTGCAAAACCAGCACATTTATCTGTATTAAATATAATTTTTTGGCTTGTGCCCAGGATTCTATGAGTTTAAGGTCCTCCACCAGAGGTATACTTGCTGGCTGTATTTACCCCCAAGTTTTGTGCCACCCATAAATTTTATTAGAATGTTATTTATATTTGTGGTTATGCCTGATATAAATAGATTAAAGAGGGTCGATCCTAGGACCGAACCCTGAGGGATGCCACTGGTTACTAGACCAGGTTTTGATAATATTCCATTTATACGAACAATCTGTGACCTATGTGATAGCCAATTATGTATCCATTTAGTCATTTGATGATTGAATCCCATATTTAAAAGTTTTGAGACCATCTCATAGTGAGGAATTTTATCAAATGCTTTTGTGTGGTCCAACATAATAACATCAATGCGGATGATGTTGTTGTCAAGGATTTTACTTACTGTATTATAAAATGTTATCAGATTTGTGGTGCAAGAATGTCCAGTAGCAAATCCATGTTGTTTACTATCAATTAGATGTTTAAGGTTAATTTCCATTTCAGTTCTGGTCTTTATTAGCCTCTCCATAATTTTACAACATAAGGACGTCAGACTTAAGACTATAGTTATTCACCATCCCCTTGTTTCCCTTTTATGTATTGAAAACTATGGCTACTTTTCAATCCATCGGAACTACACTGCTAGCTATTGATTTGTCGAAAGAAAAGATAATGGGAGTGATAAAACAGATGCATTTCTTGTAGAAGCCTTGCAGATGTGTTATCTGAACCAGCTGATGTGTTAGGTTTAAGTTTTTAATTGCCCCTCAATTTCTCTCTAGAGAAATGAATGATGTTGTTGTCTGCTTTGAAGTCTAATGTTGAATTATTTTTCTTTTGTATTGAATACTGAGCAAAATAATTCATTTAGGCTGTTAGCCATTGCTCTATTATCATCAACATGCACACAGGCCCAGATATTCAAAGGGTTGCGCCATGCGCAACAGGGGTTCTTCATGCGCAAGTCCAAAATCGCCATTCTGCGATATTCAGCAGGAGGCAGTTCGCCACTGGCAACAGGTTGCGCAAGAGAGCAATGCAAATGAATGCATGCTCAACAGGAGGAGGATCCATGCATAGCCTCGCAGCCTGATATTCAGTGGAGTTGGCAGGTTCATCGCAACCCCAACGATCATCGCACAAGCTTGAGCCAAAAAAAAAGGCTTAAGTTGAGGGCCACCACAGGTGAGCTGCTGCATTGCAGGGCGCAACAGCAGCTGCCACCCTGGCTGGCCCCGAACTCGGTCCCAGTGCCCCCCCACCAGCCCGATCGCGGGCAGAACCTGCGTCACATGTAGCCCCCACCGCATCACCCACAGCCTGATTCGCGGGCAGAACCTGTATAACCCCCAGTGCCCGATTGCGGGCGTTGAGATCACTAATAAAGGGGATGGGGGCTGAGAGGGCATAGTGGAGGTAACCATAAGGATGATGGCGGTGTTAAGGTTCTGTTATTGGGAGACCGATGATTAGGGTATCCAGTGGGAGGACAGGGGTGGATGCCATAGCCAGGTGAAGGTAGTGAGTATCTCTGGGCTGACAGTGCACAGAGCAAAGTTCATGGTGTATGAACTGGTTAGGGATTGTGGAGGGAAACCGGAATTCCTGGTGCATTTGGGAACTAACGATCTAGAGGGAAATAGGGTTTTGGAAATCCAAGCAAGGTTCCTAGAACTTGCCAGAGTCTGTCAGGATAATGGATGCAACATTTCCTTTTTGGAGATATTGCCAGTACCAAAGGCCTCGGTGGAGAAAAAAATGAAGCTCACAGAGGTTAATGACTGGCCCAGCAAGTGGGGTGAAGAGAGTGGGTTGGGGGTGTTGGGGAACTGGAAAGGAGTTTGGGAGGATGAGGGACTAGAGTGCCAAGGACAGACTTCATCTTGCCCATTAGGGAAGGAAGTCCTAAACAAGGGATGGCTGACTACATTCAAGAAAGGTGGGTTTAAACTTGTGAGGGGGGAAGGGATAAGGAGAGGCTGACCAGAAGCCCTCTCCAGATGAGGGGAGTAGCCATCAAGCCCAAGGGGGGGAGGGGGGAAACAGACTGGGGGTAGAGGTTTCAGGAGGAGCAGAGGCAGGATGGAAGTATAAGGAACCTGGGTGGGGTTCGACCAAGGGGATAAGGGGTGGGGTTGGTGTTAGTAAATGCCAGGAGCTTGGGAAACAGGGTGCCAGAGTTTCAGGCCATGCTGTTCGAAAGGGGGTGTGGCGCAGTCACGGAGACGTGCCAACAAAACCATGACTGGGACCCAAACGCATGGGGACACCATGCTTAGGAAGGATAGAAAGGAGGGCAGAGGGGTGGAGTGGCTATGTTCATTAGAGATGACATAGAAATTGCTAGGTAGAAGAGGCAGAGGGAAACGTGGAGGACTTATGGTCATCTTACAACCCCAGCAGGAGATAATGTCAAGCTGGGTGTAGTTAGGCCCCCTGGGATGAGTGATGTTCTAGAGGATGGCTTGCTGGACAACATCATTGCCCAGTGTGTGGACCAAAGGGAAGGAGTGTGTTGATGGGGACCTTAATATGCTAGGTACAACTGGGGAACCATGTCCTCTAAGGTGGCCAAGGAGCAGAGGCTGCTGGACGGCTTCCAGGATGTGTTCTTAACACAGCATGTGATGGAGCCCACAAGGGAGGGGCATGTCCTGGACATGGTTCTGGCAGATGGGGATCTAGTAAGGGACTTGGTTGTAGAGGACCCCCTGACTGGGAGTGACCACAATACTGTCTGGTTTCAAATAAGCATGGGGGAAGGGGGTGAGATCTAGGACACTGGCAGTGGACTTCAGGGGGCAGACTTTGTGGGCATGGGAAATATTCTCAAGGATCACTTGAAGGGGATTACATCAATGACAAGTGTGGAAAGGAGATGGGAGGTCATAAAACCGGGACTTCATGAGGCAGTCAGGATCTGCGCTAAGTTGAAATGTAAGGCAGCAAGGTCACATAAACCATGCTGGTGGTCCAGTGAGGTACAGGTATGTCATAAAAAGAAGGCGGCCTATAAAAATATAAAACAACAAGAGGGATAGGGATAAGAAATGTACCATCTTGCATCTAGAAAAGTCACCGGATGGTGAGGGAAGCAAAGTCCAGTAAAAGAGCAGCGGCTGGCACAGGGAATACATGGAGGGAAAAGGGTTCTTCCGGTACATTGGGGAGTAGAGAAAACTAAGGGACATCTCTAGCAGATTGAGACAGAAGGAGGGTGGGTGGAAGAGCGAGGGACCAGTCAGAGATATTTAACGAGTACTTTGCCTGTGTGTTCACTAGGGAGGGGGATGGGATATCTACAAAGCAAGGCATTATGGGGATAGAAGCAGCAGTGAGTAGGATCAGGGGAGCAACAGAAATGGAGCAAGAGGGAGGGAGAGGTACCCCAGGGGTGTCACATCTAGATAAGGATAAAAAGGCCAGTAAGGAGGAGGTGATGGATGATGCTATCTCCACCAAAAGGGTGTGGTTAGCCCTCAAGGCCCTAAAGAAAGACAACTCCTGGGATGGATGGCATTCATCTGAGAGTACTATGGGAATTGGCGGACATACTGGCTGCACCCCTGGCGCAGCTCTTCAACAGGTCACTTGAGACAGGGAGGGTACCTAGGGATTGGCGAGAGGCACATGTGGTGCCAATCCATAAGGGGGGGTCGAGGGAAGTACCAGGTAACTATAGACCCATCAGTTTGACCTCAGTGGTGGGAAAATTATTGGATAGTATACTAAAGGAACGATTGGGGGTGTACTTAGAGGAGGTGGGAGGTCTGGATAGTCGGCAACATGGGTTTGTGCCAGGTAGATCATGTCAAACCAATCTTGTGGAGTTCTACGAATGGGTAACATCAGAAATGGACAGGGGAAAGCCTGTGGATGTATTATTCTTGGACTTCAGCAAGGCGTTTGACTCTGTCCCCACAATGGTCTGGTGGAGAAACTGATGGGTTAGGAGTAGGCCCTTGATGGTCAGATGGATTGAAAACTGGCTAGCTGGATGCACCCAGAGAGTAGTGGTCTGTGGGGAGCTCTCGAACCTAGAGAGGTTGGTAGTGGGGCACCGTGAGGGTCGGTCCTGGTCCGATCCTGCTAATGCATACATATCGGACATCAGGGAGGGTATAGGTGTGAAATGAGTCTCTTCGCTGATGACTCCAAGATGGGAGCAGTAGTTGAGGAGGAAGAGGGGAGGTTGGCCCTGCAAGGACCTGGACACCCTGAAAGCTGGGCTCACACATGGAAATTAAATTTCAATATCACCAAGTGCAAGGTGTTGCATCTTGGTCGGGGAAACCCTAAACACAGGTACACCCTGGGAGGGGAGGCGTGGAGGCCTCAATAGGGGAAAAAGACCTAGGGGTCATGGTGGATGCATGTATGAATAACTCTGAGCAGTGCAGGAGAGCGGCTAGCAAGGCAAACAGGATGTTGGGATGCATCGTAAGGGGGATCACCTCTAGGAGCAAGGAAGTGATTCTGCCGCTGTACAATGGACTGGTTAGACCACACCTTGAGTACTGTGTACAGTACTGGAGACCACACTTGAAGAGGGACATACAGCCCCTGGAGAGGGCAGAGGAGGAACCAAGATGACACGAGGGCTAGGGGATTTGACGATGAGGACAGACTTGAGGAGCTCTGCCTGTTTTCACTGGAGGAGAGGAGAAGGGGACATGATTGAGGTCTTCAAGTACCCTCAAGGGAATAAATAGGGTAAACATGGAGGGGATCTTTAGACTAAAGCAGGGAGGTATCACCAGAGGGCATGGTTTGAAGTTGGAAGGTGGAAGGGTGAGGGGGGAAAAGAGGAGGAGGTTTCTCACTGAGAGGGTGGTGGATCCTTGGAATGCACTGCCTGGCAAGCTGGTTCAGAGATCCACAGTGGAGGGCTTCAAGAGAGGGCGGGACAGACACAGAAAGTGGATGTATCAGATGATGGCCTGTCCCAGGGGGGTTGGGATGGATGATAGGGGTTTCTGGAACACAAGGGAGGGGAGGGCCTCGGCACCCAACTAGGGATCTGAGGTTCGAGCAGACGCGATAGACCGTAAGGCCTAATCTGCTGGCAAATAGTATGTTAGTAGAGTTTTTAGTGTTCCCACAGCGATACAGTTATTTGAGTAGTCAAGAACCTGTTGTCCATAGCTAAAACAGCATTTTCAAACTCTGCTACATCAGTGTAATTTCTTTTTACTCATAAGTACTGGCCTGTAGGTATCCCATCTTTCAGTTTGATTGAATGGAAACTGCCAAGGTCTAATACACTGTTTCTGTTTCCTGTCTATGTAAACTCGTCCTAATATGACTGTTTTCCATGTATATTTCCAAGTCCAGAAATGATTTTTTTTCTTGACCATGATTCATGAAGAATTTTAAGAAATCAGTTGCTTCATTAAGATATTTGTAGAGCAGGAGCTGAAAGGAAGAAAAACTACCAGCTACCAGCTACTTTAAAGCAAGGAGGTGATTTAACGGAGTACATTAAATTCAGTTCATAATTCAAGGGCCTGTGGAAGTAGGTAGAAGTAAGTGTTTTGGTTCTCTGTTTTTGAGGTTGTTCTTTACTTAGTGAAACTTTTATTTGCCAGGAAGGTAATCTAACTGGTAGAATATTTGGAGTAGGGTTGTCAGAACAGGTTCGGTAAAGATTCAAACCCTCCTCGAACCCTGGTGTTCGAGTTCTAACTTAGAACTCGAACACTAAACGGTTCGCAAAAGGGTTCGAATCACCGCGAGACGACGTGGGGGTCGAGTAAGCTACGCGAGCCGCGGGATCTGTGGGGTATTTAAGGAGATGCGCCATGAGGAGGAGCCGCCATTTGCTGAGGATCATCGGAGCAGAGGCAGCAGCAGCAGGCAGCAGGCAGCAGCCCACTAAACTGTAGCAATTAGCGGTTAGCGCCAGATACCGCTACTTTGTCCAGTGGCCACTTCTTCTTCCTGTGAGACCGAGAACAAGAGAAAGGCTCAAAAAAGCTGAAAATCGGGGAGACTGGGAGTGGGACTAGGGGAGGTTCAGGACAGAAGGAGGGATTAATCAAGATTGGGAAGGGACTGGGGAATAGGGAGGATTGAGACCAATATCAGGACTGGAGGAGGACTCGGAGAGAGAATAAAAAAATAAGAAGAAGACTGAAGATTAAGAACCTTTGTGAAATGTGATTATTTGAAACTGCAGCACACTGCACACTCAGCAGCTGCCAGCAACAAGCATACAAGGGGGGCACAAAAAGGCAAATAAATCTTTCTGAACCCTAGTGTGTGTGTCACAGAGAGAAGCCCAGTGTGTGCCCATCACCCTGCTGCTGTGTGCCCTTTGACTGCACTGTACCCAGTGTGTGTGTACAGAGAGAAGCCCAGTGGCCAGTTGTGTGGTGGCATTAACCTTACATGACAGAAACGTAGAAATATAATTCTCATTCCCTGGGTTGTGTATGTGACTCTGTCTCCTGTGGTCAGCCCATCACCCTGCTGCTGTGCCCTTGATTGCTATGTGTGCCTATGCCCAGCAGCCCAATTCATTCTGTAAGCCTTGAACCTGGGATCCTTTAGTTGCAAACTGTCATATTCTTCAATTACTTTCAGTCCACGATCACAGTATGTCACACAACCAAAATAAAATTTTGGAGTTGTAGCCAGCAATTACAGATCACATTGCTTTGTTACACAGGAATTGTTTGGGTGTTGGTGTTTCTCACTGCAGTATACTGGACTGGTAGTACTGGTACTTACTGTCTGTTACACTGACACCAACATAGATGAAGCATTTTAGTGCTGGTGTTGGAGCAGGTGTTGGTGGTAGTGGTAATCCTGGTGCTAACAGAAATAACCAAATGTTTCATGTGATAAAATTCAACAAACAGCAAAAGAGCAACAGTGAAGTGTGGTAAAGGGGACCTTTAAGAAAACCTGTACAGCTGCTGGGGTCATACATGGAGAGGCACCATAAGGTATGCCATTCATGCCGCTAAGATCCCTGTGACTAGCAGCACAATGCAAGTGACAGTGAGTCCTTCTCTGACTCAGACAGTAGTCTTTGTCTCAGTCCCACACTGTTGTGTCTCATGACAAGGACATCATTACTTCCTCAACAAAGTGAAATGAGCAAGTCTGCTGACAACAATGAATCAGGTAGTGCAATTTGCAAATACATCCAGCACTGTTGGCAATGAAAAGGACATATCCATTGAATCCACCCACTCTGTGTTGGCCAGCAATGAAAATCCATCAGAGTCTTCTGTCCACTCTTCTAGCACCAGGAGCATGTCCCAGGTTCTGTTAGGGACAGGTGAAAAGACACAAACAGTCTTTACGTATCTTCCTAGCACTTAACAAAATCTGTCACATCTGAGGTGTGAATTATTTCTCAGTCAGTAAACTGATCCATGCAGAGCAATTTGTTCCTTGTAAACAGAGTGTAAGCCGTGGTAAAGTTGTGTCATGCCTTTGCACTACAGCTCTTAAACGCCATCTGAAAAAGCATTCTGTTTTGCTTGATCATCCAAATCCATGTCCTCCATCTTCCAGACCACACGTGAGAAGGGTCAAGAATCTGAAATGGATATTGAATTGTTCTGAACTTGAGGCGGGTGAACCACTGCCAGCCCTAGGATCACTGTTACCACCAATGCCAGCACCATTAGTATCTACGGCACATCCAGTGATGGCACTGAATGTATAAGTCCTAGTCCACCATCTCTGTGTCCATCTGCCCATCGAAGCACGTGTGTATAATAACCAGCAGGGACATGTTGCAAAGAGCTAACACTGTCTTCAGGCATTTGTGGAAGAATACTTACTAGAAATCATCCAAAGACCCTTCATCTTAATCATTAATTGGTGAACTGTTACTGGAGCCCTTCTCCCATACTCTTTGGTAGATCATGAGGATTTTAGGAGCCTATGACATTACAGAGCCTGCCAATGTTCCTCATCGAAGGTACTTTTCCTATGTTGGAAATACTAAACATTTATCAGGCTTTAAAAGCTACAGTGATGCTTGCACTTAAAACTGCAGAGGTGGGGTTATTCATGTCACAACAGATATGTGGACCAGCACTCAAAATATCATATGTCCCTTACCTTCCATTAATGCTTTCTTGTGCTTCTTCAAAAACAAAGACACCCTAAAAAGATTACGCTTGCTGCATATAAAGAAGTTTGGGTAAAGTCATACTGCTGCAAACATCTTGCAGGAACTAAATGACCTCCTTGACGAATGGGTTTATTCTCACGGTCTAAATGTGGCTTCATAGTAAGTGACAATGGAGCCAACATCTTAAAAGCAATACAGGATGGAGGATTTCTGCATGCTTTCTTGCTTTGCACATTGCTTACACTTAATTGTCACGGATTTCTCAGCAACGAAACACAAGTGGATGGTATGATTGCTGTTTGCAAAAAATTGTGACTCACTTTTCACATTCAACCAAGGCAATACGGACATTGGACCGAACTGCAAAACACAAGCTGCCCCAGCAAAAGCTGATTCAAAATGTTTCCACTGTTGGAACTCAACGCTTTATATGCTGCAGCGCCTCTTGAGCAAAAAGCAAGCTGTACATGAGTACTGCTCCAGTTACATTATTGGAGATGGCATTATGCTGTCTGTGCTGCAGTGGAAATTAATGGAGACAGTGTGCTGTATCCTAGCTCCTTTTGAGACAGCTACAAGGGACATGTCTTCTGAAGGTGCATCTGTGAGTCAGGTTATCCCACTCATAATGCCTATTTCACATCATCTTAGTGTTCTAAATCTACAAATAGAAAAAGACAGATCTGAAGCAGACAACATGTCGCCTATATCATGGGAATCTCAGAAAGAGAATGAGCGAGCGCTCAAAACTAATGACAAATTAGTTGCAATGACGAAATCAAGAAACTACATCCTTGCAACTCTCTTAGATCCCAGGTTCAAGGCTATACATCTTCCAAAAACAGATGATATAGAGCAGTACAAATGTATGTTGCTAGATGAGCTGCAGCACTCACAGGAGTCAAACACAGACACGCACAGTACCATCAGGTTGTCATCACCACAACATGCAGGTTCATCTTCATAAAGGGATACAGAACTGGAAAAGTCACCAAACATTAACAGTAGTTGTTCCACAACTGCCACTTCTTCAGCCCTTAGTAGCAAGCTAAATCTGTGGCAAAACCTTTCCCAAATTGCTGCCATACCAGCTGCTTCTGCTGATTCTCTTCTGAGCAGTCTCTGTCCAACATGGTAGACAGTTACCTGCAAGAACTGCCTATTCCTATTGATGCATGCCCTTTGAATACTGGAGATCAAAAAGTCAATTTGGACAGAGCTGTATGATGAAGCCTGTAAATATCTTGGTTGTCCTGCAACAAGTGTCTCTTCAGAACGATGTTTAGTACAGCTGGCAATATTGTGACAGACACCAGAAATAGGTTGCTGCCAGAAAATGTACACACGTTAACTTTTATTAAAGTTAATAAGTCAAGATTTTCGTATCCCTACAAGAGTATACAAACTGATCCTGAAGTGATTGATGTTGTGGATGTTGATGGTGATGATGACAACTCAGATGGTGGTGGCTGGTAAAATACTGTGTGGGACGGAGTCTCTGCACCAAAAGGAAACTTTTACAGACTGTGATGACTTTGGTTGTCGCTCTCTCCTTTCTCGATCTACTACCTTGGACTATATACCTCCAAAACTTTCACCATTTCATGGCAAACTGCTTTGTAGCTAGGGTCTAAACTAAAGTCAACAAGTTTTATATACGGGCAATTTTAACATCAGTGGAACAGACCCAAATTTGGCATAAAGGGACACTGTCACATCAATCCTTTCTGTATCATATTATTTATAGTTAAAGTACAAACATATATTGTTGGATTTACCTTCTGTGACTTTGTGGTGCATCAGCATGGGCTGGGACAGGAGACGGTCTATTTTCAATTTTAAAGAGGACAAAACAATGAGTTCTAATTGGTAGCTGTTTATTATTTTTCAATTACAGAAATGTTAGCCATAAACGAAAATGGATGCTAGTACATGGGTGAGGGTTGTGGGTTGGTTTTACATGGGTGTAAGGTGGCATAGGTGCTACTGCACAGATGAGGGTGGTGGAAGAAAAGTGGAATGGGTGATGGGGTGAAAGGTGGGTGTTGTTTTAGTTCTTTCATTTACAGATTCGTGATCAGCTGGGGATGGTGAGGAAAAAAATGATGACAGACCGAACCTACTGTACACATAATATATATTCTTATTAAATACATTGCAAACTGCTGCCACCTAGCACAACTGTCCTGTCCCCTTTAAAAAAAGAATAAAGGAATCAGAAATAAAAGAAAATCTGCATCAGCAGTTTTCACCGAATGTGACGTATCATAGTGTTTTTGCTTTATAAGTAGTGATAATTTGATACATAATGGGGTTGACAGACGCTGTCCCTTAAACATCACATGCCAACTGCTGCAGCTACATAAATGTTCCTTAGTATGTGGTGAGGAAACCACTGTTTTTATTTATGTGACTGAAATACAAATTTTATTGAAGTATCAGCTGCAAAAATGCATCATCTTAGAATTTTTTTATGTATTACTCAATTTGCCAACAAAAATGTTGGTATATGTATGCATTACCTTAGAAAATTGCATGCATTTTGCTACCAACAATGACTGGCATATTTTTTATTAAGAACAAAGAATAGCACTCAATATTCAAAATATCTTGAAGCTTTTTAATTGATAGCATCATTAAAGATGTAGATAAAACATTTAAACAGACAAAAGGACCTTTTGTCTGTTTAAACTGTTTTGTCCTGCATGACGTTTCTGTACTGTGATGCTATCAGTTAAAACGCACAATACAGTATATTTTTGGAAGTGTTGGTGCTGTGTCTTTTTGTTCTTGGTGCTCAGCTTTTCACACAGGCACAACTTAGGATTGGAGCAGCCTTCTTGTGGTTTCTGCAAATATTTTTTTTATTCCAATGTCTTGACTGAATATGTTATGACATAACATGTTTTGTAACAGTTCCACATGTTGCTGCTGTAGTACTTGCTTGACTTTGTTATAAAAGCTTTTAAACATAGCAACTTTTGATTCACTCATTTAAAACAGAAAGCAGCAAATAGCTGAAATTAGGTAATATCAGTTATTTTTCTCCTAATTCATGACAATGAGTATATATAGCTGAGTATATAAATGGCTAATGTGCCTCTTTCTTTCACTAAGGAACTATGATGCAGCTGCAGCAGGAAAACTTTAACATATGGGTGGGTGGGTGGCCTGTTACGCATTAAGTTGCTTGACTTTAGCAAACAGAAGAAACTATAGATAAACCTGTTGTATTCCTATCAATGTCACACAAGATAATTTCTCTCCCCTTATTTTGAACAGTTTTTCCTTTACATGTATTTTATTACTATCTTCGTTACTGGCAGCACAATAAAAAAATAGGGTTCGAGTTCTAAAAAGTTCTAAAAAAGATTAGAACACTTGAACTTTTTCAAAAGTTCTAGACTAGAACTAGAACCCAGAACTTCAGAGGGTTCTGACAACCCTAATTTGGAGTCATTTGTGACTAGAGCTGTTACTTAAACTTTGTGAAATAGGTGTCTGATAAGGGGAGGAGCTGAAGGAGGTTTAAGGGGACTGGGGATTAAAAAAAGGGGACTGAGGATTAATTGAGTTGACAGCTTTTCTCAGTCCAGGTATAATCTCACCTACCCATGCCAGGGCTCATCCTCCTTATATAAGGCAAGGGTCTGACATATAGTACATTTTCTGTCCTCCTACCAGGAAGTACTAGTCCAAAGAAGGGGAGGAGGAGGGGAAGAGAAAGAAAAAGAAGCAGTGAAAAGGCAAAACAAGCCAGCGCCGAGTGAAGGGGTTTGCTCGGCATGCTGGCGACCCGGGTTCGTGCCCCAAGCTCGGGTACCAGGAGCAGAGACCGGCAAGGGAGGGGTTCCAAAAGCATCTATTGGATGCTTCCCTCCCGGGGGGTGAGATCTGCCTTGGGACCTGCGTGCGGATTGGTGGTGAGCTTGGGTACTGCATAGCCCCGACACGCCTGCCACCAGGAATACTCCTGCGCCTATGCAAGGCCGAGAACTGCAGTAGGCGGGGCACAGAAAACAGAAAAATACACCCTGATCTAACCAGATGATGAGCGCCTTGGTCCCTGCTGCCCAAAGCCCCGGAGCCAGCCCAGATCCAACCCCGCAGCACCTGGGATGTGACATCGGCCGCAAAGGTCATTCTGTCCCAGAAGGGAGGGACCCTCCTGGCATAGGGATATGCTGGGCGACCCAAGGTAGGCTGCAACTGGGGCTGGGAGAAAGTGGCAGGAGGTCAGAGGGGTGCAGTAGGGCACTGGTGCTCTGAAGGAGTGGCCGGTCAGGGTGTGTGTGGGAGGTGCATAAAAAAAAAAGACAAAACAACAAAAGCTTAAGCAAATCAAACTGAGAGGCTAACAATAGCAGCAGGAGGGTTTAGATAGTATTAAAGGAGGGAATACAGACAGATTAAAAGAAGATGATGCAGGGAGTGGTGCAGTGCACTGGGTGTGGAGCAGCAGTCTTCAGGAGGATGTTCTGGGTACTGTGGAGCTGCCTCCATATGCAGGCACCTCTCTGGGCTGAGGGCGGAGGTGGCCAGTCTTCAGACTGAGCTGGCAGAAGTACTGGTGACCTTCATCCCCACCCAGAGGCCACCATGTTACCATCCATTGCCACAATGGCTGTCCAGTCAGATGGCAGGGTGGACTACAGTGGGCTCAGGGAGTTTCAGGGAGGGCAGAGACACATCCCCATCTGGTCAAGCTTAAGAACTCCTACACTGTCTTGGAGGAGTGGAGAGTCCTACAAGGGAACCCAAGGCTGTGACCAGGGAGAATGTGAGGGTCCTTCAGAAGGGAGACCCAGTGGGGGGAGGAAGAGGATCCCAGGGGAAGAAGAAGTTTCTGATGGGGACTCAATTGTCAGGGGAATCAATCTGTGCAAGGACAGCAGGGAGGAAAGAAAGGTTAGGTGCCTCCCAGGAGGCACAGCTTGGAGGGAGGGGGAGCAGATCCAGAAGATATCTAAGGCAGTGGCAAGGAGAATGGGGGTAGAGATCATTGTCCACCAATGAATGACCTATCCAAGGGTATGACAAGCATGGAGCAGGTGCAGGAGGATTTCAAAGAGTTGGGAAGGCAGCTGGGGAAGGTAGCAAGCTCCGTGACATTTTCGGAAGTACTGCCAGTCCACAGCAATGGGGAGGATGGGAATCTCCGTATCGGAAGCTTCAACACATGGTTGATGGGCTGGTGCACTGAGAAAGGGTATGGTTTCATTGGGGACTGGAGACCCACCTGGAAAGATGTGGCCTTGTACTCGTGTAATGGGCTGCATCTGTCCAGGAAGGGGAAAGCAGTCCCAAATGAACTTTTTTTTTTGTAAACTTTTAGTTCTTCAGCAAGTAGAATGATACATTATTAGAATAATTTTCTCTTAACTTGCACCTATTGTTATCAGATAAACAGCCATGCTCATTGATGTCACATACTTTACTTGGTGTAAGACATACACAAGTAACTTTAATTTTATACCATGTGAACCTTATTAACCCCAAGGATGTAAGACCTCAGAGGGTGCTCCATTCCCCCAAAGAGGGTGGAAGGGAGGCAGACCCTTTTCTTGTGGATCACACAACATTTTTATCAAAGACCTAAATGGATGGATATTATAGAAACTTATTTCTACTGGGTGCCTTTCTTCAAACTTTGAGAGGCCAAAAAATACAACCAAAAGTTGGGAAGATCCAGACCCCCCACCACCAACGGTAGCCACAACACTTCTTGTTTTATTCTCGGCCTCCTCCCCATCCACAGGAGCTTTGTCACATATCCCTGAGGGTTCTGAAGTATTTCTTGGGAACACGTGTAGGAGGGTTTGAAAAAGTATAAACACTGGGGCAAGATGCACATCTTGACCAAATTCACTTTCCCTGTTAGGGTCAAGGGGAGAGTACTCCACCATTCACAGTCTGACATTATTATTTTCATCAGGGGTTTAAGGTTTATATTCCCAGTGTCAATATCCTTTTTGGAAGGATACCCAAATATTTTATTTCAGTTGATGGTCTTGTGGTAGTATTATTTATGACTACTGGGGAATAGTTTTGCCGAGGGGTAGCCATTCGCATTTCCCCCGATTTATTTTCTGACCTGAGAGGGAGCCATAAACTTTGAAAATGTCAGACAGAGTGGAGTGGTCCCAGTCTAGTTGGGAGATGAACAACAAGATATCATCTGCAAATAAGGAAATAACATGGGACTCTATGCACTATTGAGCCGTAGGGCCACATACCCCACCTGCACAGCTCTGCACCCGCAGATGGATGCACGGTAACCGTATTCATGGACACTGGCCACTGTGCAGCTCCCATACATGACTCCCTCCCCCCTGGCATACAGGTGTGCAGAGGACTATTCTGCAGAGTCTGCTACTGGATCTCTTGCACCCGCGGGGCGCAGATGGTGGCAGACAGCATGCTGTATGCTGGTGGCACAGGGGTGGTGGGTGCCCAGTCAGTCAACCCCAGCCGTCCTTGTCATCCCCATGGGCTGGGGCGGCTTGTTGAGGGGTGTCTGCTGTGCCCCAACATCCCTGCCGCAGATGGCGGTGGCATCCTGGGGCAGCACACATCCCTTACATCAGGGGTTTACCAAGCATAACTTGTGCCGCCCCCTCCATGCACAGCACACTGCACCTCTGTGAATGGCTCAGTGTGTGGACATGCCCCAGGCACACTGCTGTCCATGCGGCTGGGGGATCGGGCACGTACCTGTCCTGCACTCCCCTAGTGAATTCCACATGGGATCTGCAGGACCCTGCTCTGCAGCATTCAGACGTAACTATGCCAATGTGCTCAGTTTACATTGGCAGAGTGTATAGAGCCCATGGTGATCTCCCCCCAGACTATATCCCTGAAAATCAAGGTGTCTTCTAACCGCAGTGACCAGAGCTTCTTTAGTGAGGGCATACAGCAGCAGCAAAAGGGGGCAGCCCTAAATTGCTTCCTTGCTGAGCATTTAAACTAGCCGCTGGGGGGGGGGCAACATGAACAGGGAGACTCTAGCAGCCCACCCTCACAAGAAAGAGAAGCCAGAAATGAGGAGCAGGAAGGCAAAATGCAGACAGTATCCCCTAAATCAGACACAGAGGGAAAGGCAGAGGTAGAAAGGCAGCACAAAAAGGTAAAATGGGGGGAGGGAAGAAAGCAGAGGAGCAAAGGTGTGAGTAAAAAGCAGATAGGCAGCAAAACATGGAAGGTCATGGTTACAAATGGTCGCAGCCTCAGGAATAAAATCCCAGACCTGGAAGCATTGTTAGTAGAGGCAGACCTAGACATAGCAGTAATAGCAGACACACTGTACACCGCAAATCATGACTGAGCTGTTAATGTACTGGGATATGCTCTGTTTGGGAGGAACGGGGTAGAAAAGGGGAGGGGTGGCCATGTACTGTACATTAGGGAGGGTATAAAGGCAATGGAGGTACTGGGTAGACAGGCAGAGGCTGAGGACCGTGGGTCACCCTTGAGCCAGGCAATGGCACAGCAATCCGAGCAGTGGTGATCTACAGGCCTACAGCACAGGTGGTTACATAGATACATAGATACATAGACAGTGTCGGCAGATAAAGGCCTATGGTCCATCCAGTCTGCCCATTTGAGCTTGTAAGTTCAGTTTATGTTTTCCTAGAAGTCTGTTGCCCCTTACCCCTGACCTCCAGAATACCTTTATGTCTATCCCATGCATTCTTAAATCCCGTGATTGTTTCAGCCCCCACCACTTCCTCTGGCAGGGTGTTCCACTTGTCCACCACCCGTTCTGTGAAGAAATTCTTCCTCATGTTTCCTCTGAATCGTGCTCCCTCCAACTTCATCCCATGCCCTCTAGTCCTGGAACATCTTTTCATTTAAAATAGTGTGTTCTGAACCCTGTTCCTCCCTATAAGATACTTGGATGTCTCTATCATATCCCCTCTCCTTCCTCTCCTCCAGGGAGTACATGTTCAGTTCCTTCAACCTGTCCTCATAGGACTTGTGATGCAATCCATGCACCATCTTTTGTTGCCCTCTGAACCTTCTCTACCCTGTCTATGTCCTTACATAGGTAAGGTCTCCCAGAACTGTACGCTTGTACTCCAGGTGGGGCTCACTAGTGTCTTGTATAGTGGAATTATGACCTCCTTTTCCTGCTGGTGATGCCCTGCCTATGCATCCCAGCATCCTATTTGCTTTACCTGCTGCCTTGTCACACTCTTTTTCCTACCTTGAGGTCATCAGAGATGATAACCCCAAGATCCCTTTCCTGCTTGGTGCATGCTATATCCTCACCCCCAACTGATATACTGTGCCTGGGTTTTGTGCCCCATATGCATTATCTTGCACTTCTTTGCATTGAATTTCAACTGCCAAACCCTGACCGTTCTTCAAGTTTCTGCAGGTCCTTCTCATTCTGTCTACACCCTCTGGTGTGTCTACTCTGTTACAGAGCTTTGTGTCATTCAGCGAACAGTGAAATTCTGCCTTCAGGTCCCGCGCACGTCACTGATGGAGATGTTGAATAGGACCAGTCCCAGCACTGATCCTGTGGTACCCCACTGGTCACTCTTCCTCTGTGGAGTGACAGCCATTTACCACCACCCTCTGTGTCCTGCCACCCAACCAGTTACCTACCCACCACACTACTGTCCTGCCCACACCCATATTCCCCAGTTTGTGTAATACTCTTCTATGTGGCACAGTGTCAAAGGCCTTGCTGAAGTCCAGATAGGCCATGTCCACTGCCCTCCCCGATCCACCTCCCTAGTCACCCAGTCAAAAAATTCAATGAGGTTGGTCTGACATGACCTCCCCCTGGTGAAACCATGCTGCCTTGGGTCCTGTAGTCCATTGACAACCAGATGTTCCACCAATCTCTCCTTCAGTAATGCTTCCATGATCTTCCCCACTACCAAGGTGAGGCTGACTGGTCTGTAGTTCCCTGCTCCTCTTTGTTCCCACTTTTGTACAAGGGGACTACATCTGCTGTCCTCCAGTCTTTGGGTACCTCCCTGTTTCCAGTGATCGGCTAAACAGGATAGCCAGAGGTTCAGCCACCACCTCTTAGTTCTTTAAGGACCCTGGGGTGCACCCCATCTGGCCTCATTGCTTTATCAACTCTTATTACTTTCAGTTCCTTCAGGACCCTTTCTCGGTAAAGGGACTTGTGTCCATTTCTGCACCATTCTCACCCTTGTACTCCTTCAGACCCATTACCCTCCTCTTCCTCAGTAAAGACTGAGCAGAAATACCTGTTCAATATGTCAGCTTTACTGTTGTCATCCTCCATGTGGCCCTCATCCTTCCCTTTAGTCTCACTATCCTCCTTGGCCTTTCTTTTTCACTTATGTACCTGTAAAAGGTTTTGTCCTCTACCCACTGATTTTGCAATGTGTTCTTCTGTCTGAGCTTTGGCTTCCCATACTGACCTCCCTGCCTCCCTTTGCTTCTCCTGGTACTTCTCCCTATCCCCTTCTGCCTGTGTCTTTTTGTATTGCCTGAATGCAATCTTTTTGGCTTTCACTTTCTTTGCTACCTCTTTGGAAAACTATAATGGTCTCCTCTTCCTTTTCCTCTTGCTAACCAGCTCAATGGATAATTATGTTGCTCTTGTAATCCCCATTTTAAATACTGCCCACTGTTCCTCAACCCCTGATTCCTGCCCCATTCCCTTAATGCCTCTTTCAAGTATCTCCCATTTTCCCAAAGTCTGTCCCCTAAAATCCAGGATACATGTTTTGTGTGGTTTGGTTCTGCTCTTTCTGTGATTTCAAACCACAATGACTGGTGGTCACTGTTCCCCAGGTGCTCCCCCACTGTTACCCCCATCACACTGTCCCTGTTTATGAGCACAAGGTCCAGTATTGCCTTCTGCCGAGTTAGTTCCATGACCAGTTGCTTGAGGAAGGCACCCTGAAGGGAGTCCAGGATAAATCTGCTCCTAGTTGATGCTGCTGCTGGGATGCTCCAGTCCACATCTGGAATATTGAAATCTCCAACCAGTACTACCTCACCCTTGTCTGCCATCCTTTGGATGGCTAGAACCAGCTCCCTATCTGTTTCTTCCTCCTGGGCTGGTGGTCTATAGACCACACCTGTGCGGATGGCTGGCTCCATTTTCCTTTCCAGCTTAACCCACAGTATCTCTCCCTCATTTTGTTCCTCCTGGATCTCTGTGGCCCTTATGTCATTTTTCACATACAGTGCCACTCCTCCTCCATTTCTGCTTGCCCTGTCTCTTCTGAATATGTTGTAGCCAGGTATGGCCATCTCCCAGTCATGGTTATCATTACACCAGGTTTCAGTGATGGCCACAATGTCCAGGTCTGACTGCACCATGACAGCCTCCAGATCTTCCATCTTGTTGCTAAGGCTCCTGGCATTTGCACACATGGCTTTTCCATGATTTGACCTCCCTAGACTGTTTCGCTGTTCTACTCAGCCCTTCCTTGGTTGTCCTTATCCCTGGTTCTCCTTGCTGTCTGCCCTTCTGCTGAATTTTGCCCTTTTCTGCCTATCCACCTCTTGGGCGCTAATCTCCATCTTTTGCACACTGCTTTGTAGAGATAGCCACTCCTCTGGTTCACTGGTTCCACTGCTAGCTGGGAGGTGAGCAAGTAGGTACCCTCCTTGCTGACCAGCCACCCTTTGCTAGTTTAAATGCTTGTCAATGTAGCATTTAAACTTATCATTGAGTGCTTGATTCCTCCAGGATGGATGCAGGCCGTCCAGGCTTGAACAAACCTCCATCCCTCCAGGTGGGCCCCAGTCACTAATGAATCAAACCCTTCCTCACAGCACCAGTTCTTCAACCATGAGTTAAAGTTCCTGGTGCACGCACCCTATGCTCTCCTTGTCTCTCACAGGTAGTACTTCTGAGAAAGTGACAGAAGTAACTACTTGCTTGAGACCCCTCCCCAATTTTCTAAACTCTTCCTGAACTTCCTTTGGCTCCCCATTTGCCAGGTCATTAGTACCTAAGTGGATAATGATATCCAGCTTACCCTCCCGTCTTGCCTTCTCAGTGATCCCCAGGATCTTCATTCCATCCTTCCATGCCGTGGCACCTGGTAGGCACCTCATCGCCCTGTCCTCCCCCTCCTGTGTTCCTAGCTGGATCCCTCTTATGATGGAGTCCCCCACCAGGATTCATTTCCTTCTCCTCTGCGGTCCACTGCTTTCTCCTCTGAGGTCACCTTCTAGGCTAACCTCCACATCCTTTCCTTCCACTTCTCTGGGTACCTCAATTTGTTTGTCCCCATTTGCCAGTGTGGCATATGAGTTCTTGAGTGGAATAGGATCTGGGAAGTGCCTCTGCCTGGCCGCTCTAACCCACCCTGAGGCCCATTGTCATCCAAGTGCTCCTCGCTCTCGCATCCTTGAGGCAGTTGCATTGGTCTGGGTTGTCTCTGGATAGGGTGATGGTACTCCTGAGCCAGTTTACTTCCGGCTCTGAGTCTGGCTACCTAATCTTGCAGTCCAGAGAGATGCATGCAGATAGGGCAGCACCTCAGTGTCCAGGAGATCTGCCTGAATATGGCTGCCCCACTGCCACTGCATTGCACCACTCCCCACATTGTACTGCAATTATACTGCTATTCCACTACTTGTCTGCTACTGAAGCTCTCCTAGTTCCCTTTTTGTTAATTTACTGTCCTAAAAATCCTGCCACTGATCCTCAGATACTTTTATTTAAAAAAAAAAGAAAAGAAACCAATAAATAAATAAATGAGTCAAAACACTTGTCGTGCTGAGGGTGGCCTTCTTCCCCCTTATGCCCCTCCTACTCCACACCCCTTACTATACCCTGTGTTTAGCTCCTGTCAATCAGATTTAACAGGGCATATAATTAAGAGTTTGGGGAAAGGTGAGGGCTAAAATTTGCAGCAATTAAAGACAGCAAAGAAATACACCACCACTATGTTTTAAATTTTCAACAGCCCAAAAACAATTCTAAGTAAAGACAACAAAGAAAGTACAGTGTCACTAAAAGCCCACAATCTAAGTTTAAAAGAAAAATAGCAATTACCAGTTACTGTAAAGCACTGAATTGAATATGTTTCCTTCCCCCTCTGGCTGTTGGAGTTGGATAGGGATATTTTAGGTGACCATATTCACGCAATGGCAGCAAAAGGTGAGGTATTACTGCTGGGTGATTTCAATATCCCAGACATGGACTGAACCATCCCAGCAGCTGCTTCAGTCAGGAGCAGAGACATTTTGGATTCCCTACAGGGGGCAGGCCTAAGACAACTAGTGATTGATCCCACAAGAGAAGGGGTGATTCTGGACTTAGTGCCAACCAATGGGGACAGAATCGCAGACGTCCAGGTGGAACTGGGGTCCAGCGACCATCACATTGTGTGGTTTAGCATAGGGAACGAGACACAGTCTAGTCACATGAAAGCAAAGATCTTAGATTTTAGGAGGGCGGATTTTGCTAAAATGGGAAGTTGTATCAAAGAGGCATTGGCAAGAAGGGAGGCAGGAGGGGGAGTTGAGGAGCAGTGAGACCAACTAAAGGGATCCATAGAGAGGTGATGAGCCAGTGCATCAGGTTGGTAAATAAGGGCATGAGAAGAAGAACACCACTGGTTCTCGAGAGGTGGCAGACAAGGCAAGGGCCAAAGGGCAGGTTTCAGGAAATATAAGGAGACTCAAAGGGAGGAGTACAGGGAGGAGCACCTAAGGAATCTAAGGAAAGTAGGGAAGGCTGTTAGGAGAGCAAAGGTGCAGACTGAAGAAAGATTAGTGCAGACAATGAAGAAAGAGGACAAGGCATTCCTTTTTTTTTTTTTACTTTGTATTTATTAGTTTTGCTTTGATGACAATCAAATACTGATTCCATATAAGAGACAGATTAGTAATATACATATCCATTGGGGCATAATGCCTCTTAATCACAGGTGTAATCTTTTGCATCTCCTATAATTGTGATACAACATCTGGAGAGAGTTTCTAAAATAAACATTTAAAGTATATCTGAAAGTCTGTATGTATGTATATATATATATATATATATATATATATATATATATATATATATATATACACACACACACAGTGAGCCAAGAGCAGCATGGCTATGTCTCTTAAAAGTAAAAGTCCAAACAATGTCCCTTCATGAACTACCACCGTTTGTGGGAATGTTTGGCCATGCACATCTCCTGAATTTTCGGTATATTACCCTTAAGCTAATGTAAAGCACCTTCTGTTGTAATGAAGTACATACTTCAATAGAAAGCTAAAGCTCAACTGTAGGTCTCCTTTGGCACTATTAAAATCAAACAGGACAGCAATACCACAAGTAATTTCTGTTACATGGACAGAGCAAATATTAAGACTTTTGATCTCTTATTTCCTTACCACCTCATAACTAAATAATGCATCTCACTTTAGAGAAGAAAATAAACCACTAACCGAGTAGCCTAAATTTGTTTGGAAAACAGTCCCCAAACATGGGTAGAACTCAGTACAGCTACCTCTACTTGCTACAGTGAGATAGTATCATTAAACAGTGTGCAGATATATGATTAAAGAAAAGAAAATGTTTTAAACAATAGTCCTCACTCCATCAGGTCCTGTAGAATGTCCTCCTCATCAGTGTCCATACTAGGGTGTGTAGCCATACTTTGTCTGCCAATTTGCCTGCTTCCGCCAGATCAGAAAAGGCCCAAACTTTGCTCTGGTAGACCACTCTAAGCCATGCATGAAAGACAATGGAGTGGGGAATGCTCAATTCCTTCAACAGGTGGCGAACTCCATCAAATTTCTTCCTCCTCTGCCTCATCGCATAGCTAATATCAGGGAAGAGGCATACTGTTTGATCTTCATAGGAAAGCTGGCCATTTTGCCTTACCGGGGGCAAAATTTGATCATGCTCCCCAATTCCTGAAGTGACCACTAAAAGAGTGCGTCGTGGGCCATGGGCTTCCAGTCTCCCTCGTGGCGTTATATGATAGACTTTTGGATCTGAAATACTTCCGGATCACCTTCTAAGAAAAGTTTATCTGCTAACCATTCTTTTATAAACATTTTGGGATGATCACCCTTGGCACCTTCAGGTAAGCCTAAAATCTTCACATTTGCTGCTATCTGGTTCTCCATAGTTTCCAGCCTAGCTCAAAAGTGCTGTGCCTCCTTGACTGCCATCGCAGAGGAACTGGTTGATGCGACCACTTGTTTTTAAATTTTCAGCATCTCGACTTTCATACAGTCCATGGTAGTTTCTACAAGGGTGACCCTGTTTGTGAAAGTGTCTATCTTTTAATTTAATTCTGAGACTGTCGAGATGAGTCTTTGCATTTTGATACCCAGGGATTGCATAGTTTCAGTTCCTTTGTTCTGCTCTGGGGCTGCAATGGCGGCATCTGTGCAGCTTGGTGGTGGACCAGTTACCTCTTGTTTCCCTCTAGTATGGCTTGTAGCTCTCTGATCTCAGTGTGGGTTCCCCATTTTGTGCTCTGGAGAGTGTTCTGCTGACTTGAACAAGTAATATTCTTGAAGTCAGCCAAAAATAACTAGTAGTGCCTTTTCAGGGAGTTTACAGCAGAGCTGTAAGAAGGTGCATCTGCTCTGCTTGGGCTCTAGAGCACCCCCAGGACAAGGCATTCAATAGGTACATTAGTGAAAGAAGGAAGACTGGGGGATTGTAAGGCTCAAAGGGATACAGGGGAGTGTAAGGAGGGAGACATGGAAAGGAAGAAATACTGAACAAATATTTTTGTTCAGTATTCTCTAAAGAAGGAAGAATCAGGGACCACAGCTGGGTAACAGACACGAAGGAGGGGGGGTAAATACAAGTCCATTCACAGTAGAGAGAGTTCTGGAGGAGCTCACAAAACTGAAGGTAGACAAAGCAATGGGACCAGATGGCGTATACCCAAGGATATTAAGAGAGCTGCAAAGAGAGCTAGCGGCGCCTCCGGCAGCACTGTTTGCAGAGTCACTCAACACAGGAGTGGTTCCAGAGGACTGGAAGAGGGCACATGTAGTCCCTCTACACAAAAGTGGTAGTAGGGAGGAGGCAGAGAACTATAGGCCAGTCGGCCTCACCTCAGTAGTCGGTATGATCATGGAGACATTGCTTAAAGAAAGAATAGTGGCACACTTGGAATGCAGCAGTGCCCAGGATTCAAGGCAACATGGATTCACAGCAAGAAGGTTGTGCCAGATGAATCTGTTAGATTTTTTGACTGGGTGACAAAGGAAGTAAATCGGGGGTAGACATCACCAACCTCAATTTCAGCAAAGCCTTCGACACCATCCCACATAAAAGTTGGTCAACAAAATGGGTAGTCTGGGTATGGGGCTGGGTGGTAACCTGGGTTAGGAACTGGCTAATGGACAGGAAGCAGAAGGTGGTGGTAAATAGGAACCAATCGGGGGTGACCAGCAGAGTACCTGAGGGATCAGTCCTTGGGTCAGTCCTGTTTAATGTCTTCATTAGTGACATTGTGGTAGGACTAGAGGAAAGGTCTGACTCTTTGCAGATGACACCAAGATCTGTAACAGGATGGGTATCCGGACAGGGTGGGAGAATGAGGAGGGACCTGGAGAAGTTTGAAAATGGTCTGAAGTGTGGCAACTAAGGTTCAGTTCCAAAAGTGCAAAATAATGCACTTGGGAAGAGGAACTCTGGGGAGAGCTACAAGATGGGGGGTTGCTGACTATCACCAAGGAAGAAAGGGACCTGGGGTTATCACTCTGACAACCTAAAGGTGTCTTAACAGAGTACAAAGGCTGCAGGAAGGACCAGTGGCATGCTGGGGTGCATAGGCAGAGGTATCACTAGCAGAAGGCTGGAGGTGGTGATGCCATTGTACAAAACACTAATTAGACCTCAACTAGAGTACTGTGTGCAATTCTGGAGGCTGCACCTTCATAAGGACATTGACAGGGTGGAGGCGGTCCAGAGAAGGATGACTAAGATGGTACAGGGCTTGCACCAGAGAACATATTAGGAGAGACTAAAGGACCTCACTATGTACTCACTGGAGGAGAGAAGGGATCTGGGGGACATGATAAAAACATTCAAGTATCTTAAGGCATTAACAAGCTGCAGGAGGAGACATCTTCCAATATAAGAGATGTACAAGAACGAGGGGCATGATATGAAATTGGAAGGTGGCAGGCTGAGGAAATGGGAGAAGTTTTTCTTCACAGAGAGGATGGTGGATATGTGTAATAGACTGCCACATGAGGTGGTGGGGGTGAGCACAGTGTAGGGATTTAAGCATGCATGGGACAGGTATAAGTGCACCTTAGAGGTGGAAGGAGAGGTGAAAAGCCATTGACCAGGTAGGGTCAGAGGCCACAAATTAGTGTAGGGTTTTCGGAGAGACGAGATGGGCTTGGCAGTCCTTACCTACTGGCAATTTCTATGTTTCTATGACTTCCTCTAACTGTCCTATGGGTCCCACCAGTAGCATTAAAACATTGTCAATAAAGCAAATCTACCACTTTATGTATTTATAAAAAGAGTTGTACATGGAATTTGGTATGAAGCTGTATTCAAAGGTTGCTGATTTCAAATTTGCATTAAGTTGAACACGCTTGGAGCCCACAGCTGTTCCAGTCACTTGCAAGTAAAATGTTTCTTCAAATTAAAATAAAAATCTCCAGAACCAGTTTTGTTAGATTTTATAAATAGTTGGTTTGTTGGCTTTTCCTCATTTCTATATCTAAGAACATTTTCAGAGGCATCTATTCCCACCCTGTGGGGTATGCGAGAAGATAAGTCTTTTACATTTAATATAACAAGGTGGATACTCCCCATTGGTATATCTCATAGACCAATCTCTTCCTGAGTTTTAATGGTGTGCATTAAGTCCCTGATGTAACTATCTGTGGTACCAGAAAGTGGGTGTGAAAGTCTACATATGTAGAAAGGGTGTCCATTGATTACCCTTTTCCAGATATAATCAGATGGCCATGTGGATTTGTGGCATCTTCATGGATGTTGAGGACTGTGTAGAACACAAGAACAGTGTGTGTGTGTGTGTGTGTGGTAATGGTCAGAGCATTTTTCTCCCAGTCTGAAATATGACCCTCTTCTAATGCCTATTCTAGTGTCAAGTGGTTTCTTTCAAAATATTTTGTGTTGGTCCTCTTAAGGAAACAGTCAGCACAAAAGTACCCACACTCAAGTGTGGGGCTGATCCCAATGTGCACTTTGTAGGCAAAACATTGTGGTTTGCTTACTGTTTACTGCAATATAGCAGATTATGTCAGACTCATTTTGCTTAGTTGTAAGCTGACATTTTCTTTTACTACAAATCCCAGACTCCCCTGCAGCTGACATTAGAGCAGTAGGCCACAGTGGGAGATTCAACAGCCTGCAGTGCATGTTAGCACTTCTATAATCTCTGATCAGATGTTTTCTGGGACTGGTTTTCTTCAGGGATCAAGTACAACCCTCTGTGACTGTACACAGCCCATGGAGGACAGCCAGACCAGCAAACTAAAGATCAGAGTGTATTTAAACTTTAACATGTAGCGCAAGTTATTGAATCTTCTCACTGCTGCTACTACTCTGATCTCATCTGCAGAGGATTCTGGGATTTGTAGTAACGAGAAGATGTCAACCTACAGCAAGCAACAGCAATCTGATGCAGTCCACTATACTACAGTAAACAGTAAACAAACCAAAATGTTTTGCACACAATGCACACATCAGCACCATCCCACAGTTGAGTGTGGGGGCCTTTGGTGGTGACTGTTTCTTGAAGTCTTTTCTATGTATTCTCACTATTTAGCTGTCTGAGGTATTGTTTTCTGTGAAAATACTGTTAGTGGGATTTATGTTTGCAGTGTTTGGTGTTTTACTGTTTACACTGGATGTCAATGATATTACCCCTTTGATTTTATAAGTTTGTGCCTGGTGTTTGTTGAATCTCTGGTTTCAATGCTTCACAGTCCTTTTTTTCTTACTATTATTTTTCCCTCCTGGTCACGGTCCACAGGGCCTCTCTCAGGCATCCAGCTGGATCTTGCCCTGACCAAAGTCCTCCTGTCTGAGCCTCCTCTCTCCTCCCCCTCGTCCCGCAGCTGGCACCCCCAGCTCAACTGCTCTGGGGTGGGGCTGCCCCTCCTCTTTGGGCACACTTATTCATAGACTCTGACTGTGGGTGAGGGCCCAGGTGGAGGAATCTGAAAGGCCAGACAGGATGGACCCAGCTGTGGGCATGGGGGCTGGTGTTGTCGCCTACCTCATGGACCGGGGTTTTCCTTGTTCTGATATCTCCCATGCATGGTGCATGTCCCGATGCAATGGTGTATGGCAATCCCCTTTGCATTGGCCATGCTGATCACGTGCTTCCCTACATGCTGCAGTGCCCCTGGTCTCCACGGGGTCTGCTAGCATGTCAAACCATCAACCATCCCCCGTGGAGAGAGCACCTCAATGGGTGCTCAATCCTCAACCTACCCCTGCCAACCCCCAGCACCCGAGCTCACTCCCAAACCCGGGTCACCAGGGTAGCAAGAGGTGTGGTGTCCAGCGCCTCAATCCTCAGCACCACCGGGCCAGCAATGCTTCACACCTTTAAGGTACTGTGCCTTTAAATAAGTAGCACTCTGTGCTTTTTCACCCTAGTTGCACTTGAAAAGTAACCACAGGTCGAAGGACCTGAGTAGAAGTAATCAGATGACTTAGGTAGACTGTACAAGGGCAGCAGTCTTGTAAGCTGCAGTAGTTGTGGCCAGAAAGCAGCCATCACACCAACGGCTCCAGGAGGCATTTATGTGCATGGGCAGGCAGACAGAGATCCATAACTGCCCTAAAGCTGCATTTTTATTTTGCTGTTGGCAGTACCTGACTGCAGCAGTTTTTTAAAAAAACAGCACCAAAGCCTGGGCGGTTTGGTCAGCTGGTTCTTACTGCATCACAGGGAGCAAGATCATCACAGAAGGAGAACGGCACTCTCTCTACCCTGCTAACCTGATTCTTTTTGAAGGGAAGGCACTGAGGACCGCCCATCTCTCCCCTTTTCCGCTATAGCGGCTATCTGTAAGTACACACACAGTTAGGTGTGCAGTGCAACTTAGAACTAGTTATACCCAGCAGGAAATGGATTTGCTACACCCTCACTTTTCTATAGTTATAGGGTTTAATAAAATGGGACCCATCTCAGTCGTATTCTGTGTGTGTTATAGTGATTTTACTTAGTGAAACTAGCAGGAATATGATTTAAAACCTCATAGTACTGTTATATATTGCTTGCTTTTCAGTATCAAAGATAATGCCAAAAGCATGCCTATTGGTAAGTAGTGCACCTACAGTTTTAGAACCTGGCAGGGATTATCACAGTGCATCCTCAGGCTGCAGGTTAACTTGTACTTTTTAATATCCTGCAGCCGCAGCATGCCTATGTGCATAATAATGCAAGGGACTGGAAATCGAGACACACTTTTTCAGAGCACAGCTTACTAAATACCTTTACCTGTCAGCTGCTCTTCAACTCGGTAAGGCAGTGCACTACATCACTGGGCAGGCAGCCAATTAGAAGGCTGCAATACCGGGAGGCACATTCAAATTCCAGGTAAAGGACTATAAAGCCCGGAGGGTCTACTACCACCTACCAAATACCACAGGTTAGAGGACCCGAGTTGAAGTGATCAGATGATGTAGGTGGACTGTACAAGGGTGGCATTCTTGTAAGCTGCCATAGTAGCGTCCGGAAAGCAGCCATCATACCGATGGCTCCGGGAAGCATTTGTGCACATGGGCAGGCAGACAGAGATCCATAACTGCCCTAAAGCTGCATTTTTATTTTGCTGTTGGCAGTTCCCAGCCACAACAGATTTTTAAAAAACACCACCAAAGACTGGGCGGTCTGATCAGCTTGTTCTTATGACATCACAGGGAACGGGATCATCAGAGTAGGATGGCACTCTTTCTACACTCCTAGCCTTATTGTTTTTGAAGGGAGGCACTGAAACCAAAAAGAACCTTACCAGACTAAGTGAAAAAATAACTTCTCTTTTGTCCAGTTTCTTGTTCTCAGAGATTCTGCCTGTCTGGGAAATGGTGACAGCAGGTAGAAGATCATGGAAAGGAACATCACCAACATTAACAACTGGTTACAAAACTGGTGCAAGGAGAAAGGGCATCACTTTGTGGGGAAATGGCAGACCTTCTGGGAACAGCAGTTCTTTAAGTGTGATGGCCTGCACCTTACGAAGGAAGAGACACAAGTGCTCAGTCAAAGTTCAATGTCCTATTGATCAGTTAAACTAGTGGAGGGGAGGTGCCACAAGCAATCCTCATGATTGGAGTTGCCAACTGCCCTTCCCCATCAACTAGTTCAGTGCCTGGATACCAGATGGAAATCAAAAGTTGGGACAATAAAAACACAGTACAATCTGTTCCACCAGGAAGTTAAACAAGCATTTGTCAATGCCGAATGTTTGCTTGCTGGCATTGGCAGTGGTAGTGTAGAAGTTACAGAGCTGCGTAATAGGAATGGCAGTGAAGTATTGAACTGAAGCCAACACCACCATCACCCTGCAGAGAGTGACAGGCATTGGGGGGTGCGTTTGGGTCGTCAGGCATAACGGCCACGCCATTTCACCACACCCCACCCTGCAGACACTGACAAGTGTCACGGTGTTCCTTGGGGTCTTTGGCCCTTATGCGCACCCCATTTCATTAGGAAATACGGTGAGATGGGTGCGATATAGGAGAATGGGGTGAACTTTGGGGCCGAAGAGTCCAAGGCATACCTCGATGCCTCTCACTGGCTGCAGGGTGTGGAATGGTATGAGCATTACAGGCAAGAATCCCAAGTCACACCCCTGATGCCTGTCATTCTCTACAGGGTTGGGCATTATGGTTGGAAACCCTAATACCTCAGGCATTCGTTGGTATTTTCACTCCAAATTTTCAACATGTTTTTGTGACCCCACCTCATGAACAGGGGGAATATCAGTTTGTTAGCTGAAAGCTGCTTATGCACAGCGACTACGGCATTTAGCACCACAGGTGCAAAAACATTCCGAACAGGATGTAAAAAATGACAGCTGTACTGTTCATGGGGAGGTGTAAAAAATGGCAATGTTGCAAATCTGCAGTAAAAATATTTAAAAAAATGGTGAAGTCACGAGCGTACATAGAAACTGTGCAACGTACACCCGTAATATAATTAGGTTGGGTTTTTTTTTACAGCAGATTGTCAACTCAGGCATTTTGGTGCCTCCGATCGTGAGCAGTATCACCGTGATTTTCTTTATCTGTCCCGAACAATGGTTTCCCACAGCGACCATGCATCTCTGTGCTGAAAGTGTGAAAACACACTTCGGCCATGTTGTGAAAAATGACAGCTGTACTGTTCATAAGGAAGTGTGGAAAAATGCCACTGGTGAAAATCTGGACTGAAAATATTACAAAGTCATGAACTTACGAGGTGCGTGGAAACTGAGCAATGCTCACTCATAACACAGATCATTTATGGACTTTTGTCACCAAATTTTCAACATAGCCATTTTAAGACCTCTGCTCATGAACAGTGTAACTGTGATTTTCTTAATCTGCCTAAACATTGCTTTCGCACACCAACAGCACCATTGTGCGCTACATGTGCGAAAACACATTTTGGGCGACATATGAAAAATGGCAGCTGTACTGTTCATAAGGAAGTGTAATAAAATGGCAATGTTGAAAATCTGGAGTGAAAATATTAAATTTGCAAACTTATGAGCATGGATAGGAACTGCGCAACGCACGCTCTTAAAACAGTCATTTTTAGGAATTTTTTCACCAAATTTTCAACATAGCCATTTTAAGACCTCTGCTCATAAACAGTGTCACTGTGATTTTCTTAATTTGTCCCATACATTGATTTCGCACACCGATTGTGCCATTGTGTGCTACATGGGCAGAAACACGTTTTGGGTGAGATGTGAAAAATGACAGCTGTACTACTCATAAGAAGGTGTGGTAAAATGGCAATGTTGAAAATCTGGAGTGAAAATACTGAAAATTCGCGAACTTATGAGCCTGCGTAGGAACTGAGCAACGCACGCTCGTAAAACAGTCATTTTTTGGAATTTTTGCACCAAATTTTCAACATGGGGTTTTGGGACCCCTTCTCATGAATTATGTCACTGTCATGGCATTATTCAGGCCTGAAGGGTGATTTCGCACAGTGACTGCGGAAATCACCCTCAGTACCGAATAACGCCATGACAGTGACATCAGCCATGAAGGGTCCCAAAACCTATGCTGTAAATTTGGTGCAAAATTCCAAATATGACTGAGATATGCAATAAGTTGAAAACCCCTATCTAGCCCATTATACAGCTTACCGGCATTTCCTCAGTTCAAGGGTCGGCTTTGAAGAGTGCAGACGTGTTCCTGGTCCACCAAGATCATCGCCCGAGCTCCGGAGGTAGTATGGGTGGGGAGGTGGAGAGGCAGGGTGCACAGTGGGTGGGTGCGGGTTGTGGGGGAGCTGGGAGAAATGCCGTGGGACCTTTTTATTTTGCAGGTTTAAAAAAAAAAAAAAGATGACGTGGGATGTTTGCCATGCTGGGGTGGGCTCCCAGCATTGCACAAGGATGGCTGGGGGGGCCGTGGAGCTGACGGGGGATTGGGCACCCCCGTTGGCCACATGATCAGTTGCCACGCTGGGGTGGGCTCCCAGCGTGGCACCCAGTACTGGGGGAGGTGAGGACAGTGGAGCCAATGGGGGATTGGGCACCCCTGCGGGCTATTCTATGATTGCCTGCGGCTGGGGTGGGCACCAGCGCGGCATGTGGAAGGCTTTGGAGGGAGCAAGAGCGCTTCGACGGGATTGGGGAAAACCCTGCCGGCTATACGTGGTGTATGGGGGGAGAGCAGCACGCAGTATGCATGCGCTTCTGTGTCTGTGTGTGTGTATATAGGGGAGCTGCGAGCTGAGCAGGAGATATCTTATCACTGCTCACTGAAGCGTAGCTCCCCCTTTCAACTGTATGCCACTGCATTTTGGAGCTTGTCATAGACAGCTCCAGCATGCGTTGACTTACAGGGGCCGCGCCTGCCAACACACTGACTGAATTGGAGAAGGAGGTGACACACCTCCAAAATCTCGGATGATGGCACTATGTTTCTTGCACATGCATGCATGCAAGCAAACATAAAAAGGGAATTAGACACAAAAAAATCCAAAACAGAACAGGGTAATTGGACTCATCATAAGGAGTACCAGGGGTGGAAGGCATTGTACAATAATGCTCATAGTCTACCAAACAAAATTCCAGAACTCACAGCCATGATGACAGAAGCATAGCTGGACTGGGTTGCAGTTACCAAAACCTGGTTCACCATGAACCACAACTTGGGATGTTAACATTCCAGGTTACACACTTTTCAGGAGAGACCATGAATGGGGGGGAAGGGGCTTTGTATGTAAGGGAAGGAATCTGTGCAACAGAAATCAAAGGGAAGCACAGTACAACAGAGGCCCTATTGGTTACCCTGGGAGCTGGGGACAAAGCCCCCATCTGGGTGGGAGTTATTTACAGACCCCCAACCCAGGAAACTGACACTGACAAAGAGCTCCTGCAAGCCATCTCATTGATGGCAGACAGGGGTGAGTTGCTCTGTGTCGGGGACTTCAACCTTCCAGATCTGGATTGGACCTCTTACAAGACATCCACATAGCAATGCAGAGAATTTCTGTTCACACTGCAGGGAGCAGGACTAAATCAAATGGTGGACTCACCCACCAGGGCAAAGCAACCCTGGACCTGGTGCTCACAAACAGTAGCAGGATTTCAGATGTCCATGTAAGAATAAATATGAGTACCAGTGACCACAGATCAGTCTGGTTATCAGTAAACAAGGCAGAAGATAAAAGCCACACAAAACACTTGACTTTAGAAAAGCAAACTTTCACAAGATGAAATCCAGGATCAGATCCATGCTAGACATCAGAAACATGAGAGGTGTGTAAGACTGCTGGGAGAAATTGAAGAATGCCCTAATTACTGTTACTAAACAGTGCACAAGACATATCAGCAACTCAAAGAGAAGGAAAAACCCTATGCGGTTCTCCAAAGAGGTGACAACCAAAATCAGGGAAGAGAAGAGGGCTTTTAAACAGTACAAGGAAACAGACAGGGAGGAGTACAGGAACAAACTCAAGGAAGTAGGAAAAGCAATTTGGATGGCCAAAGCACAAACTTGAGGAAAGAATAGAGCAAGGTGTTAAGATAGGCAGTAAAACCTTATATAGATACATTTGTGAAACAAGGAAGAGTAAAGGCAGAAAAGTCCAACTAGCCAAGAAGTATGGCCAGATAGTAGAGGAAGACAAGGACAAAACAGAGATGTTAAACAATTCTTCTGCTTAGTCTTCACGATAGAAGATAGTGGAAAAGGACCTCCACTAAATAAGACAGAGCATCATAATAAAGGGGCAGCTATGAGCTCCTTCATGAAAGAGAGGGTCTTTAAAGAACTGAACAAACTTAAGGTAGATAAAGCCATCTGGCCGGATAGTATCCACTCAAGAGTACTAAAAGAGCTTGGGAAGAAATTTCTGTGAATCACTGGAAAGTGGCACAGTACCTCAAGACAGGAAAAGGGCAAAAGTAGTGCCCTTGCACAAAAGTGGAAGCAAAGAGGAGGCAGGAAACTACCGCCCAGTCAGCCTGACCTCTACAGTAGGAAAAATTATGGAAACATTACTAAAGGAAAGAATAGTAGACTACCTCAAGGAAAGTGGAAAACTCGACCCCAAGCAACTTGGCTTCATAGCAGGGCACTCATGCCAAACAAAAATGATTGATTTCTTCAACTGGGTTACCAGAACAATAGATTAAGGTGGGGGCAGTGGGCGTGGTATAATTGGACTTCAGCAAGGCCTTTGACACCATTCCCCACAGGAGGCTCACTAACAAACTAGGACATATTGGAGTCGGTCAGAAAATAATCAACTGGATTAAAAACTGGTTTCAAAATAGAACCCAGAGAGTTTTTGGTAAATGGGTCATTATCAGGAGAGAGAGAGGAGCGACCAGCGGCATTCCACAGGAATCAGTGCTGGGCCCAGTTTTCTTCAACATATTCATCAGTGACATCACCAATGAGCTAAAGGGGGAGATATGCCTGCTTGCAGATGGTACAAAACTCTGCAACAGGGAGGACACGCAGGAGGGGGCCTTAGGTATAGATACAGCCTTCAGAAAAATGGAAGAATGGTCCAAAAATTGCAGTTAAAATTGAATACCAAGAAATGTAAAATAATGCACCTGGGAAAGCAAAACCCGGAAAAACATATGTTCTGGAAGGGCACCAATTAGAAGACAATAACAAAGAGGAATCTGGAGTAATCATTACCAGCGACCTAAAGGTGGTAAACAATGTGAAAAAGCAATGCAGAAGGCAAGAGGCATCATTGGATGCATATGCAGAGGATTATGAGCAAAAGCAGGAGGTAACCATGCCACTCTACAGATCCTTGGTGAGGTCACACCTCGAATGCTGCGTCCAGTTCTAGAGACCTAATCTGAAAAAGTACATGGACTATCTGGATACAGTACAGAGAAGGGCTACAAAGATGGTACAGGAGCTGCACTATGTGAGCCATTCGAGGCAAGACTGAAGGAGCTAAACTTGTTCTCTCTGGAACAGGAAAGAAATAGAAGGGACATGATAGAAACATTTAAATATGTCAAGGGGATTAACACAACTCAGAACAAAAGCCTCTTCCAGGAAAACAGGACGGTGCATACTAGAGGACACAATTTGTGTCTGGTGGATGGCAAGTTTAAAAGCAACTGTAGGAAGTAATTTTTCACTGAAAGAATGATGGACCCATGGAACAATCTGTGGCCTGAAGTGGCAGCATCAAAGTAAGTAGTGAATTCAGGTGCTTGGGACAGGCATTATGAGCAGTTGAGAAATACAACAAAATAATACATAAAATGGGAGGCAGGTAACTACCCAAGGCAGACTAGATGGATCACAAGGTCCCCATCTGACAACACTTTTCTTATGTTCTTAAATGGAGGCACTTTATGTCAAAATGTAAATTCCCAAGCTTTTAGCAACCTCCACACCTTTATGTGCTGTGCTAGATGTTGTCCTGTTTTAGATATGGCCATTAATGAGTATGAGGTCAGCAGGATGAACTGAATGTAATAATATGCAGACACTTTAGTGGAGATTTAAAAGGAAAATTACTTGTTGGAGCTTTTGGTATGGCCCTTGTGGGCTGCCATTTAAAGTTTCATATGGACAGGTTGCTAAAAATATGAGTATGGAAGAACTTTTGAGAGATTTGGTTTTCTCTGAGATTTTTATCTTATGTACATTTTTATCTAAGTACTTTATATTTGTAACATGTGCCGATGATTTGCATATTGATATGTATATAAGAGGCACGTTTGGTGATGGGAGGTAATTCTGAGGAAGCTTGGCAGAGCCTGAGTGAAACATCAGTATTTAGTGGCACAGCTGTGATGTCATTGGTCCATGGATTGTTTCCACACACACGTTGTGGATGATATACTGCACGTTTTTGTACTAAATAAATGATAAGAATTGCTTTTTATTCCATTTACTGTGTGAAGTTATTGCTGCAGATAGCTTTTTTTTTTTTGGTGTCTACTGCTCGTTTATAATGTAAGTAGCACCACAGCATGTTCCTGGAGCTGGCTGTTTTTTGTTTTGTTTTTTTGTAAAATGCATAATCCATTATGACTATTACATCACTTTTGTCTGCATTTTTGATGATGATTTGGTAAACATTTTCCAATGATCTGAGTGCCAGACTGAAACATAGAAACATAGAAGCTGTCAGCAGAAAAGGACTTCTTGCCACATCGCCTGCCTAAAGTCACTACCTACTGTGCTACCAGATCTCCAGCCTTACCCCCTCCCAGCTCTGTTACTAGGGTCCCTTGTGTCTATTCCATGCATGTTTGAATCCTGTTACCATTTTGATGCCCACCGCCTCTGCTGGGAGGCTGTTCCAGAGATCCACCACCCTTTCCGTAAAGAAGTATTTCTTCACATTCCCTCTAAGTCTCCCCCAGCTTCATATCATGCCCCCTTGTCCTTGAGCATCTCTTTCTGTGCAAAATACCCCCCTCCTGTACCTTATTTATACCTTTGAGATATTTGAATGTCTCTACCATGTCTCCCCTTTCCCTCCTTTTCTCTTGAGAGTACATGTTTAATTCTTTGAGTTTTTCCTCATTGGGCTTCTGATGAAGGCCATGACCACTTTGGTTGCCCTTCTCTGTTCAGCCTTCACCCAATCTATGTCTTTCCAGAAATGGGGCTGCCAGAACTGGACACAGTACTCCAGGTGGGGCCTCACCATCAATCTATGCAGGGGTAACACTACCTCCCTCTTCCTGTTGGTGATACCTCTCCCTATGCACCCCTTCATTCTACTAGCCTTTCCCACTGCCTTATCTCACTGCTTTATTACCTTCAGGTAATCAGATATGATGACCCCCAGGACCCGTTCCTGTTTTGTGATTACCCCCTTCCCAAATTATACATTGCCCTTGGGTTTCTGTCTCCCATGTGCATTATTTTGTACTTTTTGGTATTGAAGACTAGTTGCCAAACCCTTGACTAGTCCACTAGCTTTGAGACTGAAATAAATATTATATGTTTTCATTCTATATGTTGTTTTAACTCCTTCACCAGTTTGTCAACATCCTTCTGTACAAGTTAGATGTAAGTTTCAATATCTGCAGGTATAACTCTAGGTGGTAGGTACTGTGATTTAATATTAAGTACCTTTCTAAGTTTAAGTTGTCTTTTTGTGTGTCACTTACAACGCTGTCCGTATCCAAGTTTTCAAAAGTGTCTGAGCCTGATTTTCCAAAAATCTTATGTAGGTCTAGCTGTAAGTGAAAAGGGTTCAATGTGGTGTGGGGACTAAATGAGAGACCTTCATTAAGAACCTCTAGTTCATCCTCAGTAAGTATTCTTTTTGATAAATTGTACGCTATTTATTGTTGCTGCAGAGTAACACTGGGGTCTGTGGCAGTGCCTCCATTTGTCCTCTGTATCTCCTGTTTCTCCCATCTGGTTTGACGGAAAGCCCCTTTAGCCCCATTCCCACTTCCTCTGGAACCTGTTTCCTCCACTTCTTCCCCCCAAAACCCTTCTGGTATTGAGGATTTGGGTTCCTGTCACTATGTCCAATGGACAGAGGCTACTGTTTAAGTCGGGATCATAGTTTTTTCTATAGGGAGCCCTCTATATGTGAGGTCTTCCTTTGGCTCAGCAATTTTACTTTTCCTTCTTGATAATCTATATGATCACATCTAAATTTCTTGATGTTCTGTGTTTTATAGTGTCCTCCAAGTTCCCAATGCCCTTTAATTATTCTTTGTATTGTTTTTATGCCTGGCGTGTCTGTTCTGTCAGCTAGCTAATTTTCTGTTTATCTAATTTCTTCACCAGTCTTGTCACTGTGTCTAGTTTAGGACTCAATAACAGCCAAAATGAAGTCATCAAATGTTTTATTACATAGGTCATCCATTTATTCTCCAGTATTATATTGATTTATTTGACAATTGGTGACTGAGAAAGGCACACTGAGCCAAGGCTGGGTTCAGATGCAACCTGAGGGAAAGGGACATGGGGTATTTATTTATTTAGTTTTTGTTGACCGGATAAGTGCACTAGATAAATCCTGCCTATTTTCAGGCACGACCCGGGGGAAGGGGATACAGATGAATGTCAACTGACCTTGAACCAGATTAAGCTGTCGGTGGTATTTTTAGTGAATGAGGGAAATTTGGCCAGGACACCAGGGAAATTCCCCTGCTCTGCTGGTGCATGGCCGCCAGCAGGAGTGCTGGTCAGTCTTCCAAGATGGACGCTATAGAGGTGCAACAGCAAGATCAGTCTGCAGATGTGGAGGAGACCGTGGAAAATGCTGTTTTGCAGGTTACATTTCCTTCAGCAGATTTGGATGATGCAGAGTTTTATGGATGCTTTATCTTCCTCAGAGGAGCCCTTGGTATCAATGAGCTTCACAGAGTCAGAAAGCCACTAAGTTTAATTTGCAGCCTCCGCTGCTGCTTGTCGCGGTGAACTCAGATTCTGTTGCCCCTTTAAAGAAAGCACTGCCTCAGCATGACGTCGGCGCTGTGCTACACGGAAGTGTTTCAGCAGGACAGCAGCGTCAGCTGCGAAAGGAGAGCGCTTCACACCAAAAGGAACGGAGCATTTCCAGTCCAGGCAATGATACAGGTCAGTCGGGGTGTCTTTTCCTAAGCTGAAGCTGCGCTCGTTTTTGACTGTTCGGTGTTCTATCGGGATCGGGAGAGGCAAATTGTAATGGAGACGAGAAAGAACTGATACAGAGCCTCATAGTGTTGGCAAAGCCCTAAACTCTCAAAACAAGCGGGTTTGTCTTTTCTCCTGAAAATTTTGCCACTCCTGTAACTTATCAAACGCAGCCTAATAATCAAGAGGAGGCAACCACATTTTCTTTTGAGAGCGTAAGGTGGGAAAGCAGACATTTCATTACAGCATTCAAAAACCGCTTTACCTCAGCCCATTAAGTCACACCCTAATGTTTCAACTCCTTCTTCTAGCCATGATAGTTCATGGACTCCTGCATCAGCTTTAATGGCAGCAGGGTGGAAACAGAACTCTTCAGGAGAATGGGCAGCTGATTTGACATGGGATTCCTCCTTTGACTTAAATTCTCATTCTCCTAGGTGGAACCCAGAAAAGCCTATACAACAAGTTGAAAACAGGGGTTCAGATACTACTGACTCAGTCCACACGATTTCTCATTCTAAAGACAATAATGTTTCTTCTGAAACTAAGATTCCTGTATCTGATCAAAGACCTTTATTGTCTGAGTTATTTGCAAAAAATAAACGTGAATCCGACCCTAGACGGAATGCGGTTCGCATCAGATACAAAGGGGGAATGGTTGATAGGCCTGATAGAAGCTATGTTGGGAAAAGATTAATTAAGGAATCTCTGCATTTCTCTCCAAGAGATGTCTTTGCCATTATTAATATTTCGGGAGAGGACAATTATGATGTTAGCTTTCGATCCGCTGCCTTATTAGAGTTATTCTGGATAAGATATAATCAGGTTAAATTTTCTCCAATTTGGTCCCCATTTATGATTATTCCTCTCTCTCAGCCTGCTATTAAATTTGTCACCATAATGTTCCGCAATGAAGGAGTGCTAGTTGATGATATTACATATTGGTTATCTAATAAGTGTGATATTCAGGGAGACCCGGAGCCTATATTGGATTCAGAGGGCTTTTGGACAGGGGGGTGGAAATATAAGGTAAAATTAAGGCAAAATGAGAATGGTTTTATGCATATCCCTAATTCCTTTTTGTTAGGCCGAGATAGGGGTGTTTGCTTTTATAGTGGCCAGCCAAGGGCCTGTTATAGATGTGGCTCACGAACTCATTTGTCAAATGTCTGTGATAGTCCCAGATGTGATAATTGAGGTGAAATCGGCACACACTTATTCAGTGTACAAACCCTACTAAATGTGATTTATGTGAAGGTAGTACCCATGTGTTTAAAACCTGCCCTTGGGCAGCAAGGAACAAATTGTCTGGGAATAGTACTGAGCAATTGATTCAGAAAGCTCAGGATGGCCTACTCTCACACCCTATTTCCACACCCCTTGGGGAATCCTCTCTTGATATAAGGAAACCTGTCCCTTCCTCTACACCTGGTTCGGCCCCCCCCACCTCCCTTACAGCCTGATCAGTCTAGTAGTACACCCTTACAAGACTCTTTACTAGCCCTGAACGTAAAACCTATTTGTTCTGCTGAGCATTCAGTCCAGAACATAGACCCACCCCCCCTCCTAAAACAACTTCTTCCTCTTTACCCCGTCGAAGGTCTACAAGGAATTTAAAAACTGTCCCTGACACATCACTTGACTCAGTGGAAACCACTAACCCTTTCTCTCTTCTAACTTCTTGGGGGGATACAGAAATGGATGTTGCAGACTCAGATTCCCAAATTTCTACCCAAGATCCCATGGAACCTTCTCAGGGTCCTTATAAGGAAAAGAAAAAGAAAAGGAGAAAAAAATGAAATAATTTACCTTTCATTGCACATACATGGGCTTTCTATGGGCTTCCTTGAATGTACACAGTATTTTAAATGGAGCTAAATGAAAGGCTATTTTTCATATGTTACATGATTCTAAAATATCTATCTGTTTTTACAAGAAACCTGGATGCTCTCTAAAGAACATATTACAGCCTTTAAAAAGATTGGCCCTAGGGCCCTTCTTTCTAGTCCTTTGGACAAGATAAAGCAGATGGCATTGGCATTCTCTTTGCTTCTTTCCAGTTTAAACTGCATAAGTTGATTGATTGCATTCCTGGCAGGGTTTTGATTGTAGATTGTTTTCTGGAATCTGTTTTATATAGATTAATTAATATTTACAATCCACAAGTTAAAACAGCTAGAATTGCTTGCATGAAATCGATACAACCTTTCCTAATTACCACAAGGCCAGTCCTATGGGATGGAGATTTTAATTGTGTGCTTATTGATAAGAGACCAATTGGTAAAAATATATTGTGATTCTAACTGTTTACAAACCATCATAAGGGATGCAGATCTTAGGATTTGTAACCACTTAGAATCAAACCCCCAAAAAGTACATTTTATAAAGGAAGTAATGGTACCTGTATAGACCTTTTTCTTCAAAAATATTCATATTTCTCATTTTGAGACAGCCCTTTGAATTTTCAGATCATCTCCTCATAAAAACAGCAGTGGAACTTCCTGTTAATTATAAGCCCTTTAAAACTAGATGGAGGCTAAATATTTTATCTTTACAGGAAGATTTTGTTCGGCATTCCATAGTGAAAATCCTTATTGCCCGATTGTCTGTACAATGTTTATATTCGGATTTAGGGATTTGGTGGGAAGAAACCAAATTGGATTGTATGGAATGGTTTAAAACCTATGGGCAAAAGATGCAGAATGAGAAATTTCTCAATTATCTGACATTACAATCTAAATTACAGTCGCTATTAACAAAAGCTAATACTTCTTGGAAGATCTATCTTCTTTCATAAAACATATAAAATTACAGATGAGGAAGTTCCAATATGATCGAGCTAGAACCCTTCAGCCTTAATAAATAACTATACTTCTAAATTGGTGATAGGAGACCGTTTAGTCTGTGTAAAACTGTACAAGAAAATACTAATTTGGAATTTTAGTCAGCAACTCAAAACATTATTCTGCCCCTTCAGATATTTACTCTATTCTCTTCGACATTTTCAGAATCTGGGTCCTAGATTGAATTTCAATCTGATGCCTTTCAAGATTTTTGAAAGAAGTGACAGGCCCTATTATTGATGCCTCAATTACAGAATATATTACTAATCCTTTTTCAACACAAGAAATCATCGATGTTATTTCTAACCTAAAGTTAAATGTGTCACCTGGGGTTGATGGGCTATCTAATGCCTTTTATAAAACCTTTGTAAAGGAATTAGCTTCATGTTTATGTGGAGTTTTTAATTCCTTCCTTTCTGGAGGTAAGATTCATCCAGCATTTACAAAAGGGTTACAAATTTATATTTTTAAAAAAACAGGAGACAAAAGTGATGTTAAAAACTGGAGACCTATCACTCTGTTGAATTCAGATTATAAGATTTTGCAATGTTACTTAATAATAGACTTAAATCATAGGCCAGTTTAGTGATATCTCCAGTACAGTATTGTGGAGTTCCTCAAAGGAGGATACAATCTGTTCTTTGTTATATTAGAGATTTGATCGAAATCTTAACTTATAGCAAACAGACTGGAATTTTATTATCCTTAGACTTAGAAAAAGCCTTTGATAGGGTTAGCCATCCTTTCCTATTTCAAACTTTAGCCTTTTTAGGAATGCCTTCTAGTATCTTAGAAATATTACAAAATCTATACTCCCATTCCATAATCTGCCCAGTTATTAAAGGAAAATTGGGAAAGGTTGGACGTTGAAAGCTGGTGTTAGACAAGGTTGCCCTCTGAGCCCTTTATTATATATTTGCTCCTTAGAGCCCCTTATTAGGAAACTACGGTCGGTTTATTGTTGGGAGGGTCCCAATATTCCTTTATCTAATTTTTTTATGAATATTCAAGTTTATGCAGATGATATCTGTTTATTTTTTAAACAGCAGAATCAGCTAGAGGTATTTTTTCAGTTATTTTACAGATATGCGACTTTATCTAATGCTAAAATTAATTTTCAAAAGTCTAAAGGGTTATTAATAGAGCAAACACGTTAACTCCTTTGTGCACAGAAATATTACATTTTCCTCAGTACCTATTTCCATTTTGGGAATTCTTTTGTTCCCAAAATTTGTCAGAGCAGAATTGGCTTGCAGTATTACAAAAGTTGATGGAAAGTCCAGAGGTGGAAACATTATAAATTCTCTAAACTGAAGAAAGTTCAGATTTTAAACAATTTTATTACCCTGTCTGCAATATTTGGCATTTTGTATCCTGTCCGACTAACCTAGAAGTTAAATTATACAGTATTAGCTTTCAGTTTTTGGGAAATAGGTTAAACCCTATTAAAAGATGTTATACTTATTTGGAGAAAGCTAAAGGAGGGGTAGGGATGATAGATCCAGTAGTCTTCTGTAATTCCCTTTCTCTCCTTCTCCCTTTGGAATTGTATCTTAGCCCCTAATGTCCCAGAATCTAGCTGGTTGAAATTTTGCTAGATAATTATTTATCTAAATAGATTGGCACTGCTCCAAAACCTCATGCTTCTTTTGTACTCCCTCTTTTCAAGCCCATAGTTCGAAATTGTATGGGTGGCAGTTGTCTAAAACCCAAATCATTAACTCCCCCAAAAAACTTTATTCGGCTATTATCTCTCAAATTTACCCTCTTTCCCCTGCATTTAAAAATTGCCCTAGTAATACGAATCACCTTGTGTTAGAGCAATTAAACAATCCCCGTTTACCCCCATACATGTGGGAAACGCAATGGTTAATCATGTATGGTCATCTTCAGGTTAGAGGAACAGCTAAGTATAAGATGAAAGAAGAATGGTTTTGTCCTTATTTAGAGTGTATAGCTCAGGAAGAAACGATGGAACACTTTTTTTTACATTGTTCTTTTGCCTCCAGATTATGGGTGTATTTAGCTATTATTTGGCATTTCCCATGGTTAAAGTATTTAACTTATGACTTATTAGTGCTGGGGTCTTTTCCCCCATGTTTAGCTAAATTTCATACCTCTACATTACAGATTTTTTTAGCATGCTTAAGGTTTTGTTTATGGCACGTGAGATGCCAGTGGGTATTGTATCAGAAAAAAATGACCTTTATAGGTTTCAGCCAATATGTTATTTGCGAATTGAATAAAGTTTATCAAAAAGATGCTCAGATCCATGATATTAGGAAAGTTAAATTTTGGTGGAAGGGGTTTTCACATATGATAAAATTTAAATGAAGTTTCAGTTTCTTTAGTTTGATTTGAAAACTTTGCAGAAACTGTTTTTTCTCCCTTAATTTGGTTTGTTTTCAGTGATTGACTGTTCTTTTCTTATTGACTACTTGCATATGATTTTGTTTTTCTTGATGTATTTTGTACATGGCTTATTTCAATAAAGAAGCAAATTACCCCTACTCTTTTCGATAAGTGCCAGGGGATCTTTAACATCCACCTGAACTACCACCAATCTGGGCAGATGGGACCTCGGTTTAACATCTCATCAAAAGACAGCACCTCAGAAGTGCAGCACCCTCTCATGCTGCACTACAGTGTCAGTACTGGGATATTAACCCAAGTGCCAGATGTGGGAACTGAACCCACAGCCTCTGATCTCCGGCCTCAGAGGTGAGTGTGCTACCTACTGAGCCACTGACACTATGTATAAAAATACATAGCCCATACACAGTCGCAATTATAGTAAATTGCAGTCAGAAAACATGATGAATGCAGGTATAACTGCTAAATGAATAAGCAAGGCAAAAAACAATCATGTCAGTCGCACCTATGCTGGGCTAAGATTGGAATTGCAAGGAAAATGTCAGGAAGTGAGAAGCAGGATCGGGCAGGGAGGAAGGATTTCAACTGATACCTGAGGAGCCAGGGAGGCAGTGAAGCAGAGAGATGTGGGGGGATGGTTCCAAAGTTTGGGAAAACAATAGGAAAAGGCTGATTTTCAACAGAGGAGCAGGGATAAGGAATAGTGAAGGTGTGAGGATCCATGGAGTGCAGGAAGCAACAAGCAAAGGGGATGATGGAGATGAATTATGAAAGGTAAAAGGAAAGGGACCCAAACCAGTATTTGGATATGAAGGTAGTGCAGTGGATCTGGTGACATGAGGGTAGTGGGAGAATGGATAAGGAAGAATAAAGTCAGCAATGATGACTATGGGGGGGAGTTCATAGCAAAGCAACAAAAGGATTTGCAGAGGGTGTTCAGTCTGGCCAAATAGGTGGCGGGGGTGATCCCATAGACCATGGCCACATAGTCGAAGACCAGGAGCACTATTTTGATAACAAGATCTCAACATACCTGCTGAGACAATCTTTATTGTGGTACAAGGCACCAAGTTTAGGGCAGAGCTTGGCATGAATGGTGTCATTGTGGGCAGAGAAGTCAAGCTTGCTGTCTAGCAACACACTAAGGTACTTGAAAGATTGAACCACTTCTAAAGGAATGCCATCTAAAGTGGAGAAAACTGGCAGAGTATGGAGTCTGACCAGTTTCTGGCTGGTGCCAAAGATCATGGACATAGGTTGTTTTTTTTGTGTGTTGACCCAGAGTCGGTTAGATTGGAATCAGTGCAGGACATTGTGGAAGTCTTGCTGGAGCAGACCTTTCACAGCTGTAGTAGAGGAACAGGATATGTAGATGACTGTCATCTGCATACATGTGAATATGTGAGTGGACACAGGCAGAGGGAGGTCATTAAGAAAATGGAGAAGAGTATGGTACCCAAGATAGAGTGTAGTATCTTTAGATCCTAAATTTGGCTCCAGTGTTACCCATAGCCCTCACTGTGTACTCTTCTGTTTACATATTCAACAAGTGTTATTGAATGCCATTCTAATTTAAATTCCTTGATTTTAATTGTTCAGACCTGTTGAGAATAGTTTTTGATGTATTAGTACTGGAGAACTGGCATTTAGTTTTACATTTTGAATATTATCTGTTCTTCACCTGTTTGTGATAAAGTGACAAAGTTGGTTTCAATTGGTACTGTGCTACCCATAACACTTAATATATCTATTCCAGCTGCTAAGTATTTTAGTAACACAGTAGAGGGCACATATAGGTAATAATGAGGCACAGTAACTTTACAATCCTGAAATACTAATCAAACTGATGATATCCTGGGCAAAGTTATAAGGAAATACTCCAAATACCCAAAATATGACCTCCTCAAGTCTAAGAGAAACACTAGTAGTTGAGAGCACACTACCCTCCCATTGGCTGGTGTTCCAAGTACAAAGAATGAGGCCCATGTTGCAGTGACGCCCTCTTTAGCCTATCTTCAGTTCACAGCAATGTCCTAGTCACTCTGTGTTGGATTACAGTTGGAGTCTCCTGGAAAGGATCCTGCTGCATTCCACAGTAAATAAAGTTACTGCCAGTCTGGCTCCAGGCACCTGCAATGATAAAGAAAGTTGTAGGAGCCTTTTCCAACTATGGCATGAATACGGAACCACAGTTGCTGGTAATAAGGCCCATTCACTAAGAACATAACATTATTTTTATAAAGCAGACTTTTATTTTATATTAAATTGTGAGTTATTCAAATGCCAATGTTTTGTGAGGTCTGTTTACTCCTTCAGGGCTCTGTACAGTGTAAACAAATAATAATAATAATAAGAAGAAGAATCAGCATTTATATAGCACTTTTCATACATCCAAAGCACTTTACAAGCAATGCTAGACTGGTAGTGAAGTGACTGAATGTGTGGTGGCGACCATATCGCGATCATTACCCACACACAGCCTGGATAATTGCATGAACTGGTTTATGGGAAGGGAATGTTGGCCAGGACACCGGGAATGTTCCCTACTCTTTGCGAAGAGTGCCCTGGGTTCTTTTACTTCCACCTGGACAACACCAGGATGGGCAGAAGGGACCTTAGTTTAATGTCTCATCCGAAGGATGGCACACCCCAGCAGTACAGCACCCTCCAATACTGCACTCGGATGCCAGGGATTTTTAGGTGCAAGTCCAATCCTGGTGTGACGAACCCATAACCTTTGGTCCAGAGGCGGATGTGCACAACTGAGCCACACTGACACCTGATAATAAAAGAGAATTCATATACTATACTTTATTTTTACTTACACCCCATTGTTAATTGTGTGAGACATGGGTGCTGCACAACCCATAATAAAATGATCACATAAACATAATTATTTATTTACTTTGAAGAATTATAACATGTAGACACTATATTAGATGTGACCTTATTAGATCACTGTTCCACAATCATTCTTAATTTCAAAAAGCAAGTTCCATATTTCAGTCAGTCTCTACACAGTACCTTACGGTTTATAGCTATATTTAAGTGATAATATTAAGTTTTGAGGACTATACGAAGCAATAACCGGCTTCTGTGGATGATTAAATGCTGAGGCAAAGCTGAGGTGTTTAATCCCCACAGAAGCCGATTACTGAGTACCTCCTCAAACATAAATATACTATTATACCACTAAATTTGTGGTAAAAATTTATTTTCAGTAGATTTTAAATTTTACTCGGGTGCGTAATATCTCCTCTGTGCGTCAGTGACCTGTAGTGCTGCAGGAGCACGTATGAAGCTGGTTCATCACTAACTGATAATTTTCGGGTTGTATGTGTAGAATTAGTAATATCAAAGACTTAAAGCCAGAGAGATTATTTGCAAGTTGGTCCCATTCAAAAGCGAGTGCTAAAACCCTTTTTATTTTCTCTTGAGAAATGAAATTTGTGATTTTGGACATGCACATTACTGAAGCAGGTAATGTGTATGTGCAGATTCGCAGATTCTATTTGGCAACAGAAAATAAAAAGGGTTTTAGCGCCCTTGTGGACAACATCAAATAACTGAATAGTGTCTGATATTACTAATTTCACACATACAACCTAAAAATCATCAGTTAGTGATAAACAAGTTTACTTGCCCTGAAGCAGTGCAGGTGACAGTCGCCAGAGGAGATATTACGCACTGCAAATTACTTTTAGGTGTGGTGAAATTTTGTTTTAGTAAAGAAATCAGTGGCAGGATGGACTTAGTTACAAAGGGTGACTAAATAAGATTCAGTGTGTGTGTGTGTGTATACAAGTGTGAGTGGAGATGGAAGGAAATGTGGATAAGCAGATGTGGGCATGGTTAAAATGAATAAACTACAGTGGAAAGGCAATTAAACTACTGTGGGCGTGCCTATATCTGAATAAACTACTGTGGGCATGTAGGTGGTAGTTTGTGGGAGAATAACTGTCAATTTTCCTGTGTTGTGATTGGCTGAGAGTAGATACCTGTGGTATAATACCTGATAACCTCCTTGTAAGTAAGAAACTAAAAATGCCATATGTTCTTTATAGAGGTTTTTTTTTTTTTTTACTTTCTTTTTATCCCCCCTATCGCCCTGTCATTCCACTCCTTCGGGCTCGCTCATGCTATCCACCCCAACACACTGAGTCTGCCCCTAGAGTGCCTATGGATGACTCCTACCTTTCCTCCCTGTCTTTTGTGGAGCACCTGGCACAGCAGGGTCTGTCCATGGTTCCTGGACTGGGCGGCTGGAGCGGCCGTCATCTAGGACCGCCGAGGTTGGTTTCCATTTTTTCTGTGCTTCCCATCTCTCCCTCTGAGGATGCTGGCTCAGGCAGGAGTGTGCTGGACACACCTGCCAAGTGCCTAACAGCTTCCTCCCTCCCCAGCTCCCCTGTAGGAGCCGCCAGTGCCCCAAAAGACAGTGCTTCCACTGGCCCCCGTGGGCATCAGGTGTGTTAAGCACCCTTGGTAACCCACCCTGAAGGAGGAGAGCATCTGTTGGGATGCTCAATCCTCCTACCCCCTGCCAGTCCCCGACAACCTGAGTCCGTACTCGAACCTGGGTCACCGGCATGATGCAAGGTGTGGTGCCCAGCGCCTCAACCCTCAGCACCACCAGACCGGCAAGTGTTCATCTTTTTATTTAAATATTCCTGCCTTCTAGAGCCTGCTAGCCTCTGTGGAGCACTGTGAATTGGAGACAATGAATATTCATAGGATAGGTATGCTTGTAGCATCACTTAAAACTGCTCATTATTCTATAGTTAATATTTCCACTCTCCTGCAGATTAACCCCAACAATGATTATGATATTGTTTGTTTTGTCTATTTAAAATCTGGTAAGACCTTGGGCCAAAGGCCCATTTACAAGGGCAACCAGAACATATACCAAAATTCAGAACATACATACATCCAAAGGTGCATACGTAAGGTGATACATCTAACCAGAATAACATTTATATTGACATTTAGTGAAGAGATAATGTTTTAAAGCCTGTTTAAAACTCAAAACTGTGTTACAAGCACCAGTTAAAGACATAGATAAGGAATTGTAAAATGGGTACTTTAAAAAACATTGTTTATTGGAAGGTAGATGTTAGATACACTGTTTAAAACACTGTTACCTTATGCTTACTGCACTGTTTCTATAAACATAGACATTACTTGTGCTTTCAAAGCTGCGTTCATTTTAGTAAAACTCACTCTGCTGCCGCTTTACTTCCCTATATTTAGGCAGTGCTGTACTGCTAAAAAGTAAAGGAGGGAATAATAGCTTGGTCAGTATGTTTTAAGTGCAAGACTGCTGAGCTTTTAGGATTCCAAAATTGTTTCACGTTTACTCTGCTGCAGAAATCCAGACTGTACGCACCTTGTTCCATTTCAGGTTTTCGCCCTGTATTCAGGGTTTTGACTGTTTGTAAAGTGCTGTTGGTGCTGCAAAGTCAAAGAAGAAAGGTCTCAGTAAAGTTTAGTTCCCATGATAAGCTTTGGATGTAGAGCCCATGCCACTGCTAAGGAAGCACTACAGTCTGGAGGTGCTACCAAACTTTGCATTATCAAGATATGCATATTTTTTTTCTTTTTAAACAGATTCAGTTCAATGAAAAGCTTATCACAGGAACTACACTCGGACCCTGTTCCCCCACTGCCAATCATCTGGTAACCATGCCTCCAGTAGGTGCTCCCCTCCCTGCTATCCCACCATGGGAAGAAAGCATTGGAGGTGGTCTCAGGGGAACAGGGGTTGGTGGAGTTGGAGGCCACTCTAAGATGGCCTGGACAGTGGGCAACAGTGTGGCTATGGAAGGAGGGTAAAGTACTGATGAAAAAGGGAGGGCATCAGTATTGGTGTGATGTCAGCTCTAATCCACATGCACGGTCTATGTGTTCCCCTTATTTCGAGCACCCTGCCTGGTGGACCTCATGCTGTTCTGAGTGCTTATTGCCTTCCACCTTTACAAAGTTCTGCCTCCTAATTCTCCCCTGTGGGTCTGCAATTTTGTTTGGCTTTGGTAGCCTCCACCATACTATAGGTTTGTGGAGCATGTGATAGCCCTGTTTACATGCCCTACAGCCAGCATCATATAGCCGCTCCATGAGGTCCAAGCACAGAAACCACTGCTTTAGCACATCAAAACTCCATGCCCAAGTTGAGTTTGCTTTGCACTGCAGATAGCCACTCCTCTCCTGCACTGCTCAGGTGCAGAATGTCAGTTAAGATGTACATCTTCAAGGGATATCCACTGCCTCTGCAGGAAGAACAGAATATTTTGCAGACATTCATTACACACACATATTTACTTCCCTTGCATCCTACAAAGAACCAAGTCACCTCCCCAGGGAAGTGGGCAACTACATTGGTTATAATAGCTGCATTTCATGTCACTTCATAGTAAGTAAGTCCTTTTGTTCCTATGCAGTTTTGAACTGCCACTGTGCCAGAATGACCATGTGTGTAAAGTCTAGTAGATATCAGATAACTGATAGTCTAGTAAGCCAACCACCTTTAGGAAGTGGGCCATGTGAAAGAAGTCCTCTCTTGTACCATTAAGCTCCTCAGATGTCCTTGAGGAATGGATCAGCTCTCCAGATGTGGCCATATGGCCTCCAAGAGTTTGATGATGCAACAACAGACTGCTGACTCATTGAACAGCCATGACGGAGGTATTACAATCCCTAGTTTTGGGCACATTAAATGCATGAAGTTGTGTCCCCACATTCCATGTCCAAGGGCAGTATGCTCTCCTGCACCTACCTGTACTGCTGTTGGTTGCCCCTCTGAGCAGGTTCAGGATGGTGCTACATCTAACCTGACCAGCCTCCATCATCCCTGCCTGTTGTGGTTGTTTCTCTGCCAATCTGCCTCCAATTTGCCATCATCAGCAATAGAATCCATGCATAGCGACATCTGTAGATTTTCAGAGTCTAGCCCCAAGTGTTCTGGCATTTGTTTTCATTTTTACCTGTTTTGTTTTGACTGAAATCATATTATATCATTTTTCCATTACAGCTGATGACTCACTTAGTCGTCTACAGAAACCAATGATGTACTATTTTTGTTTACACTTTTTTTTTCAACTTTCTTTATGCCCCCTACTCTCTGATCTCCTGGCCTGTCTCCAGCGTGGTCTCTTGGGTATGGCCTTTCTCCTGCACACCTGAAGCTCCCTCACCTTGGTTTTGGGCCCATCTTCTCTCTGTCACCTCTGACCACCCAACCCCCCCAGCTCTGTGCCCCCTGAGACCACTGACTCCTACTGGCGCTCTATCTAGAATTTAGTAGAGCAACCTGGGATCAGATGGAGAACCAGTCATCAGCTGGTAGGATCCAGTACTGTGCATGGGGATAGCCCACTGGACCCACCTTAGCATACCAGGTGACCGGGGCTTTTCTGCTTTCTGTCCCCACCCCCAGGCTTGGCAGTGCAATGCTCCCACACACATTCACAGGAGTGCTGCCACAGTCAATCCTTACTGAGATCTTGATTGTGCCTGCACCCCCAGTCTCCACTGAGGGTCACCAGACAATAGGATCTAATACCCCATCCCTCCCAGAAAAGGACAGCTGTCCTCTGGACACTTAATCCTTTCCTTCCTTACTGACCTTCGATAACCTGAGTCCACTACCGAACCCAGGTCACCAGCACGGTGCGAGGTAAGGCATCCAGTGTCTCAGCCCTCTGTGCCACCAGGCTGGCTTTTGTTATTCACACTTCCATAGAAACATAGATAACTTCGATAAAAACATAGAAACATAGACACTGACAGCAGATAAGGACCCCTTGGCACACCTAGGCTGCCCATTTTCCCAACCTACTATAACATCATAGACACTACTTGATTACAGTATTTTATTATCGGTGAGATGAGGCTAAGTAACTTACCATTCAGTTATCCATTAAGTTTTTAATAATTGAGCATATGATCAGAAAGACTACCCAGTTTGTAGTCTTGTGAGTTCTCTTGCTATTTAATGCTGAATTAAAAAAAGGAATGACTAGTCCACAAAAAACTTACTGCTTTTGTTCTCTTTTCAGTGAGGTAAAATGAGGTAACTTGATGACTGCACTTCGTTTACCACTTACGAACAGGCTCAAAAGATGCCGCAGATAATCACCATGGTTATGGGACATATTTATGAGTGTTTTTGGTGGATAACTTTTTATGACTCCTTGCCAGACCAAATTTGCATTGGTCCAAACCCAAGAATGACAAAAAGGTTGGCTGTTGTTTTGTCACTGACTGAATGCATGCACAGCAGTTGTATCAGTTCAATACTACCACCGCATTAATTAAGCAACTATGGCAGACAAATGCTTTTGTTTCATATACAACAGCAGCTACTGACACAAGTCTGAGCAGTCTGAAAATCTTCTAATGTAAGATTATTTTTAAACATTTGAAAGAGATAGCTGGTGTGAGCAGTTCACATGAGAGGGTGGTAAACACTCTTCCCTGCCTTAACCTGCTTCCCCTGTTAATGCATCTAAACTAAAAATAATCTTCACTTTATATAGAAACATAGACTTTGATGGCAGATAAGGACCGCTTGGCCCACCAGTCTGCCCAATTACCTACCTATTGGATAAGCTGCAGATCCTAGTTAACCAATAGCCTACTTCCTCCTACCCCCCAAAACAGAATTGCCTTAAGTCTGTCCCATGCATTCTTGAATTCTCCCACTGTTTTTGACTCTACAACCTTCTCAGGAAGGCTGTTCTATGCATCCACCATCCTTTCAGTGAAAAAATACTTCCTCACATTGCCTCTGAGCCACCCCCCCATCTTCAAATTGTGCCCCTTGTTCTTGCACATCTCTATTTCTGAAATATGCTACCCTCTTGAACTTTGTTGATTCCCTTGAAGTACTTGAACGTTTCTGTCATGTTTCCCCTCTCCCTCCTTTCCTGGATGGTATACATATTAAGCTCCTTTAAACTCTCTTCTTATGGCTTCTGGTGCAGACCCTGCACCATTTTAGTTGCCCTCCTCTGGACTGCCTCCATCCTGTCTATGTCCTTGTGGAGCTGGGGGGCCTGATTCTCAAAGCCCTGCATCTGATGCAAGGTGCTTGCATCAAACAGATATGGTGCAAGGTGTACCTTGCATCCAGGGCAGCCTACATGCAATTCACAAAGGTGGCCTGCATCGGCCACAGGCTGCCTGCCCCAAACAGATCATGTGCCACCCTTGTGCCCAGTAATGGGCTGCAACAAGGTGCAAGGGTGCCCAGTGCTAGACGCAAGCAGCCACAGCCCAGAGGAGCGATTCACAGACAGCGCCCAGAGAAGCAGAAACTAAGTCCCCATAGACCAGCCTGGGCTGGCATAAGGGGACTTAGAAACTGCTGCCATGTGTGCACTGCTGGGTGCATAGTGGCACGGGTACCCACACCCCAATCCCTGATGTGCAACACAACAACAATCACGGTGTGAACCCTCCACCAGACCCCCGATGATGTCGGAAGTGGCATACAGTGCACTCCTCCATTGGTGGTCGGTGTCCTCCAACCTCCAACACCTGCCAGTAGTGCCCCCATCACCTCCCAGCTCCGGGCAGAGCCAGGGACCAGCAATGCCCTCCACACACCTCCACAGCCCCAACTGGACTGCATGTGCAGCAGTCTGTCCCATGTGCAGTATGCCCACCATGCAGAATGGGTCCCATAGGTTTGGGCACGTCTGTTCCAGCATGGAGCACACTGGGTTGCAGCACCGCAAGGGCCTGCAGCAACCCTGTCCGTGCATCATGCATTCACCATAAGGGCAGGGTAACCACAGGTGTGGGGACTTAGTGCCAGTGCCCTCCCGTATATGAATCGGGTGCCAGGTCTCTGGCGCTTTGGGGCCTAGCGCAAGCTGCTGTTTGCACAGCTTGCGCCAGACATAGGCCCCTTTGAGAATTGGGTCCAGGGTCTCCAGAACTGCATGCAGTACTCCAGATCACTCCACTCACCAACTCTCTGTGCAGAGGGATAACAACCTCCTGTTTTCTACTGGTGATGCCTATCCCTATGCATCACAGTATCCTCCCCCAGTCCTCCTTACTGCCTTCTCACATTGCTTGCCTACCTTTAGGTCATCTGATATGACTACCCCTAAGTCTCTTTACATTGTTACTGTTAGTACCCCCCTCTCCCCATTGTCTATTCTTTCCCTGAGCTTTTATTTCCCAGGTACATTACTTTGCACTTCTTTGCATTGACTGTAAGCTGCCATACTTTTGACCATTCCTCTAGCTTTGCCAAGTCCCATCTCATCCTTCCACATCCCCTTGTGTATCAAACCTGTTGCAGATCTTTGTGTCATCTGCAAAGAGACATACTTTTCCTGCCAGTCCCTCCGCAATGTTGCATATAAAGATATTAAAGAGGACCAGTCCAGTACTGAACCCTGCGGTACCCACTAGTAACCCCTTTCTTCAGAGTGGACTCTGTTTACTGTTACCCTCTGTGTCCTGTTATCCAGCCAGTCAGGGCCACCATCATGGGGGACAACTGGGACTTTGTACCAGGCCCTGAGCTCTGTGAGGCCCGGCACCACCCGAGAAGCTGTTTTTTTGGTTTTAATTACTGTAATTGCAACATGCCAGCCTCTGATCCCCACCTCCAAGCAAGCAGCAATTGAAGTAGCAGGGGAGGGGTGACTGAGCGGCAGCCAATTCATCAGAAGTCTCGCAGCCTGCCCGAGAAGCTGTTTTTTCTTTTTGTTTAATTGCTGACTGTAATTTCACCCTGCTGCCAGCCTCATCCCCACCCCAAGCAAGCAACTGAAGTAGGAGGGAGGGTGACCACCAACAGCCAGTTCATCAGATGTCTATTGTCTAAAAATCATCTAATTGCCGGTCCAGGCAGTCCCTCTGCCTGTCATCAGCGTGAGCGCTAGCAGTCTCCTCCCCATCCTCTGCTCTTTACTGATTTTGCTAATTGCTGTGGTGCCTGGTGACATCCTAGCAAGGGGCAGAGTGGAGGCAACTAAATTATGCACATTTTATTTCAACACAGCCAGCCCTCCACTCTGGGACCCGACACCTGTTCCTTCCTATCTTTGTCTTCCTAGTCCCCCCACCCCCTCAAAAACATTTTGTGCCTTTGTTTTAATGTTTGTCCCCCCTCAGGTCCACCTAAGCCCTTTAAATCTGGCAGGTCTGAAGGGGGACACACTAACACTAGGCCCTGTGATCAAGACGCTGGATGGAGACTAGAAAGAGAGAGAGAGAGAAGCGAGAATAGCAGCAAGCAGCAGTACACCTAAAGTGAAGACCGCAGTCACTCCGGAGAAGACGAGAAGAGATGAATATTTTCCAGTGAGCAGTCGGACCAGGTGATCACTCGGGATTTGCCGACTTTGTTGCAGTTGGTTCGGTGTTCGGGCCGAGGTTCCTCCTCTCCAGTCTGGCCCTGGCGTGTAGTAGAGTGGCACTGTGAGTTTCAGCAGTACAGTGTTTGAGCTTCAGTGCTGCCTACTAGTGCCAGCCAGGAGTCACAGCCCACAGGGACGGTGGGTCAGCTCAAGGGTCACGGGCCACCGATCAGAGGTTCCAAGAGTCATCGGACACATGGGAGGCCCCGGGGCCAGTGCTGGTAACCTGACTGGGTCAAGATCAGTCGAGTCATGAGTCAGTGGTAGTCAGTCATCAGTGCCCAGATTAGGGCAGGGCAGTCCTAGGATGACGATGTACTAAGGAGTCCTTCCTTCTGTTTTTGCGGATTTGTGGTGCTTGCCGATTGTCTTCTTTTGAACTTGTATCCAAATTCCCCTAGTGTGCAGCAGGACTCGGAGTGTGGTTGCAGACTGCAGGTATGTAGGCTACTATTTAGATTTAAAAAAAAACTGTCTCCGAAGGGGGCAGGGGAGCTGTAAATCATCACATTGGCAATGGCATCATGCATTCTATCGTACGCACAGACTCTGGGGATGGGTTTTTCTTAATCCTTTATTGGCTTATTGGTTTAAGTCTTTTTTTTTTGTAAAATAAAATGCCCCCTGATCTGCAGATCCAGACTATTTGTTGGGGAAAGGGAACATTTTTAACCAGGAGTAGCACACTAAGCCAAAGCTTGTTTCCAGACGCAACCTGGGAGCACAAGGAAGTTAAGTGACTTGCTCAGGATCACACAGTACACACCTAGGCTGCTATGGGATTCAAACCCAGGTCTCCAGATCTGCAGCTCAGAGCCTTAACCCACTGCGCTATACTATTATATTAAATGGCAGTATAGCCTAGAGGTTAGAGCTGTGAACCAGCTTGGTACATCCAGCTGACCAGGCCTGGGTTTGAGTCTCACAGCCTCCACTTGCATACTGTGTAACTCTAAGCAAGTCACTTAACCGCCCGGTGCTCCCAGGCCTTCCCTGAAGACAGACACTTATGCCTAGTGGGCCTTACCCGATTACCAAAGACAAAAAATAAATACTGCCTCTACCCTCTTGTTGGGGGCGAGGAGGCACGGGAAGCCCTTTCCTCAAGAATCCTAAAAGGTTTGGAAATTATTAATTTTTGCCCAATTTGATCTTGACCACAGTGTTCTTCAGCTTTCCAATAATGTGATCATGTAGTTTTTCCAGTTTGTTTTGTGACGTATTTAAATGCTTAAAAAGGCTGAGAATTACTTTTTTTAACTTATATTTATTGCATTTTAAAACAAGTGAAATACAAGTTTGTACATCTAAGAGTATACATCTACTCCATTTGTATTGTATCTTGTGGGGTGACATGAATTGAGCAGTAATATAGTATGCTTTTAAGAACTACCATATCTGCCATGAACAGTTTTAAACTGAGTGGGGCTCCTGGCTTTCTGCAGGTATGCTCCTATTTAGATTTTAACAATGTCTGAAGGGCAGCCATAGATCACATTGCACAGACTGTGATTTCTCAAGGTGGGGCAGGTTGCTTCCTCCTGTACAGGTGAGGTGGTGATAAGGCCATCAGCGCTGCAATAGGGTTGGTTTGGAGGCAGTGGGTTGTTGCAGACTAGATCACAGTCAGGAGACACTTCAGTGGAGCCTGAGCTGCCTCTCAAGCTGCTGCACTCTCTAGCGCTTTAGTTCAGTCCCCATGGTAGACCCACTTGTGTTTCTTTTAAAACTGCAGACACATCCTTTAATATTTCCAATTATATCCCCTCCCCAATCCATGGTCTAGAGATGCCAGATAAGTTTTGGACAAAAAAATCACAAGACTGCAAAAGTCTTTAGACGTGCAAAACTGAATTTATGGTTGTGTGTGTGTAGGGGAGGCCTCAGTCCTTGCTGTCATGTGTGCTGGATCCTGCTGTCTGCTGTTCTGCCTGTGACCAGAAGAGGACAACCAGAGGACTGTCCTGAGTGTCTGCCTAAGTTTGGTCTAGTAAGTTTGTTTTGTTTTGCTGGCTATTCGGATCTGGTTTAGAATGTGAAAGCCAGGGCTCTGGAATGAGGGAACAGAAGGGCTGGAGGCGGGAGGAGCAGGAGCTGGCATGTTGGTACTTAGAAGGAAAGCTATAATGGTTGAAAGAACAGGTACAGACAATTTTTTTGTTTACCATGTATGCAGTTAGCTTGTTCTGTCCTTCGTTGTTGTCGCTGGTCACCAGTCAGTGTTAGGTGTGTATCACTCTTATGTCCATCCTCACTTCTGTGGTTTGGGGTTGATGGGCCTGGCAGACTGGTATGCAAGTAGCATAAAAATGGTTCTGGCATCTGAGGGTGAATAGAGGTGTGGCCTAGCAGACTGATGGAATAATTTTTTGTACACATCTATACAGGTCTGCTGTGTCTGTCAATTGCTCCTTTGTTGTTGCTTGAGGCTGGAGGGACGGGCCTGGCAGACTGGTATGCATGTAACATAAAATTGTTCTGGCATCTGAGGATGAACAGAGCTGTGGCCTAGCAGACTGATGGAATAATTTTTTGTACACATGTATACAGGTCTGCTGGGTCTGTCCATTGCTCCTTTGCTGTTGCTTGAGCCTGGAGGGATGGGCCTGGCAGACTGGTATGCATGTTTAAAAAAAAAAAAAAGGTAAAAATGATCTGGCCTCTGATAGTAGACATAGAAAAAGGGGTAAATGTAACATTAAACATTTTTCTCAGCCTGAATTGACAACTTACTGATTTAATTTCAAAAGGAGTGGTGGTCTCTTGGTATTTACCTCAGGGCCCTGCTGTAAAGTCACCCAGCTACCACGTTGAGGTAGACCACCCATCAGCTGGGTCCCTACTCTGAACTGCATCTGCCTCAAATGGCTTATCTTTATATAGGGTGTAATCAGCCCAAAATAGACTTAAATTGAGGTGTGATCGCCAGCCAATGTATAGGTAACTGGTTGGGAGCTAGCTAAATGAGAGAGCCATACTTCTCGATTTACAAACTATATCCCAATGTTAACTGCTCACCTTTGCTCATTCAAAAACTATAAATGGGATTCTAAATGAGGGGTGCCAGTAGTGCATATGGCATACATGAACAAATAACAAGTCTGAGAACACCCTGACCCTACCCCCAAAAAGGGATAAATGTAACATTATACATATTTTTTCTCAGCCTGAATTGACAACTTACTGATCTGATTTCAAAAGGAGTGGTGGTCTCTTGGTTATCACCTCAGGGCCCTGCTGTAAAGTCACCCAGCTACCACGTTGTGGTAGACCATGCATCAGCTGGGTCCCTACTCTGAACTGCATCTGCCTCAAATGTCTTATCTATATAGGGTGCATCAGCCCTTTATTTTTACCTTGGTCTTCAAGAATAATCTCAACGATCATCATCACCTGGCCATAGTTCAGTCTAGAGGGCTGAATTTATAATATCAGCAGCTATGCACTACTTGTTCTCAGAAGTGGCTTGTGATTATTTGTTCTGTGTCAGTGTTGGTCGGTCAGGTGTTTTGAAGAGTGGGTCAGCACTGAAATGGGAACCACGTAGTATGTACTATTTTGTTTTCTGTGAGGCGAACTTAAATATGGTTTCTGTTGTTCTGTGACTGTGTGCTCAGTGCTACTGTGAGCTCAGTGCTGCATCATCTATTTCTGTATTGAATGTTGTTGACTGAGTGGGTAGGCCCACTGACACTAAAGTCCATTTTCAGGGAAGCCGGGTTGAATATAGACGGTAACTAAACTGAACCAGATTAAGATACTGTTGGTATTTTTAGTGAATGGGGAAAATTAGGCTGGGACACCATGGAAATGCCTGTACTCTTTGAGAAGTGCCATGAGATGTTTAACATCCACCTGAACAACCACCAAAACAGGCAGGCGGGACCTCGGTTTAATGTCTAGAAAATTATACCTGATGCAACCAAGCCTTTGTGGACTGAAATCTGATTTAGCTGGCAGTAACTACAATGGGACTGTGCATTGAAGGCCATTCCCTTGTTTGAGCTGCTAGTTTTGCCCTTTGGGTCAAGATGCATGTATCTGATCTTCAGATACAGCATGCATGTGAATCTTATCTGGACCTCAAGGAGGAGGAGGAGTTACGTTTTAACCTTGTTGTTCTTTTTAGAGAGCACTTTCACATTTTTGGCACCTGTATACTGCACTTTTGCATTGGAGAGTCTAACGTTGTTCCTGTGCTTTTCCAGTGCTACAGGTGTCAGCAAAAAATTACGGAGGTGAACTGACTGACTCTGAAAGCCTGAAGTGTCTTCACTACATTTGAGGAAGCCGGACCATTTTCAGCAATGTACCACTATAAATCTGGTTGCGAAAAGAGAAAAGGAAAGAGGAAAAGAAGAATTAGAATTGAGCAGAAAGAAACTAATTCTTAAATACTATTTAAGTACTCCTGCAAACCAAGACAAAATGGTGCCTACACAAGGAGAAATTAAATGTCTAATTACGCCTGACCATCTGGAGGACAAAAACACAGTCGTATCCCTTGTGGAATCAGATGGTCAAGCACAGGAATATGAAGACATCTCTACTACACAACAGCTCCAAAACGGTAGAAATGAGCTATGCTATTTCACAAATGATCCTGGTATGTGGCGGAGAACTTATCAGATGTAGAGAGGCAAAATATTGTCACAGTATTAATGAGCAGTGTTGATCTAATGGAATTAATAAAGTCTATGCCAGCAGATTCTGATGGTCATGCATTCCTCGAGTCTATTCTGTGCTCAAATCTTCAAATGGTTGGGAGAGAACAAAGCAGGATTGGCTAATGTGGAGCAGGAGTAAAGGAGACTTATTTTGCATCCCATGCTTGCTGTTTTCCAGTGACCTGGAGAAGAAAATCATGTAGTGCACTGTGCAAAAAATAAGGGTTTAATCCAAGTTGCAAGTGGTGGAAATTATATGAGAAACTTGCAGAGCATGAGACGAGTAGGTCACATCAGCATTGTTACTGGTGGTGGAGAAATCTTCAGCATTCTTTACAAGGAAAAGGGATTGATAGCCAACTTCAGAAACAAATGCAGTCAGAAGCAGAAAAGCAGAAAGCACTGCTAGAGAGACTTTGGATGCAACCTTGTTTCTAAATTCAAGAAATTTGGCATTTAGAGGTAGTTCGGCACAAATTGGTGATGCTCACAATGGTAATTTCCTGGGTGTGCTAGAGCTGATCTCTTACTATGATCCTCTTCTGCGTGATCACTTACAAAAAGTGAGGCAACATCAAGAAAAGGGAAAAAAAATGAAGGCTCATTACCTATCATGGGAAACCTAAAATTAATTCATAGAGTTTTGTGGTCAGCAGGTTCTGAACAGAATTCTGACGAAGAGAAGTGAAGCCATTTATTTTTCAGTAATTTGTGATGCTACTCCAGACATTTCCCATACAAAGCAAAATGTTCTTATTCTGAAATACACACACAAGATAAAGACACAGGGGACTGGAACATTCACAAAAGGTTTCTTGAGTTCTTCGATTTTGCACAAAAAAGTGGTGAGGAAATTGCAGAAATGTTGCTACAGAGATTGCAAAAACATTACATTGACATTGCTGATTGCCATGGACAAGGTTTTGACAATGGAGCCAACATGTCTGGAAAATTCAAGGGGTGCAAGCTCGTATCCGCCAAACAAAAAAAAAACACTTGCCACTTATTCACCATGTGCTTGTCATTCTCTGACTCTTGTGGGAGTGCATGCAGCAGAATCATGCCCTGAGGTTGCTACATTTTTCGGCTGTGTAAATCGCCTGTATGTTCTGTTCAGTGCCAGCCCTGAAAGATGGGCAATTTTGAAAGAAAAAACTGTTTGCTCTCTACACAGCATGTCTGAACCCAGGTGGAGTGCTCAAATGAAAGCAATTTGCTTGCAAAACACCTTCCAAGCATTGTTGAAGCTCTAGATGGCATTATCCATTCCAAGAAGCTCACTAATGAAGCACTGTCAGAAGCAAAAGGTCTGCAAAGGTACTTCAAGGCCTACAATGTAATGTGCTTGCCACTTTCTGGGTAAAAATTCTGCAAAGTTTTGAAGAGAGAGAAACTTGCTTCTTCAGTCTAGAGGCAATTCATTGGACACAGAAGTAGCCAACCTAGCCAATCTGAAAGAGGAAATGCAGATCCTCAGATATGAGTGGAATGCTATTATTTCACAGGCAAAACTAGTGGCACAATCACTGGCAGTAGTTCTAGAGTTCGACTATGAAACAAACCGGCAAAGAAAACAAAAGGGATTTCATGATTCTCCAGATGAGGCTACAAATCAAAGTCCTAATGATCAGTTTCGTAATACAATGTTTTATGTGGCAATGGACAACATCATCAGTGAAATGCATGATGATTTGAGTCACCGAGACATCTGCAATGACTTTGCTCCAGTTCTGCTGTTTAGAAGCATGAATGAACAAGAAATCAATGCATCATGTGAGAAGTTGGCCAACAAATATTCACAGGACCTGACAAGTGGTTTCACAAGTGAGGTTCAACACATGAGAAAAATCTACAGTGACACTTTCCATAACTACCTGTGTCCTTTGGATCTACTGATTGTAATCTACAGGATGAAACTGGAAACAGTATTTGGAAAAGTTCATGTAGCCATTAGGATCTTTTTGCACACTGCCTGTGACTTTTGCTGAAAGAGAACAAGCTTTTCGTTAACTTTCTAGCATCAAAAATTATTTGTGATCAACTATGTCTCAGGATCGTTTAAGCAGTTTAGCCATCCTGTCAACAGAGTGCGAACTAGCTCGCAAGATCGACTTCAAAGATGTAATTCAAGATTTCGCTAACAAGAAAGCACAGAGGAATTTGCTTCTGACAAGCTAAGGGTCCAGAATTCATTGAATGGACATTAAAGATAACCAATTTGTATGTAAGAAGTCACCAAGTACTGTTTAAAGATGTAGAGCACTGCCTGGAATTAAGTGTAACTTGCACATGTAGTCAGTCCACTATCACTTAAATCTCTATTTTTTCATTTCTGTTTGATGATTAGATTTTCACCTGGCAGTACTTGGGTGATGTGTGGAGCAATCTGAGGCTAAAGTCAGTTCTGTTCCTCCACTACATCAACACTTTGACCACATGGACTGACATCACCAGTAACAAGGATAGCCATTTCACACGCAGATTTATTATTTTGCATGAAGCAGCAGGGATTGGCTCTTCTTAGTTACTAGTGATGTCACAATTGCTTGCATTTTGATAATTTAACGTCACTGCTCGGACTGCAAGGATTGTGGTGCCTCAATGTGTTTGATCACATTTCTGACGATGTAGTGGGAGGAACAGAACTGACTTCTTTCATTTGCCTCCAGACAGAGTTGTCCGGCTTGTGAGGATAGAGCAGCAGGGAAGTGAAGACATTCCCAGGTGTCTCAAATTCCAGTTTTTTTAATGCCCTTTTCAAGGTTTTCTGGCACAAGTACATCCTTAAATATATGGAATGATTATTAGAATGATGATTTATCCTATAATGTCATATCCAGCTAAGAACAAATACAGGATGGCAGCAAGGAAATTGGCTCCCACAATTGCAGCTGCTGGTATCATTCAGGGCACTTTACCTAAATAGCAGTCTCTATGGCTATGTTAAGTTCTTGTTGTTCGGCATGTACTGAATTGTCTGAATAGCATAGCATTCTTGTACTTTATTTAGTGTTTATTGGGGTTGTTTCAATTATTTTTGCCCAGCCAACCACTCTGAAACAGCAACTTTGAAAGCAGACACAGCCAAACAATTGCAAACTCTAACAAAACTGTGAAAGTGACAGCATAGTAAGAACTTCATCCAACAATGCAGTGACATTGTTCAGCTTATCTTTTTTTATTCATGACTGTTTTGGGGGTAATTATGCTTTAATCAATCACTGAACTTGCATGAAAAAATTAATAAACACGTTTCTCTGACATTTGGATTCATCTTGTGTTCAGTTATTTGGATAAGGTACTGCCAGTAACAGCCATGTAGGTCACTGCAGAAGAAGATTGTGAATTGTTACTTTAGCTATTGTTACATAGGTTACTAATCCATATAGGTAGATTACTTGTTTTACCTTCAATGAAAGGATAAAAGGCCCTGCACTCACCACAGATCTAAAACCCTAGCACTTCTGGGGGCCTAACACAGAGCTGCAGAATCTGGTCAGTTAACCACAACCCTGACTCCAGGGGAAAAGATAAATTTATTTCTTCTGAAGTCAGGACTAAGAAAAACATAAAGCTGCATTTTGTATCTTCAAAAAAGGCCCCAAATTTACCACAGAGCAGCTACACTGCCAGAGCTTCTGGGGTTCTGGCAGCCCCCAGACCCCCAGCTTTAGCTGGTTTGGGATATAGGGCTCCAGACATAATTTCTTGTCCTGGGCCCCAATATTCTTAGCTGCAGCCCTGCATCCAACTGTTTATCCAGGCTACCACCCTGGGATCCACTTCCAGGCTGGCTAACTTGTTTATTAATCTCTTGTGTGGGACTGAGTCAAATGCCTTGCTAAAGTCTAGGTAGGCACTGCACAGCCCCTCCCTGGTCTACTACTTGGTCACCCAGTCAAAGAAATCTATGAGAGTCGTCTGACATGACCTTCCTACTGTGAATCCATGCTGCCTTGGGTCCTGTCTCCTGTGCCCCGCTGGCCTCTAGGTACTCAACAATTCTTTCTTTCTGAAGTGATTCCATCATTTTCCCTACCACTGAGGTCAAACCAACAGGTCTGTAGTTTCCTGCCTCTGCCTTGCTTCAGCTTTTGTGAAGGGGAATCACATCCAACCCTCCTCTAGTCCTCAGGTACCACACCATCCTCCTAAGATTTGTTAAAAAGGGTAGTCAGTGCCAGCCTAGTGGTGCTGAGGGTTGAGGCGCTGAACGCCACACCTCGCTCCACTCTGGTGACCCAGGTTCAGGAACAGACTCGGGTTGTTGGGGAGGAGGATTGAGCATCCTGAGACTGCTCTCCTCCTCTGGGGAGGTGGGAGGAATTCCACAAATGTGCTGGCTCCTGGTGGCAGCTGGGGGTTAGTGCGAGTCACAGTGTATTGGAGGGGTCGGCAAGGGTAGATGTTCAACGTGCAGTATGCAAGAGCACGTACCGCAGCATCATTGGTATCCTTGCATACCCGTGCTGTTGGGGATTCAGAGGACAAAAAGCAGCTCTATCCTCCAGTACTCATGAAGGCCTGCCCACGGCACTGCACCAGATGCTCCCAGGTGCTCCCTCTGGTCCTGACCTCTTGGTCTTCCACGATGGGGTACACAACATGGCCTGAGACAGGGAGAAGGCAAGGAGGTTGAAGCTTGGGCATGGTGCCTGGTACAGGAGCCGCCAGTGACAGAACTGGAATGGGGAACCATAGGACCACCCCATCTGAGGAGATAAGGTACCTACAAGAAAGAAACAAAAAAAAAAGGGTAGTCAGTGATGTCACTAGTTCTCCCTTTAGTTTTTTTAGAATTCTGGGGTGAATCCCATCAGGTCCCATTGCCTTGTCCACTTTCAGTTTTAGGAGTTCTTTCAGGACCCTTTCTTCTGTAAATGGGCTGGCATCGACCCCCCTATCCAGAGTGCATCTATTGATTGGTTTAGGTAGCTCCCCATCCTCTTCTTTTGTGAATACTAAGCAGAAGTATTGATTCAGCATCCCTGCTTTTTCACTGTCACTATCTGCCCACCTCTCTACCCTTTATTAAGCCTCACTATCTCTCCCTTGATCTTTTTTCACTCCCTAATATACCTATATCCCCCTTCTCAATTGAGTTGGCTATCTTTTCCTCAGTTTGGGCCTTTGCTATTCTGACTGCCTTCCCCGCTTCCTTCTTCTTTAACTGGTACAGTTCTATGTCCTGCTCCTTCTGCATTTCCTTATACATCCTGAATGCTATCTTTTTCTCTCTAATCTTCCCCACCACTTCTTTTGAGAACCATATCCTTTTGTGATTGTCCTAATGTGGTTTGTGCACGTATTGTAATATAAACTTTTTGTGTATAATTGTTCATTTTGTTTTATTCTTGTATTCCTCCCCATCTCATCTACCCTTCCCTCTCCCCCAGAATGCATCTGTAAATGAAATAGTTGACTTCTGTATTGCTTACTTGATAAAAAAATTTCAGATAAACAAATATATTGGAGTCTTCCAAGGTACTGTAGTGTAGAGAATTTTAAAGTGCAGGAAAGTAGGTACAACATGGGCCACATCACTTTTATTGCTCAATACTGTAATAATTAATTCACATGGCTGGCCTGCCGGCATAGCGGTAGCGCTACCGCTTGTGACACTGACGATCCAGGTTTGGGAATGGCTCAGGTGGTTGAAGGGCCAGCTGGGGGAAGGAGTATTGAGCATCCTATGGACTGCTCTCCTCCTCCGGGGTGATGGGAAGTTGGTGGTGCTCATGAAGACCCTGTACACGGCAGTAGGGGTATGGCAGCCAGGATTGTATTTTTATATTTATTTATTTATGATTCAGAAATAACCTTTGAGCCAAGTCTCTTTTACAAAGGTTCCATGTCATGGGACAGATCACAGACATACAATCAGTAATGGTACAGAGTACAGGACATAGGTATACAATAGACATTGTTACAATCTTGAAGTGTTATAAATACTGCTGGAATGAAACAACTGTAGAGTCCCAACAGAAGGCTTGTCAGGCCAGGGTTAGAGGGTGCAGAAAGGAGCCCACTGAGAAATGTGGGCACAGAGACAACAGCAGAGATCAGGTGAAGGTGATATCCCTTCCTGGGGTGGAGGAGGAGGAGGAGGAGAGGGGAACAGGAAGCAGCCTCTGTCATTGATCAAGAGTCATTGTCTTTGGCACATGGGGGTGAGAGGGGGGTTGGGTGGACAGAATGTAAAGAGGAAGAGGGCTGGGAGTGGTAGCAGAGGGCTGGTGGTAACACCTACTAGGGGTTGGGGAAGGGAAGGGCAATGACCAGTCTCCAGTGAGAGGCTTTGTCATGATACTGCAAGGCAGGAGGGGGCCAGGAGGGCAGGCAGTTCAAACTGGGGGTGGGTGGTCTGCAAGCAGGGAGCTGGAGGAGGAGGATCAGTGGGCTGGGGTAGGTGAAGGAGGGGGAGGTGTGGAGTGGGTGGTCTGCAAGCTGGGAGCTGGATGAGGAGGACCGGTGGGCTGGGGTAGGCAGAGGAGAGCAAAGGAAGGGAGTGGTGGAGGAGAGAACAGGTGGGCTGGGAGGGGTGTGGGAGAGCAGAGGAGGGTTATACAGGGAGAAGTCAAGGCTGAGTAATGGGAACTGAAGTACAGCCCTGGGACAATTTATAGTAATGGACAAGCACTTGGCCAGGGGCAACCAGTGGGCAGTACGTCAGACTTTTGGGAAACAGGCACACACAGTGCTGGAGATAAGTAGTGCTTGAGATTGGATTTGAAGCTAAAAAGGCTGGTGGAATTAGGAATGACCTCAGGAACCTCAATGAGCCTTAGTGGGGCTTTGTAGCAGAATGCATGCTGCCCAAGTGCTGTGCACCAAAATGGCACCAAGAGAGAGTCTCCTGCCTTCTACCTCTAGTGCTGTACTCAGAGCCTGACAGGGCAAAGATGCCAGATACGCATGGGTGTACCTTCTCTACCAGTGCTTTTTTGCTTAGGAGGCAGGTGAGGAATTTGATCATGCACCCTAGAGACAGGAGGTTGGTCTGTTCATAGAGTGAGCAAGTATGGGTCATCAGTTCAGCATTCAGGATGAGCCTGCAAGTCTTGATGAGTGCTGTATGTTCCCTCTTGAGCACAGTCTCTGTGGCTGCGCCATAACCAGGCCATAATCAATGGTTGCTTGGATGGAGCTTGAGACTGAGAGGCAGAGGGCTCCTGGAGTAAGGTATTTTCTGTGCCTGTATAGCACTCCCAGCTTGGAGTTTACTGCCTTGACCACCAGATCAACGTGTTGAGCAAAGGATAGGGTGTTGTTCAGGGTGACCCCCATGTACTTGAAGGAGTGTACCTGTTCCAGGGGACCTAGGACTTTGTTGGAGATGACTATGGAGTGGAACCTTTTCTTGAGCTGGGGGTTGGATAGAAGCATGGTCTTGGTCTTTTTTGTAGTTGAGCAGCAGCTTTTGCTCGCAGAACCAATCCTCTACTTTGCTGGAGGAGTGCTGAAGTGCCATTTGGAGAGACTCAATTCATGAGTTGCTGTTGAGGATGATTGCATCATCTGCATAAAGGATTATTTTGGAGTCACAGACTTTGGGGAGATAATTTAAAAATAGACTTGAAGAGAAGGGATCCCAGAATAGACCCCTGGGAGACACCCAGCGAGACTTCCCTGGGTCCTGACACAGTTTGTTCTACTGTTACACATTGGGATCTGAGAGACAGGTAGTCCTGGAACTAAATGCGTTGCATTGGCAGCCACCCCCAGACTCTGTAGCTGGGCCAATAAGAAAATGTGGTTGATGGTGTTGAAGGCTTTTGCTAAGTCTATGAACACCGACCCAAACAATTTGCCTTCATCCATTGTTCAATGTGCATAGTCAGTGTACTCCACTAGAGCAATAGTAGTGCTGTGCCCCTTCCTGAATCTGTGCTGGTTGGGGCATTGCAGTTGATATTTCTTGATGTATTCATTGAGTTGATCTGCAACAATCTTCTCTAGGGCCTTGGATGGGGGAAGAGGATTGAGATCGGCCTGTAGTTGGAAACACTGGTCCTATCCCTGCTTTTGTGAACAGGAGTGACCAGCGCTTGCTTCCAGACTGCTGGGAATTGTGCCAGGGTCAGAGATTTGTTAAATAGTTTAGTTATGGGTACAATGAGTACATTAAAAGTGAGAGATACCAGTTTCATGTCTACTCCATCACTCCCCATTCTGGTCTTTCTAAGCACTTTCTTTACATAGAATGCTGCCTCCTTGACAGTTACTGTCTTAAGGTAAAAATCCAGATGAGAGTTACTGGTTGATTTGTTACAGGAGGGAACCTTGGCGGGATGTAGGTAGTTAGGAGGGAGGACTGTGCTTAGATCAGTGAAGGCAGAGTTGAAGGACTCCAATGAGGAGTGAGTCCAAGATTGGAGAGCCATTAATGTTGAGTAGCTGAGGTATTTCTTTCATCCTTCCCCAGGAGATTTTTATGTTCTCCCAGAACCTTTACTGTCACCCCAGCTTCTGTCAAGCAGTTTGCTGTGGTGGTCAGCTTGGCCTTCTGTATTAGGTGCGTACAGTGGTTTCTGGCAGCCCTGTAAAGCTGGTGGTCATGTTCCTTCCCGGTGGCCCTGGCTTTCTAGCAAAGGTTGTCCCTTTCCTTCATCTTGGCTAGGAGTTCGCTGGTAATCCAGCCATTGATGGTCCCATGCACTTTTCTCCTTTTTACCGGTGTGTGTGTATAGGTCACAAATATTGTTGACACCATCTACTAAGTAATTTAGGTCCTGGTCCAGGTCAGGTAGTGTGTGAATAGGTGACTAGTCATGGAGAGAGAGGGCATTTTTGAGCAACCCTAGCTGACCTTTCTTCAGGATCCTGCTCTCAGTTATAATGGGGGGGCTGTTTTTGTACTTATTGGACCACCTGAGGGTGACAGGGGAGTGGTCACTCAAGGTGTCTGGTTGCATCATGACCTCTGAAATACACAATTTATCTAGTTTTTGTTGACCGGCAATGCACTAGACAAATCCTGCCTATTTTCAGGCACGACCGGGGAGGGATACAGATGAATGCCAACTGACCTTGAATCAGATTAAGCTATTAGTGGTATTTTTAGTGAATGAGGGAAATTTGGTCAGGACACCAGGAAATTCCCTACTCTTTTCGATAAGTGCCATGGGATTTTTAACATCCACCTGAACTACCCAATCCAGGCAGATGGGACCTCGGTTTAACATCTCATCCAAAAGACGGCACCTCAGACATGCAGCACCCCTCTCATGCTGCACTACAGTGTCAGTACTGGGATATTAACCCAAGTGCCAGATGTGGGAACTGAACCCACAGCCCTCTGATCTCCTGGCCTCAGAGGCGAGTGTGCTACCTACTGAGCCACTGACACTGACACAATGGGGAGTGTGAGAATCCAGTCACAGTGTGCTGCTGCCTGTTCTGTGGTTCCTTCTGGTGGGTTCAATGACTAGCTGTATTAGGTATGTGCTTGCCATAGTATCCTTATGAAGGGTAGAGTCGAGCTGTCCCAATTTATGTTGAACTCCCCTGTTATTATCTTGGAGGCATGTCAGATGTTAGCATGCTGCCCTAATGTCATTAATGACATGCCTCCTGGGGAGGAAAACAATTTGAAAATCAGAGGTTCCACCTTCGCAGGATGATGTTCCCTCTACGTAGTGGACCTCACACCACCAACCAAGCTCCCACTCCCGTGCTACCTACTTGACTCTGTCGGGGGAAGGGTCCATCCCTGGGGGGAAGCCATGGGTGTTCGGCAGTCAGGTCAGTCCTGTAGTAGGAGGTGCGAGGTGTGAGGTGGAGCATGCAGGAACCAATGGCTGGTGGATGTGCAGCCCAGCAAACAAAAAAAATCAATTCACATAGCCAAACAGTGTATTCAATAGCAAGGAAAAATGTGGAGCAGAGAGACTTAAGGCACCTGAAATACTCAACAGTTCATTAATTTGTATTCATCTATCCATTACTGATGAGCAGGGATACCTTCTGCTTACTTCCTACACACTGGAAAGAAGCCTTAGTTCCCCATACTTGCCCCTCCCAATCATAACAGGACCTGTAACACATAACCATTTATGATTCCAGATGTTTGAGTTCAACTTTCTCCCAGTACTGAAGGGTGAAGAACCACATATCCTTCTCGCATCCTTTCCTGTGACATAAACGTCCCACCAGTTGTGCATTGCCCCCATAGGAACCTTGAACCAACAGGAGGCATGCCTCCACATCATTCTGAACACCTGTAATATAACACAGGTGTCAACTAGCCAATAAAAGATGCTAGAGGCAGCAATTATAAGAAATAAATGGGTGAACCAACACTTAGATTCCCCAAAAGGGGCTGTTTCAGGATAACTCACAGTGGCCTTCTTACTAGCCCAGTCAGTTGTCATGAAGTTATCTGCCACCCCCAAATTCTGTGTGGCAATATCCCTAACAGTAACAGAATGGTGACCGGCAAAATCAAGAAATGCCACCAAATCCCTCTTGGTCCAATATAGTAGATCGAGCACAAAGCCAATTATCTGTCTAGAAGTGATAATACTGTAGCGGAGCATTAGGGGTTTATGAGTAATAACTGTACTTAGCACTACTTAAACTCCAAGTCCGTAAGCTGAGATGATCATGAAGTCCCAGGTACAGTACGGTTATTACCAAATTTTACTGATAACACTTCAGCTGTTACAGCTATTTTATTTTAAAAAAATCATTTTAATCTGAAATAAATTGAAAGGAATGCTTAGACAAGTTAAAATACTTCACTCTGCCATTTGTATTGTACAGGTTAGTGACAGGATGTTGACAGTGAAGAGCACTATGTGGGTGTTAGCCAATCAGAATGCAGTGATTAGCATGTAGCCCCATTATCGAATCTGTCTGGTTATAGCAGAGTAACAAGACAGTAGCCAAGGGGAAAAACTGATTTATAAACCTTCTACCCAACTGTAGTGTCTAATGTGCACCACCAACACAAATTCCAGCTGTGCCTACAGGGATTGAGCTCTGCTCAGTTATTTTGATAATGGAACTGCCACAGGTAACATGAAAATAAACAAGGGACATGTTAAATGCACACAATAAACATACATTGCCTCTGCCGATGACTCATTCTCGCATGAATTTATATGCATGCATGCGCTGCGTTGCTTGTACTTACACACACGACCATTTACATGACCACACACACCTTTTCCCTCTCTGAGCCCTATCAGGAAATGTGTGCCATATTTTTTATATTTTTTAATTTTCCTGGTTCCGCTTGCACATTATTTTCTAGCACCTCTTGCTACTTCTCTTCATTTGTTTCAGATCTTCTTAGACCACTATTAACAATATGTTTGTTTGCTGGTCTGCACATCTTTGTTTGGCATATCTGGTGCTAGGTATGCAAAACTTAGCCCGGGCACCAAGGAGTGTTTGCCCGCACTAACTGGGGTTTGCACCTGATTTCTGGGTAGGGTCTGTATTCAGAAACCCCCACAGTGAGGCAAACTTCATTAACACTCAAGCACTAAGTTACCACTATGCCCATGTAAATGAGGGGGGTACTTCCCTGCATATGGGCATAGCGGGATATTGAAAGCTTTGTACAGGTGGTAAATGCCACCTGAACCGACACAAGTTACTGCCTTTGTAAACCCCAATTTAACAGGGCACAAGGCCCTGGTGGTGGGCAAAGGGACTGCAACTGCCATCTCGCCCCTTGAAGCAATGACTTCCCTGGTGTCCAGTGATACCCCCTGCCCTCCAATTGTCCACCACTGTAATAAGAAAGAATTCCCTGTTGTCTAGTGGAATCCCCCCCTCCCTCTGATCCCCATTCCCAGCACTTTATAATTATTTCCTAGTGTTTAGTGGCACTCCTTACTGTCCAATCACCATCCCCAGCACTGTATCATTATGCCTTCATGTCTATTGGCAGTCCCTGCCCTCCTATCCCCATCACTGTATTGGTATTCCCTGGTGTCATGGGGCATCTCCCCACCCTCTAATTGCTCACTGCTGTGATAATAAAGAAGTCACTGGTGTATAGTGGCACTCCCCTTCCCTCTGATCACCATTCCCATCCATGGTTATATAGTCCCTGATGCCTAGTTGCACTGCCACCCACCAATCACCTGCTGCTGTATTACTGAGGAGGTCCCTAGTGTCCAGTGGGCCCCAAGTTCTAATTGTCCATCACTGTCTTCACAAGGTATTATTCCTGGTATCCAATGGAATCCCCCAAGCACCCATCCCAGAAGAGAGACCATATTCCCCGGAGTCTAGCACCCCCCTCCCTGCACTGGATGCACTAGGCACACCATTCTGCCACCCCCTCTTATCTTAGTTGCCAGTGCCATGCAGCTATGTTACAGCAACCAGCACAGCCCTCCTCTCACCACTTTGGCTGGCCGCCATATGCAATGACAGGAAGCATATGTACTGTCCACAGTATATGAAGCATGAATATATAAATTGCAAAAAAACTACTTTAATGTAGACATTAGGGTTGAGGAACACAGAGTACACAAAGTAGGGAAATTAAAAAACATTAGGGTTTTGGGTCTCCAGAGTCCTGGTAAATCAGTGGTGAGGTCTTCCCTGAGGCTGTCAACCCTTATGCCCACTGCCTCCCCCCAGCCCATAGCCTCCTGTCTGAAGCACAAGGTACAGCCCAAGCCAGTATCTCACAGTGAAAGACTCTTCAAAGGCAGTGAAGTACAGCTTGCCACATGTTGCCAACAGAATCTGTTGTAGCTTTCTTCACACAGGGCCCTGTGGGCCCTGCATGACGAAAAGAGATCTTACCTGACCTTGTTTGCTCAGGAGAGGGGGTGGACATTAAGGCTAATAACCGCAAGGAAGACCCCGTCACTTATTCATCAGGACTGTGAAGACCCAAAACCCTAAAGTTTTTTCATTTCCTTACTTTGTGCACTTTGCATTCTTCAACTCTGATGTCTACACAAACATAGTTTTTTGCAAATAATTTCCTTTCTTTTTCTGATAATGGAATCATATCCCATTAAATGAAATAAGTACAATACTGGAGATAGTCCCAACAGAGTGTATGGGCCCATCAGGCCTCAACACATGTCAACCTCTTCAGAGAGAAAGCTCCCCGGCCCACCACAAGCTGTTGTATGTACACCAGAACACTGCTCTGTCCCTCCCAAGGCTGTGACCAATGCTGCATGCTACAACACCTACCCTCAACCTTGGCCCTTCTTGTGGAGATTGCCCTCTGATCGTACCATAGTAAGTTCTCAGAGCCAGACTGTCTTTCTCAGACTGCAGTCTATGCCAACATTAAACCTCTGAACTCTGGTCTTCAACTCCTTGAGCACCCCATCAAACAAGGGAGACCTCGAGCGAGATGACCCGGATAATATACAGACCAGCGCGACAGCTCACGGACATAGGAATGCAAAGTGGTCCCCATTGGGCCAATGGATGCCCCTGCAAACAATCTTACTTCATAATTTTTTTTGTGACATTTTGTCCCCAAAATTTCAGCAGTTTTTACGATCCCCCCAAAAAACATGACATGTGTGATTTATAAAATACCATCCAGAACATCATTTTGTGCCAAAGGTGCGAAAACATATTTTGGCCATTGTTTGAAAAACGACACCCATCATGTTCACGTAGTAAAGACACTGAGATATGGTTTTCAATATTGAAAAATGCAACATAATGCACCTTGGTATACATAACAATAAAGCCAAATATTACCTATGTGGCAAACCACTACAAGAAGTCACTCTTGGAAAAGTCATGGTGACTGCCAACCTGAATCTCCATAAACAATATAATGCAGTCATTAGTAAAGCCAACAAAATTATGTGGTCTATAAAGAGAATTACAAAATTTACAAATAAGGAAATAATAGGTTTGCTGGCCAAGGCACCTAGCTTCACCTAGCTTCTCCTGAGCTCTTTTCTTCTAGGTTACTTTAAAGGACAGAGCAAAGAACCTTACCAGAGCAACAATAAGGATTAAGGCTTCTTTTGGCTAGGCAAGTTTACTGTGTGTTGTTATTTTTATTTTGTACTCACAGGGATTGTTACTGTTTGTTGATAACATTCTATTGTTTTATTTTTCTCTGATTCACATTGTTGTTGCTGGGTATACATTCTGCTGCATTATTACAGGGTATGCCTACAGGTGTGTGCTAACAGATTACAGCTGTAATCTTCAGATTGAAATTGTCTTTTGCAAGGTATATCTTCTGTTACTGCTTTATTTTTCTCTGTGGCAAAGTGTTTCTTACAGGGTATATCTTCTGTGAAATTATTACAGGTGATGCTTTACAGGTTTTACAGTTTATCTGTCATTAGGATAAGCTTTCAGGGCTACTGCATTTGTTGCTGACTGATTGTTTCAGCTCTTACCTCCTTGTTTCTTTCATCCGTGGTTCTTCTTTTTCAGCAGGGACAGGGCCAGCCACTCACCCCATCCCCAACCACCCTACACTACACTCCTTTTATTGGGTAGCACAGTCGGACGTTACCTGTAGAAAAGCAGGAAGGGTGGATCAGAGAGGTATCCACACAGTAACCTCATTTACAGGGCACTAGTAATTTACTTGTTACAACAAGTTATACAAAACAAACAAACAAAACACAAAATCAAACTTTTGCTTTCATTTTCTTCCTTCTAATTACTCTGACCAGGTTATAAACCCAGCACCTTACCTGGAATTGATATCATTAACTGCAGGTACTACGGAACACTTTTCATAAGGGCAGTTTTACAGGATTTAGGACACTGTCATACATGCTGGGCCATTGGTGATCTAAGGGCTCAGCTTCAGGCAGCATAGGCAGAGATAGCATGCCTCAAATTGCATATTCAAGAGGAAATATTTTATAAGAATCACCCGCCAATTCCCCAACATCCAACAGAAGCACCTTGATCGCAGAGGGTAGTTGGTCTGGGAGGTTGGCAGGTGGTTAGGAGGGGTAAATTGGGTGCCTCATCACTCGGTGCTCTCCAATATATCCCCTCCAAAAACCATATAAAAACTACAAAGAGGTATCTGCCTCTATCTCTGAAATAAAACAAAGGGGCAGAGGACACTACAGAGCAAGACACTGCAGCACAGGAGCTAGCACAACAAAACGCGCCCAAAAAAGGAACCCAAACAAAAAAAACCAAAAGGAAATCCAAAACACTTCTGATCATAGGAGACTCCATGATTCGGAGAGTTGATCTGATATCTCCAGCCGGGTAGTGGTCAGATGTTGCCCAGGTACATCAGCGTGGAGAGACACTGACCACATTGCTAAAATTATTCAGAAAGCAGGAGTAAACATTGATGTCCTGGTACACATAGGGACTAACAATCTCCCCAGCCAGTCAGTTGTGGAGACCAAGGAACACCTAATCAGGCTGGGTGACAAACTATCATCCATTTCATCTGGCATCTCCTTCTCTGAGATCCTGCCAGTCTGGGAGAGGGGGACACGTGGACAGAAGGTCAGAGAAGGGGATATAGGGGAGCTAAACATGTGGCTCAAGGGCTGATGCCAGGAAAAAGGACACAAATTTGTAGGAAACTGGCAACAGTTTGGGGAGCAAAAGTTCTTTATATTTGATGGACTGCATCTGACTAAGGAGGGAGTCAGTGCATTAGGGCAGAAGTTTGATGTCTTTGCAGAGTATTTAAACTAGCAAATGGGGAGAGGGATGCAGCACCTGAAACATCGAATGGGAAGAACACCCCTCCTCCTCCTCGGCTAGTGGTCAAAGAAGAGTTCAGCATGTTTGTAGTTCATTTGCATCACCAGGTAAAAAAAAAAGGTCCGGTTCCCCATACGATGCACAGGGGAAATGCCGGACCTCGCCCATCAATTAACACACCGAAATCTGACCAATGGAAAATCATGTACACAAATGCTCGCAGTCTGGGAAACAAGATCCCAGACCTGCAAGCAATGATGACAGAGGCTAAACTGGACATAGTAGCCATTAGCAAGACATAGTTTACTAGTAACCACACTTGGGAGATTTCAGTACCTGGCTAAGTACTGTTCAGAAGAGACCAAGGTGCAAAAGGGGGGGGTGGAGTGGCCCTTTATGTCAATCAAAATATCAAAGCTACAGAAATTCAGAATACACATAAGGAGCCAGAAGAAACTGTGGGTCACCCTGGAAACAGAAAATGGGACAGCCATACGAACTGGGGTTGTGTACAGGCCTCCAGACCAGGGGGAGGACACAGACACGTTACTGTTAGAAGATATACAAAACATGACAGCTAAAGGGGAGGTTCTGATAATGGGAGACTTCAACAAGCCAGATACAGATTGGTCAATACCAGCAGGGATATCTGCCAGAACTAGACACATGGTGGATTCCCTGCAGGGGGAAGGCCTCAAACAACTGGTACAACAACCCACAAGAGATAGGGCTATCCTAGATCTAGTACTGACTAACAGGGAAAGGATCACAGATTTCCAAGTAGAAGGTCATCTGGGGCCAGTGACCATCACATGGTATGGTTCAATTTGGCCACTAGAACAAAATCATCCCATTCCAAGGCAAAAATATGGGACTTCAGGTAGCTGACTTTGCTAAGATGGCCAACAGAGTTAAGCTAGCCCTGGCAAAAGAAATGCAGGTGAAAGGTACAGGCAAAGTTGGCAGGCATTAAACATGCAATACTTGAAGCAACATCCCATTGTGTTAGTGAGAAAAGGAAGTGCAAAGAAGAAGGAAACCACTTTGGTTCTCAAACACAGTAGCAGAAAAGGTCAGAGCCAAAAGGCTGGCATTTAGGAAATATAAGGAACACAGCAGGATGAAGATAGGTAGGCATACCATCTTCCCTAAGGGAAGCAGGGAAGGCAGTAAGGCAGGCAAAGGCCCAAACAGAGGAAACACTAGCACGAACAGTAAAAGAAAGTGACAAGACTTTCTATAGATACATTAGTGAAAGGAGAAAGTCCAGAGGGGGTATTGCTAAGATCAAAGGGGATAAGGGGGCATGTGAGGAGGAGGACCATGTAAAAGCATCTATCCTAAATAGATACTTCTGCTCAGTATTTACGGAAGAGAAGGTAGGGCAGGGCCCACAACTCTGCACCATGGACATGGGGGAGGGAGGTGCGCACTAGTCCCTTTACAAAAGCAAGGGTCCTACAAGAGCTCGATAAGCTCAGGGTGGACAAGGCAATGGGACCTGATAGCATACATCCCAGGGTACTAAAGAAGCTAAGGGTGGAACTAGCAGAGCCATTATCAGAACTGCTTAGTGAGTCTCTGAGCACAGGAGAGGTCCCAGAAGACTGGAAAAGGGCTCATGTGATCCCACTCCACAAGAGTCATAGGAGGAACGAGGCAGGGAACTACAGACCAGTCGGTCTTACCTCAGTAGTGGGCAAGATTATGGAGACACTCCTTAAGAAAAGGAAAATGCAACATCTGGAATCCATAGCAGCACAAGATCCAAGACAGCATGGGTTTACAAAAGGAAGGTCCTGTCAAACTAATCTCATAGATTTCTTTGACTAGGTAACCAGAGTGGTGGATCAAGGGGGAGCAGTTGATGTTGCCTACCTTGACTTCAGCAAAGCTTTCGGTACTGTTCCACGTAGAAGATTGATTAATAAGCTGGGTAGGCTCGGGCTGGGTCAGAAGTTGGTCAACTGGGTGGCAAACTGGTTGACAGGCAGAAAACAGAGAGTGGCGGTAAACAGAATACATCAGAAGAGATGCAAATCACAAGTGGGGCACCTCAGGGATCAGTCATGGGGCCAGTCCTCTTCAATATCTTCATCAGTGACATTGCAGATGGACTGAAGGGTAAGGTTTGTCTGTTTGCAGATGACACCAAGATCTGCAATAGAGTAGATTATCAGATGGGGTGGGCAGAATGAGAAGAGATCTAGATAAACTAGAAAATGGTCAGAACAGTGGCAACTGGGGTTTAATGCAAGAAGTGCAAGCTCTTGCACAAAGGAAAGAGAAACCTGAAGCCACCTATAGGCTGGGAGGAGTTGCTGATAGTCACAAGGAAGAAAGAGACTTGGGCATCATCTCATCACGATGACCTGAAATCATCCAAGCAAACCTCTAAAGCAGTAGGTAAGGCTAGAGGATGTTGGGGTGTATTAGTAGGGTATCACAAGTTGGAAGAGGCAGCTAATAATCCCTCTTTACAAGACACTGGTTAGGCCCCATCTGGAGTACTGCGTGCAGTACTGGGGCCACACCTTCACAAGGACATTAACCAAACTGAGGCAGTCCAGAGAAGGGCAACCAAAATGGTGCAGGGACTGCATCAGAAAACATATGAGGACAGATTAACTGAACTCAGTATGTATACCTTAGAGCAAAGGAGGGAGAGAGGTGATATGATTGAAACATCGAAATACCTTAAGGGCATTAACATGGTGAAAAGTCTAACATGTTTCAATATAAGAAAAATAGCAGGACAAGAGGACACAGCATGAGATTAGAGGGAGGCCGATTAAGGGGTAATGTGAGGAAGTTCTTTTTCACAGAAAGGGTGGTGGATGCATGGAACTGCCTACCTCAGGAAGTGGTGGATATGAATACAGTGCAGGGCTTCAAACAGGCATGGGATAGGCATAAGGGAGCAATACAGATGAGTATGAATAGATAGGCCATTGACAGATCAAAGGCCTATGGCACATCCAAAAGACAGAACAAGAAATGGGCAGACTGGATGGGCCTTGTGGTCCTTATCTGCCATCAACTTCTATGTTTCTATGTTTCTATTCCCTTTATAAATGGCTTTTGTAAGACCACATCTTGACTACATGAGTCAATTTGAAACCCTTCTGTCATAAGGAAATTGACACAATTGAAAGGGTACAACAACAGGCCACAAAATGTATTTCCTCAATAAGGCACTTCAGTTACAAAAAGAGACTACAATAACGTAACCAGATGAGCCTCAAAGCAAGGAGGAAAAGAGGAGATGTGCTTTTGATGGACGACATTATCAATGACAGCATTCTGATACTGAATTGAAACTAAACTATAAACCTGATGCTAATTATTTATTTATTTATGATCTCGATTAACCATTTGAGCTCAGAGCCCTTTACATAGGTTCTTCATCAGTACATTTAGAACAAGTAGGTGATTATACAGAGGACTGAGACAAACAAGGCAATAGAATTAGAATGAGAACATTTAGGTACATTTGGTCTTTAAACAAAGGAATGCAAAAAAATACAGCAAAAACTAAAACTGGAATAAGTAAACACAGTCAGGTACATACAGAAACAGACTAAATAACTGTGCCCAACAGGGAGCATGTTAGTTGTCAGCAACATGAGGGGGTTAGCGCATAGAAGTGCTGGAGAGATGGGGTGGGGGGGGATTGAGCCCCAAGTGCAGGGCGTCCAAGAGAGAGAGAGAGAGAGAGAGAGAGAAAGATCTGTTTAGGGGACATCCTCTTCAGCTTATTGGGAGTCATTTTAAAACTATACAACACAGTTCTTCTATACAGAAAGGGTAATAAAACCCAGGAACAACTTACCTTTAGATGCCATAGTAAGTAGGTCCAAAAACCAATTTAAATCCAGACTAGATAAGCATATACTAAATGGCCATGGTACTGATTACTATAATGATGTGTAACCCCTACCCGGTCTACCATTTGTTTCTGACAGCAATACCAGGTGGGCTGGGTTCAGGGAGGAATAGGTCACTTGGCACAAAGGCTAGGTTTGGCTACTCTGCACAGGGGCACCCAAGTAACTCCAAACACAGGAATCAATAATTGTAATGTCCAATACCAGAAGTGGGATTCTAAAGTGTGGCTTTTATTCACATCCAAACAGAATAAACAAAGCATAGCTGAACCCCATGGGGCTACATTCCTGGTAATGCAGATTAAAAAGACCAGAACACATCCTCATCACTTTAGCCTTCAGGCTCTAACACACACTGGGCACACAGCCTTGTACACTGCTTTGGGTTACAGCCGAACTTGTACACTGTTCTGGGTTTTCCCTGGCTAATCCTTGCCAGCCACTTGGACACCTTCCATACTTCATGGAAACATTTTCTGGTGGCTCCCTAAACCACTTAAGAGCACCTCAGCTCCATCAGGGAATCTTCCTTTCAATCCCACGTGTGAGTACTTTCCTCAGGCACTGGACAAGTACCTGAGAGAAAGCAAAAGGTGTCTCAGAGCAAATCCGTAGAGGTGAATTTGGTTACTACTGATGGGGGGTCTCCCACCTCTCACTCCCTCAATTCATACCTGGCCATTTCTCTGGACAGTGAACACCTCATCCTGTAAAGCTTTGCAATGTATATTGTTGCTAAATGTATTTCACATTCCATCTACTTGTTTTGCTTCCCATTTATGCTGGACTTGAACATACTTTTAAGTGGCATAGTCCATTACTCAGACCCCCACTGAGTTAAGCAGTCCAATCCCAATTTCTTTCAACTCTTTGTGCTGGACTTGAACATATTTGAATTAAGTGGTATTGTCCATTACTCTAGACCTCCCACAGATTAAGCAGTCCAATCCCTACTTTCCAAGTGTACTTGGCTGTCTTTTCCTGACCCACAGTAACAGTCTCTTTAGTTTACTTCAGTTCAGGTGAAAATACTTGGCCCTTTTTCAGAGCAAACTCACCCTTTGGTTGCAGGTGCCCCACAGGCATTTCCTCCACAAGGAAACTTCCTCTCAGAGCTTCTGGCGCCTCAGCACAACTGGAACAGGCAGCTTTTTTCCCTTAGCCAGACCCGGGGGGGGGGGTTGCCCCTGGAAAACATGCAAACACCTTCCCCACATCCCCTCAGGGATGGGGCTAATGAACTCATTGAAAGTGGTCTTCACCACTTCAATTACCAGTTCCTGTGTTCTCTTCAGGTGGAAACACACACCTTACCAAAAGTAGCTCTAAAACAGAGCTTAAAGCACTGAGAGCCTGCACACACTCTGCTGCACACAGTCTCTACTCCGACTGCACACAGTCTCTGGCTTCAAATTCCCCAATGTTCTACTTTAACCTCCAACTGCAACATTCCAGTGTGGCTTATGAAGCTGCGACAGTTCTATTATGATGTCATCCCTCAGTCTCAGCTGAGACTGAGAACAGAGTGAGACAGTGTGAAATCCATTTAACTGGAGTTTCACAAGCTGCCTTCCCTGCCTACCACTAGGTCTTACTGGGATTCTAGTAACCCCGGGTAACAGGGGGATTACACTCACCATGGGCCAGGAAAATAACTGTTCGCAGTCATTAGTTACCCAACCTAGGCCATCCCACCCTATGTGCTACTTACGGAGAGGGGTGATCAGGCCCCCTCCTACCATGTGCTAGGCACAGGCAAGCAACACTAAGGGCCCAGAGGCCATCTGCTGATGCATCAACCTCTACTCTACCCGCTGGCTATGAGTACCCAGTGGCTCTGGAAGAACTGTCCAGAGCATAGCCCTAATAGATCAGCACTGCAGTCCCTATGGCCATTCAGGACCACAGCCTGTCCATCCCCCCTAGCCCTCTAGGGAAAATCTGTCTGCCTCTAACTCAAATCCCAAAACAAAACAAACAGGGGACCTCCCCAACCCTGGACACCATGCAACCACACACCAGGAGCTAATACCATACCATATGCATTACTCTTACATTCCCCCACAACCATACCTGTGGAAGGAAAAAGTTGCATAGTAACAACAACAACAACAGTACTTTAAACACTACATTCTAAAGTACTACTGAGGAACTCCGCTGAGTCCCTCCTCCTCTTCTTGTCTTCTCTTCTATATTCTCCAGGAACACCTGCAAGAAAAAAGAAAGACAACACACACTCCTAATCTGCATACACAGTCTATCTAAACCCCTACCATCAAAACACTGGAGAATCCCAAAAAGATTTTTTTTTTTTTTTAGAAAAATAGAAAAACAATATAAACATTAGAAAACAGTAGAAAACAATGACATTATGTATAATACACCATTTGGGGGGTGGAGTGCCCTAAAAGTCCCATCTAGTGACCACATTACCCGAAGGCAAGTCCATTAAAGAGTCTCTCCTGGGCCGGAGCCTGGTGAATCACAGTTCTAGCAGGCCAAAGTCCCGAAGCGGAGAGTCTTTGAGAACAGTTCAAACATCTGGAGTCTGCTAGTATAGGGTGTGTACTGCAATGTCATAAGAATAGAAAAGTCTGGACTTACCTGTCCCTTGTAGAACAATGGCACCAACCTGGTCCTCAGCCGAAGACTCTCCCTGGCAGCATTATTCCGATACAGCTGGGCGGACATCTTCTGGGTACAACAGGAGGGCACATCTGGAAATTGCTGGGTTGTTGTCATCTCTAGAGATGGAGCCTTGGAACAGGAACAAAAAGGAAAACAGCTGGTCTGAAGTCATCCGATTACCAGGCGATGAATCAGGATCAGCTGGGCTGATGTCCTCTCTGGATCTGAAGTCATCTGGTGGACCAGTTGATGGATTCTGGAAAGTCAGTACACTGTAGAACTGATGAATGTGGGGCACCTGAGTCCTGGACGTCCATACTAGTGGAACAACAAAGGCACTGCAATGGCTAGAGTGGCAGCACTGGCTATCACTGCTCTGCTTTCCATTTGGTAGGCATGGGCACTTTCGCAGGGAGGTCTTTGCATTGTGGCCAATAGCACAATGGGTCAGGTGCTTGAATAATTACCCCGTCTCGGTGCACATAATCCACACTGTGAAAGATTTCACATCCCTCTCCATCCACAGTTCGAACAGTGTCCATTAACAGTGTCCTGCTTCTTTTCACTGGCTGTATTTTTTGTGAAACATTCTGTTCCTGACATGCTTGTTTGCACCAGGATGCACACATTTCATTGCTTTTGCCCAAATCCAGGACTTCCTGTTTTGTTCAATCTCCTCCCAGACTCTCCGAGGAAAGGTAGGAAACGACATCCCATCAATTTAATTCACCTTCCTACAAACTAGTCTCTCCTCTTTACTAGCTTTGGTCAACCTGAGACCTCTAGCCTGGCTTGGGGGTGGCCAGTCCTGGTTCTGCCACCTACGCATTCTCAATGAGACAACAAATGGATCTCTAGCTGCTTCTTCTTGCACAGCCAGGGCAGTGGAATCACCACTCTTTTCCATGCATTCCTCTGAGGCAAGAGCTTGAGGCTATGTACCAGTTCCTTTTTCACAAGGCCATATAGGTTCCCCCTCTTCTTCTTCCTCACTGAGAATCTGTGCCCAGGAGTGAGCAGTTGTCCTCTCTCCTGAGGCTATCCACTCATCGATGGCACAGAGGTCAAAACCTCCCATTCAAAGGCCTCCCTCATCTTGTCTTCTCCTATGAGACTTGGGCTAGGCCTCCCTTTCCAAGGGTCTACTGATGCTCTTCCTGATAGGCCTCTCTGTGATTCAGAATCTGAAACATCAGCACATTGTTCTATCTGTAAATCTGCACCCTCTACCTTTGTGCCACACTCCCCTGAGAGGCCTTCTCCAACAGGCTCCGTCTGGTGCTGTGTGCTGGCAACTGCAAATTCTTGAACTTTTCTCCATGTGGGAGCCAAATGAATCTTGGGAGCTTTAAATAAACCATATTTCTCTAAGCACCCAGAACAGTGAGGTACCATGAAGACGTCCCTTCCAGCATTTAAGCACATCAAACATACTTGCACTGGATATCCAGGAATCACCACATGAGGAGGCAGTCATCCTCCGTGGTAACATTTCTCAATGTGCCTTAACTTGTTTACTTCTACTGCTACCACAGCCCAGGCATGATCCGGGTAGCGGGCTGGTCCTGAGGCCATGACTGCAGAGAAAAACAAACAAACACTCACTGTTATTTCAAGTTCCAGTTCACGGAACACTTTCTTTCTCTTTCAAAATGGCTCCTCTGCTGCTGTGTTTATATTACTACCCTACCCTGTAATGGCGTCGGCAGCACTCCTACGCATCAACATTCTGAAACTGGGTCAAGCCATTGCACATCCGATTTATACATTCTACTGATAACTTTGCTCAAACTGCACAACCCTGCACTATTCTTTTTCCTAGCACATTTATATGATTTACCACAGACTTTTCACTTGCTGAAGACATTGCTCTAGCTCACAGACCCTTAAAGCCTCAGTATTTCAAGCGCAGGATTGCCTGTAACTCTTGCTGCATATATTGATACAACTCACAGTCTCTTTCATGGCTTTGAAACTTATACTGACGCTGAACCCATAATTATGCTCACAGTCGAAGGCTTAAAAGGCTTGCTTTTGCTGGGAAAACTTAACACAGTCCTTGTTTGCAAAACGACTGCACTGCTACACTCAGATTCAGCTGGCTTTTGGCAAACTCACTTTGTTAGAGCAATTATTTCTGTTGGTACTCACTGTTATCAGTAGCTGTTTGCTGCGATGGAAAACGGCCTGCAGCCAGTCTTGGAGGCCTCTGGATAGCAGCGGGTTGGCAGTCCTGCCGATCATCCCTCTGAACACCACACTCACAGTCCAGTCACTTGAGATGCGGACTGAGCCCGGATTTAAACAGAAAAATCAGTTTTTTACACTTTTTACAGCGCTTTCAGTCACCGCGACACTCCTCCTGTAAGCCAGTACGCACACTCCGCTCACACTCCCTCTTGAATGCTGGGCAGTCGCTGTAGTGCTGGCTTGGGGGTGGGACTGATTGCAGTCTCACCAATCACTCGACACCATGCAAATGAGCCTCTTTCCTCTCGAGTGCTCTTCTCCTCATGGCGATCGTCGAGCAGGCAAATTTAAACTACAAAACCACACTTTTTTTTTTCTCGACTGACTCCACGGCGGGAGCCCATTTCAACCATTTTTCATGCCCATTAAGCACAACCAGTCTCTCAGTTCACAAGAAAGTATTTCCAACGTCCAGGGCACAATTTTCCTTTTGCTACCCCTAGTTTTCCACACTCTTCTTGGTCACAACAGTTTTAAAAGCTGGCAAAACGCTGTAATGTTGATGCAGAACAAGGGCATACTCTCTCAGGCTTTACTGCTCCTTGGTAAACAGTTGGCATTTTAACAGCAGCACATGGACAACAACACACAGCGGCACATTAATTAACCTTGCTTCAGATTTTTGGTCTACCCACTGTCAGATAGCCAAAACGCTAGCCCTTTGCCCGAGCACCTTTCTTGCATTCCTCCCTAGATTCCAAACCCAAATCCTCAGCGGTGCCTCCATTTTTGTAACCCTTACCCGGTCTACATTTGTTTCTGACAGCAATACCAGGTGGGCTGGGTTCAGGGAGGAATAGGTCACTCGGCATAAAGGCTAGGTTTGGGTACTCTGCACAGGGGCACCCAAGTAACTCCAAACGCAGCAAACAATAACTGTAATGTCCAATACCAAAAGTGAGATTCTAAAGTGTGGCTTTTTATTCACATCCAAACAGAATAAACAAAGCATAGATGGACCCCCATGGGGCTACATTCCTGGTAATGCAGATTAAAAGAGACCAGAACACATCCTCATCACTTTAGCCCTCAGGCTCTAATACACACTGGACACACAGCCTGGACTTGTATACTGCTTTGGGTTACACAGCCCAAACTTGTACACTGTTCTGTGTTTTCCCTGGCTTGGCATCCTTGCCAGCCACTTGGACACCTTCCATACTTCATGGAAAAATTTTATGGTGGCTCCCTAAACCACCTCAGCTCCATCAGGGAATCTTCCTTTCATCCCACGTCTGGGTACTTTACTCAGGTACTGGACAAGTACCTGACAGAAAAGAAAAGAAAAGGTGTCTCAGAGAAAATCTGTAGAGATGAATTTGGTTACTACTGATGGGGGGTCTCCCACAATTCATACCCGTCCATTTCTCTGGACAGTAAACACCTCATTCTGTAAAGCTTTGCAATGTAGATTCTTGCTAAATGTATTTCACATTCCATCTACTTGTCTTGCTTCCCATTTGTGCTGGACTTGGACATACTTTTAAGTGGCATAATCCATTACTCTAGACCCCCACTGAGTTAAGCAGTCCAATCCCCAATTTCCTTCAACTCTTTGTGCTGGACTTGAACATGCTTGAATTAAGTGGCATTATCCATTACTCTAGACCTCCCACAGATTAAGCATTCTAATCCACATTTCCCCCACAAGGAATCTTCCTCTTAGAGCTTCTGGTGCCTCAGCACAACTGGAACAGGCAGCTTCTTTCCCTTAGCCAGACTCAGAGGGGTTGCCCCTGGAAAACAGGCAAACACCTTCCCCCATCCCCTTCAGGGATGTGGCTAATGAACCATTGAAAGCGGTCTCCACCACTTCAATTACCAGTTCCTGTGTTCCTCTTCAGGTGGAAACACACACCTTACCCAAAAGTAGCTCTAAAACAGAGCTTAAAGCTCTGACAGCCTGCACACACTCTGCTGCACTACAGTCTCTATTCAGACTGCACACAGACTCTGGCTTCAAATTCCCCAACGTTCTACTCTAACCTCCAACTGCAACATTCCAGTGTGGCTCACGCAGCTGCTACAGTTCTATTATGATGTCATCCCTCAGTCTCAGCTGAGAATGAGAACAGAGTGACAGTGTGAAATCCATTTAACTGGAGTTTCACAAGCTACCTTCCTTGCCTACCACTAGGTCTTACTGGGGGGGGGGGGTTATATGAGTATAGGAGCGATCTATGGACACATGCCCTCTAAGCTTCATTCTTCCACAGAATGCGGTTAAAAAATGGCTATGTTACAAATTTGCTGTCAAAATACTGAAAACTACCAAAGTTATGAGTGAGTGTAGAAATATTACAACATAGCTTCATAATTTTGTTGTTTTGTTAATATTTGGACCACAAATGTTCAACATAGTCTTCTTCTGACCCCACCTCATGAGCCTGGTATGTGAGAATGTTCAAATCTCAGCAGAAATGTAATTCTGTGCCACAGGTGTGAAAACACATTTGGCCAGAATTTGAAAAGGACAGCTATCACGTTCATGTGGTGGTGTGAAAAAAAATGGCTACATTGAAAATTTGGGGTCAAAATATTGAAAATTACCAAAGTTATGAGTGAGTGCTGAAAAATTTCAATATACCTGTAACTGTTGTTTTTTTAATATTTTACCCCAAGTTTTCAACATAACCTTCTTATGACCCACCTCATGAACCCAGTATGTGAAAATGTCTAAATCCTGCCCAAAAAGTGATTTTGCAGAGAGACTGAGAAATAATTTTTCAGGCTGGATTTGAAAACTTTCACCCTATCTTATTCATGAGATGGTGTCCCAAAAAGGCCATGTTGAAAATCTGGTAGAAAAATGTTACAAACTGATGAAGTTATTAGTAAGTCTAGGAAATAAGGTTCCAGAACTAGAGGCCATCGTGACAGATGCTGACCTGGATATTGTGGCCATTACCAAGTCATGGTACACTGAAAACTGAGACTAGGATGTGGCCATACCAGGTTATACTCTGTTCAGGAAGGACCTGGAGAGAAGGAAAGGAGGGTGCGTAGTGCTTTATGTGAGGAACAGCTTAGGAGATATAGGGAATACAAGGGAAGGCAGAGGTCCTGTGAGTCACCATGGAGACAAGGAATGGAGGCAGTATTCACACTGAAGTGCTCTACATACCTCCAGCACAGGGGGAGGAATTAGATATGATACTGGCAGAAGCCACTGGCAAGATGTCAGAAAAGGGGGAGATGCTGCTAGTGGGGGATTTCAACCTGCCAGATGTAGATGGGAGCCTACCAGCAGCACCCTCAGCTAGAAAAAGGAACGTTGTGAACTCTCTGCAGGGGGTGTTCCTCAGGCAACTAGTAAGTGAACCCACTCATGATGGGGCAACACTGGACCTGGTACTCACTAACAGGGACAGTGTTGCAGATATCAAGAAGAGAGGCCACTTGGGGACCAGTGATCAACATATGGTGTGGTTCAATATACAGATGGCTTCAGAATTGAACCACACAAAGGCAAGGGTCCTGGACTTCAGGAGGGCAGATTTTAAACAGATGGGTGAATGCCTCAGGAATGACCTAGCAGAGGAAGATGACCTGGGTGGGATTTTATTTTATTTATTTAGTTTTTGTTGATTGGGTAAGTGCACTAGACAAATAGTTGCCTATTTTCAGGCATGAGCCTGGAGGAATACATACAGCAATTTTAATACAATCAAGACAATGATGAGATACAGAGATTTCAACATATAATAAATAACAGTCAAGTCAACAGTGAAATTCAGCATTTTCAGACATACGGCATCAACAGGCAAGTTAAACATTTTATATATACATTTATGCAGTAATCAGTGTGGTGTGCTGAGACAGGGTACAAAGTAGGGCACATTTTCTCAAATTATAAAATTTCAACATGCAGTTAGTCCTTAGTAATGGGGCCTAGGTACAACAACAAGCATGTACAGTAACTGTGATAAGTGGCATCTGTGAAATAGGTGTCTGTTAAGGGGAGGAGCTGAAAGGGGCCTGGGGAACTGTGGATTTAAAATGGGAGTTGTTTTGGGGCTCTGTCTACTGACAGAGAGAGAGAGAGAGAGAGAGAGAGAGAAAGCAACCAAATGCTTCTTTAAATCAAGGAGGCAATTTAATAGACTACACTGAATTGAATTATTCATTTTTGGGCCTGTGTAAGTAACTAGTTTTGATTCTCTGTTTTTGGGGTTGACTTTTCTTAGTTTTACTTTTATTTGCCACGGAGGAACTCTAGCTGGGAGAGATTTGTAGTCATTTGTGACTAGACCTGTTACTTAATCCCTGTAAAATAAGTGTCTGAAAGAATGGAAGGCACTCCCCAAGGTGGAGGGTCAGAGTTGTAGTTGATTGTTTCCTGAGGCACAGGTTTATTCCCCACCCACCCTGCCCCTCACCCACCCACTCCAAGCACATAACTTCCTTTTATAGCAGGGGTTCTGACTTCACTTCCCCAAAATTGCAAACACCATACACCTGTTCATATCCTTAAAAGCACAGCACACCAAATAGGGGTAGACACACTCACAAGCTTACACACACTAAAACAAGAACAAAAAAAAACAAGAAAAAAACATCTGAAACAGGAAAGAAGACAGACATGTGGGGAGTGGTGCAATGCATTGACTGTGGAGCAGCAGTCTTCTGGGAGACATTCTGGAGACTGCATTGATGCCTTATTTGCAGACACCTCTCTGGTCTGAGGGAGAAGGTTGCTGACCTGGCAGGGATTCAGGAAATCTGCTCCCCTACCCAGGGACCACCCAGGCAACCGCCACTACCTCAGAGGTTGCCAAGAAAGAGGAGTGGTTGGACCATGGTGAGCTCAGAGAGGGTGAGGGTGGTGGAACAGAGGTGCATGCCTCCAGTTGTGCCTCTCCACAATTCATTTGCCACTTTGGCAGAGCATGGGTGCTCTACAGAGGCACCTGCAGTGGAGACCAAAGAGGATGCTGGGAACCTCCAGAAGGGAGACCCACAGGAGGGTGACAACGAATCCCACAGGGGAAGGAAACAATTCCTGGTGGGGGACTCAATTGTTAGGGAGGTAGAACTGGGGGAGGAAGAGGAAAAGGAGGTAAGGTGCCTGCCCGGTGCCATGGCTTGGAGGGATAGGAAATGAATACTCAGGATCGTGGGGGCAGCTGCAAGGGGGAGTGAGCTGGATGCCATTATCCACCTAGGGACAAATGACCTGGCTGAGAATGGGATCAGAGCAGTGCAACAGGAATTTGTGGAGTTGGGGAGGGACCTTAGACAAGTAGCACACACTGTAACTTTCTTGGAAGTGCTACCTGTCTATGACATGGATGAGGCTAGGGTACTCTGCACCATGGAATTCAATGACTGGTTGAAAAACTGGTGCAGAGCTCAGGGATTTGGCTTCATTGTGGACTGGGGCTCCACCTGGAGGGATGCAGGCCTATACTGAAGCAATGGTCTGCATCTGTCCAGGAAGAGAACCAGGATCCTAGGTGATAGGTTTAAATGCTTCATTGGCAAACATTTAAACTAGCCAAGGGGGGGCACTGAAAAGAAGAAGGGAACTCCTAGCCCCCCCCCAAAATCAGGGTAGTTAGTGAGGTAAACACCAATACAGGGCAGTTGATAGAGAGAAGGGCTGGGGTAAATGGAGAAAAGATAAAGGCAGTAAGGACAGGGATGGGGCAGAAAGAAATAAGGCCATAGAAAAAATGGAGGGTGATGAGTACCAATGCCCGTAGTGTAGGTAAAAAGCTCCCTGAAACAGTGGCCTTAATGGAAGAGGGATGCCTGGATATCCTGGCAGTCACAGAAACATGGTACACAGAGAACCATGACTGGGATGTCAACATACCAGGGTACAGAATGTATAGGAGGGACAGGGAGGGTAGAAGAAGAGGAGGAGGAGTAGCTTTCTATGTAAGGGAAGGGATTACAGCAACAGAACTAAAGGATAAACAGGGAGGAGAGGAGGCACTGTGGGTCACCCTGGAGACTGGAAATGGCACCACAATCCGCACAGGGGTTGTATACAGACCCCCGTCTCAGGGGGAGAAAATGGACAAGGAAATGATAGAAGGCATCCTTAGGATGGCAGAGAAAGGGGAGATATTGCTGATGGGGGACCTGAATATGCCAGATGTTAACTGGAGCACCTTTGCTGCAGCCACATCCAAGAGCAGGGCCATTTTAGATGCCCTACAGGGGGCATGCCTCAGACAGCTAGTTTTGGAACCCACTCAGGAGGGAGCAACCTTAGACCTGGTACTCTCAAATGGGGACAGAGAGATGATCTCATATCTAGAAGTGGGTAGCCATCTAGGAACAAATGACCACCAAACAATGTGGTTCACAATAAAGTTAGCTGTAGAGTCAAGCCATACAAAAGTGAAGGTATTGGACTTTAGGAGGGCTGATTTTGTCAAAATGGGAGAGTGCCTCAGAAAAGCACTAGCAAACAGGCAACAAGGTGGGGTGGAGCAACAATGGGGAAACATCAAAACAGCCATCACAGAGGCAACAAGCCTTTGTGTGAAGCAAATAAGTCAAAACAAAAGAAAAAAACACTGTGGTTCTCAAAAGAAGTGGTGGGGAAGGTTAGGGAGAAAAAGATAGCATTCAGGAAGTATAAGGAAACACAGAAGGAGCAGGACAGAGAACTGTACCAGTTAAAGCAGAAGGAAGCGGGAAGGCAGTCAGAATAGCAAAGGCCCAAACTGAGGAAAAGATAGCCAACTCGGTTAAGAAGGGGGATAAAACCTTTTATAGGTACATTAGGGAGCAAAGAAAGACTAAGGCAGGGATACTGAGGCTGAATAAAGAGGAAGGTAGTTGGGCAGAGAGCAACAGTGAAAAAGCAGGGATGCTGAATGAATACTTCTGCTCAGCATTCACAAAGGAAGAGCAGGAGGAGATACCTAATCCAGTCAATAGAAGCACTCTGGCTAGGGGGTTTGATATTAGTCCTTTTACGGAAGAAAGGGTTCTGAAAGAACTCCTAAAACTGACGGTGGATAAAGCAATGGGGCCTGATGGGATTCACCCTAGAATTCTGAAAGAACTAAGGGTAGAACTAGTGACACCACTGACTACCTTTTCTAACAAATCATGGCAAATCATGGGAGGATGGTGTGGTACCTGAGGAATGGAGGATGGCAGATGTGATTCCCCTTCACAAAAGTGGGAGCAAGACAGAGGCAGGAAACTACAGACCTGTCAATCTGACCTCAGTAGTAGAGAAAATGATGGAATCACTTCTGAAGTGAAGAATTGTTGAGTACTTAGAGGCCAGTGGGGCACAGGACCCAAGGCAGCATGGATTCACAGCAGGAAGGTCATGCCAGACAAATCTAATTGATTTCTTCGACTGGGTGACCAAAGTAGTAGACCAGGGAGGGGCTGTGGACATGGCCTACCTAGACTTTAGCAAGGCATTTGACATAGTCTCACACAAAAGATTAATAAACAAATTAGCCAGCCTGGGAGTGTGTCCCAGGGTGGTAGCCTGGGTAAAACAATGGCTGGACAACATGAAACAGAGGCTAATAGTAAATGGAGTCCACAGTGAAGAAAGGGGGTTACTAGTGGGGTACCGCAGGGTTCAATACTGGGGCCGGTCCTTTTTAATGTCTTTATAAGTGACATTGCAAAAGGACTGGAAGGAAAAGTATGTCTCTTTGCAGATGACACAATGATCTGCAACAGGGTTGATATGCAAGGTGGGTGGAAAGGATGAAAAGGACTTGACAAGGTTGGAGGAATGGTCAAATGTCTGGCAGTTTAGATTCAACGTAAGTACAAAGTAATGCACCTGGGAAACAAAAACCCAGGGAAGAGTACACAGGGGGGGTGAGATACTGACAACAACAAAAATGGAAAGGGACCTGGGGGTAGTCATATCAGATGACCCAAAGGTGGGCCAGCAATGTGAGAAGGCAGTAAGGAGGGTTGGGGGATACTGGGATGCATAGGGAGAGGCATCACCAGTAGAAAACAGGAAATTGTTGTCCCTCTGTACACAGTTGGTAGGACCACATCTGGAGTACTGTGCACAGTTCTGGAGATCCCATCTCTGCAAAGGGATGCATAGGGAGAGACATCACCAGTAGAAAACAGGAAGTTGTTATCCCTCTGTACAGACAGTTGGTGAGACCCAATCTGGAGTACTGTGTGCAGTTCTGGAGATCCCATCTCCACAAAGACATAGACAGAGTGGAGGCTGTCCAGAGGAGGGCAACCAAAATGATGCAGGGTCTGCATCAGAAGACATATGAAGAAAGACTAAGGAACTAAAGATGTATAGCCTTGAGGAAAGGAGGGAGAGGGAGGACATGATAGAAACTTTCAAGTACCTCAAGGGAATCAACAAAGTCCAAGAGGGTAGCATCTTTCAGAAAAAGAAATGTGCAAAAACAAGGGGGCACAATTTGAAGATAATGGGGACGGCTCAGAGGTAATGTGAGGAAGTATTTCTTCACAGAGAGGGTTGTAGATACATGGAACAGCCTTCCTGAGCAGGTCGTAGAGTCAAAAACAGTGGAGGAATTCAAGAATGCATGGGACAGACATAAGGCAATTCTAGTGAGGGGTAGGAGGAAGTAGGCTGGTGGTTAACTAGGATCTGCAGCTTATCCGTTAGGTAAGGAAATGGGCAGGCTAGGTGGGCCAAGCAGTCCTTATCTGCCATCAAATTCTATGTTTCTATGACATAGACAGGGTGGAGGCTTTCCAGAGGACGGCAAGCAAAATGGTGCAGGGTCTGCACCAGAAGACATATGAAGAAAGACTAAAGAAGCTTAAGATGTATAGCCTCGAGGAAAGGAGGGAGGAGGGGGGCACTATAGAAACTTTCAAATACCTCAAGGGAATCAACAAAGTCCAAGAGGGTTGCATCTTTCAGAAAAAGAGATGTGCAAGAACAAGGGGGTACAATTTGAAGATAGAGGGGGGTCAGCTCAGAAGTAATTTGTGGAAGTATTTCTTTACAGAGAGGGCTGTAGATGCATGGAACAGCCTTTCTGAGGAGGTTGTAGAGTCAAAAACAGTGGGGGAATTCAAGAATGCATGGGACAGACATAAGGCAATTCTAGTGGGGGGGTAGAAGGAAGTAGGCTGTTGGTTAACTATGATCTGCAGCTTATCTGTTAGGTAGGGGAAATGGGCAGACTAGGTGGGCCAAGCGGTCCTTATCTGCCATCAGATTCAATGTTTCTATGTTAGAGCAGTTTCTGAAAACTGCCAGCAGTAGTGCATTGTCTTATGTTGGAAGAGACCTTATTCCACAGTTTTGGGGTGGTTATTGCAAAATATGATGAACCATATTTAGTTTTGACCCTAGGAGTGGATAGTAGATATAAGTCTGCAGACCTGAGGGGATAGGTAGTTTTACATGGCACCAGGAGAGAGGAGAGGGATAAGGGGACATGATTGTTAAGTACACTATAGATGATATTCTCAAGGGAGGAATCATGCTGACCAGCAGGAGGCAGACATCCTAGCTTTTAGTATAGGGTACAGTGGTGGAAAAGACAACTACTAGATAGCACAAACTGGCATGTATTATTATATGCTACATACCATTTGTGAAGATTGTGGCTTGAGGGATTTGAGAAAATGGGAAGGCCAAAGAATAATATGAGCAAAAGAATACTCCTGGCTACTGATATATGGGCAGAGGGGATGAGATTCTGACTGGCTCGGTAAGCTAGCTCTATTCTAACATTGACATCCTTACAAATGTTGATCAGGTGGAGGGAGAACTCAAGGGAAAGGTCCAGTGTGATACCCAGGTATTTAAATGACTGGATGGTGTTTGAGGGTATCATTGTTGCCCCTCACCTGCAAATGTGCCTGGGTATTCTTTAGATGGAAAGGAGTACTGAAAAGCATGGCCTGGGATTTGGTTCTGTTCATTAGAAATTTGTTCAGTTGGAGCCAGGATTGGATACTCCTTAGGTCTGTTGTCAAATTTCTATTGCGGTCGGTAATATTATTGGCACTTGTGTAAAAGACTAGGTCATCAGAGTACATGAGGGGTGTACAATTGGTAAAGCAGTCATGGACCATGTTGATGTGAAGGGAGAAGAATAAGGGTCCTCATATGGAGCCCTGAAGGACATCACTATTGACAGTGGCAGGGGTGGACAAGGATGGGCCAAAAGGTACACACTGCTGTCTGCTAGTCAGGTAGTCATGGAACCAGGGAAGAGTGGAGTCAGAGATTTCTAGGTCCCTGAGTTTGCTACAGAGAATGGAATGGTTGACCATATCAAAGGTCTTAGTTAAACTGATAAAGACAGCACCAGTGAGTCCTCCTTTGTCTAGTGTATTAGCAATGCTCTTGGGTAAGGAGAACAAGGCTGTGGTTGTACTATGGTGTTGTTGAAATTCATGCTGGATTGAGGAAAGGAGGCTGTGGGTCATTAGATAACTGGTTTGTTGTGTTGACACTATTTGTTAAAGATCCTATTATAGGTGGGTAAGATAGTGATAGATCTGTAACTGATTATGATTTTGCTGTGTGTTGCCTTTCTTGGGCACTGGGACAATAATTGAGGTTTTTTCAGACAGTAGGCCCTATTTATGTGGTTAGGGACAGGTTCATGATTCTGGCAATGGGTATGGACAACTCCCGGGCAGCTAATTTAAGGAGTCCAGGTTCTATACCATCCTGAGCCTGCAGATTAGGACTCAAGGTTGTTTCTTACCACACCTGAGAACGTGAACATGTTGTTCATAAAACAGAATAGGCACAACTTCTAAGACTGCACTATTATTTTAGATAATTTTTTTTTCTTTATACAAATCGAACAACTTACTTTTTAAATAAAAAAAATCATTTCTAATTCACATTGTGTGATTGTCTACCTGTGTTACTACCTATGTTACTGTATCACCGTATCCGACCTGATAAATATCCTGACCCAGTCAGATGTAGTGATAAATTGTTCCGAATCCGACATCCAATGAAAATTAGAGATCCGCCCACCCCTATTTCTTAGTAATTTTAAGATCTCTGAGACCTTTACCCTCTTGAAGTAGAAGGTGGGGTGTTGTCTGAGGTACCCACCCGTGGGATGCGATTGAGTAGACATGCAAGGGAGAAAGGCTGAGGAGTATGCAGAGAAGTCAGTGAAATATGCGTTGAATGCACTGGAGATGGTAGATGGGCTGTTGTAGTTTATACCTCAATGTCAGTAGGAGCTGGGGCTACATTCATTCCCAGGGCTTTTTAAATGGTGTTCTAGAATTGTCGAGGGTTACTACTGCAGGAGTTAAGCTGCATGTTGTAACACTGACTCTTTTTGTCGTATGGTCTTTTTGCACTTATTTATGAGATTCCTGTAAGTTGTCCAGTCAGCTTGTGAATTGGTTGCCTTAAAGGAAACCCAACTTTTATCTCGCTCCTTCAGGAGTACAAGTAGTGAGCGGTCCACCCATTTTTCGGAAGTACCGTGGACTCTTCTGGTGGGTACAGGGGTATGCTTGTCCTGGATGACACTAAAAGTGTTGAAGTGAGAGACTACCTGATTAACATCTTCTGTTGACCAGAAGAGGGACCACTCAGCAAGGGCTATGTCCTGTTTAAAATGGTAGGTGTTAAGTTAGGAGCGATCTCAGAATTGTATTAAGCAAGCAAGGGGCTTCTTATTCTTTGCTGTCCAGCAGCAATATACTGGGACATGGTCACTTATAGAATCTGGTAGAACCCCCGAGCACAGTATACTGTTTACATGGGGGACCAGTATCCAGTCGATCAGTGTGGCACATTGTCCATTATTTGAGTACCCCCAGGTCTCTTTCCTGCTTGGTGGTCACTAATTCCACTCCACTCATTCTTCTCAGATTCTGGCCATTGGTCCTGAATAACATGCTTCATAGGAAAGTATATTAACTACAACAGATCTTGTACTAGATTGAGGGGCTCCTCTGACAGATCTGCTGAAATCAGCTAAACTGGAAATGGGATAGGGCAGCAGTTATTCCATCACCCATCACAGAAAACAGATGAGCCTAAAAAAAGAGATCGGATGAGAAGGGCTGATGGCAATGGGTGTAGCAGGCATAGAACTACCATGTACGAGATCAGGGTTTGTGTTTTGCACCTACAGTAACTCCTTGCGTTGGGCTGGTGGAGTCTAGAGTGCCCTGCTAGAGATACCCCACTAAATACCAATGGAAGGTTTGGGCTCATTGTTCCTCTTTAGTGCCTCCTCTGGTGGGGCTGAGGAGCAGCATCGAATATCATGGTGACCACATGGTGCCCCTTGCCTACAGATTATTGTGGTGTGCTGACCCAATAGAGAAGGTGGTGGTATAGCCTGCCTAGTGTCTAGGGAGGGCTGAGGTGCAGTGTGCCCCACCTTCTGCCATGTTGGCGATATGGGTTCAGAAACAGACACGGGTTGCTTGAGGTCTGGCCAGGGATGGAGGAATGAGCATTCTCATCTCCCTTGGACAAGGTGATTGCTGTAGCACACTGCTTTACTGTGACCTAGATGTTGCCAGGTAGCAACACAAGTGAGCTGCACATAGAGGGATTTGGTCCCTTATTCAGGGTGCTGGGGACGTTTTTGTAGAGTGGGTTCACCCATGCCGCAGCAACAATGAAGTTGCTGGTGTAAAATACAGCTCCAGCACTTCTCTGACACCAGGCACCATGCTACGACTATCTACCATCTGGCAGTAGGAGCAACCTGAATTAATGGGGGGGCTACACCCCCTGCAACCCCCAAACTCTGTGTCACATGCTGGTGACAGTAAGGGTGACTCACAGATTGACAACATTGCCTGATGCCACAAAACCAAAGTCGCACAAAAAGTGTGTGACATTATTCCGCTGACAACATCATGGTGGCAAAAATCATTCAGCACATTAACAGGATATGCATGGAGTCAGAGCTTTCACATTGCACTTGTTGCATGTCATGTGGGCTTGAGGAGAAACTTCATCAGAAAACAACTCCAACTGCAGAATGGTAACTGACCCTTTGCAGGCTCCACACTGGCAACCGGGCACTCTCCACAGTCCTGCAGCAAAGGATGACAGCAGGATGGTAAGTCCTGGAGAAGCCAGGTGATGGAGTTGGGGGGGGGGCAAGTCAGAGTGGGGCAGCCAAGATGGCTCAGAAGAATAAAAACTTATATGAACAAAAAAAAAGAGAGAGAGAAGTTGGTAGGAGGGGACTTAAAGGGGAAAATGTCTAGGTGCAAGGGTGGTGGAAAAATGCCAATCTGCCTACACCACAGTGGCTTGTTGACATCCCAGGAATCCTCCCATCCTTGCAATGCATCCTGAGGAGGTCACCAGGCCCACTGAGGAGACACAGCCACAGCAGTGTTGGGGGCTGGGAGATTTTTATCAGTGTCAGTGTTGCCCAAGGTAGACAGCCTCCACGGAGAAAAAGTATGACATTAAACAAATCAGATTCTGCAGCACAAATTGCTTATCAGTCGCATCATGGTCTCTGACTGCATTGTGCATTAGTGTCATGTGCTGTCTGTCTAACCAAGAGCTATCCAAATGATTCACAAACCATGTTCCCTGAATGATGACCTTGACCCAAATTGGCAAAAACATCAGAAAGGTGCTGTCATAATTCCATTATTAAGAATTTTCAAGAATCACATTTCATTTTTCACACAGAGAGAATTCTGACCTGTAAACGTAGATCTCCAAAATTTGGAATTTAGACATAGAGCAAAATTAGATGGGATTTTATGAACCAACTGCAGCCTCCTTGCTTAGATGAAACCACGTCTCTGTGCCATTTCCTTGATCTCTGTCAAGCTGTCACGTGTGCTTAGTTTCTCCAGTGCTCTCATTGCAAAGTACTCTGTTTAGTTTAGTCACTGGTCACTTTTATACCAACAAATTAAAAAAAAAAACAGCTGATCTTGCATTGCTGGATGTGTTCTGGCATTACTACTTCCTGGGGTGTACTTTAGTTTATCTGTTAATTTATACAGGGAGGCAGTCTGGCTCTGGCAGAAGGAAGAAACAGGATCCATTCTTTACTCTTCTGTTAGTTCCTGTTTAAATTTCTTTCTTACCAACAACAGTATTTTTGGTGATATCTTGCGTCTGTATTGCCTAGTACTTTATAACTTCCTTAATTACTGTTTATGAAATGCATTTGTATTAAAAAATGAATATATAATACTTTCTCCTGTCGTAGCCTAACTTGTTGTGTGCAGTTGCTGTCTTGGGACTCTGACCTACCTACCTACATACATATCAAGGAGGAAACACTTCCAGGATAACCCTTGCTTCAGTGGTTTTCACCTGTGATTCTTCATCTTTTAGACTGCTTTTTTTATTTTGGACTTACTATGACCCAAGCCAATAAGACAATCATATGACTGTTTCCCCCTTTCTCTGGGCTGAGATACAGATGGGGCACACAGACAAGTCCTAACAAAGATGAAACACATATCTGTGTCTGCTTTTTTGCAGCCTTTATGGATTGAGTGAAAGGCCATTTGGCACCATACACTCCTGCTAAAGGAAGCAGAAGCAGCCTGAATTTTTTCACAGTGATTTGCTTGTACTTTTCATGATTATTATTCACTATTATTGGAGTACTGTATGTGTAATTTTGTACTTCTTTGATTCATAAATGCATACACACTGTACAGTATTTAGCCCCACCCCAACGTAGGGGCTTACATTTGGGCTCCATGGGTCTCCTTGGGTCCCCGATATGGACATTGCAAAGAGGTGGATAGCAATTATAGGCCAGTCAGACTCACATCAGTGGTGGAGAAATTAATGGATCCCTGTTAAAGGAGACACTGATGGGGTATCTGTAGACATATGGACTGTAAGATCACTGGTAGCATAGTTTCACAGAGGAGGTGATGTCAAACAAATCTCTTGGATTTCTTTAAGTAGGTGACTAAGGAAGCAGAATAGCGGAAGACAGTGGATGTAACCTATCAGGACTTTAATAAGGCCTTTGATACTGTGTCATGCAGGAGGCAGGAGAATAATTAAGAAATCTGACCAACCAGAAGGATGGTCCTAAACTGGATATCAAACTGGTTGAAGGATAGGATGCAGAGGTTATTCAGCACCCTGCACCATCTTGAGGGTTTGAACAGGAGCCTTTCTGCCATCACCTGAGGCTTCATCCACCACCGCCGATCACTGTCCAGCTCCAGGCCAGCATCCTGCACAGAGGCTCCATGACAGTACTTACTCCACCCTCACCAGCCCACCTGCTGACTACAGCATGGCTAGAAGTTGTGTGTGGATTTTCAAACTTTGGCTGCTTTCTCTTAGGAAACCCAGAGGCTCACCAGTTATTCAGAACTCTGCACCATCTCAGGGTTTTGAACAGGAACCTTTCCGCCATCACCTGAGGCCCCCCCCTTGCCAATCACCGTCCAACTCCTGGGCAGCATCCTGGACTGAAGCACTGTATCTGTGGCTACTCTATCCCCTCCAATCCACCCAGCTAATCAAAGCATGGCTAGAAAAGGTGTGCAGATTTTTAAACTTCAGCTGCTCTCTTTTAGAAAACCAGTGGCTCACCAGTTATTTGGAACTCTGCACCATCTCCGGGGTTTGAACAGGAGCCTTTCTACCATCATCTGAAGCTCTCCCCCATCTGTCAATCACTGTCTAGCTCATGGCCAATATCCCAGACTGAAGCTCCATGTCGGTGGTTACCCCACTCCCTCTAGTCACCCCAGCCAATCACAGGGTGGCCAGGAGAGGCATGCAGATTTTCAGACTTTGGCTGCTGCTTCTTAGAAAACCCAGCAACTCACCAGTTATTTGTGACTCTGTACTATCTCGGGTGTTTGGACAGCAGTCTTTCTGCTATGGTCTGAGGCTCCACTTACCGATCGGCATCCAGCTTTCATCGAGGCACAGGTCAGAAAGCATAGGAAAACCAGGAGCAGTTTCAAAATTTGCAAATAACATTTAATTATTAATAACAACAAAATAAAAAAATAAAAATTGGTCAGTATAACTATTTACAATGGCAGTACAAACATAGAAAGCAGAGTCCTTCTGAGTTTTTCTTCACAATTTCCAATCTCAGTCTCTCAGTCTCTGTCTCTCCCTCTTGCAAAACATTGCAGCTCTTTTTTATAACAAGTCTTTGCAGGGAGCTTCATTAAGAGAACATTCTGCTTCTCACACAGTGTTCTTGTCAGTTTCAGCAGGTGCAGCAAAAAGAACATTGTGACCCAGAACTGACCTTTTGTTGACAGCTCTGGAAATATTTTTCAAACCAGCATCTCAGGTTAACCCCTTGAATTCCAGTTTTTGCAATCATATTAACAGTATAACTATATACAGTTTTAATCAAAGGGACCCAGTATCAGTAACATTTCCACATAAAGATTCACAAATATTTGTATACCTGCAGATATGCAAGGGGAAATGAAAAAACAGAAATAGCAAGGGAAGGCAGAGAGATAGCGAGAGGTGGAGAATTGCAAAACTGTCAGAGTGATCAGTTCCTAGACCTCACAAGGAAATTTGGTTGCGCAACCAGACAGAGAAGAGACAGAAAAAGATCCTTACATTTAAACTCTTTCTGCATAACAAATGAGGCAGGGTCTTATTCAACCCTGTCACACCAGCTTCTGGCCAGCATCCTGGACTGAAGCTCTGTGTCAGCAGTTATCCAGCTCCCTCCAGCCTGCCCAACCAATCACAGTGTGGCCAGTTCTCTCCTCATTAGGTCAATACTCCAAGCATTTCTGCATTGTCCTGAGTGATTCATTTTACCAGTGATCACTATTCCCAGATCTTTTTCTTCCTCTGAGACTGTTAACTGTACACCCTCCCCCAATTTGTAGCTGTACCCTGGATTCCTAGCTCCCAAGTGAAGTACACTGCACTTCTAACATTAAACCCCAACTGCCATGTGACTGACCACTGTTCCAGTCTTTCCTAGGTCTTCCTGGGTGCCCTCCTTCCTCCTCTCTGTCCACCTCACACCTAGTTTAGAGATATCAACAAACAGGCTCATATTACTTCTAACTCCCACCTCAATGTCTGAAATGAAAGCATTAAATAACAATGGACCCAGAACTGAATCCTGAGGGGCCCCGCTAATGACACTTCTGGGTGTTGATAGCCCCCACCACCACCACCCACTTTAGTCTGTTGCTTAGCAAGTTCCCAATACACCTCACCAACCTTTCCCCCACGCCCAAGTCACTCAGCTTGCCCAGCAGTCTCCCATGTGGCACTGAGTCAAATGCCTTACTGAAGTCTAGATATAAAACATCAATTAGCCTACCACCATCCAGAGATCTTGTCACCCAATCAAAAAATTCAACCAGACAAGATCTTCCCTTGGCAAAACTGTGTTGCCTGACATCTTAAAGTCTACTTACCTCCAAGCACTTCACCAGCCTTTCCTTCAATATACTCTCCAAGTTTCCCCACTACGTACGTCAGGCTGACCGGTCTATAGTTTCCCAGCTCATCCCTTGACCAGCTCTTATGGAGGGGCACTACGTACACCATTCTCCAGTGCAATGGTGCACTTCCCATTTAGAGGGAGGAGCTGAATAACTCCATCACTGGTGCTGCCAGGACATCCGCCAACTCTTTTAGGACTCTGGGGTGGATCTCATCCAGTCCTGGGGCCTTGTCTGTCCTTAATGACCTAAGGCTCTCCCTCACTCTCTCCACTGGTATCTCATCACATATTAGTGACCCTCCCACCCTTTACCTTAACACCCCCTTGTGGAATTGGACCATACATTTCCCTCATAAAGACAGAGCAGAAGTACTTGTTTAGTACCTCAGCCTGCTCCACTCCCTCTTCTGCCCGCCCACCCTCCTTTTTTAACCTGGTGATCTGCGCCCTACACTTCCTCTTCTCTCTGATATATCTAAACAATTCCTTCTCCCTCTCCCTGATCCCCTGTGCAAACCTTAGCTTTTTGGTCGCTTTGGCTGCCCTTACCACCCTACTCACCTCCTTCAATTTCATATAGTACTCTTCCATGCCCGTCTCCTTACAGGTTTTCTTGTACTTTTGGTAGGCTAGCCTTTTCTCCCTTACCCACTACTGTACATACCTAGTCCACCAGCAGGGTTTCCTTGATCTTGTTTTCTTGTATTGGGACTTAGTGCAGGTTTTAGTGGCTTCCAACAGGCCCACTTTCAGAATCTGAAACAATTTGTCATAATGCCAGGAATTGCAGCAATTCTGGTGGCAGTTGTTTCTGACCCTGATTCATGCACACCATGGCTGTCCCCAGAAGAACTACCACGATTATTGATTGTTTTTCCACTACTGACTGTGGCTGCTGGTGATACTTGCTGTATGTGTTTTTTCTTTTTGGGCGGGGGAACCCAGGTGGCATCCTTGACCTCGTCAGTATCACATTCTGAATAATCACCTTTGGAAGAGCGTAACTGTGATACATCGTAATCATGATCGTGATCTTGTTCTTGTACATTTACAGCCTGTTTTTCATCTGAGGCACTGCTTTCTGATGAAGGAGCCTGATATGCATAGAGCCTTTTCCTTAATCATTGACTTTCTAAGTCTAAGTGTTTTGGCTACCTTTTTTTGTGTTTCATTTTTATCTGATTTGTCTGGTAATGCCGACAATGTCGCACTTCTTTGATCAGGGGATTCACCAACATACTTTTCTTTTTCTGATTGTGCTGCTTCATCTTTTTCTGATTGTGTTGCTTCATTTTCATCAACTGTATTAATGATATCTTCAGCAGTGAATTTCTTTTTAATTTGTTTTCGGAAATAGTTTTTAATGTTACATATACCAATTTCAGCCATACTGCTGGTGTTGGCCATGTTCCATCCATAACAGACTCTGATTCTGAATCCATTTTTGGGTCCAACTAATTGCTTACTTAGCAGTATTAGTTCAGCCATCGAGATGGGCAACACAGAGTCTGAGACATGACATCCCCCCTCTCAAAATACGTGAGGCACTATATGACTTAGTGGTTGTTCAGTCACAGAGATAGGCAACACTGGGTCTATGCTATGGCAGTATAACCTTGCAGTAATTCAGGCACTGAGATGGGAAACACAGAGTCTGAGACAAGACCCCCCTTCACAGTCTATATGACTCTATGACCCAGTAGTAGTTCAGACACAGAGATGGGCAACACAGAGTCTGAGATGTGATGCCCCCTCTCTCAAAATACGTGAGGCACCATATGATCTAGTAGTAGTTCAGGCACAGAGATGGGCAACACAGGGTCTGACATGTGATGCCCCTCTCTCAAAATACATGAGGCACTATATGACATAGTTGTAGTTCAGGCACAGAGATGGGCAATACAGAGTCTAAGACTTGAGCCCCCCAAAAAATACATGAGGCACTATATGACCTAGCAGTAGTTCAGGCACAGAGATGAGCAACACAGCATCTCATACTTGACTCCCCTTCAAAATCTGTATGGCACTATGACCTAGTAGTAGTTCAGGCACAGAGATGGGTAACACAGAGTCTACGCTATTGCAGTATGACCAAGTAGTAGTTCAGTCACAGAGATGGGCAACACAGAGTCAGAGACATGACACCCCTTCACAATTTGTATGGCACTATGACTTAATAGTAGTTCAAGCACACAGATGGGCAACACAGAGTCTATGCTATGGCAGTATGGTAGTAGTAGATCAAGCATACAGATGGGCAACACAGAGTCTGAGACATGACCCCACCCTTCACAATCTGTATGGCACTATGACCTAGTAGTAGTTCAGGCACAGAGATGAGCAACACATAGTGTCTATGGCAGTTTGACTTTCACGGCAGCACAGAGATGAGCAATACAGAGTCTGACACATGCATGACACCCCCCTTCAAAATCTGTACAGCACTATATGCCCCCCTCAAAATTACTGAGGCACTATGACCTTCAGACAGAGTCCTTCTGTCCTGTCTGATTCTGCTCCCCTTAATTTTTTAATTTTTTTATTTTCTGCACTCTACTGTTGTCTGCTGTTGAATTCGTTGGGCCTCTGTCTCTCTCGCTGTCTCTCTCACTTACAAACAGATGTTTTTTTCATTTTTACAGCTGCAGTAGGCAGAGCCTGCATATGTTTTGCATGTACAAAAGGAGTGATGTCATGTTTTCTGTCCATGGAACTGACTGAATGTGTAAATAGTCTCTTCCACCTTACCCTCCTCCAAGCAATGTTTTCCACCCTCAAATAAATACGCTTTATGTTAGTCAATGGTTGCAGGGTACTATTTTCTTTCTTAAATGGGTGGTACAAGAACTGGAACCTGAGTAGTGGGAGGCAGCATTAGGTTTTTTTGTGGGGAGTAAGATCCACCCCCAGCTCCACCTGAGAAGCTCCTAAAGATCCACCCCAACTTTTTTTTATTCATGTGGGAGGGGCATGAGGTGGCTCTATCATGCTGTAACAAGACACACTAGTCTGGGACATGTATCAACCAACAGAACAAGTCTGTGAAGTTGTGGAGCCCCTGCATTTTATTAAGGACTAGGAGAACAGAATATACTTAATGCCTTTATTAAGGACTAGAAGAATAGAAGATATTTAATGCCTTCAAATCGACTTAAAAAACATTGGAACAAATGATAATCAGAGCCACCTGGGGCCTCAGAAAGAGACAGCAATTAAGGGTGAAACTACAGCTCCCAAGGAAAACAATAGACACATCATTCTAATTTACAGTAAGAGCCACAGGTTTTTCTTAAACATTTATATACTAAAAACATAAAGTTCAGCTTTGGGATTAACAATATTTGTTTACCATATTCTATATATATATATATATATATATATAGTAGTTTCAAAACTTTGAAAGCATTGATGTTAGTAATGCTATTAGAAATGCATGTTTTAATTGTCTTTACAGTTAAACATGCAGTTTCATCTCAGGAGCACATTTTTGGGGGAAGGGGGTTCAAATTATTTTAATCACGGGCACAGTACTTGGTAAATACAGCCTTTGATGATAAACCGTGTTATTTCTTTTATGTTTGAGAAGTATGTAATAGAAAACGTTGAACAAGAAAACAATTGGTGATTTTAAAAGCTATTCTGATCAGAGCTGACATTAAAAAATCTCAACTGTATCTCAATACAAGATGATGAAGAGCAGCTAGAAAAATAACATCCATGTAGAATTCTTACATATGTGTTTAAGACACCAGCTCAGCGTCCAGCTGTTAAAATTCCCAGCTGATGTTTTACACTTGCAGCATCCTCAAAGTATTGTGCAGCAATTTGTTAGCTATAATTTAAGTTATGCCAGTGTATATAATAACCTGGCAATGGCCTTCCATTGATCCAGTTCTTAATTACATGCCTACATTGCTTTGGCATACAATTGCTAGGTAACCATAATGTCACCTGTTACACATTCATTCTTTGGCCCCTAAATGGCAAAACAGTCCATTACACACACTTAAAACAGGCATTTAAAATATGTTCTTTTCAGGCTAGAATAGGAGACAAGATCAACATGAAATTGTTTCCATTTCAAAAATGGAAGCTGCAGTTCCAAACAACTCTTGTCCCCCAATTGTTGTACCTCTGCATGTCTTGTTGGTAGAATGACTGATCTGTGTGTTTTTTTTTTTATAACAGCCTACTCTCTAGCCAGTGAAGGCGCACATCTTGCTCCTGGGGACACGTAGCATATCCCAAACCACTGACTGTCATCATTTACATTAGTCCGGTCAGAAGAAAGATGTTACTTCTTTTTATCATTAAATTAAAAAAAAGAGGAAAGGCCTAATATCTTGAAACAGATTTAAGAAAATTATTCTGCACTTACTTTGAGACACATTTTCAGCTCTCCTCTTTATAATTAGAGCTACTGATGCCACAGTGAAAACTTTGAAAAAACTAATAACTTGGCACAACTCATCTTACATTTTAAATATATTCTGTGATTTCTCCATCCTGTCTTTTATTACAGAGAAAATTTGGATGAATATATGATCTTTATCTGTTAGAGTTCATCTGCCTCTATAGCTTACTCCTACTTCAAGTCATAATGCTATGTTATGACATCACAGTCTTCTGTCATGGGAGTAACAGTGATGTCACAAGCCATGCATTATGACCTCAGGTAGAGAGAAAGCACCAGGAATACATGAACACTTCAGGAGCAGCAGTCCTCTTTTCATGCAAATGGCCTCAGTAAAAAATAATTGGGGGAAAAATACAGAACTAATGTGAAATATAAACTGAACTGTGTCTAAATATTATGCTTTCTTTCACTTATCCTGAAGGCATCAGATGCTCTTTAAGACTGGCACTCTGCTTGGGGGAGGGTGCTCATTGGAGCAATGTATGTTACATGTATGTTTCAGTGCTAAACTATAACACAATTGCTTTCATTGTTTTTCCTGTACTGCAACTGTTTTAAGACATTCCAATACATGCTTAAACCCATAGGCGATTACTGACAGCAAAATAGTGCTGCTTGAAAAGTTTTCAACCCAAATTAATGAACATGACTGTTACTCTAGGGGCAGTTGCCTCGCCAAAGACTGTCGTGACTATAACTTCTCCCTCTGTCTGTCTGTCTGTATGTCTATCTATGTAATTATCTATATTTCTATCAATTGCATCTATCCCTATTTTTACCTACTGTATATGTAAAATAAACCTGCATATCGCATTTGTCTGCACTCTGAACACATACTTATGATACAATGCATATCTGTACTCCACTCCTGTATAGACCTCATACTGTCCTGATATTCCCATTATCACAGCCATAACTACCTTAACCTTATCAACAGCAACCCCCATAAAAGTTACTATTACATTTTCCCTCCTAATGAAGTCCATCATTACACCTGACTGCCTGACATCAACACATTAATTAAATATAACTTACATCACCGCGTGGACAAACCCCCTGTTTTTCTCTATAAAACTGTGTAAATAATCCCAAGACTGAACATATGCCAGCCATTACTTTTTCATGTACTGCCACCTATTGTACCTGTCAAACCTATATTGCTTACCATTCCTTCCACTGAAATCTACACCTCCATATATTTTTCCTAATAATGTGTCTGCCTTCCTTAGAATGCAAAATAAAACAAATCTTACTAGTTACAAAATCATTGTGTTGTTTCTCCATGTCTCCTTAACAGTGCCACACAACCTCACTGACTTCATTATGCAGCCATGGGGATCTGACCAGATTTTGTTTTACTCGATAGTCTGCAACATCTGCACTCTGCTGTTGAATTCATTGGTCTCTCTACTCTCTCCTTCTAAAAAAAATACTTTTTTAATAAGAGTAGTCTGCAGTCTGCTGCAACGTCTGCACTCTGCTGTTTGTTGTCTGCTGTTGAATACGTTGGTCTCTCAGTCTGTACTCTCCCTCTCTAACAAAATTACTTTTGCCATTTTTTTTTGAGGGGGGAATCTATACACACACACACACACACATACACACACACACAACTGTTTCAGTTGAATGCAAAGCCCCAAATGCACTTGATACTCAGTTTCCTAGGGATGTCCTGTGGTGGCTGACACAGTGGATTGGCTAGAACATGTGTCAATTAGCGAACAGAGACTCTCACTGGTTGGCTCCCTTCAGTGCCCCAGGAGCATGAGTGTTTTCCTTTGTTGGTCATGTGATGGTTCAGGGACTCTGGAGTCTTCAGCAGAGATCAGGGAACAAAGCAATGCTTTTTTTTTTATTTTCTGCACCATTCTGCAACCTACCCTGCCTTTTCCATGCAGTACTGGTGGTGAGAGTGTTATTCAGACTGGACCATTTCTGAACCAGGTCAACTTAGCAATTCAGGTCGAGTTATGAAAGGCTTGTTTTTTACGGTCAGAGATGAGTTGGCCTGGTCCGGTGGGGGAGGGGTTGTAACTACATCAGAGTGCCCATGCCTAATATATCTCTATCAGATACAGCTGGCAGTATAGCCTAGAGAGGTTGGAGTAACAAGCTGTGAATGAGCTTGGTACAGTACATCCAGCAGACCTGGATTTGATTCCCACAACCTCCAACTGCGTACTGTGTGCCTTGAGCAAGTCACTTAACTGCTCCAATGCTCCCCTTGTACCTAGTGGGCTTTACCTAGTTACCAAAGTATAAAATAAAAAAAATACATATATATATATGTATATGTATATACATACATATATATATATATATGAATGCTAAGTCATGTGGTTCATGGGTAAATACATTCATAGAGGGGGAAATCATATTACAAAGGCAGCTAAATTTAGTTGACTATCACATCAACATTATGCCAAACTGCTGATGCATTCATTGATAAATGGAGTCAGCAGGAGGACTGGGCATGCATATACTGTAGGCAAGGTGCTCTGCTCTTTGAAGGGGAGTGTGCCATGCACCCCCACTGGTCGATGATTCATCCTTACCCTTCTGTCAACAGAAAAGGCAAATACATTCCCTTACGTAAAAGCAGACCTGTGACTGCCTTTTTGTAGGTACTATTATGGTGATGTCCTTGGAAATAAGGCAATATAAAAATAATAATATTAAAACAAAGATAAACAATTTGATCTTTTCCTTTGGGTAAAATGGCAATTTTGTTGCAGACAAAACTGTATCTCAGTTTTAACTTGAGACCCAATTGTAGAAGTATAACCTGGGAGTCCTATATAGGGTTTGTAAGCAGTAAGATATTTGGTTTGGTGGGCCTGACATTAAAACTCATCAGCAGGTGTTGTTTCACTCAAAATCTAGTCAGTCTGAACTGTGTTCCCTGTGAAATCAACCCAGCTGCCAAGTAACAAACTCAGTGCTCTGACTCTCCCATTGTTCTAGTCCCTTGATAATTGGAAATCTGACTTACCTGAGACAGGCATGCTGGTAAGTTTGTTGGTGAAGATGGTTACCTCACTGGTTTCTGGCATTGGCATCCTTTCTGGCAGGCTGGATAGTCTGCTGATTGGCAGGATGGTTAGCTTAATGGGTTCTGCTGGAAAGTGGAACAATGATGAGACACTGTGCTACTATGCCTATGACAGGAGGCCATTCTGGTGGCAGGAACCTTGTACAGAGGATCATTCACAGCAGCAGGGTGGAGTGCTGAACAGTGAGCAGTCATCTCCAGCTCTCAGGGTAGGCATTTTGTCCCACAGCATTTAGTTCCACACAGTGGTCATTCTCACCATAGAGTGGGCACAGATGGTGGGTATTCTGGAACAGTGGTGTGCATGTTGGTCCTAGAGTGGGCATGGAGGTACAGAAGGTGAGCATTATGGTACTGGGATGGGTATTCATGGTCAGGGTGGACACTGAGGGCACATTAAGTGGGTATGCCAGCCTTGGTGATGATTTAAGCCCCAGGGTATATACTGCAGCACAGGGAGTAGGCATTTCTGCCCTAGGATGAATATTCTGACCCCAGGCTGGTCATTCAGGCACAAACAGTTGGCATTCCTGCCCAAGGATGGGCATTCTGGCTGAGTGTGGGCTATTTAACCCTAGAGTTGGCACTGAAGTAAAGAGGGTGGGCATTCTTGTTCTAGGGTGGGCATTGTGGTTGGCTGGGGAGGACAGCCTGGTCTGGGGCTTGGAGGATGACCCAGGTGAAGGGAGGCTGATCAGAAGGTCTGGTCTGGGGCTTGGGGTGGTTCAGGTACAATGAGGCTGATTGACTGGGGAGAAGAGTCTTGTCTATGGTCTGGAAGGGTGATCCAATTGCTGGGAGGAAGGTTGGCTTGTGTCATTTCCAGTCAGGGTGTGTGGAAGGCCAGTCCAGGTGCTGGTAGAGTGGTACTTCTGATGGAAAGCTGGCCAGCTGGGAAGAGTAGACTGGATCAGGGCCTGCAAGGGTAGTCCGGGTGCCAGATGGCTGGTCAGGTGGAGGAGGAGAGCCTGGTCCAGGGCCTGGGTGACTGAGCTGCTGAGTGGAAGGTAAGCTAGGGGTAGGAGGCTGGTTTGGGAACTGGAAGGGTGATCCTGCTGCCAAGATGCTGGTCAGCTGGCAAGGAGACACTGGTCTGGGGCCTGGAAGGATGGTCCAGGTGCAGTGAGGCTGGTCAACTGTGGAGGAGAGACTAGTCCAGTGGCTGGAAGAGTGACTAGTCCAGTGGCTGGAAGAGTGATCCAACTGTTAGAAGGAAAGTCATTAGGTCAGGGGGCTGGTTGCTGGGAAGCTGGTCTGGGGTTTGGAAAGGAGGTCCAGGTGATGTAAGGCTGGTCAGCAAAGGAGAAGAGGCTAGTCCAGGGGCTGAAAGAGTGGTCAACTGGGGTTGGAGGCTGGTTCTGGGAATGAAAGGGTGCTCCAGCTGTTGGAAGGGTGATAGCTGGAGATCATGGGCTAGACCAAGGCCTGGAATGATGTCCAGGTGCTGGAGGAGTTGGAGGATGGTCTGGGGCATAGAAGAGTGTGCCAACTGCTGGGAGGCAGATTTGCTTGGCTTGGAGGCTGGTCCAGTGTGTGCAAGGGTAGTCCCACTGCCAGAGGGCTGTTCAGCTGGGAACAGGAGGCTGGTCCGGGCCTGGAAAGGTGGTCCAAGGGCAGGAGGCTGGTCAGTTGAGCAGGAAGGGCTGGTCTGGGGGCTGTAAGAGTGGTCCAGTTGCTCAGAGGAAGGTCAGTTAGGGGTGGTAGGCTGGCCCTGGGGCTGGAAGGGTAGTTAACTGGGGGTCTGAGGCTGATCATGTGGCTGAAAGTTTGTTCTAGCTGCTGGGAGAGTTGTTGGCTGGGAACCATAGGCAGGTCCAGTGGCTGGAATGGTGGTCCAGGTGCCTGGAGGTGGTCTTCTGTTGGTCAAAGCTAATCTGGATGCTAGGAGGGTATAGATGATACAAGATTGATGGTCAAATGGGGTGGGTCTGGTCCTGGGATCAAGCCCCTTTAAAAGACTATGGAGGATCTCACATTCCCTAGGTGAAATCCAGACTAGCTGGACTGTGAAAACTGTGCCTGGTCCTGGTGTTCCAGATGAATTAGCCAGTTTGGGGTGTACCATTTTGATCCAGTCAGTTTGGCAGTTTGGATTTCACCATATCCATATTTATGATGTGACTAAAAGCTGTGACACCTGGTTTACTTGAGGGGGATCTCTTATGTCCAAAGGACTGACTAGGTGGTGTGAGTCTTGAGACCTGGATTATAAACATAATCCCAATTTCCAGCCATGGCCAGAGGAGACAAAGGGCATGGTGAAGGCAGTACCCTCAGACTATTGAGGAGGTTCTTGCCTTCCCAGCTTTAACAGTGCCTCATGGACAGGTGTCAAGAAGACATCCATCATCACAGGGTGTCACATGACATCAACCCTGCATCCTTTCATAGTTTAGCCCAATGAGGGAAGGGATTAAAAAAGCAGATATCATAATAGGGATGGCCAGGGTAGATGGCACCCATGCTCCCCAATCCTGCCTGTCCCAGCTCTGGTCACCCTGGTGCTCCCCAGCACAGCCACCACACTGGATCCTGGGGAGGTATAACGGCTGTGGAGGTGAAGCCTCAGGAATTTTTGCAGAGCCCTTGCATCAGATGGAGGCGGTATTAGGGCAGTAGTGGATACAGACTGAATTTGTAGGGCCACCGAAAGGATGAAAAGTCTCAAATAAGTGTGCTTTGGAGTGGAAAAAGGTCAAAGCCAAATCCAATACCAGCATGTCTCACCAGCACCTACAACAGCATGCCAGTCCAGGTGCGGAATCCTGGCATCAGGATCAGTATGCCACTGTAGTTGCCAGAAACCCATCATGCCTGGTCTGAAAATCTTTTTTGCATTTGAATTATTTTATTTACTGCCATATGGCAGCCTGTGATCAGCTGGGGTTTTGTCAAACCCATGGTCCATGTCAGTATAGATTCCCCCAAAAACCTGTTTGCTGAACTGATTAAAGTTTCTCTGTCATCGAGTGGTCCCATCTCCCTCACCCAGTCTGCAAATACTATGCTAATTACTGTAGTTTCCCTAGTGTCTGGCGTTCCTCCTCCCTCACCCAGTCCACAGCTATTTTTTCCCCATGTCTGGTGATCCCATCCCTGCCAAGGTATCCCGTTGCCCCCCACACTCACCTCCATGGCCATCCGGTCATCATCTTCCCCACATAAGGCCAGTACAGCTATTATACAGTGCTGTATAGTGATGCAGAATATGGTCTGACAGTAGTTAAATCTGCATACCACACATCCATGCATGTGTGCAGACTAAGTCGTATATCAGCAATGCTTAATCACAGACCTGTAACTCTGACAAAAGTACACTCTTTTGTTCCCAAACTTAGGATGGTACCTTGCAGACCAGCCACTTGAGGCCACATTGGTGATGACCTATAACTCCCCAAATGGGTGTTTGAACACTAACTCTGCATGTCTTTATTATGCAAACCACTAATCCAGATGTAAGTGGCAGCACGTAGTCTGTGCAAGTACTGACATGGCGGATTATAACCGCAGCAGGGGTGGGAATATGGCATGACACTAGGTGCATGGTTTGCATGACAAGATTCATGTAACAGGCACTTTGCACTACTGCCATAGTCATCAACACAACCTTCCAAAGACCCGTACCTTTGTGCATGCCTCCTATGAATGTCAGTTCTGAATTTTAATGTACCTCTATTGTCTAACTTAGTGACCAAATGGCCCTATATCAATTGGTGGCAATTGTTTCCTTCCTAGTATGCAGAGGATACTCCTCCATAGCTTACCTCTACACCATTGGCTGGTAACATACCTCCTTTTATTTTCATAGAATAAAACCATCTCAGGTTCTAAAGTTGCTGAAACAAATGTCCATAAACAAAAGTACAGGCCAGGATGGTTTGGAACCAAGATTTCTAAAACTTGTTTCTGCAGCCATATATTTGCCATTGACTACCATTTTCAGTTTATACTTGCTAACTGGGGGATTTCCACAGTTATGGAAGGACACCATAATCAAACAATTCCCACTTCAGGTTCTCCAACTGATTTGGATAACTACCATCCAATTTCCATATTGTCACCTTTAAGCAAGTTGCTTGAAAAACTAGTTAATGATCAGTTGGCTGACCATCTGCAGGACTATGGTCTCCGCTCTCCTGAGCAGCATGGATTTTGTAAATCTCACAGAACCAATACAGCCTTGGCCAGGTTCACTGACCACGTCAGTATGGCCATGGATTCTGGTAAGCTCACTGGCGCAGTTTTCATGGACCTGTCCAAGGCCTTTGACATTGTTGAATATGCCTTGCTGCTCGGGAGACTAGGAGAGCATAGGTCTGACAGAGGCAACTTACTCCTGGTTTTAAAGTTATCTAACTGATCAATCTCTCAAGGTTTCTAATGGATTTTAACCTAGAACTCATGTTCTTCAACAATGAGTGCCCCAAGGATCAATTCTGGGCCTCTGTTGTTTTCATTATGCATAGATGCTAGTCCCTATACATTAGTATTTACCAAATCAATTTTGTACACGGATGATATTATCTATTTCAGGGCCTCTTCCATTTATGAGATCAACTTAGCTTTAAATCTGGATTTTGCAACATTGACTTCTTGGCTTTTGCAATTCCAATTCTCTTTAAATACTGAAAACTGAAATGCATGATTTTTGGGTCCATACCAAAGTATCAAAATACAAACCCTTACAGGTTTTTGATTTGAATGGCACTCATTTAGAGCAGGTCACAGAGTTTAAATACCTGGGAGTTTTATGGGATTCAGCTTTAACTTTTTCCCTCTCATATAAAGATCATCAGCAGGCAAGCAAATCAAAAACTTGGGGCACTGTTTAAATTAAAAAGTTGTTTAACACAGTAGCTAGATATTCTATTGCAGCAGGAGTATTGTTACCTACAGTCAACTATAATTCTTTTGTATTTGCTAATCTATCCTGCACTGACTTAGCCCCGATAACTAAAACAATTAATGCAATTTGTCACTTTGCCCTGAAATTGCCATACAGCACACATCATTGTGTGCTTTATACTCAGACAGGTTGGTTACCACCTAGACTTAACATTTGTATAACTTGTGTTGTGTAGTTGATAAAACTTTGAGAATGGAAATGCCTCTCCTTTATATGCACTACTTTATCTGAAAAATGTGTGCAGGTTTTTAAGATCAAATTTAAATTCTAGGTTGTCAATCCCAAATATTTCCATATGAATGGGAGGTGTACCTTTTCAGTACATGCTACAAAATGTTGGAATAACTTGCCATGTACATGTCATAATGCGGAAAGTCACACGGTTTTTAAATCCTGTTTAAAGTCTTATTTGTTAGAACAGTTACATTGTAAATGTTTTTAACTACTCAAATCTGCTGTTAATTTATACTTTGTACAAATACGTGTTGTCTTTTGTGATTTGTATGTTATAATACATGTTGTTAATTTGTAGCATCTTTAGCTGCAATTTGTGGCTCTGGGTCATTCCTGAAAAAGGGCTACTGCTCAGTGTACTTACCAGAACAAAGTAAATAAATAAATAAAATAGTCCAGTTCCCAAGCATTCCAATGTTCAGCAGCCCTGTGCACCATATAACTGTTCCTCTTGTGTTAATGGATGTTCTGGATCATGGGTAGCAAACCTTTATAAAAGTACTTATAGTGCATCTTGTGGTCAGGGATATCTGTACTTTGTGCACTGGGTGATGAAGGTATTGTAGAGACAGTGTGTACAGCACATCATGGACTTGCACACCGGCACTATTAATAACAGGGCCTTCCCTTGCCTGTGCTCTTACACTGACCTGTACAATGACACAAGTAAAGAGTGGATACCCATTTGTTTTTATAAAAGGGGTGGAACACATAGATTACATAAAAAAACATGATGGCCTCCATCAATGTAAACACCCATTGATGTGAGAGGTGGTGAACATACTGTAGCTCCACTCTGAGTGGGTATTCAAACTCTACTGTGGTCATTCTGGTAAGCAAGGTGGATGTTCTGCCCCTCTGAAAAGGTACTGATGTCCTAGAGTAGACATTCTGGCACCCAGGGTGGTCAGTCCTCCACTCTGAGTGGACATTCTGACCACCAGGGTGGGCACTGAGGCACAGAGAGTGGCCATTCCAGTCACCAGGACAGGCATTCTGGCCCTGGGGAGGGCATTTCTGATCCACAGGGTGAACAGTGTGTCTCTAGGGTGGACAAGGAGATAGAGACAGTAGTCATTAAAGCACCTACATTGGACACTCTAAGGAGGAGAGGCTGGTATAGGGAATGGAAGGGGATCAGCTGTGGGAATGGAGGCTGGTCCTGGAAAGGTTCTCCAGCTGCTGGGAGGGTGTTCAGTGTGGTACTGGAGGCCAGAATGGTGGTTTAGCTGCTGGAAGCATGTCTGGCTGGAGGTCAGTGGCTGATTCAGGAGTTAGAAGTGTCTGGAAGGTACAGGAGGGTGGTTCAATGAGGGAAGGTGGGAACAAGGACTGCAAGCTGAGTGAAAGACACATCGCTGGACTGCTGTGGAGTTAGCAGTAGCAGCAGGAGCTAACAAATGTTTACAGATTTCCAATAGCAGGTATGCCACCGTTGCCGTAAAGGTGCTGTTTTGTTAGCCTTTCCGGACCGTCTTAGGTGTCTCTCACCTGGCAAAGTGAGCGACCGGACAGCTCTCTGGATTTCTTCTGATTATTGGAGGAGTCTGTAGCGGTGGAAGAGAGCTTCCAAGAAGCCAGAGAGAGCAAGTGAGGGTTCCAGTAAAGCCTGCGGGGGCCTATCGGCCTGTTCCAGCAGGGCTCCAGGAGTTATTTATCCAACTTTATTTTGTTCTACCTGTGCTTTCAAAAGCTGTACCTTGAAGGCCTACACAATACACTTTAATTTTGAAACTATAGCAGAAGCAGAAGTGAGAGTTTTAAAAGTTTTAAAGTCCCAAAGGTTTGATATTTTGACAGGGTTTTTGCTTTATGTTTTACTGTTATATTGTGGTGTTTTGATGTATTGTTTGACTGTTTTGACTGCTTAATTGCTGATTTAATGCTATATTGCTATCTGCCATTATTACACTGACAGCAGTGACAGCACCGGGCATTTTCCAGTGTTGTAGTGTCACTGGTGCATCAGTGTACTGATTCTTCATTGTGATTAACTATTGGGAATTGCTTTAAATTTTTGTATTCTCTTTTGAGACACCTGATTAAACCTGATTAAATCTGTACAGCTACTCAGCTATTTAGATATTCAGCTATTTAACTGGTCAGCTTTTACTCACTTTAGAAAAAAGTTGAGAGTGATTAAAAGCTTGGATTAATAAATAGGGTGATATTTAAGTACTTTAAGTACTTATGATCTGATACAGATCCAGAAAATAGAGGGTTGTTTGGATTTTCATGGATTTTTTGCTATCACAGGTACAACTTAGGCTACACCTGGGAAGGTAACCAGGAAGTGTAGCACGTAGTTAGTTGGTCAGTGCAGGTCACATGCTATAGAGTACATAGTGCACAGGTTCAGAAATCAGAACCACAATGCAGAATCCAGCGCAGAGGAAGCAGAATGACCAGGATGGGCAGGTTGAGCAAGAAAGCATACACAATACAGAGTTTTCACCGAGCTTGTAGTTGAAGACTATTTTAGCCCAGCTCTGGTGCTTGTAAAAACTTTTATATCCTTGAAGCAAGGAGGAGAGAACCGTGTAGCCTGTTCGTCTCATAGCCTTTTTTTTTTTTTATCATGGCACATTTCTCCCCTGCGGTCATCCCCATCAGACTGACCCCAGCCCCACCCCTTGGAATCACCGGCTCTTACCTGCCAGGCCCAGGAGCGGTGCCTGTGGGGGATTAGGTCTTCACCTGTTGACTGGCATTTTCCTCTGGTTTTCTCCTGGAGACCCCAGGAGTCAATGCATTTGCACATGGAGGTGCACATGTGCTGAACAGCCCCAGTAATGGCCTCTTTCCCCCATCCCCTGGCCAACTACCTAGGCCCCCTGTGGCCTGAGCTTCCTCCAGCCTCCACTGGGGGTCACCCATCAGCCGAGGGATGCCGTACTTCCTCGCCGGAGAGGAGAGCCTGCCTGTCGGCAGCTCCATCCAGCTCCCCCCTAAGTAAGTTAGATAAGTTTAGACAAGTTGAGACATTTGCTTTCTATTTCTGAGTTTGGGCCTGATAAAATTGATAATTACCTATTTTATGGTTTTTCTTTTTTTTTTTAGAAATTTTATGATCTCTTTTTTATACTGAATTCTAAGCATTGGGTGCACTGTGTTATATAAGAACTGGTCCCCTCAAGTTTTTCTTGTATTAGCAGCCATGTGCATTCTATTTCTATTTTAGTGAAACTGATTCAAATCCACAGAAGACAGAAAAGCAGACCATAAGGACTATAAAGTGGAAATTATTGCTTTTGGATCAGTTGGATAAACTAAGAGGAATTACAGGACTACACATAAATTAAGAGATACTGGTGAACTAAAAAGCTTGGACTCTGTCTAACTGCATGATTATGATGGGATCAATAAAGGGAATAAGGAAAGAAGGAAATCCATAGAGGAGAATCTGGAGAAGTGGACTTTTAGAGTAGGTATTATCACCCATTCTCTGAATTATATTGCTATCAAGATTTGTAACACTTATTTTGTTACACTATACCCATTATACTAATAACTGAAGGTGAGGTAGCCCAGAGAAAGATGTTGATTAACAATCAATGGTTTAAATTTGAAGTGAGACAATTGAATTATTGATTGATATATTGATTGTTAACCCTGTATACCCTGCATATCATTTCTGTGATTGTCATCAACAAGTCCATCAGTATTATTATTAGAGTATTAGAGTATCTGCTTGTTAATTATTTTGTCATATCCTAAATATTATTCTCTATCCAAAGAATATCATTACTCCTTGGCCAAGTTCTGATTATCTTACTATAGATAATTGATAAAGGAGCAAATTTGAGTATGTCTGTAGCAACAAGAAGAGGAAGAACAAACCTGATAGTAATATAGAAAGTAATTGTCACTCTCAGAGCCTCACAGATGATAAGAAAGTTAAAAATAGGAAGGAAACAACATGAAGAAACATTGAGGTCAAGAGAAGATAGAAGTTTCATCTTTACATTTGTTGATTGAAAATGAAAGAAAAAGAAGTTTGGGGTAAAGAAGAAAGCGGAACTCCACACATATGTGATGGATTTTACAGATAAGTTAGAAGACATAGACAATAAAGATTTGGTAAAGGAATGGTCACTGTGAAAAAGATCAGTTAAAGATAATTTAAGGTCAAATATGATACAACCCCAAATTTGGGAAGTATGGAATAAAACAGGTCAGAATACGTTATTAAGAGAACAATTGGGGGGAAAAAGAGGATTGGAATGCAAAAATTTTGAATGGACAGAGTACACCAGTTCTAGACAAACAAAGCCCATATGGGCTATTTACAAAGGATTTGGAACTAATTGATGTAGTGAACAATGAAGTTAGTAGAACAGTTGAATGTATTAAAGAGACTATACAAACTAATAATAGAATAGAACAAAAGATCAGAGAATTTAATAGAACAAAGATGGAAACTAGGGATCCCTCTGTATTCTTGTAAACGCCTTCGGGGAAGGAAGGAAACAGCAATTTAAATTGTGAAGAGAGGGCAGTGGAAGATTCTAGAAAAATTAGTGGGTTAACACAAGGTGAAACACAATGGCCCAGATAATCAAACTGCGCCAGGCTGTGGTGCAAGCCCAGGCACAGCTCAATTTGGCTGCGCAGGGGCGTGGACTGGGTGATATTCAATGAAGCTGCGCCATGGCTCAGTATCATTGAATATCGCATCCTGGCCACCCGCAGTGCACATGGTGCAGTGGCACTGTGCCAGCGCCAGTGGCCAGAGTGGAGCATGGGGATGCGCTAAGCGCAAGTTCCGTGCACTAGGCACAACAACGCGATATTCAAAAGTCGACATGCAAATGGGGCCATAATGTATGCATAGGCACAAATGGGGCCACGGTACGTCATTATGGCCCCATTTGCATGCAGGTGTGCTGATCCCAGATGACTTGCGCCTGGCGCCCTGCCAGGCAGCAGCCGTCGGGGACCAACACCCCCTGCAGTGCGGCAATGTGCCACACAGCCCGATCGCAGGCATTTGTAAGATAAAAAAGATCCCAATATCCCTGGTGGTCCAGTGGACCGCTGCCCACTCGATAGCGGGCTTACGTATGAATTACAGATAACTACTGAATCCCTGGTGGTCCAGTGGACCACTGCCTGTCCGATCGTGGGCTTACGTATGAATTACAGATTCATCCTATATCCCTGGTGGTCCAGTGGACCAAAGTCCACCTGATCATGGGCTCAAGTGTGAAAAAAAGATAACTTCTGAATCCCTGGTGGTCCAGTGGACCGCTACCTGCCCAATCATGGGCTTAAGTGTGAAAAAAGATAGCTTCTAAATCCTGGTGGTCCAGTGGACTGAAGTCTGCCCGATCATGGGCTTAAGTGTGACAGAATATTACATCTATATCCTGGTGGTCCAGTGGACCCCCCCCACCCACCCACTGATCCCCATTGCCCTGCTCTCCCACAGTCAGCAGTGGGATGCAGCACCCACCTGCCTGCTGCTCCGCTGACGAGCACCGTCAGTGGGCTGTCACCCCATTGGTCCACAGCATAAGCCAATGGGCATACAGCCCCATACCATACCACATTCCAGATATGAATGGATCCATTCCCATATCTGGAATCTATAATCTGTATAATGCATGCCCATTGGGTCGGCGTTGTGGACTAATGGGCCGTGACAGCCCTGACCGACAGTGTCATTCGGCAGGCGGCAGGGTGGCAGGCGGGTGGTGCTGCCACCTGCCATTGACCGGGAAGCGGCGTGGGGATCAGTGGGTGGTGGGGAGGGGTCCTCTGGACCACCAGGATATAGGTGTAATATTCTGTCACACTTAAGCCCGCCATCGGCAGACTTTGGTCCACTGACCACTAGGGATTTAGAAGATATCTTTTTTCACACTTAAGCCCACAATCAGGTGGGCAGTGGTCCACTGGACCACCAGGGATATAGGATAAACTATTTATTTACAGAAGCCCATGATCGGGCAGGCAGTGGTCCACTGGACCACCAGGGATTTAGAAGTTATCTTTTTATCACACTTAAGCCCACAATCGGGTGGGCAACAGTCCACTGGACCACCAGGGATTTAGAAGTTATCTTTTTTTCACACTTAAGCCCGTGATCGGGCAGGCAGTAGTCCACTGGACCACTAGGGATATAGGATAAACTATTTATTTACTGAAGCCCACGATCGGTTGGGCAGCGGTCCACTGGACCACCAGGGATGTGGGGGGTTTTCTTTATTTTACTAATGCCTACGATCGGGCATGGGGGGGTGCCACCAGGAGGTGCAGATGCAGCTCGGGTGGCCACCCACAGGTGGCAGCTGCGTGTTGCACCCTGCAATGCGGCAGCTCACCTGTGGGTGGCCATCCGTTGTTCCTTTTTTTTTTGGATCAGCTTTGTGCTGGCGCAGGTAGGGGTTGCACATACATGACTTCGCACATCTCGGGCTGAATATCGGGCTGTGCAGAATATGCAGGGCATGCCCCCCCACCTATGCCTGCATACATTACTGATGCACTCCGGCGCATTGGGATTTGTGCCAGGTGCAGTTTCCATTTGAATATCGCAGCGGGGTGCATCAGTGGGTTGCACATGGTACAACACTGTTGCACCATGTGCAACCCTTTGGAATACCTGAGCCAATGTATGAGCCCCTTTGAATTAAATACACCCCCTTTGGAAACATTAACAAAATAATGTATCAGAGTATTAAGGGACCCCCTTCAGGCAAATGCAATGATGTATGAGCAATTGATGATGAATAAGAATGACATGACATTTATTAAGGGAATATGCATTGAAAATAAGAAGAATATAGATCTGATTCTAGAAAGGTTAACACAAAAGGATTATGCTGAAGCAAAGAATTTACAAAATATGGAAACTTTTACCACCTGGCAACAAGAAGAAAGAACATTAGAGGAAGGGAACATACATTGACTAATAAGGAAAATAATGATAACAGACACAATACAAAACAGATAAGGAACTTAGAGATAGAAAATGACACTGAATCAGACTTAGAATGTGTAATGCTACCCAAGGGATATGAAATTCAGGATAGTATAGTGGAAGAATTAAGAAAAGGTAATGTAGAAATATGGGAAAAGGGAATACAACAAGAAAAAAGAGAAAAGAAAGAGGGTCACAAGTTAAGAGATTAATATACTAAAAACAAGAAATTTGAAATAAAAGGATGATGTGCAGGATAAAATTGAAGACTTTACAACACAGATAAAAACACACAGAAGGGTTAATAAATTAAATGAGAAGATAATGAAATTACAGAAAGAACAACTGGAGACAGAGAGGAATAAGGATACAATAAATCAGGAAGATAACAACAGAACAATTGATGGAAAAAGAGAATGAACAAAAAAAAGGCAAAAGAAGGGATTAAAGAAGGAAAAAGAACTAGTAAAAAATCCAGTAGAAAAGAAAATCCCAGAAAAAAATGGAAAAACTATCGGAAACCATAAAAAGGAAAAGGGTCTAAAAGTAACATAAATAAGGAAAACAAAAGTGACTTAAAATCGAATCAAAAGAAGGATAAGGCTGTTAGTATAATGATTAATCACATAACTAATAAGTGCAGGACGGTGAAACCATGCTCCACTTCTAATAAGGGGAATATCGGAGGATGAGATAGATCAGTGTAACTCAAAAAGATCCTTAAAAGAACCCTGGAAACAGACTTTGGGCTACCTATATTTAAAGTACCAATTATGCCCAAAGAGACAGAGTGTAAATTAAATCAGAATATTAAACAATTTTTGGGCTTGGCCATACAAGCAAATAACAGGTTAGACAATCTGATGACAAAATTCAGTGTAATCAGACCATTAACCAATAAGGAACCTGTGTTATCGGTATCAGATCAATATTATGTACTTACGGCTATTAAAAATCAGAAAGAAAAGTTGAAAGATTATGGGTATGAATTAGATATTGTAACAAGTATAAAAACACTATTCCCAGAATACTATAGAAATAATAGTAAGAACATTAAAGAGACTGAGTTTCAGATATCAATCTATGGTTTAAATAATTTTCTGATAGAAACAAAGCAAAATATCAGAACTAAAGTGGCAGAAACATTACAAAATCTGACAAAGGACAATAGCTTAAACAAGAGGATTAAAAAAGCAATAAGGTGGGAACAAAATGGACAGGTCACAATGTGGGTGAAGAGCCCAGAGGATTACCAACAGATTCTGTCTAAAGCAGAAACCCTGGATAAAGTCAAAATATATTTATATGGAGGGTTCCAGTCAGTAACATTGCAGAACAAAATTAAGTGGACAAAATAAAGTGGCAAAAAACAGTGCCACCATCATTATTGGCAGCACAAAATGTAGCATGCCAGAACAATGCAGGCTATACGACATGCAGGTAGCAAACAACGCCCACCACATGGAGGCACTTCACTGGAGCCACAGGGGCCAGGAGCACATGCCAGCATGTCATCTCCCCCGTCCTGTGTGTTGTGTGTGTTGCTGGGGACCTGCTGGCTTGTGCTCCTGGCACCTTGCATTATACACAGCCATCCACATGGTGGCCATGGTCCACCTGTCCTCCAGTGGTTACCTGGTGCATGTTCTCCATCACTAAGCATTCTGGGTGGGGGTACCACACCATGTGGGTGCCTGTGCCATTAGATTACCATGGTAGGTGTCCAGTGGTCTGCTTCCCCCAGTGGTGGTTGCACCCTGCACCCCAGTGCTGTTCCTGTGCATGGGTGCCTGCTGCTGTGTGTTCCAGTGCAGTGCCTCCATGTGGTGGACATTGTTTTCTACCTGCATGTCATGTGGCCTGCATTGTTCTGGCACGCTACATTTTGTGCTGCCAATATTGATGGTGACACTGTTTTTGCCGCTTCATTTTCATCCACTTTATTTTGTTCCGTGATGTTACTGACTGGAACCATATGGAGAAACTGAAATAGACAACAGGAAATCAAATGATCAAGATAATGACCAATGGCTAAACCTGATTGAAATGGCCAATAGATTTGAAATCTACAAGACCTGGAAGAATGACAAATAACTGGATGGGGAAACTCAATCAAAAGGGTAAAAATATAAGTGGCTACAATGTAATATCTTGGAATGTGGCAGGAATAACAAATAGATAGGCAGATCTGACTTTTCTGGATTATTTAACACAATTTAATTATATGGTTACACAGGAGACATAGACTAGCGAGAGGGATATATAAATGGCTATAGGGCCTTTAGAAAGCAGCAACAAGAAACAAGAAATATGGCGGGATGTCAGGAGGTTTAACAACTTGGTGCAAAATGCATCATGATATAGATCATAAGGAAATAGAAATTAACTCAGAGCACATCTTACCAGTTCATAGCTCCAGTAAGAGGGGAACATATATTATAATACATGTATATCTCCTACCTAGGGGTTCGAACTTCAGGGATGATAGAGATTTTGGAAATTAATTGAACTTGTTGATGCTTGTTTTATTAGTGATCCAAACTGTGGAATTGTTTTAATGGGAGATTTTAATGCCTGGGTGGTCCACCGTCTGGATCTCATAGGCAATTGTGGAATGCATGTGATGCTCTGGGTCTTTCAACCCTTAACAGTAAAAGAAACTCCAAAGATAAAAGGGCTGTGAAACAGGAACAAAAAAGCCAGAGAACTGGAAGAAGAGAGTTCATTTTATTAAATGGACGAACAAAGAGAAGATCAAGAGGAATACACTTATATGGGAACTAGGGGCTTGATTATTGATTTTGTTGTATTAATGTGAAAATAGTACAGGTTCTAAGAAATTTTAGAGTAGGAACTAGACCAGAAAGTGAACATAATCCTTTAGGCATTGAATTAGAATTATGGCCAATTATTGATAAAAATGTCACTAAAGGGGAAGATATTATTAGGATAAAAAAGGGGGTCAAATGGGACCTATTAGAGAATTTTAATTCAATCAAGCTCCTCCACGAGCATGGAATTCGGGAAGATTTAATAGAGCTTGGATTGCAAAAAAACACCAGAAACATATGTCAAAATATTTGAACAAGTTATGAGAACTCTTTCCTCAATTATATTAAAAGTCTCATTAAGTAAAGATAGAAAAGGGAGCAAATGGTTTGATAAAGAATGCAAAAATAACAAAAGGGAATTAAACAGATGTGCTAGATTAGCAATAAAATGGCCAACAAAAGTCAATAAGCAAAGATTAAATAAGCAAAGGAAAAGCTATAGGAAACTATTAGAAACCAAAAAGTATACATACAGAAAATATATGTGGGAGGAATTTGAAAAGGCTGCAAGGGATAATGATAGCAAAAAATTCTGGAAAATGGTATCCAATGGATGGGATAATACACCAGAGAAGATTGAAAGCTATATAGATCCCTCCATATGGGAATCCTACTTTAAAGAGCTATTTTTTTAATTAATTTCTGACAAAGATGCCTGCAATAAAACAAAATAGCATGGATACCAATAGAGAAACAAATTACAGATGAAGAAGTAAGTATAGCACTAACGGATGTTAAAAGACACAAGGCCACAGGCCCTGGTGGAGTCCTGATGGATATTTTAATTGACGACCCAGACCTATGAATTCCGGCCCTCACATTCTTATTTAATCATATAGTCCAGTCAGGTGTAATGCCTAAAACCTGGAAAGAAAACATAATTATTCCCATCTACAAGAAAGGAGATAAAAGTGCACCAAATAATTATAGACCAATTAGCCTTCTGGATAACTCCCTAAAGCTATTTATGAAGAGATACTTACTAGATTACTAGAATGGCTAATTAAACATAAAACACTGGACGAGGCTCAGGCTGGCTTTATGCCGGAACATTCCACGCTGGACCAGTGTTTTGTTTTAATACATATGCTATGCATATATATATATATAAAATCACACATGCCCCCACAATGCAAAGCATCATGGGCTGCATATGCAAATCACCACAGAATGTTATGCTGGTCCAACTTTAAGCAGAATTGCATGGTGCCGGAAGGCCTCTCACACAGTTTGCAAAGGGTGCTAACAGAAGACATAGACACGTGTTTCGTCCTACCAGGACTCATCAGTATGCCTCGTCTGTTTGACACCCCAGTAGACTGGACCAGCTACCCTAGAGGCAGTGTGCCTTGGATATATTGTGGTGAACCCATTAAAATAAAAAACTATTTAAAAGACAAAGAACCTCCTGTGCAAACACTGAGGCAAGGGTTACCCCAAAGGGCATTTGGCTGGGAAGCCAAGTTTCAAGAAAATACAAAATCACACATGCCCCCACAATGCAAAGCATCATGGGCTGCATATGCAAATCACCACAGAATGTTATGCTGGTCCAACTTTAAGCAGAATTGCATGGTGCCGAAAGGCCTCTCACACAGTTTGCAAAGGGTGCTAACAGAGACATAGACACGTGTTTCGTCCTACCAGGACTCATCAGTATGCCTCGTCTGTTTGACACCCCAGTAGACTGGACCAGCTACCCTAGAGGCAGTGTGCCTTGGATATATTGTGGTGAACCCATTAAAATAAAAACTATTTAAAGACAAAAGAACCTCTGTGCAAACACTAGGCAGGGTTACCCAAAGGGCATTTGGCTGGGAAGCCAAGTTTCAAGAAAATACAAAATCACACATGCCCCCACAATACAAAGCATCATGGGCTGCATATACAAATCACCACAGAATGTTATGCTGGTCAACTTTAAGCAGAATTGCATGGTGCGAAAGGCCTCTCCACAGAGTTCACAAGGGTGCTAACAGAAGACATAGACACGTGTTTACGTCCTACCAGGACTCATCAGTATGCCTCGTCTGTTTGACACCCCAGTAGACTGGACCAGCTACCCTAGAGGCAGTGTGCCTTGGATATATTGTGGTGAACCCATTAAAATAAAAAACTATTTAAAAGACAAAGAACCTCTGTGCGCAAACACTGAGGCAAGGGTTACCCCAAAGGGCATTTGGCTGGGAAGCCAAGTTTCAAGAAAATACAAAATCACACATGCCCCCACAATGCAAAGCATCATGGGCTGCATATGCAAATCACCTGTTTGACACCCCAGTAGACTGGACCAGCTACCCTAGAGGCAGTGTGCCTTGGATATATTGTGGTGAAGTGTCAAACAGACGAGGCATACTGATGAGTCCTGGTAGGACGAAACACGTGTCTATGTCTTCCGTTAGCACCCTTTGCAAACTGTGTGAGAGACCTTTCCGCACCATGCAATTCTGCTTAAAGTTGGACCAGCATAACATTCTGTGGTGATTTGCATATGCAGCCCATGATGCTTTGCATTGTGGGGGCATGTGTGATTTTGTATTTTCTTGAAACTTGGCTTCCCAGCCAAATGCCCTTTGGGGTAATCCTTGCCTCAGTGTTTGCACACAGAGGTTCTTTGTCTTTTAAATAGTTTTTTATTTTAATGGGTTCACCACAATAAATCCAAGGCACACTGCCTCTAGGGTAGCTGGTCCAGTCTACTGGGGTGTCAAACAGGCGAGAGCATACTGATGAGTCCTGGTAGGACGAAACACGTGTCTATGTCTTCTGTTAGCACCCTTTGCAAACTGTGTGAGAGAGGCCTTCGGCACCATGCAATTCTGTTAAAGTTGGACCAGCATAACATTCTGTGGTGATTTGCATATGCAGCCCATGATGCTTGCATTGTGAGGCATGTGTGATTTTATGTTTATTGAAACTTGCCTTCCCAGCCAAATGCCCTTTGGGGTAACCCTTGCCTCAGTGTTTGCGCTGAGAGGTTCTTTGTCTTTATATATGTATATATATATATATATATCAACAAACAAAATTATTTTGTGTTTTCGTGGATCTGAAAGCAGCCTTTGACAGAGAATATTGAACAAAATTATGGGAAGTGCTAGAGGTATATGGATTGGAGGAGATAATATGTAATATTTGAAAACTCTTTATGAAGATAATTACACCAGAATTAGGGATAATAAAGAAGGTGATAATACCCCAAAATTCCATATGAATATAGGGTTAAGACAGGGATGTGTGCTTTCGCTGATGCTTTTTAACATATTTCTGAATAAGGTGTTGGAGGATATGAATGACCCAGCGCTTCACATGCCAAGATTGGGGTCCAGATGGTGCCCCTACCAGGCATATGCAGACAATGTCATACTGATCGCTATGAGTTACATAGGAATAAAAAGAAGTACCAACAGGTTTAATGAAAGAATGTAGAAAGTTGGGATTGGAGATAAATAGTGATAAAACAAAGTATATGATATTTAGTAAATATCAAACAAGAAATAGTAAGATGTGCTCCATAAAATGTAATAATCAGGAATTAGAACAGGTAAGTACATTCTGTTACCTAGGGATAACTTTTAATTATAATCTAAGATGGAAGGAATACATAGATTCTACAATTCAAAAGACTAAAAAATGATTCCATCGATAATCAGATTTACATATAAATATGGTGGTCACTCAGTAAGAGGCCCAATAAAGGTAGCAAGGGCAAAATAAGAAGTCAGATATTATACAGGGCTAAAATCTGGGGACAAGAAAATACAGATGGCCTAGAAATAGTGCTGAATAAGTTTTATAGACAAATCTTGGGTCTCCCAGACGGTGCACCTTCAAGTATAACTAACCAAGAACTAGGACAGTTGCCACTCAAGTGCAACATTGAACAGAGACTCTGTTCATACTGGATAAAGGTGTATAATATGCATGAAAAAAGATTATCATGCATATGTCTGGAGGAAATGTTGACTAATAGACAAAGGGGATTGCTGTACCCAAGCACATATACACTTGAGGAAATTATCAAGCCATATGTCAGTGGCTCAGTAGGTAGCACACTCACCTCTGAGGCTGGGAGATCAGAGGGCTGTGGGTTCAGTTCCCACATCTGGCACTTGGGTTAAATATCCCAGTACTGACACTGTAGTGCAGCATGAGAGGGGTGCTGCACTTCTGAGGTGCCGTCTTTCGGATGAGACGTCAAACCAAGGTCCCATCTGCCTGGATTGGTGGTAGTTTAGGTGGATGTTAAAGATCCCATGGCACTTATCGAAAAGAGTAGGGGAATTTCCCTGGTGTCCTGGCCAAATTTCCCTCATTCAGTAAAAATACCACCAACAGCTTAATCTGGTTCAAGGTCAGCTGGCATTCATCTGTATTCTCCCTCCCCCGGGTCGTGCCTGAAAATAGGCAGGAATTGTCTAGTGCACTTACCCGGTCAGCAAAAACTAAATAAATAAATAAACTATATTGTCTGACTGAGAGTATTAATACTCCATACAATGAAATTAAAGCTATAATTAAAGCCAGAACTGAAGATATTCATATCCAGAAAGAAAGAGGACTAGCTAAAAACTATAAATTAAGTTCATGGTTAGCTAAACATATAAAAATATTATTTGGATTGCAAGATTACCTCCTAAAAATAAAAACTCTGAAGAATAGAAAGGCCTATACTAAATTCAGATTCGGCTACGTGGATAGCCAAAAACTGAAGAAAACATTAGTCTTGGTAGCCCTCAGTACCTGTGTTTGTAGTTTAGATGAAGATACACCTCTGCATTTATTATTACACTGTCCCCTATATACATATGAAAGAAAGGTATTCTTGAGTAAGATTCTGAAGAATTTAGATATGGAACCAAAATACCAGTTTTGCTATCTAACGAAAACTAATAATGTACAATATGTAGATAATATAACAAGAATGTGTAGAATAATTGAAAGAAATAAAAACACATTATACAAACAGAAAATGGGAAAGTGTAATAGTGTTGCATTGGATATTTAAATCATTGGTCCAACTCATGATACCTATGGACGAATTGAATGTGGTAATAAATTATATCGGACTAACACCTGAAATTATTATATGATTTAATAACTGATAGAACATTTTAACTTCATTATGTGGTATAAAATTATTGGAATTATAGGATTCAGTAAATTATTATTGTATGTATTAGACTGTTATTGTAACTATGTATGTGATTATAATTGTGATGACAATTTTCTTTTGTCTACAATAAATTTAAACCTGAAACCTGAATGAGGAAAGGCTGGTCTGGGGGTCAGGCACCTTTTAAAGACTTTGGAGAGTTCATGTGCTCTTCATTAACCTAGTGCTGAAATCCAGAATAGCCAGAATGGCCAGACAGTGCATGTTGTGCGGTCCAGATGGTCTGTCTAGACAAGAAAGTCCAGTTTTACCACTGTGGTTAGGTCCTGGTTTCACTAATATGCTTGACACAGAAATAAAGAAACAAAACATTATTTATCATCACCATGGGTGATACAAAATTAAACCATTTTATAAAATTCACACACATGCATGCACGCACATGATTAACGTCAGTTTATTTTAATGATGTTTAATCTAGAGCACACACACACACACACACACACACACACACACACACTTTTCATATGCACTGAGTACGAGCATTAACAAAATACAGTAATATATTTGATTTTGGTGATCCAGTACACTAACCCCCTCACCACCACCAACTGAGCCATGCTTTCAAGGTATCAGGATGGCTCAGTTGGTAGCTACATCCACCTCTGGGCCAGAAGGTTACTTGTTCTTAGTCCTGCACAAGGTTTGGGGTCATACCATAAATGCTGGCTCCTGAGGGGATGATGTACTGTTAGGATGTGGTGTCCTTTGAATGAGATGTTAAACTCTTGTCCCATCATCCCATCTCTGAGGCTATCCTGGTTGGTGTCCAGGAGAAAGTAAAAGAAACAAAGGCACTTTTTGCAGGAGTAAGGTATTTTCCACAATGTCCTGGCCTACATTCCCGCTCCCATAAAACTGGCTCATGCAGCTGTCCAAGGCTATATACTGGTGTTGATGTGTGATTTGGCTGCTACTACACATTTACCGTCACTACACTACCAGTCTCTCATCACTTGTAAAGTGCTTTGAGATACAGTGTGTATCAAAAGCAATTTATACATAAATGCTAATTCTTCTTTACACAAGCTGGCATAACATGAACAAATTATGCCCCCCACTTTAGCACAATGGCAGCAACATTAGCAAAATTATAAATTCAAATTTGGTGATTCAGAGCAACCCCAGCATGCTGGTAGCAACATAAGCAAAACTACATATTCATATTTGACACACAAACACTAATTACTTATTCAGTAACATTATCTACCTTTTCAAGCACGTTGCTATAAAGGCAGCATGCCAAAATTTTGGAGATGCCAGTTAACAATTGAACACTCAGCACCCTTTTTCCAGCATGCCAGCATTTTGACAGTGTGCCGTGCCAGACCACAACTGAACATTCCACCACCACCCATTTTTGGATACACTGGCATCTGAGCAGAGCAGTGTACTGGCATGCTGGAATAAGCTGAAACCCCTATAGCATTTTCAGCAGCCTGAGTGTTAAACATGTGATGTTTAACTCAGAGACACACCTTGCACTGACATCATGAAGCAGAACGCTGCTGGCATGCAAAGTAGGACATGGGTACTGAACACCCTCCCTTTCTTTGCACACCAACAGTGATCCAGAGCCCCTGCAGTGACAATAATCCACTCACATGCACCCCTCTGTGCACACTGGCTGGAAATGACACAAAGTCAGTATTGTATTTTTTAATCAGTAGTGTCCAAGCAACCCAAAGACCACCTATCCAACAAAAGAATTCCAAGGAACAAGTACACACCCTGACACACATTGACTGTAAGTGGTCAAAAGTTAAATTCTGTTGTTTTTTTCAGTCAATACTGTCCAGGTGATCAAAGCACCCCTCAATTAAAAGCGACCAGGGTACATGCACACATACACACACACACACACACACACACACACACACACATATAAGTACACACAATTCACCCATATCAGTTGTGACAGTCTCATTTTGTTGACACATTGATGTAGGCAAAGAACATGTCACCTGGCATTAGAACTCAGCCATTGCGGCTCCTGGGACGTGTAGCGCCAAAGTGCCATCCCAGGAAATAGTCCTGTTTTGTGGGGGGCTTTGCCACTCGCACCCCCCAAATATTAATATAACAACTTCCAAGGTGGGCAAGCCCTGAAGGGGTAGAAACAGTGTGGGCGCAAAGGGCGGCATGACTGAGGGGCAATCTAAAATCAAGATTGCCCGTCATCATCACCCTTGCTGCTGTGCCCTAATTGCGGCAACAAAATTCAGTCGCCATTCTAACGGTATACCATACACACACACACTGACTGGAAATGACACAAGTAATTGATCAATCAATCAATCAAGCAAGCAAGTCTTTTCTTATCCAGATGTAACATCATTGAGAAGAACTCATTTACAAGGTGGACCTGCATATTACAATTAAAAAGGATAACAGTAACACGTATAACTGTATGTACAATACAAGTACAATATTTACAAGCTAGACAAAGCACACTACATAATACATTGCACACACAGCAGTGATAGCTGTCAACATAGTTGACAAAAATAATCCACTTATGGAACCTAGTAGGAGGCTAGCTAGAGGGATTTACAAGTAAAGAGTGAAAGTGTAAGGAGTGAGGGCATACAGTAGTTGTGCAAAAGAGGTAGGAGTATAAGAGTCGAAGGTTACAGATATACAGCGGAGGCAGATAGGGGAGCTGAGTGTAGTGCATCAAGCTTTGCAGGTAATAGTAAGCAATACTGTCCAAGCTATCCAGAACCCCATCCCAGCAAAAGCAATCAGGGCACACATACCCCCCCCCACCCATGCACACTGACAGGCAATAACACAAAAGTAAAATTCTGTTTTTTTTAGTCAACACTGTCTGAGCAACCCAGAGCCCTCTCCTCCAACAAAAGCTATATAAGTCACACATACCCCCCTTACACACTGGCTGGAAATGACACAATTTAACACCGTCCCTCACAGAAGGCTAACAAACAAGCTGGAACATACAGGAGTCAGACAAAAGGTAGTTAATTGGATCAACAACTGGCTAAACAATAGGACACAGAGAGTGCTAGTAAATGGATCTCTGTCGGGGAAGGTAGTATACCAGTGGTGTCCCACAGGGATCAGTACTGGGACCTATTCTCTTCAACATCTTTATTGGAGACCTTGCAAGTGATTTGAAAGGGAAAGTTTACCTGTTCACAGATGATACTAAGTTCTGCAATAGAGTGAACTCACAGGAAGGGCAGACAATATGAAAGTTGACCTTAGAAAGTTGGAGGAATGGTCCAGGGCTTGGCAGTTAAAATTTAATGCCAAAAAATTTAAGGTAATGCACCTGGGTAGAAGGAACCCCAAAATAAGTACACACTGGGAGGACATCAACTCAGAAAACACAGATAGAAGCGAGATCATGGCATAGTGATCACTGATGACTTAAAGGTAGGAAAACAGTGTAAGAAGGCAGCACAGAAAGCAAATGGCATCCTTGTCTGTATTAGTAGGGGCATTACTAGTAGGAAGCAGGAGGTTATCATCCCTCTCTACAGGTCCTTGGTAAGGCCACACTTGGAATACTGTGGTCAGTTCTGGAAACCTCACCTCAAAAAGGACATCAACCATTTGGAGACGGTGCATAGAAGAGCTACAAAAATGCTGCAGGGTCTATACCACAAAACGTATGAGGTGTGACTTAGGGAGTTAAATTTATACTCCCTCGAGCAAAGAAGAAACAAAGGTGACATGATCGAAACATTTAAGTATGTGAAGGGGCTAAACATGACTTAGGCAGGTAATCTATTTCAGCACAACACAACAGCACATACAAGGGGCCATAATTTGAGGTTGGTGGGAGGTAGGTTCAAAAGCAAACCCAGGAAGTACTTTTTCACGGAGAGAGCGGTGGAACCATGGAACAGCCTGCCCCAGGAGCTGGTAGCATCAAAGATAGTTAGAGATTCCAAACTTGCATGGGATAGGTATTGCGGACAGGTTAGGTTGCAGGTGGGGTAGTCTTTTTGGGCAGACTAGATGGATCACGCAGTCCCATCTCCCAACATTTTTCTTATGTTCTTATGTTTTTAAGTCAAATTCTTATTTTTTAAGCAATACTGTTAGAGTAATCCAGAGTCCTCCTCTGCAAAAGAGATCCAGGGCAGGGGTCGACCTTAACATTCATTTACTAGCCCGGGTACTAGTGCAGATTGCTGAAGGCTAGTGCAGTATCTCTGTTACTTGTCTGGCTGGGCTAGTGCAATTCCTCCTGTGGAAAGCTGCAGTTCCATTCTCAACCCGGGTATCAAATAAATACATAAATATAACTTATTTAATTTAAAGCCAGGTCCCGTTCATGGAGGTTTAACTATGTGCTGCCTTAGCATTAGTGAAATGAAAAAAATAGATGTCTGCGTGTAGTGCATTTACAAACTGTTTTATTTTATACTAACTACTGCTTTTATTTTTGCTGGTAAAGATCATTTCTCCTTTTTCTTTCCTTGTTTAGCTCAGTACTCATGGCAGGCAGATTTGTGACTGTGTCCAGTGCAGCACCGTTGAACTAGGGTTGCCACCTGTCTAGTTGTAGACCAGATAATCCGGTTTTCAGGGTCCTTATCTCGTCATCCGGTTTTGATTAAATGTAGTTCCGTTTCTGGGCCATTCTGAGTGCTCAGATAGTATTAAAATTGATTGTATCAAATCATTCATGCATGCCCAGGTTACAAAAAAGTTCTGATGTCACTAGTCACAGGCCTTTGTAAAATCAGTCTGTCTAGGAGGTGTAAAATATGGCCGTAAAGACCATTAGCAGTGAATCAACCTAATCTTTTCAACTCTAAATTTTAAGCATGGTCATTTACTGCCATGATAGGAAACAGTTTTTACACTGTTATATGCTGTAAAGGGTTCCTTTTTGTTTTTCCTATATTCTCATATGTTTTAGACCCACTTTTTAAAATGTGTTTTCACATTTTTATTGCCTTTGTCACTGTGTTGATAATTTCTCTCCTAAGTCCTCAGCAGCTGCTGGTTGTATTTTTTATACTACCACCCTGAAAATGCCATGATATTAGTTACACCTTTACAGGCCATTGGAATAAATAGCATGTAATGGTGTGTCTGAAATTGTGGAATGTGATGTCTTAGACATTTGAAAAGAAACAGCAGTAGCTGATGAGGTAAAGGGAACACAATGTAGTATTGAGGATACCACAAGTACTGATAGTTCGGTTATCAAAAAGGTGGTCAAACCATATCAGAATACATGGCTGTCATAGAAAGAAAAATTGGAGAGTGTTTAATAGAGAGAGCAGCAGGTTGTGAATGGGCTTTGTACATCCAGCAGATCTGGGTTTAAATTCCCACAGCCTCCACTTGCATACTGTGGACCCTAAGCAAGTCACTTAACCTCCCTGTGTTCCTGGGCCACCCCTGTAAATGGGTTTTGTGCCCAATGGGAGTTACCTGGTTGCCAAAGAATCAAAATAAATAAATAACAGTATGGGTTGATGCTGTTGAATTTATCCTTACTTTTTTTTAGGGGGGGGGGTGACGATCTTTTAATAGAACTGGGACAATCAAGCATCTGTGGGATCTGTGGCCAGGGTGGGAAAAGGGAAGTAAAAGACACACACACTTTTTGCGACACAACTTTATTAACTACAAATCTGAAAATGTGGGAAATATATTAAAGAAGTCAGTGACCCAGCTGACATTAATAGAAAGAACGCTGATGAAGACAAACAAATAAAAGATCATGAGAATGAAAAGACAAAGTGAAGCCGTCGGTTCTAGCAATGTTGGCTAGAAAAATATGACCATTGGGGTATGATGGTGCAAAAGATCTGATGTTCTGCCATTTGTGTATCAAACATGAAATACAGTTGTGCAGGGTGGGCAATAACAATAATTTTAGTTTCGGTACAGATAACATCTGTCTTGACTCTGTCTCATCCCATAATATCAGTGAAGCTCATGCTAGGGCAAAGGATCAGGAGGACGCCAGCACTACTACTCCAGGGACACGTAATGCGGAGGGAATGCTGAAGAACATGAATGAAGCAATGTTTAACCATCTGGATAAACTGTTTCACACATGCCATGCAGTTGCTAAGAAAGGATGTCCTTTCACAGACTTTGCGTGGATGTTCAGCCTTGATGATATGAAAGGGCTAGATATCAGTTCAGCATATCAGAAGGACAAATATGCCTGCAAGTTTATCCACTGTGTAGTCGAGTTTGAACACATGGCTCTATGAGAAAAAATTATGGGAACAAAGTTAATTTCAGTCATCAGTGACAGAACCACTGACTCAGAAGGTGAGATAGTGTATGTACAGTTTACAGTTAAAGACACAATGCAAAATCAGTTGGTAGGTGTCCAGACTGTTGGCAGGACAAATGTGATTTCATTTGCCTTTCATTTAACAAATCACTGTTAACCATACTGACTGCGGGCTACTGCAAACTTCTGTAGGCTAGTGCAATCTCTGGTTCACCAGCCCAGCTGGCCAGTGCAAAAAAATGTTAAGGTTGACCCCTGATCCAGGGTACATGTACCACCCCATGCACAATGGGCCCAATACGTGCTGATAAGGGTGCATACTGGTCCACCTAACTACATGTTGCATACCCAATGGAGCAGGGCCATCTGGGGGCCAGGATCTGAGCTGAACCCTGGGCTTCCATCCAGAAGCTCCAACCAGCCCTATAGTGTATCCCCTGTCTGAAGGAGAAGTGGATCATGGGATACAGTAGTCTATGTATGGACTGCCGTATCCCCAAGCAGTGTTCTGTTTTAAACCCAGCATGGGTAAACAGTGTCCAGTCACCATCCACCCCAGGCCTATGTGGCATGAAGGAAGACTGGTGTCAGTGGCTGTGAGGTGCCATGTGGGCAATGGCATCAGGATGCCAGTCAGGGGGGTGCAAACCCATTATGGCAGCCCTCTGGCTGGCATAATGGAAATCCCCTGACACTGGCCCAGTGGTGCATATCCAGCATTGTGCATGCCATGCTAGACCAGCCCATGGGCATGTACACTCCCCACTACCTGCCCAAACCAACCACACAGATATGAGGGCTCCAGTGCAGACAGCCCTGGGCAGGGTTGCACAGCGGGCTCCCGGCATTTGTGGGAATGTGCATATCCCAGCCATATGCACCACATATCATGGCCTGTAGGGATGGTAACCTTTACTTCACATGACCCACTGACTGGAAATGACCAAAAGTAAAATTCTTGAGTTTTTTAATCAGTACTGTCTGAGCAATCCAGAGCCTCCCATAACAAAAGCGATCCAGGGTACATGCCTACCCCACACACACACATATACACACTGACTGCAAATGACAAAAGTCATATTCTGCTTTTTTAAGCAATACTGTCGAAGGGATCCAGACCCCCTGCCAAATGAGCCAGGACACGCACATCCACCACTCCCTCCACACACTGACTGGAAATAAAACAAAGTCAATTTTTTTGTTTGTTAAATCAATATTGTCCAATTCTGTACATCAAGAGGACATCCCGTCCCTTTCTTGCACACTCACTTGAAATAAAAACAGTCAAATTCTTTTTCTTAATAAATACAGTCAGATTCCTTATCTTTCTGGCATACCAAAGCTGTGAACTTGCTGATGTGCCAAGCTATGAATGAACCAACTACTGCCCTTTTCTGGCATGCCAGCATCTGGGCCAACATCTTAGCAGAGAGGTATGCCAGAAAATAATAACCCTCCAGTTTTCCAGCATGCCAGCATCTAAGAAGATGGGTGTGCTGGCATACCAAGCGGGCTCCAATCCCTATTCCTATTACTGCAGTGTGAATAGCAGAGGCTTACATACAGTCAGTGTTGGGTAGTAAATAATTACTTGTAACTAGTAACTTTCTAGGTAACTAGTAATAGTAATCGACATTTTTAAAATAAAGTAATAAGTAACTATAATGATATTATTTTTCCCTAAAAGTAACTACTTTCTGTAATATAAATAGAAAAACAGATGGGCATCCATCTTTTATAGTTGCTGTAATCCATCAAGGGTTCCTGTGACTTCATAAACTTCAAGAGTGAAGCTCAAGAGGTTTATGAAATCACAAAATCAGAAGATTGTGCAGGTGTCTTTTTGATATTCAGGTTTCGAATGTAAACAAGGCTGCGCAACTGACTGCGTGCTTGATTTATTACAACATCAGGCTAAAAACTGCCTTCTGAAAAGCACTGCATGAGCATCCAGCATCTTCACCTTGCAGATTGAGTACAAGTTGCTTACCATTTTTGCCTTTTTCACAATAAAAGTTTAGGCAGCATTTCATGGCTGTGAGGTGCCATTTTTTGTAGCCTTGCTAATATTTTATTTATTTATTTAGTTTTTGTTGACCAGGTAAGTGCACTAGACAAATCCTGCCTATTTTCAGGCATGAACAGGGGGAGGGGGATACAGATGAATGTCAACTGACCTTGAACCAGATTAAGCTATTCTAGTACAGGTTTGAGTAGTTGCAGTGTCTAGATATTATGAGCTGCCAGAGGTACGGGGTGGTGTAAACTCGTGGCACAATGACTGGAGCAAAGACATGCAGCCTTGTAATATTTAGCCTAGGAATTTTGACCTAATACTGGTTTGCCCTACAAGAACTTTGTTCTAACACAGTGGCTACGACTACAAGGTAGCCTCATTTATTGCACCACTGCTTTCTACATGGTACAGTCTTGCTGCCTTTGGGAGTTAGGGTTGTTTTTGCCAGTTGTCTCATTACAGAAAATGCTGTTAGGCTGAATGGCTCAGGTGAGGTGTCCTTGCACTGGGTGTCCTTCTACCAATTGTCGCAGATCCCGTGTAAATCACTGGCCCCTCCAGTTTGAGTATTTCTTTGATCTGTAGAAAATGAAAATGAGAATGCACACATAGCTTTCACCTTTCAGCCTTTTTACTAGGTCCTGTTAATTAGTCTCCACTTAAGGACTACTCAGCCCATTCACTTTTACTCTGCCTATTCATACCTATCATCACCTTTTCATTTTTCAGATTCTGTTCTTACCTTAACTATTATCACTTTGTAATAACTGGCTAGTGTTTTTTTCCCTAAGGGAAACTGGGTTATAATTTTCTATTATAACCTGTGGGTTGTAACAGTGAACATGCGCCGGCTTTTCCTTGGTCAACACACGCACCAGCCATAGCTGTTCCCTCCCTCTCTGCCTTTCTGTAGCACTACACACCTGCACACTTCACTGTGACTGGCACTCAGCAGTAAGTTAACTTAAAAAAAAAAGTAAATAACTGACCTATGTCTACTATTATGTCTAAGTTGTAAAAAAAAAAAAAAGGAAAAAGGTGGAAACAAAATGTTTCAGCAGCGAAGCTCTGACAGCGGGGTGTGCTGAAACCATGGTATGGCAGCTGCACGGGGATGTGGCTTTATTTTATATAATTGATGTGGCAAAAAAAAATGCTCCCCAGCAATTATATAAAATAAGACAAGGGGTGCTGTGTTTAACTCGACATTTTACACACACTGTCAGTACTGGATGCTTAAATAAACCCCTCGAGCATCGCTCTCAGGATTTATGTGGCATCCAACACCTCAGGTGTGTGCAAAATCTTGTTAAACACACCACCCCATGTATTATTCTATATTTCTCCTACAGCCTCCCCCTATTTTCTTTCCTCACATTTATTTCTCTTATTTCCCTAACCTGCTTTTTTCTCTTTTAGATAATTCTTTGAAGACCTATGGGTGAAACACCGATTCTAACTCAATTTTCTGTTTTCAGTATGCATTTAATATTACCATTTTGTTCTATATCTGTAACGTGCTGTGCAAATAAAAGTCAGAAAATATCATTTAATTTGTGGGTTTATTATTAAATATATCATTTTGCAACATTTGATATACAAATTATACTACATATGTGCGCTACATGGTACAGCTAAGAATCACTATAGGAATTGATAAAATTTGTTTGAGGGTGCAACAGATTGGCCAGTTGATGTACAATTTATAGATAGCTTGCTACACCCATGCAAGTTGTAAGTCATGACCCTCTACAGTAGCCATTGTGAACGCCGAGGTAATCGGGGCCAGAATAGCTGTTGTAGGGAAAAAGACAAGTAGTCCATCTGCAGGCAGGGCTCAGGGCCTGTTTCCATCTACACCACATGTGCCAAACTGCCACAGCAGGCTGCTTGATCATCCGCCCACCCACCTGTGAGGTCTGTCACCATCACACACCCCATCTCAAAGAAAATCCTCTTGGAAGGGGTATGTACCAGAATGCAGCAAGTGTTTTGTGTCGTGTGATAATTTAATTGCAAGTGACACTGTCTGACTTCAGTTGTGGCATACTGGCAGTGGCATAATAGTCATGGCAGACTTAGTTATAATTATAACTGTGTCTCAGTGGCAGTGGCATGTCAAGGTTCAGTTGTGGAAAGAGTGTTTACATTTTGTTGGGGTAAGCAGGTGTGTGCTGGTGGAATTTATTGTATGTGATGTGGGGCGGATCTGTGGCTGGCAATGGCAAAGTTAGGATTCAGGCTGCTGTGGGGAAATGAGAAAAGATCACCAAGGCGAGGAAGGGCAGTAGATCTGCAGGGTGAGTGTGTGAGTGTGTGTGTGTAGGAGGCGGAGCTATGTGAGGGCTGGATTTTATTTTAGAAATTTATAGGGGTAGTTGTGGATCTTGAATAGTCAGGAGGAGAATACAGTCTAAATGTGATAAAGATTGCCAAGTGCAGAAGATGCAGCAGGGTGTGTGTGGCAGTGGTGTAAGGTGGGATGTAAAGGGATAGTTGTGGCTGGCACTGTCAGGATATACAGCTGTATGGGAAAGATCCCTAAGGGCACTAGCAGTGATGGAGGTGTGTGTGTGTGTGTGTGTGTGTGTGTGTGTGTGTGTGTGTGTTGGAGGATGAATGTGGGTGTTATGGAAATGAAAAAGGTTAGGGACAGTAATGGCTGGCAAAGCCAGGATTCAGTAGTGGGGTGGGGGGGGAGATTGTGGATGGCAGCAATAGATGCAGGGTGAGTATGTGAGTGTTTTTTAATAGAGCTCTTATTTATGGAAATGTAAAGAGATTGTTGTGGCTGGCAATGCTATGTCAGATGGGTACTGCATTATAAATTAACATATTCATTGTCTTTAGAATCTGTTTTATTTATTTTATACACTTCTTGGGGTTTCATGAGCACATAGCTATGTTCAATGAGTAAATACAACCATGTTATCAAAAGTAATATAAAGTAGGACTTTCGGTTCTGCCTCCCGAAAGATGGCAGCTTAGAGACAGAACCTCGTTCTCCCGAGTTGAAAACTTCTCTCCAGCTGCAATTTTGGTATTTTAACAAGCCTTCATTTTAGAAACAACGGAAGGGTAGAGTATTAAGGGGACTGAGCTAGGCAGCGAAAGATGGCGGGATGGAGGGGATGGCTGGCGGATCTGAATCAGAGGCCTCATTCGTCTCAGACAACCACAACTTCATGTATTTCAAACGGGGCCCGGCCAAGTCTCTGCGGAAGCAACCAAAAGCTAAAGCAAAGAAAGCAAAGCTAGATTAAATATATCAAGAGATTCTCACTTTTCGAGCAGAAATTAAAGAGATGTATAGTGAGTAATGTAGAGATGTAATATAATTAGAACAGAGAATGGATGACCAGGAGAGAATGGGGATGGCTACCGAAAACAGGGTAAACTAATTGGAGCAAACGGTACAACAGCTTAATGAGGTGCAAGAACAAATAATTGATCGTCAAGAAGATTTTGGAAATAGAGCATGCCCCAAGAACATTAGAATCTATTGCTTGCCAGAGGATTCAGAGGGAGCTAACATCAAGGACTTTATTGAGGCTTTACTGCACACAGCTTAGGAACTACCGAAAGATTTCAACTTACAATTAGAGAGTGTATCGTGCATTGGCACCAAAACCATCCTCCACTAACCTTCCTCCAAGGTCAGTAATTCTTAGATTCAACAGTCATGTAACAAAAGAACATATTTTGCTTACAGCATGGAGGTGCCAAAAGGTCTACTATGGCCCAACACGTATATATCTTGATCATGACTATGCACCAAAAACAACGCGGTTGTGTGACGTACCTATCTCACCCTGCTTCCGATTCTTAAAGCAGCAGGGCATAAATTCACTACCCCATACCCAGCTCGACTAATTGTTCATTTGCCTTCTGGAAAGAGAGACTTTTTCACAGCTCAAGAGGCAAAGAAGGAACTTACTAAAATTGGCTTACACTTCCCAGATCGTGGGTCGGGGATCATAAGTTTGGAGAAACGTTCAGTAGGCTGGCAGACTAACTTGAACAGACGAAGAGGGAAACAACAGGACATGGGAGCAGTTAAAAATGCTCTGGCAGTCTACCGGAGAGAGGCAAACAGTGACAATACTTGAACTCACCTTCTAAGAGAACTTGAGAAATTTAGTTGGCCGAATGAGATGAGTTTAGGGGAACTTGGTGTTTAGCATCAACAAAAGGTTGAAATCTAGGGCTGTGTCATTTTGTATTTGGGCCTGAGGCATGCTCTCTACTTTAATGAGCCACCCTGAGCCTAGGTCGGATCATTGCAGTTTGAAGAGTCATCCCTCTCCCCGCCCCATAAGTTACTGAATAAGAAGTAGCTCTTATACTTTAATAACCCTATTGCCTTATTGCTATTAGATTAGAGTTATTTAGTAAAAATAATATACATGCTGCTTAGCTTTTTCTTTTAAAAATAAAAATTCAGAATGCTCGGGGAACAGGAGAAGAAGCAGATTCTGGGCTTTATGCTGCTTTCGAGGGGCATCCCTCTATTTTTCTTTTGGAGTTTTTTACTCCTCTCCTTAGTTGATTTTACCTTACTTAAAGGGGAACAGTTTATTGATTCCTCAAAGGCCCCTGACAAAGTTGTTAAGGGATTCCCTTCACTATTACTGTAGGGAGAGTTCAGATACTCCAGGAGCAGGTCTTACTGGGGAACTGGAGATGTTGGCTTCTCTCCCCATATTTGGAAGTCCTTAGACTACAACAGTATAGCTCATCTGTAAAAGAAATGTGGTTATGTAAATATGTTTATTGTTTACTACTATATACATCTGGGAAGTCATTTACACAGACATTTGGTTATGCCATTTATACATGGATATTAAGGTACCAATTTATTGATTTGTTTACTGCAATAAGCTATGTTTTTGTTTTATGGGACAGCTGGGAAATTTCACTTAAGTTACAAAGGATTAGATGGACAACAGGGCAGCAAATCTATAGCAGGACAATTTTCAGGGGGACTATTACCAAGTGGACAAGGGGTTTAGTCAAACATTCTGTTAGGAGGAAGGTGATATTTTGGAAGGAAGAAAGGGAAATGGACAGGAATACTTTACAAATCAAATACCAAATATGGTGATAGAGGGGACTAAGATGCTGTCACTGAATATTAATGGTATTAACCATCCTATAAAAAGGGCCAGATTACAATAAAACTTGCGGAAGCAGAAGGTAGACTGTGTTTATTTACAAGAGACACACCTGTCACAGGGTGAACATGCCAAGCTTGCTGCAGGTGGCAGATATACGGTCTTCTCCTCCTCCAGTAAATCTGGAAAGAGGCGTGGGGTGGCAATTCTGATTCCTTCTACTACTGCATTCACTAAAGGAGAGGCATATTCAGATAATAATGGACATTTCATAATAGTACAAGGGTGAATGTTTGAGACCGAAGTGACACTGGCAAGTGTATATCTGCCACTGGGGGCATCTCCCACTTTGCTAAGGCAGTTTCTAAACAGGCTGCTTGAAATGCAAAAGGGATTAATTTTGATAGGGGGAGATTTTAATCTAATAATGTCCTCACAGAAAGACTCTTCCTCCCCTAAACAGCATAGATTTACCCCCACTCAAAAACTTTTAAAAATGCAGATCCCTAAGATGGATCTCACAGATATTTGGCGACACTTCTACCCTTCTCTGGAAGGACATACCTTTCTTCCCTAGATATCATACATCAGCTAGAATAAATTATTGCTTACCTCTACAGAGTATTTAGACAAAGTCCAGGATATCTCAATGGAGGCTCGTCTCCTCTTGGATCATATACCCTTTTAATTAAAGTAGGATTAAGTAAATCCCGCAAAACAACTCTGGAGATAGAACCTCTCTCTTTTGAGGGATTCGGTGTTTAAAGCTAAAATAGCAGACCGTATCACACAAACCCTCGAGGAGAATGCAGACCCATTTGTCTCAGCTGTGCTCCTTTGGGATACCCTGAAGGCAGTGATAAGGGGAGAAATTATTTCTTACTCCTCCAGGCAACACAAGCAATGAGAATCCAGAAATAAACTCCTACAAACTAAGGTACAGGAACTACAGAGGAAAAGAGCCAGAGGAGAGCAAGTTTCTTTAAAAGAGCTTAGACAGATTCAATCGGAGTTACAATCCATTTTAGATTACAAGACACAAATGTCTCTTTTGTATCTTAAAAATATTTATTACGAGGGAGGCCCAAAGGGGACTAGAAACCTAGCCAGATGTACCAGAGGGTTTAAGCAATCTGCAACTATAACTAGGATCCATGACCCCCAAACAGGAGGCATTCTTAACCAAGCTCCTACAGTTATGAAAGCATTCCAGCAGTATTACATGGCATTATACTCTGATCCCATACCTCCATCCCCAGAAGCCATTAAAAACATTTTGTCTCCCCTTGATTTCCCTCAGTTAACTGCAACTCAGCAGGCTTCTCTTCTGAGCCCTATCTCCTCTATGGAGATTCAGAAGGTTATTAAACTTTCTAAAACTTTAAAAAGCCCAGGGCCAGATGGCTTTTGAGCCGAATGGTACAAAACATTCCTCCCAAAATTGCTCCAGCCTATGCGGCAGACTGTCTTGGAAGTGCAGGGGGACCACCCCCAATCTCATGGTCCTTTGCAGCTATATCAGCTATCCTGAAACCAGGAAAAGACCCGCTTCATTTAGATTCTTATAGACCCATATCAGTTTTAATTAGTGACTATAAGCTGTATATGGCGATCTGGCTCGTCGGCTGGAAGCAATTTTACCTAGCCTGATACATTCTGATCAGGCAGGATTCCTCCGTAGGTGCCAGACTGCAGATAATGTACAAAGAACAATCCACTTAATGGATTTTATGACTCAATTAGCCACTCCATCAGCATTAGTAAGCTTAGACGCTTATAAAGCTTTTGATAGGGTTTTGTGGGAATTTCTGTGGGGGGTCCTAACATCCTTTGGCTTTCCTGGGGAGTTTGTTAAATGACTGGAGCAGTTGTATCTTAAATCAAAGGCATATATAAAACTTAATGGTAGTATCACACCTCCTATTTTGTTGCAATGAGGCACCAGGCAGGGTTGCCCTCTATCCTCGCTGTTATTTGCTATCTATATCGAGCTCCTGGCTATGATGCTTAGAAATCCAAAAAAGATTTTGGGCATTCAAATAGGTAACCAATCTTGGAAATTAGCTCTATACGCTGATGATATTTTATTATCAGTGGCAGATCCAGAATAATCCATTCCAGCTATCTGGGAGGCACTTGAACAATTTGCTCAATTCTCGGGCTACAAAATAAATTCCTCTAAAACAGAGGTTCTCCCTTCCATGTCTGCCTTTGCAAGTATTGAGAGCCAGGTTGCCCTTACATTGGAATAGCACTGAGGAGAAATATCTTGGAATAAATTTACCAAGTCGGTTAATGCACCTCAAGTTGGTAAACTATGAACCCCTTACACAAAATATAGAGTCAGACCTGCTCCAGTGGTCCCAGTTCCATTTATCATTATATTCCAGAGTTGACCTTATTAGGACGAACATCCTCCCCTGACTGTTATATCTTTTTCTGACCATACCAGTTGTGCCAGATCGAATGTACTTCCCATCTTGGAATAAATCACTGGTGAGATTTGTGTGGGCTGGAAAAAAGCCTCAAATTAAGTGGTCTACATTGATGCTTCCAAAAAACAGAGGAGGTTTAAATTTACCTGACCTTCAGAAATACGCTTATGCCACAGTTATGCCACAGTTATAGCTAGAGTTTTTAATTGGAATAATCCAGTGTATGATATACCCTGGAAGACTCTGGAGTTCACCTTAAATGGGGTAAATGAGGGCTTTGATCTCCTACATTCTATATATCTCCTAGTCAGGAAGAAGCCTAGATATCTTTATAGCACAAACTCTAATTTAGAAATCTGGCATAGACTCACTCACTCAGGGGAGCTTGGGCAGATGGGCTATTATTTTAATTTATTAAACTTAGGAGTCCAGTCCCCCACCTTAGAACAAGAGCAAACTATGGCCCAATGGAGACAAAGAGGTATAATATTTATACTCATACTAGACTCTAAGGGGTCATCCATTTATTAAACTACAGAGATATATACTATTCCATAACAGGACTTTTCATTGTATGCACACCTACAGGAAAATATAGAACAGAGAGGACAAGCCTATAGTAGGCTCCTGAACCCCATTGCTAACTTAAGCTATGACCACCAGGAGAGGACAGCTCTGGCCCTAGTTTATAGGATTAATATATAGGGTATACAACAGTTATCTAAAAATTTGACACAAGGAATTCTGGCAGCCTGGAATAGGGAACTTCCAGTCCTGGTAACAGAGATAAACTGTTCAAAGTATGCAACATTTTCTATGGGAACTCTTGGAGCTCCTTATTGGCAGGAATTCCTATGGAAGATTAGAAATAGATTTTTCCATACCCCAGCAAAACTGGCTAAGTTCTCATTGGGAACACCAAGCTACTGCTGGAGGGAATGTGGAGAGAGGCTAGCAGATCAGTTCCATATTTTTTGGGCATGCCCGCAATTAACGGGATTTTGGAGAGATATCTCTGCAGCATTGGTAGACTTGGTAGATGTAGAAGCTGTTTTGACTCATAAACTAGTGCTGATTTCGGTTCCTCCAGAAGGTCTCTCTTTATCTAGAGGGTCGTTACTAGTCACGTATATACTAGCAGCTAAGAAAGCAATTACTAGAAACTGGGGAAAAAAGATACCCCTACTGTCCAGACTTGGCAGGGAATAATGGGAGAAGTTTACATTTTAGAGATTAATAGCCAGATGTGCAGATGAATGGTATATATTTGAGCTTAAATGGAGGAGGTGGATTCGTATATCTCATCCTTAGACCCTACTTTTACACCTAAGAATATATTCAATTTCTATTATGGTCTTGCAGATTATACACTGTCTTGTATATGAATTGCCCTGTAACTTATTTATCCTGTCCTGAAGTCTATAGAAATGAAATTTAAGGCACTTAACTAATGTAACGTTATACAGTCTCAACTTATGCAATGTAAACTCTGTCCTTTGCTTTTGAAAAGAAAGTATAATAAATATATAGTATAAAAAGTAATATAAAGTAATATGAAAAGTAATATGCATTACAGTTACTAATTACTTTTTATATAAAAGTAATAAGTGACTGTAACTGATTACATTTATTTGAAAATAACTAGTAACTGTAACAGATTACTTTTTTAAGTAACTTACCAACACTGCATACAGCACATAAAACATATTAGGAGACTCTTGTGAGGTTGCATTCTGGGACAGGGAATTTGACAGGAATACGGTACTAGCACAGAAACTAAGGTTCATTGACAGCTACACAAACTATTTAGTAATTAAACACATCTGATTAATTCCAATGTGATCCTTTACATACAGTGTTATTATACCTACAAATGCCATTCTACTGTACATATAAGTTATACATAATGATAGCAATTAGTATTTCAAAATATTTGACTCTAAAAGGATGCACATTTTGGTTAGTAATTTGAAAAAACCCACATAGGTTCATAGGATATACAATTCTGAGGACAAGCCCTTAATTAGACTCACCATCATTAATTAATGATGGTAGACAAATTGTTCTCACCCATATATGTCAAGTTCTTGTTTAAAAGATTTGAGAGTGACTTGATACCACATTTGCTGGGAGAGCTCACAAATGTGGAACTCTTTGTGATACAAAGTTTTCCTCCGCACTGTTTACATAATTCAACATATAATATGAGATTATGTGATCTAGTACTCTAAGGGTGATTGTCTAGTTAAACAGTTGGATTCCAGAAACAATTCATCCTCAAATGCCTTATAGGTCCAACACATATCACCTCTAACAAACCTATATTTCTGAGAAAAAAGTCCTAAGTTTCTATCACCATATTCCAAGTGTACCACTTTAGAGACTGATTTAGTCATTTTACGTTGGACTGATTCATACATTTTCACATCATTAATGGCAGTAGGTGAACAAAAAGGGGCACAATATTCCGTATGTGTTCTAACCATAGTCGTATATAATGGAATCAGAACCTCTGCTTCTCGACTTTTTATACGTTTTAAAATACATCTGAGTATACCATGACATTTTTTAGCAGTGATATTGATATGGAGGTTCCATTTTAGGTTATTAAAGATTGTCACACCCAAATCTCATTCAGAAGTAGTTTCTTCAAGCTTAATATTATTTATATGGTAATTGGCCATGCAGTTATTACCTCCCAGATGCATGACTTTACATTTTCCAATAGTAAAACTAATCCATGATCATTTGCCCAAGAATAAAGGTTATTTAGGTTATCCTGGAGCAATTAGACAGATGCTTTATTATTAACAATTCCTCCAAGTTTACTGTCGTCAGCATATTTATGCAACCATACACCATTATTTGATTGCATATCAGAAATCATTATATTAAATAATATTGGACCGAGCACAGACCCCTGAGGTGCTCCACTACTAACAGTACACCAATCGGACCTACATCCATGCAGAACTACCCCTCTGTTTCCTATCCTCCAATCAAGAAGAGATCCATTTGATAATATTAGGATGTAAGTATAATTTATATAGCTGATGTAAAAGATGCTAATGTGATACTGTATCAAATGCTTTTTCGTAGTCCAGAAAGAGAACAGCAACAGGCAATCCTTCATCCACGGCTTTACTCACTGGCTCAAAAAAGCTAATTAGATTAGACATACATGATTTTCCTTTTGTAAAACTGTGCTGTGTTATATCAATATTTCCTGATTTATATAGGTGTTCAGTAATTTTGTACTGTAATAACCTTTCCATAAGCTTATCAATAGTTGAGGTTAGGCTTATGGGTCTTAATTACCAATAACATTTTTGGACCCTTTTTTGTAAATAGGGGTAATATTTGCTATTTTCCAAATGTCCAATGCCTTACTTTCTTTTAAGGATATATTAAACAGTAAAGTAAGTATACCCATTAATTCTGAAGAGAGATTCATAATAAAGATAGATGGAATACAATCAATTCCCACGGAGGAAGTAGATTTCATGTCTTTAATTGTGCTCAGGGTGTCATTTTCAGTAAAGAAGATTATGGGGCATGGAGCAGGGACAGTATTTATTATAAACTATTCCTTGTTTTTAAAGATACTAGGAAACTATTTATTAAATTCATTTGCCATTTGTTCATCCTTCACAATTAACTTGTCATTTATAAAAAGTGGTCCTGCCCCAATCCTACTTCCTTTAAGGGAACCTACATAATTATAAAATTGCTTTTTATTGTTTTTACAATCTCTAACCAATTTAATTTCTAAATCACTTTTTGCATCTCTTATCAATTTTTTGGTATATTAGATAGTTGTTTAAATTTTAACCATGCTTCTTGTGTTGTTTTTTTCTTATATAGTTTAAACACCTTTTTCTTTTTTTTTTGATACTCTTCTTAATCTTGGTGTTCCACCAAATAGGCACTCTCTGATTTTTATTATTATATTTGACCCATGTCAGTACTCATTTTTTAATACAGTAATCCAGTGTTTTCTTTAATAATATGCCACATATCATTTACTTAAAAAAAATTTTTAAGATCATTATGCCAATTCCAATTCCTTAAGTATTGTTTAATAAGCTTATAATCAGCTTTATAAAAATTAGATACTTTAGTATGACCGGATATATTAATTCTGGTAGTAAAGAAATCCCATTTTGTGGCAAAGTGATCACTATTACCCAAGGGTTCTTCTATAGTGGGTAAGGAACCACAATGTTTAATATTAGTAATGATACGATCCAGAATATTATTATTCCTAGTTGGTTTATTTATTAACTACTAAAGGTCATTTTGAACCATAAACTGGATTAACTTATATTCATTACAATTTTGAGAACTCAGGGTAGGCCAATTTATGTTAGGTAAATTAAAATCCCCAAACAGAATGAAGTCAGTGTTAATATTAACTTTGTCTAGTGTTGAAAGAAAATATAATTTTCTTCAACTGCCAGACCTGGTGCTCGATATCCCACCCCTACTATTAAAGGATCTGGCAAGGAGTTAATCTGAACTACAATTATTTCACTATTTGTTTGATTACTATTTAGTTCATAGTATTGAAGATTATTTTTAATATATAAAGCAACTCCTCCTCCTTTTTTAGTTTGTTGATTTTTTAACACTACTCAGCAGCCATGTATATTAGTAGCCCAGTCTCCATCACCGAACCATGTTTCCATTACAGCACAGATATCAATTTTATTTTTAATCAGGCGATAGGTTAATTCCCCTAGTTTGTTATTCAAGCTCCTAGCATTTACTAGTAATGTGTTTATTTTTTGTGGGCAAGGTTCTTTAACAGCATTCTTAACAACTTGTTTTTTTCTTTTTAGATTCATGGGGTACAGTAATGTCAGTATTGTTGCCCTGAGTAAAATGATCCTTACATAATGTATCCTTTAGATACAATGATACCCCCCTAGAGTTTAGTTTAAAATTGAGTCAATGTAACTATTTAGTTCATTACCCAGAGTTGCTGCCCCTTTTCTACTTGGATGGATACCATCCCAGCAAATCAGTTCTCTATTTACTACAAAGTATTCCCAGTGGGTAATACATCTAAAGTTCTGTCTAAGGCTCCATTCTCTCAGCCACTTATTTCTATTTTAATTTTGTTATTCAGATAGTGGTTAGGTCCAAAACAGGAATGATTTCGGAGATAGCAAAGATACAATCTCTATCCATTAGGATGTTCACCAACCCTACAAACTCTTCTTTAATTCTCTGTTCACTTTGTTGACAGATGTTATTTATACCAATGTATGATGACAAGTGGTTTTTCACCTCCTGTTTTCAGAATATCCTTAGACATTCTAGTAATGTCCCGAATTTTAGCTCCTTGAAAACTGGACAGTGTTCTATTACATTTATCTATGTCACAGATTTTTCTATCAGGATGTTTTATCACAGAGTCTCCAAGAAGAAAAACCTGCTTGGGATCAGAAATTAAATTACTTTCAGTATCCACTAGATTATAAGTAATCTGTTCCGAGGTAACCAGGGAAGTTGAAGAATGAGAATTATTAGAAGGTACCATGGTTGCTGGATTTGAGGGTATATCAGTGGGTAATGAATATTCTAATTGGGCAGTGAGTAATTCAAAACGATTTCTTACTGTAATATTAAAATCGTTAGCTTTCCTACCCTTTTTTGCTATTTTGGAATTTCTAACTTCATGCCATTCATTATTATCATGGTCCCCATCAAAAGTATCCCTAGTACATTTTCTAGTAACAGTAACATTAGTATGAACTGTGGTATGAGGTTGGGGGGTCATTCCCTATATGAGTATCTCCTATATCAATTAGTGTTAACAGAGGGCTAAATGTACCCTGTAAGGGTCCTGAAATAGATAAATCCAGATTGTTATGATCATAGGTACACTTATTTTTTACTTCATTCTGAAGATAACAGTTAAATCTAATAGCCATCTTTCGCTGACTGTCTTCTAAGTGAAAAAGTCTTTCATTAAATAACTTAATGTCTTGTTTCAAATCCTTGTTTTCAGTACATTTAGTACAGATAAAAGTTATCTCCTGCAATACAGCAGTATTAAAGCTGTACATATGATAGGAGTTACATTCAATATCCACTTTACCCTCTGTTGTTGTTACTATTTTACTCATTGTAGCATCCAAAACGTGTGCCATGTCGATTAGGAAAACAATGTAATGGTCTCTTTATTACTGCAAATATTTGTCAAGCCAAAATAACACACACACAGATACTTCACACAACTGGTGGTAAGACAGAGGAAAACTCTCACCTGACCGTTCTTATATTCCCGCGCTTTATTGGACACTTTCAAGACAACTTGTTAAACATGTTAAACATGCAAAAATGCTATGATGCGTGTCTTTGAGCAGCGTCTTAGGTGAGCTGCTTCGGTGTGCTCGCCCAGCTCTGCAGAGAGCAGAAGATAGTTTTGTGACCGAAGTAACTCCCAGGGGTCACGGGATAAAGCGCTCAAAGTGAAGCTCAAAATTGTATAACATTGCCCCAAAACACCTAAGTAACAGTAGAAACAGGATGTTATGTTCCAAATGACTAAAAATAATGAGCCCCTGTTGAGGTGTAGTTCGGCCTGAAACTGGCAAGAACTACTGACTCCTCTTCCTGTTTCCTGTGTTACCAGGATAACAGAGCTCCAAGTAAAAGTTTCGCAAAAATGTTTTAAAAGAAAACCCACAAACAAGTTTCATACAGTTTCGTACAGCACAAATTCTCATAAGAGGGGTGTACGGAGCTAGTGGCTTGTGTGCAGGTACCAGAACTTGCACAAATGAGCAGAACACTGCACCAATCCCTTTGATATAGCTCTCTCGTGACCCAGAAGTAACTCCCAGGAGTCACAGGATAAAGCACTCAAAGTGAAGCCCAAAATTATATAATATTGCCCCAAAACACCCAAGTACCAGTAGAAACATGATGTTGTGTTCCAAAGGACTAAAAATAATGAGCCCTTGTTGAGCTGTAGTTCAGCCTGAAACTGGCAAGAACTACTGACTCCTCTTCTGTTTCCTGAGTTGAGTTGTTTGCTTCTGGTGGAAAATAAAAATAAAGTGACAAGTATTTGAACAAACGCTGATGCTGTATCTCCCTATCCTATCCATTTGACGCAAATACATGTAGTCACAAAATAATTCTCAGTGTGCTTCATTTCAATTCTGCCATGTACTTACTGCACAAAACCCAACATCAAATGGAAACTGCAGAACTTGGCATTTCAGTTAGAAAATAAGAGCTAAATTAAACCTCTTACCTGAGCAGGGACACATTTAAGGCAAGGGAAAACTTCTAACCTATCCAATCTGCTGTGCATGAAATGTGAAAGTAAACTGCTACAAGGTTCAGAAAGACAGGGGAGGAACAAGGCATTTTGGTTAGGCCAGAATCAGAAAGCATCTGGTGCATCCTGGGAGTTGTAATTGAGATTATTTTACAGATAGAGCAGATTTGTATTCAGTGTCCATAGAAGAAATTTATTCAATGTCTAAAACCATTGCAGAAATTAAAGTGCCAGCCATAGGCATGCATATAATCCACTATAGTAAACTCTTCTCTGCTGGCAACCACAAAGATACACAATCCATCCTTTCTTCCTTCCTTCCTTCCATAAACTGGTGATTAGGAAAGGCATACTGAGCCACAAAAAATGTACTCAAGGACTGCCATATTCTTAAAGTGCCCTAGTCATTTAAACAAGAAAATAAAAGGCAACTCGGGGTGTGCAAGTAACGAATAGTATTTCCCGATACCAGGAATAATGCACTATTCAATTGGTTATTTAGAGCCAAATAATGAATAGTGGCATTATTCCTGCATAACCTATTTGGGAAATATAATATTAAAAAAACAGTCCCTACCCTATATCCTGTAAGATCTACAACCCCTGTCACTCCACACTGTTAGAATCCATCCACCCTTCTACCCCCAGCAGCCACGATGTCCATTAAATTGGCTATATTTAAAAAATCTTCCATGATGAGTGGTTTGCACAACACACCCACCTCTATGGCCCACCACTGGCATTTAGTGCTTATTCAAGTTGAATCAAATATGACTCCCATCCTTTCACCCTGACAGCACTCTCTTCCCACCCTCCACCCTCCCAGTACCCAAAAGCAGGTGAGTTGTGACTATAAAGAGAAAGAAGACAACCAATGCAACCCAGCCTTCTCTACAGCTGGAGGTCACCTTCTTCTGAATGAAATCACTTGTGTGCTTGCTCATAGTTAAACCACCTGATCGTGTAATCAACTGGATATGTGTGCAGGGGGTAACTGCTGGGCTTTGTTTTAGGGAAGAGCAACTGTGCTGTGCTTGGGTAAAAGAAGGGGGCCCAGTGGGCTGGGCTCAGATACCCAGGGGGACCCACTGAGCTGCTCCTGTGTGTAAGGGGGACATATTAGGCAGGGCTTGGGTGCATGGGAGGACCCACCTGGATGGACCTGGGTACAGAAGGGGATTATCAAGTGGGCTGGGCTTGTGTGCAGGAGGGGGGCCGAGCAGTCTGCCCTTTTTTAGCAGCAGGGGTCCCAGTGGGATGGACTTGGGTGCAGGAGGGGGTCCCAGAGAACAGGGCTTAGTTGCAGAAGGGGAACCAGAGGGCTGGGCTTGTGTGCAGGAAGGGACAGAGTAGGTTGGGCTTATGCGCAGGAGGGGACTAAGAGAGCTAGAATAGTGAGTAAGGGAGTCCCAAAGGACTGGGCTTGGTTGCAGGAGGGGAACCCAGCAGGGCGTGCATAGGTGTAGGAGGAGCCCAGTAGGCTGGGCCTGGGTGCAGAAGGAGGACCCAGTGGGCTGGGCTTATGTACAGGAGGAAACCCAGTGGACTGGGCTTAGGTACAGGAAGGAAACCAAGGGGCTATATTTAAAAAATGTTCCACAATGGGTGTTTGGCACAATCCGCCCACCTCTATGGCCAGCCATCATCTTTCAGTGCTTATTCATGTTGAATCAAATATGACTCACATCCTTCCACCCTGACAGCACCCTCTACCCACCCTCCACCCTCCCAGTACCCAAAAGCAGGTGAGTGATGACTGTAAAGAGGAAGAAGACAAGTGACACACACAACCCACCCTCTTTACAGCTGACCACCTCCTTCTGAATGAAAGCACGTGTGCATTTGCTCATAGTTAAATCAGCTGATCATGTGATCCACTGGATATTTGTGCAGGGGGTAACCACTGGGTTTTGTTTTAAGGAACAGCAGCTGGGCTGTGCTTGGGTAAATGAAGGGGCCCAGTGAGCTGGGCTCGTGTACCAAGGGGGACCCACTCAGCTGCTCCTGAGTGCAAGGGGGACATATTAGGTAGAGCTTGGGTGCACAGGGGGACCCACCTGGATGGGCTTGGGTACAGATGGGGAAGCAAGTGGGCTGGGCTTGTGTGCAGAAGGGGGACCTCAATGGGCTGGGCTCTTTTAGCAACAGGTGGACCCAGTGGGATGGACTTGGGTGCAGGAGGGAGTTCCAGAGGACAGGGCTTAGTTGCAGAAGGGCAGACTAGATGGGCCTAGCAGTCCTTATCTGCCGTCAAAGTCTATGTTTCTATGTTTCTATGTAAGAGGAACCAAAGGGCTAGGCTTGTGTGCTGGAAGGGACAGAGTGGGTTGGGCTTGAGTTCAGGACGGGACTCACAGAGCTAAAATAGTGAGCAGAAGGGATCCCAAAGGGCTGGGCTTGGTTGCAGGAGGGGGACCCAGCAGACTGGTCTTGGGTGTAGGAGGAGCCCAGCAGGCTGGTCTTGGGTGTAGGAGGAGCCCAGCAGGCTGGGCTTGGGTGCAGGAGGGGAACCCAGTAGGTTGGACTTGTGTACAGAAGGAAACCCAGTGGGCTGGGTGTAGGTGCAGGAGAAAACCCAAGGGGCTGGGCTTGTATATAGGAGGGGGTGTGATAACTGCCCCCCCCCCCGAGTGTGCCAGAATGTACAGGTTTCAGTATGGACGTAGCCTGTCTCTACTTTCTCTTTTTAAGTCTGTTCCACAACAGCATCTGTTTTTTCTACTGCCATTTCCCCTCATGTACTTTGTGTCTCTAGTTTTGTGTTTGCTACAGTGGAATGGCCAACCGCTGCAGCATGCTTTGAGCTTTGTCTTTCTATTCCTGTTTTTCCATGCTGGTTTCCATTCAAATCCTGTTGGCACCTCGTAGCTAGCGCTGCTCTGAGTAGAAGAAATGGTAGTTTTGCTATGTGTCTACAGCGCTATCTGGGTTTGCTGACTGAGGTTCATTGTGGAGGTTAACTGGGTTAGCCGTTTCCTCTCACATGTTTGTGGTGAACGCGCTGCATAACCGCTGCTTGAAAGCGGCTCCTTTCCTAATTCCAAACACTGTAGTATAAAGACTGGGAGAGGTCCTACTACAGTCTTGGGTCCATGGCTCCATGGAGAAGGACTCTCCAAAGTTAATTAAGTAATTTGAAAAGCACTACTGCAGAATATGCAGAATAGGCATAGCGTTTAGGCAGAGCGCTTAGGAAATAGAATTTACTGTCCATGGTGATCGTTACTGTTAAAATACTACTTCAGCTGCTAAAATACTGTCATATCCATAACCGAGAGTAGCGATAGCAGACTAGAACATAAGAGACAAAAATGATTATAATAATAAAATGTTTGGTGTCTTTGAGAGCTCTTTACAGGTAACTATGCAGAGCTCTCCTTACCAATCAGTTTTGTTCTCATTGCTGGGTGCAGTCTCCTATAGGGAGTCAGTGGCACTCTGCCTGCTTCTTTTATATGGGTGGTGGTTGTCCATCACAGGTAGAAGGGGCGGAGTTTACGAACATACGAACATATGAAATTTGCCAGCAGATAAAGGCCTAGAGGTCTATCAAGTCTGCTCAAATGTGTATCTAGCACCCCTTATTCTGCAGCTGCCCCTTCCTTCCACCCTTCCCCTACATTGACCCTCCCCCTTGTCCTGTCCCATCCCCTTTTGAAGCAGTCCACTGTTCTACTGGATACCACTTCTGCAGGTAACGCATTCCACCCAGCTACTACCCTTTCCATAAAAAGTGTCTCCTCATCTCCTCCTGAATCTTCTTCCTCCAGTCTCATATCATGGCCCCTGGTGTCCCTCCTCCCTTACTTTGAACAGCCCTCTGTACCCATCTTTTATTCCTTTCATGTACTTAAAGGTTTCAATCATGTCCCCGTCCTCCTCTCCTCCAGCAAGTACATGTTCAGTTCCCTCAGCCTCCTCTCATATGATGAGTCCCCCAGCCCCTTGATCATCTTTGTCGCCCAGTGCTGCACCCCCTCCAGTAACTTAATGTCCCTCTTCAGATACGGGCACCAGTACTGCATGCAGTACTCCAGGTGCGGTCTAACCAATGACCTATACAGTGGCAGAATCACCTCCTCGAGGATATACCCCTTGCAATGCAACCCAGCATTTTGTTGGCGTTTGCAGCTGCCTTCCTACATTGTGCTGAGTTGTTCATTGACCCTGTAATGAGCACCACCAGATCCTTCTCCTCTGTCTTGGCTAGCTGCACTCCCCAGCTGGTAACTCCTCCTTGGGTTCTTCATCCCACAATGCAGCACCTTGCACTTTTGGCATCAAACCCTGGTTGTCAGGTGTCTGACTAGGTTTCAAGCTTTGTCAGATCATCCTGCAACCCCTGATATCCCCTAGGTCATCCACCACCACTCCTACCTTGTATCATCAGTAAACAGACTGATCTTGCTCTTGATGTCCCATGATATGTCTGCAATGACTATCCCAAACAACACTGGTCCCAACACCAAGCCCTGTGGAACACCGCGTCACTACCCTTGGGTGTGGCGCCCCCACCCACCACCCTCTGTTGCCTTCCCTGAAGCCAGTTCCCTACCCATCTCACTAGCTTTGCACCTGCCCCTGTGCCTTCTAACTTACTTCCCAGCCTTCCATGTGGCACCGAGTCGAATGCCTTACCGAAGTCCAGATACAGGACATCCACTGCATGGCCCCTGTCCAGTTGCCTAGTTACCCAGTCACAGAACTCCACCAGGTTGGTTTGGCAGGATCTGCCACGTATGAAGCCATGCTGTCTGCTGTCCTGTAGTCCTTTGGCCTCTAGGAAGGCTACCAGCCTCTCCTTCAGGATAATCTCCATTAGTTTACCCAAGATGGATGTGAGACTCACCAGTCTGTAGTTCCCCAGTTCATCCTTGGGCCCACTCTTGTGGAGGGGCACCACATGAGCCATCCTCCAGTCCTGAGGTATACACCCCGAGTGTAGTGAGGCATTAAATAGGTCTGCCAAAGGTCCCACAAGGACCTCTGCCAGCTCCTTTAGTACCCTGGGGTGGATGCCATCTAGGCCTGGTGCCTTGTCCACCCTCATGCCTTCAAACCCTCCCGAACTCTGCCCTCCATGATTTCCCCATCTGTCACCCCCCTGCCCCCCTGTTTCTGCCATTCCTTCCCCCTTGGGTGTCACCCCCTCTTCTCCTTAGTAAATACCAAGCAGAAGTAATCATTTAGTGTTTCTGCCTTATCGCACCCTGCTACCACCCAACCACCCTCCTTCCTAATCCTTACTATGTGGTCCTTACAGCTCCTTTTCTCCCTGATGTACTTAAAGAAGTCCTTCTCCCCCTTCTTAATGCCTTGTGCCAGCCTGAGTTCCATAGATGCCTTGGCTCCCCTTACTGCTCGAGTCACCTCCTTTGATTCCGTCAAGTACTCCTCCCTGTCCTCCCCTCCCTGTTTTCTTGTATCTCTCTAAAGGCAGCTCTTTTCCTCCTTACCTTTTCCATGACCTCCTTGCTCAACCAGCTCGGTTTCTTAGCCCCTAGCCTTTTGCTCTGGGCCTTGCAGCAAGCCTTGGTTGCCTCCACTATCCCCAGCTTTATGAGCTCCTACCACTGGTTAATGTCCATACTAGGTTGAATTCTGGCCAGGTACCCTTTACCACTTCCCCATCCTCCCAATGTCCCTGAAGTACAGCACTCTTGTGCCAGATTCCCTCCTTCCTTGCCCATACTCAATGTCAGCCTGTCAGCCATACTGAATGGTGGTCACTCCTGACAGTGGTTCTTCCACTGTAACTCTCTCACAAAGTCCCCATTTGCCAGCACAAGGTCAAGGGTGTTCCCAACCTGATTGGTTCACTGACCATTTGCAGCAGGAAGCTGTCCTGAAGGCATCCAGCAGTACCTGCTCCCTTCTGTTCTGGTTGTTGGGGTACCCAGTCCACTCCTGGCATGTTTAAGTCCCCCACAATCACCACACTACCCTTCTCACAGGTCCTCATGATCTGTCCATCTAGTTCCCTGTCTAACTCCTCCATCTGAGATGGCAGCCTGTACATCACTCCCATTCTGAGAATCCTATTCTTGGAATCCTGGATTTGCATCCAAAGTGACTTCGTACTACCCTCCTCCCCTTCCATCCTTACACACTTCAGTCCTTCCTTCACATATAGTGCCACCCCCCTCCTTTCCCAATCACCCTGTCCCTATGAAATAACCTGTACCCTGGTACAGACAGGTCCCAGTCATTGTATTGGGTGTCCCATGTTTCTGTGATGGCTGCAATGTCCACCTCTCCCTCTGCCATGAGCACCTGTCACTCTGCAGTTTTCCTCCCAAGGCTTCTAGCATTAAGGGTAACCATCATCCACCCTTTCCCACCCCTCCCATCCTGCCCTCCTTTCCTAGCATCACTAATAGTACTTGCCATTTGTCCTTTGTCACTGTTATGGGGGTGAGCTCACATGGTTTCCCAGCCTGTGGTCTCTGCATGTCTCTTGCCCACTTGCCACCCCCACTCCTAGTTTAAATTCCCAACTACTCTATGTACTCCTCCATCCTCTGTTTCAACGCTTTCTTTCCCTCCTCACTCAAGTGTAGTCTGTCCTTGGCGTAAAGACTGCTTAGACTACATAGAGTTTGAATATAATGCAGCCCCCTTGTGAGTACTAACAGATATATTATGTTGGATATAATCCTTGCTTTATCATTCCTCTGTAAATACTGTATATTCCATCAGAACTATGTAGTACATATTATGAATATATCAGAATGTGTCATAAAGAGGGGTTTTATTTCATATTTAGATTTAATAAGGGGGTGGAGTTTTAAAACAAAGAGGAGTTTCTGCTTTTAAAAGAAGCTCCTTCTCATTGATATGTCAAATGTGGTTAGGGAGAGGTCCTGTGTGGATCTCCCAATGTATCTCTGGTCTGAGGGAGAGCACAGAGTATATTGTTCTGCTAGCTTCTTGGCAGTAAAGCTATGACTTTCTCCTTCATTTTCATTTATTTTTTGATTTCTCGAAGTGCGCTGCTGTAAGCCTTGATTTGTTTTATTTTATTTTATTCTTTTTGTTAATAAAATCATACCTATTAGGTATATTGTACCTTTATTGCTGACTCCTGAGTGATCTGTTTTAACCCACCCATGACAAGGGGACCTAATGAGCTAGGCTTGGGTACAAGATGGGGACGTTGCAGGCTGTCTTAGGTGTGGGAGAGGAACCAAGCCATCTCAGCTTGTATCTGTCAGGATAAGGATCAAGTAGTTAAGGACCCACTTGAATTGGCAGAAAAGTTTAATAATTTTTGGGGGGACCTTGAAAAATACTAAAATAAATCTAATGTAGTCAACCCAAATATTGTTCCCAATGTGGAAGGTCAGGATCTGGAGACCAAATTTTATTTTAAAATAGTGACCCCATTACAAGTAAAAGACTATGTACTTAAAAATAATCCCAGGCCCATGTTGGGGCATGACGGACTAGATTATAGGTTTATCAAAATGGGAATAGACGCATTGGCAAAACCTATTGCTGATTTGTTTAATTTTTCACTTTGCTCTGGTACTTTCCCAAAATAATGGAAAACAGCAATCATAAAATCAATCTTCAAAAATGGTAGTAAAGAAAGTTTATCAAACTACAGACCCATTTCACTTTTGTCAGCATTATCAAAAATATTAGAAAGGATGCTTTTTGATCAAACCACTGAATTCTTGGAAAAATATTATATGTTGTCTAAATACCAACATGGATTTAAGTCTAAACTCTCCACAGGGACAGCCTTGGGGTTCACCAGCTGCATACAGAGTTCCCTAGATAGGGGGACTTTGTTGCAGCTGTATTTGCGGACCTCACCATGGCCTTTGATTTAGTAAATCATGATATTTTACCACATTCCCTAACCAAAGTTAACGTTTCAAGTGAAGTTATGAACTGGTATTCTAATTATTTAAAAGACAGGGCAAATAAAATTATTATTAAAGGAATGCTGTCACAGTACAAAAATATCAAGTGTGGAGTACCCCAAGGCTCAATTTTGGGGCCATTGATTTTCTTCCTATATATGAATTCTGCATCTGTTACAAGTAAGAAATCGCAAATGATACTTTTTGCAAATGATGCAGTTATATTTTATCTTAATGCTAATCCGGGGTATGCCATGGAGGTCATACAAGATAACTACACAGGTTTTCCAAAGATGGCTTTCATCTAAGCAAATGTTACTTAACTTTAGAAAAACTAAATTGATGGTATTTTCTAATAGTAAAGGAAAAAATTCTGTTATGCCCCCATTGGTGGATTTACATGGACAGCCTGTAGAATAAATTGACAACGTTAGATACCTTGGAATAATTTTAGATTCTAGACTGACCTTTGAAAACATACTGAATCTTTAATAAAAACTATACATCAGAGGTCAGGAGGAATGTATAGAATAAAATCATTGTTGACTCCAAAATCCAAAATTGAACTGACCCACAGTTTTCTCCTTGGAGTACATGATTATGGATTTTAATTTATACTTCAACTAGTGTCAAGATATTATCTAAGCTTCAGGTTACATATAACAATGTTCTAATATTTATGACTGACTCTCCTTTTAGAACACACAGATGTGATTTACAAAGAAGTGCTAATTGCCCATCTCTGGAAAACAGAATGAACATTAAAATGGGGTGTTTTGTTCAAAGTTATCAGGGGGTTATTAACAAATTCCATATTTTCTCTCTTCCCTAGAAGTGTAAATAGCACGGGAACTAGGTCTCAGTCTAGATATGTTTAAGGTGCCATTGTTTAAAAAACATTTGGACAGAGATCATTGCTGTTTAGAGCACCAGGCATTTTTAAAGGGGAACTGCTATCAACAGGGTTTCTTAATGTCTGAAAGACCATAAAAAGCTAATCTGAGTGAGCCATTATGTTTATCTGTGAGTCTTTGCAGTTCAGAGTTATTCATATGTAAATCAGTCTGTAATTAAGAGCTGGGGCAGCCATATGTTTTACGCTCCTGACAGGAAATTATGTCACCGAGGATCTTGGCCCACCATTGACTGTAGGTTAAATAGGAAATTGTCTGTTTTATTAAGTGTGTTTTAAGGTGTTATTACAACACTTTCTACATTTATAATAATTGCTTTGTATGTGCATTGAAACTAGTGAGTTATCACCCCTACATTTAAAACTGTTAGTAAAAATAATCCATCTTTAGGATTGCTTTAACCTCTAGGTTATACTGCCAGCTGATCATTAAAAACTACACATCTCAAGGCTGGCTCTGTGGTGCCAACAGGTATTGGAGCCCCATACTGTATCAGGATTTCTAAACCCTGGCTGTGTTCATGTCAGTGCAGATTTCTGGGACTGCCACAGCACTAACTTCTGCCTTATTCTGTTCCCTCTCTTACAGCCTTTTCTCTTACAATTTTGGGTGTGAACTCAGGTTTACAAAATGCAAATGTGGCTATGTACCTACTGGCCTGGCATCATGGGGCCAGCCTTGAAATGTGTAGTTTTTGATTAACAGCTGGCAGTACAACCTAGAGGTTAAAGCAAAGAGCTGTGAACAAGCTTCATTCATCCAGCAGAATGAGGTTTGATTTCAACATGCTCTACTTGTATATTGTGTGACCAGAGTAAGTCACTTAATCTCCCTGTGCTCCCAAAACACACCCAGAAACAAGTTGTAGCTGTGTGCCTTTCCTGGACAGTGACAGTAAAAACAATTTGAGCATGTGTTATGATTCTGAAAATATTATGCTCTTTCTATCCAGATGTGACTTGAAAAGAAAAAATAGGACACCATTAATTGTTTATTAGTTGCAAAAATGCATGGATGGACAACATTGTTTAAAAAAGCATTATCTGAACTGCATTATTAAAATATAGAATAATATGTGTGTATGTGTGTGTGTGTGTGTGTAGCCACAATTTTACACACAGCCGAGGTGTGGGATGTTACATTAACCCCAATGGCAAAGTCAGAGTGGTTTATAAAAGCATTTTACACCAAGGGTGTGTGCAAAAGTCTGATTTTTACACCCACCCACATATTATTTTATTTAATTAATGGTGATAATGTGTTTCCTTTTAGCACACTTCAGTTAGTGCAACACTTCTATCAGATATACACACACACACACACACACTTCAGATACACACACACACACTTCACACACACACACACACACACACCACACACACACACACACACACACACACACAGCCTGTCTCTCCCTTGTTTTGGGGGTCTTTCTTTTCACATTACAGTGGAATGGCATGCTGGTCCATCGGCATAGCTACGGAATGTAAGACACGCTCAAAGGGTATGGGAGGCAGGATCAACCAGGTTGATTTTTTCCCTTTATGGTAGAAAATTCCATTTCATCCAAAGTATTTCAGTAAGAAACTGTTATACTTTTAATGTCATCAAAAGAAGTAAAATAATCTTTTAATAATGCATTTCAGGTTATGCATGTTTTAACTGTGTTGTCCATCTATGTGTTTTTGCAATTATTAAACAAGTAACTATTTTTCTATTTTTTCTTTTCAAGTCAAATCTGGATAGAAAGAGCATAATATTTTTAGAATTATAACACATGCACAGATTGTTTTTACTGCCTTTGTCCAGGAAAGACACACAGCTACAGCTTGTTCCAGGGTGTGTTTGGGAGCAGAGGGAGGTTAAGTGACTTGCTCTGGTCACACAATATACAAGAAGAGCATGATGGACTCAAAATCCATTCTGCTAGATGAATGAAGCTTGTTCACAGCTCTTTGCTTTAACCTCTAGGCTGTACTGCCAGCTGATAATCAAAAACTTCACATTTCAAGGCTGGCCCCATGATGCCAGACCAGTAGGTACGTAGCCACATTTGCATCTTGTAGAACTGAGTTCACACCCAAAATTGTAAGAGAAAAGACTGTAAGAGAGGGAATCAAAAAAGACAGAAGTTGGTGCTGTGGCAGCCCCAGAAATCTGTACTGACATGAACACAGACAGGGTTTAGAAATCCTGATATGGGGCCCCAATACCTGTTGGCACCGAAGAGCCAGCCTTGAGATGTGTAGTTTTTAATGATTAGCTAGCGGTATAACCTAGAGGTTAAAGCAACCCTAAAGATGGATTATTTTTACTAACAGTTTGAAATGTAAAGGTGATAATTTACTAGTTTCAATGCACATACAAAACAAGTATTACAAAGGTAGAAAGTGTTGTACTAACACCTTAAAACACACTTAATAAAACAGGTGATTTCCTATTTAACCTACAGTCAATGGAGGGCCAAGATCCTTGGTGGCATCATTTCCTGTCAGGCGCCTAAAACATATGGCTGCCCCAGCCCTTAATTATAGGCTGATTTACATATGAATAACTCTGGACTGCAAAGACTCACAGATAAACACAATGGCTCACTCAAATTAGCTGTTTATGGTCTTTCAGACATTAAGAAACCCTGTTGATGACAGTTCCCCTTTAATACTATTCCAAACACATTGATTAAAGAGCTAGTGTACTGCCTAAAGCTAATATTAGATTTTAAAAGTGGTCAGCCATTACTGTTTACATCTGAGGTTTTTTTATTTTCCCTTTATTTAATTAGAAGACTGCTTACCTGATGTTAGTAGGTGTGATTTGTGGAACAGCTCTTAGCCTGGCAGCTGACATATCTTGCTCTACTGCCCCACACTGCATCATCAGCATTGTGATCTCACTGACTGTGACATACAAACATACAAAAAATGCCAGCAGAAAAAGACCTTTTGGTATATTGATTATGCAGCTAGCAGCCCTATTCTGCAGTTGACATCACTGCTACTTAAGAACAGCAAGTAAGTGACTGCCAGGTCATACATCTGTGATGTCACTGTCTGTGAACTCACAATGCTGATGATGTAATGTGGGGCAGTAGAGTTAGATATGTCAGCTGCCAGGCTAAGAGCTGTTCCACACATCCAGCACAATATTATCACATAGAATACTTTCTTATGAGAGAAAGGAAAAAGGAAAATACTTCTGAAATAAAAAAGTTACAACTGACTACTACTTAAAATGAGTGTTATTTTTCTGTCTGCCTGTTTTGGTTCCACTAGCTCTTTAAATATATTTCTCCCCATATACTTAAAGTAAGATTGAAATTCTGGTTAAACAGTTCTAACTCATGTACTTGTCAGAAGGGGAACTGTAGATCTTAATTTGTTATTTGTAAAGTACTTATATATTTTCGTATGTATTATTTGTATATGTAATGTGCTTATTTTGTTAAGTGTTTACTTGTGAAAATGGGCAGTCATGCTCATCAAGTTAACAAATATAAAAAAAAATGAAATGAAATGAAAACCAGTGGGCTGAGATTGGGTGTAGGATGATGGTAGCCAGAAAGAGCACTAAAATATCAGCGTGGTCAGTTGGGTGAGGCTCCACGAGTGTATGCTCAAAGGGCAAAGGTTCTGAAAGCCCACCGACAGTGGATGAGCAACTGTAGCTGCAGTCCCACTAAGGGCAAAGGAATGAGCAGCTACAGTCAAGCATGCAAGCTTCTGGAGGACAGGGCCTGGACAGGCGAGGGCTGCAGGCGATGCAGCACAAAGGTGCCCATGGCCCCACAGAACAGCCACAATAGCTGCAATGTGGGGGCACATAGCAGCACAGCACCACAAGGGAGTGATGTGGCAACACTGAAGGGCATGGGGTCAGTAGCAAAGTGCCATGGATGTAGGACACAACCCCTTCATCTCCATCCATACGTGTTATCAATATATTGCCTGGTGGACTAGTGGTTGAACAACCCATTTCCATCCCGATCCCCAGTCCCAGCAGGCAGTACCCATTCCTGGTGGTCTAGTCCCCCACCCCAGCACGTGTCCCATCATCCCACTCCCACCCCCAAAGTAAACCCCAGCATGGGTGGACTGGCACAGCCCTTCTCACTTCTTCATGGCCAGACTGCCCACTGAGCTGCCAATGAGCGTGCGCATTCCTGTACAGGAACATGCTCATTCTTTAACAGCTAAGTGGGCAGTCTGGCCATGGAGGAATGAGGAGGGCTGTCCGGTCCACCCTCACTGGGGTTTATGGTGGGGGTGGGAGTGGGGTGGTTGGAACACATTCTGGGGTAGGGGGCACTAGACCACCAGGAATGGGCACTACTTGCTGGGACTGGGGGTCAGGGATGGGGAGAGGGGGTTGTTCAACCTCTAGTCCACCAGTCACTATATTAATAACGCATACAGACGGAGATTGGGGAGCTCTATCATGGCTCTACAATGCCAGTTTGACAACCAAGTTGTTGACCACCATCACAGCGATGGATTTATGTCAACCACAACTTGTGGTTAACATAAATCTGACTTGAGACCCCGCCGTTTTTTCAACAGGGACTCTGCCCCACACCCCATGATCTCTAGGATTCTAACTCCTAGTTGGAGTTGGATTGGAGAGGGTGCAGAACCGTGAGAGAGAGTACCTGGGTCTCAGGCAGTCTATTACAGTGAAAACGTTGATGTTGTCGGCATTTACATTTTTGCTGTATTGGTGTCGCCATCCTGGGTGCATACCTTCTATTACTATATACTTGGGGGGGAGCTGAATGGATGGAGGGGTGGGACCATTAGCCACCAGGGCATTTGGACTGTGTGCACTGTTGGGCAGGCGATGGGAGGGTTTGCGATTTACATGGGGATGAATGCAATGTCGACCATCCCTGACCTCACTCCTACTGTCTGCAAGCATTGGGTCCCACTATTGAGCATTCACCCTGGTCACCTCTGCCTGCTGCCATCACTCTCAATGCTACTCGGCCTTCTTCCCTGTCACCCTCAGTGCGCTCTCGCTTGTGCAGTCACCCACTGGGGACTCGGATCATCAGTAGGGTGCCCTTATCACATAATTCCATGTGGATGGGACTCAATGGGGTGAGCTTGTGTACAGGACGGGACCTAGTGGGCTGGGCTTGGGTGCAGGGGGACCAGTTGGGCTGGGCTTGAATAGAGTAGGGGACCCAGAGAGCTGGGCTTGGGTGCAGAAGGAGACTCAGTGGGCTGATCTTGTGTGTAGGAGAGAACTTAGTGGGCTGGATTTGTGTACAGCAGGGGACCCAGTAGTCTTGGCCTGTGAGTAGGAGGGACCCAGTAAGCTGGGCTTGGGAGCAGTAGGGAATCTAGTAAACTGGGCTTATGTACAGGAGGGACCCAGTAAGCTAGACTTGTGTACAGAAGAGAGCCCACTAAGTGGGTTTTAGATACAGAAGGGAGACCCAAAGGACTGGGCTTGGGTGCATGAGGAGACCCACAGAGCTGGGCTTGTGTGCAGGAGGTGTCGCAGTGGGCTGGGCTTCTGTGCAGGAATGGACCCAGTGGGCAGGCTTGGGTGTATGAGGGGACGCAGTGAGCTGGGCTTGTGTGTAGGAGGGGGACCCAGTGGGTTGGGCTTGTGCGCACTGGAGTTCTGACGTGGTGCTTAGTTGAGAGTATGACTATAGCACACTGAGGAATCTCAAAGAGGATGCATCACATGTCTGTACTTTGTCATTCTCAGTCTGTACAGGATCAAATGCACAAGCCTGTTTAAATGATGATGTCTATTCTGGCAAAGCCTTGTCAGCCTGACTCACAAGGAACTGCATATCCATGATGTCTTGCTCTAGAAATGAGGCTTGAAAGTATACATATTACCTGTGGTTTTGAGATACGCACAAAAACCAAACTATTTGGATATTTCTTCTTTCCTAGCACGCTGCAGTAGATCCCATATATTGCTTTCCCTGCAGACTACATAGATACATAGACAGTGTCGGCAGATAGGGGCCTGTGGCCCACCCAGTCTGCCCATTTGAGCTTGTAAGTTCAGTTTATGTTTTCCTAGAATTCTGTTGCCCCTCACCCCTGACCTCCAGAATTCCTTTATGTCTATCCCATGCATTCTTAAATCCCGTGATTGTTTCAGCCCCCACCACTTCCTCTGGCAGGGTGTTCCACTTGTCCACCACCGTTCTGTGAAGAAATTCTTCCTCATGTTTCCTCTGAATCGTCCTCCTCCAACTTCATCCCATGCCTCTAGTCCTGGAACATCTTTTTGCTTAAAAATAGTGTATTCCTGCACCCTGTTCCTCCCTGTAAGATACTTGTATGTCTCTATCATATCCCTTTCTCCTCCTCTCCTCCAGGGAGTACATGTTCAGTTCCTTCAACCTGTCTTTATAGGACTTGTGATGCAATCCATGCACCATCTTTGTTGCCTCCTCTGAACCTTCTCTACCCTGTCTATGTCCTTACATAGGTATGGTCTCAGAACTGTACACTATTCCAGGTGGGCCTCACTTCTGTCTTGTATAGTGGAATTATGACCTCCCTTTTCCTGCTGGTGATGCCCCTGCCTATACATCCCAGCATCCTATTTGCTTTACCTGCTGCCTTGTCACACTGTTTCCCTACCCTGAGGTCATCAGAGATGATAACCCCAAGATCCCTTTCCTGCTTGGTGCATGCTATATCCTCACCCCCCAACTGATATATTGTGCCAGGGTTTTTATGCCCCATAAAGACTACTTCTCTTGTATGCTGGAGAGATAGAAACACCAAAAAAATATAAGTTGAAATCCCAAGTAACTAATAAATGAAAAGGTTTTAAGTTTCACATCTCAAGTGATTAATAACTGACACATTTTCTAAGTCAAACAAACAACTAATTCATGAGATGGATTATGTTGATGTTGAAACATGCAATCAGTCCATAACTACAGTATTTTTCAAAGTCTAATTTCTTAGCTAATGCAGAAGTAAAAAAAAATATTTCTCTACTAATGGCTAGATAGCAAGGATTACACATTAGTTGAGTAAAACCCTTCAAGCAATGGTCAAGTTTAATGCTCAGTTTTTTGGTTATTTGCTATTGAAAAGGGAAACATTGGATATTTGTTAACTTATTTTTCTTTGTATGGGTCACTAGACTGAAATGTAGCTTTTGATTCTATCAGCATGGACCATTTAAAATTAGGACTTAAGCCTGCATGTTGATCATTGGACACCGTAAAAGAATAACAAGCCCCACATATTGTGATTCTTTTCTGATTTATCATTTATAAATAATGAAAAGCCTTATAATGGTTGTGTCTGTGCGATCTCTCTGACCGTATGTGTACCATCAATAATTGTTAGGATTGCCTGAGGGTGCTTGTAAGGCTGTCGTGCTTTCATCAGAGAATCGTCTCTGTGTCATCTTTGAGGCCAGGATCTGGCACCCTAGCTGCAAAATGATTGCATTTTGGCACTTGTAGCAGCTTCTGAGGGAAAACTGGACAGCAATAATGAATTAAGAGCGAGTTAGTGAACTAGAATCGTCTAGAATGAGAATCTTTTAATTAAAGTTGGATATATTTGTTCTTGACGATTTCATAAATTCATTTTTTTCTGTATATGCTCCGTACACAAAGGCAAACTAAAAGTGTACAGCGTGACAGATTTTATATAAGAGGCAGCCTTAAGTCAAGGGCAGCTTCAATTACAATGTTTCATTTTTACCTGTGGCTCATACTGGAGGGCAGCTTCAAATCGAGGGTGGTTAATAATGGGAGATTTACAGTATCTGATATTGTACTTCAGGATTAGAATCCCTAACTCACAGGTAAGTAAGGTTTGATGCCCTCCACATTCATAAGCTAGGTGCAGTTTCAGTGCTCATCAGGCAGCTCCCTGTTCACAGCTAGAGAGTACCTTGTCACAGCCAGGGGAGACCATGTGAACCAGAGAGGACAGCCAGGCTGCAAAGAAGACTGGACTGTAAGTGCTGAGCCTTGCTCCACACAAGGTTCCCTGAGGCATCAGTTCTCCCTTACTGTAAGATCGAATGGACCCCAACATGGGCACATCGGACAATCAAGTAGGCAGAACGTATTTTGATATGGAGACTAAGCATCTTGAAGCACCCATATATTAAACCATGTACTACAGCCTCCTCATGAATGGCAGAGACTGGTCCCCCCCCCCATGGAGCACACCTCCCATCCTGCTAATGCAGTCAGATGACTGTTTGCATTGGCTGGGAAAACATGTTTTAAGTTACACAGAAACACAAAATATGCCAGCAGGAAAAGATTGCTTGACTTACCCAGTCTGCCCAAATGTTCCCTACCTAGGAAAGGGGGATGACTTGGATGGCCAGCATTAAGTTGGAATACCTCCACCATCAAGGATTTGGGATCAGAAGGGGCACTTTGACAAATAATCTATTTGGGAAGTTTGGTGGGGGTCAAGCTAAGGAGGAAAAGATTTTAATCATGGTGTCAGCTCCTGACACAGTGCCAGGAACCAATTTGCTGTTCAAAACAATAAATGTGGTAGAAAGACGGGGATTGGAAGAGTGAAATCACTGCAGTTGGGAGGTGGGTGGCAAGGGATTAGCCCTGGTCGCCTAAGGAGGGATCCGAGGTTTTGTTTTATTTGTTTTTTTTTATTTTACCTTGGCCAAGATCATTTTCCTCAGTACCATGAATAGGAAACAGTATGTGTTGTTTGGACATTTGTGCTCAGGAGGTATTTAGTAAACAATATTCACCCCATGCTCACCCCTTGTGTCTACACTGCACCATGCCCTAGAATGCCTTCATTTTACAATACAGAACCCAACAACGAAATACAAAGCTGCCAAGCGCTTTTTGTAACTTTGACAGAGTAGATAACAGGCTGTATGGACATTCCTAGTTAAAGCTGTAGTAACCATATACAATACTGGCCAGTCACCAGAAATATTTTTTGCACTAAATAGTTAAAAAAATAAAGTTAAATAAACACTTTGTTTGTTTGTTTATGTTATTGGGAAATTGCAACATCATGGAAATGATGACATTTATATAAACACAAAATGGAAAATGCATTAGACAGATAAACTCACCCCTAGCATGGCCATGAACAGGGTGGTCCAAGAGATGCAGTTGCAGTATGACCTGCACTGTTGGAGGGGCCCATTGCATCGGGACTCCATATTAGGAAAACATTGTATTGCCACAAACTTGAAACTTTCTTGTATACCTTGCTTATCCATTTGAAATTGGGTCTGTCAGCAGTGGAATCTGTACTGCAGATTCAAACCAGTTTTTTTGGGTGAAGAGGTACAAAGCAAAGAAGCAATAGGGCTCATTACTCAAGACATCTGATCGTGGTGCCAGTGTCACCAGAAGGAAAAGAGACAAATTACGTTGTTCAGTTCCTTAATTCTGGTGCCAGCAAAGCAGAAGAAGCATAGTATAGACAAACTATGGTATACAAAAGAACTTCTGCTATAAATATTTCACATGTGCTAATGCTTATTTAACACTTATTAGTAGGAAGGTAGGGCTGCACAAAATATTTTGCAGGGGGGCCCTTAAAGTCATTGGCACAACCCTGAGCCCTGGTTTCACCTTACATAAAACAGGTTCAAAACATCAATAATTGATCAAAGTCCCTGGAGTAATGTTCTCCCACATTAATTTGCTCATTATTCCAGCAAAAGATTATCTGAAACACTTCATCTATGAGACTTGTTATTCCTCGTAAGTGTGCCGACAAATCCGAAACAGGCTGTCACTGGGAACCAAGTCCAAACCACCTCAGCTGGGGAGACCATGCTCCTGGTCTGACTTGCCACAGAAACAACCACACTGCAAATGCCAAGGGGGAGACATTTCCCAGGTTTACAAGCAGATGAGCCTTGTCTCCAACATGGAGGAAACCCCCAGCAAGTTAGCCTAATGAGGGCTCCCTACCCAGAGCTACAGTCACAGGGGAACCACACCAATAGGGAAAAACAGCACAGGACTATCCAGCCATCACCAGGTAGTCCACATACAGTTCACACACAGGATATTGACACCTCAATACATCTAAATGGACCCTGAAGAAAAGAAAAGTTCAAGAGCCAACAAACACAAGCCAGGGACACCAAAAACCTGGGACACCAGGATACCGTTCACAGCATCAAGAAACTGCTGTTCAAAGGCACAACTCCACCATGTGTGGTCATTTACAAAACAACACATGTGGCAAAAATTGAGTATGTATACCAAGATAAATTGTCTCTATATACAATAAATTGGCAGCCGCAGCAAATAGAATGGTATTATCGGCATGAGCTACACCATCAGGCAAGAGCTATTCCTGAACAACTTAGGTGTCATCTTGGATCATTTTTGAAGAACTCTATCACTGAAACTATTTAACAAGAATTCCAAAGAAAACAGACATTCCAGGTACTCTTAGAACCCAAAGAACTAGAGAAAGAGTAGAAAGGCAGCAACTGACCTACTGTATGTATTCTGCCTTCCTTACCACAGTAACACAGTGGCACACCATGAGCTTCCAGTTTGCATTTTTTATATGATATATTTACCCAGGATAGTCCAGTCGAGCTGCAATATTTTATTTTTAGTGGGGTCCCACTTTTACCATTGGGTGGAGTGAAACTCTGGCCGGTTAAGTGACGTGCTCAGATTCACACAGTGAGTAGGTGGCTCTGGTTTGATTGAACCTGTAATCTCCTGCTTCCCAGGCCTGTGCTCTACTCATTTGACTATGCTGCCTCATTACCATAAGAACACTTTGCTTTGCAGTTCTCTCATCCAAAGAACTCGAGAAGACACTCATAATGTGGCAGATAGCAACAATAAATATATATATATATATAAATGTAAGAGTGGAGCAGAGCCTAATACTTCAAGGCAGGTGTTTTTCAGCCATAGTAGATACAAACATTACTTTCCTTATGGTGATGTTTTGGATCAGCTTCTATCCAACTCAGTGCATTAATGATTGGTCTTTAAAAGTTTTAATTTTGAGAGCCTCAAGTCATTGGGAAAATGATATGTCCTCCACAGAGAGGGAAAAAGGGCAGCAGGCCTCTATTGCATGTAGCAGTGGCAAACTTTTAGAAGCTCTTGGCATCTGAATCCATGGAGGGAGAAAAGGCTTGAGCTGACAACTATGATAGTTTTGCAGGTGGTCTAGGGCTTGGACCATAAGGTCATGGAATTTCAGACAAGATTGTCCACAGTGGACATGCAAGCAGGAGTGGGTGTTTTGGAAGCAAAAGGCACCACTAGGGTAGCAGCCTGGGCCTTATCTACAACTTTGGGCCTGATCAAAGAAGTAAAATGCTCCTGCAGCAGCTGAAGCACTTAGAAAGCCAGGCTTGCTCTGTGCATTTCAAGTTTCTTGGGTTACCTGAAGTGTGAGAAGTTGGACTAGCACAGTATGCTGCCTCTTTACTCACAAAACATTTGGAGCTGGACCTTAGTAGGAATCTATAGAACTTATCGATACACCTTGACTTTGACCAGATCAACAAAACACCCCATGCAGTCTCCTGTTAGTTACATTGACACAACAGAGATCGGTTGTTTGTAGTGGTATAGGGACTTGATAAACTAGCACTGCCAGATGAAACAGTGACTTTTCTGTTCCTGGAGCTCAGTATTTCTACCTGGGACAGAAGAAAGAGTTGGCTACTCCTTCTATTTTGAAAGAGCTTGGCAGTTCCTGGAAAATTTATTGTGTATTCAGTAAACTGTTTATGATCCTCAAGAAGCTGTAAAATCGTTGCCTAAACCAAAGTGAATTTCAGCTCCAGAGAAGAAAACAACCAACATATGGAGTCAGACTCAGAACCACAAGCCACATCAAGGGTATTTTGAAATATTTTGAATAATTGATGCAATGGGTTAGTGAAGTATTAAGATGAATGACTAGCTTGAATTTCCTTTTTTAAATGTTAAGGGCTGAGTTTTTTTGTTTTACTGTACCTTTTTTGACTCAGTTAAGTAAATTAGCTCTGAATACAATTTGCCAAGTGTTTTGTTTAAACAGACCCCATCACTTGCTTTGTAATGCTTTTATAAGTATACATTTGCCATGTCAGTCTTCAGTTGCTGAGCTGCTGGCTATTCCACTTTTTTGTGTAACTAATTAACTGATCTTACTGTCATTGGCTTTCTGTGTCTCCATTTCAGGCTGTGGATGAACCAGCTTTCTTGTATCGTACATACTTTTACTACTACTACTATTACTACTACTACTACTACTACTACTATAGCGGGACCCTACAGAAGAATTATTTGGAATTGCATGATTACCATCCTCTGGGTGGCCCACTCATCTACATATGAGTAGTAGCCCCTCTCCAGTTGCTTCAATGACTTTAGAAAGGGTTCAGTGGACCAGGCCCTGCTTGACCCTAGCTGTGGTATCCTCTACACCATGCCAGCACCTTCTTTAGCAAACATAGTTGTCCTGCAAAGCCTACAGAGGAAAACATGCATTCATCACAACTGTGTTGCTACACACCAGTTACCAACCCATGTTCTCCTATTTTTGCCAGTATACCTACCCATGTCAGGTGTTACATGGCCCCGTCCTGGCCCCATCATCCTGATGCCAGCTGTGGCTGGACCTGGCAAACACCATAGGCAGGGTGACATCCTTGCCCTAGCCTTGTTTCCAGTGCTGTAGCTTCTGCTTCACTGTTCATCACTCCATTCAGGCCAGCACTAACTGCTGCACAGCACTGCAGCACACTACCCCATGTGGCAGCTACACCCCTGTCATGCACAGTCTCACCATGTACAAAGGAAGATGGTGGGTACATACTGCCTTATATGGGTGTGGGGGGGTAAAGCAGTGGGATTTGATTGGTGATCACATGCCAGTGTTCCCTACATGAACTGGTTCTACTGCTCTGCATATCTTTATGTTCAGTCTTTTGCCATGCCTCTTATTTGTGTAACTAAGTCTGGATGGGTTCACACTGTGTGCTACCTTTTAGACCTCCTTGCAGCACAGAGTAATAATAAAATAATAATAATAATAAACTTTATTTGTTTCACGTGCAATTCAAAAAATACCAAAGCGCTTTTACAAAAAGCTAAAAACAGTAAATAATGAAAAACCAATTAAAATTACAAAATTCCATTAATTAATAATTGGGATAAGCAAGAGAGAGAGAATAACAATGTTTTAAGAACAGATTTAAAGCTCTCCACAGTCAGGCACCCCCTTATCCAAAGAGGTACAGAATTCCACTGGGTGGGAGCCGCAAAGGCAAATGCACGGGCTCCAGAAGTCTTCAAATAGACTCTGGGAATCTCCAGCAATCCCTCATTGGCAGAGTGGAGTGGTCGGGTGGTAGGGACAAAGGAGCTGTTGCAGATAACTCAGTCCCTGTCCATGTAGGGCCTTGTAGGTCAGCAAGCCGACCTTGAAGGTGATCTGCCACTGAACCAGCAGCCAGTACAGTCCGCGCAGCACAGGTGTGACATGGCTAGATTGAGAAAGCCCAGTTAGCAACCCGGCTGCAGTGTACTGCACCAGCTGCAAGTGGCGGATATCAACCCCTGGAAGCTCTAGGTACCCATCTGGAGTACTGCGTGCAGTACTGGAGGCCACACCTTCAAAAGGACATTAACCAAATTGAGGCAGTCCAGACAATGGCAACCAAAATGGTGCAGGGACTGCATCAGAAGACATATGAGGACAAATTAACGGAGATCAATATGTATACCCTTGAACAAAGGAGGGAAAGAAGTAATATGATTGAAACATTCAAACACCTTAAGGGCATTGACAAGGTGAAAGAGTCTAACATGTTTAACTATAAGAAAAATAGCAGGGCAAGAGGACACAGCATGAGATTAGAGGGAGGCCGATTAAGGGGGAATGTGAGGAAATTCTTTTTCACAGAAAGGGTGGTGGATAAATGGAACAGTCTACCTCAGGAAGTGATGGCTATGAATACAGTGCAGGGCTTCAAACAAGCATGGGATAGGCATAAGGGAGCAATACAGATAAGTATGAATAGATAGGCCACTGACAGAGCAAAGGCCGATGGCACATTTATAAGGTAGAAAAAGAAATGGGCAGACTGGATGGGCCTTGCGGTCCTTATCTGCCGTCAACTTCTATGTTTCTATGGCATTGCAGTAATCGAGGCGGGAGGTCTCAAAGGCATGGACCAGTGTCAGAAGATCACCGGACGGAACCAGGTGCTTAATCCGGGCAATATTCCTCAGATGGTAAAATGAGGTCTTGACAACGGACGACACCTGAGGCTTCAGGGTCAACCCCTCATCAAAAGTTATGTCCAGACTCCACACCCATTCATAGGTCATCAGCTAGCAACCTCCAAGCAAAATCCCAGAGGCCTGCCCTGCCAAGGACCCCTCTACCAAGTGATCAGGGTCCAACACCAAAACCTCAGTTTTGTCCAGATTCAGCTTCAGCCAGTTGGCCCTCATCCAGCCCTGGATCTTGGTGAGGCAGTTGTTAAACACTGAGACCGTGTTGTCCTGGTCAGGCACAAAGGACATGTATAGCTGAGTACCATCTGCATAGCAGTGAAAACTCAAGCCATACCAATTTACAATGTCTCCCAGTGGCAGCATACACACCGCAAATAACATAGGTGAAAGCACAGAACCCTTGGGTACCCCACATGATACAGATAAAGCATCAGAGGAATAATTCCCGATGCAACTCTCCGAGATCTACCCATGAGGAATGAGTGGAACCATCTGAGGACTGTCCCTGACAGTCCACAGATAGCCCGCAGGTGCTTCCAGCAATACATCATGATCCACAGTGTCAAATGCTGCAGAGAGATCAAGGAGGACTAAGATGAAATGAGTCTTCCAATCTGTCACTATCAGGAGATCATTGAGCACCCAAACCAGGGAAGTCTGGGTGCTGTGCCTCTTCCTAAATCCCAAATGGAGAGGATCATAGATGTAATGGATGTAAGGTGGTCATCCAGCTGCAGCACAACCAGCTCCTCAATAACCTTGCCCACAAAGGGCGGGTTAGAGACATGTCTGAAGTTGGCGAGACAATCTGGGCCGAGAGAAGATTTCTTAAGGAGGGGTGTCACCATTGCCTCCTTCAGGGAGTCAGGAGACTCACCCACCTCAAGTGAACTCTGGACTATCTCAGCCAGGATCAGGCCGATGATCTCAACGCACCCCACAAGGAGTCAAGTTGGGCCTGGAGTCCAAACTACAGCAGGTCAACCGCATATTCTGGATGATCCTTATGACATCCATGATCACTGGCTGACTAAATGCTGACCAACCAAACCATAGTTCTGCAACCTCTGACCGATCACCACCCTGTCCATTGGAGTGAGCTAAGCAGATCTCTGATCTAATGTTGGCTACCTTATCCACAGAGAAGCAAGCAAACTCATCACACTTATCCTGTGACTATGCTCTCTGAACTTGCAGACAGGCTGGATTGCACAGTCTGTCCTCAGTTCAGAAGAGCTGAGCCAGTCAGTTCCTCGCAGCAGTGATCTCCCCAGACAGGAACTCTTACTTCTTATGGGAGATTGCCGATTGATAGTCTGAAAAATGGACCATCAATCTAAGCCTGTTGGCATCAAGACCAGATTTCCGCCAGTGTCACTCCATCCTTTGCCCCTCTCTCCTCATCTCCCTTAAAGTCCCATCAAACCAAGTGGACTGAAGGTGAAGGGTGAGGGGGCAAACATAAACAGGAGCAATAGAGTCCAGCAGCAGGTTGTCTGGACCCCTGCTAGCAGTCAGAAATCCTAATAGATCCAGTATCGCCATCAGGCCATCTGGGCTTATTCCCCTTAATGGGCGGTACCAGACCAACTCCACAGGGGCAGGCCTATAAGGGGGGGCATGGAAATTTAACCTGATAGTGTAATGGTCAGACCAACTGACTGGCTCCACCACCAAGTCAGAGGCCTCCATACCCAGGAGGAAGGCCAGGTCCAGAGAATGACCAGAACTATGGATTGCAGAGGCAACTACTGTGTGAAGGCCAACAAAATCATTAGTTGGAGGAAGTCTTGACCAAACTGTGAAAGTTCATCATCGACCAGGATTGAAGTCACCCAGCATCATCAATCTGGGTGACTCCAACACCATGTTCACAATGAAGTCTGAGACTTCCTGCAAAACTGCTTCCTGTCCCCAAGTGGACGGTAGATGAGAAGAACTTGCACCTCACACCTGCATCCAAGACATATTCTAAGGATCTGACTCCCCACTGGCACATCTATCAGGCTCAATTCCATTTTAAAAAAAATGGCCACCCCTGCCCCTACTATCCACTCTCATGCAGTATATCACCAAGAAGTCAGCTGAAACAGTAGACTCAAGAATCGGGCCAGCATTTCCATCCAGCCAGATCTCAGTTATGCATGCCAGGTCCAATGACCCAATAAGGCTGGCAATTATTGCTGTCTTGTTTTTAATGGACCTGGCATTGCATAACACCACCTGGGTTGATGAGACTCTGAGGCTGATCAAATCAGCTGCCCACTAAAGGTGGAGCCATTGAGTAGGTGGCCCATAAGCAACTCACCCAACATTCAGACAATTTCATCACTCAGAATGTCCCCTTGCATCACAGCAATAGGTTGCCAAAGCTATAAATGAAACACAAAGACAGAGAACATGAAATGAGGTCATATCCACAGTTAAAAAGAATATATAGAAAAGAAAAGCAAGCAAAAAAACAGAATAAGACTAACAACACTAAAAATAAAAAAAGGCTGGAAAGTAAGAGAATTGTAGGGCTCTGTTTTATACTGAAAGCAAACATTTGCAGAGAAATATACTTATTTATCACTATATTGTATCTCAGAAATGATTAGCAGTTAGCCCAAACTGTGTCCCAAGTCTTGGCAAGCTTGTTCGCATAATAGAAACATGAAATTAGACTTTGTTTGAGTTGCATGTAAGCACAATCCATTTAATCCTGTTTAGGATATCAAATCACAAAACCTAAACATAACCAAACGACCAGGGCTAGAAACATTTTTTCCCATCATTAGTCAACCAGATCATTAAATGAGCATGTATGAGAATGTGCCATTCGATCTGGCTGCCCAAGAAGATTGCCAACATGTCAACAGCCATTCTGAAAACAATCTAAAAAGTTTAATGAGGTGGTTTAGTGAAACTCAAAGCAACATTGGATAACAAGGGTATTAAGCTATGTAAGAACACAATGAATGTTAAGCATTAAGATATAACTGGGGGATTACTTACCATAAATTAATCCTTTCTCTGCCAGGGGTATTTTACACTTGTGTGCCAGGCATTTTTTTAAGTGTGCACCATATTATATAAAATTACAATTTCCACATGTTCCCTTCAAGGAAAAGCAAGGACACCATGAATGTTTTTTTTTTAATTGTCAGACTGACCTTCTTATGGTTATTAATGTTTTGGCGATAGCTGGTCATGTGACTATGACACACTACCTGAAATATAAACAAAACACTGTTTATACTCAAAATGTTGCAGAAAAGACCCCAGAAAACTTATTTAACTGAGAACCATGGAAAGCTATACGTTGTTGAACCTCTCTATGCCTGTACTATATAACTAACAAAAATATTTTGTATAGGTGGACATGTTATAGCAGTGGTGCTCTATTTAATTTATTTTATTTATTGAAATTTTGGATAACACCCTTGAGAACAAGCTCATTTCATAGGTTCCACATCAAACAAACAATACATATTGGAAAAGTATGAGATGGAGAACAAACAAAACAAGGAATTATACAAGACATTACAAGAGCATATAACTAGAGAAGTTTCAATACATGTATCATTGTATAGTGTATGCCAAGGTGCATATTTGATTAAAACCTGGAATTCAAAGGGTCATATTAGAGGGGGTGGGGTCTTATGAAACGACCCTTTACAGGAAAATGAGAACAGACTCAGCCTTATATCTAATAATCAATAAGGTAAGGGATGGCATCAGCCCAGGGGCCTCGTCAGAGGTGAGAAGGTATGGGTCAAGATTTTAAAGTGAGCAAGGAGCTCAGAAGATATAACGGGGAGGGGATAGTAGGAAAGCCATAGAGGGCTGAAGGGAAAGAGTGGAAGGGATCAAGAGGAAATGTGAAAGGAGAATGATTAGCAACTTAGAACAGTTATTTACATGCTGAGAACAGTTATGCATAAGGTCATTTCTACCAAATAAAAGGTGAGATCGATGGCAAACTGTACATTTGATGTCTTTATAGTTTTTTTTCCATGTGAAAATCAAGTTTGTATAAAGATTATTTATTTTCAAGTTGTCCTGCTATAAGGCTAGTTATACAACAGTTTGTACATTCTTGCCACTGACATAGATTTGCAAGGTGTATATTTTTGTGTTAATTTCACAATTTTTATTTTGGATGCAAACAGTTTGAAGTTTTAGGCAGGCTAAAAAGCTGTAACTATATATAACCATACAAGAGCTTATATCTTTGAAATCTATAACACCAGATCTGTCCATTAAAACTAACAGTCTGAATACAGTATATACTGGTACAGCATGTGCAGCATTTTGACTTACCCACCTTACATCCCTTGTACTAGGCTGCACATATATTTTTCAAAATGTAGACACAGTGTTCCATTACTAAATTGGTCTCTGCTAAACCAAAACAAATATGTGCAGCTGTGCAAGATAATGTAAATAAATACAGTGCTAAAGAGGGAAACTAAAAATACTAAAAGTATACATTACATTTCATTCCAATTGTCACAAAGAAAATATTCTGCAGTTGTGGAGCTCTAATTCAACCAAGTTCACAAGAACCAATACAAAACTATGCATTTTAGAATTCTACAGAGTGTACCCATTCCAGAGGTACCACACTTATTTTATTTATTTATTAATTTCGGTATCAGAATTGCAACCCTTTGAGTCAAGGACTTACTTACAAAGGCTCATCGTCATACACAGAATAGTACAGGGCAGGAGGAACATACAGTGAGAGGAAAACAGACAGTAGTGCAGGAACAGTACTATGGCTATAATATTTGCAGTGAAAGAATTTATATGTACCTTTACTACAGATGTCTGGCAGAAATAGGTTCTAAACACGGCAAGGTGCTAAGTTTAGTCTGCAGAGGATATATTTGGGTCCATAATGGAAAACGCACAGCATTGCTTCTCTGGTCTGTAGAAACCCAGAAGGTCATGTTACTATAGCAATAGTATATATTTACTGAAACTACACAAAATGCTGGTATTTAAACATGGGTAACATAGCCCACTGCCCACATGTTTGTTACTCATTATTCTTCTTTGCATTTGTGGTAACTAGGAAAAATAATTGAAATTTACATAATTTTCACATTTTATCAAAGCAAATGCCAATGTAACATAAATGACAGGTACATAAACATACATAGAGCACTGGTTAAAATTGTATCACATTTATGTGCCTTTATCACATAAATCAGGCAGAAATAAGCCCTAAATATAAAGTGCGCTAGGTGTTTTTTAAAGGGGCCAAAAGTTAGGCCCATATTGATGAATGCGCAGCATTGCTTCTCTGGCCTGTAGACATTCAGGACAATATGGTACCATACGGAAAGTACATATTTTCTGAAACTGTGCAAAATACTGATTTTAAAAATGGGTAACATTTTCCACTTTCCAAATGTTTGCTACCCAAATTTCACTTTAGCAAACCATGTGACATAGGCTGCCGGTCACAAACACCACATTTGTGGGTTCTACTGAGAGTACTGGTTCCACCAGTACCACACTTATGTTTCTATACCACAAAGGTATGGTACAAAAAGTCTCAAAACATACGATGCTGGGGTATTTTGAAGGGGAAAAATTGGGACCCATAATGGAAAATGCTGACCTATAACCATTCAGGACACCATGGAAACACAGAAACATAGAAACATAGACTTTGATGACAGATAAGGACCGCATGGCCCACCTAGTCTGCTCATTTCCCTACCTACAGAATAAGCTGCAGGTCCTAGTTAACCAACGGCCTATTTCTTCCTACCCCCACAAGAATTGCCTCATGTCTGTCCCATGCATTCTTGAATTCTCCCACAGTTTTAGACCCCACAACATCCTCAGGAAGGCTGTTCCATGCATCCACCACCCTCAATGTGAAAAATACTTCCTCACATTGCCCTGAGCCGTCCCTCTATCTTCAAATTGTGTCCCCTAGTTGTTGCACATCTCTTTTCTGAAAGATGCACCTCTTGGACTTTGTTGATTCCACTGAGGTACTTAAAAGTTTCTATCATGTCCCCTCTCCTCCTTTCCTCAAGGGTATACATATTAAGCTCCTTTAGTCTCTCCTCATATGGCTTCTTATGCAGACCCTGCACCATTTAGTTGCCTCTTCTGGACTGCCTCCATCCTGTCTATGTCCTTGCGGAGATGGGGTCTCCAGAACTGGATGCAGTACTCCAGATGGAGTCTCACCAACTGTCTGTACAGAGGGATAACAATTTCTTGTTTTCTGCTGGTGATGCCTCTCCCTTTACTTCCCAGTATCCCCCCAGACCTCCCTAATGCCTTCTCACATTGCTTGCTAACCTTAAGGTCATCTGATATGGTTACCCCCAGATCCCTTTCCATTTTTGTTGTTGCTACCTCCCCCCCCAATTGTGTAATCTTCCCTTGGGTTTTTGTTTCCCAGGTGCATTATTTTGCACTTTTTTGCATTGAATCCAAGCTGATATACTTCTGACCATTCTTCCAACCTTGCCAAGTCCCTTCTCATTTTTTCCACGCCTCCTTATGTATCAACCCTGTTGCAGATCTTTGTATCATCTGCAAAGAGGCATACTTTTCCTTTCAGTCCCTCTGCAATGTCACTTATAAAGACATTAAAAAGGACTGGACCCAGTACTGAACTTTGAGGTACCCCACGAGTAACCCCTCTTTCTTTAGAGTGGACTCCATTTACAATTACCTTCTGTGTCCTGTTGTCCAGCCAATGTTTTACCCAGGCTACCACCCTGGGACCCACTCCCAGGGTGGTTAATTTGATCATTAATCTTTTGTGTGGGACTGTGTCAAATGCCTTGCTAAAGTCTAGGTAGGCCATGTCCACAGCCCCTCCCTGTTCTACTACTTTGGTCATCCAGTCAAAGAAATCAATTAGATTCATCTGACATGACCTTTCCTGCTGTGAACCCATGCTGCCTTGGATCCTGTGCCCCACTGGCCTCTAGGTACTCAAAATTCTTTTCCTTCACAAGTGATTCCATCACTTTCCCTACCACAGAGGTCAAACTGGCTGGTCTGTAGTTTCCTGCCTCTGTCTTGTTCCCACTTTTGTGAAGGGGAATCACATCCACCTTCCTCCAGTCCTCAGGTACCACACCATCCTCTCATGATTTGTTAAAAAGGGTAGTCAGTGGTGTCACTAGTTCTCCCCTTAATTCTTTCAGAATTCTGGGGTGAATTCCATCAGGCCCCATTGATTTGTCCACCTTCAGTTTTAGGAGTTCTTTCAGAACCCTTTCTTCTATGAAAGCACTGGGATCAACTCCCCTATCCAGAGTGCTTCTGTATTAACTAAAAATACCACCAACAAGCTTAATCTGATTCAAGGTCAGTTGGCATTCATCTGTATCCCCCTTCCCAGGGTCGTGCCTGAAAATAGGCAGGATTTGTCTAGTACACTTACCCGGTCAACAAAAAATAAATAAAAATTAAAAATTGGATTAGGCACCTCCCCACCTCCTCTTTTGTGAATACTGAGCAGAAGAATTCATTCAGTATCCCTGATTTTTCACTGTCCCTCTCTGCCCACCCACCGTCCTTTCTATTCAGCCTCACTATCCCTCCCTTTGTCTTTCTACGCTCCCTAATGTACCTATAAAAGGTTTCATCCCCCTTCTTAACCAGAGTTGGCTATCTTTTCCTCAGTTTGGGCCTTTGCTATTCTGACTTACCTCCTGTTCTCTTCTGCCTTAACTGGTACAGTTCTCTGTCCTGCTCCTTCTGTGTTTCCTTATACTTCCTAAATGTTATCTTTTTCTCTGTAACCTTCCCGCCACCTCTTTGAGAACCATAGTGGCTTTTTCTTTCATTTTGATTTGTTTATTTGCTTCACGACAAAGGCTTGTTGCCTCTGTGATGGCAGTTCTGATGTTTCCCATTGTTGCTGCACCCCTCCTTCTAGCCTGTTTGCTAGTGCTTTTCGAAGGCACTCTCCCATCTTGCCAAAGTCAGCCCTCTTGAAGTCCAGTACCCTCACTTTTGTGTGGCTTGACTCTGTAGCTGAGTTTATCATGAACCACACTGTTTAGTGGTCACTTGTTCCCAGACAGCTACCCACTTCTAGTTCTGAGATCCTCTCACTGTGCCCATTTGAGAGTACGAGGTCTAAGATTGCTCCCTCATAAGTGAGTTCCAAAACTAGCTGTCTGAGGCATACCACCTGTAGGGCATCAAGAATGGACCTGCTTTGGATTTGGCTGCAGCAAAGATGCTCCAGTTAACATCTGACATATTCAGGTCCCCCATCAACAGTAGCTCCCCTTTCTATGCCATCCTAAGGATGCTTTCTATCATATCCTTGTCCATTCCCTCTCCTTGACATGGGGGTCTGTATACAACCCCATTGCAGATCATGGTGCCCTTTCCAGTCTCTAAGGTGACCCACAGTGCCTCCTCTTCTCCCTGTTTCCTCTCTTGTTCCGTTGCTTTTATCTCTTCCCTTATATAGAGAGCTACTCCTCCCCCTCTTCTACCCTCCTTGTCTCTCCTGTAGGTTGTGTACCCTGGTATGTTAACATTCCAGTCATGATTCTCTGTTTACCATGTTTCTGTGACATGGCATCATAATATATATTTTCTGAAACTGTACAAAATACTGGTTTTAAAAATGTGTAACATTACCCACTATCCAAATGTTTGCTACCCATAATCCTCCTTTACATTTGGTAGAGCTATGAAAAATTATGGAAGTCTGCATAATGTTCACACTTTAGCAAAGCATATGTCTGGGTAACACAGGTTGGAGGTACACAAATACATTTTTGTGGATTCTGCTGGGAGTACCGGTTACAATGATAACACATTTATTTACCTTTACCACAAATGTTTGGTTAAAATAGGCTCAAAACATATAGGGTGCTAAGTATATTTCTAATGGGAAAATGTGGGCCCATTATGGAAAATACATAGTATTGATTCTCTGCCCTGTAGACATTCAGGACACTAAGATACCATATGGAAAGTAGATATTTTCTGAAGCAGCACAAGATACTACTGGTTTTAAAAATGGGTAACATTTTCCATTGCCCAAATGTTTGCTGCCCATAATCCTCCTCTACATTTGGTACAACTTTGAAAAATAATGGAAATTTGCATAGTTTTCACACTTTAGCAAACCAAATGTCTATGTTACATAGGCTGCAGGTCACAAACTCCACATTTGTGGATTCTACTGAGACTACTGATTCCACCAGTACCACATTTATGCTCCTATACCAGAAAAGGTATGATAGAAAGAGGCTCAAGCATATAGAGTGTTAGGTGTATTTTGAAGGTGAAAAATTGAGCTCATGATGGAAAATGTACAGCATTGATTCTCTGGCCTTTAGCCATTCAGGATACTATGGTACCATACGAAGTATATATTTCTGAAACTGCATAGAATACTAGTTTTAAGCATATCTAACATTGCCCGTAATCCAAATGTTGCCTACCTATGATCCTCCTTTACATTTGGTAGAACTATGAACGATAATGGGAATTGCATTATTTCCACTTTTTAGCAAACCAAATATCTGTGATACGTAGGCTAGCAGTACAAAAATACTATATTTGCATAGTCTGCATTTGGGACACTATGGTTACCATAGGAAAAGTATATATTTTCTGAAACTGAACAAAATACTGGTTTTATTCATGGGTAACATTGCCCGTTACCCAAATATGTGCTACCTATAATCCTTTTTTACATTTGGTAGGACTATGAAAAAATAATGAAATCGTGCATAATTCTCTTACTTTAGCAAACCAAAAATCTAAGCAAACTAGGATGTAGGTATATGAACATCCCTTTTCAGAATTCAAGAGAGAGTACTGTTTACATTGGTACCACATTTATGTTCCTTATCACGGAGTCTGGTAGAAATAAACTCAAAACATAGAGGTTGCTAAGTGTATTTTAAATCCCTTGTACATGCAGCAATAAAAGGTTTGGAGCATGTTGTGCCAAGGAACCTTTGGTGGAGGTACACATTTGTGGTACCTACACAGTTAGTACACCCTAAAGAAACAGGGCATGGGATGATGTTATATTCGAAAAATGAGACAGCCAGATAATTAGGTAGAAAAGGGTCAAATATTGCATTTTTCAATATTTGTAGCTTTTTTCACTATTTTAATTCAATGGAGGATTATGGGTAGCAGACTTTTGGGGGGGGGGACTTTTCATACATCCCTGAAGTCCTCCTTTTGTATACTTTAAAGCAATATATATATTTATTGTTCTCTGGTTAATGCAATGCTTTGAAGTTTTCTGGGTAGAAACGTGGGAGGGAGGCACTGCATGACAAGGTTTTCTACATAGGTGTATAAAAGGAAGGTGTGGACAGAATGCCATGGTAAAATTGCATGTACTTGGCACCTGCATTATCAGACTACTCTGGCAGAATTAGAAATAGGTGATTTTGCTCATGCATTGTAAAATAACCAGTCACATAGGATAAAAAAGAGGGACAACTGCACTTTTTTTCTGTGTTTTATATTACTGTGCATAATCCTCATTTTTCTCCCCTCAGGTCGCCTTATCAATCGAACATATGGCTTCCTACTTTCCTGCTTGCTTGCCTGACTTCCCCATTTTTATTATATTTGCTCACCTGAAATATTGCAACTTATCACAGTGACCTCCTGCTCTGTCAAAATTTACCTGTTATGCAATTTTACATGCACCCAGTGTTATGTAATCTACATTCAGTATTGTAATTTACATTCATTATATAATCTGCTGTTTTTTCTCCTACATAGTGTATTATTTATCTCAGTTGTTCATTATGTTAATTGTATGTCACCCTTTGTTTGCTTGTCCTCCGATCCCCCCGTCGCATCTGGAAATGAGTTTTGGCTCAGTGTGCCTTTCCCGGGTACCAGAATTTTAAATAAAAAAATAATTCATAGGATGATTATGGGTAGCAAACCTTTGAATGGGAGTATCACCTATGCCTGGAACTCTTATTTTCTGAATACTTTTCATATAATGATATATTACCCTTGGTTTCTACAGGTCAGAGAAGTAGTGCCAAGCACTTAACATTCTGGAATCATTTAGTAACATTAAAACTAATATTAAAAATTGTATGTGTATTAAAAGATCTATATGTATAGTATTAATTTTAATTTCTACTGTAGAAACATCAAACAAAACTGTGTTTCTGGATGGAATGACTTGTATTTGCCTGTAGGAAAATGCAATATAATATAAGAAAAAAAATTGTACGGTGTGTGACTTCTGTCCTTTTTGCTGAGACGAGTAAATAATAACCTACGCCCCAAAGGTTTTTAACATATAAAATTATGACATCTGCCTTCTCTTCCCGTAGAGGCTTAATGAGCATACCTTACTCATAGAAACATAGAAACATAGAATCTGTTGGCAGATAAGGACCATATGGCCCACCTAGTCTCCTAATTTCCCTAATCACTGCTGCAGCCCCAGATCCTATTTAATTTGCAGCTCTCCTGCTCTGCACATCTCCAGGGTACCCTTATGTTTATCCCATGCATTCTTGAACCCCCATATTGTTTTCACGCCCACCATTTCTGTTGGAAGGTTGTTCCATGGCTCCACCAACCTTTCAGTGAAAAAGTACTTCTTAACATTACCTCTGAACCTAAAACCCTTCAGTCTCATATCATGCCCCCTTGTTCTTGAGCAGAATTTTCTCTGAAATATGCTTTCCACCTGTACCCTGTTTGTTCCCCTAAGGTAATTTATTTATTTATTTATTTAATAGTTTTACCAGGAAGGCATACTGAGCGGTGAACCACTCGATTCCAGATGCGTCCTGGGGGAAAAGGGAAGGGGAGCACGAGAACATACACATAGACATAGATCAAGTACTTCAAATTAAAATGCACCCTTAAAGAGGGCAACATAGATAGTAAAGATGTGCTAGACAAGAGAACTCCAGGAATGGCAGTTACATAACAAGCATGTAGGGGTAACATGATACATTTACAGCAGGAAGAATAAATACGTGTTAAGCATCTTGGGATTACAAGTAATATCAACAATTGTTACAGAACGATGTGGAAAGGCAGTAGGGTCACCTAATTTCAGACTACAGTCTTTATCATATCTCCCCTCTTCCTTCTTTCCTCCAGTGAATAGATATTAAGGTCCTTCAGTCTTTCCTCATAGGGCTTCTGGTGCAGTCCATGTATCATATTCACTGCCCTTCACTGGACTGCCTCTATTTTGTTAATGTCCTTCCAGAGATGTGGTCTCCAGAACTGGACATAATACTCCAGCTGAGGTCTCACCAGTGATCTGTACAGTGGCATCACCGCCTCTTTCCTCCTGCTTGTTATGCCCCTTCCTATGCACAACAACATTCTGTTTGCTCTCCCCACCACCTTTTCACACTGTTTGGTCACCTTCAGGTCATCAGATATGATAACCCCCAGGTCCCCACCCATCATGTACTCCTCCCTTGGATTCCTGTGACCCAGGTGCATGATCTTGCACTTTTTAGCATTGAAACTCAACTGCCAGACACCTGACCACTCCTCTAATAGGCTTAGGTCCTTTCTCATTTTTTCCACCCTCTGGTGTGCCACTTGTTGTAGATCTTGGTGTCATCAGTGAAGAGGCACACCTTTCCTCCAGACACTTTAAATTTCGCTAATGAAGACATTGAATAGGACTGGCCTCAGCACCAACCCCCGTGGACACCCTGCTGGTCACCTCCCTTCTCAGATTTCATGCCATTTACCACCACCCTCTGAGTCCTGTCACTTAGCCAGTACCCAACCCATTTTACCGCCATAGGACCCATTCTCATGCTCCCCAATTTATTTAGCAATCTCCTATGCAGGACAGTGTTGAAGACCTTGCTGAAATCCAGGTAGGCCACATCCACTGCCCCTCCCTGATCTATCAGCCTGGCTACCCAGTCAAAGAAATCTATAAGATTCTTCTGACAAGACCTTCCTGCTGAGAATCCTTGCTGCCTTGGATCCTGTCCACTATCCTTCAGAAACTTCACAATCCTCTCCTTAAGTAAGGACTCTATTAGTTTCCCCACTACTGAGGTCAGGCTTACAGGCCTGTAATTGCCTCGCCTCTCTGCTTCCACTCTTGTCTCTTATCAGTTTACTCTGTCAATAATAAACCATAGCATGAGGTCCTTGGAACAAAGGTTTGTGGGTGTTGAGATAAGAAAACAATAACCTCTCCTAAAATGTTTTTAACCTAACAAGTGATTGCCTTGGCCTTATCCTCCCATACAGGATGATCTTTTATACCAGCCATTAGTTTACTTAGCCATTCCAGTAAATGAACTTGGTGTAGTATTTCTCAAGGCAATCCTCCAGGTTCAGGCCTGGCTCTGTGAGACATTATGGAAAGTAATATCACAAATCCCTCCTGATGTCTTTTTTTTTTTTTTTGTAGCATATTCTACTCTAAACAGGAGACTCATGACCTCATGAATTTGGAAATCTAGCAAGGATTTTAAAGGACCAGGGCTTAGATTCCCAAAACTTTGCCCCAGTGCAAACCCAGTTTTGCACAAGCAAACCAGGTTTTGCGCCAATCTGGTATTCACAAAAGTCCAGTTTACATTCTCAAACTCGGTTTGTGCCAGGGCAAAGTGGGGAAGGGGCTGCAATTCAAATAAGGAGGCAGGGACCTGCATATCAACGCTGTCCCATTCATAAAGCATTTGTTCCATGCAAGGGCCTTTATGGGTCTCCTTGTGCGGAGCAAATATCGCCGACTCAGACCTTGCTTTAATCCCACTATCCCAGTCATTGGTGGAGGTACTGTGGTGGCTCCTTCCCAATAGCTGGGCAGATATAAAATAATGTATTTCCCTGGTGGTGGTGTCCTCCCTGATCGCCGCCCAAAAGTAAACTGAAGTGTCCTCATGGTAGTGGTCCCTCCCCCACTAATCACCATCCCGTCACAGAAATGAATGAAGGTGTCACTCCTGTGGTGGTTAGTGGTCCCTCCCCCACCTGATCACCCACCTGAAGTATTAAAAGTTGTTCCTGGTGTCCAGTGGTCCTCCTCTGCTCAATCACCCACCGAAATATTATAAGTTGCCCTGGTGCCAGTGGTTTCACCACGATCGCCCATTGCCAGCCCAATATTTAATGAATATAATTCCTGGTGGTAGGCTGCCCCTGTCAATCACCAGCCTGATATTTAATGAAGATATTTTCCTGGTGCCAGTAGTTCCCCATCTTTTCCATCATCGTCACAGGCCCAGGTAAAAGAAAACACATTTCCTGGTGTCTAGTGGTCCTCCCCACCTGATCTCGGGCTGCAGTGTGCTATGACCCCTACATTCCGATCTCCTGTATAGTTAATTAAACATATACCCTGATTCCTCTCACTAACCAGTAGATTCTGTTTGAAATAATGTTAAAGCAAAAGCAATACCTAAAAGGCTTTAGTTATGTTTTCTATAGATACTAGCTATACAAGGTAGCATCTGCAGCATTTATGTAAGTGAAGTGAAACATAAGACATTTATAAAAATGTGCATAATGTTTATCATAGTGATGAGATGTTTAACTAATATGGAACAATATTTCCTTGTGCTTCATATACTATCATATACAGCAGGCCATAACCGGATGGAAATGAGGTATAAAACAGATCCTGCATGTGTAATAATGACACCACACAGGAACTGTGAAGCAGGGAACATATTTTTGAGTTTTCTAATTTGGGAGGTTCTTTATTTTTGATGGATGTCTTACAGCATATATAGTACAATACATAAATTGATATTACACAACTGGGGAGATGGAATGGTTGTTTTATACTCCCACTGGGGTGTTGATAGAGAGGTGGTAGCACTAGCAGTAAACCTTTAAGAACCTAAGCATGCATTAGAGACAGCAATATAGGGACACAGCTGCATTACAACATTGATATATTTGACAGCAAAAATATTTACACATAGAAGAGAAGTCCATACTGTCTGAGCATTGATGTAAAGTATTTACAGATAAGCAAGCATGAGACAAAGATCCAGTCTAATTTGTGTAGGAAGCCCAAATACAAAAATTCTTGCAGAAAACTATCTATCTCCATTTTAAACTGTTTTGTGGGATCACTCAGTAATCTCTTATATACTCTCACATTATCAAGTTGCCTTTTACTTCCTCCTCATAGTCTACCGTGTCCTGTATCACCACTGCATCACCCTTGTCGGTTGGTTTGATTGTTATGGATTCATTACATCCTAAGGACTTTAATGCCTCTTTTCTCCTTCTTAGATATATTAACAGCGTGGTTTTTATTTTGTTTTTTCAGGTAGTTATCTATTTCTTGCTCACATATGTTTTCAAACACTGCCATAGTAGGTGGTGCAGGAGGACAAAAGGTAGACTTATGTTTTAACCCTGCAATTCCAATGTATTTGTACTACTTGGGTTGGTAGATGCACCCTCGCATTGTCCTTCTTGTTAAAGTTGGGCATTAGACATAATTTGCTTGTGAATTTATATAGATCTATGATACATAAGTTAGATATGCTACTTGTAGGGACAAAAGATAAGCTTTTACTCAGTACAGAATATGCAGTTTCAGTAAGTACATGGGAAGAAATATTTACCACCAAATTGTTAGTCTTTCGAATCACCCTTGCCCCTGGTTCCAGTATCTCCCACTCTTGCAGTAATAATATTGTTCTTGCTGGTGCCAGTGCCTGTTGTTCTATCCCCATGTCCTCTCAGATGGCTTCTTCATTCTCTTTTTTGTCTGGTTCCTCCTCTTGGGCTGTCGAGCATAATCCGATTGTTCGGCAGTTGTTCCTTTTCCATCAGCGATCTCTCTTCTAAAAAGCAGTGGAGCCAGTGCTATTTAAATCAGAGCTAGTAGCATTTTGAACTAAATCAGCTTGTGGTGTGGGTATATTCTGCTTCAGAATGGATTTTGGCATGGAGGTTGGGGGCACTGATGTATTTTTCCCCTAGCTGAATATCCTCCCTTGTTCATAATCCTTCTGGTCATGTTCAGATTTCCTTTGTTTTGTAGCTTTTATTTTCATAACTTGTCTTTTTATAGACATTTCTAGATTTTCCAAATATATCTGGAACTCAGAATCATCTGAATATATATATATGCTGCTTTTTCTTTTTCTTTTAGATCACCTTCTACTTCTTCTTGCAGAAATTTAGAGTCTTTAAAAATGGCTTGAATTAACAAGGCTTCACCTTGCAAAAAGCATCTGGTTTCATACCTGCATGAGGCTAGTCTGATCCTGGCCAAATGCTGTTTTTTGTTTTCAATATCCTGAGACCCCCAAGGGACCCTCTTGACTTCTAGATATGCATGCAGGGTAGTTTGTTGCCAGCAAATGCTTTTGGCTTTAACAGCAACCTTCTCCAGGTTTTGCAACATTGTTTTAATGTCGCCAACTGTCACTCTGGTGTTTACTGTGTTTGGATTCTCTCTCTCTCTCTTAGAAAGGGGTTATTCTCTCCCTATTGGGACATTGATATCTAATAGAAGCAGATCCAGTTTGGGGCAAAGTGGTACCTGGTCTCCCACAATTTGTATACAAATGAGCTTGTAATCAAAAAGATATTTTGGTTCATTCACTCCAGCCCTATGCACATTCAGGGCAACAGTATATAGGGGGAACAGCACCACGGGGGTCAGTCCCCTATGGATGCTGTAAGTTTGATAAAAGCATACTTAAAATAAAGGTATTTACTCATCGAACTACAGGCAGAAATTTTGAAATTAGGGATCTCATAACTTGTGATGTAGTGTATTTTGCCAAACACACTTGTGGCTCTTTCTACATCAGGAAAACTAACAGGATTTTTAAATTATGAGCAGCAGAACATTTGCTGGATATAGAGAATGGAAATGCAAAAAACGTACTAGTAACACACATTAGTTACACCAGAGGGATGGGAACACATGGATGGACATTCCAGGGATTGAAGAAGTCTACCTGGGCCCTAGAGGAGCAAATATAGAATATCTATCCCTGAAAAGGGAGACATTTGGACTTATTAATTATAATTATTCAGTTTTTTATTTAGTTTTTGTTAGCCGGTAAGTGCACTAGACAAATCCTACCTATTTTCAGGCAGCGGTGGAGGGGGATACAGATGAATGCCAACTGACCTTGAGCCAGATTAAGCTGTTGGTGGCATTTTTAGTGAATACACATTGGGAGCCCTTCACCCACCAGGTTTTAACTCCAGATTGAAAGTTATCCCTTACCTATCAGAATTATGAATCAACTAACAGTTATGGTAATAATGCCAGAAATTTCCATGTCCAATTGTATATATTTGGGTCTAATATATGTATTTGTTTTTGCTTCATGTAAGTGTTTTTACTGAGCTGGGAGATTTATCACTTTAAGTAGGATGTGAAGACCTGAGTCCCCATGAATCATTCAGTCCAGAATTCAAGGATAGACACTTGACAAATGGAAAATGAAAACTTATGAAGTATAATGTAAAATGGACTTCAGAAATGTGGGCCAAAATATGGACTCATGGTGCTTTGCCTTTGACTGTTTTACCAGGACCCCTTGGAAACAAGATCTCTGCTTTGTTCAAGTTGGAAATGTAACAAGTTGCTTAGATGGTATTATGGAAATAGGCTTTAATCACTGAGGCTTGTTGAATAATAACAATTGCTAAAATTAGCATCAAGAATTAGGGGCCAACAGTTATCTTTAATAGATTGTGTTTTATTTAATTATATTCACTGTATTTGGGTGGTAGAGAGATCACTCGATGTATTAGATAGAAATTGTGGGTTCCCAACAGAATCAAAATGCAATCAATTGAAACTAATCTCATCTTCATTTATATTTAAGCCCAAGTAGAACAGCTATTCAGTAGCTCTTGACAAAGCTCCAAGTAAAGGAGCAAAATGACATTGGGCTTTTTAGCATGGGTGACTTTTTATTTATTTAGATGAACAGTGTGTTTTATATAGGAGTGCAACAAAGAGGCGACTTTTTAAACACACGCCAGCATTTGCACTCCTTGTTCACTCGCACCTGGGAGACTTTTTTTGGCTTTGGTTTTATTTCTATGTTAAACTTCAAACTGCACATTAATATTTCAAAACTGTTCAATGGATTTGCACAATATTTTGCATGCACAGTCTCTAGGGAGGAGGGATAGATTTATTGACATTCCAAGTTTTGTTCAAGTCGTATGTGCAGACTCAGAGTTGTGGATAGTGAAAAAACATAAAAACATTTGTTTTTTTGTCATCACCTAGTGCACAGATGGTTTGGAATTTTGGTCTGAAATGTTCAGGGTACAAAGGGCTTGGCCCACAGATGTGTCTTTGGCTAGTTTGTTGAAAAAAATATGAATCCATTCCAAAGTTATTACATTTTAAAATTTTGGTTCTGAGCATATTCAGTACAGTCTATTGGATAGCTGAGTGGAATGAAAAAAGAATTTGGTCCATACAGAAAAAGGATCCTTTTTCGTACTGGGATAATCCTTTTTTTGTGAGGAAAGAATCCTTTTTCGTATAGCCACCATCTTAGTTCCATTTTTTCCAAAGAAACTCATTTTCAAAACCCACAAAAATTACATCCTGCAGAGACACCAACACATGTATCTTGATCATCAGGATGCTGTTAGGTGGATTCTACACTTAAGTGACAAAGGATCCTTCATATGAAAAAAGAATCTGGAAAAAAAAAAGTCCCATTTCTTTTTTCATATGAGGCATCCTTTTTTGTATGATCAAAAAGAGCTCACAAAAATGGATCCCTTCATATGAAAAAAGAATCAGAAAAAAAAAGTCCCAATTCTTTTTTCATATGAAGGGATCCTATTTTGTGAGCTTTTTTCATTCATACAAAAGATGATGCCTCATACAAAAAAAAGAATTTAGACTTTGTTTTTTTCCAGATTCTTTTTTCATATGAAGGATCCTTTGTCGTATGGCTTTTCATTCAAACAAAAAAGGATTCCCTCATATGAAAAAATAATCTGGACTTAGTTTTCTTCCTGATTCTTTTTTCGCATGAAGACATCCTTTTCTGTACGTTTTTTTCACTTCATACAAAAAAGGATTCCATCATACGAAATACTTTTTCCCCACGTTTGAAGTTTAACAAGCCATAACTCCCTCAGTATTTAGACTTTAGGGACAATCTATATCTCAAAACAAAGGTCTTAATGAGTACAACAAGAACAACACATGGTCCCCCTAAATATTAGGGACCACATAAAAAACATTAAAATTTAAAATTCCTATGGATAACACTGGAACTTTAAAAGCTATAACTCCTCAATATTTGGACTTAAGGGGTGGTATATATATTGAAACAAAGGTCTTAATGAGTGCTACATGAATAACACATTATCCCCACAAACATTAAGAGACAATATAAAAAATCATAAAAAAAAAGAAAATTCCAATAGGATAACATTGGAACTTTAACAAGCCACACAATGAAAGAAATAAATGGCTGTTTTGGCAGAAATAGAAGCACAGAGCCAAGAGGACACTGTGCTCCCACAGGCAAATGAGGATACGGCTATACTATCTCAAAAAGTAAGGAACTTCATTGCAAAAAACTTTGTTAATGCACTAGTTAGGGTTCAACCAATGAAAGCAGGGAAATGTGGCATTATGGTTTCCAACCCTAACACTCCACTCCCACCCCACCCCACATGTAGCAACAGGAAAAACCATTACAGTTGACCTCTCCTGCGTCTTTGCAAATCAGGCATGGGTGGTGCCCTGGGGTTGTCAATCCTAAAGCTTACCCCTTTCTCATATACTGTACACATCTCAGCTTCTTTACTGATGGAACAGGGTGAACATTAGGGCTGACCACCCTAAGACACACCCTACACCAGATTTGCAAAGACACAGGAGAGGTCAAACCGTAATGGTTTTTCCTGTTGATGTCTGCAGGGTGGGGGTGGAGTGTTAGGTTGTAAACAATTAATGCCACATTTCCCTGCTTTATTAGTTGAACCTCAACTAGTGCATTAGCAAAGTTTTTTTCAATTACGTCCCATACTTTTTATATTTATACATAAGATACAAGGAAATATTCCTATCTAGGGGCTAATCAGATAAATACACCACAAGCCAGAAGAATGAGTGCCTTTATTAACTGATTAGCCCCTTGAGATGGGAATATTTCCAAGTATGCTGGGTTTACCCATTTTGTGTTTCATATACTACATTAGAAGAGAGAATTTTAACTTAGCATTATGTTTCCAATCATTTCTGAGTTTGTCTTTGTTGTGTTTTGTCCCCCTGTGCTTTCATAATGTAGGGGCATTTTTCTATATGTTCGGTGTTTTGACCCTAATATTTTTCTGTGGTGTAGGGTCCCTATATAAGGAGGCAAGTCTTCAGCTGTTTGCTCTTTACTTCATTTGTGGTGTTGTGTGTAAGGCTGAAGTTTGCAGTCTGGGCAGCATTTTAGATTGGGAGCGTTTTGCAGTTGGGATCAACATGTTTGTTCAGGAACTGTTAGATTCGTTGATTGGGAGCAGTCTGTGTCATCAGAAGCTGCTGGATTCTTCAGTTGAGAGTGGTGTGTGAGAAGAAGGTAGGGACTGACCTTAATGGTCAAGGTGGCAGCAGCAGCATTGAGGACCAGTCATCTGAGGCAAGAGCTGGAGCATCTGGGAGATGGTAGCAGGTGCATGGAGGACCTAGTACCTAAGGAGAAGCTGAAGAATCAAGGGACATGTCTATTTGGTAAGATGCAGGGGTAGAGGTTTGAGTTAAATGAGAGGTTGCAGGCAGCATTTTTTTACTGTATTTTTTTTCCAGGTTTTGATTGTTTTTTAGTGTTTTATAAGTGTAGTTGTTAACATGGAACTTTGTAATTGGTTTGGTAGGTTTGTTGACACTACTACTGAGTGGACAAAAAGCATCAATCGAGTAAATTCTGTTCAAGGGCTAAAAACCTATTTGAAATGGACCTTCATGAGTAAATTGCTCAAGTCCAGGACCCCTCTGGAGACCTTGCCACCTTTATTCAAGACATTGTAAATGCCTTTAACACCCACATTACTAACTTCAGAAACTCTGCCAAGCTCCAGAATTCCTTGGTGCCATCCATGGTTGATCTCAAATCAACAACCCAGAACCTGACCTTTAAGATCTGCAACACTTTAACTTTTGACAATTCTCTACAGCAGAGGTCCTCAAAGCAGTAAAGGGACTCAGCCCAAACAAAAGTGTCTACTGACTCCTTAACCAAGTTTCTTTGCCTCATGGCATATCATATCTGTGCCCCAGTTGCCATGCTCTTAAACCTTTCCTCACCTCTGGTGAGATTCCCACTATCTTGACAAGTGCTGGAGTTTAGCCCATCCACAAAGGAAGGGCTCAATAGGATCCGAATCAATATAGACCTATTTTTGGTGCTTCTGCCTCTACAAGGTTCTCGAAGTGTGTTCTCTTACAGTTGACAGAGCATTTAAATCTGCACAATCTGCTCTCTCCCATGCAATCTGGTTTTAAGAAGGGGCATTTCTCAAAGTCACAAATGATTTCCACATATCCATAGATAATGGTCTCTTCACTGAGGCCATCTTTGTAGACCTCTCCATGGCCCTCCACTTATTAGATATGCAATACTCCTGCTCAAGCTCAAGACCCTAGGTCTCAGACAACTGGACATCAAATGGTTTGAAAATGCCCTAATGAACTGAACCTAGCTAGTGTCCATACAAGGCATTAATTCAGACCTTGCTGTTTTCTTGAGGTTCCTCAAGGCTCAGCCCTTGGCCCTCAGCTGTTCTTCATTTTGTCAATTACCTCCCAAAGCAGTCAGAGATGCCATCTACATATGTATGCAGATGATAACAGACTCTACTACAGTGTAGCAACAATGCCTGAGGTTAATTCAGTACTTCCAACACAATCTCCTCCTGGTTCATAACAGCTGTCTAACATAGAAACATAGAAACATAGAATTTGATGGCAGATAAGGACCGCTTGGCCTACCTAGTCTGCCCATTTTTCTACCTAACAGATAAGCTGCAGATCCTAGTTAAGTCTGATCCTTAATGCACCCAAACTAAGTCTATGGTGTTGGGACCCCAAAACTTGCTAACTTATTCAGTTGATCCACTTTCAATTATAAAATCAGATGGTGAAAGTATTGAAAAAGTCAACTTAGGCAAATATATATGCATCTGGTTTGCTGTATCACTTACATACAGTAGGTACTAGGGTTGAGCGGACCGACTCATCAAAAATCAGAACACCCGCCCCCGGATCCAACTGGGGCTGGTGGACCCAGATCAGTAAGAACCAGTGGCTTAAATGTACTGAGTCCAGATCTGCCGCCACCTGTGGCTATTTAAATATAAAATACGATATATTAAAAAAAAAGAGAGCAGAAGTGCTCAGTTTTAGGTCACAAACCGTGGCAGTTATTTGGCAAGTTAACAAATGGCAAAAAGGACAGGGGTGGGCATCTGATCTGTGGTGGAGTCGAACAGGGAAAAACAGCACACAGAGTGAAATGGAGGCTTCTGGACAGTGATTAGCAAGAGAAAGAAAGAAAATGGCAGTAATAATAATGTTTAGAAAAAAACATTATTTTTTGCCATTCTCTCTCTCTCTGTCTCTAACCTAGAAGACTCACTCAATGTTCTGTTGTGCTCCTCCATGTTCAACTTCCACCACAGCTCAAGGTGTCCACACCCCTGTCCTTTTTTCACTATTTCCAACTTGCCAAATTAACTGCCTCAGTTGCGGTGCCTAATAGGATGGTAGTGGCATTGGCATAAGCTTAACTTTCTTGCCTTTCTGTCTCCTTAAAGCTTACAGTTACATCCACTGCAAGTAACTTACCACTGGCTGATGTGGTGTTGGTGGCGCCTTTTCCTCTTTGCTCAGCTTAGCTGTTGGAGGCACAGTCAGAGCCAGAGGGAGAAGTATGCTTGCGCTCACGTCCACACTCACCAGGCACCTGACCAGCTGCTAAGTTGGTCAGGTGGTACACTTGCTGCACTGGAGTAAAGGTTGTGCAGCTGGAAGGAATCAATCAGTGAGAGGAAGTTACTACAGATGGACGGAGCTCAGCTCACTGACTGATATTGCCTGAGTGCATGGTGCATTTGTGATTACATTCATCACATTGTCATTCACTTTAGCCCAGTCTGCAGCAGCAGCAGCTCTACAGCAAGTTTAGAAAAGAAGAAACAAGCATTACACAAAAAAAGGATATTTAAAAGTAAAGGAATGGGAAGGGAAGAGATAGGGGAAGGCCAAGTGAGCTCTGCGTGATCATCGTAGTTTTCATTCTTTAGTTACTAGCAACAACTTGTCTTACAAGAAACTAGTTGAACAACAAGGCAAGCATTTAAAAAAAAAAGAAGGGGTTTTAAAAATGTATACATTTCAGGAAAGCCCGGAAGGGAAGGGAAGGTCAATTAGCACAGCTTCAGTCAGTGCTTGGCTTGCTTGCTGAAATTTTTGCCTGTCTGAATAGTTGAACTTGTTACCTCTTGCCAGACAGTTTAAACCTTAACCTCTGCTGCCAGACTGCCAGTACTGTTATTGTAATTGTAATTGTTGCTCTAGTGAGTGCCTTAATTTCATTTAAAAAGGCAGTTAAAAGGAACAATAGGGCCAAGGGGAATAAATAAAACTTAAAAGAGAAAAATCAGACCAATCTGGCAGGGTGGAAGGGAAGGCCAAGGGGTGAGTGAGTGAGTGAGTGAGTGACTCTTAGGCCCTGTCCACACTACATCACTAAAACCCTGTAACGGTTTCAAACCATTATAGATGGTAAATGATAAAGTGTGTCCACACTGCCAGTGAACCATCATGATAATGGTTCGAACCATTACAGCCGGTCCACATTAGGGGTGACGGTGACTTACTAGCACAGCACCCTATCCCACAACGCAGTTTGTGCTGCACTGAGGGCAATGCTGGGGCTGTACACTCACACGTCCACACTACAGCTGGTAACATTACAGAGCAGAACCATTTTGTAACATAGATACATAGATACATGACAGTGTCGGCAGATAGGGCTATGGCCCACCCAGTCTGCCCGTTTGAGCTTGTAAGTTCAGTTTGTTTTCCTAGAAGTCTGTTGCCCTTACCCTGACCTCTAGAATTCCTTTATGTCTATCCCATGCATTCTTAAATCCGTGATTGTTTCAGCCCCACCACTTCCTCTGGCAGGGTGTTCCACTTGTCCACCACCGGTCTGTGAAGAAATTCTTTCTCATGTTTCCTCTGAATCGTCCTCCTCCAACTTCATCCCATGCCCTCTAGTCCTGGAACATCTTTTTCTCTTAAAATAGTGTTTTCCTGCCTCCTGTTCCTCCCTGTAAGATACTTGTATGTCTCTATCATATCCCCTCTCTCCCTCCTCTCCTCCAGGGAGTACATGTTCAGTTCCTTCAACCTGTCTTCATAGGACTTGTGATGCAATCCATGCAACATCTTTGCTGCCCTCCTCTGAACCTTCTCTACCCTGTCTATGTCCTTACGTAGGTATGGTCTCCAGAACTGTACACTGTACTCCAGGTGGGGCCTCACTAGTGTCTTGTATAGCGAATTATGACCTCCTTTTCCTGCTGGTGATGCCCCTGCCTATACATCCCAGCATCCTATTTGCATTACCTGCTGCCTCGTCACACTGTTTCCCTACCTTGAGGTCATCAGAGATGACAACACCAAGGTCCCTTTCCTGCTTGGTGCATGCTATATCCTCACCCCCCAACTGATATATTGTGCCAGGGTTTTTGTGCCCCATATGCATTATTGTTGCACTAGCTTCTTCTCTGCTCCACTGAGAGTCAAATGCAATTATTTCTATGGCATGGTGTCTTCTCCACCCACCCACTCAAATTGATGACACATTTAGGGGACCCATAACCATTGTTGAAACCGTTGTTGAAATCACCTCATAAGTAGTTTCAACAACAGTTACGAAAGTGCCTCCTGTAACATTACAGGTGTAAACGCAAACCACTGCGGTAATGGTTTGGACCCTCTGTAATGTTACAGAGGGGAGTTTTCAGTTTAGTGTGGACAGGACCTTGGGCTCACTGCGTCTAGACACATAAGAGAACTATTGTGAACAAGAACAACACAATCAGTTCCCAAATCCCAATACTGCCTGGAGATTTAAGGAATGGAGGAAGACAAGTTGCTGGGAGGTCTTACTCTGTTGTGACTGGAGTCACTGGCATGGCTGTGCTTTTTCTTGCCTGCCACCCATTAATTAAAAAATAAATAAACAAAAAACCTTACCTGAACCTGATGGCACACTTTTTGCAGCATGTCCTAATGGCCTAGTATAATGTTTGGATTGCTGAATCAGATTGTGCTGCTCCTTTCTCCTCTCATTAGCTGTAGCTCTCTTAATTTGTTGTTCGTTTATGTGCCTAAAAATGAAGGTCTGTGGACCCCAAATGACATACAATTATTTTTTTTGTATGGGTCCCCTAAATGTGTCATCAATTTGAGTGGGTGGGTGGAGAAGACACCATGCCATAGAAATAATTGCATTTGACTCTCAGTGGAGCAGAGAAGAAGCTAGTGCAACAATAACAAACTGTGAAATGTCCATTGTATACTACTAAATGGGAATGGATTTATTTATTTATTTGTTTGCTTTTGTTAACCAGGTAAGCACACTAGACAACAAGGGCCTATTTTCAGGTGCGACCCGGGAGGTTAAAATACAGAAGAAAAAATTACGATACAGCACCCCTTCTAAGATCAGTCAGGTCAGTTTACAGTTACTCCACTATGGAGGCAGGAATTGAGGAACAGAGGTCAACTGCATAACTGTCATGTATTCAACTGACCAGCATGTCAGTGCCATAAGCTCACAGTTTTCATTTCTTGAAATGCAGTTTACAATTCCATGTGTGTATCATAAATCTCAGTGCCATTTTATGCAATTTTATGGCAGATTTTCAGTTTTCCTCATGTTTTACAGAAGGTTCTGATTTAAATCAGCACTAATCAGAACTTTGGCCTGATCCTGATAATAAGGGTCAGGACCTTTATGGATCCACCCCTAATAGGCACATTGATCACATCTGAACAACTGCAGGGCCTTCGCTCAACTTTCTATACAAATCTAAATACTGCCTCAGTGCTAAAGTGAATAAGGAGGTGGCCTTTCACTTCTTGCTTCCTTCCATTAACTATGGAAACATACACCACTGTGCCAACTAAACCACTCTGCCACCCCTGGACACTTTATATAAAATGTGCAGGTCTTCCTCCCCTGTGGATGGCCTATCCATCATTATCTACTGCATGACAAGCTTAACTGGCCAAGTCCTCAATCAGGTGTGACTGCCACTGGTTTTCTTTGTTGTAAATTGCACAAGGAAAAGCCCTGATTATTCTTACCCCATCCCACACAGTTAAGCACTACCTACTGAGTCCATTCAACAACACACAGCACTTACCTTCTCAATTCCATGATGAAGCATGAATTTGGTAGGAAGGCCTTTGCATTTGCAACACCAGACACCTGGAACAAACTCCCTTTCCATCTGAAGAATGCTTCTTAGCTTGCAGATGTTCAAGACCAGTATTTCCAGCCACCTTAGAACTTCTTGTATTTGTTTTGATTCAGACCTCTCACCTCTGACTGTGACCATGTTTCATAACAATGTTCATGCTCCTTGTTTGCTGTGACTCTACTTTGTTAGCTTGCTTTGATTACCGCTTGATGTAATTACCTTTACATTTTTTCCTGTGGATATTTTAGCCTCTATGTAACTATTCCTGATGTGCTATGTTAACCTGCTGACTGTTGCTGTTCTCCCTGAGACCCCCCATGAAAATGATATGCTGCATCTTAAGGGGTTATCCTGGTTGGAGTAATTTAAAGTAAATAAATAAATAACTTAATGATGTGTTAAATGGTTGGCAGTGGTATCTGTGGTTGGGAGCGACATGTTTGGTCAGGAGCTACTGCGGTCAGGAGCTGCATCTGTTGTTAGGACCTTCAGGAATCTACAGCCAGGAGTTGTGTATGAGAATCAAGGAGGGGTGACATTGATGGACATGGTGGTGGCCTAGTGTCTTAGACCAGAGCTGGAGCATCAAGAGACATGTCAACAGAACATGGAGGGCTTGGCAATGTGGACATCTGGAGGATGTTGAGAGTCATGACTGTAATTTCTTCTGTGTGTGAATTAACTGCTCATGTAAGGTGCTGAACTGGCAGTACTGGAACCTGAAGTCTGCTGCTTATCCACATGACAGGTACAGCACAGACAATCACAGTGCAAGCTTCCCTACACCACAACCCTGCCATGGAGGGACCACCACGTAGGTGAGAGGCATGCCTCTCAACCTTTCTTCTCTGAAATGTGTGACAAGATGTGTGACAAATGAGCAAAATGCGTGACATATCATCAAACTTGGCACTGCAAGTTCAGAACACTATTGCTGTCAGTGCACTAATGTTAATAATGTTTGCTGATAGAGCATAACAGATAATTATGAATTTCTGGTTTAAAGTCTCAGTGGAAAATGTGGAATATCCCCTTCTTCATGTGGGGCAGAGGATTTCTGAGGGTTAAAATGAGCGACATACCTCGTAATGTGTGAAAGTTGAGAGGTATGGTAAGAGGGAAGTTCAGACTCCATGCCCATTCAATCCTAGGCCTCTCATGTGAGACTCCTAACAAGGGCACCAATTAGTGCCTATTGTGTTGGCGGTTTTGTGATATGGACACCTGCCCACTGGGAACTGGACTGGGACCACACAACTCAATTCACATATGCCACTGAACATCCCCTCAGGTACATGGCTGTTTGATAAGGTACAGGAGAGAGTTTTTGGTTAACGTGAGGCTGCAGATAGTGTTTTTTTTTTTTGTTGCAGTTTTTTTTTTTTTTTTACAGGTCTGGGACTGTCTTTAGTGTCTTGTAAGTATAGTATTTCATAGGAATTTATGTAATTGACTTGGTAGGTTTGTTAATTGACGTGTTACTTGGTTGGTAATTGTTTAATTGGTAGTTTGTTTACATATTTTGTTGTGTTTACTTGTGTTCAGTCGTGTTTTTTTCCTATAGTATATAGCTTAATAGGGAGTTATAGAGCTTTACCTGAGTGATATATAGCATAAATTGTTGAGGTATAATACTTTAATTGTGAGGTATACAGCTTTAACTGATTAGGTTTACATGATAGTGGATTCTATGAAAAAAATCCCATCCATAGCATCCATTTATCTATCTGTCTGTCACGTCTGTCTGTCTGTCTGCCTATCTATCTATCTATCTATCTATCTATCTATCTATCTATCTATCTATTCATCTACAGGGATTGAAACTCCCTGTTATTTGGTGCTCCGTGAATATCAAAAATCAAACACAGAACACCAAATTCAGCCGCCTGGTAGTCAGTGGTGTATACCGCTTTAAGGGGGCTGAGTTCGAGCAGCACCGCCATTTTGATTTGGGAGCCCGTCTTTTTGTGCCTTTGGATTTTTTTTTTGTTTGTTTGTTTTACAGGTTTCTTGCCTCCAGAAATGATTGGGCACCTTTTAGATGCTCCAGCCAACCGGAATCCTTGTTCTGTCAGCTCGGCCCAGAGACCGATCAAAATCTCAGGTGACTGAGATTTCAGCCTAGGCTGCGCTGTTAACCACACTTCATGCCACTGTGCATGGGGACTGCAGGCCCAGTGGCGCATGTGGTACGCATTAGGCTGTTCAGCAGCACAGGCCTCACTTACTGCACTGTTGTGACACTGTGCTGTAGACATGCCTAGAGACAGGAGATCAGGTCCAAGGGCCATGAACTGGTCAGACCTTGAACTGCTTCACCTAGTGGCCTTGGTGATGTGGGTGGAGGGACAGCTATTTGGGCAGGAGGACCTGCAGGTGCCCAGGACACAGGTGTGGGCTGACACTGCGCAGCGGCTGGTGCACCACACAGGTGTTCTTCACACAGGGGAACAGTGCAGGCACTGGTATGGTGACCTCAGGTGGAGGGACGGTGTTCAGCTGGAGTGGGTGAGGGAGTGTGCATGCAGGGGGTGCACCGCCACACCCAGGTATGTATCATGCATACGTGAGCTGCACAGGTGCTTGTGGGGTTGGGATGGCGCACAACACAACATCACACTCACATGGGCAATATACAACATGCACATGCACACTTGTGTCTGGCTGCACCTGCCCTGTGGTGCCCTGTCATGCATGCCACATGGGGTGGGGCACTCTGCAGTGGTGTGTGTGTGGTCAGGTACACTGTGTACGCATGAGGTGGGACCACGGTTACTGTGCATAACCATGGCTGGGCACTTTGGGGGCTCAGGCCAGGGTGCTATGTGCAGCTGCACATTAGCAGGCCATTCACCGGTGTTGACTGGCCATTTACATCACTGCATGCCCACACTGGTGTTGGGGGTGTTTGTGGCATGTCGTGTCTCGCCATGTCAGTCTCTGTCTTTTGTGTCCTGCAGGGCCAGAGGCCAGGCAGCAGGCTGCAGAGGCCACTGAAGAACGCAGGTGGGGGGCCATGGACAGAGCATGACGTGGTGGCCATATGAGTGCAGGTAGGTGGCTATCTTATGCATGCAGTGTCTGTCAGGTGGGGTGGGCTTCTGCTCTGTGGGGGCTGTGTGTCTGCAATGGCACTTAGTATCTATTCTCTGTGTTCCTGCTGTAGGTCCCCAGGACAGTCATAGTGTGGCAGGATGTGGACGGCCACTGGGATGTCACACCAATGTGGGGCCTGGTGTACGGAGGGCCATCAGTGAGGCACTGTAGCCCATCCCGCAGCAACAGGGGTGATGAGGACAATTGCAGCTGTTGTACAACTGCTGTTGGCATGTGGCCACCGGCGGGTGCATTGACGTGTTGTACAGCCACACCCTTAATTGTATATATTGTACATAGTGTGTTTCCTACTGTTGAGTGTATCTCCAACCCCCCTCCCTACATATGTTGCTGTCCCCATCCCCTATGCTCATCCCCCAGTCCTGTCTGCTCCTCCTTATTTCACACCTGTTGTTGATGTACATAGTCCATCACACCCCATCCCTTGTTCTACATAGACCAGTATATAGTTTTGTTTATCTTTGTATATATTGTTGTTGCTCTTATTGTTGGTGTTCATATTTTTGTATTAAATATTTTCTTATCTGACACATTGTTTGTGGTCCTTCATTGTTCCTTGGGCCTGGGATTGTTGTTGTCTCCAACTCTTCACTGTCCTTGCTGCCATACCCTGTCTGCTCCGTGTTTGTATGGTCTGCTTCCCCTGCCCCCGGCCTCTGTGTGGACCCACTGTTGCCTGTGGTATGTGGGTGGGCCTCATGTCCTGCTGTTCATGTCTATGCCCCCAGTTTGTGTGTGCTGCTTGTGGCATGCATACATTGCACTGCTGCACTATTGGACTGTGGCCCTCTGTGCAGTGTCCTGTGGTTGGGGGTCTGGATTGGCTGTGTGGCACTGTGATGGTGCTGTGTGCCACCCTACATTTGCCATGGTGTCAACCTGTGTGGCTTCTCACACAGCCACAGTCTTGGCCACATGTGGTGTTCTGTTGTTGTCCTCTCCCATACCCGAGAAAACGAAATTATGAGGGCGCTTCTAGCACATAAAAATTCACAGACAGTCTTCTTTTATTCTCTCAAAACTTCCTTTTTATTATCTTAAAATGTGGCAATCCTCAATGTTTCACCAAGTGTCTTGGCTTTATCAAGAGATGCCCTTATAAAATATACAAATAAACAAAATTAATATTAAAAGACTGTCTACACCATCACGTATATTCTTCTAACTTATTCAAACATATAAATATCTATTGATTGAACTCCACTGATGCCACTTACTTCATAAAATCTGTTGAATTCTGTAATATTATCTTGACCATTTGCATGAATTTCTGATCCTACATAGAACAAAATCAAGATAAATTTCTATATTTTAACACTGGCCAAATTTCTCACATAAAAACAGGACCCTTAGCCCCAAAACACCATATTGTGACACCCTTTACCACCAACATCTCCAACATTTTCAAACAAGTGCTTAATTAATACCTGTACAATCTCAATAATTATTTTTGACCATCAAAGTGTGCCCTCTTTTGTGGGGCCTCCTCTAACTTATCTTTTTCAGGCTTCTTTTCAACTACAAATGAAAACAATGATAGGATTTCAATTCATATATCCTTTATCACTATATCCCTTTAAAATTGAATGAGCTTACATTTATTACCTATATTTATTATTCTTGAAAAACTTTTATTTTATTACCATCCCTGCTTTTCCATATCCAAATAAATATTTTTTCTCTAAAGACTTGATTCTAATATCCTTTCAAGACTTTAACAACCTTAGAATTCTTTATTTATGAGTCACTAACTTTATCTTGTTATCTGAGCTTAAACTTACATTTCATTATCATGGGCAAATTTCCCTTTCCCAACTGAGTCCTTTAATTCATTATCCCCTATTACTCTTATTCTAACTTATAACTTGCTTACCTTTCCATATTTATATCAAAATATTACCCTCACATTCCATATTAGCCTGCTACTCATTCATTAAGTGCATTACATCCTTCCGACTTTCCGTCTGTTTTAAAATGCACCTACCATGTCCTGACTTCATATTTTCCTTCCACGGGTTGAGGAGCTATTCTCTCTCGCGTCCTGCTTCATTCATCTAGTACGCCATAATCCTTTGATTTCAGCCCGGCATTCTGCCGTCGCATATACCCTTATTCTGATGACGTAAGCATTCATTCATTCGTGAAGGGAAGTCTTAAAAGAATCTCTTCTCTCTTATTACCTGGTCTTCCATTTAACATCTCTATCCAACCATATCAAACATTATTAGCCTTATCTCGAATAATGAAATGTACATTTTCCTACATCACCCAAAAAAAGAAAGAAAGGGAACTAAAAGGCACAAATATCACAACAATAACCCTAATCTGTAAAACAGAGTCAATTTTGATATATTATTTTAACTCCCCAATTAGTATTGTATTACCATGCCAGTACACTGCATGAAGAAAAGGAAAAGAGGGGAAAAAGGGGAGGGAGAGAGGAGAGGAAAGGGAGGAAGAGGGAGGGCACTGAGGGAGGGGAAGAATATGTTTCAGTAAACTTCAAAGGACACCCACTTTTTACCTAAATTATATAAATAAATATCTAAATGGTCCTGATATCAATCTAGAACATCCCACATTATATTTACTCAAATGTCCTAACATCAAATTTGAATTGGATATAACAAAGATAGGAGGGAGGGGGAAAGGGGGTGAAGGAGGGAAAGAGGAAAGAGGAAAAGAAGGAGGAGAAGAGGAATTTCTAGAACCTATCTAAAGGGCAATAAAATTCTGAAAGTCAGAAAGAGAATTTCTATCTCTGGCAGCAATTCAATTAATGTCTTTATTTAAGCCAATCTTCGGATCTAGTGCCTTCATCTCAAAGATCCATCTTGTTTCTACCCTTTCTACTATCTTAGTATAGTTACCCTCTGTCTGATGGTTTAATCTGTTCCAATCCCAAAACCTCAATGACGCCTATATGTCTTGCTTCCAGGAAATGATCTACCACCGGTATAGATTTCTTATTTCTTATATTCGATTTATGCTCTTGAATACGCTGTTTAAGAGGTCTTATTGTTTTGCCGATATATATCTTATCACATGGGCATTGTAATACATAAATCACTCCTGCTGAGTCACATGTTATTAACTGTCTAATCTCATATTCCTTATTATTATATGGATGTTTGTATTTCTGTTTCTTACTGGTATGCCCACATACTGAACATCTACCGCAGGGCACCATACCTGGTTGTAACGGACCCAGTAATAACTGTCTATTTTCAGGAACCTTACCCTGCTTGTGGTCAGTATGTACTAGTTTGTCTTTCAAAGTCCCTACTCTTTTCTCTGCTATTCTAGGATATTCTTGAAAACATTTTCTCCATCAGGTAATCTTTTAAAATAGACCAATGCTTCTTATTATTTTCTTATTTCTCCCATCTTATGATTGTGTTTCATACTTAGAACTATAGGTCTATCAGATTGTATATTCCTTCCACTGCTTAATGTTTCTGTTTGGGTTATTCCCATTACTCTTCTTTTAGCCTGAGTTATAATTTTCTTATTATACCCACGTTCCCTAAATCTGTTGGACACCACCTCTAATTCGGTTTCAAAATCCTGTTCCTCCCCACAGTTCCTACGAACACGCATAAACTGTGAGAAAGGAATACTTCTAATTAATTGTTCTGCATGAAAGCTTTTAGCATGTAAAACTGTATTCCTTGAGGTTTCCTTCCTGAATAATGTAGTTACAAGCCCCCCCACCCCCTTTACTACCCTTACATCTAAAAAAGGTATTGAAGTTACACTATAATCCATTGTAAATTTCAAATTGGTATTACAGGAATTCAAATATTCAAAAAAAGATAAGAGATCACTTTCTGTTCCCAGCCACAACACAAACAAATCATCTTATCTCTTTATATAATCTAATGAATCCAAAGAAGTTATTATTTTGTTCATCCAATATAAAAGTATTCTCAAATTCTGACATATATGCATTGGCATATGCGAAGCCATGGTAGTTCCCATGGCCGTGCCTCTTATCTGTTTGAAATAGGCTTTCTCAAATCTGAAATAACTATTCATAAGAATAAATTCCGCCAACATTAATAGTGTACCTGTCCTCGGATGTAGTCCCCTTTCTCTACAATCCAGCATCTTTCCTATAGTTGTAATACCCTCTTGATGTGGTATAGATGTATATAAATCTGATATATCTAGGGTTACCAACAACATTGATCTTTTCTCTTCCTCTGTCAAATTCACCTCCCTCAGAATATTAATAAAATGTGTGGTATCTCTTATATAGGTAGGGATTCCCTCTATCAATGGTTGTAAATGCAAATTCAAATAATTTGAAATTGGTTCAAATATGCTAGAGACTCCTGATACTATTGGACGTCCTGGGGGATCCATCTCATTTTTATGTATTTTTGGCAAAGTATAAAAGATTGGGGTCCTTGGAGACCTCTGTATCAGAAGTTCCCCTTCCCATTCCTTTAAAAAATTACCAAGTGTCAGTTCCTCTATTAACCCTATAAGTTCTCCTTTGATTTTATTTAAGGGGTCCAAGTCTAACTCCACATAATTTCTGGAATCTTCTAATAGCCTCTTACATATTTTTTGATAGTGTTCATAATCCAGTACTACAATACCACCTCCTTTGTCAGCTGGTTTGATCACGATACTGTCATCATTTTTTAGAACATTCAAGGCCTGTCTTTCCATATGTGTAAATTATCATAAGGTGTTCTTCTTTCCTTCTCAGTTTTAAATAAATCAAATATCTCCTCCTAACTATCTCTGCATATGTTTCAACGCAGGACATTGTCCTGCTATTGGGTTATAATCAGATCTTATACCCAAGGCTGTTTTTACCTGTCTTTGATAATCAATCATTTGTATGGTATTACTATATTGTGCTCTCAGACGTAATGTTCTAAAAACAACTGCAGGTCACATTCCAATTCAAACATGTTTACTCAACGTCGGTGCAAATGAAAGCCCTTTCATTAAGATTTGCATTTCTATGTTGTTTAAATGCCTTCTACTTAAATTAAAAAATAGGTATTATTTCTGATAGTACTCTCTGTTTGGGATGAGTATCCTCGCCCTCTGCCTACTCCTCCTCCCCGCCTGTTCTTCCCTGCTCTGCACCCTCTTCTATTCCAGTTCTGTTTCTCATTGTATATCTGGGTTCTCTCTGTTCCTCTGTTCTGATTTGGCCTGACGAATCTCTGTGGTGTTGGCCTGGTCCAGTGGCCACCACCTTGCTACTTGCTCTCCCCCACTGTTGTGTGGCACCATGCCGGTGACAGTGTACCTGTTCTGTATGCTTGTCACGGGCCTGTGTGGGGTGTGCCCTGTGCTTCTGGGTGCTGTTCTATATGCCCAGTCCTGGTATTGTGCCTGATTCAGCCACTGTTGTGCCTTTGGCCACTCTGGTTTATCCCTTTGGTCATGTGTCCCTCTCTCCTTTGTCCCACTGCATTGTCCCCTGTTGCTCCCATGTGCATTGCTGGGTTGCTCCATATTCACTGTTCTGCTCCCCTGGGTGGTTGTGCGCATCCTTGATGTGCTGGCACATCTCCACCTGCGCCATACCCTTAACACGTGATTCAGAGTGGGGTTGCACATGGTGCATCCCATGGCGCATCCCTTTGTGCATCACTCTGCATTTGGTGGGCGCATCCTATTTGCACCAGCGCATCTCATTTGTACCCAGTGCATCTCTTTTGTTAATCCTGCCCAGTGTGTTTAATTTAGTGAATCAGGAACTCAGTTATAACAATGTTCAGAGCAGATCAGATTTGTAATAATAGTCATAGTAATAATAACAAGAGATAAAAACTCACAAGCATAAGCTGAATGTGCACGTGTGAGTTTATTCATCCATCAGTGCTGAAGCAGTTCACAAGGCTGCACTGACAACAATTTACATTGCTTCAAGCTTCCAATTTCTTAATGTATATTCTGTCTGTGGAAAAAACATACAACAAATATATGCTTCACAGATTCCTTGTGTATTTAATGCTTTTTGTGTTTAAATAACCATCTCAGTGACAGACCATTGACATTTTCTCTGAAATACCTTGGCAAGAGTGTGCCTGTCAGAAAACCTGTCATGCTCTATGGCACAGTTTTTTTGCCCCACTCCCTCATACCCAGTCAAAGCTCAAATCTGCACATGCTTCCCATCTAAGGATAGAAGCATGCAAATGGACTGTCATAGACCAAAGTAAAAAGCACAAACTACAGAAAAACATACATTTTTAAAAACTACAAATACATATGTACAGCACAGCACAAACGCAATACTCTGGTTCTAAGGGGAACACAAACAACACTCAATACACTAACCCTTTAAACCCAGGGAAATGGCCACGCACTGCTCTCACTGTAGCCCACAGCATGAGTTCCAGCTGCAGCTGCAGAAGTCAAGAAGTCCCACTGTTCTCATACAGAGAACATGGGCAAACAGCTACTCTTGCTAAGCTGGGCACCCTGGATTTTGGGTGCCCAGAAAATGTATTTCTGTCAAATAAAAAAAAAAGTAAACAGCAAACACCAGCATCCAGCTAAATGGGTCCTGTTTAGCTAGGTTCAGGTGTTTGTTTTTAAAGACATTGGACCAGATATTCAAAACTTTGTGCTTGGCGAAAACCGTTTGCACAGGGTTAACGATGGGTTTGCACAGTCTGCTATATTCAAAAGGTCAAATAGCGCTGGCAAACTGCATTAGCACCAGGCAAAAGTATAATGTATGCAAGGGGAAAACCGAAGGGGCATGTACATGAATACTAGTGCAATGCTACACTCAGCGCATTAGCGCCACACAAAGTGTTGTTGCACAACGTAGCATGACACTTTGCATGGTGCAAATTACCACCCAGGAAAAGGTCATTTTAACTCTGGGCAAACCAGCGTTGTGCGACTTTGTGGCTTTGCATGATTTTGCATGACTTTTGCGTGGCTTTGCGTGACCTTAACCAGTAAATATTAAACATAAAAAGAAACCAGACATGGAAGACACATGCTGCACATTGATGGCACCTCCAATGATGCCATCATCTTCCAATGGTCTCATCCATGCCAGGCAGTAAATGGTGACCCGGCACCCAGTGGACACCATGGCAGTGTGTTCATACAGCACACACCTGCAGACCACCCTTTGGTGGACAACAGAATCCAACGCACACATGCAGCACTGGGGTCGTTGAGGGTGTACAGGTGGCCAGTATGCACCACATACTGGGTGTTGCCACAAGGCTGGGACAAGCCACACAGTGCAAATGGTCGAGTGTTGGGAATATCCCAACATCAGTGTGCCTGTCTGATGGTATGCACCCCCTCAGCCACATACTGCACTGTACAGACACCACAGCACACACAGCCAGCCATGTTATGTCACTGTGAGGATTCCATGTCAGTGGTGCAGCATCTGTAGGTTGCACAACAGCATAACAGTAATGTCCACTGTCAGTACACACCAGCAAGATGGGCCTGTCACTGTGCAAAAAGCAGTCATTGATGCCCTACACACCACAGGCATTGCTGTGTTCTCACACTACTGGCACCTCTTGTTACTGTAGTGTGTCTGCTGTGCACTCAGCAAGAACTACGGTTTGGCAATTGCATGCAGCACCACCACCTGTGCCTGTGCTGTGTAGTCCCCTTGGGCACAATATTCTACGTGGTTCTATACAGATGTAGCCTGAAGCTACCACCATTCACTTTCAGACTGACCTACAGGTGGAACTGTGGACAGACCCAGCCAGCCCCTATACTTCAATACTGACCTACAGGTGGAGCTGTGGGACCCTACAATAGCGCTGGGTAAACTGCATGCAAATCAGGACATAATGAGCTGCTACTCTGGATGTTTGCCCTCAGGCTGCCTATGTAGGCTCATTTGTATGTCACTTTTGAATATAGCAAACTTTTGCCCCAGGCAAATGTGACAGCACTGGGAAGATGGTTTAGCTCCATGCAAAACCTGCGCAAATGTGACTGCGCCACGCAAACATTTTGGAAACATGGTACATTTCTGCAGAATTTCACATGCACTGGTGCTTGCATCTTTAATGAATCCACGCCTTTGCTAGCACACACATTAGCCACATAGTTCACCTTTACCTTCCTTCACATCGCTGTGCGCTGGGCTGCTGTTGTGGTTTGCACTTCCTGGTTGCTATATTCAGAGCTGTCTTATTTCCCGGGCTATTTTTGCACTGCACTGCACTCCCAGCCCAGCTTGCCTGGATTCCTTGGCACGCTATATTCAGCAGCTTTAGCACCGTGGCTATTCCTTTTGAATATAGTGGGCTATTGGGTCCAGGCTAATTTAACATGCTGGGCAGTGCTAATTTAGCCACAGGGCAAAGTTTTGAATATCAGGCCTATTATTTTTATGTACTTTAAATGTTTGTAAGCTTAAAAAGTAAAAAGAAAATTATAGCCACATGAAAAAGGAAAATTTCCTTATGAAAAAGGATTAGCCCCATATGAAAAAGGATAGTTTTTTTGTATGGCCCAAATTCTTTTTTCATTTCAAGCAGCTATTCAAAAGACTGCACTGAGCATGCTCAGAACTGAAATTTTAAAATTTAATAACTTTGGAACAGATTAATATTTTTTTACTACACCAGCAAAAGGCACATCTGTGGGCCAAGCCCTTTCTACCCTGAAACTTTTGGACCACAATTCCAAACCATCTGAGTGCAAAACGATGACAAAAAAAAAAGCACAAATCAGCTATTTTGTTTTTCACCATACGCATCTCAGAATCCACACATCCAACCAGAACCAAACTTGGCACTTCATGAGACCTACCCCTTAAGACTATGCATAAAAAAATTCATTCAAATCCATTGAACATTTGCAAAGATATTAAAGTGCAAAGTTTGAGGTTTAACATAGAAACCCCCTGCTCAACCCTAACTATAGTGGTGCTACTGCACCACTATTATATATATATTCATTGCAAAAAGCTTCATTTCATGTATCAGTTAGGGTTAAAGTGATAAAAGTGGGGAAATGAGATGTTAGGGTTGAGCTCCTAACCCCACCACCCCATCCTCCACAGACCGACAGATGCTGGGGTGTGCCATGGGGTCATAAGCCCCAACTCTCACCCCATTCCATGTGTAAACAGGTTGACATGGTACAGCAAAGGAGAATGGGGTGAGAGTTAGGCCTCATGGCATACCCCGACATCTGTCGGTCTGTGGAGGATGGGGTGGTGGGGTGGTGGGAGAATTAGGGTCTCAACCCTAAGATCTAATTTTCCCACTTTTGTCACTTTAACCCTAACTGATGCATTAAATGATGTTTTTTTGCAATGTATTTCCTTACTTTTTTGAGAAAGTGTAATATAACTAGTAAATAGTATCTGTTGGTGGGAGGCCCACCAAGCTACTCATTTGTGCATAATGATATGCGTCTGGGGGAGCACGGGCCCTCTGTGCCCTGTGCTCCCACTTACACATAGCTATGAAGCTGTACAGCAGCCCTATAGGGCAAGGAACCCTTGTAACACTAATTTGCCAATATCTTGGGAACCGTAGCAGCTAGGGAAAAAAATCAAGTTTCATTGTAATCATGACAGTGAGACGTCCACGCAATATACATCATTCAAATCCATTTCTGGCATCATTTATGTGATATGGGCACCAAAAAGCACTGTGGGTGCTAACTTTGTGGGGTTAATACTGGCCCACGGACCTGAAAATGAGCAATTTGAATACTGTTTTCCAAATATCTCAGTAACCGTACAAGGTAGAAAAGAAATTCAAAATTCATGGTATTCATGGCTTTCCAACCTAGGGGTCTAAGAATTTTTGCAACATAAAATCCATATCCCAAACAGTTTTCGAAATACGGGCGCTGAAAGGAGCGACGGGTGCCGCAATGTTATTCTATGGGAAAAATCTTAACTTCATGATGTTATATCTATGGAACCGCTTAACTTTCCAACATCTAAATAGCATAATTCACATCTCTAGGGCATCCCCTTAATACTCTGAACATTGCAAGTCAAAAGACCAAACCTTTAAGTTACAATGCAAGGGGAATGTTTATAAATTCCTAGTTCACGAGGTAGCAAAATCCCAACCGTCAGATAAACCTCTATCCAGGAGCTGTCAAAATCTTCATCCGCGAGAAGCCCTTGACTGCCAGATTTTGGCCATCTGGTCCCTAAGTGATGGTCAAGGATTTTGCTAACTCCAAACAGGATCGCGTGGCAGAACTATAATTTTGATATCTAGCAGACTGCAATTTTGTCACCTCGAAATAGGACCCAAAACGATCCCCTTTATTGAGCTGACCAAATCCTAATCCATCACCCAATCCTCTTTCACAAGGTAACAAAATCCGTGACCGTGAGTCAATCCTTGTCCGCAATGAAGGGCCGTCTGGTCACAAAGTGAGGGTCAAGGATTTTGCTGCCTCACTAAAGAGGATCAGCTCACGGACTAGGATTTTGACAGCTCACAAAATCCTAGTCCGTGAGCCGATCCTCTTTCATGAGGCAGCAAAATCCTTGACCGTCAGCTTAGTCCTTGTCTGCAAGAAGGGCCATCTGGTCACAAAGTGATGGACAAGGATTTTGCAGCCTTGCAAAAGAGGATCGGCTCACGGACTAGGATTTTTTGTCACCTCACAAAAGAGAATCATTAGCAAGTCACGGTCAAGGAAGTTTTAAATTTCAAAAGGCTATTTTTTGGACAAAATGAAGCAAACCAAAGGTATGGGTTTATAGAGGGTGTCATGCTGAACAAAACCCATGCCTCATTACAACAAAAGTCACCATGGAGAAAGCTATGACATTTTGTTTGGGAGGAAAAAATGAAAACAAGATGGTGGCTCAGGGACAAGGAATTTTCTGATGAACAAGGATTTTAAGGTACTCAGGAAAGGGAATCAGATGCTGGGATGTCTAGGAAGGACTCTTAAGAGTAGAGAGGGGTCCAGATGCCCCTGTACAGCTCATTGGTGAGACCACACATTGAATACTGTGCAGGTTTGGACTCCCCATGAAAAGCAATTAACAAACAGGTTGGAGAGACTGCAGAGAAGGGCAATGAGAATGGTAAGAGGGACTGATGGTTTGACATATATTGCTACTTGAGAAGCTCAATATGTACCCATTAGCATATAGGAGACTCAGGGGAGATCTATGCCTGGTCTATATAGGGAGGCAGCACAGTGCAGTGGTTTAAGGCTCTGAGCTGCAAATCTGGAGATCTGGATTTGAATCCCACAGCCCCCACTTGCATATACTGTGTGACCCTAAGCAAGTCACTTAACTTCCCTGTGCTCCCAGGTCACATCTGTAAACAAGCTTTCAGCTTAGTGTGCCACTCCTGGTTAAACAATTGAAAAAAAAATAAGGCTTTTCAGTGCCCAGACCTGTGGGAATGTTTTCACTCACCATTAGGAATACTGGAAGGACAACCAGGGGACATCATTGTAGACTGACGGGAGAACATTTTAGAGAAAATAAGAGAAAACAGTGGTTTAGCCAAAGGGTGGTAGATGAATGGAACAGGTCACCTTCTAATATTGTGCAGAGTGATACTACTGACATCTTCAAGAGATGACATGATAGCTACATGACCGACCAAGAAAGAACTGTTACAGGGGAAGTTAGGGTAATGGTTATATCCTATTGGCCTCTTAAGGCTTTGGACTACAAAAGTTCCTATGATTCCTATGAAGTTCTTATGATTCTAGATAAATATGTCTAAATTAAACTCATAATTTTAAGATAAGAATAAGATAATAATTCAAAACAGATATGATAAACATGTTAAAGCAATAACTAATTCTATCCTGTTTTGAGTGAGAGAGTCTGAGAGGATTTATCCTTTAGTTGTCCTGAAACAGGATTAAATGGAACATGACCAGGTTTGGGGTCCGTTACCTACACCCCTGGAGAAGTATTGTCCTCCATAATCTCAAATAAATTCCAAAATATGGAAAAAGAGGCCATAAGTGGCAAATAAATAGAGAAAATACCTCTCATACTCTCAAATACAATGTACAATATTATAGCAATCATAAAGTGTGGCACTGCATCATAGTTTCACAGAGTTTAAATAACCAATCTTTCCAAAACTGCAGAATCATGAGTAAGGCTATAATATTTTCACGGAGAAAAATGGGATTGTTCATGGCTCCTGCACAGGAAAAAACAATTTTTTTCACAGAAAGAACCAGGGCAATGTTTGATTCAAAACATTATGTTGGGAACTATGGTCCCATAGGGGGTTCCTCAAGAATGACACAGTGCTATTGGCCCCCCAACCTGCAGCTCCCCCCCAACACCTCCCCCAAGAATAGCAAAGGCCCAAACTGAGGAAAAGATAGCCAACTCGGTTAAGAAGGGGGATAAAACCTTTTATAGGTACATTAGGGAGCAAAGAAAGACAAAGGCAGAGATACTGAGGCTGAATAAAGAGGAAGGTGGTTGGGCAGAGAGCGACACTGAAAAAGCAGAGATACTGAATGAATACTTCTGCTCAGTATTCACAATAGAAAAGCAGGGGGGGAGACCTAATCCAGTCAATAGAAGCACTCTGGGAGTTATTAGTCCTTTCACAGATGAAAGGGTTCTGAAAGAACACTTAAAACTGAAGGTGGATAAAGCAATGGGGCCTGATGTGATTCACCCCAGAATTCTAAAAGATCTAAGGGAAGAACTAGTAACACCACTGACTATCCTTTTTAATAAATCATGGGTGGATGGTGTGGTACCTGAGGACTGGAGAAGGGTGGATGTGATTCCCCTTCACAAAAGTGGGAGCAAGACAGAGGCAGGAAAGTATAGACCTGTCAGTTTGACCTCAGTGATAGGGAAAATGATGGAATCACTTGTGAAGAAAAGAATTGTTGAGTACCTAGAGGCCAGTGGGGCACAGGACCCAAGGCAGCATGAATTCACAGCAGGAAGGTCTTGTCAAACAAATCTAATTGATTTCTTTGACTGGGTGACCAAAGTAGTGGACCAGGGAGGGGCTGTGGACCTGGCCTACCTAGACTTTAGAAAGGCATTTGACACAGTCCAGCACAAAAGATTAATAAACAAATTAGCCAGCCTTGGAGTGGGTCCCAGGGTGGTAGTCTGGGTAAAACACTGGCTGGACAACAGGACACAGCGGGTAATAGTAAATGGAGTCCACAGTGAAGAAAGGAGGGTTACTAGTGGGGTACCACAGGGTTCAGTACTGGGGCAGTCCTTTTTAATGTCTTTATAAGTGACATTGCAGAGGGACTGGAAGGGAAGGTGTGTCTCTTTGCAGATGACACAAAGATCTGCAACAGGGTTGATACACAAGGTGGGGTGGAAAGGATGAAAAGGGACTTGGCAAGGTTGGAGGAATGGTCAAATGTATGGCAGCTTAGATTCAATGCAAAGAAGTGCAAAGTAATGCACCTGGGAAACAAAAACCCAGGGCAAGAGTACACAATGGAGGATGAGATACTGAAAACAACAAAATGGAAAGGGACCTGGGGTAGTCATATCAGATGACCTAAAGGTGGGCCAGCAATGTGAGAAGGCAGTAAGGAGGGTTGGGGGATACTGGGATGCATAGGGATAGGCATCACCAGTAGAAAACAGAAAGTTGTTGGCCCTCTGTACAGACAGTTGGAAGACCACATCTGGAGTACTGTGTACAGTTCTGGAGACCCCATCTCCGCAAAGACATAGACAGGGTGGAGGCTGTCCAGAGGAGGGCAACCAAAGTGGTGCAGGGTCTGCACCAGAAGACATATGAAGAAAGACTAGCCGGTGGTCGAGAGGGCCATCGAACATCCTGCCCTCCCCCAAAACAGACCCGCATTGAAGCCGGTGACTGCTGCAGCCAGTGGTCGAGAGGGCCATGGAGCATCCTGCCCTCCCCCGAAACGGACCCGCATTGAAGCCGGTAACTGCTGCAGGAATACCACCAATTATTAAGACCGATCAATCGTTTTCAGAAAACTCCAGTCGCGTGTGTGGGACAAAGGACTGTATGCTTTAGGTGCCATTTTCAAATGTTTTTGGTCGGCTGAGCAATGGAGATAGTTTATTCAATTGCAACTTTCTAATAGTAATCAGTGTTTGTTTCCTCTTTACTGGGGGGACTTTAATTTGCTAACTTCAGTTGAGCTATGTATCATTCTCCCTTGGGGGTTACCTTAACTTAATTTTGGTGTTTCATCTGTATAAAAGCGCCACAAATACTCGAGCTTGTGCCTAACTCACTGGGCCTCCTTAATTCAATTTAGCCATTGCATGCTACAGGGCTCTTTCCCCACAGAGGAGATCCTAACCTCTGGGCTCCTGCCTATGGGCTGTAAACTGCTGGTGAAAGAACTAGGACTTATTTTTGAACCCACAGCATGTTTAAGCAAGTCAAAGTGAATCAACTCCAGTAATTGTTTGTACCTTATGCGATTTCTACAGTAGTGATCAGCTAGGTATTTCTATATAGTAAGAATCTCAGCAGTCATCTAAATAGCGTAGCAGTGCTTGTTACCACCCAATGTGAGTTAGCGATATTGTGGAAGCCAAAAAGACTTGTTTCATTTCAGAAGCCAATTTTTAGGAAGTAACCAAACAAACACTGTTACCTGATTTAGCCTAAGCCTGCCCCCTTCCCCTGACCCAGTAGCATTTAGCAAATACCAAGTCAGCAATCTGTGGAAGCTCCGCCAGCCCCTCCTTCTCCTACCTGATATAATCTGTTCCATTTTGTCTCCTTTCACAGCCAGTGGTCGAGAGGGCCATCGAAGCATCCTGCCCTCCTGAAATGGACCGCATTGAAGCCGCGACTGCTGCAGGTAAACCACCAATTATTAAGACCGAGCAGCCCGTATTCAGAAAACTTCCAGCCACGTGTGGGACCCGCCCGATGCAGCGCCCAGCTTCCTCAGTGTACTCCGCTTTATAGGCTGTAGCTGCAGAAATAACCAATCAGCTCATTTCTTCATATGCAGGTTATACAGTCTAGACACTAGTGACTTCCCATTCACTTCCCAGCTATCTTAACCCAGCATCTCGTCATGCTGCCACTGCAAATTACACTACTGAGTCTACTCATCCCCTTAACATCCCTTCCACCTTCTATCTACCCTGAAGCACTTTATCTCCCTGCTACAGGCCTCACCTGGGCAACTTCTGCCCCCTCCCACACTACCCACATCCCTGGCCCATTCCCTCATGCCACATTAATAAATTGGGGCCTAGGCGCTACCGTCCTGTCACCTTCATTCCATGCTGGGCTGTCAGTTTTACACTCATCGACTTCAAAAATCTTTTCACTAACCCCACCACAGCTATCAACCTCCTACAAGGCAAGTTGGACTTCGTTGGTAGCAAAACAGTTAATTTCACTACTGATACTTCTAGCAGGGGACATTGAATCAAATCCTGGACCACCTGTCCCCCACCTTAACAACAACTCCTACCCCACCCCATCCCTCCAACTACCACGTGGGCTAAAAATTATGCATCTTAACATATGCAGTATCTTAAATAAAATCACCCCCCCTTCAACCGTACATCCTCTTCCTACGCCCTGACATCCTTATTATCTCTGAAACATGGCTAAAACCCCATAACCTGGATGCAGAATTATCCATCTCTGGCTACTCCCTCACTCGACATGACCGCCCCGACAGAAAGAAGGGTAGGGGCATTGCCATGTTCATCTCCTCCAAACTACAATTCGCACCAGTCCAACTTCCCAAACCAACACACATCCCATTGACTCTCTCCTGCTCAATATATCACTCCCCCACTCTATCCCAATATATGTAGCAGGGTCCTACTGCCCCCCAGACACCCCCCTGCATGTCATCCCTAGAACACCTAGGCAACCTAAAATCGCCGCTTCAGAGGCGAACTATACATACTTGGGATTTCAACAATAACTGGCTCTCAATACTAACTCTAAGCTCAAAACCAAGCATCTGCACTAAACCTATCCCAACAAATCATGGAACCCACTCCTTGAATCATAAGCCTCTTAACCACTCTCTCCTTGACTGGGCCCTCACCACACACCCCCATCAAGTCCTAAAAGCTGGAATCCTACCTGATTCCCTAAGTGACCATCACATGATTTATATAGTAAGGAAAATATTCAAGCCCCAGGTGCTGCCCCCACGCATACTGCTCACCAGGTCCTACAAATCACTAGACCTTGCTGCACTCCTACGTGATCTATCTAACACTGATTGGTCATTCATCCAACACACTGCCTCCATTGACACGGCACTGGAATTTTTCAAATCTAAATTCCTCGCAACCTGGGACTTCTATGCTCCTCTCAGACGAGCCCGAATAAGGAGCACCCACCTTCCCTGGGTAAACACAACCATCATCAAGCAACTCCATGATAGGGACAAGGCCTGGAAATCTTACAAGGCGAGGGGAACACAGGCAACACTCCATCACTACCGCACACTCAGAAATGTATGCACTAGGATAATTCGTCAGGCCAAAGCAAACTACTTTAAGGTCTCTTTCCACTCTAACCTCAACCACCCAGCTAAATTCTGGAAAACAATGAAATCGCTGCTCTCGCCACTTCCCAGCCACCCACCCCTGCCCTTAATGTCACTGGTTCCATGGTCACTGACTCGGGTGATGTGGCCTCAGGTTTCAACTCATTTTTCACAAACTGTGCCTCCTCCCTTCTATCCACAAATCCGCACCCCCATGACCCCTCGTGCCACCTCCACCCCAGTCCTCCTGTTTCTCATTTCACCTAGTCTCCACCACCGAAGTACTAACAGCCCTGTGATCACTCAACCCTTCCAAAGGCAAATGCCCCCCCAGCCTCGACTCCAAAATGCTATACTTATCTGCCCCAGCCATCGTCTCCCCACTGGCCTCCCTCTACAATCTCTCTTTCTCTCTTGCCAAAATACCAGCTGAAGGAAGCATGCTACAGTAATTCCTCTCCCTAAAGGTGGTGACCCCTCCTTGCTAGGCAATTATCGACCTTTTTCTCTGCTCCCTATTCTAGCCAAAGTTCAGGAACAACTTGATCTCTCCCAACTATCTGCCTTCCTCGACTCCTCCTCCTTTCTCTTACACTACCAGTCTGGCTTCCGGAAATCACACTCCACAATTTCCTCCCTTCCAAGATTAACAAAGGACATCCCCACTGGCATGGACAAAGGACATGTCACCTCAGCTATTTTCATCGACCTAGCTAAGGCTTTTGACACGGTCTCCCACTCTCTCCTGTTATCCAAACTTGTCCTCGTCGGCCTCTCAGGTGAGGCCACCAGCTGGTTCTACTTGTACCTGGCAGGGAGGCAACAAGCAGTTAGAATTGGATCACACACCTCTGCCCCACTCCCTGTTACAACAGGCATTCCCATTCCATGCCCTATTGAATAATGCGGCTTGTCAGACTGGCCTCCCTGTCACACCTCCAGTGGATGCCTATCGATTCCTCAATTATGCACTACCGTTGCTTCAATGTAATCCATGGGGTAACCCCCAAAAAGGGTCTCAACCAGTCATGTATTTCTTATGCCCCATGCTCCAGTCTTGGCTCTATAGTGCCCCCTTATACCTGTCCATCAAGCTGGCACTCTGTGACAAGTTATTAAGCCATAGTCCAGCCTGGACCATCTCTAAATATTGGACCCCGAGCAAGAAGAAAGCCCTCTGGCTGTTCCCTCCTCCTATCACTCAAAGCCCTCATTAAACTATTCTTCTTCTTGCTGATCTGTGCTGGCAATGTTGAAATTAATCCAGGAGCCCCAGAAGGCTTCATCTCCCAGCAGACCTAGCCTCCATTAAAGGTCTAAGCTCTTCACATCAATGCATGCAGCCTCCTAAAAAAGATCTCACTAATACAGGCCTGGGTTGCCCACACCTTGCCAGACTTTCTGGTAATTTCTGAGACATGGCTTAAACCTGCAACAAATGATAGGGAGATAAATCTACCCAATTACCAGTTATTCAGATCAGACCGCCTGTCAAGGGGCGGTGGAGTGGCCATTTATGTTAAATCGAATATTTCTGCATCTTGCCTTAGTGTAACATCATTGCCTAAAGAATTCAAATGCTTATCCCTTAAAATAGCTCTCCCCAATATGACAGATTTTCAACTGGTTGGCTGCTACAGGCCCCTCTGCCGGCCTTAAACTCCTAATCCATTTGGGAAACATAATTAAATTGGGCCCTGAGGACACCATTATTTTAGGTGACCTGAACTTAAACTGGCTCTCCAATGCATCTGCACCCTAGTATCTTTTTGTGACACGTGGGTTTACTCAATTAATAGATGAACCGACAAGAATTAACTTAAAAACAAAAGTAACAGCACCCTACTTGACATTATGTTGGTAAACAAACCTCATCTGTTTTCACATGCTGGAGTGCTATTCAGTGACATAAGTGATCACTGTCTTATAGCAGGGATAAGATCATCAGTCAAGCCAACCAACCTGCAAAATTCCTCCCAAGAAGGTCTAAAAAACCTTAACATTGAAGGATATCTCCACCATCTATGTCATTCTATACGCTGGCAAGAATTACCATACAGCTTCTGTGGACAGCTACAAGTGTTAAATGAATAATCATAGGTGCCTCAATACTCATGCACCATTCACTAGTGTTAGAACAAAAGCAAATCTTGCCACTGGTTTTCTCGACCTTAAATTTGCATTGCTTGCTAGAGATAAGCTCTGAAAAGGGCAAGAAAGACCAAGGATCCATATGACTGGCTGCAGTTCAGAAAAGCCAGAAATAGCTGCACCAAAAAGTGAGAGATGCCAAGGCTGCCTTCTATACATCTGAGCTTGATGCCTCCTACCTTAACCCAGCCATTCTGGGCACCATCAAGGGATCCTAGGGCAGGATTCTAGCACTTCTTTGCCATCCCAAGTGCACCTTAATAATGTTGATATCACTGACAAGCGTGAGATTTTAGATGCATTACAATCATTTCACTACGGTTGGCCTAGCTTTGACCCTCTCCAACAAATCTAATGCTCACAACTTAAATTCCAGTCTATCGATGGCCAGAAGGCTGCTTCTTCATCCTCCTTCAAGCCAATTTTATTAAAACAAGTAGAAGACCTATTGCTGCATCTAGACACCAATAAAAGTGCAGGTGCAGACTCTCTGGACCCCTACTTTCTAAAATTGCATTACATGCCATTGCAGTTCCCCTAACTCATCTTTTAATCTGTCCTATCCACTGGCTCTATTCCTTCATTGTGGAAGACAGCACAAGTGTTTCCCCTCCTTAAATCAGGGGACCCCATGGATCTCAACAATTATAGACCTATATCCATCCTACCAGTGCTGTCCAAAATGTTAGAAAAACTAGTGAGCATCCAACTAAGAGACTACCTCGATGCTAATAATCTCCTTAACCCTGCTCAATCTGGGTTTAGGACCAGACATAGTACCATTTCTGCATTAGCAAAAGTTACAAATGACTGGCAAACTGAGTTAGACAAAAAAAACAGCATCTGTGCTGTATTTCTGGACCGAAGCAAAGCCTTTGATACAGTGGATCATGAGCTGCTAATCCCTCACTGCACTCTCTAGGCCTAGATCCAACCTCTCTTAAGTGGTTCAGATGTTACCTCACTGATAGAGTGCAGCAGGTGAAAAATGAAGACGTATCCTCCTCAAAACCACTCCTAAGAGGAGTACCTCAAGGATTCATCCTGGGCCCTATCCTTTTTGCCATTTACATCAACAACATTGATTCCAACCTCACTAAAGCCAATGTTCACCTTTTTGCAGATGATACTGTCTTATATGTCAGTAATCCCTCACCATCAAAGGCCTGTGAATTACTACAATCAGAGTTCTCCCTGCTGCAACACCAATTACTTGAAAATAAACTCCTATTAAATGCCAAGAAGACAAAAGCTATGTTCTTTTCCACCAATATATATTCTACTACTCTCTCACCAAACATCCTTCCCCAACTATCCACCATCCTTGGAGAAAGTCTTGACTATGTTGATAAATTCAAATATTTAGGGTATGGATTGATAACAAACTTGATTACACTCAGCATATTGAGGGCTCCTGAAAAACTCAGACAGAGGCTTGGCCTTTTCTTCAGAATCAAACATTATCTAACCAGAGAGTCAAACAGAGACTAATCCAGGCCTCATTTCTATCTCTCATCGATTATGCAGATTTTCTATATGGCCACTGTACTATGTCCTATTTAAGTAAACTGGATACCTTGTACCATAGAGCTCTAAGATTCATCACAGATCTTCCCTTCAACACTCACCATTGCTCTCTCTATACTGCTGTTGGCTGGACATCCTTACACCTTAGGAGGAACAAAAATGCTGCTTTATGGATTTACAAAGCTCTGTCAAACAAACTTCCATCCTATATTTCAGATTGCTTTACTCTGGCTACATCTAGGTCATATGCCCTAAGAAGCAATAGCCTCATCACCTTGAAGATACCAAAAGCCTGTACCCGCATGGGAGATCCGCAATCAGCTACTTTTAGCATCTGCCTGGAATTCTCTGCAGAAAACCCAAAGTTGAACACCTTTATTCCTATAGCATCCTTTAAAAGCTTTACACAAGTCTCTTCCGAAATATGCAACTGCTTTCACAAAGCCTAGTCCCTTCTTACCCTCTACCCCTTTTCTTTTTATCTCCTTTGATATGCTTTTGCTAAACCTTAGCTATAACATCTCCTGCAATTCATTGCCATTTCCTTTGTATTCCCCATCTCTATTTGTAAGCAACTATCCAATTACAACACACCAGACCAGTTCCACATTCCAATACCTTACCAATACTTTAGTCAAATCTGTCTGATTTACTCTGCTTTGGGGCCCAAAACCACTAGCTACCTTGCTTGTATATATGTTTATATTACTGTACCTGTTTATTTTAAAGTTTGTTTTTTCTCTCTCTATTTGTATATGTATGTTACTGTACCTTTATGTTGTTTTGACCTATCAGGTCCATCTTGTAAATGAGCTTCGCTCAATGCTGTCCGCCTGAATAAATAAAGATTTTGATTGATTGATTGATTGATTGATTGATTGATTCCCCAAGGCTCGGTCCTTGGCCCGCTACTCTTCTCTATCTTTCTAAATGACCTGCCCTCAGTGTGTCCTCTCTCATCCGTACACATGTATGCTGACAACACTGTGCTATATGTAACAGGTCCCTCCCCTGCTAGTGTCATCCAGACTCCAGGAGGATTTTAACGTAATCCAGCTCTGGTTCCACCCTAACCAGCTATTTCTCAACCCAAAGAAAACTGTCTCACTCACCTTTGGGACTAGGCAAAGGCTTTCTCAGGCCCTCCCCCCCATCTTCTACACTTTAAATGGGACCCACTTGGAGTCCTACACCTCGTTCAGATACCTCAGGGTTTGGCTCGATCAGCACCTCAACTTCTCTGACCATATTGAAGCAATCCTCAAAAAACTTCACCCGAAACTGGGAGCCCTTTATTGGAATAGAAGCTGCATTCCCCTGCACACCCGCAAAGAAATAGTACAGAAAATGATACTCCCGTTGTTTGACTATGGGAACGTAGTCTATAGCTCAGCCCCTAAGTCCTCCCTCACCAGGCTTGACCCTCTTTTCCACTCTTTCTGCTGCTTTGCTCTGGACCGTCCACCCATGACTCACCACTGTGACCTCTACCGGTCTCTAAATCTGCCTTCCTTACAGGATCGGAGAATGGCTCATTGCGCTAGGATAACAGCGAAATACTAGACCCAGTCCCTCCCCTTACCTTGCAACTACCTTCTGCTACTCTCTCTCCATAATACCGACTCAGGCTCCTCTCCCTTCTGTGTATGTCCTCCACCAAAGGCCAACAAGCTTTCAGGCACTGTATGCCTTACATTTGGAACTCCCTCCCAGCTGAGCTCAGACAGTCCACCCCCACTCAGCAGCTCAACCGTCTTCTCAGTCAGCATTTTACCACCGCCTGTTAGTGCAGCTAGCTCTGTAAGGCAGACGTTTGCCATATGGCTGTTGTTAGCCTGTCCGTTGCTTCTTATAGTTGTTGCACTTAGCCTCAGTGTTGCTCTAGTTGCACTATTAAGTATTCCCATGCCAAGAGGCATGTGTAACTGTACAATATGTTTCTCTCATTACTGCAAGGTGCTTCATTTTAATAATGTGTGTATTTTGTTTACTGGCTATCCTAACCCTCCCCCAGGGCACATCTGGAATCGAGCATTGCACCGCTCAGTATGCCTTCCTGGTGAAACTCTTAATTAAATAAATACATAAATAAAGGAGCTTAAGATGTATAGCCTCGAGGAAAGGAGGGAGAGGGGGGACATGATGGAAACTTTCAAATACCTCAAGGGAATCAATAAAGTCCAAGAGAGTAGCATCTTTCAAAAAAAGAGATGTGCAAGAACAAGGGGCACAATTTGAAGATAGAGGGGGGACAGCTCAGAGGTAATGTAGGAAGTATTTCTTCACAGAGAGTTGTAGATGCATGGAACAGCCTTCCTGAGGAGGTCATAGAGTCAAAACAGTGGGGAATTCAAGAATGCATGGGATAGACACAAAACAATTCAAGTGGGGGTAGGAGGAAGTCGGCTGTTGGTTAACTAGGATCTGCAGCTTATCCGTTAGGTAGGAAATGGGCAGATTAGGTGGACCAAGCGGTCCTTATCTGTCTCAAATTCTATGTTTTTGTGTAACACCTGGAGCCTAACATTTCAATCCTATACAGCAATCTTAGGGCTTTTCTTACTCAGACATGTCTGGGCTACTATTACTATGACAGTCTATCAAAGTAGTGTCACCTCTACTAGCACTGTAATCTAGCATCTATGGGGCAACCTCCAACCAGTCCACCAACCTCCTGGGCAGCAACCAGACACAGGCAATCATGGCTAAAATTTCAGGTTAAAGAAAAATAAGTCACAATAGGGATAAGGGGTTTGAAACTTCAAACGGTGCTGTCAAAGAGAATGTAGCAAGTGAAAAACAGTGTTAGCAGACTGATAACAGGAGAAAAGAGGTCTAATCTGTGTCTGTTCTGAAAAAACAATGCAAAAAGGGGCGAATTCACTCACATTTCTGTGTCAGTGTAAAATTCATGGTAACTGCGGTTTCACGGAAATCGTGAATACCATGCATGCCATGAATTAATTACAGCCTTAATCATGAATATTATATAAGATAGACATTATTAGGTCAGGGGAAATGTAGTAGTAGTAGTAGTAAAAAATGTATTTTTATACAGGAATAAGAAACATGTCATTTGGATTTTACAATCCAGTTTGCAAGACAGTCCTGTGCACCATCTAAGTTTCACAACAATATTATTACAACTATAAAAAGAGATAATGCAAATGTTTACCTATACACATTTACATAATATAATCTAAAGACAGACAGAGGGTAGTCCATATTATGAAACAGGTGGGGAAGGAGAAGACAAATGCTGCAGTTGGCCAGGATACGTCCCAGCCAATAAGTTATTTTAGCATTATATAAAGGATACGAAAGAGTAACATGTCTATTTTTATTTTTTTTTATTCAGGAAGATATTTCAGCACACAGAGTGTATAGCATTGGAGTATTACAGGTAGCCAGAATGTATGCCAGCAAAAAACGTTAAGTATCACATAATCCAATACATCTTCCCAATATTAAACAATTCACATCACACATATCTGAATAACAGTGTCCTATATCATCCTGTCCACTCAAGGGCTAAGCTCTGACCTTACAGATCTTTTACTTATCCAGAATCCCACCCTGCATTCACAGGTCCTAAAGAGGTGGCCCCATGATATCCAATGCCAACCCCAACCATCAAGTGTGGACCTGCCAAACCCTACATTGTAATAACAAGTGAAAGTCTCCAGAAAGAAGGAAGCAATAAGGCTAACTAGAGAAGATAGTTTACCTATCCAACTATGAACAAGTCAGTTATCCTATTTTATGCAGCTGAAATGACACACTGAGTATCCAGTGGCCCCTATACCTTGTTTAAAGGTGTTATTAGGAGGTCAGCTAGGTGCGGGAATGAGAGAAAGAGGAACACAGCTAGCCGGGGGCAAGGGGGAGTGGGGGGCAGAACCACCTACAGGCTCAGCAGAACTGTCCCTGATTAATATCCCTGAACTGTTGCCTAAGCGTCCGATGATTCTGACAGCACAGAGGGGCTTAATCAGAATCCAACGTATCCTGGAGTATCAACCACCTTCTCCATCTATCATCCCACCTTTTTTGACCCCTGTTATATTTTGCTGCAATTCTCTCATCATCAAAGAATTTCTGAACCATTTTTCGCCATTCCTGTATCATAGGGACCTCGGCCTGACCCCATTTTCTGGTAATAGCTTTCATTGTAAGTGGAAAAAATATTAATACCTTTCGAAGTTCGGACTTAGAGGGTGTCAGTTGGGTCACTGAGCATAGGGTAGTGAAGAAATGTGGTTGTAGCCACTCCTCTTCACCACAGATTTTAACAATATCCCGTAGTACTCCATCCCAAAAATATGTTAATTTTGGGCATAGGGTAAGTTTGTGCGCTAAATTAGGGCTCAGACTTCCACACCCTCTCCAGCAGGGAATTGGTTGAAGGTGTCACCAGGCAGTCCTCTCTGGGGTCAGGAAATAGTGAGCTATAACTTTCCAAGCAAATAAACACCACCAAGGGGATTTACATACCATCGGGATAATGTCTAGGCTTGCCACCCATTGTTGTAGTGGGAGCGAAAATCCATATTCCCTTTCCCATTTAATTAACCATGGCGATTTATCTAAATACTCTAAGTTATGGAGAAACTGGTATAGCTCACTCACTGCAAGATTAGACTTCTGAACAGACACTTTCTCTTGCAGCCAGAGGACTACCTTCGGGGTCTCTTCTATATGAGAGTATTGGGGGTGAGTTATTCCAATGATAATTCGGCTTACAAGAACATATTCTCAATATGTGTTTCCAGGGACACTGTATATTCCTTGGATGTAAGAGAATCCCACAAGTAATTCTTCCCTATATAACTGAAAAACCCATTTGAGCCCTAATCTCTCCCACAACTTAAGAGCCTGTATCATTTGTCTATCCCCCGGGGAACTCAAACTCCTGAGAGTACGGAATTGAAAGATATACCGAGAGGGTAACAGGGAAGGGAAAAACCTATGCCAGGTTTTCCAGATTATTTGGGTAGGTTCAGGAAGATGTTGAGGCGGAGGCACACCAGCCATTAAGACTGGGTCAATGATATTCCCTAGGAATGTGGATTCGATCCCAAGCCAAATAGCATGGATCTGGGCTGTAAACCAGAGGAGAACTAGACGAAGCATCACGGCCTTAACATAGGTCTCAAAATTCGGGAGATTAAGACTCCCTCTGTTTTTGGAGCTTGCAGCTGTTTTAATTATACCCTAGGGGGATTGTCCAGCCAGATGAGTCTTCTGGTAAGTTTATTCCATGTTCGTATATAACAGCTAGGTGGGGGTACGGCTAAAGTTTGGATTAGATATAGCACCCGGGATAGTAATTGTTGATGAACCAGTAGAACTCTTTCTTGCATAGGGACTGCCTGCAGCTTCCAGTTACCAATCAAATTTTCTAACTGGAGTGTGTGTGAGGTGCTCAAAATTATCCATGTCCAAGTACGAAGGAAATCTGGTGAGGTGTATACCCAGATATTTTAATTTAAGTTGCTACCATTTGAACGGGTATCTGGATTTTAAATCCCTGGGAGGAATAATTGCACAAGAGTGTTTCTGTTTTATTAGAGTTCAGGGTATACCCCGAGAGTTCCCCAAACCTGGAAAGGGGGGCCCAAACTGCAGGGAGTGAGGCATATGGGTCAGACAAGGTAAGCAGTATATCATCTGCTTATAAAGATATCTTCTGTGGAGCGCCATGGATAGTGACTCCCTTAATACCCTGATGTGTCCAAATAGCTTGTGCTTATAGTTCAATATAGATGGCAAAGAGATAAGGTGAAAGGGGGCACCCTTGCTTTGTCCCTCGGCAGATTGGAATAGCCTGTGATATATCTCCCATCACTTTACAGTATGTCTTTGAGGATTCATACATTGACCTAAGTTGATATAAGAATTGATGCGGAAACCCCATAGTGTTCATGACATCCCACAGAAAAGCCGACTCTACTGCATCAAATGCCTGGTGGGCATCTAAGCTAAGTAATAGGGTGGGCTCCAGAGAGTGGACAGCCAGTTGCTGTACCAGCAAAGTCTGGTGGATAGCATCAGCCGCCTAACGCTGCTTGATAATGCCTACCTGGTCAGGGTGTATAATAAGGGGCATTATTTCATCTAACCTGTGTGTCAGTATTGTCACAAACAGCTTGTAATCCACGTTGGCCAATGTAATTGGGCGGTATGAGTCCTGTTTGGTGTGGTCCTTTCCAGGTTTGGGGATAGGGTTTAGCAGTGAGGTCTTCCAAGAGGGCGGTGGATCCCCCCTTCCTGAACCGACACTAGGACTTGTAATAGGTGGGGTGTAAGTTCCTCTAAAAAAACCTGATAGAACTCTATGGGATAGAAGTCAAAAACAGGTGCTTTTCTAGTTTTTCCTCTCTTAATAGCTTGGGATAACTCTTCTTTAGTGACTGGAGAGAGTAAACTTGCTTGGCACTCCCTAGTTAAAGTCGAGAGGCCTAACCGATGGAGAAAGGTCAGCCTCGCCTCTTGATCAGCAATGTTAGAGGCCTGATAGAACCGTGAGTAATATTCCTGAAAAACCACATGTATCTGGGAAGGGAGGCTCACCAAATCACTATGGGTAGCAGACCATAATTTGGGATTCTGGTAAGAATTCTCTGCACTCTGACTTTTCTAGCTATGCATCTCATAAAGGCAGGGCCACACTGATGATTTAAACTACGGAGATAATAGAGTTGGGCTAGGAGTTTCTGATCCTGTATCCCCTGAAGCTGGCTTTTGATGTAGAGAAGTCGCTGATGGAAAAATGGTTGCATATGCTTAGGGAGCTTCTGGAGATGGTCCAATTCTTGTACCAATTCCTTCTCTGTACGCTCCCTATCCTTCTTTATCCTAGTCCCCCATTCAATTAATGCACCTCTCAGTGTAGTTTTAATAGTATCCCATAATATTGCTGGGTATATCCCTGGCCATTATGGTCAAGGATATCTTGAATTTGTTGCTGAATAAAGTTGCAAGCCTCAGGGATGCAAGGTGAATAACATTTAGTCTCCATGGGAACATTCTGAGCTGATACTCAAATCTATACTGGCCTCTAGTAGCCTGTGGTCAGAAAGCAGGGTTGGGTGGTTGTTACCACAGACACAGATCCTATAAGGTCCTTAGATACATAAGCATAGTCTAGCCGGGCAGCAGACTGGTTATTTTGGGGGTACCTCGTGATATTCACTAGCACTGGATATAGGGTTCTAAATGTGTCATACAAGACTCTTTACACATCTCAGTTTCCAGAGTTTCCTAAGGGGCTTTATCTGCTTCTATTTGGGTATTCTGTATCTAGAGAAGGGTTAATCAAGTTCAGGTCCCCAGCAATAATGAGGGAGCCCTGGATGTTCTGATCCAAAACCTTAAAACCTTTTCAACTCCACCGCCTGGGTCCCGGTGGTAAATACAAGGATACCAGTGTGTAGGTTTGTCCTGCAAGTGTTCCCACCACCAAGATAAAACATCCCTTTGGGTCCTGGATCACCTTCAAAGTCAACCACGTGATTCTGGAATGTACTAGAACCACCACCCCACGTCTTCTACCCTATTATTATACGAGGATGCCCCAACCAACTGGTATCCTCTTATGCCCCCTAACTTAGCATGTTCAGCCTGGCTAAGGTGCATCTCTTGGAGAAACACAAACATGGGGTTAGCCCTCCCTATATCTCTGAATAACCTCTGTCTCTTAATGGGGGTGGCGATACCATTCACGTTCCAGGACCACAGTGTCATGCCCCTTCCCTGTCCCTCCCCAGTAACTCCTAATGGAGCCATATCCCAGGTTTCCCCCACTCCCCTCAACCCCCACCAGGCTGCATTTCAATTGTAACCGTGAAGCTACATAATTACGTTCTACACAAAGTAACTGACACAATTGACAAGAGTCCAACATTAAACTAATAGATAAACTTAGTACTAGGATGAATAAAACCCAACCAGAATGACTTCCACGTAGGGAGCAGTGTATTGCAGTGCTCCAAATAGGAGTCCAGATCTGGGGAGGCTCCCCTCTCCGGCTGACTGGGCACTCCCTGGACTCTCGTTCAAGAGCTCCAATAAAGGGTAGAAAACAAATCAAGTCACCAAATGGCGTCACATGTTCTCAAAGTATTAAGGCAGGATAAGAGAATAAATGCCCGCTTCCCAGGGGTAATTATTTACCTCTTGAAAGGGGTCCTAAATATGTATGTGAAGTGAAGGTAATTGCCAGCACTATAATAAGGGCAGGGTGTGAGGGTAATAGTAACAGGAGGAGGGGGAAAGAAGATAGGTGCATACTCTCCACTCTATCTTGCATGGCAGCACACTACCATCTCCAATCCTCCCTCATCTGTCAGTATGTCAACCCCCTCAATAGAAACACCTTCTAAGAGGATAAGAATCCAATATATAGTGGGTTTTCCCCATCTGGGGTAAAGACCGATCTAATTAATAGGGGAGATTGTATCCAGCGATGCTAATTAGCTTTCTTGAACTTAAAAAAGGAATAGGAGAATAGGGAGGAGGGGAGGAAGAAGAGAGAAAAAAAGGCCACAATCCACTGATTAGTATTGAGTGTGTCCACTTCACTGATGATGAAATATAAATAGTAGGGTATAAGTAATATAGATATAGTCAATCTGAGGCGTAGGACCCTTCCATGGGCACAAAGGATAGACATAATATAGTCACACAAGAAGATGCGTGGAGAAACATTCGCCCAGGTATATATTTCATCCTCCATCACACTCTAACAGAAGAATAGTGGGGAATAGTGAGATTGTAACCAACGTAGCAAGCCCTGTATCAGGAGGTCAGGAACTCAGTTCAAGGGTATCATAGATTGCCCTGGCAGTCAGCGCTGAGGAGCCTGGGTAATGTAGGCCCAGAAGGAAGGATAGGTAAGCTGCCTAGGCCGCGTGTGTAAAAGTGCCAGCGTCCCCCATCTCTCATCCTCCTTCGGGATACTCAGCAGACAGCAAAAGGGAGAGTAATCCCATTTCGAGCCTAATCATCCTAAAAATTGGAAAACTCCATAGGAGCCGCTGACAAGCCAGGAAGATGCTGCTATACGAGACGGCTCTACACCATTAATGTGGTGTCTCCACAGTCCTGAGAGACCTGCGCTGCTGGTTTAGGTGAGCTATCAGGATGGTATGCATATTCCTGGAGTATCGCCCTTATATCCCTCAGAGCCTCAGCTTGTTTACTGCGCTTGTGGGCAGGGGACAGAGAAGATTTACTCGGCGACTGATGAGCGCGTTTTTCCCTCGTAGTCTCTGATTCCATATCCTCTTGCGCAAGGAGCAGTTTATTTTGTTATAAGTATAGCTTCACCTCGTCCGATGTATCAAACACTTTTATAGAGTTCCCAAGCCATATTTTTAATTAAGCCGGAAAGATTATTGTAGCGTTTAGGTTATGTGCCTGCAGTTCCTTTTTGGTTGTGTACATCGCTCTCTGTTGCTGCACCACAGCCGGGGAAAGTCATGGTCGAAGGCAATTCTATTGACACCACCCAGCAAGATTTTCTTAAGACTCCACGCTTTTTTGATGATCTCTTCCTTTTTAAAAAAACTCTGCGTGGATAGGACAATGGAGCGCAGTCTTGCTTGGGGGTCTTTGGGGGGGGTAAGAGCCCGATGTACACGCTCTATGTTGTAGGGATGGAGATGTTGTAGAGCTAAGACCGCATCAAAGAGGTGTTCAATATATGCTCTAAGGTTTCCTGCTTCCATTCCCTCAGGGACCCCAAAAATTCTAATGTTAGACCACCTTGAGCGGTTTTCCAGGTCCATAAGTTTCTCTCGCAGATCAATGTTATCTCTGAGCAACTTAACAGAAACTTGGTGTAGTTTGTGGATTTTCTGATCATGTTTCCCGGTTTTACTTTCAAGTTTCGCTGTCTTCTGCTCCAGAGCTGACAAGGTATTTTTTGGAGCTTGCTGGTCAGCCCTATACTCGGTGCGATAGGTTTGAAACTCTGAGAGGAGCGCCGACAGTGAAGCCTGTAGCTCACCAAGTGCGACCTGAGGCGGTTCCATTCTCTCGTCGCTAAAGCTGGTAGTAAACTGTAGAATCCCTGAGTTATTCACGATCAGTCAGCCACAGAAGATGATAGAAAAGGTAAAATTTTCAGTCAGGGATAAGGGGGAGATTTTGAGGACCCCTTGTTATGGAATCTGGCAGATTTTACCCCTGGAAGTTTACGGAGAGAGCTTAGTCAGCCGCCATTTATTGTCTTGCCAAACCAGAAGTCAAGAGTAACATGTTTAGCCAGCTCAGTGGTGCTGAGGGCTAAGGCGCTGGATGTCTTACCTCACACTATGTCCATGACCCAGGTTCAGGAATGGCCTTGGGTCGCGGGGAGCCAGCATGGGGATGGAGGGATGGGGCGGGATTGAGCAGCCGCAAGGCAGATCTCCCTTTCCAGGTTTGGTTGCCTACACCCCAGTAGTTCCGCTCCAATTGGTGGAGGTCCAGTGGGAAGCGTAGGCAGGTGGGGGCAGCAGCAATAGCAAGGTGTGGGGTGGAAGGGGCAGAGCTGGTGCCCAGCATGAGTGTGTGTCTCCATGCACATGTACGTATTTGTTTGCCGGGTTCCAGGTCCAGGAGAAAAAAAAATGGGGTAAAACACCTAAAAATCTATATATAAAAAAAAAGAGTTACATATTTTAAATCATCTTCAACTAGATTTCCACATTTACAATATCTAGACTTTTTTTTGAAGAACATGTAATTGACCTCATAACGTTCCATTCTAAATCTCGTAATTATTTTAAGCTCAAGTAGATTTCATAAATGTGTCAAATAATACTCAAGCTGATGACAGACTTTAAATTGTTTGTACCATTTATAAAATTTCAGGGAGGAGGCACGAGAAAGATTTTGACCGATTGCAACATGTTGAACCCTGTTCTTAATTTGAATTTTGATTTTATGGAATGGTTTAATATATATTTCATGTAACAGATTTCCCAGACCCAAGGGTAACAAATATTCTCTAATGATCGTGATAGAAAGACATACAAATCCCTTTTGTGCATAAGCAATTTCTTCCTCAAGACATTGTCTGGGTAGTCTCTCTTCCGGCAATAGAAAGAGGCCCAACAAGATGATTAAGGATCTCTCCCTCACCAAAGTAGTAACAGAGAACTGGTCTGTTTCAGCTCTTAAAGTTTCTGCAGGAACTGAGTTAGGAACGGACAATACATAGTGGTATATTTTGTTCAAAATTACATCCAAAATGGATATGTCAGTAGAACCCCATATTTCTGCTACATATAAGATACACAATTTAATTTTAGCATTAATGACTATAATAAGTCCTTTAGTAATACCTTTTTGCCAGCTTACAAATAAATATTTTAAATGCATTGAATGTCATTTTTGTTGCTAATATCTGTAAATGCCTGTTCCAAAGGGAATTATCAGAGAAGTGCAGGCCCAAATACTCATAGTAATTCTCTGTTCCAGCTACTGCAGTTCCCACAATTACATTTTTGCATTTTCTTGGTTCGATTACCAAAAATCACCAACTTAGTCTTTTCTTTGTTTATAACCAAAGAATTTATCTTTGCATAGATTGACAAAGAGATTCATTTTTCTTTGTAGACCCAAGAGAGATGTAGATATCGGAACAATATCACCATCGTATACTAAGTAGCTTATGCTGCTGTTAAATACTTTGGGAGAGTGAAAGACAGGATGATATAACTGTGTAATATATAATTAATATATAAATTAAAAAGAGTTGGGGCCAAAATACAACTTTAACGGACTAATAAATATATGTGAATTATGGAAGCTAAGTTATCATATTGATTATACTGAACTTGTATCCAAGTATTAAGATGAAGTCTGATTAAAATGTCTAACTAAAATGGGTCAATGCCCATATGGCTTCATTTTTGCCACAACAGTGTACAACTAATACTGTCAAAGGTGGCTTTAAGATCCACAAAGCAACAGAGTAACTTTGCCTTTTTTTATCTTGGTATATTTATAAATTAAATGTAAAGGTCATAACAATGTTGAATTGTGGAGCACATACACCTAAAACTATTCTGAGCCTCACTGAGTAGCAGATATTCTTGGATCCATGCTTCTAGTGTCTGTAATAAAATTTTGCAAAATATATTTTGAGATGCATCTATGAGGCTGATTGGTCTGTACATGCCTGAGTCAGTCACCAGACCCTTTTATAACTGGATGTATAATACTACCTTTCCAACTGTTAGAAAGTCTTCACCTTAAATAAATTTATTGAACATAGTAAGATAGAGTCCACCAGTCTTGGAATGTTTTATAAATATCTGCTAGAATTTGATTGGGGCCAGGAGCTTTGTTAGATGTGGTTATGTTGAATGCAAGTATAATTTCAACAGAAGAGAAGTTAATTGGCTCTAGGAAACACATAAGAATGTAAGTAAATTTTAAGTTTGTTATATACTGAACATCTTTGTTCTTCTATAGATGAGACGTATAAGGCCAGAAAATGGCTCTCCCATATCCAGGGCATAATACAGGCCCTAACTCTAGTGGAATATTGTGTATACCCTAAGCTTACCAATGTCCAAAAAGCTTTTATACAGTATCTTTTTTCAAAACTGTCTTTTTTAATTTATTCCACATATTCGTACGATATTTTTTTCAGTTTCTAAAACTTTCTTGTAATCCTTCCTGCATTTGTTTAAAGCTCATAGGGTTTTTAGTAAATCTCATTAGACTGCTAAGCTCCTGTTTGGCAGCCTTGCAAGTCCCATTAAACCAAGATATATTTTTAGATTTTTTAACATTACTTGTTCTAAACACAAGTCTAAGAAAAGTATTGAATTCCAGCAATTTTTCTGTAATGATGAAGTTTTTATTATCTGTAGTAGAAATTATATCATTTCTCAAAGTTATAAGTGGATCAGTATTAACGTATTGTTGAAAACAAAACTATGGTGTCACTTTGTCATTGTATTCTTTTGAATTAATTATCTCGAAGTAATTTCCTAAGAGGTTTAAATGTTATTGTATTACTTGGGGAGGGGTTGAAAGTAATAAGTATTAGTGAATGGGCAGATTCCAGGTGATCCAGTACTTTCAAATCTAGCAACTTTTCCATAGCAGCCTGGTAACCCAGGCCAAATCAATGACTGAGGATCCCATGGATCCCTACAGGTTAAGTCACCATCTGGGTCACCTGGGGTTCGGTCATTTAATAAAACAAGTCCAATCCTGTCATTATACCTTCTAGCAATTGACCCTGCTGGTTGTATCTATTGTCCTTGGAATTCTTATTTATTTTGATTCTTGATTTAATCATGTTAAATCTTATGTCATTCACCTTTGATTGCTTTAATTTTATTATTTATAGGAACTCTGCTATTTAAGTCACTGATGATCAGGAAGAAATAGCTCTTAAATCTAGTTAAGAGTTCTTCCAATACATTTGACAGTTGTTTTAAAAGTGTGGAGATACATTTTACTTGTTCTTAGGGAAATAAATGTTTAACAAAACAAGTTTCATGTTACTATTTTGAATTCTAAGGACCTTGAGAAAATAATTTCTAATCAAATACAGTTACTTGAAAATCCAAAATGTTTTTAAAATATTACCAGACCTGCTTGTCCTCTTCCTGTATTATTTTCTTAGCTGTACACATGTGGGAGTATACCTGGAATCACAGGTGGGGTATCATTGTACCACCAAGTTTCTTGTAAACATATAATACGTTTTGTCAAAATTCAACAATCTCAGAATCCACCAATTTACTTGCTAACCCCACAGTGTTCCAGGATAGTATACTTAAAGGAGAAAAATTACAATTAGAGATCTGGTCATTTGAAAAAAAACTGTAAATCTGTTCATGTCTGAGAAAAATCCCCTAAAGGAGCAAATCTATTCTAGGTTGTAATTTCTGTATTCCTACAAATAGACATATTTGTTGCTGTTTTAAAGTGAGGGTTGTTTTTGCAATGAGTCATTTTTGATCCCTTATTTACTCCATCATAATCAACCAAAAGAATGCCAAGTCCATCAAGAACTGAGGAAATCGAGGCAGCCAGAATTGCAATACTAGAACTTCTGAAGGTAATATAAATCTGAACATTATCCATGACATTACTATTTTTTTAATCCACTCAATCCCATTTGTCCCTAGATCAATCCCAAGGGTGTGGATTAAAAATGCCCCAATATCTCTCTTAACTGAACCTATTGACTCTCCAAAGGAGACTTTCCCACCAAAGAGGGATAGAGTTACTCTTTTCCAAACATATTCATGTGTCTGCTCATATTTATTTATTTCTGTTACTCTAATAATTCTTTCTATGACTGCCTCCCTTTCCCTATTAGTATCCTCCCACAATTGGTCTGGGTTAAAAGTTGGAACCCTTTGTGGAGGAAGAATGCTAATTTCTTTCAGCATCAATAAGATCATTGTGACCATATTTGACCTGCCAATTCCTGAGAGTCAAGGTATGCAAGTGCACATTCAGGGTAAAGTGGATTGGGGGATGCATGATAGATAAACCTTCAGTCTTGGGTAAGATATGCAACAGATAGCAAATCCATTTTTTTTTAATTTTCTGGGGTTTCTGCTTCTGACCTTTTTATTCCATACATTTCCAACAAAATTTCTGTAGATTCTCAATTTTCCTGTGGACCAAAAAATGAGTGAGGGAACACAACTAGTAAGGAGAGCAGTCCTTATTCTCCCTACCTGTGTTGTATTAGATGTCTGCTGATAATCTATTGAAGGGGTAGAAAGAGCCATGGGATTAAGGGATGAGCAATCCAAGAATTCAGTTATTCTTGGCTGAGTTGGGTCCGTCTCCCTGGTTTCTTGAACAGCACCATTTTTTTATAATATTGTTTTTAGACTTTTTAATCTTAGGGGTTTTTTGTTAGTTTTAAATGAGATAAATTAGGGATCTATTTTCCCACTTTTTGTACTGACCATAATTACTAATAATAAACACAACAGACTAGTAAAATATAAACAATAAAATAGTATACTGATCTGCTTATAATACTATATCTAAAAGTATTGATTCAAATAAATACATATCAATGCAAAATTAATAAATGGCTTATCTGTGACTGGAGACTCTTTGCTGTCATCTTTTTAAAAGACTTAAGTCCTTGAAGCATTGGAAACAGTATAAAGTGTGATTCAAAGTCTTCAGGAACTCTGGCTTGATCTTCCCTCATTCAAAGTAGAGATTTTCAGAAAATTTACTGTTGGAGAAATCTTCTTGATGATCATGAGGAATATGTAGCTGAGATATTGCTCTTAATGTGATTAGTTTGAACCAATCACACCCAAAAGGTGCAGTGACTTTAAGGAAGGAAAGCACTAAAATTAAAAAAATTAAAAAATCTAAGCAGCGGTTAAATTAACCTAACTACATAAGTTAGATGTTTAATCTTGAAATCATTTATGGATTAGGCCAAAAAGATTACCTATTTTCAGAGTTCTTGGATGTAATTTAATGAATTGTTAACAGAATTATAATATAAAAGCTAAATGCATTGAATGAACTGCAGTCAAAGACAGTATAAAATGCAGAAGTCACTTATTATTATTAAAATCAATTAAATAATTTGATTTCATCTCGAGTCTTCCTTAATTAATTCAAGATAAGTTCAAACACTTGCAAAGTTTATTAAATGTTATATTTAAAAGCTTAAAAGTATAAGGTTCATAAGAAACAAAAAAGAAAAAAAGAACAGACTACAGAGCACTTATAAAAACTTAATTTTCTACTTACTCAGCAGATGAAAAAGCAAAAACGAAACTAGGATCTGGCTGATTCCAACCAAAGGGCTCCATTTTCTCACACCCAGAAATCTTTAACCATGGGGAGGAGGTTATGCCATCTCTTCAAGAATATTCAGAGTAAACTCCCTTAAAAACAACAATCAACTGACCAGAACTTATCAGGTTACTTGAACTTTCTGAATTTAATTTAAAAGGTTTTTGCCCAAAAAATATATAAGAAATGTACCTTATGAGTAGCGATTTGGAGAAGCAAGCATAGGAGCCCAAAATACAACCAGGCAGTCAGAGTCCCAGAATCAGAATTAAGTGTAAGGAAAATGACCTGCCTGTCAGTATTTTATCACTTGACTTTAATTAGTCTTAATTATGATCTGGTGGGGTCTATACTTTGTTAAGTGGAAGCCGCGAGATTTGATCCATGGTTACGACACCTAATTAATGGGAGTAACCTGAAACAGATAGAGATGTAATTAGGTACTATGTAATAAAGTCGAGCATGAGCCCTGTCTGAATTTCATCTGCTATTAAATGGTATTGCTATTAATTGAAATGCTGGTACAGAGAAAGATTGCACAAATAAGTAATTAAATAGTAAAATGGTTATCGAATAGAATTTTGTAGATGATGGCCCCTGAAAGTTTTAATTGCCAAACCTGACTTAAATAGCAATTATTTTTCAAGGTAGACCAGTTCTAGGATCAACAACAATACTCTCCATCAAAATATGAAAAGTGAACAATGATGAACAAACACAAAGGGCCAAATATTCAAAACTTTGCGCTGGGCGCAAACCATTTGCACAGGGTTAGCATGGGGTTTGCACAGGTCCGCTATATTCAAAAGGTCAAATAGCATGGACAAACTGCATTAGCATTGAGTAAAAGTATAATATATGCAAGTGGCAAACCAGGAGGGTGTGTACATGAATACAGGTGCAATGCCGCACAAAGTGATTTTGCACGACTTAGTGCAACACTTTGCGTGGTGCAAATTACCACCCAGAAAAAGGTAGTCTTAACTCTGGGCAAACCAGCATTGCGTGACTTTGTGGCTTTGCATGGCTTTGTGCAACTTTTGCGTAGCTTTGCATGACCCTAACCAGTAAATATTAAACATAGAAAGAAACCAGACATGGACGTAACATGCTGCACACGGATGGCACCTCCTATGATGCCATCATCTGCCACCAGTCCCAGCCATGCCAGGCAGTAAGTGGTGACCCGGCACCCAGTGGGCACCATGGCAGTGTGTCCATACAGTATACACCTGCAGACCACCCTTCAGTGGACACCAACAGAATCCAGCACACATATGCAGCACTGGGTGCGTAGAGGTTGTTGAGTGGAGGGTGTACAGGTGGCCAGTATGTGCCACATGCTGGGTGCTGCCACAAGGCTGGGAAAAGCCATACAGTGCAAATGGTCCAGTGTTGGGAATATTCCAACACCAGTGTGCCTGTCTGATGGTATGTGCCCCCACTGCCACATACCGCACATCTGTACAGACACCACAGCACACACAGCCAGCTATGTATATGTCTCTGTGAGTATCCCATGTCAGTGGTGCAGCATCTGTGGGTCACACAACAGCATAACAGTAATGTCCACTGTCAGTACACACCTGCCAGATGGGTCTGTCACTGTGTAAAGTGCAGCAGTCATTGATGCTTTACACACCCTAGGCATTGCTGTGTCCCTCACACTACTGGCACCCTTGTTACTGTAGTGTCTGCTGTGCACTGTAGCAAGAACTACAGTTTGACAATTGCATGTAGCATCACCACCTGTGCCTGTGCTATGTAGTCCCCTGGGGCACAATATTCTATGCAGTTCTATACAAATGTAGCCTGCAGCTACAACCATGCACTTCCAGACTGGACTACAGGTACAGCTATGGGCAGACCCAGCCAGCCCCTGTACTTCCATACTGACCTACTGGTGGAGCTGTGGGACCCTGCAATAGTGCTGGGCAAACTGCATGCAAATCAGGACATAATGAGATGCTAATCTGGATGTTTGCCCACAGACTGCCTAAGTAGGCTCATTTGCATGTCACTTTGAATATAGCAAATATTTGCCCTGAGCAAACGTGATAGCGCTGGGCAAATGGCTTAGCTCTGCGTAAAACCAATGCGAATCCTGTGCAAATGTGTCTGTGCTGTGCAAATGTTTCAGAAACTTGGTACATTTCTCCAGAAATTCACATGCACTTGTGCTTGCAGCTTTAATGAATCCACTCCATTGCTAGCACACACATTGGTCACATAGTTCATCTTTACCTTCCTTCACATCACTGTGCACTGGGCTGCTGTTGTGGTTTGCACTTTCTGGTTGCTATATTCAGAGCGATCTTATTTCCCGGGCTATTTTTGCACTGCACTCCCAGCCCAGTTTGCCCGGCTTCCTTAGCATGCTATATTCAGCAGGTTTAGCACCAGGGCTATCCCTTTTGAATATGGTGGGCTATTGGGTCTGGACTAATTTAGCACGCCAGGCAGTGCTAATTTAGCCCCGTGGTAAAGTTTTGAATATTAGGCCCAAAGTGCTTGAAAAAATTAAAAAACACAATCACAACTTAAACATCAGCCAAGGCTAGACAGAAAACCCAACATAGATAACTGGTCAGCTGCCTTGTCTCTGTCACACTGTTACATTCAGCACACAAGGCATCTGAGCCAAAAAAAGAAAAGTTCAAAATTAAATAAAACAGGCAATGGAAAACCAAAATAAAATTAGATATGACCAATAAAGTATCTTTCAAAGTTTTCCTAAAAGAGGTTTAGTTATTGACTTTATAGTTAATTAATTCAAAGGTATGATGTAGTTATTCTATGTGGATTTTTGTAAATAGGTATCTTCAAAATTTAATTCTGCTTCGTTCAAGGATTTTCAGCAGTTTTCAGTTGCTTAAACAACAGTTATCCAATCCTTCATCATCTGTGCTATGAATTAGTCTCAGCATCTCGGGCTGCAGACCCCGTGGGGGGGGGGTTAGATGGCAACCACAACTAGAAGGGAGACATAAACAAAACTTCTCCAAGTGTGGCTGTTTTAGAGGTGTTGCAAATCAATATAATAATAAAGATAAAAATAAACTGAGTTATACCCAGCAGCATACCATTCTCAAAGTAACTTTATATATTTATATGATTAAATCCACTGCTCCACAGCTCCCTCCATCCACCAAACACTGCTTCACAAGCTCCTCCTCTTGATCTTCAGTCTCAGCACTGCCTTGAGATGATGTGAAAACATGGCTATGTTGAAAATTTGGGGTCAGAATATGTAAAATTACCAAACTCATAAGCATGCATTGAAAATGTTTAACACATGCTCATAACTTTGTCATTTTAAAATATTTTGATTCCAAATTTTCAATGCAGCTTTCTTATGACCCCACCTCATGGACAAAGGCAGTGAAAATGTTAAAATCCTGTCTAAAAGATCAATTTGCCAAGCGATCACAAAATCTCCTTTTGGGCCTGCCATTGGTCATGAGGTGGGTCCCAAAAAGGCCACGTTGAACATTTCGGGTCAAAACATGCAAAACTGACAAAGTTATGCATCAAAGTTGAAATCTCCACTAACTGAACCACACTTACCTTTGTTTCTCATATTGTAGTCACCATTTCCAGCAGCAAGACATGTCTTCCATCAGAGAGTGGATCTTTGCCTTGGGACCTGTTCAAGTGAGTGAGGGGTGTAGGGTGGTGGGTACTCAGTGGGAGGTCAGGGTGGGGGTCAGATTGGTGAGTGACCATTTTCTTTTTTACAGGGTTAAAATAAACATCAAGGGATGGTTTTCTTTATTACAGCTAACAATGCAGAGATGGTGATCGGAGAGTGAGGGGTGCCATTAGACACCAGGGAAACATATAAAACATGAGGGGGCAGTGATCTGAGGTTGGGGGATACCACTAGATACCAGGGAAACAATATAGAAATAAGGGGATACGATCAAATGGTGGGGGCACCACTAGACCAGAGAAACATTATAGAAATAAGAAGATGGTGATTGGAGGGTGGGGGGTGCCACTAGACACCAGGGAAATGTACAAAACATGAGGGAACAGCAACTGAAGTTTGGGGGCACCACTAGACACCAGAGAAATGTACAAAACATGAGGATACAGTGACTGGAGGGTGGGAGTGCCACCAGACACCAGGGAAATGTACAAAACAGGAAGGGATGGCAATTAGAGGGTGGGGGCACCACAAGACAGCAGAGAAACATACAATACATGAGGGGTTGGTGATCAGAGGGTGGGGTGTGCCACTAGACTCCAGGGAAAAAAAACATGCAATAAGGGGATGCTGATCACAGGGTGGGGGTTGCCACTAGACACCAGGGAAACATACAGCACCTGAGGGAACAGTGATCGGAGGGTGGGGATGCCACTAAACACCAGGGAAATGTACTGTGCAAAACAAGAGGGGATGGCTAAGTGCAGAATCCACCTATCTGGGTACTGATTAGCAAGATACATGTGTTGGTGTGTGTACAGGGTGTCATTTTTGTGAGTTTTGATTTTTTGTTATTTAAAAAAAAACAGAAACAAGATGGTGGCCATATTAAAAAAAAATAGAAACAAGATGGTGGCCATACGAAAAAACATTTTTTCCTCGTGAAAAAGGACTACCCTCATATAAAAAAGGATCCTTTTTCAAATGGACCAAATTCGTTTTTCATTACAAGCAGCTATCCAAAAGACTGTACTAAGCATGCTCAGAACCAACATTTTAAAATGTAATAACTTTGGAATGGATTAATATTTTTTCACCATACCAGTGAAAGGCACATCTGTGGGCCAATCCCTTTCTACCCTGAACATTTCAGGCCAGAATTCCAAACAATCTGGGTGCTAGGCAATGACAAAAAAAAACAGCTAAGAACAGTGATTTTTTTTACTTTTTTTCACTATTTGGTCTTGGAATCCATACATCTAACCAGAATGAAACTTGGCACATCAAGAGATCTACCCCCTGAGACTGTGTATGCAAACATTCATGCAAATCCATTGAACAGCTGCAAAGATATTAAAGTGTGAAGTCTGAGGCTTAACATAGAAATCCTGCTCAACCCTAACTATAGCGGTGCTACCATGCTACTGTCACATCTATATATATATATATTATATACATATATATTGTGTATATATATATATATACATATATATATATATATATATTCTTTACAAAAAACTATATTAATGCATCAGTTAGGTTGATATCAAACTCATAAAAAGGAGGGAACTACAATGTTGCAATTTCCAACTCTAACACCCCCACACCTATTGTGCACTCATCAACAGGCATCAGGGGTGTACCTTGATATCATCAGCCCTAATGCTCACCCCATTCTCCTATACTGTACCCATCTCAGCTTATTTACTTATGAATGGAGTGAGCGTTAGGGCTGATGACCCCAAGGAACACCCCCGATGCCTGTTGGTGTGTGCATGGTAGGGGTGGGGTGTTAAATTTGGAAACCCTAACGTCGTATTTCCCTCCTTTTTAACAATTTGATATCAACCCTAACTAATGCATTAACATAGTTATTTGCAAAGAATTTCCTTACTTTTTGAGCTAGTATAATGGTATACTTATTTTCCTGTGGGAGCACAGGGCCTAATCATTTCTTTAGTTGTCCAATGGAGCGCAGGGAACTCTAGGCCCTGCACTCCCATTCCTCCATAGATGTGTATATGTATGTTTATGGGAAAGCACAGGGCCCTCCGGGCCCTGCCCTTCCATTTGTAAGACAACAGTAACCAAATTGTCAACATAGCTTTTCTATTAGCCCAGCTCATCAACCCAATAGTAAAAACTGTCAAATCCCCACCAAAACATCAGTCTGCGCCACCGCAGGGTAATTCAGCTCAGTGGCATGAGAAGATGTTTTGAGCAAGATTTGAAAATGACAGCTGTCACATTCATGAGGTGGTGTAAAAAATAGCTATGTTGATAATTGTGGGTTAAAATATTGAAATTTAACAAAGTTATGAGCAAGCATAGCAAAATGTCAACAGATGCACATAACTTGTTATTTTAGCATATTTTGCCTCAGGTTTTCAGTATACCTTCTTATGACCCCACCCATGAACAAGTATGGAGCAAACTTTGAAATTCTGCCCAAAATGTGATTTTGCCAACTGACTGTGAAGCCGCCTTTTGGGCAGGATTTGTGAAATTACACTCCATTGTTCATAAGGAGGGATTTCAAAAAGGGTGTGCTGTAAATATGGTGTCAAAATATGCAAAGTTATGCACCAAAGTTGAAAATCCCATTGAAATACATTGTTTTCCCATATGAAAAACATTTTTTTTTGTGAGTTGTCATACGAAACAAGATCTTATTTTGTATGATGATATGAAAAATAATTTCAATGTTAAAAAAACACATTTTAAGGGCATTTCTTGAGCAGTAAAGTGCAGAATGCAGCTAAGGGGTCCCAATAAGCACACTACATGTGTTGGTTTTTCCCCAGAATATCATTTTTGAGGGTTTCCAAATTTGAATTTCTCAGGCAAAACTGAAAACAAGATGGCAGCCATACAAAATGGATTTTCCTCAAACAAAAAGGATGATGTCATACAAAAAGATTTTTTTTTGTTTCATACAGCTATCTTTTACTGTTTACTCAGCAGGCTCAGAAACAATTTTTTCAAACTTTTGAAATGCAATAACTTAAAAACAGTTTTAATAACTTATTATTTTCCCACAGACTAGCAAAAGGCACATCTGTGGGCTGGTCCTTTCTTCCCTGAAAATTTCAGACCAAGATTCCAAACTGTCTGGGCTGTAGGCAAGTTTTAAAAAAAAATCCCAGCAAAGTCAATGAGCGAAAAAATGCTTTTTCACCTCTCCAGAACTCAGAAACCACGCATCTGACCAGAACATAACTTGCCACATCCAGAAATCTACTCTGGGTGATGGTGCATGTGAATTTGCATGCAAATCTGTTAAACAGTTGCAAAGTAATTAAAGTGCAAAATTTCAAGTTAAACATTGAAGTACCTACTCAACCCTAACTATAGGAGCACGACAGTGCCTATATATAGATAGATAGATAGATAGATAGATAGATAGATATGTATAGGGGATACATGATGGGCGACTGTGGAATATGGAAAATATTAGCATAAGTGCAGAGTGAACTGTGATAATATCACGAGTGGCGAAGCCACGAGTGATATTATTGCAGTTCACGCTGCATGAGTGCTAATATTTGGCATATTTCACAAGTCGCACATCATGTGTGCAATTTATAAAATAGGGGCTGGGTTTTTAGTTATTTTTATTTTTTTACCTGGCGTTGCGGTGCTATTTTTTGTTGCGGTGTGCTTCCTCAGTTGTGTGTCTTTTTATCAATGAACTTGGTGCTGCTGTGTCTTGAATGAGAAGTGTGTAGCTTTTTATTGGTTTGTTTCCTTGAATGGATGTGTGCGTGAGTATGTTATTGGTTGCTTCTGTTGTTTGTACGTGTTGCGTCAGGCGTGATTGGTTTAGAACTGTTTGGGGTGGGGTTATTATTGAAACCGAGAGTCGGCATTTTCTGAACTTAAGAGGTAGCATTTCCTGAACTTTTGTGGATTTACAGAATGTTTTTTCATGTATTGGTGGTTTCTTTTACTTTATTATTCAGGTTATTTGCTTTTTGTGATATCGGGCTTCAATTGTGACCACACCCGTTTGTTTCTGGGGAGACTGTGTACAGTATGTAATTTTGCCTTTCTGGCTTGTTTCATGGCACATGTTGATATTTTTATTCGGGTTTTCATGTTGGACATTTATTTTCATTTTTTTTGTGTGTGTTGTGTTTGTGCAAACTTTTTTCATACATGTGAAATCATTCTGAAATTTATTTCATAAAGTTATTATGCGCACTCATCTTTATTTTGTGCAAGTGCATACTTGAGATACATACATTTGTTCTTTTGCTGGAACTAAAATAAGTAAGCTACTGTTACAAAGTAAACATTAGTTCTAAGGGGTTATTTTGTGTAGGATCATATGGGTTAGACTGCTCAATGTTTTTCTGTTCGCATTCTGCACTTTCTTCCTAGCCTAGTTCACTATCAGATACGATGACGAGCTTTGGGTGTTTCTTTTCCTTATTGTCCACCTGTGGAAAGAAGGAAAAGTAAAATATGTTTAGCATGAATTTATATTTTATTAGGCAGAATGATATTGTTTGGTAATATATTATTTACTTACCTTGTATAATATTAAAGGTGATCTTGCCAGCATGTATAGTGGGGTTGTTAAAACATGCTGGAATGTTGTCAGGTAATGTGAAGTTGCTGCTTTCTCATGATTTGTGACTGTAATTGTCATAGGCAGATGAATAGCTGGTGCTTGGATATGGCTTTTCTCATGAATAGCTGGTGCTTGAATCCGGCTTATCAGTGATATTGCCATACAATGTGGAAGACATAGGTTCAGAGGTGTTGTTAAGGATGTTCGAAATGTTCTTTTGTTTGTGATAATTTATTTTTGAATATTCACTAATCGATTGGACCTTTTTATGTCCAGAGATCCGTATTATCTCATTGGGGGGGACATTGGAATCTGTTAACTTTTGAACCAAATGCTTTCTGATTGAATGATTGGTTAACCTTTTCTCTCTATGGCTTTCAGCCGCATCTATCATATTTCTCATTAGTTTACTTAGTGAATTAATGCCCAGTGGCTGATTTTTATACCAGATGGTTGGATATAGTGCTTTGCTGGGTTGATTTACTGCTAAGAAAAATGGTGAACATTCAGAGTTACACTTCAGTGGTTGTTTGCTTTTGAAAATTAAGTAGTTGTTTACTGGACATTTCTTTCTGTCTAAGGTCTGCTTGATCGGGCAAACATCTGAGCGGCCATGGCTACCTGGGCCTGCCACCCATGCCACCACTGCTCACCACCAAGGAACCCTCCTCTTGCTGATCTCTCAGCCCCAGATTGGGCAAACATCTGAGCGGCTGGGGCTACCTGGGCCAACTGCCCACACCACCACTGCTCACCACCAAGGAACCCTCCTCTTGCTGATCTCTCAGTCCCTGATCGGGCAAACATCTGGCGGCCAGAGCTAACTGGGCCAGCCGCCCGCCACCACTGCCCACCACCAAGGAACCCTCCTCTTGCTGGTAAGCTCCTTGGTCAAACTGGGAAGTGCTGAAGGCTCCATTGGCCGCTGCCTGTTGCTTCCATCTCCTATTGGACTGTTGTGCTCCACACGGCCACTGATTGGCCCTGCAAAAACTGTTCTGCTGGGCTCTGTGCCCATAGACCTCAATGGGTTTCGGAAGAACATTTTGGCTAAATTGCTAACCTGCTTGCTTATTTTTTTTTTGTTAAAGCCTCAATTAATGTGTAGACCAGCCTTGATGTTTTAGCACTCGACTTCTAAAAACTCTGGGTCTCGGCCGAAAATCTGGGCTAAATTGCTAGACAGCTTGCTATTTTTCTGTCAAAGTCAAAATTAATTGTGTAGACCTGCCTAAATGTTTTAGCATCGAACTCTAAAGTGCAGTTAGGAAACTGTTGTAATTTAGAGATGTCAAATGATTCCTGCCCCTCTGTATTCACTCTATCGCTCCACCCCCCCCCCGCTGCTAAACCCTGCATCTCTCTCTTCTTCTCCCCCTATGAATTTCATATTCTACTAGATCACCCCTCTGTCCTCCCTCTGCTGCCAGTTCAAGCTTATTTCTTTTGTCTGTGGCTGCCTCCCCCCACCCCTCTGCCTAATTCCCCTCTGTCTCTCCACTGCCCATGCCCCTGATTTACTCTCCAGCATCACCCTTTGTTATTACTGTGACTCACAATCTGTTTGCTCTGTTCCTTCCCTTAGATCTCTCAGCCCCTGATCGGGCAAACATCTGAGCAGCCAGGGCCACTGCTCACCACCAAGGAACCCTTCTCTTGCTGGTAAGCTCCCAGGCCAAACCGGGAAGTGCTGAAAGGCTCCCATTGGCCACCGCCTGTTGCTTCCATCTCCTATTGGACTGTTGTAGTCCACACAGCCACTGATTGGCCCTGCAATCTTGACTGATTCAAATTGTTCTGCTGGGCTCTGCACCCATGACTTCAGTGGGTTTCAGAAGAATTTTTAGCCCCCCCACCTTAATTAAATAGGCCTTAGCTCTGCCCACTTCTGCCTAGAGACCCGCCCTTTCATTTCCTATTTGATACTCTCTCTCTCTCTCTCTCTCCTGTACCTCCTCTCTTTACTGCCCACTCTCCCTCCTCCCTGCTCCTCCACCCCTCTACTAAGCAACTCCATCCCTCACTGCCTGCCTCCTTTCTGTGCCTGACACCCTTCTCATATCTCCTACTGCACCCATTGCTTCCCCCCTCCCCTGTTTCACCTCCATTCCTTACTGGTTATCTCCCCCTCCCTCAGACCTTTCTCGCCCTCTTCTACCCTCACCTCTCTATCCACCATGGCCCCCTCTCTGCCCCTCTCTCTGGTTATTGTCTCCTCCCTGTTTCCCATGCCATTCCTGCCTGGAGCCTGCCATCCCAATCTCCCACTGTGCTTCCAGCTGGACAACATGTACTGGCACTCAGGAACCATACCCACTGGGCTATGCCCTCCATATCTAACCTCCACTAGGACAGGCTTGTACCGCTCCTGGAATCAAGATGGGGTGATTCACATTCCCCTCTTCCCACTCTTACTTCTGGCCTATGTCACCACTTACTGGGATCATCGGTTACAGAGTAACTTTCTCTCCAACATGAAACGGTCAAATAAAATCTCCCTCAAACAGCTACGCTGGTGCATCCTGAAACTGCTGCTTCTTCTACTACTTCTGTCTGGCAATATTCATCCTAACCCTGGCCCCACAATCCCAAGCTCCAACCTCCGGCAGAGTCACTCTGGGGGACTCACCTTTGCAATGATTAACATCTGTAGCCTTCTACCCAAACTTGATGCCCTGCAATTATTTGCACACCAACACAACCCTGATGTTCTCGTGATTGTTGAAACATGGCTCACTCCAAAAATACCTGACAGTGCAATTACCCTTCCAGGATATAACATTTTCAGAATTGACAGGACCACTAAAAAAGGCAGTGGATGTGCTGTTTACCTCAAAGATTCTCTCCTGGGGTACCAGGTTCAACCCCCCGCCTCGGTCTCTACCGCCCAGACACTACCCATCAGAATTCTACTTGGGGGGCTCACAACAAGGCACTACTATTGCTGCTGTCTACATCCTCCCAAGGATCAAGGTAAAGTCTCAACTCTGTCCTTGACCTTGTCCGCTCCCAACCACCAGGCACCGAGATAATCCTAATGGGCGTTTTTAACATAAATTGGCTTGGATTAGATATGGGTGGCTAAAGGATGCCATCTCAGCTGCCAACCTCACCCAGCTGGTTGTCTCCCCACTAGACTCAACTATAAGACTGGGACAAGCACCCTCCTAGACTGGATACTGACCAGCCACCGATCCGCATCTCAAAAGTCTCTGTTCTCCCAGATACGTTAAGTGACCACTCCCGGTCGCCTGTGAATGGTCTAACAAATTCAGCCCACCACCACCCAAACTAATGAACAGCAGAATCCTTCCACGTGGTCAACTGAAGCACCTCAAATCACACCTTAGACAACAACACTGGTCACCTATCTTCCATGCATCAGATGTCAACTCTGCGCTGACTTCTTCATCAGCTCCTTCAATGCTGCCTGTGACGTTTACTCCCCTTCAAAAGAGGAAAGTCAAATGCCTTAACAATCCATGGCTCACTGCTGATCTCCTTTCATTGCTGAAAGCTAGGGACCACCTCTGGTTTCAGGCTCGGGCCACTGGTAGGCAAGTAGATATACAAAACTACAAACGTGCCGAAATGACTGCACCAAAGAAATACCCTGAAGAAAAGTAACTGTTAAGATGCCCTCACAAACACCTGGGAAAGGGAAGTCCTTCTGGAATAATCTCAAGAAAATTACAGGAAACTGCCCAAAACATCACCTTCAATGCTGGACTGGATGGGACTATAACTCTTGACCCTTCCACTATAGCTAACACGTTCAATACGCATTCTGACCTCAGTGATTCTTTCTCCAGAGCGTCTTTGATGAAGACCTCCTTCCTGCACCCTTCTCACCCCTCCCTTTTCAAATCACCCCCCTTTTACTTCAGAGCAGTCAGGACATATGAAGTCCATAGATACATCTGTAAAGCAATTGCTGGATCTAGAATAAGTGGCGACTCACTCGACCTCAAACTGCTGTCCCTTACTCTTGATGAAGTGCTATCTCCTCTAACCTATATTTTCAACCTCTCCCTCACCTTTGGCCAGTTCCCCAACAGATGGAAATCCGACTCTGTGACACCAGTCCACAAGAGTGGGGACAAGGCCCTTCATGGTAATTGTAGGCCTATATCCATACTACCCCCCCCAAGGCCATTGAACGTCTGGTCTCTGACCAGCTAACAGAATAGCTGGACAAGTATGACATCCTTTGTAAACAACAACACAGCTTCAGAAAAGGCCACAGCACCACATCTGCCCTCCTTGAATTCACAGGAGCAATTCACAGCTCTCTGGACAATAATTACCTCACTGGTTCGGTCTTCACATACCTGACCAAGGCTTTTGACACCGTCCATCATCAAATACTCCTCACAGAACTGCTAAAAGCTGGGTTCTCCCCTGAGTATACAACTTAGTTTAAGAGCTACCTGGAAAACCGTTCCCAATGAGTGAAAATTGCTGATGTCCTCTCAGATGCTAGACCTGTATGCTCAGGAGTTCCCCAGGGATCCATTCTTGGGCCACTCCTCTTCAGCCTGTTTTTGAACAATCTTCCACAATCCTGTCCAGAACAAATCCTACTCTATGCTGACGATGCTCTCATTCACACCACCCAACAGGACCCCCACCTACTCCAAAATAAGCTTCAGAAGGGTTTCACCTCCATTGAAACATGGTTTAGTAGTCAAAAGCTGGTTCTCAACTATAAGAAAACCAAGTCAATGCTTTTCTGTGGCTCCCACAACAAACATAGGCTTCACCCCTTTAATATTACAAACTGCCTTGGTGCTGTCCTTGAACAGGTTCACTCCTTTAAATATCTGGGAATCACCATAGACAGCAACCTATCCTACGGCATTCACCAAAGCCGCAAACATATGCATTGGTCTCCTCTACAGGCACAGCAATGCCTTACCTCGGATGCCTTAAGGATAGCAGTACAGAGCTCGGTGGTCTCTCTAATCAACTATGGTCTGATTATTTATGGCTCTGCAACTGACACAACCCTCAAGCGCTTATTCTTGGCCCTAAACAAAGCCTGCCGATTCACCACAGGATCACACCATCTCACCCATACGTGTGACCTCTATGCCCACACAGGCTGGCTCCAGTTATCAAACTGTATCAAGTACCAAACTTGTCTAATGGCTAAGAAAATTATGTTACATCTTGCTCCTCCAGGAGTCCAAACTCTTCTCCATACAGCACGCAAACCCCACCTCACCAGGGCTTCAGAAATTGAAATGCAGCACATTCCTCGGTACTGCACCACACAGGGCCAAAGATCCTTTGCTTACCGAGCTCCTAGCTGGATTAATGGACTCAACAAAGACATCTCCTCTCTGCAAATGCAAGACCCATTTAAAGCCAACCTTTGCCTCCACCTAGCTGCCTCTAGCTCCTGTGACTGTTCCTCATAATCTGATCTCCCTCCTAGCACTTCTACTCCTACTCCTACCCCATCCCTCCCTCATCCTACAGCCTACCCTCCCATCCTGTTTTGCCCCCTAACCCCCCAAGCACTTTTCTGAGGCCTGACAAAATCTCTACGACTGCACCACTTTTTGTGTCCATTCCAAGCCTCAGCTATATCTGGCTACCCTGCCCCCCTGGTACACACTTTCCCCAAATGTAACGTATTTCAGCTGCTTAAAAATGTCTGTCTGTACACCATTTCTTCATTGTTACTCAACTCTATGTAATGTTTGTATTGTACCTCAATTGATGTGGAACCTTTGTAAAAGATCCTTGGCTCAAATGTACTTGTAATCCTAGACTCTAAATAAATAAATCAATAGTCTGATGTCCTTGGGATTGCTCCCACTTCTGGTTTTTGTCTGTCTTTCACAGATGTAGTCCAGATATAGTGTTCCTTGCTCATCTTTCCCCAATTTTATGTTCACCCATTTCAAATTTCTTGTCTCTGTTGTTCCTCTAAGTCCAAACTGTATGGTCACTACAAGCCACATAGTGTTTAGTAGTTATTGGGGAGTTTTGGGTCCAAGAAGGTCTTTTTCATAAAGTTGTTCTAGTATAGAGTCTATAAGTTCATCTACAGCTTGCGGGTGATTGCCCTTGCCTTGTTTCTTTAAGATTTTTTTGTTTAGATAGCACACCTTGCCTAGTTTTTAGGAAGGAATTAGAGGTAGAAATAGAGTGTGGATATTCCATTTCTTTCGGATATCTCTCTAAACATTGTAATTTTGAGCGCACTGTTAAAGGCTTATATTCAGCTCCATCAGCTTGCTGCATGGACATAAAATACTGACATAATAGTGGATCAAGCTTTTAAGGAGCCATGTAGTGAAACAGTTCAGTTATGCCATGTGTTTGTTGTAAATAAGTTTGAAAATGATTTACATTAGCCTCTGTCTTTTTTTTGTGTGTTTTCATTTTTGGTACTCATTGTAAATGAATTTATCACATCTTTGTCTATGTGTGGTATTTTAAATGGTGATTCACTATTTGTCTTACTTTCAGGAGTAGATTTTAAGTTGTGTTTTAACGTCGGATCTTCTAGTGGCTCCAAATCTATTTCAAATTGTGAACAGCTTAGTTCTTTTTCTTCAGTAGTGTTTACTTCGGGTCTCGGTCTCTTCAGCATCATTTTGTTTATCCACAGGTTGTCTTGGTTCTGGTATTGGTTATTTTGTTTTTCAGTTTTATATCCAAATGAATGTTTTTTTTTTCTTTTGTCTTTTAGGATCTCCGCAGGAACTTCTTTTGACGTTGTGCAGCTAGCAGCGTCTGAGCTACAAGAAGTTGCACAGGCTTCTCGGGATTTCTATTGGGGTTTTTGCAGGTGCGATAAATTTATTTGGTTTGTAATTACTTGAAAGAAGTTCTGTGAGGTTTTTCATTATATGTGGTGCTTGCCTGACATAATCAGTGTTGAAATATCAGGTACAGTATTGACGTAGCCACTGTTGGTATATCTGTGTGAAAATATCACAGTGTCTATGTCAGCTCTCTGATAATTAACGGTTGTGAAAATAACAGCATTTATTTGAATGGTTATTGCTTCACCCCTATTGTACATATGTAGATATATATATATATATAGATATAGATATATCTATATATATAAATATATATAGATATAGATATAGATATAGATATACACGCATACGCTAGTACTGTGTGACATATTAGGTGTAGGCTAAACAACTTTCCATTTCTCCTGGTGTGTAGCCATCTGCATGGGAATCCACTGCCATGTCCCATGTGTTGTCACATGTGTGCTCACTACTGCTGGGATATGTGCTCACAGATGATTGGGTGTGTGTGCACTGGTGCTGGGGTGTGTACTCACTAGTGATGGGGTGTGTGCTCACTGTTGATGAGGTGTGTGCTCACTGGGTCTGGGGTATGTGCTTACTGGAGATAGGGTGTGTGCTCACTGGTGATGGTATGTGCTCACTGGTGTAGGGGTGTGTGATCACCAGTGTAGGGATGTGTGATATTTCATTTTTCATTTCATTTTTCATTTTTTTATTTTTACCAGGTAATGACTGGGCACAGCCTTTTTTCAGCCATGCCTGACAGATAAAGAAACAATACATCAACAAAGACAATAGATTTATACAGACAATAGCAACATTAAATAGCACAAGTACATATATTGTTCTTATGATAAAAATCAGTCAATAAAATGTTAAAGTGCTTTACAGTTTTAGCAGTTCTAGTAATTAATGATAAACTGTTCAAAAGTGTTGGAGCATACCATGTCAAAAGATTGTTGAGTCATAACTAACTTTGGCAAGGCTGGATAGAAAAGTAGATCTGGTTTTTGTCTAAGTATGGTTCCAGGGGGTATGGACAGTATACTGCACAAACAGCATGGGTGTTGTCTGTTGTGTCACTGCATGCTGGGCATGCATGCTGCCTCGGCTGGCACACAGGTATGTACAGTACATTTCTATATATCTCTCTTCTCCTCTCTCAACACCTCACTCCATCATACCGGACATGGTGGAGGATGCTCTGGGCCCATCTTGGCAGCAGCTGACCCTGGTGGCCATCTGTGTGCAACTGATGACCAAGACTAGTGAGGAGGGTGAAGAGAATGATGACAGGACCTTCACTGAGGGCTGGGGACAAGAGAGGTCCACTCCAAACCAAGAGGGGTTATCCACCTCTGCCAGCCCCCAAAATGATGGGACTTAGCTGCTGCGCCTACTCGGCACTGCAGTCACAGCAGTGTAGCCCCCACAGCCCTATCATAGCCATTGCTGTGCCACCCTATGACCACTCCTCTGGCACAGCCACTGCCCTACTGACCCTGGCCAATCACACAGGGCCAGCCACTGCTCTGCCACCCCATGACCATTCCACTGGCACGGCCACAGCCCTGCCACTCCAGGCCCATCCCACTGGCCAGGTCACAATGCACCCAGTGTACCACAGCACCAACTGCGGTGCAGCCCCAGGCTGAACAATGGATGAGGGTGCAGCCTGACCCTGTCCCCATGGACAGTCCCCAGCTACAGCGGGAGATGGCTGCCAACCTGCAGCTGCTGCAGTCTGCCATGTAGGCACAGAGTGTTGTGCTGCAGGAAATGGCATGCATACACCACATGTTGAAAACATGCAGCATGCTGAGGAGTGGGCAGAGGCACATCACACAGAGTACATGGTGGCCATCCATAAACTGCACCAAACTATTGTCACTACTATGGATCACCTGTGTACCATTGTACTGGAGGCTGCAGCCTTGGTGGCAAGCACCATGGGGGATGGCTATAACCCTGGACAGTCTATAAGAGACATAATATTTTATTTAGGTCATTAGCATTAGTCTTTTAAGACCTGCACCTCCTAGAAATTCACAGGCTGTCTCAAGGAAAAAAAATGATCATCCAATGCTACTTTAAGTTGGTTCATGGTTTTACTAGATACTACTGATGCTGGTAGTGAGTTCCATTGGGTAACCACCCTCTGGGAAAACCTCCCACCCCTTTGATTATTCTTATAGTTGTCTCCTTCTAACAATACACCATGACCCCTGATTTGTACAGTGTTTGGCCTCATAGTAATTCCTGTACACTTCCATATGTCCAGGTTTTGGGTTGCTTTGTAAACTAGACACATATCTCCTCTTAGTCTCCTATACTGTAGGGAGAACAAATCCAGTTCTTGCAATCTTTCCTTGTATGTCAACATACTAATGTCGGCCACCAGCTTAGTCACCCTCTGCTTTATTCCCTCTATCTTTTTAATATCCTCTTTTTTATAGGGCATCCAGAATTGTGAACAATACTCCCAAGTACAGATACACCAGAGACACATACAGAGGAACCACCACATCTCTTGCTCTGCTTTTGACATTTCTTTTAATGCATGACAAAATGCCATTGCCTCTCCTTACGATGTTAGAACAGTAATCTGAGAAACCCAGGTCATTTTTAACCAGAACTCCCAAGTCCCTTTCTATAGCAGTTGTATTGAGCTCTTTCCCATTTATATTATATTTAAAGCCTTTATTATTACATCCTAAGTACATTGTTTTACACTTATCTGTCACAACCCCACTCAGCAGGTCAGCCCTCTGCTCCCAAAGTGCCAACCTCCGAGCGTAGTATTGTGAACAGCTAACAGAACAAGGTAACCCCTCTTACCTGTTTTTGTGGGTTCGAGTCACCTTTGTCCCAAGTTCTGGAGGAATTCAAACTGATAACCTCTTGTTAGCGTACCCAATTGTCAGGCTCAGATAATTCTGTCTTTGGGGGGGCCAGATATCTTTGCCTATGGGCACCTAACCAGGTATTACAAAATGAACCCTTAGAACTCTATGCAAGATCTAGAGAACTCTTACCTGCTTCCCGGTTTGGTACCACAATATGCTCATGCACAGCGTCAACTGTAACCATCTAAGCTTCACTTATAAAAAAAGAAGTTTCAAGGCACACCAGGCAGTTTCTGTTTTTAAAATATATATCTTTACTTTAAAATAGGTAAAAATAGGAAAACAGTAAATACAGAACAAGATATCCCAACACATACAATCTTAAAAACAAAACAGGTTTAAAAGTGCAAATTCCTACAACCCATACACTCAGACTGGTCTTATCTAATGTATCCTTACTTTCTTAATCTTTCAGTGCTTTGATGTTCCTCTTTCTCAGTCAGAAAATGAATGTCTCTCTGTGACTCTAAGGTCTGCTCGGTGTAATTAAAAGCAGTCTTGAGCTGGCCTTCTCTCTGAGGTCACCTAACTCTGCCTTGGTGTATTAAAATTTATATTTTATAACACAGGATGTCCTAATAAGATATTTAAAAAAAATAGGTGACATCAGTGAATCTCCTCTCTTCATGTGACTTCCCCTAACCAGTCTGTGATCTGCTTCACACAGACATCAAAGTCTCTTTGATGTAATTAACTGGCTTCCTCTGACGATACCCCAAACAAATGCATATTGGACTTCCCAATTTAGTCTGGGACCTGCTTCACACAGACATCAAAGTCTCTTTGATGTAATTAACTGGCTTCCTTGGAAGACACCCCAAACACATGCATATGCCCCTTTCTTCATAACAGCTAGTGCAAATCAAAAGATTTCCCTGAGGATGTCATAAATGGATATTTCAGTTCCTGGTGTCAAAGCAAACTGACAAGCTAACTGCATCCCAGATATCTGTAGTTTAACCTACATCCTGTCCTTTGAACTTATACCTGGGGGGGGGGTTTGATGTGTCATTTCAGCAAGACAGTAGTTTCTCCTGACAGACACTCCCCTACATATTTTATACTGCAGAAAAAATATCATAGTGTAATCAGAACCAGCTGTCTACGTGCCACATTATCCATGTTAAACCTAAGTTTTTTCTTGTTTACTTCTTCTGCTACTCTGTTGATTTCCTCCTGAAAAGCCTTTGCATCCCTGTCATTTCTGATTAATGAGGCCATTTTAATATCATCCCCAAACTTGGTCATCCAAGGCTTGTTTGAGCATGAAAAAGATGCAATCAGAATGTTAAATAGCACCAGCCCCAAAACAGAACCCTGAGGGACACCGCTGTGCACCCCCCTCCAGCTAGAGTAATGCCCTTTAATAACTACCTGCTGTTTTCTTCCTGATAGCTATGTTGCAATCCAGTGGGAGTGTCACCTCACAATGGACAACACGGCATACACTGGAACACTGGAACATGAACATCTGGTACACCTGGGACACCCAGACACCAAGAACATGGCACATGCAAGGACATGGCCTATTTCTTGTGAGAGTCAGTACCCTGCAGGACTGTGGCCGGGGGTGGCTAACTCCATCCCCATGCTCATCCCCCATATCATGGATGATGACCCCCCAACCATTATGGGTACAGCACACACATACTGTCCCATACACAGGGAGGTGGTAGGGGATACACCAAGGGTGCAAACTGCCCACCCTCTCCAACATGTACCCACTCAGACCCACCCTCACATTACCCATGTGTTACCGCCCCTGCCCCTGTGGCCTATCTCATCTATGTCCCCACAGCCTGGATGTCCTGCATTTCTGTTTACCCTCCCTTGGTCCCCCTCTCACCTAGATGGTGTATATATTTGTTCATGCCCTCTTGGAACCCCCCACCTGGATGGAATATCTATATGTTTACTCCCTTTTTGATACCCCCTTTGCCAGGATGCTCTGTATTTCTGTTTACCCCCGTTTGGAATCCCCCCTGCCTGGATGCTATGTATATTTGTTTACTCCCCTTTGGACCCTCCTCACCTGGATGGAATGTATATGTGCTGATGCCCCTTTTGACCCCCCACCTGGATGGCCTGGATTTCTGTTTACTCCCCTTTTTGGAATCCCTCTGCCTGGTTAGATGCCCCTTTTGACATCCCCATGATGGCCTCAATTTATGTTCTGTTATTATTATGTGCTAAAACATTGTCTAAACACATTACAGATTTCTCTGTGATCTGTATTTCCCCTTTGTATCCAAAGAGGTTTGTTATGCTGTGAGCTCTGTATTCCTGGGTCCTCCTAACCATCCTGGGGTCATGCTGGTTGAGCTGCTCCTGTATCCCCTGGTCGTCTTGCTTGGAATCTGCTGCAGACTGTTCGTCTGGGACCGGCATGCATATCCCATAGTTGAGTGCCGTGTTTTGTAGTCTACAACAAGCAAGGAATGTGGCACAGGCCTTCTGAGGGGTGTATTGTAGGGCACCACTGGAACCATCAGGGCACCTTAACTGCATCTTCAGCATTCTGAAGACATGCTCGATGATGTTGCATGTGGCATTGTGTGCCACACTGTACCTGTCCTCTGCAACTGATATGGGTCATAGGACAGGTGTGAAGAGCCTGGGATACATGGGATATGCACTGTCCTCTGTGTAGGTAAAGGTCATGGGTTAGTGTCATCATCTGCCACATGGAGGGGAACAGACCTTTGGGGTGTACTCACCAACAAGGTCGCTACAAGGGATGTCCCCACCTTCAAATCTCTGGCACAGGATGGAGTTGTAGCATAGGTTAGAGTTGGAAGGCATTGTGGGCACTGTCAGGGTACCATGCCAGGACACTGATGATGCACCCTGCTGCATCACACACCACTTGGCAACTGATGGAGCGGTACCCCTTTCTATTGACATAGGCATCCACCCCTACATCGGTGGGTGCCTGCATAGCAACGAGTGCAATCAATGGCACCAAGTACAGTTGGTAGGTACACAACTCAATAGAATTGCTGCATGGTTGCTGTTTGCCCTGCTGGCATGCTGAGGAATACAGTGAACTACCCAACATGTACCAGCAGGGCATCTAGGAACTGGCCCAACAGCCATGAAGTGGCTGACTGTGATAGACCGATAGTGTCCCCACTGGTGTCTGAAATGTTCTGGTGGCCAGGAAACACAGTGCAGCCATCACCTTGAGCTCTATGGACATTGCATGTCTGCACCAGGTATCTGTCCAGAGCTGATCATGCAGCAGCTCACAAAGCTACATCAGCCTGGGCCTACTTAGCCTGTACTGGCCCATAATCTGGTCATCACTGAGGACTTCAAATCTGACTCATGGACCTGTCTGTTTGCAACATAGTGCCTCCATGGCCAACACCCGGGCCCAGGGTGGGCATTGGCCCTCTCTTCATCCTCTGTGACCTGCTACATCAAGTTAGTAATGTGTGCTGCCATGTGAGCCATCCTGGTGTGTGGCCTGCAGTGTCTCCCACCCCCTCTGTGGTTTGCCCTGGGTTTAGAATGCCTTCTTATAGGCTGTAATTGTGCTGAGCTATTGGACTGCGCAATCCATTTGTGCAGCACTATCACACTGAATATTGTACTATGCACATTACACAGGTTACTACACCCTGGTTTGGGCACTGCATATATTACCTCTGCGCTAGTGCACTGGTGCAAATAACATGCACAGAGATGCCCTCTGAATATGGGATTTCAGCGGTAAGCAGGTGTAGCGCAGGTGTAAGCACACCGTGTGGTGTGTAAAGCTTTGAATATGGGGCTCCAGGTCTCTTAACTTGAGACAGTCCAGGTGACTAAAGCAGGCTTCTGTCTTCCTGCTGCTCACCCCTGTACTCACCCCCAGCCAGAACCCTTCTTGCAGAGTACAGTCCCCATGACTCGATCTCAGGTCAACTGATGCTGGCATTTCTGTTTTTTCTCTGCAAACTTACATTACCTCACCCCCAACGAAGGCATCCACTGAAGGGCTGGGGTTCGGGACCAAGAGTCCAAATAAATTATGTAAGAATTTTTGCACGTGAACCTCTGCCTCTGAGTGCTCTTTGTTTTGGATTTCTGTAATTGTGGGATAGCTCTCCTGCTTAGAGCACCGGTCCAAAGCTTGTTCTCAGCAGCTGCTGGTTTGGATGTAACGTACATTATAAAATGGGTACTAAAAATGTCGGATCCTGATTGGTAGAGAGATGCTTTCAACCAGGCCATTATCCCAGCACAACGGCCTGGGTGAAACTAGCTCCTGTCAAAATGGACTGTGTGCATAATAAATACCCCTGCTCTTGGCTCAGTTGACCACAAAAAGCATTGCTGCCCCCATCCCCACCCCCACAACATGTACCTCAAGGTCCTCAAACACCAACTACGATCTCCCCAGTCACGCACATACTTGGAGTTCTGCTTTCAAAAACGGCTCTCCAATAGTGTGTTTTTTTTTTTGCTTTACTCTCTTTGAAGTTAAACATGATGGCAAAGGGATGCAACAGCAATTTCACACACTCGCACTTCCAGTTACATGGACAGCTCCTACCGCTCACTAATCACAGATTTAAAAAAAGTCACACAAACTCCCAAACTTCGGCAAACCACCTGAATGGGCTAGAGATAGCTACCATGAATCTGCCAGAAACAAATTTCCCTCATTCACTAAAAATACCACCAACAGCTTAATCTGGTTCAAGGTCAGTTGGCATTCATCTGTATCCCCCTCCCCCGGGTCGTGCCTGAAAATAGGCAAGATTTGTCTAGTGCACTTACCTGGTCAACAAAAGCTAAAATAAAAAAAAATAAAAAAAATAAAAAATAAAATAGTGCCTTCCTGCCATGAACAGTGACACCGCTGGTGCCCTCACTCTCCTGACTGTTGTGTATACTCAGGCAGGCACTATTTTTTCATTATTTGTAGTAAATGTTATTTATATTTTACAAAGCAGAAATGCACAGATGTTCTAACTTTTTTATTTTCTTTTTAATGTATTAACCGTGTCGGGACCCATTTTATAATCACAATAAGGCACTCCATTGGGGGTGTTATGGTGGGCTAATGGCCTCTTCTCGGGTGGTGGAAGCACTTGCTTCACCTCAAGCTTCAACCCACCCAAAGGGCCATTATCCCACCATACTGTTCTCTCGCCCCCCATTGTGTCTTATTGCTTAATTGATGTTTCTCTTCCCCTCTGCCTCAGTCTGGTTCTTTCTTTCCCTCTGCCTCAAGACACATCTTCTTGATCTGGCATTGTCTCCTCTCTTTACCATTTCCCACTGGTGCTGTTTTTCTTTCTCCTCTGCCTTGAACCACATCTTCTTAGTCTTGAATTACATCTCTAATTTAATAGTAATTTAACACTATCTCTTCCTAGCAATGATCTCATTCACCATTTGCTAAGAGAGAGGAAGAGAGAGCACATTTTAAATCCACTTCCTGATGTGTTTATTCCTGTGATGTATAGAGTTTTAGATACCATAGGCACTTTTACACGACGTTTACTTGAATCATTGATTCTGTGACATGTTTTGCTCCACTCTGTGTGCTGCACTCAGAATCTCGTTGTACACACACATCCCTGTATCACTTTCTTGGCCTTTTCAAGGTTTTAACAGTATTTCCTAGCAGCCAAGAGAGCACAAGATTTTAGTTACCAGTTTGGGGGTGGGGAATGAGTGGAACAGTGCGATTATACAGCCAGACAAAATGAAACAATAGTTGGCAAACCCAAAAAAGCAGGGAACGTGGAATCAGCAAACACTCACTTCTGTTGCACAGTAAATTGCCTGTACACACCACACAAGGTAACGTAACAGTTGATCTGCAATGCTCATTCCAATAAAGAACACTGTGTGTAAAGGTGCCTCATGTCTGTCCTTGGATCAGTGATTTGGGTATATTAAACAATGTTGCAGGTTCCTGTTACGAGGCTTGTATGGCTCTCTTTTTGTGAGAAACAGAACTCCTGCACTTCTAGTCCTAGAAATGAAAGTAATGCTGAGAATTCCAGGATATATATTTTCTTTTTATATGCTGCCCTGCTTGCTTCTGCTAAATATAAAATAATGTTTAGCTTCCCTAGGACAACAGATATATTTTTCATACGCTCCAGCCCATCTTCTTCTTCTTCTTCAAAAAAGAGCAGTATAACTGTGTATCATCTGCACTAACGTTTCACTCCACATTGTATCTCCTAATGAACTCTCTTAGGGTATTATATATACAATTCACAACACTGGGGCAAAAGTAGACCCTTGAGGAACTCCATAGGGGACCTCATTCCATAATGAGTCAAACAGACCCCATCTCTGCTAACTGAAATCAACCTCGGAAGCAAAGTATGAACCACAATATCTTAAGACAGTCCAGGACATCATGGGAAAAAAAAGCTCATAGCACCACAAACCTGCAACAACAATAAAAAAAACCTCAGATGCTACAAGAAAACCCTGTGGTTAATGTGTATTATACAATGATCTTAAAAATCAAGTGTTTTGATTGGGTGGCTGGCACCTAGAACCCATTGTAAATCCCTGCATTACCAATGGGAAGAGGTGCCAGTCTCCCTCTGATGCCCATAACCATGAGCTATATCCATGCTTTCAGACACTACATTTTGAATCGGGCACCATGTTTTCTCGCTGTGCAGCCATCGGGTAAAAAAAACAAAACCCTGTAAAAATGGATACAAGTTCTGAGTTGATCAACTCGGCCGAACTAGACTCAATTTTCCAATCACTAACACAAACGGAAGTACCCATTGTGACTTAGCTCCCTCGAACATACCTCAGGTAGTTGTAGATGACACCGTACATCCCGTTGTCACCTCAGCAGCAGAAAGGGCCACAGAAATTCCAGAGTCAGCAGTAGATTCATCCCCAGCAGCAACAGAGGCATCGCAGGGAATTGGCTCCTCCCAAAGCAAGGCACCACCCACTGCACATGAACAGAGTCAAGGCATCAACAGGTCTTAAAAAAACATGGTCTCAGTAATACTTTGTTTTTCTTAAAGAAACATGTACTTTTAATGGAAATTTTCTTCAAAGCTCTTTAGTCTGATTTATCAGCATATGAAATAAAAGTGTTAAAATGTTGACTCAACTAAACAAGCAAAATGAACTAAAAAAATTTATTTGTCTAGATATTCCAAGAAAAGCAGCCTAATTAGTAAAAAGCAGAACAGTATCGCAATCCAAAAAACAGTTTCAGATGCAGTTTTACAAGAACAGACAATTAAAATATAAGAAACATTTATTTGTTACAGTAACAAGTTAATTTATTTTCTAAAAGAATATAAAAATCTATTTATTTAGTATAAAAACAGTTTAATTTATTGGTAAATTAAAAACCAACAACAGTTAATATATTAACTAATGTGCTCTGTAAGATAATAAAAAAATTTTATTTTAACAAAAAATACAAAAATGTGTGGGACTATTTTGTTCAGCATAAGAATATGAAAATAATTTAAATGTTTTTTTAAATGATATGAAGTATTTCAGAGTGTGTATTACTATCTATAAACATGTGTGACTATTGTATAATCACAATATGCCACTCCAGGGTGTGGGTTATGTGGGGATTTACCCACACCTGACCTGGTTTAGCCACTCAGCCAATGGCCTCGTGGCCAAACCACACCAAGTGTGGGTAAATCCCCGGATAACCCACACCCTGTCATGGTATATTGCTTAATCAAATGCCATAGATAAACTGATGGACAGCAGCATGGACAGTGGGTTATTGTTCATTTCTAACAAGTGATCACTGACAACTTTGATGAGGACTGTCCCTATCCTGTAACCTGCCTTTAATGCAGATTGCAACTTGCCAAATATATTATGACTGCCCAGGTGCAGTCTGCCGCTAGTCTCTCACCACCAGTCTTCAAAACCTTCCTATGAAGTAATGGATTGAGACAGTAAGGCTTTTTGAGCAACGGCCTCACCAAGGCCATATTCAAAGCCTACAAAAACCTGTTCTCCTTCAATGAAGTGTTCAAGAGCTGCTGATGCCTCTGGGAAAGCTTTGAAAAGCAAAATATTAAGATACAGTTCAACTTGTATTTCATATATTCAGTGCTCAAATTACAGGGAGGCTTAAGGGGGTTGGGCCCCCTTACTTTTTTGGAAGGCCCCCTGAGTTCTGTGTAATTGAAAGGTGGTGGGGGGGCCATGTTTTGGCCCCCTTACTTCTCACTTCTGAAGCTGCCAATCTTCATTCAGTCAGGAATACAAATTGCAGCAGCCCTGCCTGAGTGAAAAATAGTAATTAACACCATGTTTTGCCTTTTAACAGCCATCCAGGAAAACAATTGCCTCCCCCAACCTATAGCCACACAACTGGCATCAAAGTGAGTTAAGTGATACTTGAGACAGATATTTATCTAAAGCCATGTTTACACACCCACAGTGCTCTTGCATTTGTGCTGCTCCCTTCCCGCTGTGCTGGTGGCTTCTCGATCAGTTTAGTGTTTTCACTGCATGCCCCTGCAGTGCTGCAGGTTGCTCCAAGGAGGGGCTCTAAATTCAGCACAGGATGCTGGGAGATGCTGGGACAGAAGGCTTTCGAGCACATCAAAGGGTTTTCAATGTCAGTTAACACGCTCGCTCCAATACGGGTACCCCAAATTGAGTAGCAGCAGAAAAAGGGATCTGAAGCACAACTATGGTGCTCCAGAAAGTGTCTACAAAGCTGAATTTGCAGCGTATCAACCTGTGCACATGGGTTGATGCACTGCAAAGTCAGCAGTGTAAACAAGTCTTAAGTGATAGCATGCTGTTGCTTGACTGCTTTGATGGCTGCCTTCCTGAAAAACAAACAAAAGCCTCCCACAGCTAAAAGTAGTATCCACAGCTAGCACCTAAGTTAGTCCTTCAGAGATACTTTAAAAAGGTGATAGCATGGCCCAGCAGCACAGAGGGCAGAGGCACTGGACACCTTACCTCAATACACACCAGTGACCCGAGTTCGGGAATGGACTTGGGGTACCGGGGGCTGGCAGGGAAGGAGAGGATTGACCTTCTGGAGGATGGCTCTCCTCTCCTGGGGTGGGTTGGGTGGGTAGCCTCACTCTGTAGCGGGCCCCGGTGGAGACTGGGAGCACTACAAGGGCAGCACAGCAGGGGAACAAGAAAAAGTGCAAAAATGGCATGAATGCCATCCAGATGATGGCAGCCCCACCTCCCCGTGCCACTCAGCTGCGATGCCTCCATGCTGCACTTTCACACCCCACAAAGATGTAAAGGAGTGCATATGTGTACGCCGGTCCCCCCTCCTGATGGCCCTGGTGGGTAAGGGGGTTCCCCATCAATGAAAGAATATGTCTGGGACAATGGGGCATTGGAGCAGCAGGATGGTAGACCTGTGGGCGGTAACGGCAGGACTGGCCACCTGAAGAAGAGGATGACTGTGTGCATGTAGAAGGAGGTAAAATAAAAGGACATACAAAAAAAAAGGGGATAGTCAGAGATCCTTATCTTTATGCTTATTTATTGTAAATACAATGCTGCAGTACTTGCCTTCTTTGATGTCCGGTGTGACACCTCCTTGAACGAGCACAGTTCAGGGCGTTCATTTCAGCTCAGACTATAAATGACTTAAACCAGAGGTAAAAGTACTAACCAGAAGCCACTTCACTGAGCCCCAAGGAACAACTTATTTGTTCACTGTAGCTGAGTTGTCAGTGAGAGGGAGAGGGAGAGAAAGCAAGCGCAGTTTCAGGAGCCCAGAGGACTAGTGTGGCACCTCTGCTGTACTGCCTGTTGAAATCAGATTACTGCTGGCTGTTCTTCTGGAGGAGTCTTGTTATTTTAGACAAGATAAGAAAATCAGGAGCACACAACTCCAGACGATATGTAAATATGTTTTTTTTTTATAAAGACAGGGGGATAGGTAGGAATTAGGATGAGTAAGTCAGGACTCAAAGGAATGTAGGGAAGGCAGGCAGTGCTAGCTGTCTGGGGGTGGAATGTGGGGTAGGGTCAGATACTAGATCCTGAACCCTCTGGCAGTGTCAGCACAAGTTGCCACCATACAGAGAGCTGAGAAAGAGGAGAGAGAGAGAGAGAGAGAGAGAGGTCCTGAATGGGCCAGTACTACACTCTTTTGGCCTCTCAGCCTGATCTCATATACGGGGAGGTACTTTAGTCTCCAGAGCCCATGTGCAGTAAGGCAAGCTTAGGGAAGGGGTACTTGTCTCTAGTGCCAATGTGAAATAAGGTAAGGAGGCTAGAGAGAGGGCTTTTTTTTTGTCTCCAGAGCCCATGTAAAGTAAAGCAAGGCTGGTGGGGGGGTTGTGTCTCTGGGCCCCATGTGCAGTAAGGCTAGGTTGAGGAGGGGGGGCATTTGTCTCCAGAGCCCATGTGAAGAATGGCAAGACAAGGCAAAGGTGAGTGTTTGTCTCTGGACCCCATGTGAAGTAAGGCAAGGCTGGAGGGGGGGTTGTTTCCAGAGCCCATGTGAAGTATGGTGAGACAAGGTCAGGGGGTTTGCTTTCTGTCTCTGGAGCCCATTTGAAGCAACTCAAGACTACTGGTGGGTGTTGTGCATCTCAGAACCAATGTGAAGTGGGGCAAGGCTAGGGGGTGCTTTATGTCTCCAGCATCCATGTAAAATAAGACAAGGCAGGAGGGTGGCACTGCGTGTCCCTGGAATCCATGTCAAGTAAGGCAATGCTTGGGGTGCCATATGTCTCTGGAGTCCATGTGATGCAAGACTATTGGGGGGGTGCTTTGTGTTTCTGGAGCCCAGGTGAAATATGTGTATTATAGAAAATAGTATGTTGCTTTCTGCTACTCGAGTAATGTATCTCAAGTGATTTGCACAGTGCAGCTGAGGCATATCCGCAACATTCTCATACTTTTGACCTGTAAATCAAGGGGAGCTAGCCTGTATGGGTATAACATGACAGACATTTAGTGCTAGATCCAGTAAAAGAAAAGGTCCTATGAATTATAGACATTTTGTATAGTGGTGTGACTGTGTGAGATGTGTGTAGGGGGTGTGGGGTTGGTCAAAATAATGGGCTCCTGGAAATAGGGAAACCTGGAAGGAAATATTGCATGTGTTAAGAAAGACACATGTTAATCTCTAAACCTGCCAGCAGTGACCCCTGAGAAGATGGGACAAAATGCCATCAGCCAGGGGCTTCATTTAATATTTAAGGGGGATGTATTTGACTCCTAATAGTGAAAAATGTAGGTGACTTTGAACTTTGTAGGCATGGAAGTCAAATAATGGTGTGTTATTATGTTTCCTTGTGTGTGTGCAAGAAACATTTTTCGTTTTTGTTGACTGGGTAAGTGCACTAGACAAATCCTGCCTATTTTCAGGCATGACCCGGGGGAGGGGGATACAGATGAATGCCAACTGACCTTGAATCAGATTAAGCTGTTGGTGGTATTTTTAGTGAATGAGGGAAATTTGGCCAGGACACTGGGGAAATTCCCCTACTCTTTTCGATAAGCACCATGGGATTTTTAACATCCACCTGAACTACCACCAATCCAGGCAGATGGGACCTCGGTTTAATGTCTCATCCGAAAGATGGCACCTCAGAAGTGCAGCACCCCTCTCATGCTGCACTACAGTGTCAGTACTGGGATATTAACCCAAGTGCCAGATGTGGGAACTGAACTCCACAGCCCTCTGACCTCCCGGCCTCAGAGGCGAGTGTGCTACCTACTGAGCCACTGACTTGCGGTAGAACGACATTTCCGAGGTGTGTCAGGGACAAGTCTAATGTCCAGCACTATACAGTGGGCTCGTCCTTGACAGACCAATGAGCATGCAACCTGACTGTCACAGTAGTCATTGTTTTGCAGCTGGAAGCTGTTCTCTAGTTGAAAGAAATGAAACGCTCCACTTTCATTTGCATGCCATCTGGTAAGCAGACAGCTCTGTCTCCTGTTCTTCACTGCTATTTGCATTAAGCCCTCCTCCATTTCCCTATCACCAGCAGCATTCCCTCCCACTCCCACCTTCTGCTTGCTGTTCTCCCTTCACCATTTGTTCCCTATCCCAGTATCAGCTGCATTCCCTCCCATTCCCTCACTCTGCATGCTGTTCTCCCTGCACCCTTTGTTCCCCATCCCCGTATCAGCTGCATCCCCTCCCACTCCCTCCCTCTGCATGCTGTCATCCCCGCACCCTTTGTTTCCCACCCAGTATCAAAATTAAACCCTCCCGCTCCCTTCCTCTACATGCTGTCTTCCCCACACCCCTTGTTTCCCATCCTGGTATATGAATGAAGCCCTCCTGCTCCCTCCCTCTGCATGTTGTCCACTCCACACCCTCCATTCCCCATCCCTGTATCAACATCGGGATACCCAAACCCCCTGTCAGCGTTATCTAAACCCTCTCCCAGTGTCTCAAAATAAAAACAAATGTATAGAAACATAGAAACATAGAGGTTGACAGCAGATAAGGACCGCAAGGCCCATCCAGTCTGCCCATTTCTTTTTCTACCTTATAAATGTGCCATTGGCCTTTGCTCTGTCAGTGGCCTATATATTCATACTCATCTGTATTGCTCCCTTATGCCTATCCCATGCCTGTTTGAAGCCCTGCACCGTATTCATAGCCACCACTTCCTGAGATAGGCCATTCCATGCATCCATCACTCTTTCTGTAAAAAAGAATTTCCTCACATTCCCCCTTAATCGGCCTCCCTCTAGTCTCATGATGTGTCCTCTTGTTCTGCTATTTTTCTTATATTTAAACATGTTAGATTCTTTCACCTTGTTAATGCCCTTAAGGTGTTTGAATGTTTCATTCACATCATCTCTCTCCCTCCTTTGCTCAAGGGTATACATATTGAGCTCCGTTAATCTGTCCTCATATGTCTTCTGATGCAGTCCCTGCACCATTTTGGTTGCCCTGCTCTGGACTGCCTCAATTTGGTTAATGTCCTTGTGAAGGTGTGGCCTCCAGTACTGCACGCAGTACTCCAGATGGGGCCTAACCAGTGTCTTGTAAAGAGGGATTAGTACCTCCCTCTTACGACTTGTGATACCCCTACTAATACACCCTAACATCCCTCTAGCCTTACCTACTGGTTTAGAGGTCTGCTTGGATGATTTCAGGTCATCGGTGATGATGATGCCCAAGTCTCTTTCTTCCTTTGTGACTGCCAGCAACTCCCCTCTCAGCCTATAGGTGGCTTCAGGGTTTCTCTTCCCTATGTGCATGATCTTGCACGTCTTTGCATTAAATCCCAGTTGCCACTCTTCCGACCATTCTGCTAGTTTATCCAGATCTCTTCTCATTCTGCCCACTCCATCTGGATCATCTACTCTGTTGCAGATCTTGGTGTCATCTGCAAACAGACAAACCTTACCCTCTAGTCCATCTGCAATGTCACTGATGAAGATATTGAAGAGGACTGGCCCCAGGACTGATCCCTGAGGTACCCCACTTGTGACTTGCATCTCTTCTGACTGTATACCATTTACCACCACTCTCTGTTTTCTGCCCGTCAACCAGTTGGCCACCCAGTTGACCAACTTCTGACCCACCCCGAGCCTACCCAGCTTATTTATCAATCTTCTATGTGGAACAGTGTCAAAAGCTTTGCTGAAGTCAAGGTAGGCGACATCAACTGCTCCCCCTTGGTCCACCACTCTGGTTACCCAGTCAAAGAAATCTATGAGATTAGCTTGACAGGACCTTTCTTTTGTAAACCCATGCTGTCTTGGATTCTGTGCCCCTATGGATTCCAGGTGTTGCACTATCCTTTCCTTAAGGAGTGCCTCCATAATCTTGTCCACTACTGAGGTAAGACTGACTGGTCTGTAGTTCCCTGCCTCCTCCCTGCTACCACTCTTGTGGGCGGGATCACATAAACCCTTCTCCAGTCTGTTAAAAAAGAAAACTGTCCCTCAATGGTTTTTTTTAAGCCTGCAAAAAAGAAAACAGTCCCTCGACATCTCCCCTGTCCCCCTCCCACATCCCGACCCTCCCTATGCGCACCCACCTCCTTACCCTATACTTACCTTTGGAGGTCAGTGGCTGCGATCTTTTGTGGACCAGGACACGTCTGCACTCTTCAAAGCTGAAACAAAAACTGAGGAATCAAGGTGGGCACTGAATATTGGCTATCAATGGGGTTTTCAACTTATGTTGATATCTCAGCCATTTTTAGGAATTTTGACCCCAAATTTTCAACATGGGGTTCTTGGGACCCCACCTCATGAACACTAGCACTGTCATTTCGTTACTCAGTCCCAAAAGGTGATTTTGCGGTCACTGCATGGAATCACCTTTTGGGACTGATTAATGAAATGACAGTGCCAGTGTTCTTAAGAAGAGTTCCCAAAAAGTCCATGTTGAAAAGCTGGTGCAAAAAATCCCAAAAATGACTGCGTTATGAGCATGCATTGAGCAGTTTCTACGCATGCTCATAACGTCACCAATTTTTAACATTTTCATTGTAGATTTTCAACATTGCCATTTTTTCACACCTCCTTATGAACAGTACAGCTGTCATTTTTCATGTCCTGCCCAAAATGTGTTTTCGATCTGTGGCACAGAATGGTGTGGTCACTGTGTGAAATCACCTTTCTGGACAAATGAACAAAATGACAGTGGCACTCCTCATGAGGTGGGGTCCCAAAAAGACCATGGTGAAAATTTGGTGAAAAAAATTAAAAAAATGGCCGAGTTACATGCGGTCATTCAAAGTTTTCTACGCACATGTGTAACTTTGGTCATTTTCAATATTTTCACTCCAAATTTTCAATATAGCCATTTTTCACACCTACTCATGAACAGTACAGCTGTCATTTTCACATCCTGCCCAAAATGTGTTTTCATACCTGTGGCACAGAATGGCACAGTCACTGTGCGAAATCACCTTTCTGGACAAATGAACAAAATGACTGTGGTACTCCTCATGAGGTGGGGTCCCAAAAAGGTCATGTTGAAAATTTGGTGAAAAAACTCCAAAAAATAGCCGAGTTACATGCAGTTGTTAAAAATTTTCTACGCACATGTGTAACTTTGATCATTTTCGATATTTTCACTCCAAATTTTCAGTATAGCCATTTTATCACACCACCTCATGAACAGTACAGCTGTAATTTTTTCACATCCTGCCCAGAACGTGTTTTTGCACCTGGGGTGAGAAATGCCATTTTCCCATGGATTTGAAATTTATTACCTATTGGGTTCATGAGGTAGGATGATAAGAAGATTACGTTCAACTTTGGGGTCAAAATATGAAAAAAATGACAAAGTTATGCCCATTCATTGCAATTTTGGTACACATGCTCATAACTGTGGAAATCTTAAATATTTGCACCCCACATTTTCAACATTGCCTTCTTATTACCCGAGCTCTGTATTCAAATGCTGTCCAAAATATGGCAGCTTGTCAAAACATAGTTCTGGCAGACTTTTCCTCCCACCAGAAGTTCAACTAACACAATACACCCCTGCCACATAAACCATGCAAGGAAACATTCAACATTGACAAATGCTTGTTTTTCTGAATGAACTGGGGGTGTGTCATTATTTGTAATGTGTATATTACAAAATTGTCTCTGACAACATTATATTGGTTTCCAAAGTTGTAATCTGGGAAATATTTTTACTACCCCAAAACTGGAATGACTTTCACATTTACACCACTGAAGTTTTTGACATTAATCATCCAAACTTAACTGAACCTCAGAGACCATAATATATAACAATTTTATGTAAGAAATAAAGTGGGTGGCATGTGTGTGTTTGTGTGTGTTGGGGGGCATTGTTAACTGGTGCTAGATTCATCCACAAGTTTAATTTAATCCTTTTTTAATACTCTGCCTATCATCATAGTGCACAAATCACCCTTTGATTGTCCCTTAACAGTGGTGAACCGGGTCCCCTCTCCTCTGTTTTCATTGTCTGCTGCTCAAAGTGCTCTGCTGCAGTGTCCCTTTTTATGTTGTCTTGTGCAGGCGCAAGCAACATGTTGCAGTAGTAGCACATTTCAGAGGTGTGTCAGTGTTGGACAATGCATGGAACGCTTTAGTGTGTGCATCCCTCAGCCCCCAATTAGCTAGCATGCTACTACTGATGCGAAACTTCAAAGAGTACCAAAACCTTGGAAGAAATCTGGTGCTCCAGTGAGGTGCAGTTACCTCATTGGAGTGTCAGATGACAAGGCTCTGTTACATGCCTTTCCTGGTGAAACATTTCAGTAAATATGGTGGCTTCTGCTGCCCACCACACACAATCCCCACAAAGCCGACATCTGGGGTGGCTAGTCCCTGTGTCGACATGTCCCCCCACACATGCAGTTTCTTTGCCAACAGGAGCCCAATCCCGTTGGTATCATGTTCCTCTCCACACACACATTTTCTCTGCCAATGGGGGCCCAATCCCTGTCGGCATCATGTTTCCCCACCCCAAACACTTTCTTTGCTGACAGGGGGCCCATTCCCTGTCAGCATAAGTCCCTCCCCCAAACTCATGGGGCACACTGGGAGCCCACCCCAGTGTGCCCAACATTTTTTTTTATCTTACCTGTAAATAAAGAAAACCACCCCCCAATGTCTGCTGTGAGGGAGAGAGAGAGAAAGAGACAATGTCCCCATAAACAGTCCCCAGCAACCCCCTCCCCAACCCTCACCCACATTCTGTGCACCCCTTCTCACCCCATACTTACCTCTGGAGGTCCAGTGCTGCTATCTTCTGTGGACCGGGAACACGTCTGAACTCTTCAAAAGCCCACCACAAAATGAAGAAATCACGGTAAGCTTTATAATGGCATCAATGGGGTGGTACAACTTAGATGGATATCTCAGCCATTTTTGAGAATGTTGGCTCCAAATTTTCAACATGGGGTTCTTGGGACCCCACCTCATGAACACATGCACTGTCATCTCATTACTCAGTCCTGAAGGTGATTTCACAGTCACTGCACAGAATCACCTTTTGGACTGATTAACAAATAACAGTGCCACTGTTCATGAGGAGGGATCTCAAAAGCCTATGCTACAAATTGGCGAATAAATTCAAAAATGACTGTGTTATGAGCGTGCATTGTGCAGTTTCCACACACCATGTAACTTTGACAATTTTTTATATTTTCACTCCATATTTTCAACATTGTCATTTGTTCACACCTCCGTATGAACAGTACAGCTGTTATTTTTCACATCCTGCCCAAAATGTGTTTTCGCACATGTGGCACACAATGGCATGGTTGCTGTGGGAAATCAACTTTCGGGACAGATTGACAAAATCACAGTGCCACTGTTCATGAGCCAAAGTTCCAAAATGCCTATGTTGAAAATTTGGTTAAAAAAATCCCAAAAATAATTGAGTTACGGGCGTGCGTTGCACAGTTTCTACCCACACTTGTGGCTTCACCAATTTTTCATATTTTCACTCCAAATTTTCAACATTGCCATTTTTACACTCCTCATGAACAGTACAGCTGTCATTTTCACATCCTGCTCAAAATGTGTTTTCACACCTGTGGTGCCAAATGATTTGGCTAAAAACTGATAGTGCCACTGTTCATGAGGTGGGGTCACAAAAAGCCCATGTTGAAAATTTGGAGTGAAAATACCAATGAACACCCAGGGCACTAGGGTTTCCAGCCACAATGCCCCACCCTGTAGAGACTGACAGGCATCAGGGGTGGGATTTGGGGTCATTGACTATAATGCTCACGCCATTCCATCCCCACCCCCACCCTGCAGCCAATGACAGGCATCGAGGTGTGCCTTGGAATCTTTGGCCCTAAAGTTCACCCCATTCTCCTATACTGCACCCATCTCAGCATATTTCTTTATGGAATGGGATGAGCATAAGGCCCAAAGACCCCAATGCACATCATGACACTTGTCGGTGTCTGCAGGGTAGGGTGAGGTGAAATGACAAGAGCATTATGGCCGATGACCCAAAAGCACACCCCAATGCCTGTCAGTCTCTGCAGGATGGGGGTGGGGTTGGCATCAGTTCAATACTTCACTGCCATTCCTATTATGCATCTCTCAAACTCCTGCACTACCAATGCAAATGCCAGCAAGACAACATTCAGCATTGACAAATGCTTGTTTTTTTCTTGTGCTCAGATCAGAATGGCAAGTTGTATGGTAATAATCCTTTGCATAACCTGCCTTGCTTGTCCATTTCTTGCAAATGGGTTATGGTGGGTAACTTACAGGCAGTGGGCTGGCAAAAAGTCCTGGGTGGTTGGTGTTGGTGGAAGAAAGTGGTAATTAACAAAGGGGGTAAGTGTGATCTGGGGGATCTGTTTCACAGAGTGTGAGAAAAATGGGGATTGAGAAGCAAACCACCTTACAGATGAAGCAAAGAATGTAATTCCACAAACAGTTTAATGTTTAAAACATTCTTGCAGGAAACATTAACATCCTTATCACAGAATGTTTCATCCTGGTGGGCTTTAATGTACCTTACTAAAATGCAGGAAATGCACCATTTACAGTGATGTTTTAAAAAATGTCCTGGGGGGAGTGCCCCCAGACCCACCTAACTTTGCGAGGAGTTTACACCCCCTTTTCACTGACTCTGCACACACCTTTGAATATGGGCCATAGGGGCCCCCCCTACATTTTTCATCATAATTCTTCAAGCACTGCATATATTGTCTACAAATTTGTGCTGCCACTTATTTTCATTGAGAAAATTTGCATGAAAACTAAAACAGGATTATTGCTCCTTAGAGTTCATCTGCCCCTACAGCTTATTCCTTGAAACCATGCTCCTTTTTTGTAACATCGTCTGTTGTCATGGGAATAACGGTGATGTCACAAGCAGAGTATTATGACACCAGGTGGAGAATAAGCATTGACAAACTCTCAAGTAACAGTAGTCTTGTTTTCATGCATATGACTGCAGTAATAAATAATAAAGAGAAAATACTGAGCTTATGTGAACTATAAGCCGAGCTTAAGCTAAATATTGTGTTTTTCAAAGTCCTCATGGAGGTGTCAGCAGCTCTTTAAAGATCACAAGAAAACACTGTCCTTATCAACTGATTCCTGGACCAACCAACAGTAACAAGTCAAGAACCTGCATGGAAGTGGTTGGATGTATTGCAACCATAATGTCCAGCACCTACGTACATGCAACCGGCACAAACTCATCCCAGAGGACCTGCATGTTTGTCAGATCAGAAGCTCATCGAGCAACAGCTGGAATAATACTGACTCCGATCAAACAGATTTTATCAACAAAGAATTTCTAAAACAATTCTTCATAGCCTGCCTTTGAACTGTCTCCCCACTGAGGGAGACAACCTAGATTTAATACTGCCCAATTTTGTAAAGAGAGCTGCTGGCCTACTGTTTGCTGATTTGTTGAAGGAAGAAAGATACCATACCATACTGCACCTTCCCCATATACAGTAATTCACATATACAAAAATGTAATTTAGTCAAACTAGGAATCCTTAAATTATATATTTTGAGCATCATAAGATGTGCCATGAAAGTATATTAGTAAAAATAAATCATGCACAACCCATAAAGTGGGGTAAACATGAAATTTCAAAGCAAATATATTCATTATTTTATTTAATTTTTGTTAACCAGATACATGTATTAGGCAATTAAATGCCTATATTTAGGCACAACAATACATCAAAGTTACTCAAGTTTCTTTTATGGAGAAGTTTCAAATTGTTTACATACTTTCATCAGGCTGTTTTTAGTCAGCAGGTCTGTCTTTTTTTTTCCGTGCGTGTTTGTCTCTATAAGAGCTTTTGTGAACATGTTGTGGAAAAAAAAAATGACTGCTGGTAAAGGATTTTTTATATATGAATCTCTATATTACAAAGAAAAAGAGATGTCAAAGGGCCTAGTGTTCAAGGGAGCCAGGTGATGCCCTGATTTATGTAAGTAAAACTGTAGTTTTGCTTGAGCAAATTGAACTTGCACCAGCGATCCATATTTAAAATGAGCTGTTCCACCTCCACCCCCAACCCACCCCAGCATAAGCAACTGATTTATCTGTGTGCACAGCACACACACACACACACACACACACACACAAACACACACAGTGCGAAACTGGTGTGTCCCAGACTCAGCCTGTGACTGTTACCAGCTTTCTTAAACCCTTCAGATGCCTGCAAGGGTCCCTCAGTAACTGCCACCACTCAGCATAGACACCTTCTTGATGACAGTGTGTCTGTAGGTCTGAATCCCACCACATCCAACTTTTTACCCACACAGTACAGCATGCAATACTTCAAAACCAGTGGTGCCCCAGTGATCCTATTATAGTAAGGTGCCCCAGCTTATATACCCCTGGCAAATGTTGGGTGACAGGAGGGGAAGGAAAAATAAATGACAATGGGGCCCCACACAGGAAACTGCTTGCCAGCTGTGCAAAACATTTTTTTTTTGCTTAGTATTTCCCTGCGGCCAGTTTTCCTGCCCCAACCAAAGTGACACAAACTAGTGCCACTTTCAAAAAGACTAATTTATGCTGGACTGTTGGGTTCACCTTGCATTGTCAGGAACTCAGCATCCTGAACATGGGGAAGGGGGCTTAAGAAAAGGTGGTCAGTGTGGTGGATTTGGGGAGAGATAGTAGAGTGGCAAGAGAGAGAGAGAGAGAGAGAGAGAGCACTTTCAGTCGCTCTGAAGAAGTACAGCTGGGGTCTGCAGTGCATGGTCTAAGAAAGAGAGGGAATACAGGAACACAGATGAAGAATGGGCTTACCTGCTGTCCTTCTCTTGTCCCTCCTCAAGCAGTCCAGCTGAAGTATCAGCAGTCCCCTTGGCAGCCGGAAGCATCATTTGGCGGTTCTGGAGTCACTGGCCATGATGTGGGCTCTGTTTAGCCTCGTTTCTTATTTTGTTAAAAAAAGGGTTTTTATTTTGGTCCCTCAGCAACATCAATGGGAAATGGGGCCATATTGTTAAGAATTAGTGCTGTGAGGAGGAGCCATGTGCCAAGCCCTAGCAAGGACCCCTGAGAGCAGCTCACCCCCTGCTGTGCCAGCATCCTCCAGTAAACCTCCTCCTACACTAACTTTACCCCGGGTCAGGGCAGTGAGTCAGTGACCACACCTAAGGGTTGGGGGCTGACCACCTGAGGTATTAATTAAAAAAATTGTTTTAAATGCACCACATGGTGCCCTAAAAGATGGCCACAGCCATGAAGGGGAGGGTCAGGCAAAGCCCCAGATAGAGGGACCACCCAGTTGGTAGAGAAGTAGGTGTGGAGACCCAAATTTAAATAAAGCTTCAGGGAGAGGAGCAAGGGACTAAAACTTTACTAAATTAAGCTCAAAGATGAGGAGAAAAGGGCAGGGCAGGCTCCAATTAAAATAATAAATGGGAGCAGGGCTTAGGAGTTTTAATTCTTGGAGCTGTTGGAATGCTTTTTGACTCCATGAACTAACTTGGTTGTTATCTGGATTTTCCTGTCTCTTTGTGGATGTGTCTTTATCTGGATCCTGATGTGAGTTTTTAATGTATATTTATTCACATTCTGCACTTTGATTAACGTTTTAAAGTGTTGAAGCAGTTTAAATCAAGTTTGGACAGTCTGTGTTTACTGTGGTAGTATTTTAATGCACCACTGCCTTGGATGGTGCTGGACACCCCTGCTGAATTCCTGCTTTGCACTTTTCTTGTTTGTGGCACATCAGACCTTTCGTGTGGTCATTTCCATAATTTTTCTATTCCTCTACAATGCATCATCTATGGTGCCCAATGGATCCATTTGAACTCTGGGGTGAAATTGTACAAATTTATAGTCACAGAAATCTTGCACCAGTGCATAGTATGGGTTACAGTAATAGTGATTTTAGTAGTTACATTTATAGCAATGGCATTAAGCAGTTTGGTAGAGATAACAGAGTGGTTAGAAGTGAAAAACTTTGGTTGTTCATCTCCCTTTTTCCTGTTCTGAATTCTGTGGTTCAGCTGCTCATTACACTAGTCCTTTTTGTGAGTTGTGCCTCCTGCCTCTCCATTGTGATGAAACTCCATTGTGTAGCCAAACAATCAAAGAACCACATTACCCTCAATCTTAGGTTCTAAGAACTGCCCCCCCCCCATCTTCAGCACACACATCAAGTGCTACTTATCAAAGGGCAAATGACCCACCCCCTTCTGTCACAGTTGAGAACACCTCACTTCAGACACAAAATACAGCAACTGTAGCCTTCTCTGAGGGGCAGAATACAGTTTCTGTCAGTATAACTCATCTGTCTCTACCCTCAAGGACTCAGTCACAGAAACATGAATTATATAAAAATAACTTTTAATACTTCATGGTATTTATGCATATAATACAGGATACTACATTAAAACTATGAAGAACAGTACCACTACAGAGAATGAAAGTAAAGAATAGGTATGGGAGGGGCGATTGCAGAAAATGTTTGACACAGTGGCACTACCTCATAAAAGTTGATTTGTGTTTCTTATTAATTTTGTTTCCTGGGCATATCAGCCAAAACAGATATTCTGTTAGTCTCAACTCATGGTCCCACATGGATTAGGTTAGTAAAAGTCCTGCTTGGGCTCACAAAGCCCTGGAAATAGAATTAGCAGAAGTGCCCATTGTCACAAATCCACTCCGGAGTGAGGCCCTCGGCTCTCACAGTGCCCGACCTTGAAGTGCGATTCGTGGTCAGGGGACAAACAGGGACACCCTCCTGTTTGTTTTGGGTCCAAGCAAACTACCAGTCTCAAGTCCTGGGGTCAAATATGAACCCTTTTTAGCTAGCACACCCAGGTAACAGATCCAAATATCACACTCTCTTTGGGGATAGCAGGACAATACTTGATCCAGCGGGCATACAACCAATCTGTTTCACAACCCCCTTGCTGACTCAATTGAGACATGGGTATTTTCTTACCTTGCTGGATCTTTGCACAGATCCTTGTTAGCATGGCTGCATATGGTGACACATTAAGCAACTTAACAGTTATGTCAGAATTATTAATACTGTTCCACTATTCACACTCAAAATGAGAAAATGTCTCAGGCAGGTTAAAGGAAAACAACAATTACTAAGAATTAAAGATAGTAAATAAATACAGTACATAAAACAGAACATATATACATTAAGGTTACAATCAGTGAAAGAAATGGAAAATTTCAAATTAAAGCACCTTGTAACTGATTAGCTAAATCTACCTTAGTGTTCAGTCTGCAAGGGGTTCACATTTGAATTACCAGTCTTGGCAGAAGTGGTCTCTCTTGAGTCCAGGAATAAAGTGTCCCTTAGAAGTCCAGTGCAAAAAGTGTCAGTCCTTTCAGCCAGCTTGACAATTTCAGAGATGCCAGAATGTTCCTCCAATCCTGTGATGTCACAGCTCTGTTAGCATGAGGTCACACTCATTCCTGCATAATTACTTAGTAGCATGCAGTTGTACAAGACAAAATGTGTCAGCTTACTACCCTTGTGAAATCTGCAGCCTCAGCAATATTCCAATGATGAAAAAAAAGCCTGTTTTCTCATAAGTGAATCACAGAACATGGTTTATGGATTACCCTCTTTTGATGTTCAGAAAAAACATCCTGATGAGCTATTTCACATAGCTGGTTAAAACTTAACATAGCACTGCCAAAAGAACAGCTTCCCTTTTGGTAGGCCATAAAATGCAGCATTTTCAGTGATCAAAGCTCCAGATCTCTGAGAACATGAGTTTTTTAACAGTTACACAAGTTTGCCAGATAGGTGTTAAAACAGGAAAAAGAAACCATAGCCATCTAGCTCCAGCAAGCAACTGCCTTTGAGGTCAAAGGGCAGGCCCCTTTAAAAACTAGCCTTTTACCATAGGCCTGCTGACCCTGCCATGTCTCATAAGCAGAAATCCCATAAGAAAAACATATAGACATCAAGATTATATACAAATAAGAATTGGTAGATGGCTATTCTTGCCACACCCATTGACTTTGATAAGCTGGTATAAGAGGTTGAATACTGCCACCTGTGCCTCTGCAAACCAAGGTGGCTAGCACAATGGAATTTATTTGTCAGCTCATGCAAGGTGATAGGGGATTCTTCCTACATTACCCTTGTGAAGAGATACTGGTAGAAAAACAAAAAAAATCCAAGTGTAGATATCATCTTAGTGGAAACATTTGCAATGCAAATCAGTAACAGTCCACAGAGAACCAGAGAAAGAGAATGCAGCAAGATTTAAAGGGGCACCTCATAGAAAGCCCATTCTAAGCAGACCTGCAACAAGCCAAGAAAGTAAGAGTGTTTTTGTGTGTGTGTCTGTGTAGGGGTCCAATTAGGCTGGAGTATGATTCTGATATTGATGAATACCTCCTAGTGGCGATGGAGTACTGTGCCCCTGAACATCACCCTATAGTTAGACCTGCAGTCAAACAAAATGTGACTGATACTAATGGGATTCAGGAATTAAAACTAGAGATTAAGGGGTTCTTCCGGCTCCCTGGTCCTTCCAATAAATGCACTAAATGTGTAGAAAGTGGAACCAATTGCATGTAACAAAACAGGCTTCTCCTCACTCCACCAGCCTGTAGAAATGCCAGCACCAAAATGGGAGTTGGTAAAATATTAGTTCTTTATTTAAATATTCATCCCATTAGTTCATAAATAGGCTTCATAAATTCAAACTTCATAAATAAATTCACTTGGTAAAAACCTCTGGATTTTTGTGTATAGCAAGCAAATTGCTTCTGGACTCCGTATCAGAATTCAAAAAATATGGCACACACAATAAAGTGCAAATACATTATGTGCACAGGTAGCCACACCAGAGTTAGTAAAGAATTGTTACACCCAGTGAGTTAGAATGCAGGCGAAATTTGCCTGTAATATTGAAACTTTTTGGGGACAGCTTATTTAGAGTAGATGTAATTAAAATATGCCAAGCTAAATTCACCTCATGTGTTGGAACAAAGTGAGAAGTTCAACTACAAAGATTCCTTAGAAACTCATTGTCAGAAAGAGCTGTTACACAGCTATGGTCATAGTCAATATTTCTTGTCCTTATGCTGTGAACAAACAATACGTATGGTGCCTTTGAACCTCTCTGCTACAAGCTAACAGGCAGAAGGTTCAGCGATCATCATTAAGGTGAGTGTACATCACCAAAAATAAAAATGGCAATGTACACTTGTGGTGAAAACAATGGTAGTGACACAGATCTCAATGTCTGTGGGGGGCTGCACCCACCACACCCCACAGAGGGCTTTGGCCCCGCATCCCCCTAACTAAAGATTCTCAAAAAAAAATGCCACAACCACAAAAATGCTCACTCCTCCCCAGACCCGAACCCTGCACCCTCCCAACCATAGCCAGCCACCCTCACCACCACGCCACATAGCCAGCTTGGCAGCCTTCCACTGTACTGCCTCCCACATACCTTCCCTCCTGTTCCATCCCCCACGGTGTGGTTCTGATTGCCCTCATCGGCTTCCTTTTTGCCCGTCGCTACCCCTTCAGGGTAGCCCACAACATAGGTGCAGAGACTGAGTCACTCATATTTGAGTCGCTCAATCTCAGTCACCCTTTTGACGGGATACCGGTGCGGAGTCAGCACATGGGAAAGGTCTCCATTAATAGGTATTTAGATGGACAAACATCTCAAAAGTCACCCCAATATTCAGCAATTGACCATTTGCCTACTTTCACACAGCAATACCAGCAGAAAACAAGTTAAGTTCCCTTCTAACATCAACAGCCACATTTGCCAAATGTATTTTAAAATATGTAGACTACTTATCTGTGTCCTAGATCATTCTAATTCTGGTGCAGTTTCAAATCTTCCCATATACAGTGACGTGCAGAATATGTTGAAAGTTTTTTTAGAAGTTTTTTTTAGAAACACTGTATATTGAAAATCAAGTGCCAAAAACTAGCAACTACAGGCTGAACAAGTGCGTAGTAATCTTATTTACTGAAAATTTATTTACTGGGTGTCAGCCTTTGAGATAATAAATTGCCTTTTTTATATCCTAGGAGCCAGCAGGAACATTCAGTTACATACACGTATAATAAATATAATCATTAAAACTAAAAATCAGTAAAAGAAAACAACTCTGTAGGGTCCACTTAAATAATTAGAAAAATTGTGTTGCCCTTTGTTAGGAAATACAGTGAATCTTCTGCAGCATTCACAATCCTTTACCTAAATACTGACATTATTAATGCTAATGTGTGTTCATCCAGATTTTATTTTACATACGGGGTAATTTTTTTTCTCTGACTTTATCGATATGCTATCATTTTATCAATATTTTTTATAAAACTATTTTTACATATTTACACAAAAAAATGCTAATTTTCTCAAAAAATATTTATTTTTATTTTTATTCATTCAATCTCGGATTACAAGTACCTTTGAGTGCAAGGCAGCTCATTTACAAAGGTTCCATGTCAGTGGGGAAGGACTTACAGTTAAACAGGGAGTACAACAAGATTATGTCAAAAAATACAGTACAGTATGTATGCTACAGCTTTAAAACTAGATGATTGCTACAGCAATAATAAATAGTGAATAAACAGTAAGGAAGAGCCAGCAAGGTGAGCTGACAGTTATGCTGCAACAAACAGTCACGTGAATACATCCAAAGCATACAGTGACAGATTAAGCAAAGGAGGCAGTAGGGAGTTAAGATGGAGGGGCAAATGAAAGTGGTGGCATTGAGATATTGATCAGAGTGGAAGGTACCATCCAGTGTGTTTGTCAGTGTTGTAGGAGGGGGTAGGAAGGGGGTACGGGATAGAGGGAGGGCATGGTGAAAGGGTGATGTGGGCGACCAGTGCCATGTAAGTGCGGAAATGTAAGCGCCAATGGGTGTGGACAATATATGTGAAGTAAATTTGTGTCATGCAAAGTAATGTCTCTAAAAATTCATGCTTTGCTTAGTTAGTACATTTATAATTTTATTGATACCATATCAACACTTACAGTGGCTTTTTTATTTTAATCTTTCTATAAACAAACATTTTTTTTTTACATCATATCATTAATATCTGGTATATTTTTAAACCATCTAGAGCTGCTTACTAGGTCTATAACCTTACCTGCACTTTGGAATATAATTATTATAGTTCCAAAAAATGGTGCTCTATTCATTACAAATAGGGGTGGTGCAAAACAGGGGGCAAACAACTGCCCCATTACACTGCCATACTTTGGTGATATACACAGAACAAAATCTTAGTTGAAGGGGAAGGAGTTCCCCGTGACAGTTGCAATTCAAATTTGCTAGCCAGATAACACACCAAGTCCAACACAATGGCACACAAGGATGCAACAGCTCATTGGACAACTCTACATAAGCCTGAACTATGTGAAGGCAGCCACTGAGCAGTACTTCTTACACAGAAAGAAAAGTAACCAGTTGCTTACTGAGTTGCAACCTTTTAATTTGAAGACTCCCATGTCCGCACACCAAAAAGTTTTAGCAAAATTGTAGCGGTGTCTGCCTAGTGGTACTCCAGTGCCTCGGCCCAAAAACAGTCACAGAAAGAGAATCAGAGGCTGTACCCCAGACAATCAATATCCCAGCACTTTTGCCAGAACAGTTTCAAAAGCACCAATAGACAGGTGTGAAACACCAGAGTTTAAGGCATGCAGAAAAAACTGCCAAGTCTATCAGGGTCACAATTTTTGAAAGATGAGTGACTTCTACTGAGGAAGTCTACAAAGGAGTCCTTTTTTTCAAAACTGTAACACAATATTTTCCTTTTCATGTTTTACTTAAAACACAAAACATCAAAGCCGGCCCAATGGCACGGAGGGCTGAAGCACTGGGAACCTAACCTCCTACCATGCTAGTGACCAGGGATTGGGAATAAGCTCGGGTCACCAGGGGTCAGCTGAGGAGAGAGGACTGGTCATTTGACAGACAGCTTTCCTCTCCCAGGATGGGAAGGCATGCAGACTTGGCCCTGGGCTGCCAGCAGGTGGAGGCCTGAGGGTAGCTCAGCAACACAGATAGGAAATGCTGTGGTTCTGTAGCATGTGTGCACCTCCATGTACACATCTTTAAGTGCTGCCACAGTAGAAAAACAAGGGAAGAAAATGGAAAAGGCTGACACAGGCTACATGAAGCCCTGCCCACCTACCCCTGGCCCACACCACCACCTGGACCCCTTGCCCATCACTGGATGGGGGTCACCGGATGCAGGGAGGATGGCCTGCTGTTCCAGGCCTTGTCACAGGGGACATTCTGTGAGGGTCTAACAGTCAGGTGAGTCCAGGAGAGGTGGATGCCGGATGGGGGAGTTGGGGACAAGTTGAGTGCCCACCTGCAATGAACACAAGGCAAATAGCTTTATGGGGAAAAACACAAAACACCAATACACTGTAGAATGCTATGGAACAAAGGCAGGGTCTTTTATAGGTGAGAAAGGAATTTTAAAGAGTTACAGTAGGCTCACTGGTGCAGCGGCAAGGCATCCATCTGTGGCGCTGACATCCCGGGTTCGGGGACAGACTCGGGAGTCAGAGGGCCAGCCAGGGGAGAAGGATTAAGCATCCCATGGACTGCTCTCCTTCTCCAGGGGAGAAGAGTGTCTGGTGCAATGTGGACCTCTGGTGGAGGCTGGAGTACTGCCATGGCTGGCGCCACACATAAGGTAGGCAGGGCAGACGCTGGTGTCATTGCACATCCCTGCCCACAGGGAAGGAAACTGAAAATAAAAAAAAAAAATTGCCAGCTGCTAATGACATCCCCTGCCTCTGCTCCCTGCCACAGACCAAAAGTCAGCCAGGGGGTCCTGCTCCTGTGATCCCACCCTGGGGGGCAAGCCAGGGCCTTGTGACTATGTTTCCTGGGGATGGGGCACTCGCCCGACAGCTCCACCCAGGGAGTAAGCCTAGGGATGGGGGGTGAGCACGAGCAGGAGACCAGAGTCTCCTGAGCCGGTAATGAAAAAAAGGAAAAAAAAATTTAAAGAGTTAAAAATGCAACTATCTCCATAACTCTGAATGCAGCTGTCATGAAGTCATGGTAAGGGTAATAAACATGGAATGAGGGTCCTGTTTGAGACACTCTGAGACCTCCACTTAAGTCATTCAAACTTTTTGTCTGGTCTTAAACACTGCTAGGCACAGCACACTTTAAACCATCTGAAACTCGCCAGGTAATAGTTGGGTCTGTCACTCCATGAGTGTGCTGAGTTTGCACCGTCAGCTTAATTTTTCAGAAATAAATTGAGTACTGTTGTGAATTTTGCCCTTTACTTTATTTTAGGAACTGTTCTGCCAAAAGGCTGTGGGATAATGATTGTCCAGGTGCCTGCCTCTGTTCTTCTTTCCTAGCAGAATTGCAGCAGCATAATTCCGTGTTTCTCACTATCACCCCTCGTTCCAGTCTTCACTTTATATCAGCATATGCAACATGAGATTGGAGTACCCATAACATATGCATCACTTGTTGACATTTTGAAGTCCAGGATGATCTCCTCTTCAAGAAAACATTGTCCTAGACACCGTGACATCAGCTAGTGATTCATATACTATGTGCACACCTCCCTCATGCCAGACATGCTGATTTGCTAGCCAGATGTTATTAGACACAGAGTTTGCACCAGCCAACAAGCTGTTGTGTGACTTCCATAAAGTCACTGCATTGCACTCCAGTTGCATGGCACTGTGACATGCAGTAAGTCTGTGGCTATCAGTGGTACCTCTGGAAATCCCTCACACCTTCCCACCAATACCTGAATAGCCACTACTACAGCATTTTATCCTGAAGTCCAGTATTGTGCCATCATAGTCTAGCTCTCCCTACCACCTATTCCCTGCACCAAATCAATCCCTTGTGTCTAGTGGAATCCCCACCATACCCTAGTCCAGTTCCATCACAGCAACATTCAGCACCATCTGCCCCACGATGATCATTGGCCCACAGTGCCTCATCTTTGTCTGACTGCAAGTTGAGAGACACCCAACTGCCTGCCTGTAACAGTTCTAGAGGCAAGAGGTGTCACTAAAATTTGTGACAAGGTTTGCAGTGATCTCCTTGCCTACTGTACTGCCCTACAGGTCATCTGAATAGTAACCCCTGTCCCCTACTCTGCGAGGTCACAATTGTTTTGAGACCATGTGGAAAAGCCTGTGATCACAGCACAATGTTCACTGTGGTCACATAGCAACAGTCCTTTGGAACAGACAATAGACTCTGCACAGCTTCTTAAAGAACACTGACTGGATTCAAGTTTCAGTTTATCAAATAGCTTTTTTATTTTTGAAACACCACTTTATTGGGATTTCAATGCATTGGAAGATAACATTACATTGTTTTTATTCTTAGTACTGTCAATACATTTCTTTTTGTTGTTTTGCATTTCCATAGAACTTATGACATTAATAAATTCAAGTCGAACATTAAACAAACCATGATCTACAATCCATGTTCAATAATAAATAAAAACACCAAACCCAAAAACCAGAACAAAAAAAACCCTGCTCTGGAAACACAGATGTTGTCAGCAGGAAAGAACCGGTTGGCCAACCCAGTCTGCCCAGATGTTCCCTTCCTAATACGTCTTCACAGACCCTAACTGGTCTTTGGCAACCCTCCCCCTCCTCCCTGCCTGTTTTCTAATATACCTTTTGTCTGTCCCACGAATGCTGAAGCCCCCCACCGATTTTGTCTCTACCACTTCTGCTGCCATTCTATTACAGGTGACTACCACCCTTTGAGTAAAGAAATATGTTCTCACGTCTCTCTTAAACTCCCCCCCAACTTCGTTGGAAGCCCCTGGTCCTGATGCTCCTTCTCATTTGAAAGACACATCTCTCCTGCACCCTATTTAACCCCAGTGAGACACTTGTAGGTCTCTATCATGTCACCTGTTGCTCTCCTCTCTTCCAGGGTGTGCATGTTGGGATCCCTTAGCCTCTCCTTGTAGGGCTTCCTGTGCAACCCCAGCACCATTTAAGTGCCCTCCTCTGGACTGCCTCCAACCTGTCTATGTCCTTTCTGATGTGTGACCTACAAAACTGGACACAGTAGTCCAGGTGGGGTCTTGCCATCGAGTGATAGAGTGCCAATATCAACTCCCTCTTCCTGCTGGATATATCCATCACTATGTACCCCAACATCCCACTAGCCCTACTCACCACTTTGTCACACTGTCCTGCCACCTTGAGGTTGTCAGATATGATAATCCCAAGGTTCCTTTCTTGTTTAGTGACTGTTATTACCTTCCCCTGTCCTTTACGCAGTGCTTGGGTTCCTATGCTTTAGGTGCATGATCTTGCACTGTTTGCATTGAACCTCAACTGCCATGCTTTAGACCAATCCTTGAATTTCCCCAGATCATTGCTCATTCTCTCCACCTCCTCCTGAGTGTCCACTCTATTGCAGATGTTGATATCATCTGCAAAAAGACATTCTTCCCTTCTAGTTTCTCAGCAACGTCACGTAAGAAGACATTGATGGTTTGGATCCCACCCCCAAGCTGCTCAGTTTCTTTGTCATCCAACTATGCAGCACAGTGTCAAAGGCCTTACTGTAGTCCAGATACCTGGAACCCTGCAGAACATTATATCCTTCAGATAAAGAAAATACTTTCTACTTCAGACCCCATAATTCATTCTCCAGGATAGACTATTGTCTAATGAGCCAAGAAAGTCTACCCGATTTACATCTATGTGAAACAGAAGCACTGGTGATATCTGATTATCACCTTGTCAAATGGCCAGACTTAAAATCAACCTTCTCAGAGGAACAGACACAGATATAAGCTGGAGGTTTAACTCACAGTTGCTAAAAGACACATTTGTCACTGATGTCATATACAGAATTATGAAAGGAAAAACATAGGCTCTACAGTGGGTTTGGATATGATATTTATTTATTGAAAGGTTTCACCAGGAAAGGCACAGTGAGCAACAAGTTGCTCATCTCCTGGTGCATCCTGGGGGGAAGGGATAGGAAAGGAGGGAAAGGGAGTTCATACCATACATACAAAATGATCATCGCTATGACAGTTAGTTCAAAGTAAAACAATACATACAAAATTATCATTAAGTGAGAAATTAAGACATAGGTATACAACACAATGCATACACCAAAAGCTACTAGTAACATAAGATAATAGCATGCCATAAGGCAAAGAACACAGCAATGGTGACAACAAAGGTGATGAGTATCAAAAAGTGCATTCAGTACAATAGTTTTGAATTACTTCAGAGACAGAAAGTGCTACCACTTGAGAAAAACAGGGATGACTAACAGACTTGTGAGTGGTGATACTTGAAAAGAGGGGGGAGACTAATTGCAGATACATTTCACTGAGAGGAAGTTGTGTAGGGAAGAAGAGAGGGAATGAGGGGAGGATGAGTGGTGAATCTGAGGTGGAAGAGCATTCCAAAGTTTAGGGAGTCGGTGCGAGAAAGCCATCTGACCAGTTGAGGTAGCACAATGAGGAACTGCCATTAAGTGAGAATCATGTGATCTTAGGGAGTGGGCAGGAGGGTGGAGGGTGGAATGTGAGAAAGTAAGATAGGAGGTAAGAGTTCCAAGCCAGTATTTAGATATAAATTTGGTGCAGTGGAGGTGGCAACAGTTCTCGAGTGAGGGAAAAGCCAGGGAGTGATAGAGGGTACGGTGGTGAGTGAAGGGGGGGGGAGTCAAGTGCAAAGTGACAGAAAGAGTTAACTAGGGTGTTCAATCTGGTTAGAGAAGACTTGGGAGCAGCACTGTAGATTACATCACAGTAGTTGAAGATAGGTAGGATCATCTTCTGGACAAGTTCGCGTCTTGCCGGTAGTGGTAAGCAGCTGCAGTTCCTGTATAATGCACCAAGCTTAGGGCACAGTTTCTTCAGGATGATATCCACATGTCCAGAGAAGTTGAGGTGTTGGTCAAGTCAAACCCCCAAGTACCTAAAGGAGGAGGTGTTCTCCAAGACTGTCCCATCAAGGGTATGGAAGCAGGGCAGTGAGGGGAGCCTAGAGAGCCTCTGTCTAGTGCCAAAGGTCATTGAGACTGTCTTTTTGGCATTGAGGGAGAGTTGGTGGGAACAGAACCATTGCTGAACTTTGTTGAAGTTAAGCTGAAGCGTGGTCTGCATGTCAATAGCAGACTGGCCTGAGGCAAAGAGGACCATGTCATCGGCGTACATGTGGATGAAAGTGGATGAGCAGACTGAGAGAATGTCGTTGTGGAATATGGAGAAAAGAATAGGGCCCAGGAAAGAACACTGGGGTACGCCGGTATTAATGGGGAGGAGGGGATGTGGAGTCAGCAATTCTGACAGACTGAGTCCTGCCTACCAGGTAGGCTCGGAACCAGTTGGAGGCAGAATCAGAGAGGCCAGCCAAGGAAAGGGAGCACAGAAGAAGGGTATGGAGGTGGTGGTGGAGTGGTCCTTCCTAAAGCCAGACTGGAACAGGGTGAAAATATTACAGTCAGAGAGGTAGGAGGAAAGTTGGGAATGAGCTAGGTGCTCTTGAAGCTTAGCAACAGCGGGAACTAGAGATATGGGTCGATAGTTATAAGGAACAGAAAGATCACCTCCTTTAGGCAGAGGAAGTACAGTGGCATGCTTACAAACAGTTGGGATGGCAGCTGTAGTGAAGGAAAGGTTAAGAAGATCAGACAATGGGGCAGAGATAGCAGGAGCAGATAAATAAAGTAGCTTTGGGTCCAACCCATCAGGCGAACTGCCTCTGGAGGAGTTTAGTGCATACAGCTCATCCAAGGTTTCAGAGGGAGAAATATTGGAGAAGGAGAAGGAGTAGGTCGAAGAGGGAAGGTAGGGGGAGGAGAGGGGATCAGCAAGAAGGGGGAGGGAGCAGAGGGTAGGGATGCTAGAAGCATAGAGGCACAGGAAGTAAAATAGGAATTAAATTCCATAGCAACACTAAGGTGTTCAGCAAGAAGAGTGTTGTTTACTTTGAGGATAAGGGTGTGAGGGGAGGTGGGGGGAGAATAGGGAGTGAATAACTTGCTAGAATTTCGAGGGTCTGTCAATGTTGGTCTGAATGGTGGAGCAGAAATAGTCTGCTTTCGCTACACAGGTGGCTCTAGTGCACATGTTTTGTAGGGAGTGGTATCTGTTATAATCTTGGGGGAGCTTAGAGGCTTTATGGGCATTCCAAGCTCAATTTCGGGCTCTTTGACATGCTAGGAGCTCAGGGGTGATCCAAGGGAGGTGGTTACCCCTAACTCTGGAGCATTGCGGAGGGGCGAGAAGGTTCCAGAGTTCCAGGAATTTGTCATAGAAATAGTTATAAGCTTCATCTATCGAGTTTGCCATGGTTATTGGTGACCAGTTTGTGTGGGCTAGGTCATGGAGGAGGGGGCCCAAGTTTACGGATTTGTATGACCGAAGAATTTTGTGCACCATATAGGTTATAAGGTAATCACTCAGGGCATCAGGAAGAATGCTTGATTTGATAACCCTGTGGGGGTGGGATGGGATCTACAATGCCAAGTCGACAACTAACTCATCGACCAGCATCACAGCACCAGGCTTCCTGTCAACTGTGATTTGCAGTCGGCAGGGAGCTACAGACAGCAGGGACTGTTATTTAACACTCCACGTGGGAGGGCTCTGCCCCATGCACCCCCTGTTACTATAGATACCAACTCTGAGTCAGAGTTGGTTTGAGGAAGGGGTGCAGGATGGGGGAAAGTGTTGCCCGGTCCTGGGTGCATCCCCTACAGCGACACGGCGCTGTTACTGGCAGCAATGTATGTCACTACAGGGGTTTCACCATGGGATGTGCATACTGGTGGGATGTGAGTGCCCAATCTATTAAAGAATGATTTCTGGTTTTGAGGTTCAAATGAGTGGGTTCCAGAATGAACTATGATAGATTCTGGGCACTGATACCATTTCGTGTCTTGTTAAGGGAGGGGGAAAGCCAGTTTTGGTTAAAGTCACCCATAATATAGGTTTCTCCTGAGGGGGGGTGTGGGAGATTATGGTGTTAATAAGATCAGAAATGGCAGTGGCAGGGAGGCCAGGGTGACAATAAGCACCTGCAGTGTAGATGGATGCAGAGAAAGGCAGGGATAATTTTAGGATTAGGGCCATGTGGATTTTGAAGGTAGCCATGGCGAATATTTTGGTAAACTAAATTGAAGTGGAGATGTAAATTGCCAACCTCCATTCCTAGTCAGTCACTCTTGTCGAGATATAGAGTACCCAGGGATGGAGAACTGAGGTCATCAATTTTGCTATTCATCCACGTTTCAGAGATGATAGTAACGTCTGGAACAAGAGAGATGGCTATGGGCTGGAGTAGGTTGAGCTTTGGGAGGAGGCTGCGAATGTTTAGATGTAAGATTTTCAGTCCAGGGTGAGGGCTGAGGGGTTATTTAGGGACGGGCCAGAAGTTACTGGTGCAGAGGTGACTATCGGGCATGGCCTGGGTTAGTTAATGTCTCCAGAGGAGACAAGCAGGAGAGCAATGATCATAAAGTGGAGTTTCACACTCCTATACCACAGCAGAGATCCAGTTAAGCATGAAGGAAAGGGGGAAGGGTGGGAGAGGGGCAGCTGAAATTTTAATAGGATTGTTAAAGAGAAGTATGAAGGAGTGAATAATAGGGAGGCACATTGGCAGATAGGGTAGTGCATCCAGGCAATAAGGGCAGGAGAGGGTGTTACTGCAAGGATATACACAGTGGGGTGGAATATGGTGGGTGAGAGGGGCAGGGCTGGTGTGGCGATGGAACTGGGGAGCAGGTGAGGAGAGGGAGGCATTAAGCTAGCAGGATGGTGATGAGTGGAAAACAAGGTGTTAACACCATAGTTGTCAAGGTAACAGCAAGGAGACCAGAGTGATGGGACTTGTCACTGATAACCCAATGGGAGTGCTCTGTAGTAACAGGTAATGGGGGAGAGAGTCAAAGATGCAATGTAGAGTAAGCTGTAATTGGACAATCCTCATTGCAGGGAGGAGCCCAGAGTGCAGCAAGAGGATTTAAAGAGTGCCGGGACGGGGCGGCAGGTGGGAGAAAATTTAGAATGAGAAATACCAGAAAACGAGCAGGAATCCCAGTCAGGTCGAGGAAGTGAGCTGAGTCCTTAGGCTTCAGAGGCAACCAATCACAGAGGTTCCAGTTGAAGTGAGTGACCAGTCAGGAGTCTCCAGTTGAGAGAGAGGCAATCAAGGAAAAAAGCACTGAAATTCAAAGAATCGGGGACTTCAGCAGTCTGTACCTGTTGGGCTTCTGCTTAGGAGCGCCCATGGAGAGCGCAGGCAGTGGTGGTCCTGGAAGCCACACCGCAAGGGGAGCACCCAGTCAGGGGCTGAGAAATATGAACGAGAAAAGAAGGGTTGTAATTGTTTAACGGTACAGGAGCATTAGTGGGGGCAGCTCTGGGCTCATTAAGGGACAAAGGAATTTGTTATGAATAGGTCAGATTGGAGGGGCCGGGGCAGCACAGGAGTAGTAGACAGAGGCACCGCAGGGGGCCAGAGCCAGGAGAAAAGTGGAAAGGAAGGTGATTGGGGGGCAGAGACACAGGAGGGAATTAGAGAAAGAGCAGGGGCAGGGTGGGTCAGCGCCATGCACCGGGAGGTTAAAGTGCAGAGGAGGTACCGACAGTTAGCAGAGAGCAGTAGAAGAAAAACAAAGGTACAGATTAAACAGTTGAACAGAGATTAAACCAAAAAATCATAGTGCAACAGTTCTAAATTGGCATTGCTGATTTACAGATTAGAAGTATACAAATGAAATGTTGAGTTAAAACAGTGAATACAGTCAATTGCGTTGAATAATTAGGCAGTCAAAAATAAAAGCAGCTGGCAGAAGGATCAGAGGAAAAGCAATACAATTTGAGTATGAGAAATACCAGAAAATGAGCAGGGAATCTCATTCGGGTCTAGGAAGCGAGAAGAGTCCTTAGGCTTGAGAGGCAACCAATCACAGAGATTTCAGCCGAAGTGAGTTGCCAGTCGGAAGCCTCCAGTTGAGAGAGGGCTAACTGAGGAAAAAAGTGCTGAAATTCAAAGAATTGGGCACTTCAGCAGTCCGTACCTGTTGGGCTTCTGCTTAGGAGTGGCCATGGAAAGCGCGGGTGTCAGCAGGCCTTGAAGCTGCACCACAAAGGTAGCGCCCAGTCAGGGGCTGAGAAATCTGTTGGGCTTCTGTTTAGGAGTGGCCATGAAGAGTGCGGGTGGTGGCGGTCCTAAAAGCCGCACCGCAAGGGGACCGCCCGATCAGGGGCTGAGAAATATGATATGGGGAGCAGCTAGATGTAATGTTCAAGATGACATCTTAAGGTTAACATCCAAACGGAAAAAGATTTTTATTTATTTTTATTTATTTAGTTTTTGTTGACCGAGTAAGTGCACTAGACAAATTCTGCCTATTTTCAGGCATGACCCGGGGGAAGGGGATACAGATGAATGCCAACTGACCTAGATCCAGATTAAGCAGTTGGTGGTATTTTTAGTGAATGAGGGAAATTTGGCCAGAACACTGGGGAAATTCCCCTACTCTTTTCGTTAAGTGCCATGAGATCTTTAACATCCACCTGAACTACCACCAATCCAGGCAGATGGGACCTCAGTTTAACGTCTCATCCAAAAGACGGCACCTCAGAAGTGCAGCACCGCTCTCATGCTGCACTACAGTATCAGTACTGGGATATTAACCCAAGTGCCAGATGTGGGAACTGAACCCACAGCCCTCTGATCTCCCGGCCTCAGAGGCAAGTGTGCTACCTACTGAGCCACTGATTGAGAACAAAAGGCCCCTGCCCTTCCAACTGAGATCAGGTCACTTGAGAAAACATTGAAGTCCACTACTCCTGATGCCACCAGGCAAATCTGAATGCTGTGAGGGTACAGTACGCCGATCTTACTAGGTAGAACACAAAACAAGGCATCTTTAAGGCCACAATTCATTATCTAGCCTGGGGAAGAAGGCTGGGAAATCAATGGCCCTTAAACTCCGACAACAAGAGACCGTAGAGTTATTAAAGGTATACAAAAGGAATGGGAGGCTCACTTCTCACTGATCTGAAAGGTAATGCTGAGGTTTTCAAACAGTTTTGCCAAGTCTTATATACAGATGAGCTGGAAGGAAGAGACCAGACTAGGGCAGTCCAGCAATTGCTATAATAAATCAAGCTATCACAGCTCACTGCAGCACAACAAGGGGTATTAGAGGGCCAGATGGTGGAATGGTAAGTGCAAGTAGTAATCAAAAGTCTTAGATAAAGCTCCAGGCCTGATTGGATTTCTCGTGAGCTTCTATACATTTTTCAGTCCTGAACGGACCCCTCGTTGACCAAAACCTTTAACCACCTATTCAGTGAAGGTACTAAAGGTCTTGCTCTTACAGAGGAAACAATAACTTTGATACCCAAACCAGGAAATGACAACTCCATAACTAGTAGGTATAGACCCATCTCCCTAATCAACCTTGACTTGAAAATTCTAGCCAACGTCTTGACAACCCAGCAGAGTAAAGTCAGAAGAAGTATTACAGGCCTGAATCAGGTGGGATTTATGGCAGTGAGGGCATCTAGTGGCCACCTCAGGAAAGTACATCACCTGGCTGCTGCATCCTGGGGGATTGACTCCAGTGCAGTGTTGGTCTCTCTGGACACAGAAAAAGCCACTGATGGAGTTTCCTGGAGCTATCTTGTCCCCACTATGAAATGTTATAACATACTACAAGAATTTACTCAATGGGTCCAGGTTTTGTACCAAACTCCATCTGCTAAAATCATGTGTAATGAGGTTTCTTTGACAGGATAAAATTAGGCAGGGGCACCAGGCAGGGCTGCCCCAGGCACCGATGTTGTTTAACTTATACTTAGAGCCACTGGCACTGCATATCAAGGCTAACAACTGGATTAAAGGTATAAAAGTGGGGCAACTAAACATGAAAATATCTGATTATGCTGACAACATACTGCTTCACTTTTGGGAACCCTCCACTTCTATCCCTGCAGTATTGGTGGAAATTAAAAAAAATTAGCAAAATTTCAGCATATAAATTAAACATTAATAAGACCTGTGTTCTTCCAATAGGACGCAACGTGCACAAACAAGATATATTAGAGTTTTGTCTGCAGTGGAAACCCAAACAGCTAACCTATCTAGGGATCAAGGTATTGAAATAGTAATCAGATCTTAAAGCTCTGAATCTTGACCCATTGATTAATGTAGTGGAACAGGATGTGCAATGATGGTAGACCCTACCAATGTCACTGTGGGAAAAATCAGCATAATAAAAGTGAATGTGTTGCCGGAAATGTTGTACCCATTGGGGATGCTTAATATCCCTATTCAGCTAAAATGGTTCTGACACTTACAAAGACTAATTACCTCATTCTTACGGCAAGGCAAAATGGCCCAGAGAGCCTATCATAAGTTGACGGGCCCCAAATCAGTAGGGGGATCATGTCTACCAAACTTCCTATTTTATCATTTTGCTCTCCATGGCAGTAAGTACTTGAGATGGAGGGGGTGCTAATTCACAAGAAGCTGAAGCAGGCCAATATAAACCCCAAAGGCTGCTGATTGAAGAATAACTGTGTAAGACACTAGGATATCAGATCAAGGCACTTCTCTTTTTTTCTAACAGCCAAACTCCCAAAATCCCTTAGAAACTCACCTATCTATTGCTCAGTGCAAGCTCACCAGCAATTGAAGATATATTTGGGTCTCTCATTATTCAAGGACATCACTGAGCTATTTCTAGAAAACCTCAATTTCAAAATTGGTAATAAATGCATAAACAAGGAGTTCTGGAGGGATGTGAGCATCCCAGCAGTAGAACATATCACCAGTGGAGGCAGCCCCCTTTGGATCTTTCCATGATAGGCATTGTGTAGGTAATCAGACCTGCTTTAAGTTTCTGCAAATTATGCACTACCCAGCATGAAATGTGGACCTGCCCTACCCCCCAGTCAAAACAAGATGGAATTCGTCTTGAATCGCTAGTTCTAAGAGTACAGCTACCAAATGCCATTTCTATAACTATTCACAATGATACAAGACTGGCATCCTAAGAAACCAACAGGCACATGCCAATATTGGGAGAGACAGCTGAATGTAACAATTACTCATTCTGAGTTGTAGAACATTTGGCAAGACATGTATAATGGGAGGGTTTAGCCTGTGGTTCAAAGCAAGAAATAAACTCCTCCCCCTAAACATACTTAAACCTTTCAATTCTTCTGCCCAGTGCTCAGTTAGAAGTTTTCTCGCTGAGCCCTGGGTGGTCCCTGTGGCTGTGCAATCATTTGCTGCTTGTCGTTTTGCTTTCTCCTTCCCTGCTTGAGCTGTCTCCTCTGCTCCCCATTTCCCCCCTCACTTTTGCTGTCTGCAGCCTCCTGCCTTTCCATACTCCCTTTGCTCTCCCGCTCTGTTTTATTGTTTTTGTTCTCAGTGATCATTTGCTTCTGTGTCCTGGTGTGTCCCCCCCCCCCGCCTGTGTTGCAGCTCTGTCGCAGTTCCCTGAGGACCGCTGTCTCCCTGGTGTGCTCCGTGCTCCTCTTCATTTTCTCCCTGCCCCTCATCCTGTTTTCTTGTGCTGCTTCAGTGCCTAGTCCTACTGTTTTTGTCCTGTTCTCTTGCCTGTGTCTCATGCTGCCTTGTCTTTTCTTTGTTCCCCAAGTTTCTCCTCACCAACTCTGCCATTACCTTCTTCCCTCTCATTCTCCTGCTGCTTTGTCTCTGTTGTCTCCATCTTCTACTTGCCTTTCTGTGTTCTGCTGTTTTTTTTTCCATTCTTTTGCTTTTTTGGGGGCTTTTTTAGAGAAGTCTGACTTTCTGTTTTTCTTTACTTCCTGGTCTGACGTCACTTCTCTTAAAGCTGTAGCACTCCTCATTACACTGCATAATGCAGTTCTGCTTCTGATCTAGATCTCCTAACCTACTGCCAGCCCTCACCAGCAGTTAGACTCGTCTCCCTACTTCTCGCTGTTGGCCGAGCTTAGGCAGGGCCTGACAATAGTCCGCCAGAGATGAGCTCGGGCACACGCCTCATTGACTAATAATAAGTAGCTCTACTCTGCTTTATTATCTGCCTTAATACATTTTCTGTTATTGATTCAGTGGTACCTGGTCATTCCTCCAACCCAGAAGAAGGGACTTCTAATCTCCCTCATAAAAGGCTCACTAAACAAACTCCACATAAACCTAATGTTAATTCTAAATATTATGTGAAGGACTGGATAGTCCCTTGCCTCATTACTGAGCTCCAGAAGTTAGGGATATCTTATTCTGAATCTGCCAAGAAGAAAGAGTTGTTTAACCTTTTTGTAGCAGCTAAGTTTCAACTGGAAGAGCCATCAACACCCAATGAACCTGCACCCTCACCTCCTTCCTATGCAAACTCTGAACTTAGAGATCTTATAATACAACTGGGCTCCATATCTGACATCCAAACTCGCCTTACAACACTCAAAGCATGACTTCCTCCTCCTTCTGATTCTCCAGCCAGGCCTATTACAGTTCCCTAATCTCCGACTGACCTCCAGGAAGAGGTCATCCAAATTTGTATCCTAGTTCCCACCAGCATGCCTCCTGTTTCCTCAATTCCAATCCAGCCAGTTTCAGGTACTGCTACATCTTCTTCTACCTTGCCTACGGTATCTCCAGTGCACCTTGTTCCTAGTCAGCTCTGCAAAGACATCATTGAAGGAAAGGATGTTAACCTGATTTCTCTCCTTATATCCTCCCATGACACAATAGAGAAATGAGGTAGTCACTTGCAGAGATGTTTCTATCATGCTCAGATCTAAAGACCCTAGACTCCTCAAGAAATTGACTATCCCTAAATTCTTGATTGCCTTATACAGAAACATAGTCTGCTCCACCTTTCCATATCGGTGCGAGGAACTGAACTCCTGCCTATGGTATACCTGGTAGTTGGTCTCAGAGTCTGTTATCGTGGTGCCCAATTTTATGACTATCATCAATCCTTTCCAGACAAAGCTGTAGCTGCTTTAACTCATTTCAACTCCAGACTTAACTGGGCAGTCCAAGATAATGAATTGTTTTGTCGTCATTTCGCCGGCCAACTATTTCTCTCTCTCGCGTCAGATATGTGGCTCTGCTTCTCATTTTGCCTCTCTTTGTCCTATGACTGTGTCAGACTCTTCTACTATGACTCACAAAACCTCTACATCAGGACCTATATCTCCTTCCAACATAATTCACACTATTTCCAATCCAAGGTCTTTTCCCCATCCCAATAGCGATAGATATGGTCATCCGGTCAAATACTTGCATAATCAACCAATTTGTAACAAATTCAACAGTAAAGGATATCAAGGCTGTAATCTCCTCCATGTATGCAGTTTCTGTGGGGATGCTCATTCCCATTCCATATGTTCGAAGATGCCCAGGCCTAAACAATGACAACTACTGCATCCTTCCTACAGCATAAACACTCAAGCCCTAGCTGCTACACTGTCCTCGCATCCGAATAGGGCCTTCATAAACTTTCTCATAACCAGTTTCTCTGAAGGATTTCATACTGGAATCTCTGTTATCCCATTGGACCCCTTCATTTGCAAGAATTTGCAATCTGCCATTCAGGAACCAGAAGTCGTCCAGCAACTCTTGCAAAAAGAATTACAAAAAGGGTTTCTTTTATGACCTTTCTGATATCCACCATTTCCTTCCTACAGGATTGGGAGGCAGTATAGTGCAGTGGTTTAAGGCTCTGAGCTGCAAATCTGGAGACCTGGGTTTGAATCCCACAGCCCCTGATTGCATACTGTGTGACCCTGAGCAAGTCACTTAACTTCCCTGTGCTCCCAGGTCACACCTTTAAACAAGCTTTCAGCTTAGTGTGCCACTCCTGGTTAAACAATTGCAAAAAAAAAAAAAAAAGGACCAGTCCTGTCAGTGTCACCACTATAAAATTCTCCGGAAAGAAAAGGTTGATCATAGATCTTTCTGCACCTCACTTGAAGCCTAAACCAAGCATCAATTCATTGATCTCTTCAGAAGACTATTCCTTATCCTATGCCAGTATAGAAGATGCCATCACTATCATTAAACAATTCAGCCCTGGAGCCTGGCTTTCCAAAGCTGATATAACCAATGCCTTCAAGCTTCTTCCAATCCATCCCTCTGTGTGGCATCTCTACGGCATTCGCTGGGAGGACTATTACTGCTTTGCAGTATGCCTCACCTTCAGCTGCAAAAGCAGTCCCAAGCTCTGTGACTTATTTTCAGAGACTGTTGGCTCTTACTCAACCATTGTCATTGCCTTGCTGTTATTCATTTTCTGGATGACTTCCTTCTTATCAATTCACCAGATCACCATCTGGCTGAAAGCATTCCTTCTCTTACGAATCTCTTTCAGCGCTTAGAAGTACCTTTATCTGCTGAGAAAACTCTTGGTTCTACCACTTCTCTGGAATTCCTTGGCATCGAAATTGATTTGACACATGTGGAAGTTCATCTGCCCAAGGATACATTGCTCAGGGTCCAGTCTCTTGTAGACTTCTTCTCGAAACAATCCTCTTGTACGAAACACAAACTACTTTCTCTACTGGGATACTTGGATTTTGCCATGCGAATCATCCCCCAAGGGCTTTCTTTCATATCATACCTCCTCCAGCTGGCTTCCTCTGTGTCTTCACTGAAGCACCATGTCACCACCTCAGCATCAGCTAAATCAAACCTGGCAATGTGGTCCCTTTTTCTATCTGCTTGGAACGGTTGCTGTATGTTCTACAAAGATCCATCTCCAGATCTGCATCCTGGAATTTATACTGATACATCCCCCTCCAACGGATTCACTGCTATATTTGAACATTACAGGTTCACCTCTCCCTGGCCTCTTGAAATCTACTACCTCAGGGATTTCTCAAAAACATTTCCACTATTCTAAATCTACCCATTAGTAGCTGCTGCCTTCACCAGGGGTCATCTCTTGTCTCTCCAAACAGTATCGATATTTTTCCGATGATCAATCCACAGTTGCTATAATTAAAAAAGGCAGATTTTCATCCTCTTCTATCATGTTGTTCATGTGGAGGCTGACTTAGTTATCTCTAGTCCATAAATTCACCATGCATTGCTTTTATGTTCCTGGTCTTGAAAATAAAACAGCTGACTCTCTCTCTCTCTCTCTCTCACTTTTGGTTTCAGGAATCCCACCAACTCTGCCCTTTAGCTGACCTCTTCATGACTCAACCTGCCAACTTCTCAGACTCAATATTGACCAGAACTTTTATCATCAACAAGCGTAAACCTTGATGTGGTCTGCCCTATCACCCAGTACACAAGCCACATATACCACTGCTTGGAAGAAATACAAACATTTCTGTTCTTACCAATCAAATCAAGTTGCTTTCTATTCCATACATGTCATTCTAGCATTTATCACCTTCTCCTATCAAGCCTTACATCTTTCTCCCAGTACCATATGTTAATACTTATCTGGAGTACAGTATTTTCTTACCCAAGTGAATCTGTCTCTGTCATCCATTTTATCAAAGTCATCCATTAAGCTCTTGTTACTGAGTATAAGTAGGTCATCTATCAAGAAAGAACCCAAGCAACTTCCCATAAATAGACCCATATTTCATCTACTACTGGACTTACTTCAATCAAAGCCTTTTGAATCTTCAACCAACATCAAGGTCACATCAGCTGTCTGCCTAGCCTTTCACAGTCTCCTCTGTCCAGGAGAATTCACTGTTTCATCATCATCTTCCACAGAATGTGTGTCAGTTGCTAACTTAAAAAGGTGAGCTGATCACTATATTCTTCATTTATCCAAGTCAAAAACTGATAGACTTCACAAAGGAGTCCAAATTCCATTCTACCTGACCTACAATAACTGGTGCCCCATTTGGATCCTCAATCAACTTGTTCATCATCAGTCCAACTCTCAACCATCAAATCCGCTTCTATCTACTTCAGAAGGGAAACCACTGACTACCAAAGAATTTATCGCTGATGTCAGGATTCTTCTCCAAAGACTGGGACTAAACCCCTACTCATACTCTGGTCACTCATTCAGAATTGGAGTTGCCTCTTCAACATTTTAGAACAGCATCACAGCCCACATCATCAAGAAACTCAGAAGATGGACCTTGTCATGTTTTGAGACTTACATTCCTAACCCATAGCAAGAGATTAGACAAGCCTTTAAGATGATCTCTTCCTAGTATGCCCAGAGGAAAGGCAGCTAGCAGCTATGGTTCCTCAGAGGTTCCCCCACAGGGTTTTTTCCTCCCCGCATGCTGCTACCATACCCTCCATGAGTTAGAGGAGATTGTCACTCTTTTCCATTTTTCTTTTGGAGCCTTTTCATTCCATAATCTGCTGACCCTCCACTGAGGGTGGGAGGGAGAATGGCCAAATAAAACAATCATTCACAGTTAAAGTTTACATAAGCACCACACTTTATTCCCACACATTGAAATATATAAAACAGGATCAGCTGAGACTTATGCAGTTTAAAATATTGCAGAATCTGTACTTTTCGCCAACTAAATTATTCAAGATGTGTAAACTGGATTCAGCATGATACACCAGCTGTGGGATGGAGGAGGGTACACAACCACATCTTGTGGATCTGTGAAAAAGTAGTACCACTCTGGGATGACATTAAAGACAACTTAGATCCACTATGGGAGCTGCAAGATGATTTTACCCCAGCAATTTGTATATTAGGTCATTACATGGATAAGGTATCTGGTCCCAGAAAAGAGTACATAGCTCTAATAGCTGCAGTAGTCAAATTGATGAGTTTAAGACACTGGTTGGACAATGTAGTGTCTTCCAGAACAGAGTGGTACAAAGAAATCTTGGCTGCTTTAAATGCAGAGAAAACTGTAGCCAGCATTAGTCACAGATGCAGCTTATTGCAAAAGATGGGAGACATTACAGACTCTGTTACTAATAAGTAAAGTAAGACTATCAAAACCCATGGCAGGGTATGGTAGAGTGCATAGGAACAGAGAATTTGGAATGGTAAGCTGTGGAAATTACAGTGGATGCTGCCCAGTCATTCCTGGCTCATACATGGATGACTCACCTTCATTTGAAAATGTGTTATTTATATTTTGAGGATTATACACCTAAAGGCAGGGTCCTGTAATGTATATGATGTGGAGAGTAAACAAATACTACCACCCTTCTAAACCTGTAGTTTAGTACCAGCACCAAGTGTCAGGTCAGCTAATGTTTAATGTTTCCTTAATGAGATGGCAAAATAGTAATGTGGTTTTCAGATACTTTCCAAGCAAGTCACACTTCCAATTTGAAGGAAGACATCCTCCTTATTTTATTTAAATATTATAAAAAGTAAAAACAGAATAGTCCACACTTATTGATATCTACATAAATTGCATATTTATCGCACCACTTTAAGTCAGAAAAATTCATGAAAAAGTCAGCAGTCACAACAGTACACCTTTGATTATCTTTCTCTATGAAAAGTTCATTTAACCATACAGTCACAATGCAATCCTGAAAATTTGTTTATATATTTCAATCAGAAGAGTTCCTTTTTAGAAGAACACTTTCAATTTATGCTTGTATATGCAAAGATAGTATTAACTTTTTATGCAGTTTGTGTAAGGCAAATAGCAGTAGTGCTCTACAGTTCAAAAAAACATCTCACATGAAAGACTCCAATACATTGAAAGAGCAGCTGAGGAAAAGTGCTCCGTGCAAAGAAGAAAATATTTGTAATCAAAATGTGTGCAGACGAATCCCGTACAGGACGGCTATATGTAACTATGAAAAATTACCAGCTCAAAGGGGTCAGAAGACCTTACATTCCAAATCTTACCAATGAGAGAGAGAGAGAGAGAGGGAGAGAAAGAATAACAGTGCTCTCACACTAACCATGTAGAGATCAAAATCCCAGGTAGTTCCTTGGCTTAGGACACTACAGCCTCTGTTCCACGTCATCCGATGCACGGGGGAGGGAGGGAGATTCTGCTCCCTGCTGTCCCCAATATCCAGGCAAATATAGACCAGCAGGTAGTTTACCTTTACTTGACACAAAGTATAGCAAACTCACACTCTCTCAATGAGGCCAATTGTATCATCAAACTCTATAGTTATAAAATCCAATTCTTAACACACTAAAGTTTTTTTTAAAAGCAATTTCATTCAGCATTGATAAATTTTCTGATAGAGGCTCCATAGACAGCAATGCTCCATTGTAATTGACCACATAAAATAATTTACATATCTATATGCTGGTGGTCATCTCCCTTGGATTTCAATTTACAGGTGCCATAAGCCACAAACGTACAGTAAATACCATGTGCAAGTACTCAGAAAACAATCCGTGATGGAATGGTGCAAGCCATAATGGCATTCAGTTTCAAACAAAGCAGCCATGTAAATGGAGGACAAATGGATACTGGTGACATTTCAGTTAGATACCTTCCTCAGACCATGTATATGATGCATTGTTATTCAGTCTTTCAATGTCTTTTGTCCATTGCTATTGTCTATTTTGAAAACCAATAAAGTATATTCATTTTTTTAAAAAGCCTCAGTGCCACTGGATGTTGGCCATGGTACTATCGGGCCATGACCCCACTATACCTTGGGTTAATATCCCAATACTGACACTGTAGTGCAGCATGAGGAGGGTGCTGCACTCCTGAGGTGCCGTCTTTTGGATGAGACATTAAATCGCTGTCCCATCTGTCTGTTCTGGTGGTAGTTCAGGTAGATGTTAAAAATCCCATGGTACTTCTCAAAAAAGAGTAGGGGAATTGTTTATTGTAAAGAACAAAAACATCAGTTCATAACCATGAATACAAAATCAAAAATGACAAGGGAAAAATGAAAAAATGAAAAAATACAAACATAGCAATAAAGGAAAACCAGGAGATCAGGCTAAATAACAAGACAACAAAATATAAACAGACAATGCTGGAAGGAATATAAACAGAACAGAAATCCCTCTGAATATCCCCCCAAAACTATTAAAGCCAATAAACATGTTTCCAGTATTCATGAAATTTATGAGAAGGCAAAACCCCAAATTTAAAGTCCCTCTGGTTCCTAAGAGACAATTCAATATGGGCAAGCAAGACTGAAGGCAAAGTCTAAGTGTGCTGTACAGAAAACTGACACCTCGCTTGCCACATATAAAACTTTATACATGCAAAAACCACATTTAAAGTACTAGGATGATAACGAGAAAAAAAAAACAGAATAATCCTTAAGCACCAAACTTTCATAAGAAATGTGTCTAGAAATACCCCAACCCCATTTAGTGAACAAAGCGACCCAAAAAGGTTTTGCATAACTACAAGAAATTAAAAAATGTTCCATGGTTTCTTCAAGACCTATACACTCAGGTCAAATACACTGTCGCTCAGTAACAGCTTTGTGTTTCAAATTACCCTTAACCCCCAACCTCCCACGGCAACTGAGCCAAGTCACATCCCACATTTTAGAAGGAAGATGTTTATCATTAAGAACCTTCAATGCCAGGTGGGGTTTTTGAGGGGAAACATTTAGGGAAATCAACAGAAACCAGAAAATTCTTGGTCATAATCTCAGTATACAGAGCTTTCCGGGGAAGCCAGTGAACCAGAGACTGGGTAAGTTTCCATGTCCTAAGTTTATTTGCCACTTGATAAATAAAAAAAAAGGGCACCAGAATTCACCTTAATAATTGGGGCCTCATCAGCCCATTTTAATAGAAAGTCCTTAACCAAATAAAAAAGTCCAAAAATCCCAAGGATGAGACAAATACTGAGCAGGCTCCTTAAAAGCAGATTTAACAAAAAAAAGAGAAATAAAACACCAATGGGTTGATCATACCGAGACTTCCCTTATTGATCCATAAATAAGTGAAATCTCTCTTGACTGGGTTCAAACGACTCCCCCAAAGCATCTGAAAAAAATACTGTACCATCGGGTTTCATAAAGTTTAGGCAAAGGAAAAATTGAACTAAAATACAAAAATAACGGGAGAATTAATTTTTTAATGATCATGATTCGCTTCTGTTTAAAACATGACCAGGATTTCCACAATTGTATCTTACGTTCACCTAATTCAATAAGAGATTTCCAATTATGGTGACCCAAGTCGCCATTCCCAAAAAACACCCCCTAATTTTGATAGAAGCAGCAGTAATGGCAATCTGCCCAATGGAAGAATCAAAGGACCCTTCCCCTATAAAGGTCCCCAAACTTTTCTCAGTATTGACAGCAGTACCAGAAATAGTATCAAAACATTCCAAAATATCAAAGACAACAAAACCTGAGTTCTTATCACATAAAATAAGGCACATATCATCTGCATAAACGGCCAATACCTGGGATGGAACATCAGTAGAGGGAGTGAGACCCAACATAGTGGGTTGATTAAGGAGTTCCCTAATCAACGGATCCAACACAAAAGTGCACAGCAGGTGACTAATAGGGCAACCCTGACGCACACCTCTATGGAATCCCAGACTGTTCCCAATTAAACCATTCACCATAGGATAAATCAGGACCTGAATTTTGAAGAAAACCCATATTGCTGTAAGACCTGAAACAAAAAATCATGTGATACCCCGTCAAAGGCTTTGGCCTGGTCTAGTGACAACAAATAACCTGAAAGCTTTTTCATTCAGCTGCATTTGCAAATAATTTGTAAAAGTGTCAAATTTTGCTGGACATTCCTTCCCAGATTACAGAATACAGCAAGTCTATACCAGGTGAATTAAAAAAGGAGCCACCTTTTGGAGTCTATGACATAAGATAGCAGAAAGAATCTTATAGTCTGTATTTAGCAAACCATAATCAGTCTCCAATTATCAATATTGTGTCTTATCCCTTTCTTGTATAAAAAAATAATTAAAGCAGCGGAAAAGTCTGGAGGCATAACACCGGCATCCAAGATCTCATTATAGACATTGGCAAGGATGTCACTGAAATCATCCCCCAAAAATTTATAAAACTCAGTAATCAGGCCATCCGGACCAGGCAAAATTCCTATCTTCAAACGCGAAATTTCTGACCGGACCTCCTCCACAGTAATTGGCAATTCCAACTCCTGCGACTGTTGAGAAGTTAGAATAGGGGTAAGGAAGGAAAAAAGGTCTGTCCATCTGCCCAAAGGATGAAAGGCCAGACCATATTGGTCCTGCAGTGCAACCAGAACAATGTCCAGCATTTCAACATCAGAAACTTTAAATATACCTTTGGAATCCAAAAGGTCATCCATCTGTTTCCTGTCCAATATTTGTTTACATGCCGAGTAGGGGTCCGATACCGGAGATGTCTTTAAACCATAAGTTATCTTGTCATGCAAATGACAGGCCCTACTATATTGAAAATGTTTCATCCTGGTTTTTATATGTGATATCTGTTCCTGAATACGAACATCTGAAGCAGTAGGAAGAGACATCAACTTATAAAACTGTTCCCTATAACCCAAATAAGTGATATAATCTGTGGCCAGGGATTTCTTGGTAAAACTAAAAGAGAAGTGTATAGTCTCCTTTTTGGTGTCCAGCCACCATGCAACTCAAGAATCATACAGCCCCGCAACTGACTTCTGGCAGCGAAGGACCTCCACAAGGGTAGTCTGAAACTGAACCTGGGACAGCAGAGCAGGACTAAGCTTCCATATTGAGGGTATTGCAGGAAATCAGGGGGGAGGGTACACTAGAAAGACTAAAACAAACATTCAAAACCAGATGGTCAGAAAACTCACATGGGGATAAAGAAAAACCAGTTGGAAGTAGGTGGTGTGAGGAAAAAACAAAACCAATTCTAGTGGCATAACTGCTCCTTCTATAGGTAGGCCCTGGATCATGATTTAAGACCCTATATGTGTCAAGCAAAGAGGCATTAGTGATGAGTGCATGAAGAGCATGAGAATCACAATAAACCTTTTGTTGCACCTGATCTGTGTATTTCAAATCTAAACTACAATTGAAATCCCCCCCCCCCCATATAATATGCCTTGGGGTAAATAGATATTGTTCAATGTCATGAAATAAGTCAATCCTTGCAGATTTGACTTGTGGGGTATAACAGTTAATCAGACAGAGAGGCCACCCCTTAAAATTACAGTCCAGAAGCAGTGCCCTGCTGGGAACAATGTCTACCAATCTAAGCACTTGGACCTGTGCATGACAAAAAAGAATCCCATTTCCTTCAGCAGCATCGGCTCCAAATGACCAAAAGGATGGCCCATGTACCAAAAGTTTTTTAGTTTGGACTATATCAAATAAGGAAGTGAATCTAGTTTTCTGTAACAGAATAATATCTGTGCTAAGGATCTACAGAAATGTAAAAAACCAAACACTTCTTATAATTCTTAATGCTACAGGTGTTTAGGGAAACTAGTTTCAAGGAAGCCAAAAATGTGGTCAAGATTTATCTTTCTTTCTTTTACGACCAGTTTTTTTCTTAGCCTCTAACAATTCAGGCCCACCCTCATCATCACACTCCATTTCAGAAGCTGTCCCTGACCTGATAGAGACGTCTGACTCAGAATCACCATCCGGGTCTTGTAGAACCTGACAGGCGTTCTGCCTAGGAACACTAACTGCCTGAGTAAGTTTTCTGACATGGGACCTAGTAACCCACTTGGGGTGAGGCATCTGAAACTCAGAAGCGGGGGGGCATGGAAACCCCCCAGGCTGCTCTACCACGACATCTGCATCAGACTGCATGGTAGTAGAATCATCAGGGAGAGGATCAGGATTTGAAGGCTGAGGCCTGGAGGAACCTGGAGGGGTTTTGGGGGAGGAACCTGCCGCGGGGGTACCATCATCCTCCGGTCTAGGTCTAACTCTATCTTGGGCCTCCGATATCAAAGTTTCCTTATCCAGACCCCCTTGCTTATTCTGCCCAGCATATTGACACTGGTGATAAGCGTGGCCTTGTTCGTCACTAAGATTGCAATGAAAAATGTTACGACAAGTCCTGCTATCATGGTCCAGTTCCCCACATAATGTACATTTAATCTTGTCACAGGCACTACTTAAGTGTCGGGTACTACTGCACTTACAGCAGGCCTTGGGTTGTCCCGGATAAAAAGAGACCCCCCTGTCTTTCTCCAAGAAAAAACTATTTGGGATATGTTGTACATTATCCCCTACAGTATGCAATTTAGTTTTAAATTTCCAACTCCCAGTCCAATTCCCCTTCCCATCTATAATGGGTTCAGGGGGACCTAGCACAGTGCATTTACTTTCCAACTAGAAAAGAATAAATCCCCCACATTAACTCCTTCATTATGGAACATAATGTTCACAGTTTTGAAAAGAGGCTTGGTAGTGGGAATAGCCCAAAAAGGTGTCCAAAGTAGTGTAGATTTCAAAGTCTCATATTTTAGCCAGACTTTATCGAGGCCAGCAAAGGATTTAAAGCTGACATCAAATGTGTCCTCTCCCCTGAAATTAATGAGAGCATAAACTTCAGAAGCCTGAAAATTCATAGAATTCTTTAGAAGCCTTTGGGCCACATAAAATCTATCAAGGTGTTCCTGAAGACCCCCTCTATAGTGTAAACATACTGCATTATGCTTAGGGCTTGTTCAAGCTTGATGTGTTGAAAAAGGTCAGAAAAACGTGGTCCGGACCGAAAATGGTCCCTACGAGGGGAGGGAGGGGAGAAGTATGAGGTAGTTCATTCCCAGCTCCTGTCCCAGTCTCAGTACCTTCAGGAAAAGCAGTATTAGAGTCAAAATGTTCACCTTGAGCCAGCGGAGTCGGAACTGTCGGTTCCTCTCGCTGAACAGGGGCCTCCCGAACTTGCGGTGACTCAGGCATAAAAGAACCCAGTTGGAATCTGGAAGACAATGTCCATCCTGTAGAACCCATCTAGCATCAGCCAAAGCAGACTCCTTGCTCCAGTCAGTGGCAGGGAAGGCCATGTCAACAGCCCTATGCTTCCACATTCCAGAGCGAGAAGCGTCAGCCATCTGACTCATCCATGGAACGCTCTCAGTATGCGGCGAATGACAATCAGCTGGGCCAGCCGAAGGAGCCACAATGAAATCTCTGTTACACCAGAAACGGCCTCAGGAAATGATTCTTGAGAAGCAACGACAGGTATGTCTCTAGAGAGTTTCTCCAAAAATGATGCAACACCAAGAACTCCCCCTGCACGGTCAACACCATGCACATCACTGCCAAGCTCCTGAGGTATGTCACTCTTGTAAACGGGGTCCCAAGGCATAGCCAGCTTGGTCAACTCACAAGAATCCTCTAGTCTTCCACACAGCAAAACATCCTTCTCAGTCAAAGGTTGAGCACAGTCTACCATTCTGCCAACAGACACCAGCAGCTCCCCCTACTGTCAGCAATGCAGTAGGGGAATTTACCTGGTGCCCTGGTCAAATTTTCCCCCATTCACTAAAATAATACCACCAACAGCTTAATCTGGTTCAAGGTTAGTTGGCATTCATCTGTATCCCTCTCCCCCAGGTTGTGCCTGAAAATAGGCAGAATTTGTCTAGTGCACTTACCTAGTCAACAAAAACTGAATGAATGAATGAATGAATACCAGATTACATCACCAGATAGGGGATACCCCTGAAGTCCCTGTCATGGGGGTCAAGCCACAGAGGCCACTGGTGGGGTAAGTGATGTTGGGGTCTGGGAGGCTGACTCAACTGGCTTTAACACAGGATGAAATGGTGGTCGTAAAATATATGGTAATACCAACAAAAAATGACTGACTGAACATTGGACCCCAGTACAAGCAAGAGACAGGCAATAGTTGTGAAAAAGCAACAGCAGCATCACTTCATAATAAGCAACATAACAATGACAGGAACACATTGCAAACTGCAGTGGTTCTCCAGGGCACTGACACATCTTAATGTTTAAAAGTCGTCATGTACAAATGCCTTTAAAGATAATAAATCTAGTGAATTAATAGCAGTGTGGGTACTCTAATGACACAATATCATACTGGGTAGTATTAATCATCTTCAAGGCACATACAATACATACTCCATTGCATAGTAACAACATATAATGTTGAAAAAAGGAAATACAAATGTGAACTCTTTGATTCTGACTCTGTGGACAAGGCAGACCACATGTTTACTGTATGTAGAAAGGGTACATACACCTTACCACAGGCTGTATTTGCTAATGTAACTATGTTCTTAAAATGTCTGCCAATATCTTTATTGGTCGTTGTTATTATGTACCTCAGGTACTCTTCAGCAGTGTACTCTGTGCTCCTGTCTTGTGTAAATATAATTTATAAATACCATTATCATCTCTTTACAGAGAACTGGAGCAGTCTACAAGAACCCTAAGCAATCAGTAGATCATAGGAACAGTGCCACTTCCAGGAAAATGGCTAAGGAGTTACAGAAATGCTGCCGCATGACGTATACGTTCATGGATAGATAGATAGATAGATAGATAGATAGATAGATGATAGATAGACAGACAGACTAAAATTTAAGCCAAAATATGCAAAAGAAAATATAAAATGGCAACAGAATTAATTTGGTGCATGCACCTGACAAGAGATAACATGGTTACAAAATACAAGCAGTGAACAGTGACATTCTGACTTTTGAATATTCGGAATTAAAATGACTCCAAAGCCTTCTTCCAGTACAAAAATGGAAGAAGGAAGGTTAAGGAGGAGATTAGGCCCTTGAAAATGGGTGGGCAGGTGGGAGGAATCTATGAGAGACCCAGAGGTGATTGTTGAGATGCGTAATGAATACTTTGCTTTTTGTATTCGCCAAAGGGTCACTGGTGGGTGGGGGGGGACTCAGTAAGAGGGCTTGTTGCAGCAAGTATAGCTATGCTGCAGCCAGTGGACATCATACCTGTCCTGGTAGATGACTACTTATCAGGGTTGATGCCTTCAAAAGAGGCTAATTTTATTGTAAATCCACAAATCACCCCTTTGGGGCATCCAGATCATTTAGCCCTAATAAGTTAAACAGGATTAGCAACAACAGAAAGGTGAAAAGGTGCAATAAGTGGAAGGCATTCACAGTGTGGTCCAAACAGTCCAGTGCTTTGGTCTTTAGCTTCATCAGATGTCTTGTCAATTTACTTGAGCAGCACTTAACTTGTTTGTTTTGTCTCTTTTGAGTGCTTCAACTCGTCTATGTATTTTTAGATTATAGAGGTTGGATTCCTCTTTTGATTCTCCACCCAGCACCTCAAGAGCAACTGCAGTTTGCAGTTTTGACCTGGTAGCTGACTATCTGGAAAAGATCAAGTCAGGTAAGTCTGAAGGGGCTAAATGGAAATACCCCAGGATCAGAGTGGAGCTAACGGAACTATTAGCAGGGCCACTTGCTGTCATCTATCATTAGTCTGTCTAGACAAATGTGATACCAGAGGGCTTGGAAGTGGCCAGAGTGGTTCCCATCTTCAAGAAGTGGGCATGGTTGGACCCAGGCAACTACCGGCTCATCAGCCTACTATCTGTGCTGGACAAACTACTATAGGCCATCATCAAGCGCAAAATACTAGAGCCCTTGGTAGAGGCCAAGATGCTTGCCCCTCTTAGCATAGCTTTATAAGAAGTAGATTATGCAAAATCAACCTGATCACTTCTAGGGTGTGACCAGTGAGTGGACAGTGGCAGGGCCATGGATATTGCCTATGTGGATTTCAGCAAGGCTTTTGATACTGGGGTGTATGACAAGCTTCTGGTCATGGTAAGCAAAGCGGTAAACATGAGACATACACAAAGTGGACTGCTAATTGGCTTTGGGGCAGGAAGTAGAGTGTGGTGGACAGACACTACTCTGAGTGAAAAGGGATACTCAGCTGTGTTCCTCAAGGATATGTGCTGGGGCCACAGCTCTTTAACATCATCAATGCTCTAGAAGCCAAGATCTCCAGATGACTGTTTGAGTTTGTGGAAGATACTAGGCTGGTCAGGGTGGAGGACTCCCTTAAGGATGGGGACAAATTTCAGGAAGACCTGACCAAACTGGGTGATTGGTCTGATAAAGGGAGCTAAGGGAGTCCATGCCAGGAGCACACCCAATGAAACAGTACAAATGAGAATAAAGGTGGCTAACAGGCAACTAGTGTACAAAATGGCAAAAAAAGAGACCATAGTTTGTATCTATAGTTAAAAAAACTTTTATTTAACACAAATAGCTAATCACAACTCACCCCACCAGCAGCAGCCAATGTTTCACCCACGTGATTGTGGGCTTCTCAAGGCCAAGTGATTGGTCTGATGCCTACAGCCTTATATTAAATGTAGCCAAATTCAAAGTGCTACCCTTGGGGAGGAAAACAGAGAGAGGAGCAACACACTTTGTAGGGCTCCTCATGCTGCAGCTAAGGAAAAGGACCCAGGGTGTCATAACAGACAAGGGACTGAAGCAGGAAAAGCAGTCACCGACTGCTGTCAAGAAAGCAGGCATAATGTCGGGGTGCAGCAAACAGGAGGTGACCAGCAGAGAAGGGGTAGTTATCAAAATAAAGCCAAATAACACCTTTATGTAGATGATACCAATAACTACACTGAACCAAACACCACTGAAGACCTTGCCAAGATGCTACAAACAGTTCTCAACAAGACAGAACTCGAAATGGATACAAACTACACCTAAACTAAAGTAAGACCAAAGTTATGACCTTCTTCAGAAAATTCACCCCTTTACATCTGTTAGGGAAACAACCATGCTCAGGGTCACTTTTAGAATCAGCTTAAACATTTAAATATATGGGCCTATAGCTGGATCCAAAACTAAGCTTCAGTGACCACTTAACAAAAACGACCAGAGGAACACATCACAAGCTTGAAACTCTTCAAATCCGGAACTGCTTCTCCCTAAACACACAGAAATAAATACTAAAACAATTGTTACTTTCTGCACTGGAATACAGCTGCTTAGTCTAAAGGATGACTGCAACAACAATTCTTCAAAAAGTCACTATCACATAAAATACTATTGCTAGATTTATACTAGGTTATGACAGAGGCACACACCACTGTCTCCTTTAGCTTTTCTAAGCAGAAATGAGACAAGAGCCAAGATGGTCAGCTCCGATCAACAAGTGTGTGAATAGTCAATACTCAGCTTACCTCAACATCCTCCTAAAATGCCTAACCAATCCTATTTGCTAAGGTCACAATCCATGTTGATCCTATAGGTCCAGAGAGCACACAAGGCAACAGGAACAAAAGCCTTCACCACAGCTGCTCCTAGTATCTAGAACTACTTTCCCACAGGTGTCAAAGAAGCAGAGAACATTATTGCTTTTAAACGTGCACTGTTGGCCAACCTGAACGTCCTGTGCAGCTCTGTCTGTCCCCAAATCCTTGGTGAACCTCCTAGGTAGCTACATACCTTTGCCATTCCCAGCTAATCCAGTCTTTCATCCCTTATTTCCTGCCCCTTGTCAATTGTCTGTGAACTTTGCTTCATGAATTTATGTGTATAATGTAAACTATTTACTTTTAAAATACTATCTGTATTAATTGTGTACACATTGGTCGTATGTGTGTAACTAAAAACTGTTAAAAACAACCTGCTGTTATAACTGTTCTCCTCTGACCTCCTGTTAGCCACACGTTTTAGTCTAAATGCAGATTTCAAGATAGTAGGAAAAGGCTGCTCCAGAGATGGCAGCCCACACAGTAATTTAAATCCTGCACAAAACAAAGAATTGGATATAAAGCACCTACCTGTGAGAAAATGTCCATATGCTGGTAACGGTGCAGTTCAATCACTTAATTGATGTCCTGTTAAAAGCCACGTGGACCTCCCTCCCCCGGCCCCAACTGAAGCATGTGTGGGCATTTTCTCACAAGTTGGCACTTTGTGCCCAATTTTTTAATTTTATGGTAAATGTGGATTTCACAGTGGGCACAATTCTAAATAAGGAAATAAATAATCCTACCACTTATAATGGCCAAGGTCAGAACTCACCTGAAGTATTATGTTCAGTTCTGGTCTCCCCAACACAAAAGGGACACTGAGACAGACAAAAGGGTGCACCACAGGGCCACCAAATGGATCAGGGGTATGAAGGGCAAACGCTATGAGGAAAGGCTGAAAGCCCTTAACATGCTTACCCTGGAGAAACAGAGACTGAGAAGGGGTATTATCTCAGTCTTTCCTATACTCAAGGGTTTCAACAAGATCAAACATTCAGAGAGTTTGGTCTGGTGTGCTGCAGCAGGATATGGTACCACACCTGAAGCTCAGGGCAGGTAAATTTAGAAGTAATGTTTCAATGTACTTCTTCTCCTAGAGACTGAAGAACCTACAGAATAGCCTACCAGTTGAGACAGTGTACATGAAGACAGTATATGGCCTTGAAGGTAAGCCTGGACACATTTGTGCTTCATTTATTATTGATTGATGTGACTGATTGATTGATTGATTGATTGATTGATTGATTGATTAAATATTGGGTGACCAGCCTAGACATGCAGAGCTAGAACTTGTTTGCAGGTGTTACCTGGTTTGGGGGTAACAAGAGAGAGTGAAGCAGCAACATCAAAACTAATATGGTTAAAACAAGTACATGTACAAGAACAATAAAATGCAAGGTACAAATAATAAATACTGTAGGTAATCACAGAACTATATACCAGTTCAAAACTAGAGCAAATTGCATGAGTTAATGCTTGCCAAGGGAATCACTTGGTGCCTTGTGCAGTAGAGCAGGTAGGGAATCCCTGTAAATCGGTATGTGTATGCACAGCCTACTTATTTCCTCCCTCCTTAAGATGCTGGGAGGGGCGAACATAATGGTCCTAGAGTCCATGTTATTATGTTACTGCTCTATATTAAATCTTTATAAAGACAAGTCTGCCATCCAGAACAGCTTGTAGGTAGCATTTGATGGACTGCAGGACTTTCTGGATGACAGTAACTTGGTACTGAATATAAAGAAAACTCAGCTTACGTTGTTTCATAAATTAGTGTAACCCCTCTGATACCCGGGGTTACTAGAATCCCAGTTAGACCTAGTGGCAGGCAGGGACAGGCAGCTCGTGAAACTCCAGTTAAATGGATTTCACACTGTCTCACTCTGTTCTCAGTCTCAGCTGAGACTGAGAGATGACATCATTTAAGAACCTGTCGCAGCTGCATAAGCCACACTGGAATGTTGCAGTTGGAGGTTAGAGTAGAACGCTGGGAAATTTAAAGTTAGTCTGTTGCAGTCTGTAGTAGAGGAAGGAGGTGCTGTGCTGTAAGTAGGCCCTCAGAGTCCTAAGTTCTGTTAAAGAGCTATTTTTTTGTAGAGGTGTGTGTTCTCACCTGGAGAGGAATACAAGAAGAGCAAAGTGAAGTGGTAGAGACTGCTTTCAGTGGTTCAGGGCCCCATCCCTGCGGGGATAGGGGGAAGGAATCAGCCTGTTTCCAAGGGCAAACCCACTGGTCTGGCTAGGAAACAAGAAGCTGCCTGAGTTTAAGTTCGTGCTGAGGCACCAGAAGTTCTGGATGAGATTTCTTTGAAGAGAAAATGCCTGTGGGGCACCTGCAACCAAGAGGTGAGTTCGCTCTGCTAAAGGGCCAATGTGTTTTCACCTGAGACAAGATGAAACTAAAGTGACTGTTACTGTGGGGTCAGAAAAAGACAGCCAAGTACAGTTTGGAAGATGTGGGGATTGGACTGCTTAACTCCGTGGGGGGGGGTCTAGAGTAATGGACACAGCCACTTTTTAGGTATGTTCAAGTTCAGCACAAATGGGATGGAAAAACAGTAGACTGGATGTGATATACATTTAAAGAGAATCTACCAGCAAAGTGTTTTTAAGGATGAGGTGTTATAGTCCTGAGAAATGGCCAAGTATGAATTATGGGAGCGAGAGGTGGGAGACCCCCCATCAGTAGTAACCAAATTCACCTCTACGGGTTTGCTTTGGGACACCTGTTGCTTTCTCTCAGGTACTTGGCCAGTGCCTGAGGAAAGTACCCAGACGTGGAACTGATGAGGAAGATTCCCTGATGGAGCCAGAAGTGCTCATGGGTGGTTTAGGAAGCCACTAGTAAATGTTCCATGCTATATGGAAAGTGTACAAAGGGCTGGCAATGGAACCAAGCCAGGGGAAAATGAAAAAGAGTTGAGTTAGGGCAGAGTGCCCAGAGTGTTTTGAGACGTGAGGGTTTCAGTGTAAAGAGGATGTGTTCTGATCTCCATAAATCTGCATTACCAGGAGTGTAGCCCCGTGGGGGGCCATCTATGCTTTGTTACTCTGTTGGATGTGAATAAAAGCCACACTTTAGAATCCCAACTTCTGGTATTGGACATTACAGTTATTGCTTCCTGTGTCCGGAGTTACTTGGGTGCCCCTGACTAGAAGTCAAACCTAGCCAAAATCCCGAGCAACAGTTTTCTCCCCAAGCCCAGGTCCCAGGTAGGGGGTTACATATGGAGGCACCGCACAGAGCTAATAACACAAAATTACCACCAACCCGACCCCTGGGGTAACCCACCAGTTACATTAGAACTCGGGGGGGTGGATTAGAAAATTAGATTTGATAACACGGGAGGGCCTCCCAATCCAGCAGGTGCAGGCATATAAATACCTAGGGTTATGGTTGGATAATATGCTAAATTGGACAACCCACATAAATAATCTAGCTAGGATGATAGGTAAAAGACTAGGTGCTCTTCATAAAATAAAGGACTGTATGAGTATTGCAGTAAGGAAGCAGGTAGTGATTCAAATGGCTCTTCCCTTGTTTAATTATGGAGACATTATTTACTCTACTGCCTTTAAAAAAAGATCTGCATAAATTAGATATTTACTTAAGTAGATTAGCACGTTTTGTACCAGGTGCCCCTAGATTAACTCATAAATGTTCATTATATAGCCAGCTCGGGTGGAACTATCTAGAAGATACCAGAGATGAACATCTGTTGGCTTTGATGTACAAAGGAATAGCGGGAAAATTACCAAGTTATATTATGGAAAAAATGACTGTAAGGACAAAGATTGATTCATTGCTATCAGTGGTGACCTTGGATTTAGTAACACCAAGGTATAATTTAGACATAGGGAAACACTCAGTGTTTATTAGAGGACCTAAGTTGTGGAATAGTCTCCCTAAGAATATAAGAATAGCGGGGAAAGGGATAAAGTGGGTGGAAATAAAAAAATGGTTAGAGACGTTGAAAGAAGAAAGTGGGCACTGTTGCACTTTAAAATGATTTAAGTATATGGATCGTCAATTTAGTAGTATAGTAAAGCATACAATTTTTTTGTGGTAATACTATCACTCCTGAAGTGATAATACCACACTTTGACAGTGATAATATTATCGTTCCGGTCCAATAATAGTATCGTTCGTGACCTGAACGATAGTATTATCACTGCAGCTCAAGAGCACACGCGCACAATTCAAAAAACTGGTAAAGCTGGCAAACATTGATCAAGAGTGGATATTTACAGCGTGGCTCATCATTGGACAGTTTCTCTCTGTGGGTGTCCAAAACAGTTTTAAAAACATGGTGTCAATCTCTCGCTTAGCGCGAGCATAAACCGTCTGTAGTGATTCTTCAGTTTGTTTCTTTTTTTTTTTATTCGTACCACACCAAGGATTTAGATGTCTGATCCTGTGCTCCCCCCTCAAGAAACCAAAAAGTAGGAGTGAGACAAAACTTTCCAGTACCATGGGTGTGTGAGTGTGAGCGTTGGGGCAGCAGAAACACAGCGGCACATCGAGAGTCTCACAGAAAGTACGGCAGTCGCCCAAGAGTCGGCCACTTCTTTGTGAAAGCAGAAAAAAATGCTTGCATCCAAATATAAAAAAAAATAATGGACATCTCACAGGGTATTACTGGTGAGATACCATCTCAAGGTTCTGGACACTGGAACCTCTCGAGTTTCTCTCTCGAGGTTCTACGTGCCCAGAACCTCTCGATGGTATTACTCACCGGTAATATCCTGTGAGCTATCCAGTGTTCTCTATTTAAATTTATGAATTAATGCTGTTTATGGTTAGAAGCAGATTTTGGAAAATATATAGGGCTGATTCTCAGGATGTGTTTTTATTTGTTACTGTAATTATGACTCAAAACTGTAATTGTCTTTGTAATCAGTACATGTTTGTAACCTTGATGTAATACACAGGCCTCATTGTAAATGAGCAAATGCTCAACTGAGTGTATCCAATTCATAAAACATGTTTATGAATAAATATTTTACTACTACTACTACTTATATTGTACTTGTACCCATATTTTATGTTCCTGTATGCCCCCCCAGTATTTACTGGGCAGTGAAATTAATGTATTTGTATGTATGGTATCATTTTTTACACTGTCCTCCCTAGGTCCTCCTTGCAAATGAGCATTGCTCAATAGAACTTTCCCGGTAAAACAAATAAATAAATAAATAACATAAATATTATACCACAGAAGATACATACGCTGTGAATGTATATTTGCTATTTTCAATAGATTTCAGCAAAGAGATTAAACAAATGTTCTCAGAATGTGGAGGTGAAAAAGCTAAAGACTGTAGCAGAATATACTGTTATTGAATATAAGATTAAAACAAACAAGGGGAGGGAGGGCACAGTTCTCAGTCAAATTTTGAAATAGCATGGTTACAGCTGCCTGCTTGGCTGGATTAGGAATTTGAGAAAAACAAAGAAATGGCCCAGATTGTCATACTGTGAAAGATAAATAATTTATTACACAAATAACCTAAGTGTTCCCAACAAGCCCACAATCTGGCACTTTGTAGCACTCTGCCACTTCATCAGGGGAGGCCAGACTGTTGTTTTGGGGCCAAGTCCATTTTTCAGTAGTTGACCAAAGCCGACTTTGTTATTGGAAACCAGACATTGTGATTGATTGAATGGATTCCACGCCAACATTGTCCAGGGGAACAGCGCAAACACAGAGTATTCCAGATTCCACCCACCAGTCCTGTCTGAAGGATACTGCTGAGCTAGCCAAGAGGAGAGGAGAATGCAGAATCAGATTACAGCAAGGTACGGGCATTCCTAATTCCAATAATGATTTTGATTTAAAAGCCCAGTTTGTATGCCTTGAACATCTATTGAAGCAGGAAGACCATATGGTATAACATTTCTAGCCTTGAGGACTATGTCAGTCTAAATTGTGCACTGAGTGGCTTAAGAACTGATGAACAGCCTTCAGTTGGTGTTGCAGCCTTTCAAATAAAAACTCAGTAGAAGGAGGCACTATAAACCTGCTCTATCACATTAATTAATTTACTACTAGAAGAGAATAAGGAGAACTATGCCACTGTTAAGAAGGAAATAAAAATTCAGGAAGAGCTCTCTGCTCATCAAAACACATCAGAGTTTAAGGACAGAGAAGAACACTTGAACAGTGTTCTGGAAACGTTTGAGCAAGAAACTGCTGAAACAAAAGCTAATAAATTCCAAAGGGATGAAAAAAACTATTTAAGCGGGCAAATTTTAAACTGAGACCACCCATCAAGATCAGCCATCCAAGACATAAGTCAAAATAGATCCAAATCAGTAAGAAATAGAAAATGAAGTAAAAAGTACATTAAAAGGGGACAGTCTAAAACAGCAGGAGTTGCAAAGACCATTGATATTAGTGACACAGAGAGCACCAGTTCGGAGAATAGTGACTCAGCAACTGCCAGCACCAGCAAATCTGTTTATTTTTTAGGACCAGGCGAAACAACCATTCCACTTATAAACAAAACCAAAATCACAACTAACACCCCAGAGGACACCAAAAAGAAAAACCAGGAGGGGGAAGGGGTGGAGAAAAACAAAGACTAACTACCAGGGTCTCCATGAAAAAGAAAGCATAGACAAAGAAATAATAAATCTCTCTGATCACACATTCACAGAGCCAGAGGTAAGAGTATTGAGACATGGCCTCAGTTTTATACCCACCCCATGAGTCAACCACTTCAACCTACAAGTTGAAATCTTCAAAATATTTAGAAAAGTCAACTTAAAATGTTTTTTTTAAAGCTAAAAAGGAGAAATGGGAGGCTCACCCATTCCTGACGTTGGTGGTGTAAATAACCATGACTCAGATGTCTCCAGGAAGGACCTACAGTATTATCTTTAATAGATGCATTAAATGGCAATACTGAAACTGAACTTGATAGTCCAGAGTTGGACAGACCTAAAAAACTGACATCTGGAGGGACTGATGCTCAAGACTTAAATATCTACTCAAACTTTAAGTACAAGAAGAGGGAAAATCTATTTAAGGAAAAATCAAAACTCTGTTTGGCAACACAAGATCCAGCCATATTGGTTTTCCAGAAGCAAGTACTGTAAGAAATTGACAATTTGTATTTAATCAAAAGTGAACATGGCAACATAAACACCTTAATCAAAATGAGGTACTAGTACTGGAGAACTTGAAAAAAAGTAATGATGTCATCATTAGGGAGGCAGGTAAGGGTGGCAATATTGTTTTGATGAATAGAATTTACTACGTTAATGAAGCCACGAGGCTACTTGAGAATGGTGACACATATGAATTGTAAAATGTTGATCCAACTGATAGATTTAAAGACATCCTCTATGATGTAGTGGATGATGCCAAGTTTAATAGTTATATTATCCTCCAGGAAGCTACCTTCATAAAAGGGAAATAACCAATAATGGAAACTTTTTACCAGTTGCCAAAAACCCGCAAGAGTCTCAGTAACTCCTCAGGGAGATCGATACCCTCTGGCATAGGCTCCCAAACAGAGAACCTGTGCAAATTCATACACTTTTTCTTGCAGCCTACGGTAAAGAAACTAGACTCTTACATTAGAGATTCTACTGATTTATTACAAAAGTTATAACCTATTGTTTGGCAACCAGAATTCCTGTGGATAGGGATAGATGTTTCTTCCTTATACGCTAACATTCCCCATAACTTGGGATTAAGAGCCAGTTCCATAGATTCATCCTAGATTTCTTGGATCTTGAACTCCAGGCTGAACCAAGCTGGAATATTGATACCAGATGTTACTGTAAGGTTACCGCTGGTAACGCAGTACTCCATGCCACAAGTGCCTACCCACCTACACTCATTTCATTCATCTCCTACAGTCATTTCCTATACTTGCACAGAAATTGCTTGAACCAGACTAAATTTGAGGAACAATCCTCAGAGATATATGAACACTTCCTATGAAAAGGTTACAGGGTAGACATTCTAGACAAGGCTCTGGCTAGGGCATTACAAATGCACAGGAATTAATTCTTACAGAACAAACCTGGGGGCACTGATAATTCAAGTCCCTTAACATTTGTATTGGAATTCAATACAGTTGCACCAAAAGTACATAATATCCTTTTGAACAACTGGGATATTTTAGAACACTGTAAGGCTGGATATGTTTTTGTGAACAATCCTAGAATCAGTTACAGTAGGGTGCCCAACCTCAATGATCTAGTCACACACAGCCATTTTAGAACAGATTTGACCCCTCCTGCCCCATGGTTACTGACAAAATTATTTTTTTTCCTTGCAGCAATTGTAGTATTTGCCAATTGGCAAAGAAAATGATTTATTTTGTCCATCCAATCACCTACAAAACAGGGGAAATTTGCCAGTTTTGTTCCTGCTAAACTCCATTTGTCATTTATGCTATTGTCTATCCTTGCAATAAAATGTACATTGGCAGTACAATTAGACCAATGTGAAAATGAATAGGGGAACACTTATTTGATATTCAGATGGGCAACATGACCTCTTTGGTTAGTGCGTATTTTAAAGTAGAGGTGGGCAAGCCAGAGTAGGCTTGAGCCTGGCTCGAGCCTAGTGCCTGGCTTAGTATGGCTTGACCTCTGTAACCAATTGAGAGCCAAGGTCAATCTGAGTCAGCTATGGTCAAAGTAAGCATTTTTGTCAGCCTGAGCAGTTAGTGTAGTGTCTAAAATGTTCTATTTCTATGTAGAGAACAGCCTGAAGTAGCCAGGGCTCAGCTCGTGTTTTGGCTAATAGAGTCAAGCCAGATCCCCGGATCAGCTCTGGCTTCACTCTAGGTGAAAAATTCCTGGCTTGCCCAGCTGTATTTTAAAAAGCATCTTTCCAGCAACCTAACTGGTTTGTTATTTTTTGCCACTGAACAAGTACCTGTGAGGCCAAAGGGGAAGGAATAGAGTTCAAATCCTTCTTCAAAAAAAGACACATTGGCCAGAGGGCACTGTGCTGAAGATGGCTGCTTGATTCTTCATCTCCCTGGATTCACCAAATATCATCATCCATCCTATAGATTCCAGACTTCCTACCTTCACCAACATCTGAGATCTTACTATATGTACATCGCAGAACAGCTCTGGTACAGTATTTTTATTGCCTCATAATTACTGAATGAGTTATCTACAGCTTTTCAATTTCTCTATTAAGGCCTACAATAATGGCAGACCAATCTCCACATAACAGTTCTCTTAATAGAGTGGAGCAATGTTTCAGCAACTAATAAGTGAAATCAATGTATTAAAATTGCATCTCAACAAAATATCAATAATATGCAGGCACTTGATCAAAAATCAGCGCTACTGATGTTAAAGCATCTCAAAATGAAGATTCCATTAACACATTACAGGCTACCATCAGGAGCAGGACAGAGTTATTAGGAACCTTCAGGACAAAATAGATGATATTGAAAATAGAAACAGATGTAACAACCTTAGATTCTCAGATTTCCTGAAGGTGTTGAACTAGGAGACACCAGTGCTCTTCTAACTCATGTACTTCCTTCTTTGCTTAAATTACCAGCCGGCCAAGACCTAATCATCGAGAGATCTCACGCTGTAAATCGAGGCCTGGACCCGAACAGAAACCCAGGCCCATCATTGCCAGATTTCTAAACCACGCACATACTGAACTGATTCTTCAAAAAGCGAGCAATTAGGTGCACTTACTTGGCAAGAAAACAGAATCCTAATTTTCAGAGACTATTCTAAAGAATTATCTAACGAACGAAAAGCTTACAACCCCATTAAAACAATCCTTCATCAGCGTGGAATTAAGTTTGCACTGTTACCCTGCAACAATGCGTATTTTTTGAATGATTCTACCAGAGATTTTAGTACCCAGAATCTCTCTCTGAATTTCTGAATTGGACACAGCCCGCACTTACATTGCCTTGCGATGCTAATGCAGCTCATTCCTGCTCCAGCACAAGCACTTCACAATTACAATGTCTTGCCCTTCCTGCTGAAACTGTCCTTCAGGTCCCTGAGAAACCTGCAGCCATCATATCTGCCACTGTAGCTCCTGCCAGAAGCTCCGCACGCATACAAGAAAAAAAAGCATCTGGTTCTTCTCTAAATAATAATACCTGCTGTTTAAATAATATTTCCACCTCTCCAGCTTCCCATGTGGAACGTCACATCAGTTTTTCTACTCCTCTTACCTTGTCTAACAAATTCTCCCCACTCCAAGAAGATCTGCTCCAAGAAGATCTGCACTCATCTATGGAGGATCTGAGACAGACTGTATCCGACCCCTTTACTCAAGACCAGAAGAAGCTCTCAATGGGTAACGACTCTCCCGATTCTTCCTGGGCTGATCTTGTGTCCAGCTCTCTCTTTAAATCATCTGAACCACCCAATCATTTGGAATGTGGAGGATGATTAGACAAATACTCTAAAATAATTTACTTATTTAATATTTATTTTGCATCACTTCTGGTATGTAGTGCATCAGGTGCATTCCCATTATATCTCACAGATTTTGCACCAAAGTATGCTTCCAATTGTATTTCTATACATTGAGTTTTTCCCGCCTTTTCACATTATTCTTCATCCCATTTTCTTCCAAATCATTGGAACTTATAAAAATGATTCCACAATACACTGATGCACTATGAACCTATAGTATATACTGCATTCCCTAACCTAGCTTATGTGGATTAATACACATCAGGCATCCTTTTATCTGGCTCACAGTGTTTCAGCATTATCTGCCATCATGTTGGTATACTTTATTTAATATTGGACGTATTGCTAGGTCCAAGCTAATTCATTATGTTTGGAATTTAACACTACTACATAATTATCCTTTTTTATTTGGTAGAATGATGTTTTGTTTTTTTCCAGGGTAATGCTTTAATTACCTCAGCACAAATCTCAATTACACTTCTTTAATATACTGTTATATAAAGTTTAGTATCTTAAGATTATAGGGTAAACCGTATCTTGAGATTCACTAATTACTCTACATGCCTAGTAGTATAGAGTGAGAGTCCTGGTATATTTACCGACTCTTATTGCTCTGCATTTCATAAAAGTTTCAAATTAATATTCTTGTTACTAAGTTTATACTAACGTTTGTTGGTTCTAATGTTTAATTACTTGATATTCCTATCTCTATACTCTCCTTATGCGAGACAAAATGAATACAAATATTCAATCATCTCGAACCCATACAAGTTAAGGGCCCTGCATTCATTTGTTTATTATATATATTTGCCTTTTGAATCTGTGACATCCTCCAAATTAATGGTATTGAGTCCTTCATTCCTATTTGTAACTAATTACCTTATATCCTAGTACCATGAGTGATCTAATCTTACATTCATGGAATGTCAAGGGACTCAACTCGCCTTGTAAACGTAAGCAAGTACTTACCTATCTTAAAAGCATAAAACACATATTGCTTTCTTACAGAAACTAAACTTTTATCAGAGGATGTCGACAGACTTAAAAGGGACTGAGTCGGTCAAGTATATCGTCATCTTCTCCATCCAAAAACATGGGGTTGCTATCTTAATACATAAATCTCTTAATTGATTCCCATAAAAATCATTAGAGACCCGGATGGTAGGTGGATTATAACCTATTAAACACCACAGCAGGTCTGCTTATGTTTGTGAATGTATATACCCAACTTTGGTTCACCATTTTCTTCCATAATCTATCCCAACAAATTATGATTAATAATAAAATAATTCACCTATTCTTATTGGTGGTGACTTTAACCTTTACTAAGCATATTTAGACAGAAGTAACTCATCACATGATGCCCACCCCGTAGTATTAATGCTCTAATAATGCTTATGAAGGATTTAGGTCTCTCTGACATTTGGAGACTACATCATCCCAGACAACAAGATTGCACCTTTTATTCCTCTTTACATAAATCATATAGTAGGATTGATTATTGGTTCTCTTCTCCCCTCATTACTGAAAAAATTATTGATACATCGATTCTCCCTATTGTTATATCTGATCATTACCCTATCAGTTTGCATTTACTCTGGGGTCCACCTTCTTCTAAATCCCCATCTTGGCGTTTAGACCCACTTTTACTCAGAGACCCTGAATTCACTCCTTGGATTAAAACCCAGATTCAAGATTTCCTTTCTATTAACGATACTCCAGATATGTCTCAAGGTACTATCTGGGAAGCATTAAAAGCCACTATTAGAGGTAAAATTATTAGTTATGCAGCGCATAGAAAGAAATTAAGAGAACAACAATTAGCTAATTTAGAAAAATCCCTTAAAGAAAAAGAAACCCAATACTATAAATTAAATAAACCCAATCATGATGCACAGCTTCATCTGGAAATTCTACAATTAAGAATTAAAATTAATGAGTTGATGTCCAGGAAAGCTGAACTTGCCCTTTTTAGGATTAACACAGTTATTGGGAACAAGGGGATAAATGCAGAAAGTTGCTCTCTTACCAGCTAAAAACTCAACAGATGCAGAGACATATAGCAGGTCTAAAAGATCCATCAGGTCAGACACACACAGACAACCTTTCAATCAATCGTATTATGCAATCCTTTTACCATCAACTATACTGCAACCTAATACTACAAATCCCAACCTAATACAACATTTTCTGGAAAAATTGAATCTACCCACCTATCCCCTCAGGACAAAGCTGTGCTTGATAAACCAATCACTTTACAGGAAATCCAAACTGCTTTATCATCATTAAAAAGCGGTAAAGCACCTGGCGATGATGGGTTCCCTATTGATTTTTATAAAACCCTATCTGACACTCTTTGTCCTGTATTAGTCAATGTATTCCAGAAGCAACCTTAATAAAGAAACTCCCATGCACCATGACCGAAGCCATCATAACAGTCTTACCAAAAAAAGACAAAGACCCTTTACTTCCTTCAAACTATAGACCAATCTCACTTCTTAATACTGATGGAAAAATCTTTGCCAAATTATTAACTCTCCGCTTAGAATCTTTAATGACTAAACTCATCCATACTTCTCAATCAGGATTTATCAAAAATAGAAACAGTTCTGATCATCTTCACTCATTACTCAATTTAATTCACAAAGCAAAAACTCTTAAAACCCCTGCAGCTGCAATAGCCATTGACTTTGAGAAAGCATTTGACTCTCTCAATTGGGAATATATATATCAGGTGCTCTCATTTTGGCTTTACAAATAATTTTTGTGCTTGGATTCAATTATAGTATACCTCCCCTTCAGCTCGAGTTCTCATGAACTCTATTTTGTCCCCCTCCTTTTACTTAGCAAGAGGCACCAGACAAGGATGCCCCTTATCGCCGTCATTGTTTATACTTGCCATGGAACCTCTTTCTGCGTCCCTACGTTAATCCGGTACAATTAAAGGCATTACTATTGGTAACTCTCACTATACTTCACTCTCATATGCAGATGATCTCCTTATTTTACTTGAAAACCTCGAAGGTTCTGGGCAACCTTTAGTTAAACTACTGAATGACTTCACCTCCCACTCCGGACTAGCTCTAAACCTTAACAAATCTGAAACGCTACCACTGAATATCCTTTGTAGTCCCCTCACGAACAACTCATTAGGCTTTCGTTGTGACCCCCAAGGTATATCTTATCTTGGCATTGGATCACCGACATTGAATAAATTATGGGATGCTAATCTTTCCCTCTGTTAACCAGTATCAAACAACACTTGATAGATGGAAGCTACTTAAACTTTCTTTAATGGTAAAATTTCTGCCATTAAAATGTCAATAACTCTAAAATATTATACCTATTTTCCAATATCCTTTGATACTTCCTCTAGTTTTCTTACCAAAATAGACAAAATTATCGGCAGCTTCATTTGGGAAGGCAAAATACCTAGATTTAGTCGTAATAAACTTAGATCCCATTGGTCAAAGGTGGCTTTGGCCTTCCTTGGTTCCAAGCCTACTTATGGACTTTCCGTACATCTCAAACAATTAAATGGTTTAACAAACCCAACATCCAGTCTCCTTTATGGGTCAATATGGAAACATCCTTATGTCCTGGTAATGTGGTGACTTCTTTCCTTTTTAACACCCTTACCTCTTCTTTAAAGTCTCACCCTACCATAGCTGCTTCTATATTCTATTGGAAAATCATTCACAAGCATATTAAATCTAACCCCAAACCCTTAACTTACACCCCCATCTGGGGTAACCACCATATATCTCTTGATAATCACCCCATTTTTTGTCGTACCTGGAAAAATAAAGGTATTCTCTTTTTGCAGGATATACTTGAACCCAGGTCATTAAAGTTAAAATCTTACACCGACCTACGAGGCATATGGAATCTTCCCCATCAGGATTTTTGGAAATATCTACAGCTTCGTACCGCATGCAACTCTTACCTCACACCCTTCTCTATCAATTCTCTGTATGAGAAGCACATCTCTAAATGGATAAAAACAACATCCAATTTAAATAGCACTGTTTACAAAGATATTTGTGATATCCTTCCTGACTACTCTGTCAATGCTAAAACAGATGGAGTACTTTGCTACAATATAATATCACCAATGCACAATGGTCAGATGTTGGCTCTCCTGTCACAAATCTTTTAATGATAAATGCAGTTCCCTCATTCAAACCAAGATCCTTCATTTGTGGTACAGAACTCCTGTTGTATTACAAAAAATGGGTTTATTGAACAATAACAATTGCTGTGCTGCAGTTCCCCAATGAGATTTATTGCATATCTTATGGCACTGTCCCCTCATACAAAGATTTGGCACTGTACTCACAGATTTGCAATGAAAGTGGTAGGTCAACCTTTACACTAGACCCTAAACATTGCATTCTTGGTATTTTTAATCACCGTTCTTATAAAATTTCATATTCCCAGAGCAGATGGTTAAATATACTCTTCCTTCAAGTTAAGCACAATCCTCATGCATTGGAGATCCAACATAATCCCTACCCTTCCCGGTATCATTAACCAACTATTGCAATATGCCTCTCTGGACTGTATGACATATATCTTGTCTGACTGACTCATGTTATATAACAATTGTTGGCAGGGCTTTTTTAATTTTTTGGAATCAACTAAATCTTCCAACACCAGTGTATGGACTTAATATATATGGATTTTCCCCTTTTACTGATACATCATTGTAGTCTCGCTTTTTCCCCTTTTTTATAGTTTCCCTCTCTCTCTTCTTAACTTTCTTATATATCTTTTCTTTCCTATACTCTGTTCTCAATCGTTCTTTATTACTCCACAATCCTTTTACGAATGTACTTTTTTCTTTTGCAGCATCATATATAATTATGTAACATTTAATATAAACCGTATCTAATCATACTATCAGCTTTAAGTTCACTACAAATGTCAAGTATATGCTAATTACATGACCTGTATTGTTTACTACATTTTAAACCAAAAGCTCCTTGTATTATTGTAGCAATGTTCTTATTATATGCTGCCTCAATTTCTTTAAAAAAAAAATCCTCACATTGTACTGTACTGTAAGAGGTTTGTCTGTATATCTTATGAAAAATTAATAAAAAAGTTTAACTGCAAAAAAAAAGACACATTAATTTTTTACTCTGGGAGCAATGCACACAAAGAGGTTTAATGAAGAAACTTGGCAGATGGCACATTTATAAGGTAGAAAAAAGAAATGGGCAGACTGGATGGGCCTTGCGGTCCTTATCTGCCGTCAACTTCTATGTTTCTATGTTCTATGTAAACTTGATTATTCTGTTTTCTATTATTGTATCTTACTAACATGTTGATGTTTTTGTACTTCATTTCATATTTAGGTTGACATTTCTGCCTGTTTGGAAAATGATTTCTCCAGTGATAGCAGTTAATAACCGGATCCCATTTTCCTTACTGTGACTACCCTTTTCTAATCTAGTTTAGTACCTGACTGTGCATTTTCATATTATGATTTCGCAAATCATGGTTTTGGATTTCTGTAATTGTACATATTCCTCCATGTCATTTGTACTTCTGCAGCTGTCCTTGTTCTACTATCTTTTTCTTGTGCTTTTCTTCTTTCCCTTCCCCATTTTCCTTTCGTTTCTTGTTTGACCACTATCGATTTATTCTGCCTCTCTAGTTCACCTCTTGCGTGTGCAGCTCTAAGAGTTACCACTTTTTTAACAGATTTTATCTATACCAGCACTGTGACATTTCATGCACCCCTCTGCTTTGCTCTAGTGTCAATTTTACAGTATTAGTAATTCATCTATTACTATTCTTATTGGTCAAAGATAATTATTTAAAATATTTTATTTTAAATAGATCTTTAGGGCACTGCAAGTTATGAAACTATTCTTAGTAGTAAGCACCTTTTGCACTTCGTGGATATTGAAGAAACATTTCTTGGCTCTGCTGATTTGTGTCTTGCAGCAGCAGATGCGTCACTGTACATAGTTCCTTACATGTTATGAACTGTGTGCTCGACATTTGCACAGACACACTAACACTGTAACATTTACTAATGATATTTGTCAGCATAAGCTGCATTGCATTACACTCATCTATTGTTGCTTTACTGGGTACTTCACTGTTTTGATAGTGGTTTTTAAACTTTTCATGTGACCTATACTCCTGTTTAATTGGGTATCTCGGTATCTGTAGCCATGCCTCTCCTGATGAAGTGGCAGCACAACACAAAGCACTGGGTTGTGGGCTTGTTGGGAACACTTTGGTTCTTTGTGTAATAAATGATTTAACTTTCACACTATGATAGTGTGCACCATTTGTTTTTTCAAGTCATTTGTTTGGCCCTTTACAGTGGTACCTCCTTGCATTGAGTAGTGCAGGTTTATCCTTTGCTTGGATTAAGAATTTGGCACACTAAGGCACTTGCCCAGGGCTATAAGCTTCAGGGGGGCCTTCTAAACCATAAGTGTTTTCTCACTGTAGGGAAAATCAGAAGGCACTGCTATTTAGTGGGGGATCCTGACTCATAGAAAGAGTCTGACCCCAAATTCCATTGATACAGCAGAGGGGCAATGTAAAGATGGAGAGGAAAAACAAAGCCAAGTCAAAGTTTAACAATTCTGTCATAGCGAAAACCATAGGGGTTTATTAGGTTCCACAGCATAACAACAAAATTATCTGGGCTACTATACCAGCATTTTGAGACTGATCTGGCTCTGTTTTTCTGTCTCATCTGTGAACCATCCTTCTGCTGTATGGCATTTGTGACTGTCTGCATTTAGGCAGGCTGCATTTTCTGGAGTCCGTGCATCTGCATACTTGTGCTACGACCCAACTTCCCTACTGTGCATGCCATCGACCCATCAACTCTTATCTTTCCAACATAATCACTGATCAGTTTTAGCACTACCATCATCTCTTATCATCCCAACAGTAGTCACTGACATGTTTTAGCACTGCAAATAACTCTGATCATCCCAGCAGTAATCACTGATCATTTTAGCACTACCATCATCTCTTATCATCGCATCAGTAGTCACTGACATGTTTTAGCACTGCAAATAGCTCTGATCATCCCATCTGTAATCACTGACATGTTTTAGCACTACAAATAGCTCTGATCATCCTAGCAGTAATCACTGATAGGTTTTGGAACTACCATCATCTCTTATCATCCCATCAGTAATCACTGACATGTTTTAGCACTACAAATAGCTCTGATCACCCCAGCAGTGATCACTGATCAGTTTTAGCATTACCATCATCTCTTATCATCCCATCAGTAGTCACTGACATGTTTTAGCACTGCAAATAGCTCTGATCATCCCATCTGTAATCACTGACATGTTTTAGCACTATAAATAGCTCTGATCATCCCATCAGTAATCATTGACATGTTTCAGCACTACAAATAGCTCTGATCATCCCAGCAGTAATCACTGATAGGTTTTGGCACTACCATCATCTCTTATCATCCCATCTGTAATCACTGATCTGTTTTTCCACTACCATCATCTCTGATTATCCCATCAGTAATCACTGATTAGTTTCTGTACTACTATCCTCTCTTATCATCTCATCAGTAGTTACTGATCGGTTGCTACACTACCATCCTCTCTGACCATTTCATCACTGATCACTAATCCGTATTCACACTACCATCCTGTCTGATCATTTCATCAGTGATCACTGATCCGTATTCACACTACCATCCTGTCTGATCATTTTGTCAGTGATCATTGATCAGTTATAGTTTTGGCACTGTCATCATTTCTTATCATCTTGTCAGTAATTGCTGATCAGTTTTGGCTCTACCATCATCTCATCAGTAATCACTGATCAGTTCTGTCGCTATCTGGCATGCTGTAGGAGTGAGGGAAGCAGTTCTGCACTGCTGAGCTGACCATGTTCTATCCACTCCATACCTCTGTGTGGCACCATTGTACTGGCACCACAGCAGTGGCCACCCCAAAATGTTTCCTAAAACTCCCAACATCCAAAATAAAGTCAAGTGCTGTAGTTTGTTGGACACCTCCAAGTCAGCCCTTTCTTCCAGTGCCTGCCTATGTGCTATAAACCAAAATTCAGCAAGTTATGTTTCTTAATTTCTATGATGTTGCTGTTTCAGTTCTATATGTGGTGGAGAAAATATACCCAGATTCAGAGGCTCATGGGATAGTTCTGACCAATGCCACTATGCTGGGCAGGCTAGTCCACTTTCCACTACCCTCTGGAAATGTCCCCTCTTCCAACTAATTCATATTAGTGGCCCTCTGTTTGACTCTCTCCAGTCTATACTTATCCTTTATTATTAGGTTGTAATTTCCATCTTGGGCCAGTATACATCAATGCGTCATGGCTTGATAATGCCACTTTTTTAAAGGTTACCAGTAATAATCTATTGAATAAACCATAAATAAAACTGAGTATTCATAAAACAATTCCAGCTTTATCAAGAGTCCAGATCCAAAACACTATGACCCTTTACTTACAAAATAACAATTACACTTGTATACTAAATGGGCTACATTATCCATTCCTATATACAGCACTCTACATGCAGTTAACATCATCAACTTGATTTTTAGTTAATCTAATGCATATCTGATCTTGTTCTTTTTAGATTCCTCTTTTTTGTAAAAGGGTAATGCTGTGAAGATAAACATCCTCAGCTCATATTCCTTGCAACACAGTTCACTTATCTAAAGTAATTGTGAGAGCCAGGCACCCATGTGTCTAGGGGTACTTAAGTGGCACTTCTCATTCAGAAGGGCACCTGCCTTATGGCATGAAATTCTGTCTCTCTTTCTTTACCTTCACCTCCACTACCACAAATTGGGGTGAACAGGGACCAGGGCCATCAATGCACATTTTTGGGATACCACAAATTATGAGATTTACACACAAACTTAATGTCCATACTGGGAGCCGAGATCAAGCAGGATGTATTTCACTGAGCTTTTCATTGAGTTGTTACAGCATAGCACATCTCTGAAGGGCATTATACTAGCCTTCATTAGTTCATCATCGGTAGGCACCATCATCATCATCAATCATATTCAGTTACGATGAACTCCTACACACCAGTACACTACACTGCTATAACTATATTCTCAGGTCATTTTCACTTTGATTTAAGGGTGATTTATTTGTTGAAATTTCATTTACTAAGGTCCCCTTTATCCCTTAGCCTAACCATCACCCATAATACCACACATCCATTTCATTTTTTTGCCAGGATTATCATACTTTGATTCTAACATGGGCTCTACCATCACTATCACCACATATTGCTCTTACTATAAACCCTATCACCCTATTTGGGGTCCCTGGAGTCCTCACACTCTACACACCATTTGTGCATGTCATCCTCCCATGCAGGGCAACCACTATCACTAGGGGCAAACATGCCTGCATGTGTCTTAGTATGTGTCACCAAGTGACATCCATTCAACTATAGTACATCAGTATTATGATCTAATACTAAATGCAGTGGAATGTTGGTTTGACCATGTGTGTCTCATTCCAACACTACACTGATAGCCCTAGTAGTCCAAAGAAATATACTCCCTTGCCCAGCCCCATCACCCTCCCCAATGGTATTCCTACAGTCCCCCGAACCAGCACACAGCTGGTCAGAAAGCCCAATCCCTTGCACTATGCCTACATGACAATGTGGATTTGCACAGCACAATAGTAAATCAGTAAAGGGTCAGAGAAGTAACAATTTTGCATGGCCGAACCAACTGTCCACTATGTTTATGAGTAGATCATAATGCTAATTTACTAAATTTGAATGGATGTCACTTGTTGACACACAAAGACATGCACATGTATGTTTTCTCCAGGGATAGTGCTCACCCTGCTTGGGAGTATGTCACACATAAAATGTCTTGGGACCCAACACTGGGTGATAGGGTTTGTAGTAACAGCAGCAACTGTGATAGTGATGGTAGTGCCCCATTTAGAATCGAAGTGAAGTAATCCTGGCAAAAGAAATGGATGTGTGGTTTGGTGGGTGACAGATATGCCAAAGGGTAAAGGGACCCTTAGTAAATGAAACAGCAGCAGAATAAATCTCATTTAAATCAAAGGGAATAAGATCTGTGAACATGGTTATGGCTGTGTAGTATGCTGGGTGTGCATGGGAGCCCATGGTAATAAAATGTGATTGATGATGATGGCTGCTGATGAAGAGCTAATGAAGGTGAGGGTAATGCCTTTCCAAGCTGCGTTACATCATAGCAGCTCAATACAATGCATCTTGCTTGATCCTGGCTCCCAGTATGGACATTCAGTTTGACAATAGTGAATTCAGAGCTGGACAGGAAGTCTGTTGAGTAACCAGGGCCCAAACTGTGCATGACTTTGTAAGTTAAAAACTTCCAGGTCTAGAACACTGTACCTTTGCTAAATTCAGAATGTTTAAATCACATTTCATGAGGGGAGACACTGATTATGTGACATGTAACAACAAACAAAAAGATTCCAGTGAACACACACCCCATTGTGAATATTTGAGAAGATAAAATATATTTCTGCCTAAAATGGCTGTTTTCTTACTTTACGCCCAAAAGGAAGGGGCTCTCTTAGTCTTCATATAAGAGCTCTCATCTGAATTAAGCCAAACCACCAGATGCCAAGGTGGAACCCCATGGTCTGGTTCTAGCTATAAACTGCCAGAAGTGGCTTCTCTTATATAGAGTGCACCACCTAAGTTGACTTCTTTAAAACGAAGTACTTCCAACTGGGAAATTCACAGGTGATTAAAAAGGAGCATGCCACAGGAGTGCCACACATCTCCCAAATGCTTAACCAATTCCAGATTTAGCATGCTTTACTCTTGTTTAATTCCAACATTTCAAATCACATTTCATGAGGGGTGCTACTGGTTATAGAGAGAGAGAGAGAGACCCTTTCTCATGGATATAAAGTAAGAAAACAGCCAGTTTAGGCAGAAATACATTTTCAAAGACTCACCATAGGGGTGTACAGGACTCTGTTCTTTACAAGTTAACAAACATATCTTGAAGTGCACACAGAACTGGCATGGTATGCTAGGACTGTGAGATCCCAGCAGTCAGTCAGGCTGCAGCATTCTGCACCACCTGCAGGTGATGTACCAACCCAACAAATAGCCCTAGGCAAAGAGCACTGTAGTAATCCAACCTGGAGGTAATAAAGGCATGGATCTGTGTATCACCAGATCAGCTAGCTCAAGACAGGCTGTAATGTGAGTGATATTACACAGGTGGAAAAAGTCACTGTGGACCACTGCCAATACCCGATGTTCTGATGTCAACCTGATGTCCACATTGATGTCCAGATTTTTTTATCCTATCCACAGTCATCATGTAGTCCCACAGTAAAAAGATACTGTCACTATTCATTGCTGACCCAAACTGACCTGGTTTCAACAGCACCCATTTTCAACAGGTTTAGACTAAACCAACATGAAGCCATGCAGGCTTGAATTTCACTAGACACTTGTCTAACACAAAGACAACATTTACCCCATGAGGTGAACAAGACAGGTAGAGTTGGGTATCATCTGTATAGCAGTGAAAACCCAAACTGTCCTGCTTAATGACCCCCCCCCCCGGAAGTTGTACACAATGAAAACATGGGGACCTGGATTGATTCCTAAGGAACTCTGCAGCAAAGTGCAGCATCTTTGGAGATGTCACCTCCTAGCACTACCAGCTGTACCATATTGGACAAATAGAACTCTAACCATCATAATCTTGTTCCCATGAGTCCTACATAGTGTCTCCATTTCCATCAAACCAACAGCACCCTATGGTCCAACATGCCAAATGCCAAAGGGAGATCCAGCAGGACTAAAACAGAACAATGTCCACTGTCTCTCACCACAGGGAAATCACTGAACACCTTGACAGCAGCATTCTCAATGCTACTGTTTGCCAAGGCCTGAAACCAGACTGGGAGGGGCTCATAGATCTCATAACTTTCCAGGTGACACTCAAACTATACTGTCACCACCTTTCTAGTTACCTCCTCTAAGATGGGAAGGTTTTAAACTGGCCTTTAATTTGCCAGACGTTCAGGGTCCTAAGATGTTTTTTTAAAGAGGGGCCTTGCTACCACCTTCTTCAGAGTGGTTGGAAAGACAACCTCTCTTAAGGAGCACCCATCAAGCTCAGCAAAAATTGGCACCAAGACCTCCCAGGAACCTAAAAGAAGATGGGTTAATCCAGGGTTAAAAGTACAGAAGGAAGGGTGCAGTCCCATGACCACCTGGAAGACCTCATGCACAGAAACTGACTCAAACTCCACCCATCACAATGGAGTGCCTAAGTTCACCACTGAGTAGGTGTCCAGTGTTGCCACAGTAACAAAAGAGTCGTCCTTCAGAGTGTGTCCTGAATGTCTCTTCTCCTCTCCCAAGAGAGGTAATTACAGTTCAGTCTCATCATCTGATGGGTCCAAATCTGAAGGTAGTTCATCCTCTTGCTCCAGCTGCCTACTCTCTCATTCAAGTTTCTAGGTCACTTTTGCCACATCCTGTGGGCTGGAGAGTACATGACTTACTGCCAGCTTCAAACTGAAGGTGTGCAGACTACAGCAAAGCAAACCAATGTGAGATCAGCTTTCACAATGCTGATGACATCACAATTGCCTAGGGCAGTTTTAAAGCCAGCAGATGAAATCAGGGAGAAACTGTTCAGTATTCAAATAACAGTCAGCTTAAAGGCTATAACTAGTAAACTGATACTGCATAAATCCAAAATGCAATTGCATGACTAAAAGAAACACAGCTGATTATCACTTATTATTATGGGGAGGCGGTATAGCACAGTGGTTTAAGGCTCTGAGCTGCAAATCTGGTGACATCCAGCAGACTAGACCTGGGTTTGAATCCCATAGCTTCCACTTACATACTGTGTGACCCTGAGCAAGTCACTTAACTTTCCTGGGCTCCCAGGTCGCACCTGTGAAAAAGCTTTCAGCTTAGTGTGCTACTCCTGGTTAGACAAATTAAAAAAAACTTATAAGGGGGCAGGACTTTCATAACTCACTTGTGGCTCATCCACTTGTGAGTTATTGTCCCTCCCCCCTCACTTGAAGATAAATTACATATTCTGAGTCAGGCTATTGCATGTGTCCAATTTATTTATTATTTTGAATTTCAGGCAAACAAAAATACATTGTTATACTCTTAAACTATATCAATAGCATTTTAATATACTGATACCTCTAAACTGCATTGATATACTGTACCTTACATATGTTGGCTTCCCTTGGATTTATGTGATGTGGGTGACTCCCCATATGTGGGTTCCCACAGAGTGACAGACAACAGGTGACTGTGGGAAGGGCGAGTGCACATTAGTGGTGACTGCACGCACAGGGCAAGTGTGCAGAATGGGTGAGAGCCCAATGGGCAAAAGCACAGGGAGTATGTGTCAAAAGAGCGACTACGAGGAACAGGGAAGGGAGAGCAGGCACCCGTACGCTCAACTGCTGGGCAAGGAGCCAGCCTGGCACCCAAGGCGTGTAGATACGGATGCACAGTGACAGGAGGCGGTCAATGGGCGGCAGGGCACAGTGTGCATACCCACCACAAGGCTGTGACTGGTCACATGTGGAAGGTGAAATTGTGTACCAGCCCATGGAGGTAGCCGTAATGGCTCTGGGTCTCATATTCAGTGATCACAGTGGCGACATGGGAGTTCAGGTCCCAATAGCATCGCTAGGCATTTGGAACCTCTGCTACTGAGACCAGCTGCTCAGAGCAGACCACAGTCAGCCGCTCTTCCTCGTGGAGGCAGTCCAGCAGTTTCTAGATACTGGGGTGGCATGCATCGAGCCTGGTACTGAACACTCGGTGCCACCCCTCCACCACATTATTTGTCCTGGACAGTCACCGCATGGCAGTTCTAGTGCTCAGTTGGGAATGTTACTCAATGGTGCCCGGACTGGGCACTGGGGTGACCAATCGAGGTGTCCTTGAAGTAGTCCAGGACTGGCTGCAGCAACTCCTCATTCTGCTCCATGTACTCCCACGCCTGCATCTCCTGGAAGACGGCTGACACGTCACCAGGTGGCATGAATTCCAGTGCTAGCAGCATCCAGAGGTGCAGGACAAGGTCTGGGTCCATGGAATACTAGTACAGAACTTCAGGGCACTGTTGTATCCTGCACCAGATGGCTTGCAAAAAATGGAAGAAACAGCCCTTGATGTTGGTGTCTGGGAAGGTGGTGGACAGTGCGCGCCAGCTGGCACACTCAAAATTGAGCAGCACAGTGGCAGGGGCTAGTGAAGGATGGTGGTGGTATAGCTGGCCCAGAAGCCAAATGTATGTCTAGACCCTCCTGGTGTAGGTGAGGGCATAGATGGCCAGCAGGACTGCACCAGCCTGGATGGCGTGTATGGTGTACAGCTGCCTGAACAGTGTCGGGCATGACCTGCAGTCCATGAACCAGTCTGGGCAGTCCTGCACATGCTGCAGACCCCGGTCACTGGCATATATCACAAGTCAGTCCCACTCCTGGCCACTGTCATAGAGCAGAAACAGGCCCCCTTCCCCCGTGATGGTAAACTCAGTCGGTATGGCCAGGTCGGTGACTGTGGCTGGTGTCACTGTCCACCCCGTGCCACATGACGTGCCTGCTGCATGGTCCGACGCAGTAGGCGCACCCCTGGCAAGTGACCCACAATGGCCGCAGGTATCCGTGATGTGCTCACCACAACTACCTGCGATGTACTGTCTAGTGAACTATGCACCCTGTCCTGTAGTTTCCACAACACCTGGCGCACACTGACATCCACAGCATCGGAAGCATGGTTACGCTCCCGTATGGTGGCAACCACAGTGTCATTGATGGTGTGCAGGTGAGCGAGGCAGCTGTACCTGTGTGCCTCAGCACACTGCCAGTACACCTTTTCTGTGCCAGCTTTGTCCTTTCGATAGATATAGCCATTGTGAATGGCTAAAGGTTTGCTTTGTTGGCTCTGTACATATCGTACAGATATCTTCGATCTAGGATGACATTCCTGCTTCCACTGTGCCTATCCCCCTTTTGAGTGTGGGTCCAGTGTCTCCACCCGCTGTGGTCTGTTGCTGCCCCTTCCTGTCCGGACTCTGTATCTGGTGTCCATCCATTGACCCCCACCCCTTGTCCTGTGCCTGTCCCCGTGTGCTTGTGCTGGTCCTGTGCTTTGCTCCGCTGAGTATCCTGTGTGATGTGGTGTTCTGCTGGTGGGGGCGGCCTGCACGTCATCTGTACATTAGTACTGCTGTGGTGCTGGAGGTGTGCCACATATGTGCTGTGGGTTGGGGCTCCAGTGTATGTGCCTCCCAGTGTGTGTTCGCGGCTTCCTGCCTGTGCTCGACCAACTGCCTGTCGACCTGTCTGGGTCACTGTGCACTGTGTCTCTGCCTGGATGTCCATCCATGCCAGCTTGCAGTGCACTTCACTCTTAAACTGTCATTTGGCAGGGCTGTGTGGTCTTGCTTTCAGCACACGCTGTTGCTGCCTCACCCCCTAATACTGCGCCTTTGTTACTGCACTCTGGTTGGCTGTTACTCTTCTCTCCAAGTCTTCCTTTGAAAAAAAAAGTTTCAAGCCTTAACAGTTTCAAAGTTAGAACCTTTAGGGCTATAAACTTTTTTCGAATGAAAGCTTAAAATATTTTGATATAGATATGCTCTTTCAATACAGATTTCTTTTATCAGTATAGTAAAATAATATTGCTATGGTTGAAAAGTGTATTGATATAGTTTTAGATCAATATACATTTTTGGTTTTGCTGTTTTAGGTAAAAAAACAGTTTGAAACCTTTTCAGATTTTTGCTTCACAGCCAGACCAAATCAAGATGTTTCCATTAATTTTAATCATCATAATCCATTTGTAAAGTATTATAATCCCATCATGAAAATTGCAAACTTTTTCATTTCTAGTTCATGAACACATATCATCCTTGCTTTTGTAAAAGCAGTGGAAGATAATCGCATTTAACAAATTATGCAATGATTTTTCAAGATCTGATACATATAAAGGATATTGTCAGCATAAAGAGCACTGCTTTGCACTGCCAGCATTTGTATGCCACCTTACTCCTTCACTTTGTCTCATTCGTTGTGCAGCAGGTTCAATTACTGGTCACAAATAAGTGGGGAACATCGGATATCCCTTTCTTTTATTTTTTTCAATTTTTGATTTTGCCCCCCCTCACCAAATCTCCAGCCTGCCTACCAACACCCAGACCTGACCCTCACAAGCCCCGGGACGTCCCCCACAGAGCTTTAGCTATACCACCCCCAGGCAGGAACCAGGTGGGCAGCTACCCTCATACCTTCAATGTTTCATTGGGCCATCCTCTAAGCTGTGGACCAAGCAGGTGAGGCAATGGTTCCCTACCGGCAGCTGGCTGGGTCCATACTTTTTCCCTCAGTATGTTTCCTGGAGGTGTAACATGCGCTGTGATGTCATGGCCATATGACAATGTCTGTCATGCCTCCTTCCCGGAGCAGGACTTGGGCTTGCCATACCTCTGGCCACTGCCAGTCAAATGCTGAGCCAATCCCCAGCCATCCCCCTGGAGGAGACGAGTGATCCCGTGGATGCTCAGACCTCCATCCCTGGCTGGTCCTCTGACTCCCCGGGCTTGTTTCCAAACCTGGGTCACCAGCAGCACATGCACTGGCGGGCCAGCACTGGACATTCTTTTCTTTTCTTTTCCCTCTGTCAGTTTAAATTCTTGAGAGTACTTGCTTACTTACTTTTTTATATTTTTTCATTTGAGAAAATACATAAGGGGGATTCACATAAGGAATGAGCTCAGTGCATCTGAGATGTGCCGGCGTATCTCAGACTTACGCCCAATCGCAATTCTGAGAGGGGAGCGATGTGCCAGTGCATCACTGTTGTGCCAGAACAGCACATCACCCATAATGGTATGCAGCACATCTGGAGGGGATGTGCCCATGCATATGGGGCACAGCCCTATTCATAACCTACCTTGGAGGTACATCTTCAGAGCAAGTCCTAAGATGTGCCTCCAAATGTTAAGTCCACAAACAGTAGACTTAGGAGGGTGTTCACCCACAGGCAGGCTGCCATACTGCAGACAGCAGCATGGCAGCCTGCCCACCCTGGCAATCTAGTGGTCCCCTCTGTGAAAGATGTGACCCCCCCTTTTTTTTTGTTTTTCTTTTATTGAGGCACCATGGGACATTCCTTCTATTCTATTCCCTAAAACCTTACAAATCTACTGCAGTAGTAATTTCTTCACTGTCCTTTATCTCGTTTCACTTTTCTATCATGATGGGGTGGCCTCCCATCATGATATCTTACCCTATCTGCCCCACTGTACTTCTTTTCTTTGCCCTGTGGTGCATAGTTTTGCTCGTTGTAGAATGGCAGCCTCAGTTAGGCTATGAAAGAAGCGAGCAACACAGTGTACAGAAATGCTGTAAAATAAAATGTAAAATACCCAAAGGTCCTTTAGAAGCTACAGGGGCACCGATACAAGAAAAGCTGAAAGTTAATTGTGCATTTGCACAGTCGGCCGCTTTAGAATTATAAGGTGTTTCTTGTTTCCCTTAGAAATATACCTACCCACCTGTCAGAAACCCTCTGTAGTGCTGGGTTTCTTAATCGGTAGTGTTGTGGCACTGAACAAAGAAGTTTCACTTAAAAAGGGGGTTAGGTTATGCACTGGGACTGTGAGCCTCTTTCTTTTTCATCTGGGAAATGCGTAATGCTGGCTTCAAAAATGAAATGCAGAGCAAAGCCTCTTCTGCATATTTCGGAACCAGCATAAAAACTGCACCAAATAACTTCTACTTCCCTAGGGAATTGGAAACTGACTGAAAATAAAGATAGTGTTTGGGGTGAAATAAAGTAAACCAAAAATGCTTGGTTGGTTTGTGGGCTGTAGCGGTCAGGCAGTAATCCCATAATAGTTCTACACAGAACATAATATTTAGAACGCCTGGATGGACAACGCTCTGTCAATGGTGTAGAAACTAACAGAAAGCACTAGTAAACCATCCAAATACCGAATAAAAGGAAGGACAGATTTGGTTAGTAAAATAAAAAGGGACCATAATGAAATGAGGTAGCTGCCAAGAAGTAGGTTTTAAGTTAAATAGCTGGTTATTCTTGGTTTCTGGTATTGAGAATGAAGCCTTTAGCTAGCCCTCTTGCTGTATCACTAGCCTCAGGTACTGCTTTCATAGGAGCCAGCAGCCCCCTTCTGAAATATTTTTATAGAGCATCCAAGTGTGATGTCAGAACCAGAAAGGAGGGGCTAAACCTTTAAATCATAATTAAGCATTTCTTTCTTTATTTTAAATAAAATAAAAGGTGGCTTTTCCAGGATATATTAAAGTCTAATCAATGTATGTTAGAATGGTCATGCTGAGTGCCCAACTCTATGTATTAGGATAGAAATTTAATGTATTAGAATAGGGGGCGGATCAGCTGACCAATGATGTCAGTGTGTCCACCTATATAAGGTGGAGGGTCCTTTCAAGAGATCAGATAGCTTAGGAGTACAGAGGATGGTAGATGTGCTCAGGTGAGCTCATCTACTGTGTAGCAGTACTCAAATTGTTAAAGTACTGATTGTCTCAAGTAAGAGAACGAAGCCATTTAGCACATTGCTGGCTTTGTTTATTGTTTTATTTGCTTAAAAGAAGTTTATTTTTGATTTGATTTTTTTAAATAAAATTCACACAAAGTCTTGTGTGTTCAAGAAGAACTTCTGTGTCTGACTTATCACTTCCCACACTCGTTCACAAAGTGGTTTCAGAAGTAGGATTCAGCAGATTGCCCAGGTTATATTAGGGGAGACCAGCTTAGTACCAGACCTGGTACAGTGATAAGTTAGGAGATGGCGACTGGTACAGACAAAGCAAAAAAGAAGGGAGCTGTGACTTAGTCACACATGAAGAGAACTGGTGAACCCCTACATCCTGGCTTGGTAACCTCGGTAAGGCAGAAATTGCCTAAGGAACAGACTGACGGTGAGGGAGAAGAGGAAGATAGTCAGGAGCAGCGACCAGAGACTGGTGAACAACCTCCTGAGAGACTGTTGGACCTTTTCCATTGGCTGGCCATGCGCCAGTTAGAAATTGAACATCAGAGGGACATCAACACCCAGGAGAAAGAAAGAGAATGACAAAGGCAAGACATGAGGTGGGCTGAGACATTACAATTAATTCAATCTATGGGGGCTGGACAAGGAACTGGAGGAAGTAACAGCTCCAATTCAAATGTTAACAACCTAAAGGACATTAAACTAACCAGAATGACTGTAAATGAAGATATTGAATCCTATTTAACAACATTTGAGAGGGTTGCAAAAGCATGTGACTGGCCTAAAACACAATGGGTAGTCAGATTAGCCCCCAACCTCTCCAGAAAAGCCCAGTTAGCTTACAGCAATATGGATACCCATCTTGCAGAGGACTATGATCTTGTAAAACAAGAAATATTGAAGCATTATGATATCAACACAGGAACATACAGACAACGCTTTCGGGCCTTAAGGCATTCCCCCCGTAATCCACCTCGAGAAACCTATACACGATTAAAAGAGGTATGTGTCAAGTGGATTCAACCAGAAGGAAAGTCTCGCACAGATATTACTGAACTTTTTGTACTAGAACAATTTTTACAGATTCTTCCAACTGAGGTACAGATCTGACCAAAATAACACAACCCAAAATCTGCTGAGATAGTTGTAACTTTGGCAGAAGATTTCCTGACAGCTCATTAACCTTACCAGAAAGGAGGTCAGAGACAAGCTGATCCACCTATAAAGTCCCAAACTGGTATGGTAAGAAATACCCAGACTGTATAGTCTAGGAAAGAGGAATGGGACAAAAGAGAGAGGAATAACCAAAGCATGAGAACTTTTCCATCTGACATAATATGTCGTAACTGTAAAGGACTGGGACATATTGCTCATTTATGCCCTTCTAAGAAACCCAACATAGTACACTTAGCATTGCTACAGTCTGGATATATGTTTACAGATGTCACTGTTAATGGGAAGAAGGTGGTTGGGCTCTTAGATTCAGGCAGTAAAAACACCCTGGTTAAAAAGGATTTGGTCATGTCCTTCCATAAAGGGGCCCCCATACATGTTGTTTGTGTTCATGGTGACTCTCACCAATACTCCACACCACGATTATATCTATGGATATTAAGGGGAACAAATTTAAAGTGACTGCTGGGATAGTACCGTCCCAGTAGTTATTAGTCATGACTTCTCTGGGTTTACCTCTTTACTGTTTGAACAGGAGGCAGTGTCAGCAATAACTACAAGGTCCCAAAGTGAAAAAGAAGCTGTTTTGTGGGACGTGTTTCCTTTTGAAGGAGAGGTAGTGGAACCCCCAAGGAGGGATAGAAAAACCCGTAGAACAAAGAAAAAGCTAGAACAAAACTGGCAAAGAGAAAATCAAGGATTGAAGGTGGAACAGAATGCTGTATATGTTAAGGCAGACATGGCTTACCAGCAAAAGAAAGATGTTTCTCTACAGCCCTTCTTTTTACAGGTGGAAAAAAGGAGAAAATAGGTGCACCTGAATTTCAACTAAAACATGATCTACTGTACAGAATATGTACCAACCCTAACACCCAGGAAATAGTGGAACAGCTATTGGTTCCCCAGTGTTATGGGCAGGATATTTTGGCATTAGGTCATGATCTCCCGTGGGTTGAACATATGGGAAGGGATAAAATGTCCAGTAGAATTTTGCAAAGGTTCTTCTGGCCTGGAATACATGCAGACATAGCCTGGTGTTGACAGGAATGTCCAGAATGCCAACTTACTGCACAAACCACCAGAAAAGATGTAGTACCTCTTATGCTTCTTCCTTTGGTAACTACCCCCTTTCGAGAGGACTGGCATGGACATTGTAGGACCCCTTGACAAAAGCAAATAAGGCAACAGATTTATCTTGGTGGTATGTGATTATGCCACCAGGTATCCAGAGACCGTATCCATGGGCACAGTTACCACTAGTAGAATAGCAGAGGAGTTAGTGAAATTGTTTAGTAGAGTTGGGATACTTAAAGAAATTCTTACAGACCGAGGAACTAATTTTAATGCAGAACTGTTAAAAGAGCTGTACCGCCTTCTGGTAATTGTAGCCATAAGAACATCTCCCTACCATCCTCAGACGGACGGCTTAGTAGAGTGATTTAATCAAACCCTGAAGCGAATGGTGAAAAAATTCATACAGGAAGAGGGAAATGATTGGGATCAATATCTGCCCTTCCTTTTGTTTGCTTACCGTGAGGTACCACAAGCCTCTACAGGGTTCTCACCCTTTGATTTGTTATTTGGGAGAACCCCTTGAGGACCCTTAGACGTGGTTAAAGAGTGCTGGGAAGATAATAAAGAACTAAAGTCCTCAGGAATAGCACAGTATATGAGACAACTGAGACAAAGGCTGGTATCATATACTATCAAAGTACATGAAACAGGGAGTCAGACACAGGTGCATCAAAAACAATATTATGACTAGGGCACTAGTAAGGAAAAGGTTTTCTTCCCCGGAGAGCAGTTTTTGTTACTCTTACCTACCTCCACACACAAATTATTGATGAAATGGCAGGGACAAATACAACATAGTAAGTCAGACAGGACCTGTCACGTATGAAATTGAGACCCCCTGATAGGAAACAAAAAAAGAACATATACTATGCCAACCTTTTAAAACGGTGGCATGAGAGGACTACCATAGGGGAGGGACTGATGGTAATTCCTGAACAGAAGGACACAAAAATGTAGTTAGTCTATGGAAGACTGGAGGGAGAAACAGGGGTAGACACTGTTACCATAAACCCAGACCTCACTGCATCACAACTCCAGGCCTTAAGATCCCTTTTAAATGATTTCAGAAACACTTTCACCAGTACTCCGGGTGAGGCCATAGGAGTAGAGCATCATATCTGTACTAATTCCAACCCCATCAGGAAAAAGCCCTATAGACTTCCCGGAAGACTGAGAGAAGAGGTAAAAAGGGAGATTCAGAAGTTACGAACCCTAAACATCATTGAACCCTCAAAAAGTCCGTAGGGTTCTCCTATGGTGATAGTTCCAAACAGGGAAGGTGGGATTAGACTCTGCCTAGATTTTAGAGGTTTAAACCAGGTTGTGCAATTTGATGCATACCCAATGCAGTGTAGACGACATAATAGATAGGATTGGTAATGCTGTCTATACTTCTGCACTGGACCTCACCAAAGGGTATTGGCAGATTCCCTTAGAGGAATTCGCTAAGAAGAAAACTGCATTCAGTACTCCAGTGGTCTTTTTCAGTTCCAAACTATGCCGTTTGGGCTTCGTGGGGCCCCAGCTACATTTCAACTTTACATGGACCAGGTGCTGGCACCCCACAATAATTTTTGTGCAGCATACCTGGACGATGTTGTTGTCTTTAGTTCATCCTGGGAAACCCACTTACAGTATCTACAAGCAGTTCTCTCCTCCATCAAGCAGGCAGGGTTCACTATTAACCCCACCAACTGTACCATTGCAATGAAGTAAACCAGGTATCTCGGCATTATATTAGGCAATGGTCTTATAAAGCCAGAAATATCAAAGGTTGAAGCAGTGACCAAATGCCCGGTACCCAGTACTAAGAAACACGTTCAGTCCTTCTTAGGTCTTGCTGGGTACTGTAGGAGATTTATCCCTAATTTTGCTACAATTGCAGTTCCTTTGACAGACTTAACCAAAAAGAGATTTGGGAATCAAATCAAATGGTCTCCAGAATGTGAGGAAGCATTTAATAAAATCAAAGCAGCACTCTGCTCATCCCTGGTCCTAAAAAGCCCAGTCTTTGAATGCCCATTTGAGGTACATACAGACGCCTCTGGGAAAGATATTGGGGCTGTGCTGAGTCAGACTATTGATGGGGTGGAGCACCCGGTAGTTTGTATTTCCAAAAAGTTGCATGACAGAGAGCAAAAATATGCAACTATAGAGCAGGAGTGTTTGGCAGCTAAATGGGCAATTGAATCTCTGAAATGTTACCTATGGGGTGCTCCCTTCACACTAATAACTGACCATAATCCCCTTTGCTTCATATCTCAGATGAAGGAAAAGAATAACTGGATAATGAGGTACTATCTAGCATTACAGCCATATAGTTTTACAGTAAAACATCGAGCAGGTATAGCACATGTCAATGTGGATTTCTTTTCCAGACATGGGGCTGGAGTGGATACTTAGCCTCTCTTCAACCAGAAAATGAGTTACTGATTGTCTAAATCATGACTCACAGGAATTGGTAAAGATTGATACAGTAAAGCTATGACACCCCAGAGCTATTTAGAAATATGTGACCACTTCACTGATATTGTATCACATACAAATGATGCTTTCTTAAAGTTGTGTTAAGGGTGCCCTGGGGTGGAGTTTCTAAGCGCGGGTGGGTGGAAACTCCATCCTACCCATATGAAATGGGTAGGTTGTCTTGAAAACTCCTAATTACTTTTCCTGTGGGAAAAATTGGGTTTTTGCTTAATGATGGGGGTGTGTGATAGATGTGACCACCCCCTTTTTTTATTTTTATTTTATTGAGGCACCATGGGACATTCCTTTTATTCTATTCCCTAAAACCTTACAAATCTACTGCAGTAGTAATTTATTCACTGTCCTTTATCTTGTTTCACTTTTCTATCATGATGGGGTGGCCTCCCATCATGATATCTTACCCTATCTGCCCCACTGTATTTATTTTTCTTTGCCCTGTGGTGCATAGTTTTGCTCATTGTAGAATGGCAGCCTTAGTTAGACTATGAAAGAAGTGAGCAACACAGTGTACAGAAATGCTGTGAAATAAAATGTAAAATACCCAAAGGTCCCTTAGAAGCTACAGGGACACCGATACAAGAAAAGCTGAAAGTTAATTGTGCATTCGCACAGTTGGGCGCTTTAGAATTACAAGGTGTTTCTTGTTTCCCTTATAAATATACCTACCCGACTGTCAGAAACCCTCTGTAGTGCTGGGTTTTTTAATCGGCAGTGGTGTGGCACTGAACAAAGAAGATTTACTTAGAAAATGGGTTAGGTTATGCACTGGGACTGTGAGACATTTTCTTTTTCGACTGGGAAGTGTGTAGGGTTGCCACCTTTGGATGAGGCAAAAACCGGATCCTAAGCTCCGCCCCTAGCCCCACCCCTTTTCATGACTCATGCATTGTTCCTCCTAGAAGTCCATTTTTTATATCAATAAAAAACAACACTTAAAGCAGCAGTTAAATACAAATGTTGATAATGTACTGTGCCTGTTAAAGTTACTTTCCTATGGTCTTCCTAATTATGTATTTACTTACATATTTATTTTTTTATTACATAGAAACATAGAATTTGACGGCAGATAAGGACCGCTTGGCCCACCCAGTCTGCCCATTTCCCTACCTAATGGATAAGCTGCAGATAAATAGATACATAGATACATAGACAGTGTTGGCAGATAAGGGCCTATGGCCCACCCAGTCTGCCCATTTGAGCTTGTAAGTTCAGTTTGTTTTCCTAGAAGTCTGTTGCACCTTAACCCTGACCTCCAGAATTCCTTTATGTCTATCCCATGCATTCTTAAATCCCGTGATTGTTTCAGCCCCCACCACTTCCTCTGGCAGGGTGTTCCACTTGTCCACCACCCGTTCTGTGAAGAATTCTTTCTCATGTTTCCTCTGAATCGTCCTCCTCCAACTTCATCCCATGCCCTCTAGTCCTGGAACATCTTTTGGCTTAAAATAGTGTTTTCCTGCAGCCTGTTCCTCCTGTAAGATACTTGTATGTCTCATCATATCCCCTCTCCCCTCCTCTCCTCCAGGGGTACATGTTCAGTTCCTTCAACCTGTCTTCATAGGACTTGTGATGCAATCCATGCACCATCTTGGTTGCCCTCCTCTGAACCTTCTCCGCTGTCTATGTCCTCACGTGGGTATGGTCTCCAGAACTGTACACTGTACTCCAGGTGGGGCCTCACTAGTGTCTTGTATAGCGGAATTATGACCTCCCTTTCCTGCTGGTAATGCCCTGCCTATACATCCCAGCATCCTATTTGCTTTACCTGCTGCCTTGTCACACTGTTTCCTACCTTGAGGTCATCAGAGATGATAACCCCAAGATCCCTTTCCTGCTTGGTGCATGCTATATCCTCACCCCCAACTGATATATTGTGCCAGGGTTTTTGTGCCCCATGCATTATCTTGCACTTCTTTGCATTGAATTTCAACTGCCAACCCCTGACCATTCTTCAAGTTTCTGCAGGTCGCTTCTCATTCTGTCTACACCTCTGGTGTGTCTACTCTATTACAGAGCTTTGTGTCATCAGCGAACAGTGAAATTCTGCCTTCTAGGTCCTGCGCCATGTCACTGATGAAGATGTTGAATAGGACTGGTCCCAGCACTGATCCCTGTGGTACCCCACTGGTCACTCTTCCCTCTGTGGAGTGACAGCCATTACCACCACCCTCTGTGTCCTGCCACCCAGCCAGTTACCTACCCACCACACTACTGTCCTGCCCACACCATATTCCCCAGTTTGTGTGTAGTCTTCTATGTGGCACAGTGTCAAAGGCCTTGCTGAAGTCCAGATAGGCCATGTCCACTGCCCTCCCCTGGTCCACCTCCTAGTCACCCAGTCAAAAATTCAATGAGGTTGGTCTGACATGACCTCCCTGGGTGAAACCATGCTGCCTTGGGTCCTGTGGTCCATTGACAACCAGATGTTCCACCAATCTCTCCTTCAGTAGTGCTTCCATGATGTTCCCACTACCGAGGTGAGGCTGACTGGTCTGTAGTTCCCTGCTTCCTCTTTGTTCCCACTTTTGTATAAGGGGACTACATCTGCTGTCCTCCAGTCTTTGGGTACCTCCCTGTTTCCAGTGATCGGCTAAACAGGATAGCCAGAGGTTCAGCCACCACCTCTCTTAGTTCTTTAAGAACCTGGGTGCACCCCATCTGGCCCCATTGCTTTATCAACTCTTATTACTTCCAGTTCCTTCAAGGACCCTTTCTCTGTAAAGGGACTTGTGTCCATTTCTGCACCATTTTCACCCTTGTACTCCTTTCAGACCCATTACCTCCTCTTCCTCAGTAAAGACTGAGCAGAAATACCTGTTCAATATGTCAGCTTTACTGTTGTCATCCTCCACGCGGCTCCCATCCTCCCCCTTCAGTCTCACTATCCCTCCCTTTGTCTTTCTTTTTTCACTTACATACCTGTAAAAGGTTTTGTCCCCTCTACCCACTGATTTTGCAATGTGTTCTTCTGTCTTAGCTTTGGCTTCCCTTTCTGACCTACCTGCCTCCCTTTGCTTCTCCTGGTACTTCTCCCTATCCCCTTCTGCCTGTGTCTTTTTGTATTGCCTGAATGCAATCTTTTTGGCTTTCACTTTCTTTGCTACCTCTTTGGAAAACCATAATGGTCTCCTCTTCCTTTTCCTCTTGCTAACCTGCTTAATACATAATTCTGTTGTTCTTGTAATCCCCATTTTAAATATTGCCCGCTGTTCCTCAACCCCTGATTCCTGTCCCATTCCCCTTAATGCCTCTTTCAAGTATCTCCCCATTTTCCCAAAGTCTGCCCCCCTAAAATCCAGGATACGTGTTTTTGTGTGGTTTGGTTCTGCTCTTTCTGTGATTTCAAACCACAATGACTGGTGGTCACTGTTTCCCAGGTGCTCCCCCACTGTTACCCCCATCACACTGTCCCTGTTTGTGAGCACAAGGTCTAGTATTGCCTTCTGCCAAGTTGGTTCCATTACCAGCTGCTTGAGGAAGGCACCCTGAAGGGAGTCCAGGATAAATCTGCTCCTAGTTGATGCTGCTGCTGGGATGCTCCAGTCCACGTCTGAAATATTGAAGTCTCCAACCAGTACTACCTCACTTGTCTGCCCATCCTTTGGATGGCTAGCATCAACTCCCTATCTGTTTCTTCCTCCTGGGCTGGTGGTCTATAGACCACACCTGTGCGGATGGCTGTCCCCACTTTCCTTTCCAGCTAACCCACAGTATCTCTCCCCCATTTTGTTCCTCCTGGATCTCTGTGGCCCTTATGTCATTTTTCACATAAGTGCCACTCCTCCTCCCTGCCTGCTCTGTCTCTTCTGAATATGTTGTGTACAGGTATGGCCATCTCCCAGTCATGGTTATCATTACACCAGGTTTCAGTGATGGCCACAATGTCCAGGTCTGACTGCACCATGACAGCCTCAGATCTTCCATCTTGTTGCTAAGGCTCCTGGCATTTGCACATGGCTTTCCATGATTTGACCTCCCTAGACTGTCTCCCTGTTCTACTCCAGCCCTTTCTTGGTTGTCATTTATCCCTGGTTCTCCTTGCTGTCTGCCCGTCTGCTGAATTGTGCCTTTTCTGCTTATCCACCTCTTGGGCACTAATCTCCATCTTTTGCACACTGCTTTGCAGAGATAGCCACTCTTCTGGTTCACTGGTTCCACTGCTAGCTGTGGGGGTGAGCAAGTAGGTACCCTCCTTGCTGGCCTGCCATCCCCTTTGCTAGTTTAAATGCTTGTCAATGTAGCATTTAAACTTATCATTGAGTGCTTGATCCTCTCAGGATGGACGAGGCCGTCAGGCTTGAACAAACCTCCATCCTCCAGGTGGGTCCCCAGTCACCAATGAATCCAAACCTTCCTCACAGCACTAGTTCTTCAACCATGAGTTAAAGTTCCTGTGCATGCACTCCTATGCTCTCCTTACTTCACAGGTAGTACTTGAGAAAGTGACAGAATTAGCTACTTGCTTGAGACCCTCCCAGTTTCCTAAACTCTTCATGAACTTCCTTTGGCTCCCCATTTGCCAGGTCATTAGTATCTTGGTGGATAATGACATCCAGCTCACCCTCCGGTCTTGCCTTCCCAGTGATCCCAGGATCTTCCTTCCATCCCTCCATGCCGTGGCACCTGGTAGGCACCTCACCTCCTGTCCTCCCCTCCTGTGTTCCTAGCTGGATCCTCTTATGATGGAGTCCCCACCAGGATTCGCTTCCTCCTCCTCTGGGGTCCACTGCTTTCCCCGCTGAGGTCACCTCCTTGGCTAACCTCCACATCCTTTCCTTCCACTTCTCTGGGTACCTGTATTTGGTTGTCCTCGTTTGCCAGTGTGGCATATGAGTTCTTGAGTGGAACAGAATCTGGGATGTGCCTCTGCCTGACTGCTCTAACCCTCCCTGAGCCCACTGTCATCCAAGTGCTCCTCGTTCTCGGCATCCTTTGAGGCAGTTGCATTGGACTGGGTGGTCCCTGGATAGCGGTGATGGTACTCCTGATCCCGTTTACTTCCACTCTGAGTCTGGCTACCTTATCCTGCAGTCCAGATAGATGCATGCAGATAGGGCAGCACCTAAGTGTCCAGAAGGTCTGCCTGAATATGGCTGCCCCACAGCCACTGCATTGCACCCTCCCACATTATACTGCAATTCCACTACTTGTCTGCTACTGAAGCTCTCCTAGTTCCCTTTATTAATTTACTGTCCTAAAAATCCTGCCACTGTTCCCTATAATATTTGAAAATACATACACTTCTATCTAAGCTCTTTATCCTTACAATAAAAGGTAACTACAATCACAATAATCACCTTCTACTAATACAGATTCTATCACAGAATCAGAGCACAATGCAAAACATCTGCTACTTAGAACAACAAACAGGTGACAAAATACAAGCTGATGTAGCTTTTTTAAAATAGAAAAGAAAAATGTAATTGTTTAAACCAATAGAAATCAGCAGTTCCAAAAGCACCTTGAATTACAAGAAAGAACACAGTACCACACCTCTGCCACAATAACTAAACAGTTCTAAAACATTGGAGAAAGAAGAGAAAAATTAGAGACTGAGCAAAAAGATACAATGTACTATAAAGTATTAGGCAATAGGTATACTCAGTTGTTTAACAGAGAAAATATAGTACCTACCAAAACAGACAGGATACCCACAAATGACACTTAGGTTCTCAATATCAGACACCACCAGATCCTAGTTAACCAGCAGCCTACCTCTTTCTACCCCCAACCCCTAGAATTGCCTTATGGCTGTCCCATGCATGCTTGAATTCAGTCACTGTTTTTGACTCCACAACTTCGTCCGGAAGGCCGTTCCATGCATCCACAACCCTCTCTGTGAAAAAATACTTCCTTACATTACCTCTGAGCTGCCCCCCCATCTTCAAATTGTGCCCCCTTGTTCTTGCACACCTCTTTTTTTGAAAGATGCTACCCTCTTGGACTTTGTTGAGGTACTTGAAAGTTTCTATCATGTCCCCCCCTCTCCCTCCTTTCCTCGAGGCTATATATATTAAGCTCCTTTAGTTTCTCTTCATATGTCTTCCGGCATATGACCCTGCACCATTTTAGTTGCCCTCCTCTGGACAGCTTCCATCTTGTCTATGTCCTTGCGGAGATTGGGTCGCAAGAACTGCACACAGTACTCCAGATGGGGTCTCACCAGCTGTCTGTACAGAGGGATAACAACTTCTTGTTTTCTACTGGTGATGCCTCTCCCTATGCATCCCAGTATCCCCCCAGCCCTCCTTACTGCCCTCTCACATTGCTTCCCCACCTTTAAGTCATCTGATATGACTACCCCCAGGTCCCTTTCCATTTTTTCCCACCCATCCATTGACATTGGTTAACCAGATAAACATACAGAGATAAAAGAAATCTCATTTTCAGATATGATCTGGGCGAGACAAGGGAAATACTGTAAACAGCATACAATAGTATACATACTTTATATCTTTTTCTGGCTCCATTTCCTGTTCTTGTCCTCAGTACTATTTTAAAGCCAAAGAAGTGGCTATACTTTTTTCTTGAGGAAATAAAATAATTAAAAACATTTAAAAATGTCTAAATTCTGTTAGAGATGAAAATGTTTCCAGTAAATGAAAGTGAAGGATAACTGGCTCTGTTACTGTTACAAAAGATAGGGGCAGCTGTGCTGCTATGTCACTTTAAGATGCAGTGGCAAGATTAGGCTAAGTAAGTGCTAATGGTGTTAATGGCCATACTTTACACCTCCCAGGGTGACTGCATTCACAAACAAAAGGCTACATTGACAACAGAACTTGTTTGTAACCTGGACATGTAGTTGAAACAATGCATTATATGACAAAATTTGTTTCAAAAGTATGTGAGCACTCAAAATGGCTCAAAAACCTGACCAGCACAGAGCAAAACCGGATTACCTGATAGGAACCCTGAAAACCTGACCACCAGGTAAAAAACCTGACAGGTGGCAACCCTATAAGTGTGTAACGCTGTCTTCTGAAATAAAATGCAGAGCAAAACATCTTCTGCATATTTCAAACCCAGAATAAAAACGGCACCAAATAACTTCTACTTTCCTAGGGATTTGGAAACTGACTGAAAATAAAGATAGTGTTTGGGGTGAAATAAAGTTAACCAAAAATGCTTGGCTGGCTTGTTTGTGGGCTGTAGCTGTCAGGCAGGAATCCCACAATAGTTCTACACAGACCATAATATTTAGAACACCCGGATGGACAGCGCTCTGTCAATGGTGTAGAAAATAACTAAAAGCACTAGTAAACCATCCAAATACCAAATAAAAGAAAGGACAGACTTGGTTAGTAAAATAAAAAGGAACCATAATGAAATGAGATACCTGCCAAGAAGTAGGTTTTAAGTTAAATAGCCGGTTATTCTTGGTTTCTGGTATTGAGAATGAAGCCTTTAGCTGGCCCTCTTGCTGTATCACTAGCCTCAGGTACTGCTTTCATAGAAGCCAGCAGCCCCCTTCTGAAATATTTTTATAGAGCATCCAAGTATAATGTCAGAACCAGAAAGGAGGGGCTAAACCTTTAAATCATAATTAAGCATTTCTTTCTTTATTTTAAATAAAATAAAATGTAGCTTTTCCAGGATATATTAAAGTCTAATCAATGTATGTTAGAATGGTCATGCTGATCCCCAACTCTATGTATTAGGATAGAAATTTAATATATTAGAATAGGGGGCGGATCAGCTGGCCAATGATGTCAGTGTGTCCACCTATGTAAGGTGGAGGGTCCTTTCAAGAGATCAGATAGCTTAGGAGCACAGAGGATGGTAGATGTGCTGAGGTGAGCTCATCTGCTCTGTGGCAGTATTCAAATTATTAACATACTGATTGTCTCAAGTAAGAGAAAGAAGCCATTTAGCACATTGCTGGCTTTGTTTATTGTTTTATTTGCTTAAAAGAAGTTTATTTTTTATTTGATTTTTGTAAATAAAATTCACACAAAGTCTTGTGTGTTCAAGAAGAACTTCCGTGTCTGACTTATCACTTCCCATGCTCGTTCACACCCCCCTTCCCTGCCTATATCCCCATAATGTAAGAATTAGTTCCATACATCCCTGGCAGTCTAGTGGTCTCCCCTCCCCCCCGCCAGTATCCCTATAATGTATGAATTATTTGCATACATCCCTGGTAGTCTAGTTGTGAATGAAAAGCTTACAGTACACACTGCAAGCCCATTGGTCAACAGGGTCTACCAGGGGGCTTACAGGCGTACTATACGCTGTCATTCACTGACAGCACAATCAGTGGGCAACCATGGCAGTTATCAGGTGGGTTGTGCTGCCCGCCAACCATTGGCACTTGCTGGGATGTGGGGAGTGGGTGGGAGGGGTGCTTGAATGGGTGGGGTCCACTGGACCACCAGGGATACTTTGGAATTCCATTTGTCACTGCGATGGACAGGGCAGGGTGGGGGTTCCAATAGACTACCAGGGATGTATGAGAATAATTCATACATTATGGGGATACAGACAAGGTGGGGGATTCCACTGGGCTACCAGGGATTCTTGGAGAGTGGTTCTTTGTGTACGGGGATCTGGGCAGGGACGGAGGGGAAGCAATGCTACTAGGGGTTCATTGCTATGTCTATTGCTCACAGCCCTTGCAGGAAGCCCTGCACATTCTGCCAGGTGCATCCCTACAGGCTTCATGCAAATGAAGCCATAATGACATGCAAATGGCCCCACTGTGCCTTGCATGCCTAATGGAACCATTAGCATGTCTGGGTCTGTGAATATAATTCTTGGGAGCAGTGCATCTGGAGATGCACTGCCCCATCAGTTTCCCAGCCAGAACAGGGTATGCACCGGCTCATCTCAGCTTGAGTGCAACTGTAGTATTCACAGAGGGGATGCACTGGGAGCTTCTTCCTGCACATCTTATGTGAATACCACAATTGGGGCTCGGCACATCTCATTTGCGTCATCGCAACTGAGATGCACCAAGCACATTTTCTTTGTGAATCCCCACAAAAAAGTATAATGTCAGTTGCCACACAATAATGCAAAAATTGTGCTTTCACTTGGTCTGGCACACCTCTGAGCCTGATATACAATGGGCTCAATTTGTGTCACAAATAAGTGGGGAACATCGGACATCCCTTTCTTTTCCCCCTGTCAGTTTAAATTCTTGAGAGTACTCACTTACTTTTTTATATTTTTTCCTTTGAGGAAATACATAAAAAGTATAACATCAATTGCCATACAATAATGCAAAAATTCTGCTTTCACTTGGTATGGCACACCTCTGAGCCTAATACACAATGGGTCAATTTTCAAAGATCCCGTAGAGCGTCGCAACTTGTGGCAGTCTAGGGTTGCAACAAACTCTGGGTGCACCAGGGACCCTGTGCCTGATTTTATAAAAAGCAGGGTCCCAGCATCAAGGTTACTGGGGTTGCTGCAAGCTGCAATCTACACCAAACAGTAGCTGCACCCGTGAGAAGTGCCACAGAGGTCCCCCCCCCACCCCTGACCAGTGCAACACATGAAGGGCTGGCAAGGTGGGGAAGTGAAAAAACTGCTTGCCAGTAGGGGGCTGGAGGAACACAGGGCATGGGAGGTGGCAGTGGGGGTGTCAGGGGGACAACTGGGTATCAGTGGACTGATGCTGCACCCCGCAGGGTGCGTTTGCATAGTATTGAATTACTCCATGTACAGTATACATATCATCCCTGGTGGTCTAGTGAACTCCCCCATGCCCCAATGTCTCCCAGAAATACTAATACATCTTCCTGATGGTCTAGTGGACCCCTATTCCCGATCTCCCCACGATTGATAACCCATCCCTGGTGGTGGTGACCCTCCTTCACTCCTTATCAATTCTTATATATGTAACAATCACCTGGTGCTCCCAGTGGATGCCTGCGAGGTAGTACTCACCACCGCTGCCTTCATCCCTGCCGAGACAGCACAGCTCCTCCTCCTTCTCCTTCTTGTTGGTTAGTTGACTGAGCTGTCAATGAGCTGTACTATATAAAGTACATGCTCACTGATTGACAGCTCAGTCAGCAGCCAGCCACAGTGGAGAGAGGAGGGCTGTACTTGTCACCAGCTTGGGGATGGGACAGGGGTTGCGGGGTGGTGGGGCACTCCCTGCCAGGGTGGGGAGGTCCACTAGACCACCAGGAATGGTTATATACATATATATAGAGGTGACTGTGGATAGGGAGGGGGGTCTGCTACACCACCAGGGATGGAGGTATAATACATAATGGGGGAGATCAGGGAAGGGGGATATGATAGATCACTAGGGAAGCTGTATTAATATTTCTGGGGGACATCGGGGGATGGGGGAGTCTGATAGACCACCAGGGATGATATGTATACTGTACATGGACTAATACAATACAATGTGAACACACTCTGCCTGGTGCTGCATCAGTCTGCCAAAGCCCAGCTGTCTTCACAACACCCCCACTGCCATCTCCCATGCCCTGTACGCATCTGGTAGGCCAGTGTCAGACCCCCTCCCACTGGCACATGCCACTTAGACCATCTCCTGGTTGGTCTAAGTAGTGCCCCATGCTGCGTCCATGGCGGGGTATGCAAACCTCCAAATAAGGGGATATTGCAGCCCCGCCATTGTGCATGCACTCTTGCAACCAAGTGCACCACCATGTTGGTCACAAGGGTGGCACAGGAACACTTCGGGGTCAGGGGTTCCTGGTGGGTCACAGCCCCCCATTGAAAACTGGAAATGGCACAAACTGTGAAGCAAGGTGCCAGCTCCATGTATTCTGATTGACGCAAATTCCTTGCGTCACTCTTGGCTTTGAAAATCGATCCCCATGAGTTCAATTCAAGACCTAAGTAGGATAAGATATTTAAAACAGGGACAAGGAAAGGAATTTTATTAGATGCCATTTCAAACCTCATACCATTTCCTTCTCCAGTGCTCTTTGAAGAGGTCCCAAAGCTTCCCAATGTATTTCTAGGTGTTTTATGAATACTAAAATTTCTCTAACTTCACAGAATCTAATATAAGATTCCACCATAATTCCCAAGTTGGTGGAATCGGGTCTTTCCATAATCTTGCCACTCATCTTTTTATGTCTATCAAGGCAATATTTATGAATTGAAATTGAGGTCCTATAGGTGTCACTGTGACCCTAGTAGGCCCAACATACATAGTTCCATTGCTGGAATGAGGTTAGTATCGATAACAGTGTTAACCATTTAAAAAAAAAATTTGCCAGAACAATTTCAGCTTTGGACAAGAAAACACAAGATGTAATATGGTGCCTAATCCATTACTACAGATATTACATATGGCTGGAATTAGTTGCATTTATTTCATAACTTCATCATGTAATAGCTATGATTAACTATATAGAACTGAATCTGGGTCATCCTATTACATATTGAACTTGTCTATAAATTATAAATGTCTTCCCATTGATTTTGTATAATATGTGCATTAAGCTCCTTCTGCCACTTATCTTTAAGAATTTGCAAGTACGACTTATGAAGACAATAAATAACTGTAGATCTTTGGAATAAGTTTCTTTCGACTAGGGGCCTGAAAAGTAATGTCAAATAATGTGTTTTCTCTCTCAGTAGGTTGATTAATTATACAGAATCCATAGCATGTATCTCTAATCTACAAAAAAATCTAAAAAGTTAATTTTTGTGATGGCCATAATTTGTTTGCAGTTGTTTATTTATTTGAAAACTGGTATCTGGAAGAGGCACACTGAGTCAAGACTCATTTCCAAATGTGACCCAGGGGAGGGGAGCAATGGATACAACTTCATAGCACAGACAAATCCAATGTTACAAACAGTGCAAAGGCAGGGCACGCAAAGATCACTGAAGTGCACAATAAGCAAACAAATCATAAGCAGACAATCGAACATACAGCAAGTGTATAGGGACTGCTAAGCCAGGGGGAAACAGGAGCTAGTGGGGGAGGGAAGGAGTCTCAGCTGATATCTTAGGGAGGCAGGGGATGTAGTGAAGTGAAGGGAAAAGGTGAACTGGTTCCAAAGTGAGGGGAGATGATAGGCAAAGGCTGACTGATCAGCCAAGGTACAGGGACGTGTTAAATCAAAAGTGTAATGGTCCTTGGATCGGAGGGAGCTGGAGGCAGAGGGACAATTGAGAGGAGTGATGTGAGGTGGGAAGGAAGTGACCTTAACTAGTATTTAGATATAAAGGAGTCACAGAGATGACAGAGGGAGAATGGACGGTGATGTGTAAAGTGAGCAGTGATGAGTTTGAGAGGGGGAGTTGGTTTCAAAATGACAGAAGGAGTTACAGAGGTTATCCTGGCTGGTCAGTGAAGTGGAAGGGGCAGAACCATAGACCACATCTGCCTAGTTCAAAGACTGATAGCACCATTTTGGTGACAAGCTCCTGGTGAACCTGTGGGGAAAGACAATCTTTATTGTGGGATAAGGCACTAAGTATAGGTCTGAGTTTAGCATGGATGGCATTGATGTGACCATGAAGTCAAGCTGGCTGTCAAGCCACACACCAATGTACTGGAAGGAAGGAACCACTTCAAGTGGGAAGCCATCCAAGGTAGAGAAGATGGGCACAAATGGAAGTTTGGCCAGTTTTTGTCTGGTGCCAAAGGTCATGGACATCATTTGTTTTGTGCTGACCCAGAGCTGGTTTGACTGAACCATTGTAAGATGTTGTTGAAGACTTGCTGTAGCAGATATTCCACATCTGCGGTGGAGGAACCAGAAGTGTTGATGACTGTGTCATCTGCATACATGTGAATATGTGAGTTGGCACAGGCTGAAGGGAGGTCATTTAGGAAAACTGAGAAATGTAAAGGGCCCACAATGGAGCCCTGTGGAACCCCTGCCTGTAGGAAGAGGAGTGGACATGGCACTTCTGCCTCTACTGACTGTAGATAGCACATAAGATAAGAATGGAACCAGTCAACAGCAGGAGCTGAGAGGCCAGCAGAATGAAGCTTATTTAGGAGGAGAAGCTGAGACACTGAGTCAAAGGCTTTAGCCAGATCAATGCAGATGGTTGCCATGATGTGACCCTGATCCCTCTCTGAGAAGATATAATCAGTTACACGTACCAGGGAGGAGACAGTGGAGTGATCCTTCCTGAAACCAGACTGGAATGGAGAGAGGAAATCAGAGGAGGAGAGGAAGTCAGAGTCAGAGAATCTATTGTAGACAAGATTCTCTTGCAGATTGGCAAGAAACGGGAGGAGGGAGACAGGCCAACAGTTACCAGAGAAGGAAGAGTCCCCCCTTGTGGAGTGGTGTAACTTTGGCCAACTTCTAGGACTATGAGACCACACTGAGGAAGAAGGAAAGATTGAAATGGTGAGTCAAAGGAGATGCAATGGCAGGAGCAGAGATATGAAAAAGTCTGAGATCTAGTCCATCAGGGCTAGACTTATTCAAATTCAGGGAGTAAAGGGCAGTCAGGTCTCCCAGGTGGTAACAGCGGAGAAGTGGAAGCCTTGAGAGGGGAGGATAGAAGAAGCATGGTATGAAGGAGTTGTTGCTGGCAGGGGAGAGCACAAGTGGTGAAGAACTCATTAAAGTGGGGCTCAACAGAGAAGGGGTCTCACACAGGTGAACCACTAATCAGAAAAATGGAGGGACCTGACTGGATGGGAGGGTCAAATCAGGAATGAATTACCTTCCAGAACTTCAAAGGGTTGTTAAGGTAGTTCTGAAGACTGGCCTTGAAATATTGCAATTCTGCAGTCCTGACAGCCTTTGTGCAAGAGTTTCCGATGGACCTATGCATGAGGAGGTCAGGAAGGGAGCATGATAGTTTACAGCATGTCCATGCAAGATCACAAGACTTGCACATGGAAACATAGAAAGTGATAGCAGAAGGGGACCACAAGATCCATCTACTCTCCGCAAAACATTTACTAGGATACAACCCCCCCCCCCGAGCCCTTCTGTGAAATACCTTTGTGCCTATACCAGGCGTTTTTGAACTCTCCCACCATTTTGGCACCCACCACCTCCTGAGGCAGGCTATTCCATGGGTCAACTACCCTCTCGGTAAAGAACTTTCTAACATTGTTCTTGAACCTCCCACCCTTCAGTCTCATATCATGTCCTCTAGGTCTGCCATTCTCCTTCACCTGAAATAGCTCCTGAACTCTAACCTTACTTATACTCCTAATATACTTAAAGGTCTCAATCAAGTCCCCTCTCTCACTCCTTACTTCCACGGAGTACATGTTGAGCTCCCTCAGCCTCTCTTCGTATGCCATCTGGTGCAGCCCCAAATCTTTTTCATTGCCCTCTTTCGCACTGTCTCAATTCTGCCAATGTCTCTTTTGAGGTGCAGCCTCCAGTACTGTACCTAGTTCTCCATGTGGGGGCACACAGGTGTCCGGTAGAGTGGCAGCACTACCTCCTTCCTGCGACTCATGATTCCTCTCCCAGTGCAACACAGCATACCACTGGATTTTAGTACTACCTTTTCACACTGCTTCCCCACCTTCACGTCTTCTGATATTATGACCCCCACGTCATGTTCCTGGCTGGTGGAAGCTAGCTTCTCCCCCCAACCCCCACCCCCCCAGATAGTAGTCCTCTTTGGGATTGCCTATGCCTAAGTGCATGACTTCGCACTTTTTGGTATTGAATTTCAACTGCCAAGCCTCCGACTACTCATCCAGTTTCCTTAGGTCTGAATTCATACTCATTACTCCCTCAGGGGTGTCCACTCTGTTGCATATCTTGGTGTTTTGGTGTTGTCCACAAATAGATACACTTTTCTCTCCAGTCTGTTTGTGATGTCTGATATGAATACATTGAAGAGTAGAGGCCCTGGCACCAACCCCTGTGGTGCACCACTAGTCACCTCCCTCTCAGCTGATACTGTGCCGTTTACCTGCACTCTTTGTGTTTTTTCTTTCAGCCAGTTGCTTACCCACCCAAACACCTCCCTACCCACCCCCATGTGGTCCAGCTTCTTTACCAGCTTTCTGTGTACAAGAGAGTCAAAGGCCTTACTAAAGTCCAGGTAGACCACATCCACCACTGCTCCCTGATCCACTGCCTTTGTAACCAAGTCAAAGAAGTCCACCAGGTCTGTTTGGCAAGATCTGCCTGCCATGAAACTGTGATGCTTTGGGTCTTGCTGTCCACTGGTTTCCATATATGCTATTATCCTCTGTTTGAGCAGAGTCTCCATCAATTTTCCCACCACCAACGTGAGACTCACTGAACGGTAGTTGCCAGCCTCCTCTCTGCTCCCTGATTTGTGAAGTGGGACCACTTTTGCCCTTCTGCAGTCTTCTGGTACAGTCCCACTCTCCAGTGATTTGGTGAAGAGTTTTGCTAGTGGAGCCCCAGCTCCCTGAGAACTCTCGGGTGACTCTCATCTGGCCCCATAGTTTTGTTCACTTTCATATTATTTAGGGTTTCCAAGACTTGTCCTTCCGTGAAAGGGTCACAGATCAATTAATTCAGGAGTAATCCAGGCATGATGGTGAGTTTTGACCCTGGATTTTTTAAGCAGGGCATGCTTATCCCAGAGTGAATAGAATTTGGAGTGAAACATGGAAAGGGCAACATCAGCATCAGATGTGGTATTGAAAAATGTCAAGTCTGATGCAGTTAGGTCACTCAGAAGGTCCTGAGTGTTGGGTATCCTAAGGGACCTGTACCAAATGCATTTTGGTGAAGAGGGAGGGCATTTGATTTTCCTGATGCAGAACGTCATGCAGTGGTCGTTGAAAGCATCAGGCAAAATACCATCTGCAACAATATGATGGGGATGGGAGGAGAGAACCCAGTCTAAATGGGTATGATTTGGGGAATTTGGGTTGGGTCAAGTAGGATCAGAGATAATCTGCGTGAGATTAAAGGACTACATTTTGTGGGTGATCAGCCTAGGGACGGGGAGAGCCAATTGACACCAAAATCCCCTAGAAGAATGAGTTCACCAACAGATGAATAGGATGTGATACGAATTAAGAGTGCCACTTCAACAAAGATCCCCTAAAGAATGAATCTTGGGACCTTGGGGTAATCATATCTGATTATCTCAAGGTGGTAGGGTAGTGTGATAAGGCAGTAGGCAAAGCTAACAGGATGCTGGGGTGCATAGGGAGAGAGATTTCTAGCAGGAGAAGGGAGGTGGTGTTGCCATTGTATTGCTGACTAGTGAGACCCCGCCTGGAGTACTGTGTCCAGTTCTGGAGACCACAACTCCCCAAGAAAAATGGTGTAAGGGTTGCATGAGAAACCACATGAGGAGAGGCTGCAGGAGCTAAATATGTACTCCCTGGAGGAGAGAAGAGTGAGAAGGGATATGATTGAGACCTATAAGCATCTCACAGAGGTAAACAAGGTATAGGAGGGGAGTCTGTTTCAGAGGAGAAGGAGGAGGAGCACCAGAACATGAGGGCATGCTATGAAACTTGAGGGGGGGGCAGTTTAAGAGAGAAGTGTGGAACAGCCTGCCGGAAGACGTTGAGGAGGCAAGGACAGTGGAGAGCTTCAAGCATTCATGGGATAGGCACATTGAAATAATGGGTAGAGGAAAGGGAAGAGGGAGGGACTCCTGTGACTGAATAGGGTTCAGGATTAGTAATAAGCAGGAAAAATAGGGCAGACTAGATGGGACTACTGGTCCTTTTCTGCTGACACATTCTGTGTTTCTATGAATGCCTTTCAAAGTCAATTCTCTAAGAAAATTACCACTAAAATGGGTTTGAAGAATTATAACGTAACAAAGTTAAGGCATTCAAGCTCAGTTTATGATTACAGATTTTGTTAGCTATAAGCCAGATTTGCCACATAGCCTACAGGAACTTATTTGATTTATCCGTAGCAAATCTTGCTCTCAAATTCTGAAATAAAAACCTTTCCTTCTGTACAAATGCATGTTCTCCAGTTTCTAAATGGACCCAGTGTGAAGGATCAAGGTTGAATCATTCTTTAATAGGCTGTAAAACTGCTGCAAAATGATATAGTGAAAGATCCAGAAATGTTTATCCTAGCTGATTGCAAGGGGTTTTTAGTTTGATTTTTTTTATTTAGGCTTTCCTTTCGTCCAATAAAATGGGATAATATAATTTGATATAACTTTCTTAAATAAGATTTATGAATTAATACAGGAATTGCTTGAAAGATGTACTGTATAATAGACATGGCAGATATGTATGCAATAGGCATGATGGTGGTAATCATTATTTACCGCATGGGCCAGGGGCGTAATAAGGCCACTGGCCATGCGGTAAAATGTGTTCCATGCACATCCCAGAGTGCCTTATTGCGCTTATAAAATGGGCTCTTTTTTTAAAACATTTTACAGTTGGGAAAAGCATGTTTATATGTAGTAACAATAGAATTACTTGTGTGCATGTATGATATAATGGTCCTTCTGCCCACTAGAAATGATGTCATTGATGATGTCATTGTATTGTTGCCTACTTTCTACTTCCTGTTTTTATTTCTCTGTTTTCCCCCACATTCAAGATATGGAATGTTTACCATGGAATACATGGATTCAAAATTCTGATCAGTTCCACTGGCAGAAGGTTTCTCTCCTAAAACACTGTACACGCAGACAACAAAGGCCTTTGTTACAGCCAGAAGCCTAGATATTCAAACATGTGCCAGGGAATGGTGCAAGTGGATGCGCCACCCAGCAGAGTTGCGCCATAGCCAAAATATGTGATATTCAGAAGATGCGTGGCAGAGATATGCCAGCACATCCCAGGCTGAACATAGCAAAAATGAGCCATGGCACAACCAGACATGCACTGGAGCAAAACAAAGTGTGCCGGAGCAAATGTGCATGGCTGAATATGGCAAAGGGAGCAACCTGGCCTGGGCAAAGGAGGAACAGGTAAGGCTGTGCAAAGGCACAAGACTGTGGCAGAGGAGGCAGGGGAGAGAGGGTGGGACCAGAATGGCAAAGGAGTGGTGGAAGGCACCAAGACAGTGCACAAGGGTCACAGTCCCAGAATACTGGTACATGATACAGAGCACTACACAGACACCACCAACCAAAGTGACAAAGGACCAAACCATGCAAGGTACTGAGAATGGCATGAACTAAGCTGCTACAGATCCCTGTCCCAATGGACGAAACATGGACATGCCACACACCATGGCCATAGTGCAACCAAAGTGCGCATGTGTAACACGTGAGCCACAGCACAGTAGTCCATAGACAATGTGGCAGACAGGCCATTCACAGCATGCAGCACATGCGAACAAGCACACAGTACAAGGAATGGATGGGCACTGCAGCATGTGGGCAAGGACCACCACTGAGGTGTGCACAATGCATGACCTATTTAATTGTTCACTAGAGTCTTGCATGGTACTTCAGGACCGGAGAACAGCACATGTAGTGCCCCTCCACAAAAGCGGTCCCAAGGATGATCCAGGGAATTACAGACCAGTCAGTCTGACCTCCATTGTGGGCAAGCTCATGGAGACCATACCAAAGGAAAGATTGGTGGAATATCTAGAGGAGCATGGTCTCCAGGATGAGAGACAGCATAGGTTCATGGAGGGAGGATCGTGTCAAGCAAATCTGATTGACCTCTTTGACTGTGTCACTAAGACAGTAGACAGGAGCCAAGCAGTGGGCAGCCGCTACCTTGATTTCAGCAAGGCCTTTGACTCTGTGCCCCACAAAAGGTTGATCAGGAAGTTGGTGGATCTTGTAGTTAGGGAAAAGATGGCCAGATGGGTGGAAAACTGGCTGAGGGACAAAACCCAGAAGATGGTTGTGGGGGAGAGTATCTGGCACCAGAGAGGTAACCAGTGGGGTCCCACAGGACTCAGTGCTGGGGCCGGTGTTGTTCAATGTCTTCATCAATGACATTGGGGATGGCATTAAGGGCAAAATGTGCCTATTCACGGATGATACACTGTTCTGTGGGAGAGTGGACACAGCTGAAGGGATACAAGACCTACATGAAGATCTGGAAAACCTGAGGAGGTGGTCCAAGATCTGGGAGCTTTGCTTCAATGCCAAGAAATGCTAAGTTATGCATAATGGAGCCAATAATCCCAGGACAGAGTACTACCTGGGTGGAGTCCGAGTATCTGCATCAGAGGAGGAGAAGGACCTGCAAGTGATAATCACTAGTGACATGAAGCACTCCATGCAGTGCAAGAAAGCAGCAGCAAAGGCAAACAAGATGCTGCAATGCATAACTAGGGGGATCAGTAGTAGGAGAGAGGAGGTTATACTGCCCTTGTACAGGTCACTGGTAAGGTCGCATCAAGAGTATGGAGTTCAGTACTGGTGCCCACTCCTCAAAAAGGACATTAACCTGCTGGAGATGGTCCAGAGGAGGGTTACAAAGATGATAGCTGGTCAGCAGGGCAAAGGATACGAGGAAAGGCTGAGGGCACTGAACATGTGCTCCCTGGAAGACAGGGGGGGACAGAGAGGGGACATGATTGGGATCTTCAAGTACTTGAAAGGGATAAATAAGGTTGATAAGGAGAGTCTCTTTAAGCTGAGTGGCAATCATAACACAATGTGGCACAGTCTTAAGCTGGAGGGTGGGTGGTTTAGGAGGGAGGTCAGGAAGCACTTCTTCACAGAGAGGGTAGTGGACACTTGGAATGCACTGCCAGAAGAGGTCATCTCGTTGAAGACAGTGGGCAGCTTTAAGAGAGGCTGGGATAGGCATAGGGGGAAGTAAGGATCATGGAATGGGAGGATGGGAGGAGTGGGGAGGGCAAGGACATTAGCTCAAGCTGTGGACCCTGCAATATGAGCAGACTTGATAGATCAAATGGCCTTCTTCTGCTGGCTTCTTCGTATGTTCTTGTGTGCCCATGAGAACATGGCGATGTGCCCAATAGTGACCCACATACCACAGGAAACCAATGGGACACCAGGACAGAGATGGACATACCCATGTGGACAGGGCAAACAAGTGCCACAAGGCAACAGCAACAAGGCAAATGGCATGTATGGCCCAGTGGCCAGCCATGGACAACAACAGCAGACACCAGCAATAGCACTGTAGGAACAGAGATACATGGGCATGTAGCAAAATACAGTTTAGTAAGAAACAACAGCAATATAAACACAACAGTATAAAAAGAGGAACAGGGGAACAAGGAACCAACAGGAACAGGGCAAACAGGCATGTCTAAGCAAGAACAGAGAATAGAAAAACTGGGGAGGAAATGCTACAATGAACTAATACCAATACTGCAAGGAAGGGTAAGAGAGGGAGGTGGATGAGGGTCTGCAGGGGTACAACTATGTACAAGCAGGGATCAGTCAGGCAGGGAAGGGTGAACCAGGTCTCTGTACAAGGTGACAAATGTCCATGCCACATCAGCAACCCTGCCACTCAATGGCAGCCCTCAGCAGCTGCAACTCAGCCAGCATAGCCCCATCTCCTGCAGCAGCTGTCTGGGGATCCACACATGTGCATAGCCTGACACTGGTAGATCCCAAACAGCAGCCATTGCAACTGTAGTATGCTGCCTCCCATTAATCTCTGATGCCGACGTCCAACTGGAGCCACTGAGGGACTTGAGAGAGGGAATCAAAAAACACACACTGAGTGCCCAAGCACACAGAATGACAGCCCCCCCCTCCCTTTCAGGGCTTGCATGCCTGATGCAGGCTGGCCCCATGCAGAGGGCCATCAACAGACAATGCACACCTGACACCAGCAACAGGCCAGGATGCTGTGCCACACTAGGCAGGGGACGTGGCACAATGGAAAGGCCACCAAGGAACATGTGGCCATGCCCCCTTCAGTGTGGGACAGAGGCACATATGTGCACCACAGTAGCAGGCCCTGAGGCAACCCCATGCGGGCACTGTGGGATGCCCACAGCCAGTACAAAAGATGACCACTGGGGAACAGCACACATAGGCCATGGGCACAGTGGGACACCCACACACTGGTGACAGACACTGCCATGTGTGTGTTCCAAACAACACATGGAGCAGCACATGGGCCACTGTGGGGGACCCCAACACCTCTACCCACACCACAAGCACACAGAACTTCCGAACATGCAACTCACATACCTGCCACGGGAGCAGCAGCCCCGGCCTGCGCTCCTCCGCCAGCCTGCTGGGCATGCCTATTGGCCCCATCCCGGGCCTGCAACTGCTCCAACAGTCTTGTAAGAGAAACGCAAATAAGGGGATCATGAGCAGCATGCAATAACAGGAAACACCACCCCAGCCCCACGATGCTGACACAATGTAGCAAGGTGCAGATGGTATAGGACACATCTGGGACTGCACACCATAATGTGGGTGCACACAGTCATGGCAAGGCCACAGTGTAACACCATGCCATACAACACAGGACAAGGCAGGCTTGGCCAGCCACCCCATAACAGCAACCAGGGCCACAACACCCTGCAACCAGGTACACTTGCACCCACCACACCCACAAAAGAACCAATGTGCATGCAGAGCTGGCATGCAGTGCATACATACCTGGTCATGGGACACGACCCCTGTGGGCATGGTCTTGCAGCCACCATTGCCGTGCTGAATCCCTCCAGCGTAGGTCCCTATACTGATGCCACACTGCTCACTGGTCCTGGGAATGCCTGTGTGCATCTCTAAGAGCTCAGCAATCCCAGACCAGACCTGTGACCTAGGCCCCTGCAGTTCATCAGAGCCAAACAACTGCCCCTCCACCGGGAGCACAAGTGCCATAAGGCTGGCAATCTCAACTTCTGACCAGTTGAGTGCCCTGGGTCTTCCATGCACAGCACATGCCATGTCTTAGCGACAGACTGGTATACTCCCGTGTGCACAATGGCGGACTCCAGGAAGGTGTGGTGGAAGGCCTGGACATGTGCGCAATAGTAACAGTAAACTAAGCTCCGCGCAGTACGCACATTCGGCATAGGCCACAAGGAGGAGGAAAGGGAGGTTGCGTGATGCCATAGCACACACAATGCACATCTGCCACGTGCATGGCAAATGCATGGATGATCAACGCGCATGCGCAGGTAATGTGCCAACAGGATGCTCCAGCTCATTTCGGATGCGCCACATACTGCCAGTTGCACTAGAAGCAATTTCACAATATTCAGACATGGACATACAAATGACCTCATGAGCTAATCATGGCGCAAGTCAGCACATTAGCATCTCATTACTGATTGCTCCACTGCTCATTTGCATGAGTTGTGCCATAAAAGCACGACCACACAGCAAAGGTCACTGACAGGAATTGCAGCCTGGAAGGTGGGTTTGTTTACATTCTAATACAAAATGCTTCTATTGAACTGCTATTAATTTACTATTGCACAGTGACAGGGGATGCTACCAAAATGCTCATCCTTGCACCATTCCTGTCCACAGGTGGCAGAATGTCAGATAGTGAGAGTGAGGAGGAGCAGGGCCAGGGCAGAAAGCACAGGCCCAACTTCACAAAGGATGAGAAGCGTGCTCTGGTGGAGGCATATATTGCCAAGGAGGCACTGCTGAGTGGGGACACAGGGACTGAACAGGAGCGTGCTAAGGGCTGGGATGAGGTGGCAACTTATGTCAATGTTCATGGGCACTACAGCTGCACTCCCCAGGAGTGCAAAAAGAAAATGGTCACAGACAGGCGCTGGGCAAAGAAGAAGGTAGCTGTGATCAGGGCATCGATCAACAAGACAGGTGGTGGACTCTCCACAGCACCCATCCTCACTGTGGAGGAGGAGATGCTGGCATCTGTATTCAGCCGGGCATCCATTATGGGTGTCCCTTGGGGGGTCCAGACCAGTGGCAGCCCATCACAGCCCTGTGAGTATGGCAGTGGGACACATGGTGGGGGGCAGTGTGTGCAGGCCACAGGTGTGCCTGTTACATCACAGGGGGGCCAGTAGTGTGTTACCACTGTGCCATGGAGCATTGCAAAGCCTGCACAGACACATGTGTGGCAGCTGCAGGCTACCAGTCATGGGTGGGAGCTTTCCTGGGCCAGGGACACATGCCAACAGGGGCATGCATGTCCCCTGGCTGACCGTGCCAGGGTGTGCCTGCCTGTGGCCATCCACAGTGGACACTTGCACAAGCCAGTCACACTAGACAGGGTCACCCCTGCTGTGCTGTATGCCACTGGGGGGGCTGTACTGGCACAGCATGTTACAGGTGAACCACTGCCACATACTGCCTTGTGTGTGGACGTATGCAATGCATTGTCCTTCACAGCACCAGTAACCGGCCAGTCACAGGCAGCGGTGCTGGCACAGGACAAGTCAGACTGTGCAGGCACACCCGTGGTTCACATTGGGACCTCACACTGTATAGCTGTCTACCTGCACTGCTACCATGAGACACTAACCAATCTCCACTTTGTTTTTCAGCTCCATCACACCTCAAGGGCACTGTGCAGCCCAGTACATGCCCCATGGCTCAAGACGATGCTGTGCCATCCACGTCCTCTGGCAGTGCGGCCGGTGCCAGGGGGCAATGTCCTGCAGGTGAGTTGGTTGCCATATTGGGTTTGGCTGATGAGAACCCATTCTCTGACCTCCTCTTGCTGGATGACCTCTCTGTATTAGCACCGGCCACACTGGACGAGGATGATGATGACACAGATGATGGCATCACCCTCATCTTGTGGTGCACAGTTGTTACCATCCCTCCTGATCCTGCAATCCCACAGGTGGCAGCAGGCAGCGCCGGTGGGCCGGTGAGCATGCATGTGCATCCCCAGTGTGCCCCCACTGCACTGGCACACATTGCTGTCAGTGTTGGATGGGGTCAGAGCACAGGTGTGGACATTGGGTCCACAGGCCAAATCCAGCCATGTGCTGTTGTTGCACAACAGCCTGCAAGGGACACTGTGCAGTACTCCCCAGGGGCTGCCGTGCCCACCCACAGCCAGTCCCCTCCCCCACAGTGGTCTCCTGTGTGGTGTTCCCAGACCAGGAATGTGGCACAGCAGGCCACAACACCCCCTGCCTGTCAGCGTACAGCCTACGATGCCTCACCCATCGACAGGCTACACAAGCACACCCAGCTTCTGCAGGAATCCATGGAGAGCCAGGCTGTACTCTGGGTGGAACTCCATGCACTGTGGGTGGAGGTGCATCAGCTGTCTAAGTGTTGGCCATCAGATGTGCCCAGCTGAATGGCAAGATCCTCCAGCTGTGGGAGGCCATGACTGCTTCGCTGGATTGCATTGCGGAGACTATTGCAGCTGGCTCACAGCATTGGCATCCAGTGGTCACAGCAGGGCATGCAGGACTCTCCATATTTTTTTTTTATTTATTAGAACATCAGTTTAACAACCTTTGAGCCAGAGGCTCATTTACAAAGGTACCTCGTCACAGTGAGGACAAAACAGTGCAAGAAACAAACATCAAGGCAGACAAAAAATCAGAGTATATTTAGGAATCAGCCCAAAATACAGGCATATGTCAAACACAGTATACAACAGGCTTACATGTGTGCTTTACAGAGTAGACAATATACAGTAGTTACATGGAGCAGCATGAGCATGCTCAGGGCTTGGCGTCTGGTGACTCCAGTGAGGCAGACACCACCCAATGCCATCCCCATCCCCAACACACCCAGCAGCAGCCTGTTTGGTAGGCTGGACACACCCGTGAGGACCCAGTCATGTTCTCAAGCATCTACCCCTGCAGATGTCATGTTGACCCCCCTGTGACTGTTGGTAACAACACCTTGGCTGCCACTGATCAGGCGTGGCCACCCCCGTGGCCAAGGTGAGTCGTGGAGCAGCACAGAAGGCCTGACAGGTGCGCTGCCCAGTCCTGTCAACTGCTGCCATTGCCAGGCACATGCAAGGCTAGCTGTGGCCTGATCCACATGCCGTGGCACATGCGTGACCTGGGCCACTGCTGCTTGTGCTGCCTGTGGGTTCTTTGGGCCATGTGTGGGAGCAGTGGTGCCAGACTGTGTGGCACAGGCTTGATGAGTGCAGCACTGTGTTGGCATTGTCTGTGTGCCAGTGCATAACCTCTGATCCATGCCACTGACTGCACAGCTGCAGTGTCTGTCCATGTCCCTGCTTGCACTGTTGTGTGTGCTGCTGTCTGGTGCTGTGGGCCCTGCTGTGCACCCTGTGGCTGTTCTGCTATGTGTGCATGCATGTACGGATGTTGGTGTACACACTATGGCAGCTGTGTCTGCCTGTCTTTCATTGTGATTCCATGCTGTTGTCTGCTTGTGTGTGGCTGTGTGTTCCCCTGTGTGTCTGGTGTGTGTCTTTGTGTACCTGTGTGCTTGCAACACTGTATGTCCATGCCTCTGTGTGTGTGTGTGTGTGTGTGTGTGTGTGTGTGTGTGTGGTGGTGTGTGCCCTGTTTCCCCTGTGTGTTACTCATCTGCAGTTCCTGAAATGCTTCTCAACGATGGTATCATGGTGCCTTCTGACCCGTGCCACTAACTTGGCATCCCTCCAATCCATGGGTGGCTGCCCATTCCCTTTGTGTTGTTCCTCACCCTCCTCCTCCTCCTCAGTGCTGTCACCCTCATTCACCTGGGCAAGTATCCCACGGTCAATGGCCATGCTGTGTAGCATGCAACAGGCCAAGAATATGCCACAGGCATTCTCAGGGCTGTATTGTAGGGCACCAACTGACTTGTCTAGGCAATAGAAATGCATTTTGAGCATGCCAAAGACACACTCTATGATGTTGCATGTCGCACTGTGTGCCTCATTGTACCTTTCCTCTGCACCATTGCTGCTGGGGGGGTGAGCAGCCATGGTCTGAGGGGATATGCACTGTCACCTGCGGGATGGTCTAGTGTACCCCACCCCCCCTTGGGGGGTTCTATTAATGATGCCCGCAATCGGGCTCAGTGCGGTCCACTGGACCACCAGGGATATTGGACTTGGGGGGGGGGGTTCTATTAATGATGCCCGCGATCGGGCTCAGTGCGGTCCACTGGACCACCAGGGATATTGGACTTGGGGGAGTTTCTATTAATGATGCCCACGATCGGGCTCAGTGCGGCCCACTGGACCACCAGGGATATTGGGGGGGGAACTATAGTGATGCCCACAATCGGGGCACATAGAGGTCCACTGGACCACCAGGAATATTGGACTTTTTTTTTATATTACAGGAATGCCTGCGATTGGGCTGCAGGGGGCGTCGGTCCCCGACGGCTGCTGCCTGGCAGGGTGCCAGGTGCAAGTCGTTGGGGATCGGCGCACCTGCATGCTAATGGCATGCAAATGGGGCTGTAATGAGATGCAAATGGCCCCCTGTGCGCCTTGCATATATTATGGCCCCATTTGCATGTCTCCTTTTGAATATCGCAGATGCAGTGCATGGTGCAATGGCACTTGCGCCAGCGCATCTCCATGCTCCACTCTGGCCACTTGCGCTGGCGCAGTGCCACTGCGCCATTCACAGTGGGGGTGGCCAGGGTCCGATATTCAAAGCTGTTGCGCCATAGAGCAGCTCCATTGAATATCGCCCAGGCCACACCCCTGCACAACAAAGTTGAGCTGTGCCCAGGCTTGCGTCACAGCCTGGCGCAGTTTGAATGTCCCGACCATTGTTTCTAATTTGTTTATGTATGTAAGGAGAGTGTGATAATCAGGGAAACAACATTTAATTAATTTGTTTTATTTTTTATTTAAGGTAGTTTTATTTTTAGGGCCCAGCTGAAGTTTTTTTACAGTGTAAAGATAGCAGCCACGTTTGTGGTGGAAGATCAGGTCTGGCTGTAGGGGGCTAACTGAAATGCCTGTGCTCCAAATGCCCATTGATCTGGGTTCCAGACTCTTCACTGCTGAGCAGTCCTTTTTTTTAACCATGTGTAAACCATATTTTTACACAGAAATAAGAGCCAATCAGATTACATGATTCTAGCCTACAATTTTATAATCAAGCAATAAGGCATGACAGGGTGTGGTATATCATGGGATATCGTCATGCCTCAGGTGGTTGGGCATGAGGCTGCAGGCCGAGTGTGTCCAAACGTCTGAGAAGTGATGATATCCCATGCTATACCACACCCTGGAGTGACTTATTGCTATTATGAACTGGGTTTAAAGTTTTAAAAATTAAAAAGTAAAATAAACCGGTTTTAAAACATTTTAAAATGAGTTTTTGGGTGGTGTAGGGTCACATTTTGATAAAATAGTTCTTTAGACAGTAGGCGGTGCTATTATACTGGTAGTTAATAGAGGTGGGGCTGTGTCCATGTGAACTTATCTCTCTCTCTACATCCCATCCGGATGTGAATTGTGGCTATTTTAAAGAGGTTTCTGTTCCTTTGTCGTAGCAAGCAGCGTGTAAGGGATTTGTGGAGCTTCCTGTTTTTTGAGGTTTTTTGTTTAAATGAAGAGTAAAAAGCCATGCACTGAAATGGTGTGCCAATGCCACGAGTCAGCGCGGAGAAGAGAGTTGTGGCTGGGGTGAGAACGGGCAGTACATTGGTAAGGAACCACATGGAGGAGTTGCAGCCGCTGTGTTGCTCGAGCTCACTTTGTTTTTATTTGCTACGGAAAAAAAGACTCACCCATTACTGTCAGTCACACATTGCGGCTATTAAAACCAAGTGAGAAGCTATGACTGCAACTTCTGTGCAGCTGCCCCTCCCCTTGCTAATGGATTGATTTGGGTTTTTTTTTTTTGCATCTGTGGTTGGCTGCAGTATATAGGAGGACATGTTCTGTGTAGGCAGACTTTTGTTAAGCTAGTGAGGGATCTGGGGAATGCTGCTAACGGAGGAAATTTTGTGAGTGAGGAGGCTGGTTGCCGGAGCTTTTTTAAAGCCATGATGATGTAGCCCGATATCATCATGGCTTTAAAGACCTGTCAGCCAATCAGATTGCTGCATTTACGATCCACAGTTCATAATTAAGCAATAAATCACAACACGGTGTGGTATATCATGGAATATCATCATGCCTCGGGTGTTTGAGCATGAGGTCACTGGCCGAGTGGGTCCAACCACCCAAGAAGTGACAATATCCCTTGATATACCACACCCTGGAGTGCATTATTGCTATTATAAACTGGATTCAAAGTTTATAAATAAAAAAAATGAAAAAATCTGTTCAAATGTTTTAGAAATTAGTTTTTGGGATAGTGTAGGAGTACCATTTGAAAAAATAGTTCTAGTAGGGTTATAGTTGGGTTTCAGGTGGTGCTGTTATAAACTTGCATTGCATAGTAGGACCAAAAGACTGAAGCAGTGCCTGTAGCAATCTAGGGTCTATAGTGTAGAATAGGAAATTGTTTTATTGATTTCAACCCGAAGTTGAAACCCTCTTGTTCTACTTCTATTCAGAGAGCCTGCTACTGCACAGTGACATTTTGAAATGGTGCTGAAGCATCAGAAGGCTCATGGAACCATCATGACAGTTGACTTCAGCAAAGCACATATTTTAATACTGCAATGGATGCTGAAGTCAATAAAGTATAAGTTTAATAGACATGAGGGCTGAAACTAAGAAAATTGACTGCCTGAATGTCGAGGAGCGAGACATGAGCATGCCCCTGTGCATATCCTGTTGCATATGCATAGGTGTGTCCAGTATTATGGCTCAACTTTTTGACACTGTGATTTCTGTAAGTTTGTGTCCTCATTTCTAATAAACTCACAGTTTACCAACTTCAGAATTCATTACAGTATTAAAATACTGTATGTGTTTAGCTGAAGTCAGTTGTCATGACACTCCACAAGCCTCATGGCATTTGTCACTGTACTGCGATAGCTGGTGGTCTGAATACAAGTGGAGAAATTAACTGATCTAGTCAACTTTTGAGGACCACAAGCAAGGAGTGAGGGGTGAGTGACTCACATTGGGGGAGATGAGTAGGATGTTCCTGCATACCACACTGAGGAACTCACAGTGTCTTATACACTCTGGTGCTGTTCTGTGAAGCATGGCAAGTATTTTTGTAAGCGCTACTGCATGCAGTAAATGGCTGGCAGAGTGCACATCTCTAATAAGAGTGAGAGAGATGGAGATGGTAAACCAGCACGCAGCAACGCTTCCTTGAAAGGAAGCTTTGTTGTAACGGACCAAAAGGACTACTAGCAGATGTGTTTTTTTGTTTGTTTCTTTTTTTGCTGTTTTGAACATGCACTTGACCGTCGTTCCTCCCATTCTTTCCAGCAGCTTACCTTGTGCTACCTTCTGTGGAGAGGAGCAAGGGACTTGGGGAACGTTGTGATCAGAGAAATATATTTTTAGTCAGGATCCTGGTGGCTGGACGTTTTTTGAAGCCGTGAGTATGTAGCACGATATCATTATGGCTTCAAAGACCCCTCAGCCAATCAGCTTTCTCCATTTTCAGGAATTGGTTCATAATCATTTTTACTGAATGGATTCTACCAAATAAAGACATCGGTAAATTCTTCCAATTCTCAAGGTCCTTTTTGATTTGTATTACCAAGGGGTCTGAAATTGCTGAAATCAGTCTGTCCATATTATTGGTCAACAGCACCCCTAAGTAGGCTACAGAGTCTGTTTTGATAGTGAAAGGACTTTGGGATGGATCAAGTAAGCATTAAACCATAACAGCACATCGTTCTACTGTGGATTTAATCCATAGTTGGGAGGGGTTGGGACACGCTATCATTATCTGGGGAGTGAAAAATATGAAGCAGAAATTAAAAGACAATTGTCTAACAGAGTCTCCTATAGGAAGGTTGACAGCGACCCTGCAGAGGTAATCAGAAAGAAAGCAGCAAACTTTCTAAATGAATCATTGGCAGCCGGGGTGATTGGTAAACAGGAGCACAAATATCTGAAGACAGACAGTCCAGTAAAACCTGTCATATACCAGCTTCTAAAAATCCACAAAGACTTGTCCAATCCAATAAAGACAAGTTTTTCATACTGTGTAAAGGAACTGCCATGGGTACTACATTTTGTCCCAAGTCTCGCCAACTTGTATGTTCACACATGAGAAGAGCAACATGACTATTATCAAGAGATTTTCCAACAGCATGTAAATATATGGTGTCGATATATTAATGACAGTCTGATTATTTGGACAGGGACCCAGGAGACTCTATATGACTTTGTACAATACTTGAATTCTGTGGATGGGACGTGGAAATTCACATGGGCAACAGTACACAGGCCATAAAGTTCCTAGATCTGCCAGCCTTCAAAGAGGGCACCAAACTGGCAAGCACCATATATCCCTAACCCATGGAGTGTAATACTCCACTGCATTTTGATAGTTGCCATTCCATGAGCCTTGTATAGAACATTCCAAAGGGACAGATGCTACATGTCTGCAGGAACTGTAGCACTTTAAAGGACTTTGACAAGCAGGGGAATGCATGTCAGAACAATTATTAAACAGAGGATATACATCAACAGTGGTATGGAAAGCATATGAAATAGTGAAGAACACTGAGAGAGATGCTCTACTGCATATGAAAGATAAAGAGCAAGCAGAAACCCAGATTACCTTTGTGGATACATACTGTACACAATCAGGAACAATAGCCAATATAATCAAATGGCACTGCCAATACTTACTGGAGACCAGGCATTTGTGAACACTAACCCAATGGGCCATGGATAAGCTACAGATGACAACATGACCTTTGCAACAGTGCAGTGCACTGTACATACAGGCCACCCAAGGAATATAGAATGTGGCTACCTCTGGCCTCCAGTGGCAACTACCACTGTGGAAACTGTGTACATTGTGCCAAACATGAGAGCTGCAGCTATTTTTAGACACCCACACTGAGGACAAGACACCCAAATAAGACCATGTACCACAACAGGTGTCATCTGCCTGCTGCTCTGTTCCTGTGGACTATGATATGTAGGCCACATGAAAAGGAAACTGAAAAAAGAGTGGAAGAGCACAAAGCTGCTCTTCACCACAACAATATTTCTAATGCCATGGACAGACATTTTTCTGAAGCAGACCACGGGTCACCGGCAAATTTATGGTTTATGGGGATTAAGAGGATTGTATTAGGTGCCCTTGGAGATTTTTTGAAGAAACTTGCCCAGCAAGGATGTTTTTGGATTAACTACCTGGGGACTTTAGCACTGCAAGGTCTAAATGAAGAACTACCATTATAGTGCTTTCTGTGATTCTTCACTGCCCTGGGTTACCCTGGAAACAGGAAATGGAACAGCCATATGAACTGGGGTTGTCTACAGGCCGCCAGACCGAGGGGGGGCATAGACACATTACTGTTAGAAGATATACAAGACATGACAGCTAAAGGGGAGGTTCTGATAATGGGAGCTTTCAAATGCGAGATACAGATTGATCAATACCAGCAGGAACATCCACCAGAACTAGACACATAGTCAAGGCCTCTGGAATTCTGCAATTCTGTGGTTGCAGAATTTTCTGCAGAATTTACATCATGCCGCAGAATTTATATAACGCCGCAGAATTAATTGTTTTTGGTGAAGTTTCATTCAAATATACAGTTTTTCCATAATGCCTGGCTCCCGCACCCATCTTGTTTATCCTTAAACCCCTCCTCTACATGTGGTAGGTGATGTCATCAATGACATCACTTCATATTTTAGCTAATGGCAGGGCTGCATTCTGCCACAGAAATGAATAAATCATGCTGCAGAAAACAGAAAATGCTGCCGCAGAAGCCTAGTAGCCGTGACGCAGAAATCAGAAAATTCTGCTACAGGAGGAGGGCCTCAAACAATTGGTACAACAACCCACAAGAGACAGGACTATACTGGATCTAGTACTGACTAACAGGGAAAGGATCACAGATCTCCAGGTAGAAGGTCACCTGAGGGCCAGTGATCATCACGTAGTATGGTTCAGTTTGGCCACTAGAACTAAATAATCCCATTCCAAGGCAAAAATATGGGACTTCAGAGGAGTTGACTTAGATAAGATGGCCAACAGAGTTAAGCTAGCCTGGCAAGAAAAAATGCAGGTGGGGGGGTACAGGCAAAGTGAACAAGCATTAAGGATTCAATACTTGCAGCAACATCCCATTGTGTTAGGGAGAAAAGCAAGAGCAAAAGAAGGAGGAAACCACTGTGGTTCTCAAAAACAGTGGCAAAAAAGATCAGAGCCAAAAAGCTGGCCTTCAGGAAATATAAGGGAATGCAGCAGGACAAGATAGGGAGGTATACCAAACTTCCCTAAGGGAAGCAGGGAAGGCAGGCAGAGGCCCAAACCGAGGAAACACTAGCACAAACAGTAAAAGAAGGGGACAAGACTTTCTATAGATACATTAGTGAAAGGAGAAAGTCCGGAGGGGGTATTGCTAAGATCAAACAGGATAAGGGGAGTGTGTGGAGGAGGACCAAGGAAAAGCATCTATCCTAAATGATACTTCTGCTCAGTATTTACTGAGGAGAAGGTAGGGCAGGGCCCAGAGCTCAGCGCCATGGACACAGGAGGAAGGGAGGTGTGCACAAGTCTCTTCACAAAAGAAAGGGTCCTACAAGAGCTCACTAAGCTCAGGGTGGACAAGGCAATAGGACCTGATGGCATAAATCCTAGAGTACTAAAGGAGCTAAGGGTGGAACTAGCAGAGCCATTATCAGAACTGTTTAGTGAGTCTTTGAGCATGTGAAAGGCCCCAGAAGACTGGCAGCAGGGAGGAGACAGGGAACTAGAGACCAGTCAGTCTTACCTCAGTAGTGGGCAAGATTATAGAGACACTCCTTAAGGAAAGGATAGTGCAACACCTGGTATCCATAGGAGCACAGGATCCAAGACAGCATGGGTTTACAACAGGAATGTTCTGTCAAACTAATCTCATAGATTTCTTTGACTAGGTAACCAGAATGGTGGACCAAGGGGGTGCAGTTGATGTCACCTACCTTGACTTCAGCAAAGCTTTCAATACTGTTCCACATAGAAGACTGATTAATAACCTGGGTAGCCTCTGGGTGGGTCAGAGGTTGGTCAACTGGATGGCAAGCAGGTTGGCGTGCAGAAAACAGAGAGTAGTGGTAAATGGTATACAGTCAGAAGAGACACAAATCACAAGTGGGGTACCTCAGAGATCAGTCCTGGGGCCAGTCCTCTTCAATATCTTCATCAGTGACATTGCAGATGGACTAAAGGATAAGGTTTGCCTGTTTGCAGATGACACCAAGATCTGCAACAGAGTAGATGATCCAGATGGGGTGGACAAAATGAGAAGAGATCTGGAAAAACTGGCAAAATGGTCTGAAGAGTGGCCATTGGGGTTTAACGCAAAGAGTGCAAGATCATGCATATAGAGAAGAGAAACCCTGAAGCTATCTATAGGTTGGGAGAGGAGTCACTGGCAGTCACAAGGGAAGAAAAAGACTTGGGCATCATCATCACAGATGACCTGAAATCATCCAAGCAAACCACTAAAGAAGTAGGTAAGGCTAGAGGGATGTTGGGGGTGTATTAGTAGGGGTATCACAAGTCGTAAGAGGGAAGTAATAATCCCTCTTTACAAGACACTGGTTGGCCCCATCTGAGTTTTCGAGCAGTACTGGAGGCATACCTGCACAAGGACATTAACAAAATGGAGGCAGTCCAGAGAAGGGCAACCAAAATGGTGCAGGGACTGCATCAGAAAACATATGAGGACAGATTAACGGTGCTCAGTATGTATACCCTAGAGCAAAGGAGGGAGAAAGGTGATATGATCGAAACATTCAAACATCTTAAAGGCATTAACAAGGTGAAAGAGTCTAACATGTTTCAATATAAGAAAAATAGCAGGACAAGAGGACACAACATAAGATTGGAGGGAGGCTGATTAAGGGGTAATTTGAGGGAGTTCTTCTTCACAGAAAGCGTGGTGGATGCATGGAATGGACCACCTCAGGAAGTGGTGGATATGAATACAGTGCAGGGCTTCAAACAAGCATGGGATAGGCATAACAGAGCAATACAGATGAGTATGAATAAACAGGTCATTGACAGAGTAAAGGCCTATGGCATATTCATAAAATAGAAAAAATCAGCAGACTAGATGGGCCTTTCAGTCCTTATCTGCAGTCAACTTCTATGTTTCTATGTATGTTTCTATGTCCTGAGTGATCATGAGCCCTTAAAGATCAATCTGTACTTCAGCATGCACTTTCATAATTAAGACATTTTCACTACTATGATTTGCTAGAGAATACACTTTTTTTTCATTTCCAGCGTTCCTTTACAAGGATTGCAGCACATCCTGGTAGTCTATCTAAAAAGCCTGTATAAAACATTTGCCTCTCCTGTTACTCTTACAGTACCATTGTTAATGACATGTAGTTCTTACCATGACAGCGGACTGTGATATCACAAACAACAACTGTGTGGTTAGCAGGAGAGCGTAAGACACATTTTGAAAGACTTTGTGAAATAAGTGCTTCATTATCTGCTTTTCATAGGCCAACTGCAGGAGAAAGTAAAAAGAAATAAAAAATTACCGGAAAACAATAAAGTTAAAACATAATTAGTGTAAGTATTGTGTTTTTAAGCTTTTTATTACAGTAGAGTTGCTCTTTGGACTCTATTCCTCTTTTTTTATTTATAGTTTGAATGCGTGTCATTTCTATTCCCCTCATGTCTACTGTACCCACCCTCTTTGGTTTCCCCTCTTTTGCACCTGCTCCTGCCCAATTTTGCCTTCCACTTCCTTTAACAGTTTTGTGGATATTTAAGCTAAGATTATGAATTAATATATTTTCTAAATTGTAGGATCACTTTTTACTTTTTTACAGTATGTATTACTTTTGATTTTCACTATGCACTTTCTTACTCTCGCTGGGCATCGATTCAGTGCTGCCCACCAGTCACTGTGAATATTCATTCGCTCAGTGAGTATTTTTTGACCAAGCTTGCTGTGGGTTGATTTGGTCTCAGGAAGCTGGATGAAGAAACATCACCTGTGATGTGTACATGTAACCACCCAGTTCCCTGGGGTTACTAGAATCCCATCAGGTTAGCCATAGGTAAGTAGTGGGCAGCTGTGTAAAGGTGCTTATTAGGAGTTCTTTACAGATGACATCATTGTTTACTCAGCTAGGCTGAGCAGAGAATGGAATATGTCATTCAGAATTCTCGCAGCAGCATAAACCACTTTGGAATCAGCTGCTATGGGGCAGTTTAGAATGTTCAAACAGGATTCCAGAGTAGTTGATAGTCAGCAGTAGCATGAAGTGGAACTCTGAGTGAGCAGCAGTGCTCAGAGTGGAAGATGCCTGCCAGTCTCCTCTGGGACTGGGTGAAGGACCTCCATCAGTTTCTCACCCTAGTGTATGAGACCCAGCAGTACCAGAAGAAGTGGTGGAAACCATTTGCCTGCAGGATTCCAGTGGGTCATTTCCACAGAGAAGTGAGAGACTTCAATTTCTGGGGATCCAAGGGGCAATCCCCTGAAGATTCTGAAGAGTGTCAGCTGCCCAGAAAGAAAGGGTATCTGTGTTGAAGCTATGACAAGCTACCAATAAAGGGAAGAGGTGTTTTTTTCCTCTTGTTTCCATGTCTGTATCAAACGGACAAATACAACCACGAGTACAGGTTCATGAGACTGTTCTTGGGGGTTGGTCTGAGGTGTATGTGCCCAGAGATAAGGCTAGAGTGCACCTGTCAGGTCCCCTGCATCACCACAAAAATGCGTTAAATGTTCAAGTTTAAAGTTTGAGAGTCCTTTATCATTCCATGGGGAAATGGAGGCTCATTTAGTGTAACCCAGAAGGAATGGCAAAGACTGGGCATGGGAACGGATTGGGCATAGCCCCAGTTTATTCCTCAGTCAGGGCTAACTGGTTCACGTATGGGCACAAGGTTAACCTGGGCATGTCATCAGGAGGAATTTGTTGAAATGTTGTTTAAGTGTGTGGTAGCTACCACAAGATATACTCTCTTTGGAAAGTAAACGTTCAGAGTTTCCTAGTACAGAGAGATGGACAGTTTGAATGTGTGTGTGTGAGGAAAAACATGTTCTAAAATGCCCAAACAGTTGTTGTTCTGGAAAATAAAGTGTCTTGTTCCTGTGTGTACAGTGCCAAACCTGGGGGATCACCCCTTTCTGCAATTTTTTAACAACTTGTGTGAATAAAGCCATATTACAATTCCATCTTCAGTAGTGGACATTACATCTGTGCTTCCTGAGTGTGAATTGTTATGGAGCCCATTCAGAAGTTAGACCTAGCATAGCCATAGCACCTCTCTCCCAGAACCTGGAGTAAATATAAATGTTATTTTGTACCCTAACCCCCTGACCCCTTTAGACTGCTGAGCCAGGTATTTGCCCCAGTGCTAGGGGTGATGCCTATTGTTATGCCAACTTGTGGCCTGGTTGCCTTGTCTGTGTACAAGTTAGGGGGGTTCCCGGCATCCAGATGCTGCTCTTGGCTGGGGTAAGGGTTGCACACACACACACACTTTGCATGCACACTGCACTACAGGCCACTTCTGCCATGACTGTCTCCATTGCTTTGTGAGGCTGGCTGTTCTATTTAGGGTTTTTTCCATTATGAATTCTATCTGCCTCATCACTGCACTAGAATGGAGAACTGCATTGCACTGAAAAAAATAAAAATAAAATTTGATGACGTTCCATTTCATTTATGTATTGAATTTTGGCGACTGAGTGAGCCTGCTGAGATCAAGGGTCTATTTTTCCTAGGTGACCCAGGATTAGTTACAGATAGCAAAGGCATAATACATTCATCATATACAGTATGACAAGCTAACAACATATTTCACAGAACTAAGTAAAACAGGATATACAAATAAGTGTACATACGTGGATCACTACACATCATAGTTGTACAGTCCAGGGCTAGGCATTAGTTACAAAATCTACATAATAGCCCACAACAGAAGTGCTGCTTATGTTTAGGTGACACAATAGGTAAACATTGTATCATACCATGATAGGAGGAAGCAGACGCTGAGGCGATAAGCTTGTCAGAGTATACTAGTTAAGGACCAGCAAGTTCAGGGTTGCTTTGTTTGGAGGAAGGTGTACTTTAATGAGTACAGGTGCATTTGCTTTTGGGGGAGAGGTGTACTTTTAGTGAGTATTTAAATGAGGGCAGTGAGGGGCAGCTCTGGAGGGTGGAAGGGAGTTTGTTCCAGAGCTGGGTAGTTCTATATGCAAATAACATTTGTCCAGTGGCTGTGCGTACTTTGAGTACTTCTAGAGGGGGTTGCAATGAGGAACAGAAGGTTCTTCAATGTTGTCTGTGCACCACTACATTCTGGAAGTGAGGTAGATGATTGTTTAGAATTTGACATCTGTGATCATTAGAAGTTCATTTCTGTCTGTGTCTAGCTTTCTAGACCTGAAGAGCATAGTCTGATGGTATGAGTTTTTTGGTGTTAAGCACTAGGTGGTTGGATGAGAGCCATTTCACTAGTATGGCAAAGTCATCATTTAGCCCCCTTTCAGTGTCTGCAATATCACTGCCATCCCTATATACAAGAGTGCAACAACTGCATACAGACATGTTTTTGCTTCCCCACAGTTGGATGGCAGTTCTTTGATAAAGACGGAAAAGAGTAATAGTCTGAGTGTGGACCCCTGTGGAATACCATCAGAGATTGCACAACAAGAGAACAGACAGGAGTTCCACTTAACTGTTGGTTTGCCACCTACTAGGCAGCTTGTGAACCATGCAGTTACAAGATGGTCTAACCAAGACTCCCTAGTTTGGTCAGAAGGATTTCATGATTCACCAGGTCGAAGTTACTGCAAAGGTGAACTGCTCTGTACTTCAGAGTAGTGACACCCCCCCTTTCTTTGAGCCTATATTATATTGATCACTTCTGTTAGTATCAGAGGGTAATAACCTGAAAAAGTCAAAGCTCCTGTCACAGGTGATTGCCTCAAGAAAGACTTGGCTTCCTCAACTCTTCCACATTGTGGACAGATTACTCCCTCCTTTCTGCGTGCAGTATGAAGGAGTGTTATCCCCAACAAAGAGTTTAGCTGATTCTTCCTATACAGACTGTCATCCATTAGGACTGGGATCTTTAGTAGCACAAAAGAAAACGCGAAGAATACAAGAACCAGAACCCCTTACAAAGTATCAGTAGGATCTGAAGTACCAGGGTTCTGCTTTTTTGCGGTCTTCTTGTTTTGTGCCACAATAAATGAATGTCTTATTTGCTACTCAATTTCTGCTGTTTTTGTGTATCACTGTTTTGTTTAGTTGGTTTCACCATTTTTTACCATTGCAGCAGGCAGTAAATCTCTGTGCTTTACAGTTCGCCTCCATTTCTCACCTTTACAAGGGGCCTTTTAGGTGCTGGCAGTGTTGGGTTGGTGACGGTCAAAGGCCCTCCATGGTCCTAGAGCAAGTTTGAACTGGTTATAGTGAGGTGGAAGAGGTGCTTGGAGTAATATCCAAACTGCATCCACTTCCTATTATTTTAACTTCAGTCCAACCCGGCTGTTGGTGGAGTGTTGGCAGGTCCTGGGTCCAATTTCTTTCCAATGATTGTTCAGTATTCCCCATAGAAAGGGTGTTTCCTTGCTGCCTTGAAGACAATGCTGGTGAGACCTCTCCTAATGAAACCATCTTTGGATCCAGAACTCTTGTAAATTACAGGCCTGTCTCAAACCTATCCTTTTTGGGAAGATTTTGGAAAAATAAATTTCTCAGAAGAAGCCAGAAGGGGAAGGAAGGAAACATATTCAATTCAGTGCTTTAGAGTAACTGGTAATTGCTATTTTTCTTTTAAACTTAGATTGTGGGCTTTTAGGGACACTGTACTTTCTTTGCTGTCTTTACTTAAAATTGGTTTTAGGCTGTTGAAAATTTAAAACGTAGTGGTGGTGTAATTCTGTGCTGTCTTTAATTGCTGCAAATTTTATCTTGGCTTGTCTGACTGCCCTGTAGTTGGGTGAAGGGTGTTAATTGTCTGGCTTCTGACCTCAGCTACGTGATAACTGGAGGTGGGGCTTAGTCAGAGTTGAGGTAGCAAGTAGAGTTTTATTTTCTCAGAAGAAGCCAGAAGGGGAAGGAAGGAAACATATTCAATTCAGTGCTTTAGAGTAACTGGTAATTGCTATTTTTATTTTAAACTTAGATTGTGGGCTTTTAGGGACACTATACTTTCTTTGTTGTCTTTACTTAAAATTGGTTTTGGGCTGTTGAAAATTTAAAACGTAGTGGTGGTGTAATTCTGTGCTATCTTTAATTGCTGCAAAATTTTCACCCCCTCCCTCCCCTTCCCCCAACTCTTAATTATATGCCCTGTTAAATCTGACTGACAGGAGCTAAACACAGGGTATAGTAAGGGGTGTGAAATAGGAGGGGCATAAGGGAGAAGAAGCCCACCCTCAGCACGACAAGTGTTTTGACTCATTTATTTATTTATTTTTAAACAAAATCATCTGAGGATCAGTAGCAGGATTTTTAGGACAGTAAATTAATAAAAAGGGAACTAGGAGAGCTTCAGTAGCAGACAAGTAATGGAATAGCAGTATAATTGCAGTATAATGTGGGGAGTGGTGCAATGCAGTGGCTGTGGGGCAGCCATATTCAGGCAGACCTTCTGGACACTGAGGTGCTGCCCTATCTGCATGCATCTCTCTGGACTGCGGGATGAGGTAGCCAGACTCAGAGCGGAAGTAAACTGGGTCAGGAGTACCATCACCCCTATCCAGAGACCACCCAGTCCAATGCAACTGCCTCAAAGGATGCTGAGAACGAGGAGCACTTGGATGACAGTGGGCTCAGGGAGAGTTAGAACGGTCAGGCAGAGGCACATCCCAGATCCTATTCCACTCAAGAACTCATATGCCACACTGGCAAATGAGGACAACCAAATAGAGGTACCCAGAGAAGTGGAAGGAAAGGATGTGGAGGTTAGCAAAGGAGGTGACTTCAGCGGGGAAAGCAGTGGACCCCAGAGGAGGTCGAAGCGAATCCTGGTGGGGGACTCCATCATAAGAGGGATCCAGCTAGGAACACAGGAAGGGGAGGACAGGGAGGTGAGGTGCCTACCAGGTGCCACGGCATGGAGGGATGGAAGGAAGATCCTGGGGATCACTGGGAAAGCAAGACGGGAGGGTGAGCTGGATGTCATTATCCACCTAGGTACTAATGACCTGGCAAATGGGGAGCCAAAGGAAGTTCAGGAAGAGTTTAGGAAATTGGGAGGGGTCTCAAGCAAGCAGCTAATTCTGTCACTTTCTCAGAGGTACTACCTGCAAGAGGCAAGGGAGAGCATAGGAATGCATGCACCAGGAACTTTAACTCATGGTTGAAGAACTGGTGCTGTGAGGAAGGGTTTGGATTCATTGGTGACTGGGGACCCACCTGGAGGGATGGAGGTTTGTTCAAGTCTGATGGCCTGCATCCATCCTGGAGGGGAATCCAAGCACTCAATGATAAGTTTAAATGCTACATTGACAAGCATTTAAACTAGCAAAGGGGTGGCAGGCCAGCAAGGAGGGCTACTTGCTCACCCCACAGCTAGCAGTGGAACCAGTGAACCAGAGGAGTGGCTATCTCTTCAAAGCAGTGTGCAAAAGATGGAGATTAGTGCCCAAGAGGTGGATAGGCAGAAAAGGGCAAAATTCAGCAGAAGGGCAGCAAGGAGAACCAGGGATAAAGGACAACCAAGGAAGGGGCTGGGTAGAACAGTGAAACAGTCTAGGGAGGTCAAATCATGGAAAGCCGTGTGCAAATGCCAGGAGCCTTAGCAACATGATGGAAGATCTGGAGGCTGTCATGGTGCAGTCAGACCTGGACATTTAGCCATCACTGAAACCTGTGTACAGATAACCACAACTGGGAGATGGCCATACCTGGCTACAACATATTCAGAAGAGACAGAGCAGGCAGGAAGGGAGGAGGTGGCACTCTATGTGAAAAATGGCATAAGGGCCACAGAGATCCAGGAGGAACAAATGGGGAGAGATACTGTGGGTTAAGCTGGAAAGGAAAATAGGGACACATCCGCGCAGGTGTGGTCTATAGACCACCAGCCAAGGAAGAAACAGATAGGGAGCTGATGCTAGCCATCCAAAGGATGGCAGACAAGGGTGAGGTAGTACTGGTTGGAGACTTCAATATTCCAGGCGTGGACTGAAGCATCCTAGCAGCAGCATCAACTAGGAGCAGATTTATCCTGGACTCCCTTCAGGGTGCCTTCCTCAAGCAACTGGTCATGGAACCAACTCGGCAGAAGGCAATACTGGACTTTGTGCTCACAAACAGGGACAGTGTGATGGGGGTAACAGTGGGGAGCACCTGGGGAACAGTGACCACCAGTCATTGTGGTTTGAAATCACAGAAGAGCAGAACCAAACCACACAAAAACACGTATCCTGGATTTTAGGGGGGAAGACTTTGGGAAAATGGGGAGATACTTGAAAGAGGCATTAAGGGGAATGGGGCAGGAATCAGGGGTTGAGGAACAGTGGACAGTATTTAAAATGGGGATTACAAGAACAACAGAATTATGCATTAAGCGGGTTAGCAAGAGGAAAAGGAAGAGGAGACCATTATGGTTTTCCAAAGAGGTAGCAAAGAAAGTGAAAGCCAAAAAGATTGCATTCAGGCAATACAAAAAGACACAGGCAGAAGGGGATAGGGAGAAGTACCAGGAGAAGCAAAGGGAGGCAGGGAGGTCAGTAAAGGAAGCCAAAGCTCAGACAGAAGAACACATTGCAAAATCAGTGGGTAGAGGGGACAAAACCTTTTACAGGTACATAAGTGAAAAAAGAAAGACAAAGGGAGGGATAGTGAGACTGAAGGGGGAGGATGGGGGCTGCGTGGAGGATGATAACAGTAAAGCTGACATATTGAACAGGTATTTCTGCTCAGTCTTTACTGAGGAAGAGGAGGGTAATGGGTCTGAAGGGGTGAGAATGGTGCAGAAATGGACACAAGTCCCTTTACACGAGAAAGGGTCCTGAAGGAACTGGAAGTAATAAGAGTTGATAAAGCAATGGGGCCAGATGGGGTGCACCCCAGGGTCCTTAAAGAACTAAGAGAGGTGGTGGCTGAACCTCTGGCTATCCTGTTTAGCCGATCACTGGAAACAGGGGAGGTACCCAAAGACTGGAAGACAGCAGATGTAGTCCCCTTATACAAAAGCGGAAACAAAGAGGAAGCAGGATACTACAGACCAGTCAGCCTCACCTCAGTAGTGGGGAAGATCATGGAAGCACTACTGAAGGAGAGACTGGTGGAACATCTGGTTGTCAGTGGACTACAGGACCCAAGGCAGCATGGTTTCACCAGGGGGAGGTCATGTCAGACCAACCTCGTTGAATTTTTTGACTGGGTGACTAGGGAGGTGGACCAGGGAGGGCAGTGGACATGGCCTATCTGGACTTCAGCAGAGGCCTTTGACACTGTGCCACATAGAGACTACTACACAAACTGGGGAATATGGGTGTGGGCAGGACAGTAGTGTGGTGGGTAGGTAACTGGCTGGGTGGCAGGACACAGAGAGTGGTGGTAAATGGCTGTCACTCCACAGAGGAAGAGTGACCAGTGGGGTACCACAGGGATCAGTGCTGGGACCAGTCCTATTCAACATCTTCATCAGTGACATTAGCAGAACCTAGAAGGCAGAATTTCACTGTTTGCTGATGACACAAAGCTCTGTAACAGAGTAGACACACCAGAGGGTGTAGACAGAATGAGAAGGACCTGCAGAAACTTGAAGAATGGTCAGGGGTTTGGCAGTTGAAATTCAATGCAAGAAGTGCAAGATAATGCATATGGGGCACAAAAACCCTGGTACAATATATCAGTTGGGGTTGAGGATATAGCATGCACCAAACAGGAAAGGGATCTTGAGGTTATCATCTCTGATGACCTCAAGGTAGGGAAACAGTGTGACAAGGCAGCAGGTAAAGAAAATAGGATGCTGGGATGTATAGGCAGGGGCATCACCAGCAGGAAAAGGGAGGTCATAATTCCGCTATACAAGATACTAGTGAGGCCCCACCTGGAGTACAGTGTACAGTTCTGGAGACCATACCTATGTAAGGACATAGACAGTGTAGAGAAGGTTCAGAGGAGGGCAACAAAGATGGTGCATGGATTGCATCACAAGTCCTATGAAGACAGGTTGAAGGAACTGAACATGTACTCCCTGGAGGAGAGGAGGGAGAGAAGGGATATGATAGAGACATACAAGTATCTCACAGGGAGGAACAGGGTGCAGGAATACACTATTTTTAAGCGAAAAAGATGTACCAGGACTAGAGGGCATGGGATGAAGTTGGAGGGAGGACGATTCAGAGGAAACATGAGGAAGAATTTCTTCACAGAACGGGTGGTGGACAAGTGGAACACCCTGCCAGAGGAAGTGGTGGGGGCTGAAACAATCATAGGATTTAAGAATGCATGGGATAGACATAAAGGAATTCTGGAGGTTAGGGGTAAGGGGCAACAGACTTCTAGGAAAACATAAACTGAACTTACAAGCTCAAATGGGCAGACTGGGTGGGCCATAGGCCCTTATCTGCCGACACTGTCTATGCATCTGTGAGTCTCACTTGGGGAAATTTAGCATCTATGAGCCATTCCAGTCTGGTTTCAGGCCTCAGCACAGTACAAAGGCTACATCTGTGAAGGTGTTTAATGATTTTTTTTCTGGTGAGAGATTGAGGGAGAATGCTCAGTTGTCATCAGGTTTTGATATGGTGGACCGTAGGATTTGTTATAGGTTGCCTAGAGTAATATGGAGGGACACCTGGGACAGAATTTAGGAGGGTTGAGTCCTCCCAATCCAGCAGGTCTTAGCAGATTGTGATAGGAACTCCCTTACTGTGGCCTGCTTCAGTCAGCTGCAGGTTGCCCAGTGGTTGATCCTGTCCTCCTTGTTATTCACCATATACATACTGCCTTTTAGAGAGGTCATAAATCCAGGAAAGTTGGAGTTGTTGCTGGTGGAACCTGGTCCTCATGGGTCAGGAATGACAAGTCTATTGCTATCAGGTCCATCTTAAAATGACATGCCATTTAGAGTCATTGATAGGCTGAGAATGTGGGGGTCATTGAGGACTAGGACTACAGGAAAGGTCCTGTATTTGCTGTACCTAAATAAAAGACTGAACCAAGAAGTGAAATTTTTTTGCTGTCTAGAATGAGTTGGGCATGACGGTGTACTGAATAAATAACCTTATATGATATGTTACGTTAAAAACTCATTTATTACAATAAAATAAGTAAAGAGTTATGGCAGCATTGCAGCAAAATAACCCCAGCATAAAAGCCAATGTTTCACGAAATCCATTTGCTTTTTCAAGGTGTGGCTACAGGTTTGGATGCACATATTATAAGGTGCCCAGTTTTTTTATGCGCCTCCCTTTCCACCTCCCCCGACCTGCTACTCCTTCGGAGCGCCAGTGCCAACCACCACCCTCTGACACCCTACCACCTTCTACCAGCTCCCTCTATAGCGACCTACCTGAGAGTGGCCCTAGTATAACCCTGTACCGGGTGGGTCCCTCTCCTCCAGGAGGAAATCAACTTTCAGCCCCTATTCAGCTTCTCAGGTGCCGTGGGGGCTGGATCCAGGCTGGCTCCAGGGCTTCGGGTGGTAGGGGCCTCGGGCGCTTGTCATCTAGGCCTTGGTCAGGTGGTGTTTTTCCGTGTTCTAGTGCCTCGCTCACTGCAGTTCTCGGCCATGCATGAAGTGCGGAGGGTCCTGGGACAAGAGCGTGTGGGGGCATGTTGAGGCCACACATCTCCCAAGCACACTCACCAATACGTCCTCAGGTCTCCTGGCTGAACCCCCCCCCGGGGAGGGAGGCGTCCAATGGATGCCTGTGAATCCCCTTCCCCACCGGACTCCGCTCCTGACACCTGGGCTCGGAGCGCAAACCCAGGTCGCCAGCGTGCTGAGTGAACCCCTTGACTCAGCACCACAGAGCCGGCCCCATGCTCCTATTTTTAACATACCTGTAGTGATGTCACACATACTCTATCCATGTAAAAATTACAATTTCTATAGAATTATATATACACACACACACACACACACACACACACATTCTGTATCTAATGCCACACTGGGATTGAGCTCATATCATAAACACTGGTACCCGAGTGCAATACTTGGGGAAGCTATACTCTCCAAGAGTGCCATCCTTCAGATGAGACATTAAACCAAGGTCCCTTCTGCCTTTTCAAGTTGTTTGTTCAAGTGGACATTATAGATTCCATAGCATTTCTCAAACAGAGTAGGGAAATTTTCCTTAAAGAAAACAAAATAAAAATACAACAATATAGAATCCATATCTTGAAAAAAAATTAACCCATACATACAGAAAAAATCAGATTAAATGACTGTGGAAATGAAAAAGAAAAATAACCTTACCCTAGATCATCAAACCCAACAAACAAAACTGGCTCATTGGCACTGAGGGTTGAGATGCTGGATGCCACACCTCACACCATGCCGGCGACCCGGGCTCAGGAGTGAGTTCAGGTTGCCGGGGGTTGGCCAGGGAGAAGAGGATTGAGCACCTGGAGCACTGCTCTCCTCTCTTGGGGAGGGTGGGTTGTGATTCCCTGGCATCAGTGACTCCCAACAGCGGCTGGAGGTGCAACAGCTGGGGATCACATTAGGAAGGGATAGAGGCAATGGCAGATGTCCACGGGATGGGTATGGGAGTGCATCCACCTCGCGCTGGATGTCATGGCACATCCCTGCCTCCAAGGATCATGTTCACGCTCATGAAAAAGGGAAACACCCCGGTGCCCGGGAGGATGATGATGAGCCTGCTACAGCCCCATGCCCACCACCGGATCCTGCCAACCCAGGTCCCCAATATCCTCTGGCCCTCACTCTGCCTGCAAAGATTGGACTGCAGTACCAGCAGTAAGTGGATGGCGGCCCCGCCTCGAGGGGTACAAGCTGAGGGGGGGTGTCATATGTAGGTCAGGAGTGGCAGGTCGGCATTCCAAGGGGACTTAGGGATGGGAGTGTTTCAGGCTAGGTGGGAGAAAGCTGGCAGGTCTACATCCAAGGAAGTTCCCAGAGGTTGGTGACCGGAGGGAAAAATATTTGGTAAAAAAAAAGAGGGGGGGGACAGACTTTGCTCCATTCCAACTCTCCTTGAAAATACCAAAATATATCACATCTGGCAATAGTTACCTTAAACATGAACTCCTCCATACTTATAACCAGTAAATATTTTTTTTTTTCCGAAGGGAAGCAAAATAAATTTTTAAACTATTCTGTTCTTTTAGTTTTGTTTTTCTGAAAGATGCTTCTGTCATTCTAACAATGGAAATATACACTAGGCTGCTTGCAACTGCTGCAACACACATTGACACCATGCCTGCCACAGGTAATACTTTAGGCAGGTAAAGATTACTGTAAGTGTGCTTGTACTACCTCCTGCAATCCAGAGGAAATTTTCCCAACACCAGATTGCTATATGTTAAGGTTCCATCTGTCTGCCAAACATGTCCAGAAACCTCTTGTAGTAGAACACTCTAAGAAATAATGTTCCATAGTCTCAGTCTGGGCCACACAGTCCAGCCTGTGAAATAAGCACTCTTCCATACTTTTGTGCTTCAAATTCCCTTTAACACCAAGACTTCCATAACAGCTTATCCATAACACATTCCATACTTTTCTAGGGACCCTGTTATCTGTGAGCTGAGCCAGTACCATTGATACCTCGGATGGATGATGTTGTTTAGATTCTGGATCTTTTGCATGTAGTTTACCTATGATTTCTTGATATAATTGTAATCTATTTATGAATCTTCCATTAGAATATATATATTTTTTTTTTATAGCAGGGATAGCATAAGTTGAAACCTGTAAATGTGGCTAGTTCTATGGAGCAAAAGTTACCCATTTAGTAAAAAAAAAGATGCAACCCTCCCCAAAACCAGTCATACCAAACAGTCATTCTGTCAAACAAGCCTTCCCTTAATAAAAAATGAAAAAAAAAATAGGATAAAAAAAAAAAAAGATTAATCATATTTACATCTCCATTTTTGAATGGTGAATACATAGATACATTGAATATAATGGCAGAAGACCAAGGGTCTGTCTAGTCCGCTCTTAATAAAATTACCTCACCTCACTGACCTATTGTCCTAGTAGGGGTTTCCCTTCCCTTCTGCCATATCATTACACAATCCCCCATTACCAATTTTTTGGCATATTTGTCCCTTTGCCCTGTCCCAACCATGCCAAAACCTGTTAATGGATGCTAGTTTGTCAGACACACAACCTTCAAGATGGAGTCCCTCCTGTCGATATCAGGGCAGTACAGCAGCAGACTACCTGGCATCAATAGATCTGGTGGATAATATCTCCATATTCTGATCAGCCAGTCTCAACAGAAATTCCTGAGATTTGCAGTTCAGTACCAGGCATTCCCATTTGTTTTGTTTTTATGAAGATACTGAATGTGCAGGAGCACAATTCACTCCCATCATCCCACTCCGGACAACTCTCTCCCGCAGTAATAGGCTCCCATGACAATTCGCACCCCGCAATGATTGTAAAAGAGAATAGTTATAAGTGGGTCTTCAGCATGTGCAGCCCAATAAGCGCAAATTGTTTGTTTTATAGCATGGGGGCCAAGGTAATGTAGAAGAGCACAAAAACTGTGAGTAAAAACCAAATGGTCAGCGCAAGAGTGAAAAATAATAGGAGCTTGCCTGCCCCCAAACAGCCCTGTTTTGTATGCTCTCTTATTTTTCTTTTGTGAGTCCAAGCATTATTAAAAAAAAAATCTTGGACTGTGCAATTGAAATTCAGCATCTCATTTTCAGTAGGGCATTTTTAATGCTGGGGAAGGGGTCATGTGCTGGGAGGCCAGGTGATTTGCTCTTAGCTGGAGTAAAATTTTAACCTGTGATTTCCAGTTTCACTGTTCAGTATTTTAACCCCTGCACTGCCCTGCTTTTCTAATCCAGCAATCCAAACATGTCATCTAACCTAAAATACTTATGTCAGTCTGGCATGACAAAATGTGAACATATCCTATCAAGGTTAGTTGAAAATTCCGCACAGCACTATTACTTACTAATGACAGTGAACTGAAAATGTTAGCCATTTGTTAATATAGCTGTGTGGTTCAGCACCTTAGGAAGTTCCAGTTCCAGCATTACATTTCACATAACTGGCATATATATATATATATATATATATATATATTTTTTTAGTCACTAGAGTTCCAGGGCATCTCTCCAGGGTGCCCATGTGACTACCACTGCTACTCCCAGCCTGAAACCTCCTCTTGTGGACTCCTCCCATCCCCCTTGGCTTGTTGGCCCCCAGATCACCCCTTGGGAGGACCCCACCCATGGTGGCCTTTCTGAGATTAGAGGGACAGCCGCAGGACTGGGGCAGAAGACGGGAGATCTACAGAGGCAGGTCCGGCAGCGGGATGTGGGCGGGTCTCTGGGGTTCCCTTTGCCTCCACTGGACTATCAGGGTTTTTACATAGATTTTTTTTCACCCTGGAGTGTGGTTATGCAGTGGTGTCCAGACACAGCATGCTGACACCCACTGCCGCTCCACCCCATGTTGCTGTGCCGAAGGTTCCTTGCGATACCCCCAATCTCCATCGGGGGTGACTAAGGAGTGGCACATAACCCTGGATCCCTCCCTGGGAAGGGAGAGCAGTCCTCTGGATGCTCAACCCCTTACCTCCCCTACCAACCCCCAGTGGCCCAAGTTTGTTGCTGAACCTGGTTTGCCGGCATGGCACAAGGTGTGGCGTCCAGCACCTCAACCCTCAGGGCCACTGGGCCAGCCATAATTGATATATTTAATATGCTCAGAAAATTGTCAATACTTGCTTTGATGAAAATTAAATGTAACCTTTTTTAATTGAACATAGCTTTTAATTGAAAGTCATCTTTTTCACATGTGTGAAGGGAGGAGATCACGTTGTTAAAACTTATTAACTTTGGTGTGTGGTGTAGGAATTGCCTGCCATCTCATGAACTATATACTGTAACCTGGAAGAGCCCATCATTGTAGCAAAATCTGAAAACCATTCAGATATATAAGTTTGGTCATTTGCTTGGAGACGGTGTGTTACACTGCAACACAGGAGACCCAGGTTCACAGGCAACCTCCTATATTAGGCGAGAATGGGCAAGTTGGTTCACGGCCAGGTCAGACTAACATCTTCCACATGCTAGCATGGCAATACACGTGGCAGCTGACTCACTTCTCAGCAGATGCCCTTTCAATATCTATCACACCGTGGTCCATTGAGCTCACCGGGAATGAATTAATGGGAGCAGAAATGAGGAGGAGTGAATTGACGCAGGAGTGAAGTGTCAGAAGCCAAATGTCAATGAGTGAATTGTGGGGCACGTATTGTCATGTACCCTAAATGTTCTAGTGACACTTCAATGGTAGGAGGGTCACCATATGTACCCCTACTTGGGCAACAACCTGATCAGAGCTCCCACAGAGCAGGCAGCAAGGAGCTTAGCAGATAGGACACTGGATGTTCTGGAATTACATGGCTAGATAGTGAACAAGGGGAAAAGTTTCCTTGTGCCGCCCAGAGACTGGAGCCCTCAAGCGCTTATTTCCAGACAGATCTCAAGAAGGTGTTCCTGCCATTGAAGAGAAAGGAAACCTTAATTCAGGAGATCCAGTTGCTGAGATCTCAGAAAGTCATGTCCACTCACAGGATCTTTCAGGTGTTGTGATTGAAGGCAGCAGTGATAAAATTACTATCATGGACAGGGCTTCATGAGAGACCACTACAAACTTGAATATTTTCAGTTTGGTCTCTAGCATTTGGAAAACTACTATGTGCCGATTTGGGTACTCCTGCTGGTCTGCCAATCTCTGTCCTACAGGAGATGATGCTTATCCGAGATGACAGTCTTCTGGCTGGGGAGCTGTGTGGGGCCAAGTTCCAGTACAGGGGACTTGGAGTTTGTTGGAACAGAACCTCCAGATGAATGTTCTAGAATTGTGGTCAATATTGCTAGCTCTGACACATTTTCAGGACCATTTCCAACATCAGACTTTGAAAGTATGCTTAAACAATACAGGTACTTAAAATCAGTCTTTATGGAATTTAAATGAATTCCCTCTAATATCTGAAAATAAATACTGTAAATTCTTGTTCCCTAACAATACCAGAGGAGGGAATATAACTTAGGTAGGTAAAAAAAGGTAAAATAAATGTTTTTGTTATATGTACAGTACCCATTTTTGCTTGGAACATTTCCAGCATTTCCATTGCAAAACATCTGTGTCCATAATTCTAATTTTTCAGTCCAGTTTAATAATGGTAAATCTCCTTTCCTACATTTGACTCCTAAATTTTTGACAAGGCATCCATTAATTCCTATCCCTGCTACTTTTACCTTTTCCTGAAATGAATTACCTAATCACAAGCAAAAACTTTTCTTTTTATTTATTTTTGACTCTGGCAAAAAAGAGAATGAATCAATAACTTGAGTTCAATAGCTTTCTCAACCAAAAAAATGTTATGCTTGTGCAACTGTAGAACAACGTTTGTGGCTGTCTGCACTCTCTTCCAGTAGGAATGACCACCCTGTAGGGATTCTGAAAGCAAGGAACCCTGTAAGAGTGTTCCACCCCTAGAGGTGCTGCAGGAAGGGTCCCTTGGCTAAAGGTACCTTAGGAAGGAACCCCCTGGGAGTAGAGAGGCGAGCCATTGGAGGAGGAGGGGAGGATGGTGGGGCAAAGAGAAAGTGCTTCAGATGCAGGCTGGAAGGAACTGCTTATATAGTTCAGAAAGTAGGCATGGCTGGTTGCTCACCCATTGAACTTCAGGAGGAGCCTTTCAATCTAATGGTTTTCTCAACCAGAATAATGTAATGCTTGTGTAACTATAGAACAATGTTTGTGGTCATTCACACTCTCTATTCCAATAGGAATTACCACCCTGCAGGGGTACTGAAAGCAAGGAACCCTGTAAGAGGATTCCACCCCATAGGTGCCACAGGAAGGATCCTTTGGCTAAAGGTACCTTAGGAAGGAACCCCAAAAGAGTTGTAGCAGCGATCCATGACTAAGAGGTAGAGAAGCAGACTGACAGCAACAGGCAGCTTAATGAAACATAAGTGAGACACACAAGTTAGCAGGATGGCACCAATAATAAGGCTTGCACTGATGACAGCAAGGGGCTTCCTAAGGAGAGAGGGAATGGCTAGTAGGTCCACTATCCATCTCCATCCAATAGCGAAATCTACTTATGTGAGCTAGTGAATATTCACTAAACTAACTAATATTATGACCTGCAACATGGAGGAGAAAAAAAAATCGCTTTGAGGAGGACATCTTTAGGGATCCAAGGTCGAGATCACCTTCCCTCCAGGCTTGGGATTGTATTTTGTGATGGCTCTGCTACTGCCATTTAAAAACCCAAACATCTTTCCTTCAAACAGAGTGCATGGGACAGTTGAGAGACCTGATTTCTGCAATAAACTCTTAGCAATGGAGCGGGCCATACATAGTAATGCAGAAAATATCAAGTAATATGCAGCAAGTGAACACTTTCAGTAATGGTAAGGTCAGATGCAGTAATGCAGGGAATAACTGGCAATGAGCAGCATGAGAAACACTTTAGCAATACAGCAGGCTGTAACAGGCAATAAGCAGCATGGTAATTTAGTCAGTGCAACTAGCTGCCCTGTCTACCAATGAGTGACAATTAAAGGTGACATAAATACCTGGAGGATTCTTGTGGCGAAGGCAGGATATGACCATGAGGTAATGAGCTACGCTGGGCCACAGCACTCCCAGTCCTCCACCATAGGAAAAACAAAGGAGCTGCGGTAAAGTGCCATGATCCACACGCAGATTTTGAAACTAGTTTACAGTAACAGCTGTAGCTGAGCTGACCTCTGGAGTATGATGAAGCAGTGTACAAATAGTGAATAGCATCCAGCAGTAGCTGAGTTTAATAAGCAGGGGACTTTGTAGGCGAGGGCAGTAGTACACTGAAACAATGATATATTGCTTGGTACAACTGCAGCTAAGCAGATTTGCTATGGGGCAAGTAATACAGAAGTGCATTAGACTCTGGTTTGAGTCCCACTGAATACAAATAAGCATGTCTGAGCAGATTACAAACCCCAAAGGGGCAGTAAACATGCTGAGCTCCATGGGCAAAGCAAAGGTGATGATGAGGCAATTATGACTCAAAGGTCAAAAGAGGTACACACATTTGTACACAGGGAAGGGATATGGGGCTATAGGTTCTGGGGTAAGGGAGATAGGGCATCAGGTTCCAGGGGTAAAGGAGACAAGGTAGCAGTTGCCAGGGGTAAGGGAGACAAGGCAGCAGCTCCCAGGGGGAAGGAAGACAGGCAGTAGTTTCCAGGGGTAGGGAAGAAATGGCAGCAGTTCCCAGGAATAAGGGAGACAGGCAGTATGTTCCAGGGAAAGGGAGACACAGCAGTAGGTTTCAGGGGCAAGGGAGACAATGCAACAGTTCCAAGGGGAAGGGAGACAAGGCAGTAGTTCTGAGGAACAGGGAGACAAGACAGCAGCATCCAGGGGCAAACAGGACAGGCAGTAGGTTCCAGGGGCAAGGGAGACATTGCAGTAATCTCCAAGGGAAAGAAAGACAGGGCAGTAGGCTCCAGGGGTAAGGGAGACATTGCAGGGAGTTCTAGGGGTAAGAGAAACAAGGTAGCAGTTCCCAGTGGTTAGGAAAACAAGGCAGCAGGTCCCAGGGCAAAGATGGTATATGAACATGAGGTAAATAAACACGGGGCCATGACTCTCCACTAGAACCCTTCAGGCCTCCATCGCAGGCAAAACAAAGAAGCCACAGTAATGCGCCATGACTCACGTGCAGAATAAAACTAGTTAACAACAACAGCTTGTAGCTGAGCTGACCATGGTAGAAGGAAGCAGATTGAAAACCGCAGAAGAGCTGTTCACAATTAATGTTAGGTACAATGCATGGAAGCTGGTTTGAGTTCCATGGAGAAGTAATAAAGAACTAGACTAGACTCAAACTAGATTCTACCAGCAGGGGCTAAAAACAGGACAGCAGAGGACAACCAGAATGATGCAGGGCCAGTAGGAGCTACAGATAATAAAGCATAGGTCAACCAGAAAGATTCAGAGACAGCAGGGACTAAAGACAGGATGGCATAGGACAATCAGAATGATTCAGGATCAGTGGGGGCTAAGGGCAGCATAACAGAGGGAAACCAGAATGAATCAGGGCCAGCAGATGCTAACTTCACAGTACAGCATAGGGACCAGAATGATTCAGGGCCAGCAGGGGCTACAGACAGCACAGCACAGCATAGAGTAATCAGAATGATTCAGGATTGGCAGTGGCTACGGACAGTACAGCAAGGGGTAACCAGAATGATGCAGAGCCAGCAGGAGCTACAGACAGGACAGTATAGGGTAACCAGAATGATGCAGGGCCAGCAGGAGCTACAGACGGGACAGTATAGGGTAACCAGAATGATGCAGGGCCAGCAGGAGCTACAGATGGGACAGTATAGGGTAACCAGAATGAAGCAGGGCCAGCAGGAGCTACAGACGGGACAGTATAGGGTAACCAGAATGAAGCAGGGCCAGCAGGAGCTACAGACAGGACAGTATAGGGTAACCAGAATGATGCAGGGCCAGCAGGGGCTGCAGACAGTACAGTATAGGGTAACCAGAATGATGCAGGGCCAGCAGGAGTTACAGACAGGACAGTATAGGGTAACCAGAATGATGCAGGGCCAGCAGGGGCTGCAGACAGTACAGTATAGGGTAACCAGAATGATGCAGGGCCAGCAGAAGCTACAGACAGGACAGTACAGGGTAACCAGAATGATGCAGGGCCAGCAGGAGCTGCAGACAGTACAGTATAGGGTAACCAGAATGATGGAGGACCAGCAGGAGCTACAGACAGGACAGTATAGGGTAACCAGAATGATGCAGGGCCAGCAGGGGCCACAGACAGTACAGCAACGGGTAACCAAAATGCTTTAGGATCAGGAGGAGCTACAGACAGTACAGCACAGGACAACCAGAATGATTCAGGGCCAGCCAGGGTTATGGACAGATATTCACAAATAAAATGAAGTGCGATTACATGCTGATTAAATACAGCAGTAGCTGAGCTAAAATAATGATAAAGAAAGGGAACTGGTAAGGTTGTACAGGCTGAACAAACTGTTAAACATAATGAAGAATGTAGCAGTAAATCCCCAAAGAAGGGAAGGAAGGAGCAAAGCAGCATGTTAGGAGCAAGGAATAATCAGAAGCAGCAGCAGAGATGGAATGGGAACTGAAACAAACAATTGCAGGAAACTGAGGGTGGATAGGTAGGCAGGAAAGCAGCAGGCTGAGCTGAGCAGACAAAGGAAAATGCAGGGAACTGAGGGTTTGCTAAATTGGTGAGGAAAGGAGCCAGAGCTCAGGCACAGGGCTGCAGAAGGGACAAAAACAACAATTAGAAACCTGCAGCACAAACTAACAATGTAGACACAGACACTAGGAAACTAAAACCCCCAAAGAATTGGGGATGGAGCAAAAGCAGTACATTGTACCTGTAGCTGCAACAGGAATGCAGCAGTACGTGCTACAACTCCCTGAGAGAAACAGCCGAGACCAGGTGCAGGCCATTAAATGAAAGCAGCAGCAGAGTGTTGGAATGGGAGCTGAAAAATACAACAAATGCAGGAAGACAGAGGATGCCAGGTAACCAGGGAGGAAAGGGAACCAGAGCACAGCAAAGGAGCAACACAGCATAAATAAAGGGGCGCTAGAAAGCCCCAAAAGAAAAACAATACCAAAGCACAAATGCAGTAGAACAGAAAAGCATCACACAAGGAAGCACACAGCAGCCACAAGCAAAACAAATACTAATAAAAGCAGGAGAGACACAGGATCACAACCAACAGAAACCAAGCAGAGCCCAGTGCACAAACCAACCGGGTGGGGGCAAGGCCCCAGCAGGCCCAAAGTGAGGAGAGAGACCATCAGAGCCTCTGACTGACAAAGAGAAAGTGCTTCAGATGCAGGCTGGGAGGAACTGCTTATATAGTTCAGGAAGAAGGCGTGGCTGGTTGCTCACCCATTGAACTGCATGCGGAGTGTTTGTTGGCCAAATATAAACAAACATCATCCACATAAGCAGTAATTCTCATTTGTTTTACAGTCAAAGGGGGGTAATGGCATATATTCTATGATCATATATGTTTCAATAATGGATCTAACAAAAAAAAAACATAAAGCAACGGCTTAGCAGACACCCCTGTCTAACATCTACTTTGATGGGAACTAATTTACCAAACACACCATTTATAACAGGTGTAACTGCAGCTTCTGCATACAGTGTCTTAATCCAAGTTATAAAGTCATAAGGAATACCATAATGGGATAATACAGAATAAAGATTTAGTGTATGGTTACCCCCTACTGTGTATGGATTTCCAAAAACGTACAGTAATTTTCCTGTTATGGTACAGTTGAAAGGTCACAAAAAGCTGGTATGGAATCATGATTACCATGGTTATGGATATCATACCATAATAACTTTTTGACTCTGAGCTACCATCTGATTGGTTAACAACATGGCTCACAGCATAGAACTCAGGGAACATGGCAACTTCATTTAGCGAGCGCTAAATGGTGGACAGAGTCAGTTTGGACACAGACAGCCATAGACATCTCAATGTTACCAAACTAAACATTACTTTTTTTTCCATTAAAAAAAACTGTGCTGGACTTCCGGTGACATCATGGAGTCAGCAGCAGCTTGAGTGCATAACTCCTCTGTCCTAGTCCATAACTTCTCCTCCATAACTAACACTTTCACATCAGTTTCTGTAGAATGCCTGGAGGAGACAGAAGAGATGAGGGCAAGTTCAAAAATAAAGCCAGAGGTCATTCCCGGGGCAAGGATGGTAAGGGATTCTCTCAAGATGTTTTCGGCCATCGCAGATCCTCCTTGCCAGCCAGCTCACAATTGCCAGATTACGATACCAACAGCAAGGTCGAGCAACTGTCTCGCATCTGATTTGAGACACTTATGAAAGAAATCAAATAATCCCAGAGTGAAAATAAAAAATAATTCAGATCCCTCCAGCAAAAGCTCACTGCTATGGGCACCCACCTGACCCACATCAAGGATCGGGTCTTAGCCACTGAAGATGGCACCACACAAATTACCAGAGTGCTAGAGGCCTTACTGGTCCACACCAGTGAACTTCAGGTGAAATGTCTGGATCTGCAGGCCGAGCGAGCCCATCGCTCTCTCCAGCTGAAGCACTCCAACTCAACTGCCCACTGGCACTCCATTGTTTTTAAGCTAGCCACCTTTAGAATGAAAGAAGATCTGGTCTGCCGGGCTTGGGCAAAGAAAGAGCTTCGATACTTAAATAACAGGCTCTTTCTAGACCATGATTATCCCCAAGAGATTCAGCTCCAGTGGCTCCAATACTTAACCCTGCTGAAAGTACTTAGAGAGAAAGCCATCTGCTTCCAAATGTCTTATCCTGCCAGGCTTCGCATTTTCTGGGATGATGGGGCTAAACTATATTTTACGGCTGAGGAGGCATTCACCACAATGAGAGCCAAAGGACTGGAGATCCTGGAGGAATGGAACTCTCGACATGGAGTACGGGACCAGGGGTGGCAGCCAGTTCAGAACAGGAAGTGTACCGGAGGTAAAGTGCTGACACCCACGGAAGCACTGCTCCAAATCCAGCATCTCCTTAAAAAGAGACCCAAATTGGCTGAAGTGACATCCTGGGTCTGTGCTGCTGTTTGGGTTATCTGACACAATGCAGTGCTTATTTTACAGCTCCTCAGGTACTTTCCATTGCCTCTGAGAGTCGGATTTACTCGCCCCCGTACTATTGACCACTGGCTTCCGCGTACTGTGGGCCTCTGCTTGGGGGGGATGTGTTTCTGCTCTCCTCAATGGTGACACCATGTGACCTTTATGGTGCGCTTTGACCCCCTCCATCTCAGTGCTATGTACTTTCTCTTTAATGCTTTCCACCTGTTTGTTCTGGCCATTGATGGGGGTCTGGCGTGAGCCTTGCAGAATGCCCTTCAAATTCAGTTCTATTGTATATCTTCAAAAGTATATTTCCCAAGTGACCTGAGTTGTTCTATATTGTGCCATGTATCACTGTGGATATATACAGCTGCTGAAATACATGGACTTGTCGTGTTGTCTACCTCTTTAACTATTGACTTTACAAGACTGGCCCGAACTTTGGAGGTTATTGCTATTGCATCTATTTACCTGATACTGAGCTGTCTGGGTAATTCTGCACTTAAATGTATGGCGCTAGCTTTGGACATACGGTGTCTGCAATTTAATGAATGCACCTCCCCCCCCCCCCAGCCTTTTTTATTTCAGGAGCTTCGTCCCTACTGTGGGTACAGTAAAATGTTATTGCTGTTTAGTTGAGCTGAATCATGTTCCAGATTGTATGTGTTGGTTACTCATGTCCTGCCTAATGTTTTGTTAGCTAATGACTGTTGTATCACTTTGGCATGTTTCTGTATTTTTATATGGCCCTGGCTATGAGACTGCACATCTTATTCTTGAGGGGATACCTCCTACAGTAGATTAGATTAATATTTCACCCTGCCCTCCCAGAATATTGGCATTTCCTGGTTCTAATTGGTTCTGGGACAGAGGACCTATGATGGAAAACTCCTGCATGACCCATGACTCATGCCTATACTGGCATGTCCAATACAGAGCCAATGTATTTGATTCAAGAAGAGGGCTCCCTACTTTGGGAGCATTTTTCCCCCTCTTCTTCCTCCCCTTACTACTCAGGTGGATACAGGGGTCAATATGTGTATTTGACCTCCAACCTTAGAAGTTATTAACCCTAGTTCTAAGTTATGCCCTGTTGGCAAAGTTTGTATTTTCTAGTTTTGGGCCCCAAAATATGTTTCTATTACCACACTGTTTCACATTATGGTCTGGTTACTGTGCTGTTTTATTCTGTATTTACAATGCTCCCATAGGAAAGTGCTATATCACTGTTTTTTTAAAGATGGCTACAGGACTTAGTATTTGCACTTGTAATGTGCATGTCCTATCTAGTCCTATAAATCTCAGCAAGGTATTTACTTTTCTTAGGCACTCAGGAATGGATGTCTCACTTTTACAGGAGACACACTTATCATCCCTAGAGCATAAGAGGCTGGAAAGACTGGGTTTTTCTCAGGTTGTGGCAGCTTCCTATATAGGAGGGTGACATAGGGGAGCTGCCATATTGATCCCCCCCCCACAGTACCCTTTGAATATCTTGATAAATTAGTTGACAAGGTGGGCAGATATGCCATACTGAAAGGAAGGCTTCATGGTTCCCTAGTTACCATTGCATCTGTTTATTTTCTGCCAAAAACAGATTTGAAAACTTATCAGTCTTTTTTCATGTTAAGAGCGCAATGTGGAGGACACATTCTTTGTGGTGGGGACTTTAATCTGGCTCTCAACTTTAGGGTAAACAGTACCTCACAGGCCAGAAGGGATAGTAAACTTGCTAGAGAGGTGTCCCAACTACTAAAGGAGCTAGTGGTGGTAGTAGTACAGTAGTAGTAGTACAAAGATTTATTTTTATTCAGGATATGGAGCTTGTTTCACATCTTTAGGCCGAAGCCTTTTTTCAAGATGGTCCTGACAATTTCTTTTCAGTATTAAAATCACATCAGACACAAAATACATTTACAACATTCTCAAACAATTTCCAGTTTCATAGAAAAATACATTCACAAATGTCATGGACAATAACAATTCACAGATATCATAAATATGTAACATACAAGTTTTAAAATTAGCATGTTTCCTGTACCTCAGTTAGGCTCTTCATCTATTGCACATACATCTAACTTTCAATTCCTCTGTTAACTATTTTGTAAACAGGGAAGGTTTATATCCTGGTTTCTTTTTAATAGAGTTAATCAAGTAACAGTTTGAGGCATATACTGCCCTAAATGTCATTTGAGTGAAACAGTTTTTAACGTTTGGCCTGCGAGGCAATTCTCCATTGTTTCTTAACTGATATTTATGTTTAATGCTTGTTCCCTCTATTTTGTCCATTAAATGTTTTGGTTCCCCTGTCTTTAGGAGATTATGTGTTTGTGAGGCCACTACTAATTTTCTCTTATTTTCAGGCATTATCCAATGTGTTTTTTGGTACAGTTCACAGTGGTGAGTTTTAAAATCACACCATAAAATGAACCTGGCTAGATTATTATAGGTAACATCTATCTTTTTCAAAAGAGTATTTGTAGCCATCCCATATATGTGGCTACCATAGTCTATAGTGGGGATTAGTAATTGGTTTACAATTGTTTTTCGCATCTGGATGTCTGTACAAAAACTGTTTCTTCGAAAGCCCCAAGTTTTTTATTTATTTTATTTACCAAATCAATTATATGAACATCAAACTTCAAACCCTGGTCCACCCATACCCCTAAATATTTGTAGTGGGGAACCTGTTCTAGTGTTTCTTGTTTAGATGTGAGTATATTTAATTCCTGGGTTTTTTTTTTTACCCTTCTGAGATGAAAAGAGATAGGTTTTTGTTTTCCTACTATTAAGTACTAACTTTGATAGCACTAACCAGTTTTGTAACCCCAAAAAATGTGCTCGATGACCCTTTTCAACCTCACTAGTATTCACTCCATGAGCAAATAGGACTCTATCGTCCACATATAATTTGATTTTTATTTGGGTAGTAATATTCGCCAAATCATTTACATAAGCCAGAAACAGGGTCGGGCCCAGAACAGACCCTTGGGGTACCCCCCTAACAACTTTAAGCTGCTTTGAAGTGGCATCCCCAAGATGAACCTGTTGTGTTCTTTCTGACAAATAGGAGGAAAACCATCCTACTGTTTCGGAGTCCAGGCCAAGAAGTTCCAGTCTTTGAAGTAAAACCCTGTGGTCCATGGTGTCGAAGGCTTTGGATAAGTCCATGAACACTGCGCCCACCACCCTGCCCTCTTCAAGTTGGGAGGAAACCAGATCTATTAGGTCGGCGAGTGCGGTGTCCGTGGAATGACCCTTTCAGAAACCTGATTGGGAGTCCGAAAGTAGATGGTATGTCTCTAAATAGTTACTTAGCTGTTTTTGTACCAATTTTTCCATCACCTTTGACACCGTGGACAACAGTGCTACCTTGACACCTGGAGGTTTTTAAACAGTACTACGAAAGACTATACCTTTTATCCCCAAGTCCACTCTAGCTATTCCAGGCCTGACTACCTACTTTTGTCGCAGGAGCATATGGACATGGCAATTAAATCTTGGATTGGGAACTTCCTTCTATCCCACCACGCCTGTTTTTCTGAGAATTAAAATTGGTGACGTTAAGAAAAATACCTTATGGAGATTTAATGTGTCCCTATTAAGGGACCCAGACACATTGCAACTGATCAAAGATACTCTTAAGCAGGCAGTGGCAGAGAATGACTCCCCTGATATAAGCCCAGCTGTACTTTGGGATACCCGCAAAGCTCTGGTGCAGGAAATATTTATAGAAATCTCAGCCAGGAAGAAAAAATTGAGAGACCAGCACTAAGAGACCATCAACGCTTGTATTCAGGTCTTGGAGGAGCACCAGAAGCTTAAAATTTGTAAGTCTAGAGCCCAAGAGTTAAACTCCCTTAAAAGAGAGCTAAACAACCTTTTAGACTATTATGTCGTACAAAAGTTATTATTCCTCAGACAGAGGTACTATGATGGTGGCCCTATGGCTTTAAAACTTCTAGCAGAGAGATTGCGTGCACAAAAAAAAAAAGTGACCATAGCCACTATAAAGGACCACATCTCTCAAACCCCACAGCATTCTTTCCCAGCCATTTCCAAAGCATTTCTAGAATTCTACACTTGGCTGTATTCTGCCCCACTCTGTGCTCCCCAAGAAGAGATAGTGTCCTTTCTGTCAACTTTAGATCTCCCCTCCTTATCTCAAACCCAAGCCTCTTCTTTAATCTCCCTTATTTCTGTGCAGGAAATAGAAACTGAAATTAGTGCCTTGAAAACAGAAAATTGTCCTGGCTTCAACGGCTTTCCTGGAGAATTTTACAAATCCCTCAAACCTGAGGTATCTCCTTTTTTGCATCGTGCATTCTCCTGTATTTTCTCCCCACAGGGAATGGTCCCACCATCCTGGAATTACACAATTATTTCTGTTATCCTGAAGCCAGGCAAGGACCCCACCCAGTGCTACTCTTATCATCCCATCTCAGTTTTAAATACAGGTTATAAAATACTGGCAGCCATTCTGGCACACTGTCTGAAACATCTGGCCCCCCTTATTAGTCCATCAAGATCAATGTGGCTTTATATCTGGCTGACAAGCCCAAGACAACATACGGAGAAGTATTTATTTGATTAAGCAAATTCAAAAATCTGGCCACTCAGCTACATTGTTAAGTCTAGATGCCCAAAAAGGCATTTGATAGAGTGTCGTGGTCTTTTCTGTAGGGAGGTCCTTGCTGGTTTTAGTTTCCCCTCTACTTCTGTAGACACTGGCCTGGATATTCAAACTGCGCTCAAAACTGGCGCAATAGTAGGAGCAAGCGCAAACCAGTTGCGCAAATGCGCAACAGGTGCGATATTCAAACATGAAGCAGAGCAAATAGCACAAGCAACCAACGTCTGAATATCGCACATACTGCGCCATCGCGCAACCAGGAAGGAGAAGCTGGAGACAAATGTTGCGCCATGGCTAAATCCATGAAGCTCAGCTGAGCATTCCAGGAGCTGCTATAGCTGCAAGCACAGCCCCCAAAGCAATGGAACTGCACATCCAGGGAGGCAGGCTGGGGCCCACCGCCAGCCATGCCACACATGGGCACAGGAACACACTGCAGAACCCACACCACACCGGCACACCCAAGCACAGCATCACTGGGGTGGGACGGATGATCCACGTGCCCATGGGGACAAGCCAACAAAGCATAGCAGAGCCCTGACACCCCAGCACAACCACTGGTAGGCAGAGAGTGCCACACACACAGGGGGTTAACAACCACAGTGCACATCAGCCCCCCGTATGCACAGCACACCCTGCACCATGACCCCAAGACACCACCCATGTGCAGTGACTGGCACTGCAGGAAACACCATGCATCCCCCCTGGCACACGTCAACCCCATGCTGCAGAGAAGCATACAGGCCAGACCCACCCTGTGCACCCAGCAGTGGGTGGCAGCAGGCAACAAGACCAACAGAAAGTCAATTCCATGCTGGAGATATCCTCCCCATGCGGCGCACCACACACACACACACACACACACACACACAGGACCATACCACCCCAGGCGGCATGCACACCACTGCAACTGAGCACCCATAGCCAGCTGCAAATCAGAGACCAACACAGTATTCATATCAAAATATAAAGGTATATTTAAAGTTTCAAATACTAAATAACCAAAACCATAAACAACAACTATTTACAAGGGGGATGGGTACAAGGTAGGGGTGTTCAAGGGTAGGGATGAACAACTGGGAGAGGAAGGCAGGGTGGTAGGGATGGGAGAAGTGAAGGGATGTGCCCCTAAGGCCCAGCTGGCTGGTCATCCTCTGCCTGGTGCTGCACTGTCGGTGGCGCTCCCTCCATGAGGCCATGGGGCCTGATTGACTGAAGGATGGCCTGGTTCTCAATGGCCACCTGTGTCAGGCCCGAATGTCTTGCGAATCCCCCGGAGAACCTCGAGGCCTAGGAAAATGGGAACACAGTCAATGGCTGTGACTGACCACAACCCTGAACACCACCCAACCTGCAAGCCATATAGCCCAATGTCCCGCACCTGTGATGGCATGCACCCACCCACAGTGAACATGCACATGGCCATCACAAACAGGCGGCACCAGCTATGCACACCACCGCCCACACACACTGCCCACGTCAATCACAGTACAAACTAGGCTGGCAAGTGATGTGGCAATGTGGTGCGATGCCAGTTACACAGCTATGTGCCCAGTGCATGCCTGGACCACCAGTGATGCATACACAGATGTGCCGTGATACTGCACTGTGATGCAGGTCACCTGTGTCATGCCTACATACATGGATACATAGACAGTGTCGGCAGATAAGGGCCTATGGGACACCCAGTCTGTCCATTTGACCTTGTAAGTTCACTCTGTTGTCCTATAAGTCCATTCCCCCTTACCCCTGACCTCCAGAATTCCTTTATGGCTAACCCATGCATTCATAAATCCCATGACCAAGTCAGCCCCCACCACTTCCTCTGGCAGGGTGTTCCACTTGTCCACCACCCATTCTGTGAAGAAATACTTTCTCATGTTTCCTCTGAATCGTCCCCCCTCCAACTTCATCCCATGCCCTCTAGTCCTGGAACATCCTTTACGCTTAAAAATATTGTTTTCCTGCACTCTGTTCCTCTGTAAGATACTTGTATGTCCCCATCATATCCCCACCTCCTCCCCTCCAGGAGTACATGTTCAGTTCTGTCAACCTGTCTGCATAGGACTTGTGATGCAATCCATGCACCATCCATGTCGCCCTCCTCTGAACCCTCTCCACCCAGTCCATGTCCATCGTAGGTATGGTCTCCGAACTGTACACTGTACTCCAGTGTGGGGACTCACTAGTATTTTGTATAGTGGATGTATGACCTCCCATTGGTTGTGTCCCGCATGGCTGGTGGTCTTGCCCCCAGCATGCAATAGCATCCATGAAGTAATGATACTCACACTCCTCCAGCAGCTGGGTCTGGCGCTGCTGCTGCTGCTGCTGCTGGGCGCTACACCCCGGCACGGGGCCCTGGCATGTCCCGTCACCCTGGCCCTGTGTCCTCACAATCCGCCTGTGGGAGACATATGTTGAGACAAACATCAGTGTGACTCAAAAGCAGAGTGCCCCCTGCCCCAGTGAGAGTGCCTGCCCAGCCATAACCATCCATCGCACAGCTGCACACACTGACACACCTATGCACAGCCACCCAAGCACACACACCCCTACAGAGAATATAGGTGCATAGATGGTACACTCACCTGGCCTAGGCACCACGCCCGCCTAGCGCGTGAGCGCAGCCGGCGTCAAAGTTCAGACTCCCTCCGGCGGAGGTCACTGTGCAGTGCGGCACTGCTCAACAGACCGGCCGGCCAGTGACCTCCACCAGGTCAGTGGCCACTTGCTGCCACACGTGGGTCCTAGGCATGGTGAGGGGGGCCTCACCATACAGTGCCTCACAGTGGGGCTCCACCAGGGCCACCAGGTTGGCCACTTCAAGCTGGCTCCAGGACACCGCCCTCCTCCTAGCCATGGCACCAACTTTACAGCAGGCAATATGGGGCCCCGCTGCACCGTAACCCCACGTGGAGTTGTTGCATAATAGACCACCACAGGCTCCAATCGCGCTGTTCGAACAGCGCCGTCACTTTACATGGCGCTGTCACCGGACAGCGCAATAGGGACGTACACATGGCATGCCAACAGCGCCAGGGGTCAGAGGGCATACACAAGGTCACGGCAATGACGCAAGGCCACGACAGCGCCATGGACGATAGGCATCCCGCGCGACTGCCAAGCTGAGCACCAGTGCCACAGTGGACTATCGCGCAGTAGTGCCACAGCGCCATATAGTGCCCAGTGCTGTGGCGCCACTGGCACAATGGTGGCCATGGCCTGAATCGCCTCGGCGCTCCAGCGGGTCTGCAGCGATAGGCGCGTCACATCAACTGTCTGGAGCATGCGCCAATGTGGTGTGTACGCAGCCACAAACCTGCGCCATTGGCTCAGCGGACCTTCCGTGTGCGCCAAAGCGCCAACACAGCGATATTCAGCCGACATATGCAAATCATCCGATCAGCCATTCAAAGGCGCAGTGGCGTGATTAGCATGTCATTAAAGTTGAGCCACACCTCATTTGCATGTGTTGCTATAAAATGCGACTGTGGGTTGTGCTGGCCAGATTTGGTTACTGCAGGTGAGAGGTGAGTTACATGCTGTGGATGCTCAGGACAATGCTCATGGGCAGAGGATGATAAAGGCTGAGGGCTGAGCATGAAAGGGCACTTAGAAAGGGACAAGGGCACCCTTTCTATCAGTATCTGCCATGCGGAGAGGAAACGGAGGGGGGCTTCTGCACCCCCCCGGGCCGGCAGCTATGCTCATGGGGAAATGCTGTCGACTGCACAGTGACAGGTGTCCACTTCCACCCATACAGAGCACCATGACTGACCAGAGCCAAGCTGAGGGTGTGGACGGCGGGCGTAGGAGGAGGCCGAACTTCACCACGGCAGAGACAGAGGCCCTCTTCCAGGCCTACCTGGAGGATGAGCCACTATTGAGTGGACGGAGGGGCACCCCTCAGGAGTGTGCAGCTGCATGGGAGGGGGTAGCTCGGGCGTCAATCTGCACGGAAGCCACCAGTGCTCCGTGCAGGAATGCAGGAAGAAGATGGGGACTGACCGCAGGAGGCTGAAGGAGAAGGTGGCAGCCTTCAGGGTGGCACGTGCTGGCACTGGTGGGGGCCCACCAGTGGTGTTGCAGCTGACCCCTACAGAGGAGACACTGGTCGCGCCATGCAGCCGAGTGCCATTGCGGGCGTACCAGGCGGAGGATTCCAGACAGGTGGAAGCCCATCACTGCACGGTATGACATGGTGATGTTGTTGGGGGGCTGTTGTTCACATGCACTCACATGTACTCTCTTTCTGTTACAGATCCTGTTCGGTCTGCAGGAGACGGTGGTGGTGGTGGGTCCAGACAGTGAGGCAGAGCTGCTGGACGTGGAGGAGGAGCATCACCTCCGCCACCAGCCTGCAGGCACTGCAGCAGCATGCACGCTGGGCCAACAACTCGGTGTCAGTGATGTACGGGTGCAGGGGTGCACAGCCTGTGTCACAGCAGTCTGGCATGCAGGTATGCCAGCATGCTGTGCCTATGGCAGTGGCACGCACCTGCACCATTGATGATAGCAGGCCTGCAATGGGCAGTGATAGGTGTGTGTCCCATGACGGACACATGGCAGGCCAGCACATGCCCCTGGGCCTTCCTGGTTCACACCTGTGTACCAGCATGCTTGCACAGTCCCAGGCTGTGCCTGTCAGCACTGGTGGGGCAGCACGGTGGCTGTGCAGGTGTCTGGCACTGTTGTCAGCACGGAGGTGGAACAGGTGGACCTGGGGCTCAGCAGTTGGAGGCGGCAGCAGCAGTTGCACACCAGGTCTGGGGTACAGTGTCAAGCAGTGGCACATGTCCACCCGCCCATCCGCCCATACCTGGTCCTGGCGAACAGCGCCACCCTCAAGAGGTGCTGTACCAGGACCCGCCCATACCCTGGGGGTCCTGATGCCATTGGGGCACAGTACACCATTGACGCCAGACACCCACCTGCTGCAGGACTCCGGGTACAGCTGCAGGGGCGGGTTGCAAGGTCCGTGGAGGCACTGTCTGTGTCCGTGGAGCGGCATAGCAGGGAGTGTGCTCGGGACCGAGCCGAGCTGGTCCTTATGCGGACGGATGTGACCGCTGCCATTGACAGGCTGACCCAGGCAGTGGTCTCTGTTGCGGACGCATTGGCCACACTGTCAGGTGCCCCTGTACCACACACCCCACACAGTGCGCTCTCCACTCCCTGTTCCCGGCATCGTGCGACACCAGGCCTGTCGACGCCGGGTTCTGCTGTGGGCATCCCGAGCACCCCTGGTGCAAGTTTGTTTGGCAGGATGCAGACCCCTGTGCGGGCAAGGTCACGTTCAGCAGTGGGACCCCTGGTGGTGCACCAGCGCCACCCGATGTGGCCCCTGCTCAGCCTGCCAGTGCTGCTGGGCCACGGCGGGGCCGCCCACGCATCCGTGGTGGCCGTGGGACAGTGCTACCTGACTGAACTGTCTCCCAGTGCAGGCCCTGTCTGGTGCTGCCCTGTGTGCAATGTGTGTCATGGTGGGCAGTGCACTGCTGGGTGCTCTGCTCACCAAGCTGAACACGGACCACCTGCACACTCTCCCAACTGCTGTCCACAGGTGCGTGTGCATGATGATGCCTGCATTGCACTGTACACACAAGGTGCAAGGTGCCCAGGTCCCGACACACATTACATGGACAGTCCAGGTGGTGGGGTGGTTGGTGGTGCTGTGTGGTGGCAATGTCATTTCCGAGTGCTGTGCTGCTGCCCATGTATGCTGCCTGGTGTGTGTGTGTGTCCATATGAGTGCTCACCTCTCTGATGGTGTGTTGGTATGCCTGGAACCTTCAACTCCCTGCCTTCATGCACGGTGTGTTCCCTGTGTGCCTGTGGTTTGCGCATGGACAGTGTTGCCTGCACATGTCCCCTTGACTTACCTGTGTTGGGCGTAGTGCTCTTCTGCAATGGTGTCCCGGTGCAGCTGGGCCTGCCGGGTCAGTCGCGGGGTCCCTCCGTCCTGGGGGCTGCTCATCACCCACATCACGGCGCCACTGGCGTCCCATCGCTGTCCCCTCTTGGACCTGTACGGCTATCCCATGGTCTTTGGCCATGTTGTGCAGGATGCAACAGGCCAGGAATATCCCACAGGCCTTTTGGGGCTGTACTGTAGGACTCCGCCGGAGGTGTCCAGACATCAGGCGTGCTTGAGCATCCCAAACACTCGTTCTATGATATTTACATGTTGCGGCATGTGCCTCATTGAAACCTAGCTGCGCTGGGGTCGTGGGGCGCCGGTATGGTGTGAGCAGCCAGGGACGGAGTGGGTATCCGCAGTCACCTGTGTGGAGATAATGGAGATCAGTGTCATGTCAGGTCCATATTGCCCATATCCTTGTGTGCCACTACCACGGCACCTGTGTCATTCCCACCCTTGCACAGAGTTTGCATTCCATACATGTGTACTCACCCACTAGATGACCTGTGGGGATGTTCCCACTCTCGAATCGATGGCACAGTGCAGACTGGTGCCATATGAAACATCATGTGCTCCGCCGGGTGTGTGCACAGACATTGATAATCGCCCAGTGGCATCACACACCACCTGGCAGTTGACACTGGAAAAGCCCTTCGGTTCCGATAAGCCTGGCGTCGGGGCCAGGTGGTGTCTGAATAGCCACATGGGTGCAGTCTATGGCCCCTAGCATGCCAGGCATATGTGCTACCCTGTGGAACTCCTGCATGTTTGTTTATACGCTCTGCCGGTGCTGGGGAAATGGATGTACTCCGCGGCATGAGGCAGCAGTGCGCTGAGGATTGGGTGAGGATGCGTGACATGGCCGACTGTGTAATGCCTGTGGTGTCCCCTGTCGGCCTCTGGAAGGTGCCGGTGAAGCAGGCACATGCAGGCTGTCACCTTGGTCTCCACGGACAGAGCATGACTCCGTCGTGAGGGTGCCTGCATCACATCACTGCACAGCTCGCAGAGCCGTCTCCAGTATTGCCCTGTTCAGGCGGTACCGGGCCACAATCTCGACATCTGTGTACAGCCTGCAAGCTGATGCGGCACGACATCACCGCTGTGGGGCTACCGCCAAAGGCCCCTCCGCTGCCACGCCCCTGCAGCATGGTGTCTCACACCCCTCATTACAGCTTCCATGTGGAAGCTGACACTATCCATCTCCTGGCTTCTGCCCCCGGCTGCTGTTCCTGTGTTACCCCGCTGCCCCCACTGCTGCTTCCACTGCACCGGCACCCCCACTGGCCTCTCTGTCCTCCTGGACCCACTGTCCCTCTCTGCCCTTCCAGCTCCTCTCTCTCTCTCTCTCTCTCTCTGTCTCTCTCCCCAGTTTGCGGCCTGCTAGGTTCTTCGCCCGCTTCCTTGAGCCTTTTATTTTGGCTCAAATCCGGCATCACACAACTTCCGCTGCTACCTTGCGCATTGCGCGCAAGTGTTCGATATCGCATTGGCGCATTTTATGCATGACCTCGCCTTTGGTTGCGCATGCCTTCATTTCCATTGCGCTGTTGCTCAGCATGTTTTCAGTGGCGCAACTGGCCCCTTCTGAATATTGCAGAATGGCGCATTTTTGGAGTTGCGCACGTGCAACCCTGTTGCGCATGGCGCAACCCTTTTGAATATCTGGGCCACTATATTTAAGAACTATGAAAAACCCTGAGGCTTTATTAGATCAAACGGACATATCTCAGACAGTTTTCCTTTGCAAAGGGGCACCCGTCAGGGTTGTCCACTTTCTCCCTTATTATTTTCTTTCTATATTGAACTATTAGCGCAAATCATACGACTCTCCCCAGACATCTCAGGCATCTACCTTGCAAACAGAGAGCACAGACTAGCACTCTTTGCTGATGATGTCCTGGTTTATTTGAAAAACCCAGAGAGCTCTCTCCCTGCCATACTTCAAAAACTATCTACCTTCTCCCATCTTTCTGGATACTCCCATAACACTCAGAAAACTGAGGTCCTTACTTTTAACTATACAGCCACCCCTTCATTCGCCAAACATTTCCTATGACGTGGGATTTTACCCGCTTTGAAATACCTTGGAATTAAAATACCAATTGACTTGTCCCAGCTATTCAAGCTAAATTATACCCCACTACTTTCCCATATCAAACATGATATATGGTGCTGGAACCTTCTCTCTCTCTCTCTCTCTCTCTCTCTCTCTCTCTCTGTCTCTCTCTGTCTCTCTCTCTCTCTCTCTCCACCAGAGTTCAGGCTCTTAAAATGAATGCCTTACCTAAACTGTTATATTACTTTCAGTGTGTGCCCTGTGTGATTTCTATTAAGGAGCTTTTGGGCTGGCAAAAACTTCTTTGCTCCTTTATCTGGCAAAACAAAAAGCCACGTGTTAGGCAACAACTTTTAATCCTTCCCAAAAGTTGGATAGCCTGGCCCTACCATACCTACCTTTTTACTGAGCATCCACCCAAATGAGATTAGTCCTTCTTTGGGGCAATTTTTCCTACCCTGCCCACTGGAAGATAATTGATCTCTCCAGACCCCTCCCCATCCCACTTATAGCACTCCTTTTCAACATGTCTCAACGTCAAAATATTCAACCCCTTCTTCCCAGAGAAACCATAGTGATTTTGGAAGGATGATAGCATGGAACTCACAATAAAACCTTTAGGCAGTTATTCTGGAGATATCCCTTTTTTCTCAACAACCTATCCTTTACCCCTTCCCGCCATGACCCCGGTTTAAAATCCAGGCTGTAAGAGGCTTTGTTGCACCATGGCAGACTCTCCGCCAGGATGCAATTAACCCTTTTGAACATGACAGAGAGATATTTGAGTGGCAAGAGAAAGACAGAATCCATTTTTACCATATTAGAGACTATATTACTACCTAGTCTCGGATGGTGACTTCTGGGGAAATCCTTCCCTTTAGTGCAATATGGACTTTCACTTCAGGGGAAAGGGATATATCACATTTATATAGAGCCTTGATTCAACTGCAATCTCATATTTCAGACAGTTTGAAGTTAAAATGGGAACTGGACTTACAAGTGGGTTTGCGGGGAGGATATCTGGCTCAGGACCTGGCATGGTACTTGGCCTACTACATCCTCACCTCTTGGGGCTTGTTTTTTTCTAGTCCCTTCCCTGCTGGCCAAGAGGTTTCAAGGCACACCTGCCATATGTTGGAGTCACTGTGGCATAACAGTTGCCACCCATGCACGTCTTTCTCCTTTGCCCAGGCCTGACAACCTTTTGTCGAGAGGTTTCTCAGCATATGTCCTCTCTTTTTGGTGTCTCTGACCTATTTATTCCTCTACACCTACTACTGGGCTTACCCTCCAGAGGTCTATATGGTAAGAAGGCCTTATATTTGTGGGCTATTCTTTTGAGGGCAGTCTACAAATCGATTACTAATCGCTAGTTGCAGATAGACCCACCCACAGTGAATGAATGGACGGTGATTATCCAACATATACAGAACTTCGGAAGAATATCAGTTGGTCTACAGGACAGAGCCACCCAATTCACTAACCATTGGACTTGCTGAGACCTTTACCAACATAATGTGTAAGCTGATTGATGTCAGAGGAGCAGGGTTGCTTCTTTATTTATTTGTACATTTATTTATTCGCTGCCAGGCTTTAAAACATTTCTGTAAGATTTGTGCATAATCCATTAAGGCCCTGTGCCATCTGTCACGTTCTAACTATGTTGTTGTATGAATTAGGAGCTTTAATACCAGACCGTCTTGTATTTTTATTTTCTTGATTTCATTTCATCATGTCAGAGTTTGTCAGTTCTACCTATTGAGATTATGGGTCCTATTCTGATTATTTTATTTTGTAGTTATTTGTTTCCACAAAAGCTGGTACTTAATGTGTATCCTGTTTTATCTGCAGTCCTTTTATTTGTATGTGGGTTAACCTAATGTGTACACAGAAATGTAATGTTACTTCTGAGCATTGCCTGTTTTATTCTGATATATTTCAATAAAGAAGTATACATTTTTTTTTAAACTGTGCTGCTGTGCACCATTGGGACAACGCGTAACAGACTCTCAGGACCCCGCAGTCTGACTCACGACGAGGTGCCGGAGCCAGTGGCAGCAGAACCAATTAACCAAGGTAACCTACAAATCTAGAAAAAACTGCAAAAAAGGAAAAAAAAACATACACTATATAAAACAGTGTATGGCTGGCCATCCACAAACACAGTTGTTTCCATCTCAGGAAGTTATGACATCACAGAGACCGCTCAAACTTTGGTCTCCATCAATCTTTATTTAACCAGGCGAAGCATCATTGAGGTAACTCATTTTCAAGATGGACCAGGTCAAGGATACATAATACAATACACAGATACAATAAAAAGCAATTTCACAAACCAAGACCATTCAAAAAATAGAATGAAGGGCAGAATTATACACAGTACATTATAATACATAAAAATACAGTGGTGTAGGAGTGCAAAATGGAGCCAACAGTCCATAGATGATGCAGAGTCAGAGCAATATATGTACAGGGTAAAACGGCTCTAGAAGTGTAGAGATGGCCTGTTACATAGTATGGAACAATATAATACAGTACAGGTGAACTGGCCTGGAGGCAGGTGCACACCAAGGAAAGTGTTGGGGGTTAACCCAAGGAGAAAGTAAAGAAGGGTAGGCAGCAGGAAATTAAGAATAATCAGGAGGAGAAAACAGAAGGCCAGCAGGCCATGGGTTAGGAAGTGCAATTACAGGATTCAGAGAATGCTTGGTCAAAAAGCATTTTAAAGGTTGTAAATTTCACGTACCAGGCTAGCTTCAAGGTCTTTTGCAGATTGTTCCAAAGAGAGAGGAGAGAGTAGCTGATGGACAATCTATCGAATCGAGTTCTAACTTTGGGGATTGCAAGGGAGATGTACAAGAGACTCCTCGATGCATAATTTCCTGTAGGACAGATAGAAAAGCAGACCTAAATATATTGAGGGAGATTTTTAGTTATAGCAAGGTATGTCCAAAGGGCAGCACATTTTTGGCATCTGAATTTGAGTGATGACCAACCTACCAGGGTGTACAAAGAGCGGTGGTGAGTGAAGCAGGAAACTCCAGTTATAAATCTTATTTCCCTATGGTAAAGGACATCACTTTTAGAGAGGACTGAGCTGGGTGATTGTCCATGAAGCATGTCTGCATAGTCTAGTAGTGGGAGAAAGGTTGCTTGAACAAGTCTGGTTTTGGCTGCTGTGGTGAGTAGATGTCTAAGACAGAAGAAAATGCTGAGTCGCTGTTTGAGTTTTTTAGTCAGTTCCTCAATGTGGTCATAAAAAGACAATTTTTGATCTATCCAGATGCCCAGGCACTTGAATTGGCTATGTATTCTAATGGTTCACCTAGGAGAGTGGTGGTTGGGGGTAGCATACCCATGGTAGGGGGCTTGAGGCCTTTAGACAAGGTATAAAGAGCATAACCTTTGTTTTCTTGGCATTAAGAGTTTTAATTAAAGTAAACTTAATTGGAGTTTATTAAACTTGGATTGGAGGTCCAAACAAACTGTATCGGGGATGGCCGAGCGATATAGAGGACAGTATAATCCGCAAAAAGGTGAATGTTAGCAGTTTTAACATCGGCATGTATGTTACTTATATAGATGGCGAAAAGGAGTGGGCCCAAGATGGATTCCTGAGGGACCCCTCTAGTTAGGGGTTTTAGGGGGGAGAAATCACCTTCTGCTTTAACCTGTTGTAGGTCTCAAGGACTCTGTGATGTCATCACTTCCCTCGATGGAAACACAGCCTTGTTGTGGATGGTCACCCATTCACTGTTCTATTTATTTATGTGAGACCTTATTAAAGGCCTTCTTTAAATTGATTGTTTGAGGTTTCTCAGATGCCTTTTTCACATAGTATGCCATTAGCAGCCAGATGTTGAAGCTGCAATTTGTTTTGTAAAAAAAATCTGTCATAGTCATTTTATTGTTATGTTTTATCAGCGCTTAGTGTCTGGCTGCCTTCCAGTTTCTCTGTGTGGCCACACCCCCAGAATGATGTCATATAAGAGAGCTGTCAATGTTTTACATACAGCAATAAGGAATTCTGGGTAATTTATAAAGTTGCATTAAATGTGCCTTACTCAGAGGTACAGTCCCGTATATTGGTAGTGGTGGTGAGCACCTAATATGTAAATGTCCATAGCAAGGCATGTGTGTAAAATAAGACACTGTTTTCCACTTTCCTTACTGTGAGATGCAGTCCCATATTTCTGGAGTGGTGTCAACGATATAAGCTCTTGTATGTTTATTTTCAAAACAAGGCATTGTGCATACAGTATCCAGTTACAAGACTTTTATACTGAGAGATGTAGCCTCCTATTTCTGCAGTGAGCACAGAAATATAATAGCCCATATGCTAATTTACATAGCGAGGCATTGTGGGTAGAGTAAATAGCTTATTTTACTATCTGCAACTAAAAACTGACAGTGCCCCTTTAATAACTTCATTTCCCTAGTATGATGTCACAGTTGGGGTTGTAGCACTGAGAAAAAAGGGGCATGTTATGCAAATGAAGCACAGCACCAAAAGAAAAGGATTTTTTTTTTCATGGAAAACAGCAGTATTTGGCAGTTTGAATGGTAGGAGACTGATTCACAACGCCTACAGGTTACTACTCCCATTTGCTATAGCAAACCTCACAAAAATCACTTTAAATTAAGCAAAAGAACACATCCTTGTAGAGAATACCTTCAAGCTCATTCCATAACATCCCTAAGTATTAGTACGTTTTCTTGTATTTTACGGTCACGAATAGAGCAAGTTAGGACTGACTCATTTAGTTCCTTTGCTGCTGTTTGCAGATGGTTACACTAAATTTTGGACAAAATTTTCACTTCAGAATTTATTAATTGGTCTCCATTTCCTGAGATCTGCTTTATCTCCCTTTTTAAACAAAAAAAATAGGAGTGTTGTATTAAAAGTCAGCCAGTAAGACTTTGAGTCCACTATGTACTTAAAAACCATTGTAAAAATTCTAGTAGTAGATCTGCAAATGATTTGTAAAATGCATTTGGGATCCCATCATCTCCTGGAGCTGTTGGCATCTATATAATGCATCTTAAAGGTGAAATCCACAAATTATTCTACCACCGTTAACATGTCTAGTGTGTTACAAACAGTTTCCCCTATGACTCATTTTGGGGTGGAAAAATAGTGTGGTCAAACAGCATAAAGGTCGCCATACAGTTTTCTGAGTGCCAAATGTATGTTCTGTTACGTACTCTATTATACTGAAATTGTAGCGTATCTCACTTTATGGTGTCAATTTGCTTCCTGTAATTACCAATGCCTGCTGCATTTGTTAGAACATTATATATTCAGATTGGGCTTTTTGTTTCCCTAAAGACTGAAAAAGCTCTTTAATGTATCATATCTCCCCACCAAAGCAAGTGACTATCATACATACACAGCACCAACTGCCTGGCATAGAACAGCTGATAAATCATTTTCTGTACTCCCTTCTGCCCCAGCAGGAATGCGTTTCGTCTTCACCTCCTCTGCAGTTTATGCAGAGCAGATGCTGCATATTCTACTCTACCACTTAAAAAGACATGATATGCTAATTCAACTGGAATTAACTGGAAGGATTCCATATTTACTGAGCAGAATGTTAAAAGGCAGTCAACTCCAGAAGAAATTAATTTTGGAAATAGGTGGCACCACCAGTGGGATGAAGGAATCTAAAAGCATCTATTAAGCCAGACGTACTTATGATTTTATAGAGCATGAATAATGCAATATACTTTTTTTCGTCAACCCCCTGTTGCAATGTTATCCAATTGGCAATTGAAAACTCCCCCTATTTTTTTGAGCTGTGCACTTATGGCTGAATATTTTCAAACAATGACATTTTTGCAGTTTCAAGTTGGAGCATATACATTTATAAGACAAAATACAATATTTCAGACTGAAAAGTAATGACCGATAATAAGGCACTTCCAGCACATATATTGTATCTACTAGTACAGTATGTTAACCTGAAACCCAAAACCTCTTAAAAGAAAAACCACTCCATCAGCTTTCTCCTCCCCAAAGGTCCAAAAGGACAGACCCCATACCCATTCTATTTTTTTCCAGAACTGTCTCAAAGAGTGTTTGCAACTTTGTCTCCTGCAAAAAAACCAAAACAACAAAATGCAAATGGTAAAAAAACATAGAAACATAGAATCTGACGGCAGATAAGGGCCTCTGGGCCCACCCAGTCTGCCCATTTTTACTACCTTCATACTTTTTTTTTTTTTATTTTATTCATTGGTAACCGGGTAAGGCCCACGAGGCACAAGAGCCTGTTTTCAGGGGCGACCTGGGAGCACTGGGCGGTTAAGTGACTTGCTCAGAGTCATAGATTATGCAAGTGGATGTTGTGAGAATCAAATTCAGGTCTGGTCTGCTGGATGTACCAAGCTCATTCACACCTTGTTCCTCTAACCTCTACGCTATACTGCCAGCCCTTTTCATAGACCCTGTATTTTTGAACCTCACCACAGTTTTCGGCCCCACCACTTCCTCTGAAAGGCTGTTCCAGGCGTCCACCACTCTTTCTTTGAAGAAGCATTTCCTTACATCTCTCCCAAACCTGCCCCCTTCCAGCTTCATAGCATGTCCCCTCATTCTAGAGCACATTTTCTCATGAAAAATACTCCCCTCTTGTACCTTAGTAACACTGAGATGTATTTAAAGGTCTCAATCATATCTCCCCTCTCCCTTCTCTTTTCCAGGATGTACACATTGTGGTTCCTTAGCCTCTCTTTATTGGGCTTTTTGATGCAGACCCTGTATCATTTTCGTTGCTCTCTTCTGGACTGCCTGCACTCTGTCTATGTTCTTTCAGAGATGTGGTCTCCAGAACTGGATACAGTACTCTAGGTTGCGTCTCACCAATTATCTAAAAAGAGGCAACACCACCTCCCTCTTTCTGCTGCTGATACCTCCACCAATGCACCCCAGCATCCTACTAGTCTTCCTGACTGCCGTGTTGCACTACCCGGCCACCTTCGGGTCATCCATTATGCTTACCCCAGGCCTTTTTCCTGCTTTGTCATTGCCAGTACCATGCCTCCCATTTTGTACCCTGCCCCTGGATTTCTCTGTCCTGAGTGCATTATTTGCAGTTTATTGCATTAAAACCTAGCTGTCAAACCCTTGACCACTTCTCTTTTTTTTTCAGATCACTGTACATAATCTCCACACCCCCCCCCGGACTGTCCACCCTATTATAGGTCTTGGTGTCATCTGCAAAGAAGCCCTCAGTTATGTCACTTATAAAGACATTAAAGAGGACCGGTCCCAGCACTGAACCCTGAAGTACCCCGCTGGTCACTTTCCCTTCCTCAGAGTGAACTCCATTAACCATTCCCTTCTGCTTCTTATCCCCTAACCAATTTCTTATCCAGTTTACAACATTGTTAAGCACCTCTAAGCTGTCTAGCCTTCTTAACAGTCTCCTATGTGGGTCTGTGTGGAAAGCCTTACTGAAGTTCAGTTAGGCCACATCCACCACTCCTCCTTGGTCTAATTCCTTGGTCACCCAGTCAAAGAAATCTAACAGATTTTATTGGCATGGCATGACACACACACCCCCCCCCCGCCATGAATCCATGCTGTCTCAGATCTTGCAACCTGTTGAATTCGAGATATTCACTATCCTTTCCTTTAGCAGTGTTTCCATTATTTTCCCATGATTGATGTCAGGCTCATAAGCCTGTAATTGTAAATGCAAGCATCTACACTGTAGAAAAGTCTATCTGCTCACATATAAATTGAATGGCACACTACCATTTATTACTCAACAAAGCGTAACTTTTTATTTCAGGCAGTATAAGATAGCTTTATCTTCATTTCATGTGTTTAATACTACTGATAAAAGCCCATTTTATAAGGACATTGGACAAAGTCAGTGAGATGTAGTCACTATATCAGTTCCTTATAAAGTGTCCATTTATTCTTCTCGGCTCTATTGCCTAATCCAATGTATCCATAAAGTTTTCATGGCTTGATTGCCTAAATCCTAGGATCCCTCAGAATGGAGTGTCCACTTTAACTGATGCAAGCCAAAACTGCAAACCACAGCTGACCGCAACTTCCAGGACAGAGATTCTCCATGTGCAGTATGCACATAGGCTGACCATGTACCTATTGACAGGTAAAGCAGCAGGAGTGAAGCCTGTAGATGCCCTTGGCCTGGGAATTGAAGAAGAGTGCTTGTTAATTAATAAATGTGTCATTCAATTTATATGTGTGCAGACAGATTTTTCAATGAAGTAGATGCTTGCATTTATAAATTTCCCTGCTATCTAGCACCTAGCCCTTTTGCCATAGTTTTTAAGGGGTTTTGAGCACAACCATTTGATTTCTCAATTTGTGTTTAAACAGGCCTGCAGTTGTCTCACATCCAAAGATAGTAGCACTTGAGGAAAGCAAAAAAAAGGTAAGTACCTGTGACAGGATGCATCCCTGCCACTGTAGTAGGACCCCTTGAGTATATTGGGTTGCAACCTCTCTCTCTATATATATATATTCTTATCTAACAAAGCTATCCTTTTCTTTCTGTCTGGAGGTAGACCACCTCCGGACAAAACTCTGTGCTTCTCTTTAATTATCTTTTCTCTTCCTTCCATGGGTCCGTATGTATGGAGATCAACTTCCAGTGACCTCGAGCTCCCAGACAGAATGGGACAATAAAATAAAATGGTTATAGCTATAGCTCTATAGAATAGCTGGCTATTGTAGCTAGAATGTAAAATAGGTCTTGTATACAGTAGAACACCATAATAAAGGGTTACAGTGGCTATTTAGTGTGTAGGCAGAGAAATACCTACATGAATAGCCTATGTTGTAATAGTTATCTCCAAACGGCAAACCCCTTTCCCTTTTTATTTTCTGTAACCCTGTTGCCGCTAAGGAAATGTTAGAACCTGTACTGAATGCTGCAGTTTATCTACTGAATACATTATGCTGATGTTAAATTGTAGTTGCATAGGTAGAAATTAGAAGGAGAGGGAATAAATTAAGTATGTCCCTACCTGAAGAAAGGGAAAGAGTGAAATATCATGTATAGGGGAACAGTGGCCCTTCCTTGTGGCCCCTTTTTATAGTAAGCTGCCTGTCACTCAAGTCCCAGTGGAAAGTTTTCCACCTTTAATATGGGGAAAATCCTTCTGGGAAAGTCCCTTCTATTATCTAAAGCTGTTCCTCGTTATAGAAGGGTAACTACGTCCTTCAGCTGGGTATTTAATTAAATGAAGGGCCATGATTATGCTTGGTCACCTGACCCAGGTGGGTGGGTATAAACAGTACTGCCTGAGCAAATAGATGTTAGATAGGGTAGGTTTCTTCCGAATGAGTGTAGGTGAAGGACTAGGAGAATCCTGTGTTGCACTAAAAAGAAAATTGTGAAAAGTATTTACAAGTCTTTTCTTTTGAATTATTTTGATTGTTTTATTTTTACTTTATAAGGTGCAAAGCTGTTGTTGTTTATGATTACAAAATAAACATCCCGCTTAGAAAAAGTGGGTTGCACCAAAAATCTTGTGCTTGTGTCCATCTGTATTTTTCCTACACCTTTACAGTACCAAAAAAAGGTTTTACTGCAAAGTGTTTTAATAGGTGTAAGTGGCAGCAAAATACTTTGCAGCTCGAGATGCTGCCAATGCTCTGGCACTTCGGCTGTCCCAGCCTTCTGATGAACCTCCAGAACCACTCCAGTCTCCAGTGATTTGTCAAAAAGAGCTGTCGGAGGTGCAGTCACTATGTCTGTGAGCTCCCACAGCACACTTGGATGCACCCTGTCTGGCCCCATAGCTTTGTTCACCTTCAGTTTAGCAAGTGCCTTCAGGACTCTCTCCTCTGAAAAGGGACTATTGTTCACTGTCCATTGCTCAATACTCCTGTTGTTTTTATGTGGTCCCCCCTGACTCTTTTCCATTGTGAACACTGAGCAGAAGCATTTGTTCAAAATGTCTGTCTTTTCCTGGTCATCTTTATGACTGACTTATCACACATTAAGACTGATTTTTTCAACTAGTTTGAAATTTATGACTTCAAATAACTAAAGAAAATTCAACCAATTTTTTCAACTTTCACCATTGTTGAATTTTATTTATGTACTAGTTTGTCATACTTTTTGAGACCAGTTAGTGGAAAAACTTCACAGCACATTCATTTACTTTGTGACTACACTAGTATATAACAAGATGCAGGTTAGAACTATTTAGATGTACCTACATCCACTTTCGACAAAGACAACCAGGCATTCAAACATAATTTTGCAATAATAAAGTGACTGAGGACTTAAGACACGTACTGTTATTATTTTGCCCCCTTTATGAATAAAGTCAGGAAACATTGGTTGGGTCCAATGCTACAGAACCTCAGTTAGTTTTGTTACTGTTATTCTCATTGTTTTGGTTTGGCCTTGCTCGCTTGTCTTGTATACCATTACCTTGTGAGCATACTTGTCTTGTACCCTCACACTCCCCGGCCCCCAAGCCACATAAACAACCTTAGGCCCTGCTGTGGGAGGATTAAAGCCTGGTGATGGAATCGTGCTACAGTACACCCCTGAAGCCACATGTCATGAACAGCCTTAGATACTGGTGTGGGAGTGGGATGCTGATGTATAGCCAAAAGCCACATTAGCAGCCTTGTATCAGCTTAGGGATGCTAATGTACATCCCCAGGCCCAAAGTCACATAAGCAGCCTGCTGCATCCTTGTATCAGTTGTGGCATGCTGCAGTACAACTCCACAGACACATAACCAGCCTTTTATCCAGGATGCTGTAAAAGCCAGCAAACCTCCAAAGCAACCGAACATAACCAGCCTTAGACTTGTGAGGTGCTGCAGTACACCATGAAAGCCTCCTAACCAGCCTTGTATCCAGTGTGGAAATGATGCTGCACTACATAGAAACACAAAAATTGTTGGTGGATAAGGACAGCTATGCACACCCAGTCTGTCTATAAGCTTTACTGTGTTCCTTGGCTGGTAGCACATAATAACAGCTATTCAATAATGACTAAGTCAGAAGGTTGATTCAATAATGGTGAAAACAAGAATAGTGACAGTGACAGTGAAATAATGGCAGCCATGCAATTACGGCTACCCACTGTAATAGCAATAGTAAGTATCAATGAGCGCCTCACATTGAAACAGGTGAACTGTGTGCTGAAGTGGTACAGTGATAATGGCTCAGAAATTCGCTCTAATCTATGGTCGCCATTATTTACTGTCACCATTATTGCAGTCACAGTTATGGAGCTGCTGTATCGATGGTCACCGTTATTGATTAGCCGTTATGACATGGAACCCTTCTGGCCCTATCTGGCCAGCAGCTTTCCCCCCTTCTTCCCACCTCTGAGGATCCAGTTGTTCATGTCCCGGGCATGTATAGAAATCTAGAAATTGTCAGCGGATAAGGACTGCTAAGTTCTGCAGCAGTAGTACACTCCTGAGGCTACATAAACAGACATGTGTTTGAGTAGTACACCCCTTCAAGTTCAAAATTCAAAGCAACATAAACACCATTAGACCCTTCTGTGGGCAGATGCAACATGCAACACCCTGGCCTTAAGCCACATAAACAGCAGCCTTACACCCCGATGTGGGATGTTGCAGTAGACTACTTTACCCATGCACTGAATCAGTGAATTACCATAATCGCACTTTCCTTTTGTATATACACACCACCAAGTCCAGGACTTAAACACTGTCCAGTCAACTCCAGCTGAGCTGTAGCAGTGCAGGGCAGGCCAGGCTAGCACAGCCCAGTGAGCCAAGGCATGCCTACTTGAGCTGACAACTGTTATTAGGGTAAGTAACAGGGCAATCTGGATCGTTGTTGTACATGTAGAATATAAATAATAGTAGTGCAAGAAATAAAACTACAGCTCCCGTGTCAGGATGCTCCAGTCCATGTCAGGCTAAGACCACCTGCCCTATCCTCGGCCACTTGACCCCCCCCAAAAAAAAACAACTGACAAGTACCAGGAGGTGCATGTAGCACCATCATGACCACTACAGTCTGCAGGGATAACGGGTAATCCAAGCAATCAAAGCTTATATATGGCTTCCCCAACCAAGCCTTCACCCTGCCACCCCCCCAGCAACTTCCCTCTCATTATGTAATTTAAAAATGTGAAATCTTAAAACAGAGCATAAATGTTTAGTTTCAACCACACATACACACATACATCATACATACACCAGCACTGTACAGTAATTGTACCTGTGTAAGTTTTTTCTTATAAGGATTTTCACACACCTGAGGAAAATCCTCATAACATACACCTGCATAGGCATTATTCTCTGTAAAACAACCATCTGCGGTCTCAAAGGTGCAATCATTACTAGGAAAGATCATTACCCCAAAAATATATATATATATATACATATATATAGCAATGTGCCTGGGCTTCTGCCACCACAGGCAGAAAGAAACATTCTTCCTGCAGTCATGCCACTTCCCTGCCATGCAACAATGGAGGTGCCCCATCAGAAATGGTCTGATGCAAACTGACAAAATCACATCATCAAACTAACAAAGCATCATGCCCACACACTCAGAAATCTGCAAGTTAAAAAAAAAAGTGAAAAGGGTCCAAATGACCATCAACATAGAAGCACATTGGAAACCAATAAAAAAAAAATAAGTAAAAAAAAAAACAAAAACATAGAAGCTCGAAACACCCTGCCTCAGCTCAGACCTTTCTGTTGGCGTAAACATAGAACTTTCTTATTCTCTCTCTCTGCTGGCAGATAGTGTTTGCTTTAAAGGAAAGCTGTCATTTGTAGGGACTCCCGCCCCTGCAAAGCTTACCCTGCAGTTTAGCTTCTGTGAAAAAAGTGCCTTTTTTCTAGCGCTACAAAGTAATTTAATTTAATTCTGAAAAGTCCGGGACGTTTGGCGGATGCTGGGGCAGCTCCATTAACTGTAAAGGTGCGACACCACACCATGCACTTCAGTGCATTTGTATTGAAGCACATGGTGTGGTGCTGTGCCTTTACAGTGATCAATGCCCATAAATTTAAGTGCATAAGTCCAAGTGCCATGATGGCTCTATAAGTTACTATACACAATACATGTAAGTCCATTAGACACCAAGGCACCTTAAGCACCTCAACATATATATATATATATATATATATATATATATATATATATATATATATATATATATATATATATACTGTATATATATACTTTGCAAATAAATACATATTGAATTCTTCTTAAATTTTAGTTCCCCACCCACATTTCAGCTTACTGTCTCCCTTACACACCAAACATTTTTCTCTGCTCCACAAATCATTTTAGCAAACACACTTTATTTTATAAAACCTGTCTAATTTAGTTTTCAGTACCTTTATTCTTTTCCCTTTGTTACTACTTGCAATAATGGGTTTACTAACTGCTCATCCTGATGCTCACTCAATAATGAACCCTCTGTGAGTGATACTGAGGATCCTCAGCTGCCCTCCAGCATTGATGGTTCAGATTCAGAATCACTGCTTTTTAAAAAAAGAAAAAAGAATCACTAAGCACACTCACAGCCAGCAGCTACTCTAGTTCTTTCTTATAATTGCTTTAAATTCTTACCTCACCAACACCTGTACTTCATCTGCAGCCTGAACCCTCTGTCTGCTCACTGCCTTGCTCCTTGTGGTGGTGCCCAAGGCCAAAATACCAGCCAGGGCTGGGCTCCCCCTTGCACTGCGCACCAGTTAACAAGTTAACAATATGGTGCGAGGTGAGCTGCATTCTCTGTGACATGTACACTCAGAACTGCAATTTTTAGGGCATCTGTAATCCTGGCAGCAGCCCAGACCCACCCGCATCCCAGTTTGTCACTCACCTCTCCGCATTCCCGAATCCCGCCCATGGCATGTACCAAACCAGCTGCTCAGCCAGATGCCATCACTCCTGATGCTCCACGGTGCGACCTGCCAGACACCACTGCCCTTCCTGACTTTCCCTCAAGTCTGCTGACTGCTGGTGGTGGGACCCAGTAGAAACTCCACACATTGCGCAACAAACCCACCTGGCCATAATGGTCCCCCTTGCCCTCCCGCCGAAGCCGAACTCGTTCCTCCATCCACTTCGTTCTCTCACCAGGCCTACACTAACTGAGCTCATGTGCAGTGTGCACAATGCCTGGCTCCTCCCTCTCTCTTACTCTCTATTGGAGGATTAGTGGGCACCAAGTGAAGGCAGCACTTGCCATTGGTTGGGACTTAGGAGGGGGGATGGAAGAAGGGCTATGGCAAAGGGCACTCACAAATGATGTCTCAGCTTTTGTGGGATGGGGGCAGGGCTAACAGCGGTAAACTAGAAAGGCAGTCTGCATCATAGATTTAAAGCAACATACGACTACAGTCAATTATGGTGGCAACTCAGGGCAATTCCAGCTAACTGCAACTGACCTGAATTGCGGCCCATGATTCCGACAGACAACGGCGGCTCTGGGGTCTAGTCATCTTCTGTGTGGTCCCCCACCCCCTTTTTAACCTTACAATCCCTGCATTTGTCTTCCTTTTTTCACTTACATACCTAAAAAATGTTTTGTCCCCTTTTGATACTGCCTGGGCTATTATTTCCTCTGTTGTGCCTTCAAGTTCCTTACTGCTTTCCCTACCTCCCTCTGCCTTTCCTGATACACTTCCCTATCCTTCTCCCTCTGCATCTCCTTGTACCTTCTGAATGCAACTCTTACACTTGATGCAGAGGTTTGTTGCCTTTCCTACTGCCCCTTTTAGTTCAGCCCACTGTTCCTCCACCCCCAACCCAGACCCCCCAACCAGGTCATTCCTGAGGCATTCACCCATCTTCCAAAATTTGCCCTTCAGAAGTACAGGACCCTTGCATGTGTGTGGTTCCATTCTGTGGTTAGCCTTATGTTGAATCACACTGTATGGTGATAACTGGACACCAGGTGGCTACCAGCCTTGACGTCCGCAATGATGTCCTTGTTGGTGAGAACCAGGTCTATCATTTCCCTATCTCGGGTCGGTTCCCTGACAAGCTAGCTGAGGAACACCCCATGCAGGGAGTCCATGAAGTTTCTACTTCAAGCTGGCGTTGCAGTTTGGAGGCTCCAAACAGAAAAAGTGTTTCTTGTCTCTTTGCAGTTTTAATGCTGCATATGTCCAAGGAATCAATTTTGAGACAGACCATAATGGAAGGGGGAAAAGCAGCATCCAACAAGCTCCAGCAATGCCTTTCTTGACAGATTTGTCCTCCCCCTTCCTCTTCTGTCTCTGAAGAAAGAACAGTGTGTGATGATCTGGATTGTGCTGAAAGTGTAGACACATCAGAATCTATATCACCTACATCGGAATCACCCCAGTTTCCTTGTGTCTGGAGTATTTCAAATTTGATTTGCAAGGAGATATTGGGAGACAGGAGCTTTGTCACTGTAGATTTTCAGGGGGGCATGGTTTTCCTGGGCACCTCTTTTTGAGGGACACACTGAGTCTCTGATGCTGACTGCTCCTGCTGGATTCATTGTGCTGGCTTATTGTGTTCACCTGAGGGAGTGGTTGTCTGGGTTTAAGGTCTTGGGGGGGTCTGTAGGAGGTACAGCTGGGGTAGCTGTAGGTGCTGAAGATCTCAAATTTAAATTTGTTAAAAGTGTATCTTCTTGTGATGGTCGGCTTGCAGGTCTAGTAGTTGGACTAGCCTGTTGTGCATTTTCAAAATGGTCTCTGGATCATACAGTCTGTCTCAACCCAGAAAAAAATGTTTGGTAACTGTACCACTCCTTTGTCTGACTGCTTCAATCTTATTTTAAACTTCCAACCCCTAGTCCAATTTTTTTCAGAATCCATAACAAATTCTGAATGACCCAACACCTCACATTTCTGGCTCGGACAGACGTGAATATTGCTAACAGCCCCCCCTTCCCACTCCAGTTATGAAGAGAATGGTTACTGTTTTAATCTATGGCTTAGTTAGAGGAATTGCCACAAATGGGATCCACAGAGGTGAATTTTTATTTGATGGTAGTGCAGCCAAAATCTTTTTAGGTTTTGTAGAGCCCTGAAGCTTATATCAAATATATCTTCCCCAGGAACATGAATTAATCTATAGATCTTGGAGGAAAAGAAACCCATTGAGCCTTTTAAAAGTTTTTGGGCCACATACAATCTGTCAGGCTGCTCCATAAGTCCTCCCTTATATTTAAGCCTTACAGCATTCCTCCTGATGGATGGTTCTGTTCTGTGCTGGAAGAGGTCAGCAAACCATCATTCTGTGCTAGGTGTCCTGCATTTGATGTACCTGGTTCACTGTTTGTGTTATGCACCATACTGTCATTGCCCTGTGTATGTGAAGTATCCTCTGTGGGGATAGTCTGATCTTGCTTCTGGGTTTTATCCCCCTGCTGATGTCCCAGTTCTGGGAGTGCCCCCCTTCCAAAAAAAGCACACATATTGAACAATTGCTTTTGTTCAGTATTTACAGAGGGAGGGGTAGGTGATGGGCCAAAGGTAAGGGACAAGGACATTAAAGGAAGGGAGGTGAACACTAGTCCTTTTACAGAAAGAGAGAGAGAGAGAGAGAGAGAGAGACAGAATCCTTCAGGAACTAGCACAATTAAAAGTAGACAAGGCAATGGGACCAGACGGGGTGCACCCTAGGATACTGAAGAAGATCAAGGAGGTGCTGGCTGCACCTCTGACACCTCTGTTCAACCTATCACTAGAAACAGGGAAAGTTCTAGGGGACTGGAGGAGGGCAGATTTGGTCCCACTACACAAAAGCAGAAATAGAGAGGAGCAGGAAATGACAGACCTGTTAGCCTGACTTTGGTAGTAGGTTAAGTAATGGAATTGCTACTGAAGGAAAGGATTGGGGAATACCTTGTAGCCAGTGGATTACAGGATCCAAGACAACATGGGTTCACAGGGGGGAGGTCTTGCCAGACAAACCTGATCAAGTTCTTTGACTGGGTGACCAGGGAAATAGATCAGGGAGGAGCAGTAGATGTGGCCTGCCTGGATTTCAGTAAGGTTTTCAATAGCATTCCACATAGAAGACTGGTGAGCAAGCTGGAAAACCTAGGAGTAGGTCCAAAAGTAGTAAAATGGGTAAGAAGTTGGCAAAGCAATAGGAGTCAGAGGGTGGTGATAAATGGAGTCCATTCTGGGGAAGGCAAGGTGACAAGTGGCGTGCATAGGATTGGTTCATTACTAGACCTGGTCCTCTTCTAAGACTTTATTAGCAACATTGCAGAAGGGTTAAAAGGGAAAGCATGCCTGTTTGAGGATGACACAAAAATCTGCAAAAGAGTGGATACACTGGGAGAGTGGAAAAAATGAGATATAGTTTAAAAAAAACTGGAAGACCGGTCAAGAGAACAGCAGCTGGGTTTCAATGCAAAGCAGTGCAAAATCATGCACTTATTTATTTTTTATTTATTTATTGACATCTTGGATTACAACACCTTTTTTTTTTTTTATCATTTAATACTTTAACCTCCTTGCAGCCATGGTCCTGCCCACATCCAACCACCGCTCCACTCTGCTGCCGACCCTGAAGCTCACATGCCCAGCTGACAAATGCAGCTACACCTACGAAAGGCCCCTCCATGGCCCCCGCACCCAGCGAAGAAACCAGTACTGGCACAAGCCTCCAGTTATCATCGGCCAGCGGAGCTGTGGCCATCAAGCTGCCACAGACCCGTGCTACCATTTCCCATATTCTCCCCATCTGGGATCGTAGACATGCAATGACATCTATGTGCATATGTGCAGATGTCCGCCATGATCCCCCCCTCAGTTACACCATCACTTGTGGTACCTCCAAGTGTCCCCAGGGGTCGCCACAGTGTGGTGTACAGTTCCCAACCCTCCCCAGGACTGGGAGAGCTGTCTCTGACACTCAATCCCAGTCCTCTCCTGCCGACCCGTGACAACCCCAGCTTGCTCCCAAACCCGGGTCCTGGCATAGCGTGAGGTGTGGCATCCAATGCCTCAACCCTCGCGCCACCGAGCCAGCCAGGATTACAACACCTTTGAGCTGAAAGCTCTTTTACAAAGATTCCATGTCTGAGCAAAACAGATAACATATAATAAAGACAAGATGGGGAAAAAATGGCTGGATAAATAGAGAGCTACAAGTAGTACAGTCAGTTTGAGAGTGACACTTCAATTATAGAATTTCCTACATGTAACTAAGCTATGAGCAGCCAGGGGGCTTTGCTGGGGTTAGGGAGGATGCAGGGGTGAGAGAAGTATGGGGGCATGTAGGGAGGGAGGGTGAGGTGAGAAGGGGATCGGGTGTGGGTGAGGGTGGTGGGGAGGGGGGGGATTGGCCAAGGGCAAGCAGAGTGTAAGTGCTGACAGTTACTAGCGACTAGTGGGAGGTTCTACTATGGAGTGCAGTCACAGCCACTAAGAGCAGTGAGGTGTGGGTGAAGCTTACATTTAAATGGACCAATCTTTGGTTCAACATGGTTGTCCTGGGGCGACCATTAAGCCAGTTGGGTGCATGGTAGGTGAAGGTCCTTTGTCCCAGAGATGTACAGCAGAATGGGACCTGGTATGACTGCCTGGAATTGCCCTGAGTCCTGTGGAGGTTGGACGTTGGGGTGAGGAGGTGCTGGAGGACTGGGAGGGTTAGATCTAGACAGTTTTTTAGGCTAGTAGACAGATCTGGTATTTTACTTGGGGCACAAAAACCCAGGGACAACATACCAATTGAGTGGGGAGGTATTAGCAACCACAAAACAGGAAATTGACCTATGGTAATTATTTCTGGTAACCTGAAAATAATCAAACAGTGTGATAAGGCAGTGGGGAAGGCTATCAGGATGCTCAGGTGCATGGAGAGGGGCATCACCAACAGAGGGAGAGAGGTAGTATTACCTCTGAATAAATCATTGTCAAGATCTCACCTCAAGTACTGTGTCCAGTTCTGGAAGCCCCACCTCCAGAAGGACATACAGTATATAGGGTGGAGGCAGTACAAAGGAGGGCTACCAAAATGCTGCAGGGCCTGCATCAAAGCCCCTACGAGGAAAGTCTCAGGAATCTAAATATGTACTCTCTAGAGAAAAGGAGGGAAAGGGGGGATATAATAGAAATGTTCAAATACCTCACAGGTATTGCTAAGGTACAGGAAGGTAGCATTTTCCATAGAAAAAATTCTCCTGGACAAGGGGGTCACGCTATGAAGCTGAGGGGGGGGCTCAGAGGAGATGTGAGAAAATACTTCTTCACGGAGAAGGTGGTGGACACCTGGAACAGCCTTGCAGCAGAGGTGGTGGGTGTTAAAATGGTATCAGGATTCAAGCATGCATGGGATAGACACAAGGGGACCTCAGAAATTCAAGTTTATCAAGTTCAAGTTTATTTAACCAGGAAAACTCCTTGAGCAAGCTCATTTACAAGGAGGTCCCATATGGACAAATTTACATAGCATTACAGTGTAAAACAGTGTAGGTGCAATAATAATAGTGCAATTAAAAAAGTACAATAGTTACATATACGTACATAATGGTGGACAACAACACAAAATGTTATCATTTATGCTAAACAAGTACTAATAGTAATGATATAATCCAGGCTGCTGGTTGAAGCACAGAGGGGAAAACAACAACAAAAAAATATGGGCCATGGGGGTGGAACATGGGAGGAAAGGAAAGGGTAAAGAAAGTAAGGCAAGGAGGAGAGAAGACCAGAGATTGAGTAGGGTCCACGATGGCACAGTAGGTAGGGGAATATAGGGCAGACTAGGTGGGCCAAGATGTCCTTATTTGCCAACAAGTTCTATGTTTCTATGTTTCCATACTTCCTAAACTGTCAGAAAGACTTGGAACAGGGCTTGTAGTATAGGTGTTTATTTTGGGATCAGTGCGTACATTTGGTCTAGGCTGTTGCCACATATTGCTTGCCTTAGATACCTCTGTTTCCACCTCTCCATTTTATTTTTGTACATGTCTCTCACTCCCTAGCTGCAACCCTATTACAGGCACTTGCATATTATTCTTATTATTATTAGGTTCACCCATGTCGATGCAGAAAACACGTTGTCGATGCCGATTACAGCACAGGAAACATGCCGCTTGGCATTACAGCACCAGGCATTATGTCTCCCGGGAATTACGGTGCCAAAGCGGCCTCCCAGGAAACAGTCAGCTTAAAGCTCCCCACACCTCCCACAACTAAGTATAACCTCCTCTGGGACGGGCATGCCCTGGAGGGGGCAGAAATTGTGTGGGCACAAAGGGCAGCATGACTGAGGGGCGATCTAAAATCAAGCTTGTCCCTGTCATCATTGCCCTTGTTGCGACACCCTAATTGTGGTGACAAAATTCAGTCACTGTTCTAATGGCATACCTTAATATTAATATCTTCCTTTGTCATACCTGCATCAGGATCTGCAGTCTCAGTGGTTGTGTTCCCGGGCAGCATCTTCCAGTACAGCACTTTCCACAACCTCCAAGACTCTATTTGGTTGATCACAAACAACGTGCTCTGTGAAAAATTAGCATCCTCAGTATCAGTAGACTCTCCCTGCTGTGACTCAGAGGCAAGCAGGCCAGACAGCACAGTCTCATCTTCCCTTGGTAACCCAGATGCCATTTTGCCTCCCCTGGTATTCTTCTGGCTGCCAACTGTCGGATCCTAATCAGGGTCTACTACCCAGATGCCTGCTTCATCATTTTTCCAGCCTGCATTCTTGAAGACTTTTTCAGGAGACCAGCTCTCTTTTTCCGGTGCTATTTCCTTCAAATGGAAAGTGGATGCAAGACCCTGCCACATGACCCACTTCGATTTAGCTCGTTCAGCTGAGTGTCAAAGCTGGGGCCAAGCTGTCACTCCTCGAACATCTGTGCACAGCTTTAGTTCTCTTATGCAAACTCTCTTGTTTGGAAACAGCCAAACAATGTTAAATGTCACTTTTCTTTTTGTATCCCTGTACTTGTCTTCTGTCACCATTTTGAGGAGATGCTGATTTGTTTTTCCAACAGCTCTGCCTCAAGTTGCTTTTCTGAAGCTTGAATGTCTTCTATTCTAGTAATATTAATTGGTACAGTAAGTCAGTTCCATCATTTCTTCTGTGACTTTACCATTATTTGCCAAATTAGTTACTTTTGCTGAGTCTTCCAGACTATCCTCAAACTGTACACCGACCGGAGGTGAGGACACTCCTCTGGCCTGCTGTAGTTCTTCATCTTCCTCCCCACTATCAGATTCCTCCATTTTTGCTGAGTGGCCAACAGTACCCCCATCAAGAGTAGGGGAATTCTATTTATAAAAATATGCAAAAGTAATGATGGAAATGGCTGAGGAATCGCAATCAGAACAGTCCGATGTGGAACCCGGTCCTGATGGCTCCAACACGCAGGCCTGTAAATCCACTGCAACTATAGGCCGCTCACCTAGAAACAAGAACAAAAAAAATCAAGCTTAACACAATACACAATGAATTATGCTCTTCCGTGCAGGAATCAAACATCTGTATGGAGAGATTCGAAAAGATATAAAGCAGCTCATAGGTTTCATAGGTTTATACAAGCGAGAAGACAAAGTCCATAATGCTTGCCCTTAGGTTCCTAAAGATTTAGGCTGAATTTGATAGAATCATTCATAGCTAAGTCTAAATTAGATTTAAAGTGGTCCATACTTGGACTATCTACCACTAAAGCTGGAAGATTATTCCAAATTGAAATGGATCTCAGATTGAACCAGTTTTTCCTTCTTATAGTGTACCACTTACTGATCAGTAATTGTCTACTGTGTTTCCGATTGCTGAGTTTATATTCGGATTAAATTAGGCCAAATCCTATTGCAAGGGTAGGATCCCTTAGCAAACTATATATGAGACACAGAACTCCCCTTAGTCTTCTATACCTCAGAGTATACATATTCAGGATTTTTAACCTCTCCTCCATAAGATTTTCCCTCCATGCCTGTAATAACCCTGGTGAATCTTCGCTGGACTCTCTCAATTTTTATAATAATTTTTTTTTTTCTTCCCTCCTCCTCGCAGCCCCCTTCTCTTCAGGAGTCACCTACAGCCTTTTCAGCCCTCGCTCACCCACCTGGTGACCAGAGCAGTCCATCCCCCATTGAGCCATGGTTATACCCCCCAGGCGGGGTACTGGGTGGGGGCCCATGCACCCCGAGACGTCCGTATTTCGTCGAGATGCTGTCTCTGGGCAGGTGGGGGCATTGAGGGTCAGGGCCTGGTGCTCCGTCTACCAGGAAGCTGTGAGGTGTTTTTTTTCCGGTGTTCTTACGATGTGCCTTGTCCCTGGCGTCAAGCTTTGGCGCCGACGTCCTGGCTATCGCCCCCCCTGTTAGGCATCGGACTTGTTATACCTTGGGTCTCCACCCGGGGTCAGACAAGAGCCAAGCTCTGGTTCCCCCCGGAGAAGACGAGCAGTCCCTGGGACACTCAAGTCCTCTCCCCCCGGCCAGCCCTCCAGCTTCCCGGGCTCGTTCCCGAACCCGGGTCGCTAGCGTCGCAAGCAGAAATCCAACCGCTGCGCCGGCGGGCCGGTTCAGAATGATTTCTTTAATGTAAAGAGACCACACTTGAAAACAATATTCAAGATGAGGCCTAACCAACACAGTATATAATGGCAATAGTACATCCAATGAAGGACTGGCTACATGTCTAAAGATACAATTTAGGTTCTGATTAGCCCAGTTTACCTGAATGGTGAAATGGGATTTGAATTTTAAATCGGGAGTAACTAGTATTCCTAGGGTCTTTCTCTTTGGTAGTCTGGTGTAGTATTTTGGACCCCAAAGTATACTGAAAATAATGATTGTGGATACCCAAATGCATTATCTTACATTTATCATTGTTAAGAGCTAACTTTCTATCACAGGACCAATTTGCAATTTTATCCAGAAAAACTTGGAGCGCAGATCTTGCTTTATTGTTATTAATGATGGAGCCTATACAACAGTCATTGGCAAATTTCAGCAACCAAATATTATCATCATCAGCTTTTAAGGTGGAGACATATACATTAAATAGACAGGGACCAAGCACAGATCCCTGGGGAATACCATCGAGCAAAGGGCTGACGATTCTGAGCGCCAGATTATGGCAACTGAAAACCAGGTGGACAACAGTGAATCATTAGTACAGCAACTTAAGGCACAGCAAGAAATGATCGAGGAGAGGGAGGAGGACTCCAAAAACCGAGCTCGCTGAAAAAACATCAGGGTATACTGTATACCCGAAGGCTCATAGGGAGCAGATATTAAAGATTTTCTTTGAACTTTGCTCAAAACAGCCCCTGAGCTCCCTCAGGACTTTAATTTTAAACTTCAAATGGGTGCACAGAGCACTTGCACCCAAATCTACATTAGCAAATGCATCCCCTAGATCCATTATCACCCTATTTCAATCTTATACCATTAAAGAACAGACCTTCATTGCAGCCTGGTGCAAGCAAAAAGTGTTCAACGGGCAGCAAAGATTCTACGTGGACCACGATTATGCCCCAAAAATAGTACGCCTGCGGTGAGCCTACCTCCCTCTCCTTCCAACTTTAAAAGCAAAAGGGATTAAATTCTCCACTCCTTACCCTGCAAAACTAGTTGTGCATTTCCCCGGAGATGATATAAAAAGAATGCGCCACCGTGCAGGAAGCCAAGGACGATCTCAAGGCATTAGGGATTTCCTTTCCCGAGTGTGCGAATGCTGCAACACTGAAAGACTCGCATACTCCCAGGTGGCAAACACCAGTTAAGGCAGCTCAAGCCCTGAGAGATAACAAGAGAGTGCCGCAAAACATAAAGCAGAGATTGGACACCAATTGTCGATCAAGCACTCAGGCGACTTGAGAAAAAGAAGGGACTGGATAATGCTTAAACCTTTAAGTTCTACTTCAGGTAGGACTGCTGTTTGCAGCAGAGGAGGGGGTGTAGAGAAACTATCTTATCTTTCCCAGGCATCGATTTCCCTCGATACTGCGGGTCCTCTACATACTCCCTCTATAATTGGGAGTTTTGGTTCAGTTGTCACTTTGGGTTAGAAAATGCCATTACACCCTGCCATTATCCTCATATGGGTTCCCCCCTTAACCAATGATTTTGGACGGTAAACTTAATAATAAGGAGACGTCCCTTCTTAAAGAACAATAGTAACAGAAAGAGATGGGGAAGGGGCTGAAATAAAAAATGTAAATACTTCTAATAAGGCTGGGGAACAAGTTATAGCTCCTGGCCATCTCTGACTTCTAAATTTAAATTTAATGAAAGCAGAATATAAATAACAGAACTGCTACATTTCCTTCTAAGTTTTTCCTGGAGGCTGTGTTTGAGACTAGACACCCCCATGGATGCTCAATAACCTTCCCATACCCATATTTTTATTTTTGATTTATCCGCATTTATCTGGCTATGCATTAATAGCCCTCTTACTTTGGGGCTTTTTCTGCCCTCAGGGGGCCCGGGATCAGATCTATCTTGGCCTTACCCCCTACCCTAAATGTCATACTTTTTTATATGGTATTGTGGGTGTAACAGGGAGGGCAAATAGGCTCACCTTCACCTTGGAAGTCAATATATATCAATCTCTGTATATACTTCTTGAATTTCAGCAAGAAACTTGTTTATTGTTGGAAAATTGTTTGCTTAATTTTCTTGTTAAGACCTAGTTGGTCACTCTTCGTTCACAATTTTATAAGGATAGACGTCTATTGACCCTGATGCAATTAGACAGACATAGACATTTAAACAATAATATTTTTTTAAAAGTGAGACTTAATATTAGCATTGTAGAGGTTCGGTGCCAGTTAAACCAGCTGATACCCTCCTAATGAACTGTGAATCCAGAATCTATGAAACAAAAATTATAAGAATCTATATATCCTTAATTTATGGCCATAAATCTCTCTTATTTGTGGGAACATTTGAAGCTTGCCTAGCAACCTCCCATACTGCCATTTTGACTGGTGGCAGGAGAAGGGCTAATTGCCCATTTAACATGCTTTCTGCTGCCCAAACACAGTGGCTAATACCTCCCTAATACTGTCACTAAATATTAATAGCATTCATAATCCTATTAAAAGAGCCAGATTATTGAAGTACTTAAAATTAGAGAAAGTAGATCTGATATTTCTTCAGGAGACCCATCACTCAACCGACAAACATACCAAGCTAGAGAGATTTGGTTTTCAAATGGTACTATCTGCCTATCATGGATCAGGCCGAAGAAGAGGAATGGTGATCCTAGTCCTTCAAACTACATCCTTTAATTTAAAATCACAAATAGCTGATAAAGAGGGACGCTATATAATAACAATGGAATCACTTTACTCAAGACCTGTAATCCTAGCACCCATCTATTTCCCCCAAACTCCACCTCAGAAGTGGCTATAAAGTATGTAAATGATTTACATATTCACAAAAGTGGGAGCAGGGCAGAGGCAGGAAACTACAGACCAGTTAGTTTGACTTCAGTGGTAGGGAAAATGATGGAATCACTTCTGAAGGAAACAACTGTTGAACACCTAGAGGCCAGTGGGACACAGGACCCAAGGCAGCATGGTTTCACAGCAGGAAGGTCATGTCAGATGAACCTAATAGATTTCTTTGACTGGGTGACCAAAGTAGTAGACCAGGGAGGGGCTGTGGATATGGTCTACCTAGATTTTAGCAAGGCATTCGACACAGTCTCACACAAAAGATTAATATACAAGTTAGCCAGCTTTGGAGTGGGTCCCAAGGTGGTAGCCTGGATAAAAAACTGGCTGAACAACAGGACGCAAAGGGTAATAGTACAAGGAGTCCATGGTGAAGAAAAGAGGGTAACTAGCGGGGCACCGCAGGGTTTGGTACTCGGACCGGTCCTCTTTAATATCTTTATAAGTGACATTGGAGAGCACCTGGAAGGAAAGGTATGCCTCTTTGCAGATTACACAAAGATCTGCAACAGGGTTGATTCACAAGGGGGGTGGAAAGAATGAAAAGGGACTTGGCAAGGTTGGAGGAATGGTCAAATACATGGCAGCTCAGATTCAATGCAAAGAAGTGCAAGGTAATGCATCTGGGAAACAAAAACCCAGGGAAAGAGTACACAATGGGGGATGAGTTAATAACAACAACAAAAATCGAAAGAGACCTAGGAGTAATTATATCAGATGACCTAAAGGTGGGCAAGCAATGTGAGAAAGCAGTAAGGAGGGCTGAGGGGATACTGGGATGCATAGGGAGCGGCAACAAGAGTAGAAAACAGAAAGTTGTTATCCCTCTCTACAGACAGTTAGTGAGACCCCATCTGGAGTACTGCGTGCAATTCTGGAGACCCCATCTCCGCAAAGACATAGATAGAGTGGAGGGTGTTCAGAGGAGGGCAACCAAAATGGTGCAAGGTCTGCACCAGAAGACATACGAGGAGAGACTAAAGCAGCTTAATATGTATACCCTTGAGGAAAGGGAGGCATGATAAAAACTTTCAAGTATCTCAAGAGAATGAACAAGGTACAAGAGGGTAGTATCTTTCAGAAGAAGAGATGTGCAACAATAAGGGGGCACAGTTTGAAGGGGGGACAGCTCAGAGGTAATGTTAGAAATTATTTTTTCACATAGAGGGTTGTGGATGCATGGAACAGCCTTCCTGAGGAGGTTGTGGAGTCAGGAACAGTGGGAGAATTCAAGAATGCATGGGACAGGCATAAGGCAATTCTAGTGGGGGGCAGGAGGAAGTAAGCTGTTGATTAACTAGAATCTGCAGCTTATCCATCAGGTAGGGAAATGGGCAGACTGGGTGGGCCAAGCGGTCCTTATCTGCCATCAAATTCTATGTTTCTATGTTACTCTCTATCTAGCAGGGCCAGCTGATACTGGGTGGGGATCTTAATATTACTCTTAACCCCACTTTAGACACTAATCCGCCCTTGAAACACAGATCCTCTCCCATACAAAAACATCTTAACAAAACCCTCCCTAGCATAGGCCTCATAGACCAATGGAGGCATTTTTACCCTAAGACTCAAACATACTCTTATCAATCTCCTAAAATGCATAGCCCTTCTAGATTAGAGTATATGTTTAGCTCTATAGAGCACTTAGAATCCATACAAGATATTTATTATGGAGCCATCCCCATATCTGACCATAGACCTATATTTATGCAGTCCACAGGTCAAATCTTTCTGGCCGCTAAATTTAATGCTGCTCACAGACCAAGAATTTAGAGACTTAATCCACAAAACAATCCAACGAATTCTAACTGATGACCCAAGGGGTGATATCACAGATGTGATTCACTGGGACACCCTTAAAACAGAGGGGGAAATCATAAAAATTCACCATGCACAAAAAAGACAGAGAGAGAGAAACCTTGCTGAACTACAAAAATAATTTAATACTCTCCAGGAGCATCAACATGGGGGAGACAAAACTGCCAGCCCCAAAATGAAACTACTGAAACAAAAAATACAAAAATATTTTGATCTCCAAGTGAAGCAGCAACTTCTATACCTTAAACTCAACTCTTATGAAGGTGGCCCAAGAGTAGCCAAAAACCTAGTAAGGAAACTAAGAGGGGCAAAATCCTTTGCAAGGGTATTACACCTTATAGACCCCAAATCAAGACATCTTCTACACCACCCTCAGTCTATCAGGCAGGCCCTAGCAAAATTCTATGAAAATTTATATAAAGAGGATACCAATCCCCAAGATTCCCAAATTATAAACTATTTTATCAATCTGACTAAACCCAAACTTACAGAGGCACAGTCTGTTTGATTGTAGGTAGTGTTCAGCCAGTTTTGGTTGGCAGCTGAGGGAAGGGAATAGACTGAGTACCCATAATCTAGGAGAGGGAGTAAGTTACCATGGCTAGGCAGGCTTTGGAAGTGAGGTGATCAATGAGGCAAAAGCAAAGCCCAATCTTCTGGTTTATGCACTTAATTAGTGAGGCTATGTGTTTGGTGTAAGTAAGGGATGGGTCAAGGATAACCCCCAGGTATTTAAAGGCAGGAACAGTTTCAAGTGGGGAACCATCAGGGGAAAGGACAGGGAGGCAGCAGCCAGATTGGGCAGAGAGTTTCAGTTTGGAGCCCAATAGCATGACCTTTGTTTTGGTAGCATTGACTAGAAGTTTGTTGTCAGAGCACCAATGATGGGCCTTGCAGTAATCGGTGGTGAGGAAGTTCAGTAGAGAGGTGGAGGGATGTGTCACTCAGGAATAGTATTAGTTCATCTGCATAGAGAAGTGTATTACAGGTGGGGTCCTCTGATGGGAAAGAGTTAATGAAGAGGGAAAAGAGGAGGGGGCCAAGGACAGAACCCTGGGGGACACCCAACATGACAGGTGAAAGGGGGGAGGAGGCATCACCAAGGCAAATTATTTGAGTTCTACCAGAGAGGTAGTTAGTGAGTCAGGCTGTGGAGGCAGGGGAGAAACCAAGAGCAGCAAGTTTCACTATCAGCATGTTGTGATTCACAAGGTCAAATGCCTGTGACAGATCAACGAACACAGTGCCAGTGAGCTTTCTGTCATCTATCTGCCTTAGAACATGGTCAGTAAAGAGGGAAAGTGCTGTGGTAGTGCCATGCCCCTTCCTAAAACTATGTTGCTGAGAGAAAAGAAGATTATATTTCGAGATATGCTCAGTGATTTGGAAGTGTATTGCCTTCTGTATGAGTTTTCCTAGGTGGGGCAGTATCGAGATGGGATGGTAGTTGTCCATGTGGCTACAGTCACCTGATTTATGAATGGGGACAATTTTGTCCTGCTTCCAGGCAGTGGGGACAGTCATAGTGAGTGAAAGGTTAAAGATGAAGGTGAGTGGGTAGGTAATGTCCTGGGCCACAAGTTTTAAGAAATGGGGGATAGTCCATCACTACCAGCACTCCTTCTGGATGGTAGGCTGAGAAGAATCATGAGTGTACCAGGGGAGATGATCTTAAAATAGAAGGGGGGGGCTGCTGGAAGTGGTGGGTGGGGGTGGGTAAGGTGTAGGAGGGGGAGGGTTTAGCAAGGTAGTTACTAAGGTTAGAGAAGTGGGTATTAAGTGCATTCACAATTTCAGCAGAGTCAGTCAGTGGGCCTTGTTGAGTATTTAGAGAGGAAGTGGACTGCTTAGAAGAGGGGGAGAGCAAGGAGTTAAAGAGCAGCTGACGCCTTTGGGAAAACTTTGGAAAATATAATATTTAGACAGAAGTCAGCTTGTATTTCATATACCTTGTACAGATTTATCCTCTCTGTTATATATTACTGAAGAAATTCCCAAAAGAAACAATATATTTATCCCTTAGAGTTCATCTGTCTGTATAGCTTTTTCCCTACTTGAAATCATAGTGCCCTGTTGTGACATCACTGTCTGTTGCTGTGGGTGCTGTGGGAATAACTGTGATGTCACAAGCAGAGTATGAAGACATCAGGTTGGGAAGAAGCAATAAGAGCTGATGAATCCTCAAGAAACAACTATCCTGTTTTTGAAGTAAATTACCTCAGCAATAAGTAATGGGGATAAGAAATACTGAGCTGATGAGACATAAGCTGTTTTGTGTCCCAATATTATAATTTTGAAAGTTATTTTTGTGGTCTCAGTGGCTATTTAATAGTGGACCAGAAGCGCTTGGAGTTACCTAGGTGTTTGGATTGCAGGGATTGGAAGTAAGCTAATTTACTAGTTTTAATGCAGCATTTGCAGAGATTTCACAGGTGCCGGTAGTCATTCCAGAGGATGGGGATGGGGGCGCTTTAATGGCAGCCCACAATGTATCATGCTCCTTCATCATCTTGAAGAGGTCCGATGAGAGCCATCAAGTGTCACCCCCTCACATTCTATGCGTAGTGAGCAGGAAATACTTATCTTGGATGGATGAGATAACTGTGACAAAGATGTCAAGGGCTAGGTCATCATTGGAGGCATTGCAGAGGTCAGCCTAGTCAAGGCATCTGATGTCATCTTGCAGCCTTAGTGTGTCACAGTTTGAGAAGTCATGGAAAGACAGAAAGGAGGGTGGGGGGGTTTGATGCACCAGATGCAGTAGATGGGGAAGTGGTCACTAATGGTGTCAGACAGAGTGCCAGCACGGGCCACTTTGTCAGCTCAAGTTGTCAGGATCCAGTCAAGAATTGTGTGTTAGTCTGATTGTAGAGGTGTGTATGGGAAGTAATTAGCTGAGAGAGGTTATGTTGTTGAGTAATGGAGTTGCAGTCAGAAAGGGGGTTTGTATCCCAGTCAGTGTTAAAGTCTCCTACTAGAATGGTGACTCTTGAAAAGGAGAAAGAGGCAAGTATGTTGAGGACAGCAACACGTCCAGGGACACCAGACCTCAGCAGATTATAGCAGCACCCAATGAGCAGCTTCATACCGGTAGTTACTGTTAGCTCAGCTGCAAGCCACTCAGCAGTAAGGTCCTTACTGGACTGGCCAAGAAGAGTGGCAGAGTAAAGGCTCCTATAGTACAGGAGTACACCGCCATCATGGCGGGAGGTAGAATGGTCATGACGGAGGAAAGAGTAGCCAGGTAGGGAACAGCAGTGGTCAGGGTGTGGCTTTTTAGCCAGGTCTCAGAGATACCTAATAAGTCAGGGTTGTATAGGGAGACCCAGGCTTGCAATGCAGCCATTTTAGGGAGAAGCCTCCTCACATTTAGATGGGTGATTTTTAGGCCATGTTTGATGTCCAATAGAGGGTGACTGTGGGATATCCTGTACAAGCTAATATTGTCCATGTAGACCAGTATCTTTAGCTGGGGTAAACTTGGACTGACTCATACCTGGTATATTATTGTGTAAATTCAAATATCACAACAAAGAGTCAGTCCGAAAGACATGACAAGAGGCTGAGGAAAGCAGCTTTATCATACCTCTCTATGCACTCCCAGTGAGACTTCCTGCCATCCACTGATCAATGGATGAACCCTAGCAAATGTATAAAACTTCTTAATCCATTCTATAAAAGAATTAGGGATGCCATATGTCTGTGACACCTTAAATAAATACTCATGAGATATTTTATCAAACACCTTTTCTTGTCAATCAATAGAATGACCTTATTGAGATAAATTATCATAAAGTGACCTCTCTGGCAATGGAGCAGGATTGGTTGGGAGAAATGAAAGCTACTGCTGCATGTGCCAACCATTGAGCTAAAACATTTGATAAGATTTTTTGATCAACGTTAAGTAAACATATCATTCTCCAGTTCTGTAACCAACACTTATCTCCCTTTTATGTAAAAAAATAATAATAATAATTAACAGGGCCACCAGCATGCATGGGGAAGGTCCCCGTCTTGAGAATGGAATGTGACTGAATAGTTCCACTAAGGATGGGCCTAACCGAAGTAAAAAAAGTCTTATAAAATTCCAGAGATAAGCAATTATTCCTTGGGGCTGTGCCCAGGGAGAGAGACTCAACCACCTAATTAACTTCCTCCAAAGTTACTGGGGCTGACAAAGCTTGACTTACCAAATTACTCAGGGCCAGGTCATCCAGGTTTCTCAAGAAATCATTGTCAACCCTGATGGTAGAGGGTTTGTACATCTCTGAGACATATGTCTTGGTAATCCAGAATATGTTTGCCATTGATGGTTTTTCAGACCCTTGTGGGTCCAACAGAGAAGTAATGATCCAGTGGTCTCCTCACTGCTGGCAGCCTTTAAAGGCATCAAAGTCTGCTTGGAGCCCTGTGTACCAAACTGTGACTCCTTAAATAAAGAGTTTGCTCTACTATATTGCACCCTTCTCAGGATAGTTTTCACATTTCCAATTAGTTCAGAAAATGTTTCTGTACTATTCTGGGATCTAGTGATCAGTGTTTGTAGCTGAGACTGCATTGACAATAATTTTTTTGTAGTCCAAAGTAGTCCTCTAAGTGGAAACATTCAGAAAAAAATGTTTTCAATTCCAATTTAGAATCATCCCATAAAGTTGACACCGAATCAAACAAACTTCATATTGTTAGTCTAGCTTTGGATAGTAATGTACCATGATAAGATGGAAAGTTGCATAAATTTAAACATTTGAGAAATAAATACTGGAAGAAAGCAAAGAAATCTAACTTAAAGTGGGATTGAGATGCACATAGGCAGGCTAGAAATAAGTACTAGAGTAAAATAAGTAAAGCTAATGTACATTATTATAAAAAGGCATTTGAAAATACAAATAAACTTGAACCAAAGGATTTTTAGAGATTAAAGTGACACTGTCAACCCCCAGAGGCCTCAAAGTGTCCGTAGTTTAAAAAACACATTTTATGATTGTTCAGATTCTGCAGAGACTGTTGATGCAGATGGTAGTTTGACTCAGATCCTTATTTTCTTTTAAAAAGTGAAAAACAGACTGCCCACCATACTGGTGTTACCAGACCAAAACATGTTTGTTTACATATCTTGATCAGCTCCCACTGCATCTTTCCTGGGCTCAGGAACACCCTCAACACAATCTAGCCACTCATTATACAGTGAAAGTAGAGAAGACTATTATATTATGAGTGGTTGCACTGTCTGAGAGTGTTTCTAATGTTCAGGAAATTTTCACTAACAGTAGTTCAATGATTTGAAGAAAAACAAACCTGGGCATAGCCATACATTGCCATGCATTTTGATTCTAATAAACAAGGAGGCAGATAAAACAGCCAGCAACATCAATGAATTTTAGAGACTGTAAGCAATCATAAAGTGTGGGTTTTTACCTAAAAATAATATGATGCAAAAAAGGTTGACAGTGTCCCTTTAATGAAAACATTTTGGAAACTTGGATGTAGAGCTCTTTCAAACTCTCCTTTAAGACCAAGTTTGAGGCATTCTCAATAGGTAATGAAGTACCAAATCGATTTAACAAATTCTTTAGTAACATGGGTTCTGAATCCTGTGAGGCAAATCTACCTGTAGGGTATGTCCATGAGATGTCTATTCCCCCTAAGTCAGAAAAATATTTAATTTTCAGAAGACAGAAGTAGCAGAAGTATTGTCTGAATTATTAAAAATAGATTCTTCTAAAGCAACAGCTTTGAACAGTCTCCCAAGTAACTTATTGAAATATGCAGCACCACTTGTTGCTTGTCTTGTCACAGTCATATTTAAGGCATTGTTAGAACATGGAGAGTACCCAGAGGACTGGAGAAATGCTGATGTAATCCTCATATTTAAATGAGGTGCACAAAAAAAATGAAAATATATTTTTATTTCAAATTTTGGCTAAATTTAACCTGGGAGAAACCTTTATTTCTAGTACAAAAACATTACTCAGAGTACCATTTGCCAGAGTAATAACTAATGGATACATCCCAGATCAGTTCCCATTAGGCAGAGGTTCCATGCAAGGCTGTCACCTTTCACTCTACTTGTTTATATTAGTTTTAGAGTGCCTAATTATGAAAATTGCAGATTGCCAAGATATTAAAGGAATTAAAATAGGAAAAAATGTGAATAAGGTATTTGCCGATACTGATGACTTGCTAGTCACAGTCTCCAGCCCATCTACCTCAATTCCCAGGCTTGAAGCAATGTTTTATGTATTTGCATAAATTCCAGGCCTTTGGCTAAAAAGGGAAAAGACCCAAGTCCTATCTATGAATTCCCATTTCCCAGGACGCAATCTGGTGAGTTGCAAGCTGACTACTGTTGCAAGAATGTGATGATAGACCCTAAATTGTTTTATTTATTTCAAAATTTACCAATTAGAATTGTGTTGTATTCCTCTATTGGATGGCTTTCTCCTGTCTCTAAATGTGTATATTCTTTGGGGTGTTTGGTCTATAAGTCTATTTATTCCACCTCTCTTTTTCCTTTGTCTGATTTACTTACTATTAGACATTCTTCTATGAACTTGTGATATACTAGGAGCACTACCTTAGCAGAAAAACAACTTTAGATTATGATCCTTTTCAATTTCTGCTGCTAAATTGTGGAATGAGTTGCCTTTTGAGCTGCACTCAGTTTCTACATCGTCAAGTTTTAAAGTGAAATTTAAGACACATTTGTACTCCTTGAATGTATTTAATTGTAATATATTATTTTCTATGCTTATATTGGTTAATTGTTAATTCTGAATTTATGTTAAATGTCCGGGATGGCTCTGAAGAAGAGCTTTTTGTCCAGTGGCCTTACACAGTCAACAAATTTAAAATAAAAAAATGAAAAAGAAGCTTTTCCATACCTTTCAAAACTCTGTCAGAAAATTCCTTTGGGGAAACTCCCCCTCTATACTATCCCTGAGCAAACTTCGAGCACATGGAACAGAAGGTGGTTTTGGCCTTCACCTTTTGGAAAAATATCATCTGGTTCTTAGATTCAAGTAAGCTATCTGATATTTAGAACATGAATATGGGGGAAAAGGACCCCGTGGTTAAGAGTAGAAAGACAGATCACAGCCCCTTACAAACTCTTAGATTATCTGTTTATATGCAACTGCCTGGCACCCTAAAAGATAATATTTGTATCACCAGCTCTATTCTGGATCTTAAAAGGACCAAGATTACATTAAAAGTCCAACACCCACCAGTTAAACTGATGACAATCTGGGATAACACAAGTCTGACTTATAATAATAGACCCTTGGGAGATCCAGGCTGGAGTAAGGCCAGCATCACCAATCCTCAAGATATACTAGGCCCAAATGGTGAATTATTTTCCTTTGAGATTCTTAAAATTAAGTTCAGCCTCCACAGATTTCAAATTGTGAACTATTTGCAGTTAAGAAAAACACTTCAGTGTATGGTATTAGGGCCGAACCTTTCCTTATCAGGCTCTGATGAATGGAACCAGTTATGTAGTCTGGCAAGACTGAAGAAAGGAGTTAGTCTAACATGCAAACTCTTAATAAAGTCAACAGATCGCTCCCTCCTAACATCCCCTGCCAAGCAGAAATGGGAGCGGGAAGTCAATATGACTATCTCAGATTCTGAACGGGCACCGACCTGGGTTAATGCATATAATAGAAGTAAGAAGATTCAGGGGAAAGCAATCCAATTTAAAATCTTGCATTTTTATTACTATTCCCTTCATTGACTACATAGTATGGGACTTCAACCTACTGGTAAATGTTGGAGGGTGCTAGGAAGAAAATGATGATCTATCACATATGCTTTGGGCCTGTCTTCTTATAACAGATATCTGGCGTAAGGTCCATAACATGTCTGAGTTGACCTGTGGAGTCAAACTTCCCTTCACACCTAAATTTATTGTTTTAGGAATCGAAAAAGGATCAGAACATGTAACCAAATTCAAAAGAAATGCAATCTAGGGGACCACTCTGATGTCAAAAGATTGCTCCTATCCCACCAGAAATCCCCAATGCCCTCCTGCACTGCATGAGTGGAGTAACAAATTGAATGAAACAATAACTAGTGAAAGACTAACCCTTAGTATAACCCAGAACTCTGGTATATTTGAAAAAACTTGGTCCCCCTTTTTGACCTTACTGGGAAAATAATGTAGCCTTTTACCCAGTTATTTGTGGAATATGGCACATGAGAAACCCTGGATCCCTAAAATGAATAGCTAGAAGTGAGTTATCTCCACCTTAGATGTTTGTCTGTATAGTATAGGTTTAGGCTCTCTAGTAGAGACACCCTCCATGAAATATCTGTTCTATATATTTACGCACTATTATTGTACTGTAGCAGCTGGCTATTTGTTCCTTCACAGGTTTTTAGTGGATGTTCGTGTATTTCTGTATACCTGTTTCTTTTTGTTTAAAATAAATAAATTCTTTAAAGGAAAAAAGCAAAAAAAGGAAATTTCTAGTTATCGACCTATATCTTTGCATACAATAATATCTAAAATATTTTAAAAAGTACAAAATACAAACGATTTAGTAAGCTCATATCAGTCAGGCTGCAGAGAAAAACACAGCACGCCAACTGCCCTAATTAAGGTGGCTGGGGATATTCAGCATGCAATGGAAGAGAAACTTATGGTGGGTGCAATTTTTATAGATTTGTCAAAAGCTTTCAACACCATAAATCATAGCTTACTTTTGAACAGGTTGCTTACAATGGGTTTATCAACTGTGGCTATAACATAGTTTTAAGACCACTCTAAAGTGCCTTGCATCATTACCACTTTGATAACACAAATCAGATCTCAGCCTACTAGCCACCTTATCTCCATTGTACACCAGGTACTGCAGAGGACACAGCCCCATGACACCTTATATATAGGTGGGAAGTGGGGGAGGAAATAGAGCAGGCTCGGGACACAGAACAGTGGGAGAAGGGCTGCTATGAGGTAGGCAGGATCATCTCTTCCCATACCTGGTGAGAATATATGTAGAAGCACTTGGTCTGCTACTTTAGACCTCCAGTCATTACCACCAGATATGGGACCAACAACAGTGCTGAATGCTGGAGACAGTGCAGCGAATAATGGGGAAACCAACACACACGCACATAATATGGTCCTGTATGGTGATGGATACTTTTTGGTAGACCTAAAGCAGGTGTTGTCAGAAGTGCATCATACCACAGGTCAGGCTGTCCCTTGAGATGTACCTCCTCTATCAGTACCCAGGCATGTGATGAACAGACACATTAAATATATGCTGGGTATTATTCATATAGCCAATAAGAAATGTATTAAACAAAAGCAGCTTACTGACGTAAGATAGGGCACTGGAGGGACACTGTCAATGACTCACATAAAATGAAGAGAATAAACTTTGGTATTAATGAGAGGTCAGAGATATTTACTTTCTGGTGGAATGCTTGAGTGTGGTATGTGATGCAGCACAATGCCATCTTTGTACCATAGCTGAGCAGGACAACTAAAGGAGCATGGACTTGGAGGAGCAGGAAGTGTCAACACTGGAGTTAAAGTTAGACGTTCCTTTAGTAACCAAGAGCCAAAAGGCCCTACAGTCATTTCTGTTGGCAGTCTTTAACATATTCTCCTATTGTCTACTATAAAAAATATGCTTTTTCTATTGTAAGAAAATGTTATACACTTTTTTTCCTAATTCAAAATTCTGCAATTAGATCTGGATTGGTGCGTTTTCGTAAATCTTAGTTTTGACAGTAATTTAGCCTTCTCCTTTTGGCAATGAGTGTCAACCCATCCAGAGAATTTATATGGTTTATTTTGAAATCCCTCTTATAAAATTGAGTGAATTTGAGATAAAAGATCCTCTAAGAGATCAAACAGCTCAGGAGCTGGAATGTTCTCAAAATCATTGTTCAAACATGCTTCCAGGAAGGGCACAGGTACATTATCAAGACTTACCATAAGGTTAAATATCCAATTTCACCCTTTTTTATTTTTCATTTTTATTGGGGGCAAAGGGCAAGAATCACTTCATTTGTTACAACTATGAGGATTAATACAATTCTCACAGTTCCAAAGAAGTGTTACAGGAAAGTGATCACCCTCAGCTCTATTAAGTATTTTCATGGTTTTCTATATATTTAAGTACCGATCCCAAACTGCTAGATCAATCACAGAGGCACCCCTGAGGAGAAAGTTACAGTACCTTCTTGGTTGCCATCTTGCATTAAGATAATAAGAATAATCTTCTTGCATGAACTTAATCCATTTAACATTAACACCTTGGTTTTTGGAAGACCATACGATACTGCAGACAGACTTAACTAAGCAACTACAAAAATGATTCTTGCTCTCCAAGGGTCACATGAGTGCAATATATAAACTCCTTCAAGAAATGTATCTCCCAGATTGGGAACCCCATCGGTCAAAATGGTCTGCTCAGCTTTGGGAACCATTAGAGGCTGAGGATTGGTCCAGATGTTGGGTAGAAGCACAACGGGCTTCCCCCAACCATAAGCTGCAACTTATTAAAAAAAAGTTTTGAGCAAGCCTGCATAGTGGCGCTGAGGGTTGAGGCACTGGACAACACACCTCGCACCACGCCAATGACCTGGGGTCAGGAGTGAAAGGGGAGGGGAGGGTTGTTGTCCTGCTCCTTGACTGCTCCCTAGTGAAGGCCATAGGGCAGCATCAGAGGCTGGGAGACACAGGAGTGCAGAAACATGGTGTGCATGTGCCTCCTTGCATGCACATTCACGCCGCGAGGGGGAGGGGGGTGTAAGGGAGAAAACAAGACAAAGGAACTGCTCAGCTAGGAGGTAAGGGAGATTTCTTTCCTTGCATTTTTGTGTGTTTAAAGTGTTTTAACAGCACCAGACACAAAAAGTTTAAAAGATTATCTGGGCTTTCTTTGTTTCTTGGGGAAGTGAGGTCACTTAGGGGATGTGACTAACTGGAGGTTGGGGAGAGCCAGACAAGCAGCTTTGCTTTATCTCTACAGCAGTTTGTGGTGTGTGTTTGTAAGGTAGGGCTGCTTAGCTAGGAGGTCCAAGACCCAGCCTGAACACCAGTCTGGGGCCCGCAGCTTGGCAGGAAGTCCCTCCTGGAGAAGGTAGCACAGGGAGGATAAAAGGAAACACTCAATGGGTCCCCACACATGTTTGTGTCCCAACATGTGAGTGGAACAGCACAGGGAGTGGAACAGGTGTAAAACTGGCATCTTAGGCATCAGCCGAAGGAAGCAGGGAGGCAGGGGACTCTGCCGGTCCAGGAAGGTGAGGAAGATGACCTGTGCACTAGTTGCTGCCTGTTTAAAAGGGTATACTATCAGTGGGATAGGGGGAAACAATGGTGTAGGGTAAGGAAGGTAAGACCTACAAGGTCAAGCTAAGGGCATCTGAAACACACAGCACAGTGGGAACAGAGTTAACACCCTATCTAGGCTAGGGGAGAAAGTGAGAATTGGAAGCCAATTGTCCTAAGTCACCAAGGGACCTAAAAAGGGAACTGAAGGAAAACTCTATCTAGGGTAAGGGGCTGAACATAGACTCGGAAGGGGAAAGGTAAAGGGCATCCAGCCAAGGGGGGATAGTGATAAGGGAAGCCTAAATGCAAGGAAAAGACAGGGAAGCAAAAAATCAAGAGGATAAACAAATCACCAGGCATGGAAGTGGTGCAGTGTAATGGGTGCAGGGCCACAGTCTTCAGAGACATGTTCGGGGGACTGAGGTGTTGCTCCATATGCAGGCGCCTCTCTGGGCTGGTAGCAGAGATTGCTGGACTTTCAGCCAAACTGGCACAAATACAGGGCACCATCTGTCTCACTCAAAGCCACCTAGTTTGCCACCACTTTCTCAAAGGATGCCAGTAAGGAGGCAGACCAGCTGGCCCTTGATGGGCTCCAGGAGGGTGGAGGGAAGGAGAGAGAGCATCAGACCTTACCATTGCAAAATACCTTCACCATTCTGGTGGGACAAGGAAGCCAAGAGGAGACATCCAAGGCAGGAGTAAGAGAGGACAGGGTCCTCAAGGGAGCAGGCCTCAAGGAGGGTGGGAGAGTTCCCCAGCCAAGGAGGAAGCAGTCAATGGTGAGGAACTCCATAGTCAAGGGGACTGAGTTGGGGGCAGGGGAAGGGAGAGACAGGGTAGTACAGTACATTCAAAGCACTTCAGCACGGAGGATTAGAGGGTGAATCTTGGAGATCGCCAGGGAAGAGGGGGTAGGGTGGGAGCTGGATGTTGTTGTCCACCTGGGGACAAATTATCCACCAAGAAAAGCTGTAGGAGTAGTGCAGAATAGGTTTAGGAAGCTGGGGAGGAGCCTGAAGTAAGCAGCTCACACAGTGGTATTCAATGAGGTGCCACTCATGTGTGGTCAGAGGAAGGCTAGGGAACTCCACACCAGGTCCTTCAATAAGTGGTTGAAGGCATGGTGCAGGGCGGACTTCAGCTATATTGGGGACTGGAGTCACACCTGGGGGGATGGAGGCCTGTACAAGGGAGATGGCCTCCATCCATCCAGGAGGAGAATGGCAGTCCTGGGTGGAAGGTTTAAATGCTATTTTGACAAACATTTAACATAGCCAAGGGGAGAGGCAGAATGACTAAGGGAGAGAGAGATCTCCCCAGAGACTAGTGCAATAGGAAAGGTTAAACCAAGGAGAAGAAATTCCCTGGAGGTTGATGAACGCAAAAAGAATGACAGGACAGGCAAGTCTGGAAGAGGAACTTCAGTTGGAAGAGAGAGGAAGGAGGGAAGGCTGCAAGACAATGTAACAGGGGAAGGCAGGACCAGGGTAGCAGAGGGGGCAAGGGGGAAGCAGGGAAGGGAGGCATGTTAAAGGAAGAGAGGGAAGAGGAAGAAGAAAAAGGAGAGCTATGTATGCCAACACAAGGAGTCTGGGAAACAAAATTCCTGACCTTGAGGCAATCATTGCGGAGGCAGACCTGGACCTGGTGGCCATAACAGAATCATGGTGCATGGACAACAACAGCTGGGAAGTGGCCATCCCAGGCTACACCATGTTCCAGGACAGGTCAGGTAGGACAGGTGGAGGGGTTGTTCTATATGTAAAGGAGGGCATAAGGGCCACTGAGATACAGGGGCAACATGGGGACAATGAAGGGCTGGAGGTACTATGGATCAGCCTAGAGATGGGGGGGGTCAGGGGGCTGTTATTCCACAGAAGTGGTGTACAGGCCTCTGACATGGGGGTTAGCCAGAGCCCTGGGAAGCTATTAGTAAAATGGCCAGGAAGGGGGAAGTTCTGATTATGGAGGACTTTAATCTGCCAGATGTAGACTGGGGCATTTTGTCCACAGCTACATCAAGAGGCAGAGACATCCTCAACTGCATACAAGGGGGCATTTCTCAGCCAGCTGGTTTTGGAATCCATTAGGGAGAGGGTAGTGCTGGACCTGGTACTTACAAACAAAGACAGCATTGCTGATGTCACAGTGGGTAGTCCTCTAGATACAAGTGATCACTGCACTGTGTGGTTTGGCATACAGATAGGAAAGGGGGAAAAAAACACTGTGACGAGGGTCCTGTATTCAAGAGGGCAGACTTTTTTCCATATTGCTTTTTTCTGTTGGGTCAGCTCTGGTGGATTATTCAGCCCCATCCCTACCACTCCCATCCAGCACCCACCGCTCTGACCTACCCACTCCTAGAATTCCCATACAGATTTTTCCCTGTGGCAGGGCTGGGAAGGTGATGGCCATCATCCCCCCACCAAGAAACTCTCATCCAGAACTGGGGGCGGTGGTCAGGTGGCAATGTGGGAACAGGGCAGGCAGGCAGGGCTTCATGAAGCCGGTGCCTTCTCCTTTCCATCATTTCCCTTTATCTCATGCCATGGCAGCATGTAAGCGTGCCCATGTGGAGGCGCACACACACTACAAAACCACAGGTCTTCCCTTGCATGGCACTCAGACTCTGGTGCTGTCACCCAGCCTCTACCAGATGGCAGCCAAGAAGCAAGATGGCATCCCTCCCCAACCCTGGGACAGGAGAGCAATCCTTTGGATGCTCAATCCTCCCCCCTCCACCAGCCAACCTCTGGAGCCCCAAACTCATTCCTGAACTTGGTTCATCAGCATGGTGAGAGGTTAGGCGCATAGCACCTCAGTCCTCTGTGCCACTGGATCAGCAAGAGGGCAGATTTTAAAGACATGGGAAACTGCATCAGAAAATGCCTCAAGGGGGGAAGCTGGGGGGGGGAGTGGAAGCTCAATGGAGAAAGATTAAGGAAGGTATAGCCCAGGCAGTGGCATGCTGTTTGAAGGAAGTGAGCAAGGGAAAGAGGAGCAAGAGGCTGCTATGGTTCTCCACAGAGGTGGCAAAGGCAGTGAAGCAGAGGAAAACAGCATTTTGAAAATACAAGGAGACCAGTAGGATGAAGACAGGGATGTACATCTGACAAAACAAAGGGAGGCAGGAAGGAGGGTGAGTAAAACTAAAGAACTAACAGAGGAGAGAATAGCTAAAAAGATCAAAAAAGGGGACAATACATTCTTCAGGTATGTAGGGGAAAAGAAGACGACAAAGGGAGGAACAGTAAGAACCAGGAGGGCAGGGTGCACTGTGCAAAGGAAGATCAAGCAAAATCAGAAACAATAAACAATTACATCTGCTCAGTCTTCACAGTAGAAGGTGGGGGAACGGTAGAGGGTGGGGAACAGTCGAGGGTGGGGAACAGAAGAGGTGGGGAGGAACAGTAGAGGGTGGGGTGGACCAGCATGCTGCAGTAAGCACCGGGGGCCGGGAGTGAACACAAGTCCATTCTCAGTGGAGAGTGCCCAGAAAGGATTGAAAACCTTAAAGGAGATTAAGGCAATTGGGCCAATGGGATTCATCTAAGGGTCCTAAAGGAACTGAGAACAGTGCTGGCCGCCCCTCTGGCAATGCTTTTTAGCACCTCAGTGGAGATGGAGAAAGTTCCAAAGGACTGGAGGAGGGCTAATGTGGTCCCTCTGCACAAAAGCAGCAGTAGGAAGGAGGCTAGCAATTACAGGCCAGTCAGTCTCACATCAGTGGTAGGGAAGTTAATGGAGACACTTCTGAAGGAGAGGCTTGTGGAGCACCTGGAAGTAAAAGGGCTGCAGGACCACTGGCAGCATGGTTTCACAGTGGGGATGTCATGTCAAAATAATCACATAGATTTCTTTGACTAGGTTACCAGGGAGGTAGATCAAGGGAGAGCAGTAGAGGTGGCCTATCTGGACTTCAGTAAGGCTTTCAACTCTGTGCCGCACAGGAGGCTAGTTAGGAAACTAAGCAGCTTTGGGGTGGGGGAGAAAGTGACAAGTTGGGTATCAAAGTGGTTAAGGGATAGGAGGTAAAGCATGGTAGTAAATGGCAGACACTCAGGTGATAGGAGAGTGACTAGTGGGGTGTCACAGGGTTTGGTGCTGGGACCAGTCCTCTTCATAAGTGACACTGCAGAGGAGCTTTAGGGGAAAGTGTGTCTCTTTGCAGATGATACAAAAATCTGAAACATGATTGACACTCAGAAAAAGGTGGAGAGAATGCAACCAGAACTAAGGAAACTAGATGAATGGTCTCAGGGGTGGCAGTTGGGTTTCACTGACAAAAAGTGCAAGGTTATGCACTTAGGGCTGCAGAACCCAAGGGCTGTGTATAAGATGGGGAGAGGAGCTTACAGTCGCCAAACAAGAAAGAGACCTAGGAATCATCATATCTGATGACCTCAAGATGGCTGGGCAGTGTGACAAAGCAGTGGGAAAGGCTAGCACAATGCTGGGATTCATTAGGAGAGGGATAACTAGCAGGAGGAAGGAAGTGATGCTACCGTTGTTGCTCACTGGTGAGGCCCCACAAGAAGTACTGTGTCTAGTTCTGGAGGCTGCACCTCTGCAAACATTGAAAGGGTGGAGGCAGAACAGAAGATGGCAACCAAAATGGTGAGGGGGTTACACGAGAAGCCATATGAGGAAAGGCTGCAGGAACTCAACATGTACTACCTAGAAGAAAGGAGAGCGAGAGTGGGCATGACTAGAACCTACAAGTACCTCACAGAGTGAACAAGGTGCAATTGCAGGATTTATTTCAGAGAAAGGAGAGCACCAGAACAAGGGGGTATGCAATGAACCCAAAGGGGGTAGTGGTTTAGGAGAGATGTGCGGAAATACTTCTTCACGGACAGGATGGTGGATGATTGGAACAGCCTGCCAGAGGAGGTAGTTGGGGCAAAGGTTGTGGGGAGCTTCAAGCATGCATGGGATAAGCATAGGGTAATATTAGGCAGAGGAATGGGAGAGAAAGTGACACCTAAGCTATGACCAACTGGGGTCAGTGGTGACGAATAGGAAGGACAAGGGGCAGACTGGATGTGCCTATTGGTTATTTTCTGCGAACAAAATTTGTTTCTATATCCCACTTATTGTGCAGCATGAGGTAGGTGTCATATAATCTGGCAGGTTCGATCTTTTCCTTCAGAAAGTTAGCATCGCAATAGACATTTTTACCTTGAAAATTCCTTGTCTGAGGAAGAGTACAAGTAAAATCCCTCTCCCTCAAAAAAATCACTGCTTGAGATTTATACAAAAAGGGCTGAATTTCCTAAAAAAAATCAATGTGTAGTGCCTTGGTTTGGGGTGTAAATACTAAAAATTCTCAGGCACTAACCCTCCAGGTGACACCCACCATCAGGGCCCTTTCATGGTGAATGTCTGCCAACCTTGTTAGATGCCAGTCTGAACCAATAAATAGGAGCCCCACTCCATCGCAGATTTTCTCACCTGTAGACCAATAAGATGGATCTGTGATCCAATGGGACTTAGTCCTATTAATTTCAAAACAAGACTTTAAGCCAGCCCACTGGCACAGTGGTAGTGCTACTGCTTGTGACACCAATGACCTGGGTTCAGAAGCGAGCCCGGAGAGTAGGCAGGCCAACAAGGGTGAGGAGGATCAAGTGTCTGTAGATCTGCTCTCCTTCTCTGGTGGGTGGGGGGACAGTCTGCTGTTCAACTGGCCCTGGCGGAAGCTGGTGGAGCGGCAACCCAAGCTAGAAGGTTGGAGAGGCATGGCAGACGTGGGTGCATGCACCATAACGTCATTGCATGTCACATCCCCCTTGGGGTTGAAAATGGAAAAACACCCCCAGCTGCCACAAGAATGATCACTGACTTCTGCAGGCCCCACACCCAGTGACTGAGGCTCCTCCCAGAAATCTGGATCCAGTCCTGGTGGGTCGAGGGACTCCTCGCTACCCTGCCATGGAGGGCAAGCCATGCAGGACTATGGGACAGGTAATCCCTAGGAGAAGCTATGTTGATGGGATTGGGAGGATCGGTGGGAAGGAGGGCTGGCTGGGGAAGGGGCAGCAAAAAAATAAATAAATAAAACTTTAAACATACAATATGTCCTGCACTAGGACCATGTCTCCAGGTAGGTTTTGCAAGCTAAAAAGGGTGGTAAAACATTTCTTTTGAGATTTAATACTATTCACATTCAGGGTTGCTGTGGATAAGAGATCCATTAGCATGAAAAACAGAATTAAATAAATCATCATCACAATAAATTAACCGTGATTCTTAAGGACTGATATCTGGTTCTCCCATCCTTTTTTGAGGACAAAGCCTCCAGCAAATAATCCTAGTAGTCTGAGAAGAGATCACACTGAAATGGTACTGAGTTGCCATCTTCCTCCTCAGGGTCACCCCACAACCCCACATCCTTCTATCTTTCAGGACATTAAACCTGTTACATACTGGAACTGTGCAGGATTTTATGACTTTAGGTTTCTGACTATGATCTCTTTGCTTTCGAGGGACCGGAGTCATGCTTTCATAATCCTCAGGAGGGGGTAGGGGAACATCACCATAAGGGGGTGGTGAGGTGGTGATGGAGGCATGTCATTGTTGACCTCATGAGGGGTCTGCCAGTACTTCAGAAAGAACCTGGACTGAGGGTTCTCTCTGATCTGGTATCAGTTGTTTCTGCTCCCCTTCTTTTGGAACAGGAGCCAGAGCTGAAACCTCCATTTGAGCATCAAGAGATGTGTCAGAAATGTTTTCTGTTCCAATCTGTGGTTCATGTTTTCTGGACCCTGGGAGGCATAGCCTCTAAAATAGGCTCAGACTCCATCCTTGGTATAGGTGTAGCTTCTGCTGGCCACATTGTCAGATAAGCCTATTGTGCCTTCCCAATAAGAAGGTCCTGATCAAAGCCATCATCCTGATTGTAGGAGGGCCACCGTCAATTTTTGTAAGCATGCCCTTTCTCCTCACAAAGGTTGCATCTAAATAGATTTGGGCAGAATGTATTACTATAACCATAGTCCAAGAATTTCTGCTGGTCACATGCACTACTGAAATGTGCTAATGAATCACATTTATGGCAGGATGGTGGCTGACCCTGATAGAAACAGATGCTCTGATCCCAGCCCAAGAAAAAAATACTGGGTAGACAGACCAGACCGGTACTATTGCAGTTCAGTTTTACTCTGATCCTCAGCCTGCTTGTCAAGACCTGCTCTGAGTCCAGGATGGGGAGGGCACATCCAGGACCTCTTACTACTCTTGTAACTAGTAAGTAATGTTCGAGACACTGACCCCTTCATTGCAAAAAAAGAATTGTAACCACCTTGGCAGCTGGCTTCATCAAGGGGAATGCAGTGAAGGGGGACCAAAGGGATGTGTCCTTCAAGGTTGAATACTGCTCCAAAAATGGTCAAGGGACGTATCTGTCTTAAAACAAATATCGTAAATTTCTTCACTAGCCACTTGAATAAAGACATACAATTGTGAAGCAAAGAATTCATTAAGTCCTTAAGCAAAGTTCTAATGACATAAGTTCTATTGGGAGGGATTTCCGAGCCCCTGATGTAGCGCAACTGAACCATGTTGTGCCTCGGAGCTGGTTCTGTCTGTCCTTGGAACAATTCAGAGAACTTGATGGTGGGGGGATTACCCTCTGTAGTTGACCCATTTGCTTCATGACCCCCAGCCTAGCTTGTCAAGGATAATGGGGCAGTATCGGGGCAGGGAGGTAGATCACCTGGGGGTCCCACAGCACTGAACTGCATTCAACTGAGTCCCGAAGGTCCAGGAATTGGGTCACCCAGGGTCTGTCTGGTAGTGGCAGAAGATTGTCCCTTGTTCCCTTGTGCTGAGGAGATTTTTGTACTCGAGGCTTCCACCAGGCCAGTCCATGGCTTCTTTAGCTGAGCTTAGGCCCTGTTTCTCAGTTTGTCCATGGAGTAAGTTTTCAGGCTGGTCCTCTTGCAGCTTAAAGGAAAACTCCATGTTAAAATCAGAAAAAGATATGCAGTAGTATTTTTTTCTGTATTCTAACCAGTTCCCAGCGTTTTCTTTTCCTCTGGCTGTGAAATATGTTTTTTCTAACTTTCCCTAACTGTTTTATTGCCCTTGGAGGTTGCCATTCTGGTTTCTGTTATGGCCTCTAGTCTTCCCAGACCGCCCTTTGGTGTGATGTCTAATTGCTCCTCCAGGAAGCCAGTGTCTTGTTACAGGGTCTGTCACAGCTCAGCCACGGAGAAAATACTTCTTCCAGAGAAGACACACTGCTAGATTTTGGGTGAGTGTAATCATTATTATTTTTTGATATTGTACCTTGTCCTGCTATGTTCTGCTGTGTGTGTGTGTGTGTGTGTATTTGAATCATGTCACTGTTTACTCTATTCCTCTCAGTCACTTTCAGTTTTTGCACTGGTACTAAGTAGCAAATTGAACATCACCTTATAGATTGTAACATAGCAGGACAAGGTACTAATATCAAAAAATAATAATGATTACACTCACCCAAAATCTAGCAGTGGGACTTCTCTGAAAGAAGTATTATCTTTGTGGCTGAGCTGTGACAGATCCTGCTAAATCTAAGGGCATAGCTACATCATTGTCACATGAGCCAGGGTGCATCATAGGAGAAAGAAAGCCAATAAACCTATTTGTGATGGAGATCCCAAGGTGTTGTAAAACTACCATACAGCTAGTAGACTAATTTAGAAAAACCTCCTAATAGCAGACAGAGGGAAGGACACACTAGGGCTTAACATACATATCAAAACACTCTACATAACATATGTTTTTGCACATTCTGGGTGGACTTCTCCTTTAATGGCATGTGCCCCCTTCCCTTCCACAGGTTGAGACTCATCTGGCTGGATACCTTGCTGAACAAGGTTAGTGTCTGTTTTATTGCTACAGTACAGAGAAAGGGGGATGTGGCTCTGAACCACAGTTGTAGAGGAAGCAGGGTGTTCTATGCACTCTGTACTGATAGCAGCCTCTGTGGTTAGTGCCCATGGCAATTTGTGTGACTCTGTAATTGAAACAGTCTGTGGTTGTGCTTCTTTCTGTATCTCTGTCACTGTTTCACTCACATGTGAGCCTTATATTTCGCTACTTGCCATAGGAATTTGGTGCGTTATTATGAACAAAGGCAGGGGTTTGCTATTGTCTGGAGAGTTTGTTACTAGTTTGGGAGTAAAGCTTGGCCCTGAGTTTCCAAGTTTCATAGCCGGTAATTCACTAGCATTCTTAGCAGAGGGTTTGGCAGGCATTTTAACATTTTTTGTCTTTGGGCTTACCTTAGTTGCCAAAGCCATGATCTCTGCTGCCATCTGTACTGAACCTGCAAGCCAAGTTTTCCAGTCTGCAGCTCTCAATCAGTCAATCAAGATTTTATTTATCTAGAGCTTTTCCAAGAGATCAAAGCACTTTACATCATAATACAGAATAAAATATGTAACACAAACAAGGACAGAATAAAATCACAGCATAATAAACTTATCTTGATTAAATATTAGATCTCAATACAGGATACTTAAATTTAAAATTCCTCAGGGAATGCCTGGCAGAAAAGGAACATTTTTAATTCAACTTTAAAGCTGTTGGCAGTCTAGCACTCCCTAATCTGACAAGGTAGAGTTCCACAGGGTCAGGGCTGCAAAAGCAAACGTGTGGGCCCCAGATGTCTTTAAACAGGCCCTGGGAACCTCTAGCAATCCCTTGTCAGCAGAGTGGAGTGTGCAGAGCACTGGGTCAGAACATTGCCGAACAAAACAGCATGATCAAGAACCGCACAGCAAAAATGCCGTCTCTTTTGTTTTTGTGGGGGTCTCTGCCCTCCCAACCTACCCAGACTAAAGGATTCTCAGTCCAGGGGGAGTGGATCATGGGGCAAGATGAAATTTGTGGGGTCATAGAACACTGTTTCCATGGCCCCTTAAAAAAAAAGTCCAAATTGCCAAAAATCTATGGAGACCAGGATTAGAATCCTATTCTCCACTACCATTTGGCCTTGCTGCTCTATGCCTCAGCCCTCCACACCATGAGAGCAGCTCACCCAGCCTCCTGGATTCTGATGCCCTTATCCACTGTCAGCACCAGGGACAGCAACCTGAGGAGCACTTACTGCAAGTGCTGTAATTCCCCTCTCGCTGTCCGTGGTAGCACTAACCAGACTAGCGCTCAGCTGAATAGTGCTATTCTGGCAGCACTGTTCTAGGGGGTTACCGTGGGCTGAGGGGGTGGTAAGGGCACAGGAGATCTTGCAGATAGCTAGGTCTCTCCCCATGTAGGTCCTTTTAGGTCAGCAAACAGACCTTGAAGGTGATCTGCCAATTTACCAGCAGCCAGTGCATGTAGCGAAACACAGGCGTGATGTGGCAAGATCTTGGTAAGCCAGTCAACAGCCTGGCTGCCATATTCTACACTATCTGCAATCGGCGAAGATCGACCCTCGGTAGCCCTAGGTATAGGACGTTGTGGTAATCAAGGCGCGAGGTTACAAAGGCATAAGCCAGAGTTGGCATGTCGCCAGGCGAAATCAGGTGCTTGATCTGAGCAATGTTCCTCAGATGATAAAATGAGGTCTTGACAATGGCTGCCACCTGGGATTTTAGTGTCAAGCCGCTATCAAGCACAATGCCCAGATTTCACGCCCGATTTGAAGTAAGCAGCTACACATCTTCGAGCCAAAGTCCAGAGATCTGACCAGCTTGCAACCTCATGCCTTGGTGACCTGGCTCTACTACCAATACCTCAGTTTTGTCTGGATTCAACCTCAACCAGTTGGCACTCATCCAGCCCCAGATCACAGTGAGGCAGTTGTTAAAGACCGAGATAGCCCCATTTTCCTGGGGCACAAAGGACATGAAGAGCTGAGTATCATCTGCATAGCAGTGAAAACTCAGCCCATACTGCCTTATAATGTCCCCCAATGGCAGCATGTACACTGTGAACAACATGGGGGATAAGATCAAGCCCTGCGGAACCCCACACGACAGGGGCATAGGTACTGAGGAATAAATCCCCGACACTACCCTCTGCTTCCTACCAGTGAGGAATGATTTAAACCAACTGAGGACCATACCCGACAGTCCACAGAAGAACTGCAGGCGCTCCATCAACACCCAATGGTTCAGTGTTGAATGCCGTAGAGAGAACAAGGAGAACTAAGATGGAATGACTCCCTTGATCCCTTGCCATCAGGAGATCATTCAGTACCCAAACAAGGGCGGTCTCAATACTGTGCCTCTTCCTGAAACCAGATGGGAAAGGATCATAGACATCATACATTGTTAAATGGTCATCCAGTTGTGTGGCCACCACCTTCTCAATAACCTTGCCCACAAAGGGCAGGTTAGAGACAGATCTGTAGTTTACCAGGTAATCTGAATCTAGAGAAGATTTTTTCAGGAGTGGCACTACTACTGCCTCCTTCAGGGGTTCTGGAAAAACACCTGTCTCCAGTGAGCATCGGACTATCCTAGCAAGGACTGGGCTGATGACTTCAACACACCCCACTAGAGGGCATGTTGGGCCCATGTTCAAACCACAGTAAGTTGGACACAGTTCCTGGATGACCTGCAGAATGTCCATAATCGCCAGCTGGCTGAAGTCAGACCAGATAAGCTGGGTGCTTGCAACCTCAAGACCATCATCACAAGTCCCATTTGAGGGTGTTGAAAGGATTTCCGAGCAAACTCATCACATCTAACTTGTGAAAAAGCTCACCAAGCCTGAAGGCTGGTTGGATTGCACAACCTGTCAACAGTCCGGAAGAGCTGAGCTGGTTTGTTCCTTGTCGCAGAAATCAACTTGGACAGGAACTCTGCCTTCTTACAGGAGACTGCCAAATTATAGTCTTTATAATGGGCTATCAGTCTAACTTTGTCATCTGCCAGACCGGATTTCCGCCAATACCGCTCTGACCTTCAACCCCCTTGACTCATCTCCTTCAAAGTTCCATCAAACCATGGGGCTTTCTGGCGAAGGGAGAGGTGGTGAACACGGACAGGTGCTACTGAGTCGAGGACCTCAGTCACTGCCTTATTGTAGGTTAGTACCAATTCCCCCGGCTCCCCACATACACTCGCCAAGCCTGATAGATCCAGAACCTCCATAAAACCATCTGGGGTCAAGCCCCTTAAAGGGCAGTACCGGACCATCTACGTAGGGGCAGGTCTATTGGGTGAGTGCCTTGAACCTGAACCTTATAGTATGGTGGTCCAACCAACTAACCAGTTCCACCATTAGGTCTAAGACCTCCATCTCCAGTAGGAAGACCAGATCCAATGAATGACCATGAATACGAGTTGCAGAGGTAACCACCTGTGTGAGGCCCAACAAACTCATTAGTTGGAGGAAGTCTTGTCCAAATTGCAAGAGTTCATCATTGACCCAGGCATTGAAATCCCCTAGAACTATCCACCTGGGGAATTCCAGCACCTGGTTGATGATGAAGTTTGCGACTTCCTGCAGGAATGTCTTCCCATCACTAGGTGGACGGTAGATGAGAAGGATCCTGCAACCTATACCTGCAACTATGGTACATTCAAAGGACCTAGTCTCTCCCACCAGGATGGCTACAAGGCCCAGATCTTATTTAAAACAAACAGTAACTTCCCTGCCCCTACGATTCTTTCTCAGGCGGTGTATCACTGAGTACCAGCCAGAATTGCTGATTCCCGTACCGAACCAGCACTCTCATCCAGCCAGGCCTCAGTGATGCACGCCAGATCAATTGTTCCAACAAGATCAGCAATAGTCGCTGTCTTATTTTTCATAGATCTGGCATTGCACAACACCACTGGAGAAGGATAGGCAGGCGAAGTAGACCCAGCACCCTGCCCATTAAATGTGGAGCCCTTGGGTATGGGAACCAAGCAAGGAGGACCCCTTTCTTGAACCCACTTCACCCCGGGGCATCTTCTCGTCCCCACCACCCCAATCAACCCCCCCTTCCACAACCCTACTAGGCCCAGTTACCCCCCGTTTTCTCCCCTTCTGACTATCCAAGTGCCCTGCAATGCCTGTACACTTCTGATGTTAAGGGAGGACAATCAAAAGGTTGGAGATCCCTGAGCCTGGTGGGAGAGTAGTATCTGACCATCAATGTCCTCAGCCAGCACATCCCAACTATCTACCAGATCAACAACTACGCAACACTCAAACACTCACTCTGTCATGCCCCACAATAAACCAATCCAACAACTTATAAAAAAAAAATGTATCAAACTCAGTACAATTCCACTCCACACACCAAGCACTCACTCACTCACTCAAACAAAAACAACATAATGCGATAACTTCCCCCACCCTTCCCAATAATAATAATATCAGGAGAGTTCATGGGCAGATTAATGACCAGCGAGTATAGTCCCGGTTTATTAGTCTTTGTTGTAAAGTTTTATTGAGAGACTAATGTGCAGACAAAGTTCTGAGAAAATAGTCACATAAGGAGCAAGACAAAGCTTAGAGGAAATATAATGCCTTCCAGCTTTCCCTAGACCATGCCTGGTATCACATGTTAAGAAATGCCTGCACAAAAGCTACCAGACTTGCCAAGTCTGAATATTTTAAATCATCTTTTCTCAAAAACATCAGTTCCCCCTCCAAATTCTGGAAAGTGGTTCATGCCCTATTCTCCCCCCCCTTCACATCCGCCTCCTCCAGTGCTTAAAATAAATAACTCAATGGTCTCTGAACCATGTGCAGTGGCTCAAGATTTTAACTCCTATTATACCTCCTGTGCCATAGCACTTCTAAAGTCCCTCTTCTCTAACCTCCCCCTCCTCATCCTCCCACACCCAGCACTCAACCCCTCCATGCCCACCCTTCCTTTTCCTTTTCTGCTGTCTCCCCAGAGGAAACACTAATGGCCCATCTCTCTCTTAAGCCTTCTAAAGGCTCATCACCAGATGACCTTGACCCTAAACTCCTCTACCTTTCAGCTTCTGCTATAGCCTACCCTCTCTCCTTAATCCTAAATCTCTCCTTCTCATCCTCATCTGTCCCTTCATCCTGGAAACATGCAGTGGATGCAAGAATCTTCAGCCCCCAAAGAAAATGTTTATATTACTTCTAACTTTTTGACTGATTGTTATAATTGTTTTATTAAAGCTTTTGTAATTAGAAGGACTGTTTTTCTTGCATCCCCTTTAAGAGTTATTATGGTAAGGAGTTTTTAATGATGCAAAATAGGATTTGTAGGTTTAAAATGAGAGGAATATTGAAAATGTTCCTTATTTATTGTCTATTGACCTGTGGTGAAGTACACCCTAACCCAGGCCCCCCCTTAATTAATGATTATGATGCGGATGCACCAAATTATGGTGGTTTGAATATTGTACATTTTAATGCAATACGTTTGGTGAAGAACTTTGTTATTATTAAGGACTGGGTTGAGGAATGTAAACCAGGCATTATCATTATTACAGAAACTTGGCTAAACAACAGTCTCTAAAGACCCAATTGGGTTAACCAATTACCAGATATTTAGGAAGGATAGGATAAAAAGTGGGAGGAGTCATAATCTACACTGAGAGTAACCTAACTACTAAGGAAATTCTATGCCGTAGTTTGGACTGTGGTATAGAAATCCTGGCCGTAGAGATTACTGTGCCCTATAGAAAAACTTTCTTCTCATGGGAATTTATAAACCTCCTAAGGTGGAAGCAGGTGTATTTCATATTCTATCAAAGTTTCTGCTGAAGTATAAATACTCCTGTGAGTTCTTTCTCGTGGGAGATTTCAATGTGAATTGGGGAGATACTGACCCAAATCATCCTTTAATTGATTTGCAGGTTGATTTGGGACTGATCCAGTTGATATTGGAACCCACAAGACTTAACCACCGAGAGCCTAAAAAATCCACAATTCTGGATCTCATGTTTACTAATTTTCCCCAGAATTATACATCATACGGGGTACTACCTGAATCTTTCTCTGATAACCTTTTGATTTATGCCACTAGAATTAGTATTACTGCACCTGATTCAAGCTACAAGGTGTTTTGGAGAGATTTTAAAGATGTGATTACTTATTATTTATGCTAGACTTAGAGAATGTCCAGTGGTCTAGGTTGGATTTGATTCTCTCTGCAACAGATGCCTGGGATTTTTTCGTAACAGAGTTTCTAAATATTTATGATAAACATACCATTGAGATCTAAGAAATCTAAACTTAGGGGAAATACTTGGTTTAACAGTGATTTGTTTAAAGCCAGGAAAGAGAGAAAAAAAGTGGGGAATTGCTAAGAGAACTGAGAGGGATGATGATTGGGCTGCCTACAGACAAGCCCGAAATGTTTATACATCCAAGGTTAGGCTAGCTAAACAGGAGCATGTTAGATTCAAGTTAGATAATAATTATAAACATGATGCAAGATCCTTTTGGAGGACTATATCTGACCTAATGGGAAATAACAAAAAGCAAGATGTAAATAACATTATGGTGGAGGGAACTGAAATGGTGCTTGGGAGGGAACTTGTGGACATTTTTAATACACATTTTAGTAAGGAGGGCTCTTCTGTACCCACTAAGGATGCCCAGTTAGACTGTATACCAACTGGGGATGATAAATCCTCTGGGCAGGAGGCTTCTGGGGTCTTTAGATTTCACCATATCTCTCCTGAAGAAGTGAAAATGAATTGTTGAGGTTGAACATATCTAAGGCAATGGGGTCTGATGGGATTCCAGCTAGATTGCTTAAGTATGCTGCCCCTTGTATAGCTGAACCATTGGCCCTCATTTTTAATTTATCCTGTAATTGGAGTGAGTTTCCAGAAGGATGGAAGGTAGCAAGAGTAAAGCCTATCTTCAAGGGTGGGGACAGGAGCCAGGTGTGCAATTATTGGCCCATCTTGCTCCTGCCACAGATTTCAAAGATCTTTGAGAGAATTATTTATATTCAATTGAGAGAATATTTGGACCTGAATCGTAGAATGTCTGTTTATCAGTCTGGTTTTAGGTCCCAACACAGAACCAATACCGCATTGGTTAAGGTGGTTAGTGATCTGCAGCTGATCCTGGACAGGAGACAAATGGTTGGAGCTTTATTTTTAGATCTTTCTAAAGCTTTTGCTATGTTAAACCACCAGGTGCTTCTGTCCAGGCTCAGACAGATCGGTATATCTACTCAGGTCATTAATTGGTTCTCATCTTACTTAAATAAGAGAAAACAATTTGTGGAGATTGGTCCCTTTAGGTCCAATTTAGTTGATATGTTTAATGGTGTCCCACAGGGTCAATCTTGGGAGCGTTGTTATTTAAGATTCATATCAATAACCTTAGTTTTGACCTCCTAGACATAAGGGCCCAGATATTCAAAACATAGCATAGTGCGCTAACCAGTAGCATGGCAATAGTGCAGGAATTGCGTGGAGCTGCGATATTCAAAGGACCGGTTAGTGCATGCTAACCGCAATAGAGCTAGGCAAAATGATAATGTATGCAAGCGGCAAAGTGAGGGGGCAGGAACCAGCATACATGCGATACAGGATATTCAGAGCCAGAGCGCCGCGCTAGGACACATAGCGCGACACGTAGTGCGGTGCTAGTTACCACCTATAAAAGGCTGCTTTTATCCCAGGGCAAACCACAGTGGGGAAGGGACCACACCAGGAAGTGAAAATGACAGCAGTGCTGAATGCAGTGTTGCTGCCACTGATGGCAGCAGTAGTAGAGGAGGAGGAGAGGGAGCAGTGCCAAGATGGGCCACAACATAGGCCAAGGAGACATTATGCTGCACACAAGTGGTACCAGCCCAGGGTCTCCTTCAAGACCCTGCCAGATGAGCACATCACTGGCTGGTACAGGATGAACGGGGTATGCTGAGGCAGCTATGTGAACTCCTGCATGAGCAGCTGCATTCCAACACCAGACACAGCCATGCCATGACAGTCGAGGAGAAAGTGACAGCAGCAATGTGCTTTCTAGCTACAGGGATGTTCCAATGACCAACAGGGGACACCATAGGGGTATTGCAGTCTGCCACCTCATGCCTCCTGACCCAGTTCCTCGATGCTTTCCTGCCATATGCTGGTGAGTTCATAGTGTTCCCCAGCATGGCAGCAGAGTGCAGAGAAACCATGCAGCAATTCCATCAAATTGCACACCTACCAGCAGTACTTGGTGCCATTGTCCCCATCCGTACACCACCTTGCGATGGCAGTGAGGTGCATGTCACCAGGAGGGGGTACCACTCCATCAATTGCCAGGTGATGTGCGATGCGACTGGGTGCATCAGCAATGTCTTTGCACAGTACCCCCGCAGTGCCCATGATGCCTTGATCTGGCACCAGTCCCAGCTGTGTCAGGCCTTTGAGGAGGGTAGGATACCAAGTGGGCACCTAGTCAGTGAGTATCAGCATGCAAGGCACATACACACGTACACCACAGCAGGGGTGGGGATAGGCAGGGGAAGGCAAGGAAGGGACCTGGGATAGCAATACAGGTGGTGCAACACAGCAAAGGGCAGACAGCAGAACAACACTAACAGGTGCACATCTCTCAACAGGGGACAGTGCCTATCCCCTGCAACCCTGGCTGCTAAACAGCAGTACCCCAGCTGTCCACAGTGGCCAATGAGTTGTACAATGAAGCACACGCTGCCACCAGAAACATTATAGAGAGGGTGTTTGTCATACGTAAGATGCACTTCCGATGTCTAGACATGTCAGGTGGTGCCCTATAGTATAGGCCTCAGAAGGTATGCCGTATCATCCTAGCCTGTTGTATGCTGCACAACATGGTGATGAACCATGGGATACAGACACCTGAACCCAAGGAACAGGCTGACAGTGACCCAGAGCCAGAGGTCAGAGGGATACTGGAGCAACTCAAAAGGAGAGATCCTTGAATGGCCCGCAGAGCCCTGAAGCACAGGGCCGCCATCATCAGGACACTGTCACAGGCCAGAAGGTGAGTACACACAGCACAGCAACAGGAAACAGTACAGTGAAAAACAGTTTATTATGCACAGACAACCACAACAATGCTGACAACCAACAAAACAAGTGCACAAAACAGTGGTAGTGAATGCACGCGTGATGTCAGTGTGAAGTGTGGGTTGTGCTGGATACGTATGTGATGAGGATACACAGCCATGGCACAGTGATGCAGATGATGCCTGATGTGTGGCGGCAGTGTGGGAAGGGACATCATGGCTGTGCATATGCGAACGTGCTAGTGACAGTGTGTGTGTGTGTGTGTGTGTGTGTGTGTGACAGTGTGAGTGCATGTGCGTGCATGTTTGTACAACTGAGTGTCAACAGTGCTCATGTGCATGGCAGCCGTGCCTATCTCTGGAAGCTACCACCATGCACACAATGCAGGACACAGAGCCAGGAGTGCTCTGAGCTGAGGAAACAGTTGGGGAGGACCACGGTGAGGCTGGGAGGGCAGACCGCCTGTGCCTCCACCGACCAGCAGAGCCAGACAGGGTGGGTGGCCGCCCACGGCAACACTGGGCACCGGCTGATGTGCCCTATGCAGTGGTGCTTGTGCCAGTGCCCATCCTGAGGCTGCCTGTGGCCCGCCTGTGGGCCTGTGTGCCATGATCATACTGACCCCCTTGCAAAGCCTGCTGCCCTCCATGCACCCAAAGCAGCACTGTGGTGAGGTTGACCACCACGCCATGAGCCCTGCAAAGCCACGGTCTAGTGTGACTACCATGCACCCCATCCTGTCTTCAGCCAACTGTTCTGCCCATGCAAATCCCAGGGACACTGCCTCCCGCATCTATGACAGCTCATGCCTGAGCTCCTACCACAGGCCATGCAGGTCCATCTGGGCCTCTTGCTGGGATGCGAGGGCAGCCTGGAGCAGAGGGTGGGCCCCCAAGGAATCTGGTGCCACGGCGGCGGCAACCTCAATGGCAGCTGGTAGTTGTGCCTGCTGCTCAACATGGTGGGGATGATGTGGCAGCAGCAGAATGTCCTGCTGTTGCAGGTCACCAGTGGTGTGCCTTGTCCCCTGCGGACCCTGCACCACTCCCTATGGAGGGCACCGCATATCCAGCAGGGCACACATAGCCCCCTCATGGCCCACCACTGGCTGAACAGGTCCACCCATGCTGGCATGGCTATTCCCCCCATGGCACCCGTGATGCAGACCGCACCCTGCCCCACCCCATGCCACCCACCACAGGCCCCTCCACAGGCATGATGTAACCGTCCTCTGACACATCCAACCCCATGTCGCTGGTGATCATCAGCAGGATCACCTGGCCACCGCTAAGATCCTCCATCTGGGCATCCTCCAGGGCTGCACTGTAGTCCAGGTCCCCACCAGCATTGAAGCCCCCCTGGCAGGTGTATCCCATGTCCAACAGGGTGCTACACATGGTACGCAGCTGAGGGTCCACGACCGGCACCCAGTTCAGAGGTCGACCGCATGTTGTTCTCTTCCTTCTCAGACTCTGGTTCCATGGCAGCCATCCCAGCCTGGTCCTGGCATGCTGCAGGTCCTGCACACACCGCTGTGGAAGAAGACAGGACAGAGCCACTGACCAGTATGTGCACAATGTGCCACAACCACCACCAGTAAATGCACACACTAGGAAACATGCTACACACCACAGACATGCACACCACACAGAGCAGTCCCACAGACATAGACCGTGGCCACATGCACACACCCACACCACAGTGCACATGCCCCAGGCTGTCAGCAGTGATTGCAGCCTTGCCAGGCAGTGGTTGCATGCAATCCCACTCCATGTGTACAGTGTGCACAGCAGAGCACCCCCGTAGTGCACCCCAGACACAACGGCAACACCAACACCCAGCAACAGTGCAGTGAATCCATGCAGGGTGCACACATGTGGATACTGACCTGTCCTAGGTGGTGTGAGTGGCATCTCACACCCTTCACCAAGCATACCGGCAATGGACATTGGCCGAAGGGTGGATGCCACCACAGACATAAGTGGGTCCTCCTGCTGCTGTTGTGCAGATTGTGGGCCACCTCTGTTCTGCATTCTGTCTCGGAGCTGCTGTGCCTCCTCCTCCTCCTTGGCTGGGCACAGCAGGTCACTCCACTGCTTGCACATCACATCTGTCATCGGGTCATGACCACCAACGGCATTCACCCCTGCTCTCACCTCATCCCAAGCCTGGTGCACCACCGCATCTGTCACCTTGTGGCGCCGTATCACCTGCTCCCTTTCCTTGACCCCATGACCCAGGGCCTTCAGCTCATCCTGTGAGAAGCGGTGCACCCTAATGTGCTCCTGACACGCTGTGGTACCTATGGGAGATATGCAGAGGGTTACATGTCACATTCTATGGTGTGCCTGCATTGCATGGAACACATGGAACACTATGTGCATGCCACCCCCAACACCCGCACTGACCAACCTGATGTGGCATGGTGAAGGCCCAGGCCAGTATGTGTGCATACAGCACACATAGCCACTGTGTAATGTGGCCACCCCTGTGTGCACTTTGCAGATGCATGTCTGATGACGTACACCACGGGGTGCACTGCACACACCAGCCCCCACATGGGCACCGCACGGCCCATGTCACCAGCAACCATACCACTCAGGTGTTCCCTGGTATGGGGGGCATCCCTACCATCACCACCAGGCATTGCACACTACCCCATCGAGCTCCCAGAGGACATGTGCAGCGCACACAGGGAAGGCGCTGCACAATCAGACAGTACGGATGGTACTCATACCATCGCAGGATACTAGGCCCAGACCCCATGATGCTGTCATTGTCACTATGGGATCTGCACTGTTAAGACCCTATCTCCCCTTGGCTGTGGCTGCGTACCACTGTCAGTGGGTCTGTGACCCTCATCCTGAGTGGCAAACGTGGTTCCATGACCCCCATGTTGATGTAACACAGGTGCGAGGCATGCCTGCAGGCCAAGGTGCTCCCCCCACCCGGTGACTGGCTGTCACAGTGTGCAGGCGTTCCACTCACATCAGTGGCTGCTGCTGTTGCACGGGCATGTCACACAGCCCAGTCAGCTGGCCAGCTGGACTGCTGGCCAAGTGCACAAATATGCAGCACCATGTCGGCCTGTGGGCCTGCATTTGGCTGCCCTGTCCCCAGCCTGTACCATTGCTGACTGCAGGTGCGCAATGTGTACACCCCAGCCTGGTGACACCCCACTGCCATACCACCAGGCTTCGGGCTGCTATACAGACCTGCCTCCTGCTGCTCTGCCTCCTGGGATATGTCTCCTTCCAGAGTGCCTGTCTGTCTGTTGAGTAGGATGTGTGTTGTAATCCCAAAACACAACACTGATGGAGCACTGTTTGCCCTTATATAGCCAAGTCAGGCAATCCAGCCTGTTAGGCATGCAAATGAGCAGTTAATGGTATGCTAATCACACTGTTTGCACCTTGCATACACAAGTGCCCTCATTTGCATAGCCCAGTTGAATATGGGTCTGAATAGAGCTGGGAAAACAGCTTAGCACTGGGCAAATGTTAGCACGGGGCAGTGTGTGGCCCAGCGCCACACTGTCCCATTAGTGCAGTGTTATGTAGCTTAGAGCGACCACCACACATGCACATGAGGCCCCTGTGCTGCGCTAGTGCCCCAAGGTAGCGCGCCCCCAATGCCACACTATGCCACCTAGCGCAGCACTATGCGCATGCATGTCATTGCAGCTCCAGCGTCGTGGTGGGGTCATGCATGCACATCACGCTAACTTCCGGGTAGCACCGTGCTATGTCATGTGGGAACGCGGCGCTACAGCACACTTGGCTGGTGAACTCTGGGAGTGGCACAGGCTGTGTTTTTATTTATTTATTATTTCAAATTCAGATTGATACCTTTGAGCCGGGGACTCGTTTACAAAGGCTCCAAGTCAATAAGGAATACAAGACATTTAAAGGTGATGAAACATTGCAGAACAGAAACACATCAACTAACAAGTGGTATTAGTGTGCAGTTATAACATTAAGCAGGGTACAAGAAGTAAGGAGAAACAGGACCACACTTCCAGAGAAACATATTAATGCAGCACTAATTAAGTGCAGTACAGTGTTTAACAATCATGTTACATTTCAGACAGGGTGTTCCCAGTCTGCAGAAATGCATGTTTTAGCAGCCAAGGTGAGGCTTTGTCAAGGGGACGTAGTAGGTGGTGGGAGGTGGGAGGGGGAAGTGGGCAGTTGTGGAACAGGAGGGTGGGAGTGAGAGAGGGTAGCATTTGACAGGAGTGAGAACCGCTGTCAGAGGCCATAGGTTAACAAAAACACTGGCAGTCAGATTTGCTGGCAAGAAGAGATTGAAGCCCATTTTTAAAGTAGCCAAGTCTGGGGGAGTTAGCAAGGTCTGCAGGCAGATCATTGAACCATTTAGGCCCACAGTAGGAGAAGGATCTTTGGCCAAGGGTGATTCATTTGAAGGAAACAGTTAGAACAGTCCTGGAGGCACTCCTTGTGCATTTAGATGGTTGTGCAGGCTCAAAGAGGGCTGAAGTACCCTACGCATGGACCCCATCAGGGACTTTTTCACAAGGAGGCAGGCCTGGTATTGGAGTCTGTGGTGGAGTGGGAGCCAGCCAGTTTCCTTGTATAGGTCACAAGAGTGAGTCATTTTGTGTACTCCCAGGACCAGGTGGCAGGCCTTGTTGAAGATGGTTTTGACCCTTTTAAGCACTGTGTCTGTGCCTGCCCCATATATGACAAGACCATAATCCACAGATGAGAGAACTGAGCCACACGTAACAAGTTTCAGGGCAGCCAGTGTCATTGAGGTGCGGTGTCTGTACAGGATGCCAAGCTTCATGTTGGTGGACTTTACCAGTTGCTCAGCATGGGCAGTGACGGTGAGGGTGTCATCAAGGTGAATCCCTAAGTACTTGAATGTGTTGACTTGGTCTAGTACTTCTCCTTCGCTACTAAGTATATACAGTGAGGACCCTCGAATCTAGCTCTGTAGGGTGCTGAAGAGTATGCTGTTTGCCTTTTTGTAGTTGAGTAGCTGTTTATTTTGGGTGAACCAGGATTCCAATGCACGAAAATTGTGCTGAAGTTCAGAGCTAATTGATCCCAGGTCTTTTCCTGGAACGGAGATAACAGCATCATCTGCATAGAGTACGGAGTGTGCAGGACAGGTAGAAGGCATGTAATTTATGAAGAGGCTTAATAAGAGAGAACCGAGGATAGAACCTTGTGGGACCCCTAGGTTTACTTCCCTGGGCTCAGAGATTATATTGCCAATCCTGACCCATTGAGATCTATGAGTTAGGTAACTATGGAACCAGGCCACAGATTCCATTGACAATCCTGTAGAGAGGAGACATTTCAGTAGCAGTTGGTGATTGACTGTGTCAAAGGCCTTGGTGAGGTCTATGAAGATAGACTCCACCACCATCCCTTTATCCAGGGCCCCATAAAGCTGAGTGGTGTACTCTACTAGCACGGTGACAGTGGAGTGGTTTTGTCGGAATCCATGTAGTTGCAAGCAGAGAAGGCTATGCTTTTCTAGGTACTCAGTTAGTTGTTCTGAGACCACCCTTTCAAGTGCTTTGGAGAGGGGGGGTAAAATCGAGATGGGCCAGAAGTCTGCTAAATTAGCTCTGTCTCCTGATTTAAAAACAGGTGTGACTAGAGCCTCTTTCCACCTGTCAGGGAAGATGCCAGATCTTAGAGAGGCATTGAATACCTTGGTGAGTGGTGCCACAAGTTTGTTTAATATGATTGCTACCATCTTCATATCGATCATGTCACTTCCCATCCTGGTCTTACCAAGGACCCATTTGATATATTTGATGGTCTCACCTGTGGAGATTTGCCTGAAGTAGAATGGTGGGGTAACATTATCCTGTGGTGATGGAGTGTTGAGGTTGTGCTGCTGGCTTGCAAGGGTGTGATTCAGGTATTCAGGTGGCAACACATTGCTGAGGTCTGTGAATGCAACATTAAAAGCATCAGCGATTTTCTTTGGGTCTTGCAATGTACCAGAGGTGGTAACTATAAGGTCCGGTGGGGCCCTTGAGACTCTACCCATGAGAGATTTTATAGAGTCCCAGAACTCCCTTCCTCTTCCCCAGGTCTTCCCTAGGAGGTCATTGTAGTAAGCTGCTTTAGCCAGATGTATGAGTTTTGTGCAGGTATTTCTAGCTGCCTTATACGCTTGGGAGTCAGCTAGATTCCCGTGGCTTTATTGCCTACAGGTGATCTCTGAGTTGCATGCATTCAGTTAGAGGCTGGACAGCCAGGGTTGGGGATTCCTCTGGCTTTCTTTATTTTGTAAGAGCAAAGATGTCACAGGCTTTAGTAAAATACTGCAGAAGTAATCCAGTGCTTGGTTTCCATCCTTGACTCTATCCAGTGGGGACCAGTCAATCCCTTTTAGGTAGTGCCTGAAGGAGTCTAGTTGACCAGGCCTTAGTGATCTGTTCCTGGTGGTCTTAGGCTTACTCTTGGTGAACTTGTTTGTCCAGGTAAGTAGTACAGGGAGTGGTCACTGATGGTGTCAGGTAGGACTGTTACCTCTCTGCGATATGTTCAGGACAGGAGGAGTAGCCAGTCGATTGAGGCGCTGGTTCCTGTCTGGTAGTTTTGTCTGGTGGGTTGTGTGACCAGTTGGGTCAGGTACAGTCTGGCTATTTGGTCTCTAGCTGTCGCTGCATCCTGTGCTTGCCAATTAATGTTGAAGTCCCCTAGGATTATATGTTCCCAGTTTAGTTTGTTCTGTTCGAGGTGGCTTATGAGCTGTGGGAAGCCAGTGAGTAGTGTCCCCAGAGGCAGGTCTATGGTGGTTAATAGTAGTACTTTGTTTTGTTGGCCAATATTAAGTTTTAGTGTTAGAATCTGTGCTTCCTTGGTGTGGAAGCTAATTGGTAGTATTGCCCTTTGATGTCACTCTTGAGGTAAACCAGACAACCTCCCCTCTTTTTGAGGTACGGTCCTGCCAGAACAGGTTATATCCAGGAAGGGCAATTGCTGTGTCTGAGATCTTTGGTGATAGCCATGTTTCTGTTAGGGAGATGATGTCAGGATCAATCTGAGCCACCCAGGCCTGAAATTGTGGCAGTTTGGAGAGAAGGCTGCAGATATTCAGAGATACAATTTTTAGATGTCCTGGGCTATTGGTACAATTCATGATACAGGTCACCCAGAGTCACAGCTAGGCAGGGATTTGACAAGAGGCTTTGGTTATGCAAGAGTTTGTAGGCATGCACTCCCCTGCCCCATTACATTGATAGCCTGGGGCACACTTGTGGCAGGGTACCAGTCAGCATTGACCATGGCAGGGAGGGATAGGCTGCATGCAGTAGTACATAGGGGCAGGTGCTGGGAGGAGGTTGAGACTGTCAACCTTGTACAGCTGGTGCAGCAAAGGCACCGACGCCTCTTTGGGGAGGACAGGAAGGGTGCCCTCCCATTCCAGCAGGTGTGGGCCTCCATTGCCCGAAGGCTCAGTGAGCACACGGGCATCGCCCATGATGCCGAGAAGTATCGGCATTGGTACACCGACATGCGCCATCAGCAGAGACAGCAGCTGGAGTGCTACAAATGCATGGTACATGACGGCACTGTGCCAGTGTCAGGTAAATGGTGTTGCATGTTGATCACCACTGTCACGTGCCTCTCGGTCTGCAAGTGTGTGCGTGTGTGTGTGTGTGTGTGTGTGTGTGTGTGTGTGTGTGTGTGTGCGCACAGGTGTGCTACCATGCATGGTGTTGAGGCACATGTGGCACATGTTGGGGGCAAACATGTTGGCCACCTGGGGGGGCATTCTGGTGTAGGGTGTGGGGGTGTACATTTGCCACTGTTCCCAGGTGGCACACACGATGGTAGCGGTTCCAGCATGGTGCATGCTTTGTCCATGGGGGTAACACTGGTGTGGGTAGCAGAGCAGGACATTGCTGGTGGTGGGACCTGATACAGCACTATCCTGCAGCCTACTCCGCTGTGGTACAGGGGTGCTGTCACCTGGGCCACTGACAGCCTACACAGCCATGTGTGCAGCCAATCATAGTGCACCTGCGTCTGGCACTGTTGCACTGCTGCGCCACCATGCCTACATGTCCTGTGTGTCTGGCGCACGCTCCATGGGCCTTGATGCCCTCCATGTGGGTGTATCCTGTGTTCAGTCACTGTCCCTGGGCTGCCCAGTGTATGCAGTGTTGTGGGGGTTGGATGTGCATCTTGCTGTGTGTTGCACTAATGCTGCTGTTTCCTCTGTCCACTGCAGAACAGATCGAGCAGCCCAGGAAGGCAGGAGAGGACCAGGAGATGTCTCAGGACAGGCAGAGGAGCAGCCCAAGGGTGCTGGCCATGCCACAGTGGGTGCAGGAGAGCAGCCCTGAGGCCAGAGGCCTGTTGTGTGAGTACATGTCTTGTTCTTTTGTGTTGCCCCTCTGTGATTGTGGTTCCTTCTGTGGTCTGCCACTGACTGTGCTGGCAGCTTGGCTGCCACAGGCATCAGGCCAGTGGTGTTGAGGCACTGTGCTGTGTTGTGCACCAGTGTTGCACACTGCTGCCGGAATCTAGCTGTCAGGCCGCTGTTCTCTGTAGCGGGGGGTGGGGCGCTGTGGGCCAGTGTCAGCATGCAAGACTGCGTGGGTGCCAGATGGTGGTAGGGGTTATGGCAGCAGAGGATCAGAGGGGCACTCATGAGGGTACTCAGGGAATTGTTTCCACGCTGTCCTTTGCCATGCACACATCTGCAGTGGGGTGTGATCCAGCCCTCCCACACCCCCAGGTCATACGCCTGTGCGCGGCTGGCATTGCCTTGCTGTCCACAGGCTTCACTGGTCATGTTCGGCTGTTCGCCAACCACATGCATGTTGTGGCTGAAGGGCACCATGCACTGTGCCTTATGAGGCCCATGTTTGGCGGCATCTGTTGGCTCACTCCTGCCACTGTCTGCACCCTGTGGGCCTGCATATGCTGTGGGTCTGTTCAGCCCTGGCATGGGTTGGTCATTGGCAGGCCACCATGCCTGCACTGTGATTCTCTGGCACTCCTTTGGGTTGTTGTTGTGCTCTGCATTCTGGTACATTGCCATCTGTCTATGGGCAGCCTGTCCTGATGTGTGGGCACCCTTGTGTGTGTTGTTGCATGGCCCATGTACACAGCCATCCTGGGGACTGCCTGTGTGTCTGCACTGTCTCACTGTGGGCAGTGCTGAGGTGGGTGGTGTCACCTGTGCCATGGTGCTGTCGGGGCCTGACATCACCGTGTCTATTGGGTACCGGGATGGTACCTGTGTCTACCAGGCCTGCCCTATGGGCACCTTCCAGGTGTGCCTACCATTGCGTTCCTCAGCACCACTTGGGCATGGCTGTCAGGACATGCTGTCCATCCCTGTATGGCCATCTGTGGCTGCAGTATGCCTCCTGGCCGGTTTCCCATCCTCACGAGCTCCCCATTCCTCTTGCAAGTCCACTCCGATCATCTTTGTGGGTGACCAGACCAGAGGAGTTGGAGAGATTGGAGGACCTGCTGCAATGTCTTGTCCAGCAGCAGAGGATGTTGATTGAGCAGCAGGCTGTCCTATTTCAGAGACCAGAAGGGTGGCTGCTGTCCTGGAGGCACGTCTTCCGGATCCATCCAGCAATCAGCCATGATCGTCTTCCCTTTTCTGTTGGTTATCCCCCCCCTTTCTGGACTGATGTTCATCCTTGCCCTCTGTTATGCTCCCCCTGTTCATGTCCATGTCCCCTTTCCCCCATTCCCCTTGCAATCCTGTATATATTGTAAATATGTTGATATGATTCTCATGCCACTGTTCCTGTTAATATATTTCTGCATTTGGGACCTCCAGTACAAAACGAGCCGAGGACCTTCATTGTGGTACTGTTATGTGTTGGGGGGGTTTGCATTTCAGTTTGTTGCTCTGGCTTTTATATATTTGTGGTGGTTCACCCAGTTGATGTTGTGGTAGTGTTCAGTTCTCAGTTTGGTTTTGTTTGTTTAGTTTCTTCATTTACCTTTTGCACTTATGTGTGCACTGTTTGCATTGCTTTACTGTTCCTGTTGTTTTGCCATACCTTTGTTTATTATTACATTCCAGTATCTAGATCTGTGTCCTGTGTCATTCTTGGGTGCTGGGGTTTTCACCTCGTATGCACTGTTCCTTGGTTCCCGCACATGGATCCTGGTTGCTGCTTGCCATTCACATGCATGTGTGTCATTTACTGGGTTCTGCACTGCGATCTGCACCTGGGACCTTGTTCCAGGCTGTATTTCCTTGCTTTGTCCCAGGGTCAGGCTGTCTCACCTCTGCACTGTGTTCCACTGGGTGTTTGCACTGCTTGCCTGGGTGCTCTATTCAGTGCTGTCTTATTTGCTATATTCAGTGCTGTCTAATTCCCAGGCAATGTTTGCCTTTCACCCCTGGCCCTGTTTGCCAGGATTCCTTTGCTTGCTATATTCAGCTGGTTTTGCATTGGGCTAATCCTTTTGAATATAGCTTGCTTTCCGCTCCGGGCTAAGTTTGCCCGCTGGGCAGTGCAACCTTTGCCCAGTGGCAGGGTTTTGAATATCTGGCCCAAGGTATCATCTTTACCTGGATGATACTATAATATATGTTGAAGGTCCAGCTCTAGACCTGATTAGACCTAAGCTCCAGATAGCCTTTGATCAGGTGCAGGATTTTTCCGAGAGGCATCTCTTAATATTACATTCCAAAAAGAGTCAGGTTATTCTATTCAGGAATAAGAAATGTAAAGAACAGAAATCAGGTCTGATTATAACAACTTCGGATGGTACTGTTATAATGGAAGGGGATCACTATAAGTATGTGGGCCTTTGGCTAGATTGTAACTTGTCTTGGTCCCTCCACATAAATAATATGATAGTGGGATTGAACAGAAAATTGGGGGCTCTCTATAGGTTTAAAAAATATATGTCAAGGGATGTCCGTTTAAATTTTGTGAACTCCCTGTTAATGCCTATTTTAGATTATGGGGATCTCCTATATGGTGGAACCTCTGTTTTTTACTGGATAGGGTGGACTCGATGTTTCATAGGACGGCTCGTTTTGTACTGGAGGTCCCAAATAGAACTCACAGGTGTATTTTGTTTAATAATCTAAATTGGCTAAAGCCTTCTGTGCATAGGACTTTACATCTCCTTAAATTTATGTTTCAAAGTTGGAAAAAAGGGGTTCCAATCTACATCTTTTAGTTATTTCCTGTTAGAAGTATGAAGACAATCTCAGGGCAGCTCAAGGAATACATTGTTTAATCTGAATGTGGGTAAATCATCTGTACCCTTTAGAGGGATGACTCTGTGGAATAAAATTTCTGTGCATTTAAGAGAAGTAAATCAGATGATTCATTTCTCTGATTTGAATAAATGGTACCTGGCATGGGCTAGTAGTCTATCCCATTGTAACCAATGTGATATTTATTAATCCTGATTGTTTACATATATTGCTCCTTGTTGTATATTGTGTATATGTATATATATATATATATATATATACACACACACACACATATATATATATATATATATTTTATACTGTAACTAATGTTTGTTTTGTATGTTATGTTCTCCCAAACTAATGTTTGAGGTTTGCTGTTTTTGATACTGGGACTTCATTGCAAATGAGTTATACTCAATTAAATGTTTTCCTTTTTCATATGAATAAAACATATTTACTACTCCTACTCCTCCTCCTTCTTCCAAAAGGTGGTGACCCCTCCTCCACTGCAAATGTTTGCTCAATCTCCCTCCTCCCTGCCCTTGTTAAGCTCCAAGAACACCTAGTCTTCTCTCAACTAACCTACTTCCTCGATTACATTTCCTTTTTCACCTTGTTCCAATCTGGCTTTCAGAAGAACCACTCCACTACCACCTCCCTACTCAGGCTCACTGACTCCATCCTCACCGGGATGGATAATGGCCACATTACCTTTGCCATCTTTGTCTACCTCACCAGGCCTTTCGACACAGTCTCCCATGCCTTACTTCTTGACTCCCTTACAGCTGCTGGGTTGTCCACTTCTGCCGAAACTGGTTTAGAGCTTACCTCTCAGGCAGAACACAATCAGTCAAGATCCAGGATACAATCTCTCTTCCCCTCCATATTTCCACAGGAGTCCCACAGGGCTCGGTGCTTGGACCCATTCTCTTCTCCATCTTCCTAAATGACTTGCCCTCAGTATGCTCCCCCTCCTCCTCTATCCATATGTATGCTGATGACACCATCCTGTTCTCCTCTGGCAAATGCCCCGTCGATGTAGCAGCCATGAATCAGCATGACTTCCAACAGGTTCAGCTATGGTTTGCCTTACATCAGCTATTCCTAAATGCCAAAATGACTGTCTCCATGACCTTTGGCACTAGGTAGAGACTATCTAGGCTCCACCCTTTACCTTCTTTCCATACCCTTGATGGGACAATCCTAGAGGACACCTCCTCATTCAGATACCTTGGGGTTTGGTTGGACCAACACCTCAAATTCTGCAGCCACATTGACGCCATCCTGAAAAAACTGTGCCCCAAGCTTGGTGCCTTATTCAGGAACCATAGTTGCATCCCTCCTACGGTGCAGCATGAACTAGTCCCAAAGGTGATCCTCCACATTTTTGACTACTGTGATGCAGTCTATGATGCCATTCCCAAATCCTCCCTAACCAGATTGGACACTCTCTTTAACTCCTTCTGTCATTTTGTCCTTGATGCTCCATCACGCACACATCATTGTGACCTCTACCATGCCCTGTCCCTTCCCCCACTTGCCAACAGGCACCTCTCTCATTGTGCCAAACTCACTTCTAAATTTTGGTTAAGAGAACTTCCCTTCTACCTCTCATGTTCACTCTTTTCCCCCCTTCCACCTCCCATTCCCTCAGATTCTCTGACACTCGCACTTTGTTGGTCCCCCGTCAAACCACTCTCATCAGTCAGTCAGGCTTCACCCATCATTTCCCGAAAATCTGGAACTCCCTCCCCCCAAAATACGGCACTCCTCCTCCTCCCGTGCCTCTGCCTTACACAACTTTCTGTCATCTAACTGCTCCTGCTTTAACCCTCCTTAATCATCCTCCTATACCTCTGTTCCTCTCCATGATTCACATGCCCCATTAAACCTTCCTCCCCCCGAGCCAGCCTCTCAGCATGCTCTCCTCTCCCTTCACCACTTACCCCCTCACTCCTGCCCTACCCTTCTTCCATTACCAACTTGCTCCTACTTAGTTTTGACCTCTGGTAGGGTTCTCAGTATCCTGGAGAGGTCTAGCACTGGGCAAGCCTCCTCCTCCTCCTCCTCTCTCCTTTCTACCCAACTTGTCCTCACCTAAATCTGCCCTCTGTTGGGATTCTTAGCACTCTGGTGATGTCTACTCTCAGATAAGTTTCTTCCCTCCTCCTCTTTTTCCTTTCCTCTTCTAGCCCCTCTATTTCCCTCTCCCCAACCTGTCCTCACCTAATTCTATCCCCTGGCAGGGTTCTCTGCATCCTGGAGGTGCCCAGCACTGGGCAATTACTCTTCCTTCACTCCCCCTCCCCCCTCCCCCTCTATCCTTTCTACCCAACTAGTCCTCACCTGATTCTGTGCTCTGGCAGGGTTCTCAGCATCCTGAAGAGGGCTGGTCTTAGGCAAGTTTCTCCCACCCTTCCTCCTTCTTCCCTTTACCATCCCCTCTACTATCTCTACCAAATTTGTCCTTGCCTACTCCTGCCCCTTATTCTAAGTTCTTACCTCATTCCACCACTGGCAGTGATCTCTGCACTCTGAAGGGGTCAGTTCCAGGTATGACTTGTACTTCCCTACTCCTCACCCCCACCTCCCTCCTGCTCCACCCCCCTGCACTTAAACAAAGGAATTAGTTCACTTGAGCTAATAACTTGCACTTTTTGTTCTGTCTGAGGTGCTCCCATATTGCACTAGCCCTGTGTTAACTTTCCCCTCACAACTGATTTTTTGCTCACTTTGCCCCATCGTTATCCTCTCCTTCCCCCAGCTGGTTTCCCCTGTCTACCACTCTACCCTCCTTGATGTCCCCTCACTGCACCTCATTCATTCAATAATTGTTAAATAATCTGCCTCTTAACTGTGATCCACTGCAAGGAGTTGGCTCCAAGGCTATATTAAATTTCTGTACTATGTTCCTTAGATATGCCACTTATAATGAAATGCATATTCCACATGTATAATATATTTAACTGTATGTTATGTCACAAATGCGATTGTATGATTATTTATTATATTTTTTTAACTGTATGTCTTGTTACAAATGTAATTGAATGTTTAATTTCTCGGATATGTTAAATGGTAAACTATATGTCTAATTCTTCATCCAATTGCCCCCCCCCCCCGGTTGCACTGTGAAACATTTCAATAAATAAAATTAAAACAAAATCCTCCAAAGCAGACAGTTTCAGTAAATTCATTGATAAACCCATGTTTGTTTTTGACAAATAGCATTCTCTCCTCCTTCATTGCTGGTGTCCACCATCTTGGCTCACTGTCAAACAGATAAGGGTTCCCCCTACTAACAAAAATATGGGAATTTCCATGTTGTTCTGGTCAAATGTCCTCATTTACAAAAATACCACCAACAGCTTGATCTGTTTAAATTTCAGTTGGTTTGTGTCTGTATCCACCCTCCCCCTCAGGAAGAGGCTTAAAATGGAGAGTATTGTCTAGCCCTTCTTTCCCAGATGACAGAAACTAAGCAAACAAATAAATATATTCATTCTCTAAAGGGAATGCATGCAATAATCCCATATATTACATGTACTTTTGGACAGAACCCACAGTGACAATTTTTTGGTACAAAATACAGGAAACTATTGTCCTTAGGTAAATAGTTACCTCAGTTGTCAAATACTACTGTCACCCTAAAGCTTCAGTTATTTAATTGCAATCTCAGGGACTGTGGCTGTAACCTTCAGGTAGTAGTTTTCTGCTACTTCCTTAAAGCAATCACTATTTATATAACATATTTATTAAAACTTATGAAATATGTTGTATGATTATTATAGCAGTAATTTGCAGAGTCACACTGAGTTTATTATTAGCTATGTTTTGCTTCCCTTGTTGTAGTTACTGCCACTCCACAGTATCAGTCCCATGCACATTAGTATTACCCTGTCATCAAATTACGTATTATTTAAAATAACTTTAAACTGTAGTAAATAATCATAATGGTTATTTCTGTGCTAGCACCGAATGTTAGTATGTGTCCCTGAACTGAAAAGTGATCATGTATTTCCTTTTCTCATCCACAGCACCTATTGCTTATTCTGAAACAAGCTGCACTATATACAATTCTTCTCATATTATTTTAAATTGTTTGGTAATAGATACAGATATAGTAAAATAAAACAAACAACATGATGTTTGGAGAATGTGTTGCTAGTATGGCAGCTAAGGCAACCGCTAAACAAAAAAACAGAGTTTGATAGAACAGCACTTTTAAATTAAAATTATGTTTACTGTACATAAATACAGTGTAGGGTGCAGTTAATGAAAAGTCCAAAGCAGCAGTCTATCATGTGATGATTGCCTTTGAAGATACATAATTAAAGAGACAATCTCCTATTATGAAATGCTCACTTCTTGTGCGAACACAAAGCCATGCACTACACAGAAAGGCAGGTGCTGCTGTACACAACGGCTGAAGAGTCAAGGAAAACACAAAAAGAACAGTGCACTCCAAAGTATTGTATTAGATGCAAAAATACTTGATTATATCCAGACAGCTAAAAAAATTCCCTGATGCGTCGAGGACATTCTGCCTCTTCATCGTGGGTGAGGGGGTGGAGTCATACACAAACAGTCTCACCTTGCATACTGAGCCTTGTCTTAAAGTGATAGGGCTAGATATTCAAAACTTTGCCCTGGGGCTAAATTAACACTGCCCAGCAGGCAAACTTAGCCTGGAGCACAAAGCAAGCTATATTCAAAAGGAATAGCCTAGGGCAAACAGCTTCTGAATATAGCATGGGAATGAGGCTGTGCAAACTGGGCTGGGAGTGCAGGGCAAACATAGCCCTGGAATAAGACAGCACTGAATACAGCAACCAGGAAGTGCAAACCACAACAACACAGTACACAGCGACGTGAGGGTAGGTAGAGAGGAACTATGTGGCCAATGTGTGTCCTGGCAAATGCATGGACCCAGTACAGCTGCAGGCAGCAGCACACATGAAAAAACAGTGATCAAAACTGTATAATATTCCCCGAACCGTTAGCACCGTGTTAACACATTAGCGCCGCTTTAGCGTGGAGCTAAGCGGTTTGCCCAGTGCACACATGTTAGCCCCGCACTAAACTTTGCCATATTCAAAAGTGACATGCAAATTAGCCTACTCAGATAGTCTCTGGGCAAACAGCCACATTAGCATCTCATCAAGCCCTGATTTGCATGCAGTTTGCATAGCGTTACTACAGGGTCCCACAGCTCCACCTGTAGGTCAGTCTGGAGGTACAGGGGCTGGTGAGGTCCAACCGCAGCTCCACCTGTAGGTCAGTCAGGCAGTGCATGATGATAGCTGCAGGCTTCATGTAAACAGTACAGCATAGCATAGCATAGCATATCGTACCCCAGAGGACAACACAGCATAGGCACAGGTGGTGGTAGTGCTGCATGCAGCCTTCACACTGTAGGTCATGCTACAGTGAACCGCAGACACTACAGTAGCAAGAGGGCTGGTAGTGTGAGGGACACGACACTGCCTATGGTATGTAGGGCAGTGATGACCACTGCACTGTACACAGTGACAGGCACAGCTTGCAGGTAATTACTGACAGTGGACAGTACTATCACGCTGTTGTGTGATCCACAGATGCTGCACCTGTGGCATGGGTTGCACACAGTGTCATGTACATGGCCGGCAGTGTGTGCTGTGACATCTGTACAGTTGTGTGGTAGGTGGCTGGGGGGGCATGTAGGATCCAACAGGAACACAGGTGGTGGCATAATCCCACTACTGGCCCATGTGTACTGAGCAATGTGTCCCAGCCTTGTGGTCACATCTAGGCTGTGGTGAGGTCTGGCCACCCATACACCCTCCCCTCACTGGCCACCATGCCCACAGTGCTGCATGTGTGTGCTGGCATCTGTTCCACACCACAGACATATGGTCTGCAGGTGTGTGCTATATGGCCACAATACCATGCTGACCCCTGTGGGTCAGGTCACCCCTCACTGTCTGTGCTTGGCTCAGACTGGTGGCAGCTGATGGCATCATGGTGGAGCCATCAGTGAACAGCATGTGTCCTCCATGTCTGTCAGTTTCTAAATGTCATACTCATATGCTAGGGCTGTGCAAGCCACGCTAATGCTGAGATAGCACCATGCAAAGCACACAATGCTGTTTGCCCAAGGTTAAGACCAGCTTTTCCTGGGCAGTAAATTGTATCACGCTATGGGTCGCACTACGTCGCGCTAAACACCTTAGCGCGGCACTAGTCGCTGAATATCTCATAGCGACTTTATTCATGTTCACTATGCCCCTTGCATATCATTATGCTTAGCCCAGCGTTACTGCTGTTTGCCCGTGCTAGTTGGCCTTTCCAATATAGCAGACCCGCGCTATTCCCGCGCAAACTGTTTGTGGACCATGCAAAGCTTTGAATGACTGGCCCATAGTGTTACAAAAAATGTATTTACTACAAATATGGTTAAAAACACATAATGCAAGAAGACTGATGCCTCGCACACATACTATACACTAGAAATAATGTCTCCACATATAAGCTAAATTTGTATTCCAAGTAATGTACGATGTAGCATATACAGAACACGATGTTCCAAAAAAAATAATGAAATCAGCCAAATGAGGTGATCACCAAATCAGGAATAGGTAATATGGCAAAGCATCAAGGGATGCAAGAAACACGGCATACGCAAAGTGCAAAAGTGAAATGCATAATATTCATAAAAATCCCCATTCCAAATACAGTACAGTGTGGATACAAACTAACACACCAATGATGGAAAGAAAAAAAGTGGTGGCACGAGAAAAGGAAGGAGGGATATAAAGCATTAACAAGTTATAATATGAATGGACTACACATGCAAAAACAGAGAAGGGAATTAAAATCAGAATGAGACTGTAGTGTCAGTTAAGAGCAAAGTTAGTAATGATGATGAATGTGTGATGATGGTATGCTCAAAACACGTACAGGATATGTGGCATGGAAATGACCCACTGAGACATGAAACGAAGGTCCTGCTAAGACAAAAAGAACATATAAGGAATTATAAGTCAATGCAAAAATTAATTACAACATAATACATACAATCCATTGACATGATGGAAAGCAGATAGGTCAGGGACATCACCAAATATGAAAGCAGGGAACATGTTATAAGAAAACAGTAAAACTGAGTTCTTTATTAAGGCCTCAGGATGTCATAAAATTAAGCACATAAATTCTCCTAGATTCTTTATGGAGTAGGATCTTGACTCTATCCCCTCCTCTAGGTAATGGTTTAATGTGCTCAAAGGCACAGAATTTCATGCACGTTGAGTCACTGCCGTGGGAATCCTTGAAGTGGATGCCCAGTGCAGAATCAGGTCTGGCATTTCTAGTGTCCCTAAGATGTTCCTGAATACGCTTTTAATGGGGCAGATGATTCTTCCTACATAGACAAGTGCACATGTGCAATATGTGGCATACACAACAAACTGGGTGGAGCAATTAATAAATTCTCATCTATCCACCTTTGTTTCTGTGTTGGGATCTTGGTAAACTTTGCCAAGTATAGTATTAGAGGTATACATGCAGAAAATACAGTCAAACAATTACACAGGAAGATTGGGGCACTATATGCAGTGAGTGATTATTTAACAAATGAAACAAGAAAAATAATAGCACAAACTTGCCTTCTTCCAACAGTAGAGTATGGGAGTTTAATTCAGGAGGGATGGGGAAGACATCAGAAAAAAACAGTACTACAGAGAATCTACTTATACAATACAATTTGTAGATCTGCCTTAAGAGCCAAAGCTAGAGAGCACCACTGTACCTTATATAGCAGATTGAACTGGTTAACAGTAGAACAAAAATACTTTAAGGGCCAGATATTCAAAACTTAGCCCCAGGGTAAAACTAGCACTGCACAGTTTGCTAAATTAGCTCTGAACCATTAGCAAGCTATATTCAAAGGAATAGCCCCAGGGCTAAACCCGCTGAATATAGCGTGCAAATGAAGCAGTGCAAACAGGGCTGGGAGTGCAGTGCAAAAATAGCCTGGGAAATGAGACAGCTTTGAATATAGCAACAGGGAAGGCCAAACTGCAACAGCAGCTCCACGGACACAGCGGTGGAGTAAGACAGAGTCGCACTAGGCAGACAATGTGTGTGATAGCACTGAAGTGTTGCACAACAAATAAAAACAACAATGCAGGCCACACGCTGCAGAACAGTGTTATGCCTATGAGAGGTTTGACCGGGGCTAACTCGATTGCACAGTGCTAACACAGTAGCCCAGTGCAAACATGTTAGCCCAGGGCAAAAGTTTGCTATATTCAAAGATCCTATGCAAATGAGCCTACTTAGGCAATCCATGGGCAAACAGTCACAGCTGCATCTTATTATGGCCTGCTTTGCATGCACTCCCATGTACTTTGCCCTGCTCTATTGCATGGAACACACAGTTACACCTTTTTGTCAGAATGGAAGCACAGGCTGGAAGCTGCAGGCCAGGGTGTGCATACAGCAACCCTCTGTTGGTTGGAATGGAAGTACAGGCTGGATGTGGCAGGAAATGGGTGTTTGCAGACCCATTCAGTGCATACCACTCACCCAGGCAGCACTGTAATGAGGGACACAGATGTGCTGACTGATGGGCAACGATGGACACTGACTCTCATAATGAGGGATACGGCAACAAACATGGAGTTATAAGCTCAGAACACTATGGAAACATTGCCTTTACTTGTACAAAGTTTACTTCTTTATTTAGCATCTTAGAATATTATTAATTTCTGCCTTAAGGTATGAATTTACAGCACATTCTCTGTGTGTGCAGCACCTTTTCCATGAGGGACGGATGAGGGACAGGGCAATTTAGAGGAGTAAAATGAGGGATGTCCCTCATAATGAGGGTAATTTGAGAGGTATGCTCCCATTCTGTACATATTCACATATTTCCCTGGTAGTCTAGTGGCCCCCCCCATCATAATCCCAGACTCCCATTATACATAACTTCATACATTTTCCCTGGTAGTCTAGTCGCCCCTGACCCCCCCATCACGATCTCCAACTCCCATAGTAAGGATATTCAGACATCTGCCCTGGTAGTCTGGCTGGCCCCCACCTGGCAGTGCTGACCTGACTAGGGTAAGACCCCACCCCACCCCTCACCCTCCACTTCCAACCTTAAGATGGCTTCCAATGCTAAGACCCCACCCTGCATGCAGGAACAGGTGTGAGGAGTATGCTTGGGATTGCAAACCCTAATGCTCAACCCATTCCCATGGTTAGTAAGCACAGAATAACAAAATGGGAATTTGAGGTATGCCACTATCCTTTCTTTCAGCATTGCCTCCATGATCTTCCCCACTACTGAGGTGAGGCTGAATGGCCTGTAGTTACCTGCCTTCTCCCTACTGCCACATTTGTGCAGAAGGACTACATGTGCCCTCCTCCAGTCCTCTGAAACCACTCCTGTGTTGAGTGACTCGGTGCACATGGCCACTAGAGGTGCTGCTAGTTCCCTTCGCAGTTCCCTTAATATCCTTGGGTGTATGCCATTTGTTTCCATAGCTTTGTCCACCTTCAGTTTTGTGAGCTCTTCCAGAACTCTCTCTACTGTGAATGGACCGGTGCTGGGGAGCACTCTATTGAGATAGTATAACAGTATCCTTATTTTACGGTTGGAAAGCAGGGTCCAAAGGACTCTGCGCTCCCATCCCAACACTCCCATCCCTCCATTGAGAATATAAAATAATTTTTACCCCAAATTTTCAACATAGCCTTGTTATGACCCCATCTCATGTACCCATTACAGAACATTTTCAAATCCCCACCAAAACGTCATTCTGCGGAACGGGAACACCATTCTACATCACAGCTGTGAAAACACATTTTGGGCAGGATTTGACAAATGACAGCTATGGCATACATGATGTGGGGTACTAAGGAGACTGTTGAAAATATGAGGTGAAAATCTTGAGAAATACCAAAGTTACAAGTGTGCATAGTGACATTGCAATGAATGCCCATAACGCAGCCATTTTGTGGAATTGTGACCCCAAATTTTTAACATGGCCTTCTTGTGACCCCACCTCATGAACAATGTGACAGTCATTATGCAAATCCCACCAGAAAAGTGATTCTGCCAACCAAATGCAAAATCACCTTTTGGTGGGAGTTGCCTAATGACACTCATATTATTCATGAGGTGTTGATACATATTGAAAATTGAGGTCCAAATCTCAAAAATGGCCGAGTGAGGTCGAAAAGTTGACTCCCCACCTTGAAATACATAGAACTGCATTTACCTTAGTTCCTATCACAGTCACCAGTTTCGGCAGCAAGACATGTCTTCCATCGGCGGAGCGGGTCTTGAACCTGGAACCTGCAAAGGTGAATAAAGGTCAGTGGGGATGTTGGGGGGTGTCGGGAGGAGAGTCCACAGTGGGAGGTCAGGTGGGGGTGCATGAGTGATCATCGATGGATGTTTTTTGTTTTTGTACAGGTTAAAAAAAAAAGATGATGAGGGACAATTTTTCGCTTCACAAGGAAAAAAACAACATGGAGGGTAGGGGGATTCCACTGACTACCAACAATAAAACACAATAATTTGGTGGGTGGTGGGGGAAGGGGGTACCACTAGACACCAGGGAATTGTGAAGAAATGAGTGCTAGAACGCCACTGTTGGAGATTGGTGGAGGACTGTACTGGCACCGGCTCTGTTTTGACATGGGGGGGGAGTTGGGTGGTGGTAATGACCTGCTGGAGTGGCGGGGGCGGTCCACTTTGTCACCAATGACAGGGGTTGGATTTACAGTCATGACATCGGGGAATCCGTGATTTGGGGGGCACTAATGACTGGAGTTGTATGTACAGTGTTTGCGCTGGCGACTTCCTGATTCAGGAGGCACTAATGACTGTGGTTGTGTTTACAATGTTTGCATCAGGGACTTTGTGTTTTGGGGGGCACTAATAACAGTGGATGCTTTTACTGTTTTTGCATTGGGACATTTGTGATTTGAGGAGGGGGACCACTGGACCACATGGGGAATTCAGGGGGAGGGGGGCCACTAGACTACCAGGGAGTTTGACTGTGTAACATCCTGTGTCCGTGATCAGTGCTGGGGGAGGGTTCCTTGGACAGGTTTGCCCCAGGTTACTGCCACCATTTCATTGGTGGTAAATAGAGCCACGCTACATGTGGCGCTACCACCCATTGCACGGTGCTATTGCTTTCAATATAGTCCTGCACCCTATGCATGTCCCCATCCCTTTTTCTTCTGCATACATTATTTTTTTGGGCTGGCACTGACACATTGCACCAGCGCTAACTGGGCTTTCCAATACTGCAGCCGGGCGCAAAAGCGGTGCAAATCCAGCATTACCGCATTGCACTCTGTGCAATGCTTTGAATATCTGGACCCAAATGTCTTGTTTTGTCTTCAGTTTACCTCATTGTTTACCCAATAATTCTATGTCACCTTTTTTCCAACAGAAACAAAGTATGAGAGCTTTAAGAACACAAGCTACAGTAACCTTAACAATACCTAGGTGTAAGACAACAAAAAAGCAAAGAGCATTCAAGTAAACTGCAGTCAAAATATGGAATGGTTTACCAGATCATTTACATAATTTGCAGAATGGTTATAACTTAGATTTCACTAAAGGAGTTACTCACAAATGAGACATAGTGTAAATGTACCTGAACTCATTGTAGACAGGGATTTTAGTAACTGACTGACTTTTTGTTCTATTGTCGATTATTTATTATTTGTTTTACTAGAGATGTACTCTTTGTCCATTGTAATGTATGTTTTGTCTTCAAACCAGGTCAAGCCTGTAAAAGGGCCATGCCCAGTGCTTTTCACCCAGTCAACAACATTTTAAATAAAAAATAAATAAATATAGTGTATCTGCACACAGAGCAATGGACACAGCTGAAAAAGCCAACTGGCTAAGGTGGTAGCCAGGTGGGATGCCTAGGGACAGTTTGTGTGAAGTGGTTGTGGCAAACATAGTCACCAATATTTCTGGCTATGCTGTAGATAGTGCATGGTTGTTTAGAGAATAGACCGGGAATACTGCCATGTTCTAACATATTCCACATTTTGTGGAGTATTGACTGGACCTTTGGAGAAACCTGATTGTTTTCAAGTACAAAAGTTAGAGGCATATTTTTATGCCTTTGTTTTTGTTTGGAAACAAGCACACTTTGTCTGTTTTGATTGTTTTGCTGTTAAGAGCTGTGTCAAGTACTTCTGTGCCATTCCCTCTTTCACATAACCTTTTATACATTTCTTCTGCTTGGACATTAAAGTCTAATTCAGTAGAACATCTGCAACCTAGCCTTAGGAACTGAACATAGGGTATCGATGATACCAAAGCGGGGGGGGGGGCACTGCTGACATTCAGTACAGTGTTGCCAGCTACATTTTTAGGAATATAAATTTAGCTTACAGGTGGAGATATTATTTATAGTGTATGGTACTTGAGCTAGGCATCAGTCTTCTTGCAGTATGTGATTTTAAACATATTTGTACTGAATGCACTTTTTTGTAACACTATCACTTTAAGACAAGGCTCTGTATAAAAGGGGAGACTGTGTATGGCTCTGCCCCCTCCCCCCTCCCCGATGAAGAGGTAGAGCTTCTTTGAAGCACCATAGAACGTCTTTGAACATTTTTGCTGTCTGGATGTAATAAAGTATTTTTGCACTTAATATACATACTTTTTGTGTTTTCCATGAAATGCCCATTTCTTGACTGTTCCTGAAGTCCACTTTTGGTGCTAAAAAAAAACCTCATCATTAGTTGCTTCTTTAAACCTCCCAGCTTGCCTACAACAACCCTGAACAATGTCATACAGTAGACCTACTACAGCACCTATCACCAACACACAAGGTCGTCCTTAAGTACAAGAGACTTTAAATGGGAACAGTCAGCACCAAGGGCCCTACGCTCAAGTGTGAGACTGATCCCAGTGGGCACTTTGCATACAAAACCATTTTGGTTTACTTACTGTTTACTGTAGTATAGTAGATTGCTTCAGACTAATTTTGTTTACTTCTAGCTTGGCATATTCTGTTACTACAGTTTATACAAGCTCTGATCTTTAGTTTGCTGGTCTGACGGTACCCCATGGGCTATGTATGGTCACAGAGGACTGTATTTAGCCCCTGGAGAAAAGCAGAACTAAAAAACATCTGATCTGAAATATAAGCAGCTCTAACATGCACTGCAGGCTATTGAATCTCCTACTACTGCCTACTGCTCTGATGTCAGCTGCAGGGCATTCTGGGATTTGTAGTAACAGAAGATGTCAGTCAAGAAACAAAAAAAATGAGTGTTGATATAATCTGCTATACTACAATAAACAGCAAATAAACTAAAATGTTTTTGCTGACAAAGACACATTGAGACCAGCCCCACACTTGAGTGTGGGGCTGTTTGTGCTGACTGTTCCACTTCAATGTTTACTTGTGCCTAACCCATCCTCCAGCTCCTCATCTTCTCCCCTTTGCTTCATCCCTCTAGCTCCATCTCATTCTGTCCTATCAATCCATCTTCATTACCCAAGCCTCTCATAGATATTAACTCCTATAAGGGTTTTTGAAACAATGGTCTTAACACTAGGCGACCTCATCTCTTTCTCTGTGACATCCCCTTTCCTTATTATCAACATCCTCTACCCTTCATTATTCTCAGTTACCAAAAGTGCAAACCAAAATGGATTGTCTGCAGTTTCGGGATGTTGGTGGTGCAAGGCCAGTCATTGCATGCTTTTAACAGAAACTGGAAAAATCACTAGTGGTATGGAAGCATTAACCATGATGCTCAACTATTCCTCTATTACCGTTCATCCCACAGACTACAATTATCATAAAATCAACATACTCAATAAACAATTGTGTAATTGTTATTTGTTCTGCACCTAACACAAACATGTGCAGCTATTGTATTCCGTGATCATAATGAAAATATTTTGACTGGGCTTACTAACAGAGTTTACAAAATACAGGATAAAGTATGGGTCAGGGTGTGTAATGAGAAGTTTACACACACCCGAGGGGTTAGATGTTACATAAACCCCTAGAGCGTAGCTCTAGGGTTTATTAAAAGCATTTAACCTGAGGGTGTGTAAACTCTGGCCTATATACACTGACCCATGTTTTATTTTAAATAATTGCTGGGTTTGCCTTTTTCGTCTCAGCAATTATATAAAATGCATGCAGGTTGCTGTGCAGCTTGCCCAGTTCGATTGGCGTATCCGGTCTGTGACTCACGGTGCTGTTTGGAATTGATTTACTTTTTTTCTTTGGGGGTGAGCAGTAGAAACAGCTTCTGTTTTCAGTTGAAGATTCTGTTTAAAAATTTAACTTACCACCAAGTCCAATTCCGAGTGGCAGTTTACTTTTCCAGGGGAAAGCGTGTGGCGAGAGTTCTGAAGAGAAAAGATGCAGTGGGGCATGTGCAGAGCGAGGGGAAACTGTGCACGTGTTTGCCAATATAAACACTCCTTTATAACAGCAAATTATGCCATGGTTTCCCTATGGGAAAAAGGCTAAGCCAGTAATTATATGAATGTTTTGCATGCTTAACTTTATGAAAACACTCACCCCTGCCTTTTTAGCCAAACAACAGGCGGCATACTGTTGAAGCTGACAGCAGTACCTGGTGGGGACTGGGTTCGGGGAGGATGAGGTTACTCGGCACAGGGGACCTAGGTTTGGCTACTCTGCACAGGGGCACCCAAGTAAATCCGAACACAGGAAGCAATAACTGTAATGTCCAGAACCAGGAATGGGATTCTTCAGTGTGGCTTTTATTCACCTCCAAGCTGAACAAAGCATAGACGGACCCCCATGGGGCTACATTCCTTGTAATGCAGATTAGAGACAACAAAACACTTTATCACTATTTCCAGCCCTCAGGCTCTAAACCCACCAGCCACACAGCCCGGACTTACATGCAGCTTTGGGTACACAGCCTGACTTGTACACTACTTGGGTTTTTCCCACTGGCCCAGCTCCCCCGCCGGCCACTTGATCTGCAGTTCATTTGAGGAATGAACCAATTATCCTGTTGTGGATCTCCAAACCACACTAGAGTCTTTGACTCCTAGAGAGAATTTTCCTTACAATCCCATGTCTGGGTTCTTCCCTCATCACTGGCCAAGTGCCTGAGGTAAAGCAGAAATACACAGAAGAAATCCATAGAGGTGGACCTGGTCACTAAAGATGGGGGACCGGACCACCCACCTCCAGCTCCCACAGCCCATAATCGGCTATTTCTCTGGAAACTGAACAATTCCTTTACTGAACTTTCAAATGTAGATTCTGGGTAGACGTCTGTCACATCTCTACATATCATTTGCATCCCAACAAGCTCTGGAATTGAACCTACTTTTAATTTGCTTGGCCTATTACTCTAGGCTTCCCAATATTTAGTAGTTCAATCCCCACATTGTCACACAAGTCCCAGGGTGAAAAACATAGACCTTTTTAGCAAGAGCAGACACTCACCCTCACGTTGCAGGTGCCCCACAGGCAACTCACAAATCTTCTTGTTCTCCCAAATAAACTCTGGAACACACAGGCAACTTTTCCTTCACAAGCAGAATTTGGGGGTTGCCCCAGGAATCTGCAGGGAACCCTTTCCTGCCCCCCCCCAGAGGGAGGGGGCACTGAGACTCGAAAACAGTGGTCTCCACCACTTCAATTATCTTCTGTGTCTCTCTTTAAGGTGGAGACACACACCCTTTTAAACTAAAAGTAGCCCTCTGTCAGGTCTGAGGCTCCTAAAGCCTAATCAAGCTGCTGAGCTGCTTTCTCAGCAAGTTCCAAACTTCACACTTCACTGACTCACACTCAACTGAAAGACTGACTTCAAAACCTCCCAACGTTCTATGCCAACTCCCTTGCTGCAGATTCCAATGTGGCTCATGCAGCTGCGATAGTTCTATTGGTGATGTCATCCCTCAGTCTCAGATGAGACTGAGAACAGAGTGAGACAGTGTGAAACCCATTTAACTGGAGTTTCACAAGCTGCCTTCCCTGCCTACCACTAGGTCTTACTGGGATTCTAGTAACCCTGGGTAACAAGGGGGTTACACTTATAAATGCAATACAATTAAATGTTTAATTAAATCTATAGAGCAAAGTAAGTCTTGTTGAAGTGTCGCTCAAACGATACGGTTACTAATGTGTTGGCAAACAAGCACAACTTGTGTGGTTAAACGTGGTTTCACAGCTACCTCAGGATGTCAACATAGATTTGTTGAGCAGTGCTGACAAATGAACCATTCTCTATTTATATAATATGAAGCCATAAATAATAACTGAAGTTTGAATATCTACTATACAAGGGTTGTTCAAGCCGATTTTGACAAACTTCAATTAAAGTAAGCTAGTTTTGATCAAAATAAAGAATGTTAAATAGTTTGCACTCATGTAGCATCATTATATGTGACCACAAATTTAACACGAGATGCTGGCATACTGTACCTTACATTAAAGAGGAACAGTCAGCGCCAAGAACCCCACACACAAGTGAGGGTCCAGTTCCAATTTGCACTTCATGTGTAAAAACTTTTTTTTACTTACTGTTTACTGTAGTATAATAGATTATATCAACTAATTTTGTTTTTTTTTAGGCTAACTTCTTCTTTAACAACAAATCCCAGAATCCTCTGCTGCTGACATCAGAACATGACTGCAGTAAGGGAGATTTAATAGCCTGCAGTTCATGTTAGAGCTTCTGTAAGCTCTGATCAGATGTTCTCTAGTCCCAATGTTCTGCTGCAGCTAAGTACAGTCCTTTTACTGTATGTAACCTGGGGAGGACAGCAGGACAAACAAATAAAAACTCAGAGCAGATATAAACTTTAACATGTGCTACCAACTGAGCCACTCTGACACAAGGTAGACACTACTCTCACTGTGTTTCCCTATTCATTAAATTATGGTTTGGTTCCCTCCTGCTATCTTTCCTCCCTTCTCTCCACACTCCCTCATTTCCTCTTCTATTTCCTCTGCTCTGCTAATTCACATACCTTCTGCATCCTTAGATTCATAGATTTTGTTGGCAGATAAGGACCTCCTGGCCCACCCAGTCTGCACATATAATCCCCACAATAGTGCTACCCAAGCCACTACTGGGGAGTTATCTTCCACCCCCTTCCATTATCTAACATACCCATGTGTTTATCCCAGGCACACTTAAAACCTGTGACTGTGTTTGCCCCCACCACCTCTGCTGAGAGACTGTTCTAGTCATCCACCACCCTTTCCATAAAGAAGAACTTCCTCAAGTTTCCCCTGAACCTTCCCCCATCCTTTATGTTATAACCTTTTCAGGTCAGGCAGTTTTCTTCACTTGTCTATCTACACTCTGTAACAGCTTTCATAGTGCCTTCTGTTCTTCCCCTCTATTCTGCCTCAGACCTTTCCTGAACAATCACACCATGCATGCTTGCACCTGCTTCTAATGCTGCCTGCCCATTCTACTTTCCTCTTCTCTTTACTGGGCTCTTACCACTCCTTACACTAGCAGTGTCAGTGGCTCAGCAGGTAGCACACTCACCTCTGAGGCCGGGAGATCAGAAGGCTGTGGGTTCTAGCACCGCACCAGGCACTTGGGTTAACGTCCCAATACTGACACTGCAGTGCAGCATAAGGGGGTGCTGCACTCCTGAGGTGCTGTCTTTTGGATGAGATGTTAAACTGAGATACCATCTGCCTGTTCTGGTGGTTGTTCAGGTGGATGTTTAAGATCCCATGGCACTTCTCGAAAAGAGTAGGGGAATTATTTTATTAGAATAACAAAACCAAATCAATACAAAACAGTGTTGCCTCACACAAAAGAAAAGTACAAATCATAACAAAAGCAAATAAGTATTACAGTCATACATATCAAAAAGGGTTGTCTAATACAGAAATAGAACTCAAATCTAATCCCAAGACAGAAAAGACCCCCCCCCCCCACTAAAACAGTAGGGGAATTTTTTATCCAAAATTTGAAAAAAGAAAAAATACATAATAATGTTATTGCACACAAAATCATGAGACAAAAATAAAAAATAAACAAAAATAAGCATTTCATCAAGCATACAATACAAATTTTCATTTTTAGAGTCCTAAACAGAAAACCTGAACCTCCCCCCCCCCACACTAAAAGTGTAGGGGAAGTTTTTATTGAAATTACAATAAACTAGATACAAATCCAACAATGCATTAAACAAAAAAAAAACATAGAAGGAGAAAAAAAAAACAAAAAAAAACAGAATATGTATTAATTCATACAATATCACTAAACAGAAAAAGTTTTATACAACAATAGAATAGGAAAAACAAATACAATAATACAACCTATAAATCCATAAAGAAAAAGGATAAAAAAAAGTTTGAAACAAAGTAGAAGCATTAATTCATACAGAATCTCTAACCATCAAACCCCGTTCCCTTGATCCCCTACCTCTCTTCCCTTAAAGCCAATCAAAATATTTCCAATGAAATTCCCATTCAGTTAAGGGGAGTTTCAAAAACTCCTGATGTTTAAATATTTGTAATGCCGTAAATATTATAAAATAAAGTTCCCCTCCTGAAATTTCCATTTGTTGAAGTGCCAATTTGCATCTAATTATCCATATCCAATATAGAAAATGTACCATGATTATACTTAACGTACTATGTGGAATGTGGTTTAATGAAACCGGAATAATGCCATAAAATAATAATCTTTCATCTGGAAGGAAATTAAATGACCAAATCCCTGTATTAACAATCAAATCCCAAAAGGACTGAATATATGGACAATCAAAATATAAATGTGACATAGTTTCAATACATTGTATACAGGAAATTCTTGGGCAATATCGATCTTGAAGCTGTTTATGCTTATGATTCCCTTTCACATTCACCTTTCCATGAATTGCCAACCATACTGTATCCCACATTTGCTCCGGGATTCTAACATCTAGAATTAAATTAGAAATTGAGAGTTGATCTCTCACTGAAAAATCTACAAAAGAATATTCCCAAAAAAAACCCTGTATAATATCTGCATACAAAATTTGACTTGGAAATTTTAGAACTGAAACAAATGTTACTTTCCATTGTTTTATTTTATCAAAAACTTCAGCCCATTGATTATCCAGTCGTGGTGATTGTTTATTTTTATGCAAGAATGTATTCCTATTCCATTCCCCTATGACACCTTGTAATTTTGGTAACCTCCAAAAAATCCATAATTTTGAAGAGGGTTTCATTAAATAAAGTTAGTTATTATAAATAAAGATCGTAAAAAAAAACACCAATGGATTAAGCATATCTAAACCACCGTCCTTAATAGATTTATAAAGCAGATTACGCTTAATGGGATTCAAACGACTACCCCAAATACAAGAAAAAAAACATGCCAATAACTTCGTCTCCAAAGACCTAGGTAAAGGAAATATTGTGGCAATAAATAAAAAAACTGGTACAAGAAAGGATTTGATTAGATAAATTCTCTTTTTTTGACATTCTCCAAACGTTCCAACGTGCAATCTTATCCATTCCTTTATTTAAAGCCCTCGTCCAATTCTTCTCAGCTAAATTCTTCTGACCAAAATAAACTCCCAAAATCCTACTTGGTTTTTTTGCAATGGGTATACCCCTAATCTCTAAAATTGGGACATCAAACCCTTGAATAGCCAATAAAATAGATTTCTGAGGATTCAAATGTGCTCCAATTTCCGACCCTATGATTTGAATTATATCATATGCCTTGAGAAGAGACACATCATCTTGTGCTAATAAACAAATATCATCTGCATAGGCAATAACTTTGATATTCTGTTCTACTTCAAAGCCTAAACCTCTAATTAAAGGTGATTTTTGTAAAATCTGAAGTAGTGGATCAATATAGAAAATGTTCAGTAAGGGGCTCAAGGGACAGCCCTGGCGCACACCTTCCAAAATTTTACAAGGGTTACCAATATGACCATTCTCATATGGACGTACAAAAGCTAAAGCATAGCATAAACGTAACCATTGAATAAAAGGCTCAGGAAATCCATAAGATTGTAAACATAGCCATAAAAAATGATGTGAGACATTGTCAAAAGCCTTGGCCTGATCCAAACTCATAACAAAACCTCCTGTCAAGCCAGAAATTGTCATATTCTGCCCACACTCTATAATTTCCCTTAATAAGCATACTGCATCTGAAAGACTTCTTCCTAGTATCCCACAAAACTGTGCAGGATGTATCAAAGAATTCATCACTGCCATTAATCTATTACCCAATAGTTTGGCAAAAATTTTAAAATCTACGTTCAATAAAGTAATTGGACGCCAATTAGTAATGTCTGACATCGATCCTGATTTAAACAAGAAAATCAAAAGCCCCTCGTACATCTGCATTGGTAGACAAACATCTTTTAGCATAAAATTATAGATATCCAAAAATTCTGTTGGCATATAATCCCACACTAATTTATAAACCTCTCCCGGTATACCATCAGACCCCAGGGAAGTATTGATTTTTAAAGACATAATCACATTTGTCATTTCTTCTGATGAAAAAGGAGCTATTAACATATCAGATTGTTTAGCCGTAAGTTGTGGTAAATCAGCTGCCTGTAATATCAGAACCAAGGCTTTATGATCCAATAATACTTCTTCATACGTCTTAGAAATAAAAGATTCTAAATACTCCATCACATTTGCATTATCCACCAGTAAATCTCCTCGTTCATTAACTAAATTCACAAACACTTTTTTCTCACTCCTCTTCTTACAATCTATAAACGGATTTGTTTGATCTACTTTCCCCTGTGTTCCAAAGGACTGTTCCTTCTGTAGGGACATTAATCGATTATACTGATATAGGGACATTTCTGCATGAATCGTACTAATATCATGACCATAATCCACCTTACTGACTGACTGGACTGATATTAAATGATACAAGCGTCTCCGAAGCTCCAAATATTTAGTATTCAAAGATGCAGCCTGTATTGTAGTTTTAAACTTAAAATATTGCGTGAAACAAAATTTCACATCCTCCCACCATTGGCTAAGTTGACCTTCATATAAAAATATCGTGGAACATTTATCAATAAGAAGCAAATGTAAATCATTTTTAACAGCCTCTTCCATTAATAAAGATGTATTCAATCTCCAAAAACCCGGCCCAGACACTCTTGGGGGTGGAATTGCAACGTGAATCCCTAACAATATATAATCCGAGGTTTCAATAGGTAACGTACCTGCAAAGCATATTCCAGCAGTTGGCTTTATAAATATGTAATCAATTTTTGAGGACAAAGTCTCTCTATAATAGGTAGCCTTGACCTTGTGACCTCCCTGTAGGTGTGTGCCTTGTAAACCAGCTTGCAAAATCATTTTAAGCATAAAGGTTTTATCACAGTATTGTTTACTACCAGAACGAGTCTATAAAGAATTCACATTGAAATCCCCTCCCAAAAAAAGTTGCCTACTAGTATATAAGAAAGGCTGAACTTTAAGCATTAATTCTATTCTTTGAGCTTTGGATTGCGGGCCATAAATATTAATTAATTGACAGGAAAAAGACCCTATCGCAACATCCAACATCAATGCCCTACCTGGCTCTATATCCACTAATCAGAATACCTTAAGATCACAATTCCTAAAAATAGTACCCACACCACAACATAAATCAGAACCAATAGACCAATATGTGGGTCCCCAAACCCAATCCTTGGTAGCCAAATATAAGTCTAATGAAGTGTGGAATAGACTGTCCTGTAAAAAAATGATATCATATTGTAAATGTTGTAGAATGGAAAAAGTAGTAGCCCATCTAACATGAGATTTTAAACTATTGGCGTTCAGACTAGCCAATTTAAAATTCACAGGCTCAGGGTGGGTTCTTTTTTAAACGAACACTAGATCTCGTTTGTCTAGAAGGTAATATACGTATTCCGGAAGATAACTCCATAGCTTGGTTATTTCCCTGTATTCTTTGTGAGGGAAGGGGATCCACAACTATGTCTGATGGTTGTTCTTCCTCAATTCTATCGCCCCGGGAGGAGAAAACCGAGAAACGATTTGAAAGGGGTAATGGGGATATCTGTCCCGGATTTGGACAAGTAGCCATATCTTCTGCAATAATGATATCCATACTGAAAGTAGAATCTTCCAGATTTAGAGGTGGACCCAGTGTTTTGGTCTGGTCAGAATCTGTAGCAGGACACAAAACCTCAACCGTTTTAGATGTAAATCCACCAGGCTGAAGTTAATGTTTAGTAGGTAATGCTATACCATCAGGTAAAGGGGAAGGGATAATGGAGGATTCTACCCAAGATAAAGAAGCCATAGAGACCAATGGAGACACCACCTCTGCTGAGGTGGAAAAAGCAGTAATACCAGTAGGTCGGGAGAGTGGAGGAGCAGTCCTTGGTAAACCCCTCTGGCTTCCACTACCACCTCGGCCTCGACCTCGTCTCCTATTAGGCATTGAAAATTCAACACCAGCTTCCTCATTCCTAGCAAAGGAATGTCGAGCTTGAGAAAGTAACACATCATGATCAGAGGCCTCCTCTGAATTATGAGCAGCCCAAGGGCAATCCTGAAAGGCATGTTCGTCATCCCCGCAGAGATTACACACGGGGGGGCTGAACATTGCGTAGCTGTATGACCTAAAATACCGCATTGGAAACACCGCAGAGTATCACAATCAGTATTGAGGTGGGACAATGACCCACACTGATAGCAACTCTTAGGCTGCCCAGCATAAAAAAGAATTCCTCTATCCCGGCCTAAAAAAAAGGAACTTGGGAGGTGTTGTATACCATGTTCAGATTGGCTCAGCTGAACCCGAAAAGTCCACCCCCCAGTCCAAAAACCATTATCATCCATTATAAGACAGGGATAATCAAATATGGTACATCGTTTTTCCAACCAGAATATTATATCCTTAATATCCACCCCCTCGTTTCTAAATAGCAATGTGACCGTTTTAATGGTTGGTTAAGTTATAGGCATAACCAAAAAATCCTTCCAAACTTCTGTGTTTTTTTGTTCATAATATAGCTTCCAGAACTTATCCAATGAAGTCATAGTACAGAAACTGATATCATACATGTGGTCACCCGGAGCATGGATAAAAGCATATACCTCAGCGGGTGTAAAGCCCATAGAGTCCATTAATAATGATTTACCAACCCATAGTCTGTCAGGTCCAATCGGAGCCAAACCTTTGCATTGGAGACGTACCAAAAATCTCCTTTTAGCAGCTGTAATGGGTTTCTGAAATAAACCTGCACAGGTGGTAGATCGTCTGTTCCCCAGAGGTACTTCAGCCTGAACTGCCTCTTCTACAACCGGTCCTACCAGCTCCTGCGCACTCCCCTCATTGCGTTGTTTTCCCAGCGCAATGTTGTCCCAACCTACATCGGGTTCTGGAGCAGAAACATCACCTAGAGCTCCCTCATGTACTGTCACGATACCCGGAAGCTCGCTAAGCTCAGCGTCTGTCGCAGGCACCGAAATCCATTCTATCTGCAACTTTCCCATTAAAGGATTATGATTTCCAACATTGTCAACCTCTACAACAGCAGGTGTTTGTTCAGGTATGTCAGAATTATTAATACCAGAAGTCGGGGAACCGGGAATAGGAATAGTGGGGTCCGGTAGCCAGCGCCCATTGACAAACACCCAACCCGCCTGGTCGAGTGCTTTCACTGGTGTCCAGTCTGAAGGAGTTCCCTCAAACGCCATATCCTGGGATACTGTTTCTCCATACAAGGGGTCAGGAATAGTCACCAAATTCAATGAAGGTGATGCCTCCAGACCCCCTCCCCAGTAAACATTTACTTACATCCTGTTGTGGACTTGCCATCGATCGTTTACGTTTTTTTCCTTCTTCATCCAGTTGCGATTTCTCTTTAAGGAGTTCCTGCTCCACTACTGATAGCATAGACAATAATTGTTGCTTTTTATGAAATAATCCAACCCGTAGCAACTCTTCATCCGTTGTGTTTTCTTCCTCCGAAATGTGTACTGAACTTGAAATTCCAAAACCCGAAACCGTGGTTTCCATAGGCATGGGGGGGATCTACCGACTCCTTTACATCGTGCTCTCCATATCCAACAGCATGATCATCTCCGTTCGAGTCCAACAGCAGACTGGGAACCTCCATCCCTGAAGACAGACGGACAGTGCCACCTGCCTACAGAGTAGGGAATTTCCCCGGTGCCCTGGCCAAATTTCCCCCCATTCACTAAAATACAAACAACAGCTTAATCTGGTTCAAAGTCGGTTGGCATTCATCTGTATTCCCCCCCCCCCCCGGGTCATGCCTGAAAATAGGCAGAATTTGGCTAGTGCACTTACCCGGTCAACAAAAACTAAATAAGTAAATAATTTCCTAGCAATCTGTATCTTTTTTGCACTTGCATTTTGCCCACTGGTGTTGTTTTATTGTTTGGGTGATGTCTTACATTTTTAATTACTTATAGCTTCAGTTGTGTCATTGTTTGGTGGGTGTTTCTTATTTTTATTTTGCTGTATGTAGTATCCCTTATTTAAGTAGTACTGCTACTTTTTAAGTTATTTAATTCTTGCATTGTTTATATGATTTGCACTGCTTCATTCATACAATTGTATTTGTTGTTTTTTTCAGTCTTTCACTTTCTGTTCTGTATCCCCTCCTCTGCTCTGGGAGTGCACCTGAAAATGAGCCTCAGTTCAGCATGCTTTTACCGTCACCAAATTTCAAATACATAAAATATTTAATTGATATTTCTCAATTAATGGATAGTGTACCACCCCCCCATGCTACCAGCCACCCACTAGCACCTCTGTGACCATTTGTGGTTAGGTAATTAACTCCCCGGATTTGCTGCTGCAGATTGCTTTGCTTGAAATTAATAGCCCACTTTAGTTCTGGTCACCTGACCATGGGTAAGTGCCGGGGGTTGGTGGGATTACCATGCTTATTTAAGCATGTCCACAAGTGGGAAAAAGGCTGAGTGGTTTGAGAAATGGAACTGGCATCAGAAGTTTGTTGAAGAGAGTGGAAGAGGGCCTGTTCTAACACTCATAGGGAATGAGCTCGGGAGTGACAATGTCCTAACTGGTTGTGCTGATACCTCATTCTCTCTTATGTAGACCATCCAATGAGAGGACTGATGTGGTGGTGGCCATTGTTTAGGCTACCTCTGAGGGGAGATTCATTTCAGCAGTTTCAGGAATCATGGATACTCCTCCGAGTATCTTTGTCTTCCATAATGGAGGCTGGAATTTGGAAAACAATAATAAGTTCTGACCAGAGTTTTTTCCTGTAGGGAAACCAGGTTATAATTTGCCATTATAACCAGCTGGTTATAACAGCAAACACGCGCCTGGTTTCCCTCGGACAACGCATACTCCATTTGCCAGTCTTCCTTTACTTCTGACATTCCTTAGAGCAGTTCCGCATGGCTGCAGACTTCACTAACCCTTGCAGTCAGTGGTTAGTTGATTTTGTTATTAAAAAAAAAAAGAAACAAAGTCTTCTCCACTCACCCGGAAAACAAAAGCATAACTTTTCAAACACAAGCCATTTTATCCCCCCTATCAGCACACATGAGTCAATGGGTCTCCCCACTTCTTCACAGCAGAAGGATGCCGCAGCTCCGTAACCACCACTGGACAGTAACTTAAACTATATAATAAAAACAGAAAACAGAACTTTTCAGTCAACTTCTTTTAGAACCTCTCCACTTCTTTTTGTGCCTGAAACAAGTGGAACACTGTAATTTGGCAGACCGCACAGTATCCCAACTTGTCCGCAGCTGCCCAAACACCAACCTGTTTGCTTATTTTATTTTGTATAATTGCAGAGGCAAAAAAGCACTGGTCAGCAATTATATAAATAAAATATGGGGTGGTTGTGTAAAATTAAATCTTACACACACCCTCATTGTGGGATGCTTCGCCCTCTGGGTTTATGTAGCATCCCACAACTCGGGTGTGTATAAAATCTTGTTACACACATCACCCTATACATTATTCTCTATGTGATTCTGTTTGCTGAACTTGCAAACTGTTTCTTTTTTATTTAATTATCATTTTATTAAAATAAAAGTTTTTAAGGTAAAATAGGTTTACAGTTCCATATGCTGCAAAAGAGACATAGTACACAGCATATAATCTTTGAAATACAACAATTCCAGAGCACCTTAGGTCACAAAATATATAATGGATTACAGCCGATTTCTTCTTGCGAACTATTTCAAGAATATGTTTTGGGGTCAGAAATCCAAGCAAAATATCTTTTTTTTTTTTTGCCTTACCAATAATGACTGTTTTTTGTTTGTCTGAACCAGCCCCATCACTACATACAGCAACAGTTAATCTGTCCTCAGAGCAGTTTGTGCCTGCAATAGGGACATTACCCAGTAAAGAAAAAGAGACCAGTCTCACGAAGGTTGTAGATGTCAAACAACTCATATCCCCTTAAAACCTCCAGCAGCTGTACTCTGCCAGACAACACAGCGGTAAGATCTGCACTTGCAGCCTGATCATGGTAGAATTTGTTGACAGACTATGGACTCAATTTTCAACGGTTGAAGCAGGGCTTGAGTTGAGCCTTGCATCAGGCCCATTCTTTGGCACAGCTGCGACCAACCCCTTTGATGCAACTGTACCCAATTTTAGTACATCGGGCACAGCTGTGACACTTTCCACACTTTACAGCAGCTTTGCGCTGAACATTTGGCACGAACTGGTCCACAGCATGCCATAAGTTAGACTTGGGGGAACTGGTCTATCTTCTGGTATTTGCTGCATGGAAATGAAAATTCCGATCAGCACAGGAAGAATGGCACAAGATTCATGCACCGTATGATCGGTGCACCAGGGGCTTGTAGCATTCTCTGGCTTTTGAAAATCAAACCCCATGTCCAAGGTCACTGATTTACGGTGAATAAAACAATGAAATTCCATTTTCAAGACTTCAGATTCCAGAATTGCACCAGTGATTGTTACTCTAATTTCCGGATTTTACCGGGATTCTGATATCATTCTTTTAGTATGTGCATAAAGAATCAGAATTAAAGAAAGCTTAATATACAGAGCCATAAATAAAGCAAACTGAAACTAGTACAAGAAGGAATTATAAGAAAAATACAAGTTATGTAGATTTACTGATCTGATATAAAATGCCAGATTCCATGAAATCTTTGTTTTTACCGGTTTTCAGGCAGCCCTAATTCCAGAATTTTACCAGGTTTTCCGGTAAAAACTGAAAAACAGTGGCCTTGCCCATGTCTCATTTTGAATCACTGTAAACAACCTTTTGAGTAGCCAAAGTCAGGTACCCCCATGTGATTTTCAAATCATTTGACTTTCTCGATGAGCACTGCATCTCATATAGCCAGTCCATAGCATTCACTTCAGCACACTCTAGTTTTAAGGCACTCTCCACATCTTTGTTCAAACTATCCTCTTTCTGCTTAACCCACAGGAGTCCAATGGTCCACTTTTACCTGTCGTGCCAGATGTTACAGCATGTAAAAAATGAAAATGCAGTCTAAACTCAGTTTCTATATATAGGGCCATTTCTTTAATGATTGTTTTCTGTCTCCCATATCTCCACAAGCAAAGCTTGTATTTCTGAGCCACAGTCATTTCTGAACATACTGACTATACAACACCTCTAATTTGGCAATGATTTCCATTTATGGGTAAGTAACGGGGTTTAGGGCGCATACGTAACAGCAAGGTTCATTAGCCAATTTCAGTCAGTGTCAGTTTCAAACCAAACTCTTGAGCTCATTTCTAGTCAATTTCACACTTTTTCCTGGACCCTACCCCCATCCCCGCCAGAGGTGACCCCCACCAATGCTATTTCAGAAGGAGAAATGAACTAACCTGTTTTCTTTTTACCAGCAGCCAATTTTCGTGTTGCAGATGGGGAGCTATTTTTCACATAGCTGTACCCAAGTCAATGTTACTCTTGGGGGCTGTCAATCTTCATTCCCTTTCAGCTTTATTCCCAGAGCAGGACCCCCATGGAAGTGAACTTGCAGGATAACAAAGGAAACTGGCTGGGCTTCCACCCTCCTCCTGCTCCTGCCTAAGCTAATTTGTAGTCGATTTCAGGAGGAGGAGGAAGAAACTAACCTCTTTTCTTTTTACTGGCTGCAAATTTCTCACAGCAGCCCCTTCCATAGAGGTGAGACTGGAGAAAATCAACCTGTTTTATTTTACCTACTGCAGAACAGAACAAAGACTGAACCTGAACAAGAACACAGACAGTAATGTGAAAGGTGTGTGTGTTATGGGGGGTTGGGGAGTACTGTTTTGAAATTTCAGTTTTGGTGTCAAAGGATAAATAAGACAGCATATTATTGACTGAATTGCAACAGTGTAGTAGGAGGGCATTCAGATTCTGAATCAAAAACATCCACAGTAATAGGTACAAAATGAACTGGAGAAAAATAGTTATAGGGGAATTTTATTCAGATGCTCAGACAGCAATTTAAACCAAGTGTGCAGTAACCAGGTTTGACCATATAACATGCTGATACAGCCAGACCCCCAGAAGTGAGGCCTGTCAGGTGGGACATTCTCTTCAAAGCTGTAAGGTATTCTTTCTTCCATGGAGTTATTTCTCCGGCCCACTGTCTGACTCCCTTCTTATGGCACCCCCCTTCCCTGTCACCAACCTTCACAGGAATTTACAGGTTCACCCCCTCTAAACTAGGACCAAAGATGTAGTGGGTGTCCCAGCTGATGGGGGATTTTCTCCTCCATTTTCTCCCGAGGCTGCTGGTATGCAATGAAGCATACACATACATGTGATAGCACACATGAGTGCTGGGTATCTGGCAGCTGCCCCTCCCCCCCTTCGATGAAGACCCACTGTGCTGCTAACTTGGCCTCCATCAAGCTGCAGTACAATAAGTGGAATGCAGTGTCCTCACCCTGCGGGCAAGATCTGTCCTTAGTACGCTTGATCATCCCTCCCCCAGCCTGTCCAGGTGCAATCTGAGTCTGTTCAGAAACATGGGTTGCCAACATAACAAGCAGTAGTGTTACCAGGCCAGCCCACTGTAAGGTAGCCTTGACTTTTCCTTTAGCCCAAGCTGCTGCTGGGTGAAGAGGTTCTGGTGGACCTAGCCTCCAGTATGCCATTGGACTTCTGTGTGCTTCCACCCAGATACCATGCAGTGGTGACAGGATGTTTTGTCATTATGGGATGTGTCCACTGTGTAATACTGCCATATCTGCTGCAGTTCTGCCAAAATCTCCAGCAGTGTAGTGCCCCCTGACATGAGGTATCATGTAGGAGTAGTTACATGCATTGCTTACAAGAATAAAGCCTACTGCTTGACCCATTAGTAATGTGTGGACGTTCATGGACTTTGTGTATTATAGGGTGTTTTATCCTTCTGGTCCCTATGCCCATGGTCCCTGAATCTACATTTGGCAGAACCCTGGCTGGTCCCCTCTACTGTGGCAGAGAGCCCAAAGTATTCTGACAAATTAGGTGTCAGAGGGATCACAATAGCATTCTAAGTCAGTGAGATCCACACGTCACAACAGAGTTGATCTGCTGCAAACTTAAAGCATATTCACTTCTGGGAGTGAGTCAAAAAGTAGCTAATAAACATACATGTGATAATACATGTTATCATAGAGGATCTGACCAGTTATCTTTTTTATCTTCTATTTACATAAATCTTTTCAATCATACTAAAAATTACTTAGCAGGCACATATCCAGTCATACCTATAGGATTTCAGTCTCTGTGGCAATACTTGATCTTCTTTTTGTTTGAACCACGAAGATGTTTCTTCTACTACCATGCTGACAGCATACCTCTCAATTGTTGCACATAATGAAGTACGTCACTCATTTTGCCTCTCAGAAACCCTTTGTCCATCATGGGGAAGGTGATATTACACATTCCCCACTGAGACTTTAAAGCATAAATTCATAATAATCTGTTATGCTCAGTTATCAAAAAATCTTATGAACATTAGTGCACTGATAGCTATACTGTTCTGAGCTTGCAGTGCTATGTTAGATGATATGTCACACATTTTGCTTATTTGTCACACATTTTGGTGAAGAAAGGTTGAGAGGTATGGCTGACAGTACATTTAAATGGAGTAGGACAGAGACAAATGATCACTTGGGGGAAGGGGGACAAAATCACTGTTAGGGTTTAATGGGCAGGTTTGCTTTTAACATAATGCATTTTACACTTTGGAGCAGTGGGTTTATTTATTCATTCATATAAATTTTTGACCAGGAAAAAAGCACACTTAGCCAGGATTCATCTACAAATGCGACCTAGGGGAGGGGGTTATGGTAGATAAACACAGCATATTTATTTATAATACACAAGTTACAACAATTAAGAGATTCAGAACATTTTGTATACATGGACAGAATAAATCTAAATTATAGTTGCACAATAGCACCACTACAGTTAGGGTTGAGTAGGTTGTTTAATGTTAAACCCCTAACTTTGCACGTTAATACCTTCACCACTGTTCAATGGATTTGCACAAAATTTTGCATGCACAATTGTGGGAGCAAGGTCCCTAGATGTGCCAAGTTTTATTTTGGTTGCATGTGCAGATTCCAAGAGCCAGATAGTGAAAAAAGTGACTAAATGTGTTTTTTTTCATTGTCTAGTGCCCAGATGGTTTGAAATTTTGTTCTGAACTTCTCAGGGTAGAAAGGGCTTTGCCCAGAGTGTTGCATTTCATTGGTTTGGTGAAAAAATATATAAATCCGTTCCAGAGTTATAAGGATTTGAAATTTCAGTTCTGAGCATGTTCAGTACGTTCTTTTGGATAGCTATTTCATATGTAAAAAGAATTTGGGCCATATGAAAAAGGATTCTATTTCATATGAGGGGGGTAATCCTGTTTCAAAAGAAAAAAAAATTGTTTTCATATGGCTGCCATCTTGTTTCCTTTTTTTTTATTTCAAAATCCATAAACGTTGTATCGTGGAAACACACCAACACATGTACCTTGTTAATCAGGACCCCGTTAGATGGATTCTGCAGTTACTTTTTGGAAAAATGATCCAGAAATGTGTTTTTAACTCATTTTTAAATTATTTTTTCATGAGACAATTTGCTTTTTTCATATGGTCATATGAAACAAGAATAGGACCATATGACACAAGATTGCCTTCCTATGAGAAAAAAGTATGGACTTTGTTTATTTTCACATACTTTTTTCCTATGAAAGAATCTTTTTTTCATGAGAACAACACAATCTCATGAAAAAAGATTCCTTCATACAAAAAAAGAATTTGAACTTAATTTTGTTTTCACGTTCCTTTTTGTATGAAGGAATATTTTTGTTTTTTGTAAGAATGACACAATCTCATGAAAAAAGGTTCCTTCACATGAAAAAAAGAATTTGGACTTAGTTTTTTTTTCACATTCTTTTTTCATATTAAGGGATCTTTCCTTTCTATCAAAGTGGAGTGGTTCCAGCACTAACTTACTCAGTTTAGATGTTTTCAGGAATTGAGAATCTTGACAAAACCCTGCTCTTCCTATCACCCTACTCTGGCTAAGTGGCTGGTCTCCTTTTTCCATAGAGGTTTTTAGGCTTCCTCAGCACACCGCTGCTACTGTCCATCACCTTACTGGTCTCCAGGGGTCATTCAGGGTCTTGTTATGCTGTGCATGCCCTGGCAGACCCCCCCCCCCAGGAGTCAGCCCAGAGGCATCATACTGCAGCAGTCCCTGACTTTTTCCTGTTTTTTTCTCCCAATTACCCCAAGCCCCAGACAGAGAGACCCATGTGTATGGAGGCACACATGCACCCTCTTGCTCCAGTGATGGCCCCATCCTCTCACCCCATTGGCCTAGCACCCCTGGCTTCCCTTGGCTGCACTACCCCCTAGCCTCCACCACAAGGCAGTCAAGTGTTGAGGGAGCTCAGGCTCCCTCCCTGGAAAGGAGATCTGCCCAACAGCAGCTCATGCTGCTCTGGCCCCTCCCCCCCATGCTGACCTCCAATGGCTCACACTCGCTCCCAAACATGGGTCATTGGCATGGCGAGAGGTAAGGCATCCAGTGCCTTAGCCCTCTACACCACCAGGCCAGCTAGTGGTTGGTCTCTTTATCAGTTCCTTGCATGGATTGGAACATTGTCACATGCAAGCTATCTAGATTCCCTTGGTTGTCCAGCTGCAAGTTGGACTGACATTGATGAGACTCACTCAGGATCAGTATATGCAGTCAGTTTCATGTTCAGTGTTTAAACATGCAATCATGATCATGCAATATTAATTTTACATGCAGCTTACTTTATGCACATGCAGTGTATAGGCATTCTGACAGTGTATTGGATAACTACTTAAGCAATAATGCCCAAGTAGCCAGTCATTTCTGAGGGATTAATGACCAGTTGGGAGGATGGGTGGCCCAAGGTGCAGCCAAGGGCCACCTCCTTCCAGCCAGCCATTAATCCAAAGAAATGACCAGCTTTGAGGTTGTTATTGCGATTATAAGACTAATTGCAATAACAATTTTATTTTTTACTGTTTATTTATTAAGTTTCCTAAGGTTTTAAGCAGAGTGGCATGAGCGATCAGCTGAGCATCTCTGCCATGCCGGGCATTTCTAGGAGATTTCAAACAGGCACAGCAGCCAATCAGTAAGCTACTTTAGTTCATGAATAATTAATTAGACTTATAATGTTTCTTTAAAAATATGCATGACCCCTAGGTGGCACTATCCCAAGGGCTACTACCCTTGCCTATTTGGCTACTGACAGGTTGAGGGGCCTGGGTCCTATGGTGGGTGCCTCCACCCAGAGGTCAGGGTTGATAGTGGTTTAATTAACTTGAGCACAATCCTCTGGGACACTGTGACCCCCTTTTGACCCCACTAGTGGCCTACACAGTACATGAGAGTTGCCTTCCCAATACCCCACAAATGCACACTTCTTACACATACAGTAACACTTACCCTCAGGACTGATGTCTTGCAGCACATCTCTGAGGACCCCCTGTAAAACAAGGTTAAACAATATACACAAACACAATGCAATGCTTTTCCTACATGTACTGACACCGCAGACAGCATATAGTTCAATAACAACAAATCTGATTTATCAGAGGGGGCAGTAACAAGGAGGGGGCAATCAGGTTGATTTGGTTTGGAAATATTCAAATCACAGTACTGTGCATGCATATAGGGTCCAAAATGTCACTCTCTGGGTACCCAGGATGGTGGGGAGCTAGCCAGGGTCGGTGCAGCTGGTTGGGGCCCTTTGATGGAAAAACACATGCACGCACAAATTGCAATCCGGAGCTCTGGGGCTCAGTTCGTGAAGAAATGAAACAGCAATAATCAGATGACACACTTGTAATCAATAAAAGGCTGCAGGGAGATACCCAGATTTGTACTCACAATACCAAAGTTGAAAGCTGGATGGAGGATGTTCTAGCTGGATTGCCAGAAAAACAAGGTATAGAGACAGGGTCCTTGTGGCTGGACCCTACTGCAGTTGATAGCAAGTGGATTTAGTCTGACTCAAGCTGGGATCTGCTTCCAGCTTTTGCACACAGCTCATAGAAAAAGGGGAAATAACACCGCGATCCCCGACAAGCACTACGCACATTTATATGTAAAAGGAAAGTACTATACCAGGCAGCTGCTTCTCGATCCCGATCGCAAACATTTTCAAATTACCCGGGAGCACACACAGCATTAGCAGTCCTCGACAGGCCGATCACACTTCAGCAAATCTTTGGTCTTCTACGGGCAAGTCTGGTTCTACACATTGCTTCCTTCTCTTCAAAATTCGTAGTCAGTCGAAACTGGCACTTACAAACGGCTTCAGGCCAACTTCAGGGCCTCCCACAAGCTTCCCGTGTGAACTTTACACCGCAGAAACATAGAGCTCCTTTTCTCTTCACTGTCACAACTGATCTGAGCTTTTCAGTAACAGAGCAGGGCATTTTCTTTGAGTTCCTCCCAGTTTGGTTGACTGGTTCAGCTGTCACTCACAATAGGGTTCCCTCTGTTGGTGCAAAAAGGTGCAAAGGTCCAAACTACATTTCCCAGAGGCACTGGCCATACAGTACATAGGTGGCTGGTTCCACAGTGACAGTCCAAGTTCTGATTTGCCATCAGCAGGCTCCATTTTAAATGTTCCCCCACACTGATTGGTCCAGTTCAGCAGTTCAAAACCAGAATGGAGGGCTAGGCAAAAACAGTTCAGACTGCAAAGAAAGGCAGGTTAGACAAACTGTATTTTATTTTATTACTCTAAACAATTCCTGGCAGATTGTTACACCTTTTGAAAGAGCTCCCTCTGCGCATTTAGCGATGGCAGAAACGGAGCGAGTTGACAGCAGCTCGGGCAGGACTCAGACGTGGAAACACATAATCCCCCTTCTAAATTAATTATGTCTGCAAAGTAGACAGCTCTTAAAGAGACAGAACACGGAGGTTCAAATAGCACTCACTTGGAACCACATTTAAACAGCTTAGATGCCGAACACCTCCAGGCTTGGAGCATTCCTGGAAGCTCCTGGAAGACTTCTGGGAACCCCGATTTGCAGTGGGGTTACATATGCAGTTTGGTTGTAATGAAATGTGGGCACAGTCTCTTTAAATAAAAACATACTTTTATTTCTTGTGTCAATTTCTTGGTGTTCATTAGTGCTATATCACATACCAGACTAAATGGGCATTCATGGCAGGGCCCATCAATAGCACTGTTGTAATCAGTGATAACTTCTTATCCAATACATTCAGTGAAAACAAAGTATATGATTTTTGAGCTATTAATTGGTGGAACAAATTTTATTTGAATGGCAATAAATAAAAATTGTTCAGATGTATGAGTATCTTTGCCTGAGATTTTCTTCCAACAATCAATAATCTCAACAAATCAAATGTGTAGAAAAGAAAGCACATCAAACAAATTCTGCAGTCAGATCAATATTTCTTTGTTTTATTTTTATACTGAAAAGTATGTGAGAAAATTGCCTGTTTTCACAGCTGTCCAGCAAACAAAATAGTAAATACATGAAATACAAAAACAAATAAAACATGCAATACTGATAAAATCATTCAAAACATTTGCAAACAGATCTATTTAATAAGTGACACTTAAGTAAACATTTGAAAGTAGAGATTTTTGTACAGTTTACAATGGGTTTAGGTAGATTGTTGTACAAACAGATAGCCCTATAGGATAGTTAATTCTGTCCCTGAGAAGTATGAAAAAAGGAATCTAGAAGGAAAACCTACTTTGTGACCTTGTAGAAAAAAATATTAGTCAATTTTGGCAATAGCATAACAATAGATTCTGGCAATAGAGTCTGGATTTAGTTTTAGTTATGGTTAGAATACTGTGAAGAGTATGAATCAAAGCTAGAAGAAATGCAAAAATAAAAGCGGCATTCTTACATGGTTACAAAATATGGAGATTGTCTTGTACTCTACAAATTAATAACATTTTCAATATTACATACAAGTTGCTATTCAAAGTGACAGAATCAGTACCAGCTGTTATAGTTAGAGTTGAGCCGGGACACATTTCTATGCCCACCTTGGTTTAAGAGAGAATATTTATATTCTGTTTAAAATATTTAAGACTGCAGTAATTATAGCTGCCTAGAGTGTGCAGTGAATACCTTATTAATTACAGTTGCAAGGGTTTACAGTTTCCCAAGCTTATGTTTATTTTTAAAAAATTGTTTTGCCATCTGGATTGTTTCTTTTACTACCTTTTGTCACAAACTGGTGGCAGAGGTGTAGGGTCAGTTTCACAGACCTTGGTAGTGGTGCAGATCAGTGCACAAATCTTAAGCCAGAATTTAGAAATATAGAATTTGACGGCAGATAAGGACCGCTTGACCCACCTATTCTGCTCATTTTCCCTACCTGTTTCACACACAACAGATCCTAAATGATCTGTGGTTTACCCTCTCTTTCCTATCAACAGAGTACCATTATGTCTGTCCCATGCATTTTTGAATTCCCCTACCATTTTTGGCCCTACAACTTCTGCCAGAAGGCTATTCCATGGATACACCACCCTTTCCATGAAAAAATACTTTCTCACATTACCCCTAAGTCTATCCCACTCTATTTTCATATCACGGCCCCTTTTTCTTGAACATCTCTTTTTTTTTTAAATGCTAACCTCTTGTACCTTATTTACTGCCTTGAGGATTTGAAAGTCTCAATCATATCCCTCTCTCTCTCTCTCTCTCTCTCTCTTTCTCTCCCCCCCTCCAGGGAATACATATTGAGATCCTCCAGTCTCCCCTCATATGATTTTTGGTGCAACCCCTGCACTCATTTTTGTTGCCTTCTCTGAATCACTTCTACTCTGTCTATGTCCTTCTGGAGATGCAGCCTCCAGAACTGTACTGGTCTGGAGTGAGGATGGAGTTTGTAGAGACAGGGGAGATGGCCTCTAGAACTGGACTGGTCTGGAGTGAGGATGGAGTTTGTAAAGACAGGGGAGATGGCCTCCAGAACTGGACTGGTTTAGAGTGAGGATGGAGTTTGTAGAGACAGTGGAGATGGCCTCCGCCCCTGTTCTCTCTATGCAAGAGGCCACAGATGCTGCCTTTGCTGCAGCTGAATTCTCAGAGGAGGAAATGATTGATGAAGTTTACCTTTCGTCAGAGGACTTTCAGAATGAAATCACTGTGAGTACGACCTCACCAGTACAAATCAGTCTAACTGTAAGGCGACAGTGCAATCTGCTGACTACAAATCATGTTTAGCAGCTGAAAGAGAATTATGCTTACAGAAAGCCCATAAGTTAGAGCTGGAGCTTACGGCACTAGTAGAATGGGAGCCGCCTGTCAAATCAGCTGGAGCAGCTGTCAGCGATGCGGTGAGTCAGCAAGGAGCTGACGTTCAATCAATTGATATGGCTAGTGCAGCACAAAACACCACGGAACAACAACAACAAAATGGCACTACAGTGGATAGTGCTGTTAGTGAAAGTGGAATAGAACCCATGTGCCAACAGCCCACTGTTACAGTGTCCAAACCATCGACAAGGGCTTCCAAGGCCTCCGAACACAGACTGGGTACAGGGCGATGTTCTCATCTAGGGACTACTGCAGCACCAGTTATCCTTGCAAACCCAAAGATACTAGAGAATGAAGTCTGCATGTTTTCTAAGGACAAAGGCACTCCTGGATGGAGTAATAATATAATAATAATAATAACTTTGTTTTTAAAGTGCCTTTCAGAAATATCAAGGTGCTTTACATCAAAACACAGTATACAGTGTCAATTTTAAACATATAAAATAAATTAATTAAAACATCACTCAGTTAAAACAGACCATACGATCATACATACAATCCACAAATATTTACAAATGAGTAAAGAAAAATGAACAGCTATTGACCTTAGTTCTTGTTACCCCTAGGAACAGTGACATAGGGGAAGGCAACTGGTCCCCCATCCATGCCCTGTAGGATGTGGGATGGGTTCAAACACAGACAGACACTGTTCTCCAGACCCTCAGGATCACTCTTTCCAAAAACTCATAACGAATACAATTCCTACTGTGGCCACCATCCCTGAAGCAAGTACGAGCTCCAACATACCCCGGGGTAATTCTGACATTTTTGCCATTGTTTCTAATGTTTATAACGATAATACTAAACAAAGCATGAATGTTACAACAATGAATAACCTAGGTTCTAAAGGTAGTGTTGTTGGTACCAACTTAGATACAGAGGGCCCAGTAAGGCTCGACCCTCTGGAGGAAATGTTACAGAATACTACAGGGGAGTCAGGATTAGAAACAATTTTTTAAGATGTCTGACTTGTTCCAGAACAAGGATGAACCTGCCCCTAGGCACAATGCTGTCAGGCTCCTATACAAAGGAGGCCTGGATTCTCCTCCAGACAGGCTTCATGTAGCAAGGATCCCGTTGAAAGGATCCGTGAAGTTTTTTTCCTCGGAAATCTTTGCCCTGATAAGCATTGGAAATGATAATTTTGATATTAGCTTCAAGATGTCTCAAATTTAGACCGCTTTTGGGCCCAGTAAAATGTGTTAAAGAACAGCCCTGTCTGGGACCCTTTTCAGGCCATTCCCCTATCCACTGTAGTGCCATTTTGTTGTTGTTGTTCCGTGGTGTTTTGTGCTGCACTAGCCTATGAAAAACATCACTGTGACATTCAAAGATGAAGGTGTGAACATAGAAGATATTCTTTTTTGGTTGAAGCAGAGGTGTGAGATTCTGGGTAAACCTACCCCCACCCTTGATAGTGAACAAATCTGGAATGGGGGTGGAGAGTACGGGTTAAACTTTTCTCCACTAACACTGGGCCAGTACATCTCCCTAGCACCTTTTTTGGGGGAAAGGATTGGGGTTCCATATTTTATGCTGGTCAGCCACGGTCATGTTTTAAGTGTAGCTCCTGAGCGTATCTCAGTTCTGCATGTGATACATCTCATTGCAGTTACTGTTCAGAATTTGGGCATGTTTCTGCTAAATGCCTAAATCTGTTTAAATGCAATTTATGTGAACATACTGGACATGCCTACGTGGCATGCCCTTGGGCCTCCCACAATAGAGATGACTGCCCATCCCATGAAGAGATTATTAATATGGCTCAACAACATCAAGCAAAAAGGGCAGCAGAACAAAATCTGAGGGCAGGAATAGCTTTCCTACAAGATAAGACAGTTACCCCAGTATAGGAACCCATAGGCACACAGGTGTCAGATCCACCTCTCATGGAAGTTCAGCCTGTTCCAGATATCCCCACTTCTGAAGCAGCAGTAGCTGCCCCCCCATGTAGAACAGCCAGGTGCGTTCCCTCCCTCCATGCCACCCCCCTCCACTCCTGTGGATAGACCATTCAAAATGGTACCCCAGAAGAAATGTTCCAGGCTAGGGAAAACAGTGTCCAAGAAAAGAGGGGTCTCTGATATACAGCAAAGCCCTCCCCATGCCAATTGGAAATCAGGGAATAAATATGCAGCTCTTACCTCAGAAAGGATGGAAAGAGACTCAGAGGAAGAAAGCACAGATACTTCTTCCATTCTATCCACCACTGACGCAGAGGAAGTGGGGGGGGGGGAGTAAACTCCATTGCCAAACGCACCCGACAAAGAAGATGTTCTACGACGCCATAGTTACTTTCCTCTAATAAATCAGAGGCTACATTATTCATTTCTTAATGCATAGTCTATCTATTATAACATTTAACATAAATAGCATCAAAGGTATTAGGAAAAGGGTTGGGGTTATGTTTACTCTCCAAAGGTTTTCCAGTGATATCTGCATTCAAGACACCTGTCTTAAAACAAATTTGGAATTACAGGCAGCTTCAAAGGCATGGACTTTGGGCCCTTCTTTCTGGTCTATGGGTTTGGACACCTGTGACGGGGTGGGTATACTTTTCTCAAACCCCTACTATGGGTGTCCAGACTAGTTGACATCCACCCAGGGAAGAGCCTTGCTTGTGGACATTTCCTACCTCAAAGAAATGTTCCATTTGATTGCAATGTATGCCCCTCGGACAAAAGCTCAGAGAGCTTCTTTATTTTGAGAAATTCAACCATTTCTTCACACCTCCTGACTCATTATATGGCATGGGGACTTTAACTGTGGCTGCCATCATTCAGATAGAGGGCTCCAAACTCTCAGGATTTTTTATGATTTGACAGCCCTACAGCAAATTTTAAATAAAGCTAGCCTCAAGGATACTTTTTGTAGCATGCACCCTTCGGGAGGATTCACCTATTTTAGGAGTACCCTCAAAACCTGGATTGATTTTATGTTTGTGTCCTCTGTACTACAAGTGTTAGAAACAACAACACAAGCTAGTGAATTTTCAGATCACGTAGCCTTAAAAGCACGGATTATGTGGTAACCCCCACTGCTGGAAAAATAAATGGAGGTTAAATGAATCCCTATTAGATGACCCCAGGTTACAGTACAAATGGAAAAAGGAATGGTCCACAAGATTCTCTGTGATAGAATGTTACGAGGAGATTACAGAATGGTGGGAGGACACCAAAAAATGCTGGCAGTCTTTATTCCAAGAAACAAGCCAATATGTATCTAACAAAGAATATCTGCATTTTTTATAGCTGCATTGTCAGCTTCAGTACTTAATCACACAACTAGAATTATCTAATCTCAACTGTAGTGCACAGATTAGTACCATCAGGAAACAAATGATGGACATCCAATATAACAGGTCCAAGTCCTTGGGATAAGAGTCCCGCTTTGGTACCCAAGTCAAGAAAGGGTCTTTAAATCCCTATAAGGAGTGTTAAACACAAATTGAAAACAGAATAATTACAGAACTAACTACCCAAATAGGGCACACTGCCACAACACCCCAGGAGATACCAAATGTGGTAGAAATGCACATGAACAAATTATTTGGGGATCCAAATCCTGATTTAAATGTCTCGCATTTCTTGCAATCATTGAATTTGCCCCAGGTTTCAGAGTTAGATGCCAAGAATTAGTGAAAGACCTCACAGTAGAAGAAGTAACCAGTGCCATTGGCCAGTTAAAAGATGATTCGACCCCAGGGACTGACAGCCTGGGGGAAGGACTGTATAAATGCTTTAGCAGTGTTTGGCCCCTGCACTATCTTGTTTAACTATATGTTAGCAAAATCCAAATTCCCAGACTCTATATAACAGGCTATTCTAGTTTTAATACACAAAAAAGGCCCTAAAGCAGATGTTAATAATTGGAGGCCACTTAGCCTTCTGAATATGGACCTTAAGATCTTAGCCAAGATCTTACTTGCAAGACTTTCCAAGGTGTCCACTTATTTGATTAGCCTTCAGCAGACTTGTGCAGTACCACATAGACAGCAACACAACAATCTAATAATTCTAAGGAAGCTTTTTTCTAGAGGGAAACATGAGGGACTACAAGGGCTAGTGGTAGGTGTGGACCAAGAAAAAGCTTTTGACAAGCTATCACATGAGTTCTTGTTCTCTGCACTACTCACCTGTGGAATTCCCTTGACCCTGGTGGACTGGATAAGAGTGATGTATCAAGGAGCAGTTATTGTCCCCAACATGAATGGTTGGTATGGGAACAAAATCAGGGTGCGTAGAGGAGTCAGACAAGGGTGCCCCCTTAGCCCCCTCCTGTATGCCTTTGCTATTGACACACTTATTAGAGTGATTCTTCAGGCCCAGGAAATAAAGGGAATTTCGATACATGTGGACATCCTGCCACTCAAAATTCTAGCATATGCAGATGACCTGGTCCTCATTTTGGCCCCTGACACATGTGAGGCCTCCTTGTTAGAAGTGTTACAACAATTATCAGCAATGTCTGGTTCTAAAATTAATTTCACTGAAAGTAAAGGGGTAACACTGGGAACCACGCCTCTGCCCCCTACTGGAAGCATAGCAGGCATTAGAATTTCCCAAGAGCCTATTACAATTTTAGGTATAGAATTTGGGACAGGGAATATCCAGATATGAAACTGGGAAAAAGGCATAACCAGAGCGAATAGGATGATAGCTGAATGGAAGGGTAGACAGTTGTCAAAGAAGAGAAGAATCGTCCTTATCAGAACCCTGCTGGTCCCTATCATTTTGTACTTAAGCTACATTTATTCCCCCCCAGGGAATAATGACTAAGTTATATAGTGGAGTTTTTTTTCAGGCTTTTTGGGGATCCCGGTTGAACCCCATAAAAATAGAACACATGTATAGATCAGTAACAGAAGGGGAAGTTAATATGATAAACCCAGTAGCCTTTTACATGAGCATCTTATGTGTTACAACATAGGTTTAGCTTTAAGACCTGAAATCAAAGTATGGAAGCCATTGATAGACCACTGGCTATGGCCACATCTTCCAGCCTGGGAACAGGGTAAATCCAGATCTCTGAACAGAGGGGTAGTAATCCCTCAGTATGGATTGGAATGTCTCAAACAAGCAATTAAATGGCAATTACTCCCTTGCCATCTTCAGACATCTGACAGGAAGGTGGTTTATCACTCTGTTATACAAACAGAATGCCAGGCTACAACAGTATTCCCATCGTGTGAAGAGACACAGATAGGATCTTAAGACAGTTATCAAATCCCAGAAGTCCACCTTTCATATGGGACAGCCTATGGCTAGGAAACTATGGAAGGTTGAATGTCCAGGGGAACAATAAGTATAAGCAGATAACAGAGAGGTACTGTCCCAGAGATCCTGTGTGCAGATTATAGAATCACAACAGTACCTATTTGTACAGTGTGCCTATGCAAAGCACTTTGGGGTACTTGTAGCTAAAGAATGGCAGGGACCTCTGTTTTTAAAATTATCATACCCAGAAATTATGTATGGTCCACAGACAGGTACATGTGGAAAGTTCCACGGTGACACTGTGTATGTCCTATTTGCTACCATAAGATACTTCATTTGGCAAACCCGCTGTCTGTGGATATTACAGCAAAAATGGGTCTCGCATATAGAGCTTCTGACTAATATTAAGAAAACCCTACAAAACATCATGCAGTAAGATTTGTCTCATTTTCCCTCAGCTAAAGTTAAACATTTATGGATACTAATAGTCACTTACTGTATCAAGTGTGTATCCAATACTGTGATGTAATGTAATGCACCGCAATCTGTAAGTAATGTTGTCTCTGTACCTTTCTATGTATGACATGGAACCTTTGTAAATGAGTCTTTGACTCAAAGGTCTTTCTGAATATCTCAATAAACAAAAATAAAAAAACATTGTGATTCATGGTTGAACTAATGTAGTAAAGGAAATGGTGTAATGCTCACACTTGTCCTGGGTCTGTGTGGGTGGCTGTTTGTGTTTTTCTGTGTCTGTAGCTTAATTTTTGTGGATTTACAAGATTTTCGGCTTGGAGTAACTACACCATTCTTGCTCACTACATCTGTGAAGGTCTCCTGGACTGGATTTCTGCAAAGCATCACCACAAGGTATTTGCATTTTCAGTTTAAAATCAACTTTTTGGAAGCTATCCCAAGTAAAATAGAAGTCAAGAAACTAGATCTGACAAACTCCAGTGACTCTGGGTCCTGCTAAAATCCACATTTTTATCTGGCTTGCTCCTAAGGGATCTATTTGTGGGCTTTTAAACAACCTCTTTAAATAACAAAGGAAGCACAAGGACAAAAGTATTTCACATCTTGCACTTGTACTTGAGTAAGTGTGCCCCAGGCTATCAACGTAATGGGGCTGGGGAGTGAATGCCTGCAAGGTCTTGCATAGCCAAAGCCTCTTGTCAATATCTGCCTAGCTGTGACCCTGGGTGACCTCTGTCATAAGTTGTACCAATAGCCCAGGTGGCACAGAAGGAAATTGGACTGTGCATTCCTGTGTTTGTTAGCTGTGTCAGCAGCAAGGGAGCAGGTCACTTTCAGCGACCAGAGAAAGGACAGTGGAGAACTGTGTGGAGCTGTGGCTGCAGTCAGCAGCGGGGTCAAGGTTGGTGATCACAGGAAGGCGAGCTGAGCTGTTTGGAGCTGAACTAGCAAGGGGCACAGGTGGCAGTCTGGCGACTGAAGCAGGGATGGGTGGCCGGCCAACCGCAGACAGCGGTGTAGGATCAGGCCAATCAGGGAGAGAGAGGTGCCAAGGCAGTAGGCTTTAAAAATAGCCAGCCAGACCAATAGAAGGACTAAAAGTGGGAGCAAGGAGCATCCTTTTTTTTTTTTTTTGAAATTCTCTTTTTATTTAATTTAAATAACATCAAAACCATAATTGTAGACACAGGTGAAATACAACTAGGTAACAAGTTTTCTCAGAAAAAGACATAGGGTATTAGTCACAGGATAAACTTAACCCTCCCCCTCCCACACCCTGGAAGGTGTCACGCTTTAGGAAGGAAAAAGTGAAGGTAAAGAGACAGGGAAAAGGTAGTCACAAGTATCAAAATCACAGCCTGCACCCTAGGTACCGGAAAATACAACTCCGGTAACAACTGGATCTTGGTCAGAAAAGGAACACCAGGGCACCAATGGGAGGTGAACATTCAATAATAAGTTATGTCAGATTAGTACGTAGACTTGAGGTCAATGAAGGTATAAGGCATAAAGCTTACCCCATTTTTTTTTAAAGGTGAGGAGAGCATGTCTAGAATCAGCAATCAGCTTTTCAATTTTAAAACATAGGGACATTTCTTCCACCCAGTCCATGTAGGAAATTTCTAAGTGGTCCAACCAGTGATGCAACACTAGTCTTTTGACCGCCATCGAAATGAGAGCAATGTGATACTTCCTTTCTTTGACATTAATGCTGGAATAGACACCCAATATACAGATCTCTAATGTAAAAAGATCCTGCAAACCTAGAATGGGATCTAAGTTGTCACGTATAGCATTCCATAATGGGGTTATCTTGGGACAGTACCAGAAGATATGAGGAATACTACCCAGATCCTTGCCGCATCTAAGGCAGTTGGGGGAACTAGACTGATCAAATTTGGCTTTTTTTATAGGCGTATAATACATGTTATTAATAATATAGTATTGAATGAGCCTATTCTTGTCAAGGGTATTGTATGTGTACAGGTCTTTCCAAACCTGGTTCCATGTGAGAGAGAGTCTTGGGAGCAATGAAGCCCAAGTTGTGGAACCTGTTAGAGCGTCTGGAAAGCTGACACTCATGAGATGTAAATATAGTTTGGATACCCATGGGGTTTGGCAGACAGTCTTTAATTTGCATTAAAGGATTTAATTACCGTGTCGGCACTTGATTACCAATTTTATTTATGAGGTGTCTTAATTGAATACACTTTGAAAACCATTTGGGTGGGGATACTTAGAGCTGATAGCAGTTCATCCGGTGAACCGAGACCACCTCGTATGTATAAATCCTCCACCAAAAGTCCCTAGATTTGGGGTAGCCACATCGGAGGTAGCCAACTGGTTCCAATTTTAATGTTGGGATTGGAAACCAGTGGTTGTCCAGGATCTTTGGTGTGTCGGATTTTGGCTGTAGCATAATATTGATTCAGAACCCTCACCGATGTACCCACTGCCGAATTCTGGATATTACTAGGTAAGGCCGAGAGCAAGGAGCATCCTGAGCTAAGGAAATCACTGTGAGGAGCTGGTTGGCAGCAAAGGAACTGGGTTCTACATTTCTCCACAGGGGACTTGGACTTCAACCTCGGTGGATATGGGAAATTGACACAGACACTAAGAAATCCTTCACAAAGGAGCTGAAATTGAGGTGAAATGAACTGGGTCAAGACTACTGACACTGGAGGTGCTGGGAACTTGATCTTGGACTCCTGACACTGGAGGTGCTGGGGATTTGGACTTGAACTTGATGACTTGGACTTGAACGTGGTAGCTATGGTTATTAATTCTTGATGCCTGTGGTTTGCACATGCTTTATTATTTCTAAAAAGTCTTGACTGTGGGTTGGGGCTGAGGAGGGGTTGAGGGTCGGGGGCCCAAAAAATACATAAGGGTGATTTTAGGACTGTATCTAAGTATCACGGAAGAAATGGTAGGGCAGCACAGAGGGGGGCAACCAAGGGGGGGATCTTTGGCAGGGTGGTGGGGTGCAGTGGCTGTGGAATGGCTTGGAGGATGGGGGGGTTGTCTGATGTGTAAGCAGCTCACTCAGCTGAGAGAGGAAGTGGCAGGGCTAAGGTGGGGGTTAAATGGGGGGGAGCTGGGGAAAGAGGGTAGAGAGCCAATGAAGGAGTGGGAAGGACTGAGTGGATTCACTGGAGGATCAGATACACTGTTCAGGAAGTCAAAGGCTTGGGAGGCAGAGGATGGAAGGGGATCCAGAGGGGATAGACCAGAGGTGGTAACAGACAACAGCAAGTCCAGATTTGGGACAGTAACGCCCGAGACAGGAGGAAAGGGGTCAGTGGGAACTAACAGCAGGAAGTCTAGAAGCACAAAAATGATGCCTTTAGCTAGAGAAAAGGGGTCAGTCAGGGATCAGGAGGAATGGAAGACAGTAGGCTCAGGAAAAGGCAGACAGATGCCCAGTATGAAGGACAACGCAGACATAGGTGAAATGGGCCAGAGGGTGGAAGTAACAAATAGTTTTGCCCTCCTAGGTATTCTAGTCGAGGACATTGGAGAGGAAGGGGTCCAGCAGGGGCCATCAGAGAAGGGGGTGCAGAGCGGCTGGGGACATGGGGAAAGATCTCAGGTGCAGTGGAAGGGGGAAGGAGGGCAGACACATCGCATGCAGGAGAAGGGGTGGAGGAGGGGACAGGCACATTAGAGACACACCAAAAGGTGGCACTAGGGAACTGTGGCATAAAAAAAGGGGCAGGAAGGAAGCACTGGAAGAGCTGGAGTTGAGCTCCTGGGAGGCTGAAAATGAACTGGAGGAAACTCTGCAGGGTAGGAGCTGCAGTAGGAGCCTGAGGCATGTGCTGGGCAGGGTGCAGGAGAGAGGAAATATGCAGACAGGGCAGATGGTAAGGAGGAAGACTTCCCCATGTGGGGTACGGTGCTCAAAACCTTCTGCAAAGATGGGCAGGACAGGAGCAGTTGAAGGGGGATCAAGCACAGTTGCCACAATCTCACACGGTGATGCAGACAAGGGAAGGCCAGGAGTAGTTGAGGGGTCAGGTGAAATTGGATCATGCTCAAGCAGTGAAGCGGGGGCTGCTGGTATGAAGGAAGCCAGGCGGAAGTGCTAAGTGGATGAAGAGGTACGGGGGGATTCTGATGAAAGGCTAAAGGGAGAGGGTGAAGAGGTACAGTTGCTGGGTGTGGGTAAATATCAGGATATGCTAGATGATGGGGAACAAAAGATGAGCAGGGGCAGAAACCAAGTCAGGATGGAACATGAGGAGGAGTCCAAAGGGAGCCAAACCCCACGACACAAAGCTAGAGTCCAAAAAGATACCCAGGAAGCAGGGGGAAGTAGAGTGGCACTCTTGGGGGAATCAATAATTAAGGAGCTGAAATGGGGAAGGAAGGGAGCAAAAAACAATGCAGTATGGGTACAGTGCATGCCAGGGATGATGGTGCTGGAGGTGAGGCATTATATTCCTTCCTGGGGTAAGCGGCAGGATGAAAGGACACATCTGGTGTTTCGCCTGGGCACAAATGACTTGGAAGGGAACAGTCTGATGGAGGTACAGGCAAGGTTCAAGGAACTTGCTAGATTCTGTAGGAGCACCACTGTTTTTTCTTCCATTTCCTTCTCTGAGGTGTTGCCAGTACCAAGAGCGAGCACACCCAGAAAGGAGAAGATAAGGGCATTCAACAATTGGCTACAAGGTTAGTGCAGTCAGATGAGGTTCGGCTGGATAGGTGACTGGGGCTCTATATGGGAGGAGGAGGGGCTGTATACCCAAGACAGGCTGCACCTGAGCTCTTTAGGGGCAGCCGCACTGAAGAGTAAACTGGGGGACTTCATGCCAAGGAAGTTCAATTTAAACTAAATAAGGGGAGATGGCTAAGAACAGGGCCAGTCTTACGTGAGGCAGAGCAGAAAGGCTATCAGCCTCCTCCCCAAGTCACAACACTCATCAAGGGAACACTTAGGAGCAGGGAAGGACTGGATGGGGCTACATGTTGGAAGGCTTTGGTTGCAAATGCCAGGAGCCTGGGGAACAAAATGGGAGAACTGGAGGCCACCATGATGGAGGAGAACCTAGACATTGTAGCAGTGAGTGAGACTTGGTGGAATGAGCACTACGCCTGGGAGATGGTGATCCCAGGGTATCGGTTGTGATCGGAGGGAAACGGGGGGGAGGGGTGGCATTATATATCAGGGAAGGGATTAGGGCCATGGAAGGGCAGGATGAGGAGGGGGAAACATAGATAATGTGGGTCACCCTAGACAGGGGATGGGGGAAAACCTGCGTGTTGGGGTAGTCTATAGGCCTCCTATGTAGGGGGAGGAAGGAGATAGACACTTTGTAGAATCAGTAGCGAGGATGGCACGGAAAGGGGAAATTGTGCTAGTTGGGTACTTAAACCTTCCGGACATCAACTGGGAGGCCCAGACAGCAATCTCCTCAAGGAGCAGGGGCATCTTAGAGGCTCTTCGGGCATATTCCTGCAACAAAGGGTCAGTGAGCCCACTAAGGGTGTAAACCTGTTGGATGTGGTCCTTACAAATGGGGATAGTGTGGAGGAGGTGGAGGTGAGGGAAGAGCTTGGCACCAGTGAACACAGGGCTGTCAGGTTCAGGGTGAGAGCGGGCAGGGAGAGGATTAGAACAAGAACCAAGGTAATGGACATCAGAAAGGCTGACTTTCATGGAATGAGGAAGGTAGTTCGGGAAGAAATGTTGAGGATAGGAGATCTGCAGGAGTGGAGAAATTATGGGCAGCCATCAAGAGAGGGGTATTTAAAGCTATGGACTAATGAATAAGAAGGGTAAGAAAGAATAGAAGACAGAAAAGACCTCTATGGTTCATTAGAGAGGTGGCGTTAGGGGTCAAGGAGAAGACTAGAGCATTCAAGAGGTACAGGAGGACACAAAAGGATGAGGACAGGGAAACATACAGGAAAAAAGAAAGGAGGCTGGGCAAAAGATAAGGAGGGCTAAGGAGGCCACTGAGTAAAAGATAGCAAAGCAGGCGGGGGGGGGGACAAAACCTTCTTTAGGTATATTGGCGAAAGAAGTAGGACACAACATGGGATTGGAAGGATAAGGAGGGAAAGTGGAACAATACTGGAAGGGGGCTTCGAAAAAGCAGAGGCATTAAACAGCTATTTCGCTTCGATCTTCATGGAGGAAAGGGAGGGTAGGGGACCAGGAAGGGGTGGGGAGGGTGACAGCCACAGGCAGGTGGCTGTGGCAAAATTCACTGCTGAAGGAGTAAGGGAAGAGCTGGGTAGACTTAGGGCAGACAAGGCAATGGGGCCTGATGGAATACACCCAAGGGTTCTCAAGGAGGTGAAGGATGAACTAGCACCGCATCTAGCGAGGCTGTTTAACTTGTCCTTGGTCACAGGGGTGGTGCCAACAGATTGGAAGAGGGCAGAGGTGGTCGCACTACATAAGGGGAGGCGGAAGGATGAGGTCAAAAACTACCATCCTATTAGTCTTACCTCGGTGGTGGAGAAGGTAATGGAAACACTACTTAAGATCAGGTTGATAGAATACTTGGAGATGAATGGCATGCAGGATGACAGGCAGCATGGCTTCACCAAGGTAAGGTCCTGTCAGACTAACCTGATAGAGTTTTTCAATGGGGTGACACAGATAGTGGACCAGGGAGGAGCAGTGGATGTGGCCTATCTGGATTTCAATAAGGTCTTCAATACCGTTCCACATGGTGGAATGGTACATAAGCTGGACAGACTAGGGGTGGACAACAGGATCACCAGGTGGGTGGAAAACTGGTTGAAGGGAAGGAGTCAGACAGTGGTGGTAAATGGGACACATTCCAGGGTGAACGGGCAGTGACCAGTGGGGTGCCACAGGGGTCAGTGCTAGGACCAATACTCTTCAACATCTATGTTAGTGACCTAGCAGAGGGTCTGGAGGGACAGGTGAGTCTGTTCACAGGCAATACAAAAGTCTGCAATAGGGTGGATTCACCTAGTTGGGTGCAAGCCATGAGGCGGGACCTGGAGAGGCTGGAGAAGTGGTTTGACACCTGGAAATTGAAGTTTAATACACAAAAGTACTCACTGTTGAACCTGTGGAGGAAGAATAGGAGGGAAACTTACTCTCTTTGGGAGTTGGTGATTAAAGAGAAGGAAACAGAAAGGGACCTGGGGATTATGGTATCGCGCAACCTCAAGGTGGGCAGCCAGTGTAACAGGGCGGTGGGAAAGGCAAATGGAATGTTGGCCTGCATTGCAAGGGGTTTTATTAGCAGGAAGAGGGAGGTGCTAATGCCATTATACAGAACCATGGTTAGGCCACATCTGGAGTATGGGGTGCAGTTCTAGAGGCCTCACCTACGAAGAGATGTTGAGCTGATGGAGAGGGTGCAGAGAAGGGCAACCAAAATGGTATGAGGGATGCAGAATGTACCCTATAAGAGAAGATTGAAAGGGCTGAATTTGTACCTTCTGGAGACTAGGAGGGAGGGAGAGGGAGGACATGATTGAGACCTTTAAGTATCTAAAGGGAATAAATAAGGTAGAGGGTAACAGCTTGTTCAAATTGAATTAGGGAGTGAACACAAGGGGACAAAGCCTCAAACTGGAAGGTGGGCAATACAGAGGTAATGTCAGGGGGAAGTTTTTCACAGAGAGGGTGGTGGAGGCCTGGAATAAGCTGCCAGAGGAGGTAGTGGCAGCTGAAATGGTGGAGGGGTTCAAGAGGGCTTGGGATAGATTTAAGGGGTTGGGAAAAGAGGGTGGAAGCATAACACAAGGGGGGTAGGGTGTTGGGCAGACTAGATGGGCTGTGGTACCTTTCTCTGCCATCACATTTCTATGTATCTGTGTAAAAATTATGTAACTGCTTTTTGATTTATCCTTAAGATAGGGAAATTTCTTCTTTTTTGTTTGTTATGATATGAGCATTCTAGTATGATTTTCTTGGTTATGAACTGTATAATTTGTCTGTTACATATTTTGGTTTGTGTATGCAATGAAGCCCAAACTTCTAATAAAAATTCCCCTACTCACTGGTAGGGGGCACTGTGACTGGCAGTTTGATGGTCAGTCAAGAGAGGAGTTCGACCCGCACAGATGTGGGTGAGACTGGAGAGCAGGTCTCCTCCCTGGTCTCGGCAAATCTAGAGACTGAAATGGAAATTGTTTCTGAGGAGCATTTTGAGCTAGCATCTGAAGAAATTCCAAGTAAGCAATCAGGCTTAACATGAGGCACAGCAGCAGAACAGAGAACAGAGGATAATGCTTCGTAGATGAAAGGCGAGTGACCCAAGACAGCACAGGAGCTGCAGGACATCCTGGATGTGGAGGAGAAGAAGTTTGAGGCATGACGTGCGCAGCTGACACAGGAAATCTGGCACTGAGGAGAAGAGGAGCAGTTGAGAGGAGAGTTGATGGAGCAGCTAAGAGACATGGATTTGCAAGACCATATGGAGGTAGAAAACATGCCCAATATGGTGGCAGACAATGGTATAGTGGAGAGCCAGGAAGAATGTCTGCCGACAGCACAAGGTACTAGGCTGAACACTGTACAGGGGGCAGTGCAAACTTTTAGTTGTCCGGAACTGACTGTTCTGACTGAGGAGATGCAGTGCAGTGGACCTGACGGCCTTGTGGGCACTGCACTGTAACCTCTCATGGAGGTGGAATGATCAAGATGTTGTGGAACACCCATTAACCTTTACCAGCGGCTAAATTTACGACCGGTGCTCCCCCTGGTAGCCCAGTAAAAGGGGTGAAAAAGAAAAGTATACAAGGGAAAGGGGGCAAGCATGGGTGTATTACTACTAAAGACACACCTGACAAGATAAAGACAAATGTACAAACCGCCCAAGCAGAGCCTAAAGCAGGCCTAGTGCCAGATACACCAGCTTGGGTGCAGAACGCACTAGAAAAGCAGGCCTAGTGCCAGATACACCAGCTTGGGTGCAGAACACACTAGAAAAGCAGAACTAGTGCCAGATACACCAGCTTGGGTGCAGAACGCACTAGAAAAGCAGGCCTAGTGCCAGATACACCAGCTTGGGTGCAGAACGCACTAGAAAAGCAGGCCTAGTGCCAGATACACCAGCTTGGGTGCAGAACACACTAGAAAAGCAGGACTAGTGTCAGATATACCAGCTTGGGTGCAGAACACACTAGAAAAGCAGGACTAGTGCCAGATACACCAGCTTGGGTGCAGAACGCACTAGAAAAGCAGGACTAATGTCAGATACACCAGCTTGGGTGCAGAACGCACTAGAAAAGCAGGACTAGTGCCAGAACACCAGCTTGGGTGCAGAACGTACTAGAAAAGCAGGACTAGTGCCAGATACACCAGCTTGGGTGCAGAACGCACTAGAAAAGCAGGACTAGTGCCAGATACACCAGCTTGGGTGCAGAACGTACTAGAAAAGCAGAACTAGTGCCAGATACACCAGCTTGGGTGCAGAACGCACTAGAAAAGCAGGACTAGTGCCAGATACACCAGCTTGGGTGCAGAACACACTAGAAAAGCAGGACTAGTGTCAGATACACCAGCTTGGGTGCAGAACGTACTAGAAAAGCAGGACTAGTGCCAGATACACCAGCTTGAGTGCAGAACACACTAGAAAAGCAGGACTAGTGCCAGATACACCAGCTTGGGTGCAGAACGCACTAGAAAAGCAGAATAATGTCAGATACACCAGCTTGGGTGCAGAACGCACTAGAAAAGCAGGACTAGTGCCAGATACACCAGCTTGGGTGCAGAACACACTAGAAAAGCAGGACTAGTGCCAGATACACCAGCTTGGGTGCAAAATGCACTAGAAAAGCAGGTTGGGTGAAAACAATTGATAGAACTGGGTGGGATGCAAATTTTGCTTCAAAAGAAATCTACTCAACCCCTTAGAAAAAAATGTTTTCAGAATACAAAAATTGTCTTTCTTACGAGATATTTCTTTTATTTTTCAATTCAGTCATGTCTTAATTAGTTTAGTTTCTTTGGTCTCATATAGTTGTTTTTAGAAGGCTCCAAAGGAATTTTCCATTTGTAACATTCTGAGCAACTTAGTTCCTTCATCAGACAAAAGCCTATATTATCGTGTATTTTTCACCTTATTCCAGAAATCAAATTATTTCCAATCTGTAAAGACAAATATACAAATACTTCAATGAGTACAGCATAATGAGTATCCTCCCTTTAAAAAAATTAAAGATTCATAATAATTCAATCTGAAAATATGTAACTGTCTATAAACAGGGGGAACTTACCTGTATAATAGTATACAGAATTAACATTCCTGAAAAGGATTCATTTTGTGATGGCTTCCACTGGTCTTGGCTGATTGAAAGACCGGTGGAAGCCATCACAAAATTAATCCTTTACAGAATGGAAATAATTTGATTTCTGGAATAAGGTGAAAAATACACAATAATATAGGCTTTTGTCTGATGAAGGAACTAAGTTGTTCTGAACGTTACAAATGGAAAATTCCTTTGGAGCCTTCTAAAAACAACTATATGAGACAAGAGAAACTAAACTAATTAAGGCATGACTGAATTGAAAAATATAAGAAATATCTCATAAGAAAGACACTTTTTGTATTCTGAAAAAAAAATGTTCTAAGGGGCTGAGTAGATTTCTTTTGAAGCTTGTTTTGGATTCTGCTTTATCTTCTCCCTCTAAAAAAGTTATTTAATTTCTCCTATGTTTTTACTTTTTTACTTTTGAAAGGGAACCTTGGGAGACACTACTCTGTGACTTTTTTGGGATGCAAATTTGCCAGGCACCTCCCAGGATGGGACAGTACAACAACTGACTGAGATTGTGGCAGGAAAGGGGAGGCGCTTCAGACAAAGAGGGATTGCCCTCACAACTGCCTCCTGGCCAACTCATAGGCCAAGCTGATTCTGACGAGCCCGTTACAGAACTTATGGGGCATTAAGAAATGTTGAAGGACATGAAAGCACTAGAAGGGGATGATGGAGAGGGTGACGTAGCACCTAGCAGTATGGAGGAGCAAGTAACCCCTGCTCCAGTTAATATGCAGACCGACACACCTGAGAGACCCTGCCTATCAGCTGGTGTGCAGCACAGACCTAATCCCATGCCTGACAATGAGCGTCCGGCGAATGTCTGGAGTAAAAATGTCCATGAACGTTTGTTTTCAGAAAATGTAAAACTAGCCTCTGAACCTGCTAAACGGTGGAATGCCATGTGACTTAAGTACAGGGGGAGGACATCTGGAAATACGAGACAGACACTTTGTGGGAAGATCATTATTCAAAGACAGTATGAAGTTTTATGCATACGAAATCTACGCATTAATACATATGCCTGGTGATACTTTATATGATATCAGCTTCAAACACCTAGCCAGCAAGCAAGTTTGACAAGATTGTGGCCACGCTGGGCCAGCCATCATGATAGTTCTTTCTGATAAGTTTTATTTTGTGCTTTTTAAAGTTTTACTTATTTATTTCAATAGTTCTAGTAGTTTTATTCATTTTAATCATTGTTTCATTTTATTTTGTGCTCCTGGATGCTGTTACAGCAAAAATGTTTGTTTTCGGCAGTCTGTTGCTGGCTGCACCGCCCGGGTTGTCTCACTAAGTTCCTGAAGACGACTGTTGAGTATAGACATCCTGGTGCTGCTTGTGGTTATATGTGGGGGAACTGCCGCTTAGCTGTTGCTGCATTCTTGAGACCTGACTGGCATCTGTTTTGTCTGTAGGTCGAATGTTGGATCGTTGTTTCTGAGCCTAGGGATAGTGAATCCAGTGGGCTGTGCTGGGTGAGGGAGCTCCCTAATTTCACCACATCTAGGGCTATGCCTGACCGTGCCGCCCGGGACCGAGCAGGAATTTCCTAAATCTGACTCCAGGAAGCCAGAGGCATTATTTGAGGTTTTTCCTAAGATACCCCGAGGTTGGTCCTGGTGGCCTAGCCTCAGGGTGCCTGTAGCTGCGGGTCACGAGTGGAGCAAGTGGGGCCTGATTGAGGTGGTGTAGGGGGCATCCCTCTGTGGTCTGGTTAAAATAGCATGCTCCTGGTTTTTCACATATGGACCCCTCTTATTGGACATTGATTCGATCTGGTCACTGTGTGAAGGTGATTTGGGACTCGTGGATCTCTGCCCGGACAGAGGTTGAATGGCTGAGGCCTTCCAGATTGGGGGAGCTTCTGGTGAACATTGGATTTATTTGAAATCATGGTTTCGATTTACGTACTAACATACTATTTGCCAGTAGATTAGGCCTTACGGTCTATCAAGTCTGCTCGAACCTTAGATCCTTAGTTGGGTGCCGAGGCCCTCCCATCCGTTGTGCTCCAGAAACCCCTATCACCCATCCCCACCCCCCTGGTTCAGATTTCTTGTTGGCTTTCTTTGGACTGCTTTGTGGCTAGGACTGGTGAAGATTTGTGACTTTTGTGGTCCTGCACTGCTTCTATATAGACCTTGGACTAGGTGGTGAGAGTATCCTGAACTTCATTCATTATCCTTTATTCAGTCTGTATTACTTAAACTGTGGTTGGTGAGAGAAATCCACAATAAGTATAAACTTGGTTATGGCTCTGGGGTGTGAGAGACTCTAAGGCCAAAATTTCAGAAAACTAGAAGCCCTGAACTGTTTTTAGAGGACACTGTTGTTATTTAGAACTTCTGATATTGATTTTCTCTAGTTTTTGGACACTGTTTAGATATTTGTTCTTATTATATGTTGGATTGTGTGGGGTTATTTAAGTAGGATTTTTATTTTAATTTGTTTTTTGGGATTTTGAGGGTTCTTTTGTATTAAAGTCAGGGGTGGCCCGGTGGGATAAAAGGATTTTCAAGTGGCTGTTTTAACAAGGTAGCATGTGTTGGGATCATGATTCGGTGGTCAGGTGTTACTCCCCATCTAGGCTGCAGGGCCTGCGCCCCTTTGTTAGTCCCCCATTGTAACCTGAAGTGATTATGCATTGTTGAGCCTTGGGTATTGCGGGGGGTCAGAGGGAGGGTCACCTAGACCTGGAGAGTGGAGGGAGCGGGGTGGGAAGATTGTGGGGTAGTGAGGTCAAGGAGGTGCCCTGGGGTGAAATAGATCCAGGAAAGAGGTCCTCCCTGCCTGGTACTCATACCCAAGGGCTCCACAGGTAGTGGGCAAGTTGTCCGCTCTTCCATGGCCTCTCATCCAACTTGGGTGGTATTATGCAATGCTACATCAATAAGGAACAAGACAGCAATTATTGCTGATCTTGCTGAAACATCTGACCTGGTTTGCATCACTGAGACCTGGCTGGATGAGAATGCTGGCCCAATATTGGAGTCAGCTGTTCCAGTTGGGTACTCAGTGATACACTGACCAAGATTGGATCATAGGGGCGGGGGTGTAGCCATTTGTTTTAAAACAGAACTGGGCCTTGTAGAGGTTCCAGTGGGGACTACTAGGTCCTTCGAGTGTATCATGGGTGCAGGTGTGGGCAGCAAGATCCTTCTCATCTACCATCCACCCAGCAATGAGAACATTTTCCTGCAGGAAATTGTCAACTTCGTGGTCGACATGGTGTTGGAGTCCTCCAGGTTGTTGGTCCTGGGAGATTTCAATGCCTGGGTTGACGAATAACTCTTGCATTTTGGTCAGAACTTCCTCCAATTGATGATCTCATTGGGCTTCACACAGGTAGTTACCACTGCAACCCATATTCAGGGTCACTCCTTGGACCTGGTGTTCCTCCTGGGGATGGAGGCCGCTGACTTGGTGGTGGAACCAGTTGGATGGTCAGATTATCTCTCTATAAGGTTCAGTTTTGCAGCTGCCCCTGTGAGACCCACCCCTTTGGAGATGGTCCGGTACCGCTCTTTGAGGGGTGTTACCCCAGAGGGTCTGATGGCAGTACTGGACCTATCGAGTAAGCCAATGGAATGCTCAGATCCGGGAGACCTAATAGTGCACTATAATAATATGGTGCTGAGGGCCCTGGATTCCGTAGCTCCTGTCCGAGTTCGCCCTCTCCCTCTCTGCCCTCAGTCCCCTTCATTTGATGGGATCTTGAGGGAGTTGAGGAGAATTGGGTAAAGGCTGGACTGTTGTTGGCAGAAATCTGGCCTGGAGGAGGACAGACTTAGGTTAATAGCCCATTATTCAGTCTATCAATCAGAAATCTCCCATAAGAAGGCAGAGTTCCTGTCCAGGGAGATTGCTGCAGCAAGGACTCGACTGGCCCAGCTCTTCCGGATCGTGGACATGCTGTGCAATCCAGCCTGTCTTCAGGGTCAGAGAGCTTTTTCACAAATTAAGTGTGAGGAGTTCACTCCATTCTTTGCAGATAAGGTGTCCTTCATCAGGTCAGAGATCTGCTTGACTCGTTCAAATGAGTATGGCAGTGGTCGATGCAAGGATGAAGACATCCAGTCTATCTGGATAGATTTCGACCAGCCAGCGATCGTGGACATTATGAAGATTGTTCGAGAACTGCAACTGATTTACTGTAGTTTAGATCCTGGGCCAACCCGCCTCCTGGTGTGGTGTATGGATGTCATTGGAACGATCCTTGCCAAGATAGCCGGGTGCTCACTGGACCAAGGGGTGTTTCCGGACCCCTTGAAGGAGGCCGTGATGACACCCCTTTTAAAGAAACTTTCCTGTGACCCAGACTGTCTTGTGAACTACAGACTTGTCTCTAACCTGTCCTTTCTGGGCAAGGTTATTGAGAAGATAGTTGCGTTACAGCTCAAAAACTTTCTTACCACCCACGAAATCTATGATCCTCTCCAGTCCAGTTTCAGGAAGAGGCATAGTACCAAGACAGCATTGGTTCGGGTACTTAATGATCTCTTGATAGCGAGGGATTGGAGGAATTGTTCAATCTTGGTCCTCCTTGATCTTTTAGCAGCATTTGACACTGTGGATCATGGGGTATTGCTGGAATGCTTGCAGCTGTTCTGTGGACTGTCTGGGACAGTCCTCAGATGGTTTCACTCTTTCCTCACAGGCAGGACCCAGAGGGTGGTGTCAGGAGTTTTTTCCTCAGCCCCCTTTGCCCTGCACTGTGGGGTGCAGCAGGGTTCCGTGCTGTCCCCCATGTTGTTCACGGTGTATATTTTGCCATTAGGAGACATTATAAGGTGGTATTTGCTGAGTTTTCACTGTTATGCAGATGATACTCAGCTCTACATGTGCTTTGTACCCAAACAAAATAGTGCAATCTCAGTTTTTAACAATTGCCTCACCGAGATTCAGGACTGGATGAGTGCTTACTGGTTGAGACTAAATCCAGATAAGACTGAGGTGTTGGTAGTGGACCCAGGTCAGCGGGTAGAAAAGTTGACTCCTGGGCAACCGTCTGGCCTTGTGCTTGGGGATAACCAGTTGAGACCTTCCAAACAGATGTGAAATCTGGGCATTGTGCTTGTTAACAAACTGACACTAAAAGTGCAAGTGTCAGCGGTTGTCAAGTCCTCATTTTATCATCTGAGGAACATTGCCCAGATAAAGCACCTTTATTCTGCCCGAGGACCTTCCTATGTTGGTCCATGCCTTTGTGTCCTCTCATCTTGATTACTGTAATGCTCTATACCTAGGGTTACCAGGGGTGGATCTCCGTCGCCTGCAGCTGGTGCCGAATGCTGCAGCAAGGTTGTTGACAGGGCTGTCAAGAACTAGTCATATCACTCCTGTGCTGCACAAACTGCACTGGCTGCTGGTGCAATGGAGTATCACCTTCAAGGTCACATTGCTGACCTATAAGACACTACACGGACAGGGACCGGGTTACTTGCAAGACCTTCTTCAGCCTTACACCCCCTCCTGCCCACTTCGTTCCACCGATGAGGGATTGTTAGAGGTTCCCAGGGTCTGTCTTCAAACATCAGGTGCTAGAACTTTTTTTTTTGTAGCCCCGACCCTGTGGAACTCTCTACCTCGTCGGATTAGAGAGTGCCTGTCCACCCAGTCCTTTAAGTCCTCATTAAAAACTTATTTATTTAACCTAGCTTTTGGGGACTAGAATTAGTTTTACTGCTGCTGCCTTTTTTATCTTTACAGTATATTTTTTAGATTGCATATTTGATTTTATATTACACTGTGTATGTTTGATTTGGTATTGTACTGCGTATGAGCTTTGGCTTTAGAAAAGCGCATTACAAATAAAATTTAATTTGATTTGATTTGAACATCCAACGGAGCTGGAGCACTTCTGGAAGCAATACCAGTTGCTGAAAAATACCCCTTTATAGAAACCATTTGTGGCAATACCCCTTACCAAGCCTTCTTTTAAGAGGATCACAGCGCCTTATTTCATAACGAAGGGGTGAATGTGGCCAATGTCACCTTCTGGCTAAAACAAAGATGCACAGTAAATGGATTTCCTGAACCCATTTTGGATGATGAACACTATGTACTGGGGGCTAGCAGTATAAAGTCACCTTGAAACAGGACCATACAATACTTTACAAACTGTTTTTTCTTGGGATGAGATAGAGGGGTTGTAGTTTATGCAGGGCAGCCTCGGGCTTGCTATAGGTGTGGAGATACTGGGCACCTTAGAAATGTCTGTGATAAGATGAAATGTGGATTGTGTGGGATTCTAGGACATTACAGTGCACAATGCGTGAGCTCCATGCATTCTAATCTTTGTGAAGAACAAGGTCATACCATCCGTACTTGTCCCTGGGCCTCCCACAATAGTATTGATTAGGTCACAAGGGCTGAGCAAGATGTTTATGTGGCTCTGGTTCAGAAAGAGAGGATGTGCCTGAGCACAGGCAGCACATTCTGCTGCTCCTCCACAGCAGATGGGTCCCATGATGAAAGCACAGAATAAAGCATCAATGACAGTTTCTGATCATACCCCCCTATGCGGCATCATGTCCTGTTGCTCAAGGAGAGGGTGCTACTTCAAACTCTAAACTGACTGACAAAGTCATGGTCAGGCATGTTAATGCCTTGAGTGAGACTACTGTATCTCAAGATCCTGTTATTGAACCTCAGGTGGAATCCGATGTACTGTCTCTGGGGAACAGTCTGATAATTCAATGCCCCCCGCAGCAACAGCAGGAAATACGTTTCATAGGGTGACGTGTTCCAAAAGCCCTGCTAAAATTCCCCACTCTCACTGTGCCACCAGGAGAAGTAAAGTATGTTCCAGTTCAAAATCAGTACTCTATTCTAATGTACATTGTAGGGGTGGAGTCTGAAAGGGAATCAGATGTTTCTTCTGTTACACCTTCTTATACTGATGCAAATGAGGACTTGGTGGTAGTTCCTACTCATAAGTCCAAGAAGCAGAAGAAAAATGAAATTTTGGTTTAGAATATGGATTTTGATATCATTATCGAAGTATTTCCTTTTTACCATCATGATTGATTTGTAAATAATAACTTGTAATGTCAACAGTATTAAAACCAGAGCAAAAAGACAGATTACCTTTGCTAGCTTGCAAGAATAGAGGGGAAATGTAGTGTTTCTATAAGACATACGGTTGCATACCACTCATGGTATAGCACAGGCACAGAAAGATTGGAGATGGGGCCCCCTCCCTTTGGTCCATAGGAGAGAAAATCTGTACAGATTTTATTTCATGGCCAGGCATTCCAGGTCCTAAAAGTCATTGATATACGTTCAGGAAGAGCCCTTATAGTGGACCTTACATATGCTTCGATACCCATTAGGCTTATTAGTATTTATGCCCCTCAGGGTAAGGCAGAGAGAATCCATTTGTTGCAAATGCTAGAGCCTTATGCACACACATCAAAGTTAGTTTTATGGGGGGGGGGGACTTTAATTGTGGGTTAACAACGTAAGATTGGGGGAGGAAGACTGATAAAATATTTTGCGATACAAATTTGTTACAAAGTATTTTGAGAAGGACAGGTCTTAGAGATGTCTATGATGTTACAGGGAGTACCCCCATGCATATGTTTTATAAGGGAGCCCTGTCCACTCGCATAGACTTTTGGTTGGTGCTAGAGAGAACGAGTGTGTTAGAGGCTCAACATAGCACCATTAGAAACCTCAGATCATGTAGCAGTGCAGGTTACTATAGGGCTGGGGTGACAACTGCACATGGGCAGAGGATACAGGAGGATGAATACTTCACTGTTACAAGAGGAAGCTGTAAGACAGGAGGCACTGGAATTATTAGAAGATAGGCAGTCTGTCAGATTATTGTACTGTATGATGACCCCTTAGAGTGGTGGAAGGATACTAAAAGGGATATAAAATTACTAATGACTCAGGTTTCCCACAGAGTAGTTAGGATCCAGTATCACCACTATTTAAGCCTTAGGGCATGCTACTTACACCTTTTGACACAAATCAGGGATACAGGATTGAACATGATGGCACAGCTTACTGAAGTGAAACAGGCCATGTTCCAGTATCAGTATGACAGAACACACTCCCTCCTTATGAAGCAAAAATGTGGAACCCAGGTGATTAAAATGCATGTAAACCCTTTTGATAATACTCATGACAGGGTTAATAAAAAAAGTAATGAAGGCCTTGAGAAATGAGGAGGGATTATTGGTGACAAAGCAGCATTCATTGCAACACATGGTGCAATGACACATGAAAAGGAAGTTTCAGAAGGAAGACTCTAGTAGTTCAGACCCTCTGCTTGTCAGTTTGGAAGCACCAAAGATTTTGGATTTAGATAGGAAATTAATGAGTGAACTGTTTACGGTGGTGGAAATAGGGGAAGCCATTAATTCTATCTACAAGTACTGCACCTAGACTGGATGGCATCATTAATGATTTTTATAAACTATTTTCTGAGTAGACTGCTCCTATGTTGCAAGAAGTATACTCAGCTATCCCTTAGTTAGGGAAAATGGGAGCTAGCATGACTGAAGGAATAATGATTTTCTTATTTAAATCAGGGGACCTAGCTGAAATTAAAACTGGAGGCCCCTGAGTCTTTTGTCAACAGGCTATAAAATCTTGGCAAAAATAATGATTGGCAAGAGTAGTGCAAAATCTGCTTCTTGAAGCACAGACGTGTGCTGTGCAAGGAAGAACTATAAATCAGAATCTGATGTTTATTCGAGACATTGTGGAACACGGGCTAAATATGGCTCTTGATGGCTATGTTTTGTCAGGAGACCAAGAAACTGCTTTTGACTCCATAAAGCATGGATATTTATAGCAGCTTTTAGGCATGTATGGTATTCCAGAGAGTTTTATCTCTTTAATTCAAATTTTATATCAGGACGCACAGATTAGGCCGTTGGTAAATGGACATTTAGGTACACCCATATTCTTACGGAATGAGGTCAGGCAGAGATGTCACCTTAGCCCTCTTCTGTTTGTATTTGGATAGGATCCTCTTTTACGAACACTAGAGAGTGACCCATGCTGTAAAACCACTGCATATGCAGATGATTGTGTGCTGGTGGTGGCAACGCTAGACTCTGGGGAACGGGCCATTAATGTATTTAATAAACACAAAGATAACCAGAAGGAAAAGGTTATTTCTATTAAAAACCTTTATAGTGCCTATATTTTTGTATATTTCACACACATTCTCTTTACCAATTGGTATGCAAACTAAGATTTTAGGTTAATTTTTTTCAACTCCTGTGGGTCAGCAGGCGGAATCCGGTGAAATGATGCCACACGTATAGGACATGGAAAGAAGGAGAACTTAATATGATACAACCAGCAGTATTCTTTTTTAGTAATTTTTTTTATACAAATATTTGACTACTGCTGATGGGAGGGGAAGGGATAGGGATGGGGGTCATGGGGTTGTGGAAAAATAACTTCCTCTCTGCCTGGGGAAAGGGAAAATAGAGTGGGATGGAGAAGATCTTACTTGGATATGTTCAAGTGTGTTTAAAATAAATTAGACTATGGAAGATGGAAATGAGGTGGTTCCAGGGAGTATCTAGGAAGCAGTTTTATGCTACCATTTTGGAGAACTGTTACTATGAATCCTCATTTTTTTTAGTTGGGCCACATATCAAAATTGAACTTATTTTGGAATCCATGTTAGAAGCCAGGATTCTCCCAAAAATGAAGGCTACCATGTAGCTCTGTGGACACGGGAAATTGAACGTCAGAGCAAATCACAAGCACAAGGCCCTGGGAGAATGTAACTGTTTAGAAGTAGGATGCTTACGGAAGCTTGAAATCATGAGCCATTTGTTTTTTGGATGCACATTTATACAATCTTTTTGGGTGCAACTTGGTGCTTTTTGGAACACTACTAGGTTTGTGCAGATGAATTACGATATCTTAGTGTATGGCCAGATGCCAGTGGGATGGACACACTGGAATAAAAGTACTATATATACTACTAGTTTGTCTTAAGTGGGTAATTTGGCATGCTTGATGCCAAACATTTTTGAAAGGTGAAGTAGTCACTATCAATGATTTAATGTTCAAATTGCAAGCAGAGCTTGATGGAATATATCAGTATGAACTGACACATATGGGAGAAGCACTGTGTACCACATTTTGGAAGGGCATAGATGTGGGGGGTGATGGGACTGGTGAGGGTATGATTCATTTTGAGTTTATGACACTATATGATATTTGCTTAATTCACTGAAGTCTGTAATTTATATGTTGTTGGTGGTTTTTGACAGTTTTCAATGTATGTAACTGTTTTTGGTTTTTGAATAAAAAATGCCTCAACTCTTTTCAAGAAGTGCCATGGGATCTTTAATGTCCACCTGAACAGGCAGACGGGACCTTAGTTTAATGTCTCATCTGAAAGACAGCACCTCAGGAGTGCAGCAACCGCCTTGTGATGCACTACAGTGTCAGTATTGGGATTTATCCTAAGTGCCTGGAGTGGGGCTAGAACCCACAGCCTTTTGATCTTCCAGCCTCGCAGGTGAGCGTGCAACTTACTGAGCCACTGACACTGACATAGGATACATCCACCGCCCCTCCCTGATCCACCTCAGTTCACCCAGTCAAAGAAATCATCAGATTTGTTTGACAAGATCTTTCCACTGTGAATCCACACTGCCTTGGATCCTGTGCTCTGTTGGATTCAAGACATATCACAAATTTTTCTTTTAGTAGTGATTCCATTAGCTTCCCCACCACTGAGATCAGGCTGACTGGCCTGTAATTGCCAGCCTCCTCCCTGCACCCTTCTTTGTGTGCAGTGTGCTTTCCAGGGGACTAGGATCTCTGGGAGAAAGGTAAGAGCCTTACCTAGCACACGGGGGAAACAGAGTTAAAGTAGAAAGTTACCTTAACAGTCATGAAACAGGATATACAAAAAGATTACATTGTTTATTACTGTTCCTTTTATTTCTAGAAACACAGATTAGTGCAGTGTAGCTAGCGAGTATGTCTTCAACATAAAGCAAATATAATGTGTCTCAGTTTTGCAAGCTGTACAAAGATAGAAGCATTGTCTATGAGGGCCTGAAAGAAAATGGACTCATAGAAGCCCTGGCAGAACAGGACCGAGTGCAGGGGAGGCAGCCAGTCCCTGGAGCATATAATCAAACAAGTGTGAAGCAGGCAGTTGCTGAGGACAGTGACCAGAGTAGCAAGACTGAGAGCACAAAGGTTGAGCCAATGGGGAACCTCGTATCACAAGCTGGTGAAACAGTGCAGTTTGAGCCTGAGTCAAGAAACAGGGCAGCAGAGTTTCTAAATCAGCTTGAGCTCATGGAAACGGAGCTTGCATTGAAGTAGGTACAACTGCAGTGGGCAAAACTTGTGATCGACAGGAAGAGAACAAGGCTGGAGGTCGACAAAAGAGAGAGAATGCAGGCCAGCACAAAATCCTGATGCAGCAGGAACAAGAGAAAGGACGACAGCACAAGAAAGAGATGGTGAAGTTGCTCCAGAAAGCACTGCAGCAAACTGTAAGTAATGAAATAGGGGGTCAAACCCTTGAAACCACAATTAATTCTAAAATGTTTCCTCAATACCAGGAGGGGGATGATCTTATTTATTTTATTTGAATTTTGGTAACTGGGTAGGCCCATTGAGACAGAATATCCCTTTTGCAGGGGCTATCCAGGGGAGGGTAAAAGGGGATGTACAGAGAAACAATACATAACAGCAACAGATAAGTGCACAATATCACTTTTACAATAGTCTGTAGAACACAATAAATATACCAAATACAATATGCATGTACAATATTTACAAAATTATACAGAATAAGCAAGTACAGAAGTAGCGATTTACAATAAATAATCAAGGTGCAAGAGCAGAGATTTCTATAGTTCGTACAGTTGGATTTACAGATAAAACAGTGGATGCTGGTACAGAGGCAGAAAATTCAATAACACTGATCTTGATTTGTTTTCAAAATCATTTGAGAGAGTATACGTGCAACTTAAATTGGATAGGGCTTCGTGGATGACCCACCTTACACCATTGCTCACTGGCCATATTTTTTGCACACATTTGCGAGAATGGATGAGCAGGACTATGTGGACTATGATAAAGTTAAAAAAGTGCTACTGAAACATTTTGAGCTAACTCCTGAGGCTTATAGGAGAAAATTCAGAGAATTAAGAAAGGGCACAGGAAATAGCTATGTAGAATTGCATGTTCAAATGGGTGCCCATCTAGACTGCTGGGTGGATGGAGCCACAGCCAGAACTGTAGAGCAAATAAAAGATTTGTATGTAAATGAACAATTTCACAAAATTGTACCAGAGGAACTGTGTGTATGGTTACTGGACTGGGCATACAACTCCGTGAAGGAGGCAGCAGAAAGTGCTGACCTGTACATGGATAGCAGAGCACACATGCAGCGTAGGAACAATGGGGTGGGGGGCAGCACATGGTTTCAAGGGGATCCAGAGAGGACAGTGTAAAGTTAGTCAGCCTGCACCCGAGCCCAAACCACAACCCATGGGTCCTAAGGGAAGCAAGAAGACGGGGGCAAAGAAGTGCTCCAGTTGCCAGAAAGTGGGGTGTCTGACCTATAACTAAGTCTTGAACAAAGGGCAAAAGCCTGGGGGAAGGGGTGACCAAGACAGTACCCAGCAGATAGTAGTCTGCGCACAGACTGTAGTGTTACCTAACTCTTCTAAGCATATGCACCCTATCCTAGTTCATGGGTCAATAACACAGCGATGGTGAGGCAGGATCTGATCTAGGCGAAGCAGATTCTGCCAGGGCATTTTTCCCAGATTTGGGGAGTCACGGGTTCAGCTGTCCAAGTACCAATGGCTCAGGTCTTCCTGAGACTGGAAGGTGGCCAGGGGGTACAGGAGGTGGGAGTCATAACTGATCTCCCTGTGGCTGCGATCATGGGGAATTATTTTGACCACAGGGAAACTCTGGTGTGTGTTACTACCCTCAATCAGGCAAATGGGTAAGCTTCTGGGGGGAAGGAGGGAGTGACACAACCTGTGCTAACCCCTCCCTCAGCAGCTGAGGAATCAGCTAATGTGGCTAAGGGGCCAGCTAGGAGTAGCAGCCCTGAGCCCCAGATGCAAACAGAAGAGGTCTCAACCATGGGTGGATTTCCTTCTGAATGGGAGTTGGGAAGGGCCAGATGGGAGCAGCAGGGCAGGGCAGAGCTCAGTTGGCTGGTTCTACCGTACAGAAACTGAGAGAGATAGCAGATAGTGCTAGGGACTCTCAGGTGAGTAAACAGTTAGTTTGCTGGGAGAATGGGCTGTTGTACAGGGAGTGTACCCCACAGAGGGGGCTAGTGGGAGCAGTACTGTGGCAGCTGGTAGTCCCTCAGATTTATTGCATGCAGCTTTTGGCCCTGACCCATGACACCCCTTTTTCTGGCCACCTGGGCATTAGCTGCACATAAAAGCATCTCACCAACAATTTCTTTTGGCCTAGTATGTACAAAGATGTGACATATTTATTGACATGGAACCTTTGTAAATGAGCTCCACTGTGCTCAAAGGTATTTTCTAATCCTAGATTGAAATAAATAAATAAAATAAATAAATATTACTCTCAGACTTGTCCATATTGTCAGAGGGTGGGAAAGGTAGGGTAAAGGCTAAGGTAGCTTTGGTGTCCCTGCCTATTATTAATGAACCCTTTAAGAGCATAGCTTTGGAAATAGTGGGGCCACTAAGCATCCTGAGCTGCACAGGCAAAAGATACATACAGGTTGTCATGGACTATGCAACCAGGTACCTGGAGGTGGTGGCCATGTCCTCCACTGAGGCAGAGAAAGTGGCTGATGAGCTGGGAATCTTTAGTGGAGTGGGATTTCCCCAGGAGATCTTGTCAGACCAGGGGATGAATTTCATGTTGTCACCAATGACTAGTCTGTGGGAGAAGTGCAAGGTGAAACAGCTCTGTACCTCACCCTATCACACCAAGACAAATTACCAGGTTGAGCGATTCAACAGGACCCTCAAAACTATGCTCAGGACATTTGTTGACTAGCACAAGAGGTAGTAGGACAAATATTTGCCCCAGCTCCTGTTTGGGTACAGGGAACTCCCACAGGAGTCCACAGAGTTCTCACCCTTCTAGCTCTTGTTTGGTCACATGGTGAGGTGGTCCCTAGATTTAGTTAGGGATGGATGAGATAGGAACCTTGCCTCCCAAGGGGAATCTGTTGTGGAGTACATCCTGAATTTCAGGGCCTGGCTTAAGGAGGTCATGGGGTTCGCCTGAGAGCACTTAGTCACTGCACAACAGTGGCAGAAAGCCTAGTATGACCATGGGGCCAGAGCCCGAGAGTACAAAGTCAGACAACAAGTGATGGTACTCCTCCCAGTCTGATAAAATAAACTGCAGGCAGCATGGGAAGGACCATTCTCCATAGTTAGGAAGGTGAGTGAGGTCAATTATGTAGTGGAACTGCCTGACAGGAGGGGCAGGCAGAGAGTATATTATGTTAACACCATAAAGCCCTACTATGATATGGCAGAAATGGTCCTTACTGTGTGCGGTGCACCACAAAAAGAAAATGTGGGGGGTGCTATGGAGCACGCCCACCAACTGGATGCTATCAGTGAGAGCTCTTTGATCGACTGCAATTAAACTTGCCAAAACAGAGATTTATTTGTCTAAAAAGTGTTTTTCTCGACTGGATCTGTATTCGTTAGGTTGGGAGGATCAAATTGATATGTTATTTGACTGTGGGGTGCAATAATAAAGGCCCCTCATCCAGCATGAAAACCCAGCCTGCGGAGATACTACAAGTTGAATCTGCCACCAAATCCTTGTCAGAGCCTGAACCACCATGGAGGGCCCTGCAAAGATCAATGCAAGCCATAGATGTCAAGGTGGAATCACTCCTGACCAAATTAGTGGAACAAGACACAAAAATAGATGCAGTCACTAAAACAGCACATGTGGCAGAATCTATGGTAACAAAGGCACTAGCATTCTCAGGTCAGCTGTTACAAGAAAATGCTCACCTTAAATACTGCCTCGAAGTGTTGGAGATCTCGCATAGGGCCTTCAACATTCGTAATGCAGGAATGCCAGAAAATGTTGAAGGGGACAACCTTTTGTATTTTGTTCGGGAGTGTCTGCCGAAAGCCCTAAATTTTGAAGCAACCCTGCCACCAGAAAGCATTATCACAGCCTACCGGATTTCTCCTAGGTCAGTGGGGCCCACTTGCGATCTACCTCAGACCATCCTCACGGTGACTTCAAATCTGGCACATCAGGATCTTGCTATGCAAGTAGCGAGAGATGCTAGATGGCTGAATTACCATGGATCTACAGTACGCCTTTTTCCAGATTTATCGTTCGCTACTTGAGTGAGATGGAAGAAGTTTGATGGTGTAAGGGCTAAGTAGCATAGCCTGGGGGTGACCCATTCACTACTGATGCCTGCTAGATTGCGGGTCCAGTATGGAGGCCAGACGTACCAATATACAGATCCTGAGGAGGCCGGTAAAATAGCTGAGACCCTCGCTAAAGAATTTGAATGGACCAGAAGACGGGAATCGTCTGATTCAGAAGATGATACATGAACATTACCAGGTTTCATTACCATCTAAAATACTTTTACTCACTAGAGGAGGTAGTTTTATTGCACTCCTCATGTCTGTTTAAAATCTTTTTTGAGCTGTTCTTTATGCTACAGTTGTCTCGTTATTGGAAAATTAAAATGTTTGTACATGTTTGGATTTAAAGGTTACCTCTACACTATGAATATATACTTTAAATATGGCAGCTTCAAATCTATAACTCTGTAGTTAAAATGGCGGACATTCTAGACAGGAGCTGCGAGATGGAGCTATAGTTAAAGCTACCAACAGTCCCTATTTTCCTAGGACAGTCTCTATTTTGGTCAGCATGTCCCAGTGTCCCCACAAGTTTTGCAAAATATCACTTTCGTCCCTTTTTTTGCTTACTTGTCCCAGTTTTGTCCCCTTTTTTTTTTTGCTGACTGCTAATCCATTAGTGACAGTTATTTCAGCACCACTGTGGTGCTGCACAGGCTAGACAGCAGTTTACAACTTCAACTCCTGCACCTGTGTTGCACTGCAAGCATGTCAGTGGGAGCACAGTAAAGCATGGTCCTTCCTGTTAGATTAGACTGGGTAGTAGTGCAAACAAGCACATGTGGACATATGCCTGCCAGCAGCTGAGAGGAACTCCAGACAGAGAAGCGATCAGCAGCAGGGAACTAAGCTACCCAAACCTGATCAGCCCTAGGGAGTGTGTGAAATCAATCTGGTGTGGTGGTGAGAGTCACTGAAGTGAAGTTTGCTCAGCAAATGAGGTGAGTGTGAGCAGGTTGGATGGGACTGTCAGGAGGAGCAATACATGCAGCTCAAATGTCTGATCACAATTTAACACAGGTTTGCTTCTAACAAACTTTTTGTACATCATGGATTTGGAACTTGCTGCAGCAGAATGATATTGTTTTAATCTGAATGTTTGCTACTGGTGTTACTGTGGGTTGGCATGGCCAGAGCAAGCAGCAAAATGTAATTGATTGTGTGCAGCGTTGTCTGCGGTGGTGCCCATGGAAGTGACACGGTGAGGGTGGGGTCATGGTCTGGAAGGACCATCCCAGTTTTAGGCCTTGGAAAGTTGGTAGCTTTAGCTATAGTCAGATGTTAGTCTGATGGTGCAAATGTTTTTCAACTCTCATGTTATTGCACTTCGATCAGATATAGTAAATCACTGTTTGCTACTGTTAAGTTGGGAATACATGTTTGGAGGAGGGTCACAGCAACACAGGCTGTTGTTTACAAATATTTGGTATATCTTTTTCCTGTTTGACCATTCAAACGTCTTGTGGAGCACAGCATATTTTAGGACTTTATTTTGAACTGCTGAGTGAAGGAATACCCCATTATTCGTAAATGAGAATGCTTAGATTGTACCAGTCTATAACACTGAATGTTTTTTGTTGCTATATAATGTGATTTTTGGCATGTGATGCTTGTATGTAATTGTTTTACTGTAAAATAATAAAATATAAGTACAAAAAAAAAAGAAAATGAGGCTGATCTACTGGTGGCCCTCCTTGGGGACGCAAATGAGGGACCTTCAGTGGATAACCTCAGCCTCTCCGAGCAGCTGACAGCAGCTCAGGCAGAGGAGATGGGGGGGGTGCTGTGAGTATTCTGGGACATGAACCCAGGAAAACCTGGGTACACCATGATGGCTGAACCCGATGTGGACACTTGAACCCAGATGCTGCTGAGACAGTGCCCAATAAGGTACCAGAGGGAGTTAGACAGACCATGCAGGAGGAGCTGAGAGAGATACTGGCTCTCAGAGTAATCCAGGAGTCCAGTAGCCCTTGGGACTTGCCTATGGTCCTGATCACCAAGAAGGATGGTACCACATGGTTCTATATTGTCTACTGTAGGCTCACAACAGATGCATAGAGTCAGACACCTACCCCCTGCCCATAACGGATGAGACCTTGGAACAGCTGGGGACAGCCCGGTTCCTGACCATGAAAGATCTGACAAAGGCCTACTGGCAGGTACCCCAACCCCTGCAGCCAGGGAGAAGTCAGCCTTTGTCACCCCATTTGGCCTATTTGAATTCTGAGTAATGCCATTTGGACTAAAAATGTGCCAACAACCTTCCAGTGGCTTGTGGATCGCATTCTATCTGGAATAGGTGAATATGTGCTGGCATACATGGATGATATAGCCATTTACAGCCAGACATGGGAGGATCACATCAGGCATGTGGGGGGGGGGTCCACTGACTGAAAGCTGTAGGGCTGACAGTTAAGGCACAAAAATGCCAGATAGGCATGGCAGAAGTGTCCTACCTTGGGCATTGGGTGGGCAGTGGATGCATCCATCCAGAGCCTGTGAAGGTTGAGACCATCCAGGAGGCCTGGCCCACCCCAACTATAAAGAAACAGGTAAAAACATTTCTGGGGACAGCTGGGTACTATATGAGGTTTGTTCCTCACTACAGTGATATGGTCAAACCCCTGATAGACCTAACAAAAAAGAAACTGCTGGAGAAAGTTCTCTGGACAGAGGTCTGTCAATCTGCTTTCTGGCACCTGAAGGTGGCATTATGTGGGTTGTCCATGCTCGTTAGCCCCAGCTATGAGCTTAAGATCATTGTGCACATGGACACCTCAGACCATGGGCTGGGCACTGTCCTGAGCAAGGTTACACTGCAGGGGAAGGCGCACCCCATAGTGTATCTGAGTCAGAAGCTTCTACCCAGGGAGGAGTCATACGCCACTGTTGAGAGGGTGTATCTGGGGATAGTGTTCACCCTTCAGAAGTTGCAGCTATATTTGTACAGATGTGAGTTCACTGTGGTCACAGATCATAATCCCTTGACATAGCTCCGTAGGACTAGTAGGCAAAATACAAAATTACTGCACTGGCATTTGATACTGCAGTCACATAACATAACCATCCTGCACCACAGTTGTTAGCAAATTACTGATGCAGATGGGTTGTCTAGGCAGGGCTAACTGCATGGCAGGACACTTTAGGCACTTCCCTGTCCCTACATGAATGGCAGTGTCTCTTGGGGGTCACCCAAAAGATACATGCCTTTGTTCTTCTGGGGGAGGGATGTGATGTGAAATGTGGCCAGATTCATTATAGTTAGTTTAAATATTCTTCTCTTATAAGTTCTGTTTGGGATGGACATCCAAAATAGCTTCCGGGTTACATGTTCAGGCAGATTGCAGGAGAAAATTCCGGCCAACTACTAAGTACTAAGTTTCTCACAAGCTCATCTAGTTTCAAACCCTGGCGGATGTGAGGGTGCTATTCCAAACACTAAATACAACCTGCAAAATAAGGTTGTAAAACCTGGAAGAAGGATGTCATAGGTGTGAAGGATGCCAGCTGGCCTGGATGATGTCATATACACACACACACACCAGGGTGGGTAACTGTCACTCAAGGGAGAGATCACTCCCGCACAGCGCTGAGGACATAAAACTGGGGAGCTAGACGCTCTCTCTCTCTCTCTCTCTCCCTCTCTGACTCTTTACACCTGGAAGAAGGTGGGAACCCTGCCAGAGGTAGTTATCTGTGAGAGGGAAGGACAGACTTAATGGGAGTTCTTTCAGGCTAGGGGCAGGTAAGCTAGATGCTAGGAGAGCCTAGACATTGAGATTCTTCTATCGATCATCTGTCTGTGTACTTGACATTATTTTCCTTTCCTAGTAAACGTGTAACCCCTTTCATCTTATGGTATATATATAGCTTGTTTATTTGTTAATACCTGTACTAATTCCTAGTAAAGACTCTATCTTTCTATAATCAGTAGCTGTGCCTCATTACTTAAAAGGTGATTTTAATATTTCTGCTGGCACCACAAATTATCAGTTTACAGTCTGCTGTCCAAAGTGCACTCTACCTAATATTATTGTGTTTGACCTTGCTGACCCTGAGCAACAGGGTATTTTCCTGAGATAAGCAGGTGGCGGTATCCCAGTGAAGCGGTAGACTCAGACAACTGCTCTGTAAGCTGGTACGGTCCAAGAGGCAGGTCGTCACACCTTTGTTGTATCTTCTTCCACAGAAGGACATTACAAGTAAAACAGATTTAGAGATATTGCATGTCAGGAAGATCTTACATTAATAAAGCACACTAAAATCAATAAATGGCTCACTAGTAATAAAAATGAACATTAACTGGAGAGATATTTGGTGTTAAGGAGCAATCCTACTGAAAGAAGACTTACCACTATATATAGAAATCTCTTTTACAAATAAAGGAGATTTTTTATTGAATCCCCTCTGTTGCATGTAATTGTAATCAGACACATGATCTTAGACACCAGGAGCCTGATATTCAAAAGTTTGCCCAGTGGGCAAAGTGAATGCCCACTGTTTTCCCAGGGCTTGCATCCATGTGCAAAGGGGTCAGGAGTGCGTGCTAAATGGGTTCATGCACATGCAAGGATCAGTGCGCAAAAGGAGGGGTGGGGACATGAATATGGGTGCAGAGCAATATTCAGCCCATTAGCACTGCACAAAAGGAATAGCGCAGGCCACCTTGTGCTACGCAATTACCACCAAGAAGAAGCCTGACTTAATCCAGGCAGCCCTAGCTGCTGGTGGAGCCACTACAGCCAACAACAGTGTTGGCAGATGGGGGAGCACCCTGCTGTCTGATGTCTAATGGCACCCCCAGCCTCTGATTCCCATCCCTGTTAAAAATGAATTAGTCCCAGTGTCCAGTGTTCTCCCCCATCCTCCGATCCCATGCCCAGGTACATATAAAGTAATTACTGGTGTCCAGTGGTCATCCCCAGCCCCAGTGAAAAATACATTAACCATTGGTGTCCAGTGGTCCCCCCTTCCCGATCCCAGGCCCCAGTAAAAAATTACATTAATCATTGGTGTCCAGCAGTTCCGCACCCAAGTAAAAAATATAATAATCATTGGTGTCCAGTGGTTCCCACTGTCCCCGATCCCTGGCCCCATTATATATAAATTAATCATTGGTGTCCAGCAGTCCTCCCTGTCCCTGATCCCCAGCCTTAGTACATATAAAGTAAGCATTGATGTCCAGTGGTAGTCCCCACCCTCCAATCCCTGGCCCCAACAGAAATAAAACCTTCCCTGGTGTCCAGTGGTACCTCCCAGTCTCTGATCACTCACCACAGTTTCCAACAGTAAGTCCCTCATGCCTAGCAGCCCCCCTCACCACCCGCACTGGGTACACCACCCTTCCACCCTCTTACCATACTCATTGGTGCCATGGGGGGAGCCCATATGGTGACTGGCACAGCCCTCCTCTCACCACCTCGATCGACTGTCATATGCAATGACAGGGAGCTTGCATCCAGTGTAATGTAAAGGGAGCATGCATAGTGTCTAGTGTGGACAGTATGCACACTCCTTTTATTGTACAAGGATGTGTGCTCTCTCTCATTGCATATGGCGGCTGGCTAAGGTGGTGAGAGGAGGGTTGTGCCAGTTGCCGTGTGGGCTTCCCCTTGCACCGGTGAGTATGGAAAGGGAGTTAGCAGGGTGGTGTACCTGGTGCAGACAGTGCAGGGGGCCACTAGATACCAGGGACTTACTGTAGGAAACTGCAGAGAGTAATCAGAGGGTGGGGGGAGTGCCACTGGACACCAGGGAAGGTTTTATTTCTACCGGGGTTGGAGATCAGAGATTGGGGGGGTACCACTGGACACCAATGATTATATGTATCAGGGCTGGGGATCAGGGGCAGTAGGTGACCACTGGACAGCAATGCTTACTTTATATGTACCAGGGATGGGGATTGTGGATGGGGGGGACAGCTGGACACCAATGATTACTTTATATATACCAGGGCAGGGGATGAGGGATGTCGGGGGACCAAGAGACAGCAATGCTTGCTTATATGTACTGGGGCCAGAGATAGGGGATGGGAGAACCACCGAACACCAGTGATTACTTTATATGCACCAGAGCTGGGGATCGGGGATGGGGGGGGAACCACTGGACACCAGGGACTGGGTCCTCCTGTACAGGGACAGGTGCTCAGAGTGGGTGGTGCTGGTTGCAGGGGCGCAAACCTGCCACTACTTTCCAGGCAAATAAGCTCATAATGCACATGCATATGGTCCCTTAGTGCCATGCATGCCCAATAGGCTCATTTGCATTGTGCCAACTGAATATCGTGCAGGGGGCTCCTGGTGTTACCAGGTCTGGGGGTACTCTTCCCTGCATTTCCAGGATCCATATTGGGACAGTGTTAATCGACTTTGTGCTGCACTGACATGCCCCTATATTCAGTCAGATAGTGCCAGTGTGCTATCTGACTAAATATAGCTTCCTCAGGGTCATGGCAAGGGCAGTGCAAACCTTTGCACTCTGCTTTTGCCCCTTTTCTAATATCAGATCCCAAAAAAGACTGCCTAGTTGGTCATTATGCAATATCCTTGAAAGGAATATATGATTCATTGGGAAAATTCAGGAGGCTTACTTGTCTGAGACTCTTATAGCTCAGATGGTAAGAGCTAAGGCATGGATTACTGAGGTCCTGGGTTCAAGTCCCAGTGAGAATCACACTTTTCCTTTCATTTCCACAACTGAATTTCTAAATAATGCCTCGCAGTGGCTTACTGCATAGAGAGAGAGAGAGAGAGGAGTAGTTATTTGGGTCTTTAAAAACAGACTGCCTATTTGCTCATTACACAACACCCTTGAAAGGAATGTGTGTGATTCACTGGGAAAATTCAAGAGGTTTACCTGTATGAGACTCTCATAGCTCAGATTGTAAGAGCTAAGGCACAGATTGCTGAAGTCCTGGGTTCAAATCCCAGTGACAGTCACACTTTTCCTTTCACTTCCACAATTGGATTTCTAATTTTTTATCAGGAATCTGCAGACACTGCTGGGTGGTTAGCAATGACAGTATTATGATTACATTTTAATATTTGTAAAGGTTTTTAGCTGATCAAATAAACTTATCTAGGTATAATAAAAGGAAAAATAATTAAAAGAATGCCAAAGCAGACACTGTTGGCTGTTTTTAACTCTTGTTCTGTTGCTGTACTGCTCCTATGGCATTACTGATGTGGATGGTTCTTGTTCGAGTATTTACTGTGGTGTGGTATTGTTGCGACTTTATTTAGGGTTGTTGCCTGTTGTGGGATATTGTTGGACCATTAATGAATAAATACTTTGTGCACAATTCAGTTTTCCTGTAGTCATTACCACACTGCTCTTTCTTGCGGCGGGTACAGTTTGTTTTGCAAGTGCCATATTGGTACATGTGAGAGTTTGTTCTCGGTTTTGCATTCCCAGCACTGTGAGGGTTGTGCTGCACTCATACCGTAATATATTCAACTGCATTTTGAGACTGCTAATATAGCACTTTGGCTGTTCAGATATGCCTACGGTGCCATACATTAGCAACTGCAAGCCCACATTTGTGCTGAGCTTTTAACATGTTTTCAGTAAGGATCCCAGATTTACTGCTGTTTTGGCATTGCTGTCAACAATGAATTTATAACCCAGTTCTTCAAAGGTGTGGCAAAATGTAACAAGTCTAGTAGAACTGCTCTGCTAATTGTGAAAAGAAAGCAGTTTAGCTGTTTTGCACATAGACTGTGAGGCTTCTAACATCATGGACAGCAGACAATTCAGCAACAAAGTGAACCAACACAATTTATGACACAGGTCTGCTGCTGAGTGCTAAAAATATTAATGTTACTAGAAATGTTGCATTTTTTCACAGAAAGCAGTCTGTTCCTTATCAGATCGTGTAATAAGCCAGACACATATTACTGCATCATCATATTGATCCAGCAAGCTCGTTATCCTTCATCTTTTGTCTTTTTTTTAATTATAGTTACTTATAATTTGTGATAGCATGAGGCCCTGTGCTGGAAGAACTGACACAGTTTAAATAAGTACAGAGCCTACAGAGAAAAGTATTTAATATGTAGTTATCACAAAGGATGGAAGTTCAACTGATTCAGTGCCAGGATTTACAATGTATGCCAACAAGCCTATGAGCAGAATGGAGTTACATTTGTGACTGCTGCAACTAGGTCACTGTCCTGAAGAGACACACTGCAGGCCCAGAATGGCAACTGTCTGTACCATGGGGTATAGGGAGGAGGGCTGGTAGCTGAGAGAGACTCTGAGGGGTGGTGGAGGCTAGGGTCCAAGATACTGAGTAGAACTCACACCTACCTAAAGGGATGGGGGGGTAGATCTGTGGACACTGCAGAGTCGTCAGAGCTTTCAAGAGGTATACTACTCGGGGTCAGCATCCAACTGGGTCAGATGTTCCAGAGCAGAGATCCTCAGTGCCAGTTGAATTTCAACTGTTTTATTACTTTTTCACTTCTAAAAATTCTATCTGTTAATAAAATCAGTTAATACTTGTTCTGTGCTACAAAGTAGTATAATTTTTATCGAATTCCACCCATGGAAAGCAGCACCCACTCCACATCCTAAGACTCCAGGAGACCGATGTTGATGAAGTCACCATATCAAGCAGTGGTGGGTGGAATAGGCCAGGAAGTGAATAAGGAGGATGAGCCTTCAAATAGTGAGCTACTTCAGGAAATTTGTGACCTGGATAGAAAAATGGATTAATTAATAATCTACCTTACAACAGCAGAGAACAACATAAACATAGTCTCCACTGAAGCAAAAACAGCCACCAGAACTGCCAATAAAAAAAAAAACAGCCACCGCTGTAACACGTGTTATAGCAGAAAATAAACTATTGCAGCTCTTTACTGAACATTTAAAGAACAGGGCAAGAATGATGAACGTCAAACTTCCTGAGGGACCTGAGGAAACAGAGGGATGGGATTTGCTTAATTTTTCACAGGAGCTCTTCAAAACGTTACTGCACATACACATGTCAGGATTTCTCTTCAAGGACTACCAGATAACACCTAGACAGTAACCAGCAACCCCAGACCAGCTGAGAACTATCCTGCCGGTCATGGGAGAGTCAACATAGCAGGGATACTATACCTTAGGCAGCAAAGAGAAAAGGACAACTATACCGAGCAGATAGATCCACAGTCTTTTGTTTCCCAGATTTGGGCTATGCCACTACATAGCACAACAAGAGCTTTGAGGCAGTGAGGGCTGGATTGTGCATTTTAAGCATTACACATACATTCCATTTACAGCTTGGCTACAAAATAACTAGTAGTAGTGGTAGTAAATGTCTTTATTTTTAAACAGGATGAAACAATTAGGACCCAGAGACCCTATTTACAAGGTTGTCCTGTGATAGTACTTATTTTGTTACACAATAACAAAAAACATGATACACACACACACAATGTAAGACAACACACTTCGCAATAATAATTAACTTTACAATAACTTCTCTGTCAGTCAGTTCATATGAACAAAATCCATGTATTGTTGCACAAATGCACAAAGTAGTTTAAAAATAATTATACTCATGACACATTCTCTCATTGATTTTCTCTTTGAATACGTTTAATTTTGTCAGATTCCTAATACATAGCGTTTTGTGGGCTAAAAAATCAAGGTTAAGCAGAACAAAGTTATTTTGAATTTTAGGTACAATAACCCCCTTATTACTAGGATCCCTTAATTGAAAAGCTCCCGTGGTCACCCCTGAAAACAGGCACTTGTGCCTAGTGGGCTTTACCTGGTTAACAAAGAATTAAAAAAAATAAATAAATAAATGTCTTTGGGATGTGTTGTCAATGCACTTGAATGTTACTCCTGATAATATACCATTAATTATTTTAAATACCATAACAGTCTTTAATTTATCTCTTCTTATCAACAGAGAATCCCAAGCCAGCTTTTCATATGAGTGATGATGACTTTTTGGCAAACTATTTAAAGCAAATCTGGGCAGTTTATGATAAATTATGTCTAACCAATCAAGAGAATATTTGAAAGCATTCCTATACGCTAAACTACCATATTCCTTAGTGGGTAGTATAAGCTGAGTGCAATATTCATCTTTGCCTTTCTACAGTAGTTAGGGCATAAGCATTTCTTCTATGTGGCCCAAGTCTTCAGTTTACTTTTTTCACAATATTATTTATATGTTTCATAGAATGTTAGTGAACTGTGCACTAAGACCCCCCCCCCAAGTATATGTATTCAAATACAGAATTCAATTTGATCTCCAGTTATTAATCTAATATTAACCCCAGCATCCCTATTCTTTCTGTGGGGGAAGTGCTGAAAACAACATTGACTGTGTTTTCTTCTAAGAACCAGTCCAGATTCTCCTAAACCAATTTTCCAACCTGCAGAACTCTTCCTGTAACTTTAATTCCATTTAACTTTAGTTTTTTGCTGATGTAACAAGGGTACTGTCCACATACAACCTAATTTTTGAGCTGTTTACTATCTAGGTCATATCACTGATGTACATTAAAACATCACTGCTCTCAAGATGGACTCTTGAGGAACCCCTCTTAAAAGCATGCCCTTATCTGATTCCACATTTTCCTATATAACAATCTGTGATCTCACTGCCAGATAATCCTTGAACCATCTCAAAGGCTCTGATGCCACTCCTGTGGATGCCAGTCTATGAATCAGCAGAGTATGATTTACTAGGTTAAATGCTTTTAACTTATTGCCTCCACAGGAGCTCTCTGAAGTTGCACCAGTTGTCTCCTGTATACTGTTAATAGTAAATCCTGGGCCTTTCTAAGCAAAATCAAGCTATAGTCAGCATGCCACAGACAAATCCTAATAGCTCAAGAACCGCAATTGCTAGACACTAAGTATGAGTGGAAAAGTTATTCAGCACAAAATTACCTTTCCAACAGTGCTATGCAGTCAATTATATATTATATTCTGTTACATTATATATTAAAATATATAAGTAACTTCTCCAGATGTTGCCAGGGCACACAGGAAGTCAGTAGCTGACTTCTGTAGGCATCCTCAGGACACACTAGTGTATTTTACTGATGCCTGCAGGCGTCTGCTAGGAGACAATGAGTTAAGAGGTTGATGAACACCATGCCCATTGCCTCATCAATATCCAATGCTCCAGCCACAATACTTATGAAGTCCATGAGTGCAGTGCTCATCAACAACCCAGCCCTAAAACCGATTGCTGGTTTGCCAAAAACATGTTAGTCGACAGGTATGCCGTCAGTTGATTGCTGACCATCCTCTCCAACAGTTTTGAGAGGATTGGCAGCAATGTTACTAGCCTATAGTTGGATGGATCACCCCCCCCTTTAAAAATAAGGACCATCCAAGCACTCTTCCACAGTTACAGAAACTTGCTCTTCATGATGCTTCTATTAAATAGTTTAGTGAGTGTAGGACATATAATGTGGGATGCCATTTTCAGGAATTTTGCTTCAGTTTGGTCTAAGCCAAGAGACTTATTACAATTAAGTCTTTTAAGTTGCTTCAGTAGTTCTTTATTTTTAATCATTCTAAAGTGAAATTGTGGACCATTAGAATTTACTGCAGGTGTGTCATTATCCCCCTGATTTAGATCGCAGTTTGGAGTTTTTACGTCTGGAAGGTGGCAGAAGTACTCATTTACTATATTAACCATAGTTCTAATAGGTTGGTTTAGCCCATTTTTGGAAACATAGAAACATAAAAACATAGACATTGACGGCAGATAAGGACCGCTTTGACCACCTAGTCTGCCCATTTCCCTACCTACAGGATACAATGTTCACCCCTACTTTCAAATCCTTCACTTGGTCAAAACCTCTTAGGAAATTCCAATATGATGTTGATTTGTAATATTTTCTTTTATAATACACTTTTTTTGGCTCTATGAATATATGTTTTGCATTGATTTCTCAATATTTTGAAACTGGACCAGTCATTAAGATTTAAGGTACTATTGGTTTTTTTTCTGCATCTGGTCCTTTAATCAATATTTTTTAAATCTTTTCTGTGACCCATGGCATGTGACTTTTTTTCTTAATTTTTTTGGTCTTAAGTGGAGCATTTTTGTTACATATATTTGAGAAACATTTTTGTGAATTCCACAATTGCTTTTTCTAAATCCGGAATCAAATGCTGCCTGACCCACCTTTCCTCACATAAACTGTTCATAAATATACCAGAATTAAAGTTTTTGAAACATCTTTGAGTATAATATTGTTTTTCCAATTTCTCATTACCTATCATATGCTATTTCTCAAAAAAAGGGGGGTATGATCTCCAAACTTTGGTGGTAGTACTCCATATTCAATTTCATGCAAATTTCATGTCAGGAAAACCAGATCTAGCAAATTTCCTTTACTCATTAAAGAATCTTTTCTGGTATACTGAGTAATAATCTGCTTAAGGTGCAAAGGGCTTAAGCTTGATTCCAGCTTCTCACCTCTTACTCCTTTCCATTCTGCAATAAAGTCCCCTAGTAACACCAACAATCTCCTTTTGAATGGGTGTCAGTTACTTGGGACAAGTCTTTCAAACTTGTCAGGTTAACTTTAGATGGGGAACAGATCACCCCAATACAAAATTTCAGATGAACAATAAACACTAATAGGCATTCAATGGCATTAACTGCCCCAGAATATAACAATTCTTAGTGTCCCAGATCTTGTTTTGGATATAGCAATACCCCTCATTTGGGATGATCATATCTAAGGTTATAGTAATCAGTCAGTGCCACTTCATACTTTAAGATTTTACTAGACAGCCATGTTTAAGTTAGGCCTATAGCATCCAAAGTTTCATTACTTGTTCACAATTTAAACACATCCATTTCTTTAACCAGACTCCTTGCATTATCATGGGCACTATTAGGGACTGTTCAGTTTCCTGGTCTGGTCCCAGATTTAACGCAAGATCCCCACCTAATACTGCTAATAGAGTTAATGAGATGGTACTTGGTCCAAAATATTGGGACTTAGACCTAGATCTAAGTTTAACAGAGTACCCTATTTTCTGACTAAATTATATTGACACTATCTACAGGTAAAATAATTTCTTCTAATAACCAATTTACTAGGAATATGTCTTTCTACCAAGGTACTCCAAATACTCAGGATGGTGCCAAGAGACCCACTAACTGCCCAATCCACAGTGGAACCCTACTTTATCCCCAGCACCATGAACAAGAGGCCTAAAAAAAAAAAAAAACAACAAAACTGTGTCCTTGACCTTTGGTACCAGCCAGAAACTGGCCAGGCTCTTGGGACTATCAGTCTTCTGCACAATGGGTGGGTCCCCTCTTGAAGCAGTGCAATCAAGTACCTTGGCATGTGGCTTGCAGTAAGCTTGACTTCTCAGTCCACATCGATGCCATCCATGAAAAACTCCACCCTAAGTTGGGTGCCCTGTATTGTACTAAAGACTGCCCTCCCCTGCTGTTCCACCATGAGCCCAAAATGGCACTTCCGATTTTTGACTATACTAATATGGTCTACAGTGCCACCACCTCCACTACCCTAGTCAAACTGGACAGCCTCTGCAATGCATGTTGTTACTTTATGACAAGTTCCTTTCCTTGTACTCACCATAGCTCCCTCTACTCCTCCCTTTCCATCATCCCTCTACCATCATGTCACCATTCCCATTGTTCCTCCTTCATCTCCAAATACCGATCTGGTTCCCTTCCCTCCTACCTCTCATCACCCCTCTTCCCAGTTAACCCTGCTCTGTGCTCTCTCCACTCCAGGGACCAGTGAAACTTCTTCACTCCTCATCCCTGTTCCTTTGCTGGGCACTCTGCCTTTTCCTATTGCTTTCCAGCACTTTGGAACCAGCTCCCCTCACCCATCCACCATTCCACGTCCTCTGGATCCTTTATGCACCTGCTGAAATTCCTTCCACCCCCATCTGCACCTGCTTCTCACAGGAGATCTTCCCTGTTTGATACTGGTAACACAGGGTTTTGGTTTCTCCATGACCAAACTTGCCATTAGTGTACTACATTGCTCGCTTGGTGAACATTTTCTGTGGCATGCCTTGCACTTGAATTTTGGGTGACTCCTGTCTGTAAATTTGCACTTTAATTTGTTCCAAGCATGTACCTGCAAAGTATCTGTACACTGTAATTGTGCCTGTACTTCACTTCTGTATCAGGCAGTGCACTGTATTATGTTTCACTGTTCTCCTGTTTCCTTTGGTCACACCTTGAAATGAGCCTAAGCTCACTGTGCCTTTCACTGTCATCAATTTTCTTTTCTTTTTTTACTTTCTATTTTTGTCCCCCATTTTTGCCGCCAGCTGCTGGGACCACCTTCCACCTACCAAACCCCTTATACCCGCCACAGGAGTCCTTTGATGGTCTTACCAACCACCAGCCTTTGCTTGACAACCTTCCCCAGATACCCCAACCATAACCCACGGCTTATCCTCTGCAGGCAGGACCCCCTGGTTCCCCCAAGCCAAGAGTAGATATTTAATTCAACAGTCAGGCCATTGAGGAGGAGCCAGCGAGGTGTGGGAGGAATCAAAATGATCCTGCTGTGGTGTGGGTGGCGGGTGGCTTCATCTGCCCACTGCTGCTGGGGGCATTTTATCCCCCGCTAAGCCCTCCGTTTATCCCACCCCAGGGTATGATCCTCAGAGGTGACCCAGCATCTGTATATTAGGGCCATAGGAAGGATGGGTAAACCACTTGCCTACCTTTTGAACTCTCCTGCTGGCCCCACTCTAGGCAGGCAGTACCTCCGCAGCACTTGCCAGGTGAGTGGGTGCATGTCAACGTGAGGTCAGTGCAGAATGAACATTTATTCCTTCTCACATGACACTCCCCTCCCTCGGGCCACCAGGAGGTGATCGTGCAACAGAAGGAGATGCCCTCCCTTCCTCCCCGAGGCAGGAGGCAACCAAAGAACGTGCTACCCTGCCTTGCCAGTTAGCAACAGATGTGCTGGTCTTGGGGTGCGAACCCAGGTCATCTGGATGGCAAGTGGTAACTCTACCACTGTACTAGCCAGCTGGCCTCCCTGTCATCAATTTTCAAACAAATAAATAAACAAAATATAATACAATTCAAAACAGCCATAGTTAATTAACAAAACTCACAAATTAACTATAACCCTTGTAAAACAGTGCCCAGTGTAATCTATAAAAAAATGTATAATATGACAATATTAATCAAGAGCTATCCTGTTTATGTAGTGTTTATACAGTGACAGAAAACACTCATGAGGGGGCAGTTTTGGATTTACTATAGTCCTCACAAATGGGGACACAGCAGAGAATGTAGAAGTAGGGAGTTATCTAGGATCCAACGATCACTGCACAGTAGGGTTTAGTGTGAGGACAGTAGAAGAATCCAGTCACACAAGGACAAGGGTCTTGGATATCAGAAGGGCAGATTTTGTAAAACTAGGGGTATACTTGAGGGAGGCCCTAGGGGGTGAAGGGGTGAAAGGCGTGAGGGGGATGTAGAGACACAATGGGCATATCTAAAGGTTGCCATAACGGAAGCCACAAGCCTATGCATTAGGGAAATTAGGAAAACAAAGAGGAAGAGGAAACCACTGTGGTTCTCCAAGGAGGTGGCAGGAAGGGTGAAACATAGAAACATAGACTTTGACGGCAGAAAAGGACCACTTGGCCCACCTAGTCTGCCCTTTTCCCTACCTACAGGATAAGCTGCAGATCCTATTTACCCAACAGCCTATTTCTTCCTACCCCCCACAAAAATTGTCTTATGTCTGTCCCATGCATTCTTGAATTCTCCCACAGTTTTAGACCCCACAACCTCCTCAGGAAGGCTGTTCCATGCGTCCACCACCCTCTCTGTGAAAAAATACTTCCTCACATTGCCCCTGATCTGTCCCCACCTCTAGATGCTACCCTCTTGGACTTTGTTGATTCCACTGAGGTACTTAAAAGTTTCTATCATGTCCCCCTCCCCCCTTTCCTCAAGGGTATGCATATTAAGCTCCTTTAGTCTCTCCTCGTATGGCTTCTTTTGCAGACCCTGCACCATTTTAGTTGCCCTCCTCTGGACTGCCTCCATCCTGTCTATGTCCTTGCAGAGATGGGGTCTCCAGAACTGGACGCAGTACTCCAGATGAGGTCTCACCAACTGTCTGTACACAGGGATAACAACTTCCTGTTTTCTGCTGGTGATGCCTCTCCCTACACATCCCAGTGTCCCCCCAACCCTCCCTACTGCCTTCTCACATTGCTTGCTAACCTTAAGGTCCTCTGATATGATTACCCCCAGGTCTCTTTCCATTTTTGTTGTTGTTACTACCCCACCATTGTGTAATCTTCCCCTGAGTTTTTGTTTCCCAGGTGCATTATTTTGCACTTCTTTGCATTGAATCCAAGCTGCCATACTTGACCATTTCTCCAACCTTGTCAAGTCCCTTCTCATCCTTTCCACGCCTCCTTGTATATCAACCCTGTTGCAAATCTTTGTGTCATCTGCAAAGATGCATACTTTTCCTTCCAGTCCCTCTGCAATGTCACTTATAAAGACATTAAAAGGGACTGGACCCAGTACTGAACCCTGCGGTATCTCGCTAGTAACCCCTCTTTCTTCAGAGTGGACTCCGTTTACAATTACCTTCTGTGTCCTGTGTCCAGTGAAGGAAGAAAGATTAGCATTCAGAAAGTATAAGGAAACACAGATGGAGGAGGACAGATAAAAGTTTCTGGAAATGCTAAAGAAGGCGGGAAAGGCAGTCAAACAAGCAAAAGCCCAGACATAGGAGATAATAGCACAGGGAAAAAAGGAGACACATCATTTTTAGACACATCAGGGAAAAAAGAAAGAGAAGGGGTGGGATTATGAGACTAAAGAGAGAGGAGGGGGGTTGGTAGAGATGGACCAGAAAAATGCAGAAATCCTGAACAAATATTTTTGTTCAGTATTGACACTAGAAAAGGAAGGGGGGTCCACAACTAGAAGGAAGAAGTACCAAGGGGGAGGGTATTGATACAAGTCCATTTACAGTACAGGGAGTCCTAAAGGAGCTAGAAAAACTGAAAGTAGACAAGGCTATGGGACTGGACAGAATTCACCCCAGAAGTCTAAAAGAACCTAGAAAGATGCTAGCAGCACCACTGACAGCCTTGTTCAGCATATCATTAGAAACAAGGGTAGTGCCAGCAGACTGGAAAAGGGCAAATGTTGTCCCTCTACATAAGAGTGGCAGTAGAGAGGAGGCAGGTAACTATAGGCTGGTCAGCCTAACCTCTGTAGTAGAGAAGTTAATGGAATCATTACTCACAGGTAGGATCGTGGTACACCAGGCAGCATGGCTTCATGACAGGCAGGTCTTGCTAGACACACTTAATAAAGGGGTAGATAGATCAGGGAAGGGCAGTAGATGTGGCTTACCTGGATTTTAGTAAAGCCTTCAATATCATCCCACATAGAAGGTTAGTAAACAAGTATTTTTGCAGTTAATCTGTTTATTGTCTGATTCAGAAGTTTACAGTTGTAGAACCATTAAACAAACTGGCTGATATAGTGGTTTATAACATCACCACCATTTACGTGAGCCAAACATTGTGTTATAAAACTACCATATGTCTATAAGTATGATACATGTCATGGCTAAGGCCTAAAATATGAGGACGTCAACTTTAATGTATATTTGAATAACGTAACGAGCCCTACTGTACTTATGATTATTAAACCATTACATTTACTTACTCAGATTGGTTGAATGGATTTCAACTGTCACCGAGCTTCTTCACCTATTGTGCAGAAGATGGGAGGGGGAGGGGGACCCATGTGGCTGTCCACAGAGTAGCACTCAAGATAGCTATAGAGAGAAAGATTAAAACAATCTTTAACAACTGATCAACCATCCTGTCTTGGAATCTCATGAGGTCTCAGTTTGTCCTTCGTATACTTGGAGGATTGTGCAGTACAAACAGCATTAATAAAAGCCAGGTAAGGGGCCCATATTTGTTCGAACTTATACAGACAACCATTTTTATAACAGGACATCCTAGTGAGGGTGACCATATTTTCCAAGGCTCTGAGCCATTCTGCCACCTGTGGGACCTCTGTTGTTCTCCATCATTTAATGATGACTCTTTTGCATTCTACTGCAGCCTGAATGAGCCATAGGGACTGTGGCTTGGATAGGCCCAATGAAGGAGGCATAAGGCCCAGTATCCAGAGACCGGGATCAGCCGGTAAGGGTATCTCAAGGATCTGGGAGCAGTACTTTATCACTGGTGGCCATAGTGATTGCAGTGGGGTGCAGGACCACAGGATATGTAGCAGGTCTGCTGCTGGATTGCCACATCTCCAGCAGTTATCATTAGCGAGCAGGCCCATCTTTTTTAATTGGGCAGGGGTATGGTACTATAGATGCATTATTTTGTTCTGCAGGAGCAGGCTGTTGGAGACAATGCAGACCTGATGTGTCCTCAACCAGCACTGTTGCCATTGTGGGTCTGTTACGAGGGTTTCCGGTTTCGCTGCCCATTTAGCCTTAGCTGGGAGCGAAGGGTTGGGGACACTGTCACGCATGAACCTCTGGATAGTGCCTGCACTACCTTTGGGATGTGCAATCCAAGTTTATATTGGAAGGGGAGGTACCCTCCAAGACTTACACCTTTTACACACTACACATGTACAACACTGTTTAACCTGAGAAGCGTAAAGGCTTCTCATCTGAACGTATTTCCAAAAATCACTTTGTGGTGACCTGTACCTGGATTTCAACCCTTGAAACAAGTCCATGGTGATGTCCCTGGGGAGAGTTAGGTCCCCCAGATATTTAATTCCTTTGGAAAGCCAGTCCCCCCACTTCATGGTTTCCCTATCAATGCACAGGCTAGGATTGTGCCACGGGGGGTGTAGGTCCCAGGTTGAGGCACTGGGAGGTTTGGAGTCCTAATTTTTGCAAGGCCAAATGAGAGTGATGAATAGTATGCCAGCACTGTAGGTGTTTTGGTAGGGGATGTGTCAGGAGTGCTGTTACAGAGGGGCCATACAATAGGTCCCTTTCTATACGTGTCCAGGCTGGGGGTTGGGAGGGGGGAGTGACCTTCCTCCTTTAGTGACTTAGCCACCATAAATGCTATGGAGTATTGGTTAAAGTCGGGTAGATTCCACCCTCCTCTCAGTTTTTGGGCCCTCAGTTTTGCTCTACTAAACCTCGGTCTAGAGGACCCCCATATGAAAGAACATATCAATGTGTTTAGCTTCTTGTTCCATACTTTTGGCAGAAGAAGGGGAAGCTGGGATAGTAAATGGAAGACCCTGGGGGCAAGCTTCATTTTAATTGCAGTAATTTTCCCTGCCATGGAAAGATGAAGGTGAGTCCACCTATCCGTAGCTTTTCGAAGATGCTCCAGCAAGGGCTTGAAATTTATAGTTACCAGGGTGCTTAAGTTGGGAGACAGTTTTATCCACAGGTATTTTATTTCTGAGTGAGCCCAAGCTAGGCCCATATCCCCCAGCCCAGTGGGGGAGGTTAGAGCGTTCAGGGGAAGGATTTCTGATTTAGATACATTGATTTTGAGACCCGAAAGTTTGCCATATGTTTTCAATGTTGACAGGATGTAAGGGAGGCTGGTGGGTAGGTCCCGGGTCAGGATCAGGCAGTCATCTGCGTATAGCTTGGTGTATAGCATTTATCTCCAACCTGGATCCCTTGTACATGGGTATGGGATCTTATGACTGTTGCAAGTGGTTCTATAGCAAGTACGAACAGCAAAGGGGATAAAGGGCAGCCTTGTCTGGTCCCTCTCTGCAGAACTGCAGAAGGAAGGGATCGGATATGTTGCTGTTAGTGAGTACCCTGGCCGTAGGGCCTGCATATAGGGTTTTGATCCAGTTGGCAAAGTAGGGGCCTATATTGAAGATGGCCAGGATGGCGTACAGATACTCCCACTCCACTGAGTCAAAGGCCTTCTCAAAGTCAATTGTTACCGCTGCTGCCGGGGTGGGTAGGGTCGACGCCATTTGCATTAAAGGTAGCAGGGCGCAGATGTGGTCCAAGCTCATCCTACCCCTAATAAATCCCACCTGGGAGAGATGTATAATATCTAGCAAGTATTCTTCCACTCGGGAGGCTAATACTTTGGCCAGTATTTTGGCATCTGTGTTTATTAATGAAATGGGCCTGTAGCTAGCAGGAAGGGTATGGTCTTTACCCTCCTTCAGCAGTATTGTAATAATGTCTTCTGATAAGGTAGGTGGGAGCCATCCACATTCATGGGCTTCGTTCAACATATTTGCCAGAAGAGATGTAATCAGGGGTTGAACCAACTTATAAAAGTCTACAGGGAATCCATCTCCCCCTGGAGCTTTATGAGGGACCATTTTGAGAACTGCTATGCCAATTTCCTCTTCTGTTATGTTGCGGTCTAGGACCTCTCTCTGATGCACGGCTAGTTTGGGAATGAGCAAATCAGCTACAAATTGATTGTACTTATTTTTATCCCAGTGAACCTGGGAGGAGTACAGGGTTTTATAGAAGTAAGACATAATCTTGTTAATGGCAGTAGGTATAGGTGTCAGCTTCCCTGTCTCTTCTTTTAGTTTGAGGATGGATCTCTCAGCCTGCCTTTGTTTCAGCCTATATGCCAACAGCTTGCTGGCTTTTCCCCCTTCTGACCAGTATCTGTATTGCACCCTGTGGATATAAAGTTCTGCCTTCCTTGTTACTAATGTATTGATTTTCACTCTGACGGCAGATAGTTCTGCTATCACAGAGGGGGAGTGAAGCAGGGGGGGTCATTTTTTGCATTCCGCTTCCAGGTTACTTAGTGTTGCCTCCAGTTGTTTTAACCATGTTCTTTCTACTTCCATCTATGGCAGGCAAAACTGATTATACTGCCTTTTATGGTGGCCTTGTAGGCCTCCCATATGTTAGCGGCCGAGGTGGAGGTTGGGGGGGTTGTCCTGAAAAAAAACCTTTGTTTCCTTCAAAATCTGTGAAATAAAGTCTTTATCTGATAGAAGGAGGGGTTCTAACCTCCACATCAGTGATTTGGGAGTTTGCATGGCAGGAAGAAAGGTTAGAGAGACTGGAGCATGGACAGAGATGTAGATCTGGGAAGTGGTAACCCCTGAGGTAGCAGCTGATATCCTGGCAGAGGTGAGCCAAAAGTCCAGCCTGCTAGCCATAGCCCGTGGCGTGGAGAAAAAGGTAAAGTCTTTCTTTGAGGGGTGTAATATCTACCACACATTTATTTAGATTTTGTTGACCAGGTAAGCCCTCTGAGACCAAATATCCCTTTTACATTGGATAGCTGGTGGGGAGCGATAAGTTCTGGCAGGGCATAAAGCGATCTTCCATGGGGCTCTGGTCTGGCACTGGACCTATCAAACAAATGGTCCAACACCAGGTTGAAATCCCCTCGAATGAAGATATCTGGGTTATCATACGAGACGTCCATGATTTTTTGAGATATGCTATGGAAGAACTCCGGGGAGTCCTCATTCGAGCCATAGATGTTGGCCAGAACCAGGGGAACAAATGGTGTGGAAACTTTCATGATGATCCACCTTCCATCCCCTCCTGTGTGCACCTCCTGGTGTTGCCATTGTAACTTTTTGTGCAACAGAATGGAAACACCCCTCTTAGCAGACCCTGCTGTACAGTGGCCTTCTTTTCCCACCCAGCCCCTTACCAACTTGGTAGCTTCCCTCGAACTTAATTTTGACTCCTGTAAAAAGGCAACTTGGGTGCCCATTTTTTTTAGCCGGGACAGTACCATTTGCCTTTTTATTGGAGAATTAAGACCCCATGCATTCCAAGTTGTGGTTGTTATATCAGAGAGGTTAGACATAATCAAGGTGCTTCCCTTCTGTGTGCCAACTCATGGGTGCTTCATTAAATGCCATCTTGAGTGCCCTCACCACTGCAACATACATAGCGCAGTAAATGATTCCCCTCAATAATAAATCTTGGGTATCGGTCCTTGGGTAGTCTGGGGAATACAGGGTGAGGATCCCGGTGGACACTGAGATCAGTTTTCTTTCTTTTTGCTAAGTGGAAGTACAGGTGTGGAGGTCGCTACAGGTGTGGGTGGCCGTATTAAGGAGTGGTTCTGTGTGAGCAGGGTGTGCCATAGGGAGCCTGCTTCACTAAGAAAAGAAGCAACCTCTCTGGATGTAAGGTAGCTAAAGGATTAATGCTCAGCCGGAGATTATGGGCAAGACTACTTGCCATATTTTTTCCCATATTGGGAGTATAGGACCGAGTTGGCCAGGGAGTGGGGCTTGTTTCACCTCCCAATGGTCAGGTACTACACCCCCGAGAGGGGAAATAAAAGGGGAAGGTGGGCACTATGCTGCTGCTAGCAAAAAACCACTGCAACAGTAAGTTAAATGTGCAGGGCCAGCTACCTAACTCGATCTGGGTATATCTGCACCATATGCCAGGTGAGGAGAGCCTGCAAATGTGGGTAGGGTCATGAGTGTATGCCCTTTCTATACTATGTTATGTTAAACTTCTCAGCTGAAGTGAGTGCAGGGTTTGACTTTCCTCCAGGGTACATCTTGAGTTCATCACTAGCCTTCTTAGTGCAGATGCTGCCTTGTGAGAAATATCCCTCTCTACCTAAGCTCCTTGTCTGTATAAGGCAGCAGGCGGTTTTGGGATGATGGGCACCAGGAGTCAGTAACATGATGGGGCATATCTATTCCCCTGATTACCCCAGGAAGACATTGGGAGCCACTTTATAAGCTAAATTGTAACCTTTCTGCAAACTTCACCAAGTTTGAAACTCCCTCATGGTGGTTCTTGGGGAAGCTTACACGTGTAGCAGAGAGCTTGTAGTAACTAAAATAGCATATACCTGGACATTTCCCTCCTTAACACACAACTTAATCCCACAGCATCTATCGTACAACCATAAGGGTTCTAAACTCTGAAACCAACTAATCCTATTACAACATCATAAACATGCAGCCACTTTCTCACCCTGCGGCACACAGCAGAGCTCCAACTCTGACAACTAGGCTGCGCGGCTAAGGGAGAGAGGAGAGGAGAGGATAAGGCCCATAGGTAGAAAGTGATTAAATTCAATAAAGGGGGAAACACAAGGCCTTCCAATTCCCTCCTAAAATTTCTCCCATGGAACCCAGTGGATGTAAGAGCGTCGTACGCTCCCTCATTAACCAATACCCCCATGAAGATATCCGCACCCCTTACCAACAGATTGTCTGAAGGGGCTCAATGTCTTTCAGCCTTCAGGGAGCAGTTCTGTTCCAGCTGTCTCCTCTTGGCTTCCTGACTCAATCGCCCAGTCCTTGTGATTCAGGGCCCAGTCATCAATCAGATCGGGCGCCAGTTGAGGTTCACCATTGGTGTCCACGGTGTTTTGGGGGAGTTCAGAGCCTGTGGGTAGTAGGTCTCATAGTGGCTCATATCAATTTGCGTGTTTTCACAGGGGTAGAGTAGTTAGATGAGTCGCTGCTGCCTGACATGTGCATTTTCCTTTGGCAACTCCTTGATCTGTTTCTCAGGGATCTGGCAGGGGGTGTCTGGGAGTTCTTTTCTGCCTGAAGAGAGGCTTTCTTCCTTTGTCTTCCTCAGTGCAGCATCTGCCAGTCAGAAACTCTCTCCAGCCCAGCTGCAGAAGTCATAAGCTTGACAAGCCTCCTCGTTGTTTCGACGGATCCATGGGAAAATGGGCCTCCTCACAAGGCACGAGTGAAGGCGCAGATTGTGATGCGTGTTCTCCAGTGATATCAGCCAGGAATAACTCCACTTCATTCGGGGAATTGAAGGTGAGCTGTTACCCTCTGTATAGAACTCTCAGCTGCGATTGATATCTCAAAGATGTAGGTAAATTTTATTTATACAGGGCTTGTTTCACCAGGCCGTAAGCCCTACATCTGCAGGAAAAGTCGTATGAATAGTCTTGGCATATTTGGACTTGCGCTCCGTCCCACCAGAGGGTTTTTAACTCTCTGGCTGCCCGCAGGAAAGACTCTTTAATGGGATATCTCGAGAACTTACAGAGGATTGGGCACAGATGATCCCTAGGCTGAGGTCTGGGAGCCAGGGATCTGTGGGCTTGTTCAAGCTCCGGTGGAGGTTGGTTATTCAGTTTTAACATTGCTGGTAGGTAGTGTTGCAAGAAGGAGATCATATCAGATCCTTCGAGCCCCTCCAGTAAACCCACAATATTATGTTCTTCCTCCTCCCTCAGTTCTCCAGGTCATTGACTATCACCAGTAAATATTGTATTTGGCTGTGGTGGTCCCTTAATTGGGTGTAGTTGTCATGAAGGATCTCTCCTTGTCTTTTAACTTGCATTTCATTGTCAGTTACTCACTTTGTTAATTTCACCATGTCTGCTTTAGTAGTTGATGTTGTTGTAATAAGAGCTGCTGTGTCCAAAAGCACTTTATTTAGGAGAATCGTGATGTTGCCCAGTTGTTGTTCTACTGTCTAGATGGTGGTTGTTTGGGGCTCCTTGAGGTGTTCCATCTCCAGAGATGGGAGTTGTATGCCAAACTGAGCCTGGTGGCTTGAAGATGTCATACAACCCCTCCAATGCCCTGAGGCTGGTTGCTTATAGTTCTGTAAGTCTCCAATCCCTCATCCGATCAGCACAATATAGATATTGTTAGCTTCAGCTCACTTCCCTGGACAGATTCACAGGAAAAAACCTTGGATCTGAGGTGCTGAAATTCCGGTCGTGTTGAGACGGTGAAGCTGGTACTGCAGCAGATTAATTACACAGCTTCCATCTTGGGTGGCAAGCTCCATCCCCGGCTAGTAAACAAGTTAAACTGCCTGGGAGTAATTGGTTGAGCAGAAGGACACAAAAGGTAGTAGTGAACGGAGTTCAGTCTACCAGGAGAGAGGTAACCAGTGGGGAGCCTCAGGACTCGGAGCTGGGCCCAGTCCTCTTTAATGTTTTCATAAGGGACATTGCAGAAGGGTCAGAAGGGAAAGTATGCCTCTTTGCTGATGATATAAAGATCTGCAATAGGACTGACATGACAGGGGGAGTGGAGAAAGTGAGAAGCGACCTAGGCAGGCTGGAAGAATGGTCAAACAGATGGCAGCTGAGATTCAATGCAAAAAAGTGTAAAAGTAAGCACTTGGAGTGCAGAAACCCGAGGAAGGAGTACAAAACGGGGAAGGGGAGAGATACCATCGGCCACCAAGCAGGAGAGGGATCTAGGAATGATTATATTGGAGGACCTAAAAGTGGCTGGTCAGTGTGAAAAGGCAGTAAGAAGGGCCAGCGGCATGTTAGGGTGTACTGGGAGAGGCATCACCAGCAGAAAAAGGGAGGTGGCGATGCCACTGTACAGATCACTGGTGATGAGGCCCCATCTGGAGTACAGTGTTCAGTTCTGAATGCCTCATCTCAGAAAAGACATAGAAAGGTTGGAGGCAGTCCAAACAAGGGCTACAAAAATGGTACAGGTGGTGCACCAGAAATCATATGAAGAGAGGCTTAAAGATCTCAATTTGTATTCTCTGGAAATGAGGAAGCAGAGCAGGGACATGATAGAGACATTCAAATACCTAAAAGGGATAATAAGGTACAGGAAAGGAGCTTATTTCGGAAAAGGGGGTACACTAGAACTAGGGGATATGACTTGAAGTTGGAAGGAGGTAGAGTCAGGGGCAATGTGAGGAAGTACTTCTTTACAGAAAGGGCGGTGGATGCTTGGAATAGCCTCCCCGCAGGGGTGGTAGGGGATGGTGAAGGAATTCAAGAATGCATGGGACAGGATCATAGCAATATGAGAAACAGGGAAGGGACGGAAAGCCGCAGATCAGCTGCAGTCACCAACGTAAGAAAAGGTAGGAAAGAAATGAGCAGACTAGATGTGCCAGGTGGTCCTTATCTGCTGACAAATTCTATGGATCTATGTACTACTGAAATCAGTAAGCTAAAGTCTAAAATGTAAAAATATGCAGCCCTTGTTAGGACTTCATGCACATCACTCTTTCTGTTGCATTATTAATCCCCATAGGATGGATACAATATAATAACTTATAATAATGCTCCATAAGCAATCAAATTAATAGCAGCAAAATTGTCTTTCTTTAGGGTTTTAAAACATACTAAGTATACTAAAATGAAAAGGTGCTCAATACAAGCTACTAATCAATAAAGCTAATCTTAAAAGGTTTATAAGTAAGCAGAATTAAGTCTGCACGAGGAAGATGCAATGGCCCCAAGTCGATAAAAAATTCTGACTACAGATATACACTGTTCTACTGCTGCAAACAACAGCAGCAGTAGGACAGTGCCTACAATCACTGTAATGTTTCTGACTGTGTGAGCAGTCTATTAAAAACAGCAGATACGGCCGGCGCGGTGGCGCTGAGGGTTGAGGCGCTGGACGTCACACTGCGATGCCCAACCCGAGTTCTGGAATGGACTCGGGTCGCCGGGGTCGGAGGGGAAAAGGAGGATCGAGCATCCCAACGGATGCTCTCCTCCTTCTGGGGTGGGTTCCTGGGGTGCTCTGAGCACCCAACGCACCGGCGCCGGTGGAAACATGGGCACCAGGGCACTAGGCAGCTCTTCAGAGTCAGGGTGGGGAGGACGTTGCGGGCATTTCACAATGGCGCGCGTCAGCACGCCGTCTGTCTGGATGTCAGTCCTCTGTTCCAACATCCTTTAGGGGAGGAGGGACCAAGGGAAGAAAAGCAGAAAAACACCCCTCTCGGGCAAGGATGACAACCGATCCTAGCCCCAATCACCTACCCATGGGCAGACCCTGCTGTGCAGGCTCTCAGGAGGAGAAGAGATGAGTGGGGAGACAATGGAGCAAACTTGCTCTAGGGGCAGAGCGCCATAGGAGGATTACGGGATTGATCTGTCCGAAGGAGTGGACCAAGGGGGCAATAAGGAGGGGATAAAAAGAAAGTGCAAAAAAAAAAACAGCAGATACACATTTAATCATACCCTCCAGTATAAGTTCTGTTAAAGGAAGTTAATGTATGCTAAACTTTTTGCTGCCGAGCAGCACTTGTACATCCCTGGCTCAGTGCATGTCTTGGTGGGTGGTCTGCTCACAGATTCAGGAGTCCATCTGATTAATGGCAGCATGGATGTTGTGCCGGCTCTGCCCCTCTTGCTGCTCACTGGCCACCGACTCTCCCCCGAGCCCTCTGCCTTGCAGAAACACAGAAACAGCAGCAGGATGACACACAGCAGGTCAGTCCAGGTAGAGTTTTCACTCACTCCCCACAGATGGAGCAGTTACTTTGCACCCCTGGCTCACTGCACATCTTGGTGGGTGGTCTGCACACAGGTTACGAACATACAAACATACAAAATGCCAGCAGAAACAGGCCTCATGGTCTGTCAAGTCTGCTCAATTGTGCAGCTAGCCCCTCAACATCATCTGCCCCGCCTCCTCCCTTAACAACCCCTCACTCTGTCCCACCGCCTCTTAAATCCCCCCACCGTTTTACACGATACCACTTCCTCGGGCACAGTCATTTGTCCACCACCCTTTCTGTGAAAAAGTGTCTCCTGATTTCCCTCCTGAATCTCGCCCCCTTCAATCTCAGTCAATGCTCTCTCTTGTCAATCCCTCTTCTGATCGGAAGAATCCCTTCCATATTTGCCTTGTTTATTCCCTTTAAGCATCTAAAGGTTTCAGTCATATCCCCCCTATCCCTCCTCTCCTCCAGGGAATACATGTTCAGCTCTCCCAGCCTCTCCTCATAGAATTTTACCTCCAGTCCCTGGATCATCTTCATTGCGTTATGCTGCACCTCCTCCAGCAATCTGATGTCCTTTTTCAGGACTGGATGCCAGTACTGTGTGCAGTATCAAGGGTACCCCTTGAAGACTCCTTTTGAGTCGAGGCACTAGGGGTATGCATTGCGCCACAGCTTGAATTCTATTATTTGTATTAGGAGCCTGGAAATAAATTGATTTGACTTTTGATAAAATACTGGGCTCCTACCTGCTTTTTGTGTGTGCTCTACTTCCTCAGTTCTGGTCTTTGGAGTCTATGATTCTGGCACAGAGGAAGAAGACTGACTTTTGACTAACAATCTGTAGCTTTACTACTACAAATCTGGCACGATACCGATGTATACAGTGTGGGATATATGTGCTAGTTTTCTCCTTTGCTTTTATATACAGGGAACAGTAAGGGGAATTCAGGTACCAGTGGTTCCGATGCAGGGATAGGCAAATCCTGACATTTATATTTCTCTTACTAAAATTGGTTATTCTCTCTGCAGGGGTACTTAAGCACTAATGCATGACAGGATGTGTGTCTAGGATTACCACCTTTTAAGAAGTCCAAAGTGGGACATTTCTTACTGAAACATAATTTTTCACAGGACAATATGTAACTTTGACCAATGCAACAGACTTGTTTTCTCTATATAATCAGAATTAGACTAAGTGTTGTAGTTATTTAGCTGCTTCAAGTTTTTCTTATTATTTTTTTTTTATATGTACTTTATCCGCCTTTCTCCCCGTGGCTGCCCCCTTCTGACACCCCCCCCCCAGCCCCATCATCCTGGTATTACCAGGACTTACCCCTGCCAGTCACCGGGTGCTAAGACTGCGGGAGGTCAGTTGTCATCTAGCAGACTGGTGTTTTCCACTGTTTTCTCCATTCCCCATTACTGAGAGTTGCATGAGATGTGCGCCATGGGTGTCTTGTCCATGAGTAGTTCCGCAGCACTTTCCTTTGTCTGGCCCCTCTGACCCAAACTACCCTCCGGCCTCCACCTGGGGGTAGTCATTCAGTGGCAGTGCCAGTCCTCCCTCCCTCCACGGGAGAGGAGAGCAGTCCTCCAGACACTTGATCCTCTCCCTTCCCTGCTGACCCCCAACGGCCCGTGCTCATTCCAGAACATGGATCGCCGGCATGGTGCAAGGTGTGGCATCCAGCACCTCAACCCTCAGCACCACCGGGCTGGCTTGTTTCTTATCATTTTAAGGTATTCTAGTTAAGGTATTACAGTTTTTTTGCAACATTTAGAAGAAAGTCAGAAAATATTGTTTTCTACTGTAATGTCGGGACATGTAGTATTTTTCATGTTTTTTCGCAGGACACAGCTGCCCAAATCAGGACTGTCCTGTGAAAATCAGGACAGATGGTAACCCTATTAGTGTGTCATTGTGCAATAACATCATGCCTCAGGTAAGCTGAAGCAGGAAGTTACAGGCTGCAGCCAGAGGCCAAGTTCATTTAACACCTGAGAAGTGAAGTTATTATACAATGACATACACCGTGGAATGCATTATTGCTATTAAAACAATGCTATTATACAATGGCTCAATTTTATGTAGAATAAAAAGAAAATGAGACAATTCGTTTTTCAGTGTGGAAGCACCGTTAAAGAAAAAAGTTCTTCTTTTGCATTTCTCCAGTAGCTGGAGCTGTTACATAAAGCTGTGCCACTCCAGCTCCCTTACTCTGTGTTGTGTTCATCTCTAGCCCCCCGCCCCACAGTACGGCCTCCTCTCACCATCTTCCATTCAGGTATTAATCTCTTACTGTTCCCTGTCTGTTTGATTAAGCAGTGCAGGTGTTGAGAGTTGTTTCAGTTTACATTTTGGGGGGAGTGGAGGAGCAAGACCAGGAGATAAGTGCAGTTGTGAGCAGGACCGGCAGAAAAGGGGGTGACTGCTGGTACCATGGGTTGTCAGTGGACCAGAGAAAACCTGAGTGCAGGACAGGGACTGGAGGATGCATTGCCAGGAGTGTTTGGCTGTACACCCCACTGTTATAAACACGTATATGGTCTGTGGAGCTGTGTGAAGTTACTTGGTGCAGCAGTTTCACTAGTGCAGCTTTTCAAACTATGCAGCAAGAGACTGGGGAGGATGTGAAGCCGTGACAGTTTTGCAGTTTAAAAGTGGTTTGGGCAAGTGGGCAACTAACCAGGGGAGTGTGAAGCCATGACAGCATCAGGATCAGCAGAGAGGGATTTATTTTGTGATCATGCAGTTTTGTGTTTGCCTGCCCTAGATACAGTGAAGTTATTGTCAGATAAGAAAAAAAGAAAACTAACTTGCATGCAATGGCAGTTCTAAATGTTGTAGAACTGATATTTATTTCAGTAGAAAATGCTGCAGCATACCAATCCCTCCACCAATGAGGCACTGGTGGAGGGGTCGGTGTGCTGAAGCACCTTCTACTGAAACAAACTCTGGTCAGAGCCAATATGGCTGTGGAGAGCTTTTGGGAAGCTTTTACCCATTATTTCTAATAAATCTGCACAATGCAGATCTGTGGAGAGGCAGTTTCAATGTGGTCTTCCTTTTACACATTTTTACAATGTGTTTTCCTAGAATATGCCTACTGATTGCTATATATTTAGCCTGGATAGTTCACAGAAGAAATGGCATCTTATTTTCAGTGGGGTTCTACATCTACACAATATTATACATGCTGCGTTGTGTAAAATCAGAACTCACAGAAAACATTTTACTTCTGGGACATATTAAATGTTGGACGATCTTGTGAGCAGAAAAGATGTCGTTGTGCAAAGGGTGCACTGAGTCAAGCAAGCACAATATTCAAGAAGAGTAATACTTACCATCGGTACAGGCACACATACAGTGAAGCCCACCAGGATGAAAGTGCAGCACTGCAGAATTTGCAGTGAGTTACTGCAGCAAACAATGCAATTTCAGTGGGAGTTAATCCCTTCTGTCATGGAGTAAACCTGTGACACTGCACTTCATCCTGGCAGGCGTCATTGTACCTGTTGAAAATGTGACCCTGGATGGGAGTTGCAGTGCAGGTGGACACCAAGACAGGTGCATCCAGGGCACTCCCGACTGAATACCTCCCAGGGGGAATGAGTGGTACATCAATCAATCAATCAATCAATCAAAATCTTTATTTATTCAGGCGGACATCATTGAGCGAAGCTCATTTACAAGATGGACCTGATAGGTCAAGATCAAAATAAGGTACTGTAGCATACATAAACAAATACAGAGAAAGAGACAAAGACTTAAATATAAATAAACAGCTACAATAATAAAAAAACGTATATACAAGTAAGGTAGCTAATGATTTTGGACCTCAAAACAAAATAATTCAGACAGGTTTGACCCAGATGACTGTAAGGTATTGGGAATGTGGAATTGGTCAGGTTGTGTTGTAATTGGGTAGATACTTAAGCAAGTAGAAATGGGGGGATAAAAAAGAAAGGGAATGGCGATGGATTTTAGGGTATATTGTAGCTAAGTTTAGAAAAAGTATATAAACTGTGATAGAAAGAAAAAAAGGGGGGTAAAGGGTAAAAGGGGATTAGGCTTAGTGAAAGCAGTTGCATCTCTCAGGAAAGAGACTTATAAAGAGCTTTTTAAAGGATGCTATAGGGATGAAGGTGTTCAACTTCAGGGTCTTCTGCAGAGAATTCCAGGTAGATGCTAAGAAGTAGCTGATTGCAGATCTCCATGCCGGTACAGGCTTTAGGTATCTTCAAGGTGATAAGGTTATTGCTTCTTAGGCATAAGATCTAGGTGTAGCCAGGGTAAAAGCAATCAGAAATATAAGATGGAAGTTTATTTGACAGAGCTTTGTAAATCCATAGTGCAGCATTTTATTCCTTCTAAGGTGTAAGGATGTCCAGCCAACAGCATTATAGAGAGAGCAGTGATGAGTGTTGAAGGAAGATCTGTGATGAATCTTAGAGCTCTGTGATACAAGGTATCCAATTTACTTAAATAGGACATAGTACAGTGGCCATAAAGGAAATCTGCATAATCGATGAGAGATAGAAATGATGCCTGTATTAATCTTTGTTTGGACTCTATGGTTAGATAATGTTTGATTCTGAAGAATAGGCCGAGCCTCTGTCTGAGTTTTTTAAGGAGTTCCTCAACATGTTGAGTGTAATCAAGTCTATTATCAATCCATACCCCTAGATATTTGAATTTATCCACATAATCCAGATTTTCTCCAAGGATGGTGGATAGTTGGGGAAGAATGTTTGATGAGAAGGTGGTAGAATATATATTGGTGGAAAAGAACATAGCCTTTGTCTTCTTGGCATTTAATAGTAGTTTCTTTTCAAGTAGTTGATGTTGCAGCAGGGAGAATTCTGATTGTAATAACTCACAGGCTTTGATGGTGAGGGGTTACTGACATACAAGACAGTGTCATCAGCAAAAAGGTGGACATTGGCAACAGTGAGGTTGGAATCAATGTTATTGATATAGACAGCAAAGAGGATAGGGCCCAGGATGGATCCTTGCGGTACTCCCCTTAGAAGTGGTTTTGAGGAGGATAGGGCACCTTCATCTTTCACCTGCTGTATTCTATCAGTGAGGTAACATCTGAACCACCCAAGGGAGGTTGAATCCAGGCCTAAGGAGTGCAGTGAGGAAATTAGCAGCTCATGATCCACTGTATCAAAGGCTTTACTTAGGTCTAGAAATACAGCACAGATGCTGTTTTTTTGTCTAACTCAGTTTGCCAATCATTTGTTACTTTGCTAATGCAGAAATGGTACTGTGGCGGTCCTAAACCCAGATTGAGCAGGGTTAAGTAGGTTATTAGCATCGAGGTAGTCTCTTAGTTGGATACTCACCAGCTTTTCTAACATTTTAGACAGCACAGGTAGGATGGATATAGGTCTATAATTGTTGAGATCCATGGGGTCCCCTGATTTGAGGAGGGGAAACACTTGTGCTGTTTTCCACAATGTAGGAACAGAACCAGTGGATAAGGACAGATTAAAAAGATGAGTTAGGGGAACTGCAATGGCATGTAGAGCAATTTTTAAGAAATAGGGGTCCAGAGAGTCTGCACCTGCACTTTTCTTGGTATCTAGATGTAGCAATAGGTCTTCCACTTGTTTTAATAAAATGGGCTTGAAGGAGAATGAAGAGGCAGCCTTCTGACCATCAATAGACTGGAATTTAAGTTGTGACCGTAATAGATTTTGCTGGGAGGAGTCAAAAGCTAGGCCAGCTGTAGTGAAATGATTATTGAATGCATCTAAGATTTCATGCTTATCAGTGATAACAGCATTGTTATAGTGTACTTGGGATGGCAAGGAAGTACTGGAGTCTTGCCCTAGGATCCCCTTGATGGTGCCCCAGAATCTGGCTGGGTTAAGGTAGGAGGCATCAAGCTCGGCTGTATAGAAGGCAGCTTTGGCTTCTCTTACTATTTTGGTGCAGCTGTTTCTGGCTTTTCTGAACTGAAGCCAGTCAGACGGATCCTTGGTCTTTCTAGCCCTTTTCCAGAGTTTATCTCTAGCAAGCAGTGCAGATTTAAGATCGGCAGAAAACCAGTGGCAGGATTTGCTTTTTATTCTAACGCTAGTGAAAGGTGCATGAGTATTGAGGGCGCCTATGATAATGTCATTTAGCACCTTGAGTGCTGATTCCACAGAAGCTGTGTGATAGAATTCTTGCCAGCGTAAGGAATGATATAGGTCACGGAGATATCCTTCGATGTTAAGGTTTTTTAGACCTTCTTATAAGGAACTTCGCAGGGTTGGATGGCTTGACGGATGATTTTATCCCTGCAATAAGACAGTGGTCGCTTATATCACTGAAAAGCACTCCAGCATGGGAAAACAGGTGCGGTTTGTTTACCAACATAATGTCAAGTAGGGTGCTGTTAGTTTTGTTTTTTGAGTTAATTCTTGTCGGTTCATTTATTAATTGAGTGAATCCATATGTGTCACAAAAAGATACTAGAGGTGCAGATGCGTTGGAGAGCCAGTTAAGGTTCAGATCACCTAAAATGATGGTGTCCTCGAGGCCCAGATTCATTATATTTCCCAAGTGATTTAGGAGCTGAAGGCGGCAGAGGGGCCTGTAGCAGCCAACCAATTGAAAAGCTGTCATATTGGGAGAGCTATTTTAAGGGATAAACATTTGAATTCTTTGGGCACTGATGATACACTGAGGCAAGATGCAGAAATGTTTGATTTAACATAGATAGCCACTCCACCGCCCCTTGTCAGGTGGTCCGATCTGAATAGCTGGTAGTTGGGTAGATTTATTTCCTGTCAGTGTAGCAGGTTTAAGCCATGTCTCAGAAATTACCAGAAAGTCTGGCAGGGTGTGGCGACCCAGGCCTGGATTAATGAGATCTTTTAAGGAGGCTGCATGCGTTGATGTGAAGGAAGCTTAAACCTTTAATGGAGGCTAGGTCTGATGGGGAGAAAGCCTTCTGGGGGTCCTGGATTGATTTCAATATTGCCAGCGCAGATCAACAAGAAGAGTAATAGTTTAATGAGGGCTTCAAGTGATAGCATGAGGGACCAAAAGAGGGTTTCTCTTCCTGCTCGGGTCCAATCTTTAGAGACGGTCCAGGATGTGTTGAGGCTTAATAAATTTTCACAGAGTACCAACTTGATGGACAGGTACAAGGGGGCAGTATAGAACCAAGATATGAGCAAGGGGCGTAAGGGATACATAAATGGTTGTGACCCTTTTTGAGGGCTACCCCATGGATTATAATGAAGCAACGGTAATGCATAGTTGAGGAATTGATTGGCATCCAATGAGGGTGAGACAGGGAGGCCACCCTGGCAAGCCACATTTTTCAATACACTGCAACCCCTGTGAGCAATATTCAGCCCAGGAACGCAAATGAGCTAATTGAACATGCAGGGTGCAAAGGGGCCTTATGCATGCTCGTTACCCACCCAGTTGCATGTTGGCATGGAGACAAATGCGCTGGAGCAGCTCTCACTCCCAAGCCCTGACCCCGATCGCTCCTATGTGGGACACGCCCTGAAGTCTCTGGTGGTAAAGTGGCACACCCATCCATTCCACCAGCCCCAATCATAGCGGAATCCAGGCTCTATCGGTTCCATACTGTAGGGACCCTGCTCCCATCCCTGATCACACTGGAATACACCTACTGTCCATGTCCATAGTGTAGTGGCCCCCATCCCCCCAATGAAGCACAGACACTCCCTCCCTGCCCCCCAACCCATCACATTGCGACGACTGGCACTGTGATGGGATCATACCACTGTATCAGTGGGTGGTGGAGCACTGGCAGTAGGATGCTGGAATGTGTCATATGTAAGCATGAGCTGTGTGTGGGTGACAACACCCAGTGGCCATACACCTCAGGCGCTCACATGTGGATCCATCATCCCAGTGCCATTGCACTTCTCAGTGTGGGTGATGCCCGATGCTGTACCCACTAATGCAGGTCCCAGAACAGGCATGTTACAGTCAACCTCCCATTTGTTTGTACAATTGGGAAACTGTGGATGAACTATCCATAGGCTGGAGCATACAGTGCAAACGACATTGCAGGATACTGCACCCCATGGCACCCGGGATATCTCAGCTGTCCAGAGGGTGGCATGTTACACAGGGGAACGGGGAGAGCATGGACTTGCAGTGGTGGATGACAACAGGAAGATACACATAAACAAGGCATGCACTGGAGGTATGTCAATTCCCTCTTATAGTTTGCCAGGGTCATACACACGGCTGCATACACTGGTGGGTCTACAGCTTGCATAGTACCCCAATACATGATACAGCCACTTGGGTCATTCTGGAGTGCAGATCCCCAGCCCAGGTCCAGTGCAGTCAGCAGCAGGCCATGGCAGGGTGTGGAGGGTAGTGCCAGTCTCTGCGCCAGGTCAGGTATGGGGGGACCAGGGGTGTCTGCATACCAGGGTGGTGAGTAGAGGTCCTCTGCACTATGGATATGGACCATGGTTTCCTCTGGTGTGATCAGGTCTGGGGGGGCCTACACCATGGAGCTCTTCAGGGATGGAGTTGGGTTGACTGGGGATGGGAAGGGGGTACTTCTAGTCCACCAGGGATGCCAGGCTGCTGTGCATCTGGGTGCACTTCTGCAGCCCACCTGTTTGTGGGCCATGGTGCTCTGGACTATGAGGGGCACATTCCCACTGAATAAGCTGCAGTGCGGCATATGCAAGGGACCGCCCCCTCAATTTACACTGCATACCATTTGTGTGCACCCTGGCCCATTGCCTTGCGGCCGGCACATCCCACAAGTTTGAATATTGTGCTCCGGCACATTGTTGGAGTTGCTCAGCACATCTCCCTTTTCTGCCTGGATGTGCTGCACATCTCCTTTGAATATGGGGACCCTGGACAAGGTACCCTGAATAAATACATTATAAAAATGGTAACATCCTGATCCCACTGAAAACAAGATGTTGTATCTAAACTGGGACAGCCTGAGTAAATACAGTGCAAAAATGTGTAAATGAACATCCCTATGACAATGAGATGTAGCATCTCCCCTGTGCTATCCAGGATACAAAATATAGGATAAGAAATATTCAGTGTTTCCAGATCCAAATAACCATTTCCCTGTAACAAACCCTCATTTTTCCTGTATTTTCCCTGCAGAGGCAGAATCAATCCCTGTAGATTTTTCCATAAGCCACTGGTTCCTTATTTATGACTTTGTTCCATATTTATTATATCAACAACCTTTTATCAGGAAAAGAGCTCTGATTTGCTGTTTTGTATTAATATTAATATTCTATGTCAAGATGGCCTTGGAATGATTTGGATTTACATGGTATGCATAAGGGCCCAGATATTCAAAGGGGTTGGACACAGCGCAACAGAGTTGCAACCCCGCATTGCACCCTGGTGGGATATTGAAAAGGCTGCCTAGTGCAGTGCAAATCCCGATGTGCTGGGGCACAATGTTAATGTATGTGGCGCAGATGCAGGTGGCATGCCCATGCATATGCAGCATATCCCAATATTCAGCCCAGGATGTGCGGCATATGCTGGCACAACCCTGCATTGCGCCACATAGGGGGGCTCAAAGTTGAGCCCGTGAATTGGTGGAACAACTCCTGGCCACGCACAGGTGGGCTGCTGTATTGCAGGGTGCAACACAGCAGCTGCCAGCCGTGGGTGGCCACCCGCCCACCCACAACACCGTCCACAAGCACCCACAGCTTCCTGGTAGTCAAGTGGTACCCCTTCCCTCCCAATTCCCCAATCATCGGTAAATGTATAGTAATTCATTCCCTGGTAGTCTAGTGATCCCCCCTTCCTCCCGATTCCCCGATAAATGTATATTAATTCATTCCCTGATAGTCTAGTGGACCCCCTCCCTCCCGTGTCCCCAATCACGGAAAATCACCATAGAATAATTCCATGGTGATCCAGTGGCACCTCAGAAATGTAGATCCAGGGAAAATCTCCATAGAGTATTGTCTTCTTTAGTGGAGCCGATGCAAGGTGCACAATACAGTCACAAAAGTAATTAGATGCACCGGCTCTGGCGCACCGCCATACACAAACGCAAATCTGTTTGTAATGTTGAATTCTTTATTTCTTGATTTTAATTCCAGATGCCCCAATGTTTCACCAGAATATGTCTTCTTCTGGGGGTCTGTAAAAATATATATAAACATTATTATATGCAAAAACTAATAAAAATCTCAACATTTTATAAGTATTCTCAAGTTCATTAAAATCTTCAAAATGTTTTACATCTCCACTTAATAGTACACACAATGAACATAATGTGGTGATAAACAAGGCCATACTAATATAAATGGATCCAGTGGCACCCCCACCCCTCCCACCCACACAGGACCCTTGCCCACCCCGCTTCCCTCACACGGGTGGGGCTGGTTGCAACCCACTCCGCATACCGCCTGCCACCACTCTAATGACAGGTACAGTATGGGCTTGCAGGGCATACTGTACTAGTAAGTCTCTGTGCTCCCTATCTGTGCTCCCTAGCCATGCACTGTCTGTGCCATATTCAACGGTGCTGCGCCATGGTGCATCACCATTGAATATCACCTGGTCCTGGCCCCAGCACATCCCAGTTGCACCACGCCCATGCTTGTGCCACTGCCAGGTGCAGTCTGAATATCTGGGCCTAGGCATAATGAAGAACTATATGAAATAACAAATACAGCGCTCATTATTTCATAAACTATACTCAAAATTAGTAATCACAACTTGTCAGCCAATTTTTCAAAATATACTAATAATGTCTGTGAACAGATTTATTGCAAATAAATTAGAGATATTTCCCCATATACATATACACAGATGCTATTTTTTGCATCTTATGTTTGTTAGTTTTCAGACAAATTCTCATAGCCTTTTTTTCTGACCACCTGATAGAATCTTGGATGAGTTAAGTAAATGTTATTATTTTCTTCAAGGCCCTGATCCAGCAACTCAGTAAATATACACTCAATACATTATATCATAAAATGACAAAAAAACAGTCTTCTGTTTCCAGTTGTTTGATCAGGACCTTTTATAAATGGTATAGTTATGTATAGAGAATAATGCATATGTTGGTGTGTGATATGAAGTTTTTTAACACACCCAAGGTGTGTGATAATATATAAACCTCGAGAGCGAAGCTTGAGAGGTTTATATATCATCACATACCAAGGGTGCGTTAAAAAAATGCAGATCACACACCTTCATATGTGTTATTTTTTATAACTGGTGCTAAATAAATAAAGTTCAGAGTATTAGCATTACGTGCTTCCTGTGTTGTTGATTCAACTTCTGTATGGGCTCCATGGCATGCTGGTTGTTATGACGACACAGTGAAGGCTCAACTGCTTCTCCATTGTTTAAAGTTTTAAAAAAACTGCGAACGGTTCAAGTTTCCGAGTTGGTAAGTACCAAAGTGTGGTACACACAACCTGGCACAAGACAGCAAAAGCCGTATCAACTCGCAGGTTGATATGACTTTGCCATATCAACTCACAGGTTGATATGACTTTCATATCAACTTGCAGGTTGATATGACTGTTTACAAGTCTCAAAAACAGGTTGATATTGGGGGTCACCAGTTATTATACCAGCATCTTGCAAGTTCCCCAGGAAGATCTCTGACATTTCAGGAATAATATCAAGCCTACATGAAACCACCAAAAATATAAAAATAATAATATAGAAAAACATAAAGAGAACTTATAAGCTTAAATGGGCAGTCTGGGTTGGTGATAGGCCCTTATCTGGTGACAGTGTCTATGTATCTATGTATCTAAACAATAATTTTCCTCCTAATAAATAGCATGATCTCTTTCATTCTCAAAAATAGCTCATTATATAGCAAGTCAATATTGCCTCCAGTTGGCATCAAATAAGATATTGGCTTGTAAACAGTGCTGAAATGCCTAAAGTTTATTGTAATTAATTGAAAAACATCTACATGTCTGTCATGTACAGTATTGTGTATTTTGATACAGGTTGTATATTGTATTTGCTATGCTTGTATTTATGTACATATTCTGTGTAACTATTTGTTTAAAACACTGGGACCCCACTGAAAATGAGCCTCGGCTCAACTGGGCTATCCTTTTCTGAATTTTCAGAATAAAATTTTTACTACCACTACGTGTTGTGAGAGAACAAAGCAAGTTAACACATGCCCTGGCTACATTATTATCAGACCTCAAATTTATTTACAGAAATTATGCACGATTACATTACTAATACTGTAAATTAAAACATTACTGTTCAGACCTCCTTACTGTTTAGATTTCTCATTCCAACCACAAACAATACATTTATGTTCCACAGCCTAGAGTTAGAGGTCCAAAACGCAAGAAAAATTCAACTGTTGTTCCCTATAAATTTCTTTCTCAGTTGTTTTGACTAACTTTTTTATAACTCTATATGGAACATAAGGAATCAGATAATTATACAGATGAATTTCTCACTCTTCTGGTTTATCAAGCAGTTAATTCATTAGATGAGGTCTTCCTTGCCAGAAGCTTGACTGTTTCTCCACCACACACACACACACACACACACCTACCTCAGTACTTGGCAGGCTCTTATCTGTTATGTTTGGAAGGCAGGCACAGCCCTTGCTGTCAAGAAACCTATATATTTAGTCTGGGTAGTTCACTGAAGACCTGGCATATGTCTGACACAGTACTTATCAGATAGTGTCTTAAAAGGTTAAAAAAAACAGTGTAAATCATTATACATTTGCTGGGAAAGGTTTGACATTTATGAGGTATGAATCTTTCTTGAAAGACAATACATACCAACTGAAGTTTAGTTGCAAAAAATATTTAAATGGTGGGTGTTACAGGTGCAAGTTGTTGCATTTCGAAGGGGGTAAACAAATCTCCAGTTTAATAGGCAACCAATACTTACCAAGCTGTTTCAGTTTCCTAATGACCATCTGATAAGCAGCTTAGAGTTATGTTTCCAACATTCTAAACAGAAAGGAGGGAGTATTTTTTAGTTGGCAAAGTGATTTATAGATGTGGAAGGATACATTGAAAAGTTCAAAACGTGTTCCACGATACTCCATTTTCAAGCTACAGACAGCAAGATGACTGTAGGCTCCGCCCACAGCCATAATAAATATTGGTTCTATGACATTTAGAACTGGTGTTGCGTGCAAGCTTTAAATTTGTTTGTGTAAATATACTAATGCACCAGTACCCTGAGCTACCTTTTCTTTTTGTTTTATTTTCAGATAACTTGACTCTGTAGGGCATGGCAGCCAATCAGAATCCTAGAATTATTCTTGTTATTGTATAGTAGTAGTAATAGTAGTAGTAGTAATAGCTTTTATTTGTAGTTAGGGGTGCCTTTCCCAGGAGGCTCAGGGCACCATTACAATAAGGACAGATAAGCGCAGGAATACAACAAAATCAACACATAATAATTAAATACAATTCATACAATAAGATAAATAATAAAACTAACTTATTATAGCTTGCCTTAAAATAACTTTCCCATGAATAATTAATTCAGCAAATAATAATATAAATAATAGACTGGGTGTCAGGATGGAACAGGGGAATTAATCCCCAAAGGCCTGTATAAATAAGAAGCTCTTTAGGCCACTTTTAAAGGCTTCAACTGAGGGTGCCTTGGGAAGGAATTCCACATGAGCGGGTCAGCTTCCTCAAAGGCCCAGTCACCCAAGGTTTTTAACCCTTGCCCTGGGTATTACAAGAAGGCCCTCCTCAGTGGAGTGGAGTGGAGAGGGCATGAAGACACATAAGGATGTAGGAGATCAGCCAGACAGCCTGGGCCCAACCCATGTAGGGCCTTGTAAACTAGCGATCCAACTTTTAAGGAGATCCACCACTTAATCAGTAGTAAATGTGTATCACACAATGCCAGGGAAACATGACACAATCTTAAAAGGCTGGTCAGCAACCTAGTGGCTGTGTTCTGCACCAGCTGCTGGTGCTGCAGCATACCTCCACTGACCCCAAGGTGCAGAGCATTGCAGAAGTCAAGCCTTGATGATACAAACATATGAACCAGTGTCACCAAGTCTCCAGGGGGATAAGAGATTTAACCCAGCTGGTGCCCCTTAGATGGTAAAAGCCAGTCTGGACTAGTGCTGATACCTGAGCCTCAAATGTCAGCCCCTCATCCAGAAAGACTCCCAGATTTTTCATCTTTGTGGTAGCCAGGAGCCCAGAAGAGCTGAGCTGAAGATCCTTCTCCTTTTTGATACCCACCACTCCCCCCCTTTGGCCTGACTTGATCACCAGCACTTTAGTCTTGTGCAGGGTGAGTCTTAACCAGCTCAATGATATCCAGTGTTAGATTTCAGCTAGGCATCTTTTAAGCACATTAACAGCATTTGGCATCTTGGGTGCAAAGGACAGATAGAGCTGAGTATCATCTGCATAAAAGTGAAAAGCAGTTCCATACTGCCTAATGATTCCCCCCAAGGGCAGCGTGAACATCACAAACAACACATGTAAAAGAACCAAGCCCTGGGGTATGCCACAGGGCAAAACCATTGGGGACAAGGAAACCTTTTCACCATCACCCTCTTGAGTCCTGTAACTGAGATGGGATGTAAACCAGCAGATGACTTTGTCAGTGAGCCCTACATAAGCCCTAAGCTGGTCCAATAACAGCTCATGGTTCACAGTGTCAAAGACTGACGAGAGATCCACAGAACAAGAATTGACCACTCTCCTCCATCTCTCACCCTGAGCAGGTCATTGTGTACCCTGACCAGTGCAGTTTCTCTGCTGTGTCTGGACCTAAAACCAGACTGGAGAGGCTTATAGATGTCAAAGGCAGTGAGGTGTGCCTCAAGCTGCAGCGCAACCACCTTCTCCATAACCTTACCCAAAAAGGGCAGGTTAGAGATTGGTCAGTAATTCATCAAGACACTCAGATCCAAAGACGGCTTTTTCAGAAGGGGCTTCACCAGAGCACCTTCCAATGCCTCTAGGAAGACCCCCTGACAGGGAACACTGGAATCTCCATGAACACCAGGTCCACCTGCTCAACGCAACTCACTAGTAATCGCATTGGACCTGGATCCAATTCACAGAACACTGGCCTCAGTTCTGAGGTCACCTCATTAACCTGTTCCACTGTCACCATTCCATTCTCTTCCCATGACCACCAAATGCATCTGAGACATGAAGGTTCAACCCTTCTAGGCTGTGATGGCCCCTTTAGTGAGATCCCAGCCTGGATGGAAGATGCACTGTCTGAGAAAAATCAAGCAAACTCCTCACATTTAGTGAGTGAATATGTTTTCACAAGCTCCAGACAGACCGGATGAAGAAACCTGTCCACAGTACAAAAAAGCTGATCTGGTCGATTCTTCCCAGCAGCAATCTCCCTAGACAGAGGCTTTGCCTTTTTCCAGGTGATTGCTTTTTGGTACTCACCACAGTCAGCAACCAAAGTCAGTTTGTCCTCTGGAGCTCCTCCAACAATACTCCAACCTCCACCCTTTTGCCTGTATCTTCCTTAGCTCACTGTCCTACTACGGTGAGCCAAGGTATGAAACCAGCAGAGAACCACAAGTAACAAGATGGCCATAGCCACATGGGTTACGGAGGAGCAGCTTGCTAAATGCGGGCATCAGTTTGCCTTTCCAGAACAAAGGAAAGAGATAAAATTCCCTAAATATTTTTATTAACCACAGGCCTAGAGTGCTTACTAATTGAAAGTAAAAGCAAGTTGTTTTGAGACAACTATATATGTTATGTACTGGTTTTAAACTGTTTGTGATACTATAATGACATTCATATCAAGTAATAATTTGACATTGCAAACTGTAACAGTCTGCGGCGGTTTGACTGCACTGGAAGGCTCCTCTGGGAGCTCCCAGAGGTAACATTTTCTTTTATTCTTTGGTGTTATAAGGACTTTTAGACACTGTAGTGACGTCTTTAGTGCTCTCGCACGTGCACAGACTTTTCAGACTTCCTTATGTAAACCAATCCATAGTTCTGCAGCAAAGGCTTGTACAATGACTTTTGGATATAAAGAAATATTTTTGTAAGTTCTCCACAAGTTGTATTTCAGGATGATAAGTAGCATACTCTACCATGATATTGCTCTCCCATATTTGTGTACTCAGCACCAAATGTTATTTTCAATGTATTTGTATACTTGAAATCAACACCACAAAAGTGTTAAAGAAGTACATTGCCAGACTGTAGTGGAAGTTGAAGTCCCCTATAGATGAAGGGATGTGTGCAGAAAGATGAAGAGGATGGAGAAAAGGTGAATATGGTCATGAGTTCTAGGGACGGGTGGGTGGCCTGGACAGATAGGGTAGGAAGGAGGGAGCAGGAATTGTGCTCTCTATTGGTAGCATTGAGGAACAGATCTGAGTGGAGAAAGGAGGTAAAAGGTGCAGTCATAACACAGAAATATAGAAGATGACAGCAGAAAAAGACCAATGGTCCATCCAATTTGCCCATGGGTCTCTATATAACCCTGTGACCCGGCATCAATCGGGGTCTTACCCCTCCCCAAGTTATCCTATTCCTTCCCCATCCTTGTTCCTGCCAGTGATGACTATCCCCTTCATTCTATCCCAAGCATATCTGAATCCACCCACAGTTCCAGCTGTCACCACCTCGGCCAGCAGGCATTTCCATGGTTCCATCACCCCTTCTGTAAAGTAATACTTTCTTACATCCTTCCTGAACCTTCCCCTGTCAGTTTCCAGTCATGCCCCCTTGTTATCGAATTGGTGTTCCTTATAAACATCTCCCCAGAGTCCACCGTGTTTATTCCTTTTAGGAATTTGAAAATCTCTGTCATATATTTCCCTCCCATCTAGTCTCCAGTGAATACATATTCAGCACCCTAAGTCACTCCTGGTAGGACTTCCCCTGCTGACCCTGAATCATCTTCGGTACCCTGTGCTGTACTGCCTCCAGCCTATCCTTGTCCTTTCTAAGGTGAGGGCTCCAAAACTGGACACAGTACTCTAGATGTGGTCTCACCAGGGACCTGTAGAGGGGCAGTATCACCTCCTTCCTTCTACTGTCAATTCCCCTCCCTACACATCCCAGCGGATATGTTATGAAATCTGGAAACTCGATATCCCAAGTTACACTACCCGGAGTCCGGCAGTCCAAAACATGGTTGCCCGACATCCCGAGGTGGAGTTTTTTTTTCTCTTTGGGAGGCAACACCTCTCTTATTTTTATATCTAACTCTGCCACAGGCAAGATTTCCATGTCGGGCAACTGTGTTTTGGTCTGCTGGACTCAGGGTAGTGAAACTTGGGATATCGAGTTTCTACATTTCAAAATACTTCCTATCCCAGCATCCTGTTAACCCTACTGCAAGCCCTGTCACACTGGCTAGCCTGCTTAAGTGTGTCACTAATAATGACTCCAAAGTCATGATCCTCTACCATAGCATTGACTTGTACCCCACCCATCCAGTATTCTGTCCTGGGACTCTTTTTCCCTAGATACATTACCTTGCCATTTTTGGCATCGAAATTCAACTGCTAGACCTTCTACCATCTCTCTAGCCTCTGCAGGTCCTCTTGTAGCTCTCTAATTGCTTCAGCACTGTCCACTAGTATGCAGAGCTTTGTGTCACCTACAAAGAGACCTAGCCTGCCCCTGATCCCCTCTCGAGTGTCACTGATGAACATGTTGAAAAGGACCGGACCCAAGACAGACCCCTGCAGAACCCCAATTGTGACCCCCCTCTCTTCTAATTTGATACTGTTTACCACTACCTGCTGCTGTCTCTCTTTTAGTCAATTCTCCACTCATCTGACTGTATCCCTAGCCACCCCAAGGTCCCCCAGGTTCTTCAGCGGGCATCTGTGAGGCACAGATTTGAAAGCCTTGCTGAAGTCAAAATACTGAAAATCCATGGTATGGCCTTTATCCAATTCCTTTGTGACTCAATCAAAAAAGACTATTACGTTTGTCTTACATGACCTCTCTGACACAAAATCATGCTGTTTACTATCCTGGAGATCATTACCCTCCAGATAGTCCACAAGGTCTACTTTGATTAGTGACTCCATCAGCTTTCCAACAATAGATGTGAGACTGATGGGTCTGTAGTTGCCTGCTTGTTTCACGTCCCCCCCCACCTTTATGAAGTGGAACCATGTCTGCCACCCTCCAGTCCCCTAGCGAGCTATTGAAAAGGCATGCTAGAGGTTCAACCAATTCATTTGCAAGTTCACTGGGTACCCTCAGATGGATCCCATCTGGGCCCAGGGCCTTATCTGTCTTGAGGGCTACTAGCCCCTTTCATACTCTATCCACAGTAAATGTTGGCTTCCCCTTCTCCTGGATCCCTTTTGTAGCCATTTTAATGCCACTCTCACATAGGCAACTGCTAGCCTCCATGATGAAGATGGAGCAAAAGTAGTCATTTAGAGCTGTAGCCTTTTGCTCATTGTCCTCTATCACATGGCCCCCATCCTTCAGTCTAACTACTCCCCCACCCCTCCTTCTTTTTTCACTTATATAGCAGAAAAAATGCTTTTCTCCACGCTTGACCCCCTCAGCTAATCACAGCTCTGTGTCTGCCTTTGCCTCTCTTATCATCTTCTTTGCCTCACTGGTCTTCTGGAAGTATTCTTTCCTTTCTGCATCCCCCTACCTCTTTTTCTATTTGTGGAAGGCTGTCCCTTTGGCATTTACTACTTCCCTGACTCTCGCTGAAAACCAATGTGGTTTCTTGAATTCATTTCTTTTAGTTGCTTTCCTCAGGCAAAGCTGAGAAGCTTCAAGAAAGGCCTCATTAATTAACCTCCATCTCTCCTCAACCCCCACCCCCCTCGTTCTCCCCTTTTAATTTATTTCAAACTATCTCTGAGTTTGTTGGAAGTTTGCTCCTCTAAAATCCCAGACCACTGTCCTAAACTGCATTTTCTCAGGCTCGAAGGCAACTTCAAATCAAACTGAATTATGGTCACTGTTTGCGAGCCACTCCCCAACTATTACTGGTTTAACTGAATCTGTGTTAGTGAGCACTACATCAAGAACAGCATCCTGTCTTGTGGGTTCCCTTACAAGTTGCACTATTAGGCAGTCTTGAAAGACCTCAAGCAAAGCTTGACTTCTTTTGCTTCTGGCTCCCGGAATGTCCCATTTTACACTGGGTAAGTTAAAGTTCCCCACATCACAACATCACCCTTTGCTGTTCCCCTTCTATTTCTTCACTGAGCTCTCTATCCTCTACCGCTCCTTGGCCTGGAGGTCTATAACATACCCCCAGGCATAGCCTTTTCCCAGATGCCACTGTAAGTTGAACCCACAGAATCTCAGTCTTCCCTGAGTTGCACCTATTATTCCCAATTTCCGATACCTCAATTCCCTCTCTGATATATTGTAGATGGCTATGCCACACCCCATCCCCACTCCCCTGTCCCTTCTCAGCAGTATGTATCCAGGCACAGTTATGTCCCAGTCATTCTTATCTGTAGCCTAAGTTTCTGTGATGGCCACGATATCAAGCTTGGATTCTGCCATCAACACCTGCAGTTCACCAGTTTTATTGCCTAGACTCCTGGCATTAAAACAGACCCCTTTCCAGCTATCTAGCAAGACTTTCTTGTTCTTCAACCGAACTTCTCTCTTATTCTTTCCTAGGCATATTTGGTTTGCAGCATCCTTAGCGTGCATACCTACTGTCAGTCTATCAGTCTGAACCTGAGTGCTGTTAGTCCACAGGCAAGGGGAAGGACTAGCTAGGATCCCTCTCCCTGCATCAGTTAGTATGGATCCCCCAGTGCTAGTCTCTTCTGCAGTTAGTTTAAACATCTAAGAAAGCCATCAAACTTTTGCCCCAGTGCATTGGTCCCCTCCCTTGTCAAATGAAGTCCATCCCATCTAAAATGACTCCTATCCCAAAAGTCCCCCCAGTCCTCTAAAACATTATACCCCTTCTCCTGACCCCATTCCTTAAGCAATATATTAAACTCCTCAATCTTTTGTCTTCCCTCCCCCTTTGCCCCAAACAGGGAAGACCTCAGAGAAGGCCAGGGAGGCCGAGCACACTGCCAATCTGTCCCCAGCCCCTGAAAAGTCTGCTTCACATCCTCCACTGACTGGTTGGCCAGATTGTTGGTGCCAAGGTGCACCAGAACACTCTCTCCCTCCCACTCCCTCTCCACCATCCTCCCTATATGGCTTAAATCCCTGCTGGCTGAGACACCTGGAAGGCATTTAACCATGCCCCGCCTAGATAACCCATCCCCCACTATCTTTTCCACCCCTCAGATCACAGAATCCCCGACAACCAGGAATTTCCTGATTTTTTCACACTTCAGAGCCACTGAGTTGTGCTGCCTTACTCTACTGATTGACTGTGAGTCTTCCCAAGTGAAGTCAGGTTCCTGGTCCCCTCCTAGGGGAGCAAAGCAGTTTACAATGATGTACACACATCACATTGAAGAACTTCTGAAAAAACTTTGCCAAAGGCTTGGCCTATTCTTCAGAGTAAAACACTTCCTATCCAGAGACTCTAAGTTGAGGTTGGTCCAGGCCACATTTCTTTCAGTTATTGACTATGCAGACTTCCTCTATAATCACTGCCCCATCTCCTATCTAAGCAAATTGGATATACTGTACCACAGAGCACTAAGGTTCATAACAGATCTTCCATTTAACACTCATCATTGCTCTCTCTATGCTGCAGTCGGATGGGCATCCCTACACCTCAGAAGGAACAGAAATGCTGCACTATGGATTTACAGAGCATTGTCTAAGAAACTTCCAAACTATATTTTAGACTGCTTCATACAGGCCACAGCTAGCTCCTATGCCCTAAGAAGCAACAACTTCATCATGCTAAAGGTACCTAAAGTCAACACCCGGCAAGGGAGGTCTGCAATCAGCTATTCTCTAGATATGGCATGGAATACTCTACAGAAGACCCTGAAGCTGACCAATCTTATACCTCTAGCATCCTTTAAACAGCTTTGCATAAGTCTCTTCTCAGAGAAATGCAACTGCTACCACAAGATCTAGTCTATTCACATTCCTAACCCTCCCCCTTCCAGACAAATATCATAATTGGCAATTCAGTACCCATTAATTATCTCCTCAGTTCTCCCTCCCAGGCAGCCCTCATATTATGGTACCTCAGTTCCCTATAACTCTACCTACATAGATCTTGCTACCCCTGACTATAACCTTCTCCCACTAACTCCTGACCCTTACCCCAACCCTAATTACTCCCTCATACCTCCTAGTATTAGCCCCAGCCCCTGTCGGATTCCCCTATACCCTCCCTTCCATGTCATTTACCAAAGGCTGTGATCACCATTTTCTCAGTTACTCAAACACTGTGTCTCCTTGTCTGCTTTAGCTTGCCATGGAATCTGAAATTTCAATTACCTTATATTTTACATGTCCTTGACTCCTCCATTGGGATATGTATATACTGTATTTTCTAGTGTATTTTTCATATATCCTACCTTGTCCTGTTATGTTTTAATCAACTTCTGTCTCTTGATTATTGTATATATAAGTGCTTTGAATGTATCTATTTATGCATATATAAGTGTTTTAAATGTATCTGTTTATGTACCAACTATTGAACCTTGACCTTATCAGGTCCATCTTGCAAATGAGCTCTGCTCAATGATGTTCGCCTGAATAAATAAAGATTTGATTGATTGATTGATTGATTGAATTGGTATGGGTTTGGCTAGGGCAGCTCCTTTCTGTCTGGCCTTGTTCTCCAGAGCCCTCCCCCTCACCACTACTCTCCATCCTCTTGTGCCAGTGGGCCCCTGCTACAGTGGAAGTGGGGGGGTGAACTCTAGCTGAGTTGGAGATGCTGCTTGGATATCTCCAGCCTTGCTGCCTCCAGTTGTGTCCTGAGCTCTGATATTGACCAGCAAATGGGGCAGCGCCCTCTCCTCCAGAGCACCATTTTGGAGATGAGTGCCCCACATCCGCTACAACTAACAATATCCATAATGTCTAGTAAGCAGTGGCTATGTTCAGTCCTATAACAGAATACCACAGAGAATGCAGTTAATATCTCCCCTAGCTGAGCCTACTCTACAGAGTTAGCTAGGATGCCTTGCCAGTAGCTAGGGTGTGTGGAAAAGAAGTAATCGTATGATTTAGATATTTTTCAGAAAGAATGCTTTTTATATCTGTGCTGTTACAAAACCTAAGGGAGTACCATTGCCACTGGACACAAGCAGCAGATATTAGCATCTGGCTGACCATGTTAAGGAGGGTCAACAGGCAACTGGGGCTGGTAGGGGCAGTACAGGCACTAGGACACCCAAGAAGCCAAGGATGAGGAAGGAAAAGGCAGGGTGGAGAAGCAAGAACATAGTAGTCATTACGGAATCCACAGTGAAGGCAGTTGGTGAGGAGAAGACATTGCTAAACCAGGTTTGCCTGCCTGTGTGGGGTGCAGGTGTAAAGAGTGCTATGCAGATCCAAGCAATTCAGCTTGGAGAGGAGCAGAATGTTTTATCCATGTTGGCATGAATAACATTGTGTGCACAAGTCCTGAAGCTAAGAGGAGGTTATTCTCAGAACTAGGGATGTTCATGAGGGAAGGGTATACAGGGTGATCTTCTTTGACATCTTTCCAGTCCTCGGGGCTAGTGACAAACAATCTCTAAAAGATTACAAAGACAAAAAAATAAAATTAAATACTTCTTTGAATGTCAAACAGTCCCTTCACAGATGGTCTCTTCGTGTACCTGTCAGCCATCTGTCTTTCCACACATTCAGTAGAAGATGTGTTTTTCTACTATATAAGAATTCAATAGTGTGCAGTGTTCCTCTAGTATAATGCCCCCCACATACAAATGACCAAATTCAACTGCAGCTGCTTGTCCACAGGAAGGGGAGGGTGGACATCATCCAGTACTCCCATCAGGAAATCAACAAAGTTGACAATCATCATGGCTTAGCTTGCCTGGTGCAGACCTATAGAGGAAGCAACATAGACCTTCTTGGTCACATGGTCAAGCTTCTTAGATACTTTGTTGGGGGACTTGTCCATATCCTCTTGACCCCCCAACTTCTAGAAGGCTAAAGCTGCAACCAGAACCTCAGCTTAGGGATAGTCTGAGAATCCTGAAAAGGGACCCCATTGGGAACACATATCTGGGGACCATACAGGAGGAGGGTGCCAGGCTGGATGCTGGGTACTGCCAGAACTCCAGGGCCAGTCCCAAAATGTCCTCAGTCATGGGAAAGGTGACTCCCAGGGAATTGCTCTTGTCCAGGATATCAGTAACGGGGTACTTAGCCCACTTCTTGGCTGGCTCCCTAGGACACATTCATGGATTCCGACATCAATCAGGGAAGAGCCCCAAATGACACTGGCCCATGGCTGGTGGTCATCTCTGCAACTGCAGCTGGTCCAAGGTATGCATCCTCAATGACAGCATGAACAATCCATCTGAGTCATCTGCGGACTCCTCAAAAACAGCCATGACCATTTGTCACTGTGGACCACCTGAGTGTCTTCTGAATGAGTGATTTCCATTGACATCCAACCTGGCAAGCCGACTTCAGTATGGGAGTCCATGGATGGAGTGCCCTCCAAAGGCTGCAGGGGAGGCAACTTCCCCCACAAGAGTGGAGAGACAGATACTGGCGATATCTGTCAAGGGTGGACAGACATGGGCATGAATGGCACCTCCCAGTCAACCACTGGAGTAGGGGGCCAGAGCCCTACCAAGCCCTGCAATGGTCCACTGCCAGAAGAGTTCCTAGTAGTGCCACCACAGTGTCTCTCCTCGTGCAAGGATGAGAAGGTAGAGGAACATCGATGGCAGCACCTCTCAGTCAAGCGGGATTGAGAGTGTGAGCAGTGCCTCAGTCACGACCTCCACCACCGACCGAAGGCCAATGCTGAGGAGAAGTCACCGGTGGGTCAGTATAGATCATATGCTGAGGTGCATGGACATGCACTGGCTTTGGCAGCATGACCACCGGTGGAGGCTGATCTTGAATGGAACCAGGTGGGGCACTGACCGGTCCGTGTCTGCCTGAGTGAGGAATGGGAAAACTAGGGTCTTAAAGACGGACTCCTCATCAATCATCTCCAACAACTGGTTGATGTGGTCAGCACAAATCTCAACTGCCTGATTGGCTGGTGTCAAGGTTGACAAGCCCAAAGGGGGAACCATAGAGCTGTCCATCAAGCCCCTGACCACATTCAACTTGACCAGAGTCGAGCAGTTGTGGGAGTCGAGGGAGCGGGAGGACCTCTATCTCTCCCAGTCCCACAACTGGTGCCAGCAGCACTTGTACTTCTTATTGTGGTGGACAGGGCTCTCCCTATAGGCCTGCAGGGACCTGCACATCTCCTAAAAGTTTCCTAGTGAAGAACCCCAGCCAGAAGCAGCACCAAGTCTGACAAGGTATCCACTGTGGTAGCTGCTGCTGCTTCTTCCATAGCCTCAAGCTGAGCTGCTGACCCACCACAGCGAAGACCAACTTGTGACCTTCTGGCCAGAGCTTCAGACCCCTGTTGGCCAGCCAGCCAAGAAGAAGTCACGCTGAACAATCCCACAGAGATAAAGGAGGCATTGTCTCACACAGGCCACAGCCAGCTACATCATGTGCAGACCCAAAGCAGTGGCTGAGGGTTCTAGTCAGATATACCTCTATATGTTGCCACATTAAATACTTGAAAAACTTTAATTTCACCTGAATATTTATTTCTTCAAATCCATGAGTGCAGAGCTACCTATTTTGATTTCCTAAGCAGTAGAGGAAAGACATGTGTGGGTCCGTCTTTGACATTTTCTGATGCAGAACTTGAAGCTGCAAACAGACTTCACTTCCTCTGAGTCCATCTTCCATTGATGAGACAGAGCCAGAAGGAAGGAGAGAAGAAGCAGTTGAAGAATAATCATAGTTTGTATTACTAAACTGAGAAAATCGCCAATGGTCCGCTTGTTAGCCTACAATGCTGCAGAGCTGCAAAGGAAGAGACTGTACACTTCGAGCGGAAAGGAAGATCTGACATCATGGGGTGGAGCTGGAGGATATGCCACCCAGGTAGTGGGAGGAGCTTCACTTAAAGATGTTCCAATGAATCAGCAATTCTGGTGGAACTGCCAGCATGTGGATAGTAAACTATATCCATGCACCTGGAACTACTACTTAATATGTCAAGCAAAATGAAGTAATGTAAATAATATGAATACAATTATTGCAATACTTTATACTGTATATAAAGCTTAATTAAGCAATCATGCATGACAAGGTGTGTGTCGCACTGGGATAATGTCACTCCTTAGGTGGTTGAGCACAAGGCCGCAGGTCAAGTGCATCCAACACCCCCAGAAGTGACATTTTTCCAGATGACACACATTCTGGAGTGCATTATTGATATTATGCAATAGCTCATCTACATACAGAATAAAAAAATAGTATAAATAAGGTTTTACAATAGTTGTTTTTTAATTTTTCAGTGTGAAAGAATATTGTTTTAGAAAAGAGTTCCTTGTACTGTTTCTCCACTAGGTGGAGCTGTTATCTGTCTGTTGTTCTCACTGTGTGTTCACGTTGTGACTCTCTCTCTCTCATCTCTCCCCACCCCATGTCCAGTTCCACACAGTCTTGGTTGTTCTCTCCCTCCCTCACTCCCCCAACCCCCACCCCGTGCAATTCATTGTTTCTTCCTATATTGTTCACTGAGATAAACGTAGAAGACACCACCAAATTTTAAAACTGAAGATCGCAACTGACCGCTAGTGTAGAGCACAAGGGATCATGGGACATCTGGGATTAGAGGATGTCTTTAGAAGTGCAGAGGTACATTTTACTTTAGTTCTGCTATCAAAGGATGTTTCTGTTTCTTTAACTGTTGCTGATTTTTTTGTGAGGAGATGGCAAGTAGAAGATAGACTGCAGAGAGCGAGCAGTCAGGGAACTGGGCAGTCAAGGAGCATGCTGTTGTTTTCATAAAACACTTACTCACTTATTTTTTTAACTGTGGCAAATAAAAAATTAATAAAGGAAAGTAAATCATTTCAAAAAGGGATTTTGTGCTTTTTGGGGGCACACTGACTTGGTAGGAGGGAGTTTTTTTTCATTTTACAAATTAGGGTGTACTAATCTGTGGTACTTGAAAATGTGATAAGGTCATCTGGCTGTTTGACCTTGATACTGTGATTTTGAGCTGGGATACCATCAATCTACAATGTGGCCATTGATGATCAGATTTGTGGAAATCTTTTCTGCTATTGCACAGTAAATATTTATATATTGTTTTGAAAACTGAGTTATGTGCAGTTATTAGAATAAATGCAATCAGGCAAGTGGTGAAAAGTTATTCTGATGACCTGAAAAAATATATGAGTCAAAGCTGGCTGCTTGGCTGGGGGTAAGTGGAGATGTACTGCACACCGATCAAACACAGAAAAGATGACATTACTGGATGATGAAGTGGGCAAAATCATTCAATTATTTATTAAAATAACAAAATAGGCAGGGAGGAGGTTGAGTTTAGGGAGAAAAAACAGAAGTCTAGCCAAGGCAAAGGTCCAACAGGGGTATCCATTGTTATGATTCTGAAAAATAAAATGAATACAACACTATCAGTTATCACTCTGTCTTATATTGAACAGTATGAATATATTGTGTAATGTTTATGCACTGAGAAGTGCAGTAATAAACACATACGTCTGTCACTCTTGCCAGCCACCACGTCTCATAATACAGACCTCATGATACCATTGTTATTGATCTGGTAAAACACAAGCAAAAGGAAAACAGTAGACACAGCGTGTTTACTATAATGTACTGTATGACTATTTGTTGCTTTAATACAATTCAGTACATATATACAAAATGATCAACAATGGGCCAGGACCAGCCCTGCTCATCAGGCTACAGGGTCAGCATGAAAGGGAGAAGGGTGCCATCCACCAGGACCAGGTGCTGCACATGGGTGCAGTGCTCCAGCAGAAACCCTGCACACAGCTCCCTGAGGACAATGCAGAGCTCTTGGATGTCCCCTGAAATAATAAAAACGTGAAGTGGAAGGGTTCAGTGATGGTTTATAAAGGTGTCTGTTCAAGAACAGTAAATTATTTATTGGATTGTGTGTGTTAAGGACTCAGTTTTTAATAAAAAATAAAAATAGTATTTAATGAAAGAGCATTCAGGTGTGGCAGCCATGTTTGCAGAACTTGGTACTAACCAGCAACAGTATTTGGGAACTGCGCCACATGGGAAAATCACAGTCATACTCACGGGCCATAGTCAGCCAGACAACTGAGCATAAGAAACTAGAGGTCATTGTCAAAATAAAAACTAACATAGAGTCCTAAACACTCACAAGCCAATAATTTACAGACACCAACAAAAGTACGTACACAAATGTACAGACATAGAATAAAAACAAGTATTGCTCAGGTGCAGTTTCTACCAGACAGATGAGATTATGATGTCATCAAATGAGATTTCAGCATCATAATGAATTCTCATCTGATGATGTCTGTGATCTCGTAGGCATAGAAGTGCAGTAGTGGTGGGAGAGACTCATTTACCCCTCGAGACTCATCAATCCTGTGTTGGGGAGATGCGTGGTGCACACAGGCCCCGATCATCTCCATTCCTGTCAGCACCCAAGATATGAAATCTTGTCCGCTGGTTTTACTGTCTGGCAAAAACTGCACCTGCTCCAACTATATTTGCTGTCAGAGAACTGCAGCAGAAAGGTGTGAGTTTGGAGATCACAGTCTAAAATGGGTTGCACCAAAAGCCACAGTCACCATACCCAAGATTCTGGATGTCCCAGAGGCTCCCACTGCCATCTGAACTTGTGCAGGATTAGTGAGGGTAACGGCACCTAGAGAACCGGGCCTGGAACATAATAAATCCCCCACTGGTGAGTAGCCACATTTTACAGATATTACTATAACACCTGTAACAGTACGTACACAGTCCAATGGAGATGTCTGCAGGGAAACGTAGGCATGACACCTGTTCTGTTTTCTATCACTCCAGGGCTACAGGGGTTGCAAAACAGCCATTCGCTTGTGGCAGCAGGTGACTGATGTTTTCCAGCATGGACACCAGGGGCCAGCGGGATGCAACCAGTCTCTCCTGCCATGACCCATGAGGGTCAATGGTACAGGGACTGACAGAGGTGCAAATGGTCATTTGTCATCCTATCCCAAGTGAGTACTCTCCCACTGATGTGCACAAAGAAAGTACTGTACAGCATACAGCAGGTGTACTGTTTTGCACTATACAAATACACAGGAACTTCTAGTATGATTCCTATCTTGTATATAGTATTTCAGACACCATCTAGAAAGGACACAACTCCTGCTTCCCTCTTCAGAAGTTTGCAGGAGCAGCAGGCAAGTGTGGCAATGCAATAGTTTAACTCCCACCTGAGCTCCTTGTATTCCTTTTATAATGCATTCCTTAATTTCTCATATAGAAATGTACTGCAGTGGAGTCAGAGCATGAATGGGCAAACTGGCTGGGCCAAGTGGTCCTTATCTGATGTAAAAATGTTATGCTTCTATGACCTCTTATACAGCCAAGAGGTCTTCACGTGCTACACACTGAGAGTGGCCCCACAGCATTCTGTATTCTTTTTCTATTTCAAATCTTAAATTGGCATCAAGTGTTACTACCGACAAGTGGTAGTATCACAAGTAATTCGAAATTAATTGCCATTCACTGTTAAGCCATACCTTATGACTTTACTCAATTTCTGAACAATGAGAACAGTTTGTAAATGTACATGTAACCTCCCCCTACCGGCCCCGCTTATTCAACTAGCAGGGCTGCTCCTCTCACACATGGCACCAATGAGAGGGCTGGGGGTAGTCACTATGAACAGTTCTGTGAACCCATACTTCTACATCATAGCCTGCCATCCTCAGACAGGCAAACCAAGTGTGGCAACTACCTGGCTCACACCTGGGGGACCATTTAGCATGGCTATTAACCTGGGTCCCTGGGAGAAAATGTTTGCTCAGGACTATGCTAGGTTTGCACTGCTGGACAGGGGCACCGAAGTAAATCCAGACTCTGGAAGCAATAACTGTACTGTCCAAACCAGGTTGGGATTGTAGAGTGTGGCTTTTATTCACATACACAGAGAATACAACAAAGCGAAGATGGACCCCCACAGGGCTACTGCCACTGATAATGCAGATTACTGAGGTACAGAGCGCACACACAGTGAACCCTAAGGTTCTGAGTGGATTGGCACACATGGCCCTCGACTTAACACCCTCGGCCAGTACTAGGAGACTTTCCCATACTGCATGAGGAATTACAGGTGGCTCCCTCGCCCACCAACTGAGCACACTCAGGCTCACTTAAAATCCAAAATCCCACGTCTGGGTATTTTCTTCAGGCATTGGCCAAGTGCACTGAGAGAAAATAAAGGTGCCCAAACTGAACTCGGAGAGGTAAACATGGTTACTCCAGATGGGAGGTCTCCCACCTTTTGCTTCCAAATTTATACTCGGCCATTCATCTGGTTAATAACACCTTTCTCTGAAACACTCTGGTAGATGCTATCTTGAAATGTCTTGCACATTTAACATTCTACTTCTCACACCTCGGAGGTGTCATGAAATTAAAAGTTCTGTACATGGCTATGTCTTTACTCTAGACCCCCACTTTTGCCTATGCTTTTAAATTGGACACAAACTAAAAGTACTGTGTGACATAGACAGCCAGTTCTGAGTGCTGGATAATATTTTTTTATATAAAATGCATTATGACTGTCTCTGCTAAAAATCAAATGCTCTAGGAATGACCACTCTCATCCCCCCCCCTCAGATTTTAAGTGACAGATGCAGGCCAAGAGAACTGCTGACAGCATTGTATCACACACTCAGTCTTTTTAGAGACAATGGCCCAGATATTCAAAAGGGTTGCGCATGGCGCAACAAACCCACTGATGCGCCCCGGTGCGATATTTAAAAGGGAAAAGTGCACCTGCATAAATCCATGCGTCAAGGATCAGTAATGTATGCAGGCACAGGTGGGGCTGCCCATGCATAAACTGCACAGTCCGATATTCAGCCGGATGTGCAGAGTATCTGCAGGTGCAACCCTACCTGCGCCTGCACAACTTTACGCCAAAAAAAAAGGATCAAGTCGAGGGCCAACCACAGGTGAGCTGCCGCATTGCAGGGCACAACACAGCAGCTGCCACCTGTGGGTGGCCCTCCATTCATTCCCGCCGCACCTGGCGGTGCCCACCCATGCCCCAATCGTGGGCTGAAATTGCCCCCAGCCGATCGTGGGCATTAAGGTATTCTCCCCCTTGGCCTGATCGCAGGCATTAAGTCATCCCCTCTTGGCCCGATCGTGGGCATTGTCATCCCCTCTTAGCCTCGACGGGCAGTTGTCATCCCCTTAGCCCAATCACGGGCAGTTGTCACCCCCAAAGTCCAAGATCCCTGGAGGTCCAATGCACCGCAATCTGGCTTCTCGAGTCCACTGGACCACTAGGGATCTTGGACTTTGGGGGGTGACTTAATGTCTGTGATCGGGCTAAGGGGGATGACTTAATGCTCGTGGATCGGGCTAAGGGGGATGACTTAATGCCCGCAATCAGGCTAGGGGGGAGAATACCTTAATGCCTACGTATTGGGCTGGGGGAGAATACCTTAATGCCCGCGATCAGGCTGCAGGGGGAGAATACCTTAATGCCCGTGATCGGGCTAAGGGGGGGAGACTAACTTAATGCCCGCGATCAGGCTGCAGGGGGCGTCGGTCCCCCACAGCTGCTGCCTGGCAGGGCGCTAGGTGCAAGTCATCAGGGATCGGTGCACCTGCATGCTAATGGCATGCAAATGGGGCTGTAATTAGATGCAAATGGCCTCCCGTGCACCTTGCATAAATTATGGCCCCATTTGCATGTCACTTTTTGAATATCGCAGGTGCTGCACATGGCGCAATGGAACTTGCGCCACCGCATCTGAATGCTCCACTCTGACCACTTGCAGTGGGTATGCGGTTCCACTGCACCATGCACGATGGAAATTAATATTGAGGAGGCGATATTCAAAGAAGTTGCTCAATAGCGCAACTCCGTTGAATATCACCCTGGCCACACCCCTGCGCAACTTTTTTTTAGCAGCACAGGGGCTTGCGCCACAGAATGGTGCAGTTTGAATATCTGGGCCAATGTGTTACTGGAAGACTTTTATTAAGGATCCTGTTTCTCTGAGCTAATTTCAGAGTTGTTAAGTTAATTTTGTTAAGAGAGAAATCATAAACTAGGTTTATGACATTAAAATAAGGGAAGCTAGGATGTTTCATAGAGATGTAAGGTTGTAAATGACCCTATGAAGCCTGTGTGAAGAGGGTACAGCATGAGATCAAAAGAGGTGTCATTGAAACTTGAGTTATGCTAAGGTTGCAGAATTAATACATCCTGTATAGCTGTATAGTATAGATTACTAAAATTACATCCTGTGGTTGTATAAAAATATATTTTTGTTAGATATTTGACAAGAGGAGGGGCTGGATGACTTCATCCAAAAGGGGTTAGCCAATACTGCTTGAAAGGATTATTCTCTTTCACTATAGAGATTCACTTTTTATCTGACACTGACTAAGGAAACATCTGAGCACTGAAAACAGGTCTTTAGAAAGCTAGACAAAATCTAAATATAGTTGTAGGAATTGCACTGTTTTAAACCTTGTTTTCTTTTAAAGATTTGTATGTCTTTTGATATACGAGTTCTGTATTGTATGTTTGATGTATTATTATATATTTTAGTAAAAACTCTAATTTTAGAGCAAACCTGGTCTGTTTTTGAATTGCTTTCCTTTGCTAAGAAATATTTATGGTTCAGCAGACATAAGCTTGTATGGTGGTACCAAACTGGAAACAGAAGCATTTTAAATCTGAGGTCTTTATTAAGTTTTAAATGTTCATCTCTGAATACCTGGTTAGGTGCCTGTAGGCAAGGATATCTGGCCCCCCAAAGACAGATATATTTGAGCCTGTGCATTGGGTATGCTAGCAAGAGGTTAACAGTTTGAATCCCTCCAGAACTGAGACCAAAGGTTGATCCGAACTCACAAAAACTGACAAGAGGGTTACCTTGTCTGTTACACTGTTTACAAGCCTGCGCTCAGAGGTCGGCACTTTGGGAGTAGAGGGCCTGACCTGCTGAGTGAATCTGTGACAGATTGGTTGGCAGCGGTGGCATAATTTTGGTATCACAAGATTTATTGTTCTGTCAGCTGAGACCGTAAGCTCTCTTGCAAAGAAAGAAAAAGACAGAGTTTTATTTTAAAAAGAAAACAGAACTATATATCACTTGGTATACAGTCAAGTTCCTACCTATTTTTTTTTTCTAAAGTGCAAAGTCTGAATAGCAGTAGTTAGGAAAGATGGCGTCCTACTACAGCAGGCACACTGTAGAACAGTTAAAACAGTTGTGTGAGGACAAAGGAGTCCTGTTAGAGGTGAAAGCCAGTAAGCAGAACCTCATAGAAGCCCTGATGGTAGCAGATACCCAGAGCAGGGAGTCACAGACTGTGACTGAAAGGGACCAGACCTCGAGTGTGGCAGAACTAGTGGCCAGTGAGGGGTCCCGAGCCGATGAGAAGGACAGCAAGGCCACTGTCAGTGAAGGGCCACAGCAGCAGGGGAAGGTCACCAGTATCCTGAATCCAGAGGTACTCAAGCTGCAAATTGAGTTGTGGAGGATAGAACTGGAGGCAGAGCAACAACAGAGAAAGGCAGACCGTGAGGCAGAGCGAGAATGCAGAGAGGCAGAGCAACAACAGAGGGAGGCAGATCGTGAGGAGCACGAGCACCAGCGAGATGCAGAGGAGAAGAGAGAATGAGAACGCTGAGATGCAGACCGTGAGGAGCAGGAGCACCAGAGGCAACACCCGCTGGGGAAGATGCGACTCCAACCAGCAGCACCAGAGCAGGTAAGTGGCTTGGGTTTAACTGGGACTGCCAGACTGGGTCACAAATTGAACTCTAAATTAATAGCTGAGTTTAAGGACAGGGAGGCTATAGATGCCTTTTTAAATTCTTTTGAAAAAGTTTGTATTCAGGCTAAAATTCCTAGAAAGTCCTGGAGCTTCCAGCTATCCCTGCTACTTACCGGAAAAGCTCGGGATGCATTGGGTCACAAGGACAATAAAGACAGTGATGATTACAGCAAGTTAAAAGCTGCACTACTAAAAAAGTTTGAATTAACTGCTGAATCATACAGAGCTAAATTCCGTAAGCTCAGGAGAAGCCCTGATATGAGCTATGAGGAGCTAGCCAGAAACAACGTCAGTTTTTAAAACATTGGTGGGAAGGAATTGAGGCAAACACTGTTGATAAAATTGAAAATGTGATTTTATTAGAACAGTTTTGTTGGGCATGCCCAGCAGAGTTAAAAACCTGGCTAGAGGACTGAGATCCAAAAACAGTGCAAGAGGCTGCTGAACTCTCGGACCTCTATGCCAAGAGCAAACCTGCTCTGAAAGTGCGCCTTCAGGACAGCTAAAACTCTCACTGCCCCCACCGAAACCAGTTAGCCCCAGGTTTCAAAGAAAAAGATTTCTCTGAAGTAAGAAATGTTTGTTGGTTATGTAAAGAAACTGGGCACATTGCCAGACAGTGTCCAAGAAGGGCAAGCAATAATACGCAAAGTAGTACCAGAAAGGAAGTGGGTTGTTTGTGTGTTCCTGGGAGCATGCCAGTGAACATGAGAGAACACACGCACCCAGTCATGGTAAATGGCGTACAGATGCAGGGGTTAAGGGACACAGAGGCATCCCTGACAGTGGAGAAAGGGGATCTAGTACAGCCTGGTCAGCTTTTCCCAAACAAATACATGACTGTACAGGACTTTGCGGGTGAAGCAAAAACATTGCCAGTGGCCAGTGTTCTCCTGGACTGGGGTGAAACAGGGGGAACTGTGCAACAGGTGGCTATAGCATAACGTTAGCAGTAGATGTGATCCTGGGTAACAATTTCCAACAGGGGATGGTATGTGCAGTTACCCGTAGTCAAGCGGCAATGGAAAATAACAGTTCTCTGAACCCCACAGAAACCAGTGTGGAAACCACGGAGAGGCTGGTTCGCAAGCCTGTGTCTCCAGATGGGGAGACTGATAAAAAGGGGGTAGAAATGTCCCTGGTAGCGAGTGACCACACAGCTACAGAAGGCTACTCTGAAGAGGGAAGGGTGACCAATTGTCAGAGGGTTAGGATTGACAGTGATCCTGAGGGCCCTGACGCTAGTGCTAGGGACCCTAGTTTAGCGACTGAAGGGGACGTGTCCCATGCCTTGGGACTGTGTGAGGGGTTTCCAGCTGCTCAGAGGAGTGACCCTAGTTTGGAGAAGCTGAGGGCTTGGGCAGACTCTGAGGGCAAACAGGGAGGTGACGGCAGACATAAGGTTTATTGGGAAAATGGACTTATGTATACACAGGCAGTACAGACAGAGGGAGGGATGCTAGGCAGGCAGCTTGTCATTCCCCAGGGGTATCGTGAGCAGTTGCTCAAAATTACTCATGATATTCCCTTGTCTGGTCATCTGGGAATCGCACGAACTACGCAGCGGTTGGCCCAGAATTTCTACTGGCCTAACTTCACCCAGCAGGTGAAGGAGTATTGTAGGTCTTGTCACCGGTGCCAAGAAATAGGGAAGGTGGGCAAGAAATCCCAAGCTGCCCTGATCCCCTTGCCCATAGTGGAGGAGCTATTCCAGTGGGTGGGAATGGATAATGTGGGGCCTTTAAATACCACCAGCTCCTCAGGGAAGAGAACCATCCTGACTGTGGTGGATTATGCCACCCGGTATCCAGAGGCAGTCTCCCTATCCTCACTGAGGACAGACAAAGTGGCAGATGCCTTACTTGGGATTTCCTCCCGTGTTGGGTTTCCACAGGAGGTAATCACCAATCGAGGGGGGTTCCTTCATATCAGACCTGATGAAGTATTTATGGGAGAAGTGTGGGATGGTGCAGAGATGCACGACACCGTATCACCCACAAGCCAATGGGCTTGTGGAACGATTCAATGGTACCCTAAAGTCAATGCTCCGGGCGTTTTCTGAACAGCACAGGAGGGACTGGGAGAAATACCTTCCCCACCTGTTTTTTGTATACAGGGAGGTGCCCCAAGATTCGACAGGATTTTCCCCCTTCAAACTCTTATATGAACGCCGGGTACGTGGACCCCTAGACTTGATCTGGGAGGACTGGGAAGGCAAGCACGCCACCCAGGGAACTCCCATTGTGGATTATGTCCTTAGGTTTAGGGAAAGGCTGAAGGAACTTATGGGACAGCCCAGAGCAACCTGGCAGCTGCCCAACAGAGACAAAAGGTGTGGTATGACCGCAGAGCCAGAGCTCGATCGTACATGGTGGGTCAGGAAGTCATGGTCCTTATTCCGGTCCAGAAAGACAAGCTGCAAGCTGAGTGGGCAGGACCGTACAAAGTGGTCAGGAAGGTAAATGACGTAAACTACATTGTGGAGTTACCTGACCATAGACAGACAGAAAGGATGTACCATGTCAACATGATGAAGCCATATGCAAGTAGGGCTGATGTGGTATTCGCAGTGTTTAGTCATGGGGAGGGGATGGATGAAGGACCCCCTTCTGGACTTGTTGGAAGAAAATAAGTGGGAGTCCTCTGTGGAGGCAGTAAAATTGTCTCCCCAGCTGACCCCGGGCCAGATCCAGAAAGTGAGGGAGGTTTCAGCAGACTTTGCCCCCTTGTTTAGTGCCAAGCCTGGACTAACCCCCTTAGCAACACATGATGTGGAGACAGGGACACAGATGCCCATACGGCAGACAGCATATCGGTGTCAGACGCTGTCCAAAAGGACATTAGGAGGGAAGTGGAGGAGATGCTGGATTTAGGGATAATCCAGATATCCTACAGTCCCTGGGCCTCACCCATAGTCCTTGTGCCCAAGCCAGATGGCTCAACTCGTTTCTGTGTGGACTGTCGTGGACTGAATGCAGTCACGATGTCCAACGCCCACCCGATGCCCTAGATGGATGAACTCCTGGACAAGTTGGGAAGGGCGACCTACCTTATGACTATTGACCTAACCAAGGGGTATTGGCAGGTAGAATTGACAGACAGAGCTAGGGAAAGGTCGGCCTTCATCACTCCGATAGGCTTATTTGAGTTTAAAGTAATGTCTTTCGGAATGAAGAACACCCCAGCCACTTTCCAAAGGTTGGTGAACCAGGTGTTGAATGGTGCTGAGGAGTACGCCGTAGCGTACCTGGATGACACTGCCATCTTCAGTACCAGCTGGGAGGAACACCTTTCACACCTTAGGGAAGTGCTGGGCAGGATACAGAGGGCCAGGCTCACTGTCAAATCCGAGAAGTGTTAAGTGGCCATGGGGGAAATGGCATACCTCGGGCATGTGGTAGGCTGGGGACAGCTCTGTCCTAAAGAAATAAAGATAGAGGTGATTCAGGTGTGGCTCAGACCTGAAACCCAGAAGCAGGTCAGGAGCTTTCTAGGGACATCAGGATAATACAGAAAGTTTGTACCTAATTACAGTGCCCTGGCTGCTCCCCTATCTGACCTGACAAAAAAAAGATGCCAAAGAAAATTACTTGGGGCCCAGCCTGTGAGGAAACCTTTACCAGACTGAAGGAGGCACTGTGAAGTGCTCCTGTTTTGACAAGTCTGGACTATAGCAAAACATTTATAGTTCAGACGGATGCCTCAGACAGGGGTATTGGGGCAGTACTTAGCCAGACGTCTAGCCAAGGGACAGATTACCCAGTTTTGTGCCTGAGCAGAAAGCTGCTCCCCAGGGAGCAAGCGTACTCCACGGTGGAAAAGGAGTGTCTTGCCATAGTGTGTGCCCTGAAGAAATTAGAGCCATACTTGTATGGGCAGCATTTTGTGGTGCAGACTGACCACAACCCCCTGGTTTGGCTGACACAGATGGGAAGGAGCAATTGGAGACTGCTAAGATGGAGTCTTGCTTTGCAAGGATATGATCTGACAATCATACATAGGGCAGGCATTAAGAATCAGAACGCAGATGGGCTGTCTAGGGTCTTTGAGGAGTGAACTGATTTGGGAAGCTCATCCCATGTAGGGGATAGATCCCCCAAATTCAGTCTAGGTGGGGAGGAGTGTGACGTAGACAGCCAGTTCTGAGTGCTGGATAATATTTTTTTATATAAAATGTATTATGACTGTCTCTGCTAAAAATCAAATGCTCTAGGAATGACCTCTCTCATCCCCCCCCCCGAGATTTTAGCTGACAGATGCAGGCCAAGAGAACTGCTGACAGCATTGTATCACACACTCAGGCCCAGATATTCAAACTGCGCCAGGCTGTGGTGCAAGCTTGGGCACAGCTCAGCTTGGCTGTGCAGGGGTGTGGCTTGGGTGATATTCAAAGGAGCTGCGCCATGGCTCAGTAGCTTTGAATATTGCACCCTGGCCACCCACTGTGCATGGTGCAGTGGCACTGCACCACCGCAAGTGGCCAGAGTGGAGCATGGAGATATGCTAGCGCAAGTGCCGTTGCACCATTCACAGCACCCGCGATATTCAAAAGGTGACATGCCAATGGAGCCATAATTTATGCAAGGCGCACATGGGGCCATTTGCATGTAATTATGGCCCCATTTGCATCCCATTTGCATGCAGGTGCACTGATCCCCGATGACTTGCGCCTGGTGCCTTGCCAGGGAACAGCCGTCGGGGACCGACACCCCCTGCAGCCCGATCGTGGGCATATGTTTAAAAATAAAGTCCCCGTCCTATATCCCTGGTGGTCCAGTGGACCGCTATGTGCCCGATCGCGGGCATCTGTTATAATAAAAAAAAACCCGGTCAATATCCCTGGTGGTCCAGTGGACCGAATGCTGCCCAATTGCGGGCATCTGTTTAAATAACCCCCCCCGGCCAATATCCCTTCACATATCTGGAATGTGTAGTACGGTAGGGGCTGCATGCCCATTGGCTCACGCTGTGAACCAATGGGTGTGCAGCCCTACCAAGGTGTCAGTCAGTGGGCAGGCAGGTGCTGCCACCCTGCCAGCTGACCGGGGAGCAGGGTGGTGGGGCCCAGTGGGTGGGTGGGAAGGGGTACCCTAGACCACCAGGGTAATAGGACATTTTCTGTTATACAGATGCCTGCAATCGGGCAGCATTCGGTCCATTGGACCACCAGGGATATTGGCCGGGTTTTTTTTTTATTATAACAGATGCCCGCGATCTGGCACATAGTGGTCCACTGGACCACCAGGGATATTGGACAAGGATGTATATTGTGACAGATGCCCGCGATCGGGCAGAGGGCGGTCCACTGGACCACTAGGGATATAGGACGAGGAATTTATTTTTAAACATATGCCCATGATCAGGCATTGGGGGGACGCTGCCAGGTGCAGCCGAACTTCCGGTGCCACCACAGGTGGCAGCTGCATGTTGCGCCATGCAATGCGGCAGCTCACCTGTCAGTGGCCATCCCAGTGTTCCTTTTTTTGGCTTAACTTTGTGCTGGTGCAGGTAGGGGTTGCGCATGCATGGCTCTGCACATCCGGGCTGAATATCGGGCTGTGCAGTTGTGCATGGGCATACCTCCTACCTGTGCTGCACTTCACCACTGATGTGCTCAGCGCCAGGGTTTGTGCCATGCACTTTCCTTTTTGAATACCGCGCGGGCTGTCACCAGTGGAGCGCATGGTGCAACACTGTTGCGCCATGCGCAACCCTTTTGAATATCTGGGCCTCAGTCTTTTTAGAGACAATGTGTTACTAGATGACTGTTATTAAGGATCCTGTTTCTCTGAGCTAATTACAGAGTTGTTAAGTTAATTTTGTTGAGAGAAATCATAAACTAGGTTTATGACATTAAAATAAGGGAAGCTAGGATGTTGCATAGAGGTGTAAGGTTGTAAATGACCCTATGAAGCCTGTGTGAAGAGGGTACAGCATGAGATCAAAAGAGGTGTCATTGAAACTTGAGTTATGCTAAGGTTGCAGAATTAATACATCCTGTATAGCTGTATAGTATAGATTACTAAAATTACATCCTGTGGTTGTATAAAAATATATTTTTGTTAGATATTTGACAAGAGATGGGGCTGGATGACTTCATCCAAAAGGGGTTGGCCAATACTGCTTGAAAAGATTATTCTCTTTCACTATAGAGATTCACTTTTTATCTGACACTGACTAAGGAAACATCTGAGCACTGAAAACAGGTATTTAGAAAGCTAGACAAAAATCTAAATCTAGTTGTATGAATTGCACTGTTTTAAACCTTGTTTTCTTTTAAAGATTTGTATGTCTTTTGATATGAGTTCTGTATTGTATGTTTGATGTATTATTATATATTTTAGTAAAAACTCTAATTTTAGAGCAAACCTGGTCTGTCTTTGAATTGCTTTCCTTTGCTAAGAAATATTTATGGTTCAGCAGACATAAGCTTGTATGGTGGTACCAAACTGGAAACAGAAGCATTTTAAATCTGAGGTCTTTATTAAGTTTTAAGGGTTCATCTCTGAATACCTGGTTAGGTGCCCGTAGGCAAGAATATCTGGCCCCCCGAAGACAGATATATCTGAGCCTGTGCATTGGGTATGCTTGCAAGAGGTTAACAGTTTGAACTGAGACCAAAGGTTGATCCGAACTCACAAAAACAGAAAACAGGGTTACCTTGTCTGTTACACTGTTCACAAGACTGCACTCAGAGGTTGGCACTTTGGGAGTAGAGGGCCTGACCTGCTGAGTGAATCTGTGACATACTGTACTTGACAAGTCTCTGTCCGGACCCCATAGTAGGCAGACACTTTTACACAGAAACAGTCTTAAAATGCACAAGCATTGTTATAATAAAAACTAGTCTTACTGTTGTCAAAATGTACAGTACAACATGTACCTGTACTGAGTATTTTATGGAGAATAATGTATGGGTAGGGGTGTGTAATGAGTTTCTACACACATTAAAAATGTGTTATGCCTCATTAACCCCTGAGGGTGCCTGTAAAAACTCATTATGCAATCCTCTCCATACACTGTTTTATATAATTGCTGACTTTTCAATGTTTGCCATACACACAAGGCTGACGTAACACAGAAATATAGACAATGCCAGCAGAAACAGACCAAGGGTCCATCTAGTCTGCCCATAGTTTTCCTAGCTGCCCAGGACCTACTGTCCATATGGGGCTCTGTCCCTCCCTGTCCAACCCCACTCTTCTTACCAACCTGAATAACCACCAAACCCTTCATTCTGTCCCAGCCATGCTTGAAACCATTTATGGTCTTGGCATCCACTACATCCACTGGCAGACTGTTACACAGTTCCACCACCCTTTCTGTAAAATAGAACTTCTTCACGTCCCTCTTAAACCTTCCCTCTGCCAGTTTCCACTCATGGCTTCGGGTTCTGGAATCTTTATTACTGCTAAATAGTTCCCCACAGTTCACCTTGTTTATTCCCTTCAGCAACTTGAAGGTCTCTGTCATATCCCCTTCTCTCTCCTGGTCTCCAGACAGTACATGTTCAATGCTTTGAGACAATCCTCATAAGATTTGTTCTGCTATCCCTGATTCATCTGGGTCACCCTGCGCTGCACCATCTTCAGCCTAACTCTGTCCTTCCTTAGGTGAGGACTCCAGAACTGAGCATAGTATTCCAGATGTGGCCTCAACAGTGACTTATATAGAGGTAGTAATACCCCCTTTTTCCTGCTGTCAGTGGTCCTTTCAACACACCCCAGCATCCTATTAGCCTTATTATAGGCCTTGTTACACTGGCTTGGTTGTTTGAGGGAGTCACTAATGACGCCAGTATCTAGTGACAATAGCGACTGTAAATGAGTGACTGTCAAAAGGGCGACTCATTTACAGCACTACCCTGTTGAGCTACCCTATAAGGGTAGCGACGTAATCTGAAGTCAAAGGAAGGGATGAGCGAGGGAGGGTTATGAGGGTGACCGGAAGGGCAGGTATAGGGAGGAGCTTTTGTGAGGGGTAGTGTAGCCTGCTGCCACTGAGCTAGCCGTGTGGTGTGGTGTGGTGGTGAGGGTGGCTAGCTTCGGTGCAGCTGGTGCTGAGTTCGGGGTTGGGAACTGGGAAACATTTTGTTGCTTGTGCTGTGATTTTTTTTTTTGGTCTGTCTCCCCTTCCTGACATGCACCTCCCTGGAGTTGGTTATATTAAATCAGGGGGGTGCAGGGGGGCACAACCCCCAGCATAAATCATGTTTTCAGTTGCTGGATGTGGTGTTGCCCACAAGTGTACATCGCCACTGTACTTTTCGGCAGTGTATACTCACTCTAATGGTGATCACTCTTTTTTGATCACCATTACGACATGGAACAATGACTCCCGGTCCCTTCCTTTTGCAGTAGTGCTGAGTTTTATCCCTCCCATCCAGTACTCTGTCCAGGTGTTTTTGTTCCCTACGTGCATAACCTTGCACTTTTTAGTGTTGAATTTCAACTGCTAAACCCTAGACCACCTATCTAGCCTTTGCAGATACCTCTGAATCTCCTTGATTCCTTCATCACTATCTACTATACCACAGCGCTTTGTGCCATCTGCAAAGATGCACAACTTGCCCTAGATGCCCTCTCCAATGTTGCTAATCAACATATTGAGGATGATAGGACCCATGGTAGATCCCTGTGGCACCCTATTCATGACCTCCCTCTCTTCCGATTTGACCCCATTTACTTCATTCTTCTGCTGACTCTCCTTCAGTCAGTTATCTATCCATGTCCCTAGCCATACCCAGGCCCTCCAACTTCTTCAGCAACCTTCTGTGTGGCACCAAATCAAAAACCTTGCTAAAATAGAAGTAGAATATATACACAGCATGGCCCTTAGTTACTACTTTTGTTAGTCAAAGAAAACTATCAGGTTGGTCTGACAAGACCTCCCTTCCACAAACCCATGATGTTTACTATCCTGTAGACCACTGATCTCCAAGTAGTCCACAAAGTCCTCTTTGACCAGTGACTCCATCAAATTACCCACTACAGAGGTAAGGCTGACAGGTCTGTAATTCCCTGGTTGCTCCTTGTCTCCCCCTCCCTCCACATGTAGCAGGACTACATCTGCTATCCTCCAGTCTTTTGGAACTACCACTGTCTGAAATGAGCTATTGAATAGCCCTACTAGTGGATTCAGACAGTACACTGCTAATTTCTTGAGCACCCTTGGGTGCATCCCATCTGGTCCTGGGGCCTTTAGGACTTCTAGGCCCTTCTGGACCCTTTCTCTGGTTAAATACTCACTGCAATCAAAATCAAATAGCTATAGTACCAGTGCTCCCCCTCAAAGCTGTTTGAAAGCCAGCAATTCATTCAAGTTAATTCAGTTTTCTTATTTGGTTTTCATTCCATCATTTTAGCAATTTGAGGGGATTCTTGGCCTCATCATTTGGCAGAGTCACGATCAGCCTGACCACTGATGGCAAGGTGACCCACTCATTGGTCAGAAAATTACACTTTACATTTTAACATGCCAGTATAAGCTGAGGTCCCACTGCCCTCTCTCTTTCTTGTGTGGAGACCACTCCCTGGCTTCATCTTTTAACATTAAATGTTACCATGCCAACATGAGCTGAGGATCCACCACTTTCTCTCTTTCTTGTGTCGAAACAACTCTCTAGCTTTATCTTTTATATAGTGTTCTCTGGTCCATAAGAGGCTCACAGGTGACCACTGGGGAGCTCACCATTTAGGAGAATGGCACACCCCACCTATTTGTAATGAAGCGTTAAAGATTTACATACAAACAGCAGCAAGAAAGAAGTAAGTGCCTCAGTTGGGACTTGAACCCAGGCTGCCAAGAATACCATTCCTGTTGCACTACCAGCTGCACCACCAAGTCAACTGGAAACTGGGCAATCCCAGAGCACATTACTCTTTCTCCCATGCACAACCTAGTGCTGCTCAGATAATTAAATTTTCAATCAGAAGAGTGTGATGTGCATATTTATGGAATACATACAAACAGAAGAGAGAAAGAAGCAAGTGCCTCAGTTGGGACATGAACCCAGGCCACCCAGAATACCGTTACGGTTGCACTACCAGCTGTGCTACCAAGTCAACTGGAAACTAGGCTGTCCCAGAGCACATTACTCTTTCTCCTATGCACAACCTGGTACTGCACAGATAATTACATTTTCAATCAGAAGAGTGTGATGTGCATATTTATGGAACACATACAAACAGAAGAGGGAAAGAAGTAAGTGCCTTAGCTGAGACTTGAACCCAGGCCACCTGGAATACCAGAGAAAGAGTAATGGGTACTCTTCTGATTGAAAATGTTAAAGGTTTTGCAAGCTCAACTCTGACTAATACACAGATATTTTATCATATTTCTTATACATCTTTCTTAATGTTTTAAAAATATTTAAAGGGGTGCACTTGGTGTGTGGCTAAAATCAAAATCAAATAGTTACAGAACCAGTGCTCTCCCCCATTTCCTCCACCCCTGAGCTGCTTGAAAGCCTTCAATTCATTCATTTCAATTCAGTTTTCTTACTTGGTTTTATTCCATCATTTTAACGTCTAGAGGGGTTATTGGTCTATTCACTCAGCCGGATTATGAGCAACCTGACCACCGACAACAGCAATGTCATCAGAAACTACACTTTAAATTTTTACACACCAGTATGAGTGGCAGCCCTATTGCCTTTCTCTTTCTTGTGTGGAGACCACTCTCTGGCTTCATCTTTTAACTTTAAATGTTACCATGTCAATATGAACTGAGGATCCACCACTTTCTCTCTTTCTTGTGCAGAAACCACTCTCTGGCTTCATCTTTTATATAGAATGTTCTGGCCCATAAAAAGCTCACAGTGACCATTAGGAAGCTCACCAATAACAAACCGGCCACACCTCCCCAATTTGGTTAAATACTGGGTAGCTCATTTCAGGAATGCCCCTTACACCCGCCTTGATTCCACTTTCAGGCAGGGACCTGCTATCTTTCCTTGTGAAGACAGAGTAGAAGTGATCGTAAAGGACAGCTGCTTTTTGTTCATCTTTCTCTAGTACCCTTTTCCTCTTGTAGCCTAACAATATCCCCTCTCTTCTTCCTTTTTTCCTTAATATATCTGAAGAATTGTTTTTCCCACACTTGACCCCTTTGCAGTGCGCAGCTCTGTGTCTGCTTTTGCCTTACTGACCATCCTCTTTGCATCTCTAGTTCTTATTTGATACTCTCCCCATTTCTCCTCCCCCTGCTCCTTGTACTTGGTGAAAGCCATTTTCTTGGCCCTCACTGCTTCTCTGACCCCGAGAACCATACAGACTCACCACTGCTCACTCTACTCTTCCCTTTCCGTCCCCCCTACCCTCATAGAAACATAGAAACATAGACTTTGATAGCAGATAAGGACCGCTTAGCCCACCTAGTCTGCCCATTTCCCTACCTACAGGATAAGCCGCAGATCCTAGTTAACCAACAGCCTATTTCTTCCTACCCACAAGAATTGCCTTATGTCTGTCCCATGTATTCTTGAATTCTCTCACAGTTTTAGACCCCACAACCTCCTCAGGAAGGCTATTCCATGCATCCACTACCCTCTCTATTATTCATGTTGCCAGTCCCACTGCACCTCCTTCATCTTCAAATACTGGTTTGGGTCCCTTTCTTCATATCTTTCCTCACTCCACTCTCCCATCCCCTCTGCTCCATACTCCTACCTCACCAGGACCCTTGCACCTTCTGCGTTCCCTCCCGCATGCCTCTCCTGGATAATCTGCTTTCTCCTATCACCTTCCCCCCTTCAGAACCTGCTCCCCTCCTCACTCCATCTCTCCCCCTCCTTTAGATGCCAGCTAAAATTTCTCCCTACCCCTTCCTACTCCAGCCAACCCTCTACTTGATCCTCACCTGTGAAGCCATACCATTTCTGTGTTTGGCTCCCACCTGGGCTGTTCCTCTGCCTGCTTTAGTCTCCTCTCAACAACTACTGCACTGCTATTTTTCTTCATGTACCTTATTGTTACATCATTGCTGCCCAAGTACCACCCTTTGGCTCCTTCCATTGTTAATGCACTTTTGTCATGTAAACTTGTATACTTAATTGCACTTTACTTTGTACCACTCCATGGGTGCTCGGTACACCATATTTTTGTACTCCCCTTTCCCCCTGGTCGCATCTGGAAATGAGCCTTGGCTCAGTGTGCCAGTCCCAGTTACCAATTTTCAAATAAATAAATATTGGTCTCTTACCTGATTCATTTTATAACAATTCTCTTGCATGACTTTGTTGCCTCGAGAAGGGTCCCCTTGACTGCCCCCCATCTTTCCTCTACATCTCCAATGCTGTCCGCCATGGTCAATTTGTCTCATATCAACTCCCTCATCCAGTTAAAGCCTGCTCTTCTGAAATCTAGGACTTCAGTTTGTCATAGGGGCTTTCTGGTCCTGAGGGCCAGCCTGAACTAAATGGAGTTATGGTCAGGGAACCCAAGTGACTCCCCTACCATCACTTCACCCACCATCTCTGAGTTGGTGAGAACCAAATACAGAATGACTGCCTGTCTAGTGGGTTCCTTAACTAGCTGCACCAGCAAGCACTCCTACAATTTATCCAACAGGGCCTGATGTCTGGTGCACCTGGCCTCTGGAATGTCTCAGTCAATGCTGGGCAGGTTAAGATCACCCACACGACCACCACTTTCCCCTTCTTCACTCCCTTTGCCAGCTCATTCCTGAGCTCACTGTCTCTCTCTTCCCCATGTTCTAGTGGTCTATAGATCACACCCACTCACATTTTCTTGCCTGAGGGCACCATGAGGTGAACCCAGAGTGACTCCCTTTGTGCCCTCCCTGGCATATAGAGCTATGACCCCCCCCTTTGCCTTTCCCTCTATCCTGTCTAAACACTGTGTAACCTGGGACTGACAAGTTCCAGTCAATATTCTCTGTGGCCCAACTTTCTGTAGTGGCAATGAGGCCCATCTTCTGCCACCAATGCCTGGAATGTCCAGGTATTTCAAACCATGTATAATTTCTTTTGGGAAGCAGTGAACAGACAACAAGAATAACAGTTGAGGAACTTAAAATGAAAGTACGGTATAAAGTAAAAATTCTTTTACACATGAAATTCATTTTCTCTGACAGGAGTGGCTAAGGGAGATATGACAACAGGAAGCGCTCATACTGTCAGAATGATTACATAGAAACATAGAAGTTGACGGCAGATAAGGACCGCAAGGCCCATCCAGTCTGCACATTTCTTTTTCTACCTTATAAATGTGCCATCGGTCTTTGCTCTGTCAGTGGCCTATCTATTCATACTCATTTGTATTGCTTCCTTATGCCTATCCCATGCCTGTTTGAAGCCCTGCACTGTATTCATAGCCACCACTTCTTGAGGTAGCCATTCCATGCATCCACCACCCTTTCTGTGAAAAGATTTCCTCACATTTCCCCTTAATCGGCCCCCTCTAATCTCATGCTGTGTCCTCTTGTCCTGCTATTTTTCTTATATTTAAACATGTTAGACTCTTTCACCTTGTTAAATACCCTTAAGGTGTTTGAATGCCTCGATCATATCACCTCTCTCCCCCTTTGCTCAAGGGTATACATATTGAGCTCTGTTAATCTGTCCTCATATGTCTTCTGATGCAGTCCCTGCACCATTTTGGTTGCCCTTCTCTGGACTGCCTCAATTTGAGTTAATGTCCTTGTGAAGGTGTGGCCTCCAATACCTGCGCAGTATTCCAGATGGGAGCCTAACCAGTGTCTTGTAAAGAGGATTATTACCTCCCTCTTCACGACATTGACACACTAATATACCTAACACCCCCTAGCCTTACCTACTGCTTTAGAGGTCTGCTTGATGATTTCCAGGTCATCAGTGATGATGATGCTTAAGTCTCTTTATTCCTTTGTGACTGTTAGCAACTCCTCCCAGCCTATAGGTGGCTTGAGTTTCTCTTCCCTATGTGCATGATCTTGCACTTCTTTGCATTAAATCCCAGTTGCCACTCTTCTGACCATTTTGCTAGTTTATCCAGATCTCTTCTCATTCTGCCCACTCCCATCTGGATCATCTACTCTTGTTGCAGATCTTGGTGTCATCTGCAAACAGACAAGCCTTACCCTCTAGTCCATCTGCAATGTCACTAATGAAGATATTGAAGAGGACTGGCCCCAGGACTGATCCCTGAGGTACCCCACTTGTGACTTGCATCTCTTCTGACTGTATACCATTTACCACCACTCTCTGTTTTCTGCCCGTGAACCAGTTTGCCACCCAGTTGACCAACTTCTGACCCACCCTGAGCCTACCCAGCTTATTTATCAATCTTCTATGTGGAACAGTGTCAAAAGCTTTGCTGAAGTCAAGGTAGGTTACATCAACTGCTCCCCCTTGGTCCACCACTCTGGTTACCCAGTCAAAGAAATCTATGAGATTAGTTTGACAGGACCTTCCTTTTGTAAACCCATGCTGTCTTGGATCCTGTGCCCCTATGGATTCCAGGTGTTGCACTATCCTTTCCTTAAGGAGTGCCTCCATAATCTTGCCCACTGCTGAGGTAAGACTGACTGGTCTGTAGTTCCCTGCCTCCTCCCTGCTACCACTCTTATGGAGCAGGATCACATGAGCCCTTCTCCAGTCTTCTGGGACCTCTCCTGTGCTCAGAGACTCACTATACAGTTCTGCTAATGGCTCTGCTAGTTCCCCTTAACTCCTTAGTACCCTGGGATGTAGCCATCAGGTCCCATTGCCTTATCCACCCTGAGCTTAGCAAGCTCTTGTAGGACCCTTTCTTTTGTGAAGGGAGTAGTGCTCACCTCCCTTCCCCCTGTGTCCATGGTGCTGAGCTGTGGGCCCTGCCCTACCTTCTCTTCAGTAAATACTGAGCAAAAGTATCTATTTAGGATAGATGCTTTTAAAGGGTCCTCCTCCTCACATGCTCCCTTTTCTCCATTAAGCTTAGCAATACCCCCTCTGGGCTTTCTCCTTTCACTAATGTATCTATAGAAAGTCTTGTCACCTTCTTTTACTGTTCGTGCTAGTGTTTCCTCAGTTTGGGACTTTGTCTGCCTTACTGCCTTCCCTGCTTCCCTTAGAGCAGTTTGGTATGCCTCCCTATCTTCATCCCGCTGTGTTCCCTTATATTTCCTGAAGGCCAGCCTTTTGGCTCTGACCTTTTCTGCTACTGTATTTGAGAACCAAAGTGGTTTCCTTCTTCTTTTGCACTTCCTTTCCTGTCTAACACAATGGGATGTTGCTTCAAGTATTGCAGCCTTAATGCTTGCCCACTTTGCCTGTACCCCTCACTGTGTTTCTTTTTGCCAGGGCTAGCTTAACTCTGTTGGCCATCTTATCAAAGTCAGCTCCTCTGAAGTCCCATATTTTGCCTTGGAATGGGATGATTTAGATGTAGTAACAAATTGAACCATACCGTATGATGGTCACTGGCTCCCAGGTGACCTTCTACCTGGAGATCTGTGATCCCTTCCTATTAGTCAGTACTAGATCTAGGATAGCCCTGTCTCTTGTGGGTTGTTGTACCAGTTGTTTGAGGCCCTCCCCTGCAGGAATCCACTATGTGTCTAGTTCTGGCAGATGTTCCTGCTGGTATTGATCAATCTGTATCCGCATGTTGAAGTCTCCCATTATCAGAACCTCCCTTTAGCTGTCATGTTTTGTATATCTTCTAACAGTAATGTGTCTATGTCCGCCCCTGGTCTGGGACCTGTAGACAACCCAGTTCTTATGGCTGTCCTATTTCCTGTTTCCAGGGTGACCATAGTTCTTTTGGCTCCTTATGTGTATTCTGAATTTCTGTAGCTTTGATATTTTCATTTGACATACAGGGCCACTCCACCCCCTTTTTGCACCTCGGTCTCTTCTGAACAATACATAACCAGGTACTGAAGTCTCCCAAGTGTGGTTACTGGTAAACCACATCTCACTAATTGCTACTATGTCCAGTTTAGCCTCTGACATTATTGTCTGCAGGTCTGGGATCTTATTTCCCAGGCTGTGAGCATTTGTGTACATGATTTTCCATTGGCCAGATTTCGGTGTGTTAATTGTTGGGTGAGGTTTGGTATTACCCCTGTGCGTTGTATGGGGAGACAAACCCTTTTTCTTACCTGGTGATGCAAATGAACTGTAAACATGCTGAATCCCTGTTTGACCACTAGCTGAGGGGGGAGGGGTGTTCTTCCATTCGATGTATGGGGTGCTGCACCCCTCTCCCCATTTGCTAGTTTAAATATTCTGCAAAGACATCAAACTTCTGCCCCAATGCACTGACTCCCTCCTTAGTCAGATGCAGTCCATCAAATTTAAAGAACTTTCGCTCCCAGAACTGTTGCCAGTTCCCTACAAATCTGTGTCCTTTTTCCTGGCACCAGCCCTTGAGCCACGTGTTTTGCTCCCCTATCTCCCCTTCTCTGACCTTCCGTCCATCTCCCCCCCTCTCCCAGACTGGCAGGATCTCAGAGAAGGAGATGCCGGACGAAATGGATGATAGTTTGTCACCCAGCCTGGTCAGGTGTTCCTTGGTCTCCACAACTGACCGGCTGGCGAGATCATTAGTCCCTATGTGGACTAGGACATCAATGTTTTCTCCTGCTTTGTGAACAATTTAGTAATGCAGTCAGTGTCTCCATGCTGATGTACCTGGGAGACATCTGACCATTACCCCTGGCTGGAGATGGGTATCAACTCCTAATCATGGAGTGTCCTATGATCAGAAGTTTTTGGATTTCCTTTTGCTTTTTTGTTTTGGTTCCTGATTTGGGTGAGTTTTGTTGTGCTAGCTCCTGTGCCACAGTGTCCTGCTCTGCAGTGTCTTCTGCCTCTTTGTTTGATTTCAGAGATAGAGGCAGATACCTGTTTGTAGTGTTTATATGGTTTTGGAGGTAATATGTTGGAGAGCAGAGAGTGATGGGGCACCCAATTTGCCCCTCCTAATCACCTGCCAACCTCTTGGACCAACTACCCTCTGTGGTCGAGGTTTTTCTGTTGGATGCTGAGGAAATGGCGGGTGGTTCTTATAATATATTTCCTCTTGAATATGAAATTTGAGGCATAATCTCTGCCCATGCTGCCCGGAGCTGAGCCCTAAGATCTCCAATGGCCCAGCATGTAGGACAGTGTCCTAAATCCTGTAAGACTGTCCTTCTAAAAATTGTTCCACAGTACCTGCAGTTAATGATATCCATTCCAGATAAGTTGCTGGGTTTATAACCTAGTCAGAGTAATTAGAAGGAAGAAAATGCAAGTAATGGTTTGATTGTGTTTTTGTTTTTGTTTAACTTGTTATAACAAGTTAAATTACTAGTGCCCCTGAAAATGAGCTCACCTTGTGGATGCCCCACTGATCAGCCCTTGCTGCTCTGCCACAGGAAATGTCACAACTGTGGTACCCTATAAAAAGAGTGTAGTGTGGGGTGGTTGGGGATGGGGTGGGTGGGTGTCTGGCCCTTCCCCTGCCGAAAAAGAAGAACCACGGATGATAGAACAAGGAGGTAAGAGCAGAAACAATCAGTCAACAACAAATGCAGTAACCCTGAAAGCTTATCCTAATGTTAAATAAAACTGTAAAACCTGTAAAGCACCACCTGTAATAATTTCAGAGAATATATACGCTGTAAGAAACACTTTGCTACAGAGAAAAATAAAGCAATGAAATGTTAGCAACAAACAGTAGCAATCCCTGTGAGTAAAAAATAAAAACAACACCACACAGTAAATCTGCTTAGCCAAAAGAAGTCTTAATCTGTTTCCCTTGCTCTGGTAAGGTTCTCTGCTCTGTCCTTTCAAGCAGTCTTAGAAGGAAAGAGCTCAGGTGAAGCTAGATGCCTCGGCCAGCAAACTAGGTGCTCAGCTGTCTTGTGCTAACAGTACAGCATGGTTATTTGGATATAATCAGGACAAGTTAGTAAGTGTATCTGTTTTCATTGTTGGTCAAAAGTGTAGATATTAATAATATTCTGTTGTAGTATGTGCTACATTATTTATTTATTTGTTTGTTTGTTTATTTCAAATGTTTTACCAGGAAAGACATACTGAGCTGGTAGCAGCTCATTTCCAGATCTGTCCTGGATGAGGGGAAAGAGGAAATAGTGAGGTACACTATGAACAATAATACAAATAAATTGGACATAATCATGGAGAAAATATGAAACGATTACATACTAGAGGTACAGACTAAGGAGGGAAAACAGACTTTACTCAATAAGGCATTACCAAGAACAGATCACGTATCACCACCTTAATAGCCTTTTATCAGCCCATTTGCAAACTGCTAAGTTTCAACAAACCAAGCAGTGTGGTGTTCCTCGACTTCATTAAAGCTTTTGATAAAATACTGCATAGAAAGCCAATTAAGAAAATAAGTGAGATGGGACTGGATACAATACTGGTGAAGTGGATAAGATGCTGGCTAGATTACAGGTTCCAGACTGTAAGAATAGATGAATCAATGTCAAACAAGATCAAGGTGACAAGTGGGGTGCTGCACAGCTCAGTACTAGGTCCAGTTCTATTTACACTTTATATTTCAGACATGCACATAGGAACCACAAGTAATATTGTCAAATCTGCGGATGATACAAAGTTAGGGGGACCAATGCTATCAGATAGAGTCACAACAAGATTACAGGATAGCCTGAATAAAATATAAGTGTGGGTCAACAGGTGGGGCATGTGTTTCAACAAGGAAAAATGTGAATTAATGCATTTCAGCCGACATAATCTCAGGAAGCGACATCTCCTAGGTCAGCAAAAGTAGCATCGAAGAAGAAAGAGATTCGGGGTCGTTATTCAGCTGGATTTGTCATTTACAAGTAAAAACATAAACAACAGTAAAAAAGCACTTACAATTCTGGGGAATATAAAAATAAATTTCAGTAACAGACATAGGGATGTTATCATGCCCCTGCACAGCTCTCTGGCCAAAGCATATCTGAACTATTGTTCCCAGTTCTGGTCCCCCTCACATAAAGGTGAAATACAATCAATAGAATAAGTACAATGAAGATTTACAAAGTACATATGTGGATTAAATATAGAATAATGCATGGAGAAGTGTGGTTCTCTGGGGCTTTTATGCACCCCCGAGGTGTGGAGTCCCCATAGGTTTATATGGGCATCACACACTGAAGGGCATAAACCCCAGAGAAAAAGCACTTCTACATGTTGTATTTTTTTATATTTACTGGTTTTTGGTGTTTTTTGGTTTAAATTGTCTTTTTTGTCACTTTGCGAGGGTAACTGTTACTGTCGACAAGCTTGTCTCGCACTGAGTGACAGATTGTGTAGTGCTTGTGAACGTCCAGTGTGAGAACAGCTTGTTTGGCATTTTTTCTGGTGAAGCTGAGGTACTGTTCTGCCCGTGGTTTACGGCGCTACATAAACCACGTATGTGGTTTATGGAGCTGTTGGACACTCACTGGCAGTGGTTTATAACCACTAACCAGTAAACATAAGGGCAATACTATAAAACTAGACTCACTACATTAGGGTTATGCAGTCTAGAAACAAGGAGAAAATGAGGGCATCTACTGTTACTCTACAGTATAATCAGGGATAAACACCTACACACTGAAATAGGACTAGTACATAAGGATTGTACCTATAACATTGGGGGCCACGGTCTACAACTACAGGGAAGAAAGTATAGCACAAATTCCAGGGGATTATATTCTACACAGAGTGGTGAAACAGTAGCATGAACTGCCAAAGGAAATGGCAAAGGACATAAATTGTATTAAAACCATGTTAGATGAAAAAAACTTCCAGTGAGCGCACCGACAGAATGGCTGCCTGATCCAAACACTCCTGCCTGCCGTGAATAGGAACAGCCACAATCAGAAGGATATCGGAACCATCCGGTGATGAAGCCTGCAACAATTACAGCTACGATGTCATCCAGGCATAAAAATAAGGAAAAATCAGGGGCACAGCAGTTAAAACAGCACAAAACATTGTTGGACTTTGCCCAGCAGGCCACGGCCTATGCACTGCCTATATCGCCAAAGCAGGGGACTGAAATAGAGGAGATGGAGGAACAAGACTACACACGATAACCTCTAAACAATTATGTGACACTTTGCAAAAAATGAACGCTACTTTGGAGAGATTGGAGGCTAAAGCTAACGAAGATCGAGAGAAAATAGAACTTACTGCGCAGAAAGTGGAACAGATTGAGAGGACTTTGAATGACTAAACAACAACTACGGATGTGCATAATGCTGCCTTTACTAGACCTGCACAAGAGAGGGCTGTTACTGGAGGTGAGATTAGATGAGCTTGAAAACTGGAACAGAAGAAATAATATCCAAATTCACGGACTACCTGAGGGAACAGAAACTAGCCCAGTGCCACAATTTATGGAATCCTTTCTGCAAGAGATTCTGGGCTGGCCAGCTGATAAGCCATTAAACATCATTCGTGCTCATCGCTCGCTGATACCTAAGCTGTGGGACCCAAAAGCTAGAGCCAGGTCCCTGGTAATGGCATTCCTAGATTATCGCATAAAGGAGGAGATCCTGAGGATGGCATGGTTCAAAAAGGAAATTGTTTTCGGGGATACTCGTTTATACTTTGAGCAGGACTACTCCTTCCAGCTACTAATTCAACGTAGGAAATTATTACCTATAGTGCGTCAACTGCAACAAAAGGGGTTTAAAGCAGTTATTGAATACGCTGCAAGACTAAAACTGATTTATAAGAATAATATAAAATGATTCACAGATATACAGGCTGCACAAAAGTTCCTGACCTCGATGGGGATACAGATTCCAGAAGGGGCAGCACAGCAAAGGGAGCGCTTGTTAGAAAGGGCCTGGCAACAAGGGGGAATGAAAAGAAAAGAGATGCATGACCACTCAGGGACTTCTGCTATGTGGGACTCACTGACAGCACAAGGAGAACTAAATGTCACAGGTCCTGCACAAGAAGGAGAACAGAATGAAGAACTGGGAGAGGCTTCGGAGCAAAAGATTTCAACCATGGAATTAGCAACCTGAGGGACAGAGAACAATGGGCAGATGCCCGGTTATGAGTGAACACAAGGGAATGGCAAAATAATTGCTGCAGAGAGTTAAAGTAACACCCGCTGAAGCAGGTAAAGGGTGGGATGGATCCAAAGGAAATAAATGAAATGAAAGGGGAGGGGGGGACTCTCACCCTTCTCTTTGCATATAAAAGGTGGGGATCAACAAGATTATTAGTAGATCCTAAAGCTTGAGTATAACTGGAGCAATGAAGCTGTGGGGACTAGAATAAGATTTTTTTGGGGGGGTAACACCCTGAAGGTTACAGGATATCAATGGATTTGACATCACAAAATGGTAATGCACCAAACTGGAAAGTAGTGGGAGATGGGGAGGAGGTAGGAAGGGATAGGAAGGGGAAAGGGTCTACAGAAGGGTAGGAAAATAGTTGTGGGGCTGCAACTACAAGAGAATAATAAGAATTATGAATAGAAACTGAAGGAACCAGATTGCAGAGACAATAATCAAAGAGAAAACATAACAAGCAACAAGAGAGCCCGAGGTGCATTTAGGATCGAGAGGGTAAAGAACAGTATGATGGGTATTTTACTACATAGAATAGGGGACTACGGGGAAAGGGAAGAGGGACAAGAGGGGGGCCTCGAGCGGATCAAAGGGGAAACAAAACTGGATCATTAAACTCACGGCAGGGGGGGGAAGGGGTTTAAAGGTCAACCAGGTACATCAGTTACATTGGGGAGGGGACCTTCCCATGACAGGGGAGTTCCTTCTCATTTTGGGGCTTGATATATAGCTCACAAAGTGCCTGGATCACATGGCTAAGGTGCTTAAGACCTGCCCTTCTGGTTAAGGGGCTGTTAGTGGCCCATAACCAGGTGGAAGGCCCACAGCGTTGGGGTCATTCAACCACGCCTCTAACATCAGGGGATTCATAGAGGGTAGCTAAGAGGGCAACTACATCTTGAAGTCAAGGAGGTTGATCAAGGAGTTAAAAGTTACTGGTTTAGAGTTGAATTTGTTGAGTTAATGGTTCTATGTTATATGTTAGAAACAATGCATAGATGGAATACAAATTATGCTTTGAAAGTGTGTCCCCATCCCTGGAAGTATATTAGTAAGCCGCACCTAACACAGGGGAATGAAAATGGCTGACTTAAAGATAGTTTCCTTAAATGTGAGGGGTATTAACAACCCGGTAAAATGGGCTAAAATATTACAAGACTTAAAAAGATGAGGAGCCATGATAGTCTTCCTCCAGGAAACACATCTGACGGCCCAAGAGCATTTGAAATTGAGAAGGACATGGGTAGGAAGTGTATATGCTTCACACTATAACGACAATCCGCACCATAGGGGAGTCGCAATCTTGATAAAAAGAGATGTCCCACTAAAAATTTTAAAGGTCAGAACAGATACAGAAGGAAGATTTGCCCAGATACAAGGAAACTATAGAGGTCAAGATTGCACCCTAGTAAACATATATGCACCAAACAAAGAAGTTCCACGGTTGGCATTTCTAGAGACAGTAATAAAAGAAGCAGTCATGGATGCACAAAGTATGGTAATCATTGGAGGAGACTTCAATGAAGTCATTAATCCGGGAGTAGATAGATCTGGGAAAACCTCAGGAGGGATAACAAGAACCGGGAAATTAGTTTGTAGATTGGGCCAAGAATTAGGGCTGACAGAGTTTTGGAGGTTCCTGCACCCTAGGGAGCAAGACTATACCTATTACTCCCCAAGACAGTGCCTATTCTAGGATAGATTATTTCCTAATTTCCAAGAATTGGGTGCATAAAGTAGAACAGTGTTGCATAGGATCAATAGTGATCTCTGACCATGCCCCAGTCTTCCTTCATGTTTTTCGATGGCCCCAATAGTGACACAATCTAGCTGGAGACTCAATGTGAGCATCCTTACCACAGAAGATTTTAAAGAGTTAATAAAGAACAAAATACAGCAATTTGAGCTAGAAAACCTGAAAGGGGACACAAAGGAGGGAATGAGATGGGATGCCCTTAAATGCAGTCTTAGAGGGAAGATAATAAAATACACATCTAAAGTCAAAAGAGAGAGAATGCAGCAGAGGGTACAGCTGGAACAAAAAATCTATCCGCTCGAATCTACCCATCAGGTGAACCAAAACCCTGTAGTTAAGCAAGATCTAGATAAAGCCAAACATGAGTTAAACAAGATATTAGACACCCAAACTGAAGGGCAACTACGGTATTGTAGACAGAAATACTATGAACAGGGTAACAGAACCGGGAGACTTTTAGCATGGCAACTTAGACAGGAAAGGGCAAGCAGAGCAGTGATTCATTTGCAGGGGGAAGACAATGAACAGGCCACTACCTCCCCAGCGGAAATAGTGCAGAGATTTGAAAAATATTATGCAAACTTATATAGGGTGGATAATTTCCCGGGACACAAGGAGGCAGTAGAAACCTTTCTGAATGGCCTTAAAATACCTACATTGCCAGAAGTGATGAGGAAGGAGCTGAACACCCCAATCACTACCCAAGAAATCATGAACAAAATAAAAAAGCTAAAGAACGGTAAGACACCAGGGCTAGATGGATTTGGAGCTGAGTTTTATAAAGAATTTAAGACCCAGATGGTGGCCCTCTTATTAGTGGCCTGTAATGAGATACTGATAGAGGGGGAACCGGTGCCACCATTATGGAATCTGGCCCAGATTTCAGTAATTACAAAACCGGGTGAAAAACCAGAGCTATGTAGTTCATATCGCCCCATATCTTTGTTGCCAGTGGATTTAAAAATGTTTACAGGCACTTTGGCAGATAGATTGCAAAATTGTATCTCCAGTCTGGTCCACTCAGACCAGACAGGATTTATCTCTGGAAGATATTTACAAGATAACATATGGCATCTCCTGAATATATTCACAGCACAAAGAAGTTCAACGGCCCTACAGTTAGCAATCAGCATGGGTGCAGAGAAGACCTTTGACAGGGTGGATTGGCACTTTATGTCATCCACCCTGTCAAGGTTTGGGCTGGGAGAACAGTTTGTTTCAGCCATTGCCGCACTGTACTATAAGCCCGAAGCCAGAGTCAGGGTGAACGGTATGCTTTCGAACCATCTGCCGCTTATGAGAGGCACTAGGCAGGGGTGCCCCTTATCACCACTATTATTTGCCTTGACTCTGGAGCCGTTGGTAATCTGGATATGGGACAACCCACATATTAAGGGCATTTGGGCAGGGGAAGTAGAACATAAAGCAGCGCTTTACGCAGATGACTCTCTTTTCTTCTTAAGAGAGCCACAGGACTCCTTACCTCATCTGTTAAATGCGTTAGAGAAATCTGGCTCCCTGGCAGGCTATAAAGTTAACTTAACTAAATCGGAGGGAGTGGTGGTGAGTGGTACCCTTAATAAGCAATTACGAGAAATGTTCCCGTTCACTTGGGCCAAAAAAAAAACACATTTAAATACCTAGGAATACAGGTGTCTGTGGATATGTCTAAACTGTATCGCAACAATTTCCTAAAGTTGCTCCAGACTCTTAGATCCGACTTTGCCAGATGGAAACTCCTACCTCACTTCCTGTATGGTAAAATACAGATCATTAAAATAGATGTATTACCTAGGTTATTATTTTTAATTCAGACACTCCCTATCCAAATACCATCCCAGTTCTGGACCCAAATCACAAAAGAAATATCTAAATTTATATGGAGGGGGCATGACCAAGGATAGCTCTGGGTACTTTGATGAAGCCAAGGGAGAAAAGAGGCTCAGGCCTACCACACATGTATCATTATTACCTGGCCTCACAGGGGGCTCAGCTAATCACTTGGACTAAACAACAGGCTGGATTGGGGTGGTACTGTATCAAAAATGAATCGGTTCCTAACAGTAAAATATGGACTTACCCAACCTGCCAAATTGACCCACATAATTGGTGGCTAATCTCTAATCCTAGGGCAAAACAATCTGTATATGTTCTTCTTAAACTTAGGAAAAAAACAAATACCCCGAATACTTTGGGTCCCTTGTCTTTGATCAGACACACGTCCAACTTTGTGCCCCCAAGGTTAGATCAGGGATATGTCTACTGGGAACAAAAGGGTCTTACTACTTTCAAACAACTAGTAGAGGGAGGCCTATGCTTGGCATATGCCACGCTGAAGGAACGTTTTGCCTTACGTAGGGAAGATTTTTATAGATATCTCCAGATTCGACACTTTATTAATACTGGAGATAATCTTAAAAAAATCAATAGACAGCTGACCCCCCGGAGCAATTTTGTGGGACTCCAGAAGAATTAAAGATAAGTTGCCCTACCTATCCATCCTGTACAAGATACTTATGGAAAAAAAGGAAACTCCTGGGTTAGAAGATATCAGAAAGAGGTGGGAGATGGAACTACAGGGGACAATACAGAAGGGAGACTGGGAGCGTCGCTCACAGAGAGGATGGCAGGTAACCTCAGCCATAACATGGCAAGAATTTAACTGGAAAATCTTAACCCACTACTTTCGTACCCCGATGATTACCAAACACTTTAATCCTCAAGCATCCTCGGCATGTTGGTGGGTATGTTGGGAGACACATAGTACTCATTACCATATTTTCTGGGGATGTGTAAAAATACAGAGATTTTGGTCTCAGGTCCAAGGGGTTATGATCCAAATAGGAGGAGTGATAATACCACACACGTTTCAAGACCTAGTACTAGGAATGCCAATCCTCTCCTCACAAAAAAGGAGAAATATGGAGTTGCTTCAGATACTGCGACTTGCCGCACTAAAATGCATCACAACTAAATGGTTACAGCAAGAACTTCCAACTCTCCAGTTATGGATTTCTAAAGTGGAGGAAATGGAAAGATTAGAGAACATAACATACACTCTCCAGCTAAGAAGAGATAGATTCCTGGAAATCTGGAGACCTTGGTACTGCTGGAAAGAGGGCTTGAGAAGGGGAGGAAAGGAGACAGGAGCATAAGAAGGAGGAGGGTATGGGAAGTGCAGAGGAGAGTTAAAAGAAAGGGAACAAAATAAGAAGAGAGAGGCGATTAACTGGAGGATAACGGCTTACGGAGATAGGAGAGTTGGTGGGGGAAACAGGGATGGAGACACACAAATAAAGATATACATATGTACCAGTATCGGTATGTATACAAAAACACTTTCAATATAAGAATGTAACATCACTTACAGTGCATTGATATGAAGTAAAAGAGTTGATTTTTTTTTCTTCTTTCTTTTTTCCTTTTTTTCTTCTCCTTTTAAGGGGAGGGGGAGAGGAAAGAGAGGGGAAAAAAAGAGGTGTTTTTCTTTTGTGATCAGAAGTGTTAAATTTAAATTATCACGTTAATAAGAAAAGCAGTGGATTGAGAAAGTAAAACTCCCAGGAGAAAAGTGATAATATCAAGAGGAGGAATTGAAACGGGTTTGAACACTAGACTGGGACATTCTCATGGGCCACATTATGAAGAACTGAAACTACCAACTATAAGCCTTGGGCTTAATGATGTGATCCCATAAATGGACTCTACTGCAGGATCTGAGAACTGATTAGTTTATATAAAATAGAAGAGGTAACATGATAGATGATAAGAAATGAGGAGGAAATGAATAAGAATGGATTGAATTTAATGTATACATGTCTTTAAAAGATGTCTGTTGGAACTGAATGTAAAAATGAGATGGACATGAATAAAATATCAGAAGTTAAAAAAAAAGTGAACAAAACCATATTAGACAAACGTATGAAGAAAGGTTCAGATCAGTCCACTGAGAAGTGGGGGAATAGGCATTAAGGACCATATTTTGTCAATTCCTATTCCTGATTATCCTTAGTATCCTTAGTAAATACTATAGGTTAATGATCATCATAAATAACAATTGTGCAAAGACAAGGATTCTGTGAAGTGAAATCCGCCACAACACAATGGAGTACCGATGAATAACAGCACTGCAATGTACAGACGACAACAACAGAGTGCAGGGTGGGAGCAACTGCTGTAGATTGGGGAGGGTGGAAGAGGGGACTGCACTAGTGTAGGTGCAGGGCAAAGGGGTAACGAGGAAGAAGTGTGGAGGGCAGCAGCTCAGGGTCTTTTATCAGAGGCAGCTGCAGGAGAGAGTAGTGAAGTTACAGAGGAGACAGGTGAGTGAGTGAGTGGTGGAAAGGGACAGAGCAGATGATAAAGCGGAAGAACCACAAAATTTGGAGGACCAGAAGAAGAAGGCAGCTTGATCAGCAGTGGAGTTTCTTAGTGGAGTGTGAGACAGCAACAGCCAAAGTTGCAAAGGGGGTAAGAAGCGGTGGAGGAAAGCAAGATAAGAGGGGAGGGAGCCAAACTAGTATTTAGAGATAGATGAATCACAATGGGCTAGGCATATGGCCTCAAGTGAGGGGAAGGAAAGGAATGAGTACAGGGAGCAGTGGTAGGTGTGTGTGTGTTGGGGGGAGAGTTCAGGGCAAAGCAGCAAAGGAATAAAAGAGGGGATCCAGTCTGGCCATGGTGAACTTAAGTGCAGCGCTGTATACTATGTCACCAGCGTCGAAGAAGGGAATTATCATCTTCTAGACTATCTCTCTTCGGACAGGAAGCATAACACTTCCTTTATTCCTGTAAAGCACAACAAGTGTGGGGTGAAGCTTCTTGTGGATGGAATCCACATGCACTGTCAAATTGAGGTGATGGTCCAACCAGATCCCAGGTACTTGAATGAGGGGACATCCTCAATCGCTGTAACATCAAGGGTATGGAAGATGGGGAGAGGGGTGAGCCTAGCATGCTTCTGCCTAATGCCAAAAGTTATAGAGACCATTTGTTTGGCATTGAGGGACAGCTGATTAGTCAGGAACCAATGTTGAATGTTAGTGAAGTCCAGCTGGAGCCTGACTGTGAGGTCTGGGTCAGAGGAGCCGCAGGCAAAGAGTACAGTGTCATCTGCATACATATGGATGGATGCAAAGGAGCAGGAAGCTGGGAGGTCATTCAGGAAGATGAAGAAGAGTACTGGGCCAAATATGGCCCTTGGGGCATGTCTGAGCTGATAGGGAGGTGGGAGATATGGATTCTGCAATCTAGACAGCTTGAAACCTCCCCTCTAGGTAGGAGTGGAACCAACCAACTAAGGAGTCAGAGAGCCCCGCAACCTTAAACTTGCCCAGGGGAAGGAAGTGGGCAACAGTGTTGAAAGCTTTGACCAAGTCGACAAGATGGCCAAGGTGACCAGGCCCTGATCCGTGCTAGATAGAAAGGCATCAGTAAGCCAGAGGAGGGAGGTGGAGTTAGAATGGGACTTACAGAAGTCAGACTGGATTGGAGTGAAGAAGGAGGATGAGTCAAGGAAGGGGGAGAACTGGGATAACGCATGGTGCTCTTGGAGCTTAGCCAGGTGGGGAGGAGGGAGACAGGACAGTAGTTGCCAAAAGAGGTGGAGTCACACCCTTTGGTTAGGGCAATGACTGCAGCTTGTTTCCAAGTATCAGGGATGGAGACTAAGGAGAAGGAGAGGCTGAGAAGGGAGGTAATAGGCAGAGCAATGGTAAGAGTGGAGAGACACAGAACCTTGGGATCAAGACCATGAGGCTTCATACCCATGTAGGGGTTTAAAGCCAAGAGGGCCCTGAGGGATGCAGTGGGAGTGGTGGGGAGAAAAAAGGGGTGGCATGGGGTGGAAGGATGGCAGGAGTGGGTGAGGGTGAGGAAAGGAGGGAGTGGGCACAATGGTGAAGAAACAATTGAAAGGCAATGTGACAGAAGAGGGGTTAGAAATATGAATGTCACCCACCTTGAGGCTGGGGGGAAGGGACTAGGTTGGAGGGGAGAAAAGAACGTAGATAAACTTCCAGAACTTGGAGACGCAATTAAGGTTGTTCAGGAGCATGGATGTGATGAACTCAGACCTAGCAAGCCTGGTAGTTCTTGTACAGGCATTACGAAAGGCCCAGTACCTGAGTAGGTCAGTAACAGAGCCAGAGGACTTGTGGGTCTGCCAGGCAAGTTTTCTTGCATAGAGGCAGGCCAGAAACTCTGCTGTGATCCATGTGAGGTGGGAACCTTAGATCCTGCTTCGTCTAAGGGGGACATGGAGATCTCAGGCAGATATGAATTTGGAGGTGAAATATTGGAGGGCAGAATTTATGTTGCTGGCTGTGGAAGTGGGCAACCAGTCAGTAGCCACCAGGTCAATGTGGAGGGCGGGCAAGTCCAGCAACATGAAGGACTAGATCTGGATGAATTTAGGGAGGCTTTGAGATGATGAATCTTGTGCACACAGTAGACCATTTAATGCTTACTGAGAGTGTCAAGGAGGATATCAGCATCCATGATATGATGGGGGTAGGGGGAGAGAACCCAGTCCAGAAGGGAGTCGTTAAGGGATCTGTGAGTGTGCTGTGTGGGGTCAGTGAGCAGTTGGAAAAGTTGGATAGACTTCATGTTTCAGCATAATTTATTTAGAGGGGGGAAGAGTCAACTGAGGTTAAAATCGCTGAGGATGAGAAGCTCACCAGAGGATGCATGGGAGAAGACAGTGGTGAGGAGCTTGTGACTAAAGATGGGGACATGCAGGACAGCGGTAGGCTCCAGCTATGAATATAGGGACAGAAAAGGGGAGGGATAGCTTGAGAGGAGCAACTCACATTCAGAGGGGGAGCTGACAGAGAGTACAGACTTGAACTGAGTACTAAAGGTGAGATAGAAAGCAACTCCACCGCCTCTCTTAGCATGATCCTGATGGATGACTGTGTACCCTGAGATGACAACGGCAGTATCAAGACTCTGGGGGGACAGTCAAGATTCTGAGATTACCAGCACATCAGGTTTGAGATTAACCATGAGTGGTTGCAACTGGTCACTGTTCGGGAGGAAGCTTTGGATATTGACATGATTCATTCTCAGTCCTTTGGGGATATAAGAGGGAGGTGCCTGGGTAGGGTTAGGGTTAGGATTAAGCTCATTATCACCAGCTACTATAAGCAACAAGGAGACAATCGCTTGTAGGGAGAGGGGATAGGGAGAATCAGGGGTTAAAGAGGAGGAGGCACCTAAGGACTTCAAGGTGAAGTCAAGAAAAGGGGAAGAATCTGCACCCAGGAAGCCAGGCAAAATGGGTGGGTAGGGAGGCAAGAGGTAGGGAGGTGGGGGAGGAGGGAGGGGAGGGAAATGGAGGGAATACAAGGATAAGCAGTAGAGGTGGAAGGGAGGGAAAACAGGAGTGGGTAGAGTGATAGACGTTAAAGCAGCACATCGGGGTGGGGGGGACAGCAAGCAGTTGTCACTCTGTACTTGCCAAATTAAAGGCTGGAAGAGTAGGCTTTATACCAGAAGGGGAGGAAGTTGATTTACTAGAAGGATAAGAAGGCATTACTCAGGATGGTAGGAAACCTAAATTAAATAATTTGGGGGGCATGGAGCTTCCACCAAATGGGTTGAAACTTAAATTAACAATTGGGGGGATGTGGGCTTCAACAAGAAATGGAGGCAGCCTGAAAATTAAACAACTGGGAGAAATGTGGGTTTCACCCAGATAGGGAGGAAGCCCAAAATTAACAACTGGGGGGAATGAGGGTTTCACCCAGATAGAGAGGAAGCCTAAAATTAACAACTCGGGGTGGGAGATGTGGGCTTCATCCAGATAGGGAAGAAGCCTAAAATTAACAATTGGGGGGGGGTGGGCTTCAACCAGATAGGGAGGAAGCCTAAAATTAACAATTGAGAGGGGATGTGGGCTTCACCCAGATAGGGATAAGGCCTAAAATTAACAATTGGGATGAGAGAGGATGTGGACTTCACCCAGATAGGAAGGAAGCCTAAAATTAACAATGGGGGGTTTACCCAGATAGGAAGTAAGCCTAAAATTAAGCAATAGGGTAGGGGATTCAGGCTTCACCCAGACAGGGAAGAAGACTTAAAATTTAACAAATGGAAGGGGGATGTGTGCTTTACCCGGAAGGGGGGAAGCCTAAATCAAACAATTATAGGGAATGCGGGCTGTACCCCGATAACTATAACTATAACTAAGTAGGTGAGGTGGTGGCAGCACAAAATGCAATAGGTCCTGCAACACAGTAAGGAAGCTTAGACAGGAGGCAGATTACCCTATAGAAAATGAACTCATCTTTAACACCTCATGGCAAAAGAATAAACACAGCAGCGGGGAAGAACACACTGGAGCCCAATACAGATAATTAACTAAAGTAGTACAATATATGCAACAGGTAATACCAGTCCAGTGTGCACTTAGCTTGCAGGGTGAAAGTTGGGCAGAGTCCCCTGGCATCCTGGCATCTCACCTCTAGTGACTCCTCTCAAGGATTCCCATTCCCACTGGAAGTGCAAGCTTCACCCCAGAAGGGAGGAAGTCAATTTACTAGGAAGGAGAGACAGTATCACCCAGGAGAGGAGGAAGCCTAAATTAAATAATTGGGGTGTGGGGCTTCCACTGAATGGGTTGAAACTTAAACTATACAATAGCAAAACAGAATGCTTGGTTCTTATTGGTCTGTCTGGGTCTGGACCCGTGATGTTATCCCAGCATAACATCACGGATCTAGTCCCAGCACACATATGACCAAATCACATGAAAAAAAATCATTACACCTACCAACCTAAAGCGAAGACAAAGCCGCATTTCTGATTGGCTTCACACCTTTAAAAATCCCTCCCTCCCACAACACAGAAACCAGCCAAAATCAGACCCACAACTTTCACACATTCTCCCAAATCCTCAAAGTTTCTTTTTCTTACAGCTACATGAAACCCATCATCATGATTGGGTTCGCGGACCGAGTGCACACAGTGAGTGAATGAGAAAGTAAGCCTTTGAACAGTCACTGCAGCTCTTTTTATAGCGCTCACTCACTCGCTGTTCACTTTCAACTGCTCAGCAGCCAACTTCACCCTGCTTGCTCTTCAGTTCCTACAGGCATGTCAGTCAAGTCACAGTGTGTTCCCCCCACCCCTCCATGGAAATTCACAAAATCCTTCAGTAAGAAACCATCATTGTGATCGGCCTCAGTGCTCCTTGCACCGATTGGCTTCTGGTCTCCTTGCCCAGCCATGAACAGGATGAGCGCTCTGCTTGTTCTGTCTCTGCTCACCTATAACAGACTAGGTGCATGTGTTGGAAAACACACTGCGCTTCAGTTACTCATCGTTACCACTGTTTGTTTTTTTCTAGTGATGGCCTCTTTCTTTATTTTCTCCCAGTACAAAACACACAGCAACTGTACCAGGAGAACCACAGCCAGGCAGTCTTCATGGCGTTTGCAATGGATTGGGAACAAGGAGTTGGGGGGGGGGAGGGATGCGACAGGCCACTGGCTAGTTTCCTGCTACACAAATTAAAAAAAAAAAAAAAGCACAAAGATACCAGAGAAGAGAGACATGGGGAGAGGTGTGAGGGGTGGCACCAAATAACAAGAATACACAATGTAACAAAGCTGTGAGGGACCAAGCTATGGAGAGCCACACACCACAGCAGCTCCACATACTGGCCAAAAGAAAAAATGATCACTATTTTTTAAAAGTATCCCTATCAATTGAAAATATGACCCATAAAATCTTTTAATAAACTTTTGAATCTTTTTTTCTCTTTTCTTTATTTATTTATTTATTTTATTTTTTTTACACAAATGAGTTATTGATAATAGGAATAAGCAATAAAGAACTCCAGGATGCAATGCTTGGATATCATTTCTGGTGTTGACGACTCATTGAGTGTGCCCAACACCCAAGAAGTGACGTTATCCAGCACAGCACACACCCTGTCATGCATTATTCCTTTATCAACAAGTGGGAGAATGTGGGCTTCAGCCAGAAAGGGAGACGGCCTAAAAATTAAACTGGGGGGATATGGGCTTCACCCAGATAGGGAAGAAACTTCAAATTAACAACTGGGAGGGGATGTGGACTTCACCCAGATAGGGAAGAAGCCTAAAATTGACAATTGGAGGGGGATATGGGCTTCATCCAGATACTGAGGAAGCCTAAAATTAACAGTTTTTTGGGGGTGTTGGCTTCACCCAGATGGGGAGGAAGCCTAAAATTAACAGTTGGGGAGGATGTGGGCTTCACTCAGATAGGGAGGAAGCCTAAAAGTAACAGTTGTGGGGGGGGGGATGTTGGCTTCACCTGGATAGGGAGGAAGCCTACAATTAAACAACAGGGTAGGGGATGCAGGCTTCACCCAGACAAGGATGAAGCCTAAAAACTTAAACAAATGGGAGGGAGATGTGTGATTTACTCAGATGAGGGGAGCCTAAATCAAACAATTATGAGGAATGCGGGCTGCACCCGGATAACTATAACTAAGTAGGTGGGGTGGGTGGCAGCACACAATGCAATGGGCCCTGCAATATAGTAATGAAACTTAGACTGGAGGCAGATTACCCTCTAGCAAATGAATTAATCTTTAATGCCTCATGGTAATAGAATAAACACAGCAGAGGGGAAGAACACACTGGAACCTAATACAGATAATTAACTAAAATAGCACAATATAGGTAACGGACAATAACAGTCCAATGTGCACTAAGCTTGCAGGGTGGAAGTTGGGCAGAGTACTCTGGCATCCTGGCACCTCACCTGTGGTGAATCCCCTCAAGGACTCCCACTCCTGCTGGTCCAATCATGCTGGGGCCATCAGACAATATTTTGAGAGAGAGAATAAAGGTCCAGCTCTCACTCCAGCACTTCAGGTGCTAACTGGTTGCAGTATCCTGGAAAGACAAGCAGCTCCTGCTTCTACAAGAGGAAAGGAGCCAGTGAAACAGCAAAATCCTGAGGAGCCTGGAAAGTTGCTGGGTTCATGACCCCTGCCTGGTAACCATACTATATATACACTGTATTTACAAGCATTCTGTTTCTATAATTTTTTCAGGAAATTCTGGGCTGCAAATGTAGTGGGGCCCTCTACTCCAGAGGGAGAGAAAGCCCCTGGAGGCAGGATGGAGGACCGCGGGGGAGAAATAGGGTTCGATAAGGGGAGTGGGGTGTAAGTACAGTCATGGTGGTACCATTAAGGAATTGATTCTAACCACTGAGTATGGTAGGGATACGGATGACCTAGGAGTGACATTGGAGGTGGAGAGTACAGCAAGGTAGGAGAGTTGTTTGCCTCCTGGGTATGACAGCAGAATGCATATGCTCGATGACTGGCCCACTCACACAGGGGATGAGGGAGAAGTCCCATATGATAGTACACCTAGGTATAAATAACCTAACAGGATGCAAGGTAGGGACAGTGCAGTGGGGCAGGCTTGTAAGGGGAGACTAGATCAGTAGCCAGACACTGTGGGTACCGCTTCATACAGCAATGGGAAGGAAACTGATGCTGGGTGAAGTTTATAGGTCACCAAATCAAGGTGAGATGGGTACCATGATCAGGATGGCAGCAGACAGGGTTAAAGTGGTGGTAGTGGGGGACTTCAATTTGCCTAGGGTGGATTGGAGCATCCCGTTCACCACCTGTGCCAGGAGCCAGTTGATCCTGGAAGCATTCCAGGATGGATTCTGGGTTCAGGGGTTGACCAAACCTACCTGAAAGGGTGCCATCCAGGACCTGGTATTAACTAATGGTTGCATGTCTGGGACATCAAGATAGAGGGGATGTTAGGAAGCAGTGACCATGGAATGATGTGTTTCCCAGTAGTTATGGGTAAGGAATCCACAAGTACCAAGACAAAGGTGTTAGACTTCAGGAAGGCCGATTATAGCAGGATGGGAGAGCTACTAAGGGAATCCCTAGCTAATCTCAAGGATGATAGGAGGGGTAGATCAAAAGTGGACAGTGATCAAGGAGGGGAATAGCGGCTGCCACTAATACCTTCATTAGACCAAAGGGAAAAACTCCAAAGCCAGGAGACCAAGTTGGTTTGATAGAAATTTGTGCCAGGTACTAAGGAAAAAGAGGGACAAGTACAGGGAGTTTAGAAAGTCACGAAGGGATGAAGATAAGGGGGACTACTTGGAGAAAGCTAAGGAGGCAAGTAGGGTGGTCAGGCAAGCTAAGTCTAGAAAGGTTGCAAACTACAGAAGGGATCAAGGTGGGAGAAAAAGCCTTTTTCCAGTATATCAGCAAGAAGAGGGACAAGACGGAAGGAATAGTGAAGTTAAAAAGGGGGAGGGATGGGTGGAAAGCAGTAAAGAGAAGGAAGAGGTATTGAATGAATACTTCTGCTCTGTCTTTACTAAAGAAAAGGTTGGACCAGTGCGGTAAGGGAGGATGGGGGAGGGGGGGAGCAGGGGATATGACCAAGGACAGGATTCCAAGGGACAGGGTTAGGAAAGAGTTCATGTCTCTGAAAGTAAGCAAGTCCCTAGGTACAGATGGAATGCACCAAAGGGTGTTGAGGGAGCTGGCAGCGAACTGGAAGATCTATTTAACAGCTCACTAGCTATGGGGCTGGTACTGCAGAAGTACTCTCCTATCTGCACCCTACGCTCTGCTGAGGCTGGTTTATTAGTCATACCATCCTCCCACCTAAAAAGATCGGGAGATAAGGTCTTTGGGAAGGCTGCACCACTTTTGTGAAGCTCTATTCCACCATATATTGAGGCTGCTAGCATGGTGGAGGCGTTTAAAGCCTCTTTTAAAACTTATTTATTTGAAAAAGTTTTTAATCTCCTTTGATTAATTTAATTGTTGGGCTGTTTATTGCATTCTATTTATTATGTACGTTCAGAGCTCTGAGCCCCTGGGTAGGGCGCTATATAAATAAAATTTGCCTTGCTTTGCCTAAAGAACTGCACATGTGGTACCACTGCACAAGAATGGGCCCAGAGGTTACTCTGGAAACTACAGGCAAGTCAGTCTGACCTCCACTGTTGGTAAACTAATGGAGACCATTTTGCAGGAAAGGCTATTCAGGCTCCTGGTGGCCAGTGGGCTCTAGGATGGAGAGACAGCATGGATTCATGTCAAAGAGATCCTGTCAAACCTACCTGATCAGCTGCTATGACCGGGTAAGAAGGCAGCAGACAAGAGCCAAGCAGTTAACATACTATACTTGAATTTCAGTAACTCAGTAGAACAGAGGAGGGAGAGGGGGGCATGACTGAAACACTGAAGTACCTGAAAGGTATTAGCAAGCTGGATATTGGGGACCTCTTTTGTCTCAATGGTAACAAGACCATAAGCAGACACTGCTATAAGCTGGGAGGAAGGATCAAGAAGGCGATCAGGAGACACTTCTTTACAGATCGAATACAGTGGGATTGAATGAACTCCCATCAGAGGCTGCCACTCAGATCACGGGGGGTTCAAGAGGGGTGGACAGGTAGAAGGGGGGTCATGATTGGTGTGGAGGGGGACAGGGCCCACAGTAATAACTTCTGCTGGATGAGAAAGAGGAGACAGAAGGCAGAGTGGCAGCACCTTTGGCTCCACCTGTACTCTCAAGTGAGAAGTTAGACAAGAATAATCCTGGGGTAAGGTTGGCTGTGCATCGAAACCGGTAGATACCGAAGTCCCTTGCTTTTGCAAAATAATTTGTACATTTTTTTTACTAATTTTTAAATAATAAAGCATAATTTTCAATGCCAAATGTTCACCATTTGCATTGCTGTTGTACCAATCTTCCTTGTACACATTTTTTCTATGTATTTTTCCACATATTTACCCAGGATAGAGCAGATGAGTTGTAATATCTCATTTTCAATGATGTCCTGATTTTACATATTTTTAGATTATATTTATTCAGGACAGGGCAGCTGAGAGGCAATATCTAATTTTCAGTGGGCTCCCACATTTCGACCCCAAATTTCCAACAGTCTTTTTATGATCTGACGTTATGATCATGACAGGTGCAATTTTTTAAATCCCATCTGAAAGCTGATTTTGCAGTGTGACTGTGAAAATAAGTTTCAGAGGGGATTTGAAAAATTACATCTGTCATTTCAGGAGGTGGGGTAACACAAGGGATATGTTGAAAATTAGAGACCAACATCTGTGTTTCTTCATAACTTAGTTTTTTTTTTGTTATTGTTACATTTTGAGCCCAAATTTTCAACATAGTTTTTTTATGACCACTCCTTCTGAACATGATAAGTGTCATTTATAAACTAGTGGCCAAAACGTCACTTTTGTGGAAAACACATTTTGGCCAGGATTTGAAAAATGACAGCTGTCCCGTTCATGAGCTGGTGTGAAAAATGGCTATGTTGAAAATCTGGGATCAAAATACTGAAAATTACCAAAGTTACAAGTATGCATTGAAAAATTTCAATGTATACTCATAACTTTGTTGTTTTTTAATATTTTTTTACCCCAAATTTTCAGCATGGGCTTTTTATGACCTCACCTCATGAACAATGGTGGAGAACACTTTCAAATCCTGTTTGAAAGGTGATTTTATGCCACAAGTGTGAAAACACATTTTGGCCAAGATTTCACTTACATTCATGAGAGTGTGTGAAAAAATGGCTATGTTGAAAACTTGGGGTAAAAATATCAAAAATGACCAAAGTTATAAGTGTGTATTGAAAAACGTCAATGTGTTTTTTAATAGTTTTACCCCAAATCTTCAACATAGTTTTCTTATGACCCCACCTCATGAAAAAGGGGTAGATTGAGAGTGGGCTCCCCGGTGTCTGTGGCAGAGCTCGGCAAGACCCTGTCCCATTTATTAAGCTGAGAGAGTTAAAAGCAAGGATCTATTCTGTCCTCTCCTATTCTGTCACTGGTCTATCTGTTGCCTGTCTGGCTGTGCAGTCAAACTTTCCTTGTGGTACCTAGGAATTGGTCACTCCAAAAGTCCCACAATGTACCCGTTTTCTCCTTTCCTTCACTTGCTGTTTCTATTTTTTCATTTTTCCCTTGTTTCTCTGTGGTTAAAAAATATATGTGAATTTGTATGTGAAACTGAGATCCCTAAGTTTGCAAACATATATAATTATGTTATTAAAATGTTTGCAGAAAGCTGTTTGGGTTTATCCTGAACACAGGGGTTTAACCTTGAGGTGCATTTTGACCTCCACAAGCTTGTTTGCAGAAATATTAGCAGGACATCAGCCCTGGGACAAAATGTCTTAACTGGCAGCACCTGTTAAGAAGATTGATATACTATTCAGGCTGACCACAGGAAAGAAATTGACAAAGTCTTAATATGTTCTGTGGAACAAAAATTGGTATAATTTACAAGAACAGGATGCAGAATTTAATTGCCTGGGAAACATAAAAAGAGAGCAATGTTTTGTTTAGAGACAGAGAAAGCTGGAGATTTTAAGAGACTCTCAGATGAAGGACTGCTATTTGTTTGAACTGCCTGTATCAAGAGCTATGCTGGGCAATGTTATTTTTAATTTTATTATTATTGATAATAATAAAATGTTGCTTGCAAGTTTTATCATTTCTTCTGGTTTGCCCATGCTTCCTGACCTACGCCTCGATGACAGTATCACACACTGAAAGGGGAAGGGGTGGGGGTAACTAGCCAGCACTGCGGATTGGGCTCCCCATTGTGGGAAAATTAAAAGGGGAGGGGGAATGTGGTGTGGTGATTGCAGAGTGAGAGGGTCAGGTGGGGGGGAGAGAGACAATGATGGCAGCAACAGACGTTGATGGATATTTTTTTTACAGACTCTACAAAAATGTTACAAAAGAACTACAAGGAATGGTTTTCTTTATTTCAGGTACCATCCTGACACTGGGGTTGGGCACATCAGTGTCAGTGTTATGTTTAGTGGCACCAGGGTGGACTTCCTGGTGTCACACACTGAAAACAGGTGAGGCGGGGGTACCAGCCAGCACCAGGGACTAGGTACCACAGTGTCAGAAACTTAAGGAGATGAAAGCAATGGGAGGTGGAAGTGGCAGAGGAGGGGAGGGATTGTTTTTATGTGTGGGGGACCACAGCAGGCTGATCATGATGCAATCAGCTCTGCTTGCTGGGTAGCATCATGCAGTTCAAAGGAAAGAGCCACTCTATGATTGGGCCATCTCTTTCTTTTGAACTACAAGAAGTTTATGCCCAGCAAGACCAGAACAGTGTCATGATCAACCTGGCCAATGATTGGTCTGACACTGATAAGCTCCTTGCAGACTGCCCTGCACTGGACCAAAAGTGACACACCTCTCAAAAACTAATAACAATATGTTCACTTTGCACAAGCACAAGGGTGAACATGAAAATATTTTTTTTTTATTTATTACATACTAAACCTCCACAGGTGCTATCTGAGATATTAATTTTCCTGTGCAATGCACTAGTACACTACTTTATTTTCAGCATGCTTTATACATTATATAGGGTATAGTCAGAATATGCAGTGGACTAAAATATGCCAATTATCTTTAAATGTAAAAAGTAAAAGGACCATAAATCATACATTCCCTGGCTGGCCCACCAGCACAGCAGTAGTGCTACCACTGCACTAATGACTGAGGTTCAGGTGAGGACCTTGGACATCAAAGGGTCGGCTGGGGGGGAGGAGGAGCATCCAGGAGACTACTCACCTTCTCTGGGGAAGGAGCGGACTTGGTGCCCATTCACCTACCGAACCCTAGCACTGGCTGGGGGGGGCATGGCAGTCCGAGACTATGCTGCTTGACTCAGTTGGATGAAACAGGCAGAAATCTGCATGTATGGGGTGGAAATGTGACCAGTCATGCACCGAGATCATTGCATGACTGCCTCTTTTCCAGTGGATCATGCGGGGGATGCATAATTGGAAAAACCCTCGGCGCGAGCCCTATGACGCTGGATCCCGAAATGTACCAGGACCAAGCTGATGTGGGGGTTCTCCCCCAGCCGCCGACCAAGTCTGAAAATACTTACATAAAAAAAAAATCAACATTCCCTGATTGATAAAGTATTCCACTGTGATGATACTAACCTCACATTGTTCACTGTGACAACATCTACAGCAATATTTTTGATATGTTGCTGTTGCTGATGTCATTAACTGAGGTACCACTTTTATCCTTTCATTTTCACCCCCACTCTGGTTGTATAAAAAATATATGTGGTACATACTGTACATACTGTGTATATGTAGCATTTATTCAGTGCAGTACAAGTAACAGAAATGTGAGGATGTGGGGTGGAAGTGGAACAAAAATTCTAAATCGAATCCTAAATCAAACCAGGCCATAGGGCACAATTCAGTTGTGCATGCTCTCTGTTAATAAAAAAAAATACCAATGAATGGCGAAGAACAGCTACTGGTAACAACTGGAATATACCGTAAATCATTGGCACCAGCAAGGCACCTGGCACATGATGCATCACAGACTGCTGTGAAATTCAAGATTTTACTGCTACATGGTAGATGGCAGAATCCAATATGCTGCTGGCCTTCACTGGAGGACTACGTGTTTCTGCATTTGTGTAACTAAATGTGTGTGGAGATTGCTGGGATGCAACACAAGGCCATAGATTCCTACATTAGAAAAGAGATGATCTGCCCCTGAAATTGCACTGTTTCCTGCAGTATTTACATAATTCTGCAGTATTCTGTGTTGCATTCTAACAGGCTTCACTCTACATGACATTGTGTATGTGTGTATGACAGCATGTCTGTCAATATGTCTAAGTCCATTTGTTTATTAGTGTGTCTTTTGGTATACAGTGACTGCATGCCTGTGTGAGTGTGCTTTTATGTGTGTGATTGTGCCTCAGATGTATGTATCTATGACTGTATTTCCCCATGCACAAGTGTGCATGATTGCATTATAAGTACTGTAAGTGGTTGTCTATGGGAGTGCCTGTCAAAAAAAAATGTACACAAAAATATTGCACATACAATTACTATACCTAGCCCTTGTTGGCTATAGGCTTCACAGGTCTATACAACCTTCTGTTTGGATTTACAAGTTTCTTTTTTAAACTTACAGTATGTTATTGCATTTCATACAAAGCAATACCAGCCCTGCTACAGAGATACGTGCAGTAAAATATTAATGTTACTACAGCTCTCTGTATATGTTACCTCATATAGTAGTTATCATGTGTCATAATAATATTGCATCTATGAATGAGAACTGTTACTATGCAGTCCATTTAAGCATGGGGTGCATGTTATAGCTGCTGCCCCTTTAAGATTTCATAGAACACTAATGTAATAACTTACTTAGCTATGCTTCTAGCTACCAGGAGCTTTGGAAAATCTGTCAGTCTGAAGCAATGCCTGATGGTGTGCAGTGGTTGCTGCTGCTGAATAAAGAAGACACTGGTAAAATTAGTTTGCATTGGCCTAAGTTATTTGAATGTGGCAAGCAAGGCAAAGTCTGCAGGTGCAGAAACCGTTCTGTCGACAGCCAGCAGTTGAGGGCATGGTAGACCGGAAAAGAAGGTATGGGTCCCAGTGGCAAAACAACACCAACACGCCACACTTGGAAGAAAATGTGACCCTTCACTATTCTTGCCCCACCTCAACCATTGGCGTTTGTCCACAACCAATCAGTGCATTGCTGGCTTCCCAGTCTCCCTCCCCAGTCCAACCATATTAATTCTGGACCTTCCTCCTGAAGAAGGATCTTTTGTCCAAAGTGCTTGAGTTTTAGTTGTTACTCCTTTCTGGCACCAATAAATCAGCAATTATGTATACTGGCATTTGCCTTTTGCACTATTTTAGCACAACCTTCTCCTATGAGAGACCTGTGGGCTTAATTCTGGCCCTCCAGCCACCTCAGCCATAGCTGCAGAAAACAAACTCTGACCAGAGCCGACAGTGCTGTGAAGAGCTGCCAAGTGACCAAAGTTACACAAGTGCACAGAAATTATTGAATGACCAGGTGTAACGTGGCCATTTTTTGGAGGTGTTGCACCAAATTTTCAATGTGGCCTTTTGGGACCCCTCCTCATGAAAAGTGCCAGTGTCATTTTGTTCACTTGTCCCAAAAGGTAATTTTGCACAGCGACTGTGCTATTCTGTGCTACAAGCACAAAAACACATTTCAGGCAAGATGTGAAAAATCACAGCTGTACTGCTTTGAAGGAGGTGTGCAAAAATGGCACTGTTATAATTGGTAAGTGAAAATATTAAACATTGGCAAAGTTAGGGCGTGCGTAGAAACTACGCAATGCTGCAGCTCCTCTTCATGATTATTTTGTCATTTTTTTCACCAATTTAATATGGGTTTTTGGAACCCCACCTAATGATCAGTGGCACTGTCATTTTGTTAATCAGTCCCGAAAGGTGATTCCACACAGCGACCGCGAAATCACTTTTCTGGACTGAGTAACAAAATGACAGTGACAGTTTTCATGAGGTGGGGTCCCATGAACCCCATGTTGAAAATCTGAGACACAAATTCCATAAAGTAGCTGATTTATTAGCATAAGTTGAAAACCCCATTGAATGACATTATAGCATGCTTACCTTTGCTTCCTCAGTTTGTGTTTCGGCTTTGAAGAGTGCAGAAGTGTCCCGATCCAGAGAAGAAGATGATGCTGTCCTCCAGAGGTAAATATGGGATAAGGGGGGTGGGGAGGTGGGTGCTCAGTGGGAGGGTGGCGATGAGGGAGGGGGACTGGAGCAACAATGAGGGACCGTTTTCTTTTTTTTACAGGAAAGAAAATGACTGGAGCAACGATGAGGGAACGTGTTCTTTTTTACAGATAAAAAAAAACCTTTGGGCACACTGGGGTGGGCTTCCAGCATGCCACATGACTGGGGGGGTGTACATGATGCCAACACAGAGATTGGGCACCCAACATTGGCGGGGGTGGGGAAGACAAAAACTGTTAGGCACACTGGAATGGGCTCCCAGTGTCTGCATGAGGTGGGAGGGGGGTCACAAATGCTGACACGGGGATTGGGCACTCTGATGTTGGCGGGTTCAAGAAAAAAATCTTTGGGCACACTGGGGCGGGCTCCCAGTGTGCCACATGAGTTAGGGGGCACAGAATGCTGCGGAGCTGGTGGCAGTGACATAACTGCACATGCATGGCACTCATGCATCTGTAGTTGCAGTGAATGGCATTTTACTATTCACATGATGGCGCCAGCGGAACTGTGCATGCATGCAAGTCGCGCATGCACTGGAACGTGGAAGTAACATCCAAAATAGTACGACTGTTATCCCATAGCGGACGATCATGGTGGAGGGTTTCAAGCTCTGTTGGACATTCAGAAGCTATGTTGGACATTCCCAAATGTCCAATGGAAGGTTCCATGATTGGCTGTTTTTTAGAGCTAGGATCTGATCCCAAAATGGCTCTAGGCTCCGCCTACAGCCATAAAAATGTCATGTTGTTCTCCCTCTCCAACAAGAAGCCTAACTCCTCTAAATTGTTTTACTTATTTAGCATTTATTTTGCATCAAACAATGCAAACTTTCCAACAGATATTTAAATCATATTACAAATGTACAATATTGTAAGGGCACTTACTACCCCTGTGCTGGTTACCACACTTGGGGGTAATTTGAAAATTATGGCTATAATTTCTGCTAAAGAGATAATTGCCACCATGGGCAGAGACTAAACATTTTTTACAACACGGTGCACCCTTTAATAAATGGTTAAACGTCCCTGCTAACCTGTAAGGGAATATTTAAAGAATAGTAAATGCTGTTTGTGGAAGAAATGAAAACAGCATCACATCTCTAAAATTCATATTATTTTGCATATAGAAATTTCATATACACAGAAACACAACTGGTTACTTCATAAAATACACTGCAGCGTATGACAGTTAGAGCATCTGGAACAAACAGTAAAACTGGATATAAACTAATCTGTGGCCTGAGGGGCTATTACGAGAAACAAATTAGAACCACTTAGGTTGTGATTCAAATATGTCCACATAACTAAAAAACTACAGTCCCAATCTTCCGGAACAGGGCTGACAAGATTGCCCACCCTCATGTTCAACTCACTGCAAATATTCGCTTCCTCCACGTAACCCAGTGAAACAAATAAGCAAATGTTTTGTTATCCAAAAAGGTGCCGTATTCATGTGGCAGCAGCCTGGAGCAAGGAATATATCAGTTATACTGCACCATCATTAGCAGTCATTAGAAGTCCCAACTGCAAAGTATCTATGTAGAAATTACACCTTTGCCAAAACAGAAAATGTCTTTTTTATGCCCGAGAGTCATCTGAGGTAGTAATTCATTACTACTTACTGCCTCTGAAGTACCCTCCGCTACCAATCCTGCTCAGAACAAATTGAGAAAGAGTTAGTGCACAGTACCTTTAATGGTCTTCTTCCCTTGCTGTATCCAACCCTCCTGGCAAGAGAGGAGAATTATTTTTCAATATTTTTATGTAAGCGTCCCACTTCAACAGGATCAGACTAGTGGAAGACCTTGTTGCTATGAAATACCTTCAGGCTTGCAGGCATGAGCATAACATGGTGCACTCCCATTGCTTCAGTTTTGCTCGATTCTCATCAAAACTTTTGCACTGATGGGTGGCAAAACTAAGGTCTGGGAATATGTGGATTGATGAGTCTCACAAGATGACCATTCCCCTTTGCTTTGTTTTTGTTTTAAAGTTATGTTTATTATTTTTCAAAGTGCGCAATACACAATGGAATACACCTCTGGTTTACAGCATAAAATCCATGTATAAGAAATAGAAATAAAGGATATTTCACACTTCATCCTGCACTACACACAGTGGCAGTCAAGTCCCATCGGAGGCGTGAAGAAATTTAACAAGAAAATGACCTTTGCAGCATGCTCACAGATGGCATTTGAACATTCTGCAGAGAAAGTCCTTCCAGGTGCAAAGCACCTAATAACCCAACCCATGGCATTTTAAAGTTCATGCTTTGCCAAATTACAATAATAAAGTCTGAAAGTAGTTGGACATGTTCAGACGGGCTATCCTATGTTAATCGGGTAGTGACTGACTATTGGAAAAAGGTAACAGTTGGTTACCTATTAATATAAAGGCTAACATTTAGTAAGGAGAGCAAAGAAGAAACATATAGAAACAGCAAATCCAGCAAATTACTTTCACAATAAAACACCTTTGCCTGCACCCTGCTTTCACCTATCTGGGTGATGGAGTCCGGGTAGCTGCAAGTTAGTTACAAGGGCTGGCAGATAATTATTTGAGTTATAAAATTCTAACTATAAACATCAGTATGACAGGAATTTCATTTTATTTTTTATTTTATTTGGAATTGCTGGTAAGTTCTCTGGAATTTACATTCCATTTTCAGGTATGACCTGAAGTCAAATGAGAAATACAACATACAAATACACATGTTTTGACAGTATAAAAGTATAAAAATGACAGAAATATAATACATTCATTTACATACATTCATTCAGACTTTTAAAATGATTAAAAGTTGTCATGCTAAAAGTATTAACAGATGTAGCTTGCTTACATTGAGAGGTAAGTTGTTCCAGACAGAAGCAGCGCAGTAGGCAAAGGTTCTCTTTCCTGCATTTGATCGTACAAGGGGCAAGACCAATTGAGACTTTGTAGATGATCGTAACTTATAGGTGGAAGAATATTTGATGAGTGAGTTTTGTAAAGTATTGTAGCTGGAATTCCAGTATTTAATATTTTGAATGCAAAGCGGGACATTGTAAACCTATAATTATTCTGTACAGAAAACCAATTAAGTTGATTTAATATTTGACAGTGGTGTGTTCGATGGGGAGTCAAAAGTGTAAACTTCCCTATTTTTTGTAGTAAAGTTTCTTTTCTAGATATAGTGCGAGCAGGCGCTGTATCAATGACCAATGATGCATAGTTCAATATTGGGAGGAGATTTTGTTGCGCGACAGCAAGATGTATTTCTTTGGTGGAAATCTCTGTCAAAGTACAGCAGATTTCTTTAGCTATGAATATCTATTTTTTTACTTCAGCAGTGGCTCTGTCAGTAGCTAAGATAACGGCTGTGCAGCCTAAACAGTAAACTCGCATTTATTCAGATTGTTTAACATTTTGCTTTCCCAGACAAGAATTCTAGAATTCGTTACATCACATATCTTTTCACCCTACCCCCAAAAATTAGCAAAATGTCCCACCATCAGTTCAGAGTTTCAGAGGTTACACAGTCTCTTCTACCTCAACCCAAATGGGTGCCATCCTTGAGGGTGATGAAGACTTTGATGCTCTGTCCTGGCCAGGGAATGGTGAGGTGTTGTCTTCTGATGTCCTGCAATGGCTCTGCTGCACCTTGGTCCTCAAATGTTCTGGCTCCACAGCACCTCTGGTCCTCTTCTGTCCTCCATCAAGCAGGTGAATCCCTTCCTACAAACTTTAAAATAAACTCTTTGAAGTGTCTTGACAATTAACTGGTAAAAAAATTGACTTCCCCTCACTCCTCCTTTGATTAGATTGTCAAGGTCCAACAACTGTGTAGAAAAAAAATCTATTTATCTGACTTTCCTGACTACTTTTTTTTTCTACCTTGGTATGATAGCCCCTTATCTGTCTAGCCTATCACTTTAAACTTTCCCTGTTTTTTTTCTTCTGTCTGAGATCAGGAGTTGCCTGTGGTAGAGCCCTCCCACAGCACTCATGTCAGCTTAAAGGGGAGGAGAGAGAAGTCTCCGAAGTACTTCTCCTCCTCAGCCCTTTAGCCAACCCTACTCGATGTCTGATTGGTGCATTGAGTTGCTAAGGCCCCTTACAGCCAATGAGGAGTGAGCTCACATCCCCTTAGAGGCTTGAACATTTCGAGCTATCTCCTCCTGACTGCTGTCCTTGCTCTTTTTGAGCCCCTCGTTTTCCCTGTTTGTAAGGTAAACACTGCCAAGTTATGGTGTTGGTAGATAGGGCTGGTGATTCCCTAGATACCCAACTTCACACTTTTTCAAACTAACTACTTCTCTGCCTGTCGGAAGCCACCAAACCGCAGCACCTCCCTTCAACTTTCTTTTACTATCTGTCTAATCCTACTTCCTGGTGCCGTCAAGACATCCTAATGATGTCAGCGCCAGTCAGCAGGCTCAGAACATGGCCTGCTTGGAGTTTTCCTGGAGGACAGCTTGACTGCCTCCCAGGTAGCTATTTATTTAAATATACATTTTTTTATTTATTTATTTATGCACTCTTTGGGCTTCTGCTGTGGCCACTGTGCAGCTATCTGTGTGCTCTCCCAGCCCTAATGTGCTCTCTGTTTTCCCCTCCCCAGTTGTCATTTACTGCCCTTCTCGGGCTTGCCTGTAGCCACGGTGCGGCTGGCCCATTACTCCCCCCCCCAGAGCGCTCAATCTTGCCTGTGTCCTGCATGCTTTTACAAATAAATTTAGCCTGCAGGCATTCCTAAAACCACAGTGTGGCTTACAATATGTGGCATCCACCACACTCACTGCTGGCTTCTCTCTGCTCCCCACAACCCCCTGGCTTTGCCATTGCTGCAGGAGCAGTTTCACTCAATGGCAGCTCCTGCCACTCTCCACTCCTGGCTGGGAATGCTGTAAACAGCCATGGGTGTGGCTCTTACATGGCCTCCTCTTTGCTGCTGCTTCAGCCCCTTAGGGCATAAAAACAATTCTGCCACCAAAGCGGCGGTTCGGGAAGGTGGGGGAGGTACTTCCATTACTGTATCCTCCACCAACCACCGGCTCTTTTCCCTTTCTCTCTCTCTCTCTCTCTCTCACTCACTCCCTTCTATCCATGCAGAGTAGGCCACAGCCTGAGCTCCATGCGGGCTGGGAGTTACAAGTGCCCGCAGGCACATTCACCAAAGCACAATTGCATTATGTGGCTGGCTGCAGCTGCACCCCCAGCATATCCTCCTCCTGCCACTACTCCACATAATGCCCAACACAACATGAGGGCTCAGGGAGCCCCCACTAGGCCCCAAGGAAGGGTACTAATTTTATTCAAAAGGGAACTTGCCACAGCCACAGGGTGCTAGCCCACTAGTCCACCAGTGCCTTTTGTTTATTCACCCACAGGCCTACTATCCACTAGCCCATCTGGGCTACCAAGTACAATACTAGCCACTTGACCGTCCATAGAAGCATAGGGGTTTTTGGTTAAGGGCATCTTCCAAACCACACATCCTTTCCTCTCTGTTTCTATTCTGCTACTGTTTTTTAAGCTAACCTATTTTATTTTATTTTACAGGTCTGACAGGATGCAGACTCCTATCCCATCAGATAAGTATACTCCTTTGTCTAACCTGTCCTTTCCATCCTATTTTACCCCACTAAGAGCTATGGATCCTTTGTGATCCCCCTTTTCTGTTCTTTTCTTACAGATGCAGTAGACAACATCCCTTCGAGGCTCCTACCTCTGGCTCCCTAGTGCACAGGTTAGACCCTCTACTTAACCTACGCTGAGTGGGTTGACTGTAATAGTGTGCCCAAGCCCATTACGACATGCAAATATCAACCATAATTTTTCCAGATTTGAAACTTGATACAACATTTAAAACAGATTTAAGTTAAATATTACATTTGTAAGGCAAAAGGCATGAAAGGCTAGATGTATAGCACTGCTTTGATATTGCATTGCAGAAGACACCAGGCTGAGCAGGGCTCATTTAGGCAGTAATACTTAACAGAGCGTGCAATATCATGACAAGATATCATCCCACCTCAGGTGTGTTGCATGGCACAAAGCGATAGGCTGAGTGACTTCAACCAAATGAGAAGGGATGATATCCTATGATAGTGCACACCTTGAAGTGTATTACTGCAATTATGAGATGGATCCACTTTGATCTTTTTTTTTTTTTTTTTACTATTGCGTGACCTACTTTCAGACTGGGATTATGCACTGAGATATCTTCCCGGCTGAATGTGGTCTTGGCCAATCAGACATGAGCAGTTTGATCATCCATTTCATAATACAAAATAAGCTGTATGTTGGAGCAAGAGTTGCTTCCTGCATATAGTACACTAACCACCAATCAACACACAGCATCAGCCATCTTAGGAAGCTGCAGCTCTCTGCTGAATCCCAATGCCATACTTGGAGAAGCCAGAATGCCCAAAAGGTTTCCAAGAAATACAAGTTTTGCAGCAGCTCTAACTCAGCATCTCTACTCCCTGGTAGCAAGTACACATGTATATGAACCCCCACTCTAACTACCCCTATTGTCAGCATCAAAACATTACAACTGACACAAATATCAACACTAACTGAAAACATTTAGTCTTCCCTTTTCAAGGCAGAAGCCTGCGGTTGCTGTGCAGTCTTTTTTGATAATGTCTGATCACTTACCAGTGCCTGCTGGGTCAGAATAAAGATACATTTTGCCAGCACAGTGGATTCTTAAACAGGCTGGCAGTTGGAATGCATGAGTAACAAAAAGGACATGCGATCCAAATCTCACCACATCAAACCCTTTGTGGCATTGCCTAGTGGTAACCTAGATCTGGAGAGAAAAAGATTTGTAAACCATCATTTAGCCAAAGGAGTCCCTTAGTTTTAGTGGCATGTAGAACGTCCTCTCAAACATGTTGTCTGCTCATAACAGCATCATGATTACTGGTTGGATGTCACTCAGCTTCATTCTGAGCATAAAGCAGTAGGTCCTGTACAAATGTCCCTGTAAGTCCAGTTCCGAGTACTTTTTCAGTAAGTCCAGAACATATGCTTGTAGGTCAGTTCCATCAGAGTCCTTGGGCACTTCAAAGAGTCTGCTATTGTTATCTCTGGCCCCATTTTCTAAATGCTCTAAATGGAGGCCCAGAAGCTTATTATCTGTGGCCCCTGACTTGTTAGCTAAATCAGTGGCCAACTTGGTATCTGTGACTAACGTCTCCTTTCTCATTTCCATAGTGGAACACCTGGTCCTCAGCATCTCCAGTTTTCTGTCCAGATCTCTTATTGCCTGTAACAGAGTGCTGTTTGAGGGTTCAGTTTGCCCACTGGCATCCTGGCCTACCCCACTGCCGTGTGCTTGCTCCATTGGTCACCGCACTTTATCTTTGCCTGTTTCTTGTGGAACAGCCTGCCTTGGTTTTCCCATGGTGAAAAATGCTGAAACTCACTCAACCGGAAAATTAGCAGCTGTGGTTTCACAATATTAGAAAATAAAGTTGAATACAAACAGGAAAAAACACTTTATAAACATCTGAACTATACGTTCTACAGGAACTCCTCCTGAACACATCTGATCGTACTGGCTGCTGGGCATACTCCTCTTGCTTTGCCTCTTTTAACACAGCAGTGTACTGTCACCACTTCTGGCAGCCAGCTTTGGTAAGGACATGTGCTATCTTCAGAACGGCTTCAGCATATTCATCATACTGGCAGACATTTTTGAAAAGGGCACCCTATTGAACTGAATGGACACTGCCACCAAAGAGCTGATTTTACAAGGAAATCTTTATTTCAGTAACAGGACACATACATTTTTCTTCAGAACTTTAATGTAGACTTCACTTAATGAACATTAATTAGAAATATCTGTACTTTGCCAGAAAGTGACCTTTCCTCAGTAGCACAGCTATGGAAAAGGATAATGGAGGGGAATTATGTGGTTTTCTGGTAGGTCTGGATCAAACAAAACCTTTTGCTAGAGTTAATCAGGAATATTTATGGGGTGTGTTACTGACTCATGGTTTTCCAGAACCTTTTGTGAATTGGATACAACTTTATTATCAAACAACCTTGGTATGGCCTTTCATAAATGGCTGGGTAGGTGAGAGATGCCCCATCTGCAAGGGAGTGAAACAGGGTTTCCCCCTGAGCCCAGCTTTGTATGTTTTCGCCTTGAACCCACTTTTACTTAAATTACAGTTGAACGATAATATTTGGGGTTTATCTGTACATAGTGAGGATATGGAAATCAAATGCATTAGCTATGCAGACGATGTGTGCCTGGTACTGGGGGATCAGGCATCAGGAGGTATGAAAGCTCAGGAGATAATTTTTTGTTTTCATCACTTACTAATACTGAGGTTAATACAGCTAAAAGTACAAGTCTTCCTATTGGAATTTCAGTCACTATAGCTTCTGTTTGTTTAGATATCCCATATCATATGCAACCCCTTAAATCGCAATCGGTTAAAAGAAGAAAGCAAGGTAAAAATAAAAAAATGGAATTCCTGGCATATGTCTTAACTTATAAGGATTTATATGGTTAAAACTTTCTTATTAACTACCTTTTTACATTTATGTATGGTGTTTCCCCCCACAAAACAACTGGAGACAGTACTTTGTGGCATAGTTTTTCAATGTATACAGAGGAGTAGGTTTAACCCTATAAAAACAGGTGTCTCCTATCGTCCCATCAAAGATGGGGAACTAAAAATGATACATCCCATAGTTTTTTTCTTCTCAGTATTTTGTATGGTAACCTGAAACCAGTTTTATTGACCACAAATAAAGTTTGGAGCCCATGGGTGTTAGATTAGGTGACACCTTGGCTGGACTTCTGGGATATTGAGTCTCATATCCCAAAAAATAAATCTCTTCAAGGGCTTCCATATTTTATGCAGTATATTTTTGGGAAACTAACATTTTGGTCCATTAAAAAACAACAGCTTTTGACCTTTTCCAGGAAAGAAATGTACACATTTATAGTTGGGAACTTTTTTATGGACTTTCCCAGGTACTGGGCTAAAACACCAGCAGAAACTGCTACTATAGGGCAGATGTTGGTGAACCCTAGACTACAGGAAAAATGTGGGATGTATTATGGTTATGCTCCCATGAAAAATTAAATGTGAGAAATAATCTGAAACATAAAGGCTTAATGGAAAGAGGATGCCCCATGGAGGACACCTGTGAGGGGCTCTTGGAAACCATGGAGCATTTATTTTTTGAATGCCCTTTTATCCTTTCCTTTTGGTCTTTTCTTTACTTGAAATGGCCTAATTTTCCCTTTATACTATTAAATAAAGATATTTTGTTACTAGGCCTTCTACCCCAAGTTTGGGCTCATTATGATCCGGGAACGGTCCATCTTATTTCTTTGGTTCTGAAATACCATATTTGGCATACAAGGTACCAGTTAACTCTATATCAAAGAAAGGTCTCCCCTGAATAGTTGTTCTGGACATTTCAGAGTGCACTCTCGAGTATTCGGCAGTTGAAATGCCAAAAAAGTTTGACAGCTCAATGTCAAGAGTGGTGGAAACACATGGATTGGATAATAGATTTTGATTAATTTCATCCCTCCCCATTTTCTTTTTTCCTCTTCCCTTCCTTTGGAGCAGGTAGGTAAGTTTTACCTACTAAGCTTTAAGAAATGTTCAAGCGCTCCTTCGACAAAGGTATGACTGAAATACTTATTTGATTTGTGCTTTTATGATTTACAGGTTTTAATAGACTGTGAATTTTAACACTGTTTTTTGTATTTATTTAGGATATTGAAGACTGTGACCTATATGATAGTGCTTCCCCTACCCCCTTTAGTGGAGAGAGGGAGGAAGCCATTTTATTATAGATTTAATTATGTATAGGATTATAAGTATATTGTGCCTGTTTGTATTATCTTAATATTTCAACCAATGTATGACAATAATACTTATTTGCTTTCATGTATATTTTTTTGTCTTTATGTCTTATTATTTGTGTGCTTTAACACTATTTGTAAATATTTGATTTGGAGTTATAATAAAAAATTCCCCTACTATGGCAGCAGGGGGAATGCTTGGCCATCTCTCTCCGGATAGCCACTCTGGAGGAGTCAGCAGAGAGGATGGACATCGAGACAGCATGGGAGAAGGCCTCCCCCTACCCGTGTTCTCTACACAAGAGGTCACAGATTTAGAAATACTTGTGGGAGACTTTATTGACGATGAGATGGTGTTTGAATAACAGAATATTGAGCAGACTAATACCATGGAAAAAGATGCCGACAAGGGCGGGAATGCAGCAACTAACAGCAAGGTAATGGAGGCCAATTTGGAACAATGAGCTACAAAATTAAAATGATTGCACTTAGAGAAAGAGAAAATCCAAGTGTGAGCACAGGAACTCGAAAATGAGTTGCAGAAATCGTCAAAACAATCTGTTGTTTATCCATCAAATGCTGCTGTCAGTGAATCTATGAGTCATGATGCTTTTGACTCATAGCCTGCTCCAAGTACTAGTGAGCCCTCCCCCTATGCTACAAGAACAGAACCAGGCAACATTGTCTATGTGGCTGGCAGTAAAAATGGGAAACTACCCATGTGCCAACAGCCACCACACTTGGAGTCTACAGCTTCAGCAACAATAAATCAAAATAGACCATTGAAACAATGACTAGGAATGGGTAGACAGGCCCATACACCCAAAATGTGGCCTGAGACCTCTGGGACTTCAGAGAAAACTTATTCTTTTAAAGACTTATGTGCTGCTAAAGATTGGGGCTCTGGAACAAACGGATCCCCATAATGTCATTTTCACAGCGCCTAGCCAGTCTAACAGCCCCTTGGAACATTGGACACCTGCACAAGCCTTAGAAAGCACAGGCTGGACCCAGGAACATTCTGGGAATTGGAATCTGTATTCTGAAGACCCGTCATATCACAGGATGCTTGCGATGCTTCCTATAGCTGTGGCCACGTCCAATGAGCAAGAAAAGAACTCCAACGTACCCCAAGGTAATATTTTTGCATCTATTTCTGAAAATGTCAATGTATTGGATGTGTCTGCTGGAATGTAAGGGTTAACACTAATAGTGTAAGGACTACCCCTGAATGTGCTCCCTTAGACTTAATACAAAATGAAGAGGAACCTTAGCGTATGGGCCCTAGTGAAGAATTATTGCAGTTCTAAGGATGAGCCTTCCTTGAAGTCCATGTTTAAATTATCAGATCTGTTTGCAAACAAAGGTGAGCCTGCTCCCTGACGGAATGCAGTCAGGTTGCTTTACAAAGGTGGCCTGGAGACACCCCCGATAGGCTCTATGTAACTAGAAATCTGTTAAAAACTTCAATAAAATTTTTCTCTTCTGAGATATTTGCATTGATTGGGTTGGGAAATGGAAACTATGACATTAGTTTCAAAAATGTCTCCAGTCTTGACCGTTTCTGGGCCCAATATCAAACGCTTAGAAACAAACCAGTCTGGATCCTGTTTCAGGCCATCCCCCTAACTAAACCCTGGTCAAACACATCACAGTATTATTCAGAAATGAGGTCATCAACATCGAGAACATACTCTTCTGGTTAAGACAGAGATGCAAAATATTAGGGAAGCCAACACCTAATTTGGATAGTGAACAAATATGGAATGGGAGTTGGAAAATAAGGGTTAAGCTTTTTTCCACAAACACAGGCCCTGTCCATCTCCCTAATTCATTCTTTTTAAGGAATGACCGGAAGTCAATATTTTATAGTGGGCAACTCAGGTCCTGTTTCAAGTGTGGCTCTAGGGCCCATCTCAGTTCAGCCTGTGATGCATCTTGATGTAGTCACTGCTTGGAATTTGGTCACACAGTTTCAGCTTGTCTAAATCTGTTTAAGTCCAATCTATGTGAGAAAACAGGCCACGCATACAGGCAGTGTCCATGGGCATCCCATAATAGGGAAGACTGCCCTACACATGAGGGGTTAATCAATATGGTTCAACACCAACAGGTAAAGAGAACTGCTGACTTAGAGAACACTAACGTTGGGACAACCCTGATCCCCCCATAACTCTAGACCCCCCCAATCAGAGTCCTGAGGATCCACACCCACCGAATACTGAACCAATACTAAGAACTGAAGAGAGGAAGACTGTGACTCCAGGGCAGGATGAAGGTACAGGGATAGTAGAGTCAGAAATACCACTCCCCCCTCCCCAGGGGAGCAGGAACAACCCTTCAGAACAGTATCTCACAAAAAAAGAACCAGGCAAGGGAAAACAGTACCCAAGGTAAAAAGGGAATTAGTCATAATTTGCCCTCTGTCCCTATAAAGACAGGAAACACATATGGTATGCTTAGTTCTGAAGGAACAGATGGAGAATCTGAGGAGGAAGGTACATATAATTCATCAGTGGCCTCTATCACTGACTCAGAGGGGGGTGGGGGAGACTCCATAGCTAAAAGAACAAGACAACATAGATCATCTAAAACCCCTTAAGTCTAGCCTCTTGTTATTTGAATTCATTCCCCCCATATGCTAGACATGCTCTCTTTAACCAAAAGCACCCTTAACATCAACATTATTAAAAGTGACAGGAAGCATTTAGGTGCTCTTTTCTCTCTACATAATCACCATAGTGATATCATGACACCCTCAGTGGAGGCCAAGAAGAATGCTGGGGACATCCACAAGGGAGACCCACAAAAGAGTGGCAAGGGACACCAGAGGGGAAAGAAACAGTTTCTGATAGGGGACTCAATTGTTAGGGGTGTAGACCTGGGGAAGGGAGAGGAGAGGGAAGTAAGGTGCCTGCCTGGTGCGATGGTTTGGTGGGACAGGAAGAAAATCCTCAGGATTGCAGAAGCAGCATCACAGGAGAGGGAACTAGATATCATTGTCCACCTCAGGACAAATGACCTAGCTAGGCAGGAGATCAGTGCAGTGCAGGATGAATTTGTGGAGTTGGGGAGGGGCCTCAGACAGGTAGCAAGCATGGTAACCTTCTCAGAGGTGCTGCCAGTCTATGGCAGAGGTGAGGCTAGAGTACTGCACACCATGCAGTTTAATGAATGGTTGCAAAACTGGTGCAGAGCACAGGGCTTTGGCTTCATTGGGGACTGGGGGTCCACCTGGAGAGATGAAGGTCTATACTGGCATGATGGTCTGCATCTGTCCAGGAGGAAACAAGCTCCTAGGTGACAGGTTTAAAGGCTTCATTGGCAAGCTTTTAAACTAGCCAGAGGGGTGCTGATAGAAACAGGAAAGTCCAAGCCTCCCCCCACAAAACATGGCAGGTAGGAGGGTAAATACTGAGGTACAGAGCTTGACAGAGGGCAGGACAGGGGTAAATGGAAAAATAGACAAGGGCAATAAGAGCAGGGATGGGGTAAAAAAGGATAAAGCCAACATTAAATGGAGGGCAATGAGTACTAATATCCGTAGTCTGGGAAACAAACTTCCAGAGCTAGTAGCCCTGATGGAAGAGGAACACTTGGATATTGTGGCAGTCACATAAACATGGTACATGGAGAACCATGACTGGGATGTTAACATACCAGGGTACACAATCTACAGAAGGGACAGGGAGGATAAAAGAGGAGGTGGAGTAGCTCTCAACATAAGGGAAGGGATCAAAGCTACAGAACTAAAAAGTAAAGGGGGGAGGACAAGAGGCACTCTGGGTCACCTTGGAGACAGGGAATGGCATCACAATCTGCACAGGGGTTGTATACAGATCCCCGTCTCAAGGGGAGGAAATGGACAAGAAAATGATAGAGGGCATTCTCAAAATGGCTGAAAAAGGGGAGATACTGTTGATGGGGGACCTGAATATGCCAGATGTTAACTGGATGACATAGACTGCAGCCACAACCAAGAGCAGGGTCATTCTCGATGCCCTACAGGGGGGCATGCCTTAGACAGCTAGTGGTGGAACCCACTCAGGAGGGAGCAATATTAGACCTGGTACTCTCAAATGGAGAGAGGATCACAAATTTAGAAGTCAGTAGACATCTGGGAACAAGCGACCACTGCACAGTGTGCTTCACAATAAACACAACCATGGAGACAAGCCATACAAAGACAAAGATACTGGACTTTAGAAGGGCTGAATTTGGCATAATGGGTGAATACCTGAGGAATACATTAGCAAATGGCCAGAAAGGAGGGATGGAAGAACAATGGAGAAAAATCAAAACTGCCATCATGGAGGCAACAAGCCTTTGTGTGAAACAAATACAGAAAACAAAGCGGAATAAAAAAACACTATGGTTCTCAAAATAGGTGTCAGGGAAGGTTAAGGAGAAAAAGGCTGCATTCAAAAAGTATAAGGAATCACAGAAGGAGCACAACAGGGAACTGTATCAATTAAAGCAGAAAGAAGTGGGGAAGGCAGTCAGAAAAGCAAAGGCCCAAACCGAGAAAAAGCCAGCTCAGTTAAGAAGGGGGATAAAACCTTTTATAGGTACATTAGGGAGCATAGAAAGGTTAAGGGAGGGATAGTGAAGATTAATAAAGGAGAGGGGAGGTGGGCAGAGGGAGACAGTGAAAAAGGCAGAGATACTGAATGAATACTTTTGCTCAGTATTCACAAAAGAAGAAGAGGAGGAGTTGCCTAAACCAAACAGTAGAAGCACTGTGGGTAGTGGGGTTGACGCCAGTCCATTTACAGAAGAAAGAGTCCTGAAAGAACTCCTAAAACTCAAGGTGGACAAAGCAATGGGGCCTGACAGGATTCACCCTAGAATCCTAAAATAACTAAGGGAGGACCTAGTAACACCACTAACCACACTTTTTAACAAATCATGGGAGGATGGGGTGGGGCAGATGTGATTCTCCTTCCAAAAGTGGGAGCAAGGCAGAAGCAGGAAACTACAGACCTGTTAGTTTGACCTCAGTGGTGGGGAAAATGATGGAATCACTTCTGAAAGAAAGAATTGTTCAGTATCTAGAGGCCAGTGGGGCACAGGACCCAAATCAGCATGGATTCACAGCAGGAAGATCATGTCAGACAAATTTAATTGATTTCTTTGACTGGGTGACCAAAGTAATAGACCAGGGAGGGGCTGTGGATATGGCCTACGTAGACTTTAGCAAGGCATTTGACACAGTCCCACACAAAAGATTAATAATCAAGTTAGCCAGCCTGGGAGTGGGTCCCAGGGTGGTAGCCTGGGTAGCAAACTGGCTGCACAACAGGACACAGAAGGTAATAGTGAATGGAACACATTCTGAAGAAAGGGGGGTTACTAGTGGAGTACCTCAGGGCTCAGTACTGGGTCCAGTCCTCTTTAACGTCTTTACAGGTGACATTGCAGAGGGTCTGGAAGGAAAGGTATGCCTCTTTGCAGATGACACAAAGATCTGTAACAGAGTTGATGCACAAGGGGGGTAGAAAGGATGAGAAGGGACTTGGCAAGGTTGGATGAATGATCAGACATATGGCAACTTAGATTCAATGCAAAGAAGTGCAAAGTAATGCACCTGGGAAATAAAAATCCAGGAGAAGAGTATACAATAGCAGGGAAGGTACTAAAAACAACAATAATGGAAAGGGATCTGGGTGTAGTCATATCAGATGACCTAAAGGTGGGTAAGCAATGTGAGAAGTCAGTAAGGAGAGCCAGGGGGATACTGAGATGCATAGGAAGGGGCATCACAAATAGAAAAAGGGAAGTGGTTATCCCTCTAAACAGATAGTTGGTGAGACCCCATCTGGAGTACTGCGTGCAGTTTTGGAGACCTCATCTATGCAAGGACATAAGACAGGATGGAAGCAATCCAGAGGAGGGCAACTAAAATGGTGCAGGGTCTACATCAGAAACCATATGAAGAGAGACTGAGAGAGCTTAATATGTATACCCTTGATGAAAGGAGGGACAGGGGGGACATGATAGAAACGTTTAAGTACCTCAAGGGAATCAACAAAGTCCAGGAGGGTAGCATCTTTCAGAAAAAGAGATGTGTAAGAACAAGGTGGCACAATTTAAAGTTAGAGGTGGGACGGCTCAGGGGTAATGTGAGGAAATTATTTTTCACGGAGAGAGTGGTGGATGCATGGAACCACCTTCCTGTAGAGGTTGTTGGGTCTAAAACAGTGGGGGAATTCAAACATGCATGGGACAGACATAAGGTAATTATAGTGGGGGGTTGCAGGAAGTAGGCTGTTGGTTAACTAGAATCTGCAGCTTATCCAATAGTTAGGGGAAATGGGCAGACTGGGTGGGCCAAGTGGGCCTTATCTGCCATCAAAGTCTATGTTTCTATAGTGACATTACTTGTATTCAAGACTCGTCTCAAAACGAATTATGAATTACAGACTGCTTCTAGAGCTTGGACGGCTGGGCCATCATTCTGGTCCACAGGGACAGATCTCTGTGACGGAATAGGTATACATTAGCTAAACCTCTTCTAGAGGTTTCCAGAGTAGTAGCCTTTCATCCAGGAAGGGCTCTTCTCTTGGACATTTCCTATCTCATGGAATTATTTCATTTAGTAGCTATTTATGCCCCTCAGTCAAAAGCTCAGAGAGTGGCTTTATTCAAGGAAGTTCAGCCATATCTCCACACATCCAGGCTTCTGATCTGGTTGGGGGATTTCAGTTGTGGCCTTTTCAAATCTGATAGAGGCTTCCAGACTCCTAAACTTTTCTGTGATACACCAGCATTACAACTTTTTCTGAATACAGCTGGGTTGGCTGATGTTTATAGAAAGAAGCACCAAATGGGGGATTCACATACCTCAGAAGCTCTTTAAAGACATGAATAGATTTTATTTTTGTATCTCCAGTGCTGGAAGTGCTCTCTGCTTCCACACATCCCAGTGAATACTCAGACCACATAGCCATTAAGGTAAAAGTCTCATGGAATAAAGCCCCATGTTGTAGAAAGAATAAATGGAGGCTAAATAAGGCATTATTAGAAGATCCCAAAATCAAGCAGAAGTGGGCATGAGATTGGGTGGCCAGGCTCTCAGTGGCAGAAGTATATGACAACATTGTGAACAGCTGGGAGGACACAAAAACAAGGTGGCAGAGTCTGTTTCAACAGAGAGCTCTATATATATTGCAAACAAAGAACATATGAGGTATTTACATTTTCAACACCATTTACAGCATCTAATCTCCAGGTTCTATGTTATAATGGCGACTGCCAAAGGGCGTTCGCCATTACGGTGAGGTCAGTGCACCAAAAATCAATTTCGGCGCTCTGACATAACAAAATGGCACTGGGGACTTGTATTTTTTATGTTTTTGTGGGGGGTTGTGCCCCCCGCATCCCCCCTACTAAAAAATTCTCAACTCCAGGGGGGTGCATGTCGGGGAGGGCAAAACGTAAAAAAAATTAAATTCAGGCCAGGCAGCAAAAATGAACCCAAGCCCAGACCTGAACCTAGCACCCTAACCACCGAAGCTGCGAGCCAACCCACTACACCATGGGGCTGGCTTGGCAGCCTACTGCAGCACCACCCCTCACATCCCCTCCACCCATCACCATGTGTGCTCGCTCCCATCTCACTGTGCAAGTGTATACATGTAGTGACTTCCTGTTGCTACAGGTCAGCCACCCCTCCAATCCGGTCACTCTCCCTCATCGGTAGCCCCTGTGATAGGTGCCGCAATTGAGTTGCCCTTTCGGGGGTTGCTCAGTTGTGGTCACCCACATCACAGGCTACCAATCTCCCAAGCTGAGCTTTCCAGCCAAGACTGTAGTACAGTAATCAGTAACACTAAAAAAACAGATGGCCGAGATCCAATACAATCGAGCAAAGTCCTTGAACTAGGAACTCAGATTTGGGACTCAGGTGTGTAAAGGTTTCTTAGACCCATATAAAGAATGTAATGAAAGAGTAGAGAATAGATTCATTATGGAACTGACTTCACCATCAGGGTAAATAGTTTACACTCCTCAAGAGATTTTAGAAACTGTGCAGAAATATGTTGAAGGGCTATTAGGTATCCCCTCATGGGATCAACATCCTCATGAGTTACTCGCCACACTAGGTTTGTCACAGGTTTCCTCACCAGATGTGAAAAACCTAGTCAAGGAGGTGACTATAGAAGAAGTGTCGGTGGCAATAGCCCAGTTAGCAACCCACTCTGCCCCTGGCTCTGATGGCCTAGGATCAGGGTTCAGTAAAACATTCTGTGACAAGTTAGCCCCAGCTCTTCTACTCCTGTACAAATAGTGTTGTTACACAAGAAAAGACCTAGACATATGATAGGTAATTGGCGTCCTCTTAGTCTACTAAGTACAGATTTGAAGATCTTAAGTAAAGTTTTATAGGCTAGACTAACAAAAGTAGCTCAATACCTTATTAGCTCCCCCCAGACTTGTGCAATACCAGGCAGGAAGCAGCAAGATAATTTTATAATTTTGAGGGAATTATTTTTTAAAGGGGAGACTGATCAGGATCAAGGTTTTGTTCTCAGTTTAGTTTAAGAAAAAGCATTTGACAGGCTATCACACATATTCCTGTTCGCAGTATTGTCCGCCTTTGGGGTACCAGACATATTTGTAACATGGATTAAGCATATGTATAAGGGTGCTACCATTTCCCCTAATGTGAACGGTTGGTAAGGTAAGAAGATAAGGGTGAGGAGAGGAGTCAGGCAAGGATGCCCACCTAGTCCCCTGCTTTATATCTTCGGGATACATATTCTGATCCAAATGTTACTTGTAAAGCAAGATATCATAGGGATAGTAGCAATCCCAGATTCCCACCTATAAAGGTATTGGCATATGCTAACGATATAGCTGTAACAGTAGTCCCCACCATTTCTGTCAAAGCCTTAAGTAACTTACTTCTACAGTACTCTGAAATTTCGGGGTCTAAAATAAACATAGAAAAAAGTAAAGGGGTCACCCTGGGATCTACTCTATTGCCCCCTACAGGTCATTGTGCAGGGATAAAGGTTTTCAATCATCCTATTTCTGTGTTGGGTATAGAGTTTGGACCTGGGGATGTGTCTAAACTAAACTGGGAAAAGAATATGCATAAAGCTAATAGAATGGTGAATAACTGGAAAGGACAACAGCTATACAAGAAGAAAAGAGTGGTTTTAATTAAAACATTACTAGTACCTGTGTTCTTGTACCTGAGTTATATATATGCCCTTCTCCATCAGGGATCATAACGGGGCTATACAGTGTATGTTTTTTCAAGCCTTTTGGGGGTCACGCTTGAACCCAGTAAAAAGGGAGTACACTTATCACCCCACAAGTAAAGGAGGTGTGGCAATTTTAGTATTTTTTTATCATACAGCCTGAGTCTTACTATGAAACCAGGCATAGTAACATGGAAGTATTTAGTGAAGTCATGGCTAGGACCCTGCATACCAGCACGGGAGAATAGCAGACCTAGGCTGTTGAACAGACAAGCCCCTCTCCTACAATATGGGTTAGATAGCATTAAAATGGCGATAAAGTGGGGTATTACTACCACTTATATTTTGATATCAGATAGGAAGAACATATACAACTTGATTCTACAATCTGAATGAAAGGCTGAAATAGAGCTGCCAGACTGTCCTGCAACACAGAAGTGTATGGTACTTCAGCAGTTGAATAATCCAAGGACCCCCCTCTTCACCTGTGATTGTGTATTGGTTATGTAATTTTGGAAGATTAAGTGTGAAAAATAATAATAAGCATAAACAGCTTATAGAAAGATACTGCTCCAGGGAAGCCTGTGACAGATCCTAGATACCCAACAACATTTACTTTTAGAATGTGCCTATATAAAACCTTTTTGGCCATTTTTAGCTGAAACATGGTAAGAGCCTTTATTCTCAAACCTGAATTATCAGACATTGGTGTATGGCCCAGTAGACAGTTCATTTGGGAAATATCATATAGACACAATATACATTATTCTTGTGATTATCAAATATTTTATTTGGCAGGCCCAGCGTATGTTGGTCTCGCAACAAAAATAAGTTTCACATTTAGAATTTCTACAGAATATTAGGCAGACAATGGGAGGGACTATGCAGTTGGATGGGATATGATATCCAACAGAAAAAGTTAAACACTTATGGCTTAACCTTGTATGGTGTAGCTAAAAATAAGATAATCAACTGTGCATAAGATGTATAATGTCAAATGTGTAAAGTCGTATGAATTGTGATTGATTCTCTCTGACTATTGCGTATGTGTTGTAATGAAACCCAATTTTCAATAAAATTCCCCATCTCTTCTCGAAAAGTGCCATGGGATCTTTAATGTCCACTTGAACTACCACCAGAAAAGGCAGATGAGATCTCAGTTTAATGTTTTATCTAAAGGATGACACCCCTCCACCACCCAATGTACAGCACCGTCTAGTGCTGCACTTGGGTAGCAGCTTTCTTGGTATGAGCCCAATCCTGGTGTGGGACTAAAACCCATGAACTTCTGGCCCAGAGGCAGAAGTGCTACCAACTGAGCCAAACTGACAGCAACATGTCAACTCCCACATAACAGAACCTCCCTTGCAGGGCATTCAGTCCTTCTTCACATAGCAGGGAACATCAGCTATCCACCTCATCCGAAATGAACTTGCCTACATCAAAACCATCTAACTACATTCCATTGTGCAAACCAGTCTACAACCTGTATCCTTCTTAGCCTTGCCTCAGAAAGATGTGTTCACTGGCTTAAGGTCATTGACTGCTGTCTATGACTGGACCAATTGCTAACATTTGTAAATGCCTTACTTCTTCTGAATGGGATAGCCATTTCCTGTTTCAAGGCACTATCAGACCAAGTCAAGGGGGCTACCACAGCACTGTTTAACATGTTACTTTCAAAGATCACTTTGTCCAAGCTTATCTTCCCTGGTAACTGGAACAACAGCCATGGGAATGCACTGTGCAGCCCTCCAAATCCTTAGAATCATTCATAATAGACATTGAGTCATGCTGCAAATATCTACAAACAACAGAAAAGGATAAAATCACAGCCTTGATTCAAGGACTGCTCCCACAACTTTGTCTCTAAATTGTCCAATAGAAGCCGACAACCTGTATGGACACTTTTCAAGCTGCACGGCTAGTGCAGGAATCCATTTCCATGTTCCAATCTACCAGTGGGCAAGGACCATAGTCATTACTAATGGCTGCATTTATAGCATGTGTCCAGCAACAACAGGCAGTGCTGGAAAAGCTCTTCAAGTCCATCAGTGACTTACGTCTCAGACAAACATCTGCCTCTGCTACATGTGTCAAGGTACTGCAACCACCTAGACAGCACCTGTGCAACCACTTCCTTCTGGAGATCCGGTCATCTGCTAGTGGTACGGGTTCAAAGAACACAATGTTGCAGTTTGCAGAAAAGTGAAATATGGACATCAGAATAACAAGAACCAGAGATGTCCACCACTGCACCATCAGCAGAATGAGTTCACTTTAAACAGGATCAGGGAAATGAATGCCACCTAACAAATTAAGGGCCTTTTGAGGGTAAAGGAAGATTTCAATTTACCACCCCTCTTACTCTCTTAATTCACTGGACCTTGGGTTATCATATCTGATGACCTCAAGGTGGTGGGGCAATGCAATAAGGAAAGTAGTCAGGGCCAGCGGCATACTGGGGTGCATAGGGAGGGGAATCATCAGCAGAAAGAGAGAGGTGGTGTTACCACTATATTAAAACTGTTGGTGAGACCCCATCTAGAGTACTGTGTCCAGTTCTGGAGACCACATCTCAGGAAGGACATACACAGGGTAGAGGAAGTCCACAGGAGGGCAACCAAAATGATGCAGGGACTGCATCAGAAAAACATATGAGGACAGATTAATGGAGCTCAATATGTATACCCTAGAGCAAAGGAGGGAGAGAGGTGATATGATTGAAACATTCAAACACCTTAAGGGCATTAACAAGGTGAAAGAGTCTAACATGTTTCAATATAAGAAAAACAGAAGGACAAGAGGACACAGCATGAGATTAGAAGGAGGCTGATTAAGGGGTAATGTGAGGAAGTTCTTTATCACAGAAAGGGTGGTGGATGCACGGAATGGCCTACCTCAGGAAGTGGTGGATATGAATACAGTGCAGGGCTTCAAACAGGCATGGGGATAGGCACAAGGGAGCAATACAGATGAGTATGAATAAATAGGCCATTGACAGAGTAAAGGCCTATAGCACAATCATAAGGTAGAAAAAATGGGCAGACTGGATGGGCCTTGCAGTCCATATCGACCATCAACTTCTATGTTTCCCAAATTATTTCCCCTCGGCTCCGCATGGCTTGCAGGAATTGAATACAGGCCTCCAGAGATGAGAGTGTGACAATGGCAGTCAAGAGGTGAGGTACATCTGGCCCACATGGCCGAGCCCGTTGAGGAATAGTGAAAGCCTGAGTAACATGGACTCCCAAGCCATCCAGCAGCAAGTGCAGGTTGGTAAGGATCAGTTTATTCAAGGTTGGTAGGAGGTCTGCAGCACTAGCTAAACTGGAGGGGAAACCCACAATACAAATGTTGGCTTGCCATTGAAAATTTTTCAGGACTTCCATTTTAGAGCGCAGAAATTGCAGGTCGCACACAAAAGGTATATTCCACTCCAACTGTTTAGTAGATGCCTCCATGAGCCTCTGAATGGCCATCGCATTAACAGTAATGTTTGTGTCTGCCTCCAGTAACTTTGCTTCCACAATAGCTAGTTGTTTATTTGTTTCATCACAAGTCACCTGGATCTTCAGAAGCATGGATAAAATGTGTGTTGATGGCAGTTCAGGCTCCAAGGGGTCTCCCTGCTGCATAGGTCCTGATCCCTGAGATTTGGCTACTGGGGCCAGAAGGGCATCCAGACCTTGAGCAGCCTGGTGTTGGTCTTTTTTAGGGCTCATCTTGCAGTGTGATAGTGAACTCATCTCAGGATTCAGAAATAAAGAAATACTGAGTGTAGGAAATGGGAAAATATCTCAATTTTGTGAGAAATAATCCGGAGCTAACTCAAAATGAAGCCGCCATGTTGGACACTCACTAGGGCCCCAGATCACAACTTATGACTAATTACATCCCAGTGACCATTGGAGATTGGTCCATGCATGCTCTGATTGACATTGCAGCAGACATCTCAGTTATTAGCACTAACATACAAAACAACAGATCTCTTCACCAGTCACCTAATGTCTCTCTAGCTGACTTGGAAGTACGTCATCACAGCAAATAGTACCAATTAACCAGTAATAGGCATCGTCCACCTCAAGCAGCACTTTGGAACAGAGAAAGCTACTGCCATGTTCTACCTGGTGCTTGATCTAGAACCAATGATAATTCTTAGCATTGACTTTCTCAAACACCACAAAGCCATCAGGGACTTTGATTCACCAAACTGTCACTGGATCCCTGGAGACAACTTGCAGCTACAGGCTCAGTCACTGTTCCTGCTAAGACAGAGAGGGTTTTGATTGCCAAGATTCAACATGAAACACTGCCATAAAGTGTAGTTGGCATCACAATGGGATCCCGCACTTTACATTCTTCAAGTCTTCTTCCTGGAAAAACCTTGTCTGCTGTACACAATGTGAGCCAATTGTCATCTCCAAGAGTACAATGTAGAAATGTTTGTCTGCATGCTACTGAGAACTAGTTCCATGTCATTCAGAAACCTCAGTCTGGTTCCACCACCACTGCTCCTGTCATCGCTACCACCCCCACACCAGCTTCAACTATATCACTCAGCAAGTGGCTAGCTTCTTCCAAGTTTCCAGCATCACCTATAGAGAAACAACAGCTTTTGTATTTCCTTAAGGACCACCCATATGCCTTCATTGATACAACTAATAAGCTCAGATGTGGCGATATCCTGCAACACACCACTGAGGTGCAGGCCCATTAGAAATCCATCTGTTAATGAGCCTACAAAGCTGGATATAAACAAAAACAAGTCCTAGGACTTCCAGTGATGTCATCGACCTCAATGGCCGACTCTCTGTAGAGCTCCTCGATCCCCACTAACCAAAACTCCTTAAAGCAGTGCTAAAAGCAACAAATCATTTTAACAATGGCAACGGGTCTTAAAGGAGGTAGCAGATCTAACAAATCTCAGGGCAAACTGGCTCCCAAGCAAGACGATGGAGGAGGATCCCCCTGACTGCAGGGGCCTAGCCACAGCTCATCCCCAGTCAGAGCTGAGGCCCAAGACCATGACACGGACCAGGAGATGGAATGACTTTCCAGATCCAGATATGAAATGCTGCTGGCAGAAATACGAGCATTCCAAGCAGAAACAAAGCATGAATTTCACAGCCTATGTACCAGATTGTCTGAAGTGGAAGCTAGAGTTTAAATGGCCAAAGGGAGAGTATAGGAAGTTGAAGATGACTCAGTTCAACTACATGCAGTGGTTGATTTTCTGGCCAGACACCAGGAGATCATGCAGGCTAAGTTGATAGATATGGAAGCTCGGGCCAGGAGGGACAATATCAGAATATATGGTCTTCCTGAAGGGTCAGAAACTGAACTTATGGAAGAATTTCTAGAAGACTTATTAAAAGATGTGTTGACTTTACCCTTGGACTTTCAGTTTAAGATTGAGAGGGTGCATACAGCCCTAACACCTAAACCCTCCAATCCAAATGCAAGACCCAGATCGGTGGTCTTAAAGCTTTCAAGCTATAAAGATAAAGAGAAACTCTTGCAGCATGCCTGGTCACAGAAAATAGCAAAATATAATGCCTCACGGTTGATATTTGATAATGACTACCCCGCTGAAATTGCGAATAGAAGAGCAGCCTACTCACCAATCCTAAGTCTTAAAACAGCACAAAGTTAAATTTCAGACCCCATATCCGGTACAGATTAAAGTTTTCTGGGACTCGGGAGCTAAAATATATGAAACGCCCATGGAAATTCATGAGGAACTACAACGGAAGGACTGGAGTTCAGACTCGAACCGTCCTAAGGAGCAACACAGACGTCCGGCGTGCTCTGAGTGGTGCATATCAAGCAATCAGCTCCACAAGAATTCTGCTCGAGCAGCAGTCCTGAAAACCATAGCGGACATTAGGGTGCTTCTGGACCAGATGAGGTAACAGCACTGAGATCTCATTGAGACTGAGAAGGCTGAGAATACTTGAAAGACTGGTGAGCAAAACTAACATTCCTACTCACAGCTTCCTTTGAGAAGCCGAATGCTCACACATCCTCCTGTGACACGTGGTCGGGGGGGTGGGACCTTACCCCATGAATATTGACTGTCTGAGACTAAATGGATAAATGGGACTAAATGGATAAATAGATAATCCGGTTTCCTGCATCAGTTAAGCACTGCAGACTTGATTTTCTTCTGTTACCCACTTTAGATTGACTTGGGCGTGGTAGCATTGACTCTAGTGTTCAGTCTGAGTAGTTCACACTAATTAGCCCCTGCAATGTGTACATCAGGGCCACTGGATTTACACGGCTCAAATGGGACTCCAAATCTATGCTAACAGAGATGGGGCTGTGGCTGAAGGGTCTTACATTTTTTTCTTTTTTTTTTCTATTCAAAAGGCATAGCAAGTGAATCTCTTTTTTCCCCCTTTTTTACAGATTGGGAACCACAGGAGCGCAATCGCAGCGAAGGTGGGGCTGTGGCTCGGGGGGGGGACTTCTCCCATGTATTCCCTAATAGCGAGATATAGAGAGATTATGTAACTAAGTAAATAAGAGTAATGTGGGAGGGAAGAGAGCAATCCACTGAATTTTTTCTTGAGGAGCGCAGAGAGGAGGCCACTGAGGGGTGATGGTAACCCTTTTCTTTATCATCTATTATGTGAGCCTGATTTTCTATGGAGCGAGGGAGAGCCTGGCTCAGGTAGCAGCCACCACACCTCCCACTCAGGTGGAAGTAGAAGCTAATGGCGAATTCTCCCCTCGAGTGTTTAGGGGTTGGACTACAATGTTCCCCCACTTTGGGAGTCATTATGTACATAGTTGTGTTTGGGGTGGAGTGGGTGTTAGTACAATACTTACTAAAAGGGGGAGGGGGTACTAGAGAAGGGATATTGGTGTGGGATAACAATGTTTGTGACACAATGTTGTTGTTTGTATCAGTCCAATAGATTGACATACAAGGGACATATAAATGATAATTTTCTGTATGTTCTGGAGCATTGGTGGGAATTAGCTTATGGATATAAAAGCCAAATCTTATGGAGAAATGGGATGAAAGAAAGATCTATGGGGGTACTGAGATGGTGTCTCAAAACGAACCAGAGGGGATGTTTATGACATAAATGGATAATACTCAAAAATTAAAAATGGCATCCCAGAACGTCAATGGTTTAAATAGTCCCATAAAGCGATATAGGGTGCTCACCCACTTTAAGAAGCAAAAACCTGTAGCTGTACTCCTTCAGGAAACACATTTAAATAAGGAAGAGCATTTAAAATTATCTAAGTTTGGTTTGGAGCAGATATTGTCCTCATCGTATAGACGAGGGAAGAGAAGGGGAGTAGTCATATTGCTACCACAGAACACCCAGTTCAAACTGACTTCCTCATACCTCATTCCTCAGATCTGGAGGGACGTCTTGTAATTGCAGTAGGGGAGCTGGAGGGGAACCCAATCAAGATAGCCTCACTGTATATTCCTCCAGGATCAAAAGCCCCAGTGATTAGGGCTCTATTACATAAGATTACAGAGCATCACAGGGGGATGCTGATTGGTGGGGGGGGGACCACAACCAAATTTATAACCAAGAAGATACAACCAATCCTAAAAGGCTGAAGAAAACAGCAGCTCAAAAAGCTGTAATGGGATATTTTAGAGGGGTACAATGGGCTGACGCCTGGAGGCACCTGAATTCCACTAGGAAGGAATACACCCATTACTCAGCACCTCATCATACGTATGCTAGGACTGATTATATGATGGTTTCTAAAGAGAACATGCACTTGGTAAGGGATTGTCAGCATATACCCTCAGTTTTATCAGACCATTCCCAACTTACATTAATGTTTATTTGGCCTACAGAATGAGGGCAGACTATGTAGAGGTTTAATAATTTTTTATTGAACTCTAAAGAATTTACAGAGCTGGTGGGGAATAGAATACCCCAGATATTAAGGGAAAACCGGTCTCCAGAGATTAGTGTTGCTACTCTGTGGGACACTTTAAAGGCAGCATTAAGTGGGGATATAATTAAGTTTGCCTCAAATTATAAGAGCCAGCGGACCCAAAGATTAGAGAAACTACAGCATCAGTATAAGGTCTTGCAGGGGCAGAATGCTGCAGGGGATAAGGCTGTCTACCCCATTACAAGCCACAAAGCAAAACATACAACATCTATTAGATATCCGTATGGAGCAGTCACTGCAATACCTGAACCAGAAGTATTATGAAAGCGGTCCCAGGGCGACTCATTTGCCAGCACATCGACTTCGCCAAAAAGTCTCAAAAGCCACCATTATGCAGATCAGGGATCCACATACCAAGCAAATAATTAGATCCTCCTTACAAACAGCCCAAGTCTTCAAAATGTTTTATCAAAAACTGTATACCCCAGAACACACACCCGAGGTTGAAGCGATTTCCTCTTACCTAACAAACTTGAGGTTACCCTTTCTTACAGAAGAGGTTCAACAAAAACTTGATCAGCCCATCTCGATCGATGAGTTGGGTCAAGCAATCTCAGCCCTCAAACCAAATAAAAGCCCAGGCCCTGATGGATTTATGGTGGAATACTTCAAAGCATTTAAAGAATGCCTGACCAACCCATTATTAAACATCTGCAGACAGGTGCAGGAGGGGGAGAGCATACCACTTACATGAAATTATGCAACCATAGCTAGTATACCCAAACCAGGGAAGGATGCTGTACATTGTTCAGCATACAGGCCGATTTCAATATTAAATATAGATTATAAACTGTTCACTTCCATAATGGCTAAAAGACTGGAATTTGTCTTGCCCTCACTGGTTAATTTAGATCAAACTGGATTTGTTCCTGGGAGGCAAACTCAGGACAATATAAAGAGATCCCTGCATGTACTACACCATGCTGCCCAATTGGGGCACCCCTTCCTGCTGTTAAGCTTGGATGTGGAGAAGGCCTTCGACCGGGTGGCATGGCCCTTTCTTATGAGGGTGCTACAAAAATTAAACTTTTCAGACTCATTTGTTAGGGTCATAGATAGAATATATACACAGCCCATGGCCTCTAAAAATTAAAGGTAGGACTTCAACACCAATCCCATTAAAAAGGGGCACCAGGCAAGGCTGTCCCATGTCACCTCTACTGTTTGCACTATACTTAGAACCTCTGGCTCAGACCTTAAGGCAACACACAGAAATTCGAGGGCTACAAGTAGGTGGAGAAACTTACAAATTAGCACTCTATGTGGACGATCTCTAGATTTATCTGACTGAGCCAGAGTACTCTCTGGATCCCTTGTGGAAAACATTACATCAGTTTGGTCAATTGGCAGGGTTAAAAATAAACTTTGCTAAGACAGAAGTACTCCAGCTGAATTATGACCCTTCCAGAGAGATTGCATCATGATACCCATTTAGGTGGAACTTGCGATACTTGAAGTACCTGGGAGTTAAGCTGGGGGTTGATATCTCTCAACTATTTGATATTAACTATACTCCTCTGTTAGATAAGCTTGGGATAGACTCGGAGGGTTGGGCACTGATCCCGATCCCTCTGGTCCAGAGAGTCGAAGCAGTAAAAATGGTATTACTGCCAAGATTCCTATATCTTGCTCAAACTTTACTGGTTGGAATCCCTAAGGAATATTTCAGAAAATTAAACCATAAAATCTCTGGTTTTCTGTGGGGAACTAATAGGCCTAAGATTAGGTACGCACTCCTTCAGCTCCCTAAGAAACAGGGGGGACTAGCACGCCCACATTTAGAGACATATCACTTTGCAGCTCAGATTAGAACAGTAGCCTACTGGGCAAGGGTATATTATACAGCAAGGTGGAAGACCCTAGAAAAAAGAGAAGAAGACTTGTTTCATATAAATAAATTACTTTCACAGGAGGTGGCTGAGGGAATCCAAGAAGAAACAAATCCATACACACAAACCACCCTAAAGTGTTGGTATAATCTCCTGAATAATAGGAAACTTTCCTCTTGGAAGGCATTTTTGCAATTGATTCCATACTCCAGAGCCTTTCTACCGGCCTCTATGGACCTAGGGTTTCGTAACTGGGAGAGGCAAGGCCTATATTGGGTGTCCCATTTTCTTGGGAAAAGTGGGCTCCTGACCTTAGCTGAGCTTAATGAAAGTATGGAATCCGCCTTAGGGATAGGTTTAGATACCTCCAAGTCTGCAATTATATTAAGTCCATCTCTGGAGACTTATGGGTGTCTAATCCACCACCTCAGATCATCAATACCTTAGTAGCCATAGTTTAGGGTAGGGCACCGCAGGAACATGTTATTTCATACTTAAATGCTGTGATTCTGGCAATGAATGGTAATTCCTTGGGGGCCACTAAAGCAGCCTGGGAATCAGACTTGGGGATCGAGATTGAGGAGAACATATGGGAAAGGCACTTAAATAAGCTTCATTGGGAATCTCAGCAATAGCCTGGAAAGAATTTAGCTGGAAAATTACTATAAGATACTTTATAACCCCTAAGATTCAAATGAAATTCCAGCCTACAAGACTCCTCATATACTGGACGGGGTGTGGACATTCCCCAGCTGCGTTGGCTCATATAAAGTGTCGATGTCCTAGACTCACTTCTTTCTTTAATGATTTGCAACAAGCCCTGATTTCAATGTTTACTCCTAATGTTAGGCTTACTCCGGCATTGCTCTTTTTTGGGATTCCACTACAAGCAGACTATTGAAGGTGGCCATTCTGGCAGCTCAGAAGGCCATTACAAGGAAGTGGTTGACTCAGGACCCTATCCTGATAAGGCAATGCCAAGACATTATGATAGCCATATACAGAATGGAATATATCACAGCCACGACAAATAGGAGACCCCAGGTGTTTGAACTCATCTGGAGGAGATGGGTCCTCACTATATCACCATTAAGACTGGAATTTGTACCCTGAGCTGTTTCCCCATCTCCTAAGTTTTTTGGGGAAGGGACTCACCTCATTATTTACTTATTTATCCTGTGTGCTTACTCTGATTGCCTTCATAACTGCCTTTGCTCTGGAAACTGTAACTTAGGTTAAAAGCAAGCCTATGAAAGGACAGCAAGTAACTGATAGATTCTGTTTGTAATTCCTTGTATGAATTACGTAAATAGCTGTTTTTAAGGACTGATTTATTATATGCTTGATGTTAGAACATGTGTTGGTTCACTATAAAACTCTAAAATAATGAAAGTCATAAATAAAAAAAAAGTCCTAGACTCCATGATCAATGACATGCTGAAACAAAGCATCATTGGCGAATCTAAAAGTCCTAGGGGTGCACCGTGTTTGCTGGTGGTAAAGAAAGATATGGGTATTGCTTTGTGGTGGATTACAGAAAGCTTGATGCCTGTACAGTGTTAGATGCTCATCCCTTACACACAACAAAGGATGCCTTAGACAGTCTTGGCATGACCACTCCACCATGCTTTACCACTTCAAAGTGGGTTTACCAAGTATCTATCAACCCAGTTTCTTGACCACTCACAGCTTGGTGCTCTCACCTGGCACTTTTCCAATTCAAACAACTGACTATGGAACTGTGGAACTGTACAGCCACATTTCAGCAAGTTATGGAAGCAGTTCTATGTGGATTGGCTTGGGAATCTTGCCTAGTCTATTCAGAAAGTGTAACTGTCTTCAGCAGAACATTCAAAGAATACTTCCACTTCCTTAAACTGAATGTCTGGGATCAGCTAACCTCAAGCTCCATCCAGAGAAGCATTGCTTTGTACAGACTCAAATTCAATACCGGTAACACACAGTTTGTTTTTAAGGCATCTCTCCAGACCCAGACAACCTCTCAGCAGTCAAAGACTATCCAAAACCCACCAACCTCATGGTCATCAGAACTTTCCTAGGCCTTTCCAGATACAGCATTACAGAAAGTTCAGTGACTACACTACGACTGCAGCTCCACTATACACCCTCACAAAAAGGAATTTGAATATATGTGGACTTCCAAATGCCTTTAAGAAGAGACTTGTCTCTGCTCTTGTCCTGGCCAACCTTTCAAACTTTAGAAAGATGCTAGTTGTTTTACAGTGGGCACTGTGCTGTGTCAAGTTCAAGACAGGAAATAATGTAATGTTTGCTTCTTATGCTGGGTGGTCTCTTTCCTTTGCTGAGCATAACTATGGCACCACAGACAATGAATATTTGCTACCAAGAAATGTAACTGATATCTTCCCTACTCCTCATTCTCAGCTATCATTGATTATTCTGCTCTCAGATGGCTGTTCAAAATGAAGGAATGAGTAGGAAACTTTGCTTGATGGATTGTCATGCTCCAATCCCACAACTTTGAGATTCAGTACAGACTAGGTTGAGATGTTGAGATGACTTGAAAGCTGATATCATCAGCTGATTACAGAATCTCTCCACATCATCTCTGACAGACGAGGAATCTTGTTTGGAAGATCTCCCTTTCTACAACACAGATATACTTCCTTTGGACACTCCTACCACATCTAAAACTGCTTTGCTACTCCTTAATGTTTTTTTCAGAATCTAGCAGCAATCCCAAGTTGCTGCAATCCTCTGAACTATTTTCACCTCCTCTGCATCTGCACTATGCCTGGCTACTGCTTAAATTGAGCAGAGGTCAGTCCCTCAGTTCTTAGACATATTCAGCTATCTAACAGTTTGTAATTTTTCAACAACAGAAGCAACCTCACCAGGGCATTGAGTGTGTGTGTGTGTGTGTGTGTGTGTGTGAATACTTCCTCAAAGAAGATGTGTTTTTTCACATCTGGATGAAGGAAGGCAAGGGCTACCACATAGACAAAACTCATGCAGTTAGTAGTGTCTGTCTATGTCATCAATAAAGTTCTTCTCTCCACATATGCCTCACCACTTTCTGGAGGTCATATGGGAATCCACAGAACACTCAAAAACACAAGGCTACACCTCTGTCCTCAAATGAACAAGAAGGTGGACCAATTTAAGCCCTGCCATCCCTGCTCTCAAAGAAAGCTTCTTACCAAACCAAGAAAGCCACACCTCATTCTCTTGCCTGTAGCCACCGAATCATTTCAATAAATCAGCATGGACATCCTTGGATCTATACACATCTAAAATGACTGTGGAAACAAATACATTCTGGTCTTTCTGGACTACCTTACATAATTCATGGAGCTAATTCCATTAAAGGACATTAAAGCTGCTATGTCAGTGAATTCATGTCTCAAAACAGTTGTTTACCGTCACAGTACCCTCTCATACCTGCAGTCAGACAGAAGCATTAACTACCCTTCTTCTATTTGTATGAGAGACTTGCAAAATCCTTGATGTAAAAAAAACTCACACAATGAACTTCCCCCATTATGCAATGAACAAAGCGAAAGAATGATGTCTGCTATTTTAAACACAGTCTCCAAGTACCTGGATGAAACCAATGACACTTGGGACTGCTTTGTTTCTTTTGTCCAGTTTGCTTAACACACTAGCCCTTGTGCTGCCAGTACAGAGTACGCACCATTCTTTCTGATCCACAGGCATCATCCCAGAATTCCACTTGCCATAGATTTCTCAGTGCTAGAGGTTCCAGTGCCAGCATCTTTATATATAAAATGGGCAAGGAAATCTCTGTGTCCTGATTGGCTCTGACTTGGTTTTAGCTATTGCCTTAAGAGGGGACTACCAATGGCTAAAAACAAGTCCCTGCCAATTGGGGCAACTCACAGAATTCATAAGGCACTTGCTTCCTAATCTCCATCACAAACATGGCTGCAACCTTTACTCATATATAGAAACCTTCAACTAGGCCCTAAAAATGAAAGACCATTAAATTAACTAAAGTAAGTAAATAATGTTATTTTCGGTCAAAAGACCCTCCTTACACACATACATAAATTTAGAAAATCAAGTACTATGCAGAGTTTCCATTGCTGGCGTTTCATTGATGACTGTGAACCCCCCCCTCCTATCCCCACCAGTTTGCCAGAGAACTCCCTGCTCCTTATCTGGCAACAGATAAAATTGAGGCTCTGGCTCTACTTGAGGCCTGTGTGTGTGCTCATGGGTGCATGCCAGTGGAACTCTGAATAATTATGAATTCATGTATTCTATGTTACCATTCCGTGTGTGTGTGCGCGCGTGTGTGTGTGTGTGTGTGTGTGGCGTGCGTGAGCATTCCACTACTGGAATAATGCAGAGCTTTGTATTCTTCTATTCCATGGTAAACAATCATGCTGTGTACTGAATATGAAGAAAGATATGAAAAACAGCTGTGGAGGAACTATTTTACATTATTTAGCAAAATCTGATTACAATTTTTGTGGGTTTGAAAACTTTTAGAGTGTTTGTTTTTTTAAAGTTGCCTCTGAGAGCCGGTCCAGTGGCGCAGAGGGTTGAGGCAGTGCATGCCTTACCTCGTGCTACATCAGCGACCCAGGTTCGGGAACAACCTTGGGTCGTTAGGGTGCCAGTGTGGGGGAGGAGGGTGGAGCAGGATTGAGCATGCTGGTGGGCAGCTCTCCTCTCCTGCCCAAGGGTGGTGAGGGTGGGTTGAGGTGCTGGATGCCTTACCTCGTGCTATGCTGGTGACCTGGGTTTGGGACCGACTTCGGGTTGTCAGCGTGCTGGCATGGGGGGAGGGTGAAGCAGGATTGAGCATGCTGGTGGGCAGCTCTCCTCTCCTGCCCAAGGGTGGTAAGGGTGGGTTGAGGTGCTGGATGCCTTACCTCGTGCTATGCTGGTGACCTGGGTTTGGGACCGACTTCGGGTTGTCAGCGTACTGGCATGGGGGGAGGGTGGAGCAGGATTGAGCACGCTGGTGGGCAGCTCTCCTTTCCTGACCTGAGGGTGGTGAGGATGGGTTGAGGTGCTGGATGCCTTACCTCGTGCTATGCTGGTGACCTGGGTTTGGGACCGACTTCGGGTTGTCAGCGTGCTGGCATCGGGGGAGGTGGGCAAGATTGAGCATGTTGTGGCCGCTGGAGGTGCTGGATGTCTTACCTCGCGCTATGCTGGTGACCTGGGTTTGGGACCGACTGGGTTGTCAGCGTGCTGGCATGGGGGGAGGGTGGAGCAGGATTGAGCACACTGGTGGAAGCTCTCCTCTCTCCTGAGGGTGGTGAGGGTGGGTTGAGGTGCCCCCACCATAGTTCCACTCCCACTGGGTGTAGGTCTAGTGGGTAGCATAGGCAGAGAGGGGGCGGCAAAGTATAGGGAAGTGGAAGGGGCTGAGTTGGCACCACAGGGTGCAAAGTGTGCCTTAACATGCTTCAGGGGAGTCAGGGAGAAAACCGGAAAAAAAATACATGTGTCCCTGTCGCCAGTTGGCGGGAGGAGATGACGGGGACCAAATAGCTGAATTTGAAAAAAAAGTTGCCTCTGTGCCCATTTTATATAAGCAATAAGGTTCTTCAGAGATGTTGGTTGTACTAGGTTTACTGCACGGTCAAGGGTTGAAGGCACTTGGCTTCGCCTCATGCCTTACAATACCCTTGACTGTGGGGTAAACCAAGTACAACCAATGCCCTGTTGTGAATTATTGCTTAAATATCATCCTTATGTTGGAACAGCTGGAACTTGCCAAATGTAGCGATACCCTACTGGGACTAAGAATATCTGCCATGCAGAAAATGTCACGGCAAGTCACGTGAGCTATCATTTTCTGTAGGGAAGACTGTCTACTTGGATTAACTTGTCTTACTTCCAGGTACCACAAAGAAATTGCTACATCCTTGGACTAGTCCATTTTACATTGCGGAAAAGCTTTCTCCAGTTCATGTTCATCTGCAACATAAGTCTGATGGGACGCTTGTGCCAAAAAGGAATGACCACTTGAAAAAGCCTCACACCATAATGTGGGGCAGCCCATGATTAAGCTTCCCACCTGAAAATAAAATTTTTACCTTAAAGCATGCTTTAGTAGTGTAAGTTTATCTGATTGATCCTGCAGTTCCTCCTGCTGGCATTTCACTGCATGCACCACTTGGGGCACATACCAGAACCTCCCGTGGCTGACGTCAAAGCTAGGGATCAGCCACAGAAGACTATAGTGCTGTTACATATACAGAGCTATTAACGGCACTGGTTTGGTCTTTCACATTCTCTGTGTTGCACTGAGACCAAGTATAGACTAGCCAGCCGTTGGCCAGTCTATGCTTGGTCTCAGTGTGATATGAGGAATGCAAAAGACCACACTGGAGCTAGTAATACCTCTGCATGTGCAGCAACACTATGCACTCTCCTGTGGTTGATCCGCGGCTCTGACTTCAGCCCTGGGAGGTTCTGGGATGCGCCCTGAGAGGCTGCGCTGATACGTGAGATTGCAGGATCAGCCAGTGAAACCTGTACTACCAAAGTGGCCTGTTCACATGTGAAAAAGTCTAATGGGGCTGTCGACATTATAGTGTGGGTCATTTTCAAGTGGATATTTCCCTTTAACAAAGTCCAAATCAATTTGTGCAACATCCTCCCAGATGTTTTCCGTCCTCCCACACATGAAGCTGCATTTGAACCTACCATCCTTTCAGAATCTGAACTTCCTCCTGATAGCATGCAAACAGTTCTTTCAGATCCTTGCCCTCTTGACTCCCTCCGGCAAGTCTCTGTTGCACCTGACCATCACTCAGATGAATTTCCTGGGAATTTTGAAACCTTTTCTACTTCTCAGGATTCCCTTGTACACACCCCTGTGTACCACATCAAGAAGATTCTTCAAAAGAAATTTGTGATGGATTTTGGACTTACATAGTCAAATAGTGTGATTTTTAAAGTTCACAAAACTCCTGGGTTGCTCTTGCAGACTTTGCGCCTTTATTTCAGGAACTGCTTCAGGCCACTCAAAATAATAATAAATAAATAAAAATACCATTCTCACTGACTGTAAAAGTCAGCACAAGTCTTAAACGTTTGATGATTAGGACTCAGAATATTGGGACATTAGTGGTACTCTTGATTATAATTTTAATAATGTGCTGTGCTGAATTAAAAAAAAATTATTCTGCACTAACTTCTTCAGGATGACCTGGGTGGGGTGGAGGAACAGTGGGTGAAGCTAAAAGAGGGCATAGTGAAGGTAACAAACCTCTGCATCAAGCAAGTGAGTAAATAGGGATGCCTAGGTCACGTGTTCCTTGGCCCAACCCTGGCCCAATTTCTAAGTGCCCATTCTATCATTTGCAACCTATACCACTCAGCTACTAGGAGTTACTAGCGAGCCCTTCAATCCACTTCCTTCCTCCTGATTCCACTCAAGCTTCTGACACTTCACCTACTCATACTTCCTCCTCTGCCCCCTAGTGACACACTCCAGCACCCACCTCATATAGCCTGGTAGACACAATGGCTACAGCTAGACATGAACCTCTGACCTTCTACTCCAAAGTCAGTTGTCCTGCCGCTGCACTATCCCTGCAGCCTCACTGACACTGACACTGAACTTGCTCATACTCTTTATACTCTGGGTCTGATAGCCAGCCATACCCTATAGTTCAGGGACTGGTTACCTCCCCCCTCCCAAGAACTTTGTCACATTTGCTCCTCCAGCTCTGTGGTAGTGGTGAGCCCTCTACTCTCCCCTTACTGGTACTACAATACACTCCACACCATGGCTTTGCACTGCCTCGTCCTTGACCTCACCTCTTTCCCAATACTAACTCTACCTCTCTCCACCCATCAGGTGCACAATACTTAAAGTGGTTACCACTCAGCCAAATAAGATCTCTCCCAGTGGTTCACCTATTTCCTTCCTGGCCCAACTACAGCCTGTCCACCTGGGACACTGCACATGCCACATGAGTCCCCCCCAACCGCTGCATATCTTTTACCCCCACCTGTCAGTACTAACGAAACTTCAGCTATGGTTTAATAAATCTGGGAAAACCAGATGACGCACCACCTGAGTGTAAACTCTAAAGCTACTGAAAAGGCAAGCTATCAGGCTAACATGACTTCTACTGCTGCTATCTGGAAACATCCATCCCAATCCGGTCCAAGGACCAATGTATATCTCTAAGGAAGGATAGTGGCATAACTATTGCATCGATGAACATTTGCAGACTCCAGGCCAAGTCGGATTCCCTTCAAGCTTGGATTGCTTTGCACAACCCCGACATCATATCCATCATGGAAACCTGGTTCACTCCAAGGGTTACTGATCAAGCCATTCACATGGAAGGATATAGCATCTTTAGACAGGACAGGACTAGAAAGCATGGAGGTGGCTGTGTTATCTATGTCAGAGACACCCTCCAGGGTCATGCTCTACCATGCCCAACCTTCAATGGCCACTCCCAGATGCTACCTATTCAGGTCCAACTTGGATCTATGGGTAAATGCTTCACCCTAGCCACTGTCTATATCCCACCTAAGGAACAATCTCTCAGCTTCAACTCAACTCTTGACTATCTTAATGGTCTCCGCAAGGGTTTAGAGGTCATAGTTCTTGGAGACTTTAATATTAACTGGACATCTACCGAGACAGCTCAATATATAGATGCTGTATCCTCCATCGGCCTGATCCAATTAGTGGTATCCCACACCCATACGAACTACCGTACCAGGACCAGCTCACTCCTAGACTGGGTATTAACCAACCACCCTGAAAGGATAATCAGGTCAACAGTACTCCCCAACAGCATAAGTGACCATTCCCCTATCATATGCACATGGTCCCACAAACCCCCCCAAAATCCCCCCTAAGACTATCATCGCCAGAGTTTTGAAGGCAGGACAACTTGGTCCACTAAAACCCCACCTTCTCCATCAAGACTGGTCTACCATCTATAATACAGACAATGTTGATCAGGCACTTGAAAACTTTGTGAACACTTTCGATGCCTCTTGTGACCTTTATGCCCCTACAAGAAGCAGAAAGTGAAGGGGTCCAGAAAATCTTGGATCACCCCCTTCCTTCTCAAGCAAATGAAGGAAAGGGACAACCTCTGGTATAAGGCCCAATACTCTGGATCCCATTCTGACTTACAATGCTACAAAACAGCATGAAACAAATGTACACACACCATTTGTATTGCTAAAAGCCAACATTTTAAGGAGGAGCTAAACAGATCCTGGAGTTATTTCAAGAATTTCTAGGAAAATACAAAAACTGTTACTGGGAAAGACAGCACCCCCACACACACACTGCTCCAGGTCAATGGAGAGCTGACACAGGGTACCAAAGTGATTGCCAATACCTTCAACAAGGCTTTCGCAGACCTCAGTGGGGTTGTCCCATCTGTGACCCTAACCCCGCGGGCTTGGGCAATTCTCAAACACATGCACCTCCCCCATTCTACCGCAAAATAGTGTCTATATCTGAGGTCAAAAAATACCTCACTAAAGTGACTGGAAAATCAAGGTCCAGTGGTGACTCATTGGACCTTAAATTACTCGCTGTCACCCTGGATGTGATTATCCAGCCCCTAACCCACCTTCTGAATCTGTCCCTTAGAACATCCAAATTCCCAACTATATGGAAGAAGGCCATGGACTCCCCAATCTTTGAAAGCGGAGGCTGGACTAACCACTCAGCGTCTGACCTATTTCTATTGTCCCACCTCTCTTCAAGGCACTCAGAAAAGTCATTAGTGACCAGTTAGTAGACTACCTAGACAAATACCAGCTACAATGCCAGGAACAACATGGATTCTGGAAACAGCACAGCACTACCACAGCCTTGATTGAGTACACCACTTTCATCCAAGACTCCTTTGACTGAGGGCATATGGTAGGGGCTACCTATAGAAACCTAACAAAGGTCTTTGATATGGTCAATCACAAGCTACTCCTACACCAACTGTCATCCATCAGCCTCTCACCTGAATCCACAGAGTGGTTCCATAGTTACCTCAGGAATCATACCCAGCATGCAAAGATCCTAGATACCTATTCTGATCCTCGTAATGTTACAACTGGTGTACCTCAAGGGTCAATCCTGGGCCCCCTACTATTCAGTTTATTTTTAAATAACCTTTCATCAACCTGCCCTAGCCATATCCTCTTGTATGCAGATGACACTGTGCTGATCTCTAGTCAAGCCAAACCCCATCACCCTTGAATTACAATTGCAGTCCAGTTTCTTGGCAGTGGAGTCATTGTTCCAAAGTCACAAGCTTCTTCTAAATTACAAGAAGACAAAGACCATGCTCTTCACCTCTCCCCATAACAGACACAAATTCCATCAGCTGAAAATTATTAACCACCTAGGTGAAGCACTGGAAATAGTGCACTCCTTCAAATTTCTTGCGGTCACCCTTATTTACTCTCTTTCACGAATCACATCGATCGGGTGGCAAAGGCAGTCAATTCCAGGATTGGCTTGCTGTATAAACACAAGCTCTGCCTTATTGAAGAAGCCCTTAGTCTAGCTGTATCCAGCTCAGTCCTGTCAATTATCGACTATGGGCTAGTTGTATATAGGACAGCTACTGATACAGCTTTACAAAGAGTTAAAATGGCTCTGAATAAAACCTGAAGACTCATCCTAGGAGCCCACCACCTGACACACCCTTGTGAACTCTGCTCTCGAACCAGATGACTCAACTTAGAAAACAGGATCAAGCACCATATCTGCCTATTTGCCAAGAAGACAACTCTGGGCCTCACTACCCCTGGGTTACTCAACCTCCTCCACCTTAATGACATTAGGAACACCCATAGTGCCAAAACGCTGACCTGCATTCAAAATGTTTTTGTTATATCTTCTATGTTCTTTTAATCATCATCGCCCTCCAGTAATCTCGCTCTCTCTATACTCGGCTCATGAGTAAGTTTAAATTTTGAAATTTTAGAGGTCTCAGGACTTGGAAAGATTTGTTAAGGGGTTTGAAGTAACAGTTTTTTCTCTCTATCTTGTTTTATTAAAAAGCGAGATTACTGGAGGGCGATGATGATTAAAAGAACATAGAAGATATAACAAAAACATTTTGAATGCAGGTCAGCGTTTTTTAAAGTTACTACATATATTTTTTGACATAAATGATAAATGATTGCTACGGTATTAAGGGATATCAAGAAGAAATTTAAAGTGTCTATAGACAAAGCATGTTCAGCTTGTGTCATTCAGTTTACTTTTCTTTTCATTGAGTAAATAAGAACAGTCAAGAGATGTTTTACATTTGAATTGAGCTATGTATGGACTCTTTTCTAGACGAGTATGGTCTATAGGTAAAGTATAAACAAACATATTGTTATTATAGCATTTGTAAAATAAGAAGTTGAACATGGAGAAGAGGATATTATGGAATATTAAGTTTAACAAAAGAATTATCAATGTATAAGATTTTTGCACTTGGCTGATTTTTTCTGTTTGTTGATGTTTGATAGTGGCTGTAAGGGGGAGTCAAACATTGAATCTTATGTTTATGAACAAGAAGAAATGAGAGTTTTTTGACTGTAAACAATGTAAGGACTGTTTTTGCTGTTGTTTATATTGGCACTATTCATTTACATGAAGTTATGAAAAATTTGAATATTAAGTATTTTTATTATATTTTTTTAGCCATATAACCAGTATTCTGATGAAGGGTATATCCCGAAACGTCGAACTTTAAGCCTGGAAGATATCTGAATAAATCATATGGATACTATTTACATCTGTTTTGTTTATTTGGACTATAAGGGAGAGTGGGCCTCTTGTATCCAGTATTGTTTCTTTTGATTTTATAGCGTCAGCTATTTACTGGATTCTGCTCACCCCTTTTTGGAAGAAACATTCTTAAAACTTTTTGAAGACTAGGGGCTGTACTGGATGAGTCTTTTTTTCAATAATTGTAATGTCCAATACCAGAAGTGGAATTCTAAAGTGTGGCTTTTATTCACATCCAACAGAATAACAAAGCATAGATGGATCCCCATGGGGCTACACTCCTGGTAATGCAGATTTACGGAGATCACAACACATCCACTTTCACTTTAGCCCTCAGGCTTTGAAACACACTGGGCACACAGCTCGAACCTGTACTCTGCTCTGGGTTTCCCTGGCTCGGCTCCCATGCCAGCCAGTTGGACTACCTTCCTTCCATGGCTCGGCTATCATGCCAGCCCTTTGGACACTTTCCATATAGCATGGAAACATTTACTGGTGGCTCCCTAAACCACCTATGAGCACTTCTGGCTCCATCAGGAAATCTTCCTCATCAATCCCACATCTGGGTACTTTCCTCAGGCACTGGCCAAGTACCTGAGGGAAAGCAACAGGTGTCCCAAAGCAAACCCGTAGAGGTGAATTTGGTTACTACTGATGGGGTCTCCCACCTCTCGCTCCCATAAGTCATACCCGGCCATTTCTCTGGACTGTAACACTTCATCCTTGAAAACAATTTGCTGTGTAGATTCTCTTTAAATGTATTCACATTAAATCTACTGTCTTTACATCCCATTTGTGCTGAACTTGAACATACTTAATAAGTGGCTGTGTCCATTAATGTAGACCCCCACAGAGTTAAGCAGTCCAATCCCCACATCTTCCAAACTGTACTTGGCTGTCTTTTCCTGAACCCACAGTAACAGTCACTTTAGTTTCATCTTGTTTCAGGTGAAAACACATTGGTCCTTTAGCAGAGCGAACTCACCCTTTGGTTGCAGATGACCCACAGGCATTTTCTCTTCAAAGAAATCTCGTCCAGAACTTCTGGTGTCTCAGCATGAACTTAACTCAGGCAGCTTCTTTTTCCCCTAACTGGACCAGGGGAGTTGCCCCTGGAAGCAGGCTGATTCCTTTCCCCCATCCCCGCAGGGATGGGGCCCTGAACCACTGAAGGCGGTCTCTACCACTTCAGGTGACAACACACACCTATACAAAAAAATAGCTCTTTGACACAGCTTAGAACTCTGAGGGCCTGTTTACAGCAGAGCACCTCCTTTTTGTAGTACAGGCTGCAACACATTCTTACAGAATGACTTCAAATTCCCCAATGTTCTACTCTAACCTCCAACTGCAACATTCCAGTGTGGCTTATGCAGCTGTGACAGTTCTAAAATTATGTCATCCCTCAGTCTCAGCTGAGACTGAGAACACAGTGAGACAGTGTGAAATCCATTTAGCTGGAGTTTCACAAGCTGCCTTCCCTGCCTACCACTAGGTCTAACTGGGATTCTTGTAACCCTGGGTAACAGGGGTTACATAAGTGAAAAGAGTAAGATCAGGGGAGGGATTGTAAGGTTAAAAAGGGAAGAGGGAACTGTGCAGAGGGGGACCAGGAAAAGGCAGACATCCTGAACAAATACTTTTGTCCAGTGTTCACAGAGGAAGGAGAAGGGAGGGGCCACAAAAAAGTAATAGGAGCTTTGGAGGGAGGGAAGGAGGTGGACACTAGTCCTTTTTCAGAGGAGAGAGTTCTGAAGGGACTCGCTAATCTAAAAGTGGCCAAAGAAATGGAGCCAGATGGGGTGCATCCAAGGGTATTAAGGGACCTCAGGGAGCTACTGAATGCACCTCTGACAATCCTATTTACCAGTTCACTGGAAACAGGAATGGTTCCAGAGGACTGGAGGAAGACAGATATAGCCCCACTTCACAAAAGTGGTAGCAGGGCGGAGATTGGCAATTACAGGCCAGTCAGCCTGACATCAGTGGTGGGAAAGGTAATGGAATCACTGCTGAAAGAAAAGATTGTGGAATATCTTGAATCCAATGAGTTACAAGACCTGAGTCATGTCAAACTAATCTGATAGATTTGTTCAACTAGCTGACCAAGAAATTAGATCAGAGTGGAGAGCTGGACGTGGCCTAACTAGATTTCAGTAAGGTTTTTGACACTATCCCATACAGGAGACTAGTAAGCAAGCTGGGTAGCTTAGGAGTGGGTCCAAAGGTGGTAAATCTGGCATGAAATTGGTTAGAAGATAGGTAATAGAGGATGGCAGTAAACTGAGTTCACTCTGTGGAAGGGAGTGTGACCAGCGGCATGCCTAACGGATCAGTCCTGGAACCGGTCCTCTTTAATGTCTTCATAAATGACACTGCAGAGGAACTGGAAGCGGAGGTCTGCCTCTTTGTGGATGACACCAATATCTGCAATAGGGTGGACATTTGCGGTGGAAAGGATGAGCACACACCTCAGAAAACTTGAGGAATGGTGAGGAGTGGTCAGGGGTATGGCAGCTGGGTTTCAATGCAAAAAAGCACAAAATAATGCACATAGGGCACAGAAACCCAGAGGCAGAGTACAAAATGGGTGAAATGGTATTATCAGATGACCTAAAGGTGGCCAGGCACTGCAACAAGGCAGTTGGAAGGGCTAGTGGGATGCTGGAGTGCATAGGGAAGGGTGTCACCAGCAGAAAGTTGGAGGTGCTGTTACCGGCATGGGGTCCTAACAGCACCAACAAGAACAGCATGACAATAAATGCTGCAGGCAAAATAGTGAATCACGGGGGTGCTAGAGAGCCATGCTACAGAACCGATGTGCTTCACAGAAGCTCTCAACACCTGACAACTTCTACAATTTAAATAATCTGATAGCTAAATGATTTCTTAACTACAAGCATATCTTTTGACAAAGAACAACCTCAGGCACCTTTGTACCATTTTATGGCACTATGGGATGACTGAAAGGGGCAGGAGGAGCAAATCAAAAATCTGGAACAAGTGTACAACAGGCCCAAAATGAAGCTCCAAATACTCTTCAGCCCACTAACCCACACAGACAGGCAAGCCTCCCCATGGGAATTGGTCCTAAAGGTGGTTCACGCAATGGATACTAAAATTGAAAAAATACTGGAGAGAATGGGCATCCAGAATGCAAAAATAGAAGCGGCTGTCTGCCTCATCTCCATCAGCTGCACATCAGGCTAACCTTCCGCCCTTTCTTGAATGATGTAAGATATTGGGTAACTGAAATCCAGTGAACCACACAGGTTTCAGTGTTTCATCCTCTCTTTTCCATCCTGACAAACAAGGGTCAACTTTCCGGGTTTCCGGCTCTGTGCAGTGGCGCCAATAGTAGGCTACAAGATTTGCTCTCTTTACATGCTGACATAGGCTCGCTGGGTCTGGTAGAATCATTTGCATAGTCTTCACTTTCAGGTTATTGTATTGCCTTACTTGTGTGTCTATCAGATCCTCTCCTCCTGTACCATTGTACACGCAGTGTTGAATGAAGGTCTTGACGTTTTGTTCAGTGTCTTGTGAAGCATATGTGCTTTCCCCAAGCCCTGAAAGGAAATTTATTCTTTCTTTGACCCTGTGCAAACATTGAAAGACTAATTTCTTTGATACCTTGTAGAAGTAACTCGCTTGATCGCATTCAGAGACAGCATTGTATGCTGGCAAATTGAGACTTGCTGCGTGTCCAATGTGATCGTATATAGATCCTATGTTTACAAATATGACAGGTTTGATTTGGAGCATCCATGGTGAATCTGGAAGGGTCTTTGCAAAAGCATAAACCATCAGGATGAGGATGTCTGTATCTTTGGCTTGGACGACAACTGGGCCTTTCGCAAAAGCACAATGCAGCACTATCCTTGTATCTGCTTCCTCATGGTTACAGGAAAATAGGAATTCTTCTGAATCTGGGTATATAGTATATGTGCTTCTGCCATTGCTGATAGTAAATGGGTATCGTAAGTTTCTTCTGATATCCTCTTGTCTAACATACTCATTGAAGCGCTGTATGAGATCCGTTTTGTTGTTGTTGTTGTGAAGATACTGCTGATACACCTTTCCCTGCAACATCTCTTGCAAATCTGATCCAATGTGAAGTCGCATTCCTCCTGTTCCTACCACTCACTCAGCTCGTTCTTGCTTTTTCACTGAGAACTCCTGATCATCCTTATAATTATCAAGAACTACGATGACTTCTGCTGGGTTTATTGTAGATGATGGTGTGAATGCGACAAGAAGTGCTTTACAAAGGCTGTCCCATGTACGCTGTGCAGGAACTGCTCTGACCATCATATATGTACACTGAGCATAACAGAGATTGGGAACAACTTCGAGCTTCTGCTTTATCGATGAGATAATTTCTTAAGACATGTTTGGTATTAGGTTTGTAGAGGTTTCCATCCGGAGTTACTATTGCTATTGCAAGAGAATATGTTGTGAGCGGATGGGAAAATGCATCTTTCTTGTCGGGGCACTTTGCAACAATGATACTGAGAGCCTGACAGTCTTCTTTCAAGACTGATTCCGCTTTGGGTTTCTTTTTCTTCTTGTCCAGGCTCATGGAAATTCCATTGTGTCTCATGGGATCAAAGAAACCAACTTTCCTTGATGGGAGGCAGTCGTTTATAAATGCACTCAGTATAACTTCCCCTGTAGCCCTTGCCTTCAAAAAGCCCTCTACTATTGCCGGCAGTATTTCAATGCCCATTGCAATGTGTCATGCTACACCCTGACATGGATCTGAATATGCGTGAAGTTTCTTCACTAGCTCTTTCACTTGACCATCATGTTTCTTCATGGCACCATATGTCAACTCATTGTGTGTGGCTGATGTTTTCAGAAGCATCTTCTCCTTCAGCAACAAATGAATTTTAGCAAGCTTGTGGGAAGTCAAAACAAAGTTGCCAGCAGCTTCCTCAGGCGTACTGTAACCACTTCTCATGGGTCCACCCCCCACCTTGACCTCTTTGTTGATTGACACCTCAGTCACTTGGTCACCATGTATTGTAGAGAACACCTCACCAGACAGACTAGCCCCAATGCCATATTCCTGCAGTTCATTGTATGCATTCTCATTTATGGTTTTCAGATTGATGAAGTCTACATGATGCCATGTCAAATACCGAGAGTAGTTTTGATGGTTGAATGCAAACAGTAAAGGCAGAATATCTCATTGAGCCTGCAGATGCAAGTTCAGATTCTTGTCTCTGTATGCGGTGACCTGGGTGAGAAGAGAGCTGGTGTCACCAATGTAGCCTGTCACCCACTGTCCCATGGTGCCAGAGGTTTCCAGCATTCGTGACTGCACTTCAGGGAAAGATTCATCCAAGAGGACAAGATTCAGGGATTCTGCCAATACAGATCTTCTCATGTTGATGAGCTTTTCTCGTAGTCCATCAGTTAGTGAGCCATGAATGTTTGACCCCATGAATCGTAGGAGAGCCTCGAGGGACTGTTTATATAACCTCATCAATCTAGAATAGTGGCATCCTTCCAAGGCCTGGTCAACAGATTCATCCGCTATTATTTCTGCTTGAACCCACCAGTCACAAAGTCCCACAGCACCGTATCACTTGTAGAGGATCTTCTGCCTCACCATCAGTTCATGAAATCCTCCCAACAAATTAACCACTTTTGTATATTTTTCTTCTTTCCACATTATTTGTGCAATCTTGTAGAAAACTGCATGATCGCTATGGCTGAAGATGTGGTCAATTTGTAAGTCATCCGTTAGATCCATGAGAAAGTCAAGGTAATATCTGCAAACTGCATCATCTGGTTCACATGGTATAATGGGCAGGAAATCAGTTTCGGATTTGAAGGTAGTGGTTCATGTTGCTTTTTTTTTAAAGCTGTCCATGATCCTAGGACTGGAAGAGATTCATCTTCTCTGGAAGATTCTATGCTTGCTGCCAGTGCCCAAATACAATCTTTGCTCAAATGAAGATCAAGCTTGGTCCTTCTTTCATCTTCATCATAGGATGGGATGATCGGTGGGGGTTTTCTCTTTCTTATTTTATAATCCCCATAGTCAATAGTTTCTCAGCTGTCTAGGGTTTCTTGGATTTCTCTTGTTGAGCTGCTTGGAATGTTCTGTTCTTGTACTGGCAAATCACGGATGACAGCAGGACACGAAATTCTGGGTATGTAAATCATTGAGTTAGTATCATGTGTTGTTGAGACTCCTGTTAATGTCTGTTGCTTACCATCTGAGTTATCAATTGTGACATGAGTTGGCTGTCCAGGCGGAATCGTGTGCAGTGCTTTTATTTTTCCTCAGATTTACTATCATGGACCAATTTCTTGTTTTGTCTTCGGACTTCTGTGTATGAAATACCAGCCCCAGAACAATGAAGAAGACTGACTGCTTCTTTACTTCCTGTGAGATTATGAATGACCATGGATAGAACTATTGACTTTGGAGAATGTTCTCCGGTAATGAGGCATTGCCAGTCACTAACAATGGACCTTATCTTGGTAGCTTGAATTTCTGTTGGGATGGTTGTATAACCTAAAGCATTAATCTTCTTAGAAGGGCTTACAGAGAGAGTTATCGCATTGAAGATTTCCAGAATGGGTTCATAATTATCAAGCTCAGAAAGCAAGTCTTTGTATGCCATAGGAAACTGCAGTGACTCAATTTGTCTATCTTTTAATTTCTGATTGGTGTTTAATTTCCTTTCACTGGTGACATTTTGGTGGCACCTTGTATGAACAGGTAGGCTTGTTTCTCCAGGGCCAGGGGGAAGTTGGTCATGGATTTTATTCCATACAAGGTTGAAGTTTCTGGTGTACTCAGAAGTTGGTTTTGTGACTGACCATTTCTCTGCAAAAGCCTTGATGGTATTCAGTCCATTCTCTCCTAATATTTGTTGCAGTTCCATATCTCTAATTTGGCTCTAACAAAGAACACAGGTAGGCAAGTCAGATGGATTGACCAATCCAAGAGGTACAGCTAGAGGGCTATCCATGTTTCTGAAACAGAAACAGAAAATAAAATTAAAAACTAGAAACTAGAAATGCAAACTAAACAGGCATACAATGTACATGAACACACCACGCAATCCTGTAAACAAAGTGGCAAATTCTCACAGAGTGGACACAATTCTGGGTCAACGGCACAAACAAGCAGATTGATGTGTTTTGAATCATTTATTTATATTTATGTTCTATTATATTAATATGTCTTTATATTAAACATAATAATAATAATAATAAACTCCCTGTTCATGAATCATTGATAATCGGTATCTTTGAAGCTAGGGATTTGGAAATTGTAAGTGAATCAAGTATTTACTAGCGATATGGTGGCCATATTGGATTTTGGTGGCCATTTTGGATTTTCTAAGTTGTTCCATCCAACTTGGCATGGCAATAAATGTAGAAAATGACACCTTGGAATTGTAAATTGGGCATTCCAAGGCCGAGCTATGGGGCCCAGAGGTCCCACAATATCCAAAGTCAGAAATAGGCCCCCCTCGAGGGGCCATCCACCAATTTTCTCAGGGATAACAAGCAAATTCTGAAAGGTGAGGTCTATCTACACAGGAATCTGTAGAGATACCAACCTCTGCAAGATTAGGCTGGTGCACCTGTTTATTACACAGTGCAGTTATTGCCACGTGGTTTTTGATTAGCGGTATGGACCTGGTACCCTGTTACCTCTGTAAAGATCACTGGTAAGACCCCACCTAGAGTACTGTGTTTCAGTTCTGGAGACCACAGCTCTGGAAGGACATGGAGTAGAGGCAGTCAAGAGGAGGGCAACTAAAATGGTTCAGGGTCTGCATCAAAAGCCCTATGAGGACAGATGAAAGGACCTCAACACGTACACTCTGGAAGAGAGGAGGAGAGGGGTGTATGACAGAGACCTTTAACTACCTCAGGGGGTAAATAAGGTACAGGGGGAAGTATTTAAAAAAAATGGTGCTCAAGGACAAGAGAAGTGAGGAAGTACTTCTTCACAGAAAAAGTGGTGGATTCCTGAAGCAGCCTTCCATCAAAGGTGTTGGTGACAAAAACAGTGGTGGGGTTCAAGAATTCATGGGCTAGGCATAAGGGAATCTTAGTGAAAAGTTAGGGGGAGAGGGATAAAGATCCAGAGATCAAGTAGGATCAGCAGTGATACTGTAGGTGGGGAAAAAGGGCAGACTGGGTGGGCCAAGCGGTCCTTATCTGCCATCAAATTCTGTTTCTCTGTTCTTCTCAACAGGTGTTCCCACCATATTCTTCAGGTGTTCATCTCCAGTATTTCATGTTTTTCATGCGTAGTATGATGTCATTCCCTAAATTCCTGATTGCAGTTTATCATTCTAGAAATTATTAATTTTCACTATCACCTAGTTGTGAAATGCATTATTTCTGACAATACTTTTCCCTGCTACAATGCAAAAACCAAAAATCTAGAGTGTTCTAGTAGAATGTTTGATTCAGGGCATCCTGTTTCTTTAATACATTGCCATACATCTACAGTACTTGTCCAATGTTACAGATTAATACTGTCCCGCTGCTACCCTTTTCCTCTCCCCTTCCTCCTACCTTCCCTGAACTGTGGCACTTGTTGCTCTAGTGAAGCTTCAGGTTGCCATGGTGTCTTCCTTCCCTGGTTCTACTCTGGCTGCTGGGGCATCATTTAAGGGTAGCTAACAGGTTTCAGTCAGGACTCCTATGATTTCTTTGCATCCCCTATAATGTCCATTACAGCCCCTAGGAACCTCTAAAACAAGTTTTTCTAGCATTTCTTTATATAAAATGTGGTGGATAAAGGAGCTTTGCAACCACTATGATTCTGCTGAAATGACGGCACTGTTTGGCTGGCTACCATCGTAGACCCCCCCCCCCATTCCCCAGCAATGGAGTACTGGAGTGTCAGTTTTGAAATTTTTTCTCAGGGTGATGTTGTGCAATGTTTTAATGTCTCATCTATTGTTAATACTTTTTACAAATTGTTTGAGTACAATAGTACTCATCTTTATGACCCTGTGGGTGATGTAAAGTACACTTAAGCATTGGGGCTTAAGTTCTAGCTGCTGTCCTTTCAAGAGCTCATAGAACACTAATGTAACAACATACTGAGCTGTGTTTCTAGATGGCCAGGGACTTTGGAAACACTATCAGTCTGAGGAAATATCTCATGGTGTGTAGCGATTCCTACTGCTGAATAAAGAAGACACTAATAAAACCAGTTTGCATCTGCATAAGTTATTCAAATTGGGCCAACTAGGTAAAGTCCAAGGGTCCAGAGACTATGTCATTGACAGCTAGCAATCAAGGCACTTGGCAGACATGTAGAGAAGGTAAGGTCCCAGTGGCGGGCCAACATCAAAACACCACATTACCAACTGTAAACTGTAACTTCTAATGTTTCTTCCATCTAACTTGGGGTAATCTGTTCTCAAATCAGATGTTACGGTAGATAGATAGATAGATAGATAGATAGATGATAGATAGATAGATAGATAGATATTTTATTTCTAAACGCACCCATCTCCAGAGACTCTGGACGCTGTACAAAACAATAACAGTACAATTATTAAAATCATACATAAAAAATATATATATGAAATTTCAACTGGGAGCATACATTTAATCTATCTATTCCTTTAAAATCACATAATTAGTCAACAAATGCTTGCTGGAACAGATACGTTTTCAGGCCCTTCTTAAAAGCTTCTACCGAGGAAGCCTCCCTCAAATAAACAGGCAAGCAGTTCCACAGGGTTGGAGCGGCCACCGAGAATACCCTGTCCCCAAAATGCTGCAACCTAACCCTGGAAACACCAAGGAGGCCTCCTCTGGCAGAACAGAATGCCCTGGGTGGACGATAGGGGACAAGGAGATCTTGCAGATAGAGATCCCCCTTCGTGCAGGGTCTTGTAGGTCAGGAACCCTACCTTGAAGACAATCCTCCACCTGACCAGCAGCCAGTGTAATTTGTGGAGGACTGGAGTGATATGATCACACTTTTTCACCCCTGTCAATAGTCTTGCTGCTGCATTCTGCACCAGCTGCAGCCCGTGGAGGTTGCCTCCAGATAACCCTAGGTACGGGGCATTACAATAGTCCAACCTGGAAGGGACGAAAGCATGTACCAGCATGGTCAGGTTCTCAGGCAGGATTAAGGTTCAGATTCAGGCCCCAGCACTAGGCCGGGAGTAACCCCACACCCCTCCTCCACCCCGATGACCTGGATCCACAACTAGCACCTCAGTCTTGCCTGGGTTAAGCTTAAGCCAGTTTTGAGTCATCCATGTCTGGATTTCCTCGAGGCAGCTATTAAATACAGAAGCCGACACCTGAGTATCAGGCACACAGGACAGGTACAGCTGGGTATCATCTGCATAGCCATGAAAACCAAGCCTGTACTACCTGATAATGTCCCCCAATGGCAGCATATACACCATAAACAACAAGGGTGACAAGACTGAACCCTGTGAAACCCCACAGCACAGAGGCTTCAGGTTAGATGAGACTAATCCCACTGTCACTCTTTGCACTCTGTCTGCTAGGTAGGACCTGAACCAGTTGATGACATTACCAGACAGGCCACACCAGAACCGCAAGCGGTCAAGTAGCACTTCATGGTCCATGGTGTCAAATACTGCAGAGAGGTCCAGGAGGACCAAGATGGTATGGTCTCTCCTGTCCCTCACCATCAGGAGAATATTTAGCACCTTCATCAGGGTGTTCTCCATACTATGCCCCACACAGAACCCAGACTGGAAAGACTCATAGGTGGAAGAAGAGGCAAGATGTCTCTCAAGCTGAATGGTTACCACCTTCTCAATAACCTTCCCTAAGAATGGAAGGTTAGAGACCGGCCTGTTATTGCTGAGGCACTCCAGGTTCAAAGAGGGTTTCTTCAAAAGGGGTCTAACCAAGGCCTCTTTCAAGGACAATGGGAGGATCCCACTCCTCAAAGAACTCCAGACAACCTCAGCAACCACAGGTCCAATCAGGTCGAGACATCCAGCTAAAAGTCAGGTCGGGCCTGGGTCTAGATCACACTGTGTTGGCCGCAGCTTTGAGATTATCCCCACCACCTCCTCCACCCCAACCAACTCAAACTCATCCCAGACAGGAGGAGTGTTCCGGCTCAACTCAGGCCGGACCCTGCAGCTCTTTTGAGAGACACTTGAGGAGACCCTGGCCCTGATAGAGGACACCTTGTTGGCGAAAAACAGAGCCAGCTCCTCATACCTAGTGCTAGAACCTGCCCCCCCAACACAGAGACAGGCAGGATGTAAAAGCCTGGCCACCATGCAGAAGAGCTAAGCTTGTCTGTTTCCTGCTGCAGCAATCTCTGCAGACAAAAATTCAGCCTTCTTTCAGGAGATTACCCCTGATAGTCAACATAATGCGACTTCAGAGCCAATTTGTCCTCCACCAGGCCAGACCTCCTCCAGCACCTCTGTAACCTCTGTCCCTTAGTCTTTAAACTCTGGAGGTCTTCATCAAACCAAGGAAGTCTCTGACAAGTAGACAAGGGGTGGACATGAATAGGTGCAATGGAATCGAAGGCCACAGCAACAACCCCATTAGAGGCTGCCACTGCTTCCTCCATCCCAGCTGCACAAGCCGACCCAACACTCAATAGGTCCAATACCACCAACTGCCCCGCAGGGAAAACTCTTCTTAATGGGTGGTACTGGACCATCTCCACAGGGGCGGGACCATCGGGGGGCCCCTGAAAGTGAACCCCATGGTGCTGTGGTCCGGCCAAATCACCAGATCTACTCTGAGGTCACACACATCTAAGCTTAAAGAGAAAACCAGGTCCAGTGTGTGGCCACCTGAGTGCGTTGCTGTTGTTACATTCTGTATCAGGCCCAGGGCCTCCATGCTCCTAAGGAGGTTGCTCCCAAAACTCGAGAGCCCGCCATTGACCCAGGCATTGAAGTCCTCCAGGATCAACCACCTGGGGGACTCCAATACCAGGCCAGTGACGAGCTCCTCAACCTCCCTTAAAAAGTCCCTATCTATACCCAGGGGAATATAGAGCAGAAGGACCCCAAAGCCCACACCAACACCCCCTCTGGTGGCCACACACTCAAAAGACTGCATATGACCTACAAGTAGCACCGTGAGGCTCAAGCCAGATTTAAAACATATGGCCCCCCTTGCCCCTGTGATCCTTCCTTGGGCTGTGTATCATGGAGTATCCAGCCGGCACAACTGCCTCCAGAATGGGGGTGGCATTCTCATCCAGCCAAGTCTCTGTGATACAAGCCAAGTCAACCGAGGATATCAAGTTCGCCATTATGGCAGTCTTGTTCCTCATCAACCTGGCATTGCACAACACAGCCTGGGTAGGATGAGGTGAGGTAGCCAGACCAGCTAGCTGCCCACAATCTATCATGGAGCCCTTGGGTATGGGAACTAAGCATGGCAACCCCCTCTCAAGTTCACATTTCACCCCATGCTGTCTCCTTGGCCTCACCACCTGAATCCCAGACACTCCAGCAGCCACTCGGTTATGACCCCCCCTGTCCCCCCTGAGCTATTCCCAAGGCTCTACACCTATGATAAACCTCAGTCGGGAGTCCTGGAGGTTCAAAGGGATGGAGGTCTCGGAGGTAACCTCCCGAGTAGCTGCCCCTCAAGGGCCTCTGTTCCAGACACATTATCTCAACTAAAAATCCACACCACAATATAAAATAAACCCCCAAATACCCCAAACAATACAATTTAAACCCCAATTTAAAAATCAAACCCTACAATAAACCACCCGCTTTACCACCCACCCACCACAATACAATTTCCCACCTCCCACTTACACGCCTTTCACACACATAAACACCCCTACGCACAACTCAATTAGCTATAAATAAATCCTCAAAACAGGAACAGAGTGCTAATTTAGCAGGACAACATTCTCATCTTGCACAGTCCAAATCCAACCAATATAATGTATAAACTTGTCCAATGATAGCCCAAGTTCAATGCAAAATTAACATCAATCCAATAGGTTTATAAATAAATGATAGGGATTGCCCACTTCCACAGCCTGGCAGATCAAATACTAGGAGGCTCTCACCCTCCTAGACCTCACTGTTTTTATACTGTACTTAAAATGTTTTTGTTACTTGAGCCATTCATGAAGTAAAATCTCCAGTCACTTGGATCCAGAAACAAGGGCTTTTTGCATAAGCAAGTTAACAGCAAGGTAAAATGCATCATCATCTCAGACCACATGCTGTATGTTAATCCCACTTCTGAGACAACGTCTACAGTTGTAAGAGTGGTCTCATGCACACTCCTTGGGTATGAGAACCGCGAACTGAAGGTGAGCAATTTTGATACCTTAAGGATATAAGTGAGACCACTCTTACAGTGGTGTTAATATATTATTAATCAAGATTGATCAATCCTGTAATGTAGTAAAATAAAAAAAAACTTTCCCCAAAAGTGCCCATTTCTAGGGCAGTTGCATGTGAGACACTCTTCACAGACTGAAGGTCTCACATGCTGAAGAAAGGAGTGCACTGATTGGTCAGGAGCACTCTCACAGTCTATAATACTAAAACTGTATCAGAGAAATAGCACTCTCATCATATAATGCAGGTTAGTTATAATTTGATATAAATTCTGGATGTAAACATAATAGTGGATGATAGCAAAAAGCCAAATTTTCTTTTGTTTAATAAAACTAATAACAGGAACCAACTCTTAGCACAATAGGTCATTCAAGCCTCTAGACTACTAGACTCAGAACTAGTAAGTATATTACTTCAGGTTTGGCATCACTCCCTTCCCAATGCTTCATTATGTTCCTTCAAGGTTGTAACATTGTCTATAAAGAAACCTGCAGCCCAGGTGATGACACTAAACTACCTGTGTTCCTTGGGAGGAAAAAGTACTGGGACATAGTCAAAATGTGGGAAAATCACCATTTTATATTCCCTTTGTTCCTTCCATGCTTTATTAGGGCAGTATGTGGCAGTATAGTATCAACACAGAAGAAAAACACAGTGGGCGGGGAGATTGTTGGCTTGGCAGATCAGGAAGCAACAGACCAGTAGAGCCATCTTGAGAATTCAGGAAAGGGAGGAGGGGACAATGCGCAGTCATTAGCGACCCAAGACAGACTGTGTCAGTCTTCGGAGATTATTACAGTTTCTTGTGTAAGAGGGAAAATTTTCAAACCATGAAGACATTATCAAGGAATATTTGACTAAAGTTCATCTCCCGAATTTGTCGCAGCAGAATATGAAAAGTCTGGAGGCCCCAATATAGACCGCTGAAATAGAAGGAGTGATTAAAAATCTAAAAAATGGAAAGTTGTTGGGGTGGGTGGGTATACTGGAGAATTTTATGTGAGGGCTTTTGCACATGATTTAATGTGAAGGAATAACTCCTCCCACCAGCCCTATTTAAACCTGTCTTTTCGTTTTCTCTTCACTTAATGAGTCTTGATTGGCTGATCTGCTGCATGGTCTGTGCGGCTGTGCTCCTCGCTTCTCCCCTTGCTCTTTCTTCCTTTTCATCTGTGCCTCTCACCCTCCTTTCTTTCTCTCCCTCCCAGCTTGCCTGCTTTTGACTCTCATTTCCTGATCCCTCTTTGGGTTGTCGCTTCACTTTTGTTGTGCTCCCCTCCCACCAGTCCTCTCTGTCTGTCTTTGTCTGCTGCTCAGGGCTTGTCTGTGTTTGTTACCCCCATACTTCCTGCCTTTCTCTTTCTTCCTTCTGCCCCTTTTGGGGTCTTTTCTCATCTGCTTTCTGCTGCATCTTGCATTTCTTCAGCAGCTCCTCACTCTCCTCTGTCAGTAGGTCAACCTGTTTTGCGGAACCAGGGAATTGTGGGAGTCTGTGCAGCTGCATGCTATACTGTTAGAAGACAGAGGACAGAGACAGCAGCAGCAGTAGTGAAACAATCTTATCTTCTTTATTACAGGTAAACCACTGTTGCCTAAAAAGCTTGACTGGCATATGCAAAACAAGCTGAAAAAGAAGAGTTCACTGCTCTTTCCAGTGTTACTTGTGCCATAGGCTATGACTGTGACTTTCTGACTGCCTGTTGTAAATTTCTCTGTTGACTGAAGTCCAGCAGTGGAGGAGCCTATACGGAAAACTACTTGCAAGGGTGGTCTGCAGAGGTCATGGGAAGAATGTCACAACTGTTTTGGAGGGAGTTTCCCAGTAATGCTTGTTTTACAGGTTCCACATACCAGGGTTGTTGACCTATTATAGCACTGTATGTAGAAAATTGTTCAGAAAATTGCTCAGAAAACAGTGTATAGTGGTGGCTGTTTAGCAACCTGGCCAGGACTTGAATTTTTAAGTTTTTAAAGTTAGCCTGTATTCCCTGTATTCATTTGTTTGTACTCTGTATTGTGTTGTTGAGAGTGGGGTTTGTGATTTTTTGTTTGCGTCTTGTATATGTATAGGTGCGTACAACAATATAACCATACTAGTGTCATTTAGACTGTTCCATAATATTAGGGCAAAAGTGTGTTACCAAGTATGGGAGTAAACTAACTAAAATATTTGGATTAAGATTGTGGCACCCTTAAGACATATTTTGTGCCTTTATATGTAAACTTGTACATTTCCAACTAAAATACTTGCACAACTGTACTTAAAAAAAGTTAAATATTCACATTAGGAATAGATTAAGATAAATTAGGTTCGTATATCCCTTGTCTTGGCTCATTTCATTTCTCTAATGTATCTCGTACCGTTACATAAAACTCATACATTTTAAGTGGCCTCCCCATGCCACTTTACTTAAAACTCATTAGTGACAGATGAGAACAATTCAGTTCTCATACTCTCAGTATGAATTGTGACTGGGTGAGGCTGAGTGAGGTAATTATTCAATTCGCCTGAATTGTCCTTAATTGTTTCTAATAATTGCATGTAATCATTTTCCTCTAAAGTGAGCATGTGTGGGGAGCCTAGTTAAAGGATCTGATGCAGGTCTGAATTCAGTTACCAGGAGAATGCCAGAGGAGTTGTATTGCTTTTGCTGGTGGTACCTAAGAAAAGGGTGGCTGAGAATAGATGCATTTTCCCTTACTATAATAGTAGGCCTGAAATCCAGTCTCATATAAGTTTGTTAGTTATGTGTAGCTTTATGTAGCCTTGTGTATCAGGACATTGTACATGGTGTGGCTATAGCTACAGCTAGTTCTTTTTTCAGTTGTATCCCTTAGCTTTATCCGTACTATTAAGTAGCTGGAGCCTTAAAGACACATGCTTTTTGTGTTTGATTTTTAATATTTTCCTGCGTCTGACCAGAAAATTGATTAAGCAATGCTGACTTTTTGTAGAGAAGCAGGTAAAATTATTTAAAATCCAATCAAAATTTTTGAAATATTCGCTGGTGATTTATCATTTTTATTTCTCTTTCAGGCAGTAATTCTATTATTGAAACCTTAGTACAGAGGCTTTCATTTATTGTTGAGGAAGACTATAAATCTGTATAGAATCATGGGGATTTGCATATGTTTCCCATGATGCGTTGCATTATTGGGGTATATGCAATTGTGTTTTCTTTAAAATTTGGCTGTATGGCCAATATCCTCCAGGATAACCTGTGCCTCAGGGCATTTGCTCTGGAGTTCTTTTGTAATTCTTTTCTTTCTCTATTTTGAGCTCCCCACGGCCCAAACAGATAACATCCCCCTTAAGGGGTGGCTGGTTCCCTCTCCCTGGCCTAAGACACAGATATGGCACACTGATGAGTCCAAAGGAGGATGAAACATGTGTATGTGTCTGCTGCTCTTAACCTTTGTTGACTGCACTGTGAGGCCTTTCCGCACCATGCAATTCTGCTTAAAGTTGAGCCTGCCCAAATTCTCTCATGGGGATTTTCATTATGTTTCCCATGATGCATTGCATTATTGGAGTATATGCATTTGTATTTTCTATAAATCTGTATAACTGTATAAATTATATATACAGTCCTAGCATACTTAGTACTTCTTGTATTTTGAGACAATAACATAGTAAATGTCTGGGGTATCATAAGTGGGGAGTGAATATTTTAATACAGAGGTTATTGATTGTGTTTGTTTTGATTCACAGTTCTCATAGTGGAAAGTTACTATGGGGAACAGTTATGGCATGGCTCTTGGACAGATTGGACATTGAATATTGCCAGGACTTTAAAGTGCTAGTCTCAGGTTGAAGATAGACCATTTATAGTGCTGTTTCTTCACATGCTAATACTAGATGCCAGACTTCTACCAGACTTATTAAACCTGAGGTATAAAAGGAAGAAGGTTATAGAAGATCAAAGGATGGAATAAAATAGATAAAGGGATTATGGTATGCTAGTGAACTCCCAATGAACTGTGTCTGTTGTCTGTGTTCTTTAGGGAATGACTCTTGTTCTATGAATCACTATAACTGACAGAATTGGTGTTTCTGATTTCATCCTCTTGGTATTGTAAAAATGAGAACTAGAAGTGAAAAAACAGTGAGGAGGAACTGGTTATTAATAAAGATCTAGATAATGATGTTGCCTTGGTTAACAGGAAACAAAAAAAAGGGAAGAATAAGAAAAAGAATTATAAAAATATGAAACAATATCTTAAAATCAATCTAGCAGAAACTAATAAAGTAACTGAAGCAGGGCAAACCTTGAGTACAGAACATACTAAAAAAGTTACAACATTTTAAAAAGTCTCATCTCCTAATCCTGAGTAAATAGTAAATTTAGTAACTCAGAGCTCCCTGGAACTTTCACCTAGACTGGGATGGGAAGATAATTTAAATATAGAAGGGGAAAGTGTTGAAGTAATGCCCTCAGGGATGGGGAAAACACAAATTCCCCTGATTACAATAGAGATATCTAGTAGTAAACAAATAAATCAGGAAGTAGATCTAGATAAAGTGAATGAGACTACAGATCCTGATTTGTCCCAAATAATAGCAGGGATGCTGGAGACCTTACAAGGCCTGGAAGAACTGGCAGAAAAATAAAGTATTATAGAAGAAAAGGCAGTAAAGTATATTACATATACACCATTTATGGATCCAAATCTAATTGAAGCTATAAAGGATTCACATGCAACAAGTGTAGCCATAATGGAGCAATTAATCATCTTAAGAAGTGAGATGAACCATTTAAAAGGGGAAGTGGTGGCTAATACTGCACGATTGGAGGAAATCTGCACTACTTATCAGGGGGAAAAGAGACAGGTAACAGAGGATTCAAAACCAACAAAAGGTGAAAGTAAGGATAAATCCCCAATCCATAAATTGGAGGAGGAAACTCTGCCTAAAAGGGGCATTAAGCAGAAGGTAGATTCTCAAAAGGGAAGAAATGGAAAATGCAAAAGAGGGAAAGTATATTAGAAGTCTCTAGATCTAGTAATACAGAAACTGATATTGAAACTGCTGGAATAAAAGAAGGGAAAAAGAAAATAAAGAAGTAACAAAAAGGAAAACAAAATAAAAAAAAACAAAATACAGGAGTAGGGGCATTATAAGTAAAGAGAGTATAGGTGCAATACAGAGAAGCTCTGATATTCCAGATGTAAAAGTTGAACAAAACAAAAGTGTTAGAAATGATGGAAATTGTAATCAGTGTATAGAACAGGATATTTCAGATGTAAAAGTGGAACAAATTAAAAGTGTTAGAAATGATGGACATAGTGATCAATGCAAACAACAGGATGTTATTGAGTCAGATACAGAATTATTGGAGAAAGAGCAGTCGTTGATTATCATAAAAGAATTAGAACTGGATTTAAATGAGAGCAATACAGTGTTGAGAATTTTAGGACACTTGTTTGTACTGAAACTTTAAATTTGAATGTACAGTTAGATGATAAATTAGATGCTAGAGGGTCTGTGAATAGTAAATTGGATTATATACTGCAACTATTTTTTAAGCAACCAAGAGTGCCCCAGTATATATGGAGGAACTCAACCACATTGGAGGAAATTAATTTGTTTATGGAACCACCTGTATTAATTAGTGATGTGATTGACCTTGGAATTAAGATTAAGGGTGAATTAGAGTTACAATTAGATCAACAGGGGAAATTGCAACAGATGTTTGATAAACAATTTGAGTTAGAAGTTCCATCAGACATAACTCTTTCTATTTTTGGAATCTCGTATGTGGGCATTGATATTAGAGCCAAATTAAGAACAATGATTACTCATCTGATAGGAAACATATTGGGAATAGAGTTTTATGATGATGACTTTGTTCAGGTCCAGAGAACCTAGAGGCTTTGAGCCCATGGAGATCAAACAGATTTAACCTTGGATAATCAAAACTTAGCTAGAAATGTTTTAGAAGTTAGCACAAAGTTGGATAAGCTGGGGATCATAATAGATTTTGAAACAATGATGGATTCCAGGACTTCCTTGAATGAGCAGCTGGAGGTAGTACAACAAACTGTGGAAGTAATTCATGAAGAACAACCATTTGTATACAATGTGGATACATTTAACATATTACAAATGTTACATGCTCAGGTGTGTCTTGAGAGGGATAGAGAAATAAATGAGTGGGAGTTAAAATCTGATTATATGAATATAAGTACTACTTTATTTACTGAAAGAAATAAGGAGGCTAATCTGGGAATTAGGTCATGGAACAGTGCTGGGTTACAGAGTAAGTTTATAGACACAGAATTTAGGGATTTTATAGAAGGGATGGACATAATATTGTTTCAGGAAACATGGCATGATGAGGAAAAAGTAGATAACAATTAATGGTTACAGTATAATTCAATCTCCAGCTGTAAAACAAAAGAAAATGGGAAGATATGTGGTGGAATGGTAACCTATATTAAAATAGATGAGACAATGAGCATTTTAGAACAAACAGTTAATCAAAATTATATTCTGGTAAAAGTTCAAATAGAAAGTAACCCATTGATTCTGGTAAACATTTATAGCCCACCAGTAAGATCACCACTGTATGATAAAGCATTAACTAATAAAATTATACAAGATGTAAAACTATATTTGAAAAAAATGAACCAACAGAAATTCTAATAATGGGGGACTTGAACATAAGATATGGGAAAAAGAGAACTTGGAATCAAATGACTCAATATGTCAGGCCTTAAGATTAAGAATACTAAATAGAAGCTTTAAGGATAAAAAGAATACAGATATGCACAAACAATTGGAACATTTAGTAGGGACACTGCAATTAATTATACTTAATGGGAGGTTGCCATCAGACAGTATGGGAAATATGACTTGTACAAGTGTAAAGGGGGCAACAATAATTGATTATGCACTTGTTTCAATATTTGATTACCATAATTATAGTGACATGAAAGTACTAAATAGAATAGAAAGTGATCACTGCCCCTTAGTAGTTTGTAAGAAGAAATCAACTAGGACTAGTCCAGCAAGAGAAGATAATATTGAAATTGTGAATAAAAGAATTAGATGGGATCCAGAAAAAATAATAATGTCAGGAAACTAAGTGACCAAATTGTGCAAACTTTGATTATTTTCCTCAATGCCCTGGATCCAGAGGAGGCTGCTGCACTACAGGGCAGAGTGGTGTAGTTATTACTGAAATAAATGCTAAGCTTGAAAGGTAAGGAAGGGAACATGAAATTGGTACTTACAGGAAAAATAATAAATGAAGTAATATTAACTGAATGTAGTCTGATCCAGAACAAAACAGGAGTTAAAACCAGTTGTACTCTTGCTCACCATATGGAACTAGTTCTAGGTTGTGTTTGTACTTTTATTCTTTTTTTTTCTTTTTTTGTATAATTAGTTCAAATGCAAAAATCAACTGTCATAAGTGAATTAAATAGTCATAATACAGAAATGGAAAAGGATAAGTGTGGGAAAGGATGTACTAATATAACATGTCTGCTTATTATGTCCTGTAAAATGAAGTCTACTGTATATGACTATAGAAACATAGACTTTAATGGCAGATAAGGACCGCTTGGCCCACCTAGTCTGCCCATTTCGCTACCTACTGGATAAGCTGCAGCTCCTAATTAACCAACAGCCCATTTCTTCCTAGCCCCACAAGAATTGTCTTATGTCTGTCCCAAGCATTCTTGAATTCCCCCCAATTTTGACCCCACAGCCTCCTCAGGAAGGCTGTTCCATGCATCCACCACCCTCTCTGTGAAAAAATACTTCCTCACATTACCCCTGAGCTGTCCCCTCTCTATCTTCAAACTGTGTCCCCTTGTTCTTGCACATCTCTTTTTCTGAAAGATGCTACCCTCTTGGATTTTGTTGATTCCCTTGAGGTACTTAAAAGTTTCTATCATGCCCCCCTTTCTCATGGGTATACATATTAAGCTCCTTTAGTCTCTCCTCATATGGCTTCTGTTGCAGACCCTGCACCATTTTAGTTGCCCTCCTCTGGACTGTCTCCATCCAGTCTATGTCCTTGTGGAGATGGGGTCTCCAGAACTGGATGCAATACTCCAGATGAGATCTCGCCAACTATCTGTATAGAGGGATAACAACTTCCTGTTTTCTACTGGTGATGCCTCTCCCTATGCATCCCAGTATCTCCCAGCCATCCCTACTGCCTTCTCACATTGCTTGCTAACCTTTAGTTCATATGATATGATTACCCCAGGTCCCTTTCCGTTTTTGTTGTTGTTACAACCCCCCCCCCAGAGTGTACTCTTCCCCTGGGTTTTTGTTTCCAAGGGGCATTACTTTGCACATCTTTGCACTGAATCCAAGCTGCCATACTTCTGACCATACCTCCAACCTTGCCATGTCCCTTCTCATCCTTTCCACCCCCTTGTGTATCGACCCTGTTGCAGATCTTTGTGTCGTCTGCAAAAATGCATACTTTTCCTTCTAGTCCCTCTGCAATGTCACCTATAAAGACATTAAAAAGGACCTGACAATAAAAAATATCAAACAAACTTTGACTATTAATATCCAGAATATGTGGGATCCAAAGGTGATATGTAAAGAAATCAAGACGGTATTGCAGTTAGTTAAGGAGCAAACAAAGGGGGAAAAAGGTAAAACACATTATCAGAGCTGGTTTTGTAAAAATTGTAGATCTGAAAAGAGAAAGTTAGCTAAATTAGTTAGGAAAAAAAAAAAAAATATCCAAATAAAAAGAATATTAAAGAACTGAACCTAGCTAGGAAAAATTATAAGGAACATGTAAATTTACATAGAATGCAACATTAAAGGGAATTACAGGAGACAATGATTAAGGCCACAGAGGAAAGGAATGATAGGACATTCTGGTCCCTTGTAGCCAGAGGAATCTGTAACTATAAAACTCAGATTGATATATATATTGAGCCATTGACTTGAAAAAAAATATTTTTTAGAGATTTTTCAAAACATAAACTCATTCAAGGAAGAAGATCTAGGTGAATTAAATGAGGATTTCAGATGACTCACAGCACCTGAGGTCAAGGAAGTGACAGAATCATTTAAAAATAACAAAGCACCAGGTCCAGACAGTATATCAATTGATTTTTATAAACTTAATACAGATTGGTGGTCAATTACCCTTGCTGACTTTTATAATAAAGCAGCAATGTATGCTTTTCTTCCTGATTCTTGGCTTTGAAGTTTCATAATCCCTATTTATAAAAAGGATCTAGGACAGATCTGGCTAACTATAGACCAATTAGCCTTTTGGATGTGATGGCAAATATTTATGCCAAAATCTTATTAAATAGATTATTAGATACTGTATATTGAATCAATATGAGGTCATATCAGAATTTCAAGCATGTTTTAAAAAGGGTACTGGTACAAGGAATCAGGTTTTCATCTTCTCCCATATAATAGAAAAATATTGTAAAATAAAGAATCAAGGATTATTTGTGGCATTTGTCAACTTTCCTTCAACATCTGATACAATATTGAGATCATTATTATGGGAACAAATGGAAGGAATGAGCATAGATCACGACCTAATAGTTTTAACAAGAAGACGCTACACTAAAACTTGGTCCAGAGTAAAATACTCACAAACAGGAGCCCTAACACAAAAAACTGAAACTGGTGTGAGAAAAGGCTGTGTCCTCACCCCAACACTATTTAATTTACCATTAGCCGTGCTTTTCTTTCACATAAATTATTTAATTTATATATCAATGAGATTTTGCAACAATTAGATAATCCCTTACATCACTGTGCAACAATATTACAGAAAAGGATCAGAGGCCTAGCATATGCCTATGACTTTGCAGTTTTATCTACTTCAAGACTTGGTTTGCAATGAGCACTGAATAGGTTAGATATTCTTTGTAAAAAAACATAATTTGAAGCCTTACACTAATAAAACTAAAATTATGGTAATGGGGTCCAATAAGAAATACAGGAAGCTAATACTGGCACAAAATTAATTGGATTTTGTCTCAGAATTTCTATATTTAGGAGTGTTAATAACAAATAATTACAGATAGACTAAACATGTGGCATGGACAAGGAAAAAGTTAGAACAAACAGCGCTCTCAAAAGATTTAACAACATATAGGGAGGCTTGACATTAATTTCAATGTTAAAGGCCATCAATGGCAAACTAATTAGTCAAGCATCATATTTGGCAGAGGTTTGGGGAATAGAGAAGGTTAGTAAAATAGAGATGTATTTAGATGATTTACAAAGAAATCTTGAGACTTCCACCAGGTACACCAAATACGTTAGTAAGATCAGAAATAGGACAAATAAAATTTGAAAACATAATACATGCTAGGATAATAAATTTCTGGGTTAAATTAACCACAGAAAATAAAGATTTTATTATTGGTAAAACTATGAGCGAAAAGGAAAAAGTTCTGTCCTTATACAATAAAGGATGACTTTCTTTTGTATATGGTTTGCTAGATATATATGATCTAAGTTATTTAAGAACATGGACTGAAATGAATATACAACTGAGTCTAACTTATTGTAAAAAAAACACAAAACATGTACACAAATATTCAAAAGAAAAAGATCTGGAGGGAAATAAAAGACTTAAGGTGGCCAAGTGGTTAGTCAAAAACACAAGGGAACATGATCTGAAATGTCATCTTAATTCTATTCAACAACCAGATCTCAGATTTATATTGACCAAGTTTAGATTTGAGGTCTTTCCAAGTAATATACTTGAAAATAGATACAAAAAAGAAAGTGCAAATGGAACAAAGTGTTACTGCACTTTGAAAGAAGAAGAAGATCTTGTACATGTCATACTTCGGTGCCCTTGGTATAATAAACTGAGACATAAATATCTAGAGCAATACCTGAGGGGGATGAATTTCCCAGCCACGTATATCCTGGATTTATTTAACTCAGAAAGTCATGAGGTCCTGAATAACCTAGCAGTGTTCCTGACTAAAATTGTTAATAACAGAAAGAAATGTGTACAATGATATTTCCCTCCTTAATACAGAATAAGGTTTTGAGTATTGCTTAATGGCTCTAAATTAAATGTATGGAAACTTAAAAATTGTGATTATAATCATTTTTTCATTAATGTAGGTTTAGAGGGAATGGGACTACTCTTGGAAGTCTTGCAGTTACTAGAAAACAAATGTAATGGATGCAATGGTTAACCATCTATGTATATGGATATATTTATGTGTTATGTCGTGACTATTTTGTATTTTTGTATTGTGAAGTTTTTTAATATTGTTTTTAATAGTATCCTCTATTTGTAATGACAATTTGTTTTGTCGAACAATAAACCTAAAACTTGAAACCTGAACTCTTTCAGGTTCGTGACCTGTGATATCACCGCCCAGTTTAAAGCTACAGCACCTCTATCCTCTGGTTATGTTTCCTTAGTTTCTCTTTCCTGCATTCTCCCGGCTCCTTTTCAGGCTGCAATTTTCCTGGATCCAGTCAGTCCCTCCTGGTATCCGCTTCTACTTTCAGCTCTATTAATTCTTCTTTAGCTTCCTCTTTATATTCTCCTCTGTCTCCAGCCCTCACCAGCAGTGTGTTTCAGACTCCATCTCCCTACCTGATACCTTCAGGAGGTCATGAGTGTAGGAAGGGTTCGATTTCATCCACCAGAGATGGGAGTCCCATTTTCCTCAAAACTTTAATGGCCACTCCAATAGCAACTTGGCACTGACTTCATCTCCCTGCTTTGTACCTTCGAGACATCACAAGCATAGGAAGGGTTTGACTTTGTCCACCAGAGACAGGAGTCCTCACTTTCATCAAGGTTTAATTAGCTGCTGCTACCTTTGCAACTTGGCACTGACTCCATCTCCCTACCTTGTACCTACCTGAGATCATGAGTGTAGGAAGGGTTTGACTTTGTCTACCAGAGACAGGAGTCCTCATTTTTTTCCAAGCTTTAATTAATTGCTGCTACCTTAGCAGTTTGGCAGTGACTCTGTCTCCCTACCTTGTACCTACCTGTGATCATGAGTGTAGGAAGGGTATGACTTTGTCTACCAGAGACAGGAGTTCTCACTTTCTTCCAAGCTTTAATTAATTGCTGCTACCTTAGCAGTTTGGCAGTGACTCTGTCTCCCTACCTTGTACCTACCTGAGATCATGAGTGTAGGAAGGGTTTGACTTTGTCTACCAGAGACAGGAGTCCTCACTTTCTTCCAAGCTTTAATTAATTGCTGCTACCTTAGCAGTTTGGCAGTGACTCTGTCTCCCTACCTTGTACCTACCTGAGATCATGAGTGTAGGAAGGGTTTGACTTTGTCTACCAGAGATGGGAGTCCTCACTTTCTTCCAAGCTTTAATTAATTGCTGCTACCTTAGCAGTTTGGCAGTTACTCCATCTCCCTATCTCATACCTTCGGGAGGTCACAAGCGTAGAAAGGCTTCGACTTTGTCCACCAGAGATGGGAGTCCTCATTTTCCTCAAGCCTTAATTAATCACTGTTACCATGGCAACCTGGCACTGTGGCTTCTGCTGCTGCTGGCAACTTCTCTCCTGATGCCGAAGAAGGTCCTTCAGGGCTCCCTCAGACTTCTTCCAGCATGCAACCTCCTCACAAATGATCTTTTAAATTAAAATATTCTTTAAAAGATTGGCCCATTCCATGCCTGATTTTCAAACTTCAGAAGCTCGGTATTAACTATTCAGCAACTGCTCAAAAGCTCGAAAACAAAAAATATTTAACCTATTTGTAGCAGCTAAATCTCAGCATGTCAAAACTCTTGTTTTCTAACCAGCTAGTCCTTCAACCAGCTTCTGCAGCCTTATCTGAAATACAAGATCTCATAATTCAAGTCACTACTTCAGTATCTGATTTACAATCTCGCATCACCTCCCTCAAAGCTTGCCTTCTCCCGCAGTCTACTGTGGCTCCTACTTTAGCTACTTCTGCTGCCTTCCTGTCCTGCAGACATTCCCAAGAAGAAGTGGTCCTGCCTAGCATTCCTGCTTCCTGCAGTGCTCCATCTACTTCAGATCTGCCATCTCATCAAGCTTCAGGTGCTTCTGCCATTTATATCTCCAGTACACCTCATCTGAAGTCACCTCCACAAGGACATCATAGAGGGAAAAGATGACAATTTGATTTCTCTCATCTCATCACATGACACCACTGAAAACAGAACAGTGTCCTATGGAGATGTTTCTGCAGTGTTAAAATCAAAAGACCCCAGGCTCATGAAGAATGTGACTATTTCCTACACTCAGTCCTGCCATTGATCCACTGGTCTGTGCCCTGTCTAAGTGTATGCAAGTCTTGGGTTCTACCCTCCCAGTCCCTCCTTTTTACCTTTATTGTATTTTCCTTTTCCCAGAGAAATTGTACTTACAGCATGATATCCTCACGTGAAGCCACCCTGTAATGTTATGGTGAAATGTCATTACTAGACTTGTTATTCTTGTCCATCCTGGAAACTGTTTTTGTCTGTTGTTGTTTTATGAAAACACTAATAAAAAATGTGATTATGAAAAAGAGGAAATTGAATATTCACAAATTCGTCCTTGCCTTCAGCTTGTATCCAGATATTGTTTGTTCTGCATTTCCTTCCAGGCACAAAGAATTGGACTCATATCTTTATTGCTTAGTAGATTTAGGCATTAGATATAAGAGAACGCATTTCTACAATTATTGCTCATTCTCCACAAAAGCAGCAGCCGTTTTAGCACATTTCAATACAAAACTGAATTGGGCCATCCTGGATAATTAGTTATTTTGTCATCACTTTGCTGGGCAACAAGCTCATTCCTGCCTGTTATTTAGCTATTTTTCTTATTTTGCCTCCCTTTGTCCATTGCTATTATCTGAGATCATTTCATTGCAAACTTTATTGATCAGCTCTTTAGAGCCTTTACAAATTGGTATATACAAACATCTTTAAAAAGCACTACTGCAATTTACAAATATTCCCATACATACAGTTAATTACATCAGTTTTAAAAGAGATAGTGGCTAAGGTGTTCTATAAATCTGGACAACTGTATGATAATAAAACTGGGGTTGTGTCTGTATAAATTCAAGAAAAAGGTAACAATGATAGAAAAGAAAAGATGAATAAATAAACTCTTTGCTGGACCATAATGTGCTCAGTAGGGAGAGGCTTTAGAAAATGGCAACCTTTAAAGGACGTAAACAAGATGCCGCTACCCAGATGTAGCTTTCGTGTAATCACGCTTGTAGTCTCTAAGACACATGAAACCATAGTTCTCACAAGGGCTCCAGTAGGAGTCATAAAAAAACTGTCTCACCTGTTGACAGCATTAAGTGAAGTATGTCTCAGTTTCTATTTTTGATTCAATAATGATTTACGTATTCTTATATACTTTATCACATCCTTCGCAACTGGTTCTATTGATGAATTCATAAGAATTCTAAGAATATTCTCTTTTGATGGTTTGGTAGTTAAAAAGGATTGTCTCAAAAGGAGACTTCTTATTTTGTTATATTTTGCACAATAAAGAAATATATGAAGAAGCGTTTTGAATGAATCTTGACTGCAGTCACAGTACAAATTAAGACATGCAGTTTTGTCCTTAGTATAAAAAATACAATATTTTGGATGGATACAATTCAAGTCTGAATTTAGTAAAAATAGCTCAATCTTTTTTCTCAGTAAGAAATAGTGAGTATGGTTCAAAGACGTGATTTATTTTATGAATATCATTCATGTAATTTTAGAGATCTTATTTCCTCCATATCTGATTCATAACATAGCAGCTTGAGTTGTTTTTGACAAGTTTGATGTAATCGGGGATATAACTATGCTTTTGAGGTAATCTGTCTATAAATGTTCCAATTTTAAGGTTTTCAGAGTATCTACAATATTCTTCAACCAGATAGAGAAAGGATTGTTTTTTTATCCAGGTTATTTTCTCTTCTAAGCACTTTTTAATTATCTTGTTTGAATCTGTGCCAGTGCATTTTATCCAATATGCAATTTTTGGAAAAGGAATCAATATCTCATTTTAACACGCCCTAACTCAGCTCTTACTATTGTTGAAGATATTGATTTTGGAACTTATAGAATACTTCTATATAGCTGAATAAATTGTTTTTCAAGTTGATCAACACTTTTATCAAGCCATACTTCTACAGCATAAAGAGCAACTGGATTCAGCTTCATTTCTGTTATTTTTAATATTGTAGTCGCTGAATATTCATCATATTTAGCACTAAATCTTAATAGGGCATTTTTGGCCCTGGAAAGCTTGTTCAAAGTGTAATTTATATGATAAGTTGGTTTAAAAGTATTCGAAAAGTGGTATCCCAGATAGTGGTAGTTAAATGTACACCATTATAAGAACAACAAAATTTTAAGATGTGTTTCCCTAGGGTTAATATCTAAGAGTTTTTTTTTGTGTGTGTGTTTATGACTAAATTGTTTTAATACAATATTGATATTATAAACTCAGCTGCTTTTTTAATCCCACAGGGGAGACTGTAATTAAGATTAAATCATCTGTGAACATTAATGCAGGTACAGGAATGCCCTTTAACTGATGGAGAGTGAGTTGCACCAGATAGGGGAAGGGTCGGAAGGTCATTTACAAAAAGATTAAACAAAAGGGGTACAAGAATACACCCTTGCTTTACTTCTTTGCTGGACCTAAAAAGATCAGTAGTATCACCCTCTAAGTTATATCTTACTGTAGACCAACTGTTAGTATATAGATTTATAGTAATTCTCAGTATGGTATGGTTTGTCTTTAATTTGTATAATTTTTCCCATAATAATGCAATCAAATGCACCTTTAAAATCTACAAATGCCAACTAGCTAGGTAATCACTTCTTAATGCAATATTTCTCCAAAATGTGATGTAAAACAAACACTGGTCTATTGTGGAATGGATATTTCGAAGCCTGCCTGATAAATATTCATAATATTCTGGTTGTCAACCCATGAATTTAGTCTGGCCAGTAAGACTCTCACAAAAATCTTCCTCAGAGTATCAATAAGACTTATAGGTCTATAATTCCCTGGCAGATTAGGATCCCCCTTTTTATAAATTGGGACTATGATGTTGCCTTTCCACTCATAAGGTATATAGTTTTCCTTGATCAACTTACTGAACAATATGGCTAAGAGGTTACTCTACTATTTAATCTTGACCTTGTACAAGAAAAGAGGCACTTTATCAGGACCTGGAACTTTATTTGGTTTTGCTGATTTAATAGCTATAGCTACAGTATTTCTTCTGGAGTTATATTTAATGTACTTGGGTCATCATTTAATATATCAAGAATCTGTGTATGTGTTGTTTCAATTCCCTCATCAGAAAATATCTTGTGGTAATAATGAATCCAGTCTAGAGGGGAGATGTGTACTAATATATTAGTGTAATTTCCTGTTCCTTTGGCTACCATCAGCCAGAATTTCTTAGTATCACCTGATCTTATAACATCCAGAACTTATGACCATTGTTTGAATTGAAATGACTGCTGCTGTACTATTAAAAATGTTGTGTATTCCCTTCTGAATTTATTCAGAAGGGAATAATTCCCTTTTGAAGGATTTTGTCTTACAAAACTTCTGAATTGTGATAACCTTGATTTTAACTATTTACAATCAGCACTGAACCATGAGTCACAAGTCTTAGTTTTCACAGGATAATATAAAAGTGGCAGAAGAGTCCCAGATATGTGTTGTATATCTTGGTAAATTTCTCTTGCTGAAATCTATGTTGGGTCTTGTTTTCCAGTGAATTTATGAGTATTCAGTCTAAGTATAATGGGATAATGATCACTCTCAGGTCTTAACTCAATCTGGAACCTTGCACAGTTGTATACTTGCCAGGGCCATGCAAACAGAGGGCTGGATATTCAAAGGGGTTGCGCCTGGTGCAACAGGGTGTGCCATGCGCAACCCCCCCAAAGCACCCTGGCATGATATCCAAAGGGGTGAAGTGCACAGCGCAACCCCTGATGTGCCAGGGTGCATTGGCAATGTATGCGGTGCAGATGCAGGGGGTGTGCCCATGCATATGTGACACATCCTGATATTCAGAGCAGGATGTGCGGCACATATGCTGGTGCAACCCTCACATGCGCCTCACACAGGGGCTCAAAGCTGAGCTGAAAATCACTGGCTCAAACGCTGGCCACCCACAGGCAGGTGGCTGTTGTGCAAGATGCAACACAACAGCCACCAGCCTTGGGTGGTCACCCACCCAGCAGGTACACCAGCCACAGGCACCCAGACCCCCTGATTGTCTAGTGCCCCCCCACCCACATGCCCAATTGTGGGTATCCGTACACTTAACAGCACACCCTGATGGTCTAGTGGTCCCCCCCATGCCCAAAAGTGGGCATCTGTAAGAGACCCACCAGTCACTGGTGGTCTAGTGGTAACCCCAATGCCCAGTCATGGGCCGATGTAAAGGGAACTGATATCCCTGGTGGTCTAGTGGTAACCTCCCCCATACACCTGTTCATGGGCTGGTGATGACAAACTGAATTACCTGGTGGTCCAGTGGTACCCCCACCCACCCACAGAGGTCTCCCACCACCCAGCACCCCCCCATCATCGGCGGGCAGCAGCACCCTGCCCACAAGCTGCCCAGCTGCCTGCTGAATTACAGTGTACAGTACTATCTGTACGCCTATTGGTCCACTGCGTGGACCAATGGGCATGCAGACCATACTGTACTACACAGGCCCGATATGTGCACCTTGCATGCATTATGGCCTCATTTGCATGCCCCAGGCTGAATATCATGGGTGATGTGCCTAGTGCAACTGCACTTGCACTGGTGCATCCCCTGCTCCGTTTCCGTGTCTTGCACTGGAGCAGTGCCACTGCACCATGCGCTGTGTGTGCACCCTTCGTGCCATATTCAACGGTGCTGGGCCATGGCGCTGCACCGTTGAATATCACTGGGTCCTTGCCCTGGTGCAGCCTGTTGCACTGCGCTCCGGCTTGCGCTACTGCCCAGCGGAGTCTGAATATCCGGGCCATATAATCTACTAAACTGGCCCCGTTGATATCATGTAGGTGTAATAAAATGTATTTGCCCCTTTTACTATACCATTTAATATCATTAAACCCAGTCTCTCCAATAAATGTCGGTGTCTTCTGCCACTTCTGTTTACAATCTTATCATGGGCTGTCCTTACTGACAACAAGACACCTATGTCTACATCTACATCTGGAATCAAGTTGTCTGTTCTGGCATTAAAAATCACTCACCACCAATAATCCTGCTTCAGGATGTAATTGTACAGCTTCTTGTAATGAAACTTCTAAGTTCACCCAAATCTCAGCATCATACTATTCAGTGTTTTGTGGAGGGCTGTAGCAGTTACAAATATACAGAATATTGTCATTCCATTGTACTAAAGTGATAATTATTTTTGGTATAGGTAATGCAAAAGATTTTACAATAATGTTTTCAGTGTTTTTTACAAAATTCACCAGTCCCCCTACGGGTATACCTTGTTTGGTTAGCTTTTTTGCTTTAGAAGATATGCAGGTGCAACCTCCAAGTATAGGCCTTTTGCCGCCAAGTTTCCTGTAGAGACAGTATGATATGTTCTGACAGAAAATTATTTAAAATAAGGATCTAGAATAGTTTTTGAGTAAACATACTATATTCCAAAATAACTAACAATCCAGCACTTTCTTTTTCTGAATTTCGGCAGTAGTCTCCACAACAATGTTTTGAGAATTCTCATTGAGTTAGTCCTGTCCTAGATCTTCTAAACACTGGAAACAATCTTGAGTTGTAATATTGAAATGGGTGAGATTTTCCAAATGTGCTTTTTGGTGTACAGTAAAGTTTCCCAGATTTCTGAGACATATGTCTTTCTGTGAAGTTTGTTTTTGAATCTGGTTTTCAGGCTATTTCACACAATAATATTGCCAATCCATCCCATTATGTGCTTCAGATAAAATTACTTTGTAAAGAATATCTAACTGAAAACGTCATTTGACCTTGGTTTATATAACCTTCTTCCCTTCTTACCCATTTCATCCCCTTGTATCCTAGTTTTATGTTTAAAATGCTTGTCAAAATATAGCATACTGTTTTCAGTAAGGAATATTGAGTTCCTTGGACAGGTTTCTTGACATCATGTAATGAAAGAAGATACCGCTCATCTTCATCCTCAGTCTTACTAATAGGGGTATTATTATTTTTGTTTTTACATAACTGAATGTATAAATCATCTTTAGAAATATATTTGCCTTGGGAAAAATGTTTGTGTTTTCCACCCAGGAAGTTTACCACTGTGACTAGTGCATATGCAGTTAGACCCAGATGACTCAATATAAAGATCCATCTCCATACCCATTTTGTGATTTCCATGTCTGACAGTAGCAAGAACACTGGCTCTTCTGGTGTTGACACATTTCTTTTTTCCATAGACCAAGTTATTTCTACTATTTGGGATATATAGTTCAACCTCTAGTAGTTGTATTAATTTATCAGAGAGTGATTTAAAAGACTCATTCGTGTTCTGAAAAACACCATAAATAGCTATAACTGCCTCCTTGCCTGACAGCCAAAACTCTTTAGAAGACTTAGCTTTTTCTTGTTATTTTTATATATCTTGAAAGGATCCATCCGAATATGGGACTAGGCCTAGATTTTTGACTGAGGGACAATCCACTGATGTACTACAGATTTTGTGTTCTATTATTTTTCTTTATTCTGGAGATTCCTGTCTGCTCTCATTGTTTTAAGTTGGGCTCTATTTGTTGAGTCTTCCAAAGAGCTTGCTGATGTCCCAGGCTCTTTACAGTTTTCTTTATTATTTGTTCTGTGCACCAAGTTCCTAACACCCTCCCTACATTGCTTATGCTCCATTGTTTCATTTTTGGATGTCCCGGCCTTTTGGTTTTTGGCCTATTTTTTGGTTTCTTCCTTTTCTCTTTCCTTTTTTCTTTAAGTAATTTTCTCCATTTTGGCAGTGATGACATTTGATAAAGGGAGTTTAAGGTTGAGTTTGTCAGGTTTTCAGAGTTAATTAGTGGTCATGTTACCATAGACTTCACCTCTGACCCCAACTCAGCTTTTGCTAGTTCCATAAATAGGTTCCTAATCAGACCTTCATGGTGTAATAACATAATTTTAATTGTAGTTATTTCATCTCTCAAAATATATAGCTGTTCCAGTAATAATATATTTGCAATATGGTTATCACCTAAGGCTTGCATTAACTTAGGTGTAAAGGGAACAGGGCAATTTTTAACTAATTCTGAAGAAATTTTATTAATTTGGAACCCAATATGAAACCCAGTTTCTCTGTTAATGTCAGAAGTGGATAACTTTAAATTCAGAGATTTCTATAATGAGGAAATAGTCTGATCTAATTTAGTAATAGCGTCAGGGAAGGGTTACCATTAAAATTCTGTTGGGGTTGGGGTGAGAAATTAAAATCTTTTTTAGTCTCAATGCAAATTAGAGGTTGTGATAGCTTGACCATGCTTTTCTTTCTTGGTTCAAACCCCATTATTCAGATTGACTAATAAAGAGGCATTTTTTTCTGGTTTAGCATTTCTATTTCTGCTCCTTATCCTCTGAGACTTTTTAAAGACATCTCCTGTATTTGAAGTTTACCCAATCATTGCTGCTTTCACATGGAGCCAACACTGGTCCCTCCAAAACATCTCAGTCTTCTCAGATAACCAAGCTATGGTCAGCAGTATTAATAAAGACAGATCTTCATCTCATTCCATTATGCTGTTCATGCGGAGGATGACTTGGCAATTATCATCACTACCAGCTGGCACTAACTCCCTGATGTTCTTATCATCATCTATTTGTAAATGCACTTTTTCTGTTGTCCCTGTTTGTATTTGGGAGTGGATGTACACAAAAATGTATTTATTGATACTTGCTTTGATTTATGTTGCTCATCTTTGTATTTATTCACCTTGTTCTTTTCCTGTTCAATTACGCTATGGTCCTCATTGTGCAAATCACCCAGCATTTCGAGCTTCTTCTCCTTCTTGATTTTTTGCAGGATTTAGTGGGATTTGTGACATTGAAGACCCTTTCTCCCTTAGTTGTCACTACCATTTTATTTGCTTGTGTAACCCCTCACCCCTGCCTTTTTAGCAAAACAACAGGTGGCATGCTGTTGAAGCTGACAGCAGTACCTGGTGGGGACTGGGTTACTCGGATGAGGTTACTCAGCACAGGGGACCTAGGTTTGGCTACTCTGCACAGGGGCACCAAAGTCAATCCGAACACAGGAAGCAATAACTGTAATGTCCAAAACCAGGAATGGGATTCTACAGTGTGGCTTTTATTCACATCCAAGATGAACAAACACAGCATAGACGGACCCACATGGGGCTACATTCCTGGTAATGCAGATTAGAGACAACAGAAACACTTTATCACTATTTCCAGCACTCAGGCTCTGAACCCACTAGGCACACAGCCCGGACTTGCACACAGCTTTGGGTACACAGCCTGACTTGTACACTACTTGGGTTTCCCCACTGGCCCGGCTCCCCCGACGGCCACTTAATCCATGGTCCATTTTGGGAAATGAACCAATTATCATTGTTGTGGCTCCCCAAACCACACTAGAGCCTTCGACTCCTAGAGGGAATTTTCCTTCCAATCCCATGTCTGAGTACTTCCCTCATCACTGGCCAAGTGCCTGAGGTAAAGTAGAAATCCACAGAGCAAATCCGTAGAGGTGGACCTGGTCACTAAAGAAGGGGGGGTCTACCACCTCCAGCTCCCACAGTCCATACCCGGCCATTTCTCTGGAAACTAAACAATTCCTTTACTGAAAGCTTGCAAATGTAGATTCCTGGGTAGACGTATGTCACATCTCCTCTACATATCATTTTGATCCCAATAAGCTCTGGACTTGAACCTACTTTTACTTGTTGGCTAAGCCTATTACTCTAGGCCTCCCATTATTTCAGTAGTTCAATCCCCACATTGTCACACAAGTCCCAGGGTGAAAAACATAGGCCCTTTCAGGAAGAGCTGACACTCACCTTCCGGTTGCAGGTGCCCGACAGGTGACTCATAAGTCTTCTTGTTCCCCCAAAAGACTCTGGAACAAATAGGCAGCTTCTCCATTAGCAGCAGAACCAGGGGGTTGTCCCTGGAATCTGCAAGGAACCCTTTCCTGCCCCCACCGCCGGAGGGAGGGGGCACTGAGACCCGAAAACAGCAGTCTCCACCACTTCAATTATCTTCTGTGTCTCTCTTTTGGTGGAGACACAAACCCTTTTTACATAAAAGTAGCCCTCTGTCAGGGCTGAGGCTCCCAGAGCTTACACTGAGCTGCTGTGCTGCTTTCGCAGCAAGCTCCCAACTCCAACTGACCACTGAACACTGTTCAAACCTCCCAACATTCTATTCCAACTCCTTGCTGCAGATTCCATTGTGGCTCATGCAGCTGCGATAGTTCTATTGGTGATGTCATCCTCAGTCTCAGCTGAGACTGAGAACAAAGTGAGACAGTGTGAAACCCATTTAACTGGAGTTTCACAAGCTGCCTTCCCTGCCTACCACTAGGTCTTACTGGGATTCTAGTAACCCCGGGTAACAAGGGGGTTACACATGCCCTCGACCAGGAAAATGACTGTCCGCAGTCATTATTTACCCAGCCTTAGGCCATCCCACCCTATGTGTTACCTGCGGAGGGGGGTGATCAGGCCCCCTCCTACCATGTGCAAGCACAGGCAGGCAACACTAAGGGCCTAGAGGCCTTTAGCTGACATATCAGCCTCTACACTATCCACTTACTATGGCCGCCTAGTGGATCTGGTACAACTATCCAGAGCATAGCCCTGATAGATCAGCACTGCGGTCCCAATGGCCATTCAGGACCACAGTCTGTCTATCCCCCCTAACCTTCTAGGGAAAACCTATCTGCCTTTAACTTAATACCCCAAAAACAAAAACAACCCGGGGACCTCCCCGACCTTGGGCAACCTGCAACCACACACCAAGAAAATACCACATTTTACCATTTTGCCGCCTCCTCCCTACCCCCACAACCACACCTGTGGAAGGAAAGGGTTAATATAGTAACAACAACAATAACAACACCACAGTACTTTAAATTACTACACACTAAAGTACTAACGAGGAACTACGATGAGCCCCTCCTCCTCTTCTTGTCTTCTCTTCTATCTTCTCCAGGAACACCTGCAAGAAAAAGAAAGACAACACACACTCCTAATCTGCATACACAGTCTACCTAAACCCCTACCATCAAAACACTGAAGAATCCCAAAAAGATATTTTTTAGAAAAGGTAGAAAAACAGTATTTACATTAGAAAACAACGACATTATTTACAATACACATTTGGGGGGATGGAGTGCCCTAAAAGTCCCAACTAGTGACCACAATGCCCGAAGGCTAGTCTAATAAAGAGTCTCTCCTGGGCCGGAGTCCAGTGAAGCACAGTTCCAACAGGCCAAAGTCCCAAAGGGGAGAGTCTTTGAGGACAGTTCACACATTTTGGAGTCTGCTAGTGTAGGGTGTGTACTGCAATGTCATAAAGATAGAAAAGTTCGGACTTACCAGTCCCTTGTAGAATGGAAAATTCTGCACCGACCTGCACCTCTGACGAAGACTCTCCCTGGCAGCATTTCTTCCGATATAGCTGGGCAGACATCTTCCAGCAACCACAGGAGGGCACATCTGGGAACTGCTGGGCTGATGTCATCTCTGGAGATGGAACCTGAGAACAGGAACAAAAAAGAAAACAGCTGGTCTGACGTCATCCAATTACCAGGCGATGGCTCAGGATACAGCTGGGCTGGTGTACTCTCTGTATCTGAAGTCATCTGGTGGGCCAGTCGATGGATTCTGGAAAGGCCAGTACACTGTAGAACTGATGAATGTGGGGCGCCTGAGTCCTGGATGTTCATATTGGCAGTTCAATAAAGGCACTTCACAGTTTGGTGTGGCAGTATTGACCACCACTGCTCGGCTTTCCATTTAGTAGGCATGGGCACATTTGCTGGGAGGTCCTTGCACTGAGGCCAATAGTACCGGGGGTTAGAAGCTTGAATTATTACCCCGTCTGGGTGCACATAATTCACACAGTGGGAGATTTCACGTCCCTCTCCATCTACTATTCTCACTCTGTCCATGAATAGTGTCCTGCCTCTCTTCCACTGGGTATACTTCTCATGAAACAGTCTGTTCTTTACATGCTTGTTGGCCCCAGGATGCACACCTTTCATTGCTTCAGCCCAGATCCAGGATTTCCTGCTGTTCTCAATCTCCTCCCAGACTCTCCGAGAAAAGGTAGGAAAGGTCATACCATAGATCTCATTCACCATTCTACGAACCTGTCTCTTCTCTTTACTTGCTTTGGTCAATCTGAGACCGCTGGCCTGGCTTGGGGGTGGCCAGTCCTGGTTCTGCCAGCTTCGCATCCTTAATGAAAATGAAAATGGATCCCTGACTTCTTCCTCTTGCAAAGCCAGGACAGTGGCATCACCACTTTCTTCCATACATTCCTCTGAGGCAAGATCTTGAGGCTGTGTACCCGTTCCTTTTTCACAAGGCCACATAGGTTCCCCCTCATCTTCCTCTTCACTAAGGATCAGAACCCAGGAGTGAGCAGTCGTTCTCACTCCTGAGACTATCCACTCATCACTAGGCGCGGAGGTCGACACCTCCCACTCAAAGGCCTCCCGCATCTCATCTTCGCCTAAGAGACTTGGGCTAGGCCCCCCTCCAGGGGTCTATTGATGCTTTATCCGAACTTTCCTTCTGGGATCCAGCATCTGAAACTTCAACTTCTGGTTCTGTCTCTAACTCTGCACCGTCTAGCTTTGTGCCACACTCCACAGAGGGGCCTTCCTCCATAGGATCCACCTGGTGCTGTGTGCTGCCAACTGCAGATTCCTGAACCTTTGTCCATGTGGGAGCCAAACGAATTTGAGGCGCTTTATACAAGCCATATTTTTCTAGGCATCCAGCACAGTGAGGAATCATGAAGACGTCCCTTCCAGTTCTCAAGCATATTTGACACACATGCACTGGAAATCCAGGAACCGCCACATGAGGAGGCAGTTGTCCTCCATAGCACCACTTTTCAATGTCTCTCAGTCTATTCACTGCTGCTGTTACTGCAACCCGGGCATGATCCGGGTAACAAGCTGGTCCTGAGGCCATAACTGCAGAAAAACAAACAAAACTTTACTGTCACTGAAAGTCCCACTTTATTGAACACTCTCTTTAGTTGTAAAATGGCTCCTCTGCTGCTGTGTTTACTTTACTACCCCACCCTGCAATGGTGGTGGCAGCACTCCTGTGCATCAACATTCAGAAATTGGGTCAAGCCACTGCGCACCCGATTTACACACACTACTGATAACTTTTGCTCAAACTGCACAAACTTGCACTGTTCTTGTTTTAAACAAATTTACTTGATTTTCACCAGACTTTTTACTTGCTGGTAACATTTCTTTGATTCACAGTCCCCTAAAGCGTCAGGTTTTTAAGCACAGGATTGCCTGTATAACTACTGCTGCACATTTGGCTACAACTCACAGTCTCTCTCTGGCTTCAAACTTTAAACTGAGGCTGAACTCATTACTATGCACACAGTCAATGGCTTAACAGACTTGCACTTGCTGGCAGGACCTGACACAGTCGTTAATTGCAAAGCGATTACACTGCTGCACACATATTTATATGGAATAGGGCAGAAAATCACTGTTTGAGCAGTTTTTATGTTGTTACTTACTGTTATCAGTAGCAGTTTGCTGCGATGGGGAAAAACGGCCTGCAGCCAGTTCTTGGAGGCCTCAGAAAAGAAACAGGCGGGCAGTCCTGCCGATCGTCTTCTCTACCACCACACTTGCAATTCTGACAATTGATAGTCTATTTTTACAAGGTTGACAGTGATTTTAACACTCCGCGACGCTCCTCCACTAGCCAGTACACGCACTCCACTCACACTCCTTCTCGAATGCTGGGGCAGTCACTGTAGAGCTGGCTGAGGGGCCGGACTGATTGCAGCCTGACCAATCACACGACGCCATGCAAATGAGCCTCTTCTTCCTCGCAAGGGCTCTTCTCCTCACGGCGATCGTCGAGCAGGCAGATTTAAACTGCAGAATGCAACTTTTTTTTTTTCTGACTCCACGGCGGGAGCCCATTTCAGCCATTTAACATAGCCATTACTCCTGTAAGTCTCTCATTCCATTCAAAAAGCATTTCCAACATCCAGGGCACAATTTTCCTGTTGCTACCCCTAGTCTTCCACACTTTTTTTTTATCACACTTCATTTTAAAAGCATTTTCAACGCCCAGGGCCAAATTTTTCTGTTGCTACCCCCACTCTTCCACACTTTTCTTTACCACAGTTCATTTTAAAAGCAGGCAAAAACGCTGTAAACAATTGATGCAGGACAAGGGCACACTCTTTGGCTGTACTGCTCCTTGGTAAACAGTTGGCATTTTAAACAGCAGCAAAAGATCCACAGCACACAGCAACACTAGGTAAATTGCTTCAGCTTTTCTGGGCTACCCACTGCCAGATAGCCAAAATGCTTGCCCCCTTGCCCAAGCACCTTCCTCCCTGAACAAAATCCAAAGCGGTGCCTCCATTTTTGTAACCCCTCACCCCTGCCTTTTTAGCAAAACGACAGGTGGCATGCTGTTGAAGCTGACAGCAGTACCTGGTGGGGACTGGGTTCGGGGAGGATGAGGTTACTCGGCACAGGGGGACCTAGGTTTGGCTACTCTGTACAGGGGCACCAAAGTAAATCCGAACACAGGAAGCAATAACTGTAATGTCCAGAACCAGGAATGGGATTCTACAGTGTGGTTTTTATTCACATCCAAGCTGAACAAGCAAAGCATAGACGGACCCCCACAGGGCTACATTCCTGGTAATGCAGATTAGAGACAACAGAAACACTTTATCACTATTTCCATCCCTCAGGCTCTGAACCCACCAGGCACACAGCCCGGACTTGCACGCAGCTTTGGGTACACAGCCCGACTTGTACACTACTTGGGTTTTCCCCACTGGTCCGGCTCCCCCGCCGGCCACTTAATCCACGGTCCATTTTGAGAAATTAACCAATTATCCTGTTGTGGCTCCCCAAACCATACTAGAGCCTTCAACTCCTAAAGGGAATTTTCCTTCCAATCCCACGGCTGGGTACTTCCCTCATCACTGGCCAAGTGCCTGAGGTAAAGTAGAAATCCACAGAGCAAATCAGTAGAGGTGGACCTGGTCACTAAAGATGGGGGGTCTCCCACCTCCAGCTCCCACAGTCCATACTCGGCCATTTCTCTGGAAACTAAACAATTCCTTTACTGAAAGCTTGCAAATGTAGATTCCTGGGTAGACGTATGTCACATCTCCTCTACGTATCATTTTGATCCCAATAAGCTCTGAACTTGAACCTACTTTTACTTGTTGGCGAAGCCTAGTACTCTAGGCCTCCCACTATTTCAGTAGTTCAATACCCACATTGTCACACAAGTCCCAGGGTGAAAAACATAGGCCCTTTCAGGAAGAGTTGACACTCACCCTCCGGTTGCAGGTGCCCCACAGGCGACTCACAAGTCTTCTTGTTCCCCAAAAGACTCTGGAACAAATAGGCAGCTTCTCCATTAGCAGCAGAACCAGGGGGTTGTCCCTGGAATCTGCAGGGAACCCTTTCCTGCCCCCACCGCCGGAGGGAGGGGGCACTGAGACCCGTAAACAGCGGTCTCCACCACTTCAATTATCTTCTGTGTCTCTCTTTTGGTGGAGACACACACCCTTTTTACATAAAAGTAGCCCTCTGTCAGGACTGAGGCTCCCAGAGCCTACACTGAGCTGCTGTGCTGCTTTCACAGCAAGCTCCCAACTCCAACTGACCACTGAACACTGTTCAAACCTCCCAACATTCTATTCCAACTCCCTTGCTGCAGATTCCATTGTGGCTCATGCAGCTGCGATAGTTCTATTGGTGATGTCATCCCTCAGTCTCAGCTGAGACTGAGAACAGAGTGAGACAGTGTGAAACCCATTTAACTGGAGTTTCACAAGCTGCCTTCCCTGCCTACCACTAGGTCTTACTGGGATTCTAGTAACCCCTGGTAACAAGGGGGTTACACTTGTAGAACCAATTGGTTCTTACAATGCAAATTAATATCTCATCCTTCAAGCTCTTGAAGCATACAATGTAAGAAAAAACAATACATATTTTCTTGTGTAGAATCTCTTGTATCCTTGTCTTTTAAACTGCTACAAGTAGATAAAATACTATGAAAATGCTAATGATTTTTCAGTGCACTAAAATATTAAGATTCTTTACAAGGTGCTTGACTCTAATAAGGTGCAATTTAAAATGAAGTGCAGAACAATTGCATGATATGAAAATGAATTTTAGACAATGAATATAAATATGAGTGATATATGTGGTTCTGGCTGTACATTCCTTCACATCTGCAGTTTTTGCTGTGATGCACATGCTGGAATCATTTGTCTGAAACTGTCTCACTCAAAGCAATGACAATTAGTGCATCTCTCTGCCCCTGTTAATGTTCAGGACTTAGCACATGCACTAGTTTCCCATCCTTCTTACCAAATGGTGAACTTTCTCATTTCCAGATTCTGCAAAGGCTTTCATATAGGCATTTCATTTCTTCCTTCAGATTCATTTGTATGTAAAAATTTACAGTTTGCACTAAAAGAACCAGAAGTTGTCCAGCAACTATTGCAAACAGAACTACAAAAAGGATTTCTCATTGGTCCTTTCAAGTGTCCACCTTATCCTATCAGATTATCTCCATTGGTGTCACTACCAGAACATTTTTAGGCAATAAATGACTGATCATTGATCTAGCAGCTCCCAGTTCTGAGCCTATTCCCAGCATCAACTCATTAATTCCTTCAGATGACTTCTCACTGCCATACGCTCATATAGATTATGCCATCACCATCATTAAATGATTTCATCCCAGCTCCTGGGTTTCAAAGGTGGACATTTCAGATGCTTTTAAATTACTTCCCATCCACCCATCCCTATGGCATCTCTATGGTATCAAATGGGAAGAACGCTATTTCTTTGCCGTTCATCTGACTTACAATTGCAAAAGCAGCCCGAAACCATTTGATACATTTTCAGAAACTCTTTGCTGGCTATTTCTCAATGTTTGCCATTGTCTAGCTGTGGTTCATCTCTTAGACGACTTCCTACTAATTGATCAGAAGGTCAATTGGATGACCTCTAGCATGTTAGTATTTTGGCTAATAATTCTTCTCTATAATTAGTGAAAATTAAGAAGTTGGATAGAATGTACAGTAGCACTTAGATGACATTCTTTATTTAAAAACAAATTTAAACACAAATATTGGGCATAAAAGTATGTAGTTATTTTCAAATATGTAGGGTTCATTAGACAGACACAGTGATCAAAATCAAAACCTTTATTGGGCAAGTTCAAATTTATTCATAATATCCCAATGGTAGAAGGTCAACCCAGTGACCCTGAGCATGTTAGTGACCGTCAGAGATCTGGTTAGTAGAAATCTCCCTATCACTTTTTCGATTTTCCCATTTCCCCAGTGACACACTGGGGTTGGTGTGTCTTCCCTATCTGGAAAAAATCCCAGATGTTTAAAGCCTTTTTGCAGGAAGGACCACTTCAGCCCATTTGGGAAACTAGTGGTTTCTTTCATTTGAAAGATCGAGCCGCGGGAGACAGTCACCTCGAGTGATGTCATCACAGTGCTACATGCAGTGTGAAAACTGCGGCTCAGCCTCTTCCAACGCTGCAAGGAGAAGCAGCTTAAAAGTTTAATGGCAGTGGTATTAAGGAGTGTAATCTTTCTGCAAGCCTTCTGAAAGCGAGGGACCACCTAAATGGAAATAAAAGGACTGTGGTCATAGTATAAACTGGAACTCTGAAAAAGAAAAATCAGTAAATGGGATCCGTCCTTATTATTAAGATAAGCTACAGGTTTTGGCAACCCAACTGTTCTAAAATAGATATAACTTAAAAGTGGACAAAACAAGCAGTTATATGGGCTCTCACTTTGCGTCTTCTTAGGTTTAAATACACAATCAACTAAATTATGGAGTATGAAAGCACCATTACTATTTTCAAGGTAACAAAATTTATTGAACCTTAATACAGAAGTTGGTTATGGCATTTTAAAATGAAACAAATTGTTACAACATAATTTTTACACCCTATTGTTCCCTAGGCAGCACTAAAAGAATAATACAATGAGAATAGAAAAATATATCAAATCAGTCTGAGACAAACCTAGACTTTCTAAAAGGTATGAAATATTATGCATGGTCCTTAAAGGGTTTTTTGGATGTTTGCTCTTAGCATTTTTAAAAAAATTAATAAAATAACATGACATATTATCATTGGGCTGGATATTCAAAAGGATTGCGCAATGCGCAATAGGGTTGCACCAGCGCAAGTCAGAAAATGCGCCATTCCGTGATATTCAGCAGGAGGCAGTTGAGCCACTGAAAACATGCTGAGCAACAGCGCAATGATAATGAAGGCATGCGCAACCAAAGGGGGTGGAACCATGCATAAAGTGCGCTGTGCGATGTTCAAAGACTTGCGCAATGCGCAACAGTGGAGCAGGCGGAAGTTGTGCCATAGCGGAAATGAGCCAAAATAAAAAGGAGCAAGGAAGAGGCGCAAGAATGCTACAGGGAAGCCACATGAGGCAGAGAGAGAGACAGAGCAAGAGGGACAAAGAGGGCAGGCCAGGGAAACAGGAAGACAGAATAGGGGCAAGGGAAGGTGTGTGGGGCCACAGTGAGCAGAGGCCAGTAGGTGTACCCAGTGCAGTGGAGGTAGCAGTCAGGACAGCAGGGGGGAACACAGCAACAACAGCCGGGGGCAGCAAGGAGGGACATGGACAGTGCCACCTTCCACATGGAAGACGTAATGAGGGGGGGGTGAGAAGGCATGCTGCAGGGGGACGTGGCCGTGGAAGGACCCGTCAGCGGTATGCCCCCAACAGGCAGTACCGAGACCACACCAGCTTTAAGCTGTACTTAGATGTCGAGATTGTGGGCCGGTACCACCTGAACAGGGCAATACTGAGGCAGCTCTGTGAGCTGTGCAGTGATGTGATGCAGGCACCCACATGACGGAGTCATGCTCTGTCAGTGGAGACAAAAGTAACAGCCTGCATGTGCTTGCTCACCACGGGTACCTTCTAGAGACCAACAGGGGACACCAGAGGCATAACGCAGTCGGCCACGTCATGCATCCTCACCCAATCCCTCAGTGCACTGCTGCCACATGCTGCGGAGTACATCCATTTCCCCAGCACCGCGGCGGAGCGCACAGCAAACATACAGGAGTTCCACAGGGTAGCACGTATGCCGGTGTGCTAGGGGCGATAGACTGCACCCATATGGCCAGTCGCATGCCACCTGGCCCCGATGGGGCCGCCTATATGAACTGGAAGGGATATGCCAGTGTCAACTGCCAGGTGGTGTGTGATGCCAGTGGGCGCATCATCAATGTCTGTGCCACGCACCCTGGGGGAGCACATGATTCATTCATATGGTACCAGTCAGCACTGTGCCATCGATTCAAGAGTGGAGGACATCCCCACAGGACATCTAGTGGGTGAGTAGGCATGTAGAACTGACAAATCGTGGGCAAGGAGGGTAAGCCACAGGTGCCATGGGTGTGGCACACAGGGTTTGGGGCAGTCTGAGCCTGAACAAGACACTAACCTCCACTATCTCCACACAGGTGACAGTGGATACCCACTCCATCCCTGGCTGCTCACACCCTACCGGCGGCCCACGACCCCATCGCAGCAATGATTCAATGAGGCACATGCCACCACACGCAACATCATTGAGCGGGTGTTTGGGATGCTGAAGGCACGTTTCCATTGCCTGGACACCTCTGGCGGTGCCCTACAGTATAGACCCTCAAAGGCCTGTGGGATATTCCTGGCCTGTTGTATCCTGCACAACATGGTCAAAGACTGTGGGATAGCCGTACAGGTCGAAGAGGGGGACAGCGATGGGGACGACGGTGACACCGGTGACGATGGGGATGGGCAGCCCCCCCCTTGGACGACAGGATCCCCGACTGATCCAGCTGGCCCAGCTGCACCGGGACACCATCACAGAGGAGCACTTCACCCAACACAGGTAAGTCATGGGGCCATGTGCAACCAACAGTGGCTAGGGCACAACCCACATACACACAGAGAAACACATCAGGGGTGCATGACGGCAAGGGAAGTGGCAAGGCACAGAAGCACACACATACAACCAGGGAGGGGTGAACAGTAACATGCCACATGGACGGACACACACACACACACACACAATAGGCACAAAGTGCACAGGGGTCAGGTGCACAACAGAGCCAGAACACAGACACTAAAAACACACATGTCCACAGGTCACCACGTCCACTGACTGTCCATGTGCGTGTGTCAGATGCTGGGCACCTTCACACTTTGGTGTACAGCGCAATGCAGGCATCATCATGCACATGCACCTGTGGACAGCAGTCGGGAGAGTGTGCAGGTGGTCCGTGTGTCTGCGTGTAGGGCTGGGCACCCACCAGTGCACTGCCCACCAAAACACACATTGCACACAGGGCAGCACCAGACAGGGCCCGCACTGGGAGACAGCTCAGTCTTGCAGCACAGTGCCACAGCCGCCTCGGATGCGTGGGCGGCCCCGCCGAGACCCAGCAGCACTGGCAGGCTGAGCATGGGCCTCATGGGGTGGCACCGATGGTCCACCAGGGGTTCCACTGTACAAACGCAACCGTGCCCGCACAGGGGTCTGCAGCACACCGAACATACCTGCACCAGGAGTGCTCGGGATGCCCACAGCTGAACCCGGCATCGACAGGGTGGGTGTTGCATGACGCTGGGAATGGGGAGTGGATAGCATACTGCACGGTGTGAGCGGCACAGGGGCACCTGACTGTGTGCCCAATGTGGCCACGACAGCGACCAATGCCTGTGTCTGCCTGTCAATGGCGGCGGTCACATCCATCTGCAAATGGTCAATCCGTGACAGGATCCTCTCGGTGTCCCTGCTGTGTCGCTCCTCAACCCGCTCCAGAGCCACACACAATGCCTCCACGGACGTTGCAACCCGCATCTGCTGCTGTACTGATGCCTGCAGCAGGCAGGTGTGTTCGTCAAAGAGGTCGTCTGCCACATCAGCAACCTGTCCCTCAGGGTATGGAAGGGCCTGATGTTCAGCACCCCTTGAGGGTGGGTGCTGCTCACCAGGACCAGGTATGGGCAAGTCCACAGGTGGTGCACATACGTCACCGTTGAACCCTGTACCCCCAGTCCCGGTGGGTGACTGCTGCTGCTGCTCCTCCGCCTGCTGTGCCCAAGGGATCAGTTGTTCCGCCGCTGTGGCCGCAACAGTGCCAGTGACCTGTACAGCCACTGGTGCTGCCCCACCGGTGCTGACAGGCACAGCTTGGGACTGTGCTGACGTGCTGGCACACACGTCGGAAACAGCCAGGTCCATGGGCGTGAGCTGTCCTGCTGTATGTCCATTCTGTGACACACACATGTCAATGCCCATAATGGTCGTTGCATCATCAGTGGTGCAGGTCTGTGCCACAGCCACAGCCACAGCGTGCTGGCATGCTTGGACGCCAGACCGCTGAGACACAGGAAGGGCATCCCCCACACCTGTCTCAACGACATCAGTGTTGGCAGCCAGGCGTGCACACTGTTGCAATGCACGCCGGCTACCAGCGGAGGTGGATGGTCCCTCCTCCAACTCCAGATGGCTGTCCGCAGTGGACAGGCTCCTCCACCGCTGACCCTGCAGACGACAGGATCTGTAACAGAAAGTAAAGACATGTTAGCATGGGATCTACCTTCCCCACAGACCATGACATACCATGCAGTGATGGGCTACCACCTGTCTGGAAGCCACCTCCAGGAACGCCCTCAATGGCACTGCGCTGCATGCTTGCAGCGAGCCTGTCCTCTGCCGGTGTCAGCTGCACCACCTCCGGCTGGCCCCCGCCTGTTGCAGCACGTGCCACCCTGATGGCAGCCACCTTCTCCTTCACCCTCCTCCTGTCAATTCCCATCTTCTTTTTACACTCCTGCACAGAGCGCTGGTGGCTGCTATGCAGGTTGACGGCATGTGCCACCCCCTCCCATGCAGCAGCACGGGCCTGAGGGGTGCCCCGCCGTCCACTGAGCAGTGGCTCCTCATCCAGGTAGACCTCGAAGAGTGCCTGTGTCTCAGCCTTAGTAAAATTAGGCCTCTTCTTCCGCCCACCATCATCCTCCTCACCCAGTCCTCGCTCAGTCATTTCTCAGCCTGTGTGGGTGAGAGTGGTCACCTGTGACTGTGCAGTACACAGCAATTCCCTGAGACCATATTCCAGAACAGCACACAGCATGCAACTCACCTATCAACTGCAGTAACCGAATATGGCCACTGCAGAACAGTGTCGCATTATTATAGCGCAATCCATGCAAATTAGGTGTGGAACAACTTTAATGAGATGCAAATCGCGCTGCTGCGCCATTGAATGGCTGATCGGATGATTTGCATATGATGGCTGAATATCGCGCTGTTGCACTTTGCGCAATATGGTTGAACGTGCTGAGCCAATGGCGCAGTTCTGTGACTGCGTAGTACACCGCACTGTGCATGCCCAGGTAGCTGACACAGGCGTCTGCCACGCTGATGATGTGCTGCGCGCAGTAGGCAATTCAGGGCACGGCCACCATTGTGCCAGTGGCACTACGGCGACGGTCACTACATGGCGCTGTGGCACAACTGCGCAATAGTTCGCTGTGGCAATGGCACACAGGCGCCCAATCGCGCTAGACGCATAGATGTCCGATGGTGCTGTGCGTGGCCTTGCGCCAGAGACCCATGATTCTGTGCCCGACCTTTGCCCCCTTGGCACTGTACGCATGGCATGTCTGCAGCTCTATCGCGCTGTTCGGTGACAGCTCGATAGGGATTGGCGGTGCTGTGCCGACAGTGTGATAGGGAATGGCGGCAGTGTATTGCACAGCAATTCCACGTGGGGTTGCCATGCTGCGGAGTGCCATATTGCCTACTATAGATCTGGAGATGGCACGCAGGAAAGCCCCCCAATGGAGTGCCCTCAAGCTGGCCAACCTTGAGGCCATTGTGGAGCCACACTATGGCCCACTGTATGGTGAGGTTCCTCTGGACAGGGCCAGGACTCAGGTCTGGCAACAGGTGGCCACTGACCTGGAGGTGGTCACTGGCATGAGGAGGACCTCCAAGCAATGCAGGCACCGCTATGGGGACCTGAGAAGGAGGGAGCCGGAGCTACTGGCACATCTGCGGTCGCGTGCCAGGAGGGGCGTGGTGCCTCGTCCAGGTGGGTGATCCATCTACGCACCTGTATGGTCCATATGGGTAACACTGTCTTTTGTGTCCAGCACATGGGGGAGGGATGGTCTAGGGTTGGCTGTGGCGGTGTTTACAGGGTCTGTGATGGATGGGTCTGGCTGGGTGGGTGGGTACAAACATTGGGGCAGGGGAAATATGCTTTGGGATTGTACTAATGTGTTTCTCACCTTTTGTTTTGCACAGGCATGGCAGAGCGGAGGAGGGCCATGGATCAGCAGCGGAGGGTGGTGGCTGCAGAACTGGATCGTGGCGGTGAACAACAACAACACCAGCAACAGCCTGATGATGGTGAGTGCCATGACAACATGATTGCTATTGCATGCTGTGTGACAGGGTGGGGAGCAGGGCATGGCCACCATCCATGGACACCACTGCCATGCAGGCGACATGTGACAGTCAGCACTGTCCAGTGTCACTGCATGTCTGGGAGTGCGTCAACGGTGGTCCATGCATGCACTGGGCACATGGCTGTGGCACTGCCTGCCCATTGCATAGACACGTTACTGTACGGCCTTGGTTGTGCTGTGCTGGACATGGGCAGTGTGTGTGTGTGCAGTGGTACACATGGCTGTTGCTGCCTGGTTGGGCATGTCTTGTGCACACGGTCACTGTGGGCGGGTGCACACCATCACAGGAGCGGGCACATGGCTGTATGCCATTCATGATGGGTGGGCTGCAGGGAGATGGACAGTCACACCCATTGACTCTGATCCCTTGTTCTAGGTGTCCGGATACTCCTACGCATAGAGCGTTCCATGCAGCAGCTGTTACGTGTGGCGGCAGAATCCCTGGCAATACTGCAGGACCTCCAGCAACATGGGGTGAGGAGGAGACGGCGACCCTGGGACCGGCCCCAGGCAGCAGAGGAGCAGGCTGGATGCCAATAGTCGAACATTACCTCCCCCCTTTGACTGACCCTCACACCCTGCCTTCCCTCCCAGTTGTTCACCCCTGCCCCTTACCCACCCCCACCTTGTACCTGTACCTCCACCCCATATATGTATATATGTAAATAGATGTTGATGTTGTTGTTGTTGTTGTATATTTTATAATACAGATTTTGATATGAATACTGTGGTGGTCTCTGATTTGCAGCTGGCTATAGGTGCTCAGTTGCAGTGGTGTGCATGGCATCTGGGGTTGTTCAGTCATGGGTATGTGTGTGTGTGCGTGGGGAAGTGTCTCTGGTGTGGGAGTGGCTATCAGTCGGTATCTGTGGTGTGTGTTGTTCTCTGTGCATTGCATTGCATTGCTGTGTGCAGTGGTCCATGGTGCCTGCTCTGTGTCCATTGTGCCCCTGTCAAACTGTCCTTGGCCTGTGCAGCTGACACCCTTGCATGTATGTGGCCTGCGAGGTCTGCTGCCTTGTCAGTGGTGGCTGTCCCTGTGGGTCATCCACTGTGACTGTCACAATGCTGGGCTGCCTCTTGTCACTGGTGAGGTGCATGTTTGCCTCGGGTGACACTGTGGCCTCCACAGTTGCTGTCCCACCTCCATGCTGTGGCTTGTGCGTGTTGCAGGGGCTGTGCACCACTGTCTGTGACTTGTGATCCAGGCATATGTGGGTGTCATCCTTGTGCCATGGTGGACTGCAGGCTGTGTGTGCACAGTTTACATGGGCCCACACTGGGGGCTTGGTTGCCACACTACTGAGTCCCTGTGTTGGTGTCCTCGAGGGTATGGGTGTGTGTTTGCCCCTGCACTGTGTTGCATCCGGTGTGCTTCCATGCACCACTGTGGGTGTCTGTGCTGGCTGCTGTGGCTCGTGGTGGGTCGCGCTGAGACACTTGTCTACTGTGCAGGGTGCTGTATCAATGGCAGTGGTGTCAGGGGCACGCCCTTTCCCATGTGGGGTACCTCTTGTGGCGACACATGTTCGGTCTCTCAGCTGTGCCTCAGGGGGCTTGTGCATGTTGGCACTGTGTCTGCCATTGTTGCATTGCCGTGTGCTGCCACCCACAGCTGGGTGCTCATGGTGGCTCTGGCTTGTATGGTTCTGTGGTACACGAGGTTGCAGTGTGACAGTGGGGGGGGTATGCATGGGGATTCCTGCAGTGATGGTCACTGCTCATGGGGGGTGTCTTGGGGTCATGGTGCAGGGTGTGCTGTACATAGGGGGGAGGCTGCTGTACCATGGGGTGGTCCACCCCCCTTGTGTGGCAGTCTCAGCTTGTCAGTGGGTGTGCTGGGGCAACATGGCCCAGCTGTGCTTTGTTTGCTTGTCTCCATGGGCCGGTGGATATTCCGTCCCTCCCCCAGTTGTGCTGTGCTTGGGGTGTGGGGGTGCATTGTCAGTTCTAAAGTGTGTTCCTGTGCCCATCTGTGGCATGGGTGGTGGGCCCCTGCCTACCTCCCTGGTTGTGCAGTTCCATTGCTCTGCTGCTGGGGGGCTCCCTGCTTGCTTATGGTGCCTCTGGGCTGCTCAGCTGGTTGCCCTTGTTGCTTATAGCGCATCATATCTGCTCAGCTTCCTTCCTAGTTGCGTTATGGCGCAGGTTGTGCGATATTCAGACTTTGGCTGTTTGCGCAATTTGGCTTGCTCCATTTTTGAATATCGTGTCTATTGCGCATGTGCGTAATGGACTTGTGCTTGCTCCTGCTATTGCGCACATTTTGGGTGCAGTTTGAATATCCAGCCCACTATGTTTAAGCTTTCAGGTTCTGATGAAGGGAACAAAGTACAGTCCTGAAACATTAACATATACTGAAAGCTCACCATTTTTTTGTATCTTGAAATGAATGACTGATATTGAAAGTCTAACTTCAGAACTGAATATAAATTGTAGAAGCAAGAAGTTATACTGGATTATAATAGAGTGAAGCCAAACTGGAATGAATTAAATTAACCAGAGACAGAATTTTTGTGTTCCTGAAATTTTATTCTAAGGGGCTAAATTGGGGTAGAGTTACTTTTGTAACAGAATATTTCTCAATGTTTGTCATTGTCCAGCTGTGGTCCATCTCTTAGATGACTTCTACTAATTGATTCACCTGCTTCTCCTCCAGCTGCTGGCATCTCTGCACTCACACACCTCTTTCAAGAATTAGCAGTGCCCTTATCCACAGAGAAAATGCTTGGTCCTTCTATGACTATCAAATTATTCGGCATTGAATTGGATTCAGTACACATGAAAGCCCAACTGCCTCCTGATAAAGTCCACAGGATCCAAACTCTTACCGAGTCCTTCTCCATTCCTTCTTCCTGTACCAAACATGAACTTCTCTTACTACTGGGGTATCTTAATTTTGCTATGCGAATTATTCCTCAGGATTGATCCTTTATCTCATATCTCCTGACACTGGCTTCCTCCATCTCTGAACTGCACCATCACACCAACCTTACAGCCACAAACAAATCAGATCTAGCAATGTGGTCCCATTTCCTAACATACTGGAATGGTTGTTCTTTGTTTTACAAGGATCCATCTCCAGATCTTCATCCCAGAATTTACACTGATGCTTCTCCCAACAATGGCTTTGCTGCAATTTGTGGACAGTCCTGGTTCACTGCTCCTTATCCTCTGAGACTTTTTAAAGACATCTCCTGTATTTGAAGTTTACCCAGTCATTGCTGCTTTCACATGGAGCCAACACTGGTCCCTCCAAAACATCTCAGTCTTCTCAGATAACCAAGCTATGGTCAGCAGTATTAATAAAGGCAGATCCTCATCTCATTCCATTATGCTGTTCATTCAGAGGCTGACTTGGCAATCACTGTTCCATAATTTTACCATACAGTGCTTTCATTTTCCTGGTTTGGGGAATGCAGCAGCTGATTATTTATCTCATTTTCAGTTCCAGGAATTCCACTGTATCTGTCCAACAGCAGACCAACTCATGGCTCCTCCTCCTCTAATCTCAGATCTCATCATGAATAACCTTCTACCATCAACAAGCTGAAGCTCTCATGGTCAACAAGATCTCCCAGTACTCCAGCTACATATTCTATTGCCTGGAAGAAATGTACATCGTTTTGCGCATTTCAGTTAGTTCATAACATTCCATTTTCAATCGATCATATACTAGCATTTATTACTTATTTCCATCAAGCTCTTACATTATCTTATAGGACAATAAAACAATATTTATCTGGAATACAATATTTCCTTGCTTAAGCAAATCCATCCATGTCCTCTACTTTATCCAACTCCTCCGTTAAACTCTTCTTACTTGGAATCAATAAAACATCTCTCCCAAAATCTCCTAAAAGTAAGCTTATCAATGGACCTATATTTCAGAAGCTATTGGACTTGCTCCATTCTAATCTCTTTGAACCTACAATGAACATCATTATATCTTCAGCTATTTGCTTAGCGTTTTATGGTTTTCTTCATCCAGGAGAGTTTACAGCTCCATCAGCCTCCTCTTCTTCATTTCATACAATTGCCAGTCTAAGAAAACATGCAGACCATTATATCCTGCATTTGCCAAAATAAAAAAAGACAGCCTACATAAAGGAATTCAGATCGCATACTATCCAACTCATAACAATTGGTGTCCAGTATAGATTCTTGACCAGCTCATCCTATATCATGCCATATCTAACCCCTCACATCCTATTCTGGCTACTAATGAATATTCTCCTGTGACCAGCAAACTGCTTATGGAATTTGTGAGAAACTTACTACAGTGACTTGGACTCAATCCTTGTTCAGGTCATTCATTCTGGATTGGAGCAACTTCTTCAGTCTTTCAAAATAACGTTCCCGCCCATATCATTAACAGGCTTGGAAGATGGATCTCACCATGTTTTGAAACCTATATTCCAAATCCAGAACAGGAAATCAGACAAGCCTTTAGGATTATCTCCTGATAATATGCCCAGAGGAAGGGCAGTTCAGTAACCATTGTTCCTCAGAGGTTTCCTCCACAGAGAGGTTTTCCTGTCCTGCATACTACTGTTCATACTCTCCATGAGTTGGAGAAGATAATCACACTCTTCTTTTTGGGCCTTCATTCCTATAATGCCACCTGGATCCTCTACTGAGGGGTGGGAATAAGAAAGACCAAAAGAAAGTTTGCACAAGCACCACACTTATTCACCAAACATTGAATGGGATGGCTTTTTCCCATGACTCAATGTGGGGGAATAACGCCTCCTACCAGCCCTATTTAAACCTGCCTTTTTGTTTCCTCTTCACTTAGTGCATCTTGAACCCTCCATCCTCCCCATCTACTCCTCTTCCAGCACTCTTCTCACCCTTAGTGCTGCGCCTTCAATCCTGTAACGCTGCCTGGCTCCTCTACTGAGGGTGGGAATGAGAAAGGCCAAAGAAAAGTTAGCACAGGCACCACACTTATTCACCAAACATTGAATAAAGCATTGCTGGGGGAGCTGACTGCAGAGTTGGATCATCTGTTTCAGGTGGTAATGAATGCAGGGGGGGGGCCACAGAACCTGGCAAAGGGCATAGATTTCTGTTTTATTAAAAACCAGTAAGGATGGTATGGTTTGTGAATCCTACCACCCTATCCCACTACTGCCAGTGGACCTAAAACTATTTACCTCTATTCTAGCACGCAGACTGCAGGGGTTGTGGGGGATCTAGCCCACCTGGATCAGACTGGCTTTATACAAGGAAGGAATCTTCATAATAACATTTGCTGCCTTTTGAATATTCTGTCCTCACAGAAGGAGTGTCCACAGTTTCAGATAGCAATTTTGATGGATGCCAAGAAGGCTTTTGACTGGGTGGACTGGGCCTTCCTACAGCACACACTCTTGACCATGGGGTTTGGTCCAGTGCTCAGGACATGTATTGACACCTAGTATGATTCCCCAAAAGCAGCAGTGAGGGTCAATGGGTTTATCTCCCACCAGTTTCCCCTGCAGTGTGGCACCAGGCAGGGGGTCCCCTGTCCCCACTCCTGTTTGCCCTTTACATTGAGCCTCTAGTGGCAACAGTGAGACAGCAACCAGATATTAGGAGTATATGGGTGGGACAGGCAGAACAGAAGATCAGTTTATAAGTAGATGATACCATCTTTTCTCTTAGGGGCCCAGTGATCTCCAAACCAGCATTCTGTCAAGTGCAGGAAGAATATGGTCAGATTTCTGGGTATAAAATGAATTACAACAAATCAGAAGCCCTGCTAAATTCAGGGCACCACCCTATTCACTTCAATACTACCTTTCCCTTCAAACAGGCCCCAAAAAATACCATTTGATACTTGCGAGTGAATATCATCCTGCAGCTTTCAAAGTTATACCAACCGAATCACCTATGCCTCCTGCAGGAGTTGGTGGAAGGTTGAAATTATTGGACCTTGCTCCCATTGTCCCTTAGTGGCTGGTATCGATTTTAAAAATTAATATATTGCTCAGGTTGTTATTTCTTTTTTAGGTCCTGCCCATTACTATCCCCCATTCCTTCTGCAAAAAGCTCAGAAGCATTACGTTTAAATTTTTGTGGCAGAGATAATCATGTTAGGGTGGATATGAATACTGTAACCCTACCAAGGGAGCAGGAAGGTTTCTGGTCTCCATAGTTAAGCACACTATCACCACATGTTGGTATGCTTTAGAGACTAGGACATCCCTTCCAGGACCTCTGTACATATTACCATTCATGCACTGGACTGCTCAGCAGGTCCATAATTTAGAAAACCCATAGACCAGAGCATCTATTAAAATCCTGTTAGATCTGCACAAATGTGTTAACATCCCCAAGGGAGTGAGTCCCCAGACAGTGATCATAGGAAACCCAAACTTCCCTCAGGGCAGTCAAGACCCCAGTTTTTGCAGATGGAATCAGGGGGCTCAGGATATTCTCCCAATTCCTGTCCAGAGGTATCTGCATCTCTTTTGCAGACCTGAGGGATAAATCTGTCCTCCCAAATAGTGACCACTGCAGGTTTTTGAAGGTCCGACATTATATTCTTACTGGGAACAAGAAAGAGTTGTTCTTCTGAGAATTATCTAAACTAGAAGATAGTTTGTATTGGACCACTCATCTACAAGACCCAGGGTGATCAATCTCAGTCATGCACTGTATACTTCAAGCAACTACTCAACAATCAATAGTTAAGGTCAGATGCAGCTGGTAGACAGACGTGAGAAGCCCTATTTTGGATTTCAATTGGGACCAAATCCTGGGCAGAGGGTGGAAAGTGGCCTCATCACTGGGGTGGAGGGAGTACAGATGGAAGATTCTTCTTAGGTTTTTTTCATACCCCGGTGATAACGGCACATTTTGGGAGAACCATTTTTAATCTGTGCTGGAGGGGCTACCAAGATATAGAAAATCACCAACATCATATCTTTTGAGCATGCCACTTACTCCAGGATTACTAAGGAAAGATACACACTGAGCTCAAAAGGGGGTGGGGTGTTACTATCCCCCTCTGATTTGAGGTGATGGTACTGAGTTTTGGCTCCCCTCAGATTAAGTAAAGGAGGCAGTATAGCATCGTGATTAACAGCACTGAGCTGCAAACCTGGATACCTGGGTTTGAATTTCACAGCCCCCACTTGCATATTGTGTGACCCTGAGAAAGTCACTTAACTTCCCTGTGCTCCCAGGTTGCACCTGGAAACAAGCTTCAGGTTAGTGTGCATTTCCTAGTTAAACAATTTACCTTTCCCCAAGTAGGCAGAAACAGAGGGAAGTGTGTCATGCAACATGCTTAGTGGCAGTGAAAGTCATTACCTGCCACTGGTTATCCCCTGACATACCAACTTTATCAGAATAGAAAGCAAGGGTGCAACAAGTAACTGATATGGAAAGGATCACTGCAGACCTCTGGCTCACATGAGAGAAATATACTGAAAAGTGGGGAAGGTGGGATATACAAGTAAATGGACTGTAGGCCGGATTTAAGTTTGCTCCTCCCTTAACTTCAATTACATTATAAAGGGGAAAACGGTTAACATTTGTTGGCTTTTCTAGTTAAAGAACCAGGAATGACAGACAACTCTATGTTGATTGTTCACAGTTCCTTTTTTTGGGATCCTCATGGTTTACCGACACCCGTTTGCCTGACAGAAAATAGCCCGGCACCAGTTTACTGAAAGGTTTGTTGGCCCAACAATTTTAATCCCGCGATGCAATTCCCCGATACCCAATCACAGCAGACGCAGTTCCGACAACTGATTACAGCAGCAAGGAGTCTATGGATTTCCAAACATTCACCACAATAGGTAACTTGTTAAGTAACAGGACTGTAACAAACAAGTGTAATTTCCCGTTACCATAATACAATAGCAAGCAGGTTATGGATTCCCCAACATTCCCCAACTTATGTAAACAACTCACTCATTTATGGGGGGGGGGGGTTGGCTGTTCTACCATCAAGAACAGCAAGTGGTCAACAAAAGTCCTCTGCACCCTGCACATAAAAACATTTGTAAAGCAACAGGAATCAAATTGGAATTCACCTACCTGAATGGCAGCCATATTGCTTGATGTATGATTTATAGATGTTCAGGGTCAAGTGTGTGTGTGTGTGTATATATATATATATATATATATAGGTATATAGATATATATATATATATATCCCAATCCATATTCCTGTGAATTTGTCTAAAGCAAGGCAATCTTTATTAAGTTGTGCGAAATGTGCAAATCACTTAAAAATAAAAGCAAACTTTAAAAGGCAGAGTTCTTGACTTGCTGGCCTCTCACAGCACCATATTATGGGCTATTCCCCTCATGAAGTCTGTCAGTCCATTGCTCTCTGTCAGCCACAATGTTACTTATTTTTTCTTCGTGTTTTACGTATTTTTTCTTCAGTGGTGATCTAGGCATACCACGGTTTACTTTTTCCATAGTTGAATCAGTCACCATTTGTTCATTTCTCAGTTCACCTACAAACCTAATAAGCCCAACGTGCAAACTCCCGAAAAGGGTGCCAAGGTGTCGATGCCATGCTTTGATGTTATTCTGAGTCTAGGGAACAGCATGCAAGGTCTGATCATAATTTTTTCTATATATTTTCTTTGTGCTAAATAGTAACCCTTTCTCAGTCCCACACAGACTCTCTAATTAGGAATTGTTGCCCATTTACTGTACACAGTTCAGGAGGAATGTTGATCTCCTCCAGAGTATGTGGTTTGGGTGGCATATTCTCCCTTCTTGCCCTTTTTATCACCTGCTGCAGGGACTGCCAACTGGGCATGTTGTGCCTCATCTCGGCTGAAACTTTGGAAAGCTCAGTCTGAATAAGCTGGGCTGGAGTGTCATGTGTGCTGACAGCTCTAGGCTTTGATGATGCTACTGCGGTAGCTACATGGCTGTCATTGGCATCTGGTGAGTGATTGTGTGCTGCTGTGCTTCGAAGGTGGTGCTGCCCTCCAACCAGCACAGTTGAGGTCTGACCATGGCATCCACCAGATTTTCTGTGTTGGCAACACCAATAAAATAAGTCCCCCCTGCAGTGTTCTTTCACATAAAGATAGCCTTCAACACATAGCTTATCGTGTCCTCTTTTGGAGGGGACAACTTGGCAGGCTTCTGGTGCAGCAGGGGCCACTGCAACTAAAAATGCAGAATGCGGTTCTTTTTTGGACAAAACAAGATGCACTAAAACATTGTTGCCATTTATGTAATTAATTGAGAAGGACTGAAGACAATACATTGTAATTACAGGTATTGAAACAAGGGCTACATTACATACCATAAGTCATGTACCCATTTGTTACATACTGTCTTATGTGTTTATTTCTTGTTGTCTTAATAAACCTGAAGTTACAAAAAAAGAAAAACACAGTGAAACTTTGCCCTTGTACCTAAACACTGTGTCTCCTCCCTCCAAAAAGTGCAGATATATTTACCAGTCTCCAGTCCTTTTAAGAGTCCAAATCCAACTCCAAGCTCACTGACACCAATTTTGCTTCAAACTGTGTATGTATCTTGGGTCTTAGTTTGCATGCCTCTGTGGGGGTCATAAAACAGGTAGTTTGTGCCCCCATACACAATTTTCAGCCTTGATGGCATCATGAAGACATTATGCACCCCAGCTCTCACAACTGGTCTTAGACCCGTCCAAGCTTTTGCAGCACATTTTTGTAGTATGACTCTGGTCAGGATAAATTTGTACCTTGGTTGCTTCTGTGTTAAGAGCTTGGCAAGCTCAGCCCATCACATTTACAATGCATCTTTTAAAGTTTGTGGGGGTGCACCTGGTGTGTGACCAAAGTATAAAATTATGGTACCAGTGCCCCCCCCCACACACACACACTCAGCTACTTTAAAGCCTGCAATTTAATTTTTAGTTGTTTAAGATTGTTAGAGGGGTTCTTGGTCTCATCTTTCAGCTGAATTATGATCAAGCCTGACTACCACAAAAGGTGTTCATCTCATCGGTCAGGAAAAAGCATCATATTTTACCTTGCCATTCTGAGCTGAGGTTCCCCTGCTTTCTCTCTGTCTTATGAGGAAACCACTTCCTGGCTTCATTTCTTATATAATGTGCTCTGGCCAATAACAGGTTTACAGGTGATCACTGGGGAGCTCACCAGTTAGGAGATGGCCACAATTCTCCTGCATGCAATTCAATATTAAGGGATTGGCAAGCTCAACCCATCACATTTGCAATACATCGTTTAAAGTTTATGGGGGTGCACCTGGTGTGTGATCAAACAAAAGCATACAATTATGGTGCCATAATTGTCTACCTGGGTTTCTTGCCAAATCAGCTGCCCCAGTTGCTTTGCTTATCCTTATTATCTGCCCACAGTATTATCCTCCTACTTACCCCTATTTTATTCTTCCTTTTGTTTTCTTTTTAGGATGACAGTACAAGATAGAAAGTATTTGGTTGACGGGAGTCCTCCATTTCATCTTGGTGGTCCGCAACATATTAAGGACTTAAGCTTCTAAATCTTTGTTTTTAAATTCAGAATAAATTATTATGAATTGTAAAAGGTTATTCAAAATACAAATGTGAATACACATAGGAATTCAGATTTACCCATTTTGATGATTAATTTGTGTTACTCCCGCTTCCAGTTTGTTGCACTTTGTTATTGTTTTTAATATCACTATTGCACTAAAAACACATTTGGGGACATGTACATATCTACATAGATAGTGCACAGGATGAATCAATTGCTAAAATGTAAAGAGATTGAATTTTTTTGACAGAGGTCAATGGAGGTGCTGGTGGTCAGTAGTATAACTTCATTATTTAGTACACCTGTTGCCAGGCTAATTAAGGTGGTCTGATCCTCCAGCTCCTCTCCCTTCCCTGAGGAAGAATCACTCGGATTTGAAGCACCAGGGAATTAATTTGCCCTGGTATTGCCCTTGGCTCTCAGCAATAAACGGCACCAGCATTTACACCTATCACTGTGTTTTGGATTTCTTTACTTGGGAGTTGAGCGCTGTACCTCTTGTACTTTCTGTATACTGTTTTGGTTTGTGTGTAGTATTCCCAGCAAAATCTGACAGGATGCACAAACTTTTTGTTTTTGAATTATGATCAAGCCTGACCACCAAACCAAGGTGACCACATCATCAGTCAGGAAAAAGCATCATATTTTACCTTGCCATTCTGAGCTGAGGTTCCCCTGCTTTCTCTATGTCTTATATGGAAACCACCTCTGGCTTCATTGCTTATATAATGTGCTCTGGCCAATAAGAGGTTCACAGGTGATCACTGGGGAGCTTACCAATTAGAAGGCCACAATTCTCCCACATGCAATTCAATATTAAGGGTTTGGCAAACTCAATCCATCACATTTACAATATATCTCATAAAGTTTATGGGAGTGCACCTGGTGTGTGACCAAATAAAAGTATACAATTATGGTACCATAACTATATACCTGGGTTTCTTGCCACATCAACTGCCCCAGTTGCTTTGCACCTACAATGTTTCATCTCTCTGTCAGCAATCTCACTACCACCAGCAATGTCACCTGGCATGGTAGACATTCCTTCTGCTTTTCTAGGAGTCATTCAATAAGCTTTGAGCACCTGAAGACTGCCTTCCATGATCAGCAAATTGGAAATGTTTGGAAGAAAGTTCTATCATTCCCATTCTCAGTAATCTCTGGCAGGTCTACATCCCCCAGTTTCATAGCCCTGATGGAATTTTCCACATTTTTCAAGTCTCATTCTCTGCAGGATATTTTCCTTTACTAGGCTGGCCAAGGATGCAAGGGCTCTGTTGGTGGCAGCAGCAGCTGCCTTCAATTTGTCTTACATTACTGCCATTGTAGTAATGTGTTCTATAGCCCATGTTGTGTATTCAAGTTTTTTTTATCTATACTTTACTTTGTATTGCATTTAATAAGGCAACATTAGTCGGTTGAGAATCTGCGCTGGATGAAGGGATGAATGCGTCTTTGCTGGGTCCTGCTTTCTCCTCCCAGAATTGGTTGCCTTTAACTGATGCCACCCCTCTGGTTCTCCACTCATCTTGGAAAAGTACCATAAATCTATCCAGTTTGGTTCAGTCAATCAGATCAAACCACAAGCAAGCCAATGTTCAACCTTTCACACTCTGGATGGGACCACTCTGGAGGCCTGCACCTCCTTTCAATACCTTGGGGTCTGGCTAGACCAGCACCTCGATTTTTCTGTGCATGCCATCCATAAAAAGCTCCCCCCAAATTGGGTGCTCTACACCACCACCATGAATGTATCCCACTGCCAGCTCGCCACACACTTGTGCAGAAAATGATCCTCCCATGTTCAGCTATGGCGATGTAGTCTACAATGCTGCTCCCAAGTCCACCCTAGCCTGACTTGACCCCCATTTCCATTCCTTCTGCTGCTTTGCCCTCGATTGCCCACCCTCTACTCATCACTGTGACTGCTACCAGTCCCTCAACCTGTCCTCGCTCCAGGAGCACAGGTTGATCCACTGCACAAAACTCATGGCCAAGTTTTGGTCACTTTCCTTACCTCCATACCTTGCCCCTCCCCTAACCCACCAACCACCTCCTGCATATCCTCTTAGAGGTTTTGACACCCAGCACCTTGTCATGCCTTGCATGACCTCCTCAACTGGCCAGGCAGCTTTCAGACATTGCATGCCTAAATTGTGGAATTCCTTCCCAAAGGACACCCAGCATGGGTATTCTACCCAGCACCTCGACTCCCTCATATGAGCCCATTTCTCCTCCACCTGCTCCTGTGGTAACTGAAGCTGTCTCCTACACATGCTCCTTTGCACTGGCTGTTCCTTCATTAGGGATCCCTGACCTTTGAGCTCAGGCGATGTCCACGCATCCTGTATTGAATAACAATGCTGTACTTATATTTAGTAATTTGTATTTACTAGCCTGCTCTGTGATGTTATGCAAAAAAATTGTTTTCTACTGCTCTGCAAAATGACCGCCAATGTAAAATGTCTGCTAGTATTTACCTAGTTTGCACTGCTATGTAAAATGTCCTCTATTGATCTGTAAAAAAAAAACATTTTGTCAGCTGTTTCCAATGTTCCTCTCCCCCCAGGGCGCACCTGAAATTGAGCTGTACTCTGTTCAGTATGCCTCCCTGGTAAAACTTGTATAAATAAATAAATGTAGTTGCTTTGCCATTTCTTTAATTTAAAATGAGAACCGAAGAGCTCTGAGAGCTGCTTTCTCCTAGTTTGGCTGCTAACCAAGCCCTGGTCTCTAATTTTACATGTTTTGAGGGTATATATTTTGCCAATGACATTCTTACACTTTTTTTTAATGTTGCTTCTGTAATGGGTTTCATTTAACAGTCTCAACGTGGTAAACACAGTACCTGACCTCTAGTTGATGATATTGGTATGTCCACTCCTCTGATGAAGATGAAAACGGCTTTCATTGTATTTTACTAACACTGGGCCCTATGCATGATGCCAACGTGTTCATGTAAACTGGGCCCATTGGCACTGTGTGTGTGAATGCTGCAGAGCGGTGGCCACGTGGCATTCATGACATGGGTGCACAGGGGTAATGCACCCAATCCCCTGGCCATGCAGACAGTAATATGCCAGAGGTGGGTAGGGGGCATTCTGGGGGGTGTGCCAGTGCTACACATTATGCATGAACCCATCTAGTGCTAGCCGCATAGGTGCAGAGTGGAGCACAGGTTGTGGCAGGGAGAACCCTGCCATAACTCACTGTGTGCTGTCATGGACACAGGCCACTGGGGGACCAGGACAGGGCTCACTGTGCTGCCCCTGACTGTTGGGTAGCTGGAGAAGGCAGGGGTAGCTAGACGAGTGAGTGTCCGGCAACAGAAGGGAGCGGCAGCACGTGGGATGACAAGTCCTCCCTCAGCCACCTTGTGGAGTTCTGTGCACCAGGGAGGTGGAGCTGCAGACAGGTGGTTGGCTTTTGTGCATGCTGGTATGGGCGCACCCATCCATGGGTGCACAGTTGTGTGGGTGGGTATGCGACACTTGCACATACCCATGCACAATTAGTGCATAACACCCTATGTCTTCTTGTGGCAAAATCTCCCTGTTCTAATCTCACTCCAACAGGGTAAAAGTCTGCCCCTTGCCCCCAGTTTTGGCTCCCAGCATGCCACATTCTGATCAAGATATGCAAAGAACTGGACTGGGTGGTGGGAAACAAGGAAGGTGTTCAAAAGTCAAAAAACAAACCTCCCATACTGATGTGCTCCTACACCACCTGTAAGACCATTATAGCATCAATGAACAGCATGTGGTACCAGCCTCAACTGTGAGGCCAGGTAAGTTGTAACATTTAGGTGTACATGTTTGCAGTATGCTCTCTTTTGCCTCTAGTGTGCTATGCTGTCAGCCTCACAGGCCTGTTTGTGGGAGCCCTGGCCTAGTCACATGAACCTAAACCTCCTAGCACTGTGCCTTTTGATAGTCCCTGAGCTTCTAGTGTTACTTCTCCCAGATAGGTCCAGTTTTTATGGCTGAAATTTAAAGAGGCTCTAGTTTGCATGCCAATACTCAGTGGTCTCTGAGTTTTAAACCACTCTTAGGGGGATCTACTATGAGATCCCAATTTACGTTTGCCTGACAAACAGATGCCCAACTCTGACTCCTGACATAAGCTATACCAACAAGTTCAAAAACCCAACAAACAGCCAAACAAAAGAAACCCAGAACACAAAACAACATTGAAACATGGCACAGACCACTCACTACCCTCTTTGGTAGAGCACATGTCGGACTGCACAGATTTATACAGGGAACAACAACAAACACAGTAATAGACATGATCAGCAGAGGATGACTGATATACCCTCTCTGAAAATGATACTCTGACAAGGAAACAAGACTGGCTACACTCCTGACCAACAGAACTCAGATGCCACTCCTGCAATAGTTGTGAGGGATAGCCCATAACTCCACACTATAGAAATAAAAAAAGCATGTAAATAACTGCTCAAAATTATTCAATAAATAAAATGCACACTCTTTCTCACCTCCCTCCCACATAACATCATGCAAAAAGCACAAATAAATGCTTACTACTGCACACATACACACCTCACCCACACACACCCACACAGCACAATACAACACACATAGCATCACTATTAAACCACTCACACATCAATAAATTGGTACATACATAGATGTAAACCCCTAACAGCACACACTAAAGCACATGAAAGACAAACATGCACGGAGTGAGTTATGATGGCACACAACCACTGCAGCAGCAACTCCACCTTCTAACAGCCTTAGTACTCTTATGCATACTACAGTACATACAACATGCAGGGGGCACTACCCCCACACCCCCATACTTAATATATCTAACTCAAGGTCGCAGACATGCTCGCTGTCAGGCAAACTCATGTCAAGGTTACACACCTGTCAGGCAACAGTATGTTAGGATTATACACTTGTAAGGCAAGTGTCTGTCAGGAAAGTCGTGTCAGCTCATTGTCTGTCAGGCAAGTGTAAATCAGGCAACTGTAGGACTCCCCTCTTAGGGTGGAAATGTTTCAGATATTGTAGTGAGAAAGAAATAATGTGACCTAATGGGAACTGAACCCAGATCCCTGGAATACCATCCCAATGCTCTAACAACTAAGTACAGGCTCATATGGTTGGACCTGGGCTTCCCAGACACACTTCCTTTCTGTGGTATTTTGTTTCTTAATAAATTCTTTATTAGTTCTTTCATTTTTGACATGTTATAAAACTTTAACTTTGTGAGTGCATGCAGATGACACATCAATGTGAATATATAGAGAATAATGCTTGTGCAGGTGTGTGTTATGAAGATATTTTCATACACCGAGGGTGTGTGAAAAATCCTCATAACACAGGTGTTATTTTTTATAATTACTGGTGGAAGGGAGTAAATGGCAAAAGGTACTAGACCAGTTCTGTCACACACACACACACACACACACACGCAAGCTCTCACTGTTCAGTACACTGATCATTTGTTTTTTACTTTTTTTCCCTTAAACTGCGAGCTGCAAGTAACACTAAGAGCAGTCAGCTGGTCCGTTCTCAACGAAGTGGCTGTCTGCCAAAGCTGTGCCTCAAGAGTAGGAATGGTGGGATCAACCAGATACATTTTAAAACATGTTAAGGCATGGTGTAGCAGGTACATGGGTTGCAAAGATAACACAGGACACAGTTGGGTACAACACACCTGCAGCGTGTTTTATTTCACACAAAAGTATCAAAATACAGAAATAATAAATAAATAGAAAAAAAGTTCAAACAGAACTAGAAAATAAACAATAGCTCAGTGCTGTTCCACCTTACTTCAGATATTTCTATAAAACAATATTCCCCTTTTTTTCTGCTTGCTCGAGATAAACTCCTGCTTCAGGCACAAGTCCTTCTCTTACCTTGTCCTCAGATAAGACTGACTGGACAGCAAATGTGACTCTTGGTGTTTGAGGAGGGCTTATACAATCCCACTTATGGGAAAGTCCCTCCCATAACATCAAATTAGTTCTAGAATGGTCACTAAATAGGGAAACTCCTTCTCTGTTACGTAATGAGGGAAACTCCTCCTCTATTACATAATGAAGTTTTAGCTCACAGTGTATAAATACAGCGCTCTAGGGGCCACTGTCCCCCTATAGGAAATCCCCTTTCTGAGGTCTTACTTATGGGAAGCCCCTTATTTTCTATATAAGCAAACAGTGCAAACATTTATTATATTCATACATGTGCTGTATTATTATTATAGCATGCACACTAGCCCTTTCATTTATATATTAGGGGCTCTATACATAGTGAGGCTCCTTTAGCGACCTGCAGTGTCTCTTTGTTCTTTAATTTGTTTAATTTTTTTATTTTTTATTTATTAAATTCTTGGATAACAAATACCTTTGAGCAGAAACTGCTCATTTACAAAGGTTCCATGTCAAAGGATGAGGGTCAACATACATACAGAGGTAGTAAAAGAATGCACAATAAACAACCAAAACAACTAAAAGAAAAAATAAAGATTCTCAGTTATAACATACTTTGAGATAATATTCATATAATGAGCAGCTTGAGTAGGCAGCTGGCTGCGGTAACAATAAGAGATAGAGGGCACCATAGGCAGTTAGTATTGCAGGCGTGTGACCGGGAGAGGAAGTTGGCAGGCTAATGGGCCAGTGTCCGGATGGTGGTGGAAAATGTCTTGTACCAGTGGAGATGTGAAGCAGGAAAGAGTCACAAGGAAGGCCCGGTGCCAGAGGGAATGAGACTGGGAAAGGGCGGGCTGTGAGACATGAGTGAGCTGGGAGGTGTTAGAGAGATCTCCATTCAGAGAAGCAGTCACATTGAGTGGTAGAGGTGAGGTAAAGTTTGAGATTCCTTTTGAAGGGTTCAAGTGTAGTAGAGGAAAGTGCTTCTTTATTGAGGGAATTGAACCATTGAGCAGCTCTATAGATAAAGGACCGCTGACCCATGGAGGTACGACATCTGGGAACCTCAAAGGTTAGAGATTGGGCACCACGTGTTTGTTGAGTGCCACTGTAGGTAGTAAGGAGTGACCTAACACCAGGTGGCATGAGACCAAGAAGAATCTTTTTGGTAAGTAGGCAGGTCTGGTATTGTATTCTGCTGAGTATGGGTAGCCAGCTGGCCTGTGCATAGAGGTCACAGGTGTGAGTTTGTCGGGCTGCACCCATTAGTAGTCTACAGGCTTTGTTGAGAGAAACTGAGATCCTGTGGAGGGCACTTGTTGAGGCAGAGCCATAGATGGCAAGGCCGTAGTCAATGATAGAGGTGACAGAGCTGTAGATGGCTAGTTTAAGGGCATCCGCAGGCATACAGTGCTTGTGTTTGTGTAGTAGTCCAATCCGTATATTGGCGGTCTTGGCAACAGTGTCAACATGCCAAGTGTAGGAGAGGGTACTATCCAGGGTAATACCAAGGTACTTCAACTCCTTGACATGTTCAAGTGGGTTCCCAGTGTGGTTCTTGATGGTGAGGGACAGAGAGTTGTACCTGCTCCGTTGGTTACAGAAGGACATGGCTTTAGTCTTGCTGTGGTTCAGGACAAGTTTATGAGAATTGAACCAGTCTTCGATGCGCTTGAAGTCGAGCTGCAGCTGGGATTCAAGGACTGTAATGTCATGGTGGCTGGAAAACAGGACTGCATCATCTGTGTATAGTAATATTTTTTGGTGGCAGGCACTGGGGAGATTGTTGATGAAAAGGGAAAGGAGCAGAGGGCCCAGAATAGACCCCTTGGGGACTCCAGAGCAGACTGGTTTCTCATCTGAAGAGATCCCTGCAATCCTTACACATTGGATCCGATTATCAAGGTAGCTGGTGAACCATGGAAGGGCATCACTGGAGATCTCAATGGAGGACAGTTGCTTGAGCAGTAGGGGGTGATTAACTGTGTCAAATGCCTTGGTAAGGTCTATAAATACTGCCCCTCCACAATTCCCTTTGTCAAGCGTGGCATGGATGAAGGTTGTAAATTCAAGTAGTGCAGTGGTGGTGCTGTGCCCTTTTCTGAAGCCATGCTGCTCTGGGCACTGTACATTGTACTTATCCAGGAATTCAACTAGTTGACTGACACTATTCGCTCCAGCGCTTTAGACAGTGGGAGGAGGAGTGAGATAGGTCTGTAATTGGTGTGGAGCATCCTAGCTCCACTTTTGTGAACCGGTGTGACAGTGGCTTTCTTCCAGAGAGAGAGGGGAAATGGCCCAATCTAAGCGAGAGATTGAAGATCTTTGTAAGTGGTTCTAGGATTTCATCGAGGACTTGTGCCAGCAGTTTCAGGTCAAGGGAGTCACCACTGTACCCTTGTTTGCCGATGGCCTTTTGAATGTATTTTCTAGCTACTTGTGGTGGGACCTCCTTAAAAAAAAACTTTGGTTTTTTTTCTGTATTGCTTTTAGCTTCTCTTGCAGCCCTCTCCTTATTCTGAGGGCTACTATCTCTGTAAAGCATTTCCATACATAGGGATGTTCATGTCCCTTTAAATTATGTTTTCTATGTTGTAGCAGAGCAGCAGACTACTAGACAATCATTATCTAGCTTCTCTGCTTTGGGGACCTGTATGGATTTGGTAAGCCTGCCTCTCTGGTAGTCTAGACTGGCTGTACACATTCTACAGACTACTTCATGGCTAGCTGGCACTATTCTAAAGCATATTTTATACAAAGCCAGCAGCTGGGAGTCCTAATAATACAGGGGCATCAGTAATTATTTACATAAATACTGAGCAGCAGTAAAAGAAAAGTTTGCCACTTGGTTCAAACAGTTCTTGTTTCGATGCAGGATTCCTTTGGCATAACATTCTACATAACAATGGAGCGGCAGCAAAATAATTCAAACAGCATAAGCATAATGCTGCTTCATTTGTATCCATAATCCACCTATCAGAGTGAACGTTATTTTGTATTTAACTGTCATTTTAAACATTTCCAAACATTCCTGCACCCTATACATAAAAGTGACATAAGCATTAACTTTATGAAGTACTTTATTTCAAAAAATGCACTTTATTCAACCAGTACCTTATATCTTTTTAAAGGCACTTTTTATCTTTTGGCATTAAATGCGATAAATGCACTTTATTTCATTTCTGCCAGCTAGCTTTAGCCTGGTGCATGATCTTGGAGAGTTCTTGGTGAGGGGTGGAAATATGGAAATTAGAACTAAAGGCGGTAGGAAAAAGATTTAGTAAGAAATAGAAAAGACTGACGTAGGTGGCCAACCTACGCCAGGGGCTGAGAAAGGTAAAGTATAGTATAGGAAGACACTGTTGTGCAACAGATTTCAGTAGTAAAAAGAAGAAGAAAGGAAAGGCATCCCTCCACCAGGGTTATCTGACTGGCAACACACACCCAGAATGTATGTACATTCTGTACTGCAGGGGGTTTGGGTTGGAGCTTCCACCCACCCACCCAAGCTTCAGAAGCCCCACCGCAGGGTCCCTTTAAACAATAAACAAATTACAGTGCAGTCTTTACTGTACGTACTGTAATTATTTCATTACCCTGGGGTTGAAAAATGTGTACTGTTCGCAATCATAGTATGGTCTCATAACATTTCATTACACATTGTACATAATTACATTTCAAGTTTCATTTGTCTGGATCAAGTCTACACCATGCCTGGATAAAAAATAGCATTCTTATGTTGGCTTCCTGACCTGTGCTCCACTGTAAATTTAAAAGGCTATAAGATCAGGTACCACTGCATAATGCCGTCATTCTGGTCCTTCATCTGATTTATCCAGGACAAGGGGTTGTGATCAGTGAGAAGGGTGAACTCAGTGCCCCATAAATAAAAGCATAGAGCTTCTATTGCCGACTTTATGGCTAGACACTCCTTCCCAATGGTTGCCTATTTCTGCTCCCTGTTGTGTAGCTTATGGCTGATATAAATGATCGGCTGTGCCTCCCCTGCAGTGGTCTGGCTCAGAACTGCTCTGATCCCCATCTCAGAAGCGTCCGCATGCACCTCAAAAGGGAGAATGAAATCAGGGCATCTTAACACAGGGGAAATACATAGGGCAGCCTTGATAGCCCTAAAGGCCTCATCACAATCAGGGGTCCACTTGGCAAGGTTCCCACATCTCTTTTTGGTTAGGTCAGTCAATGGTGTGGGTATGGAGGTGAAGTTAGGTATAAACCTCCTGTAGTACCCAGCCAGGCCTAGAAAAGACCTGGCGTGCTTTTTGGTTTTGGGCACAGGGCTGTTGGCAACTGCCTTAACGTTTTCAATTTCAGGTCACATACTCCCATTCCCTAGTAGAAATCCAAGATACTTGGTTTCTGACATAGCTAAGGTGCACTTGGCAGGGTTTATGGTGAGCCCTGCTTTCTGATATGGACCTTAACACAGTGGTCAACTGTGTTTTGTGTGATGACCAATCTGGACTGTGGATGACTACGTCATCCAGATCGGCGGCACAATATGCTGTAGATGGGGTCAGTATCCTGTCCATTAAACTTTGAAAAGTTGCAGAGGCTCTGTACAGACCAAAGGGCATTGTGGTAAATTGGAATAAACCAAGGGGCATACTGAAAGCTGTCTTCTCTTTAGATTCAGGGGCTAAGGGAATCTGCAAATATCCCTTGGTCAGGTCAAGTGTGCTGATATACTTTGCATTCCCTATGTTATCTATGATATCATCTACCCTAGGCATGGGGTATCCATCAAAATGGGAAATATTGTTGACCTTCCTAAAATCTAGGCACAGCCTAATGCTTCCTTCCTCCTTTGGAACCACCACTATGGGCAATGGCAAGGCGCTAGTGGATGGCTCTATGATGCCCAGTGTCTTTAACTTTTCAGTCTCTTGCTTTACACTTCCCTGACCCTCTCAGGCAGCCTATACAGTTTCTGAAGTATAGGGCCAGACTCTATTTTAATGAAGTGTTGTACCCCAACTGCTTTACCCGGCATGCTTATGAAAGTGGGTGCAAATGATTCTATCAGCTGTAGTATTTCCTTTCTTTGGTGAGGCTCTAGCTTGGGATTCACTTTAATCTCTGAAAGGTTTTCCTTCCCCTCTAGCCTCTGATACGCTACCTCCAGCTCAGATTCTTCTCTTTCTGGGAGTGTGTATAGGGTCCCCATGGTTTCTTTTCTTTCTTCCCACTTTTTTAGAAGGTTCACATGATATATTTTTCTCCTGGGGTATTTATCGGGGGTCTCAACTTCGTAGGTTACAGGCCCTGTCTGTCTCAGAATCAAGTATGGCCCTTGCCATTTAATCAGTAACTTGTTCTGGGTGGTGGGTAGCAACAACACCTTCTCTCCTGCTTTCAGTTCTTTCTGTTTACAGTGGCTATCATAGTATGCTTTTTGTTTGGTTTGACAGCTGATGTTTGCATGTACCCTTTTCGCATAGTCGACGAACCTCTTACAGAGTTGGACCATGTACTCTGTAATGTTGGTATGACCCACTGGTGTACCCTCTTCCCAGAACTCCTTGATCATGTCCAATGGTCCTCTGGGATTCCTGCCATACAAAATGGAGAAAGAGGAGTAACCTGTAGCAGCTTGGGGAACCTCTCTGTAGGCAAACAACAAGAATGGGAGGTATTTATCCCAGTCCTTTCCCTCATCATGCACAAACTTTTTAAGCATTCTTTTTAACATTTGGTTGAACCATTCAACCAAACCATCAGTTTGTGGGTGATAGGGTGTCATTCTTACTGCCACTACCCCCAGCAAATGGTACAACTCCTTTAACAGTGTAGCCTGAAAATTACTGCTTTGGTTTGTAAGTACCTCTTTTAGGATCCCAGGATGGCCAAACACTTTTACAAGTTCCTCTCCTATCCGGGAGTGGTGTCTGTGCGTAAGGGTATAGCTTCAGGGTACTTTGTGGCATAGTCACATATGACTAGGATATATTTATATCCTCAGGCACTCTTTTGCAAGGGGCCTACAATGGCCATCACCATTCTTTCAAATGGCGTGCTGACTATGGGTAAGGGCACCAGAGGTACTGTGTCTTTATGGGTAACCTGGGCACCCTTTTGGCACTTGGGACAGGCTCTGTAGTACTCTGCCACCTCCTCATGTATATTTGGCCAATAAAACCGCTGTAAGAGCCTATCAAGGGTTTTATCCCTACCAGCATAACCTGCCCATGGTAGATCATGTCCTAAGCACAATCATTGGTTCCTAAAGCTTTTAGGAACCACCAACTGCTCTGTCTTTTTATCTGTTCTTGGGTTGTTATACACTCTATACAAGATATCATTTGTACATTTAAATACAGGGGCCCTGGGTGGTTTCTTCTGGTTCACCTGTTGGGTTGTTACACACTCTATACAAGATATCATTTGTACATTTAAATACAGGGGCTCTGGGTGGTTTCTTCTGGTTCACCTGTTGGAAAAATTCAGCAATTGTATCATCATTGCATTGTTCTTGGACAATATTACCTTTCACAAACAATATGTCCATAACACCCATATCATTAGTCTGTCCCTTCTGAGCTCTCCAGCTCCTTTGAGCTCTTTTCTTCTCCCCTTTTGTTTTCCGCTGGGTACATGGTATGTCAAGCACATCCCCTTCAAAAGGAAATGTGTCCCCAGATTCTTCACTCTGGTCTGTAACCTGGTTGTTACAGCTGTCACATTCTTAGGGGTTACTAAGACTGAAAAATGTGAATAGTCTTGCCCAATAACTACTGGTATTGGCAGTTTTGGAACTATGCCCACCATCATCTCTACCTCCTGCCCATCAACATTCATTGTCACTTTGGTAGTCAGGTACCTGTGAGTGTCTCCATGCACACAGGTAACACCTGTAAACATGTTCAGCATTGGGACCTTCCCTAGTACATCAGGGTGCACTAATGTCTGTCGACTACCTGTATCGATTAACCCCATCATGTTCTTTTCCCTGATGGTGACAGTGGTGGCAAAGTTACCCCAGTTAAATATAGCAAGATGGTTTGCTTCATTCTTCTTCTTCTTATAGCACAAGTGTTTAATATGCCCTTTACAATTACAATACCAACAGATAATGTCTGGGTTATAGGGCCTTCTTTCTCAGTTATCCTGTCTACCTGTATTTCTCCCAGGTGGACAAGGTGTGGTAATATTAGAAGGTCGTACCAGTTACTGGGTGGGTGTGATGGTCGAGTCCATGGTGTGAGATCCTCTCCTTGTTGGTTGCCTGGCCACCAGATAATCCTCCACCAAGGTGATTGCAACCTCCGCCGATTCGGGATGATATTCCCTCACCCAGATCTGGACCTCAGCAGGCAATATCTGTAAAAATTGCTCCATTAACACAGCCTCAATTATATCCAATATAGTCTTCCCCTCAGGTTGGAGCCACTTGTTGTATAATTCATTGAGATGTGTAAAGGTCTCTCGGGGAGCATCGTTGCCATGATGCTTTAGGGAGTGGAAACGCTGCCTGTATGTCTCAGTGTTTATATCAAAATGCTTGAGTATTTCCTTTTTCACTAGGTCTTACTTCTTAGTGCTTTGTTGGTCCATGTGGTTGTAAGCCAGTTGTGCTTGTCCCGTGAAATAGGGAGCCAAACTGACAACCCACTGATCTGGAGGCCATCCACAGACCTTCGCTACTCTCTCAAAGGTCATGAGGTACTGTATGCCTCAATGTCATCGGTAGCTGACATTTTTTGTTAGTTTTATGTCTTTAGGGCTGGCATGCATACCTTCAGAAGATTTATTGGTCCCGATGATCTGCAGGGCCCTCAGCATATCTACTCAACGCTCATACAGAGACCACCATGTCCACCACCACTCTCTCTCTCTCAGAGGTTGCCAAGAAGGAGGGAAGGATGGACTATGGTGGACTCAGGGAGGGTGCAGGAGGCAGAATGGAGGCATATCCCCCAGCCAGTGGCACTTCAAAACTTGTATGCCATCCTGGCAGAGCATAGAGAATGCACAGCATGTCCGGAAGTGAACACCTTGGGGGTTGAGGGGGTCATCCAGGTTGGAACTCCAATGGCAGATGCAAGGAGAACACACAGGAGGAGGAAGAAAATCCTAGTTGGGGACCCCATTGTCCAGGGGATTGAGCTGGGGTCAGGTAGCAATGGTGGGAGAGAGGTAATATGCCTACGTGGAGGCACAGTTCAGAAGGAGGGCAAACAAATCCTTAGGATTGCAAGGGCAGTAGCAAGGAGGGGGAGCTGGATGTCATTATTCACTTGGGGACTAATGACCTGGCTAGAGAGGGGGTAGCTGTAGGAAGAGTACAGCAAGAGGTCAGGGAACTGGGGAGGAGTCTCAGGCAAGAAGCACACTCTGTCACCTTCTCAGAGGTGCTACCTGTCCATGGCAAGGGGGAAGTGAGGGACGACCGCATCACTGAATTCAACAAATTGCTGAAGAAATGGTGTGGCGAGGTGGGGTATGGCTTCACTGGGGACTGGAACCTGACCTGGAGGGATGAAGGACTATATTCTCCAGATGGCCTGCATCTATCCAGGGGAGGCAAAGGTATCCTCTCTGAGAAGTTTAGGTACATCCTTAGTGATCATTTAAACTTGCCAAGGGGGGGGAGACATAGACAGTCAAGAGGATTATCATGCCCCCCCCACAGGACATAACTGAAAGCAGTAAGGACCCAATAACTAGCACAATATCTAACTGTAAAACTACCATGGTTACAATGGGGGAGAGAACACAAGGTACATCACTAATGCAGCACAGGGCAAAGACCAATAAACAAGGAACATTAAAGGGGTACACAGAGTGGAAGGTCATGAGCACAAATGCCCGCAGCCTGGGAAACAAAATCCCAGACCTAACGGCACTGATGTCAGACACACACCTGGACACTGTGGCAATTAAGGAGATGTGGTACACAGGGAACCATGACTTGGATGCAGTCATACCAGGGTATACACTTTTTAGAAAGGATAGGGAGGGGAAAGGGGAGGAAGGGTTGCTATGTATGTAAAGGAAGGGATTAAAGCTAAGGAGGCTCAGGGATCCAGGGAAGAAGCAGAGGCATTGTGAGTCACTCTGGAGTCAGGGAACAAAACAATCATCCATGCTGGAGTAGTCTACAGGCCTCCCGCACAGGGGGAGGATATAGATCTAGTATTAGTGGAAGCCATCCATAATATGGCAGCCAAAGGGAAAGTACTACTAATGGGTGACTTCAACATGCCAGCTGCAGATTTGAATAGCCAGACTGCAAGTACATCAAGGAGCAGGGACCTCATGTCTGCCATGTATGGGGCAAACCTAAGGCAGCTGGTGGTTGAGCCCACCAGGCCGGGGGCTGTACTGGACTTAGTGGTGACAAATGGGGACAGAATCATGGATGTTGAGGTGGGCAGTCCCCTTGGTACCAATGACCACAGAACTGTCTGGTTTAGAGTCAACACAGTGGCAGAAGAAAGCCATTCAAAGATTAAGATCCTGGATTTCCAGAAGGCCAACTTCATAGAAGTGGACAGCAGATAAGGACCGCAAGGCCCATCCAGTCTGCCCATTTCTTTTTCTACCTTATGACTGTGCCATTGGCCTTTGCTCTGTCAATGGCCTACCTATTCATACTCATCTGTATTGCTCCCTTATGCCTATCCCATGCCTGTTTGAAGCCCTGCACTGTATTCATATCCACCGCTTCCTGAGGAAGGCCATTCCATGCATCCACCACCCTTTCCATGAAAAAGAACTTCCTCACATTACCCCTTAATCGGCCTTCCTCTAATCTCATGCTGTGTCCTCTTGTCCTGCTATTTTTCTTATATTGAAACATGTTAGACTCTTTCACCTTGTTAATGCCCTTAAGGTGTTTGAATGTTTCTATCATATCACCTCTCTCCCACCTTTGCTCTAGGGTATACATATTGAGCTCAGTTAATCTGTCCTCATATGTTTTCTGATGCAGTCCCTGCACCATTTTGGTTGCCCTTCTCTGGACTGCCTCAATTTGGTTAACGTCCTTGTAAAGGTGTGGCCTCCAGTACTGCATGCAGTACTCCAGATGGGGCCTAACCAGTGTCTTGTAAAGAGGGATTATTACCTCCCTCTTCTGACTTGTGATACCCCTGCTAATACACCCCAACATCCCTCTAGCCTCACCTACTGCTTTAGTGGTCTACTTGGATGATTTCAGGTAATTGGTGATGATGACACCCAAGTCTTTTTCTTCCCTTCTGACTGCCAGCAACTCCCCTCCCAGACTATAGGTGGCTTCAGGGTTTCTCTTCTCTATGTGCATGATCTTACACTTCTTTGTGTTAAACCCCAGTTGCCACTCTTCTGACCATTTTGCTAGTTTATCCAGATCTCTTCTCATTCTGCCCACCCCACTTGGATCATCTACTCCGTTGCAGATCTTGGTGTCATCTTCAAACAGACAAACCTTACCCTCTAGTCCACCTGCAATGTCACTGATGAAGATAATGAAGAGGACTGGCCCCAGGACTGATCCCTGAGGTACCCAATTTGTGACTTGCATCTCTTCTGACTGTATACCGTTTACCACCACTCTCTGTTTTCTGCCCATCAACCAGTTTGCCACCCAGTTGACCAACGTCTGACCTACCCCGAGCCTACCCAGCTTATTAATCAATCTTCTATGTGGAACAGTATTGAAAGCTTTGCTGAAGTCAAGGTAGGCAACATCAACTGCTCCCCCTTGGTCCACCACTCTGGTTACCCAGTCAAAGAAATCTATGAGATTAGTTTGACAGGACCTTCCTTTTGTAAACCCATGCTGTCTTGGATCCTGTGCTCCTATGGATTCAAGGTATTGCACTATCCTTTCCTTAAGGAGTGTCTCCATAATCTTGCCCACTACTGAGGTAAGACTGACTGGTCTGTAGTTCCCTGCCTCCTCCCTGCTACCACTCCTGAGAAGCGGGACCACATGAGCCCTTTTCCAGTCTTCTGGGACCTCTCCTGTGCTCAGAGACTCACTAAACAGTTCTGATAATGGCTCTGCTAGTTCCACCCTTAGCTCCTTTAGTACCCTGGGATGTATGCCATCAGGTCCCATTGCCTTGTCCACCCTGAGCTTACTGAGCTCTTCATGGAGATGGGGGAACAGCTCAAAATTGCCCTGTCAGCAGAAGATATGGGGGAGGGGTAGAAGAACAGTGGCTTAGGATCAAGAGATCCATAGCAGGAGTGACAAGTCACTATGTCAGACTGCTTAGTAAAGCAAAAGAAACAAGCGGCCACTGTGGTTCTCTAAATCAGTAGCTGAGAAAGTGCAAGAAAAAAGTAAGGCACTCGGGAAATACAAAGACACACAGAAAGAAGAAGACAGACTGAAATATCTGGAGAAGCAGAGAGAAGTTGGGAAAGCTGTCAGAGGGGCTAAGGCAAGAACAGAGGAAGGAATAGCACAAGCTATTAAGAAGGGGGACAAGACCTTCTTCCATTATATTAATGAGAGGAAGAAGACTGGTATTGTTAGGCTAAAGAAGGGAGAGGGTGGGTGGATAGAAAATGACCTTGAAAAATCTGAGGTACTGAACAAATATTTTTGCTCTTTATTTACCAAGGAAGAGGCAGGGGAGGTGCCAAGACTCATGAGGAAAGATGTACAGGGAGGAGAGGTGGACACCAGCCCATTTACGGTGGATAGAGTCTTGAAGGAACTAGGAAAAGTAAAGACCGACAAGGCAATGGGGCCAGATAGGATTCACCCTAGAGTGTTGAAGGAACTCAGGGAAGTCCCAGCAGGTCCGCTGACAACCCTATTCAACCAATCACTAAAGACAGGGCAGTAACTGGGGACTGGAGGAGGGCAGAGGTGGTCCCCCTGCACAAGACTTGAAGTAGGGAGAAGACAGGCAATTACAGACCTGTAAGGCTGACCTCAGTGGTGGGGAAGCTGATGAAGTCCCTGCTTAAGGAGAGGGTAGTGAAGTTCCTGGAGTCAAGCAGTGCAAAAGACCCAAGGCAGCATGGATTCACTGAGGGTAGGTCCTGTCAGACTAATCCTATCGATTTCTTTGACTGGGTGACCAGGGTGGTGGATCAGTGAGGGGTGGTGGATGTGGCCTATCTGGATTTCAGTAAGACCTTCGACACAGTTACAATAATAAATAATAAAACTTTATTTTTATGGTGCCTTTCCAAAGCCAAGGCACTGAAGAGGTTTAAAAACAAACAACATATTACACAGTTTACAACAGCTTAGTTAATACACAATCATCTGAACAAACTTATAAAATTAAAATAAAAAACAACCACTCAGTCGCCAAATGTTTGGTGCCAAAGATGAGTTTTTAGGGCTCATTTAAATCCCTCCACAGTCATGCACTCACATAACTGGTGGGGTAGAGAATTCAGAAGAGAAGGGGTCACATGCATAAATGCCTGGGCCTTATTAGATTTCAAGCACACACTTGGAATCTCTAGCAACCCCTCGCCAGCTGAGTGCAGAGATCGCCCAGGGCAGTAGGAAACCAGAAGCTCTTTCAGGTAGTTAGGGCCCTGTCCATGTAGGGCTTTGTAAGTCAAAAGACTGACTTTAAAAATGATCTGCCATTGTACTGGCAGCCAGTGCCGACTGCGTAGCACCGGAGAAATATGACAGAACTGGGAGGTTCCTGTCAGAAGCTGAGCTGCTGCGTTCGGCACTAGCTGCAAATGGTGGACTTCTACCCCTGAAAGCCCTAGATACAGGGAGTTGCAATAATCCAAGCGGGAAGACACAAAGGTGTGAACCAATGTAGGAAGGTTGCCAGACAGAACAAGGTGCTTAATCTTGGCGATATTCCTCAGATGGTAAAAAGAGGTCTTGCCGATGGCTGACACCTGCAAATGTAGGGTCAGTCCCTCATCAAAGATTACCCCCAAGTTACGCACCTGTTCAGAGGCTAGGAGTAGTAAACCCCCAAGGAATAGTTCTGAGGGTGAACCTACCCCCGACCCACCTATCCGGCATCCTGGGTCCACAACCAGCACTTCAGTCTTTCCCAAGTTCAGCTTCAACCAGCTTGAATCCATCCACTCCTGGATGTCCACCAGGCAGTTATTAAAGACTGAGAGAGCTCCATTCTGGTCAGGTGCAAAAGAAAGGTATAGCTGGGTATCATCAGCATAGCAGTGAAACCTCAGCCCATACCTCCTTACAATGTCATATACACTGTGAACAACATGGGGGACAACACCGATCCTTGAGGAAACCCACAAGACAGCGGGATTGGGTCCAAAGAATAGATCCCAGACACCACCTTCTGAGTTCTTCGAGTAAGGAAAGATGTAAACCACCTGAGGACTGTACCTGACAGGCCACAGATGAACCTCAGACGATCGAGCAGAACCTCATGGTCCACAGTGTCAAACCCTGATGAGAGATCAAGAAGAACCAAGATGAAACGGTTCTTCCGATCTCTAGCCATCAGGAGATCATTGAGCACCCAAACCAGCACTGTCTCCCTCCTATGCTCCTTTCGGAAACTGGACTGGAGGGGTTCATAGATGTCATGGATGGTCAAATGGCTCTCTAGCTGTATGGCCACTACCTTCTCAACCACCTTTCCTAAAAAGGGAAGGTTAGAGATTGGTCTGTAGTTCACATGGCAGTTTGGGTCCAAGGAAGCTTTCTTTAGGAGGGGTGTTACCACCACCTCCTTCAGGGAGCAAGGAAACCTCACCTGTTTCCAAGGAGCACCAAATTATCCATGCAAGGACCGGACTTATGGAATCAATACAACCCAAAATCAGGGAAGTTGGTCCTGGGTCCAAACTACAGTACATAGGTCACACACCCTGGACAATCCTCAGGACATCCATAAACTCCAAGCAGTTGAAGGTACTCCAGGAAAGCTGGAGGCTAGTGGCCAAGCACTAGTCATCAGCAGCGCCCATAGAGTGTGCTGGCTGGAGAGCTGCCCTGATGTCAGCCACCATAGTCGCAAAGAGCTGAGCAAGTTCATTGCACTCTCTTTGCGCAAACACTTTCTGAACTTGTAGACAAGTTGGGTTGCACAGCTTGTCCACAGTTTGGAAAAGCTGAGCTGGTCAGTTCTGAGCAACTGCAATCTCCCCAGTCAGGAACTCTGCCTTCTTACAGGTGATTGCAGATTGATAGGCTTGGTAATGGTCCATCAACCTAAGGTGATCGGCATTGAGGGCAGATCTCAGCCAGCAATGCTCTAACCTTCGTCCTTGTCACCGCATCTCCCTCAAGGTTCCATCAAACCATGGAGACCGAGGGCGAAGGGAGAGAGGATGAACACGGACAGGAGCAATGACATCCAGGGCCACTGCAATGGCTGTATTATAGGCCACCATGAGGTCCTCTGGGTTGCTGTTTGCAACCAGAATGGACGATAGGTCAAACACTGCCATAAGGCCTTCAGAGTTAACATCTTGTAAAGGGCGGTATTTGACCATCTCCACAGGGGTAGACCTTCAGGGTGGCACTAAAATTGAACCCCATGGTGTAGCGATCGGACCATCTGACTGGGTCCACCCCTAGATCTGAGACTTCAATCCCCAAGAGGATAACTAAGTCAAGGGAGTGACCATGTTTGTGGGTAGCAGTGGTAACTACCTGTGTCAGGCCCAGAGATGTCATCAACGGGAGGAAGTGTTGTCCAAATTGCGAGAGTTCATCATCGACCCAGGCATTAAAGTCACCCAGGACCATCAACCTGGGAGATTCAAATGCCATGTCAATGACGAAGTCTGCCACTTCCTGAAGGAACCATTTCCCATCCCCGGGTGGATGGTGGATGAGGACAATCCTACAACCTACACCTGCTACCACAGTACACTCAGATGACTCAGTCTCCTCAACTGGTACACTCATGAGGCCCAATTCAGTCTTGAAACAGGCCGAAACCCCACTCCCCTGTGATCCAATCTCGGGCGGTGAATCACCAAGTAACCGGCTGGAATTGGAGCCTCTAATACAGGGCCAGGGTTCTCATCCAGCCAGGTCTTGGTGATGCAAGCCAGATCCACTGAATTTACAAGACCTGCAATAATTGCAGTCTTGTTTTTAATGGATCTGGCATTGCATAACACCGCTCGAGTTGGATGAACTTCTGGGGCCGCCCAAACTACATGCCCACCCAATTTGGTGGTACTCTTGGATATGGAAACCAGACATGGAGGACCACGATCTGGATTCCTTTTCACCCCAGGGTGTCTTCTAGACCTTAGAACCCTAATGTGATGGCCCCGCTCATTCAACCTCTGTTGTTCGCACCCCAGCCCTCCCGACATGCAATACCCAGCCTAGAATTCTGTAGATGTAGAAATGTAATGGGGGGAGACAAAGGGGCAGAGGGAGCGAAGGGCGGAGGATGAATAGCGCATGACCGTGGAGGCAGGTCTCCAACACATTCTGACGACCAAATTAAACAAAACCTAAATCCATATAAGTTTAACACTAAACATAAAATAAACAGACACACTCCCCCATAACCAAAACCACAATAATTGAAATAGATATAATGTAAAAATCACAATCTTTAAATCTAAATCAGCTGGCAATTTAAATACAAGGAACCACACAAAGCAGAAAATCCTCAAAGTTGCAAAAGGTCACAGTAATAAGGAAAAAGAAACCCAAATTTCCAGTCCCTGATGGAACTCTCACTTCCAGGGAGACAAATAAAATTCCCAGGAACTCACACTTCCAGGGCAAAACAGATAGAAGATCTTAATGGGTTCTTCAAACCCCTTAGTCACTCTCACCAAGAGAAAAGCCAGTCCAGATATTTTGAAAAAATTCAGTAGAAATAAGTCAAGGAAGTGTAACCAGTCACCAAATAAACTGCAAATAAAATGGAACCAGCATCCAGGGAGCTCACACTAGTCCAGGCAAAACCAGTTGACTTCAATTCCACCACTACCTCTCATGTAATGGATGAAAAGGGCATTAATAGCTTAAAAGTTTGGAAAAAGAAATAATTTACAGTGCACTCTCACCACCCTCCAGAGTCTGCTGCATTGGAAACGAGCCAAGACTGAGCACAGGTAGTAAACAAAGCTTCACAATAGGAGAGGAAAACAGGGGTGAGAAATCCACAGGTACAGCCGCAAATCCCCAGTCCATAGGCAAATCCACAGTCCATAGGAAAAAGGAAGCAAAACCAAACTTCCAATATATTCGGCAGTTCCAGCCACCGCCAAAGAGTTCCACAGCCAAGCGCTGAATGAAGGGGATTAAGCGCCTCTGGCCACCCCACCAGGAGACCCACTGTTCCTGCCCAAAACCATGACCAGTGGGTATAGACACCCGGAAAGTCAGCCTTCAACCGACCCCCCCAGGTGACTTAGGGCAGCATCGCACTCCCCTGCCGACTTTTCAGTGGTCAGATACGGGCGTTCCTGCCCTAGACCCAGGCACAGTTAGGGAAAGCAGCCCCCCAGCAGGCGACCATAGGCCTCACCCCCAGATCTCAAGCAGTCACTGCAGACAGCAACCTCTCCACAAAGTCAGGTTAGGCAGGATTAATAACCGTTACGGCAGACAAGATCAAAAGATACTGCGGAGTAGACAGAAATTAAAACTCTTCACCTCAGCCTCCTGCGATGAAAAGCAGTGCTCTAGGCAGCAGTGATAACAGTTCCAACACTGCAGCGATTCACAGCAACAAAGCAGCCATTTGGTGACTCTCAGTTGCTTAACAAATTGAGGAATCTGGGTGTGGACTCTAAAGTGGTAAAATGGGTTGGTAACTGGCTAAAAGGCAGGTCCCAGAGAGTGGTAGTAAATGGCATAAAATCAGAAGACAGGGAGGTGACCAGTGGGGTTCCACAGGGATCAGTGTTGGGTCCAGTTCTATTCAGTGTCTTCATAGGCGACATTACAAAGGGACTGGAGGAGAAGTATGCTTGTTCGCAGATGACACCAAGATCTGTAACAGAGTTGACACACAGGAGGGGCTAGATAAAATGAGAACTGACCTAAGACTACTTGAGAAATGGTCATGGGTTTGGCAGTTGGGTTTCAATGCTAAGAAGTGCAAGATAATGCACCTGGGACACAGAAACCCAAGACAGGAATACAGGATGGAGGGACAGGTTCTAGCCACCACAAGTCAGGAGACAGAGCTGGGGGTTATCATATTCGATGACCTGAAGTCAGCCAAACAATGTGAAAAAGCAGTGGGGAAGGCAAACAGAATGCTGGGGTGCATAGGAAGGGGCATAACCAGTAGGAGTGAAGTGGTGATGCCACTGTACAGATCACTGGTGAGGCCTCATCTGAAATACTGTGTCCAATTCTGGAGACCGCATCTCAGGAAGGACATAGGCAGAATGGAAGCAGTCCAGAGAAGAGCAACAAAAATGATACACGGTCTGCACCACAAACATTATGAGGAAAGACTCAAGGAACTAAACATCTATTCACTGGAGAAGAGAAGGGAGAGAGGGGTTATGATAGAGACTTTCAAATACCTTAGAGGAATAAACAGGGTAAGGAGGGGAGCTTATTTCAGAGACAAAAGTGAACAAGGACAAGGGGGCATAACATGAGGCTGGAGGGAGGGAGGGAGGCTTAGGGGGAATGCTAGGAAGTATTTTTTCACAGAGAGGGTGGCGGATCCATGGAACAGCCTACCAGCTGTGGTGGTGGAAGTGAAAACAGTACAGGAATTCAAAAGCGCATGGGATAAGCATAAAGGCACCCTGCTGTACACCAGAGCAGGGGAAAGGCAGTCCAGATAAGAGTAGGGATTGCCAAACCAAGTAGGAAAATGGGCAGACTAGGTGGGCTGTATGGTCCTTATCTGCCGACAGATTCTATGTTTCATCCTGCCATCTTCTTTCTCTCTCTCGCTCTGCTCCATTTCAATTTGTTTTCTAACAAGCCATCTCAACAGTTGCCATGTCTTCTGGGGGTTCCTCGACATGGACCTCCTCCAGTTCTTCGTCTTCACCATCCTCGTCACCGTGTTCTCCATAGGAGGTCATCGATTTCCTCTCAGGTGTGGCCCTCGGTGTCTTTCCAAACTCCACGCCAGGGAGCAACTGCTCACCGGTCAGCTCAGCCTGTGCTCTGGTCAGAGCGGGTTGTGCTGGAGTCGTCATATCAGAAAAGTACCACCATGCCATGGGTTATCTTGGTGTCAGGTCTGACACCTCCTGAAATCCACCATGCATGTAGGACTTTCAGGATCCCACTTCTAAAATCACATGTCACAGATGCGTGGGTTGCAAAGATAACACAGGACACAGTTATTAGGTACAACACACCCGCAGTGTGTTTTATTTTATACAAAAGTATCAAAATATGGAAATAATAAATAAATAGAAATACACAGTTCAAACTGAACTAGAAAATAAACAAAAGCTCAGTGCTATTCCACCTTACTTCAGGTATCTCTATAAAACAATATTCAGCTTTTTTTCTGCTTGCTCGAGATAAACTCCTATTTCAGGCATGGGTTCTTCTCTTACCTTGTCCTCAGGTAAGTGAGACTGGGTGGACAGTTAATCTGACTCTTGGTGTTTGAGGAGGGCTTGTATAAACCTCCCACTTATGGGAAAGTCCCTCCCATAACATCCAATTAGTTCTAGAATGGTCGTTAAATAGGAAACTCCTCTATTACATAATTAGGTTTTAGCTCATAGAGTATAAATACAGCCCTCTAGGGGCCACTGTCCCCATAGGAAATCCCCTTCCTGAGGTCTTACTTATGGGAAATCCCTTATTTTCTATATAAGCAAACAGTGCAAACATTTATTGTTTTTATACATGTTCTGTATTATTATAGCATGCATACTAGCTCTTTAATTTATATCTTAAAGCTCTAGTCATAATGGGGCTGCTTTAGGGACCTGCAGTGTCTCTTTACTCTTTAATTTGTTTCATTTCTTTGTTTCAGCTTCTCTTGAAGCCCTCTCCTTATTGGCTGCTCCCTCCGTAAAGCATTTCCATACATAGGGACGTCCCTGTCCCTTTAAATCATTTGTTTTCTATGTTGTAGCAGAGTGGCAGACTGCTAGATAATCATTGTCTAGCTGCTCTGCATTGGGGATCTGTATGAATTTGGTAAGCCTGCCTCTCTGGCAGCCTAAGGTGCAGCTGCAACCTATATTATATAGGTAAGACTGCAAGAATGATGAAGGAGTGAATACAAGAGCATATTCATTCAATTATCAACAAGAAAACAGATAAACCTGTGAGCAGACATTTTGCAGAACCACATCATTCGGACCCACGGAGCTTTAAGTGCATGGGCCTCGAGTGGGTACAAAACCCAGCGAAAGGTGGTGACAGGCAGAACCTGTTAATGTAAAGGGAAAGCTACTGGATCTCTAAAGCAGACACAGTGAGGCTAAATGGCCTGAACGAAAGATGGGACCTTAAGCCTTTCCTGAAATATAAGAAATAAATCTAATGCTTTTTGGTTGTAAAATACAACTCTAAAAGACATGCATTTCTAAGATAAAAAGTATTAATCCTTCCCTTTCTTTTCTTTTTTCCCCTCTTTCCCCACTCCTCACCCCCTTGCTTTCTTTCATCCTCCCTCTTTTTTCCGATTCTACCTTTCTATTTTTCTTCCTTCCTAATACCCCCTTCCCCTCCCCCAAAACCCCCTCTCCCTTCACCCTTCCTCTCCTCCTCTTAACCCTCTTCCCTTTATTCTACTCACCTACCTTTCTTCTTTACCCTATTTGAGTGCAAGTGAATGCATGAATAATGTATCCACAAAAGAATGTTTTATGTATATTGTTATAATTTTAATACTATCTTCTTTGTATTCTGTTATAGAGATTCCTTATTTCCGGTCCACATGGCCAAGAGAAATTGAAATATGGAAACCTTGATTCAGACATTGAGGGGAAATGCACCCTGGATGTGATATTTTCTTTCTTCTTATGGTGTCTCTTTAAGATGCCTTTTTCATTTTTTTGTAATAGGAATGCTGAATACTTTCTGTATAAGGAATGCTGTATGCTATAGTAAAAACACAGATAGCTATCAGATGGCAGCATTATATAAAATGAAATAACATTTATTTTTGGTGTATCCCAATTTTGGAGAACCCATTACAAACAAAGATATAAATTGAATACTGCTATTTGATGGAGAGCTGAATTCTAGGGTATGGCACAGGAAACCAGATTTGTGTTTTGGAGCCTATAGATAGTCCTCATCTAAATTAAATAGTATTAAGAATTGTTATAATGTTGTGGATGTACTGATGTATTATTTATATAAATGTCTGTTTAATAAGATAAGTTTAAATCACTTGGTGATGTAATTAGCTCCTTTTTTTGAATCAAGAATATTCAAACTGTGATTAGAAGATTTCTGGAATTGTAATTGGATAAAATCTTATTGTCAGTGATGCCATAACGCTACAAGATATATAAATGAGCACATTAATTAGCATGATACACGCCCCCTTGGAGGCTTGAAGCCAAGGCACTAGGGACATGCACTGTGAGCCTTTACTAAATCAACAATTCAGTTGAATTTTAATTTTGGTCTGTGTTTCTTTGAAGGAGCACTGCATTATTGAACTTGTTCTAAAACAAGCTGGCAGCTTTCTTGCAGGCGAACCCATTGCTAACTAAATGGAGGACTCCCAATCTGGATATCTCTGGCAGTCTAGACTGGCTGTACACATGCTACGTACTCCTCCACGGCTAGCTGGCACTATTCTACAGCATATTTTATACAAAGCCAGCAGCCGGAAGTCATAATAATACAGGGGCATCAGTAATTATTTACATAAATACTGAGCAGCAGCAAAAGTAAAAGAAAAGTTTGCAGCTCAGTTCAAACAGTTCTTGTTTCGATGCAGGATTTCTTTGGCATAACATTCTACATAACAACAGATCGGCATCAAAATAATTCAAACAACATAAGCATAATGCCTCTTTATTTGTATCCATCATCCACCTATCAGAGTGGACGTTATTTTGTATTTAACTGTCATTGTAAACATTTCCAAACATTCCTGCACCCTACATATAAAAAGGGCATAAGCATTAACTTTATAAAGCACTTTACTTCAAAAAATGCACTTTATTCAACCAGCACCTTATATCTCGGTGTTTAATAACTGTCTGGAAGAAATCCGAGGATGGATGGATTCTAGTTGGTTGAAGTTGAACTCAGAGAAGACAGAGGTATTGGTGGTGGACCCTGGTGGTCAGATAATGAGGCCGAAAGATGGCTCGCCCTCTTGAATTTTTCTTGACGGCGTCTCACTTCCGACCTCTGAACGGGTGCACAACCTGGGGATTGTCCTAGATGATAGGCTGACCTTTCAATCTCAAGTGTCGGCCATTGTCAGGACTTCCTTTTATCATCTTAGGAACATTGCCAGGGTGCGTCACCTTGTTCCATCTGACTCTTTGCCAACGTTGGTCTATGCCTTTGTGTCCTCGCAGCTGGACTACTGCAACACCCTTTACTTTGGGCTTTCTGGGGTTGAAATCCATCGCCTTCAGCTGGTGCAGAACGCTGCAGCCAGGGTGTTGACTGGTACAAGGAGATCCAGTCATATTACCCCGGTACTGCGCGAACTGCACTGGCTTCCTATACGGTGGCAGATCACCTTTAAAGTCATTTTATTGACTTTTAAAGCCCTTCATGATCAAGGTCCGACTTATCTGAAAGAACTTCTGGTGCCTTACTGCCCCGGCCGACCGCTACGCTCGGCTAACGAGGGGTTGTTAGAGATTCCAAGAGTGAGTTTAAAATCTTCTGGTAGTAGAGCTTTTTCTTATGCAGCTCCCACTCTTTGGAATTCTCTACCTCACCAGTTAAGGGAGTGCACCTCCTTGGAGGTATTTAAGAAAAATTTGAAAAACTACCTGTGGCGGAGTGCCTTCTTGGATGATTAATTGATATTTGAGTATTAATATTCTTTGGATAGTATGGATGGTTTTATTGTAGGTTTTCAATATGTGATCTTGTTATGTATTTATTGTATTTATATGTTTTATGTGATATTTTATATTGTGCTTTTTGACTTGTAAAGCACTTTGAAATGTTGAAAAGTGCTTTAAAAATAAAATTATTATTATTATTATTATCTCTTTAGGCACTTTATATCTTTTGACATTAAATGCCATAAATGCACCTTATTTCATTCCTGCCAGCTAGCTTTAGCCTGGTGCATGATTTTGGAGAGTTTTTGGTGAGGAATGAAAATATGGAAATTAGAACTAAAGGCAGTACGAAAAAGATTTAGTAAGAAACAGAAAAGACTGGTGTAGGTGGCCAACCTACTCCAGGGGCTGAGAAAGGTAAAGCATAATATAGGACGATACTGTTGTGCAACAGATTTCAGTAGTGAAAAGTAGAAGACAAGAAAGGCATCCCTCTACCGGGGTTATCAGACTGGCAGAATGCAGTTCTGCCACACAGGGTCAACTAGATAAATATTTGTAAATAGTAGAAAGTTACCTGAAGTGACTGCGAGAGATGAACGATCCGTGCGGGTCCTAACATATGGAGAAATGGAAGTGCCATCTTTGTTGAGGTGCTCAGCCCACCCACACACAGAGTAAGACCCAATGAGGCGGTGCGTGTACTGATATTGACACTGCCAGTGAAAGAACGTTCTGCAAATGCCATAATAACTGGTTTTCCAGTTATTACAGCATTTGACAGAGGCTTCTGAACCCTGTGATAAAGGGTGTCACCAGTAATTATATAAGTATACAGTTTTTCACCTCTTGCAATAACGTGACAAAATAACTATATTGTATATATAATGGGTGGGATATTCAGACTGCGCCAGTCAGGGGCACAAGCCTGGGCACAGCACAACTGGGCTGCACCGGGGCATGGACCATGCAATATTCAACGGTGCTGTGCCAAGGCTCAGCACCATTGAATATGGCACTGAGGGTACATGCACTGTGCGAGGCACAGTGGCACTGTGCCAGCGCAAGTGGCAGGAGGGGAGCCGGGGGATGCACCAGTGCAAGTGCGGTTGTGCTAGGCGCATCAACCTTGATATTCAGCACTGGGCATGCAAATGAGGCCATTATGCATGCAAGGCACAAATGGGCCCATTTGCATGTCATTATGACCCCATTTGCATGCAGTGCGCAGATTCCCGGCGACTTGCGCCTGGCACCCTGCCAGGCTGCAGCCGTCGGGGACAGACGCCCTGCAGTCTCTTGGTGGACCCCACACCCGTACGCCCGATCGTGGGCATATGTTAAATATAACCCGGGTGGTCCAGTGGACTGCTCTCCATCGCCCAATCATGGGCATATGTGAAGATCATCCCTGGTGGTCCAGTGGACCACATTCTATCGCCTGATCATGGGAATATGTGGAGATCATCCCTGATGGTCCAGTGGAAACCCACCCCAGTGCCTGATTGCGGGCAGAGATTGCAAACACAATCCTGGTGGTCCAGTGGTACCCCTTCCCCACCCGTCCACTGTGGTCCCCCACCACCCAGCACCCCCCCAGTCAGCGGTGGGCAGCGGCACCCCACCTGTATGCTGCCAGGCTGCCTGCCGACTGACAGCGTACAATACTGTCTGTACGCCTACTGGTCCACTGCGTGGGCCAATGGGCATGCAGACCATACTGTACGACACAGGCCCAATATATGAATGAACCACAGTGGGCAGGGTACCACTGGACCACCAGGATAGCGTTTGCAATCTCCGCCTATGATCGGGCGCTGGGGGGGTTTCCACTGGACCACCAGGGATATATTTAACATATGCCCATGATCAGGCACTGGAGAGCAGTCCACTGGACCACCAGGGATATTTGTATCATATGCCTGCGATTGGGTGAGGGGGGCACAACGCAATCAGGGTGGGGGCTTGTGGACAGTGTTCTGGGTGGGTGAGTGGACACCCACAGCTGGCGGCAGCTGTGTTGCACCCTGCAATATGGCGGCTCACCTGTGGGTGGCCAGGACTTGCTCCTGCTTATCCCAGGCACAACTCTGCACCTCCCTGAGCGGCGCAAGGCGGGGTTGTGCCAGTATATGCGCTGCACATCCCAGGCTGAATATCAGGATGTGCCGCATATGCATGGGCATGCCCCCTGCACTTGCACCGCATACATTAGCGATGCGCCCTGGTGCATCGGGTGTTCCGCATGATAACATGCCCCTTTGAATATCGTGCCAGGGCGCATTGGTGGGTTGCGCCATGCGCAGCCCTTTTGAAAATCCCACCTACTGTGTCCATGTGTATGTAACCATACTTTACATATACATTTTCTGTAATACCATTTGTTAACCAACTCTGCCTTAAAACAGCAATATTTGTTAGTGGAACAAAATGTAAGTTTTTTAGCAATAAATGTATTTCTGGCAATAACATCAATATATCCATTTATCTTTTATTTGTATTTTACTTCTCAACTGAGATATGGGGCTAGATATTCAAAAATGTGCAAAAGCAAAGCGCAAATGTTTGCGCTGCGCTTGCGCCTGCACCTGACCCAGAGGCTGCTGTCTTCAGGCAGACAGTGCACCAGTACTATCTGACTGAATATCAGATCACGTAAATGCAGTGCTAAGTCAAGCTATGTCCAGCCCACAGGAAATTGCACCCTGGGACTGGATAGCGCCCAAAACCATGACACGATATTCAGTCGCACAATGCAAATGAGTCCACTGGGCATGCAAGGCACCAAGGAGCCATTTGTATACCAATTATGGGTCATTCAATAGTGTGGAAGAAATATAAGAATTGTGGGAGGACATTCATTCAGTCAATGCTTAAAATGAGAAAGGATGTGTGGTGTCCAGAAGCATAATCAATAGCAAACAGGGTACGTTTTATATTATCTGCAGTTCGTCTATTACAAATAAAACCAGACTGGTCTGAGTCTATAATTTTGGGTAAGACATGGTCTAAGTAGTTTGCCATTATACTAGTGAATAATTTATAATACATGTTCAGCACCAATATGGGGTGGTATGATTCACATTGTGTGGTGACTTTCTGGGGTCTGAGAACTGCAGAAATATCTGTGTATCTCCAGGGGTCAGGCATGTGGCTGTGGTCTGGCATTCTCTGAATATCAAAAGCAAAGGGTCTTGTAATGTGTCACAGATTACCTTATAAAATTTGGCACCACAGTCATTGGGGTTCTGGGCTTTTGCCATTTTTAAGGGCCTTAATACTAGTAGTACGTTCTTAAGAGATGAGTTGTGTGAGTGCCTGGCATTTCTACTCTGTTTGGGGTGGGAAGAGTCAACCTGTCCATAAAGCATTGTAGAGTCCAGTGTGTGTGTGTGTGGGGGCTCCCCAAGTGTAGAGGGAGAAATAATACTGCTGTGGGATACACAGTATATCTGATGTGTTGCTGTCTGTTCATCCTCTTACTGGGTCTGTCAGTTTAGTTATTGTCACTGTTCGTTGCTGCTGTTGAGTCTGGCCTGCCATATCATGACCATTGGCAGTTCCTTCAAATTTGTCAATGCTATATAGTGCTGGACCACCCCCAAACATAATATTAAATATTTTGAGTTATCTGATACGCTATGTGAATGGCTGCTGGGTCCCAAGCCTAAAGGAGGGGCCATATATAGGCACTTGAAGGCACAGCACCTGCCTAACTGGGAACCCCAGAGAAGCAAATGGGAGCAATACCTTGCTCTGTCCATCACTCTAAAGTGTGGGACAAAGGCTGGGTTAATGTCAGGAGGGCTCCCTGGACCCCAAACTTCAATTAATACAAGAGAAAATACTTGGTCGGTGTCATAAGACCCCAAACAAATTAGTACACAGGGGGCACCATACTCCAGACAGATGCTTTTTTATTTTTAGTTTAGTCTTTGGTAACTGGGTGAAGCCCACTAGGTACAAATGCCTGTTTTCATGGGTGACCTGGGAGCACTGGGCAATTAAGTGACTTGCTCAGAGTGACACAGTATGCAAGTGGAGGTTGTGAGAATCAAACCAAGGTCAGGTCTTCTGGCTGTATCAAGCTCATTCACAGCTTGTTACTCTAAACTCTAGGCTATACTGTCAGACCAAAAAAAATGGTGTGTCAGGTGGGATATGAACCCACACCTCTACTTGGAGACCAGAAGTTGAGATGCTGGAGATGCCATAGGCAGAAAGGCACAATTGCACATATACTGGGGAGGGGATGCCCCAAATACAACCCTTCTGGACAGAGGTCATAGACACAACAGCCATGATCCTAGAAACACTACTTCCAAGAACACCACTGCTCTGGATACTGGGAGATATGACTCAGTTAACAGGCATGGAGAAACCCAGGAAAAGATTCCTTCATAAGTTAGTGCTCTGGAAACAGGCACCCACCCAAAAAAGAAATATAGACAATAGCAGCTGGAGGTAGCAAGGCAGGCAACCTTTATCAGTATTCTACACAAGAATAAAGGCATAGATCATCTATTTGAAGAAAGGTGGAGTCCATGGTTAGCTGACTGGGACCAAATTAGCTAAGCAGATAGGCTCCCCCCCCAACCCCGCTTGGCAAGTAGGGAGGGCAGTCTGACTAGGATCAGTTATACAGAAACAGTGAAGGGGCAAGTAACACAAGAACAGGTCAAGATACAGAGAGCCACTTAGGCATAGGACTGCCATATGCACAACTAGTTCTAGCCTGTTCTGGTGGTCTATAGACCACTCCATCCGCATTTTACCTGATGTCACCATGAGCTTAACTCACAGTAATTCTAAATTTACTGCTCTCTTCCCTGATGGACCCATCTTCCACTGCCATAAAGGGCTACCCCTCCTCCTTTACCTTCCCCCATCCAGCGTGCACATGGTGTATGTAGCCTGAGACTGCTATGTATCAGTCATTATTCCCTGTGGCCCAAGTTTCCGTAATGGCTATGAGGTCCAACCTTGTATCTGCCACCACTGCCTGGAGCTCACTAATTTTGCTTCCCAGGCTCCTGGCATTAAGGCAGCTCACGTTTTACCTTGTGCCTACCCCCCCCACACACACACATTTTACCGATCTTCTCCCTTCATCCTCCCCAACCTACTTTATTTCCTATTTTTCCTGGATTTCTTCCTAGATTAGCAAGCCCTCCATCCCTAGCCTCTTCTCTTAATCTATTATGAACTCCTGCCTTGCTTCTTTCCTCTGCAGTGTTCCACCCTCCAGTTGTGGAGGAGCCCCAGTGGCTACCTAGCCTCAACCTCCCCTGCAGTCAGTTTAACTGTCCACCAATGTAGACATCAAACTTCTGCTGTTTCACTGACCCCTGTCTAATTAGGTGAAGACCATCACCCTTGCAGAGCCTCCTGTCCTAGAAGCCCCCAGTGCCCCCCAGAATGGTACCCCTCCTCCTGATACCACCCCTTCAACCACCCATTAAACTCCTCAGTCTCCTCCTTCCTCACTGTACCTTTCCCATTCTCCTTACCCCCACACAGGGAGGGCCCCAGAAAAGACCAGGGAAGCAGCATGCACCTTCTATTTGTCCCCAGCCATCAAAAGTTGTGCTTCACTGCCTCCATGGGCTGGTTCACCAGATCATTAGCACCCACGTGTGCCAGAATCCCCAGCTTCCCCTTCTTCTCCCCTACTATTCTCCCTAACCTATTCATACAGTATGCTGAATGACTGCTGCTCCAGGAAGACATCTGACCACCTCCTTCTCTTTCCCCCTCCATCCACCACCTTCTCCACCCATATAATCATAGAGGCACCATTGTTTAACTTGGAGGATAATATTAAACTGGTTTCCAAAATCTACTCTCAACCTACAGGCAGTAAATTCCAGATTTTACTAAAACTAGGAAGGCATGGCAAAGAGATACAGGATCCATCTTTCTATACTACCAATGGTTTGACAATACTAAATCCATAAATAAGCTGCACAAAAATCTCAAACGAAAACAAATTCAGTTTAATACAGTGCCTCAAACATATTATACAACATCAAGGCTTACTAAACTCAACACATCAATCTCAGACAGATGCCTGAGATGTGCAGACAAGAGGGGCTCAATGGCACATATGCTGGCAACTTCAACTTGCCAACCACACAGGGGCAGTGTGGCCCACCCAGTACCTATAAGATAAATGAAAACTCCAGGAGGGATTGTGCTCCAATACCTCAATGGAAAACTGTGCCAAACATGGAGATATAAGACCTACTCACCAGAATACTTTTTAAAATTTTATTCACGAGACAGAAATTCATAAGATTTGTCCACAAAAAAAAAAGATCAGCATTTTGTAGTGCACTCACTACTTCCTCAGGATCTGTGGGCAAGTTACATACATTAAATACTATTCTTTGACACATTATTATTTTCATACATAGAAAAACTAACTACATATTTTCTACATTTTTATATATATACATTAACTTAGATAATAAATTGATTTAATTGTACCAACGTTAATTTACTAATAAGGCTACTCATTATCCCATTTATGGACCTATTCAAAAGTTCAGTAGTTGATACCTTAAAATTAAAACTTATTCAATCTTTTGTTTAGTAAAATAATTCTCACCTTTTTTGGTAGAACCAGATATCCCCTTGTAATTTTATATAGAGATCAAATCAATGTAAATAAGACACTTTTTGCATTAGCACACATCTGTTGGTTATGCGTGCAGGCATATTCACTGTTGGATTGATTGGTGATAGATTTCATTTCATTTTACTTCTAAAAATAGTTTTTTTATATATGCAGAAATAAGTATATCATCTTCTCGTTTCAACATGCAGATGACTACAGCGTACCTTCATAAAGTAGCTTGAACCACAAAACATTGATAGTTGATTATTGGTGACACTTTATAAAAATAGTTTTGAAATGGTTTAAACAGCAGTTCTAGGCTCTGAGCATTTTGAAGTTCACCTTATTGGTGTTATACAGACTCTTCTGCAGTCCCAAGTATCATTCATACCTATGAGTGTGGTGGCATCCAGTGATCAAAATCCCTTTTGGTCTCTTGATTGTTCTCATATGCCTATCTGTGATATTAATATTAAATTTCTTTTGTCATAACAAAAGAAAATCCTATGCTTGGTCAGATTCTGGTAAGCAGAGTTCATGCTTATCCAGCCACGTGACAACTAAACCATAAATCATATCTAAGCTGTGTTGCAGATACATGCAAACTCTTTTGAAGAATAAGTCTCCAGAAAGGATGGTACTCAGTATTACAGAAATAGTTTCCCAGCAGCAGAAAAATAAACAAAACCAAAACAGCTTGTTGTACATCCATGCAGCTTAAAAGGAATAAGGAAGCAAATGATGACCTAATGGCCAGTAAAGTTGAGATGGTGAGGGGGTAATTTGCTATAACTGTTTTAGATCACTCCAGATCATAATAAGAGAGAGAGAGAGAGAATGTTATACCTCAGAAAACTGACAATTCACTAACCAAAATGTTAAACCCCCCCTTGTAACAACATGTCCAGTGTCTTCTTTGTATCTCAATAAATAGTTAACAGTTCTATAAAAAAAAATCCTCATCAACCCTACTTTTATCTCTAAGAAAAAGAATTATGTCTATTTAAAAAAAATGGTCAAATAAATCCTCAGGCTCTGATTGGCTGATAGGCCTCCCAAGGTGGTTGTCTATCAGACAACAGAGCCAGGGTATTAAAACTTCCAGCTCAAGTGTCCCTTCTCCCACTGAAGTATCCCTGTGCACACCCCTCCTTGTTCATTGGCCAAAAGCACCTAAATTAATTTGCAACTGCCACCATTTTCTTCTCTCTCATTTAGCAAGAGATGCAGCCCTCCCAACACTCCCTTAATCATTGCCAGGCCAACTACCAGATGAAACCACACACCAACCTCCCTTGGGCTCACTTGTCACTAAGAATTATACCAAATTAAAGTACAGTCGGCAGTGCATGTCTCAAAACCACAGCCCGCGCCTCTACTCTCCATAGTAGTGATCACACAACTGCTGCTTCCTGGGAAACCTCACCAAAACACATAAAGTGGAAATAGCCATGTCATACACCCACTCAGTACCCCGACTCACTAGTATACATTAATCACAAATCACAATGACACCCCACATACTGAAGTGGTATACACTTTTTCATCACAGTTCTCTGCCAGAAATAATAAAAAGAACGTTTTCTTTTCAAATTACTAGCGCTAGCACATCGCGTGCTCAGCGCTACTCCTAAACAGTACTTCTGTGAACTGTGTCCCTGACTCACCCCGGCTTCACTCTGAGTCCCGTTCTAGTACATACACCTAGAGATCTGTATTTATTTTTGTTTTGTTTTTAAACACAAATCCAGTTCTGCTTAATACAACAACGGCACCAATGGCATTACATCTACTTCCCCATGACCATTTCCCTGATTGCTCATGGTGTTCATACTGCTACATTTAACAGCCAGTAGTGTCTCAAAGTAAAAAATCATTTAAAATAGAACTGTGTGTAAGTGGGAGGGGGGATTGTCTCACAAAATACCACAAAAAAAAAAGAAAAAAGAATGCAACTGAGCTGGAAGTGGGGGAGTTATGTTTCAAGAACCAATGAAGAACATACTGCACATAGCAGTAAAACAAACTGTAAAACAAGTGACAAATGCTGCAGTGCCGTCTACTGGTAAGCATTGGTAAGTGTACCAGTAGAGGCACTACTTTACTAGCAGAGCAACTTTAAGTTCATTTATAGTCTTTTGTTTTACTATGCTTTTATTTTTAAAATGTTACAAAAAAACTTTACATGTAGCCCATTTTCTAAGCTAAATAATACCCTCCAGGGTGGGCAGTATGGGCAATACCAGACCTTCCAGGGGCTATAAGGCCCTCCACCTGCAATGTCAGGCTTTATTATGTCCCTGCATGGTCTGGTATTGCCCAATACTGCCCACCCTGTTGGGTATTACTGCTTGCATAGAGATACACAGAGGTAAAATCCAGCGTAAGTGCTCAAACTAGAGGGTGCTGGTGGCAGCTACAGTACTACCCAAGGACTGTCACACAAAAATACAACAAGAGAGTATGAGAGCTTTGGGCAGTTGTGAAACAGAAAAAAGCGACACAGCAGCTAAGGCTAAGGGACCAAAACAGAGACTAATGTCACATCCACCTACCTTTTTATGCTGCACTGTTACTATTGTTTTGCAATATCATACATTATTGTGTTGCTTTATTATGTTTTCGTAGACACCCTCCCCCCAGGATAATACTGGAAATGAGATGTTAGCAGCTCAGTTGGCCTTTTTTGCTAAAACTTTTATTGTTTTTTTAAACTTGAATTTTATTGAATGGTTTTGTCAACATCCACTAGATACAACTTTGCATACCACATTCAGCCCATGCTAGCCTTTTCAAGGCTATTATTAAAAAAAAAAACACCGGCACAATATACAAAGTGATTCTGCCTTGGTAGAAGTTAGCCAGGAACCTCCATGTATGGCATTTCAGAGCGCATCCATCCCTACTATAAGGGATGGTCTTGTACACAGCAGACAGCCTTACAACAGTACCACTATGGGGCTTTCTAATGGTCCCAAGGTTTGTTTCACCTGTAAATGCTGTATACACTGCAATACAATTTCATCAGGAAGCAAGAATCCTCACACAGAAGAATTCTCTATCAGACAGCTCATTACATGTGACACCATCTATGTCATTTATGTACCATAGGACACTGTGGAGTGCTCTATATGGGGAAAACAAATTGACAATTTAAAGTAAGGCTGGGGGAGCACTGCAGGGCAATCCAAAATGGCAACACAGTTTATGCTTCTGCCCAGCACATAAAAAAATACCAAAAAACTCTACCGAGCATTTGTTCACTTTCAGGGCTACTGACAAAGTCAACCTGAACCCAAGAGGTGGAGATTTGCACAACATCCTGCCAAGACAGGAGGCTTTGGGGATTTTCAGATTGGGAGCTTGTTTGCACCTCAGTCTTAACAATCACTTTCACCTTGCCCAATTTCTGAGATAAAGTTCCCTGTGCTAGAGGTATGAAAGGTATTTAACGATGCAGTTATGTTTACTGTGGTACAAAAATGGACAAACATATATGCCGTTTCTTTCTTTTTCAGATGTGGTCTGCACCAGGACACTGAGTTTTTTCCTGTCAGTGCTGACCAGTGTTTCCCTTTCTCTATATATGCACCCATGCTGCACAAAAAGAAGATGAACTATAACTGTACTTTAAAATTGATACTTATTACATTGCTCTTTTTAGTTATTAGACATTTATAATATTCTGTTCAGTTCACAAAGAAGGTGAGTCCAATTTTTTGCCTTACCACTAATTCCTGATACCCTGGTAGTAATGCTTCACTTCTTTAAGGCAGAACAGCTGGGAGTATCTTCAGAGCCAGGTTCAGGAGTGAAATATGTCTGTGAGATTCACATTTGGCTGACTGGATCTCCTCCATCGCTGAACAGATGTGATAATGAATCTGTTTATCTCTTCTTATCCTGAATATGGTTGTTGGTCTTTCATAATTTGACTTTTGGCACCCATCAGAGGCTTGCCAGACTTACTTCCCTCCCATTATTTAATACCCTTGATGGTACTAAGATAAAAGATGTACCCTCCTTTAAGTACCTCGGGGGTCTGCCTTGACAGACATCTTGATTTCTCAGTGCATATTGATGCTATAAACCATAAGTTACACTCTAAGCTTGGAGTACTGTACAGGAATAAAGCAAGTATTCTGCTTCCTGCTCACGAGAAATTGTCGTAAAAATGATTCTCGCTATCTTTGACTACAGTGATTTAGTCTACAGTGGTGCCCCTAAATTTTCTCTTGCCAGACTGGACCCCCTTTTCCATTCTTTCTGTCATTTTGATTTAGATTGCCCCCCTCATACTCACCACTGCTCTCTTTACTCATCACTTTCTCTCCCCTCTCTTGATGCTAGGTGCCTTTCCCATTGTGCATCTTTTATATCCAAATTCTGGTTCAGCTTCCTTCCCTCCTATCTTAAATCCCTTCTGTCCCTCCTCCTTCTTCCTCCTCCTACCTTTTCTGCAACACTAATTCCCTTTCTCTTTCTATTCCTTCTAGAAAATCCACTGTTGGACAATCTGCGTTTTCTTACCAATTTCCTAAACTTTGGTCTTCCCTTCCCTTCCCCTTTCTATTCATTCTACATCTTCTCCTTCCTCCCTAAAGTCTCTTCTTTATGACTTTTGTTCTCTTACCAGTAACTGTCTATGACCCTCTCCTCTTCTTATTCCCTTTCTCTATATATATGAGTGTGTTTCATTTTCTACATGCATTCATTTATTAATTTACCTCTAATTATATATATTTATGCTTCATGTATTACTATGTTACTGCAATTGACTTATTTTCATCAGTTTACTGTTTAGCTATCTCCTTCTTCCCTTTCCCCCAGGATGCCTCTAGAATTGAGCTGTTCTCAGCTCAGTATGTCTTTCCTGGTAACATTTTTAAATAAATAAATAATGGTGTTGGTATGCTGCAGTTAGTATGGGCTGAAGATTGAAGAAAGTAAAGCTAGTACAGAATTAAGCATTTATTCATTCAGAGAGTGATAGGAGTGTGGGGCAGGCCACCCAAGGATACAGACAGAACAAATTCAGTTTGGTGCTTCAGCTGCCAAGTGAATGAGTTCCTGAAGAGGCATAACATCACAGAATGCAGCTACTAGAACAGCAGGGGCTGGATTTGATGAACCATTACTCTTAACAAATCCCATAAAATGTAGGTGTAGCTAAACTCAGGACTTTTGTACAGCAAAGTGAGGAGTAGAACTTTCATTAGAAAGTTGTTACTCTACCTGCTGGGGACAGAGCTTTTTCTGTTACTGCCCCTCTTTTATGGAACAACCTCCCCCAGATATTCAGTTTGCTCCTTCGGCTCCCACTTTTAAATGTGCAGTAAATTGAAAACTTGACTTAACATACATTTGAGGGTGATTAACTACTGCATGCCCCATCCTTTGTTTATTACAACCTATTTACAGATTATTTATAGTGTATGACCATGTTTTGTTGTAAACTGCTTTGTTTTATGTATGATTACATTTGATTTTACTTTGTACTTGCATCTGTATGGCCCTAATAGCCCCTGGTGCAGCTGGTCAGGGAACCCACAAGACTGGCTGTCATTTTCAATGTGGTGCTCACCAACTCAGAAATGGTGGAGTGTTAGTTGAGAAACCACTTTGGTCCAGTGACCATAAAGCCATATAGTTTGAACTAGCCCTGTGTAACGGTATACTTGGGTATCCCAGAAGGCCATGCACACTGTCTCACTGAGGAGGAGTAAGCCACAGCAGGACAGCCAGAAAGCTCTACTTTGCTTATGTAAAGTATGCCACCACTGCCTTACACATAATAGTCAATGCTGACTAATTCTGCAAAGGACTAGCTGTCTTTCCAGTCTACCTTGTTGGCCTGTTTGTTGCTCCCTTTTTCCTGCTGCTGCTTTTTTACCCACAGGTGCCTGGAGTCCTGATGTGGCCGTAGGAGCCCGCTCCATCGGGTGAGCCAGCAGACACTCTTCGGGGGAGTTATCATCAGTAAATGTGCAGCACTGACAGAGCATGATAGAAAGCGTATTAAGTTAATATTTATCTCATCATTTCTAGGATCTAAAAACACTCTGGACACAATTTACAAAAAGGGGAATTTGTTCTCTTCCTTTTCTTTTTAATAAGAATAGTTTTATAAAATGTTAATTCTCTTTTTCAGTACAACTACATTTTAATGTTCTAGCTCTGCTCATTTTTCTTTTTTCTTTGTTGCAGTATTTGACCTCTCTTAAGAGCCTTGAAAGGATTATTAACTTAGTTGTTTTATTTTTTGAGTTATAATCTTTGGCACTAATATATTTTGATTTTTATTGAAAACTTGGAAAATTTTGAATAGACCAATCAGGTTAAAGAGAAGGCATGTGATATCTAAGTGACCTGATTTAACTGCTCATGCATCAGTGTTTTTCGCTCTCACAACAGTAATGGTAATGACCACTCTGAGTTATTCCTCGCAATCAGAATGCTGAACCTATGGTTGTACTTCTTTTTATTGCAAAGAGCAACAGGTTTTGTATGAGGTCCTGGTAATTCATACTGAGCATCATCCCAGAGGCAACCTTATATGTTTTTAATCTGCTTGATTGATTTTAAAGGGCCTCCACTCTTGTAACAGCGTATCCTGTGCTCCAACATTTGTGGCCTCTTATGCTGTATAGTTTGGCATGTTACGCCAGTAACTTGCTTCTATTTTTGGATAAACTGCATAGTGCACAATAAACATGGCTGAAATCAGTGCATTTGGGGTCCACTATGTGATTTGCTGTAATCTTCTAGCAAAGAGGAAATTTTACTGCTAATTTAAAAGCTTTAAAAATTTGCAGGAAATGTAAGTAATCATATGTAAATATAGGTCTGCAGTGCTTAGTTAAATAATTTTTTTAGGTGTATCTGGAATAATTTATAGACTTCTGGGTAATTAGGTTGCTACCTATTATTAATTAAATAATAGTCTGTAGTAAAGGACACTATATCTCACCTGGTTCCTGATGACCTGTGATTTTGATTAGCTTTCTCTTCTGTGTTTTCTGGCAAAGGCTGGAACCCACGTACTATTGAGGACCGTCTCTATCCCAGAAATACAAAAGAAACATCTGCACCTTACATCTCTCAAGTGGGAAAGCAGGAACAAGCCATTTTACAGTAGTGATTTAAATGTGATCCTAATTTTAATTTTTGATATCTTTTTAGAACAGAGGGACGCCGACTAAAGAAGTCCCGCGTTATCCTGGGGCAACTAAGAAGACTTTTTGTACCCTATTCTGAACTATTTAAGGATATTTCTCAATAAGTGCTGTGATTGGTTCATCTTAATATTTTTACTGGAAAATCAGAGGCCATATTCAGCTGTACATGTCTATCAAGGACTTAACTTGTTTACTGGCTATGGTTCTGATACTGCACTCTTATTTAGACACCTGCTTCTGACTTGAGCGGATTTGCACATAACGCCTGGACTTTTTACACATATAAGAACTATAATCTTTCTTTTTGTGTTTTATTTTGTTTCATTAGGAATTTGTCAATCTGAAGCTATTATGGTGTCAACAAGACTGCAGGTGAGGTTAGGTTTAAATACCTCCCCACTAATGGAAATGTTACCTAATAAACAAGAGGCAAATAAAAGCAAAGGAAGAACCAATACCCTAAAACAAACTAAAATGACAGATCATACATCTAGACTAACCACTCTTGAAAAAACTTCCACTCCTATAGAGAGTAGTAAATCTCTCACATTTCAAGAGATGAGGAATAAAGCTTCATGCTTGAAGGAGACTGTACATACTAACTTACTGGTTGAAAATAACCTGACTATGATTTCAGATACAGATCTGGAAAAATCCCCCAACTTATCTTTTTCAGATTCTTTTAGTGTGGCAGATGGAATTTCTTCAAATCCAGTGAATTCAGGAGATTTTAATAGTACAGAGAATAATGTTTCTAACTCTGGCTATTGCCAGTCTGCAGATAAGAATAATTATACTATGAAAGACAGATTAAATGAAATAATGTATGACCTGAAGACTGCAATACAAGGACTTAAATCAATAGATGCTAAAATAATTTTTGAGGAAGTTAAAATCCCTATTGCAAATCAAAGTATAGATAAGCAGACTAGCTGGAGAGATAACATGGTACATCTGGGTAAACAGGTTTACCATCTGACCTCTCTTAGTAAAGATTTGATTGATCTCTTTAGAAATTCATTTGCTGCAAATGCCCTAATCATGGAACAATTAGTGGCTAACAGAGAGGAATTAGGACTATTAAATCTAACTTGTTTCTTAATAATATTAAATTGGAGGAGTTAAATACTAAATTAATGAATCTTTTACCAGTCCTTGATGTTACTAACTCAGTTAAACCTTACCCTGATACTTTAGAGGCTAAAGAGAATGTTGACATCAGGCAGAATTTCTCCACAATAATTATACCGGATTCACCAAAACAACCAAGAGATGGGAAGAAAAAAGGAGAAAGAAGAAAGGAAAAGGAATTATTGGAAAACAAGTGAAACTCCAGAGCAGGAAAATCTACCCAAAGGGGTCATGGTGCAAACCAATACTAAACGAGATAATATACAAGAAATAGCGATAGATAATCAACAAGACTCTGGTGCATATAATATACAAAATATAGAAACTAAAACTTCCATTACGGAAGCAAAAATTAACTTATATAAACGTTCTCAAAATAACTTAGAAGAAAAACTTGGAATTCTTGAAAGAGAAATGGGAAGTTATTACAAGATTGTAGTTGTGTTAAAGCTAATTTGACCTTTTCAGAATACAAATATAAGAAACATCTCTCAAAGACACATTGCACTGAGGGTCCTGTTTTCAGCCAGGAAAATGAATGTATATACCCAAAGAGAAATAAATATAGTATAAACAAGAATAATGTCAGGGACAAGAAAATTAGAGTAACTGAGTCCTGTGCATTAATAAAACTAATAGGTCCCCCTTATTGGATAGAAGGTAATAATCAGGAATTTTAAAAAAGATAATCTTTCTTTTTAGAATCACTATGGGTATTGGAAATGTTGAAACTGACATTAAGAATGTGGAACTTGACACAGATACTGAGGGAAATTGTATCTGTAACATATACTTCTCCTCACCAAAATTAGCCAATGACATCTGCTACAATGGAAATATTTTTAAGGAGTTTGGCATAGCAGTATTATACATAGATACATAGATACATAGACAGTGTCGGCAGATAAGGGCCTATGGCCCACCTAGTCTGCCCATTTGAGCTTGTAAGTTCAGTTTGTTTTCCTAGAAGTCTATTTCCCCTTACCCCTGACCTCTAGAATTCCTTTATGTCTATCCCATGCATTCTTAAATCCCGTGATTGTTTCAGCCCCCACCTAATAGAAATAATTTTGTCAAGAGTACCAGTATGGACCAAAGGTTGAAGACAGATAGTAGCAGACATGGGGATTCTGATCCAGTCTGGCTGAGTATATTTGGAATCCCAGAACTGTACAATGAGAATAGTAGAAAGTTGAAAAGAATGCTCAGTAACCATTTTGGTAACCTGTTGCAAGTACCATTGGGAAGAAATGGAATATTGAGACTATATAGACAAGCACATGGAAGTCAAATAGACAAGTTAATTAAAAACAAATACATTGCAGATATAATATTAGAAAGCAGACATTTCTTGACACCGTGGGTTTTTACCTAGCTGATTTGGAGGCCGTCACTAATTCAAATAGAACCCAAGTGAACAATGGAACAGAACCCACTGTAAGGAAACAGTATATATCTCTGGATAATAAATATTTGAAGTTAGCTGGGTATGAGAATTGACTGATAGAACATATTAATACAAGCTCCCTTGATGACTTGGGCATCTGCTCTTCTCTTAACATTATTCAGTATAAGGATTGCTTCTCACTGTTATCTTGGAATATATTTGGCTGGGGAACAAAAATGCAAGATAGTGATTGGGTAGATTACATCAAAAGGTTTGACCTGTTATGTTTCCAGGAAACCTGGCATAAACCAGATGATATTATGACTTCCTGGTAAAACTTTAAAATAAATAAATAAATGTTTTACTGAACAGGTACCAAATTTTCCAGCATGATAGCTAAAGAGATGCAAAGTATGGCAGAGATGCTGAAGGTTTGATTGTTCTCTGCAGAATTGGATCAGTGCAATTAGCTGCATTTATAAAAGTAATAATTTTATTAGTATCTGTATTCAAAACCAACATACGAACTTGATAATAATCAGTGGCTATGTACCTCCACACAGCTCTAAATATTATACAAAAGAAATATGGGTTTCTCTAAAATAACTGATCTTTAACTGTAAGTTTAGTTATCCAGATACAGAAATCCTACGCATAGGAGATTTTAACTTGCATCTAGGTGAATTTGATGGACTAATGGAAAATTCTACCTTATTGTATAACAATGTTCTCCACGTATAGCCAAAAAGAGCAGCAACTGATATTTATACAACTAGAACTGGCAGATATCTAATTGAGATAATGAAAGAGCTGGATTTCTATCCGCTGAATGGAAGAATAGTGGGAGATTTGATAGGGAACTATACTTATTATAAATCATTGACTAGGTCCACTTTAAATTTTGCTATATGGTCCAGCCCTATTAAATACTGGACTTTACTAACAATTCCCATTAGGGCAGATAGTGATCACATGCCCTTAATATTGCATACAAAAGAATTATTTAATAGCCATATACCTGAGCATCCTATAGCACTCATTGAATGTAGAGTGAACAAACGATTCAGCTGGGACCCTATACTGGAAAAATGGACCATCAAGAAAATAACATCCTATATGCATCAAATAAACATTTCTGAGTTACTTAATCTAAATGCTGAGGAAATCTGGGATATTCTATATACATTATTTAAACAAACTGAGAACAGTTTGTATAAATAAGTAACAAAATATGGAACACAGAAGAAAAATCAGACTTAGTTTGACCAAAAATGCGTGTTATATAAAAAAAATATACAGAAACAAATAAGAAAGGTTAGAGACTCTAAAGACAAAGCACAGTGCCTAATTTTAAATGCAGAAAAAAAAGAAATACAACAAATTGCTCCAGGAAAAAAAGATGGCTTTTTTATAATGAAAGATGGAAACAAATGTTACAAGATATAGAAAATAAGGAAGACGGGTTTTTGGCAACTGGTAGCAAAAGGAATGAAGAACTTTAAAAACATGCCAGATTCATATATACCCAAGGTGCAATGGATAGAGTACTTTGAGCAGATTTTTTATGACCCACAAATAGATGACTCTTATCCCAGTCAATACGACAACTACAATTTTAGACTGATTACTAGTAAGGAGGTGTATTGTGCTATTCAAATGCTTAGAAACAACAAAGCTCCAGGCCCGACAAAATACCAGCCAAAGTCTTTTTATGCAACACAAACGATTGGAGTGTATTGCTGGCTGCCTTTTATAATAGATGCATACAGGAGAATTATACTGCAAATTTCTGGAGAGGGGCAGAAATTGTCCCTATCCACAAAAAAAGGGAGTCTTACAGAACCATCTATGTACCGTCCGATCAGCCTTTTAGATACAAATCTAAAAATTTTCTCTAGAATATTACTAGATTATTTACTGGCACACATTGATAACACAACGGGGCTAAGTGAAGCCCAAGCTGGTTTTCAGCATGGATACTACACCATGGACAACTGTTATGTCCTAAGTCGCCTAATTCATAAATATATAGCTATTAGAAAACAGAAATTATATGTTGCATACAGAGACTTATCAGCAGCTTTCCACACAGTACATAGACTTCATTTATGGAAAATTATGACTGATCGAGGAATTGACTCAGCCCTGGTAGCAATACTAGCCTCCTTATATAGTAAAACCTAGGCCAGGGTCAGAGTTGGGGGACAGGGCAATTTTCAAAACCTTTCAGAATAAACCGTGGAGCCAGGCAAGGTTGTATCCTTGCCCCCACTCTGTTTTATATATATATACATATATATATATATATATATATATATATATATATATATATACTGCTTAGAAAGTTAGAAATAGTGGACTCTGATGCCCCCAAAATAGGAGATAGACCCACCCCCATATTAGCATACATGGATGGCCTCATATTAATGTCACTGACTAGGAGTAGCTTACAAAAACAATTAGATGCTATGGAAAAAAAACACACACGAGTTAAAATTGAAAAAAAAATTATAATAAAAATAAACAAGTTTTTGTCAATGGCAAGAGTTTGCTGTTGGTATTGTTCTTGTACATGCCTCCCATATGTTTCTCTGTATAGTTCTCTGTCTTGCATTTTAAGGGTGGGCATTACAGTTAAAAACTCTAACGCCCCGGGTGTTTGTTGGTATTTTTGCTCCAAATTTTCAACATGGACTTTTTGGGACATCACCTCATGAACAGTGCCAGTATCATTTTGTTACTCAATCCCAAAAGGTGATTTTGCACAGCGAGTGTGCCACTGGGTGCCACAGGTGTGAAAACACATTTTGGGCAGGATGTGAAAAATGACAGCTGTACTGTTCATGAAGAGGTGTGAAGAAATGGCAATGTTGAAAATCTGGAGTGAAAACATAAAAAATGTCAAAGTTACAAGTGTGCGTAGAACTGCACAATGCACGCTCATAATGCAGTCATTTTTTGGAATGTTTTCACCAAATTTTCAACATGGCCTTTTTGGGACCTCCCCTAATGAATAGGGGCACTGGAATTTTGTTAATCTATCCCAAAAGTTGATTTCGCACAGCAATTGCGCCATTCTGCGTCACAGGTGCAAAAACACATTTTGGGAAGGACACAAAAAAATGACAGCTGTACTGTTCATAAGGGGATGTGAAAAAATGGCAATGTTGAAAATATGAAGTGAAAATCTTAAAAACTGATGACGTTATGAGTGTGTGTAGAAACTGCATGACGGACGCTTGTAGCGCAGTCATTTTTGGAATTTTTTTCACCAAATTTGCAAAAATGGCTTTTTGGGACCCCACCTCATGAACAGCGGCACTGTCGTGTTGTTAACTGGTCCCCAAAAGTGATTCCATGCAGTGACCACAAAATCACCTTTCGGGACCAAGAAACGAAATGACAGTGACTGTGTTCATGAGGTGGTGTCCCAAGAACCCCATGTTGAAAATTTGAGCCAAACTCCCAAAAATGGCTGATATCTCAACCAAAATTGAGCCCCCCATTCACTGCCATTATAGGACTTACCGTCATTTCTTCAGTTTGCGGTCACCTTTTGAAGAGTACAGATGTGTTCCTGGTCCACTGAAGCTCGCTGCTCCTGACCTCCACAGGTAAGTATGGGTGAGGGAGGGTTCAGGGAGCTGGAATGCACAGAGGGAGGGTGCGGGTTGGGGGAAGGGGCCAGCGGGAACTACAAGGGACTGTTTTCTTTCCTTTCAGGTTTTAAAAAAATCAGAAGACTTCAGAGCCCACTGTGGCTTAAAAAAAACAAGAAAGACACTGTGCCTGATTACATTAAATAAAATGTCCAGTGATTCTTATTTAGATACACAGCTGAGTTTTAACAAACCAGGTAGCAAAACCTCTTAAAACTGTCATAGTTTTGCACTCAGATTTTCTACTTACATCTTTCAGCGCTGAGCAGTGATTTGTAGCAATAATGTAACAGTTCACTTTGCAGCTGTTTATTTTGTTTACAAAAGCAGCCAGCACTGTCCTAGTTTCATGAGAATATGACAAAAGCTTTTTCCCTTTTCTTATCTTATATATATATATCTAGCAATGGCAGCAATCCTAGTTTTCAGCACTGTTACCAGATTGTCATTAGCAGGAAAGTCTCTAGTCAGCTTGCTTTTACCTGACACATGGCTGCAAAAGGCGTCACAAGCAACTCCTCAGCATTTACCTCTCTCTCACTATGGACTGTCATTTGGGTCTTACAATCGCAAAACTAGAAGAAATACAGTAGGCTTTTGTTTTAGTTTCATGCTTGCAGCAGTTAGAGTCAGGTTTCAGAAGTGCAGCGGCAGTGACGAGAGAAGAGAGACAGAGAAAGAAATATTCCTGTGAGCTGTAGTATGAGCATGTGTTGATGTACATTTCTCAGTGCTACACTGTGTTCAGGATGGTTTTCTCCTAATTGTGTATTTAGCACCTCTTTGCTTACGTTATTCAGCATCCTTTTTCACTGAAATTTCTTAGTAGCAGAAAACGCACGGGGAAAAAGGCAGACCAGTACATTCATTAGCAGCAGCCATTCGAATCGGGGAAAACAAACCAATATACAGAGCAGGTTACCAGCCAATACTATTTGGTGTTCCATGCATGATATTTAGCATGCACAGAACAGTAAATAAAGGGGAACTTTGAGCCCTGGCTAATTATTTGTCAGCTTCATCCGTCACTGTCCCCTGAGTTAAGTACAGGAGGTTTTAATGGCACAACAGGGATCTGGAGGAGGCAGGCGAGGAAAGCGCCTCCTCCCAGCTAGGATCAGATCATTCATGCAATACTCCCAGCCCGTATAGAGCTTAGGCGGTGGCCTGTTCTGCACAGGTGGGAGAATTCATCATCACGCAAACAGCTGTTTGCTCTGCAGTGACCTGCAGATGAAAGGAAAAAGCCAGCTCCTGATTGGCATGGCTTTTTCATGTGCAGACTACTGAAGGCAAAACAGCATCAGGACCATCCTGACCGAGGATTGTTGTGATGCTGTTGAGCCCCATGCAGAGCACTCTGCATTGGACAGACAGTGTCATACCTTTCAAAGCTTCTCTCCCAATGATATTTGGTTCCAATAAGTTAAGAAATCACTGGAAAATGGGTACTAATATAACTGAATGTGTTAAACAGTACACATAACTGGGACTAATATATACTTCTAATAATAAATGGACACAGCACTTGCAAACAATACATACTAAGGTTAAGAAGACAGCTACTGGTTTAAGAAGATTTGATTTTGCTTATAGAGACCATACTATCAGGCCACTTGTAACAGCAATCAAAGCCAAATATTGGGCACAAATACTTTACATGGCTGAATTATGGGACAGCGATAAAGCAGAAGCACTTGTAAGCCCTGCTTATAAAATTAAATGGTCAGCTCTGGAATTAACACCATCATGTCTAGCAATATACCTTAGGACAGAGTTGGGACTTTTACATATAAACACCTTTATAGATGGGAGGAAAGTAAAATTCTGGTTACGGTAAACCAGACTAACAGATACTATGTCTTCTAGAACAATCAAAATGGATCAGAAATAAGTGTAGGAATGCAAATTGGTTATAGAAGAAATATAACAAATTAGATCAATACGGCTTGATGGTACTAAAATATTATACTGAAAAAAAACATTACTTTAAGTCTGAAATACAAAAATTATATACAAACCCAGATAAATAATTATTGGGTACAAGAGGACTTGCACAAAATACAACTCTCGAGGTATGCAAAATTGTATGCGTTAAATAATCTGAGTTTTGACTTTAAAGATTGTTGGGATGTCTTAATAGATATAATATTGAGGAATGCATTTATTAAAGCAAAGTTAGAATTGTTGGAGAGCAATATACTTAAAGACAGATACAAGAAACTGTCACAGACACAGGAGACATGTGACTGCCATACAGGGATAAGTGAGGATATGCTACTCCATATGCTATGGAGCTGTCCGTGGTATGTCAAATCCAGAAATTATTGGTTAGGTCCATTTTTGGACTGGCCTAATCTAACCAAAAATGAGTTGACATTTATATTTTTTAATACTGCAGACGATAGTACGATCAAATGTCTGGCAAAATATTTTCACACCATTGTCCAGATAAGGAAGAAAATGAAATAAGAATAGTAGCCCCCCGTGACAGGGCACATCCTATCCTGTATGCCTATATGATTGCATAAATATTTCTGTCATCCTATCATGTATGTCTATATGATTGCATAAATATCTCTGTCATAACACAATAGAAATGAAATTTTTCCTTCAAGGGATTTTTTATTTATTTGGAATTTCTTAATATGTCACAGGTATATGTTACTATCTATACTGTGTCTGTTAATTTATACCGTGTTTGTTATACTGTGTCTATTAATTTAAATATTGGAAGGCATTTTATGGTCAACAATAAAGTGATGATGAGATATACTCTCATCAAAGGGGGTGGTTCTGGATTTCAGACAAGCAGATTTTGACCAGATAATGGAATTAGTCAGTGGAAAACTGGTAACAGTGGACAAGGAAAGGGGAGTGGAGGACAGCTGGGGAAAAATTAAAGGGACCATTCTTGAAGCAACTAAATTATGCTTGAGAACAGTTATCAAGAGCAGCAAAGATACCAATCTGGCTCTCCAAGAAGGTAAGAGAAGCAGTGAGGACTAAAAAAGGCCTTCGTCCCAACCAAGGAGACAAGGAGTGGTGTGTACCAGATCAAGAAGAAGGAAGCCAAGGATACAAAGGCAGACACAGAGCTGCAAACTGCAGAGGGGGTCATGAGAGGGGAGAAAATAGTTCTTCAGGTATATAAGGGGAAAAAAGGAATATCAGAGGGGATCATGAGAGGGGAGAAAAGAGTTCTTCTGGTATATAAGGAAAATTAGAGGAGAAACTGCAAGACTGGCACAGGAGGGAGGGTAATAAGAGAATTACAAGCAGAAGATAGCCATTTTGAACAACTACTTCTGTAAAGGATTACCACTGAAGGACAGCACACCACTGCCTGAAAGTGGCATAAGGGCAGCAGCAAGGGGGAATTCAAGAAATAAGGCTGCTGGATATGACTGTAGAAAGAGTAAGGAAAGGGTTTGCAGAAAATAAGGCACTAGGACCAGATGAGAAGCACTCATGGGTGCTCAGAGAATTGACATTTGAGGGGTTCCCTAAATACTTCAAAAAAAAAAATTGCAATCCAGAATAGGCTATAAGCTGTCAAGGCAGTCACCAGTGTAGTAATACTGGGATGTTTATATTTGCTTTGTTTTATCCACTCTTCCAGTGAGGCTCTATCTCCAGACTGACTCCCTAGCCCTATCACCAGGCTTCTCATGGACTTACTGTCACACCCTCTACTGCTCCCTTGACTTACCCCTCCCTTCCATGGCGGGGTCAGTGGGTCCTCCTCTTACCTGCTGTACAATGAATCTGGTTCTTGGGGGCAGTCAACATCACTGAAGCATGGCTTGTGAGGTGTTGGACCCTCATTCTGCCTGTGGCATTTTTCTGCTTTCTCCCTGGATTCTGACATGTGGGTGCATGCAAGTTCAGGCAGTCAAGCATGCTGAACATATTGCCGTCAAGTGTTCTTCCTCCCTTAAGTCCCTCCAGGTACACTACCACCTGTGGTCACCCAGGTGGCAATGGAGCACCAGAGCTGGCTGCCCTCCCTCCCAGGATGACAGGACCTCCATGGCCCATGATGACACTGGTTCACCAGCACCATGAGTGGTAGTACTACTGCTACATCGATGGGTCAGCCTCTGGGCATTTATATTTCAGTCCTTGAATTAATGCATTGTATGTTATGATCAAATTGATAGATATGTGATGTATAGAATATTGCTGGAAGACTGTGGTTTGTATTGTGTAAAACTCAATGAATAAAAAGATACAAAGAAAAAAATGAATTGAGCTGGCTGAGCCCCTAGCAGGACTATTTAATAGCTCACTGCAGTCAGGTGGTTTTAAGAGACAGGAGAACAGTGGACATGGTTCTGCTCCACAAGGGAGGAGATAGGGAGGACTCAGAAAATCATGGGCCCATCAGTTTTACCTCCTATGGGTAAACTGTTGGAGACACTAGTCAAAGAGGACTTGGTGACCTACCTGAAGAGAAATGGGCTCCAGGATATTAAACAGCATGGATTCATGGCAGGAAGGTCTTGTCAGATCAACCTGAAAGTATTCTTTGACTGGGTTACAAGGGCGGTGGCTACAGCCCACGCAGTAGATATACTCCATTTCAGTTTCAGCAAGTCATTCAACTCTGTGCCACAAAGAAGGCTGCTGAACAAGTTAGAGTATATGGGAGCAGCAGAATCCACTCCTCTATTCTGTAAATAGAGAAGTGGATTTTTCTATCCAATATTTTAAAATAATGATTTCTACTACTATGCTAAATAGATTCTTTAATTCCTTTGCCCATATACAACCTCTAGGGAAATTGCAAATTACGCATTGTTCTAAAGGTGGATTTCCTACAAATCCAGTTAGATTATTGAAACAGTGTCTTATTTTATTCAACAGTTCTTGAATTTTTCTACAGTTACAGAACATATCATGTCTGCTTTACCATCCTCACATTTGACACATTTATCCAACAGTTTTCCCTGTTTTAAATAAGTTCCCATGAGTGCGATACAGATTGTTTAGTGTTTTGTATTGAATTGTCTTGAGATTTATGGAAACAAGAGGTTTGTAGAGAATCCCTCCAAATTATAGTCCAATTCCAGTTCTCAGTATTATACTGTAGAATCCTTGACCGTTTTGAATATTCCTTATAGTCTATCCATTTGGAACAAATTAAGGAATAGTAAAAAAACAGAAATCCTTGGCTTCAGGTAACATATAGATACAAAGCTAGCTGTATTTTCATCCAATCATAGAAAGTTATCACCCTGATTATATATTTTTGCTACACTGGTTTTTAGACTTGTAAAAAAGTTAACAGAATTTGCAGGTAAACCAAAGTCTCTTTGAAACACTCAAAATCTTGTTTTATTTTTAACTGAAAGTTTAATGAGACTTAATATACTAGAATTACAGCAAATATACATTTCAAATAGCAGTGGTGAAATACAATACATACATTGGGGGATACCAAAGCAAACAGAGTACCTTGTTAAGAGAAAACTGGTTACTAATGTCCATATAACTGCCATTGCTTGCCTGAAAAGCAATCCCTGTCACATGCAGGATATCCCAGATACAGTAATAGGATGATTAAGACTGAGCATTAAACAGTGTAGGGCACTAAGGAAGGGTCAACAGTCACCATATACCACACCCATCCCTGCCAGTGCGTGCTAAATTGAGCAAGGCAGCCATTGTTAGACGAAGTGAGATGCTCCATAGGCGAGGCCCTGTGTTTACCACAATTCCATGGCCATGACAATGGCTGCAGAAATCGGGACTGACCACAGAAAATGGTGCTAGTCTCAAAATTGGGAAAATGAGCCACACAGCCACAGAAATGCTACAGTGTGTTAAATACATCAGGACAGCAATAGTGTATTTAAGAATGTAACCAGCACAAAAATACAAACAGCTAAAAATCATTGGCATAATATATTCTGTATAAATGTACCTGTCCAAATAACAGGTATCACAACCCACATTCCTTTGAGTGCATCATTTAAAGCCAGTTTACATAAAACAACCCTTTTCATCTTCGTGAAGACAGCAAGCATTTCAGCTATCTACTGGTTGTATGCCTACAATAAAGTTTACTACTAATTGATCAGCCACAGTCGGTTTCTTCTGTAGTAGCAGATGCAGCAGCAGTGGTGTGCAAAAGCCCATTTAATGAGGTACTGTTGTCAACCAGTGCATTTGATATTGAGACGGGTTTCTCCTTATGTTGCATGGGCTATTTTAAGACCCTCGGCTGATTTTCATTGCGTACACTCACATGCAGCTCGAACACAACATTTTCTCTTGCAGTCAAATGCAATGTGCCATATTTTTTTGGTTATAACCACATCAAGCCAGGTGTCCATACATACTAATTGTATGACTCTCCTCAAGGGTGGCTCTTACTTTGAGGATTCTGATGCAGCAGGCCATCACTGGTAGGACTACAGCCACCAGGAACTAGGACCACATGGAACTTGCTAGCTAGCAGTCTACTGGAGGGTGCCGCTCACCTCCAACAACCACCTCTCATGTCAGCCAATCCTATAAAGGTGGGCAGCCCCCACACCCTCCTCCACTCTTTTCCATCAACCAATTCACATCGGACTGCTGGAACCACCACAGCTACAGTCAACTGCCATTTTCCCATGTTTATCCACACTTTCTTATTTTTGTTTTTCTCTACAGTGCAACATCAAATTTTCAGTGTTCTTACCTGTTGGTTTATGGCTTTCTTTTCTTTTTTAACCAGGACAGACACACTAAGCTGAAGCTTGTTTACAGGTGTGACCTGGGAGCATAAGGAAGTTAAGTGACTTGCTCAGGGTCACACAGTATGCAAATGGGGGCTGTGGGATTCAAACCCAGGTCTCCAGGTTTGCAGCTCTGACCCTTAAACCACTGTGCTATACTGCCTCCTTCTAAATCTTCATCTTCCAACCACTCCACAAAGTGTGCCTGTGGAAAACAAATCCTGGACAAGGATGGCCATTCTGCCTCTGTCTTGTGCCTATGCCCAGACTACACTGTTTGAGCCTGTGAGGCCTGCCAGAAGTTCAACCCGGCCACCTGTAGATGTTGCCAGAAGATCCTGGAGAATTATCTCCTGAAGCAGAAGATCACCTCGATGGAATGGGAGCTACAGGTCAGGAGCTCCTCCATTTCCCTGGCCCAGTCCTGGGGGTCTTCATCCTCAATGTCCTGGGATAAAGCCTGTGGGAAACATAAACACTGGGATAAGGACTGAGACCATCCCCGGTCTGCCTCCCACTTGCAGTCCTCTTACAAGCAGTCTTCAACCATGCCTCAGCCTTCCTCCCTTGGGGGAGTCAACCTCCTCAGCCATGCATGCCCTAACTGCCACAGAGCTACCGGTGGTCCCCCTGCTCACCAGGGTCTCCCTCACGGGCGGCGGCTCTGTGGGGTAGCATACTTTGTATCCTGCTCCCCAGCCCCTGCTGTTCCTTATTCTCCACAGACACAAAGTCAGGCAATTTGGCCAGAGTCTCATCGACCGGTGTGGGTGCAGCATGCTCTGAGTCTATTATTGCTGTCCCCCTAGACATCTGTGCCCCCGATGTCAGTTTCTTCCTCAGGAACCACTGCTGTTTCTGCTCCTCCCTCTCAAGGGCAGATGCTGCAGGGCACCAGCACCATCTCAAGCCCAGTTTCCCCTCAGCCTTTGCCCAGGAGCTCCCCCTCCACTTCAGCGCCTGCCTCTCCACTCCTGATGCACATGGATATCCCGACACATCCTTAGCCGACACCCAATGGGCCTGTGCCTGTCCTTCTTATGCCACAGCCCATGGGACCCATGGCTGTCCTCCCTGTCCTGACATTCGTCGGGCCCACACCAGTCCTGCCACTTCCAGCTCCAGCAGGACTGGCGCCAGTGCCCCCCGCAGCCTGTGCCTTTTGGACCTCAGCCGGGTTACCCCATGCCAGCCCCAACAGGACCAGCACTTGCTTACCCCAATCCTACACCTGACAGACCAGCACCCAGTTATCCATACCTGGCAATTCAGGGACTAGTGCTGCTCTACAATTAACCGGCCCTTGGGGGAACGGATCCAGCCCCTGTCGACTACCATGGCTTGACCTCGGCCCTCTGTTCCTTCATGAAGGAACAGGTGGGAACTGAAGGGACTGGCTCTGGAACCTCCCCAAGGGCCTCCTCCGGATCCCCTCCCCCGAACCCTGTTCAACTCAGTCCTAGTGCCCCCAGGGTCAGCCTGATAGTGGGCTCCCCAACCACCCAGATGCTCATCAGCCTCAGGGCAGTGGGGATGACAATTGGGATGAAGGGGTCTTTCTCTCTCCCTCCAGATTCTTTGAAGGGGAGGAGGTCCTGGACAATGTTTCCAAATCCCCCCCATGACCCCACCTTTATGGATATTAAGAGGCACATCCAGTGCACTATGGGGTAGGAGACAGAGGAGCAAGACCCAGAGAGGCATTGGTTAGCCGTCTACCTGCGTAAGCCCAATGCCCCTCCCTTGGTGATCCTCCCAGTGATAAAATCCTATAAGGATGTCACCAAACCTGCCTGGAACTGCCCCCACATGGTCCCAGCGGTCTCCAAAAAGGCTCATCTGCTTTACCATGCTCCGGCTGGCAAGCTGTACTTTGGGGAACATTCCAGGGCTGATTCAGTCATCATAAATGCTGTGCACAACCGCACTAAGAGGCACAAGCACCTCAGCTCCCTCCCTCCCTCCAGACTGGGAGTCTTGCCAGCTGGGCAAATGCACCTTCACCTCTGCCACTTTGGCTATTTGAGCCATCAGTTACTCGGCCACATGGTACAATTTCAAAACCTCCTGTGGGACCAGGCCAAGGACACAGTCCAAGCCATGACAGAAGACCCTTCCAAGCAGTCGGCTCTCCAGGCCCTCAAAACAGGCTTGGACTTCCTTAGGGCTGCCTATGACATAATCAACACTTTGGCCAGGAGGTGGCTGTTGGCATCTGTATGAGGTGTTACTTCTGTTTTAGGCTCTCAGGCTTTGCCCCAAACATCCAGTCTAGCATAATGGATGCCTTTTTCCAGGGATCCAGACTCTTTGGGGGAGATGTACAGGATCTCATCCCTGAACTACAGATCTCAGGATGGGCTCTCAGATCCATCCACTCCATGTATCATACCCAGGCAAGGTCAGGACAGAAGGCTTCCTTTTGTTGCTCTTCCTACAGGCAGGCCCAACCCCCTCCTAAAGCTCAGAGCAAGCACAGGGCAGGGGTGGCTCTCCTCACCCTCTCCCCAGCCACTACCCACAGTGCCCAAGGCACAGCAGCAGCCACTGCAGCAGCTGTTCCTGACTCCTTGCCAGACCCCCCTCCTCCCGTAGACTATCAAGAGTTGGCTATGGGGGTCACTTCTCCCTCCACCTGGATGGATAGAGGGAGATAACCACAGACAACTGAGTGCTGCATCTCACTGAACACAGTCATACCCTAGAATTCATAGAGTGGACTTCAGAAAATCCTTGGGGCCAGTCCTCATACCCTGCTGGCCACATTCCCCAATCCAGGAGGAAATTCAGACCTTACTTTGAAATAATTCCGTATAGCCAGTTTTACTGCGTCAGCAGGTCAGAGGGTTCTACTCCCACCTCTTCCTGGTCCCCAAGCAGATGGGTGACCTTCTGCCTATCATGGACTTAAGCCAGCTGAACCATTTCATAGAGTACAAATGGTTCAGGATGGTTACCCTGCAGGGTTTACTGCTCTGCTCCATGAGGGGGACTGGATCTGCTCCTTGGATATGAAGGCTGCTTACCTGCATATAAAGGTCTTCACCCCACATCAGCGCTGTCTTAGCTTCTGCTATCAGGGAGCACATTATCAGGTCATGGCTCTGCCTTTTGGTTTGTCCTCAGCGCCCAGGTTTTCCCCCAAATGCCTGGTGGTGGTGGTGGCAGCTGCCTTGAGACCACAGGGGTTTAATGTCTTCCCATACCTTGATGACTGGCTTTTGGCTGCCCCATCCAGGGACCATCTCCTTCATACCCTGACACATACCTGCAGTCCATTCCAGTCCCTGGGCATCACTATCAGTCTGCCCAACTCTTTTCTAACCCCCTGTCAACACCTCCAGTACATTGGGGTGGTTCTGGACATGGCTCAGGGAATGGCTTTCTTGCCCCCAGAGTGGAGCATCTGATGGACCAGGCCCAAAGTCTGTACTCCTGCCGTTATGTTCTGGCAAGAGCCTTTCTGCAGCTTCTGGGTCTCACAGCTGTGGCCACTGCCATGGTACACTTTGCAAGATTACATATGCAGGTCCTTCAGTGGACCCTGCGGGTCCAGTGGGACCAATGCATGGATGACCTAGATCAGCCGGTTATGATCTCTGATCCAGTCCAGAGGGGTCTGGTATGGTGGCTGGAACCCAGCAATTTGCTTCGGGGAATCCCTTTCTGTATTCCTCCCCCTCAGCAGGTCCTAACAGCAGATGCCTCGCGTCTCAGATGGGGGGGGGGGGGCTCACCTGGGGATCCACCAAATATCCATGTCCCTCTGCACAGGCTTGCTCTCCCAAGAGCAGGACATGCTGGTCCATCCTAACCTCAGGTCTCTCCATCTATATGTGTGGTGGCTCCTGAGGACACAGCCATTGTTCGGTTCAGGGTGTCTTCCATAGTGTTGGATGTCCTGGTGGTGGCCAGGAAGCCCTCCTCCAGGGCCACTTACTCTATGAAGTGGAAGCACTTTGCCATTTGAGCGGCACTGCACCATTTGGATCCCTTTACCTGTCCAGTAGATCAGGTCCTGGAGAACCTTCTGTTCCTCTTAGACTCAGGTCTTCGGTACTCCTTCATTAAGGTGCACATCTCTGCCATCTCTGCATACCACGTACCTGTTCAGTGGCTCAACTTGATGTGTCTCATACTTTCTTAAAGGGCATTCTGCACTTAAAGCCCCAAATCCATGATCCTGTCCTGACTTGGGGCCTCAGTTTTGAGTTTGAAAAGCTTATGCTGCCTCCCTTCAAACTGGCCACATCTTGTGAGCTACTCTATTTGTAACGGAAAGCATTATTTTCAGTTGCTATTACTTCTTGAAAGATTTTCAAGCTTCAGCCCCTGATGTGTATGAAGCCTTATTTGATTTTCCACAAAGACAGGGTGCCTTTACGTACAAAGCCTAAGTTTCTTCCTAAGGCCTTACTTTGAATCAATCTATCCACCTGCCTGTTTATTTTCCAGAGCATTCCAATCAAGGGAGCCATTGCCCCATACTTTGGATGTGCAGAGAATTATGTGGTACTATACACACTGGACCAAAAACTCCAGGAAGTCTAATCAGTCATTTGTTTTGTTTGCCCCTGGGAAAGAGGGCTCCCAGGTGACCAAACAGTGCCTGTCTAAATGGTTAGCCAGTTGCACTGTCTTTTGCTACCGGAAGTACGGTAAGGAATTTCTAGACACGATTAAGGGCCATTCCACTAGGAGTATGGCCACTTTGGTTGCTTGTTTCTGTAATGTCTCAGCAGCTGACATTTGTGCTGCTGCTACCTAGAGCACTGTCCATACCTTCACAAAGCACAATCTAGACATCGCCTCTTGGCATACAGCCAACTTCATCTCAGCCATTCTGCAAGGCCTCCTTTCATAGGCCATTGGTTCTCACCTACCACCCATAAATTCAGTCTGTCATTGTCATAACTGCTTGGGATTCAGTCCTACCCATGATGGCCTGCTGCAAGAGATTCCTTCAAGTAAGACAGTACAGTTACATAAGAACTTATCATTATAGTAGATCTTTGAGAGGAGCTCTTGCAGCAGGCCATGCTTTCCTGCCCTCCTTCTACCTTCTCCTGTCTTTCTCTCCTCTTCCATGGGGTGCATTTTCTGCTTCCCTTTTTCCCAATGCTTTCAGGATACCTCAGAATCCTCATTGGCTCCTCCTAGCAGCATCCAGCTTTTAGCCTCTGGGGGAAAACAGAGGAGGGTATGGGGGCTGCCCACCTACATAGGACTGGCTGATGACAGAGGCTGATGTCGGAGGTGGGTGACCTCCCTCTAGTAGACTGCTAGCTAGAAAGTTTTCATGTGGTCCTAGTGCAAGGCAATTATAGTCCCATCAGTGATGGACAGTTGCAAGAGATCTTCTCGAAATTCTGTTAAGGTAAGTTCCTACATAATTGTACTTTACATTAAAACTAGGTTTCCAACAGCAGAGAAGCTACTGGAAGCAGTTGGCACTGTCATTCCCCTCAAATGATCTAGATATTTAGGTCTGAGACTGGTGTTTCTAGCCGGGAGCTAAACATGGGATCAGGCCAGAGAGAAACAGGGAATGGAAACTGTGAATTTATACTTATTGTTGCATTTACAATGCTGCTGCTTGCTTCTTCTGATGTAGCAATTGCATGTCTTCTTTTGTTAGAAACAGTAATCTGACAACACACTGAAAGCTTCTAGCATGGTATTGTTCACAACACAAAGGCTTTTAAAACGCATAGCTAATTACTTCTGTGCATATTCAGTTATTAATATGAACTGTACAGTGTCTTACTGCCCTGTAAACTAGCAATTCAAGCCATTGTTTCTAGTGACTCATCTCACACACTGCACATCCTACACTGCTATTAACTCTGTGTTTGTATTCTGCATGTTGCCAGCCTGTGGCTTGGTGCTTTTTGGATTAATCTGAATTATGCATAAGACTAACAAAATATGCAAACTTAGAGTAAACAATACCTACCTGCCTTAGACTTGTGCTTGGCATTATGTAGGAGGTGTTAAATTGAGTGCCACCAGAAAACTTTATTTTTATTAAACCTCATATGCATGAGTTTGAACACACCCTACTCCATTATTAGGCATTATAGATAAACTGTCTTGGAGTGTAGCTGTGCAGTTTAGTCATTATAATAATAGTAATAATGAATGAGCAATGACATATAAGATGTTCAAAATGAAACATACTGTTGCTGATTTCTCTCTCTTTGTAAGACAATATCAAACGAGGTTTGTTTTTTTTTTGGTAGAATTTGTTTGTTAAGGGTAACCCTTTAAAATGCAACATTTCATTTGTCAGAGAGGCTGCTTCTGCCTGTTCTACAGTATGGACCGAAGTATATGGAAGTTAAGTTACTTGCTTAAGGTCAGACCTGCAAAACAGCTGTGGTTTGATTCAAACCTTGGTCTCTTGGCTCCTAGTTTGGAGTTCTAAACACTTACTTATAATTCCATCTTAACACATAAGAGCCTAAATTAAAAAAAATATATATTTCTGGCTCAAAGGTAGTAAAGTAGTAATTGAGGCATCTAATAAAGCTTTATAAAAATGTATAAATGGGGTGTTTTGATTGGCTGATTGTGATCACATGATTACATTCAGATTAGCCTTACTGCAGGGTTAGGACATTGTGTTGTTTAAACGTGTTAGTTTTTTTTTTATTGCTTTGGGTTATTTTGTAAGCTCAATAACCCACTCCAATGTGTCATAAGCAACATATTACCTAATTTCCTGGGGATGAGAACAGTGTGTGTCATCATATCCTGCCTTATAAACTGACTTGGGGAGTGTAGTAAGATCTGTCTCATTACCCACGCTCCATTTCCGAGTTCCAGATGGGCAACCTTCTTGCTTTATCATCAGTTCACTACAGGGGCTGGCACACAACCACACAGTCTAGTAATGCAGTTCTTCAAGATAAACCAGCCACATACTGCAAAATTTAAGTTCCAAGCATTCTTGTTTTATTCAGGTCACCAAGGGATGCCCTCCAGACCAAGTCCAATGTTTCACCCTATATATGGGCTTCTTCACGGAAGAGGGTTTTTTTTTAGAACAAAATTTTTTTTTTTTCAAAAAGGCATAATATTCACAATTATTTACACACTGTATTATGACACTAATTTATTGTAATAATGCATGACCCACATGCATCTTCGATCACTATTTCTCAAAATCCTCCATATAATATAATATTATTATTCCAATTCATATAATTAACATCACCAAGTGAATAGTGAAACCATTTCATGCACATATTTGGCAATATATACACCATGAAGAATACTTTCATGCCTATTACTATTGCTATAGTAGTTTATGTTTGTGTTTGGGAGTGTCATCACATTCCTTATATTCATGCAAAAGTAATATATTTATTTAACATCATATAAGCATGCATTCTCAAGTAGTAAAATGCCATTGTGCTAATGTATAGTGATGTCCAGAATTCCAGTGAACATTTTCTGATTTTAGTTTTTGGAAAAGGTTTTGCAAAACAAAACAAAAAGTCAATTTCAGTGATAAAAATTAAAAGTTTTTGTTTATATGTGAGCATATGCTCACTGAGAATATCTTAATGGACATCACTGTAGTAGCTCCAGCATGTGTCATACCTCAACGGTTGCTCCGATGGAGGAAGACACCTGGAAGTGATAGCATCACCAGCTGTCGATGTCACAAGTGTCCCTACTGTGTCTGTGTGGCACTTCATGCACTCGTTTGCTTCAGATGCTGCAGAGTGGAGCTGACTGGTACATACTATCCAAAGCTACTATTTATTTTTTATTTTATTCCTGCGCTGATGGAGGAGTTGCCTGCTTATTGCATGGGGTGGGATAGCATAACGTGATTGCACAAGAAAAGATTGTGTGTTTTTAAATTACTATTTATGCTCCTCACCCTGCGTCTGGTCTCCACTCCTTCAGGAGACACATCACAGTATCCCCACTCCACAACCTTCCTGGTCCCCCGCCGAGTCCCCATGGAGCCTTGGCTATATCCCTCAGGTGGGTATAGGGCAGGGCAGCTGCACCCCAAGACATTCAACTTTCATCAGACTTCCAAAGTCACCAGGAAGGTGCAGGCAATCACGATCTCTGCACGGTGCTCTGTCATCTAGGAGACTGGATGCTGATTTTTCCCTTGTTCTGGGGGAGTGGTACATACCCAGATGTCATGGCATCACCACCAACATCACCACTCCCTGTCCCCAAGTAGTTTCTCTATGCTTGCCATGCCCCCGTCTTCTGCCAGAGGCCAGTCAAGCACCAAGCATGGACCCCCCTCTCTCCTGGGAGAGGAGAGCTGTCCATCGGATGGTCAATCCTCTCCCTTCCCTGCCGACCCCTAGTGGCCCGGGCTTGTTCCTGAACCTGGGTCACTGGTACGGTGTGAGGTGTGGCATCCAGCACCTCAACCCTCAGCACCACCAGGCCGGCAAAAAGATTGTTTTTTGAAGTACATATTATTATGTATATGTACACAGGGAGTCGCAAGCCTGGCTGACTGTGTCAAGGGGTGGTGATTGAATAAGGAGATATTGTGATTGTATTAGCCTCTGTTTCATTCCTCAGCAGTGCCAGGGCATACATACCTATCTGTTGCTGCTCTACCATCTCCCTGTCCTGCTTCTGGTGTGATGTCCCACTGCCACAGAAAATATGATGTCCTGCTGCAGAATGTAGGTCCACTTTGCTGCAATGAGCACGGGGTCCTGCCACAGGGTAAATTTCCAATACTGTTGCTTGCCAACATTCTACTGAAGAAACAGTCTCTTGCCTTCAAAGTCAGCTAATGGTCTTTTTAGCAGCTAAAATATACAGTTATGCTAATGCATGAATACACAGCCAACAACTGGGTGGGGGGAATGGAGAGAAGAATCATCAAAGCCAAGATCAAAGCCAACGGGAGAGACAATTTGCTAAACTGCTTGGCTAGATCATGCCAGAATGAATGAAGTGCAGGGCAAAACCAGAAAACATGAGAGTGGGTAGCCACAGCCTGGCCACAGCTGCACCAGCATCTGCCACATTCAGGCAACAAGAGCTGTGCCAGGACTGGTGGGGTCCAAAAAAAACCCACGCCAGCATTTCCTAGCAAACTCTCTCCATTTCGTGGAGGATGTAAATTTTAGTGCTGGAAAAGCCAGGTGTATCCTGGTTTCATAGGAAACCTCCATTTCCAGTTCCATATTCCATCTTGTCAGAACAGTTCTAGTGAAATCCCCTAAGAGGTCCTGCAGTCCCTTATAAAAAAATGCCTATCAAGTGGCCCCAAGCTGAGCCTTGTAAGGCTCCAGTGATAAGAGTAAGGAACAAAGGAGCTAGATTTGGGAATTTAGATCTCTCCTTTGGCATATGCAGCAAATATGTACAGATTGGCAGGTAGTGAAAGTGTCGCCTCCCTGTAAGACCAAACTGAGTCTGTAAATGTTCAAAAGAAACCACTCCTTGCATACCTAAAAAATGGAGCACACAGGAAAGATCAGAAAGGGTGGTGGATGCATGGAACAGCCTCCCAGTGGAGGCTGTAGAGGCTAAAACAATTGGTGAGTTCAAGAATGCATGGCATAGACAGAAGGCAACCATAGTGGTAGGAAAGAAAGGGTAAGCTGTTGATCATTTAGGATCTGGAGTCTAAGTAGGTAGGGAAATGGGCAGACTAGGTAGGCCAGGTGGTCCTTATCTGCCGTCAAAAATCTATGTTTCTACATCTCTAATCGGAAAATGTGTGGTTAGTTTGTGAGGGAAGAAACTCAGTATTGAACGCCAACATTCTGCAAAAGTAAAAAAACTACGGACAGCCATGGAAGATTTTGAAGTTGGAACCAAACTGAAAAATTATTTGCATAAATGAGGTAAGATCTGCAAAGTGTGGGTGTCACGGTCTGGCAGGAGGAGAAAAGAGAAACCGGCCTGTATCATATAAGTCATTAAGAAGAAATTTCAATTGTTTTCAAGAAGGGTACATATGCAAATGGAGCCAACTTCATTAATGCATCAGTTAGGGTTCCAGTGACAAAAGTTTGGAAATGTGATGTTAGGGTCCAACCCTAACACCCCACCCCACCCTGCACACAGCAAGAGGCATGGGGGAGGGGTGTCATGGAGTTGTCAGCCCTAACGCTCACCCCCATTCCATGAGTAAATAAGCTGAGATGGGTACAGTATAGGAGAATGGGGTGAGCATTAGGGCTGACAACCTCAAGCCACACACCCCACGCCTCTTGCTGCCTGCAGGGTGGGGGTGGGGTGTTAAGGTTGGAAGCCCTAATGCCATATTTCCACACTTTTAACGCTGGAACTCTAACTGATGCATTAATGATGTTTTTGCCAAGAATTTCCTTACTTTTTAAGATAGCATAATCGTAACCTTATTTGCTTATGTGGGAGCGCAGAGCCCTCCTATCCAGCAATAATTTTTGAGAGATTATCTCCCATCAGTCCATAATCATATATGCATTTGCATATGGGAGTGCTGGTTCCTCTGGGCCCTGTGGTCCCATCCATCCATATTTCTTAAGATAGTGCAGTGGTATCCTTCTTTGCCTGTGGGGGCCCTGCACTCCATCCCATAGTGTGCAGCACCAAAAATACCTTACATTGCAAAGTTATCCTATAGAAAACACAGCAAAATGTGAAACTTGTGTAACTAGACACCAAATTAATATATTTCCACAAAACAAGCAAAAGGCACATCGGTGGAACAAGGCCTTTGTACCCTGAAAATGTCTGAGCAAAATTGAAAACTGTTTCTTCACAGCATAGTGACAAAGAAATGACTGTCTAAACCTAACATTACAGTGTTATCCTATGGGAAATAAAGCAACATTCAAACCCACAGAACTCCAAAGAAAAGTATTTTTTTTTCACCACACCATCAAAAGGCACATCTGTGGGCAAAGCCTTTTCACCAAACCATCAAAAGGCACATCTGTGGGCAAAGCCCTTTGTACCCTGGAAATTTCAGGCCATTGTCCCAAACCGTTAGTTAACTGTGAAGTGACAAAGAAAATGCAGTCTAAAAGATCCTCTTTTGCAAATTGTGAAAAAAGATCATTTTTCGTACTTCTTTAATTACAGTGTGTGGAAAAGGATCACGAAAAAGGATCTTTTTTCGTGACTTGCAACAAAGGATTTAGCCACTTTAAAGAAACACATTCCCAGGCACAGAATCCAAAAACTGACCCCAGAATTTAGGTCTACGGCCCCCGATTAGGTAAAGACAACTGTTGCCACATTTCAAATTCAGGTATTTTTTTTACTTTTTACATTTTTTTGCCACCACTAACTGAAAACATGATGGTGGCAGCGCGGCAAAGGATTCTACATTTGTGACAAAGGATTCTGTGTTTGCGGCAAAGGATTCTGCATTTACGATAAAGAATCCTTTGTTGTGTGGAACATCCATCTGGTCCCATAGGAAATAACAGGAAACTGAAATGTAATAACTTTTGAACAGATTAATATTTTTTCACCAAACCTTCAAAAGGCGCCACTGTGACCCAAGACCTATATACCCTAAATATTTCAGACCAAAATTCCACAGTTGTCACGCAGCAGTGTGACAAAGAATTATAACAAATATGTATATACATATATATATATATATATACTAGAGGCAAAAAACTTTGTTTAATACATTAGATAGGGTTGTTCCACAGTGACAAAAGCAAAGAAATTCAGTGTCAAGGTTGAAAGCCCCCCTTGGAGCCCACACCCCCAACCGGCACTGGGGTGCGCATTGGAGTCACCGACCCTAACTCTCACCCCATCACATGTGTGAAGAAGCAGAGGTATAGGAGAATAGGGTGAGAGTTAGGACCAACAACCCCAATGCACATCCCGATGCCAGTTGGGGGTGTGGGCGGGGCATCCAAGGGGTGCTTTCAACCCTAACACCGAATTTCCTCGCTTTTGTCGCTGTGGAACAACCCTAACTAATTCATTAAATGGAGTTTTTTGCCTCTAATTTCCCTTCTTTTTGAGAATGATGACGAGAAATAGTGAATGTAATGCAGCGGCGGGAACGCAGGGACCACCACGTGATGTCTTGTGACATAGTAACAGGAACAGCAATGCAAACAGAAGCGCGAACAGTGGCGCACATGGTAACGCAAGTGCGAATGAGAACGCAAAGGGTAACGCACACGGTGGCATAGACAGTAACGCAAAGGGGGATATAAACACAAGTGGAAACAGTAACTGTAAGAGTAACGGAAGTGCATACCTTGTGTTTTCCAAACAGGTGCATACAGAAACACAGTGTGTACAAAGAATGTATGCATTATAATAGGGATTGAAGCGTAAAACGAGCATTGAAAGTACTTAATTGGTAATATCTCAGCAAATGCATGATGTAGAAAAAAAATTTTAATTTCACAGAAATCATTATTTTCCTGGCTACCGTTTTGTATTCATAGCCCAAAAGGTATCTCGCACCATTTTCAAGATACAAGCCCCGAAAGGCACGGCGTACGCCACCATGTTAGTCTATGGTAAAAAACACCAATTTCGTAGTACTGTAACTTTGCAGCCATGCAATATTTTTTCACCAAACCAGCGAAAGGCACATCCGTGAGATGTTGGCTACCTTCCCTCCACATTTCAGCCCAAAAGACTGAATGGTTCTTTTGCAGCAGGGTGACGAAGAACTCCTGTCATTTTGGCCATAGTCTGGAAAAGTACTGTCGAACTTTGCGAAACCACTTTTTCCAGAAATTTGAAAAACATATTTCTGGGGTGTTTTACCCCAAAATAAAGACATGGCTAGCATCCTCAGGCTCCAACTAGGTGAATACAAAAAGAATTAGGTTGCTAGAGAGTCCAAATTTAAATGGCAAGCATTTTTCTGATCACCAACTGAAAACAAAATGGCAGATTTGCGAAAGTAAAAGGGCCATTTGAGAAAGTAAAAACTGCATTTGCGACACTTTCTAACTTTTTGTTAACTTTCCCATTGACATAATGGGAACTTGTTTTTTGAATAACTTTTGAACCGTTCAATATTTTTTCACAAAATCTTCAAAAGGTACATCGGGGACCCCAGTCGCATGGTCCCTGAAGTTTTCAGACCAGTCGCGAAAACCATGCGACCTGTAGGTGACAGCAAAGAAATCGCAAAAAAGCATAATTGCGCAATTGGTTGTTGCTTAATGACTCCACAGCCGTATATCCAACCGGTACGAAACTTGGCAGATCCCAAGATCTACCATGCCCAATTGCGCATACCAAATTTCAGGCAAATCTGTTGAACGGTGGCAAAGTTATTAAGGTGCAAAATTTGACCCTTTAACCTTAAAAGTGCTACTCTACCATAACATATGTATATATATATATTAGTTGCAAAAAAACTCTGTTAATGCATCAGTCAGGATTAAAGTGACAAAAGTAGGGAAAGGTGGTGTTATGGTTTTCAACTCTAACACCATACCCCTACCCTGCACACACCAACAGGCATCAGGGGTGTGTCTTGGGGTGGTCAGCCCTAACGCTCACCCCATTCCATAAGTAAATTAGCTGAGATGTGTACAGCATAGGAGAATGGGGTAAGCGTCAAGATGAAGACTCAGAAAGTGCAGGCAAAGAGAGTTTAAGAAGAAAAGCAGAATAGCATCTCTGTCAGCTGCAGAGGATTTTTATAAAGATTCTGATAGTAATCTCTAAGGAGTGACTGTAATTTACCAGAATCATGTGTAGAGAGGCCTGTAGCTAGGTCTCAAAGACTGAGCAGTCCTGCGATGGGCCTGAAGCAGTCTGGCAAGTAAACAAGCCCCTACCCCCCCTTCATAATGAGATTGTTTGAGACAATGCATAGCCTGCATGACATTTTCATCCAACAGTTTCTGGAGCTCCTGCTTCACTATTTTAATCCGATCTGCTATTACCCGGTCTCCCTGAGAGTACAACTGCTGAAGAGTGCAAAGTTGATCCTGAAGGAAGTCAAATTTCTCCTTCTGCCTCCGTCGTTTGACTGAGGCACTGGAGATAATATCTCCCCTAATAACTGTTTTCAAAATGTCCCACATAATGGGAGTCTGTCTCACCTCTACCATATTTTCTGAGAGGATTTGAGGAATGTGATCCTGTTCAAAATGAGGGATCTTTAAGGAGAGAAGTGTTAAGCCTCTAAAATGATGACTTCCTTTGTTTGCCTCAATCTAATTTAAGAAGAAGTGAATCATGATTGGAAAGAATCTAAGAGGATAGATGACGTTCTAAATGGCTGAAAAGTGCTCACAAGAGGTGCAGAAATAATCCAGGTGGCCATATCTGCTGTGCCTATGGAAGAAATGGGAGTATTCTTGTGTTGTAGAAAAAAAAACTGCCATATGTTGATAAATACAAGTTAGGCAAAATTTGTGCATAAATATATTTGAGCTGCAGAAGCCCAATACCAAGATGGTTTGGTGTGTCTATATCAATCACCATAGTGATGTTGAAACCACCTCCCAAAATGAACTGGCACTCTAGGAGGTCCAAATGTTTACTTAGAAATTGTCGAAATACCCCATCTAAGAATTGGGATGGAAGTAAATACTGGCCAAGGTAACTTATGGGTTATAAGAGTGCCCTGCAGAAGAACAAATCATCAATAAGAATCCTCATATTCTTGTAAGAGAAAAAAGGATGTGGTGGCCGGGATAAGAATGACAGCGCCACATCTCCTACCAGTATGATAAGAGGAAGAGTAGACTGTATAGTTACCCGCAGGACAATTTTTTATGCTCTGCAGGGATAAGCTGCATTTCCTGGAGATAGATAATATCCACTGGGTACCACTATTACGTCTCGAAACATTTTGCCCACTTAACCCGGTTATTAAGCTCATTAATGTTTTGGGAGAACACTGTAACTTGGGATGAGTTCATAGGATTGCTGTCTGAGAAGCAGTACTTAATAATCATGTACCCAGCAGTCTCTCAGTATAGACGGTCCTAGGGGAAGAAGGACCCCCCACCTGAAGCCCATCCCACATGACCAAACACAGCACAGCTTCTGGATTGGGCAGAGGACCGTACAACAGGCCGTAAAACTGTGTACCCCCCAGCCAACAAGACCAGCTGTTGAAATAATCAGCTTGAAGCATGTGAAAGTCTCAGAAGTTTCAAACTTTTAACAAATAAAACTCAACAATTAAGCTGAAACCACGCCCAGTGGGGACGGTGGCCTCAACAGTAGGGCAACCAATTTCCCAAGGGGCAGAAAAGCCTCCCAGCAACTTGAGAGAGCATAAAACATTTTACAATACAGCTTCCAAGGGAGAAGTGGGATAACAAACCCACCCTAATTGCTGCAAGTGTCTAAGTACTGATGAATAAGTGACACTCAAGCTGGAGGATAAACCAGGCAACAGAGGGCACCAGGCCTCCAAGGGGATTTATCCCCTAGGGAAAAGGAATGCAAGCCCAAGTGGTAATGCAGAGGTAAAGACATCAAGACGAACAGTAGCCATCTATGGTCAGCATCTCCCTTCTGCCTGGGGGAGAGAAGCAAATAAGGACTCGTGGAGATGGGCAACATGGGACAGAAACAAGCATTTCAGGATGGACCAAGGGTCATAGTTAATAAATAGGCCAGAAATGGAGGGGGACTGAACCCATGTACTGGGGAGCTATATAATAAGTGAGGCAGGGGGTTGGGAGAAAAACAGAAGAAGCAACAGGGCTACAACCCTGGATGATGTGGATGCCACAGATCACATAGAGAACTCTCAGGATACATGAAAGTTATACCCTATATTACCACTGCAGAGTAAAATCGAAGAATATTAGCTAAGAACATAAACTCATTAGCCCTCATTATGATCCCCCCCCACCATCCCTCTTCCTTAGTCTTACAATGCAAAACAATTCCACATTTTCAGAACAAAATTAAACAAGAAACAGTGGAACTGCCAACAGAAGGCAAGCCCACCATGTAAGTGATAGGCACTGTGAAAATGTCTTAAGGGGTCTGGGGGAGAAAAAATGATAGGTATTCACACAGTCAACAGAAACTCTCACAGTCTCTTAAGTGAAGTGGCACTTTCAGAGTAAAGCTGTCTCTCTTCCATCCAGGAAAGTACTATTCATACCACTATGGGAAATGTACAGTGTTGCCAGTTTGTAGGAACCAGCTAAAGTCCAACTGAGGCAGAGGAGCAATGCACTGAGTCCCAAACTGTGGAAGAAAAATTTCATACAGGGTTCCATGGGGTTGCTGGCGGAGATGGGAAAGGGGGACCTTGAAAAGCAAATTAAACACATTGCCCTATAAATGGGGCATGTACTGGGAGGTACCCGTGGTCATAGAACATGGGGTTGGGGTTTGAGAAATGCAACCCTTTTCCACTGTCTGGAGGAGATGGAGGATGTACCTCAGCCTGTAGGAAGCTGTACCAAGTACTGCAGCCTAAACAAAACTGGCTGAAGAGCAGAGCATACCCAGCTTCCCAGGCATCACTGCCTTGAGGAACCAGGAGAAACAGTTGTCTGGCTGCAGTGCCAAACCTAGGTCTGCATGATGATATATAACAGTAAAGGTTAGGCCAGGAGAGTCAGGCCGCAGCAACCATCGCCCCACACCATCAGACTTGCGTGCAGTCAGGCCCCTCAAAACTCACCCCATACTGGTATTACAACAAAAAAGGATATAGATTGCAGTAATTATCAAGTGGGAGTCTGTGTGTGTTGTAAGCACTCAAAATCTTTGAGCCTACTGCACCTTTGGATGCATGTGATCTCTGTTATCCCTTTCTGTAACCACGAAGCATTGTGTAAAACCTCACCATTAACCATTATATTAGGATGTTTCCATAATGGTTGGAACACTGACTTGCTTAGGTTCATCTTTAGGGAAACAAAACTGGACACAATTGCCCAACAGAATCAATATTTTTAACTGTTTTTTTGTGTGTGTAAATAACAATGAATTAAGCTTGCAACCCATTTCCTTTACCGCCTAGCACTCAAGCAAACCCCATTCTGTAGGTATATCTTCTGTGCTATCTAAAACAAAACCGCTCCATTGGACGAAAGAGGTGTGCAAGATATACAATGCAGAAGAAGCAAAACAAATATCCGCACCACACGACGCTGAACCATAAAGGCAACTTTATTATAAATTTAAAAAAAGCGCCAAACACCAGCACCAGCCCTGCTAAACCTCTACCGGTTTCGCAACATATGCGTCATCAGGAGGCTCATACTACTCACAAGGTGGACCATTAAATACATGATGATTTAAAGTGACAATGCTCACTAAATATAAAACACATAATACATAGTTACAAAATATAATACAATATATACACAAGGTCCACATTTCACCACAATACGAATAAAGGAACATGTGGCATCACAAAAAATATGTATGCATGTCAATAATATTACTTATTCTTTCCCATGCTTTTCGGAAATGGAATAACTTGGCAAACTGTTTTTTGCAAAAAAGAACCTATGGAGACATAAAAGAAAAACATTGCATCAAGAGAAAGAAAAAATTGCATCATCAAAAAAAAAACATATATATATATGTATCAAACAGAATAAATCAAAACCATATGTACAATATATATCTACATGATATCAAACATATATCAAATGTCACTTTCTTTTTATACATGGCATCAATTCAATACGGTCATTTAGGCCAGGTGGTTTTAATGCTCCTAAGGTGAAAATCCAAAAGGACTCCCTACATAACAGCTTAGCATTTAGATCACCACCTCTAGGTCCTATTTTCACTTTTTCAAGAGCACAAAATTTAAAGACATGGTGACCATTGTTGTTCACAAGCAAATGGCTAGCCAAAGCATTCTTTTTATCTCCCTCCCTTATGGACCTAAGATGTTCCCCTATTCGTACCTTGAAAGGTCGAATTGTCTTCCCCACTTAAAAGGCACCACATTCACATGTGGCCAAGTAAACCACTTGTTCACTACTGCAATTAAAAAAAGAACTCATTTTAAAAGACTTTTTACTGTTGCATGTAGTGAAAGTGTCAGTTCTCAGAATGTGTGGGCAGAACTTACAATTACCACACCTAAAATTCCCCATAGGGAGGGGGGGCAGCCAAGTATTCACTTCTATATTAGTATCCGTAGGCCTATAAAAACTATGAACCAATCTATCCTTTAAACTGCAGCCCCTACGGTATACCATCCTTGGTTTTAATTTTGTAACCTCCAACAGACCAGGTTCATTTTCCAAAATATGCCAGTTCTTATTAATTATTTGTTGCATTTCATTGGTGTGTCTTGTATAGGCGGTCACAAAATATCTTCTGTGCTCATGTTCTCCCCCTTTAGAAGCTATTTTGACATTTGTGAAAAAAAAAACAATTTCTTTTTCAATGTTAGAGGGCAAGGTCTAGCAAGAAAAGATCAGACATGATGGGAGTGGTGCAATGCGGTGGGTGGCAGTCTTAGGCAGACCTTCTGGAGACTGTGGTGCTGCCCCATCTGCAGGCACCTCTCGGGGCTGAGGGAAGAGGTTGCCAGACTAAAGGCCGAGTTGGCCTTCGTCAGGAGAACCAACTCCCCCACTCAGGGACCACCAAGTCCTCCTCTGCTTCCTCAGAGGATGCCGGGAAGGAGGAGCAGATGGACAACAGTGGGCTCAGGGAGGGTTAGGGTGGTGAGGCAAAGGCACATCCATATTCCCATACCACTATGGAATTCCTATGCCACACTGGCAGGCTGGGACTGTCCCACAGAGGTACCTGAGGTAGTGGCTGGCACAGATGTGGAGGTCCTCCAGAGTGGAGACCTCAAGGGGGGCGTAGCAGTGAACCCCAGAGGAGGAGAAGGAAGCAACTCCTGGTGGTGGACTCCATTGCCCAAGGAGTAGAGTTGGGGACAGGTAGCAGGGTGGAGCAGGAGGTAAAATGCATGCTGGGAAGCACGACTCAAAGGGGTGGTGAGCAGATCCTGAGGATCACTAGGGTGGCAGCAAGGAGGGGGGCGCTGGATGTCACTGTCCATCTGGGGACAAATAACCTGGCTAGGGAGGATGCAGGGATAGAGAGCATGCAGGAGGAGTTCAGTGAATTGGGGAGGGGCCTTGGGCAGGTGGCAAGCTCTGTGACCTTCTAGGAGGTGCTGCCTATCCATGGCATGGGGGAGGCTAGGAATCTCCACACCAGGGACTTCCACACATGGTTGGGGAACTGGTGCAGAGAGTAGGGTTATGGCTTCATTGGGAACTGGGGACCCATCTGGAGGGATATGGGCCTGTACTGGGGTAATGGCCTGCACCTGTTCAGGCAGGGGACTAATGTCCTTAGTGAGTGGTTTAGATATTTCATTGGCAAACATTTAAACTAGCCAAGGGGGGTGGTGGGAGGAAGCAGGAGGAATCAAACTGCCCACCCCCTCAGGTTTAAGTAGTCAGTATGGAAAACCCTCAGGTTGGGGAATCAATAATAGTAAATAAACTGAGAAAAGTTACAATGTTAGAAACAAACTCTGGCCAGAGTCAACTGGGCTGCAGCTGAGGAATTTGGGGTAAAAATATTGTATATTATCAAAGTTCAAGTGTACATTTGCAAAATGTAAGGCTCATAAATGTGTTACACCAAATTTTCAACATAACCTTGTTATGACCCTGCCTCATGAAGACGGGCAGACAAAATGTTCAACTCCTGGCTTAAAGGTGTTTTTGCACAGGGATTGCGAAATCAACTTTTGGAAAGCAAAAACACATTTTGGGCAGAGTTGAAAAATGACAGCTGTCACATTCATGAGGTGCTGTACAAAAATGGCTATTTTGAAAATTTGGGGTAAAAACATTGAATATTACCAAAGTTACGAGCCTGTGTTTGCAAAAATTAATATAGGCTCATAACTTTTTTGTTTTTTAATGATTTTACACCAAATTTCCAACATAGCCTTCTTATGACCCCACCTCATTAACAAGGGCAGAAAACATTTTCAACTCCTGGCCAAACGTGGTTTTGTGTAGGAACAGTGAAATCACCTTTTGGGATGTGAAAAAACATATTGGCCAGGATTTGAAAAATGACAGCTGTCACATTCATGAGGTGCTGTAAAGATATGACTGTGTTGCAAATTTGGGATAAATATATTGAAAAGTACCAAAGTTATGAGCCAGCATTCACAAAATTCTATGTGGGCGCATAACTTGGTTGTTTCTTAATATTTTCGTACCAAATTTTCAACATAGCCTTCTTGTGATCTCACCTCATGAACAAGGGTAGAAAACATTTTCAACTGGTGCCCAAAAGGTGATTTTGTGCAGGGACCACAAAATCTCCTTTCAGGATGTATAAAAACATTTTGGACAGGATTTGAAAAATGACAGCTTTCATAGTCACGAGGGGCTGTAAAGATATTGCTATGTTGTAAATTTGGGGTAAAAATATTGAAAAAGTATCAAAGTTATGAGCCTGCATTCGCAAAATTCAATGTAGGCTCATAACTTTCTTGTTCTTCAATATTTTTACACTAAATTTTCAACATAGCCTTCTTATGACCCCACCTCATGAACAAGGGTAGAGAAAATGTTCAACTCCTGCCTGAAAAGTGATTTCATTCAGTGACCACAAAATCACCTTTCGGGGCAGATCTGACTAACGACATTGACACTGTTCATGAGGTTGGGGTCCCAAAGAAGGCATGCTGAAAATCTGGGCCAAAAATATCTAAAAATGTCCATGTCATGGCACTAAGTTCAAAACCCTATTGAAATACATTGAATTGCATACCTATGTCTTCAGTTTGTGGTCCGGCTTTGAAGAGTGAAGATGCAGCTGTGGTCCAGACAGGATTATGGTGTTGGATCCCCAATGGGTAAGTAAGGGCTTGGAGGGGTGGTGGATGCTGAGTGGAAGGGGCCGGTGGGAGGTAAGGAATGGCCACAAAAGACATTGATAGACCATTTTTTTTTACAGGTAAAAAAAAAAGAGGAAGACTGATGATCCCCGATCACGAAATTGGGGGATTGGGCACCCCCAGTGTCACAGTCATGAGGGGAAGACATCGATGGACCATTTTTTTTTAAAGTAAAAAATAAAAAACAAACAAAAGAATAACAATCCCCGATTGTGACACTGGGGGACTGGGCAGCCCCAGTGTAACAAAAAAGATGGACGGTCCCCGATTGTGACACTAGGGAATTGGGCACCCCCAGTGTCACAGTTATGTTTCTGTGGGGGGGGGGGCTGCTGAGAGGGAGGGTCAGGTGGGGGGAATTATGATAATATGAAATATATAAATAAATACTTGATGCAGTCATGGCGGAACATGACCCGCTCCGCCATGACCAGGATGGATGCCACATGCTACTGCACATGCACGACTGCTAGCACATGCACAGTAGAGTGCAGCAGCCATCTTGGACATGACAGAATGTGCCATGACCACTGGTACTGTGAAACAGTGCAGTGATACAGTCGGTAGGGACAACATGGGCAGACTGCTTCACAGACGTGGAGGTGACTGTGATGCAAGTCCAACATGTTGTTCATTTGGAAGGAATGAGGATTCCTTTTTCTGATGATCATAAAAGGTCTGCAGGGCTCCGCCCACTGCAGCCCTAAAAAGGAGAGAAGGGATTAATGGTGGGGAAGGGGTAAAGAAGGTAAGCATAAGGTCAGAATGGGGGATGACAGGAAGGGTAGCAACAAAACATGGAAGTGTTAGGCCTGGTCCCCTAACCTATATTGAAAACCTACAGTATACCCCTGAAAGCATTCATAATCATGGCTCCAATATGAGCTATAATCAGTACTAATCTATTAGGGCATAGGTATATAAGAGTAAGGTATCAAGGACAATCTATAAGATTATTGTTATGATTCATTGGAAAGATATGTACAATGTACTAATACTGTATTACTGTGTTCTGATTCTAATACATATTCTGATCTTCTCAGAAGTCTTATGTATGTCTACACTGCCACCACACTTGTTTTCTACAATTTGGGAGAACCCTTTGTATTCACAATTTTAGCTAACCTTACTGCAAATGTATACTGTATCTCTGGTACCGAGAAGCCACCTAGCATTTTAGCCAATAAGGCTTATTTGTACATCTAATGGGTATAATTCGAATGTGTTGCTATAGTAATTATCTACATAGAAACATAGAAACACAGAAGTTGACGGCAGATAAAGACTGCAAGGCCCATCCAGTCTGCCCATTTCTTTTTCTATCTTATGAATGTGCCATCGGCCTTTGTTGTCAATGGCCTATCTAGTTCTACTCACCTGTATTGCTCCCTTATGCCTATCCCATGCATGTTTGAAGCCCTGCTCTGTATTCATATCCACCACTTCCTGAAGTAGGCCATTCCATACATCCACCACCCTTTCTGTGAAAAAGAACTTCCTCACATTATCCCTTAATCAGCCTCCCTCTAATCTCATGTTGTGTCCTCTTGTCCTGCTATTTTTCTTATACTGCAACATGTTAGACTCTTTCACCTTGTTAATACGCTTAAGGTGTCTGAATGTTTCGATCACATCACCTCTCTCCCTCCTTTACTCTAGGGTACACATATTGAGCTCCGTTAATCTGTTCTCATATGTTTTCTGATGCAGTACCTGCACTATTGTGGTTGCCCTTCTCTCTACTGCCTCAATTTGGTTAATATCCTTGCGAAGATGTGGCCTCCAGTACTGCACGCAGTACTCCAGAAGGGGCCTAACCAGTGTCATGTAAAGAGGGATTATTACCTCCCTCTTATGACTTGTGATACCCCTACTAATACACCTCAACATTCCCCTAGCCTTACCTACTGCTTTAGTGGTCTGCTTGTATGATTTCAGGTCATCTGTGATGATGATGCCCAAGTCTCTTTCTTCCCTTGTGACTGCCAGCAACTCCCCTCCCAGCCTATAGGTGGCTTCAGGGTTTCTCTTCCGTATGTGCATGATCTTGCACTTCTTTGCATTAAACCCCAGTTGCCACTCTTCCGACCGTTTTGCCAGTTCATCCAGATCTCTTCTCATTCTGCCCACCCCATCTGAATCATCTACTCTGTTGCAGATCTTGGTGTCATCTGCAAACAGAAAAACCTTACCCTCCAGTCCATCTGCAATGTCAGTGATGAAAATATTGAAGAGGACTGGCCCCAGGACTGATCCCTGAGGTACCCCACTTGTGACTTGCATCTCTTCTGACTGTATACTGTTTACCACCACTCTCTGTTTTCTGCCTGTCAACCAGTTTGCCACCCAGTTGATCAACTTCTGACCCACCCCGAGCCTACCCAGCTTATTAATCAATTTTCTATGTGGAGCAGTATCGAAAGCTTTGCTGAAGTCAAGGTAGGCAACATCAACTGCTCCCTCTTGGCCCACCACTCTGGTTACCCATACAAAGAAATCTATGAGATTAGTTGGACAGGACCTTCCTGTTGTAAACCCATGCTGTCTTGGATCCTGTGCTCCTATGGATTCCAGGTGTTGCACTATCCTTTCCTTAAGGAGTGCCTCCATAATCTTGCCCACTAATGAGGTAAGACTGACTGGTCTGTAGTTCCCTACCTCCTCCCTGCTACCACTCTTGTGGAGTGGGATCACATGAGCCCTTCTCCATTCTTCTGGGACCTCTCCTGTGCTCAGAGACTCACAAAACAGTTCTGATAATGGCTCTGCTTGTTCAACCCTTTGCTTCTTTTTAGTACCCTAGGATGTATGCCATCAGATCCCATTGCCTTGTCCACCCTGAGCTTATCAAGCTCTTGTATGACCCTTTCTTTTGTGAAGGGACTAGTGCTTACCTCCCTCCCCTGTGTCCACAGTGCTGAGCTGTGGGCCCTGCCCTACCTTCTCTTCAGTAAATACTTAGCAGAAGTATCTATTTAGGATAGATGCTTTTACATGGTCCTCATCCTCACATGCCCCCTTATCCCCTTTAATCTTAGCAATACCTCCTCTGGACTGTCTCCTTTCACTAATGTATCTATAGAAAGTCTTGTCACCTTATTTTACTGTTTGTGCTAGTGTTTCCTTGGTTTGGGCCTTTACCTGCCTTACTGCCTTCTCTGCTTCCCTTACGGAAGTTTGGTATGCCTCCCTATCTTCATCCTGCTGTGTTCCCTTATATTTGCCGAAGGCCAGCCTTTTGGCTCTGACCTTTTCTGGTACTGTTTTTGAGAACCAAAGTGGTTTCCTTCTTCTTTTGCACTTCCTTTTCTCTCTAATGCAATGGGATGCTGCTTCAAGTATTGCATCCTTAATACTTGCCCACTTTGCCTGTACCCACTCACCTGTATTTCTTTTTGCCAGGGTTAACTGAACTCTGCTGCCCATCTTTATCAAAGTCAGCTCCTCTGAAGTCCCATATTTTTGCCTTGGAATGGGATGATTTAGTTCTAGTGGCCAAATTGAACCATACCATGTGATGGTCACTGGTCCCCAGGTGATCTTCCACCTGGAGATCTGTGATCCTTTCCCTGTTAGTCAGTACCAGATATAGGACAGCCTTCTCTCTTGTGGGTTGTTGTACCAGTTGTTTGAGGCCCTCCCCCTGCAGGGAATCCACTAGGTGTCTAGTTCTGGTAGATGTTCCTGCGGGTATTGATCAATCTGTATCTGGCATGTTGAAGTCTCCCATTATCAGAACCTCCCCTTTAGCTGTCATGTTTTGTATATCTTCTAACAGTAATGTGTCTATGTCCTCCCCCTGGTCTGGAGGCCTGTAGACAACCCCAGTTCATATGGCTGTCCCATTTCCTGTTTCCAGGGTGACCCACAGTTCTTCTGGCTCCTTATGGTATTCTGAATTTCTGTAGCTTTGATATTTTCATTGACATAAAGGCCACTCCACCCCCTCTTTTTGCACCTCAGTCTCTTCTGAACAGTATATAGCCAGGTACTGAAGTCTCCCAAGTGTGGTTACTGGTAAACCATGTCTCGCTAATGGCTACTATGTCCAGTTTAACCTCTGTCATTATTGCCTGCAGGTCTGGGATCTTGTTTCCCAGACTGCAAGCATCTGTGTACATGATTTTCCATTGGCCAGATTTCGGTGTGTTAGTTGTTCGGTGAGGTCTGGCATTTTCCCTGTGTGTTGTATGGGGAGCCGGACCTTTTTCCTTACCTGGTCATGCAAATGAACTACAAACATGCTGAACTCCTGTTTAACCACTAGCTGAGGGGGAAGGGGTGATCTTCCCATTCAATGTATCGGGTGCTGCACCCCTCTCACCATTTGCTAGTTTAAATATTCTGCAAAGACGTCAAACTTCTGCCTCAATGCACTGACTCCCTCCTTAGTCAGATGCAGTCCATCAAATTTAAAGAACTTTCGCTCCAAAAACTATTGCCAGTTCCCTACAAATTTGTGCCTTTTCCTGGCACCAGCCCTTGAGCCACATGTTTAGCTCCCCTATCTCCCTTTCTCTGACCTTCCATCCATCTGCACCCTCTCCCAGACTGGCAGGCTCTCAGAAAAGGAGATGCTGGATGAAATGGATGATAGTTTATCACCCAGCCTGGTCAGGTGTTTCTTGGTCTCCACAACTGACCAGCTGGCGAGATGTTAGTCCCTATGTGTACCAGGACATCAATGTTTTCTCCTGCACAATTTTAGCAATACTGTCAGTGTCTCTCCAGCTGATGTACCTGGGAGACATCTCACCATTACCCCTGGCTGGAGATAGGTATCAACCCCCTGAATCATGCAGTCTCCTATGATCAGAAGTTTTTTGGATTTCCTTTTTGCTTTTTTTGTTTTGGTTCCTGATTTGGGTGAGTTTTGTTGTGCTAGCTCCTGTGCTGCAGTGTCCTGCTCTGCAGTGTCTTCTATCCCTTTATTTGATTTTGGAGATAGAGGCAGATACCTGTTTGTAGTTTTTATGTGGTTTGTGAGGTGATATATTGGTGATATCTATTGGTGATATCTATAGTATAAGAACTGTTGTAAGACATTTTTTCACCGAGTCCCTCTTCCTTTCCCAGGGTATAGGGAATACTCTGGCTCCTGGTATCTAGGTAAGATTCCATGTAGGGCTTGGTTCCAATTTTGTGTAATAAATCTGTTTATTACTCACTGATGCCATTTGTCTACAGTCTCTTCTGTTAGCCTCTAACCAACAAGAACCTGAGAGGAGATAATCCGCTACAGAAGGTCATGAGTGTGAATGCTCACAACCTAGGAAACAAAATACTGGACTTGATGGACTTAATGGCAGAGGCTGACTTGGACATTGTCGCTATCATTGAGACATGGTATAATGGGAACCATGACTGGAATGTAGCTATACCAGGTTACACTCTATTCAGGAGAGACAGGGAGGGCAAAAAGGGAGGAGGGGTAGCACTTTATGTCAGGGAAGGTATAAAAGCAACTGGGGTACAGGGATTATGGGGGAGGTGGAGGCCCTGTGGGACATCCTAGAGATGGGGAATGGCACCACTATTCGCACGGCATGATCTATAGACCTCCAGCACAAGGAGAAGAGATAGACAGGCTTCTAATCAAAGCCATCTATAAGAGGGCAACTAAAGGGAAAGTGCTGCTACTAGATGATTTTAATCTGCCAGATGTTGACTGGAGCATTCTAGCCACAGCCTCATCCAGGAGCAGGGACATATTGGATTCCCTGCAAGGGGCATGCCTCAGTCAGGTGGTGCTACAGCCCACCCGTGAGGGCATGATCTTGGGCCTGGCACTTATCAATGGGGACAGAACTGCAGATGTCATAGTGGGGGGGTCACCTGGGGTCCAGTGATCATCGCATAGTGTAGTTTAAAATAAATGCAGCATCAGAGTCGAGTCACATGAAAGTAAGGGTCCTGGACTTTGGTTCAGTTCAGTTCTAAAGGAACTTGCAAAACTGAAAGTGGACAAAGCAATGGGACCCGACGGGATACATACTAGAATATTAAAGGAGCTCAGGGAGGTGCTGGCACCAACACTAAATGCCCTGTTCAATGTATTGCTGGAAACAGGAGAGGTTCCAGAAGACTGGCGAAGAGCTGACGTAGCCCCTGTACACAAAAGTGGGAGCAGAGACAGGCTGGAAATTATAGACCAGTCAGCCTGACCTTGGTGGTAGGGAAAGTAATGCAAGCACTGCTAAAGGAAAGAACTGTGGAACATCTTGAAGCCAGCGGTGCATAGTATCTAAGGCAGCATGGACTCACTGCAGGAAGGTCATGTCAGCCAGCCCGGTGGCGCTGAGGGTTGAGGTGCTGGACGCCACACCTCATGCCATGCCAGTGACCCGGGTTCGGAAATGGACTCGGATCATTTGGGTGTTGACCGGGGAGGTAATGATGGAGCATCCAGAGGACTGCTCTCCTTCCTCGGGGTGGGGTGTTTGTGCTGTGTGCGTCAGCACAACAAGTGGGGTTCGGCCCACACCCAGGGTGCTTGGCTGCCTCTGCAGATGTGGAGATGGCTGCTGCATCCATTGCATAGGCATGGGCATGGGGAGAAAAACAGAGGAAAAATACCAGGACCCGGCAAGATCCATGATGGCCCCGATGGGCTGGAGGATGTACCCCTATGGGGGGGGGACTTGTAGCCCCTGCCAGGTCCACGGAAGTGGTGACAAATAATGTTGTAATAAAAAGGAAGGCCATGGCAAACTAATCAGTTCCAGGGCCAGGGGAGGCTAGAAATTATAGACCAGTCAGCCTGGCCTCGGTGGTGGGGAAAGTAATGGAAGCACTGCTAAAGGAAAGAACTGTGGAACATGTTGAAGCCAGCAGAGCACAGTATCTGAGGCAGCATGGATTCACTGCAGGAAGGTCATGTCAAACTAATCCGATAGATTTCTTTGACTGGGTGACCAGGGAGGTGGATAAAGGGGGAGCGGTGGATGTGGCCTGTCACACTTGGACCACTGATTCTGATCCATGAATCAAATTTTTTTTGTATTACATATAATTTATGTAAGGGAAGGGCAGTCAGAAGACCCACAGTCTTGCTGAACTGACACATCCAAAAAAAACAGGGATAAGTTCAAAGAACAGGACATAGCTAAATCTGCAGCTATTTAAAATGCAATTCCTTTGTTAAATTTTCTTTGAAGGCAGGAACCAAAGTATCCACTTTATAATGCCCTCAGGGAGATCCTTTGACTTGCAATAGTTGCCAGGAAGAACCTGTGTTGGGAGGGGTGTCGCAGGGAGCCCTTGAATTACATCAGAAAGACCTTTGATGTGTAGATAACAAGGATCCAGACGAATCTGAAAGGTCCAATACACATTTCCAGGATGCTTTAGAAGGACATCACAAAAACTGTTTATATATGTGTGTGTGTGTGTGTGTGTGTGTGTCAGAACAAAAACCAGTTCTGACCAGTTAACCTGAGGAGAGGAAATTCAGTATGTCACTTTTCATTTTTTTTAATCTTGTTGGAGCATCCTGTGCTGTCAAATATAACTTTTAATACTCCACGGTGGAGTTTAATGACCTCAGAGAGGAGAATGGCTCAGGACTGCTTTTATCCAACTGAGCAAGCCTCAGAGAGACACATTTTATTTTATTTTTGTCTGAGAAAAGAAGGACAACATCAGCACTGTAGTAGATAAGTATTATGTGGATAAGAGAGCTTAGTTTGTATTTTAAAAACCTGTTTTGTTTTTAAGATTGTATGTGTTTGGGATATGTGTTCTGTATTTATTGTTCTGTTTTGATATTTTAAAGTAAAGATGTATTTTACAACGGAAACTGCCTGGAATGCCTTGACATTTCTTTTTATTTAAATGGAGCTTTTAAAGGTTACAGTTAACATGTGTATGGGCTTATTGATATACCAAACTGGAAAACGGATAGAGTTCCCTAAAGTCTTGCATAGAGTTCTAAGGGTTCATTTGAAATAATAATAATAAACCTTATTTTTAATGCGCCCTTTCAAGTATCAAGGTGCAGTACACAATTAAAATAGTTTAAAACCAATACTACATCATTACAAAAGCATACAATACAATTAGAGTCTGTCATCCTCAACACCATCACCATAAGCCTTGTTCCATAAATCCAGAAAGACCTGGTTGAGTGCCCATAGGCAAAGATATCTGGCCCCCTGAAGACAGAATTATCTGATCCTGATAATTGGATATGCTAACAAGAGGTTATCAGTTTGAACCCTTCCAGAATTTGAGACTAAGGTGACTTGAACCCACAAAACAGACAAGAGGGTTACATTGTTCTGTTCACTGTCCACAAATCATACACTCAGAGGTTGGCACTTTGGGAGTAGAGGACTGACCGGCTGAGCGAGTTTGTGACATGGCCTACCTAGATTTCAGCAAACCATTTGACACCATTACACATAAAAGGTTGGCAAACAAGTTAAGCAGCCTGGGAATGGGTCCTAAGGTGGTAAACTGGATTAGAAACTGGTTAAGAGACAGAACACAGAGGGTGGTGGTAAATGGAGCTCATTCAGAGAAAAGGAGAGTAACCAGAGGGGTGCCACAGTGGTCGGTTCTGGGCTCATTCCTATTCAATGTCTTCGTAAGTAACATTGCAGATAGTCTGGATGGAAAGGCATGCATCTTTGCAGATGACACTAAGATCTGCAATGGGGTAGACACTTTGGGAGGTATGGAAAAGATGAAGAGCGACCTAGGTAAACTAGATAGAAGAATGGTCTAGGGTGTGGCAGCTAAGATTCAATGTGAAAAAGTGCAAAAGCATGCACTTGGGGCACGGGAACCCAGGGGAGGCTTACTTGATGGGGGAAAGAGATACTGACGGCCACCAAACAAGAAAGGGATCTGGGGATAATCATATCAGATGATCTAAAGGTGGTCAAAAAATGTGACAAGGCTGTCGGGCACTGGGGTGCATAGGGAGAGGTATTACTAGCAGAAGAAAGGAAGTGGTGGTGCCTCTATACAAATCATTAGTGAGACCTCATCTGGAGTATTGTGTCCATTTCTGGGGGCCACATCTCCACAAGGACATAGACAAGGTGAAGGCAGTTCAGAGAAGGGCAACAAAAATGGTGCAGTGCCTGCACCAAAAGTCTTATGATGAGAGATTGGAGGACACCAATTTGTATATCCTGGAGGAGCAGAGAGAAAGGGGGGATATGATAGAGACATTCAAATATCTCAAAGGCATAAATAAGGTACAGGAGGACAGCATCTTTCAAAGAAGAAGATGTTCTAGAACAAGGGGTCATGACATGAGGGTGGAAGGGGGTAGACTAAGGAGTAATGTGAAGAAGTATTTCTTCACAGAAAGGGAGGTGGATGCATGGAACAGCCTCCCAGAGGAGGTGGTGAGAGCTAACTCGGTAGAGGAATTCAAAAATGCATTGGACAGGCATAGGGGAACCATAGCGATAGGTAGGAGAACAAAGCCAGAGATAAAGTAGAGTCTGTGGTTTTTGCAGCAGTTAGGGAAAATGGGCAGACTGAGTGGGCCTAGGAGTTCTTATCTGACGTCAAATTCTATGTTTCTATGTAACATTTGTGTAGCCAAAAATTACAGATGTAAATTTGGGGCTTTAAGGCCACCCAAATCTTTAGGTTTTGTTAATTAGTCATATGCCTGTCTTGACGTTTTGTGTGCGCAAATAAATTTGTTGAAAAGCAAGTGGATCTGCATGAACCAAAGTTCGGGAATTAACTTGGGACGTACAAAGTAGAATATTAATTTTAATGCTAGCAGCTCTGTTTCAGTAATTTACTGGTAACTTATTCCAGTCTGTAAGTCATTTTTTAATCTTACTTCTCAAGTCTGATAAATTTGTATTAACTGTTTTATCACAATCCTTGAAGATCTTTACTCCCAAGTAGTCAATATATTTATCTGCCCAGCTCAGGCCCAGATTAAATGTATCTTGTTTCAGGCATAAACCGTTCAAAGCGAGGAATTTTTCACAATTTTTGTTCACTTTGTAACCTGAAAAACTACTAAATAGGGAAATGAACCAAAATATTACAGGGACTGTAGAAAGTGTGCTCTGGATTGATAAAAGATCATCAGCATTTAAGGAGCAGGTATATTCCTGTGTGTACAGTACCTTCTACTGTATAATTACTGTTTTGTTGTCAAACAAATGGATCCACAGAAAGAATGAAGAGTAAACGTGAAAGGGGGCACCCCTGTTTTGTGCCCAAATACAGGCTCAATTTTGGCAAAAGAATACCATTTGTAAGTATTGTAGACTTAGGGTTCATGTAAAGAACTCTGACCCACTTAATAAATTTTGCAGGAAAACCATAAAGAGCTAGTCTCCATGATGTATAGTACTACCATGAGACCATGATAAAGGCCATCTGTAGCTTAGATTTCCCTGCAAGTCCCAAGTTTAGACTCTACCTCATGTTATCTGCAGAGTGCATCCCTTACTGAAGCCTTTCTGCATAGAGACATAGAAATTGATGGCAGATAAGGACCACTTGGCCCACCTAGTCTGCCCATTTCCCTACCTAATGGATAAGCTACAGATCCTAGTTAACCAACAGCCTACTTCCTCCTACCCCCCACTAGAATTGCTTTATGTCTGTCCCATGCATTATTGAATTCCCCCACTGTTTTTGACTCCATAACCTCCTCAGGAAGGCTGTTCCATGCATTCACAACCCTCTCCATGAAAAAATACTTCCTCACATTACCTCTGAGCTGTTCCCCTTCTATCTTCATATTGTGCCCCCTTGTTCTTGCACATCTCTTTTTCTGAAAGATGCTACCCTCTCGGACTTTGTTGATTCCCTTGAGGTACTTGAAAGTGTCTATCATGTCTCCCCACTCACTCCTTTCCTTGAGAGTATACATATTAAGCTCCTTTAGTATCTGTTCGTATGGCTTCTTGTGCAGACTGTTCATGATTTTGGTTGCCCTCCTCTGGGCAGCCTCCACCCTGTCTATATCTTTGTGGAGATGGGGTCTCCAGAACTGCACGCTGTACTCTAGATGGGGTCTCACCAACTGTCTGTACAGAGGGGTAACAACTTCCTGTTTTCTACTGGTGATGCCTCTCCCTATGCATCCCAGTATCCGCCCAGCCCTCCTTATTGCCTTCTCACATTATTTGCCCACCTTTAGGTCATCTGATATAACTGCCCCCAGATCCCTTTCCATTTCTGTTGTTATCAGTATTTCACCCCCCCCCCCATTGTGTACTCTTCCCCTGGGTTTTTGTTTCCCCAGGTGCATTACTTTGCACTTCTTTGCATTGACTCTAAGCTGCCCTACATGTGACCATTCCTCCAACCTTGCCAAGTCCCTTCTCATCCTTTCCACCCCACCTTGTGTATCAACCCTCTTTGCAGATCTTTGTGTCGTCTGCAAAGGGACATACTTTTCCTTCCAGTCCTCTGCAATGTCACTTATAAAGACATTAAAAAGGACTGGACCCAGTACTGAACCCTGCAGTACTCCACTAGTAACCCCCCTTTCTTCACTGTGGACTCCATTTACTATTAATCTCTGCATCCTGTTGTCCAGCCAATCTTTTACCCAGGCTACCACCCTGAGACCCACTCCCAGGCTGGCTAATTTGTTTATTAATCTTTTGTACGGGACTGTGTCAAATGCCTTGATAAAGTCTAGGTAGGCCTTGTCCACAGCCCCTCCCAATACTTTGGTCACCCAGTCAAAGAAATTGATTAGATTCATCTGACATGACCTTCCTGCTGTGAATCCATGCTACCTTGGATCCTGTGCCCCCTCTGGCCTCTAGGTACACAACAATTCTTTCTTTCAGATGTGATTCCATCATTTTCCCTACCACTGAGGTCAAACTGACAGGGCTATAGTTTTCTGCCTCTGTCTTGCTCTCACTTTTGTGAAGGAGAATTACATCCATTCTCCTCCAGTCCTTAAGTACTACACTATCTTCCCATGATCTGTTAAAAAGGGTAGTCAATGGTGTTACTAGTTCTCCCCTTAGTTCTTTTTGAATTCTGGGGTGAATCCCATCAGGCCCCATTGTTTTGTCCACCTTCAGTTTTAGGAGTTCTTTCAGAACCCTTTCTTCTGTGAAAGGACCGCTATCGACCCCCCTATCCAGAGTGCTTCTATTGACTGGATTAGGTACCTCCCCCTCCTCCTCTTCCTTTGTGAATACTGAGCAGAAGTATTCATTCAGTATTGCTGCTTTTTCATTGTCTCTCTCTGCTCATCCACCCTCCTCTTTATTCAGCCTCAGTATCCCTCCCTTTGTCTTTCTTCGCTCCCTAAGGTACCTATAAAAGGTTTTATCCCACTTCTTAACCGAGTTGGCTATCTTTTCCTCGGATTGGGCCTTTGCTATTCTGACTGCCTTCCCCGCTTCCTTCTGCTTTAACTAGTACAGTTCTCTGTCCTGCTCTTTCTGTGTTTTCTTCTACTTCCTGAATGCTATCTTTTTCTCCCTAACCTTCCCCGCCACCTCTTTTGAGAACCATAGAGTTTGTTTCTTTCATTTTGATTTGTTTATTTGCTTCACACAAAGGCCTGTTGCCTCTGTGATGGCAGTTTTGATGTTTCCTCATTGTTGCTCTACACTCCTTCTTGCCTGTTTGCTAGTGCTTTTCTGAAGCACTCTCCTATTTTGACAAAATCAGCCCTCCTGAAGTCCAGTACCTTCACTTTTGTATGGCTTGACTGTACAGTTGAGTTTATTGTGAACCACACTGTTTGGTGGTTGCTTGTTCCCTGATGGCTACCCACTTCTAGATCTGAGATCCTCTCTCTGTCCCCATTTGAGAGTACCAGGTCTAAGATTGCTCCCTCCTGAGTGGGTTCCAACACTAACTGTTTGAGGCATGCCACCTGTAGGGCATCGAGAATAGGACTGACCAAGTTTTTGGATGCACTTTTTTGGTCTAAATGGCAAGTAACTTATTGTCAGAGTCAATAAGTGTTACTGGATGGACATTTTTGCATACCATAATATCTTTGTCACTTTTTGGGATTAACATATTATCCAAAGTTCAGAGATTTTATTGTTCAGCTAATACACCATTACAATATACTAAAACAAAAACACATATACAATACAGATACTCTCTGTGTAAAGATAAAATATCACAATTATATACACTATAGGTGAATAAATTAAGCACAATTATAAATTCATAAAATTGTACATATTCAGCATTAACCAATTAACATTATTGCAACTCAGTTTGGAATATCCTGTATATCCTGAAAGTGTGGGAGACCAGAACAACTTAATCATTTAATAATTACAGAGGTGTAGGCAGAATGCTATAAACACAGAGGCATAGTCAGAAGGCTATAAGCAAAAGGCTGTAATCACAAGATCACCTGACACCCTTGTAAGCATCATTCATTGGACTGCTGTGTGCCCTCACTCAGGTTCTGCAGGAAAACACTAAATTCACTGCAGCCAGAGCTATCCCAGTTTATACTCCTTAACTCGTTGATCAGAACCACGAAGGCAGCTGCCTGTCTTTTTATAAATTTTCACTGGCCCACTAGTATTGGCCCATATGTAAGCCGGCCATTTAGTGGCTATTTATGGCTTCATTTCAGGGCCTTCATCAGTCCTCCAATAAAAACATTTCAGGGACGCTTATATTGTGGCTCTTTGTCAACCTGTACAGGTTATCACTTGGGTCTGTCTAGGCATACATAAGGGCCACATTTCCTGCTAACAAGATAGAGGTTTAACACTCCGAGTCACCAAATAACTAACTTCAAAGGGAACTGTGATATTCAGACCTTTCAAGCCATTAAAACTCCCACCTTAGCTTAGATTTTTTTCAGCTGAATTATTTTATCTAATTCACTCTCCATTATAGCTATTAATTGTCTAGACCATTAGGTCACATTTGAGAAGCAATCTATGACAAAAACCATTTGGTTTTCCCATAATATTATAAATGTAAACAATATATAATAAGCATTAAAGCATTAAAGCTTGCCATGAGGCTAAATTTTATATAGTACACAGAGTAATTAAAATTCCCTAATAAAATGTGTGTGATATTCCTTGGCAAATGATGATCAGTACATTTCTCCTGCAACACAAAAATAAACTTATGCCATTGACCTAAAATCGTACTTACTTTTCTATATTTCCAGTACGATAGTTCAATAATCATAACTTCTAAGCAATTCCACTATTGGAACTCATCTTGATTCATAAATCAGCACAAACCTATGGTTAGGAATCAACTTAATTTCAGAGTAAGAATCAAGAATAAAAAGCTCCATTTACATTTAAAAATCCATTAGGAAATTAATAGGCTCTATATACACTATGGAGTCCATCCATTTTATAAATGTGGGTACTGAGACTCCGATTACTCTCAGGAGTCCATCATTTTATAAGAAGGAATGCAAAAGCTCAAGTTACTCTCAGGAGTCCACCAGTTTGTGAAGAAAAATGGGCTCCATTTGTGCTGAGAAACATTGATTTATATAAAAATAACTTAGGCATAAGAGTCCTCACTCTATACTATTATACTGTTATTCAGTACCACTTATTCATTCAGATGCCAGGTAACTTCACACAAATCAGATTAGCATTCAAAAGTGGTGACTGGGTCTCAGTTCAACCAACAGAATGTTCACTTTTAGCACACTAGCCTGATATGAAACAGAGCTAAAGAACCCCTGGAGGGAATTTTAACCATAACTGGAACACCACATGTTGCTGTAATAGCGTTATTAAGAAACTCAAAAAAACCACAATTGGTACATTATCCTGCGTATACTAAAAATGGCACTGCATATCAAAATTGTGAAAAACACAGTACCTGTTGGAGGAAATATCACTTGCCAACCTCCAACTGTCGCTAAAACAACGTTCATGTGAGTTAAACACCAGGAGTATCAGAAATCATGCCTTCATCAAACAATTTAAATTTGGTCCATGGTTCATATATGGGAGGGTCGGAGGCATTCAGATGTTCATTTTTCACTCAAATACTTTAACCACAATCATAGAAAAGTAATATAACAGATGGCTCCATATCCAGGAGTCCTCTATCCATTGCCACTTGCCATCCAAGGAAGAAGGGGTTCAAAGTTAGCTTTGGAAGTAATTTTACTCCACAGACACTTAAACAGTGTTCTCATACAGATAGTTAGAAAATTAAATTTATCTCCTAACTCATATTTCATGTCTTGTGTCTCCTGTACTGCAGAGCCATTTGCAATCTCCAGAAAATACTTGTGGCCAACAGCCGAACTCTATTTTTCAGCTTCCCAAGCTCCCATTTTGGCACTGCGAAGGGCTTTTTCCAGGGTGTCCATTAGATTTTCTGAACCTAAGAAGTGTACAAAAAGAAATCACTCCACTGGGCGTAATAACTTCAATCACTCACTCTTTAAACCTTTCTACCCCCTCCCCCTTAGGCAATTTTATCATACCTTTAGGTAGAAAATTTGTAGCATCTCAGCACATGTAGTGCATGCCAGCTTTCTCCACAACAGCTGGCATCCCTTATAACTTGCCTTCTCAACAGAGTCTCCAATCTTCTCCATTAATCCAGTAATCCTTTGTGCGTGTTTCTTGTCACTTCAAAAGAAGTATTACAAAATGCCAACAGAACGCCAGGCACCAACGGACAACAATGGCCAGCCTAACCAGACGACTGCATGGAGGTTAAAAATACAATTATTATGTAGCTTTCATACCTTAAAAAGCACAGTTCCACTGACTAAATATTAAATAAATTTAGGTTTCATTCATAAGACCAGAGTAAAAGCCATCTGTTACTCAAAAATAAGAGGAGCACAAGCTGTGCAGCAGGGAGCGGTGCAGCAGCACAGCCATCTTGCTGCTCTGCCCCCCATCCAAATTCCAGTTTGTCTCTGTGCCTCCATTAACATATTATGCCTTGCTGTAAGGATGCAGGTAAGCAGCTTTTTGCCCAGGAGTCATTAAAGACTTCCACCAAGATAGGTACTAGGGTTATCTCTAAAACTTTGGAAGAAGTTTACTAAGAAGCTATCCAGTCCAGAGGATTTGTTTTTATTCAGTTCATTGATTGCATTCTTAACCACTTCTAGATTAATAGGGTCACCAATCTTATGTGCAGTGATTCGATCTCTCTGTGGACTATTTATACCTTCACAAAATTCTTTAACACTATCCTGCCTCTGTTAAGGTGTCTCGTTATAGAGGGATCTATAATATTTCATAAAAATGTCATTTACTTTTTATGTTCAAAACAGGACTCTCCATTTATAGGATATTGAGTGTTTGTTATTTCTGTCTTATTAGTAGACTGCTTTAGCCTGAGAGCTAATAATTATTTGGCTTTGAGGCCTGAATTATGTAACGCAGTTTTGCTTTCCTAATAGTAAATTCTGAGTCCCCTCTTTCTAATTTATAATATTCTAAACTGGCTTTTGACCTTTTACCTTTTTAATTTTTCATTCTAGTTGTTATCCTGATGAGATGACAATGTAGAGTGAATTTGAATGCTTCTCACATACACACCCAGAATGTGTCTTCAGGTGTATTTATGTCAAAGAACTGATCAATATATCATTGTATTTGAGTTCTAGTTTCTTCTTTTTCTAAAATAAAAGAAAAAATTACTCACCTTAGTAATGTTGTTTCTTCTAATGGAGTCTTGCTATATTATAGACATTAGCAGTTTGATCCAGCTCTAGAACTGCCCCGGAGTGAAATGGTTAAAACCATTCCAAAATAGAATTTTGGCACGAGAGCAGCTCTATCTGTGTCATTTCAAACTTGAACTGTCAGATCTTTACGAGCCAAACTCACTAAGGTCTGTGTGGAAGCTGTAACCTACACTAGCCAAATGGCTACCTAAATAATAACAACCATTGATGGTCCCAACACCCAAGACTCAAGTCAGGGGACCAGAAATACTAACACCATTCTAATAATATGAAAATGGAACATAAGTATAATAAAACACACACACGCGTACACATACACACCCCCAAAGTCCCAAAGGGGACAAAATGCTAACAGGACATAAGTAGTGCCCACACTAAGTTGCCCGCACCCCACCAAGTAAAGGTTCTGAGAGGGGCAGGTTGGGGAGGTCTATAATATAGCAAGACTCCATTAGAAGAAACAACATTACTAAGGTGAGTAATTTTTTCTTCAAACAACATGAAGTCTTGCTATATTATAGACATTAGCAGAACACAGCAGTACCTCCATGGAGGAGGGGCAGAACCTACTTAGGATTAGGCTCTGAAGAACAGCTGTGCTAAACCCGAGCATCTCTCCTGGCCTGACATCCAGTGAGTAATGCTTGGTAAAAATGTGTACCGCTTTCCAAGCAGCCTGGCAAATCTCTAATAAAGGGATATCTCTGGCAGCAGCTAGAGGCAGCTGTACCCCTGGTAGAATGAGCCCTCAAACCGGGGGCTCTGCCCACTTTCTTGATAACAAAATTGGATACAAGAGACAATCCACCTGGCTATTGATCTCTTAGTGGCAGGTTTGCTCTTCCCAACTTCACCATAGGTAAGGAAAACTTGGAGGATTCAACCTGTGACCTTTGGTACGCTCTATATAATAACTAAGAGCTCTCTTAACATCCAGGCTGTGCAACCTCCTCTCACCCAAGAGGAGTGATCAGTGAAAAATACTGGAAGGGAGATAGATTGATTAAGATGGAAATCTAAACCACCTTAGGCAAAACTTCCTATTAGTCCTAAGGACTACCTTATCCCTGTGGAAAGAAATAAAGTCAGTCTCCACTGACAAGGCTTGCAATTCACTTATGTCTGGCAGAAGTGATAGCCACTAGAAAAACAGTTTTCCAAGTTAGGTACTTAAGCTCTGCAGAAGACAGAGGTTCAAAAGGGGGTTGCATTAACTGGGCAATGCAAACATTAAGGTCCCAAGCAGGGGCCGGTTCCCGAAAGGGAGGATTAGTATGGAGTAATCTCTTAAAAAACTTGGAAAACACAGGATGAGAGGAAAGAGGGGATGACTTTCCTGCTGACACAAAAGCAGACACAGCTGCCAAATGAACTCTCAGGGTAGCTGGTCTGAGACCCAAGGAATTAAGATGTACCATGTAATCTAACAAAATGGGCAATTCAGCAGATTCTGGGAAATATTTTTCCTAGCACACCAAATGGAAAACCTTTTCCATTTAGAACTATAAGTAGCTCAAGTGGAAGGCTTTCTGGAAGCCTTTAGATCTCAAGAACACCCTGAGAGGTGTAAATCAGCAACTCTAACTCCTCAAGAGCCAGGCCTTGAGGTTGAGGGATTGAGGTCCGGATACCAAACCCTTCCTGGGCACAAGTCAACAGATTGTGATTCCTGGGGAGGCACAGGGAAGATGGACTGTCAGAGACAGAAGGAGTGGTACCAGGGCTGCCTGGTCCAATCCGGGGCAATCAGAATCACCCTGCAAGGCTGAGATCTGATTTTGACTAGTACTTTGAATAGGAGAGGAAAGGGGGGGAAAGCATAGAGGAACTTCCCCTCCCAATCCAGAAGAAGGGCATCCAATGGAACTGAGCCCAGCACTGGAGGCCTGCAACAGAACAGGGGAAGTTTGTGATTGTCTGGGGCTGCAAAAAGATCTATCTGAGGGATGCCCCACCTGGCAAAAACTATCCCCAGCACTTGAGGATCCAGGGACCATTCGTGATGGCCTGGGAAATCCTGCTGAGGGCATCCGCTAGGACATTGTCCTTCCTGGAAGATGAACTGCTATGAGGGAAGTGTTCAGGGAATAGGCCAGAGACCACAACTTCATTGCCTCAGTGCACATGGTCAAGACCGAGTGCCCCCTGTTTGTTGATGTACCACATTGTTGTGGTGTTGTCTGTTCTGACTTGTATCACCTTGTCGTGGACAGATGCAGAAAAGCTTGAAGAACTAAAAGACAGCTCTGAGTTCCAGCAAATTGATGTGGAGCAGAGATTCCTGGGGGACCAAACTCCTGAGTGGAAAGGTCGCCCATGTGGGCTCCCAACCCAGAAGGGAAGCATCTGTAGAGAGTCAAGTCGTGAGAAGGGAAATGAAGGGACCCCCACTCTAAATTGCTCTGATCCTGCCACCACTGGAGAGCTAGGATCAAGGTTCGAGTCACTGGGACCAACTTGAAAGGGGTCTCTTCTCTGAGACCAAAAGGTTCTCAAGTGAAACTGAATGTCTCTCATCTGAAATCTGGCCCTGCACAACAGCTGTGGATGCAGCCATGTGCCCAGGAGCTGCAGAGTGTCTTGCTGGTCGAGAGACCTGCAGAGTGAAGGAAGAGGCCAGAGCCACTAAATTCCTTACCCTTTCTGGGGGAAGAAAGGCTCTGGCTAGCTTTGTGTCCAATTCTGCCCCTATAAAGGTGAGTACCTGGACTGGTTCCAGAACCGACTTTGGTAGGTTTAGCAGAAAACCCAGGGAGGTGAGAAGCTCCTGGGTGACCTGCAGGTGAGATTTTACCTGTTCTGGGGACTGGCCTACAATGAGCCTGTCGTCTAGATAGGGAAAAACAGCAATCCTCTGCCTCCTTAAGTGGGTCACTGCCACTGCTAGACACTTTGTGAATACCCCTGGAGCAGAGGTAAGGCCGAAGGGCATTGCTCTGAACTGGTAATGACCTGAGGGCAGTTCAATCTGAGGTACTTTCGATGGGATCTTCTGATTAGGACATGGAAATAGGCATCCTTGAGGTCCAGGGAGGCTAGCCAGTCCCCTGGCCTTAGGGAAGGTAAAATCATTGCCAGAGTTACCATTTTGAACTTTGGTTTCAAAGATGCTTGTTCAGATATCTGAGATCTAAAATGGGCCGCCACTCCCTGTCTTTTTGGGGTAAGGAAGTATCTGGAATACAGACCCCTGCCCTGATGCAGGGAGGAACCCTTCTACTGCTCTGAGAGCTAACAGGGATGAGACCTCTGTTTCCAGAGCGAGGGTCTCTGAAGCACTTGCAGGTAGAAAAGTCTGCTTCTCAACTTGGGAAACTTTGAAGCTGAGAACCAGACCCTGGCTTACTACTTCCAGAACCCACTTGTCTGAGGGTTAGAAGCCCAATTCTGACTAGCAAGCCAGCCTGCCCCACTGGTACAGGAGTATTCTGCCCTGGGCACCCCATCAGGGTGCCTGTTTCGCAGGAGTTTTAGGCTGGGGGTGGGAGCAGGTCTGCCCACCCCCGTCTGCCCTGCCTCTGAAGAAGCCCCTCTGAGCATAGGCAGGAGGCCTGAGTCTGGTAGAAAGGCCTGTGAAAAAAGGCCCACCCCTACCCCTGGGCATGCTCTTGAGGAGTGGCTGTCGCCTCCTCAGCCTGGGCACTCTTGTAAGTAGTCCCATATTCATCCATCTTCTTCATGTAGTTCTCTGTCTGCTCTCCAAACAGAGAATTTCCACCACAGGAAAATCCATAGCCTTAGTCTGGGTATCCTGTGACAAACTAGTACACCTAGAGCCAGGCCAACCCTACGTAAAAGCTACAGACGTGGCCATGACCCTAGAGGAAACATCATTATATCCACAGCAGCATGAAACTGAACCTTAGAGGCTTCAATGCCATCAGCAGCCACCTGTTCTAGTTCACTAGCCAGCTGGCCATGGGCCTGCTGCACACTGCATAACAGTATCCCATCTAGATTTCTGATACCTAGCTACATAAGCCATATAATTTACTTGCCTGAGTCCCAGAGAAGCTGCCATATACTGTTTTTTGCCATGGCATCAATCTTCCTGGAATCCTTGTCAGGAGGATGTGAAGTCAAGGGAGTATTAGCTTTATCACAGGCAGCAGCCTGAACTACCCCAACATGACTGCATTGCTAAGAAAGGAATTCTGTATCAGGGCCTGACAATGCATACCTTCTGTCCATCTTTTTATCTACAGGAGGCACAGAATTAGGAGCTTTTAAAATTTTAATTGTTTGTTTCCTAAAAGATTTATGTAAAGGAATAGACAATCTCCTAGACTCTTTTCTACAAAATCAGGCTCCTCTTGCTCATCCACAGCCTCTTCTAAAGGAAGCTGGAGGGTTTCAGCAACTTTTTTATAAAACATAAAATGAGATGGGGACTCACACAGCATAGGGGGAGATTCTAAAGGTCTGTCTGGGGAGATGTCCGGTTCAATGGGCACACCCAGACCTTCCCAGCCACATTCATACTGTTCATAATCCTCCTCCCCCTCCTCTGGTTCATAAAATTCCTCAATATCATAATCCTGAACCACTGGGACCGGACGAACCGACCTTTACCAGATAGTGGTGGTTCGGACGGACCTTGAGACAGTGACTGGACAATTTGTATGGCTTTTGCTATCTCTGCAGCAGGTTGAGAAGGAATTTTGGACTCCAGACCTGCTGATTTTCTTGTTTTCTTTACTGGAATTGGTTCCTCAGAACCAGCTTTTCTTTGCCGAGGAAGTCTGGCCTGGTCAGAGGGCACTCCCTCTGGTTCGGTTGGCACCGAACCGGGCTGGCCATCCGGGTCAGCGGACTTTTTGGCCTCTCGCTCCCTGAGCCTGCCCAATCTTTTTTCCAGGGTGGCTGCAGGGAAATTCTTACATACCTGGCAGTCTGACTGGAGGTGGTCAAACCCCAGACAATAAACACATGTGGTGTGTGGGTCAGCCTTGGCAAAGACTTCCCCACAAACATCACAGTGTTGAAACTGATGGGCCCGGTTTTCTGTTAGGTTTCTCAGACAATGCCAACCCTAACCAAAACTTGCCCTTTAGCGGCAGTGCCAGGCAAGACACCCTTATCGGTTTCTAACCGTGTCACGGTATTGGAAAAACCGTAATAAACTGCTTTTTTAGAACCGATAAGAACCGGGAACCACACTCTAAAATAGTAACTTTAGTTTTAAATGAGTTTTAACCCACTGATCGGTTCAAAACCGAACCGATAACTTACAAGTTCCACACAGACAAAACCTTCATTTACTTACGGCAGGGGTTCTCAAATGGTGAGGCCAGCCTCCCTTGGGAGGCCCCAACCTGTTCCAGGGGAGGCTCAAACAAGTCTTGAAAAAAGTATTATATTTCAATTTTAAACTTTATAGATTTTGTGTGAAGAGACGAGGCAAACTGAAAGAGGATAATAGTAGGTGAATTTATGTATTTATTCACAAGTCGGTGACCAGGGAAGGTACTGTACACTGAGCCATGGCTTATTTCAGGTGTACCCAGGGAAGGGTAGTGAGAGAATACAATTCAAAATGTAACTGTGAAACACACAAGCAATACAAAATGAATAAAAGTGCAAACAAATTACGAACAATAGACTAACAATGCGAGAACAAGTGATCAATTAGACTTGGCAGCAGAGCTGTCCAAATACTATAAGAGTTAACTATACGGGTACTAGGAATAAGAGCAGGAGTGAGCAAAATGATCCCTAAAAGTTGCTTAAGAGCAGGGTGAGAGGCAGAGGTCAGCAGGAAGGTTATTCCAGTTAGAGGGAAACAGAAAAAAGCAGTCTGACCCATGAAGGTATGGCAGTAAGGGGTAACAATGGTTCAAGAGTCAAAATATTGGAGCAAGTAGGTTTTCCTGTTTGGGGGTTACAATAAGCTTAATAACATGAAAGCCAGCTATGCAAAGAGGTTTCAATTTATTCCTGATGCACTGTGAAAAGTAGGCTATTTTCTATGGGGAGGCCCAAACATATTTCAGTATTTTGGGGGAGGCTCAAGATCTTTTCCATGGCTTAGGGGAGGCTCACTATGACAAAGTTTGAGAACTGTTGACTTACGGTTACCACATATAGAGCTTGAACCGAACGGTTTTGCGGTTAAAATAAAACTATTCTCGGTTAAATCCAACCGAAAAAACACTTTTTAAACTGAGAAATGAACCGAGCAGAAGGAGAAATCTCCGGAGCGACTGTTCACTGAGGCGGAGTAAAGAATCTGACAGTTCAAGTTTGAAATGACACAGATAGAGCTGCTCTCGTGCCAAAATTCTATTTTGGAATGGTTTTAACCATTTCACTCCGGGGCAGTTCTAGAGCTGGATCAAACTGCTAATGTCTATAATATAGAAAGACTTCATGTTGTTTGAATTATTTATTCTCCATCTGCTTGTTGTTTGTTTTATCTATTATACAGTGTATTAAAACTGGGCAGCAATCTAAAATCACTAGGGGATGTGATGTTTTTGTTTCATTCAGTCATCCCCACCAATAAATCTCCACTAATAAAAATTTGATTGATTCTTGAGCCTGTCTTGTGCACCAGTGACCAGAATGTGTTTTAGCTTGCATCCATAATATATAGCCTCCATACATCAACTAGCTGTAAATTGTTTAACATGCATGCTACATCTTTATTGGATTTGGATAATTGATCGTTAAAACTGATCTGCCCATTAGGGGATTACAAAAGTAGTACAGCCAGAGTCCCCTGCCATTATGATAGGTATATGACTGAATGGCTGCACTGCATCAAAGATTTTTGGTAAATAAAAACATGTGAAGCATTTCTGGGACCATAGGTATTTACTAGTATACCTTCTTTGCCATGCCTTCCAGATGAAACATTAAACTGAGGTCCCGTTGTTCTGTTCTGGTGGTTATTTAGGTGGACGGTAAAGATCCCATGACACTTCTTGAAAAAGAGTAGGGGAATTTCCCCAATGTCCTGGCCGAATTCCCTCCATTTACTTAAAAAAATACCAACAACTTAATCTGGTTCAATTTCAGTTGGTTTCCATCTGTATCTCCTGCATCCCCAGGGATGAGGCTGAAAATAGAATTGTCTAGCCTGCCTTTTCTGGTCAACAAAAAACAAACTAATATAACATCTCTTAACATAATATAATAGCCTTGTGCATCCTCTGTTGTTTCTGCCTCATCAAACCTGTTGCCTCTTGCTAGTAGGATAACTAACCCTGCATCTTTTGAGGAAGACCCTGCTCCAAATACCTGTCCCACCCATTCTCTTCTCATCAAAATATCTTTATTCTTTAAAAGAAAAGTCTCCCGTATGAATGCTATTTTTTTATTCAGCTTTTTCAGTTGCCTCAAAACTTTATAATGCTTCATTTGTGTGTTTAGTCCTCTAACATTCCATGTGACAAGCCTAAAAGTACAGTCCATTGAATGTTTTGTACTAGGGCCAAATGCAACCTTTGTCCATCAAAATACAACTTTTGTCCTGTTTAATTTCAACCACCACAATAATGTACAGAATGTGCCCATAAGGTACTCATATTTATTTTATTTTTATTTGTTTTATTTTTTTATTTTATTTTAGTCTTTGGTAACCGGGTAAGGCCCACTAGGCACAAGAACCTGTTTTCAGGGGTGACCTGGGAGCACTAGGTGGTTAAGTGACTTGCTCAGAGTAGCACAGTATGCAAATGGAGGTTGTGAGAATCAAACCCAGGTCTGGTCTGCTGGATGTATCAAGCCCATTCACACCTCGTTCCTCTACCCTCTAGGCTATACTGCCTGCCCTACTATTTGATAGTTGTTTGAAGAAAATTGTGATGCTCTCTGGTGTTTCAGTAGAGACATGGGCGTAAGAGATAAAACAGCATAAATGAGCACTAAATAAAATTAGTGAGAATGTAGAAAAAAGGAAGCCCAGTGAAAACAAGAGGAGGAATCTAAATTTCTTATTTTGATTCCTCAGTGGTTCAGTTTGAATGTTTTCCAAAAAGAAATTTATATGAGGTGGCACTGTGGAGTAGCTTGCCGGGTGGACACACTCTTAGAGAGAATATATAAACAGCACAGGAACAGCTCAGGGGTCTGTGAGGTGCCTAATAATTAACTGCGAGAAACACAAAGACCAGCACTCTGCCAACTTCACAAGGGATATAACTTCACGAAAAAATGACATATGCATGGGATATATTCTAAAAATGTAAGTTTAGTGCAAAACATTAAAAGCATTGACATTAAGTTCAGCAGGTCTTTGGGGGAATTAGGATGCCAGCTTGACTTTTGCAGGGTGCTTCATCAAAAGGCTCAGATAAAGCACCCCTGGTGCAAAATGTTAGGCTGGCATCCTAATTTCCATGACTCTCTTACTGAACTGTGAGTGTTGATGCTTTTAATGTTTTCATACCACCATTAAACCTTTGGACTATGTTTCTTTGCATGTATCATTTTTCACAAAGTTGTATCCTTTGTGAAGTTGGTAGAGTGCTAGTTTCTTTGTTTCTAGCACATTTGGAGAGCTCCATATCTACCGATCTTATTTTGCAAATATTTAATAAATATACATAGAAATTCCACAGATGTTTGTTGCAGTATTGGGCGATGGAGTATGAGGCAGTCAGATGGCACAGAAAAAGGACTAAAAGCAAGTGGCTCAAGGAGTAGAGGTATGCTTTGTAGCAGCGACCAGATCAAAGCACCTGAGCCTGGCTAACACAGAAGTGGGAGTAGTGAGTTACCCACAACTCAAATACCGTCAATGCTACAGAAAATTTAGGTGACAGGAGAAGTGATGAATAAATGTCCTGCGGTGGAGAAAAAGCTTGGCAACTTTGAAAATCAGATAACAGGAAATTAACACAGATCACAGAACTTACTCAGGGAGTGGAGCAACAGAAGGCCATGAATGCCACACTAGTTAAAGATCTTAACTTCCTCAGAGCTAAGGTGGAGACTTTGGAAAATGGACAATGCCAACTGGATATTCAGGTAGTGGGCTTTTCACTTCATTTTGCCAGCCACACGGAGATAGTTTCAGCAGTGAAAGACCTCATTTTTACAGATCTTGGTATACTATCTCTAGACGCAGGGGTACAGATTGTGAAGGTGTTCACTGTCCTCATCAGTACATGACCTAGGGACAGGGATTATCAGAGGTCTTTTACAGCTATTGCTACCCTTTTTCGCCCAGATGTTCAAATCCCACTTCTGCAAATGGCCAGGGCTCACAGGGACATAGTCTGGGAGGGTAGTAAAACTGTCTTCTTTCCTGACATATTGTCCCAGACTTAAGGGTGCAAACGAGAATACAAGCAGTGAAAACCACTCTCCAAGAACACGGCATGGTGGTATAATATCTTTTCTTGGCCCGGCTGCAGGTGTGATATAATAATAAAAAGATACATATCTATGCTGATCCTGAAGTCGATTTAGCCTTTGTGGTGAAAATTAAGACTAAGGATGCTGCTGTTGAAGCGGAGCTCCATGAAAGAAACAATTGATATTTGTTTAAATTTTAATTATCGACTTTGGGTTAGAGTGTTTTCATTTGGCTAACTGGCCAGTTTGGCTATACCGACTTTCTTTGATGCCTATGAACTAGCTGTCTGAGGCATGCCCCCTGTAGGGTATTGAGAATGACCCTGCTGTTGGATGTGGTTGTAGCAAAGGTGCTCCAGTTAACATCTAGTATATTCAGGTCCCCCATCAAAAATATCTCCCCTTTTTCTGCCATTCTAAGAATGCCATCTATCATTTCCTTGTCCATTGCCTCCCCCTGAGATGGAGGTCTGTATACAACCCCCGGGAGGACTGTGATGTCATTTCCTGTCTCCAGGGTGACTCACAGTGCCTCCTCTCCTTCCCATTTACCCTTTAGTTCTGTTACTTTGATCCCTTTCCTTATGTACAGAGCTACTCCTTTACCCTCCCTGTCCCTCCTGTAGCTTGTGTACACTGGTATGTTGACATCCCAGTCATGGTTCTCTGTGTACCATGTTTCTGTGACTGCCACAATATCCAGGCATCCTTCTTCCATCAAGGCCACTAGTTCAGGGAGCTTGTTACCCAGACTACAAGCATTGGTACTCATCGCCCTACATTTTTTGATGGCCTTACCCCTTTAACCCCATCCTTGTCCTTACTGCCTTTGTCTTTTTCTCCATTTACCCCTGTCCTGTTCCCTATCGATTTCTCTACCTTGGTGTTAACCTTAATAGCTACCCTGTTTTGTGTGGGAGGGAGGCTGGGATGTCCCTTCTCCTTTTCATTGCCTCCCCCCCTTGGCCAGTTTAAATGTTTGCCAATGAAGCATTTAAACCTATCATCTAGGATCCTGGTTCCCCTCCTGAACAGCTGCAGACCATCGCACCAGTATAGGCCTGTATCCCTCTAGGTGGTCCCCCCTGTCCCAAGCCCAAACCCTGAGCTCCGCACCCGTTTTTCAGCCATTCACTGAATCCCATGGTGTGGAGTACACTAGCCTCACCCATGCTATAGACAGGCAGCACCTCTGAGAAGGTTGCTTGTCTAAGGCCCTCCCCAACTCCACAAACTCCTCCTGCACTGCTCTGATCCCATTCCAAATCAGGTCATTTGTCCCTAGGTGAACAATGATGTCCAGCTCTCTCTCCCATGCAGATGCTCTGGCAATCCTGAGGATTCACTTCCTGTTCCTTCAAGCCATGGCACCAGGCAAGCACCTTACCTCCCTCTCCCCTCCCTCCCCCAGTTCTACCCCCTAATGATTAAGTCCCCCACCAGGAGTTGTTTCCTTCCCATGTGGGGTCCCATACCACCCTCCTGTGGGTCTCCTTTGTGGAGGTTCCCAGCATCCTCCTTGGTCTCCACTGTGGGTGCCTCCATAGAGGAACCACGCTCCACCAGAATGGCATAGGAATTGTGGAGAGGTACAACTGGAGGAATGTGCCTCTGTTTCACTACCCTCACCCTTCCTGAGTTCACTGTGGTTCAACTGTTCCTCTTTCTTGGCAACCTCTGAGGCAGGCAGCCCTGGTGGTCCCTGAGTGGGGAAGGAGGTTTCCCGAATCCTCGCCAGGTCAGCCTGGAGACGAGCAACCTCCTCCCTCAGACCAGTGAGCTGCCTGCAAATGGGGCAGCATCGCAGCCTCCAGAATGTCTCCTGGAAGACTGCCACCCCACAGCCAGTGCATTGCACCACTCCCCACATGTCTCTCTCCCTTCCTGTTTAATTTTTTTTCTTTTTTGTTAGTGTATGCTAGTGTGTGCGTGCGTTTACCCCCACGCAGTGTGCTGGGCTGTTAAGGATATGACAGGTGTATGCTCTTTGCCCTTTTGGGGAAGTGATGTCAGAACCCCTGGTATAAAGGAAATGACGCACTTGGGGTGGGTGGGGTAAAGGGTGGGGTAGGTGGAACCAAGCATGTGCCCTCCAGAAACAATCAGCTACAGCTCTGACCCACCACCCCAGTGAGCGTGTTCCTTCCTTTCAGCAAGACAACCTGCACAACAATTTAACAGAAAATACACCCTGCAAAAAACAATTTCAATCAGAGATTTACTTACACAAACCCTGCAAGTTTGAAAAGAAAAAAATAAAATAAATCAACACTGCTATGTAGTTCATTTCAGCTCTTCTTAATTGAACCCATAGCCAAGATCCCCTTTTAAGCTCTTCTCCTTCTGCAAGCGTGCCTCAGCCCCTCCTCCAAACACACACCTGCTTCACAGGTTATAACTGTCCTGGCCTGGCAACAAGATACTGGAAAATGGTCTGCTAACTACAGCAGTCCTCTTTCCTTGCTAGTAAGAATTTCAGAACAATAAACAAAAAACAGATCACAAAATACCCTAATCCAAAGCCCTTCTGCTTATTCACTTACACAAACCCTGCAAGTTTGAAGTGAAAAAATAAAATAAATCACCTCTGCTGTGTAGTTCTTTACATCTCTTCCAACCAACTGCAGCAAGTGAAAACTGTAAAGTACCTACCCCATTTCATTATAATTTTTTCAAAAATATAATTCAAAATGAAAGCAACTAAATATAAAAGTAATTATATAATTATGTGAAAATAAGGATAAATAGCTATTCAATCAGCTTTCTGTTACTAGAACATACTAAACACTAGAATAACAAACATAAGTCCTCACTGTAGACTGTAAACTGTAACTGTATACTGTGCTAAACTTGTATGGCAAAGGTAATAAAACCAAAAACAGTTACTATTAGATTAAACATTGTACAGTCAGAAACTCTCCAATTAGCGGTATTAGGTATTAAGGAAATTAGGGCAAAATCAGCAGTTTCTTAGTCAAACTTCAGTATAGGAATTTGATTGAGCATGTAAAATCCAAACACCCAACAGGATTTTGACCATTAGACTCAAAAAAAGTGTATATGCGCTCACTTGCTTGAAAAGGCACTGTTTCCATTAGCCTGCATGCTCTGGGGGTATCGCCAACTTGCAGGAAGTAAGCAGCTTTCCTGAGGGTGTGCTATTCAAAGCTCATGCAACAACCATCTTTGCCACTTTCTTAGTGATTGAGTTTGAAAGTTTTTAAGTTCAACCATCCCAAAAGAAAAAAACAATCCAACATGGCTGAAACTGAAATTCTGCAGTCACTTGATACCATAGTGAGTAGTTACTATGGCTGTAAAATGGCAAACCATATGATTCAGCGCTTTCTAGATTGCGATAACCAGAATCAATTAAAGAATGTCGACAATACCGTACTTTGAGTTTCTGTTTGAAATGACCTATAACTGCCAGCATAACTTAAATACCTGCAACACACAACATCCCTCTGCATTCATTGAATTTTAATAGCAAAACAAACAAAACACAAAGACAATACCACTAGTGAGCAACCCTACTCAATTCTCAGTCTCATATCTCATACAGCTCTCACATCAAGGGTTTGAATAAATATTGTCAGCAGCTTAATGGTTCAAGAGATCTATTCCCTATTGCCATTGCCCCTCAGTGCAGTGTAGGTATATGCCAAGTTTTATTTAATTTAGCCTTTTCTAGCTAAATCGCCACTGTTTAATTTTAGAAGGGAGCCAAATTGACCTCAACACAGAGGAGTTCAAACTTCTCATCATCTGGACAGGTCAAAAGCGGCATCCCCTTCTGGCACCAGTCACTACACCTGAGGCTAATAATTTAATTACCAATAAGACTGAACCAGAATAACAACAGCTGGAATAATCTCATGCTGCCCACCCATGGACTCAAGTCAAAGGAAGAACTATATTACATATGAAAGGACAAATGCACAGTTATACTATGCTGAAGGACCAAACCAGTATTTTAATCAGAATCAGTTCTTATCCAAATATATCAGTGTAAATATTTTCAAAAAGTCATACCCAGACTTCCATTTGATTTGGGAGAGAAATCAAAATTTTTAAAGATTGCTGGCAGCTTCTCTTGCAGGCTCAGTTTTGCCACTTGAAAACCACTGCAGTGTTTTGCTTTATAATTACTCCAAACTCTGAAATGTGTTGGGAAGTACAAATTGTATTTTAGCCCTGACTCTCTTAGCTTCCTCTTCACTGGTATTAAATCATCCCTCTTTTTAATCACTTCATGAGGGAGGTCACTCGATATTTTATTGCTGCATCCTTCGAATAAGATATTCTGTCTGTCTGTGATGGCTTTTTGGATAAATACTTTGTGCTAACAGTTTAGGAACTTAAACAGTATAGATCTCAAGCATTCATTTGGAGATGGTTTTGGTTTCAGAGCTCTATGAGCTCTCTCAGTAGTATATACTGTGCCACTGGGAGGGGTGCCAACAATATGTAGAAGATATTAATAATAAATCCAACAGGATCACTTTTCTCGATGCTTTCTTTTAATCCAAACACTCTAAGGTTACTTCTCCTATTCTATTCCTAGATCTTCTATTTTTCTTCAAGTTTCACTAATCTTCTACAGTTTAGCACGCTTTCCTCAAATTCCCTTTTTGCCCTGCCCTCTATGCTGCACACTTTGGCCCAGATATTCAAAAGGTTCGCGCATGGTGCAACAGTGTTGCACCATGCGCAACCCACTGATGCATCCCGCACGATATTCAAATGGAAAAGTGCGCACAGACAAATCCCGGCGGGACCGGAGGCATCGGTGGATTGCATGCAGGCACAGGGGGGGGTGCTCATGCATAACCTGCACAGCCCGACATATTCAGCCCGGGATGTGCAGAGAGCCACTGCACGCTAACCCCTACCTGCGCCAGCACAAAGTTACACCAAAAAAAAGGAACAACTGATGGCCACCCACAGGTGAGCTGCTGCGTGCAGAGGCGCAACACGGCAGCTGTCACCTGTGGGTGGCCACCGAGTTCCGCTGCACCGGCGGCACTCTTCCATGTTCAACACGGCATTTGTAGAAAAAGAGAACCCTGTCTTATATCCCTGGTGGTCCAGTGGACCCATGATATTGCCCGATCAGCGGGCATTTGTAAAACTAATTCCAATATCCCTGGTGGTCTAGTGGTACCCCCACCGCCCACTGAGCCCCACCCGCTCCGCCTCGTCAGCCGGCAGCACCCCAACCGCCGCCGCTTATGCCGACTGACACCAGTAGGGCTGCACGCCCATTGATTCACAACGTGAGACAATGGGCAGGCAGCCTTTCCAAGGTGTCAGTCGGTGGGCAGCGGAGCGGCAGGCTGGTGCTGCCACCCGCCGGGCTGACGGGAAGCGGGTGGGGGCTCAGTGGGCAGGTAGGGGGGTACCACTAGACCACCAGGGATATTGGAATTCATTTTTTTTTTTTACAGATGCCCGCAATCGGGCAGATAGTGGTCCACTGGACCACCAGGGATATAGGATGGGGTTTTCTGTGTTTACAAATGCCCGCGATCGGGCACATAGCGGTCCACTGGACCACCATGGATATAGTACTGGGTCTTCTGAGTTTACAAATGCCCGCGATCGGGCACACAGCGGTCCACTGGACCACCAGGGATATAGGACGGGGTTTTCTGTGTTTACAGATGCCCGCGATCGGGCTGCAGGGGGCATCGGTCCCCAACAGCTGCTGCCTGGCAGGGCACCAGGCGCAAGTCATTAGGGATCAGCGCACCTGCATGCAAATGGGGCCATAATGACATGCAAAAGGCCCCATGTGCACCTTGCATACATTATGGCCCCATTTGCATGTCAACTTTTGAATATCGCTGGTGCTGTACATGGCACAATGGAACCTGCGCTAGTGCATCTCCATGCTCCACTCTGGCCACTTGCGCTGAAACAGTGCCACTGCACCATGCACATTGGGGATGGCCAGGGTGTGATATTCAAAGCTGCTGAGCCATGGCACAGCTCCGTTGAATATTGCCCAGTCTATACCCCTGTGCAGCCAAGTTCAGCTGTGCCCAAGCTTGCACCACAGCCTGGTGCAGTTTTAATATCCGGGCCTATCATTTCTACATCATTAAATCTCATCTCATCTGAACAACTTCTTGTTTAAGATCTCTAAAACCTAGTATCATTTTGTTCATCGGGACCTTCACAGTAGATATTTCAGCCATTAAAAGTTCAAAGTGTTCAACTGTGTGTATGATTGCTTAACTACTCTTTCCTGAGAACCTTGTATTTCACCTTCTTCTATGAGTGACCTTCTCAGTGGATCGATGTCACAAAGACCTCTACAGCTGCCTTCTTAACTTCTAAATTAGAGGCCTCCATGCTTGCTTCACCAACAGTTGTAATGAGAATCAGTATAGTAGGCAAGGCAGAAGGGATTTCTGAAAACCGGTTTCACAAAGAAATTCACTTTTATATTTAGTGGCATATCAGCACTTTCACTGTGCCACAGTGGTTCAACACTCTAATGGCCCGCTACTCTGATAATGCTGGAGGACTTTAACAAAACAAAGAAAAAACGGACCACATCTATTTTTATTTGATGCTGCAAAATATTAGCAGCACTGTTTCTTGCTGCTAAGAGACAAAAATTTGATTTAAAAATGGGAAATTTAACTGCTAAATTCCCACAAAGGGGGTTAAACCAGGGCTCCACGAGAAGTGTCCTCAATGCTTGGCACCATCCATGGAATCCTTCAACACTAAGCTCTGTGGTAGGGTTAACACTGAAGGGGAGTAAGGAAATTGTAAAGGGATCCAAAGGTTAGAGCGATGGTCTAAGCTTTTTCAGGTGAGCTTTGATGCCAAAAAGTGCAAGACGATGCACATAGGGAGTAGGAATCCAACAACAGAATACCAGATGGGAGGGTAAGGTACTACTACAGAAAAAAGGTAACTGGGAGTCATCATAAGCGATTCCTTCAAACGAACTACCCAATGCAATAAGGCCTACAGCAAGGCAACCATAATGTTGGGGTGTATTTGGAGGGGTTTTGACTGTAGGAGAAAAGAGGTAATACTGACTATGTACAAATCACTGGTAAGGCCTCATCTGGAATACTGTGCCCAGTTCTTGAGTCCCCACCAGAGGAAGGACAGAGACTGACTGGAGACAGTGCAGCAATGGGTAACCAAGATGATTTAGGGTCAACAGGCAGATCCTATGAGTAACAGCTAAGGGCATGGAACATGTACTTCCTAGAGGCCAGACGGGTGAAGGGCAACATGGTAAATCCCTTCAAGTTTTACAAAAGAGAAGCACAAGGTAAACCGTAAGGAGATAATCAACAGGAACAGCAGGTCAATAACAAGAAGGCAAGGAGTCACATGATGCTGCCTGAGTGAGTGGAGGCTGCCCGTTGAAGCTCCGCTGTTGCACGCAGAATAAATAAAACTACCGTTTTACAGCATTTTTAATGCACCACAATGAACAAAAGAATGGAAGAACAAATCTGAAACAAGAGGCAGGATTCTGAAAGTGAAGGCTTTAGTAGCTCCAACTCAGTCCGTCAAGATGCCATGCAGCACAAGGCCAACTAGTCTGCGGGAAACAGTGGGGAAGGAGTCAGCATGACTGCAGAACAGCTCTCGAGGATCCTGAAATGAAATGGCAGCATTCACAGCCTCAGCTGCTCTCTCAAAAATTAAGGATATTACAAAAAAAAAAAGTTCAGAATCATGCAACGAGAATCAGTGATTCCAAAGGCAGAATAGCCAGTCTTGAAAGGGTTAGTGAAAAAGAGAGAGATGATGATGTAAAATATGCTAAAAAGATAAGACAGATAGAGGAAAAAATTGTATATTTAGAAAATTACTCATGAAGGAACAACTTTCTACTTTTGGGCTGTTGGAGGAAATAAAAATAAAAATCCCCAACTCCATTAAAAACAATGTTTAGGCTGTTTAGGCTACCTAATGGAAAAAGGGATTCTTTATAGAAAGAGCACACAGAATCTTAGTGCCAAAACTGGGACCCAAGGTGCAACCGAAGGTACAGGACACATCTTTGTGCAGCAGCAAGCAAGAGAGCTACGAGCCCTAAATTACATGCAGCTGGAGATCAAGCTATTCAATGACCACAGCCTGAGCATTAGGAAAGGGAGAAATATGCAGATGTCAAAACGTACTTACACAGCGTCATCACAAAGTTCCATCTCATGTACCCATCTAAACTGACAGTCTGGCTAAAAACAGCATACAAACATTCAATACAGTAGAAGCAGCGGAATGAGAAGTAAGGTCTTCCCAAACACATTCTCATATCGTTGCCCAGCATGCCCTGCAGTCAACAGAATGGGGGCCAAATGAACTCTGCAGTAACAAGTAAGTGGCCATCATAGCTCTCTACAGCCTGCAATGCCATGCATTAAGCCAACTGCCTAATCCAACAACCCTCAATAGACACATGCCTCACCCTATTTCTCCAGTAAAAGACTTACCTTTGTAAAATGCATTTAAATACAGAAAGCAGACAGAGATAAAAGCATTAAAATATTTGGCAGGAACTTTTTTTCTATACTGCCATTACTAACAGCCTTCCTCATCCCACAGAAGCAGCCTTAAACAACAGACAAGAGGCCATCTTGATTGCTGCTTGATAGTGCACATGATCATGAGACAAATCAAGAAGGCAATGGGGCTGAATGTGCGCACCATTGTGAAAGCACAGCAACAAACGAGGTACAGCATTTCAACACAGTCGACAGGAGGGAGGTGGAATTATACCAATGGCCTGATAGAATGTACCAAAAGAAGATCCAGGGGTCTAACAAGTGAATTAACCACAAGCCCAACTCTCTGGACTTTTTTTTAACAAAGAATTGTGAGTAATATAGCCAGAAAAGATTAAAAGAGGAGGAAGAAACTGTAATTCATCTTGGACATTGGGTGGTAATGCTTACCTCTAAACTGTAAGTAAATTCCAAGGAAGGAAGTCATGGAGAACTGTCATTGAGGAGGGGGTAATGGGCTGTTCTAACAAACTTGCCTGCAAATGAACTATTCTCTATTAAAACATGCCACCTTCCTCTCACTCAAACTAGCACCTGCCTAGCAAAATGGACTGCTCCATAAATGAACTATTTAATGAAAATATGGTAATAGAGTGTTATATCCTTTTCTGCTTGTTCGCTACAATAATTTAATGAAAAAAAGGAATTCCTCAAGTGAACCCAGCAAGGGACAAAGACTTTGCTTATAACCCAAGTGGGACAGGGAAGGGGGATGCTAATATTGAAGACCCATCTGTGGCACATTGCCTACCCATACTGATTATTTTTAGATATTTATCTTTTGGCTAGCATGCTGTATGTAATTCTATGTTTCATTAAATTTTATATGTGGTGTTGTACAGTGCCATGGTTACAAAAAGGTGCTTTACAAAAAGTTTTATTATTATTAATATGTATATCTTCAGCGTTTCTCATTAGGAAGAAAGAACAAAAGGAAAATATAAATGAGATGTTACTAACAGGGATAGAGAACTGGGAAACAATCACTTTTAACACAGAGTTAGGCAGACTTGCAACTAGAAGGGTGACACCATATGAATAATTTAAAGTGAATTTCCAATATATTTTATTTAGGTTTTGGACCTTATAGCCCTTTACCTTATATCAGCGATAGTTCATCCAGTCCAATTTTTGGAATGTTTCAAGCACGCCAGTTCGGGAGGGAAGGGACTGTAATTTGAGCCAATCCAATGACCAACCTATCTCTTCTACTTCCCTGTCCTCTCCATCGCACAGCCATATCTTTAGATGTCTAACTAGGGAAAGCACTGGGGCGTGCCTCATTACAGTATATGGGGGTAATTTTCAAAACTGTTTTAAAACTGTTACAGCATCATTTGACTTAAATGAAAACAACTGCTCAACCAGTTGGGGCTTTCATTTAAATCAAAGGATGCTGTAACAGTTTTAAAATTATTTAGAAAATTATCCCCATAGACTACAATGGGGCACGCCCCCACGTTGTCTGTGGTTATACATCAAAACACATCTGAGCTCAGGGCAGGGACTGGAGGACTGGGAAGTGGAAGGGACAGGTTGACCATTGGTTCACCCCGTATTATGATCCCTTCCTTTCTGAACCAGAGGACTTGAAATATTCTGAAATTGCTTGGATGAACTGTAGCCGATATAAGGTAACAAGCTATAAAGCCCATTATGTAAAGCCAGAAATTTCCTTTATAGGGGCTCACATTGTCAGACACTAACAATGGGGGTGGGGGGATGACAACTTTAAAATTATTTCCACAACTCGGGTTCCAATTGTAGTTATAGTAAAAATCAAAAGCCTACATAACTGAATCTATTAATACTAAAAGTTGCTGTCACAATGATATGATGATCATGCTTTCTGATTACAATAAGGCAAGTTAAAAAGCTTCAACAAAATGGTCTGCAATACAAGATTGCTTGTTTCCTGATTACAATGAGGCTGGTTGGGGCAGCAGGGTTTGTTGATAGCTGTCTAGGTTTTTGGTTTTCTGCAATAATGTTTGTCTGGCAAAGATATCAAGACATACATTTTTCCTTCATTTTTTTTATACCTAAACCAGGATGAGGGATATTTAAGTTTTTGGAAGTTCCCACTCCTGTGCCATGTCTGCCATGAGAAAACTGGATGTCTTGGTTCTGTATTGTGCTGTTTGCCATTGGAAACATGCTAAGACCATCCTAGTGCACCTACAGAATGAATCTAGCATGTATGTTCAGCAGATAACGTAACCTCAAGAGATTATTGAAAATGGCAAGTGGCAGACATCTTTAATGATGTAAGTCCCATCAGAAGACCCATCATAGATATTCAAAGGGATTTCGAATCAGTAGGGAAAACGATTAAAAATCAAGGGGGTGACCTAATTATTTCAGGATTATTGCCTGTCCCTAGAGCTGGCTCCTCACAAAGAAAAGATATTATACATTTAAATGGTTGGTTTAAGTGTTGGTGTATGAGAGAAGGGTTTACTTTCCTTGAAAATTGGGATGGGTTTCTAAATCAAGACTTATTTGCCAGGGATGGATTGCACTTAAATAAACATGGAAAATGGATCTTTGCTAATAGACTAAGACAACAAATTGATTACAGTTTAAACTAATAAATAGGGGGGTAGAATCTACTCCTGTAGATAAGAAAACTAGTACTGTCCCTATATGTCCGCCAGACTGGAATTTTTTACTTATAAATGCTAGGAGCCTTAATAATAAATTTGAAAAACTTATGTATACCCTTCTTCAACTGAACATCCATGTATGTGCAGTAACAGAGACTTGGTGGCAAGAAAATTATACATGGGATGAGTATCCCGGGTTATACATTGTTCCACAAGGATAGGATTAGTACTAGAGGGGGTGGGGTAGCGCTCTATATTTCATGTAGTATAAATACTGAAAATATAGAAATAACCCAGTGGCCCAGTATTGAAGCCTTATGGGTTAAAATAATTCCAAAGACTTCAGAATGTATAAACCTGGGAGTTATTTATAGGCCCCCATCCATCTCTCAAAGCGACGATTCCCTAGTATTAGAATTTATAAATAAGTTCTCATCTACAAATAGTGCCATACTTATGGGGAATTTTAATCTACCAGGAATAAACTGGAGTACACTACAAACTAAAACCCTTGTAGAAAGTATTTATTTAGAAACATTCCTACAGACTAATATGGATCAAATAGTTAAACTTAATACTAAGGATGAAAATATTCTGGATTTAGTTTTAAACAATCTGGGTAATAATATTATAAACTATAGGGTCATCCCCCCCCTTGGGTCCAGTGATCACTCTATGATTAGCTTTATTTAGAAAGTAAATTTAAGATATGATACTAGTAGTACGATCATATATAATTTTAATAGGGCCAATTTTTTGGATTTTCTAAATGTAATGGCTATTTGGGATTGGGAATCAGATTTTAAATACAAGTCCCTTCTGGAAATGTGGCAGATTTTAAATGCCAAACTTTCCACAGCCACTAAGAAATATAAACCCCAAATGAAGAAAACTGAAAATGTGAAACCCAAATTGCCCTGGATGAATGTAATAGTTAAGAAACATACAAAAAATAGGAATAAAGCATTTAAGAAGGCTAAACTAAGTGGTACCCAAGAAAATTGGGCAAAATAAAAAGATCAGTTAAGGATGACAAAAAATAGCATTAGACATGCCAAATGAGATTATGAATGCAGGTTAGCAGGGAGTGTAAAATATAATTATAAAACCTTTTATAAATATATAAATAAAAAAGGGGCGGTGCACCTATCATAGACTCATTAAGAAAAACAGACTGGTGATTTATTAACTGATAACTCCTTAATGGCTACAGCATGTAAGAAAAAATTACTCACCTTAGTAGTGTTGTTTCTTCTAATGGAGTCTTCCTATATTATGACAATTGCAGTTTGTCCCACCATTAGAACTGCTCCAGAGGTGAAAGAGTTAACTCCCATTCTAAGAATGGAACTTAGAGCACGAGCTCGGTTAGAGAAGCTCTGTCTGGTTATTTCAAACCCAAACTGTCAGATCTTTACGAGCAAAAACTCACTAAGGTCTGTGTGGAAGCTGTAACCTACACTCAGCCAACTGGCTACCTAAATATTAACACCTATTGCTGGACCCAACACAAAGACTCAAGTCAGGGACCAGAAGTAATAATATAATATAAAATAAAAACACCACACCCAAAAACCAAGAAGGGTGGAAAACATATAATGGGCATAACTAGTGCCCACACTAGGCTGCCCACCCCATACCCAAGTAGAGTTCTGAGAGGGCAGGTTGGGGAGGTCACAATATGGCAAGACTCCATTAGAAGAAACAACATTATTAAGGTGAGTAATTTTTCTTCAAACAACATGAAGTCTTGCTATATTATGACAATTGCAGACTACACAGCAGTACCTCCATGGAGGAGGGACAGAACCTACTTAGGAATAGGCTCTGAAGCACAGTTGTGCCAAACCCAGCATCTTCCTGGCCTGGACATCCAGGGAGTAATGCTTGGTGAAAGGTGTACCGTTTCCAGGTAGCAGCTTGACATATCTCTAAGATAGGGATGTCTCTGGCAGCAGCTAGAGACGCGGCTGTACCTCTGGTAGAATGAGCCCTCAGGCCAGAGGGGGAACTCTCCCCAGTTTCTGATAACAAAATTGGATACAAGAGACAATCCACCTGGCAATTGATCTCTTAGTGGCAGGTCTCCCTTTTCCGACCTCACCGTAAGTGAGAAAAAGTTGGAGGGATTCGAACCTGTGACCCTTGGTACGTTCTATATAGTAACTTAGGGCCCTCTTAACATCTAAACTGTGCAATCTCCTCTCACCAGAGGAAGAATGTTCAGTGAAAACACTGGAAGGAGATAGATAGGTTTAAGATGGAAATCTGAAACCACCTTAGGCAAAACTTCCTGTTAGTCCTGAGGACTACCTTATCCCTGTGGAAAGAAATAAAGTCAGTTTCACTGACAAGGCTTGCAACTCACTTATGCGCCTGGCAGAAATGATAGCCACTAGGAAAACAGTTTTCCAAGTTATACTTAAGCTCTGCAGAAGACAGAGGTTCAAAAGGGGTTGCATTAACTGGGCAATGCAAACATTAAGGTCCCAGGCAGGGGCGGATCCCTAAAAGGTGGATTAGTATGAAGTAATCCCTTAAAAACTTGGAAAATACAGGGTGAGGAAAGAGAGGGCTTTCCTGCTGAACAAACAAAAGCAGAGACAGCTGCCAAATGTACTTTCAGGGTAGCTGGTCTCAGGCCCAAAGAATTAAGATGGACCATATAGTCCAAAACAATGGGCAAATCAGCAGATTCGGGAAATATGTTTCCAGCACACCAAATGGAAAACCTTTTCCACTTAGAATTATAAGTAGCTCTAGTGGAAGGCTTCCTAGAAGCCTTTAGATTTCAAGAACACCCTGAGAAAGGTGTAGGTCAGCAAGTTCTAACTCCTCAAGAGCCAGGCCTTGAGGTTGAGGGATTTGAGGTTCGGATACCAAACTCTCCCCTGGGCACAGGTTAACAGGTTGTGATTCCTGGGGAGACACAGGGGAAGATGGACTGTTAGGGACAGAAGGAGTGGGTACCAGGGCTGCCTGGCCCAATCTGGGGCAATCAGAATCACTCTGCAAGGTTGGGATCTGATTTTGACTAGCACCTTGAATAGGAGAGGGAAGGGGGAAAGGCATAAAGAAACTTCCCTTCCCAATCTAGGAGAAAGGCATCCAGGGTGACTGAGCCCAACACTGGGGGCCTGCAACAGAAAAGTGGAAGTTGGTGATTGTCTGGGGCTGCAAAAAGATCTATCTGAGGGGTGCCCCATCTGGCAAAAACTATCCCTGGTACTTGAGGATCCAGAGACCATTCGTGATGGCCCTGGGAAATCCTGCTGAGAGCATCTGCTAGGACATTGTCCTTTCCTGGAAGATGAACTGCTATGAGGGAAGTGTTCAGGGAATAGGCCAGAGACCACAACTTCATTGCCTCGGTGCACAAGGTCAAGACCGAGTGCCCCCTGCTTGTTGATGTACCACATTGTTGTGGTGTTGTCTGTTCTGGACTTGTACCACTTTGTTCTGAACAGACGAGAAAACACTTGAAGTGCTAAAAGACAGCTCTGAGTTCCAGCAAATTGATGTGGAGCAGAGATTCCTGGGGGACCACACTCCTGAGTGGAGAGGTCGCCCATGTGGGCTCCCCACCCCAGGAGGGAAGCATCTGTAGTGAGGGTCAAGGAGTGAGACAGAGGAATGAAGGGGACCCCCAGTCTTAAATTGCTCTGATCCTGCCACCACTGGAGGGCCTGGATCAGAGTTCGGGTCACTGGGACCAACTTGGAAAGGGGCTCTTTTCTGAGACCAAAAGGCTCTCAAGTGAAACTGAATGTCCCTCATCTGAAATCTTGCTCCTTGCACTACGGCTGTGGACGCAGCCATGTGCCCCAGGAGCTGCAAAAAGTGTCTTGCTGGTTGAGAGACCTGCTGAGTGAAGGAGGAGGCCAGAGCCACCAAGTTCCTTACCCTCTCTAAGGGTAGGAAGGCCTGGCCTGCTTTGTGTCCATTCTGCACCTATGAAGGTGAGCACCTGAACTGGTTCCAGAACTGACTTTGGAAGATTTAGAAAAGCCCAGGAGGTGAGCAGCTGCTGGGTAACTTGCAGGTGAGATTTTACCTGTTCTGGGGACTGGCCTACAATGAGCCAGTCATCCAGATAGGGAAAGACAACAATCCTTTGCCTCCTTAAATGAGCAACTGCTACTGCCAGACATTTTGTGAATACCCTTGGGGCAGAGGTGAGGCCAAGGGCATTGCTCTGAACTGGTAGTGACCTGAGGGCAGTTCAATCTGAGGTACTTCGTGGGAGCTTCTGATTAGGACGTGAAAATAGGCATCCTTGAGGTCCAGGGAGGCTAGCCCGCCCCTGGCCTTAGAGAGGTAAAATCATTGCCAGAGTTACCATTCTGAACTTTGGTTTCAAAAGTGTTTGTTCAGATATCTGAGGTCTAAAATGGGCCACCATTCTCCTGTCTTTTTGGGGTAAGGAATATCTGGAGTACAGACCCTGCCCTGGTGTAGGGAGAAACCCTTTCTACAGCTCTGAGAGCCAGGAGGGTTGAGACTTCTGTTTCTAGAGTAAAGGTCTCTAAAGAGTTTGCCGTGGGAAAGATCGGATTCTCATCTTTGGGAACTTTTGAAGCTGAGAACCAGACCCTGGCTTACTACTCCAGGACCCACTTGTCTGAAGTTAGAGACACCCAGTTCTGAATGAAGTAAGCCAACCTGCCCCCTACGGGTAAAGGAGAATCGGCCCTGGGCACCCCATCAGGGTGTCTGTTTGGCAGGTGCTTTAGGCTGAGAGGTGGGAGCAGGCCTGCCCACACCCCGTCTGCCTCTGCCTCTGAAGAAGCCCTCTGAGCATAAGCAGAGGAGGCCTGGGTTTGGTTAAAAGGCCTGTGAAAAGGCCTACCCCTACCCCTGGGGTCTGCCTCTGAGGAGTGGCTTGCCGCTCCTTGGCTTGGGCACTGTTATAGGTAGTCCTATATTCATCCATTTTCTTCATATAATTCTCTGTCTGCTCCCCAAACAGAGAATTTCCCACCACAGGAAAATCCATAGCCTTAGTCTGGGTATCCTGTGACAAGCTAGTACACCTGAGCCAGGCCAATCCTACTAAAAGCTACAGACGAGCCATGACTCTAGAGGATACATCATTAAAATCCACAGCAGCATGAAACTGCACCTCGGATGCCTCAATGCCATCAGCAGCCACCTGTTCCAGCTCATTAGCAAGCTGGCCAGAGGCCTGTTTGGCCAAAGCCATGACAGTGTCCCATCTAGATTTTGATACCTTGCTACATAAGCCATGTAATTTGCTTGCCTGAGTCCCAAGGGCTGCCATGTATTGTTTTTTAGCCATGGCATCAATCTTCCTGGAATCCTTGTCAGGAGGATGTGAAGCCAGGGGAATATTAGCTTTATCACAGGCTGCAGCCTGAACCACCCCAACATGACTGCATTGCTGTGAAAGGAATTCTGTGTCAGGACCTGACAGTGTGTACCTCCTGTCCATCTTTTTATCCACAGTAGGCACAGAATTAGGAGTTTTTACAATTTTTATTGTTTGTTTCCTAAATGATTTATGCAAAGGAATAGACAATCTCCTAGACTCTGGTATATCCATCATTTCTACAAAATCAGGTTCCTCTTGCTCATCCACAGCTTCCTCCAATGGGAGCTGGAGGGTTTCAACTTTTGTAAAACATAAAGTGAGAGGGACTCAGAAAGCATAGGGGAGATTCTAAAGGTCTGTCTGGGGAGATGTCCGGTTCAATGGGCACACCCAGACCCTCCAAGTCACATTCATACTGTTCATAATCATCCTCCCCTCCTCTGGTTCATAAACTCCTCAACATCATATTCCTGAACCGTGGAACGAATCGAACCGACCTTTACCAGACAGTGGCGGTTCGGACGGAACCGGAGAAAGTGACTGGACAATCTGAATAGCTCTTGCTATCTCTGCAGCAGTTGGAGAAGGAATTTTGGGCTCCACATCTGCTGATTTTCTTGTTTTCTTTACTGGAACTGGCTTATCTGAGCCAGCTTTGCGTTTGGCCGAGGAAGTCTCGCCCTGGTCAGAGGGCACTCCCTCCAGTTCGGTTGGCACTGAACCGGGCTGGCCATCCGGGTCAGCGGACTTTTTGGCCTCTCGTTCCCTGAGCCTGCCAACTCTCTTATCCAGGGTGGCTGCAGGGAAATTTTTACAAATCTGGCAGTCTGAATTGAGGTGGTCAAACCCCAGACAATATACACATGTGGTGTGTGGGTCAGCCTTGGCAAAGACTTCCCCACAAGCATCACAGTGTTGAAACCCAGTGGGCCCGGTTTTTCTTTTGGGTTTCTCAGACATAATGCCAGCCTAACCAAAAACTTGCCCTTTTAACGGCAGTGCCAGGCAAGACACCCTTATCGGTTCCTAACCGTGTCACTGGTCTTGGAAAAAAACGTAATGAATTCCGTTTTTTTTAGAACCGATAAGAACCGGGAACCGCACTCTAAAACCTCTAATTTTTGTAACTTCAAGTTTTAAAGCAAGCTGATCAGTTCAAAACCGAACCGATAACATTTACAAGTTCCACACAGAAATTAAACTGAAATTACTTACAATACCACAGACAGAGCTTGAACCGATCGGTTTTGCGGTTAAAATAATAATATTCTCGGTTGATTTGAACCGAGAAAACACTGTTTAAACCGAGAAATGAACCGAGCAGTAGGAGAAATCTCCGGAGCGACTGTTCAGTGAGGCGGAGTAAAGAATCTGACAGTTTGGGTTTGAAATAACCCAGACAGAGCTTCTCTAACCGAGCTCGTGCTCTAAGTTCCATTCTTAGAATGGGAGTTAACTCTTTCACCTCCGGAGCAGTTCTAATGGTGGGACAAACTGCAATTGTCATAATATAGCAAGACTTCATGTTGTTTGAACAAATATTTTTCTTCAGTTTTTAATAGTAAAACCAAACCTAATAAAAGTCATAATGATCAGCCAATAAATGAGCAATTTAAGGTGGGAAAAACTGAAGTTGCAAAACTACTACAGGGGCTGAACCCAAATAAATCAGCTGGCCCAGATGGACTCCACCCTCGTATTTTGAAAGAACTAGCGATCCCCTTATTGGGCCCTGTCGCTGTACTCTTCAAACAATCTATTATAGAGGGACAAGTTATTGATGTATGGAGACAAGCCACAGTGATTCCTATTTTTAAAAAAGGATGTAACAAATTACAGACCTATTAGTTTAACGTCTGTCCTGGGTAAGATTCTTGAGGGCATAGTAAAAAATTATATTGGAAAAGTAATACAGATTGATACTACTCAGCATGGCTTTGTGAAATCAAGATCATGCATGACTAATTTGTTACATTTTTATGGTGGTGTTAGTGACGCACTGGATAAAGGAGAAGCTGTGGATGTTATCCTTCTTGATTTTTCTAAGGCCTTTGACAAGGTCCCCCATGGTGAATTAATCGATGCAACCATAATGATGGGTTTAGAGGGAAATATTACTAAATGGATAGAATCCTGTTTGACTGGGAGAACTCAGTGGGTTTTCATAAAGGGTTACTATTCTGGATATGAGCAAGTGACTAGTGGGGTCCCTCAGGGATCAGTTCTGGGTCCCTGTCTTCTTAACATCTATATTTCTACATTAACTACATCTACGGAGGTTTGGTTAACCAAATTTGCAGATGATACCCGCATAGGTTTAACTCCGAAGACATCAACACTTTACAGTATGCCTTGGGTGAATTAGAAACTTGGGCCAATGTAAAGAAACTCATGTTTAACGTAGACAAATGTATTGTGATGCATTTTGGGAGAAAGAATCCAAAAGCAAATTATATACTGGGTGGTAGATTAATTGAAGCTGTTGAGGACGAACGAGACATCGGTGTTAGGGTTAAAAATGACCTATATTTTGGACTACATTGTCAACAAGTAATTAATAAGGCTGGGGGCATACTCCATTGTATAAATAAACATATAAACAGTACAAGTAGCAAGGTTTTGCTCCCACTGTATTCCTCCCTGGTTAGGCCCCACCTCGAGTACTGTGCTCAGTTTTGGGCACCAGGAGATAACGGTTCTATAAATGCACTTGAGAGAGTTCAGAGGAGGGCAACTAAAAGAATTGATGAAGTGAGGGGAATGAAGTATGATGATAGACTACAGAAACTCAGGCTTTATACTCTGGAGTATCGCAGAATGAGGGGGGATTTGTGTGTGGTTTACCGAGCCTTACATGATGATCGATTATGGGAACTTTTAGGTCTGGTACTCAGGTGGTATATCAAACCAGAGCTCATCCATTACAGTTAATGGTGGAATGTTTTAGAACTAAACTGAGAAGTTCGTGGTTCTCAGTTAGAGTTTCTAGGATATGAAATGGTCTGCCCTTGGAAGTGGTTGCAAGTGAGAGCATGTATCTGTTTAAAAATCGACTGGATGCTTATTTATGTTCAAATTCCATTAAGGGTTATAATTAACATATGGCATCAATATGGACCTTTGGTCTTTTCAGAGCTGATTAACCTATGAAACCTATAAGTCATTAATTACAAAATCTGCTGCAAAGCTGTTTTAACAATATCTGAGAAAACTGGAAATATACTGGGCATGAAAAGTGAGATGTAAGGATTATGTTTTTACTAGAAAGCTGTATGATGAATGGGTTTCTGTTTTTTTTTTTTTTTTTGCTTACAGACAAATACTTCTGCTCTAAATAACCTTAATAAAATGGTTTACAATACAAGTTTGTATGGTTACAAGTGCACAAGATTAGCCTTAGAAAACTGATTTACAATGCAAGTTAGTATATTCAGTGGCGGATCTAAGGGGAAGTGAAGGGGATGACCCCCCGATTGTAACTTTCTTGCTTGTTGCTGCTGTATTTCACTTTGCTGAATAAGTGTAATATGTTGATAAGAAAATATACATTCAAAACTATACATTACATGTGTATTTTCTGTCAAAATTACAATGTAAAAGATAACAGCAGACAATATAAAGGATTAAAACAATTTTAAAAATTGCATATCAAGTATGAACACTACCACACCATCCCAGCCCCCCACTGTAAAATCCTGGATCCAAAACTGAGTATATTTATAAGTTCACAGGATTTAGAAGTTTCAAGCACACAGAATGTCTGCATGGATTAATGAAAACTCAACAAAATGTTAATACTTGTTACGACTGCAGGTAACTGAAGTTAAAAACTGTAAGTGCCACACAGGGACGGGGATGGGAGAATAGACAGAAGAAACCCATGATGTTGGAGATCACAACCAACTTCATGATACAGCAGGATATGGAATCCATAGTCATAGGTAAGAATTACACAACAAGCACAATGGGTATGAGAGAACAAGAAGCAATAAGGTTGAGAGTAAAATAATAGTAAACAATCTAAACAAAGAATATGGGTGACACAAAAATTTAATGAATAACATAAAACGTCAAAGGGATGCAATGAGGAAAAAAAGGCAACAGGTATTGTGACACCTAAAAAGAAACAATGCGCAAGTTGCATTTATCCAAGAAATACACATGAAAATCATAGAAACAACAATGATGAGAAACACGTGGGGAGGGAAGGAATACGGAGCAGGAGAAAGTAGAAGGATATGAGGTACACAAATTTCATTACACAGCACTTTAAACTTTGAAGAAGAATACACATGGAGTCATGGAATGATGCTAGTGACAGCTGGGAATTTAGGTAGATCCAAAGCAACCTTCATCAACATTTATGATCTAAACCATGACGCCACTGATTTTTTCAACTCACATGTATGGCAAATAACACAAACAACAGACTACACAACATTAATAGGAGCAAGCAATGAATTTAATTCTGGATCTGGTATTAGATAGCATAAAACCACATAGAATTCTTACATCGGGGCAAAGACATTCTTGGCTCTTTTTGGATAAAACAAAATGATAAGATGCCCAGCGAATTTTAAACCCCACTGGGAAAGAATACACATTCAGATTAAGGTGCATAAGACAGCAGAGAGAATACACTTTTGGTTTGTACCTAACAGTGAGACAGCTGGTATCATTGAAACAACAATCCTTCCTATCACTATTTCAGATCATGCCTCTGTTCATACCACCTTAACACTGGATACACATGGTCCAAGAACACTGTCATGAAACTTCATCAACAATATATCACAAAAAGAAGAATACAAAGAGGATATCAAGAATGCCATCAAGGAACTCCTATTACATAATTCACCAGGAGAAACCAGTTGGGCAACCATATGTGAGGCAATAGGAGGCATATGCATCACAATTTATACGAAGAAGAAGAAGAAGTGGCAGACAAAATACAGTTAATAGAGGAAACCAAGCGGGCGGAAGAAATAATTATTAATGATGCATCAGAAGAAGCATGGAATAAATGGGCAAACAAAAGGAAAAACTACAATGACAACTTAAAGAGCCCCTGACTCCATTGGGACATCTTTGGAAACATGCAATATTTAGTCGTAACTCATCTTACATTTTATATTTTCATTGTAATCTGCATCCTTATTTCTTTATTACTAAGGACATTTGCATGAAAACAGGATTTGGTCCTATCTGCTCTGGCTGCATGCCTACACCTGGCATCACAGTTCTGTTTATGACATCATATTATGATGCCATAAGCAGGGGATTAAGATGTGAGGTGTAGACAAGCAGCTAGAGCAGATAAAGCTTAGGGGACAGCGATCTTGTTTTTATGCAACTGTCCTCAGTAATAAAGATAAAAGGGTAAAGAATTACAGAAAATTTATGAAATATAAACTGAACTGTGTATAAATCATACATTTTTTAAAGTGTTTCCAAATGTGTCAGGGGCTCTTTAAGGCAAGACAAGAAACCAGCCTATAGAAGAGCTAGAACCAATTACATAGCTAACAGCCCAAAGGCAACCAACATTTTGGCACTAAGCCTTAAGCAAAAAAGAACAAAGTCCCACAATAAATAAACAAATGCTTCAATGAATGCTACACCAAGCTTTATAGAACAGAAAGCAATGGAACAATGGAAAACCTGAACTTTATTAGTAACATGTAACCCCCCTTAACTGAAGAACAAGCAGCAAAACTGCAGGCAATGCAAAAGGATTAAAGTGTGCACAGGAAATGCAGTGCAAATCCAAAGCTGCCAGCTATGTCACAAAAAAAGAAAAAGGACTTGCACTTAAGAGTTCTGAATTTCAAGCGAAAAATGCTAAAGTTTATTCGAGCAGGGTGCCCAGCAAACCAGAGCTCCTATGCTTCGACCCCAATCCTGGTCTTCCTAAGGGAGCATATCTGAAGTGCAACAGACTAATGGTACATTAATATTCATCATTTAAAGTGACATGACCAATTGTGAGACAGTGAAAAAATAAAGTACAATGAAAATCTTTAGAACAAATTAGTAAACAAATTTATAAGCATTTTAAGTGAGTTCAGGCAGTCAGTTCATCTAACAAATTCTATTTAGTACCAAAGCATTAGGTTTCATAAATTATTTTGTATCAAATTATAATTGATTGACTAGTAAACATCACTATTTGGCTTAGGAGGTAATATAAATCCACAAAATACAAAGAGAGTATCTGACAAGTACAATAAAGTTAATTGCACATCAAGAAAAGTTTTAAATAGTGGGAGAAGGGGGCCAGATTAGAATTTTCTAATATAAGTAGTGGAAGGTCAAGTTGATGGTCCGAAGGTCAAATTTAGCTAAAAATAAACAGGAGAAAGTCAAACCTAGAATTTATTATGATAGTAAACGGCAAATCAAAAATTAAGGAGGTAAAAAAATGGAAGTATAAAGTACAATAAGCAAAAAATATATATTTTGTATCAAGGGGGAAGGGGTAAACTTAGTAGTAACAAGACAAATCAGTAACACAACACAGTAATAAGAGTAAATTATACTCCTATGTATTTAGGTATGTAACTGCTCTGGAATAAGAGATTGAGAACAAAATTTGAATGAAACATAATTTACTCTTGTTACTGTGTTGTGCTACTGATTTTTCTTGTTACTACTAAGTTTACCCCTTCCCCCTTTTGATACAGAATATATATTTTTTACTTATTGTCCATTATACTTCCATTTTTTACCTCCTTGTTTTTTCATTTGTCCTTGGATAATGGTTTACTATAATAATAATAAATAAATTCTAGGTCCGACTTTCTCCTATTTATTTTTTGCTAAATTTGACTTTTGGACCATCAACTTGACCTTCCACTATTGAAATTAGAAAATTCTAATCTGGCCCCATTCTCCCACTATTTAAAACTTTTATTGATGTACAATTAACTCTATAGTACTTGTCAGATACTCTCTTTGTAGTTTGTGGATTTATATTACCTCCTATGCCAAATAGTGATGTTCATTAGTCAATCAATGATAATTTGATAGAAATTAATTTATAAAACCTAATGCTTTAGTACTAAATAGAATTTGTTAAATGAATTGACTGCCTGAACTCACTTAAAATGCTTATAAATTTGTTCACTAATTTTTTCTAAAGATTTTCATTGTACTTTATTTTTTCACTGTCTCACAGTTGGTGCATGTCACTTTAAATGATGAATATTAATGTACCATTAATGTGTTGCATTTTAGATGTGCTCCCTTAGGAAGACCCAGATTGGGGTCAAAGTGCAGGAGCTCTGGTTTGCTGGGCACCCTGCTTGAATAAACTTTAGCACTTTTTGCTTGAAATTCAGAACTCTCGAGTGTGAGTCCTTTTTCTTTTTTTGCAGCAAAAATGCAGGAAAAACTCTCAGTTAAAGAAACTATAGTATATCAGCTACAAGTAGCCTATGGAAAGGAAAAGCATAAGGAGAAGATGATTTTCCCCTAGATTATTCTCATGCATTTGATACACAGTTTACTCCAGTCCTCAAGGAAGTCGTAAAAGAAGCAATGGAAAAAAAGAACAATTACCAGATTCGATGCTTAAAGGTGTCATTATACTTCTTCTGAAACCAAACAAAAAAATAAAAATGAAAAAACAATAGAGCAATCACTGTTAAATACAGATGATAAAATATATGTGAACATTCTAGCTACTGGAATTCAACTAAATATGCTAGACATCTTTAGCCCATTACAAACTTGTTTCATGGTCGGAAGACACATACAGTATCAGACAACACAAGAAAGATAACATACATTGCAGAAATAGCAAAAAGCATAAACAACCAGCATCCCTAATTACATTAGATGTCAAAAAGGCATATGATAGGACGGAATGGCCATATCTATTTGACATCTATGGGAAATATAGTATTCCCCATTTTTATATTAATCGTCCAACTGCTATACAATAAGCCTAAAACAATGGTATCTACAGGTGGTCTGAAATCTGCTATCATCCTAAAAGAAGAATGAGGCAGGGTTGCCCTCTGTGCCCAGACCTTTTTAAATGTGGCATTAGAACTATTCTTGCTAAAAATTCAACAAGATGAAAACGTTGCCGGTATCACACATAATGGCCAGTAACATAAGATAACGGCATACCCCGACGATGTGATGATATCAGTCACCCACCCAGGAAAAGCAATAACCACACTACTTGAAATTATTCAGGAATATGGACAAATACTGGGATACAAGCTAAATGTTTCAATATCAGAGGTCTTACCCATCAATCACTTGTGCAAAAAAAGGAAATGATAGACCTGCGACTACAATGGACGGCAAAGAGCATTACATACCTAGGGACTGAAGTATGCCCCACAACCAATGAAACAATAGCCCTCAATACCAAAAACATGCTCTAAAATCTAAAAAACAGATCCAGAAAATGGAACAAAGTACCAATAGGCATGGCACAAACGATCTACTCAGTCAAAATTAACTTACTCCCAAGAGTATTGCTTGCCTTACATATGCTCCATAAATAAATCCATGAAGAATGGATCAAGCAACTACAAAGCATGATCAGCAACCTCATACGGGCAGGTAAAAAGGCATGATGCATCCTAGAAAGATTAACATGGACAACTGATAATGGAAGCCTTAAGGTCCCTGATATTAAAGTTTAGAACTGTGCAACACGAAAGAGACACGTCAGCAACTGGCTCATAAAATAAGATGAAAACTATAACGGCAACTGTATACCAAGTTGGGTGGTTATCAAAAAGGAAATCTGCAATGTGGCCAACATGGACATCAGCACACTGTCATATAGTGCCATACCCCCGTTGCTGAAAAAACAGCCGCCAGATTACACACATAAAACTCTAACAAAGATGATGAGAAGTACAAGCTCAACTCTCAGATATAATTTAGAACCACCAATTTGGAACAACAACAACTTTCAAATCAATAATATGATACTACACAATGGAGTGTGGTCAGAGAAAGGAATAGTAACAGTGGCAAACTTAATACAGGGATCTAAGAAAACTAAACTAAAAACAAAATGGATACAACTCAGCATGGTTTTTGAAAAAATAGATCATACTTAACAAATACCTTGGTATTTTATGAGAAAGTTAGCCAGGCTCTAGAATAACATTGTTCTGTGGATATAATTTATCTGGATTTCCAGAAAGCCTTCAACAAGCACTGTACAGGTGGTGCAAGAACTTTTCGACCATTTTGCAGGACAATGGGACCCTTAGACTTGGCTGCTCATAACATCGTTTCTTTATTGGCATACCGTAAATATTTAATTAGGAAATGCCTGTCTCTCTCCCTGGGCCACGGTTTTGGGTCCACCTGATGGGCCCGTTCAGCTTCAAAGGAACCCATGGTTTCTTTGATTTTCAGTTGTTCAACCTCAGTCTCAGGGCTGCTTTTCTTTGTGCCCTCTGGTAAGCCAATAATGTGAAGACTAGATCACCTAGATCTATTTTCCAAGTCATCCACTTTACTCTGTAGGTTGAGTACTTGCTTTTTTAATGAATTTCTTTCTTTGTTGATTTCTTCAAGTGAGTCCACTATGGTGCTGATTCTTGTCTCTGCTTCTGTTAGTCTGGTATTATGAGATTCTGTTGTCTGTTAGTCCAGAGACCTCCATTTGCAAAAGCATGATTTGTGCTGTGACATTTTTGAAACTTGCCTTCATCTCATTTTGCAGGTTAGTTAGCAAGAGATTTTTTTCAAGCTCTGTCATTTCACCTCCATTTTTAGCATTCAAGCATTGCAGGCCCAGTACTGCCTCATGGTCTGAAGAAAATGCTGTCAGTTGATCACTTGCTTCAAACTGGAGTTTTGTTTGTCTGGTATTTGGAGTATTCATTGCCTGAACACCTCTGCTAGCCATTAGTATTTTTTGTTAGTCAGAGTTAGCAACAGGAAAATTGTTTTCCCACAAATATAGAGTTTGCCCAATTTGCTGTGTCTCAAAGACCATCTGCCATCTTACCTGGTTGACATCCCCCCCCCCCCAATAATACACATTAAGTCATGATTTTGATTATTTATGCAAAAGTTATGTTAAAAAAGGTACATACAACGTCCAAGTTCAGCACTATAGAGTACAGTGGAGGTCTCTGCCTCTGCTCCAATCATATAATTATGCTGCGTGTTTGGTGGCCAGTTTAGGGATCAGACAACTTTTTTTTTTTAAAGGGAAGGCTGTTGTTTACATTTTTTAAATGCTGTGAAACTGCATTTATGTTTATTGTATAAATGCAGTTTTGGCATCAATGTAAAAAGCAGCCATTCATTTACCTGTCTATGAAGCCAGATTTTGGAATATTTTATTGGAAAAAAGACGTTTAGGTGTCCTTTAAGTGCTGGCAATATGATGGGTGCTATATTTTAAAGTTTTTATGTTCAGGTTGGCTGTGGAGCAAATGTCTTTCTCTGTCTCCACCCAGACAAGTATATTTGCCTTCTCCAGTTGTCTTCCCTCACACTGGAACAAACTCCCTTCATCACTCCATCACTCATCACCTGGCTCCTTCAGGTGCCAGCTGAAACTTCAACCCCTCTCCACCTGTTTCTATTTCCTTTCCTCCTGATACTTTGATTGCTGAACCTTTTCCATTCCAGGTTATTGCTTCTATTCTATTATTGCCAATTTATGCACTGCTAGATGTTCACTGTACTTGATTTCTGTACATGCAATTTGTTCATTACTTATTCTAATTTCTGTATAACACTGTTTCTCTGATGCTTTGTTACTTGTATTTCCACTGCCTATTCCACCTTCCCTCTCCTGGGTCTCACCTGGAAACAGGTCTTGGCTCATTGTGCCTTTCCTAGTTTCCAAATTTCAAATAAATAAATAAGTCTTCATCCTGTTGCATGTTCCATTTGTTGACACAATGCATCTGTGTGGCACAATTGTACGTTGTGATGTCTGGGACTTTGAGACCTCTATTTTCCACCATTCTTGCCAGTTTCCTTGTATTATATCTGGGCTTTTTCATAGCCCAAATGAAGTTGCTCATTAACCTATGTATTTGTTTTAGCCATTCATTAGGTATTTTGTCATATAGCATACTCAACACAAATAGAAACTGTGTAAGGAAGTTTTTTCTGAGTATATTCGTCTCGAGTATAGCCCGTCTTTCGGATGAGACATTAAACAGAGGTCCCATCTGCCTGGATTGGTGGTAGTTCAGGTGGATGCTAAAGATCCCATGGTACTTACTGAAAAAGAGTAGGGGAATTTCCCTGGTGTCCTGACCAAATTTCTCCCATTCACTAAAATTACCACCAACAGCTTAATCTGGTTCAATTTCAGTTGCTTACCATCTGTATCCCCCTTCCCCCGGTCTCCCCTGAAAAAGGGACTTCTAGGCCCTGTAGACTACCGGGTCAACAAAATTCAATAAATAAATAAATATTCTCTGTTCCACTGCTATCGACAGTTTATTCCATCTGCCAGTATCTGTTTTAAGATTATTAAATAGCTATCTTGTATTCGGGGCTACCGACTCCTTTACCATTGGATCACGTTCTACTCCGAGATATGATATATGCCTCATGCTCAACTTCATACTCAATCCAGTGACTGAATCTTTTTTGCACAGTTGGTTTAAAAGGAGCACTTCAGATTTTCTAGTGCTAGTTTATAGTCAGATAACTTTCTGAACTCTTGTGTCACTTTTAGTAATCTTACAATTGATTTATGTGGGTGGGTGCCACCATCACATCCTCAGCACATGCTGTTACTTTGTGTTGTTTGCCTTTCATGTTTATTGTCATGATCTTCTTCTCATCTTGTTGTATTTTCAGTACAAAAGGTTCAATTTTCAGGTTAAAAAGGGCTGGTGACAGGGGGGCAGCGTTGTCTCGTGCCACGACCAAGGGTGACTGACATTGATTTGTGGCCATTAGTGGACAGCATAGAATTAGACTTCTGGTAAAGAAGTTTGATCTTAATAAAGACCAGGGGAATGCTATACTTATCAAGGATATTAAATAGATATGGCCATTCCACCCGGTCAAATGTCTTTTCAGTGTATAGAGTGACCACTGTCACGGAGTGCTTCAAATTTCTTGCAATTTATAAGTGGTAAGTCAGTAAGTCACTTTTCTTGTACTGTATGAAATGTGTCTGCCCCGTCATAAAACCTGTTTGTGAGGAACTAATGAGACTTGGCATTATCAATTGAATTCTGATAGCGACTACTTTGGTAGATATGTTTGCATCGATATTGAGAAGGGGGTAACTGATCTATAGTTTTCACACTTTTTTTTACTTTTGTTTGGCTTTAATATTAGTGAAATAACCCCTTTCCTCATTGATTCAGGAAATTTCTCACTTTCTAAAGCTTCCTTTAAGACTTCTTTCAAAACTAGAGCCAGTTTTGTATAATATGTCTGATAAAAATGAGGTGCGGAACTATCCTCACCTGCTGCTTTGCCCTTGCGCAGGTCTCACATTGCTGCTAGTATTTCTGCTGCTATTTTTTCTTGCAGCTTCTCAGCTTGTTCCTCCATTATTGAAGGAAGTTGTAAGTTCTCCAGGAATTTGTTTAGCTCTTCATTTGCACTGCTGCTTTCAGTTTTATACAGGTTTGTGCAGTAGTTTTTGAAACATTTATTTCATGTGAATCTGTTAGCATCTCTAATATTTCTTTTTTTCCAAAGTCAGTAATTTGGGATTTTTTTTATTGCTTAAGACACACAGTCAATATTTTTGTGGCTTTTGGACTGTTGGGAGATACAGTTGGTTTTAGCCCTTCTGTGTTCCTTTTTCTGTTGCTTGTCTTACATTATTGTTATATTTCTTTCTTGCATTTGCCCAATTAGAAACATAGAAGGCATCAGCAGATAGGGAGCAACCGGCCATCTAGTGTGCCAAAAATTACCTACCTATACATCCAACTTTGATGCTACTTGGACTGTGACCTTAATTAGACAATACAGCGGTCTAAATAAGGATTTAGCAGTCAGGAGTTAGAAATAGCTCCTGGGTACTGTCACTTTCTGACCGACGAGGAGCTACTTTGGCAAAACCAGGAGTTGACTTTTAAATATATGAATGGAGGGAATGCGGTCTTTTAGGAGGCTATTGGGTATCTTATGAGGCAATGGGTTGTAGTGATTAGAACACTGGCTTGTGAATATGGAAACCACAGGTTCAAATCCCACTAAAGCCTAATACTGACCATGACTTTGGGAAAATCATTTAACCTCTCAGGAATGGGTAGAAGCAGGACCCCACAGAAAATGAGATGCAGCATCTCAGCTTGGTTATCCTGGGTAAATTGCGAAATAAAAAAAATAGAACTCCATTTTTGAACTCACTGACATTGTACTTTTTATCAGGATTTTATTTTCCCCAGTAACCTGGCTGCCATGGGGGGAAGGGGTGTCTGCCAACTTCTTGACCTGCATCCTCTGCTGTACTTTATTATAGTTTGGGGGAAGGGGTTGTGGTGGTTGAATATATCCTTCTTTTCCAAGGATATTTGGCAGTGTTAACACAAACACTCCACCTTATGATTTCCTTTCCTTTCCTAGAATGTAAAAATAATTATTTTCATAGGCTTGTATACAAAATGTGCACACTCTGTACCTATTCCAGAAACCTGAAACTGCAGCAGTGGCGGAGCTAGAGGGGGGCTGGTAGCCCCTCCTGACTGCCCCAGTGTGAGTAGTGGTGCCCTGCCACCAACTTTATTCAATGTTTAGTGCCCATTGTGGAGCCCATGATTGACTGAATGGCCCCAGTGGCTCCCAAACTCTCCTAAACCTGGCTCCACCACTGAGTAAGGGCATAAGAGACTGGAATGCTACAGCTACACAGTTCAAGTGACATCAGAGCTAGCTCACTTTCCCTCCTTTTGTGTGCTGCTTGATTCAGACTGTTTATAGCTGTCTTCCTCCCATCATTCCCACACTACTGATCGCTCATCCTTGTTTAAATACTTCCCCCACCATCTTCCTTCATGTGCTCTTGTCTTGTTTACATACTCCCCCCCAGTCCCTACCTCTCTCCACATGCATTCACTCTGCAGCGGAAGTTTCAGCTCTTCAAGATAGAGTTTCAGCTCTCCAGAAGACACCACACCCCTTCTGTTTTCAGCAGACTCCTCGGCAGGCACTGAATTTCAGCTGTCCAGCAACAAATTGGGCATATGTCACACCCCTTCTGTTTTCAGCAGACTCCTCGGCAGGCATTGAATTTCAGCTGTCCAGCAACACATTTGGCATATGTCACACCCCTTCTGTTTTCAGCAGACTCCTCGGCAGGCACTGAATTTCAGCTGTCCAACAACACATTTGGCATATGTCACACCCCTTCTCTTTTCTGCTCCGACTCGTCAGCATCCAATTTCAGCCCTGTGTGCTGTTTACGCGCTCTGCAGAGCTTAGACACACCTCTCCTTCTAACACTGTACTACGGAAAGCTACACTACGGACAGCTAGCGGAAGCGCCCTTAACTTGCTGCCTCTTAATGAAGCAGCCACTAAATACCAAAATAGTATCACGAATTAGCGCTCAACGTCTCATTTTGAGCCCTGCAATGTCTCCTCAGATTACTTATTCGTAATCTCTTCTTCAGCTTTATTATTTCTAGCAGTATTATTCTGTCTTTTGCTTCTTCCTTCTTTTTTGTCTGTACAGACTGCAATACATTTACCCCCAAACTGCATTTCATCACCTTCCATGCGGTAGGACAGCTGGTGTTTTCCAGTTTATTATAGTGCAAAAACTCTTGAATCGAGGTTTTGATATCCTTTTTGTAGTCCTCATTCTGTAATCAGAAGGTGCTGAATTTCCAAGAAAGTGATCTGGGACCTAAAATTTCTAGTGCAAGTGTTATGCAAATCAGAGCATGGTAGCTAGTATAGTTGTATCAACCAGACCCACTACTTCATTATTTGGCATGAACCAGTAGTCAGTTATTGATGCCCTGCCATCTTGTAGGTGTTGGATCTAAATGTGTATACCTTGATGTTTTGATTGAGTATTTTCCGGGCACCTACCACGTTATTTTTCACCAGAATTGCCACTAATGATATGGCACTTTGTGATATGGTCCTTCTGGAATTAGCACTGTCAAGCACAGGATCCATAATTAAGCTCATGTCTCCTCCCTATGATTGCTGTGTATTCTCTTGTATGAGTTGGTTGTTCTACCAGTGTGTTAAACTCGTCACCACTGCTGCTCAGACCAGAATGCTACCTTTGTAAGGCCTAGCTTTCCCCTACCAACAACATCCTACCCTTGGGGTGTCTCCAAATATACTCTTCTTCAAACATAAGGATCCTATAGAGCAGAATATGTGTGCCCTTTCTCCTTATCCATATGCCTTTCCTACCAAGTTCTCCTCATCACTAGGGCATCATTACATAATGCACCTGTTCTATTAAGATGATTTTTTTGTCTATCTGGTCCCTTGACATTCCATGTAATGCATGTGATTTTTGTATCACCCGTTATCTCTGTGTATTAAGTAGATTGCTACTACTCTTGTCATCTGTGGTAAACTACCTGTTTAGACATGTGATCCTCCTGATCCTCAATGGTATTTGTCTATTTTCTCTCTCTCTCTCTCTCTCTCTCTTTCTCGGTCTCTTGTGAAAATAGTAAATAACTGTGACCGTGCTTTACTAGACCATGGGTTTACATCCGCCTAATGCCCCCCCTTCCCACCATTGATTAACACTGCATTTTCACTTTAACTGCATTTGTTGTAATTCAGGTTATTATGTGACTCACGTATCAACTAAGCATAATAATAATAATAAAAACAATAACCATTACTGTAGTTAACCACGCATGTTACGCTATATTAGTTACAGGGTTTTTTTTATGTTTTCAGCATTTAAACCTAAAGTTGGTAACCATGTCAAACTGTTCAAACATTTGCATCTCTTCTCCTTACAGGCTTACAACTGCAAGATTACAACAATTTTGGGTTATGCTATGCATATCAGTATAAGTCAGAATAACGGTTTCCTTATATCCTTTCATACCCAGCCACAAATATTGTTTTCATGAAATATCCGTATAGCGTGCATTACGCTTTGTCCATAAGTGATCCCCTGACCCAAGGATACTGAACATTTCCCATCACTGAAGCCCATCACCAAAGTTCAGTATCCCTCTACCTTCACAATTATTGTTCCCCTCCAACAATACAAGCCTGTCATGAGATATTATACTTACATGGATTATTCCAACATACTTCCCACATATCTTTGTTGTTTTTACATTTGCACTGTACCTTAGCCTGATCCACCCTGTACCACTCTAGGGGGCAAATCACTATAGTACATTTGGTGCTATCAGGTTGAGGGGTGAGCAGCAGTCTTTTAGTAGGCATTTTAAATGCACCCTTACAGAGTGAGCAGTCTTGCTAAGAAAGTACTTTTCTCCCCTTAATTCTCTACACCTGTTGCATATAAGTTATTTATATTTATCACCAACAGAGAGGACGAGACACTTACCCCCCTTACATCTTGGTTCTGGTATCTAGCACCCCTCTCTTGTATGTTATATTTATAGAGACTTAGAATGTTCAAAAATCTGTACTTTCAGTTTTTGAGTTCACTGAGTGTCTCTTTCAAAAGTGCTTGGTGCAGCCGGCGACGTGTCACATTTTCATTACCTGTAGTCATGTTGTTTGTTCATGCACTGTGGTCTACCTCACCATGACTGAGTGCATCCTCCAGGACACTTATGAGCCTAAAGTTTTCTGAGAGAAGGCACCTAGCTTTACCTGAGCATTCTGTCTTCTAGGTTTGCTTGAAAGGACAGAGCAAGGAAAAACATTAAGGCTTCTTTTGGCTAAGCAGAGTTACTGTTTTGTTTTGTGTTTACAGGTTGTGCAGTTTGATCTCTCTTTCTCACATTGAAGGAGCTGATTATTTTTCTTCCACAGCTCTTCCAGGGGATTAGGCCTGCCCTAATCTGATTTATTTTTCTTTCAGAGTGTTACAAGGGGAGAATGAAGGGCACAACGATTTAACACTTACCTGTATATTTCTCCTCATAATTTCTTCCACAGCTCTTCCAGGGCATTAGGCCTGCCATAATCTGATTTATTTTTCTTTCAGCAGTGTTACAAGGGGAGAAGGAAGGGCACGAGGGTTTAACACTAACCTGTACATTTCTTCTTGTAACTGCTGCCAGTCTTGTGATTGTTGCAGGAACCAGGAGCTGAGGAACCTGGATGGTATCTCAGACTGAAGTGGGCTGTTTTCTGAGAGACAATACCTCCGGCCTACCTCCAGCCTACCCGGCGCCTCAACTTGGAAGAACAGGAGGTGAGTCCTAAGGATCACAGGGCAACAGCATGGGAAGGGGAGCTAGACATCATTGTCCACCTGGGGACAAATGACCTGGCTGACAGTGAGGTTGGGGCAGTGCAGAGGGAGGTCACAGAGTTGGGTAGAGGTCTTAGGCAGGTGGCTCGCTTGGTAGCCTTCTCAGAAGTGTTGCCTGTCTATAGTATGGGAGAGGCCAGGATGATCCGCATCATGGGATTCAATGAATGGCTGAAGAACTGGTGCAGAATTGAGCCTTCATTGATCACATTGAAGAACTCACTAAGAAACTGTTTCAAAGGCTCGGTATTTTTTTCAGGATCAAGCACTCACTAACCTAGGAGGCTAGAAAACTCCTAGTCCAAGCTACCTTCTTGCCTCTCCTACACTATGCGGACTTCCTATATGGCATAGTACTAGCACAACTATCTCCAAGCTTGATACCCTATATCACAGAGCCCTTAGGTTCATTTCAGACACCCCTTATGACATGCACCACTACATCCTCTATTCTTCCGTAGGCTGGAGCTCCCTTAGCTTCAGGAGGCAAAAGAATGCTATTCTATGGATATATAAGGCAATCACTAATAAATTACCTCAGTACCTCACAAGCTGCCTAACTGCCTGCATCCCTAGTGCCTATTCTCTCTGAAGTCTTACCATCTTATCTCTGGCTATCCCTACAGTTAAAACACACTTTGATAGAACCTCAATAAGCTTCACTCTTTCTATGCTCTGTAACAAGATCCAGAAAACCTTAAGGCTCGCTTCCCCTGTTACGTTCTCCCTCTTCAAATCCTTGTTCCTGAGGACCTTCTCTGAGGTCTGTCACTGCTTCAAGTCAAGGTCTTAACATCATGATTTGTTACTTCTTTAAATTCTGGACTTAAACCTCAACCATTGCCTGAGGCATCATTTGGGTCCTTCCTTCTGTCATTGTCCAAATCAAGGTCTCAACATCACGATCTGTTTTTGCTTCAAATATTGGACTTAAACCCCAACCACTGTCTGTGGCATCTGTCGTGTTTCTCCCTTAGAACAGTCCTTCCTCCTTAGGCCATCATGTCCAACCCTCTCCTATCTCATCTGACCTTCCCTCCCCACTCTCTATACCCCCTCCCCCTCCCCTTCCCACCTCACTTGCCAGGCCAAGCCTACTTATCAAAGGACTCTTACATCTCAATCTTCTTTGCACTTTGACGCTAGAGCAACAGTTCTCAAACTCTGTCATAGTGAGCCTCCCCTAAGTCATGGAAAAGATCTTGAGCCTCCCCCAAAATACTGAAATATTTTTGGGCCTTCCCATAGAAAAATAGCCTACTTTTCACAGTACATCAGGAATAAATTTAAACCTGTTTGCATAGCTGGCTCTCATGTTATTAAGCTGACTGTAACCCCCCTCCAGAGGACAACCTACTTGCTCCAATATTTTGACTCCTGAACCATTGTTACCCCTACTGCCATACATTCATGGGTCAGACTCGTTTTTCTGTTTCCTCTGGAATAACCTTCCTGCCCACCTCTGCCTCTCACCTTGCTCTTAAGCAACTTCTCAGGCATCGTGTTGCTCCTTCCTGCTCTTATCCCTAGTACCTGTATGGTTAACGCTTGTATTTGGATAGTTCTGCTGCCAGTCTAATTGATCAGTTGTTCCTCATATTGTTAGTTTATTGTTCTTAATTTGTTTGCACTTTTATTCATTTTGTATTGCTCTGAGTGTTTTGCAGTTACATTTTGAATTGTGTTCTCTCATCACCCTTCCCTGGGTACACCTGAAATAAACCATAGCTCAGTGTACAGCACCTTCTCTGGTCACAGACTTGTGAATAAATACATAAATTCACCTACTATTATCCTTGTGAATGACTACATAAATTCACCTATTATCCTCTTTCAGTTTGCCTTATCCCTTCACACAAAATCTATAAAGTTCTAAATTGAAATATAATACTTTTTCAAGACTTGCTTGAGCCTCCCCTGGAACAGGTTGGGGCCTCCCCAAGGAGGCTGGCCTCACCATTTGAGAACCCCTGCGTTAGAGGAACTGCCACTCCTGCTTACTATGACTCCTCCAATGATGTTTACTGTATAAACTTTAGCTCATTATCTTAGTCCATGTATCTGTATCTATGCAACTGTATTTATTTGGGCTGGCAGTATAGCCTAGAGGGTAGAGGAATGAGGTGTGAACGAGCTTGATACATCCAGCAGACCAGACCTGAGTTTGATTCTCACAACCTCCACTTGCATACTGTGTGACTCTGAGCAAGTCACTTAACCGCCCAGTGCTCCCAGGTCACCCCTGAAAACAGGCACTTGTGCCTAGTGGGCCTTACCCAGTTACCAAAGACTAAAATAAAAAAAAAATAAAAAAAATATGGCACTACCACTTGTTGAACCTATTGTTATGTTCTGGTGGAAGTATCTTGTTACATGTTATTATTACTACTATGTAATTGTTACACACGTTCACTCAACCTGTTATGTCTTAACCCTGTTGGCAATTGTTTTGCCCCAGGTCCATCTTGTAAATGAGCTTGTCTCAATGATGTTCTGCCTGGCAAAATAAAGATTTTGAATGATTGATTGAGTGTTTTGGCTTCATTGGGGACTGGGGGCCCACCTGGAGAGATACAGGCTTGTAGGCAAGGGATGGTTTGCATCTGTCCGGGGGGGTGGGGACCAGGATCCTGAGTGAAAGATTTGAATGTTCCATTGGCAAACATTTAAACTAGCCAAGGGGGAGGAGGAAATATGGAGGAAGAACTCAACTGCCCCCCCCAACAGGTTAAGGTAGTTAGACAAGAGGATACTAAGGAAGGGAAAACACAACAGACTGAAACAGGAGGTAATCTCAAGGGAGGCACAGGGAAAAGGGATAGGAGGGGAACAAGTAGAGGCAAAGCTATCAAAACATGGAGGGCCATGTGTACAAATGCCTGCAGCCTAGGTAACAAGATTCATGAACTGGTGGCTTTGATGGCAGATGGAGACCTGGATAGTGTGGCAGTCCCTGAATCATGGTATACGTAAAGCCATGATTGAGATGTTACTATACCTGGGTACACAGCACATAGGAAAGACAGGAATGGCTAAAAAGGAGCAGGGGCAGTGATCTACATCAAACAGAAGATCAATGCAACTGAAATAAAAGGAAAGCAGGGAGGAGAGGAGGCACTGTGGGTCACCCTGGAGTCAGGAAATAGCAGCAATATCCGCATGGGGGTTATCTACAGACTGCCAGCACAAGAGAAGGAAACAGATAGGCAAATGGTAGATAACATCCGTAAAATGTCAGGAAAGGGGAAGTGTTGTTGGTAGAGGACCTAAATATGCCTGATGTTAACTGGAACATCTACGCTGTGTCCACATTCAGGAGCAGGGTTATCCTGGATGCCCTGCAGGGGGCATGCCTCAGGCATCTAGTAGAGCAACCCACCCAGGAGGGGGCAATATTGGACCTGGTGCTCACAAATGGAGAAAGAATAACGGATGTATCAGTGGGCAGCCATCTGGGGTCCAGTGACCACCATACAGTATGGTTCAAGGTAAAGACAGTAGAAGAGTCAAGCCACACAAAAGTAAGAGTATTAGACTTCAAATGGGCCGACTTTGCCAAAATGGGAGAATGCCTCAAGAAAATACAAAGAGTGAGGGAGGAGGAGTAGAGGTACAGTGGGAGAACCTCAACAGAGCCATAACAGAGGCAACACGTCATTGTGTGAAGCAAGTTAACAAAGCAAGAAGACAAAGAAAAGCATTATGGTTTTCAAAAGAAGTAGCATGGACAGAGAAAAAAACTGGCATTCAGGAAATACAAGGAAACACAGAATGAGAAAGACAGAGAACTGTATCAGACTAAGCAGAGGGAGGCAGGAAAAGAGGTCAGACGTGAAAAGGCACAAACAGAGGAAAGGACAGCCTAGGCAGTGAAGGAGGGGGACAAAAGCTTCTTCAGGTACATAAGGGAAAGAAGAAAGGCCAAGGGAAGGATAGTGAGGCTAAGTAAAGGAGGGGAAGTGGGCGGAGGGGGACCTGGAAAAAACTGAGATACTGAATGAATACTTTTGCACAGCATTCACTGAAAGAAGGGAAGGGAAGGCAGAGGGACCAGAATTATCCAGCAGACACACACAGGGAAGAGGAGTGGACACCAGACCATTCACATAAGAGAGTCCTAAAGGAACTCTTGAAACTGAAGGTGGACAAGGCAATGGGGCCAGATGGGATACATCCCAGAATACTAAACGAACTCAGGGAGGTGCTACTGAGACACCACTGACAGCCCTATTCAACAAATTGTGGGAAGAGGAAATAGTACCAAAGGACTGGAGGAGAGCGAACATGATACCCCCTCACAAAAGTGGAAGCAAGGTAGAAGCAGGAAACTATAGACCAGTTAGTTTGATCTCAGTGGTGGGAAAGATGATGGAATCACTGTTAAAGGAAAGGATTGTGGAATATCTAGAAGCCAGCAGGGCACTGGACCCAAGGCAACATGGATTCACAACAGGAAGGTCTTCTCAAATGAATCTGATAGATTTTTTTGACTGGGTGACAAGGGTAGTAGATCAGGGAGGGGTGGTGGCCATGGCCTACCTAGATTTTAACAAAGCATATGACACAGTCCCACACAAGAGGTTAGTAAACAAGTTGGGCAGCCTGGGAGTGGGTCACAAGGTGGGTCAGAAATTGGATTAGCAACAGGACACAGAGGGTGGTGGTAAATGGAATTCAATCTGAAGAAAGGAGAGTAATCAGCAGGGTGCCACAGGGTTCATTACTGGGACCAGTCCTCTTTAATGTCTTTATTAGTGATACTGCAGAGGGACTCGAAGGAAAGGTATGACTTTTTTTGCAGAAGACACCAAGATCTGCAATAGGTTTGACATTCGAGGGGGGAAGATGAGGAGAGAATTAGCCAAGTTGGAGGAGAGGTCAAGAGTGTGGCAGCTCTGATTCAATGCCAAGAAGTGCAAAATCATGCACTTGTGGAAGGAACCTGGGGATAGTTATAACAGATTATCTAACAGTAGCCAAACAATGTGAGAAGGCAATGAGGAAAGCCATGGGGGTGCTGGGGTGCATAGGGAGAGGTATCACCAGTAGAAAATAGGAGGTGGTGATGCTGCTGTACAGGTAGTTGGCAAGTCCTCATCTAGATAACTGCATGCAGTTCTGGAGACCTCATCTCCAAAAGGACACTAACAGGATGGAGGTAGTCCAGAGAAGGGCAGCAAAAATTGTGCAGGGGCTACACCAGAAACCATGTGAGGAGAGACTGAGGGAACTCAATATGTATACATTGGAGAAAAGGAGGGAGAGGGAGGATATGATAGAGACATTCAAATACCTCAAGGGGATCAACAGAGTTCAAGAGGGCATCATCTTTCAGAAAAGATGTGCAAGAACAAGGGGTCACAATATGAGGCTAGAGGGAGGAAGACTCAAGGGCAACGTGAGGAAGTATTTTTTCATAGAAAGGGTGGTGGATGCATGGAACAGCCTCCCTGAGGAGGTTGTGAGGGAAACAATGGCAGGCAAATTCATGAATGCACGGGACAGGCAGGAGGCAATACTAGGGGTAGCAAGGAGGAGGTAGGCTGCTGATCAAGTATGATCTAGAGTTTATACAGTAGGTATGGAAATGGGCAGACTAGGTGGACCAGGCATTCCTTATCTGCCATCAAATTCTGTGTTTCTATGTTAAGCAGGCAGCTCAGATGTGTGCACGATCTAGCAGCCGGCAACATGGCATCTGCACTGTTTTTAAGCAGCATTATACACTAGCAGGGGTGGTTGGTGACAATGAAGCCCATGAGGTTAGTATTCCCACCAATTTACTCTTCAGTGAATTTACTTGAACTGTCACTGGAAACAGTTAAAAATTCCACATTTAGTTCCTAAGGTAAGGTGGAAATTCCCTTTGGTAAGCATGTAAATATTTATGGCAGGCTGGGGTCCAAATAGCTTTCCCTGTTCATTTGGTGTTAATGTTCACATAATTGCTCATCATGCAGCTCATTAATGACCCAGATGACACAGGAATGTGTTTGGGAAGATTTTCAGCACAGCTTCGGCCGCTTTTACAGTGTTGAAGGTCTGTATTGTTTTTCAACCACAGCCATAATTTAGCAGGATACACAAGGTAAATCTGGTGTATACCTTGTGCAACCCGGCTTTTATATCAGCATATTTATCTCTTATGCTTGGACTATGGTCGTTAATCAACTTGATAGCAACTCTCATGTAGCTGAGATTTTGAAGTTCTCTCGCCCGTTGCTGGACAAACGTTTTATCTTGAAACTTAATATATCTTGAAAGAAATATTCTCGGTCACTCTTTGGGACTGGGTTTTGGTGCCAAACTTCTGTGAGCACTTTCTTTTTTATCATATTTTTATTTTTGAGACTTTTTATACTTATGTACATCTTCATTACAAAAGGAAAAAGCATATGGGACAACATATATTTCATATATGTAACACAAAGATACAACTAGTCCAAATCAAAAAGGGGGGGGAGTAATTAAATTAAGAACAAATTAGAGATACATAATAATGACTAAGCAGTTGCAGTATATACATACATCCCATGTTAAATATATCCATGATTTAGATAGCCCACTACTATACTCCACAAATTTCATTTTAATTCATCAGGCTGGCAAGAGAAAAACAAACAAACACTCGTAACACCACCCCTCGCAGATCTGAAAAAAAAGTACGCCTTAACTCTAACAAGTTTTAGATATTAAAAATCAATTTTATCCAAATTATCAGTAATACCTTGATCTGAGGATGTGGGTGATTCCCGTGTCTCTTCAGCAGAGTACTGCGACCGTAAAAAAGCCACAAGTTGATCGACCTCGAAAAATATGTAGGACTTCCCATCTTTAACTACCTTGACTTTTGCCGGTGACAACAAAAAGAACTGGGCCTCCATTTCCAAAATTTCTTGTCTATAGACCAGAAATTTCCTTCTCCTCTGCTGTGTAGAATAACAAAAATCAGGATAGATAAAATACTTGCATTCGTTATACTCCAATGAAATTCTAAGTTTTGCCAGTTTAAATATATATTCTTTATTTGAGTTGAAACCAAAGGTTGCAAGGATTGTGGATTTGTTTTGTCCAGATATCTGCTGCTGCTGGTGAGGAAGTATTTTTTCACAGAGAGGGTAGTGGATGCATGGAACAGCCTTCCTGAGGAAGTTGTGGGGTCTAAAACTGTGGGAGAATTCAAGAATGCATGAGACAGACATAAGGCAGTTCTTGTGGGGGGCAGGAAGAAATAGGCTGTTGGTTAACTAGGATCTGCGGCCTATCCTGTAGGTAGGGAAATGGGCAGACTAGGTGGGCCAAGCGGTCTTTATCTGCCGTCAAAGTCTATGTTTCTATGTTTCATTAACCTGAAAGCTTTTATCATCCGGGGTTCTCTTGAGGTAGATTAAACGTTTTAACCAAAATATCCTTCACCAGCTCCCTGATGCTAATGAAGTCAGAATCAAATCTGTCCGGTATCCCCAGTATACGAATATTTCTGAAATGAAGCATATTTTCTGCACTTTCCAATTTATGATTGATGTTAAAATTATCTTTCATTAAACTGGCACAATTGGCTTCAAGTGAGGTAATCATTCCTTCATGTTTGATAAGGGTAGTTGTATGCTCAGCTGTTGTCTTTTTTTGTAGCCTCACCGGCGCTTTTCACTACATTAACTTCATCTTGTAAGAACTCTTTTTTTTTTCCAACAATGCATCGAGCCTCCTGTCGCTCTTCTCCGTCCATGCAAGAATTTTATCAGTCACCTTCCCCAGTATATCCAATGTGTAACCTTCACCTTCTTGTAAAGAAGACTGCTTGTAAGTCTCAGAGACTGCGAGTACAGAGGCTGCTGTTGCTGCTGACCGTAACTTCTCTGCTCTCCCATCTTGAGAGAAAATCTTTCTGGAGTGCTGTGGGTTACCCCTTCAACTGCCATCGGGGGGACCGGCGGACTAGCTCTTACACTGCCAGCTCCAAACTCCAGGCTAGGTTTCCCAGGGAGAGAACACTGATCAAGTGGGGCCGACCTCGAGGAAACAAACTCAGGTATAACCGTGCTTCCCTTGCTCTTCCATTGGCTCATTATCGGTTAGCTCAGTTCAACAAAACAAAATAAAAGCAAAGGAGCAACTGTGGCAAACAAAAGGCACCCGAAAAACCAAACTGTTACCCGAGGTCATGCAGAGCAACACGACTAAGCAACTGCTGTGTTAGCCATCTCCCCCTCCCCCCCCCCAAACTTCTGTGTGCACTTTAAATAGAGTATTCATTTTTCCCTTTTGGTAGCCCAAACATTGATTTAAACATGGTTTGTGTGTATTCAACAGACTTTTTTTTCCTTCTTTACTTTCTGGTAGCCCAAACAGTAGAAGGTTATTCCTTCAAGAGTAGTTTTCAAGGTATTCCACTCTCTCTTACATCTTTTTTTTTTCCTTGCATGTTTTACTCATTCCTCCCTTTCTAGCACAATTGCTCAAAAATTGCAGGTCTTGCTTCGGAGTCATTAAGGCTGATAGCACATGAGCCTACAGATTTTTTAACATATTTGGTTTCTGTGAGAGCATCTGTTGTTGAGGTTCTTAGTGATGCCATCTCATGATCCTCAATAGCTGTTCAGCTATCATGCCAATACCCTCACCACTATCTCCCGCCGATGAGTTATTCTTGAGCCGTTCACTTTTTGGTGGACAGAATCTGGACTGCTAAATTCTTCACTCTCAGTCTTTGTACCCCTGGTGAGTTCTGCTGTTGGTTTAGTAATGTCTGTTTTCTTAAACGTGGTAAAGCTGTGCTTGTAAACTTTTATTAGTCAGTAGGAGTGGAGCTTTGGTGGCCAACTTCCACTCACCCAGGCAGCATCACGTGACTCTCTAAAGGCATGTATTTTGATCAATGTATTTATATTATACATAATACTGTTTTATTCTAGTAGTAGTAAAAACATTTTTATTTAAACAGGCAAAAAACAATTTGACAATGCAAAAAGTTTACACCATGGGTCTTACACAAGGCCTGTTTTCATGGTGATCCTGTTATTGATGTTTATGTATAAATTACAAAAGGTTCCAAACATTTTCAATATTACACATATTACATAAGATACAAATAGTATATCATACTAAAAAGGAAAATTTTATAGCAACACACAGACATATTAATGACAAACTAATACACATCACACGTGATAACAACATGTTTATGTAAAAAGCAATATGATCTGATATCCTATGTCTTATACTACTCTAGTTACCCCTCATTTATTTATTGGGATCTAACAACAACAAGGTGTTATTCCAAACATATACAAACATATTCAAGGTCCTGTTTAACTCTTTGTCCGAATTCCTTTATTGTTATATTCATTACTCTTAAATCATTCAATAATCTATTCCAAGAACTAGCAGCTCTATATTTAAATTTAAATGTGCTGTATTTATTTTGAATCCTAGGTAATTTTAGTGTACTATCCATATTTCTCAAACAATAATTATAATTTACCCATTCTAATTGTTTCACAAGTCTTTTAGGCGTTTCCAATTTCATAATTTTATACAATAAGGTATTGCATACTATTTCTCTTTTATGATACAATGGGATCCAGGACAAAGCATCATACAGGGAGCAGTGATGGACTGTGGCACTACATTGTAATACATAGCTAGCTATTTTATGATATAATACATCCAGTTTATGTAGAGTTTTTTTGTAGAACAATAAACATATAGTGTATGGCAGAATGCTGTTGAGCATGGAAATCCATGCTCCCAACAGCGTTGTTGTGCTTGCCTCAGTGCGTCACTATCTTGTTGTGCTGCACCGAATACGTCACCGGTGCAGCACAACAAGATCGAACGCATTCGCGCAAGCGCAATTGAGCAGCCCACGGTGATGCGGAAGTCGGCGCACTGCTACACATCCCTAAGTAAGCCTTATTTGACTTATTTGGGGGATCACAGAGCGCTGATTATGCTTGCCCATACACTATAAAATATTGTGTATGAGCAAGCATACACAAACAAGGCAGTTGTGATCGAGAGGTTTCCATGGTAACCAGAGACCTCGGAAGCGTAGCTCGAGAGATCCGTTACCACGGAAACCTCGAGATGATTTGCTACCTCGATGATTTGCTACCAACTTACAATCATTTTTAGTCATACAAAAAGTAACCCTTCTTAAGGCCCAAATTCCATTTTAGTTTTTTTTATTATACTCTATATACACGTATGTATGTATATATATATATATATATATATATATATATATATATATATATGTTGATTAAAGGTAGGGCCAGAGTCAATTTCAACTCCCAGATATTTATATATATCTGCCTTTGCCAATATCTGCCCATCTATAGTCAAGATCTGCATAGTACTATCCAAGCTTTTATTTTTAGAGTTAGAAGTTTTAAACAACATATAAGGGAACGCAGCAGGATGACGATAGGGAGGCATACCAAACTTCCCTAAGGGAAGCAGTAAGGCAGGCAAAGACCCAAACTGAGGAAACACTAGCACAAACAGTAAAAGAAGGTGACAAGACTTTCTATAGATACATTAGTGAAAGGAGAAAGTCCAAAGGGGGTATTGCTAAGATCAAAGGGGATCAGGGGGCGTGTGAGGAGGAGGAGGAGGACCATATAAAAGCATCTATCCTAAATAGATACTTCTGTTCAGTATTTACTGAAGAGAAGGTAGGGCAGGGCCCACAGCTCTGCACCACGGACACAGGGGGAAGGGAGGTGTGCACTAGTCCCTTCACAAAAGAAAGGGTCCTATAAGAGCTCAATAAGCTCAGGGTGGACAAGGCAATGGGACCTGATGGCATACATCCCAGGGTACTAAAGGAGCTAAGGGTGGAACTAGCAAAGCCATTATCAGAACTGTTTAGTGAGTCTCTGAGCACAGGAGAGGTCCCAGAAGACTGGAGAAGTGCTCATGTGATCCTGCTCCACAAGAGTGGTAGCAGGGAGGAGACAAGGAACTACAGACCAGTCAGTCTTACCTCAGTAGTAGGCAAGATTATGGAGGCACTCCTTAAGGAAAGGATAGTGCAACACCTGGAATCCATAGGAGCACAGGATCCAAGACAGCATGGGTTTACAACAGGAAGGTCCTGTCAAACTAATCTCATAGATTTCTTTGACTGGGTAACCAGAGTGGTGGACTAAGGGGGAGCAGTTGATGTTGCTTACCTTGACTTCAGCAAAGTTCTGATACTGTTCCACATAGAAGATTGATTAATAAGCTGGGTAGGCTCGGTGGTCAGACGCTGGTCAACTGTGGCAAACTGGTTGGACGGGCAGAAAACAGAGAGTGGTGGTAAATGGTATACAGTCAGAAGAGATGCAAGTCACAAGTGGGGAACCTCAGGGATCAGTCCTGGGGCCAGTCCTCTTCAACATCTTCATCAGTGACATTGCAGATGGACTGGAGGGTAAGGTTTGTCTGTTTGCAGATGACACCAAGATCTGCAACAGAGTAGATGATCCAGGTGGTGTGGGCAGAATGAGAAGAGATCTGGATAAACTAGCAAAATGGTTGGAAGAGTGGCAACTGTGGTTTAACGCAAAGAAGTGCAAAATCATGCACATAGGGAAGAGAAACCCTGAAGCCACCTATAGGCTGGCAGGGGAATTGCTGGCAGTCACAAGGGAAGAAAGAGACTTGGGCGTCATCATCACAGATGACCTGAAATCATCCAAGCAGACCTCTAAAGCAGTAAGTAAGGCTAGAGGGATGTTGGGGTGTATTAGTAGGGGTATCACAAGTCGTAAGAGGGAGATAATAATCCCTCTTTACAAGACACTGGTTAGGCCCCATCTGGAGTAATGCATGCAGTACTGGAGGCCACACCTTCACAAGGAGATTACCAAATTTGAGGCAGTCCAGAGAAGGGCAACCAAAATGGTGCAGGGACTACATCAGAAAACATATGAGGACAGATTAACTGAACTCAATATGTAGACCCTAGAGCAAAGGAGGGAGACAGGTGATATGACTGAAACATTCAAACACCTTAAGGGCATTAACAAGGTGAAAGAGTCTAACATGTTTCAGTATAAGAAAAACAGCAGGACAAGAGGACACAGCATGACAATAGAGGGAGGCCGAGTAAGGGATAATGTGAGGAAGTTCTTTTTCACAGAAAGGGTGGTGGATGCAAGGAATGTCCTACATTAGGAAATGGTGGACATGAATACAGTGCAGGGCATGAGACAGGCATAAGGGAGCAATACAGACGAGTATGAATAGATAGGCCATTGACAGAGCAAAGGCCCATGGCACATTCATAAGGTAGAAAAAGAAATGAGCAGACTGGATGGGCCTTGTGGTCCTTATCTGCTGTCAACTTCTATGTTTCTATGTTTCTGTGTTTCTATTATGTAAACCATTTCAATGACTGATCGGTGACCCCTATATTTTCAAGGGATTCCAACATCAAAGGGTGGTCCACCAAATCAAAGGCCTTTGACAAATCCACAAAGACCACACCCATGGACCTCCCATCCCCTAAAGGAGAAGCTATTAAATCCAGGAAGTCTGTGAACGCAGTCTCCGTGGACTGCCCCTTTCTGAACCCATACTGAACCGGAGTAAGTTTTTTATATTTTTCCAAGTATAACATTAACTGAGAATGAACCAAACGCTCCATTAACTTGGAAATAACTGATAGAAGAGCTATCAGCCTGTAATTTATTGGAAGTGAAGCATCCCCACCCTTGAATATTGGAATCACCTTGACTCTTTTCCAGATACTTGGAAATTTACCTTGACTTAAACTCAAATTAAACAACGAGGCCAAAGGCCATCCCACAACCCTAATACTATCCTTTAAAAACATATTTCTATATTATCTAAGCCCCCAGCTTTATTACTTTTTAATTTCTTTCATTACCTCTCCTGTAGTTACCTTTCTAAATCTCAAACCAAGCAAATTAGTCGCTTGAGATTTTGCCCTATCTTTACGGCCTTCCTGATCATAGGGGTGATTTTTCAAGTTCAAATCTGGTAAATTAACAAAATATTTATTTAAAACTTCCGCAGCTCTTGCTTGGGTTATATTTATATCATTTTCAATCATTGCCAAATTTCCACTATTCTTTACTGGATTTACCAAACTTTTAATTAAATTCCAATAGTGTTTTGGATCATTGGTATTTTGAATTTTTTGCCTATAGTATTTCCCCTTTAGTTTTCTAGTTTCATTCTTTATTCTGTTTCTTATGGGTGGGATATTCAAAGCAGTTGCACATGGTGCAACTGAGTTGCGCCGGCGCAAGTGAGGACATGCGCCAAGGAGTGATATTCAGCGGAAATCCCATTGTGCCAATGTACAACTATAATGAATGCAGGCACAAGTGCAGGGGACGTGCCCATGAATATCTGGCGCAGTGCGATATTCAACCGTGGAACCATGGCGCAAGTGCGAAGCAAAACCGGGATGTGCCGAGCAGACTTGAGCCTATAAATCCAGGGTGCAAGCACACAGACAGCATTTGCGCCAGGTGAGAGGGACAGAGAGAGAGAGTGGCAAAACAGAGCAAGAAGGAAGGACAGACAGACAGAAAGACAGACCAAGAGAGACAGAGCCAGTGAGAGACAGAGAGACTGACACAGGCAGTCACAGAGGGAGAGGGACAGAGGTGGCAGTGGGGAGGGAGTCAGGGGCAGAGAGAGTGAGAGGGACAGGCAGGCACAATGCCAGGCAGTGCACCAGGGTGGCGCACAGCCTGCAGCAGCTGACCGCCCAGGGGAAGACAGGACATCAGGGCCATGGATAGTGCATTGTTCCTGATGGAGGCCATAATGAGGGGTGTGAGGGGGTAGGGGGAACAGCGACATGGCCGAAGAAGGGCCAGTCGGCGGTATGCCCAGAACAGGTGGTATCATGCCCACACCACCTTTGAGAACTACACCGACATGGAGATTGTGGGATGGTACACCTGGACAGGGCCATTCTGAGGCAGCTCTGCAAGCTGTGCAGTGAGGAAATGCAGGCACCCACAAGATGGAGACACACAATGTCTGTGGAGACCAAGGTGACAGCTGTCATGTGCCTGCTCACCACGGGCACCTTCCAGAGACCAACAGGGGACACCACAAGCATAACCCAGTGGCCACGTCATGCCTCCTCACACAGTTCCTCAATGCTCTGGCACCATGTGCTTCGGAATACATCCATTTCCCCAGCACACAGGCGGAGCGTACAGCAACCATGCAGGATTTCCACAGGGTAGTACGTATGCCTGGTGTGCTGGGAGCCATTGACTGCACTCACGTGGGTATCCTCACGCCACCTGGCCCTGAAGGTGTGGCCTATGTCAATAGGAAGGGGTACCTGAGCGTCAACTGCCAGGTGGTGTGCGATGCCAAGGGTCGCATCATCAATGTCTGTGCCACACACCCTGGGAGTGCACATGATGCATTCATCTGGCACAGCTCTGCACTGTGCCACAGGTTCGAGTGAGGAATATCCACACGGGCCACCTAGTGGGTGAGTATGGGACAGGCATGGGGTGACGGGCACAGCAGGCCATGGGATGGGGGAGGGCAGGGCGGGCATGTTGGCGAGGGCCAGGGACAGGCAAGGGGCACAGCAAAGGATGGCAGAGGGCTAACCATGTCATTATCCACACAGGAGACAGCGCCTATCCACTGAGGCCCTGGCTGCTCATCCCCATCGGCGCCTGCGGCTCCAGCAGAGGCTTACAACTAGGCACACGCCAGCACGCCAGCAACATCATTGAGTGTGTATTCGCATGCTGGAAGGCATGTTTCCATTGCCCAGACAGGTCTGGCAGTGCCCTGGCAGTATAGCCCCTCAAAAGCCTGTGGCCTGTTCCTGGCCTGCTGCATACTGCACAACATGGCCATTGACCATGGGATAGCTGTCGAGGCTGATGAGGGCGACAGTAGTGGGGACGATGGAGGCAATGGGCTGGAGGGTGGTGGACAGCCCCCCTGGGAGGAGGAATCCCCAGCTGCAACAGATGGCATGGCAGCATCGTGACACCATCGCACAGGAGCACTATGGTGCATGCAAGTAGGTGGCACAGAACCCATGCAAAGGCCACACACACAGGTACAGCACACAGGCAGGGGCGATCATGGCACTGGGCATGCACACACAGTGGCGTGGTGCAGGGGTAGGGGAGTCAGTGGCACACAACCACACACAACTGCACACAGCAACACACACATGCACCCACGCACCCACACCCCCAGGTGCTGGCATGTGGCAGGGATCAGATGCAATGCACCAGTGCTCAGGCACAACCGGTGCTGAACTGCCCTCATCCTGCCCATGCCACACAGCCGGGCAGGCATGCACACTGGCAGTGTGCAGCGTGACACACAGGCGCCACACCAGTGGTAAGCACACACAAATGCCGCCCATGCGTGCACAGGGAAGCAGCTGCAGTCAGCGGTCAGGACAGCACACACATAAGGGCTGTCGCGAGGAACCATGGCCACCACGGCCATGGGGGTGGCCACTCCAGGGTCAATCAGCAGCCACAGGCTGCTCATCGGCCACAGGGGGTATTAGCAACAGCCTCCCAGGGGATGAACTGCAGGACCACGACGGGGTCCACGCAGAGGTGCGTAGGCACCCAAGCAGGCCTGCCCCAGGTATGCCTGGGATGCCAACAGCAGAGCCCTGGCATCGACAGTGAGGGTGTCACCCAACGCGCTGGGATCATGGGGTGGACAGTGCACTGCATGGGGTCTGTGGTGGCAGGCCACGCTGTGGCAGCCAGCAGTGCAAGGCCATCAGTGATCACACTGGCAATGTGATCTTGGGATGCAGTCGTGACCTCCTGCATGTGCTGTAACTCTTCCAGGAGCCACTCAGTGATCCTCTTGCACTGCTCGTCCACCTGGCAGACCTCCGCGCACAGTGCACGTACCTCAGCAGCAAGCAGCACCTGTTGCTCCACAGAGGCCTGCAGCAAATGAGTGTGCTCTGCCAGCGGGTCAGTGTCCTGGGGTTCCTGGGTGGGACACCGACCCTCCTGTGGTGACCGGCCACACTGCACAGCCCCCCTCTCAGGTGGACGCTGCAGAGTGGGGTCCTCATGGGGCATGTTCCTAGCTGGCGCCCCAACGGTGGACCCTGTGTCTGGTTGCCCTGTGGCACCTGCAGCCTGCTGCCATTGCCAGTCCTGCCACTGACCGCTGCCCAGCACCTGGGCAGGTGCACCACCACATGGCACAGCTGTGGCAGTGCACACAGCTGCACCCACAGTGGTGGCTGGCAGATGTTCCTCTGCTGCCAGGTCGCAGGGCGCGCCGCCTGTGTTGGAGTCTGGTATAGCGTCTCCCTCACTACACCACCCATGCTATCCAGGATTAAGGCGAGGTTGTCATCGGCGTCAGACCCGCCCCGATCTGTGTCTCCATGCACAGGACGCTGTGACTGGCATCCTGGAGAAACACATCCAGGGCCTCATCCGACCCCATACCCAAGACATCCGGCTGGACAGTGGTGGTTTGCTGCATCCGATCAGGCCCCCAGATGTCCATGGAGGTGGATGGCTGGGAGTTCAGGGCTGGTCCAACCTCCATGGCCGCTGCCGGTGCCCCATCCTCTGCACGCAGGCATGCTGGTGCTGAAAGAGAAAACAGGTGTGTCAGTGATGCAATACCCACATGTGCCCTCCCCAACATAGCCACTACATGCTGTGCATGGCCAACATATGTACCGTGCAGTGATGGGCTGCCACCTGTCTGGAATCCTCCACCAGGCACACGCTCCATGGTGCTATGGCACATAGTGGCTACCACCAGCTCCTCCTGTGCTGTGAGCTGTGGCACATCTGCAGGCCCTCCTCCAGTGGCATTCTGTGCCACACAGATGGCCGCCACCTCTTCCTTAATGTGCCGCTTGTCCGTGCCCACCTTCTTGTGACATTCCTGCACCAACCGCTGGTGGCTGACCTGCGGGTTCACACATGCCGCCACCTCCTCCCAGGCCCCAGCCCTGGCCTGTGGTGTGCCTGTGGCACCACTCAACAGCAGCTCCCTGTTGAGGTAGGCCTTGAACAGGGCTTCTGATTCTGCCTTTGTGCAGTTGGGCCTGTGCTTGCAAGCAGGCCCATGCTCTGCTCCCTCCTCCCTTTCCGACATGACGCTTCCTGTGGACAAGGAGGGCACGGTGTGCCAGTGGCAGCAGCATCCTATTCTGTCCCCCCTGCTGTGCTCAGTGTGCTCCAGCAACATGCGCAACTTACCTGAAAAGGATGCACTACTGGTCCATGGCCTGTGCTTCACCATGGCGCTTTTATAGTGCATCACATGCAAATGAGCTTTGGTGCAATGGTAATGACATGCTAATTTCCTCAGTGTGCTACACACTGGCTGATGAGCTCATTTGCATGTGGCAGCTGAATATTGCGTATTTGCTCCATGCACAATGGGATTGCTCCGGAGCAAGTCGCGGTGTGCAGGACCGCAGTGAACATGTGCCAGATGGTGTGCTGTCCCCTATTGTGTACTGTGCACCAACTGCGCAATAGGGAGCATGGCGCACGGTGCGCCATGCCTGCTATTGCACGTGTACGCACTGGGTGGTGGCCGACACCTGACCCCTGCTGTGACCTCTGCCCCTGGGTGACCCCCACACCCATGACCCCGCCTAGCCACGCCCATGCCACACATCACCGTGACTGCCCGATTGGCGGACACAGTGCATGTCCCCTCGGCCCATGCATCTGGCACATACTAACATACTAAAATGCCAGCAGAATAGGCCTAACGGTCTTTCGTGTCTGCTCATTTGGTCAGCCCCCACCCTGGGTGCTGACCTTGCTGTCCCCCTCGCCTTCTCTGGCTTCTCCCTTCCCAGTTCCGGATATTCTTGCTGCATTGGATTTTGCTTCCTGAACCCTTCCCCTGTACCTGTCCCACCCCTCTTGAACCCTCCACTGTCTCTGCCTCCACCAGCCCCCTAGGTAGTGCATTCCATGGCTCCACCACCCTCCTCAGTGAAGTAGCACCTCCTCCTTTCTCCCTGAATCTTCCCCTCCAGCTTCCACCCATGCTCTCTAGTGGCCCTTCCTCCTTCCTTCAGGCACCTCACTGTTCCTCCCTATTTACCTCTTCATGTACCTGAAGACCTCTATCATGTCCCCCGGTCCCTTCTCTCTTCCAATGTGTACATATTTAGCTCTTCGAGCCCTCATAGGTCCTGTCCCCAAGCCCCAAATCATTTTGGTTGCCCTCCTCTGGACCCTCTCCAGGAGGTTAATGTCCCTCTTAAGTGTGGCCTCCAAAACTGCACGCAGTACTCCAGATGCGGCCTCACTCAAGCAGTTATACAGAGGAGTATCACTCTCCTTCTGAGGTGATCCCCACTGATGCATCCCAGCATCCTGTTGGCCTTGGCTGCTGCCCTCCCACAAGTCTCAGAGTTGTTCATCTTGACATCCACCACCACCCCAGGTCCCTCTCAGCCATTGAGACTTGTAGTATTTCCCCCAGGGTGTACACTTGGCCTGGGTTTCTGGCCCCAGGTGGAGTACCTTGCATTTCCTGCATTGAACCTCAGCTTCCACTTTCTAGACCATCTTTCAGAGCCTCCAGGTCCCCTGCAGGCCACCCTCCCTCCTCCCCATCCACCACCACCCCCCAGTTTCGAGTCATCTGCAAAGAGACTCATCTCACTCCTGATTCCTGTCCTTATGTCAGATACGTAGGCGTTGAACAGAAGGGGCCCAAGGACTGATTCCTGTGGGACCCCACTAATGACCCTCCTGGGGATGAGACTATCCCACTAACCACGACCCTCTGGGTCCGGTCCTGGAGCCAATTGCTCATCCATCTGATCATCTGGTTTCCCACCCCATTTCTCCTAGCTTATCCAACAGGCCCACGTGAGGAACAGAGTCAAATGCCTTGCTGAAGTCTAGAAAGAGGACATCCACTGATCTACCCAGGTCCAAGGCACTTGTCACCCAGTCATAGAACTCCACCAGGTTTGTCTGACACGATTTCCCGGGATGAATCCGTGTTGCTATCGCCCAGGCACCCTGACTTATCCAGGTCCCCCCTAGCCTCTCCTTGACAATGCCCTCCATCACCTTGCCCACCACCTGGATGTCAGGCTGACAGGCCTGTAGTTCCCTGCCAGCTCCTTGATCCCCCTGTGAATAGGCACCACATGCGCCACCTTCCAGTCTTGGGGCACCCACCCTGTCCTCAGAGAGATGGTGAAAAGCTCTGCCAGGGGTTTCGCCAGGACATCTGCAAGTTCCTTCAGCACTCTAGGATGTACTTTATCCGGCCCCAGTGCTTTCTCCGTCTTAAGGGAGCTGAGGGCTTCCCTCACTCTCTCTCTGCTGTGATTTCCACTTCTGGTACCTCTTCTCCCTGCTTAGCCCTCCCCCCACCTGCCAGTGATGCCTCCCCCTCTCCCCAGACCTGCCGATCGGTAAGGGTCCCCCCCTCCTCATTATCTCTGTCTCCTCCCATGTATGATGCAGCATCCCCATTTTCCCTGGTGAAAACTGAGGTGAAGTACTCATTTAGTACCTCAGCCTGCTCCCCCGGGTCTTGTGCCCATCTCTCCCCTGATTTAATCCTGCTAATCTGCCCCTTCACCCTTCGTCTTTCCCCAATGTATCTAAAGAACCCCTTTTTCCCTCTCCTAATTTCCCTGGCCAGGTTCTGCTCCTTCCTGCCTTAGCCGCCCTCACCACTCTAGTGGCCCCTTCTAGCCATCAGCCTGCATTCCCTCGATCCCTTTCACTCCTGGAGCACTTGAATTTCTTATAGGCTGCTTTCTTTCCTGCACCACCTCCTGGACCTCCCTGGTCCACCAACAGGTTTTGGGCCCCACCGCATTGCCTTACTCTTGCACAGGTGCTGGTAGCATCCTGCACCCTCTCCTGATGATTTCCCACCTACTATCAGCGCCCATGTCTGACCCAATCCCATCCAAATGCTCCTTATGATCCTTCCCATTTCTTAAAATCCGCCCTGAAGTCGGTTACCTGCCTTTGTGCAGCCTTCTATCCCTCCTAGGTCCAGGCAGAACCAGACCGTGGCATGGTCACTCCCACCAATGGGTCCCTTACCTCCAGGCTCCAATCTGGTCACTGTCTGCCAGACCACATCCAGTACCCGTGTCTCCCTGGTCGGTTCCCTCACCTGCTGAGTTAGGAATGCGTCTTGAAAGACATCCAACAACCTCTGTTCCCTGGTCACAGAGGATGTCATAGTCTCCCAGTCTGTTCCTGGCATGTTTAAGTCCTCAACACCACCACCTTTCCTCTGCCAAGTCTGCAGTGTCTCCTAACTTCTGCCACCAGACTGTCCTCCAGCTCCTCCGCTAGGGCAGGGGGTCTATACACCACTCCTATTTTTACTCTCTTGCCCCCCCTTGTTATCAAGGTGACCCAAATCGCCTCCACGGTTCCCTCCGCCTCCTCTACTCCCCCTATGCCAATGCAGTTTTTGACTATCATTGCTACCCCTCCTCCCCTTCCCTCCCCCCTGTCCTTCCTGAACATAGTGTAACCCTCCAGGTTCAGGTCCCAGTCATGTGTTGCAGTGGCCCAAGTCTCAGTGACCGCTGCCACATCCACTGCTCCCTCAGTTAACATCGCCTGGAGCTCAGGCATTTTATTGCCCAAGCTCCTGGCATTTAGCAGGACTACCGTGCACCCTTTCCCTATAGTTCCATTTCCCCTGCTTGTGTTCCCATGGGGATTCTGTTTTCTCCTGGTCTGCACTTTGCCAGTTGGCCTTTTCCTGCAATCCTCCTGGTCTCCAGGGGGGTGGAGACAGAGTCCCTCCTTTATCGGCACCCCTTGACAGCCTTTTCTCCCATCCCACCCCCTTCACAAGTTTAAACCCCACTTTTCACCAATGAACTCCTCTATTTTCAACTTATGATCCCTCCTCCAAATTGAGATGTAGTCATCTCTAGCATACAGCCCTTATCCTCCCAGGTCTCCCCCAATCCCCATCAACCCATACCCTCTGGCCTCACACCACTCCCTGAGCCACTGGTTTATCTCCCCACTTTTCCTTTTGTGTTCCCCATAGCACCTTGGCACTGGCAGGATTTCTGAGAAGGAAACTGTGCATCCTATGTCATGACAGACCCTGGCAAGCTCCCTGAATCTTGCCTGTATCTCTAGCTCGCTATTTCCCTCAATGTCATTTGTACCCAGGTAGACCAGTATGTCTGGGAAACCCCCACAGTCCTTTGCCAGCTGATATACCTTGTGCTTAGCCCTGTGCACCGTTAGTCCAGGGAAGCATCTTGTTTTAACTGGCCAGGCTTCTCCCTCCCTATCCCATTTGATACCCCTGATCATAGAATCCCCCAGCAGGAGCACTCTGACCACTCCTTTTCCTCCATTCCCCCCCTTCCATGTCCCTCATCCTTTCTACCGGCCCCTCCACCCAGCTGGCTCCTTGTTCCTCCCTATCTGGGTGCACATCCCCCTCCTTATTTACCATGGCCACTCCTCCCTCCAATCCTATGCCTCCTCCTCCTGAGTATCCTTCTGTACCTTGCTAATCCCCTCACTGCTCGCAACTGGTCCTTCTTCCCCATCTGCTAAACTAGCCTGACTCATCCTCCCTTCCTTCCTGTCTCCATTTAGTTCCTCCTTGCTCGTCGTGCTCCCCTGGCCTAAACCCTCAGCTCCCTTTACTAAATCCTCCTTGTACTTCTGGTCCTTCTCCTTTACCTTTCCTCCCAACTGGTCCTTCTCCTTGCGCTTTCCTCCCTCTTCCCCCTGCCCCTCCTGCTCTGATTCACTGCTCCCCCCATTCTCCTGCATTCCAGGTCTCCCCCTGTTTTTCCTGCTATCTGGCCCCTGCCTCCTGCCTCCCACTCCCACACCCTTTCCGTCTCTAACCACCTCTGTCATGGCTACATCACCCCCCTCATCCTTGAGCAGAAGAAGAGAATTGAAGTGCACATGCAGTGGCCACGTGCACCTCCTGCTACCATTTTGCTTCCCGGATCACACCAGAGTCACGGCACAGCAGAGAAGTGGATGGATGGCAAACTGGACACAGGTCAAGCTTGCCAACTTCATGGCCTGAGTCCAGCCTCATGCTCCTCAGCTGCTCATGCAGGCACCACTGTAGCAGGCCCGGGTGGCTGTGTGGCAGGCAATCGCTGCCTCACTGGCCCAGTGCACAGGGGTGGCCAGGACAGGTGAGCAGTGTCGCCACAGATATGGGGACCTGGCGTGGAGAGACCCAGAGTGCCTCAGGAGGCTGGAGGCGTGCATCAGGCGTGGGGCTGTACCACAGCCAGGTGAGTTGGCCCATCATGCATGTGTGTCCTGGTGCTGTACTGTGATGTTGACTGGGCTGCCTGGCATGTCCTGCAGGGTGGGGTAATACCATTGTGCGCATTGTGGGGTGGCATCGCCCTCCGCCACTTGCGTTGCGCTGCTGCTGTGTGGGACGTGTCGGGCAGGGGCTCACCCTGTGCACAGGGCTGGGGGTGGACAGCTGCTGTGGTTGGTTACCGATGTGTACCTGTTTCTGTTCCATTCCCAGGACCAGAAGACAGATGATGGGCGGCGCTGGAGGGACAAAGGCCACAGCGGCCCAGGGTGGAGGAGTGGCTCCGGCGCCAGTGGGGCCACAGAGGGCAGGTAGGCACTGACATTGTTCTGTGTACCGTCATTTGGGGGTGGCAGGGGCTTGTGTGCGGGCATGGCCGCCTCTGCTGTGTGCCGTGGCTGCTGTCTGTGTCGCACTTGCGTGGTGCCTGCCACTGTGGTGCATCCATTGAACACGTGTGCCAGCTGCTGGTGGGGTGGGTGTGCGCACGGCCGCCACTGATGTTGCTGTGGTGCTGCCGGGGTACTGTGCCATGTGACTGCCATAGTGCAGTCGGATGGCCACTGTGCGGCGGGGACCACCACTGTGCGCTGATGTGGTGTGCCGTGTTGCCAGCAGGCACTGGCCCACACCCCTGTGGGTGGCCTGTATGGTCCCTCCGGGGGGGGTGTGTTCCCCCTGCCCAGTACGCGCTGTGGTTGGGCCTGGTTCCTTGGGACATTGCACTGATCACCTGTCCTGTCCCTTGTCCTAGGTGTCCGCTGTTGGCGAAGGAGGCTCCTGTACTGCCGGCTCCTGAGGCAGATGATTTTAATTACGTCCACAATGATGGAGGTGGTGTTCCAGGTCCGCAGACTGCTCCTGGTGGTTAGGAGGCAACAGCGTCAGCAGGGGGTGGCAGGCCGTTGCCGCCGATAGGCCTTGTGTTCCCCTTTTCCCCAGCCATTCCTCTCCCTCCAGTCCCTCATCCCACTGTACAGTCTCTGTTCCCTGTCCCCTTCTCTCACTATACCTACCCTTTCCCAGCCCCGGTTTATTGTACATAGTTTGTGACAAAATGTATTTTTCTGACTTACCCACTTGTGTCTGTGTCTGCTTTGCAAGTGGCGTGAGGAGCCATGCTGCAGTGACCCAGTGCCTGTCCATGTGGTGTGCATGTGTTGAGGTGCGTGTTGTGTTTCTGTGAATCACTGCTGTGTGCTGCAGTGTGTCCCATGGTGGTGGTGGTGGCCCTCCCCTCGGTAGATGGCTGTGCCTTGGGGTGCCCTTGGGGCGCCCTTGGGGCGGCTGTCAGGGTTGTGTGGCAGGTGTGACTACTTGGCTGCATGGTCCTGGTTGTGGCCTGCCCTGGTCTGGATGTGCAGGGGGGGGGGGCACAACCTGCTGCCTGTGGGGGGCCCCCTTGGTGGCCCTCCATCCCCCATTATCACCCCTGCTGCCTACTGTCTGTGCCACAGTTGTGTTCTGGGGTGGGGCTCTGGGTGCCTGTGTGCACCCTGCTGTGCCCAGTTGGTGGTGGCCTCCTGTGGCCTGTCACTCGGCTTCCCTGGCTCTGCTCCCACGGGTGCCCTGGGGCTTCTGTGTCTGCCGATGGCACACCTGTGGTTGCACCATGACGCACCTGTGGTTGCGCCATGATGCACCTGTGGTTGCGCCATGGTGCATCCATGGTTGTGCCATGGCGCATTCACGGTTGTGCCATGGTGCATTCACGGTTGTACCACGGTGCATTCATGGCTGCGCCATGGTGCCACTGTACCATATTCAGCCGGGTTGCGCTGGGCCAGCACAACCTCTGAAGATAGCTCCTGTTACACCATAGTGCATCAGATTTGCACTGCGCAAGACTTGCTCCGGCCTTTTGAGCATTTCTGAATATCTGGCCCCATGTGTTTAAATTGCTCCCAAATTGTTTTATCCAAAGCTTTGTTTGCTTTTTTCCACAGTCTATCTTTTTCTTTAATTTTTTTATGGTCCCTGTTATCCAAGACAAACAGTGAGATCTACCTGTTTTTTCTTTCAACGGAGGACACTTGTCACAGGCTTTTAAAACATTTTTTGTAAACTCATTTGCTGCCACATCAATATCTGGGAATTAATGTCACTCTTTGTAAGTTTTTCCTTTCTAATTCCTCCATAAGGACTTATGGGTTATAATTAACTAAAGATCTCTTTAAGACCTTTGAGGGAATTACTTTAATTTCCTTTTGACATGCCAGGTTGATCTCACATGAAATAACACTATGATCCCCTAAATTAGGTGGGTGGACTTCCTTTATTTTTACTTCCATACCAGGGGGTACAAATATTAAATCCAATATATTTCCAAGACCTACCAATCTACTTTTCCGAGTCGGGGTGTCAATTATCTGTTTTAAGTGCAAATTCAAAAATGCATCCTCCAGCTTCTGATCCCTTGACCCATTCCAGGCTGCATTAAAATCACCCATCAGAATTAAATCCTGATTTCTAACAAGTTCTGCCAAATGGTGGGAAAAGGGTTCAAAAACTGCAGGTTTCACTTTAGGCTGAGAATATACTGCACCTATAATTACTTTCAGGTTTTGAAGACCAATTAATATACAGTACACTCTGTTTCTTCAAACACCCCGGAATATATCTGGGTAGATGGTCCCATACTATGTTTTAAGTACATCAATCCCCCCACCTGTGTCTTCCTATCAAATCTATAGTGTGAATAGCCCTCCAATTCTATTTCACTAGAATTTATATTTGCATTCAACCATGTTTCTGTTAAGATAATTACTTCAGGATCAACAGTCTCCACCCATAACCTAAATTGGTTCATTTTTTTAATTAAGCTCCTTGCATTGTCGTGATACAATGCAAGTTTATTACTTTCAGGGCCAGGCTTCATCTCAATATCACTGCAAAGCACTAAGGTAACCCACAATATCTTATGAGGGTGCTTCACCGCCATGCACCTGACACCGAGCATCTTGACCCTCAAAGTTTCCCTTATCAGAGCAAAATAATTTATTTTCCCTCTAACTTTCAAGCAATCTATAGCTATTATCCTAAAATACCCTGAAGCTACTGACATTTGCAACTTTAAATTTGGAGTCCCATTTTCTATAATGGTTCACATTTGAACAAGGCATACTAGAAATAGTAAGGTTGTCAGAACATACATTGTTTTAGTATTCATGGTTGCAAATATCCACAATATGTGAGGTTGCTATAAACAAGTTAAAAAACTCCCTCCACTACGAATCTTAAAAAGGACCCAATTTCAAGTATAAGGTCCTGTAACTTTTACTGAGCTCAAATCTACTATATAATCTTTCCCTAAGCCAATACTTAAACTGTTAAGACACCAGCTATATTTTAAATTCAGTTTCTGAGTTAAATATTTACAAACCCAACAGATCTTTATATAACACTCCAATTTCTGCCCCTCTCCTCCCGTGGTAGATAAGTGCTGGACTTAGGCCAAGTGTCCTAATTAAAATTTCTCTGAAACTCACGTTCACGCTACTGCGCTTACGCAGAACTAGCGAAAGCTTTTAAATGTCCATACTAATGTGCTACTGTATGTACGTTATCTATATGAATGTGTACATTTTGACTTTTTTATATTATATATTGTATGTGAATTTCATGTATAAATTCAGCCCCTCGGGTGCAGCAGTAAAATGACATACTAGTACTACTCTCAGTTACTATTAAAATGGAAATCCACCCTGGCCACACTGGTTTTCAAAAGCAAGGATGACTAACTACAGACCAGCCTCTATCTTCTACCATCTTTTTAAGGCCCTAGAGAGAACTGTGTCTGACCAACTCACCACCTACCTAGAAACCTACAATATCCAGTGTGACCAGCAACATAGCTTTAGGAAGCAGCATAGCACCAATTCTGCACTTACTGAACATAAAAAATTACTAGTAGAAACAGGCTTCATGGTCTATCGAGTCTGCTTGAGTGTGCAGCTAGCCCCTCATCTCGAAGCTGCCCCTCCCGCCCCTTTCCCAGTGTCCCTTACCCCTACCCTGTCCCAACCCCTCTTGAAACTGCCCACTGTCTTACAGGACACTATCTCATCTGGTAAGGTGTTTCATTTGTCCACCCCTCTTTCCATGAAAAAATGTCTCCTCATCTTCCTCTTGAATCTTCCCCCCCTCCAATCTCAGTCCATGCCCTCTCGTGTCCCTCCCCTTCTCATCTGAAAAATCCCTTCTGTGTTGGTCTTGTTTATCCCCTTCAGACACTTAAAGGTCTCGATCATATCCCCCATCCCTCCTCTCCTCCAGTGAATACATATTCAGCTCTCCCAGCCTGTCTTCGTAGGGCTTGCTCTCCAATCCCTGGATCATCTTTGTGGCTCTTCGCTGCACCCCCTCCAACAATCTGATGTCCTTCTTCAGGAATGGGCCCCAGTACTGCGTGCAGTACTCCAGGTGGGGCCTGACCAATGACCTATAAAGAGGCAGGATAACCTCACTCCTTCTGGAGGAGATCCCTATCGCAATACACCCCAGCATTTTGTTGGCCTTTGCTGCCACCTTCCTGCACTGAGCAGAGTTGTTCATGCTCCCAGTAATGATCAATCCTAGGTCCTTCTCCTCTGTGGCGCTCGCCAACTGTACCCCATTCAAGTGATAATCCTTCCCCTGGTTCCTGGCTCCGAAGTGCAGAACCTTGTACTTCTTGGCACTGAACCCCAACTGCTATGTTTCTGCCCACTCCTGCAGCTTAGTCAGGACCTCCTGCAACCCATTCCACCCTTCTGTGTTATCAACCACAGCTCCCACATTGGTGTTGTCTGTAAACAGATTGATCTTGCTCCAGTACACCAACTTTATTCATGAAGCACTTGGCAGTGGTGACAAGGTTGGGGACATTTATACTGACTTGATGAATCAACCACCATAAGCAAGCTTCATAACTCAGGTCTCTCAATGGACACTGTAGCATGCTTCTGGAGCTACAGTACCTGTCTAACCAATCACAGCAAGTGAAGATAGAATGCTCATCTTTTGATGACAGGGATGTCTCTATTGGAGTATCCCAAGGCTCTATCCTTGGCCCCCTCCTATTTGACCTCTTTATCAACTAACTGCTGTAAGCTTGTGAGTCTGCGAAAGTTTAATGTGCACTGCGATGTAGTGATGTATACCAAAAGCCCTGGCACTGGCAGACTAACTTCCAACCTTTAGCACAATTTCAAATCTGCTGAACAAACAGTAGTCAGAAAAGGCGGCTGCTCATGAATGCACTAGTGCCAAACAGAAATAAATCAAAGTACTTACAAGCTGGAGTCGGCAACAGGTGTTCACAACCATAAAAAAGAAGCTCATAGAAGCCAGTTAAATGTCAAAAAATGAGGTTCTTTATTAAAGAAATGCCAAAATAATCCAGAGATAATCCAAAGGTAATCCAAAAGAAAACAGGTAAAGGGCTGCCACTCGGACTGTAACCGACCCCTCCCCATGGAAGTCAGGTATCCAGTCAAACGTTTTCGCACAAGGAGCACTTTCTCAAGACTGGCGTGATTTGGTAGTGCAGCTACTTAAATAGGGGTACATAGATGTAAAGTACAACGTGCAAGAAGGATAGTAATTAATTAAATAAATGCTGCCACCATGTAGCCCGGTGTACAAATAGCAAAAGGTATAATGACTATAGTCCAGGCAAAAAAATAAAATAAAATAAACAAAGTGAATAGGGACTAGAAAAGTGAAAAAATAGTGGGAAAAGGATAATATTAAAAGACCGATGGATATGAAAGAATTAATAGCAATATGCGAGTGAAATTGTGTAATAGATAATAAATAGATACACAATATGCTTATAATAATACCTATGTTGTAAAAGTGTTTTTGAAAAAATATCATATCACATGCCAAGTAGGGACAAAAGGGCAAGATAAACAATAATAATCACAAAGATGGCCTAATGAAACATTTTAAAGCAATTCATGTTACATGATTATCATTTTTATAGAAAGGAGGCTAAACATTGGTAATTAAACCTATAACACATAAATATCAACAAAGCTAATAAATAGTATGATACCTATGGAAAAATAGTACGATGCCTTATAGAGAAGGAATCATAAAATGACTATTCATGAAGAAAGAGGGAATAGGGAGATAATATCCCTCTCAACATGTCAGTCTATCACTGTAAAAACTAATGCTGCAAAGAAATGTATATATGTGAATGTAAAGCGTATAGTGATAATGAAGAAAAAACATAACCGTACTGTCACAAGACAAAACTGCCTATGCAGCATGAAAAACATTACTAAAGAAATAACAAAACATATATATATATATATATATATATATATATATATATATATAATATATATATATATATATATATATATATATATATATATATATATATATTATATATATATATATATATATATTATATATATATATATATATATATATATATATATATATATATATATATATTATATATATATATATATATATATATATATATATATATATATATATATATATATATATATATATATATATATATATATATATATATATATATATATATTATATATATATATATATTATATATATATATATATATATATATATATATATATTATATATATATATATATATATATATATATATATATATATATATATATATATATATATATATAAGAAACCATCACTGAGTAACAACACTGAAAGAACAATAAAGTTTTGTGTGGAGAGTCTACAGACATGGAACCTGCTGAAAAAGCTCATTAAGTCCTGGCCAATTGATTGTTCCCAGAGTAAATTGCCAGTATGTTTCCCTTTTTAACATTTTATTGTTCAAATCGCCACCTCTGACTCTCATGCCAACTTTCTCAATTCCTTGGAAAGTGAAGTGATGGTCAGGTCCCTGATTCTGACAACGTATAGCCAGTGCACTCACTCCATCTCATTTTTGGATGCTACACATATGCTGGCCAATCCTATCTTTAAGTTTCTGTGTGGTTTTGCCAAAATATGAGGCCAAGGAAATATTGCATTTGGCGAAATAAATCACATTCAAAGTTTGCCATGTGATGAAATCATGACTATTGTATTCCTGATTGTTAGTGGAATGTGTAAAGCTTTTTCCAGAGGTGATAGATTAAAAAGGCACAATTGCCACACTTATGGGTGCCCGGTGGCAACTTGGACATTTCCTGTTGTGTCTTGTTCCAGTAAGTGCTGTGGACCAGGGTATCCCTGATATTGGTGCCTCTGTGAAAAACCACTCAAGGAGTCACTGCTGTAACCTCCCTAAGTTTCCTTTCAGATTCCAGAATATGCCAATTGTTCAGAATGATGTTTTTCACCAGATATGCCTGTGGGTTGAAGGTAGTTATAAAGAGTGGCGTATTATTAGAATTGATATTCTCAGTCCTCGTGTTTGGTTGCAATAAGGTCACTCTCAGGGTTTTGTTGGTCTGTTCTTTTGCTTTATTCAGGACATATTTGTTGTACCCTCTAGAAATAAAATGAGAAGTCAGAGATTCAGCTTGAGTCAAATAATCTATTTCCGATGTACAATTTATCTTATATCTGAGGTATTGTCCTGCTGGAATGCTCTTTGTAATGTGCACAGGATGGCAACTGTTGAATTGTAATATTGAGTTCCTTTCTGTGCTTTTCCTATAGATGACCGTGGGAATGGTACCAGTGGAATTGTTCTTAATACTGACATCCAGAACATTAACCTGAAAAAGATCATAGGTTACATCAAAATGTAAACTGGGATTTGATATTTCCAAGTATTGAACAAAAACAGCCAGTTCATCAGGGGTACCTTTCCAAATAAAAAAAAAGATCTATGTATTGTTTGAAAATGTCAGTTTTGTCAAAGAAAAGATTATTATCTGTGTTGTAAATAAATTCTTGTTCCCAGTGTGCCATGTATATAACTGCATAGTTGGGGGCCATTGCTGCCCCCATCACTGTCCCCTTGGTTTGAATATATACAGTAAACTATCCTTAAAAAGAAAAAATAATGCATTTCAAAACGTTCTCAGGTTGATCAAAAATTCAACAAAGAGTGTAGTATATGTTATTTGTTGATACAAAGTCTGATGTAAGGCTTCCAAACCGCCCTCATGAGGGATATTGGTATAAAGAGCCCTAATGTTCATGGTCACCAAGAAAGAATCAGGTTCAATAGCAATGTCCTCCAAAATGTTAAGTAAATCCGTCGTATCTTTGAAATATGACCTTGTTTTCTGTGCCAGTTCTTTGATGTGGCCATCGATGAAAACTGCCAATGGTTCAGTAGGGGAGCCACTGCTGGCTACTATGGGTCTGGCAGGGGGTTTGTATAAATTTTTGTGAATTTTAGGGAGTCTGTAAAGGACTGCTTTCACAGGATGTTTCACTTGTAGGAAATTGTAGGTACCTTGATCTATTACACCACTGACAAATGCTTCAAGCAAAAGGTTATCAATATCTAATTTAAAATGTATAGTGGGGTCCTCAAGTAATATTTGATAATAGGTGATATTGTTAACCTGGCTCAGAATCTCAGTTTTACAGTCCTCAGTGTCCCAAATAACAATGGCCCCGCCTTTATCGGCGGGTTTGATGATGATATTCGGATTCTCCAACAGACTTTTCAATGCTGCTTTTTCATCAGCTGTGCAGTTGTAATATCTGGCATGTGAAATTTGGAGATTTTCTAAATTCCGGATACAAGTATGTTCAAAAACAGAAACAGTGTGATTCTATGGTGGAATGAAAGTGGACCTAGGTTTAAAAGCCATTGTTTGAGAAGGATAAAATCCATAGTGTCGGTCTGAGACATCAAATTGTAGATATGTCATTGTCACTAGGAGAATGATGATCAGTCTCCCTAAAGAAAAAGCTTTAACGTGAAGTTTACAAGTAAATTTGAAAATATTCACAGCTGTTTCAAAAATGCTAAGATCTTTGGTAGGGATGAATGACAGACCTTCTTCTAGAACAGCAGATTCACTATCAATAAGGCTGCATTTAGAGATACTGACCACCAGAGAAGCACTATTCTAAGCATTCAGTATCTGGGATTCCCACGTGTGCTCGTATACTGGGTTTCTGGGGGTCCATAATAGTCTCGCATCTCGCTCTGCCTCTGTGCCCCATTGCTTCTCCACTGCTGTTTTCCCCTCTTCCTCTCCTTCTCACCATGCCTCCCCAACAGTTCCCCCATCCTCTCCCTCTGCCCATATCTCTGTCTCCCTCTGCCCCTGCTACCCCACCTAGTTCTTCGTTGCGAAGGTGGGATATTCCGGGGCTCCTTCTGAGGGCATGTTCTGGCAGGGGAAATATATTCTGTGATTGTTGGACTTGTGGACAGGGTGTTTCTAGGGGTGGTAGTGGTGGAGGATGTGATGGAAGGGGCTGAATGGTGTTTTGATTTGTCAGGACACATCAAATCTATTGTAATATTGAGTTCCTTTCTGTGCTTTTCCTATAAATGACCGTGGGAATGGTACCAGTGGAATTGTTCTTAATAAAGAGTGGAGTAGGAAATTGTAGGTACCTTGATCTATTACACCACTGACAAATGCTTCAAGCAAAAGGTTATCAATATCTAATTTAAAATGTATAGTGGGGTCCTCACGTAATATTTGATAATAGGTGGTATTGTTAACCTGGCTCAGAATCTCAGTTTCACAGTCCTCAGTGTCTCAAATAACAATAGCTCCCCTATGGATGCACCCGCAGAGAAGACTGATGACAACTGTCACAAGGGAGGCCCACAGGAAGGAGGCAGAGGACACCACAGGGAAAGGAAGCAGCTCCTGGTGGGGGACTCAATTATTAGGGGGAAAGAACTGGGGGGAGCAGGGAAAACTGAAGTAAGGTGCCTGCCTGGTGCTATGGCTTGGCAGGAAGCGATCCTCAGGATCACGAACAGCTGCAAGGGAGTCTGAGCTGGACGTCATTGTCCACCTAGGGACAAATGACTTGGCTCATCATGAGATCAGAGCAGTGCAGGAGGACATTGTAGAGTTGGGAGGGGCCTAAGACAAGTAGCACACACAGTATCCTTCTCAGAGGTGCTGCCTGTCAATGGCATGGGGGAGGCAAGGGTAATTAGCACCATGCAGTTTAATGAATGGTTGAAAAAATGGTGTGGAGCACAGGGGTTTGGCTTCATTGGGGACTGGGGTTCCGCTTGGAGGGACACCAGCCTATACTGGCAGGATGGTCTGCATCTGTCCAGGAAGGGAACAAGTCTTTTGAGCAATCGGTTTAAATGCTTCATTGGCAAGCTTTTAAACTAGTCAAAGGGGGAGGCACTGATAAGCAGCAGGAAAATCCAGCCTCTCCCTACAAAACAGGATACTAAATGAGAAAAAGACCGAGGTAGAAAGGTCAGTGGGGGATGCTGCAACAGAAGGTAAAGCCATCAAAAAATGGAGAGCAAGGAGTACCAATGCCCGTAGTCTGGGTAACAAGCTTCCTGAATTAGTGGCCTTGATGGAGGAGGAACATCTGGATATCATGGCAGTCACAGAAACATGGTACACACAAAACCATGACTGGGACGTAAACATACCAGGATACACTATCTGCAGGAGGGACAGGGAGGGTAAAAGAGGAGGAGGAGTAGCTTCACATCAGGAAGGAATAAAAGCAACAGAACAAAAGGGTAAACAGGGAGGAGAAGAAGCACTGTGGGTAAATTTGAGACAGACAATGGCACCACAATCCGCACAGGGTTGTATACAGACCCCTTCTCAGGTGGAGGAAATGGACAAGGAAATGATAGAAAGTATACTTAGAATGGCAGAAAAGGGAGATATTGCTGATGGGTGATCTGAATATGCAGATGTTAACTGAGTGCAGTTGCAGCAGCCACTCAAGAGTGGGGTTATTCTAGATGCCCCACAGGGGCATGCCTTAGACAACTAGTATTGGAGCCCACTCGAGAGGGAGCAATCTTAGACCTGGTTCTCTCAAATGGAGATGGAGAGAGATCACAGATGTAGAAGTGGGTAGCCATCTGGGAACTAGCCACCATCGAACAGTATGGTTCACAATAAACACAGCAATAGAGTCAAGCCACAAAGGCAAAAGTACTGGACTTTAGGAGGGCTGACTTTGCTAAAATGGGTGAGTGCCTAGGAATGCACTAGCAAATGGGCAGGAAGGAGGTGTGAAGAACAATGGGGAATAATAAAACTGCCATCACAGAGGTAACGAGCCTTTGTGTGAAGCAAATAAACAAAACAAAACAATGTAAGAAACCACTATGGTTCTCAAAGGAAGTGGCAGTGAAGGTTCAAGAGAAAAAGAAAGCATTCAGGAGGTACAAGGAATCGCAGAAGGAGCAGGACAGAGAACTGTATCAGTTAAAGCAAAAGGAGGCTGGGAAGGCAGTCAGAACAGCAAAGGCCCAAACCGAGGAAAAGATAGCCAACTCAGTTAAGAAGGGGGATAAAACCTTTATAGGTACATCAGGGAGCGAAGGAAGACCAAGGGAGGATAGTGAGGCTTAATAAAGGGAGGGAGGGTGGGCAGAGGAGACTGTGAAAAGGCAGAGATACTAAACAAATATTTTTGCTCAGTATTTACAAATGAAGAGGGGAGGCACCTAAAACAAACAGTAGAAACACTCTGGATACATAAGTTGATACCAGCCCATTTACAGAAGAAAGGGTTCTAAAAGAACTCTTAAAACTAAAGGTGGACAAAGCAATGGGGCCTGATGGGATTCATCCCAGAATTCTAAAGAACTAAGGGTAGAACTAGTGACACCACTGACTACCCTTTTAACAAATCATGGGAGGATTGGGTGACCGAGGACTGGAGGAGGGCAGATGTGATTCCTCCACAAAAGTGGGAGCAAGGCAGAAGCAGGAAACTACAGACCTGTTAGTTTAACCTCAGTGATAGGGAAAATGATGGAATCACTTCTGAAGGAAAGAATTATCAAGTATCTAGAGGCCAGAGGGGCACAGGACCCTAGGCAGCATGGATTCACAGCGGAAGGTCATGCCAGACAAATCTGATAGATTTCTTTGACTGGGTGACCAAAGTAGTAGATCAGGGAGGGGCTGTGGACAAGGTCTACCTAGACTTTAGCAAGGCATTTGACACAGTCCCACACAAAGATTAATATACAAGTTAGCCAGCCTGGGAGTGGGTCCCAAGATGACAGCTCTAGGTAAAGAATTGGCTGAAGAATAGGACACAGAGTAATAGTAATGGAGTCCACCAGAAGAAAGGGGGTTACTAGTGGGGTACCGCGAGGTTCAGTATTAGATCGTCCTCTTCAATGTCTTTATGCTACATTGCAGAGGGACTGGAAGGAAAGTATGTCTCTTTGCAGATGACACAAACATCTGCAACAGAGTTGATGCACAGGTGGGGTGGAAAGGATGAGAAGGGACTTGGCAAGGTTAGAGGAATGGTCACATGTATGGCAGCTTAGATTTAATGCTAAGAAGTGCAAGGTAATGCACCTGGGAAACAAAACCCAGGGAAGAGTACACAATGGGGGTGAGATACTAACAACAACAAAATGGAAAGGGACCTGGGGTAGTCTATATCAGATGACCTAAAGGTGGACAAGCAATGTGAGAGGGCAGCAAGAAGGGGTTGGGGGATACTGGGATGCATAGGAGAGGCATCACCAGAGAAAACAGGAAGTTATTATCCCTCTGTACAGACAGCTGGTGAGACCCCATCTGAGTACTGCTTGCAGTTCTGAGACCCAATCTCTGCAAAGGCATAGACAGGATGGAAGCTGTCCAGAGGAGGGCAACTAAAATGGTGCAGGGTCTGCACCGAAGACATATGAAGAGAGACAAAGGAGCTTAATATGTATACCCTCGAGGAAAGGAGGGAGAGGGGGGACATGATAGAAACGTTCAAGTATCTCAAGGGAATCAACAAAGTCCAAGAGGGTAGCATCTTTCAAAAAAAGTGGTGTGCAAGAACAAGAGGGCACAATTTGAAGATGGGGGGGGGCGGCTCAAAGGTAATTTAATTAAGTATTTTTTCACAGAGAGGGTTGTAGATGCATGGAACGGCCTTCCGGAGGAGGTTGTGGAGTCAAAAACAGTGGTGGAATTCAAGCATGCATGGGACAGTCATAAGGCCATTCTAGGGGGTGGGGGTAGGAAGAAGTAGGCTGCTGGTTAACTAGGATCTGCAGCTTATCTAGTAGGTAGGAAAATGGGCAGACTGGGTGGGCCAAGCGGTCCTTATCTGCCATCAAATTCTATGTTTCTATGTACTGCCAGGAGGGCTTTCTGACTGGGCGGACAATCCTCCTGGCTCAGAGCTAAAAAAGGCTCTAAATTATCTATAGCGGCATCAGATTCAGAGCCACTAGTTTATGTGTCTCTTGGCTGGTATCTCTGACTTTGATATGCAGAAGAAGATTTTTCTCAGAATAGGTTTAGTTGGACCGGGGTTCTTTTTCCAGTTGAAAATTCTGCCATGTAGATAATCTTGTTTGTCCCATTCGAATTTGTTGTTTAATGCGCTCATCTTGTTTTTTGATGTTCTTATCTAGTTGTTGCATAATAAAATGATAATCATGTAACATGAATTGCTTTAAAATATTTTATTAGGCCATCTTTGTGATTATTGTTGTTTATCTTGCCTCTTTTGTCCCTACTTGGCATGTGATATGATATTTTTTCAAAACACTTTTACAACATAGGTATTATTATAAGCATATTACGTATCTATTATTTATTACACAATTTAACTCGAATATTGCTTTTAATTTTTTCATATCCATTGGTCTTTTAATATTATAATTTTCCCCCTATTTTTTCACCTTTGTAGTCCTTATTCACTTTATTTTTTGCCTGGACTATAGTCATTGTACCTTTTGCTATTTGCACACCTGGCCACATGGTGGCAGCATTTATTTAATTAATTACTATCCTTCTTGCACATTGCCCTTTATATCTATGTACCCCCTATTTAAGTAGTTGCACTACCAAATCACGCCAGCCTTGAAAAAGCGCTCCTTGCACGAAAACGTTTGACTGGATACCTGACTTCCATGGGGAGGGGTCGGTTACAGGTCGAGTGACGGCCCTTTACCTGTTTTCCTTTGGATTACCTTTGGATTATCTCTGGATTATTTTGGCATTTCTTTAATAAAAGACCTCCTTTTCTGGACATTTAACTGGCCTCTATGAGCTTCTTTTTTATGGTAGTGGACATCTGTTGCCGACTCCAGCTTGTAAGTACTCAATTCCGTCTTTCCGGTGAGACATTAAACCGAGGTCTCATCTGCCTGGATTGGTGGTAGTTCAGGTGGATGTTAAAGATCCCATGAGACTTATCGAAAAGAGTAGGGGAATTTCCACGGCGTCCTGGCCAAATTTCCCTCATTCCCTTAAAATACCACCAACAGCTTTATCTGGTTCAAGGTTAGTTGGCATTCATCTGTATCCCCCTCCCCCGGGTCGTGCCTGAAAATAGGCAGGATTTGTCTAGTGCACTTACCCCATCAACAAAAACTAAATAGATAAAGAAAATCTGCTGAAGACTGGTTCGCATGAAACAAATTGGTACTCAACTACATAAACATTAAAACAATGCTACTCAGCAGCCGACAACTGAAAAAAAGGTACTCCCTGATATTCTTAATGTTGAGGCATAAAACTAGAATAGGTGGAAGTTTTGAAATACTTTGGGGGTAATATCTGATGATACTTACACTATCCTTTTCCCTCATGTGAACAACCTGGTAGAGACGGTCAACAAGAGACTGGGAGCCTCACTGCTGAAGCTAGATAACTGACTGTATTCATTCCATACTGTCACTAACTGATTATGGCCTCACAGTCTACTCTGCTGCAGGAGACTCAGTGTTAAACAAAATACATGTGAACTGTAACAAGGCCTGTCGATTTGTGCTTGGAGTTCACAATCGTACCCACAACTGCTCCTTGTACAAACAAACCGTCTCCCTCTAATAAGCAAAATAAAGTATCAAACCTGCTTTCTTGCAAAAATGGCTGTACTTGGTCTTACCCCAACCCACCCCGCTTTAAAAAACTGTTCCTGCTATGTAGCCAACCAATACCATACCAGGAGCATGTCTAGGAATACACCAGAGCTGCCCTTCCACAGACTGACACTGAGTAAATGCTCCTTTGCAGTAAGGGCTATTGGCTGGCTAAATGAACTACTGGACTCACTATTTAAATCTTCTCAGTCTTGCACTTTTCAAACTCTCTCTGCAGTCATCCTTACAATGCTGCTGCAACTGCACATGACAGTGCCTGTAGCGTGCCGCGGTTGGTGATTCTCACTTCATTGTTTCACCATGGTAAGTGGATTGACTATCATTGTATGTTACTTAATGTTGCTGTTACTGTTACTGTACCCTAACTGTATTGGTATTTTATTACCTTGACAAGGAACCTTTGTAAATAAGCACTTATGCCCAAAGGTACTTTCTGAATAACTGAATAAATAAATAAAGAGAAGGGATAAATGGTATTTGCAGCAGCTTCAGGCTAAATTATTAACTATACAGAAAGAATGGGTATCAGTATAGGTATAGGAATTTATAAATACACGGTACAGATGGTAGCCAGGACTCACATCTCAGGTTCAGTTATTGACCATCTTGGAGTCAGATTTGGGAATGGGGAAATGGCATTCTATAACTGGGACATCTGCAATCCGCATTATTTTAAGTAAATCAATGGAAATACTGGAAACCTTACGCAGTCTATGGAGTTGCCTGTAAAATGGTGCTAAACAGAGTAAATCTGATCTGTAATAAGGCGTGCCGCCTTGTACTTGGTGCATATAACTGCACTCATAGTGAATCCAGTACAAAATCCCGACTTCACAGTCCTGACAATCACTAAACGGACAACCACAATATCCCGACAAACAAGTGCCAGACAAAACGCAAACACTAGAAATCTCTCTCACTCTACTTTATTGAGGGGAGCTCTGTCTCCTGCCCTCCCCCGGACATACTGTAATATAACATACTCCATGTCGCTGACATTCCCAATATTGGTTAATCTCATGTTGAGATTGTAAACCTGTCAGGCAACTGCATGTTGGTCAAATGATGTCGAGCAGTCTCCTGCCATGCAAGTGTTTATCAGGCTAATGTAGGGCTCCCCTCATAGTTGCACTCTTTATTCTATGTATTGCGGTAGCTTCAGATAGCTCTGGTTTGGAGTCTATCGGTATTCTTGCAATACTGAGACCAGGTACAGACTAACAAGCACATTAGCTGTCTGTACCTGGTCTCCTCATATCACGGAAATACACGGGCTCCAAACTGGAGCTCTTTAGCAGTCCTGGGCTATTGCAAGCCTACGGAGACACCCCGCCTGCTTCCCGCCTGCCACGCTATCATGGAGACAGCTGTGGGTGTTTGTGGGCGTGATGGGGAGGGTGTTTGCACTTAAAATGCCGTCGGAGAGGGCGCAGGATCAACCAGATATGGATTTAAATAAAATACTACAAAGTAAGTGACACATTTACCACTATTTTTATATTTGCTAATCGGGCTCCACTTCACATGCAGGGTGGGGCCCGACAGGACATGGATGTTTCCCTTTAATGCATCACTAATTTTCTGTAACCTAGCACGGAGAATTTTGGACAAGATTTTATAGTCTGTATTTAACAAACTAATAGGTCTCCAATTGCTTAACAGTTGTCTACTTCCTTCTTTATACAAAAAAATAATTATGGACTCCCCGGAACATGCATCTTCTGGCAGGCCTTGTAAGAGTTCATTATAAACTACTTCCAGATGTTGTAGTAAAGGATCAACAAATTTCTTAAAGAAACCACTCGAAATCCCATCAGGCCCTGGTGATGCTCCCTCCTTCAGTGAAGTAACTGCCCACTCAATTTCAGATTTTGAAATGTAGGCATTTAAGTCAGCTAAATCCATCCCATCAATCTGGGGGATCTCGAAGTTCTCCATTTCGTAACTCGAGAATATCTTTTCTGACGCTCCCCCAAATGTCCGGCTCACATGTTGATGTACAATCTGTAGAATGTCCATATCTTTTACCTTAATGTTCCCCTCCTCATCCTGCAAACTAGACATTAACGTGGAATCCAGCCTTTGTTTGCAGGTAGCAAACGGATCTGCACTAGGTTGATTCACTCTCCCATACTTCATTTCTGCTTCTAGAAAGACTGCTCTATTATATTGAAAGAAAAATATTTTATCTTTCAGAAGTTTTATCTCTGTCTGTACTGACAACCTTTGACCTTTTGCATATGACATATATTGATACAGACAATTTCTACAATCTATATATTGTATGTATTCTATGTTAGATTTTACCCTTCCTAACTGCATCAATAAATTCCTAATATCATTTTTAGTGTCCACCCCCCAGTGCCAATGAGTATCGTGTATAAAGGAATCACCGTTTGCCTAATCTGTAAAAGAAAATCTATTTCTGACAATATTTGCTCTTACTCTAAAAGGGCCACGTTCATTCTCCACCTCTTGGGACGTGAGAGCAACCGTGGAGGAATGTGTGACATACTAAGGTGACAATCCAACAAAACGTGATCTGTAAATTCACACGGTTCAGTTTTAAAACTATGTGGGATCAATAGTCTGGAAACAAATATGTAATCTATACGTGTTGTAAATCTACTCCTTACATAAGTGTGACCTCCAGTTTTATGCAATTTGCGATATGCATCTACAAGGTTTGCTGTATTAATGTTTTTCAGCACATTAGCATCACAGTTGAATATTGTCCTGTATTTTAAGATAAATGCCACAATTCATATCTCCTCTCCATATTACGTGTCTAGTTGTATACTAACATACTAACATACTAAAATGCCAGCAGAATAGGCCTAATGGTCTTTCGTGTCTGCTCGTTTGGTCAGCCCCCACCCTGGATGCTGACCTTGCTGTCCCCCTCGCCTTCTCTGGCTTCTCCCTTCCCAGTTCCGGATATTCTTGCTGCATTGGATTTTGCTTCCTGAACCCTTCCCCTGTACCTGTCCCACCCCCTCTTGAACCCCTCCACTGTCTCTGCCTCCACCAGCCCCCTAGGTAGTGCATCCATGGCTCTACCACCCTCTCAGTGAAGTAGCACCTTCCCTTTCTCCCTGAATCTTCCCCTCCAGCTTCCACCCATGCCCTCTAGTGGCCCCTTCCTCCTTCCTTCAAGCACCCTCACTGTTCCTCCCTATTTACCCTCTTCATGTACCTGAAGACCTCTATCATGTCCCCGGTCCCTTCTCTCTTCCAAAGTGTACATATTTAGCTCTTGAGCCTCTCCTCATCAGGTCCTGTCCCCCAAGCCCCAAATCATTTTGTTGCCCTCCTCTGGACCCTCTCCAGGAGGTTAATGTCCCTCTTTAAGTGTGGCCTCAAAGCTGCGCAGTACTCCAGGTGCAGCCTCACCAAGCAGTTATACAGAGGAGTATCACTTCCCTCCTTCTGAAGTGATCCCCTAGCGATGCATCCCAGCATCCTGTTGGCCTTGGCTGCTGCCCTCCACAAGTCTCAGAGTTGTTCATCTTGACATCCACCACCACCCCAGGTCCCTCTCAGCCATTGAGACTTGTAGTATTTCCCCAGGTGTACACTTGGCCTGGGTTCTGCCTCAGGTGAGTACCTTGCATTTCCTGCATTAAACCCTCAGCTTCCACTTCTAGACCATCTTTCCAGAGCCTCCAGGTCCCCTGCAGGCCACCTCCCTCCTCCCCATCCACCACTGCCCCAGTTTCAGTCATCTGCAAAGAGACTCATCTCCTCCTGATTCCTGTCCTTATGTCAGACAGATGTGGCGTTGAACAGAAGGGGCCCAAGGACTGATCCCTGTGGGACCCCACTAATGACCCTCCTTGGGGAAGAGATTATCCCACCAACTATGACCCTCTGGGTCCGGTCCTGGAGCCAATTGCCTATCCATCGGATCATCTGGTTTCCCACCCCCATTTCTCTTAGTTTATCCAACAGGCCCCGTGAGGAACAGAGTCAAATGCCTTGCTGAAGTCCAGAAAGAGGACATCCACTGGTCTACCCAGGTCCAAGGCACTTGTCACCCAGTCATAGAACTCCACCAGGTTTGTCTGACAAGATTTCCCAGGATGAATCCATGCTGTCTCTCGTCCAGGCACCTGACTATCCAGGGCCCCCTAGCCACTCCTTGACAATGCCCTCCATCACCTTGCCCACCACTGATGTCAGGCTGACAGGACTGTAGTTCCCTGCCACCTCCCTTGATCCCCCTTGTGGATAGGCACTACATGTGCCACCTTCCAGTCTTGGGGCACCCACCCTGTCCTCAGAGAGATGGTGAAAAGCTCTGCCAGGGGTTTCGCCAGGACATCTGCAAGTTCCTTCAGCACTCTAGGATGTAATTTATCTGGCCCCGGTGCTTTCTCCGTCTTAAGGGAGCTGAGGGCTTCCCTCACTCTCTCTGCTGTGATTTCCACTTCCAGTACCTCTTCTCCCTGCTTAGCCCTCCCCCCACCTGCCAGTGATGCCCCCACCTATAGATATAGAAAAGGTCTGATTGCTTCAAATAAATCAATTTGAGCTGCCTTTGTTTGGGGTGCATATGTATTAATAATCATAAACTGAAAATGCCAGAAAGAGCAATCTAACAGGAGTGCTCTTCCAGGAACAATATCGACTAATCTATGTAAAGTGAAGTCAGTTCCCCTAAACATCTCACCTAAACCATCCACTATGTCAGTGCCAAACGCCCAGTAGGATGGACCCCACATCCATCCTCTTTTCGCCTGTTCACCCAAAAATAGTGAGTTCAGCCGTGTTTCTTGTAATAAGATAATATCATAAGCCGCTGAATATGAAAAAGCCAAGACTGCTAATCTTTTTTTGTAATTCTTAATGCTACAGACATTAAGAGAGGAAAATTGCAGCATAGATATTAAAACTAGCAAGAAGAAACTACTCTGACATGTTTATGTCTTTTGTTTAACTTTATCTGGGGCTTTTTTTCAATTTCTCCCTTTACCCTTTTTAGTCAAGAAGGGTAAGGGGGTTGTCTCCTCCTCCATATCTGAAATCATTTTAGACCATGAGGAGATTTCTGAATCTAGGTCTGACTCACCTTCTGCAGACTGAAGAGGTTGAAAAGCATTTTGTACCTGTATTGGGGTCGGTGGTGCAAGTAGTTTTTTTTTTTTATGATTCTTTTTCCTCCTGGCCACCTGTGCTGTCCCCCCTCGGGGAGACATCCAACCCGCCGCCCGCCTCTGCCACACGGACACAGACTCTGCAGCCCCCTGCAGTGGGCCGCGGGAGGGGCTCCATGAACTCCCCACAGGCATGGATCAAGCAGGTGTCCCGGTGAAACTCGCAGACGGCTATCAAGCTGCTCACATCAGGCGCCATTTTCTGATTTTCTTTCCCCAATCAGTGCATGCTCAGACAGTGCTCCCAGTCTCCACTGGGGCCGCTGCTGAACGATGCGTCCCTGGATCCTACCCCCGGAGAGCAGAGCAGTCCACCAGATGCTCAATCCTCTCCATCCCCTTCCGGCGCCCTGAGTCTGTTCCCGAACCCGGGTCGCCGGTGTGGGTAGAGGTAAGGCGCCAGCACCTCAACCCTCTACGCCACCGAGCTGGCCCTTGTGCTAGCAGTTTTAAGGATGCCCTAGTCACTCTCCTAGCTTTTGGGAGCTGAAAATCTGTAGGAGGGGTAAGAGAGACCGAGGAAGCTTCCCCACTGTCCCTTTGAGAGGTACTGTGTTGGCTGCTCTCATGTTGTTCGGGATCTGGTATAAGCTGTGCATTCTGCTGCAGAGAAACCTCCATCCTGGAGTAATTTCCCCGAGGTTCCTGTGATGGCTCTGCCTGGTGACCTATGTTTTGGGGGTGGGGGCACCGAGTGTTCCCTTTGTGTCCCTTTCCTCAGCGGCTCTGTATGACTTGTAACCCCTTGTGCAGTGTTCACCATATTTTCTTGGTTCAAACCATCCGTTCTATTATGTCCTGCCCACAGGCATTGGTGGTATGCATGACCTTCCTCATCACATAGATTGCACTTATAAACATTTGTGCATGCCATACTCACATGTCCGAAATCCACACACAGGGCACATTTCAGCCTGTCGCAAGTACTACTAAGATGTGTATGTGATCCACATTTATAGCAGGCCTTGGGTTGACCTGCATAAAAACACACCCCCTCTATCTCGGCCAAGAAAAAAGCTATTTGGGATATGTTGTATCCCTGCATCAGTTTGCAACAGTTTTATTCCGAATCGCCACCTACCCGTCCAAATCCCCTCTGAATCAATAATCGATTCAGGCTGCCCCAAGACCAAACATTTGTTTTGCAGACAAAACAAGATGTCATTAACATTAATCCCCTCATTATGAAACATTACTGCTACCGTTTTCAAAAGAGGCCTTGTCAGTGGTATAGCCATAAAAGGATTCCGAAAGGGAGCCAGTCGTAACATATTGTACTTGGTCCAGAATCTGTTTAAACCAGCATGCTGTCTGAAGCTGATATCAAACATGTCTTCCCTGACACATGTATTAATGCATAAATTTCTGAGGGGGAGAAATAACATTGAGTCTTTTCAAAGCCTACGGGCCACAAAGACCCTGTCCGGATGTCCTGGTAAACCCCCTCATTATCTTAAATGCACCGTGTTCTTTCTGGGTGCCTGTGTAAGTTTTTGCCGAAATAACTCCGAAAATGTTGGGCCCTGTCTGCCAGATCTACCTAAGTCTTGGGAGGCAGCTGTATTGTTGTCAGACTCCTCCGCTGGGCTAGCATTCCCCAACCTGAAACCCGAGGTACCCTCTCCAGCACTATCACGTACCTCCTGATCAGAGGCCTGAACAGAGTGCGTTGCAGGGTTCAGACCTGTTGCTCTAACCTCTTGCTGGCTAGGTTGTGTGGAATACACTCCTGACTCCACTGCCCGGGCCCTATGTTCCCCCAAGTTTGTGGGTACTTGAATATCACTTGCCTGCTGAACTGCTAAGCTCTCCCCGGTATCCACAGCAGAATTATTGCTAAGTACTGTTTCCTTTTTCTGTTGTTCCCCCTGTTGCTCCCCAGGAGAAGTAAAATCCAGCCATTCAGAATCCAGAAGCCAGCGGCCATCTGCTGTTTGCGCCCACCCCACTCCAGATAGAGCTCCCTCCGGTGTCCAGGTCTCAAAATTAAGAGGGCTATCCACCTCTCGCTCAACTGTACTCACTCAATTTGGAGGTGTACCTACACCCTCCATAGGATGAGGAGGACTGCTCCTCTTCTCGTCCTTCTCCATCGGGAGCACACTGATTTGCTCAGATTGCGAGCCTTGGAGTACAGTCTCTAGCCCCTCAGGAGTTCCGGCGGTATGCCGCCTCATACCGTCCTGATCTATCAGCCCTGCTTCCATGGCATCTCCAGTTGCAGCTGCTCTAGCTGCATTAACCACATTTGGAACCTTTCATGCATGAATTTCATTCTGTCCTCAGAAACCATAGCCGTTTCAGGCGTACTCACCGCACCGCATCCCATGAGTCCCCAGCTATCTCTGTGACCAGAACTTCACAAATATCCATAAACTGCTCACGGTCCAGCACCAGATCCTCCACTTACATTGATAAATCCAGACCATTTTCACCCACTCTGTTCATCTCTTCCTCTGATGATTGTGTAGCCGCCATCTTGGAAAGGTGACCAACAGCGCCACCTACCAAGAGTAGGAGTATTTTTTATTTGAAAACTTGAAACATAATATACAAACCAAAATATCACATACAGAATCATAGGATAAAGACAAAAATAAGTATTATGGCATACAATGAAGAATATAGCGAAAAGTTCATATAGACAAGTTGACACGAAAAAAAAAACACAACATAGTCCATGAAACCAGCTTTACTTTAAACCCCCACATAATGTAAAGAATTTTAAACCGAAATAGTGTACAAAATTGTATTTCTTCATACCAAATCATAAATAAATGCAATAGAACTAAACTTATAAGATAAAATGTTCTCGCAGAATTTATACATTAATATGAGTGGAAACGCAGAAAATATGTTTTAAACTTTATAAAGTCAATACGAAAGAAACATACATGAATATAATCTTCAAGGGGGAACCTAAGAAACAATACAGTATATTTTGTTTACCCTGTATCTAACCAATTTAAGTGTTTCCAATACAGCTGAAACCGAACTTCTGGAATTTGGAAGTCGTTCAAAATGTTTAATCTTTAAAACTGTAATTTATATTTTCCAGAATAACTTATTGGGGTCGTATAATGTTGTTGCAAGGACCACGCACAGTGTGCTTGCCAAATGTGATACTTTATACAGGACAGGATTAAATGAATCGTATCAGGAAAGTATTTACTCCCAGAGTGAGGCAAAATTCCAAAAAACAACACTTCCTCAGTTAGTTGTTGCAAAGGTATATCTTTCCACTGGTTTACAACATATGACCAAAATTCAACCACACATTGGCAAGCAAAAAACAAATGCTGAACAGTCTTAACTGGAGCATGGCATAAGTGTCGTCTTGGGCAACCTCTATCTAAAACACCTTTATATTTTAGATTCCCCTTAACATTCAACTTCAGGTGTGCACTAAGCCATACCACATCCCACATGTAAACAGGGATCCATTTAGATGTCAACATACTACTAATTTGTGAAAGTTTAGGGGGTGAATATGCAGCAAAAGCTGGGGGAATCAAAAATGTCTCCATAATATTAGCATATAATGTTTTTCTCTGATATGTTTCTAGGTGAATTTTTAAAACTCTCCAGATTTTTAATTTCAAAAAACAAGATTTAAAATACTCCGGAAGACCTGCCAGAGATTTTTGTTTGGGGATGCATTTAGAAGATTCCCAACCTAAAATCCAGGGGGAGATGGCATCCCACACCCAACCCTCCCATATTTTCCCAGCTTTGTGGAACAATGGACAAATGTTTTTAGTGACAAACAGAGAAAAAAAGAACACTCTTGGATTAACCATACGAATCCCTCCCAGCTTGAAATCCTGATATAATATCCCTCTTTTAATAGGGTTTAATCTACTTCCCCATATTGCAGAGAAAAATAATCCATACATAACTGTATCTAAGGGATGCTGGAAGGGGAAAGATTGCCCCCAAAAACAAAAACATACTTAATAAAAAGGTCTTGACCATATAGACCCTCTTTATTTTTTGACATTCTCCATTTATTCCATCATACAACTTTAGACTGAGCAACTAACAAAAGAAGATCCCAATTATATCTAGCTGGGTCCTCCATACCCCAAAAAGATTCCTAAAATTTTACCGGGACCTGTACATACCGGAATGTTTGGAGAATCCATAACCACCAATGGATCTATATTGAGAGGAAAATACTTACTTTTTGATAGATTTAATTGTGATCCTGAGCCTCCTCAGTATGCTTCATCAAGCAGGGCTGCAGTAGCATGGCACGATGGGAGATCTGCCAAAAAATAATACAGAGGTCATCAGCATAAGCAATTGTTTTAATTTCTGCACAAGTACTGTTTATTGATAGACCCCTAATACCATAACATTAATTAGAGCAATAAGGGGTTCTAAAGACAGAATATATAATAGGGGGCTTAAAGGGCACCCCTGTCTAACGCCTCTAGTAACTGATACTGGGTTTCCTAACCAGCCATTCACAAATGGCATTGCAAAGCTGCGCTATAACAGGTTTTTAACCAGTCTATAAATAGTGATGGGAAACTCATACGTGCAAGACAGGCCCACATATAATTGTGTGAGATGCTATCAAAAGCTTGTTTCTGGTCTAAACTAAGAATAAAGCCCATAAGCTCACCCGAAAGGCCTCTTGAAAATATTTCTCTTAATAAAATAAGACCGTCTGAGATTGATCTATTTGATACTGAACAAAACTGGGTAGGATGGATTACATCCTCTAAACAGATGGATAAACGATTACTAAGAATTTTTGTAAGCAATTTATAGTCACTATTCAGGAGAGTAATCGGTCTCCAGTTATTTAAACAATCCCTGTCATCTTGTTTATATATTAATATCACCAAACCTATATACATACTTGAAGGTAATATTTCAGTATGCAAACTACTTGAAGAAAGACAGGTTAATTCATCTGTCAACCAAGGTACCAAAAATGTGTATAGTTCATTTGGGAGACAATCTGAACCCAGTGTCTTCCCTACTGGAGAATGGGCAATTACATCTCTAACTTCCTCTACTGAGATGGGTTGTATTAGGGTTGGAAATAAATATTCAGGAACCATTTTAAGTGGACATGAAGACAACCACTCCTGTATACCGGAATCAGTAAGCCTTGAGTCCTTAGTAAATAATTATTTAAATTGCCTCTCTACTTCTTCCAATATATCATTGTTTTCATGAATCAGCTCTCCTGTGGGTCTTTTCAATGTTATTGATATCTTTTCTTTGTCTGGAAGTGTTACAAAAATCAAGCGGATTTGTATGCGCTCTAGTGCCACTTATTCCAAACCTTTGTTCCTGCCTTAGGGAGGACATACGATCATATTGATGTTTTGTAAGTTTTTCTTTTAGGTTTCAAATTTCTTGATCATCACATTTAAGACCTTTTAATATACGCTCCTGGAATATAAGTAAGGATCGTCTGGTTGTGGAGTATTCCTGTGTTTTGTATTTACCCAATAATCTACCTATTATTTGAAAGAAAGTCTGAAATTCTTGTCTTCCTACCACATTTGCTTACTATAATATAAACAAAATACTGATTTTCTAGCCATGATAGTGGCCTGGAAACCTTCCATAACTTCTGGGATATCTAATAAGGACAAATGTAATTTCCAGTACCCTGACCCCCTAGAGGTTTTACGACAATTTGAAAGAGCAACACTGAGAAGTACGTGGTCTGATGTGGCTACTAGCAGAATTTTTGGGTCCCTGGTCTGCAGCGAGGAAGAAACGAACAAGTAGTCAATATGGGAAGATTTTTCCCTTGAACAAAAGGATGTGGAACCATTGTTTGGAGAGAATATACATCAATTAAGCCAGATTGAATAAGTAAGGAATTTAAAAAAAGAGTATCACAATATACCTTTGAGGTAGTAAAATGTCTGTCCTGGGTCGTATGGTTAATGTTGAAATCACCCCCCAAACAAAACATTCCTACTAGTAAAAAGAAAAGGGCGTATTTGTTTCAATAAAGAAATTCTACCAGTTTTTTTTTTGTGGACCATATATGTTAATTAGCATAAAATCTATGGAAGCCAAAATGACATCTAACAAAAGAGCACGACCAGGAAACATAGCTACCATATGTGTAACTTTTACATGAGGGGGTAGTAAAGCAAATCCCTAGACCTGAAAAGGTCTTCACCCCCTGACCAGTAACTAGGACCCCATATCCATGCTTCAGAAGCTGTAGCAAAATCTTGTAAGGAATACAGTCTGGTATCCTGAAAAAATATTATTTCGTACATAAGAGTGGAAAATAAATCAAAAGTGGCTAACATTCGTACCTCAGAATGGATACTAATTGTATTAAGGCTAGCTATTTTTAAATCATAGCTAGCACAATCCTTAGCTGAAGCAGTAATTTAAGTTGGAGCTGTGGATAATCTTGTGCTTTTTCTGGTGCCTGGCCTAGGTTTACAGCTACATTTCTTCTTCACTTTACTAGGTACAGTTATACCCATTTCAGGATCTGAAGCAATCTCCATCTGAGAAGAAGCCATGGAGGTTGAATCAGAATCCAGGTCTGCCCCATCAGCATCAACAGATAAAGCTGAGTATCTATTTTCATTTACAGGCAGACCCATTACTGTTTGTGAAGAAAAGTTTAAAGGAGGCTGAGAAACAGGGACCTCCATTTGTTGTGAAACAGGGGAAACTGAGATCACCAAAGGTGAAGGAGGAGGGGGCATAGACCCTTTAGTATCCTGGCCCACTTGGGGTTTGGAAAACGTGGGTGGAGGCACTGCCATTATTTCTTCTGGCAAAGCCTGAACTGTTTTTTCTGCCCTAGATCCTTCAGAGGGAGTAACAGCAGTAGGGTCTGTTAAAGTACGGTGTATAGTATGACCCTGTTGTCTCCTCTGTGGTTGGGGTTCAGATAGAAAAGAAGGAGGTATGGGAATATGGGTTGGTTTTGTGGCTCTGAGCACACAGAAATCCTGGATACCATAATCTGCTTCACCAGCATTGTGTGCAGCCCATGGACACTCTGTAAAGTTGTGACCTCCTTCATCACAAAGATTACACTTTGGAGTGTTTGCACAGTGAACACTTATATGACCTGTATCTCCACAATATGTGCATTGTTGGATAGTGCAAGTGGAACTAAGATGTCTGGGACAGCCACATTTAAAACATCTTTTTAACTGTCTGGGGTAAAAAATAAATCCCTTATCTCTACCTATATAAAAACAATTTGGTAGATGTTCTAAACCATCAGCAGTCTGATTTAACTTAATTTTCATTTTCCACCCCCCATTCCAGAAACCCTCTGTATCTAAAATAGGATGAGGGGTACCTTGTACATCACAATGTTTTTCCAGCCAGTAAAGAATGTCTGAGATATTAACCCCCTCATTTCTAAATAAAACAGTAATAACTCTAAATGGCTGTTTCGTTAAAAGGATCACCTGAAAAGGTGTCCATAAAGGATTGGTTTTGACAGACATGTGTTTAATCCAGAAACGCTCTAAAAGTTCAGGAGTTCTAAAACTGATATCAAAAGAATGTTCTCCGGGGCATGGATCAAAGCATAGACTTCAGATGGCGTGAAGCCCAAGGATTGTTTTAATAAAATACTCCAAAGTATCTAATTCGGCAGGATCCATGCCCCCCAAATACCGGAGTCTTATAGCGTTTCTTCTTTTGGCCAGTTCAACCGGTTTTCTAAATAAATCAGCATAGGAAGGACGCTGAGTATTGTCTGGCTTCTGGGCCTGATCAAGTTCTTGTAAGTCTAAATTCACAGGTTCAGTACTTAGAAGTCTTTCTGGTGTCTTATTCTGATCAGAAAACCCCGATTAAATCAACAAATATGTCCAAAGGGTGGGGAGTATCTGGATTCAAAATTTTGTTACCTGAGTCTGTTGCTTTGTCCTTCTCTGGAGCAGGCCTCTCCTGAGGCTCCGATGTAGATTTCACCGCCTCCAATGGTAATGATGCTGAGGAATCTATGGTATGATGGAAGATCAAAATGTCTTCTAAAGCAAGGTTTTCTGTCAGAACAGGCTCTACGCTCCATTCTCCATTCGTCTTTTGGTGCCATCCGGCATCTCGTAGGGCTCGATCTGGTGACCATCCCGGATCTCCTGGAACCTCGTATAGTTCCTTATTTGACTGATTTCCGTCTTCTGGTGAGACTGAACCTGCCACAAACACTTTGGGAAAAGAAGAGGCGTTTTCTGGACTTGTTTTCTTTTTTTCCCATCTCCATGGTTAGTTGCTTCTGACATAATTCCGTCTCTAAAAGAAGCAGTTGTTGTTGTAAAAAGGTGCATTTCTCCTCTAAGGTTTGATTTTGTTGCAACTGGGAAGCCACTGAGTCTGTGCATGCTTCATTAATAATCGGCGTAGCTGACAGCCGAATTTTGTCCACCCTGGTTTCCTCCAGAGTGTCTATCGCAGGGGAGGTATCATGCCGAGGTTTCCCAAAGGCTAAAATCGCATCCTCTCTTCCAACACTTCCATCTCCTTCAGCCACTAGCTCCGAAGTGAGCTCAGCCATCTCTGCAGACAGACGGACAGCGCCACCCGTTTACAGAGTAGGGGAATTTTTTATTCAAAACTTAAAACACAAATGCAAAAGTGAATTACATCATACAAAATCACAATGCAAGAAAAACAAAAATCATAAACAAGAAATACAGTATACAGGAACTGCAAACAGAAATAATTTGCATATGCACATAACCCCCATCTCATCCCCACTAAAAGAGTAGGGAAATTTAGCATTATAACAACTTCAAAAACACAAAAAAATTTCATGCAGTGTTAAATCACACAAAACAATATACTAATCATAAAGTAAAGGAAATCCAAAGTAATACAAAACAGTGTTAAGTCACATAAAAAATATGCAAACCAGAAAAGAAATTAAATGAGTTTTACAGTCATACATTTATTAACTAACCTCCTAATGAATAGTTTGAAAAAGAAAAGGAAAACTAAATCCCATCTGTAAGGGAAATATTAGCACCCAGGTTCACCGCTAGGGAGATCAAAACACCACAGCAATGGAACCCTGAAATACAAAAAAAGTGCCAGGTCTTGACAAATGAGAGAATCACCCCGTATCTAACCAAGTCATCTTCCTCCACCACAGTTTAAACAATTCTGGATGCACCACCTGCTCCTCCTGAGACTTCCATCGATGTAGAAAGGATTTAAGAGTGAATAATCTGGGTTTCAGAAAGTAGTGTCTGCCTAGTGTTAAAGTACACCGGCATGCCACAACTGATAACCTATATAACCGATTACCAGGTGAATAGTGACATTATCAAATCCAAGCCATGAGCCTGGCAAAACCCCGGTCTACCCAAAGCTTAGAGGAAAGACCCGGAAGGGATTCGAGGGCCACTCCTCATGAAAGAGAGACCAGAAAGAAACAACAAAGGGACACTCACACAAAAAATGTTCCATCGCTTCAACCACCCCCAACAAGACTCCACCCGGGACAAAACCTCTCAGAGAGATCCTTATGTTTCATGTTACCCTTCACTCCTAGCTCTTATGGAGACACAGCCACAAGAAATCCACATGTAGGAGGCACCCTTTGCTGACCAAAACTTTCAACCTAGAGTGCTTGCTCTGAAACAGGCAAATCATGAAACCAAGGCTCAAGGAAAAACAGTCACTAAGGACTGAATGACAGAATTCCTGCCTGGAGTGTAAGGTCAGAAAATTTAACTACATGCCAGGCTTTCAATTTCTGGAACATTACTCAAAATGACCATCAAAGCCACAAAGTCGAACCTGCTGAGCTAAACCAGAATCATTATCCCAATGCTGCAAAAGGGACCTATGCTGTCAGCCACCCAAGGAGACCAAATTTTCACTACCCTTTAAGTAGTGGGACCAAATTGTAATAAACAAAAATACTATGTAAAAAAATGATCGGGTTAAGCATACCCAAACCCCCCTCTCCAATGGGCAAATAAGTAATACCATGACAAACCGGGTTCAATCTACTGCCCCAAAGGCACAGAAAAAACACCTTGAAAAGTGAAGTCTCCAAAGAGAGAGGTGGGGGAAATTGCAGCTAGAAACAAAAAATAAGGTAACAAAAAAGTTTTAATTAAATACGTTTAGCCTTAGACATTCGGTTCTTATTCCACTGCAGCACCCTATTATGGGCCTCTGATAGTTGTTGCTCCCAATTATACTTCTGAGCATCTAACCCTCCAAAATACACTCCAAGCACCTTCCTGTAACCGGATACAACAGGCACATCCAGAGTAAAGCCACATCAGTCACTTCTGTATCCTAAGGGCAAAATCCTACTTTTCAGCCTGTTAATAGAGGACCCTGACATTACTGAAAATGAATGCAATCAATGTTTGAGTTGCAGGCAGATTTATGATCTCAGAGGACAAGGACCAAGTCATTCGCATAGGCGATTGAAACTATTGGTGAATCCGTACTACCAACAGAAAGACCAATAATATCATCCGTCCAAGACAAGACATGTAAAAGGGGATCCAAAGAGAGCACATAGAGCAGAGGGCTAAGTTGGCACCCTTGCTGAACGCCTCTATGCACATCTACAGCTTCACCCAGCCAACCATTGACACTAGGTAACAAAGTAATTCCCCCATAACAAGTCTGCAACCAGCCAATGAATTGTGATGGAAACCCATACCACCCCAAACAGGCCCAAAGATAAATTATATTCCACTCTATCAAAAGCTTTAGATTGATCAAGACACACCAAATGCCCCAAAAGTTCTCCGGCTGTCCCTTTAGAAATGAGCTCCCGAAGCAGAATCAATGCATCCTGGATCTTCCTACCAGGCACCCCACTAAACTGAGATGGATGTAATAAAGTGCCTAAAACACCCGTGATCGGACACAAAAATTTTCATTAGATCTTATAATCCTATTCAAGAGTGACAAGGGCCTCCAATTGGTCAAATCTCCTTATCCTCTAATCTTTGTATAGTAAAAGTAGGACCCCTGCAACATGCTGTGAGGCAGCACCCCCTTCCGCAACCCCTCATTCAAAACTTGACAAAGGTCCGTACCATGACTTCCATAAGGGTTTGTAAATTTCATGAGATAACCCATCAAACCCAGGAGTGATGTGGGCTTCAAAGACCAAATTGCTGACTTTAACTCTTCAACACTGATTGGTTGTACTAAAGTGAGCTGTTCCACATGGGTCAAACCCGAACCTGTCTGCTAAGAAACCAGTTACGATGGGAACCTCAGAGAGGAATCCACTTTGAAAGGTAGTAGAAACATGATTATGTATCATATCTAGCATACCAACATTAGTAGAAACCCGCCCACCACCTTCAGTATGTAAATATTGCATAACTCTAGACGTGCGTGAAAACTGCAAATGCTCAAAGGGTAGGGTGTCTCTTTTTTTCCCAGAAACATCAAAGGAATGCTTCTTTTTCCAACTCCTGTAATACCTTAGACTGTAAGTCTGCCATCTCTCTCTTAACCTGATTAATCTGCCCCAGACACTCAGGCCCCAAAAACTGACGAAAAGAAGACAAAAAATGCAATCGTTCTCTAAGAGAGCGCAATCTATCATGCGTCAGTCGACCGTTCAATCTACCAATATGTTTAAAGAAAATTCAAATCTCACATTTAGTGTCTTCCCACCAAACATTCAGATCATCATATAAAAACAACACCGATCGTCTGGCCAAAAGCAAGGAGCGCAACCCCTCAGCAACACAAGGGATGTCCAACAGGACCGTATTCAATTTCCAATACCCCGGCCCTCTATGGGTAGCAGGCAAATCACTTAACACCAATTTAAGCAATCTATGATCCGAAGAAGCGACCTCCTGTAAAACTTGAGACCGGGCAACAACCCCCGGGGAAATAAAAAAATAGTCTATCCGGGACGCTCTGGAGTCACAAAAATAAGTATATCCAAAACCAGAAGTTAAAGGCCCAAAAGCATCCACCAATCCTGATGTCTGAAACAGTGTAACCAAACAAGCTGTATCACAATACACCTTTCTTGTCATGTTCCCGGGAGCAGGCGAGGGAGGGAGGAAGGGAACAATTAAAGTCTCCTCCAAGTACAACAAAAGAAGAGGTGCATAAAAAGGGGTGCAACGCCTTAAAAAGGGACACCCAGTCAAACTTAGATTGAGGGGCATAAATATTGATCAATCTCAAAGGTAGAGAATTCCACCTAATATCCAACACCAAGGCTCTACCGGGCAGGATCTCTAGCTGGTGTATTACTGTAACGTAAGAATTAAAAAAACAAATTCCAACCCCACTACATAACTCATTACCCAAGGACCAAAAACTATCACCCCATAACCAACCAGCAGTGGCAGCAGCTACCTCCTCAGAGGAATGCAAACGTAGATCTTGAAAAAACACAATCCAAATTCTCAGATAGGAAATGAGAATAAGTGGACTTGCGTTTTACAGGGGATTTAATACTGTTAGTATTCAAAGTTGCCACACGAAAAGAAAAGGAAACCATAAAAAAAATTCAGAAAAAAAGAAATCACTTAACTTTACTAGATGCCCTAGTGATCCGTCCAGTTTTACCATCCGAAGGCCTCGGGCCTACCTGACCTGCCTCAGTGTCCTGACACACAGGCCTAGTAGGAGAAGAATGAGGCCCAGGTATCTCAGATAGAACCTCCATACCCTCCGCCAGAACAGTGAAATCGTTAGGATCAACAAAGGAGACATCAGGAACAGCCAGTGCGGATTTTTTTCCTAACTTCCCCTTCCCCCTAGCCACCTTACTCTTTTTCCCCCCAACCACTGTAAAACCAGTCAGTAAGGAATCATCCCCTCCCACAGAGTCAGTTCGGAGAAGAGCCTCCCCTGACCGCGTCCCAGACCCATCTGTAGACTCAAATAGTGGGAGCAGCGGGTCATCTGAACTCAGATCAGGAGCAGAGATCTTACTCGAGTCAGACAAGGGGAACCACAGAAGCGTCAGGCACCAACCTGCCCCGGCAGGTAGGCCAGGGAACCGCCTCCTAATATAACGATCTTGAATCCCAAAATCAGCCTCAGCTGTATTTTTGCAGCCAAGGGACAAAGTTCAAAAGTGCTGACCACCGCCATGCATGAGGTGACATTTAGAAGCCTGAAAGCAGTGGGCATGGATGACCCGGTTTCCAACAATAGAACAGGCTAAAGTACCTGCGCAGTTTGTGCTGATGTGAGCACGAGACCCACATTTAAAGACAGACGAGGTTGCCCAGATAAAAAGAAAGCCTTTATCCCGCCCCCAAAAAAACAATTGGGCAAATGAATCAAATCGAATCAGTGGAATGCAGTTTGACCCGAACTTCCAACCCCATTCCAAAAGCCCTCAGCATCTAAGATGGAACAGGGTTCCTTGAATATCACATCTTTTAGACAGCCAATGCACAATATCAACAATGTTCACCCCTTCATTGCGAAACATAATCGTAATGACTCTAGAAGCTTGCTTAGAAAGAGGTAAAACAATAAAGTCTGACCAAAAAGGGTTTGTCTTTAAAGTCAAATATCAGCTCCAAAAAAGTTCCAAAAGGGCAGGGGTACGGAAACTAATGTCAAAGGTAAATTCCCCCGGAACATGAATCAGGGCATAGACTTTAGATGGAGAGAAACCCATGCTTTGCTTTAACAACGATTTTCCAACGTAAAACCTGTCAGGAGGGTTATCTCTAGGACCTACATACCGCAACCTGACAGTGTTCCGTCTTCTGGCAAGCTCCAAAGGTTGTTGGAAATGACTGGCATAGGTGGGCTTAGGCACAGAATCTATAACCAGCCCCTTCAAAACCGAGGAGGAATCCATAATGCTGGCAGAGCCCACCAAAGGATCCCCCAAGGGTGCAATAGGCTGTAGACAAGCCTGAATGGGAAAAGAAGCCTGCAAAACTGAGACTGGGGTAACAACAACAGGAGCAGGGGCAACCCCAGTACTTATCTAAACTTCCTCTGAAGTAACCACAGATCCATCAGCCGGTTTCCACTCAGCCCCCGCAATCTGAATCCAGCCTGCTCCCTGCAATGCTGGTTCAGGAGACCATGTTGCTTCCGACAAATCTCCCCAGTCTCGAGGGACCACAATTTCTCCAGGGGGAGACCGGGACGCAGCAGAAAGCAGCTTACTAAGCCCCACAGCCTCCGACGTACTCGGGGAGTTTTCTGAACACTACCGTTTCCTGTCGTCCTCCGAAAGAACGCTCCGACGCTCCTGAGCTAGGAGCTCACTGACTCGCAAGAGTTCCATTTCCAAACAACGTTGTTTGTCCCTTAAACTGAGATCAGAAACTGCAGGTAATTCCAGTGAACCGCTAGAAACGGCAAAATGCTGGCCACCTCGAGGGTGCATTCCAGCTGCCACTTCAGCGGATCCAGTCTGGGAAACAACACAAGATTCATCACAATTTTGGGCTACCTCAGCCCTAGGCAAAGCTCCGTCCTCCTCCATGGCTGAGAGAGGAATGGCCTCCTCCAACAGCAGCAGGGCCCCCTACCGACAAACAGTAGGGGAATTTCCCCGGTGTCCAGGCCAAATTTCTCCCATTCACTAAAAATACCACCAGTAGCTTAATCTGGTTCAATTTAAATTGCTTACCATCTGTATCCCCCCTCCCCCTTGGTCGCCCCTGAAAAAGGGACTTCTAGGCCCAGTGGGCTTACCCGGTCAAAAAAAAAAATTAAATAAATAAATAAATATGACCCCCATACCAAACATATTGAATCTACAACATTGGTAGCATTTAGAAGATAATTATTCTAACACAACCAAGAAACAGTGAATAGGAAAGACTGTCACTGTTTTAACCTAAAAAAAAATGAAAATGAGTAAACTTAGCTACTGAGCTGGAAGTTACAGCAATGCTCGGTTGGCAGTAACGGACAGGTATTGGAAAAGAGCTGAACAAACACCACTGTTTTAACAAACTGTTTCCATACAATCTCCAACCAATACAACACCAGGAATATGGCTAGGAATGCCCTTAAGCCTCCTTTCCAGCATACTCAGCTGGGCAAGCAGTCGTTTGCTGTCAGGGCAGCTAACTGGTTAAATGAACTGCTTGACACTCTGCTGAATCTCCCCAAGATTAATCATGTTAAGACTAAGAGAGCTTTGTGATCTTCCCTTGTTGCCCACTGCAATTGTAACTGTTAAACTGTTTTATTTGGTTTCTCTCAGTACATAGCCTGTGACTTTTTATACAACGATCTGTACGGACTTAAAACTGTATGCAATTGATTTGTCTTAAGTGCTTTGAGCCTGACTGGACTGCATTTCCTCTGGAACAGCTTATTGTACTTGCAATGTCTTTTGTGACTATGTGTTTGACGTGGAATATTTGTAGATGAGCACTTTTGCCCAAAGGTATTCTCTGAAGTTTTCAATAAATAAAGAAATAAACTCTCAAAAAAGAAGAGCGTATACCTAATTAAATCATTATTGTTTCCAAAATGTCTTTATATTGGGGTGGGGGGTATTAATTTCATCCCAGTTAAAAGAGGCATCATGTACTTAAGTATCAAATATGGACAAGTAGTAATTTTAAATCCAGCACTTTTCTTTCGCAGTTTGTTTTGTTCTTTGAATACCCAGAAAGCATTAAGGCAGAGACAAAATCTGTGGGTTCCATTATTTAGAAGTTGCTGGCGGAGCCAGCCCGCTGGCACAATGGTTGGATTTCCGCTTGGATGCCAATGACCCAAGCTTGGGAATGGACCCGGGAGTCAGAGGGCCAGCTGGGGGAGAAGGATCGAGTGTCCTAGGAACTGCACTCCTTCTCTGGAGGGGAAGAGTGTTCAGCGCATCACAGACCCCTAGCAGAGGCTGGGGATACCGATGCAACTGGTGCCATTAGGTTCAGGGGGGAGGGGTGGACACTGGATGTCATAGCACATCCCCGCCCCCAGGAAGAAAGCATTGGAAAAAGCCACCGCCCCGCATGACGACCCGCTCCGCTCTGCCATCCACTGCCTCTGTCTCATGGTCGGGGCGGGTCCCGGCCCTGGTGGTCCCAACCCAGGGGATAATCTGGGGCTTTCCCACAGTGTCCACTGGGGTGCCTGGGGCAAGCCTGAGCATGGGGTGGCGGGAGGTGTCTGAGCTCAAAAGGTGGGGGACAAAAAAATTAAAATAAAAAAAAAAAAGGAATTGCTGGAGCCTCTCCTTGCTGGGTGGGAAGGTGGTAGAATATGAATTCCTGGAAACGGCTCAGATTGTAGCTTTCCACATTATATGCAAGCTGCTTTTATTAAACTTGAGACAGTGGAAGCTGTCACCAGATCAAGTATTATTATTTAGGAGGCTGCTTTATGACTGAATTATGACCTTAGCTTTCCACACAGCCCCAGAGCATACACTCTGCCCAACTGGGCAGGAATTCATAGTATTTCAACAGCTCTCCAATAACACCTCCTCAGATGTGGGATATGCTGTGGTTAAGTATCCATGGGCATTTAGGCGAAAGAAGTTCACATAAGCACAAGAGAGTGAAGGAATGTGGGTGTCTCAGGCCAGAATGTACAGATATTTTGGAAACCAAACAATACTTGTATTTTTACTTGTCCATATGGAGCCATGGAACAGTCTGCCAGCGGAGGTGGTGGGTGCCAGGACTGTAAATGGTTTCAAGCATGGTGTGGCTGGGACAGAGTGATGGGTTTGGTGGTTCCTCAGGTCAGTATGGCAGTGGTGTAGCCTGAAATTTCTGTTTTGTACACACTCAATCCAACTGCTGCCCCTGTTAACAAAAAAGTACACACTCTTTCCAACTGCTTGTTGTATGTCTGTCTCATCTAATCTCTAAACAGGTTATATACATATTTATGTCCTAAACAATAGATGTTTAAACAGCTTGTTTCTGGAAGACTTGGGCTGGTCCCACCCCTGGTCCATTATTTCCTTTATGCCAGGGGTTCTGACATCACTTCCTCAAACGGGAAGGATATGCACCTGTCATAGCAGAAGCAGACATCCAGGAAAGGAATAGCAGCAAGTGAAGAGGTGACTGCTATCTCAGTGGAAGGGAAGTAACTGTAAATCTAGGAGCTTTCATTGTTACTTCTTTGCATTGCTATTGCATTGGGGAAAGGAGGAGTAGGAATTTGAAGAAGGTTGTGCAATAGCTACTTAAAGTCTCTTTTTGAGTGTGGAGAGGAAGGATAGGATTATAAAAGCAGTTGCTCAATCTATCTAAACGTGTACAACAAAGGGGGTAAGGGAAATTAAGAAAAGAATGTTTGCACTGATAGGGGGGAGAGGAGACTTGGGAGTGACTGGTACAGTGGCGGCTCTACACTAGGGCCTCGAAAGCCGTGCTCTGGTAAAAAATGCTGTGCTCCAGTGGGTGCCCCATATGGTGCAGAGATTCCCCATAGTAACAATATGTAGTGCCTGGCTACCATCTGTTGTGCCCCGGCTGTGCCCTGGTAACTATTTATGGCTAGAGCCGCTGCTGGTTTGGTATCCTGCATCTGGAAGGGTCGGGGGTCGCTGGTGGGCAATGACAGCAATGGGTAGGGTGGTAGGCTGCAACAACTGTGGTGCACCAATCTTTCTAAAAATTGCTTGGAGTGTGGGAGGATGTTTAGTGTGCAACCACATACAGAAACTTAGAAAGGAGATTGAGGGTCTGCAGGAGGAACTAAGACAGACAGAGCAGATTGGGGGTGGGTTTAGCCCAATACTGGAGGGAGGAAGAAGGGGAGATGAGGGAGGCGGATTTAAGCCAACAGTGGTGAGGAGAGGGTCAGAAGAAGGGAAGCAAAGACAAAGGGGCCCAGGCCAGAAAGAACGATTGCTGGGGAAACCAGGTCAGGAGACAAAAGACAGATGGAAGGAGGGAGAAAGACTTGTGAGGGGAGGTGAAGAAGTGGCAAAAGTCATGGAGTGGAAAGGAGAGAACAGGTTACTATGAAGAGAGAGGGAGCGGGCATTTGTGAAGGGTCTTCAGAAAATAGTTTTGCACTGCTAGAGAGGAAGAAGGTGGAGGAGGGAAATGATGAAATTAGAGGAGTAATTGATAAATGCCTGTACCAAACCGGAGTGGGGGAAGTTCTGCTGGGAGAATTGCAACAGGGGCAAACAATGTGCAGGAGGAAGAAGAGGAGCTGGAAATTAAGAGAGGGAGATGAATGGAAGCAAGCAGGGAGAAGAGTGGTGGAATCTTAGTGCTGGGGGGACTCAATACTAAGAGGAGTCAGGTGGGGTAGCAAGGGGGAGAGGCATAGTTGCATTTGGGTGGAGGCCAAGCCAGGAATGACAGTGGAAAGGGTGGGACAATCTGTTCTGAAATATGCTAGAAGGGGTAGGGACAAGCCTCATTTAATTATACATCTTGGGACGAACGACCTGGCTGACAAGACAGTAGATATAGTCCAGAGAAGGCTTGAGGAGCTAGCACAATTATGTGAGGGAGCAGGAAGATCAGTAACTTTTTCAGAGATACTTCCAGTGCCCAAGGCAAGCACAACAAGAAAGCTGAGAATAGAGGAATGCAATGGATGGCTAAGAACCTGGTGTTGTGCTAAAGGGTATGGGCTGTTGGGGGGTTGGGAGGGACCTGGGAGGACAGTAGTCTCTATGCCAAGGACAGACTACACTTGAGTGAGAAGGGAAAGAAAGTGTTGAAACAGAGGATGGAGGAGTACACAGAGGAAGTTGGGAATTTAAACTAGAAGTGGGGGGGTTGGCAACTGGGCAAGAGATATGCATAGACCACAGGTTGGGAAACCATATGAGCTTACCCCCCATAACAGTGACAAAAGACAAATGGCAAGTACTATTGGTGATGCTAGTAAAGGAGGGCAGGATGGGGGGGGGGAGGTGGTTACCCTTAATGCTAGGAGCCTTGGGAGGAAAACTGCAGAGTTACAGGTGCTCATGGCAGAGGGAGAGGTGGACATTGCAGCCATCACAGAAACATGGGCCATGCAATACAATGACTGGGACCTGTCTGTACCAGGGTACAGGTTATTTCGTAGGGACAGGGTGATTGGGAAAGGAGGGGGTGTGGCACTATATGTGAAGGAAGGACTAAAGTGCGTAAGGGAGGAAGGGGAGGAGGGCAGTATGGAGTCACTTTGGATGCAAATCCATGATTCCAAGAATAGAATTCTTAGAATGGGAGTGGTGTACAGGCCACTATCTCAGACGGAGGAGTTAGACAGGAAACTAGTATGACAGATCAGGAGGACCTGCGAGAAGGGTAGTGTGGTGATTATGGGGGATTTCAACATGCCAGGAGTGGACTTGAGTACCCCAACAACCAGGAACAGAAGGGAGCAGGTACTACTGGATGCCTTCCAGGACAGCTTCCTGCTGCAAATGGTCAGTGAACCAACCAGGTTAGGGAATACCCTTGACCTTCGTGCTGGCAAATGGGGACTTTGTGAGAGAACTTACAGTGAAGCAACCGCTGCCAGGGAGTGACCACCACTCAGTATGGCTCACATTGGATATGGGCAAGGAAGGAGTGGAATCTGGCACAAGAGTGCTGGACTTCAGGAGGGCCAACTTTGGGATGGGATGGGAGAAGTGGTAAAAGGGTACCTGGCCAGAATTCAATCTAGTATGGGCCCTAACCAGAGGTGGGAGCTTATAAAGCTGGGGATAGTGGAGGCAAACAAAACCTGCTGCAAGGCCCAAAGCAAGAGGGCTAGGGCTAAGAAACCGAGCTGGTTGAGCAAAGAGGTCATGGAAAAGGTAAGGAGGAAAAGAGCTGCCTTTAGGAAGTACAAGAAAACAGGGAGGGGGAGGGCAGGGAAGAGTACTTGACAGAATCGAAGGAGCTGATAAGGGCAGTAAGGGGAGCCAAAGCATCTAAGGAACTCAGGCTAGCACAAGGCATTAAGAAGGAGGAGAAAGACTTTTAGGATACATCAGGAGAAAAGGAGCTGTAAGGACCACATAGTAAGGATTAGGAAGGAGGGGGCTGGGTGGAAGCAGGATGCATAAGGCAGAAGCACTAAATGAGTACTTCTGCTCAATATTTACTAAAGAGAAGATGGGGGTGACACCCAGAGGGGAGAAATGGCAGAAACAGGGGGGGAAAGGGTGACAGATGGGGAAATCATGGAGCGCAGAGTTCGGGAGGGTTTGAAGCCACTGAGGGTGGACAAAGTGCCAGGCCCAGATAGCATCCACCTCAGGGTACTAAAGGAGCTGGCAGAGGTCCTTGCAGGACCTTTGGCAGACCTATTTAATGCCTCACTACATTCGGGGTGTGTACCTCAGGATGGAGGATGGCTCATGTGGTGCCGCTCCACAAGAGTGGCATCAAGGATGAACCAGGAAACTACAGACTAGTGAGCCTCACATCCATCATGGGTAAGCTAACTGAGACTATCCTGAAGGAGAGGCTGGTGGCCTTCCTAGAGGCCAAATGACTACAGGGCAGCAGACAGCATGGCTTCATACCGGGCAGATCCTGCCAAACCAACCTGGTGGAGTTCTATGACTGGGTAACTAGGCAACTGGACAGGGGCCATGCAGTGGATGTCCTGTATCTGGACTTCAGTAAGGCATTCGACTACAGTGTCAATAATAGGTCTTTCCCATAGTAACTGGTGTGGGGGAAGAATCCACGACCTTCCAATCTTGCAACCCCAGACACAATTGTACCATCTACTGAGTCACTGACACTGATAAACCTTATTGTTTGAAAGATTATTAGGTCAAGAAAGACATCCACCTTGCATAAACATTTTTCTATTAATTAGGAAAGAGTTTGCCCCTGTAGTTTTACTGCAGAGCAGTGATGCAAACTTGGAAACCCAGGTTTGGAAACCACAAACGCCATCCAGATTATATGTGAATACTCACTGTGTGACCCTGAGCAAGTCACTTGGCCCTACTGCTTAACCTCTTTTCAGTCTCTATTTGGACAGAAGGTGGTAAATGGGGCACACCTGGAGAGTAGGTACGAGTGCCCATGGTCACAGAGGTGGTCTCGGGGGACATCGGGGAGACTGATGCTCCACAAAAACTCTGTTTTCATTGATTATTCCTTTGGTTTTGATCAACGACATTTTTAGGAGTTGAGCACCCCCCCAAGTCCAGAGCCTCCACTGTCTCCTATTGAATATCTGATACTCTGACTTTCTGTTTGCATTTTTTATTAACTTGCAGTGATCTGTGCCAAACTGTGCCTACAGATTCCCTTTCCTCTCCTGGATTGTAATGGGATTTGAATACATTTTGGTATGTTGATCTCATCAACACAGTTCTGAGATGTACTGTTTATCTTGACAAAACAGAAAAAAAAACATGATCTGGAACTAGATAATTTTTTACTTCGATGAAAAAGAGGCACAGGACTTATAAACAATCAATAAAATTTTGCTAAGTGCTATTTAATGAAAATCCAATAACCTGCCCGAGGAAATATATTGGAAACTCGCCTTGTAACAGTTACCACCTGTCCTGATTTTTGCAGAACAGTCCTTATTTGGGCAGCTGTGTCCTGAGGAAAAAAATGACAACTACTACATGACCCGACAGTATATATAAAAAAATATTTTCTAACTTTCCTCTAAATGTTGCGGAAAACTAAAATACTGTAACTAGAATACCTTCAAATGATAAGAAACCACATAAACAACTAAAAAACTCTAACACTTACTCTTAATTCTGATTATTTAGAATAAACATATATGTTGCATCGAATTTGATCGAGGTTACATATTGTCCTGCAAACAAAATCACGTTTCAATAAATGTACCACTTTGGACTTCTTAAAAGGTGGTAACCCTAGCGCCGCTTTGCGAAAGCGGCAAGCGCTGTTTTACTATGAAATCCCATAATTTGGTTTCCTCCAAGGAGTTAAATAATATTATTACTATTTCCTAACCTTTCTTGTATTACTGTACCTGTCAACCCCAAACCTGCCAATTCTCCAGTACATCACTCGTTCTATTCTGCTACCCGTGTTGACTTCGACAGCAGTCTCACTCCCAGTTCATGTATCCAATCGTTGAAATCTCGGTTCTTTTTTATCTGTTACTCGGCTCTGGCGTTGCAGCTCCCACTGCCTTACCCTACCCAAAGTCTTCTCCCACGTGTCTAGTATTCTTTTCAAAAAAAAAAAAAAAAACACAAGAAGAAGTAGAATTTTTTTTTGGTGGTTAATATCCTTGCAAATCGCGTTGGCATTCACCGAGATCTCGCGATGTCTGCAGCTTCTGCGGCCGCCATATTGTGTGACAGTATTTTGATTTGAGTCGGCTGGAAGAGGAAGAAGAAAGGAAGGGAAAAAGGGGAGAAAGTAGGGAAGAAGTGAAACTAAGTGGCGCGGGAATTCAGTAGAATTTGGAGCGGATTCGGGCCGAGGGGGCACGCCGAGGACCGCTGGCTGGGGACTTGGAGATCCAGGTGGCCGGGGAGCGGCGGAGACGGTAAGCTGGAGGAGGCCTGCTGGCTTGCAGTGCTCAGTTCAGGGTTCCTTAATTACAGGCTGCTGCTGCTGCTGGCTGTACGACACTGCTCTGCTGGCGGCCCGGAGTCAACGGGGAGAAAGGCTGAGAGAGTGAAGAGACGTCTGGGACAGAGAGGGGAAGGGGCAGGCCGGAGTCGGGGTGGAAAGGGTCTGGAGGTTTTGGGCAGCTGGTTGGTGTGGGGAGGGGTGATGGAGATATAAAGCTCGAGATCAGTGCTGTTTTACTGATTTAGAACAGCAGAGTTGGGTTTCTGTAAGTGCAGTGTTTGATGAATTAGATTGTTGTGGAAGCGTTTTGAGCTACATACAAAAGGCACTTTGTTGGTATTTTCGGGGGGTTTGGTCTGTGCTAAGACTCAAATGTTAACTGTTAATCGTGTCTTCTGAGCTGTGTGCACTTGCTTGGATGTATGAATTTTGTAGCATTTGAATATATTAGAGAGTTACAGAAGTTCTGCGTTTCTGTTTGCTTTGTAATTCTCATTGAAACTTCACTTTTAGTATTGCTGTTTCTATAGGTTATAGTGCTCCGTTTTTGGAATGAATGAAGGGAATGCACTTTCAACACTTGATTAAACGTTTTGTGATTCTTGTCACAGTATGTTAATAGAGAATTATCACAATCCTTTTGTACCTGAAATCACTGGTTTGCTCTCAGTTTTATTAACTTTTTTAGAAATTTCAGCGAATTTGTTTTATTTTGTTGTCTGGTAAGTGCACTGGAACCAGAGTGTTTGTTTTTTTTCAGGCAGGACCTGGAGAGCCATAAAGCAAGGTTTAGATTGCCCTTATGTCTTGTACCCCCCCTTGAAACTGCTTTAATACTTGCACTTTTTTTTTCATTTAATATAATAATAGGAGTATAGCATAGAGATTAGAGTAATGAGCTGTGAATGAGCTCCAGGATTTGATTCCTACAACCTCCATTTGTGTACTGAGTGACACTGGGCAAGTCACTTAACCACCCCAGTGCTCCCGGGTCGCCCCTGAAAACAGACATTTGTGACTAGTGAGCATTACCTGATTTACCAAAAGAATAAAAAAAATTAAAAATGTTTAATATGACTAAGTTTTCATCAATATTCCAAGTTGCATTTGAACACCTATTGCACTTTTCATCTGCCAAAAATGAGGTAGCATGCAGCAGACAGTGATCTATGACATAATGGGACATGAGGTGCACATCGAGAGCCGAGGAAGCTTAATGAAAACCTGGATTGAGCCATATGAAAAAGAATACTTCTTTTATTATTTCAGATATTTAAAACAAAATGTTTAAAGCAGACTTAAAATGGGGATAGAAGGCTGTCATACAGGGTAGGAGGTAAAGGCATTCCAAAATGAATTTAAAACAGTATAGGTTGGGGATAGCGTAGATCATGATTTAAATAAAATACGTGATACGAGCAAATACAATTTAAGAACAACATACAGGTAATCCAGCATTGGCTAAGCGAAACAACGTTTGTTAGAACCAGTCTGATGCATTTTCAAAGCTGAAGCAAAAACACTTAATCGGTTCATGTGGGAAAGATAATTTGTGAGGTGTTTAGTAGTTTAAATGATAGATGCAGAACCTGAGTTTGAAGAATTAAATGTTTGAAGAATTTAGCGTTTGTTGGCATTTGTAATTCATGAATCGTGTGAATGTGGCAGGTGTTAACTGTTAAAGATCAAGTGTCTACAAAAATAGTTTGAAATCACTGTGTGTGTATAGCAACTAATTTATGTAACTATTTCCAATTATTTTTGCTTCCTCTAGTTATTAGATACGTAAACAGTTCATGTAACATATACTTAATTCCGCTGTTCCAAAAATGTCTGTCTGTATCCAGCTGACGGCACAGTCACATACAAACAGACGGCAGATAAGGACAGCCAGGCCCATCCAGTCTGCCCATTTTCTCTACTTACTACAAAAGCCACAGATCTTACTTGATCTCTAGCTTTACCTCCTCTTCTGTATTGTTAATATTCCCCTATGGCTGTCCCATGCATTTTTGAATTCCCCCACCGACTTTACCCCCACCACCTCTGCTGGGAGAATGTTCCATGCATCCACCACCCTTTAAGTGAAGAAGTACTTCTTCATGTTGCCCTTTAGTTTACCCCCTTCCAGTCTCATGTTGTGCCCCCTTGTTCTTGAACGTCTCCTTTTCTGAAAGATGCTACTCTCCTGTACTTTATGCCCAGTTTTTGCCATCATAGTTCCCTGTCATTGTCAGGTAAGCACCGTGAGGTTAGAAAATCCTGATGAGCTGGCCCGGTGGAGTAGAAGGTTGAGGCGCTGGGCGCCACACCTAGCGTCACGCCAGCGACCTGAGTTCGGGAATTAACTTGGGTTGCTGTAGGCCGGCGGGGGAGGATGAGCGTTGAGCATCCGTTGGGCTGCTCTCCTCTCCTGGGTTGGGTACTGGGCATGCGTCGCTCTGCAGCAGCCCCTGGTGGAGACCGGGAGCACTGCAAGAGGATGTCAATAGCTGGTGGACCAAGAAAACCGGAAAATCACTTGGAGCTTCCTCCAGATCTTCCACGAGCCATGTCCGCCTTAGCAGCACGGGGCCAGTTGAGAGTGTGCCCGGTCCCCTCGGACGAGAGGGACCTGTCCAGCGACGGGATACTCTGGGTTACCCTAATGGCTGCCATGTGAGGTAAGGAGACTCAAGGTGGAATCGGAGGGGTGTGGGAGTCCTTGTTGGCCTGGAGGAGTGGTTGTGCCCTGAGCACATAGGAAAAACATTTAAAAAAAAATTAAAAAATCCTGATGAAAATTCTATACAGACATCTTAGATAAGTTGGTAGAAATGTCCTGCAAAATCTTGGAAAGATGTAACATTTTTAAAAGGTGTTCCAGGATTTGAAAGCTTCACTGGTCCTGGATCAGGGACCTGCAGATTTTTGTCCTGGACCAATAAAATAACTTCTTACGGGTGGGGGGTGTTTAAAGAATATGAGAATTTCTATACACAAGTACAAGATCACTTGGGGGCACCCCCACAAGTGTTTTGAAATAATGAACTTCAGGACCAGTCACAGCACTTGGGGGTTAAACATGGGTCAAATTGGACCCACTGGTGTTAAAAAATGTGGGTCTAAAGAAGAACCTATTGGGTCAAAACATAATCAGTGGTAGATTTTGAACAATTCACATTTGCTTCCTTTAGATATTGTTATAGAGTAGGTGCATCAATTTGGACCCACTGGCAAAGAAAGGAGGGGTCAGTTTTGGAAAGGATGCAACTTTTGCCCTTTTGGTGCATGTTAGCAGTGTCACTGGATCGGACATTCTCAAATCATATTTTCATGCACCATGTCACAAACATGGATAACCACGAGTTCAGACAGCATTGTTGTGACAGAGTAGATGTTTGGTATGACAGCTGAGCAGCCATGGGATGGCCATGATTTGCTGTATCCTTTGATGAATGGTTAATGCTGTATATTTTTGTAAAGCTGGAAATTGTAGCTTTACGATGATGTAAAGAATTAGTATGTGGGGACAAATGGTTCAAAAGATTTTGTCTGCTGAAATGGCATTGGGAGCATGAAAAGGGGGCATGACTTGCTTGGGGTGCTGAAGGAGTTTCTTTCTGAATCCTGATGCAAACTTTTCAAACTGTATCACTTCACTTCTCGCACTAATAACGTTACATCATTGTAAAGATGATTCCTAGCTTTACAAAGATCTACAATGTTAATTTGGAAGAGAAATCCGCTACAGTAAATTTGGCCTCTTGCACTCATTAAAATCAGTGGGATTTGGCTTTTCTTTCTTACATGTTTTACTAGGTGAATATGCAGAGCTCAGGAGGCTCATTTCCAGCTGCAACTGAGGTGGAAAGGTACACAGAGGAGAGTTGGGTGACAAGTCTGGGGTGAGCACAGTAACCGTAAGCTGTAAAACACATGAGTAAAGGGCAGACATGTGGCATATATGTGTGTAGGGGTATTTAAAACATCAGTGAGGATAAGCAGCAGAAGTAATAACAAAGTGGACACAATAAAGTTGCTAACCTGACCAACATAGTAGTAGGTTGGCAGGTATCGGCTGGAAGAAGTGGTCATGGCAAGATAAAATGGCCCTGTAGAACTCATTATGCTTAGATTTGTCAAAGCAGAAGCTAGGCAACAAAGTTGACGTATTGGGTAGGTCCATGGGGCGTCTGTATTTGATGGATGCTTGGCCTGCATTCCGTTTAAAGAGAGGTGTCTGGAATCTGTTGCCTGCTTTAGATCTGACATAGAAGGAAGTGTTGGAAGCAGGGGAGCTGATCCCTTTTAGGTACTCGGGAAGTTTTCCAGCCCAGAATTTGGCATCCAGGTAGACCATAGGCAGTGAGTGGCATGGTAGTCCAGAGCAAACCTTCAGAGGGCATTAATGTCAAGTTTGGAGATGGCAGAGTTGGAAGTAGTGGACCACGTCCTTATACTACAGGGTAGGGAAAATCATCCTTTCTCCAATGAATTTTGTAGTGGAGAAGGGAAGACAGATTTTCACTGTGTAAAGCACGCCATGTTTTGCCAAGCTTTTGGAAACCAAGCTGTTGGTGTGAGATGTGTAGTCTATGGGTCTAGCATCAAACCTAGATAGGAAGATGCATCATTAAGGTAGGCATCTGACAAGGATTGGATGTTCATAAATGAGTGGAATTTGGAACAATATTGTTTGGAACCAAATAGCATGGATACCATTTTCCTTTGATTGACTTCTGATTAGGGTAGAATCCGTTTTGGATATTTGTGTGTTCATGCTGAAGGTCCTGCTGGATGAGGTAGGCCCAGAAGAATAAATAATGGTGTTGTCAGCATACATGTGAATGGTACAGGTGTCAAAGTAAACATGAGAAGTCATTGAATACTGAAAACAGGAGGGCCTCAGGAAGGAAGAGAATGAGGAGCAGAGAGGTGGGTCCCAGCTTAACTACCTGTGATCTGTCACACAGGTATGACAAACTAGCGGGGGTTGGGGAGGTATCTGATAGGCCTGAAGAGGCTAATTTGGGTAAAAACAGGGTGGCTCACAGTATCAGAGGCTTTAACAAAATTGATGAAGATAGCCCTAATATAATGGACAAACTCCATCTACTTATGTAAATGATGGGAGATCCAGAAAAGGGAGGTTGTGGGGAGGATTTGGGAAGAAACCAGGTCGTTGGGGTGGGGGTGGGTGGGTTAGGAATCCTGTAGTAGATCTGGCCAGTTGCTTAGTGATTAAGGGTCATTCTGTACTAAAGTGAGGCTATTTGATGTTTAACTTACATTTCTGCTAGTTGCAAGTATACTATTTTTATAGATTATCACATTCATTTCTGGGTGTAGAAACATGTTTTACAGTTTTACAAATTTGGGTTTGATTTAGTTTACAGATTTGTGACATTCAGATGCAGTCCTTCATGGAACACATTTAATAAAGTATGCCGCTAATCACACATTTTTTCTCAGGGTGTTGCAAAGCAGATAAATAATTGTATGTTAATACAGTTTAATGCCATTGATATATGGTCCTGTTTTGGATTTTTTTAAATTAAAAGGATAAAATGTTACCATGTCTATCCATTGTCACATTCAATAAAAAGATCAGAAGTGCCCTTTTAAAATGCAGAGAAATTAGATTGTGCCAATTTTATATTTAGCTTAATATCCACAGCATAAAATACTAATACAGATATTATGTGTTAACCTTATCTGATATGTGATTTAGTGTTCATTCAATTTTCTGTTTAGAAAAAAAAAAAAAAAATTAGAATGCCCCAGTGTAAGTGTAATGGGCGTACAGATATATAGTGCCAGATGTAAAACGATGGGAGATATATAACTCGGTTGTAGGCAATGGAGTTGAGAGGATGAAGGAAGCAAGAAACGAGATGTGTCCAACCCTGCTAAGAAATGTCACACATGCTATAAAATAGATATAGCAGTGTGCTTGTCTTTGTGAACTGCATTTCTTTGTGTTTAATGTGTTTTCTGTAAAACAACCTAGCACATTACTTGTCTCTGTGGTATTTTACACCTACAATTTCCATTTGTTTGTGTACACCTAACATTGTCCATTGTATGTGAATTCTTATTTTGCCTTTTTGTTGACTTAGATTGCTATAAACACCATAAATAAAATAACTGCAATATAGATTTTGTTACTGTTATTAGGGCTAGAGATCGGGGGGAAAAGACAATTCTTGTCCTCCTTGATCTCTCCTCAGCATTTGATACTGTGGACCATTGTGTGTTGCATCTCCGCCTGAGGGAGTTGTGTGGACTCACCGGTATTGTCATCAAATGGTTCGAGTCATTTCTTACCAACAGGAGGCAGCGGGTTGTGATGGGTAATTTCTCATCTACGACCTGCCTCCTTTCATGTGGAGTCCTCAGGGTTCGGATTGGCCCCAATGTTGTTCGCAGATGTACATGCTGCCCTGGGGAGATCATTAGGAGGTATGGTCTGAGTTTCATTGTTATGCTGATGATACCAGCTATACCTATCCTTTGCACCAGGAACATCAAATGCAGTGGATGTGATGAATATCTGTCTGGCTGAGATAAATGACTGGATGTCTTCCAGCTGGCTGCGACTTAACCCTAATAAGACTGAGGTACTGGTGGTGGAGTCGAACAGAGCTCGTGATGGGATGGCCTCTGATTCAGCGACTGGCATTATGCTAGGAGCTGTGTCATTGATGGCATCCCCAAGGGTGCATAATCTTGGTGTGATCTTTGACAGGAACCTGTCCATGGAGGCTCAAATATCCTCCGTGGTACGTTCCTGTTTCTTTCATCTTAGAAACATCGCCAGGATTAAGCCGCTTGTTCCGGCTCTGGACCTCCACTTTGGTACATGCCTTGGTCACTTCAAGACTTGACTACTGTAATGCGCCTATCTCGGGTCTCTGAATCTCTCTTCAGCAGACTGCAGCTGGTGCAAACGCTGCCAGTGTGCTTTGACCGGACAAAGTAAGTTTTGTCATATAACTCCGGTATTGCGCGATTTGTAACTGGCTGCCTGTCAGGTGGAGAGTTTTGTTCAAGGTGGGATTTCTCACCTATAAGACCCTCATGGACAGGGCCCTGGTTACCTTTCTGATCTACTGGTACCGTCCACCTCTGTCCGGGATCTTGGCTCCTCTGGTGGTGGCTCTCACAGTTCCGAGAGCTAGGTTGAAATCAGCAGGGGATCGCTCCTGGAGTTGCTGCTCCAGCTCTCTGGAACTCATTGCCGCTTGAAGTGAGAGAGGCCCCCACTGTAGAGGCTTTTAAGAGTGGTCTAAAGACCTTTTTATTTGTGCAGGCTTTTGGGGTCTAAGTTATATGTTTTGTGATTTTAATTTGAATGTATACAGTATGATAAACTGTAAAGGTTTTGTACGGCGCCCAGAGCCTTCGGGATTGGGCGTCTTTTTAAATAAAGTTGACTTTGACTTTGACTTTTGACTTATTTACTAAGATGTACTATGAATAAGTTAGAGTTAGACAAAATGTACAAAAAAAAGAACTCGCGTGACATTGTCCAGTGTGTGAACTCCTATTTTGCATTTTATTATTAAATTAGTTCAAAACTGTAATGCAGTTTAATTATGTTTGGATTTATTATAGTGCAGTATAATTAAACAGTCACAATTACAGATATAAAAACACTTGAAAAGATGAATGTGACAGTTTTTAATGCATGTGACACTTTCCACAGGTACGAACTCCTGATTTGCATTGTATTAAGTGAGATAGTTCCTAACTGTGATCCAGTTTGTTAATGCTGTTCTGTATTATTATGCAATATAATTAAACCTTCATAACTACAGAAATAGATTAGTGGCTGTATTGGTCCTTGTAAGAACAGATCCAGAAGCCTTCATAACTAGTTATTTAAAAAAAATATTTAAAAAGATGCATGCATGTGACAATCATTAATGCATGTGACATTAAAATTGTCCATTGTATGAACTTCTGTTTTGTATTTTATGATTGACTGAGACCATTCTAAACCATAATTGAGTTTAACAATTTTATTACTTATAATGCAGTATAACTAAAAAGGCTAAATTACAACAAGCATTAAAAACTTTCAGTAAGAAGAAGCATGTGACAGCACATTAACACATGCAACACTGACATGTTGAAAAAGGACTAATTTGTATATAAGATTTTTTTTTTGTAATTAACTTGCATCTCGGCAAATCCTCATTAAGGATTTTGTTTGTTCTGTTAATTGATGTACTAAAACTTGCATTCAGCTCATTTACATTAAAATTGCACACATTTCACTGTTTAAAAAAAAAAAAAAAAGTTCCTTAGTTTTCTTAATGTAAGAACTGTCACATTTGTGACAATATTCCTTATCACTAAAGTTTTCGAGTTGTAATGTAGTATATATTAATTAATTAGAATAGAAAAACAGAACACATGAATTATGTCATTTTCCTTTAAAAGCATGATTTTTTTTTAAAGTTTGCGTTGTGTTGGGGTTATCTTTACAAAAAAACTTTTCTGTACAGTGAAATTAGTCCTTTTTAAAAAAAAATTCTTTGGCATGTCAGTGTCACATGCGTTCATCTTTTTATCAATTAGTTTTAATATTGCAGTTTAATTAAAACGTAAGGTTCATAGTTAAATTATTTGTTTTCGGCTGTCTTGGATAATAACTTGCATTTCCTACATTGGAGTTGTATGTGTGCAAATAACAGAAAGTTTTGTAAAACACTACGGAGATAAGTGTAGGTTTCAGTTTGCAGAGAAAAAAATTAAACATAAAGAAAATAAAGTTCACAAGGTGTTTAAAGACCATGAAAGGACATGTCACACGTGTAACACGGATGCATTAAAATGATATCCTTAGATTGGCATTTGATCATCGCCTGTAGTCACTACAGATGTAACATCGATCCTGTAATTTTTTTTTTTTTTTTCTGGAATATCACACAGATGGACTCGCATAAGCTGAGAATGACCTTCACCTCTCCAGGACTTCAGCCAGGACAGACAGTAGGGAGATGGAGATGGAGCAGTAGTTCCCAGGCATATCAGCAATATGAAGAGGTGATAGTGATAGTAGTAGTAGTAGTAGTAGTAATAAGTTTATTCGTGGACAAGGAGCGATTTTTAAAGCAGCAGTGCAGCATAGTCCGGATATGATTATCAAAATTCTTTTTCTTTTTTTTGGTTGTAAGCATGCAGTCATAGACGAGGTTTCCATATCAGTAAATATTTTTTTCAAGCGATCTTTAGTTTTTTAGATATTTAAAATTTATTTTGATCATTGTGGCGTCACAATAAATATGACGGCTGACTAATTTTCAGCTGCGTTTCCCCCACACATCTCATGTCTTTTGGTTACTGCAGTGGGATCCTTTTCTGAACATTCCCGATGTCCCTGTGTAGAACTGCCAGTGATACATGTGTGCAGTTGGCAGCAGAGGGTGTTCCAGTTCAACACAGTGGGTGGCAGAAATGTAAGCAAAAACAAAGGAAAACTGAGCAAATTTTGGGGTGATGGTACAGTGCCGACGGGAAACAGTGCCAGGTAAATGCTCAGAAGAGCACAGGGAATAAACTGTTAGAAAAGTGCAATTTTTTTTTTTTTTGTGTACATTGCACTGCTGCTTTAAGGATATGGGGAAGCAGTTTAGCAATGGTGGAGGCTCCTAAAGTGAACAGTTTAGGGGAGATGCCATGAGGAGCACTGCTGGAGTGCACATTCAGCATGGACAATATATTAAAAATGTCTGGCAGAGATAACGGCTACAAAGTCATGTGGGTTTGTTTGTGAGACGCTTAACGTGCAGGCTATTGAATCTCTGACTGCTGCAGCCCTGCTCTGTCAGCTGCTGGGATTCTGGGATCTGGAGTTAAAAGCGCCAGCCTGCAAGTCGGCAAGATCCGTCCAGATCACGTTCCTATAGTAGGTTGTAAGTAGAAAGTATTTTCTTAGTACAGTGCACATTGGAACTAGACCCACATTTGGGTTTGGGACTTTTAGTGCAGACTGTTCCTTTTTACTTCCAGATGGACCTGCTGCACTGAATTCAGTGGTTATTCTCATAAACATCCAGACCACACAGCTGTATAGATATATTCATTGCAATAAAAAAATGCTTTAATGCACCAGTTAGGATTCAGCTTAAAGCAACAAAAGTAGGGAAACGGCAAAAGGAAAAAACATTGGGTTTTGGCTCTCCTGAGTCTTGCCAAATCAGTGCTGAGATCTTTCTTGGGGTTCTGAACCCCCTTCCCTGAGCAAAGATGGTTAGATGTGGTGTGTGTGTGTGGTTTTTTTTTTTTTTTTTTTAGGCGGGCTGTTGGCAGCATGTAGCGAGACATACTTCAGTACCTGTGAAGAATGTATCCATATCAAGCAGTAACTTGGAGCTGTACCTTGTGCTTCGGACAGGAAGCTAAGGGGAGGGGTGAGCATTAGGGTTGAGAACCCTCAAGGAAGAACTAGGCACTGATTTGGCAAGACTCGGGAGAGCCAAAACCCATTTTTTTTTTTTTTTTCATTTTGCTGCTTTGGGGGTGTAGTTAGAGTTAGGGTTGGAAACCCTAACACCACATTACTCTACTTTAGTTGCTTTAAGCTGAACCCTAACTGATGCAGTAACGCAGTTTTTTTTTTTTTTTTGTTGTTTTTTGCAATTAAGTTCCGTCTTGAGATAGTACAACTGTATTCTCAAAAAGTGACCTGTATGAACACCACCGTCTGTGTGTGGAAGTACAGGGACTTCTGGGCCCTGTAGTTCCATGCATGTTTCCAAATGTGGAGTCCATGAGTGGATCCTCTGGGCCTTGCAGCTCTGCTAGGTACAGGGTGCAGACATGCAGGACCCTCTAAGTCGGGGCCTGTAAAGCCTTGGTGAACTAGTGTTCTACAGATGTAGATGCGCAGGAGTCCATCTGGGTAAAAGCTAAATCCAAAATCTTATTTCGTGAGAAGGCATCCTCTTTCATGAGATTTTTGTGAGCTCACGAGTGAAGATGCCTTCTCATGACAAAAGACTGGAGGGGGAAATAACTAAGTCCAAAATCCTCTTGTGTGTGACTGAATTCTCCTTTCTTATGCCCCAATTTCTCTTTCATGAACCCCAATGAAAGAAGACTCTAAAGGATTTTTGGGATGTTTCAGAAACACATTTTGGGGTTATTTAAAGTCCAGAATGGAGCTAAATGGGTCCCATCTAGCGAGAGTTGTTTGTGTGCATCTCTAGGGCATTATTTTTATTGGTATCGAAAAAATTTTTACGTGTGTGTGTGTGTGTTTTTTTTTTTTTTTTTTCTTTATAAAAATTGAAACAAAAAAATGGCTGTCATACAAATTTGGCTTCACAAAAGAAGAATCCTGTTTTGTATTGCCAAATTCTTTCGTATCAGATGTGTCAGAAATACCCTACTGAGCATGCTTAGAACTGAGATTTCAAATCATTGTAACTTAGAAACAGATTAACATTTTTTTCAGCAAATCTACAAAAAGCACCATTGTAGGCCATGCTCTTTCTACTCTGAAAATTTGAGAACAAATTCCAGACCATCTGGGCTGTAGATGAGAGAGATTATGCAAAAAAGTTGGGGTTGTGGCTTAGCAGCTGAACAGAGCAGACACTCCTTCTATAGAGCTCTGTGGGATTTGAACCTAAAAGTGACTAAAATAGCTAACAGAGCTCTCTTTAGCTCAGGAGCTCCGTGAGCGGCAGTAATTTTAGCCCTTCATCACTTTGTGTGGCTGCCAAAAGCAGTGTAACAGAGGATCTGGGGCTGTAAATGCTGCTCCTCATTGATGTTCCATTTTGTATTATATGAATTTTAACTAAACTGGTCCTGCCTGTGATTGCCTGTGGGTGGTGAACAGGAAGTAAGGCTGGGGAGTGTAGTTCCCAGTGTGTGAAACGAACTACACACCAGGGAACTGTCTTTCAACAGCACAGCTTTACTTTCACAGAGTTGTCCTGAGCATTAGATAGAGGTAATTCAGTGCTTCGTGACATATTAAAAGTTATATTCAGGGTTTTGATGCTTGTGACCCCTTGATTCACGTCTGGGTCACAGAGCTCTGCTTAGATCAGAAGCTCAGTGAGCGGAGCGCACAGAGCAGTGTGCGTCTGCATGTTATGCATGTTGAGCAGAGAAGCAGAAATAGAGGTTGAGGAAACACCGTATGCATATGTAAGTAAAAGACATAATTTAGTAGCAAGATAATAGAATATAACAGAGGAAAATAACTGGAAAATGAATACTAGCATGGTGACGCTGGAAGGAGAATTACTAGGATTACTATGTATTCTGTGTAAAATGATTAGTACAGAGGTGATTAATGAAATGTTAGTGTTTACATGTGAGCAGTGCCATCTAATTAAGGAACTACAGGGGAAATTGGTGGAGGATGACATGCAGCTGATAGTATGGCAACAAAAGGCTATGCTGCAGGAAGTTGTAGATGAACAGGTTGTACAGGGTGCAGACAAATTAGGAGGAAATGAAACAAAGAAGAGAAGAAGGGAAGGGGAACAAGATAAATATTGGGTAACGGTGGAGAGAAAGGCTAAAAAAAAAAAAAAATGGAAGATGATTAGCCATTGGGTTTTCTTTGGACACTGCAAATAACTTTGAACCACTGATAATGCTGGATACAGAAAATAAGGGCACCAATGAGGACAATGATAATGGGTGCCTAAATACTAACATACCAAAAAGCCAGCAGATGAGGCCCAATGGTCTTTCGTGTCTGCTCGATAGTTAGCCCCCAGTGAATGAAACTACGTTAGTACCCCACAATCAACTGTTAACAACACCCCGCACAAACTGTTCAAAACAAAGGATAAAAGATGACATTATAATACAAAAGGAAACACAGGATGGATTAGAGAAAAATAATATATGTATGGAGGTGGGGGAAGGAGTAAACAGTAACAGGGGGCATATGGGAAAACATCTTGATGAAAATGTGAAAATGGATGGAGAGAGAGAGAGAGAGAGTAAAGCAAATGACTCCTTTAAAATTGGGGAAGATTCAATGGCCGGTTCATATAGTGAAAAAGCAGATCTAAGGAGTAATAAAGAACCAGAAGGGACTAAGGTGGTTAAGAAAGTATATGTATTGGGGGATTCCACATTAAAATATACAGTTAGATACACTTCTAGTAATAATAAAGAAAATATAGCTACAAGTTATTTTTCAGGGGCTAAAATACGAGATGTAAAAGGAAAGTTAGGAGATACAGTAAAGGAAAGGATCTGCAACTTTTTGATCCTACACCTAGGAGTAAACATACGAAAGCATGAACAGTAGGAGATAATTTTTTTTTTTTTTTAAATCATTTAAAGAAATAAAAGAAGCAGTGGCGTTACGTTGCAAGGTGTATTTTTTGGAAATTCTACAAGTTCAAGGGAAAATGGATTTAATACAAGAAAAATAAAAGAATTGAATAATTGGTTCAGACAGTGGCCGATACAGGAAATCTAGGGTGTATACCATGTTGGGAAGACTATATTAATGAAATGTCTTATTTTTGTAAAGACGGGTTACATTTAAGTAAAAAAGGCAGCAGGAAACTAGGGTTGGACTTAAAACAAATGATGGATACAAATTTAAACTAGATACGAAGGGGAGATGGGACAACGATAACCAAAAAAGGAAGGAAAATGGGGTAAGGGGTAGAGGAAGTGAGAAGAAAAAGATCATAGGAACGAATATATGGTCACTTAATGCTAGAAGTTTGAATTGTGACAAAATCGGAATTGGAAGCAAAGTTAATAAATGAAACAGTTGATATATGCATGGTGATAAGAGACACGGTGGGACCCTGAGATAAACTGTAATACAAATACTGAAGGATACAGGCTATATTCAAAATCTAGATGAAATAAAAAGAGGGAAGGTGTGGCCATTTACATTAAAGAAGACATACGAAATAGCCTGTGTGATAAAGTTGACACTGAAGGGGTGGAATCTATATATGGGTTTCAGTAGTAGGAGGTTTTGATAAAAATATATTATTTGGTTTATATTATAGGTCAACTAACAGTAGTAAAGAAATAGATATCCTTATAAGAGATGAAATTGAGACAGTGGCCTGGGGGGGGGGGGAGGAGGTGTTATCACAGAGGATTTTAATTTTCCTGAAATTAATTGGGGACATCACAAGCACACAAGTGTAAAAAATAAGTCTGCAGACATGCTGGACATGACAGGCCTGGAACAGTTAATGTACAGGCCACCTTTTTTTTTTTATTTTTTTTTTTTTGGGGGGGTATTCTGGATTTAACAAATAGAGGGGACATTATTCAAAAAATAAGAGAGCAACTTGGAAATAGCGACCACAGTATTATAGAATTTAATGTAAAAAAGCAGCTGACGTATGTTTACGTGTATATATGTGTGTGTGTGTGTGTGTATCTATATATATATATATGTGTGTGTGTGCATAAAAATATGGAAAAACATTGCAAAAAACCTATAATAGGACAGATTTTATAAAATTAAAACAAGAACTAGGAAGGCAGAATTGGAAATTGAGTTTTGAATATAAAAGTGCCAATCAAATGTGGAGAAAGTTAAGATAGTTAGTGTTGGAGAAAAAGTATGTACCAGATAGAAAAATGTACAGTACGAGAGGGTTTCCCACCATGGTGTACACATAAAGTGATTAAATTATGTATACAAAGACAAAAGGCATTCAAAAAATGAAAGTAATAGGAACGGACGAGGCAAATTTGCATTATAAAAATAGTTTAAACAGTGTTAAAAAAAAATAAGGAAAGGAGGAGCGTGGATGCAAATATGGGGTATTTAGAAAGAATAATAGTAAAAGTATTTTTATAATTTATATATCAAAATAAGGATAAATGGGGAGTGGGGCTTTAGCAAAGAACGGTAAAGAAATTAAAGATCCAACAGAAATGGCAAATGCTTTAAATGACGACTTTGGGACCGTTCTTGAAAAAGTGGGAAAGTAAATCAAGAGAAAGAGGCAAAAAAAAAATCTAATAAAAAAACTTAATTGCAACTAAGGCAGAAGTAGAAAGTTTAATAAAGAATAAAATCACACATGTCGGAAGGACCGGATCTATTGCATCCACGCCTTATAAAGGAAATTGTACTGTTAATTGCAGAACCATTAGCCTGGATTTATAATCATTTATATCTGATGATGTACTGGAAGATTGGAAACAGGCCATTGTGGTGCCACTTATATAAGAAAGGAAAAAAAAAAATCTGAAACATCCAATTACAGACGAGTGAGTTTGACTGCAGTCTTGGGGAAGGTTGCTGAGAGTGTATTGAAAATTTGGAACTACTAGGTTATGTCGACAGTAAACAACATGGGTTTAAGAAGAATGGAGCATGTGTAACATCATTTGTGTTTTTATGAATACATAAATGGAAATTAAACATACCCATGGATATTATTTTCCTGGATTTCTAGAAGGCCTTTGACAAGGTACCACATAAGTTAGTGCAAAAAATGAATGATATAGGGTTAGATAGTCTTATTGTCACCTGGACTGAAAACTGTTTTAACGATAGAACGCAGAGGGTAAGAATAACAGGAGAACTATAAGAACCCATTAAAGTGGAAAGTGGAGTACCGCAGGGATCTGTACTAGGGCCAACTTTGTTTTCCCTATACATCAGTGACTTGCACCATAATTTTTTCAGCCAGGTTGTCAAATTTGCAGATGATATTAAATTAGGAGGACCAGTGGGAACTCCATAGCAGCAAAGTGAGTTGAAAATGGACTTAGAAAAAATTGAAATATGGACACACAAAATATAAAGTTCAGCATTGATAAATCAAGTATAATAACTGGGCATTGTTTTTTTTTTTTTTTGGCGAAAAGTCTTTATAATTTGCCGTTCTAAAAGGGAGTGTTTAACGGCAAACATGTGCACCTTCTCTATGAGGAAAAAAAGCCAGCAAGTGTCCCTCGCGACCAGCGGCAGCTATTTTCTATTTGCCCACAATCAAAAGCCTCTCTCACAACTGCTCCCTTGTGACCAGTCCAACTCTCTCTTCCACTAGAAAGTGAAACCTCTCGCACTCGCTTCAGAGTCAGAATCCGATAAACAGTTCAGCAGCCATTCTTCCACCTAAGGAAGAGAGGGGGAAGGAGGCATACAGGTTCCAATTAGATAGTAGTTTAGCGAGACAAGAATTCATACAAGACCAGCAGAACAGGAACACTGCCCGAATGACTGACAGTGATCTGAGGCTGTTCAAAACATTTCTGTCCGAGGTAGGACGAAGTACAGATTTTGAAACATTTGACGTAGAACAACTAGACACTCATATTGCAAACTTCATATATTTTCTTCGACAAGACTGTTCAGACTACGAACCTGGCACAGTTAGAGGTATAATTGGTAGCATCGACAGACACCTTGTAGCAGATACATACCCGTACGCCATATTCAAAAGGCTAGACACAATATTTACTGAAACCAAAAAAAACACTTGTAGCTAAGCAAAAATAACTAAAAAAGCAGGAAAGAGTAACAGACCCGATTTAAAGCACAACCACTGACTGACCAAGACATTGAGCTCCTATACAAATCAGAAACGCTGTCTATGTCCACTCCAGCAGAGCTCCTTAACTTCTTATTTTTCAACTTTGGGGTTCAGTTGACTTTACGAACTAAGGAGCAGTATGACCTCCAGTGAGGCGACATTACAAAAGGGCAGGATAGCAATGGGAATACTTATTTAGAATATTCGGAGAGACAAACCAAAACTAGAGCTGGAGAATATCCACGCGGTGTCTGTCCTATCAAGTCTCAGATATGCAAAAACGCAAGCAACCCAGATAGATGCCCTAACAGCATATGAGTTCTACAAAGCACACAGACCCCCTGAAATGCAAACTGCTGAATCACCATTCTATAGCGCCCCAAACACCAACTGCAAAGACAATTTGTTGTGGTTTAGCAACATGAACATAGGCATAAACAAAATGCGAAAAATAATAGCAAATGAAGTTAGACTTATTTGTTTGGTTAAATTAATACTTCAAATGTTCGGATGTTTTGAATGTTATGCTGCTGTTTACAATTTAACTTTGCTGCAAAATAAAAACTTCAAAGCACATCCAAAGGTAAGCCTCTCTATTCTACCACGTAAAGTGAAGCCTGATAGACACACATTATATAATTGCTACAGCAAAAAATGCTACCCAGCAATTATATAAAATAAAAAATGGGTCGGGTGTGTCAATCTGAAGATTACATTTTCGAGTTAGATGTTTTAATAAACCCCACAGCTTTGCTTTTGGGATTTATGTAGCATCTAAACCCTGTGTGTGTGTGTGTGTGTGTGTGTGTGTGTGTGTGTGTGTGTGTGTGTGTGTGTGAACTTCGTTACACACCGACCCATAATTTATTCTCTATGTAATGCATCTTGGAAGATTAAATGGTAAGAACACCTATACATTAAATACGGAAATATTACAGGACGTAGAAGAGAGAGACTCTGGAGTTCTTATTGACAGTAAGCTGAAGTTTGTAAAACAACATACGCAGGTTGTACAAAGAGTAAACTGTTTAATAAGAAATATAAAACAAAGTTTTGTAAATGGGTCTATAGGATGTCTGCTGCCCATATAGTAAGTTGTTTTTTTTTTTTTTTATACAAGACCTTATGGATTATGGATCACAGCTCTGGAGTCCATATACAGTAGGGGGAAAAATGTGTGGAAGCTGTACAGAGAAGATATACTAAAATGATGGGTACATTAGGAAGATATGGGTACTGCGAAAGATTAAAAAAAAAAAAAAAAAAAGTCGGTTAACTCTGGAACAAAGGAGAATAACAAGTGACTTGATGTCTTTTATGTACTATCATAAATGACAAGAAACTAGCAACTGAGATGGGGTGGAGATTGCAGGGAAAACCGGTAGGACTTAGAGGTCATAGGATGCAAATTAAACTGGATGTGGTTAAAGTTAACAGATTTTTCTATTCTGTCATAAATAGAACTGGAAGAGTTTGGAATGCTTTACCGGGTGAAGTAGTGACTTGCAACTCACTGGCGGAATTTAAAAGGAAGATAGATGAAATGATTGTGGGGAAACGGGTTAAAATGTGCCCCCTGAGGTGGGGAACGGTTTATATGGACCAATGGGTCTTCTACCAGTATACCCATATAAGAACCCGCAATAAATACATGTGTATATATAATTTAAGCTGTATTTCCATCTTGTTTTCACTTCATCTGTTTTTCAGCGCAGTTTGAGCACCGATTGGGGGGAGGAGAGTGAAAACAAGTCCTACGGCAGGGGTAGTGTTAAGGATTTAGCATAGTGTGCTCCTCCAAAACAGAGGATCACACGTGACTGAACTTGCACCGTGAAATCTGTGCTCCTTTAGAACGAACATAGGTGTGCTCCTACGAGTCCTACCTACATTTTGGTTTAATAATTGTCAATTTCCTGGTAGGTCATTTTTTTTTTTTTTTTTTTCTTAATAGTACTAGAGGTTTTGAGGGACCCATTAGTAATTTTGATTACTGGGTTTACCTAACCTTTTCCACCACCAGACTAAGGAGCGGGAGTCTAGGAGACTTACTGAATGATGAGATTTTTTAAGTCTCCCAGTTTGTTTTTGCTGTTCCACAGTGACCTTGTAATTTGTAAAACTACTTAGAGGCCCCTCCACATAATGATACCTCCAGCTCGTGGTCAGATTTACTGGCTACCTGCCATAGCCGTAGTATGGATAAACCGTTGACCATCACGGTGCAGACCAGCTCTGCTACAGTTGTTCACCTTCAGGGGTTGTAATTAAGTTTGGGGCTATTACCCAGCCAGTCAAGTGATTGGGAAAATCTGCTGGCCCCAGTCTTTTCCACTGGCTAACTTGTGTACTTACTGAAATGTTCTGTTCTCCAGTAAAGCCAGTAAGGCTAGCTAAAGGAACATTTCTCTAGCACAATACAAAATCTGCTATACCATCATGTGGATAGTGGGTCAGTGCCAGTTTCTCTCACTGACTTTGTCTCCCATTGTGGGTGGCTTACAAGTATGGGCCAACTCTGGCCACTCCAGTCCGGTCAGACTCTTCTGCTCCTGCTTGAGTTTTCAGACAAACTAGCCAAAGAGTCACCAACACAGTAAGCACTAAAGAGGTCAGAAGCAGTTAGTTCTCAGACAAAAAGTCTTAGGTCAGAGAGACCTGTCATGCAGAGAGCTCCCAGGTCTGTGGTGGCAGTTGTTTTCTGATGGCCAACTATTGAAGCCCAATGTACCTGTTGGACCTGGCAGAGGCCCACCAAACCTATTGCCTCGTTCCCCTCATCCCACTAGTCTGAAAAAGAGAGGGCAATGCCAGGTTAGTTTACTTGCACTGTCACTGCTGAACACCGCCCCTCCTCCCCCACTCCATCAAAGAATTATTATATGGATATTGGTACCTTTTGCCTCACCTCCGGACGACAATCCCCCATCCCCTATTACAGTAGGAGCAGTGCTCAAGAATTTATTTTGTAAAGTGTCGTGTGTGTCTGTGTCGCTCCCTCCACAGCAGACACAACTCAAATTGAAAAGTTGTTCTGCCACACAAACTGCCCTCTTTAAGCAAACCCCAGAATGTCCATAATATGATTCTTTTTTTTTTTTTTTATAATTAAAAAAAAAAAAATTCCATCCCATAATGCAAGACTTTGCCTTAACCACCACCCCACAACGCCAACTTTTCTCTCCTGGGCTGGTCTCCGAGCTTCATTACCCTGGGCTGTTCCTCCTGATGTCAGTGTTAGGCAGGTCTAACGCTGTGCAGCGGGGGGTAGGGGGATAACAAGCCGTCCACATCCGGAGTTCTCCAGTCTACTTCCTACCTTCGGTGAAGCAGATACTCTGCAGCAGAGCCCTGTCACACGTGGCAGGGCTGAAGAATTTGTGAGTGAAAAGCTTCTTTTGGGGGATCGGAAGAATGAGAAAGAACTGTAAGTTACCTCATCTTTTTCTGACATCGAGGTAGCCTCGGTGAGATCCAGCTTTAACCCTGCAAGCTACACAGGCTGGTCTCACCTTGCAACAGCCCCTCTCGGCTGTTTTCCAGCACATCAGCCCCTACAATCGAGCAAGGCTTCATTTCACACTACAGCGAGCAGAAGATCGCATTGCTGGAGACAAAGCGGCATTTTTCACCCTACACTGCGATTCCCCTGTTGGTCGAGCGGTCAGAGCAGATTTAGGAGACCACTCGTCCTAGCTCACGCCCAGTGTTTTTTTTTTTTCTGGCACCAAAAGTACCAGGGGTTAGCTCTTCCACATGCTAGGCTGATTTAGCTGGAGCGGCATCACAGAGGAAGCGCTGCCACACTATTGTGCATTCGGGCAGGCTGTGCTTGAAGGGGCCATCATTCAGGGGGTTACTAAGGCATAGCCCCCCCCCAAACCAAACAAGCAAGTGGAGGCATACAGGGATTACTGTACAATTTCATGACAGTGCTGTATAATTTCAGGACAGTGCCTAAAGGGGCCATCACATTAGGGCTCCCAGGCCTGTTTTCTGCAGTTAGCAGTGCCAAAAGGACTATTTTTTTATCCTGTCGCTCTGACCCTACAACAAGGGGGGATTATAGAATATCAAGCAGAGGTAAAAAATGTCTGCGTTGCAAGTCCCCCTCCTGATTACCTTTGCTGGCTCACTCTGCCTCACCTGTGAGAAGGCAGCGGCAGCTAGTGGGGACAGTACAGCGAATGCCATCTCCATCTCGTCTCAAGCAAATGGCCAGGAGAGGTCCGAGCGGGCGCAGCCAAGTATTCTGGAAAGGTCCGAGTGGCTAGCTGCCTCGAGGTCTGAGCGAGGAGTAACATCCAGGGACCCTCCCCCCTCCCTTGACGCCAAGCTCATAGTTGAACAGAGCCTTTGCTCTGGAACCCTCTTCCTTTGAATGGCACCCTCCTGGATCACTAGACGGGAGACCACACGAGAAAGCCAGGAGAAAAATTACCCCCTTCCCATCCTCTTCCGCCGAAGGGGGGCTATCCTCACATCACTCCGGCTCCAAGAAAAAATTTAGAGACGGGGGCAGATCTTCAGAGGAGGACGGCCACCAATATGCTAGCCACAGCCGAAGAAAAGGGTCTCGTTCACGGAGTGGACCAAGGGGTGGATACAAGGGCAGACGTCACAGGGGATATTCCCCAGGCTCCTCAGTCGCCAGCTCTTCCAATCAAGAGGAGATAGTAGATTCCTCGTCGGATCCTGACGACTCCCCGACCAGAAATTTCCACCTAGAGGACCTAGACTTCTTTATCAAAAGGTCATATACGAGATTCACTGGGGCCTCCACTGGTCACCACACAACCGAAACAGGTTTTTTGCTTGGCGTCCACCTCTAGACCTGCTACAGCTTTCCCCATACCACTCGCCATTGAGGACTTGCTAAAAGAAGAATGGCAGGGTCCGGAGTGTGCGTATCCTGTTCCTAAACGGATCTCCAAACTTCTCAAGTTTGACAAAAAAACAATCCGAAAAGTGGTTAGACTGCCCCAGAATCGACCCCTTGATTTCTAATCTGACCAAGAAAACTGTCATCCCAGCCGAGGGAGGGGCTTCGCTAAGAGACCCAGTGGACAGAAAGGTGGACTCATCGCTCTAAAAAAAAGTCTTTCAAGCCTCGGCAACCTCCCTTAAGGCTGCCACGGCAAACTTATTTTCCGCCAGAGCTGCCTTATCTTGGGCATCGGATTTAGCCTTTCAATTCGCAGAGGGGCCGCGTGCCGGGGGCGTTTGCGGGGCCGCGTGCCTCTTCGGCGCCGTGCGCCTCCTCGGTGCCGTCTTCAGCCCGTTTTGCCGTCTCGGCGCCGGCAGCCCTTGGGGACTCTCCTTGTTTTTCTGCCATTTCCTCCTCTCCTAATTTTCACTCCTTTCCTGTCCAAACAGTCCTTTCTGGACCATCAGGAGATGATGTTGAGCCTGACCCAGACCTTCGGTTGGGTGATGAAGTGGAGGAAACAGGATCTTTCTTTGCTACAGAGCCTGTGGTCAAGGACCTGTCCTTTAAGTCTCTGTTGAAGAACCTGGGATCCACTCTTTCTCTCCAGACTACAGACATCGATCCTGGGAAGATATTAAGACTCCAGTATCTTCATGCTTCGGAGATCCCTACGGATTTGACTCCTCCGATTCAGCCTTCCTTCGAGACGCTGTCTCAAATGGTATGGAATAACCCTGCTCTTATTCCCTCAGTGGCTAAATCCATTGATAAGAAGTATTCAGCTCCCAAGGATCGCCCCATTTTGGCATCCCAAGCCTTGAGGATCCTATTGTAGTCCTGGCAGAGAATGACAAGGTCGTTTCTTCCTCAACTACTACAGCTCGACCTATTGACAAAGAGTCTCGTAAGATTGATACATTAGGTAAGAGAGTCTTTGCTGCTCCACTCTAAGTATGCGATTGCCAGTTATCAAGGCTATTTTTCTCAGTATGAGTATATCCTGTGGCACTCTATGAAAAGAATGGTTGAAGCTCTTCCAGATTCGGATTCCAAGTCAGAGCTTCTTCTGACCGTTATTAGAGGTATTGAGTCCAATAACCAACAGGTCAAAGCCGCCATGGACGCTTTCGACACTGCTTCTCGCTCAGCAGCTGGGATTTGTACTGCGCCATTCCTGGCTGCGACTTCTGGCTTCACTAATGATGCTCAGCAGCAGGTGATGGCGCTGCCTTTGATGGCCTTTCTTTTGGCCTCAGGTGGAGCAAGCCTTAGAGGCCACTCAGAAGACTAGATCGCCATTGTTGGCCAGACCTCCGCCTGCCCCTCTCGGGGCATGTGGAACAGACGCCAGTTTCATAGTCGTCAGTCCTTTCGAGGCAGAGGCAGGGAAGCTTCCATAAAAGCCAACCTGCCCAACCTCAAAAGAAGACGCAGAAAGCGAGGGACCTAAAGCTCCCAGCTACCTTATGAGTCGCTGGCCCAAGTTCCATCCACTCTGCCCGAGGTGGAACTTTCTCCTCCGTGGAGGTCGCCTGATGTACTTCTACAACCAGTGGAAGTCCATAACCTCAGACAAATGGGTCCTTCGGATAATTCGCGAGGGTTATTCTCTCATCTTTGAACCCCCGACTGTCCTCCCATACGACAACCCAGGTTGTCGGCCCTCAGTCAGACCTCCTCACCGCTGAGATCCAGGGCCTTCTGAACAACAGGGCAATAGAACTGGTGCCCCCATGCATGCGAAACACAGGGTTCTACTCCCATTACTTTCTGGTTCCAAAGAAATCTGGGGATGCTCCATTCTAGACCTCAGAAGTTAAACAAATTCCTCCCCAGGAGAAATTCAAGATGATTTCCTAGGTACCCTGTTACCCTTGCTGCATCAGCACGACTGGCTGGCTCTCTGGATATGCAGGATGCTTACCAGCATATCCTCGTCCACCGACCCACCGCAAATTCCTCAGGTTTGTAGCTTTGGGTCAGCATTATCAGTTCAGAGTCCTGCCCTTTGGGCTATCTCGGCGCCCGAGGTTTTACAAAGTGTTGTGCAGTTCTGTGGCATCTCAGGAAAGTCTGACTCAGTGTTTCCCTACCTGGACGATTGGCTTCTAGCAAGCCCTTCCGGCTAAGGGACTTTGGAAGCCAACGACTTCTCATCTTCTCACGCCCATGGGAGTTCTGCTGAATTTGAAAAATCTCAACTGCAACCCTCCCAGAGGCTCCTTTTCATAGGACGCTTCTAGACACCTCTTCAGCTAAGGCTTTCCTTCCAGAGGACAGAAGACTGAGATCCTTCCAGATGGCCCGTTACATCAGGGAGAACCAATCGTTACAGCTCTCTCGATGCAACGCATGTTGGGTCTTATGGCGCCTCAGTCTTCACTGTCCCTCTGGCCCGACTGCACATGAGAACCACCCAATGGATGCTCTCCACTCAGTGGTCCCCGACCTTCCACCCCAGTCTTATCCCATCAAGGTGACGGAGCCCTTCAAGGTCTCTCACCTGGTGGTCTCAGAGAGCAACTCCTGGAAGGATTCCCTTTGCTCCCCGGATCATCAGATCTCCATCACCACAGATGCATCGCTAATGGGATGGGAGCTCACTGTCTCCCTCCACACCAAGGTGTATGGACTCAGTTCAAACTCATCTCCACATAAATGTCCTGGAGATGAGAGCGTCCTCTATGCAATCCGAGCTCTGAAGGATGTCCTTTGTCACAAGAACATTCTCCTTCAAACGGACAACAAAGCAGTGATGTATTACATCAACAAGCAAGGGTGCTCATTCTTATCCCTTTGCAGGAAGCAATGAGGGTGGGAGTGGTGCTTGGAGCACAAGTCTCTGATTCAAGCGGTTTATCTGCCAGGTATACAAAACACCTAGCAGATCACCTCAGCAGAACGGAGGCAGACCTCACGAGTGGTCTCTGATCCAGCTGTAGCTCGGTCCCTGTTCAAAGAGTGGGGACTCCAGACCTGGACCTTTTGCATCCCCACTCAACGCAAAACTGCTCTCTTCTGCTCCAGAAATCCAGGGCCTGGCATTTTCTGTCAGGATGCTTCAGGCTGCGGTGGACAAAACGCTTACGCCTTTCCACCACTTCTCTAATCCAGAGAGTACTCCTCAAGTTCGAGTCTCAGGGGACCAAGATGATTCTCATTGCTCCTTCCTGGCCTCGGCAACTATGGTTCCTCTACTCAACAGTATGTTGGCAGCCTCTCAAGACCACTTCTTTGCAAATCAGTCTTTGACTCGGGTTCATGGGTCCATCCCAACCTGAAATCACTTCACCTTCATGCTTGGCTCCTGAAGAGATAGAAGTGAATCGGTTCAACGCCCTCGTAGAGTCTCAGACATCCTTCTGGCTGCTCGAAGCCAGCCACACGAAAACGCACGCTTCCAAATGGAAACGCTTTTCTCTGGTGTGCAAAATCTCTTGGAACCTTTTCCTGTCCTCCTGGCAAGGTTCTGAGTATCTTTTGGACCTATCAAACTTAGGTCTTCAGTACTCCACAGTTAAAGTTCACCTTAGTGCCAGCTCAGCGCTCCATGAGCCGGTTTCTTCCTTAACTCTGGCCAGTTACCTATGGTGAAGAGATTTCTTAAGGATTCTCCATACCAGACCCCTGTTAAGCGTCCAGTTGCAGCCTGGGACATTAACCTGGTGCTGGACATGCTCACTCGGAAGCCTTTCGAACCCTTAGCTACCTGTGAGCTAAAATTTCTTACCTGGAAGACTGCCTTCCTGGTGGCCATTACCTCAGCCCGCAGGGTCTCTGAGATACATGCCCTGGTTACGGACCCTCCGTATACTGTATTCCATAAGGACAAGGTAGTTCTCCGTACTCATCCTAAATTTCTTCCCAAGGTTGTGTCAGAATTCCATCTGAACCAACCTCTGGTACTTCCCGCTTACTTCGCTAATTTCCAAAATGAAGGGGAACGAGCTCTTCATTCCTTGGATGTTAAGAGAGCCTTGCGGTTCTATTTAGATAGAACCAAGGATGTTCGCAAGACTCAGCAACTGTTCGTTTTTTCAGCGACACCGGCTGGGTCAACCTGTCGCTATTAGATGTATCTCTTCATGGTTAGTGGCATGCCTCGCCATTGCTATTCCATGGCTCAAGTTAAATTAGAAGGTAGAGTGTAGCCACTCTACTAGGGCGGTCGCGCATCCCTAGCGGAAATTTAATGTTCCAATTTGCAGATATATGCAACGCCGCTCACCTGGAGCTCAGTGCATACTTTAGTTAAGCACTATGCACTGGATGTTCATGCCAGGCGACATTCCGCATTCGGCAGAACTATCCTTAATGGGCTTCTATCTTAGACGCGTGAGCTCTGGCTCTCCTGCCGCCCTTTTGGGGGATTATCAGCTTGGTACTCTCCCACTAGTGTGAATGAGTGGTGGAGACTTATGTCCAGGAAGATAGAAAATTACGTACCTACCGTAATTCTTGATCTTCTTGGACGAGTCTCCACCACTCATTCACACGCCCACCCTCCATCCCCCGAGCTCACCGCTGTATTGGTCTTCACTCCCTCAAATCTTTAGGCCGTGAGGACTTCTTTGCTGACCCTTCTTACGGGTCATACGGACTATCTTATGTCCGCTTTTTAATGTTGGGTTTACCTCTTACGTTAGTGCGCTGCACCTCCTTGGTAAAAAGGTACTGAGGCGGTTGGAGGTCGTCGCCGAGATGGTCATTACCGCCCGAGCCGCTGCTCGCGGCGCCGTGTCTCGCGGCGACCCTCCAGCAAAAAGTTTGCTCCCGATGGGTCTTAGTGCCTCCGGCGCCAATCCCACTAGTGTGAATGAGTGGTGGAGACTCGTCCAAGAAGATCAAGAATTACGGTAGGTACGTAATTTTCCTGCGTGCAGCAGACCATTCCAAATGGAAACACTGGCCTCAATTGCCAAGGAAGTGTTGCAAGGAGACTTTATAGCATCCATCGACCTGCAAGATGCCTACCTACATATTCCTATTCACAGCATGCACAGGCAATATCTGAGGTTCAAGCTGGGGAACAGTCACTTCCAATTCAAGACTCTCCTGTTCGGACTGTCATCAGCCCCAAGAACCTTCTCGAAGGTCCTGGTAGCAGTGATAGCTCACCTACGGAACCAGGGGATCCAGCTATTCTCTTATCTGGATGATATCATCATCAAGGCTCCGCAGCTCGACCAAGCGGTACAGGCAGTGGCGGATGTAGTCCAGTGCCTCACGGCTCACTGTTTTCTAATCAACTGAAAGAAGAGTTCCCTCATTCTGGTGTCGGAGCCTGAACCACCTGGGAGCGAAATTCAGGACACAGGACAACAAGGTATTCTCCCCCCCAACCCCGAGTCAAAGTTCAGGGACCTGTTAAAACTCGTCAGCAAATTCCAAAGGAACAATCAACTGCTGGCTCAGTCCTTTTTACAACTAATCGGGACATTAGTGGCACTGCCAGACTCAATCCCATGGGCTCTGGTGCACATGCGGCCTATTCAGATGCATCTGCTCAAACTGTGGTCCCAGTCCAGCCACAGTCAGCACCAGCTCATCCCAGTTTCACAGCAGGTAAAAAGCGCTCTAGCATGGTGGTCTCAGAGGAAAAATGTGATGTGGATGGCCTAGGTCTCGACCTCTCATCAAACAAGAATCACGACAGATGCAAACCTCCAGGGAGTGGGGGGCTCACCTAGAACAGATGTCAACCCAAGGGAAGTGGTCCCTGACGGAATCGAGGTACAGCATAAACGTCCTAGAAATGAGGGCAGTTCGTCTAGCTCTGATGCACTTCCGTCAGCAGGTGCGCAACAGGAATGTGTTGATTCTAACAGACAATCAAACAGCAATGGCCTATATCAACCATCAGGGTGGCACAAAAAGCTCAAAAATGCTTCGGGAATCTCTTCTCTTCCTTCACTGGGCAGAGAAGCACCTGACAAGCATAAGAGCAGTATAATACCAGGACAGGAAAATATCACAGCAGACTGGTTAAGCTGCAAGGACGTTCTCCCAGGAGAATGGGAGCTGAAGGACGCTGCCTTCCAGCTCCTCGTACAGAGTTGGGGCAATCCACAAGTGGATCTGTTTGCATGCCGACAAAACTCCAAGACTCGGCAGTTCTGCTCCCTGGCCAGAGATGATCTAGCATTAGCTCAGAACGCCTTCTCCCTAAACTGGGGTCACCTCGGCCTCCAGTACGCTTTTCCTCTGATCCCACTGCTTTTCAGGGTCCTGCACAAGGTGGCCCGAGACAGGGCGGAGATGATCCTAGTCTGTCCCAGGTGGCCACACTGCGCCTGGTTCCCACTACTCATTCAGCTGTCAAAAGCACAACTTTTCGTTTTCCAGCTCACCTCAGACCTCCTTCATCAGGGTCCGGTCTTGCACCACAATCTGAGCAATCTATCCCTCTCGGCTTGGAGATTGAGCAGGAAACTTTCAAAGAGTTAGGTTACACTGCTCCAGTTATTGAAATGATGGTCAGCTCTCGACGCCCCTCATTCTTTAAGGTGTATTATAGGATCTGGAGAAGATTCTTATTCTGGCTCTACTCCAAAGCTATACAGGATCATCCAATATCCCTTTCGGTGCTTTTACAATTTCTCCACGAGGGATTCGACAAGGGGTTGCAGCCAGCCATCTTACGAGTTCAAGTTTCTGCACTGGGGACGCTTTTGTTCGCCGACTCAGGGGATACGCTGGGATCTCACCCTCATGTCAGGAGGTTTTTAAGGGCAGCAATGTTAAAACGCCCCCCAATTAAGCCAATTGTACCACCTTGGAGACTTAATCTTGTCCTCAAGGCCCTAACAAAAGCACCGTTTGAGGCTTTGAAGGAAGCATCAGTCATGCATCTTACAATGAAGGTGGTTTTTCTGGTAGTCATTACGTCAGTCAGGAGAATCAGCGAGCTGGGGGCGCTGTCAGCCAAAGAGCCCTACACCGTTTTTCATCTGGATTCGGTGGTACTCAGGACGGATCCAGGCTTTTTACCGAAGGTTGTGTCTCTATTCCACTGTAACCAAGAGCTCATACTTCCTTCTTTCTGTCCTCACCCGAAAAATGAAAAGGAAAGAGAGTTTCACACTCTAGATCCAAGGGGAGCAATAAGAATCTATATTAAGAGCACGGACGCTTTTCGGAAAACATCAAGCTTGTTTATTTTGACTGCAGGCCAAAATATGGGTAAAAAAGTGTCAAAAGACTCTAGCCAGATGGATTAGAGCAGTAATCACCATGGCGTATGATCAAGCGGGAGTATCTCTGCCTGGTCCAGTGAGAGCCCGTTCCACCAGAGCGTTGGCCACGTCATGGGAAAACTTCAGAGAGGCATCTCCAGCAGACTTATGCAGAGCAGCCACATAGTCATCCATTCATACTTTTACTAAATTCTACAAACTGGATGTCATGTCCTCGGCGGAAGCATCTTTTGGCCGCCGAGTGCGTCAGACATTGGTGGAACCCTAAGAGCACTTGACATTCTTCCCACCCGGGACATCTAGGGATGCACTGCTTTTGGATATCCCAGGAATAATGAAGCCCAGAGACCAGCCCAGGAGAGAGAATTAGAAATTTGGGTACCTGTAAATTTTTCTTTCTCCAACGGCTGGTCTCTGGGCTTTGCATGCCCTCCCAGAATGTATATAGTTGGCTGGCCTCTGGGCCACTTATGCCGTAACTGTTCATGTTTTTTGTTTCCTAGTTCTCGTAGTATTGACTCAGGGGGACTGCACTGGAAAGGACTGGAGAACTCCGGATGTGGAGGGCTTGTTATCCCCCTCTGCTGCACAGCGTTGGACCTGCCTAACACTGACATCAGGAGGAACAGCCCAGGAGTAATGAAGCCCGGAGACCAGCCGTCGGAGAAAGAAAATTTACAGGTACCCAAATTTCTGTTTCACTGGCGCTAGGTGTGCAGTGCCTGTCTCAGTCCTTTCTCGCCCTCTGCACATCTGCAAACCTGCTCCTCTGGCAGTACCTAAACCTTCCATCTTCCAACACAGCAGAATTTTGCTCTTTCCAGGGGGCTGGCTCAAAAATATATGGCCCTGGCCACCCTGCACATGTACATCCCACAAACACCACTTACTTTTTGGGGCACCAAAACTAGAAGATACAGTGATCATCTGTATGGATGGTCTGAGACGGCCTTTAAAAAATAAAAATAAATAACAACAAAAAAGTCTTTCTGGGACATGTAGTACAGTTCTAGCATTATGTACAATAATGTAAAAGGGACCATGCTCCTAGTACACTGCAGTAGCACAATAACACTAAAGTTAGATTTTAAAAATGTGCTCCTAATATAGGTAAACATGCTCAGAGCATGGAGCACACCCTTAAAGGTACCCACGTCCTACAGACTTTTTTAAATCCAAGCTGTATAGCAAGATGGAGCCTTGGTTGTGGTAGTTCCAGCAACAAGGAGGTATCACTCACCACAGTCCACTTGACCCTCATCCAGCTTGTCAGGACTGTTCAAGAAATGGATAAAAAAAAATTGGATGCCCTGACTCCCAGGGTCAGCTCCCTTACATAGAAACATAGAATATGACGGGCGATAAGGACCGCTTAGCCCACCTAGTCTGCCCATTTTCCTACCTAACAGCTTATTTCTCCTACCCCCAACTAGGACTGCCTTATGTCTGTCCCATGCATTCTTATATTCCCCCACTGTTCTTGACTCTGCGACCTCCTCAGGGAGGCTGTTCCATGCATCCACAACCCTCTCTGTGAAAAAATACTTCTAGGGACATGGATATGTTGTTCATCCACACTGTCTGGCAGGTTCCTTGCTGCTTTAAATCTTGCCGGAAGATCTTCAAGCTGGCTCCTCCCACCCGGGTGGTAAAACTCTCAGCTCCGCCCCATGATGCCAGATCTTCCTTACTGCTTGGAAGCTCAGGTTCCCTCCTTAATGCTCTGTGTGTAGGCTGGATCCTAATTCTTCGGTTCGCCCGAAACTTATTCTCAAATATTCAAGACTTCGGTCAAATTACTCCCTCGCGGCTGCGATGGACAAATCGACTCCCGGATTTCGGCGGTGCCCATGTGGGCAGGAAATGTCCAGGTCAGATCCGCACTCCATGTGAGTCTACTGCCTCAGCCTAGAGCATGACCCACAGGCCTGTGAGTTATGTCGCTTGCTGCCAACATCCTGGAAGACCGCTACGCTCGGGTTACATCTTGGCGCTGAAGCACTACCCGCCGGTGAAGTCAAGCGGGCCACATGTGACCGTGTATGGCTGCGGCTGAGCAACTCTAGCAGATGATCGCCTCGAGGAGGAGGAGGCGTACAGGACTCATCATCCTCTTCCTCGGTCGCGGCATTTATCCCGTTCTCTTTGGGTTCTTCCTACTCAGCTTCTTCTAAGGAGCTTTGCCAATCCCTTTCCACGAAGGGAGAGGGGCCATCGGGACATTCTTCTCCATCCAAAAAGAAGGACTCAAAAGGTAAGTACCACCGTCTGCGTTCGTGGGAGTGGGAGAGGTCCCCTTCCCCGGACAGTCGACACTCTACTTTGGTCAAGGTTGCGGCTAAGGCCGTTGGCTTCACGGTGTCCCCGTCAGGTCAGCCGGCCTAGACACCCGTCGACACGGTTGAGATTTTTCTCGACCCGTCAGACGGGCTGTCAACTGGTGAAGCCGACAACCCTTCTTCACCGGTTCCCCTGGTGGAGACCGAGGACTTGCCTGTGCCTCCTGTGCCGGAGTCACCGATCAAGGCTTCCGAGCCGAGGGAAGAGCGGGTGTCCCCTGCCCCTTCCCAGACCCATCCTCGGAAACACCGAGGATCTTGGTCTCGGACATTGTCTCGGTCCAGCCGATCCCGCTGACATCGGCAGTCTCTGTCTCGGCACCGAAGTAAGTGGCGCCGCCGCTCGTCCTCGTCTTCCTCCTTGGAAGAGGAGAGGCTTCGGCGCAAATTGCGTCGCCGCTACGAGGACCTGATGTGGCAGCAATTACTTCTGTCTGGGAACAAGCCGACGCCGTCGCCTTCCTCGGCCATCAAGTGTCTTGTCACCTGAACGGCCGAAACAACCCCTTGCCGTAGTTGAGGTGCCCAAGCCCGGGCCAGTTGTTCAACCGAAACCAGCTGCCCCACCGATTGTGGTGGAACCTCCGCCTCCACAACAGAAATCGGGGACGCCGACCAAGGACTCTCAGTTGGGTCAGGGCCTGCCCCACAGGTTGTCGGTCACGCTCATTCCCGACCGTCCTCTGCAGGTGGAGGGTGGCTCAGACCCCAGGCAGCTCTTCACGGATTCCCTGGAGTCTGACGACTCCTCCCTGTTCTCCAGGCCCATTGACCTGGAGTCCTCCGGGGGCCGGTCGATGGACGAAAGCCCATCGTCCTTTATGAGTCTGCTTCGGCTCATCTCTGAGTCCACGGGGATGTAGCTCGAGCCTGTATCCAAGTGAGCCAAGTATCCCCTAACGGAGATACTGGACTGAGGGGATTCGCCCACGGAGGCTTTTCCGGTGGCTGAAGCCATTGTTGGCCCAGCCTTGGAGCTCTGGCAGCGGCCTGCTTCCTGTCCTGTGCCTTCGGCCAGGATGGCCAGGAAGTATGCGGTCCCTACCGGCTCTTTGTCCGGTTTTTCGGAACACCCCTATGCCGAGGGGTTGGTCACCAATAGCGTTTTCTGGCTTTCCGGGAACGCTAGGGATGTGGATAAGCCCTCCTGACAAGGAGTCCAAAAAGCTGGACTGTGCTGGGCGCAAGGTATATGCTGTGTCCTCCCTTGGCCTCCGCCAGGCCAGCTCGGCCATACTGATGGCACACTTCTCCCACGCCCTCATGGGCTCCCTGGATGAGATGATCCCTCATCTCCCGGCCGATCTGCAGACCACGGTCAGGCAGGTACGGGACCAGGGAAGGGCAGTGGCAAAACAGCAGCTCCAAATGGCTCTGGGCATTGGAGACTCCTGTGCCAGATCAGTTGCGGCTGCAGTGGCCATGTGCCACAGAGCATGGCTGAGGATATCCACCTTCACGGCGGATACCCAGCATAAACTGGCGGATGTCCCCTTCCTGGGGACCGACCTCTTCGGCCCTGGAGTGGAAGGTCACCTCCAGCGGATCGAAAAGTCCAGTGCCACTCTGGACTTGGTCACCTCCGCCCAGAAGGACAAGGGCTGTCAACAACAACAACATAAGTCCTTTCGCCCTTCTGCGCCTGCTGCACGTCCGGCCCAACAACACCAACACCAGGGCCAGCAGGCTCACGCTTGGCACCCAAAAGCCAAGCCTGTGGCTTCCTCTAATAGGAAGCAGGGAGGAAAAGGCTCAGGAGGTCCCTCGGCCGGTCCCTCCTCCAAGCCTGCCCAGTGATTGGTTGGTTGAGGGGTGTCGCCTCTAGCCTCGTTACTCCCCCCGGGTTCCCCCCGTTGGGGGGCGGCTCTGTCACTTCCTTTCCGCCTGGTCCGCTATCACCACGGACAGCTGGGTGTTGGAGGTGGTAGGAAAGGCCTGCCCTGAGTTCGAGCAGGCCCCGCCCTTCCGAGCCGCCGCCTTTGGGGCTATGGTGTCCGCAGCCTCTCTGTTGGCTCGCCGAGCCGATATCGCCCTGCTCCTCGAAAAAGAGGTGATCAGGAAGGTGGCGGATCCTGCTGCAGACCCAGGGTTTGTGTCCAGGTACTTCCTGGTCCCAAAATGGACGGGGGGCTGGCTCCCCATTCTCGACCTGCACGACCTGAACAGGTTCCTAAGGTCTCGGACCTTCAGGAAGGTCACTCTGGCTCAGATAATCCCATCCTTGGAGCGAGGCATGTGGTTCTGTTCTCTGGACCTCCAGGACACATTCTTTCACGTCCCAGTCCGTCCGTCCCACCAGAGATTCCTCCGCTTCAGGGCAGAGGGATCCCTCTACGAGTTCCGGGCCATGCCCTTCGGCCTTTCTCTAGCTCTCAGGGTCTTCACCAAATGCATGGCAGTGGTGACAGCATTCTTGCGGCGCCGAAGGGTCCGGGTGTGCCCTTACCTGGACGACTGGCTGATTGCAGCTCCCTCCAGAACGGAGGTGGAGCGGTCCAGAGATCTGGCCATCCAGGTTTGCTCTCAGGTTGGCCTCCTCATCAACGAGGCCAAGTCAGAACTCGTGCCAGAGCAGGTGATCCAATTCATCAGGGCAGAGCTCGACTCTCTACAAGCCAGAGCATGGCTCCTGGCGGACAGGGCTGAGGTTCTTTCCTCCTTTGCCCAATCATTTCAGGTTTGGCAATTGTGCCCTGTCCGGGACTTCCTGCGCCTCCTGGGCCTCATGGCGGCCTGCACCAGCATGGTCCTTTGGGCCCGTTTGGTTCATGCGTCCACTTCAATGGGGGCTGGCCAGCCAGTGGTCACAGCACTTCGATCTGTTGGATCAGCTAGTGACAGTGATCCAGGGGATGTGGAACGCTCTCCAGTGGTGGACTATTCCAGCACATCTGCAGGAGGGCATCCCGTTTGTCCGCCCCGAGCCGACGGTCTCTCTGTCGACCGATGCCTCTCTGATGGGTTGGGGTGCCCATCTGGGGGAGCACAGAGCGCACAGCCTCGGGTCCTCTCGGGAGTCCCGATGCCACATCAACCTGCTGGAGCTTCGAGTGGTTCATCTAGCCTTCACCGCCTTCGCTCCGTTTCTACGGGGTCAAGTGGTTCAGGTCCAGACGGACAATACCACGACCATGTACTACCTAAACCGCCAGGGCGGGACACGTTCCATGCCTCTGTGCAGGGAAGCTCTCCGCATTTGGTCACTCGTGCACAGCCTGGAGGCGGATCTCCTTGCCATCCATGTGGGAGGAGCCTCCAACACCCTGGCCGATGCTCTAAGCCGGATAGGGGCTGCGTCCCATGAGTGGTCTCCGTACAAGATCTGTTCTCCCACTGGGGCACGCCTCGGGTGGACCTGTTAGTCTCAGCTTCGCATTCTCCCTGGAGGCAGTTTCATGCCCGCCCCCCTCAGCAGGGCTTGCTGCAGGGGATGCCTTCTCGAGGCCATGGACCCCGGCTTTCTACGCCTTTTCCCCATTTCCTTGCACCACAAGGTGCTTCCTGCCACAGGAGGGACAAGGCGAGGTGATTCTGGTAGCCCTAGACTGGCCCCGCCAGTTCTGGTATCCAGATCTCCTCAGTCTCAGCTCCAGGCTCCCGAGGCGGCTTCCAGCCCACCCGGACCTGATCTTAGTCAATCAGGGGAAGGTATTCCATCCGGACCTTCAATTCCTGCACCTGACGGCCTGGTTCCTGAGTGGCTAGAGTTCCAGGCCTTGGGTCTTTCCGACGAGGTCCTCAATGTCGTTGAGGCGTCCCGTAAGGAGTCGACCAGAAAATGCTACGCCTTCAAATGGAAGAGATTCTCCATTTGGTGTCAGGGCAAGGGCCTGGACCCTTCCTCCTGTTCCTTGGCAAGCATTCTGGACTACCTGTGGTCCCTTTCGCAGCAAGGGCTTCGGTCGACGACCCTTAAGGTGCACCTGGCAACCATCTCTGCTTGCCGGGCGCGGGCCAGGGAGCAGTCGGTGGTGCAGGAGAAGGTGGTATGGCGCTTTTGCAAAGGCCTTGATCACATATCCCCTCCGGTGTGAGAACCTCCACCTCCATGCGATCTACTGCTGGTATTGGCTAAGCTCATGGGCAAGCCATTTGAACCGATGCACATGTGTGACATCTCTCACCTGTCGTGGAAGACCACCTTCACGTCAGCCAGGAGGATGGGAGAGCTCCAGGAGCTTTCCATCGAGTCTCCTTATCTGGTCTTCCACAGGGACAAAGTTGTCCTGCGCCCCCACCCGAAATTCCTTCCGAAGGTGGTGTCGGAGTTGCACCTTAACCAGGTGTTGACTCTGCTGGTGTTCTACCCCAGTCACACCTCGGAGGCTGAATATAGGCGCCATACTTTGGACCCTAGAAGAATGCTCGCTTACTATAAGGAGCGGATGGCTGAAGTTCGAGGAGAGGTTCGCCAGATGTTTGTCACCTACGCTGAACCCGCACCTGGCAGACCTGCAGCCAGGCGGACGATAGGCAGGTGGGTCACCTCCTGCATAGATCTCTGCTATAGGTTGGTGGACATGGAGCCTCCCAGAGGGATAAGAGCTCATTCTACCCGCCATACCGCTGCATCGCTGGCTGCTTCCAGGGGCGTCCCTATCCAGGAAATCTGCAGGGCTGCTACCTGAAGTCAGCACACACCTCATCACCCACTACCACATCGACCTTGAGTCACACTGGGATGCTGGTTTTGGGCCCTGCTCTCCAGTCTTTATTTCCCAAGTAGGGGTGTGCGCTTCGCCCTCCTCCTGGAGAACTGCTAGGAGTCTGTTAGATAGTGTGATGAACAACATATCCATGTCCCTAGAAATACAGGTTACTCACCTGTAACAGGAGTTCTAGGAATGGTATATGTTATTCATCCACATGACCCACCCGCCTCCCGGCTTCGACGCAAGCTGGCTTCCAGCGGCTATATCTGGCGCCATGGGGCGGAGCCAAGAGTTTTACCACCTGGGTGGGTGGGAGGAGCCAGCTTGAAGACCTTCCGGCAAGATTTAAAGCGGCAAGGAACCTGCCAGTAAGTGTGGATGAACAACATATACCATTCCTAGAACTCCTGTTACAGGTGAGTAACCTGTATTTCCTCACATTACCTCTGAGACGTCCCCTCTCTATCTTCAAATTGTGCCCCATTGTTCTTGCACATCTCTTTTTCTGAAAGATGCTATCCTCTTGGACTTTGTTGATTCCCTTGAGGTACTTGAAAGTTTCTATCATGTTCCCCCTCTCCCTTCTTTCGTCAAGGGTATACATATTCAGCTCCTTTAGACTTTCTTCGTATGTCTTCTGGTGCAGACCCTGCACCATTTTGGTTGCCCTCCTCTGGACAGCCTCCACTCTGTCTGTCTTTGCGGAGATGGGGTCTCCAGAACTGCACACAGTCCTCCAGATGGGGTTTCACCAACTGTTTGTACAGAGGAATAACAACTTCCTGTTTTCTACTATTGATGCCTCTCCTTATGCATCCCAATATCCCCCCTGCCTTCTCACATTGCTTGCCCACCTTTAGGTCATCTGATATAATTACCCCCAGGTCCCTTTCCATTTTTTACTGTTGTCAGTATCTCACCCACCATTGTGTACTCTTCCCCTGGGTTTTTGTTTCCCAGGTGCATTACTCTGCACTTCTTTGCATTGAATCTGAGCTGCCGTACATTTGACCATTCCTCCAACCTTGCCATGTCCCTTCTCATCCTTTCCATTCCATCTTGTGTATCAGCCCTGTTGCAGATCTTTGTGTTGTCTGCAAAAGACATACTTTTCTTCCAGTTCTTCTATGTGTCACTTATAAAGACATTAAAAAGGACAGGTCCCAGTACTGAACCCTCAGGTACCCCGCTAGTAATCCTCCTTTCTTCACTGTGGACTCCGTTTACTACTACCCTTTGCGTCCTGTTGTCTAGCCAATTTTTTTTATCCAGGCTACCACATTGGGACCCACTCCAAGGCTGGCTAACTTATGTATTAATCTTTTGTGTAGGACTGTATCAAATGTCTTGCTAAAATCTAGGTAGGCCATGTCCACAGCCTCTCCCTGGTCTCCTACTTTGGTCACTCAGTCAAAGAAATCTATTAGATTCGTCTGACACGACCTTCCCATTGTGAATCCATGCTGCCTTGGGTCCTCTGCCCCACTGACCTCTAGGTACTCAACAGTTCTTTCATTCAGAAGTGATTCCATCATGTTCCCTACCACTGAGGTCAAACTAACTGGTCAGTAGTTTCCTGCCTCTGTCCTGCTCCCACTTTTGTGAAGAGGAATCACATCCGCCCTACTCCAGTCCTCAGGTACCACCCCATCCTCCCATGATTTGTTAGAGAGTAGTCATGTGTCATTAGTTCTACCCTTAGTTCTTTAGAATTCTTGGGTGAATCCCATCAGGCCCCATTGCTTTGTCCACCTTCAATTTTATTAGTTCTTTCAGGACCCTTTTTCTGTAAATGGACTGGTATCGCACTGCCTTCAGAGTGTTTCTTGTTTGGTTTAGGTACTTCCTCCTCTTCCTTTTGTGAATACTGAGCAGAAATATTAGTTCAGTATCCTGCTTTTTCACTGTCACCCTCTACCCACATTCCCTCCCTTTATTAGCCTCAGTATCCCTCCTTTGGTCTTTCTTCGCTCCCTAATGTACCTATAAAAGGTCTTATCCCCCTTAACAGAGTTGGCTATCCTTTCCTCGGTTTGGGCCTTTGCTATTCTGACTGTCTTCCCAGCCTCTTTCTGCTTTAACTGATAAAGTTCTCTGTCCTGCTCCTTCTGTGTTTCCTGATCTATTTCCTAAATGCTATCCTTTTCTCCTTAACCTTCCCTGCCATCTCTTTTGAGAACCATAGCAGTTTTTTCTTTCCTTGTGTTTTGTTGATTTGCTTTACACAAAGGCTTGTTGCCTCTGTGATGGCTGTTTTGATTACTCCCCATTGTTCCTCCACCCCTCCTTCTTGCCTGTTTGCTTTTCTGAGGCGCTCTCTCATTTTCCCAAAGTCAGCCCTCCTAAAGTCCAATACTCTTGCTGTTGTATGGCTTGATTGTATGGCTGTGTTTATCGTGAACCACACTGTTTGGTGGTCGCTTGTTCCCAGATGGCTACCCACTTCTAAATCTGAGCTTCTTTCTCCGTCCCCATTTGAGAGCACCAGGTCTAAGATTGCTCCCTCCCGAGTGGGTTCCAATACTAGCTGTCTGAGGCATGCTCCCTATAGGGCATCAAGAATGACCCTGCTCTTGGATGTGCCTGCAGCAAAGGTGCTCCAGTTAACATCTGGCATATTCAGGCCCCCATCAACAATATCTCCCCTTTTTCTGCTTTTCTAAGGAAGCCTTCTATCATTTCCTTGTCCATTCCCTCCCTTCCCCTGAGATGGGGGTCTGTATACAACCCCTATGCAGATTGTGCTGCCATTTCCTGTCTCCAGGGTGACCCAGAGTGCCTCATCTGCTCCCTGTTCACTCTTTAGTTCTGTTGCTTTGATCCTTTTCTTTACATAGAGAGCTACTCCTCCTCCTCCTAACCTCCCTGTCCCTCCTTGTCCCTCCTGTAGATTGTGTATCCTGGTATGTTGACATCCCAGTCATGGTTCTCTGTGTACCATGTTTCTGTGACTGCCACAATATCAACCTGGGTTGATGTCCTCAAGCAGTCTGCATAACGTACAGAAGGCTCTGCTAGCAAATCTTGTGAAACAGCGCTTAAACTTATAAAGAGAAACTGTTTGCTGCAACTGTAACTAGAACAAGTGGAAAAACAGGGCAGGGAGCATAACATTTGCATTATTGGGCTCCCGTAACAAGCGAAGGGAGACGATCCCCTGAGCTTTGCACAAACTCTTTATTTAGTACCCTTTTTCTTGCTGCCAGCTGCCCGGTTCCTCAGCCCGGTCACTGACCCCCTGCTTCTGCTCCGAAATCGGTCACGCCTCGCCGATGCCCCCTGGCTTACCCCCCAGGGTGGTTGAGGCACCGGCCCCATAGGTGCCGAAATGTCAGGATAGGTCCGGTTGACCTTGGAGCAATGGAAGCAGAGGATGTGCTTCATTCGGGGTGGCTGGTGGCATTTTTTGCCCGCTGTATGGGGGTGGGGACGTGCAGTGATGACCAGTGCCCGCCCCAGCCCCCTGAACACTTTGACGTCGGTGTGCACGGTTCACCCAGCCTCTGCTAGGTGTCCGTGTTGCACCAAACACAGTACTTCTAAGAGAAGGAGAGCAGTCCTCAGACGCCAATCCTTCTCCTCCAGCCGGCCCTCCGTCCTGGATCCGTTCCCGAATCCAGGTCACAGGTAGGCAACCTGCCCCTGTGCCAGCGGGCTGGATGCACAAACTTTTCTACCACACCTTTCCGGGATGATGGAAGAGGATCAGATCACCCCCTGTAGGACTATAGATGGTAATGAGGGACCTGGGACCTTTCTGGTAGTCTGTAATGGTGCGGGTATCCATGATCGCATTTTTAGCATGACCAAACACAGGCAGTAACTTTACTATGGGGACGCAGACATTTCCACTGGAATGGGTGCACCTACATGTTTAATAGTCCCTGTGATGCTGCCAAGTTATTAACCCAGATTGAAACAGACTGACATTGTTGAGACAGCAGGAAATTTGGAGGAGGAAGACATGTGAGCGGATTGAATACTGCATGGATTTGTTAGAATTTCCTTGCGTGAGTACATGCACAGCATCCCTAGAACTTTGGAACTTTCTGGACTCCTTATTTTTGCAACTTTCTTGTTTTTGAGACACCCCCCTGCCTCACTTCTTGTTTGTGTGAATTATAATTGACTGTAGCCCGGTTCTCTCTCTCTCTCTCTGTCTCTCCCTCCCCTTCCCTACTTGGTGACTCGTTGCTGGGATTTACCTTGTCTAGTTCTGTGTTCACTTTAGCAACCTAGAGATTTCTTTTGCGGGTTTCTGAATTACCAGTTTTCTGTCTGTAACCCCCCCCTACAAATGTGGGTTCCTGAAAGTCTTCCTTGGGCTTGCCTAAATGCCCCCTGCTAGGCTGGTGTCCTGTGTCTTAGTGTTTTAAAAGTGTTTGTATGAGAGTGCCTTAATGCCTCTGTGCTTTGTCTCTTTAAGAGCTGCCTATTTGTGGTATAAAACTAATCTGGGTAGGTGCAGAGTAATTTCAGGCTCGAGTCCCACCCGGGCTACCAGATAATCGCTCTGTTTTGCCATCGCTATTTGCGCAGAGGGAGCTGTGTTATTTACTGAGTATTTATTAGAATAGTAATGATATTGTAGTTTGTCTAACCTGCTTTCTTTGCAGCATGGACCGTTCTGTTTATCGCCACCATCTTGGTCCTGAACTGCCAGAATGGGCCAATCAGTACCTTTGGGGACCTTTAAAATTGTCTGTTCCCAGGGGTCTTGTGGGAGTGAATTTGTGTAGGAATTGTAATTTTTAGACTTTGGCGCCTAAATGCACCTGGAAGGGGGAGCCCTTGCTTTGACAGACTGATGGATCAGCCAACCAGAACCTTTTGGACTGAAGGGAAATTCCCAAGCTGCC